>LR999957.1:125457337-130457337 GCA_905220385.1 Xylota sylvarum
CAAGAGTGCAAATCATCTGTTGCAGTCTTTCTAACCTAAACCTAAGAAGAAAGATGTCGTTTATTTGATCGGAAAATGTGAATTTGTGATAAATTCAAGTATATGTTTGGGCAAACTGGGAGATAAGTATATCCTCAGCCTCAATGCAGAATTTAGCTAACTGACTATGAATTGTTTTGATTAAATAATTACAGTGACATAAAGTTTGTACCGCTGATTCTTCGTCCTTGTGACACATTCTGCCACAGTACTATCTTGATCATATTGGACTGTCTGTTACCTTTGGTTTTGTCGAGTAATAGTGAGTTTTCAGACAGTCTTTAATACATCATTTTGTAGAGCTGATTGGTTATTCAGAGAATGGTATGGACATCGTGAAGATACATACATATGTATATGTCAACGACAGTAAAGTATAGGTATAAAGCATAAATACGTTATTCATGACTCTTTTTAATATCAGAAGTTGGAGGTTAAGTAAAACTTTCAGCGCTGGAGAAGGAGTCATTGTGTGAGTTTTGCTTCTTTTTAAGCCACCATATCGGTGCTGTTCTACCTCTTACCAATAAGACTTTTGCTGGTCCATAAAATCCTAGCTGTGTCTATGGTTTTCGTGAGATGGGAGTTCCAAGTGAGATTTTCATCTAGTGTTAAGCTACTTGACTTCTTTTGAAAATACTATTGTTTTACCGAACGAAGTGAGTTTACAAAGATTGGATAAAGGATAATGAGGTTAAACTCCCTCTGAAGGAGCTCCGAAATTGATTCTTCGAATTTGTCTCTGAATAGAATCGCAATGTCATCAGTGTATCCTTAGATATAGAGACCGACATTGCTGAGTATATTTGCAGTTCATTTGCTACGATGGACCATAACAGGGGGAACCCTGAGGAACTTATGCATATAAGTGGCATAAAGCCAAATTGGTCTTATGTCGCTTTAAATGGAACGACCGAAAACTTTTACCATAACGAGTTTGAGAAAATATTAGTTATATCGTGTTTCCACTGATCGAAACGCCGAGGTTTCGCCAAATTCATTCAAATCTCTGAGGATTTCGCATACATATTCGGGGTTTCAAAATCTCGTAATATTAACAAAATCTAGTCGAAATCCTTTTGAGTTCATCCATCTGTGAGAGGTTGTCACCTATAGCGTGAACTTTTTGGACACCATTTAAAGTTAGGATCTGGAGTTTTAGTAGAAATCCTAGTGAATATGTATTTGTCTTAACCTTGAGTTATTTAGGTAACGCTACAGTTCGGGACAATCTTAGTTGGCCAAACTTTGCAAAAATAGTCCTTCTGCTTATCATAGAACAAATCCATTTAATTGTTTACGGGTCAATATCATGTTGGTAAGAGGTATTGTCGAAGGCTCTGTATACATGTATTTAAAAAGTACAAAGGCCTTTGTGTTTGACTGTGATCTTTGATCTTATCTACCAGTGGGTAAGCAAATTGGGGATCGTTGAGAGGGTGTCTTAATAAGGGATTATTTTGGGTATGAACATCAAAAATCTTTTTTGATTTTTTTTTTTTTTGATTTGACGCCGGCACTACCGGCCCTTTATTAAGCTTAATACAAGCCTTACTTAAACAATCTAAACTTAAAAACTAATTATTGTTATTACTTAAAAAGTAGAGATAAACT
Organism: Xylota sylvarum; assembly: GCA_905220385.1. NCBI lineage: Eukaryota > Metazoa > Arthropoda > Insecta > Diptera > Syrphidae > Xylota > Xylota sylvarum. Next base: position 125,458,991 of record LR999957.1, read on the forward strand.
TAGGAAGAGGGTATGGTCAGAAGAATGGAGGTGTGCGGCAGTGGTTAGGCGGAATTGGAGCGATGATGAAGGATGTTCCGAAGGGTGGCTCTGCTGCAGTGAAAGTCAAACGAGTTTTCCATATTGTTAGCCAAACGAAGCATTCTATACAGAGGTGCGTTATAACCATAATTGGTGCGGTGAGTACTGAGACGGAAAAGCGGAATAGAACTAAGGCTACGGGGATTGGTATTAAACGAGATCGATGCAAGAAGGGCTGGACAATCAATGTGACCAGTTATTAAATGATGTAGGAAGAGAAGGTCGGCATTTTCGCGGCGGTTTTCGAGAGACTGAAGATTGATCAGTTTCATGCGTTCAGAATAGAAAGGCAAATTGAAATATCAACCCAAGGGAAACCGCGGAGGGCGAAACGTATAAACCTGCGTTGGACAGCTTGAATACGTCGGACATGGACAGCATAGTGAGGGGACCAAGCTTGGCTAGCATATTCGAGGATAAGTCTGACGAAGGTGATATAGAGTGATTTGGTAACGTAGGGGTCTGAAAATTCCTTAGACCAACGTTTCACAAAACCAAGCGTAGAGTTGGCTCTACTTATAATGTTGTCGATATGCGAGTAGAAGTTAAGCTCCCTGTCGCATATGACACCTAAATCGCGCAACGATGAGACTGCAGGGACAGGTTCGTTACAAAGAAAGTAATTCCTATGTGGTGGTGGAAGGCGTTTACGGGAAATTGAAATTCATAAGTTTAAAGTATTTCCAAAATCTCTTGGAAACAGTTTTTGATACCGATGTCGTATTATATTTATTCTTCTATGTATATAATACGCAGTGAATAGGCTCACTTTCACGAAATGAGGTTATGATTTTTTTAAAAAATGGAGTGAGATTGGCATGTCTAGAAATTAGCTTTTTATAGTTATTAGTCAAATTCATTTGGATTTTTTTTATTCTGTAATAATTTGATTTGCAATTAAGGGTATTAATTGTTAGCATGCCTGTTCGATTCGGATTTTCTTTCAATACAAGTTCATTACCTAAGATTCAATTTGAAATATTACACTTGCTTGGACCTCAGTAAGTGGTTACTGTGTTAAGTGCTACTCCAAACGAGTCGAACTCTAAAATAATCAAGCCATTAAGATTTCGAAGTTAAAATGAATTACGCCTACTTTACGGAAATTATAATAAATTCAAAACACACACACCTCATGTTGGTGTGATGAATGGTCTTACTTTGTGCATATTAAGTAGTTTGAACAACCCTATTTTTTATACTAAATTGTTTATTGCTTACGGCAGAATGACACCGCCTTTATCTTGAATGAAGCTATCAATAAATCTTAAATCATTACTACACGTGAGTAAAATTAAATATGATTTTATATATAAGTATATAGTGTACAAAATAAATAAATAAAATTATTAAAGCTACTTACAACTTATCAAAGATGATAAAATGATGATGAAGTGCTTAACACTGTTGTTGTAAATCAGTTACTTACCTAAAAATGGATATGTTTGAAAAATTATTATAAGAAAACATAAATATAGAATGTGCATACATATTTGTTAAGAATATACAAAGTGTGTAAAATAAAAACAGTGGGCAAGGCGCGATGGATCGTTGAATTTCAAAAGCATGGAGGATGAGAGGTTAACCCACCACAAAACTTATATTCACCATACTATTTGGTTTACATAAACATAAAATATTTGATTCTTGCATCCACCAATACTCGTTATTTTATAGGAAACTTCTGAGAGATTCATCAAGGACACAAACACAATGCTTTTAAGCTTTCATTTATGTTCCACAAAAGTTTTCCTCAAAATAAGCCTCCAAAGTTGCTGTTATTATTTTTTTTTTTGTGAGAACACAGCTAGGAACTTAAAAAGCTTCCGTTTAGTCGTTTTCCTTTTTAACATTTAAATACATAAAAAGCTTTACCAACGTACATATGTATGTACAAATTTTACTGCAACAAAAGGTATACAAAGTATCCTAGGTACACATCCAAGTGCTCTTCATATTCTTTGTACAATGAACATGTATTGAGTGTCCTTAAGTACATAGATGCACCTTCTAAGAAAATACACTTCCATGCCTTCCGACAGAAAAACGCTTGAGATATTTTTTTTTTTTGCATCTCTTTGCATGTGGATTTCGGAAATTAATCCTATACCGATAAACATGTTAACAATTAATAGTACAAAGTAATTGTGATGACAAATCGCATCGCAAATTCGATTGAATCCAGGCACACGTGCACAGCAACCACACCGGGAATATAAGTAATCCCACGACGGACTCCACTCGCATGGAATATCAATTGCAAATTCAATTTAAGTTCAATTATGATGGATGGTGGTGGTGTGGCACGCTTAATGAATTCAAGTCTCGTGCCAAATATGAAATTCAAGTTCTTCGATAAAGACATTTTCAAATCAAATTTGCTATGTTTACACATCCCTGTTCGAATGCGAGATCCAAACAAATTATTGTCACATCTCCATTGGAGTGAAAGTTGTTGTCGTCCTTACCGTGCGTCGCTTCGTCGTAGTCCTCGTCAGATCGAATATGTCATTCGGTCGTACGGGGAGTGGTGGTGGGTCTATGTTCTTTTTATTAGAACTAACAATGAGGCAATTTCACAACCCTTGCATATTGAATTAATGTACTGTGGGCCTGGGGATTATTACTTGTTAAATAAATAGGTACTACATATGTATGTATACCTGTATGCTGCAATTATTTTCAAGTGGAGAAGTTTTGGGTTGGGGTAGGGAACCTATTTTCACCATAAAGGGGAGTGGAAAATGTTGTGGAAATATTATTGCTTGTTTTACATGTCCCACCTGCGGAGTTGTTGTTCAAATACGGAGGGTGATGCTTTGGTAGGGTAAATACTAAAATTTCAGTCAAGTCTGGCAGGACGGGGGGTCCCTAATGACTCGAATTTCAAGTCTAAATGCCATATATCTTGTATCAACTATCAAGCCATACGTACATATGTACCTATGTATATGAACGTCGTTAGCAATTCTTGGCTTGGCATTTCGACAACATACCAATTTTACACACTTAAACAAATCCTAGTAAAGTTCAATGATTTGCAAGTCGAAAGCCTCCATAGTCCTGACATACATATATAGAACCCAAATCTTTTGAGAATTTTGCCACACAAAAAAGCTACCTCACTACTACGACCTAATTCATGCCAATTAGCTATTTTCGTGACAAATCAAACATCGGATCCATTAATTTCCTGCAGCTTAGTTGATTCCTTTATGTTTGTCAACATATTGTTCAAAGAGAAAATCCCTTCTAAAACCCTTAGGCATAACAAACCTGACACTTTTCACCACAATCTTAGTTCAAAAAAGCCAACGGAGTCACAATTCATCAATCACACTTCATTTGTCACTAGGGTGGGTCCGGCGAAAGCAAATAGTCCACACGTGCCATAGACACGAGTAAATATCCTTGTGGGTGTGAATTTAAAGCCCAAACAATACTTTTCCTTCTACAGGTGTTTATCCTTCCAAGACAATAAAATTGAAAACAATGTTTATCATTCCACGTGCCGTAGCCAGTAGCCAGTACCATGTAGTAATGATAGTAATTAGAGTGTAAGACAGGTAATGTGTCCAATGTTCGTTGTTCCTGTCGAATCAGATATTCAGTCCTAATCAAGTGGCTAACATCTCTCCTACGCTCGTGAATTACTTTATGAACAAACTATTTGTTAAAATTTTACCCCTCAGCACCTAAAACACTTAATGGCGGGCTATTACTCCTTAATAATGCTTTCGTTTCGTTCTATGTCATCACACGAACATAGTTTATTATGAATCAAGGAGGTAACCCCCCATCAGCAGAAAAAAATATATGGGCATGTCACACATACCACCTGGCAGTTGCTGCCTTCTGGTTATAGCAATCATGGTTAAGTTTCGTGCTCAAGGGCTTAGCAAAGATTTTTGAGGTGTGTCACCTTCGTGGCAGAGGCGCAAAAGACAAAGAATTAAGTGCTCGTTAGTTTAACTGGAAGGATGAGGATACAAAATGGGAATTAAACTCGGACCACATTGCTGATCCATTTAATAAATTTATTTTTGGAAACATTTTTGTTTTTTTTTCTGTTGGAGGTGGACTTTGGCAGTGATACGTTGTGTTGGCAATGTTTTTGATGAAGGATCGGGGTCAGTATTCAAATGTCAATCATTTTAAGGCCAGCTAGGTGTTCTATAAGGGAACGTACATATACACATGTGTATATTGTGAATAGGAGGGATGTTATTAGGGCTTCAATTGATGTTTTTAGAGTTTTATTTGAATGCTACGTCGCTAAGCTTTTGACGCTTAATCTTCAGGTTTCTGTTGCTTTCTTAGAATTGATGTGAAATTATTTTCGGAAATCAATCAGATGGAACTGCTTAATAGGCAAATAGAATGACATATGTATAACTGCTAGTGAAGCGGAAACAGATGATCAAATTGATATTTGTCTAGCTAGTGGTGTCGGTGTATATAACAAATTGGTTCATTGGTTTATTAAAGCTGATTTGACTCTCAATATTACCTCTCAAGGTGATTGACTGTAGGTTCAGGCACACAACAAATAGCTTTACAGTCGCCTATATGTATGCAAACACAAAATCGTATATTTCCAATAACAAGCTGAAATTAAGTGGACATATGTGTATCCTGAAAAGGAAATGCTATGCCCACGTTTAGGGGCGGCAATTCCTCCTGGATGTTAAGACTAACTTTGATTGGACCACACGCAATGGCAGCTTAGTTGATGCCATAGTTAGATCTTATGGACGCAGATTCTAATCCAGCCCTTAATCCCTGAGCTCTTAAATTATTTTGAGGTTTAACCTTAACAGATCTCAATAGCATGCAATTTAGGATGAAATTAAAAAATTGTCGGCTGCTATAAAGCCTAAATGGAGAAGCAATAACGAAGCGGGTGGTTATTTTGCTTCGATTCCTGATTCAATTGGATCCAGTAAGGGGATAATGCGAGATCTTTATGCAAAATTCTCCTCAGGCCTGTACGAATTGTTTGTGTTATCCCTATATGAGCTGCTACGACATACTTGAATCCCAGGAATATAGGGAAAAGATGTTGGCAGATGAATCCTTAATGGGCCAACGGCAGCGCTTATATCCCCGAAGTGGGCCACTGACTCCAGAAGATCCGACCCCTCGTCCTAGTGGTATAAAAGGGAACTGGTCCTTCAGGTTGGGGGTTGTGTGTCGGGGTAACTTCCCTACCACAGAAAAAATAGTAGTTCCGAAACAACTAGAAGCCTCAGAAAAAGTCGTATTTTCTGTTGATGGCCCTGCAAAAGGAAAAAAGGACAACTTTCGGATCTGCACCTGGAATGTTCGGACCATGAACAGGCCATGTGCAGCCGAATAATTAGCGGATGCCCTAGACTGCTATAATGCAGATATCACCGCTATCCAGGAAGTGCAGTGGGATGGGCCGGGCAAAAATTTATATATGTATATTACAGTGATTGCTACAGAGAACAGAAGCATCGTCTATTTTGTTATAAGCGACAGAGTTCAGAATGAAGTTCTGAACTTTAGACATGTCAGTGAAGACCTTATAACAATCCGCATCAAGGTTAAATTCGCTAATATTAGCCTGATACGTGCGCACGCCCCCACAGAGGAAAGAGATGATGCTACCAAGGAGTGTTTCTACGAGCTCTTCGGCAAGACATATGAGCAGTGTCCTAAGTATGACGTTAAAATCGTCCTTCGTGATTTTAACACCAAAATAGGAAAGGAGGACATCGTTAATAGCACAATTGGAAAGCGTAGCCTACACGACAACACGTCTGGAAACAGACTTAGGCTAATTGACTTTGCTGCAGGACGTAATGTTACTATAGCTAGCACACGGTTTTCTCACCTCACCATGCATAAGTTGACATGGCGGTCACCAGATCATCAAACTGTTAACCAAATTAATCATGTTGCGATCGACGTAAGGCACTTCTCCAGTATTCTAGGTGTCCGAACATTCCGAGCGACCAATATAGACTCGGACCACTACCTAGTTGCAACCAAGGTACGTCTACGGATATCTCAAACGCCAAAAATATGGCAAAGTATTGTGAGGAGATTTAACGTCGAAAGCTGCAATCGGAAGAGATCGCCAGAATTTCTGCCGACCGCGTATCCCTAAACCTCAAGAAGTCCTATGCAGGCAGTATCAAGTGCTGAAGACCAGTAGCATCGTTGCCAAAAAGCCATCAGAAATGCGGCAACTGTATGGAGTATGCCGGCAAGCACATGTAGCAAAACAATTCGCTTACGAAGCGGCGTTGCACAGGACGAGCTTAGCTTGTGAGCTCTATGAACAAAAAATGAGTATGAAACGTCGGCTTCTTCGGAGGAAAAGGAATGAGCACGAGAAGCGTGCGGTCGAAGAATAAAAGAGGTACTCATTGTTCCTGGAGTATCTCTCTTATTCTTCGACCGCACGCTTTGGAAGTTTTACAAGAAGTTAAAAAGAATGATCACTTCTGCAGACTTTTAAACGGCGCCACGACCCTAATTATGCTGTCAGGCGGAACGAACCATTCAATCGAGACAATGAAAACCAAGACTTCCGTCCACCCGGCCAGAATGAAGTGAGGATAGCAATATCCAAACTCAAGTCCAACAAGGCTGCTGGACCGCACGGCCTAGCAATTGAGCTATGTAACGCAGCAGTAGATGACTTGGTGGAGAGCATACACCAACTCATTTCCAAAATTTGGTCGAAGTATGCCTGATGAATGAAAAAGGAGACCCTCTAATCTGCGCCAACTATTAAGGCATCAGTCTCCTTTACATTTCATAAAAGATCCTGTCGGTCGTACTGTGTAAGCGTTTAGAACCATTTGTCAACGTCAACGTCGATTGGCCCTATCAGTGTGGTTTTAGGCAATTGTAAGTCCACAACTGACCAAATATTCGCAGTACGGCAAATCCTGGAGAAAACCCAAAATGTTCAGATCGATACTCACAATTTTTTGTCGATTTTAAGGCCGCATAAGACAGAATTTATAGAGACCACGTCTAGTTTTGGCATCCCTGCCAAACTCACCACACTGTGCAGAATGACGACGGAGAACGCTTGAGGAGGGGACCTCAATATATTTACTTGCAGTGCGTAGCTGGAGGCAGTTAGCTAAGAACCGAATTGTAGCGTTAGAAAGGTGCGTCCATACCTAACGAAAATTTTCAGAAACATTTCAAATCATCAAAACGATAGAAAACTATTTTTATTTCTCAAGCTACACGTGCAGAAATTTAATGTTATTTCGTGAAAACAAAAATAAAAATAACATGCAGTTTGATTGCGATGATTTGCTATTATGAAGGGAATTATAAACGAGGCTCCTGGGGTTAAAAGCATTGATTTTCTTAGTACACTGAAACCTGCGGTCGAATGCGAAGGAAATGGTGCAGTTCTGAATACAATGTAGGGCAATGGTTTTTGTTCTTCCTGGTAATATGTCATTGCTTCCTAAATTATTTGTTCATTTAATGAGACCCGTCCAAACGACACTACTTTAAAAACCCCTCCATCAGAAATTCGACTCTTACAGCAGGTATCGATGAATATAAAGCAATATGATAAATCTACTTCTTCAACAGTAATGGTCGAATGTAGTTTGTATCTTGTTTTCCAATCCTAGAATCGAATAATCAATAAGAAACTCAAAGTCATCATTTTCAATGTCAAAATCATCACTTTCATAAAATTTTTGTATCCATTTAAACTGTTAATTTTGAAATTTTGCAATAAATTTCAACGTTTTGAATTTTTTCTTCTTTTCAAAAAAATGTCCGCCAAAATGCTTTCTGTTTTTCTTCTTCTTATTGTTTTCTGATTTTTCCATGATGATAAAAAACAAACATTTCAAAAATGTTTTAGAATTGTTTCATTGGTATCCACATCAAAGGAACATTTCAGAAATGTTTCTCAAGCAAATAGCAAATAATTGGGAAACATTTTTTAACATTTTTTAAATTTTATCCCTATCGAGTAAGGAACATTAAAAAAAACAATTCATTCCATTGCTGTTGTTTAATGAATTTTAATCTTCATAAATTTGTCCATAAAGCCAAAAACAAAAAAATGCATTCGTTCGTAAAAACCATTTAAAAATGAGGTAGTGTTCCGTGCCAAGAATCAATTCGAGCTATAAATTGAGAAAACTTTCGACACAGACCAAGAGACGACATCAGCTTAGCTAACAAATAGTTATATTTACCCTTACATGGCTTTATTATCGTTGACCTAAGCAAATAATTGAAGACACACCACTCAGGTAAACTCTGATCTATTTGTCTTGTACTCGAAGTGAATATCAAATTTATCACCCAAGTACATACATACTTCTTAGATGTTAAATTTGATATGAAGACAGACGGAAAGAACTACTAAAATTCTAATGACTCTATTAATCCCGAGTGCGTATTTAAATGTAAGTGACTCGTTAATATCACTTAACAACTCCCGGGTACTTTTATGCCACATTTTATGTGGTTGTTGCCATAACATCCATGTAGGTATTATTTTCCCATGAGTGCCATCAAGGAAAATGAGATTGTTTATGGCAACTTCAAATACGGAGTACTAAACTTACCCATACGATGATTGAACGAGTCTTTTTCATTTCATATTTTTTAAAACAATAAATAACCTCATCGTCCTCCCATCAATTATCCTTCGGATGTACTTCAGTTAATTTGCGAACCGGAAATAGCTTCAACCGCACCTATTTGGCACACGAAACTAGTTCAATGGGTTGCATCCCGAAGGATTGATGAAGTGCACTTAGGTACACATAATTCCAGAAGAAAGGAGGATCCCCTCCGCTCTGACCCTACACACTTAATCTAATGAAAGTGACATAAAAATGATCGAATAAGGAAAAGGAAAAAAACCATAAAGTCAATGGCCTAGAAAAATGTCCAACAAGCCAATAAGTTTCACGTGCCCACCAACCAAGCTGATGCACATAAAAAGTATCTAGTAATAGCAGAGCCTTATAAATTGCATCCAGTCGGTTGGCTTTTATGTCCTACCCTTGGAAGTCGTTTTTTTTTCCACTCGGCCTACACATGGTGGAAGGTGTCAAAAGGTATGCACCATTGCAAGCACACCGGACAGACATGGATTAATGGTTCTACCAAAGAGTTGCAACACTCAATTTTACTGTTGTGGGCACACGGACCATTAGCAGTGAAAAAAAAAAACATTGACCATGCCACCAACAACGACCATGGTATGGATGGCGGAAGCCAATGAAGTGATTTAGAACCGAAAGTATCTCTGGTACTCTGGTTCGCTGCTACTATTTGGTGTAATTATCCAAAGTGCAGAGTTCACTGCTGAGGTTCGAAGCAATTAAGTTGTAAAGACAACTAATTTGAGATGGATTTTTTTTTTAAATGGTTTATGTTTTATTTAGAATGGTTCTGATGTGGAGAAGACTTGGTATACTAGTTTGCGTTCATTCGGGCTGTAGATTGAGTCAGTTAAAACTTTTTATATAGAAGTGCTTTCTGGCTGTAGCAGTCTCAGTGTTAGTTATTTAAATTAAAGTGTCAATCTATTTTTAATTTTGGGGCTTATTGATAATTTCGTTAAGAAAAATGCATCGCACGTTTACTAGTTCTTCATTTTCCGAACCCACCCAGAAAAGAGATTTCCAAAATATCTTTCGATAAAAAGTCCCTGACATGATGGGTTAAATAAAACATTACACAGACTCATTCGGTTCAGAGTTATAAGCAGAGTAGATACATTTTGTATGACCTTTGTTCTCACAATTACTCAGATACTTACTAAAACTTATGCGTGTGATTACGTTCGGGTTTTTGTGGCGTGTTTCACTCCACTTCTACTCACTGCAAAGGTTTGAGTTTCTTCTTCTGCAAGGAATTTCAATGGAATTTGTTTTACGCCGCTTTCTATGACCGATCCACTGGTACGTCCTCCACTCTATGATGACGAATCAAGTTTTACATTCGAGATACGATTCTTTCAACAAATCAACAGTATGATGAATAGTTTTTTTTTTAACCAAGGGTTGCAGCTTACCAGTGAAAGTGCTGTTCGCCTCCATCTAGTTCAATTACATTGTCAACCGAGTTCGTACTTCCTAGATAAATAAAATTATTAATTTTTCGGCCTTCTGTCCGACAATGTTTAGTTGAGCGTTCGCAAAGCTCAAAACTTCTTTATCAGCCCTACGTCAGCAGCGAGAGTTCACCAGTGCAATCACGAGATAAGATGTTACTGCCCGTTGTATATGTATCTAAACTTTCCTCAATCAGTGCCGCGCAGATAAGATCCTTACCGACCACTAACAATACTAGTGGTGAAAGTATACGGCCCTGTGGTAGCCCAATTCAAATTTGTCTAACACCCTACCGTTGTGTAAAGACTACATCGCCTCTGTTATTCGTATAATTCACATCAAATCTCGATTATTTCTGCCAGTCTTTCGAAGTCGATAAGAGGCAGATGTTTTAGCGATTTGATCTCAACGCGTGGCTCTATACTTATAAGGAGTAGAGCTGTAAAAAAATGCAATGATTTTTGAATAGAATTCTTTTAAATGCAAGTAACTTCAACTAATTAAATGCATTTAGTGAATGTAAAAACTTCAAGAACTTTATATGACTTCAACAAATTGAATCCATTTAGTGACTTCGAATGACTTCAATGGATTGAATGCATCCAGGTAATGGTTCAAGGTACGTCAATGAATGCAGGACAATAAAAAATATTGCATTCATTCTGACTTCAACATTCTGATTGCTGAAAAATATTACTCCAATCATGACTTCAAACTGAATGGTGATTTTTTTTAACCTGAAGTCACAATTGAAGGCTTTGACTTAAAACATTTTCACATTTTTGGCATGACTTCAATGAATGCATTCTGCAATGATTGCATTGTATTGCAGTCCTGATATGGAGGTTGTCGAAGGGAACTCTTAAAGACAAGCCTGCTATACGAAGATGTTCAGAATTATCTTTAGTACTAATTTAGGCAATACTTGAAGGCCATTGAAGCGGAATTGACCAAAGATAGTAAGAAAGTATTTTTTTTCTTTCTAGCACTCGGCAAAATGAAATTAGAGTGACATGGTCGATGGTTTATAGAGTATCACCTTCGTCCTTCACGTTAGGAGTGTTGTATCGAGTTGGTTTACGTGTAATGATGTCAAATTCATTTGCGTTTCTCAACTGCTTAGTAGACTTGTGTAATATTTGGGCACTATTTGGTGCACATCGCGGTTGGAGAAGTCACATGATTGAACATTTCGTTCCCAAAATCGTGGACATTTTACTCGAAATCCTAAATTTGGACATCGCTTTGTAAGTCTAGTTTCGATAGGTGAGGTTCGGCGTGAAACTCGTTGATCTTTGCCAGGATGAGGCAACTATACATATGGGCAGCTACGTGTAGTTTGGGTGTGAACCCGCACAAACCCCATCTGATGTGAGGCCCCATTGACCATCCCGCTGCCGCACTAGACATTTTGCTTCATTTGAAATCCCTTGATATTTTTAGGACCCAATTGGAAGCTATTGCAGTTATTCCCATTATTACAATCTCACAGTGATTTAGTAAAGGATTTGACCACGCCTCTTTCTGAATAAATTCAAAGTAGATTCAGCTGGTCATTGGCACTTCTGGCTGGGGATGGCATCATGGAGAGTCTTAGGCGCTCGGTACTATGTTTTCTCTTCACAGTAGGTGTAGAGCTAGAACCATCTTTTAGTCCTAGCTAACTTCAAAGCTTGACTATCAAGCGAAAAGAAATTTCAGTTTGCCATAAAGAGAAATCGAGCGATTGAGCAAAAAACTCTTCATCATGCCAACCTGCTACAAACGCCAACGTAACCTTAGCCAAAACCATTCAAGGCTAAAAAGAATTCAGTGAAATGACTGCAGGAAAAGAAAGTCCTACCCTAGAAGAAAGAGGGTAACCGCAACTCAATAATATCGAGGAGTTCCAAGTTTCGACAAGAAAACCAACCATCAGGAAAAAATTGAGAAAACCTAGTCACCAATGGTGACACCTCAAGAAGAGATCTCATAGCCAGTGGATGAAATAGTTCCGATTTAGAGTTTAGAACCAAAGCAAAATGCTCTTCCATCTCTCCCGATGATCCGCATCTGAATAAGAAGGAAGTGGTCTAAACTTTATGGAACATCTATCTTTTTGGTTTTGTTTCTATTATCGACATAACCCTGAAATTATCTGATGATGTCGCAAGAATGAGTATGGCTTCCTCGCTACAAGATGTATCTGAGGATATAGCGATTCTTGTTATTTAGCAAATTTTGTTCGTCCTTTTCAATGGAACTGCGAGTTCAAAACAAATTTGTTGCCTTCGTCAATGCAAAGCGATGACTCTAATTAAGCGTAAGAAGCAATAGTTGAAAGGATGAAACTGAAGTCGAGTAAGTTAGAGCGATTTTCAGGAAAAGGGTTGTTCAAGTGGTCCTTAATTTAAGTCGCATTGAATTACCGCATTTGTCTTCAATTGTCCCATCATCTATATCTTGTGAATTTCGTCCCTACATAGCATCTCTTACCTTGTGAAATAAAGATGAAAGCTTACTTAATTAGAACCTCAAATTGTTATGAAATTTAACATCAAAACAATCAAAGAGCAACAACTCATCCAATTGGGTAATTTACCTTAATAAATCGCCGAATTAATCTAAGTAAAAGGCATATAAAATATATTTTCCACACGCCTCGCTGGTTGTTTGATGGCCCATCAAACATTTACGTTCGACAACCTTTATTTCCATGGAGACACACCACTAATTTGCATAAACGTCCTTATCCAATTAACTGGGGAAATTTTTACCGCTTCTACCGACAGATAATTTATTAAACTTGAATATTATCAGAAGAAAGCCATTGAACAGCAACAGCAGCAGCACCCACATATCTTCTCGTACAGAATGTCGATCTACATGATGGCACCACTCCTTCTTATTCGATTCGCATTCCCCATTGTTGGTGGTAGTGTTGCGACTAATCTCGATTGGAATCCTTTGAATATTGTCGCCAACCATCTGAATATATTACTTTCCAATGTCGACGACATGATATCATCAGCAGAACGGTACCGAAGGACCAAACAAATCCTGGCTGGATATCCATTTGAAGTTTTATCGTCTTCCATTGACAGACTGTGTAGGTACATCGAGCTACAACAATTTTCAATTTAATCCACAGTCGAGAGACAGAACGACTGGAGTCTTCTACACTTCCCCTTCCTATCGGTCTGTATCTATCTAGGTGGTATAACCCTGAACGCGGAATTGCTGCAATGGCGAACGCATTTGAATATTAATCGCATGTCATTCACACTAATGACGCCGTGTCAGAACTGCACGTTTCCCCTGTTCGACGCCACCGTTTTGTGGTCAAGTTCATCCTTCGATGTGAACAAGAAGACTATTCTGATGGTTACGGGGTGGCATACCCATGTCAACGAGACAAATACATCTCTGTACGAGATGTCAAAAACGTACTTGTACCGTGGCAACTGGAATTTTGTGGTAAGTTACCCAAGCCCCCCGCCCCCCACCACCAAGTCACTCAATTTGATTACAATAAATATTCAAATCTTTGGCAAGGCCGTGGAAACGGGCATAAACCTCAACACGTTTTACATTCAATCCGCTTGGAACACCAATGCTATTGGGGAGACCATCGCGGTTGGGCTGACGATATTGAAATCCCTCGCACCTGACCACCACATCCACCTGATTGGTAAAACACAATTAAAGTGCTATTTCAATGCTTCAGTTGACTTAGATACCATTCGCAGGCCACAATCTAGAAGCACATGTCGTCGGTGCCGCTGGGAGGAGATTCTTTCAAATTACTGGCGATGTAGTACAACGAATAACAGGCTTGGATCCAGCGAAACCTTGTTTTCTGAATAGTGGCAGCTCGGTGTTCGGCCTACGACTAACGGATGCGCAATTTGTCGACATCATCCACAGTAATCCCGGTGTGCTGGGAAAACGTGAGCCACTCGGTCACGTTGATTTTTATCCTGGTGGATTGGATCCAATTCCGGATGGTTGCATCACAATTGCTTGTGCACATTCACGTGCCTGGGCATACTACACGGAGACTGTACACCCGGGGAACGAGGCGGGATTGCTGGGCATCCGGTGCAAGTCATTTTTTAAAATTCAACATAAAAAATGCATTGGGCCGCTTCATACCATGGGATATAATGTGTCAACACGATTGCAGGGTTTATTTTACAGTTCGATTAATAAACGATTCCCGTTCGGATCGAATTCAAGTATCAGTTTAATAAAGGACATGCACGCTTGTGTGAAGTGTTGAAATATTGATGGCGATGGTGTTATATTTGTCGTTTCTACATACATATATGGGATTTGATTGTAGATTTTTTTTTGAACAGCAACAAATGAAATTTTATTTTGAATAGATATGATGCAGGGTGGTATGGAGCTACGGCAACCTTGCAAATAGTATAAAAAAAACTTCGTAAAAAACTCAATAAACCTTTTGACCTCAGTCATCAAAAAACAAAGTAAGTCCTTGCTCTAAACATCTCAAAGCATTCGATAGAAGATGAGGATAAACAGTACTAAGCTATACAGCCCATATCAATACAATTGACAATTTTCTTCATATTTGTACATCTGTACAGCACATGTCTCTCTTCTAAACAAATCTGGCCAGAGCTGAATTGTACAAAAACCAGTAAACTTATTTTTGTCAATGTCTGGTAGGCACAAATGCCAGCAGGCTTAGTGATCCCTTCAACAATTTCTGTAGAAGCGAAAGAGATGAGGAAGAGGAGAAAACCATGACACATCCTCTGTGTACCCGTTCTCTCCTATTGGTTTTGAGAAGGGAAACCCTAGATAAGTACTTCTTCGAAGATCTTAACGATCTAGCTAGACTTGACTTAAGCAAAATTAAAGTTACATCACCGGGTCAAAATGGCGTACATCACGGCTTACACCAAAACTGGTTACCCTGTCTTCTATCCATGTAAGTCTATGGTGCTGGTAATCCAGTTTTTCCATAGTGGTATCACAATGAACCTTATTTTTGGTCTATGTGTGTCACTGCTAAGCTGGGGCAATCACCTAACCCAACCCAACCAATGCAAGATTCCCAAACAAATTTCTTCCATCACGTTGAAATATACCCTGAATAGTCTTCTTCAGATTTATGCTCCAGATTAATGCTACCTATAGAAGGAATAGAGACCAAAAAATTTGTTAGTGCCTTATAAAACACCAGGTACTGATGTGATACATCACATTTCCATCCAGTTTCCAAGATTCAAATATATTTATTACTCTGTGCCACGAGTACAGTGATTGATGTCTTGGACTTGAATTTGTTCCAGAGACTTGGCATAAAGTTAGAGAAGTCTTCATACCAAAGTTAGGTAAGATAAACCACACCAAAGAATACCTAGTAATACGTCAATAATAAGCTTAAGGATAACTACTTTTTAAAATCGCTTTGTGCATACGTGCATGAAAGGTATGTACATCAGTAGATATTTTCCTAATGCTTAATACCAAGGACCCGACCCTCCAGGTTGGTTCATACATACGTTAAAAAATAATCAACCTCGGGTACAAATGATTCAACGATTGACCACCTCAGAACGTATGTGAAAGTTAGATCCTTTAATAGACTGCGTGCTGACAAACGAAAAAGGCAAAAGAAACTGCGGTATCTATCTCGAACCTTAGTTATGTAAATAAACGGTTCATAACATGGCACATCAATACTAATTTCCTGTACATCAGCCTGATATGGACTCACGCCTCCACAGAGGAGAGAAATGATGTTACCAAAGACAGCTTCCACGAGATTGTACTGTAGTAGCAATACTGTCAAAAGTATAGCCTGGACGACACCATCTTCGATAACGGATTCAGACCAAATAACTTTCCGGTGAAGAAAAAGGTTGTTGTACCTCGCGTATGGTTTCCACATCTTCATATTTACAAGATACTGTGAGGAAGTTTGACATTGGTAGTTTTCCAATCGCGGTTCGGTAGAGCCTTTTCCGATCGAGAGTCCCTTAATCTCCCAAGTGGCGTTATACCGCTAGTATCAAGTACTGAGGACCAGTGGCTACAGTGCCAAAAATATATCAGGGATGCCTCTAATGTGCTTGTTTTCTCTCAACCACCACAACGAAAGCCCAGATTCGACGAAAAATACCTGTTTACCAGCAATGCAGAAAAAATTAGCGCATAGGCATAGTGATGATGCATAGAAAGACAGGAGATGCTCGCAAGCTCTACAAGCAGTAAAGAAGGTATGAAGACCAGAATCTCAGAAGCAAAACATTTTTGTTCCCAACTGTTTGGGCGCCGTGGGTTAGTGGTTAGTTCGTCGGACTACTGAGCTGGAGGTTCTAGGTTCGAATCTCAGACCGCACCAAAAAGTTTTTCCCGGTTTGAAAATAGTTTTAAATACTCTTACCTCTTACTCCCGCTTTTGACTCAGAGTTTTTTAATCAAAAAGACAAGAATCTCGTCCTGAGAACCAAACACTATCTATATTACATTTCCACTATAAAAATTGAAATTTAAAGTAGTGATTTGAAATAATACATAATTCTGTAAATTATAAAACCCTTTTCAAACATTATTTTAAAATATCATTTGTTGAAGTGGAATTATTAATAGTTCTCTGCAAAATCTGAAAAGATTGTAGCTAGCCTACAAAGTTATACAGTCTGCCACGAAAGTCTACATACAGTCCTGAAAAGTGCTAAATCCTCATTTATAGACAAAATTTCAATTTTGATTTTTATTAGATAACATTATTATTGTTTAAAAACATGATTCAAAACAAAGCAAATCATATCCTCACAATAATTCAAAGAAAACAAGAAAAAAACCAAAAATTCAATTCAAATTTAGCACTTTTCAGCGCTGTATGTAGACTTTTGTGACTGAGTGTATACAATAGCATAACTGAATAAACGGGTTGGTTGAAGTTCGAATCTAGTCTGAACTTCAATGCCAACTAATATAAGGTTCATCAATTCTTATAACATGCCACGATATTGAAAATACCGAAATATAAATTAATCCTCATGAAAAGATACCTCTTGTATCCATTTTCTTGAATACCCACACGATATGACGTCACTTTGTGTATGCACATACGCAGTTGAAAAAGACAAATTTAATTAAGAGCATTTTAGTGGTGGATAATGCTTCAGGTCATATATCATATAATCCGTACGTTGAATTGCTCCACAATGTATGTAAGTATATAGGGTCTCCTTCCCCAAACGCGACCTTGTTGGTATAGTAGATGGAACAAATTGTTATTACGAATTTGCGAAAACAAAAATGTAAATAATTCAGAAAATGAAACACATAAAATAATTCCGTAGTTGGTTAAACATACTACTTAACTCAGACTAGAGAACATAACGAGAGAGGCAGTAAAGTATGTATCCAAAGAGAAGTAGCGAACTACATACATATGTACATTTAAACTTTTTGCATTTTGAATTTGGAATTTTAAATTTGGATAGAACTTTTGCTGCTTAAAGTACTTCGAATTATTTTATAATTTATTAAATTCCAGGAACGATGCAGTGCAGCTGGCTGCATGAAAATCATATCAAAGAGTTTCCAGGATTTCAGCACACATCACGAAAATGACCACAGCTTCCCTCAAAAATATTTCATGTGCGAAGCAGAATATTTATATTTCACTTGGCAAATTTTGTTCAAGCCCCAACCACAACCATTCAATTTGCTAGTTTTAAAGTTAAATAGCGCCCACTTTACTGTAGGTGGAATGCAGAGGCGTTTCCTGAAAAATGTACTACAAAGCAAAAGTCGCTACAGTCCTCCCCCAACTACAGTAAAACCAAATGTATTTTACATCCTTTTTTTCCCCTTATTTACAACTAACGCTGCCGTGTAATTAAAAGAGTGAATACTCTTAGGCGTAAGTTAACATTTAAAAAAATCAACACTAATTGAAACTGATTACCGTAAAGTTCATTAACGGAACGCTCCCGTTTCAACTCCTATAGGGCAGTAATTTTAATCGGAAATGGAATGAACTTGGATTAAGTTTCAACGCGGTGGAATATAATATTCTACTAATTTTGTATCGTTGTATATGTACTTGTACTTGTATGTATGTAAGTCAAATAAGCTCGCTACCTGGAATATATTTTTTGAATAACAGCGAGATATTCTGTATAAAGCCAGGTATCATCATCAAGGTGTAGCTATACTCTACAGGCAGAGTCGGTAATAAGTTGAGTTCGTAGAGGTGAGTTTTTATAGGACTGTGGCCACTTATGGTATTGATAAAAGGAAAAGTGGTATTTGGAGGGTATTTGTTAAATTAACAAGAAACTAAGACTAGATAGGTTTCGATAGAGTTGAACTAAAATACTTGCCACATTTTCCTTCATTATTTGTTAAGGTTTTATTGGAAATGATTCGGAAACTGTTCCCTGTTAAGAACAGAGTTTTGTTTCCTTCAGTCAATACTCAGTGACACCCAAGGACTCAGAGCGTAGATGATGTAATCAACAAGTGCGCAATTTATTTATCTACGTGGACTTTGAAAGATCCAATCAAAGATTCGATTTTATTGTAGCTGAGGCCAATGCGCTTATGCCCAGATGAGAATTATAAACTTATCTTCTAATCCTAATTTCCATTTTGCATTGGACACCTTTGTAAAAAAAAGTATGAACTTGTGTTCATCTCTCGGAATAAGTAGCGGAATAAGCAGGAACAAGCAGTGGTTATGGCGGATCAGCAGGTGTCAATAATTTCTCGTCCTAACTACCTTCCATCATATTTCGGTAAAGTGTTCTCCATATTCCAACCAGATTGGAATGGAATAATGATGTTTTCCAGGTATTTTAAAAGCCATTGGATTATTGGACTTTGTCAGTGGTCACTGGGATAAACAAAAAAACTATCACTTCCAATCGATTTCAATGTACTGTCAAAATTTCATGACATTTGGACGAATAGAAGTTGAGTTATTAATTCTGAAGTGACAATATGTTTGTGTTGTCTGTACAAAAATGAGCATCGAACCAAAAATAGCTCAGAATTCAACATTCAAAGGACATCATCAAGGAGGTAAAAAAGGACAAAAACTTTCTTTACAACATTGTGCCTGGTGATGAAACGTGGTGTTTTCAATATGATCCAAAACCCAAACTCCAAGTGCCGAGTGGAAGGCGCGTCAAACGAGCCAAAATAGAAAAAAAATCTCGTTTGTAGAAGTCAAAAGTGAAGACATGTTGATTTGCTTTTACGATTCCAAGTGCATTGTCCACAAAGCGTTCATTTCACCGGGTCAAACCGTACTTCAATCTTGATATTTTGAAGCGTTAAATGCATCGTATTTGTCATATTCGGTCAGAATATCGCGCAGAAGGAAGTTGGCGTTTGTTGCATGATCATGAGTAATCTCATCGATGGACACTTGTGACTGAGTTTTCGACTAAAAACCGCATTTTAATTATTAGCCATTCCCCGTATTCGTCTGATTTGACACCGTGCGACTTTAGCCTTTTCGGAAAAATATATTTGCCGATGAAATGAAAACGTTTCTTGGACGTAGAAACCATCCAAAAGGTTGTACCAACATTCTGTATGATCGGCCGACGTACGATCTGAAATACTCATTCGACATGCTTTTAGACCATTCAAATCACTGTATTTGCCAAAAAAAAACCTTTTTTTGTTATTATTTTTAAAACGTCGTGTTTACTTGTTTACTTAGGAACGCACCTTGTACATATCTGTATCCAAACCATTTTCTTCAGCCCAGTCCAATACAACATTCGAGTACTAATTGCCCCGACACAGGAAGAAACTTATACATATTTTTAACAATGCTTGAATAGCGTCCTGATTCGCAGACATTTGTTCACTTTCTTTTGAAATTAGGCGCCTCCTTAAATTGTTCATTAAAAAAATAGCATTACTTTTCAGTAAATCAGGTGAAAGGAGTATGTTTTTCTTCAGATAATTTTTTAGCCGATTCTATAAAGCAGCTTTTATTTGGAGCATTGCAGAGGATCTGACAGTTTTCCTTTTTTCATTAATACAATTGAAGAATTTCTGAAAAGGGACGCATATCTAAACCAAATGAAAAAGAAAAGTTAACATACATATACATACGAGCATCAAGAATTGATTTTGAATTCAAATTTTAGAGTAGGTACCTATTTAATGAACATTTTTTCTGGTTCATATTTTTTGCTAATTCACATTCTCGAGGTTCAATTATTGTAGTACAGTACAGTACAGCTAGTACAAATACTACTCTGGTAGCAATTTGTTTTGTTATTTTCAAAATACATAAAATTAAACGAAATAAGTTGAGTTAGAAGCTTACAATTAACAATTCATTAGTAATAGTTTAAAAAAATAATATAAACAACTAGCTACGCTTTATTAAACGAACCCACTCTTATCACTTATTTACATTGTCTCTGGTCGGTGACCAAAACATCATTTAGCGATAGTGCTATGCTAAGCAATCTTCTACACATGTTATCATCAGCTGACTACACTTGTTCTGTAATAGGATTATCAGTAAGTAAATATTCAAATTTGAATATCAGGGTCAATGTTATCATTATGTAATGAACAAACCAGACCTGCATGCGTATGTATATTAATAGAACAGAAGAGAGGAATTGATATAACTTCGCTATTATCACAATATTTGATTGAATGGTCTTTTGATATTTTCCAGGAAATCTTATAATACAGGTTAATAAACAGCCGATTGATGTGATTATTTCCACATCCTGAAGAGGAAAAGATATTGGTAAATCCAAGTACTTTAATTTCCAGCTTATTGTTATAATTTAGATTATCTACAGGCAGTCTCAAATATAATAAAATACCATAAATTACATAATTGGTAGTTAAGGCTGCATACAATATATGTACAAACTTACTTGAAATTGAATTACAAATGGAAAAGCAACAGGAAGGTTCAGTTTTTTATCATTATTGTTTACTCTTTTAGGTATGAGAGTCGCTAGCTATAAAACATTTATTAAAATTAAAATTCCCAACATATTCTTATTGGTCAGCGATTTAAAAGGTCTGACGTCACAAGTTATTCAATGATTTGAACCTAAAAGAGAATTGTTAATCATCGTAGTTTTACTTCCCAGCTATGTACGTACATACATATCCCATTTATTTATGTCATTTTAAGAAACGATCCACATGAGAAATTATCTGAACAAAAGTGAATGCAAATTTGTTTTATTCAAATAAAGTTTCCATATAACCTCAGAGTTACCAAAGGGCGACATTTGACAAATACAGAGAGTGACTTAACTCTCCCTAGCTAGATCGTGAGACGCTCTTTCCTTTCTATGTTGCTGTAGCCTTGGATTTAAAGAAGAGTTACCTGATCATCTGAATCATTCTATTTGCTCATGGTTCTAAGATAGCAGAAATTCAAAATGAGCTCCAAGTTATATTCAAATAACCTCTTCATATTTTGTCAAAACTGAAAGCTGAAAATAAATAATACTTAAGCTACCGCCACACATCGCTACTTTTAATGCAGCGCTGCACAGAAAGCAGAATTGACAGGGGGTTTTAATGTGTGAACGTCGTCCACGTCCATAGCATCAATCAAATAAGTCAACATCGTTCGGTAACGCAATCCATTCAACGATCACGCCATCATCATTTTGGAAAAAAAATTTGGCCCAATGACACCGCCCCAGCCCAAAAACCACACCAAACAGCCACTCGGTGTGGATAGAGCGGTAAATGCATTGCCCCTTTAGGGCACGGTTGTTCAGATTTGAAACGCAATTGGAAAAATATGCAAATACTTGGTGCTATTGGCTATTGTTGAATCAGAAACGATTGTGAAATATTTTGGTGTTTACTTGGATAAATTTTTATACTATAATGACCACATAAACGTGCAGTTGAAAAAGCACGAGTGGCATTTATGTATGTCCCTCAAAAGCCTTTTCTACTCTGGTATCTGTTCTGTTGTAAGCTAGTCCAGTATGCTGGAATATAACTCCATCTTACATGGAAATGTCCAAGTTTTTCAACGAAAAAAATCATTCCACATACATACGTGTTGAGTGACTAAAGAACAAGATTCTGAATTTCACTATGCAACCGAAAATAGGTTTTAAAAGATAGGGCTGAACGGAAGAGGCCGATCGTGTAGTACGATTAAACTGATAGACAAGCGGGACACAACTATAATATAAATTTCATCCGAACAACTATCGGTACAGGACAGATAAGCATCTAACATTCCGACAAGTTCTAGCGAAGAGATTTAGACGTAAATTGAAAGGTTACCGATGGACACGGTCTAATATAGTCAGATAAGTTGCCAGAGCTTCCGCCCAAACATGTGAGTTGGATTCAAGTTTCGGACAAATATAAGCTTTATAGATAGTAGCCAAGTCCGCATACTTCTTGAGGAATCCGAAGCACCTATGGCCACTTTTCTCAGCTTCAGAAATTTGGTGAATTCAGGTACCTCTGACCTTCCAATGACAATCATTGATAAGCCATTAGATTCCTCAATATATCACCTCGATTCATTTTTAGTTTGGCTACATTAGTATCCCTCTTCAGAGACAGGAGACAAACTGGGTTATTGACGAATTGAACTCAACGCATCCTTATTGATGGGGTGAGCCGGTGAGACTCCACAGTTTGGGGTCTTAGTCGTGGAGTCATTAAAGAATAAGCGAAGTCAAGACTGCTGTCATCCGCAAAGGAATGGATTGGATTGCGAGTGAGAGAGAAATATTAAAAACAGGGTCGAATAGAGGACTGAGGATTGGTTGACAATGAGGTAGAAGTATATCCGTCCAATACAACTTGTATTGACCGATTGCTTAAAAAGCTTGTAATCCATGACGAGAATATGCTACCGACACGATAAGTTTGAATTTTGCTAAAGAGGACACTGTTCAACACTGTATCGAACGTTTTAGAGATATCAAGATATCCAGGGCAACTACACACTACTCAACTACTCATTTTTCAGTTAGGTATACCATCAGGTCCCTTGTGTAACGTTGTTGATGGGAACCGTACTGATGGTCATTTAGAAGAGGTTTTCTTTCAAGATATCTCATAAGATGAATATTTACAATGCTCTCCATGACCTTAGAGAGTACTGATGTTAGGGCTATGTGTCGGTAGTTTAAAGGGGATGTTTTGGCGCCCTTTATAGGGATTGGCTGGACGTATGCCGAAACCGAAAGACGGTTGACAGGTGAAAGAGCTTACGTAGAAGTTTAGCTAGAGTAGAAGAACACCTCTTCAAATCAAGGGATTTGAAAATTTGTTAATACTAAGATATTTTAGGACTCGAGTCTTTGAGTCTTTGATTCTTTAGACAAAAGACCAAAAAGATTTACTGTCTTTGGAACATTGCAATATCTTTGGCTTACTTTTTGGTCTAGTAGAAGTTTTGCACGTTTTAAAATTCTTTTTAAAAAAGCAGCACATCTCAAGCCAATGTTTTGTCTGCTCTTCTTTGGAATTCAAGTGTCAATGGTGCAACAAGAACTTGCACAGATTAACGACTAAATTGGACTATAAACACCGTTCAGCAGTTCAAGGCATCAGAAGAAGACAGTTCATCCTTGACAGGAAAGATATCGCGATACTGTCAGACTGTCAAGCGGTAATCTAGGCACTTGGTTCGCACGTTATCAGAACCAGGTTATTATGGGTATGTGTGACTTGAATCAACAGAGTGGGCCAGACAAAATAGTTACCACTTCTTGCGCTGAAACCTTTCTGCAGGTTAAAATTTCAAAAAATACATGAAAAACTTTGGAACGACATCCTCCAATTAAGGTTGGCCAAATAACCTCTATGAAACTGAGGTTTCAAAGACAAAGGAAAATGCAGGTTCTTTTTTAAGAATGCAAAGTACTAGCTCACAGTAGAAGACACCACCGGAGAGTGGAGCCTGACCAGTGACGGGTCAGACTTTGTTGGATGAACTTCAAATACGGAAGTGGTTTAATTCGAGTATCGCATCGATTGGAGCAATAGTTCGGGGATACAAAAGGTCTATTAAAGTCACAGTGTGCTTTTGTACTTCCTTAATAGCCATATCTATTACATACATATATCCGCATCTAGGGAATATTTTAATTCAAATGTAGCTCTAGATTGCCATTTGTCTCTCATATATTCATATCGGAATAAAGCTGAAAAAGCCAAAAGAGGCAGTCTTCTTGCATGAACTGCAAGGATAGACAAGAAAAAGAAATGGAGCTTATCTAAGCATGATCCGGTGGGCTGAATTAGTCCTTAAATAACTTTAATTTCTATAGTCTAAGTGAATATAAATGTTTGCAACTTATCTTTAGATATTCCATCACAAGGCTTACCCATTAAGAATGATGTGAATATTTTTTTCTTATTTAAAAAAAATCGACTTTTTAACCGCTTAATCGAATCTTCCGGTAAACCAAGCAGACGTTAACCAATTAATGTACGAATAATGCCTTGATTCTACGAAGTAATTAACACTTCATGACCAACGAAACAACTAATATGTATTTTTAGACACTGCATTTCAACTATGAGAACTCGTATTTACTACGGCAACAATCCACTTATAGAATATATGAGAATAAGAGTGCAAACATGAGAAAGTTATATGAAGAACCTATTCATCTAATGCTTAGAACAAATAGCAATGTACGATAACATACGGAAAAGATACAATTTTACTATAAAAGTTTGTAAGATACTTTTCTTTGACTGAATTTTGTCGAATGGAAAATCTCCACAGAGCAGTAATTTTAAAGATTCCTTTGTGCAAATCAAACTAACAACTCTAGTACAAAGACTCTGATTTTAAGTTGTGTTAAGGAACTACTAAACTAGTATGTCTGTACAGTCAGTACACCTTATCAAATCTTGAAAACGTTGACCCTAGATAGTTCTTACTAGTTGCTGAACTGACTAACTTGAACTGGAATAAAACTGTCAGTTGATAGTTTTAATCAACTCAAGAAACCAGTATCATATCAGCAATTATCTTGCGTCACAAGATATCTAATATGAATAATAAAATGTGCATGCTTTGCATCACACTCATTTGCAAGATATATTAGCCAATTACTGCTATTGTTTAACATAAGTGCATATAATGAAATAACGCAAGAACAACTTTTCCCATAAGGAGAACATGAAAAACTTACAATTCCCGATGCATCTCATTTTGGATTACGAATATAAATAACTTGTGTCACGTTATCAACACTCCCTCTCTATAACGAGATGTTTGACGACTTACGATCCATTAACGTTTAGATGCACAGTAAACAAAAAACAAAGAAAAAAAAATCCAAATAAATTGATCTCACTCATTTCGAAATCAAACTTAACATCAGTGTGACGCGCGACAATCGATTTCTCATTCTAGTCTTGACCATCAGCCGGTTAGTATAGTTTAATTCAAACAACGTCTGCTATAAGTGTTCCGGTCGTAGCTAGTGCAAATATTACTAAGTATATATTCGGATCGCCAGTTCAATTTACCTAACTTTTCGGTATGAGATTTTATTACAATTATTTTTAACTCTTCATTTGCTATATGGTTCTTAAGGAAATAACACATAAACTATGTAATACATTCAAACTAGTGCATTCAAGTTAAATTAAAGTGGTTGAAAATGTGATGTGAACTAGGTGTCCTTGCAACCAAGAAGAGAGTACACATCCTCACAATGTACTGCCAAAAGCAAATAACTTCATTAGGTCTTGTTTAAGGACCCGATTTACTGATTCTCAGAAATTTAAATGTCAGTCTTTTATTAATGCCACTCGTAGCCGTCATGCAAATTTTTGCTTAATTTATTCGTTGCCCGAGCCGAAACTAGTGGTATTCAAATTTATTCACTATTAAGATGAAGATACCACGGACGGTTTTGAATAATGTGCTATAATGCTTCTTAATATTCATTAACGCTTTGAAAATAATGAGTCTTAACTTGTCAAGCTATAAACATAATTTTTTAAAATTATGACCAATTTTTCTTAGGAATTAAAACAAGAAAATATTAGTTATGCAGTGCATGTATTTTAATTAACAAAAAAGAATATAAATTGGCAAAGGGAAGTTGAATATAATTATTGAGATATTGCTATTTTGGTACTTTAGGAGAGAAGAAGCATTTGGCAACTAGAGAGTTTCCAAATTCGTAGAACTACGTGCATCGATAGCTTAATTGATGTTGTTTTAATTTTGATTCCAAATGTACTTCGTTTGATTGCACGAACCGCATTATTGGCCGACATTTGATGCTTCTAAAATTTTCTGTCAATTTATATTCTGTCAAATCCTTTAACAAACTCCTCTTCGCAGAAGTCTATACCAAAGTACTTTTTTAATTTATGATATTAAATTCTGAGACCTTAGTTAAAACATATTGTACCAAACAAGGAAACTTTACTGACGTTCATAGAGTTGGCTTACTTGATTTGGATTGGACACGTGTTCGATAAGAAACACTTACCCCAGACAGTAGTCCATTTCGACCAACAGAAATCATAGGGAATGCCCAGAAGGTTCCTCTTTAATATATTATGAGACCAATACACTTCGCCTTATTTAATGCTGTGCATAGTAGCTTAGTCTGTATATATTACAGTATAGTATCAATTCATTAATCAATTGCTTAGTATATTGAATTTCTGCACTAGTTTACAAATGTATTGATATCCGAAACGGCATAGCTTGAAATTGCTTTAAGAAATATTCTCCCAGAATCTACTTGCTGAGGATAACGGAGGGCAGCTACAGAGTAAGTGAAATAGTGATTCTTCAGAAATCGTTGACCGGAACTCTAATCCTCAAGGCATGCTTGCCTAACATACAATGATCTATACATTTGCGTGTTGCAAAGCTAATGTAAAGATATTGTATCTTGTCATTTCCAGGGATAAGAGAACCCCCCTTCAGTTGTCGAAAACTCTTGTGCCACTGTTCTTCTAGTTCGTCTGCTTCAACATTTTCTGGGACATCTGAGCGACCGGAAACCCAACACAGAGAGAAGTTACAATTATTCGATATCCCATCCAGAGATGCGCGATATTGTTTTATCAATTTTTTCTTATTATTGGTGATTCAAGTGCTTTTATGGCTGCCTGGCAATATATCGGGGTAAATAACGAGGTCCGCACTCAGCGACTTCGCGAATTGCCATAACCCCCACTTGGAATAGTCAATTTTTATTCGCATTCCACACATGTAGGATGCAATCCACATTTGCGATATCAAAACATTCGCGATTGTCTAACCTCACAATTCTTTTGTTTTGTTCTTGGTGATCGGTCAGAGCTCGCAAATAACAATATGATAATACTTAAGTGAATTCCCCTATCTATTATCTTTGGAATTCAGTGGCTTTTAGTAAAAAGACTTAGCTCAGTCTTCGCCGGAATAACGCTAAATCCGCAGATATCTGTCCATCACGCACCACCCTTGCTAGGGCTGTTTCAATAAGATCAGGTAGTTTTGTTAGGTGTTTTCCACTGACTACTATTGCAATGTCGTCTGCGTAACCTAGAACTTTGTATCCTTCACGGTAAGGAACCACAGTTGTGGTGATAATATCCCTCTTTGTGATGTACCACGTTGAACAGATCTTCTGGATTTGCACTGGCCAAGTTCTGAAATAATCACCCTGTTGACTAGCATCTGGTTAATCCAGTCACTTATTCTACCATTGATCCTCAATTTACTCAGACCATTTACTATTTTTTCTGGTTTTATGTTAGAGAATGCCATTTCTATGTCAAGAAAGACTACCATCGTAAAATCTTTGTGTAAATATGACATCAATACGATTTTAGAATATCCAGTGTGGTCTCCATTGCCATTAAAGTGACCTTCCCGACTTCCACCCTTTTCCAATTCCAGATTTTGCTTGTTCTCCAACAAAAAGAGATTTGGTATAGAAATGCTTACGCGATTGGCAGTTGAACATGGTGGTGGTGAATCATTGAAGAAGATTCATGATTTCTTTGCGCTCGATTATTTGGTAGTATACTCTGGAAATTTTTATCTACTGAGCCACCTCTGGTTATGTGATCTAGATGACAGTAAAGTACAAGTTGTTTTTGCTGATCGTAGTGAGTCATTAATATAGAGAAGAAACAGAATAGGCGAAAGAATAGATCCCTGCGGAACGTCAACAAATGTTGAGATAACTTATATAGTAGGGAACCACTATAAATCCGCCATATTGTTTGATGACTGACGCCATCATCTGATTGAGGTTGCAACTGAAAGAATGTCTCATTTTGGCTGCACATGTCACTAAATAATCTTCCGTCATTTTTCAACAAATTATTATTATTCTTTCTTATTTCTAATGTTTGATTCATCATTATACACCACAACAGCGATGAAGCTAGCAGTATCAACAATCTGTTTGCTGGCCCTACTTCAGCTAGGTGCTGCAGGACCATTTGACCTCGGTCTGGGAAATATACTGTCTTCGACTAAAGATATTGGAGTTGGTCTGGCAACCAACACAGCAAATTTCCTGCCAACACCCAAGGGACTCTTTGAATCCGGAAAGAATCTTGTTGCTGGGTACCCATTCGAATTTGTGTCCTCATCCGTTAATGCAATTTGTAAGTATCGCAGTCTACATGTCATAAATTCAAATTATTTAAATCTTTCATTTTCTGATTGGCAGGTTCAGCAGCAGTAGCTACCAATGCTGTTGCTCCAAAGATTACTCCTGACATCAACAAAATGCAATTCCAACTGAGAACACCTTGCAAGAAATACAGCTATCCTCTGCTCCGAGCGAACGATATGTGGAAAAGTCCTGAATTCGATGCGACCAAGAAAACAGTGATCTTAGCCACTGGTTGGACAACAACTGTCAACGAAACAGACACCATTTCCCTAATGGCGAAGGCGTACCACTGCCGTGGAAATATTAACTTTATTGTAAAGACAACTTTTTCCCGCATAGTATTTGCGCTAACTTTATTTTTTACTTGTTCCTTCAGGCAGTTGACGTTGCCTCCTACGTGGATACTCTCTACACATGGTCGGCTCTGAATACCGAAGAAATTGGTGAGAACATGGCACGGGGTTTGGTGCAATTGAGTGAAATAGTCCCACTGCAAAATATCCACCTCATCGGTAGGTCACTGCATTTGTCCTGAAATCAATATCATGCCAATGCTTGTTCCTCTTACAGGCCACAGTTTGGGAGCGCATATTGTTGGCGCAGCAGGACGTACATTCACATATCTGACTGGCAAGCAAATACCACGCATCACTGGTCTGGATCCGGCGAAACCATGTTTTAATGAAGGAGAGAGTTTGTCGGGCCTGCTGCGTGGTGATGCCCTGTTCATAGATATCATTCACAGT
This sequence comes from Xylota sylvarum, assembly GCA_905220385.1. Classification (NCBI taxonomy): domain Eukaryota; kingdom Metazoa; phylum Arthropoda; class Insecta; order Diptera; family Syrphidae; genus Xylota; species Xylota sylvarum. Next base: position 125,488,526 of record LR999957.1, read on the forward strand.
AATCCAGGTGTGCTCGGTAAGCGTGATCCCTTGGGTGATGTTGACTTCTATCCTGGTGGTTTGGATCCATTGCCAGCGGGATGTATTACGGTTGTATGTGCCCACGAGCGTGCTTGGCTGTACTACGTGGAAACTGTATATCCAGGCAATGAGAATAATTTCATGGGCGTGCGGTGTAGTTCGTTGACCAGGCTGAAGAACAATAAATGTCCTGGAAATGCATACCCAATGGGCTATGCTGCTCCCACGCATCTGAAGGGTAATTATTTCCTCGATGTGAATGGTGATGAACCGTACGGATTGGATGGAAGCAAGGAGAATGAAGTACGAAATGAACGCTGTGGTCTATGTCCGGATGATAGATTATATTAATTTGTTATGTGTAGTTTGTTTGATACTTTTGAGTTTAGAAATATAACTTGTTTGTTCTGAAATGCGTTTATAAAACGAGGCGCATTGGAGAGCATTGCATACGCAGTACATTTCAAGTAAGTATAGAATTCTGTTGACCTAGGAATGCATCCATTCAAGTAGTATTATTGCACTAACAAAAAAAACAGGATTGATAGTAAAAAAAAACATTTTCAATTTATCGTCGCTCAAATTATTATGCGCCAGCCTGGAAACAAAGTAGCAAGAAACTAAAATAAAGGATACAGAGGATACAATAGCATCGAATTTACAGATATTTCTTCCTCTGCAATAAATAAAGTCTCTAAGGATACCCACAGAGCCTGAATTGTGTGCAATTGTGCAAACAAAAAACCGTTCAACTCAACTGCAATATTTGTCTCTAGTCAAAAGTACATTCCTGCATTGTCTAATCTTCGAAAATCCAAACATCTTCCTATGACCACGCAGTTAGCCAAAAATAATCCTTCGATCTCTTTGTATAAACCACAAACTAGCAGCCACCACAAAGGCATCGAACCACAGAGCAACTAAGAAAAGAAAAGCAATTTCCTCTTTGGCAGTACCAAGTCGCCAGTATATTTCGAATGGTGCCAATGGAAGTGTGTGCCCTTCATTGAAAATCCTCTAAAAAAAAAACCACACTCATGTCGAGGGATGCACAAACAAAAAGAACACCAAATTCATCCAGATACTCTCCGTCAACATCATCGCATTGCCCAAGAATTGTGTCAGAGCGTGCATCCAACCATTACTGATTGGCGGGATAGTGTAACTACCGCAGACCCTAGCCAATTCCCTGAAATACTTCTCTATGAGGTCAAAAGTTAGCTTCTTTTGCTCTCCGTCAATTTTTCTAGAAATAAAGTCATTTCAATGCATTACAAGACCTATTCCGATGGACAAAGCAATTTTCTACCATCCTCATGCCATCATCATCATCATCATCAGTAGCATTGCAGTATTTTCCGGGATACCACTTCCCAATGAATACTTTATGAACAGAGTGCCGTATGTGGTTTGGTGCAGACAGATTTCGATTAAAATAAATAATATCGATAGAATTGGAAAAATATGTGCTCCAGCGAATCGGAAATTAGTTATTATGATGTGAGGCATTCGCATTCGTGTGTTGGACTTCTCACCCGCATGAGGGTAGATTTAAATTCTGATAGACACAACCACAATGTGATGTACTTATGGAAATACTTATACTTTTAAGGCTCACGAGTAGTTACAGGAAGTTGTTATTATTCGAGAAATCCATTCAAAATTCAATGAAAATATTGTTGAAAGGCAGATGGTTTGTTGAGTATTGAATGCCGGCCAGGATATGCGTATGGGATGAATTTATCAAAGGATTCCACGTACTATGTGTATCTGAGGGTAGTCTTTAAGATCTCGATTAGTGTGATCAATGCGAGAGTATTCCTAATAGATTATTATATTGTTTTTTATTTTAAGAGGTTTCCCATTACAACAGTCATTTTCCGAAGTTATAACAAAAGCTATTACCACCTACCAACTATTGGGTGAATTGATACACTGTTCTTGTTCCGTATCTGTTTACAGATCAATTGAATGGGTGATTTAATGGAGTGGCAGAATATATGAAGGAAATTCTAGTCTGCCTCGACACAGAGTATAGAACTATACAAGACAATGATGGAGCACGTTCTCCAAGGCTTCGTTCTAGGTTCTTTGCTGTAGGACGAAATGTACGGCGGCGTCCTTTAGCTAAGATTTCCAAGGGCCATTGCAATAGTAGCCAAACATCGAGAGGAGATGGAGCAGGTTGCAGAAAGAACTAGCTCCTTGACTTTATTAAACTTTAAACACCCCTAATGACTTACTCATACAGTTGGACTTCAGCATACGCATTCAGTTTGTCATTAACTATAAATAACACTTATGTAACTGTCAATGAGTAAAGCAAAGGTGATATATAATAAGATGGTCAACTTCAAGGAGATCTCTCTTCCGGTCCATCCCGAGTAAAAACCCATAATTCTTTGTCTGTATATATATGTGCAGGAGAAGTAATCGTCACTGCAAGAGCACACCCATTTTGGAAACCTTGCTGTCAAAAATTAACTGACAGGCAGAAGTTTTTAATATACGTGTTATGGTTCTGAAATGGCAATTTCAAAGTACTATAACTTTTAAATGCGAAGAGTACAATGATTTTTAATTACAGAGCTGAATTCAGTGCATTTGAATCGAATAGTTTAGCATAAAAAATCATGGAGGAACAAACTATGTAGATCTATAAATTTTTCGGCTAAATGTAAATAAATGTCAACAAAAATGAAACTTATCTTACCCAACTTCACATTTTTAATGGCTACGTGTTCAACAGCTAACTTCACTCTACGTTTTCACAGACATGGAATGTAAAACAAGACTTGCGTATGTTTTCAGAAAAGTGATTGTAGGTAAACTACCTCATTTTACCTTCTTAAAGTTGTCCTAATAGATTTACCATTCCCCATATGGAGGTTAGTACGTTCAAAGTAATATAACTTTTCAAATCCACTAGCAGACGTAAGACTTTATAGAAGATACATACATAACAACCGTGGGCGCCGTGGCTCAAGTGGTTAGTGCGTGGGACTACGGAGTGAGGGGTTCCAGGTTCGATCCCCAGACAATACCTAAAATTTCTTTCACGGCCCCACCTCTCGCGAGCGTCTGACAAACATCCGAGAGTAAAAGCTTCTCCAAACATTCTCCATTCGTGTAAAGAATATAAAACGCACAACACGAATAGTTGTGAGAAGCTAGACCCTGGGTGCCATGAACTTGTCGCGCCAAAAATTTGTATTTTTATATTTGTACATATCAATCAACCAATGTAGTGCGGGGCATTTACAGAAAACATGTTGAGATGATTCATCTGGAAAAACTCACCAGCTTTCTGATACTCTCCTTTTCTACTTTTAAGATGTCCTTGTAGAAAGAAAAGCTCAGCCATTAATCAGCACTCTGGCAGTAGTCCAATTGACTGTACAATAATGTTTTGGTCCTTTGAACGCGGATTCTGAGCCAGACCTAGCAAAATTTATTGAAAACAGATAAACACGTTCCCACAATTTTGTTAATGGGTCTGATCATTATAATGTACAACCACTTATTGTTCTTTATTTATATTTTGACAAGATATTTTGACAACATACAAAAAAATTTTAAATTACATAATTAAGTATTTTACAGGCAAATTGCAGAAACAAAGAATGTTCTTTGTTATTCTCGAATGGAATGCGTATGCATAATCATGGAGTAATTAATTTCAAACCCCCAACAAGGGGCAACAAAAGTAAGAATTTTATAAATGTCTGTATGTAGAAAGGACTCTTGAAGCGAATGGCTTTTATAACCAAGATATTTCACAACATCTACGACTGGAATTAAGTCTCCGTTAAGAACTGATATACTGATGGTTGTAACAAGACTGACTATAATTTTGAAAACATTCGGTAAAATTTTTTTAAGTTTTCAAAACATTTCCTAAATGTTTCCGAAATGTTTCTTAAATGTTTCTGAAACGTTGTCCTGTTTGGAGATACTTGAATGTTTGTCAATGTTTTTCATTTGTTCCGAAGTTTTATTGCTTATGAAAATGTCTTCGCCACAGAATTTCATTTTTCCGATGTCGAAAGCGAAGGAAAATTTATTTTAATGTTTTTGTTTTTTTTTAAGCTAGTATTGCACTTTAAGTCATTTATTTATTTTTTTTTAATTACCTCGTTATCACAAATTAATTGGAAAGCAATGTCAACAATCCACAAATTCATTAATTCAACTTATTTTTCATGTCACACCAGACTTTTTCCATTTTGAATTAAGCTATCCGTCACCAATGATAGAAAGAGAAACAGTTAATTTTCCCTACTTACATGGAACATTTGAAAAATGTTTCCCAAACAAACGAGAAACACGATTTAACCCTCAACACAGAAAAAAATAAAGAAAAAAAAACATTAGAGAAACATTTCTAAAACGTTTTCAAAACATTTCTGAAATGTTTATCTAAAGGCTTATTTGGTGTGGACAAGCCTTTCTATTAGCATTTGATTTAATCGAAAGTATTTCCTTAAGGACATCATGATCTTCAATGCTCTCAAAAGAAAGTGATCGGTATCCAAAAAGGTTAGATGAGTCCTCATTAGAAATAACCACTACTGAATTATAGAAATGTGGGCTAACAAAAGAAATCATTTAATTTTGAACTAATACTTCAAGTTCTGCCTTACAAGTGCATAGTGGAACAATCAGTGGCAGAATTGATATGTAAAGCCTTTTGTCTAGGATAACGCTAAGATAGATGTTTTACCTCACTAGATGTAGATTAATGTTGTGCATTTGAAATTGACCAGTCTTCTTTTCGTAAAAGAAAATTATTAAATTAAAACGGTCTTATAAGAATTTAAGTCCTCCTTTGTTTGCACTATTCTAAAACGTGTAGTAAGTCGTAAGTCTCTCCATCGATTTAAAGATGAATGTTGATAGAATGATAGAGTTATAAGTGTAGGTTTGTAGGTTTGGAGCTGAAAATCAAAGTTACATGTATCCATGTAAATGGGATGTATCCCCAGTTTAAGTTTGCATTAAATAAAGCAAATAAAGAGTTTTCAATGGTTTGATAGAGCCTTTCGTATGTTTAACCTTAATCGGGATAAAGATTTTGCAATTAAAGTCAATAACACTGCTAACAAAAGGGATCCTGTGGTCCATAATGCGTCTAGGTACGAGTGGTGTACAAAAGTAGAAGAAAGGGAAATTAAAGTGAAGCAAGGTTTCGATTGTGCGCCCCAACTCTCGCGATCGTCTGACAAACATCCGAGAGTAAAACTCTCATAAAAGTGAAAAGGCTTTTCAAATAATTTTTGTAAAGAATATAATACGCACAACACGAAAAGTTGTGAGAAGCTGGGCCCTGTGTCCCATGGACCTGTCGCACCAAAAATTTGTAAATTTGAACGATTGCTTCCATCAACCCTAATAATAGAAATAATATAACCCTACCCATAAGAGATATTTCATAAGCGTATGAACTGGCTATAATTAAATGTTTTTGATTTAAAGATTGTTTGACAACTGCAGATAAGTAGGCGTAGTCATTCACCGCGAAAATAAACGGAACATTGACTCCCTGTCCCACAATTAACCAATTCATATCAATGACTGCAGTCAAATTGTAAGTGAAAGGAATGCTTTAAGTTTAAGGATTTCTGCAACCCTAAATTACACAATATTTTACACGACTTTCTTTAGAGCAGTTTAGTACCTAAGTGACATTTACTTAAGTGTTAGAACATCCTTTTTATATGGGAAAACTCCCTAAGTTGCACGACCTTTGTTACCTTTTTTTACAAAAATATTTTAAAGGAGGACGGTTAAAATAGTTTCCCGGGCCCTAAAGATTACGTGGTCAGAATACGTGTCCATAGATCTTCTAATTAACTTTGGGGTGCTTCATTTGGCGGCATGACTACACGAAAGATTTCAAATATTATTTAATTAGGGAATTTCTTTGATAATGAGTCTGTCCATATAATCACGATCGTTGGCGTGGCGTAATAAGGGCGCTTTATTAATTATAATTAATTGGTCAATCGTTAAATATTAGGCTGAGTGCCATACTATTAATTTTAAGCGGCTTATTTGACGATGCGATGTATTCATATTGCCAGCAGATTTGTGCCGGCTCTGTTTAATTCTTCTTAAGGTATTTTAGCCCTATAAAAAAAAATTAAATATCTACTTATTATGTTAAAACTCATTGGTTTTTTTTTTTGTTGGGAATTAATTCATAATGAATATGTCTCAAAAATCATGAAAATAGTATAATTATTACTTACTTTTGCAATTGCGGAGATGTATACATATCAACAATTATGATGCAACGATCTGTAGTTAAATTTAATTTCATGTTTATTCCCTACCCTAGGGTATAGTGAACCTGACACATAGTTTTTGTGTCATATATGATAGATAAATTAAGCTCTATTATTTGGAATAGTAAAATTATCAATGGCGGGCTTATAAATGTACTAAACGTGCTGCTGTTCGCAGTAAGAGGACGAATAGGGAGAATAGATTGCTTGGACTGGACAAGGTTATAAACTGCTGGCTATTACTAAAATAACTCTTTTGTATTAGGAAATGTTTCGTTAGGAGCAAATACCGTAGGAGCAATTAATAGGACAGAGCTATTTGAGAGACTAAAGTATATAGTCTTAGAGCCTTTGTACTTTATTTTAAAACTAAACTACATAGAACCAATTGTTGTAAATTAAAAATCCTGCCGCTCCTGCATGTGAGCAGCATTGAATCGGAAGGATGACTTTCTTTTATTGTTTTAAAATGTTTTTTTTTTTTTTTTTTTAAAAAAAAGCGATGCAAAATTATTCTAATAGCTGATTGCATCTATTTTGTAATAGTAAACAATGCCAAACTTTTCATTTCCCACATTGCCGCAAGGATAGATTCATTAGATTCATTTTAAATTATATATTCCGCAGAACTAATTGTTTGTGCCTGCATCTCTTCGCTAAATTATTATCTCGTTTTTTATGCATAAGCCACAACCTAGAAAATTATAAACAGCTTTTCCGCAGGAAGTTTGCAGTTTGCCAACGATATCACAGGAAATAAATTAGCGTACCTATTTGTGAGTATTTCAAACCTAAATTGTTTGTGTAATTCTAAATATTATACTTACATATGTATAATGTTAGGTATGCGAGGATAGAATCAAAGATACTTTATTATTATTAGAATTTATTAATAAATATGTAATTAATTACAGTATAAAATTTCTAAATATAGGATAATTTAATTTGTATTATTGTAATACAAACAAATTTATTGGGAGTCGTGCGTCGGAATACTAAGTGAAAAATTCGAAGGTCGATTCCCAGACAACACCAAAGTCTTTTCACAGCCGTACATTCCAACAGCGTCTGACAAATATCTGAGAGCTGGTATAATAACAAGATAGAGATCCAAGTCAATATTGATTGCTTAAATGGTTCGGACATAAAGAATATTGAAATGAGAAATGTTGCAAGTAGAGTTTACATGTAACGGGTGCCAGTTCCAGGTTCCACTACTTTGCCAGGATTCTATGTGTTGTACCCTGTCTGGAGAGCTCGTCAGCCTTGCAATTCCCTGCAATGATTCACCTAGCATAGTTGAATGTTGAACTTCTCACTCATCTTTAGAAGAGACAAACGGTTGTTTAAAGCTTCTTTTGAAACGAAGAAGCACGAGTCCATAAATTTGACTGGCGCTGGACTGTCAGTAAAAATACTAATATGCCTGACAGATATTGCATTACATTTTTGGCAGGACAAGACTTTCTTGATCTAATGATTTCCGCCTTAAAAACGCGTTAATGATCTTGGAGGCAGAAAGAGATGTTCAGATTGAAAAAGTGGGATGCTATACAATAGCATAGGCTTGATAACAGATACGTACATCCAGCGTAAGATATGAGGTTGAAAACCCCAGCAACTACCTCTGGCCTTTTAACAGGAGAGATACAGTTGTTTTTATGCCTTTATGCGTTCAAGTAGATTGGCTTTCGAGTTTAGTTTCCTGCCCAAAATGAGACGCAAGTATTTTGTATTATCTTTAAAGGAGAGAGTGGTGCTATTAATCATTAGGAGGGTCAATAAGGGAAACTTTATACTTCCTCGTTATCAACCCAAAATGAGTCATAAATTCATAATGAATGTCGGACTCTCTGTGACTGTTGAAAACGGTCTACAATATGAGTAGACTAAAATATTCCGTATAGAACTCTGTGGTTAGTATCTATGAGTTTAATATGGATTTAGCAATTGACAGTGTAATTCCGAAAGGTTTCCACAGTATATCAATAATAGGCTCGTTTTTTTCAAGGTCGTATAGGATTGGGCGAAAAAAAACATCAGGGCTTAGCAACGTCATTACTGAAACCTGGCAGTACTGCGTATGAATTAACTTTCCAACTCTTCAACTGTAAGTTCACATAAACAACAAATCACAATCACAAAGCAGTAGCCCACTTTATTCTGAGTTATAACTGCAACAAATAAAAGGAAAACCTAGCAAAATCAATTAGGCATCAACATTCGTCAGTTTCTGACGTTTTCATACAAATTATCGATAACACAAGGAATATTCAAGTCTGGTATCACTGTTTCTATCGGGGCTAAGATTTTAACCACGAAATTCATCTAGACTTAGTTAAGCCCATATGAGATTAGTTGTTGTCCTACAATATTTAACTATGTCGTTTTTTTGCACAATCTCATACAGGCTTGCAATCTAAAACCCTAATATCACAATAGGTATTATTTATCTTTTGACTTAACATCAGTTTCGTACAATTTTATTACTGTAGCGACATCCTTTAGATATCAATCATGTACTAACATACTAGAATGGAATATTTACGAAAATCGACGAAAACAAAATGGCGAGGGAATACTGCCTTGAAGACATCGTCGATTTCAAAGTGTCTAAATGTTCACAATAACAATATTTTCTCGGATTATTATTTCAACAGGCATTAGCTCGTAAATTATTCTTCTTAGTGGATTCATAAGATGTACTGACCGCTTCATCAATGTCAAAGAAAGGAATTCTGTTACCTATAAGGAGTACGGACATTAAGGTCGAAACGATAATCTATTGTACTTCTTATCTTGTGAAACGAGACAATTTTATGGATTATTAGTTAATTTCAACCTTAAGTGGATATTTAACGACGAGTACGCTTTAAAAACAAAATAAAATAAAACGGGAAATAGTAGTTCTTCAAATTCAAGCAATTCAATAGCAATATAAAACGTAGACCTTCCAGTTTCAATGGTTTCTTGCTCTTGTATCATGACAACCGTATGACCTCCATGAATCACGTAAACAACCAAGCAAGTGGCATCAAGGATACAACTGCTCAGATGAGAAGAAACGTCCAAAGGCATATTGTCACCAACAGAAAGACAAACAACTTAATTCCATAGAAATAAAGCAAATAGGTACACACAAGACATTTTCAAAAAACTACTAGAAGTTTTCAAAAGATAACACATGTTTACGTGATGAAAACAATCACACATTGTTTATACATATATTAAATCAATCAACCTATGTTGACAGCAACAACAAATATCAATCTCGTACAAATAGTAAAACTTATTTACCAGTCCAACTGCACCAGAGTGATGTAAACATCATATCCAAGCACGGCCTTAAATTTCGTCAGAAACAAGACTACTACAAATATTTGGACAAACAACATGCAATCAATTTCGACAGCACAAAGTGTGAATAAAAGCGACAACGACGACAGATTTATTTCCTGGAGCATATATGAATATTTATTGACACTGGAAGAGACAGTTTTATAAATGCTTTTTTCTAGTCCCGAATAAATATTCATTCACATGACCAACAACGGCACTTGTCAGGGCAGAGGTTGAAAGGACGTCTGCCAGAGACAAAAAAAAAACGGATCCCATGATTTATGAAACCGAGAAAAGCTGTCATACTGGAAAATCCCGGTACCTCAATTTGGGTGATTGGAGTTTTTTTTTTTTAAATACTTAATTAATGAATATTCCAGGGAACTCTTTAATGCGGATTGTCAACTTTATGCGGGGTCACTCTGACTATCTCCATATGCTGACAGGAATTAATTGGATTTAAGAGTATGTTGTACTTTACTTTACTTCATTCAGATTCCTTTTCGTCATAAAACTGACAAAATTAGTTCTGACAAAGAGCTGATAAGGCATCTTCATGCTACCTGTAAGCTATAAAAATGAGAATTACACTTTTGATTGACACTAACAAGGATATTTACTTTCGCAATTAATTGTATCAGGGAAAGTGAGCGCAACCATATCGGATGACTCCCTTGGGATCCAGACTAGCTTAATTGCATATCAAGGTACATCAAAGGACGTATACTGGATACCTACATATTTGCATACGGATACGAGTGCGTTAAGATGTGTTGTCTCCATTAGATGCCAAGTTCCTTGTGTCTATATGTGTAAGTGCTTCGAAATGGTTTTAAAGGTCGATCGAATTTAATGAGACTTTCTTTGAGTTATCGACCGTAATGTACAAATGGCAGCAAATAAAATGGTAATAGTCATTGCGTTTTCTCTATTTTTTATTTTAATAGCTTTGAGTGCGTTTCCACAGACCGTTTGTGTGATGGAAGTGCTGAAGGATTTTTTCAAGGGAACTGCAATGTACCGATGGCTATTAAATACGGATTTCCAAGGTTTTGCTCTAGATTAGTTTTATTGTCAACAGGTTTTCGCAAAAGAATATGTCTTTGCCATTGCATTGGCATTAGAGAATACGTATCTTCAACGCTTCTGTTTTGGCCGTAAACAGAAAATAATGAAATAATTGACAGAAGCCGAGATGTTGTCTCTATGTTTTAGACAGTGAGTATTTTCTCCGACCAGTGGAGGATATTTCGAATAGCATCATTTGCATAGCTTACCGCACTTGATAAGTCCTTCTTTAGAGGACAAATAAATGATTCGATAAAAAATGTGAACAAAAGTAGACCCAACGTAGATCCCTGCGGTACACCCATAATTTATAATCATACATGTGGTTGCCTACTATGCGAGAGTCGAGGCTGATGATGAAAAGTAATATAAATAACAAGTTGTAGATGGTTCAAAGTTTTAAGGGCTTTGAAGAAGACTTATAACGTTTATAAGGTAATCATTGCAATTCTCCAATCAACAGTCACTTTAAACGAAACAGTGCTTCTGCATATCAGAGAATATAGATGGAATGACGAATCATTAATAAAGACTTCGTTGAATCTGAATCTCCCGATTGATATTGGTTTACTAAATAGCGAGTAAGAGCAGACGAAGGCCTAGGCACTCTGTTAGTAAGTCCTATTCCCACCTCCTCGTCACGTCATCTGGAAACATTCGAAAATTGCGAACAGGAAAAGGAAGACTTCAACAGCATGAAAAAGCGTAGCGACAGCAATGCCAAGATTTCAGAGCAGAGTAAGAAAGAAAACATCATTCCGAACTGAACATATACGAGCTCTGGAAAAATGAAAATAATTTTTACAGCTGGTACAGAATACTTTGTCGATTTTCAAAATAATACCTAAAGTGATACTGACTTGAATCAAATAACTCTCGACGCCGAACAAACAGACTTCCACTCCGCCATTGACAATATAAACACCTTTCGGATCATCATAGAGCAATCCATCGAGCATTTCCGTTGCATCTGCTTTTATCGTTTTCTTTGGCAACACATAACTATGTATTATAAGGCTTCTTACTGTCAAGTTTTGTATATAGGTAAGATGTTCAGTAATGTTGACGTCCAAAGCGGTGTGCCGCAAGCATGCATACTTGTACCACTGTTATTTTTAGTCGTAATCATTGCTGTTGTTCGTGCAACCCTGATGATGAATAATGGGGGGGCATATAATGAACTACATATTACATTAGTATCTTCGAAATTTTGGACCAGCAAATAAATTGGGATTGAAGATAAGCTCTCAGGATACGAGAACAAGAAAATTGACAATTCCCTTTACTAAGTTATTACTGTCTCTACCAAATATGTTACCAAGCTCAATGTAGACGGTAAAACTAACAAAGTCAAAACAGTGTTCGGAATGCTGTACAAAATTGTAGGAGTATTGTTTGAAGCACCAAAACCAAATAAGTCTTTAGCTTAGAAAAGGACTAGATTAGAAAGCTGGTCAACTTTTTCACTGGACTGTCTAAGGTACCACCTTAACAAATTAAATATCTATTCCACAAAAATATTGGGTTACGTGAAAGATAATGGCCTGTCATTCGCAAGCCACAGTCTTTCATGATTATATCCATCATCCTTAACATTGTGTAGGCAAATCACATCTAAAACTAACAGCTTTATCTAAAAAGAGGTCAGTAAACAATTGACATCACCATCTGAAGAAGGAAGGGCAGTACCAATTATGATACTTCTTAAGGAACAACTAGTGTTACAGAAAGTTTTTTATTAAAAACGTTTCAATAAGAAAGAAAGAAATGTGTGTGTGTTACTGAATTAATTATTTTTTATGATTTTCAAGGAGTGAGTATAGAAAAGACATGCAAAATTGACTGCAATAGATAATATAAATATACTCGTATACGTACTATAAAACCAATGGAGTCTTATAATATTGATTTTGATGTGTCCTTATTTGAATTATATCAAAGGATGACAAAAATTAACTAAACTTTCTTTCTTTCGTCTACAAGCTTAGGTTGTATGTTCGCAAACAACTGAGACCATACCAAGAACTCCACGCAGTGTACTTTCGAGATACAAAATTTATGCCACCACCTCCATTTCACATATGTATGTTTGTACCTACGGGATGTGCGAACCTATTGTACTCGCATTGGTTCCATGAAATTCTAAAATGTCGAAATTTACTGCTCCCAGCACGACCTATGAAAACTTAAAGGGTAATGGTAAGAGGAGTTATACTAACTGAAAGTTATTCTATTTAATACTGTTTACTTTCATAAAAGAGTCTACAATCTGTGATAGCCCTGAACATGGACTTGACATAAATTATAAGGTACCTTTCTAAGTACACTAAGTTTTCCTATATTAGGTATTGTATGTCTTCTTTCACTGCATTGTTTCTAAGTAGTGATGAATACTCGATTGATTTAATTTTTTTTAGATGAAAAATCTTTACATATACTATTAAGAACTGCAGATATCGTTTGCTTGTCCTTTTTGCAAAGCAAAAACAAATCCTTCCGGAACTCCAGCGGTAATTTACTTCTAAAATGTACTAACCTCCGACACAGAGAGCCAGTCAAATGCTGCTACAATCTTTTAGAGTCACTTGCCAGATATAGGGGTGGTCAGGTAACGAATCTGCGGATGAGCTAGCTATGATGGACTTAGAGTTCAATTCTTTGAAACCAGAATCTGTGGCATCAATAGGGCTACTGGCTTAAACAATGCAAGAGATTCATTATCTATACAAATAAGTCTTTAGCTTAGAAAAGCACTAGATTAGAAAGCTGGTCAACTTTTTCACTGGACTGTCTAAGGTACCACCTTAACAAATTAAATATCTATTCCCAATGACAAATAGTAGGTTTTGTTTAGAAGAGGATGAATAATCGGATCATATTCTCTGTGGATGCACATAGCCTTGGAATATGGGCTAGTTAAACCATCAAAGCTCCATAAAATTCCGCATTAAAATTGCTCACACATGTATATAAATACATATATACATTAATGGAGTGAGATCTTCTCGTATCTTCCATTGGATTTTCATTTTGAACTGAATGTCTGACACCTACTCCTATAAAACCAGCTTATATTGAAGGCTATTATGAATTCCAAATGCATTCTATGAAATGTGCATGTAGGTGTTTCAAAAAGATATAATAAAAATCCTTTTTTTCAAGTACATACAATAGTGCATTCAACAGGGTTTTTTTTTATAGAATTACTGTTTATATTTATTACTTTTCTGTGTGTGACATCTCTTAAAATCACTGTATTCTTTTATCATTTGTTTTGTTTAAACATGTTTTATATTTCATGGAGAGTTTATAAAATGAAAATCTGAAAAAATTCGCTGACACTCTATAGGATATTATACAAATGTTGTTTTTCTATGTTAATTTTTTTTTTTTTTTGCAGGAACATTCTCCCTAGAGCGCATCAAAATATCGTTTTGTAGTCTTTATTTGACACGGATTTTAGCACGCTCTGATAGCATAAAATTTCACGAAAGTTTAATTGAAAATCAAATGAGTTGCCTTTAATCTGTAAATTGTTAGAATACAATATATCTTAGTCTGAGATCCTTGTTTTTTAAAAGAAAATTCGATGGAAATTTAAATTTCTAAATTTACAGAAAACTCAAAATCTCTCCCAGACCATAATCATAAATAATTGTACCTAGAACGACACTACACATAATATAATATAATTTTATTTAAGCAGACTCGCGAAGATGTGAATAAATTCAGAAAACTCGACATTCATTTATTCTAAGAATTTTGTGAAAATTACAAAGCACTTTTATTGCTGCTGCCTTTACAAACATTCATTAAATATGGAATGCATCATCATTTAATTGAAAAGTTTATGCCAACTTTCAAGTTTAATACCACGTTTTATGAGTTTTATGGTTTCTTACGATTGCAAGCACCTTTATGGCTTAAAATACATATAGCCTAAAAAATAAATATGAGTTCCTTCAAAGGAATGGACAACTTTTTTGTAAAACTATGTAAGTTTCATAGTTTTTATAATGAAACATAAGTAGGGAAATATCTTAAGATTAGAAGTTGCAGTCCAGTTGCAGCATCCTGATGGGGTTTTATGCATACTGGCAATCCAAAACCAATGATGAATTATGAAACAGTGTACGGAAAAACATAATAAGGGAGATTTCCGGAACTTGTCTAATCACTGCTATGAAGGCGATTCCTCTGCACTTACTCGTTGAGGAAAATGGAAATAAATCATTTCGAAGAATGGGTCTGAATCCATGGGCAAATGCAACAAACGAAATATACTTTTTAGACAGATGCTTTCAAGTTAAACAAAAGTACAGAACATGTAATAATATCAAACAATCAAACGTGATGTGCTCCTTTTGGATGACGATGCACCGGTTCACAAATGGCAGCTTGAACAGGTAACATTCAAGGATTGCTGTTTCTAAGTATAAACCTAATCACGGTATTCTATAGAACTGGTGCTCTTTTTATTCACGAACCCTTAAAAAGAGCTTCGAGGCAAGATTCTTTGTCAGATAAAAAGGTCCTTTTCAAAAGGATTATTTCAATAACGAGAATATCTTCATTTACATTAGTCTATGCTATGCTGGAGTTTCATAAAGTAAGACTGGAATACTTAAGACGAGACATGACATTTATTTCTCTTGTTCTTGGTAAGGACAAGGTATCTAATTGCATTCTTAATCCGAGGGAATAGGAGTTAGCAATAGTAATATTGTTCGATTAATGCCTGACGTGATGTTGCTGCCAACGTAGGCTAAACCCTAAATCCAGGGAAAATATAGCCATTCCTAGTGACACTATTTCTATATTCGGTGGCCTCTTGTTTTTATCGGTTCATACATAAGTTCTGTCTGCTCTTGTTCTCAAATAATTTTGGTCACTTACGGATCAGGCATCGTCAATGTCCCATAAAAACTATGGCCTGGGTGTATTGGGTGATTGACAACTTTCCCACTTCTTATACTAAATAGCCAGACCCTCGTTTTTTTGCCAAGTTCTTAGGCACTGTTCTTGATCCCAAACTTAACTGAAACATAAACATGTAACAACTAGTAAGATAGAGGGTTTCTGCCTTATTCACATATTTGCAGCTGCGGTAGTGAATGTTGAATGATTTCCGCTCGACAAGTGGCCCATGCAATCTACAACCTGCAGAGAGATGTCCCTTCGATTATTGCTAAGTAGATCTCTGGTTATAGTTTTCAGGCAGATTAGCCATTTTTAGGAAATATAGGAATATTTTCTCTTTGACAGATTCAAGTGGAGTATGAAGAGTTAGACCTCGACTAGCCATTTCATTGGCTTCTTCGTTACCACCTATATTCGTATGTCATGGGACTCACATTTGAGTGTACGAGTTAAGAGTTTTTAATCTTAAGGCATGCATCGAAAACACCGTTTCTGCAAAAAAAAACATTCTTCCGAAATCCAGTATCCGAACAGACAATAATCCATTTTTTTCGATGCGTGGAGTGTCTGCATCACTCCTTGATTTTCCTATTCTGTTCTGGTTGGAAAGCGTACCTTGAAGGTCTTTCTAAAGTTTAGATTTACTCTGAGGTACTTCTTTTCCTGTTCTTCAAATCCACCGACTGCATCAAGCAACGATGACAATTCGCTGCGGTTCACTATTTGGTAGAGTGAGTTTATTTCATTCTCTAGACATCACTTTATATAGATCGTCTCTATAAATACTTTCATTGGTAACCTACTAATCGACCAAGATACTTACAATTTTCAATTTGGTTTTATTAAGCTTTCTTTAAGATCTGTAAAAGTTTGTAAATTTAGTCAGTTGTGAATTAAGCTACACTTATAGTGGCCCACCCGTTGTTGATGATTAGTTTCAGGTCTTCACTCCTCGGAAATGGATGATCCCACTCTTGAATTGAAGACAAAGACGATCGAATACACACATGAATTTTATTGAACTTTAAATAAACTCCATATAGCCGAACAATAACCAAAGACCATAGACTACTTTAATGCACATATGTACATATAAACCCACTCATAATGATGAGCTGCCCTAAAGAAGGATAAAATCTTTAAAAGCAATCAAACTGAAAGCATGTCCAGCCATCGGAGCCATCTTCCAAACTTGCCTTAGCTTAAATCCACGACTTAAATATATCCCTCCTGTGAAATATATCCCTGTCTGCTGCTAATAATCCAAATCAAACATTTGAAGGGCTAACAGCCTTAAATACCATCGAAACGTAGTCTCGTTCACTCGAGTGTAACTTGTAAACATTTTAATTACATCAAGTGAACTCCGACACTCTATCAGCGCATCCAAAAATCCATTGCTCAATGAGATGAAACGAAAAAAAAAAAACCCCAAAATTGTTTACAAATTTTCCTCAAACGAGGACTCAATCCTTTTAGTACCGTACCGCTGCCAAATTACTTTGTCATACTTATACGTTTCCCCCCCACCCGAATATATACAGCTCGATTAAACATATTCTTATAGATACACCACTTTCCTATCAACATCAGAGTGTGTTCAAATATCGAGGCAAAGAAAAAAAAAACGAAAATTCCACACACCACTCTCTCCACTCTGAATACACAATCCTTAAGGACTTATTCATTGGGAATATACACAGGAGAAAAGCTCGCAAGGAAAAATTACACAAAAAAAAATAAATTGAATAAATAAAAATGGCGTATAAAAACGAGTTTTTTCCTAACGTTATTTACATTTTTATGAGCCCTATCCTAGACAGGATCTAACAGCAGACAAAAAAAAGAAACATGTTAAAGGATTTCTTGTCAAGAATTGTAATTAACTTTTCTCGTCCTAATTAAATATGTTTACATGACATTTGATACGATAGTCCCCCTTGTGAAGAGGATTTGAATAAAGGAGGTTTCATGTTTTCAAAAGAAAAAGGATTACGAAGGGATTAAGATTTTTCTCCTATAATCTCATAATGAACGGCAAAATTTTTCCAATTAGCCTAAGTGAATATCAACAGCACTTCAGACACTGTCTTCTCCAAAAGGATCATCATAACGGAGGTATATTATTCGTATATACAATTTCTATATCCTAATAAAAATTAAATGAAATAAAAAAAAAAAACAATATGTATATGCAATCGAGAGAAACAATTGGAAAAGGACATCATTCTCAATACATACCCTTCGCATAACGCGTATGGAAAAAGATGACGACTTCATTTCTACGTTTGCTCCGTTTTCTTTTTTTTTTCAAATACAACAAGGGGTATCCACCGAAGGACTTATTCCGTTTTAAACTTTTTTATTGCTGTTTTTAAACAGTATATAGGTTTAATACTGGGCATAAAGTTTTTTTTCAAAGAAAAAAAAAACTTACAACAGGTGGTTTTCTATGCGACACTCTCGAAGAAAACCATTAAAAAGTCTAGAAGTTACTTTTACTTCACTTCCTATCTAAAGAAATATGAAGCACCTTTAGCTACATGTACATATATGAAATAGGCAGAACACTTAATTATCCTTTACGCACTTTTCCTAACTACACCACCATTGCACAGTTGCATCTCATTACAATCACTGGAAAAATATGGACGGCAATTTTTCAAACTCACTTTTGATTTTTCCAAATCATAAAACTGAACAAAGGAATATCCTTTCTCGATGCAACAATCACACGAGACTGCCGCTAGCTAGTATACTACGCTACTGCTATCTCAGGAAAACAACCTTTTGCGTTCGACCGATTCCGAATGAGGGCGGTAACTGATAGTGAAAATATTCCCGAGGATCCTATTTGAGGTATGTAAAGTTTGCCACACCATACTGTCTGCCGAAGTATATTCGTGTCCTTCTGTTTCTGACCTTTTTCCAATAGAAAATCTGTGTTGTTGTTGTCGGTTCTTTCGTTAGAACTTTCTTTTTATACGAGAGAGTTGTGAAATCCTGTATGTCACTATAGTAATTGCAGTATCCTTTCCTTGCACAGAAAAGAAAAACAGAAAAACTCTCCTGAACAACAACAAGTTGTATCTGTAGTGGCAGAGAGAGAGATAAAACAACTTGAAAGGAAGAGATAGAGATGCAACATGAGAGATGCGTGCAAAATCCTTCGCACATTGTTCCTTCGTAACTTGTGGCTTTTTGTATTGACTGATAGGTAGATCCATTGTACTGGAACTATTTGTATATATATACATATGTACGTAAATGTAGGTGCGCACAGGGTGCTTTTTTCTTAGTATAGATATAAAATCGGATGAGCGCAAGTAACAAGTCGGCGAGTTTTATAGGCACCCCTTCAGAAATAGAAGCAACAGAGAGAAAGAGCTTTTGTGTATTATTTGAAAGTTTATTTCTTTTTGCGAAAAACAAACGTGTTGTGGAACAGGAAATGTAGCCAACAGGTATTTGTCAAAGAGACAGGCAAAAGGAGATAAGGCTTTTGTGTGTATTTGTGGTTGTCTCTCTAAGGAAAGGTCAGTGAGAGTCTGGCAAATTGGTTTATTATTTTTTAAGTTCGCTCTCGAAAGGGGTGTAGGGTATGACTGAATGCGTTTGTTAAAGTTTTGATTAAAGTATAAGATGTCTTTAAAATTGTCCCAACCACTATTAACCAATAATAATAATTGTATTAAATTTGTTACGTATACGCCATACGGAAACAAAATATGTACATACTAGAAATCGGAGCACAGTGGACCGACAAAATTGTCGACAAAGACCAACGTCAGAATCTAGAACTAATGGCTGTCCGTCTGCGCTATTTAAACTAGTTCGAGAGAGCATTTATGCCAGATACATACGTAATTAAAGCCCAGTTTTGCCGCGAACTGTTGTACCGCCTAGGTATGGAAGGTAGTACATACTACTATAATCCTTTTGCAGAAGAGGCAAAAGGTATTACTACCGCACCTGATTAAGATAACTAGAAGAAGTCTGGTCCTGGGATACACACAAAATCAGTCAAACACAAACATCTCTAGTGACAATCAACGTCAACACGAGGATTTCCCTTATGTGGTGGCTGGTTTTAGATGAACTTCTTCGCAATCTGACCAGCCTAGGTATCAACTTTGAACCCTATGCTGATGACATAGTAGGTAAGAAACCCTATGGTACTACTCTATGAAGTTCAGTATCTAAGACTATATTTAAATATTGTAAACAACAGGACATACAGAAAACCTACCATAGTCTTATGACATGTAGACAATACCTTAACAATGTGAGTTTCTATTGTATTCTTGATTTCTCTTTTTCCTCCTTTGTTTTGTGTTGTTGAATATAGTAAATAAAGTATCAATATTTTGTGTCGGTGTGATTGTGTAGAGGTTGCTACTCGTTAGTAGCAAATTCGCTAGAATGGTAACACTGACTGTGAGAAAAAGAAATTATTGTCGACATAGTCAGTATGTTTGGCGTAGATTGTAAGAATCCATTGTAGAAGTTGCTCCTGACTATTTTTGAAGAAGCTAGAAGGAACTTCTAGCCAAGGGAATCCTTCAAATTGAGGGTGCATTGATAACACTGGCTACGACTCAATAGCAATTAGTAAGAGAGGTTTAGAGGATTCGACCAACCAATGGATAAGGGCCATGCTTGAAAATCAAATTATTACTTCCTCCTCTGAAGTATGGCAGCATTAGAAGTTGTCGTTAGATTTTCTCCCATACAAATATTCAATAGGAAAACGACCGCTAGATCCGCTATTAAGCTGCAGCTAGAATACAAGTATAAACCAGTTGACCTTGTGGTACACCTGAAAATTCTTGACTCAATTCCCAAAAGGGATATGTTTTGCACTATTCCCGACATCATGCTCAGAGAGTACTGTTTCGGTAAGTTATTTAAGGTAGAAATATTGGACCGTGCAAACTGGTCTAATGGTGTTCCGGCACTGGATCCTAGAGGTCCAGTCTGGTTCAAAGACAGATCGAATATGAAAACTGGAGTTACAGCTGGCGTCTTTGAACCCAACACCAAAGTCTCGATGTCTGTGGGAATGTGTCTAACGCTTTAAGAGGCTGAAGTCCATGCCATTGAGATCTGCGTTAAGTTAAACCTTAGTAAAGGTATTAGGGACGCTAAAATATACATCTTTCAAGATAGCCATGCAGCACCTAAACCGCTGTCGTCCAATTTAATGTACTTCTAACAATCTCTTGCCAGACATAACAGGGTGAAACTTGGATGAGTTCCTGGTCATCAAGAAAGTGAAAGCAACGAATCTTCAAATCAGTTATAAGTTCTATTCGGAAGATGACGATTTATCCGAGCAGGTTCTCTGTGAAAGCCCAGCATTACATTGGTTAAATTTTCCATAAAGAAATATGCTCGTCAGCGGAGCTGAGAAACTCTAATGCTAAGGACGTACTATCTTTCATTAGGTGAGGTGGTACATCTCCTGATACAATAGGCGCAGTGTTAGCCATATGGTCTACACAGAAAATAAAAAAAAGGATTCCATTGTAAACCGCCGATTCTCTCAGATAGAATATTGCATAGGTCATACCGAATCATCAGAAAAAGGGGCGGAGTAAGTATACAGCACTGTGGGACACCGCTTTGTAGTTCCAATTCCTATCACTTTTCTTTTGAAAGGAATAAAAGTCAGGTGATGTAAAAATCAATACTCAACGCACTCTTTGTTGTTGTTCCTTAAGATCTTTTTTTTTATCAATTTTTTTTTCTGTCATTGTTAAGTGTCATCTCATTGAGGTCTATTTTTAGAAAAGATATCACCTTTTTTAAGTTACAAATGTTAATTATGTTACACATACATACATATTTAGAAGACAAGTCTACTGTATATAAGTTTTGATTAAAAATGGCACCAGCTAAACCTACAAATATTCTTTTAGGACATGACAACAGTATTTCAACGAATTTCCTAATCATGCCCTGAGCTGACAAACACTTTCGTTGCCCCCAGTATCGGTTTTTCAGTCTCTTTTTCTGACAGCATGCTACTAACTTACCCTATAGCACGTTTTCAGTTTTTATTACTTTTTAATAGCTCTATCGGTGTGTAGGTTTGCAAAATGTAATAAGTCACCACGCATTATACTTTTGCGCATAATCTTGATGTTGAGGAGAATTATGAGTGCCACTCTCTATTTTGTTGTGTGAGCTTTTGGTCCTTGTTTTTTTTTTTTTGTACTTGTTGTCAAATAATTAAATTTGAATTGCAATGTTAGCAGTACTCACCGAAAGCAGAGGATTAGGGGATACAATCAACGTGTAAGAGATGAGTAAATAATGTACTCCCAAATCCGACTGAAAATATAGACTGTGTATGTTAAAGCTCTTTTGATCATTTTATTCGAAATAATTCACTTTAATATTGTCTTGCAATTTGATTGCATTAAAAAAAACATTTTTTTCATTTGCTTTCATAGCAAATACCGTGATTTAATTGGAAGTTCATGCAAATGTGATTTGCATAAATTAAATGTGAATGAAGCGAATAAAATTGTGACAAAATTTGCGTACCTTCTGCCAAATATTGAGAATTTGCATATTTGGCAATAGCTAGTAAATAAATAATTTCGAACTAATTTTGTTACTGGAAATTCAAAGCACTAACTTTAATTAATTTTACTATGATGGGGTACATTTGAACTACGAGTATGTACGCAAATAATTAGAAATAGTTAGTTTACACCGATTTGAAATGCTAGATTTGTTTAATGGAATTATTTTGAGTATGCGGACACTCTAAATAATGAATTAAAACGCAGTCCAAACATTGAATGGTTCTTCCGCCCTTATAGGTTGTTGGATAATTTTGGTTTTAGCATTTGTTTTGGAGGCTCTCTTGGGGGCTGTTCATGTTGCCAGCTTGCAAAGTCCTATGGGGGACATTAGCGAAATGGTTAAATGACTTAGTGGTTGGTATTCGGAATGGTTACTTATGGCAAGTATGTAAATCAAAAAATTTTGCATTTTTTACTGTGAGGGAGCAATCCAAAAAAGTGAGTCAGCCCATTCTGTCTGTCTGTCTATCTTTTCGTTCGACTGTAGCCTAAACGACTAGACGGATTTGCTTCAAAAGTCATATCTAAAGTCTGTAGCGTCACAATTCATGACTGAATCGGAATTATTATTCTATCCTCAAAAAAATAATTGATTTAGTCGAAAACTGCTTTAAGGAATTCGACTGAAGATTGGGTAACCAGCCATTTTGGAAGGTCGTTGGTGGCAGCAAACAAGGGAGGCGGAGGAGTGATTTTTTATTAAGGCACCTCCTCTTATTTCAGGCGGCAGTGGACGAATTCCCAAGATGGAATCAACGTTGGCGTCTACCAGTTCCAGTTATTTGATTCCCATATCTATAGGGATCTTCAATACTGTACTGAGTCAGGGTGTTGAAAAAGAGTTGGTGGCGGATGAATCCTTAAAGGGGTATTCAAAGGAACTAATCCTCCAGGTTAGGGGTTGTGCGTCGGGATAGCTTCCTTACCATGGAAAAAAGCTATTAGTTGCGAATGCACTAACAGCCCCGGATAAGGATGATTCAACTATTGATGACCCCAGCAAACGTGGTATTTCCACGTGCAGCCGAATAATTAACGGAGGCCCTGGACAGCTGCAAAGCAGACCTTACCTCCATCTAAGAAGTGTTATAGAACCTGCTGTGCAAAAGATGGTTGAAAAACTACGATATCTACTACGGCAATTGTTACCGACAACAGAAGCAACGCCTATTTGGATGCGGATTTGTTATTGAAGACAGACTTAGGCAAGAAGTTTTCAGTTTCAGGCATGTGAACGAGCGTCTCGTAACAATTGGCATCAATGATAAATTCGCTAACATTAGTCTGATATGCGCTCATGCCTCAAGACAGCTTCTACGAGCTCTGAAACAAGACGTACGAGCAGTTTCCGCGATTCCCACCTCTCAATATCCACAAATTAACATGGAGATCTCCAGATCAGTCCATCGTCAGCTAGAGTAATCACATTTCGAACAACGCAAAGCACTTTTCCAGTATGATGTATGTCCGAACATCGACTCGGACCACTACCTTGTTGCAGCAAAGATACGGATGCGGATATCCTGAACATCGCGAAGACTAGCAAAAACTGTCAGGAAGTTTGACGTCGGAAAACTGCAATCGTAAAAGATCGCCAGAGCCTCTTCCGATCGAGTGCCACTTAATCTCTGAAGAGTGCTATGCCGCCAGGATCAAGTACTGAAGACCAGACTACCAAAAAGAGCCATTAGGGATGCAGCATCTGATGCGCTGAGTTTCTCTCGACCATCACAACGAAACCCCTGGTTCAAAGAAAAATGTCGGCAAGTAAATGAAGGAAAACAGAAGGACTAAGCTGAAATCTAATAAAACTGCTAGAGCTCATGGCCTGACTGACGAGCTATTCAAACCAGCAGGTGATGACTTGGTAAGGAGCATGCACCAACTCATTTGCAAAATGTGGTCGGACGAAAGTATGCCTGAAAAATGGAACCTCAGCATTGTTTGCGCGATCCTCAAGAAAGGAGACCACAATTGCACTAACTACAGAGGAATAAGTCTCCTCAACATTGCCAATAAGGTATAATCTGCTATTGTGTGAACGCTTAAAATCTTTTGTCAGCAATCTGATTGTTCCATATCAGTGTGGTTTTAGGCCAGGAAAGTCCATCATCTATCAAATTTTCATACTTAAGCAGATCCTGGAGAAAACTCAAGAAGTCCAAATCGATACCCACCATCATTCATCGATTTTAAGGCCGCATATGACAGCATCTATAGAGACAAACTATAAAGAGCCATGTATAGTTTTGGAATGCCTGCCAAACTCGTCAGATTGTGCAGATCGACGGTGGAGAATTCTCGCTGCTCACCGAGACCTTTGATGTCAAAAAAGGATTTAGACAAGGTGAAGCGCTGTCATGTGACTTCTTTAACATCATACTTGAAAGAATTGTGTGAAACTCACAAGCCAACAGCAGAGGCATAAATATTTTAGTCAGTTTATAATGACTTCCAAAATAACAAAGATACTGTATGAACTTGAAGGGCGAAACGATGACGAAATACCAAATTTCTCTAAAAACATTCCAGTTCTTGAATTTTTATTCATGTTTGTCTCATTTCGTATATTTACGTTTCTCATTCGTGTTTTTGGTATTACCTCGCCTATTGTCTGTCCTTCAGTGGCTTCATTTTGTCCGTTTGATAGTCATATCGATCATCATTGGTTAGTAGTTCTTGATATGAGAATATATTCGTATAAGAGAAGTAGGAATAAGTATGTGTAGTTTTATAAAGACTTTCCTTTTATCTTCTCGTTTATGGATTTAACTTTCAATTTTCTTTTGAATTTAAGTAAAGAAACATTGATCTCGCCTTAACCACTTCAGTATCATATTCATCTAGACATTCCAACTTACACCTATTCACTTACCTTGTCTCAACTGTCTGTTAACAAACACAAAATTCTCAAAATACTTACACGACGCATAACACGTAACGAGAATGATGATGCCTTCATATTGCTCACTGTTCAATTCAATCACTGTACAATTCTTCTTTAAAATAGAATCACTTCACACAAAATAAGGATATTCGTTAAATACAATCAACGTCTATCACATCCGTCGTCCAAAGAAATACTAAACCCAATTATATTTTCGTAACAAGCATTTCCTACAGTACATCGTAGTAAGAAATCCCCAATATGTAGTATGATACATCTAAGTCCATATCAATAAACTGAACAAAGGCCAAGTAGTAGTGTAGGATTCAAAGTCCTTTGAATCAAAGATTTATCGAATTAGAGTGGGATGCAAAAAAAAAACAACGAGTGCACTGAAAATCCTAATGACCTTGATTTCTTCCGATGATGAAGTGTGAATATTTAAAGAAATGTATTTGTTTTTTGAGGTTTTTCTTTTATTTTCGTCTCATTTACATACACATGTAATTAGTTCTTCTTAGGAGAAAAGTAAAAAGCCATAAGAGTATTTAAAAAATAAAGTCCTAGAGAGTAGAGTATTGAAAATTTAAAAATTATTTTTGTGTTCAGTAAACTATAGGCCAAATGGAATTTTTTGCGCAGTTAATCAAGTCTTCGTTTTTGCAAAATGTATTGAATGTTGTATCCTTGGTAAATCCTAAAATTTCACGCTCTTCATAGATGCGGTAGGTGAATGTGCTTTCGTACGTTCCAATAAAGTACCTAAAGAAGAAAAATACAAACAAAATTAGAAAAAAATTTAATGGCAACATTATCTTAAAAACATCAGTTGGATAACCACGTCGAAAAAATAACAACAACTAAGTGTAATCCCACAGAACAAGAAAAATTGAATAAGAAGTAGAAGTGGATTTATTTTTTTGGTAAATGTCTTAAAAGTATTCTTTTCTTGGTAATGGTTTACTCCATGTTAAATACAGGAAAGGGGAAAACCATGATGTGGTTGAAGTCACAGCCATCGATGACAACAATGCTCCAAGCAGATATTCTTGCCTACAATAGTAATGTGTCTGTCGTAAGGGGAGTTCACAGAGGCAAAGGCATCTGTTTTAGCTTAAATTTTTATATTTTTTCTATCTTTTGAATTATCTTTTCTCGAGAAAGGCGATATGTATGTAGCTGTTGAACCTGCTCTTGAATTACTGAAGATTGAAATCTTGCGGAAATATGTATCTCTCTTCCAATATCTAAGATCATGGATCATCTGACTTTATCTCTGTTTTTGTATAATCACCAATTGAACAGGCTTTAAATACCACTAATGGGATCGAATCAGCTTATTAGCAAGTTGCTTAGAGCATTCTTGGGTATATGTGTGTTTCTGTCACACAACGAGGACCCTTACTGGCTACAGTATACTTCTCCATGGCCCAGTTTAATCAAGTAGAAAGATATACAATATACAACAGTATATGATATAAACTTGCCGTCCTAATCTCGTATCCCAAAGATCCTTTTACAGCCGTAAAAAGCAAGTAATCTTATTTCCTTTCTTCTCCAAATTTCGTACTCGTATTCTTAGGTTCAGGATCTTGTTCCTTTTGGTGAACAGAACAAATTCGGTATTCGAGGGATTAACGTTCAATTAGTCTAGTTGTTTGTTTACTCATATAGCCGGTCTCTAAGGCTAAAAATATTATTCGGCTGTAAGCATTGCGTTTATCTAGTCCATGACGAACAAATTACAGATTAATTTCTAGGGAATAGTTCCCAAGTTTACTCGTAGATTTTTTACTTCGCTTCACTATAATAAACTTTTAAATTTGTGTATCAATTGCTCAATGAAGCGGAAGAAGAACTGTGTTTGGAAACGAAGATTTTGTTTTCATTGCTTGCTTCAAGGCTTCAAAAAAGAGTTATAAGCTAGCTTTGCTTTTGTACAAACCTGGCATGCGAGCATATAATTTGATCGATAATTGCCACCCCACCGTCCTTGATGATTGCCTTTTGCTGCAACGATTCTGCCATGTAGCGATAAACTCTTCCTCTCTGAAGATATGACTTGAGATTCTTGAATTCTGAAATGAATGATTTAAGGCTTGTACGAGTATTCTACAAAGTAAGAAGTCTTACCGAATTGTGAGCAATCGCTGGAAATGAATAGTTTATCCAAGGCCAACTCTCGCATTTTATTCCTAATTTGTGTTCCGGCTGACTTAAGAGTGGGAGTGGTTTTCTCTCGCCCATGTATAAAGTCTCCACGCCGCAAGTGAACGCACAGATAGTCACCGCCTTTCGCTCCACGATACGGCTGTTACGGAAGAATTGCTTATGAAAACAGAATGTATCGTAGGGAAATAACTAACCTTCTCATCTAACCAACTATCTGGTCGCTGTACAGCATCCAACTCATCCGTTGAATTGAGGTAATCTCTTCTAAATTCATTCGCTATTCTAACTAATTCTCGATTGAAGCGCATCGAACGCCGTGCCATCCAGAACTCATCGCTTCCCCACTGATCGTGCAGAACTATTTCTGCATTCAAGAGTGTGTATATTTTTGGTGAATTTCTAAGCCTGGAAATAAAGTATGTCAGCCTAAAATATCACGTAACACAGATGATAAACATTTTCGCACCTTTGAATGGAATTCGTTAACACATTTCCCAGTAAACTCGCTCCTCCTTGGAATTTTAAACAAATGAACCTATTCTCAACTAGTCGAGGCTGATTGAGCAAAAAGCCCCTCAGGTGGTCCTCCCTTTTACACTTCTCTACTTCATATTTATCACGAAACACACCATTCTCAAACATATCCTCGAAATGCTTCAACTGATAAACCACATCGACTTGTATGCGGTTTGGATCAACTAGAGTTTCTTGAATCTCTGCAACAAACTCATCAAAGTCAATCACAGGAGCGAATACCTTCATACTATAAATGTCAAAGAATCTAGACCACAACACATTGTCCTGATACACATGACTAGATTTCCAATGAAACAGCCGCCGAAACGGTGGCAAGACCAACTTTACGTGCTCTAAGCCATCCTGCATTCGAAGATTCCGCACAAACACAGCCAAACGGATGTAGACATCTCGACGGAGATTAAAGCCTTCCGGTGGATTAACGTCGTATAAAATGTAAATCGATTTTCCCAGATGGCTATTGGACGCACTGCATTGCAATCTGTCCGACGGATACTCAAAGATTTCCTTGAATCGACAAACATTGGTTTGAGGACTTACAGTCTGTAGGCAAATCACAGAAAGGATAAGGAGGACAGCTGCTGTAATAAATAGGTTTTGATTTTAGGCGAACATGGTCACTAAGGAGGTAGCTTACGGCTGATATTGCTCATCGTTGCTAAGAAATTTTTGAGGCAATGTATTGGTTCTCTATTTTGTAAGGTTTACATTTTTTCCATTTTCCTGACACCACACTAAAACTAGCTTTGCAGTTAATAACTAAATAATATGTTTATAAATAATTGTACATTTTTATTGTTCAATTTCGAAAAATAAGATAAAGGTTCCTCGGAAGTTTGTATTCTTCAGTTTCTTATCACTAATGTCAGTTTAACACCTGACAGCTGTCAACTATTGGTTTCAATGGAAATGAAGGAAATAGATTTAATGAAGATGTGCATGGGCATGCTGACATTCAAAAAGTTGTCGTTATAATTTAAATAACCAGTTTAAATATATGTACATAGCTTACATTAACAGAAAGTTATATTATTTGTTATTTAAATGTCCGTACAGTTAATGCAACACTTGCTGCTATGTGTTACTAAGTAAAACCTGAAAAACAAAACATATAGCATATGAGAGACTTAGTTCGTTTTTAGGACTCCATTTCACGCATGTGAATGACTTTAATGTCGACACAGCAAGCAAAATACGATCAACGATCTTCGGAACATATTATGCTTCTTAGTCTGGTATTGTTCTGGACAGAAAAATTCTTTAATTATGAATCGTGAAGCGTTTTCAATCGCGTCGGTGTCAATTTTCTAATGTTATTCATTGTAATTCTAAACAGCAGTAGCACTATCAGTGGCATGTCACGTTGGGCTATAATAACGTCGAAATGGGAAATAATAATTGAATTACGTAGTAAGCATTCGCTACGTTACGTCTGCGAACCATCACTACAGCAAGTACATAGTTTTCACATCTTATTATTCACTATTGATCATGGCAATCTTTGAATCATGAAACTGTAACCTGTGATCTAAAAAAGAAGTTTTGATATCCGAATATTACGGGAGGACAACAATGACTAGGATCACTATCTTCTTGCTACAAAGGTACGAATGTGAATATCAACGCTTAGACAGGAAGAATATTGACTTCTACAAAAGAAGAATAAAGAAGAGAGCCTGCGTCGAAATATACTTGTATTAAGAGATCTTATTCCTACATCATGGCAAAGGAACAAAGTCTATTGCAAAGTTACTGATGCTGCGATGAGTATTGAAAAACTACTATACCCCGCTATCAAGCAAAAGGAATCAATCAACCTAAGCCATTGGTAAGATAAGTACAGAGTTTACACCTAACTCGTTTCTAGGAGTTATTCAAGCATGCGTAAGGAAACACATTATTGAGGGATATGTCTCCTCATTCCGCTTATGAACCAGGAGTATACCCAACATTTTGTCTGTTTCCAATGACAATAAACAATCCTTTCAAGTCCTACAGGTCAGTAGTAACCTTACAGAAACCTTTAATGTCAAAAAAGGTTTTCAACATCGTATCTCGCAATCTACTTGCAGATCACTCATGTGGAATAAAACGAAAAGGTAATGAAATTCGGTGTCAAACCATGTCGTATGACGGTTGGCCATTTAAGTATGCAACTAATTGAACCTGAAGCACCCAATCTAAAAACAATGCTCAAACTAAATGCATAAAGTAAGGAAAATAAGTGTCCTCGTTTTCTTAAATCCAAAATTGATCAGATCTTTTCAGACGAGAGACCAATGCTGATTCTGTTCCACCTACTTTAGTCTCCCCGTTACTCGATACCGATAAGAGTTTACTCTCCAAATTTATTCTTATGTAAACCTCGATCAGTCGTTCCAAGATATTTAATAATAAGAAGTAAAGAAGAATATGATAGAACGGAAGTCCTTAGGAGAAGTTTGACAAGTCTTACCAGCATTCATTATGAAAACTACTTTGGCTTTCCTTCAGCACCTAGGTGTGTATCTAATTTAGACAAGTTCTAAAGAACCAGGCTCTTAATGCCGAATAACTAAGGAGGCTCTTTGCATACATATAAGACCTTTGGACAAAGGAATTCAAGGATGAACTACACCGTCCGAACAGAATTCAATGAAAAGTAGGACCTTCGTTTTTGAAATAGCAAAGACATTTCAAAAGAATCTCCAGCAATGCCGGCCAGAAACTTCGAAAAACCTGGAATACTCCAAACTGGAGGGATTTGCCAGTTAAATCTCAGGCTCACACTTTTCTTCACTAACATTAAATAGAAATTGTCTGCCAATTTATGAATACATATGTAAGTATGTATGTACATATGTAAATACCTACGTACATAAATATATCCGTCCATTGAAATACAGAAGTGCCTTCCTGCCCAGTGTGGGAGAAGGGGAAATGGTACTTGTTGCAGTGCCCCTTTGCTTCTTGCTTATTGCTCCAATCTGGGAGCCGCCTTAAAGCTTCAGATTCGAATTTATTTTTTGCGACTTTCCAAATT
This sequence comes from Xylota sylvarum, assembly GCA_905220385.1. Classification (NCBI taxonomy): domain Eukaryota; kingdom Metazoa; phylum Arthropoda; class Insecta; order Diptera; family Syrphidae; genus Xylota; species Xylota sylvarum. Next base: position 125,519,375 of record LR999957.1, read on the forward strand.
GAACGTTTGTATGAAAAAGGACTAGGGTTTTCTAGGATCTGTAGGAAATTTCATACGAACAATCAGTAAGTCATTGAATCAACTCTGATTTTTGAAATAGTAAGTCGAATATTGTTTTTCGTGATAAACAGAGGGGAAAATAATATTTGAATATAAAAGGTAGATATTCTAAACTAGATTCAAAGCATATTCGCAAATAAATAAAGCTAAATAATGTGCATCAGAAAACCCGGCACAAAAACCCCACCATATTCTATTTAAAATAAATGTAATGCAACCCCTTATTTCATTCAACCCTCTGTTCAATGTGATTTCTATTGTTCTCTTTCTATTGCAACCCCAAACCATGCGCGCTTCGAAAGCCATACTATAGACAACATCTCTAGAACTATTCTCCTCCATATGGCACGACTCTCAGCAACTTTGTACAAAAATATACATTATAAATTCTCGAGACGCTCGCACACTGCCTTCCTAGTTTCTAATATGGAAACTCAACAGAAAATAGGGGAAAAGCACTACCACAATCAATGGGCGACTATATCTCTCGGTTCTGCGCATATTTGTCGCGTCGAAAAAAAAACATTATCCAAAAGAATTGATTCCGATTTTACATAGTTAGTATTCAGCAATCAGCACTCCCCGTGAATTTCAACTCAATACAGAAACGAGTACACCACTATACACTATACATATCGGTCGTAGAGAAAGCCAATGGGTCGCGGGGAATTGTACGAATTACTTATTCCGAAAGGGAAGTTCCAATTGCATAGAACAGCATAACAAGCACTTTTCGATTATATTTTTTTTTTTTCGAAAAGAATTACGTTGCTATCAGTGATAACGCGAAACGTCGTGAGACTAGACGGGAGTCATTTTTTTGCGGAACAATTTTTAATTTATAAATAAGGAAAATAAGAGAAAAGAAAATGCCCTTAAAATTGAATGAAAAGTTTTGTGGTTCCACCTGGAATATAGCCGGGAGTCTAGCCATATTATTTGTGTCATATCAGATCGTGCGAAAATTGGCACCATTCCTATATACGCATATTTTTGGACCATTATTACTTGGACCAAGGGTTGATTTTAAGCGTTTGGGTGAATGGGCAGGTATGTGCATTTTCTTTCAAGTTCAACAATCTATTTATATATACATATATGTATGTACATGCAATGTATAATACGTACATATGTACATACGTGCGTGCCGTAAAAAATAAAAATACATATGTATCTTATCAAACATTCTTCAAATAAAACTCATGGGCTAAAGGTCAGCTAAATTTCTTATCTTTTCTTTTTTTTTTGCAGTGATAACCGGAGCCACAGATGGCATTGGAAAGGCATACGCCAAAGCGGTGAGATATTTATTTTGGTTTTTATTTCAATGATGCCGGTGATAAAGAGCAAGATGTATGTACATGTATCTAGGATACTTCGTTGTCTATTGCGTCATAGGTCTACAACCCTATAATGTGTGGGGGGAGGCATTGAGTGAATAATTATTTATTGCATTTATGTTTATTGGAAGCAAAGCATGTTTTCATGTTTGTTGCCGCCCTTTTTTGAGAAAGAAGTTAACTTAATTTTTAGAAAGAAGTACTATCAGGAAAATTTGAGTTTTCCAAATTGCGCTGTAAGCTGCAAAACTAGGTAATTAAGAAGTTCTGGTGATTTAAAGTATTTTTAAGTAATTTTAAATGTATATACTTGAAAAGCCCATTATCTTAATTACCCAAAAAAAAGTAGAAAAACAAGACAAGTTTTGAAAATGTACCTGTACTTTAACCTACATACATATACATACATACACACCTACGTTACCTAAGGGGGACGATAAGAGACATAACTGGTACTACCCTGATGTTTTACACAATTTGCAGTCAACAGAATGCACTAGGTGCTAGGGAATGGAAATTATCGATTTTTTCCATTCAATTTAATTAAGCTTGACGAATTTTCTACCACTCTTATGACTAAAGCACCTTTATCGGTGTCATAACGAGTATTAGCCTACCTGACAAAATTAGTTAACTAATTGAATCAAACATTAAAAACCTAAGGCTGTTCCAAATAATGTTTATAGAAGTAAGAGCTGTCTATTGAGTTTTGCTTGGAAATTTTTGAAGCCATTTTCATTGTGGCCATAGTAATAAGATCTTTCTTTTTGTCACTCTACTAGGCTGCAGAATGGTCTTGGCGTCAGGAAGTTTGATAGTAATCCAGCTAACAGCATAGTTATAAACTCATCTTTAATAATAAGCACGCAGGCCTTAAGCATGGCTCAGGATTTCCTTCAGGCACTAAAGTGTACACTTTTTAGCAATTGAGAAACTTGGAAATCACTTTTCCAAAATTAACTAAGATGTACACTTTATGAAAAATTTGGATACCTTTGAACACTTTTTCAATATTTTAACAGAAAACTATCGACAAATGCGAATTGTTTGCTTCTAAAAACTGATTTACCCAACACAAAATATAAGCTAGTTTTACGTTTGATCAATCAGAACCATTAACTTTACATGATGGCAGCTTATCAAGTTCAATGCAATTACATAGAATACTATCTTTGAGATTAACTTTAAATGCTGTACCAGTCTGCAACTAAGTATATGTAGTTCTTTGGGGAAGATCCGATATTGTTTCTTCCAATTTTTCTCTGATCAGTACCCCAGTAACAACGTTTGTTTTTGAGTACGGTTAATAGTTCATTTATTAACAATAACTTATGGTTTCTAACAATAACTTATAATATACAAATTTAAATTCCAATTAATTACTAACCATTTGCTCCGATCTTCTAGTATTGGTTCATTATAACTTCTGTGCTTCAGTATTAGAGTCTTGCGTTACTTCACATTTTGAAACCACTTTTTCAAGTCATTGTACGCGAATTAAAAATCATCTGGAATCGAGGAACCTAATATTTAAGCTATTTGCATTGTAGACGGCATCAAGACTTTCAGAGACTACCTAACATCCAGATGGGTTCGGAATTTAGGTTCTAACTACAAATTCTCTGCGCCATTAAGACGATCTGTATACGTATGTATATCTTCCAATCAGGGGCTTGAGCTCTGTGCAGATTCTTTTGCATAGAGCTATAGCTATCAGATAGATAAGTACTCCTAAATGGTTTCAAATCTTTTGACTTCTAGTCTAAACTGTTTGATGCACTCAATAAAAACACACTAAACCGGGTCCCTGGTCACAAAGATATTTCTGGTAATGAAGCTACTGACGAAATAGCGAGATCTGATGCCCAATCTCCATTAATTGATACCGAACCCTGCGGTTTCCCTGTCAACCAAAAAAATATTGAGATGCACGACTCTTTTACTGCGGCAAAATATCTAGCTTAAGATATGCTAGGGAATTCTATCAAAAAACTAATATGGTGGTGTAGTGACTGCTTGGAAGCAACAATTCTTTAATGCAGCCTGTAAAACTCGATGGGGGCATGATCGTAGTCTCATCACATATGAAAATACCAAAGAAAACTTTGTTCGGAACGGTTTTGCACATGTCGAAAAATTAATTCGCAGTCGATAGTCGTTGATTTTTCTTGGCACTGAACGACAGCTGACCTTGGTTTTTTGTCAACCGATAGCTTTCTATGAGAAGGTCTTCCACTTTTTTACGACTTTAACACCAAGCATTACGACAAGTCGTCAACTGCAATGATCCTCTTCCAGTGACTTTCTGACAAATTTGAATAAGTGAACCCAGAACTGTATACATAGCTGGAGACAATGTATTGCTCCCATAAACAGATAGTAAGCAGTCATTGACTTCGGTTTTCCCTCTTTTGTTAAGAATTAAATCACTTTACGATACTCTTATTAATTGTATTCCAAAAAGAGCTTTGAAGGTAGCAATTGGGGGATTGGTTATACTTTATCTGATATATCTAATCAGAACAACAACGCCCCCACTGCGTTAGGCTAAGAACCTAGCGTAGATGCAATCAGCCTGATGCAACCAACCTGAAGCAGATTGGCAAGAGCGTTGGCTAATTCAATTCCATTAGGGCTCAGCTGAATTATAAATGTTCTTACTTACTTACTTAGGTTGCACTACAGTTCGGGGTGAACCTGTGCCTCCAGTAGCGCACTCCAAGTTGAGGTCCGCTTCTACTTTCACGCGCCACCTAAAGCGAGGTCTTCCTTTAAATTATACTTTAAATTTCTCCACTTTAGGTGACTAAGCTATCTAAATAAGTAAAAATAATAATATGTGTTAAATTATTGGTAATATTGGTCTATTGGTCTATAAAAGTAATTAAAAACCCTTTTGTTTAGACGAGAACTTGCGTTCAATAGAATATGTATTTAAATTCAATAAAATTACTTAATTGCTGGCATGTCAATATTTCATAAAAACCTTTGTCAACCTACGGAAATGATGCATGAGTAAAGATAAGTCCACATGATAATTTAAAAAACAAAATACACATACTTTTCCGTTGTGTAAAAATAACTAAATAGAATCATGTCATCCTTTATGAAAAACTATTCATACTACTTTCCATACTTATGTATGCATATGCACTTAGTTTCCGGACCGCAATTACCACATATGTATTATAAATGTATTATATATCATTCTACCGAATGCTATTAGGCAAAAAATAATGTATCGCATTCGAATGCCTTAATTCAATACTTACCTATATTGATGTGCTAACACATCTTAGAACCATTTATATGGCATTAAATATCTAAACAAACAACAGTGTATAATGACGATGACAGTACGAATAGTGCAGGAGCAGTATTGCAGTAACTACTCGCACAAGTTCAGGGTTACCTAAATATTTAACGATTTTGTTTGCTTAAATAAAATAATTCAAAGTTCTCGCATTTCCGTAGATCATTAAATAAACATTGAAAGTGCATTTGATGATCATGTGCGCTTTCAAATTCCAATAGTACATAGGTAGCTCAAAGTGCAATGAACACGCAAAGTCATTAGTAAATAAATGTGTCGTACGATCTATTCGCTATTAAAAATCCAAATTTAGCTAAATTTACCTGCATGACAAATATGGACTACGTAAATGTAAAATAAATCGTTATTCAGATACTTGTTGTGTATAGAATGTAGCAAAGTGTCTCGCTTTTGTATTCTACAAGTGGATCATGTCAAGCCCATAACAAAAGAAAACGAACAAAATTTGCAATTCTGAAAAAATGCGAACGTAAACGATTAATTCATTCAGTGAACTTTGATTGACTCCCTTCGGAACACCTAGAGTAACGAAAATATTTGCGTAAGACTGGCTTTACCGACTATCTACTCTTTCAGACATTGTTGTAGGAATACGTATGTGTGCCTTTTACCGTTTACATATTTGAAAATAAGTCATTAAAATTCCACTCATGTAATTGAAAGAATCTGCATATCGATAGAAGTAGCTATTCTACATAACCAATGGAATCCGTCAACAAGGTTCAGAAAATTGGAATATTTTTTTTTTATGAGAAAAAAAAATGATTACCCTAAAATGCACGTTTTAAAAATTCGCATTCAAAAATATACGGAAGAGTAACAATCTAACTGCAAGGGATCGCATGATACCCTGTATAATTATAGTGAAAATGCAGAATTATTTATGTAGATTTTTAGTTAAAATATGAACATGGCTGTGGAGGAATTTAAACCAAATTAGACACCTGCACTAAATCGGTTTCTCAAAAGGTCAATGATCTTTCTTTTAACGCCCTAAAGCTGGAGATTTACAGATGAATAGTGTTCCTGACTACTAGTCTTAAGAGTAGTGTCTTTCCATAAACAAAGTAGTATTCCTTAATTCATTACAAAAACCAAATTATTTACATGAAGATATATTTAAGAACATACGAACTATAACATGAATGCTTTCTGTCAGAGATCCGATTTTCATTTGCAACAATTATGGTGTTTTTTTTATGAGTTTTCTACAAGCTGAAGCATAATTTGTGAGGTTTTCCCAACTACTTGTCACGGAATCTGCTTAGTAAATTCACAATTTCCTCATCCGATAGGTGCATTTTCTTGAAGTATGTATATGTACCTCAATTCTTTAAGAATAAGACATTTACCCATGAAATGTTATATATATACTTTCTATTTCTTTAAGATTGCATAGGGAATCATTTACCCAGCACCAGTCATCAAATATGTATACTTTCGTTCACTCATACTCAATCGATAACTTTATGTAAGGTCCTTCCCAAAATATCACTAGCGTATCACCAAAAATCGCAGTTTTTGTGTTGCTTTGTTTTCTAGTACGAACTCAAAGCGCTTTGTTTTTTACCAAATGATAGAAATCTACTTAGAAATGCAATTACCTCCAGGGTTACACTATTCCTTGCTTAACGGTGATGGCGGGGAAATTCTTGACCTATGCTGGATGTGAACGTAGCTTATTAGAAAATACTGTACCCTGAGAATTATGTCTCTTGTTATATGTAGCTGGATGTAGTGGAAGACACCACTGTAAGGAGACTGGAGACTTTCAAGCAAGTTTTGTAGGAATTGAAGGCACTTAGAAACCAATCACAGTTTATCTTGTACTTGATAATCTCATCCCAAAATATTGACAACTATATTGAACGTACAAGTCTTATAAGCCTTAAATTACACCCACTTTGTCTACTAACTCTCTAACCAGTCACCCATTCTCGTATGCTTATAATCTTCATTAATCAAAACCTTCTTTATTTTCAGTTCGCAAAGAAAGGCATTAATGTTGTGCTCATTAGCAGATCACTAAGTAAACTAGAAGCAGTCTCCAAAGAAATCTGTAAGCTCACCTCTATTGCATACCTTCAATTTCCCTAACTGAAGCACAAATTAAATACATTTCAGCTGAAGCAACAAAAGTCCAAGTAAAAATAATTGACGTTGACTTCACTGCTGGACCAGAAATCTACGAGAAAATCCACACCAATCTTGAAGGGCTTGACATTGGAATCCTTGTCAATAATGTTGGAATGAGCTACCAGTATCCGGAGTTCTTCATCACATACGTCGATGAAAACAAAAACTTCCTTCGGGATATTATCGCAGCCAACGTTCATTCCGTAACACACATGACTAAACTGATCCTACCACGATTTGTGGCCAAAAAGCAGGGAGTCATCATTAATATTGCATCTATTGCCGCTGTCATTCCAAATCCTCTGCTCAGTGTCTACAGTGGTACAAAGGCATTCGTAGACAAATTCAGTGCCGATCTACAGCGTGAGTACAAGGACCAAGGTATTATCGTACAGAGTCTTCGCCCGGGTTTTGTCGCCACAAATATGTCAAAAGTCCGAAAGACTAGTGCCATGATTCCGTCCGCTGATTGTTATGTAAACTCAGCCTTAAAGAGCGTTGGTATTGCGAGTCAAACAACTGGGTACTGGCCACATGCTCTAATGGGGGTCTTTATCCAAACACTAGGTAGTGTTATGGGCTCAGATTTTGCTCAAACCATGGTATTCAATCAGCTTTTAAGTACTCGAAAGAAAGCCCTGCGAAATTTGAAGAAGAATTAGACACACTGAAAGAGAAGATGAATTTAAAGATGAATGAGGATGAGTTTGAAAGAAAAGACGAAATAGAGATAAATAGTTGAATGAGTCACTGCATGTACATTTTCTTTTTAAATAAATATATGTAAGTTATTAGAATGCTTTTTGAGCACAAATTTTATGAAACGAGATTTCTAGTAGTGCAGGTAGATATATAGATACTAGATGTCCTTTTTGTATCTTCTCTGAGATTCGCTTAAAATAAATAAATTAATTTGTTCCAAAAGTAAGTTCTGATTTCATTTCCAATTTTTAGTAAGATGTACGCCTTTCTAGTTACATCACATTTATCTATCGATTTTCTTGGATAATCACTGAAACGAGACCTCAAAGGCATGAAAAAACTCCAAAGAATAACAGTATTGGAGTTTGACAATACACTGACCAAATTTAGGATCCATAAGCTGGATTAACATGCGTGTAGTTTAACAAGCTACATCATTTCGACTGCTTAGTTTCGACATGACCAGAACAACCGAAGCTCGACTCTCGGATCTGCACGTGGCATGTTCGGACCTTAACAGGCTTTGTGCACCTGAAGAATTAGCAAAGGCCATACACTGCTACAAATCCGAAAGTGTCATTCCGAAAGTGCCATGGGATGGGTCGGGAAAAAGGAGAATGAAAAAGAAGAAGATTTAAAGAAGATTGAAAAACACCTGCACTCCTGCACTCCGACCAGCAGAGTCTTCGAATCGAGCCCAGAGAGACAACGCAGAAAGGGTGCACTACTAGAATGAGGAATGGGAGTGCACATCTGGAGGTATGTAGCTATCTAAGGATCGGGTTAACTGAAAGGGGTTTTGTGTTAGTTGAAGTTCGATTGACCCCGAACTGCACTTGCACCTAAGTGAAATAAGTACGTAATGCACCATCGATCAAGTGGTTCCACAACTTTCGTCACAAATGATTGACAAAGTCAAACTAATAGATGTAATCTCGGAAATAACACTTTTCATATCACTACCGAAACACCACATTCTTGGGTAGCAGAGAGTGACTAACCTTTGTCAAATCGACAAAGCAGATAAATTACTTAAATCCATCCGTCGACAAAAAATAATAAGATAAATAGACAGTATCAACGACAGCATCCCAATCGACCAAGCATGCTTCTTGGCATTAACCCTACATATCTAACTTGGTTTAAGATCCATCAGTTGTGTTCATTCTCAAACTCTATACTTAACAACATACTGAGCGAAAGACTGTATATACATATACCTAGTCCCACGATGACCCACTAAGCAATCAGAGTAATCTTAAGAATGGTCTCCCTCAAGACTCTATGCTCACACCCTTGTTACCGGTTCACACCGAAACTAGTTGCTTTTTATCCCGTATAGGAATTCTACATGTAGGTTCCGGTGCTGGTAAACCGGTTCTTTCTTGTGATGTAGCATAATGGACCTCCTTTTGGTCTATGTCCCTGCCTAAGCGGGAACATCCAACTAACCCAACCAAATGTCTTCAGACTGTCTAAATTAATTTGGCAAAGGAAAAACAGATTTATTTTCCTTATGTACATATCTACTTCAACTAACATGTATTTGAAAACAAACAGTCTCCCTAGCCAGCCGCTGTAAAAAAAAAAATTACCTCCCACAATCCACACCATTTCACAACTGACATTCGACCGACTGTCACAATTTCTCGGGGAAATAAACGCATTTCCTCACATATTTCAATTGTTTTTAAATGAAAAGTAAGTCGAAAACGCTTTAAAATATTCAATAAATATAAATAAATCAATTAATTACATATTACACTTTGCCATTGTAAAATGGTTGTTTACATTCTGTCATTTGTTGGCTTTGACATCTCACCTTACGTAATTTGCCTTTTTTTTGTCCCAGTTTAATGGCCAAAGGAGTTGTAGCAGCATTTGCAAAGAGGTACGGTGCAGTCATATTCTTTCCAACTTTTGCAGTCACTTCAATTTACGCCGATTGGTCCCACACACGCAAGTGGAAGCGTTCTCTAAAGATTCAGAATCAGGAGAAACAAACACAATAAAGCAAAATGGTCATCGGTATCACGAAACAGTGGGTTTGGATAAGTCTGCCAATCCTCGGTGGTGTTATTGGCAACTACTTGGACAACAAGGAAACGCAACGAATGACGATGTTTCGCGATAAGAGTGCATTGTACTATCGAGAACTAAAGGAAGGCGAAGCACCCTCGTGGTAGATTTAGTTCGAATTGTAGAATATGTGTTGTAAGAAGCATGAGTAATTAAAGCGGAATATTCTAAGTGTTTCAAACTTTTTTCTTGGTTATTGCGTAATTTGTTTCGAAAATTATTGTTTTAGCACTTTTTATCGGACGGCAGTTAGCAGTTTTCACCGACATGCTGGTGCACTTCAGACTCAGTTAAATGAGATCATCTGTTAGATGAGATACACGGTAATCTTGATTATGTTTCGGATCTAGGCAGATTGGCAGAGCTTGGCAAATGCAACCAAAAATAACGAATTATTTACTTCAGAGTTCATTGTTTTTCAGATGGCGTCGACAATGACGACGATTTCTCTGTCCGCGATCAGTAGCCTTCACTCTAGTCTTTAAAAAATTTCACTCCGCTAGTTATGAGTTCATTTTTTGTTTAAGTAACTGTGTCTGGGCCCAACGTCTGCATCTCCTGCTGTTACATTTGCCTGTCGCAGCCTACCCAATGATTAGTTCTGTTAATGTTGTGTACACCTGCTACATGGTCATAGTGTCATCAAGTATACGGCATCAAAGTCGGAAAGATTGGGTCTACACTATTGGCCATGGTTCATGTAAGATTAAATGGAATCCAGGGAACGAGTTGCTGGTATGACTGATTTAACAAACGTTCTGTGAGCGATGAGACTTTCCACCCACAATCTAGCTTGAATTCATAGTACTTACTATGAACTGAACTGGACTTCAACCTGTTACAATTTTTGCATCGAAATAAAATAGATTTTTAGAGTGGGTTTACATGATTATTATTAAATATTTATGTTGGATACACAAACGCTTCTTAAAACAAACTTAACTAACTACACCTAACAAGAGTTCTTATACATATCATCTTTGGATATTCGAATGTTAACATTCGACGTGTGTTCTGCGTTCACTACAAATGAGCTGAGGAGACTTTCCTCCAAAAATATTCGAATATTGACTGTCCCATCGGATTCCCGATCACTTCTAACAAAAGCCTTATGATTTGGTAACATTTTCACATCTTTGATGTGAAAACCTTCCTCCTCCAGACGAAGACTGTTTGGTTTCATATTTTTATTAGACTTTGGTTTGCTCTCTTGTCCAAAACTCTTGTCGACAATTTCACTCTTCAACTTTTGCCTATGATTGCGAAGGGAACTGCACGAATATTCGCCTGATTCGAGTGTCCTCTGCCGTTTCTTGGCCTGAGTTCGATGCTTTTCAAGTATTTGAACTTCCTCTAGTGATAAGAATTTTCCAGCGAGTGGATCCGAATTATCGTTTTGACTTATTTGCATAAATTTTATGGTTGATTTCTGTTCAGCTTCGGTTTTGATGCGAACTAACTTGTCATGTTCAAGACCTGGGTGGTTGTGCTCCGTAGGTAATCCGCTAACTTTATGTTTATCACCAAACTTCTTAGTTAACACCGAGCTCTTGCAGTACAACGACTTTCTTTCTATACAAACCCATCGGTATATGTCTTTTGCGCTTCGTGAACGGAAATGATAGCCGAAATTCTCGACGAATATCTTTTCTCCGCCTCTGTTGGATCTCACCAGGATTACGTCCATTTGTTTGCAATTGATAAAGCCAACTAAAAGGAGTTCAACAAACCAAGATTGACCTGCTGCTATTAAAATTGCAAAATAAACTTTTTTGAGTTTTTGGGGATTTTTTTGTTTTGGGGGAAACAAATTTTATGCAGAAGTTGTAACTTGAGTAGTGGGGATTATTTTGTTTGTATGTCACGCACTCACGTTTTATACAGGGATGAAATAGAGTAACAGCAGACACAAAAGCGTCATTCAGATGTGACGTCATTAGATTCATTTTTTATAGCATGTAGACATCTATCCGTAAACCTTACTACTTAGGTGACGCTAAAGTTCGTTGTGAACCGGGGCTCAACCAACAAACCTCTCCAGTTAGCCCGGTCCTTAGCTTTAATATTTCAAAAACAAAAACAGAATCCTGCCAATCAAAATGTTGAGAACTCTGATTGGAGAAAGCAAGATCAAGTATCTACAACTTCAGTCTAAGTTAGTCTGAAACGACAGAATCAGCTCTCTCTTGTGTCCATCCGCTCTAGCCATTTCACACGACTGATGCATAATTTTTTGACTAGGTCGATGTCGCTCGAAAATTTGACGAAGAATCTTTCTCTCGAAGCGACCAAGGTTATGTTCAACCGCGTTAGATAGAGTCCAAGCTTCAGCCCCAAAAGCAGGACTGAGATGGTCAGGGTCTAATATATTATCTCCTTAGTTGTTCGGGATAGGGTGTGACTACTCAATATCAGCCCAAAAAAACAGCGATTGGCAATTCGATTGCGCGCTTCTCATGTTCGGTTTTTTTCGTTCTGAAAAACCGATGTTCTTCCCGTCTATTTTGTTCATAGAGCTCGCGAGCTGCTGTACTCCTTCTTTGCATGCCGGCACTCGTCAAACCATGGGTTTCTTAGAGGTATTCGGGCGAAACCCAGCACATCAATTAAGGAATTTCTGATGACAGCGTTGCCATGGTCTTCGTCATTTGATGCTGGCCGCATAGGAGTCGTAGAGAGATTTCAAGATTTACAAAAGGCTTGTATCTCTTGATAAAGTCGTAAGCTTGAAGGTGGTTCAAGACCGTAGCCCATGCCTCCGTTTACTGTTTTATTAAAAGTAAAAAAACATATTTTTTCATGGTAGATGGTTGGATTTGTTTTATTCATAAACTAATTTTTTAAACAACTTTTAATAAATGACTTCTGGACTTTGTTCAAAGTAGCAGAAGGCAAGCCACGGTTGGAGACGCTGCATCCGAAACAAGTACTTACTTACTTACTTACTTAGGTGGCGCTACAGTTCAAGGTGAACCTGGACCTCCACTAATAAGCCTCAGCAGTTAGCCCGTTCCTTAGCTAACTCCCTCCAGTTGCGCGCTTCGAGTTTGTTGAGGTCCGCTTCTACTTGTGCGCGCCACCTAAGACGAAAGGTCCTTCTACTGCGTTGTCACTCTGGTTCAGATTCAAAAACTCTACGGGACGAAGCATTTGTGTCCTTGCCCTAACCATCTTAGATGACTGATGCGCAATCGCGGTACAGCTCGTATAGTTCGTCGTTGAAGCTCCTCCTCCACTACTGCAGTAAAACACGAGTCTTTAATGGCAAAAGTACTTCCTAAATTGCAATCTAACCGATATGGTAAACCCTATTTTCAGAATGACAGAATTTCTTCCATATTTAGCTTGAAATCTTTCTGATCCTCACCATTCGCCTGGTACCTATAGACAAAGACACTTTTCTTATTTCTTAAACACCTTGCTCTTCTTGTAAACATTTAGTTTATTTATACATTCATAGCTTTAACGAAATATTACATCGAAAAAATATAGTTTGTTTACATCTAGTAAATAAATATTTGTCCAAACGCACATGAGTACAGGTACACCCTCTCGAAAGTAAATCAGTTCTGTTCACCTAATTCAACAATAATTACAACCATACGCCTCAGTTTCCTTGTAAATTGGGTCAGATGTCTTTCATATAAGACTTTCATGCTTCGAGATGAGATCACTTTTAGTCGACACCAGAATGTCATTACACATTGCTTTGTTCTGGAGATTGATATCTTCGGTTAGAAGTAGCACATTGTCCACGTTTTGCATTACTTGTAAACAGCAGTTAAGGATACTATCGTCTGGTGAGGTTACTTTAATTAAATGCTTAGTTTCATCGGCAGCACTTTGCGCTACAAAATGGATACGTTAGAGAAGGAAATACCCTACTGGTTACAGAGCTTTACCTTGAATTCGTTGTTGTTTTTCTTCAAATGATTTGTTTAGATGCTTAATAGCTCTTGCCGAGCGTGTCTTAATACTTTCGCTGGGAGATCGTACTTTTAGTTTATCCAACTCTTGTAGTACGCAGTAAGGTACATAGATAATCGATCCCACAGTTTCTAGGACAATAAGAAGTTGTAAACAGAGTTTAAGTTCCTTGGAAGAAAGCTTACCACATAGTTTCATTGTTGTCAACTCTTCAACGAAGGTCATGTTTTGAATGAAAACATTTGTGTCTACTACGAAATAAAAATAGTTAGTTTTCCACTGCCTGCTCTGTTTCTTCTCCGCTGAGAGCCGAAGTAGATTTTCATTGACCGTGTCATAGTGTTCACTAAGACCGGAAGAATCCGCTGATTGAATATTGGAAAGCGGAGATGACGTTACCTATAGAGTTAGAGAGTCTTAGAAGGGAGTAGTTTAGTATTTCATGGTTCTTACCACATTTACTGATATTTCTTCTGTAATAGGTTGCCAGTCCATTGGTTCGCACTCAGAGGTGGATAAACTTGGAGAGCATACACTGCTGCTAATAAAGGAATTATCTGGGGACACGTTTATTGAAGATAAATTGGCAGTTGCATTTAGAGTCGAACTGATGGTAGTTTGTTGAAGATGCAGCGAATTTCTTAGCCGCTGTAGTCTAGAATTTGCTAGATGGATAGGGATCTATGAAAGTGATTCCAATAATAAATAAAAACAGAGAGTTTACCACTTTCCTTTGGGACGGGAATGGGTGACGATACTTTTTGCGGAAAGGATGGCAGCCGTGTTGTTATACTTCCGCTCTCATTCTCCAGTAGAACACCTCGGAAGGAATTCTTGTTATCAGGTTTCTTTGGCTTGAATGACGGCTTGGAATTGAGTGAGATATTTGTGGCCTTTTCTTTGTCCGTGTTCGGCGGATACTTTTGTTTCTTTGGCTTTATTGCTCTTGAAATCAAATTGTTACAGAAGTCTTTAAGTTTTGACGAGAGGCTTGCTTTGGGTTCTTCTTTGAAATGCTGTTCGTTATCGTTCACATCGTACACAACTGGTTCAGCCAATCGGTCTGCTGGATTCCTAGTGCTGTCGGTATAAGCTGTAGCATTTGAAGGTGTACTGTTGGCCTTTTTACACTTATTTGGACTACAACCTGACTTCTTTCCGATTTTATTCATGCTTTTATTCGTTGGGTTTAGTAACAACTTTCTTGAAGGTGGACCTATTTCAAATAGATCTTCGTGGGATGACCTCTTTAATGCAGTCCTTTTGGAGTCGCATTGTGACTCTAATGAGCTGGGACTTTTGCTTAAGTTAGATGACTTCTCTAATGCTCCTGAGGAGATACTGTTACTGACTGGCTTCTTTGGAATAACGAATTTGTGCTCCTTGTTTTTGGTTAGATGCTTATTTGAGGCATCACCTCCGGTTGGACGGATAGGCATTTTTTTATAACTAAGGTCCAGCTTCTGGCATGGTGCAGGTGAATTGTATTTTGAAGAAGTGGACGGTGGCTGGATTTTCTTGAATGAATCTCCTCCCGGGACGGCAACTACTTTAACTTCACAAGACTCTTCCTTTTCCACTTGTACAGGGTCAGAGTTTTTTAACAGCCTGCCACCCTTGGTCTTGGACGTCATCGGTTCATTTATCTTCTTCTTTTGAAGATTACTTTGAAGACGTTTCAGACGGTCTTGTGCTGGTGTCTTGGTGATATCCGTAGCTGCAAGAATTGTCTCATTGGATTTAGAACATATTTGGAGAAATACGCATTGGAAATGTTACCTGAAACAATCCTCTGTGGAGTAGTGTTTACAGCAGCAGTGCACCAATTGGTTTCGCCTGTCTTCTTGTTAAACATGTAGTACCGATCTGGACGACTCTTTGACTGACACCGCACCCAACCGGGAGATAATGAGTTAGAATTGTCACTCATTTTGTTTAAACAAAATAATTCCGTAAGAAAAAGGAAAATTGTCCACAAGTTGCTGTTGTTTTCTTCGGTTAAAAAAGTCAACTCAGATTAGATGGCCATGACACATCACTGCCAGATATGCATGCATATAGTTTACTTTTCACTCAAAGTAGCGGCCATAAAAATTATACTAAATTTCTTCAAAAGTATAAATTGTGGGTTGTATTACAATAGAAATGTTCATGCATCCTTTTGATGTCTGATGAGTGAAATTAAGTAATAGAAATTGTTTACTTTTTTGTATTTTAAAGGCCTACAACAATTTAGACGATTTACATGGACTAGTAAAGTAAATAAATTTAAAATAAATAATAAAGCTAGTATAATCCTGTCACAAAAATATTAATAGCAGAAATACATTGATACAACACCTTTGACAGCCATAACAAAAAGGACAGACATGCCTAAATCCCTTCGCTCTACATATCCTAGCCATCTCAAACGACTGATGTGCAGTTTTTTTGACTACGCAGATGTCGCTGTACAGTTTGTATAGTTGAATCTCCTCCTCCAAAGCTCGTCAACGCAAACGCGACCGCATATTTTACGAAGAATTTTTCTTTCGAAACGACCGAGAATATCTTCATCCGCTATTGATAAAGTCCATGCTTCAGCGTAATTAAGGAGGACTGGGATGATCAAGGTCTTATATAAAGTCTCCTTAGTTGTTCGGGATAGGGCCTGACTGCTCAATTGTCTTCTCAGCCCAAAGAAACAGCTGTGCCGCACTATCAACCTAATCAAAAACCTGCTCATTGATAGTTTGTGCAAATGCAAATGTGAAGCGAACGGGCATTAACTCTCAACACTGCAAAGTCCGTGCCATTAGAAGAAGATTCAATTAACTTGAAGTACAAAGGTGGGCTAACTGGAAAGGTGTCTCGGTTAAAGTACATGTTCAGTAAGCAACAAGCCCATGTAATGCCAAAGACCAATCCACCCACTTTTTATTTTTCGAACAGACAATTACAATATATATACACTATTTTGTTCATATATACATATACAACGCAGCTTGCCACACTAATCAAAAAAAAAAAAGTTATATTACATGGATTGAATAAAAATAAGGCAAACAAAAAAAATATGTTATTTAGAAAAGTATAAACTCGACCTTAGTTCATAGCAGAGGGAGAAATCAAAAGAACTGTCAAAATTCACTTTGCCTTCGTGTGATAACAGCGACCGGCTATTTTTGAAACATCCATACCAATTGGACTTGGCCCTCTTTTTCAGTTTAATCTTTTTTCTTCAGCTGAAAAGAATAAATTCCTGGAGTCTTCTGGAGTGCCTGCACTTTGATTTCGTATTTACAACTAAGATAAACTTTTATTTCTCCCAGTGTTCACCATGATTAAGGTAAGCAAACCGTTCTTCAAATAATGCAAAGTGCAATCCTTACCGGGGGACGAAAAAATTTTTAATGCAACTTCGCACATAAACTACTAAAATTGGTTTTCTTGAATTTAAATATATCGTCTACGAGTATTTTCATCCAATTAAGCAGTCTGCTAGAATGTGGATCAATTAGGTAAAGTTTCATCTTCCCACTAGACTCCGGGTCCAAAGTCCACAGATGGTTCCATTACATAAATTTTTTTTTAGGCAAAATCTGCTTCTGCCCCACCTAACTGATTTTTTTTTGTTTTAATCTAGAACGCAGTAGCACTAGTTACCGGAGGAGCTTCTGGATTGGGAAGAGCAACTGCTGAACGTTTGGCACGCAGTGGAGCTAAAGTGGTTTTGGCTGATTTATCAACATCAAAGGGCGCCGAAGTTGCCAGTGAGTTGGGCGACAATGTTGTATTCGTTCCAGTCGATGTCAGCTCAGAGAAGGACGTTCAAACAGCCGTGCAAATTGCTAAGGATCAGTTTGGACGCTTGGACTTGACAGTAAACTGTGCAGGAACTGCTACAGCAGTCAGGACTTATAACTTTAATAAGGGGTATCCACATAAGTTGGAAGATTTCGCCAGAGTGCTAACAGTGAACACCGTTGGAACTTTCAATGTCATTCGTTTGTCCGCTGGTTTAATGGGAGCCAATGAACCGAACAAGGATGGCCAACGCGGTGTTATTGTGAACACTGCTTCTGTGGCAGCTTTTGATGGACAAATCGGTCAAGCAGCTTACTCTGCCTCAAAGGCAGCCGTTGTTGGCATGACTCTGCCAATTGCTCGTGACTTAAGCACACAAGGTATTCGTATTTGCACTATTGCTCCTGGTCTGTTCAATACACCGATGTTGGCTGCTTTACCAGAGAAGGTTCGTTCCTTCTTGGCCAAGAGCATTCCGTTCCCACAGCGCTTGGGTGAGCCCTCAGAATACGCTCACTTGGTGCAGGCTATCTATGAAAATCCACTGTTGAACGGTGAAACTATTCGCATTGATGGTGCTCTCCGTATGCAACCTTAGGATGGGTGAACGATTCTCGATACCATATGTGCATTTATTTGTGGAACAAAGTCCCGATGTTTAGTTTTGGAATAAAGTTAAAAAATATATTTGATACAGAAATCAGTGCCGTTTTTTTCCGTTGTGTTAGTTTACATTTGGCAGACAGTCGTTTATCAGTTGGATGATGAACGTATTTATTTTAAAGGTCTTATCAGTTGAAGACTACTTTGAACATTGGACATATGACTGTGGGGTCGATTCAGTTGACACCATGTTCACTTATTTACGAAATTAATTGAATGCTCTCCCCTTTGGTAGTGTTTGGAAGTCAAGTATACATATTTTAAAGAGTTAATTTTTTATAAATAATCCACAATCTCAATCACATTTCGAAATTCCAGACTGCAAGACGAACTAATAGTTTAAATACATATATCAAATGCAAGTGATACCTAAATTGGTATCACACGAAAGCGATAGGAAAAAATTCGGTAATCAACTTGAACAATTTAAATAGAGGAAAAAAGATTACAAACTACAGGAAGGCCGAGATTTAAGTTATATCCATTTACCTTGTACGGTTCTTTACTTCCCAATTTCGACTAACGTTGCCATAATTTACATACATACGTCGTTTTTAGATAATTTAATTTTCGATATATGTATGTACATACATATGTACGTTCGTTTCATTTATGTTGCATTTTCTTGGTCCCGAAAATGACGTACATACATATATCGAGGTCTTCCTGTATTGCAAATCACATAAATATGCAAATCAGTATAAATACATACTTATATGTATATATGTAAGCATAATCACCTATAACCGGATCGTTATGTTCAAAAAAGCCGGCGTTTAAAAATAATCATTGGGTCATTAAGTAGTATGGCCATTATATATCGCTTAAGCCATCGATTCGTGACTTGTCATCGTTTGTTGGCTTAAGTTTGGTTAATCAGTGAAATTAAAAAATCTGAGTTCGTAGGCTCATGAACTTTTTTTTCTGAGATATGTAGATGTACTAGCCTTGTTGGCAGGCTCGATGTCCTCGTAAATTAATCATTTACATACTTGGCAGCCTTTCTTTCGTACCTGTAACGCTTAGTGAAGGGATGGCAGACAGAGCCAAATTTGTCCATATCTTTTTGTCTTCTTCGGGCCTTCTATTTTATGCCCATGAGGTGCCAGGGAACAGTTAAATTCGCCACAGCGCCAAAACTCACGTATATACATAAGTGTGTAGATTACATACATAAGTGTGTAAGCATTGGATTGTGGTTGAAGACTAATCTCCAGTTGTTCACGCCGCTTAAAGGCATAACGACAAGAGTAGTACCGCTCGGAGACCGAGTTTTACCCTCCTTTTGAGCCTTTGTGTCGAGTTAAACACTGGGTGAGTAAATGTTCTGAGTTTACCCCGTTTCGAATAGGCCTTTATCTGAAATCTTTGCCAAAAGCGCTTGCTCCCAGACAGATAGAACAAATGCAGAAATTTGTTTTAAACCATTTCTCTTATGGTACGTATGGAGGAGGCGCCGTAGCTCAGTGGTTAGTGCGTTCGACTTCTAAGTGGAAGTTCGAGGTCGATTGCACAGACAACACCAGCGTTTTTTATTCCACACTGTCCCACATCTTGCGAGCGTCTGGCAAACATCTGAGAGCACAGCTGTCATAAAAAAGCTTCTCAAAGGAAAATTGGTCTTTGGACACGCCATTAAACAAACAGTAGGACCCTTCCATTCATGGGCAGTAAATAATAAGCACAAAACGAGTTGTAAGACGCTGTGCCGTAAGTTTTCAGGAAAGGAAGTTCAGTATCATAGTGTAGCAGTCATGAAACTAAATAATTAAGAGCTGGTTCTGAGTTTCATGATTTTACTGGTTATTATTTCTTTGGCGGATCTTAACACCAATCAGGAGATATTGGTGTGTTTCAGTACATCTTGGAGAATGCTACAGCATCAATGAGTCTATAGAAGACTAAGAAAAAGAGAAGAGGATTTCCACAGAGCAAATGAGAAGGCGGTTGTTATACAAGACGTCGCATATCAAGGACAATTTGTAGTGCGAGATCCAATGTCTCTTTCGTAAGAGGAACTTACATATATCCCTGGCCTAGGCAATGGATGTCATTGTAAAGAACGATCTCTTGAGGGACGCATGGAAGCAATCACACAGTCGTTACCGCTAGTTATAAAGGACACGAGGCAAAGTCGACACCAAACTTGAAGCCGCTATGGCAGATTTTTGTAGTAGAAAATGGAAAAAGTAAAGCTGCTATGTATGTACGTGCCACGTTAGACAAATCTGGCCCAAGCTACATAGATCAAAAATACATACTCTAACTATCTGATAAATAGAAAAAGTCGCCCATAACAATTATAGTAAGTGCCATTATGGCCACTTCATCATCGACAGGCACGCCATTAGGCCGGGCCTCTTCTCTATTAGCTTCTGTATAAGCTGCATGGATGAAGAAGAGGAGAAAACTATACTATACCTCCCATGTACATAGGTATCAAGCTCTCTCCGCTTGTAAAAGATTACTCTTAGGAGCACATTTTTCCGACAATTTAGGCAAACAGGCAAATACCAATATCAACAGTCTTCAGCGCTTTATGATAAACTCCTGCCGGTTCTGAGTGTAATTTTTCTTAGACAGATTTTAAGTCCATGTGGTACCACAATGGACCTTTACTGGTTTAAGACTCCCTGTTCACGCAGCCTGCCATGTTAAGTGGTAGTGGGTATCCAATAACAAAGGCAGAAGGCAAGACCTCAGTTGCCGCTAAAGCAGGACGCAGTGGTTCACTCCCGAATGCAAATGGCGAAGGGAAGACCACCACTATGTTCGATGCAGGTTCTAGTAAGGACATAGTAAGTCCTCTATTGCAGCAGTCGACGATGCGATTGCTGACGCTCTAACTTAATCATTTGAAAGATTATGTCGCTTAGCGGTCAAAATGAAAATTCCTCTCAGCTCTATAAAAAAAAGTCTATTGACCACAAGGCCATCGGGTAAATCTACAGTTGATGGATCCATTTGGATACAAGCGCAACGGCTGGAAGCCTATGATTGGCCCAAAACAGGAAGCAAACTCTTTTTCTGGTTAAGCTTACTTAGTCAGAGTGAATATAGGGCCTGTCTCTGGCATTATTACCGGGGATTGAACTATTGGTACCTACTCAGGCGGAGCGTCTGGAGGTACCTCACAATGAATACTACAAAAGCTGCAGATAACAACAAGAGAATGAGAACTCTTGGCAGTCAATTCTCCACGGAATTGACCTGCTCAAAATTGAGTTGAAAGACCTCTTGAGATTCACATCTTGTCTGGAAAATTCTTAATCGGCGGTCCTCGTAATAGGTTCCCTATTTAGTAATTAAAATTGACGCAATGAACGCAACATGTTATGATCTAAGTGAGCAGTGAATAACGTCACAGCAGCCGTATACCTACTTACATACATATATCTTATGCGTATATTCTTCTACCTGAGAGGTTGAAAGGTTTTTTGACCTTCCCTAAGCTTTGAGACACAGTCCGAGGTCTGGAGTCACCTCTCTTAAAAAAGCGCCTTCTTACAAAACATCGGCAATTCTTCAGATCAAAATTGTAAAACCTGATTTCAAAAAAATCTAATATCGACTTGAAGAATCTGCCCAGCTACGTTGGATAGGAATTTTAGGGTTAATTCCCTACACAGCTATAACTGTAAGACAACAATGGTTGATATTTTCCAATGGAACATTTTCAAATCTCATTACGTCTTATTCTTAGAACCAAATAAAAACAGTAACCATCTATTATGTATTCTCCTATGGAAGTCGCCTGTACGAAGTGGTGTCCAACGCGTTTATGATACTTACCTTTACTTACGTTTCTCTCTACAGTCATAAATAACCTGAAACAAAGTTGTTAACCAAATAAAAAACAAATATTTACACTTCCTTCACAACACCAATTCTTCTTTCTTTATTTGCATTTTGAACGCACCTTTACACATTTCTCATATGTATATGTACATACATAGGTATACATACATCAACCTCCGACAACCATTTTATTACAATTCGGGAATATCCCATCATCACATTCCTTTCACTATCACATAGATACACATAATATTAGTTTATTGCCAACGACGAGTTAAGGATAATTCTCACAAAATGATTCGAGAACCATGAGCCTCTGCCATACCACCAGACAATCCAACGACTGACCTTCGAAGATGTTGATTTCGACGCAAAGACGAACCCCGGTCACGTACCGATTGGCGACATGGCTGAAGGCCAATCATCCCATTATCGTTGTTTCCAAGTTTTCCAGCAGCGGCATTCATCGCCGCTAACATATCGAAGGCCGCTCGTTTATTCTTCATTGTCCAAATATTGGATATCTCTTCTGATTGGCACTTTTCACTTGGCACTTCCGTGAATTTATTCGATTCCTGTTGAGTGGGTACTGGCTCCGTTTTGTTGTCCTTGTTCCCCCTATTGATTCCAAAAATTGAAAAAATCGATTTCCTTTTCTGACTATGACCTCCATCTGATTCATCGCTGGTCTTAGATGAGACACTGGAACGTAGTATGCTGCTCCTGGAATCACGACCGCTGACCGCTGGTGGTGGTACATTCTCAATGTCGTATTTTGTAAATTTCTTTGGTGATTTAAAGGTAACCTTTCTGGCGAGAGATTTTGGTGGTGCCATAGTGGCCAGGTTGAGTTTGGCGACAGTAGGTACCAACAAAGTTTCATTAGACTCGATGCTGCAGTAGGTATCATCGCAGTTTTTTGTGGGAATTTTACGCATGGATGGTACACGTTGCGGTGGTTTGAATTGAATTCGATCGCTTGCTATCCGCTTGGACAATAACTCCGCTGCAGCCTGCTTTGCTTCCAAATTTCTTTCCATATTCAGTATCCTCTTTTCACGTTCGTTGAGCTTCTGCTCCCGGAACACCAGATTCGCCTCCCTCTGTTTGAGGAGACTCTCGTGAGCTCGAATTGCATGTAAACGATCTTGAAGAGTCTTTTCGAAAATATTTTGAGTCATTAGGTTCGGACTGTAACCCGTGGTTGTGGGCTTAATGGTAATTTCCTCCTCCGCTCTAAGTATACTCTCATATAGCTCTGGATCAGAGCACCTGAGAGTTCTAGGAAAAATCTTCCGCTTAACCGAATCGAAGATTTCCGAGCGCAAATTTGGTGTTGAAACTCCTGTTACATGTTTGTTTTCATCATCAGTTACTGTGAAATGGGTCAATGCAGTGCTGGAGAGATCTGTCTTAGGCGTGAAAGTAAGTTTCCAATTGGACATTTCTTCATCTGATGTAGTAATCGGAATGAATTTGGGAAACTCATTTGGAATATCGACGATATTTCTTACCAAAATCGGATGCCTTGTGACGATGTCGATATTGGGCCTCTGATCGTTGTCGACCTCAAGCATGAAGGAAATGATTTTCTGCAAGTCTGACGAGTAGCAATCGGGAATGGAATGAAATTTCCCCCCAGAAATATTTTTGGACAGCTGGTTGAAGCGTCGTCCCTTAAACGGAGGTCTAAGGCAACACATTTCATATATTAAGCAACCCACAGCCCAGACATCCGACCTTCGATCATACTTTGAACCTTTGACAATCTCGGGACTCATATAATAAGGTGTTCCAACAAATGTTTCAGCGAAATTCTCATTCCTTCGCAGAACACGTGCCAATCCAAAATCCCCAAGTTTTGCGTTACCTTCGTTGTCCAAGAAAATATTCGCTGGTTTTATGTCACGATGCAGGATGGTACCTTCTTGGAACTTATTGTGGCAGACCTGTAAGGCTTTGCAAATTTGGAACAGAACCCTCCAAATGTACTTTTCATCAAAGCGCTGCTTCTCCGTACGACACGTCTCGATCAGCTGCGATAGATCACCACCTTCACAGCATTCCATTACAATGAACATGGACTTGGCTTTTTGATTGACCACGTGATGATAATATTGTACTATATTCGGATGTTGCAACTGTCGTAGCACATTTATTTCTGATATCAAAGACTCCTTCTTCGTTTCACTTAATTCGTCGTAGTCCATGCCTTTCCATGCATACGTTTCACCGGTGTCTTTGTCGCGCACTTTAAAGCAAGTCCCGCAAGCACCACTTCCGATAACTGAGATCACTTCGTAGTCCTGTAAAGCTTTCATTTTAAATGTTAAATCAGTCATCGTAACCGAGTATAGGTAGAAGAAGAGAAGAGAAGTAAGCGCCAGTATCATTCACTATCTATCGAACTAAACCGGATTCCTAGCCGTCCGTTACTTTATTTGAAAATCCGCGAGAAACGTTAACCGAAAAAGACGAATAAGCAACTACGCCCGCACTTATCCCGAGATGTTTTCGTGTTGCTGGCCTAACTACTACTGAAGAAGAAAACGGTGTAAGTGTTGATCGGTTCAATCTTGATTTGGCTTTTCGCATACATTTTCGGGAATCTGCAGGTACTGGCTCTGTCTGGTAGTTGAATACAACATGCAGAGACCCTCTTCCTGAGGGTTAAAGAGACAGTAACACAGTGCCTCCAATTCATTATGTGAAGACCAAAACATCGGATAGAATACTATGGATTCTTTGATTTGTTTTTAACTAGAAAACAAATCAATCTACACAGGTATATGGGTATGGAGTGGGACATTGGGTAGGAGCACATTTTAGTACTGAACAATAGCGTTTGTTTAAAGTAGGGATTTTTGTAAGAGTAGTTGGATTTTTTAGTTCATTATTTACGTTATAAGGTTCCTTACCAGTTAAAAGCTTTTAAAATGTCCAGGGCGACGACCTCCAAACTTCCATTGATATTCGATGGCTGTGGACCATATAATCACGTACTTACGTAAATCAACAGATTTCCATTGGCGGCTCAAAATCGAAACTATTAATGACAACACCTTTGTTAGGATAAACAGTCGCGCTCGGTGGAGAAGGTTCTTATATGTAAGCCATAGAGAAAAGTATACAGAGAATAAGTGTTAACGCCGATGACTTATTTTTTTTTAGACTAAGGCATTTTTGGATTGGAATTCTTTGTGTATACGTCGAATTGTACGATGTTTAAACTTTACCTCTATAATGATTCCAATATCTAATCGCTGTGGGACTGACACATATTTTTACTTATGCTACAGCTGTTGCTTATCAATCCACCAGATTATTAGTTGTTCTCTAATTATATGCATGTATACTTCGCTTACTACTAATTGCACGTTGTCCGAGGCTTTCAGAGGCAGATGGGCTGTTTATATGGTCTTTATATGGTCTCTTCCATATACGCATAGACATCAGAACAACATATTCGACAACTCCTCTGACTCTGACAACAACTGATTTAAAGGCGTATGTACGTATGACAAGAGTTAGCCTACAAAAGTACACACTCCACCCTTCAATCGATGCAGAATATGTAATTTGCTGGGGTAACGATAGATGGAGTGGTCTCCAAGCCGTTCTTTGCTAGCTCATTTCTCTCTATTCGTACATCTTCTGGTAGGTACCCAGTAATTTCTGTCTCTGTTAGTCTGGCCAAGTCTGTTGTGGTCTCATACCAGCCTGAATCTAATAAATTACGAATAGTAACTGGTTAGATATTTTTTTTAAATGTAAGGAATATGTAATATATGAAACTTCAGCTATAAGATGCAAAAGGTCGTCCATTATACCAATAAAGCACATTTTTCTTTTCAGTATCAGCAACAATCTACCTGAACTGCACATGATTATCCACTCACGACACACACTTCGAACATCTCGGATTAACAAACTGGATACTCTTCTCTTCGTGAACGTGCCTTCTCATCTTTCGTATTTCGGACGAAAGAAACAATAAACCTGTCTACGGATTTGTATTGTATTCTGTGGTCACATAAAATTCCCGGGATCAAGATTTCGGTTATTTTGTTTTCACTTTGTTTAGAATGGATGGATAAAGAGAGACATTGTAAAAGCCGTTGAAGAAGTTAGGTGATTTATGAATGGCTAATTTGTTTGCGAAGTATTATGTATGGTTGTCAAAAAAACAATAAAGCAATAAATTGTGGTAACCATACATGTATTTATTTGAAATTAACTGTGTGTATAATTTCAGATTTAATTGTATTCCTCTCTAATGGCGCTTAATATCGACAATAGAACAAATAGAAAAATAATACAATAAACAATATTCTAGTAGAACTTGATGTTTCACCTATACTGGTCGACCTTATATCATATTAAAACTAAATTGATTTCATAGTGCATGCCCTTCCACAGTGCCTCCTGTACAGTTTACCAATATGCTATGAAAAAATTTAATGAATCTCAAATTATCGACATTTGTACCATAAGTGGAAGGTATGAAGGATGAGTACCTACGCATCTAACACTCAGAACTCCATTGGATCCCTCTCATGAAGTAACCTAAATGAGAAAACTAATTAGTGGCTTTGAAAAGACTGACTGTGCCTCCCTGAATCGTTCCGAAATTGTTAAAATTTTTAGGATAGTTAGTGGTGGCTTTCCTGACAGTTTGCTCAAGCATTCGAAGTGGTATTCGAGGGCCACTTTTTTCATTTCTATTTAGTCGCATTCTTGTTAAGTTGATCGCCAAGAGATTGTGGCTGGTAATATTTCCTGAGTAGGGCACTCTTCGCTGTTTTCTTCAGGAGCAAGTCTAGTGGAATCAATGGTTCTAATGGCGCTAGTAGTGCCTATAAAGCTTTACAAAAATGTTTAAAGGTACGTGCTGAAGCTAGGTCCCTAATTTTTTTAAAGTATCTTATGTCGACAGATTCTTTTTTTTATAAATTTAATAAGTCAAACTAGCTTATGTTAGGACTTAAATTGTTTTGCCAAATGCGATTTGTAATCAATTTTCGATTCAAGAAAATAATATCAGACATAAGCTATTTGAAATAGTGCTAATTTCATTGAAGCGACTTAAGCCATTATAAAATGTTGTTATAAAATCGTTATACGTTTACGAAGAAATACGGAACTCAGATCAAAAAAAAGTTTCTAAAAATTGCGACGCCATTAGTTAAAAAACTGGATTTTGGTTTAAGTCGACATAAGCGACTCTAACTTATTGCCACAGAAATATTGCTGACGATTCGTCCTCAATGAAAACAGTTTTGTTTTCAAACGCACTTTGAATTTACTTCAAGAGTCCTACCTTCCCTACACTAGTATCGATCCCGGGTATGCATGACGTCAGTAATACTAATGCATGCTAATTTATGCCATTTAAGCTTATTAGTTTTAATATGACTTCTAACCACCAGATAATGAACAATAAGTTCATAAGAATCATAAGTTTTGACATGGATTCCACTATATGGCATTGGTTGTCTTTGCAAATCTATTTTTAATTTGCAAGTTCTAGTTAATTTTTTTTATGGAAGGCAATTTTTTGATAATTCACCTCATACCAATTCAATATCAATGGTTTTACCGTTTAAAAAAAATAACTAAACAAGCTTACTGTAATACATTGGTCGTATATGAGACCATTTATCGCTTGTACGTCTGGCGTGTGGTGAATAAGGACTGTGAATAATTGTAAAAACTGATCTGCACTAAACAAACTGCAAAGAGTGGTCTGCTTAAGTTTTATTGACGTCATGCGAACTAGACTTAGTCTGGCATGAGGGACATGACTTTTAAATAAGCTTTTGAAATGGAATAGGGTATTTTTTTCATCTTATTTGAGTACTGGGTCATAAAGAAAGGATAAGCAGTAAAATCTCTGAAGCACTTGCGAAAGAGGTCTGAGAGACTAGTATTCTGGCACCGATTATTGATGATAGTTTACCAAAAACCTTGTACTGAATCAACTCTCATATGATCTAAAAAGGCGTGATATAAGTACAAAATTTTATACATACCATTATGTCCGGACTTGAAAGCAGTTTTGAAATACATTTTTGCACCTCTTCGATGTTTCGGAAATTAATTCAATCAAAACTCTAGCCGTGTTCAGGGCCACACAGAAATGAAGATTCACGATTCAAGATTATAATGGTTTCCAATATGATTATAGAACAATTTAAAGTCCCTGGTTTTCATAAACACCTTCAAAGCGTAATACCCACGCGCCGAAAGTCTTCGCACCAAACCTTTGCATTTGGTTTTATTGGCTACCGGAACTTCTAGTGCAAATATGGATGTAAATATTAATTATTTCTCTGCATATTTCCTACATATAATTTACTGTTGTTATCAAATGCAAACAGAATAGCTAAGC
This sequence comes from Xylota sylvarum, assembly GCA_905220385.1. Taxonomy (NCBI): domain Eukaryota; kingdom Metazoa; phylum Arthropoda; class Insecta; order Diptera; family Syrphidae; genus Xylota; species Xylota sylvarum. The sequence goes on from LR999957.1 coordinate 125,547,591, forward strand.
TAATTAAATAAACCCCAAACGCAATCAAGCAGTATATAAGAATCGGAAATTTGCTTTACTCGTTTTCTTCTAAGTTTGTTGCAATAAGAAACATTGGTGTGTAGTAAAGTGGGTAAGTCTAATAAGTAGGTTCTACCTAACAGAGTGGTATTAAATTTATTTTTTAAATAAAAAGTTTAGCTTAAATGAGAATAGTGTAGTTCAAGTGATGTGATTGTTTTGTGAAAGTAAATTCCTTTATTTCTGTTCGATAAAACACAGTGATTGGTAAGGGTCCTTTCGGATTCCAAGCTCCTAGTCAACTTTCTTCTGACTGGTCGATTGGCACAAGTGTCGAGTTTGTTACGACATTTTCGTAAATAAAATATATACGGTCACGCCATATAAGAAGATCGGGTGGAGTTTAGCTTTAGCTTCGGAAACAATTTATGTTCTGCATGTTTTTTTCTAACGAATTCAAGGAATCTGAATCATATTTGGTGACTATTATAAGATTTTTAAGCAATCCCAAATGACGGAACTTGAAAAAACGTTTCATTGTTTTCTGAAAATTAAAAGTAAATACTTTCTGCTCAGTATTTGCCATTGAATCAAGTTTACCTAGTTTTGAAAACTAGTTGTCTTTACTGACCGCTCGCTACTAATGAGTAGGTACTTGTACACTCGTAGTAGTGTATTCAGTCAGATCAAAGGAGAATTTTACTCAGATTTTAACAGTTTCGTGTATTTTTCAGATATTATGTCAATACAGCTGATATGCAGACTTCTGTTCGGATACAGTGGGTTTGTTAGACCATAGCCTTGATATTAAAGGTTTCGAATAAGTTTTGATATTAAAAATTAAATTTGTGTGTAGTGATATCTTTCTCATTCAGAATTGTTTTAAGAGTTTTATCTCTGGATCATAAAATTTATTATCTCCAAATCGTATGTTTTGCATTCAAAAGAGTTTTTGAACTATTTCCATCTTTTTAGTACTACGGACTTAGTGGGTTTAAATGTTATTTTATCTAATTACTAGTACTATATAGTAAGTTTTTCTCTGTTATGGACTTAATGTAGATCAGGGAATTCCAAAGCCTTGCAGACTTTTGAATTAATCAAGTGGGAACCCTGTGCTTTAAGTTTCGTTCAGCTAAACGTAAGTACATATGTGTTTAAATAAAGTTACCAATAAAAAAAACTTTAGGAAAGCATATGGGAAGCCGAACTTTAATTTGCTATATTCTATTTCATTGCCAACTATAACACATGACACAAAAATATTAGAAAATACAACCACTTATATCATTAACACTTATCTATGGCAACAGTAACAGATACATAGATTTGTAAATTATTATTCCTATGGGACATAGGAAACAATAATGTGTGGTGAATTGTCGCATCACCTTCACTCAAGACATACCTGTTGAAAATCCCAAAACTTCAAACTGACATTCATTTGACAGTTTTCTACCATTCTTTTGACATTCCGTCAGCTGTTCTTTGTTTAGTTCACTCCGGGATTTGCAAGGTAGGGGTCGGTCTGTCGTTGTTTTCAATTTATTTTGTTGGTCTTCCTTGTTCTATGTGCATTTAAAGTAAATTCCTATAATTTCTTTACAAATACCATCCACTAACTTGAGTAGAACGAAACCAAACCCAAATGTACCCTTCACAATCGACTGCAAATGAGAAATTCTGAGAAATTCCCACAAGGTTAGTACGCGGGGAACATTATAAAACACCACACTATCGACCATCAGTGAATGTGCGCCTCTCTGTGTTGTGTTTTGTTTCATGAAATTTAACTACTTAATTCTTAATTATTCTCGTGATATTCCTTACCCTGTGAGCAATTATTTCAATCAAAGGGAATCATTTGATTGTCGATTCCATTAAAATTGATGTCAGGTGAGTGCGTTTTCTGAATGAACTTGGGGACATTTCGAAAGCAGTTTCAAAGCTCTTATCTGATTGAACACACTGAAATGCATGTTTTTTCTGTGTGCTTCTCTCTTTTGTAATATCGTGTAAATAACGCTGATAATGGCAGTTTTCAGATTGCAATATACCTAGATTCGCCCGGGGGAAGGCGGCAAAAAATGCGGATTGAAAATCTATGTGCACACAGAATTCTTAATACGTTGGTAAAGATTTCGGTCTCGGAGTGTGTGTTGGAATTCAATTAGAAGTTCAAACATTTGTCATAGGTATTAGCGAGAGGCAGTGTTTGGGAATCCAAACGGCTAAATTAGGTGTGAAATCGTAACCAGAAGAGCGAAGGGTAGACTATAGTTTCTCATCGCCCTTGTCTTATCTTTATGTAACGCAATAGTAAAGAAACAATACCCGATTCGTCTCTCTGATATTAAGCAATTGACACAGTATTTGAATAGAGGTAGGGAGTTTAATCAATGTTGCTATCGTAACGGCTAGATTGCAAATAACTTTTTGTTCAAATCTGGAATCTAAATCGGGGACTTTATTTTGGGAATTCGGAAAAGGTATTCTATGAGTCGAGCTCAATTCATAATCTTCTGTAATTACCATGATACTCGTACGTAGCTTCTTGTATGTACAGGGTATAGAATAAATTAGTTCTTGTGTGTGAATAAAGCCAATTTCAGTTAGTAAATGATAACATATAAATATCAATTTATATCTACTACCTATAGTAAAAATGAGGGTAAATGTTTAGAAATAAAGCTCGACTGGCTCGTTCGAACTTAGACCTTCAAGTTTATAAATTATTCAGGAATGAACTTCAAGTAAAATAGTTAAAGTTAATGCCTAGAAAGGAACAATGGGTATGAAATTTCACCCATTTTCTTTTACATAAGACCTAGTAAGTGGGCGTGCCATTCCGCAGTTTTGAGGGCACTACCACAATAACTTTAATCGGAAGTTATTTGCGAAATTGCATTGAAGACATGATTTTTTTTTCTAATAACGATTCCTAAATGACATGGCTCTATATAATGTATGAGGAGTGAATTATAGAGAATTGTATCGAATATGAATTCAATTTCAATTCCAGTCAAAATTCGAAAATATTGAAAAGTTTTAAAATGTTTCAAGATTTGGTACGCCATCGCACCCAGATGGTCAGGAAATTGCTTTTGATTGTTATCCGTTGGCCTAAAGCCAACTAGGTTTGAAAAATACACAACAAAATATACTCTCGCTGCAACCTACAGATAAGCAACACTTTCGAAAACTACTATGTAAAAGAAAGTAAAATACTTTTCTAATAAGGGGTTGGTAACCCCCTGCGTTCCAAAAAAAAAGTATCCATTCTGTAAAATACGCGGTCGTAAAAGAAGAAAGATTTTAGCTTTACAATAAAGTATCTAAATCGGAGGCGCTCAATTACTTACTTTCTGCTATAATACGAGACGGATCTAGCCAGCTTCGTTCAACTTCATACATCAATATGGTTGGAACTCCCTTTCCAATTGAAGTCTTCCTCTACGTTGTTGCACTGGTGACAGCCCGCTGAGTTCTGTCAATTAGGTTAATATCATCTGCGTATACTAGAAGTTTCACAGACTTTTGAAAGATTGTGCCTTCGGTTGGTTTGTACGCTGTGCACAATTTATTTTAAGTATGGTGTTAAAGAAGTTCCATGACACAGGGTTACCTTGTCTAATATTTTTTTGACATCAGAGGTCTCGGTTAATTCCTTACCGACCTTGATGGAGCAGCGAAAATTCCTCGTAGTCATTCTCCTTTTAAGGTACTTTTGGTTCGATGCTAGGTTTACCAAACCAGAAATCCTATCAAATAGAGAGAGCGGATATCGTCAACAAAAAAAAAAACTAGTCTGGTCGGCACCAACTAGTCTCTAATCGAATTACAATGGCAGATCGATCGTCCTTCAATTTTGGATACATGTAGAGGAAAGACCTGCCAATGTTGAATAGGCTTTAACCGAATCAATATCGAAAACTTCATTTGCAACATCATGAGAGAAGCTACCAGAGTCCAAGTAACAATGACTATAATGGGAATCTCCAGGTACATCATCATTTCATTACTGAACATGGTATGCGAGTAATTTTGGTGATTTTTTGTACCATACCCATAAAGAATAGATGCTCTTTTTATGCTAATTCCGATTCTATCACTCCCATTCCGATTAGAATTAAGCTTTTCACATCGTATAGTTTTAAGTTTTTAGTCTTTTTAGGCTTAGTCAATTCCGTTGATATTTTACCTGTTGCCTTTTTAAAAAAAAAATCGTTTCATAATATCCTTCTATGACATATTGGTACGTTTCGACAAGGTTACTAAGTAATAAATACAATATTAGTCAGGTGCATATTTTTAGACGATGAACCAAATTCTTTTTTATGGACTACCCTCTAAAAAATTCTACAATTTTAAACATGCCGAGCTATTGCCATTTGCCCTAATGCAGGCCTTGAGACGTTGGCCATCGATTTCCATTCGAAAACAGTCAACTGCTCTCCTTAGGTCTCTCCTTAAGTCTATGCGAGTTCAGGTTTGGGTGTCTGAGCGTACAAACTAACCTCTAAATCATAGCTCGCAATCCAAAGGATTAAGATCCAGAGTTGCTGATGGCCTATAATCAATGCTTATGAAGCGAAAAACATTTTCCGTGAGCTAAGCTTGGGTAGTTTTGCCTTAATGTCGGGAGCAGTGTCCTTTTGGAAGGTCCACAGCTTGTTTAAAATGAGGTACAGATTGAGCAGTTTCACCACCCTGCTTTCCTGGTAGATTGCTGGTGAAGTTTGTACTCCCTTTAAACAAAAATGGACTTCTGTGACACCTTCATACGATACTCCCCTGTTTTCCCTACCGGTACACACCATGCTAAAAACTTGACGAAGCTTAATTTAAATTTGCGTGTGAACAGACCAAATGGCGGAAATCAACACCAGAATCCGGGTAACAGTAGAGGCTGTAAAGAGCTTTTAAAAAATGTTTCTGCATAGCTAGATATTGAAAGATGGTTTATTTATTTCGATAAATATCCATCTATACTGTAGAAATTTGTTAGTCGTAATTTGGAAAGCTACTATCTATTGGCAACAAATTCAAATACGCACAGACTAACCTTGATACCCGCTCTATTGTAGCCGTGCTTCTTAGAAAATTTCCATGTCACATACTTTCTAGACAACTAAGCAAAGTCTAAAAATAATCCCATCGGCGTTTAAATGTCAATCTTGCAATATGTCCCTTACTAAGTCAAAGCAAATGTCATGTTTTTATTTATAACTTATTTTTCTTAAAATTTCATGTGCATGGTAATTTTTTGTTTTTAAATATTTGCATATGGCACTTATCTTTACTGACACAGATGATTATGAAGACGAAGACGATGATGATGCTACTTCGAGCTGTTCCTTGGAGGAAAAACAAGAATTCATCATCGTAATTGATGTGTAGCCCAATAGATTCAAGACTTGACTGCTCTGCTTTTTTCGACAATGGAATGCTAATTTAATTATAGAAGTCGCACTATTTAGCTATATATCATTTGATCACGTTTTTGTGGTCTGTTGCCACAAATTGTCGCCTGTCTTGTCTGCTACTATCATTGGGTTCTCAAACAAACGTGTGCTTCATCATTGTTTGCTTAAATTTTTTATTTATTTATTTTTTTTTTTTTTCTATGAAACCCCTGTGGATTATAAATTTCATTCATTAGCATTTTTTCGCTACCTAAATGATAAACAGACAAAATTACACAAAAATTCATAAACAAGTAGTGTATGGGCTTTTGGTCAAGTTAAGCATGTATCAGCTTATCAGTTATCCCCATGACGGTTGCTCTAAGTAATTGAATAAGATGATAAATCATTGGAATTAATTATGACGCTAGAAATGTCCACAATAGTATTTCTTTTAGTACTTCAAAAATTAATGGTTTTTGTCGAAAGTATGCAATATTATACATATGTATAAATATTATCGTTAGCACTTTGTTGATCTAAAAGTTGAGCAGTTGGTGTTTGTCTGTCTATTTTGGATTTAGGCAAAGTCGATTGTGTCAATTTTCATCAGAATGAGGTAAAAATAGTCAAGTTCTGACATAATAATCTATGACAGGCGCTTTCCTTTCACAAACTGGTTGCCGATTCTCTTAACGAGATAATTATTGCATGGTCGATTTGTGTTATCTAAATTAATAGACGCATGCCTTTCAAATAAGTGTTTTGTTGTAAAGGTCATTGATTACTAGTTCGAGTGTGTTTGACCTTCTGAATATACCTATGAAATTAGTTACTTAAAAATAAAATGCAACTACGTTTTGCTTGCTGAAAATATCGTTTAAAAAATTAAAAAGATTAAGTTCTTCTGTGCGTCAACACCTTCAGTTTGGTAGGTACTTATTATTTGTCAACTGGAACAAGATACTCAAAGTGCATGAGTCGCCTCAGTCCGTTCATCATTTGCCTAAAATGTATTTATTTATATTTCTGTTAGAGATTTATATCACATTAGCGAATCTTATCAGAACTCTGCGTCATGGTAAACGTAATTTCTTGTTGATCACTGAGTATATTTAGTAGTCTTCAAGCTTCTCCTTACTGTTGTCAACAGTGACGTTTTGTCATAGTTCACAGATGCTTATTTGTTTGCTAACAGCATGTATTGCACTTGGTTTTGCCTCATTTACTTCAAAGACAACTCGTTACTCCTCGTTACAACTCGTCGATGTCGTCTGCGTATCCCAGCAGCTTGAGAGATTTGTTGAAGATAGTACCTTCCTTGTTAACTCCTGCCATGCGCACTATCGATATCCTTTTCTTTTTACCGAGGATCTTTCGCTTTTACCTTCTTTTAGCTCGATATTATTTTCCCGCTCCCCTTGTTTTGTGCTGTAGCGTTTGTAGGTGCGCATTTTCTGTAATAATCATGGCATTTCTGTCAACGCATACCCGTCAACGCATATCCAGCGCAAACATTCATTATCATACCAAGCGCTCTTTTTTGATTTTGGCTAGTAATCTATGGTGGTCGTGGTTACCTCTTTGATGATGTCGCGATACTGCCAACAATCTGGCGTTTGTGGATAGTAAATGCACAGAGGGTGTGCGCCGTGGCTGAAGTGGTTAGTGCCTTGGACTACCAAGCGAGGGGTTCGAGGGCCATTGTGAATCGCTAGGACGAAGGGTAGGTTAAAGCGATGTCAGTAACCCACTTCGAGGATGTGACCGTTTCCGTTGACCCATTAAGGGCTCATCAGCCGTCATCTCTTTTTCAAGAACCTGACACATTCTTGGAAATCTTTAACAGCCTGAGATTGTGATTGCAGATCTAAATAAATAAAATGATTCAGTTAAGTATACATGCATTCATATGTACATATGTATGTAGGTAGATTATGGAGTTGATTTTTACGTTTAAGATATACAAGCCAATAAATACCGTCTAGTTAATTGTTCATTTAAAACGTCAGTATTAACGTGTTCAATACAAGTCTATCGGGAGTTAAGAAACAAACACCTACGCCCTGATTCCGATCTCTTAAGATATATTGTTTAACTGAATAGATAGCAATCGTAAATATTATTGTGTAAAGGTTTCTTATTATTAAAATGCCAAACAGACGTTATAATACTATAATAAAATGTTGTTTGCTGAATTAAGAACCACACTAAGTCCTCTTGGTTTCACAAGTGCCTCTCCAATGAAATGAAATTCAATGAAAAATGTTCAGTAGTTCTATTTATTTATTTATTTATTTATTTATAAAAATTATCATCGACCGGTGCTTAGAATACTTGTACACATGTTTGTTTTGTAATTAAATGCAAGCTCATGCCAGTACAATTAGGTGAACACAAAAAGCAGTGTGAGATCTTCTAAAGATGGAGGAACTGTCTCGGCATTCTGTTCCAAATTGTCCCCCCTTGCGTATATTTTGTTGTTCGAATACCGCGACACTGTTTCACCAGCTTTGCAAAATTTATTCAACTTACACTCCTCGAACCACCTAAACAAGAATTTCAATAATCGCGGATGATATATGTATGTATTTAATTATTTCCTTTCTCCTGTCTGCAGAGTAGATAGCTTGTTAAATGTATTTTCTCATTAGGAGGATTAGAGCAATTATAAAAGAAATCATCCATTGGAGCATTTACATAAGATATGATTCATCGTCTGGAACGACGCACACCCAATCACATTCTGGCGACGATGAAAATCCCCGTTTAAACAGGTTGCTGCCATTGTCATTTCGGCCTTGATTTAACCGGAAGACAAGAATTTCTTTTGGATTTGTAATAGGCGCTGGGTTGTGGGGACGTCATAGTAGTCAGTATGTTTTTTTTTTCTCAGCGGGGGTTTCTTTAATGTAAGTCTGGCCGTCTGAGTTATGTATGTGGATGTGGTTATGTTAATGAAAGCTTACAAAGGAGTTGAGCTATTACCTTGGTGTTAATCTCACATCATGGTGGGACAGAATTTTCACTGTTTTACTGGGGTCTCCTCGGTTCCTGTAGGGCCTGCAATACCTTCCATGGTATAACTGGGAATGTATGCCAGCTAGGAAAAAATCTTTTGACTACTTGGAATTAATAAACACAATCACAAAACCAAAGAAGAAACAATAAGGATGTCGAACTTGGAGGACTTAAATATAGTCTTTGGTTAGATGTTAGTCAGCTTCAGAAGAATAGAATTTTTTTATTATTTAGAAAAGTAATTACATTGTTCCTAAACTTAGTAATAAAAATGTCTTCAAGTATCATTTTGGAACGTCGCGTCGTAAGTCCGAATGTACTGGGCTCATGCAGTGCCCGCATTACCAAAAGTTGTTCGAACAGCTGTGAATTGGGCGTCAATCATTAAAGATCGATTGGCGATTTCACGAGAAGATTACAAGCTAGAGTATATTAGGACAGGTTTTAAGGGGACGTGAAATTGAACCTTTAACGAGATGAAATTTTTTCAGGTTATTTGGGACTGCAAGCTACCTTGGGGGAGGAATCTAGAAAACAAAATCACGTAATCGGGAGGCAGTACTACACATATGTATATGTATACATATGTATGCAGCAGGACTTTTGGTAGAATTTTGAAACTGAAGCATAATCCTACACTATAAGGTGTTTGTACGGTGCCCAACAATATACCCTTGCACTACTATTGAACATCTAAAGTACGGCTTGTCTAGTAACAACCGTATGCAAATCAGTATCTCCACATCAGCCATGGAAACAATCTTGAACTCAGGGTGACTAGAGAACTGTAGGCTAGGGGTGAAAATAGCTTGGTTGGCTGCACTCAAGACCGTAGGTTATTTCAACGGACGGACCGTAACGAGACACCACGTAGGGCTGTTTTGAAGAAAATGTACAGGTTATATAATTCGATTACCGAAACGAGGGTAATGGGAGCAGGAGTGAAAGGGTTCGATACTGCCACGATAGTCTTCTCTCGCTACCCTTGTTTTGCACTACAGGAGGTCATAAAACTACTCCTTGATAGAGTCTTCAGCTTCGTCGATAGCGGTGTGTGCACCTATTATGCTAAAGTTTTGGAATGTTGCCTTGATGCGGATGGTAGTCAGGCGATCGACTTCAAGTCAATTATCATTAAGCGTAGCCGCTTTCCCGCGACATCCTCATTCAAGACATGTTGAATAGGTGGTCGAATGCCTGTGCTTAGCTTTCTCGCTCCCGGGCAATTACTCCAAGTCCGTACGTGGTTCTCTTTATTCCTATTTCTTAGGCATTGCTCGTCAATCAATGCATTTATCAATTTCAAACAAAGTTAAAACGCGTTCTACGTAATCGAGCGGTTGGAAAGTTTGAATAGGAAATTTCCTTTCCATTGTCAGCCATTTTTAATCATTGATGTGCTTCTTACGTCTTACTTATGTCACTGTTATCCACTTGTTCAGTATTCTTTATCACCAAATGTTGATTGCTTCAATTACTTCCATCAAGTTGTTTGCATATTTTTTTCCTTTAAATCCATCATTCGTCCTACCATATTCTATGTATTCCTCATCGTTGCTAAACATGCCCATATGCACATCAATCAAACATTCATCAATATCCATACAATTCCAAAGCCTGCCCTCTTCATATTACGAGGTGGCGCCCATTTCTGACGACGCACATAGTAGGCTTATCTATTCTATGTTTCATAATGATGAATGATGAGTCCACTCCCTAATGGATGTAAATTTATCAATCAATAAAATTCCTTAGGTCAACGCAGTACCTTATCATTCGCATTTAACAAGTATGTACTTCATTGATATCTTGTATATCCTCAACAGAATTTAAACCGTCAACATGAAGTTCGCGGAACATCTTTCCGCGCACATTACCCCCGAATGGCGAAAACAATACATTAACTATGAGGTAAGTGTAAACGGATGTGCTTCTTCTCCGAAACTAATTTCTTTCTTCTATTTACAGGAAATGAAGGCGATGCTGTATATGGCGGTGGAAGAAGCACCAGCCGCCGACAGTGTTGAGGATGAAGTACTTAAAAGACATTTTGTAAACTTCGATGAAAGTTTCTTTCATTACTGTGATAAAGAGCTAAAGAAAATCAACACATTTTACTCGGAAAAATTAGCGGAAGCGACAAGAAAATTCGCCACTTTAAAAGCGGAGCTGAAGACATGCATGGAAGATGCCGAGCGTTTGGCGAAAAAATCCAAATCATATAAAAAGGCCGGAATGCCACACAGAAAAGCTCAAGAACTGAAGCTGGCATTTAGTGAATTTTATCTTAGTCTAATTTTGTTGCAGAACTATCAGAATTTAAATCACACCGGCTTTCGAAAAATTTTAAAGAAACACGATAAGGTAAGCTTTTAATCCGATACTGTTATAACTAAGGCTAATTTGGGATACATTTTGCAGCTCCTCCGAGTAGAGGCTGGAGCAAAGTGGCGTATGGAATACGTTGAGGCATCCCACTTCTTCATAAACAAGGATATCGACAATATTATCAATGACACGGAAACTCTTGTCACGAGTGAGTTGGAGTCTGGTGACCGTCAACGTGCCATGAAACGCCTCCGTGTGCCGCCGCTGGGAGAACAACAGAGTCCGTGGACTACCTTCAAGGTAGGACTTTTTTCCGGAAGTTTCATTGTACTGGGAATCGTAGTTGTATTATCTGGTAAGTTATTGGTGCACGTCCTCTTTTGCGTAGCCTTCTTAATTCATCTACGTTGCAGCTATTTTTCACGACATAAGTGGAGAGAACCTGAAAGTAACTTTCCGACTTTATCGAGCTCCGTTACTTATTATCGAATTCATATTCCTAATGGGAGTCAACATTTACGGTTGGCGATCATCCGGTGTAAATCATGTACTTATATTCGAGTTAGACCCGAGAAACCATCTGTCGGAGCAACATTTAATGGAACTGGCAGCGATTTTCGGTGTAGTTTGGACGTTAAGTATGCTTAGCTTTTTATATAGCGCCAGCTTGAGTATACCTGCGTTTGTGAATCCTCTAACGTTGACAATAATCATGTTGGTGTTTCTATTAAACCCATTTCATGTTCTTCACCATGATGCAAGGTTTTGGCTGCTAAGAATTACCGTAAGTTGCAATAGTTTATTGGTTTTGTTTGTTCTCAATTTATCCTTTTAGGGTCGCATGATAGCAGCGCCATTTTTCCATGTCGGATTTGCTGATTTCTGGCTGGGTGATCAATTGAATTCACTTGTCACAGCATTACTTGACTTTGAGTACTTAGTTTGTTTCTATTTTACAAATGGTGATTGGACAGAGGCAACAGATTCGTCTATTTGTATGGAAAAAGATTTCCTCATTCGACCCATATTTAACTGTCTTCCGGCATGGTTTCGTTTCGCACAGTGTTTGCGTCGTTATCGTGATACGAAAGAAGCTTTCCCGCATTTGGTCAATGCTGGAAAGTATTCATCGACTTTTCTGGTGGTGATATTTGCAACTTTGCGTTCTTTTTATCGTCGTAAGTGAATAATCCAAACGGTAAGGAATTTTTTTTTAATTTTTCGTTTACTTACAGCGAACTACTCAAATACTTTCGATAATCCTTACACTTGGCTGTGGATTATTAGTTCTATAGTATCGTCCTGCTATTCATACACTTGGGATATAAAAATGGATTGGGGCTTGTTTGATAAGAATGCGGGAGAGAACAGATTCTTACGAGAGGAAATAGTTTACTCGTCAACGGTAAGTGATAATGCTTTTTAAATATAATTGGGTGCAAGTTATTTATTTTTGCCACATGATCATGAAATGGTTGAGTCCCAACTTGGGACTCAAACCTCATGGCACTGGTATAGGCAACGTTTTATATTCTTCTGCAATAAACTGAATTTTATGCTAAGAGTAACCACCTGACTCTGGCCTCTATTATATTGCTGGAAAATCGACTAACAAACTCCTCGTAGAAGCAGCCTTTATTAATAGATATTGGTTAATTAAATAATGAGAAAGAGAAATCCAAAACCAAACTTTCTTGACGTCCTTTGGTTATTGACAACGGCCACCGATAGGACTCTGGGTTTGATAGACTATCTTTAAGCAAAGAAGAAAGAGTCTCGAAGCTCAGTTTAATATTGACCGTCCAAAAAGAAAAATATGCAAGATCACCTTTCTGAAAATGCTGAAACGATTAACATCCAAGCGCATGTGAAGATTAGAGAGTTGTGAAAAATATTCTTGCAGCTGGAACGGAACGGTTTGATTTCCTCAGTCACACAACAAACATCTTCCACAAGCGAAACAGCTTTAACACACTTTGCTTGATAGGCTAAAGTAAAAGCAAAAAGACCTGGTAAGTGGTCATGGCTCCAAATTCCAACCTGTGATCTCGAATAAGTATCAGCATATGATATGGAAGGATTATTGTGCCATAAGGATAAACCGTTTAGACAGTAGTGCCGACCCTCAGACCTACATATGTATGCATACATACCTCTGATTGTTTATAACTCTACATTTAATAATTTGCAAATTAGGGAAATTACAGTTTAGGTGTTAAAAATGTATTTTTTTTTTGTTTTCATTTATTTACAGTACTTCTACTATTTTGCTATTGTGGAAGATTTCGTGTTGCGCTTTATTTGGGCTCTGTCGTTCTACCTTACAGAGATGAAATTGGTTACCAGCGACATTATGACTTCTGTCACAGCCATTCTCGAAGTTTTCCGGTAAGAAATAAATGCATCTTCTTCATTCCACCAACTTATACATATATCAATTCCCTTTCAGTCGTTTTGTATGGAATTTCTTCCGTTTGGAGAACGAACATTTGAACAATTGCGGTAAGTTCCGTGCTGTTCGTGATATTTCTATTGCGCCCATCGATTCCTCCGATCAAACATTGATTCTTCGAATGATGGATGAACCAGAAGGTGTGATAAACCGTTATTCTAAAACGAATCGACCCAAGCCCAAAAAATCCAAAGACCCCGAAAAACGTGTCCTTTTACATCCTCGTGGATCTCTACAGGACCTCACAATCGATGTTGACGGAACGAAAAAACTATGAGGCGACTTTCTAAATGGAGCATATACAGTTTATATTTTGTGGATACAGAAATTTATTGCTTTTTTTATTGCCTTAAGATTAAAGTGTCAAAGACAAAGAGCAGAACAAAATGTAATGCAAAAAAAAAAGTTTAAAAAAAAGAAATAACGCTTATTTTTGAAGCGGCAGTATTACTTAAATAAAAGCAACAATTTTTTATGACTGCTTTATAAAAACGAAAAAAACAAGAACAATAATATTAGAAATGAAAAAAACAAAAAAAAACCGAAGTGTACCTACACTATTATAAATATGTAGGTGGTCAACGCAGCCATTCCCTTTTATTCCTATTCCTAATTATATACATTTTCTAGTAGTTTGTAATCCAAATTCAATAATTTTTCGAGTATATTATTTTTTTGGAAAAAAAAATCAGAAATATAGTTATATTTTTTTATAGCAAATTTATTTTTTAATTGGAGCGAATGGTTGCTTTGAGATTATAAGTAAGCAGCTATTGCCAAGGCATAAGCTGAAACAGAGTCCTAGGTTTTGTTGGGTAAACATCAAGCACAACGAAAATGGAACTATGTATGTAATAAAATTTTTGGAATGTCGTGAAGTATGACAGTTTTATCTTTAGATGGACGCCTTTGGACAATTGATTCTAAGAAGAAATCCAGACAGATATCTTATGGAAAGAAAGGTTGATCAAAGAATTTACCGACCAGTAGGCCCCACTATTCGAGAGGAACAACCAAACGAAAAAGTACAATCGGACGAAACATTACTGGCGATAAAAGATCTTGATGAGATGATGAGTGCTTAATGCGTTAATGTTGTACTTTGGGAATACGACAGGATAAAAACACTGACTTCTATTCAGTAATGCGGCCGGAAACACGCTACATTTGTAGAGATATTTAGCATATGCAATAGATTTGAGAATAGAATTCTCATGGGATTCCCATCTAACAAGAAGAAGAACAGGTTAAAGTTATGCGACTTGCATGAGTTTTGTAACAAAGCATCAATTGGCCTCACGTTAGGTGAGGTGAAAGTGAAGAGAAAAGATCACGCTCACAGAAAGTGGATATGAAAATACATTCAACACAGCCGTTAAATAGTTAAGTCTCACGATTGATTTAAGGTATTTACATTCAAATAACCCCCGGTGTTCTTATATTTTCACAATCATTCGTGTTGTGCATGTTAAATTTTTAACAAGAATTCAAAGCGCCTACTGCTTAATGCCGTGTCCGAAGGTCAGTTTTTGTTTAAGAAGCGTTTTCTGCAAAGAATGCGGGACCATATATAAAATGTCCGAACGGTGATCCGGTGGGATCACTTAATTTTAAGTGTTTTCACTGGTCTGTAGTGATTATTACATATGTATACATAAAGCTTATATTCGTCTTTAATATTCCGTACAACTCGAAAAGGAGCGGAAATTTCATGAGAAATTTCAAGTGAATATCAAGCCTCCCAGCGGCCAGTAACTTTATCAAAGGAGATTTTCAACAATTAATAAGACACTTTTATTGTACATTCATAATGAATCTATTAGCAAAAATGGATAACAGCTAAATTAATCACTTGTATTCATTTATTCTACCCATTCCCAAGCGTTCCTTCTTAATCTCTGTCTTCAACCATGAGGGTGTGTTCCTGATTGGATGAGCATTTGGGAATCGTAGCGGCGCATCTGGCCCTTTGAACGGATGTGTTTTTGCCAATTTCTTTTCAA
Organism: Xylota sylvarum; assembly: GCA_905220385.1. NCBI lineage: Eukaryota > Metazoa > Arthropoda > Insecta > Diptera > Syrphidae > Xylota > Xylota sylvarum. Next base: position 125,562,800 of record LR999957.1, read on the forward strand.
GATACTCCTTGTTAACCTATAACAGAGCAAGGTTAAAGATTAATCCATTCCATACGAAAAAAAATTTTTTAAACCTACCTGTTTTATATCTCTATGCTTATCCATATACAAGTTAAAGGGTTGTTTCAGTGGGAACCACTTCTGATCCTGAAGGTATGGCTTCGGGAACTCATATTCAAAGATGGGTTCTCTTAAGTCTGTAACGACATGAAAATGACCTTCTGTTCTATAACATGTAGAATCTCCAACTTACTTAAGACATTGTGGTAAAAGTTTGTCAAACTCTTGTCCCAATCGCTTTGGAAGAACGCCAAACCAGCCGGCGTGATCTTATCCTGGTACTTCTGGTAGAAGTTCAACGTTTTGAATGTGCGTTGGTGGAGGACGTTACCGTTCTCGACTTTGTATTCACTGAAGTCAAGCTTTGAGTTCTGTTTATAGAGAATGAAAATGTAGCGTTGGAATCCAATTCCTTTGGGTGGGATTGGTTGCATGTACTCCACAACCACATCTCCCTTCTTCACATCTCCATTAGGAATGTTTGAACTAAGAACAGGAAGTCAACGATAAACTACAATCGGGGTTTGTGTGATGAGGCGGCTACTTACACAAACCAGTGGACATACTCGGCATGACAAGATGTGAAGTTGCCATCGGGATTGGTAGCTATTAGTGTCCAGTATGATGTTTCAGTGGATTTCTAAAAATAAGTAACAATTTAGTGATCCTGCTCTCCAGCTACAGAAATATGCTTACCTTTCCAGTTATTGGATCAGAAATACCATCAAATGTAACTAATGGAGCCTTTGCCGCTTCTGAGGGTTTCACTATGTTTCCATTGTACACTGGGCAAACAGTATCATCGCTCAGTTCGTACTAAGGAGGTGAATTTAATAAGTATTTCTAAGGGTGCAACTCAGCAGCTTACCATGATATCTAATGCAACTCTTGGAACGAAGTAAGCGGCACCAAACAGGTCCTTAAACACATTGTAATGTTCTGCAACTCTTCTGAGGTCATACTGTCCAGTTGTTTTTTTGTACTCCTCGCGGACTTTATCCAAATCTATGTTCACTGTAAAACAGAAAGTTATGTAAACATTTTGAGCACCCCGGTATGTCAGCTTACATTTATTACTACGAGACTTTTTTTCAAGCTCCGCGCTGGTTCTTTGGGCTTTTAAATGAGCCAGGCGCTCCTTCAGTTGATCCGAACGCGATGGTCTAAGTTTTGGGAAGCCAATGTTGATTTTCTCAGCAATTTCTGGGTCAACCACATTCTCTGCTGCAAACAAACATATGACACAATTGGACTGATTTGGGTGAGAATTTCATTACCTTCTAATCGTTGTTCAATGGTTTTAGCTATACCGGGAGGTTTACCACGAATTGTATGACCTTGCCTAGTGGACAGTGCCAATGGACATGACGCTTTTAAGTAATAATTTAAACTATTTTTTAACAACAAATTGCCGTACGACATCGCTTTACAATTTTATAGGTTAACATCGAAGAAAAAACTAATGTCACTTTTTGACGTTTTATATATGTCAGTAAAGTAGATAGTGTACCATTCACAATAAGAAATACAAAATTAATGATATGTGCACATCGTAATTTCTCTAATAAAATTAAATAAGTTCAATTTTGTTCCGAACTGTTAATTATTTATGCTGATATTAATGCATTGTATACATAGATGGAAAGATGTTACGGTCTGCATTTTTTTTAAGTTTAAATTTACTATTTTATTATAGGCCAAAATATGACACTTACCATCGCTTAGAAGCGCCTGTCCTAAGCGAGCCCAATAAAATGACATCTCGATGTAACCTGTGAAATATATCTCGAGGTTCGTGCGAAAATCTGTTTGTTCGACATCGAGAGTTGAGTTTTTCTTTTGTAAAATGCTCATTTTCTGTTGATGTATTGAGCCTCGCCTGAGAAAATTCTTAGTTGGAGCTTATAAGCTTGATTTCCGCGCAAGCAGGATGTAGACGGGCCGAATCGGAACGTTTCAGATTGCAAACAAAAAGAACGAAAAAGTACAACTTTGCAATCGAATTCTTGTATTTTTAAAGCCTGACTACTGCTACAGGCACAAAATATTCTGACTCTCCTACCTGTTCTATGCAATGTACACACATATGTACATATGTATGTGGCTTATAGCAGTTGAAATAGATAGTAAAGGTCCGCTTGGCCTGTTGTATACTATCGGACACGTGATAGTTTGTGGAAATCCTCGCTACCAAGTTCAAGATGACAAAGAAATCTCAACTATCGTTTAAATGCTCAAACTAAAAAGCGCAGAAATATTTTTTATCGTCAAAAAGAGATACTTTTTGTACCTACATACATACATATGTATGTACATATGCCATTCCATATATGTACCTACTTCTTCTTTTTTATTTTTTGTCAATCCTCGTAAGGGGTTAAGCGCCAACAACGAATGCGCGACATCATATTCGAAGTTATGCAACGCGCTTCAACTGTATCCAACTTATTACCGAGGTATAGATTCCTTCTTAACCGTGCTGTGCTCTTTTTTCATTGTACATTCCGGGTCCTCTGCCAGATTGGAAATTTTCTACGCTACGTAGAGTGTGACCAAGCCATTCTCATTCATTATTGACCCATTGAAAGACTGCAGCTCTTTGACGAACTATCACATCTTAAATGCGACACTTCTGTCATCACCTAGTCTTAGGACATTTTCATAAATATAACAAATAAAGGCATGCTGTTAAACTTAATTGATTTGACTACGGATTGTAATGACCATATTTGAGCATGCAAAAAACCAACTTCTCCAGTAAAATGAAAACATGTTCGAATCATAAAAGGACATAAAATCAACTCTCGCAGCCGATATGCACTCCAGCAATCGATCATTTGGAAAAATATTTGCCTAACCAAAAACTTGTTGCTGATAGTTTGCCTAAAGCTCCAAACCGTTTCTTAATAAAGTCACAACTGCTGACTGCAAGCGCATACATTTTTGAACTCAATCAAGCGAATATTCCCATTTTATCGCTCCTAATGCTGATCCATACTGCAACGTATCGCAACCAATCCGCTAAAACCCGTATCTAAACATAGTCAACCAAAAAGAGTAATTTTTCTCCATGAAACTTGAGACAAACTGTCGCCATTTATGTCGATGTCTGTAAGTTATTTTTTTTTTAAACCATTTATGGCAACGGTAATGAAAATTAAAGCAAATAGTAGAATTGACACAAGCAAACGGTACATGTTTGGCTATCATGATGATGTCCACCTTGAGAGAGTATCTGATCTGTCTGTTTGAAAATAAGAAAAATAGTTATAGCCAACGGCAAGGTAACGGTGTGAGAGCTTTCCGATGTGATATATCATAATGGTTTGTTTACATCTAATCTTTGGCATGTATTGAGGTGTTTAAACTGGCTAGTGCAAATTGAAAGTGAAATTTATTTCTATGGAATTGAAGGTAGATAGTTTTGTAAATCAATAATGGTTTACCTTTTTGTCAATGAGACATTGTACATTGCGGTCATGTTAATACCATATTAATGTGCTTGTACTATAATTAATACTTATTTTGAACTCAGACTGTAATCTACATTATTGGTCAACTCCCAATATTAACAGGATAAACCCACAAATAAGATAACATAGGGGCATCATCACCATGTTTACAAACTTTAGGTATAACTGGACACTGCATATTCGGTACTTAGAGGCTGCAGCGCGGAATTATGAAGGAGTTGGAGACCATAGATACTATTCTACGGAATTATGTCCTCCATTGCCTATAACAGAAGGATACCGTCTTCAACGATCTTAAGATCGGCTTTGAACGCACAATGTATAAGTAGAAGCAGATATATGTAATACTTTATAAAGTATAAAGTCTGCCACAAATTTGTAGTTAATCAACCAATTATGTAGAAAAAATTCATATGCATTTCGTCATCTTAAAATCAAATTCAAATAAATAACTAGATACGGGAACTTCGCTGTATTGGATCCCCTTAACCCCTGTGGATATCTCGCTTCCTTTTCTAATAGCGCAGTAACCCGTTAAACCTACCCACACACAACTTTATAAAGGAATTAAAAAGCGTAACATAATCTACCCCACGCACAATCATTAATTGCCTTTTTTCGATCTGCAACAGATCTAAATCAGAAATCAATCGTCAAACTCTTTAATTCCAAAAAAACTAACAAACTTTATGACGCGATTCACACATTGCGTGGCAATACATCTGTTGTGCATGCATGCAGGCTTAGTCTCAATTTACCAACAAGCCCTACTTGCAAAATCCCCATTGTAGCAGTCGTAAATACACTTTATGGAGCGAAAATAAAATTGGACAAGTATCTTAGTTTGGAGCGTTGCGATGATGCCATTGTTACACTACAACGCGCTTCGTCGCCGCTATGAGATCGTTTTGCGTGCGGCTGCGTTAAATGGAGTTATGTTCGTATATCTACCCAATCCAAGTCCATATTGGGATATAACCTTAATTTATTGCTAGCAAAATGCTCATGTGTAGTAATCTCTCACCGAATGCCTAGTTAGGAGCACAGACGCATGCCAAAACCGGGGAAAACACTTTCTTATCAAGTCTTTCTGTTTGTCTTCACTGACTTAATATGGTATCTTTATCGCCAAAGATATGAATTTATAAAATTCCAAGATATCGTTAAAAGATACATAGATACATACATATATATGTATGTACATTCTGACTAATGTCCGGTGGGAGTGCTTTAGACGTTAATAAAAATTTCTTTGCTTTCATTTTGGTTATTAACTTGTTTTATGATTTCTGCTCAACGCACTGCAGACCATTCATTAGTCTGGTCTACGCAATTAGTCATACAAGTCTGGTGTGTGAAACTACTCGAATGAAAATTCATAGAAATCGATTGAAAATCATTAGAAATCGTAGTTCATTTTCCATTGAAGCTGAATGGTTTGTTTTTAGTAGAATTGGGTTTTATTCTTAGAAAGAAAATTGATTTGCAATTGAGTCATTTTGCTGGTGTCATCCATACATGATGATCATATGATAGTTCCTATGAAAGTGATTTTACTGCAGCTTATTATTTTATAGCCAATCTATCAGTAGCCTTCTCTGTTTATAATGTCATAGAAAACACATTTTATCTCAGTTACATTGTACCTACATATGTGATCTACCAGACCCCATTCGAACTTCTACAGCCATTATTAGGTCGACGGTGCTCTAGAACTTCTGCGTTTATCATTTCGGATACTCGGGACCAAATAAAGCTTAAAAAAACTAGCCCCAACTAAACAAGAATTATTTAATATTTGGCACCTATTGGTATTTATCGCAGTTTGAAATGGTAGACAAGTGGATTCTATGAATACACAAGTGTCAACACAATCGCTTCTGTCTAGTAACTCCGATTCTTACCTCTGCATGGTGTAGGAGAGGGTGTTTGTCCCAAGACACTCTTTCTGAACGTCGACGGACGAATTTCCATGATAGAGTAAATGATGCTGTTCACAGTTCCAATGAAGACGAACTACTTGGTGAATATTTTATAAGATCTTTTTCGACATATTCGACATAAATGTCGGCAGGGACAGGCCACACCAAGTACCTAGAGGTAGCCAAATGGACCTGGCCTCCTGGTTGGAGGTTTTCATATTTATCATACAACGGATTCATTTTTAGCAATCGTCTGCGGTCAAGTATCATTGGAAAAACCTACGAGTGTTAAGTCGAAACATCATTCATCGCTTGGATCCCGGGATCCAGAAAAAACTGATCAGCTATGCCACTGGAAAACACTCAGTTCATTTTGGAGGTTCCAATTCGGAACTTTTCGACAATACACTAGATTTAGGCAAGAAGAACCTTTTTCATGACAGTTTTACTCTCGGATGTTTGTCATATGCTCGCGAAAGGTCCGCCCATGAAAAAACTTTTGGTGTTGTCTGGGATTCGAGACACGAACAATAGTCCCTAAAATTTTGACTACAGCCTAGTCCAGGCTTTGTGTCTTAGAAGTCGACTTAAAATATAAATACGAAGTTCCACTCTCATTGCATACGACTATTAATGAGACCAAGGTTCCTAGATCTTTCTGAGACGATAACTTGCTTGACATAAGAAAAAAGGGGAGGTAAATCCAGCAGAGTATCTAGACCAGCACACAAGCATACTCCCGTGCAGCGGAAAAGTTTAGTAAGAAGTTTGGCACTGAAAGCAGTCATATAAAAGTACCCCTACAACGCAACGTCATTGCATTTTAGGCAGACTTATATGTAAATAAGTCTGAAACTCTTTAACCATTCGCCAGGTTATAAGAATACAATGCCAATGCTGAATGCCCAACCAGTAGTCAAGATTCTTTAGAGTCGGCAGCAGCTGGTTTATACCCTCATGCAGTAAGTCTGGATAGGCACAATCCATCGCTGCCAGAGGATCTTCATCTCAAACTAACTTTTTTAGAGGTTAAGCCATTAGAGAACTCTCCAATCAGCTATTCTCCAAAAAAATGCACAGACAGTACCTGTTTTAGAATAAATCCCTATCTAGCACATAATGTAACCTTAAAGTTTTTCGTATCAACTGCAGACTACTGTCGCCAAAACACTAATCAGTTGCAGATAATAATTGTCAGACCGACAGGTGATTGAACATTCAAACACTAACGCACGTACTTTATAACATACATATGTACATACATATAAGTGTTGGAATCACGATATAGAACATTTAACGGGTAATCGCTTCACAATCTGAATAAATGTTATAAAGTTGAAGTATGAAACAATGTTAACTAAGAAATTTCATCAAATGAAATAATTCCGTAAGTACATACATATGTACATATATTGTTCTTCGAAATTGTTTGGTTGATTTATTTTAGTATCTGATTAGGGTATTGGGTTTCGCAGAAGACTGAGGTGTTCTTAGGAATTAATGCTTCCAAGGATTAGTTTCAAGGTAATAGTATTGATGTATTAATGTTCATACATATCTTTGAGCTTAAATTTTAAGGCACATTACAGAAACATACATATGTACGTAAGCGCAAAGTGTCTTATCGCATTTGATAAAATCGCCGCTTCATACCAAAATAAGCATTGATAGGTATTTAATCCGGTATGGTACCAAAATATATTGGTTGAAACTAGTATTTTCGAGCAAAAGCTGGTAAATTGTAATTTACTCGCATTTATGTCTCACATTCTCATGTTATTTCATGGCTTAAACAAACTTTTTTGAACTCCATATTGCAAACGGCGCCTGTCGGTTTCGAATAAACTCAATATTGCGCAATCTACAACGAGTAGATAGTACCTAATAATACATGTCCCTCCCTAATCCATTTTAACAATATTCATTCATAAAAGGAAAAATTATTATAATTTTCTTTAATCGAAAATTCCTTTTTAGAATCGGCAACACAAAGTGTGCGTGTATGGCAACTTGTGCTGATTCCATCGTCTTAACTCTATTTATAGCTTAACTGTGTGTAAATTGTCATTTCAATTTTTTCTTTTTGTTCTCTCATCGAATGCAGGGGCAACTTAAACTACTGCCATATACATTTATCATTTATAACCATGTTTCATTTATGGTAACAATTTTCACTGAATATGTCCACTTCCGGCAAAGCAGTTAATCTCTTCATTTAGTTGGGCTACCATATACAGTTCTGAAAGCTATAAAAATGTTTATGTTGACATAAAAATAATGTAATTTGAAAGAATCGCGTTTTCTGTTTTATTATCAGAATTTCAAACGAAGAAAGTGGATAGGGGGGTTCTCACTTTCGGTTATTAAATTTATTATAATTCATATTTTGTAATAAAAAAATATTTCTGAGCCCAAATCATTAAGTATATTAGTTATATATCTAATGAAAATCGTTGAAAATTTTAACTGCTTAGTTTATATTCTTTCTCAAGATGTGAATATGTCTTGAGACTGTTTAGTGTTCTTAAGGCGATAATGGTTGTATAACACTTAACTATATTTGACGTTAAACCAAATAAATCTATCCTTCATTTTACAATAGTTTGACAGAATGTTAATAATTATTTATATGACAACATGAAAGTCATATTTTGAGTATGGAAAACATCTTTCCTCCATGTGATGTGTTCAACTCACAAGACCATACACAACCACTTCAAGTAATGCCATGCGCTAAATATCAGCATATTGTTGTCAGGTGTTGATAGCGTCTAAAAAAAATATTCCTTAAGCTTGAAGGTAATCTAATCACGCTTATGGTTAAAGTGGTAACATTCAATCATTTTCGAAGTAACTAGTCACAGTCATCAATAAGTACTTAAGAGATTGATTATATCACGTTCGAAAAGTACACGTCATTCGATTTGTAAAATTCCAATTTGTTCTAACGTTAAGTTACGTGAATTCAATGCTGCAGTTGCTAATATTATCAGCCCATGTGACATTTACATATACCCAAGGATGACTCAAGCATGCAAATTTTATAAAGTATCATTTCATTTGCCGTAGAAAATATTACACAAGGTCTATTAGGGAGTAAGGGCAACTAATATGGGTTCGCGATTAAATAATATTGATGCCATCTGTTTTACATTCAGTGGTGAGTAAGATAAATTCCTCTTAAAGGGAGACTGAAACCAGATAATATGTGTTGACTATGATTATCAAAACGGAATGCTTCCTACCCGTACTAGACTTCGATACGCTACATCAGTGTATGTTAAGCATCATTAAGCTACGATCTTCACAGCATAATAAAACGAAGTTGTATAGACAACATAATTTAAATCATTAAGACAATATTGCCTTCTGTCGTTCAAAGTTTACCTAAATCCTTTGTCAATATCAATAAGTGGCATTTTCACAGTCGAAACCGAAATTTTTTTTTATTCTCGTTATCTTCCGTGGCTCAGTGGTTATGGAGTCAATCCAAACAGTTCGAATGGCGCAGAAATCTGCCCTGCCCTACTTCGTTTTACCTTTTTTCTCAGAATCAGAAATAGTCATTCAATAGTTTTCTCGCAATACCCGTCATGCCTCGAATGCTTATCAGTTACCCGCAAGCCTGCCTTCAGGCGTACTCAAGAGATTCTTTTCTGAACAGTACAACACGAATGTGGAGTTCTCTACTAAGCCCTATTTTTCATTTTCATTATGATCCACAAACATTCAAAACCAACGTGCTCCTAAGTATTTTATTTTCCTAATTTCTAATTTCTAATTATAGCGGTATTAATAAACACTTGAGTGTGTCTGTTCAAGTTGAATTCGAAGACTTAACGAATTCGAAACCCAAAGACATCTCAAAGACTTCTACGTTTCTGTCATTTTCCGATTATGTCGATATCGTCAGTGTTTGGAATACGATTTTTGTACAATTCTTTCAACACAATCGCATCAAGATTCATACATTAAAAATGTACCTTAAAATCCCACTGCTCATGGGTGCCTTGGTCTTTCAATAATGCCATTTGGAGACTTTTCAACTTAATATGACTTTTGATTAACTGGTGCAATTATAGATGCGTGTTGCACCTTTGACGTGCCTTTATTTGAAATAACATTTCCCAATACCTACACATCCTGAACTCAAGATGATATGTTAGTACATACAATTATTATAAACTTTTGTTTATTTTTATTTTTTTTTGCAGGCATTTAGCTCTTAAAATAAACAGTCGCACGCGCACATGTATACCTCATATTTACATACGAATGCATGCACATAAGCCCGATCCACGCCCTGGATGACTGCAGCAGTATCTGAGCGCCTTATGTTGGACATAATCGTACTCAAACACACTCATTGCGTATGCAAGTGCCCGGCTCAAGGATAAGGATTTCATTATTTATTCATTCATCTTGTATTTCCATAGTTGGGACCGATAATACTTATTTATAAATCTCTGGCAAAGTACACTTGAACTTTTCATTTGCTACCGCGGGTGATAACGCTTTAAATATAAAAAAAAATACAAGCGTCCCGGCATTGATATGTATGCAGGCGGTGTTAATATTACAAACAAACGCCGGTCGTCGCCGTCATATGATTCACATGAGGGATATGTGTGTACGTATGTACAAACTACAAATTCTCCTCTCCTTTAAAACAATGACAAATAGCCAGGGAAACATACACAGAAATAAAACAAAAAATCGGAAGTGAAACATACTCGTACATAAAATCAATGACTCACCCAAAATGCCCTCAGAATTCATAAGCACTATGCGTTTGAAGGCTGAGGGTGGATTGGATATGTGTACATATTTATGTATGTATGTACATACATATATTCCTGACTCTTATAAGAAATTTCGTATCTCGTCTTGTATTTTTAGCTAGAACTACTACTGCAGGACTTGAGTATCTATGCAGATGTGGATGCACACAGACAGTAGACAAACCAATTGCAAGAGTAGTTGAGCCGACGAGCACGTGCTGTTACCCCAACCCAGTTCCAACTTTTGCGAATTTTTCGCAACCTAATAGGGGTTGCCCGGAATAAGGGTGGAAATTTCAGTCAAAACTCATTTTTCGTTAATAGGCGAATGACCTTTCATTTAACCCCCATCCACGATGAATTGAATATAAGAGGGGTTGCGCCCTAGGTTAACAGCATAATTTGATCGTATATAGATTTGGTGCAGTGGACTTGGTGGTGTATTTGGCTGGCTATTCGCCTGTCTGACTGTGGCAAATCATGTGAATCACTTTCCCTGCACGAGATTTATTTTACTAGTATTTCTCCTTCTTTGGTCATGTGTCAATCACTAGGTGCCAACGAATGTTTTTGTATACTAGCAGACCGAATGAATCAGCTGGATCTGGAGATTTATCAGTCGCCCTTGTGTCAGTGTTTTCTTTTCCATTTGTGCAGTGGGTTAGACACTCCCCGTGGTGCGGCAGGGTGCGTGTGAAAGTACATGTGAGGATTCGATTTCAGTTATGGGCGTTGTATCAAACGCGATTGTTCGAAAAAATCGATATTCCTTTTTATTTGTTTCCTTTTATACTTTATGAATACATAAAAAGTGTGCATTGGGGGATTAGTAGACATTATGTTACAATTGTGTTAGAGGCAGTGGATTTGCATAAAAAAATCATTTGTATCTGTCATGTTTCATTCAAAGTTCTTCAAGGAAATATTAATGGCTGGTCGGGAATAGGACTTTTTGTTTATTATGAATGAAGAGCAGTTTTTTATTTCCACAATTAACATAATGCATTAGGGAAGCTTCCTTATGCCCGTGACTTCTGCCTTCAAAGGTGGTACTGACGATTGTAGCCCAATAACACCGTCAAAGTCTAAAAACTGTATCGAACTATCAATCGTTGTAGATGAAGAGGTTGTTCCACTATTTCTCTTGGGTTTTCAGAGCCCCAGATGCGACAGTTTTGTTTGTTTACGTACCTAGGCAAATGAAAATGAGCCTCATCACTCATAATAATTTCACTTCATTTCCAGCACACAGTCAGTGAATGTACGTCGTTGTGCGTGTACGTCGTTCTTACGCCAACTGGACCTTATAAGCTTTATAAACGGCGGCGATATTTTCAGGTGACCTTGCCGCACGAACACGAGTTGGAGACGTGTCACATCACTAACCTCTCCGCGACGTGCAAATTTTTCGATTAAATTCACTGTAGATGTACGAGAAGGCGCTTGATGATGGCCAAAAGCAATACGAACTTTACGAAACATTTTTTACCGATATTTTTAACGTTTTTATAATGAATTTTCACTATTAGTCCTAGATCTTACTTATCAAAAATCACCGCAATGCTGCGATCCCTTTAAATAACTGGTCTTAACATTTTTCCTTAAAATAATTAAAACCAGCGGCATGGCCCTCATTACGGACGCTTGCCTATGGACTCTTTCTTTAGTCGTAGTGCTTCCACAATACGATGGAAAATGTTGTTCGAATCGGTCTTGCACACATGGAGAAATTCTTAGCGCTTAGCCGCCAGTCATTGACGATTACTTTCGATTGTCAGCATTCAATCTGGCTATTGACCTTGTTCATGCTCAATTTCCACAATACCCTTTTATATAGCTGAGATGCTTAGCATTAATTTTGAGTGAAAAATTTTTCGAATTAAAGTATGTATGTACCATCAATAACAATAATTAAGGAATACAACATCATTTAAATATCCTCCACGAAAACACATGCACGAGTGAACGCGCTAAGGCCAATTTTCCACGACTTTATCTCATAAATCGGGCGATATGCCGACAATTCGACTAAAGTCTACTAAAGTCTCTGGCTTATTTCTATAGATTATGGACTTGTTATAGCCTCAAAGAAGAAAGTTCAAAAGCGTCAAATAACACTACTGAGACAGCCAATTGACGATCCATTTCTGTAGATAACACGTTCACCGAACAAGAACTGCAATAACTCGATTTTTTGGCCAGCTGTTTGACTCCATCTTATACCAAAGTAGTCAGTATAAATCACGCTTTATATTCCTCCTGTTTATTGTGATGACGCTCGTTGAGCCCACATTTCAATTGTGGCCTGGAAAGATTTCAGGATATACGAAAATTCTTGCAGGTTCCTACTACTGCACCCTTTCGAACGGGTATTATACTAATTCTTCTTGGAATACTAAAGATATACGATCAGGATACCTTCATCATCACTTGTGAATATTGAGATGAGGAAACCATGCCCTTGCTATGTACATATATTCAATCAGTATAGCTCCGTTTGAAGATGTGGCTCTTGGTCCAGTGAGTGAATCCTTACTATTTTAATTACAGTAATGCAAGTACAAGACTCTGGAGTATAATGAGAAAATTACCTACAAAACAATACACTCCAAAATTTTGTCCCATCTGTATTTGTCCCCGTCATCTACAAATGTCAAAACATGATATTGACATAAAAGACTTGTCAAAATATCTCATTGTCCGTTTCGCATATCAAACTGCAAAGAATTAATTTGAAGAATTTCACTTTCTAAAAGCTGATTATTTTAATAAACTCATCAGTAATCCAAATTACCGCATTCGAAATTTACTTTCATTTATAAGGCGAGAAATTTCAGATTCAATCTAGCTCAAGTCCAAAATGCCTAGAAGTGTCTTGGCCCTCTACTGTCATCACCTCTTTATTACCGGCCATCGTTATATGGATCGTCATCATTGTCATGTTTATTACCGAAACCAAACGCCAAATCGATTTCCCTGGCTTCAACAAAATGTGGTTCTTATACGGTGGCCTCAAATATTACCAAATTAGTGTGCGGTTTTTTTGGAATACCGTACATTTTTCTCCATAATGTTATTAAACTTTATAGTTTTCCTCCTCTTTTTCTCTTATTTTCACAATTTTCTTCTTCGTTCTTTACACATACGAATACATACCCGCAGATACTTGACTATCTGCCTTTATATGGTATCTTCTTCATTATTTTTCCAAAATTTATCCCCATCGACATACATATGTACATATATATGTATGTATGTTTGTATCTATATAAGTGATATTTAAAAGAAATAGGTAATTATATTGTCGGTCGGTTGGCATGGCAGGTACATATATCTGATTTGGTCAAGAAAAGTGAATGTATCTATGAATAGAAGAAAGATACTGTTAAACTACTTTTCGCCGATGCAGCAATGTGAACGTACATAAATGATGGAGGCAAATGACCGCATGTGTGTCGTTTAACTGGAAATAGAGAGAATCTCATAAATAATACAAAACAATAAAATGGAACAATAATTTTATTACAAAAAAAAAAAAGAAGCGAGTTCTGCAGTTTATCGTGTTGTACGTCATTTATGCGTGTGCGTCTGGTTAGTTTAATTAGATAAATGCTTAGAGTGATAATTAGTGTGTTTTAGTTTGGGGCACGGTCTGTTTGTTTTACATTTTTTTTTGTATTAATAATTTTTCTTTCCTTAATTGCGATGATAATATGGCATTGAAAATATGTATAATGATTTGTTAAACATTTTAAAGATATTAACGGTCTAGTTACGCATTTGGACGGGTTTTTTTCTCTTTCGATGGCGTTTTTTTTGTGAGAGAAAAAGTATCTGAGTTTTTGTAGGCTAGTCTATAAACTCTCACTTTATTCTATTCAAAGGTGATTTTACTTAATTTTTTTTTTTTAACATTTCAGGTATTTCGATAGAATTGATACGTAGTGAGAGCGATTTTACTTTCTGATGTACATAGTAAGATAAAGAAAAAATTTAAGATAAAGCAAAAATTTTAAGATTTTTATGGACTGTAGGTATTTATTTATTTTTATTTCTAACGCATTTTATTGAATTGTATCCTTATATGCTAACAAAAAACGCTTAAAACTAGCTTAACTAACTAAGACCATCTACGGCTTATCAAAGTCAGTTTCTAGGGGTTATACTCCAAAACAAAGAAAGAAAATTTCTATCCCAACATGCTCTTTACAACACAAAAATCTGCATAGGGACATGAAACTAGAGACATCTGGAAAACAAAAGCAATAGTTTTAATCAAATCTGCTGGTAACAGTCATATTAAAAAGTACCCTCATATCCTACATATTCTTACATATTATTAGAGTATAGTAAATCTATTTACTGTAAGTAGATATACTCTGGTAAGGACAGCAAAGCATCATATGCAACCGACGAGAGGTAAAAAATATGATCCGTGTGAACCCCGCTATACCTACATAATATCCTTTTAAAGAACTCCCTTATTAGGCGGGTCATCACATTTTTCATCAAATCAGTATGATGACCAAAGGTGGATGGCTTGTCAAGCTCATCGTCAAGTAGACTTGATGAAAAATTAGAGGAGTGTGAACCCCGCTATTGATAACAGTTATGGGTACCCATTCTATGTACATATATATGTACCTACGAACAGTCCTAAAAGCATTTGAAAAGTATCTATTCACGTGTAAATGAAATGAAAACGCCCTACAAAGCCGACGTTAGGTCAGTTTACTTTAATTCCTAGATTCTGTCTATATCAACGCAGCCTAAATAAAGAAATAAGGATCCGAGTAAGGGAAATCTATATGTTGAACTAGGAGTGAACTAATATTTATGTACATCCTTATGTGTACTATATATGTATGTATATAATACCTTACAAAAAGTAATTGACCTCTGAGTACATTTCTTGACAAAATACAATTCCAATTGATTCCTTCAATCAATAAAACCCTGAACTTTATTTTATTACTCTTGTACATACCCCATGGCCAAACACCAAAACTTTAACTCAAAAATAGTTTGGCACACGTCGTCGCCTTCACCTTTGCCGGCAATTTTAATCCCGGCACTTTGCGGTTAAAGCCCTTGCACAAATACTATCTCATTCACGATTCCGAGGGTATCTACCTATCTGCGTCAAATCTAATAGCTATTGTTTTGTATCGATTAATTCAACCACACCCCACTCTGGTATTCCATGCGGCACCCTAATTAGACGTCACAAAAAAGCAAAACAAAAAAGAAAGTATGTACTCGTACGTACAATATTGTTTCCGACTTAGGTCTTCTAATAAAACAATGAGCCCCAAGTATAGTCAAGTATTTTCCGTTTTTTATTTAATTTCCTTCTAGATTCATCCTTCTATCAGGACAATAAAAAGAAACCCTGTTCGTGGGGATAAGTGTGCTCACATACATACATATGTAGTATGTACGTCTCTATATAGAGCCGACACTTCTATAGCTGGTGACCTAGGGTGGATATCATCTGCAAATATTTTACCGGCAATAAAGATTCCAAATAAGGCAGGGTATCCTATGCGCAGGTCCGTACATCCCTTATATGAAAAGTGTTGCCAAATTTCATAGCCTTTTTCTCCTTCGTTTTTGTGCATTGACTTGACACTGAGACTGAACGAGAGTCTCTCTATAAATTTCTCCTCGCTCAAGCAATTAAATCCATCCCGGCTGGCACACACCCATTTGTTTGTACACTACCCAAGCCATAAATCCATAATTTGGTTCTACCATAGACAGAGTAATAGATAGATTCATAGACACAGCCAAATCGAACATGCTCTATGTTTGTATGCACGATTTAGATAGTCAGCAGTCTCATGTTGGACATTAATTTATTCAAAAAACGAATCAAACTGAGGAAAAAAAAAATTGAACTTGAACTTCGTTTGACTCTTGGCTGAGGCTCAGCAACATTCGTTACAAGTTATTCGAAACGAAGGCTGAAAAATGACGACACGAAGAATGATGTCAATGTTTGATTATAATTCTGAATTAAACACCATGTGTACTCGTAAACATTTCTGTATGTATCCGCTCAGCGTCTTCAAGCATCCATAATGAAATTCCCTTTTTTCCGTTCGCTTGTTAGAAAAATTTTTATTGAAAATATTACTTTACAAGAATAACTTTTACAGGATTTTGTATTTTTCCACAAAAAGTTATAGTAGGGTGTGCAATATTTGTGTTGGTCTTTCAGTCGTAGATTGAAATGGTATTGCAAGGGTTGAATAATAATAATATAAAAATAATATAACAATGACTAAAATATAGTGAAAGTCCTAAGAGTGTATTGCTTATTCTTGTAAACAGATTTACATTTAGACCATTCGCATCTGCCTACATTGAGCTAAATTGATAAAAGGTTGTACGAAGATGTTTAATGTCTATTATTTCAAATGTGAGCAAATAACTATTTGAAGCAATACATAGTAAAAACAGAGTTAGCGAAAGGTTAGCGTAGAAATCGATAGCTATTACGAAAATTTGTGTTCCCCTGTAAATAGCTTTTATATACTGGAGAACTCTAGACAGAAGACTCAGAGTGAACCAATAGATATTATATGATGTCAATAATACGCCATTGAAAGGATGAGAGACACAAATTTGCCCAGTTTACTTATAACTTAAAGAACAAGATGCTTTGGAATCCGAAAGGCAAGGATTGTCAGCAGTGATTCCAAGTTTCAAATGTCGCTTAAAATTTTAAAAATTTTAGAGAAATACCATTACTTTAAAAGCAAAAGGAGTTATTTTTTATTTGTCTTAGGACTAAGATTTACGGGAGATAATACCCTAAGATATCATATGAAGAAAATAAAACTTTTCGAGAACGATCTCCGATGATGTGGAAGTTTACAATACGCCCTACTTTCTGCACTGGTATATAATTTGGTATATGTATCTTTCAAGGGATAGAAATTTGATACAATACATTTGTACTTTAACCTCTAACAAACTTACAGTGTGGAATGTATTGATAGGTCACGTACAGCAACCATTAACTTTCTGGAGAAAAAAATATTTTGAACATGATCTCACCTCTCTGAGATCTTGAGGATTAGTTCCATATGCATGCATTCTAGTCTCAGGCAACTTTGCATAGTATCACTCTGTATTGCCAGTTGAAGCGGTGTGATGTTAAACTACTTTTAGGCCAGTTTTCACTGCACGTTGATACACACGCAAACGGTAGAGTTTATTAAACTGTTCCTGCATTTTGTTACTTAAAGTTATCAACCACCATATTAATGATGCACAAGCGACAATTTGTTTGATAATGGCACTGTGCGACCAGTTGATTATCTTGGACCTCAGCCCTTAGTGCACAAAGGTGTAAATATATATAGACATAGTCCAATTTCGAAGAACACTTTGCATTAGACCTTATTCATTCCAAATTTTCTCGATGATTCTTGACTATAGTCTATATCGAAAGATAATGCAGATATTCGTGACCATTTCCAGCGCTGACTGGCTTAAGAGTATAAGATTGAACCACGAACAATATGAGATGTTTGGCAACACCGATTTAATTAAAAGAAAATAATAAAAATACCGACTCTAATTAAATAGCGGGTAAGAACGCAGTAATAAGAAAGTGCACCTAGAAGCAATTATATATAACTTTTTTTTATTTTTTAGATTCAATCCATGCATTGCAGTGGTTTCTTTTAAGGGACCTGAGACCTGTTAAATTAAATGTGATGATCCAATAACCGATATAGACCGATAGACGGCTCATTGAAACTCCCCAAGTTGTAACACTTCCTCACCCTCTTCTGAGTGTAATATCGAGTACCTTTTCTCTTACCGTAGTTACAAAGGTTGGTATACCTATCACTTAAAATATCTAGGTTTCCTCTTATAATAATTCAGAAATTAACTCACCTCTGTGACGTTTTCCATACTGCCCGTTCTATGCAACGACCATCTCATCCTTTCAAAAGTGGAAGCTTCCTGCTTCTCCAGAATTACTCAAGTCTCTGTTTTCGATATTGGTACATATGCCAAAGCAATTACTGATGTTGACCACATTGTGGAACAAATCATCTTATTATCTTCGAACATACATACCTATGTACATACATATGTACACATGTGTACATAACATTAAAGAATTTAAGCAAAGATCAAATATTGATTCAAAATATTTTTTAATCATTTTTTTTTATCTCGGGCATCGTCCATTATTCTAAGGCATACATAATCAATAACATGTTCCGTGCACCAGCACACTGATTCCGTTGAAATTGGAATCGAATTTTTGTTTAAATTCTTGCGAGTTCCACCTACAATCACATCCTTCTTATAAAAATGTACTTCGCATATTAAGGCAACATTGATTCCGGCTGGAATTTGGCAATGCTTTAGCCAAACTTCCTTCCTGTGATCTCGTGGGAGGGAAAAAAATGATATTGAGCCAAGTGGTCTTTTCACATTTTTGCAAGATTTGTACCCGCATAAGGACATTTTGAAAACCTGTAAAGAATAAATAAATACATAAATTCTAAGTAATTTATTTAAATAATTAATGTTTTTTGTTACCAATGTATAAAACAAAACAGCCAATAAATCAACTTATTTACGTACGCACGCGTTGCAAAATCACACTGCACTGCCAGCTAAAGATCATTTATTTTTGTTTTACTTTAGGCAGGCATACAAATTTACACCATACATGCATATGTACGCATACATACATACATATGTATGTATATGCACGTACATATACATGATGTTTCTATACATTGATACCACCACAATGAAAAGTTTTCTGTTTTTGCCTTTTGCCGCTACAGGGGACTATTTCTAACGAAAGACAAGGCAATGACGCGAGCTTCAGTTCCCTTCTCTGGGAAACTGAACGAACGGAACAGTTTTAGTATGTATGTATGTATGTATGTATGTACATATAGTGTTATTACTTGAGAAAATCGACACTATCGCCTCTAGCGAGCAGGAAAAACATTATTTTAATTCCTCTACAGCAACCATGCGACTGTGAGTGCAAGTCGCAGATACCAAGTGAGAAGAGAAAAAGCAAAAGAGAACCATAAAATATAATAAACAACCAAAAAAAGACTGAAAGCGAGGATATAAAAAGATAATAATTTGTGTGTCGTGTAAAGTTTCTACGTACAGCTTTGTGCGTACATACATATGTAGATACTTATGTATGTATATATGTACATGCATACATAGGTATATGATTTTCCTTTTGATGGTTCTGGCGGTTAAGGGTTGGTCACAGTCACAGCATTGCATCAAATACAAAAAATAAGAAAAACTATTTTACTTTACACCGCCGTCTGGCGAGCAGAGAAACTAAGAATACATTTCATCAGGTGATAATACTGCACACATATGTATATATGTATTAGATTTAGGTATACAGTATTGTGCAAAACATTTGCAATATATTGCCGTACTCTTTTGAATAAAAAATAGTTTCAAATCCAAACGTAAATACATACATACATATGTAGGTATATGTAATTTCCTTTTGTCTATTTTAACAGATCGGTTTATTAAAAAGAGTTTGTATAAGAACATCAATTAAAAAAATTATATTTTTATATTCCTTAAGATATGTATGTTTGTACATTGAAGTAGTATATTTTGGATCAGCTGTCATGCATCCCGGTCCGATCCTCTGCCATGCTTTAGTGTAACTCAAACGTGTTACCGAACAACCAAAACAACCGACTGTATCGTGTGCATAGGCTATACCGTCCGAAGATACATACATAATATGTATGTAGAACATTTAATTTGTTCTCATCTCTGAATAATACAGTCTTCCATTGTTGAAATGACCGAATTGTATATAGTTTGTTCTCTCATAAGCGGACACCGACAGTTCCGAGGAATTTGTCCGCTTATTAAAAAATAAACAAAATTAAGAATCTTTAAAAAAAAACATACAGAAAAGGTAGAATCCGTCTGAAACGGACTGTTCGATACCCTATCCCTAGTGTTTTCCATCAGCCCTACAAAAGTGGGCGAGCATACTGCATTTTTTTTATTGAATTACTACGATAACTTAGAACGTTTGAGGATGTTGCATGCAAAATATCATGAAAATCTTTTTTTAATGAAAACGTCCCCAAAAACTAGGCGTGGCCACATGTGATGTATGGGTTGATTATAGACAATTTGAGTACATATTTATCTAAATATTTAGTCTAAATAAAAATTTTCAATTTGAAGTAAAATAGTGAAGTTATGGGCGTGGAAGTGAAAGCATTTCAAAACATTTTACATTTAAAGTTAAACTGCTTCTTTTTCTCAAAAGCCCAGATATGAAATTTCATCTTTCTACGTCAAAATTTAAGGCCCAACACTGGTGACACACCGACAGACAGACAGACGGATGGACATGGCTGATCACGAATATATACAATTTATGGAGTCTATCTCGATTATTTCTCTATGTTACAAGCTATGTATCAAACTTAGTATACCTTCAGGATAGCGTATAAAAAATGCTGCAGTTTTTTTTGTCTGCTTCAAAGAGAGCGAAACTCTATTGCGGTTATAAAATTGTCTGCGTCGGGTTATAAGAGAAATTTATTACTATGAAAAAGAATATATTTTTCTCCATTATTCGAAATTTTTCCGGTTATCAGGGGTGTCCGTGTAGGAGAGACTACTGTATTTATGAGCGAAATCCAGTCAGAAATATGATAATTAGGGCACCTTCGGAGAGAGTGCAATCATTTTATCTTTAATGACGAAGTCACAATGTAACTACAAGTTTTTTCTACAGCTCGGTAAGTTCATAAGTTGGCTTCCTTCGCACGCCTATGTACAGTAACGAACTTAATGGCTACCCCAAGGTCTTCCACAATGGCTGAGGAGAAATAAAAGGAACCTCGACGGATCCCATTATTGATCTTTTAATCCGTTCGATTTTCCGTTTTGCGTGGTTGATCACCAGAATGCTAATTTCTTGCAAAACCTGATGATGAGCCTAGAAACTATCGATTAATGAATCTTAAACAGCTCAGCGATCGATCAAGCATCAACTTTTTCCGGGGCATCTGTGGTTCTACTATCGGAAAGCATAGCCTGCACGACACCACCTCCGATAACGGATTCAGGCTAGAGTGGGTCAAGCTAGCACACAATTCCCGCATCTCAATATTTACAAAGGAACATGGAGATATCCGGATCAGTCAATGGTCAATAAAATTGATCACATTGCGATCGACGCAAGGCACTTTTGCAGTATTATGGATGTCCGAAAGTTTCGAGGAGCTAACATTGACTCGGACCACTACCTTGTAGTTATGGATGCAGATATCCAGAAAATCGCAAAAACAAGTAAATACTGTGAGGAAGTTTGCAGTTGCAAGATATCTCCAGAGCCTTTTCCAATCGAGTGTCCCTTAATTTCTTTCCTATGCCGCCAGCAATAAGTACTGAAGACCAGTGGCTACACTGGCAAAAAGCCATCAAAAATGTCGCTTCTGATGTGCTGCGTTTCTCTCGGGCACCACAACGGAACACCTGGTTCGACGAGGAATGCCGGCAAGCAAATGCAGAAAAACAGATGCCTAATAAAGCGGCGCTGCATAGAAGGACTACGAGCCGAAGAGAAGGAATGAACACAGGCTATTGTAGGAATGAGGTTCGGAAGTTTGAGCTTGAGAAAATTAAGAGTTTCACAAGTTTTAGTAATTTCTACCGTGAAAAACCCTCGCTGACATGATAAGGACAGACAGGGGAAAGCCTTCTTGAGTTTTCTCAATGAAAAAATACACATTTTGCCTTGCATCAACATCGTAAAAGTCTTGTGGAATAAAATTCCGCCAAATGCCCATATTTTGCGGGCAGTAATTTAATTTGACACAAATTAGGAAATAAATTTAGTCTGTGGTTGGCTGCATCCATAAGCATTTGTTTACATAAAGACTGAAGGTTACCTCCCGTTCACAAATTTATTAAATCGTATATTGTATCTTATCGCTTTTCGCATTTACATTATTTTTTAGCACTGCGTCTGAATTTCTGTCCAAAATAAATGCTTTTTGGCCGGAAGCTTCCCTCTGAAATTGGTATTCCTGTTCATATTGCTATAGAGCACGCCTACGCCATCATCCAAATTTGATAAATCTTACAAAGAGTATAATGATATAGATATGTATGTATGAACATATAATTAAAGAAGTGAGTTGATGTTTGTACATATGTATAAAGTATGTATATTATTACTTTATATAATGAGCGTCCGAAAACAACCCCTCCAAGTGGATTTTACCCGATTAGGCTACAAATGATTTACTATGGTATGCGCTTACGTATGTATGTAGTATGTACATATGTTTGGAATTTTTAAATAACAACTTTCAGAGAATTCAGATGCATTACTCAGTAAAAATTTCTCAGTTCCGATATCAAAAGATTTTGACATCCTCTTAAGATATTCTTTTGTTTTAGGAATTCTGTTGATTTAGATAAGTATAGATATGTATGAGTTCATGTTGTGGAAGTGTATTTTTTTTCTCGTGATAAAACTTAAATACCAGAATAAATTCTTGGTAATTTCTTTCATATCAGTTCTATAATGAATCCGACTATGTTTTTAAAGGAATTTCCGCGGAATGCGATTAATAAGTACACTCAAAGAAAAATAATAAGTATATTATAAACCATACGGTTAAAAAAATATGAAAATATTAAACCCATATACGAGGGCTTAACTTTTCCAATTGGAATTGGTAGGTCCTTGGAACTATTCAATGATAACGGTTCCGAAAAACATTTTTAAGAACTCTTTTTGCCTTCCTTGAATTTGAAAATCATCGGTGTTGTTTGAGAATCGAACCTTGATCTCTTGTTCAGTAATCCGATGCATTATTATATTATATATTATTGAAGAGAACAATGATATCACTGTTAATGAATAAGGTAATACCTTATTAATAATCAACAGTATTGAAGTATTAAATAAACTAGTACAATACCTACTATTGAACAAGAAAGGAGATCCGCTTAATAGCGTCAATTAAATAATTAATTAGTCTCCTTAACACCACGAACAAGATCTGCTATAATGTGTAACATCTAAACCCTTCATTAACAACCTGATTGGACCCTATCAGTGTAGTTTCATTCCAGGAAAGTCCACAAATGATCAAATTTCCACACCTCCGCCGAGTAAATTTACCTTTTCGTGGTAAATTTCAACTTCAATTTTCAAGTTATGGTAAAAAGGTAATATTTTCCAATTTCCTTACAAAAAAGGGAAATTCTATTGACTCGCTTATTTTCACTGCAATAGTCAGTAATGAATTCATTCCATAACTTGAAAGGGTTAATTTCGGCGATCTCACATATTTGGTAGTTGTATGCGTAGCGAGGGCACTAGGCACTTTTCGTATTCTAGGTACTAGGTAGATAAACGTTTCTGTTTAGGTCAAAAGGAGCAGACGACAACAAGAGGAAGCGATTCCAATCGAGCTGGTTGGAAGTTGTGGAGTTTTGTGATGTATTAATGTGTTGTGCTTGTTTCGTTAGTTTTGTGGTTTTAATTTCCGTTTCATGCTTTTTGTGGTACCTACTCTATTAACTTTGAAAATCATTTCTACTTGTGTGGGAAATTTTTGGTGGGAATGGTAAATTTTCATCCATCATGTGGTATTTTTCTTGAAAAATGTCTGGCAGCACTGATCGGTACCCATTATTTTTTCATCGGCCGCATTCGACAGCATTTATAGAGACAAACTATACAGACCTATGTCTAGTTTTCGGATCACTCCATACTCGTCTGTTTGTATAGAATAACAATGGAGAACAATCGCAAGGTCAATGTCGGTAACGAAATCACCGAGACTTTTAATGTCAAAAAAGAGTTTAGACAAGACAACAAGACAACATCATACTTGAATTGAATTATGCTTAACTCACGAGCCAACACCGGAGGCACAATCTTTCAAACCACTGTGCAAATACTAGCTCCCCCGGACGATATTGACATATGTAATTGGCAGAAATCAGTGAGCTGAGACCGGTGCGATCGCTAGTATTGAAACGGAAGCTACCGAAATGGGTCTTGTTAACACCAAAACTATGGTGTTAACAATTGAAACTCTGTATCAAATTTAAGATATCCTTAGGATAGGGTGTAAACACCATTAAATGTATAAGATATATTGTTAATATAATGTTTTGAACTATTGTTTGTTGAACTATATGTAATAGGAAAAAATGTTTAGTTAGGTCTACCTACTATAAAAATGATAGTCCTCCTGTTCATCTTTTATAGGAATTTTTTCTCTGAGTGCATACAGTAGTATCCTTCAATTAGTCATATTCTCCATAAAAACAACTTTACGACACTCGCTGTCTGACGTCCGACCTTGTATTAATTTTATTTAAGGCATGTATCAGCATACACAAAAATACACATGTATTGCGTGTTAACAACAGTACTTAAAGGCACGGTCAAAAAATTAGCATTCAAATACGTTAACAACGCCTTTACGACTAAATGAGAACTTGCACACAATGCAGTTACTGTTCCCTTTTGAGTTAACATTAAATTATGTAACTGATAGTATAAACAACTGTTTAGAAATCTAATTAGAACACCTGAAAGCAGTCACGTGAACTGGGAAAAGGCAGATTGGGAGAATACATATGTACATATACGACATGGTTTGTTGAACTTTCCACAACGAACTCGTGCTGACCGCCAAATCTTAGTAGCTAACTAACTTTTTGCTATAGAGAATCTCAGCAAAGCGTGTTAAACAGTTTTGTATTTCATATGAGATAACATCAAATTGAATAGTAATGTTGGACAGATTGAATTACGGATCAGTGTGGATGGAAAAGCATAATTTTTATAGCACTAAACTTTACTGTATTTAAGGTATTAGAAGGTTATTTTTATAGTTATCCGTTATACGGCATTATTTTGCCGAACCGTAGTTTTTATAGATCTTCCCAGAGTTATTAACACTGTCAATGTCTCAGTATGTACAGTGTAGATAAAAAAAAACAGTGAAGACAGCCAGGATTGTGGAATAGGAAAAGGGGACATTGCCTCTTTCTGTAAAAAAAAAGAAGCTAATCCCACGAACTTGTAAATAATCAGCTAAACTAGATTTTCCCAGTTTTACCCATTTTCCTGCAATGTCTTTCACAGAAAACCGATACCTGCACACACTACATCAGTGTCGACGATCTAACACCTGAAACAATCAACAAGGCTGTACTTTTTAAAATGGAATTGCCACATACCGGTGCTTTACGTAAGACTTACCAAAACCACGTTACATGTTCGTAAGTCAGTAAATTGAATCAAATCTTTTCTGCTGCAATACTACAAGAATACATTTAATTTCTTACGGACTTGAGTAGTGATGCGATATGTTATTATCAAATTGGAAGAGACAGTCCCAAACACAAAAATACTAAAAATGAGAACCTTCATTGCTGGATCCTTTATGGATGCATATCTTCTCAGAAGAACTAAATCAGCCTCCCATATGAATTGGAATTGAGTTGGAATACAAAGTGCGTTGAACAAATTAAGAAATCAGGCATACCTTAAAACACCTGTAACAATACTTTCGGAAAAAAGTCAAGCATCTATGGATACACACAACTGCTGTGTATCCAATTCTGGAAGCCCACCTTAGGTAACAAACAAAATATCGACAGCATTCAAAAAATCCAAAGCGCGACGAGTATAAGTACCACAGACACACTGAAATTCTGTCCATTAGATGCTCTAACCGTGTTCTTAGACCTACTCCCTCTCAATCAAAGATACAACATTATGCTACGCAGTCTGGCTCAATAAATGGGTACTGTACAGCTAATTCATATAGGCATGGTAGAGTTCTGGAAAGTAACTACAAAATTTCCACGTTAAACTTCAATAAATGGAAGAAGGGGTTTAAAGAGGGCTTACAACTAGACTGCACAGCTTTAGCGATTCAGGAGTCGTACACTGAGAAATTTTCCAAAATCCATTTAGTTGGTATCTTTACAGACAGCCAAGCCTCTATCAAACCCATTGATTTGGAGACTACATCTTTAAAACTAATGGAGCACTGCTAGAATGAACTCAACTTATAAGGCATCCTCAGCTGGGTCCCAAGTCTCAGCAATTATGAGGGAAATTTAGGAGTTACCATACGGGAGTCAACATTTAACGTCTCTCCAGTGGACAGAGTTAAGTCAATAATATACTATCACTCTTAAAGCTGACCAACCTCGAATGCAATAGCCTATGACAAACCAAAAACAAACGAGATACTAAGTATCTCAAGACAAGATATTGTTAGAATTGTAGCGATATCAAGCTAGGTGTTCCTCGCAACAAGAATGAGAAGGAAGGCAAACCTTTCTGTGACGACCATAAAGAGATATTGGAGAACTCATCCTCTGGTTGAACTCCACAGACATCTCGCAAGGCCTAAGCAATTTTTAATCTACGAAGCGCACCAAATTGGAGGACGGCTTT
The DNA here is from genome assembly GCA_905220385.1 of Xylota sylvarum. Taxonomy (NCBI): domain Eukaryota; kingdom Metazoa; phylum Arthropoda; class Insecta; order Diptera; family Syrphidae; genus Xylota; species Xylota sylvarum. The sequence continues at coordinate 125,589,543 of LR999957.1, forward strand.
ACATCTGAATGAGAAATTTGAAGAAATTAGGCTGGTAGAAGCAACACTTGCGAATTTTCGACACATCCAGTTCGTGTGACTTGTCCTGCATTCAGATGTCGCCTTAAAAGTACTATGCAGTATGTCGCAACATTGCATTCAGAATGTCGCAACAAAGTACTATGCAGTGCTCATTGGCCATGATTCACTAAGCCTTTGACTAAATGACTAGACTATCCATGTGTCATGTCTCGTGTCGACAAACTTCGTGTGATTAGTGTACATACCCAATTCAGAATAACTTTAAAGAATTCAAACTTACATAAGTAATGAAGACCCCCTTTTCGAAAGAAATGTACGTCATTACTTGTAAATACCTACGTACTCCTCATATAACATTAAATGTAAAATTATTTTTATTTAATCTTACACCAACGTTATTTCGATCTAATGTAGATATTTAATAACCGATGCAAATCCGATCTGATTGAAATGCTATTTAAACTCGTAATTAGTGTAGAAAACACGAAAGAAAGTCGGGTATTTTAATAATAACACACAAGAAAACAAGCTGTGAATGAATGAAGTCTATGCACTCACTTTTGACGTGGGATGTGCACTTAAAGTGTATTTCCTTCTCTACACACAACCTACATTCATCGCCAATTTGGACCTGGCTACATTTGTACAGGTTTCTCAACTCCCAAGATCAATTATACGCCAATAATAAATTAATGCCGGTCAACATTTACACACAATACAACTTGATCACAATACAACATGTTCAACGCACGTTTGCGGCTATTAAGGCTGCTGACAAATTTTATAATTATTCAAACTAAACTTATGACTAATTCGTGTGTACAATTGATAATGTAAATATTTTCTTACTATTGAGTACCTACCTACTAAAATCTTGGATGACGCATACTAAATCGTCATCTTGACAATGGGAATACCTGCCCTCCCTCCGGAGACTTGAATCTTTTATCTTTCGTGTCAACATTTGGCACGTGGTGAGTCACATTGGTTAGAGTATCTGTTTTTGTTAATCTCTATTGCGAAGTACCTGCACTATGTTGAATCATTTGTGGTTTAGAGAATCTGCTTAGCAAAGACTGTTTTGCGGCAAACCAAACCATATGCATCGTAAATATCAGTAGGATTAGCAGAGCATTACGCATATTTACGTGTTTGCTGTTTAATGAGATTAAAGACGTTAGGATGATTGTTATACGTGCCTTGAGCTCTAATTAAACAAACGGCTCATACATGGTTTAATTAAATATGCATTAACAAATACATGTTGTAGGAGCACAGATAAGTTAACTTTCTTTGGAATAGTATTCGGTTTCAGAAATCATTTGTAAAAAACTGCATTATGGGGTTGGGTTGCAGGGACACACTTAGACCAAAAAGAAGGTCCATTGTGACACCACCTATATCGAGACTGCCCAGATGGGACAGAAAGTAGGGCAACCAGTTTCGTTGTAAACCCATACCGAAGAGGTATGGCTCGCTGGTTAGACATTTAACCAGTTTGACCCGGTGACAATTTTTTTTTTTTTACTAAGTAAGGTCATTGAGATCCTCAAAGAAGTACTCGCCTAGAGGTCCCGGTCTGCGCCCTCCTTAGCTAGCTCGTCCGCTTTGCAATTGCCTGGAATATCCCTGTGGCCTGGAACCCAGCGTTGTTAATAAACTGACCAGTAAGTTTCAATGGAAACCATTTCAAACGACCAATGCCCAGTTTTTATACCATTCCTGGTTGTCGATGAATGTTTCAATTGTTTAAACCCACTCTGTGGAGTTGAAAGCACTGATTAGGCTGCAGAATTTGATGTCTTGAATTTGTGGTTTACATAGTGTGTCGTATAGCGCCAAAGAAAGAAAGTATAGCACACAAAGAAAGTGAAATAGAGTTTCCTTTTTATATGCATTTTTATAATTGCACCCACTGCTGCAATGGAATACCTAATTTGAAAGCATTTGTGCCAATTAGTCAATAGCCCGCTCTCATTGCTATTGCTATTTGGTCAAAATCAGTTCTGCCGGTTAGGTCCACTAATCTATTTTGTTGTAGGTCGACTATATTTTCCTAGATATGGCGCAACTATTTAGGTTAGGTTAGGTTATGAAGAGTGTGTGCTTATTATTTTCGCTCGGAAACCTAAAGGTCTATTTTGAGTGCCCTTTTTGCCAATAAAAAGAGAAACTTAAAATAAACCACATCTATATTGTTATTGGACAAATTTAGAAACAGTTGGTACTCTTAATGAAGTGGGGAAGTGCCGATATCTGATAACCTATTATCTCTGCGGTATTTGTAAAGAACCTGGATCCCAGGATGCGTAGGCGTCGTTTTTTTAAAGCAGATGTTGAATTGACTTCACTTCGTCCTCATTTCCGCAACTTTCGTATAAATCGTTAGACTCTACACTCCATGACTTCAATGGTGGAGAATCTTCTTTGTTTTCCTTTTGTTCAATACATATATGTACATATGTATGTATAATGTATAATACACGGGAGGTGGCACAGTCCTCCGTAGAAATCCAGAACGAGTTGGCGTATAGGTGCATACACAACGAAAATTATCCTAATTTTGTGTTGATAGGTCCATGTAAGGCAATAACATAAAAACAGCTCTTAAAATAAATAAACGGTCCCAGATGAACCTATTTGCTCATAATTATTTGAGTAATATTATTTTTATCAGACTTTCTTTCACTCGATTTCCCAAAAGACATGGAGTCGTATATTTAAATGAAACCATTCTTTCAGGAAAGACCTACCTTAACAGTTGTTTGTCATTTTTCTGTTTACCTTCATGAAAAATTGAAATGGGTGCGGTTTTTAACAGCAATTCTCTTCTAGTAGGTATACGTATATTCATTAACAAATCTTTAAATGAAACAAGTTAAATTAATTAAAAACTTCAACACCCATTTAATTTCTGTACCGCTCCCTCATGCGGAGTTTTAATTAATTCCATTCAACTGTGTCCACAAGTTCCCGTCCCCTACTAGGTGATCTAAATATGTACGTTCCCCTTCATTCCATCAGACCTTAACCCACAAAACAGAGAGCAATTCCAGAATAAAATAATAAACATTTCAGTGATTACACGTTCCCCGGCGTATTCATTTGACCAACGCCCATGTTGTTCTGCGAAACATCAACAAACGCAGGTCCGATGAACCAACCCCTACCAGTCCTAAATTTTCAATGCGATTGTGAACGACAATATGATTCAGAATACATACATACATATGTTGACTTCCCCATTCTGAGTGTCTATAGTCATTTGTCAAATTTAATTAAAGGTATTAGCAACAAATCGATTCCGACCTGCTGAAAGCGAGATAAACAAAAGTTCGTTACTTGTGCGTTAAACTTGATTTACCTTATATGGTATGGTTGGCAGTTACAATTTATTTTTTGTTTTTCGTTATTAAAATTCTTATCAGGGATAGAATCCTAAACATATTTAACTCACTCTCGATGATGACATCATTTCTGTTTATGAGTTCGTTATACAGATATGAGAAAAATAATAAATATGTTTGTTATTAAAAATATATAAAAATATGTTGATGATTGGATTGGCACTGTAGAAGTGAGGCGTTTTTTGAGGCTTGGGGTAAACATAATCGTTTTCCCTGTTTGCCGATGAAACTCGAATCCAAAAACGGTTGCTTCAAGTTCTAAATTAAAGTCTGCGTAATAGGCGTTTGGTGTGCTTTAGACTTGTCTGTCAAATTCAGTGTTTGGTTAGATATTTCATTAAAAAAAATTCCACATGAAGGAACTTTTTGTAGCAGCTATTTTGAATCGCTGTTCATTGAGAAATTTTAACGGAAATTCGTCATCAAAATGTAAATGTTGCTTTGAAGAAGCAACTGTTACGTAATCCAAAAGTATTTTGATTGGCTTGTTTGTTTGCTCGGCAATATAAACTTTTATTTTGTTATGTAAGTACAAGAGACGTCTTGTGGGATATCTGTATAGGTAAATGTCTTCAGAACACCATCATCTTTTGTTGAGGCATGATAAAGTTAAGTATGTGTGCATTATACTCTGCAAGTAATATTTGTCTAAGGTAAAAAATAAATGATAGTCACACTCCCTTAGAAAGAAAATTATATGCAGTGTGAAAACTGCCTGAGAAATTTAGAATCCAGAATATGATAAAAAGAGGTTACCAGCATCTTGAGTAGCCCCTACTACTTCGAGAAAGTTTAAATCGTTCATAATTTCGATACATTCTAAGGAGTGGACGAAGTCATACATTGCAGTAGTAGTGATAGTTCCGGTATGCAATGAAACCTATTAATCCAAGGTGGCCGAAGATCGAGAAACAGATGGCACAAAACGGTCGAGCAGGAGTCATGGCGATTGCTCAACATTTGAAGAGGCTAGCAAGAATCTGCAAGCGGAATCTACCTTGGCAAACTAGGGATCTAAAGACAATACCCTGACCCTATATAAGTTATTAGGCGACATGTCTAACGAAAGGCGTGTTTTCGCTGAAAGCTTAAAACATTGGGAAAGTTCTTGAAAAAATATACTCGCAAGACTAGAGTAAACAATAGAGACTATAGGCGAAGTTTTGCATGAAGCAATTTCAGTACAAGGATGGCTAAGCGGTACTCTACCATTACTCTGCCATTATAGTTCCATAGTTAGAGCATTAAACAGCCGGCTTATACCGAACAACCTGCTGGGAATAATAACTTTACTTCTCAGTGGTTAGCTCCATTCCTGTGGAATGTAATGTATGATGGCATAGTTGTATTAAAAATACTTGAACAAGTGTCCGAAAATTGCAACCAGATGATTAGAGAATAGACCACAGGACGGAAGCAGTACCAATAAGCAGTAGGAAGCCTCGAAGCGAGTCTACCCATCAAATAAATGCTTGTGACAGTTACTAGGCTACCAAGGAGCGAGGTAGTCTTCTGGCCATTAGTGGCACTATTAAAACATTGGACGACCCAGGCTACCAATCCGAAACCTGCTGGCAACGGTGAGAATAGCATTTCAAATGTATGCGTCTCTTAAAATGGGACGAGTAAGGGATGAATTTGGTGCTGTTAAAGAAGAACCCAGAGCGACGACAGGCAGAAAGGGAAATTGATGGCCAAGTAATACTGAGAGGACTTATAGCATTCATGCTGACGACAAACGAATCACAAGCACGATGCAGCAACTTTGTCTGGAAAAGGAAACAGTAAGAAATAAGATTTCTGCAAGCCCTGGCAGTTGAGAAAAAGAGGTGATGGAATACCGAATCGACCCCAGCGAATGAATGGCTTTACGGTGGTATCACAGGGCACGAACAGAGCAGAGAAATAGGAGGGGTGCATAAAGAAGTATAACATGGAGTCGTGCATACTTCTTTCCCTTTAAAAAAACAGAAACAAGGCAATGAACCCACTAGAACAGCTAATAGGCGCTATATTCACTTAGTTACTTGGGCCACAGTTACAGCCTCGTGAACGGTCTATGACAGGACGACATACATATGTATCTTTTCCTACTAAAGCTGAACCGTGATGCTGCAGCAATTACCCATGTAGGTACATACATACATACATATGTGAAGGGTATTTTTTTAATCCAGTAGTAACTTCAGACAGTTACCTATAACTTTCAAACCATTTGTCAGATTGCAAACTGTCAGTGTCATTTTTATTCAGTAGTTTTTTTTAATAATTTTATCCTGGTGACATACACGCCTTAACAACGTTACCAAATTTTAGAAATTTGGTTCCAAAATTATGGTTCTGTGCGCCAAACTTATAGTGAACTTGCACTATATTAAACCCGATATAATCGACCATCTGAGACCGCTGTTCGCCGTATTGTTGGTATGTCAATAAGCACAATTGTCGCTTTTTGAGCGAAGATAATCCACATCAGATTATCGAAGTGCACAATTTGGTGCGATCTGTGACAAGTTTTTTAGTTTTAAAGGACTTTGTTCCCTGGTTTTGATCCTTGCTTTATGTTTTATTTCCTTTGCCAACAATTATATGTATTTCTTTTTCTTGTTTAATATACATGCACCTTTTCACTGCTTATAGAGGACCTTTCAGTAAATTTCATTTACACTTTATCGCGTCGTTCTACTCTACTTCAAAGTTGTTTAAGCAGACCACACATGCGAACGGGATAAACTGCAACAAATCCCGCCCAACTAGCACACACTAACCAGTGATCTACTTTTTATTTCTTCGTCATCGTCACAGATGCTATTTAGCTTTTAAACTGAAAATATAAAACCGGCCATCGAATATTTCTATGAACCGTTAATAGTTGACATCAATTTAGAAAGCACAACTCATCACACACAAATTATAAATGCAAATCTTAATTATTGTTAACTATGAAAGAGATCGCTTCATTCATTCGTTATTTAAACAAAGTTTTTTTTTTCAATTTCCAATTCACTGTTGTCTCTCCAACTGCAAATGCTGGTTCGATACAAAAAAAAAAAAAAACAAAAAATCTCCACAATACAGTTGCATGTCGTTTACTCCAGTTCATCCCGCTACTTTCCCTTATTAATAATTTTAAAAGCAAATAATGTATTCAAATGCAATGCAATCTCTCCTCGTGCCATTGTATCTCATCAGTGATGGATGCACAATGAACGGAAGACTATGTATCTATAGCACTGGTACACACAGTTTCTACATTCAGCTGGCAGCGAAGAAGAGCACACTGATATAATTTGCCAGCTAGATTCGCTGTTCAAGTGGCAGTAAGTAGAGTAAAGTGATACTGGCTGTGAACTGCGAAAAGATCTGGACAGATTGTCTAGCCACCCACATGAATTTTTTATTTTTATTTTTTCTTTTTCTTATGTTGTTTCTGCCGTTCCTATGTGAGTATGTCATGTAGAAATTCCCCAGTTATTTCGGCTTGTGAGTGTGTAGTTTAACAACCTACGTATGGACGGATGTATGTTTATATTTATGTACGTTACCTCCATTCATCGCTTATGGTGGCAGTATAACAAACTGGAAGTGGAAATGCTGCCACTACTAAATGTGGTCATTCCACTTTTCTCTTCTCTCCAGACACTGGTGGCTGTTGGCGGTTTGAAAATATTTCGAACTTGCGACGAAGTTGGTGAAGTGACTCATTTCTATATGCATCAAGGAATTTAGGGTGTCTTGCATTGGTTTCGAATAAATCAATCTATGTATGTACGTATCCACATATGTAAGTATGTACATATGTATATCTATGTAAGTATGTATGTACATATGTAGGCACTTTTTACGATCCAAATTACCAGATTGGTTACCCCTGGTCTTCATTGGCAATAATTCAATGCAAGAAATGTACCATACAATTTAAATTTTCAATGGAGAACGCAAGTTTGTTAATTTTAAAGAAATTTCAAATTGATTTCTTTCTTTTCGGGATTTTCAAGGATCGAGTCCCGCAAACACTAAATTTTTTTACGATCATAAGAAGAAAAAACTTAATATAACTAGATTAAAAAGCGGCTCTACAATGACCCTACAAATCAGTACTTCTAAATGTAAGTGTGTAGTAATATATGTATGTAGATATCTATGTATAGTCTATATACATCTTTGCCACTGTCTTCACCCTATTCTGATGTCTACAGCGCCAACGGTTTGTCCTATTTCGGTTTGCCCTATTTCGGTTTGAGCTCTTCATCAACCTGAGCCTAAGCTAACAAACTTCTCCAGCCAAGTCGATAGTCAGCCAGTTGTCTCCAGTTTGGCATATGAATGGTGTGGTCCCTTCGGGATAAATTAAAAGACTCTGACTCGGAGATTATCAGAGACGGTTTTGCACTCAAATGCGTTTTTAGCTCTAACAAGCAGCGATTGGAAAGAGTTATTCTTCATTTGATCTCTGCTCTGCTGGTGTCATTGTCTAAACTAAAAACGAATACTACATATGTAGGTAAAGTCCTTAACTATTTTAAACTTATATCTTTACTGAGCATGTATCTATTCATCGGGCATACTTTCAACCGACCATGTTGCTTATATCTTACCAAGTCATCTTCCGCTGCTCGATAGTTATTTTAGATTTCGCTATATTAACCTCATCCAGATCAGGTGAATGGAAATGTTGGTTATGGTTGTCCAGATTGAATGGTTTATTCTGGCTAACAACGGAATTTTAGTCGTTATAGACGTTAATGATTGTTTCATCATGAGCATGAGTTCGGTATTGGAATTGTAGTGTTTTTCTTTTATATAATACATATAGAAGAAAAAGAGTATTTTGCAGTCTTCGGTCCAACACCGAAAGTCTTAGAAATCATAAAATATTTAACTTCTGATTACAAGAGTAAGTTACGTCTTGTGTTATTATAATGTGCCGATTGACTGAAAGAAATGTCCAGCAGAGCTGCATATTGACAACGCCTGACACAATGAGATGAGCGGTGACATCTTGCTCGTGGTTTAACATTGACAAGCTCACTTAAAATTGAATGATTAATAAACTCTGTACATACAAAATTAAAAAAAAAAAAAAAATAACAAATTTTCCTCTCATTTTATGGATGCACATGTGAATCATTAAGATCCAGAAAAGGAGTCAAATCAAGAGAGATTGTCAATAATGCTTCCTGTGGTCATTTGTTTACTTCTTCCGTAAAACAAATGCTATGGTGCCAAATAGTTCATCAAATCAAGTAGGTAATATTGATTTGAGGCTTAATATACCCAATAAGGTTAAATAAGACGTTAGCTGGTCGTGCAGTTAAGTTAGGTTATGATACAATTTGAACCATTATCAGTACGAGCTTGGTTCTGTTCAATTTTCCATCGGCATCCTAGTAACAACTGTTTCAGAATGTCCTCTGCTTTAAACATAAGACTGTGTCCTAGAGGAGGATAGGTGAGAACTAAATACAGACTATAGATACAACCATGTAGAAAGCATCATTCCTGGTTACTATTTGTATTCCTACTTATATTCGTACACATTTCAATAAGTTAACAACAATAACGACTAGCATTGTTTTTTAAGACAGACATAAGCATAATACATCACCAGACCCTTTTTTTGCTTCCACATGACAGCACTCAATTAACAGTCAAGGTCACTTAGTAAATTATCCGCCATCCGACTTATTATCATCATAATATGGCCATGCCACACTACATGCTAACGCAACTAAGTGAAATTCCAGTCAAAGGAGATAAAGATAAGCACACATCAGTGTTTCTTTCCTTAGTGTCTAATCGTTGTTTAATGTCTGCTCGAAGATCATCATTAAAACTGTTTACACCGTACAGCGACAGCATCAACGACACAATCACAATGACAATGTCAATGGCCACTGTGACACGTTGTAGTTGTCGGTTCGCAGCATTTCACTAACAATTCAGCGAAAATCTCGTACAGAATGAACAGAAAAAAAGATAGTATCTTTATCTGCAATTAGAGAGTTGCGCGAAAAAAAGAAGTATCTGGCGTTTTTTTTTTCTACAGAGCAACATACATATAAATATCTACTCATAGTTACTGGTTGCATGAACCTTGCGTGCTTTGCTTGGTTTCGTGGACGGGGTGTAGGTTGATGGGTACAATGTGGGTAAGTATGTATCTGACTAGTTTCGCTAGGTGTGTGGATGTAATGTACATATTTTACCTCGCATTATCTTGTTTTTTTAGTTTTTTTTCTTCAATTCTTTTATGGGTAATAGTTTTTTTTTTTGCTTTTTTACATTGTTTTGGTTTTGTTTTTTTTTTTGCAAATGAGACAACTTTTACCGACTTTGTGAAAAATGTTTGAAGAAAAAACAACTTTTTTTTAAGAAAAAGAAAAGAATGACAAACGAAATTGATTTTCTTTTGATAGATGTTAGGTGGACTTTATATACCTATTTATTGTATAGGCATTACAGACTGGGGTGAGACTGGTCTTGAGTTTAATAAACGAATCAAGTTAATGTCTATGACCTCTTAAGCAAGTCATGCAAACACTTGTACTCAAAGCTGTGGATTACTTGAGATGGGATCAATATCCGACAAGAATATCGGCATCTACATTGAGAGTCAGGCTGCGCTAACGGCCCTAGAGTCCTACATCAATAAAACTGAAATATGAAATATGTTTGCAGAATCGTCTCAGATTATGTTGGGTACCTGAACACTGCGACTGAACACTGCAATGAAAGTGCTGACGTACTGCCCAAAAAAGGAGCAGAGCTTCCAGAAAATGACATAATTTAAGGTATAAAATCATTATTCTTCATAGTATCATCAATATGGTTGGACTGATATGATCAAAGTAGAAGGACATGGGATGTCAAAGTCCTTGTGGCTTCTGTTAGATCGGAAAAAATCTAGGGATGTAATAAAACTTAGCAAATTAAGGTTAAGAATAGTTATAGGGATATTTTCTGCTTGTTACCTTCTGAGGAAACATGTTATGAGATCAAGATTATTGAACATGGATGTATGCAGATATTGCGATGACCTAGACGTTATTAATCTACTCTTTGAATGTCAAGCCGTTGCCCGTAGTAGACTAAAGTACCTTAGATTATCTTTGTGTGTTGGCTCAAATGCTTTTGCTCTTTAAGAAACCGATAATAGTCTTTGGTCCATCACCAAACATATGGGTTCGTATGTACATACATATGTACGTATGTATGTCAAGTACGGTCAAGGTAGGTACATAGCTAGCTGCATTTAAGTTGCATACCTGTATGTACGCTTCAAACGAATGTACTAGAATTAAGTCACCCCATGAATCATTATCATTTTATATAAAGTCATTATCATTGTAAATACACAATGGTCATTACATTACACTTCAAGAGGTCGTTGTGATTTGTGTATAGCTGCATCTAACAGTTCTGCGTATTGACCAGACACCATATCAACAAAACATTACAATAAGCAGCAAAACTATGTCGGATGTGTCAGTCAGAAAAATGACTAAGCGCTAGCTAGACTACAGGAACCATCTGATTCATTTAAATTTTAAACTCAAAAACTGGCAGAACCTCGAATAGTTGTCCACTTTATAAGTAAGCAATTCTGACCCCAAACGGGGGCATTCATATGTAATGTATGTATGTACATATGTATGTATGTATTTAAGCGACCGTATGATCTCGAAAACATTGGAATCAAAAAGAATGTCTCATCATCACATAACTATCGCGCGTTGGTAGCAACGGTAAAAAGTGCTGTGTGACATAATTTTATTTCATATGGGCATGATGTATTCCTACATACATACATACATACATGTAAAACGTCAAGTACAATTAAATAAAATGCGGCAAAAAAAATTATAAACAAATAAATAATAATTTTGTTGCTATCTCGTGCACTAGCGAGGTCTAGAGACAACGCCAAGAGTAGGTTGTTGGAAATCCAGAAATCCCACACTCTCACCTTCGTACTTATACAGCTGTGGCATTTGTATGCATGTACATATGTATGTATAAGGCAAAAAAAAATGCTAGCAATAAACAATTTATTTGTAAGATACCTACGGTGATGCTGGCAGAGTGAATACAGTGGGTGTCATCGTTAATAAGTACTGAAAGTTTTACAAGCAGGTGTTGGTAGGCAGTCAAAGTGAAAACAGTCCTAGGCGCCAGAAACATTACCCTCGTCAAAAAGATACATGCATACATATGTATCTATCCATGAGTATAATAAATTTTTTTATATAACTGACTTGACATGTAATAATTTAAAATAGAGAAAAAAATTTAGGTATCTAAAATTATTTGCAATACATAGTTTGAAAAGTGTGTCAGTCATTGTTTGTCTTTTGTTTTGGGGTTTAATTGATGTTAGAGAGATGGATTCAATGTTGTTGGTGTACCTACCTATTGCCACATATCAAACGAAGACCATTTTTTTTATCTTCTCAATGAAAAATGTAAATATGTATGTACATATGTATGTACATATGTAGCAGTTTTTTGCAGTTGACTGAAAGATTTGTCGATACATTTTAAAGGACCTTTTTCTAATACTATGTCACCACCAAAACTAGATCTGTGATTTAGCGAAAAAAGATTTAGAATTATGTACATACATACATATGTACGTAGGCTGATGCTTATCTAGCAATCCCAGTGTGAATTGGAACGCGAATAAGAGTCAGAGCGTTTAGTCTTGCGACCTCAAGCGCAGCCTGGCCATTGCTCAACGCTGCTTCTATTGGTATAAATAACATAGGTCTCCGCTTCGTTAACAAAGGCATACTCGCCTAACCAGTTTTGAAGTCTAAAGTCGGCCTCCATACAGGCACCAGCAACGGATTCTTGATACAAAATTCGACAACATTCCAATTCTGGTTTAAACTCTGGACGAAGTCAGTCCTAAATGTAGGAAGAGTCGAATTTAAATTTGCCCAGCAGTCCCATTGTCATTGTTGTCATTGGACTAGACCGCCAGGGGTTTAAGTTATTTCAACAAGTATGTAGCTACAGGTTTGATGTCTTCAAAAGTTCTGTATTACTACTACTATGATAAAGTTAACAAAAATTCCCCGTTATCGCCGGATAAGATAAAACTACTTTAGTACTTAATTATTAAGAATATCTTTGAAACCAGATAAGAAAGGCATTTCCCCAAAGTATAAACTACGTAAATGAAATTCCACAAACTGATCGTAGGTACTAAAACATGTTTCCTCAATATTTTTGGGTGGCAGCACCCAGCTTCCCAAAATCATTGCCAGCCGGTTTTTTTTTTCTGATATCAATGTAAATTCAGACTTTTTTCTTTGAATCAACCCGCTAGGGAAAAACGGCTTTTCCAGTAAACAAATAAAAATAAAAATATTAAAAAAAAAATATTATTAACCGTCTATCGTATAAGAGCTCTATACTGCTACACAGCATATCATCACACAAACACAAAGAAAATCAGTTCAAAAGTTGATAAACTGACATTCCACACCATTTTAGTCACAAGTATTCCCATATGCGCTGTGTGTTGATTCTCCATAATCAGCACTGACTCATTTACACAACTCAGTTGTCCAAAAGCTTAACAATGTGCGTCTGTAAAAACACAACATGACCACAGTCAAAGAAACCTTTTCCCCATTTTCAAACTACTAGAAGCTACCAATATCAAACTCAACGAATGAAAGGCAACAACGATTGATAAAGAAGAAATGTAAAAAATAAAAAAGCAAAGAAAAAAAAAATTGCTAGGTTTTTGTATTGCCGATCTACTCATACTAACGCATAAGGCGATTACACATTCAATCCTAAAAGGGGAAACGAATTTTCCAAGGCAAATGCGGCAACATAGCCGATTGTGCATCCATTCCCATATATGGTAAAATGTCAGAAATTTTGTACAGAGTTTCTGATAAGAGGGGATACCTTTATAAACGTCGACAGCGACCAGTTTTGACATCATAACAGTTCGCGTTCTTGTGCTGTGTGGAACGTCACGTTTCTTCAAGTCAAAAAAAGCATATTCCTTAATTTAGGATTAACAATTTTAGTATTTATTTAATTTAAATCTTAAAACACAAACCAAATGTAAGTACCAACAAAGTGTTGTCGAAAAATAGCTTTCCTTTTTTTGTTTTAAATTTAACGGTAATCGAGAAAATGTACAAAAAAAAATAAAAAAAAAATTCCCCTCGTCTCTGTACATGTATGAATTTTGAAAAGTGAATCAAAAAGGATAAAATGGATAAAGTGGGATTATGAATGTGTATGTGTCGAAAAGTGATTCAAATATCTATGGATATACTGACATTTTCTGCCTAGTAACATAGATAAGTTAAATTCCCCCGCCATATTTGAGATAAAGCCCCTCGCTAATTGCTTTAAGAAGCCGGCTAATTTGCTATCGGAGAGAACTGTATAATATAATTATGTAATAGAGAATGACGTGTATGAAATGTACGAATACGTGGCGGTTAAGAAGAAAAAATATAAGGAATCAGGTGTCAAATTAACACCCCACAACACGGTGTAAATTATTTTATGAACATGCATCAAGGTCATGTGGAGATATTTTTAAATCAACGGTCAACAGCTCATGCTTTCATGTGGAGAGACAAAGTTCAAGTGGATACTTGAAATAATGTTGACAAGAGTGACGGTTGAAATCATAAGATTTTTGATCTTTGGAACACAAGTACAGAAATTGTTGTTTCTACTATACATGTTGTTTTACTTCAACGACGTAAGAGTTTTTTGACATTTTTGTCTTAAATTGTTAACCGTGTTAAGTTAGATTTTTGAGAATCCAGTTCTTTGTGGAGAACTTTGAAGAGGACTCCTTATAAAAACGTATAGCTGCTTAATTTCATAAATATAAGCTTAAAGTTTGATTTTAACAGATTTGCGTTACTTTGAAAGGATTTAAACTTCCAATTGCTTTATAAGCAACTAATTTATTTAACACATTTTAAAGTCATAAGCCTAATTTGACCTTGCTTAAGCCAAAGTGACAGGAAAACTGTTCAAACTAAACCAAACTACTTTCGGCTTCCAACATTTCAAAAATCCAAGTAGACATGAAGACATCCACTCTTCGTTATGTCTATGGAAGATTGTATGAAACTTATGTACATATGTACCTAAGCAAAGGTTGTGCTGACTAATTACCCTCTTAGGAAGTCAAATTGTCAATTTTTTTGTCTGACTGTTGTTGACATCAGCTTTCAACACTTTTATAGCAGTTTGTATTGCGGACTGTCAAAGCCTGTTTTACTTATGTGGTCGTATTCTTAGGAAACTGAGCTGTCCTTTTATCAATTATAGTTGGATGTCTGATATTTCAAAACATAAGGGCTTGAATTAAGCGCAAGTAAATAGTCTAAAAGTAAGTCTAGAAACATTTTTCAACGTCTAAGATATAAATATTTAACAGTTCCAAAAACTTGATACAGCAGCGCCAAAGTTGTGGCCTTCTTTAAAGTATATTCTGTATATCTTTTCCTCTTACAATGCCTGAGTCGTTGCTCTAAATTCATCTTCCTCAAAAGTTCAACTTTTCAGATCTCTGTCATTTTTCTCCACTGAAATGCGTAAGGTCTAGTCTGACGGAAGCGAAAATGCGATTCTGTCAAAGTTTGTGACATACTTATATGTACGTATGAACGAATGTAGCTGCACTTGACAATTGAAACTATCAAGATTCTAATGACCTCAACTTAGTTGTTTACGAGGTCAATAGACCTTAAATGCAATTTTTCGCATAACTCAACAGAATTTCGATAGTTACCGGTTCCCATCTTCTAATTTCCAATGCTACCTACTTTTTATGCAGCGAAATACAAAAGAAATCCAAGCTGGCTGGCATTCATTAAATTCATCTTCTCTCTATTCAACTTTCCACTTGAGAGGAGAAAATCTAAAACAAAAAGAGAAAAGTCTTATCCAAGCCAACGTGGAATCTCCATAGAAAGTTGGTACTTCAAGTAAATGCCCATCTTAAGCCGGCAAGTAGATACATTTCACCTTCCCATTCCCCGCCCCGAAAAGTCTTCTTAATAAGTGCGATGTAGAAGGAAACGGCACGTGAACTTGACTTAATTTTTTTTCGCCTTTTTCTCGTTTCTTTGCTCTCCAAGTTCGGCTTTTGGGTGTATGGTGTGCGACGTGGTCGTTGTCATTGTAGGGGAAATGCGAACAGCAGAAAACATTACCATATATGGTCAGAGAAACGCTCGATTCACGATTTTCTGTCATTTCCCCTACCATTATCATGCCGGGTGTTACCCATACCAATGTAGTTTAGCGGCTTTTTTTTTACGAGTTGGGTGCGGTTGTGAGTATGTGTTTCGATGCGCAATAGCGACGGGGAATTGTCTAGCATACCCGCCATACTGCACACCTCCCTTGTTCAATGGTTTTGTTATGGTAGTGGTACTGGTCGATGACTAAACCCGGTAGGGGCACGAAACAACCTCTCAAGCTGGAGAAATAACAGTTTGAATGGAGGATTTTTGAATTTAACTGTGGCGTCACTCGTCATTCAACTGCCGAAGTGGTTGCGTCGTGTATTTGTGTGCGCTCTCGAATCTCTAGTGTGAAATTCTACTTTGCTGCTCTCCTTCTGCAATAATTTTTTGTTTTTGTGAAGCCCAAAACTTTTCTCTTTTGATTTTTAAGTCAAAATTAAAGTTTTTGTACAAAATTTTTAATTTCAATTGAAATTTTGTGTGGTTTTTTCATTAAAAATATAAAACAAAAGGTAATTGGTGGTGAAATATATAGTTCTCAATTCTTTTTTTTTTTTTTTTTGCCGGCTTGGTGTGGTGGGTTTCAATGGTGGGAATCAACCACTTTTTCTAACTGCCAAGGGCGTTGCCCTGTTGGCTCTTTTTTTATATTCCATTTTACTTCTTTTTTGGTGGTGTGTTAGTGATTCACTTTGAAATTTTGTGTATAACGACGAAAAAAAAAAAGAATTTTCTCGATTAACTAGCTTTTTTTTTTTAATTCAACGTTGATTTTCAGCTCTCTAACTTTCAATTTGGATTTTTATTCTAGAAATCAACATGTGCGACGAAGAAGTAGCTGCATTGGTTGTCGATAATGGATCCGGTATGTGCAAAGCCGGTTTCGCTGGAGATGATGCTCCACGAGCTGTCTTTCCATCAATTGTTGGTCGCCCAAGGCATCAAGGTGTCATGGTCGGTATGGGACAAAAGGACTCGTATGTCGGTGATGAAGCCCAGAGCAAGAGAGGTAAGCATTACTTAATTTAAGTAAAGAATTTTGCGGAAAGAATAAGAATAAAAGTTGCAATTTTTGATTAGTTTTGCAAATAAAATGTCTAGCCAATTCCCAGAATTAGGGAGTGTCAATACAACTGCAAGAATATCATACCTGCATATGTATGTATGTATGTATGTATGTATGTACATATTTATTTCCAATTGGAATTGATCCGGTTTTCCATAAATCTTAGAATTTTTCTTACGCATTTCAATTTAAATTCCTACTTATTAGAAAGGCTTCTAAAAATAAAGAGCTATATGTATATATTTTGTATCTGGCAATGCTAAGCAATCATAAATTTTAAAAAATTGGCGAGGACTGCTGAAAAATTAAATTTAATAACCCAGCTTCAAAATTTTATCGTATAATTGGTGAAGAATGTTTAAAAAAAAATATTCCATGAAGAGCTGGTACAACTATACGCTATTGGTGCATTTTTGTCCTTGGTAGAGGACAACAGTCATACAAATTGCAACCAAAGAGTACTTGCTTGCAGCCAAGTAGGTGTTTAATTTCACAGAATTGGAAAAAAAAACACATTTGTTGTGTTTCCTGTTAGGAACACACACTAAGCATGAAGTCCTTTGCATATCCGTGTTTACTAATTACATCAGTTCTGTTCTGGTCTGAAAATGGAAATATATTTTAGCCTAGATGGAAGACTGGTTTCCAGCAGCAAAAATTGGTTTGAATGTAATTTTTTAATTACTTCCTAGGTGAGGATGGCCTGGCTTAGTTAGAAGTCTCATTAAAATTTTGTACGGCCTATTTAAAGTCATCTTGGACAATATGTTATACAAACCAGCTATGTACATAACTTTTGATCAAAAATTTGCAAGTAACTTCAGTCATGAAGTTCTCCATCCACATACATATATGTACATAAGTATGTGCATATGTACATGCATAAAAGTGTACCCATTGAAACCACTCTTTACTCACCACATCATTTATCTTTCCTCTTTACAGGTATCCTCACCTTGAAATACCCAATTGAACACGGTATCGTCACAAACTGGGATGATATGGAAAAAATCTGGCATCATACCTTCTACAATGAGTTGCGTGTTGCCCCCGAGGAACATCCCGTCCTCTTGACTGAGGCCCCATTGAATCCAAAGGCCAACAGGGAGAAGATGACACAAATCATGTTTGAAACATTCAACACCCCAGCTATGTATGTTGCCATTCAGGCTGTACTCTCACTGTACGCCTCCGGTCGTACCACCGGTATTGTGTTGGATTCTGGTGATGGTGTATCTCACACTGTACCAATCTATGAAGGTTATGCCCTGCCACATGCCATCCTCCGTTTGGATTTGGCCGGTCGTGATTTAACAGACTACTTGATGAAAATCTTGACTGAACGTGGTTATTCATTCACCACCACTGCTGAACGTGAAATTGTGCGTGACATCAAGGAGAAGCTCTGCTATGTTGCTCTAGACTTTGAGCAAGAAATGGCAACAGCTGCATCATCAAGCTCCTTGGAAAAGAGCTATGAATTGCCCGATGGTCAAGTAATTACCATTGGTAATGAACGTTTCCGTTGTCCCGAGGCTTTGTTCCAACCCTCATTCTTGGGTATGGAAGCATGTGGTATCCATGAGACTACATACAATTCCATCATGAAGTGCGATGTCGATATCCGTAAGGATTTGTATGCCAACACAGTATTGTCCGGTGGTACCACCATGTATCCAGGTATTGCTGATCGTATGCAAAAGGAAATCACCGCCTTGGCTCCATCCACCATGAAAATCAAGATCATTGCCCCACCAGAGAGGAAATACTCCGTATGGATCGGTGGATCCATCTTGGCATCATTGTCCACTTTCCAACAGATGTGGATCTCAAAACAAGAATACGACGAGTCTGGCCCATCAATTGTCCACAGGAAGTGCTTCTAAGCATAGCTCTCGCAAAACTGTATTATGTATTGCTAATTATTATTTTTTAATTATTATTATTATATAATTATTAATTCAAAAAACAATTGGAGAGTAAAAAACATCCTTGTACCGTAAAATTATCTCTCCAAACCAACAACAACAAGAAAAACAGCAAGCAACAAACAACAACAAATGAAGCCTACTTGCGCCAAATTTATATTAAAACAAAAAACAATGAAGAGAAATTTTGCATAAAGACAAATAAGAATTATTTCTTTTTTTTACAAGAAAAAAAAACAAAAAGCATTTCCTTTTTAATTTTACACCACACACTACACCATGCGCAACATGCAACCAACACAAAATACATTCGTTTTCATTATTTATAGTCTTATTATATAATTATTTACATTAATATGGAGATGATTTGCATTCCTTTTTATGTACAATTGTTTTTCATTTCTTTTTTCCCCTAAAAATACTTAAAAACAAAACAAAATGAAAAGACTTACACGTTTAGAATGAAAACAAAAAAGACATTTTTGATGAAAAGAAAAAACAAAAAAGCGAAAAATTGTAATAAAAAACAAAGAAAAGAAAACATGCTGAGATTTTTAATTTTACTAACTTTGCTAACATTCCAAAATTGTCTGAATATAATCGAGGGTGGGTGAGAAAGGAGTGGCGCTTTTTAACACCTCTTAGGTAGGCATATACACATACAGAACATCCAATATTCAAATTAAGGCATCCAACTGCACTCACCTACTCTCGTCTCTTTTAAAGAGTTTCCGTCTTCTCTCTAGGTTTTCTTTTCTTTCGTTTTTCTTTTTTGTGTTGTTGCCACACTACTCTTCCTAATCTATTATCCAAAGGAAAGCATAAACTAAAACAAAAAAACAAAAAACTAAAAGGAAATGTTAAATGTTCTACATCTTAAAGTAGAAAGCGAACTGTATCCAGTGGAAAAAAAAAGTTTAAAAGTAGACAGAATAGTTGAACACTTTAAGACAACCGTTCGCTTTTTGTTTCCACAAATTTTTTTACCACTAAAAAGAAAAACAAAGAAATGATGAAAAATACAAAAATATGTAAAACAAAAATTTATGTACCGGTGGTTTTATTTGGGACGGAAGGGGCTTCCGCTTGGAGTTTACCGTTTTGGGGAGTTTCAAATCGTTTTGCTTAGCCATTAAATATTTAAATTTGGACTTCAACGGCAGACTGGGGTCAGTGGCACGTGTCCGAAGTGTGTTTGTATTTACATTTCTGATGGAGGAAGTGCCGCTTATGTATTGGCTGGCCATTTGTTTCGGAGGTGATTGAAACGTTTCGAGGAAAGACAACGGATTTTGTTCTGATAAGTAGGTTATTACGGTTAGTGGGATTAGATTGAGAGAAATGCTTGAATATCGTTCTTGGTTTAGTTTGGTTTTAAGTGACAAAAGATTCTCTTCGTCATAGTTCTTTAAATTCAACCTTAGTAATGTTAATTGACTAATGTCTAACGTCTGATGTAAAGTTCGAATGTAGAATGTTTTGTCCTAAAAGGTTTGTCCAGATGACATTGGTGATAGCTTGGTACAGTACCCACAGTGCATGTGTGGCCTCTGCGAATAGCGATCTAATGTACGGTAACACAGACAGCGGACTTGCAGTGTGCTGTGTGAGCCGTAATTTGGTTGGACACTAAAGGGTCTCGAACTCGTTGGGCGCCATTGTTATGAGTGAGGTTGAGCCACGGAGGCTACTTCGGTGTAGATGAGGGGGCGGCGGCATTCTTGTGAACGCGCTTCTTTTCCCTACTTTCGCCAGGGTATTGGCACAAGTCCTTGACCACTACTCTGCTTTCCTATCTTTTTTTGTCCGTCCGAAGTCAGATTAAGGTTTAGTTTACTCTTTCTACTAGGTTTAGTTTAATAAAATGGCAAAATTTCATGTTATTTGAGTAGGTGGTGTATGGTGGGGTTGGCAAGAACGTCCGACGAGCTTAGCCGCCGCCCTACTCACGTACACCGAAGTCGCCTAACCTCCCTCATAACAATACCTACTAACCGATAATTTTGTGAATCGATATGTACATATGTATATGTATATGCATTCGTATTCGCCAAATCAAAATAACAACGTTTTCTTGGACACAATCTTCAAATCGTCATTATTTGTAAGCATTGCATTGTGTGTTCTCCAGCGTTAGGCCACACAGCTGGATCAGATTTTCTGGCATCCCGAATTCAGTCACGGCTATGTAGATCTCGAGGTGAAACAATCTTAAATAAAGTCTATAAATAAGTTATGGGACTCAACATGAAATTCATTGGTTTTTTAGTACCTATTTACTTTAGTTTTAAAATTTTGACTGTTATCGACCTACCACACTGGTATTTGTCTGCCGATCATTGTATTGAAAGACGTTTTGAGACTTTATATGGGTATGGAGCAGGGATGTAGCTCGGGTACATGCTTTTGTCCCCCCAAACTTGGCATAACTTCCGTATTTGAATAGATTCGCACATATTACTAAATGATAAGTTTCACTAATTCGTAGTCTTCATTGCGGCATTGAAATCAGCAACCACATACATACATATGTACTTGTCCAAATGTGCAACTGCCGGACGTTGTTGTTCTATTCCTTCAGCTGGAAAAACTGTGTGAGCCCTCTCCTTATGTAGGATTTTCTAATTTAAATTAGAAGCTTGCAATACAACTAGGGTACTGTCGGAATTTTTTTGAGTAACTTACATTTACCGCAGGGTTGAGGAAGTAAGTTTTTTCAGTTTTTTTTCAGACAGTGATGTTTCGCTTTTTTAATAGTGTTCTGATCAAATAGTCCGTTGCTTTCGCAATACCCATCAATAACTGAACGTCCCACAGTTTACTTTCAAACATATACATACATATCTTCAGACATACTGTTACCATAACCGTTGCCGTAAGGAAATTCTTTTCTGTACTTACAACGTGGATGTGGATGCTCTGCCAAGCTCAATTTTTGCCTTACATTATAATCTTCAAACATTTAAAATAAAAGCGCATAGGTATCTCTTACTCCGCTCGATGTTTTTACATTAGAAGGGTACTCATAACACCTTGTAAGTATTATAAAAAAGAAACCACTATGAATCCATCTCTCGTTTTAAATTCCCCTGAACCCCTTGGAGTCGTAGTCCGGACTTTGATTGGAAATACATATATCCTCAATGAAGTGAATTTATACCAATTTCTTAAGGAAATAAATAATTAACTGTATTTAATTAGCAAACAATGTGTTAACAAAGGGAATGTACAAGTCCGAAGTGATCGCGACCACCATCGATCGTTTTCAATTTATCATCCAGCGGTGAAATAATATTAAATGCAATTGTCTCCTTGATCTGCAAGCGGAAATAAACTTGTTAACTTTACATAATTAGAATTTTAAGACTGTGGTACAAACCGCCATTGTAAGATCGTAATTAGTGTTTGAATTCTCAATGGACACGTTTATATTCTGATTGATTGTCCTTGCCCAATCCCTTAGTGTGTGTATATCCTCCAAGTCATAACGAAAATACTGAGAATAACCAGCTTTCTTGAATTCTTCATTTGCCCTAGAAATTATATTGCTGACAAGAATAGCAATTAACTGTAGAACCAGATAAGCCTTTTGAGAGGTTTCCTTTCTCTTTAACATTTCGTTAATATCTACTTCGACCAGAAGTTCGTTTATTAAGGAAAACTAGAGAACGGGAATGAAATTGCAAGTGCATATTAGTGTGTAAAAATCTCAAACCTACCGGATGGAAGGAGTACATTTCAATTTCTTTGTTTAACGTCTCTAGTAACATCGCCCACACTAGACACATAGCGAGAGCGCTACCCACATCACTGGAAAAACAAATATTTTTGCAGAGAAACAGTAGATTCGTATTGGATTTGAGGTTCTCATTTAAACGCTTTGCTGCAATGTGCAACTGCAAGTGGCTTACGTTAATTTTTCTCTGCAAAAGTGTAAATTATACTCACATTTACCGGATCCAAGGTATTTGAATAACGAAAACTTTTATGAAGCAGCTCCGTGCGGCACTCAAAATCTTGAAAATTGCTGGACATCAAGTAAGTTATGCTGCTGGCGACGAGCAGAGCTGTTAACTTGTCATAGGTCAGGTCTTCGAGTAGAAACTGTTCAAGACCCTTGCATATCTAGACAATTTTGTATATTATTTGATGGATCTCAAGGGAATAAGATTACAAACATTTTTTATATCCTTTGTGGCAAGTTTTTCCGGTGGAGGATCTGGTAGATTTAGATTGTACATTCCGGCCAAAGGAGAGCTATCCAGGTACTCGATTAGATCGGAATACTGAAGTCGCTGTTCTTCTAATAATTCGAAGCCTTCATCTTCGTTACGGTTTGTACTGGTCATTATAAGTTCAAGTATTTTTTAATCTTTATTTTATTATTATTATAACTTTATTGACAGGTAAATAAATTACAATGTTAATATAAATCTTAGTTTTAAATTTCCGTTGTTGAGGAAATCATTTGTTTTGGTTGTGCGACCAAACAAATATGACATTTGGGAATACTACGGTCGTGTTCAGGGAGATGTAATCATTTTTGGATAGTAGTGTACCCTGGTAGATGCATATGCACTATGTACAAAAAACAAAACATTAACTGATTTTTGAAAATTCAAATGAATTTTCCAAATCGATTCTGAATAGATCACAAAGATTTTCGAGAAAGTATTCGCCAAGGGCCTTTGTTTTAAAAAGTCACATTACAAGTGGAAAGAAGGTGGGCCATCGGTTGTACCTCTACCTCGTTTCTACAGATTCTATATTGGTAAGTCTGGGTATCAGACAATGTCCTGTGAGAGGCTTCAACTACATCTTAAGTTTGGCAAGATTTGTTTACACGAGAGGCATGTATTGATACTGTTTCAAACACTATCGATTTCATAGATGTTGACGCCTCTCCCCGAACATCACTGTGGCCTAGAACAAGGATACGGGGCATCTAATAGCAGTCGCGTTAAGAGACCCGCTGCATTGTTTGACCAACTTGGGACGTTTTATTTGCGATTCCAAGGCTGGAATCTCTACTTGACTATCTGTGTATATACAGGGTGGGCCATATGTTGGTTTCTTTTTGAAACATATGTTATTTTGACTGATTCTTATGCACTCAAAAAAAAAATAAACAGAAACTCAGTACTATACTCAGTACTTCCTGGTACGAAATGGATCGATTTACGCTTGAACAGCGTTGGAAAATATTGCAAAGTTACTTCCAAATTGGATGCTGATTTGACGAAACAGTGCGAATTTTGTGAAAAAATTTTGGTCGAAATAATACGTTAGTGTGCGCAAGTTTGTGATCCAAGTTTGTGAGACTGGTTTGCTGATTGTTAACCGAACATATTCCCGTGTCCGTCCTGTGCACTCAACGGAAAATATTGCAGCATTTTGCAGATTTTTAGAGCGGCGTCATTATATAGCACCATTTTGCTTCCAAGACGACAATGGAAGCCGAGGTATGATAACCGATGTTTTTATGGCCAGGAATTGAGGATTTGGACTTGGGTGAGCTATGGTGTCACGTGTCACATAAGCCATCCATCAATCGATTTATTTCACACTAAGTTCAATAATCGTATAAACAGTCTTTTGGTGATATTGATTGGCCGGCATGGAGATGGATTTGACGCCGTTTTTGTGAAGTGCCATTAAAGATCGATGCTATGCTAACAATTCAGAGATGAGCCAGGCACTAAAGATCAATATTGGTCAAGCTATTCGTGAAATAGGGGCAGAAACCATCGAAAAAAAAATTAAAAAATTGTATTGAAAAATTGGGTTGACAGGATGGCCTACTGCCAAGCCAGCCGAGGCAGTCATTTCAATGAAATAATATTCCATAATTAATTGGAAGATTTACTCTTTTCAATAAAGCAACAATCGTTGAAAAATATTGAACCGTGTTTTTTATAGCTTTTTTAACCTTTAAACCAATAGATGGCTAAGTTAAATAAAAGTCAGGTGGCTTTTTCAATAGCTGAACCTCTGCCTGAAATACACTACAATGATTCAGCCATCGTTACGCACTTCTGCTATGAATACTGCTTTTATACTTAACATTTAAATCCAAACAAAGGACAATTTAATCCGAATTACTAGGAATATTTGGAGATTTGGACAACATTTTTCCAATTGGATAGGAATCACTCTTGTTATATTTTCATAGAAAATATGCCATGAATTATTTATGCTGGTAATGTGGATCTTATTCCCTAATAATATATATAATCAAAATAAATACAAACAGAAAGACCTGTTAGTTGCTTCTCAGAGAAGACGAAGAACGACATCAATAATCACACAGTATTTCTGCCCAAAAGGCTCATTTAATCCGTCAATACAATACTTCGGACTCTTAAAAACCAGCTGTTGGGAATAGCGCAAATTTGTTAAATATAAGAAAAGAAAGAATACATATAAGTTCGAAAGACTTATGCAGATGTTGCAGCGACATAAACAAAAAGTAACCAAAAGCCATTCTACATTTTTCTCTAATAAGAATTAGTAGACTTAAAAATAAAAATGATTTATTCTTCTCTTATACGAAATACGAGGTAGACAACACTACAACCGAAGCTTGGATTTTATTTGAATTCAAATGACTAATTACTTGGATTGGCAGGCGATATGTACTTAGTCAGGAGAGCCAGAGAAAGTTAAGGAGAATTATTTAAGCATTACCGTCACATGGAATATACATACATAGCTACAGCAACGACATAGACAAGACAAGACTGACAGCCTTCTAGTTTTGCATGCTGGTTGAGGTCAAGGTTTCTGTCGGAGCTCGAAACAAATTCAGAAATATATGCATAAGCCTTCTTTTAATACCTTACCTTATAGAGTGAATTAAGTTTGGCACATAGTTTGTACCATAGAGAATTAATGGAGATAGACTCTAGACTAGACATAAAATGATCAAATCAATTTTTTGTCCAAAATTTAAAATAAAAAAAAAAAAATATACTAAATTGGAAGTAGTACAGGTTTAAAACACCACTTTAGGAAATATTTAATTTTTTATTAAAAGAATCCTTATGTAGGCATTAACATTTACAAAATATAACAAAGTAAGCGCGGAGGTTCTAATTGTTCAATGTGTTTTTAATTATATTATAATAAACCAAGTGCCTGCACATTAGAGTGTAAAATATACTGCTGCATAGCAATTTTTGTCGATTATGCACATATGTAATTCCTGAGGTAAGTGAACGTTTAACAATATTTTCAAACGAAATTGAACTTTGGGTGCACAATTCGTGCTGAGCCCGCAACATTGAATAGAAATCAAATATCAGTCGTGCTCGTGTTATTGACAAAGGCAGTGTTGTTAAAAATCACAAAATCAAAATTGTAAGTTTATTTAATGTTAGATTGAATTGTGACTTTATGTTGCGATTTAAAGTAATTTTCATTGTTATTTTGCAAACTTATCTAAATGTAATATCATCCTTCCTTTAAGTGATTGAAATCTATGTTGAAATAGTACCTACTCATAGTCCTTACAGATCATAGAGTTTTTATCTTTGTAGATTGAGTGGTGTCTCGAAGTGCCAATTTTTTTTGCTATCCAATATCTTAGCAAAATAAGTAAAAGTATGTACATATACAAAAATTTATGTGGTGCGGGTTATGATGTTGATGTAAAGGACGTAGTATTTAATGGCGGGTCCGAAAGGAATTCTTTTTTTGAGATGTTTTTTATGATAGCTATAGTCTTGAATGTTGATCACAAGACAAACGAAGTGGGACTGTGAACAAATTTTTGGTATTGTCTGGGAATCAATGCCCAAACTTCGGCTCAGTAGTCCGACGTACTAACCACTGAGCTCCGGCGCTCCATCATTATATCTGAATCAGTGACAGTGATCATAATTTTTTCAATCTCACAGATTCGCCATGATATTCTAAATGACTAAATAATTGGGTTGCTATCGGAACTACGTCCATAAATAGAAGGTTAAAAATGCTACAACTAGATTAAAAAAGTATTAAAAAGGAAGCAATGGCGGCAGTGTTAGAACTTCTGCTACTTACGCGATCCTTTTTACTTTTTTTTTGATTTCCAAAATTCAAACATTCTTAATGTGAAATTACGACTTTCTTTTTGTTTTACCATAAGGCACTAAAGTAGGTACAATTTTGAATATTTAGAGGTCTTATATAATATTTGATGTCGCTTAAGTGTCAGCGGTCTTTCTCAAACTCTTTCCCTGACGTCAATATTATTCGGTTTCATTTAAATAGAAATATTGAATTAACCCTGAAAAAATATACATATATGTATATTAATTGCTAGATTAGAGGGTAAAAGAACAAAGGATTCGCGATAAAATATCTTGCCCTAAGTTTAAGTATGTCAATTCCCGGAAAAGTTTATTTAAACACAATGCAGGTACATAAAACAAAGACACTCAATGCCATGCGCAAACTCTGAACTATGCACATAACAAAGAATATACTATGACCAACGTTTAAATTTACATTTTTAATTGAATTTCTAATTACATTTCGAAATCTATTCTTTTATTATAGTCAGATAGATAACTCATTACCACGACAATCCAACCGTGAGCAATGACGAAAAATTCAATTCCAGAGTTCTTCAAAGGTCAGGAGATTTTCATAACGGGCGGGACAGGATTTGTGGGAAAGGCTCTAATTGAAAAACTTCTTCGATCATGTTCACAATTAAATCGAATTTTCGTATTGATTCGTGGAAAGAAGGGAAAAACAGCCCAAGAACGCCTTGATGAGATACTTAATTCGGAATTGTTTAATAAAGTACGAAGCAAGAGTGCTTTATTGCCGTCTAAGGTCGTGGCGATTGATGGAGATGTTATGCAGGCAGGTTTGGGAATAAGTGATGCAAACCGTCAACTATTACGGAATGTTTCGATTGTGTTTCATTCTGCAGCTAGTGTTCGGTAAGTTGGAATTTTTACTTAAATTTTCAATTGAATGTTAAAGACTTTTTTTTACAGTTTTGATGATCCATTGAAGGAGGCAATTTTAATGAATGCTAAAGGAACTTTGGAGACATTTAAGTTGGCAGAAACATTTACTAAGATTAAGGCTTTCATTCATATATCAACAACTTATTCGAATCCAGATATATATGTAGTTGAAGAAGAGGTTTGTTTTAAAGATGGGATGGGTAGTGAAATTAATTCAGGCCTTCTTATTCTAAAAATGGTTGTTCGATGCAGCCAATGTCTTACAGAGATCGTTGTAGTTAACTCTACTGTCGTTTTATATTTCGAATCGTGTTAACAAACACCATTTTTCTGAGAATTTCATTTAGTATCTGATGCAAATTAAGTTTGTTAATGAGATGTCTCGTAAGTTTCCAAATACCCTCCAAAACATTAAGTTCTGGAATGCATCTACTAGAAAAGTATTTTTTTCTAATATTTTTGTTGGTGTTCCGGAGGATATATTGTCAATGTTCTGACAGCAACTGGACCAGGAACTACATATGTTAACATTGGCATTGAATTGTTTTAGTCTATTTTTGTAGATCTCCCAGTCCAGTAGCAGTCTCGTTGATTTGGTTCTTTGATTGCCTACCTTCTTTATAGTATGTAGTAAGATGGGATTGGAGTTAGTGCTTTGCAATTAAAGGTGGAAAGAGTGATACCTAGGTGGTGCAGATGAAATCAGGCTATTATCAAGTATAGATTTTGTACAAAGGTGGTCTCAAATTTATAAAACCAACCTAAGAAGAGCCCAGCGAACTGGATGGTGTAAGTCCCGCAAAAATTCAACAAATTGTTAAAATTGTCTGTAAATCTCAGATGCACATAATTAAATGTGGTTTTCATACCGAAAGGGTATGTATGTTTGTATGTTTTAGTGGGAGAAGCATCTTGAGCTATAAAAAGGATCCGTCTAATGCATTATAAAGTGTGAATATGTAAATTATTTGTGACGAGTACTACTCAGTCACTTGTCTCGTTTAAACTACTTATAGATTGACATCAATAATTGGATTTTAAAACCAGTCGTTTTTAACTTAACTTTTGAAAGTATTTGCTACAACCTGCAACAACCAAAAGATCTTCTGACTTTAAGAATTTCGTGCTTGCATAATTTTAGCTTAAATGAATACTAATTTTAAATTTTAATATTTTATTATATTTTACATTTCAGTTATATCCAGCAAATGTTGACTGGCGAACAGCAATCAAATTGGCGGAAAATTACAGCACAGAAATGTTAAATATTCTAAACTTAAAGTAACTCCAAGGATTCTCGTGCATTTAATATTTGAGAGACTAAATTATTCTTATTTTTTAGGTACAGCGCCTTTCAGCCCAACACTTATACGTTCACAAAGGGTATAGCCGAGCAAATAGCTAACGACTACAAAGATAGATTACCTATTTTAATTTTTAGGCCTTCTATTGGTAAGTTTTTGTTGTTACTATTCTACTACTCTATTGAAATAATTCGGAATAATTATAGCCCCGATTTGGTTTACGTATTTAAGCTTCAGGTTTTCAGGTTTCAAAGGGTAAACACATTGAATCCATCTTCTAAATGTGATATACATTTGACATAGCAATAAGATAATCAATGAGAAATATCTAAACCTACTTCAATCTCGAAAACATTTAAAACCGCTGTTTATAGTGGATCTTAAGCCAGAACCATAGTTGTCTCATAAAAACATGGCTCTAAGCTTAGCTTACAATTATATGATCACGAATTTCTTTTTGTAAACATGAGCAACTATGACAATTAAAATAAAATTCTTCTTTCAGTTGTCTCATCGGTAGAAGAACCAATCCCGGGATGGATAGACAACTTTAATGGACCCGTTGGAATGTTTGTTGCTAGTGGAATTGGTAATATTACAGCATCCAAATTGTTAGTGGCTAATTTTTTACAAATAAATTCTTTTAAAGGAATTCTTCGTGCAGCACATGGAGATCCAGATGTTTGCTTGGACTATATGCCAGTTGATGTCGGCGTCAAAGCTTTAATAATTGCTGCTTACAAGAAATGCCTTGAAGGACATAAGTAACTTTGGTGTAATTTTCAGCTTATAGAAACTTAGACCATCTTTCTTTTTATTTCTAGTCATGATGAGCTTAATATATACAATTGTTCGACAGCAACAATTCGCCCAATATCTACTGGAGATGTAATCGAAATGGCCAAGGAGTTAATTAAAGATGATCCAATGGAACAAATGTTTTGGGTTCCTGGCGGTGGGATCACAAGATCTAATATTTGGTTTTACATTCGGGTAGGTATGTTATAAAACAAATAAAAATACAGATAAGAAATGTTTTTATTTTTAGTTTATGACGTTGCATGTATTTTTCGCAATTTTGGCTGATATTGTCCTTCGAATATCAAATCACAAGCCATTGTAAGTTTTCTAGTTACCACAATTATTTATGACTAACAATTTCTTTGCTACAGCTTCTTAAAGTTGCAACGTAAAATATATGCTGCTAGTAGTGCCTTGCACTACTTTAATATTACGCAATGGTCGTTCAAAAATGAAAAGTTTTACGAATTGGATAAGTACATACTGCCATCGGATAAGTAAGCTATTTTAAAACAATTTAAATCTTTACTTAATTACTTTACTTTTCTTATTATATAGGGCAGAGTTCGCATTTGAACACTATACTACCTTGGATGTAAAATTGTTCTTTAAAAACGCTTTGTTAGGGGCTAAGTATTTCTTACTGAAGCAGCCATTACAATCGACGAAAAGCGCCAAGATAAAATTTAGGATTCTTTCAACCGTTCACTTTATTATTCAACTTTCATTTTGGCTCTTTGTCTTACGAACTGGTATTTTATATATTTATCAAGAATTGTATATAAGCAGATTAAACTAGGTACTAAGATATAAATAAAGACTGCAAAGAATAAAAATGAATCATTTCTTTTTTTTCTTGTCGACTGTTCACTTTACCTTATTGGAATTTAGCTGGCCTTCTACTTTTCTTCAGCATAGAGAGTATGGCTGTCCAATCCACACTTTCAAAGTTAGTGAATATCATGAAGTATTCGGATATCTATGAGGAAGTAATAAACGGAACAGTGTCGAAAAATCTAGAGCTGACTGCTGCTTATAGTGGTAGGGATGGAAGGAATGATTTTCTTAGTTGTAACACTCCAGGATAAATACAACTAGGGTGCTTTCATTTTTCTGACAATAAGGGTGCTCTTTGCAAATGATTTTAAAACAAACTTCACGGAACAGTCAACATCCCCCAAGCATGGGTGTTTGAGCTCAAGATGCACTGCTTAACCTATGTACATTCTACTGCATACATATGTATATCATTGCCAGAACCTACTATTAAATCAATCCGCTCTGGAGTAAAGTGCGCGACACTTTCGAATCTAATCTAAGCGAAACGTTGTCTGACAGTTGTTCAAATTCAAAATCGATTTTTATGAGCGTAATGCGAGTCAGAAATGGATTGTAGTTGACCATTTAAGGATGCTTCAAAATCGGCTAAGAGTTCGGTGCAAACGACTTCGTGAAGTATAGAAAAATAAGGCTTTATGATTTGTGAAGCAAACTAGCATTTATCCGAGGTTAATGCTGTCGTTGAAGTTATGAGCTACACATATTGTGAGGGGCAGATGTAATGCCCAGTGTATCCGCCTCTGCAACGATGACCTTGCTTGCCCCTATGACCATTTTCGATACCATTGAAGAATATTCAACATTCTCTAAACTCAAGCGTCACGAACAGGAGGATTTCTCACAACCTTGGTATTTTGATGCTCTCAGCAGACGCTCACTATACTTTTGTTAAGCATCTTAATGTGCTAGATTTATATACATAAGTGCGACTACAGCCTGCTACGATTGTGCGGTGAATGACGACATTTGGAAACACTTTCTTTGTGACTGTCTTGTCCTGACTATATCTGACGATATATTAATGTTGAAATTTAATAGTTGTTGACTGTTGCTCGTATGCTGTGTGCTGAACTTCGCCACTGTTATACTGGTTAAATCGTTGGCTAATCATACGTTGACATTTGTAAAACGTCACTTTTGTTGACATCGTCGGCGGAGTATACGTTTTATTTTGTCTCAAGCAAGATCCGAAATTTAAAATAAAATGCCGAAATTAGTGGATTTGCGGCAGGATCGCAACTTAATTTGTAACAGTTTCGATGGATACAAATTGTCTCTTGACAATGTGCCAATTATACGACAAGATCTATCTATACCAGCGGCAAGAGCTACTCTCTCCGATGACCAATACTCGTACCTCCATGCGGAGTTGTTCTCAATGCAAAATCTACTTGTTTCTGACCCGTGGGAACGTTCTTCGTCGTATTTTGTAAACCACAAACGTGAGATAATTCACTGCTCATACGATGAGAACACGGGAAGACCTAATCCAATGGAACCGGTCTATCGCATACCAGTGGTCCATCCACCCATCAGTGGGGATTACAATTGTTCTTTAAAGTTTGTTTCGGAAAAGTTTGTTGTGCTGTGTGATGGAATTAAGGAACTGTACCTCATCGACACAGGGGATCGCTCCAGACATACTGAATGGAAGAAAGTATTTGTCTGTTCAATCTCTGAGGAGTTTCGGAACTTTGCTCTGTTTGACTGCCGACTGGATGTAATCAATGAAAAGAAGGTTATAAGTTGTGCTCTAGTGCGAATTACTCGAGATTCAGTTTCTCATTCGCTGCATTTACATTGGGCAACGTTAAAGCAGGAAGGTGACTTGTGGAAGTTTGAAGTTTTGGATGTCGTTGAAGGCAAGGGATCTCTCTACTATTGTGGATTTGAACCCAAAGCGGAGTCGATAGTTATATCGTCCAATCGGCCGTTGAAGTTTCAATCAAAAGGAGATGAACCCAAAACGGCAGAGGTCGAACCAAAAGTGGAAGAAGTTGTAGACTACTCGTGGTCACAAACGGATGACGACATTATAGTCAAATTCAATGTGATTGAAGGCAAGGAGAAAAATGATTACAATGTGAAATCCATGAAAAATAAACTCACAGTTAGTTGCAATGACGTCTGCCTACTGGACAAGGATTTGTTTTCAGGAATCGATCAGGATTTGACTACCTGGTCAATAGTAAGTAGTGCTCTACCCTACTTGTTGATGATATACTAAACTTTATCCATTTTTAGGAAAACAACTTCCTTCAAATCACATTAGTAAAGGATAAAACATCGCTCTTCTGGCCTTGTCTGGTAGAAAGCGGTCCACCAGAAACGGTGGAAGGTAATGATTCCGGGCTACCTCTCGAAAACCAACCAATTCCAAACCTGGAGGCACCCATAGAAGATTGTGATTTTCCCATGGGAAATGCAGACAACGAAGTCAAAATAGGTAAACAGGTGGAATATACTCATCAAAGTGAATCAATATAGCATTCCCATTTTGTAGAACGTTTTAATTTGTCGACAAAGGAAACTACTCATCAAATTCTCTTGGGCAACAGTCCACCATTGTTTTCAACTAGTCTGAGGCCGGGTTTTCCATTGGCTTTGGCTACGCGTCAAGATGTGGACGCATGCCTGTGGTTGCAGCAGTACAATCCAGCCAAGCCCACTGAGTGGAGCTTTCGGCATGAAGGAAATCTAAACGCGTTTGGTTACGTTCAGGCGTCGAAACAGCAGAAAAAGTTCATGGACTGTGCACCGGATTTGAGTTATGCTATCATTTGTGAATCGCATCGCCATGTTTTTCTGTACAAAGCGAAGTATGACAATGCTGGTGGTCTGAGAAATCGTAGTGGTCCTCAAATCAGCTTAGGCAAGCAGCATTTGATCACATTGGAGGATACAGGCGAGGTGCTGGGCATAACGACGCACAGCAGCGTCGTGACTTTGTTAACAGAAAAGTGCGTTCTATATTTGCAAATAAATTAGGACAGAAAGATTTTCTTAAATTCAAAGGTGTTTTGTTTTTGCTGGGATTTCCTATACTAACCATGGTGGATATGAGCTAAAATGCGATCGAAAATCGATCGAAAAAACTTTGTCTTAACAATAAGACTTGAACAAAATTCGGGAAGAACGTGAAGAAAAAGCCTCTATGGATGGATTATTCAGTTTAGGTCGCCATCCTCCACTGCGGTATCCCTTTGAATTGGATTCGCAGGCTGGAACGTTTTAGGCTATTCGCTCTGTGGAATATATGAATGAATGAATTCTCCAGATGGAATTAACGGTGGCGCCCACAGTTCCAGTCAGGCCGTACTTTTTTACTTTCCAGTGTAATATGAGCTGCTCTGACTTTCTCGAATCCCAGGTCTATAGGGATCTCCAACACTGAGTCAGGGTGTTGGAAAAGAGTTGGTGGCGGATGAGCCCTTAATGGGCCAACGGGAGCACTCATATCCCTATATCACTGTAGCAAGCACACGGTTTTCTCATCTCAATATCCACAAGGGGACATGGCGATCTCCTGATCATCAAACGGTCAATCAAATTGGTCACATTGCGATCGACGTAAGCCATGCCTCCAGTATTCTGGATGTCCGAACCTTCCGAGCAGCAAACATCGACTCGGGTCATTACCTTGTTGCCGCCACGGTACGAATGCGGATATCCGTAACGTCACAACAAAGAATAAATACTGTGAGAAGATATAACGTTGAAAAGCTGCAATCGCAAGAGATCGTCAGAAACCCATGGTTTGACGAAGAATGCCTGCAAGCAAATGCACAAAGCGGCGCTGCAAAGAAGGACGAGAGCGGCTCGTGAGCTCTACGAGCAAAAGAGACGGGAAGAACATCGGCTTCTCCGAAAGAACAAAAAAGAGCACGAGAAGCGTGCGATCGAAGATATTGAGAGATTATACTCCAGGAATAATATACGGAAGTTTTACCAACAGGTAAAAAGAACGTGTCAGGCCTGTAGAGATGAAGAAGGAAACCTCGTAGTAGAGTCACAGTCGATGCTGAGAATATGGAAACATTTTTACTTACCAGCCGATCTGTTCAAAGCAGCTGGAAATGACTTGATAGAGAGCATACACCAACTCGTTTCTAAAATTTGATCAGATGAATGTATGCCTGATGAATGGAATCTCAGCACCGCTTGCCCGATCCACAAGAAAGGAGACCCCCTAAATTGCGCCAATTACAGAGGTATTAGTCTCCTCAACATCGCGTACAAGATCCCATCTGCCATATTGTGTGAACGTCTGAAACCCTTCGTCAACAACCTGATTGGGCCCTATCAGCGTGGTTTCAGACCAGGAAAGTCCACAATCGATCAAATTTTCACACTTCGGCAGATCCTGGAAAAACTCAAGATGTCCAAATCGATACCCACCATCTCTTCTTCGATTTTAAGGCGCATATGACAGCATCTATAGAGACGAGCTATACAGAACCATGTCTAGTTTTGACATCTCTGCCAAACTCGTTCTCCTGTGTAGGATGACGTTGGAGAATTCTCTCTGCTCCATCAAGGTCGGTAACGATCTCACCGAGACCTTTGTGATGTCAAAAAAGGAATTAGACAAGGTGACGCGCTGTTAAGTGACTTCTTTAACATCATACTTGAAAAAATTGTGCGAAAGTCACAAGCAAACACCGGAGGCACAATCTTTCAAAAATCTGAAATCTGAATTGACATAATTGGTAGAACACAGCGGGCTGTCACCGGTGCGTTCGCTAGTATTGCAACGGAAGCTGCCAAAATGAGTTTAGCGGGAAACGAGTGCAAAACCAAGTATATGCTGTCAACAGGAAGGGACACCCAACATCGACGAATTGGACAGAACATCACAATCGACAGCTATAACATTGAGGTAGTAAAGGACTTTGTCTACCTCGGCTCTGCTATCAATTCTGACAATAACACCTCGGCAAAAATAAATCGAAGAATAATTCTTGCCAACCGCTGTTTCTTTGGGCTGAGAAGGTAATTGAGTAGTAAGGTCCTACCCCGAACAACTAAGGAGACTCTATATAAGACCTTGATCATCCTAGTCCTCCTTTATGGCGCTGAAGCATTCGACTTTATCGAAAACGGATGAAGATATCCTTGGTTTCGAGAAAAATCCTTCGTAAAATATTCGGTCCCGTTTGCGTTAACGGGTTTTGGAGAAGATTCAATGACGAACTATGCGAGCTGTACAGCGACATCGACCTAGTAAAAAAACTGCCCATCAGTCGTTTGAGATGGCTAGGACATGTAGAGCGAATAGACACCAGTGGGGGACAACGCAGTAGAGGAAGACCTCGCCTTAGGTGGCGCACATAAGTTGAAGGGGACCTGAACAAGCTTGGAGTGCGCAACTGGAGGCAGTTAGCTACGGACCGAGCTAACTGGAGAGGCTTCTTAGTTGAAGCCCAGGTTCACCCCGAACTGTAGCGCCACCTAAGTAAGTAAGTAAGTAAGGCAACTTATAACGACACTCAAACCCAAACCTAGAGTGAACCGATATCAGTAACCCACTTCTGGGAGGTAATCGTTGCCGTTAGTCTTCCTCCTCCGCCATCATCTGCTTTTTACGACCCTGCCTCAGTCTTGAAAAATCCTTATTGACCTGACCTTCAAATAAGTCAAAGTACCTCAAATAAGATATCCGCTAGTCTGTCTACAAACCACCACTAATGGTATGACTACCCTTACCATTCTTTTACCCAGAAAGTGTTCAAACCCACAAGGTGTCATACTTTCTTCTTTATTTTTCAAACCTATTAATACTTCTACCCACTTCAAATATCCAATCACCAACACTTCCGCCATAAAAAAAACCAACAGCATTGCCATAACCTCATCATTATCACCAACCTCATTTACTGACAACCAGTTGTCGCCACCATCGCAATGCAGTTGTTGACGTTTCTTTTATAGCATGCGACCACAACAACTGTCAGTTGTTGGCAATAAAAACTCCTCCGAAGTGGTCGTGTTCGTGTTACCGCGGCTTCGGCAAAGAAATTTCCTTTTCTATCAAACAAAATTCGATAATTTCTATTTTTGTAAAATTAATTGGAATCGTTTTCCTAACTATCCATCCGCGTGTGTATGTGTGTGTTAAAGAAGTGAACAAGTGCAAAGTCATTCAAAACAACAAAACGAGGTAAATGCTTACTAAACTTCTCTGGAATATTCGTTCTTAGAGATTGATAGTGTTACAGAAGATAGATAAACTCAGAAATTCAACTAGATAATAATTGGGTTCGAGAAGTTTCCAAAATATCTCAATGATTTGCGATTTTCTATTGACCAATATGATGAAATACGTCGTGAATGCCATGCAAGAACAGCGTTGTGCTGTTGTCCAAAACGCATGAATTTAGCCTGTGTGTATCTCTTTAGAATCCAGTTCGACACGAGTTTTTTTTTTTAGGGGCACTCACCTAATGCAATATACATACGTACGTTTACCTGTGACTAGCGTGTTCAAAACCTTTGCTCTGGTGATCTACGAGAGTTAATGCCTGCCATTGGATGGAATGCCCCTCTATGATTTATTGTCGCTTCTATGACTAAACAAACTTATGTAAGACGACCTTTTTCCCGACCGTTTATCTATGGGTAAATAGAAGATAATAGTTTATACTTGAAGTGAACACACATAGACGTAGTGCTTTGTCGATTATAATTGACTTTGCTGATGTGTTGCCCACGAAATCGGCTAGCAATTATGTTTACAATATCCAATCGGTGACCGTGAAGCCAACCAGTCAATCTTAATTATTGGCAATTACGTAAAAATGTAATTTTTGTCAACCTAACTAGCAGTAGTCCACTTAATGATGGCTAAATCGAAAACTGCAAGTCATGCCCTACTTAATTATTCATGATATTAAACATGGGTTTTTCCAGGAATCCTTTGTTTAGACATCGTTAAGTAAATCGATAAAGTCGTGGTGGGCATGGAAACCACTTGGGAAAAAGACGCAAAGGGCACCCACGATAAATTTAGAATGGCAGCACGTTTTTTCGTCTTCCTCGTATGATTAAAAGCGATAGATACTCAGATACTCGTAAAAATTTAAGAAATACGGAATCACTCGTCTCGACAGCCAGTTGAAGAAATTTTCAAGCGGCGCGCAACAGTTTGCTCTCCTATGTACATACATATGTATTTATATATTACATTTGAGTAGCGGTAGAGTGGTGTGCACTTGGCTATTATGTTTTTGTGTCGTCCAAGGAACGATTTGTGTGCGGAAAGTGCGCAATATTCATATTGCTCCCAATTGTTTACGTCATCTAAGCTTGGATAGTTATAAATAAGTGTCGGTCACTAGATTTTTTTGGGACAATTACTTAGAAATTGTCTGGTTTATCGGTTATCCAGAATATCCCCTTCGTGTGGGTGCTGTGCGCAATAAATAATTCGGGTGCGTGCTTAGTCATGTCCAGATATTCGTGTCGTGACACGTTTCTGATGAAATTTTTAGGAAAATGCTTGTTTTTTTTCTTTTCTTCTGAAGGCCAATCAAATCGTAATGGAATTGCGTAGTTGTCATGATAGGGTAGGTCAGGCTATAGTCGGTGTGTTGTTTGCGGTCGTAAAGTATTTCTTGTCCGTTGATTTACAGTGGCAATCAGTTGAATGCGGGGTAAAAAGTTATACTAACATATGTATGTACGAGGGTGTGTTGATACCGAACTCTATTTGGGAATTTTAATGACTAGACCTGGCAGTTTCCCACACTTTCCAATTGATAACGACTTTGCTAAGTCGAGCTGGGCTTTCGGACTTCTGCACACATCTGATTCTTAATTTTGAACTTATGGGATTTTAGTTGTTAATGCACCATTCCCTTTAGTTAAGGGTATACAACCCGGCTTTTGAGTGGCGTCATACTTTCGTACATATCCGAAAAGAGTGCCCTTGCCAAAAATAAGTTTCAGTTGTGTGATATTACGTACGAGGTTTTTCAGAGAACACTTTGTACGAAATAATAAATTTCAGAAGGGGCACGGCTATTTGTTGGCAAAATTTCAAATGTAATAATTTAAGAAAATTTCGGCAATTTATGGGTATATGCTGGCTCATAGTCATTATTGGTCTATTTATTTGGTTGGAACTGAAAGTACGAGCAAAATACATTATGTATATGTAGTTAGCTGTCTTTATGTGTACACTTAAATATGATTTATAATCTCGTATTTGATTGCGGGACTGCAAGTTTTTTGATGGTATGCGTCCTTGCAATCTAGTTGTCTGTGTACCTTGTCCTATTCCCGAGTTTCTGTGATTGATGCTAAGTTCGTGCCACCCGACTTCTCTCTTAATAATATGCTAACCATAGCAGATAATGTAATAAAGTATTAAATGCGTTTGTTTCGCACACCGACTGCTTTCCTTAGTAGGTACAATCTAGCGGATATTCATAATATTACATCGGCTTTGACTACTGCTTGGCTGTTTCATTAAACGCGAAAATATTTTTGTTCAGCCGTTTTTGATACTCAATTTTTCATGAGGGCGACAAGAACTAAAGAAAAAGAAAAATCAAGGGCAAACTTTGCAAAAAGATAGACTCTGTTGCTCTTGAGCTAAATGTAGAAAAGAATAATCAGAAAAGTTGTTGGCAACCAATCCGGTGGGACAATGGAAAAGTTTATTTGTGATTCTTTCACTATGATTTTTCTTCGATGTTTTAATAGCAAGGCTGCACTAAATTTGCAAGCTGACAAGTTTAATTCTTCTATGTTCTGTTAAGCTGGAATGCCATTGCCTCTAGGCACTGTTCTTACCTCTATTTCAAAAAGAACTACGCCCGTGAGTGGTTTAGAGCTTATGTTAATGTCGAAACTCTTTAATTTGATAAATTTATAAGTTGATAAGTCAGATGCCTTGTTCTTTTAGATCAAGGGTTTCTTTAAGGAACACATAATTTTCTGGCTCTAATAAAAGAAAAAGACGTAAAGTATTTCAAGTATTTCTGAGTGAAATTGCATCTAATGTAAAGGACTTTAGCTCTTTAGCAATTTTTTCATCGTTTGGAGACCAATAACTATGTATGTGATATCGGAACCATACGACTCTATCGACTTTTCCCTCTGTAAGCCAAATCTGAACGAAAAAGAAAAAAAAAAACAAAGACTACCCCTTAAATTGAAAATTTGTTCTCAAATTACGTTTTTCATTCACCCCGCCCAGGATAAGTGTGCCCTAATCTAAAATTCTCTTGGGAAATGAATGACTTCATTAAGTCATTAGCCTTCTGCTACTAATACATAGGTTCGTAATTAATACGCAGTTCACTTTTCGCTCATCTCTCTCTCTTTAACAACTTTAGAGCAGATAGTTTTAAGTGGTAATTTGTTGTAGTGAGGGTTAGTTGGAATTTGTTCCACTCATGACCTTGCAATTTATAAATAAAAGCGCATGAGAGTTTTTTTTTTGTTCTATTTAATTGCTTACTGCAATCCCGTGACCACTTACAAACATTGTACGCTTATATTTATTTTCTGTTTTATGAGATAACATTCATTCCGTTTCTATTTGTTGATTATTATTAATAGTAATGGGATAGTACTATTGCATTTTATAATAAGTTTCCTTGCACTGAGATATGGTAATGTCTAATGTCGCTTCATTGGATAATTTAGTTTACAGCCGAGATATTTGTTTAAGTACATTTAATATGAAAATAAAAAGATTTCTTTTGTTTGAATTTTATCTAATTTCAACTTTCAACTGTACTTCCCTACTACTAGTTCTTCCCTTAATTTGATATTAGGACGTTTGTAGTTCTCTGTGTGATATGCCCTTGTTTGCCTGCTCTTGGTAGTAAGATCACGTAAATTTCTCTCTGTACCGATTAAATGCACAGTACTTACAAATTTTTTATAGTGTGCTGCTGTAATGGGTAAATTTAGGTACATATCAGCTGATTAAGTTCGTTCACCTAGTAAAGACCTCAATCCTTTCCTTTTTGCATACTCGATTTCCATCCGCAAAATTGTGATGAGCGAGACCATTCTGATCCGGGATATATGATACCGTCTTTTGATTTTGAAAATCGCTGCCGCATTATATCAGACTGTTATAAGCGTGAAATCATCGATGAACATGATGAAGTACATATTTCGCCTTTCCTTGAGGTCTGATTGACCAAGGTGCAATCGGTGTGACGTATTTTTCTCGTTTCTGTTCAGCAAAGTGATAGTATTCAGGATACTTGTGTGGCACATATTTCCACGAGCCAGTCGCTAGGTTTTCCTAAGCCTCAGCATGCATTAGTCTGCTTTTAAGCATTTGTTCAATCCAATATCTAAGATAACTGTCAACCTTCAGGTTAAGAAGTGCAGCAAATATAGCTTCTGTTTTGATATTGTTGAAAGCTTCCTTAATATCAAAGAAGGACACCATAGTTGAAATCGTTATCAAAATATCTCTCAATAATTTCTATCAACGAGTGGAGGCAGTCTCTACCGATTACCCCTTGCTATACGCGTGATGGGTTACCGATAGGTTTATGGTTTTCTGCATGTTGTATCCTGGTTTTGAAACTAGGAAAACGGAGGTCTATAAGAAGCTCTATGGTTTCCTTGATTGAGATACTCGTCAGTGTTTTGACCTACATAAAGTGCTGCTTTGCATGCTGTAAGTATACGTATGTTATATATGTACATGCAAATGTACAGATGTATATTTGCTTTCATTGTTATTAGCAGTTCTGTTCAATGTACTTGAAATTTTGAATTCGTTTTAATGAAATTCTGA
This sequence comes from Xylota sylvarum, assembly GCA_905220385.1. Classification (NCBI taxonomy): domain Eukaryota; kingdom Metazoa; phylum Arthropoda; class Insecta; order Diptera; family Syrphidae; genus Xylota; species Xylota sylvarum. The sequence continues at coordinate 125,630,892 of LR999957.1, forward strand.
TTCCAAGGTTACTATAATTATTAATAAATAATACAAATACTATCAAAAACATTTCTGGTTGCTACATGCCTCACCTGCAATTAACATCTAGACATCTGTGCTTTGCCATCATTCCCACTAATTGATAGGTACTCATGTACATATGTATATGCAAATCTTGACGAGAATGTCGTATTCGGATTCTGTTCTGTTTGCGCTAATAATTTGCTTATAATTTCTTATTGAGATTTGAAATTTAGGATATGACGAAACATTGAGATAAGACAGTTATCGTATTCTACAGAAAAGACAATAACACTTGTAGAACACTTCAAAAGAATATGTTTGAAAGAGAAATTCAGAGAAGACAATGACATCATTCTTAAAAATCGCTTGTCATGTATTTGGTTCCATGCGAGATGTAGACTGATAAAACGAACCTAGAAGTTCACTCAATGAATTAGAAACAAAAGCGATAAAGTAGTGGACAGAGAGAGAAAAAGGAAAGGGTGAGATAATTTATATCTTTTGATTTTTGCAAATGTACAGTCTGTTCTTCAAAACTTTTGGAGTGGCAAACAAGAAACACATTTTAGTGTCATTACGTGGAATGACGACATAAGTATAAGGAATGGTCGAGAGGGATATAAGTTTTTAAATTTTTTCCTTAATATACATACATACGTATATCGTTTTATATACATATGTATGTACGTAAGTTAAGCTTTCCATTTTATGTATATGTACAGACATGATACAAAACTCACATATCGAAACGATTGGTAACATAATAAGAGTAAATTGAATACTTGTTGATAAGCACACATTCCAGGGATTTTAGTTTGGCACAAGATAAATAAATAAACTCTAATGATCCACTTCAGAGAGTTCTCCATTTACAGCCCCATAATACACACGGTCGAGAGGAATACACTAATCAAGATTTCTCCATTGGCATTCAAGTTCCGCACAAGCGCCAACTTGATTATTTAATGTGCTTCAATGGCTGGCGATTCGTTTTATTCAACCGAATATTTGCAATATTATTCAATAGTTGTTTATAAAAAGTGTCAAAAGCGAATGTGTTTCGAATAGTTTATTACAGAACAACTAACACGATCCTAATGTAGATTCCAAATGCATCTTGGGTATTTAAAAGGCACATGTTAGGTGTGACACAGATGTCTAAACTTTAGGTAATACTGGGTGATTGCTTACACTTTATTTACATATATTGTAGTTGATGGAGATGTAAGGCACTGTGCTTCGTGCTCACTGGTCGTTTGAGGTACCTGCTATAGTGGTTTGGAAGGAAGTAATAACCGCTGAGATAAAAACTGTCAACTAGTTGATGAATTGCCGAACACGTACATATGTAGGTTTCCGCTTTGGATCTTCCAGTGTCGACCACATCAACACCTTGCGGATCAGTATTCAATAGTACGTTGAATATCCATCGCCATTTCAACAGGGGTCTTATTTCAGGACAAGTATCCTCGATAAATTAAAATCTAATTATCCTCAAAGCTACACTCGATGGCTCCAAATGTCAATTTCGGCACGGATGAATTTTGAGAAATACGAAATCCAAGGTGGTGTACGTATTGCTATTCGAATGTCAATAGCGATAGAACATAATTGTAAAAATTCGAATTATGTACTTTGACGTGTATAGTGTACCAGAAACAAAAAATAAGATTGAAGTTGGCAACGTAAGATTACAGAGTGGCAATTTTGCGATTTCGAATGCTTTGACATTAGAGTAGCTACAGATGTAACAGATTATTCGAATTCCATCGACTTTGACGTTAGATTTCCCACCGAGTGCCACATTTGCTTTTCGAATTAGGGAGCGCCTAGTAGTCCGTCAAACTAAACACTATTAAAGTTTATTACCCACCTTATGTTTTATTGGACTACATTAAGTGACTGTAAAAGTGTCATATACTTCTGTCACAACAAAGTAATAACATATTTTTCCGTATTTCAGCCACGTACATAGCAATAAATACAATAAAATTTAGAAGTGGTTAAATTTAAACTATACGATTATTATCATAAATGTTTCATTACACAAGGTAGAGAGTATCATGCAATTATATGTCATTATCGTAGAAAACTTAATAGTTACACCCACTTTCAAAATAATATTAGTTTTCCATAATATTCACGAAACCCCATACTAATGTTCGGCACATCTGAACAATTTCCCACAGGAAAGATATAAAACATTGTGTTTTGGCATCTTAATTAAATGTTTCCCCTTCTGCATTTAATTATAAGGCAATTACCTGTATATCTCTGCCGTCATGTTCATATGCGTACTAAAACACCCACCTTAGTGTCAGTGAGACCAAGAAACATTGTTTAATTTATTTATAACAACGACAAGCAACGTGTCATTGAAGTTAATCTCCTACACCATATACTTAGGATAAGAAGTGGCTGCAAACTGGTTATCATATATTTAATTGTTTGTCTTAGTTACTAAATAAAACATGTTTTGAATTGGCCCTTATCACACCTGATAGCAAGTCCACCCATAGACTAAGTGATATAACCATGACTAGGGGATCCTGATAAGCATTCAAATATAATACCAATGATTAACCATAAATAGAAAAATATATAATCAACGATATTTATACGTGTTTAGTATCAGTAGGAAAACTTTTTAATCTGATAAGTGGGTTTTAGGAACTTTACAGCGTTTCGCAACGTCAAGGTTATAACGAAAAACTGCACTGACTCACCTATGTACAATAGATCTCACATAGTGCCATCTATGTTTTATAGATGGAATATTTTGACAAGTTATCAAATTAAAGATGAGCAAGTATTGGTAACAAAGTTACAGGCTCTTTCAGCCTCGATATTCTAAAATTGGCTTCCAGAGTCGACTCGACCAAATGCCAATAAAAGTTTTAATTTAATTATGGATTAAAGAATTAAGGCGTTGGTGTACGATTCCATACAAACATAGGAACATATTGGAGTTGAGAATCTGATAACACTCAAACAGAGTTTCAGGAGTTATTTAGCTGTGGCCTTCCCGTCCAGGGACAGTCTATCCAGGTCAAATAACAAAACAATTTAGGTTATCAACTGAAACGTAAGAATACTCTTATACGAAACATACACATTTTAAGCGACAGTTAGGCTGCTATCAAAGCCCTAGATTCGACTACGGAAACTTTTTTGAGTAAGATTCCGGTTACGCAGGGCCACTTCAGCCAACCCGAGTTTATCCGGTTCTTCGAATCCTCATCTAGATATCTATCCGTTATGTGACATCAAGGAACCGTGGTTTTAAATCCCTCAATAAGGTATTAATCGGTCCTATTCCACAAGAGGGTTTAAAAATGGTTAAAGCATATGTTCGGTTTTACTACTGCTTATTTAAAGATCACACATTTGTTAGCCACTTGTTAGAAGAGTCTCTAGTACCCTTTTGGTGGTAAACCAGATTGAAAACACAAGTCTTTGAAGTGTCAAATTCAGCTTAGAGGTTTACCGGTTTCTTGTATTCCTTGAAGGGAATCCCCAGCTTTATAAATAGTACTCTTCTTTTGTGTCCTTCTGGCTTTGGTTATTTAAAAGAGGTTTTCTTCGGTAAACATATATATATACATATATGTATGTAGGTAGGGTGCTTATAGATTTTGAATCGTTTTTTCATATTGTTTTCCAACAAGATAAGATTAAAAGTGCAACCACTCGATTACACAACGCACTATGTTTCTCGCTGTCGACCACTGGCCCGCAGAGCACACATTACAAGCCAGTGATCGAAACGAATTTCAAGTGTGTTTGTTGCCAGCGAACAAGGAAACAAGATTAGTATTAGCTCTTATCAGTATATTTGAAGTGATAAAAACAAAATTATAGAGAACTTTATCAGTCAGTAAGAATCCGTCTCACAGTGCTTAGTATACCCGCGCCGGTACGTCGCAAAAAAATACGAAAATGTACGCAATCCGTTCATCTGTTCGTTCCGTGCGTCGCCAAATATTCCGGAGCACACGTTTTGATTTAACTATCAACCGTTTGTTATCAAGCACAACAAGGCGCGACAAAGAATCAACATCATCGGGGCTCCAAACAAAATGTGACGTTCTAATAATTGGAGGTGGTGGTGTTGGCTCATCCTGTGCATTTTGGATTAAGAAAAAGGTCCGCGATGGATTGAACGTTGTAGTCGTCGAGAGGGATAACACGTACACAAAGGCATCAACAGTATTATCAGTTGGCGGAGTAAGACAGCAATTTTCACTGCCGGAAAATATTCAAATGTCTCTTTACGGTGCGGAGTTTCTGAAAAACGCCAAGGATCATCTAGGTGATGTGGAGGTTAATTTTACACCCAATGGCTATCTAATCATGGCATCTGAAAAAGGCGCTGAAAATCTGCGAAATAATTCGAAGCTCCAAAATGAATTGGGTGCCCGAAATGAGATTCTTACTCCGGAAAGGTTGAAATTGAAATTTCCCTGGATCAGTACTGATGGTGTTGCACTAGGTTGTTATGGTTTCGAGAAGGAGGGATGGTTTGACCCATGGGCTCTTCTAATGGGTTACAAAAATACAGCTCGCAAATATGGTGCCAATTTTGTCGACGGTGAGGTGGTGAACTTCGAATTTAAAACACAACCATCTGGAGATTTGGATAAGGCTGTTGTACGTCTGTCCAGTGGTGAGGTGCAATCGATTCAATTTGACCGCTGTGTGATTGCTGCCGGACCGAACTCAGGACATGTGGGTCGCCTTGCACGCCTTGGAAATGGACCCGGACTTTTAAGTACTCCACTGCCAGTTGAGCCAAGAAAACGATATGTGTATGTGTTCAATTGTCAAGGGAAAAATTCACCCGGTTTAGCGACGCCATTGACCATAGATCCCAATGGAACCTATTTCAGACGAGATGGTTTGGGTGGAAATTACTTATGTGGACGCACCCCAAATTGTGACTGTGAACCATCTACGGAGAATCTCGACGTAGATCATAGTTTTTTTGAGACTGAAGTTTGGCCAACTCTAGCAGAACGTGTAAAAGCATTTGAATCCGTGAAAGTTCGTAGTAGCTGGGCTGGTTACTATGAATATAACACGTTTGATCAGAATGGCATCGTTGGAATACATCCGTATTATAAAAATCTTTATATTGCCACTGGTTTCAGTGGCCATGGCATTCAACAGACTCCAGCTGTAGGTCGAGCGATCTCTGAGCTTATCATAGACGGACGATTCACAACAATTGATCTAACGCGTCTAGGATTCGATAGAATAGTTAATGGACAGCGTGTGCCAGAAGTTAATATATTTTAGTCAAATTTTGTGATTTCAATAAAAAAACAAATACACTGTCTATGATATTTTAGTTTTACTTATTTTTTTTATTAAAATAAAAGCTACGCATCCATAGCTCCAATTCCGAGCTATTAAAGTTGAAAATAACTTGCTTTTTAAAGAGTTTTTAGTTTTATTAGTTCAGCTTAAGACCAATCTTCCTTGTTTGTTTTTTTTTCTTGGTATATGAGAAAAGTATAGGTTTCAAGGCATGATATGCTCCTTTTGATAGGTGGTGATCTGCTTTCAGATAAATGCTCTTAAAGGTTCTTACATCTACGTATAGACTTATGTGAAGTATGATGCCATGCAATCCAAGCAATCCAAGCAACTGGTCACCTTTAAGGTACAGTGACGTTGGATGTAATCGATAAATGATTAGATTTCCTAGATGTTTTCCCTGCTCGAGCTCTAACGTGCACAGATCAGGTCACGAACAAACACACTATCCCATACATCGTTGCAGCCTTTTTTGGTGTAGAAAGGAAAATACCTGGGTCTAATGGTAGATAGATATATAACTATACTAGAAACCTAACATACAAGAAAGTTTTTTTCAACAAAAAACTTAGCAACACAGAATCATCTCGAGGACCATGGATGGCCATCTCTAAAACTGTGCATATTATCCTAAAGATCTATTATTTGGGTTAGTTACAAAGAGCAGCTTATCTGTGCAGTAGTGATGCAGTCAGAACTACTCTTTCGTTTTTATTTGACATTGTCCTCAACCTAATACGACTTGATCTCATTGGAAAGCAAACATCAGATACCACACCTGTTCGGTTAAGAAGGTAGCTCTTAAGTGGTTCACTGTACGTACAGGTCATTCTCTCAGCGATCAAGCCATTGATTAGGTACATATTAAAGGACATTTGCAGCTTTGTGGATATTTTAGTGACCACACTTCCGTGCTGCATTTAAATAACAACACGAAGAGTCTAAGCGTTGTAGCCTAGGACTGTATACTCTTTAGGTCCATTCACAGCTCAGTGACCCGCGAATGCGAATGAGCGAATATTCGCCAATTTTGACATTTCATTCACAACCACTTTTTTTCTGGTTACAACAATTTGTGAACACCAAGAACAAAACAAATGAATTGTGAGGTTAAACAAACTCTCGCGAGTGTGGATTGCATTCTACATGTGTGGAATGTGAATATAATTTGACAGTTCGCGAAAAGCATTTGCCTATTCGTGGATAAATCAGCGAATTGTTAATTTCTGCACAAAAACGACATTACGACTCAAATAAAGTGTGATCGATGAATGGCTACTATATCTCGACATATGTAGATTAGCTTCTGGAATGGAGGAGGCCTACCAATTCGATGAACAAAGAAGCGCGATTCTCGAGCAAGAATTCATCTGGATTATGTAGGTTAGACATTTTGAAGTTATGTGAGGTAAGACGGTTAGATTCGGACGAGAAACAGTCTTCAAAGCGTTACCCTGTACTGGTCTATTCTCGAAAACTATCTGGAAGCCGGGGGTGTACAGGGTCCTAATTTCCAATTCCCGATTTTGACTTAAGGTCCATTTACAGCTAAGCGATTTTTTTCTTGGTCGCAGCAAATTTTGCTTGTCAAGAATTGTGAGGTAGCCAACGATGTATGGTAATATAGAGTACTAAATCACATTACTTAGCCTAGAAACACTATAGTGAAAGTGTTCATGCCTTTCAAAGGCTATCACAGATACCTTCGCCACAATCTCGTTAAAGTCAAAAATTGAGTTATTTAATTTTTTTCTTTACAATGGGTGCGTTCTAAATTACAACTATATCAAGAAGTATCATCCACCTAACATCAGACATAACTGCTTTAATAATATTTAACAACAGTGTGTAAATTAAAACTGATTTGCGACGATATGTATGTACATTCAAAACCTGTTTGAAATTAGTCGTCGTGTTCTCTCAACCAAAGCTGACTCATTGACTTTAAAAATGTTTGACAGAGATTTATTTGATTAAGTTGTTATTAAATATTTTTTTATTATTATAATAATAACAATAACAAGTACATACATACATATGTACATATGCATGGATTTTAATTTTGGTGGTATTGGTTGTTTTTTTTTTTTTGTGAGTTTATCATTAAGGGTTATCCCCGTGAAAATGTCTAAGTAAAAAGTAGATTAATCTCAGCCCAGCTTAAAGCTGTTTGTTAACTTGCGATCAAAAATATTGTTTGTGACACTTGTAATTTTATTTTTGTTTCAAAATTACAATTCAGTTGCTATAGGTCATTTCTGGCACAATGACATAACATTTAAGTTAAAGTTAGATCATACCACAGTACACATATTCAGGTAAAATATTGCGCACGTTCAAAATGGCGGCGATTGTGACCCCTTTCTATGACAATTAATTTTTAATTTAAATTGTCTAAAAATACTGACAATTTAATGAAAACCAGAACAAATTTATTTCAAATAAACTAACCACTTTCACTTTGGGGTCACAATTGCAGACAATTTTTGATTTTTTGACATATGCGCAGAACGAAACGAAAATGATTGTCCGAAATATAAAACCTAATATATGTATGATATATACCTTGAGATCATACAATGTTAGTATGCGAATTTTCATTTTAGTTTACTAGTTTATCTGTCAAGGCAAGTTGGTACTACAGGAAATGACAAAACAATTTTCAGTAATTAGCTATTTTAATGCAGTTACATAAGACAGAGTACTTAATCGAAGATTGTAAAATATGTCATGTGCCACTCTCATTAATCGCTAAGCAGATGATTATCATTAGGACATTCCATTATTACATGAACCAGGCAATAAAAAAAACTTGATGTATTACTCAATACGATTGCATGTAAATTTATTTTGATCTGGAGTAGCACTTAGGTAGCAATGCATTAAAATGCTTTAAGCCCACTGTTTTTTGATGTAGTGATGATTATATTAAATACGAACGACGTTTGACAAACCTCGTTTATTGGGAGGGCTAGGAATTGCCTAAAATCTAAATGAGGCAGTAATCTATGCTATGTCTCCACCAAAACTAAATCCGGGATTTAGATTTACGTAAGGTGTCATCACCGGGATTTAGGATTTACAAATATTGAAGAAGATTATCACAGCTGTTAATAGTTTTTATAATTTCTAGAAGTGATAAATTTATTGTTGGTTGAGGCTTCACCTCAAACCGAACTGTAGCGCCACCTAAGTAAGTAAATAAGAATGCAAATCGTATTGCTGTCTATGTTTAATTAGAGGTTAAAATGTCTAAAATGATTACCTACCAAAAATGAAATAAAACCGAATTGCTCAATGTATTTTGAAATTATTTGACGTTTTAATTTTAATTTTTATTTTTTTCGTTGTTAGCACACGAAAATGACATGTGCTGACATAAGAAATGATTGTTGGATTTGTGTCGCATGGGGATTCAAGTGAGTTTTATTATAAATCCCGGATTTAGATGGGATTCATAGACGTCAAATTGTGTGGTAAATCCTCGGAATTTAGTGAAGGTATAGATGGAATTAGCTAAATTTGGGATTTAGTTTTGGTGGAGCATAAGTATTGTTCTTGAACTTTGCTCGTTGTGTTGTGTAGAGTAATTGAATTCACTGTAATGTCTGAATCTTCAGGGTCCAGGAGTCTGGGACAGTTTATCATCTTTTCTGATAAAAACAAAATGTTACTATTTTGTAAATTTTTTTTTGCTTCATTTAGCAAGAGCATTTAAAAGGGAATGTACTATTGTATACCTAGTTCGGTATGTACATAAATCTAAATTTTGAACTGAAACCAAAGCAGCTGTTATTATTATTTAATGGGAAACAGCTGCTATCTAGATTGCTACTGTGGGGTTAATAAGAGCGTTCTGTGAAAGCAGTAAGGCATTTTCACTCTCTTGGCATAACCTATAGGTACAAGTATGGCCCAGTTATTAAAGTTAAAGTTAAAGGTTAAAAGCCTCGGTGAAATATTTCCCCAACCTTCTGAGCTCATCCTCATCTGAAAATAGTAACAAATCGTAGAAACTGGTAAGATGGATTGAAACTTTGATGGCCTACTAGTAGTGATTGCATGAACGGTAATACAGTCGCATATTTAAGCTGCTTTCTCAGCTAGTGAAGCAAGGGCGCTAAGGGCAATTGCTTTTATTTTGGGATCCTAGCTAAACTTTCTCTATTGTTCAGATAGCTGCAAATTGAGTGAAATGCGCTATTCGAATCATTTCCATGTCCATGTGTTGTGGTGCTTCTGGCAAACTTTTTTGCTCCAGCTGCAAAACAGCTTTCCAGTACTCGGATATCCTGCTGATAAATTCGGCTTCTTGGGAGCGATAGTACATAAATGTTTGGAGCGCTTTGACTCTCAAAGTCTGTCAAAACGTATTGGTGGAACTGTTTCGGACAGACGTACATAGTTCAAAAGCGTAACGTACCAGCCCCATGTTTATTTCGCTAAGATGCATTTTTTAAAGCGCTTGTTGATCGCCAAAAGGTCAATCTGGTTGAATGTTTGCTGTCTATCGTTGAAAACACAGGTAATCTTAGGAGGGTATTGTGCCAACAATAACAATTTGTTAAAGAAATCGTTATATTCCCATCACATATTTTAGCGCTACACAATGGCTGACCAAAATGAGATATATATTTGGCTCTTATTGCATTTTCCCGATATTCCGTTCCATGTTCGAAGCAAACGTTTGAATGCAGTTTTATATTTCAACCAACCCGTTTACTTAAAAATATTGGTTATTGCACTTAGTCTTGATTTGTGTTTAATAAGTTGTTAACGATCAATGTAGTTCAAAATCGGAGTGACTCAGTCTCTAGACCTCTATAAAATTTGGCTGTACGGAGTGTTATACTCTTGTGATTCTTGATTCTCGCTATCATTTAATATTTCCGGCTATGAGTTCCATAGGTTGTCAATGGAGCACAAGCATGATCTTCTTTTGAAAACCCGAATTTCTTTTTCATATCATTTTTGGTTAGCAGGGGCTCCTTTTTCCCAGGTTTATGTATATTGCGCTGCCATCGTATAATCGAAGTTGCCATTGTCTTCATACGTCATCTCCTTGAGAGACCGATCAGATGAAGGTTGTCACTGTCTGTCCAATACTGCCACTGATGGTGAATGTAATCACCAATTAATAGATTCTTTGGAATTTTGTTTACAAACCTGATAAATGCTGATTTCAGGTGGAACTGTTTATTTCTTTATTTTTGTTTACGTATCTATCCTTGACCAGATAAAAGTTTCAAGCTACAATTCAGTTTCACTTAGAATTGGGAAGCTAACTCCAAGTAGATATACGAGTATTATGAATGTATATGATTGCCCAGTTAAAAATGATACGATAAAAAAAACACCAATCCTCGTATACGATAGCAGCTGGAATCGAAGTGATTTTTCTACTCTGCGTTCGCAGACATAAATCGGGAGCATATTTAATGAATTTGTAAAAAATAAAAATACATAAGCAAAATACGATAAGTCTATAAACAATTTTTTTTTTCAACTTTCTAGAAATGGGACTGTTGAGTGAAGGAAGTCCCCTATCATGGGAGGATACAAAAAAGTTGGCGGAACACGTTCGTGAACATGGCATTGAGCAATTTATTAATTTATATCACAGACTAAAGGACCGTCAGGGTGACGTACTTAAATGGGGTGATGAGGTATGTCTAAAAGTATTAAGTTTGCTTAAAAAGATTATTTTTAACGTTAATCCTTCGTTCAGGTTGAGTACATAATAGTTAAATTTGATGACGAAAAAAAAGTGGCCAGAGTATCGCTTAAAGCTCCAGAATTATTATCAAAATTAAATGAAAAGGAATTGGCTGACCCTGATGGTGTAAAATCCCTTTGGCGACCAGAATACGGAGCGTATATGATCGAAGGAACCCCTGGGAAACCTTTCGGTGGTTTGATGGCACACTTCAATTTAGTTGAAGCAAACATGCGAAACAGACGAGAAGAAGTCAGCGAACTGCTAGAGGAAGGCGAATGTGTTATGTCGATCACAAATTTTCCACGCCTTGGCTGTCCATTTTTTACAGAGCCAGTGTTCAGCCCGACGCCAGACAATATCGAAGGTGCAGCGCGCTCCTTGTATTTCCCAGATGAAGCTATATTCCCAGGACACCCACGTTTCAAAACGCTTACGCGAAATATACGTATGCGGCGTGGTGAGAAAGTAGCTATTAAGTTAAAAGTTTTCAAAGATGAAAAGACAAAAATTCCCGTCGCTGGTAGTCCGGCTGGAGAGCCTGATGTGGTGCACTTGGATGCAATGGGCTTTGGCATGGGTTGCTGCTGTCTACAGGTGACCTTCCAAGCGTGTAACATTGTTGAAGCGAGGACGCTGTATGACCAGTTGGCACCACTTTGTCCGATTATGTTGGCTCTGACTGCAGCGTCACCCGTATACCGTGGATATCTTACAGAATCCGATTGCCGCTGGAATGTGATAAGTGCATCTGTCGATTGCCGTACTGAGGAAGAACGTGGTCTAAAGCCCATGAAGGAGAACAAATTCAGAATTCCTAAATCGCGATATGATTCCATTGATTCGTTCCTATCACCAGAAGGTGAGAGGTAAGTTCACACATGCCAATGATCTGGCAGTTTATTGATTGATAATTCTTTCTAGATACAACGATGTGCCTTTAGTATATGACGAAGCTGTCTATCAACGTCTGCGAGATGGAGGAATTGATCACTTGCTGGCGCAGCACATTGCTCATCTATTCATTCGTGATACAGTTTCACTATTCAGTGAGAAGGTTGATCAGGACGACAAAGAAGACACAGATCACTTCGAGAACATTCAATCAACGAATTGGCAGACGATGCGTTTTAAGCCACCACCACCGCACTCTCCCATTGGTTGGCGTGTCGAATTCCGACCGTGCGAAGCTCAAATGACTGACTTTGAAAATGCTGCCCTCGTCTGTTTTGTAGTCCTACTCACCAGAGTGATTCTGTCCTACCAGCTGGATTTCCTCATTCCCATTAGCAAGGTCGACGAAAACATGCAGACGGCACAAAAACGCGATGCCTGCCGCAAGGAAAAATTCTGGTTCCGCAAATCAATTCAAAAGAAAAAGCCATGTACAGATCAAATGAACGGACACGACTGCTGTCCTGACGAGTATGACCTTATGTCTATCGATGAAATTTTCAATGGAAAGGTATGAAAAAGATTTTGCAATCCTAGGTGCATCAGTATAGAATTTCTTATTTACAGACAGATGGCTTTCCTGGTCTCATTCCTCTCATCAAGAGTTACCTACAATCGATGGAAGTCGATGCTGACACCCATTGTACCATTGAACAGTACTTACGTCTGATACAGCGACGAGCGTCCGGTGAGTTTACAACAACTGCTACATGGATCAGAGAGGAAGTTCTACATCATCCAGACTACAAGTAAGTTTTGCATCTCTCTCAAAACATCCACAGAAAATAATATTTCGTTTTTTTTGTTATAGACAAGACTCTGTAGTGAGTGAACGTATCAGTTATGATCTTTTGAAGAAGATCCAACAAATCCAAGAGGGAAAACTCTTAGTGCCATCGCTGCTTGGCCAGGGTAATAATTCCAAAACGAAAGATTCCATTCCGCAGGCACTACAAAAGCATTTAGCCAAGAATGGTTGTGATAAATGACCTGCAACGATGTCATCAATATCATCATCATTAACGCCACATTTGCATCACCGTCGTATTCGTGAGAGTTATACAACAGAAACTACAACTTAAATATTTGCACAGACAAATGGAAATGTGACCTTATAAGGAGCTATGCTAGCGTGCTAGTGCATTTAGATTTTAGATTTGTGTAGAGAGAGATGTGATTGATTTGAAGTGTGAAATTCTGTTGATCAGAATTTAGGGAAATGTAGGTGCATTCGATAATTTCGTAACTGTTTTGTATTGTATTGGTTGAGTTAAGTCTGTTTAAGAAAGTATATTTCACAATTTATGTATAAAAAAAGTAAACTAATAAAACAAAAAAAAATCTATAAATGAATACGGCTAAGAGCTGCAATGAGGAAATATTTGTTTTATTTTTAAACTTTTCATAAAGTACCTACTGTCATAGGTAAGCTTTTTGATGTTTGGTCCAACAAACGGAGGAATTTTTGCAGAAATAACTAGTTCCTAAACGAATTGGTAGGAACAATGTTTTCCCAGTGAGCTCAGTGTTGCTTTTGATTCAATGTCCATAACACTAGTTGGTTAACATTTTCCACTTAGATCTTTCCATTTTATTCAGCTTGTGGGCATGCACATTTCGGATACACACTCTAAATCTGGTTTTTAACCTTTCTTCCAGAGAAGTATTCTGTGATTCTCACACAAGATTCAGATTTATGATCTCGTTAATATCTCTTTTTGGATTCCGAGTAATCGGCCATATGTATTTTCGCCCCACTCTCAATTAATGTTAGTATAACCCAGTGCTTAGTCCTTAGGGGGATACTAACATAGCCCCGATATGCAGCTTATACAAGGCCTTTGGTGGAAGCAGCAGATTGCTGATGATGCGGGTTCCTCTAAAGATGCAAATGTTTTTTAGCTTCTACAGTCATGGTCACTATATATATGTATGTATGTTTCGGCAGGTTCTCTCGCCTCTTTGTTGAGTTTATTAATTCGTGTTCAGCGTTAACCAAGCAGATTGAATAGTGACCAGTCAATTTGCAGTTTACACCCCTATTAGGGTTAGCGAATCGAACGAAAAAGTAGTTGAATGAAATTTTTTAGCATTAGCGTTAGCGAATGACAAAAATTTCATTCGCCTTAACCGTCAAAATATAGGCGAATTATGACTTCGCTTTATTACGGTTAGCGAACGTTCGACCAGAACTTCATTTTTTGTGTCAAAATCACTCGAAAGAAATTTCTGTGTGACAACGGTGGCGATAGACATGAGTGGAGTAAGAAAAAGGTAAATTAATACGAAAGTATATATATATTAGCAGTAAAATAAGATTTCTCAAGCTTTAAGAAAACCAATCTCTTCGCTTGAACATCGCCGGAATATTGAAAGCTTAGCGCTCCTATACAAAATTGTAGTTGTGTCTCGTCTGTCTGTCATGTTACACGGAGCTCTGCTCCGCTCATTTGTTTCTTCGCTGCTAAAAGCGTATGTGATACAACCTGCCCTCTGCAATATTTCCAGTAAATTATATAACGATGAACACAATACAAATTCCAGGGTCTTGCTTTTCATAACAATACTTGGTTTTAGGTGTTAGGTATTGTCTGGGGATCGCGCCTCAAACTCCTCGCTGACGTAGTTCAACGCCAACCACTGATACATACATATGAGACGTAATATGCTCAAACCCCGAAAAGATTGAATTTATGCTTGTGGACCATTTGCAGCGTCATACATTTTTCTGGGGCAACCAGTTCTGTTAAGGCTTCAAATATACACACATTGTGTTGAGTGATATAAGGTCCTAGTTATGGTAAAATATTGTTATGAAAACTTGGAGAATAGAGCAACTTAATGTCCAAGGAGTCAATTAAAAGAGCAGGACTTTTATTCTTTTTATACATACATATGTAGCAACGTCCCTAGGGTTGAACTCTTTTTATACTTTCCTCTATGAATCGTTCACCGCAGTCGCTATGAATACATTTCATTTCTTTACTTCGCCAGAATAAGAAAAGTAAAAATCGAATTAGGTATGTATAATTTATTGGGTCGTCGACCCCATTCAGCCAATATATATAACAAAAATAAATGAATTCAGCAATGTTTTTTTACTTCCTTTGTGCAACTTCCTTGCAAGACAAATTTGCAGTTGGGTATAAGTACTTAAATCCCAATTCCAGAGTTCGTTTTGGTTCTACTTTTGCTCCAGTTAGTAATAAGGCCGACCTGTCTTTGCCAAAAAGTAAGTTAACCACAAATTCCGGAACAGTAAAGAACGATGGTCTATGAAGGGCAGATGCAAAGGCCTAGGATGAACAATAACATTTGACGTAAACACAAAGTTTTATCTGACTGTATGGCATACCTTGCAAAATCCCTCGTTGGTGCAAATTTCTGGAGCAACTCCATTAACCACTCCACTCACTTCTTCATGCTCGATGCAATACTTTATTAAGCGACAGAGGTCCTCAATATGAATCCACGGCAGGGGCTGTTTTCCACTGCCCATAGGCCCACCCAGACCTAGTTGAAATGGCAGCAATATGGATTGTATCATACCCCCTTCCCGTCCAATAACAACTCCCGACCGAATTTTTACCTAGTAGGAATTTACATATAAGTTCCAGAGATATGAAACTCCAACTCATAACCTACAGAACGACATTGCTCTCCTGGTGGTATAGTTGCAGCTTTTTCCCATTCGACGCACAAATTCGACATGAAGTCGAATCCTTCAACAGGGTCATTTTCGGTATAAACGCGACCATCCGGCTTATAGTGACTTACACCAGAAATGTTGACGAATACTTTTACAGATGGTGAACTCTGGATAGCTTTAACCAATGCAGTAGTTGAATTGATTCTTGAATTCCATACATTCTGTTTGAATCTGAGGGGTAATTTTACGTATTTGTAAAATTGTAAGTATCTTGTGCTTGTAAACATACCCTGGAGTCCACCTACGACTTGGGTCTAGTACATTTTGTCCAGCCAAATTAACAACCGATGTCACACCGCCCGGAATACCATTTTTCTCCAGCTCGTGCCAGGTGATTCGTTGTAGGCCAGGCATTCGTGAAATTAATGTCACTTTGTAGCCATCCAATGTGAGAATTTTGGTCAAGCGGTTCCCAATAAAGCCGGTTCCTCCGCCTAGATTTAATAAACAATCACTTTCCGTTGGTTATATAATGAAAATGCAATTACCAACAAGAACATGCTTAGCCAGCATAACTTTGTTTCGTTTCTAATGCAGTGCAGAAGTAGTGCGGTGAGTGAAACATCTAACGCGATTGCGTTTTTGTTTTTAAATAATTTTGACGTTTGAAAATCAGCTGTTGTTCAGATTTATATGTTTCATGGGTTTACACATGCCAGTGAAGTGTATAATAGTTTCATTTCAGTGCAGAGGAAACAATCTACTAGTTCCGTTCAAAAGAAATTGTCGTCGGTTTTTAATTAACTGCTGACGGTTGCACACTCCAAGTTGGTTGGGATTTCCTTTTACAATTATTTAAGCTCCTTATTTCGATACTCTTACTGAAAATCGCTTTAGTTGCACAGACATTTGAATGCTTGTGCTTCATGTGTTGGATTGGACACACAGCATTGCTAATATATTTCATATTTCATGGATTAGTTGGTTAAAAGGCTAAGTTTTAACATTTAATTCTTTTTGAACGATATTTCGACACTTTTCCCAAATCAAGACAAAAAACAAGTTTTACGTGTGTGTTATGTAGTTAAGATTTAATAAAATTACATTCATTTTCTATTTATTTATTTTATTGTAACAAAATTCTAGGATGATTTTGAATTGAAAGAATTCGTTGATTAATTAACATCATGCAATTGATTTTATTGATTCTACTGAAGAAGAAGTCTTAGAAACTGAATTTTCCTCGAACTTTGAAAAATCCAAAGTTGTGTTTATTATGAATGACTGCTCCGACACCAACGTAGTTCTCCATTAATATTGGTCCTTCCTTGAAATCACAATTAAAATCAACTCCATCTGGATTGGCATTAGAGAAAACTGAACGAAGAGTTTCATAGAAAGCTTCAGCTGAGTAAATATGCCGATTGCTATCGAATTCTTCCTTTGCTTGAAATGACATATTATCATTTGCTAAGAAAATAAAATTTTATAACTTTACATATATATGTAACTTAGATAATTTATTTGTTTACATTTGGCCAACAAAATTGGATGGTCCTTTACTGTCCTCCATGGTATATCATCAGCGAATGGATTCCATGAGGTAAGTATTGATATTGGTCGTCCTTTATTCCACATTATTCGCATTCCCATTTCACTTCTTTCACTAAAAGTTGGCCAATTTATTAAAAATGATTAGATTTGAATAAATACAATGAAAAATATGGTTATTTGTTGATTGGATTATCTAATTGAAGCTTTAAGAGATTAGGTACTAAATACATCTCATACCAGTTTGATACTCTTCAATGTGAAACTCCTAAACATTTCAGAACCCTTAGACGCATTGAGTGGCCAAATTGAGACAAGTTATTAAATCAAATATTTTTATTTGAAAACTGACCTTATTTAAAAGTCCTTTTTCTCGTAGTGGAGCACAATAGCCAATCAGAGTGTACCGCAGAATCCTTAAGAGCTTTTAATAAATACCCATTTCTTGCTTCTTACAGATATGACATCCTTTATCAATGTGAAAAATATTTACTAGGTGAATAACACATTCTTTCCATCTACTGAATTAGAATTCTGAATGTTGAATTCTTAGGAATTCCATGAGCAGTTTTACCAGAATTTTATAACACAGCAACTACACTGGGATCGTTCCTCTTTTTATGTCTCCGAATCCAATGACATACATAAGTATATCTTTACTACCTTATTGCGCCCTTGTTATAAAATTTAAAAATTCCATTGGAAATCCGTAAACATAAGCAGGCTTTTCGTTTTCGTTTTTTTTAGATATAATATCTCTTCCAGCTTCCTCTTTTTCATGTAGCTACTAGTTAGTCAAGACAAGACCTTCCTTACAACAGAAGAGTTCTAGTTCTACGATTCGTGCTGGCGGCCCATCTTTTAGCAGCCAATTGACGTCCTCGTTATCATATATCTGAACATCCGTGCAGTACTGTGTTTGTTAATTTCGTTTATCTTGCCCAGATAGTTGAGCTTATCTAGGCTATTCATTTCATCTTCGAAGGAATTTCGAGTATGGTCAAGACCTTGATGGCAGCTTGGCTTTTTGCCATAAGTACAATAGCTCTATTCCCATAGTTTATTTCAAGAATAGGTTGGATTAAATACCCAGTTAGGAAGAAGAGCTGGTCGATCAAGGCAGATATGGCGCAGAACAGTTGAGGAGGAGTCGAGGAAAGGGTTGGAGAGAGCTCAAGCATGTTGTAGGAAACCGAACAACGGATAGTCCCCCTGAGGGGTCACAGGAACTAACTAACTAACTAAATATTATCGAGTGGAAAAACTACAAGATTTCCCAGTTGGTTCCTAGTATTTAGTCCTTGGATCAAGCTACACAAAAGCTGGAAGAATATTACGGCTTTGATAGTTTGACCTCTTATCTATGTAAAACTAGACAGATAAAAAGTCAAGGTAGTCGGAAATAGCGAAGACATGAAGGCCATTTACCAATGACTAAATGAATAAATAAACAGTCACCATGGATAGTACTTCTAACTGGAAATAAACATGGATTTACTGATTAGGAAAGAGGACAGTAAGTACAACCGGTTTAACGCATATATGATGGTAAGACCCAGAGGACCTGGGTGCTGGACTGAATATTAAATGGGGTAGTTAAAGGTGGAATCAGTACAAATTTAAAAAAGTCCACGGACTTATTATTCAGAGTCTTCTAGGTGGAAGTACTAGCTATCCAAAAATCTTTCCGTCGGGTCAAGTTATATACAAGTGGAATGCATAAACAATCAAAGCCAAGGATCAGTTACTCCAAAATGGTTATTGGGCTAACGGGGCTAGATGGTTAGTTAAAGATAACTCTGTTCTGCGGGTCACAGCGATTTTGCGGGAAATGGAATGACTGAATGTGACTCAAATCTTCACGGTTGACTTGCAGAAACAGTATATATTTCGTTTGGATATGCATATCTTCACACTTTTTACCAAACGCAAATCTGCAGTACCCTGTGCAACTAAACAACAATAATCTGCGATACACAACTCGCACAAATAGAGGTTCGGATTGGTCTAAAGGTTTGCATAGGTAGTCTCAAGCACAACGTTCTGAAAGAGTAGGTGGTCTGAATATGTTGTTATTTCAATATGTAGTATGTACTTACACTGGTTTAAAACATGAAAAGTCATAACGATTAGCAACTGTGAGTGGATTAGGCTGAACTTTGCCTGGAGATCCAGTTCGTGTAGTCTGCTGACTTTGACAGAACAATTTGCCACATATGAGTGAAGTCAGTCCATTGGCTATTCCTTCAATACGTCTAAAAAAAATAAAAATCTTTATGTTTCAAGGCAGACTACATTAATACCAATACTTACGGAACTAATGATGTCTGTGGATAAGTTAACTTTCCCTGAATGATGGTATCGACTTGATTTAGCTTAACTTTGTTCGATTGAAGAATCTTCAAAGCAATGAAATCATATTTAACATCCAGCAGTGTTTTCGAAGTCAAAATAAACACACGTTCCCTGTCATGATCCCAATGACTTATACTAAAAGAAGTTTCCATGAGCACTTCGAGTATAGTTATGACAGCTACTTACTCTGTTAGAAGCCAGCTTCCGATGACATTTGTATCATTAGCAGGTCGAAGCAGTACGTTTACACAGTCTGCGACGGCCTTTTCAAATTGACCTGGTCTGAAGCAAAAGAATTCATCAGTTATTGGGCCATTGTCGGCTTTTGGAACGCCCACACCGCCTGGTCCGCACATATAAGTGCCATCGTCGATGGGAGTGCCTGACAAATTTTTTGTTCAACTTGAATGCTTCTTAGAAGTGAATATCCTACCTGTACTACTTTTAATCTCCTTGTATGCACTGGTGACATGTATTGGCGATGTCACATCTGACCCGGTTAGAATAGCACTTTTTTCCATGTCTGATATGTTACTTCTGTGACGTAGTAGATTTTGTGTTGCTTCCTCGTCGGAGATTCTTAAAGTTGCTCCCGAAAAGTTATATGTGTCATCCATGTCTTCGTCACGTAATAGGAATGAATTGGATGGATGCATTTGAGTAGTATTTTTAGCGTAAAATTGACTTCCTGACGCGCCTTTTAAATTTTTTTTTTCCTAGATATTTCCTTTGCGACACTTTATTGACGGGTTATAAGTTAAAGATAAAACTGTCTGTAGAAGCTACTTTGAAATGCGCATGGCTGTGAAAAAGTTTTACCATCGCAAGCTTTTCAACTTTGTTTACATCCTCCAGGTGGTTAGTATGGTAGTCGCTATTTTATAACTCAGTTGCCAACTATAACTGTACTCATGTTAGGAAGTACTTGTACAAAGTACACCACAATAGGGATGAACTTAGCAAATAATATTCATGGTTCTAAACAGCTAATGCTAATGTGGCAACAAGTGTTGTTTTCTTCCTACTTCCTCCGGATTGAATCCGTGTTAGAATAGTGTTAATTCATCGAAGCCGGTATGATAACTTCAGACTATGAACTTTGGACAGTGTGAATCAACTGAATTTGCGGCTTAAAGTAACTGAATGCATAGACAGAATTAAACCCGGCTCATGAATTCAAAGTCTATCAAAGCAAAAAGCAAAAGGAAAAGAATACTGAAATTATGGAATGCAACAATTTTAAATTTTAATAAACAAATTGGGAAACCTTCAGTGAAGTAATAACAACAACATTCTCAACAATAACAAAAACAATTAGGTTTTGTTTTTGTCAAAAATATCGTAAACAAAAATGAACTTAATTGAAGCAAGGCCAGCAGTGAGCAAAGAGAAATGAAAATATTTGTGTAGGTACACATGTATGTACACACAAGCATATATACATATGTATACGTGAATAAGGAAATGGGGGGAAAATAACAAACAATAGTTTAGATATCAATGAAGTACATATACATATGTATGCATATATATGTCAATTCTTTTGTGGCCTACTCTAGTTTTACCCTACGAGAAACCGCAAACTACCTGCGTCGGTATGTGATACTAATAAGATGTTATCAAGTTACGAACAAATGACCTACCACTCTCATGGAATTAATACTCAAATTACTACCACAAATCAGATTATGCTGTATTGTAACGACACAATTTGTAAGGTTGAACAATATCATTAGCTTGTTCATAGGTAGTAAACTGTAAGGACATATCATCTTTTGTTTAATTACATACATATGGTTCTGGATTGTTCTTCTTTCAGAACTGAGCCCCTCTGTCATTTCAATAGTATGGAAAAATGATTACTCATACGCCAGAGATACGCGAGACATGAATTCAATTAAGGTTTCAGGTTTGTGGTAGTCACAACGCCTTAGAAAAGGAAACACTTTTTTTAACTCCTTAAACTGGAGCCAAATCCTGCAATGTACTCGAAATTGAGGTAGTACCAGTGTATTAAGAAAAAATATCCTGTTACATAACCAACAGCGTTCTATGTACTCTATCCGTTTGTTGTATAAAAGTAACCAAGACATCGCAAACAATAGGATAGGCTGGAATCAGTAGTAAGACTCTTTCGGCAATGACTTCTATATATAATACTTCGGTTGGCTTTTTGTATGATAAAACTAAGGCAGATCTCAATAGCAGTAGAATGATATCGGAGAGGATTAGTAATACACTTATATATGTCATACATATGTAGGTAGGTATGTATGTAAGTACAAGATTTGCTTTTTTAAAAAAAGTTGGGCTGATGATCTTTAAAGAAACCTGAAGAAGCACTATGCAGTAGAATGATATCGGAGAGGATTAGTAATACACTTATACATGTCATACATATGTAGGTAGGTATGTATGTAAGTACAAGATTTGCTTTTTTAAAAAAAGTTGGGCTGATGATCTTTAAAGAAACCTGAAGAAGCACTATGACCTCATAGAGATCTTTTGTGCTATCCCCTTAAAGACGTGTAGAAGTATTGCCTTTATAGTAAAGGTAAAGCCTTTATGATATATATATATTTCATACAATATATTCGGCAGCTTCAGTGTCCTGAAAGCATAGTCGGCACATGTTTGATTGGTTAATACTACTGTACTTGAGGTGGTATTTGAGAGCGATAACAAGTTAGGACGTTCGGGCAGGATCTTAGCGTTATATTTTGGACATTGCTAGAATCTTTTTCGTTCTTTTTTTTTAAGAAATTAAGAAATTTCTTGGTATGTCTTAAGACAGTTTCTGTTCCCATGGATTTCTGTCTATCTATATCTGGGTAACAGGCAAGCATCTCCCAGGTATGCCTATATGTCCTTGAATCCATGTTAATGTGATTTTATTGTGTACAGCTAACTATAGGAGGACTTAAAGGCAGTTCCAAATCAGCTTAGACACAAATTAAAAGGACATGAGAAGTTTTGGAGTTGCTTCAACTCATACACTCTCTGGCACAAAGCCTCAATAGTAAAAACCTCTTCTTGAAAAATAGAAGTAGTGCGTCCTTATTGACATTTTTGAACCTTCAGTGCACCATTCAGATTGAGGAATTTAAGAATTCCTGCAATTTGGGATAATTCTCTTTGAAGAACTGATAGAGATCGATTCTTTTCGTCGGTGAGGATAGCAGTGGAATTTTTCCAAGGATCTTCATATGTTCAACTATGTAGTTTGGTGGTTTTATTGTTGCATTGCAGGTGCAGTTTTAGGGCGGTTGCCGCTGCAGTCTTTACAGCATTTATATTTAGACGTGGAAGGTCTAGGAGTACAGAAGTCGGACAGGTACGCAATGGTTCTGATGATGATACGTAATGGTTCAATTGAGTTTGTGAAATCGCGTTGTGAACCATTTCGTGTTAGTGTCTGGAAATTTAAGCTTCTTCTCTTAGAGATTGGTATGACGACTGTTTTAGTTGGGTTAACATTTAGCCCTTCTAATTGCCACATGTCATTAATTTTACTATGTACTATGTGAACTAGGTACAAGTTGGTCCGCACTATATCGGCGATGCAGCTTATGTATTGGCAGGAATGCCCCAGCTATCTACAAAATGGCAGAACGGCGATATAAATATAGTGTAAACTACCTTGTAGTTGAAGTCAGAATGAAAAGTCGAATTGTGTCATCATTATGCCATACTAGATTTCTAGAAGAAACTAGAATACATACTGATTACTTAACAAGACTGCAGATAGATTCGGCTTATCGTATGTCATTGAACCAGTTCTGCAGTTGCCTAATAAGGAGTTGCTCATAGATTTAGTTTGCATAACCGCTCTGCTTTATATATAAGTCCGCTCTGCTATAAGTCCTAGTCGGATTACTTCTTTGTCTGTTTCAGACTCGAGCTTTGTTTAATCAAACGACTCTACTCTACTCTGTACATTGTTCCATACATAAATATAGAGACATAGAAAAGACATACATACATATGTAGACAGATATTGAGGGAACGATCCAATCAGAATATAATTGTTTTAATTAAATGTTCCCAATTCTCACACGTCTATCTGTCAAATAAAAAAAGTTACTGCCCATTGCCTTAAGCTACATAAGAATTCTTTTTTTTTAATGTGTGTAAATTGGAGTATCGTGCAGTGATTAAATAAATGTTTAACAAAAGAGGGGAAAGCTCGAAAAGAAAGCAATGAACAGAGAACGGTCAGAAAATCACTGGAAGACGGTCCTCGTAATAGACGCTCACTCGAGGGGAGTGGTGATGAGCTCGTCAAAAAGTAGAAGAAAACAATCTGTTCGCAACACAGAGAAGCTTACAAAGTGAGACAGGTCATGTTGTCATACAGAATGCTGTCAATCGAAAATAAACGCCACCAGTTATGGTGGCGAATGAATTTCTTTACTGCTAGATCTCTCCTAACAAAATATTCTATAGCATTGTGACAAGTTATTAGACAACAGCAAAGTATGCAGTGGCATCGACGAGAAACCGTCCCCCCCTTATGTTCAAAGTTCAAACTAGGCAGCGCCGGCAAGATCATGTCTGATGTGGAGAAAAAAGTACTGATTACTATGCCAGCGTGGACTTATTCAGCGTGTTGTACTTTTTTTTTTTGCACGACAATGAACAAGTTGCATAAGGATTTTTGCTTCCAAGTGTTCACTTACCCAACGTATTCTCCAGACTTGGCCCTAAGCAATTTCTTTTAATTATCAAATGATGTACATATGTATGTATGTACATATGTATGAAATCTGGTGGGTTTTTGTATTTAATATACTTAACCCATCCGAGGAACTTCAGAATAAAGCTTAGAATGAATGTAAAAGGGATTGTTTAAAATTTGCTCTGAATATAAAAAAAAGGTTTACCAAAGTTATTTTCGTTCTTAGTAACCACATCCTCTGCAGAATGTATGTCATACTTACGAGTTTCCATTTTATGTGATATATTGCTAATCAGAAGTACTTTAGAATAATTATTGCGGGCTTCCCCCGATTCTGTAGTATTAATTAGGGTAGAGTCTGAGAGTCAATAATTTCAGACGTTCGCGAAAAGTTGGATCGAGAAAAAACAATTTGAGGTGTTCTCTGAGTTTTAAACCTTGACTCGCTCTGTAGTCAGACAACCACTGAGTCACGGAATGCTTAGGGAAAGAATACACATCAATGTAGATAGGTACAATTTTTCAATTTAAAATCCAAAAATAGAATTCTAATTTACTTCAACAAGTGAATAGAAAAAATACCAAATAGGTACTAATTGTTTTTGAAAACACTTTTAAAAACGTAACTGAAGTAAAAAAATCAGCCGAACTATTTATGCATGTACCCTTATTGTAGTAACAATGGCATTAGTGTTAGCAAGTAAGAATAACTTGTACGATTCCAATTCAACTGCGCGTACAAATGAAAGTGAAATCAAAACATTAAACTGCATTTCCACACGCTTTTAATGACGTAAACATGTACATGCAAACATCATTAGCTATTTAAACTATACATATGTATGTAGATTCTTGAAAAAATCTTTGAGTTACACACAAAAACGTGATTCATGCGAGAATTCTCTGTCGAGAGCAGATAAAGGCTACTGACTGTTTCTCGATTGATAAGAAAACTGTGCCTCATATTCGTATCAAGAGCCGCATCTAGCACTGAACTAATTTTTCCACAGAAGAAGATCGATCTCCCTCACTAAGAGAACAATCGATTGATTTCAGTTACAAGTACATACATTGATCGCATCAATCAAGACGATCATGAACATTTCAAGAGAGAGAAGAGCAATACATTCGCCTCACTCGTGTTATCGCAAATGCATTCGACAATATTTACATACATACTCAGCGCCTGATCCAAATGATATCACATAAGAAAAATAAAAACAAAAGCGATCGCCACACGCAGACGTGCTTCGCTTTCAGTCTTTCTACGATGACAGATCGCCTATGGAATAAACTTGGACGCCGTACACTGTCTTAGTCTCTTTGGCTCTTTTCACGTGAATAGAACGTTTTTTTGAAAGATTCCACTCAGTGCGCTTTGTTTACATAAACGAAAAAACAATTCACTACTTAAATTTTTTTTCTTTTTCGAGCGTTAATACGAGTAACTATGCATTGGATATTCTTCCATCAGCCCTCAATTACTGAGGAAGTGAAGGAGGTTAGTTCATTATTTTCTAGTGCTTGTGCTTTGTGTAGAGTAAAAAAGAAAAAAAAAGAAAAGATAATGTTTTAGCCAACAGTATATACCATTTTCGATTGGTCACTTCTTAATTATATACATATTCGGATAAATTTCAGGAATCCTCAAACGCCACCGACAATGCAAATAACAATGCTACATACAAATCAAAACGTAAGTGCATAAAAGTATTTCAAACAATGAAACAATTTCAATATTAAAAGTCCACCCACTCACTTTTAAAAAACCACACTCGTTTGAGTACTTTTTTGTTCGTTTCGAAAAAAAGCTTTAACTAAAAATAGACCATTTGCTCTTTGCAGGTTTTTTAAAGACCTTCTCACCATATAAACTCAACAGTGATGATTTAGCGGAACTGGCACCACTGCTGCCATTCATTGTGATCTTGACCATCCTGTTCATTTTGCTACTAATTATTGGTTTTCGACGATGGCCGGGTTTGGTGGCGGGTATCGTTGCCGGTTGTCTAACATCGGCGAGTCTCTATTTAATAATGAGCGCCATTGCCGGCGATATTCCGTTGTATGAATAGGTGTGAGCGATATGGCCAGAGCCTCGGTGGCGCAGTAGGCAGCGCGTAAGTCTCATAATCTTAAGGTCGTGAGTTCGAGCCTCACCCGGGGCAATCCTTTTTTCTAGAAATAAGTTTTAGCTTGTAAGTTTGTACGAGTAGAATTTGTGTTACGGAATGTAAAAAAAATATTCTATATAGAAGACTGCTAAATGTTGTAATTATTATTAAAAAAAAAAACAAAAATAAATTAGAATTTAGAAAATATACATAAATTTTATTAAACATGGAATAGTTATTAGGACTACCCGTATGTATGATATTTCTATTTGCGACATCTTTATTTTAAATTTGAACTTAACGCTATTAAAAATACCTAGCATGGAGAAAAAAATGTCTGTTATTACTTAGCTGGTGATGTTAGAAGCTAAAACCTTTGCTGCATCGAAGATCACAGCCTTAGCTATAGGGACACTCGAACTTGAAGTCCAGGTTCATGCAAAAATTAAGGAATTTCTGCGTAGTATTAGGTTAGGTTAAACTGATGTGGCTATCAGCTAAGACCAGTGATAGGTCAATTGTGATATCAAAAGGATCTTGGTTTACCTACTCGTTAAACCATGACGCTTCTAATATCTGTATTTATCAGATCGAAAAAAACATTATAGTATGGAGGAGAACGTACAAAGAAGATATAGTTTTTCCTTTTCTTGGTCCATACAGCTTCTACAGAAAAGAAATTCTTAAAGCGTTTCAGATCCGGTTTTGCCTAAATCTGTTAAGTTTAGACACTTTGTACCGCTTGTTCAACTAAAATTTTTTCTTTCGATAGTATTCAACTTTTATTTAAATTTGCATGTAGTATATCGGTGTACCTCAGGTACCTTTTCTGGAAGGAGTCTAGATTCCGTGTAGTGTAAGTATATTAAATCATTAACTTTTTAAGCCTAGGGTCGTCCACAGCCGTCACTTAACCAGGTTCTCGCTTTCTGGCTTTCCAGCCATCGGTTCACGCTGGTTAAAAATAAAGTAGGCGATGAATAGGTGCGTCCGTAGTAAAACCGCTTCCAGCTTTAACAAACTTTAACCTGCTTCTACTGGAATGAATTTTTAATTCTTGTTGACGCCGGTAACCAGCTTTCAAGTGCGTTATTTAAGTTTTAGAAAAGTACTGCCAGGCAAAAAATGTTTTGTGAACTCGACTGAAGAAAAAACCGATCTGAATACCGGTCGATCACCATGCGGTGATCAAATGAGAGTACGTTAAGGAAATGTATCGCAGAAATGTTGAAGAGGATACTACAACTTTGGCATTGAGTTGAAGAAAGCTAAAAAGTGCTAACTTTGGATAAAGGTATCACTATTACTTTGTTTTTTTATTCAGTATATTTCCAACATATTTCATTTCATATAAGTATTTTTTGTTTCTCCTTCTTTTCAGAGACGTATTGTAATATACGTACTATAAGTTAAAGGGGCCTGTATTCGGGATCTTTACTACTTAAACCTAAACCGAAAGGACAAGACTGTGTACGTCCTTGAATGAAAAGCTCAAAATCCCACGCGGAGACAGTTAGAGACTATAAAAACCACATGATTGAGAGAGTCTTCAGTATGATCTCACTAACCACAAACGTAAACACATAAAAATCACCTTCCAAGGAAAACTAATGTGTAACAATTAGTGTACACAACAATAATTTACTGAAAATCAAGCAACAGTTTTGAAAGATAGAGAAAGATATGGAACCTAACAGAAAACAGAGTCATGGATTTTAATTGCTTGGTGAATTTTTGAAAAAAAAATTATAAACCAAACCTTAACCCAAGCATGGAGGGATGAGAGTATGTCCACCAACTGGACTAACAACTCCATATGTCCAACCTATAAGAAAGAGGTTTCGTGGGGTCTTTGAGGTATTGCTCTGCTCAATGTAACTTATAAAATTCTGTCCAACAAATTATGTGAATGTTATTGAGTCATTTAGTAAAGAACTTCGTCTATTAAAATATTTTGTCAGATAATAAAACTAGCGGGTTGCAGCTAGTTCAAATCAAAGAAATAATATAATAACTGCTGCCAATCATTGTTTCTTTGATTGGTCCTCTGGAAGACTCTAATCATCTCAAACTTGCTATATTATGTTTTTAAGAAATAAAATTTCGTGTGATACTCGGTCCTATCTGCATAAGCTGTTAGTGGGGAAGTAGATATACCCACAAGCTACATATGTACTTTAGCGACATTGACCTAGTCAGAAGACTACAAAAACAATAAATAAAATAGCTAACCCGAAGAGTGTTTTAATTCATCGCGGAGAGAAAAACCCTGTTTTTAAGTGGAACGCACAAGTGTAACTAAAGTAAACACCTACGAACTAGGCAACGAAAACTAGAGGTAGCTACCCAGACATTACGCTGGCTGGAGAAACTCTTTGTATGAATCACATTTTCGTAGCGCTACTCGGGATCAGGAAACCAATCACCAGTGCAGTTGTGGTCAATTGTGAGATGTATGTGTACTTATAAAAATTTTAAAATAATCGCCTTCTTGAAGGTTTCTCGCATATGGACCAGATCTGAGAGATAAACTAAGAGAATAGGATACTAAAATCGAAGGATAAACCTTAACTATTTTTTCTTAAATAGATTTATAGATTACTAAACTAGTTCCATGTCAAACGATAGAAGAGTAGATCGGAATTGTAACATTATGGTAAAACATGTGTATTTATTTCATAAACTCAATAAACTTTAGCTTATTTAGATTTCGAAAACGTACAAACTTAACTGCATACATATTTTCAACAATAGATATCATGTATCGCAAATAAATAAAAAACAAAAACTAAACATTTTGAAGTCGAGGTTTTCGCAATGTCGGTACCATTACTGAAAGTTTTCTTGGTGTCTTACTAAAAGTCCTTATGTATAAAGACATGAAGTTTATAAAAAAAAACAATAGATTCTTCTTTTCTTGTCTAATAATAAAATAATTTAATTTAATTCTTTTTAATTGTCTTTTACATTTAGGAATTCAACTTAATGGCTAATTCTAATAGAAAGGCTTCTCTGACTTAAAGCTAATTTGGCTTGTTTTTGCTTTTCTTTGGAAGAAAAATGTTTCTTTGATAACACAACAACTGAATGGCACTCGCATTCTCTCTACCGTTATTTTCAATAATATTCGAGCTATGACTATTTCATATATCTATGTATATATCATTTTGTTTCACAAACTAATTTTGTGTAGTAAAAATAATTTTTTTTTTTAGATGCGACTTTGTACAACTCAGACAGAGTAGGGTTGGCAAATTTGATTAATACTATTGTTCTTTTGAACTCCATGGAATAGTGGTGTGCTGCGCAATGCGCCAGATGCATCTCGTGAATTTTTACTTTGCTGATACGATTTACTAGGCATCGGCGATAGTGGTTCGCCCCAGAATTTGAGTAACGCGAATACTTTGTAGTATGCAACTCTATAATAAAAAATAAGAATATTCATAAGTTATTGAATCTAGATGGTGCGTTATTTAACTAACCTGTAACTTCTGTTGCTCGCCGCATAGATGAAAGGATTTATTACACTTGAGGCCCAGGCCATTACCGAGGCAATTATATGTAACCACGGATACGAATTATTGTGCTCATCTACAACATTGGCTAGCATAAGGGGCAAGAAACACATCAGAAAACAAAGGAATATCGTCACCATCATTACGGTCAGTCTGTTGTCTTCGCGACTTTTTCGCGCCGTTATTGACTCTTTTTTGAATGATCTGCTTAAAAAAAAATTAAGTTGTAAACTGGGAATTTTATATTATATTTATATTAATTTGCAATTACTTGTGAGCTTCCATCTTTTGTTTTTGTCTTCGAACTTTGAAATAAATGCAGGAATAGGATACTATAATGACTACACATGGCAGTAGGAATCCGATGAGGAAAAGCATTTTCTTGATCGATCTCCCATCCTTTTTCAAAATTGTGCAAGAAAACGTCGCTTCGTCTAAACCCAATTCGCCCCAAATGCCCAGGATTGCGGGTAACTGCAATGAGAGGAATATTAAGTTGAATGAAAGTTTCTGGACTTATTATCTTACCAGCATAAGGAATGAAACACCCCAAACAAATATAAGTTGTAGGGCTATGTACGTTGGCTTATAAATTTGTGCATATAGCCTTTGGCAAGCAATGAGGATATATCTGGAAAGATAAAAAGAAATATATAAATTTATTTAGTTGAGTTTGTTATTCCTTAATCCAAAAAAATTACTTATACATAGATCAGGGTCTTATAAAGGTCATCGAGAAAATAGAAGCACAGAACTGGTGTTATCTAGCAAAGGATTGAGTTTTCTTGGGGCATTTTTCGATACTTACACCTAACCAATATGTCAATATCAACAATTTCTTCTTAGACTCATGGATAATCAACAGAAAGCGTGGATATGTGAGTTTCTATTTGATTTAAATGCTTAATTTTAATCCTGACCATTATTTACCACAGTACAATCAAGATCGATATTTGCTGTTTAGGGAAAGTGGGTGATGTCCCTGCTCATCATCTACCCACTTTCCCTAGCTGGAATCTAGTTAGTGATACTGTGTCCAACATTGTGAAGGACGAACACAGGAATCTGAAGTTCCTTGAATTTCCCAGCGGATCGATACGAAGGCGAGTTCTAGTTGCTTGCTCTAGTACATGTTTACTAGCTATTTTTATGCAGTACCCTTTTTTTGAAAATACCATCATGTTATTCGCGTACACCTTATCCAAGCAACTCAGAAATGCAAATGCTTTCAAAACTCTTCCTTTTTAGTTTTTAGGGTTTTCCTCCTTTTTGAAGATGTATGAACTCGCTTGGGAAGGTATCACCCTATCAATCTCTCGCTACACTTAAACTGCAGCTTATGCTCAATTCTGTACATTAAACTAATCATTGATGGGCAGATGTCACTACGTGTCTCATTACTAGGCAGATCTGCCCACATCTTAATCAGAAACCCTCCAAATGTCTGATTAAACAGAAAACGTGGGTCAAAGCAATCATAGTAGGTGTCATTACGGGGCACTGCATTATCTGCAGGCA
Source organism: Xylota sylvarum (assembly GCA_905220385.1). NCBI lineage: Eukaryota > Metazoa > Arthropoda > Insecta > Diptera > Syrphidae > Xylota > Xylota sylvarum. The sequence continues at coordinate 125,662,270 of LR999957.1, forward strand.
TGCCATTAGACTGGACCTCCTCGCTAAGACTTCTGTAGAAGCGGCATGGACAATACTATACTTCACCTCCTTTGTACGTGCCAAGCTCTCTCCGCTCGTTTAGACATCGACAATTTAGGTGAATTGGTTAACGCCAATATCAATAGTATCTAGCTAATGATCCATGGGTATTTTAGATCCATTTGGTACTACAATGGACCTTTACTGGTCTATGTCTGGCAGCTATGTACATATGTATGTACATATATCCGTCCCAAGCTCGAGTATAACTCTCATGTCTGACCTGGTGTTTGTGACGATAAAATGAACCAATGGGAGTCCTAAGATTAGACTTATTTCGTTGTATCGATTTCTAATAAACAGTGCTCTAATGCATTCCACGACTTCAATGAGTTTCCGTATCTAAACGTACTGTATAATATAGAGATTATTTCCTGAGTGGGACTACGCGGAATGTCGTAACTCGACTAAACTGATGGGTTGTTAAATTACACATCTTTCTTAATCTAACCTAACCTCATCTATGCCTTGATTTCCTATGATTTTACCTTTAAGTTTACCTTAAGCCATACTATCCAATGTTACTGGTTTCCTCACACAGCTTACTTAAATCAAAGTTGTATGGACCAATACAGATGTATAATATTTATTAAAAGAAAAAAATAAGGTCCTTACCGATTCAAAGTAATTCCAACCATACTCAGTAACGACACAGCTACATTTCCATAGAATATCACCGGAAATACTTTACACAAAGTTTCGCCAAGCGTCCATGCCTATAATGGAACACAAAATAAGAGAGAAATCAAAATCCGATTTAAGAATCAAGGAACAAAGGTATAACAACCAATTCCATTTCCTTTACTCACCTCTTGAAAATACCGCACAGCCGTTAGTGGCATACTAAAGGAACAAAAGAGTAAATCCGATATGCAAAGCGACAGCACAAAAGCTGTCGTTGCATGACCTCGCATTTTGGGGCATTTCAGCAACGCAAGTATTGTTATCAGATTGCCTTTGAATGGATTTGCAAAAAAACAGAAAAAAAAAAACAAAAGAAGTAATTTCAAAATTAATAATGCACTGAAACTCATTGAAAACCAAAGTACTTACCCAGCACTCCAACGACGACAAAGATGCAGGCGCATATTGCAGCGAATAGTGTTGCCGAATGCGGAAACACCACTTCCACTTCCATGTTCTGCGTACGTTCTCTGAAACAACAAAACAAATGACTGATTGTTAATTTTGGTTTTTGGGGGAAAAACTGCTCTAAGATAAAGCAACACAACACTGCCCCTGTTCAGAAACTCTCTGATTCAGTTTGAAATCATTTCCGAGAGTATGCGATAAGAAACTTTGTAAATATGAATGGCATGTTTAAAAAAATGAATTATCCATATTACTCCCCTAAAGTGGTCATTAACCCAAAAAAAAAAGAACAGAAACTACTTCTCCCAAACTGATTAGAATACAGCAATTCACATTTCGAATAGCAGTTCTAGAACCCCTTACAAACGATAATCACTCCCAAATGATTACTTGGAGGGACCCTAATTGAAATCCGAACAAGTATCGGAAATCACTTTCGTGTTCGATCGTCATCACTGTCCCAGACGTGAAATAGACGGTACTTCCACCACACAGTCAAGAAGTGCCACCAACACGGCATGAATTAATATTCGGCCAGCGGATGCATGGATGCAAGACACACACGACTGTGAAGGTGATTTATGTTAATTAGGGTGGGGATGTCCACAAAAGTGAGTTATTTATGCGGCTCCGATGATGTTGGATGTTGGAGGCCTCTTGAACTTCCTTTTTGTGTGTCACATAATTAATGTGATTTTTTCCTTATTTTTTTTTTTTTAGTCGGATGGTGCAAGCTAATGACATGTACATCCGATAATCTATCTATTATCTCGGAACTGTGTGCAAGTTGATGAATAGGGTTTTGATGTGGCACCAGGAGGGAAGGGAGTTTTACATAAATCTGCGGTTTTGTTTGCGTCTCGATCAATGGAGAAAAATTTCGTTTGGTAAATGAAATGATGTAGGCTTTGAAATGATTCCTGTTACTCATATGGTTAATTCCAAGAATGTAATAAGAACGTCAATCTTTAGTAACGATACATTTATATAAGAGCTGTGATTACTCCAAAGCCTGTATTCACTTATTACTAACAAGCAGATTCTACGTATTTGTCATGTATGTAGATGATCGATCGGGAAAATACGAGTGACTTACGAGTAGACCGCTCGATGCATCGTCAACATCGGATAGGATAGGAACACTAAGTGTGTTATTATTTAATTATGTCCTTTATAGGTTAAAAACTTGCCAACCAGACCTCAAGTAGAGAAACCTAGTCACATAACTTTAAAAGCCTTCAAAGTGCGGATTAATTCCAATCAGTCTAGCGTGTGCTACTATCACTCACACTCCCGATCGTTATTTAACTATGGTTTATAGTCAGGGATTGATAAACGGTACGAATTTTAAAATAAAAAAAAATCATACTGGGCTAATTCGAGTTAAAACGCTAGAAGGATTAATAGATATCTACCTTCATTCCAAATTAAACCTGAAGAATATTAGCTCAGATCAATACGGCTACTCTAAGGAACTATTGGTGGAAAAAGTGCAACGAAGGGTACGACTGTAGATTCTTTTCTCTCTGACTGCGTGAAGTGCATGTTCTTTATGAGACGAATGTACTCAAAATCTGAGAGAGAGCCAAATTAATCCTTTGACCTCTAAGTATGGCGCTTTGAAGTGGGAGCCGTAGCATACCCTGTTGATTTATGTCGTTACATTGGCAAGTGACTAATTTTTGACCACCTTCACTGATCTGCTCGTGGGCGCCGTGGCTCAAGTGGTTAGTGCGTTGGAGTATGAAGCGAGAGGTTCGAGGTTTGACTCCCAGACAATACCTAAAAATTCTTTCACGGCTCACTTCCCGCAAGAGTCTAACAAACATCCGAGAGTATAACTGTCATGAAAAAGCTTCTCAAATAAAAAATTCCCAAATAAAGATTCTCAAATAAAAAATTATAACATACACCCTAGATTATTACAATCTCCAACAATTCAAGATCAGATTCAACAAGCTTCTCCAAACATCTCGTGGAGCTGTTATGGGTTTGCCTCTCGTAAAAACTAAAAATAATTTTTCGGAATTGTTTGCAAAAGCTGTGAGTTGTATAGATCCATGTAATTTGGCAAAGTTACAAAATAAAAAAGAGAAGAATCGTTCAGTCCAAGGCATCGATAAATCCAATAAGCATCAGTTGAGATTTTTCGATACGATGCGCTTCATTGAACTAAGCGACAGCCTGCAGTTCACTGAATTTACATATAATTTTAATTTCATCAATAAGACTTCTGAACATTTTTAAACCGAAGAAAGCGTTTCAATTTAAAGTTGATTGACTAAACAGATTGTATAGGTATAGGTTGTGTTTAGTTCGTTGAAAAACTAGCCCTTTTTATACATACATATGCACAAAAGACAGTGGGAGCTAAGATCTCAGGTCATTATCGTACTCAACTAAATATCGATTTTCAGAAGATCAAGTCACGCCTTTTAGGTCATTGGCCAGGACTAAAGAAAGATGTTGAACGACTTCGTGGAGACTATGAATTTTTGATATTTTAGACAAAGAAAAAGTTAGCCAAAAGTGACATATGCGCCTTATAGGGTGGAGACACAAATAGTTAAACGTTTTGACAGCACAACGACCAAGAGTCATTTTACAGCCCATCCATTAATTAAAATAATTGTCACTCATTTCAATCTTCTAAATGTCTTCGCATATTTAGATCATATCAATTAAACTCCAATAGCAAACGAAACTATGATATGTTGCTGCAGTCGATTTCCATTTCTGTCCAAGTGGCTGCACCAAGTCTATGCGATCTGCATTGTCGCCATCTCAATTCAACAACCGACGACGACGACGACGATGAGAGCAAAAACTGACCTATGTCCCTGGCCATTCCATGTCGTAAATTAACTTCTAATCTTACCGATTAAGAACAAAAGCCATGAAAATGAGAAAATGAAAGAAGGCCTCGATAATTGCTATTCGTGTAGTGCCAGCGACGACGCTGTGTTATACTTGCAGCACTTGTACCAACGTCCATGCAATGTAAAACGCACATGCGACATGCAAAATTTTATCGTAAAATCGAAGCAAAACAAAAAAACCGTAGTACATAACCTTAATTTATTAGTTTGTCGCTGGAGAGTGAGAAGTGTTTCCATTTGGTGGTAGAGTTCGTTTATTAATATTTCATGGGGTGTGTACGCGAGGGCGGACAACGTTCGTGCATACGTTAATGACACACCGACGCAGTGCACAGTGTTTGGCATTGAAAGAGTTTTCTTTCAATATTACGGTGTGCCTTCTTAGAAACTGCTTGACATTAAATCTGTCAGTCGAATGGGATCTTGATACATCATGGATGCTGGTGGGTGTCAAGCGCAGATAATACAGTAGCTCAGATGTTGAGTAATACACAATGACTAATGAGTTTAACGTACTTTCTAAATGTGGACGGCATATTGTTATAAGATTTGGTGTGTCATCGGCGTGAAGTTTTTGACACACAAACATTAGTAGAGAACCATGAAACTTGGTAGCATCTGTCAGATTTGGAAGTGTAATGTTAATTTCAAGTCCTATTTTGTATTGTATAGATTAATTCCCATTATGTGTTACCGTTAATGCATTTCATGAATCTGTCAAATAGGTAGTATGCTACTATTTAAGAACTCGCTCTATTGAAATACATGCCGCGTGCGGTTAAATATAGTATAACCGGTTTCTTATTTTAATGTATTCCAACACTTGCAACTGTGTTAAAGCAATTAAAAAACGATCTACTGGATTTTAAGTTACATGGCTATAAATTATTTGACTACTTTTAGCGAAAGTACTCGCAAATGAAAGCAAAAACAAAGAGGTAGTTTTAAGCAAGAATTTGACTGCAAAAAAAGTGAGTCATCATCTTTAAAACTATTTATTAAACATGAATGACTGTCCTAAGCCCTGTTGTAAAACTGTTTACACATCTTGCTATAGACTCCGTGAAGTAATCGTAATTACGTTCCGTAATTTTGCAAATGGACCGGTGTGACCAGGCCGGGGCTAAATATTAAAGAAAAGGTTAAACACTTCTTAATCGTGTTTCAAACTCGAAAGCACACAGTTTTTAAAAATCGTTACGAGCCATGTGATTACTAAATTTTAAGTGGCCAAAAATTGCGGTAAGTCATTGTAAACAGTTTGACGACCCCTGAGTCTAAATAAACCAATTTAAGTGCATACTTCATGCGTACATGAGTAAAAAAAATTGGCACAAACATTACACAATATGTAAAAGAAATAAACATCTGCAATCTAAATTTATAGCCATTCATCGATTTTCGAAGATGGGAAGTACCTATGGCTTATACATCCCGAAGTGAAGAACCCCGCCACCCAACCGAGACACATTGCGTATTATGAGAGATAATAGTCGTCATAAATATGTACCCCCAAATTTCATGAGTTTGTGGTGAGTGTGCGTTGTTTTGCATTTCAAATTTTAATACTTTCGAATGCGTTTTACGACGCGTTCTGCTTTTGATGAAAGCAAGTTTATTTACACTGTATTTGCTGTTGCAACAGAATTAATCAAATAAAATTTTTAGAATCCTCACTGTAAGTAGGCTCATTTGGATAGGCCAGCTGAGAAAAAAGGGGGTGAATGCGTAAATGCCCCCAAAATGTAGTTCATTGGTACAGGAAGTATTCATTGAACGAATGACTGCTTAGAGGAGTCGGAAGTTTTGAAAATAGGATCATAAATTATAATTGTATTCTCACTCTCACTGACGACGATGATGCTGTGGCTATGTGCGAGAAGAGGAGTTTATTTCTGTGCTGAACCAAATGGTTTCAACTTTGAAGCAATCATCTGGAAATTTGTGCAATGTTATCCATTGCACATGGGAATGGTATTATTCTTGGTTGGTTTTTATGTTTGTTGCACATAAAAATTGATAGTGCAATATTCTGACGTTGGTGGTATATTTTTGGATTGATATTAGTGTTGTAACTTTACAGAAACACGTACATATGTATGAATAATTAATCTCTAGATAGAACGAATAAAATGAAGTTAGATCATTGCTACTCTTAGACTTATGCTAAAAGTACACGAACTCTGTTAAGGCAAAATTAAGAGTATTACACTGCAATTTGGAGATGAAAAGAGTTGTCTTTGCAACTAAGGTGTTGTTAAGTTGTATTAAAACATGGTTGGTATCCAAACTAATAGGACACAATTTCATTCAACTTTTGAGTTTTAGTATTTTTAGGAGAATGGGCTTTATTTGCCCTTAGTGAAGCGAGAAGGTAATATCTTGGTTCGTTCTGCCTCAAACTACGATAATAAGGGTGTGCGGCTGTATCAGGCATTATTTCTACTCGGAAACCGTGACATCCATTCTGAAAAGTAATCTGCATTTTTCAAGAGTTCCTTAGCTAGTTCGTATGCCTCATCTTATTCTCTGACTTAGTTTGAACATGGTTCGAAAGACGTAACGCTTGCTGGTTATGCCAATTCGAATCCCAATAGGAGCCTATTAAGAGGGAGTAAACTCAGTAGGTTACATTTGATTTAATTGTATATGACACTATAGATTCAGAGTCGATATATTTGCCTGAAAGGTAAATCAACCATTCTGAAGTCTGACGGATTCCTGTATTTACATCCCAGAATGATCAGAGATAGAGTGAAAAGAGAAGACCTCTTTTAAAGCCAAGGAAACCATCCACCCTTAAAGCGCCAGGTGGATTGAATAACCTACTACGAAAAAGCGTAGGTAAAGCATTAACGAAGTTTCAAACTTCAAGAGACCAGAAAAATGGCCGTAGACCATAAATTAAGAGATTCCATCCTCTCCAACAGAATTAACGCACCTAAAAAGATAGGTCAAAGAACTTTTGAGAAAATACAACCAGAAAAGTAGTAAAACCTAAGCTGAAGCAAAACCTGTTGAGGATTCTAACAAGCATGTTCACGGCCCACTGAAGACTTAAGGAGCATCTAAAAAAAAATTAGACTTAGAAGACAATACACACCAAAGAATGTCATAGTATCTGAAGCATTAATTCACAGAAGAAAAAACTCTTTCCATTGCCCTTATTCGTAGGATATCAAGTTTATTTATCTCGCTCATTTAATTAACAAACAACACTATTTAGCTTCAGGTTATTTGCTTTAAATGCAAATAAAAGAAAAACAAGAACAAGTAATGAATTTTTAAAGAAAGGATAATAAAAACTTTAATTGAACCTTTAATTAGAATATAAAATCAACGAGTTAGCCTATTTTTTTTCACAAATAAATTTGCTTTTACTGGATCCATTTCAGATACTCGAGTTCATCAAAGCTGTTGGACTACAGGAGGTTCTTTAACTCGAGTATGTTACAGTATATAATGTGCTCTTAAATATATAAAAACATATGTAGGAAATTTATATGGAACCTAATTTCGCGGACATTAAAGTAAAATGAAAAATTCACAATAATTTCATTTCTTTTTTCAGGAAATGCGATAAGATTAGCTCTGGAATGAATGGGCTTACAAAAAACACAACGAAAATGTATTTGCACAATCTTCACGTATAAATATTTGAATTTAAGGATTGGAAATGAGGAGTGAGAACTTGTACCTTGGCCTCTTACATACTTATGTACATATACATTTGTTCTTTCGTTTCCATTTATTTTTCTTATTTCTTATTTGAACACCTTTGTTTGTTGTAGTCTGCACTACTCTACTTGGTTCTAGATAAAAGAAAAACAAGATTCATGTGTGACTCGGATGAGATGTTCTGAAGTGCACTAACATGTGGTGGCAGTAGCGTTCTGTTTTCTTTTCCACTATTCTCAGTTCCTTTGAGATATGTTACACTTCGGTATTAGGATTCATTCCACAATCTAAAGAAATGTGCGTTGTGCAACCACTTAACGCGTCAGCGATAAGAAAACAAACTAAAGTCGCAATTTTTATTCGACGGGCGCGGCGTTCTTATTTTATTTATTTGCTAGTCTCGTAACCCATTTTGATTGGACGTGATTATAAGCGTACTGATTGACTTTCTTTAGTCCGAATTCGAAAATTAATATTTTTCGCACATGGAATTAAGAAATAATGTAATTTAATGTCGATTCAAGTCGACCTATTGTTGTATTATTGGCGCCGACAATAGTTTGTTTTTACTTTTTCGGACACGATTGGAGAATTTTAATGATGCAGTCAGATGTGGTGACGACATCTAACGACAGACATTGATTCTAAATATTTATGTATAGCAGGCGTATTGAAAGCTATTTCGCTTTCATGTGTCGTGATTAGGTTCTAAAGTAATTGTTTAACCAGACAATGGAGTGACAATGTTTATAAAAACTAATGCTAACTGCGTTAATAAGTAATCCATTGTGACTGACTAAAAGAATAGTCTTTTTCAATCATCAGCCTTACCGAATAAACTGAAGGTGCTATCAAGGATGGATCCTACGGAGCCTGTCCTGTGCACGATGTCAAAATCGTGCTTGGCGACTTCAACGCTAAAATCAGTAAAAAAAACTTATTTGGCGGGGTATTCGGAAAGTTACTTGACGACTTTGTGGCAAGGATCATCTTCTGGTCATCAACTTGAGAGTTCGAGTATCAAACGAGAAGAAATCTCAGTCTGTCCTGAAGAGAATCAAACATCGAGCGCCTAAGCACACCAGGAAACTACAAACAACGATTGAGTGAGAAACCTCCCAAAATACCATCGCCTCACACAAACGTCAACGAACAGTAGCTCCAGTCTCGGACTATCATCAAAGAGGTAGCCAAAACCACCACAGGCTCATAGGTATGATAGCTAGTAAAGAGGTGTTAGAAGTGGCAACGGACCAAAAAGACTTAAGGATATCGAGGAGTCTCGTCTAGTGACGTAAAACTGATCCGAAATGTTTACAAGAAAAATAAGCTACTAGCTGAAGGCTTGAAATCCAAAACAAAGGGTCTTCGAAATAAGGAAGGAACTTAGTCACTCACCAATGCACATGGATGATAATGTAGAGTATTTGCAGATGTTTTTGAGGAACACTTTCAACAGCTACTTAATGGGCTGAGGGCAGCAGTCAATGAATTAGTTCTCTCTACCAGTTTGGAGGAGCAGGGCGTAACTTTTCAAATGTGGAGCCGATGTTTCAATGCTTGACTGACGACTGGAGTGTCAGTTTTATATGTCCTATCTACAAAACAAGCAATCATATATCTTGCGCCAACTATCGAGACTTATCCTTGCTCAATGTCGTGTGTAAAATCCTGCCCAGTGTACTATGTCAACGTCTCAAGCCGTTCTGCAAAACATTTATTGGATGTCTCTTAGCAGAAAAGACTGCAACTTATTATCAGAGGAACTATTAAGCTTATGCAAAATATCTCATGTGCTGGGCATAAGAAAGACAATACTTTGCGAGTGATGAGTGAATGTGCAGCCTTTGCTCGTATCAGGTGGCATATCGTAAACTCTAAAATGAACACAAACCGGGTTTACAACCTAGCAATACAATGGACCAGTGCGTCCGCATACTTAACTGACGTGCTGCCTATCGAGACAAAAGAAGAACTATTACAAGATTCCCCAAAACGCTAGCCTTTTATGTACATCCCGCTGTAGAATTACTTCTCCATGTTAGTACTGACCATACATATATCTATTTAACACCTGACAAAATGTTCCCCCGAACATAAGTACATACAATAAATATAACTCGTTAAGAACCCATTTATGGAAAACTGAACATCAATCAGACACAGTCTATGGAATGTATGCCATTAAACGAAAATTGTTAATCCCATGAATTATTCATTCGAAAAATAATTGCTGTCAACTTGTGATTGAACTAATGCGCCATTGTGATGCAATTCCATCTGAGGAATGATTAAATTTCTACATTTGCTGTCATCTCGTCGTTGTGCAATGGTCTCGTCATGAATTAAAATCATTAAACCTTTTTTTATTTTTAAATAATTCTTTTTATGACCATAAACTTCATATCAACGAGATAAACAAATAAGATTCGTTGACCTTTGATGAAGAAAACTTCCTTAAACAAGTACCTATCAAAAGTGTTAAACAAAGTCACACTTTCCGATCAACGAGGGACGACAGCGAAAAGTATTCAGTTCCTGGTTTTACACAGATGAGTCACGAACACTGGGACGACACATTACACTCCGGTGAGTCAATCGCTTTGCATACTAATTTCCCAATGAAGCGGCCAGACCCATAAGACTAAACGCACAGAGACCTCCACTGTATCCACTTTAAAGCAGCTCGGCATTAAATTGGCGCTCCTTCATGTTCTGGAATAAGAATGAGTGTCATATAGTTCTTTGGCAATTTATTCTAAATTTAAACACCATGTAGGGGGCTTAAAGTGAATTGCGATCTGGAATGTGTAAATTGGTCTCTGAAATGGTTTTGTTTTCAAGAAGGAACCACAGATGAATTTTTGATTTTTAATGGTAGATCAGTTGATCTTTTATGTGATGTAGCGTCCTAAGGCTTATATGCAACACATGAAGCAGGCGCATTTTTCAACCAGAAGTGATGACGCAAAGATTGTATTCCATACACGGTTAACTATTGCGCGTCAACAAAGTAGCACGTGTTGAGAAAAAAATCACAGAAGTTCAAGGTAAACTGATAATAATTTTTCAAGGATAGAATACATTCAATAGCACTAATGTCAACACTATATATGCATTCAAATAGTTTCTTTCTTCCTCTACGATAATATTGACGTCATTGATCAATATCAAGACGATGAGTCAGTGGTATTTGAATTCTGCACAAAGAGTTGGTCAAGCGATGAGTAGTTCATGGAACAAGATTAATTGGTAGATGATTCAGATGAAAAGTGGTTTTAAACGAATTACGTCAATGGAAATGGATACGTATGATTACATTTCTAGAACGCGAAACAGTATATTATGAGAAGACATGTGAGAGACATAACCCACAAAGATCTAAGATCGAATCAATGTCTATCTACCGTATAACAGCAGTTCAGTGCTATTTCAGTAGAATGAATGTCCTCCTTGAGTAGTTTCTGGAAAAGTTTCGTTTTTCATACCCTTCATTCGTCCTAGTAGAGAATCTGATGTTGTAACGATGGATAGTAGTAAAGATCGCTACAAAATCAAGGGAATGTCTTTTGATGGTAAATTGCTTACTAAGCCCTAACCAAGGAAGTGTAATGTAATTAACATCAGTGTAATTTTATTACCGTAGTAGGCCATTAGAATTCCACGCAACATCCTGTGAGAAGTCTAAACGGTTCGTTACTGATTTCGGATAACGATCAGCTCAGAAGATGAAGGGATCCATCTGAAGTCACTTTCGTTTTCTTAGTAAGCGTATCTACGATTACATTCCTGCGGACCTTTTCCAAGCAACGACAAATAAATCGGTAACGCTATTACAACCAGTTATTTGTAGGGCATGGGAAAGTGAAAACTTCCCAGAAAAGTGAAAAAAGGAAATAGTCTTCGAACTTTCGAAGAACTCAAACTTAACAGGAGTAATATTTACAGAAATGATAGTTAGAATTATGTTGAACCCAATCGTAGAATATCTTGATTGTATTTTGTATGCCCAACAAAAAGGGATCCTCTTGCATTGACCACATGAACACATTACCGATCATTATAGAACAATGCCAACATATCAGAGCGGGTCAAGAACCTATTCGACAAGAGGAATGCCAGTGGATTGCTCACTCCTTCTATTGCCAGACATGTATTTCAATGGATTCCGCTTATCGAGTCAGCCTTCGTAATCAAAGGCAAATGTTGAAGAAGAAGAAATGAGTTGGAAAGTGTTAAAGCGTCTTGCAGAACAGAACTTGGTGGAGGTGACAAGTTCTAAAACAAAAACAGAAAAAAAAAGAAGGAGGCACTGTCTTCTGATTCTTTTTTGAATGCATAAAAGGGTTGAGATGTTTTGAACAAAATCTTGGAGGTACCTCAACAAACTTAGACAACGATGCATATTATTCTCTGGCAAACAAAATTGATCTCCATGACATAAGCAACGAAAATGTTTTAGTGAACTAATGTTGGTTTCCAGCTTTCTACACATGTGTTCACCATAAGGACGGATGTGCGCTAGTAACATTGTACACTCTCTATGAACCCATATCTCTCATTCATTTGTTAATCGAAATTACTCTTACTATTGTTGTATAATCATGTACATATTTTCCCCAACACGTTATTAAGATCTTCAATTTTCTTTACACAAAAGCGCTCTATAACCATTGAATCATCAGATCTAACTATCAATACTATCCGGTCATGTTAACAATCGATTTCCTTCACTAACCACTAATTGAAAACATGTATACCCGACGAATGATAAATTAGTGTCTTCCGGTTTCCGTTGAAAACCTAAATTAGCTGAACACGAGAATTAATTTGAATTCGAAGATACGGTCCTGGAGCCAAATGGTTTATTTTTCTTTTGGATAAATTTCTTAAAATGAAATATGATCACTTGACAGAATGTCGAGTTGAACTTTCTTTCGGTTCCTTGACATCTCCACTTTGGTTCCATTCAATTGGCTGTTGATTTAACAGCATCAATCGAACTTCAAAATGCATGGTACATATTACATTAATTAATTGACGTTGACATAGATGACATAGGCAGCGTGTCAAACAACAAACATGTAGTAGATCCACTAGAACAATGTGCATCCATATCCATTTTCAAATCCAATTCAAACATCCCTCAGCATCTGCAACAAGACACACACATCTGACAAGCATCCGTATCTCGAAACATAGGCCAAAGTGGCCACATGGCGACATCAAATGTCTCCCCACTTTACACTTGATACAGCGGTAATGCCACCCAAAACTATACTGCGCTACCCATGTTTCTCTCGCATTAAATTTGTATTTTATTTCTTTTTGTTAGAATTTCATTTCCCATGTGGCAGAGTTGTCACTAGCGGTGATGTTGTTTTTGTGTGCTCTCTGGTATTTGCTAGTCATAATGGGTATGAGCTCTTTGCTGGAATACCCCCGAAGGGTAAAGATAAATAAAAAACGCAAATCGCATCATAAAGTGAAACATTTGACGGGATGAGTTGAGGATGAGGCCTTCACTTTCCGCCCTTTCCGTCTGTTTCATCTCGAATGGTATGGCGGAGTCAAAGTGACTCGCTTGATATTATTTTAATGCTACACAAGTGGGGAGGGAAACCGCCGTCGGCATTAGGATGTTGTGAATGGGGTTTATTGTTTTGTGGCAGCACTATTCAATTAAGCCATCTGAGTTTAATTTAATTGGAAAACAGATCATGCATTTCCGTCCGAGCGTGACGAGGGACGTGCTGGGCTGACGGAGAAGGGATACATGATAGTAGTTGGAAGTTTTTCTTTTATTTTTTTACTATGCAGATAGACAAGTGTGTGATATGTTAGCCCATTATGCGACTAATTCAGAAATGTAGAGTAATACGGCCCTCATAAACCAAGCAGACGTACATACATACATACATACATATCTCTATGTTTTCTTAGTTTCTTGAGGTAAAGAATTTATTTTGGCAGGCGCCTACACCAACATTGTTTCTGGGTTAGGTTGAGATATATTTTAATGTAAATATTTTAGTCTAAGTATTGAAAACATAAGAAATTTTACGGATTCGGATTCGAGAAGGGACTATGCGACACAAATCGAATCCTTTTTTATGTCAGCACATGTCATTTTCGTAAAAAAATAAAAATTAAAACGTGAAAAAAATTTAAAATACATTGAGTATATGTATATTACTTTTGGTAGGTATTTTGGTAATTAAAAAATTTGAGAAAAATGTTTGCTTAATTGTTAGCGCATTGAATCATCACTTACCCTGTAGAACAATGGTTCAACCTATCACAAGGCGATTGTCATTGTAGAAATCAACAAAATTTTCGCCATTGTCTTCGCGTTTGTCTAGTCTATGTTCCATTGTCGTTGCCTATTTTACCTTGGCAATCCACTACCTCATTATTTGTAGAAGGACTCTTTCTCGTCATTAGACGACTCATGCAGACTTGCTGTCATGCATGTTTTTGATAATGTTCACAATATGTCAGTAAAACTGGGTCAACACACATTGAGGTAGGTGAGACGCTAATGTTTTTATATCTATTTATGTTTAACAATTTTCAACTCTCTCCTGACATCTCATCCTACTTTCAACTGTCAGCTGCAGCAAGCGCCGCTTTTCAAATCAGCTGTCGATTAAGGTGAAATCGCCGTGTAAACACCGATAGCAATATTAACCACCTTTACCTATCAAACTCTATACTACAAAACGCAGTTGCTTCAATTACGTTCACCATACAAGTCTCCCATAAAACCGTAGGTATTCCTAATCTCTAGGAGTAGCAATGCAACTCTCTACAATCGGAATTCCTATTTATCGTTGCATTGTAGTTTTTTTTTTCTAACCACCTTTTGATAATGACATCTGCAGCTGCTGTCGATAATTCCTTTTTTTTCTGTATCAGTGTTAGGGTCATTAGAGCGGCAATCAGGTAAAAAACCAAGCAGAGGGAGAAAGAAGAGAGATTTTGTATTTTCATCGTCTATCCTATACCCTACTGTTTTTGTTGCCACACTTGCTTTGCCCCCGTCATTCGATGCACTTCGAAGGGAACTGTGAAAAACTCTATGTAGTTTGACATCTGGATGGTCGGAGTTGTTATTTATTAAAGGAAATGAGAATAACGCTCGGGTGCACTAGATACAATTGAAAAAAAAAGTGTTAACACGGGCTTTCTCCCTCCTCTGACAAGTGCACAAAGATGCAATTATGAGTAGGTATCTCATATCTGGGAATTACTTTAACGCAATTAACTAGTTAAGCAATTCTTATTAATTAGTCGCATTCGCCGATATCGGGCGGTCTGCCATGCGATTATAAGTGGATCTTTAACCTTAGATTGCATGGGAATTTCATCGCTTTTATTGGACGATTCGCTTGGGTGCCTACGTCCGGCGCCAATAGTCATCAGAGAGGGCATAGTGGGAGTAATTGATTGTAATAGAAATTAAGGCAATTCAGAGTTTTTAGATATACAATTAAAATAAGACACGTATTCGTATGCTTGTATGAAAAGAGTACCCTACTTACACCCAAGTTAACGCATTTACGCATTTTTACCTTGACATAGTACATAATCATTCGTACCTTTTATTTGTCAAGCGGTTTTATGTGCAAAAGTTTTTGACAGATGTGGACTAGAGGGTTTCAAAATAATTCATATGCAAATTACGTGGTAAGTACGATCGTAGTAAAACTTTATATGCGAAGCCAATTCCTCTTCTTCCAGCTTGATTTGAACAGCACAAGACTAATTGACGTAAAACATTATGGCAGGTGGGGAACATGAATGCCGTGCGTGAAACAACATGGCATCGCTAAAACCCACAACTCCCGTCAAATAATCTGAGTTTTGAATTTCAAGCGCTGGTTATCTTATCTCGCATGTGAGCGTTTATTAGGACCTTTAAAATGGCCGCACGAAAAGTGTGACCTTATCCGGTGTTTCTTCGGATCTGATGCAGTTTAGTCGAAACAAGTCTAGGGAATTTTGAGTCAACTTGTGCAGAGGTTTTGGTTTTCACTTCCTGTTAAATCCAATGCAATTGTAGCTCGAGTCCACATCAGTCAGAAAAGCGAGTTCGAACCCGCTATTCCAACTACAATTTATTAAATTTGTCTCCATGTGCCAATATTGTAACCCCAAGACACTTGGCGACTTGGTTATAGCAGAATAGCGGTAATTTTGGTTATTCCGTACAAATTTAGAGAGGTTCGTGTGTAGAACATGGTGTAACAAGTACCTATAGCCAAATTTACAAAGCGAATCAAAAAAATAATGACATTTAATACGAAGCAATAATTTCCCATAAACCTAACCCTAGTCTCCTTGAAATATCGAAGCTATGATAATGCTCGCTGTGAACTAGACTAATTCAACTGTGTCACTTAACTAATCCCAAGTAGTGACAATAAATAATTACGAGCCAAGAAGAAAATAAAACACAATATCCCCCAATGTTTCATAAGATAGCAAGTTGTCTAATTACGTGAAAAATAAAGCTAACACAGGTTTTTGTCGTAGACAAGACTACAACTGAAAGTCTATTGCTACCCTGCTCAAAACCACAAAATAAAAGCCACCATGCGCGTCAGGCATTGCAACTTATAATTGTCAATCCAATTAGTATCTATGTATGTATCTAAGTGTGACCCAAAATTAGTTGGCAATCTAAATAAACAAACCGCAAAGCAAATATTTATTAAAACTGTACTCGTCTTATACATACAACAGTGAGCGACGTATTTCTATTTCCACTTATTCGTTGATTACCATCGTAATATAATTTTATTTCCAGTTTTTGAAGACAAAGCAGCACATTGTATTTATTACTAACTTTTTTAAGACTCGTTTTAACCAGAAATGAAACAAAAGCGCATTTTTACAATGACTACTAACTTTTGTTATTAATTATTCTCCTGTGGAGCTGTATCTATTTCGCTTAGTCTAATGAATTATTCCCCTTAGGTACTCAAAATTTAGCTTAATTGAATCAATTCATAGAATCGGATGTACACACCTAATTCAGTCATATCTAAACATTGTCGAGAGTTCTGTGAACTTAATTTTTAACCCCATCTCACAACAATTTATTGGATAATATTGCACTCCCCTAAATAAATATCATGGTAGCTTTAATAAATCATAACAGGAACAAATTGCAATATAAATAAATAGATGAACGCTATTTGTTTGTATACAAATAGTTTAGAGCGATAGTCTCCATGAGTAGGTATCTAGTTTTGGGTCAGAGTTATTGTTCAGAGTTCTCTATTGGTTTGATATTAAATTGCATAACAATTAAATTTGATATATTCTTGAGGAAGTGGTAATTCAATAGAATTCGATGTTGTTGGATTTTATAATGATAAATGTGTGTGAGTCATTAATTCGCAATCTTGTGTACAAATGTATAAAACTCAATACCTTCGAACAGGCTAACAAACCAAATAGTGGTATAATATTGGTTGTCAGAAGAAGGGTTACAGATACATAAGTCAAAATGGATAAGAAATACAAAAATTGTGCCGCTCGACTTAGTGCCGTTCATAAGAAAAACAAAACTTGAACGATTAACGTCAATCAGATTCTGACACTGACAGTAGTATAAAAATTTACTTACGTAAATACCTGACTATACCTACTTACAAAAGAAGAGTCAACTTACCTAAAAAAAAATAAGAATAGATCTATAAAATGGCTTCTCTTACACTTATGATATTTAAAAGTTTATCAGGCAAGTTTTTAGGAAGAGGTGATTTGGATCATAATGAACGATGAATTTCCCAAAAACTTTTTCTTCTAGTAACTCTGGAACTCAACAATAAAAAAAATGTCGAACAAAGAATTTACACTCTACAGGTCCATGATTGAGAAAAAAACGAATCCAGGCGTGTTTAAGTCAAAAATAATGAACTCCGTAAAACCGCACTAACCACCAAGGCGCCCACTGTAGCTGCAAAAAGGCTATAAGCAGGAGCTAGAGTTTGGAACCTCAAACCACATGCTGGTAGGTTTACTAATATACATTATATTTGGTATGATCGTTTGGTGGTCGGTTCATACACCTCAGTCAAGTGTAAAATATGAAACATATGTATGTATGTACATTCTCAGTGGACTAAGACCTACTCCCACTCCAGCATTCAGTTGATCCCCTTAAGTACATATAGGTATATTCTTTTTAAAAACTATGATTTGATTGTGGATGATCTGGATGAGCATCCCTTCCCGCAGTAAGTGCTGTCACTTTAGATGGAAGGAATGGATCATCTACGTAATCGGTGTGCTCACTGAAAACTGCTTAATAGATCAACATGATAAAAAACTAGGTCTCTTTTCTAATAACTTATAAAAAAAAAATAAAAATTAGAGAAATGGTGATATAATGAGCATCATAGAATCTCATAAAAATCTCCGGTTGGTCAAATTAGGCCCTTGGTACCCACAAACGAAAATAATCTATTTCTAGTATCACAAAGGATTTGTTCTGGCTTAAGTGTGGGTTTATCCTCATACAGGCCTGCATAACCTCCATATAACCTAAATTGTGAATGAGTATATTGCTGATGGTGCTGATATTATACTAACGCGACTGTGGGTATATAATGTGAATGTAAATCGGAAAACTAAATGTAAAAAGAGATCGAAACCATAGAATAGATGGGTACTACATACAAAAGTACGAGTATGGGAATATCTGGCTCTGAATAAAAAAATGTGGCATATTAACTGGAAAATTAAAAAGAAAGAAAAATAAAACACTATTCCTTAAGACTTACTCTAACAGAAATCGTTTTTACGCCGCATGTGCCACCATTACAATCTATAGTTACTGGCAAACAGACCGCATTAATGATAAAACGCGGCGTCAAAACTCATTGTGCGAAAATAAAGATTAACAATTTTAACGCGGCATGTCGAATATGTGCAAATGATTGGTCTCTAAACTGTACGATAATTTTGAATGATGAAATAAAGGCAATTTTGACAGCGCCTTCGTCTCTATATGTATGTTTTCTCTAAAAAAAAAAAACTATAAAAATGCTTAAAAAATTAAAATCGGTCCGGAAAATAAGTTGGGTGTGGTAGAATTTTGTACTAAATTTGATCTGACTTTTACACAGTTGGGAAAAATGGTCTCTTTTGTTTTGAGCGAGCAGAAACCAGCAAGCTTCATTGACAAGTCTTGTTTCGTCCTCTCAATTCGTGTGGAATTGAGGTTTTTCACTTTACCAATTGCTTTCAAATGTCAACTGTTAAACATATCGCTAACAGCCATATGTATGTATGGCTGCTTTTACATCTCCTGAATGAAATTTGTCAAACCAACGACTAGTTCGCTCACTGTTGTGCTTTCTTCAAAAAATGTTTCTGGTTGAGTCTGCTGTATTTTGTCCAAGTTTAACTAGTATTTGCCTTTTATCTGTCCTTTCAAGTTAGTCACAGCAATGTCAATATAAAAAATTAAAGATCACGGCTATTACTATAATTTGACATTGTTACCATTACCAATCTGCGAAAACGAAATGGTCGTTTATATGCAACAACTTTCATTTCAATTTTCTTTTGAACTCTTACTACATTTTATTAGAAAATATTTATTGTCTACAAAACTGACTTCTCTCGTCTCGAGAACAAGAACGTTGTTCAAAAAAATTTTCTATTTGACAAAGCCTTTACTCCTTCTTGTTCACGTACCTACTTTGCTTGTCTCCAACTTAACTCATTCTCAAATAAATTTATACATTAAAACCACTTACATCGATTTAACATTTAAATATAAATAATGAGCTCCTTTCATTATACAGTCAAACAAACCAATCCATTTTATCAATTCGTCATAACAAGAAATCAATTTCCAGTACAATAATTAAAAGTCATAAAAAATACCCATTCACTGGGGAAAGTATCCCAAACGTACACCGAATACGATAGTACTCTCCGTAATAAGAGTGTAGATGTCATCTGTAATTAAAAAGCGAACAAAGACTGGGAAAAAATAAAAAAATAAATAAACCCTTTGTGGTCGATGACGCGCAATCTTATCAGAAAAATGATTAAGTGGTGCACTATTTCTTCCAAATTAAGTCTGACTTAAACTTCTTGGCTTCCATATGTAAATCACATCGAGAGAGAGAAAACAAATTTGTTCGAACGCAAAAGATAGATGTCACCTCTGTGAACTGGGCATTAAAGGACCACCATCAGCTACTGAATTAGGTTCATAAAATTTATATAGTTTCAAGATATTTGATGGTTTAGTTTAAAGTTTGCCGCTTTCGTAATCGGTCATAGGGATTTACAAAGATATGGAAATTTATGGACTGTGAAGGGCTGCCGGAATTTATTACCAAAGGCTAAGCATATAAATTAGACTTGCCGCTGATACATGAAAGGCGACTATAATTTATAGTTAAGTGAACAATTATTATATCTGTGAGTATGACTTACTATGATTGAAGATGGTGTTTTTTTTTTTAACTTGGCCAGTAAAAAATATATTCTTAACTGCAATCTTGGATTGCCTTGTAATACCGGAAAGGCCGTTGCAACGTAATTCAATTTGCGCTAAAATATAGAAGTAATGAGTGCAGTTTATGACTTTCACATTTAGAAAGAAACTCATCTTGGTGTGGGACTTTGTTCATTTTCTTATCGCGACACTGAACTTTGCCTTTCAGGTCTTTGTAATGTGATGACGAATAGTCATTGACCTACTAACCGGACTTTAGAGAACTTCCATGAAAAGGGATAAAAAATAACTGCAATCTATCATTTGTAGGTGTTTTGCAAACAATTGTTAGTAGTTGGATCGTTGCAGGAGGGAAAAAGACTAAAGAGGAGGATTGTCGCTTATTGCATATGATCTTAACAGACCGCTTCTCTATGAAAGGGCTTAGTGTGACCTGACAAGCAAAAAATACGTATTAATATTATGAGTCACTTTAATGGGTTAAACAAACAATTACATATGTACATATGTCACAGGAACGTGTCAGTGAGGACAAGTTACTGTGCAATGACTTCGCCCTTTTTCGGACGTGCCACACAATAGGTAGGTACTATTGATTAGAAAGATGTCACAGCATGTATTTTATCAAAAGAATTTTTACGCGTCCTATAATGGCTGACATTGTAACATCACACGCATAAAAATGATGAATAGATAGTATGGAGTTACACGATTACAAATAGAAAAAAAAGTACTTACGTACATACATATGTATGTATGTATGTACATGCAATAAAGCAACATCTTTTGACTAGTTTGGAGTGTCTACGTGGTCTACAAGAGAGTAGATATAACTTCCACGCGTGCATTTGCAGTCCAAAAAAGTTAGTTTTTTTCTAAATGGCGTACTCCAGATACCAGGCCAACTCCGGCTTCACCTTGGTTTTATCCATGTATGCAAGACCCTGTTTGTATACTTCTCTAGTAAAATAAATTAAAAAAAAATCTGTGGATAATCTGAAAAGACTTAACTCCGTCTGCCAGTCATTGACTGAAGCTGTACTTGTCCCAAATGGAGTGAACATCATCTGGTGCAAGAAATTACAGAACCCTGACTGTTGAACACATGGACAATCCTAACACTGCCGATGAGCTCCTTACATCCCCACTGGACATTGAATGCCCTGACCCTGATCAAACCCGATTCACTAGATCATGAAACACTGGACACAGGTAGCTCAATCTTCACGGACAAGATCTATGTACATTCCGAGTCCAATGAGAAATGGTTCAAGTTCTTTTGGCTGAAAGTCTCCCCAACAAATTTGCGCTGGAAACAATATTCAAAGAACAATCTTCACAAACGAATCTGACAACGAATGTTTCCTATTAGAGGTCTAGCCATTGTGATGACTTCGTTGAGGTATATATATGTATGTACATATAACTTAGCACTCCTATTCACAAAGACCACAAGGGCAACAACAGTCTTACTTAATTGTAAGGTAAATAAGTAATACTCGTACTTTGTTCTTGTTAATCTGTCCAAGAACAATCTAAGAAATAGGAAACTCTAACGACTCCATTTATCACCGGACTCCACATGTAGATTATTCCCGAATGATAATAGTACTTCCCTCTTTTATGATCGCCCTGCTCTTATTAACATAAGTAAGCGAACCCTTCACAGCGAAATCTTCTCAAATCTTATCAAAAGACCGCAGTACCAAAATGGAACACCTATGTACCTATGTATTCCCCAATTATAATAATAATAGAGAAAAGTTCACCTCCTAGCTGCAATATTTTCTACCTTCAACTGCTCTCTGCACTTTCGTCGTTCCACAAGAAGAAAGTAGTACTAGCTAGACGATAAGGATACGACCATATCCCCCTTATAGATAAAACATAAAACCCTTGAAAATCATTTTAATGAATTATTTAATCAGATCCATCAGTCAGCTTAAGATGCCTTCTACGTCGATTCCAAAATTGTATCAAACTTTTTCAACACATGTCCTGCGTACCGGACCGTCAATGGTGTCGAAAACAAGACAAGAACCCCAAGTTCTTTTCATTGGCACGACTGCAGACTACCACCATTACTACAAAGTGACATCGAAAGTGCTGTTGTTGCAAACAAACCTCATAGCAATTTCAACTTCCGATGAGTCCTATCGTTTCTTGAAAATGTCAAAATCATCAAACAATGCCTCAAGCGCCAAAGTACTCAGACAGCTTTCAACGTTTATTAAAAAACCTTAGCAAACATGATTCAAGATTATAGCCCACTTTGCAGCCTTTTGGCGGTATACAGATTTGAACGCCAAACTCATCGGTACAGAACTCTAAAATTTGCCTGTAGAGATGATGCCAACATTAAAAACCTCTTCACTTGTACTTCGAGTGGAATCATACAAATCTTGCTTAAGTTTTTTATAAAGCTGTGCTAATACGATTGCCATTCCATATCTAATGAGCCTCTACATAACGCAAAACCGTATAAAAAACCACAGTAGCCGCTGCCACCCTCCTCGCACCCAAGGGTTCAACAAATACACGTTTGAATCTATTTGAATATTCAAATTCAACATCTCCCGATCCACCTGTTTAACAACTTTAAAATCAAATTAACTCCTAATCATCGAGGCACGATCACATAACAACAATGATCTTGCCTCTCAGGTATTTTGTTTAACTTAAAGCCTTCAGGTATCGCCCCGTCTCCGCCCATTCACACACTCACCTTTATTCAGTGTTTCTGTACAATGTGGTGTATCAATTCTGTCGTGGTTTTCAAGGTTTCTTTAAGCCGCAGCAGCAGTAGTAATGATATCCAAAGTGGAACGATTATGTTTTCGATGAGTTTATCCGTAAGATTTGCATATTACTACGACGTAATCACGAATATTTAAAAAAAAAAACTGATTATTTTTTAAATACCGCGAAATTGCTTTATTTATTAATTGTGACTGGTAATTAAAAAAAAAAAAAATAACAAACAAAAAACTTGTTATTCCACTCGTTACACGTTCCGGCTAAGAGTGTCGCAAATAAGTTTAAACAAAAAATGGCAAGGGCTGCATTGACAAATGACACTGTAAACACTCCGATGATAATATTAGTCTGTGTTGCTTCTGAGAAAAATGAATAATTAACGAATTTATTTATTTTTTAATTCTTTGTAAATAAAAATGACGATCACTGTTCAATGAAAAGCAAGAAAAAAAAATACTCGAAGATCACGATCGAAACCGGTTGCATGAGTACAATCGAAACAGACGATCCACAATAAACTTACCAACGAAACGGTAAAATGTCAACTAAACCGAGCGAATCGAAACAACAATCACAGACAGCCGGGCCGCCATGAAATGATGAAAAGCAACGAAGATGAAAACAAAAAGGGAACCATAAAGAAAAACAGACGAAATTGGTTAGTCAAACCCAGCAACAAAATAACATGCAACAGCAACACCAATCCAAGGGTGGTTCAGCTAGCGACGGACACAAGCGATCATCTTTTGTTTTTTTTCATGATTCTTCATTTCCTCGGCATTCGTAGAAAGAACCTGTTTAATCAAAGCGAAAATGGGGGGCAAATATGAGAACAAACCATGAGTGTGCATCGAACTCGTTCGATTTCAACCAAATTGAAAATGAAAATCGGTGCATTTGGTTCGATCATACATGTTTGTTGTAATAATAAGAGCTGACACTTTGTTAGATTAGGTGTTAAAATTGACTTCAACCCTTAATTAATTTATTCAATTCAGTAGAAAAGGCATAAAATTGCAATAGGGCCTATTTTAAAAGTTTCACAGCAGGGAAGGCATTTTATTTAGGAGTATTGCTATTGTTTGGATTACTTTTAACAACTAACAAGTTTACAATTTATAATTGACTATAATTGACAATTGGTAATATTGATTGCAGTAACTGCAATAAATGTTATTTAATATCGAGGTTGACCATCCAGTGAAGAGCATATTCCCCTACAGTAATAGGTATAAGATACTGGCAGGACACTAATTTGATTACCAAAACTTCACACAAACAAGGAATTTGCGAACAAATTCTATCTAGGTATGTATGTAGAAAGAAAACACATCTTGGGACACCTCAGGGAGAGGGTACTGCCTTCATTGGTTTGGAAGCCCCTTCCAACACTGGATTTAGAGTGGCTGCTAAATCAATGCCAAATTGACACTTGGTGATATTTTAAAGGGTGCTTTCTTATCCTAGTTTTTCAGCTGCAAAAAATATAGCTGAATGCGTAGGCTAATTGGGATACCAAATAAATATCTTAACTTAAAAAGAAAGACTCTTCACGAGTATAGAGACAAAATTTCCTATAATGGTTTTAGCTGCGAACAAGGCCTAAAAAGCCAAAGCTTTAAAATAGTAGGGGACTTTATTTAACTTAGCATTCAGTTCCGATCTTGAGAGCAAATTAAAATGTGATATGCCTGCAGACAGCCGAGCGAAATTGAATGCTCCAAAACCCCACTGCAGTCTTGTGTCGCTTAAGCGTAACCTAAATCCATTGCCATTATCACTGAACTCAAAACCCTTACCATTCGCGGTATATGCGTTAATGGCAATCTTTATTGGAATAACTACATATTTAACATCTCTAAGAATGCTACAAAATGTTTAGGATTCTTCAAACGATGAACGAAATACTCGCTCAAACAATGCAGAAATGTTTCCTGTTTTATACCTTTTTTCACAAATAGTTTTGCAGTGAAATAGCCACTTAAATTAAGCCCCAAATGCTCATCAGTTTACGCTTAAGCCTGTCTTCGGATGTAGCGTCAAGCGCTAGAAATTTCTTCCTGAAATGCATAACACGAATGTAGAAAGATCTTCTAGTCTATTTTTTCCTCCTATGATTATCCCCAAACATTCAAAACCAGTGTGCATAGATATCTTCTTTTTTCTACTTCTACCATTCTCGCTTAACATTAAAAGTGAATTCGTAAACCCTTGAACGCGTGCAAATTAGGAAAAGAAAAGTAGACGGCGAAATGCAGCGAAACCATACAGTGCAGTTGTGACACTCCCTCTTAATTTATCCAATTCTTTCAAATTGAGAACATTCATATAATACAATATTTTAGGACAATGATGTTGCAATGATAAGTAAATTAGAGTTGCATTACTCTTAGTAGTCCTTCTATACGACTTTCATAATGTTGTGCAGAAGCAGGAGTATGTCACATCCGGTAGAGTTCTGCAAAGGCCATATCTTATGTGACATGGGGTATATTGTATAACGGCGGTCGGGGTTTGTAATCATGAAATATTTGAAGAAAAACCAAGGTATCTGCAAGGCTGAAATATGTATGTTGGTAGGACTTGTGCCAATACCCTGGAGAGAGTTGGGAAAATGAAAGGCGAACTAATCTAACTATCTGGGGTCGCAAGCAAACACACCACAGACTGCACCATTGCTACTTTCTGTGCATTTGTTTCTGCTGTCAGTTCCTACTTTTAAATTCCACCGTTTACTATTCCACGAGAGCTTTATGACTGATTTCACTAACGTTTTAATTTCTTACTCGAAAGCAGGAAATAAAACTAACTACCCTTCAGAGTGGCTTTCGAATTAGGTCTCCGTACTTTAATGATTTAAAAGCATGCACAAATTAAAAAAGAAATGTAAAATTATTGTAGTAAAAGAATCATTACACTTTCTCAATAAATCTATAGTTGTATTTAATAGATTTATGTATGTACGTACTCAATCTGAATTTTCAATAACGTCAAAAACCACCTTACCCATGACCCGTTGTAGGTTGCCATTCTAATTTTCTACTTATAAATAAATTTGTGTGCTTCGCATTAACTATACCTAATAATAAAAACATTTTTTTTTAAAGAAATTATTCAATTGTGTAATTCAACAAACAAACCATTGTGTATAAGAAACGCTAAATCTAACAAAATTTATTATTCAAACAAAATTTTTCGTTTAACTTAATTGCGTTGCACTTAGTTTCTGTTACCTGCTGCCCATACTCGTATCAGCGCTAACGTATCTAGTGCAGACAATTCTCAAATTCTAATTCGATATTTCCTCTATTATTTTATTTCATACATTCGCAGAAGAATTTCCGTCAAATTAATTGAAATAAAGTCGAATCGAAAGAGACTCCTTCTCACAATCTAAAAGCACTGTTCTTTCCCCTCCCTTTCACTTGCATTGACATCGCTATTTTTAAAAACCGTCCTGCATATTCAATTTGTTGGCACCAAGTAATTTACATTGAAACAATAATATGTAATAATGACTTGAATCATGCCCAAATAATTACAACAAATGACGTCTAAGTAGGCATCATAAATAACAATAAGATTATTTATTAAACAAATTCGTATAGAAAAAATTATTTCTATCTACGTGTTGGTTATTTTGAGCTAAGGAGGTGATTTTCTAGCGAATTTCTTAATTGTTAGTGCTTAGTATTAAATGAAACTTAGGATCCTAGTGTCCCAAAGAAAAAGGACATGCGAAACGATGCAGCGTTTGCATCAAGAATCTTGTGAAACCGATGGGAGGAATTACCTAAAAACAAACGATTCAATGGACAATTGTAGATTTCGAAAACAGCGTTTTGACATGTAATCATTTTCTCCTAGATAGGGTGTTATATCCACCTTAAATCATTTTAGTTCTTCTATACATTTCTACATTTAGAAATCATTAAATCAATCAAAGTGAAAACTAATGAATTATTCTGTTCTACGCTGAATCGTTTAAATTTGACACCGAGGCTGCCTATTTTCTGGATTCCATTTCTATTTTCTATTGAGTGCAAGTTTGGTACAAAAATAGACACACTGTCCCTGGGGAATGCAATATCTGACACTTGTCACCCACGAAAAGTTTCCAGCTGCCTACGGAGTTGTATTTCCGTAGACTATCTGGCATTGTTTTCTTTCTTTGCTGATGTACTTGCTTCAGTCTTAAATATTTCATACAATTTATCGCTCGACTAGACTTACATTTTGGATCACTGTAGGCCAGTTCAGTTTATACGACCTTCGAGTTAAAGCAAATGTTAACTTTAATTTTATTTTTTTTCTTATTTCTTCAGTTTTCTATTCAATAAACTATTTCATGACGATGATAGGTAGGTATCTTGCTCACTTAAGAGTCATTGTTTTTCTTTAATTATTACTTACTCTTTGATCTCTGACTTTAAAACAAACATTCAACGCTCAGTGGCACAATGTTTGCTTGATAATATATTAGATTAGATTAGTAAATGGGAGGCATCTGGCACTATGGGTTTAGATGCATATCTTGGATAACTTTTAGAGCATTTTTTCCCCAAATTCTTACGAGACCTAGGCAAGGTCAATAAAGTCTGTTTCGATAGAATTCTCTATATAGTTGCTGTTCACTGAATCGCCATTACAAAGGCAAGGTTAACTAATTTGCCGAATGGTAGGAAAGAATGGATGATTAGACGATATTATTTTTCCCTTTCAACATATTTTCCATTAATAGATTTTTCAGATCTTTCAATAAGTTTCTTTGTACATTTGAACATTTTTTTGTCTTTTCCATCAGCAGACTTCACTTCTCCATCATCGTCTTGGAAGAAATATGTGATTGCGGGAATCTAATTCTACAAGTAGGAAGAATGGTTTTACATTTAGTAGCCACAGTTGTACAGAGCAGCTATCAGCTATATGTAATTTGAAACTTTTTAGCAGTGTTGTCTTGAGCTACATCCGTAGACAGACTTTCGATCATCATCATACCGCGAGAAATGGAGCATATGTAACGTGGTTTACGTCTTCTACTGGTGTCGTAGAAGTTGAGTACCTATTATTTTCGTGCTTCACAAATTAGTGGAGATAATCGACTGGCTATGTAGCAGAAACAACTCACATTCTCCAGAAGCTAGGCTAGGCTAGGCGTTCTTTTGCGAGATGCATACTTACTGTCTGGATTTTTTTCGAAGCTTCAAAAGCACGCGATAGATCACTCGGTTATATAATGTTTGAAGCCATAGAGAACAACAAGCCAGGATTGATTGCAAGAGGAAAATAATTTTATCTGACGTGTTGAAATAGTAGTCTTGGCTTAAATTTTGGCAAGAATCAGTCCTAAACGCAAGGCAGATTGGCTCCAAATCTGCACAACATCCAAGTTTTGAATGCCACTAATGAATTAGATGGCATATCCTCCCATGATATTCACAAGTATTAGATGAAGAAGAATTTTTCTCTCGAAACGACCGAGGATATCTTCGATATCTTCATCAGCTTTCGATAAAGTCCATGTTTCTTAAAAGAAGACTGGGATGGTAAAGGTCTTATATAGAATCTCCTTACTTGTTCGGGTTAGGGCTTCACTACTCAACTGCCTTATCAGCCCAGAGAAACAGCGATTCTAAAGAGTTATTTTTCGTTTTACCTCTGTTGGGGTGTTCTTTTCAGAATTGATAACAGAGCCAAGGTAGACAAAGTCCTTTACTGCCTTAAAGTCTTGGACTTTGCTCTTAATGTACCATTTATCAATATTGTTTAGAAGAGAGTATTCAATATGCACTTAACCATAGCAAAGGTGACAGAACGCATATTTAAAATGACCACTTTCCATGTCATTATCAACAAGTCTTTTCATGCTTTCCAGCAGAAACGAGATCAGACTTTTTGATATGTAACCATGCTTATCTGCACGTTAACGTGTCATTCTAATGCAGAAGTCTTTAGTTAGTTTTGTATCCCTAGACAGTTCTAGTGCTTGGCTTGATAGCTTGATAATAGCTTCTTCCATCTAATTGTGTATCTGTAACTTGGACTGAACAAACTTGTTCTATGTGCATGCCCTGCAGAAGATTGGTTAAGAAGACATATCTATCAGGGAGAATTGTCATTGGAGTTGAAAGAGTCTGCTACTAACGACATACTAGTCTTCAAAATGGAGGTGTCAGTAATATAGGCACAGTGTTTTATAAAAAAAAAGGTTTAAAGAAATGGTGCGACAAAGTTTTTTGTTAAAAAGTTGTAATAATTTATTTAAATTACTTTTGTCTTCTTTTCTTCTAAATTGTTGTTTTTACGATCAGCGTCATGCACTTGTGTTGATGCTTTTTACGAAAACTTTGCCTAATGAACATGAGGTCCATATGATGCTGCAGCGATAGGTTTCTGATTAGACAATGCTTAGCTAGCAATAAGAACTTAAATTTTAAATCGTGTACTATTTCCGCCTGTCAAATGTTTAGTCAGTCATATGGAAAAATCGGAGGTTGCCTCTGTGACTGTCAATATCGATCGCTACCTTGGTGTGCTGAAAATTTACATCTTTCAAAATTTCTGCAAAAAGACACTCACCTGTCAACGGAGCCTCGCTACCCATTAGACTGAAACAAATAAAACAAACACAAATATTTGGCGCGACAGGTTCTTGGGACTCAAGGTTCTCACAAACAATCATAGACGTTAAAAATCTGCGCAAGTAAACCAAATTGTTTTTGTTATGCGTTTTTGAACGTTAAATGGAGAATTGATTTTGTAGCAGTCAGAATAATTTTTTTAATTCAAATGCACGACACTGACTGTGCGGCTGGATATCACAGTTCTTTGTTTAGAATTTGAGCTGCTAAATACAAATGTCACTAGTTATTCCAAGCATAATGCTGCATCTTATCAAATAGGCATTAGATCTTTTGTAACCTAAATATGTGATAAATAGTGTAAATAAAAAATAAAAATAACTAAGCAAACATTTGTTAGTCTCCAAGTACAAGGTGGCACAAAATTAATCACCCTATCGGAAGATGTTATAATGTTTGCAAATGGCGTCGTAAGTCAATCTTATTTGACATTTGTGAACTAGACAGCTGCAGTATACAAACAGACAATTGTGTCGATTTTTTTGACCAATAATCGGTAGGTGGTGTTAGCGTAGCGTGAATTTCGACGTCAATTTCCTAATCTTGTCGCGTCAACTGGGCAAACATTCCGGCGCTTAGCTACTCGACTCGAACAGACTGGAACCACAGGAGACCATGCAGGACGTGACTGCCACCGGACTGGTCGTTCGGCCGAGAATATCGCGACGGTGACTGCCGGTGTCGCTGAGAACAAAGAAACATCAACCAGACGCTACAGGGTCATGATAAACGGCTTTTTACTGCCGGAATTGGATGAGCGGGGCTTGGTGAACATGTGGTTTCAACAAGACGAGTGCAACCGCACACACAGCACGAGCCACAATGGATATTGTGAAGGAAGCGTTTTCTGGTCGCGTAATCTCCCATTTTGGCGATTTGGCATGATCGCCCGATTTAACCATTCCAGACATCTTTCTTGAAGTTGCGGGTTTATGCCAACAAGCCTCAAATAATCGGAGTCCTTAAGGAGAATATTCGACAGGCATGCGAACAGTTATCAGCGGAAATCTTCCGGAAAGTCGTGGAAAGTGCGATAAAACGGGCACAACTGTGTATTAACACTGGCGGCAGCCACTTGGGGGATATCATCCTCTCCACTTAACAGAAAAAATTTTAAAGGTCCAAATAAAGATTTCCATCACTCAAAATTAATTTTTTTTTTACTTATTAAAAAAGTAATTCAAAAACAAAATTGGATGATTAATTTTGCGCCACCTTGTATTACTACAATTGTCACTGAAAACTCCATTCTTCTATATCTTCCCGTTTGCTGACACCCGATATAGAAATATATCATTGCTCACTTTTGTCGGGAACATCATTTAACCATTGCTGTGTGTCTGCAATATGAAAATTCCTATTTTACAAAAATACATATTTCTACCCATAATGCCTCTCATGTGGTGCTTGCTATATCTTAATACTCACTGCTGGCAGGTGATCGTTTATGACTTTTGTTTTTTTGTTTCTTTTGAAAACACCCACATTGCAATTGTTTACCATAATTGTTTACTTGCGCTGTACTACTCCACCTAGTTTAAAAATAAAAGGCAATTCACGTTTGTTGTTTTTTTTTTTTAGTTTTTGGATAGGTACTTGTATTTTTCTTAATTATGTTAATAACATTGATAAAGATTCCTTTTTTATTCTTAATGTTATGTTTTTGTTTTTTTTTTTTTTTGGGGATTGCAATAAGTTTTACACCATTTAAAAGAAAGGTGGCGGCGATGATTTTTTTTTTCTTGTTGATTTTCTTTAATAGTTTTTTATGTAATTTTTTTTTATAATTTTTATTAAATTTAATAAGATTTATCTAGGTATGTGTGTTTATCATTTTATTTTTGAAATAGGTAATAATTAGGATTTAATTTGTTTTTATGTTTAAATTTAATGCTGCAAATAATTTACTAAAGAATTTATATTTTTTTTTTTGGTTTGGTTATTCCACATATAATTTTTTTTAAATGTACTATATAATTTTTATTTTATTTATTTTGTTTTTTTTATAATTTGCTTAGAGATTTTTATTTTTTAAAATTTGAAAATTGGATTTTTTTTTGTTTTGTTTTTTTCAATGATTTTGGTTATAATTTGCTTTTCGAGATTAAAGTTTAATAATAATTGTTTTCTTGTATTTTTTTGAAGAAAAAAATTTTTAATTTATTTTGTTTTTTTAGATTTTTTCTAATATTCTTTGGCAAACACTGTAAAGTGTTGAAATTTTCTTCCGTTTCTTTTTGTTGTGTAATGACTAAGTATCTGGGTATCAGTGTGTTGTGTGTTTTGTTTTTGTAAAAAGAGAGAAGAAGAAAATTTCAAAAAGTGTTTCTCTTTCAAAAAATTTTATTTATGTTTAACTTACGCTTATGTAATAGATAATAATAATAATAATAATAATAATTATAATTTTACTTTGTTTTTAATAATAAATTCAGTTTCTCCATAGAAAAAAGAGAGATAGAGATTAATAGAGAGGAAAGTAATTATAATTAAAAACATTTGTAAATAGTAGTCTCAATGAACCAACAAAAGATAGAAGGAATTTGTAAGAATAAACAGTTGCTTTGTTAGAACTAAGATTCGAATAAGATTGTTCATTTTAAAAAAAGGAATTGTTTGTTGCTTAGTTTATAATAGTGTGTATGAGAGAGAGTGTGGGTGAAATGTCGAGCGAGCGATAATGATAGATAACGACGATTCATCAGATCAGGACGAGGATTATTTCTTTATCGACTTGTATTTCAATTAAGATTCATTATAAACACTCCGCAGAGTTGATTTCTATAAATTTGAAAAGAACTAATTACCAAATTATCCACTAACGGCGTTGCTGGCGTTCGCAGCCGCTGCAGCGGCTATCGACTTGGCCTCGTCGCCGGGCGAAGGTGTGGGTCCAGTACCGCCGTCGCGGCGGGGTGGCATCCGCTCATTGATTGCATCCAAGCCCTTGGCCTCGGCGAACGATGTGATCTTGTGATTGGGTGAGAAGCCTTGCATGGCGTTCTTAAGCGACTGTTTTCCCCCGGAGAGGGCGCCGAGTGGTAGAGCGCCCGTGGGCGTCAGACCCTTCAGCTGTAGCACCGATTCGGATTCCTCGCGCAGCACAGAGAATACGCGCGCCATTTTGCCAATAGCGCGGATCTTATTGCGGATGACCTCCTTTCGAAGGGCGGCATCATCGGCATCCACCAGGGCGTCGTCGCTCTCGGTCATCAGCTCGTCGTCGGAGCAGATATTAAGGACATTGACCAGCATCTCGGTGACCTTCTCGCCGACAAACGGCAGGGACCAGGTGAAGACGTCCATGAAATTGGGAAGCCAGTACGGATGGGGCGAGCAGTTGAACTGTCTGATGTTCATCACATTGTTCTCGTACTTGAGAACGGCTGCTTTGTTATTGTACACATCGAGATAGTTGGGTGCGGAGAAGATTGTTATTAGCGATGGGAAACCAGTGGTTTGACTCTTGCGGTACATGCGGTAGCCGGCGTCCTGCGCCTCGTGAGCCCGTATGATCGAGAGTAGATTGTTGTTCTGCAAGAAATCACAACAGGCCGCATAGCTGTAGAAATATGAGCAACCGCGCACCGAATTGTGCGTGTAGAAGTCAGAGTTCTTTTCATTGCCAAAGTCCTCCAGGGGATCGGACCACAGCAGATCGCACATGGGTCCAAAGGCTGGCGGTTCCTTGAACCGATCCAGTCGGCGAATATCGTCTAGCTCGTGTATCTCCGGCGATAGGCCACCGTGGACGCACAGAAACTGTTGATTCATAAGCGCGGCCAGCGGCAGGCAGTCGAACGCATCCATGCACGCGTCGTACACCCGCTCCGAGTACTTGATCTTGCACTCCTGCTTGAATGTGAAGTACTCCGTCAAATGGCGGCACTCGTGGTTGCCGCGCAGCAGAAACAGAGTGTTCGGGTAGGTAATCTTCAGAGCCCACAAGTAGAGGACGCACTCAATGCTGAAATAACCTCGATCCACGTAGTCTCCCAGAAACAGATACTTTGTGGTGGCGGGCGAACCGCCGACCTCGAACAACTTCATCAGATCATAGAACTGTCCGTGTATATCGCCGCACACCGTGACCGGAGCCTCAATATCGATCATGGTCTTCTCCGAGCGCAGCAGAGCGGCGCCATCCTGGATGATTCGCAAAGCTGGCGCCTCCTCGATGCGGCCCTCGAGGATGAAATGCTGCTTAAGTACGTCGTGCTGTGGCTTACCAGTTCTGGCGTCAAACACCTCCGACGTCGTCAGCTTGTGACTCGGGGGGAATGGCACACTGTCTACGACACGATCTTTTGTGTTGGTGGGGGTGGACGCCGCCACCGCCGCCGGTGCTGACTTCTTGGTTGGGCTCTGCTGAGAGTTCTGTGACGCCTGTTGTTGCTGTTCATTTTGACTATTTGATTGTTGCTGCTGTTTTGACTGAGATTGCGTCTGACTGTTGGCCTGGTTTTGGCTCGATTGATTATTCGAAGACATTTTCTGCTGCTTAGCCCCCAATCGACTTGAAACACACAAAAAACGCACTAGTTACACAAAAAAACAAAAAAAAAAAAAACGCAAAAAATTCCTCGAGAACTACGAACCTTTTGCGCTAAACACGTCTGTTGGCTGACTGCTGCTTCTAGTTACCGCTAGCACTGCTCAAACACGAGAAAAAAACCAAAAAAGTTCTGCTATTTATAGAATTTGTCGAATTTCTTCTGCCATGTAGCGCACTCCGAGTGTTTTTCGTTTTTTTTTTCTAGTTCGCTCGCGTTTTTCTTTTTTTTTTTTTTTGTTCGTTCTATCGTTTGCGCTGGCGAAGAACAAGATATGGGAGAAAAAAAAAAGCAATTAACATGCACACAAGAGTGTTTTTTTTATGTTTTTTCTTTCGCTGCTGGTCGGGTCAGTGGGCTTTTTTATATTTTTGCATTTTTTTGATTGGACTTGCACATTGTGGTAACTTTTTGTTTTGTTTATGTTTTGCGGGTGGTTATGGCGAAAACAAATTTTATGAGTTTCGTGCGGTGGCTTTTTGCTTTTGATAGCAAAATGGAATTAAAAATTTTTTTCCTCTCTACGATGACTAATGTGAAAAAAACTATACTATTGGCGACGAGAAGTTGACAGTCGATAATTTTCGTTCGTAGGGATTTGTTCGTTCAGTTGGTGGTTGGTTGATGGCTAGTGCATAGATTGTGTACTAGATGAGGTAACAGTTGTACTCAAACTGTGAATTAGAAATGGAATTTTTCTTCATTCAAATTAGAATTTTTGGAATTTAAAGTTTTTATCTTAAGATTTAAGGTATTTAAACGCAAATTCAATATGAATTTTGATACAAGTAATGGTAGTCCACGTAACAGCTGCAAGAGAGCGGGTGACATCTAACTAATGATCAGGAAGTTCGATTAGGATAAAATCCAATAAGAATGTTTTTATAGCATGAACGCTGGGACAAGTTTTTCAAAACAATTCGTGTTATACATGTATGGCGCACTTCATGCAAATGGAAAGGGTCTTAGATGGATCCTGACTAGATGCACCCTGATTAGATGATTATTGTCCAATACGTCTTCGGCAATACTATCGTGAATACACACCGTTGTACTCACTCCTGCACTGTTTTGCTTAAGCCTAGTGGTGGAATAAGTCGAATAAGTAAAACCTAAGCACAACGAAAAAACGGGACGACACTTATGTACGATGATTCAGCTGAGAGAAGAGGAAAGAAACGGAATATTGCGGGTGTGGGCCGCGATTGTCACCCCGATTTTTATATTTTACCCTTACGCACAAACTAATGATACAATCGCGTGAACAATTGCTATCTAATCAGTTGCATAAGCAATGACTTAAATATGACGTTAAAATCGTTGTGGTACCTAAAAAAACAAAGAAAACTTATTGTGAGAAGTGACAATGTCGAGAAGGTGCAATCGCAAAGGACTACCAAAATCTCTACGACTTCTATGCCACCAGCATCAAGTGCGGAAGACTGGTGGCAACGCTGCCAACTGGCAATCGGAAGTAATCAACGAACCACTATCAAGCAATCCCTGGTTTGACGAAAAATACTAGGAAACAAATGCAGCCAAACAAGAGGGGTACAAAGCGCTGCAGCAAAGAAGGAAGAGTCTAGCCCCCAGAGATTACAATACGATGAAGAATTGACACTTTGCTCTTCAGTGCCAAAAATGTTTTATTGCCATCTAAGCCATACAATCGAATCCCCTTAGTCTACTTGGTGGGGGCGTATTGTTCAGTTAACGTTCAAGAGGTCATATACATTTAAGAACGTATTTATCAAAGGAAATAGCAGAAGAAATCGCGTTTTTTAAAACTTCGAAAAAAGCGGTGTAAACTCACATTTTTTTGCACAACTGCAATAGAACCTAATAGGACATTTTAAAATTTCCTGTAAAATACAAGAAACTTCAAAACTACCATCCATCTACTACAATTTGTGTTGTTGAAACCAACCAGAATACATACATCTTTAGATCTGGCAGCATTCTTTTGTATAACAACAAATGTTCTCTACTTTTCATCTACATCCTCTGTCACTTTTCTGTTGGATTTTTTTGTTTTACGGCAGCACTGCACTGCACAAATCGAACTTCAGTCAGTTTGACATTTGACTATGTTCCGAGCGGTTGTAATAAAGGGTGTATGTTCGAAAACGCTTGACCCCTGGTTTATCTCGTTTATCGGTTTCGTTGTGCGGAAAATTCAAAACTGCACGCAGTGTGGCTATAATTAGTGAGCAACAGATAAAATCCATTAAAATGATAAAATTTAGATAGTGTTAGTGGAGAAATTGGCTTCTATCCAGTGCTGCGCGCAGTGCGTTTCGTGGAAATTTGATCAAAAGAAGTGTACAGGCCACCACGGGTAAATGCCTCCTCGCCTTCCAAGTTAGCAACAAGTTTTTGCAAATTCTTATTCTTCCGGTTCTGGAGTCGTCGTCGTCGTATCCAGAGCCATATCCAGACGTTTCGAGTTTTTCAAGATCGCGCGGTAACCGGCTGGAATACCTCCCAAGTGTCAGTGCCCCGTAGTAGTATTCTCCGCGGGACTGAAACCAGGAAACCGGGAAAAATGAAAAGATCCGCGTTGAATCGGAATCACTACTTTGTGTTTGGTTTCCTGCTCGGCCTCATACTCAGCTTCTACATTCCGGAGGACATCTGGGAGCTGGTCCAGAATGAGTGCCCCCAAACTGCGGAGAGCAACTCCTTCGACAAGAAGTTCGGCCAAGACTTCGAGCCGCACTTGAATTTGATTAACAAACCACTTGCAGCAAAAAAGCCGGTAAGTGGAACGAACATTCGTGTGGTTGACGCGGGGGTTAGCGGGAAATTTGTTTACCCACACTTGCTGCTGCCAGTATGTGCGTAGCGCTCCTAATTGGTTTCTGTTTGATTTGAATTTGAAGTGGGATGGGAAAATTCGCGAGACTTTCTAAATATATCCAGTGAGGAGGTGATTTCTTCTCAAGGTTGCATGACAGTGGTATCTTTGCCAACTCGGTGTGGCGGTGGGGAATAATCTTATCAGAGAGAGAGATGTGCAAATTGGATTTTAAGATCTTCTTTTGGAAGTGTTCTTGATTGCAGAAGCGTGTTTGCTTTGTCGGGCAAATATTGAATGGGTAGGTAGCTGCTTATTAATGTTTGCTGTTTCTCTTACGTGCATTGCGAGTCGCGTTAGGGTAGGGTGGTTGTGGTCCATTAGAAATGCTCGTGCAAAGCGGAACCAAGTGCGCCATTAATTGCATCCTAGTGGTAAGTAGGTAAACATGATTGCAAAGAATACGGCTTCGGATCTGAAGAGTTTAAGTGCATTTGTTTCCCTTATTTGTAGACAATTGTGTTTCTTCCACTTTTTGACTCAAAATTGTTCTCGAGTTAGA
Source organism: Xylota sylvarum (assembly GCA_905220385.1). NCBI lineage: Eukaryota > Metazoa > Arthropoda > Insecta > Diptera > Syrphidae > Xylota > Xylota sylvarum. The sequence goes on from LR999957.1 coordinate 125,699,779, forward strand.
GTAGATAGTGCAAACAGTGGCAATGTCTCGAAGTGACAGATTAAATTATTTGAATTTTTCTGGATTGGATTGGATGACCTGCTTTCATAGAAAATTTTTTTTTTAGATACTGTCGGCCAGCATCATTGAACAGACTGAATATTGAAATGGATCAGTCGTAGCTGAAAACATTAGATTTCTAGATTCTCTATGCCACAGGTAAGACTTCTTCGAACAAATGCTTTCTACTACATCTGCTGTCCATCAATGATTGCTTTTTGACACTATGAGGACTGAAATCGGGTGCTGATATTAGGTAGTGGTTTCTTTTTGTTGACTACAACTTGAGAGCCTATCAAGAACACTGTCTTTTGTATGGTGGTTGAAGAGCAAGGATTTCCTCATCAAGTAGGGCTCGTTTCCCACTGGGAAAACTGTGGTAGAAGACGGCAAGTGAGAGATATGCAAGTGAAGGGTTGATGGAGTTTTCAGATCCGAGAAACGTCCTTCGTTTCAAGTGAGCTTTAGGATTTTTCTGATACTATAGCCCGAGCAGGACATGTTTTCCCAGGTATGTGTACCGCAGCGCCTCATCAGGGCATTTGTAGTGGAAGAGGTCGAGACTTTTTTTCTTTTCCTCGCATCCCGGACAAGTGCTATCTTTCATCTTGATATTGAAAGTTTTGTTATTAGCGATAAGAACACAGCGGGAATTTAGTTGAAGATTTCCACACGGCACCGTTCGGCACTGACTGGTCGCACGATTTGACGCCAAGCCGCGCGTTTCAAAAAGATAGAGCAAGGGCAGGCAAACGAATATCTACCCCGATGGGCAGAAAATATTGATCCTGTCAGCGAAGAACACATCAACTAGATGACGGGTCACGCTGTTAGGTATCTTTGCAGAGCAGAGGATCTTTTATGTCACTAAGAAAAGGTAGCGTAGCCCCACCTACATAAGTAAGTACGTAAGTAATCATAGGTTTTGAAATAAAAATCCATTTGGCTGTGGGAAAGCAAACAAGCCTAGTCTAGATTTTTTAAGGCAAGATGTCAGATGGATCTGTTGGGCCTACCAGGAATTAAGGTCTAGTTTAAAGGATTTATAATCCTGTCTTGCAAGTTCATCTGTAGTCTCTCTTTAACACAACTCTTTAACACGGACATGAGTGTATAAAAGTGAGTAAGATTGCAAGCTATTTTTTGTGACATTTACATATGTATGTAGGTACTAGTTTGGAGTCGAAATATTGTGCGTTTAGAGCTTTAAGCACAGCTTAGCTGTAAAGATTTTGGCTGAATACACGGCTGGTTTGGTCACCAATAGTGTGACTGATGTACTCTCTGGCATAAGCCTCTATCCCATTGACCACTCATTCAAATATAGAAATCAAGCTTCCAAGAAGGTTTGATGTATATATGCAAGGGCCAGTAGCAACGTCATGCTTTATTTCATTGTGTTTGATATATGTAACTATAACTGCCATGTAACATAAATATCTTTCGTACTTAAATGCTTGAAGAGGATCAAAGAATGTTTACCCGGTAATATCTTTTATCATGCAATCCTAATTTGTATACCCAAACTAAATATACTCAGTCATACCATGTCTCGAGAGTTTACCTTCAACTCACATTTGCCTCGAGTAATACTGTGCAGCTACATTACAAAAATGATTGGCAATCCTCTCGCCAGGATCGGGTTTACACCAGACCACATGTGAGACACGCAGTAAAACCGGCCTATAAAGGAAATGCGAACACGAATGCCATTAAAAGAACGCTTTCATTGCAGATTGCATGCTATATGCATCTACATGCACTTGAATCGCTTGGCAGTGTAACATGAAATTCTGTACACATATGTATGTATATTTCTAGATGTAGCCGCAGTCATCCGCTGGAAGCTAATTAATTTATTTGCAGTCACAATGTGTGTCCCCCCACAAAGACTGAGGCTCGGCATGTTTATATTTTTGTTTGCGTTGCTGCAGAACCGTAACGTTGGAATGTAAACTATTTTATTAGATCAATTTGATTGTTGGTGTTAAAAGATCGAAATACAACTACAGATGTTCGCTGCGAGTGAATTTCAGGTTTGTAATTCAAATCACTAGATTTTATTGCCTACGCACATTTTTGGACGCCATCTAGTAGTTGGTTAACCTTTTCGGAAAAATCTTATTTCATTACACGAAATGAATGTGCGGTAATGGCAGAGTTTACTCAAAGGAATGCCTTTGTGAATTATACGCTGTCTCCACTAGTTATCAACTGATGCTATAAAGCATGCTATCATTGTGTCTCGTGCTATCTATCGTGAACTATGTACACAGCTAAAAGTCATTTTGCTGTCAATTGTGAAGTGATGTCCCAACTTGTCGTGATGTGTCATTTTCTAAAAAAAACAACGGATTAGCTCAAAATCGATGTTTTCTTTTAGTCGCTTCAAAGCCTTTAGTGGCTTGATAAGCAATACACAATGTCGCGTTCGGGAGCTCGCGCTTTGACATATTATTTGGCGTTTAGACGTAAACGCCCCCATAACGCTCAAGTGGAGCTACTCTCTACTATGTCGCATATTTGACAGCTCAGAGGTGCATATGCTATTAATTTTTTGTATTGTTTTCTGGTGGTATTTCATCAATGCCATATTCTGTCATATTCCTAACCTCTAAGCGCCCGACCGTTTGAAAGTGGCATTTGGTTTTCCGAATTTCGCTCTTTGTGGCAGTTAATATCGTAAGATCACTGCACAGTCCATTAAAACGTGAGCACTGCCTTCTGAACTGAATTAGCGAGATATCTATGATCTCTCGCATGACAGAAACAGTTGCTCTGTTGACTGCTTTCTGTTTTCACTGCTGCTGTATCCTGTATGTAGGCTAGTTAGAGGGTTTCTTGTAGTTAAAAATTCTAACATTTGTCTATGAAGCAGGTCTGAGTAATAATCCGGTCATAATTATTCAGACAACTCTTTGTTTTCTTTTTTTTGTCTGGATTTTCCTTGAAAGGTCAGGTCCATGAACTGACGGACGTCAAAAAGAAATCCAGTCCGTCAGTCCCGTATGAACACGGTCCATGGCAATTGAGAATAACAAGATTAACAAGAGAGAAATAGGAACGAGCAACTCTTAACTTTTTACAATGAATAAGGTAAAATCTGGAATTGAGGCATGCAGCACAAAAATTAGACCATAATGGCTAAAACACAAGTAGCGCTTCGGGTTCGGCTATAGTCATGTTAAATTGCATAAGGCCTTGAAATGAAATATAAAAATGTTGACAGCACTTTCCGATTTTTGTTTTGTTTTAAAAAGAATATGGATAAACAAAATTTGGAAAAGTTGCATTTATTGTCAAAATAGCATATTTCCAGCATCAATTCTGCATTGTCGGTCAATTTTTTTCCTTCGTTCCACAGTTGTTAACTGTCAAAATGAAGCAAAAATTCAACACATCCCAATTTTTGTTTTCAACAAAAGTCACGTTACGTGACATTACGTCCTTCTCTACGAATGTGAAATGTCAGGTCGTAGCAAAAGCGACATTTTAATAGAATACAATCCTTTGGTCTGAATTTAAAACTGTGTTCAGATATTGTCGCAGTTTTTCTGTTTAAGAGATACATAAGTATATGACGTGTACATGTATATGTATGTAGCTCTCTGAAATTTTCATGGCACACTGTCATAAAAAGGTGGTGAGCATCCCCGAATGTGTCTGGATCTGGAAGTTCCAAAGTTCACCAGAAGAGGTCAACCGGAGCTTTTTATGAAATGGAGACTCATGACATCTAAATATGCCAGTTCGCTAAGGTTATCGCAGAAATGAACCCCTTGATGGAGCAGGTGCTAGGAGATCGAGAATGGTTTGTAGGGGATGCTCAATCTTTGAGCATGTCTTCCTGTAGCACAGTGTCCGGTGAGTGTATTAACTATGTTGGAGAGGGTTCCTTTCTTATGTTTTAGGAGTCCGATTGACCTAGTTTTGTTTAAAGACTATAAGGATTGGCCTCATTCACCTTGTCGGCGTTGATAAGATATTTAGCATAATACGTTGGCGCCTCAATGTCGGTGACGCTTATGCTTTTTAGAACCTCGTCTAGCCAGTTCGTCAGCCTCACAATTTCCTGGTTGGTCCAACTTTAATAACTATTTACTTCTATCGAGTGGCATATCCAGGGCTCGTTTATTTCGGCCGGATCCTATTCAACCTGTCGACTGTAAGGTCATTAAGGTTGCATCGTCTGTCTATGAGTAGATTGGAAGCTAAATAATGAATTATTTACATAGCGATGCCAAATAAATATATTTTTTAAAAATTGGAGTAAAGATACATAAATGCGATGAGAACCTAGGTTACGGAATCAGTTCTCGGAAGGAAAATGGAACCAAAATAGGTAGGGGTAGGTGTGCTGCGGAACTAAGCTCGCAATACAATAAACTGAGACGCTATTTTTAAAATCGAAAAGGACAAATATGGAAACATTATTCCGTCAATCGGAATACTAAAAACTCAATATGCTTAGTATTCCATCCATTGTTTACCACTTGAACTGAGCAAATACGTAGAGCATTCGATGAATCTCATTTGAAATCAAATGCATTTACCTATTCACTTCAAGGGGATTAAAAGTGGAACATCAACACAAATCAATTGAGTTTGTTAAAAGCTAAGACCTTTGAAGTGGTTCGTTTCGTAATTGTTAGTTAATTGTTACTTCTATGGGAGAACTTTTCTCGGATGAATTACATGCCTTCGGGGTTAATGTGAATCGAATAGGGCTGATGTGATATAAGAATAGGCACATTAATTAATTTGATTGCACTACTTCACTTAAATGGTTCAATCAATTGCTTTCAGGTTCTTAAATAACCGACTTGATTTTTTTTTGTAAGCCTCACCAGCTTAAGCCATTCTTAAATCACCTTTATCGAAGCATTACCCATCGACTCTCATCACACATACAAGTCATGTGCGAGGGATTTTATCGATTTTTATGTCGAGTGTTCGATTGCGAACCAATCCATTTATTGCATGTCAACCCCCAAAAAGGTGGTAGTGATGTTTTGACACGAAATACCAGATAATCAATCGGAAATTATTCAGTTCGAGTGTTCTTTTTGACATGATGCATAATTTGTATCGATTTATGTAAATAAATTGATTGTAGCACGTGATGTCTGCCATAATTCGCCCTAAAACATGTAACAATACATTTTTGGAAAAGAACAACATATGGGGTGACGAAGCACTAAATTTAATTTGTTTAGTGTTAGATAGTTTTGCGAACTTCGTGCTTCACCTTTTATCGCTTTGACTCACACGTAGATTATTTTTTGCCATAAACTTCTAGGAATGACGTGTTGTTACTCAGTCAAACGTCAACATTTGTTAAGTTTTTCTACTCATACACCGCTCATAAGGGAACACACAAGGCGCTTATGGAGTTACGGATACATTAGCGAGTGCCATTCATTCATTATTGAGATATCGTTAGAATGCGGGAATGCATTTGCCGATATATATCTTTATAAGTGCGACAAACGGGCGCATATAAAGGCGCCCATTATGACACGAATTTAGGTTAATGACAGAACAGTGAGGAGGGTTTCTCTGTCAAGTTCTGGCCGTGGCTTAAGTGGATAGTTAAGTTTTAGTAATTAATACGTCGCCGAGATATGTTTTAGGTTCGAAGAAAAAATAAAAATAATAGACCCTAAGTGGACAAATTGATGCTAATCACGGTTGGTATTAGGAGCTTGAGGGAATTCGGGATGAGCCCCTTAAGAATTCTGTTATTGCAAAATATTTAGAGCGTCAAATGGATTAGCACTTTCATTGCTAAGCACTTTCATCAGAAAAGAGCACTGAAGTCTTGAAAAGAAAGCGAATGAACTCACTATTAGTCTGCAGAGAAAGACTAATAAAACTAGGCTTGAACTGAACTGAACTGAACATGTAGGATCGCCATGTGGTATAAGAGGCAGGGCAACCAATTTTGGTGTAAATCCATTCCGTAAGATGAAAACCATTGGATCCAGAGACAAAATTATTCATTTTGCCTAACCTGAGTCTGGCTAGATCACTAAGATCATCGACGAAGTATTCGGCAAGGATTTTCCTTCTCAAAGCCGATAGGGCAGGACAGGTACAAGAGGGTGCGTCATTGTGCTTCTACAGATATCATTGAACTCCCCGGAATGCTGAATTCTCGTCGCTGTATATTACTAGTTTGATACCAGTCTGATGCCAATCAGACCACCTTTAGAGAGGCGGTGGCGCTAAAGTAGAGTTAGCCAGGCAGTGAGAGAGGATGCCCGAAGACACTTGTGCCTTCAAAAGCATCCGAATCTCCGCACTGATCTTACCTTCATCGTCACTTGAGGGGCCTAAAACTGGTAAATTTTTGTTTGCCTTTTTGGGGGTTTTAGAAGGATCTTTCTGTGACCTGGGTCTCTTGGAGGCTTTGGCTTCAGAAATGATTGATAGCCCTCCCAAATCAAGTAGATTCCTTGTATTAATTGATCGTCTTTCCATAGGAGGTTGACTACCCTTAGTAACATCAGAGGGCCTTCCTTTTTCGGATGGCAACTACAGAAATGATAACATGTTCTTAGTAGACTGATCTGACAGCGATCTCAAGAGCGCCCTCCTGCAACAGGTTGGCTACTTTTAGCGTCGAGAAAATCTCTCGCCCAACTGGGAGAATTACGATTATCCTCGTCCCAGTTGGTTTCTCCTTTTTGGAGGAGACGCTCTAGGACGTATTTGGGAGATATGCGTTTCTTATACACCATTGCAGTGGGATTTATTATTTGCCATAGGACGACCCACTAAAGAGGTTGACAACCGTGATTATTGTCACAGCCTTCGAAAAAGAGCTCGCTATCGAAACGAAATCTGTGTCAGTAAGAACGATGGAGCCGTGTGTAGGCAAGTAGGTAAAGTGGCGGTTTAAAAAGAACTTAATAAGCGTTAGTGTGCGGCGTTTTTTACCACATCTCTCTGAAATTCTCGAAGAAGGGTTTGGCTAACTAAAGTGAGTAGTATGGTCCTCGCTAGGGCCGGACATCTAAGAAGGTGATGGCATAGAGATTCTTTTTCGTTAATGTCCTTGCAGCTTTTGTAGTGTGGGATACTAAGCTTGGCCACATAGTCTCCAACTGGCCTAGTGATACTACTCTACCATTCTTGCAATAACTGGTCTTGATATGCCGAGTAATTAGTTTGACGTTGGTTTGTTGTAATTAGGTCATGTCCTTCTTTGGATATACCACTTGCCACACCAGCACCGTGGGTCTACCTCCTGATACAAAGAAACAGAGAACAATCACAAAGAAGATGATTTTGAAGAGCCGAGCCACACACTATTCTATTCATAAGAAACCCATTTGTCAATGGAGGCTTTGACTGAGGACTGGGAAAGGTCCAAACCATGTTCAAGTCCTAAAAAATCCGCCTCTGAACCTTCTCATCCTTCTCGTCTAGCAATCTCATTGGAGATTTTATTCTCAGAGTCTCCAGTATGACCTGGGACCCAAACAAGAGTCAAAGAGCCTTGCGACCGAATTCAGAATTCTTTTGGAACTGGAACTATTGGTACAGACGCAAATACTTCGGCTCCTATTCTTTACACTATAGTCCGAGACCCTAAGAATAGCACAATTCTCCGCTTGGTATACAGAGGCATATTTGCCTAACAAGTTGTATAGTCTTGTGTTGTCGGTCTTAACGACGATACCAACACCGAATCCTTAACTTATTTTGGAGCCATTAGTGAAAATTTAACTATGTACATACATATTTGTATTTCAGTCCTTACGTAAGGGTAGTCAACTTTAAATTTGCACAACAGCCCAAGTCATTGCATCAGACGATATATCCATGAGACCAGGATCGTAGGATAAGTGTCGCACAAGATCACCAAAATTCCATTGCGGATAGTACCAAAACCCGATATATGTAAGTATCAAGGAGAGATAAATGAAAGGGAGCATCTACAGCAGCACCGCATACTAGGAAAAAATGGCGTGCAACCGAGACAGGTCCTTATTTGAAATTTTAGTGCACAAGACAGTCATGTATTTATGCCAAGTCCCCTACATTGAGCAACCGCTGCATAAACTAGGAACAGTCTTAACATGGCCGTATCCAAAAGCAATAGTCCTTCTTCTCGTAAAGAGCGGATTGACCGAAAGGCCATTTCTAGTGTACCAATCATTAATTATGTCTAAGACCATCTGCTCGTTAGCAGAGCAAGTCTCTAGGCATGACCAGACAGAAAACACGAAAAAACATCACACACATGTGCTTGAACAAAGACCTTCGACCTATTGACAGTATGCAACAGAGAGTTACAACCAAAGTTCTATTTATCAGCATAGTTCTGATCTGCAACATCAATGTCTCATTTACTCTGTGTTGTCTAGGAGAGTTATCATGTTGTCCATGGGCCACTCTTCATCCTTTATATGTTCATAGTCTTGTTAGCGCTTCGGTTGTTGCTTAGACATAAATGTCTTACGATGGCACTTAGAATAAAGGTCATTGCTGAATAAAGCTGACAACAACTGAATACAGATGACTTTAGTTTTAACCCAAGTTCAAAGGATCTTGTATTTATTGCTCTTGTTCCTTTAGTTCCTCAAAAACCAACTTAAAAGTCAAAAAGGTATGATGCAGCTGAGTTAAAGTATAACTTAGTTAAGTTGGGATTTCAGCCATCTAAATCCGGACTTAGATTCATAAGTCGTATAGTCGCATAGTATTTGCGAACTCGTCTGCAGATAGACAAGAGTTATTAAAATTAAACAAAGTGGAAGTAAGTAAGCTTGCACCCATTCTTCTAAAACCCCTCAACGTAACCACTCCGTTTCTAATGAAATGCATTTCAGATTTTGATGGGTCCTTGACTTAGGTACTGTCAGTGATCCATCAAACGCACACTTGCCTTTCCAAATCACTTCATTCTGGGAAATTTCAATTAAGTTGGAAAATTCATTTTACGACAACATACCATGTAACGCTTCACTTCGTTAAGGGACTTAAGGATGACTATCCTTTTGAAATTCGACACCAACACCACATGGGAACATCCTCTCCACTCAAGGCAATCAATTCCACCGAGACGACCCTCAAAAATGCATTAAAACAAAAAAAAAAATGCATCATGCATCTTTCCTGTCATTCACTGCTGCTCCACAAATAGACGACAAAGATACAAAACTCAAATCGACGAGGGGTTCAACAAATAAGTGGATATGACACACATGGCGATTGAGATCACAACACGCACAGTGATAAGGAATTTTTCTCACAATTATGACGAATTTCGCGCGCTTAATTTACGACTATACATATACATAAATGTATGTATTGAAATGAGGAAATGAAGAACGGATTATATACATACATAAACATTCGAATTTTATGTCTCGTTGAAGATGAGAAGATAGTTTATCTTCTATCGCCGCCGACATGTGTTTCTGTTTCGGGCAACAATTTTTTTAATTAAATAAACAATTTGCAGATTCTCTGTGTTCAGTTTTGTGTCTGTTTGTACTTGTACCCGTTTCCTGTTAATTCAAAAATTGACTTAACCTTGAAACATCGCACGCAGAAGAAGTTGCACAAAGCATACATAGAATGAATAGAAGGCGCGTGCTTTTGAAGCAAAAATAAAAAATTAAACCTCAAGCCTTTGGGGGGATTTTATAGTTGTTTTTAATTGTAGTCCAAGTATCTAGTTCCCATCCCGATCCAGAGCAATGTGTTGTTGATGAATGATTGCCGAGAAGGCCAACTAAATCCGATGATGAATGATTCATAGCGACGCAGAGCGTTTTCATTCATCGCTCTTTGAGTAATGGAAGGCATATTTCATTTGTCTATACATAACAAAGTACAGTCATGTAGAGAGGAATTCATTCGGTTTTTGGTACTATCGAAGCATGAATCTTTTCTCAAATTGGTTGTGTAACATCCATTCAAAGGGACCGACTAATAGAGTCGCAAGGTGTGTAGGGCGTTTAAGTAGCCACTTAAGCAAATTCGAGTATGTAGATACTTTTAAATCTAAAGTAGTGATTCAATCTTCAAAGCATGCATGTATAGTATAAGCAAACTATTTGTTTTCTTAATCTGTTCAGATATGCAGATCATGGTCTTATTTATAGGCTGGGGATGTCATATCTCTTTTATGATACAAGTAGTAGGAATTGAAATCAATTTATTTAACTAACTAAATTAACTGGAAATCAAATAAAACACTGATTTTAATGACAAGCCGTTTGTCTGTTTGTCCTATACTATAAAATCAAAGAAATGTAAAACAAATTGTATCTCTTTCTTTCGTCAGAGTCTGACAGTTGCATCATACAAAATTGTGTACACCTGCTGTTTTAGAGATGGGTAAAACTGAATCTTTTCAGTCATAGTCTGTAACAGTGATGGTTACTTTTAAATACCTGTTACAGATAACTGTGACTGTATAGTACTTCGTACTATAAAAACAAAGATTCACGCAAGAACCTATCGAATGTATACGAAAGCCAAAAATATTAGCCAATACAGACTACACAAAATGTCAAGTCTACACAACGAATAAGTCTACACAAATACGTCCTGTTACTTTCAGTAACAGATAAAATAAAATCACAAGTTTACTCAGCGAAGTATTTTCTTCTGGAGCGCGTATTGGTTTCCTGAGGATATTTTAAACTTGATATTTCAATCGAACTCGACACTGGCTATGAGGAGTCCTTCGCTGTCTCTCTGTGCGATCGACTGAAGCCTTAACCGCTGGACAGATTTACTTCAAATTTCACATCTGGCTTCTATGGGATCACAATTCGAGGCGAAATCAAAAATTTAATTTCAACCTCAAGTAAACCTTGAGACCTCTCATTCGTGTAGAGAATGTAGCACGTATAATTCACATTGTTGTGAGAAACTAGGCCTTGGGTCCCGTACAGACCTGCCAGGATAATATCACTACTGCCGGGAAGGCTTTCTCGCCAACGGGTATCAGGTGCACTATGAATTTGAGCCTTTGGATCCGCAACATTCCCAAGTATATATTTGAAGTGCTTCACATCCCTCACCAACTGATTGGAGTTTTCGAGCTCCTGTTCTATTTCCTACAACGACACTCACTGTAATATCATTAGCATAGGCAATGATGCCCACTTTGCTCGTCCTTGGGATCTCAGCACCATCAGGCAAATGATTGGAGTATTTGTTCAATCTCATTCACGTATCGAACTCCATGATTTTCATTGAACCTGTTCATATCTATATTGAGACGATTGCCATTTGTTGGATGAATAATTTCCTTCATAGGAGTGAATTCATTTTGAAAACTTCATCAAGGCAGTAGGTATCATACTACAAGTACTGAGAACAGAGCAGGATGTCGGTTACATAGGTAGGATTGGTTGGATCTCAACTCTTTTCTCAAACGAAATACTGACTTGCAAGCAAGTTTTTATTACTTTCTTTTGATTTTGTAGCTGATGCCTGTTTTCTAATTTTCTTCATAAGCCAGATGGTAGGTTTTGACTGGCGGACCATTGTAACCAATACGTATTACTTTTTTATTGTTCAAGTTGAGTAGCCATTGAACAGCAGCAGGGTAGGCAGTGTTGAAATCGTGCAGTTCCTGTGAACACATTCGGAAGTTACTTGTCTGATGGTTTGGATTCCTTGTCCATAATCGCAGTGAGGTTTTTTGGCTACCTCCCAAATAAAAACTGTCGCCGTACATATGCCGTGAGACTAACTCATGGTTTTCTGGTAGGTTATGGCCAGCAGGAATATTTGTTGGGTACTTTATCCGATACATATCGTTTATGGAGGAAGAGATCCATTCCCTTCTCCAGTTCAGTTGCATTGAAGTGGTTGCTCTTGGAAAGTTTTAGTGAAGAATGATGTGACTTGAGCCGACTCATTTTTTTCTACACTATTCTGGATGTCATTACGGATTGGCAGATACTGATTCAAACTAATTTTGGGGTATTTTGGTCATTAATGTGTGTTTGCGTCGGAGTTTGGGAGAGTGTATGTTACTCAGCACTGGAAAAGATTTCGTTGGTGTAGAGCTGATAGTTGCTGAGATTGTGGGTATCGATTTGTTAATGTGGGCGCTGTTTAACCAAACAGGAGCGCAGTAAATGGTGAAGCGATGTGTTTTGCCAGGGGCTTCCCATGATCTTGAGGATTATGTTGTTCCGGGTCTAAAGTTAAGCTGCCGTGCTGATTATTAGACGTTATTTGAATGTTAAAGTTCTGCGCAGAGTAACACCCAGATATTTTGGTGTAGGGTTGTGGTTCTGGATATTGTTGAAATGAACAGAGAGTTTTGTTTGGTTACGTTTATTGTATAGGTGCAAACACGTTACTTAGTATATCAGGGTCCTTGGTAATGTGGGAGACAGACTGCTGGTATTGATACCATGTTCTATACCACGTGTCTGTCACCCCAATACCACGTTAAAAGCTAGTATACCACGAAACAAACCTGGTATTTAAACTCGTAATTTACTGACTGCAGCGCCACTTTCTCTCTGTTGGTGATTCTTCGTAGCTTCTTCACAACGAAGAAGTATATCCTCAAGTTTGGAAAATGGATTTAAAGAGGACACCATTTTATCTAAACTGTTTCAATAATATACTAGATCCGAGAAAAAACAAATTGGGCCTTCAAACTGGAAACATTTCATCGAAATTAATTTGTTCATAGGAAGTTCACACCATGGTATCAATGCCAGCAGTCTGTCTCCCACATAAGTATTACTTCCGTGTAGGCCATGCTTTAACGTTATGTAGCTATAGCGATGTCATCAGCGTATGCAAATTTCTTTGATAGCGTAACTGATATGTCAAGTGTGTACCGATTAAAAAGCAGAGGAGCTAGGACTCATCCTTGCGGTAGCCCAATGTTTAGCTTTCTTGGCATTGAAGTTCTAGCCGCTATGTATAGTCTATTGTTCAGCTTTCTTGGCCTTGTTCTTGCCGCTATGTAGTAGGAGCTCTAGGAATTTGTCATTTGGTTCTGCTGCTTTACCTACCTTTATCTTGCGAATCTCGGCCTCAACCTTCTCGACGCTAATGGTTTTTGAAAATTCTGCCAGTTCCTGTGACTCTTGTTTTAATGACCGAAGGTTTTTCTTAACCCGAATCGTGCCACAACTCTTTTTCAATGTGTTATTTTATTTTGATCGTATAGACAATACTATTAAAGCAAAAACATTTAAAGCATGTGCGACCGGTGGTACCACATGGCAACGCTGGCATAATTCGGATTAATATACCTACATTTTATTTTGTTTGTAGGGGCTTTGGATAGTATGACAATCTTAGTAGCTAGTCTGCATATTCGGGATCGCCGCTTGTCTCAAAGTCCTTGCATAGGCTATCACTTTGTTTTGTCCATTCGGGTGTATATAGTCTACTAAAACCTCTCGGTATGTCCTTCTTCGCCGTAGAAAGAACGATGTCTACGATATCGTTTGGATTGAAAAGTGCTTACGTCTTGCCGTCGAAGACAAGGTGAAGGTGGTTGACTTTAGACCAGTCCGACAGCTTGAGGCCATTTGTGTCTAATGTTGGATATCGTCTAGGTATAATGGTATACTGCAGGGTGGTTAAATATTGGTAATAAAACAGCTCTCTCTGCTCTGATACGAATATTAAAAAAGAAAGCTTTCAATTAAGAGTTCCCTTGAATCTTTGGTTGACTCATTGTCGTTCATGAATTTAGGGTTCTTCCAGTGAGATCATGACATTTCTGAAGCAGTAAATAAATATAAATAAAATAACGAATACGAATCTTTATTGCAACATTGATAATTCCTTTCGCGTGGTCAATTCTTATTTTATTTTTTTTTCTTTATCGTTTTTGCGAATCTTCGCCGCACTGCACGGTAGTGCCAGACAAAAAAAAAAAAAAAACGCTCTCACCCCATTCAGTTCAGCCATTAATTGACGTCAGAAAAATTTCCAAAAAAATATACATACTCCACTAAATGATTCGCAATAAACAAATTAAAATGACTAAAGCACACATGCATGTGTATACTCGTACTCTACCATTTATAGTATGTTGCCCCCTTATCACCAACTGCTTCTCAGAACTCACGAGTTGCAGATAAGCGGGAAATGACAATTCCCCTCAATTGATAAGTGGCTTTCGCCCCGACACAAGAGAGGAGAAGGCGCCTTCACCACCGCATTCATGACAGAAAAAAACTGCAAACATCTTAAATTGTGTCCACAAAATGCTCAATGACCGAAGACTCGCCAACCAATTGACCAAAATGTATGTATCTGATAACCCATCCAATTAACTCGCCATCTGTATCTGTCGATCTATGATGGCAATGGCAGTGTTGCGTCTGTCGCGCACAGTCAACCGCAATTATATCCAATTGAAGTTGAACATCATTGATTTGGTTAATTTATTATCGCCACACATCATTGGCCGCCTTTGCAACCGGGGCGACGAAGACGACGACGAGGGCACCCGAACACGCAAACCGATAAATTTTTGAAGAGTACTCGTATCTCTATAAATAGTAGTTCGGTGAAGGGCACAGCGCATGTAAAGTGCTTCGCGATAGATGTTGCGGTGCGAAAATAAGAATCGACAGCGCAACACGATTTTCAAATAACTTAAGCTGGAAAATTTCCCTCCCATCACCCATTGCCCATCGCCATCACCCATCAGCACCCGCCTACAACTTAGATACATAGATTCACTCGCAAATTAGATGAATCATAGCGGCGAGCAGCAGCATGTGTGCCTGGAGATGCGTGCGTATGCGAACCATTTCGCAGTGGCAGTTAATTTTTTTTTTCGCGAAATTCTTTGAATTTCCTTTCAGCTTTTCCAAACACAAATTTCCACATGTTTCGGCGCGGCCAGATTGATTGTGTGCTGGTTTTAGGTTTTTTTTTTTTTTTCATTATTTACTTTCCGGATAAACGTGGGCCGCTTGGCGATTCCAATTTAAATTGATCGCTGGTTGGGTGGTGTTGGACAAATGGACTGCGGTTAGGGTATATAGGTACTTATGGAACGGCAAACGACTCTTCGAGCTTTTCGTTTCGATTGAATTCATTCACACTTTCGACCGACGACAATGACAACGACGACGACGACGGGGTAACGAGTTACGTAGCCAAATCCGAAAAGCAACCGTGTGTTGCGGTCGGCGGCGCACGGCATTGTCTAGAAAACGTTTTGAGGAGCTCGCACATACATATATACATATGTATGTTGCTGTTCCTCGTTTTGATTATTTGATTTGCGATCTCTCGGCGGCGACCGACGGTGGAAGGTGGGGAAGCGATACAATTGCATAAAGTCCAGGGGTCGTCAGGCACGAGATGGAGCGGGACACGACACACCGTGGACAGAATCTGACGCGGATTTAAGTGCTTCAATTATGTGTCCGTAGTGATTCTTCGTTTTGTTTTCCACAGATGGAATGGATTTAGATTACATTTACGTATGTGTAGCTTCAGACAGAAAGATGAATGCAATGGATGACAAGGCAAGGCATTTGGCTTGACTTTTCTATGGCCCGTGTGGCGGTGAGGCTGTGTGTCGGCTGGGTCTGTTGGCAGGGAAGATGATTGCATGTGGGATTGCCATGAATTAAAATGACATGGCATGGTGTTTTCGATTTTGTGAACTTAGGCATTTAGGGCATGTATCATAGAAAGGCATGTGTATCTGATAGTTTGTTGGATGCAGATATACACACTTGACGTTAAGTAGGAAATGATAGGAATTCAATTGCAACATTTAGCCGGTGTAACATGCAACGAGCTGTGTTTTTGAAATGAGATGATTTAGTTGTAGACTATAGAAGCTACATCAGTGCTTTAGCGAATAACCTGAATGAAGGGCGTATGATGCTGTAATTGAGACTCTTGCCTAGACAGGTAGATCCTTACAAGTAGACGATCTACGATAGGCCGATCTGCATGAAGTAGTAGCAAAAATCTAAAGTTCACTCTAAGTACCATAAAGTATTCACGTAAGCGACCTTCCTAGACATAGAAGACGCAGTAAACTCAGACTGGATTGAATGCATGCTCCAGACGAGACATATCAACACAGAACTAAGAGATAGCCAAGTACATGGAAAGGTCTCTAGAGGTACATCGCAAGGAGTGTTCCTATCACCAAACTAGTAAACCGACATTAATATAGTCTACACAAATGAGCGGAAAGATGTAGACTAAACGTCAATACTCTAAAAACAGAGGGGATCCTCTTCACTAAAAAGAAAACTATACCACCAATCGGGTCCTTAAGACTCAATGGTACACCCCTCTAAATTTCAGATAAGGTGAGATACTAAGGGTGTATACTCGATCGAAAGCTGACTTGGAAGGAGAACACTTCAGAAAGGATAAAAAGGTATTTTTGGTAAAAAATGAAGACCTAAGCCTGCCATCATCCACTGGATATACACAGTCATCGTTATACCCATGCAATCCTATGGATGCATAGTCTGCTGGCCTACAAAGGTAAAGTCACGTACCACTGCCCGTGTTCCAAAGATTATCATGCATAGGGACTACTAGCGCCATTAAATCTGGACGGTGATCATAGAGTGCGGGTATCGTAACAGCTTAAGTCTTGGAAGATGATTAGGTTATTATCGCTCTTCTGCCCGAGAGTATGTATACTGTGTCTGAACAGAAATTTTCAACTACTCATCGATTGAGTACAGTTCTTTGAAAGTCATATAACTACGTCGCATACACTGCCGAGTCCAAGTATTTGACCTTTACCGATTAATAAGCCGAACCATCATCTTGGTCATCTTCCTGGTCTGAAATGGTATTCCGGTCGGCTAGCAGTCAGACTTAAATCCTTCGAGGTTCTCTACAATAACATTGATGGTGACGGACCGTACTTCTCAACGTTGTAAGTTTAATTTAACTGTGAAGTCTGTAGAGTCAAAGTTCCACCATCACCACTGATTCCAATCATCCAAGATACCAGCACAGGGCATTTAGGTAGTTGTTGTAGATGCTCTTGATGAGTTTTACATCAATGAAATTGATGCGGTTACGGGCTACGTCAGTAATGACAAGATTGACGGAGCCAGGTCTGATGTTTTTATCCAAAATAAGAACTCGGAATTGAACTTTAGCCACAGTTTCAATGTGGACTTATTACCCACCTAGTTTGGTCATAAGTCCATAATTTAGTGGACCGCCATTATGGAATTTTCAATTTATTGAAGAAAATTGGTCACAAATCCATAATTCGTAGACGGGTTGGAAATAAATTCTTCCAATCTAAAGTCGGAGGGAGGATCTTGTAAGGACCTGTTCGTTCGAGATACGGTTCGGCCAGAAAACCCTCAGCAAAGTAAGGTCTGCAGCTTGTGAATAACAATGGTGTTTACTCCATGTACTCCATGTACATATGTACATACATATATCCACGTTGGAGCGGAACAGTCGCAGCTTGGTTTTCGTGCTGACAACATTATTATTTCAGATGTTGGGCAACATTCTGAACGCTGGTTTTGCTTTTCCGATTCTGCTGCCCACATCAAGTTTTGTACCACCTTCGGTCGAGATCAAGCTTTCTAGGTAAAGGAAGTTGTTATCTTTCTCGACAATCTGTCCAGCCATGTTTAGTTGAAAGGCTCACGGCTTTTGTCTTCGACGTTTTTATCTTTAGCCCTACTCTGTTTGCCTCGGTAGGCCTTCTGGAAGTCGAGAAAAAGGTATATGCAATGGAGGTCTGTACTCGACGAATTGCTCTATAAAGTTTCCCAAGGTGTTAATGTTGTCAAAGTAGGAAGATCCTAAGCGAAAGCCTGCCTGTTCGACATCGAGAGTTGAAAGTTGAATGTTCTCTGATCCTGAGTTGAGCCTCTAAACTTTTCACCAGGTGTTCTTTGGAGCAATGGCCTTTTGCTAACCCCCTCGTGACGTTCTGCATGTTGGTAGCATATTCCGTTCTCGGCTCTACTTTTGTTTCGGATGTCCTTTAAAAGCAACGGCTGATCGTAATGTGCTCGATTTCGTTTTAGCAGGAGTTGTGCTTAGACGCACTTTGCCTCCAATGACTAGAATGTTGGCATTAGTGTAGATCACGAACTGTTCGCCATTAACGTTTCGGTTTCCGATGGCATGAGCTCCCATCATATGTTTGATCGCGGTATTGTCCTCATCACGATCACGATGTCTCACGATGTCCAATAAGTTGTTGACCCAACTTCCATACATTCATTCAGACGAGTTCTCTGTCGGTCCGAAACACTGAATGGTGGTGGTCTTCCTTACTCTGCTCTGGAATTTTGCAGTCAATAACCTCACGAGCGCTTCCGGCTAGTTTTCCAGAGTAGAGTAAGACAGTATTTTCAATTCCAGAGGTGAACAAGCCAGAATCCTATCGACTTATCTTACTCACCCCCAAGATGTCCATATTATACTGCGTGAACTTTCGCTCTAGTTGGAGGAATCAGTTGTTCTGGGGACCTTCTTCCCGCGACTCGAGGAGGGTCTTAACGTTCCAGAATTCAGGCATTCTTCTTGATCGACAGTCAAAAGTCGTCAACAAATCCGAGGTCAGAATCCGAGGTAGTTCTAGACGTTCTTGAGCAAACCATAGCTCAAGAAATCTGAAACTTCTCATGTTTGTGGCTCAGTAGTGTCCCAGCAATTTCATAAAAAATTCCCGAATGGCACCACGGGGAGGAGAGTAGGATTTACTAGTACAACCACAAGATGTTTGGCATTCTATTATTATTATTTTAGTGAAACTCGGATCAATCGGGAGATACTGCTTTTACAATGCCTGGTACTAATCATTTTCCACCTAAAGTGGAACTCACAGTTGAAGAGATATATTGAGAATGACATTTATTATGACAGCTTGGTTCAGGCTAATTTATGACAGATGAGATGACAATATGTAATCTAAGCTTTACATGAGTTATATTTTATGTAATATCATAACACCACCCATCGAATGCTTGAGCTCTGGTTATTTATAAAGAAGTAGTATTTGCTGACCTCCAATGCTTCTTTTTCAAAATACGGAGAAAATCGTCCTTACGTCTTTATATGTAAGTTGGTCAGTCAGCCTAGCTGTTACATACCTTTATATGAAAACAAGTGCATTAGGGAGAGTACACACACATTTTTATTTGTACAAAGCATCAATAAATGGTACGAGAACTCAATACCACCGCTTTGGTACCTTTGCTTCTAATTCCCCTTCTTAAACGATGCGTAACATTGTACCATACTGCCAGTGCCAGCAGCCCAACCATGTGACCATGTGCGTCCGCTGAGTTTACATAATTATTTTCTACGAAGTTCAGGTGAATATAACAGTCTTGTTGACCCTTAACGAGATGACTGACTGGGCATTAATTCTATTTGCGTTTTAACGACACATGTTTGCCCAAGTGAACTGCGGTAACGACCCACTTAGGCAGACTTCCCTTGCCTCCTGTCTCTGAGCTTGTGCATCTCTCTCATCTTGCAATGAACGATACTAACAATTTTTGTGTGTGAACGAGTTGTTGGTTTTTATTTTATACCAAAATCTCACTCTGTGTCTGGGCATGACATAAGGTCTGATGCTTTTGTGGTTTCACATTCCAGCCGTGTGTCTCAATTTCAGTGGTTTAGGGCTTTCATGTCGAACGTGTGTAGTCGTCAATCTATGCGGTTAGTTACGAGTGCAACTTTTACTTGCAACCAACAGAGAAAAAGATACGGAAAAACAACGAGCAAACGTACCGATGGATACTATGTGCACTGAAGTCATCCATTAGCGTTGTAAGATGACCAAGAGGCACACCAAGTCAGCTGGAAACACCCGCCTGCGTTCGCACTCACACATCCGTAATTGAGGTTAAATTTGTTTAAATCACTTAACCGATGTTGAGTGTGCAAAAAATTGTATCTACACGATGAGTAAACTAATTCCAGAGACTTAAGCTATTTGGTCCGCAAATAACCTCTGCTTAGATAATAAGTTTGTGCTGAAATTTATGGAACCTAGCAACGGGGTCGGAACCTAATTACACGCCAAATTTGTTTATTTCTTCAGCGAATCTTGGAAGTAAATTAAAGAGAAGTGAAAGTGGTGGTGGTTGTTCCCTTTCGCTTTTTCCTTTTTTTTTTTTTTTTCTTCACTTTTCGCATTCGCATCGCATACATCGCAAAGGTAAACAAATACCGAAAAGTTTGTTGTTTGCAATTCATCAGGGGTTGTTTGGTTTATGTTTCATTCCGCTTGCTGTTTTGTGGCCAAGTGTATTTAGGTGAATAAATAATTGAATGTCGTCAGAGCAGCTTGATTTTAGCTATAAATTCTGAAGTGGGTTAAGAATGTTCATTTGGAGGGGAGGGGAGAAGATACATAGTTCGATTCTTTACACGTGCCTTGTAATGACTTGTTGCTTGGTAGGAGGTTGGAATTGCTATTTTGATGGAATTAGACATCGTTCTATTAGCTTTTCATCTTTCCTTTTCGTCTAGTTTTCGAGTCTTTCGAGTACGTGGGAAAAATTTATTTGAAATCCCTTTGGATAGACTGTAGACGGATTTTCAACCAAGCCATGCAGTCTCATTATGCTAAAGTTTGGACTTCGTACCAAGCTCTCAACGTTTATACAAGAATCCTAAGAAAAGCCAATGAAAATTTGGGAGACTCTTTCGTGGAGAAAGTGCTGAGATCTCTGAAGGATTCAAGCTCAGAAAGATCGTACCCATCTTCCCCAGAACTCGTAGCTATTTGAAAAGAAGTGATGGATTTTGGATCACTTGTAGTGTCGATGCCCTCAACCTGCTTATGGATTCTCACTTTCCTGACTGCTATAACAGCTGAATTCATTTTATTACTAAAATTCATTCAATAAAATGCGCCTTCAAACCATTGTAATTGGCAGGACCGTATGGTGTAATTGCCGTAGTTATCCAAAAAACTATGAATCTACCTCAAAAGTTGCCTGGATTTGATTCATATTACTAAATCTTGGACGGATGTCAATGTGGTTTTCATACTAAAGGCAGCTAAAAGCACATATGTCTGTTCCAAAGATCTCAGACCTAAAAACCTATCGTTTTTTCTGGAAACTCTGGAGAAACAGAAGTACTCTCAAATTTGCAGCAGCATCAATTCAAACTTGATGCCAGCCTCCGAACATGCGCGCATTTAAGGCAAATCGTTTGAGATGACTCCGCAGCAGTCCATGGTGCGCATCATTGACAAATATTTAGATTGCAATGAATAGAAACAGGGTTGGGTGACCCCGTAGTTCGGAACAAAGTGGTGTGTTCTCTCCCAGTCTTTGAAACCTGGAGGTGAACACTACTAGAAAGCCACTACAGCTACATACTGCTGTAAGAAAGCAATTAGAAGTAATTGGGTTCTAGAGTCACGAAATACATACTAGCTTTATGTATTCGTCATCAGGGCGATACTGATGTTTGGCATGATGGTCTGATGGACGTCTTTCGAAAGGTCGGTGAAAAGTTCGGTTTCCATATGCATTAGTTGAGCACTAAGAACCACTTCAACAGCGGCTCTAGACATTCTGTTACACTTCTCAACTTTGGCTATACATACTACATAGATATACAAAATACACATTTTTGGCGCGACAGGTCCATGGGACCCAGGGCCTAGCTTCTCACATAGGTATAGTAAACAAGAGGCAGCTAGTTCCGCCACTCGCGTTAAAGTCTTAGCATAGTGGACCCGTCTACGCATGTCTGTAGCGTGTTCAAAACCATGGCATTAAGGAAGCCTTGTCGTGGTTAACATACATTTTGATATCTAAGCGCGATATCCCAATTTTTTACCGATAAAATTTATGGAATCTGTCACTCGGTTGTTTCTTAACGCGATGTTTAAACAATTCATAGTTCACCTTATTTGGGTGCTAGATCACAGAGTCTTTCCAGGTAAGTCATGGTACAACCCTATCGATTCTACCGGATATGTGGAATATATATAAACCTTATCATGAGACAGATCTGGATCTAAAAGGTTCCAACTCTCTAATCAGACTGTAAACGTCGCTAACGTCCAATACAGGGCATTGCATCATAAAGAGGAACGCCATCAGGCTAGACTTCCTCGTGGAACAACCTAGGAACCTAGTTCTTCGACAACCTAGTTGAACTGGTAAACCCTCCAGTGCTTCAGAATAAGCTGCAGCTAGTTCTGCGAGTTATTTTTGGCAATCCTAGACCCTTGTGGTATCACAACTATCTAATTGTCCATTCACATCTCAGCGGCCTGCGAATATTTGACAATTTTGACATTTCATTCAGAGCAACTTTTTTTTTCTGGTCGCACCAATCTGCGAATTTTACTTGTTATTTACGAGCTACAACCGACCAACAAGGAGAAAACAAAAGAATATTTCGAGGTTAAACCCTCGCGAATGTGGATTGCGTTCTACATGTGTGGAATGTGAGTAAAATTTGACAGTTCGCGAAAAGCATTGATCTATTTGCGGAAATATCAGCGAATTGTTAATTTCTTCACAAAACCTAATTGAAATTCAACTTTTTTTTATATCAATCGATAGATATACATACTCGTATTAAACTCTGTTTCTTGGAATAGTAAAATTGTCAATGACTTGCTTATAAGAGCGGGGTATTGGTCTTCAGAAGAAGTTTGTCCATACTGTCAGTATCGACTGTGACTCTACTACAAGGTTTTCTTCTTCATCTCTAGAGGCTTCTGTGCGGGTCTTTTTACATTTTAATCAATCTCTCTTTTTTCTTTTTTTTTTGCCAGA
This sequence comes from Xylota sylvarum, assembly GCA_905220385.1. Classification (NCBI taxonomy): domain Eukaryota; kingdom Metazoa; phylum Arthropoda; class Insecta; order Diptera; family Syrphidae; genus Xylota; species Xylota sylvarum. The sequence goes on from LR999957.1 coordinate 125,722,569, forward strand.
AATCGTTGTTCTTACCTTCTCTTCTGCTCGTTGAGCTGAGGAGCAGTTCTAGTCCTTTATTCTAGCGGTGCTTTGTATACATCTTCTTTAGTTGCATGTCCTTGCTGATATTCTTCGTGAAACCAGAGTTTTCTTGGTTGTGGTCGGGTAAAACCCAGTACATCAGTTGCAGCGCTTCTGATGGCATGTTGGCAATGTTCATACTGGTCTTTGGCACTTGATACTGGCGGCATAGGAGTCATTGACAGATTTCTGGATGCGAGTTCGGCGAAGATTCTGGTGGTCTGTTGTGATTACAGTGGAGCTACGTTAAATCTTCTTATAGCAAAACGAGAAACGTAAGCAAACCAATTTAATTGTTGTGAAAAGCATTCGTTTGAAACATTTTAATTGGCATTGACAACTACTATGTCAAAATGAGTCTACGGAAGTATTCAGATAAGACTATCAATCTGAACACGAAAACGTCAAAAAAAAAAACTGGCAGTCCAGAGTGAACACCGTCAAAAGTTCTCTTGTCTTGGGTGATAGACAACACGATAGGGATATATGTATGTAGTTATGTGAAGCAAGTTAATGGCGAGATCGCTCACTAAGATCGTCTAAAAAGTTACGTGCTTAGTGATCTTGCAAGGAAACGATGAACCCAAATATTTCTATCTCTATTGAATCCTACTTATTTCATTTATTTACGATAAGTAATGCATTTCTGAAGAAATAATATCAAAACGTTTGCAGTCAAGTTGACTGCATCAAAGCAGCAACCGTTGTTCCAAGAAATTATTAATCTTTCCATTGAAAATTGTCATTCCTAACTACTAATCTAGTTTAGATACTGAATTTCATTTCGTTGACACTTTGTCGACAAACCATATTTTCGCAGTTTAATCTAAAAAATATGACTTTCTCGTTATTGCAACCTTTGAATTACTTAATGACGTCATCAACTACCATAATTGCAAAATGCTGATGATAATTATATACACATTTGTATCGATGTATCATGATATCGTTATCTGCGAATTTTTACTTCCGTGAGTTATCGATTGTAATATACGAAACACCTCCACCTGTTACAGAAACACTACACAAAAGAAAAAATTGAAACAGAAAGTCAAGTGTGATGTGTGAGCAAAGTTCATACTCTACAAACTTCTCACAGGTAAAAGTGAACCGCCGAAAGCTATAAACATTCACTTCATTACCTGAAGCATTAAAAGTGTTTAATTGCTTTCTTATCATGCCACTGCCTCTGGTACGTTTTAGTGACATTGATAAAATGACTTCTGGCCTTTGCACGTGTCCCCGCTTTTAAGTTTTTTTTTTTTTTTTTGACAATAAACAATTTAAGCTCATTGTCTCATAGTTTTCGAAACACCAGCTGATTCTTGGAACGGTCCAACTGCGCTCAATTGTTTTTCAATTGAAAGACCACTAGAGTAGAGTAGAACTGAACGTTATCTGCTTCCTCAGCCAATAAAAGTGTTTTATTCTTCATTATTTTCTTTTTTTTTTATCTAAACTGTTTTTTTTTTTTCCCGCCGGGAGTGTGGGCTTATAATTAATTGGAGTACAATGGAAGCGTAGCAGAGCGCGAAAAGCGAACCGGCAATGACCTCTAAGTGCGTGTGCTCGATATCATTTCGTATGAGAGTGTCTACTTGAGGTTGTTATCGAAACTAAAAAAATGATATAATCCGTGGGTATTTCTTTTAGGTTTGTTATTTCCATTCGGATGTGCTAAACAGATGGACAAAGAGATTGTAGATACATTGAATGTATCGGAGATACAATTCTGTTTCACACATTCATGAGGTGCTAATGATTCGATCGAGACTGTTGATCCTAACTGTGGCTGTGCTGAAGAAAGAGGTGGAGTTTGGTTGTCTAAAATTTATGCAATTTATAAAATAAAAATAAAAAATACAAATTATGCTAGATGTGTAGATACTGCATTAAGAAGCGGATCGAGTTTTTTTTATTTATTTTTTGATGTACGAGGATAGAATGCGAAGCAATGGCGTCATTTGAATTGCTTTTGGGGAAAATATAAATATTTTAAGTAGGCAAATAAAAATGCGGTAACATGACGTGCAACCTTGTATGTAGGTAGGCAAACAACTAAATATTTAAAAATAAATCGTAAGTCACTAGCAGTTTTGTCTGTATGAGCGAAGCCAAGGATTTAAATACCTCTGTTATTGTTTTGAGTCGAGAATAAACTACATATCCAATGCGGAAGAACAAACTTTCTCGCGGTTGGCTGGCTTGGCGTGACTACCGATAGCCCGAGGGCGTCACTTGAGTGGTTGTCCCCTCTCAGCAGGGGCACACTTAGACTAAAAGAAGACCCGTTGGAGAGGGTGCACTAGACAGAAAGAAATGTTTTTTAAGTTACGTCCGATCATCCGCCTTCCAGATAATTGTACCGTTTTCCAGGCGGAAATCATGGCGAAGCCTTGTCATGGCTGAAATTTAATGCAAAATCTGTAAGAGATATTAGCATTTTCAGTGACAGTCAAGCGGCAATCAAATCCCTGAAGTCAAAGGCCGCTTTGAGCTGTCGTTTGTCTTTTCTGGAGATGACTGAGCAGTTCAACATTCATCTATACTGGGTGCCAGGGCACAGAGATCTGGCCTAGGCTTCATCTGAAAAGTAGCGCCGAGTTGGTCCTGTTGAAACGATCACATATCAGCCACGTTATCGGTGTTCTTACTGAATACTATTTAATAGGCCAAGATGCCAAAAGGCTGGGGCTCTTTTTAAATGACTTCTGGAGAAGCTTTAGGGATGAGGAGAAGAAAGAAACCATTCTCCAGCTCCTATGCACGTGCCCAGCTAAAAAAGACTATTCCATCTAGGAGATCCCTTTTTTGGCAACCTAAGCGAACTGGCGTCATTAGGCTTTCGCTTTATCAAAAGCTGCGGTTGGTGATTAGTTCCAAGTCAGGGTTTACGGAAGTACCGAACACGTGTTGGGTACCGGGATACACAACAGTCACAGGTAATGACAAAAAACCAGATGAGATTGTAAAAAAGTGGTGGGCGTAGTGTACTTCTCAGACCCACTCCTCATAGGTCACCCAGTAAAACTTGGATATTCATACATAACATAGTCACATAATAAAGCTAACTGTAAAATCCAAGGGATATAATGACTTCGTTTACTAATTGAGCTCATTATTATTCTTATTATACCTACAATATAATAATCCTTTTTTTTTAGGGTTTCATTATATAATAGTTCTACGCCATAAAAGTTAAGGGATGGTCCAGATATGTATTATAATTTACTAAAATCCCCACTAATTACCTTTTTATGACTCCAATGGACTAATCAGCCGAGGAGCAGGTACTAATAATTTTGACAAGAAGACATCATCTTGGTACTATATAAGGACCCTTAATCGGAACCCAAGTCAGTCTTAAAGTGCAAGTGTTGAAAGTTGTATCACGATTTTTTAAAAGTGCTAATCTTTAGTTTTTTTATTAAATATTCTTACCCTGACCAGTGTCTTACGTTTATCATGGTGAAAAGTAAAAGTTCTAACCCCAGTCTCCGTGAATCCATCACCCAGTTGAAAAAGGAAGGCGAATTGTCACTTCGCGAGATTCCCGAAAAAATTCATTGCTCCAAACAAATGATCTACGGAGCTGTACATCATGTCGAAGCTCCCGGAACCATAAACAACGTTCTGATGAAAAAAAGTATGCGCAAGACCTCCGATTGTATGGATCGTGCTATAGTGAAGGCATGTGAGAAGTACCCACATAAATCCATCGCCCAAATACACCGAGAGCTTTTTAACGCTGACAGTAGCTGCAGGCTGTCATACCGATCCGTTCAAAGGCGTCTACAGGAGGCTGGCTTAACAACTAGAAAGTTTGCACAACACAAAGTAGGTGACAAATGGAAACACATCCTGTGGACTGGAGAGACCAACTTTACAACTCCAACTGTCATTCACTTCGGAGGCATTTCGATCGCTGTATGGGGATGTTTTTCCTGGAACGGTGTCGGTCCAATTCATCACATTGAAGGATCTTGGACAGTAGAAAAATATTTGGAGATTTTCGAAAACAGCATGTTGCCTTGGGCTAAGGCAAATCTACCAGATACGTGGATACTTCAGAAAGAAAATCATCCGAAGTATTCCAGCGCAAAAGTAATCCAATTCTTGAACAACCATGAGGCTGATGTCCTAGATTGGAAGTCATCGAATAAGGACATTAGTCCTATAGAGTACTTGTGGGGAGATGTGAAGAGGACAATCGACTTGCAAGGCATCAAAAATGTTAACGACCTATATGGTGAAGTAAAGAAAGCATGGGAGTCTATACCAACAAGAAGATGCGAGTCGCTGATTGTAGCTATGAAAACCACGTGCGTGGCCGCCATTGCAGAGAAAGAACGTAAAAATAAAGAATAAGCTTCGATTTTAAAAAAAAAAATAAATATTTGTAATGTGACAATTAGTAATAATATAACTAATGTATCTTTTCCTTTGCAATTTGCAAATATTTATATTTCTTTATGCACATGTCTTTAGTTTATAATTTAACTTTTGACAAAGAAAATAAAAATTAAGTTCAAAAAAATATAAATGATATCTTTTTATTATTTACCCTTAAAGATTTACAGATGGATTTTTTTTCTTTGTGAATGTGTTGTCACATTTTGTTTATGGTCCCATTGGGGTCATAAAATACGTAATTAACCCCTGAAATCGGTGACATTTCAAGGGTGGACGAGGCAGGGATTTCCTTTTTACATTTTTTAATGACTCGACCAATTACAAATTTTCATAAAATTTTTACTGAAGCCTGTATTTTACCGTGATGCATGTGTAGGAGTAAAGAAAGTTAGTAAAGTTAGTAACATTTCAACTGTCGCCGCCTTGTCAAATTCAAAACATATCACTCCTTTTAGAAAATCCTTTTTCGGTAGCCTTTTGAACCTTTTCACTATCATACGAATGATAGGGACCCTTTTAAAGCCGTGCTCAAAAAGTAAATTTTGATTGGGAAGCCTTTTATATGACATTTATACTATCGAATGTTTGTCAGACGCTCGCTAAACTCGTCCAAAACACTTGTTGTCTCCTATTTTTGAAGAAGAATACATTTTTTTGTTCGGTTTGGGTTAATTGCTTTGTATTACCAGGAATCAAAGGCCCAATTGTCCTCGAATTATTTTGCTTTTCCGACAAAGCAGTTACAGTTCCGGTGCCATTGCATCATCAGTCGCCGTATTCAGTAGACCAGATTCATAGGATAAGTGTAAGGTAATCAAAATTCGATTGCTGATACTCCAAAAAGCTGACCCTTCAGGTTACTAGCAAAGTTTTGAATAACAAGTTCAAACAGGCGTCTATTTCTGAGTTTAGGAGGAGTTTTGACAAACCAATTAGTTTTTTCAGGTTCTTCCTCTCCTTTTTTTTAACTTTAGCTGTAGCAACCAGAATCTGGCCCAAAACTGTCCGTACTTTGTCATTGAGACAAAATTCTCAAAATAAAATCGTCTCTTTTCGATCGTCCGTCACAGAATACCATGAGACGTGAATATATGAATGTAGAGGGTGGCCACCTGTTGGTTTCTTTTTGAATCATGTTATTTTGACACTGACAGCTCTTATGAGCTCAAAAAATTTACAAGAACTCAGTATTATAATTTTGCGGTACGAAATGGATTGATTTACACTTGAACAACGTTGGGAAATATTGCAAAGTTACTTCCAAAGTGGATGACGTTTTGCCGAAATAGTGCGATTTTTGAAAGGATTTTTAAGGAAATAATGCTCTAAATGCAGCTGGTGTATGCAAGTTTGTAATTAAAATTCATGAGACTGGTTTGCTGATTAATAACCGAACATATTCCCGTGTTTGTCCTGTACACTCCACGGAGAATATTGTGACTGTTTGGTGTGGTTTTTGGAATGGCGGCAGTATTGACCCATTTTTGTTCCAAGACGCCAATGGAAGACACGTTACAATCAATGGATAGCGCCACCGAGGCATGATAACCGATATTTTATGGCCAGAAATTAAGGATTTGGACTTGGGCTAGCTATGGTTCCAGCAAGATGGGGTCACGTTCCACACAAGCCGTCCAACAATCGATTTATTGCACACTAAGTTCAATAATCGTGTAATCAGTCGAGACTATAAGTATTGGTCAAGCTATTCGTGAAATAGGGGTCGAAACTATAGAAAATGTATTGAAAAACTGGCAGTCATTTGAATGAAATAATATTCCATAATTTATCGGAAGGTTTACTCTTTAAAAAACTAACCAACAGATGGCTCTAAATACATATGTATGTATATGTATCTGAAACTCCTTGATAGCTGTTATGTGAGCTTTCACACGCATCATGTAAGGTCCGCTACTTAGAAGTATAGTAGTATCATTAGAGTGGTGTAAGTTAATCTGAAAGAAATTCAGTTAGGAAACCTACATTTTCTGATGCCGCGACCTATACCTGGTTCATCCGCTTCAAATAGATTTTGAGCGGGTTTAGTCCTCAAAAGGACTGCACGAAGTTTGCTGTTTAGTGTTAGTCTGTTCGAAATGATAGTAGAGTCCAAAAGTTTGGTTGGTCTTGGAGTTATAGTACCTTCTACTGACCTGATTCTTTTTCCATTGCCGCCAAAAGCTTATATCAATATTTCTCAATAGCTCTTAGTCAGGACCCCCCAGAATGTGTTCGAGCTCGCTCAGCCATAATGACTTTACCGAGTCAAACCTTTAATAAACGCGTTTCGATGCGCAGTGAATTATATATTAACTTCCATGATTACCGCCTGTAGTAAACAAATTTGTTAAACGACCATTGTAGCGTCACATTCAAGATGTGAACCTAATCAATACCAGGTGTGACCTCGTATCCAAATGGGCACGAAAAAGTTCTTGGACATCAGTTTCATGGTTGTTCAAGAATTGGTTCACTTTTGTGCTGGAATACTTCAAACGACATTCTTTTTGAAGCTTCCAAGCTTGGTTGATTTTCCTTAGCCCAAGGCAACATGCTGTTTTCCAAAATCTCCAAATACCTCTCGACTGTCTAAAATCTTTCAATCTGATGAATTGGACCGACACCGTTCCAGGAAAATCATCCCCATAACGCGATCGAAACGCCTCCGAAAGGGTCATAAAAAGGTAATTATACATCTGGACCTCCCCTTAATTTTTATGACGTAGAACCGTTATATGTAAAACACAGAAAAATTAATTATTACATTGTGGGTATTTCAACTAAGTATTTTTTAATGAGCTTTATTATTTTATTAATGTCCTTACTCCTATGTAGCCTAGTTTGTCTAAATCATTTCTAAGATTTACTATGCGGGTATTTAAGTACATAGATGGATAATGAGTTTTGGTGTAGGTATGCAACGGTAACCGCTTTTTTGTAATACCGTCTGTTTTTCATTGCTTCGGACAGCCGAACACTCTGGTACCCATCACGGATTCACCATACTGACTATTGATATCTTGAGTCTGATAACCAGGATGTATGTATATCCAATGCGTGATTACTGGTCTTAGGCTTCACTTTTTTCCGCTTTCTATACGTTAAGTTTCCAGAGTAGATTCTTGCCTAGTACTATACCAAGATAACGTAAGTAGCTAAATATTTGTTGAAAGCCGTGCAACATCAAAGTTTCATATTGGTACCTACTTTAGAAGTTCATTTAGCAATCGCACCAAATAAAAACACGGAAGAGAATAGTCGTTTATGGCGCTAGGGAATATCCAATAATTGCGCAAACTAAATCGCTGATAATTACTGAAACGATTACCAATTAACCCTTTTTTTCCCATAAGTATCTAATATAGTTATGCGTACTTTTCTTTAAAGATAACAACAATAATATTGCATTAGAAGTGGTGAAACCCATAATTTTCAATGTCTTCCTATTGAAAAAAATAAAATAGATAGATAGAATAGATAAAGATACATAATTAAATTAAACTAAACGCGAAATCCACGATTTACTTACCCGACCCACTTCAGTTCAATCCATGCACGAATCTAAATTGATAACAACCCCAGACGTCGGTCGTTCGTTGCTATTCGGATGGGTCGGGCGGCGCGGCAGCGAGCGGTTTGGGTGCTTTCCACTTGAGTGTGTGCACTTGACGTTAAGACACAGTGACTTGAAGTCAACCCGTACAATGTATATAATATAATGTATCTGCGGATGTAGGCAATGTATGCGCTCCATGTGCGCTTAGAATTTCTATTTATTCCTCATTTTGGAACCAATTATTCATTGGTTCAAACAGCAGGCAGGCGAAACGCAGCAGCACTAGCAGCCGTGATGAATTAACCACTTTACTACCACACAATGGGTTGTTATCAGTGCGAGCATACAATTGCAGGAGATTTATGACCCAGAGAGAAAGTCCATGGAACCACTTGTGAGTTCCTTTTATCATGGACACCCATATGTACATAATAAAGAAAGGTGACTGGATTCTGGAAATAAAAACAACAACATTTAGCGTTGGTTCTATGAATCTGACATGTGTGCGCGTGAGTATCTGAATCGCGAATAGATTCGCATACGTCAAGATAGCAAACTTTAAATTGGCACAAATTGATAAGATTTAATTAATTGTTACGTCGAAGGACAATGCGGTTATTGTCGTCATTGATTTGTTTCATAATAACTTCATTACGTAGGTTAAGAAAATATGAAAGTATCTGGCAATTGTTTTGATTTGAATCTGTAAAACAGGAAATGCGATAGTAAATTGGTTGTGTATAACATATAATTTGGATGTCGATTAGGATCGATTTGTTCGCATCCATCGGAGCACCGCTGGTGTTAATTGGATTTATTTGTGGATTGATGAGATACCTGGTTTTGGGGATAGTGTGTGCGGTTACCCAGATGTGTGGAAATTCATAAAAGCTGTCTGATTCTTGATTCGTTGTTGGTTCGAAAGACGCCTGCTTCAATTCCAGTGTTTAAGGTAAGATGACCTAGTTCTTGAGGGACTTGATTGATGTTGTTATTTCTGTTGTACCAGGAAGTCCGGCGTAAATTCGCAAATTTTTTGCTTCGGAAGACTCATTAGAGTTCGAGACCACCATATCACCGTCGTCTAAGTGGTTAAGAATTATAGTGAAATGTTCTCTTCATCTAGTGAACTAATCCTTATTCGAAACCAGAAAGTTGCCATTTAAATTCAACATTAGATGTTGTTTGGAGTTCCGGCCAACAATGAACTCCTTGATGATGTTATCGACAGTCATACTGTCACACCTGCTTGATGCTTCTTCAGCCCTCGAAACAAGTGGGTCGATATACTGACTTTTGTCACGTTTCAATCTACGCTGCATTTCCTTCTTTTTCACGTGATATTAGCTTGGTTCGCGGTTCAATCCGAGCCTTGATTGATGTACTCTCATCGATCAAGTTATCTGTCGATAGTCATAGATAGACTTTTCTGTCTTTGCTGCCCGGCAAGTTCTCATGTTGAAATTTCTAGTCACCTTTATTGACCGTCCTAATGGAATCATTTTCACTTGTAAAATATTCGAAAGTATGACCTCCTTCTGGGCTACCCCCTATAAAAACGTCAGTCAGTGTGGCTACTAGCTGAAATCAAGTTCATGGATGACGGTTGGGATAGTTTGAACTGAGAAGGAGGTGACATCAGAAGACTTAGTAAAGAAAAAAGAGTTATGTTCCTCAACGCACTTGTTTGGAACACAGAAATCCATAAGAAACCCAGCAAAACGGGTTCTTTATATATTTTCTGGAATTATAGAATTACTCGTTGTTGATTTCTATTAAGTTGAATTGACGTTCAATGGACAAACCCACTTGCATTGAGTTATAAAAACCCCACTGGACGACAAAGACAAATCTGCAGGCAGCGGTTAGTAAACCAAATGCCTAATAGTACATAGTCTCAATTCTCTTATCTGTGTTTCTACTTAACACCATCAGTTCACTGAAATCACATGTTTTACGAGCTGGTTTTCACCGCTTAATCAGACTCTTAGTGTATCTCAATAAAATTGAAAAATAAGCCATTTCTACTGCAAAGATAGATTGTCATTTCCTCGAATCTAAATCACTATCGAATAGTTATCAAATCTAAATATTTACATAAACTTTGAAGTGCGAAATTTTTCGAATGTAAATGACTTGATTCTCATTAAAATAAATCACTCGGCGGATTTTCCCCATGAAACCCAGATACTCAAGATACTCAGATACTCACAGTTTATTTATGTAAATTTCCCTTTTCTAATTTCAGGTGAAAAACGTCATCCGTCCGCGATACTATTCATCGGAGCTGGGAATGCGCGAGAAAATTTTCATCGGTGTTATGACCTCGCAGGACAGCATCAACACTTTGGCGACAGCGATAAATCGTACAACCGCGCACCTGGTGAATCGCATTAAATTCTTTATAAATGCAGACAACGTCAAGACGAACTACAAGTTGAAAAATATCGTAGGATTCACGGATACGCGCGAGAATCTACGGCCGTTCCATGTGATCAAATACATCGCGGATAATTATCTCGATGACTATGACTATTTCCTTATAATCCCGGACACTGTGTATGTGGACGCTAGGAAGCTGAAAGCGATGCTCTATCACCTGAGCATCACTTTCGATATATACATGGGCAAACGGACAGACACTGGGGCGCATGAAACGAACGAGAATAACCCCAGTGCGGGCGGTGGTGTCGGGCCAGATGACGGTGTAAATCTGTCCGATGAAAATGATCTAAGAATGCAAAGTGATCGTAATTACTGTGATTTAAATGCTGGTATTTTATTAAGTAGTAGTGTTATAAGAAAAATGCGAAATAATTTAGATTGGTGCGTGCGAAACGGTATAACCGGTGTGCATAGTGTGAATATTGGGCGATGTGTTAAATACTCGAGTCGGCTGTCCGGATGCCAGGAGAGTTATCAGGTGAGATTGGTTATATTTTTGTTTTTCTAATTTGTTGTATGAAAGTTTTGTTTAAGGATTTGCGAAAAACTAAATTTATATTTTTGGCAAACAAACATTTTTTGTTTGGCGCGGGTCATGCTGTGATGTTCGATCACTCCGTGCGAATAACTCGTGTTGCGTTCGATCAACGCAAGATAAATATTTAACAATCTGTCGAATAATCAAAATAACGCATGGATACTAATTGACGTATTGGTAAATATTTTATAGATACTCGTTTCTTTGAATGCGTCAGTATTTATAAACGTTTGAACGGAGTCATATGGTAGAGTTTCTGTGAAATTCTTTTACAAATTTACTTCGTGTTTCTGAGCATGTACCTAAGTTTGTATTTCCTGCTAGGTGGTCCCAAAGATATGAACACCCAACTCTTTTGCAAACGTATGACAAACATCTGAAAGTATAAAAACTATTAATAGCTTCTGATGCCATTAAAACTTCAGATACGGCATTGAACTGTAGGTCTGCTCTATTCGTGGGAAGAATATAATAACAGCTGTGACGATTGAACTGGCCGGCCAGATCGCCAGATCTTTTTAACTTTTCGTGAAAACAAAAATGGCTAACAAAATGGCTGCCAATTTACATTATGACATTACTTTTGCCCCAACTTGTACGTACAACACAAATGGTTATAAGAAGCAAGACCTTAGGTCCTATACGGAGATTGTTGCGCAAAATAGTTGTATTTTTTAGATTTACGTCGTAAGTATCATTTGCAGCTTATACTGTCGTTTTAGAGCGGTATGTGAACCTAATACCACGTCTTTAAACTGCAAAATGAAGATCATCGTTGTCTTGAATGAATAACATAGAGGACAACGTTAGACTTATCACCTTGAAAGTTCGAAACTTCTTGAACGAATTAAGGCTAAGTTGTTGGAGACACTGCCAAAAATTATCAGAGGTCCTGTGCGATTCTATCGCTTTGAAGTAGCCTTAAGAGATTTTGTGTGGTATCCCCATAAAGTCGTTGTTTGGTTTTTTCTATTAACTAAAATCAAGTTCACGAATGTGGCTTGACTGTTTGAGCCTTTATGAAACTGTTTGAGCCTAGCCCAAGGAATGACAGAAAATATGTTCGGCAGTTGACACACGGCCGATTGGTTAATACTAATATTCTTAAGGTGGTATTTAAGAGGCACTGAAAGCCCTAATGGCTGTCTGATTATCCCCGACATTATCGTTTACCACACTTGCTATGTTTTGTTGTCAAAATTGATTTGATTGGAATGCATCTATCAATGGGTTATTATGGTCTAGAAAAACAAAACATTGTTCTTGATCTCAACACTCCTGCAGTCGTTCCTTTGTAACTTCTTCACCCATCTGTGTATCACTTTATGGTGTGGTTACTCATTTTAGATATATATCGCTGCAGTCTTTCCTGTGGCTAAGCTCAGTGAGGAAATTCTTCACAAAGTTAAAATTTTTTATGGTAGATACCATCCCCCCAGGATTGCTAGGGAGGGAAACTTTTTTGCGGAGTACATCAAATTCTTTTGATCCAGTCCGCATTTTCCTTCCTATTACCTCTATTCTCATTTTTAGGTTTGTTTAGTTTGCAGTCTCCTCCATCAGGAGATATAAGCGAGTTAGCGGAGGCGGAGATTAAGCCAGTCGTCATTGCAACAGTTATGCAAGTCTCAATTAGTTTGTGCTTCGGGGGAAATGGGATTTTTCTTCCTCTTCGCCTGTATAGCGGCCATCTCATCCCGCCCTATTTCTCCAAGACTTTCTACAGTCTGACCGCAACAGGAATACTTTTTATCATCTCACCTAAAGTTGTAATTTTTGCCTTACCCTAGTTCTTTGTTAAATATGTGTTGTAAGAGCTACTCGGCAGCTGGACCAGTTTCTTTTAAGCTTTGCTGCATTGAACAATTTGTTTAGGATCTTAGTGCTTCCATAGTTCTTCCTTTTTACCCTTATGCAGCTAGATTCATACGCATCAGTAATGACGCTTGTGATGTCCTCTAATACAAACATTTTTTGGTTCTAGATAGTGACTCAAAGCTTATGTCAAAATTTTCCAAATTTTTTTCTAAGGTCTTTTAAAAATTTTCCTAGTTAGTTTTCCTTAGGTTCGTTACCAGGTTTCCTGTGAAACACGTGCGGTCACAAATCAGACAGAGATGACTGATTGGATACTTTCCATTTCCTTACTAACCTACTTAAATTATTAATATTAAGTCAAGCACGTACATATGTATATTGCCTATTTATAAAAGTCAAGTAATTAAATTATGCCCAAAACACAATAGCGTTTCGGGTTTGCCTGACGTTTTCAAGCTAAACCATAAGAATTCATTCCATTCTATCACAATGTCGCTTTTACTTCAACCTCACGTTTGGATTTTGTAGAAAATAACTTAATGCTACGTAACGTTACTCTAAAGAAAAGCAGAATTTGGAATGAATTGAACTCTTGGTTGATTTTGACAGATAACAGCTGTGAAACAAAAAAAAAAACGTACCCAAAACAATTTGACAATAGGCAATAGGTGCTGGAAATAGTCGACGACTAGGTTCAAGAGACTTTTTTCATGAAGCGTTCTGCAAATGGTATCTCAAACGCTTGAGCGGATCCGTTTCTTTTATTTTTTCAGAACCGTCCTCTTAGTAGAGATGCGACTTTTTTAATTTTTTTTATTCATATTGTTGATTCAAAAAACAAAAAAACAAGGAAAGATGTTTTCGAAAAATAATTACAGCTGTCAATAGTTTTATATCATATGCGAAATGTCATTTTAAAGCAGATGTGATGTAACGTGACCAAAGCCCAAGTCGAGGCGCTATTGTGTCTTACGCATTAGCATCTTGTACATTACTTACCTTTTATGCAAATTATTTGCAGAAGGCGTAATTGTAGGTTTTACTGTCCGTCTTGCCCGCTGACATGAGTTTAGAGGTAGGCTTTGTCTTGTGCTCATCTGCCTTTTTCCTCGCTACTTCCGGTGCGCAGCCCTTTTTGAGGTAGTTGAGGTACCAATCAGAGCAGGTTCCCCTCAGTTCGTTCTCAAAGTGTCACCCTTGTAACCAGCTTACGGACTTAGAGGTTATTGGTCCGGTACCGATCGAGCAGTGTTAAATTTTTTACTTTCTTTTTTGCTACATAAATATATACATATATATATTTAAGAATGCAGCGTCAGCCAACTGGGTCGGGTTTATTCAATAAAAAAATAAGTCACAACCAGGTCCTGAAATTGTCCTCAAGTAGCACCTAGAATATCATATGAATATCCATAGAGTATGCTCGTAAGTTCCGAAAGATTTCTATTTTACCCTTTCCTTAAAAAAAAAAACTTATTTATTTGTCAAATGGAAAACCTAAATAAAGCAACTGGTGAAAGTCCATAAAACCAACGGCTCACTTTATCCGCTAACGACTATTAGAGGTACAAGTACATACATAGTTCATTAAAAAACCAGACGATTATTCATGCAATGCAAATTACGTTCGTACCTAATCGCCAGACAATGCGTCGCTTAACAAGTTCCACATCCATGTAGTCGTTCGTCTTACGTCTGGGGAATACCGCCCGACTTCAATTGAATTCTCCACACAAACGATAAATATCAAATTGACCAGTTAACGTCAAGCTTAATGAGCCACAACGATAATATTAAGACGAAAGCGAATTATTGATCAAGTGTAAACAAACGAATTAATAAAACAAATAATTTGTTAATTATCGTGTTAATTCCGGACGCGAGTGCGACAGAGAATGCATCTGTGATTTATTATGTGACAGATTAAATGTTGATATATCGCTGGCGCTTGTTCAATAATCTCGAAGTAGTTGGAGCGGCAAGAATTATTGGCCAGCCCATATTATGCAAATGTATTCTAAGAATAGAATTCGGCTACTGTCTTGCAATTAATTAAAAATAAAAAAATATCATTTGCATAATCACGGTCGTGTGCTAATACACATCCCGAGATCAAGGCCATGGGCGAGTTCATTGATGCGCTCTCGCCTAGTTTGGTGAATGAGTTCTATTATCGTCTAGAGACTCTGATAATATTGTTAGTATTTGTACACAATATACTTCGAGGGGGGTATAGACAAAGAATCGAAATAGTTTTTTAGTTCAGACATTCAATGCAATAAAATTGTTTTTATAGATTTAATCAAATTGTTTTGTATACCTATACCTAACTAGAAGCTACAATTTAATAAGTCCACTGTAAATTGATGCAATTATTACCTAAGGCATGGAAATTAGCAGCAGTTGTCAGGGTCAATTAAAGTAAAATTAAAATCATTATACAATCTAACGAGTTTACCATGACTTTAATACTTATGCGAAACCATGGAATTAGGGAAGAATTATGATTTACGTAATATTTTCAAAATTTCAGTATAATTACTTATCTCAGTACTTAACAAGTTTTAAGTAATGATTTGTTGTTCTAAAAAAAAGTTATGTACTACTGTGATCGTATTAACTGTTATACGAGTACAAGGTGCGTTCCAAAGTAAACAGAACTTTTTAAAAATAAGAAGAACAAACAAGTTTTTTTTGCAAAATCAATTTATTTTATTCATATTATTACTATTTTATTTATTTTATCAGACAACAGTAATTTGAACAATCTAAACGAATGTCGAATAAGTGTTTTAGTTCGTCGGACGGGATGTCATTCAGGATGTCGGTACAATCCTTTTACGTCAACAAAACTCTTTCGTTTCATTGGCAAATGCATTTTGCCGAAAAGGCAAAGTCACACGGTGCCAAATCAGGCGAATACGGGGATTAGTTGATGGTTAAAATAGGATTTTTAGTCAAAAAAAAACGATCACAAGTGTCAATCCATGAGATAGCGCATTATCGTTCAACAAACGCCAACTTCCTTCTGAGCGATATTCTGGCCGAATACGTCGAATACGTCGAATACGATGCTCCAAACGCTTCAAAACATCAAGATAGATTTGATTCGCCCGCTGGAACGAATTCTTTGTAGATATTGCCCTTGGAATCGTAAAAGCAAATCCACATTGCCTTGACTTTTGACTTTTCCAAACGAGATTTTTTGGGTATTGGCTCGTATGGCGGCTACCAAACGGCCCTTTGGCCCTTGGTGTCTGGATTGAAATGGAAAACACCACGTTTCATCACCAGTCAAAATGTTGTAAAGAAAGTTCTTGCCCTTTTTGGCCTCCTTGATGATGTCCTTGGAATGTTGAATTCTGAGCAATTTTTGGTCGTCAGTAGCGTTTGTACTGATGACACAAACATACTGTCACTTCAGATGCAATAACTCCGCTTCTATTCGTCCAAATGTCATGAAATTTTGACAGTACAAATATCAGTAAAGGATCTGCATGTAATTGACAATAGATGGCCTGACTAGAAATACCTGTTTTTAAAAAATTCAGTTTATTTGGAATGGACTGGGCTTACTGTTTAATGCCGTGTCCGGAGGGTAATTTGAAAATTTTTGTATTTGAGAAGCTTTTTCATGACAGCTATACGCTTCGATGTTTGTCAGACGCTCGCAAGAGGATGGGCCGTGAAAGAAATTTTGGGTTTTGGGGGGGTCAAACCTCGAACCCTAGTCCAACGCCTTAAGCAGTTGCGCCACAGCGTCCACTTGTACGACGACTTAAAAATTCACTTCGGTAGGTTGAAGGGGTATAGTTGCATATGAAGCAATCCCTCCGATCACCAATGGAATCATTATGTAGCCCTGTCGTGAAGAAACCTAAAAAAAAAGACAGTAATAGTTTGTGGCTTTGGATACAGAGCGTTAAATTTTGCATTTGCTTGTTAGTATTGTCGTGTTTTGTCCAGAGTTTTCTGAAGACACGACAAGTGAAAGTGCGCTATATCTGTCATTAGCTAGTTCCAGGAAATCTTGTTCTATGTTAGATTTAACAAGTGCTAGAGGAGGTAGAATAAAGGTAACGACCACTTGAAATACATTACCTAATCCTCTCTTGAGGTGAAGATTGTTTTAACGTTCAGACTGAAGTCAGGGGATGTTGTTATATAGCCTATATCGGTTTCAGTATTCAGACCAATTCACCTTGCAATATTGCGGTGGCCCAAGTCGCCCTCTTTCTAAAAGTTGAATTGTTTCAAACGTAGGACACTCTTTGCAGCTGTTTTCTTTTGGAAGGAAAACTGAAGAATTTCGATACCAACCTGACGATCAGGAGTGCTCCGATTCTGTAATAATTCGAAGTGTATTTTCAGCACGCATTATTTATATGGAAACCTAAGGTTTCTCATGTCAAAGCTGAAATGAAAATATTCGTTTGCCAGGAATTGATGATTATTTGTCAAGTTCAAGATAAGATTTAAATCTTTTTGTATGACTCATTTTAAAGCAACAAATGCGTCGTTAGTTAAATTCCAATGAGGAGTGACGAAAATGTTATTTACTATTATAGTTTGAAATTAACTATAAACGCTCACCGAACGAGTTTACATTTTATGATTGATGACTCAAGAGTTCCGATGTCGGACTATCTAAGCAAATAAATAGGATGTTGTCTCCAGTGTTATCTTTTTCCAAACACAATGGTGGCTCACCGTCAGCTAATGTCAACTAATTTAGTGCAAATGTGACTAGTATGGCGATCTGAAACGCAATATATCTTCTACAGATAAAGGTTATAGAAAGAAAATCCATCATCCAGAGCTACGTTCTGACAGACATGTTTCAGCATTAAGTGAATAATCATTCTGGTCTAAAACATGCCACGGTCTTGAAAAACTTCCATAACGTTTGCAAATCATCTAATTTTTTTTATCAAAATTCGAGTTTGATTGCGGCAACTTTACGTGCTTGATTTTCCTATTTTAATCACAAACTCATTCTCAGGGATGAAGGGCCGTTTATGGGCCAACGACTTCAGCATGAATCCACATGAATCATTGGCCCTTACTTCTTTTTCAATTATGCTGGCAACATAGTCATAGTCAATGAAAATTCCTACCGAACCATGTTGATTTAGCACGTTCGGGATAAATTGGAAGGAGATGATTTGGAGCATATGTGGTCTCAGCAAGACGGAGCCACATGCCACACAGCTAGCCTAACCAATGAGGTATGACGACCGTGTTATCTCCGGAAATGAACCAGTTACTTGGCCGCTTCGTTCGTGCGATTTGACATCGTGGACGTTTTTCTTTGGGGCTCTGTCAAGTCCACAGTCTACGTCAATACACTAGAGATTTTAGACGAACACAGGACCAACATCGAATTCCAAATTGCTGGCATATCGCTGTTTTATTAAAAAACAAAAATTAGACGCTCTTAACGAAAAACCTTTTAGTTAATCCTTATGTGATTGAGACGTCTAACCATAGTCGTAGAACAACTGTGGTTGAATCGAAAACCAGATTGGACCGAGGCAAGTATATAAGTTATGTTGATCGAAGTGTCTCCAAATCTGCTTTGCAAGGCCTTTTTCTAAAACTTTTGGTAAACAAGGTAGAATACTTTTCGGAACTCGAATGGCTTTAGCCAACTTCCAACTAAACGGAAAAGACGATGGCACTATACGAAAACTAATTACGTGTCTTATTACTCTCAAAATGTGAGTTAAAATCATTTTGACCAAAAATATAAGAACACCATATTCACCAATGGCACCTGACTAGAGAGTGCGAGTGTTGCTCATGAGACATAAGTGTTAGAGACAATTTCGAACTCAACATCTGTCTGCAATTCAAAAGAATATTGAATATTGAGTTGAAAAGGTGTATCTATTGTGGTTAGGAAGGGATTAATAAGATCATCAGGGAATGGAAGTTAAGACTTCGCTTCCAGTATCGAAAATTGTTTCCTACGAAATTTATGGTATTATGAAGCTCAGATTACAGTCACCACAGATAATAATTAATGGTTTATAATGTGGGAGGAGAAACAACGCCCATAATACACTTGGTGTTGCCATCCGTAATTTAAACGAAAAGATACTCAGTAGCACTCCCCTCAGATTTCCCAATTATAAAGCAATTCAAGGAAGTATTACAGTCATTACTTCACCACAATGTTGTGCCCCGGCATATGGTACAGGTTATTTTCCAAAAAAAAAACCCAGTCAGGTCTTAGTTCTACAGTCTTGAAAAATACTTGCTTTCTTGAGCTAGTATATCCCTGTCCTGGTTTTGGGTGGTACAGACTGTGTATTTTTTTTTGTTAACAATTAGGTCTAACGCGGCATTTCTTGGCTCTCTCAATAAATATTCATGATAACCATCATCACTTGTTTTGTGTGAAACTTCGGATTGTCCGTACGTGTTATTCTTTAGCAAGAAACTTAACTGGCGACCTCAGTTGGTCAGAATAATGATGCAGAGGCGTGAGTACTGTGTCATTGTTTAACCTGTACGAAGTGACTCAAGCACTCTTGAAGTTTTGGTTATCTCATGGGCTGAGTCCAAATGCTTTAGTTCGATGTACAGCCATAATTTTGACCTGCTGATGTTGGTACATACTCGTATATTTTACTATTTCACGCGATGATTTCTAAATTCGGTGATTCATGTTTATTGTACCAACAATCAGAAATTCAAACTCATCCTCTATCCTGTGAATACCACAAAATTTTTCTTGAACATGCACCCCCTCCCAAAACTCCTCTGAGAAATCGCATCTTCCGAATCCATTTTCATGTTTCCTGTGAAACTACACTTTAAAAATTCACTAAGAAAACAAACATGAGCGAGAACTCTAAAATCTGGAACAATCACAAATCAACGAGAAAAATATCTCATTGATCAGTTGCAGATACGTACATACATATGTATGCAGATTCTTTTCAAAGAGGTGCTTTTTTTTTTGCAAAAATAATGAACACGAAAAACCGTTTGTAGATGAGGCAAACAATTTCACCAGAAATAAGAAATATGTAAATAAATAAAACAATAAGAAAATAAAAGTCTAGTCTTTATCTAGTGTGGGATGTTTGTTTCCGTGAAATAGAATTCCGTCAAAATCATTTAGAGCACAGATGATAATATGTATTAGTTGGTTGATGTTTTTATTTTAAATAACAAGTTGTACGCTGTTGTTTTTTTTTTTTTGTTGCCGAGAACTATATAGGAACTAACAGGAGCACAGCTATATTTGAAGTCTGTTTTAAAATACACCGCATCACTCGTATATGATTTAAGTAAATAATTGGCTGTTGATTTCTATATATTTTTTTTAAATGTGTCACTTATTTAATATTTAATTCTCATTCGTATTTCTTATATGAGATGACAAAAAATATTTTCAAACATTTTTTTTAATGACAGAAAGTGTGTAAATTTTATAGCATGCAATAAATTAGTAAACTTCCACGCAATTTTCAAAAAAACAAAAAAATAAACGGTGAACAGAAATTTGAAACTACGCAACATATTAGCGATAGTGTAAACAAACTCAGTGCAGTGCATTCTGAACTGGGGTCATTACCATACAACAGATTATGATATTTGAACATGAATAATTTAAATTACATTTTCTGTTGATTTTAAAAATTAAGTAACCCATGCAGCGTTGCCGGGATAGCTTTTAGCGACCGGAAAGGAAACTTTGGTAAACTATTCCAACATTTGCAGATTAAACTACGTTTGCCGCCATTCCAAAAACCACACCTAACAGTCCCAATATACTCCGTAGAGCGCACAGTACGAACACGGGAATATGTTCGGTTATGAATCAGCAAACCAGTCGGACGAACTATCATTATAAACTTGCGTACTCCAGATGCAGTTGGTGCAGTATTTCGACCGAAATTTCAAAATTCGCATCCACTTTGGAAGTAACTGCAGTATTTCCCAACGTTGTTCAAACGTAAATCGATCCATTTCGTACCGCAAAATATAACACTGAGTTTCCGTCAATTTTTTGAGCACAAAGGGGTGTCAGTGTCAAAACAACATATGTTTCAGAAAGAAACATCGATGACCAAAATTGGACAATTCTAAAAGTCCAAATTGGTTAGGTACTATATGTTCTCCAATTGTCCAAGTTTCTTTTAATAGTTTTTTTTTTAGGTTAGGTTAGGTTTAGGTTTTTTTGTGTTAGGACACTTTTCAAAAATTGTCAGCATCAACACTGATGCTATGACAGAATATCGGTAAATTTTTATCTGAAATTTATTGCAGATGGCTCATGGGCAGAATTCAGACAATCATTTTTACAGCTTCTAATGAAGAACCTGTTCAACAATGAAACAGAAGTCAAGCAAGCAATTTTTTTCAACCGACCGACCGAGAAAATGATCAGTAAAAGTGGCATGTATTACAAAAACTTTCGAACTTTATAAATGTGAAAGGCTCATTGTATCAGCCTTACCCCTTCTGAATGTCTTTCTCAACCTAGAGGAGGCCTTCAATAACGTACGAGCAGGGACAGAACCTCTTCTAGATGATCTGGCAGTACCCGGATCTATCAAAAATTGGATTGAAAATATCCTTGAAAAAAGAATCATTACTTCTGGAGAGAAAAAATCAATAATAGGAACTGCAGGCAGAGTACTTTTTCCTTTGCAACGGGTTGGTACGTACTTATTTACTACTTACTATGACACTACAGTCCGTGATCCCGGAGGCCCGGTCGTTACCTAGCTGCCTCCAGTTTCCCACACTTTCTTTGGTGGATGTTCCTTTCCACTTGAGTGTGTCACTTTAAGCAAGGTCTTCCTCTACTGTGCCATCTTTCTGGAGTGGATTGGAAGACTCTTCGGGCCGCATTACATGACCTAGCCATCTTAGCCGTTGTTTTGAAACTATTCTGAGGACCTCTTGCTAGGACCTCTTACTAGACAAACAGGTCAAAAAGAGATGCTTTGCCTGGCACATACATGCATACATACATAGGTATGTATATAAACGTGCTAAAGTTAACTCCTATGTGGCTGCGCAGACATTCATCGTTCGTTTACTATTAAAATTTTTTGTTAAAATTTCGTGTTATCCGTAAACTTTTAAGCACCATTGTATACATTTTTTTTTTATATTTTTTTTGTTATTATACTATAAAGCGGAAAGCAGTCAGATTACCTGGTTTCTCACTGAAAATTTGAGTGGATCCGGATGAATTGATATCTGAGTAACGTCTATCCACCAATCCCACAAGCCACACAACATCTGATCATACGATTGCTTAAGCTTCCCGCTTATTATATCAACTATGTACATTTGAAAGGGCAAAGCCCCGTGATGTTTCGTGTGTTCCTTTTTGTGCAGAATTCTCCGAAACCACGTGCTACTCAATTCTCAAGAAGTGGTTTTGTTGTACATACTATGTATGTATTTCTGTTGTTCATTTTTCCTTAAGTATGTACGAGTAGATTTATAAGCGCCATTTTTTTAACAAGTGCACCCAATAAACAGCTATTTTAATTTACAATTTGTAAGCAAATCCCATGACGTGTTATAGCTCTTCATGGTTTACGGGCTGATAATGCTTATATTTCATAACCCGTCTTGTATTAAGCTGACTCATAAAGTCAATAAAACGAAAATTTCTTCGTTTATTGGTGAAAAAGAAAGAAACAACAACCCAACAGAATAAAAATCACAAAATGCTTTTATGTTCTTCTTTTAAGGCGCAAAGTATTTTTGGTTTTTATTTCGACAGAGATTTTGATTCAGACATTTTTCTGATGAATAGTTTCTTTTTTTTTATTTATTTTGTTTAGGGGTCAATTAATTGCAAATAAAAGGAGGAAGAGAGCCATCGTGTAGAGGCAGGGTTTTGGTATAGTACAGGTAGGTAGTACGGAAAAGTTTTGCTGATTGAAGTTGTTCATTATTTACATAATTGTAGGTATTATGAATATACAAGGTGTTAAGTTACATACATGCATGCCGTTGGTGCGTGAATGGCCTTATTCTGTTTCGCGGTTTAATGTACTCTTATCGACAGCAATGGAAGTCAATGGCAACATTAATTTGCAGATGTAACTGATCGAGCGATAGGACGCACCTACAAGAACAAATTAACTTAAGTCTTAGCAAATATTTCGTCATCTGAAAAACTGCTGAGTTGTATAATTATAGGTACTCAGTAACGACTCATAAAATACTGAACGAAATATGTGTTTCCTATTTTCTGTGAAAAGGTAGTAGATAGACTACTGCGGTCTATTGTATCTGGGGGGTGTCCGTGATTAAAGTATTCCTTGTAATATTATGTTTGTTTACTTCTTCCAACTCCTCGTGGGGTATTCCAAGACATTCCCAGAGACCTTGCTTCCCACTCAACAGTTCTGCGTCAAGTTTGCTTAGAGCGCCCAACTCTCTTTCCAGTTTGGGTAAGTGGATTCCATTGCATGGCATATTTTGGAACGGATTTGCCTTTGCGCCTCAAGTTGTGATCAATTCACTCCCACTTCCTTCATTTTATTGTGATGTCGATACGGTTTGACTGGAGTACATCGTTTATAGCAAAAGTGTTAATATATAGCCTTGATGCACTCCACTGCGTATCAGCAAAGCTTCTGACATTTTACTTTTGTGTGGAACGTGACACTTGACACTCTTTGTGAGTTTCTCCTGCACAAACCATTCCAGATAATAGGAAATAGGTGTTGTCTGCGGATAAAACCTCAAACCCCTCGTTCCGTGTCCAACGCACTAACCATTTGAGCCATGGCGTCCACGGGCTTTTAAATACCGCGGCACGTTGTATTAAGCCCCTGTTATAACATTTGAGAGTCTTGCAGTCTAGTTTAGCTACAAGAAGAATAGTCTAGTCCGGATAACTCTCTTTGATAAGATGAATGGTAAAGGAACCTCCTTAACTAGCTCGAAGTTGTAGCTGGCGATAGTGAAATTCTGTGCTAAGCGGTTTTGGTTTTTGCCGAGCCGAGGACACCCAATAATGTCGATGCCGCCTTGTTATAACAAGATCTGAATTGAATTTTGAAACATAATCCCTTCCGTGTTTACTCCATCAACAGAAAGTAGATATGCCTTGTCACCTGTCTAGAGATTGTATATTTTAATTTATGCGCCAGAGGTGTAGTGGACTAAGATCTACGAACTAATTATAGAGAGACAGCTGAAACAAGTACAGTCGGGACTCAAATTTACGAAACAATTTCCAGATTTCGGTGATAATGTCCGCTATGTAATTTCACGTTTAAGAGTTCGCATAACTTACGCAAATGTCCGTATTTATCTGGCATATCTACAAGTTTCCAAGTTTTTGTTAATCTGAGCAGAAATAAGACAAGAACCTTAACTGGAGCCATACGTGGCCACTACATTTTGTAAAGGAAGCTTTACAGACTCCACTTATTACCGAACTTCACCTAAAGATTGTGCCTGAAGAATTATGAGACCTCGCTCATATTCGCTGCTATGCTTACACTACCTTGGCAATAAACTAGGTTTGGCCTTGTTGTGTTTAGCAAAAGATTGTGAGCCGTTGAAGCAGCACTTGAGTGATTTGGATTTCACAGAGTATGACAGTGCTTCAAGCGCTACCTTGAGGCAGTTCATAAAACTATCTCATTAGATTTATTTATTTCTAAAAACAGAAAGCAAACGAAAATTTATGGGATGCACAAGCGTGAAATATAAGTTTATATTTTATTGTCTGAGACAACAGTCTCAATTGAAAAAAAAGACTACCCAACGCGTGGACGAGTTTTATATTTCATTTCGTATAACAAAAATAAACAAAATCAATTGACACGAAATTCTATACATCGTTTTGTAAA
This sequence comes from Xylota sylvarum, assembly GCA_905220385.1. Taxonomy (NCBI): domain Eukaryota; kingdom Metazoa; phylum Arthropoda; class Insecta; order Diptera; family Syrphidae; genus Xylota; species Xylota sylvarum. The sequence goes on from LR999957.1 coordinate 125,747,251, forward strand.
CATTTTGTCACAAAACAAATGCATTCGGGTGAATTTTATTCCTGTGCTCCACGAATTTGCTCGAAATTCACCACTACAGCTTAATAAAATACAGGAGTAAAGTAAAAAAATAAAAATAAAAATAAATTGCAAAAATAATAACGACGGGATTCGCAGACAGTTCACTTTGAAAATTATGTTAATTTAATACCAAAGATAAAAGACCGATTGTTCTAATGCAGGGCAAAGCGCAGAAGGCGCGCAAGAAAAAGATCAGACAGGAATTCACTGTGATTTTCTTTCAATCTTTCTTTTGGGTTTGCGGATGTTTGCGAATAAATTGCCATAATGGCAGAGCAGACATAAACTACAACAGACATTGGGTGCTTTGTTCTTTAACCAGCTAAATGTCTGTCGTGTGTTTATTATTTTTTTCCCTTTTTGTATCCAAACGAATAAAAAATAAATAAAACAGAAGACCTGAAGGATCCTTTGTTTAGGTAGACTATGGGTTTATTGCTCCCGCCTCAGAGGATGTTGGATGGTTCATTTGTCCGCATAAAATGTGGGGATTTGACTCGGCTTTGTAACTGTTCATGAATCATCTATTATTTAAAAGTTTCTTAACTCTTTAAACAATAATAAATACACCAACGCATACTAAACCATTCCATCGGTCATGGCGTCATAACCACGGACAACACCTACCTATAGGAGTCCGGCAAGAATTTCTTCGTTTAGCTTTCTAATTATTCGTTCAAATATCGAATAACCCAAGCAAGATAATTAGAACTTTGGTAACACAAGCATCACGTTTTTTTTTTTTTCCTTTTTTACAACACATTACGGTGATATAAGAATCAACAATTTTTGGTGACCTATTTCAACTATTAAGCGCTAGAATTACAGAAATTAATTTTGTTTTGATGTGTAATCTCAATTTGTATCTACAACTTCATCGTCTTACACAACGCATCGCATAGATAGCTGCGCACATTCGTTTTTTTTTTTTTTTTTATTTTTAAGTGTGATTACTCCAAGGGTTAATACCATTGAACTTTGTAGAACGCCGAAGTTCAATGTTAAATACTAAAGAAAAAAAAAAGAAAAGGAAAACATCAAGCGTAATCAGAAAAATCAGGTGGAAAACAGAAGCGGCAGAAACGTAATTACGACCGTAGCAAGTTCCGTCCGTTTGTAATTGAATATCTTTACCTTTTGAAATTCCCATTCACTAACGTAAATACGTTTTATTTTTCTTCATGAAGTTTTTTCTCCATTGAGTGTTGTACATATTATTTAGGACAGTGGAGCTTAAAAGTTTCGTGTTACCAGAGAAATGTTTTGTTTAAGCCAAACAATTTTACACGCAGAGACTCGTGTATTTTAAATAATAATCCTGCTGGCATTGCGACCTATTATACCGCGAATACATACTTACATTCATTTGTATGTATTCGTATTCGTCAGGTCAAAACAACTTCCAAAAATCTCAATAGGAAAGAATGGAAACTCATATACAAGTATCTTAGTGAAAAGGAATGGCGATTAGTGAAGAGAAACGAACTATATAAATCGGAATTCCTTAACTTAACTATAAAATTGGGATCCCATCTTACAGTAACTTATTCCTATCAATGCTTAATAAAGTAGGTGTGGCATTGTGAAATTATCGATTCAATAAAACTGGAATACAACTTAACCTCGATATGAAACATCACGACTGCAATCTTGTCAGACAGCTAAACTACCATCAAAGACTTTGGCACCCAGTGAGATACCACAATATCTACCTAAAAGTTCGGTGAAATAGGGGATGATGCCGTCAGGAAATCTAACTTTGCAAAGAATTTCCTTTCTAAGCTCTGCAACAAAAAAGACTGGAGTTGTATTCACCATCGATAGTATGAGAAGCCACACCATAAAATAGTACATATGTACATCTATAGATGGTTCAATATCTAAGGAAGAAAGAGGTTCAGGAGTCCTCGAGCTAAAAACGTTGCTGTTCCTTTCGATACGACGGACGTTTGCTGTTGTAGCATTTCAGCGCAATTACACCCTTGTGTCCTTAAGCCCTTAGATGCAATTTGATGTACTCTAGAAGTTACCTTACCTGAATTCGGGCTTATCTAGTGAAAGTAACTCTGGACCACTTTTAGTTTCGAGTATAACTATATGTAGTATATGTATATTTTGATTTATGCTTTACTAAAACACTTATTTGACTACCTGTTGCACTATGTTAACGTGATAATAAAAAAAAACCTCTTTCATTTCAGGGCATTGCACAAAACTCTTACTCAATAAGGCCGTCGATAAAACTCTACAAGGATCTTAGCCTTCTATCCAACGAGGTGTCATTTCGGAATGCATCAGTTATTTATCCTATAACCAGTGCAGATGACTTTTATCGTCTCCATGCGTATTTCTCAAAAGTAAGTCATCCTACCTTAACATATGAAAAAGCTTGTTCTAATTTTCTGTTCTTTTCTTTTTCTCTTAGTACCATCTAGAGAACTTGCAACAGCGCAGCTTTAATCTTGAACACAAAGCCTATCGCATAGCGAACGGCACCATATCGAATAATATTTTAGAAATCCGTTGGCCATTGGGTGTGCCACCAATTAGTGCGCCAGAAACTCGCCATGACATTCTTATGTGGCACTTCATCAATAGTACGCACATCTTCCTGCCAAATTCAGAGAATGTCGTTGAACCACTAAGTCGTATCGACTCGTTAGATTTTCAAACTGTTCTAGATATAAGTGTGCAATATGCACGTCACAAGTTCCCAGCATTAGCATATACGAGCGTACATACCGTATACCGAAGGTTTGATTCAACGAGAGGTATGGACTATCATATTCATTTGAATTTTTTGGATACCAAGCGATCTGGAGGTAAATTGTTCACAAAAAGGTAAGAAATTTATATCCATGCTCTTAGAGAGTTTTAATCCTCAACAGAGGTTGATTGCAAATTATTGTTCGTCAGCTTTCAGGTGGTCAAGCCATTGGGTCGGGTGGAAGTTGTCCCCTCGCCATATGTAACCGAAAGTACAAGAATCGCCATAATGGTGCCAACATTTGAGCATCAAGCTAACGATGGTGTCGAGTTGGTGAATCAGTACGAGAAGATCTGTATGAAGAACCAGGATAATACATTCCTCCTCATGGTAAGTGTTAAGGTTTATCTCAGAGACTAGATAATCAAGTACATAATTTATTTTGTTTTTTTTTTTTTTTTTAGATATTTCTCTATCGTTATGATTCGTCCAGTAAAGGTGAAACCGATCCATTCCGCAATATCAAAACTCTTGCCTTAGATTTATCGTCGAAATATAAGACCGATGGATCCCGGATAGCGTGGGTTTCGATACGATTACCACCGATTTTCAGTGATGCCATGATGCCAGAAGACATCATGCTGAACTCAATCTATGCCCGAAACGAAATACTCAGTGTGGCTGTGGCCGACTTGTCCCTGCCAAAAATAGGTCTTGAGAGCTTAGTGCTGCTTGGTTCAACGTCGATGTTGTTTAAAGCGGACTTTCTTAATAGGGTTGGTAAATTGAATGTCCTTACATTGGATATGTATGAGTTCTAAATGAGTATATTTTTTACAGGTCCGCATGAATACAATACAGGGATTCCAGGTGTATTCGCCGATTGGATTCATGATGTATCCATGTAAATTTGCGCACTTTTGCAAAGAGTGTGAAACGTGTGATGTTAGCCAAAGTACGGGGTACTTTGACAGGTGGAACTATGATGTTATAGCATTTTACAGTCGTGATTATGTGCAAGGTAATAATTATTTGCAAAGGAATGTATAATTTCCTATTTCCTCTTTGGACTCTGAATCTTGAATTTGTCAATAAGTTGTCTGGACAGTAGCTATTAGTTTTTCTGGAATACATATCTCGCCTGTTGCTCCAGAGAAGAAGTCTACGTGTTCGTTCAAGGACTTTTTTCTTTATTACCTTGACCTCTGTAGGAAACATACAACTATCTTTCCAGTTTTCGCACCGCATTAAGCTGACGTGTTTAGGAAGCTTGATGATCACTTAATTAAACAAGCTCTACAACATAATCTGTGACGGGTGGCGTTGGTAGCGATTCGGCTAGAAATTCGTTGATCGTTTGCAGAAGAAGAAGGTGACGGAAACGGACGGTAGGTAGGAAGGCCTGGCTGTCCCAAGTTAGAGCTAGGACTCACTTAGACTATCGGTTAGGTTCATTGTGATATATGTATGTACATACATAATTGTTGTAAAGAGTGGCTGGATCCACCGGTACTCGTGATCTTAACATATGATCCCGATGCCGAGATTACAATAGATGCTGTGAACGTTAGTGGAGTAAGTCTATGATTATAAAAACCAACTGGACTTGGAGAGACGTTATCCCAGCACAAAAATCTTTCCTATCCTCTCTCTTCATTTCCGACTCACACCGTGCAGTGTTTACTGTATGGCGTGAAGTCAACGTCTACCGCTCGCGCTGTGTGTCTTCGCATCATAAGGGTAGTCATAAACCCTTGAGCGCAAGTAATAATTATAAAAAAAAAAAAAAGCACATCGAAGACCCCCGTCATAAAAATGAGAGGCAAAGATATTGTATATACTGTAGTGACGTTTTCGTGCGAAGAATCTAGGTAGCATCTGTCCAGTAAATGCGGCTAACAAGGCGTTCTCGACAGCTGGTGAATCAACATTATATGTACCATCTACTAGAAAGTGTCAAACTTTTTATTAAGTATCAAGCTGTTTTGTTGACCACCGGCTCCGGCTCCGGCTCTTTGAAGTTATAGATAAGTCAGTGAATAACAACCCGAAATCTTTCCATAAGCTTTACAAAGCTATGAAATTTGGGATCTCAGCTAATTAAATCAGCGGATACACCACTTCATAGAGTAGTATCGACAGGAAAAAAAGACTCCATTTATCATAAGGAGTTACTTTGTGTTTTTCGAAAAAGGAAGCAATGTTATTAGTGATGGAGTATTAAGCATTAGAAATTGAACTCACTATAAAATCCTTGGTCTCAACTGATCTCTTAGAATTTATAACGACTTCAGTATCTTTCACGCCAAAGTCAGTCATTATCTAGATTCACTCACGACAATATCATCGGCAAGGCAATTACTCAATTATATATATTAATATCCAATCAGTCTTTAAGACTATGCAAAATTATAAATTAGTTCAATGAAATTAAGAATCTTCAAAAACATCTAAATAACATATCAAGAATCAATACGGTGAACTCGTGATAGGGAAAAAGTCGACAGGATTGCAAAAAAGTGGTCGGCACTCAGATTCGATTCTCATAGTTGATTGTTCCCTCATCGTTCGCCCATTTTAGAATTAAATTAGACAAATGAATCCACATCAGAGTATTGATATATAAAGTTATTCATAAAATCTTAGGTTTCTACCGAGTTTATTATCTAAAAAACCGCTTAAGTATTCACAATGCAATAATCTTCTTTATGTGGTTACTACCTATAATCTACACATTTCTACTGCTTAAAATTTAAGAGGCTATCCAGGTATGTGTCATAATTCACTTTTTTTTAAATGTTTTGTTTCTTAATTCTAAACCTTTTTATGTAAAACGAGCGCACATGCGAGGAACAAGTATCAACAATTTTGACAAATTAACTATGTACTATGTACATACATATGTATATAAGCACCGTTAATTTCAACCAACCAATATTATACTCTTACAAGTGCAAGTGTGAAAAGTTACATCATAAACTGTTCAATGTGCAAATAGATTGTTTTACTGTTAAATATTCTTTTTTCGATATCATGTTGAAAAGTAAAAGTTCTGTTAAATAGTCACACCGTGAGATTGCAGAAATAATTAATTGCTCCAAATAAATGATCCAGAGGTCTACGACACATATCACACACATATCGAAGGTCGCGGAACCATAAAACACGTTCAAAGGATAAAAGGAGTGCATGAGACTTCCGATTGTATGGATCATGCTATAATGAAGGCAAAAGAGAAGTACCCACAAAAATCCGTCGCCGAAATACATCGGGAGGTTTTTGGTTTTGATAACAAGTTCTCATACAGCCCGGGGAAAAGACGCCTGCAAAAGACTGGATTAACTCCTGAAAAAAAGCAGCCACAAATAAATGACGCATGGAAACATATCCTGTGGACCGGAGAGACCAACTTTACAACTCCAGCTGTGATACACTTCGGAGGCGGTTCGATTACTGTATGGGGATGTTTCTCCTGGAACGGCGTCGGTCCAATTCATCAGATTGAAGGATGTTGGACAGTTGAAAAATATTTAGATATTTTAGAAAACAGCATGTTGCCTTGGGCTAAGAGAAATTTACCAAGCGCGTGGAAACTCCAAAAGGAAAGTCATCCGAAGTATTCCAACGCAAAAGTGAATCAATTTTTGAACAAACATCGGACTGATGTCATGAATTGGAAGTCAGCGGATATTGACATAAGTCCTATAGAGTACTTGTGGGGAGATGTAAAGACGACAATCGACTTGCAGGGGATCACAAATGTTTACGATTTATTTGGTAAAGTAAAGAAAGCATGGAAATCAATACCTCCAACAAGATGCGAATCTCTCATTACATCAATTGTAGAGAAAGTATGTCCCAAGACATGATAATCTTCGATTTTATAAAATCCTTATTCGTAATGTGACGACAATTGGTATTAAAAATTACTAAGATAATTTATGATGCATATTTTCTCAAATTTAGTTTGTAAATTTTGCATACGTGTTCAGCGTTAAGTTATTAGTTTAACTTTTGACGAAGAAAATAAAAATTACAATTAAAAAAATAAATGATATACATACATACATATGCCTAAAATAGATCGATTTTTTTCAGTATAAAACATGAGTAGTTTCTGTCCGAATCCGAGTAGTACCAGACAAGGTAAAGAATGTGCTCGCATATGTTCTTGTCTTCCATACAAAAGCGGAGTTCCGTATCTGAAGACAGGTTTAGTTCGTTAAGAGTGTGTCTTAGGCAGCAATGTGCAACTATTTTATAATACTTCTCTTTTCAAAGGAAAGGTTTTCCTTGTAGGATTAAGGCTTTATATACATATCTTTTGGCCTAAGTTGGTATTGATAGTCTGTGGCAGCAGTTTAATATTAGCGCATTTTATTGATCCTCGCCGATGATGTCCACATTGTTACCAGTTTGTTAGACCAAGGCTCTTTGCTTTTGAAGTCTAGTGTCTCTTTACTGAAGCGATCCTGTTCGTTCTTTCGATCTGCTCGAGCCAATGTAATCGACATGATCTAGTTTTTTGGACATCAACAGATCATTAATTTCGCACGTCTACGAACTTTTCCTTCTCCTCGCAATTGGAACCGAATATGCAATGAAATATTTTTCTTTCTAAAGAAACCTGTATCAGGTATGCTTTCCTCTTTATCTTCAAGCAATTGTCACCATATAAAAAACTGGTAAGATTTTGAGTTAAAGAGCATCACATTTGTCTTTTTTGCTGCCTCTGAGAAAGACACTTCCGGTAGAACTCTCCAATTAGTGATCGAATGGAAGTACCGGTTAGATATCGTCAAATTAATCAATCTTCTTTCTTCATACTGTAAAAAGGATTGGTTGAGATGTTGCTTTGCTGGTGATCTAGACTGTATTCTGAGCTTTGGCATGTAGCATACAAAATATGAGTAGTCGTATTTCCTGATGCCTTCGATGAGAAAGGTATACATTACCGAATAATAGGGAAAGTTGACCGACCTAAAGACAAACGTCCTTCATTCTCCATTCGTTTCATAGCTTATAAGTGCAAAAACCAAATCCCGGTTCAAAATAAATTAAACATTTAATTTTTATAACCTGTAAAGAAATAATTGGCAAAACAAAATGGTTGGCCAAGATTCTTTGTTCCGGATTCTTCCTTATTCAAAAATGTTTATTATGTGTGCGTGTTGTATAAACTAATTAAACAAAAAATTTATCTCTTTTCAGCTCGAAAAAAAATTGAAGATCTACTTCCAATAATTCGCAGTGACAACGACATCGAATTACTTCTCAATCGTGCCGATAAAACAATAAACACTATCTTGGATATGTTCGTTAGTGCACAATTACCTATACACATTCTACGTGGGGTAGAACCAAATTTACGATATGGCACTGCCATAAAAAATTTCCTCGAAACTACAAGTGATATACCCAAGTGCCCTGCTTATAGCATAGATAATAATAATATTAATACAAATAATTACAACAGCAACAATAATATAATTAACAATTATTCCAATGAAATACCATTAAGATATGACAATCTTAAAAGTAGTAATAGTTTAAGTAGTAAGAAATGTATACATTTGGCGTCTAGAAAACAGATTGGCGATGCGATAATACGCTTCGAAGATAAAAGTATTATTAGCAATCCTAGAAGGCATTAGTAAAAGGCCATAGATGATGGAAAAATTGTGTAAAAAAAAAAACCCAAACCAACTAAAATGCTCAAAATTGTTGTCCTATTTTTATTTAATTTGTTTTTAGTTTTCTTTTTTGTGTATACTATGTTTTATCTGCTTGTGTGAGCGTTTCTTTTAAGAAAACAAAATTGTATACTGCTTTTTTATTATTTTATAGTTTTACTTGTTTTTTTTGTTAAGTAACTATTTATTGTGAAAATTCCATTGTGCTGAGGAAGAGTATGTGCGTCCAATAATCTGACGTGTCATTGCCACTAGATTAAGACGCATCAACTGTCAGTGCTTTATATTAGAATGATGCTGGTGTTCGTTTGAGTTTCTAACATGCAACTACTAACGGTTTGTAATGAATTCCAGGACGTCTTTGTGATTGTATAATTTGTATATAGCATATTCTTGCCATCTCTACATACATAGAGCAATATAATTTGCGCTCAGTATCCCCTTGAAATCTAAAGAGGGTAGTTCTTAACCTTTTAACCACTTGATGTTGGATTGACACCTTGCAATTCGAACTTTGATAATAGGAATAGACTTTTATTTCCTAATATTTGTGTGCAGAATCCCATAAATGCCTACTATGCGACGAATATAAAAAAATAAATACGTAAAATAATTAACCAGTAAAATAACTCTTTAGCACACATTTACACAAATATGTATATTGAATGATTTTTCTACGTCGCCATTCTGCTGTATTCTCAATAAAAGATCAGTGTGCTGTAAGCCCTATGGTATTGATAAAGCCATTTTCCTAGATTAAAAATTTGAATGCCTTTGGGAGACTCAGACTCTTATGCCTTCCTCTCATATTCTTTTGGGACCTACAGATCTTTTGCCATTGTGTGCCAATAGGTTTTAGATACGGGCCAAAAATTCCTTATGAAGCTATAGGGGGCTATATTAACGAACGATTTTTGCTTTTTATTAATAGTAGTGGTCACTCCCACATATTACATCCATAAAACAGCAAGAACGGAGCATTGGAGTGGAAAAGTTTTAGCTTGATGCTTAGCCTATTGGCAATTTGACTGGTTATATCCAGTTCGGTTCCACCATCGGTCGATACAATACTCCCAAAAACTGAAAATACTCTCACTCTTTACCGATTGTTCAGAAATGCAAAAAATAAATGTTGGTCCTCATCCGAAATAAACAATGAACCGTTTAGTCCTTTCACTTGGTGTTGGCTGGTACTGCGGCCACCAGTAAGGTGTTTGGTGATATTGTAGACAGTTCTACTGTCGCACCTGTTTGCAGTTTTTTTTATGTCTGCAGTCGTCGATGCCTGTACTTCTCGTATCTTCATGTGATATAGCGACTCTAGTTCGCTCTGTCTCCAGATATACAAGAAAAAGGCATGCCCTTTGCCTTCCTGCGATCGACCACCACTGTAAAAACAGACAAATGATCATCTCATATCATCTACCATTTATTATTTAAGGTGCACATCATACATCGAACAGTTGACTTGACCATAAGCATACAAAATTTCTTTCTTGGGCTTTAATAAACAAGTCGACACAGTGTTTCTCAACTCAGTAACTGTTGACTTTTTTGTTGGTATGTACATAGTTGTTAAATATCAACTGAAATGAAACTATTTTTCGACTTAATTATTTAAACTTTAACTCTTCCAGTGCGGTAAAAAAATCTATTTATAATTTGTTTACAAAATGATGTTTATAAAAGAACAGCACAACAATTTTGTTTTAGGTTTTATTATTTTGTATTTAACATAAATTCATTCTATATAAGAAAAAAGTGCCAAAGGTTTGAAACTCCTATTATAAGTTTAACAAAAATATAAATTAGACTTTTTCTTTTTATTAAATTTAAAATGTTTTTTGTATTTATTTAAAAAAATAAAATAAAATTATTAAGGAATTGATCTTGGTATAATAGTATTACAAGGAAATTATAGTTTCTATTAATTGCTAAGTTTAAATTCTTGTTTATAGTTAAAGTAATTAGTTTTAGTTGTACACTTGATTATTATTTTATGTTAAATAGTATTTAGTTGTACTGAAATAAGAATTTACATGTAATTAAAATACATAATAATTATGTATGTATATTTATGATAAATTTATATTTACTAAGATAAAGAGAGAGATATATTTTAAGATTGTATGTTTTATAATTAAAAATATATATGTATTTATATTGCGAAAACGAAGTGTTTCATTTGCATTAAATGGGCGTTATTCATGGTGTAACCCTTTGTACAAGGATGTTTTCCAGTCAGAATTTGAAAATAAGTAGAAATAAGTACAGCTCGGCCTAACTTGCGTCATATTTAAACCAGTTTCCCATATCTATTGTACTGAGTCAAATCGTGTTCATGTAACTAGAAAGAAATGGGCAATGTTTCAGTCAGTCAGTGGCTGTTAGGAATTCTCAATTTCTATAAATCCCACCGCAGATAAATTGCCGACGAAGAAATGTCAGAAATTCAAAACCATGAACCAGAATCTAAACACAAAATAAACGTGAACCATCCTATTTAGCGACAAAAATAAAATACAACTTTAAAAACATTTGTATTTGTTTGTTTTATATGGTAAGCCAGCCGAGAACCCTAAATACAAATTCGAAAAAATCGCTTCGCTCTTCACCGAAAAAAAAATAACCCACATTCCTCTCTAGAACCAAAGATTAACTAAAATCTGTTCACCACATAAAAATTCCCACTGAATTTTCTGTGATTTTGCATGAAACACCAGGCCACCATAATTTTGCAGAAAAAAGCAGGCAAACCGAGCATTCTAGAGCTTCCAAAACTGTGCTCATACATTTCATACCTATTTTGGCGTTGTTTTGTTTTTGCTGTCAGTTGTCAGTTGTATTTGTTGACGGATTCTGATGATTTAGGTGTCAAATTAAAGATAATTCTCTGGAGATTAAACTAATATAAAATTAATTCACAAAATCTCCAGGAGAAATGCCGCATGAATGGACACATTTGTGATAGTTTTACCTTACGTAATATACAGACGGTGTTATGAGAATGCTGATGATCAGAGTCACCCAACTTAGTTCTCATGAATAACGGAGCCTAGGTAGAAAAACTCAACATTTCGTTTATCTGCCAAGGCTCACGACAGCTTACATCATCCGTTGGTATGACTTCTTTGTATATTCCAGAATCTTTCAATGTAGATATTACCATTTTATTACTAACACATACAATAAGTCAGGCTGTGATGAAGGTTTAAACGTTTATTTACCACCTTTATACACAAATCTCGAATTATCTATTAAGTTTACACAAATTTAAAGTAAGAAACTCAAATCAGACTGTGGAGGATACTCGACTTGTTCCTTGTTCCTGAAAACAAAACAAAAAACTTGAATTCATCCCAGCAATAATATAAGTAACCCAACGAACTTACGCTTTGAAAAGTTTTGCATTGCGATCACCCATTAAAACAGCCTTATCTCCATCCACCAGAAGACTTGTGCCCTCACGGAGTCCTAAAACTGGAAGACTATGATATTCGATAAATTCGTTGATCCTATCATCTCGAGATTCTCCCTTATGCTTAGTCTCTGGATCAGTATCCAAGTAGTGTGGATTTATGTTAAAAGGCACGAGTTTGAGTGCATCAAAAGTTGAAGGATTTACAACTGGCATATCATTTGTCGTATGAATAGATCGAGTTGCAACATTTGTTCCAGCACTGCTTCCAATGTATGGTATTCCATTTTGAAGAACTCTTTCACGTATAGTCTCCACAAGATTTTTTTCATATAGACTCTTCAAAAGGACAAATGTATTGCCGCCACCAATAAATATAGCTTGCGCACTCTTAACAGCATCGATTGGATTGGCTTTGGTGTGGATACCCTCAACTTTGTAGCCCCATTCGCCTAATGCATTGCCCACGGTCTGGGTATATTCGTCATGATCTTTCAATGCATATGGTACAAATAAAACCGTATCAACATTTTTCCTAAAATCAGAATAAGAATATGAGAACAATGAATTATGTGTATATGAATTAAATACATACTTTTGAAGTAAGTTATTGATTTGGTCCTTGGTGTGTTCCAGATACTTAAATCCATGCACTCTAGACGAGGAAATCAATAAAAGTTGTCGCTGGCTCATTGTAAATGATTTCACTAGATCGGCTAAAAAGAGAAAATTGAATGTACATATGTAAGAATTAAAATGTCTTTTCGTTCGTTGATAAGTATTTTTTGAATGTGATAAGCGGAATTATCTGAACAACAACCGGGGCCTCTGGTACGATAACGATTATTACATTGTGTGCGCGTAAATCCTGAACATTGTTAATGTTAAAGCTATAAGATAACGGTTAATATACATACATACATGCATCGATTCGACGTTGGGAATAATCAGATAATACCAAGCAGAATAAAAAACAAGAAATGAAATGCAGCACTTGCCAGCACGTACTCACCTATAGACATACGTAAAAACATTGTTCACAATATTCTCAATTGAAATCAAATTCTCTTTAGAAGAAAACGAACTTAAAAGTCTTTCCTCGAAGCATCCTCACGAATTTAAAAAAAAGTTTTTTGGAGATGGAGTAAAAGAAATCTGCTTCATCGAGGTACCCAAGGAAGTTTTTGGACATTTATATAGACGTAACATGTGTATGTACATATGTACGCCGTTCGTCGTATGGTGTACTCGATTTGGCTTAAAGTCGTTTAACGGAAAAGATATTGTATAATGAAAGTACACTTTTATTTACTTTTCAAAGTCGTCTTTAATTATGCTTAAGTTCAAATTTGTAAGTGCGGGCTGTCCAGAGCTTTAATTATAGACTAGGGGTTGTGGGCTAGTAACCTCCATTACCAAACGTTTATTGCTACTGAAACCAACATTATGGGAGAATGCGAAATGAGATAGTTAGAGACGATATAGTGCCAGACCTCAACTGGAAGAAAATTCTTATATCGGTGGATACATGGAGAAGGATTGCTACTAACAACAACAGCACGCAAGCGTATAGTTTCGTAATAGTTCTCTGAAATATGCCGCACCAAACAGGATTTTTTCCTGCCTAACATTTGCCAAACATCCTTCGATACTCCGCCTTAGAAGTAGTCTCTTAGAAATTTGGCGCGACAGGTCCATGGACCCTGGACCTAGCTTCTCACAACCATTCGTGTAGTGCATGTTATATTCATTACACAAATGGAAGGGTCCTACTGTTTAATGCCGTGTCCGAAGGTAATTTTTTTATTTGAGAAGGTTTTCACGACAGTTATACTCTCGGATGTTTGTCAGACGCTCGCGAGAGGTGGTGCCGTAAAAGAAATATTAAATGTTGTCTGGAGATCGAACCTCGAACCCCTCGCTCCGTAGTCCAACGCATTAACCACTTGAGCCACGGCGTGCTCTCTTGGACGTCCGAAATATATATGTAGATGAGGATAGCTACTTTCCACCAACGCACTACTGCAGTTCGTAGATTTAACGACAATGCAGGTATTCATTGACAGACCAAGTGATTCCCCAGTGTGTCAACTAAAAAGGGATTATATTTCGATAGGTGTGGAAACTATTAGCAGTTCACTGCCCGCTATCATCCAAGATCATTGGTGCTTGTTAAAAAAATGCTCGGTCAATCGCAGAGAAGACATAGCGCGTGACTTTCGAAGGTACTCAACTTTATAAGTTAAAAGTTTATTTTTAGATTATGTACATGTACAAACATATATTAATACATTTACAATCATATTTTTAAAGCAAGAAACTCAAATCAGATTGTGGAGGGTACTCAACTTGCTCCTTATTACTGAAAATAAAAAGAAAACCAATTTAACTTTCTAGCATGACATATATACATATGTATATGGCGTGGTGGACTTAATGATCGCTACCCCATCCAGCAAAAGGAATGATAAAAAATACAAACTATAAAGCCTCGTTATATAAAACGCGGTTTTAAAGCAACATCAGACTTTTTTACGGTTGCATTTTGTTTGACAGTGGCTATGACTTTCGTACAAAAGACGAACCGTATATGAACCTTGTCGCGCTCAATGGTGCAGAAGCATGGACTCTATTAAAATATAATGATAGTGTCATTGCAATCGTCGTTTGATATACATATGTATGTCCTTAGAAAAAAAAATTCACATGACCCATACATGTGTATGCGTCAAAAATGATCGGAAGAGCAATTTCGGCTCTAAACACGTGAGTTTCTGACACGACTCATTTCAATACCTTAAATATCAGGATCGGACAATGAGTACTCACATGTATGGGAGTACCATGTACTCATAAGTCGTCAACGCTCTCGAGGATTACTTTGGTACAAGATTTTGCTTTATAACTCTGACAGCGGTCCTAGAAAATATAACAGCATCTACGGTGTTCAACAGCACTCGGAGCTGGGTATATTTTTGTGAAAAGCTATGTACGTCTTCGTTTTTTGGTTTTCACTACCCAAGGATTCGAAAATATTACGTTTTTTTGAAAATATTGTTAAGTCTGCTATACTACTGGAAGAGATGAAAATGCTGGTCATAAGGAAAGGTATAAACGATCTTTGAGTCGAACAAACCTAACCAAGCTAACAAACTTACGCTTTAAAAAGTTTCGCATTACGATCACCCAACAAAACAGCTCTATCTCCAGTCACCATAACACTTGTGCCTTCACGCAGCGCTAAAACAGGAAGATTATAATACTCGACAAATTCAAGAATATGTTCGTCGCGTGTCCCTCCTTTATACTTAGTTTCTGGATCTGTCTCCAAGTAGTGTGGATTTATATTAAAAGGCACGAGATTTAGTGCATCAAAAGTAGGTGGATATACAACTGGCATATTATTTGTCGTATTAATCGTTCGAGTTGCAACAATTGATCCAGCACTGCTTCCAATATATGGTATTCCATTTTGGAGAACTCTTTCACGTATAGTCTCTACGAGATTCTTTTCGTATAGAGCCGTCAAAAGAATAAAGGTGTTCCCACCACCAATAAATATAGCTTGCGCATTCTTGACAGCATCGATCAGATTTGGTTTGGTGTGAATACCCTCAGTTTTGTACCCCCATTCAGCCAATACATTTCCTACGGTTTCGGTGTATTTGTCGTGATCTCTCACTGCATATGGTATAAATAAAACCGTGTTAACATTATTTCTGCAAACAGAATAAGTAGATAAGAAACTTAATACACTTTATGAATTACATACTTTTGGAGTAAGTCATTGATTTGATCCTTGGTATGTTCCAGATAGTTATATCCGTGAAGACTAGACGAGGACATCAACAAAAGTTGTCGTTGGGTCATTATGAATTTTCTTTCAGTATTACGACTGAAAAGAGAAAATTGATAGCATGAACTTAAACGTAGGCTTTTCGTTGATTGAGAAGAGTACTATGAGAAGGTTTTATGAAAAAAGGACATATGTACTTTGAAACTGGAGTAACTTAGTAGATCCTTCCATTAGTTTTTGCTTTGTAAATTTTTCCTTTGTTGTATTCGATTATTGTTAATACATTTAACAAATTTTTACTTACTTTCGACGCCTATTGTACGATGACGATATTGATAAGAAATGGGGTAAATATACCGCAAATTAATTTTCACATTCGATGTTCATGGGACTTCCCCATGCTATGGTACGATGACGTACTGTCTTCGGCAGTACCTACTGTTTTTTTTCATTTTAATGTCGTTTTCCATGGAACGAAAGGAGTACTTGCAGTTGGAGTACACGTCCAAATATGTTCCATTAGTCATTCGGAGTGATCATTTGGGAGTGTTTATTTTTTCCGGAGTGGACTTCGAATGCAGTCACATATATGTATGAACATATCTGTAAACTCTCTGTATAGATAAGTCGACCGACATAAAAAGTATGATGAAATTTCTTAGCGAGTTGTTTTGATGTTCTTCTTCTTTTCACTACGCACTCATAAGAAGTGAATTTTTAGGTGAATGGGAAATGATAACAAACGGCGGGTTTTTAATTGAGAAGACCCATTTTTCCAATATGGTTTCGCGGATATGCGTGGTGTTAACTGCGGTTTGTATTAACGTTTCAACTTGTCTATACTTCTTATTTAATTATGGAAAAGTTGACGCCTCAACAACGTTTGCAAATTATACATATTTTTTATCAAAGTCGCGTTCAGTTGGGACAACTGTGTACGTACGTTGGTGATTTTTGTATTTTTTTTTTTTTTGTCGAAAAATCATTTTCTGTGATGAAGCCCATTACTGGCTCAACGGCTTCGTTAACAAACAAAATTGTAATCTATGAAACCTCAGTGGAAACACCTCTACATCGAAAGTCTTGATATTTCGAAACAATTTAGGAAGACATAACAGAGAATAGATTTGGTCGTTTGCACATGATCAGCTGGAAAACAGAGAAAATTGGTCAAGCGGAACTGCACAGAATAATGACTAGTTTAGGCTATAAACATTTTACAGCCGTTTAAGCCACTGAGAATAGACAACATATGTTTTTCCTGCTCTTCTGCAAAGAGGACATCTTCTCGGCCTAATAAGAATCATCTGGGCACTTGGAGATATCAAACAGTAATTATGTGTCTGGGCCCAAATAAGCAAAGTTGCTCTTTACTGTGTACCAGGACTTGTAGGAGTAAAGGGAACACGAACTAGCAAGGGACGCTTCGCAGATTACATTCTTACGACCGGAATCTTTCTGACGGTTAAGACTGGACAAATAAAAAATTATACGAATATGCTATATCCACTTCAAATTCTCCGGTTCGTCAAGTCCAACAGCTTAAGGATTTGCCGTAATTGGAGTATCCCATCGTTTAGAGCAAAAATTCATGGGGCACAATAGATCATGCATCTACATATACAGCGCCAATCATTTCCGAAGTTTAAGATTTCGATGATAAGGTCCTCTTTTAAGTGTCTCATAATGGTCCATCTGCAAAATCGGGTCTAAACTCTTTTTTGACGGAAACTATGGACCCCAAGTCATTATAGCTGTGCTATAAATCAAAACACTGCACAGAAAAAGAGTTCTTCAATCTTCTTTTGATCTTTGTACCGCATTTCATGTACCCAAACCAAAATCTTCAAAATTGTCAACTAAACCCAAATGGTGGCCAAACAACATCGACCTGGAAAATATGTGAACACCCTGTTTTTTTTCTAATACCAAGAAAACCAAACAATTTTTTTTTAATAAAGTGAAGGAGGCTAATTTCGCCAGTTCGTCAAAGAAGTGAGCTCCTAGATGGAGTAGTTTTTTTTTGCGATAGAGCTGGGGAATGGTTTATTCCTCCTCCTCATCCCTACAGCTTCTGTAGAAGACATTTGAAAAGAGGCCCAGGATTTTGGCATGTTTACCTTTCAGACAATGTCCAGTACGAAAGCCGATAACGTGGCTGATTTGTGACCACTTCAACAAAACCAACTCGGCGCTACATTAAACCTAAGCTGACTCGAAAGATTTTCCCTTGGTTTATAAGTAGCGATAGGCATACGCAGGATCCGCCATTTCGGCAGAATACTCTGTCTCTGAGCAAATTGAATTTCCTGCAGTGTCTCTGAACTCGACACGATACTAGGGATTTGATTGCAGCTTGACTGTCAGTGAAAATGCTAATATCCATCACACCACAACCCACCCCTCATAAGTCTTGGTGCCGTTCGTTTACTGAACTGTCCTCTAAGGGAGCAGATGGAACATGATGTCCAGAAACGCTGAGAGATCAGTCCATCACTGATGCACCATCTTTGCACCTTAGATAGAAGATTTAGGTGACTAGCCCTATTAAGAGACGGCCACCAGACGCTCACTTTGTAAAATAGTATAGGTCTGATAACGGACACGGGAGTTACGGGAGTTACGGGAGTTACCTAATGTTAATTTTTAGTATATATAAACGACAAAAAAGTAACATCAACACTGAACTAGCTCCCCAGTGCTGACCCTACTTACAACTGCTATAAGATACCATAATGTACTAAAAGTATTTGTCTGAATTAACCTAATATTTGGACATGTGGTATCTCCATATAATAGTCTCAACTACACCCGAGTCGAAACGAGGTTCATATGTTATCGAATGGTCTGTTGCCCTACGGTAGTTTCATCTGTCCAAACCTGTGAAGATAGATGAATGTTGCTAATGCAATATGATCCAAGTCTAACGATTTCGTAAAGAAAAGAAATTTTTTATAAAGTACCCGCCTACACACCAAATAGATCTCCATAACCTCTCCCAATCATAAAAAAATATTTTTTTAATAAATTAATTAACGCGCAAAATCCCCGCATCGTCGCAAATATTTTTGTTTGAAATGAAATGTAAAAAATCACTCTCAGACTCCTTTCACACTATCCGGCTTTTAGCCGTCCATTTAGTGGACTGAAGAAAAGCATGGCCCTTTTCACATTAGACGCCGTGTAGCAGCCGTCCATTGCCAATGCAACCAACGCAATGGACGTACGACTTTTACTTTATCTAATGCAAAGGGCAGATAATGTGAAATGAGCCCTAGTGAAACTATGCTAGTCTTTTCAGCATATGAAGATTGATCTTGACCATTAGAGATAATCACTATTCTTTATTTTGTGTAATTATTTGCTTAATTGATATCGCATTTCTGCTTCGTATCAAATCACAACTGCATGAAGTGCTTACTAATCTACTAATCAGTAAAAATATACTACCGATGACACAAACATTTTATCAGCCCTTCCCAAGTCGAATATCTATTTTTTAAATAATTGCGTCATTGCTTATACAAAAACAAAAATTAGCAAAGAAGTTTTGATAAAAGCATTAACTTATAAAAGAATAGTCTTCGTCTAACTTTGGTCTGATATACAGCTTTCAATTTTAAACTCATTAATTTTCTATTCACAAAATGTAAGTACGGTATCCAAGACGTGTTTCGTCACGATCCAATAAAGAAAATCTAATTTTCTAAAAGTTTAATTGTGTTGCTCTGGATTTTCGTATTAATATATTAATTTGATTACACCTTGTGAAAGAGGGTTGCACTAGTAAATATAGTGCTGTAAAAAATTGTTTGATTTCAAGTAGTGCACCAACAATTTTATTAGATATTGGAATCCACATCAACTTTGGTTGCACATGTTGAAAAACACCTGTTACCACTTCAGTTCGTCATTAGTTTAACATCAGTATTGCTTTCCTAATGGTTCCTAATGTTTGCTGATTAGGTTGATTATAAAAAATGTGGTCGGATTCTAGTGCAGTGGAAGAAAGGTCCAGTTAAGTTATAGATAGGAAGACTGCAAAATTACAATTAGAAACAAAAATTACTAAGCGGAAGAGGTATGGCCTTCGGACTCGGTATTAAATAGTAAGCTTCTTCCATTTGCGCGCCACGTCATTTAAATATGAAAGACCCAAACGTTTCTGTGGATTAGTTTGGTATCATTAAAATATACTTGATTTGAACAAATCTTCAAAAATATGACTGCTATTGAAGGATGACGGATTAATTCCTTGGGAAAGATAGTGTATTCTTTCTAATAAACTGATTATTCAACTGACCTATCGCAATAGTTTTCATTTTTAAAATTAATCAATTAAAGCAATTTATGTTTACTTTTCTTCGTTTTTCAAACTACATACAGTGACGCAAATAAGTACACATACCCCCTTATAATTGGCCGTTCTAATCTTTTTATTGTACACAGAGGGATTAAAATTATATGACATATTTCCACACATAAAACATGCACAGATTCATTTTATATTGTTTGTTAAATGAAAAAGACCACGCAAGGAAATGTACTTGAAAAGTACTTGCAAATGTACTGGCCAGTATTACAGTACCCAGTAAATGTACTTAGAAGAGAGGACTTGAAATAGTACTTGTACTTGGTGATTTTAAAGTACCAAGTACATTGTACTCCTTTTTTTTAAGTACAAGTACAAGTACAAGGTACTGGGTACTTACACAGTACTGCAGTACAAATGTATTTCATAGTCCCAAATTCCAGAGAAATGAGATGAAACCTCTAAAGAAAACTAATTAATCTTAAACTAACGAATATTAATCCGGGCAATTATTTTTTTTACATATATACATCCTGTTACCTATCCGTTTTGTATGGCTGCGAAGTCTTCTGCAGTTTTGGAAACCGCAGTAGGCGAAAACTGAACATAATATACAACAACCTTGCAAGATACATTTTCAATAAAAGATATTTTGACCACATATCCACTTACACCAAACAAATTATGGGTCTGACTTTTGATAAGCTCATCAACGTTAGATCACTAATTCTGTTACATACTGAGTACCTACATAACAGACTAGCTTTTGCCTGTTCGCAAAGATCCGCAGTCCTGATTGTACCTACATTCAACTGCCTACAATCCGAACGTTCATTTTTCGTCCACACCACTCTTTTATGGAACTCATTACCAGTGGCACTTAGGAGAATCAAAAACACAAACACATTCAAATATCATCTATTTAAACACTTGGCCAGTGATACATAATTACGATCGTAAAATATAATAAATAATGTATTGAAACACTTTGTTACCTATTGTATTATTTTGATCTATTTACATTATTAAACCGAAAACAAATTGTACTTTCTAAGCTTAATATACGTATTTCGAAGCACTCCTGTACTACATTTAAGCCTTCACCAATAATAAGATTGTAATCTTAATGTGAAATATTTGTTGTGAAATACTAAATACTAAAATACATCATATACATAATAAATAATAATAAATAAATAAACTTTATATCCCAAGGTCAAAGGTGAAGCTAGTTCTGGCTCATATGAAAAATCACAGCAATTTGGCTGTAGATTTAGCAAATTTAACTGATGCAAAGAAAAGAGAAGAAATATGGACTGAATTAGCGAATCAGTTGAATCCCCATGGTCCACCAGAGCGTAATTGGTTGGAATGGGAGAATGTATGTACATATTTTCTAGATGTTAATTATGTACTGCATATTTATTTATTTGTTAAAATTACAGACTTGGTCTGACTACAAAAATAATTTGAAAAGAAAAATAACTGCCGAAAATAAGCTCTTAAAACGGAAAAATTGCAATAAACGAATAACATTCAATGAATTGGAACTAAAAGTGATAGATTTCCTTAAATTAGAAAGAACTAAGGCAGAACGAAAGCATGAAACAAGTTTAGAATTACCTTCATTTACAAACAATTTGAATGTGAATAACGATCTAGATTTAAAAGTAGATCCAACTGTTAAATGTGATAACCAGGAAAATAGCGAACCATCTGACGCTGATGTTAGTACTTCGCTTAGAGAAACAGTGCAGGTGAATTACAAAATAAATAAACAGATTTTGGAGGAGCTGAAAAAAACAAATCGACTCTCGAGACTAACGTATAAACTTCAACAACTCTATTTTCAAGAGTTACAGGAGAAATACGAAAAGCGGATACTGCAAGATACTAAACATCAAAATTATGAGAGACTGAGTCGGTATGCTACTCTTATAGTTATGTTATTCTTTATGTTATACTTTTTATTTACCTTTTTTTAAGTGATAATATTTTTGTATAAATAAATGTTTAAAAGAACATATCTGCTTGTAAGTTATTTTATTTTTTATCTGCAAAGTAATAATTCTCCAAGCAATAATTAACTGATAACGCCCACATGAATTCCACTGTCACCTAAAATCGAAAGGGAATTCGACCGAATATCAGCATAATGTCTTTATTTTTGGGCCATTTTTTTGGATAGACTTCATTAATCAAATGCTGCAGAATCAAGAAACTAAACAGAGATCAGAACTATCCTAGACATGTTATGTACTGTGCCATGAATGCGCTCACAGTACTCTTATAAGTCCTTCCTCTTGATCTACATATGTACATGACATAAATATGGCACCTATCAGTTTTGTCAGACAAAGCATTTGAGCGGTAAGCCAATTGTCGTCAACATCAACATCCAGATTTACTTTTCTTTAAACTGGACTTTAGCTGATTTCTAAAGTGAACCAGCTAATTGCAGGTGGTATTCTGTTCGGTCATTGGTAAGTTACTGGTTTAAATTCCAATCATAACCACACAACTTTCTTGTAATAAAATTTAGGGACGACTCATCTCCACTTAGAGTGTATAAACGCGCACTCGTAATAAATATCAGAATTTTAGCTAATTGCAAAAGTCAATCTCCCTGATTAGATCAGACATTACCCGTATGATATTGAATCCTAATCATCCTGAGTTTGAAACCACGCTAAAGTAATAGTCAACATAATACTCGAACGCATTACAGAATATCTTGAAAATACTATTGGCAATGAGCAAGAAAATTTCTGTTCTCCTGTTACATTAGTTTTCCAGTAATAAGAAATGGTTGCAGTTATAGCCTTGTTTATCAGTCTTTTTATAAGAAAAGAATGTAAGTATGTACATAAATAATAAGTTATTAGCCCATACCTGTTGATATTTGAAAACAAAAACAAAGGATATTGGCTTCCTGGTACAATCTCAAATGTTAATCTAAAAAAATACAGATTATGAACATTTATCACGTTTTCAACCCAATTTTTTTTTTAATATTGGAATTGTTTATCAAATAAGCTAAGTGAAATCTATACAAATGTTGTAGCCACTGACGTTTCTTATTCATCAGCTGTTGTTGACAGTTATAATCAACGTAAGGTGACGTAAACTAGCAGCAGCCTCATCGTGTTGCTGTGTAAGAAATAGTAATAGGTAGAATAACAATAGTACTCACGTAATGTAGAAATAAAATGGTAGCTTAGCATAAAATGCGATTGTGCTATCCAATTTCTTCACTAAAGGTGGACTATAGTGTGGAGAGGATTTTATGATGCTTGGAAGACTCGGAAGACACTTCAATCAAGATCTTGATAAAATAAGCACAAAATAAGAAGAAAAAAAAAAAACTAAAGTCCGCTTAGTTTACGAGATATAAAGGTTTAACAATTTATTTTTTCCTATGAAATTTCTAATCAATTGCTTTGCCGCGGAATGGAAAATGTAATGCATACTCTTAGATATGATAGATGCTCTAGATGCCAACCATGTTCTATTACCATAGTTTTATTGGACTTCTGAAGGTCGAGTAATTTCGAAGTATAACGAGTGGTGACCAGTATTCCGGAGGCATTCTTCTGTGAGTTCATATTTAAGTTTTCGAATTTAAAACTTTTCAACTTTTCAACCAAAAACCCTAGACACACTTAGACCAATAAAAGTCCATTGCGATTCCATGGCTACCCGGAACCAATTAAAACTCACCTTTGCTTTTAATAAAGCTAAGGAGGCTCGTGACGCCAGTTCGCCTAGGTTGTCAAAGAAGCGAGCTCCTAGGTGGAATAGTCTGAGCTGGGCACGTACATAGGAGGTGGAAAATGGTTTCTTTCTCCTCCTCATCCGCTTCTGCATCTGTTACCTTCTGTTTCCCCCGATCTGTCTCGAAATGTTGAAATGTTGAAAGTAGAGATTTTCCATCTACAGTTGGTTTTGCTAAAAGACTCCATCTTTAGTTAGAGTGTCAGATTGTAACCTGATCTGTGTGCAGAATCCTATGGGTCGAGCACTGTCTGGCGAGCTCGTCAGCCTTGCAATCGACCCATACTACTCCCAATGTGTTCTATGCAAAGTAGTCGAGTAAAAATTAAAAACGAATTAAAGATTCAGATATTGCTCTGTATCACTTGTTGAACACTTTATTTCGAAATCAAATAGCCATAACTCTAAATAAGAATACTCATGAATCTAAATCGTTTTTCACAATACAATGCGTACAGAGCCCTTTCAGTTTAAGTTCATACAACTCCAACTCTTTCCGTCGTAACTCTATCATGATGTACGCCTGTTTATTCGTTTCATAGTTTTGTAGTTTACTCTCGTCAAGCTTTTCCTGTTCCAACTGAATTAAACGTTCTTTTAGGGCTTGTGTATTGCGCTTTTGATGATTCGATTCTTTCAATTCTTTAAGTAGTTCCACTTGCGTATTCTGAATAGTTACCAGTATATCGTTGAGCATTGGTGAAACATTAACACCTTCCCCGGCTTTCGCAGAAGGCTCAACAGATTCCACTATGTAATTCGATGTTGTTGAATCAAGATCATTGCTGCTTATAATCTCTTCCGCATCATCATCAACCTCAATGTCACTCTCTTCGTCATCGTACGATAAAGAATTTTTGGAAGTCAGAGGATCTGGCACAGCCTCGGCAGAAGGCAAATAAATAATTTTCCCGTATTCGTCGAATTTTCCAAATTTCCTATTAAATCCAATCATACAAATTACTTTTTGCTCAGTTTTACTGAATAAGAGTCGTTTATCGCAACCTGTACGCTTCGCTAACTTGAGATCCATGGATAGTTTTCGCTTAAGATTGTATTTGTAATCACACCATGTCTGTAAAACAAACAAATACAACTAATAATGCATAATACTAAATAATTACTTACCCTTTTCCATTCAGCACAACTGCGCACTGGTGGACCGTGTCCGTTCAATTTATCGGTTAATCGCATCCACATATCATTTCGTTTTGTTTTTGCTTCGAGTGCATTACCCAGGCCCATTTCTAAACCAATGTGGCTATGCAAATAGTTGACTAATATTTCGAATTGCTTCGAAGTTGTTTTTTTCCTACCAAATAGAGCATCTATAATAATTAACGAGAATCTATAAGAATGAAAATGATTTTACTTACATTTTGCTGGTTAACGGCGCCATAAATTCAATTTACAAACGAAACGACAGAAGCACAAAAATTACGTGACAACTAGAAATTGGTGTCGTATAATTCATCGGATGTCAAGAGTGACATACAGACGTCAACGTGAACGTAAATTGTCGTATTAGGTATCGTTTCGTATGCTACCTATGCTTCTAAAACTGTACAAGTACAAGTACTTAGTAATGGAAAGGAATAAGTGTTAGATATTAAAAAAAGCTGGTAACCCCAATATCGATGGGTCAATTGAACGACTTGACTTTTGCTAACGACAAACAGTAATAGTTTATTTATAAGCTCAACGCCGTTTTGTGCTTTTACTATTTACGATTTGAAAATTTAAATATTGGGTTGCCTACTTCAGATGTTCATTTTCTCAATTTCTTAGTACTCAAACAAGCCAGGTAGTTGAATGAAACCTAGCTTACGGATTGTGTTGTTCTTTTCAGACGTGCACTTTCTGATACATAAATAAAGTCTCGTTTGTCTGTCCCATTAGTCTGCTGCATACAGGCCCCTATCAAGGCATTTGTATGCCGGTGAGGTTCACAAGTGGAGGCTTCTCATCGATTTAGTCAACTAATGCCATCTATATGTGGCGAAGAAAAACTATCTTGCATGAGATGTCCCTTTCCTGTTGACTAAATATGGCAAATTTTAAGAGCAGAACTTGAAGAAAATCCAGGTGTATAACCGCTGTTCCCACAGTACGAATGGTATTATGTGAGTTGTGGTTTCAATGTACACAGGTCGTTTATGAAGGTATGCATGACTCTGTCATCGGTGACACTCCTTTCCCTAGCTACTCATGGAAACAAAATATCATCAAAAAATAATATCAATAAGATAGATGCTGCTCTGAACGTATCCACTTACCCACTTACTTAAATGTATATAATAAACCAGAACTTATGTTGAGACTCCTAATAAACATCAGTATACATAGCTTAAGGTTTCGTCTATGCAGGTGGAAGTTTGGATTTTTGGTCATGAATCCGTCAATGGTCAATGAAAACGTAATCATTAGGTCTGTTCCCTTACCTGAAAATTCGTACAAATTCGTACGAATTGTTACGAATACTAGTCCACCTCCGTTCCCTAACACAAAAAACTCGTAAAAGAGGGAGCACACGAAAGAGTATTCTCTTAGTGACAAAAGTTACAAATTCTTACCCAACAAATTTCTGTAGGCAATTGGTGTACGATCTGTCAAAACCACAATACAATCAACTAACACTTTAGTTCAGATATTTCTTTGCCCTCTAGAAATTAAATTAATTTAGGATTTCAATTTTATTTGATTTGGAAACATATATTTGTGAAGATTTCCGAACATATCATCATATGTATACCTTGTGTTTTATTATCCTTCATGCATGACATTTCAGTTGCTTGGAGTTTTATTGTTCGATACGTTCCCTAACTATCATGAAATTTTCATCATTCTCTGAGAGTGGGGAATAAACTCTTAGGAGCGTGTGATTTTACAATTTTTAGTGCAGAAAGTAAAGGAACAGATCTATTGTTAACGTTAACACTCATAATTATTTATAATTATTTCACCCAAGCAATTTTCGGTGTGCGTCTTTCCGCTTCATCTTTCTCAAGCGAAGCAACTATTCGAAGTCGCTTCAAGTTGACGTAGTACTTAACCGTTGCAAAATAAAAGATTTCTATGATACTTATTAGCGAACATCCTATACTTATACCCAGAATTCCTCCGACGTTTGCTGAAATATAAACTCTTTATAACAAAACCTCCAATCCATAAGTTCATAATAATTTACCAAATAGGCCATTAGCTGAATAAACTTCACGTTTCTTATACTGCAATGCAAAAGGTGTGTTGTAAAATACCCGCAACAAGCTGACCTCATTCAAATCAGTTTCATTATTTCTTCAACAAAAACACAAAGTTAAAAGAGGTTACCTCTGAACTATGCATGACTTACAGAAACTCATCATCGTCGTCCACATATAAGGCAGATGTATCTAATTCGAACTCGTATTCATTTGTGTTACACAGTGATATGCAAATGGTACAATTAAGGGCATCTTCCATTTCTTGTTCCAAGCCAATTATTTTCTCTGGTGGACGATACGATGTCCATGTTACTATTTAACAAAATTTATGTTAACACTTAACCATAGCCAAAAAGTAAACGATACAAACTTCTGTATCTAGTTAAACACTCCAAATGTGATAGGGTACAGTACAAAATTGGTGGATCCCAATCAATAAAATCCTTAGGCGTATAATAAGGGATGCAATTGCAAAGCGATTGAATACTCCGAATCTTACATTGCAAATTGCACTCTGGTTGGCTATAATGGGCGCCATATTCTGTTGGAAGTTCATCAGCAAAATAGCACCGCCTTTGACTAATTTTATATGCTCTCACTTCGTCTTCGGTACTCAGGGTGGTTACAATTATCTTAGATAGGACATCTGTGTTTGGTGATACTGGAAACTCTGATATCCTTCCCGTTAGTATATCGGGAAAGAATAAGCTATTCAAGATTTGTACAATGAATCCTGTGGTACTCCGTCTGCTAAAGAAGTAGTCATCCGTTGATGTGTTCAATAAAACCTTTAAGCCAAGATCCTTTCCAAAATGGCCCAAATGTTTTACTCGACCTTCGCTAAAATGGACGCTATATTACTAATGATATCATGGTGGATGAAGGATGAAAATAACCTCTCCTGTTGTCTTGCTCTGTTGTAGTTGAAGATACAACAAAATCCCTCTGGAGTAGGTAGACGGATAAAAAGTTTACTACAAGCATAAATCTTTCCTGCCCAACTGCACTTGCGAAGCAAATGCTCACATTTGGGCGCCATCTAAAACATATGAATAAAAAAAATACAAGTAATATTCAAATATTTAGAATCGAAAATTGTATTCAAACAAGAATAGTGCAGTAGATACATATATGTATGTATTTTCGACTTACCCTTCCCAAAATCTCAGGAACATTAAAAACTCCTTGATGCAAAGGATCGCGTGTTTCCAAAAATTTCTGTAACTCATAAGATTCATCGACATCAAAGCCCATGCTGTCATAAAACCCTCCAAATAAGTCGAATTTTTTAAAAAGTGATGCCTCATCCGGTATATTGCCCCATGTACTCCTGTAGCTATAATCAAAATATTAAATCCAAGGTGTCATACTACTCATAAGCCTTACATGTAGTTCACATATTTCCGTATTGCTTGGTCACTAATCTTATTAGCACTGCATATAGATACAGCTGGGAATGGAACTTCCTCCAGAGGATGTTGGAAGGTATTTATATACGTCACTGTAGGGTTTAGTTGAAAAAATAAAATGCAATGACCCGTAATGTAAACGGCTGCAACAAGACCAGTCAGTAGAAATGGAATCCATATTATTCTGAAAAATAGTAGTCGTTAAAAAAGAAAATAATAATTCAGTACTTATAGGAATTGTACTGCAGTAGATTTGAGTGTTCTAAACAGAAAAGCAATTTGAATCCTGTTAAGCTGGTATTTTTAAAATAATCGATAGCGGTTATCTTGGCCGCTTTGATCCAAATTAGGTTCTGCATTCTTGAAGTGCTAGAAGATACTAGTTGTAGTTGAAGCAAGTGGATTGTATTTGTGCTGAAATCGTCGTAGTCATGATTAGTCCTTGGTGATCGAAGTAGAGATAAAACTAATTGCAGTGAAGGACACCATCAACTTTCTACTTGTATTATTAAATTGCTATTAATACTCGAATAGGAAAGGGTAAAAACTCGAGTTGTTAGTTGAAAGACATGTAGATTTAGGGGGACTAGTCTGATTTGTATCTCCTAAAAAGGAATTCGGTCGTTATGATTCACACATGCATACATGTGTATATATATTCATATGTATCGTGTAACTACCACACGATATAGAAGATATATAAATTTATCAAGAGATTAGTAACAGACACACTTAGATCCGAAGATACCATGCTACCATGGATCTACATATATGTTTATACATTTTTGGGACTAATTAAAAACACCAGAGCCTTATATAAGGATGAATGATGTCCATGACTTTTAAATGAACCTGGTCATGAAAGTCATTAAAGAGAAGAGTAGCCTTCTTTGGGACAGATGCATAGGAGGTTGATCATTTTGTCGCTATACATAGTTCCTGTAGAAGTCATTTAAAAAATGCTTAGCCGTTAAGGGTGTTGGGCTAGTAGACAGTTTCCAGTGTGGACACCTATTATGTACATACATATGTGGCTGAAAAGTGGTCACTTGAGCATAACCAATCCAACATTACGATTATAATTCAGGATAGACCAACATTCTCTAGCCATACATATAACTCGTAAAATTTGCAGTCACTCGGAATGACTCTGTTACCAGGCACCCAGCATAGGTTGAACTATTTCGTCATCTCTGTGAGAAACGAACGGTAATTTAAAACAGCTTGAAGTGAAAGAACACGAATCCAGGAACTTGATTGCTGCTGCGCCGGTGTAGTATATATTTTCTTGAGTAAAGATACCTTATCAAGGATCAAAGCTACATTTGCTTACTTTACCCAATCAACTCAGTTTTGTGTGGATTGAACCTCAGTCTAGATTTTAAAATTTATATGCCACTTGGTGCGCCGGATTCTACTACTAGGTTTCCTTGTTCGTCCCTGCAGGCTTCGGTTCTGGCTTTGTAGCCTTGGCATGTTTTTATTACCTTCTGGTAAAACTTCCGAACCTCATTCGCGCTTCTCATGCTCCTTTTTTTCCTATTGAGAAGCCAGTATTCATCCCTTCTCTTCTTCTCGTAGAGCTCATGAGCAGTCATCTGTTTTTTTGCATTTGCTGTCGACATTCTTCGTCGAACCAGGGGTTTTGTTGTGGTGGTCGAGAAAAACCGAGCACATCAAAAACGGCACTAATCTTCAGTACTTGATGCTGCTGACATAGGGCGCTTCAGAGATTAAGTGGCACTCGATCGGAAAAGGCTCTGGCGATCTTTTACGATTGCAGTTTTCCGACGTCAAACTTCCTCACAGTTTTTGCTTGTCTTCGCGATGTTTATGATATCCGTATCCGAGATGTCCTCTCTTCCTAGCTTTGCACAGTACAATACGCATATCGGCTAATGTTAGCGAATTTAGGCTTGATCCAAATTATTACGAGACGCTCGTTCACATGCCGGAAACACAAGACTTCTTGCCTAAGTCTGTCAACAATAACAAACCTGCATCCAAATAGGCACTACTTCTGTTGTCGATAGCAATCGCCGTAGTAGACATCGGAGTTTTTTTATTCTTCTTTTGCCCGGCCCGTGTGAATGAACATTCGCCACCAACTCTTTTCCAACAGCCTGACTTAGCATTGGAGATCCTGGACACCTGCGATTCAATAATATCGAAGCACAATTGGAACTGGTAGACGTCACCGTTGTTTTCGGTTGGTATTTTACTTTAGTATCAAGCCTGAAAAAATTCCCAATATAGACACTTGTATCGCTGACACAATAGCAACTGCTGTCGAACGTGCCTTCCGAAAGATGTATTAGAATGTGGAGGGTTCCCATCTTAAGCGCACTTTCAATTAAAAAAAAAAAAACAATACCATTAAAAATATGGAATGTAAATATATTTAATAATAAAATATAATGGAATATCTCTACATGATTACAGTGATGATTTTTCTTTATATTCTCCTTTTAGTTTTCTATAATAGATTTTTAAGTAGATCAAATCGCCAATTTATTAAGTTTTTTTTTTCTAGTTATTTCATAACAATTCCAATGCGAAAACCGTTTTAAACAGTATTAGGTAAAGATGCGTGATATAAAAAAAGATTCATTGAATAAAATACAATGACAAGTTACAAACTATTTAATTGAAGTGTACACTTGTGTTTGAATAAGAGCACAATAATTGCTTTTATGATAGATGTCTTTTGTTGCTTATGCTTAAGTACGTCTTTTTAAGTTTCCTTTTTATTCTTAAGTGTTAAACAATAATATTTTATAAATTATCATGCAATTGGATTAGAAAAATGTTGCTTTAAGATTATTATTCTTTTTTTATTTTTTTATAAGTGTAAAACTCCGTCTTTGGACTCTGAAGCTACTGTGGGCGGTATTGGTTGATTATGATGGTGTTGTTGATCATCGAGAGTTACACCGGTCAAATCGACTATCTCGTCCTGATCGTCTTGTTCGATCTCATCCGATGTGTTGGTGTTATTCGTGTGGTGCGAACCGCTGGATAATTGACTGGTTCGAGAGAATGAACCTCTTCTTGGTGAGGTTAAGGTTCGTTGATTGGCCGGTTTCACTGTTATGATTAGATTCGAACTATTTGCGACCATCATGTCGGTGACCTAGGATAAATAAATAAATTTAAAATCATTTAAGTTAAAGGTTATTTTATTGAAAGTCTTACCTGATCTAGAGTTTTTCCGGCGACTTCGATTCCATTGACTTCTAATACCTCATCGTTGACTGCCAATAGACCGGTGCTCTCGGCTAAACCGCCTGGAACTAACCGTGATATGAATATACCTGGCTGCTTCTCTAAGCCATTTGCGGTGACTCGAACAGAGGTTCCATCTCTGAAATGAAAGATGCATTCATATAGAATGTCTCACCCATGTTCGGTGGTATAACGAACCTAATATAAAATCCTAATGGCTTATCGCTGCCATGTTTGAGCAAACGCACTCGACGACACGTCTCGGGAACAATATCAACATCGATTATAGCTGATACTTGTCGAAAATCGTGCGGATTTGATATGGTTGGGGCCTTTGTTTTTACTGGTGTTTGACCGAGAATGCTACTGATGATATTGTTCCGCGGTTTCATAGTCCCATAACCAGAGAATTCTTCGAAATAGTCTGAAATTGTAATCAATTGAACATCAGCCATCTAGTATAAGATATAGGAAAGTACAAACCTTTTCTCTGAACTATAATCCTAAGTAAAGGCTTTGCGGTTTTTAAGGCTCTTCCGAAATTGTCATCGTTATTAATAGGCAATAAGTCGTTATCGCGAGGATCAATGTATAAAATCAAAAATTGTATATTAGTAAGTCTATGTAGTTGTTCAATTAAGGCAGAGAAGTTCTCGAAAGTTGTGGGCTCATTAGGCTTGAAACCCCAACGACGAAACTCGGCATCAAACTGAAATAAGAAATCGAAAATGAATAACGTTAATAAATTCACTAAAAGCACTGAAATCTTTGCTATAGTGAAGGAAAAACCTTCCGATT
Organism: Xylota sylvarum; assembly: GCA_905220385.1. Classification (NCBI taxonomy): domain Eukaryota; kingdom Metazoa; phylum Arthropoda; class Insecta; order Diptera; family Syrphidae; genus Xylota; species Xylota sylvarum. The sequence goes on from LR999957.1 coordinate 125,779,646, forward strand.
GCAAAACCTAAGACCTCGGCCTACAGTAATAATATACAATATAGAGGCATCTTTCAGCGTCATTTGGTCAGATGAGTGTATGCCTGATGAATGCAATCTCGTTTGCCCGATCCATAAGAAAGGAGACCCCTCAATTGCGCCAATTACACAGATATTAGTCTCCTTAACATCGCGTGCATGATTTTATCTGCCATACTGTGTGAACGCCTTAAACACTTCGTTAACAACCACAGGCGGTCAAATCTTTACATTTCCGCAGATCCTGGAAAAAATTAAAGAAATCCAAATCGATTCTCACCATCTTTTTATCGATTTCAAAGACCGCATATGACAGCACTTATAGAGACGAGCTACATCAACCCATGTCTGGTTTAGACATATCTGCCAAACTCGATCGCCTGTGCAGAATGATGATGGAGAACGCTCACTGCTCCATCAAGGTCGGTAACGACCTCACCGAGACCTTTGATGTCAAAAAAGGATTTAGGCAAGGAAACGCGCTGTCACGTGATTTTTCCAACATCATACTTGAAAGGAAACTTACAAGCCCACACGAGATGCACTGTCTTTCAAAAGTCTGTGCAACTACTAGCTTACGTCGAGGACATTGACATAATTGGTATAACACAACGTGTTGTCGTGGGTGCGTTCGCTAGTATCTCAACGGACGCTGCCAAAATGGGTTTAGCAGTAAACGAGTGCAAAGCCAAGTGTATGCTGTCAACCAGAAGGGACACACAACATCGACGAATTGGACAGAACGTTACAATCGACAGCTATAACTTTGAGATAGTAAGCGACTGTGTCAATCTCGGCTCTGCTATAAATTCTGACATCTCAGCAGAAATTAAACGAAGGATAACTCTTGCCAATAGCTGTTTCTTTGGGCAGAGAAGGCAATTGAGTAGTAGAGCTCTATCCCGAACAACTAAGGAGATTCTGTATAAGATCATGATCATACCAGTGCTGCTTCATGGCGCTGAAGCTTGGACTCTATCTAAAGCGGATGAAGATATCCTCGGTCGCTTCGTGAGAAAGCTTCTTCGTAAAGTGTTCGGTCACGTTTGCGTTGACGGGCTTTGGAGGAGATTCATCGACGAACTATACGAGCTGTACAACGACATCGACCTAGTCAAAAAATTGCACATCAGTCGTTTAAAATGTCTTGGATATGTAGAGCGGATGGACATAAATGCTCCGGCCGAGTCTTCGAATACAACTCGGAGGGAGAACGTAGTAGAGGAAGATCTCCCCTTAGGTGGTTAGACAACTGGAGGCAGTTATCTAAGGACCGCGCTAACTGGAGAGGATTGTTAGTGGAGGCCCACGTTCACCCCGAACAGTAACGCTACCAAAGTAAGTAATCACGGATCCCAGAGCGCTTGGTCTGGGCAACTGGAAACTGTGCCCGAGATCGAAGAGAGTGGAAGTCGTGTGGTGTCAAAATCATTCGAGATTCGCTGGGTAATTTGTTCACGACTGATCAGTAGCCAAACTAATGACCTTTATATTCCCAAACAAAATTAAAAACAACCTTAAACGTCCCCCCTTTCATAATCTTGATGCCAATATTACCTTCAGTCTTTATTCTTGGGTGCATGCGTACTTTCATTAAAGTATGCGCACTACTTCCGTTAGACTCTCTCTTTGCTTTACAGCTATCGAATGGTTTTCTAAATTTACTCATATCGGCTACAAATTAATCAAATTGACATCATTTGTCAACAACCTTAGATAAGTAACCCAATTATGACTAATTACACGGCGACAGCGTTGATGCGTCAAAAGCAAAACAAACCCGATCTGTAGATTCTTGTTTGGCTTATGCGAAGGCCTTATCTTTATTTATTAAGTTTTACACAAATATGTTGAGAATCATTCTTCCGGAGTTCATTTCGTAACATTTACAATTCCAAACTTGAAACCATTTTGTTTAGTATGCGTCCCAGATAGTCGCACATAAATGGACATGGGAGACGGCTATTTGAGCAATAAAAAACTCTCTAAATGGCAAGGCAAACCATTGCCAAGCTACAAAACTAATAGAAATGCATTTTCCTTTATTCCGCAGCAAAGTGCAAACGAAAATTGTTAAGTAATAATGACATTAAGCAAACTACAGACAGGTTTTCAAAGATGCCCTTGAATTCGTGCAACAAAATCGCAAAAAAAAGAATAGAATCACAGAAAAGTCTCAGCGCAGATTATGAAATAAATTAGAATTCCCAATTTGATGACACACAGCGCAATTAAAACACAAAAAGAGTGTTGGCCTATAAAAAATCCCATCAAAACAGGACACAGAATAAGGAAGCCCATTGAATGGTGGTGTCGCCTGTTGCATCCCCTTGCGACATAAGGGCGAGGAAACGAATTCCTTTAGGGAAAATTACTGTCGCATGAATCAGTTGACGCGGATAGCCCGCATCCAAAACTAGAGGAGGTTTTTCCCCACCATGGTATGGAATTCGAATTGTAATCCGTGGACATTTTTCTTTTTTTTTTTTCATTTCACACTCGCACGTTTGACAATTACCTTTGATTTCACTTCTATAACATCGTACTCGGTATTTGTGATATTGATTTTGCTTTTAGACATTTTAAAACATGTATTATTAAGTTAAAATTGTACAAACAAAATAAAAGAAAAAAAACACTTAAAATAATTTAACAAAAAATAACATCACATGCACACCCATACGCGCGTTTAGTTGCCGTGTAAAAATCTTTTTTTCTTCTAGTGTGTTAATTTGAAGGATTTGTATTTGTATTTCGATGACATGTCGGTGAAGTAGACGTGAAGTTAGATATAGCTGGTATAGTAATGGTTGCAACATAGGGAAAGTTGATAACAGAGTGTGAAGCTGTCTTTATGTTTGGAAATAAAAATAGTTCTTACAAAAAATATATTTTTTGCATTAGAAGGTTCAACAAACAGAGTCATGATAATCATTGAATAACCGACGTAGTATACTCCTTCTTTCGAAGGAGTCCAAATTCGACTAGGTACACATTCCTGCATATCAACCTGCCATATAGTAGGACTGGCAAGATGAATGTGTTGTAGAGTTTGGTAGGATGATTATTTTCACTTCTTCAGAACAGGATGTTAAGACATTAAGCTGGGATATGCCTCTATAGTTTGCACAGGGCATAGTAATATTTGAAAATGGAGCTGACGACACTCTAGCCGTCATGCATATTTTCGTCATTCCGTAGTTTACTAATAATCTGATGCATGTTCCTATTCAAAATATCGCCTCTTTGTTTGAAAAGCTCTGACAGTAATTTTATAGTAGCCGTCCTCCTCGATGCTAAATTTCCTCTTCATGGGAGATTAAGATTTCTTCTTGATAGTCAAGCTCTGAAGTAGACGACGACCAGAATATGATTGAAGTATACATTTGCCCATCTGAAGGTAAAGGTCTGATGTTGTGTCGAGGATGTTGTACTTTCCAATGCGTAAGCTACCTTTTCAATTGACTCGCTGACAACTTATGATGTCGATATCGGTTGTGTATCCTAGTATCCAGACATACCAGTGGAATATAGTACCTTCTACATTGATGACGGCATATTGGACTATCAGCTGCAGTAGGAGATTAAACAACTCTCATGACTAGCTCATCTTCATTCTGAAATTCGTTTTATAGGACTACTTTGTCACTAGGTACCACCGAAAGCAATTCATCCCGAGAAATTCAATCGTATTTTCTTCGTAAAGCTTATAGCTAAGTTTGTATCGGTACCGATAGAATCATGGGTTGGTTGGTCATATTCGTCTTCATTCGTTTACTATTTATTTTAATTTATCTCCAACTGATGAAGGTACGATTTCGAAATAAAATAGAAATGTTGAACAACCTCATTTCCGTCTTGTATCACACTATTGAATTAAAATTTGTATATAATCTTCTTTTCACCGAACACACCCATCCACTACAAACACTATCCAACACATCCGCCGTGCAAAGAAAAACCGCCTTAAAGAAAAACGTCAAAATATATTCAACGAATGTGGTTGCGGTGTTTTTTCCAAGCTATAATTTCAATTCGTACGTTTTACCAAAAAAAACCTCTAAAAAATCTTAAATGATGGACGTAAGGCCTAACCAAACCATATACATAAACAACTTAAATGAAAAAGTCAAAAAAGAAGAACTAAAGAAATCACTTTATGCGATTTTCTCACAATTTGGCCAAATCCTGGATATCGTTGCCCTCAAGACGCTCAAAATGCGTGGTCAGGCTTTTGTAATTTTTAAAGAGATCTCCAGTGCCTCGAATGCTTTACGTACAATGCAAGGTTTCCCGTTCTATGACAAACCGATGAGGATTGCATATTCGAAATCAGACAGCGATGTTGTAGCGAAAATAAAGGGAACATTCAAGGAGCGTCCCAAGAAGGTTAAACCGCCAAAGGCACCGGCAGCAGAAGAGAAGAAGTTAGTTTATTTACTCTAATTCCAAGGTGGAATATTAATTTTTATGTCATTTTCAGAGATAAAAAGAAGAAGACTGGTGGTGCGGAGAATTCCACATCGAACTCGACGGCAGAACAACCGCCAAATCAAATTCTTTTCCTAACCAACTTACCCGAGGAAACAAATGAGATGATGCTCTCGATGTTGTTCAATCAATTCCCTGGATTTAAAGAAGTGCGTTTGGTGCCGAATCGTCATGATATTGCGTTTGTTGAATTCGCCACAGAACTGCAAAGTAGTGCCGCGAAGGAAGCGCTCCAAGGTTTCAAGATCACACCGTCGCACGCAATGAAAATTACTTTTGCTAAAAAGTAGTTTAATTAGCAATAAATTTTTTTTTAATTTAAAACAAAAGTGTTCCTGTAAGAAGTTTTGATTTATGTTGAAGCAAGTGGTACATATGTACGTACATGTAGGGTACAATTTTCCAAGTGGGATGCATCTTGTCCATTTCCCACTTTCCTTGACAGTAAAGTTGGGACGCACAGCGTGTAAGCTGGTGTAACAGGAAATCTTACAGTATTTACCATTTCACTACAATTTTCTTGATCTGCAAATTCTTAAAGCGATAATCAACGCCAAAAATGCAAAATAATTTTGTTATCATTATTAGGTACGTAACTCCCCTTGCGTTGGAGAGGTGTACGTATGAGACTTAACTCGGACTATTTCAAAATGTTGTATACCAACTCCAAGGCAAAAGGCAGAGATACCTACCAGCAATATTTGCTTAACAATGCCACCAGTTTCCGCTGCAGAAGAGAGTTGACTAGTTAGGCATAGCTATAGACTTGGAGAGATCTAGCATGATCTCCTCCATTGCAACGAAAGAAAGATACTGTTTACAATAAAAAAACCAATTATTTTGAATAATTTAAGTTTATTCTGATAAAATTCTCAATAATCGAGAAAAAACCACAAGAAAAAGAAAAAGAGAAATAAATAACCACTAAAATTGAGATTGTATGCCTCTACGATTGGCACTTTTTCTTTTGCTAGAATCTAAAATATCTCAACGCTGGCAAGCAATTCAGTACTGTTCTGACATAATTAAGACTACTAACGAACTCCAGCCAGTGAAGGGATTGCATCCCTTGCCTTTACCAGTCTGATCATCATATTGCTCCCAGATATAGCCGGTTCTCTGGTATTCCCTAAAGATATTGCCGATAAGATTTTCGCGCAGCTCGTTGTATAGTTGACGGGCATCAGCTGCGTAGGGTCCTTCAATGCGTCCGTAGTGCCGCAGCGCTCGCAGCACTAAGTAATTTAAATTTATCCAAATCGGGCCACGCCAGTACGGTGGATCGTGCTCTGTATTGCGTTTCATATAGAGAGGCGATGTTTTTGAAAGCGATCGGAGGCCATACTTCGTCCAAATGATGTTTGCGTTGTGGATATCCTTTAGAGTTTTACTGAGATATGGCGAGTCATGGTCGAGGATTTCCAACAAGAAGGGAAACAAATTGACATAACCGTAGGTGGAGTCGACGAATCGAAGGTCGGGCTGCTTGAGCGTAACACGGACCAACTCAAGTTGTTGTTGCTGATATTTCGCAGCGTTGCGCTGAGTGATTTGGGGGCGCTTCAGCACTACGGAGTCGGTGTGGAGTCCATAATCGGCGTAGGTCTCTGTGAAGGGACTCAGGTGGAGATCATTAAGCAGTTTGTTGTCTGTTAAGTACGAAGCCGTTTCATAGTACTTGGCGTCGTTCTTCCCCAACAAGGTGGATAGCTCAGCCATGACATTTGCAGCAAAGGCGATCCAGCAACGTAGGTCAACGTGGCGTTCCTGTGGCGTCGGATGTGATGCACGCGGGTAGTCATCAAGGCCAGAAGTCAATGTTTTCGGATTGAGTTCTCGTTCACTTTGGGCGTCACGACCACGCCATTGATAGGTGCCCATCAGGTCACCCTTTTGTGTGTTGTTATACCAAGCAAACCAGGTCTGTAGCCGGGGGAAAAGCCTCTCTAACGTGGCAAAACGTCCTTTGACGGAGAGCTCCTTTCTGTGCTGAGTAAGGATCTTTTTGAGTGTAAGGAAGAACGTCGGCGGATTGGCGTTGGTATTCCTTTGGATGACGAATTCATCGGGGACCTTTGCAAGCGCCTCAACACCGAGGATTTGTTCTCGTGGAATCCATCCTTCAACATTCAGCAGGTCAAACCAGTGACAAATAATATCGAGTTCGATGTCCAGGTCCCACGAAGAGATTAAAAGACCATGGAAGCCCTCGTCCCAGAGGAATCCTCTAGGGAAAAACGACCGAGACGGTACAGCTGTATACAAAGGAGCCTTCCAGTACGGCACTGGATTCTTTGTGTAAACGCTTTGTACCCGAGACGATCCGTAGAAGTACCCGATGCTGCCAATCATATTACTCATCGCGTACTTGGCAAACTTGACTTCCTCTGCAGAGAATCCCTTCTCCCGCAGGTGAAACGTGTTTTCAAACTTCTCGTCGAAAGCTTCGATCTTCTCCTCTAGAGATTTCGTGAACTCTCGTCCAATTGGCGGCTTGGGTATCTCTTCTCCCACGGAGAAGCCCGATGTAGACTGGTACGTAATGTCCACAGCAAAGTCCAACTCCGCCGTCACTTGAATCGCAATAAAGTTCGGATCAGCGACGTGACCTGCCGTTGACGATATCATCTCCCCGGGTAGAGACACAAATCTTCTACCACTCTTAGCGGTTATCACTCTAAAATGCGCAAAGAGAATCTCTTTCAAGTCCTTCAGTGAATGTGCCGCTGTACTCAGATGCGACTTATGCAACACCTTGCCCTTGACCGGATTCACTTTCACTTGGAATTCTCCCAGTCCCAATGTTTCTCCATAAACTCCAGGTTCCGAAGACTTCTCATCCGAGACGTATTTGATATGACCATTCGTACGCTCGTCCAACGCCACATACCAGATGAGGGAAATTTCCCTGTTCCACGCGTTCGTGTAGTTCCTCACACTTATTCGCGCCGTCCAATCACCTCCGAACTGCTTGCCCGGATACTTGACAAACGAAGTCTTTATCTCAAACGGCAGATCATGGATCTCCTGAGTGCCAAACGTTCGCCCATCGTGATGCGTCCAGCCGTACTTATCTAAGTTATCCCCAATCTCGCACCAATGGCGAATGCCTTTTCCTCCATGCCCAAGGTTCTGTGGTGAATACCACATCAGTCCCATAACCAGCGAATGCGGGTCTCTCGTCTTCAGTCCAAAATAGTTGCCCGGTCGATACGATCCCCAATATCGATCAGGATCATCCAGACCCGTTCGTTGTACCATCTTCTCACTGTCATACGGCGTATTCACTCTCGTCTCCAGGTACCCAAGGTAACCGAAGTATGATGCAATGGCCAGGCATGCACAACCTATGATCGTTTTCCATTTGCCCAATATGAATGGTCCCGGTTCTGTCCTCTTGGAGCTGGTACTCTGTTTGGTTGGTTTCTTTGGTAGTGGGGTTTGCTGTGAACTCTGTGTGCTGCTACTCGTTGTAGGCGGAGTAGCTGTAGAATTGGAATTGCCGGCGTTTTTTCGTTGGCGTGCCATTGTCCACGTCAGCTAAAGAATATTGATATGTAATAACGTATTTTTCTATGATAAGCTGAAGTAGTTTATGTTGGAGTACTCACTCTGCCGATAGGGGAAATTATTTTACTATAAATTTAATTTATTTAGTTTTGTTATCTTTGGAAGAAGCTATAAATTTATATGGCACTTATCCATGATTTTGTGTACACAAATGACAGGAGAAAAGAAGGAAAAAAATAAGACAACAAAAGTTGCAAATCTGACGCGGTGGACAATTGACGAAGGTTCGTTAAGTTTTTCTTAATTTCTTATTTTTTGTTGCGAATATCAGGAGAATGTTCGGAGAGATAAGTGCTATGGATGTCTAGAAGATTTGAATAAAATGTTGGTTGGTTCAGCAGGAATTTAAAAATCTAGTGAATTCTATGCCCTGTTGTTTAAATGACATTTTTATAAGACGTAGTGCTTTTACGGGTTACGGTTACGATTATTTTTGCCTTGAATTTGTCTTGCGGGGATGCGGCATACCCGGATGAAGCATCTCAAATTCAACTATCTCTTTGTAGAGTTTCGAGAATGCTATCATATGTGCCTTTGAACTCTCTTTAAAAAATGTTGGTTTGGTCTTTTGTATGATTTGTCGTAGATTGGCTCTATTGTTTTAGATTTACCTCACTGGTTGGTGCCGATTAGTGTGGCTAATAAGAAGGCGGTTCACCCGCAGATTTATTGTTTCCACATCCCTACTGACTAGGACTAAGTTTACCGTGTTATGTATATCTTGCAAAAGATTGTAAAACATTGACTATGATAGAGTTCCTGAGATGAGCGATAGTGCTTTCAGCCCTACCAGACTATCTGAGAAGATATGTATTCTAGTACCCTTGATACCTTCTCCAAAGTTCAACCTAGCAAAAATCTCAATGGCAAATATTTTTCTTTAGAACACAGTGGGATACTTTTCATAGGTACCATGGTTTTGGTTGGGTACAAAGATGACAGCTCTAACTCCAGTTAGTGAACCAGACAGTACTATGCGCTAGACCAGTATCATGGTTCAATATTTCTACTAAATATATCCGTGCTAAACAGTATTCCATTACCATAAAGAGCACGTGCACCTTTTGCTTTTTCATGAAAGAGACGTTTGTCAGAAGCTCGCAAGAGGTGGAACAGTGAACATTTAAGAAAAACGTTGGTGGTGCTTAGGAATCGAACCTCGACGAACGAAGTTCTTGGAATTAAGTCAAGTATTTCCATGTGGCCCAGAAGATCTTCTAGTTAGCTGCCAGTGTACGTAGCACATGTACCAGCTGCCTTATAAAGATTTGCAGAGAGAGTAGTTCCCAAAAACAGCTTCTAGTGCTGTCGTAGGCCAGGTCGTGTAGCTTTTGCAATACTCTGTAGCTTCTGGAGCTAAGTTGCCTTTAACCATTCAAAAATTTCAATGGTTATCAGACGCTGCTGGGACTAATCGTCTTAATATACGGCCACTGTATCATTTTGAGATTAAAATACCTATACAAGTTTTGCGGTACAAAGGCCTACTAGTCCTAATGCCACCAGACTTCCAGTCAAGTCTTGCCTGGGGGGATGGGGCCTTCAATCAATCCCAATTAATAGGAATGGGATACATAATCTGTTGCATTTATCAATTGGATTATTGCTAATTAAACATAATAAAACCACGAATAAATCTGGGTACACTTATTACAGCTATCGGACAGCAGATGTCCCCAATTGAAGTTGCACATCTAGTACATCAACCGCATCATGTTCTACCTATTTTTTGATAAGCTGAAACATAGGTGGCGCAGCGCCACTGTGGCAGTTAATGACTGTTGTCCTGTTGGATATGATAAATTTCTATTCAAAGTAAATTCTTCCATTTAACAAACAATGCCACAACACATCTGCTTCTGCACATTTATTAAGAGTTGCCACAATGACTACTCAGAAGAAGAACAAAAACTAATCAGTTCCTGAATTTGCAATGAATTGTGTGAACGACTTTATTATCGACCGCGCCACTGGTAGTGCCATGACAATTAGAAGGATATACCGCCGCTCTCCAGGACGCATGCCACATGCGGCCAATTGGACTGACTCTTTGCTATTACCGACTGCCGGCCCCTTTTTTCAACAAAAATGCATAAGTTAACCCAGCATGGTTCCAAGATCCCACCTGCAAAAAACAAACAGATTCGATTTCTCTCTTATCGATCAGGACGACCTATTCATGCAATCTGGACCCGAAGCTATAGCGTCGTCGGTGTCTTTTAGTCACGGTCAACCAGAAATTAGTCCACATTTCCTCTCTTTGTGATTGTCAAGATGACTCCATTGTCTGTGTCTGCTCAACGTGACCACCAACTAATGTTCAAGATTAGACCACGTAGATTCCTTTCAAAGAGCTCGCATTGAATATAGCATACACGTTGCAAAGAGTGAGAATCGGGTTTTCTTGATTTGCCAGTGGTTTATTTGCATTTGAATTGGGCGGCGATAATTCCCATAATTCATACGTCTCTGTGGAATGACTCTATCCTCTAGCGCGAGGGTCAAATTGACGGCTTTACCATTCGTGGTGAAGGTATTGTGCGTGTACGAATGCCGCGTCGCCTGGTGACTGTGGAAGATTTGCATAATTTTTTTTTTATTTTTATTTTTAATGACGACAAGATCATCAAAAACTGATTCATAAATGTGAACCAAGATACCGAGAGCCGTGACAAATGAACGGAAGTGTCGTTTCGGTTTGGCGAGATGTACTCCTGTGGCCACATACTCTATGTTGGGCAGGATCAACTGAAAGGGGAACTTGTTATTTTGATTTACTGGCGAAGGATTTTCAGCTGCCGGCTAGACTTTTGATTCGGTTTGTAAAATTTCGTGGTTGAATGAGGAAACAAAGCCTTGGCGGAGAATTGTTGGAATATTTTGTAATAACGGCTTTCTATAGAGCTCTGTCCAACGAAAATTAACACAGCAAGCTTTAGAAGATAGCAAAACCTTCAGAGATTGCCTCCGACAGAATTGGTCATTACAGCACGATTTTCGAACTGTGTGGGCATGTAATACTATACAACGTGATCGTTTGGTGGACAGTTTTTGAAAAATCCGTGCTCCTCACTTAATTAACAGAATTGCAATGGATGTATGTATGTGTAACAGTAGTACACATCTGTTGTTGTTAGATACATCCTTAGAATATCTGACCATGTCTAGTCGACGGCTTAGGAGAAAGGTTGTAACCTAACTCATCTTAGCCCGGTGCAAGGGTCGGCTTTCCTATGCATCAGTGGAGCACTAAGAACTCCTCCTACAGTGGCTCTTGATATTTCTGTTTCACTTGCCACGTTTAGATACATAAAGTAAAAAAATGGTAGCTTGTGCAGGTACTCGTTTGAATGCTACATTTCAGTGGTCTAGTCTACTTACTGGACACTCCTCCATTCTTAACAATCTTGACTTCCTTCCGCAAGACATAGACTACGTACTTCCACAACTTCTGTTCGATAAGAACTTGGAAACACGTATCCCTTCAAGAGTTGATTGGGAGGAGGATCTGGAGCTACAAAACATGGGATCCATATGCTTCTATACGGATGTATCAAAAACGGAATCGGGGTTTTCCATTTGTTCTTCTTCCAATCTAAAGTGGATTTTTATCTAGACCGGGATCTGGGAACATTCAACTGTGTAGTTCTAGTAAAGGGACTGCTTTTTTTCACTTCAGCCCGGATAGAGAATACATTTTCGAGAGTAGCAAGTGTTTTCGAAAGCATTTCAGTGTTCTACAGAAGAAATCTATAATCTTGAGATACTTCTAGCAGAAAGAATGACCTTGAGCATGAGGAATGCAAAGCATCTTAGCAAGGATTCTCCGTTACAATTTCAGTCGATGAACCGACATAGTTTCATTCTTGAATATCTACTTGAGTGCAAATCTGATTGCCTCCAAGGAATAAAAAACCCCATCACTCTTTAATTTCGATGTGAGAACTTTTTATTGCAACAATTCCCATATCATCGTCCACCTATCAGGCTAATTTGGATACTTTACAACAATCTTCAAAATCCCATCTCAAGTACTTCACAAGTACTTGAGATGAATGCCATCCTCAAACAAATTGCTCCTTACACATGTTCTACATCAGTGGTCGTTATCGTCGAGAAGAGAACTCAGTTGAATCTGTATTCCGATGGTCTTTGCGGACATGTACATCAAAAGACAAATCACTTACTTACTCACCGGATCGAAAGGTACTTCCACAAGGAGAACGCATCCGGCTGTAGTGTCTCTCCCTTCTGAACGCTGCTGCTTATCATTATATATCATGCAGTCGATATGCAAATTTTGAATTTTTCAAGAAGTCGTCCCTTTCATATTCAAATTTCTCCGATTAACTGTGTCGGTTACACGAAACAGTATTTTTTTTTTGTTGCTGTTTGTTGGGGTTGTATGAAGAGAAGTTTTTTTTAGAGACCAAATAGGCGGTGAACATCATGAACCCTCGGAAGGGGTTTTGCGTCCCTAAGTACGGTTTTGTGTGCTTTTCTACTTTTTTTTTTGTCTCAGTCAGATGTCAGTCAGAGGTTTCTCGTTTTGTATATGGTTTTGGGTTTGTGGAACAGTTTTGATGTCTTAATCTGTTTATGATCCCTGAACGATGAATATGAATTTATTTGCTTTGAGATGTTCTCAATCGGGTTTTACTGGAACTGGTTACACGATCAATTTGGTAAAGGGGTGACTTTTCTAACAAGATTGTTACTTCTCAAATGGTACATGCATGCACGAGTATATTTTCGAGGAATAATTCGAAAGGAATCCATTACTTACTACATGCGAATGTGGTGAAGTGGACAATATTAATAAATTCGACAGTTTAGCTATCACACCTAAGTATTTGCTGCTGCTTCTGTTTTTGCCACCAATGTACACTGCAATCTAGCTGAAAGAGTCCTTATGGCGATGTAAATACACTAGATTCCAGAATTCATCAAACCAACTCCGTATTCGTGATTGCCATGGAGATTTCTTGAGTAGGACGTGCTATTACCTTCAGGTATGAATACGTTGCCTGGCAACCACCTCATCTCATTCACTTCCGAAAGTTCAAGTTTATACCGAGTAAACTTACGTTCCAATTGGTGGCATCTGGTGTTCTGATGGTAGTCATCGCCAGGCAGAAAGCTGTCGAATGTTCGAGATGCAGAGACACACCTAAGTGTGTTAAGCTCTTGTCTGTCCTTGATTTCCTCCAATACTGGTTTGGTGAGAACTGTTTAGACGAGAGACATACAATCTGCTGTGTTAATTGAAAACCAGGTTGCTACTGCTCGGGCCCAATACAGATTCAGGTCCTGACAAATCATCCTCTGAGACTTGCTTAGCAATCACATCGGAGATCTCATTTCCCGCAATCCCAGTGCGACCTGGGACCTACATAGGAGTCAAAGAGTTCAGTTTTTCCACCAAATTCAAAGAGATTTTGTATTCTCTTGTATCCTGTTACCCCTCTCCACAACGACTCCAGCACCGGAATCTTGACTAGTTTTGGAGCCATCCATACAAATTCGATTAAAACCCAATTCAGATTCAGACTCTGGCCGCAGCCAGTCTAAAATGCAAGGCAAGTCGAACCTCGGCATATCCATGGAACCAGTGTCGGTGTTACCAAAAGTTACCTCGTCCAAGACGGTAGATTACTTTGATAGTATAGCCCATGATGTATCAAGGAAAGGATAGGTAAATCAAGCAGAATATCTAAATCAGAACCAGACGGACTCGCAAGAGCTCCCATGCAGCCGAGATTGGACGTTCTCTGGAGTATAGTTAGAGGGCAGTTACATATTTGTGCAAGAGAGCAATGGAGATAGAACGCCATATGCTCAGCCGCGTCATAACATAATGGCTGTAGTCCGAATCTTCAGCCAAAGTTCTATTCATCAACATTGGCCTACTCCACAAAACTCTTCTACTCCCGTGTAATACTCCCCTAAACTAATTTTTAAGAGTTTTGCAGACTTCGACAATCAAAACAAAAAACCTTCTTCTCCCACCGACTGAAATCATTAAATAAATTTAATTAAATCAATTAAATCCAAGAATTTATTCATTTTTCCATCTAACATCTTAGCCACCCGCTTACCTTAGGTCAAGGATAGACTAACAAAGCACACATCGGGGGTTAAAGGAGTACACATGCTTAGGGCACTAGTAACGAGCAGAGAAACGATTCCATTATCACGTACACGAGATCACCTTATGTCGCCCATACCATCTGCACTTGAAACAAATCCAGCACAACTACACAACAAACGAGTATCTCGAAACGGAAAAGAAAAAGAAGCCATTATTCAACGGTATCACACAAAATCCTTCTTCGCTTTTATTTTTTTTTTCTGCCCGCCCCCAAGCTAACTTGTTCTGTGCTCTCCTACCGCCATACATCCTTTTATAATTCTCTTTTCGCAAAGTGTACGACTGTGTCCTCCGTATACATACATACATGTATACCCCCAGCATCCTGGACAATGTAGCAATCCTTGTACAGATTGTTAAAGTGGACAACCTAATAATACACGTTGTATGGCTCGACTCATACATAATGCATTTGTAAGCTCTTGCAGGATGGAGGGAATATTGCTGCTGGTGGTAGTAGTGAATTTTTTCCAGGACATTTTTTTTTTCTGTTCCGGTTGGTGGGTCTTTTTTTTGTTTTGTTGTTGTTTTATCTCCAGAAGCAACTCCCCACCTACTAACATCGGGAACGACCGACCAACATTAGCCTTGGTTTCGTTTTGTTTCGTTAGAATTTTTTTTTCTGTTTATATCCTCAAGTGATTGTATCCTTACAGCACACATATGTATGTATGTATGTGGAAGGTGAAAGGTAGAGCGGGAATGATGATGTTAGCTACCTCCTCATGCATTTACAATTTCTTTTGTTTTACCAACGACGACAAGGACGACACGGGGTGACAACTCCAATTTGCATATCTCTCAAAGTGTTAGCCACCGGGTGACAGACATTAAATAATTAAAAAAATATTCTCTACTCTAGCAGAAACGATCCGCAGGACGAGAAGCGTTTTTTTTTTCTTCCAAACGAAAAATCCATTTTATTTCAGTGTAAAAAAAAAGAAAGAAGTAAATTCCACGAAAACATATAAAAAATAGAAACTCACTCGATATCCTTGTTTCTGTTTGGTCCTGAAGCGCTCTTTCTGTTTGTATCTCTTTAAGTGATAAGTAATTAATGGGAGAACATCAATAGGAATTGAGTTGTTTTACTCTAGCCTTTCACAAGTGACATATCCTGTAGTAGCTGCCTGCCCTAAGGGTATAGAATATTATTTTTCTAAAAGCGGTAAACAGAACACCCACTGCCCAGCAGGAGGTGCTCCTGCTATTCCCAGGTACTGTATTGAATTGGAATTCCTGTTAATCGACAGCAGATAGCATCACACAGACCTGGCTCAATGGGGGTGCTACCAAAAAAAGAAGACACTGATTGGCTGACATCTAATGTGGAACAAAGTAGGATATGATTACTTTCATCAGGACAAACAAGCGAATTCATTTTGTTTTAAAAAAAAAGGACTTTTCTCTGCCCTGCTCTGTTTTGTTGTGTGCAATGATTTGTCGGCAAGACCACTGATGTTGGAATGTCTCCATTTAGACGGACTGCTTTGGTGAAGAGTTCAAATTTGGTTTTAGTACCGACAAAGGAGGTGCACCACATAAATAAGGATCATAGGGTCACACTCTTTGTACGTATATTCTGGGAAATTAATATTGAATGTGGTTCCTGTGGTTAAGCGGTATCAAAACATGGTTGGAATTTACAATTTCAACTCTGTAGTTTGTGGAATTTCCGAATAGGTACCAATATGTGGCGTGCACACTTCTTCCTTTCTAATGAATTTCGAATACGTGTAATAGCATTAAACCACAAAGATCTAACAACTCCAAACCAACTCTAAACTAGGAGTTATTTGGCATTCGTTATAAAGACGGAACAGATCCTGTAGTATTATATTAGACTAAATATGAAGATTTGTCCCCTAGTCTTACACAGGGTTCCACCCTCTTGGTTCTGGCTTTGTCGTATCGTGGTCAGAGCTTCTTGGATATATTACAGGTGGGAACAGAGTTTTAGTTTTAGCATCTGTGCACGCCCTTGGAGGTTTGAGATCAAGCCGTTTAATTGGCTAATCCTTAAAGCACCATTGGCGACAGACTCATGCATGTACAGTATTACAAATAGCCTGTTGAGCATCCAGTCCAGCTGTTTTCATCGCTCTGGTTGTGCCTATACATCAATATTATGGACCAATCTTTGTGTCTGATTGCTACATCTCATAGCCCTATTGCTGAGTGGCTCTACCTTCGACCTTGTATTCCATAAGGTCTAGATAAACATTGCACGACTGCAATTTTTTTCTGTTGGATGATGAAAATCCTTAAAAGAGGAAACTGAGCCTATATTCATCTGTAGAGTAGGCTTTACACCCACTTAACACACCTGCCTTTATTTTCCTAGTATTTGCGGCATCGTCGTCAAGCATTTTATCGAGGTGAGCTTGTACAACGCTTGTTCATACAGCATCTTTAATTTCAGAGTTTCCACTTGGAACTGTCCTTGTACAGTACAAAACATCGTGATCCAGGACATTTGTAAGTTGGGCACAAAAATCTCCAGATGTTGACGACGTAGTATCCTAGCTCAAGATTATGGAGAAGTCGAGCTATGCTGCATTATGCTGGAAAAAATACGGTGTGTAGTGCAGTTTGGAAGGTCCACTTCAAATCTTGTTCAGATAAGCACCGGATTTCGATCATGCTATTTCGCAAATTTAGTGCTGGAGCAGATTTATTGTACGGAGGGTTGGTGTCAACCTGGAAGGTATTGTCTTTCATAAGTCAACCCAGTTGCTGTGACACGCAGATGAAATTAACAATATTGGGCTTTACTAACGAGTCTTTGCAGAGGCGTCCACGACAATTAACACAAAACCAGGAGATATTGGTCGCAAACCATTCATTATTAGAAAAAAAGTACTTCGTCGAATGTTCAAGTATATGCAAGGAGGACGAATGAAGGAGATGATTTATTGACGAATTCTATTAGCTGTTCCAAGATGTGGATGTAGTCGGGAAGACCAAAACTTGTCGACTAGATTGGCTTGACCAGATCCCTTAGAAATACAAAAAAAAGTATGAAACTCCATTACAAGGATGAAGCAATCGCAGATGCCAGGATTCTTGTTTTGACAAACTGGCAGCAGAGTGCCCGAGATCAAAGGAAACTGGAGGCCGTAGTGTTTCTTTACGGGTGTGGAACTCGATAAGTAAGTAAGAAAAAACCTCTGACTAAAATGGATAACTTTATGCGACATAGATAACTTTAACGATTCAAAAGCGCTCTCTAAAAACCATTCGTCTCCTACATAAACCTGATGAGGGTTTTACACTGAACTACAGCGTAACACTAGGATTGCTGCAAACTCATTTACTCCTATCCATGATTTTCAACATGCCCAAAACAGGCACACAAAAGAGAATCTCTTCCCGTGATTTCATCAAATGGGCCATCTTATCCCGGTGGCGACCGAAATTTACTGTCCTCATATAACATGGAGTAGACACTATTATTGAATCCCTAGTGCCTATCCTTAGATCCAGCTATAAACTTAGCTACAACGGCGTAGCCTAGGTACATATGTAGTCAAAGCTGGCAACAGATCTTCCAATTTCTTTTAGCCCTCTTAGGTCTCACCTCAGTATTCCTAAAGGTAATGAAATCATCGATCTTCACATCAGAAATGCTGCCTTAACAAAACACCCTTTAAACGAGCATCAATTCGGAAAGTTGACAGTAGTAGCTTTGATTCATCTTATTAGCACGATTGAAAGTCTGAAAAGCCTTTCTGGACATCTACGGAGCCTTTGATAATATATCTTTTCAATCCATCAGAACTGCTGTTGATGCCAATGACATCTACTCACAGATTAGTAGCAGAATTATTTTTGACAAGTTTGGATGATACTCGGTTTCCCTCAAAACTTTTAAGGGTTGTCTCCAAGGTGGAGTCCTATTCCCCCTACTATGGTCCATTCCATTGTAGTTTACACACTTTTAAGCGACCCTAACAATTCCGGATTTCTACCTCAAGGCTATCCTTGCCAACAAAAGAGACGGCAACCAGGAGTGAGGTCAAACAGGGCGATAAGAACCACCTCCAAAGGAGTCCTAGAGTCGCTGGAACGCCAACCATCCAAATGTCATCTGAGCATTGAATGAAACTCCAAAGGGCTAAATGGCGACCGCGAAAATGCATCTATCCTAGTGGATAAGTTGGAAAACGGAAATAAGCACTCGATCAACCAGTTAGTGTGAGATACCATTGACAAGATCAAGGCATTGTGCGAGGAGGTCATTAGAGAGTATAATGTCTCCCAAACATCGCCATGACTGAAAGTAAATCAGGATGGCAAGGGCAAACCGGAGCCATTAGCCAAAAGAATGAGCTACAAAAGACCAACCCAGCGACGAAAAAAGAAGCATCGAGAATGAGCAACAAAAAACCCGATGAAGCGGAGAATGTTCGGAAAGATCAGCAGCTTGAAACTAAAGACAACGAAACGTGGTCAAAAATTGTAAACAAGACCCAAAAGCCCAAAAATAAAGGGAAAGAACATTTGGCGAAAAAAAGAGAAGAAGAAAGCTGAGAATGACGCGACGCCAGTAAAGTTGTGATTGCGAAAATGGGAGAGATCTCCAGACAAACAAACCCTGACCTTAAAGAGCTCAGCAAAAACGTGAATTAGAACCAGAAAACAGTCAAGGGCGAGTTACTCATAGATCTCAAGAGAGGGACTGATGGACAGACTGCCAAATAGAAGGAAGTGGAATATGTGGAAGCGAGCATAAAAACACTGTCCCATCAAGCTACGTTTGAGCTACGTGACCTAGATGAAAGTAATAAACTACTCGCTGCAGGGCGTATAAAGATCGATTGTATTAGGTGCTGAGTACGCGAGCACATCACACCTGCAAGATGTTTCAAATGCCTTGAGTTAGGGCATATCGTCAGGCTTTGCAAAAATTTAGTGGTGCGCGCAGAAACGTGCCTGCGCTGCGGAATCAAGGGACATACAGCCAAAAAGTGCACTGCTGAACCAAAGTGTGGTATATGTGACCCGAAAGGCAACGGTAGAAACAACCATGACACGAAAAAAGAAGCCCTACTCGCAGTGCCTACTATTTTCTCGCAGTGCCTACTATTTTCTTAATGAAGTCGATCCTCGAGCGAGCTTTTTAGAACCCTGCCTCATCTATGGCTCATACGCTCCAATATTGTTCTCATAGTGTCCAGCTTACACTTACCTTTACACAATACCTACCCTAACTACCAGCTTACACATTTATTTTATATAGAAGGGTTTCAGAGTAGGTGGCTTGATAAAAATCTCAAGTTGGTGGCTAATACTCTGGTTCACTCCAAAAGCAGTTCCACTAAAAGGTCTAAACTATCGTTCAAAGAGGACTACCTAGCAAAGCAACTATTTCGTTCCAGCAAAAATGTTGTTTGTAAAAGCCTGAAGTACAACTGAAGACTACAACATGTTGTCTACAATCCAATATTATGCTTAAAGTCAAACGCTAAAGACAAGCATCCCCCTATCAAACCAATTGCTTAATTCAATAAAAATCAATTACTGTCCACGAAAATATCTACATTGTCCTGAATCCAATACAATTTGGCCTGGCCATTCCCGCAGATGAGACAAATGTACCGATTCCCCCTGAGCGACGAGACATTCATATTTCTCGCAATCGATAAATTTTTATCCTTTTCGATTCTGGCATAATATTCCCAGAAAATGGCAAAAATTATTAAATACATCCTCAGGCCATTGGATTGGTCAGATCTCTTTCAATTTGGCATCGTGTACATTAAGTCGTCCTCCTGCCCTGTCACTATACGAGTAAGTTCAACAACGCGAAACGAAATTAAAAGTCACAACGGCAAGTGAATACCCCCACGAGAAGAATCACAGAAAATTAATTTTTCTTCCCCCAGTCCGCGGTGTCGACAATCAGTTTAAGTGAAATGAATTTCATCCCCCAAGCCAACCACTCGGGGAGGAGGAGGAGGAGAAGTGTAATCGCGTTAGAGTTATTAATAAAATCCGCTCCAATGACCGAACTCTGTTTGAGTAGATGGAAATGTCACCAAATCACTGGCGGTACCCGGTGGTACCAGTGCAGACTTGTCGCCTTGGAAATTATTCCGTTCCATTTGGTGCGACCATCGTTGTCATTGTCATTATCCTTGTTGACGTGCGAGCTGGCGCATATTTGCATAACTTTCGGGAGGATGACGAGACTTCGCAGTAGAGTAATCTAGATCTCAGGACAAATCCTAATCAGATTTTCCTTTCGCTTTGACACCCGCGATTGCAGCCCTAGTCCATCATGCCATTTGTTTTAGACACTCTCGTGCAGATCATAAAATCGTTACACCACATTGCTCCTTGACGGCAGCGGCGGCAATGGTGGACGCACTAATGGCGGATGTTTGATGGTTGCTCTGTGTATGGTGGTGGTGGAATTTGTGGCCGTTATTTTGCTCCTTGCGCCTGGCTACCATACCAATTTCCATATAAATTTTCTGTCATCTATCCTACAGACGGCTATCAAAGGATCTCGGCCGATTGGTCCGTCATCTCATCCGTGGCCAGGACTTGTCTGTTTTTTTTTTTTCGTTTATTTGTCGTCCTTGTGTTGTAGGAACTTTTCTAGTTTATCGGCGAAAATTTATTATACGGGATTGTGTTCTTTTTTTCTGGTAGTCTAATCCTGTGTAGGAAACGACGTCGACAATCGTCGAGTGGAAGAGATTCCGTTTAATTGTTGGAACATTTGTTAGAGAACAACTACTCTGCTCATTCCGGTAGGTGGCCTGAAGGACAGTTTAATCCTGAAGTTTATTTTTATGGGAGTCTATAAAGTTTCGAGATTTGTTGGTAAGGAATTCCGTTTTTTTTTTTCGACCATACTCACCTATAGTCATTCACTGACGCCACTCACTCAGACTCCCTTTCGAAATGTTTGGACGGAGAATGGTGCTCTACCATGGGCCTATTTTTACGTCTGTGAAAGTTTGCACATTTGTTTATTTTTTATTTTGGCTGGTCCTTTCGAGAGATACAATCCTGGATTTGTTTCTTTTCGTTGTGATATCTGAGTGTGGAGATATGTAAACAATTGGAAAGGATCTTTCGGGGAGATTTATGTTCATTTTTTTTGTTAGTCTCGGATTAGGTAGTGGACTTTGACCTTTATACATGAGATACTGTAAGCTGTATTCGTGGGTAGTGGGCCCGTCAACCTCCAGGTGACGTGCTCCTTTTGGATGAGTCGACCGAAGTATTGAATATTGAAAGCGCCCATTTAGTGATGAACCGTGTAAGGACTTTTATTTTGAAACCAAATTTGACGATGACTTTTATGACAAAGCGATCATCTTATAAATTATTAAGGACAGACAAATCAAAATATTTACGTCAGGACCTCGCTATTGTTGGAAAAATTGCGGTGTTGGGTAGATAATCGCAAATTGTCGAAGTGTGATTTGATGAATTTCTCAGGTTCGATGATGAATTGCTAGTTTGGAAATCGATGCATCTTCATTTGGGGTACATGAGTTGTAAGGTTTCATACACATCCAGATGGAAATGAGGTGTCTAGCGTTACAAAATTGACTTTTTAGATATCGAAAGGAAATATGAGTTGTGGTAAAAAAAAAAATTCAAAGACAGACAAATTGGGTGATGTTCATGGAAATTGTGGAAAATTTTGACAACCCTGATCTCTTAACTTAACCTGCAAGCAAGAAACTTTTCACAACCTGCTTAGTGCAAGCTGTCAAAGGCTTTGCACAAGAAGACGTTCTTTCTACCACTATGTGGAACTTATTGGTCGACTCCCTGCTACAAAGTCTTTATTATCAGCTGGAGTAATTTACCATCCCTGTGTGAGCATATAGAGTCCGAACTAAACATAGCCGATGTTTGGTATCTTTAGCAGGGATTACCTGTCAATTCATTTAAGAAAGATATGATTTTTGCTGTTTACAACAGAAAGAAAGCTACCATTCTTGGTCATTCAGCTATTTAGTATATTACGCATCCCCTTGGATCCAAAACTAAACTTTACCAAACACATATAAGTTAGAACATCAGAAATATTAACTGGCAATGCCGTAGAATGTAACCTGAGGATTAAGCTACAAATTGGCTACTGGAAATGCACTTCTATTGTTAGAGTCTGTCTTTCGGGAGCACACTTTCGAGCTCACACATCTTGTGTTTTGGGCAATGAAGCAAGAAAGACCCGTGGATACATGGATAATCAGGATGGACCACTCTACATTGTGTGGACAAAACTAAGGGTGATACTGTCTGTATAAATGTGTATAGGGTGGGCCATCTGTTGGTTTCTTTTAGAATCATCTGTTTTTTTGACACTGACAGCTCTTATGCACTAAAAAAAATTGACAGAAACTCAGTATTATATTTTTGTGGTACGAGGTGGATCGAGTTGCGCTTGAAAAGTGTTGCTTTGTTGCCGAAACAGTGAGAGTTTTGAAAAGAAACTTTGGTCGACTACTGGTGTACACAAGCTTATGATGAAAGTTCATGAGACTAGTTTGTTGATTGATAACCGAAAATATTCTCGTCCTGTGCGGTCAATGGAGAATATTGCAGCTGCTGACGTTCTTTGGGTGACGGCATTATTGAGCCATTTTTCTCCAAGACGATAATGGAACAAACGTTACAGTCAATGGAGAGCGCTACCGAGGCATGATAACAGAGGAATTGGACTGGGGAAAAAGAAATTGAGGATTTGGATTGGGGCGAGCTATAGAACCTTTAAAACCCAATTCCAACATAAATGAGTGGAAAATTTTTAATAGTCACTTGGCCCGGGTTAGCACCCGTGATTCTAAAACCTTAATATTTTTTTTTGAGATTGATTGAAAATCGCAAAGTTTCTCAAAATTTCTGTCCCTTAACAAAACGTTTCTCGGCGACAGGAATCCACATCACAGTGGTCATCCGAGTGCTAGCTGCATATGCAGCCACTTCTTCTATATACCTAACAAAAGGTAGGAAAATACACAACCTCATATTGTGGTCTAATGGGTCCTCCCACCTACAACTGGTGCAATTGGTTGAATCCTAGACAAATAACAAATCTAGAAAAACAAAAACCAACAAAAACGCTTGCGGAGAAGAATTAAAGGACCCTGCTTTCATATCTTTTTGAACAGTCAAGCAGTTCTATTAATGCTTAAATCCTTAAATGCTTAATGGACGTAGCATCTATTTCAGGAAACGAAGATTTCTTGAAGGTAATGAAGGCTGACCACCTGGCGAGAAGAAGGGCTTGTCGCTCAATCGTTCAATCGTGGTTCTATTTTGGGGTACCACTTAAAACTGCCCACTCCAAGATAAGACAATGGTAGATCGACAGACACGCTGACTACTGGATCAACCTTCTGGTCTGAGACAAGTGAACAAGTTCATCAACCTGAACCGAAGTAATGACACAACTTTACTTGATCTCAACAAAGACGACTTAGAACCTTAACCGGGGTTGTCTACTTAGATATCATTTCCACAATGTAAACCGGCAGATACCAATATTTTCCGGATCTGGAGCGAGCAGATCATACTCTTTGCGTATGTCCAGGAGCCGCAAGGAAAAGTTTTCCAATGATTGGGAGGTTTTAAATGATTAAGCAATTTTTGCAAAATTTTAAACTCCTGTCAGCGATCACAAAACCTTTTTCAAGTTATATATCGAAAGTTTGATAAATGGCCACTCCGTCCATCACCTATCTGATGCTGATGTTCTGTTTCTTTCACAGATTTCTCCTCTAAGCCTTGCTGGAGGATAAGACTAATTCTTTCCAATTCAAAGGAATTGACCCACTGACTGATACAAAATGCAGTCCAATTACGAATTGCATTTTAAATCCTCTTTCAAATAACCTTCACGACCTGAACATGAAAGGCAATCACTACCTTAAAGTAGCACCATATGTACACCCAGTCGACCCAAGTCTCGTGCCCATTTGTCCTGTCGCACCCAGTCAGCTGGCCAGCAAATCAATAAAAAAATACAAACAAAAAGCCAAATCCTCACCCAAAAAAAAAAACACACATATCTGTCTTATGTACACGAATTGCCCAATAAATCTTTGATCCCCAATCAAAGATATCACATGTCCTAAATCTCATCTTCAATTCGACTGCGTAGTAATTATTTGGTGAAATAAAAAAAAAATTTCCTACCCCAGATCACATACTGTGAAAGGAGAATCCATCTTACTGTCCCTGTTATACTTAGATCCCTTATCAGGATTTCCTTTCCTTCAGCCAGCATCCTACTTCTCCGGTAGCGGGTATTGAAAAATTGGCCAGAAATCTATTTCATACTCAATTTCACATCACACTGATGTCCTTTGGTTCTGTATCAAAAAATCGGATAAGCGATTTCCTCAGAAAACATGATTCCCTTGGACAATGAACATCCTTATTAGTAGACAACAATATGCTCCTTGTTTGCCATCATTGTGATTAAAAAATTACCAATATCATGAGTAATTTGATCGTGAGTCTCAACGATAAGGATCGTGCAATAACATACCAACTATGCACTGCATATTGCATAATTCTAAGTAGAGTCCTTAGTCCTTTCTGTGTTCTTGTGAAGGATGTAAATTTTGTTGAAAAATGGATTTCGGTTGGTTCCCAAATAGGGATCCAATTACCGATAGTAGGCGGCGGCTATGGCGGTGTTTGAAAACAACAAACAAAAGGATACTCTGTTGATGGCGTCACTGATGACGACAGTGAAGAGGGTGTTCGTTGTGTTGGCAAAATAAGATAAGATTTCCAAATGAAATTGGTATTCCAAGGATGCTGGAGTGATTAGGAGCTGTTTAGCGGAAACAATGGATTTCGATTGAATTTTGATGAGCCAAGGATTACGACTTGTACATACTTGGAATTGGCTTCTTAAGAAGAAGTGTCAAGTGTTTGGTTGTTTCTGAAGAGCTTCAATTCAAAGTCAAGTAGCAGAGAGTTTTTGAAATAGATTTGGAATTTTAAGGATTGCTGGAGCATTTTATGAATTTGTAAAACTGGGTTTTTTCTGTCATGTCCTTGAAATGTTTTCATCTGCATCGAAATTCTAAACACCAATCGCACACATTGTTCTTTAAACAAACAAATTCTCTTTCTCCTCCTTTCATCCATCCGCATGGGATATGCATTGGATTAGTGGTCACCTGATCTTTGGAACGATCATCTAGGATTTGCAGGATGCATTGAGTGTAAACTTTTACCGAAATGAGATTTAAATAAGTTGCATTCTGTCGACCAGAGTGCATGTGGAATATTTGTGTTCTAATTTATGCAAAACAATGACAGACAATACCATGCGATAATGGGAGTGTTTTTGGGATTTAACCAATACAAAGACCAAGCGCCAGGATTATATGAAAAATAAATCACATGTCCTTTCTTGTGCAATGTGCTTAATGAAGACAAACAATTTGTTGATGCATGATGAATATGTGTATGGGTATGGATCGTTTAACGTACAATACGAATGCAGATTGGATCTCAGGGAATTTGCATTCTGTATTCTACTTAAAAAAAAAAACAAAAAAATAATAGCATCCTTTGTCAGATATGTAGAATACGATATTAGTGATTTACGATAACAGGTTCATCTGTTTTTGTTCAGCGTACTTGATTCTTATTCCTTTACCGAACAATGGAACATTATTAGCAGCTTGTTCAAATGTTGCAAATGATGGGATAATGTTGGGATTTAATCATAGGTGAGCTCATTTGATAGAAAGTGGTTTTCAAAGTTTAAAATTTATTCATTGGATGTTCTAGGACTTATTTGAAGTTTCTACTTCTTTCTCACCTACTAATGGGAAGTCTACACGAAGCCATGTTACCGCTGAATAATTTCTTTTCAAAAAGTCTGCCTGCAATAAGGTCAGAGATGGTTACAGTACTCTATACTCTGGTGCCTTCATAGAAACTGACAACACTAGACAGTTTTTCAAGTGGAGATCTATACTATCCTAATGCCTACCGACTGTATTGTAAAGAATATGTGGAAGGGTAAGATTATATGCGTCTGCAGTGTTAGGCTGCACTTAAGGTGTTGATCAACCCCTTAACCCGTTCCAAAATAGTTCGAAAATGAAAGAATTCTTTGACTTTTGCCTGGGTTTCATGTCACACTGGGATTACGAGAATGAGATCGCCGATGAGATTGCTACGCAAGGTTCAGAGGATCATTTCTCAGGATCTGAAACTGTTCTTTTTTTTATTTACAAAGGGTTACGAATATCCTTTTGATGTTACGACATAGAGCTGCCGAAATTGAAAGAATAAAGAAGGCGATACCGATGCACATTGGTTTTAAATGTTTGAAGGTTTTAATGTGAGAGAAAAACGGAGTTTGGGTGAATATTCGAAATCCATGTTCAGAAAGAATCTTAATACTTAACCGTACGTCCGAGCCAAGACTTGAAAACTCTTGAAAGGTCACAATACAACTGAATATTTCTCTTAAGCACTGATTGTGAAAAAAATGGTAGTTCAAGGAGACGGAAGAAGGATTCCTTCGGTGTTCAAGCTAACCCATTGACTCCTCTTATCCTCAAACTTCTTTTAGATTAAACGCACGCTTCTGGATCTTAGACGATAGAAGACAGCATTGGGGTTTTGAAGTATTAACTTCTTCTCCATTGTCTGCACCTTATTTTATTATCCTATTAAGATCGGAATGTTATGCTAGAATTAAAAGTAACAGACAAGAGATTAGTTATACAATAAATACGAAAGACAATGGGAAACAAAATGTAACCTTGGGGAACACCAGCACTTACTATATATGTTAGATAGACTTATTGGAGACTTCAAACCGTCCGAAAGGCAGTTTATAATTTTTTTAAAAAAGAGATTCATAATGGTTCCGATGAACACCCAATTTTGGGAAACGAGCTTGATGTCAGACTCTGTCAAATGCCTTAGAAATATCAAGCGAAACAATTCATCAGAAAGAACCAGAGATGGGTTCCACTTTTATATTGAGGAGGGCAAGTCATTCCACAAACGTGTTGAGTGGTCAAAGAATGTCACGATTTTCACTGTGCGACCGAAAATAGGTTTTAAAAGACAAGGGAGAGATAAGGAAGAGGCCGCTTGTGACACAACTTAGACACAACTATACATTTCATCCGAACAACTGTGGTGGAAATATCGGTAGACGATGGTCTGCGAAGGAATTTGACGGTTTCTTTCAAGAAGATGGAAATTTACAATGCTTTCCATGACCTTAGAGAACACAGAAGTTAGTGCTATCTTCAGTAGTTTGAAGGGGAAGTTTTATTGCCTTTTTAAGGTTTTGAGGGATCGGCTAAACGTGTGCGTGTTTCCACCTATCTGGAAAGATGCCTGCAGAGTACGACTGGTGGATGAACTTACGTAGAGGTTTAGCTAGGGTAGAAGAAAACCTCTTCAAAATAAGTGGAGGGTTTCCATCTGGAATTGAAGATTTGTTACTGTTGGAATCTTTCAGGACTCGAGTGGCTGAATGGGTAGTCGGAAAAATACTTCTCCAAAGGCATGTTGAATCGGATTCAATAATGGTGGTAGAAAAGTATCTGGCAAGGTGGAACTTGTAGCGAACATAGCTGCTAGCAGATTGGTTTTTTCTTGGGAGTCAGTGATATTTTGATCGTTGTGGACAAGAATTGGGATAGATTTGATTATTTTGAATAAAGACCAAAAAGATTTACTGTCTTTAGGATATTGCAGTGTTTTTTGCTTCACTTTTTGGTGTTGTACAAATTTCGAGTTACAGTGCAGGTTACAGGTCCAGTTAGTCCTTAGCCAACTGCCTCTAGTTGCGCCCTCCAAGTCAATTGAGGTTCCTTTCAATATGTGGACGACTTATGGACAGTTTTTTAACTAGGCACATGCCGCTGTAGAGCTCGTATAGTTCGCCGTTAAATTTATTCCTCCCAAGCCTAGCAGTGCAAATGGAATATTTTTCTCTGCGATGCTTTTATACAGAATCTATATACGATACTTAGTTGTTCGGGATAGGACTTTACTACTCAGCCTTCTCAGCTTGATAAAGCGATTAGTAGGTGCTATTACGTTTTACTTTTGCTCAAGTATTCAGAATTGGTGGCATAGCCAAGGTAGACAAAGACCTTTACTACCTCAAAGTTATAGCTGTCGACAGTGAGGTTCTGTCCAATTCGTCAATGTTGGATAGCCGTTCTTGTGGACAGCATGCGCTGGTGACATTTCGCTGCAAATTATGGGTTCCTTGTGTCAAACCCAGTATGTTTAGACAAACCGCGTAATTGCTTTAGCACATGCTTTAGAACACATTCGTGAAAACAAAAATGAAAAAAAAAATCGTCTTATATTAGATACCTCTACATCACCAACCACGTTAAGGTTTACCACCTACGTAACAAAGAAGTCATCGTTGTCCTCCCTCCATCCCTTAAATCAATCTAACCAATTGTTTTTATTTCGGTTTTAACTTTATTTGGCCACCATCACCACCGTCACCATAATTCACTTAAAAATTTATTTTATCCACCAAAATTAACCCAAAACAAAAGCCTAGCCAACCCAAAACTTTTCCCAAAAAAAAAAAAGGACAAATACAATAAATTTCAGCTTAGCATCCCAATAGATTGACCAACTCGCCATATTTCTTTGGAAACAGCAGCCACCCCAGAGGGTCGGTCGACTGGACTTCTCCGAAAACCGAACGACAACAACATCAAATGTGTCCCAGTTGTTATCGGATTTTGGAATTTGCATATGGCGTCTTTTTTGGCACTTTATAAATCCATAAAATGACCGAGAACTCCATGACGTTAAGTCCCCAAATCGGCTTTACTCGATCCGTATATACAGAAACGTGTATGACCTCACCCTGTTCTGGGGATTTTTTCTCTCTGAAACGCAAGCCGCAGGCGATCTTCTATAGAAATGGGCTTTTGTGGCAGAGCAGTGATTTTTTTTTCCTGTTTAACTGAAACGAAACAGTGTATGTGTCCGTAGAATAAAATCCTCAATTTGCTAACCATCTTTTGGGCGTAAGAATGTGGGATAAATCCTTTCACCCACCACCGAGCGACCACTCCCGCCACCATCGTACTGACACCATTAAATCGGGTGAATGATTCACTTTGAATGGAAGGAACTCTCTCTCCTTCTTTCGATGAGTTCTATACACAAACGGTTTTGGCCTAACACATGTGGACAGGTCATCCGTGGTGTGCCTGAGGAGAAGGATTTACACCAGACCCTACTCGGGCAGAAAAAATAAAATAAGGGTTAAATTTTATTTTGATAAAATAAAGGAAATTTACTCGAAGCATGAGGAAGAGCAGGGATTGAAACGGCAGGACGTGTAGAGCACATGGGACATCGGGGCTAACTGGATTAAAGGATATACTACATGTTTATTCGGGTGTAATAAAAGGAGCCAAATTATCCTTCCGTATGGATTTGGAATTTGGAATTTTCGAATTTTCTCTCCCTCTCTCCATGATGACTAATAACACAGGAAGGGAAAAGAAAATCGAAATTGAACCGAGTCCAGTTGTCGACAACGAAGGAGGTGGATTGTGTGTGTGATTTTGATTGAGTCTGGAAATAGTCGGGTGTCACCTTTAAATTCTCGATTTTATATATTATTCTTGGGCTTCCGGTCAAGTAATTTCCTGCTCTATTGACGAAAATCCGAACGTGTTTTTGAATAGAAATTTAAATTTATTGTTCAGTTCTAGTACCCAGGATAGTCAAGAATAGAAATTGCTTGCTACAAATCCGAATATATTAAATTATATGGCCCACGTCTAAAACTCTGCCAAGGAATAAAATCACTCCCACATCCTTCCAGATTCAAAGACATCATCCAACCCGTGGATAAAAGTCCACCAAACTCCAAAACAAACAACACGATGTCACACTGCACAGTGTGTGTATTCACATCCTCTGAATGGTGTGACGTATCATATCCCAAGTACTCAAAGGATTGTCCAGATTGCACCACCAAAGCCGCTGCCGTTGGGGCCAGCAGAACGCATCGATTCATCGTATAGGAAATCTCCTAGTAAAAATCAACAAACAATCAAAACCGTGATTCTTCCTTTTTTCGTTGGCCTCGAATCTGGCCACACTGAGAATTGCATTGGTCCTTTCGCATAGTCATCGTCGTGGCAAACCGGCTACCGGTAACCAAAGCCAGCATTTGATGGAGCTCTAGTCCATGTAGTGCTATGGCTACGGTAGGATGGTAGAGATCATGAACAGAATCGTTGTGCTTTGCCTCCCTCAGGCGCGATTGCAATAAACACTGACTAACGTGTGCGCCACACACTCGTGTTCTGTTTCAGTTCCTTCTCCATTTCCTTCCAACCATCGTCGTACTTGCTGCCGCCGATTCTTCCGTGGTTCGTGTTTCCTGTACAAAGGTGCAATTGCTCCAAGGGATGACGATGCCTTGCCACACATATGAGCCCGTGTGCGTTCCGCCGGAACACAAGGGCGGAACGAAAAACTTTCCAACTTTAGCGATTGCAACAAGAGCGAAACAATGCAAACACCGCCACACGATGAAGAAGGACGAGTGGGTGGGAGTATTTCTGGAGCACAATGGTAGCCACGGCCACCAGCACCGTGGTGGAAAGAAAAAAATCCTAGGTAAACCGAGTTAGTGGATTCGATTTCCCTTCCAATAAACAGGAAGTGATAAGCGGAGCAGTGCACAAAAAGAAAAAAAATAATGAAAATCCTATTGTTTCCTTTGGCAGGCAGTACTGGTATTTGTGTAGAATTTTTTCTGTTCCTTGCCTTTCCTTGTGTACATGTACATGTTGCAACAAAAAGGATGTTGTGTGTGCATTCGGCGAGTGAAGGAGAGATGTGCATGGGTATATCCATGCATACAAAGGAAGGATTGAACAGAAATATTTCTCATCAAATCCGTTAGAGATGTGAATAAACTGATGTGGATTTCTTTTGAGCTCCTTTTTCCGATTGATTGCGCTGAATTCCACAAAATGATGGTGCAGTGATGGTTGATGGGAAGGGACTTTAAGGTTGAAGGTTGATATTTTGTGATGGAAATGATTTAACAAGTTAAATATTCAACCAGATACATAAGTGTTTCATGTTTTCGTTTAAGAACTTAAAGGTAAGTAAAAAACTTTGTAAAAATATGAGCAGCAGACGAAATGGACTGTCCAAAGGAACAAGTTCATCGCGGTACTTGGCTACAATGCAACGTATAATTCATTACGTATAATTAATTCATTACAGTATCTGCATACATCCCCATCTGACAATTCTACACTATTGGCACGCTTCTCCATCTTAGATTTCTCGCCATTGTTAAACTGTCAACATAAAATTATTACTGCGATGACGTTTGATAAGTAAAAACTAGGAGGATATTAAATATGGATGAATACATACTCGCACAACATGTTGAAATAGTGAAAATTCACTACAAAACGTCAGTATAACAGCGCCACATGCCATACAGCTGGTGAATCAATGGCTCTATTGCGTCATCAATCAGAGACTTTAAATGGCCACCAATAAACTTTTTCCTTTGGGGCTATATTAAAGATAAAGTCCACGTCAATACTCCATGCGCATGAAAGGAAGACGAATGGAAAAGAAGATTTAACCGCGAGCTCTATGTTCTGTACCAAGATGTGGATGTAGTCCAGTAGCTCAAAAGACGTCGAGAACGTTGTCTCGGCCACATCAAGCTAATGGACAACAAAGCTCCAGCCGAGAGACACTTCGAATCCCTAATTAAACATTTTTCAAATCCTAGCCTTTCAGTTTGGAACGACAAGGAAGATCGATCCTCTGTTATAAACGATGAACCACAGCGATTGCAATATTTTCAGCTAAGCTACTTATCTTTGACATTAGCCGCTACAAATGTTGCACTGCTCTGTCGTCGCGACAATGCTGTACGGCAGTTTTGACTATTTGCATCATATTCTGTTGCAGATAGTTCGACATTCTTTTGGCGGTGCTTTGATGTGTCATGATGGGCAGTACTTCTGCCCTTCCATTGTCTTAGACATCGATCGTGTAGCGTGTTTCTGCCTCATAGATCGCGGTCTTCAGTCTTACGCTAGGGACTCGCTCCAGTATTTTTCTCATGGTGGATAACGTGCATTCAGGTTTCTACGATAAAAACAGGCTTCCTCTATGACACTCGGCACTTTGTGGGCCACTATTTTTGGGCCGGTAGGGCGTTTTTTTATTGCCTACGCTCTTGTTGAGTTTCCTCTCTTTATTTGTTCGATTACTACTTCTGTTGCAAAACAATTGCGAACGTGGGCTAGGGCTTTCGACTTACTTTTAGTTTCAGGATTACTACTTGGAAAGCTTTGTCCCACGGATGTTTTTCGGGTTCTCTTACTTATTCTATTAAGCCGCTCTCTTGCTCGCTTTAAAAACATTTCTAAGACTTCCCCGAGCGATTTTTAATATTTCGATTACATGAAGCCTACGGCCACATCGTTATTTTCTCTTTCAGTAATTGTTAGCCAAACATCCTTATAGTAACTTTACCAGTATTGTCCGACATCCAAACGCCCTCGTTCAGTTTCTGATACTTAAATTCCGAGATGGTTAGGTTAGGTTAGGTTAGATTAAGAAGGGGTGTGTGACAAAAAAAAACCCATCACGTCCACTCGGAGACCTAAAGGTCCTTTGCGAATAATCCCCTTTTAAAAATATTAATAGAATGTAATCTGAAAACATAACAATAAACCGACACCACGTTACTGGTTGGCTTGGGCACCAGTTGGTGCTCCTGATAAAGTGGAGGAGATCCGATATCTATATCTCTGCGGTGCTTGCGAAGAACCTGAAACTTAAAGTGCTAAGGCGTCATTCTTTCAAAGCGGGACAGTAGCAAAGCAAATATTGGATTGACTCAACCTCTTTCTCGTCTCCGCAGCTTCTATATAAGTCGTTGAACTCTACGCTTCATTTACGGGGCATGACTCCAATGGCGCGGTGTCTTGTGATTATACCAGTAAGGATACGAATCGATTTAGTGCCAGAAGGTTCTTTGCTTTTTTGTTTAAACTAATTTCGTCCATAACGTGCGAGAGGTGGCGCGTCCTCCCTAGATAACCAGGACGAGTTGGCCTCTTTCTCTACTATCCCATCAATTATGCTATACAATTTTCCAATCGGTGGCAGTATGCATGTATCCACTTCACTGATATTCATTTGCGACCCCAGTCTTGCCAGAGCATCCGTCTTCAATATTGCTATGTCCGGGAACCCAGCAGAGTGTGACTACAATTTTGATTCTCTTCTCGGTGAAGATTCTTAGGACGGTAAGGTAAAATTAATCTGCACCACTGTGACCTTTCTTTTGCTTGTTACTTTCATTTTCATGGGGTAGCTTTGCTTTCAAGGAACCCAGTCCGAACTTGATGCTGTCTCTGGTTTCTTTAAATCCTTACTGTGCTGTACATTTAACTCCATTACTTGCATAGTCCTGGGGGCGTCGTGGTTCAATTGCTAGTGGGTCGGACTACTGAGCGGGAGGTTCGAGGTACAAACAGTAAAGTTTTTCAAGGTGCCACCTTTCGCAAGCGTTTGACAAACACTCGAGAGTATATTCGTCATAAAAAAGCTTCTCGACATAAAACAGTAGGGCCCTTCCATTCACATAACTCAAATGGTTGTGAGAAGCTAGACTGTGGGTCTAATTTGAAAAGATCGCCATTATAAAAATTCTTCACTTCATCGAAAATAATTGACTTTAACCTCCACAACTTGCATTGACTATTTTTATAGAGAAATCCAAGCTTCCGTAGTGAGTTCAGGGTCATTTTCTATCCAGTTGATTTTCTAGTCTAGAGTGTAGTCGACCATCGAGGGTCTATTTCACATCGACTGTAGTCGATGGTCGAGGGTCTATTTACTATTTTCCTACCACTGTATGTGTATTTCATTCTCAAAACTTCGTCCCCAGATCTGAATAGTTAGTTAGGGTCCATGGTCCTTCATCCTTTATTCCTCTAAAGGAACTAGTAGCTAATGTTAGAAAGCCACGTTATGTTAGCGAATCTAGATTATGGTCCGACATATTGAAATATAACAAAGTTGGCGACACATTTGTCATCCCCTTTGTATAGATATCTTTGCGGGCGTAAATATTCAGACAACCAAAATAATTTTTCTCCGATAACTATCATTTGTTGTCAATTATCACTTCGACACCAGACACACATCAAAACCGAGACTACCGAACTGACGCCTTTGCATCGTAGAAAGACTTTCTCTTGATCAGTGCTAAGGACTCGTCTAACCGACTATGACGACATGTCTCTCAGCAGGACACAATCCCAAACGTAATGCGGTATATCTTTCATATCAGATTAAGGATCAAGGAGTGAATTAAAAAAAAAAATTGGCACCAACCGTACACGTACAAAGGATATTCTCATTCTTCTCCTATATTGTTGAAATAATATTTTTCATTCAAAATTAGTTAGAATTTCATATGACAGGAGTCGGTGTGCGATACACTCAAAAATGTGGTCTTTGTTCGGCCACATTGGCGTATACCCCTAGTGGATATGATGATTATGAAGTCCGCACAGCTTGACACACCTTACATGAATCCTTGTCAATCCTTTAATATATTATTTTTTTTACCTATTTTCCACTCTGATTGAGCTGATGACAGCGTAATGTCTCACAATAGGTTTCATTTGTGTCAGCTTATGTACGAGTATACCTTTCGGTCTAACATGCGAAATTAACGCGACACTTCAAGTCAGCAGGACATTTTCGCTCTACATCCTTTTCCACTTCAGAAAGAATGGATATGATTGCATTATAAAGAATTTCTATAGCCAATGGGATTGGCAACCGTTTTCCAATTTTCACATATTCACAGCTCATTCTCTCAATTGAATAAAGGGCCAGGATCTCCAGAGGAACGAAAGGATAATAATATTTATATGAGAATTTGATTGGATTAGAAGGGCTGGTATGTTTTTTGATCCGTTTTTTGTGTGTGTCTTTTTTTTTTTGTCGTGAAATAAGATCTCCGAGTTAAGCCTTTATAAATATTTTGGTGCATGGTTGACTCTAATGTTTGTTTTGGGGACAAAAAGTGGATTTATGATGCCTGCTGGCTTATACGTGGAACAGAGCCAATTTCATTGATTCGCCCAAAAAGTAGAAGCTATACTTTCTTTGGCTTACAAGATGAACACCATGCCGTGCAAATGAAAGGGAAAATCCTTAAAAGGATACTTTAAGCGCAGACATCTGGAAGGCGTTAAGAAAGGTGTGCTATCGAAGTCCGCATTAAAAAGGAACACAATGTAGGGATGCTTATCGAAATGCCATTTGGAGGTTGTTGAAAGGATTATAAATGTCTTTTTGATAATTTATCGCCATGTTCCTCTATGAAGGAGGTACACAGGATACCATCGGATAAGATTGAGACAAGTTGTGGCATAATTTAATGACTTTTCAATGGGGAGCGTGTGCCAGAAAGATGCAAAGGATTCTTGAAGGGATTTTCAAATGGACATGTTCAAATGTGGATATCAGTATGCAAAAGGTGTTTCGTTCTTATAAAGACGAGGACAACTGGTTGAAAATTACTTTTTAATAATTTTTCGAAAGAAAGATTACAGTGAATGTTTTGAAAAGTGTCATCAGGACAATGATGTCTTTATCATATTTAAAATAATACAATACAATTAGGTTTGACTTTGATCCCAAGTCCATGGACTGGAATCTGTATCGGGGACTTGTCTTGTCTATGATTGTTACATCTTTCGAGTCTACAGGGGACCTAGATGAAGCAGCATACCATTTGAACGATGCGTTTTTTACTTCCTATCGCGACAGCTGTGTCCCTAAAACCAGTTTGTGTAAACGTAAGATTGAATGATCCGCTTGCTAAACTTAGGAAGGCGGTTAGAAAATTCTTCAACTCTGCTAAACGCATGAAGAGTTGGGACGAATAAAGGTTCTCTCTTACTGAATAGAGTTGAGACGATCTAAACGTCCTATATGGCGTAAATACCGCGAAAACAGTGCTGACATGGCAGTACCGGCACCAATCAAAGATGGCACCTACACGTCGGACCGTATGGTTACACTTAGAACCTTACTTCAGGTTCACTTCCCAGGTTCGTCTACTCGTATACTCTGCACGTAGTCTGCATGGCTTACGGAGTATGTTTATCCGGAAATATGTTCAGGTTGGATAAGGTTAAATGGGCTGTATGCTACGTCAAACCATTCAAAACCCTCCGGCAGGGATGGTATTTTCTGGTGCTTCTACAGAAGGTAATCGATCTTATTTTGCCGGCTATGATTGCTTTATTTAGAACCACCTACAATTAAGGTTATATCCTGACTACCTGGAAACAGGTAAATGTAATCTTCATCCCCAAACCAGGCAATAGGCCCATTGAGCTGCCTAAATCTTATAGTCCTACATATACGTTTAACATCATTTGTTCTCAAAACTATGGAGAGACTCACTGATGTTCATATTAGAAGCCAGTTATATTTGTCTATACCTCTGCACTCAAATCAGTTTGCATACAGGAAAGATAAATCCACAGAAGATACTCTTCATAATCTTAAGTATCGTAGATAGAAGGAACTTCCTTGACACCGATAGGAAGCTTAATAGCAGGACCAATTTGTAGCAGAGGTTTTGAGGATTCGACCAACCAAAGGACAAGAATCACGCTTGAAAGTCGAATTATTACTTCCTCCTCTGGAGGAGTGTCACAGTCTGTGTCCGCAGTTGAGAGTTGTCCCCAATTGTCTCCTCCTCTGTGGTCACTAGTCATCGATAATCTTCTAGTCGATCTACAGAGATCAGGCTACGTTGGTTATGCGGATGGCTTGGCAATATTTATTAGTGGGTAAACACAGAACGACCATTTCTAGTGTCATGCAAGGTGCTTTACTAAACGTTTTAGAGTAGTGCAGCAGGGAAGGACTATCAATCCTTCGAAACCTGTATTAGTGCCTTTTACGAAAAGAAAACTGATCAATATAGGACCTATCACCATCAAAAGCACCATTTTAGTTTATTCTAGTGAAGTTAAATATCTTGGTGTCATCGGTAACAAACGACTTAGCTGGAATTCTCATATCATGTCCGCCATCGAGTGCGCCACTAGGGCCATGTCGGAGAGTAGACGCCCTTACGGCAGAACTTAGGGTCTGAATCCAAAAATGATACATTGGATGTCTACAATAATGGTGAGGCCCATTATCACGTACGCGGCCATCGTTTGGTGGCCGAAAGTTCTTGAAAGGACAACCGCAACTAAGCTGCAGAGAATTGCCTGTCTTGGTATGACGGGCGCCTTGCGTAACTGCCCTAAGGCTATCGTTCGGTTTTTACTCCTACAAATCTTCATTCTTCGAAAGATGGCCGCTAGATACGCTATTAAGCTGCAGCTTTTACAAGTATAAACCTGGTGACCATGTGGGACACCTGAAAATTCTTAACTCAATTCCCAAAAGGGACATGTTTTGCACTATCCCCGACATCATGGTCAGGGAGTATTGTTTCGGTAGGTTATTTGAGGTAAAAATATTGGACCGTGCAAACTGGTGTAATGGTGTTCCTAGAGGTTCCACCTAGGTCTGGTTCACAGACGGAGCCATGATGGAAACTGGAGTTGGAGCAAGCGTCTTTGAGCGACGTTTTTCCATGCTGAACTCCATCCCATTGAGATCTGCGCTGGAATAAACCTTAGTAAAGGTATTATAGGCGCTAGGATATATATCCTTTTAGATAGCCAAACAGCACTTACATATATCACTGACGTCTAATTTAATGGACTCTATATCAGTTTAATGCTGCTCCGATGCACTTCAATCTCTTGCCAGACGTGAGAGGATGAAACTCGGTTGGGTCGCTGGACATAAGGAATTGCAGGCAACGGATTGACAGATGAATTAGCTAGGGCTGCATTCATAGGACCTGAACCTTACTGTGGTGTCAACAGCGCTGATTAATAAATGAGAACACAAACTTCGTCTGGCCCACTGGGATAATGTCCCGGGGATGAGACAATTCAAATGACTAACTATCACTTATTCCTACAAGGAAATCCTTAAATTAGACAAGGATAGTATTAGAAAGCTGATGAGCTTTCTCACAGTCCACTATGGTCTGAGGAACATATCACCTTAACAAATTTAATATGTACTTAGATACGGATTGTAGGTTCAACTCGGAAGATGACGAATAATCTGAGCACATTGTCTGTGAATGCCCAGCCTTACATTGGTTAGGTTAGGTATATGGGTACCCTAGCTGACACCGAGATGCGTCAGTGGCAGTGCCCATTACATTGGTTAAGGAGACGTATTTTCTGTATGTTCGTCGGAATTCAAAAACTCTGCTACTAAGAACATACTATCTTTCATTAGGGAGGTGGTACGTTCCTTAGATTTAATATAGTCTGATGATACAATAGATGTTTCTAGGTCTTAATATCAGCTATATGGGCATATTCGAGGTGTTACGAATTGTTTCCCAGCCCTTCACAGTAGTGACACCTTTCAGAATAGAAACTGCAAATCACCAGTTCTTTGATTCATAATTAGCACATTTCCAACAATAATCACGCACTAATGCTTTTATGAGTCCTTCATTCAAAATACAAAACCCCTATTGTAATGCGGTGCCGTCTAACAATGATACCATGCCAAACCTTATCTAAAGTTCACAATTATGCTAAAAATTAACCATTGCATAATCAATTTTCACGCATGAAGTATTCGAAAAAAACGACAGTCAATCGAAACAGTGTGTTCGAAAATCCTTCAGAAATGTCACTTGGACTTGGCTAAGGAAAATCTTACAAACATTATTTCACCAGCGTGTCGTCCAATCCACCATGTCAAATTGAAATCAGCGAAGACGTCATGTGTTCGATTATCACCAAGAAAACTGAACCCAGAATACCAAAACCAAAACCGAACAGAGGGACAGCAGATACCCGACAAAATGACAGACACAGAAACACGCAAAAAGGATACGAACCGCACCGCAGGGCACACGTTTCTAATTTTGTCCATCCACAGACACATTATTCTTAGCTATTTACATGTAATTTAAAGGATCACTTAGGATGCTGATAGCCTTACAAAATGTCCATCACTCCTGATACCGACCTATACTCTTAGCAGCAGTCGTGCACGGCAGGATATCTTTGGTTTTTACACGAAACAAGGACAGTTTTCTTTTTTTTTTCTGTCTGTGTTTTTCCTCTAACCTTCTTTGGGGTGATTGTAAATCACTCTAAGGATTCGTCCAACAAAAAAAAAGTAACATATCAATTGAATCCTAGAATAATCAACAAAATCCAGGAGACAACAAACGATGTAACTCCTAGGGAACCGAAATAACTAAAAAAAAAAAAAAAAAACTGAAACACTTTGCCTGAGAAACCTCATAATGTGGTATTTAGTGCCTACCATTTAAGCAAGGGTGCACACAGCAGTTGGTACGTGTAGCAATATCCTTTGCTTCCTAGAATTGTGGTCAACGGGCACTTAAATTGAGTTTATAGAGATTTTCCTTCCACAGAACACTTGCTTCGTAGAGCAAGAGCATCTATTAAACTATATTTTCCATTCATGAAGCAAGGATGTTAGTGCTGATTGGTACTTGTTCTCCTGATGCAATAATAAACTGATGTTTGTTGTATTGCAGTTTTGGATTACACAAATAAATTTGTCAACATATCACTTTTCATTCGTCCCGGTGAGTACCAGAAACACTGGGTTCGCCCCTAATTGAGTCACACACTGGATGGCTGGCGTAAATTTTGACACTTGATGCGTAAACATAGAGTTTTTGGTTGAAAAACTAATTCATTTGTTTTCGAAATTGTTGGACATGAAATATGAGGATGGAGGAGTTTTTTTTTTTGTGGAATAGAGTTGTATTTCAAAATATTTGGAAAAATGTACAACAAAAAATGATTTTCCCACGAATTGTGTTTAGTGGCGCCTATGATTGCGGGAATCATGTTTCGGAATCCGGAAGGATGCAATCAAATAAGATTTATATCAATCGGCTGAATTTAATTTTCTAACTAAAGTCGGACATCCATAGTGTGGACAGTACACTAAAAGTAAGTCCTTACTGATAAAACTAATTTTATCATGACTTATTGTTTTAATCGATGTGGTGAATGGAGCTGTGCGTAAGCGTAGGATTCAACAAAGCAGTCTGAACTATAATGGAGTTTTTGTGCAGTCCCTTAGAAAAGGTGTAGTAGATAGAAATGGCATGCTGTCTGAAAGCGAACTAGGACTATCTAAACCGAAACTTTCCAAATCCTGTATACATTAAAAAAAAAAACAATATTTGGGTTAACAATCTCGATATTCTCGGAAAGGGTAAAAACCGACAAAGGAGTGGAGTCTGACATCTACTCGTCATACATATGTACATCGACAGTCAAGCCACTATAAAGGCCATCTCGTTCACGGTCGTTAAATCCGAACTTGTGGAACATTGCGGTAAAGAGTTCACAACACTCTGCAAATCATGACGCAATACTCTTTTGGGTTCAGGACACACTGGTATTAGCAAAAAAAGGAGTCCAAAGATGACCTGCCAATGTTTGTTACCATTGTTCTACCGCCCCTAGTTCAGGTAAAGTAGGATTATGAGGTTATTATAAAACACTAGCTATAGAAGAGCTACATAGAGCTATGCCTAGTTTCCGCATCCCTGACAAACTTGTCCTTTTTGTGAATATTGACGATGGAGAACGTTCCATCAAGGGCAGTAACAACTTCACCGAAACTTTTGATATCAAAAAAGGATTTAAACAAGGTGCCGCGTTGTCTGTGCAAGAACTACCGTATGCCGACGATATTGAGATAATTGGTAGAACTCAGCGGGCTGTCATGGAAGCTAATAAGTAAGGGACTTTGTCTAACTTAACTCTGCTATCAATTCTGACAACAATACCTCAACAGCAATGGAACGAAGAACGAACTCTTGCCAAACGCTGTTTCTTTGGGATGAGAAAGCAATTGCTTAGTAGAGCCCTATCCTGAAGAACTAAGGAGACTCTGTATAAGACCTTTATCATCCCAGTCCTACTTTATGACGCTGAAGCATGGACACCCAGGTTATCTCCGAACTGTAAGGTACCATACTGCGGCCATAGCGATCACTACTAGGGAACCTTAATGATAACAAACCTAAACCATTCACTTGTTATCCCTACAATAATTTGGGTAACTCATTAATTTGATTCGAAAACTCAACTTGTACTGGGTTATCAAAGAAGTATTTTCCAAGGTGTTTTGATCTACACCGAGCTATAACATGGCATTCACAGAGTAGATGTGTAATAACCTCAGAGACGAGTACGTCTGTAGTATCTTCATATATCCGTGCTTCCTCAGAAGCTACATAATGACCAGAGAGAATCCCTATCAATATTTTTCCATATTTGTTCCGATCTAATATTGAGCACAAGGCCCTTCTGAGGTGGACCATCTTAGGTTAGTCATGTTGATGATCCTATCGAGAATAATCCTCTCGGAAACTTGATTGATGAATTTTTGCCATTTTTGAGATTTGCTCCTTTTTTGGTCAATACGTTGGCCCTTTTATTTCCCTCTATACCACAGTGTCCAGGTACCCAGCATACTCTGACATGGTTCTGCGTACATATGTAGTAATTATTTAAAATTTCGTGATGTAGGACTCCAGCTTCTTTAGCCTCGCTGTTTCCAGGAGCCACTTTTTCGCTACTGTACTCTTGCAAATGAAGCAAGCATTATAGGCCTCGTGGGCTCTTTCCTGCATGTTAAATTTCAGGTCTGGCTTTTTATCTAGTGCAATGCTACTACTTCATGTAAACCTGTTTTTACAACCACGTTATCCTCTCAAATAATGCCAACTACAGACTGAGAGGCTCTAAACAATGCAAGGGGCAAGACACTGGACATGCCACAATGCTATCGTAGCATCGTCATCTTCCACAGGTTACCGACTATATGGGCTACAAATTCTCAATACCAAACATTGACATTCTTAAAGATTGGGCATTCCCTGCAACAACTTCTGTAGAAGCTGTAAGGAAGAAGAAAAAGAGGAGACGATCAGTCACCTCCTGTGCACGTACCCTGCACTCGGCAAAATCAGAAAGGCTACACAAGGTGAATACCTCTTCAATGATTTAAATGATCTGAGCAACGCCTGTGCGGTTAAAGTTAGCTCGTTCATATAAAGGAGTAAATGATCCCCAAAGAAAGAGGGTGATCCACCTACATACATATCTACATATCGGCGGCACAATGGACCTTCCTCTGATCTCAGTGCATCCTCATCG
This sequence comes from Xylota sylvarum, assembly GCA_905220385.1. NCBI lineage: Eukaryota > Metazoa > Arthropoda > Insecta > Diptera > Syrphidae > Xylota > Xylota sylvarum. The sequence continues at coordinate 125,822,231 of LR999957.1, forward strand.
AGGACCGGTTTCAACCAACAAACCAACTATTTAGATATATGTACATCTTGAGCTTTGCACAAGGTGCCGTTGAAACATCCTTCGCTTCTAATATGAATATCAAGAAACTACCAAGCCTCCGTCAGTGAAATTATTAAAAAGAAAAGTCCTTATGTTCTATTTAAGTAATATGCATGCTTTGGCTTTACCTTCATCGGTCTTGCAGAAGAACGTGTAGTTCTTGAGACCCTCGATACTGTTGTTGTCATTAATTCAGGTCTCTTGTATCAGTATGACTGGAAAGTCGTCCTTGATTACATAATTAATCAGGCACGTCGTCGAAGCCTTACTGTGATGCAGGTTTATCTGCAACACTTCCATAATCTGTCGGTTCATCGTCCTCCATGCCCTAGGCAATGAGTTTTATCATGACATCCTCCATGGTATATCGCGCCATTCCTTCGGTCTTTTCAAGGACTAGTAGCGATTTCCTATTTAAGGCCATCGATGTTGATCGAGATGCTTCCTGAACCGTGTCTTCAGATCCCTACCACCCCAAGCACTTGATAAATCTAACATAAAACAAGACATCCTGAGACTAGCCAATGAGAGATGGAGCGCACCCTCAACTTGTCATATCTCCAGAAAACTGTACAAAAACAGAACAATACTAAAACCAGACAAATCCTAGCGCTTAACAGGACGACGGGGTTATTACTGGTCAGAACCAGTTGGCGGCCCATCGAAGAAGAATGCAACTAAATACAGACGACCTCTGCAGACGCTATGGCCTCTAAGCGATCCAATCCAACCATCTAACTCAAGATGGCAAAATAACTCGGGAACTAAGCAATACTCGTATATGGCTCAGACCAATCGACAAATGGAAAATGTTGGAGAGCGCTTAGAGATATTGCTAGACATCGTAGCCGTTGTAAAGATCCATGAGCCACATATCTACGGCAAGCAGGAAGCACAGCCTTTCTATAGTTTGGAGCTCAATGCTTCCGTCCATGACAGGCAGCATTTTAATTCACTTGGAACAAAAACTTGGTTGATGTCTTCTACTCAACATTTTAAAATAATAAGCATGAAAGTATAGGATCAAAGACTGTATTGATTTTTGTCCAAATCCTTTCACTTACACTAGAACTACTCCATGAAATTTACTCAATGCCCACGCCATTTACTCCCCTATTTGCGACTCAATTTTTAGTGGCCATAAACCCCGAAGGACTCTTAACACCACTAACCTAACGCTTACCAAACAACTTATGATTTATTGTTCCGATAACACAATCCGCTTCAGGACGAAAACGAATATAAAAGGAGAAAAATAAAATTCAATTTGAATTAAATCACTCGCCTCTTGACCAATTCGCAGGATGTGGAACTACACACAGCTGTAGTACGTACATATTACTGGGCCACACCCCACTATCCGATATAAATCAAGATTTTTTCTTCCAAGGAGGTCTCTATTTCATTGATATCCTTTTTTTTTTCAATCAAACGACATTAGAACAGAAGTCATAAAGGAGCCAAAATGAGAGGGTGAGCCACAGTGGCCAAAAGCAAAACAAACATCGGAGCGAGTGTGAGACATCAACCATTGTCCAAGAGTAACAATGAAACGAATGAATGACATCATCATCTTCTTCGGTTCAATGGAACATCCTGCTGCAGTGGTAATGGGGCATCAAAATCAGTTTTTAGTTTCTTTTTTCTTGGCTCGTTGCGTTTGGTTTCTGTTTTTGTTTCTTTCTCTCATTTACTGGTTTTGTTGTCAAGGACGATGAGTTATTGCGGTCATTTATTGTGTTGGTGTGTGTGTGTGTGAGGATGCAGTTGTGTCTAGTATGTGATGGGGAGAATACAAGTAATTGTCCAAATTGGTTGACATTTCTTCCCAAAAACACAACAATTGTTGCGGGACTCAGCGTGGCCATTAAATTGCGCGATGATTTATACTGCGGAAATTGTTGGCACTTTTGGCAACACACTGTAAGTATCCTTGAGGACACAATGTGTTTTAGAGAGTATTTGGAGAAGCTGGAAAGTTTGAAAGTAGTTTTATGTTTCTGAGCAGATGGAGTGGTCCGATGAAGGTTTAAAGGGTCCTGAGGAAGTGCTGCAGATAATCCGACAAAGACCTCGAAACAGTACAGCTCTAAAAACTTAAGACCAAGTGAATGTATAACATCCATTTTCACAGGACCTTATATCAGTCGTCGAAATCTAGAACACCCACCTCTAATATTAGTTTTCTGATAAAAATCTTTGAAAAATAAAACTATCCTGTCACAGATCCTTGCGAACAGCAAACGCTTTAAACTGTGAAAACATGCAAACATCCGATGGTATCCGATTAAATTTTGCATCGACAAAGTATCGCATGTCACAGGACCTTCAGATCCGCAACTCTCGATAAAAGTTAATCTCAACAACACAAGGACCTCTCTGGTTTGTGGGCTGGAATGAAAATTGCCCAAAAACCCGATTGGATTTCATAATTTCATCCCACACGACTGCAAGTCGGTTATCCTGGTTTTCCGATCAGGGTTATCCATTATTATTTCCCACAGCAGCCAGAATGACGACAAGGACATACCTCTCTGCTCCTAAACGAAAGAACACCACATCAGCATCAGTTTCAGGGGTGGATAGGGTGGATTTAGTTGTGCAAAGTTGCAATCCCTGTTGCAGGAGGAAAGATTAGAAACGAAAGGAGATTTGAAATCCTGATTAGCTACTGATTGCGATAACCACGCTTGCATTCGAATTGTATGCAATAAAGGATCCTTTTCATGAATGAGTTGCAGGAAGGATAAAAAAGGAAAACAGGAAATGTCATAATGCTGACTACAGACTTATTTTTAGCAAATGTACACCCTCTCCGCAAATGAGAATAAAAAACAAAATTCGATCCTTGATAGGAGGCTACACAAAGGACGAACTGTATGAGGAACAAAACCGTACAAAAGAGAATCCCTTAAAATTGGATGAAATTACAGTTTGTTAATGGGGCGCTTTCGGTATTGTTTAAATCCCTATTAACATAAAGGTAGCACACGGAGTTATGTCGTTATCGCATGTCGCAACATTCATTTCACAGACCCGGTCAGGAGGTTGAGTCTACGTACACATAACCGAACACCAACGCAAGTACCCATTGAAGGGTCAACAGCAACAACAAAAAAAAAAAAACAAACCCAGGAGTAACAATACGTAACAACAGCAGCAAATTACGCAGGTAATTGGGAGCAACCACTGTCGTCGTTACAAAATGTTTTTGTTTTTTTTGCATGCAAGGATTTCAATATCCCTTTCATATGCGACAAGTATACATGTATCCCTTCTCACATAAGCAGCAGTAAACACTGACAATGGAGGAGTAGTAATTGAATGTGTAAAATGATATATTTTGGGTTAATGAATTTTTAGCAATTTTCGCCACATTCAACTGGAGGGGTTGCAGTGGGGTGCGTCCTTGGCTGGCGGGATGAAGGGAGCCCAAGGTTTTTTTTTTTGTTTGGTTTTGAGTGGATTTTGTGAACGTAAAATTGAATGTGAGTGTTGATTAGATTGAAATGTGTTTTTGGGGGTCGAGATAACAAGGGTTTAATGAAGTAAGAAGTATTTGATTACATTTGCAGGGAACAAGGTCATCAAATCAATGAGAAACATAACACGAAATATGGTCCAGGAAACATAAGTGCAAAACATATGTACGTAGCTTCTAAAAGGTCAAAAGGTTCATACTAATGGCAAAAGAAGGGTTCTTATTTACACATATTTCTTCTGTCTTTCTTTAGCAAGTTTTTGATGCTTCTTCTAGACACTTAATTCTCGAAGTCGTGATCTTCGACGAAACTTTGATTGAAAGCCTGCTATATACAAAGCCTGCCCACTCAGAAGACATAAGAATGGGCTCCGTGGAGCAATTCTGATATAGGTGGGCTTCTGCTTGGAGGCTGGCCCCTTTTAAATCAAAAAAGCAAAGCATTGTAGGAATCCATTCGATTGGGATTTCCACAGGAGTAGTCTTAGAATATTTTATTCAGAGATTTGGAAATCATAAAGGATTTCGTGGCATATTTTCTGACTCCTTTTGTATTAAGAAAACCGTGTCTAAGTCTCCAAATATTGCTAGCTAAGGGATATCCTATTAAGACCGCCTACATATTTTAAATTTAGCGCCATTTTGTTTGTGTCGGTCGTACAGCGTTGTTGTTTGACAGCTACCATGTGTAAATCTTAAGGTTTAGTCAAAGAGAATTACACGGACGCACAATGCAAAGAAATTGTGAAAATCCAATACCGAAATGTTGAGAGTTTGGCGGAGACGGGTCGAAAATGTCGTAGATTTTTCGGTCACCATAAAGCACGTAGTACAGTGGTCCGATTAATTGAGAAATTTGACGGGTTTGGATTTCTTTCTTTGGAGTTTTTTGAAAGGAAAGGTGTATGCTAATAATCCAGAATAATTCCGAAACTGAAAGACGAAATTTGACGCACCATTAAAGAAGTCGCCAGTATGCCGAAATGCCATCGAAAATTTTATCAAAAGGACCAACGAGTACCATCAGTCACGACCATTTATCGGATATTGTGTCCCACACATAACCTCAATGTCTACACTCTTTATTAAAATAAAATAAAAACATCAAAACTTTTAAAATAAACACTTTTAAACGTTTTTTTTTTTTTCAAATTTTAAAATAGGCGTTAAAAGCGCAACAAAGATGTTTCAGAAAACCATAGAAGAATTCAATACCAAAGTGTTTCCTTTTGTACAAAACACCCGGTTCCAAAGAATTCTTACCATTGAAAATATAACAGGTTTTCGATGTATTACGACTCTGACTACACTCTCAAACTTCGACTGCACTATCTTGGAGGAATATCAAATTAGTCTTTATAATGAACGACAGTAAGACCTCCAAAAGAAGTCCTAAGCCTACTCTAATTGGCACTTTGTAGAGATTGATTGACATCCAATTTGAACAGCAAAATCTAGTCGGTATTCCAGCATTTATACCGCAAGAGAAAATCGGTAGAAACTGCCCTGCATTTGCTGTTAGGATTCATTGAAAGAATTCTTGAGAATAGGGATTTCATTACGATATACATATGTACGTATATTGGAACTTTTAACAATATTAAATCAGAAACTGAAAGTTGACATCTATGTTTGCAATTGGTTCTAGCAAAAAAAAGCAGACTTATACACGCTAACCTGGGGTTCTGTCTATAAAAAGGTAGGTGTACAGGGTTGATTTACAGAGTGGAGTATTGTTGGATAGTGTGGCTCAACCCGATTAGTTTTATTCACAAGTTAGTACGAAATACCATGTATCACACCTCCAAAACACGCAGATACTTGTAGTTTGGAGTTAATCTCTATAAAAAAAACTGTCAAAAAAATTTCCCAAAACAAAGATTACCCTTTGGATACGGGATTAAAAAGTATGTCCCTTCCATTCGTGTAAAGAATATAACACGCACAACACGAATGATTGTGAGAAGGATCACATGGACCTGTCGCGCCAAAACTTTGTATTTTTTTTAAAGCTGACTGTGCCAGAAAGGCCTCGACTTGTCCAGTGGATATATATATGTACATATGTATAAGGCAGTCGTCAGACTCATGCTGATGTACGGAGTCTGGTAGATGTCTGCTTAATGGGTGTCATAAAAACCACTCCTACAGCTATACTTGATTTGAAACCATGCTCTACACACTTCCCGTTGACATCTTGTGACAAAGGAATCCTCGCAGGAGGCTACTGCTAATATTCCGTCAAACCTTGGTTACTAAACAAAAATTGAGGTTATATTGGCTCTTTTGTAGCTGATAGTAATAAACAAAAATTCTGTAGAGGCTTGTCAGTGATGATGTTAAGGTAGTAGTACGTGTGTGACTAGCAGTGGACTCAGTGATAATCAAATTAAAACTAAACTGATGTTTAAACCGCTAAAGCCAAAATACCGACACGTTTGCGTCTCAATGGCTAAACAATGAACTACTGGCGCTAAGCTAGTCATACTAAAGCTCCATTTAAAGTTGAACATAAAACAGAGGTTGAAGATAACATATACATAAAGCTTTCTTCGCCTGCAGTGAAATCCTTGGTAAAAAGTAAGGGCTTCCTCTGGAAATAGTTTCAGGGATATAAGCTGCAATAATACGTTCTATCCACTTATGGATGACTAGTTTGGTGGCCTATTCTGAGTAAAGATCGCAACATAAAAGTACTAAGGAAACTGATCTGTTTAATCGATTGATCGAAGACAAAAGCTGTAGTTGGAGCTGTGTTCCTTGGATCCAATATCAAATCTTTGGTACCAATGGGAACGTCTATCAATATTAGAAAAATATCTTCTGTAATAGTTCGGCTGCTGTGAAGACCCTATTCTCAGCTATATACATCGTCTTCGAAACTGGTGGACCAGTGTTTAGTTTTCTCTGGGTATGCTGTAGGTTTCAACGAACCTTAACAGCCAAGATCACGTGAGTAATGGTTTTTAAAATGGCGCCTAAGGGCTAGTGGTTCATGGTTCAGGAAACATCTAGGGTAACAATTTAGTATCGACAGTAAGAGAGCTGTTCTTTATCTTACTACCGCTGACCTAAGTTGTATCATCAAAAATCCTCCTTCAACCTGTACAATAGTATCCTGTAGAATTTAAAACCAATTCACTGGGGCTTGGGTGAAAGGATACCATATATGTATGTACATACGTACTCGTATTGAAGGAAATGAAAAATTAGAGACAATGTCAAATCACAGATTCTTGGTTTCGAATCCCTGTATAGGATTGATAGAACTGCAAAAGTGGAACCTAAGATAACGAAAGACAAAGAACACTCAAAAAGTCAGTAGCGTTGATCACTGGAGTTGAGTTATCTGTTAACATACATATCAGGATATACAAGGCAATTGCAAAGCGGACGTGCAAGCTACGAAGGGTGCAGACTGGGACCTCCCTAATAATAGAGGGGAATCGTCAGCACCTATTAAATCGATAAAACTTCAATTAGATACCGCAGGCATGGGAATGGTAAACAATAGTTGGAACAATATCATCTCTTCTAAACAAATCTGGCCAGAGCAGTGGATTGTTGGAAAACCAGTAGACTTATTTCCGGCAATAGGACAAATCTGAGAAGTATTTGGCGTCCTCACAGGGCACTGTCTGGTAGTCAGACATGTTAGAAGGCTTGGTGCTCCCTTCAACGATTTCTGTTGAGACGAGGAAGAGAAAGAAACCATAACAGATATTCTGTGTACCTGTCCTACTATATCAGTCTTGAGAAAATCCTAGGGAGTACTTCTACAAGGTTCTCAACGATCTAGCTAGACTAGATTTATGCAAACTAAAAGGCTTTGTCACCGGGTCAAACTGGTTTAATATTTAAACATCGAACCATATGTAACGCGGAATTCGTGCAATTATGGCCACAAGTAAGCTGCAAGATTTTGTTAGTCGCTTTCCAGGCTAAATCGTATCTCAAAGGAACAGCTTTATGAGAGACTGGGCCAGGATTCTACAGACGTGAATATAAACACGCCAAAGTGGCAGTGGGTCCATCCCGAACTACATAAGGACAAAAATTGTATTGTCCTACAATCGATGTAATGGAATCCAATCGTATGACATGGCGCAGAACAATCGAAAAAGGATCTCAGGACAGAGCTACATACATACATGAAGTTGAAGTACATCGCCAGGAACCGAGCACCATGGCGCATACGCGTGGTTAATTCCTTAAGTCTGGTAAGGGGACAGAGGTTCTAAAGATATTCCTATATTCCCTTCTTTCCCTAAGAGTCAGAACGGGACAATTGCCTTTATGGCGATGACATAACAGTTCAGTTTTTTTGCTCAACCCATTTAAATTTAAAAAAAAAAAAAGTAATGAGGCGACATAAAAAGATCCGAATATAAAAACTTTCAAAAGTATAACATTTCCCATTAAATCGTCATGTTGTCGTCGTCCATTGTCCATTCCTTATGACCGCCAGCCAAATATGTGACAAATAAAGAAATCTATTGGAATAAATTTACTCCTGTAGAGGATGATAAAATTCAAATGAGGCTAACCGAAACAGCCGCAATGGGGCCTCACATTTTCGAACGAGGCAACGAGAACTACAAGCAGGGACTTCCATTCCTTCTGCCAAAATTGAAGTCATGACCATATTTGATTTTATTGCATTTGCCTTGCCTTTATGGCTGCCGAATCAACAAAGGATATAATAAGAGTTTCTGAATAACCCTTAACATTGTCCCGCCCAACGGCTAGTCGCCAACCAGTGCAGCACCCATATCATGTAGTCAAAAGAGGAATCTCAGCAAATCAGCGTAAATGTTTTCTTAACGTTCATCGGAGCATTTTTATCGGTAATAGTTGGCTCTCACCCTTTTTTTTCTGTCGGTCTGCGAAGTGCCCCCCATTTCCGAAACTCTTCTCTCCTGGGAGACCATAACCCTTTAAGCGTATGGTCGTATAATAGCCGTAACTGTTTACTAGTGAACTATAAAATCCACTTTTCTTCAGAAGAAAAGAAGGGTTAAGAGGAAGAGAAAAGTCAAGTCTCCCTAGTGTCCAATTCGCAGTTCGTCTGGGAGAATGGAGAATGTCCTTTGCGCGTTTAGTTGTTTCTGTTTTTTTTTTTTTTTCTATCGATGGGCGAATGTGTATACTTCGTCCTTTTGCATGCCAACGTTCAAATAAACGGCTCCAAGTGGCTTCAGTTGAAAAGAAGAGAGCAGCAATTTGGATTAGGTTTAGAAGGGTGGCAATGGTGGAGAAAGTCCTTTCTTTGTCATAAGTTTTCATTCTCCCAGTGACCACCAGTGAGGGATCTAGTGACCATAGCTGCTTCCCCTAAGCGAAAACCTTCTGTGTAATTGGAGAGTTGTGAAGTTTGTTTTTTTTTTTCCTTATTCGTTGTTTTTTTTTTTTGTCCAAAGGACGACAAAGGATAAATGGTCGTGTGATGTTGAATTTTATTGCCGTATAGCGACGTTCGTATTTTTTTTTACGATCTCCTAAATTGGGGTGATTTGAGAATGAGCCAATTTTAATTCGATTCCAAAACGATTTAGTTTACCCGTTTCGTGTGTAGTACTTTGGTGAAAGGATATTAAAAACAACAAACCAAATACATACGTACCCCACATGGATGTGTTCTGTTGTGTACATGTGGGAATGACGGGTTTGGGGTTTGCCTTTTACTCTCCAGTGTGACCAATAAATAGTAAATATTGTGAAGGGAATTAAATTTGGTGAACCATGTTTGATAGGACATTATTTTTCTAATTCAAGTTAATTCAATGGAAGGAGGAATGCTTAATATTTCGGATTCATATGTGATTCAATGCCGGAGAGTAATAATGTCTTGAACCTGGGAGGCAGATTCATTCAAGAACCAAGCAATACCAGAAGATTTGCCACCAAAATTAATTGTGTCAGCAAGCTGATGGATAGTTTTGGAGATCCTGAGTCCCCTTATGGGTCCTAGGGCACACCATCGTGTTCGGTTCAATGCGATTCAACTTCATCCTGATCTTTCCCAGTTGCCGAAATTCCTTTTGACGGTTCTGCACCACGTCATACGAAGATCTTCCGACGATTAGCTCTTGTGTTTCTGGGTTCCAATGATTAGCTCGTTGGGCCATACCATTACCACTTTAGGGTAAAAACAAAAAAAAAGAACTAAAGTTTGCAGCTTACATATGACATTGATGGTCACTTTCCAGGAACAACAGCCATACACAAGCATCGACTCTACGTTAGGGCGGAAAAGTCGCAGATTGGTGTTAAAGTGATTGTGCTGTTTCCATCTCCCATCAAACCAGTGATGATTTTGTGCAGGACCATGATTTCGGGCAGTGAACACAGTCGAGCTGTTTTAGATAGATTGTTAGACTGAAATCGGAAAATTTCTCCGATAGAGCACTGTGTAGATCACAACTAATCAATATCAAAAAAAAAATTGTGGTAACAGCATGCAACCTTGCCGAACGCCGCTTCGGACAACCACATTAACGGAAGTGAAATTTTGCGTCTTCATACTTCATACTTACAAAAGCCACAAATTTGTTCGAAATGCCTTTTGTGCGTAAGGCACGCCATATAACAAGTATTCTAAGTATTCTAAGTATTCTCTTCCACCATTCCTCTGGGAAGGTTACACTCGTTCAAAGCTTATTTACTCTGAGGTAAGGCCGTCAAGAACTGCCGCCTTCTTTGGTTCAAGTGTTTTAATCGCGGTAATGATTTGGTTTTTACTGAGAGTATTCTTGTATTTTGGACGCGCCGGACTACTCGTTCCGATTTTGAAACAATAGATGCGGATTCTGGGTCAACCCTAGCTAGTTTGCCTAGTAGATTCGTTGTCTACAATTCTCTGGTAACCAGGGACCCAACCAAGTTTTACACTGCTGCCCTTGTTATGCATCATAGAAGCACTAAACTGACTGAGTTGGACGGTAGTGCTTTGAGCGCGTTGGGTCCAAAAACACCAACTCCAGCTCCAGATTCCTAAGGAAGATTTTTAGGAGTGGTAGCCTATCAACAGATTCTAATGCTGCCGTAGGGCTGGAACGGATGGCACCTGTAATACCAAGAAGGGCAATTATCTATAGTTTCGTTGTCTGTTCAAGAACTTTCGGACACCAAACGAAGACCGTGTACATATGTTATGATAGGTTTCAGCATCATTTTATGCTGAGACGCCAAATTCTGTTGTATTGGGGCCTACTGGCCCAGAAGGCGCTAGTAGCATGCTTGGTGGTGGACTTAAAATGTGAATTCCATTCAAGTGTTTTATTTACGACGACACTGAATTGACTAATGTGGTTCAGATTGAATTGTTTCTTCGTTCCACGATATGTAGTAAAGATCCTTGAAATGGAGCTGTGTTTACCACTGATAAATATCGCCAAGTCATCAGCACAACCAATGGTGATGTAGCCTAATCTCTGCAGATCACCTAGAATATTGTCGATGGCTCCTTCTTTGGTGGAGCCTTTACCTGCAGTTACAGATACCGTCATTCCTCTGGAGAAAGAAATAATAATCCGATATTATTCATTGCTTAGTCGAATTTTCGATACTTCTGCTACTGATTGCTCTTACTATCGACCCGTAGCCAGTATTATCGAACGCGCCCCGATGTCTAGAAAGACATATAAAGCAATTATCGCCTTAGCAGGTCCTCATCAGAAATCAGCAGCAATCATCGGATGTTGCCGGATTCTGCTGATTGTCCCTTGAACAATATGGTTCCTTAATTGTTGGAGGACTATGGGAATCCTTACGCTGTCGGTATCAAACACTTAGTTCGTGGAGTTTCTTACACGTGTCCTGAATTTAAGATTTCATGCCGAGGGATTTAATTGACGAACGATCTTTTCTTTAACTTTCTGGGAGTAATCCCAGTCTTTTGTATCATATTTAATCTGGTAAGGTAAGGGTGTTTGCTTACACTCAGCCACCAACGTCGGTAAGGAATTTCTCCCCTCATAAGTACATACATACATGTGCATATAGGCTGTGACGAATTTTTAAGATGAAATCCTAGAATAAATCTCGATTCAGAACTACTGCCTGCTTCCTGATGTGAACACAAACCTTTCAAAAACAATCTGGTTCACTTCAGATGCGGATAAGAATTTGCTGTTGTGGCAAAAAGAAATTTGGTATTGCTTCCTTGTCAGATAGGACTCTCAAGTCCTAACTTAGATTTTGTGTTTTAATTTTTCATAGGTTTTGCCTTGATTATACTATACTATTGCCTGTTGATCGCTGTGGGTATGTACATATGTATGTATATTGTTAGAGATCCTTCTCGTAGTCTTTCGTAATAGTGAGGCACTGAAAATATCGTCCATGTCTGCGGAGGCACACATGAAGTGGGGTTTATTTACAGCCACCCTCTTCTGATAAAGGCTTCTCCCAACTACTAATTAGAATCCTCATTTAGAAACTATATCTTTTAAACCATACCCAATCCACTAGCATCCGAAAAAAAGGACACCTTTTGACTTTGTTTAATTACAATGATTATATATTTTAATTGGCCATTTCACTAATGAATAGCTACATTAGTTTAACTAGAAATTCTAATTTGCTAATGCATTTACAATCTATTCAGCTGTTGGTCCTTTAAAATAAATAAATCATCAAATGAAATCCTAGTTGACACAGCACTGCATTTCTATTTCAAAACTAGTTGCGTAATTTCAAATCAGCACTAAACACATTTCATTCAGTTAACAATTTCAATGGACAGGTAATTCAACCCTAAATAAAAATGTTTAACAAAAAAAAAAAAAATCAACAAATAACCCGAAAAAAAAATTCATTCAATCCTTTTTCTCCTGCTGCCCCTATACCATCACCATTGAGAAATTAACATCCATTGTGCCTTTACGCAAACACCCACTACATGCTAATATCGTTGACACACATCAATCAACTAAATAAACAGGACCAGCGCGGCATAAAATCACACACAGCCCTTTTTTCGCAATCCTTTATCCCTATGTGTGTATGTATACACAGTGCTCCTGCGAAAGTCAAATGTGTGTGTATTGCTGCTGATTATTTATCCTACAGATTTACCAAACAAAAAAAAATCAACCGTCCTTTTCACAGGGAAGTCAAATAAATAAAAAAAAAATCTTTAAAAAGAATTGTGAGTGAATTTGTACAAGGATCAACTAAATATTTGTCACAGGCAAACATTTTTACATAAAATTTCCACAAAAATCTCGGAAATCCAACTGAAAAACTTAAACTCCGACAAAACACAGCGCGGAAATATTTAGATTTGAATCCTTTTTTTTTTCTGCGCCTAAATCACTTTCTCTCCTTCTGCGGAATGATGACATCCTTTCACGTTTTTTTTTTGTTTTGTTCTCTCCAGTCATTGTTTCCGATCCGTGTGGCCGTATGCCGCGGTTCATGGGAACCACCAAAAGGAGTTAAAGTCCTTTTATTGAAGGAGTGCGACAGGAAGCAAGTGAAAAGGATACAATCACTCACCTTTAAGTAGCGGAATCCTTTTTTCGCATCCTTTCAAAAAAAAAGTATGGTTACTCCATTCGTTCCTCCATGGTGAAAGAAGCGATGAACTCGCGTGGGCATTAGTCTTCGAAGGATCTTCCTTATTGTTGTAGCGTTCCTTGTTTCACTCAAACTACCGCTGTGTTAGTGGGGCAATAAATATACGAAACAGGTACCTACTAGATATCCCATCGGTTAAAAAGGCTACAATCTACCTCGCTGCGACTTGTTGACAATCCTGTGTTTTTGCTCCTTTCTCTGCCGTTTTACCTTACCTCCTTTTTGCTTGTGATTCTACGGAACGTTTTTGTGTCCCGTTTCCCTTTTTGCAAAATTTTTGCATTATTGCATAAAATCGTATAAACAAATTTTATTGCCGTAACGTAACCGGTAAAGAGGCAGGTAAGGATTCTGATTATCTAACTCTATGCAATGTTCGATAACTCGCAGGATGTTGGGAAATTTTATGACTTTCCTCGAAGTGAATTGTTGTAGGCGTTGGGTTAGCACGCTCAAGGTTAGACAAATCCTCGCCAAATTGCAACTTGGGTTAGGGTTTATAACTCGAAACAAAAAGGAGGTGGGTTCCGACAACATTCGCGGGACTCCTTTGCGGATGAAATTGCAATAGAACACAATACGGAATGTGCCGAGAATTATTGCGTAAAGGATCAATGGTGTTGTTTGGTTATTTTGGGATTTATGAACACATTTCAAGAATTGCTCCTTTGTGCAGGATGGTTATGCCGAAAGTGGCGCAGTTAGGTGAATAGAGTGATTTGGATAATGTTGCAGTAAAATACTTTTTAAGGATCAAGTATGATGCTTTCTTGTGAAATTATATGCAATTTTACATACGCGCTGTTTATTGAGGTACTTTTTGTGCAGAGAGTAATTGTTTTCCGCGGATAGAAAATCAAACAAGGTCCTTTCATTCGGTTTTGTATGAATTGAGAACTGGTATCCCGAATATTGACTTACAAATGGGTTTTGACTTAAAATTATGAAGTCAAGGCTATGCGTAGTGAGGTTTTATTGCAAAATAGGTTAGCACACCCCAAAAGGATGAGAGAGAGTAAATTTAGAATCCTGGTTATCGCTATGAGCGCGAAGTTCAGTGGTTAGTGCATCGCACTATTGAGCTGGAGTGTCAAGCTTCGAAATCCAACATCCCGTTCGGTTCCACTGTCGGCCGAGACAATACTCTCAAGACTGTACTCACCAGATACAGCCTATTATCTACCCTATTATCCAACAATGTACACTTGAGCTGATGAATTAGTTCCAAGGCTCTATGACGCCTGCGTCCCTCTCTATACCAAATGCCTTTTGCTGGTCCGAAATTCCGTGAGAGTAATCATACATTGTCAGCGTAGTCAAAGTCCTTGAGTTGGAATGAATGGGCTCAACCGATTCCTCCATTTCCCGTAGACCAAGCAGTACGAAGCACAAAGGAAAAATGTTTGTGAAAGAATATAGTCTTGTCTTACCTCTAGAAATCCTTAGACAACCTTCCAGACAACCAAAACTATCGTTTGAACCATTCCTGCGCAAGGCAAGTCAAATAAATCATTGTTGACATTCTCGAACGTCTTCTCAAAATCAAGAAGTCTCATAGGTTCTCAGCTTTTTGTAAAAGTGGGAGCAGTAGCTTAGTCGAGATTTTTGGCGCTGCTCGACAAAGCACTGCGCGTATACCATCAAGTCCTGCCACCTTGTTACTTTTCCATGTTTCGATCGCCATAGTGATCTCAACCTCCTTACTAGGGATTGTGATGCGTATTCGGTAATTTTTTATGTCGGTCACCTCAGTCTAATTTAGGTGCACATTGCTAACGTTCAAAATCTCAGCAAAATAATCCTTTCATTTCTTGATCTGATCGACATACGTCGAAGCCTTGTCCTTGGTGTTGGTTGGAGCTGCGACCGCGTGTTAGTTCTTGAAGTAGTTGGACTTGTCACATCTCTCATCTTCATGCTGCAGTCCGAGATTTCAGCTTTCTTTCAGATTTCTTTCGTCAATCTGTCTCGAGGAAGTCTCAAAAAGTCAAACCCTATGTCTTCTTGACTCACAAGTCTTTCAACACCAAACGCAAAACACCCCTGATCTTGGATGGTGGCGGGAGTGAGATGTTGAATGTTTCCACACCTGGCTAGAGATGGTTCCTTAATTGCTACTGAACTGAAAAATCAGTTAGTCGGTCGACCTAGAACTTGGGCATTCTCATCTTGTGGTGGAATCTAACTTCGTAGTTGGAGAGAAAATTTCAAAAGGTGATCATAGTACGAAATATGGTCCAGAAAACTACCCCCAAAGTGGCGGCTGATAGCAAAATCTGATTGGATGTAGATTGCTTGTCATTGGACACTCAGTTAACTTCATTGCAGGTTTTGTGCTCATACAGACATCAAGCAGAAATCAACAAACTTGTCATTGGGTTTGCCAAGTCCGTGTTTCCCTGTAACATGCCAGAGTCATTTGTTGTCGTTGCCTACCTTGATATTAAAGTTGCCGTCACTATGACAAGGTATCCGTTTGATGTTGTGTTGAAAATGGCTTCCAGTTGATTATAGAAGATCCCCATCTCGCCAACAGACGAGCTATGCGTTGGGACGTACCTTTATACAATAATGACGCTTTGTATTCTAATCCTACTCTGCCAAGGCCGACAAGACAAGAAACCATAAAGCAGCAGCTCCACTCCTTATTCTTGCCGGTTCCCGGATGAAGCAGTATATTACTACTCGTCAACAGAAGATCTATGCGTTGGGATGTATTTCTATGCAATAGTGCCCCTTCGTCTTCTAATCCTACTCTACCAAGGCTGACTAGAAAGCATAAACCAGCAGCTGCAATCCTTATTCTCGCTGGTTCCAGGATGGAGCAGTACCAATATTGTTACGCGTTGTGGACAGATAATTGGCAACCAAATGTCCAGCCAATGTCACATGAACACTTGCTCGAATTAGAGTAAACGCTTTTCGAGTCGAAATCGACAAATACAAAACTTACCAAGCTATCACCACCTTAATTGTGATATCCTTTGTACACTGGAAAGGAACCATAAAAATTATGACAAAATAGGTCAGTTAAAATTTCACACGATCCTTCACAATACCTCGAACCCATCTCCACCAAGAGATGATAAATCACCTGTAAACATCCCAAAAAAAAAATGGCCAATTCTTCAACACAATTTCCAAATACACATCCACCTCCGTAAAATTGCACAATTGCCGAATTCGAAAGAAAAACCGTATAAAACCAAAAATGTCAACTGGTCCACAACAATGGCCATCAATCGAAGCCTTTATTTATATAAACATCCTTTTCATCTCTTTTGGTCAGTGCACACGGCGAACCAAACACAAAAAACGTAGAAACACATCACATAACAAACAAACAAACAAACGAACAGGATCCCTTGCCAAAGGAAGAATAATAAAAAAAAGGAGATGAAATCAATTTTTTTTTTGCTCCGAAAGAGAAAAAGGAAATTGCTCAATTACCACAACGACATTTTTATCCCCTCTGCATGATGCGCATTGATAAAAATATCCTTGTTATTGCCCTGTGAAAGGGATCCACCTTGATGATTCAATTTTTCCAGTCTTATTGTATTCACTTACGTACGTACATACATATATTGTCATGCACTTGCTTTTGATTTTAACTTATACCTGTGTCCTTGTGGCTGGGGGAATATGAATTGACTGAAACAAGGACATCATTTTCTGTGAATCAAAAGTCCCATTGACAAAAGATTTCACGTAGAACTGCGTTGAGAAATTCACGCCTGCTAACAAGGTAGGAATTTCTTGATCCAGGCAATCATTAATCATCGAAGGACAACACAAATCAGGGTGGATGGATATCCTTTCAGAGGGATTTGGTTTATTTTTTCTTTTTATTTTTTTTTTTTTTTTTTCTTACCAGCAAATACGTACTTTTATGAATGATTACGGCGAAGGATCATTTTTGATTTTATTTACTTGTTGGATCCTTTACAAAGGATTTATCCTCTGCGCGCTTGAATCGATACAAGTGTCGAATACATTTATGATTTATGACTGACGTATCGGTTTGATTTCTGTGTTTTGGTTTGGTTTTGTAATCCACCAGAGGATTTTCGAGAATTTCACTTTACGAGGCATGAGGGAAAAGGATTGCTGTGGACATCATTAGTAGGATTATGAGGCCCTGTGTTGGTTGACCTAATGCTCCTTAATTGATCATTAATATTTCTTAGTGTTCAATGTGAGGTTTCACTGGTTATGACTGAATGGAGCTGCAGTAGGTCAGGTGAAAATGGTGATTGAGTTGTATTGGTAAGAATTTTTTTTCTCCCACGCTGCATCGTCTAGTTTTACAAATTTAAAACGTAATTGTTTGCACAAAGGTCAGCAGGATATTTTTTTTTTTGAGCAACTTCTGTTCTCTTCCGGATGATCCTGCTACACATGACAGGATGCTGTATTCTTTGGTTGAATTTTGTGGTTTGGAAAAAAGGCAACAAACTGTGCCATTCGTTTGAATTGGACAATAGCTTGGACGATCTTTTTCAAATGTAATAGTACAACAAGTGATATAGTTCCCACAGGAGAAAGAATTAATGTGGATATAATGCAAATGTTGGTTTGGAAAATATATGTATGTATCTCCAGAAAAGTCTTTCTTATTCTTCAGAAATATTGAAAGAAGGTTGCATACTAGATTAGACTTTCGACAGGTTGATTGATTCAAGACCGAAAAAGAATGGGAAATTGTAACTTATACAGCCTAGATTTTCCGCTACTGAGTCCATTAAGCCGCCTGGCTTAAACCTTGTTTGAATATTTCCAAGGACAAATGGATTGTACCGCGGCGACTACTTTTCGAAGATCGTACCTTCGGCTTATTTGGCAAGGTTCAGAAGAGGATTTGTCAGGATCAAAATATGTACATGTTAGATTTGGTTGGAGCAGCAGGTAGTATGACTCTCCAAGTTGTAGTCAGTTTAAACGAATGTTTCTTTTATATATGTACATATAGGAAATTCTTGCTATCAAACTACTTGTATTCTTAGGGGACAAGGTTGACGAAGAGCCCGACCATAACGCCCGGAAGTGGATGCACAACCTCAGATAAGTGTTGCTGAAAAACAGTTCCATAATTCTTTACCTGGAACTCGGATCTGATCGAGGCGATTAGGACAATATTCATGAGCCAAATTCTTTAGGGTAATACTTGGGGACTGAAATCCAAGGTGATTTACTGGACGTACACCTAGGCGTGTCGTTAGTATGGTGTACAAATACTCTATAAATCACAGTTCAATCACAATCACAGTTGGACGAGGATTAATACTTTAAACTCTAAAGGGTCTAAGGGTCTAAGCTTGTCTGAGACTGTCTTGCTCAAGAGGTTCGGAAAGAAATTAACAGGTAATACCTACAAAATGCTAGAAACTACCAAATCCCCAATTTTTGAAAAACACAAAATTCCCAAACGCTAACCATCCATGGTATTCTCACGATCATTAAAGAGCAGCGAAGCGCAGCAGCAGCGGTGCAAGCGGTGAAGTAATTTTGGCCTTTCTACGATTTATGATTGGAGATTTTGGATTTGGGGATTTTTATTTTGGGATTTTGACTTTGAGTATATGAAATTGGGGATTTTAGTTTGGGGATTTCAGTTTTGGAGATTTCATAGCCAAACCAATGAACAAACTGACTGTGTGGCGACAAAAGGTGCATATTGTCAACTCATTGGTCCTGAGCCCCGTTTTTGGGTATTAACTAATAATTCCCACAAAATATCATAATGGGAGAGCGATACATACATCCATTTTAAGGCCTTACTCTCCTTCTTTTCTTAAATACAGTGAGTGTGACCCCTCACAGGGAACAGTAGCGCTTCTGTGTCATCGTATTTAAAGTTGTACAATGCGCTTAAACTATCTCCAACTTATTTCTAGAGCTCGAGATTTTTTTTAACCATTCTGCGCCACATTGCCTTGGATGACCCGCTTTTCTATCTGATTGGTTAAGTGAGTTCTATTGAATGACATTACTGGGAACAGACTTTTCTACATGCAATGTGTTACCAATCAATTTCCATTTCTTCTTCGGATGGGCCTCTAATCCGTTCTAACATAAAGCTATTGGTTTGAATTGCGATTTGGTCAGGCGATCCTAAGGAAAATGCGTAGACATCTATTCACGAAAGACTGCAGCTTACAAGTGATAATGAAGGTCATTTTGCATGCTATTCTTGTAGAGTACCTACTATTGACTCAACATTAGAGCAGAGTAGTAGCATTTTGGTTTTGCTGCTCCACCTCCATTATTCCTCCAGATTTGTGATCGAGTTCGGGGCTACCTTTGATAAAGACAGTACTACTTCCAAAATAATGAAAATTGTTAACTTTTTCGTCCTCCTGTCCTGCAATGTTTAATTAAGCCATTGAATTTTTGTTTACTTTTGTCTTCCCCACATTTACTTCAGTACCACTTCAGATTCCCGGTTGTGAACCATTTGATACATGTCTAGAATTCTGTGTTAGAGTGGATAAATGTCCTCAGCGTAGTTCTGGTGAACAATATGTCATAATCTATTGTATGCCGCTATTTAGCGCCTTAGGACTGCACAGAGAATATCATTGATTACAATAAAACACAGCTGGTGGTACCATGTAACCTTGCCGCACCCTGCTTTAGACTAAAAAGTCGCTAGACATTTGATTGTTAGTTATGCAAGACATAAGACTTCGTCATAGATTGCCTTTATAATAGCTATGCATTTCCCAGGTTTACCACTCCTAAAAAGGACACCTTCTCGATAAAATCAAGATGAAGTGTAGATCTAAGGCTATTTATGTGGTCAATGCATGAAGGTCTATGTATAAACGTTCTGATTTTCATATCCATTTGCTGCTTTTTTAGCTTATGAAGCGAGTGCATTAAGACGATTGCTTTTGTCACGTCACACGCTGTGACTTGTGCCTTATCTGAAATATGCTTTCTGATCCATTTTCAGGAAACAATGTTTTCATAGCATTCCAATGTTCTTCTATGTTTGCTTTTGATCGATTCTTCTCCTTTGGCGAGATGATTCTTGAATTGTTGGATGATTCTGATATTGATGTTTATTAAGAGTCACGTGGTTCGATTCCCAGACTCACGGTTCCACATCTACCGAGCATCTGACAAAGCTTCTCAAGCCTTAAGCAATATGTGATTTCTGTGGACATGTCGACGACACTGCGGAGTATTTACTGTCTGAGGCGAAAAGAGGATTCAGCCTTGAGGACTTGCGTTTTCAAATAAAGGTCGCATCAACATTTAGATCGCCAATTTGGACAGAGAGTGCGACAGTAAAAACTTTAAAAGGAAGACGGGATAGTTTACATGACAAAGGCTATAAAGGCAATCAGGAACTTTTGGACGAGTTCGTACGCCAATTCCCATTTTACAAAAAAAGAAAAAAAACCAATTATACGCACAAAGGCTAGAAAAAAACAGCAAGGACATCAAATAAGAGATGCCTAATCGAGTGGCTAAGAGGATGAGATTCCTCTGACAAAATCAAAGCCTACATCAAGGCGGCAATGAACTGAAAACACAGAGAGCTGAACTTTTACATAACGCAGGTGTTAATAGTCCATGGGAGCTGTAGGGCCTATTCACATAAATAGAACGAGGGAATAATCACTATTGTCCGAGGTTCACGCAAGGGGGAAATGTCATTTTCCACTGTCCATGCCATATACATAGCTGATAGGTATTAACTAGGGGTACAATCAGACAGATTGCTCTCTCGCTGATTGCTCTTCCATCTGATCTTACTCGCAATGGATCAGAGGCTTGGAGGGGAGATGGCTTAAATGGGCTGGAGTTCCATACTCAAACTAAGTCCGTCTAAGTTTCGTCTTTAAAAATAGGTTAACATTATTAAAGAATAGGATTCAAGCGATAGGGATCTTATTGCCGAGCCTTTAACTACTATTTGTAAATGGACCTCTAAGAAACTGTACCGGTTAAATAGTATATATTTCTTTGGACTGACAAACTGCTTTAACGTCCTTGGAGCTGTTCTTTTTAATAATTATCCCTGATGGGTGTTAGGAATTAGTTTTGCTGTGTGGTGCTACAACATTTTGACGACTTTCATCACCAGTCGGATGTCACTATCGGTCAGACCCAGTTCCAACATTAAAAACCGTCTACGCATGTTGTAAATTTCTTTAAATTAAATTCATAATAAGCATTCGTAAGCAAGATCTCTTTGATATCAGTCGACTGCCTCTAATCCTGTCCTTAATAGTAATTTCCATGCTGTACATGGGGTAATTTCCAGCTCGAAAAATAATTTAATTAAATTCTTTTAGAAAAATTTCGCGAGAACACATTACCACTACCACCAACCACCGCCGCATGCTATGAGCCTCCTAGACACCAAAAATAAAAAATAAAACCAAATCACATGGGCGAGCAAATTAATTTGAGAACCATGAAGAGAACAATTTCGCCAAAAACATGGTAAGGAAATGTGTAAGGAAACCTTCAAAATACCTACTTCCCCCATTCTGGCACTTTTCAATCACAAAGCCAATCAATTCTTCAATGGCAAACAGAGACTACCATTCCCCCCCTTAAATTCCACTCTAATAAGGACCTTTATTTGCCTCACACCCTTCAGAATAGAGGACAACAACAACTAAAAAAAAAAAGGAATCCCATCAATACGCGCATCAGGATTTTAATTTAAAATCATTTTTTGCTTGTTACCATCGTGGGTACCACAGCAACCAAAAAACCAAACCAACCGATGAAATGAGACTGAACCCAAGGAAAAAGGATGTGCGGTGGCCCGCATCTATGTGCGGATGTGCATTGTGGCACTGCCATTGAAACTGCCACTAGAACTGGCTTCCTTCTCCTCCTTTACTTGCGGGGGGTGTAACAATGACGATTGAAAAAAAAAAAAAAAAGAAACGGAACGCAATTACGTAACAACCGTTTCGATAATTTTCAATTACTGATTTTCGGCGTGAACCGAATCGAATCGCCGCGCGACTGCACTGTCATAAAAAAAGGAAGAAAACAGGACGAATACACACAAACAAGCAACACAACGACGAGGAATTGTCACAATTCTGCCCACTTGCTCTATTTTGGCCGAAGGATGACGGCTACAGCTGGGCCTGCAATTCAGGGAGCAAAGTGGAATTGGTGACGCGACTCCTTTTAGTTGTAAACCGAAAATAATCACGACGTTGTCATGTTGTAAGGGTGTAAAAAGCGGTATTTATTAAGTGGGCTGACACTACCCAGGGATGTGGAGTAGGAGTTGGTAAAGGAGCAGGTTTTAATGAAATTTGGAATAAGTTTACTTATTGGACAATTTAGTGTTAATGTTTTGTTAATGCTTTTTTGGAAGGCAGTTCGTTAGATTACGTAGCCTAGCTTTCGTGATTCCTTATCTGTGAAGCTGAGATTCTGATTATGTAGCCATTTAGATTTCCTAGCAATTTTTAAATAGTTTTGGAGAAGTTTTTGGAGAAAGCTGAGCAAAATACAAAAAATACAAATTTTTGGCGCGACAGGTCCATTTGACCCACGGCCTAGCTTCTCACATCCACTCGTGCTGTACCTACTGTTTAATGCCGGATCCGAACGGCAGTTTTTTTTTTTGTTTTGAGAAGCTTTTTCATGACAATTTTACTCTCGGATGTTTGTCAGACGCTTGCGAGAGATGGAGGATTGAATCTGGAACCCCTCGCTCCGTAGTCCAACGCACTAACCACTTGAGCCACGGCGCTGAGCATTCCCACTTATATTCCGGAACTCGGAACTTTATAAACGAACCTTCAATCTTCGCGATAGAAGTGTCTTGAATGCAAGCTCCAGTTTGAAGTAGAAGAAGTCGAATAACGACACGTAAGGATGCACCGTGGTTAGCTCAAAAGGAAGACATGGAGCTCGTTAAAGATCCATTTTGTACGACTTTTGGCAATCGGTCGAAACAATATTACTGGAATCTCTCCTTTTCTAATGGTTGTCCTGTACTACGTACTCGAGTTGATGAGTTCGTTCGTCTTTGCCATTTGGTGTATTGTCTTTAAGGGTTTTTGGGCTCGTAGCACACATCATACGAGTAGAAACTGAAGCTCCTTACTGAAGCACCGATAGTAGTTCGTTCTTGGTTAGAGCAATCTTGAATGCATTTGCATCGTTCGATGGCACATTGACCAAACCAAAGATTAGAATGGCACAAATCATCTAGAACAAGTTTTGCTACCAGCATGACCAGCATCCACAAGGTTAGGTTAGGTTCGATTGGCAGGCTGCAACAAGTGCAAGTACTCTTGGACCAGAATAGGCCTATTGTCGGACCACAGCATCTAGTGTCCTCAAACTACCCGTTGAACCAGCTTATTGTGAATCACTGGAGGCGGCTTATGTTAGGTAGTTCGCCAAGCTTGTCGAAAAAGTAGTCTCCTAGATTTAGTTTCCTTCGGGTTGAGAGAGCTTGGAAGGTGCATAGGAGGTGAAAAATAGTCTCTTCCTCTTCCTTATCCATGCAGCTCCTGCAGAAGTCGTTTGTCGGGATTGAAGGCATGCCTCACTATTGTGCTGATGAAGTATATCTTTAGTCTTATTAGACTATTGGAGCGCTTGAGATCCAGCTTGGGCCAGATCTTTTTCGTGATAGAGCACGTGGTAAAGTTCGACCATCTACGGTTAGTAGGCTTAATAGAAACCCAGCGCCCAAATGAGGTGAATTCTAAATTGTTCTGCCATCTCGTTAAAAGATAAGCGGCATTTAAGGGCAGCTTTAGAATTGTAGGTGACTGAATCCAGGGATTTAATCGGCGCTTGACTATGAGTACAAATGGTGATATCCCTCGGGGATATTACATTGCACCTTAGCCACGACAAGACCTCCTTGATCGCCATAATTTCCACCTGGAACACTCTACAGTGATTGGGAAGGCAGAAAAAGATCCAGCAGTTCAGATCTGGGAAGAATACACCTGCTTCCGTCTTGGACCCTCACCTAATCAGTCATGGAGGGTATATATAGGTATACACAGTTTCCAAAATGTTGTTGAAAAGGAGCTGGAGGAGTGTGTAGTCAGTGTATATTTCATAATGAGCGTCTTGGCCAAGTTCATAGGTTTTAACTAGGTCGCTGTAGTACTCGATAAAGAAACGCCTGGTTCGCTTATCATACATAAAAGAGTTGGCCAATGCCTGGGTATTGAATATTTAGGGTACCGCGGACCGAGTACGTTGGATCCCATATGGGGAGATTCTTGGCCGTAGCTGTAGCGACTAGCGCATACCGAGGAACCAAAGTCAAACTGAACACAAGTTCCAATTAGATTAGTCTAAATCAGTTTTGAGAAATGGTCTCACGCATGATGATATCCTATAGTCACTGCGTACTGAGTTCTTAGTCCCCTATTCTTTACAAGCTCAATCCTTTTATCGAAAATAAGTTCCACCAAGCTCATCCTTTTCGATACACCTATTTTTTCGTAAGTCTGCCTGTATTGCACACCATTTTTTTAATGGAGGCTATATATCCTGATCTTTCAAAAGAAAGCACCCATTGCACAACAACTGGGAATGTGCTGCAAAACCATTACACAGCTTACATGTCTTTAAATAAAAACAAAATTCTCATTTCCAGCACAACACCCATTCCACACACTCAGCTGAATTTCCCTCTGCGTACGGATACACCCAACTCACCCCCAGCAAGTGTGCAAGTCTCGTATGCGATTTGTTCGAAATGATAAGCTCAAGCATCGAGTAGCGCCCAGCATCGCACAGCACTGGCGGGGTATAATTTCATTGTTATAACACAGTGCGTCGCAACAAGGACATTTAGTTGAATTTAAACGATGCTACTCACGAGACGTATGCGTCGCACAAAAGGGGTGTAAGTAGCACCCGAGCATCGCACATACCAAACACTACCCCTCTGGGCGGAAAAAAACGTCCAAAAACTTAATTGCATCTTTAGGAACAATAGGCGTTTTCGAGCGAAATATCCTTTTTCCAAGGAATGTGTTCCGCTGTCAGCACCACTGCCATGCGTCGCGTCACTCGGCTACCACCATTAATCCATGTTGTTATTTTAAATGTGCGGCAGGATCTTATGGCTCACCCCAGAGTAGCTCTAGGTGGTTGATGTTGGTGACAACAACAATGACGGTTATATCCCAAAATAATTGTGCAGTGTTGTCAAGCTTGTTGTTGAAGGATTTTAATTGAACTTGAGTCCTGGTTAATAGATGGCAACGAACCAGTCGGTGACTTATTGTTATGCCCATATGGCGAAATAATGCACGGTGTGCGTTTAGAATTTCATTCTGTTCCACAAAAAAAGGACACCTGCAAGGATTACATGTTCCGCGTTAGTGATTTGATTAATTATTTCAGTACGCTGAACGGATCAAGTGGATGAACTCCCCTAATCAACAAATGTCCTTCCTGGCAGTTGGAAATGCCATACAAAAAAAAAAAAAAAATTGTCGTGGTGTTCCACGGCTTTTGTTGGCAACCACAACTTCCACACAGCAATGGCATAGCCCGATGGCCACATAAAAGGCAAATCCTAAATTACTTCCGTCTTCTTTGGGATTCCGCGACGTCATTCCGCAGGACAACCAAGTAAAACATTTTCCCAACAAAAAATCCTTTTATGTTTTCTCCGTTTTTTTTTTTTTTTGGTTTTTCTTTCCTCCTTCCCAGTTTTTGTTGGGCTACAAAGAGATTTTTAAATATTGAATCAAAAGAAACGGAAGGAATATCATTGCCAGGATTGTATTCTGTTTTCACTTTCACCATCCATCGTCCTTGTTGCTATACCGCATTGTGCGTTCATTCCGCGCGTAAATAATGAAAAAGCATTTTTTCACACGTAACACGTAGCAAAGTCACAAAAAAAAAAACGGAATCCTCTTGGATAAGGATAATGGCAAAGAAAATGTATGTCACCTTCCTCCCCTTCTGCTACTTTATGTTTTTACCGTTGAAAAGAGCAAAAAAAAAAAAGGAATGTAAAGAAAGGACGATGAAAATATGACGTTTCCTAAGAGATTGAGTGACTGATCCTGAAATTGAATTATCCCTGAATTTATGCCAATTACCTTTCTGTCATGGGGAGTTCACTTACATTCCAGCTCTCATACGGATATACATACATATGTATCCTGAATGTCCTTTTGTCATGCGCTTAACAAGAAGTACAACGAGCACGACACCAGTCTGTTCTGCTTGGTGTCCCATATTTTTCGCAATCGGAAATCGAGACATTTCGGATAGGTATCCCGTAATGTGTCCTTTTTTTTTTTGCTTCTCTGTTTTCTTGCCAACTTGGTGTATTTAAGAAGTCAACTCATGTGTGAGTATGTAGGCTCTTTATGACATAAGGAAGGTGTCGTCACTGTTTGGCGAATGTGGAAAATCTGTCAGGTAAATACATTTAATCCTGTTCCTTTGGTTTGATATTGTTGTTTATCAAGGATAAGAAAATTTAACAGCTACCGTATGTGGTAATGGAATTTGTTTGGAAATAGGATAATGTGGGATTAAGATGAGACAAGGATACTAAGTGATGTGTGCGCATTTCCATGCACAATTTCACTTTGACGGCATAATTTTGGAAAATTATGAATAAGGATATGCGAGGTGATGAAATTTTTGACAATGTCGTGAATTCCAATTTGGATTGCTGGCAAGCGTGCAATCATCTTCTTTTGTAAGAACGTTCTCGAGGTTTGAATGGGATTTTTGAAATTATGACGAAAATTTGGTTACGCTTATTAGCAAGTGTATCCTTTGAAAAGGATAATAGGAAAAGATAAACTATTATGTGGTTCGTTTGAATGTTTAAAGGTAGATTGCACGTTTTACTGAGCCATCTGATGTAGGGGCTCCTAAGGCATACATACATATATCATCTACCCGTATCTTCATTGTGTCTTATGTGCAGTGCAGTGTACAGGATGGTCCTAGTTTCAGGGGGAGTCCGAATTTCATGGAATGGCAAACATTTTGCTAATTTCATAGTTAGGTGTCTTAGTCTGAGGAAAAAAAAATCAAGCAATTTCAAAAGGCTTGTCGTGTGGGCTCTTGGACGAGCTGGGTGAGCTTGTCTTCCTGTGCAATGAGTCGTGGACGTTATGTTAACTTGGTCTCCTACGTGCAGGTTCATAATATTCTTCTGCTTTGCCGCAGCGAATTAGAACTGTTTCCGTCTTCCACTTCGCTAAATCAAAGCCTCTTGTCTCCAACCAAGTTTTAATCACAACAGACTATGACTGTTCTTGACGACATTGGCAACCTGAGTACGTCGTCATATATGATTTTCCACAGAACGTGAGCTAGCACTGATCCTTGTGGAACGCCTGGTGACACATTGTAGTCCTTAATATTTTCATGGCTTTCATAACTTATCTTTATATTTCTAAAGTACCTCAATACTACCTTCCTTCACAATATAGTTTGGCGTATCCTTTTATCAGCTCTTGCTCATACAGCTACTTTCAGGGCTTTACTCGGGACTGCATCCGATTCCGGATGGGTACGCTGAATGCAATTTCTCTGGTGTTACCGATGGAAATTCTTCGTTGAACATTGCACTGTTCATACGGGAAGTGATTCAAAACGTAATGAGAATGAAGTAAGAAGTAAGGAGAGCCTTACTTGTTTCCCCTACGAATCGAAGATGAAATCTTGAGTTGCTGTTTTTGGACCCAAAACCAAAACCTTGATACCAATGGGAAAGTGTTAATGTGTGATTCAGATTTGCACTAAATTAAATCTTGAAACGAAATCAGGAGAAAATATATCTTTTCAAGTAGTCACAAGCTGTGTTCGAGTCCTTTCTTTTCAAGTATAGCTTGATTATAGTTATGGCATCTTTGTGATAAGGATCTACCATACCGAGGTT
Organism: Xylota sylvarum; assembly: GCA_905220385.1. Classification (NCBI taxonomy): domain Eukaryota; kingdom Metazoa; phylum Arthropoda; class Insecta; order Diptera; family Syrphidae; genus Xylota; species Xylota sylvarum. Next base: position 125,850,244 of record LR999957.1, read on the forward strand.
CTTGGTTGATCACATTCCGCCAGGACCAACGGGGGCTTGTTAGAAAGCTCTAAAGGCGACTCATGTTTCTGGTTGTCAGTTCACCGAAGTTCTTGGCACGTGCAAAGGAGGTGGAGTACAATTTCCTTTTCTTCTTCATACAGCTCTTACAGCTTCTAGAGATGTTTTTTGAGAGGAGGCCTGACGACGTATATTGAGCTTCAGCATCAGTTTAACTGTAGCGAGAGGCATGCCAAAATTCCCCTTAGAATCGATAGGGTTCTGCTATGCGTGGCCAGTTCGTCGGCCATACTAGGTGTGGTCTTGAATGTCTCAGTGGCCCGGACACATATAGAATAAATTTTGAATTGTTCAGCTATCTATAATTTTGAGCTGAAAGTGACAGACTCCTTCCACCCACTCCCAAACCTGCCCTAGATTCATCTTTGTAGAAGCCAATGGGCCCCTTTCGTTGACTAAAATACTCCTTCCAATCAAGCCTGGAGGGTATGTTAGTTACAATTTGTTGGTTCACGATTTGATGCTGATCGATGGTGATGGTGCTGACGATCGGATGCTGTTCCTATCACGGGACTCTTCAATATCCTTGAGCTTCTTCTCCCTTCTTCTGGCTCGATATTGTTCTCTCACTGCCCTCGTTTTGCGCTGTAGCGCTTGTATGTTTCTGACACCTTTCTCCGGCGTACGTATTCATCAACATACCAAGGATTAGAAAGTTTCTGGCTCAGGCGCTCTCTATAGAACCTAGCTACTCCAGTCGGGCTAAGGCTTTCAAAGTTGAATTTCTTTTTCTGGGCGGTTTGCAGCTTTTTGGATAGTCGAGTTCTGAATTTGGCTGCAACAAGAAGATGTTCACAGTCGACATTTGCCTCTGTGTGTTACTGTGTGGATTCGTAGTCTCGGAAGTCTAATACTCATCATCGTAGGACGTATGTACATAGCTCATTATTTAAACGTATACCCTAAGATCTCGATTCTTCTTTCACTGTCTTGCGCCACATTTGGGTCATACAACTTGAAGATTTCGCACACAAATCATTTACAAAAGTTTTCAGCTTTAAACAGATAGTTTGCCATTAGAGCGGAACAATCGCAGCTGAATTCTTCTGCTCAATATTTTGATACCATTCTGTGTACGTCCATTTCTTTGTTAACTTTGGCCGAGAACGAGTTTTGAAAGTTGTCAAAATTCTTAACCTAGCAATCGATGATACTAGTTTTTTATGCTAGAAGTTTCAAGACTATGTCCACACTTAAATAGTGAATGGTCAGTTGTAAGAGGCTTCAAGTATGTACTTAAGTATACTGCTCTTTGCTTAGTTTCTAAAAATATATCACCACCGCTGTATTTACTCTAATGACTCTAGCCTGTTGGCACCGGTAAACTAGATAATACTTCCAAACCTTCAACCCGAAAATCTGATCTTATATTTGTAATGGAAACTTACAGGCTTGATAAGCTGGCTATAAGACTGACAATTTTAGTTACTAACTACGTATCAGGTTATGGGACTTGATTGAATTTCGTCCTTTCGCATCAGAGAAAAACTCATAGACACCTAATCATTGAATATGATAGGAAGAAGTAGAAGCGATAGTAAACAACCTTGTGGGACCTGGGTTCGTATTGTACAATTCTTCCTTAGTGTAACACTTATGGAATGCTCGATGAATTGTATAGCTTGCCTTGATAATAGTCCTATTTGTGTGTCCTGAACAGGCTATGCAGGTCTGTGATTTTGAGTGGCTTAATACAGATGGGATTTAAGTCATCCGATGACTCATTTTGACAGTTTTTCGTTAAGACCTATGGAAAATGCTCATTTACCCCATATCGTCTAGACTTTTCATCAGTCAAATACTTACATATGTTTGCTGATCCAACTATGCATTTCGACTTTTTTAGTCAGAAAATCTTAAATATTGAATTCTACCCGAATAAAGTAGGTATCTTTGGACCACTTTATTCGTTTATCTGTCTCCTGATTAAGATTACAAAAACGTTCCGCTTTGTGGCCTTGAGTTCGCCTTAGCTATAGATAAATTTTCGAAAAGCAAATCATCCATATTCCTCCCTAGACAAAAAGAAAAAAACAACCCATGAAAGGATGTCAGTCAAAATCGATAACAAATTCCCCTGAGTAAATCCCTAATTCATTAATTAAAATACCAACTCGAATCCGCATATCAGGACGCTACCAAAAATGCCAGCATTTTATTACAAATCAACACAAAGCGGAATATCCTGCGAATCCTCAGCTAATCCCCAATACAGCTCTAACATCAACCGATGCGGAAGTTATTCAATTATTGTCGATGCTTAGATTTATTAAAATGTCACCGTCCACCCGATTCGGAAATAGAAAAATGAATCGTTGTGTGCGCGCAAAGTTATCAGTGCAACAGTGATGAATGTTCAGAGTACACATCGAGCCACAACAAAAAAAAAAAAAAGGACTCTAACTCTAGTCCACTTCAATGCGATGACCAATGCAAATTTCATTCAGCATGCACCCGCTCACAAAATGAAACGAAACAAATAAAGTGGTTATGTTTGCTCGTCCACAGGGAGGAAGCTATCCTTTTGCTTCCTTCCGTGCGCGTCGTCGCTCTCCTATTCTCGTGGAACTCAACACAGGGGTGTAGTTGCCGAACAAACCCCAAACCAGTTTTAGTTTTTTTTTTTTTTCCATACATATCTAGAAACACCACATGGAGTGCACCATACAGCACCACCCAGCCCAGCCAACATTTTCAATTCCCTTTCACGGACTATGCCGGGGATCTCCGCAACTAAACACACAATACAACCCTCTAATGTACACATAAAAATATAAAATATGCATATAAACATAAATATACACACACCCAGTCAGAATGTGTGTGTGTGTTTGGATGGGAAAAATGTGTGTTATTACACACCCTGCAGCAGCACTACTTGTGAACATGAAAATGAAACTGTGAGGCCGCGCCGCACACACCGCACGCCTTGTATAAGGACAAACCCGAGGGGGTGAGCCAAACAGAAAAAAAAAAAAAAAATCCTGAGCGGTTATTAAATTTGAACCCTTTTGTCATAAAACTACTTTCACCCCGTTCCCGCCGCAACACACCCCTTCACGGTACAATTCTCTCTAGCTAAGCCATATTGTCGTGGCAGCCCGATAGGGTGGTGAATTAGGGTGTGCGAATTAGAAAATCTCTTTTTTAGTATTCCCCGTGCATGTACCTACATATATATATTCCTATATTTCAGCTTGTAACTTGTGTGCTGCTAATGGGACCGTGTCCGTTGAGTCCGAAAGGACACAAAGGATGCAGTACAGTACATACGTACTGCTGCAACTGGTTGAAATGATAACGTAAAAGCGGATTTTTACGATGCAATAAATGCGGATTGCACGCTACTCTTGTCGACAGCCACACCGGGCTGTAGTTTCCAATTTTGATGGAGTGAATTAAATGATATATTTCATATATTTTTCTCTTCCTTTGAATGTAGTCGTAGATGGTATAACACAATTAAAGCAGTGAACAGTTTGTGTGAACAAAAAAAAAAAACGAAGGTTGAAGGCAATAACTCTAAACAGTTTACTTTTTAATTTGCATCATATAGGGTTTGCATCAATTGGGACGGTCCATTTCTCCAATAGGGTTTCTCGGCTGTGCGTGAAGTTAGCTACAGTTTGTTGGAGACCTCAACTCGCCTACACTTACGATTTAATCTTGAAAAGAGAACACGTTTAAACAAGGTTTGTAAACTATCCAAATTTGTTATAAAACTTCGCGTTCAGTTGCAGTTTTCATGTCAAAATCATTCTTTTTGATGAATGCCATTTTTGGCTCAAGTGGCTCGTTAATAAGTTGTGTTTGTAGGGGTTTTATGCTGGCAACACAATTGGAGTCGATGGATATCGCTACCGGACTATGTTGTGTTGACTGACTAGTTTGAGATAATTTGAAAGAGGATAACTTGTAGCATAGTACATGGTCCCAAACAAGGCACATAGCTGGCCAAACAATCGAGTTCGATGACTGTCTTATCTCCAGAAATGGATCCTTCAATTCGACGCCTTGACGCCTCTTAACGTTTTTCTTTGGGGCTATGTCAAATCCATGGTCAATGCCAATAAGCCGGAGATTTTAGATGAGCTCAAGATCAACATCGAATGCCAAATAGACAGCATATCGATCGATTTATGCAAAAGTTCTGGGAAAATTGGGTTCAGCGAATTCACTAAGGTGATGAAAGGGTAGTGATGAAAATTTATGAGAGTACAAGCGTTCTCACGGTAGCCTCTCACTATCAACTCCTGCTCTGCTACTCTGCATATCGACGTTGGTGGCTGCCCAGTACCTCGACTGGAGATTGGGTAACTAACTCCTTTGGAAGGTCGTTGGTGGTAGCGGGCAAAAGAAGGGTGAGGTGTGTTTTTTAATTAAGGCACTTCCTCTTGGTCCAGCCGAAAGCGACGAGTTCTCTAGATGGAATCAACGGTGGCGTACTCCAGTTCCAGTCAGGTTGAACTAATAGTGTTATCCTTAAATGAGCTGATTCGACATATTTGAATCTAAGGTCTATTGGGATTTCCAATACTAAGCCAGGGCTCTAGGATGAACCTTTACTGGGCCACGGCAGCGTTCATACACTCCGAAAAATACGAACCTTCGTTCTAGGGCTAAAAAAGGGAACAGGTCCTCCAGGTTGGGGAATGTGCGAGGGGTAACTTTCCGACTGTGGAAAAAAACACTTACTTCCGAAACCAAAACAAGCCTCGGATATGGATGGACTCCAGCAATCTAATTAAGGACAACGACTTTCGGATCTGCATGTGGAATGTTCGGACTATTAACAGACCACATACAGCCGAAGAATTAGCAGAGGCTCTAGACTGCTATAAGGCATACATCATCGCATCGCATCCAGGAAGTGCGATGGGTTGGGCCGGGCAAAAAAAGGATGAAAAACTGTGACATCTATTACGGTGATTTCTTAAGAGAGCAGAAACAGCGCTTGCGGGTGCGGATTTAACGCGTCAGATTTAAATAGACAAGAAGACTTATGCTTTCGACACGTGAGCCGAGCGCCTTATATGGCTAAATTCGAATTGTTGTGGAATTTGGATGTCCGAACCATCCGAGCAGCCAACGTCGACACCGATCACTACCTTGTTGCAGCCGAGATACGAATGCGGATATCCAAATTCCACAACAAAGCAGAAATACTGTGAGAAACAACGTCGAAAAGTTACAATCGCAAGAGACTTCTAGAACCTTTTCCGAACGCGTATCCCAAAATCTCCTTCCATGCTTCCATTATTGGTCGAGAGAATATTCACGAGATACTGAAAACCGTCTACTTTCTCCGATCGCAAATACCATTATCCTTGCCATGAAATCCTTTATTCTTATCAAGAATAAGTTGAGCTTTAAAGAGGCAAACGGGTTAAGGGAGTTAAGTTGTCGGTCTGGTAAGCACGACCTAAAATCCCAACAAGCCTGTTATCTCACCCATAGTTCTGAAAAGGTTTTCGTCAATGCTGTCAAAATCATTGTGTTAGGTTTTCATCTGCCCTATTCTTCAGGACTCTTTCCGAGTAGATAGAAAACCGCAATTTGTCCAGCCCACTCTTTAAAAAAAGGTGAATCTTCTCCTTCCTCAAACCACTGTGCTAAAGCACTTACATCCTTTCTTTCCAAGCTCATGGAAACGCAGATAAATCGTCGGCTTATGAAACATCTTGAATAACGAAAACCCCTCAGTGACTGACGGTACAGTTGCGTGTCTGTAATTCAATATATAATCGAATGCTGGCCGGTCTCAATGCTCCGTTTTGTCTCCAATTCTTTTTCTTATCTTCAAGAATGATCTCTAATTCAATATTCGTACATTCGTTCGCTGACTCTCAACTTCTCACATTCATTTCCAGACTCAGGTTAGCTCATTAAATACTGACCTTGACAGCATAATTAAATATGGTGCAAACAATTGATTTGATGGTTCCAAAACCAAATACTGTCTTCGGTTGCTCAAGCGTTATTGGAACAATCTGCCGTTATCAATGAATAACACTTGGGATTGGAGAAACCGAAAGGCTTTCCGTTCCCGGTATTGTGTAGAAAAATTTTCTGCTTTATGTCTGGTATGGTCCAACCAAATCGGTATTATACCTGCTAGATAGGTTCAAAAAACGTGCCATAAAAAAATAGAACACAGAAGTATAGCGGGATCAATACACCCGCTCGAACAGCGGATAAATGTTTCACGTCTTTCCTTGTTTTATCGTTTCGTTTTTGGCAGTTTCTCTTTCTTGACGGATTTGACAGAAAAGCGCTTGTTGAACATCAGAACTAAGGACTGCGGAAGGTAACTTACATATATAGAAGGGATCTACAAGTTTTGGATCTTCTCCAAGATTTTGGTCTGTCCGGATTAAAGATCAAACCAGGCATTTTCTCACATATCAGTGGCGGCATTTCTGATGACTTGCTGGCAGTGGTGCTGGCTGGTCTTTTACGATTGTTGTTCTCGTTGGGGGAATCCTTTCTTGCGAGGCGCATGTTTTTTCCATTTTTAGAAAGCCCTTTTTTCCATTTTTAGAAAGTTTCACTTTCGCGGCTTACAAGTGATACCGACGTTCGACGTTTTTCATGGTTCAGGTGACACGATTAGTGGGCCATTTCCTGTCTTCTTCTCTGAGGCTCCTGTGTGGTTTTGTTGCGTTTCTTGCATTAAGTGAATGCCTTCAGTGTCTTACACTCGTATTTTGTCTTACATAGATCTTTTTAGGAAAGGAAGGAGTGGTGACGGAAACTATTCACAGAACTTCGTTTGTTACTATCTGTAATTGTAACAATTCACTAGAGCAGACAATGTAGAAGGTGGTGGATAATAAATAGAGGAACATCAAATCTGTCTCCTTATCCCCTTGTGTAACAAAAAAAAAAAAAAACGCAAGCTTAACATCAAATTCAACCTCAAACATTAAACTTATAAACCGAACGACTCCTATATCCAAGAAATAAACCCAACATTTCTCAAGTCCATAACTTCTCCAGAAATGACCAATAACATTTCCGTATTAATAGCCGAATGCAGGACCTTTGTTATGCGCCCTTCTCTGCAATGTCCATTCCCTCATCGTAGGCAATATCAATTTCGCGAGACATTTCATTCGCGACTTATGACCATTCACCCTATGTTTACACAAGATGACACACAATGGCCTGTGTCCGCCTTGTAGGCAATTCGCGTATAAAAAGGATACTTTCTGTATGAATAACGGTCAATAAAATTTATGCTCACCGAACTGTTTACGGTGAACCAAAAAACCAGCGAAATAAACATTGAAACTGGACGTAAGATTTTTATTATCATCATTTCGTCCATATATCCTTCCTTGGCAAGTTGATATTGCAACTATCGTATCCTTTTACGAAGAATTGGCATACGAGCTAAGGTTTACAGCCTGGAAGACAATCTCGGCACGGCTACCATTTACAATTCGGATGTTGTAAAGTCCTTTTATGTGATCCTTCCATCGGTTATTCAAATACGATATATGGCCTGCCATAGTTAAACAACTTTCAATCATAAACTAGCGGTGGAAGCCGAGCAACTCAATAGGGGCAGCGAAGATACAGCGCGGGAGTCCTGAGCACAAACAAAAGTCACAAAACCATTTATGACGATGGCAATTTTACGGATTTTTACTGCACGCGACTGCACTGGTCCGCCTCAGGCATAGCATTTCAGTGTCCGGTTCTCGGGATTCGCGGTAATAAACACCCCGGGAGCCGCATCAACCGAACCGAATGCAACAATGGGATGAGCCGCATGGTGGCTGTGTGTGTCTCTATGATACCGATGCGATGAATTTTCAAGGAATACCAGGATGCGACCAAAAATTCGCGCGTACACTCACTCTCCGTGAAACTAATCGGAACAACAATTCAGAAAATGAAACTCTGTCGTGAGACTACCACAGCGGGATGTATTTCAGGGTAAAATGTCTGGTTCTGGTATCTTGATCCTGGCAAGAGTTTCGTAGGAAATGAAGACACGCGTACCGAACGCTGACGAGGGCGTGCTGCGTTTTGGGTACATGCAGTTAGTCTAAACGTTTATTCTTTTTGCCATTTTGGAGGACATATGACAGCATGATGAAATGCCTCATTAACATAAGTGTGTTTGGATGATATCCTCGTAGGCGGAGTGTGTATGTACTTTGTTGCATTTTTGCCGAATGAGAGAAGGAGGCCGGGCAACATCTTCATTAGTGAATGTCCTGGCACACGTAGCGTAAACAATTATTTTGATAAGTTAATTTTCGGATTTTCTCGGCAGGACAATAGAAACGCAGTGTCCTTGGATTACACGGTAGCAATAAAGTTGTTATTTTTGTGATGCTGTTTATTTTTTTGTTTTTTTTTTTTTTGTGGACTTCAATAATAGTTACTCCTTAGCAGGTTCATGTAGAGAATGTTCATGATTGTTCGGCACACGACTGTGTGACAAAATGGTGTGGAGGAAAAGATTTCAATTTAGACATGAATAATGAATTTAAAAGGTTGCATCGGAGGGGTGCAGCTTCTGTTCTTATCACCTCAGCAGTTCTTTATCTGAACATCGACATACGTTAAGGACGATGGTCATGACTTTATTAAAATTCCGTGTTAAGTAGCACGTAGTTGGAAGTAGGTATGGATAGTCACACAAATACAAAATTTGGACTTGATCGTTCTGGAAACGGTGTCCTAGCGTATCGAAAGTTATGCAAGACAATGCAAAAATAAATCTTTCAAAGGAAATATAAAGGGATGATCTCTGATAGTCCTTTTTGTTGGCTTACATAGACTTCAAGCCCCGAAAGAGTAGCCATGAGTCGATACGGTGTGCTTTTATAACGGATGAATCAGATGTTGATAACATCCGATAGTAGAATTGTCGTAAAGTAGATTTTCAAAAACCAGAAACTACATGTATGTATGTCTTATATCCTGAAAAGGTCTGTTGCACCAAATATGGGATAACGATTGCAATTACAAAATCTAATAACTAGGATACCGATGTTCCACTGGGCCAGTTGAGTACTGAGTCCCAATGTCCAACGTGCTTCGTTTATTCCTAAGAATTTCACGTAGAAGGCATGGGACACACGTGCACTTAATGGCACTTGACTTGCACAGACTGAAAAGTCAAAGAAGGAACAAATAGATGCGACAGTAAAACCGTGTACAGAATCACCAAAAAAGCTGTAGAATGGTCAAAGCTTGTGCTAACATTTGGGGAACAGTTTTTCGCCGTGATTTGTTTCGATTGATTTGTCCATCGTCTGAAATTTCGAATTCGCATCAAGCTTCTAATGAAGAATGAAATCATTAAAACCATTCAAGCCAAACAAGACTTCAGGACTGCACGGCCTTCATGCAGAGCTCTACAAAGCTTCACCCGCAATAACTACAGATATATTTCTTCAATTAGTGGAGATGTTCTAAAACTGCGAAACTTAGGTGACTCCTAAAGAATGGCAATCCCTCAAGTTGTGAGAATTGTATTGCCCGACAGGCCATGTAATGGATGTTGGTAACACACAAGGGATCACAACAGGAGGATCATAGTATAACACTGCGCACAACAGTCTAAAAGAAATCTCGGCAACTGCGAAAGAGCTGAATGAAGTTAAAGCATATCGTCAGGAATCAAATACGATAGCACATAGGCGTAGTTGATGTCCTAAAAAAAACAAAACACTAACCAATGAGCCACGACATCTATCATTATCAGATTTGTTTAATGCAAAAACTCCTTTGAAAGGCACATTAAGACTAAGACGTTTCAAAGATCGTCGCCATTTCAAACAGAACAACCCAGATAAAGATTGTAGTTTTACCATATGCTCCATCTAAATCCTGAGAATCAAGAAGTGGGGATCGTTCTGTATACTCAGAAGACGATTCTGGTATTGTCTGTATGAGACCCACTTTGAAGTTTTGGGTTCTGGTCCAGTTGTAGTTCGGATGTGTCTGCTTGCATAGTTCTGCAATATTTTCAAGGTATTGTCGGTCTTTATTAGAAATGTGAGAAGATTGGAAGGGGAATTGTGAAGCGATGAACCTCTATATTGCTATTCCCTGCACTTAGTCTGACGACCTATGAATTCGAGTTCCTCTTTGCACTAACAAGTACTAGCTTAGAGGATGGTATAGCCGAATCCGCATCTTTAATTGCTGCCAGACTATCATTGAAGGTTAGGTTGATATGTTGCATATGGAGGTACATACACTGCTGCTCATTACATCGTGGAGTGCCATCTCGGTCCTTTGTGTATGTGTGTTGAGATGTATATAGAAAGATACGATCTGTCGAGAGTCGAGAGTCTTTCGAATATGAGTGCATGAATATAGGATTCTGCGTTAAAAGAAATTTCTGTGCTTGTGGTGCCTATTCGACTGATAAGCAGATGAGGATATGCTCCATAAAACCCGAATCAACCATATCCTTCTACTTGCCTCAGAAGAGTAGTTTTGGTTAAATCAATTGGACAATCTTTGGAATCTTTCCGAAGAAGAGGAAGCTTTGGCAAAATTGAGTATATCAGTAATGGCAAGTGGGTAGGGAACCATGAACTAAAGAGAAATCTCTGTGCGATTTCAGGAAGAAAGCCTATTAAATGAATAACTCCATTGTACATGATTTAATAGCGGTAGTTGTCCGTCCCCAGCCAGCTTGCACGCTATAAAGTGCATCACCCATTCGGTGGTTACCCACAAATTCCAACTCAAAAATCTGAACACTTCATTCCCATGGAAAGGAAAAATCTCACTTAACACTATAAAAGTGTAAAATATGTGAGGTACCTACCTAATGAGGCGAGTGCACAGTTTCATATCTTTCTCCATATCATTTCAGGACGAAAAAAAAAAAATGGAACAGAATTACCATTCCATACTGGGTCCATGCATGCGCGCAGCAAACGTATTAACATCAATGGCGTCACGTGTGCTTAACGACCAAAAGGATTATTTTTTTTTCTTCTCTTCCTCACATTAATGTCACCTTCTTGTGGGTGGCACTCTGCAGCGCCGCGTCAACTATGTGCCTACCGAGGATATTGTGCATCCTACCAACGGACAACAGTTGCCATTCCAGCTTACCATTATGTGGTATACAGTCGTAGTTATCACTCAAGTGGTGGAACCAACATCAGTGCTACATATATCATATCCTTTTGATTTATGTCCCTTGAATCAACAACGAAAATTATTACGCAAAAAGAAATCCTTTTGACACAATTCGGTTTGCCTATTCAAAATTGAATTCTGATTAATTATCCTCGAGGTGTTATATCCTTGAAATCCCCGCAATAAAATTGCTTCGTGTTTTAGAAGTTTCCTTTTATTTTTGCAATTTTTGAGGACAATTTCCCACGGGGTGGAATTTTTATTGGCACTTTGAACAAGTGCCTAACACGTTTTATGTCCTTTGTTGGATACGGTTGCACAAGAATCCTTTCGGCATATTCGCCTGCATATGCATGGCGAACAAAATCCAATAATTGAAAATCGGATTTAACCCAAGTTGTCATGAGTTTTGGTGGTGTTGCTGTGGCACACAGTGAAATGCATTTGACCACCTCTTGACCCCACTTTCATGGCATATACCTACCGAGATACACACACTGCACAACAAGCTGTGAAACCGAATTCCGAAAAATCCTCTGGCAAACAACAAACAATTTTCAATTGAGTTTCATAGTTTGGGAGGAGAGATCCAGGCAGAGTTGCCAATCTACAAGGGAGTGAGACTGGGGCAAGTGTCAGCAAAAACAAATCCCATGCAGCAGGATTTTAGAAAAACAAAAAAAGAAAAAAAAAAAAAAGGACGATGGATACCAAAATTCAGTTACCTTTTTGCGTGCGCTGCATAGTCGCCTATGTGCTGCAATAGAGTAGCAAGTGCTGCACATCATCCTATTTGGGGAGTGAAAGGGATCAAATGGAAATTGGTACAATCAGGATCAGGCGGAAACAGTGGTATAGCCTGGGGGTAGAGTGGGTGTGGAAACCGAGGGCACAACTAAGCTAGAAATTTGATAAACTACTCGCAAACAATCTCGAAACGATTCTCTTCAACACATTTCACAAAAATTGGTGGCACTCGTGAAAAATTCAAAAAGGACGTGAAGTTCCTCCATCTGGCGGGGTGAGTATTGGGTGGGCTGGGGATTGGTTAGCATATAAAGTGCATCTTTGTATGGAGTTGCCAAATGTAGCCAAATTCTATTATTTTTTTTATAGTTACAATGTTCAGCAGGTCATAACCTCAACACGCAACTAATTCCGTAATTGTACCAGCATGTATAGAGTATTGTGTTGCTCAGAGCGGCTCACAATGAATGTAAAAACGACAGCTGAACTTCAAAGTACAAAGTATAGTTTTAAACAATGGTTCCAAGATGGAATGCAGAGCAAGATCGGGTGTCATCTCAGCTTAATTATATGAAAATCGGTGGCTCGTACACACGACCTATCATGACTTCTATCATTCTGTAAAGCTTTTATGGTAAGTGGTTCAAAGAATGATAATCATGGCCAAGTGATTAAAAACATCCGAGAGTATAATTTTCGTGAAAAAGCTTTTCAAAAACAAGAATGGTAGTGAGAAGTTAGGCCCTGGGTCCAATAAGGCCTCATTGCGCCAAATATTTGATTTAGTTTATAAAATCTTCCAACTTTAGACCCGATTTGATAGAAGACGTCGTTTCTTCTTTTCCTTCAAAAAAAAAAATATCCTGAGTTCCAATATGGATACTAGTTGGTGTTGAAATGTTACAGAATTCTTCTGGCACATATTTACACATATTTACTTTGGAGTTTTGTATGCTCGTTGTTTTTGATAATCTCCTTAACTTCGCTCGTAGTTGGGGCTGGCTTCTTCGTCAAGTGTCTTACGTTGTATCCGTTCGGTATCCGTTTCTCGTCCTCGGGATGGTCGCTATTGAGTTATTAACTTTAGAATGGCATGGTGGTTATTTATTATTTGTGAAAGAGTATTCGACGCAGTAAGCTTGTGATCTGTTGAGACCTTAACTTAGATAGATTGGTTCTCTAATGACAAGAAGACTTGTACATAAATATAGATGGTAACAGCGTGCAAGAACACTGAAACGTTGTTAGATCTATGGTGTCTCTGACCATTGCTATAATCGATGGGATTAGACTCGTGACTATCTGCACTCTAGACTATCTGCATTTGATCCAGAGAAGAAAATACTTCTCGGATAGAAAAAGGTTCGTATGCATCTTTTTTTTTTCTTTGCAGGGACTTCACATTCTATGACTTGGTGTATTGGTGTCTCTTCGTGGTTGATGCATAGTCTGCAGTGTTCATCGCCTTTTATACCCAGTTTCCTTCGATCCTTTGAAGTATTCAGTGTCCTATTAATATGTCTTTTAAAATCCGCAGTTGGTTTTGACTTTATCCCAAGCCGGTTTTATTCCTTTCCTAGTTGTATTTTCCCAGAATTTTTTGACTTGGCTGAGTTGGGATATGCTGTCCCAAAGTTTCACCCATTTGGGTTTTTCGTTTTATTCTAGTTCCACTTGTATTTTGTACGCTCTTAATATGCCTACATGTTTCTGTCTTCAGAATGTGGTTTCCAAGCTGTTCTTTGTTAGGTCGTCGGCTACATTATTTCCATATTCTCCATCAAAGGACAGCTGACATAAAGAGTCGGCAATGAATGCAGTGGAGACTGATAATACTGTGGCTATAGATTACTATTGGCTAGCTTTGATGCTAGAGTGTGGAGGCTGGAGTGTAGACTAATTATTATTTTTCTCAAACTTGGGCAATAATCATTCTCTTTAAGCCAATTTCTTAAAATGTATTACGTAAATAGGTACGTAGGTTGTTGTGGCAGCCCGCACGAGCAGTCACACGTAGACCAGTAAAGGTTCAGTAAAATTCCACATACATCTAGAATCTCCATAAGACTACCCCAGGAACTACCAGGAGCTGCCATATTCGCCTAAGTTGTCGAAGAATTGGGCACCTAAGTGCAATCTTCTACTGTTCTTGACACGTACAAAGCCCTTCTTCATCCAGCTTCTACAGAAGTCATTAGCAAGGAGGCCCAGCCTAATGGCGTCCCTACCGGTATTGCAGTGTCCCTACTATGATTGCTATTACCGACTTTTTCTGTTTGGTCAGACAGTTGGACCGTTTCTTATCCAGGTTGGGCCAGATTTGTCTAATAATAACGCACGTAGTGTCTGTCCATCTACGTTTGGTTAAATTCACAGCGTGTTGAACTTAAACAGCAGTTTAACTGTAGCGATAAAATCAATAAACTGGTAACCTGCCTTACGAGTTCATCGGTCATGCAATTTCGTAGAATGACTCTGTGACTTGTCACCCAAATGAGATGAATCTTAAACGGTTTAGCTATCTCGTTCAGATACAGATGACAATTTAGGGCAATTTTTTTGCAATAAATGTGAAAGATTCCAGGAATTTGATCGGGGCTTGGCCACCATTAAAAATGCGATATCTCGATTAGATTAGATATCAGCGCATGGAATGCGCTATAGTGATTTAAAAGACGAAGAAAGATACTTATACTTCGATCGTTGGAGATGTATACATACACCCGACGATGTATCTATCTAAGATCTAAAAACATCTTCGAAAGATTTTTATGGCGATAGACCTTCAAGGAAACAACTGGAAATTCAGGTTAAATGACTTATTATATACTTTTATACCCAATGAGATATCGACTCATATATTCGTAATTGTTTCATTTTTTGTTGAAGCTTTTATGGTATGATATCTTAAAGTATCTAAAGGGTGTTTTTTTTTAACCCAGTTTTAACTTCAGACAGTGATGTCATACACGCTTCAACAACGTTACAAAATTTTAGAAATTCGGTTCCAAAATTATGGTTCTGCGCATTAAACTTACACTTACACCCGACATAATCAACCATCTGAGACCGCTATTCGCTGTATTGTTGACCATTTTTGCGCAAGATTTTCTTAGCAAGATGCAGTGGCATCGAGACGCATAAGAAGAGTGTGTATTGAAGAGAATATTGCATCCGTTCAAGAAAATCCAAATTTATTGATTCGACGCCGTTCACAACAGCTTGGTCTTTGTCCATCCACTTTATGGAAAATTTCACACAAAAATCTTGGTTTGAAGGTTTACAAGATCTACCTCGTGCAAGAATTAAAGCCTGTCGTTTGCTTCGAAATATCAGTGCCCAAACCCCAAAACCAACTGGCATTGGATCCGCTGTTTTATCGAAAAATTGTGTTCAACTATGAGGCTCACCGGAACGACACAGTTTTAACGAAAAATAGTCGGTTGCAATGCCGGCGACAAACAGCACCGAAAGTGGAAGTATCGAGCTGGAAACGGTGTCCAACTCGAGTTCTATATATACTGTGATTGAGCTGCTGGAGGTTGGCAGTTGGATAATTTATATTGTTTTTGCTTACTTTGTATCTAAGATAAGAAGGAGCTAGAAATTAATTTTTTACGATCAAGTAGGTATCTCCATGAATTTTTCTAATATTTGTTTGCATTCTTTCGAAAGTGATTTATCTTCACTTTTGGTTATCGGATCGAGAAGCTTCCATATACCTCTGTACATAGGTAAGGTGATGGAAAATCTATACTTCTTGTGTACATATTTGGTCAAAAAAAAACCCTCCCCAGAATTAATACATAGAATTGCAAACAAAAAATTCCATATTGACAACACCGCTTACACTAGCCTAGCCAATAATACATCTTGTATAATGGCCAAAGTTCAAATTGCAAAAACAACAAGAACGGGGAATAGAAAACATCGAACTAAATTCCGGTAGTTGTGTATAGAAAGCACTAAACTTTTGTCCGGGAGTATCATTTTTTGTTTAGTCCTTGGCGATTCTTTTTTTGGGACGAGCGTACACAGAAAAAAGAAGAAGAAGAAAAAAACCCAACTATAAACCCCGAAAATCAAACAATTCGGATTAAAAGCATTCGGGCGAAAGTCCAGCAACGTTGGAGTTTCATACTCCCAATCCATGTATGATGTCCTCCGCCATGCACAGCAGCGGAACTACATGCATGCTTCGACACCATCAATAAAAATGTAGGCATGCATTCATAACGACGTGTCCTCTTTTGGCTATCCTGTGCGCCTCTAAAATCCACCATCAATGTTCTGAACTTATGCGAGGGTGGACTCTGGTAGAAACAGGTTTGCATTTGGGTCCGTTTTTTTTGTGATGTTCTCGTATTTTTATCCTTCTATGTGCGGACTTTGTCCTTGCACAGCCGTTTATCATGCAGTCAGATAATAGTTGTTAGTATCCTGACCATATAAGTTTGAGTGCGGGTACACCACACAGTGGGTACGTATACAGGTTACAAGTTGACGATCTCTGGGTTAAAAAAAAAAAATAAAAAAAATCTGACTAAAACTGAGTATCCCTGGTGTCACAGAGAAAGGAGCTGAAATGTTGGTTGGCCGATGGGAAATAGACACAAAAAAAAGTATTCAACTAGAATTTGTTGGTATGTCTTTGCACCCGCGAATGCTGTATAAAAAAAATAGTTCACCAATAGCCTCATGTGGATTGGCATAGAAACAAACGGAAGGAGGCAGGATGCAGGATAGCATGGATTGTGCATACATAATGTCACATAGGTGCTCGACACTAATATGCTCGAGTACATCTCAATAAAGTACATCACTTGAGTTTGTGAATGGGAATGGGTGGCTACTTGGGATGTAGATTGACGACGGAGGAGTTTTAAGTCTCAGTTGAACTTCCAAGTGTAATTAATTATGTAGATAGATGTTTTTTTTCTCGACTTGTTTGGAAAATGAACTAACTTTTCGAAATAATTTCAGTGATTTAGTTCTGTGGGGAGATTTCAAATATATGTCAAGGATTTAAGGAAACTGATATCGGCTTATATGGTTCTCTGTAACGTGTAGCGTAGGTACAAGTAATGTATCAGTTCTGCCCGTCTTTGAGCTTTGAGTCAGAATAACTACGTATATAGCACGTACATTTACAAAACCCTCTTAGACGCCACCTACATACATAGGTACGGGTGGCACAGTAATGATTTCCTTTGGTATCTAGTTCAGGCTTCGCATAGACATACTTCAAAAAAATAAGATCTTAAGAGCGTCTATCAAACTTCATATAAAAGACTCAACTACATGTAGTGCTATTCAGTTCAGGGAATCTGAGTGCTGGACTGAAAAGTCATATGGACACTGCAGGATCTTGGAAACGATTCCAAGAGAATTGATCTTACCTTTAACTGGCTACAGGGCACTTACCTTCAATTTAATAAATCGTTTTCACTTCAACAACCTACCAGAGAAGAATGTGAGGACGGAAGCATTATCAGCGACTGTGATATACTTAAGTATATACACTGAGGGTTGGAACTGCAGAGTCGGCGCAGGCATTTCCAAGCGGCACTTCTTGCGATTCAGGAAACCTGCCGTTTGCTGAACGATCTCCCTACATCGCACCGCAATATCGTTATTTTTTCAGACAGCCAAGCTTAAAATCATTGATGCGGTCACCACATCGTCAAAATTGGTAGAGCATTGCCAGATCACTTTCACTTAAGTGTCCTCTTAATAATTACACTCATCTGAGTCCCAGGGCAATGTGCGAGGATAGGCACTAAATGGCTCACTATTCGCTAAGTGCTCTTAAGAGCAATATATGAACATCTTCACTACCTACAACTTGCCAATCATGGGTGGAACAGCCTGACAAGTTATGCCATATCAAGAAAGACATGGCCTGTTTAAAACAAACCTAAATCAAACGTGCTACTTGGTAAATCAAGACCACATATTGCCAGAATTGGAGCCATTATCACAGGGCATTTGCCAATCGGGGACCAAGAGGCCAAACTTTGTATCCCTCACAATACCTTTTATAGAAGCTGCAAGGTTACTAATAAGAACGAATCTCTACATCACTTCCTTTCCAACACAACCTATGGAAACGCTTTTTCGTGGATCTCGGTGAGATACCTCGAAAAAGAATAGAAGAACTAATCCGAACTCCTCTGGCTAGATCTAATCACATCATTTACGTTTTGCACGAGTTTTGTGGTAACAAAACGTCGCACCCTAGCGGTAATTGGGTTCTTTTTCCAATGAACCACCACTCTACCTTACCTACCTACCTACCTACCTACATACCTATCTACCTACCTACCTACATACCTACCTACCTACCTACCTTTTGGCGTTGCAAGGTGGGAATCTTTTAAAGACGAAACTGGGCCTGTGTGGTATTTCCACCCACTAAATCCACCTCCGCTCCTACACCTGGTCCTCACGCCACTGCCGTCAAGCATTTCATCGCAAGGGGGACTGCGTCCACCTGCTTTTATCAGAGTGATACTACCTCTCCTGCTATTCTTCCAAAATCGTACTTGGTGGTATCTACGTATCACTTCGACTCGTCGCTGAAGCTGTTGTCCTGCTGGTACTGTATTTCCATTGTGTTTCTTTAGCGAAAAATCTATTGGTATCATGCCAGCCACTATACATGCCGCATCATTAGAGGTTGTTCGGAAGGCGCTGCATACTCTCAACGCGTTGATTCTGTAAGCTGTCTTTAGTCTTTTTTCTGTATGATTTCGTCTTCCTGGTACCGGCCGATATTTGGGAGCCATAGAGCATTATCGATGCCGCAACTCTTGCTAAGTGCAATTTCTTCCTGTGGTTCGGTCCGCCGATATTTGACATGATCCTTGCCAGGGTTGCCTTCTTAGCAGTATGCTGCAGTTTTTGCCTAAAGGTTAGCATTTCGTCTAAACTCCATGATTCGCCTACTGGTGATCAGCACCATTTTCTGTCTTTTCTTTTGCAAGTTGTAGACCCATGCGTACGAGCCAAACCTGGACCAATCCGATGGCTTCATTGCAATCATCTTTCAACTCCTCAAGGAGTTTGGTCACTACAACTATTGCCGTCGGCAAAGACAATTATTTTGGAAGATCTTGGGATTCCAAGTTTGAGAATGTAATCGTACATTAGATTCCACAGTAGCGGACCTAGTATGCAGCCTTGAGGAACGCTGCCTCTGACGTTATACTGCCTCGTTCCATAGTCTGTGTCGTAGAGCAGTATCCTATTTCTAAAATAGTCCGGTAAGCTTGAATTTTGCTTAAGAAGGTACAGTGCCACTTTATGGGCTGGTCATTCGTGGCTTTACATTTCCATCAAAGCATCCCAAAGGTCACTTTAAATCCCTGAAAAACGAATTAAGACAGCCTGTTACACAGGGATAGCAGACATTTGGACTCTATTGAATCCATCTACAAATATTCCTCCACTTACCATTAACTACGTAGGTATCTACTTAATCAAGAAGAAATCCAAGAAGTGCAGAAACCGTACCCAAAGTAACCTAGCAGCCAAAGCAAAAGTAGGTATATCCCTAAAAAATAACATTCTACGACTTTCTCTCAAAAAGGACTCGACCATTCAAGCAGATTAATTTCCACGAGCTGGGTATACATTCTGCTACGACTCTTAGGAAAAAAGTTTCAAATTCCAGCTCAGAAGCCGGTCCATAGTTATGCACTGGTAGGTCCACTACAGCATCACTCCAACTTGGTTAGGTAGCTCCACACAATGTGTTTCAAACTATTTTTTTTTTTTATTATTCCCGCAGAGCTTGCTTCCCTTTTACCTTTTAGTCTCTTACCATGTTATGTACCAATGTGGGTTGGCATCACGGTCGAGACTCTTGTGTTGTACCATCCGCAGTGGCATTGCAACGAAAGCAAATATTGAAAACCGTTTCTGGTTGCCTTTTTTTTTTGTTCTCCACCACTCTACTCAAAGCAACTACACAGGAGAAACAAAAAAAAAAAAAATCCTACGATCCTGGTTTCTGTCTAAAAAGCGAGAAATCTTTTGATCCGAATGACGGTGCCAGCAGTAGTGGTGCAATTGCCACTGCCACTGCCACTGCTACTACCAATGCGTTTTTTCTCGGCCAGGATTGTAAATAAACCCCCAACACTGGCCAGTCCCTTGGGTATTCACAAGGTAAACTGAATGCGGTGGGGGTGGAGACGATTAAAATTGGCATCCTCGGAACTGGTCCAGCTGCCAAAGTAGAAACAACGCGCCTAGCGCCATTGTCATGTTCGACGTGTGTATAATCGACATGATGGACAGGCATTTTAAAAGAGCTTTTTTGCCGCCTTTTTTCCACGCGAACAAAAGTCCGGAACTCTTGCCAGGCACATGCATCCACCCACCCGTACAGAGAGAGGCAAACAAGACCGGTGCTCCACACTGTTGTTCCTTTTTGGCGGCGCGATAGTGCGGTCGGTGTTGGTTGCATTTTTTGTGGGCGGTTTTCTATGCGGCCACAGTTTGGCGTGGTGTGGAGTTCGCGTCGCCCCATCGAGAGACGAATGGATGCAATTGACGCCAGTGTGCCCGGGAAATCGATTATTGGTCTCAAACCGTGCAATCACAAAAAAATCAAAAAAAAAAAAAAAAAACCCGGCCCGACAAACAATGAACCAAGGGGAAATGAGATTTTAGGCCACCACTCTTCACTCCCAATCGATCCAATTTTAGACACAAGGCATTGTCAAACGGGAGGCGGTATGCTGGGTGCATCTACTATAAACACTCTCTCTAAGTGGAGAGAGCTAAAAATACAATTTTTCGATGAATATTGTGTTAATGCACGGGTTAATCCGGGTTTCGAAGATACTTTACGGTTGAGTTGACGTGTCGTTTCCCCTTTTATGGAGCACTCCACTTAAGGAGATACTTTTAAGGTGACTCTTCACAGAGTACATCTGGATGAAGCACGAGTTGTTCACGCGACATCTCGACTACTTATCCAGTTGGTGGCTAAATGCGTATGGCACACGCGACTGGCAGTGTTTTATTTTGTCATTTTCTTGGATGTCAATTAAGTTAATCCCTGCGCCCCCTTTTGTCGAGAGGATTAAGTGAATGAAAGTCAAGCAGGGAGTGGATTCCATGTGGATTGGTATATTTTTGGACAGTCGTCGGAGTGTTTTAATAGCACTTTTATATCGACAGAGAGAAATGCTTTGTTTGACAGAACAAATCGCTTGATTCATGGTTCATAAGTTGAATGTAAATCACTTTCAAGTGTGGAACCATAAAACACTAGTTTGGGGGATTTTCGAATATTTACAGCAGCAGAAATGATGGAGCACCGTTGAACTTGAAAGCGGGTACTTGAGCATTGATTTTAGATCTACGTCCGGGTGAATCGAATGCATTCGTGTTAGTGCTGAAAAAAAGGCAAGGAGACCTAAGCTGAGAGTTACAGAGGAAACTCGATAAGATACCGAATGCCTCATGGACAGATTCATGAACCGAAAATCTCAGAGGTCTCATCTACAATCGTATGTTATGGAATACTCACCCTATGCAGAGGGTTCAGGATGCATTCATTGGTAGTGCCAATTACAGAGCAACAGGACCTGAAAGCGTTATTCCCAAAAACTAGTCGGGTTAAGCATGACTCCAAAAACGATACCTTAAGTCAAACAATGTTAAAGAATTCCTAATCTCGAAATCAAAAGCATTAACCCAAATAGCTACGGTTGTAAGAATGATGAAACCATCACGATGTCTGGTGACCTGTTTCAGAGGAAAAAACTTAAACACAGGCACAGGCTTAACATCCTCATGTAGGTCTGTCTTCAAAGCCATCTATTGAAGGTCTATCTATCAAATCCCTCGACTTCCACGACGGAAATAGACGCGAAAAGTTTTCTGCTTGTCCGATAACACCACTTTTGCAAACAGGCCCAGATAGGCCACCCCCGTTGTCCCTTTGATTCAAAGATTCTGTGGAAACGTTGATATATGACCTAACCATCTGAAACAACCAATGAGCATTTTTTTAAGCTTTTCCTATGAAGTCTATCAACGCAAACGAAGAATTTTTCTCTGAAAACGACCGGAATAGGTAGGCACTTCAGCACTTCAGCACCATAAAGTAGGAATGAGGTGATTAAGGTTTTGAAAGACTGTACGCGAATTCTTATACTTAAATAGAGCGATTATTGCTTAATTAGAAGCCAAACCAATAAAAAAAGAAGAAATATGCGTCGCACTGACTGGAATGGCTTTACAGTAGCAATGCCAAGTCAGATCTATCATTCGCATATAAGGATCGACAACAACGCAGAGAAAGTACTGTGAGCAGCTGAAGTAAGTAAGTGCGATGTTTAGACGGCAGAAAATTCCATCCACCGATCCCAAAGCTTGGTTTGATGGACTTCGGAAATTTGACAATTTCAAAGGGAAGGTACTTCAACTGCTCATGCCACTGCTTAACCTACGGCGAGAGTCGTAACAAAGGAAGAGGCGAAATCAATAACCCTGTCCTTCTTCCCTTACAAATTTCCTGCAACTGACGATATTTGTTTTAGGTGTAGGTATGTATACTCATGCTGTTACCAAGAGCTATAGAGACAGCCACGATCTGCACTGTATTTCCTTAGCCTGGAAGACCCTAAGTATGGTTTAGCATGTATTCTAGCTAAGGCACTTAGCTAACCTAATCGAGTAGCATTAAATACTTGGGCACCCTTTGAACCCAAAACTAACGTCAATTTAACTCGCAGGTCTCAAACCATTTTTTTGCTAATATCGTAGGATGTTCAACAGAACTTGGGTACTAAGATATACACGGATTTAAATTATTACCCCTACCTAATGGTTATGAGGTAACCAAGACCCTACATCCTTAGAAATCAACTGCTCTGCCACACTTCGTTGTTTCTCTTTGTTTACAGACCCTTGGGCAACATACACACATATCTGCATATACCAGTTGAGCTATATGCGATCGCCAATGCAGCGCACATTTCTTTTAAGGACACGGGTTAGGTCCTTGTCGAAAAGACGTGTTTTAAGAATCTAAGTGGGGGTTCTTACGAGTTCCAGCAGCCTAGCAAGTATTTTAAATCATTGGTCCAAGAAGGAGGCAGATAATACGACTTCACTTTTCATCCGAAAATGCCCTGTCTTCACTCTCATTTCTGATGGGATTCCACAAGGTTCTATGCCTACCATGACCGTTCTGAGACTTATAATTCCACACAAAGCCCACATTATAGGATTTGACGATGCCGCCAAATTTATATGGTTTGTTGAACATATGTATCTAAAAATCATATTAGACGATCTCAACTCTAGTCTTGGGGTTGTGTTTGACACCAGAATCAACTCGACATCACGAGGAAGTTGGTTTTAGGGAGTTTCAGGTAGGTCTACTAAGTCAAGCTTTATATATTCTGACTTGATGGCTTTCGGTCATGACTTGTCTATCCAAACCACAGAAGTTCCCGTAAGCAATATTCAGCTGCCGAAGTATACCAACAACTTTCGGAAACTCTATCACCTACCAAAGAAAGAGCGCCAAGAACCTTTACCCCAAATCAGGGAGCGGCAGTCATTCTCGATGTCAAACCTTCCAATGTACTTGGATTCAACGGAATGTCGATCGTGATACTAAAAAATACCACATTAGTAAAAAAACAAATACGTAGCATCAATAGGTAGGTACTAAACCGTTTGATAGTTATGATTCCAGGGGGAGCGTTCACTCTAAGCTAGGAAAACCACTGAACCAAAAAGCAAATCATTTAGGCCACTCCCGCTTCTGTCACCACACGGTAAAACATTTGAGTCAGTCCTTCTTTCAGCACTAGTGGAACACCTCACATTAGCAAACCACCAACACGAAAATATTTGGCGCGACAGATCCATGGGATCCAGGACCTAACTTCTCACAATCATTCGTATTGTGCGTGTTATATTCTTATAGGAATGGAATGGGCCGACTGTTTAATGTTATGTCTGAACGGCAATTTTTTATTCGAGAAGCTTTTTCATGACAGTTATACTCTCGTATGTTTGTCAGATGCACGCAAGAGGTGCGGTCCTGAAAGAACTGTTTTTAGGTGTTGTCCGGGGATCTAACCTTGAATCCCTGCACTAACAACTAACGCACTAACCCACTATCTGCGGCGACAAAAATTAGTGGAATTCTGAACACAATCTTAAAGATCAGGAAATTGAAACAAGGAGTCCCCAAGGCGGTGTATTATCACCCATACTCTTTAACAATATCATTTTAGCATGGGACTAAGATTGTTTCATAAGCAAACGACTGCACAGTCTTAACATCAAGGCGTAACATATCAAATCTATGCACATCTATGAATGGGTTTTCAAAGACTCTTCCATTGGTCTAGCTCTAAAAGGAATCAACTGCAACAGTTTTTACGTCATGGACAAAGGGGGTAAAACTCAGGTTAAACATCATAGCAGACAGTGACACAACCAAAGCTCTTAGGCCTCCCCTTCAACAATAGGCTGCCAGTAACACCCAAAGCTGTTTATAGCAAGGAACAATGTTTGTAGCCGATCGAAAGATTAAGGAATCATTGCGCTCCACGTTCTGTGTTGAATACAACGCAGCATCTACGGATGAAAGTTGAGGCTCAAGCACCACTTAAGGACGCAAACAAAAATACTCACAAAACACTGTTTACTAACGACAACGATATCCAACTTTAACCCAAACATCGAAGGCAGATGCCTCAATCGCATCAGCAAGGAGTAGACCAGCGCAGCTTCAAATCAATCAACTGGCTGCTAAGGAGCTTAGCTAAAAAAATAATAAAAAGGAGCTTAGCTATCTCCGAAAAAATTGGTTACCCATCTGACATTCTTATAGTTATCTTAAACTGCACTGTAGCCAACTGGACGAAACTATCCATCTATTCACAGATGACACATACAAATAATGAAATGTATAGATGGGGTCGTAAAATCCAATCAGCTTGCACTTGGTACATAAAGCCAATTAGCGATCCGCTCTCCCACTGTGCAGCAAAAGACTTCCAATCAAGTTCAATCACCGCCAAAATCAAGTCTTCATTGCTACCAATAATAATCCAATCCTAACCGGAAGGAAGGCCAACCTATTAACACATGTTAAATGATTTTAATGAATTTCACCCACACACACATATGGTGGCTAACTCATGGCTCTTTCAAAGGTCCAACAAGCAGACCTACCCCATTTGTTACACAAAAATTCAATTAGTCGTGTTGAACGGCTCCCGAAAAATCTCAACTCCATCTGTCCATCTCCCGTGACCATCCAGCCATCATCAGTGCACTACTCACCCGCTCAAGGGTGAAAAGAGCAACCAACAGCGGAACATGCATGCGGAATCCACCGACTCGAAGTTAACCCAGCAATAAACCTTCCACTGCACGATTATTATGTCCATTCCATCGAAATATGACCACATTAGCACCCCAGACTTTCTGGCCAGAAATTGGCTTGTTAGTTATTTGTCGACTTCGTCGTCATCGTCGTCGTCGTAGTCGTAGTCGTTGGTCCCGTCATCGTTATCCTCATCATATCCTCACACCAAAGAGTTGACTTCATTCTGGACGATGCTAGAGCCAACGCGTCGTGCCTCAATTCATTTCGTATGCCTTTTGTTCCCACCGAGTCAGTTAGAGAGAGAACGAGAGAGGAGAGTACACGGACAAGCACTCAAAAGGCTACAAGACACTTTGGTTCACACAAATCAACATATGTACCCATGAGTGTATAACGAGACACACTGCAACTTCCTATTACGCCGAGAAGATTAATGGATGAACGAACAGACAGGCGGATACGGAATGACCAAATAGCCGTTGCTTCTGCTCCTGCTCCTACTCGAGCAGGAAATATTTCACCGTATGTGGGCCAATAAATATGCATAGTTGATTGGGATCAGTGGAGAGTTGTTGGCATCATCATCATCGGGTCTGGTCAGGTAGACCGTGTCCAAGGTGGTTTATACACTCCGGCTCAATTCCGTTAATGGTGGGTGCGCCACTTTGGTCCTTCTAAAGTGCCAACTATTCACAGTACAAGAAAAAAAAAAAACACTCACACAGAAGTTCTACAAACACAACCTGGAACTCTGAAACTGGTGGGGCATTGCGATTTCAATTTATAGCCCACCCTTCGGCCATAGAATGGACCCATGCACCAGTCCATGGTCGTCCATGTCGCCAAAGTGAGTTTAAAAGCTATAATTGGTAGCTCGTCCTGGGAAATTGCAGTTCCAAGTTCAACTTCCGTAACTTAATGAATTACCAAATGTCCTTTGCCTGCTTGTAAATTCCCTTGCTTGGGAGAGTTTTCGTTTCGTTATCGGTCGTGAATGTGTCGGTGTCGGTTGGTCGGTTGGCTCTTCGGTTTTTGGTTCGGGAGGCTCTGGCCACTTGTTAGGCTGTGCGGCGATGGTGGTGGATTTGCTGGTGTTGGGACAAATGGAGATGACCTCTTTAGATTTAAAGTGGCAATTTATTTGCCTTGATTTGTTGAGTTGAATATGTACTATTTTTTATTTTTTTTATTTTTTTTTGGAGAGAAATAAAATTGGTCGCCTGCGGGTGGTCGAATTTGCAATCAATTGGTCAATTAGGAAAATTCATTTTTTTTTAATCATTTTCAAGAGATCGGAAATAAGGTTTTGAGTGCTCTCCAGTAACCCTATGGGTGAAGGGTTGATTTCGATAATCATACATATGGGGTCATCATCAAGTCCCCTTCAGAACGCAGCAGAGAAGAAGAGGATGCAATCCTCGAAGAGTATAATGTTGCAAATCAGGCTCTTGCTTGAGAAACCAATTGGCGGGGACAGCAATAATCCAAAACCTGGTGCCGAAACTACGCTGGAGATCAGGGATATGGATGAACTGGCAACAGTAAAATAAGTAAAGGAGGCGTGGATCTCATATACATATGTAGAGTACGCCGAAGTTGTCACAGGCTGCTATAGATGCTTCGGCTACAGTCATTAGGAAACAAATTGTAGAGGACCTAACAGGAAGAGCCAAGGGTTATGCTTTAATTGCGGCGCACAAGGCCACAAAAAAACGAACTGCAAACCAGATCTACTAACTGGCGTACCACGGTCGGGATCTTGCCAAGTGTAACCAAGACCCTACATCCTTAGAAATCAACTGCTCTGCCACACTTCGTTGTTTCTCTTTGTTGACAGACCCTTGGGCAACATACACACATATCTGCATATACCAGTTGAGCTATATGCGATCGCCAATGCAGCGCACATTTCTTTTAAGGACACGGGTTAGGTCCTTGTCGAAAAGACGTGTTTTAAGAATCTAAGTGGGGGTTCTTACGAGTTCCAGCAGCCTAGCAAGTATTTTAAATCATTGGTCCAAGAAGGAGGCAGATAATACGACTTCACTTTTCATCCGAAAATGCCCTGTCTTCACTCTCATTTCTGATGGGATTCCACAAGGTTCTATGCCTACCATGACCGTTCTGAGACTTATAATTCCACACAAAGCCCACATTATAGGATTTGACGATGCCGCCAAATTTATATGGTTTGTTGAACATATGTATCTAAAAATCATATTAGACGATCTCAACTCTAGTCTTGGGGTTGTGTTTGACACCAGAATCAACTCGACATCACGAGGAAGTTGGTTTTAGGGAGTTTCAGGTAGGTCTACTAAGTCAAGCTTTATATATTCTGACTTGATGGCTTTCGGTCATGACTTGTCTATCCAAACCATAGAAGTTCCCGTAAGCAATATTCAGCTGCCGAAGTATACCAACAACTTTCGGAAACTCTATCACCTACCAAAGAAAGAGCGCCAAGAACCTTTACCCCAAATCAGGGAGCGGCAGTCATTCTCGATGTCAAACCTTCCAATGTACTTGGATTCAACGGAATGTCGATCGTGATACTAAAAAATACCACATTAGTAAAAAAACAAATACGTAGCATCAATAGGTAGGTACTAAACCGTTTGATAGTTATGATTCCAGGGGGAGCGTTCACAATCAATTGGTCAATTAGGAAAATTCATTTTTTTTAATCATTTTCAAGAGATCGGAAATAAGGTTTTGAGTGCTCTCCAGTAACCCTATGGGTGAAGGGTTGATTTCGATTATCATACATATGGGGTCATCATCAAGTCCCCTTCAGAACGCAGCAGAGAAGAAGAGGATGCAATCCTCGAAGAGTATAATGTTGCAAATCAGGCTCTTGCTTGAGAAACCAATTGGCGGGGACAGCAATAATCCAAAACCTGGTGCCGAAACTACGCTGGAGATCAGGGATATGGATGAACTGGCAACAGTAAAATAAGTAAAGGAGGCGTGGATCTCATATACATATGTAGAGTACGCCGAAGTTGTCACAGGCTGCTATAGATGCTTCGGCTACAGTCATTAGGAAACAAATTGTAGAGGACCTAACAGGAAGAGCCAAGGGTTATGCTTTAATTGCGGCGCACAAGGCCACAAAAAAACGAACTGCAAACCAGATCTACTAACTGGCGTACCACGGTCGGGATCTTGCCAAGTGTTCCGAGAGGCAATCGAAAAGGCGTAAAAAGGTAGTATTACACAACTGAGAATTGACCTGTAAGTGGATGTAGTATTCATAAGTGAGCAGTATAGAAACAAAGATGGACCTGGCTTATAGACAAATTCGCTCGGCACAGCTGCAATCTGAATCGCGGCCACAAGGACTGTTCCCATAAAATCTTATGGCGCAGGAAGAGGCTTTGTTTGGGTAAAATGCAAACTTCACGCTGAACG
This sequence comes from Xylota sylvarum, assembly GCA_905220385.1. Taxonomy (NCBI): domain Eukaryota; kingdom Metazoa; phylum Arthropoda; class Insecta; order Diptera; family Syrphidae; genus Xylota; species Xylota sylvarum. The sequence goes on from LR999957.1 coordinate 125,878,964, forward strand.
AAAATATCAGCGATTTTAGAGCGAAACTAGACCACCTTGAAGACACTATGCGAGACAACGAGGGCGACATCGTAGTAACTGGTGTTTTCAAGGTTCTAGAGTGGGAAATGCCTACTACGGACTAACGAGGAAGGCAGATACTTAAAATGGAATCCACATTAAGGCTCAATGTGATAAACGAAGGCAGTACATCCAAATTTAGGAGACTTGGATATATGTAGGTAGACGATCCCGGATGTTACTTTTGCTTGGGACTTGGCTATAGGATTGTAATGCGAAAGATGGAAGCACATGCAGCCAGCGCAAAAAAAAATGAAAAAATATATATATATTGGGCACACTCTCTCTTGCTTATCCTACTAGGCCCTTGAACTTTTCCCTTGCCCAACAACAAGATGTTCCACTGTTTAACGAAGAGGAATTGACTGAACCTCTCCAACACAATAAAGTTCTGGACCTGACGGGAAGGGATCTTTGACCGAGCAGAAGTGGAAAGACGTCTGTGCATGTTGAACACTGAAGGAAACTGCTCGAGAAGTTGTTGAAGCCGTGCATTACAACAGCACCGACAACAAGGATTCAGAAAAGGGAACTCCACTATAGAAGCCATCGAGGAAGTAGTTAAAACCGTCCACGCTGCCCGACGAGGAAACAACTACTCAAGAAAAGTCTTCGTGTTCGTGGCGTTATATGTAAAGAATCCCTTCAATTCAGCCAGGTGGGTAGATATTCCCAATGTGCTCGAAAATGCTTTCAGTATACACAGCAGAGAACCGCGAGACTGATTAAAAATGTTGCTGCGTGGATGGAGCGGAAGCACGGCGAAGTAAACTATTGCGAGTACCAGTTCCAGTTCCTAACCGGACACGGGTACTTTAACCAGTACCTTCATAAGATGGGAAAAGTAGGAAGCCCAACCTGCCTTTGATATCATCGACGACGTTTATCATACCGTTTCTGCTTGTACCAGCTGAACAACAGAGAGAAGCGGGTTGGAATTAGAGGTAGGTAACATCTTCACAGAAAACGCCGTAGACAAGGTGATCTCGAGTAGCGACACGTGGAACAAAATCACTTCATTTATCGAAACCGTAGTTAGATCAAAAAAGAGAGGGGAAGATGCAAACATACCCTCAGTGAGTTTACCAAATTGATAAAAGCCTTACCGGCAAGAAAGAATAAGCCCGCACTAGGAGACTTTGAAGTAACGTGAAAGCGGTTCCGGAGTGGATGGTGTCAAGAAAGGGGTTCTTGAAACAGAACGGGACTGTTTCTCGTGCGTATCAGCGCTTTACCACCAAAAAGGAACAAAATCGGAAATACTACATCCATTAGCTATGTATACATCAAATCTGAGCTTAGACAGGGACCGTTTCCGCTCTCAGCATTTAAGTTTGATAGCTACTTAATCCTGAAATTAATCTGGTTAACCATTTAGTTCTCCCTACCATCCAGGAAAAAAGGATAGTGCTGCGATTACTGGCTAAAGGTCCAAAGTAGGTGTTAGATACTTTTAATAACAAAACTATTAGCACTGAAACATTTAGAAAACCCAACCAAGTGAATTATGTTTGTTCCTTGATTAGTTAAATTTTTTATTGTTCATCAGCACTCAAGGATCTAGCTATACTTCTCCGACGTGGAACACAATGCAGGATACTGTGAGTTGTTTCCACTAGTGCATTTCGAAGCCGCTGCCCCAGACATGTACAATGGATGATCTATTATATTTGTTGTCGCATAGTTGCAGGCCAATGTCAAAGAATCCAATCCTCTTTCAGGAAAGCGAATAGCAGCACATCCTAAAGCTGTATTCTTCTCAGCGGTCATCACAGTGAAGTGTCCAATTTGTTTTCTGAAATCGAAATACGTTTTAAGTTTGAGATAAACCCTCCCATCCTCACTAACCTCGGTGAACGTGGGTACTTTTCAATATCCAACACTTTCGTGTGATTATACTCATTCCACCAGGCATCTATAAGTTCTATAATTTTGCGGGCATCAGTGCTATTTACTCCCCTCCACCAAACCTTTGCCAGATTTTGTCCAGAAGGATTGAATACATTTGTATTGCGGCATTGATCATGAGCGAATATGCATGTCTTCACGTTATATGATGCCACCAGAGCCAATTCGTCATCCCAACGCATAGTGGCCATTCGTACTGCAGGCTTGAAGTCGCGCAGTTTTCCACCGGCAATAGGGTTACGTTTACTATTGTGACTGTGGAGGATCATTGCTTTTAGGTCGTTCGTCATGGTTACCACTTGTGTTTGGCCAGCTGGACAAGCTTGAGCAAATCCCTGTGAAGTGGGACTCGGATTATGAGTTTTAGTTCAGTGTATCTGTTACTTACTCCACTGTTGCGACAGCCAATGTGTACTTGTCCGGAGCGACATAGCTTTGGCGAACAGTAGTCGGTGGCGGAGACGGCAGCAATCAGCACTGAAAGTGAAATTGTTATTGCGATGGGAACTGCCTTCATATTCGCGACTATCTTTGAAAAAGTGAGCGGTACTACTGCAGCCAGTGGTGTATTTACGAGTATTTCGAGAGAGAATCTAAAGCTCTGCGTTTATCTCATACAAGACAGTCAGTTGGTTGAGTTATTTCGTTTTTGTTTACCTTGTATCTAAGATAAGAAGTAAGTATCTCAATTAATTTTTTTAATTTCAGACTGGCATTTCCTTTATTATCTTTTGTGTTGCTACCATTCTTTCGCAGGTGATTTATGTATCTTTACGTATACCTAATTAGATATAAGCAAAGATGAATTCATCACGTCGACTTGTAGCCCTAATAGTTGTGAAGCCTAATATGTCTAGACTTCTACAAAGCAGTCCACTCCAATTTTATTTAAAGAAAATTCCAATACCTTTATAGTTTTCAACCTCCAACACGAGAATCAAAACAGCAATAGCGTAGTGTCCGGTCAAGAGAAATTGGTCTCGATCGAACCTCGAAACCTTCGCTCAATAGTCCTACGCACAAGCAACTGAGTGTTAGTTCAAGGCATGATTTTTTAATAACTCCGAGTATTTTGTTCATGGTCCTACCTTTTACGAACTTCTGACAAACATTTGAGAGTATTACGGTTAAAAAGACGAATATAACACGAATGGTTATGAGAAGCTAGGCTAGCCTACGTAAATACTTATATTGAAAAAACTAACCTCAACCCTAGTTAAAACCTATTTATTTCGTCCACCACTGAGCCCATTCGAAGTTAATTATCCCAACACCACACGAATACACCTGCAGTAACCAACAACAAAGGCTAATCCCTACGGAACGTATTAATATCCCATTAATGCACCACAAAATTCCACCCAAGGCCCAGCCAAAGTGAATCAGTGTTTCTACAGAAAGAGCAATAGGGGGTGGTGGTCATTAAATGGTAACTAAGCTTATTTATCGCTGGCGACCACCACTATAACCACCTTTTACCTCTTGCCTCGGCTGGTGGCCAAAAGTAGTCTCTCCTCAGGCGAAGGCTACGAAGCGATTATCCCCGGATAAAAAGTGTACCAACGACAGTTGCTGTGCATAGAACGAAATTGTGGTCAGTTGCCTCTGAATGGAGATTAGAATGTCCGTCGTTAAGTGGATTCCGGTCCGGTACGTTTCATAAACCAATGGACAAGACTATTACGGAACTGTGGAAGCGTGAAGGTAGCCTCGCAAATAAGTTTTCAGTATTTTTTCCAGGTCTTACTGGTATTAGTTGAGATTTTGTGTGGGTGGTTCCTCTACGATTACCACATCGAATGGGGGTGAGTACCGAGTGGTTGTTCTAAATCTCATTAAGTGTCGTGTGTTGTAGTTAGTTTGGGGATACACAGGAATTAACGTCGTACTTTGGTCAACATTAAGTGGCAATCTTTGTAAGGCGAGTATTGCGTGACTTGGATTGACAGCGCGCAAGACTTTAGCTAGGTTCAATGTTTGTGGCTGAGTTTAAGTGATGTTAAATTTATTTGAAATGATCACAGGGTGTTGCACGCGATCCAACGCTTATTAATTCCCATCCCCCAGCTTAGTGAAGTAATCCTCGAAATAGATAATATTGACACATCGAGTTTGCACGCAACCCTCGTCATTCAGATTTCATTTCCCACAGTTAGGTATAGCGGCCTTCCAGTTGCTGTTTATGCCCTCAAGGCTTTGCTAGACCGGAAAAATCATCCGCTCTTTTGTATCAATGCGTTGCCAACACTGCAAACAAAGGGAGAAAAAAATAAATCCCTAAATCCTGCTGAATGAAACTCGGAAATGATGTATCCAGCTAAAGGATTTGGTCAGAAACGCTTCAGGAAATTCGCCCTTATACCGGAACATTGGCAAAAGTAATAAGCGGCTCTCACACATGTAAGTACATAGTATGTACTCTCATGTATTGCTGCCATTCAAGTGTACTGTGTCATTAAGCCCTCAAGTCAAAATGTTTTCTGAGAAACTCCACCCTATCGACACAAAACGACCCACCGAAGCGCTAAATTCGATGGAAACTGAATGAGCTTGCGAGTACACAGCTGTCGTATATGCATATCCTTCTCCCTTCTGTATGGACCACGCTGGAGCTACACACCGCTTAAGTGCGCACAAAAGTCATTGTGCGTCGTCACTCCTGCCTTCAGCAAGCCACTTGAGTAAATTGAAATTTCCCGCCCAAAGAACACAGTTCTGGAAACAGAAACAATTTTTCTACACTCAAGCTCCAAAGGTAAGACTATGGCTATAAAAAAAAAGGACTCCACTCTATCTCCATTACACGTTCAAAGGACACAAAGCAACCCACCGTTTTCTGTTGCTAATCATCTGCGTTCTTCCGCTAACGCTTTGTGCCAGCAGGAGTGCACAATTAAGGATGTTAATTTTTAGCACATGTCATGTTGATAAATAATTATTAATGGGCCTGGGTGTTGTTAGGAGGGGTGGAGCACGCGGTATACCTCCACTTTTACAAATTAGAATTTAATCTAAGGCTGGGAGTTGCGTGAGTGTTGAAAGGATCTCCCGATGCGCAGAAATTCTAAGCACACACATACGTAGTACATAGTATTCTGAGTAAGATACACAAAGACATGTGTTTTAATGGGCCACAAATATGCCGCAGTTGTAAGGTGTAAAGAGATCCTTTTGACAAGAATTGGGGTTGAATGATGCTGCTGCTACTGCCGCCGCCGTGCAGCAATTATGTTTAAGTGTGGTGCCTTTTAACGCACGACACAAGGACCTGTGCTGTATACAAAAAAAAAAAAAAAAATAAGTAAAACAGAGAAATGATGTGCCCTGTATAAGGATCAAAGTGGCGCAAAGTGCTGCAATTAAGGAAATTGCAAATTAATGTTTAATGAATTTTATGCGGCGGTATTTTGTTAGAATTCGTATCTCTCTTTGTGTCGAGAGATACGCACAAGGGAAGTGTTAAGGATGTCAGTGGATGAGAGGTGTTACTAATGAGGTTTGCATCTATAGAAACAGAACTTGTATCGAAAAAAGAACGAATTTTCATTACAGAGGTCAAATTTATTAAAACCTACTCGTATTCCCTCCCAGTGGACACTAAACTGTAGTGGACAATAAAAGTGTCATGCATTCCTTCTTCCATATTCACACACATCGCATTTCGCTCTCACCACTGGAGACTATGGGCGGCATAATAGGATTATATCTAATCACCATAATAATACCTTCGTCCTGACGTGCTAATCCTGCCTTCGGCTAATTGAATTTTCAAATATTTACTCATTTAGCGAAAGGGTTAATTGATATCCTTGGTTGTCCTTAGCATAGCCTGCATGTGGTATATGTCACTATATGTATATGGAGGATAATTCTAAGGACATACGATAGCGTTCCGCCTACGAAACTATTTGCGGAAAAAGGGTTAATCCGTATCCTAAACATTTACTCCCATGAATTCGATGAGCAACTATAAATTTTCATAGAATTTCGTTCGGTAGATCCTTATACCTGCGATCGTGTGCCTCAATTAAATTAAAGTAGTTTCGTTACGCTGTGATCTTTCATCAGTTAATCCTTTCTCGGTCCCTAAATACTGACCGAAAGCGTACACAAAGATTGAAAGACAACCGATATGGTGTATCGGACACTAGGCGGAAACCAACAAAAGGACAATGTAACTGGCAACCCATTAAGTAGGGGTGAAAACTAAAACAAAACAAACAAACAAACAAGGATAACAAAATAGAAAGGAAAACGCGAACGTTTTGAATTGCTCGACCACCTCCAGCTGAGTGTGTCGGCGTGTCCTGCCTTTGTTATTTAAATTCCGACAGCGATTTCTTCTTCGCAGAGAAAGAGACTCAACTCTTTTTCATTGTGCGCAATGGCAGGACCTCCTTGCATGTCATTTAAATGGGTTCAACGCAAACCAAGGACACGGTATGTAAATGAGTGATGGTTCGCGCGATTTTCGAAGAGGGTTTTAATGCCACACGCACACACACACACATTGTATTATGAAAGGAGTGAGCCCGAGCATTGACCATAAAAGTCATCTCTCTCCGAGACCAAGGGGAAAGGACGCTTTCGACTTTCTTCCGCCGAATATGAATTGATTTGCATGTCACGTAGCGGTACCAATATACAAATAGAACAAGGAAGAGTTCATTTTCTGAAGGAAAATGAAAAAAAAAAAGGATACAACACCAGTTTATGGGAGTCCTTTTGTTTCACCATGGACAAATTGTTATTATTATTATTTTTGGTCGAAGAAGGAGGGACAGAGAGATGCAACCCTTTCTTTTTGTTGTTGCCTGCCATGGCATGTGAATGTCAGTGCTGAGCCACTCTTGCATGCATGCATGCATGCCTCTGACGGTGGAAGGATGAATTTATTTTTATTGCATTGTGCAGGGTAATTGGCACCCTGTTGGTTAATGGCTTCGGCAGAATTTTTCCTCCACTCAAGGACATTTCACAGTGCAATGCAAAGTAGTCGAGTGGTTACTCTGCTGATGGAACACGAAAAAGTTATGTAGAAAGGCTTTTTCGTTGTTTTTTTTTTTTTTTTTTTTTTTTTTGTTTCATGTTGTTCCTGGTTCGTTGTTTGTTTGGTGGAGGTGCACTGTGGTGGGTGGGACAGGTCCTTCAGATGCCTGATGTAGTAACACTCGGGCTGTCAATTTCGGTTTGAAAGATCTAGAGCAGCAGCAGTAGCAGTAGCAGCAGTACCGCGACGCCACCCATTGGTATGTAATGTTATTAATTGATTGATGGCTGAAGGAGAGACGGCTTGAATGGATGCATTGATGGAATGATTGACAGGATGTGAAATGTGCCAACGCAAAGAGAAGATTATATTTTCGGTGAGCCGAAAATGGAAATGCATTTGGAGGGAAATTCAGTATTTTATTTCTCTCTTCGATAGATTGTTGGTGACTTGCTAATGGTATTTTGGAATTTATAAAAACAAAACGTTACCTTGACAGTTTGCAGGATGGGTGAGCGTTCACAATGTGAAGTTCTATTGTCCTTCTGTTGGGGTAATGTGAGACTATCCTTGAAACTTAACCTTGGACCCTGTCCAAGTGAGTTCCTCGTTCTTCTAATGATATTTACAGATGCAATGGTACATATCTGATTTGACTAGTAACCCAAATCGCTCTTTGCTCTGTCAAACCTACTACCGTATGGTGAAAAACATAAAAAGCATAAAAAGAGAACGTTTGCGTACTTCCAGGTGGAACCTTGCCTTGAGGGAGCTTTTGAATGCACAACAGAGAGCATATGAAGGTAATGACAAAATAAGTCAGATTTTCCAAAAAGAACTCTTAGGGAAGTGTGGCTCTTAAGAATCTCCCAGAGAAGTGCCTCATAGGAGAAAGGAAGAAACAGGGACATCCACTCGAGCAACCAAAACTTTACCAGAAAAAATTGATACCCAAACAATCGAAAAAATTTATCGACGATCAGAAAATTTTATGGACAATATTGATCAGATACATCCTATTACTCTTATGGCTTCCAATAGTCGACGAGATTGTAGCATTTCTAAAAACGAATGGCTAGAACGTAAAACTATGCACTTCTATTCGTAAATAACTGACTCAAGGGTAGGAGTATAGGAGTAAATCCTGCGAAAACCGAACTAGATATTTTGAGGAGAAGGTCAGTACTGACGTACGAGTACAGAGAAATAAATGCAATCTTGACAGCATCACAAAGATCCAAAGGGCAAGTTATTTGTAAGTGACGTAGTAGGTGAGATTAATACCTATGGCAACTCTGAAAATGATATTAGGCATATATTGCGGAAGATCGCCAACTATATCTCAGAGCAGGGGCTGCTGATATCTGGACCAGTTGGATGAGGGAAGAATCTGTAGAGAGGACAAACTATCTATTCGTATCTACACTGACGGATCGTATAAGTGTGTTTACTGCGAGTCCTGGAATTTAAAGCCTTCTTTTAAATTAAGGCATGCTGTCGATCAAAGATGCTGTGGAAATGAATATAGCTAACCTTAGACCTTGACGATCAAACGAGAATAAATCGTGGTCGGTCCTGAAGAGGAAATTCAACATCCAGCTCCTAACCATATCAGGGGGAGCAAAAAACTTCGAAGAGCACCCCCCGCAAAAATTCCATGGTATAATGTTGAGTCCACGCGTCGGATATAGCTGATAGAAGCGGCATATCTACAGGCGTTACAGCCTTAAATAAGAGAAGCGCGGGAAGAGTACAGAGCCAAAGGACTGGAGGAAACGAAAGGAGCTCCGCAGCTTCCCAGCTCAAGAAGAATTTTTACAATAAATCCAAGTAATTGCCTGCAGGCTGCAAACCCGGAACACGGACTATTGTGAAGAAAAATAAGGAATGAAATCTAGTCACCAATGGGCAGGAAATTGTAAATGTATTGCAGCTACTGAATTGACATCAAACAGAGAGGGTTAGGTAGGTTGGATGGGGTGACTGCACTGATAATGTGCAGCTTCACTCGGGTCTTAGTGAATCCATTGGGTTCCCCGGTGTGGGCCCTCCTGAACCATCCGGTTTTCATAATAAATTTTAGGTTGGTTTTTGGTGGCGTGTTAGCTAGAAATATACCTTTCCCAGGATTGAGTATATTGTTCTGTTGAGGCTTGCGAATTCGCAGAGGAAATGTGTTGTAACTTCCTCTACTTCTGGGTCACCAAAGCCTCTGCGCAGGTCTGTGGTGCTGACTCTTATTCTTCTAAGATGGGTCGCCATTGAATTGTGGTCTGTGCGAATACTTACCTATGAGGAGACTCAGGTGTAACAAAGAGAGTTGCACCACAAGTAAAGATCTCACAGCCGGTCGATGCTTCTCCCTCCCAGTTTAAAGAACATCTTAGCTGCTTACCATCGGAGCTATTCAAATAGGGAACCGATGTTCTGACTAGGAACGTGCATCAGATCATTAGCAACGTATTGGAGGACCAAAGCATGCCCGCAATGTTAAGTCTGTCCATACAAAAGGCAATCTTGTGCTAACTATTGATGCATATTCCTGTTATATGTCGCATATAAGATTCTGTGCAGCCTACCTTGTATGCGAACCTTTTAAGCCATTCTGTACCACCTTTATAGGCACCAATGTGATTTCCAGGCCAGCAAATTGACTATAGACCAAAATCTTCACGCCAAGACATATCCGGGAAAAAACCAACGAATTTCAAGTCGAAACACACCATCTGTTTATAATCTTTAAGGCTGCGTATGACAGCGTTGATCGCCTCGATCTCTACAAGACCGGATTTGGGCAAGGGGATACTTTGCCATGCGATAATACTGAAGCAGATAGTACAGAGGTTTGGTTTCAACATGGAAACCTTTTTTTTATAAGTTAATCCAGCTACTAGGATACAAAGTCGATATTGAGATCATCGGGCTTTCCCAGAGAGCCGTTGTAGAGGGGTTCACGGCAATTGAAACAAAGGTTAGAGATATTGGTCTGAAGGTCAAAAAGGACAAAACCAAATATTTCCTGTAGATCAACAAACAAAAATCTGCCCACTCCTTAGAAAAAATCGCCACTATAGAGTATCGATAGCTACAACTTAGTTAGTAGTAGTTAGGAGTACATATACAAATACAAATACAAATTTTTGGCGCAACAGGTCCATGGGACCCAGGGCCTAGCTTCTCACAACCATTCGTGTTGTGCGTGTTATATTCTTCACATGAATGGAAGGGGCCTACTGTTTAATGCCGGATCCGAACGGCAATTTTGAGAAGCTTTTTCATGACAGTTTTACTCTCGGATGTTTGTCAGACGCTCGCGAGAGGTGGGGCCGTGAAAGAAATTTTAGGTGTTGTCTGGGGATTGAACCTGGAACCCCTTGCTCCGTAGTCCAACGCACTAACCACTTGAGCCACGGCGCCCAGGAGTACATATGCCTCGGAGTAAACGCTAACTCTATGAACAGCACCTTAGTGGAGATCCAGCAAAGAATCACCTTGCTACATCGGTTTGGCAAACACTATGGACGAAAGTAATGCTCTGTAGAACATCAATTCTGGTAGTCTTACTATAGGGCGCAATGTGGTGGACGATAAGAAGGAAAGCGGAGCAGATCTTGGGCTCCTTCGAAAGAAAAAAAATACTTTGTTGAATATTCGGTCCGAAAAGCGAGAAAGACAAATGGAAGAGAAGATTTAATAGGCGAACTCTATCAAGTGTATCAAGATGTGTATGTACTCCGGCAAGCCAAAACATTTCGACTAAGTACATTGGCTTAACCACATCGAGTGAATAGATAACAACGCTCCACGACAAGGCAGACCGAACTTCCGCCTTTATTGTGTTGACATAGTCCGTGCATCTGCATTGTCTTGCATTCTTAGTTCAAAGAAAGGAATCAATTGGCAAGAGTTATTCTTTGTTTCATATGGGATCCTAGATAGATAAAATCCTTAAATAGCTCAAGGTTTAGATCTAGGTTGTTTGGTTGCGTTGTGTTGAGTGTGTTGTGTTGTCCCCCGTTCAGCAGGGACTCTAAGTGTGTAGAAAAGAAGGTCCATTGTGATACCAATAAACCTGATTACCAGCACCGAAGACCTACAAGGAGACTTCCCAAATGGGATAGGAGGCAGGGCAATCGGTGTGAACCCATGCCAAAGAAGTATAGTTCACCGCTCAGGCACTTAACAACTTTAACACGGTACAAAACTACCCTCTATCGCAATTTTTTTTAACTTATTGAGGCCAAGGACAAAAGTCATATGAATACAACTTCTAACAAAAATTTAACGACTAACTAAGTCCTGACGTACGACAACTTAAAATCTTTGAACAGACTTCTAGTAAAAAGCGTTTTCTCCTTGTATATCGCTAAGAACTTTCACCACAAAGTCTCAAGTTCTTTTTGTTTACAGCCCTACGATACACCGATAACAAGGACGATATACATACATAGCTTCTCTAGTTTAAGTTTTTCTTCAAAAACGCTTACAAATTGCTTAAAATTCAATGAAGTCTTTAACTAGCAAATAACTAGAAATTGAAATAGCTCCTTTGGACGAATTTATAATACCTAAGCATCGAGTCCCTTGGTATTACACATACCACCTGCAAGCCCTTCTCCACTGAGCATAGCATACCTTAGTACATCTAATTAAAAATTCGAATAAAATGTTTGCAATCCGATCTTTGTCCTTTTTTGTTTTTCATTTCATTTGTTCCCCTCTGTTGAACCGTAGTCCGAACTCTTGCAATTGTACACCGTAAAGGGATATTTGCATGATACCAAGAAGAATCCTATTCGCAGTCTATTTAAGGACCACTTGCTTGTTAGATGTCCTTTTTTTTTTAATTTTCTGATTTTGTGTGACGTACTACACAAGTTATTGCTTCACCTGCTGTTGGTTAGAATTTTCTGGACACACAGCACTTGAACCTTTCTCTGTCTGATGGAGTATTGTGTGTCCACTTATTAAATTCGGTTCACATATGTACGTCTAATGTATGATAGAAGGAATCCTTTATTTTTTTCGTCCTCACATATGTATGTATAAGAATAAAAGGCATTTTCTATTTGCCATATCACTATGCAACCAGTTGCCAGGATATCAAAGGAAGACACGTCTGCAGTGATTTCTCATTTGGAAAAATTCTTTTCAACAAACTGAAGAAGGAAAGAAATAAAAAACAAGCCCCACACACATAAAAGTAAGAGGACATCCGAAGAGAATTATTCGCACATTTATTAAGATTGAATGAGTGGTCCTTGAAATAATAATACTTCATTTTATGCTGGTCCCCCCCCCTGGGGACGAACGGTTGGCGATAAATTCCGAATGTCAAGTGCTTCTTGCTGCCATGAGGGCTAAATTTATTTCATTATTTGATCCTGATGCTGTTAAAGTAAGTTTTTTGCATTTGTCCTGATGAGGTATTTAGACAAAAAGGACAATGCATAACTCTGTGATGGAATTTGTTTTATTTCTGTAATCAGTCTAGTTTGTTTTTAAGAAAGGTGCTGCCGGAAGTGTCCCTGTCAGTTCATAGACATATCGTCTATTAAATCATATGTGAATCTATTACTTTACAGGAGGAGAGGGAGAACTATTTGGGTATGCTTTAGGAAAGAGCTACACAAGTCTGTCGAAACTCCTCTTAAACTCAGACAAGGACGGAGGGTTAAGAATGCTGCTCATAACCTGACTAGTAAAAGTTTCGAACTGACGACGTATCTTGTTGGGAAAACTTTTTGTAGATCGCTGTATCAGCTTCTGATAGTTCTTCAAATCGCTTGGTACCAATGGAGTGTACCCAGCCTTGGTGCAACAGGGTACCAACAAGAGGCCGCCAATTCTAAAGAGAATCTTCATTGGGTATCTGGCACTGGCATAGATCCTGACTTCTCCGGCACCAAAAGTTTTAAATCTCAAAGTTTGTCCTCCTTCGTGCTGAAAGGCTTTCTGAGACTGATTGGACAGGCAGAAGGTGCGAAAATGCGACCTTTGACTGGATGTGGGACTCTGCTAGACAACACGGTGTAGAACAGACATTAGTATTCCGAATCACAAAAAACATAATGATGTTGCAGATGCGGATTGTAGGCATTATGTTATGGATGGGGAAACAGAGGCTTCCTGCAAAATGGCAAGACTGCTATAGTGCATGGTGGTCAACTTTCTGTTGTATACTTTCAATAGTTCAAACGCGTATATTTAGGCATGACGTTGCCACTTTTTCTGTTGGGTCATGCCGAGAGATTCTGTCTGTGCTAATCTTGAAGTTGTTCTTTTTACGAGTAGGAGGATTGTGAACAGACTGACTCAGACAGTGAAAAAAGGCGTCACTATCCACATCTCCAGTGAATCGAAATATCTGCGAGTGATCCTGGATAAGAACATTCTTGGGGCAAAGCATGTCAAATCGAAGACAAATCCTTCTTCAACGAAGAAGGTCCTTTGGGTCTATTCGTCTATAAAAAGACCTTTTCTAGGTTATGCGTCGGTTGTTTGGTGGACGGGGGCTGTCGCATAAGTATGCGTCCAAGGAGATTTTTTGGCAAGACATAGCCCTTATCATCGAAGAAGGTCCTTTGGGTCTATATGCGTCGGGTGTTTGGTGGAGGGGGCTATCGCGTAAGTATGCGACTGCCTTTTGCACTAAGTTTCAAAGAACGGTGTATGCCTGGCTCTGATCTAGATGTTCTTCTTAATTTGCTCCTATCATGAGTGGCTTTTGGTATCATATTCACTTGAGTTTTGATGACCTATTACGACATTAATCTTAAAAACCTCGTCCTATGGATATACCGTCAATCGGAACAACCGGAACTTTGATTACTACGTAAATTTAGAGTCGACTCTTGTTGGGTTCAGGACAAACCTTAATTAGATTCTGAGCCTGGATATTGCAATAGTCGGATTTTCATGGATTACTCCAAGTCTAGTCAAAGGTCCGTGTCTTGTATTTTCGTGTAAACCCAGAATCGTAGACTCAAGGCCTTGTTCAACCCTGTAACCCATTTCAAAATAGTACGAGGATGGGAGAACTTTTTGAATTTGTTCGCAAGATTGTACTTTTTGACTCATGTCTGGGTCCCAGGTCACACCGAGATTGCGGGATATAAGATCTCCGATAAGATTTTTAAGGAAGGAAGATTTTTCAGGATCTGAACCTGCGTTTGGTTTTCCCGCGTGGTTAGGGCTTCTATCGAACAAAAATGTGTGTACCACGGCTTTCCAGGATAAAGCTTACTGGTAGAATAATTGACTGTCGCTTGGTCTACGGAACATATGTACGTCGCCAGATATCGGTTTATAAAAGATAAAGACTGCTTCTCTTCCCTATCCCACAAATAACCATTTTCAAACACATATGGAACTTTTTTTTAACAAAACCAACCCCAGGGGACATAACATTACCCAAGTGGAGCTACCACCCAAAAATAGAACTCTACCTAAGGTACTTTAAATTCAACAACAAATCCATAAATCTGTGGTCAGTCGGTCAATTCGTCCCTGTTTGCGGCGAAACAGAATATTCACTCTAAAATTTCGCCCTCTTAAATAACCGCAAAATTTAAGTAACTTACAACTCAACACCGAAGGTTTTTTTTTATTTTGTTGGATATCCCAACCCGACTTTCCTTAATTATTTCCACAACTGTTGACCCGTTGCCGTTGGCCCATCATTGACCAAAATACCACAAAGATCACCAAGAAAAAACGAAAAGTATGCGTCAACTTCATTCATCAACCACAAACCGCGGTCGCGTGTGGCACCCTGTAGTAAAAAAAAACAATCCCTTCGCCATTGACCACAATCCCGATTACATTGTCGCTTTGAACTTGAAATTGGCCCCACGCAAAATCACAGCGTGTCCTTCGAAAACCTCAACAAAGCAACCACAAATCCGACAACGTCTCGTCATCCATCGATTGCTTGGAATTGATTTTCATCTTAAAAAACATCGAGAATCCTTCACATAAATTCAAGGGATCATCGGCGAGAAATATCCTTCAGTCAAGTAAATTAATTTCATTTCAATGAACTTAATTAGCAAGTCCTGTGACGGTGACAAACGAACAAAAGAGTTAACCTCCATCAATGGCCAATTCTGGCGTCGTCGTCGTTGTCAACCGAACCGAAGTGAGGCTGTTGATCTTTGGAAATTAAAATTGCACAGAGTGTGTCCAAAAGCCAAGTGAATGTCCCCGTCACTAATGAACTTCAGGCAGCGTTGATTGCTAATTGATTTGTCAACACACCACCCGAACAGGAGGAAGACCCAAGTTATGTTAACTTTTACGCTAGAGGAATTTTAGGCAAAATCCTCCCATTCAGTGGGGAGAACTCTGATGATGACCATCAAAATTGTGCAAACGATTGCGTTGGAGTGTTGTACGACATCCAGTGGTCCTTGAAGCTTGAGTAAATTCTTCATCGCCAGTATACCAGTAGAGGAGACTAATGAAGTCCAGCGATTCGTGTTGGCACACATAATCTCTGAATATTTGGTTCAATCAACGAGAAGCTTTACCCAGTCCGGTCTCAGTATTCAAACACGACGATATGACGAGTGACAGGACGAATAACACAAAAAAGCGGTTCCGATAATTACCGGTGTTGGAATTCTTTCTTCGAGCCATGGGTATGGAGTCTGCTTTAATTGGCCTCTTTATGTTCCTCACCTTGGAGTCTGGTCAAATACAATCATCGTTGTCGTCGTTCTCCATTGTGTCACCGGCTTACGTTCGATTGAGGTGGGATTCGGTGTGGGGCTGTGTGTGTCTCGTCCTTTGGAGTGATTTGGCATGTTGGAACAATGGCTTTTATCCTTTCGGAATTTTTGTTAAAAGATTGTCAGTGGAAATTAATTGGGCATCAATCAAGCGATTTGAAGTGGGGAATGGGTCAAAGGACATGATTGCTTTCTGTACTTGTAACAAAAGAGCTTTTCATATTTCATTGAGTGTTTTTGGTTTTCCTTGCTTTTTTTTGATTCTATGTAGTTTAAAGGTGGCATGAACTGAGTGTTACGTACATACTTCCTCTTAACTGGGTCACCAGCTGAGAAACCTGAAACACTTCTCATAATTCACACAACAACATTGTATTTATGACATGCACACGCTAAAATTCCACAAAACTAATGCGCATCCTCTGATGACCCGGTAGTAACACGAGAATGACTTTCTCTCAAGACGATACCGAAGGAAGATATACACACTTTTGCCCTTTTAGCACCTTGCAGTTCTGTGGAACTGCTTCCTTCCAATTGAACACTGTTTTCCTGCAGATATCTCTCATCAGCTCTGTCAATTGTTTTGTAAAACAAATATTCCCGAGCTACCTTCAATTTGTGGTGGTGATTGTTATAAAAAGAAAATGCGTCCAAAAATTTTGTACCGTAGATCGTAAAGTACGGTCCGCAGAGGATCCTTGTGTACATGTCAAACAATGTGAACGCAATTAAGTCATAAACGAATTGAGGTATAAGCCAGGGAATGTCCTTGAAAAAATTGCCAACAGGGTTTTAGAGAATACATTCATTGGGTGATGCGTACTCCTGGAAGTCGAAATGTCCCCCGTTGCGAGAGGACTCAGAATGTCGCGTGGGTTCTTAGTTCGTACTGCAAATTTATGATGGGGGAAGTTATAAAACGGCGGGACATACACAGTAGCCGACTTCGACGAATAGTCGTACAATGCCGTGACAATCATCAGAACTAAAATGCTTGTCTGCAAGGATCTGTCATCAGAAGATCGCTTTTTCTTTTTTTCGCTTTTTTTTTTAAAGTCAATTATCTGCAATCAGTTGGAATGTCCATAACAGCTTGTGAAGTTCTTGTGAATAAGTTGAGATTGGTGTTGATAAGGTGATGGGTATGCGTATTCCAGGAATGAATTCAGAGAAGGTGGTCAGTCACCTCTAGGAGCTTATTTCAATGTCTAGGCGATCCTGCAATTCTGTCAAACGTAGCAACCTAACTTTAGGCTTGCAATTCTTATCCTGGTGTGTACTTATCCTAAATAGAAGTTTGATATTCTGCTGTCACTTCCGCTAGTCACTTGTCAAATGAACGTATAACTTCACAAAATTTGTATTTTATGTCGCTAAACTGTTAAGTATGTAGAGGTACGTCTAAGTGAAGTAAAATATGTCGAGCCCATCCGCCTTATGAGGCTGAAAGCAGCCGTTGAAGGAGCGAAGCGTAGTGGCAAAAAAAGGCCCTGAAAAGGCTATGAAGAGAAGACTCTAATAATTATTTTACCTTCATATTCACATGGTATATCTGAGGAATATTGACCGACGGATTGTGGCAGATAGTGTTATTCTCTTAATCCGGGATAATGCAAAGAAGTAGGTGCATGGTATCGGTAGGGCGAACATAGGGTTCAGTTTTCACCTTGCACAGATTACGGATAACACTTTAAACCTTTTCATTTCCTCAGAACCAAACAACTTACTGACCTCCTTCCCAATCAATTAGTCTTTAGGAATTTAAGGAGGACCGCTTGGTTCAAGTACAGGGACAGTGTAGGAAACTCTATACTTTGCAGAAACCCTAACCCCCCAAATAATATTCATAAGCTAGATACTCTTGTAGAAGAATTATCTAGCGCCCTCTAATCACACAATGTCAATCTCCTGCCCTACCAGTAGAGCTCACTGGAGGAGTCAGGAGACGAGAACCCTTCGGAGTGACTTGCAACAGTCTGTATAAAGAGGTCATCAAATAAAGGCGAAGAAAAACCCAACGTAAATCTTGGAGACTCTTTTTTGAAAAAATAGAAGGAATCTCTGAGTCATCAAAGCTCAGAAACATCTTAGCTTCCTTCCCTAAGTCCCCTAGTCATCGGAAACGGATAGCTCCTGGAGCTCTTGTCCCACTCATTGTACCACTTCCCTTGCGCTGTTAATGGTTAATTACCCTTGCTGTTGCAATGACATGGTGCAATTTTTAGAAATGCCTGTAGTATCTGTGCCATACAAGTCAGCGAATCTTATTACTAGGAGCTCAATTCTTTGGGCTATTCGCAAGCCAGTCTCAAGCTATTTAAATCGGCAGGACTAGATTGTATAATCTCCACTACGAAATTTAATACACTGTGGATCTTATCCTGCTCTGTCTGCTTGTTATCTCCAGGAGTTGCTTCGATATTTACCAAAATATTCCAAAATCTTGGACGAAGGTCAATGTGATTTTATACCGAAGCCAGGTTAAAGCTTGCATGCTAATCCCAAAGATCTCAGACCCAGAAATGTATCATAATTTCTTCTGAAAACTTTGGAGAAATTGATAGACACCCATATTCTCTGCAGTATTAAACCAAACCATCTGTCAGCCTCCTAGGATGCGTGTAGAAAAGGGAAATCGGTAGAAACGGCCCTGCACTCGCTGCTGTGCATCTGGAATTGAAAAATCTGGAATGCCCTGGTAGCAGTTTTAGACATCAAAGGAGCTTTTAACAATGTTCAACCTATGGTTATTACCCACTTGGGAAGCTTGAAGTTGCGGGTCCAATTGGTGCCTTAGTTGAGCAACAGGATTATCAACTAAAAACTGGGAAACACCGTAGTTTGAAAGTTCGTGAGTAGGAGACTTCCCAAGGCGGGTGCTCTATTCTCTTCTTTGGAACCGAACAACGAATGAACTGCTGCTAAACCTGGAAGATGAAGGCCGTAAGGTACTTGGCTATGCGGACGCCACGTTGCTATAGCTGGTTCCGGTAAACACCTCACATACGCTCAGAGATCTTTTTCAAAATGCTCTCTCTAAGTTCTTTAAATGGACTTAGGGATGTGGGCTTCCAAAGTGAACCCCCAAATAACAGAACTTTTTCTCTTCACTAGAAAATACAAAAATTTCGCATTTTGACCCTATGTGGCATCGGCAACTGTCAAGCCAACAAAACAAAATATTTGGGTTTCATACTTGATAAGAAACTTAGCTAGAAACTCAATATTCTTGAAGGTATAAAGAAAGACAGTACAGCCCTGAATTGTTGTAAGAAAGCGATAGAATCCGTCTTTCATCCTACGCTAACGTATATTGTGATCGTTCGGTGGACGGATTTGGAGAAATCCTGCCACCTAAGTCATCTTAGCCGAGTATAAAGGTCGGCTTGCCTATGCATCATTGTAGCACTAAGAATCACCCCAACAGCGGTTCTGGATATTCTGTTCCACTTGCCACATTTCTATAGTAGACAAGTGGCACCTTATGCACCCATTCATTTGAAAGCTACATACATATGTATATTTCAGTGGTCTAGTCTAAGTACTGGATACTCCTCTATTCTTAATAATCTTGAATTCCTTCCGCAAGACACCGTACACCAACTAGGTACTTCTACAACTTCTATTTGATAAGAACTTTAAAATACGTATCCGTCATTGATGAGATGATTAAACAGTTGAACATTCACCTCATTTGGGTGCCGGGATACAGTGATAGTCCATTGAATTGTATGGCCACTGAGGCGAATATCGGTATGCCTCTCATCACATTTAAACTGCTGTTTAATTCAATTCTGTGCTTAAATTTAGCCAATCGTAGATAAGTAGGTTTCATTACATGCCATTAGGCTGGGACTCCTTACTAATGACTTCTGTAGAAGCTGCATGGACGAAGAAGAGGAGGCACTCCACCACCTTTGTACGTGATTTGATTTGTATGTGTCAAGCTCTTTCCGCTCGCAGAAGATTGCACTAAAGTGCCTACTCCTTCGACTTGGCTAACTTCAATATAAATATAAATATAAATATAAATAGCCTCCACCAGTCTATATTAAGTTCCTACTGGTTGCAAGGGTAGTCTTATTGGGATTTCAGATACATGTGGTACAATGGACTTTGACTGATCTAAGTCATGCGGCCTGCCACGATATGGCTACTCTTATATCCGACATTACATTCACATTAGATCATCGTTTACTTAAGTTGTCCTAGAGTCCTGTCGCTCTTACCGTTCTAGAATCTTTCTATGCTGGAATGCCTCCACTCTGATTTGTAATGTTGACCTGGTTGTAGAGTTTTTTAAGCTCAGTTTTGTGTTAAAGTTTATTAAGAAACTATTCTTTATCATCCCTGCCCTATGCACTTGTAGTAAAAGCACTCCTTTTTCTAATGATTCCTACCTTCTACGTAGACCCTATTCAATGTCAAGTTTTGCTAGGCGTATATGCTGTACAAGACGCAGATCCCTTTTACTTAAAAATTCTATCCCCTTGCTACCTTCAAGCCCCCGTATATTTTGTACATCATAGACCGTTTCCTTTACCTTCCAAATCAAAATATCTAGGTGTTAACACGATGTCTTCAACAAAATATTGGGTCCTTACAAGACATGGTTTCTTACTTTTTCACTGCAATCTTACTCAATACTCTTCCATACATCAAAACCATATAATGGATCTCCTCCCGCCTCAAAAGTGCCATTGAAACACTCATTCGCACCTATAAAACGTGCCATAAAGGATTCATTTTTATTACCCACGTCCACTTAGCGGATACTGAGGACAACGCAAATAGCCCAAACATTCACGGATACAAAAACCAACTTGCAATACATCCACTCAATACATTTTCCAAAAAAAAAAAAGAAAAAAAACATTAACACAGTCAATGTAGCAAACGCGCTACAAAGGATTGCATTTCTGCAGCTATGTATGTATATCCCAAAAAGAAAAAAATCACACTCTAACAAGTTGTAAATGGAGGTCTCTGTACATCCGTCCTTTGTACCACCCTCCCGCACACAAGTCGACTGAAAACCAAACCATAAAGAAGAAAAGTGCAAAAAAGGATTCATTTCAATTCCATGCAAATATCCGGAAGTAGATACACATCATCATCCTATCTCCAGAGTTGGCCAGGACAAATTTAATATTCACTACAATCGAGCGAGAGCGCCTACAATATAAACACACAAGCAATGGCCAGGAATGAATCCTTGCATCAACGCAACACTGCTGGTGTATGCACTTTATGTGCCCGCAAAAATATCCTTTGATTCGTGAGAGGATTCACATTATATTGCTGCAGTGCTAAAGTGTGTTCGTTCTGTGACCCCATGATGCACACAGATAGTCAGTAGACGTCCTCTGGTTTTTTTTTTTTTTTAGTTTTTTGTTTTTTTATTTCTCTTCTTTGGTCCCATCATGCATGCGGGAGAATCACATTTTGACAGGCGAATCCACCAAATTGAGTGAGAGACATCCTGCCGAGTGCATGTGTGTATGTATGTACGTTGTAAATGGACTTGATAGACATGGCGCGGACAGGAGGACGTTGCACTTTATTTTTAGCATTCGCCTGGAATCTCTGAATTCACTTTTTATTAATAAAACTGAAAACGGTTCCGATCCGTGACCTGCAGAGCACAGCACAGCAGTGCAGTGCAGGATTGTGAAAAACACAATCCGAATAAGGAGCCTTAAGCTCCTCCGTCCAAATGGGGTGCATTTTGCTTCTTGGTTTATTTTTGGCCAAAGTGAAGACCACTTTTGCTCTCAGTATCCATATATCGATGTTGGCCGGTCAGGACGTTCGGGGAGGTTTGAGAATTAAAAACTGCTTGCAATGGGAATTTGTAGGGTTTAGCACTCAATTGATTTTATTTGCTCAGTTGGACTTCGAAAGGATGCTACGCGAAGTATGTAAGTGCCACTGCAGTGGATTATGGTGGTTAAAGTAGAGTGATAGATACATATGTGATTCCTTCCAGTTTCGGATCGATTTGAGAAGTTAGATGAAAGGAACATGTCTGTATTTTACTAAGAGGCACATACAAAAACATTTGGTTAACAGTCGTGGTTTGGTATTTAGACATATTCTGCTTATCTTATCTTATAATACTGAAAGGATATCGCAAATAACATGACAGCATGTCACCTTGTTTAAATCCTTTTTTGACATAAAGGATTCACCCTTTAGGTGAGGTCATTACCGACCTTGATTGAGCAGCGAGCGTTTGGCAGGGATGACAAAACTAGACATGGCTCTGTATAGGTCGTCTCTATAAATTCTGTCATATGCGGCCTTGAAATCGATAACAAGATGGCGGGTATCGATTTGGACTTCTTGCGCCTTTTCCAGGATCTGCCAAAGTGTGATCTTCTATTCCGCAGAATGGTTCAGGATCTATGAAGGTTTCTGATGTTCCCTTTCTTGCTATGGAGTCGGCTATTTCATTACCATCTATTCCCACATGGCCAGGTACAGAATGTTACCTTTTTTCTTTTACCCAATTCATTAAGTTTGTGCAGACATTCCCGAATAAGTTTAGACTTAATGACATAGGAATCAAGTGGCATGACAGAAACTTGGCTATCTTACATTATAGCTGTACCACAGTTGGCGTGGTTTCTGACAAAATTGATTTGAACACATCTAGCTATGGCGGAGATTTCAGCCTGAAAGATGTTGGTACTTTAACCCATGGATTCAGAGAATTTGGTTCTAAGCCCGAATACTCCTATCCTTCGTTCCTTCCTCAGTTCTTAACCCATCTGTGTACCACTGTCTTGTATTATTGCTGAGTTTGTATGTTGTGGATTCATTGCTCCAACTCTTTTTGTTGCTGAGCTTGGTAATAAAGTTTTTTGGAAGTTGAACCCTCTAATGAGTCGTCTCTAAGAAAGGCCAGAGAGTGGTCGTTTTTTTTTTTAAGCAATGCATCGAATTGCTTCGATGTTCTTTAGACCAACATTTTTCCAGGCATCTACAAAATTTTACTTCTGATTCTAATCTTATTTTTACTAAGTGTACTGTGACTTAAGCCATATTGTACCAATAGATTGGGCTACTAACTGCCTAGTAGCCGGCTGTCTGTCATAGATGTCCATGGTAATGCTTCTCTCTTTAACCATTTGATGCATATCTTGGCCAAGGCCTCTTTCAAACGATGCAGGAGGCTTGCAGTATTAGCAAAAGGATATGCAGTATACTCTATATTGATGATTCGTTTTCATTGATCCAGAATATTTTCCAGATCCTTGAGACTACAATCACTTTAGGTACTTGTTGTCTTGAATCGAAGCGTTCTTTCTTGTTCCAAAACTGTCTTAACCTATAATACGTTTCGCTGCGAAACCCTTCAAAAACAAGTCTTCTCCTCTTAAAGAACTATACCTCATTTAAGTTTTGAACTAAATTCAAACTCCCATTAAACTGCCAGACCACCTCGGTGGACATTACCTCCTATTCGCGCCATGCACACACACACTATAGAACCACACCAACAGACACGATACCTCATCATTAGAGAGACTTCGAGCCTGATGCAAATCGAATGCATCCATAGAACTCTGAAACAGTTTCGGTTCGTTTTTTTTTTTCTCCAGCTATTGTTGCCATTGTTTCGAATGAATACACCCTCAGCAGCGAGAACATTCAACCACCCGCACCTGTCCACAGTAAAGGCTCTCCATATACAACAAATCCTCGACGCATTTAATTAAAATTCATTTGGGAAATTGAGGTTGGAAACAGGCACCGAATCCTATCACTTCCACATTTGCCAACGCCGAACACACGTCGCACACGTTGATGATGCATCGCCATTGCCATTACCACCAAAAAGTCTACATGCTGATAGGTTGGCTTGGCCGCGCTTCAAGTACTCTTGCACTTTTCCAACAACAACAACAACAGCATCACCATCACCGCGAGCAGTAACCATTTTTCGTTGAAAACGAGCGCGAAGCACGAGGGGAGCCTGCAACTTTTTGGTATTTTACCACATGGTTCGACCGATATCATCGTGGTTTCCTGCATCCTGACGATGCAACTCCTACTCCTGCATTTGCCTTCACCTACTAGACGAGAGAGAGAGATGTGGAAAAGGAAAAAAATACGTGCGTTAGTTCCATATTATACGCAGAACGGCGCCGTAACTATGCCGACCGACCACCAAAGCTGCATATACTATAAATATATACACTTGTGCATTCTGTGAAGGCCTATCGAATCACTTGCCATTACGCGTCAGCTGTTCTCAGCAGCTCCAGCAACAGTCTACGCCGATGAACCCCTTAATGTGGTCAGCAAATGTACCGACCAAGAGCGGTGAAGGGATGTTGCTCGTGGAAGATGTGCACGGATGTGCCAATGCCGCGCATGTGGTCAAGGCAACCAAATTTCGTCGAATCCTATTGACAGGATAATTAACGAATTCTAACGGCCGCCGACGGAAACTAGTGCAAGTGCATCTGTGCATTCTCGCAGGATGCAATCAGCGAAATCGCGGTGCAATGAATAAAAGTAATTGGAACGTACACTTCGTGGACGGTTTTACGGTCTCTATGAGTGGGGGTAGGATGTTGTTAACAATAGCCAGTCGTTGGAGAAAAGTACCCTTTAATACACATGTATGCACATACATATGTCTGTCTGAATGTAACTAGAGATTTTCTAAGAAATCATCGAAACCGAAATGCGATGTCGATTTTCAGGCATCCAACGCTCTTCATCTGTTTCCCGGATATACATACATATTCAAGGACAGTAGATGAAACATTTTGTACAATAGTGCAGAGGGAGTATTAGCGTATTTTGCGACTGCTAACCCTTCTAGACAATATACTGCCTAGCTTTGTGTTAATGATCCTGCCTTTAATCAATTGATTGATATCCGAACGATGCATCCACTTTCAGACTTGCAAGAGAGCCCTCAATGTCAAGAACGGCCGCCATGGTATAATCCGTAATGCTCAATGATATTTCCACAGATTTGCCCATGCTCTGGCGCAGATGGATATGAATCAGCCTTTCCTGCGTTTTTACCAGAATAAAAGATACATAGACTCATACGTCGGAGATCCTTAGGTTCCACATGCTAGCTTTCGACTGCCTTGAGTATGAAGACGACTTCAATCCCAGTTTATAGTTTGGGAATTTAGACTAGATTCAGACCACAAACATGATGGCCTTATGCCAAGAAAGTTCTATGTCTCCAGATATGGGAATCTCAACCGAAATGATACCATCAGGTCAGGGGGATTTAGAGGGTTTAAAGCAACGCATGGCCCAAAAGAATCCTTTCTGTAGTTACTATAGTCAGAGAGTCGCAGCACTGTGAAACGGAAGTGTATTCAGTTTGAAATATAGCAGCGAGGGAACTACCAGGAAAGTGAGTATGAAGTAAGGGATTAAGATTTACTAGAAGTGATATAGTGGCCATCTGGATATGGGTTTAGAGACGTTTTTACAGAAAATTGTTTGCAATCTAGAATAGTCTCCAGGATCGCCGTTAGTCTTTCCTTTGTGAAGTTTTGTTTTTTTTTGAGAGACGCTTTACAGGGATCCCAGTCAGCCGTTTCACGAGATCGTTTAACTAAATTGCATTCCACCATGGTAGCTACTCGTATTCTTACCTCGAGGTTGATAAGTTCGAGATTCCCAGAAGCCACCTTTCGTGAACGTCTGATATACAACCGATAGTACGCAAAGGCTTTTAAAAAAAAAATTACTTTCTTCAGAACAAAACATGATCCCATCTTCTTCAATGATACCTAACGAATAAAGCATTGAAACGTCTGGTCTGAGGAAAGTCGTATCCAAGCCACCAATGATGGCATCTTCTAAGAAGAGAAGCGAAATAAATTCTGAGAGGATAGTCTACGAACATAAAATATGTATCTGGCCCAGTTCATCGTTTCTATAATAAGGCACAAGGATTGCAAAAAACTAGACGGATGTGGCAACAGTCAAAGGATATTGTTATTCTGCAAGCTTCAACGGATCTGTCTTACTCTACTATACGTTTCTAAGGCATGACGGGAGAAGGACGTAGTTTCTATTCGAAAATCCGGGAAAGCTAGTCAAGGACTACTTATCAGTCCAGATGATAGACTGCATCGAATCCATCAATTCATTAATGGATAGACACATATGGCTTCCACTTGGTGTTCGATGTCATTGATAGGGGTACTTATCACTCTGCTAATGAGGCAGAGACTAGAACCTTGACTTATGCTTTGTAAGCTGACTTATGAGACTTATGAGGCGCCCTTAAGCGCGTCTCACAAAGTTTACAATGACTTCCCAAAGATCCAACATTCTCCTGTCATAATAGATAACAGATGTTAGATCTCAGTAGTACACTTGACCCCCAAAGAGAAAAATTCTCTAGCAAAGTCGATGACGCCATTCGGGTCATACCACCCAGCCTTCATTGATTTACTGGCCTACTTATATGTACATATGTATATAGGAACGGTGAAGGTGTGTATCCAAAGGAGCGTTCGCAAAAGTCAATTCCAATAGTGTAGCTACCCACATAGTCTATTGACAGTGGAACCACATAAAATATTCACAAGAACATCAACAAGGAGTTCAAAACTTACGAAGAAACACAACACCACATACCATGTACTCTTTTCCATAAGGTCTGGAACTACAGTGGACTTAATCCATCCAGAATTTTCGTAGGATAGCGACCCTAACTTAAGAAGATAGCTCTCCCGAACCTTGTCATCTACAAAACTTCATACGTCCTTCAATAAAACAAACTAAGCCAAATATGTAGATAGACTTGCAGATGCTACTCAAAGCAAACCGTCCAGTTGTTCTCCTATTCGTCGGTTTGGAACTGCTTGAACGCATGATTCTTAATCCACTGATATTAAAAAAACTAGTTCTCAGAAAATTCAGAAGCTTCCACAATCAAGTCCTAGTCCGGTTTCCAACGAATAATTACCACGAATGTATGTTTCGTGGATCTGAAAGCAACTTACGACACCGTGTGGGGAAAAAAATCATACAATGCATACAGATCTGCAATTTGGCATAGTAAGAGCAGTTTCAGATCAATGCTGCCCCATGTTTCCAGAAAGCAGGCCCCATGTGAAGCTCCTGCTAGACACATCTTGCCCGACTGTCATAAACGGGTTACGATACATAACATCATCACCCTGTCAACAGAATCCGTTTCCTGGCTACAAGCACTGCATCTAAAGAACCGTTTTTCTTTACAGGCTCACAGGATAATCAATAAATGACGTTTTTGGCACATAACAGCTCCTGAATGAAAATGCACTCATGGATGATCTGCAAAGGGCTTACGTACATACATACATATGTACATAGGTCCAATGCTCCTTTTCCTTCCTTAGAGAACTTTCTCAATAGCTTGCACCAGGCTTTAGTCATTTTAACAGAATTCTGGAACCACCGCAACTACAGCAAGAGTCTTTCGAAAAAAATCACGACTCTGAAGCTCTTATTCCAATGCCACCAACATACCTAACGTCTCGTACATTGACCTCCTGTAGCTAAAAGCCAACGAAAAAAAAAAACAAACCTCTCTCACGCCATACAAGTTTTCGCTTTTTACATCGGCATCTTTAATGCATGTACTGTCGTGCATCTGCCTAGCCATATCCACATACACCGACACTTGCCCATTCCTCAAAGCGAAAACCATGCAATGCATTTTTCAGCCAACCATAATGCTGCACATTCTCCGTGCTGCGGCTAACCTCCTCCTGAATAACATACTTCCCGCAAGTCCGCACCACATTTGACCCATCAACCCACCCCACAAGGAGTAAAAGACAAAGTGTCGTCCACTTGCCACTTTAGCCCTTTGACGGTGGCCGGCGACCCAACAAGAGGCAGGGATGTGTTGTGTTGTTGAGGCACATTAAGTGCCAAAATATAATAATTATATTGCAAGCGCATATACACACCAAACTCCATCAGCCAGGAAGAACAACAACAGCAGCAAGGACGACGAAAAAAAAAAAATAAATAAATAAAAAACCCAAAAAAGTCCTGCCTGAACCAACGAGTAAATAAAATTGAGAAATGGCCAAAATTGCTTGCACTTGTACTCGTCCTGGCGTATGGAACATACACAAAACACAACACACACAATGGACGGAACTACACAACCTAGTGCCATTGTGATTGACGTTGAGATGCCCACAGAAGTGCATTAGCTTTTATGCACGCCAGACTTCATCCAACATTTAGTTTATTGCAAATGCCACCGTGGCATGGCCGACGTGGCGCGGCCGGGCTGAAGTTCCTCTCCATTTCAATCGAAACCCCTTGGCCGGGCCTAGTCGTGTGTTTGTTTTGTTGGCTCCGTGTTCTTCACGCGTGTGTACTACCTCCGTCACTCCCCCGTTTACCACTTCAACATGAGTTTTTGTGTTTGGTTGCTGTTACGGGGGCAGGCGGCATGGCACGGTGCGCAGCGTACACGGACGAAGACACTCGAGTGGCGATGCTAATTTTTAGCGATTTTCGCCTCAACCCCCATGCAAAACATTTCACTTCTCTCACAAACGGGACCCCACTGCCTACTCCAGTGCAATTGTTGAATCAAGCGATTCCCGATGTTGAATGCAACCGAAAAACAAGAACAAAGTCAAAACCAGCAGAAGGATATCAGGATCAGGAATTGTAGTTTCGCGCCCACCACTATCCACACCACCATTGCCGCCACCGGAATAACAAGGAATAGTGAATGCGCGTGAATTGGCCATGTTTACTCTTTGGTACTTCGTTTCGATTCGAAGGTAAAAACTTTCGAAAATAAATCTGCCATTGCCCTCCTCAACTGAGCCAGAGGTAGTGGCAATTTCGCGCAGGATACACTTTTCGGCGAACGAACATACCAGGGGGAGCAAAAAAAAAAATCCGAGAATCGAAAGCAACCACTAGGCTTGCTATTGATTGCAGCAACTCATGTATAAAATAATGGTCCAATATTTACCCTCACGTTGGTGGATGATGATGATGATGATGACGATGCAGCTGGAAGGGAAGGGAAGAGAGGTCTCAATCCAAAGTGGAATGGGAGAACGCGAAGCTGAACGCGGACTACTTGAAATGCGAACTACTTTTGCGAAACTAGAGGGTTGACCAAAGCCGGCCGTCACGGATATGCCCGAGCGACCCCTTGTTCGATTTGGTTTCTATTTCGTGGAGAGATTCAATGAATTTAATCCGGATAAACAGAAGTGTATACAGTCTGGGCGGCAAGGGAGGTGATGTTTTATGTTCGAAAAGTTGAGTCAGACATATATGTACTTGTACCTCAAGTTGACATTGAGTATAGTGGACGATTGAAATCCGAATTTTGTACCAGATTCAAATACAAACAGACAATACTAGACCTAGCATTCAAGGCTCTCAAGCTTACTAGATACAATTGCTTAGAATGACAATCCATGGAGATCATATTCCAAGCTGCAGTTAAAGTACACACGGCACGGCATGTTCGGGCTCCTTAGACTTCTTACTCCGTTTTTAGCCCGAATTTCAGCGAAATTTTAAGACTTTTTATTCGAATATGTATCTTTTCTTGTTTACATCTACGTTTCCACCCCGCCAATAAATTGTTTTACCATACGTGCGCCTTTAGTGGCATGTCCTTGTGTGCAATTGCTACTAGAGACAAAACTTCAACCCCAAAGGACATACAATACCACCTATCGCAATAGATCAGCTCGTGCATGTGTATCTACATATCTACATAACATATTCCTGTTCACTATTCAAAGTGTGTAATGCAGTTCACTTATTTATTTGTTTACGTTTCGTTTCTCCTCCACCAAATGTTTAGTTAACTGGTCAGGGAGCTCATGTGTGAAGCGACGCGAATCGAAGAGCACCAACCGCTGCGTTCTGCACTCCAATTCTCGTGCAAAATTGGTTTGATTTTCGAAATACTTTGAAGGGAGACGCATACGTACGATACACGACTTTGGTGTGGCAAGGGATATCCAATAAAATGAATGGAATGGAATTTTGCGTACCGATATCCGTAGAAGGAAGATAATTTAATTTTAAATCGTTCAATTTCAATGGAGGGTGGTATACGAATGTGGCATTGGATGGGGTTCTCTTTGTTTCGAGGAAGACTTGGAAATTTGGGTGAGTTTTCGTTTAAACTCGTGAGACGTCTGTTTATGGTTACAATGATTGATGATACGATTGTACATACATAGATGGCGCTACAGTACGGGGTGAATCTGAGCCTCAACCAACAAGCTTTTTCAGTTCGTCCAATCCTTAGCCAACTGCCTCCAGTTGCACATTCTAAGTCGGTTGAGGTCAACTTCTACTTGTCTAAATCCTTTTTCGACATCAAAGGTGAGGTCGTTTGGCAGGGATACTTAAACTAGACATAGCTCTCTACAGCTCGTCTCGATAGGTGGTGTCATATGCGGCCTTAAAATCGATGAAAACGATGGTAGGTATCGATTTGGACTTCCTGATTATTTTCCAGGATTTGTCGAAAGATTTGATCGACTGTGGACTTTCCTGGTCTGAAAGCATAGTTTGCATAGTAGGTGTCATCAGTGGACATTGTCTAATAAGAAAACTCGCAACTAGGCTTGGTGCACATTCAAACGATTTTCGCAGCAGTTACAAGGATGAAGATAAGGAGGAATCTATTCTCCATCTTCTCCGCAACTGCCTTGCTCCCTCTCTCATAAAAGGAAACTTCAGTTGGGAGCTTTGGTGATTTTATTAACACCGACATTAGTTGTCTACTTCGCTTCATTAGCAGCTCAAATTGGTTGCACGAGTTGGTATATAATCCAGGTGGTATCACAACGAACGTATTACGGGTGCTGGCGGTAGCTGGCAGTCACTTAAACCTAACCTAACATTGTTCATATGTTTTGTCAAGGAGCTCGTAGAAACATTCTTTGCAGGCGTAGTCCTCTGTGGGGCATGAGCGCATATTAAGTGAATTTAGCCTTGTTGTGGATTGTCATAAGAATTTCAAAACTTCTTGCCTAAGTCTCCCATGTTTTATCGTACATGGCTGTTTTTTTTATAAACGCGGAGAACTTTAAATTAAAATAAAATACAGAAAAATGATTTTAATATCCATGAAGTTGGTTTTATTTGACAGATCATTTTATTACATAAATGTTTGAATATGATTTTGGGCATGTGTTTGCTGCGACTGGTGCGTACATGACGTAATCCGGTGGTCCAACACACTCACACACTCTTCGCAGTAACTCAGGCTCGGGCAATAAAGCGTCGAATGCCCGAAATCATATTCAAGTGTTAATGTAATAAAATTATCTGTCAAATAAAACCAATTTCATGGATATTTAAAATATTTTTCTGTATTCTATTTTAATTTAAAGTTCTTCGCCTCTATAAAAAATACCCTTTACAAATTCAAATATTCGCAGCTTATTCTCCCTATAGAATACGTCATATAATTTTTTATCATTATTTTCCTCGGCCCATTCCATTGCACTTCGTGGATGGCGGTCTCCATTATAGCAGTATACGGTCTTTTCTTTACGCGGCCTGTTAAGGGTCCGAATATTCCACGTCCAAATTCGAAGGTCATTGTCCTTGTTTCGTTTGCTGAGGTCGTCAGTAGTAGGGCTATCCTTATCCGAGGTTTGTTGTTGTTCTATAATATGTTATTTCGATGGTAGGGAAGTTACCCCGACGCACAAGCCCCAATTTGGAGAACCACGACCCCTACGACGCACGAGGGACAGCTGTTAGTGGTATTCATTGGTGGTCGCACCAAATTCCTACGTGCAATAGGGTTCAACTAACAATGGTCTCAACCCACTCAGTCGTTAGCTTAAAATCAAGTTCAACAGTGTCATAATTCCGGGTTGTATTCAAAGACTATCCGCGAAAGAGCGCTGATGTTCGTCTGCTCTAAAAGTAACAGCCATCTTAGATTTATTCAGGTCGTAGCTTAGTATTGTGGTTGAATTCCAAAACGCAGTACTGCAACGTTAAACGTTTCAAAATGCAAACAAAAGCAGTGTTGCAATGCATCACGTTCCAAAACGGATCATGAATGAATAAGATGCTTAAATATCGCATCATGTATTCTTGTGAAGTAAATGATTTTTCTGTTCTTCTTCTGTTTTTGATTGGGCAATGGAAGTTTTTGCAATTTATTTAACGAATTATTCTTAATAAATTGTAGCACTCAATTTAGTGGAATTATTGACATATGTATATGTAGTTATTTCCAATTGGAAAAAGCATCGCGTAGTGTTCCAAAACGTCGAAAATAAAAAAGCATCATGAATCCATAGCAGTTTTAAAGCATCATGATTTTAATTCACCAAAACAGTGTGCAGTCATGATGCTCATTTTGTTGAATTTTTGGAATTCAGCCTGTATCTTCTCGTTTTATAAGTATCTTTAGGGTAGACGTTGGAGTTTTACACAATTGTTTCAAGAACTATGTTAAAATAATGACAGGTTTTTATCTTGAAAGGCTTTTCACCAACCTCCATTGAATAGTTATCAACTGTCTATGTGCGCTTTTTAATATTCAGTAGCTAAGGCTGCTCTGGCCTTACTTCATCAATAAATGAAATGAGAAGCAAATTCTTCAAAACTATACATTAATAACAATGAGAATGAGGTATTTGAATACTGAAATAAAAATCGTAAGGATTTGAAATCGGTTTCTATGCAGGATGCTTTGCTTATTAAGAAGTGAAAGCTGCAAACGTGAGTCAGTATGTTAATGTCTCATCAACTGCATTTTTAAAAAGTACCCTAATAATCCCAACAAAAGTAGATTGCAAAATGTAAGTAATAGTATGACATCCTTACAAAAAAAAAAAAAAAAAGGAAACAAAAAACTGGTGCGATTGTGGAAATCTCAATACGGTACCTAACAAAATCCTATGGAATAGGTACACATTTATGTCGACCGATTACGAATGCAGGTAGTTGGATGTCGCTTTTGTTTTCTATTTATTAATGCATTGATAGTCAATACGTTCTCACATCATAAAACCAACCTATTATGAAATGTCCTTAAACAATTTCACCTGTCTTAGGTATTACATTGTTAAAAAAAGGTAGATAGTGATGAATCATTTTATGAACCAAAACAGAGTGTGATGAAGCAAGAGAGTCATGAACAAAATCATGTCTTGTTTAAAATGAAAATCCTAAAATCAAAAACAAACTTAAAATTTTGTAAGATTTTTCATCGCAAAATAATAAAGTCACAAAAATACTGTGGAAAAATATTATTACAGCTAAAATAATTGCATTAAATTAAAAAGCAAACATTTTCTTTTATAAAAATTTGTTGAAATCACCTGGATTTCTTTAATTTATTTTTCTTTGCTATAAATTAATCTTAATAATAAAAACCTAAAAAATAATAAGTAATATACATTTATACATTTAAATTTACAAAAAAAAAAAAAAGAAATTTACAAAACTATCCATCCGTTAAAATAAAATTTTAATAAAATGTCATTAAGAACACAAACATTATCTACTATTAACAATTACATACAGCTTTACTTTTTTTCTCTCTCTCTTTACATTTTTAAATAAATATGTGTATATTCACCACCCATCGGATCATTTGAACTATTGTTACACTATTTACAAAATAAATTAATACAAAAAAAAATATATATATATGCATGTACATAAACAAAATTGAAAGAATAGTTTTTTCTTTTTTTAGTTTTTGGTGCGCACTTGAGGACTGAAACGAATTCATAGCAATTTTTAAGTTACTTTTGTTTTATAATTTTGTACATTTGTTTTGCATGTGCGTCGGTGTTTGTTGTTTTTTTTTTTTTGTTCAGTTTGAGATACTTATATACACATGTACACTGACAGTATAGGGCAACTCTCCAAAATCGAATTCAAACGAATGAATTCATTTGGCGATTTCATGGATATCCTGAATAAAATGCGCCGGGAATTACCCTCCAAATACTGTGTCCATCATCATCATCATCCACAACACATCCCTCATCCCTTACATCACTATTATCACAAATATGCATCATCATCATCACAAGTTTTTTTTGTTTTTTGTTTTAACTTTTTTTGGTTTCGGTTTTAGTTTTGGTTTCCTTTTTATTAAGCATTTTGGTTGAAGGTTTTTCAATTTTTTTAACGCGGAAAAAAATTGAAAACACACCACCATCGCGCGCGCACTACACACTCATGTCCTCGACAGAGAACGATTTCCATATGTCCATTAATAGTTGAATATTTTCTGGCTCAACAAACTGGGCTGTGTTTGCAAACACACATTCACTGTGATTTCCGCTTGCGTAGCAGAACTTGGCTCGAAGAACGGAATGGGATTTTCGAAGAAATCCATTTGCTGGGCTTGGTTTCTTGTGGTACACTGCTCAGTATGGCCTCCAGACAGTCTTTTGAGCCGAGATTGTGGATGATTTTAGTTTGGTTTCGGGCGAGGTGGGTGTGCTTTTTGTCGCTGGTGCTGTTTCGTGGAAGAGGGGTTTCATTACGGATGGTGCTTTCAGATCACATCGTAACCGTGGTGCCGATTGCTGGATGGTGCTCAAAGGACTGCTGCGTGTTGAGTCGATGGATTTGTCAAGGTCGTCCTGCGAACACATACGTTCATCCATGAGTGGCAGTTTTGGACGTAAGATCGGTACAAATGCAGATTTGACAACATCGATTTGCTCGTCATCGGAGTCATCGGAGGATTGTTCGTGCAGGGAATTCGTCTCGAGGGAGGTGTTCAATTTCGCCGAGATACTGTGATTTGTCGATGGCGGACTGGACGATGATGGACGAGAGGATGCTGGCGAGATATGGGCCGGACTGATGTGTTCTGTTGAACCATGACTGTTGAGTGATGTATTTAGGGGATTGACGCCATGTGGTGGTAGACCGTTGCGAACACGCAGACCGGGGAAATTGTACGGCAGGAATGGTTGACCAGGTCCAAAGGGGAATTGTGGTAGATAAGCGCCAGCGCTCGCCGCCGATCCGGGTGATGGTATCAGGCCATTGGGACCGGACATTGGTGGTAGACCAGGTGGGGTATTCGGTGCTGGATGGAAGTCATTGGGGCCGCCGGCATGTTGTGATGGTGGTTGTGGCACTGATGATGGAGGCAGGACGGTAGTAGGCACTGTTGGTGGGAGGGTTGGTGATCCTGAAGTCAAAAAAAAGATAAAAGTGGGTTAGTTTATTTACATATGCAATTTATTACCTACTACAAGATATTACAATTGGATTGGGTTTTGATAAGTTTTTAATAAAAAAAAAAATACATTTTCTTGATAAAATATATCTACCTACACCGCACGACGGTTGACATTATCTCAATAATCTTAAGGACACGTTGAACATATGCGTTGAATGAGTTTTGAAGAAATAAGACTTGACTTGATGTAAAGGATGTGTTCAACAACTGTTTGTGATGCAAATCATATATGAAAAACAAATGTCAGTTAAAAAATTGATTCAATAAGAAAGTACCTTCTCATGAAGTCATAAATCCGTTGTGTAGATTGTTGCGATTCGTAAGGTGTTTTGAAGATGTTGTCTCTCTGTGAATTTGACAGAATTTATTTTTTCTTGAAAACTATCAGACCTGCTTCTTGTATACTTTATTTTATCAAATTTGTACCCTTGTTCACAAAATCATTCATTGATCTCTGGTTTCTGGTCTGTTCTTTTAATTGACAAGTAGCGGGTATATTCAGTACTTACCTACTTTCGTACACAGTTTTTTTTTTGAACAAAAATTTCAAGAATTGTTTTTTATTTCCAATATTTTTCTGAACTTTCAGTGTTTTTTTTTTAGTTTTCAGAAAAATTTTAATGTAACGTTTGATGACGTCAACATAGCTGCATAAATTCGAACATGTCTACAGATCATTCTTTAAAATTTGACAACAAGGTCTTAGTATTTGACAGTTGGAAAGTTGACTGTTTTATACGTATGGATATGAGTTGGATATTTTTCTAAGGAAGTTGCTTGAATATTTATCTAGATATACTTCCAGATTCCAATTGTGAGTTCATTCAAAAATGTCTTGAGAAAATGTCAAAATTTGACAGCTTAAGCGTGTCACGGATCACGTATTACTTAATGAGTTTTGATATAGAATGTGGTAATGAATAACTTGTAAGTTGTAAGACTTTCGCCCGTTTTATGTTAATTATGTCGAGTAGGTGGTTTTTACATTGTTTTTGCTGAACTACATTTCGATGTTAGATCGACAAATGACAAGTAAATTCGTAAATGCTCATTGCATCTTGAAAGAATTTCTGACATACAGGGCTTTAAAGAGAAAGATGCCAAGTTGTGTTACTAATAACTTGTCGGCGGGTGGATTTTTAAAGTATGGATTTTTGAAGTATTGGCGTTTGTGCCTTAAAAAATGACATTTATACCCAAAATCATTCATTTGAAGTTCTTTTGTGGTAAATAAGCTGGTTTGAGGAAGTGGCATTCACTATATTTCAATCCTGGATTGATTTCGTTTTTTTTTTGTTAGTGATGCAAGATGGGGTGGTTTAATCATTTCTTTTTTTATTTACGGGCATCAACCCTTATGGAAGAGACTAAAAAATATATAACACACACACGCATCAAGGGATGAAATAAAACGTGCGCTCCCCTTTCGTTGTTCACATTCATTTCGGGGTGTATTTGTTTTTCTCGCTTCGATTTTAATTGAAATCACTCGAAATAAAATTCAAATGAAATGCGTTTGTTGTTGATGCGAATACGAAGGACACAAAGGGATTGTAATTCTTTTTTTTTTTTTCATGCATTTTTTTTTTTTTTTTACTAACCTTTAGCCATTGAAGGATGATGTACTGCAGCCGCTGCTTGATGACGAAAATAATCCGCATATCCATATGTCATATAGGCTGCATCTAACCACGCAGGATTTAACATAAACGGATTGAATGCTCCAGGATGTGGATATCCATAATCTTAATAAAGAGAGAGAGAGAGAGAATAAAAATTTGTTGTTTTTATTTAGTAACATGTGGTTGGAGAGATCGGATGGATGGTTGGAGTTGATTTTTATTTTCTTCGATTTTATGGCAACATCGGCGCCACAATGTTTATGTGTGGATGGGAGGAAGGAGTGTATAAATGTTTACTCAACGCAACTCCATACACATTTGGTTGCAATAAAACCGAGAAAGGCATAAATACATGTTTGTTGTCTATACTCACTTTGTTTGGATCGTGGCTCCCGGGGACCGTCAACGGTCACTTTTATCGCCTTGGAATAGGATGCAATCTGCACAGGGTACGTAGCAATGGTGATGGTGAGGGAAAAGGATTTCCCACGACCACTGCGCCCGACAAATCGCAGATCGTTGAATTTCGCCACTTGGTTCTTCATAATCGCCGTGCAATTTCTCAGCTCCCCGCAGTAGTTTTCATCATTGCCACACTTGATGGTGACCAGTGTTCCATCCTGGACATCGTCCAGGGCTATTACTTTAAACGCTCCCGGTAAGGATTTATTGCTGCGCCAGTGATTCGGTAGCGCTGAACACAGTATGGAGGGTGATCCTGTTTGTGACAACTCTCCATGGTATTCCTGGAGCATTTCATGGAGGCTGGCGAACATATCTGTCATCGAGGGTGGCATCTTGGCAGCCGGTGCCGTTGTGCTATTATCCTGCGATTGACATGTATCATTACTCCGGCTGGTGGTGTGTGTGGAATTTGTGGAGGAGGGTGGTGGAGCAGCAACTACTGTTGGTCCTTGTGGTAGATGCATGATTGAAATAGTTTTTGATTCTTGATGTTCGAAATGGTATTCCTCGAGACACCCTTGATAATCCGTAGGGTTTTACAAAAGGGGGGCGGGGGGTATCACTATCACTCTTTCACTTGTTTCGTATCCTTGTTTGAGGTTTATGTTTCACTCGAAAAAATCACTAAAATTCGTTCACTTTTTTAAACCGATTTTGGGTGCAGCACCGCGCGAATGACGATCGTGTTGCTTAGCGTTCTGCACAGTTCGACAGTCGTTCACTGAATGTGTATAACCGCTCTTGGGTGTGAGTTAATTAGGTATAAAAATAAATCGGGGAAAAATCAAAACGAAAACGAAAAGAAAAAAAAAAATACGAAAGAACCAAACAACGTTCTCTTGGTTCTAAATAAAGATTCAAACGTCGACAGATGTGTGTATCTGCATCTGAAAGTTGTACTCTGCCCGCAATAGCAAATGTTCCTAACCCGTAAAAGTCTCAGAGCGAACTGACTCAATCTTGTCGATCGACGGAGGTTTTTCTATTTAGGGCCGACAATAACGACAACACGACGACAACGACGATGACGACGAATCGACGGTCACCAGGCGATTTGCCACAGCCAACCACCACCACCACCATCACTACCACCATCATCAGTAGCTACCACACCACCACACAACCGCAGGAAAAAATTCAGTGCCCGTCGCTGCCGCCATGGGAGAAAACGAAATGGAAGATAGAAAAAAAAAAAAATCGCTTTTCACCTTCCAACAGATTGCTACCCTCGCACACGCATACAGTGACAGAATTTTTCCCATTTTTCCAAATTTTTTTTTCATTTTTATTTTTTTCTCAGACTGAAACCAACCCTCTCGGCTGCCTTGCCATGGGTCCTTTTTTGCCTTTGAGCTGAGCACCCTAACCAACACTCGCACACAGACGAGGAAAAAAAAAGGACACGCTCTCTGTTGAGTGAATGAGGATACCACATACAGCAGGTAATACGATGAATCGCGTGCGGGGCAAAGGCAGCGGTAACAGTGAGCATAAAAAATATCCTTTTTCCTATTTTTTTCCACCCCGGGTGCTAGTGTATGTGTTGGATTTTTCTGCACCCTCTAAAAGAGAAAAAATTCTCCATATAAACAGAAAGCAACTCCACCATCTCATTACCGCTGGGAAAGAGATATCCTGGAACGGAAAAAAAAATCGCTTGCATTTTTAACTACACAACACCAACACCATTTCAGTTCGCTCTCCTTCTGTCCACAAGACGGAAAGGCAGAGAAGAATTTCTCTTAAGAAAAATGAGAAAAAAGAAGTCTCGCGCTAAAAGAAAACCCGAACTGGAAACCATTTATCCTTTGCACTCAACAGCGATTCGCGAGTGTCCTGTCACTGTTTGGAATGTTTTTATTTTTTTTTTTCTTCTTATCCCTCATTCAGGGGTTGTTTTGGTGGTGAGTTGCCATTGGATCCTGTGTACTTTCTTTATTTGTTGGTATGCCAACAAAAATATACCACAATCGTTTGCTGTGGTATAACTCGCACAGTCGTTCAGGAACTAAAGGGCGAGATGGGTCTCGGTGGTGGTGGTGCACCACAGTAGCCATCATCATCCCCTGGTATAGCAGTGCCAATAGATTTGCAATTTTTCATTGATACACATTTGGCCAAGGCGCTGGCAATGGCAACTCACTTTACTTCAACAACTGTGGGGAATCCTTAAAATTGAGTGCTCCTTGCTTTTAATTGTGATTCCCCTAAACTAAGGGTGAAAATTAATTTGAAATATTTCCCAATGTGTCTACGAGTGTGTGTGTGTGCGTGCCGGTGGGGTGAGAGGACTATCTTTGGGCATTGTGGTTGGCTGAATGGAAAATGATTTTCTCAACCACAGACGTCTTGAAGGCAGCCACAATTTTCGGGTCACATATGTGAGCTGGCTACGGTGTATTTTTGCTGCCAAATGGGGGCTCATTGGGGGCCAGACTATGGCCAATAACATGGATTTGGGGGTTTGGTTTTGAGGTTGGTACACGGATGAAATGACCGTGCGTGGAAAATTATTTTTAGAAATAATTGCGAAGGAGGAGGTTATTGCTACTTACAAGATGAGGGAAAAAAAAATCGAATTGATGATAGTCTGCCTTCTAAGTCCCCTTGCTTGTATATTTTTCTACGAATGACGATGTTTTGTTAATATACACTTACCTTTAACCAGCACGTGGTAGAAAATACTTGCAATGTTCAAGTGTCTATGTTAATGGATAAGGATCAGCTAACAAGTTACGTAGTTGAGTACAGATTCATATAGGGACTACTATAAGGATTTGTGGTTATGGGGACAACTAGTTACGAATCAGGAGGTTTATTCGTTTGCAATAGATGAACCGGAGATCTTCAGTTTTAATAGAGCAGGGATATCCAACTTCCAATCAAAAAGAGGAAGTATGTCTGCTAGACAGAATATACTATAAAATATGAGCATATGTATATATGTATGTAAGATTAAACTCCTACATAGCTAATATGTAGGATTAAACTAGGTTTAATTGAATGTGGGATATGGAAGGTAAAGAGAGCAACTACCTACTATACTTCTTTGAGATGCTCGACTTTACCTACAAATGCGAAATATTTCGTAACGAAAACTGGGAACAAAGACTTCTCTAATAAAAGTAGGTTACACCCGACTATTATTAAGTGTCAATCACTGGCTCCAGTCTTCTGAATAAATGACGTCTAATCACTGAAAAAGAATTCTTCATTATAGAAGATTCGAAATATGTATATGACACCAAGGACAAGCAACTGCCGATCAGTTGTCCGTCAACATGGACTTACTACTGTTGGCAATAAATTTAAACAAGCCACTAAATGTAGTACAGCTGGTTGAATTTAGTTGATCGATATCCCTGGTTGGGCGCCAATTATAAAAATTGAATAATAGCGCTCTAAATAAGAGTTAAAACGTTCAACAGGTCTACGAACGAGCAGTAAAGCTGATTTATAGTCAGCAAGCATTCCAGTATATGGAACAATGGAAGAGGAATGACCATCGTCCACTATCTGGTACAGTCGATCAGGCTAGAACTCCCTACAAGAGTATCGGTGCGACTACTACTACTTACAACAACACAAAGCAGCTCTTTTCAACTTTTTAAAAATGTAGAGCAATACATCTTTACCGACAGAGAAACGAAAAGGATTAACAAGGTATTGGTCTAGAGATTGTGAACTTCAAACTGAACAAAACAGATTTGGTACTGCTCTGCAGAAAATATAAGATACCAACCTTCAATGTGGTATCTTATATTATATGCCAAAGCTGAATGGGATAGAGTTGTTCCTTTCGCTCAAGATATCTTGGCATTGTACTGGAAGAAAATAGCTGCGAAGAAGTGGGGCCTGAAATCAGCAAACCTGCACTGGCTATACATATATTATGCTAGTCAGACCCATCCTTACATATGGGGCTCTTATGAAGTGGAAGGCCGCGATTAAGAATAATTCACGGGATACATTGGCCAAGGTACAAAGAACAGCCTGCATTGCCATCATCGGTGCTCTGCTCACTAAGCCCACGGCTGCACTTGTGATTTTTCTGGAACTTTTACCATTTGAACTACAAATAAACTACGGCTCACTAACATAGGGCTCTTCAAGTCCAACAATGTGAGATATAGCTTCATTCCTAGGGAATCACTTTCCGACATCCTTTATGAATCAGATGACATCCTTGATACCCTCAACATCGATACATCGTACAAAGTAATATACCCCAAAAGGGAAAGGATTGGCATAGGAAAGACGTCACTCAACAAAGTAAAATCGCGATTTACACAGTTGGTTCTAAAACCAGTGAGGGTACAAGTATATACCCCAGAGATATAAACCTGCAAGAGGTTCTGAGACTTCCGGACATATGCAGTGTATTTGAAGCAGAGGTTCTAGCTGCGGAGTCACTGGAGATGAAATCAATATCTCATATCTGAGAAGAATATCGCCAACTACATTGATAGTTAGGCTGCGCTTAAGGCGTTAGAATCTAACATCATAAAATCTGAATTGGTCAGGAATTGCCGCACAATGCTCAGGGAATTATGTACGCAGAACCGTGTCAGATTATGCTGAATAAAACCATCAATATGCGTGGCTAATATGCGTGGCATTAATATGGTTGAACTAAAATGGTCCTAGGAACTAATGAAACATAGGAGGACACAGGATGTCTAAGGTCTCGTGATATATGTTAGATCGAAGAAAATCTCCAGAAATAATAAAACTAAGCAGGTCGCTATTAAGAATAGTGGTAGGGATTCTTCCTGGTCATTGCCTTCTGAGGAGGGAAATCAATGCAAGAGATGGTTTAGGTTTAGGTTTGTTACTGTACTGGTTCTCTAGGGATCGCGATGGGCCTAGTGTAGTGCCCAGTGGCTCAGGAAAAACGCATAATCAAACACTACCTACCTATTATACATACCTACAAAGTATCGAACCATTTTTAATAAAAAATTGAGGTGTACTGCAAGGTTCTATACTTGCGGCAATACTTTTAGAATTTCATCATTTCATAGTTTACGAGAAACTATGAGCACCATGGCTTAGTGGGCAAAGTAGGGCAGTTTTGACTTCACAAGTCGAGTATGTGGAACACTTGATTGACTATTCCTATTCCGGTAATGGCTTATGAGATATTAGCGTTTTTGTTGAAATTCTATCAGTGATTCTAGTGACGTAGATTTTTCGAGCGGTGGGTTAGCTTTTCTCAACTCAACCCCAAAGTGTTAATTTTTCAATTTGGTTGTCTGCTGGATGACGAACCGATTTATAGCCATTTCTTACGCAATAGGTATGATGAAGCATGATCTCAAATGAAGGTTGGCATTTGAAATATGATTTGGATAAACAATTTTCAGGATGATACATAAACTTTACAAATAATAGCGACAATCAACTTCCGAAAAGTGCTGAACACTGTTTTCAGTCCAATTCTGTTTGCTTCGAAGCTGTGAGTTGTTTAGTGTATGTCCAAAATCTAGTGTGAGAATCCATATCAATAACGTAGTCCAAATGGTCTTAATAAGATGTCGTTTTCCATTCCATGTTTCTCAGGACTTGTCTTAACAGGAGCACGGAGCACGGAGCATGGAAGGCGAACATCGTTCATAATTATCGCAAAAAGAAGTGGTATAAGCATGTAGCCGACAGGGCTACACTCCTCCGCTGCTGTAGAAGTCATTGAAAAAAGATGAAGCGGATAACCTGTGGTGTACGTAGTACTTCTCTATAATAATCCGCATGGTGTTAATAAGCTGGAAAATTCTGAGTTGAATTCCAACATTGTTTGATCCTTCAGGAAGGACACATACATATATATACGTATGTATGTAGGTATCTATTTTTTGCTACATTTTACCAGATCACCATTTTTTGAAAGACTAATTATTATTTCTTAGATTTATCGAAACTTTATTTATTTGTGTACTTAGATAGATGAAATGTTTTACCTTGCAGGGTTTGAAAGATTCCGATAGGGGTTCATCATTGACTACTGCTTCATAGCCCTTAAGATCGCTGATCGCTGATACGTGGGCTAATGCATATCCGGGATTTTGTTACTTCGCAAGAATCATACCATTCGAGGAGCTGTCCCATATCTACAATACAAGGAATCTGCATACAATCTTCCTTGTTTAGTGGGTGGAAAAAAAAGTAACATTGTAAAGTGGGTAATTGGTTAACTGACAAGTTTCTAGCAACTGCAGTAGCCCGAAAAGTATAGCCTACGGTGTTCTGTAAGGTTCAGAAATAGGTCCCTTGTTATTCATTATTTACAGAATTGACAATGTATCAACGATACGATACTACTATCAGTAGTAACACATTGATCACTGGTTACGACGAAGAAGGTAGAGTAAAATATGTTTGGTTACAATCTAATTCAATATTTTTAAGAAACCTTTTGATACAATGTGTTAACACTTTAAAAGTCAAGGGATTTATGAGTTAATCGAAAAAATAGAAACAGAAATCCTATCACAGGCTACTGATTGCAGATTTGAGGCATTTTTTGTCAAAGACCTAGAAGCTATCAAGAATATTCTTGCCAATCCTTCAAATAGATACTTCAAATATCTTTGACGTTTTCTATGCCTTTACTTCATATTAACACAATTTATCTAGATTTCCTGGTCAACGAACACCCATCATTTATCTTTGATTCAAAACATTTCCATTTGCAATTATAACTCCTAGTAGTTTTCCATCATCGTACATCCGGTA
This sequence comes from Xylota sylvarum, assembly GCA_905220385.1. Classification (NCBI taxonomy): domain Eukaryota; kingdom Metazoa; phylum Arthropoda; class Insecta; order Diptera; family Syrphidae; genus Xylota; species Xylota sylvarum. The sequence goes on from LR999957.1 coordinate 125,922,707, forward strand.
TCATCAAACAGATTCTTAGAAATTCAAATCGATATTCTCAAAACAATGTTATAAAAAAATATAATCCCTAAAAATTTCCCAACACTTTCCGTTTTTTCCTAAATCTAACTCCGTTATCTTCCTCCTAAAGTTATCCTCAAATGAAATTATAGATATAATTGCTTTGCTACAATTTAACCCTACAGTAAGTATTTAGTAGACACAATTAGTTCCAGGATGACAGGCAGACGGATAACATAATTTTCTTACAGAATTAAAAATTGCAAAATATTGTTTACTAATATTGACCCGCGTCATTAAATCGCGAAGTGGGTGTCACCCACATACATTCTTAATCCTCGCGCTAATCCGTATTTCGATCTAAATGACATCAACGGATAACGAAAAAACAATGAATAAGTTTTACCTGTTTTTTTAAGGCGAGACAGCGACATACTCGTACATATTCACTGCATATCATGGGTAAGTGTAAATGTCCTGTTTGTTTGCATGTGGCATTGGTACAATAAAACGTCCTTCTAAACAAGTAGGACACTACCTGGTCTGTTACTGTGAGGTGCACCATAAAAACGTGTTTTGGTTTAGAGGATGTTTTTATAGTGGAATTAAGTTTTTTTTTTGTTTCGGCTCAGGTACGATCTTTTTTATGACACTTTTTAGAAAATTATTCATAATTTGTGTAATCTGTTTTTTGGGTAAACCAATTTTGAATGAGTAATTGTTTTTTTGTTTTTTGTAAAACAACGTTTATTTATATTAAGAGACGATAATGACACGTAGTAATTGTAATTTATAGATGGTTGAAAAAGACTATACGATATCACTAGTTTGGAATAGGTAGGTAGGTCCTTAGTCTGTAATTACGCTGTTGTAGATAAAAAATACTAGCAGCTAAAGACCGGATGTCGGCTAGGAAAAGATTTTGTTTTTTTTTTTATTTTCATAAGAAATCTGATCCTCGCAAAATATGTGATACATACATATGTATGTAAATTTTTAAACAAGTAGATGGTAATTAATTACCAGGTATCAACAAATTTTGCAGCAAAAATCCATGCACGCACAAATATACATACATACATATGTAATGGATAGCTCTTTGGAAATCTATCTCCACCTCAATGGCTTCGAATACGACGGTGTCGTCATCTACGTTAATGGCAAATAATGGTGAATACCTAAACCTAGCTGCGAAATGATGCAAAACTAAATGCCTGACCATAAGTCGCGAAAAAACTGTCCTTCCACTTGACGTTGAATACGTGATTTTTTCTGGGACTGTCTCACTCTCATCGAAAATCCTTTTTCCATGAACAAGGTTACATAGTAGCATGGACTCGTGGCGATAAGAGGCGCTTGTTGCCAAGGAAAAACCATTCAAAAAGGAAGCTCAGATCTTCCTACCTTTAACCACTTTTTTTGCGGTTTTAAGGGCGTTATGTTTATCTATATTAATTAATCGCAATCAGTTACGTAATAAAATATTTTCTTACCATTTCGGTTAGGGAAATGAAGAAATAGACATTAGATTTATGGTACCAAATAAATTATATTTATCAATGAAACGAAGATCTGTGGGAAGATATTAGGGTGGAACTGCATAATTACTAGTGCATTGTTGAATATGGTTATCAACCACAAACTTTTACTGCAGGCGGTTGTACTGGTAGATAGATATGTACCTAAGTACCTAGTCGCAACAGCAGGTAATCTCTTAATTTTTTTATAAATGTGACACTTTATGATTTTAATTATGAATGATAATTTGATTTTATGATTTTTAATTTTAACTATTAATCTATCAAGGACTTAAGTTTTAAAGGACAAAAAAAAAGAGGATTGAGTTTTGATTTTAAATTTTGAAGTGTATTAGTATATTTTAAAGTGTATTGTTATTAATTTGTAAAGTGTAATAGTTAACATTAGACATTAAATAAAATATTAGTCATCACGAAATTTTGGAAGATGACAAATATGCCGTCCAATTTCTGCCATGGTTCACATAGACCTTGTTGTTCAAAAAATCCTTGTAGAGGAAAAAGTCCAACTAGCTAAAATCGCAGCTACTCGGCGTGAGACCGGTTTTGGGCTCTCTCGACTTGATGTAGTGGCAGGTAGTGTTGCCAGTACTTGGGATTTTCCCTAGTCTAGGGGAAAAACAGTGCAATTTCGGAATTAGGGAATTCCTAGGGAAAAATAAGGAACTGAATGAATTTTTTATTTTTCGTTATTTTTCTACCATTAACTTATTACAGGTATACTAAAATATTTATGCTTCCTTTGTTTTGGCTATTTCTTACTGTTTCGGGGTGAATCTGGGCCTCAACTAACAAGACTCTTCAGTTAGCCCGGTCCTTAGCTAATTGCCTCCAGTTGTGCACTCCAAGTCGGTTGAGGTCCATTTTTATTGTAAAATCCATGCTTCAGCGCCATAAAGGAGAACTGGGATGATCAAGGTCTTATATAGAGTCCCCTTAGTTGTTCACGATAGGGCCTTAAAAGTAATATCTCTCAGTGATATTTGTATGCTTACTAAGAATCAAGCGAAATCAGGTCTCCAGAATCGTGCTTAAAGTGAAATTCAAAGGCCGCTTAGGGCAGCTGATTATCACTCATTCAGACAACAAAATAATAAGACTACAGAGACATTCTGGTAAACTAAGGCCGACCAATGGGACCTGCTGGTGTCATGCCCTTTGACAGATCTCTGGGTCTGGGCTAAATAAAAAAAACATAGTAGGTATTGGGTGGTTATATTAAAGCAATTGCAGATTATCTCCATCTTCTTATTGGACATTATCGCATAGGCCTACATATATGCCTAATAGTTAGTCTTTCTTTCAACTTTTGCGGGAGCTGTAGGAGACAATCCTCTATCTCCGGTTAGAAAAGGAAAAGTTTTTCTTATTTCTGTTGCACCTTTGTTTTCATATTCATATACTCACTGTCGTTTCTTTAAGTAACTCTGGCGCGTGCCTCATACCAATACCTATTCATGGAAAAACAGTTTATTCTTAAATAAATACCAGCATCCTTTAAGGATTAACCGTAGGTTTTATGTATTGTCATTCCGAAATAGATCTTTCGAATACGTTATATGCGATCGTTTAAACCGAAATGGAAAGCCAGTTTCTCTTTTTGGAACTTAGGACGACTCCGATACATTTTCTGTTGAGAGTACACTCAACAAATTGGACCTTTCCATGGATTTTCCATTTCTACATACATATGAGGTGGAGGTCAATGTCTCTATTCATAAACTTGATCGGTGGAATGTACCAAATTTTGCTAAGAACTTTGCATTTTATCATCAGTTCCCATCCGTTTCTCGAGGACGGCGCATTATTTCTTGAATGGAATCCATTATGATCTACACTAACGCACTCTCACTGCCACCAACAACCGATGACAAGTGAATGTTTCACCGAAAATCCAAACGATCTTACACCCTCCCATTTGCCAACAACTAAATTTCACTCGAATTTCCCCGAGTCATTTCACCATTCACACTCAGAATCTTTTCACCTATACTCCGCCTTCGAATGATCTTCTGCCAAGCGAGAGGCACTCGTACAATTTAGTTCTTCCCCGCTTTCCAATGGTTTTCCATCTTTCACCATCACTCGTTCCGCTCCGTTACTCACCCTCATCATTAAGAGGGGAAAAAATTAAATTTTTTCTTGTTTTCTCTCTCTGTGCGCCTCTCTTTCATTTGTTTGTGGTGGGTTCCGTGTATTTTTTTTTTTTTTTGCCACAAAATCATCTGTAGTGGTTTGTAGTCCATCTCCCTCTGACATATCGAGCCTGGAAATATATGTACACACACTCAATTCACTCTCATAAGATGAATAGAGAAAAAGTTTCCATTGAGTGAATGGTGGATATGTGGTGACACCCCCATCCACGATATTTTGGCCGCAACTCAACAACCCTGTGGATGCCCACAAGAAGTGGAAGCCAATGTGATTACAGGGACGACGTTATCGTGTGCCACCTCAAGATGTCCATTTCCAACCCTCCTGATGGTGCCGATTGGAAGCGGAGGGATGAATTTGCCTCGAGAAAATGTAAAAATATGTATAGAAGCAGGAAAAGAAAAAGGAAAAAGCCGTCAAAAGGAAGAGAGAATTGTGCGCGCGCCATATTCTTTTTTTTTTTGTTGGGTTGCTTTCTTATTTTTTTTTTTTTTTTTGGTTTAGCATTTCAAGGTTTGACGCTTGGTGGGTGGTGGTTGGTTTTTGCGTTTTCTGTGTTTAACCAGAATCGGTGGGGTGGAATTCCCTTAGAGCATTGAATGGCGCTCTGATGGGGTGGAAGTCGGTGAATGTGGATAAGAGAGACAGAGCAAACGCGCGAGTTCAATTCATTGACAGTGGTTCTCTTGAACTAAATACTTTGGCTATGGCTAACGGTTAATAACGACCAGTTATATGCGGCTCTTGGAGTGTATGTTTCTTGGTTTTTAGCTGTGGCCGCGTTGCTGCGTTGGGGTTGTTTCTTGGTTTTTTTTCCGTTCTGGCTTTTGTGCTGTTTCATTGATTATTAGGCGGTGAATGAAGAAGAAGGGAGTTATTTATGTACTGAGGAGGGTTCTCTTTAATAGGTGGATAGATAGATGGGGATGGTTTAGTGGGGTACTCTCTTAAAAGGTATCTACATACATACATATGTATGTATGGATATAGGTACCTTTATTTACTATAAAAAAAGGAACAACGTTGGCCTAGTTAAGAAGAAAATAATTTGCTTAGCGATAGGACGGAAATAATTTAGGACTAAAATAGGACTGAGTAGGAGAGCTAAATTTAAACATGTACCTACATACATATGTACCTACAAGGAAAAATCTACTCGGATGTGGACAATTTTGTGCAAACTTAATTAGGTAAGGTTTTTTTTTTTTTTTTATGAAGGCACATACATACATACATATGTACATATGTATGTACATCCAAGAGGGATCTAGGTAACCGACTAAGTACATACTACTTTACGCGATACTCAGGTGAATGTAATTGCAATGTCCATTTGGGGAATGTCCTTGAATAAAATATGTGCCTCATTATAAATAAAGGGTTATTCAACAAGAGGTGTCATTTTAACCATTTTGCCAAAGTTGAACTGTCAACATTCAACTGCTACTGCGATGACTTTTGATAAATAAAAATTAGGAGGTACCCGATATACATAGATCGATACACACTGGAACAACGAGTTTAAATAGTGACAGGTTATTACAAAAACGTTGAAAATATTACCGAACCATTTTGTAAAGTTCATACTGATTATGGTCTATAGTGAATTTAATCGATAAATTTGAACTTCGTCTTGGACAGGTTAGTGTTGTCAAAACTCCAACTCATGTTCGTCCGGTAAGACCAGCGGAAAATACCGCCGCAAGGGTATGGTAGGTAGCACGGGATATTATGTGGTAGGTGCAAGAGGTCAGCGAATTCCATTCGTCAGATATTGATTCTATGGCTGCTTGCTTGTCGATGTCATCCTGGTAATATTGCACCCTATTATAGTTATTGACACTTCTAACACCCCGAACGAAAAAAGCTAAGTAAAGTGTTTTTTTCAATAAGGACACAGCAATTTTGTGTTTAAATAAAAAACAGAATAATTGAGCTATCGGGCTGAAATTTATTCCAGGGGTAGTACACATATTCAATTTAAGTATGAAATTCAATCTCGTTCATATGACCACCAAGAGGAATTTTTCACCACTCTTCTACACATATCACTTTCAATATTGTTCCTGAGCTCCTCTAACGTTGTTAGATTGTTGGCATAAACCAACGACTTAACCTAACCCCATACGAAATTAAATCGCATGAGCGACCAGACCATTTCTCGAGATTACATGATTACCGAACATTCCCTTCAATATATCAATTGTTTGACCAGCTGTGTGGTATGTGGCACCAGCTTGTTGGAAACACATATCACTGATGTCAAATCCATCCAATTCTGGTCAAAAATAGTCTTCCAACATGGCACGATAGCAAACTCCACTGACCGTAACATGGCGATCATTTTCATCAAAGAAAAAATACAATCGAATCAAACCTCTGGCATGAAATCCACACCACACGGTCACTTTTGTGGATGCAATGGAGTCTCTTGAAGGACATGTGGATTTGCTGCTGTCCAATAACGCATATTTTGCTTATTGACAAAGCCCTTAAGCAAAAAATTTATCACTGAAAATAAATAACTTTTGCTGAGTCCAATCGGAGAAGTTTTGGCGCTTTAAATGATCAAGAGGCTTTAGTTCTTGAGTTAATTTGATCTTGTAAGGTTGTAGGCCAAGATCTTTATGCAAAATTCGCCACAATGTGGACTGAGAAATTCCCAATTCCTGTGAACGTCGTGGAATCGACTGATTTGGCTCATTTTGACATTTTATCCATTATAGCATGCACAGCCTGTCAGTTGGGACGATTATTACGACCGGCAATTGGAGTAAACGCTCTTAAAATTCCTAGACACATTAAGTTAAATGATGGAATCAGCTCTTAATAGTCTCGAAAAATGGGCTAGAGATTGTAGACTTCACGGCAATCCGGACAAGACAGTAGTGATACTTCTCAGCAGAGAATACAAGATACCACCATTCAAACTGCAAAAGATAGTTGAAAAGATTCTGTAAGGTTTACAATGGTCTCTTATGTAATTTGGAAAAAGATAGCGGTGAAAAATTGGGGCCTGAAACCAGCAATGATGCACTAGCTATAAGTATATCATGATAGTTAGACCCATCATTACGTATTTGTGTGGCTTTGGTACCTATGGCTTTTGCAAGATGAAAACTCTGGATATGTTGACCATAATTTAAAGAACACCTGTATTACCATTACCAGTGCTCTGCGTTCTACGCCCAATTTTCAGACCACTATTTATGTTATGTACAAATCGGTTTATATCGCCTTCGTCAGAGCCATCTTCGAATACGCTAGTCAAGCTTAGTCCACATCCGACTATATGTTGTCCACATCCGAGGTATTGAAGCAGTCCAACGCAGGTTTATACGTTTCGCCCTTTGCGGTCTCCCTTGCGTTGATAGTTTCAAATTGCCTACCTACTCTGAACGTTTGAAACTGATCAATCTTCAGTCGGTTGAATATCGTTGGGAAAATGCAGACCCCCTCTTCCTGCATCATTTAATAACTGGTCCCATTCATTGCTCCGCCGTCTCATTTAACATCACTCCCCGTAACCTTAGGTCTTCAGTCTCAGTACTCATCGCACCAATTATAGTTATACCGGACTTTATACCGCTTCTTTGGCTAACAATATTGGAAACTCGTTCGATTTTCACGGCAACAGAATCACCCTTCGAAACATCCTTCAGCATCGCTCCAATTCCGACTAGCCAGTGCCCTACATCTCTCCTTTTCTAATACTTTCTCTCTCCCTTCACTCGCTAGATTGTAAGATTTTCTTTAGTTTTTTTTTTAAGTTTAGATTGTTTAAGTTCGACTTGTATTAAGCTTAAGAAAGTGGTGGTAGTGCCGGCGTCAAATCGGTTAAGGTCCTCCTTCTACTAAGGTGAGGCCTTCGTCTACAACATTTTTCGTCCACGATGGCTTCGAAAACTCTGCTGCCTGGAGCGTTTTTGTCCACTTTTTTAGGAACTAGGTCGATGTTCCTGTTTAGTTTAGTCGATGTTGCAACTCGTTTAGTTTCCCGTGAATTCAGGCATGCAATACTATCCGTACTGTTGTCGAATAGGACTATGTCTAAGATGGGTGTATTATTTATAGAATGCAGTTTCCGAGATGTAATTTGGCAGTAAACACAATAAATGTTGACCTCTTTAGTAGCAGAAAAGCCATGTAAACTATAATACCGGGTGAGCACCCTTAAAAGAATCAACAACCACTGCACTAGGAAGGGTAATGTAGAACTTTGATAGGCTGAAATACAGACAAAGATTGCGGTTAACTAGAATTCTTCGATAGTGTTGAATGATTCCTAGCTGTGGGCAAGTTCCATTGAAATGTGAAACCATATATGTAGTACTCTGGAAAGTCAACAGAAATTAGATCACTCTTTCGATGAAATGACACCCACAATACCCAAGCCTGTTCGATTAGTCCTAATTTTTACGAAACTGTAAAGTTTCTTATTTTTGAAATCACACGATACAAACGTTTTGAAAACCGAATAGATAACAAAAAATTTCTCCAAACATTTGCAATCCCACATCAATAGCCACTCAACCCCTTTGAATTATATTTCAATTTTAAAATGTATTCAACCCAACCCCGTCTCTGGGTAGACTCCCTGCAAAACTACGAACAACTTTAAGTTGAGCAATTTTTTCCCATAACCATTTCTATAAATAATTCACTTTGTCTTGATTAAAACAAAGCCAAAAATACTCGGTGATATATTTGTCTGGATCTGTGGAGACAATCCCGGATAATTTCTCATTTTCCAAAACACATTTCACAACCCTTTATGCCAGCGGAGTATGGTGCTTGCTCCCCGATAAACGACATCAATGAGCGCAAGCACCACGCGACACATATGCGTTCGGGATATCCTCAAAATACAATCAGTTTCTGGCCTTGCTCGTCTCGAAGAACCCTTTTTTATATGGGGTTTAATGTTTTCTCACTGCGGGATGATGAGTCTATATAGTCCCGCAAAGCCCATCAATTTGTTCCGAAAGTCCTCGGCACACACAACCGAAAGAAGGACCATATCTTATGGTGAGATAAATGGCATCTTTAAGACACATACACACATGTATGACATGTGCGTCTTCGCGTTCCTTCCAACCCCCAAGCTCACCATGGAAGGGGCTAATTCAATTGGATTTTATTGCTCTGCTTACTCAAGGAGTCACTGTGAGTTGGTGTCCTCTCTTGGAACAACAACGAGGTGTTGGTAATGGTTAATGGTGTTGCGCGAAAGTTTTCGAAAATTGTTTTAATTCCTTGGTCTGAATTAATGATGAGGTGTCGACTAGGAAGAGAATTTAACGTTGTCGCTAATCCTTGGGCTCACAAACGGGAGACAAGAAAATGCGAATAATTTATGTTTTTGGGTGGCTGTAGACTTGAGATCTACAGCCATATTAATCGGAAGGATTTACACATTCTCTAGGCAGAGTAAGTTGTAGTTTTAGCTAGAGATTGACATTGGCAAGATAGGCAAACCCTTTATTTTGTTTTGGGTAAAGGCAAAGGGAGGGCGGTAATTTTTCTGGGTGAACCATCAACAGTGGGAACAGGTTCACCGGTTGTGAATTTGCTGCTTCTGTGTGTCGACGTCGTAGTCGCATGTTTAATTGAAAGGATCTAATCATATTGGCATTACGTGCGGGAAAGTTTTAGAGTGGAAAGCCTTGAATTTTCCAATCCAAATGGCAGGCAAACACACAGTCTGATGGGATTAAGGACTTTGGTTAATTGATTCAGTTTTACTTTTACTTTCATTTCAGTGAGCAGATGGGTTGGATTGGAATAGTGGAATTAATCATCAGAGTAGTGGACTTAAGGTACATATGTATATAACTTTTTGATTGAAATTCTTCTTTAAACGATCTTTGGTCATTTTAAAGCATGGTTTCACATATAAGACCTTTTGCAGTAGGTACGCCTAGGTCTCTAATCGATTCTTAAAAAAATATTTACTTACGCCACTTTGATATACTTATGTATTATCTCTTATGGCTGAGGGAGCTCTGTGCGTTCGTCTTTCAGGCATACCTTGCACTTTGTAAGAAATATCGTAGACATGACATCACGATAGCCGCATGGAGCCCAAAGTTAAGAGTACACCCCACGTTTCACTAGGGACTATTTGAGACGTATCGTACTGCTACTGAAGTACAAAATAATCGAATAGGTGATCGCTCGATGATTGGGCTAAAAGGATCGTGAGTGATGATAAAGCTGGAACAATCAGAGATTTCACGTCAAAGTGTCAACGATCATTGGAGGAACCTGTGAGTCTTTGAGACTTTTGCTTGATATCTATTAGCGATATCCACATCTTTTCAGACAGTCACGCATCTATCAAATCCTTGGAATCGATCTCTATTAATTCTCTAGTAGCTCTAGACTGCCGATCGTCTCTCACGGAGATGGCTGAGGAGTTCAATATTCACCTTTGTTGGGTACCGGAGCAATAAGATATTCCAGGGAACTGTAAGGCTGATGAACTCGTCAGAATAGCAAATACGGCAGCCACTTCAACCAAACTAAACCAAACTAATCCCAGCAAGATACATAAGCTGAGCAAGAACAAAAAAAAACATCATTGTCTTCTGGTTACATGGACACGCGGAAATAAAAAGAAACAAAGCGACAAAATTAAAAATGAAAGTGGTGGACATAAGAACCTGGCTTTGGGAAGAATTTTTTAGTCCGATGCCCTATTCAACAATCGGCTTCAAATGCGGACAAACTTCCAATGCCAGGTTATTGAGTACAAAGCTATGGGAAGAATGTAGATTCTGCAAAGATGTTGGGTGTATCTTCTCACGGAATGTTCAGAAATGTTTCTCTAACGAAGCAAGGAAATCAAACACATATCAAATTAGGGTTGAATTGTGTGCTCCAGTCGAATATCTACTGTACCAACTAGAGGTTGAGGGAACACGAAAGTCACTATGCCCTGGAACCCCTTTGTCTGACTATGTATGCATCTATTTATATACCAAAGTATTCCAGGAGCCTACTCACTTTCAAGTTGCCAGGCAATCATGGTTGATACCTGACACCGGAGTATTGTGCCATTCTATGTATTGTAAAACGGAAAAGGACATTAATCAAAGTGATTAAATTTTCAATGGACAAGCCAGTCTGTGTTGATTAGGTGTAGACTTACATCATCTTAGCATATCCGACGACTAATAACGTATGGACCTAATAAAACTATTCTCAGACCAATAGATCCCTTTTTTATGATACGGTTTTTGGCAAACCATTAACCCACATCCTGAGAAGTAAGGAGAGTCAAATCCGCAACAATTGTCACCAAATATCAATAACAATCGGCGACAACAGTCTCAAGGTCATACGGTAGTCATTATAGCTACCATTACCCTGAATCCTTTTCAATACGTGACACCTACAACCATAACGCTGGCTATTGTCCTTCCAAATCGAATTCACTCTAAACGAGCGCAACCCATTATTATATTTATTTCCAAAACAGTCAACTCCCCTTTTCGATGTTAATCCTTCTAAGCCGTTTCGCTTTACAATTGATATACATACATATATTCCACCTAGGTCCTTCGCTGAATGATTATTTAGAGTAGGTATTTCCTAGATTTTTCTATAGCGCAACGAATGAACATCAAACGACTGGCTTAATCCTAAATATTTTTCAAAATATTTGCAAGTATTTCCAATGTTAAATCCTTATTTGAGGATGCTCGATATGTTTTTAGCGTTGATAGGAGGTTCCACAGGGGGTGGTCGTGTTTGTGAATCATAAAAGTCGGCTCTTGTCCTTTTTGCTGTCAGGTAGGAACCATTGAACAGTCAAATTCGAGATGTGCACAACAAAAACACCCACTTAACGTGCACATACACGACCAGCAAGGACTTAAAATGCATTTTGCCAATGTTTTACCGAATCGCGTTTTTTCTTTTTTCTTTTCTCTCTTCGTTGTTGGCAATAAAAATTCAGGCGACAGGAGGCCAGAGCAGAACATCAATCAAGTGACCAGACCGCCACCAATTGCCACCAGAAATCTTTGTTATTGACTGTTACTACCACTATGTCAGCAGAGAGGAGTATATGTAGTCCTAGAGCCCACCTCTGTCCGTCCGGCTCAATGGACGAACAACCGAACGCATTTCATAAATCCACCAGAGTTTGGCGGCAATAAAAAACACCTTGACCATCATGGTGGATTTTTACATTTTTACGAGAGAGCCAAGTCCTTTTTTTTCTTTTTATGGGATAAAGTATATGTATGTAGGTCCTTCGTGTCGTGGACAACACATCCTAGGTTGATTGTCATTTTTCGTGCGTTGATTTTTTTTTCCGCGTTGTTTTTATGATGTGGCAATATTTTTGTGTGGATTTTTATTTTTATGTTTTTTTTTCTCTCCTCCACCGTAAAATGCAAATGCATCTCTAAGGACCTTTTTTATGGTCTTCCTTTTTATGGGAAAAAAATAAAGAGAGCATATCCATAAATAAAAATCCAGTGGATGACCGAAAATTGACCGTTGTTTTGTCGGCAGTTAATTTTTAGACAACACAATGGGTATTTTATTTTTGCAAAAAAAAAAAGAATTACAAAAAAAAAAAAAAATAAAATGCAAAATATTCGCTACTAAATTTTCCGGGAAAGGACATTTTTCGGTGATCTATATTTTTTTTCCAACTTCCTAGGAATGTTTTACGATTTCTTGATTTTTTCTCGCTCCAGATGATTTTTAGAAAATTCGAAAAGAATAGAGTCGTAAAAAAATTGGAACTAGACCGGGATCTATAATAATTTTAACGAGGACCTTTTCGCTGAATTTGGATAATTTGGAACGCAATTGTGCGAATTATTTTAAAGGACATGCTTTTGTTCGCAGAGTTTGTTTTTTAGCCGACCCAATTTGGTGGAAGATTTTTATAATGTTTGCCAAAAAAAGAAGAAGTAACACAATGCGGGCAAATGCTACAGTTTTTTATGTTACGCAATAAATATTATGTAGAACACTGTTTAAGATGTTTGCCATAGTTGACAATGTCCTTTTTTATTGGTTTGTTTTTTTTTTTTCGTTTGTCGGTTTGTGTATTTTTTTAGTGGTGGGTGCAAACCGCATTTATAATACCAATTATATGTTTTAGTTTAAATTACCTGCAGCCTGCAGTTTTTTGACAAACATAAAAAGGAACTGCCTGATTCTCGGATACATACATTTAACATTGGCCTTAATGTTATATTAATACCAAAATTAGAGAAGGGTTCGTACATATGTACATATATAGAAACTTTGAAAGATATCTAACCAAAATAAGTCTCCGAGCTTCGAGAATATTTTAGATTTTTCATAGAATGACTCAATAGATAACACGGGAGTATTCAAAATACAAAATGTCTGCGAAAAGGATAAATTATTCAAAACAGAAAATATCATTTCCACTCAAGAAATTTATAGTTCCAGAGCATTAAGGAAGTTGTTAGCACTGTTGACACTTAATCGATCATCAAAACTTGATGAATCAGTATGAAACCATTTCGATGGGAAAAATGCTTTAAAATACAATATTAGAGCTGAAAAACAAGTACGGATACTCGTAGATATATAGCAACCAGCTTTCTTAACAGGCATGACCAATGGATTAAGAAATGTTAAACCGGCCAAAAATTGAGATTATCCTATTCATTAATATCTAAATTACAAGCTACTCCAAAGGCTCTCCTCTGCCTTTATCCAGCGATTATCTGGGGTAACAATATTTAAGGCAATCACGAATAGGATAGAGCTAGAAAGGATACCGAAAAAAAAACGAAGAGAATGGTGATTGTGATCCTTCTGACTGAGGTTTGTTTAGAAGAGAGACATGTACTGGTGATATTCCATCTATTAATCGCCATTCTGATGGATGGCCTGTCCATATTGAATCGATAAATTTCCACTCGGATACTCCACCCATCAGTGGACAATCGTAGGGCGTTCCCACATGAATAAAGGGTATTCGAGGCCCTTCTGTCACGGTCTCGAATATTCAGTTTCCAGCTGAGTTTTTATCGACAAATTCCTGTCGTGATCCATAAATTGCAGTTCAATAGCCTTAGCTTTAGGTTCAGGTTTAGAGAGGCTGTTTGCAGACACACTTGACCAATAAAAGTCCATTGCGATACCATGGATCGCACCGTTTGTCTACCCGGGACTAAATAAAACCAACCAAAGCGTTGGATAAAGTGAAGGAGGCTCGATATGCCTACTGACGCCAGTTCGCCTAGGTTGTTAAAGAAGTGAGCTCCTAGAGTAGTCTTTTTTGGTATAGAGCTGGGCACATAGATAGGGAGAATGGTTTCTTCCACCTCCTCATTCCTACAGCTTCTGTAGAAGCCATGTGAAAAGAAGCCCAGCCTTTTGGCATGCTGGGCTATCAGACAATATTCAGTTAGAACACCGATAACATGGCTGATCTGTGATCACTTCCATAGGACCAACTCAGCACTACGTTTTAGATCAAGTCTGGGCCAGATATGTCTCGAAATGTTTTAAGTAGAGAAGTTATCCCATCTACAGTTCGTTTTGATAAAAGTGTCCAGCTTTAATAAGATTTTGCAACTAGCGAGGGGCATACACAACTTCCGCCACTTCGGCAGGATCCTATGGGTCGTACCTTGTTTGGCGAGCTTGTCAGTCTAGCAATTCACTGCAATGTCTCTGTGGCCTGGCACCCTGCATAGGTGAATTTTGAACTGCTCAGTAATTTCCCGAAGAGACAAACGGCTCTCAGTTTAAAGCGACATTTGAAGTGATTTGATTGCCGCTTGACTGGCAGTGAAAATGCTTATATTCCTGATATTGCATTGCATTTCAGCCATTACAAGACTTCCTTCATCGCCATGATTTCCATCTGAAAAACGCTACAATGATTTGGGAGGCTGTGAATTTCCGTGTCCGTCGACAAAGTGTCGACCCCCAGAAGATATGGAGCGGCGCAAGAGAGTGACGGAGTGGATGAAGATGGAGCCGGTTCATTATTATCTTCAGTCGGCTTAGAAGATTTCTTCTCGTGCTCTTTTTCATCGAACTTATAAACTTTTACGGTAATTAAGGCGAAGCCATAGTTAATTATCCGTTTAGAGGATGACAACGGGCCAGAGACTCCTCAGTGATGACAATAAGGACACTACTCTGGTCGCCTTTCGGGTCATCCATCTTTGCAACTTTCCAATTGTGAGTGGGTAAGGAGGGATTGCTGACTTAAAAAAAAATACAAAATTTTGGCGCGACAGGTCCATGGGACCCAGGATCTAGCTTCTCACAATCATTCGTCTTGTGCGTGTTATAATCTTTACACGAATGGAAGGCGCCTACTTTTTAATGCCGTGTCCAAAGGGCAATTTTTGTTTTGAGAAGTTTTTTCATGACAGTTTTACTTTCGCATGTTTGGCAGATGCTCGCGAGTGAAAGAAACTTTAGGTGTTGTCTGGTGATTGAACTCCTTGCTCCATAGTCCAACGCATTAACAACTTGAGCCACAACTGGAATCATGGCACGGGTCCTTAGTCGAACCGGAATACATTCCTTTTCCATAACCTTCAACCGCGCCCCTGGTCACACCTGTCCCAAGTCGGAGACAGTGGTCTTATAAAGGTCCTTAATACTATGTGCGTTATAACCGATTCAATTCATTGAGAAAGTTTATTCCTGTGACCAGATACCCAGGTTAATGTAATTTTATTCTCCTCAGCAATCTGCAGGAGAGTTTGACGACAATACCAGACTAGTTTAGTCTCTAAAAATTTAAGGGCTTAAGGGTTTTAGGGCTGCCTGGCTATCTGATCCAATATTTCGATATGGTCTTTGGAGGTTTCTCCTTTCTCTCGATATAAAACTCGCTAGCACAAACCTCTGCTCTAATGATACAGAAATTTAGCAGTTTGGACCGAAAACTCCAACAAATACCCTATTTCATATTTTTAAGCCATCGGTGTATCAGTTGTAGTGTTGTTCCATTAATAGATAAAGTTATGGATGACAACTTTAAGCATGAAGTCCGAAGTGCATATTGTCGTTAAAGAAAGCAGCAAAGATCTGCATATGTATGTCCTACTTACTTAGTGGTTATATGAAGATGTGGGGGAGGTGAAGCTTTAGGGCTTTAGGACTGGTAGCCGGATTCTTCAAAACACTTACATATGTATATGCAGAGGTGGTAGATCTGGATGACCAATAGGACAGGTACGTATTGCACCCGTGCTGAAGGGGTTGTAAGTCCAGTGGATTATTATTTGATTTAGTTACCATACCGAGTCCAAAACCCCACCAAACTGTCCCTCGTTGTGGATGGAGAGGTTGTTCTACTATTTCTCTTGCGTTTTCGGAACCTCAGATGCTACAGTTTTGTTTGTGGACGTACCAAGACAAGTGGAAATGAGCTTCATCATTCGGAATAATTTTGGGGAAAAAATCATGATCTTGTTCATTCATTTCCAACACCCAATCAGCGAAGGTATGGCGTTGTAGGTAAAATGCTGGCTTATGCTAATTGGACCTTATAAGCATGTAAGCCAAGATCTGTGTGCAAAATGAGGCGCAAAGTGGTTGCATCATGATCATCGTGATCGTCTCGAAATGGACGATATTTACAGCTGACTGACACTAACCTGTCCGAAATGACAAAATTCATTATAGCGCATAAGGCGCTTAATGATGCCCAAAAGCAGTGCGGACTGCTCAGCATGCTTTTCGAGTGTGTATCGATCCGTATTAAAAAAAACTTCTTTATTTTTACTTATCAAAAGTCATCGTAATGATAGGTTGACTGCTCACAGTTGAAAAATAGCGCGAAATTTAAAATGACGTCTCTTGCTAGATGATCCTTTATGTAGATCATTTAGAATAGTCCTAGTATATTCCGAGGTATACATTTTCTCCTGAGCAACTACAGTAAACTGAATGGCCTCCATTTTGTTCGCGTATCTATTTTTCTATTACATATCTTCTGAGACTAAACAAACCTCCCACCAAAAGTCTCGTAGCCCTTACAAATAGCAATACCAAGGATAACAAGCACACCCACATAAACAAAACCAAAGAAACGACAATAAAAGGCGTGCGCTTCAGAAAAAATATTCCACACACGAATTGCTCCTTCCACTGTCCAGGAAGAGATAAGGAAGTACCTACCTAACGCAACTCAAATGTTTTACCGCGAATGCACCATACCGTGCTCGTCATGGTCATGATGGCGCGGGTGAATTCATTAAAACTCATTTCGCAAGCATTCGCGCTTCCAAGCGAAAGAGTGCAAAGTGCGAAGGAAGCACGCAATAGGATGAAGGAGAATAGTGTGTGCACACGAATGCACACCGCGGGGGAAGTCGCGTCCTTATTTTGTGTACAGTTGGGATATTTTGTAATCAAGGATATACAACACAGCAAAACAAAAAAATAAAGGGTTTTTCGTTTGTTTGTCTTCTTTATTTTAGTCGTGTTTCGCAGCCAGCTCTCTTCCTCTGTTCCGACGACTTGATTGTATATTTTGATTGTGTTACGAGTATTTTGCCCCGTTGGTCCCTGATCCTGCTGCTACTGTTTACAAAATGTTTTGATGTTGTAATTTTCGCATGAACGCGCGCTATTGTATTCGTTTCGGTTTTTCTTTCCATTTTTTTTTTTTCATTTTAAAGAAAACACCCCCTCGCGAATTTTTTTTTCTCATTTTTTTCATTTTACACTCTTCCGGTTTTATGGTTTCTCTGGGGATTTGATGGTGCAATTTTCACAACCCTCAGAGTAGATTCCTGTATTTTTTTTTCAAGTGGTAGATGTTTTTGGTTATGTTTCTGGACTTGCGTTTGCTAAATTAGTTGTACAATTTTATGATGTAAAATTGTTTCCACGAAAATCAATTTATTTTTTGTAATAAAAAAGGACATCCTTAAAAAATTCTGCTTTTGGTTAAAAAAAAACCTTTGGTCCTGTTTAAACTATTGTACTGTGTAAAAAATGAAAACCTCTTTATGACACTCCTTTCTTTGGGTTTCGTTATGTTTTTTTTTTCGCGAAGATTATGTAATAAAATTGCAAGGATGTAGGTAGATGTGTGCATTTTTTATCCTTAAAAAAGTAGATCCCGAGGTTATTCTATTTTCGGTTCTTTTGAAACAGTAATAAAAAATGGTTTGGTTTTTTTTTTATTTTAATTTTTTACCAATCATTTGTTATACAATCCTTGTATATGAGTTTGAATTTGGCACAAGCGTTGTGGACCTTTTTTTAGGATTTTTTTAAACAGATCACCTGAGGAGAGTTCGTTTTTTATGATACGTTCTTCGAAACCACGTATTAAGGAATTTTATGCAAACAGTATGGTTCTAGTTTTACGTAATTCATGTCGGGTTTTGAAAATATTTTACAACTAGCCTACGCGATTGGCCTGCGGCTTGAATTTGTGGTTCCTGGTAAGAATGGCATAAAAAAACGATTAGCTTTGTTTAAAAAACACTGCCGAGGCCGTATAGGTTATTGCACCAGTTAAACTGAGTTAAACACGACTGCAGTAGGTAGGAAATGCATCAACGGTTACATTGGCAACTGCTTATTTTATCTTCTAGTCCTGGGTACAAGGGAGTCATACTCAGTGGAATGGTCAGCAGTGAGTCAAAGCATGTCTAATATTAACAAGGAAAGTTAGTACCTTCTTTAGCCAAAGATGGTTTTATCCAATTTCATCGGTATTTCTGGTATGACCTTCTCTATGGGGTTAGGAAGCAATCCAGATTTGTATAAAGAGTGAAAAATAAGAAAATCAAACAAGGTTTGAAGATTTTTTTACTCCTTAACCATCCCTTACAAAATATCGGGACAGTCAGGCTTAGTTAGCACAGGGTTTGTGAGCGAATGTAACTAGTTTCTAAGAAAGACTTCATAGTTGGTTTTCTGTCAAGGGTGGAGTGGGAAGAAGGACTCACTTATTCAGCAGTCGTTCTGTTCCTTTGATAATACTACAACCAGTGTGTTTAGACTTTCTTTTTAGAGTCTTGACCATGTCCGAAGATGTGTAGTCACTGCAACTTGATAAATTTTTGTGTCAAAATTCGTCTTTAAAATCTTTGTGTAGACATTCTTTAGTTCAATCGTTCAAAGGATGTACGGAACTTTGTGGCATCTCGTCGGAGCTTTTTAAACAGGATCGGCTGTGTATTATGCGTCCTAGTTTTGCATTAGTTAGTATACATCACCGGCATTAGCATTGAAGGTATACTTATTTCGGAACACTTTATTTAGCGCAAGCTACAGCTGACTATACATACATCCCACACCCTTTTTCTAGGTGCTCTCTAAAGTTAAGCCTATGCTCAAGCAATGTCTGGTGATAATGAGGACAGCCTCCGTTTTGTGACCCGTTTATTATACTTAGACCTGATGAGCGAAGCCATATCGTCTAGTGCTTTGGCCACTACCACTACTAAGATATCATTGGCGTATCCAATTATGTCCACTTCTCTTGGTGTCCACCATACGTTCTCCATTGGACATAATGCTCCACAGTACTTGGTCAGAACTGATTCATGTGGAACTCCTCCTGTAATTTTATATCTTTTCGACCTTTCGTTAGTCCCATAGAAAAGGGTTCCATATTAAAAAAAAAAAGTTTTAATTATTCGCAAAAGGTACTTTGACACGCCAATTTACTTGACTTGATAGCTAAGTATGATTGTGATCTCCAAGCCAGGCATCAGGCCTACTGAGCTTCCTAATTGTTATGTAGTCTAACGACATTCGACTTAAAAGTAATGAAGAGACTCTTTGATGTTCACATTAGAGACAGGTAGACAATAGTCTACCCCTTGCATTTGAAAGGCAGGTTATGGTCAGACGATCGCGAGCGGGCCGTGAAAGAAATTTTAGGTGTTGTTTGAGGATTGAACCACATGAGCCACGGGGCCCACCCGGTGATTAAGTCAAGTCCAGCTAGATCGTTAAGATCTTCAAAGAAGTACTCGCCTAACGTTTTCCTACTGAAGAGTGACAGGCAGGACAGGTACACTGAAGATGTGTCATAGTTTCCTCCTCTTCTGCCTCTCAAATTTGTCCTATGGACGGAAATAAGTTTACTGGTTTTCCTACAATTCAGCTCTAGCCAGATTTGTTTAGAAGAGGCTTGTTGGTTGAGGCCCAAATCCACCCCGACTGTAGCGCCACCTAAGTAAGTAAGTAAGTTTGCCATTCTAATGCCTGTGGTATCTAATTGGAATTTTATCGATTTGATTGGTGCTGACGGTTCACCCTATTTTCAGAGAGGTTCCAGTCTCCACCCTTTTTAGTTAGCTCGTCTGCCTTCTGATTGCCTGGAAAATACTTGTGGCCTGGAATATATTTGTGGCCTGGAATTCAGCACAGTGATACGTTGCACCTGGCAGCGATCTCGAATTATTGGCGATTCCAAGGCTTAAATCTGCTTGAATATCTTTGTAGAAAACAATAGCGCTGCACTGTATCGAACTGAAGATTTTTCTGTATTAAGTATCAACTGGCGTTGCAATGCTCAATGACCTGCTTCTCGTGAAGCTCGAATCCAGCATCGGTACTAGTTGATCGGCAAGCCCTTGTACTTCTGTGCTCCCGAACAGGTTGGCTACTCTTGTCGTCGATAAGAACTCTCGCCCAACTGGCAGACTTCCGTTCATCCTCATCCCAATAAGCTTCTCCCTTCTTCAGGAGACGCTCTAGGACGTACTTTGCGGATCTGTGTTTTTCTTACGCCTTCGCACTGGGAACCGCTACAGCAAGTTGTCTGTTAGCAGACATGATTACGGTTGCAGCTTTCGAAATAGAAGTCGCCACCGAATCAGAATCCGTGTCAGTGAGGACGATGCAGCCGATAGTATTATAGTCAATACTTGCATCCTTGGGGTGGGGGTCTTGGGGGGTCATGTGATCAGTTTCTGACAAATAGCTGGTAGTTCCCCATCGGGACAAAATTGAGGCATGGCCGTATAGGCTCGATGACCACATTCGACCTTCCCTCAGTCTTACAGCGGTTGTAGCCGCCAGACTGCCACAGTATATATCAAGCGGAATGAAACTGAGCATGGTTTCCATTGCCGCTGTTGGTGTTGTCTTCATTGATCCCATGACTCCAATGCACACTGCCCTCTGGATTTTGGTGAGGTTAGAAAGCTGGTATTGCTTCTCCAGAACCGTCCACCATGCCAGTGAAACATATGTAAGAGTGCGGCTTATGACAGCCGTGTATATCCAGTACACCACAGCTGGCTTAAAACCCCACGTGTTACTGAATGCCTTTTTGAATAGAAAGCTACGCTTGCTTTTTTGACGCGTTCAGCAGTGTCAGCAGTAGGGATGTCCCTACTGCAATCGCTCTCTGGAATCATAAGCCCTTACTGAACATTTCCAACTCGGCAAGGTAAGTAATCGAAGAAGATTACCCAGAGCTTAGTCAATACAAAAGATTAATCAGTAAATCCTAGGAATCTAATTTGCTCCTTAAAGGCAGGTATCCAAAGGGTGTATCCTTCGATATTTCTTTTACAATCGGTTCATGTTTCGGTGGACACTATTAGAAACTATAATGGTGCCTGCTTTCATAAGATGTAACAGATCCTTAGTAAGCCCTGCACTAGAGCAACTTGTATTTCTTCGTATAAGGTATACATAAATATTCCTATGACGCAATTAGTTGCATCTGAAAGTGTGAGAACAAAACGTACTCGTGGATATAGTCATAGATGTAATCCCTATATCCTCCTCGTCTTAGTTTAAAATCAACAATCGGTCTGCTTTCATTCCTCCCACAGTGCATCCCATAAAAATTAACTATCGCCCCGCTAAAGATCAAAACGAACGCAAAACATCACACAAGCGTTCATCTTGTGTGTGCCCCCTTAAGCAAACATTGTTACATCGTTAAAAATTTCGCATCGCAAACATTTTATGGGCGGCATTTGAAAGGCAGCCGCGTTTGTCGGTTTCACATCGGCCTCACAAAGTACACCCGTACACTCAGATACTTTTTCGATCTATAATTACGGAAAAAATCTACTGTATCTAGTGATTAGTGAATTTTCTCTCTATACTCAGCTTTCCAGGTTAAACTGAATTATCGCACTTGTCATCATATTTCGGGACTAAATCCGACCGACAACGGGACGACTAACTCGCAGATACAGATAAAAAAATTAGAAAAAAAAAAGAAACAACATTCTATGTAATCACTAATAACCCCATTTCTATTCATCTGAAAACGGTTCGTCGCGCGGGTATTAATTAAAATGTCAACAAAATGTGTTGTCGCATAGATTGATGCCTCCTGCACTGTCACCAGACGTGAATGTGGGTGAATCCGCTGGTCGAGCGGGGTGTCGACATCGGGCTAGTTGGTTTTAATGAGAATCGCCACCAGAGTTAGTGGGGCGGACCGCGCTGCTGTTCTAATCGGATTTCGTTAGCTGGTGTTGACGATTATAATGATAATGATGATGCTGGCTGTCCATGGCTTATGTCCTTCCGACCTACCCGCTTTCTTTTTTTTTCGAATTCCATAGTTTTCTGTGCAATTATTGCTTTTCAGTTTGAGTAAAATATGAGGGCTGTCATATGCTCTCGATGCAGCCTCGTGTCTATGCCACCCTCCCGCCGGGCGGGAAACAAATTGTACACAATGTTGCTTAGTGTGTGCACTATGCGGCGATGTGGCGGCAACGAATTCTCTGATTTAAGATCCTTGATTGAAAGTTCGAAAATTTTCACTCTCATACCATTGAGAGATAAGAGCGATACATCGTTTGGCAGGATGTTTGTCACTGTAGCCAGGATACGTGTTTCATTGTTTCCCCTTTTCTGGGATTGTACGTACACATAGTATCGACTACAATTTGCGACTTTCCCAATGTGGCATTGAAAAGTAATCCTTCGATAGAGAAAGGGAGCGTTTGGAAGAAAACGGATTAGTGATGTCACACGTGGCGATAATGATGTTTCAGTTTTTTTTTTTTTTTTACGGATGTGAAGGCGAAGGCGTGATGCCATTATTTTGATATATGGACACCTAGTGTGTGAGTGTGGATTAAGATTTGGAAGGAAGAATAGGGTGCTAAGAAAGACGCGGATGGTTTATATGTGTTTTAACTGTTTGGGACTTACATAAGTGGTTGGGTGGAAAGATTCCTTGGGCTGGGAAGCCAATTTCTACAAATCTACGAGTCTTTGGGAAGGAATTTGCAAAGGACTTTTTAATTACGACTTTAGAGATTGTTCTTGTCTTTGTGAGACTACATATACTAACCACTTAAAAACATATGTGCATAGCTCTCTATTAATCGTATCACAAATTCTTTCCAAAGCATTGAAGAATAGATAGCTTGTGGATCTATTGCGCACCACGCCCATGCACCAAATCATCAACCAAGTATGGGTGGATGAAGCCC
This sequence comes from Xylota sylvarum, assembly GCA_905220385.1. NCBI lineage: Eukaryota > Metazoa > Arthropoda > Insecta > Diptera > Syrphidae > Xylota > Xylota sylvarum. The sequence goes on from LR999957.1 coordinate 125,945,820, forward strand.
GATGGCTGGACTATCAGTTCCAAATGCCCCATCTTCAAAAAGGCATGTCTTTGTAAGAACTATCGAGGCGTATTCCTAATGTCGCATATATGTAAGATCCTATTCAAAGCACTGTGTGAACGTCTAAAGCCTTTCTGCAACATACTAATCGGCACGTACTAGTGTGGCTTCCGGTCCTGCAGACAATCCTGGAAAAGACCAAAGAATTTCTAGTTGAGATTTGCCATGTCTTCATCGATATCAAAGCCGAATGTGATAGCATTCATCGTCTTGAGCTTTACAAGGCGATGGCTGAATTCGGGATCCCGGCAAAAGTGATCCACCTGTTGCTGGAAAACGTGGGGTGGAATGTGCACTTCAGAAGCAGTTCCTTCGAACTATTCCAAACACATACCGGATTTCGACAAGGATGTACACTATTATCTGGCTTCTTCAATCTCATGCTGGAACAGATAGTGCGCAGAGTATTTGTTAACACGGAAGGCACTATCTTCAACAAATCTGTCCAACTGTTGGGATACGCAGACGACATCGTGCTCCTTAAGCACATCAACTAATCATTGAGCGTCGGCGACTAGGTTTCCTCCACTATTTCGTACGCCTTGTGGTTCGGATTTCAAGCCTGCATTCAGTTATTGGGCTTTCTTGTAGAAATACCGGACTGGGTTGGTTGGCTTGGGAGGGAGAGGACATCCTCATCTCGTAGACTGGTGATTGGGTCCATTCTGTTCCCTCTTAAGAATCTGTGTGGTGGAGAAAGGTAAATGTGTGGAATGTATGTGAAGATGGGGTTTGATTTGGGGATGGAGAGTTGAGTGGGGTTCACTGTTCCGAGAAACGTCTTGTATTTCTGACGCACACCAAGATTTGGTGTTTGTATATTACCGCCCCTAATGCAGGACATTCGCAGAAGAAGTGTTCGAGTTTTTTCATATAACTTCCTTGCATCCCGGACAAGTGCAAAATGTCACCAGACACAGTCTTTGTTTGTTCAGGTTAATATGTCTGGTGTATAGTCCGACCATACGTCTTAATTGTCTCCTGACTAGATCGAGAACCCCCTTTTGGGTAATGATAGCAAGAGTGCTCAGTCATGGCTTTGGCAGCTTTCAGGTTTGCAATCGTTTCCACAAGTTTTAGTGGTGTCTTAACAACCTTTAAGGCTACTCTTAAGGTTGTAATTCCTAGGCAGTTCATCCGCAACTTCGTTCCCTGGTATATTGTAGTGACCAGGTATCCAAACAGAAGGAGGTTGCGAAGATATTACGTTTTTCCTTGCATTTCTTCACCAATTTCAAGTTGGTTCTTGGATTTGATAGTGCCTGACAGTCCTAACAGAAGATCATGCAGTTGCCCTTGGTTCTAAGTACTAAGTAGTATTTCCGCGCCCTTCAAGCAAAAATCTCTGCCTGAAAGACAGTCATGAATAGTCCCAGATGGACTGCGTGATTGAGAGATGTCGTTCGGGATTAGACCCGTGTACACTTCTATTACATCCTCGATTGGAGAAGTGTATCTTGTGTTGAAATTGTGTTCCAGTCCGTTCATTAAAATGTCTTACAGCAGCCAGTCCGGCTAATCTTTTCACCTCTAGTCCTATAGGGAGTAAATTCAAGATTGCCTCCATGGCTGCTGTGGAGGTAGGCAAGCTACACATTGCATGTTCAATAGTAGTGAAAGGGCGCATTTACTCTCTACTATCGGCCAATATACAAACACTTCATAGAGTAGAATGGCCCTGACGATGCCAGTGTAGATCCAGTGAACTTTCTTGTTTTCACGCCTTTCCAAAAGCCCTACGGCATATCCAGTACGCTCTTCTGTCTTTTGTGATCCTGTTTTCTAAATTCTCCAAGTTAACTTATTGTCCAAACTCCTTAAAACGGTGCCCGGATGTCCTGTCGTTTGTATCTTTCGGTCTTGCCAGGGTTGACGCCCAGGCCTCAGCAGCCCGCCTAACTTTGGTTGATGTTCAGTGTAAGGTTTTTAACAAGAGAAATTTCGAAATCCTTGAGAGGTGAGGATGCATTTCTTTTCTTTACGTCTTTTGGTGTTGTACTCTTTCCAGGTTGTTCTTGTTTTGCATTGCAATTCCACTTCTTTTACCTTTATTCAACCCATGCACTCATTTCCATTTTTCTTCTAAAGCGACATCTACCTATTTTTTTAGATTACATTTGAGAACTCAATCCGAAGTTATTATTTCCTTAGTGAGGGAAAAATTCTAAAAATTCCATTCTTTACTACATACCTACTGAGTACATTTGTAAGAAGTTCATTCATCTCGAAGAAGTCCTGGCATCTCAATATTCTAGAATTAATTTTTGAAATTCTCCTAATTGCTCAGCATGCGATGAGAATTCACTTAACTGCAAGAATATCATCAAGGTGGTCTACCAACTACCACCTTGGAGCAATTCATTTGAACAAACCCAAACCCACCGTTGAGTACCCTGGTAGTTTCTTAATATTCTCTCTTTATCCCTTTCCCCATGACAACCAATTTGGAATCCTTGGAATCTTCTCAATGGCACTCAAAAGGTGAATGGCAAGTCGTTCCACATTTATGTCACAACAAGTCGCACTCAAGTGCATTCTTCAAATTGAACACAACACAATTCTGACTGACGTAAACAAAACACCATTACCTTGTGTCCTTAAAGGATGAATTTTCTAAGACTCAGCATGACTTTCGAATGGCGCATACGCCACACATCACACCGGGGTTACATAAAACTCGAAATGAAGAAACTACAAAAAAAAAAATCCAGAGTGAACAAAAATTTTCAAATATAAAAAAAAAGGATATTGCTAGTGCTATTATGAGGAACGTAAATATTGAATGAAACAACCCTCCAGGATATCAATCGAGAATTATTACAACACATCCGCATCACAGCAGCTTCGTTTGTTCTCAAATCAAGAGTGCAAGTTCGTGCGATGCATCTGTACATAAACACACTGCAGGACAACGAGAAATCCTGAATAACTTTTGTGACCAAAATTGATAGATGAAAGCAAAAATAAAAAAAAAATTCATATACAATGTCCCGCCAGGATATGCTCGACCCCCGGCTTTGACAACATAATTTTACGAGTGCATCTCGACAGATTGTCGCTTCTGCATGGCTTCTCGGGGTTATCCTGCGTTCATTCGAACCAATCGAAGGGAAGTGAAACGTTTGACATTTTCATCACTTTGCAATTGGGTGAGGGTTACTAAGTCCTGATGGTAGGTCATACAACTGCGAAAAATAATGCGAAATATCCAAGATATCCCTATCATTTGGTTGCCCTAAAAACAGAGCATAACAAAATACATAGAAATCAATTCATCAACACCCTGTCGTATCCTTGTTAATTGAATTGCAAGGCATAACAATTGAGGGTCCTATTGGAACAATTACACAAAAAGGAGAAATGGAAAACTATTATTATTTGGGTTTTGCTATGGTTACATCCTTGCATCCGCACCCCTGTTACCGGTTACGATTCGTTTTTTTTTTGCTGTATTCGCTTTGTCATCTCGAATTGGTGAATGAAAGTCGAGAGTTTGCGGAGGACCTCACAACAAACTTGGAATCATTATTCCAACTAATGGCATCATTAGAACAGATTCGCAATTTGAAAAAAAAAATTCATTAGAACGTGCAAAATAAAGGATCTAACTGAGTGATCGCTTTATGTAGAGTCACAGAGGATTTAGAGGGTTCTTGGAAATTGTGTCCACTGAGAGGAGTTTCTCTGGGGAGGGAGAGGGTTTAAAAGGAAATATTTTGATTTTCTGGTGTTAATTGAGGTTTCACTCACAGATGTCATTAATTTTTTTTGCAAGGAATGGTTTTCTGAATTATGGTTAATGAAACCGTTTGCCTTTTAGTTATTTTTCTTTTTTTTGAAAGGATGCCATAAGTGAATTAATAAAGGATTCGGTGTATGGATGATGGTAGTTATTGTTTAAATGAAACTTGAGAGTATGATTTACTTATTTACTCGTTCGTTATGCGCCAAAGTATTAGGCAAGGTCCTTGCATTTCGGAACAACCTGGACGAAGACATCTTTATCCTGTTTTTTGCAGAGGTTTGAGCTCCTAACATGAACAACAGATAAAATACAAATAAATTCGTACGGACCCAAAACAAGCTATTCAGAAAAGGAAGGAACTCTGCAAGGACGCAGATGTACATAAATCTCTGGGATAGCCCCCGCAGAACAGTCATGGCAAAACCTAGAGCATTTTTTTACAAAAAATATGGAGCAGAGCCCAGAAAACCATTTTAGGAAGTACAGAAGCTCCCACCTGTCACGAAAATGGAAAACCTGGACGTATGGAGATGATTCGGATGATGCAAGTAAAGCACCTGAATTGGATGGCTTAGATAATAAGTTATTACCGCGGTTGCTACAGATAATGGATTCAGATGGTAATACTTATCTGGCTGAGTTTCACAAGGATCGGTATTATAACCTATCCTATACATAGAACATTATGTACTAGCTTTATGATGGGCTTATGATAATTGGAATCCCAAATGAGGCAAACATCATAGGCTTAGCGGATGATGTTGCAACTGCAGTGGCGAAACACTTAGAGGACATAGAAGTGTGGTGAATGTATCCATAAATTGAAGTGGTGCAGCCGCAAAAAGAAAGAAAACAATTACTAGCAGGATACGCAATAGGGGCGATGATCAACGCTGGGCTCGTTTACAAGGAACATCTGGAATGATCGTTGCGCCAAAGTTGATCATGAGAGCTCTTACGATGGTAAAACTCTGAAACACCGAACTTTAACCAAATTTATATCTTTGGTGAGATGGGACCAGTTCTTGAAAGGAAGATGTACCTATCCATTCATACTGAATATCAAAAAATGGATGAACCGGGCGTGATGAAGTCAATTTTTACCTCAACCAGCTCCTGACCATATGTGGATGCTTTCAATCATATCTAAGCCAGGAGCTCCGGCAGTTGGAAAGCTACTTGAATTTGCACTCTTTTGACTAATCCTCGTAAAAAAATAAAATACCTAAGGGCGGCATGCTTCACTTTTGAAAAAGGCTATAGAGTAGAACTAGGAAGGTAAGAGTTATGTAAGTATGGAGTCACCTTAGTTGCTTAGAGGTGCTATTTCTGATTGCTGTTTTGGGTTTTTGTCATCAGTTTTTAGGACTTGATGCTGAAAGCATAACATATCTTGGGAGATTGAGGGAAGTTCGTATGTTGGTCCTGTATCTTAGCTATGACAAGTTAGTCGTTCAAGTTTAGAATGGGCGGTGTGATCAAAACGTACCTTAAGTCGATCGCGACGTGATCAATTTATGTAGTTGACGGTTGTTTGTTCAAAAGACCTTCACGTCCTTTGTAAATATTTCGATGTGGCAGTCTTTCGCTTCGAAACCTTTAAACTTGGGATCCATATCCTTTATTAGGACTTGGGCCACATATTCTAATGCCAGTTACCCTACTCGGGGATGTGAGAGTCCTAAATCCTGCCTCCTCCTACCAAATCCATCAACAATCAGGACCGAATATTTTACTTAAAATTATTCTCATGAAACGCCCGTGTATATCATCTTCTTCTTTCGATAGAGTCCGTGAGATAAAACAGGACTGGTATGATTTGGTCTTGTTTAGAATCTCTGAGGTATTATTGTCAGAGTTGATATGAAAGCAAAGGTAAACAAAGTCTCTTACCAACTCAGAGTTTCAGTCCTTCACGCAATATAAGGGTGTAACCTTGTGCTGTGATCCAAGAACCTGAAACTTTTCACAACAGCACTTCACAAGCTTAAATATAATTCGATTGCCGATGGCAGTCAATGAAAAAGTTGATACCTTCCTGTGGTTTTGCCTTCAACGCAGTGTAATTGGCCGTTATTGTCGTTACTAGGACTTCCGCTTGGAAAACACTACTATGCTTCGGAAAGCGAACTGAAAAGAGGCCTGAGCCTACTCCTACATCCATCTGTGAAGACAGATATGGATTGTGTGTTGGTAAACTGCCCGCTTTCCATTCTTCTCTGTTTGGGAAAGTGCTAGAGAAGGTTCTCTTGAATTTTAGGTATGAAGTCGGTTCCGTGATAGGTAGATTTTCTAGAAAGTTTTTGCAGGAAAATAGAAAGAGGACACAATCAGTCACCTCCTGTGTACGTGCCCTGCACTAGCCAACATCAGAAACGCTACATTAGGTGCATACCTTTTCAATGATCTTAATGATCTCAACAACGCTTGCACGGCTAGGATTAGCTCCTTCATACAAAGGAGTGGATAGTTCCCAGAGTAAGAGTGTGATCCACCCATCTTACACATCGGCAGCACAATGGTCCTTTTCTGATCAAGTACATCCTAATTGAGGGCCGGTTTCAACCAACCAACCATCATAGAATAACCAGTTAAATTTTGTATCCAGCTATCTGACTGACTTAGTCTTAAGGTACTAGTCATCAATCTGACGTTATCTGCATAAGCAATGGTGGTCTTGACATCACTAAACCTGAGTTGTGGGAGTATTTCATTTAAAACAATGACCTCTAGTAGTGCGGAGATTACTCCGCACTGAGGGGTACCTCTAGAGTTTGTTTATAACTACGTACCCCCATGCTCAGTCTTTTCTCAAGAATTTCCATAATCCAATTGGTATCCTGACCATAGTTGTGAATATTGAGGTTAGTGAGATTTCTAAGCATAGCGTCCGTTCTGACAATGATATATACTCCTTCAATGTCTAAGAATCCAGTTAGCACATTGTAGAGTCGTTTCTATACTTTATCAGGGCGTTATCCACTGCGAATGTGAACGTCGGCTAGTCTCTGAAAAGTTTTTAGTATAAAGAAGGTAAGGCTGATTTCTCTTTAGCAGTGGTATGACTTGGTTTGCCGACCTTGAGTATATGTATGTAGATAACACCTTTAGCTCTCTGCATGATCATGGAATATGTCTTCATTGAGTACCGGAATAATCGTGCAGACAGTGCTCTGTAGCATAATCGGGATGATACCATCCAGTCCTGGCGATTTGAAAGGGGAGAAGGATCTTATTTCCAACTCAATTCTCTTCTCTGAAATCAAATCCGCTGGTTATTCCTATTCTGTGCTTATACTAACTTTGGTGCTGTCTGCAGATTGGGTTACACTTCCTGGGAAGTGCGTAGTTATTAGTAACCGCAGTGAATCTCAGCAAGATTGAGTCGGTCGGATCTGCCCCAATGGGCAGGAGACATCTCTTCCCTACGGGTATCACAATGGGTCTATATTAACCTGAGTGTGGCGTTGTGGATTCTTTAACTCGCCTACCCACGTTCCTAACCTTACAATACTTAGTCTCACAGATTCTCTTTTTCCAAAAGTACTGCCATAGAGAGCATATGAGAGCATATAACACCTTTAAAGGTTCAACTTACCTCGTTCAGAAGCTAAGTGACACTCAACCTTTCAACACTTATTCGCATACAAACCATCCACAGACCCTACATGGTCTCTACATAGCCCTCTGTTACAACCAAGGGCTTATAAAAATAATAAAACATAATTTCCCCTTGACATTATAATTCCAAACCATTAAATCATTACCAAAATGATTTTCCAGATATATCCTCTTCAACAGAATAAAATAAAAAGAAACCGTGAAAAAGGAAATCATTCCCATCCACCAAAAACGTCCCGCTTTACTAGTCAAAAACTCTATTTCCCGAATCCTGAGGGAACCTTTCCTCATTTACCCAAATCACGGTGAATAAATTACTGCCAAACAAAAAAAAAAAAAAAGAATACAATTTCAAATCATTTTCCTAAATCAAATTGGAGAGGTACAACTACAACACAACGTATGCAACGAGACAAGGATGTCATCCTCGAAAATGATACAAACTGTCAACATGTGAACATAGTGATAGGCAGAAAAAAAACACACAAAACAACAATACACAACCGACAAAGAAACGCAAATGACCCAAAACAAGAAGCCAAAGCCAACAGAGATCCCTCTTCAAAAACAAGGACATAATAAGGACTTCAATTTTCCATTACGCGTTGAATTGAAATTCCCCCAGCCCCGGTGCCGCTTTACCATTAGGGGATGTATCCCGCGCGTCACATCAACGATATAAAATTACTACAGATTCCCGGTAAGGATAACGAGCGGAATTTTAAAATGTATCATCCCGATAAGGATGCTCCTGTGTATTTACGACATCTTCTTCCTCATTCCTCGGTATAATGCATCAGGTAAGAGTGTGGAGTGTTATGCAAAAGAATGAGGGAAACCAACACGGCCAGGAAGGAAGAAGCAACATATCGCATGAATTATGAAATGCGTGCCCTTGCGATAAGGATCTCCGGCTGGGATTATTTTTTTTTCTTTTTGCTTTTTGTTTTGCGACGAATGGTAGCAGAATTCACACGGGGAATGGGATTATTTGGCGCTACAACAAGGTAAGTCCTCACAGTGCCTACATATGTACATACATACGTGTGCGTTCTTCTTAAGTGCAAATCTGCGATTATCTCCTTTGGTCCTTGTTAAATTGATACATTTCATCATGGCGACCTTTTAACATCCCCTTTTGTCATAATTCCTCATTGACAGGCAGACAGATTGAATCGGAAGGAAAAACAAACAACAATGCCCACAGTTGTATATCTCTGATTTTTTTTTTCAGGATACTGTCAGGATATAGATTCGGAATTACAAGAGTTTGCTGCACCGAGATTGATGATGATATTGGGTAACACACATATGTGCGTTGGATCAGGTACACCAGGATTTTGGTTGTCCATGCGGAAAAGCATTAAAAAAACGCAACGGAGTTACACACACACAGGAGGGGATAGTAAACTCCTGCTGAACATGGGTTATACGGTCTGGTTTTTATATACCAGGTAAAAAAAAAGGAATTAACTGAATAATGGGTGCACCGAGCACTTCTCAATTGGAGTCCGTTGCGATGAGCGTCAAAGAGCGGAAAATTGTTGTGAGTTGAAGGGAGGGCGACATGTTAATTTCTCACCCTCGGCCGATTTGGTCTAATTTTTTTTTTTTTTTGTTCGTGTTTATATAATAAACAGCGGACGTTTGGTTGATAAGTGGCTGGCCATAAGGTTGATTAGGACGTCTTTGTTGTTGTTTTCTTGGATAGATGGACTCCTTGAGAGGGTTTTAATGAGGTAATTTCCATTGGTGCTTCACAATTAACCATCCGGAAATGGTAATTTAAACGCCACCATCACGTTGTTGTACTACATGCAATTATCCTGTGATCCCTTAACGCCTTTATTGAAAAAAAACGGATAGTCTACGCAGTGCATTGTTAAGGGGAAAGTAATTGAAAAGGAAGTCTAAGTGGTGGGCTCTTTTTCTGTTGACAATGGGGGACTGGTATGCTTCAGTGGTTTAGTTCTGAAAGAATGCAATTGGCTCTTGGATTGGTCAGTTACATCTCCTTTGTAAAGCTGCAGGTATATCAGCGCTGATAAATAAAGTATAGACAGTTCTAGGACAAGCTTGAACGTAGTAACCACTGTCAATAGCTAAGGAACGCCTCGCTGTTCCTCGAATGTCTCGAACCTTCTGTGGTCAGTGATTCGAAAATCCTCTTTGCTGGAGCATTATTTTCTATTCGCTCGGGTTTTTGGACTGCATCTACATCTTGGTACAACTCATAGCGTTCGCGGTTATATCTACTCCTTCATTAGCCTTCCTCGCATACGAGACCGAATATCCGATGAACAATTTTTCTCTCGAAAGTGTTCAATATCTGCTCTGCTTTCCTGCTTATCGTTCAGTACTCGACTCCATATAGCAGAATTGGTAGGATCAGAGTTTCGTAGAGCATGCATTTCGTCCGAGTTGGAAGTTTTGAACCTAATTGTTTCGCCAAACTGAAATAGCAGCGGTTTCCTAAGATAAGTCTTCGCCGAGACTACACTAACTACTGTTGCCAACAGTGACGTTTTGTCCTAGGCGGTGGACAGATGCTTCTTTGATAGTCCAGTCATCGGGCTTCATCCACCCATTTGATTGATGAGTTGGTGCCACCATGGTACCACCATGTTTGAAAGTCTCCGCTGGTAGACCTTGTTGTTCTTAAGTTTTTTGATAGCTGCAAGCGGGTTCTCATGTTGCCTTACACTCTCTCTACCTAATGGCCATTAAATGCTGCCTTAACACATCTACTATTCTACTATTCTCTGTGCTTCGATGACTAGGTTTCTAACATGAATCCTAGAATCCTAACATGTGCTGTCTTTTGTGACAGCTGTAATAAATGTCGCAATTTTTCCGTTTTGGTCCTATCTATCTTATCTCCTGGATGACGGTAATATCTACCTCGTGAGGACTATCTGTACCGCCCATGCCCATATACATACATATGTATGTACATATGTAGATATAGACTACGATACGACGCGCAATTGGTACTTCCATCGGGTCTAAGGACTAAAACCATCTTGTCTGAGGTTGAGCGCAAGAAGTATGCCCTCTGACCAAAGCGTTGGCTAAAAATTAGTGAATAGAAATTATTTGGAAAGCCAAATACATTCACTAAGTCGCCATGTGGCTTAATTGAATTTCAACTCAAATACTCACTGCATACATGTTTCAAGCTCCATCTCCAAACCAAACCAATTGCCGCGAAATGTATCTATGTTTTTTCTCATACCTACACCCATCAGATACACTTTTCCATTTCATTCCACTCGATTTTCCATCCCCAAGTAGTTTGCATTTCCTTTGAATTTTTCATCATCACGACCATCTTATCCCAACCACGATTGTATGTATGTACATACATACGTCCCGGTTCTTCCATTATTATTGTCATTTGGTTGTACGCGAAGATGAACATTAGGGGCAAGCCAAAGAATCAATAACATTACACGCCCATATACGCGGAAAAGCCTCCTTGGTGGCATCGTTTCAAGACTTCCAAAGAAAAAACGGAAAACCGAACGAACAACATCAAGTTCAATAAACCAAACCAAGGACAAAATGAATAAGGAGCACATATCAGCCAAATCAGGAAGATGATATCACCATCAAAGTCAATTGTCTGGAAAAATGAAATAAATTCAGCAAAAGGACGCGTATGCCTTTGAATTTGCCTCTCTCATGTGCTTGCTCAAGTCTGAAGTAGCGTCACAGCTACTTAGACAAGATGATCTATGTAATGGGCTCTTATCGTAGCTGAAGCGAGAAAGGATTTTGTTTTATTTTTTTTTTTTTTTTGTATTTCATAATTATGACAGCGAAGTAATGTATCTGTCTGTTTGTCATTGATCCGTGTAAAAGAATAGCTTTCATTAGAATGGATTTCATAAAATGTATGCACATCGGTTGACAGTACCTTCCGTGCTCTTCATCCACAAACTATGAACCTCGTCTAATGAATATTTGAACGCCAGTGTGGAAATTATGCCTTTTTTTTATGGATATCCTGTATCTTTGTTAAGATTATCTTCATTAGCAATATTCAAGTTGCCTTCAGGATTTAAATTGTTTCTAGTTCCCCCTCACCACGCACCGACCGGTTGGAATTACAAACAATCCATCTAAGGGTGAGTTCATTAGCACACAAAGTTCACACAAATAAACTTCGCATCCACACAGAATGGCCATAATGTTTACACACAATATTTCCACATGAGAAGTGTTGATCTCTCAATAAACTTGCTTGGCAATCTGATTAAAGCCGCCCTGAGCAGGGATAGCAACAATCGTATCCATCAGCAAATCTATTCAATCCGAAACAACTGTCATCAACTTATCATTTCCCACCGCATACATATACATATACGTCAGCCCTGCCATACTCAGCACCACGACTGCATCTATACGCATCATCGTCCACACAACCACACTGTTCTCGTCTCTAAACGGTAACCACCCGTCGCATCTGGAGAAGTTCCGAACACACGCACACAGCTAGGTTAGCTTCTACTCTCTTATTCAAATCCCTGAACCATATGGTCACATTGTGTGTACCCAAAAGTTGATTCAACTTGCGTACAAATAGCACACTCCAGTCCAGAGCCTGCACCACGATTGATGGCAAGCAGTCCGTACATACATACTGTACGTAGCCCCTTTGTGTGTGCGAAATTCCTTTGATGATTCTATCCTCGAACAACTCGACCGGATAATTCAATCAAACAAATCAACCCTCTTGATTAGGCCTAGAAACCGAGGTGGTAGTGGTGATGGTGGTAGTGGTAGCAGCAGTGCCAATCGGAAGCTGACTACGATGATGATGATGACAGTGGCAGTGATCCAAAAACCGAACCGAACATCAAGTTCTATTTTCACTCCTGGGTTAATCTTATTTTAAAGGTTTCGGTTCCGACGACTCCAACTACGGGCTCTGGCTAACCGAGTGTGTTAAACCAGTCAATGCATTACTCGCACACACGAGGAGTTCCAAAAATCCTGATGAATGAACAGCAGCTGCAACCCCAAAGAATAGGCCAAAACTTCCAATTTGGCCACAAGTACAAACCGAGTGCCTCGCCTCTCTGAGTTCAGCTACCACTGTTACCAATGCCACACCAGCAGTGGCACACTACCGCCGCCGCCATCTGGGCAGGAGCTGTCCGAAAAACCCAAAAGTGATACCGAGTGTTGGCCCGAAATTGCGACGAAGTCGACGAGAACGGTAAAATGCCTCTCCTTGCTACTACCACTGTGTGTCGGGTTCGTTGAAGCATCAAAGGGGTTGTGATCGGTGGGAAAACGAATAAGGGTTACCCGGACGCACACACACTGTGGGGTGGCAGTTTTGGGGTGTCTTCTTGAGAGGCTGATTGGAAGATGAAAAGTTTTTGCGTGCACACACACAAATTTCGGGTCAAACAAAGCAGCCAGGCCTTTGTGGGCTTAAGGGTCTTGTATCGGTTCACCCCTAAATTGGCATTAGAGGCCAAGGAGTTGCCTCCTGTATTGGTGTGCGAGTGGCAGCAGGCATATAGTGGTTCAACGCAGAAAGAAAATGTATAATGCACACACAAAAGGGCGATACTGCAATGAGGGTTTGTATTGTCAGTGCATGGCAGAAAATATCCTTTCACAGTACGCACAGGATAATAAGTGGTGCAAGAGAATCGCCTTGGGGCGGGTTACTGTAATTCTGGCAGAGGGCAGATGGAAATTGAACTTTCGATTTCGATTGCCAACCGAAGGGGGGAGATTTGCAAAGGACTTTGGGTGTACGATTGTGCGTGCATTATACGCACGTATTGTGGGAACAGGACTGCAAGTTTGTTGATTGAACACAACTGTCCTTGGGTGCGATTACAATCAGTCAATATATTCGAAGGAAATTATATTATCTGTTCTGATGAGATCAGAGGTAGTGACACTCAACAAGCTGCATCGATAAATGATAGTCCTGTTGATTCATTGCTGAAGACTAGTCGTATGCATGTTTGTGATTGTAGGCCTCGCATCATAGGCCTTCGCTCGAACTACGTTTAGGTTTAGGTAAGAGTAGCTACACCACAGATCTATTGTAACACCGCAGACATCAAAATAAGTTACCCAAGAAACAGTCGAGCCAGCTTGTCTAAGGTCGTCGAAGAGAAGGGACCTTAGATGTAGCAATTTTCTTTAAGACAGGGTCGGACAGGTGCCAAGAAAGTGGATCGTGTCGTTACTGCAGCTTCAGAAGTCAATAGAAAAGAGGTCTAACCTTTCAACACATTCAACCATCAAACATTGTCCGGTAAGGAGACCGATTACGTATCTGATCAGTGATCACCCAACCAGTATTATGTTTATTATCTAGTCTAGGCCAGATCTGTCTCGAGATCTGGCATCCATCGAATGGTTGGTTTTGCCAATAGCATCCAACTTTAATAAAAATTATTAGTTTATGCTATTTCGGCAGAATTCCGGCCTGGCTGAAACAAGACCGGTTTTTGCTTCGATTCGAACAACACTCCTATGGTAGACGGACACTCTAGAGAAACCTTCGAAGTTGAACTGGGAGATATACAAAGCAAGACAGTTCTTGTCAGAGCCACGTAGTTTGTTAGGGGTCATGGATACTGCAGATCCTGCCGAGCCAAAATAGATACATATATCAAGCCAGTTGGCTAAGAAACCGATATTTCAGACAGCTTTACAATAACTTCTTCAAGTTGTAACACTGTCGCTACTGGATGATAAGATTGCTGAAAGTTGGTTCCGGCTTCATCTTTAGCCTTTTTTTCAGTATATGCGAGGATTTCTGGAATACTTCACCAAAATTATGGTAGCCACATGAGAGTCGTCGAGCACCATCTTTCGATATATCTAGTAAATATTACGAGGGCTTTGTTATTAAAGAAGGGTGTGTGTTTTCCTAAATATCCTTGAAGATCATCTGAAGGAAGTATCTCAATTTACAGGTATGTATGTTTATGTTTTGAATAGCATTCATAGTACCTACTCTATTGGATGCCAGAGTTCTCAATTAACCTCCTCCGCAAGGATATTTCAATGTATCTATGTATGTATGTATCTACAGCCTAAAAGCCAACATTCAGTTTTTTTTTTTTTTTTGTGATGCACATATCGTTGTAGGAAGCATGAATTAACCGCTACGTTTCCAGTTAATTATTATCTGTGTGGAGAGCCAATGATCCCATTCCCTAGTGTAATAACTCATCTGTTCCCCTGAGTACGTATGTGTGCTTGTGTGTACATGTGTGCAATATTAATTCCACGCATTCCATAAATAGTTAGCTCCTGATGCGCCCAGACCCAGGAGCCACCGACATAATTATGCAGCGGCTTGGGTTTGATTTAATGCCCGAATTCTAGAATTAATATTCTGCCACTGGGAATTTATGGTACGTTGGGTGGGTGGGAGTATCCACTGGTAATGGGGCACACAATCCCGGTTATGTATGTGATGCAGTTCAGGTTCGGTTCGAAATTCGAATTGCCAAGTGATTGGAAGTTATTTTGCGAGGCGGCATGTAATATTCCACACTTTGGAAAATTCTGAAATTATTATCGTCGCCCCACCATTGCATTGAATTGCACAACATAGATGCCTTTAGCTGGCAAATACATGCATATGAATGTAGCTATTTGAATTTATTTTTATAATTACTGAACGGTTTTTTTTATTGTGTATTCAGCAAGATCCTTAAAGGGAATCTAGTCCGAGATGGTGTTTTGTTGTTTGTTCGAAGGGACACCCCAAAGGTAAACAGTTTTAATTTCCCATAGCGAAAAGGACAACGCCGAAGGATTGTCAAGAGTAAATCCACAGATCAAATAAATACGCGTTGATTCCTTTTGACAATTGATGTCGTCATCTCGATAAGGCGGTTGAGTTTTGCTTTTTTTTGTGTGTTCAAATGTCACCCCTTAAATTTGAGATAAATACAAAGCCGTGAGGGGAGTGATTCTCGCATGGGATTATACCATGGGAATTACCCCGAAGGAGGTTTAGTTTAAGTTGCATTAGCATAAGAAGACATATGTTTCTTGGCATTCGTGGGTCCTTTTGGTGGAATAAAAAGTGAATAGCACGGAGGAGATGTTTATTGGAAGAATACATTTTATTTTACTTTGTGGAGTAGTGACGTCATCCTGGAAATATCCCACTAGCCACTATTATCTTCTCGGGGAGCTAGGGACTGTGGATAGACGCTTCCTAAATATGTACCAACAGGCTTGAACTTGCGCAAAATCAAAGGGAAGTCATGTTGAAGATCTAAAATAAAGTATTAAGCACAACTATCATATACTACAAGAATAGCATCGAATATTTTGCTGTCACAGGCATACTCATCACAAAGTTATGATCATCTGTTGGGCATATACTTAAAAAAACTCCTCCAGCGAGACAGCACAATTATTAATATAGTAAGGCTATATGGTTTGAGAAATGGCAGTGTTTTAGAGAGATGACTAACATTCTGAGGTGTCAAGAGCGATCGTTTGAGAAAATTCAACGAAGCATGTGTTATCAGAGTCACTAACCCATCATTGGACGATTGAATGTCCCAAAGGTCCATAATTAGCGGGCAATCTAACGATCTTTTTACCCATACTTTCAGCTTTCAGTTTGCAGTATGAGCTAGGAAAGGTGATCGACAAAGCACACAACAAGGCCGCTGCCGCTAAGGCAGGTCTTATGAGCGAGCAGCCAGAAACATCAAGAGCCGCGGAACGTCGTCGGAAGATGACATCAGCGCGGCGATCTGTAGTCCTCTACAGCTTGCTGCGGTGTACTTCGGAAAACCAAGTGGTCCGTATTCTCTAGAATGCGGCCGAATGATTGAGAAGGTTGTAGCCTGAGCAGTCTTTCACCACATTTGAAAGAATCTCTCCTCTATTGACTCGACTATACGACTATACAGTCGATGCACTAAACGGTTGGCTTATAAGATCCTCCGACGGATCCTGTCCGATCAGTAGACGGAAAAAACGTCCACCATGGTGGAGCGATAAAATAGCGGAGCTCATTGCAATCCGATTCTGGACTGCTTACGCATGACAACACTAAACACCGAACTCTACAACTGGGTTACACTGATGCTGAAATCGAGAACCAGACAAGAGCTTGATTAGATTGGAATTGGAAAATGGCTTCATCGTGTCGGCCTTTGCTGGTTCATTCCTAAGTGAAAGGCTCAATCTCGCATTACAACTAGTGGACGACTGGGCTGGCAAGGGCTGGGAGTTAAGCCGTAGAAAACGGAGGTAATGCTCTTTCTTCATGTCGAGAATGCTCAAGAATACTCTCTCTTTTTATTAAGGAATTGATCCCTACCTTTAACATTTCCGTCCAGAGGGACCGACAGAAAAGAGGCAGCAAACTCAGGGCTGTACCATCATCTGGATGGGTCTGACAACGGCTAGGCTTAGCCCTCCATTTTTTATCAAACACTTTACTGCATGGTGGTACATATTGATCAATTGTTAGTGAAAAGAACCACCTGTTTTCAGGGAGGCTAACGTTCAATCCAAATCTTTCCGCTGATGGAAGGGAACTTGCCTGTCGGCAGTATGACAACATAACTAGGCTAATGCTTTGTTGGTTAGACTTCACCTTTTTGAAGGATTCGCTAGTGTCAATTATTTGTGATAGATCGATTTTTCGATTGGTGCTACCACTTATGTAATTAAGGCCTGTCTCAACAGACTGGGCTTTTGTATTGAGAATTCTTATTGGCTTAGTACCGTAAACCATGTCGTACCAAAGAATATGGCAGTGATGTCAAAATAAAACTACACAAGGCTATGTCTAGTACGGTGGCTAAGAAAATGGAACTTCCTAGATATCCCAAACAAACTTCATTGAAACGAAAGTATCTTTCACTTTAGGACATGGTTCCTTTAGTTAATATGTACATTGACTTTCATTATTTCAGCTATATAGGTAATTAAAATCAATCACTTCGTTTAAGGAGCACAAAGATGGGAAATTTGGATTTCTTCCTGTAGTACACTGGGATGCCGTTGGACCTGGTGTGTAAATTCGACGACCAACGATATTTGTCGTCGCATAATTACATGCGAGAAGAATAGTGTTCGAATTATGATTTGCACTGTCCCGATATGTTACTGCTGCACATCCCACTGCAACATTCTTTTCGGCTGCCATGACAGTAAAGTGTCCAATCGTCCGGCTGTAATAGAAATCATTTAAGAACATACACTAGTCTTCCTTAATTTCACACTACTCACGATGTAGAGGCTGGATAACTATTGATATCGGACGTAAGCGTGACTGTATTCTCCTTCCAAAAGGCATCAAGTAGTGGAAGAATAACACTGCTAACCGTTGGAGTACCTGAATCCCACCAAGATTGTGCTAAATTCTGTCCAGAATATCTGAATGATGGTGTATTGCGACATGCATCGTGTTCAAAGATGCACCGCTTCACATTCAATGAAGCCATTGCAGCCAGTTGGTTGTTCCAACGCATTGTAGCCATTCTCACGGCCGAAGGGAGTTTTCCCAATTTACCAGCAGCCAGTGTGTTACGCTTCAGATTATGACTCTGAAGTATTGCACGCTTAATGGCTAGAGTCATACTAACCATGCTCCTCGATGCAGGACATTTTGGTCCGAATGCCTTAATAAGATGAGACGATTAGAGATCAAAAAGAATTGCAATAAGTTTGTAACTTACCCCAGAGTTATTACATGCAATATTAGGCATGCCTTGACAAAGAGCCGTGTCGCAAAAATTGATTGCCGGGTTAGCACTAAAAAAAGTGGCAGCCAATACGAGGAGGAAGAGATTTAATGACTCCATGGTGGGAAATACTTTTTAAGAATGAGTTGTCATGAAGCATGACTATCAATTTATACATCTACTAAGCCAACTGTGTAAAATATTGCCAAAATGCAAAAAAAAATGTGACTTTTAAAGCAACTGTTCAAATGTTTTGAGACACTTGTCACTCTGCCTCGTCTTTCTATAGATTTAGTAAAAATTGCAAATATAAGGAAAAATAAATAAAACATTCACAATGACGAATCAATGAATTAGTAAAGTCATAAAGATACATTCTCGACATTCAGGAAAGAGGTCTCCACTGGTATTTCCTGCATTGAGGACATAAACTTAACTTGTCAATGATTTTTATTGACTTTTGGTGGTATTATTAGAGATATGTACAGATATGTACACTTAACCTATGCTTACTAAGTTTGGGGCTTGCTACTTCTCAATGAGAGGGAGACGTAGATAACACGATTGATCTCATAGATCCATATAAAGGAAAAACGAAAAAGGTCATCCACTTCTGGTGATAGGCTATAGGCATTCCGACAAGCTAGACTATGGCTTCGGATAGAAGGATTGAGAATGTGGATCCTCAGTGGTTCAAGTGACTCAACACTATCGAATATACAACCTCCTACTAAATAAGGGTTTGGGTTGGTAGTGGATTAGCCATTTTGTTTCTTTAAGAACCTAGGTAGTTGGAGTGACTTTTGAGCTAAGGATTTTTGAAGAGCAGCCGTCTTTGGCAAGCTTTCTTTTAAATATGTATTCTCATTTCCTGGTTGAATGATGTTTGAGCTTTTCTATATTGCCACCATTCGGTGGTATTTTTGGCTCTATTGCATAATATTTAGGTTCGCCTCACTAAACGTTTTCCACCTCATGTGGACACAGCTGCCCTCGTAGACGGCGTAATGTACATATTCTGTTACGAAAATTTTGTTACTAGAATGCTGTAGACAATCTATCTATCATAGGCTCTATCAAGATCCTTGTAAAAACTACGTGTTAAGTACACTTTTTAAATTTTTAGCTTTGTGTCGTAAACTCTGATGACGAAGGCGTTCATAAAACATATCCTGAAACTCGAAACGGCACTGTCATTGAACTTTTCCGCTTTCTATACGATTGGCAATTCAAATACAATATTTAGACTTAATCATGAGATAGTATATCTTTAGCAATCGTGCAATTATTTTGTTTTCTATTTAGTCAGTTGTACAAGTAAAGGAAAATAGTGCGTTCATCAGTCTCATATAAAATATTTATTTTGCAAAAATAAAAATTACCTATTTAATCAACGCACATAGGAAAATATATAAGAATGTACATATGTATGTACTTTGCAGAGCGTCTGTTATAAAAGTGCGATTTTGGTTAAAGACTCCACACTTTAATTAAATATTTCGCAAAATGAAGTCAGTCGCGTTTTTCGTCCTCCTGTCGACAGTTGGTATTATTGGCTTGGAAGCAGCCACCAATTATTGTGCCACTGCTGTTAGTTGTGGTTCCAGTGTGGGTACTAACATTGGATGCAATAACAATGGCGTAAGTATAACTAACTTGGATACATACACTTCTTGGATACATGCACTCCTTGGATACATACACGACTTGGATATCATTCAGGAGCCTTTCGAGCAGTTTTTCGAGAACAAACAATTTTATTTAATTTTTTTTTTCTAGGCCTTTGTCTCAACTTGTCCCACAGGCAGAAAAATGGTCAATATGACGGCAACACTGAAAGCGGCTATAACTAAAAGGCATAACTACCATCGGAATAAATTAGCAGCAGGTGGTTTTCCCAAATTTAATCCATCAGTGCGAATGGCCACTATGCAATGGAGCAGTGAATTAGCAATGTTAGCTGCCTTAAATGTGAAGAGGTGCATTTTCAAACATGATGCCTGTCACAATATGAATACGTTCTTGTGGTCTGGGCAAAATATTGCAGAGACATCATGGAGCGGTGGCACGCCACCTACGGATATAGCTGTTATCCTTCCACAAATTGATGCTTGGTGGTCTGAATATAAGGATGCAACAATGGCAGATATCAATAGTTATCCAACTAATCCAAGGTGGATCCTATTTAATAACTTCTCTTTAATACATTTATTGGAATTTATGGTATTTTAGTGCTGTTATTGGACATTTCACGGTGTTGACTGCTGCCAAAAATATCGCTGTAGGTTGTGCTGGTGCTAGGTTCGTCGATCCTGCAATGAATAATTGGCCTTCACTATTATTCACGTGTAACTATGCTAGAACAAATATAATTGGTGCACGTTTTTATGTATCGGGAAAAACTGCATCACAGTGTACTACTGGTACCAATCCTAATTTTCCGGCTCTGTGTTCTCTTGCAGAGAAATTCAGTGTGAATGTAGTGTAATGAAGTTGATATTCGAAAATAAATACAGAATCTTGAGTTTTTAAATTTCATTCAATAGAAGAGAAAGGATATTAGATTTAGAGATTTAAATAAGAATTGTATCTACGAGTCTATCATAGAGAGCAATCAACGCAAGAGGATGGTAATTGGAAGTGCTAATCAGGTATTGGAAATTATTAACAGTCATGCCAGTCATAACAAATTTGGCAGGGATGCCAAAACTAGATCTGACTCTGGGTAGCTCGTCTCTATAAATGCTGTCATATGCGGCCTTAAAATCGATGAATTTCTTGAGATTTTATTCAGGATCTGCCGAATTGTGAAGATTTGGTCGATTGTGGACTTTACTGGTCTGAAACCACACTGATAGCGGCCAATCAGATTGATGACGAAGGGTTTCAGCCGTTTACACAATATGGCAGATAGAATCTTGTACGCGATATTGAGGAGACTGATACCTCTATAATTGGTAGACGTATCAGTCTCCTCAACTGAGGGAGCCTGCTTTCTTGTGGATCAGGCAAACGGTGCTGAGATTTCATTCATCAGGCATACACTCATCGGACCAAATCATAGAAATGGGTTCGTGTATGCTATCTACTAGGTCATCTGCAGCTGCTTTGAACAACTTGGTCTGTAGGCCATCAGGCCATCAGCTTTGTTGTATTTAAGCTGGGTTTTGCTTTCCTCACTTCGTTTTAATCAGGTGGACGGAAGTTTTGACTATCATCAACTATGTTGAATGGTTCCTTCTGCCTGACAGCGAGATTTTCGTCATCGTCCCTGTTATACAGTCTGCGGAAGAAGTTTTTCCATATTCTCAGCACCGACTGTGACTCTACTACGAGTTTTCCTTCTTCATCTCTAAAGGCTTCTGTACAGGTCTTGGTGGCTTGACTCGTTCTTTGTACCTTTTGGTAAAACTTCTGTACATTATTCCTGGAGCATAGTCTCTCAATATCTTCGATCCAGGGCTTCTCGTGTTCTTTTTCTTCTTTCGGAGGTCGTGGAGCTCATGAACAGCCCTCGGCCTCCTTTGCAGTGCCACCGCTTTGCATACTTCTTGTTTAGCTGCATGTGCTTGTCGGCATTCTTTGTCAAACCATGGGTTTCTTGGTTGTGGTCGGGTGCAACCCAGAACACGAATTGCGGCCCTTCTGATGGCATGTTGACAGCGTTGCCACTGGTTTTCGGCACTTGATGCTGACGGCATAGGAGTAATTGAGAGATTTTAGGATACGTGTTCGGCGATGATTCTGGCGATCACTTGGGATTGCAGCTTTTCGACGTTAAATCTTTTCACAATAATTCTTTTTTGTTGTGGCGTTGTGGATATCATCCGCATTCGTATCTTGGCTGCAATGAGATGGTGAACCGAGTCGATGTTAACTGCTAGGAAGGTTCGCACATCCAGAATACTGGAATACTGTCTTGTGTCGATCGCAATTTGATCAATTTGGTTGAACATTGGATGATCATATCCCCTTCTTGATATTGGGATGAGGAAACCATCTACTTGCTATAGTGACTTTTCGACCCGACCTGCCGCAAAGTTAAAAAGCCTTAGTGCGTTGCCAGACGTGGTGTCGTGTAGGCTGTGCTTACCAACTGTCCTACGAAAGATGTCCTCCTTTCCTATCTTGGCGTTAAAATCGTCCTAGACGATTACTGAGCACATTGCTCATATGTTTTGTCGAGGAGCTCGTAGAAACATTCTTTGGTGGCGTCGTCCTTGTCATCTGTGGGGGCATGAGTGCATATTAGGCTTAGGTTCGCGGATTTAGCCTTGATGCGGATTGTCATAAGACGCTCGTTCACGTGTCGAAAGCTCAAGACTTGTTGCTTAAGTCTGCCGCGTATGAGAAACCCGCATCCGAATAAGCGCTGCTTCTGTTCTCTATAGTAATCATCGTAGTAAATGTCGCAGTTTTTCATTCTCTTCTTGCCTGGCCCATCCCATCGCCTTTCCTGGATGGCGGTGACATCTGCATTATAGCAGTCTGCGGCGTCTGCAAGTTGTTCGGCTGCATGCATCCTGTTAAGCGTTCGAACATTCAACGTTTCGTTTGCCGGGGTCATCAACAGTAAGAGCATTCTTTTCCGAGGTCATTGGTTGCTTTGCAACTATTTGTTTTTTTCCATGGTAGGGAAGTTACCCTGACACACAACCCGCAATCCGGAGGACCAGTATGCATTTATACCCCTAGGACAAGGGTCCGGATTCTCCGGAGTCAGTAACCCACTTCGTGGATATGAGTACTGCCGTTTTTCCATTAAGAGTTCATCCGTCACTAACTCTTTTCCAATACCCTGGCTCAGTAGTGAAGATCCCTATAGACCTGAAACTCAAATATGTTGAAGCAGCTCATATAGGGATAACACGGATAATTTAACCTGACTGGAACTGTAGATGCCGCCCTAGGGAATTCTTCCGCTGACGCCTGGAGCAGGAGAAGTGCCTTAGTGAGAAAACACTACGCCTCCCTCTCTGCTACCAACAACCTTTCAAAGGGGTTGGTTACCCAATCTCCATTCGAGGTACTTCCTCGAGGCACTCAGCAGCCACTATCGTGGAGGTGTAGAGTAGGAGTTGATAGTGATGAGAAATGTATAAAAGTTGTGTATGGCATATTAGTATCAGATATCATTACACACAAGTTCAAATTTTTGGTTGTAAGTACAATTTGTACTATCATCTACATATGTAGATAACGTGTTCTTACCTTAAGAGTCATTGCACTACTTTTGAGGCAAAGTAAGTGCAGTGCAGTGCTCTATTGACACCCTGAAGTTGTGCACAGATAATGAATTGCTTAATAGCTCACAAATTACTGTCTGTGCGCGATGATAATTGCAACACAACCTATCACAAATGAAGTAATTACAAGCGCTAATTAGTAGCAAAAAAAAAAAATTAAGAACAAAGTATGTACTGATATATATATGTACCGACAAATTGCTGTTTCAGGTGCCTTATCAATTTTACCATCAATCATTGTTCACAACACAATAAGGTGTGAGCAACTTTGAACTCGTGAAAACTGTATACGCGAAGCTAAATAAATTTTTCCACTAAACCTTACGAACTATCACTTTCAAATGGTTTAGGAATTTTTAATTTGATATCTGATAGCTAAAATGATAAGACACCTTCCGTTCGACTTCCGGTTGATAAAGCTGCGATGTAATAAGAGTGATTATGTATTTAAGTTGTTATTTTCACTTCTGTATTTTTAGATATGAGTTGAAGGAAGTCAAATATTTTTATTTGTATTTTTAGTAATAGTTTGAGGTAACAGATAAATAGGCACGCAGCAAAACAAAAGCGTTATCACAATGTGCTGAAATAAACAATTGGATGTTATGAACGTAAAGTTTTCTGAATTTATTGTTAACTATGGTTAAACGTGTTCCACAATTGCGTTTTGAACTTTAAATTTTACGCTTTAGTTCACCTAAACGTGTACATTATTCGTTTGAAAATATCTGAAGGTTCTTTAAGTTGTTTAGGCTCGTTTTTAGATACTAATGTACTAGGAAGATCGGGGTTGGTTGTACAAATGTTCGAAAAAATTCACTTTAATTAAAAAAAAACCTACACATTTTAACTAGTCAAAACAAAACGATATTTCTTTTAGACCCGGCCTTGGTAATCGTTACAATTCAGCTTTAATTGAGAAAAAAATAATTCCAAAATAAATACAAAACAAACTATTGTACTTCATGAAGAAACGGGGTTTTCAAAAAGGAAGTTACTCCCTGTTGATTTTTAAGCAAAGCTGACGTACATGCTGTAGCAGTTAATGTAACCATAAACAGTTGTCTCACGCAAGGATTTCAATATTTATATCAAGACCTTATTTTTATGCATGTTACAACCTACCCCTGTTACAACCAACCCTGTACTAATAAATGTCCTTACTTAAGTTTTTCTGAAGCTGGATCTAGCTTCTTCGATTCAAGTGGTCCTCGATAAGTTGCAAGTTGACAATATGTATAAGTTTATTGTTTACAATTAGGATGACAAGGATTATGACTTGCCTACTCCAACAAGCCTTGAAATTTCTTGGATGAAATGGTTGACCGTAAAGATCATTAAAAAGATATTCCACCAGATTCCTATGTAGGTACTTGGCATTGCCTAGAGGCATCTAAGAAGCTTTGTTTATTTTATTTTCCCGGAATGTTGTTATGACTAGGTACACAGCAGAGTGCATGAAAGTTCTGTTTGGATACATTGTTGAGTGACAATTAGCATTTTTTTTATAGGTTTAGATAGACGAGACGAACAACCTTGAACCCTCTTGAAGTCAGACGGACACACCATTAAGTCAGGGCGCTTACCTTTTTTGCTTTAACTTTGTTCCTACCTATATAGACTCCATTTTTGTTGGTTCGTTTTTCTTATGTTTGGATGAATATGAACTTCGTCCCGCTGATCAACGAAAATTTGTGATATCTCCTGTAAAGGGACGGGATCATTCCTATTTTTGGTATAATCTTCTCTTAAGAACCCTTAAATATTGTCCCGAGATATTATTACGTGACTACGGCTCTCATGCTGTAGCTGGAGGGTGATCCAATAGGGAAACTTGCTAGTGGCTGTGTGCCTCTCAGGTCGTTCCGAATGGCCGATTGCAGAAACAGCATGAGAGCTGGCTAAAGTGAGCAATGTGAAAAGAAACTCCATTACCAAATCCATAATTCAAACCACAATATGTACGTCGATGGATGCATGGCTAAGAGGGTGCTTGGTCGCCAGTATGCGGATTCCGATTACCTGGCGACCTTCGGTTTCAATCCAGCCTTCTTATGAGATACCGGGCTCTGTCATGGGTGACCTCCTTTCCCCGACACTCGTGGGTTCAAAATTTTCAATATAAACTCAAAATTCTGATGTTCTGATGTTGAGCAACCCGTTGTATCCCGAGATGGCTCTTGATGGCCAACTCTATACTGGCCACAACTTCTCGGTCTGCTGTTGAGTAGCTGAACTCTTCTGAGACTTCAGAAGAAATTGCCATACGCCTACCCATCTGAATCTTCCGATGGTGTCAGAGTCGAGGACGTAGAGTCAGCCACTTCTGACGTTTGTTGATGCCTGTTGTGTCAATTCGGAGAAATCCGAATGCTCTTCCATTGGGAAGATGCTAGATGGACTACAGATCCACCAACAACAAGGTGGATTCATTAAATTGAATTCGAAGGCGAAAGTAGAGAAAGCGCCCTCGCTTTTGTCAAAGCCGCCTCTTCTGTCCCTTCAATTCAGTGCGAAGCCAAGCGTGTTAGAACTGAGGATCAGACACCATCAGCATTGGCTACCAAGGAAGTTGAGGCAGGACCTACACCGGATGTACCCACTTTAGGCAAGTGGCTAATGCTATAATGGTTATGTGTTGTCCCGACCGACTTGTTGACTCAACCCCTCTCAAACGAGCAAATGGCGCTTTTTCAACACGCCGTCATAAGCATCTCGATATAAATGAGCAACAGCGGGGTGTGCCCGCATTTTTCCGGATCGCATCTCAAATCGGGATGACTAGTTTTCGTCTGCTCGGAACTTCGAGTGGATAAGAGCAAAGAGTAGACTGGCGGAAAGAGGGATCTTTCCCTAAGTCAAACATCGTCCGTGAGTTCGTTCCACAAAGTCTGGAGCTCTCATTGGAGAAGATTTAAGCC
The DNA here is from genome assembly GCA_905220385.1 of Xylota sylvarum. Classification (NCBI taxonomy): domain Eukaryota; kingdom Metazoa; phylum Arthropoda; class Insecta; order Diptera; family Syrphidae; genus Xylota; species Xylota sylvarum. The sequence continues at coordinate 125,972,122 of LR999957.1, forward strand.
ACAATTTCTGAGCATAATGTCGTCTTGCAGGCTAATTCATGGAAAGTCATTCAAAGGGAGAAGAAAGGCGCGCTCCTGCAACTCGTGTTAGCGATAGATGATGCCTCCATGAAATGGCTCACAACTGTAAAAGAAAAATTAGTAGCCGCTTTAGCCAGGTTAAGCTGATCCTTAGAAGCACCGACAAGGTTTCATCGTCTGGTTGTGATATCTCTGATAAAGAGAAACTCGGATCTCAACCTGTAGTCAGAAATATGTCCGATTTGGCAGGATCCACGACCCCCTTTTTCGACTAACTGGGCAAGTAGATGCCACTGGGCATGCTGGTCCCAGTGAACTGGAAATACAATAGCTAGATCCGTGGATAACTACCGTAAAGGTGGTACTAACATAAAGCCTCATACGTCCGGTAATATGGCCGGTTTATCCCATCGGACAAGTGACGCCACTGGGGACAGTTATCGGAAGAAAGACGAGTCGGTTAAGAACTGACTGGGTCGAGTTTCAAACATGCCATGGTGCCCATAATAAGGTCACCGTATTGTCTCTGCATATCTCATTTAGAAAACGTTTAAGACTTTTCCCTAAATTGTCAATTTATACAGTTCCTACGATGTAGCTTTGGAAGATGATTTTGCACCTTGTAGGATAGCTGCAAGGACTTCAAACATTAATAACATCAACAAAATTCTGTCTATGGATTAGTGTAACTTTGAGTTTAGAAAATCTGGAAGTATGCAGTTATAAAGTAAATATACCCAAATTTTGAAAGCAGAACAGAATCTTTTGGGTTTCTGTAGACGACGTATGTTCATATATGACATCCAGATCCTTCCTAGGTTAACTTGATGGTCTTAGTGGCTCATGTAATTGGAACTCTTCGTCTTGTATCTTTGACTGTTTTATTAAAATAGAACAGCTTTTTCTATTTCCGTACTTAACTATATAAATAAATAACACCACGCAATCTTAAAAAAGACATGCATGTTTGACTTACTTATCTGTGTAGCACAAAGTTACAGTAACGATTGTTTCCCGATTGTTTATCTTTATTTAATCAGCTTGCTAGTAACACCCAAAGGGCTTAGATCATACTTCTAATTCCGTTTCCTGGTTTACTTGTATACATGTCTGACAGTGACCTTTGCTCGCAGTTACATGTAAGAAGGCCACGAAATGCTATCCACATGGATAGCATCAATCGTATAAATACGCTAGGGCTTCAGAAATAGATCATATTCAAAAAATATTTAGCAATATGAAGTTGATCGCATTCGTAGTATTCATTTCGGTTGGGCTTCTAGTAGAGGCTCAGCAGCTCGTAACAAACTTCTGTGATCCAACACTTTGTCCAACTGGTGTAACTCAAACAGGATGCAATAATTCTGGGGTAAGCATAATTTACATAAAATACACTAAATCCCGTACCCATAAGTGGCTAGGAGAAAGACTTAAAATTTTTTTTTTCTGCAGGCTTTTGGTATTAACTGTCCTGTTGGTGTGCAGATAATAACCCTAACAACTGCTATGAAGGTGGCTCTTACTCAGAGGCACAATGAACTTCGTCAACAAATAGCTTCTGGCAACTTGACAAGATTCCTGCCGGCTGTTCGGATGGCAACAATGCGTTGGAATGCGGAACTGGCCCAAATGGCTATGTACAATGCCATCACTTGTGTCTTCGCTCACGATGCATGTCGCGCAACAACACAATTTAGATGGTCTGGTCAAAATATTGCAAAGAATTGGTGGAGTGGCCCAGACCCAACAAATTTACTAACTGGGGAAATGATACCACAAATTGATGCTTGGTGGGCAGAGAACATAAGTGCAGACATGGCTGAAATCAACAGTTATCCGGTTTCGCCAAGGTGGGAATTTCTCAAATATACTTACATATACATTTCTTAATAATACATATTACTCTTTCAGTACGGTCATTGGCCATTTCACGGTTATGACCTCAGAGAAGAATACCGCTCTTGGTTGTGCTGCTGTTAAATTCATAGATCCGACTCTGAATAACCAGGATACACTTACTTTGGTTTGTAACTATGCAAGGACAAATATTATTGGGAAGCCTATGTATCGAACGGGTGTCACGGCATCCTTATGCACCACTGGCGTGAATCCAAACTATCCGGCTTTGTGTTCATTGAACGAAAGCTACAATGTTAACTTGGCTTAAGTTGACAACAAGAAGTTGTTCTTACAATATATGTACATATGTAGGTTTAAGTATTATAAAATAAAGTGAAGCCTGCTTAGGTTTTTGTCCAATAACATACATATATACTTTGGTATGACTGCAGTTTGTGTCAAACTTTAAGAAAGGATTCTTTTCCAATTGTACCTGCTACTTCTTTGGATGCATTATTAAACGTACCTCCTCTGGACAAGACTGACATCTTAGTCGAGACACTTATTGGTATAACCCACTCGTGTATGTACCATCTGATGCAGGCTCAAATTCAAAGTCGACTACTCTTGCTATCAGAACTAGTTGCAGTCATAATCTAAGCTAGGTAGGACGTAAGTCAGTGCTAACTTATACCAACTATTGGTTTTTTTTTAGAAGCTTTTTCATGACATTTTTACTATCGGATGTTTGTCAGACGGTCGCGAAAGGTGGGGATTGAACCTGGAACCCCTCGCTCCGTAGTCCAACGCACTAACCAATTGAGCCAAGACGCCGTATAAGGACCGCTGATCTAAAATTTCTCAAATAAGATGAGAATCTCAGAAGTTAAAGCCTTAAGAACGTAGAATGTCCTGCGCTTACTTGTGATTATCGTTCCAGCTGTCATCAACCTTCGGATCTCCAGGGATGCACCCAAAATAAGTCAAGATATCGCTTGCTAATACTAATTCTGTAGAAGACGTCGAGATAAGTCTTCATTCGTCGATACACAAACATGCTTTTGCTATCCAAACCATGAACGATATATTGTGAAGAATAAGTGAATGGGTCAAAGTTTCGGGCAGGCTTAGTTTAAAGGTTTATTCATTAATCTCTTCGAATCAGAAAAAGTCGATGACTGTTAAAGCTTTATTTAGTCTGTTTCTTGGTTTCGTTTGGGGCTCCAAGTTACAAGACTTAACCAGGCCCTTCTGGGAAAGACGTAGATATTCCATCGTATAAAGCACAACACGGTTTGATCCAGTTACGTTTGAGAGCTGCAGTGGAGTACTGAAAGCTGCTTTTTCTTCGTTTATTTGTAGGGACAGAGGCTTCACTCCTTAGGATTTGCCATCGAAACTGCATATATCTGCGATACATTGTATACTTTGCTGACACCTCAACAGAAGGCAAGGCTACTAGTGCAATACTATTCATGCCATGAATCTGCCTAGATACTGTCCACTTAATTAGGAGAGTGTGTATTATCAATAAATAGATCTAATCTGCTTCCAGTAGACCATTAGCTTACGTAACTCTTTAGATTTTAACTGATCTTCACTATTTATCCAGATGCATGTTAGTTATATTCATATGCGTCACGTGAGCTACTCTAATTGCAGTTATTGCATGCGAATAGAACAACAAGGTAATTAGTGCGTTTGTTGTCTTATCTCCAGTATAAAGACTTCAGCTCCATGCGGTTTTGAAACATTCGTGATCAGTTTTAAGAACCCCTTACAATGATCAGGTCATTTGTCATTCTCGGACTAATAGCCATAGTCGGCTTAGTACACTCCACCAACTTTTGTTCCAGAGGCCTGTGCTCCGGTAGCTCCCACATTGGTTGTGGTAACAATGGTGTAAGTAAAAGCCTAATTGTAACACACAAAACCTCCATAATCCATTAACTTCCTCAAGGGCTATGGATCACGATGTCCCTCACAAAGAAACATGGTCGAAATGACTTCCGCACTTAAGAATGAAATTGTGAAGTCCCACAACACCAAACGTAACACACTCGCATCGGGAAATCTACCAAACTTCAAACCCGCCGTGCGCATGGCCACAATGCGTTGGGACGACGAATTGTCCAAACTGGCTGAATTTAATGTAAAACGCTGCATCTTTGGTCACGATCAGTGCCACAATACCGATCAATTCAGGTACTCTGGTCAGAACTTAGCGAAAAATTGGTGGAGTGGTGGCAGTAATTCGGATACATCCATAATTCTGGGTCAGATCAATTCTTGGTGGTCCGAGCATAGGGACACATCTATGGCGAACATCAATAGCTATCCTGCTAGTACGAGGTAGGTACATAAGTCGATTTAAGATTATCGTCTCTGAAATATGTATGTTGTCGTGCAGCAAGCAAATTGGACACTTCACCGTCATGACTGCTGATAAAAATATCGCTGTGGGTTGCGCTGCAATTAAATATCGTGACAACGGCATGAATTCCTTGACCATGGCCTGTAATTATGCAACAACTAATATGATTGGACGACCATTGTATGCCGCTGGTGCTACGGGATCTAAGTGTACTTCGGGAAGGAATCCCAGCTATTCAGCATTATGTTCTCTCTCGGAAAGATACGACATGAATAAGTTTTAAGAAAGCTTCTATATAATCAATCAAATGAATAAATAGTTTAGATATGGTGTCAGGGGATGCATAGCTATCCTTTTTGAGTAAAATAGACCGTGCATGAAAATTTTACCTAGTTACTTACTTATTTAGGTGGCGCTACAGTTCGGGGTGAACCTAGGCCTCAACTAACAAGTCTCTCCAGTTAGCTTGGTCCGTATCTAACTGCCTCCAGTTGCGTTCTCCAAGCCTGTTCAGGTCCCCTTCAAATTGTGTGGCACACACTAAGGCGAAAATCTTACCTACGCCCGTCAAAGTGGAATTCCCCTTTATTTCTCCATGGCAATAAAAAGTAGGCTATGCGTAACACAATTGGTTGCGAGATTCTGGATCCAGTGTGGTCCTCTTGCGCCAAAGCCTGTATTGTATTGTATTTGTAGGTAGCTTAAAGCCGATAAAGAAGTAGATCTTGTGATCCGTTATACTCCAACATAGCTGCTCGATCACTGTTTGTCAGCGATTGTGTATCGAACCAAAGTGAAAAAACTGGCGAAGTTGAGATCAATCATTTCGTCCTCTCGGTGTAAGTGTCTCATACTAACTAATGCGGGCAAAGGCAGGACCTTGACTGATGAAATATGAACCTGTTTCATCCGCCTCAAGACACTAGTGCAACAGGCTCAAACTTTTTATATCAAATAAGCAGGTATTCAGTCTACCAAATACACTCACTGTCCATAGGTTTTATGATTAAGTACAGTGCAGTGTCGGACATTTACTAGCTCCAGCCATGTCATCTCCGTAGACTTGAACTTTTGATAGTCGTGCTGGCTACCATATACTCAGCGATACTTGCACCTGTACATACATTCGCCCTTGTCTGGCAATTAGCACTTAATTCTCAATCACTTTCCCAATCTTATGCTTTATTTCTGGGCATTCGTAAGTTGTAAGTATCTGCGACGCACTGTGTAGTCGGCTGCCACTCTCAGAACGGGCGATCCTGCTATTTGAATACTGCCCGTCTCCTGGATCTGCTAAACAGGTACAGGTACTGATCTTAGTCCAGTAGAGTAGATATTACGTATCATTTGGGTGTAACTGATCTTCAATGTTTGTCTAGAGACAAACATGTCATTGAAATTCAATTGCTCTTACGTGGGCTTCTCGAATTGCATTTGGTGCATGCGAAAAGGGAAGTCAAGGTAATTAGTCCGTTTGTGGTTTGATCTCCAGTGGGTATAATAGATTTAGCCTCGTATAGGTTGCAAACAAACATTCGCAGTTGAAGGAGAGCCTTACAATGATCAAGTCACTTGTCATTTTCGCTGCAATTACTAAGGCCGGCTTAGTCAGTGCCACTAACTATTGTTTCAATGATTTGTGTTTCGGTAGTACCCACATCGCTTGTGACAACAATGGAGTAAGTAAACCATTGAAATTAACTCTTAAAATCACCACAATCCATTGACTTAACTCCAGGCGTACGGATCTAAATGTCCCCCCGATAGAAAGATGGTCATGATGAGCTCTAAACTTAAGAACGTAATTTTGGACTCTCACAATACCAAACGGAACATCCTCGCAACGGGAAAACTACCAAATTTTGAACCCGCCGTACGCATGGCCACAATGCGTTGGGATGACGAATTGGTTAAGCTGGCTGCACTCAATGCAAAAAGTTGTGATTACGAACATGATCAATGCCGCAATACCAATCAGTTTAAGTTTGTTGGTCAGAATTTAGCTAAGAATTGGTGGAGCGGATCCGGTAATTTGGATTCAACAGCAATAATGACTCACATCGATTCTTGGTGGTTGGAACATAAAAACGCAAGTATGGAGAATATGAATAGCTACTCTGCGAGTTCGAGGTAAGAACATATACGGATCTAGAACTATAACCTCTCTAATGCGTTGCCTTACAGTAAGCCAATTGGACACTTTGCTGTCATGTCTGCTGATAAAAATATAGCTTTGGGCTGTGCTGCAATTAAATATCGTGATAGCAGCAAGAAGAATTGGAATTCCCTGACTTTAGTCTGCAACTATGCAACGACTAATATGCTTGGACGAAGAGTATATGAAGCTGGTCCTGCGGCATCCAAGTGCACTTCTGGAAAAAATCCGAACTATTCAGCTTTATGTTCTCTCTTGGAAAAATATGATGTGAATAAGTTATAACAATGCTTTTTGAGAAATATTGAGTTAATAAATAGTTTAGTAGAATGTGGTTACGGTTACAGAGGATGTATGTACTTATATAGTTTTTGAATAGGAAGGCAAGAAACTACCATGGCTACTATATCTTCACGTATCTCATAGTATTTTTTCAGCTGTTCTTGGGCTGAATTTTTGAGTAAAACAACTTGTTATTCAGATACGTGTCTGACTACTAATAGTTATCGAAAGCATTAGATTAATTCTGATGAAACTTCGTTCTTAGGTTTGATATTATTGTTATTGATCGTCTGTTGTGAAATATGATTCGACCTTTGCGTCGAAGATGGCAGTCTTTCAAGAACGAAACTGAACTCGTAATCAATAACAGTGTGGGATTTCCACTCACTATACACATTCAGCTTTCAAGCATTTTATCGCTGGGGGGGATTCAGCCTTAGATACTCGGGACATTCGTGTTGGCACCATAGTGCGCTGCCTTACGTTGTCGCTCCTGTCTTCGCAGGTCCTCCCATAATGGACGCCACAGTGTAGCTAACTGCTTCCCAAGCCTCTTCCCTGCTGACGCTGCCTTACGTTGTCGCTCCTGTCTTCGCAGGTCCTCCCATAATGGACGCCACAGTGTAGCTAACTGCTTCCCAAGCCTCTTCCCTGCTCATCATTAGTTTGGTGATGTTATCACGGGCTAAGTCCTCACCCAATTTGCTCATCAGCAGTTGCCATTCTTCATAATGTTTTGGACAATGGTGTCTCTGCATCTGTTGTCATCGTGTTCAAGCATTTGGGACAGGTAGAAATTCAACTCCCCACGCTTCCTACTGATCCAAGCGTCTATATTGGATAACCACTGTAAAGTGTCTTAATTTGAAAATAGCTTCAAAAGACCTGGCCGATGGTTCACATATTCGTTCCAAACTAAATCCTAGGAATATGTATGTATGTCTCCAGCCCAACACGCCTATGTTAAAGCCCGATCTGTTGAGATAGCCTTGCATGAGGTGGTAACAAAGTTCACTCCACCACAAGGAATTAACGCTACCGGCCTTCCTTGGTATAGAAGGAACCTTTAACAATGTAAAATCTGAAACATTGGACCAACAATGCGTAGACCCAGTAATCCCAGACTGGGTTGAATGCCTGCTCAATATGAGATACATCAACTAAAAACTGGGAGACTGCCAAATACATGCACTGGCCTCTAGACGCACCCTACAAGGTGGGGTCCTATCCCCTCTATTATGGATATTGATCGGGAATGAAAATTTAAAGAAATTAGAAAAGAGTGAGGTCAAAGTTGTCGCATACAAGGGTAATGACAGGTGATGTATGTTCATACCCACCATCACCGAAATACTTCAAACCGCCCTCAATACCCTACACAAATGGGCAGAAAGATTTGAATTAAATGTTAACTAACAAGCTGCATACTTGACCGTAATCTGACATGGAAAGAAAATACGTCAGAAAGGATAAGGAAGGCATGCATAGCCTTCTATACGTGCAGCAAAATCTTTGGAAATAGACCTACACCTAAAAGGAACAGTTGCAAAAAGCTACGCTTAAAACAATTGCCACAGAACTATAGCGATATGGTCACCTTATGTTGGGAATCCTTTGGATTCCAGAACACACCGGTATCCTAGCGAACGAACTGGCGGACGAATTAGCAAGAAAGGGATCCGAACAGGACGTAACAAGGGTCGTTACCTCTGTCAGAACACCTCTAGAACTTGTTAAATCTGATATAGAACAAGCCTTCGGAAGACGAGCTAATGAGACAGAGCTGCATATGCAGCTACCTCTTCTATGTACCTAGCTACATACCTGCCCCGTGGTGTAGTGCATAATTGAATTGGGTCCAGACCCCAACTAATTCAAAAGCAACTGACTATGAATCGAACCTAGACGCGTCACACACTGTAGCTTGTATAAATTGGGACACAGGCTTTAGTTCCCGAGGAACGTTATGAAAACGATTGAGGTGATGCCCAGCCTAACTTCCATAGATTATGCTCGTTCAAGATTGAGCAGGCTTAAAGTCTAGTCTTGTCAATTTCTACGAAGAGACCAGCGTCGGTTTTTGACTAACTTTGAAGCCATCCGTGAGGTTTCGACTACAGGTCAGACCAGGCACAGACACTGGACGTGGCCGTTCCAAATGCACGGGATATAGACTCTAAATCCGTTCAGCAATCGAAGTTCTGATGTCATTGCATCAGATGATATGTCCACGGAACCAAGGCAACTTTTGTAGTTTCAATCTCTGCCACTATACCAAAAAATGTAGTTACTTCTTTCTGATTCTCAGACTTTTCATAAAGGTTTTCGTAGGTTATATGCGAATAAATCTTTTGTCAGGCTTGGTACTTTGTGAATCTTCAAAACATAAGGGTATTGATTACAGAACTCAGCGTCTGTACGATTATTCTATGCACTTCAGAGTAAAGGATTCATAAAGAAACTGGTGACATGTAGGCCACTTCACTGTCTGACTTTCCTCACCTCAAGACATTTCGTCTCAATCTCGTGTATTATACATATGTTTCCCCTAGACTCTGAAAAGTTGATACGTAAACTGGATTTAGAGGTCGATCTTACTCAGATCTCATGGAAGAATTGTACAAAGTAGCATACAATATTAATTCGCAACTATTTGTGATACACTGTGTACCTACTATGCTGTTACCTTTACAACTAAATCGAATACTACGATTTACGACTACTAAATTGAATACTACGCTTCCCATAGCATTGTCTAGATACAACACCGTTTCTGGGATGATTTTCACCTAGTAGAACAGAAATTAAGTAACTTTTGAGTGTAACTGATTTTCAACGTTTGTTCAGATACATGTCATTCAAATTCAATTGCCCTCACGTGGGCTGCTCGAATTGCAGTTGATGCATGAGAAAAGGGACTTCAAGGTAATTAGTGAATTTGTCGTCTTAGTTCCAGTAAAATGATTCATATAGACAGATTCATATAGATAGATTCATATTCAGTTTGAAGAATCCCTTACAATGATCAAGTCACTTATCATTTTCGCTGCAATGACTGCAGTCGGCTTAGTAAGTGCCACCAACTATTGTTCCAGTGATCTATGTTCCGGTCGTTCCCACATTGGTTGTGACAACAATGGAGTAAGAAAAGGTTTTATTCAAGAACATACTCCTCCTCCTCAACCTATAAATCTTCTCTAGGATTTTGGATCCGGATGTCCTTCAGATAAAAACATGGTCGAGATGACGCCTTCACTTAAGAATGCCATTCTGGACTCCTACAACACCAAACGCAACACTCTCGCATCAGGAAAACTATCAAATTTCAAACCCGCCGTCCGCATGGCCACAATGCGTTGGGATGACGAATTGGCTAAGCTGGCAGCACTGAATATAAAAAGTTGCAGCTACGGGCACGATAAGTGCCGCAGTACCGATCAATTCAAATTCGCTGGTCAGAATTTAGCGAGAAATTGGTGGAGCGGAGGCAATAAATCGGATTCTACTATAATAATGGATCACATCGATGCTTGGTGGTCGGAGTATAAGGACGCAAATATGGACAATATTAATAGCTATTCTGAGAGTTCGAGGTCAGTATATGGATTCAGAAGCAACACCTCTCTCATACGTTTCCTTACAGTAAGCCAGTTGGACACTTTACCGTGATAGCTGCTGATAAAAACATCGCTGTAGGCTGTGCTGCAATTAAATATCGGGATAGAGCCTTGAAAAATTTCAATTCTTTAACTTTTATCTGCAACTATGCAACGAATAATATGCTTGGACGGAAAGTTTATGAAGCTGGCCCAGCAGCATCTAAGTGTACTTCTGGAAAAAGTTCTAATTATTCAGCTTTATGCTCTTCCTCGGAAGTATATGATTTGAATAAGTTTTAAAAGTGTTTTAGAAATATTTAGTGCGCTAGTTTAGATACGGGTTTGGGGAATAAATATATGTACCTACACATTTGCATACGTATACTGCAAGAATAACCTTCTTTGAATAGCTAGTTAACTGCCGAGTCTCCGGCCATAGGGCGACACAGTAGTTCCCTGGTGTTCTGGACACTAAAAAGTCGCCAAAATGGAGACTTGCATACGTCGTCCATGGGCTACCCTGGTCACACCCTGCTAAGACATCACATTATGAAATAAAAATTGAATATCGACGAAGGCTGCTTTCCAAAATTTAAACAGAATACACATTGTGACTGCACCTTGCATCAGTGATGCAAACATAGGATGGTTTCACGCTCCGTTGCCCAAATTGATAAGTTGTGCATAATGACGTTTTGGAATGTTATACGATGCTTACAATTTTTTACAAATTATTTGCCACTCCTATAATCAAACAATTGTGCCACAGATTGCAATCGAATATTCATGAAAAATATTTTAAAGATAAATCAAAATCAGTAACAATAAGAAAAGTAATTGGCATCGTGCTAGTTCACAATGCGCAGCTTTCTTTTCGTTCACAATGGATTTCGGAACGTAATGTGTTGTGTTTTTATTTTGGGTTTGCATTTAAGAATGCTTGTTGATTCACAATGCAGGGAGTGTTATATTTGAGAAAGCACCCGGTAAAGCGACGAAGAAGCCCACGAGGATACTCCGTATTTCTTTCGTCATTTCCCAAGCTTCTGTCACCTGCGGAATGGCACTTTAGGGAATTATTACTCCCAGAACTGATCTTTACGGGTTTTTAAGGACATTCGGTTGACTACGAACACTTAACAGCGATCCACAAGTGTAGGAAGAATGAAGTCTAGACTAAGACCACTGGAGTAAGCCTCGATCACAATGGGTCTTCATAGACCTAAGTTTGATGAAGGAAAAGCTTTTTCCGTCTCCACCTATCTATGTACATATGTATAATTCCAGTCGAGGAGAATCCGATACAGATAGACAGATTTCTTGCTCCAGCAAGTGATTGAATATGATTATATGCTAGCGTTTGCCCCTCGTTATTTTCCACTAAAGACAACGATCAACTACCTATTAGCTATTGATTGTTTTCTCAAATTGGTTTGTACTTATACCTAGGTTAGCTGGTGGAACACTATTAAATAACACATACTCTTGCTCTCACTTGTGTAAATAGGGCAAATCTTTAAACTTTTTGAAACACGTTTTCAAAAAAATTAAATTTTCAATCGGAGGCCACACCATAGTCAAACTGTTTAAATAAAGCGGCATATGACAAAGAGTAAAATTGTGTCAACCAACCCCTAATGTATTTGAGTGTGTAAACATTTGTTTAGACACATGTATATTGTTAATATTTAATGATGAAGAACTTTTAAAAAATAAAAAATAAAAAATATATGGTATATGGTATATGGGGGTAAGATATTTTTTTTATTTTTTTTTCTTAAAAACTTATTTCTACAGTATTTACGGAGCGTTATATATTTTTGTAGAATTTATTAAGCAATGAACTTGTTATTTATGCCAAGTTCACATTATAAGCTTCGTTCAATGAACACAGAGCCGGGTAATTTGGATTGACACCAGTGCTGCATAGAGATGCTGTGACACCCGGTCTATACAACGGAAGTGAAATAATATTTGTCCTTGCATAGTTACATACCAAAGTAAGGGATTGCCAATTATTTAAAGTGGGATCCTTGAACATAACTACTGCACAACCAAGAGCTGTATTTTTCTCAGCAGTTATTACCGTGAAATGACCAATTGTCTTACTAAAAAGATTATCAATTGTATTGAAGTATTGTAAAACTTAAGTTTCGACTTACGTTGGACTGACTGATGGATAACTGTTGATTTGTGCCATATTGGCGTTGGCATACTCTGACCACCAAGCATCTACTTGAGGTAGAATCACGCTATTAAGTAGGTCTGTTGGATCGGTGCCACTCCACCAAGTCTTAGCAATATTTTGCCCAGACCATCTAAATTGTGTTGTTGCGCGACATGCATCGTGAGCGAAGACACAAGTGATGGCATTGTACAAGGCCATTTGGGATAACTCAGCATTCCAACGCATTGTTGCCATCCGAATAGCCGGGTCAAATCCTGTCAAATTACCAGCAGCAATTTGATTGCGATATTGATTGTGTCTCGCTGCAATGGCTTGCTTCATGGTGGTTGTTAAGGTAAGTATCTGGACACTAGCGGGACAACTTGGACCGAAAGCCTGAATAATGGAATAGGAATTACAAATAATGTATACTTTGGAGCCAGGGATACGCGAATTTATTGTCTTAATTTAAAATTATCCTTACTCCAGTGTTATTGCATCCTGTTTGAGTTACACCGGCGGAACAAAGAGTGGGATCACAGAAATCCGTTGTGAGTTGTTGGGCTTGTATCAGAAGCCCAACCGAAAAGAATACTATGAATGCGATCAACTTCATGTTGTTAGATACTGTAATATTAATCTCAAATCCACGAGTATTTATAGCAAGGAAGTTAGACGCAAATCGAGTGAAACAAAGCTTGGCATTCTTTTGTAATAGCCAACAGAAGTTCTAGTTTAAAGACTCGTGTCAACGTGTACAAATATGCTGGAAGCCACACTCTAGCCCTTCTTTTCATAAATTTGTATGTATAACAAGCTGAGTAAATAATCCCCTATAAGGTGTCAAATATTGTCAAATCTTCGCTATGTTTGTATGTGTAGGTATGTATTTACTATTTATGTTTACACCCTATTCTAAAGGTATATTGAGTTTGATGTATGTACAGTTTGTAACATACAGAAAAAATCCAGATCGACCATATAAAGTATATATATTCGTAATCAGTATCAATAGTGAAGTCTGTCTATATGTCACCACTTTTTAGTCCTTTAATTTTGAGCAAGGAGGATGAAATGTTATATCAGGGCAGGAGAAGTAGAAGCAGTGCAAGTGTAAACATTTTTGAAATCCGCTCGAGCCTACTTTTTCATAACTTCACTATTTTACATGAAACCGAAAAATTTTGTATTCACCAAATATTTAGATATTCAGATTGTCTACAATTCACCCATCAGTTTTGGCCACGCCCGCTCTTTGAGGGCGTTTTCATTAAGAAACCGATTTTGATGAAATTTTTCATGTAACATCCTCAAACGTTTGAAGTTATCGTTGTAATTCGAGCAAAAACTGCAGTATGCCATGTCCACTTTATAAGAATTGAATATAAAGGAGAATAGGGTATCAAACTTAGTAGCTTTTTCGCATGTTTTTATTATAAGATACTTGCACCTATAGGTTAAGTAATGTAATTCCTAAAAATTTTCGAACTCGAGATTTTCAAACTTGACTCTACTATGATGAAGTTTTTAAAAGTGGTTCCGCCAATTCGACGTTCTGTTCGTAAACTTGACTGCTGTGTAGGCACAGCTTGATATATGTATATATTTGCTTCAAACTTCATGTCTGCAGTCCGTGGGGCTACAATTCGAAGGAAAGGCCCTTACAAGGCCGATTTTAGTAAAAATTAATTTTTTCGAAAACGGCTACAACGATTTTAATAAAATTTGGGTTAGTTTAAAAATATGTACATATATGGTATGGGTGAGCGAAAAGTCTCTGGATTGGTCACATACCATTGATCTTTAATGGCACACCACAAAAAAAAGTCCAGCGGCGTACAATCGAAGTTCCATGCCGGTTAAGCAACTACACCAAAACGATTGATTATACATTTATTGAAATAAGCGTGCAAAAAATGGATTGTTGGACTGCTTGTGTGGTACATATGTAGTCCTATCTTACTGGAGCTATAGATCCTCAATTTTTGGTCGTAAAAAATCGGTTATAATGCCTTGGTGGCGCTCTTCATTGACTGTAACGTTCCCGCCATTGTCGTCTTGTAAAAAAAATTGCCCAATAATGCAGCCACTCCTAAAACCAAAGCAAACAGTCACACGTTCGGGATGCATTGGCTTCTCTATGACAACGTGTGGATTTTCAAAGACACAAATACGGCAATTTTGATTTTTTATGTAACCGCGGACGTGGAAATGCCCCTCATCTGTAAATATGATTTTTTTGAGCAAACTGCTTCAATTCCTGAGTCAGTTGGAACTTGTAAACGAATAATGCGACATCTTTATGCAAAATTCTCCTCAAGCTAATGCGACTGATGTTGAGTTGCTGAGATCGATCTTTGGCGCGTTGAGGTTCTCGGGCTTAGGTGCACATTTGTGGCAACAGCTGCAATATTCTCCGTTAAGTGCACAGGACAAACACGGAATAAGATCCGTTATCAATCAGCAAACCAGTCTCACAAACTTCCGTACACCAGCTGCAGTTGGTGCATTATTTCGACTGAAATTTTTTTTTTTTTCGAAATTTTCACTGTTTTGGCAACCTAGTTTCCAGTTTGGAAGCAACTTTGCAATATTTACGAACGTTGTTCAAGAGTAAATCGATCTATTTCGTACAGCAAAAATATAATACTAAGTTTTTGCCAATTTTTTGAGCGCATAAGAGCTGCCAGTGTCAAAATATCATATGATTTAAAACGAAACCAACAGATGGCTCAGCCTTTAGTTAAAGTCAGTAGTCTGAAACTATAGGTATGACAGCATACATGAGGCTTAGTTCAGTAAGCGCGACAATCCCCATTTTTGATGGCACTACAACTATAATTTTTAATGAATCTTATCTGTGAAGTTTCATTGAAATGTTTTTCGTTTTTTTTAAAACGCCGTCATAAAGTGGACGGAGCTCTATATTATGTATGGTGTCGTTATAATTTTTTTCAATTTCTGGTCAATACATGAAGATATTAGGGTTTAAAAAGTGGGCGTGGTCATATATTTGCATATGACAGAAACAGCCAATTTAAAAAAATACTGTTGCATGTATTTTTCGCGCAAAACGTGGAATGCCATTTAATATCATATACCTAAACTAACTCCCATGTGAAATTTTATAAAAATCGGTGGAGACGTTTAAAAAAAAAAATCATTTTTAGTGAAATCGGCCCTAAGCAAAGTACTCTTAATTTTGAGGTTAGAACGAATACTCCAATTTCGCTTCTAGGGATCATTCGACAGACCCTAGATATGATGTTTTATGCAAATTCGTTCGTAGCCTCGAGCGCAGACAGACAGACAAACAGACAGACAGATGGAATTGCCAGAGCCACTTTTTACGACTTTTCTGTAATCGCAATGTTCAAATTCATCAAAATTTCGAGATCGAAAATCTGCACGAATTCAATACTTGCCTTATTATTTTATGTACATATGTAGGTGCAATTAAAAGCAAAGTGCCTTATAGTACGTTCTATCTGCATCTTAACTGGAGTAACCGTAGGACACTGCCCTCTTTGAGTCATGCTCCATAAATGAAGGGTAGAGTCATTCCAGCTACTGCTTTACCACTGACCCCTTTTCCAGGAACGACGCCTATGTATGTACCCTACGACTTCGGTTCTTTGCAAGCACCGTTGAGGTTAGAGGCTTTGGAGTACGATCACAATACGAGAGGAAATCGGTATTTTAATTCTAACTTGCACCAATCTGGGCAAGTATTCCAGGCGCTGAAAATCGGCTTGTATACTTCAGGGTATAAAGCTCTCTGTAGACGCTAAAACATGGTTTCACTGAACATGGACTTACTAACCATGTTGATGGTTTCCAGACTAGTACGAGTACCAATTTGTTTTTTTCTCACGAACATCAGATTTGGTCTCACTAAAAAAAAAAAGGTGGTTTGATTTTGGCGATCCTTGTGGGCGGAGCTTTATGTTGGTGATACAAAGTTCGACTGTCTGCGCACTAGTCTGTCAACATTTACTCAAAAAAGTAATTGGGACTGTGCTGGGAACATACAAAAAATGATGTACTTATAAATGATGATTTTGACAACTGAAGAGATGTGCTGAATTAAGTTCGAGTTAATTGTCTCATCCTGGTCTTACTTTCTTGGTCTTACCTGTCTGCGGGTTGTAAGGGAAACCATGTTTGAGAGACTATAGACCGCTTAAAAGAATATCGAAGTATGGAATATTTTTAGTTCATGGCTATATCTCAACAGTTTTGCTTTAACACAGCCCCATTTGCACTCTGATGTGGATCAGTTGGTGGATGTGCTTACCAAAGCTTCATCTGTTAGTAAACAGAAGAATGAGGGTAAGCCTCCGAAATAACTTGGGCCTCTACACATGACCAGTCTTACGAAATTTAAGTTAAAATTTAGGAAATCATAAAGGGCCTCATGGGATCTTTCCTGTGAAATTATAGAAAAGACAAGTGATTCGTTTCGGATTGCTGCTAACAAGGTGTCAGAAGATGTTGTCACCCCAAAATAACTATAGTGCGTAATGCACAGCTACATGCCGTTGGTATCTTACTAGTGACATTACAAAAGGGTTCCTTTGCTGATCATCCACTGAAGCTATTTCATTATGAACTGGTCAAACTTCTCCATCGAGATTGTTCTATTTTTGGATACGGTCCTGATGGTTGTTATTCTTTAAAAGAACTAGAAAAAAGGCAATGAAGATGGTTACTCTAGTGGGCAATCCTGATATAAAAAAAATGTTAATAATAAAAATAAAATAAAACAGTGCCTCATGCAAATGACATCACTTTTATTTTTTTATTTGTTTTTAAATTTACATATTTCTATTGTATAGGTAGTTACAGATTGTTATATATTTTTGCACAATTTGTTGAACGACTAACTTGTTGATTTATAACAAATTCACATTATAAGCTTCATTCAATGAACACAGAGCCGGGTAATTTGGATTGACACCAGTGCTACATAAAGATGCTGTAACACCCGATCTATACATAGTACCTATATTTGTTCTGGCATAATTACACGCCAAAGTAAGGGATAGCAAATTATTGAAACTGGGATCCTCGAACATAACTACTGCACAACCAAGAGCTGTATTTTTTTCAGCAGTCATAACCGTGAAATGACCAATTGTTTTACTGCAAAAATTATAAATTGTATTGAAGTATTGTAGAAGTTAAGTTTCGACTTACTTTGGACTGGTTGAAGGATAACTGTCGATTTGTGCCATATTGGCATTGACATGCTCTGCCCACCAAACATCAACTAGTCGTAGAATAGAGTCATTCAGTAGGTCTGCTGGTGCAGAGCTGCTATACCAAGTCTTAGCAAGATTTTGCCCAGACCATCTAAATTGAGTTGTTGCAAGACATTTATCGTGAGCGAAGACACAAGTGATAACATTGTAGAAGGCCATTTCGGCCAATTCGGCATTCCAACGCATTGTTGCCATCCGAATAGCCGGCAGGAATCCTGTCAAATTACCAGAAGCTATTTCATTACGATGTTGATTGTGTCTCGCTGCAATGGCTTGCTTCATGGCGGTTGTTAAGTTAAGTACTTGGGCATCAGCGGGACAAT
The DNA here is from genome assembly GCA_905220385.1 of Xylota sylvarum. Lineage (NCBI taxonomy): Eukaryota > Metazoa > Arthropoda > Insecta > Diptera > Syrphidae > Xylota > Xylota sylvarum. The sequence goes on from LR999957.1 coordinate 125,990,146, forward strand.
TTGGACCAAAAGCCTGAATAAAGGAAATTAGAATTTATAGAATTACGAATTATTGCACATTTAGTATTTTCTTGTAAAGTTATCCTTACTCCAGTGTTATTGCATCCTGATTGTTTTACACCAGAAGCACAAAGAGTGGGATCACAGAAGTCCGTTACGAGTTGCTGGGCTTTCACCAGAAGCCCAACCGAAACGAATGCTATGAATACGATCAACTTCATGTTGTCAGATACTTTTTTGAATGTTATATTAATCTGAGACCCTCGAGTATTTATAGCAAGGAAGCTTTGTAATTACCAACAGAGGTTCGAGTTAAAAGACTCATGATAACGTGTACAAATGTGCTGGAAGCCACACTATAGCCCTTCTTCGTGTAAATATATACAACAAGCTGAATAAATATATAAACCCTTACAATGTTTAATATTGTCGAATCTTCGCCATTTTTGCATGCGAATGTGTGTTTTATTATTTATTTATTTTTTGGAGGAATAGATCAGACCGTTTATGTCGATAGGAACCAACTATTTGGATTCAGTCTAGTATTAGCAGCCGGACTAGAAGAGTCTTGGTTATCCGATTGTATGGGAATATTTTTAGTTAGTTATTTTGATGACCTTGTTTAAACAGTTCAGTTGAGGGATGAAGAGCAAGAGTTTATGTTTTTTTTTAGTTGATGGTAACTTTCCTGAACTTAGCCCAGCAGCTTAGACCAAATCCATTGTGATTTGGGAAGTTTTATTGATCGGGCGATTGATGGTTCCTCTGAAATTATTCCGGAGTACCTTCATTAATTTTTGACCATTCACCATTCGTCCAGTTCTCTCAAAAGGGAGATTTGGAACCGAGGCTGAGGCTGAAGACCGTGTGCGAGGTAAGGTAGTCTGAAGGTACTTTAATTTTTGACCACTTGGTGATGGTGCTGTGTCCGATTTGGTTACTGTGATGAACTTGCAAGCCATCCAGTTGATTTGATGTAGTTCAAGATATCGTTTACTTTCTACTGAATATTACTTCTAGGTCCTGAAAGAAGTGTTGCCCGAGAGAAAGTGGGTTGTATTCTCGTTGACCTCCCCATCTTCACATTTTTGACATATGTAGGTCTTCTTCCGTTAGTCTTAGTTTGTTTATATGGTACCGCAGAGTGTTATGCTCTGTGATGAATCCTATCAGGGTATAAAGTAATTTCGTAACTTTTCGAATAAGCCTAAGGCCATATCGGTTGTTTGTCTCTCTTAGGGCATTAATCCTTAGTTTGAGGTTCAGTGTTCAATGCGGGATGTTCACTGATAAGTCCACTTGTCCTGATTTAGATTCCAAACCTATGTATATCTTCATGTCTGAGGACTCAATAGAGTGTAAGTTTGTGCTATGTTCCAAGAACTTTAAGATCTTCTCGACAGCTTGAATTTTAATTCGCCAAGACATGGAAAGAAAGAGTCTTACTGAACTAAGACAAACTCTGAAAAAATCTGAAAAGATCGAGACTCTAAGTGAAACCAGTTAGTTGGTTAAAGTTCTCAAAAAAAACCAATCAAACTGGAGTCACTTAGATAACGTGACGTACATAGGTACACTGAGACAAAAATGATAACTTTTATTATTCTGCTGGAAACTCACTTCCTAGGTTACCAGATAACAATTGAGTCACTGCTTAGCCTGACTATGCAGGTTGAGCTTGTTCATAGTCGTAAAACTCGGCGTAGCTGGTATACTGCATCGGCCGTGGCAACAGATGAGGCTATCAAATATGCTGTAGCATCTTTTGATAACTTCAAATCGCCTGGTACGGATGGAGTCTAGCTAGCCTTGCTAGAAAGCTGTTGCTGCCAACTCTGAAGAGAAACTTTATTGCGTGTCTGGCACTAGCATATATTTCTATACCTTGGCGTACGGTTCGAGTGACTTTTATAAAAATTAATAAAAATTAGTAGAGATGACTGGGCGTCGTAGATCAAGTGGTTAGTTCGTTGGACATTGCGTCTGACAAACATCCGATAGTAAAACTGTCATGAAAAAGTTTCTCCGAACAAAAATTGCCGTTCGGATACGGCATTAAACAGTAGGTCCCTTTCATTCGTGTAAAGAATATAACACGCACCACATGAATGGTTGTGAGAAGCTAGCTAGGCCCTGGGTCCCATGGACCTGTCGCGCCAAAAATTTGTATTTTTTTTAGTACCCTCTATCTGAGATGCAACATGCATACCACAGTAGAAAATACTGTGAAACTGCGCTGGATAGGAAAGAATAGACCATGGACTTTTTTTTATCGATATAGAGGGCGCTGTGGACAATGCGACTTTTGCTTGCATGTGTGACTCTGGTATACAACACGGGGTAGATAATACATTGGTATTGTTGATCAGCGTAATGCCGATGAATAGAACTTTGGTTGTAGGTGCGGAATGTGGCCGCCATACTATGGCATGTTTTAACAGAGGTTGCCAGCAAGGTGGCGTTCTGTCTAGAATGCTATGGCGCATGTTAGTGAACTGTCTGTTGCATACTCTCAATAGTTCAAACTGCTGCGCTTGAGGCCTTCGTCAATCTGTTCGGTGCTGGTGTCTTCGTGGAGACCGACAACACTAGACTTCACTACTCGTTAGGCAAGCATGACTCTGTTTTTCAAGCAGAGACCTATGCTATCCTAATGGCTGTTACTATATTGTTAAGAATAGGAGGCGGAGATCGGAGTATCGGCGTCTGTAACGACAGTCAGGCTGCGCTTGAAGCCTTGCTCAACTTGTAACTCGTACCAAATTAGTATGAGAATGCAAGTACTCTTCGAATTCGGTCGCAAAGCTGAGCTCTGACTGTTGTCTGAGTTTCAGGTCACACTGGGATTGCGGGAAATGATATCTCCGATGAGATTGCTAAGCAGGTGTCTGAGGATGATTTCTCAGGATATGGATGAAGATGATTATTCATTTATTGAGTTTCCTACGAATATAATTGTGTGCGGCATGGCTCTCCAGGATGCACAATGAACTAAACATATGCTCCCGAACGTTTGTAAGAAATCAGTCTGCAAAAAAGACTGTAGACAACTTATTGGCGTTCTTGGTGGACACTTTCCTTTTGTCAAGCATCGTAGTATATTAGGCTTAGGAGACACCACAGTAAGCGACGCCTGTGGTGAGGGCGACTATACTTTGGACCATTTACTTTGTTATTGTCCTGCTTTTGCTCGGATCAGGTGGCAGTTCTTTGGTGCTGATATGCTGAGTACTGATACTGTAAGCTCCTCATCGTTGAAGTGTATTTTCGGCTTTCTCCGAAAGTCAAAGAAATTCCAGGAAAATGGGTATCAGGATTTTGCTTCCTGATAGTACAACAAACCAGTTGCGTCTGAGGGCTCCAGGTGAGTGTTTCCTAACCCGACAAAAAAAAATTATTAACTGAAATGTGAATCCGATTTAAATCCACATTCTATATGCCAGCGACATATCACTAAGTAGGTACTACTACTTCGGTCACAATATGACTTCAGTTGTGCAAACAATTTACTGATGATTTGTTCTTTTAAAATCATTATTAGATAACTTCGGTTAAGCATAAAAAAGTTTAAACTATAAACGTGGAATGACGGAATTTTATACAAATAACCTTTGTACCAACAAAACAAGTGTAAACATCGAGAGACTCTGTCTTTGGCTTAGAGTACTCGACAAATATGGACTCTAAGGCAAAGATACAAAAAACCAAAACATTTGTCTGGTGTTGTAGTATAAATAATCTTATTTGCTGAGTTATTATTAATAAATTACCTACTTTTTTTAAAGTTTCATGTCTACCTTAGTTTTACATGTCGCTATGCTAAAACCAAGTAGTTGTAGAGGGTGATCCAACGATAAACGTGAAGGTTTGTCTTTTTAAATTAAATGCGCATTTTATCTGAAAATTTCTTTAGTTTACCAACTAACCAATCAACAAGAATAACCATTCCATTGACCATTTGAAAGTGAAAATTTGATTAACTGATTCTCTATATCGTGCCTGTAAGATACACAGATACATTCGCCCAATCGGACCTATAAGAGCATTTACCATACCTCCTACATGTAGGATTGCATATTTCTCTACAAAATCCTTATCACAATGACCGTAAATGAGACTTCCTACTTTCTTTCTTTCGAAACATGTAACAATTGCGGCTGTGTAATCAACAGCAACAATACACCTACCCTTTGTGATCCAACCGAAAAATAGAAACCTCCTCCAACACACAACTATTAAATCGCAATATTTTCCGCATTCATTGCTTGTCTCACCTGTGTCCACTTCGCAAACTTCACAACAACCAAATTATCCCCACTAATAACCCACTTGCAACAACTGAAGAAAGCCTTAAGCCTCAATTACCACATCGAGATACATTTACAAGAACAGCCTCTTCAGTCGAACAAAAACAGATTTTTTTTTTCTTCTTTTCAATCACCGAACCATCGATAATTTAATCTGACAGATTATTAACGTAACATTACCGACAAATTAGGCGCTCCTGTGTATGGATCATATGCCGACTGTATCTCATAGATACTCAGACAAACAACTCCATTAGTTGATCCGAAAATTATACACACGAATTTGTTACGCATCTCCAGACCGGCTAATAGGGGACGTAGCAGGCCATCATCATCATGCAATGCCTATTGTTTCGGTAGTTTGGGTTTTGGGGATTTTCCTGGGAAACCACTTGCGTCGCTTGCCAAACGTTTCAATCAAACCTAATGCCTTGCCTTCTAAAAACTAAATTTGCAATAAAATTTCGCAATATCCCTGGTTTTGATTAAATCCCATAAATTCTCGAAACCGTAACGTATCTCTCAATTGTATAGCCATCCCCCATCCATTCAGCAATGCCATACATATGTGCGCACCCCAGAAGGGGTGTATCTCCATATCCATACCCAGGCGCAATGTCTTCTCAATCACTGCGAAAAGTGATATTATCAAATCCTCTCTGCATACATATGTAGATACTTTCTAAACCAAGAAGAAGCCGAGAAACAAAAAAAAAAAAAAGATAAACCGAAATGGCAACCATCAAGCGCGCCGCAAGGACCTTTTCTGCTCCTCTGTCGTGTGCGCTACACCCATATGTGCCATTGTGTATTCGTCTCCACAGTGGTTACCATGTTCGGTATCGTTTTCGGTTTGATATTGGGTCCCATATATTGGGATTTTAGTACCGCATCAAGGAGTGAATAAAATTTTAAATTGCCCCACATATACACCGCCAAACCCGTGCCTTTGGATGATGGGTTCAAAGGATGAAACAGATGAACACAGATAGCAGGATACAACCAGTGTATCTCTTTCCCAAGGTGGGTGTATAAAAGAAGGTTCATTCGTCAGAGTGGTAGAAAAAAAGAAAAAAAAAAGAAATATAAAAACCAAACGCCAAAGGATGTTATCTAACATCCTTCGAACTCCTGTGTGGGTATTTCTCTCGTAACCCAGGCGAATACACTCTGTATTATCAGTTATTTCAATCTCTGGCGTTGATATCCTCTCTCCTGCGTGGGTGGTTGTGAGTAGCTGTGCGGTGTGTGCTTTACTTTTATCCTGGTTATAAAATAAAAGTTGATACCACCATTGGGTAATGTCGTTTCACTTTTTTTTTTTTTTTCAATCTTTGGCTTTAGAGACAGCTCGCTCGAAGACTGTGTATTTTATGGTGGGAGATGGAGTATTGAGGAGTCCTTTATGTGCGGCGTTATCCACATGTTCAAATCAGCCCAATGCGGCAGATCAGTTGGGGACATAAAATTCAAATTTAAAGCCAAGTTATGTTCTGTCTTTGGGAAACCAATGTATTTGATGACATCCTTTGATGGCAAATAAGTAATGGAATCGAAGGCTTTGTTCACATTGGAGGATGAACTGTTGGAGGTATTAAATTGATTAGTGAAATGACGGCATGACCTTGCAGTATTTTATGTTGCACTATAACACCATGATGAACAATTTTACTCTCAATCCAAGAGGATCAACTGAAAGATGTAATAAAAAATATAATAGTACTTCTCGAAAGTACTCCTATGTACGAGTGAAGATAGAGATATCAATCGAAGCTGGCGTAGCAATTGCAGGAGCTCCCAAGTGGTGGTAGAACAGTTTTGGAAATAAAAGCTAACCTCCGTGTTAGAAATGGAATTAGAGAGCTTTACTTGACTGGATGTATAAATGACCTACCAAGGCTGTAGATCGATTATATACTCATGATAGCTAACAAACTCGTTCATCTACGATTGACAACAATAGAGTGCATTCTGTTTTACTTGGTTTGCAACATGTCTGTTGATGGCATGTCTGTTGTATCGTAATCGAAAAAAATTAAGACAACTAAATAGCTGCACATAAGCTGAGTGAATGGTGGTATAATTTTAGAAACTTAAGGGCCATAAGTGAGGACAACTTCTATGTTATTCAAGGTCTCATGCTGTTAAGCATAAGTCATCTGCATATTATTCTCCTCAACTATGCTTCCGGCGGGAATATTGTGTAAGTATTGTTTACAGCAATGGAGTGAAGACCCATCCTTGCGGTAGGCCATTGTAAACTTTCTTGTCTTAGAAAGACAGTTTAAAAAACTGTTTCCGAATTGGCAAACATATTTTTGTGCTTCATTGTGTTGCAAGATCAATGAATACAGAAGAGGTTTTGAGTTTTTGTTTTCAATTCGTTTGTAATAAGTTTCGTTAAGGTTAAGACTTGGTTGAGTTTCGTCCTTACTTGGTGTATTGCTTATTTAATTAGTGATGCTTATGGCTTCAAAACCTTGTAAGGAGTTCGAAGGGTTTTTTTTATTGACTTAGAAGCAACCATTGAAGGAACCGGCGATTTTTATCTGCGACCTATCTGAAAAATATCGCGGTCGGATTAATGGCTTCCTCGCAAGGCTTTTCAAAGCAGTCTCAAAGATATTGGCAACCCTTTTACAAATAGTTATAGGTAGGACATGGAAAAGCGGAAACCTGCAAAAAAAAAATGAAAAGAACATACATACCTACTGAACATGTTCCTTCAGCATTGATCATATATATACCTTACGGATCATCATAGAGTAGAGTATACGTTTCCACTTCATCTACTTCTTGTCGACTTCGAGAAAACTTTCGACAGTACAAATGAAGAATTTATCTAGAGTACCCTACGGCGATGTACGTTCACTATACGTATTGGACCACCCTGATTGAGCCTGACAGAAGGTGCTATTCTTTATTTGTTTTTCAACGTAGTTTTGGAAGATGTATAGATCCTGCATGATACCAAGATTGGTTTACCATTTATGTACATAGGCGTCAAAACGTGAAATCCGATAATTTATGATTAACATCAAGTCCACATCTAGGTCCCAGTGCTTATATCTTTATAACTTCCCTGACAATAGTATTAATCCTAAGCTTTCGACACGTGAGCGGACGACTTATGACAATCCGCATCAATGCTAAATTCGCCAAGATGAACCTTATCTGCGCCCATGCCTATACAGAAGACAAGGACGACCCCCCCAAAGAATGTTTCTACGAGCTCCTCGATAAAATTTACGAGCACTGTCCTAAAAATTAAGTTAAAATCGTACTGGGCCATTTTAACGCCAAAATAGGGAAGGAGGACATCTTTGGTAGGACGATTGGCAAGCGCAGCCTTCACGACACTACGTTCGAAAATGGACTTAGGCTTATTGACTTTGCTGTGGAGCGAAACGTCACTTTAACAAGGACACGGTTTCCTCATCTCAATATTCACAAGCTGACATGGCGGTCTCCTGATCATGAAACGGTCATCCAAATTGATCACATTGCGATCGATACAAAGTAAGCCTCCAGTATTCTGGATCCGAACCTTCAATAAGGCTACTACCGAGGTATTCAAAGCAGCAGGAAATTATGTGGTAGAGAGCATACACCAACTCATTTTTAAGATTCGGTCCGACGAGTGTATGCCTGATGAATGGAATCTCTGCATCGTTTGCCGGATCCACAAGAAGCGAGACCCCCTCAATTGCACCAACTATATAGGTATCAGTCTCCTCAACATCTTGTACGAGATCCTGTCTGCCATATTGTGTAAACGTTTGAAATCCATCGTCAACAGCCTGGTTGGGCCCTATTAGTTTGGGTTCAGACCAGGAAAGTCCACCATCAACCAAATTTTCACACTTCGGCAGATCCTGGAAAAGACCCAAGAAATCCAAATTGATATACACATCATCTTTTTATAGATTTCAAGGCGGCATATGACAGTGTCTATGGAGATGAGCTATGCAGAGCCATGTCCAGTTTTGGCCACACTCGTTCGAATGTGGAGGATGATGATAGAGAACGCTGCTCCATCAAGGTTGGTGGTGACCCCACCGAGACCTTTGATGTCAAAAAAGGATTTAGACAATGCGACGGGCTGTCATGTGATTTTTTCAACATAGTACTTGAAAGAATTGTGCGAAACTCACAAGCCAACACAGTCTGTGCAACTACTAATTTACGCCGACGACATTGACATAATTGGTAGAACCCAGCGGGTTGTGGAACGCACTGGTCCGTTCGCTAGTATTAAAACGAACGCTGCCAAAATGGGTGTTATTCGAGTGTTATTTCAGCACCCTTCTCTCGGTGAAATTCATGACCAGTTAGATACCTTACCATTCTCATTGATCTAAATGACTGTATTATGTGTCCATACTTTACTTAGTTAGTTACTTAGTTACGACTGATTTGTTTCACCACATCCTCTCCCTATGATAGCTTTTTTCAGAAATTGGGTTTGGCCTTCTCACGGCGTTTTCGATATCTACACATTAAGTTGAGTATCATCTCAAAAGAGCTGAAAGGTAGGGTAAGTATCTCAATACTAATCTCTATAGAATATATACTTCCTTGCTTACAAGTCGCAGTATTTTAATGCGACTGCACATCCATCGCATTTATAAAAAAAGAAAAAAAAATTGATGACACTCGCAGCAAAGGAATCGATTAAACACAACCAAAATAGACTGCAATCCTTGCCATGTTGTGGTCGTAAAATGTATATTTCGATCTTCCATCTGTTGGTTGGATGTTGTTGCGCATTAGCATTATAGCCGAGTCGCGTCTTACTGCCGATGATATCCCATTTAATGTGTTTCCAAACACTTCAAATTGGGGTGTACACTGTGTGCGTGCAGTCGCGCCTGGTTAGGTTAGCCCGACGGCGGCGCCGCTTTCACTCTATTCAAATAATCAACCAAAAATGTATCTGCGCCAATGATCTGACCAGAGACTACGTATCGGTTGGACCGGATCATAAAAGTGTGCGCATCCAACAAATAAACTTTTGCTCCTTTCGGGTTGGTGTTAGACTTGGTGTTTGGTGTTTTTTTTCTTTTTTTTTTTTATTGTCTGTTTTCAAAGTAGTGGGCGGAGAGGGTGGCTGGTCTTTCAGCCTCAATTTCATGGCCAGCTACGTGTATGTGGAATAGCAACATGGTGTGTTATTTGGGGGAGAAAAACTTAATGGCAAAGCATTTAAAAATATATATGATAATGTGGGGATTATGTGTTTCCATTGACGCCAGTCTGTGAAAGAATTCGAACTCGTTAATAGAACGATGCTCGTAAATGCAGTTTTATTGATTTCTGAACAACGAGCGCAAGGAATATTGATTAGTGGAATTTATTTTGCTTTGGGAATGTGTTCGAGTATTAGAAAATAAACATAATTCACCTCAAGGATGTTTGGTATTTATAATTTCTTCTTTCTTTTACTTTGTTTTAAATTAAAGACAGAAAAAAAAATCTATTGAATGTTCAAAGTGGTTAGAATGTTTGCCAGTAAAATACGCAATACTCGTAAATAAATAGATAAATGAAAACAATCTGCAAGGTCGAATATTTTGCGTTCAGCTAATAGCACGTTTCTGGCCGTATGGGTCTGAAATCGGGTTGGTGTGGTAACTGAATGGAATCTAATCTTTTCGATAGTCGAGGCTCAGGTTTTAGTCAGACAGAACTAATTTAGAAGAAATCAAAGCTAGATTTTAGTGAAACCAAATATAACTACAACGAAGAGCCTCTTCCAATGAGTTAAAACCTAGATCTCATCAAAAGGAACTGACTTTGGTATGCTTGTTGTAGTGTGGGGTGTTTAAGACCTGGGTTAGCCAGTGGAAAGGATTTGATATTGATGTCAGATCACTTAGTTATGGTTTGGATGAATAAGACTTGTAAAATCACAGTATAAAACGAAACGGATTTACGGACGTACTCTTTATATTTATATAATTTTAAAGATAGCGTACAGCAATCTAGCTTCTAAATTCGAACTTTATCCGTGACAGAATATATGATAAGAACGAAAAGTTTTAAATTAGCCATTAACTCTAAGAAAAAAGGGCATATTCAGTAAATTTATTGAACGAGAATAAAACACTGAATCCATGGGTAAGTATAGGGTTATGAGTTTCATCAATTCAACTATCCTTCAAGGATAGTTCCATGATAAATGACAAGTTTGTGGCAGATTTTTTTTTTTGAAAAACAAGGTTCAGCCTATGTTTGGAGTTTGGGGACAAGAAACTCAATGTATCTAGCCGGGATTGTCATTGTTTTACTTGTAAATCTTATTTACTGTGCCAGCACTACACGAAGGGTTAAAGTGTACGACAGTGCGTGAAAGCAGCGAAAAACAATAGCCATATTCTTAGACAGTCAACAGGGATTTAGCAATCAATGTCAGAACAGAAGTGGAGCATAGGATTTGGCTTGAGCTTTACCACATATTAATCTATTCGATTCTTACTACTGTCGGACATTGCTTCAAGCTAAGTACCTACTCCAAAACATAGCATAGTACTATGATGTGGTGCTATCAACTGCAGGTCAATACAGTCCAACTTTTACCCGGCAAATAAGGGCCCTGAAGACTTTGAAAACCTGGATTACGAAATGTAGAATGGCAGTGAAATTCCAGAAAACTGAGTTGTTACTATTTAAAGCAAGTCAAAGTAAACTTTGTTGAGGGAATCACCCTGCAACATACCGTCATCAGTGCTCAACAAGAACCTGAATGAAACTCAAATGAAAAAATTCAAAGTAATACAAAGTCCGCTCATTAATAGTATACCTATGTAAGTATGTATATACATATGGACCCAATGATGTTCTGAATCCCCGTGTAGGTCCTACGGACTCTACTACGCCTCTGCATCATCGTGCACGACAATCTGTCGCAGCTCTTTCCTAGCCGCCGTATCTACATACTTCCCGACTGTTTTGCGCCATACGAACATGTTCGGATCAAGAAACCGTTTAAAGTCTAATATGGATTAGGATAAATGGACCAAAACACGCAGTAAATGTCGTATGTTGAGTGGGCCCGATGTTGTGGTGATAGTACGAAACCTTGCAGAACTCTGCTGGGAAGATAAAGTTGACTATAAGCTGGGCAACTGCAGGAAAGATGCACATACCTCTGTAGTTTCCATACTCAGTTAAATTGCCTTCATTTGAGAGCTTGACATGCATTCCTTCCGTCCATACTTTATAAAAAATTTTGCTGCTCCACCAATGGAGGCAGTAGCTTTGCAGTTACGGTCCGCCAAGTCTTGCCGAGCTCCCTCCATATTCTTAGCTGATCATCAAAAATTAGCAGATACTTTCCAAACTCTTCACCAGGTATTGGCACAAGCTTGGATCACCTATCAGCTCTTTGGTTATACGCGGTTCTACTATCGTAGCTAGTTGCTACTTCTACGGTTGTGCAGCCGTTGATGATTTTTTTTTGGCACGTTGCACAGTATGCTCGTTGCTCGTTTCTACTATCTTCAGGGTTCGCGGAATTGGCTTGGAAATGGCTTTTTTGGTATATTCTGACAAGCCATTGTGGACAGCATTACAGTGATTGATTGGAAGTCCTCTGCTGATCGATAGACTAACTCATAGAGGTTGGCTGTTATTGATGTTGTTATGATGAAAAGTCTGCAATCGTGTCAGTGCCACAGCAATGCAGAGTGAAACACTCTCCGTCATAGCATTAGAAGTTGCAAAAATTAGCACTTCCATGAGGATGCTAATAAGTAGACAATGAGCCCACTTCTTCCATGACATCAAAGTATTATCAATAAAAATGGTGGACGATATGTACAGATACATAAAATCCGTTGGATGGAATAGGAATTAAATATCTACGAGTATAGCGATGTCTACCACTCTTGCAGTTCATGTATGTATGCCTACTTAAAATGATTTGCCTGATTAAATCGCCGCATATTCATGATCATCTATATCTACAAATTATTCCAGTTAATACTAATAATATAGCAATACCCAACCTGATCAAAAGTGGGCTTAAATGTCCGTAAAACCCTCCCCTATAGCAGTTCTTTTACAGCAATTAAAACAAAAAAAAAAATCATAAAAATGGAAATACCCGCTTCACTGAACACTCCTGAGTCGATTCCCCCCACCCAGAATAGAGACCAATTAGTATTCCACCGAAATTATACAACTTGTCACGCATGATCATCACTGCCCTCAAAGCGCCAATGCACCGCTCTTATAGTCCAACACAGCAGGACTCATCATTACCATATCACTTTCTGAATTGATGAGAACACCACACTGACCGTCATTCAAATACAACAGTCTGTCCATCTTGACAATAACAAAAGAACAAGCCCACCACGAATTTAATTAGGCAACAATCGACTGAACACCAATTTCAATAAATTCCTGTTGTATTCACCCAAATTTCTACCGCACAACAAAGCCAAAGTAAAATAGTCCCCATCAAGAGAACTTCATAAAATTGCTGATTGATACGATTTGTTCCGGTAGAACCAATCAATGAGGCAACAGTTGTGTTGCATCAATCGATTCCACACTGATCTTGTCATAGGTTGGTGTGGTTTGGATCATGATCTGACACAGAAGAAAACGCCGACAGGTTGGCCTATTGTTATTGTTACGATTATGGTTATGATTATGATTATGAGCTCGTAGAGTCTTAGAAGAGTTCCGCCATCATCGTCTTAAAAAAAAAAAAAAACCACCAAAGGATAGAGCGGCATATGACAAAAGGGTTAAGCGCAGACCCACCGAGTTATAATGAATTTTTGTTCAGATTTCTATCGCGCTTATAACGAATGTTAATAAAAACATTTTTTAACACATTAGAGCAGCCTAGATACAAATTGAAAGTTGAAGATACTTTTCTTCTTTATTTTTTTACTGCGGTCGAATTAGGCACAGCCATACTATAAATACTGAGTTTTTTTTTTCTTTTAAGACCAAGGATTATTTTATGACAAGAAACCTGGCTCTTAGAGGAACAAATCGTTTAACTCTTTTTTTTCTTCTTAACCCTTCCAAGGATACGCAGAGTAAATCATGTCGCCAGTCGCAAACCATAAAACTATTTGAACCCGATTACTCTTTTTAACCCCTGGGCTGTGTTTTTGTTCATTCTTTTAAAAAACAATTCAAATGCCCTGTTTTTTTTATTGTTATCCTGTAGAACCAGGTCATAGTGTCCTTGTTCATAAAAAGAAAAAAAACCCTTGTGCATCCTTTTTTTACGATACGGCTTTTTTGGCGAACGGGTTAAACAGACAGATGCATTGATCATAAACTAAATCTTTTTTTTTTATAACTTCCTTGGAATCCTTTTTTTGCGGGGATAAATCGCGCGACAATTATTTTACGATGTCACATGAAAAAAAAGGATTAAAAAACGAATGGGTTAAGAAGAAGACAAATTCTTTTCTTCAAGTGAGTCCTGTATGTTTTTGTGTCTTTCAGTGAAATTAGTGAGTTTGTTTTGTTTTGTTTTTTTAGGAAGCAACAAAGGAGTTTGGAAAAAAAGGACATGCCTCAATTTTGTGCTCTCAATAAACAGACCAAAATGGTGAGTACTGTCTAGTGCCTGTGCATACATATCCTTCGTGATGTATGCCTTCTAGTTTGTGTTAAAGTCGCTTAAAGTCGATTAGTTTGCATATACCTAGGGAATTCCTGTGAAAAGGATCACTTCGCGTAAATAAACAGTGAATCCTTATTTCGTTTTTTTTTTTTTCCTGTGATGATAGGGTTTAGTCGATGGCAGTGGCATGCGATGATTCCTGGAAGCTATGTTTACGTTAGCTGAGTGAGTTTGCCGGTGGGATCAGAGTAATTTCGGTATTCAAATTGTTTGGCCGCGAACAAGAATGAATTTATTGGAAGATAAACCCTTTTTTTTTCTCTCTGTTGGTTTGAATCCTTTGCTCGGTTGTTGTTGTTGATATTTCGCGTTGCAATAAAAAACGGAGCATGCGGAGCATTTTGGTTGGATTTGATTCTGTTTTTGGAGAGATTTCCACGAATTGGACGCGGAAAATGTTATTCTTTTGGTATGCGATCAGGTAAACCGAACAATAATTGGTTTTTGGAGTAATTTACGTTGGTGGTCCTACAGACCTGACCGATGGGTTATTGTGTTTCGAAAGCCATTGTCGTGTACTATTGGTTGGTCGGTTTACATGGTAATTGGAATGCTTGATCATGCTAATGGCATGGAGGCCATTCAGTTTTTATTACTAGCATGTGGTAATTGCGTGGAAAAGGATTGTTGGTTGAGTTCCTGAACAAGCAGTCGTAGAGTTTTGGTTTGCTGTTGTAGGATTCTATTAAATTTGAAAGAAAATTGTTGGTCCTTAGAAATATAAGCACATCTTGGCATTCATGGAACCGAAGGAATTGAATTGAAGAAAATTAACTCGTGCAAAGTCTTAAAGTTTTCGTCATCGACATAGGAACCGATTTGAAGAAATGAAAGTGATGTTCAACGGTAGCACTTAAAGGTTCCCCAACCAAAGGGTAGCTAGAATGTGTGCAACTTATCCTACATACTAGATGGGATTACATATAATGATGACAATTAATTTCTATTGATGTTATAATTAGTAGCTGTGGCAGCTAAAGCTATATCAACACTCATAGTGCAGAGGAACTTACTTACTAACTTAAGCGGCGCTTAATCCAAATGCTTTTCGGAAGCCAGGAAGAGTAGGAGTCGAATAGTACAAATAAGGACCTAGGGATCACGATCCACATCTATAACTCCAAATAGAGGTATGTACATATGTATGTATTTAGGTTAGTACAAGTTTGTACTCGGAGACTTTGCAAAAGCAGGAATCTTTTGGACTAACTGAAATGTACACTGAATTTCAAGCTGAATGATTGTGAGTTTACTCCATTGGATGTAACTAACTTTGTTGGTCATGATCACCAGTAGATACGATTTTACCAAACTCTGCTGGGTATCTGGAGGATAGCAATATAGAAGGGAACGAAAATTGAGGTGCATTGGAAAGAATGGGGTCGGAAATGAAGATCAATGTATGTACCACCTCTCATATTAGGGGTGAAATTAAACACTTTCGCATCTGTATCCGCATCTTAACTATAGTAATCACAGGACATTGTTCCATTGGAGTCGTGCTTCGTATATACTCCATATACGAAGAGTTGAACGATTTATTCAATCCAACACCCCCTGGCCAGATCGATTAGTCACCTCCAGTTTAGCACATCAAGTTTACTGAGGTCTCGTCGATTGGATGGATTCGAAAAATCTCCAGACCGGAGCGTTGTTATCCATTCCTTCAACATGAGCCTACCATCTTACAAGTAGTCGTTGTACTTGAACACACTCTTGTTTTCCACTCACCATCTTTGCACCATCTTTGATCTTGTAAGCGACGTTGAGGAAAATCTACAGTTGGTGCAGATTAGAGGATCTCCTTTCCTGAGGATCGGGTGAAAAATGCTGAAGGTCTATTCATATTTTCTGAAAGAGAAGCAGTCCCAAACCAATGTTTCTTACCAAATCATCTTCTACTGCTCGACAGTCCGGATATCAAATGTTGGCCGAAAATGTTGGTTGCCATCATCCACGTGCTGTGCAGTATCGTCATTCCTGCAATAACATCCCTCTATTTCCACGATCGTGCGCTTCTCATACTGCTTGGTCAACCTTCTCTTCTCCTTAGATCTCGCAAGCAAGGGGTTTCGTCGTGATGATCGCAAAAAACCCAGAATATCAGGGTTGGCTTTCGTGGGGTTCAGTACTTAATGTTGGCGGAAGAGGACCTCTTGAGAGATTAAGGGATACTCGATCGGAAAAGGCACTGGCAAGGTTTTGTGATTGTTGATCGGTCATACTAGAGGAATGCCTTGCTTAGATAGCAATATATCAATTGACGTTAGACTGATCAGAAAACCGCTACAGCAAAATTTTGCCCTACCGTACCTCAATTCTTTTCCGAAGGTGGAACGAACTCGACGAACTCAAATTTCCGACAGTACCACCACAAATGCCCTGCTTTCTTCCTTTTTCAATAAAATAGTCCAGGACAGTTTTGGCTTTCAATTCATTAAAGGTTTCTTTGGCACCATCATCGTCACCGTCAGTGATGCGGATTTCTAAGAAGAACTCGTTTACATGTCTGACAGTGAAAACTTCTTGCCGAAGCCTGTCTTCAATAACATATCCGCAGCCAAATTGGCGGCGGTTCATTTCCAAAGATAGTAGTTTTGAATCCACCTTTTGACTGGCTCGCCGCTTGGATTGATGTCTGTTTTACAGACACGCGGTTTTTTTAAGGAATCTAACAGTCTACATGGGCATCTTAAAGTTGTTGTCTTTATAAAGTTTGTTGGGGTCGTAAACAGTTGATTCATCAGTATCCGAAGCTATTGGTTTGTCTCGTAACCAAGTGGCAACTTATACCAATGCAGTCGTAAACTAGAAGTCAGAAAAACTTGAAGCACAAGAAGCCGAATAAAACGATACTCGTGCTCACGAGTTTGGGGATTGGTATCGAATCAGCTGGCATTCTTGAGTACTGTCACATTCCTCTGTCCAATACTTATTAGATGACGTTACAATCTATAATAGTTAGCAGTAAGTCTATGGTATGGTATTAGAGAAACTCCAATGTAGCTAAAGAGCCTTACCATGTTCTTCATGATGTTTGCGGCGCTGTATTGGGAGAAGATATCAGTTCATTTGTTATTGAATGTATTCTTTAAGTTTTTCTTTAGATTTGTTACTCCATTGCACAGACTAGCCTTTGTTTATTCATTTCTTTATAATACAAACTCCTTCAGACAGAAAACTATGGAACTTCATCATCCGACCTTTAAAAATTCTTTTTAATCATAGGACCCATTCCAAGCTTGACCCAAAACGAAATTTGGCTAATTTTGCCTCATTTCTGAGCCACTGTTATGTTATGTTTAGAAGGTTCGTATGCACGTAAATCTGAATTCCGGGATTCCCAATCGGTTAACTACCCTTAGTGCATATTCATATCATAATGTGTGGACATAATATTGTAAACAAAGTCGTTTTGAAAAATGCAGTCGATTGTAAAATATTTTATTGCCATAAATTAAATCGATGCCTCTGAAGTGTTTCAACTCAAATGTTCCCTCTTAAATCATTGCCATAGGCCACCTGGTCTAGCCTCAATCCCCCTCGATGTAAAGCCAATAAAAATGAAAAAAAAAAATCCAACTATGAAACGAAATAAAGATATCAATGCACATGCCTCCTCATTCCATGTTATTCTATTGAATCACTCGATGTCACCCAATTACAAAGGATAAACTACAAAACAAGACCCCTTAACCAGCAACACTGAACACAGATGACGATGATGGTTTCCCATAAAAAAAAAAAACAGTTCTAAGGAATAGCTAACTTTCCGAATGCGTGATGCGTTGACATAAAAAAAAATCCTTCGACCAAAACAAATTGCAACTGAATAAAAAATGAACAAGGGTTTTTTTCAGGATGATGTTGCAAGGAGATGCATTCTCTTTCTAATCACCGCACCGATACGAATTGATATACCACTATTGAGGCTGCCCTTCCACCATCATCTATCATCCCTTTAAAAAAAAACGGCACCAAAGTGTCTACTGCGACTCTATTCGTATCAATACAACGAATATGTAATGTCCTTGCACACGAACACAGTTAGTTGAGCAACAACAATAGTTTCCTCTAAATCTACGTCAGGAAAGAACTCGCGCCCTTTGCACAAAACCCATCAGGGGTTATGCTATATGTATTGGCCCACGCTATCAAAATCTGAGTTGTGTCTAATGTACAAGAAATAATTGAACAAGGATAATAAATTAAATATCCAAAGAGGCTGGATGTCATACGGAAAACAACAACTGAATGCACGTGCAATCGTATGTATGTCCTTTTATTTTCGGTAGAAAAAATATTGATGAAATTCTTCCTTGTTTTTGCCGCAAAGGTGTGTAAACAAATGTCCATCGAGTGCATTTGATGTACTAATTCACATAAATTTCTATCATTCGTCCTTTTTTCTCTTTTCATTCACAAAAATAGACACATAAACCATTAAGGATGTTATTCTTGTATACAAACAACCTTTCATCGGCGATTCTGGTGTGAAATGAAGATGTCCGATGATTTTTATTTTTTTGCACAAATTCAATAGGTGACAGTCCTTTGTTATCCTTTTTTCGGTGATTTATCCATTTACACCGAAATATAGAGTTGCGATTACAAAGTCAAAGAATTTCGATTTTCTCGTCCGGAGGACAAACAAAAAATGGGCAAGAAAATGTCCTCTCAATTGTACTCTATCTGACTTTCGATTGTTGCACAATGTTTGGTAAACATATCCTTTTTGATAAGTTATTTTTTTTGTAAAAATATTTTCGTGGAATAACACCACTGCCAATACAAAACCATTTCAATTCGGTTCGTGTGTTGTGCTGGGCGGAATACAGGACCCAAATCAATTTGTAATTTTCCACAAAAAAAAAAGAAAAATCTTTATTTTCGACAAAAAAAAAAGATCCAAAAATAAATTGTCGAATTGAAAGAGAACTTCATAGATACGGAATGTAAGTATTTATCCAAAAATACAACACAGCCACGGAGTGGGGTATTAAACACTCGTAAAGAGGATGTCACTGAAATATTTCAGATATTCCTTTGATGATTTGTGATTGAGTCGAAACGTGACTTTTGTTCGATTTTTGTTTTGGGGGTTTCCGACAGAACTAAATGCGATTCTGGAACAGAACACCAGCTAAGCATGCACACAGAAGGAAAACATAGAACGAACGCGTGTACCAAGAATGTCAGGCGTGCCGCAATAATTTAAACGTAAACGCTCGCGCGCCTTTAGCTCATGATGAGGTAGAGTAACATTTTGGTTGGCGGATGGTGGCATCATCGTGTTTAACCAGATGTGGATGGGGTAAGTGAGCGCATGTTTGTTATGTTGTGTCGAATGGAGAGGCGGGAGAAGACCCTTTTGGTCGCATGGTGTGCACCTTTGCCACGAGTTGCGGTACGTGATGGTTGCAGATCACTTGGAACAAACGTTTGGAGTGGTGGCCAAGATGAAGTCATTAATTTGGAACTCCCTTGACAGAGGGATGAAGGCGGATTTGTTAGGTTTGAGAAAATATTCAGTTTTAATTTTGAGCAAACTTGTACCATTTGAAATAATATAGAAATTCTGAAGAGTGGTTAGGAGCACACTATTGGTTGTTCTCAAACTTCGTCAGTGTTTCGAGAAGTTTGGGCAATTCCGGTTGGCAAATAATATGTCGGTTATCAAGCAATGGAACTATATCCGAAGCGGAATCTCGTAAAAGATCATCCCAATACAAGTCTGCAATCCTATCTCTCGAAGGATAGGACAACCATGTTACAAACAAAATCGTTTTTAGTGATGAGGCCTACTTTTAATATAGGTCGCAATCAAAACCGCCTTCGACTTGAAGCAGAATAAGCTAAGTAATATCCGCACTAAGTAATATCTGCTGGACTAAGTGAATTAGTGGGAGAGTGAAATTAACTGGAAATGACTTAATCATTACGTACACCAAATAATTTCTAGGATTGTATATTCGTTTGTTCGTTCCACAAGATGCAAGACCCCTTCAGAAGTGCCAACACGTAGAAGAGCTTATCTGCAATGTTACATGAACGACAGAAGCATTTCGCTAACTATCTGATTAGTGATTGTCAGTGTGGTCTAAGGCAAAAAAAGATCACAGGCGATCAAATTTTTAGACTCTAGCAGTTCTTGGAAGAACGCAAGGACACATTTGATAATATTTAGAAAGACAAGCCATAACGTTTAGGTTAACGTGGTAGGCTGTCCATGAAGGTCCATTGTGTTGCCACAAGGATCAAGATCTCTATGAGCTAGTTGCAAAAACAAGACGAGCTTATTATAAAGCGGTGGTGGCCACTGATGTTTGTGTTAGCAATTTCCTACAAACGGACAGAGCTTGGCACATACAAAGAAAGTGCAATATGGTTTCCCCCTCTTTCTTCCCCCATGCAGCTTCTAGAGAAGACATTTGTCAAAAGGCCTAGCCTGATGGCGTGCCTGCCAATGATGTAGTGTCCTGTAGTGACACCTACTATATATGAAAGGATCGATAATCGACATTTTCAGGCTAATAAAACAGTTGAAACATTTAAGATCAAGTCAAGTCTGCTTGGTAATGAGGAACGTAGTGCCATCTGTCCACCTGCGGTTTGTTGAGTTGATAGCTTAAGTAGCAACTTAACAGTAGCAAGAAGCATACCGAGATTCTCCTTTTCCGGTAAAATCAGTAGGGTTGTCTATAACCCGGCACCCAGATAAGGTGAAGAATATTATATAGACAAGCCATAACTTTGGAATTGCCATCAAATTCGTACGACAGAATAAAGATAGAGACTACTCTCTGCTCCATTAAAGTTGGTAGCGACATTACCGAGACCTTTCACACGAAATGGAAATGATTTAAACAAGGTCCTGTCCCTGTCGCTTTTAGACAAGGCCCTTTCTTTTAAGTTCATATTGGAACAGACTGCGAAATTCAGAAGATAATACAATATAGCGACGACATTGACATAATTGGCAAAACTCAAAAGGTTATCTTCTTCCAACAACATTTACTGAAGTTGCTGAGAACTTCGATTTTGTCAGTACTTTGGGGTTCCGTATTTTTTTAAAGCATGTCAGAGCAAGAAAAGTTAAGTTATTTATGTAAATTTATGATGATCAATAACTATCGATTCCCAAACAGAACCAAAAGCATTGAAATGGAACCTAAGGTGGAAATGATCCGATTTAATCCTCGCACATCCTTCTTAACTTCAACTAGAGGAAGTCGTGTATTGGACAGAGTGTAACCCATACTCATAAAATTCAAGCCTGAGCGGGGAACAGCAAATACAGCTACCAAACCATGTGAGGGAAAGGAATAAAATTTTTGTTTCTCCAACTACTTGCTATGACTTTTCAAGATAGATAGAGCTAAGAAAAGGCATTGCACGTTGCTTGAATGACATGTGTGAAGTGCAGTGTAGTGTATGGCCTGATGAACAAAAATACATCAGTGGGCTAGCCATTGAAACGAAGAAAGCATCGAATAGATGAGACAACTACAACGCACAACTAAGAAGCTTAAATGTGGCTACAATTCGAGTCAACATCTAGTGAAAAGCTTAGATGTTTCTGTCCTTATTTGAAAGAAGGATCAACTCAAGCCATGGAAGGCTTATTTTGCTATGGGCTTAAAGCGAACAGATTTACGAAAATTCTGATGACCTTTAACAAGCTATTAATATCGGTTAAACTATTTCAAAACAATTTACAATAGGTTTAAAGTGGAACTAGACAATTTTGCATCCTTTCGACGCTATTGCTCTTTTTTTTAAGGTAAGTGATATGTTCCGCCCCGTATTGTGGAAGACGGGATTCCTACACGTGAAGAGTATCTGCCTGAAACACCGCTGCCTTCCACTCTCTACGATTCCGGGCATCTTCGATTCCAGTTCTAGACCAAGCGCTCTGGCATCCACGATAGCTTGATCCTTAAAACGGTGGTTCGGTCTTCCTTGTCATTCCGAATCTGGGGGCTGTGATTCGAAGATCCTCTTTGCTGACACATTATTGTCCATTCGCTCGATGTGGTCAAGCCAGTGGACCACATATTGGTACAGCTCGTAAGGTTTTATTTCAATCTCAAGTACCTTGAAGTTAGTACAATATCTGTCAAATGTCTGTCTCAGTCCTGCCTACAAATAGTCATTATTTTCTTTTAGTGCATGTATCCATTGGTGGAGCATTAGCATGGACTTTATCTTTAACATAGCTTCAAATGAAAAAGTCTAATGGTATTAAATCGCTCGATCTCGGTGTCCAATTGAAGTCTCCATTTCGAGAAATCACACGTCCAGGAAATTCGTCATTAAATTGTACCATTGTTTCACCAGCTATGTGGCATGTGATGCTGTTCTGTTGAAAAAAAACGTCGTCTACGTCTATAGCATTAATTTTAGGGAAAACAGTCTGTTATTATCGTTCGAATCGATTTACTGAAACGGTCGCACCAGTATCATTTTCGTAAAAGTATGGCCCAATGATACCGCCAGTCCAAAAACCGCACCAAACTGTCACTCGTTGTGGATGGAGAGGTTGTTCCACTATTTTTCTTGGGTTTTCAGAACCCCAAATGCGACAGTTTTGCTTGTTTACATACCTATCCACACGAATGGAAATGAGCCTCATAACTTACAATATTTTTTTGCAAAAAATCGTTGTCTACTGGCTTAAATTCTTACGTCAGCTGGACCTTATAAGCATCTAGAATAAGATCTTTAAGCAAAATGCGGTCTTTAAGCAAAGTGGTTGCGTACAGGCCCAATGCCAGTGATCGTTTCGAAATAGACACACCTAGATTTTCAGTCACACTTTCAGCTACGACGGCGATATTTTCAACTGACCTTGCCGGATGAACACTAGTTGAAGTCTTCGTATTACTAGTCTGTGCTATTATCGAATAAATTCGCTATAGCTGCGCGGTTAATTACGTCCAAAAGCGGTGCGAACTTTACGAAACGTTTCCGCGATATTTTCACCATTTTTGTAGTGAATTTCCACTATTTCAATACGTTGTGCGAGTGTGTATCGACCCATATTTAATAACCTCTTAGTTTTTACTTTCTAAAAGTCATCGTAATGATAGCTGAATGTTGACAGTTGAACAATGAGGCAAAACTTAAAATGCACCTCTTGTTGCATGATGTTTTATATATACTCTCCCTTTTATATTTATATTTATTTATATTTAAAACTTCAGTGAGTCCTTCCCAGATCGTAAAGTAGACCCTCCATTTTTTTCTGATCTTTAGTTCGCATCAACTTTGCCCCACCGTCACCTCATCCAGATAAAACGACAAGGAGAACTTCAAGTATCAAGATCCAACAACCTCTACGAACTCCTAGATTATTTGACATTTCGACACCTTCCGTTCGCCGAACTCATAAATATTACACGCAGCTATGTATGTATGTCGTCTTTCCAAACACAAAGTGAATTCCCCCTCAGGTGAATATATCTCTTAATCCTTTTGAGTCGATAAGTCACGGCTGCTTCAACACCCGTCTTTTGAAGTGTTCTTCCAACGACGTATGTATCTATTTTTGGAAAATTAATAAATACCAGCGAAATTCTTGTAGATACTTGCGTTGGAGGCACACATAATATTGTTTATATTATTAAGTTTTTTTTTTATATTTGACCACCCAGTGGTTGCTACTTGTCAACATTTTAAGACTCTTATTTACGATTCTGGTTGAACGCAAAACAACACAAAACATTGGCAAACATAAAAAACAAGAAAGAAAGAAAAGAAGAAAAAAATCCATCACATCCCCTTGCCAACAAATGTCCACATTAATCAGAGAAATTAAAATAAAAACGTCATCCGTGGGTGGACAATCCAATCGAGCGCATCCACTGTGCTCGTCCTTCTCCACAGCAACCGCACGCAATAATTTTTGGGGAAAAATTTTATGTGCCTACCGCGGACTGTCAACGCGTTGGCGGAAAAGTTTCGCGCGTTAATTTTCTCCCGTACTTTGTATACGAGAGTACGGTATCCTTACTCAGACAAAAGGACTCTCGAACTTTTCTCGCTGATAAGTATCAGTTTAAGAGCAGAAAACAAGAACAAGAGGCTCTTTAACATAATTAAGCAATTAACAGCGAAAGCCCTTTAGTGCCGCACTGGGAGTGCGAATCTTCTGCGCTCGCATCCCTCATTAAGTCAGTGTTACTGGAAGTCGGGAGCTGCTCCTCCATTGTTTTGTTTTAATTAATGCGGCGGCAAAGTGGGCTGGGTATACAGGGATTCCTTCTCCCTGGAGAAGGGAACGCGGAATTGAATTGGTAGTTGCCCTTGTTACGTTTTAATTTATCACTCGGGGCGCGAGAAAAGAATTGTGCTTAGCATCTTCGGTGATTCGGGGTGATTAGATGCGAAGGGGTTGCCTTCCAGTTCGAGTTTGTTTTATAGCGGTGGCGGGCCATTTTCTTAGATGAAAAGTGCCTTTTTAGCGGCATTTGCCTATGAATGATGTGGCAATTGGTGCTTTCCGGGATTTTCCATCTGTTTTCGGTTAAGTGGAATGACTAAGTGCTAAGTAGGCAGTTGGCGGAAAGGGTTGGTGTTTTTATCGCATTTTGGGACGCGCCCTTGTAATGGATTTTGTGACTGAAAGCCGCTGGTTGATTATATGACCCCGGGGGAATTCACTTTGATGTTCTTTGTGTGCAACCGATTCGAGTAGTAGATACATCATGGGATTGTCCGCCTTGGTTTCCTTTTCTGCGACGACAGGTAACGTATCACTTACGGATTTCGCATAGATTTGCTCAAAAGATTTCCCATGCCTTGAATGCACCGGCATTCATCTCTGATGTCATATAGCACACATTTGGGTTAAGCGGATGAGGTGAATGTGTGTATTTTTCTTTCGTCCTTTTTGTATGACAAACTTACGCACGGTTAACTCTATTGTGAGATGATTTTTTTCTTTTGAGGCATTCACCAGAAGTCTTGGGAACTTAAAAGTTGATCGGATGATGCATTAGCTGATGATGAGGTTGAATGGTGTTTGTAAGGATCATCCGCATTTGCAATCGAGAATGGAAAGGACATCTTTGATGATGTTTTTTTTTTTTGAACATCTTCTTGTTGATGATGGGAATAAACATGACATCCTTAATCTACTTAGCAATGGGACGGTGATGGGAGAGATGTAAACGGTGTTTTCTGTTTTCTCTATAAAGGACATACTATACATAAGTGAGCAGAAGAGTGAGTGCGGATGAAGTGGGTTTTTGATAATGTTTTCTGGATTGTTTTGGATACACATAGATCGCATCTTTCTTGGTACTTAAATGTAATTTATATAATTGTCTACTTATTACCCACTTTTGGTAAGAGTACATAACTTAACAGAAAATAGGAGAGCAATTATGCCAAAAATAAAAATTTGAAGGTTTCATCCTAAAGAAGAACAAACCGAGTTATTGCCAAGGTGATGAACGAGTGAAGGCAATCAATCAGTCACATTGCATATATCTAATCATTAAGCCATAATGACTTGACTTCTTGAGAAGTTTTCATTAATGCTTTTGCAGCAATCTTATAAATTTCTGTCCTTTCCCTCTATAGAGGAAGGATAGAATCCATATAAAGGGTTTTGGTGTACAATTCTGTACAACTCTTTAGCCAACTCTTGACTTCGCTTACTCTATACCGATTTTACGGGACAAACTCGCAATCATCAACTGACATGTAGAAAAATTCAGTTTGTCAAACGAGTCAAGTGCTGTCTCTGCATTTTACTTACTAAGGTAGCTAAACTAACTGACTTCCTTCTTTGCATTTGCTCTTGTGAATTTTAAGGGCAACATAAAGCTCCTAACTCTCTCGAAGTTTTGCATTAAGCATTCCTCGGTCAAGCCGCTCTCTAGTCATTCCAGGGTAATGAATGGATTTGGCAGTTAGTCATGGAACTGTTGCCTTGAGTTTCTTTCTTAATCACTACATAAGATTCTGTAAACGTTCTTTATTCATGATCCTCTGTATGCAAATCAATGTCTGCAAATCGGATGTCCTCCAGGTAGTGTGCTATTCCTCCTGCTCTGAACTTTAGTCATAGATAAAGCCCTAGAATTACTAACAAAATCAAGATAAGATGGCCAAATTCGATGAGCTTACATCGGAAATGAGCCCAAATGCCCATTTGTCAGAATGAAGCTATACTGAGTCCTTTCAGATTGCCTCAGATCGTATACATTAAGTCAAGACTTTATTCAAATCGACTAAGTTCTTAATGTCCGAGGTACGCTCTCAGTAAATTCGATTTTTTTTATAAGAGATTACACCGATTGGAGGAATGCAGGAAGGAATTTTAAGGATTCATAGCATTACCAAATTCTCAAATCGGGTTCCGAACTAGAAGATGACAGCATTGGAGCTGGGGATGTTGAGACTATTCAATGTGTGACAGTGCTTAGAAAGACAATAGTATAGTTAGTGGTGTCATTGCTTATAACCCGAACTGTGCAGGTTCGACCGGATGGAACGAATAAAATCTACGTTTGTCGAACCCATGGATAAAAAGATAATCTGTCTGGTACCATGGACCAGGTTAGGTGTATCTGTGGTGTTCTAACAAACTAACAATTTTCAAAGCAGAAGTTCATTTTACTAAACTATGTGTACGGCAATGCCTTTGGAAAAGAATCAAACGAAATCGCATCTATGTATACCTTTCCAATTAGTCAAGCAATGGGTCCTTAAATCCTAAACAGTAGAGTCCAAGCTTGTCTAGGAATCAATTTCTTTGAACATCTTGCATTGTATTCCAGGTCATGAAGGTTTCTAGAGAGATAAACAAGCAGTCAGTTCTTCATATGATCGTTGGTCTTGAGCTCTGTTTCGGAGCACAACCTAGCAGTATTAAACACCTTAAAGGCCTAAGGCAAGTGAAAAATTCATCAAATCCAACCAAAACAAGGCCAAAAATTACTCAAACTTAACAAAGAGGACCTTATAGTTTTAACAAAATACTTGACCAGTACTGAGATTACGGTTTTAAGTCGTAAGTCCATCGAACTCACCAATGAAACAATTATGGTGAAAGAATATAGCCCTGCTTCATCCAGTTTGGATCTTAAAATTTTCAGATATAGATATGATTTGGATCTATCGTATGTAGCTGAATATACATTCAAAGGAGACCAAGGCGAATTTAGACCAGAATCTTGTTTTCGATATCAAATGCGCCATTCAATTGTTATCTCATTCGTTCCAGGATTAATGTAGCTATTACCTTAACCTTGGTGTCTACTGTCAATAATTCCATTCACCCAATCAGATAAACTGAAAGTAAGCTGCTGGACACTAAGGCCTTACTGACATAGACTGCACTTAACATTGAAAATCCAAGCTGGTAGTTACTGAACATCTTTTCACAAGCACTTCAAAAGTCATGACTTCTGATATGATAAGG
This sequence comes from Xylota sylvarum, assembly GCA_905220385.1. NCBI lineage: Eukaryota > Metazoa > Arthropoda > Insecta > Diptera > Syrphidae > Xylota > Xylota sylvarum. Next base: position 126,017,546 of record LR999957.1, read on the forward strand.
CACTCATGCATGTTTATGTAAGTATCAAAAACTTTAGTCATATTGTCTAGATTACTTGGACACTTTTGTGTAGACGTCTGACCTTACTTGATGATTTAGTGTAAAATTCGGTTGGGAGTTAAACCTACTCGTATCCATACTTCACAGAAAATGGCTGAAAATGTAAAAACTCACTATAACAACGCTAGTACCAACTACATAAGCAATAACCATTAAATATACCTACGCCTCGTTCTGTTTATTCACAATATCCCACATCTACCACCTGGCGGTGGTCTACCCATTTATTCTAGACTCATTCAACGAACCCACCCGAATGGAGTGTGAACTTTCTTGTACACTACACTACCAACCATGCATAACGGTAGCAGGAAACAAGTAAAAAAAAAAAAAAAAACATAAAACATATATCAACCAACACCAGTCACCCAGAAAATCGGTTTTAAGTTGTACACTTTGGTCGTGTAACTTCCCCAAACTTTGGATGCCCAGAAAAGTTAACCAATTGTCCCCCTTCGGAACCATTTGTTCGCTGCTGGAATGAAGAGCGAGCGCATTACAACGCGCGAAGGAGAAACCCAACCTGTCAAGCGGAAATTGGAGGTGTGCGGCAAAACACGACGTGACGAGCATTTCCTCCTCTAACGTCAAAACATCAAAATGCAAAGTGCATTGCGTGACAGTGCATTTGGCATTTGACACCTACCCACACCTAGGATGCCAGGAATTGGCGAACTGCTGCTGGGCACTTTAACGCCACATGGTGCGCCACCATTGGCTTTGTGTGCGCGGAGTCGTGCAACCGAAACACTTAAGGGCGCCTGCCACAATTTAATGGGCGCAAATTGCAAATTCACTGACACCCTGAACGGCATTCCACTCTGCGATTGACGAGACATAATCAAAGGGGCTACAGGGTGTGGAGGCTAGCAGAACGTGTACACTGCACACTCACGAAGGCCACTCATGAGTTTCACCTTTGATCTTGATGGTATTTTGTAAGCCAATTTAATTGGCGGATGAATGGGTTCATGTTGTTAAAGTTTTTTTTTTTTATTCTTAACCAACCATGTTGGTGTTATGAATGGTGGCACTGACAGCCACAGTTATTATGGTTCAAGAGTCAATTAAAAGGAGGAAGTGTGGGTATACGAGTAAGTATACATACTTGGCATGCGGTTGTCTTGGACTTGGAAGGAAACGAGCTCGCATAATGAAATAAACAAGTTCATCGAAACATGAAGCAGTCGATATCGTACCGTACCGTCGTATTTGGAACCGCACCTTTGCCGGAAAAAATCCACTCTCTCGATATCCTTTAGGGAGAAGGGATTTTAATCTTAAGTCTGGCATAAGCTCCCATGTGATACCAAAGTATCTGCGACCTATCAGTCTATCATCCTTCTTGCTTAAAATGATAGAAAGACTGATTGATATCTATCTGCACCAGAGAATTAACCCGAGTATGTTCTCTGTGTGGAAAGGATAATCCCTCGAGATAGGCTTACATTCACGTATGTGCATCATAGAGGCACTGGACTGTAAATCAGGCATTACCGCCACCCAAGAAGTGCGATGGAACGGACCGGCCAAAAGAAGGATGAGAAACTGCAATATCTACTACGGCGATTGGTACCGACAACAGAAGCAGCGGCCACTTGGGTGTGGGTTTGTTATTGGAGACAAACTTAGGCAAGAAGTCTTGAGTTTCAGGCATGTGAACGAGCATCTCGTAAAAGTTCGCATCAAGGCTAGCTTGATATGCGCTTGACAGCTTTTACGAGCTCTTAGACAAGACGTATGAGCAGTTCCCTAGCTATGATGTTAAAGTTGTTCTGGGCGATTTTTACGCAAAGCTAGAAAGAAAGGGCATCTTTGGTAGTATTGAAATACTGTGAGAAAGTTTGCCGAGCTACAATCGCAAAAGATCGCCACAGCCTGCACGGATCGAGTGTCCTTCAATCTGTTAAGAGGTCCTATGCCGCCAGCATCAAGAACTGAAGACCAGACCACTGAAGACCCTGCCAAAAAGCCATCAGGAATGCCGCATCTGATGTGCTCGGTTTCCCTCGATCATCACCACAAAACCCCTGGTTCGACGAAGAATGTCGGCAAGTAAATGTAGATGGCATACAAAGCAGCGCTGCATAGAAGGACCAGAGCTGCTCGCGAGCTCTACGAGCAGAAGAGAATAGATGAATATCGGCTTCTCAGAAGGAAACAGAAGGTGCATGAGAAGCGCGCGATTAAGGAAATAGAGAGATGCTATTGCAGGAATAAGGTTCGCAAGTTTTAGCAGAAGGTAAAAAGAACATGTAAAGGCTACAAAGCCAGAACCGAAGCCTGCAGGGACGAACAAGGAAACCTAGTAGTTGACTCGCAGTCGATGTTGAGGATATGTGAAGATCACTTCTGTAGATTGTATGTATTACGGCAACGATGAGTCAGGCAGAATGAATCATTCAATCTGGACGATGATAAACAAACATTTCCGTTCACCCGATCTGGAATCCATTGAAGGCAAGGGGATGACTTGGTAAGAACCATGCACCAACTCATTTGCAAAATATGGTCGGACGAAAGTATGCTCGATGAATGGAACCTCAGCACTGAGATGGCTAGGACACGTAGGGCGAATCTTACCGACACCAGTGCTCCAGTCCGCAGAATCTTCGTCGCCCGGAGCGACAACGCAATAGAGGAAGACCTCGCCTAAGATGGCGCGCTTAAGTGGAAAGGGACCTCAAACAACTTGGTGTGCTAGACTGGAGGCAACTGGATAAACATCGAGCTGGCTGGAGAGTGTTGTTGGTTGAGCCCAGGTCCACCCCGGACTGTAGAGTTAACTAAGTAAGTAAGTTAGGACGCTATTAGCAAGACGAAATGATATTTGAAAATGGCTTGAAATAAGCTAGACCTGGCTTAAGCTAAATCATAAATGCAGAACCTACTGGGTTAATTATAAGTAATAAAGCGATCACAAATCTCTGGGCACTGCCTGATAAACGAATATGCTAAAATATTAGGCTTCCTCTGTCCTTCACCCTTACCTACATAAATCTAAATATTGAAATCTTGAATCCACCTTTATACATAAGTCTTTAAATGCTGGGACATTCTGCGGAAATATTTACAGAGGTTTTATCAATATCCATAGACAATTTGCAAACAGGGTCATTTAAAAGATTGAGTCACTGAAGGTGCTTCTTTAATGGCCAGTGGACACTGATGACAGTGAAACTCTCTAAACATGCTATTCAACATCGCATTGAGTTTCAAACCCAAACTTACTGGTTAATCAATTGAAGATTTTCAGAAAATTGGTTGCAATTACTGAAATTGATTTGAACAGGTTCGACGTCAACTCTCTCTATGAGAACTGCAAGTTCAAAACCCAGCTTTCTTTGTATTTGAGGTCTCAAGAGTTTTTTCGATACATCATTGCAGATGGTTTTTGGTCATATTCAAATGTACACAAGTCTACATAGTGCAAGTCTTAAGTACTCTACCCAATTTAAACATGACTAAAGGACCAGAACTCCATTCCGTGGGTCTACGTAATAATTCTTCTGCTTTCTTAACAAAGTCATCACAGTCACACGCAACAAAAAGGTGAGACGATAGGAATTCTGAAAACTTGTCCAAGACGATCACTCGCTTCAGTCAGTCACTCAACCGTGTGCCACATCGATCGATCTAAAACAAATAATTGATTAACGCATCGCTTCAGTTCGCTGACCCGTCAAATTACCATCGTTACTGCTCCTCTTCTCCTACTACACACTACACCTGTGACTCGTTCCAGGGTGCCCCAGCACCCGGAACGTAAAACTTACCCCCTGCTGCTTAATAAGTCAATTATGTCATTACGCGCGTATGCATGTATCGAATGCGCTGTGCACTGATGTGAGTTAAAAATAAAATAAACGATTGATTGCCCATAGATACCAGATACCGGCAGCAAAACGAAAAAAAAAAAAACGCAACACGAAATTCTCACGTAGGTATTTCGGTTGGTCCGCGCTCTCACACACACCCATGCGTAGACTTTTATACCGCACACACCACATCGCACCGCACATGGTTATGCTAATTACATCGGCAACAAATAATTTCGTTTAATTGATTTCGAAATTCCACATGTGAATGGGAGTGTTAACAACAACTACGGTCCACCTGACAAAAGGAGCACGAGAGCACACACATGAAGTACGAAGTATGTACCTGCGAAGCCACCCTTACCTCCCATCTCCCACCCGACAAACGAGTTCGATTGTCCTCCACCAAGCTGACACACAATTTGCAAACGTATCGCAACCCTCAAGTGGGAAAGCAGCACTCAAAACAAGAAAAAAAAAGTGAATACTCCCAACCAACAGAATATGCAACCATCCCCTGGGTTGGGGGTTGTAGCGCACAATCGCTACAATGTAATGTGCGTGTGTGTATACTTTAATTGCGGATTTGTTTTCGAGATTTTCCATTTTGTCGTTGTCCTTGTTGTTGGTATGTGGTGGTGCACTGTTGCTGCTCTTTGACTTCCCTATCGTGTGTGTGTCGGGGGGTTGCTGATGGGGGCGCCCCCTCGTGAAAGAGAAAACCTCACCGAGAGGGTTTTGTTTTTTTTTACAAGAGTTCCTGGGAAAAAAGACAAAGCCAAAGAACGAGTTGTATGTTGGAGGAGTATTTCTTTTGTTTTATTTTTTTTACGAAAACGACGGGAGAGCGCTTTTGGCTCCATCTTTGGAAAAACCTCGGCATTAGCGCGATTGTGATGTTAGCTTTTTTCGTGTTCCCGGTGGTGGTAGTGGTGTTGTTGCTGCTGCTGCTCTGCTCTGCGCGGGGTGAATTTGAATTTTTCATTCGGTTGAGGTGGATGTGGGGCGACATCTCTGATGATTTGCTCGAAAACATATTTTTCATGGAACAGAGAAAAAGTCTTTGAAAGAGAGAAGTACATATTTTTATATTCTCTTGTGGAAACTTGTTATGGGTGATGAATGAGGGTGGTTGCGGGTGAGTTGATGAGTGGCAGATGATGTGTTGGTATTTTTTTAAAATTTAAGCGGGAAATATGTTTTTTTTTTTCGATTGAAAGATGGTAGACTTGATTTAACAGGAGTTAGACTTATAAGACTGTACAAACCTCGTTTATATTTAAACAAAACTTAAAAAACCAAAACAGAAACTTAAGATGCTCCAGTTTCGTCTCTGTTTATAGTTGTATTGTGAATTGTAGTAAGAAAATCGAAAAATGGGTTTTTTACATTGAATTTGTTTTTTGTTAGGACAAATAAAGTGGTTTAGAGTTTTTTTATTTGTACTCACTTACGTTCTTGTAAGAGGTGAGTAGATTAGAACTCCCAAGGCGGTAAAAACTAAAAAGGCACAAGTGAGTACGTTATTGCGACCAAAGTGTATTGATTTATAGACAAGCTGTACAGAGCCATGTCTAGTTTTGGCATCCCTGCCAAACTCGTCAGATTGTGCAGAATGACGATGGAGAACGCTCGCTGCTCCATAAAGGTCGGAAAAAATTTCAACAAAACCTTTGATGTCAAAAAAGGATTTAGAAAAGGTGACGCGCTGACATAAGATTTCTTTAACATCATACTTTGAAAGAATTGTGCGAAACTCACAAGCCAAGTCTACGCCGATGATATCGACATAATTGGTAGAAATCAGCGGGCTATCACTGCTAGTTCGGTAGCCTTGCAACGGAAGCTGCTAGGTCAGGAGAATTTTCACACAATATATAAAGTTAGGTTACGTACCTAAAGCAGATAAACCAGGTCACACTTACAGACCCAGAGTTCTTTCGTCATTTCTCCTCAAGACACTCAAAAGGCTTCTCGTGAATATCGAGAAGAAACAAGTGTTGCAACGGAAATTTATACAAAGTTCAGGAAGTATATTCAAAAGATAAATTTGAAAGCCGCATTCACTAACATTTGCACCAGTTGCCCTTCTAGACAAACATGCCCTGAAAAGGATATATGTAGAGCACAGCATTCCCAATTGGCTCTGAATAATACTCATCACTAGAAATATTACTTCCACTGTTACCAGAGAAACTCCCCGTGAAGCTTTTATTTCTCCCCTTCTCTGGATTCTAGTCATAGATTTTATACGTTGAAAACTAAGCAAAGTATGCTTAAAGGGATGGCGTGTTGATTTTTAGTTCAGGGAACATTCCTAGGCACTTTAAGTGCAATTATGGAATCAGCTCTTAATAGAGTCGAAAAATGAGCTGAAGATTGTGAACTTCATGTCAATCCGGACAAAACAGAACTGGAACTCTTCAACAGGAAGTGCAAAATTCTATTCTTCAAACTGTTATCGCGCAAGATGTCTTGATATACAGTGACGGACAAAACAATAGGACCACCGAGTAGTAGTAGTACTAAATAAAAAGTCGGACTGGAAACTTAATGTATTGAAAAAAGTCCGTAAAGTTCTCAACACTCTCTTCATTTGGAAGATGACAGCCGGAAAAAATGGGGCCTGAAACCCAGAATGGCCATATATCATGGTAGTCCGACCTGGTAATCGGCTGCAGTCGAGACGTTTATGTATCTTTTACCACTAGACTAGACAATTAGAGCCTACCAATGCTACGGATGTTTCTAAAATAAGTGAGGATTCAAGATCAGGTATATACTCGAGAGATAAATACCTACATATGGTTCCTGGACTTCCGGACACAAGCAGTGTGTTGCAAGCCGAAATTCTAGTTATTAAACTTATTAAAGTTGCGGAATTAGTTGAGATGGGATCAATATCGCCATCTATATTGACAGTAAGACAGGGCTAATGGCGCTAGAATCTTACACCACTAAATCTGAAATAGACAGGAATTGCCACACATGGCAGAAACATGTCAGATTATGTTTAGTACCTGGACCCTACGATGCAGAGGGTAATAAAATTTTCAACTTGCTGGCCAAAAAGGAGCAAACACAAGCATAAGCCCACCAATGTGAGTGGCTAAGAGAATTATTCTCGATGGAACCCGAAAGACTTGCGCCTTCTGTTAGATCGAAAAATCTGGGTAAATTATAAAACTAAGCAGATCAAGGATAAGAATAGCAATAGGAATACTTTCTGGTCATAGTCTTTTGAGGAAGCTCCCTATGAGATTAGGATTATCGAATACGGATGCATGTGTATTACACATCTACTCTGTGAATACCAAGCCATTGCCCGGTGTAGACTAGAGCACATTGGCACAAGAAACTTCTTCAATAACTGAAAGGAGGTTGGATTTTTGGACCAAATTGATGCAGTATTTAGGTAATGTAGGGAAATCAAGTGCTTGGGTGAAATGGTTTAGGTTTCTTGCCGCATAGGTTCTTTAATGATCATGTTGGGCTCACTATGGTTACTACTATACATATAAAATGATAAATACCCATGAATCAACATATGGAGGAAGATCACTCCTGATAAGCATCAATTCACTTGGGATCCCAAATAAGGACCGATCCGATGTCATGATTATGCCGATTGAAATTTTGGCAAATTGGCAAATGATTCAAGGAATAAACGAACACAGATGCTAAAAGGTTGCTAAAGCAGACTGGAGAAAACTTCTGGCTATCGCTACTAAATAGAGTATGACTATCATTCAAGCAGCTAAAGTAAGAGTTAGTAAAGGCTGTCGGTCACTGATACTATTTTCCGTAAATTGATTCATTACCAAAAGAGCCGATCCTTTTACGATCATAAAAGTAAATATCTTTAACAGCGCAAATAACTCTTAAACCCTTACTCCAATTACTCGGTCATTAAATTTATATTCCTGCAACTCAAAATTTTTTATTTTATTATCCCGCGTATGGCATATGCTAGCTCTGAGCAATTCGACAATAAGTCCAAACATACATCATCTGACAATTAGTTGCGGGTTTCCAGAACGTCTTCATCTATTGAAACCCGAAGGAGTGTGTTTGCTGTTTTTATTAGCGCGGATCATCCCCTGTTTAAATAAACTCCCGCTGCTGATGGATGTGGATGCAATAATAAATCAATTTTTATATTCAGTTCAGAAATAGTTCCGGCTATGGAGTGCAACGAGCCGAAGGAAGTCTGCAATGGAATTCATTCAACCACGAACATCATCCAATCCATCCGTCCATCAAAATGAAAAGGAATAACCGACAGCCACTCGTGTTTATCCGCATATTCGGCATGTAAAGCAGTTAATGAGTGTTTCCTCCATCTGCTACACTGGTGAGGATAGGATCATAAAGAAAAGGATACTCTCGAGTGGCCAGCCACACACATCGTTTAGTATACCTTTTATGTTTGGACTTAGGAACCATTCATTGCACATTAGTTGGGCGTTAATACTCATTTGGCATCTACTGATGAGCAGTATGTGCATTGCACTGTGAAAGGATAATGCTGTTTTGATAATATTTCGCAACAAGCACACAAATAGGATTATCCTTTTGATTTTCTATTATGATCTATATTTTTTGGATTTATGAAGTCATTGTTTTCGTATTTACTTTGTAATGAGGTAAGGATGTTGCAACTGGAATTTTTTTTTCCTCTAGATCCTATGTGTAAGGAATTAGATTGCGAACTGCACATCGTATCCAGGTACTCCTTCGTTCATGTGTACGAGAATATATGCGGTTGGAAAATGAAGCCTTTAAGTTTTCGCAGAAAAACAACAGGCCTGACTGATGTGTAAAAACTCATTTCATATCCTTTTCCGCATCAATGGATGATGTATGTATGTTGTCTTCCCAATTTGCATATAACCAGCATAACCATCCTTACTACTTTAAGGATAAATAAACAACAACCCATCTAACTAATTATAGGAAAATCCCACGTGCATTATAATTACTCTCAGTAGAATATCCCACGGCACGCCACCAATGATAAATTAGTTTCCTGTTGGATAAACACCACCATATCTGTTAATCAATCAGCGAAGGACAATTATTTATGCGCTCTGACACCAGACCATACGAGGATCGCAAAGTAGTGCAAAAAAAAAATAAATAAACAAACAATGTGCCCAACAAAGGATAAGCGAAGCTAAGATAAATGATACATGTACACCATACATATCCTTGCCGTACATAGTTGACTCGATCTCTTGAAAATGTTTTTCTTTTTAGTTCTGAACAAAATAACAAACAAAGTCCTGGCAGCTGAGGCGATATTTTTCTTTGATCCTGGTTGACGTTTAAGACAAAAGAAAACAAATAACATGATGTAAGGACTGGTATCCTATCCTTTTTGGAGAGGTAAATTTATGAGTGTGACATTGACATGTGTAGTGGGATATCCTGGGAGTTTCAATTGGCGACAAATTGTCTGGAAGGCTAATCTGAAAAGGAAGGACTTCCCTAAGAGATGGCGGTTTTGGTGGACAGTGGTCCATAGCATGTGTGGTCCACTTAAGTGTAGCCAGTGGCGGTATCTTTGGGTTTTCATCTTTTTCATGATCGGCCACTTGAAGATGCCATACTGTCTGGTAGAACTGATAGTGACTATTCAAGGACTTTGCTGAGGATGTACGGACATACATATGTCTATGTAGATCACTTAGGTGGTCTTTATTTGATGTAAGAGGAAGTTGGTGTACCGTTTCTGGTAAATCGACGCCCACAGGATTTTATTACATGATCTTCTGAGTGGGTGCATGCCGGAAGGATGAATCGTGGTGTACAGTGAGAGAGCATATCCAATATTAAGGAAGTCACACAACCACGTCTCAATCGTTTGACATCAAGAGTCTCAGTGAGCTTGTTACCGATCTTGATGGAGCAACAAGCATTTGCCATCGTCATTCCACACAAATATACAAGTTTGGTAGATACATGCCTATGCATCGTCTTAATGAATCCTGTCATAGCCTTCAAATCAGTAAAGAGATGATAAGTACCGATTTAGACCTCTTGGGATAAGATCGTCTATAATGATCTGGAAAGACTGATGCCGCTGTAAAAGTTGCAGTTAAAATAGTTTCCGTTTTGCTTATCTACAAAACAAGTCATACCAGATCTTACAATTGAGTTAAAGAATGCACTCTGCCAAGTCTTTCCAAGATTCATTGTTGCTGAGGATATCCACATTTATACCATCGCTAGAAAAGGTAGTACATCGATGTTAGTCACTCGAAACGCTTGAACATCCAGAGTATAGTACCCTGCGTCAATCGTTATGCGAATAATTTGACCCACCGTTTCGAGGGTCAGGTCATTCTTCGAAAATGTGAGCGTTGCCCTCGAGTAAGTAATGGTTCTAGGTCTAAGAAGGAGTTCAACACCTCCCCGCCATGATTCACCCATGCTCCTGGGGTTATTAAAAAAAAAAAGAAAAAAAGAGAGCGATGCGATGCGATGCGCATTGGTTTTAAATGTTTGAAGTTTGTAATGTAAAGACAAACAGAGCTTGGTAGTGTTTTCCACAATTTTTGAGGAAAGAATCTCAATACCTAATAATAATCCAAGAACGAGCTTGAGGGTTCGAAACGTTACGGGTTTTCTGAGAAACCTGTTGAAGGGGCGGAATGCAACTTATAAGATCAAGCAAAGAGAAGCAAGAAACGTTTCTACTGATAGTTCCAGTACTATCAGTTTTAGTCCTGACCAGTAGGCATAATGAGGTTGTAAGTATAGGCACTGATATAGATATGATAGTCTGAGGAGCTTGGGACAGATGGATGGCTTATAAATCACAGCCAAATCAGAGGAAGAACAGTAGTTCTTGTGTCGCTTAGAGAATCCTGGATTTGTCAGCGTTCTTGGCGTCGTAGAATATGTGGTTATTCCAACCATGGATAATGGTAATGGGTTCAAGTTTCGTTTAACCTTAAGTTACATTCAATTTCAGTCTGTTGTTTGTATCCCATTTTATTATGATAACAAGATCGGAATCTGCTGTGCAGACGGTCTAATTTCGCGGCCCACTAGCAAGGAAATATCCAATTTATTCTTTCTCGACAGCGAAGGAATATATTGGATATAGATTAAAAATAGTAGACAGGAGTTCATTTATAAAAATAAGAAAGTGGAACCCTGAGGAACACTGGGATCTACATGTACATATAATAGATTACAGATTTGCAAACGCCCAACTTGAATTGAATGGTGTCGCTTGTTACCACCAACGACCTTCAAAAGGAATTATTAAACACTCGAAGTTCACTAAATGAAGGCGAATGTGTTTCCATAGATTGCTTGTGTCTATCCTGAGAACACCCGAAACATAATTCTTAGTTTAATGGATTCAGCAAAGCCTAAAGCTTTGTGATGGTTAGATTCCAATCGGGAGCAGCTGCAAATGGTTATTTTCGTGGGTAACAAGAACTTTAAAGTAAAGATTTGTTGTCAACTGCCCGACCTCAAGATTGACTTGGGTTAGGTGGATGTCCCTGCCCAGGCATGAAGACACTTAGACACACTCACTTTCCTCCCAGCTCAAGGATAGGAATAGGAATAACATCCGGATGATTTTTAGGAAAGCCAAACAACTGGAAACCTAGTCACTGAATGACAGGGAATGTAGATGTGTTTAAACAGCATTTTCAGTAGCTACTTAATGGGCATCACGTAGAGAGAGTGATAGGGCAAGATGAGAACCCGCATTCAGTCAATGAAGAAGCCATCCTCCCTCCCAGTTTTGAAGAGGTTGGCTCAGCTATCAAAAAGCTGATAAACAACAAACCCGCCAGCTCTGATGTTCGTATGTTGCATGCACCAAATCATCAACCAGATATGGGTGTATGTCCTGTGTATGTATCTTCGAGAAAGGCGATCCTATAAGATCCTATCCAACGTACTGTGTGAACGTCTGAAGCCTTTCTGTAGCACACTAATCGACACGTACCAGTGTGGCTTTCGGCCGGGCAGATCGACGATCGACCAAATTTTCACACTTAAGCAGATCCTGGAAAAGACCAACGAATTTCAAGTCGAGACTCACCATCTCTTCATCGACTTCAAAGCAATATTTGATAGCATTCATCGTCTTGAGCTCTACAAGGCGATGGCCGGCTCAGGATCAGCTGTGCCGCATGACTCTGGAAAACACGCGGTGCAACGTGCAATTCTGAAACAGTTCCTCCGAACTATTCCAAACATGTGCCGGATTTCGGCAAGGAGATGCGCTATCATGTGACTTCTGCAATCTCTTGCTGGAACAGATAGTGCGCAGGGTAGGTGTTAACACGGAAGGCACTATCTTTAATATATCTGTCCAGCTACTAGGACACGCAGACGACATTAATATCTTCGGTCGCTCACGTCGTTTTAGAGACTTTTACTGCAATTGAAGAAGAGCGGAACGAGTTGGTAAGTAATTTCATAAGTAACTTCGATGTGGTTAAAGAGTTTACCTACATCGGAGTAAATATCAACTTCCCATCCATATTGCAATATCTGATTTAAACTCAAAAAAGAAAAAAACTTTAAAATTCTCAAAAAATCAATCGAATTCTTTGACAGCGAAAAATAATTAAAAATTGATTTTAATTAAAAACCCCCAACCATGTGGCGTTTCCATTTGGAAAATAAATTTCTTAAACAACAAGGGTTGCGTTGTAAAATTTTGAGAATTTCCAAAAATTTCTCCCAAAAACTAAAGTTCATCCAGTTTTCGTAGAAACTTTCATCCTTTTATCCTTTAGCCTAACGAAATGTGTGGGTAAGTGAATAATGAATGTGAGTTGAACACATGTAGACATCATCCGTCCCCATAGTCTCTGCCCCTTGACTCACTCGTACATCGTGGAAGGGTTGAAAATTAATGACCACATTATTCTGGCTGAAAATCGAAATTAGATGCAAAGTTAATTTTTTTTTGTTGTTGCTGCTTTTCTCTTCTTTCAAGTTAAATGCAAGGATAATAAGAATGTTTTTTTTTTTTTTTTGCTGTTGGGTTGTTTGAAAAGGACACTACACAGTAGTAGTACCTCTAACGTTTCCATTGACCTATCCTCCGTCTGAATTGGGAAACGCCAATGACTCGAAAAAAGGGGTCCAGACATTTTGGGCCAAAAAAGCCTTCAAAGCAAATGCTTTGTTATTCGAAAAAAAAGGGAAGAAGTCCTTTCTTCGTCGTCCGCAATGAGAAATTTCCTTTTAAATGAATCTCACATATGTGCGTGATGGCGTATGTGTAGCGGATGTGTCCCTTTTGTTTACCGTCTACACACAAGCACCATTCCCAAATTGACCCTTGGCTTAATTTTCATGCCCAAAAGAAGGATTAATTATGGTCATTTCGTAGAGTAATTGCAAAGGACGAACCGAAACAAAAGAAGCCGTCGCAAACTTATTCGACTATTGCCACCCGCTCCAACGCGCCTAAACGTATGTGAGGACGATCACCAAATCAGACTACCTTTGTTGGACCGGAAACTAACCATGCGTCTACAAAAATACAATCTACCCCCCCACAGGGCGACCTACGCAATCAGAATGTATTCCGAATTTGTTGGGGTGATGGTGCCTCTCCTCTGTGTATACTCTGAATCTGAAGAAGTGGAATTTTTGTTGCGCCTGAAATTATGTTAAATCACCTAGTAATGAATTTTTTGTTTGGGTTGTCCACTTGGCTACTTGGTATTTGGTTGGGTTCTAGACTCTTTTGGTCAAATACTCGACCAGTACAAGCACAAGGGTATGATTGTGGTAGGGGATGATGGGTCTGGGTGGGATGAAGATGAAACGCAGGTCATCGTCAGTTTGTCTAGTTGGGAAAATTCTTTTGCTGTGAAATTCTTATTTGAATAACGAAGTGGACGGTGGTGGTTAGGATGACGACGGGATGGATGAATGGACGATGGCGACGGATCTAGTTGGTTGGTCATTTGCTTAAGGATTTATGAATCCTTTTTAACTAGAATATAATTTATTGCTTTTTGGGTTTGGTTGAGATGAATATTTTCATTCTAAAATGGGAGTGTTGTTGAGGGTGGTTGAACGATATTGTTGGAGTTCTGTTTGTTGAAAGGGCGGCAGGGAATTTTGGGAAAAGGATATAACCGGATGCTCGATTGTATACGAATAAAGATACATTTTTGAAAAGGGTTTCACTTGGAATATTTGAAAGTGGACAATTTGTTGTAAAGGAGCGTGTTGGTGGTAGTAAAACTAATTGAAAGTCAGTCAGGTGGAAGGTCAAGAGGGGAAAAGTTTTATTAGTTGTTATGGGAATAAGTGGGAAAGGAGCACAATTTAAGAAATTAAAGTATAACGTAGTGTAGTTAGGTGTGTTGTGTCTTGTGAGTTTTTCATTTTATTAGTATCTGACTGATGTTTAATTTTTAAAGGCGATGTTGTCAAAGATATGCAATGAAGCTCAACCTAAACAAAACTGCTAGTTGAGGGAAATTAATTTCTGGAAAGTATAGCCCGGGCTATTAATAATTGAAAACTCAGTATGCTGATTTAGTCAATTCTCTTTTCTTTGATTAAACAGAAGAAGTGGAAAACTCAAGTGCTATGCACTTATAAAAGCCATTTGCGGAACGTAAGAAGGGTTATAATTACGTTCCGCTTTAGATTTTTCTCATTGAACTCACCTCCCCATCATTATCCTTGTCGTCGTCTTAGCATTTGTATTAGATACCAGCTACAAGAACGATGGAATAAGTAGATGAACTCCTTAAAAGGTCAACAAGTTGTGCATTAAAATATTTTGATCATATTGACGAAAATATACAGGTAACAAAAGCCAAGGTCGATTAGATAGAGAAGACAAAAACTGATAAGCAAATGGTGTTAAAAATGCATGTGTTGTATCAGAACAATCACTAGTACTCGAACCAGATGAGACCTGGGCGGACTCCTCTAAAGAGTCCCTTTTAATGCAAACACACTTTCCAGGATGTAAAAGTGTGATTGCTCATGCACCGGTGCCTGAGGCCGCGCAATCCTCATCCTGGAATGACATTAAGACAACAATTACAGAAGTTAATACCTCCTGGGCTATTAACAGCTTTTCTTCCTATAAATCGGCTGGTCCTGACGGTATACTTCCGGTTATGCTGCCGAAAACATTGGACCAGGTGGTTCCTTGGATAGTACCTATCTATAGAGACTGTATCCTCCTACACCACGTTCCACTGAGCTGGAGACGTGTTCGTGTTGTGTTTATTTCGAAAGCTGGGAAGCGTGGACATAAATCCGCAAAGAATTTTAGACCCATCCGATTATCGCCTTCCCTTTTAAAGGTTTTGGAACGTATTTAAGACACACACATACGAAATATCCTAGATCAATCCTTTCTATCCATATCTCAGCACGCGTATCCTAAGGGGCGATAGAGAAATAGACGGCACTCCACGAAACTGTTCGAATGAAAGAAAAGACAATTCACAACAAACAATACCTTGTTAGAGGTTGAAAGACCCTTCAGTAATGCCAGCACTGAATCGATTCAGGAAGCTTTGATAATACTGGATGTGGAAGAGTTTATTAGCAAATGGATAGTGACTATGCTAAAAACTAGAATCATTCAGTCGACCTTCGGTAACAGCAGTTCCACCATTTTTGTCGTAAGAGGATCTCCTCAGGTTGGGGTCATATCTCCTCTTCTTTGGCTTATGGTAATCAACAATATCCTGTGTAGGCTAGATAGAGATGGAGTCAAGGTTGTCGCGTATGCAGATGATGTGGTAATACTGGTATCAGGGATGTTACTTTCAGTTAACAGTGTGATTATGGAAGGTGCCTTGGATAAGATTAGCAAATGGGCCATTGTATGTGAACTTAGCGTCAAACCAAGGAAAACTGAACTGATGCTTTTTACCATAAAAACGAAAATACCGACCTTCACGCCTCCACGGCTATACAACTACTACTACTACTACTCTCCTTATCCACCAGTGTCAGGTACCTAGGTAGTTGATCCAAAACTTAGTTGGAAACTTAATATTAAGCAGCGGGTAAAGGAAGCCTGCGTGGCCTTCGGTGCTTGCAACAAAGTGCAAAGAACTGCGGCTCTAGCAACGGGGGACATGAGAACAAGTCCAACCGAGGCTTTAAATCTTCTACGACACGACCTTCATATTATGTTCATGTCTTCATGCAGTGGGGGCCGTGGCTCAAGTGGTTAGTGCGTTGGACTACAGAGGGATGGGTTCCAGGTTCAATCCCCAGACAACACCTAATATTTCTTTCACGGCCCCACCTCTCGCGAGCGTTTGACAAACATCCAAGAGTAAAACTGTCATGAAAAAGCTTCTCCAAACAAAAATTGCCCTTCCCTTCGTGTAAAGAATATAACACGCACAACACGAATGGTTGTGAGTAGCTAGGCCCTGGTAGCGTGTTCCAAGACTGAACTTCAGAAATGACGTCGCGGTCAGATTTTCAACCAGGTCGGAGTGAGAATCAGGCGAAGTGACAAATGAGTTCGAAACAACAATTTTCACTGATGGTTGTAAAATGGACTGTGGGGTAGGGGCAGGGATATTTTCTGATTACCTCAACATTTCCAAGCCTTACCGGCTTTCTGAGGCGGAAGTTCTTGCGGTACGTGAGAATTGCCGCCTACTCAAGCAAACCACCACAAGGATAGCCGAGTCAATAGACCTGCTCGATCACCATAGAAATGTTTCCTTTTTCTCATTGTTTTATCGCTTTTTCCACCAACAGTCCTTCTTCCTCTTCAGGCCATTCAATACCCGTCATACTTCGAATGCTCATCAGTATGCTCTCAAGCATACTCTTTTCTAAACCATACAACACGAATGTGGAATGCTCTACCAAGCTCTATTTTCAGAGTTTTCTGGAGACACGACAGGATGAAAGTGCGCTCCATCTCTCATTAGCTGGTCTCGCGAAGGTTAGCTCTATATTGGATTTAACAAGAGTTATGGGCGTTAGAATAGAAGTAACGACAATTGTCAGGTGTTTTTCGGACCCCATTCTTGTTAAATCATCCGCCCGTTCGGTTCCCTGAATGCCGTTGTGTCCTGAAACCCAAAGGACTGTAACTTCGTGGTTTGCTGTGAGTTTGCGATGAGTTTTTCATGGCTTCGTTTCAGAAGTTTGGATTTGACGAATGTGGCCTTCATAGCGTCTTGACTGTCGATGTAATGTCGATCCTTCTTCTTGAGTGCAGTTTCGTGGATATTTCTCATGCCGCTTCTGCGATTGCTAATACTTCCGCTTGGACGCTTCCACACTGCCATGGTTTGGAAGTCTCAGACAGCGAGCCATTTCGGGTTCAGATGAGAGCCCACTCCTTTGTTAGTTTTCGACCAGTCTGTGCAAATCGAGATATTATTCGGGAAAGATTGTTTTAACGTTTAAGCTGAAGTCCTGGGTGGTGATATATAATCTGTCTCGGTATCCAAGCGTGCCCCTCTCGCTATATAAAGGTGACCCATGACGTCGTCAGTGTTAGTATGGTTTCAAGGGCTGCAGTGGGCGTGGTTTTGTTGGTGCTGGTAGTCCCTATACATGCTAATCTCTTGGAAAGTGCTCTGAGGTACGTGATCTTGTCTGCTGCGGGCCACCAGACTAATTACCCATAGGATAGAATGGGCCTGACGATGACTGTGTACATTTAGTAGATGATTGCGGGTTTGGGTCAAAAAAAATCTCTTGCCATAGAGTTCAATGCTAACGTGGACAGCTTTAAAGTTGAAAAATGGGGTAGGATTTCAGTGCCGACTCAGTACTGTATGGTTTCTCCAGTCCTTACGTTTTTGGGACAATATTATTTCAACTTTGCCTCGTATGGGGTTTCCACTTGTTGGGCACCCAAAATATCGTTCTTCTTTGCAGCAGTCGATCTACTATCGCATGACAGCGAAAGGGATCTTATATTTGGGACAAAAAAAAGTCAAATATTTAGTTTGGTTACTAGCACTAACAATGACTTTTCGGCAAGGAGATGTACTGTCATGCGATTTCTTCAATTTAGTGCTGGCTCAGATAGTACGGAGGGCTGTTGTCAATACGGAAGGTATTATCTTTCGTAAATCAATAATGCTCCTTGGTTACGCAGGTTATATCAACATCATTGGGCGTTCCAAATGAGCCGTTTTAGAGCTGTTCACGGTAATTCTAATAAAGACTATATATATATTAGTCTGAGGGTTAACGAGGACAAAACCAAATATTTGCTGTCGACAAACAAACCAACATCTGTCTAGCGCTTAGGGCAAAACGTCACTATCAATAGTTACAACTTCGAAGTAGTTGAGGAGTTCACCTACATACCTCGAAGCAATTGTTAACTCTACGCACGACACCTTAGTGGAGATCCTGCTTCGGCTTGGGAAAAGAACTGGGTTCAAATCTTCTAACACGAAGGACGAAAGTGATACTCCACAGCTAAACGATAAGCAGTAAAGCGGAGCAGATCTTGGGTGCCTTCGAAAGAAAAATACTTCGATGAATATTCGGTCCCATTTGCAAAGGAAGACGAATGTAGGAGAACATATGGTTTGGTTTGGTTACAGCGAGCAAATAGGCATAACGTAACAGGCAAGAAAGTCTTCGAATCACAGCCTTCATTTTCGGGACGACAAGGAAGACGTCTTGTCCGTTATAAGGATCAACTAATCTTTGATCCCAGGCTCTTTGTTTTGACTAACTGCCAGCAGCATCCCCGGCCCAAAGAAGATGGAAAACCACAGTGCCTCAGTCAGATCCTCACAAGTCGTGAATCCGCTAAGTAACTAAGTAAGTATTTTGAAATTTGTCACGAGTTGCTTGTGCCATTCCTTTTTCTGAGAAAGTACTAGCATTTTCATCAATTGTCTTGTATCTGGTATTGCCAGCAATCTGTTCCAGCGGACCTGGTTCCTGTTGCTGTCGCTCAACTTTTAGAGAATTCCCGCTCTGAAATGTTACTTGCAACCGACAAAACAGAACCCAAACCTCAAAACGTAATCCTCATACCAAGAGTTAACTCCATTGAAACATTCCTCTGACTCAACTAATCCAGAAACTTAGCAAGTATGTTACATATTAAAGCTAAAATTGAATCGAATCTGTTGCAGTAACGTTGCATTTCACTTTTTCCCTCACATGCATGGTACACTCATGTACCTAAGTATCTTAATCCAAATCTCATTTTTCCCTAATCAGAAAAGACTCTCCTCGCACATCCTCCCGCACGTCGCCGCCGCAGCCCACCCTTCAATCAGGACACTCACTATCCTCATCATTGAATGCAACATATCTAAGCTTTCCTGCGGTTGCATTTTTATTCAATTCTACTACGTTATGCCGCCATTGCACTCGTTTTTGAAGTCCTTCTGCGCGAGCAAATGAGATCGCTGCAAGTTTTTTAGCCTCTTTGTAGAAAAAAAAAATAAAAAATCATCTCCAGTTTGTTGTTTTGCATTTTTTTATATTTTTTTGTTTTTCTTTGAAAGTTTTTTGCCCAAAAATAAGAACCAAAAAACTGAAATAGTTCCGCGCATGTATCTCCAGCAGCGACAGACTGAGAAGAGTGTTTACAATTTGCTTTTCCGATTTTCTTTGTTTTTCCACACGCAAATATAAAACGGCAAAAAGAGAACACCAACGCGGAGCTCCGCCTGTGCACGTGATCCGAGTGATTCCGGGGTTTTCCATCTCTATCCGAAAGCCTCGAGAATTATTTATTCCCTGCCATTCGGAGTGCCGGATGAATGATGCCCGCTGCAGGAGGACATTTTAAAATTTCGGAACGGAATTGCAAAAAGAAAAGTATTTCGTCGAGCAGCATTGCAACACTGCATCCAGGGCTTGTGTGCACTTGTGTTAGTTAAATCAATTTTCCTCATTTTCCACATTAAAATCATCGCAGTGTTGCTCCGCCCGCCCTCGCCACCCTGTTACAGTGCTGCCGGATCGGGGTATAATGCCATGGCAAGCAGCAACAAAATAATATTAAACCCAACCCACTAGAAACCGCAACATAAATCCCCTCGGGGATTGGGGGTGAACCGTCCTGAACCACACACACTCCTCTGACGTTTTCGTCGGAGCGTATCTGCTGAGCATCTCTCAGATTTGTTTGGCCTTTCTGTGTACTGCTTTGCTACTGTTGGAGTTGTTTTGCCTTTTTGCTTGTATAGAGTGCTTCTGGGTGGCCTACCCGATTGATGTGTTCTGTGTGTGTGGTCCTTATCTAAATATCCTCCAAGATGGGTGGTATGAGGCTGTGAGAGAGTAACTCTTTTACTCGCTCTCTATGAGTGTTTGGAGCAGATGGAGCTTTTCTGCACAATGTTTTTAGCTTTCGAATGATACGTATGTAGTTGGGAAAGAAATGTGACGTGACAGGATTGGTAATTGCTTCCAAAACTGATATTTTTCAAATAAATTCCAAAGGATTCACTGTAACACATTTTTAGGTTCAATCACTCATTCGGTACAGGTATCTCATCTTTAACAAATGAGTATGTTAAACATTTTTGCGAACAAACCCTAAGCCTAGTCCATGATTGCGACGTAAATGTTTCTGATCACACGAATACTATTGTTGGGAACTTTATTTTCATAAAAGAAGACAAAACACCTTTAGGACGATAAACTTCAATAAATTACAGGGAGCTGACGTCATTAGGGTGATGGATTTGAAAATTCACAGTTCCGTATTTGCACCAGCCATTGCAAAAATTATAAATCTCAGCCTAACACAAGCTAGGATACCACAAATTCTGAAGACAGCTGTGAAAAGATCGGTATTTGATAAATGTTTGGAAGAAGTAGTGACCCGGAGTTTTCAAAAGAACAAGGGTACGGGCGTTAATGAAAGCCTAAATAGAAACCATCATATTCTAGTATTCTTCATGGATATGCAAATATTTAGGCATTACTATCGACAGTCACTTTATATGGGACAAACATATTGATATACTCCGGTCTGATCTCAAGAAAGCGTTTTTTGGAGTGGTATACCTCAAAAATAGAAATGACTATGAACTATTTCAGATGACGACGATGCTCGAGTACTACGACGACAACAGTTTCCAGACAATAGACCACCGATTCAACACAAGAAGTTGTCCCAGAGGGATGTTTCAAACACCAAAGTTTTCCAATATTTATGGCAAAATAGAATTGAAGTGCAGCATATCCACGATACTATTTAAAGGAACTTCATCAACCACTTAAGACTATTGTTATTGTTGTTCTTTATATCATAGTTTGCTACAACAGTTTCTCATATAAAATTTTTTTGTATTTTGAACAGTCCCTATTGGGTTTAGCAGGTAGGTAGGTACATGAGAGTGGTGGTTTCCACACGGGGATAAGACCAAATTAACGTTGTGATGCACCGTTTTGAAATCAGCCCTTCAATCCAGGGCTGTCAAAAAAGTGTTTGCCAAGTGCATATCTTTACTAGGGCGGGTCATCTGCAATAGAAGTAAGTTAGAGATTATTTTTCGTCTTTATATCTGCACTTAAGACAGCACGTATTGTGAGGTATACCGAGCCTAGGTGCATGGTCTTCTATAGAGAGCTGTGACACATACACAGCACATTGTGTTCGTAGAAAACCCAATCGTCAATGGAGCCCTGACTGAGGACGCGAGAAGACCCAAAACAGCCTTGCCTAGCAATCTCATTAGAGATCTTATTTCCTGTAATCCCAGTGTGACCGGAAATCTAGACAAGAGTCAAGAGTGCAGCTTGCGACAGAATTCAAACAGTTCTTTCATTCTCGAACTATTTTGGACCGGGTTGTAGGGTTGAGCAAGGCCTTAAGCGCAGCCTGACTGTCGCTACAAACGCAGATACTCGGACCCAGCCACCTATTCTTAACAATATAGTCGGCAGCCATTTAAAAATATCCGCTTTAAAAATAGATGCATGCTTGCCTAACGTAGTGAAGTCTAGTGTTGTCGGTCTCCACGAAGGCTCCAGCACCGGACACTTGACTAGTTTTGGCGCCATCCGTGGAGTTTCAACTACAGCCCAGTCCATGCTCAGACTCTGGCCAAAGCCAGTCCTAAACGTCGGATAGTCGACTCTAAATTTGTTCAGCAGCCGAAGTAAATGATGTCATTGCATCAGACGGCATATCTATGGAACCATGGTCTTAGGATAAGTGTCGCAAGAGTGATTCGCTTGACTTTGCTGGAGAAGATCAAATTTTTAGAAGGCGGAGAGGGCTACGATCGAAGAATAAACTCCCAAAATTGTCAAATTAACAGAAGGTTTTAGAAAACCTTTCTGGTTAGTCTGCGGTTAACAGTGTTCGGCAGTAGCGAATCACTTGGAAGTCATTTCATACAAGCTTGATCTTCATTTAAGAGTTCTAATTGGTAGTCTTGTAGGTTAAAAACTGTTAAAATTACCAATTTGTTAAGCAAATCGGTTCTTCTAGGAAACTGACCCAAAAAAGACTATCCGTGACTTTTTAGAAATAAAAGGAAACTGAAAAGGATGTCAGGTAATAGGTCTGTTCGGGTACATTCTGCACCGAAATTCGTAGATTATAAATTTCAAGGAGTGCGGGTAAAATTCTCTCCGAGAAAGACAAAATTACGAAAAAATAAACGAACTCGAATCAACGAAATTTTGCCCACTTTTTAGATGTCAAATGCCAAACGTATAGAAATACACAAGCCAAAAAAAATACGTACAGCGATTTGACAAATTTGGCAAATTTCATAAATCATTGCGAAAGAATTCTTTGCACTAAAATTCGTAAAGTGGGGAAATGTTTTTCTGTCAAATGAGCGCTCTCTTCTACGAAAATTTTCCGTACTCGAACAGGGTTTCGTGACTTTTCGTAGATTTTCGTGAAAATTCGTTGTTTTGGGAGCGTACGCGAACAGACCTAATAAGAAATACTTACATATTCCCGAAAAGCTACTGAAAAAAGAGGCGTTACGGTGACATAAAAAGCGTGTTAAGGTGACGAAAGCGTCGAAAATTACAATGAAAACACTAAATGTGGTTGCCGAGAGGGTTTAACTTTTAGTTTTGAACGTAAACTAGTGTTTTACACGAATATTAGCTTAAATCGCTACTTCGAGGAGAGTCTAATAAACGTTATCACTCTTAAATCATTAACACCTTTTTAGACTACTTCGCTCGAACGATTTATTTACACTAGGCCAGATCATTTCCAATAGACTTCCAGGCTTCCAATTCAGCGATGGAAGTCGGTATGTCAAACGATCCAGAAACATTTATCTTCTGGTTCGTTCTGGAATTGTGAAGAATGTTCATGATTCCATATGGACAGCGATTTCCTGTCATTGTACCCAAAGCTTCCTTGATATACCACAGGTGATATGTTTTTGTAAAAAGTATCCAGTAGGTTTCTAATTCTATATTTTTTTCCAGAGAAGTAGAACAGGGTTCTAAGTGATGACGCAATTCTTTATCGTATCTATCCAGTGATAAGGAGCTCATTGAAATTTGATTTAAGGCAAAGTGAATCCTCGAGTTCGCTGACTCATGACGTGCCAGACGCAAAGAATTTTCGAAATCAAAGAATTAAATAGAAATACCGCTTATGTGCCAGAGTTTCCAATACTGTGGAACATAAATTTTATCTTCGGTGAACACTTTTATGAGAAAATAGGTGCAGCTCTTATCCATCGTAGCAGCTCAATTAAAAAAAAATAAAATAAAAAAAAAACATAAGTCAATACCTAAATAAATTAATAGTAATATGATAACATTCAGACTACCATCCATTTTATTATTAAGTACTTCCTTTTGCAGCGAATACTCGTAGTTCCTAGCACGTGTTCATTGAAAACGTAAACAAACCATTGGACTCTCTATAATTATTATGATAGAGACTACACAGAGAGCCTCCTTTGTAACCCTTTGAATTCCTGTTTCACTTTGCAGAAAATCCCGAAAGAGCTTTTCACACATCCTTCTTTGTAACCATCAGGATTCCGCAACCTTTCGCCGGCGTACTGTTTCCTCATAACGTAGATAAGTGAAAATCTCTCCAAAAGTATCTGTTGCATACTGAATTCCTCCGCATGCCCCAACCAACTTTAACATCCGATAACATATTCTGTACAGAAATGAACAGCTCGGCTGTACATATTTCAATTTCAGTTATCGCTCTCATTAAAATGGGATATAAGGGTTGCACGATTTCGAACATATGTAGATAATCGCAGAATTTCCTTTGCGCCACCCGCTTACCCCCACAACTTCAAGTGCTTTTCAACTCATTTTCCCAACTATCCCCTTCCATCGGCGCCCGTCAATTGTAGGTCTATTTCATTATGTAAATTGCGAACGAGTCTCCCACTTCAGCGTCCCCGTTCTACAGGGTCGCTTTTCATTTATTTATAACCCACATGGAGTAGGTATCCTGTGTATGTGTGTTTATTTGTTGGTGAGTGATTTTTCCAATGCATTATCCTGTACAAAACCTGTTTTTTCACAGCAAAAACTTTTACCGGGGGGATGATGATGAAGCATCCCTTTTGTAACGGTTTTTGGTTGGTTTGTTGTTTGTCCGTCCATCCGATAGTCGAACACACAGCCACACATTCACACTCTGCACATGAGTGTATGTTAATGATCCCAATACACACACACACATACATGGGTCCAGGAACTAAAAAGCTCATCTAAGTTGGTGTAGATGAAATTATACCGACCGCACATACGCGGAGCGACTGATGAGTACTAGGGGGTTGTTGGGTGGTGGGTGGTTTGGGGTTGAAATTGTGTAATGAAACCGGTTTTGTTAATATAAATTTTCTCTCTCATTCTGCCATCGTTGTAGCCGTATGCAAATGTTCCCCTCACATGTGTTGGCTGTGGTCCTTTCACACACAGGGTGGCAGCAATGACCATCGTTGTCCTCGTTATCATCATCCAGAAGCGCCGCGGCGCGGTAGTACAAACATAACCACCATCTCGTATCGAAATATCGAGACCCAGACCGACTGTAAGTGGGAAAAAAGAGACAGAGAAAGGGTAAAAGTCTCCACATGTACCTAGTGCACCACATCTTTCCCATCATCATCATCATTATCATCTTCTTTGCCAGCACTGTTTAGTTGCCACTAGTACTCCTGCTAATGCCTCCATTGATACCAATTGTCGAGATACTACTCATCATTATGATGCGTAGCTTCTGCTGCTGGATGTGCCTCTACTGGCTGAAGAAGACGATGATGATGATGATGATGACGATGCTTTTCAGCTCCAGCCCCCTTTTTTGTTTTTTTTTTTTTTTTCAAACTCTTCGTCGGTTGTGGAACAAAACAATGTGAACAACACGGGAATACCATTTTCTCGATATTCCCTCGTTAGCGGTATCACATACACGGTGTGCACAGAGCACTCATTCTCAAAACGGCCAAAGCGGAGGTACAACGACACGTTTAGACGGAGTCACTGCTTTTAATTCACTCACAGTTTTGACCACTAACTCGTCGGGAGTGTTCCGAGTTGTCGAACCGGCGGCGGATAATACTGAATTTATAATTCAGCGAGAAAATAAAAAAAAACCTACATATGTAGAGTTAAAGAGTGTTGTGATATATATACATATGTATGGATTGTGAATTAAATAAAAAAAAATAAAGTTAAACATAAATTAAAGTATTAAATATAACAAATAAAGGTTTTTAAGGAAATAAACGGATATCCGTGTAAAGTGTTACTAATGGAGAGGTGTGATTGGTGAAAACTTGTTTTGTAACAACGGTAATTTTGTTTTTAATTTAATTTTTTTTATTTATATATAAATGTTTTTATATATATTTTTATATACTCTTTTTTAACTCGATTGTGTTGTTTATAAGTGATGTGCATCAACCATTTTGGGAAAGGACTTTTATCATATTGTATTGATGTTTACCCTTGTACATGCTGGCGCTGACCAGGGTTATGGACTTTAAAAGGGATTTTGGGGAAGTTTAAATTGAAAAAAAAATTACTTCGTCTCTTAATCCCTTTTTTTAAACTTTTTTAAACTGATTGGAGTGAAGTGCGTGAAGAGCGGTTATGAAGTACTGATTTTAAAAAAAAATGTACTACTACAAGGGCAGTGCTTGATTGATAAATACAGTTTGCTTGGTGAAAGGGTAGTGTTTGGACATGAACTTCTAAAAAGTTGCTGTATAAGTTTTTGTTTAAATTTTACGGCAGCGTTTATGAAACATCGAGTACAATCAGTTACAAATCATTTGCTGTTTAGTCCTTGTAAGTTAATGGTTGGACATTATTACGAATGGCGAATTATTGTGGAAGGAATAATATGAAGACAACATTAAGATGCTTTAGCGTTCTTTGCAAATCTAGACTAAATATAGAAATCGTATGCTTACTTCTATCAGTCTAGTGTAGTATGAATCTGTTTATAAACTAATGTGTAATATTTATGTTGGTTGCATTTGAATCATTTCTATATTCAGACATATTGGTGGGTCATTAATGTCATAACACGCATAGAGATTTTAGAGACCTGATGTCAACAATCGATCTAAAATTAAACTTTAATGGAAATGTTCTGTATTTTGCTAACTTTATTCTCTGTTAGGGATAAGAAGGCTCATCATTAGATTAGAAGAAGTAGACAAATCTGAGCTAATTGCCGTATTCCGACCATGTTGACATGCCTTCAGTTTGAAAACATTAAATCATCAAGTTTACTGAATCAGATCAATGCATTTCAGTCCGAATTTTAGTTCGAAATTCATACAACAAGCACTTTGGATTGTACCGGGTACGGCTGTAGGTCAATCAAAGGCTTTCAATGAGTCACGCATCAACTTTTGTGGTAATGTGGCAAATTCTTGAAAGAATTCATCTACAAAGTTATACCACAGAGGGTGTTAAACCGAAATTGTTGAAATCCAATACGTTATTCGGTTTATACAATACATGTGTCACGGGATTAGCTGGAAGGGATAGATCTACGATTATTATTAGTATCACTTAGAGTCATTAAACCATTTAAGTATGTTTTGCACCTTACTCTACTTGTAAATTACGTTCTATCCAAATGTGAGCAGCTATCCTTTTTAAAGAAATTCATATTTGGTTGTTTCGCAAGCTGATTATTCTACTAATAATTTGAACGTTAATGTATTTTCAAAAATGTAGCCAAGTCCAGCAGTTAGTATTATTGGAATGGGTATTCCCTCTGACCACTAATATTTTTTCATTTAATACAGTGCCGGATGCTAGTAAATTTTCTAATATTTTATAAGACTCATTCCCGTCTCGTAGTTACTTATGCATAACTAGCCTATGACGAATACTGGTGTGCGACGGATTAAGTTAGAAATTAGAAATTTTATTTTATAAACTTAAAAATAATGAATATATTGATGTTCATGATTGCATTTATTTAGCCGCAGTCTCGCGTATCAATTTTCCTCTGCACTCCAGAGACATGCAAGTGTTTGATAAAAAATATTGTTCGTAACATGTTACCAACTCGCAACTCACATACCATTTATATATGTAAATCGCTCCTAATTCATAATGAAGTCCAAAGTTTCTTTTTTCCTCGCAATGGGGTTACATTGGGCGCCACCTTGGCTCATTGGTTATTGCGCCGGCCAACTTAGGAAAGGTTTAAGGTCTTCTTGCAATCGTCTGACACACATCCGAGAGTACAATTGTCATGAAACAGCTTCTGAAACAAAAGTTGACCTTCCGGTACTGCATTACACAAAAAAGGCTCCTTCCATACGTGTAATGAATGAAACGAAGAGGCAATTTTTATTTTGAGAAGCTTTTTTCATAACAGTTATACTCTCGGATGTTTGTCAGACGCTCACAAGAGGTGGGGTTGTGAAAGAAATTTTACGTATTGTCCGGGTATCGAACTTTGAACCCTTCGCTCCGTAGTCCAACGCATTATCACTTGCACCACGGCGCCTATATATAAATAAATAAACTAAAAATAACTTGGTTGCCGAAATTGGAACTTTTTGGAGCCTGTAGGGACGCATAAGTTTGGAACTCTGAACTGGTTTAAGTTTTTGAAATCCTGTCGAAATAAATCTGAGATTAGAGAATAAACAAATATATGAATTTTCTAGAATTTAAGTTAAAATATGAATTGTTTTGAAGCGATTTTTGCACCTTTTCAAAAAAAATAACTTTTTAAATTTTATTAAAAATGGAATCCGTTCAACGGTCTTTCACAGCTTTATTACCATGTAGCCTTTAACGGAAACAAGACTAGGAATGTAAATTTAATTTAATATTTATGTACTATTACTACAAGTGACGTATTAGCTACTAAATCCACAGATATGTAGATATCTACACAGTCAGAAAACAATATTTGTTAAAAAAAAAACAGGATTACCTACATACCTACATATATTTAAGTCCTTCTTGAAGGATTTCTAAATTCCTGCCTCAGTTATAGGCGGTAGGTGCTTCCAGCTGCAATTCTCTAGCTAGCTATTGAATAATTCTTCTCTATTTAACTCATTGCAGTTTACCGTCTGTCCTACACTGAGTAACAGCGTGAGTCCAATTGGCGGGACTCATTTACATCACTTTTGAAAATCTTGTATACATTTGGACACTTTTCGAACATTCGAAAATAAAACTATGGAAAAATGCAAATTGAAAAATGTTCGTTTCCAAAAGCGGACAGTTGCAGAATAAACTAGTTTTGCGATAATTCAAGGTGAACCATTCATTGCACTCAATGAACAAAACTCTACAATGCAATAGGTTTGTTCAGAACAGAGGAGAACCAAAACGCTTAAATAATATAGAAAATAGAAATATTGAGCATTGTGTTCAAAACGAGAGGATTGGCCTTAAAGCATTGTTCTTATCAACTGTCGTTAACAAATTCAACCTTTTCTTGGAAGGATAGATTGGATAGGACAACAATTGATTTTTTTTTACAAAATGTGTTCATCTAAAGAGTACTTCTGTGGATAAAACCGAGTGCAGAGGTATTAAACAACAAGAAGAGCATTTAACAAGAGCTTTGTTGCTTGTGGATGCTTAAAATATGACGTAACTGGTCAGTAATTTCTTCCAAAAGTTGTTGTACATATGTATTACTTTAATTTAACACATTTATACATAGCCAGAGTGTATCCAGTAAAACTATGTATATATTGTTCATATATTCGTACACTATTGTTTATGATTTGATCTTGGTTGAAAAGCAAATTTCATCTACCGAAATGTGTATGATATACCCTACATTCTTCCAAACTGAAATTTCATCTACACAAAAGCGAGTCCATCTTAATTATAGTACATAGGTGCTCTTATTTTCATTCGCATTCAAATTAGACTTTCAATGTGTTTGAATAAACAAGGCCATCAAAAATTTCAACACATCAATGGATACAATTTTGGAGTATGGGTGGGACATTAATTTCTTATAAGCCTTTTTCCATTTTGCTATAACTTTCAGAATTCGAAAATTTAAAATTAAAATTTTTCTGAAGTCCAACATGGTTTATATATTTACAAAAACTTCTCAAATTTTTGAACAAAATATTGAAATTTTGTGGATTAAAGTTAAACTCGTAGATGGTGTTAATAGAATTATGTTTATTAAAAAATAAAAATCTCCTCTAGAGTTTATAAAAGAGATTCTCTATAAATATAAACAAATTTATCTTAAAAATCATACAAAACAAAGCATATAAGAAAAAAAATTAAAATAAAATGAGTTCTCTTCTAAAAGCGATTTTTACAAGCTCTACCATGTGTTCTCCATTCCAATACAATCTTTAAAATTATAAACAATCTTGAAACCCTTTAATGTAATTGTTTTTTTCTACAAATTTCTTTTATTTAATACATAACCTTTTATAAGAATTAGCGTATTTAACGTTGTAATACTATTCCCTTTGCAAGATCACTGACATAATTTGATGTTTTTCCTAAACATTAGGTTAAAAAGAACTTCACTTCCTTTCACTGTAACACAATTCAAATGTCATGTTTAATAATAATAATAAAAAAACACAAAAGAATCATTCCATAAAAATAAATTTAATTGGCCGTGCTATTCACTGTTCACGCGACTAGTCCAGCATTTCGGTCTACCACTGCACCACAAATCGATGATTTCGGTTGACCGAAAAATACTACAAGTGTCGGTTTGGAAAAACTCAGCTTTTCATGTCCACAACCATAAAAAAAAAACCAACGGCGGCGGTGGCGGTTCCATAAGTGAGTGGTAAGCATTTGAAAACACACAAAACGAAAAAATACAAAATCGAAAAACAAAAAAAACAAAATAAAAACAGAATCCATAATCGAAAGTTTTAAAACTGCCACCCACTTGTGTGACTGGAGTTCCTGTACCATATTATGATGATCAGTTGCGGTGTTTAAAAATGCACAAAACCCCAACACCAATTGTGGACTCTCCAAAAAAAAAAATCGCATATCCCAATGTCGTCGCGGTCGTGGTGAACCCAAGTGCCCAAAACAAATAAACAACAGTGCACTTTTTTGCCCGAATGTCCTTACTTTTTTGTGTTTGTTTGCGAGTGTAGTAAAGTACACTCTCAAACCTCGGGGATTGCCTCAAATGATGTGAATCAAAAAACACACAAAAGTGGCTTTCGATTGTGGCAGATTTGCGTTTTCCTCTCTTTTTATTTTATTCCCGTGCACACACTGTATACACATGCGGCACACTCTGGACACGCTGTTGCTCTGTTGCATTTTTTGGTCAAACATGAAAAATACAAAAAAAGCAACTGCATCCAATCCTCACATGAACACCAAACGGGGGCGCGGTAGTGGTCGCACTCGAAAACCGTAAAAATCAACCCAAAAATGGGCATCCCCACTCTGCAATTTCATCACAGGATGGTGACAATTGAAAGGACTATCATCAGTTTCTAGTTTTTTTTTTTTTTTTGTTTCTGCAGCCTCTGATTTTGGTATGTTTCCTAAAAGAATGCAAATATGAATGAGAGAGAAATGGGATACCACAGGATCAACGGTCCCTCGCGAGGATGCGGTCACATTGAGTTCACTTGCATACGATTTTTTTTTTGGTTTTTATCGATTGAATTAAGCGACGGTGGCGTGTGGCGTGGCTTCCTTTTTGTCGATTTTCCAGAGTTCATTTCAATCATAGCCTTCCTCGCGTGTGTCATTTTGTTCATTGGTTAAGGATATCAACGCGAAATCAGTTTGGTAACAACAATCAGAATGTCAACCACTCTGATAAAAAGGAAGACTGAACCTGGGCCTATACTGTGTTCGTGTTCTTGTTGTGGAGTTGTATACATACATACATATGTATGTACAAAGGTGAACATATACAAATGCAATTTAATGCTATTGACGCCGGTGGAGCCATCGTGAACGTGAGTGAGAAAAAAAGGATCTGCCACCGCTTAACCACTACTACAAATAAAGTTAACTTGTTCCAATATTCATGCTCTTCGCTTTTGTTTGCCCGACATCGTTTTTCTGTTGCAATGCGGCGGATATGGCAATTTGTAAGGATATTTTTGTTGGTCATATTGTACTTTTGGTCAACAATATTGCCAGGTAAAATATTTTTAGTAAATCCAGTCCCGGCATAATTTTCTCAAGAAGTAATAGAAGCCTCAACTAGAATGCTTTTGAACTGAAATATTTTCTAATCATGCAGTCCTAGTAGTAGAACATCCAGGAAGATGATAAAAACGATTTAAATGCACTTCCAACCGAGTTTGAATTGTTTACATATTACAGGTAGAGTCAAGATACGCTTTTAGGAATTTCCTATTAAGTATTAAAACATTGCATATATTTTTGTTAACTTTAAGAACGATGTCAAAATCAGAAATCTAAAATAGAGGTTTTTTAATGACTTAGAAATTGGTAATCTCTGATGAGCGTAAAAGTGCAAAGAAGAACTTAGAATACAGCGGATTCTATATCTGACAGTCTTTATGAAGCCTTAAATTTAAGGACTACTATCAGATGAAAATAATTAATTATCTGAAATTTTATCTATTCAGTTTTGACTGAATAGTTTCGTACTTTCTACTTGTAGTTGTCCATGCATTTTCCAGTCTTTTAAAGATGTAAGGCCCAAAAGCATTTCACTAAACAAAATGTAGTTCAAAAGTGTTCTTCTATTGTTTAATTTCGCTAGCATGAAACGTTTCTGTATTTTATGGTCGGATCCAAAGGCAGAATCTGTCTATGCATATTGGAGCTATCGGTAAACCAATCGATTATTTTATGAGTGTATCGATCTTCTGCTAGTCAAAGTTTGGAAGTGATGGTCTTATTTTATCAGATTATTTCTATATTTAGAAGATCTCACAGGATAACCATAACGTCACCCAGAATAAAGCAATGTGAAATTTACAATAAATTCAAAACTGACTCCTGCCGTTGTTTTGTTTATAAATAGATGTATCTACATAAGGGTGTACACCCTAAAATTAACTAAAACGTAGTAGATACCGTGCCTATAGAGTTGTTTTCACAAAAATCAAATGAATTTAAATCAAATTAATTAAGTAACTTGAGGAGCACGTAGGACTATGTACATTTATGTAATATAGACTTAGACTTAAAGTCTGCATCATGGTATCCTCCCTGGAAAAAGACAAATATGTCATAGTCTAGGTATGACTTGGAAATTTTAACCCCAAAACACCCGCAGTTTACAAACCACCAACATCGAAAATCAGCTAATGTGTGAGCTAAGGTGTGAGCGTATTCTTAACATGGCATACAATATCTAAGATCGATCGTTAATAATTCAGGAATCCGATCGATATCAACCAATTATTGACCGATTTTAAAGTTGCCTATAAAATCGAGTTATACCTCGTCCTGCCTACTTTTAGCAATAGACTTAACCAGTAAAAAGGAAACTGGATAGCTTTGACTTTACCTACTCAAACTCTACGGTGAAATTCGTGCAATCCCGTCAACGATTATTTTGCTCCATTTCCAGCGAACGAAAGTCTGACAATCATCTGAGAATACAATTGGCCTGAGAACGTGACGTTTAAGTTTAATACAATTTAAGCAGTTGTATTAAATACTTACAATTTAAGTACTGCTCTATGCCGAATTAGAATGAACACTGTTGGATAAAAAGATTTTCAAATGAAAAACCCCTCTATCACCAGTCGCTGGGTGAACTTTTGGTCGAACTTTTCCAAGCATTTGTGACCATATGTTCTCAATAACATGGATAATGTCGACTTCCAATGCGTCACAAGATCTTGGCCAATTTACAGGTCCATTACGCGTTGGTTGTTTCGTTTGCTGTATGGCATGTAGTGCTATCCTGCTAGAACCACATCTCTTTGACATTCATGCCAATAAAAAAGTCATTAATCACGGCTTTATAGCAAATGCCGTTCAAAGTAACACGCTGATTAGCCCCATTTTTGAATAAAATTTCATCCGATGGCCCACAGGCCGCACCAAACTGTGCATCTTGCAGGATGTTTCGGCGGCGGTTCGATAATCTCATGCGGATTATTTTCGCTCCAAATGCGACGACTTTGCTTTTGACATACACACCCATTGGGCCAAAAATAAGCCTGATCGCTGAACACAATTTTTCGATAAAACAGCGGATCCAATGCCAGTTGATTTTGGTCCCATTTACCGAAATTTCGACGCAAACGATAGTCATTCGGCTTCAATTCTTGCACGAGTTGATTTTGAAAGCCTTCAGACCAAGATATATGCGCAAATTTTTCATAAAGTGGACGGACAAAGACCAAGCTTTTGTAAACGACGTCGTATCGTAAATATAGATTTTCTTCAATACTTTCCAGAACGGATGGATATTCTTTTCAGAAAAACGGTCAAAAATAAGTCAAACATCGTTCTCAGATGGTCGATTATATCGGGTGAAATGTGGTGCACATGGTCTATAAGTTTCGCGGACAAAACCATAATTTTGAGACCAAATTTCTAAAATTTGTTGAAGCTTGTAATGTCATCACGACAAAATTGGAAAGCCTACTAAATAAAAATTAGTCTAACTGTTTGCAATCTGACAATTGGTTTGACAGATATAACTGTCTGAACTTAGTACTGGGTTAAAAAAAACGCCCTTTACTTTACTTCCTAGCTAGGATTAAATACGAAAACAAATATTTAGTGCGACAGGTCCGCACTGGATCCAAGGCTAAGCTTCTCAAAACCAATCGTTCCGTGCTTCTAATGGTCTTTAAGGAAAAGGCATATTGTTTGATGCCGTGTCCGAAGGCCAATATTTATTATTTGAGAAGCTTTCTCATTATAGTTAGGTACGTATACTCTCGAATGTTTGTCAGACGCTCACAAGAGGTCCCGCCTCTGAATGAATGTGAATAAATGTTGGTATAGTCTGCGACTGGAAAGTCTAATCCCGCTCTCATGAACTAACCATTGAGCCACTGCGCCCTACTAGTCTAGAATCAAAATAAAACTATGTATTCGTTGTATAATTAATTTTAATTTGGGAATTTTTTTTGGACATCCGCGCATTATTTTATACCAAATCACCAATATTTTATACCAATTTACAATTTTAATCTGACTATTGGTAATCTTACTCATAGAATTCGAGTTCCTTCATTCTGTACTTGCTATCGTAAAAAAATTAATTGGTAAAACAAGCTTTGTTTACCGTCAGCGCTAGGGTTTTTATTCATTTTTATTTAATGCATCTTTAATTCTACGACTACATTACCAAATTTGTTTCAGACCAAAAAGTGTTTACAAAATATACACAAGAGTTTATTACATCCAACATTTTACGGTTCAAAAAATTTATTTCTTGATGGTGGTTATTGTTATCTTAAATTTCATCTATGTATATAAAGAAGAATGTTTGTATGTTTGTTAGCAAACAATATAAGGAAAATCGCTGTGAAATTTATACCCATTGACATGCCACTTGACCTGCCCACTTTTAGAAAAACACTTTTTTTCAGTAATTTTTTAGGAAACTCGAAAAATTTACTTAAACAAATACCAAAACTCATTCACCTATTCTACAAATTGTCCATACACTATGTGTGACCACGCCTACTTTTTGGAAATGTTTTTCTTTACAAACCAATTTTCATCGATTATCTTAAAAGGATTTGAGTTTTCGCTATGGACG
Source organism: Xylota sylvarum (assembly GCA_905220385.1). Taxonomy (NCBI): domain Eukaryota; kingdom Metazoa; phylum Arthropoda; class Insecta; order Diptera; family Syrphidae; genus Xylota; species Xylota sylvarum. The sequence goes on from LR999957.1 coordinate 126,052,544, forward strand.
TTCATATTTACTTCATACTAAAAACTTTCAAAACGCACGAGGCAACTGGGAGGGTCAGCTAGTATTTTGATAAAATTTCTTATTTTAAAGTTCTATTGGACTTGGACCGTTCCACTCTTTTCGACAGATCTCAAGGCCATTTCGCCGATGAAACTCGTTTAAAGAAATATGATAAATCAGCAAATATGTTAAATTTCATTAACACTCGGTCTAGACCTTGATGCATTTTCGTTATCCTTGGAATTTCCATAATTTAAATCTCACTTAACGTCCTAAACTTTCCTTTTTTAAAACCAATCTAACTTATATTGTTCAGAAATAGGTGTTCATTTTGAAATATTTTGTAGAAGCCCAAGCTGTTTCTAAAAAATTAAATTTTTCTTATAAAAAATCTTTAAAGCAGTTTTTTTTTGGTAACATTGCAATTAAAATACAAATTCGAACACACCATTCCTACATAAATATGTACTCTGTCAGGAATGAGGTAGAAGGTAAAGAAGGGTGTATTGAAAAATTCATATTAGGCATATACAAACTGTTTACATATGTACTTTGTTCATTCAAAATAAGTACTATAGTTTCACCAGACCTTTTTTCTAAAAATATTTTGCCCCCGAAAGAGTCAAGACACATACGAATGTCAAAAGTGGGATCATGTACAAACTTATAGACCAAAGACAAGTATCTGGCAATACCTTCGACCAATGCCCTGCTCTTACACATTGTTGCATATAATTGAATAGGGGGAAAAATGAGTAAAAAAAAAGTACCTACGAGTATGCAAAACTTTCACTCCCGAAAAAAATCGTCCTTGTTGTTCATGTTTCGTTGATGGGATTCTGTTTTTTTCGTACGTTTTTTTTTCCGAGGTTTTGTATCCTTCCGCAAGCGTTTGGTTAGTACTGACCTATGATTGCCACACGAGAACTTTTGTCAATTCGTTTTCACACATTGCCGGGAGTGATGTGTAGGAATGGTTTCCCTGTGGGATCGTCATAGATATGAATCAAGCGTTCTGGTATACAACTTCTTCGCAGGAATTGTCCCCACCACATTGAAAAACTATCGCACGAGAAATAATAATGATTTTTAATGGAGGAATCACTTTAATTTTGTATGTAAACCGCATCATATATTGTTTTCCCTTGCCGATGGCGGTGGTGGTCGCGAGGACACCCATCATACGAGCACACACAGACAATTTTTTTTTTTTGTTTTTGCATCTCATCCTCTGTACTACACTACTACATCCTCGGTCAGGTAATAAACTGGAGCAGTGTATATTTTAAGTGGATTTAATTGACGGTGTAAGTGCGGCATTGAGTTTATTATCATAATGAATATTGGGGGATTAAAGGAATTTGTGGATTTTATTATTGAATTACTGTCCCAACATCCTTGTTATGTTGCAAAGTAGCGCACAAAAAAAAAAAAAAAACAAAACCCTCTCTGAGGGATGAAATGGAAAAAAGCAGGCCTGCCAATGAATTATTAAGTCATTATCAGTTGCGGAATTGTCCGACTACCAGTTATGTGGATGCATAAATCGACTGAGAGACCAAGTGGCGGGATGTAAAGGACATGGTAAATGAGTCCTGGGACATATACTAAATGAGCATGTACTCACGGGTTATTTGTGATTAAATATAATTTATTATATAAATTTATTAAACAATATGAAACAGAGGAAACAGAGCAATAATAATAAAAATAAAAAATAAAAAAATAAAAAATACAAATTATCGAAAGATTGATTGAAGTGGTGGTGGTTCACTACGTACATGTAGCTACGTACATACCTAGATCTGTAATTAAATATTCATTTAATCCGATCAGATGTCATATTTTTAATGACAGCCATAAGCTATACGAAAAGCCTTGTCAAAAGTTGATGAGGGCTCAAGTCGACCGAATGGAGAATCAATTGATGTGTGAGTTTCTGTTTAAAAGTAATGCCGGTTTTGGTTTATGAGTTTTACCAGACTCGAGCGAGTGGGAATTCAAAAATAAATAGTTGTCTGATTTTCGTAGAAATAACGAGGTGAATGTTGGTTAAGTGATTCTGCTATGATCAGGAATATTTATAATTATTCTGACCTCAGATACATTAAAGAGGAAAGGGATTTCTGTGCAATAGTAGAGAAAAGTTTTTGACTGAAATTCCTGATTTTTTAAAAATTGGTATAACCAATCAATCGAAAAGTCACAATGTAATCAATTTCAATTCACTGAACCAACATGGCATTAGTATCTATACACGAGGAACTGCCCATGATCTTATGAATACAATTGTCGATTGTAATAAATAATTGGAAGTAAGAGATGGAACTGTATACAAAAATAAAAAAAATGTCGGTCACAGATAGGTTTATCAAATTTCGTTTTTATCTAACCATTTAAACGGACTGACTTTTCGATTCACAAAATGTGTTTCAAATAGTCCACCGGTGAGCGTTATGAATACATACATATGTATGTATATTAAATCGCCATTACAACCGGCTGCAAAGTTGCTGTCATGACAGTTGAGCGTGTTTTATTTTTCGCACAAAAAGAAACAGCTTCAAGGTCTATTCTTAAATAGATTAGCTAGTTCTTTTCATTAAATTTGTATTTTCGAATGTTTAGTAAGAGTATTCATTTGTGAGAACTCCGTGGAGCTTCTGAGCCTCTTCTCCAGATGACTAATTCATTACTCTCAGTCATGGTATATTTATGCGTACGTGTATCTCAACTCCATCAGACGTTTAATGATCCCTACATATTCCATCGCATCTTCGGGGTTTGGGTTTTGTTTTAACATTATTATATACTTTAAAATTCAGTCTTGGAAATATTTTATGAAGAACGTTCTAAACTCAAAAATACTTTAGACATCCAGGACACTTGTGTTCAGATGTCTTGCTTTTATAAAGCACACGACTTTTCGGGTCTCCAACAAGCGTATGCCTCCATATTAGAACCCTAAAGTATTAGTTGTTTACTTGACATTTTCGGGCATAGTCTGGACCCACTATATCATAAAACTGTGTAATGTACCGAATGTGTACTAAACGCGAACTAAAAGTTAAGATAGTTTGTGTTGTTGAAAATATCGGGGAAAGTTTTCAAGCGTGATTGTGAACAGATTTTTTAAATTCAAGGATTCTATTCACACTGGGATTCAAGGGAATTTTTGTATGTCTAACTCAAATTCTAAGCATTCAAAACCTGTTTCATACGAACAGACCGAAATGCCTATTCCGACTCGAATGTTTGTACTCATCTTTGTGAAACGTACATATGCATTAAATCATAGGATATGTACTTCACAAACTTAGAACTAGTAAAATCTGAACATAAATGCGTTAGTTACACTATCCTTAATCCCCGCCAATTTACAAGTATGATAAGTTTTCTGAGACTAGTTATCCTGATGGTTTCCTTCGAATTAAAATAATGTCTACATGAACAATCCTAAAATGCTAGTACTCGTGCTTTAAGAAATCAATTGACTTTCAGAGAAGTGTATCAATGCTTTATATCACTGAGTTCAAAATTTACTACTTAAGGACTATAGGATTTAGAGTCAATACTGTAAATTGTTTTAACTCCATATGACTATTGAAGAATCGTAGGCGAATGAGTGAATTTTTAAAATAAAATCCTGATTTTGAAATAAATGAAAAAAAAAACACATTTTGTTTTTTCGTCTTTCTATCGCAACCTACTTATGTAGTTATCGAGCAAAATCTTTTTAAGTTCTTAAATTTCTTAAATTTCGAAACTTTTAAAGGGTCCCGACTATGCAGGACATTGAATTTGCCAAACATATTTTATGTGAATGTTGTGTCGTGAGCCCCCGTGGCTCAACTGGTTAGTGCATTAGACTATGGAGCGAGGGGTTCGAGGTTCGATCCCAGACACCTAAATTTTCTTTCACGACACCACCTCTCGTGAGCGTCTGACAAACATCCGATAGTATAACTGTCATGAAAAAGCTTCTCAAAACAATAAATTGCCCTTCGGACATGGTGATATACAGAAGGCCCCTTCCATTCATTTAAAGAATATAACACGCACAACAAAAATGGTGGTAAGAAGCTTAGCCATGGGTCCCATAGACCTATCGGCCGAGTATTTATTTTTTTTTCTGTCCCGCCATTTGTGGGACTAGGCTTAAACATTTTCACAGAGGCTTTACCTCGCTTTCTAAAGTCACATCCTCCACAGTTCAAACAATCCTAAGCTTCATTCATGAACTTGATGTCAGGTTGTAGGCGAAACCTTTAAGGGGATAGAGCCAAAAATCTTTACGAGGTCATATTGCTTCCTGAAGCTACTTCAAAGCCCATCACCCGTATTATCTATAAAAAATGGGGCTGGATGGATGAGCATGTGGAAAAGTATTTTTACTGCTTTGAAAATTTAAAAGATCCAGTTTTCAGTTCATGTGACACAATCATGCATTAAAGATACAAAGTAAACGATTCTGATCGTAAAACTGGTTTAAAACTACAGATACACTTCGAATCATCCAAGTATTTGCTATTGGGCGCATCAGATTACCAAATATAAATGTATCCGGCTATAACTACTGTGCCTTAACTTGTGGATTTTTAAAATGCTTTTGCTGACAATATCATAGACGATTACAAATCGATGTAAAATAAGTTTAGAATCGACTTCGAAACTCCTAAGTCTTCCCAATAAAGTGCATCAATGTGAGTGACAGTCTGGAATTCCTCTAATACCGAAATACCTGAATACCTGAAAAATATTATAGGATTTCGAATCATTACATGAAGTAAAATTCATAGCAGGACTGAGAGGTGTTCCATGCATGACAATATGTGACAGAAGCGTGTGTAAGTGAAAGATTTCTGAACTTACATACATGGAGGTTGTATCAATCAACTGGATCTTCCAATTCAAACTCGAAAATAAGAATAAAATTAAAACAAATTTTTGATTTTAAAACCACGACACTTTTGGATATCGGAAAGCATAATTTTTGGCACTCATTGGTGGTGGTGGCTGGTGTTGCTGAGTTTGGTCAGATCAATATTATCCCTTTAATGATTCTGACGTCTGTTTTTTTTTAAACTGATATCAGTACAAGTCAATACAAGAAAATTAAATTATCAGAAATGTATATCTAAAAACTTCTTGAATATGGTTGTTTTCTACGAACTAGCGCTTGAACTCCATGATTAGATTTTTAACGACAGTAATTTGATCCAAAGTGCTGCTTCGTAGTTTTGGCAAATGAACAACTCTGGGTCCTGATATCAGTATCTAAGATTAATATAAGTATACATATGAACGTAATACGAATATGTCTGCATGACGAAACTCCTATTCTGTACAACCTATCTAAGCACAGAGCAGTTCATCAAATTTCTTTCTATCAAGGCTGAAAAATTCCTTCCACTCAATAGCTAGGTCATAATTGGTCAACCTAATTCCATACGCACGATGTGGTGTGAAATTTCCAAACTATTTCTCGTGGCATAATCAAGAAATCCCGAAAATACACACACTGCGTGTGCAGTACTGACGATGAGATTATCCGTCGGCCGGGTGGTTAGGGGGTCCCTTTCATCTCCCCCTGCACCGCTCCGTCCACCTGATATCCTCTACATGTATGCTGAGTGGCAGTAGAGTATTTCGTTGCGATTTTACTCTCCAAAAGTGCGACAAAGTCATCAGGATCGTGCGTGCGTATGATGCGTGTGCGTATGTACGCACTTCACGCTCTCTGCACACATATGCGGTTGTGTATGGGTGGGAATAATTTAAACAATTTTCGGTCTACCCCAAAAGTGTATGCCACATAATGCAGGTCCTGCTGCTAACAGTCAGCACCAGTCCTACCCCACGCAACAGTATACCCACTCCTTAGTCAACACGATACGGGCGCCACACACATACAAATGCACCATCCCAGGAACTAACACAACGACATCGACTTTTGGTATCCACTGCGAAAGGGTTGAACTTCTTATTGGGGGGTGGCATAAGGGGATTTCTCGTATTTCATTGTGTGCGTGCGCTTATGTGTGCTGCATACGTTCCCATACTTATACCATTGCATTGTATTTTTAGCCATTCCTAGATGACTTGTATCTGTGACTTGTGTTACTGTGAGAGTGTGTGCATGTGAATTTGTATCCAATGTGGCATGGAATTGTGTAAACGAGAGCAACACAGCACCGAGTGAGTGCTTTTTTGTTGGTTTTCCTCTCCTCATCAGCAGCAGCAGCAGCAATAGCAGCAGCAGAAGCAGCAACATCAACACCAGCAACATCAACTAACACACAATGTGTTCTGTGGCGGTGGTCGGAAGATTTTCGGGTTAAGCAGTTATAAACAGGATACAATTCAAAATACGAATACCTAGAGTACGGTTGCCGTCGCCGCCACCATTGTCGTCGTCAACCCCATACTCGTGTGCCGTGTCGTTTTCGAACCGAACATTATAATCATAATCAAGCTCATCAAGCGGCGTCGATGAAATTAGCGCACACATGCAGCTTCGTGCCCGCAAAACGGAGCAACAATAAATCGGTGGATATAAGTGATAAATAAAGTGTAATGGTTCTAGATGCTTTTTTCATTTTTTCGTAGTTTATGCCATTTACCTCGCGACTACAGTGACAAAGGCTTTAACATAATTTAACAGTAATTTGACAACAAGCGGGGAAGTGTGTTTGCACTATTAATTAACGGTTACCATGTAAGTTATCGATATGCGGATATCGCGTGCGTGAATGTAATACATACAACTTTGGTATTTTTTTTTATTTTTATAAATAAACAAAACTAAGTGAAGAAAAACAGTGTTAATTTCTATGAAGTGATAACATGACAAAAGAAGGATATGCCTGTTTGAATAAAAAAAATAGATTCGGTGATTACTTGGCGGAACGTAAATGGAAATAACAAATGACAAGTAAAAATTTATTTAGTGAGTGGAAATTTAAATGATTAATTGCGTTTATAGCACAGGACAGTGATTAAACACATGTGTACGTATGCTTGTAACAGGTATTAAATTAAATGCAAAAAAGTGAAACCCTTCCACAAATATAAATGGAAAGCTATGTAGATACATATATACTTTCTCTTAAAAGTTTTCCCAATATTCTTATGTACCTATAGTTTCTGCTTTAACATTTGATTCCTTACATAACTATATTGAGCTTCAATCATTGCCATGTTAAGAATAGAATAATGGTTCGTAACTAAGTATATTTACCTAAACAAAAAAATAAAAAAAAAAAAATTAATATACATCTACATAAGTACATTTACTTCTTGTACATATTTACATTATGAGCGTGAATGTAAAGTAACAATTTAAACGGAATCTGCATCAAGATGCTTCTATCCTCTATGATTCGAATGACACAGGGTGACCCATGTTTTGCAAATTCACTTTATTTTCGCATAATTTAACCAAGTACATAATGTATATGTTATACTATAGATATACGCTATAAATCGGAGTAACATTGTATTTTAAATTACGAAGTCATATTTCCAATTTATTTATAATTAAACAAAATGTAGTTTCAGGATTCTTAAAATAAAATTTTTAAGTGGGCAGTGACAGTTGAGAATTCAGTGTCAAGTTAGGTTTAAGTCACAAGTTGTATGTTCTTATGTATTTTTGATTCTATTGAAACTACATTGATTTGTTTAAAACTACATATTTTTATTATTGTGATCTTGTATTCTAGAAATTGTGACAGATTGAAAATATCAACAGATTTTATTTAGGTACGAAAGTGTTATAAATAAATTTGTTTAACTTTGTAGTTAATCCCAATTCTACACATGATGTAGCTTTGAATATGATTTAAATTTGTATGGTCTAGATAAATTTGAAGTTATATTCGATAGTCTTACCTTAGTCACTCCCACTTTTGCAATAAGGTTGTAAATTCTAAGTGAATTTCGGGATTGACATGTTTGTGTAAAGACGAACAATTTACCACAGTCTGTAATTAAATACGTTTTGTTTACCTATTTGTGTGGCAAGTGCATGTACAACTTTAAGATGAAGTTTATTTTTTACTAAAAAAAACCAGCATAGTCAAATTTTGTACTAAGTCCTTATTTTATTATCACACAACGCAGCACAATTTTTTCCCACTACAAAATTGTATAATGTCATTTAAGTCAAAAATGTAGTAGAAATAAAGTTGAGGGCCATTTCAAATATCGGATATTAATCAGATCGGATATTTCGGTGGCAAATACTTACACGATTTCCAGTATTTTTCAAGTCTGTCGATGTTGTCTATACAACAGCAGATATTCGACTCAAAATGTTTAAAAACTTTTCGCATAGAATGGAGATGGAATCAGATAAATATGATAAATATGACACAATATGATTTGCTGACTTTAGTTTTCTACTTCGTTCCTTTTGGTAAAGTAGTTTTGGGACTAAACTATAATTGTTTTTTTAGCATTAGTCCATATTTTGTTAATAACCAATTTAGCACGTAACTTTAATGGTTAAATCGAATATGTCTTACATGCGTCCCATCCTGTCTTACATCAAACCATCCCAGTATTACATATACCATAACAAGTAAATATGTATGTTTTTACCAGTTGAATTACCTATGAATACAATTTATTCAAAAATCGCTCGCAGTTAATGCAGAACTCTCGACCGTATAAGAGATAGTTTGACAATGTAGCGCCATCTATACGTATAAGTATTTTAATATGGATAACGATCGTCCAATGTCGGATAGAATTCAGAATAGAACTCAAATTATTTACGTTAATTAAAAAAGAATAACCGATTCCGGAATGGCATATCGCAGGTATGTGTGGAATGGGTCCTTAAATGCGGAAGATTATGATCAGAATTAATGACAAAATACTAGAAAAAGCAAAGAGTGACTTCCTATTTGAATAAGATTATTTGAAAGTGGTGTTCAATGTTTGCAATTTAAGGCAATAATTAGAGTTTAATAGTAAAATTTCCTCGTCTGTTTCCAATGTTTTACTAAACTTGGTACTTGAGCTAATAATCTGTGTCACATTTCTTATAAATAGGCAACGAGTTTTCTTAACAGTCGATCAGTGTATGTTGAATTAGATGTTTGCCATGAGGTATCTACTTATAATGAGATAGTCAGCTTGCAAATTGCAATCCCCTGTCTGCTAAAACCTGCAAATAGGCGGGACCTAAGCCTCCCTCAAATTCTCCGCTTATGAAGGCATATGAATAATAGAATATGTGCAGTCATCAGCTGAGTGAATTTTCATTAGTTTGAACTTAGTTTTGGATGTGTTGCACAAGTGGAGAAATTAATTTCCGTTTTGTTGAATTCCGTAATATTTTTTTTTTTTTCTTAATTCTTTACATCAAGAAACACTATTTTTGTTTATGACAATTGATTGGTTTTATTGTTCTGAATTCAAAACTGCAATTAAATGTCTTCGTACATCTGCCATTTAAGAGTTATTATAACTTTTCCAATTTCAGCATCGTAACGAATAACAAAATTTTTCACATGGCAGTTAATTTTGAAAAACCAAATTTTCCAAAGTGGGACTGTCATTGAAATGCCATGACACAAACAATGTGTACATGACCTTCCATTTGATTTCCATCCAAACACCTATACACAAAAAGCTATGGCATTTTCAACTGATTTCCAGTGCTTTTTAGCTTGGGGACTGAAAGTGCAACCCCGTCTAAGTTGACTATGCCAGTCTCGCTTACCTCTGATGGCTACATGCCTCTAACTCAAGTCACAGTCTTTTACTTGAGTTTCTGGTGCTCCAAATTTATTCAAATTCATACTTAGTTGCGTTTCCTTGAAAATTTATATAAAAATACTTATATTATTAAAGCTTTTTATTTTGTTTTAATCATAACCTTGTAATTCTTAAGTAATTGACAGCCGTAGGCACCTAGTCGATAAAAAATTTATTTGTTAAGTTAGTAAAAAAAATTTGTGTAAATAAACGTTCAATTTTGAAAACACAAATAATCTTGTTTAAGTTCAAGTTACCTGGCTTTGTTAATAAATAAAGTAGCCGTATTGAAGATTCTCAATCGATACACCAACGACCTGTATACCATCGTTGAGTTGCTTTAATTCGCACCTTTTGGGCAGGCGGCGTCATTGGGTAATTTATTTTTATGGCGGAAGAGTAAATGTCTTGACAATTACTGGTGATCGAAAAAAATGGATGAACTCTTTCATCTCACCATCTACACCGACAAGTGACCATTTCACTGATGTAATACTCCATAGTTAATTGGTATAAACAAAACAATTGTTATGAACCAAATAATTAAAAAAAAAAGTTATCGGCCTGTAACAGAAAAAACATACTGCACCCTGATACGATAAGTTTGTAAGGTATTACTAGCAAAACAGATGCAAAGCATGATATTGTAGATCACTTGGAGGCTGGTTAGTTTACAAACAAATGTCTCTTTCACATTATGTACTCTCCTTAGATTGCATCTAACTGCCATACGATCTAGTATTTTTGCTGCAAGTATTGGTTTCGTGAAAAATTTCGAACTCCAGATTTTAATCAAACTTGACATTACTATGATGGAGAAGTCCAAAAAAGTGGGTCCGACAATTCCGTCTGTCTGTTTGTCTGGATGTCTGTCTGTCTGTCGGTCTGTCTGTCTATGCGACTGCAGCAACGGTTAAACGGATTATCCGGGGTCTGTGTGATAATCCCTAGAGGCGAAATTGGAATTTTCATTCTAACCTCAAAGTTAAGGATACTTTACTTAAGGCCGATTTCACTAAAAATGGATTTTCACGAAAACGGCTCTAACGATTTTGATAAAATTATATGTATGAGTTACTTTGAGTATATGCTATTAGGTGACATACCACGTTTTGCGCGAAAAATGCGTATAAGGGTAATTTTAGAAATTGGCTGTTTCTCGGCTATTTCTTCAGCGATTGAGCTTAAAATTAATATCTGAGGTGGGTATGACAAAGGCAAATATATGACAAGTTTTGGAACTACCACGCCCACTTTTCAAAAATGTACCTTTTTTGTAATGGTTAAGGCATTTTTTAAGCCTTTTCCAATGTCGATTATTGAATTTTGTGATAGCACCGTCAAAAATTTTGGGGAATACGTGCATTGCAGGCTTTAACCATAGTGGGCTTAAAAGTTGGCGTCGATATTTTAGGTCCCAACCTTTCTCAGTCGTTCAAGCAGAAGGGCATGTATTATAGCTTTGATTCAAAGTTCGTATTAAAGCATCCTGCTCGTATGACATAAAAATAAACTAAGGGTTTAAAGTCCTGGAAGAAACATGCGACAAAGAAATCTGTGTGTGACTATTAATGATAGATAGGTTACTATTATTGATAGATAGGTTACTATTAAAGATAGAGTGAATAGAGCAACAAAATTTGTATGGTATGAAACCAGAATTTATTTTATAAAATTTTTCCCAAAAGATTTCATTTGATTTTCTTCTTATATTGACAAAAAAATACCTAAAGGTTGTGTACAAAGTACTAGAAATGTGACAAAAATCACAGAAATATCTATGAAAATACTCGAATCTTTCCCAGAAAAACATTGTGCTTAGTATCAAGAAGCCAAGCTTGTTATCTTTAAGATATACTCACTTTCTTTGGTACCTGCACATGATATACAAGTAAGTATTGGAGTAAATAAAATTCTTGATTTTAGAATTTTCTGCGGTATAGTCAACACCCTAATGAATCTGAAATTTAAGTCATTAATCACTTACTGTATGGTGAAAACTTTTACATTTTATGGTCGATAAAGTAAATAGGTACATACATTGGTGCACCAAATTGGATGACAACTCTAAGATTCAGCTAATATTGGAAAGAAATTGAGAAGATAGGCCCAAGGAACTCATGTGCATGCTCATCCAAACGTACATTTCAGGCTACATGCTTGCAAAATGTATTGAACGAGCGACTTAATGCCAGGATGCCATATTAAGTATCAGCAGTTCTTCAGTTGGGTTTTAGAAAACCAATAGAGACTGTAATTTTGTAAAAAGAAAGAAATGATTTTGACGTCTTTGCCAACGTCATAAGCCAACAGAATTGCAGGACTTGAGGCACAAAGAATATTCAAGTAAACACTATGTACTATGAGAGTCGTCGATGAGCCTCTTATGATAGTCGAGTTCTTAGTAGATCGGTATGAACCTTTACACAATTTCAGGAGGATGGCTTAATTAGCAATTGCGACAACAATTTCTAGACCATATCACCACTGAGTCGACATCAATCAAAATTGTGCCCTTCTACGTAGTATGATTGCTTTTTGCGTGGTATTGTGAAATTTGAATGTCAGCAAATCTAATGCCAGCAAACCAAAAACAGGCCCTCGGAAGGACACCTGTGATGTTTTATTTGAATCGCAGCAATCAATTTTGTAGAAATAGTGAGTTGAAGTCACTTGGGAATATTCAAACTTCGACTATCTATGGACTGTGGTAAGACACATATATGTATGTAAAAACATTTTTTGAGAAAATTGTTATAGGGGAAAAATCAAGTACTTTTATGAAACACTCTGTGTTCTCAAAGTACTAAATGACTACTTTGTACTTTTTAGAAGAGTACTTTGCAACACTTAGTGCTTGAAACAGACAAAATGTTGTTAATTCAAGCGCAATTAGGATGTTACTTCGAAGGGATGTCTTTATTAACTCAAAAACTGAAGCCTCTTGAACATTTGAGACGCCGAAACTTCTCCGATTGGGCTGTGGAAATGTTTAAAGAAAAACCTGAATTTCATGGAAAATCATCTTTCAGCGATTAAGCTAATTTTTAGCTTAATGGCATTGTCAATAACCAAAATATGCGTTATTGGACTGCAACAAACCCACATGTGCTTGCAGAGACTCCATCTAAAGTGACCGTTTGGTGTGAATTTCATGCCAGAGTTGTGATTGAAAAACCCTTCGTCTCCATTTCGAGAAATCACACGTCCAGGAAATTTGTCACGCAATAGGGCCATTGTTTGTCCAACAGTGTGGCATAGTTCCACGATATTTTTGTAGTAAATTTTCACTTTAACACGTTGTTGCAAGTACATATGTATGTATCTATCCATATTACATATATAACCTTTTAGTTTTTACTTATCCAAAGTCATCACAATGATATCTAGTTACATGTTGACAGTTCAACAATGGTGCAAAATTTAAAAAGGACGCCTCTCCACGGACGTTGTATCCACGTGCAGATCCTATCTTTGCATCAAAAAAAAAAAAACTAAAATTTACAAATTCAAAGCACAAAACACAACTTTTGCTTTTTTTTTGCATTTTAACGTTTTTCCATATTTTTAGTAGGTTTGTGCATGTTCAAAACATATCTCTTTCGATTTTGAATCCACCACTTGGAACTTGTTTATATATCGTTCCCGAATCTCCGCCCTGAGCACGCTCAGCGTACACAAAATCTATCCTCTAATAGCTCAATTAATCTGCGCACTTGCGTCGCGATCAAACAAATGAAACAACACTAACTGTAATGCTCCGAAAATAAACTCGGCATTTTCATTCGTTTTCATTTTGTTTATAATAAAAAGTCGAGCACACCAGAGATTCAACATTAGGGGTGGTCCGCACTGTCTAAGAGTAAACGCCGCCGTGTCGGTCTTTCACTACCAGAAGCCACCCACATGCAGCGCCAAATATAATACTTCCGCCCGTGCCACTTGCATCTCCATCGTGTCTGTCCGAATGTCATCATTATTATCGCCCCATTCCCATATATTTCTTCGGCGTCGTCATCGTCATGGTATCGACGCTTATTACACACTCATTAGAGCACACAATGCGAGGTCATAAAAATGCGGCAGGTTCGAGTAAACGCCGAATGATCGCGTTCATATCACACACATCTGGCGTTTGAGATACTTTACGAGTGCTTGAGTTCATCACAGTTGCCGACGATGAAGAAAATTCGTCCAAAGACCACACACACACGCACACACTTACGGATACTGTGTCGTGATCCTGATTGTATCCTTTGGAGCAAATCTCCAGTTTAACAAATTAAATGACTCCCAGTCAACATTGTTGTGACACCATGTCATCACGGACCTAGTCCGATACGGAAACGATAACCGCCGGCAGGGTAGTGGTGTGAGGAGAAAAGTTTGTCAACCTGCACTTGTCCTTAATGAAATTTCTCACACTCAAACCGAGAGCTTAACATGACGGAGTTTCCCCTAACTGGCATCCGGAAGAAGTAATTATGGTAGAAACTCACCCCGAAAGAGGTTTACGCGCCTTGATGCAGTCATCATGAGTCGACACACACTTTGCGACACAATCGACGAAAAGGACGAATTGCATGCCTTCGATGCACTCTGCCTAAGTCTCACCGAGATTGTGACAACTTTACGCATTCATAAGCGCTCATTTCGCACATGCCAGTCATAGATGAGGCACTGCCTCACACACAACAGGATTTACCGCAGCATCCGTGAGATACACTTAAGAGGAGTTCCTCCTGTGTGCCCCGAACAGAACTGGCATCCGCAGTGACCACAGTGTCGCACGCCAGTGTAAGCGAATGCAGTTGGACGCATCCGTTGCATCCTTTTTGGGGGTGCTTTCTCTTTCTCCATGTAGAGCATTGTTGACGACCACGGTTGCCTTCCGGAGTGCATATGCGAAGGCTGCTCCTCCACTAGCTATTACACTGGTGCCAACAATGCACTTCGGTGTACAGTTTGAGGTAGTATGCAGTTCATCTCTAGATTTGGTTTGCCTGCCTTTCTAGAGGACGACAACATTTCTGGGTGACACGATGCACAACGCCTCCTGATGACGATGATGACGCCGACGACGACGACGATGGGTGATGATGATGGTGATGATCATGTTTAATGCACTCGCAACCAAAACGGATACCAAAAAGCATCTAGACTTTGGTTTTTGAGGTTTGATTGTCACTTGTTACGGAGGTTTCCGCAGGAGTCCGGCTGCGACAATATTTGGCCTAACACATTCTATGCGTATATCTCAATTTTCTGCGCTCATCTGGTGGTACTTGGTACTTGAATGCAATTTATGAGTATACGGTTGGACACTGCTGTGCACTATGCGGACAGAAAGATGCATTTAAAGCAATTTAAGTTGGGTAAGTTGTTACAATTTGTAAGTTGGGGGACTAGCAGTGAAGTATGCACTGTGAAGGTTTAAGTGGATGAAAATATACTTGCGGAGAAGTGATGTTACAATTAGTAAAGGAAAAGTAGAATCATTTCTTGTCTATTTGGTTTCATAGGTATTTGAATACAAAACCTAAGGCGTCCTACATATATAGGTAGATCGGTCGTGACACATATTGACCGAACTATCTAGACCTAGTCTTAACTTAGTAGACTAAGTCCATGTCACTCTTAATATTGTGTGGTTGCTATATCTTTGGACTCAAATATAACAAATTTTTCTACGAACACTTCCGAAATTGCACAATGGACAGTGGATCTAAGTCAGAAACCTTTGGCAATTGGTCTGACACAAAACTCTCGATTATTCTAAGCAAATACTCTACTATATTCCTCACAAGCGCCACATGGGCAATGAAATGGCCAACGAGGTAGCCAAAATTGGTGGATTATCCCCGTAAACCCATTTGTGAAATAAGCAATGCCCTTTTTAATGACCTCAGCAGGGCACAGGCCCAAGCTATGTCCAATGTTATCTGGATAAACACTGCTGGAAACAGATGAACCATGTGTTCTTCCCTGAACGTTAAGATATCCCTCAAAGACTTCCGTCTATCCTCCTTTCTATTAAAGATTTTGGAAAGAGTGATCGACGTCCATATAAGAACAAATTTGGGCAGTAAGCACCTATATGGGATACCTATATCGCACGCATATCGCAAGGGAAAATCGGTAAAGACTGCCTTGCATTTGTTGGTAGGAATCATTAGGAAATCTTGATTTCTCTATTGTGTCCTTCCTTGATACTGACGGAGCTTCCAAAAATGCCAAAGAAGGTTCCACTTCTCAATTTGTAGGTTGGCAGCTATCGCTATTATTGAGTTGAGGTGCTAGGTTGCTATCTGACAAAGAAGTCGGTGTAATATCGGTGTAACTAGGAGACTTATCTCCGTTAATAGGAAAAATCTAAGAAACCAAGTTTTCGGAAACATGAACTTCTTTCTTAGTTTGCTGGATAGTACAGAATAGTCAGAATTTTTGCTTGAGTCTAAAGTCGTCCTATTTTCCTCAAAATTATACAGAAGAGCCGTCATATGCCTTCTCTTCGGCAAATCCATTATGGCACGGCAGGTTAAGGTTTAGGTGTCTGTCTATATGAATATACAGACTCACTTGGGTCAGCAGAGGTCATTTGTGATGGGACTTCACTTTGGCTACCCAGTGACTAATAAAACCAACCGGAGCTTCTTGTGAAGCCAATGATGCTCATAAAGTCTTAGAACACCAGTTCGATGAGGGGTGAAGGATGAATTTCTCCACCTTTTCATCGCTGCATTTCCTGCGGAAGTCATTTAAAAGGAAGTTCAGCCTTTTATAATGGTATGTCATCAGACAGCAGCTTAGGCTAGATATGTCTTGAAATAAGACAGGTGTAGCAATTTTTCCATATGTGGGTGGTCTTGCTGAAATCGTCCAATTTCTGCAGATGTTCACGTCTAGTAAAGGGCATACTCAGGTTTTCTCATTGAGGCAGAAACCATAGAGTACCTAGTACCATTTTTGGCAAGCTTGTCAGCATTGCAGTTTCCCGGAATGTATCTACGCAAATGGGACGATCAGATTAAAGCAGCCTTTGATGTTAAAGAGCACGAGTCCAATGACTTGATTGACGCTTGACTGTCGCTGAAAATGATAATATTCCTTACAGATATTGCATTACATTTCAACCAGGACAAGGGTTTCTTGAGCTCTTCTAGATTACTATAGCATTTTTGAAGTGGAAATGGATATTTTAGATCATCCGATTGTAGGTCTTTTGGTTCAACCCTTTTATTCTTTCTTGCCTATTTCACCCAGATAATCACGGGAAAGCCGTAATATGTGATTTTTACCTAAATTTCGGGACCTGGACAAAATCGAAAATTATGCTGGATAGCGTTTTTCCAGCAACGAGTCTATCTTTCATTTACGTTTCATACATTTTTCCATAAATGCCACATATCTTGCAACAAAGTTGCCCATGTTTTAGATCATCCGATTGTAGGTCTTTCGGTTCAACCCTTTTATTCTTTCTTGCCTATTTCACCCAGATAATCACGGGAAAGCCGTAATATGTGATTTTTACCTAAATTTCGGGACCTGGACAAAATCGAAAATTATGCTGGATAGCGTTTTTCCAGCAACGAGTCTATCTTTCATTTACGTTTCATACATTGTTCCATAAATGCAACATATCTTGCAACAATGTTGCCCATGTTTTAGATCATCCGATTGTAAGTCTTTTGGTTCAACCCTTTTATTCTTTCTTGCCTATTTCACCCAGATAATCACGGGAAAGCCGTAATATGTGATTTTTACCTAAATTTCGGGACCTGGACAAAATCGAAAATTATGCTGGATAGCGTTTTCCCAGCAACGAGTCTATCTTTCATTTACGTTTCATACATTGTTCCATAAATGCAACATATCTTGCAACAATGTTGCCCATGTTTTAGATCATCCGATTGTAAGTCTTTTGGTTCAACCCTTTTATTCTTTCTTGCCTATTTCACCCAGATAATCACGGGAAAGCCGTAATATGTGATTTTTACCTAAATTTCGGGACCTGGACAAAATCGAAAATTATGCTGGATAGCGTTTTTCCAGCAACGAGTCTATCTTTCATTTACGTTTCATACATTTTTCCATAAATGCCACATATCTTGCAACAAAGTTGCCCATGTTTTAGATCATCCGATTGTAGGTCTTTCGGTTCAACCCTTTTATTCTTTCTTGCCTATTTCACCCAGATAATCACGGGAAAGCCGTAATATGTGATTTTTACCTAAATTTCGATACCTGGACAAAATCGAAAATTATGCTGGATAGCGTTTTTCCAGCAACGAGTCTATCTTTCATTTACGTTTCATACATTGTTCCATAAATGCAACATATCTTGCAACAATGTTGCCAATGTTTTAGATCATCCGATTGTAAGTCTTTTGGTTCAACCCTTTTATTCTTTCTTGCCTATTTCACCCAGATAATCACGGGAAAGCCGTAATATGTGATTTTTACCTAAATTTCGGGACCTGGACAAAATCGAAAATTATGCTGGATAGCGTTTTCCCAGCAACGAGTCTATCTTTCATTTACGTTTCATACATTGTTCCATAAATGCAACATATCTTGCAACAATGTTGCCCATGTTTTAGATCATCCGATTGTAAGTCTTTTGGTTCAACCCTTTTATTCTTTCTTGCCTATTTCACCCAGATAATCACGGGAAAGCCGTAATATGTGATTTTTACCTAAATTTCGGGACCTGGGCAAAATCGAAAATTATACTGGATAGCGTTTTTCCAGCAACGAGTCTATCTTTCATTTACGTTTCATACATTGTTCCATAAATGCAACATATCTTGCAACAATGTTGCCCATGTTTTAGATCATCCGATTGTAGGTCTTTTGGTTCAACCCTTTTATTCATTCTTGCCTATTTCACCCAGATAATCACGGGAAAGCCGTAATATGTGATTTTTACCTAAATTTCGGGACCTGGACAAAATCGAAAATTATGCTGGATAGCGTTTTTCCAGAAACGAGTCTATCTTTCATTTACGTTTCATACATTGTTCCATAAATGCAACATATCTTGCAACAATGTTGCCCATGTTTTAGATCATCCGATTGTAGGTCTTTTGGTTCAACCCTTTTATACATTCTTGCCTATTTCACCCAGATAATCACGGGAAAGCCGTAATATGTGATTTTTACCTAAATTTCGGGACCTGGACAAAATTGAAAATTATGCTGGATAGCGTTTTTCCAGCAACGATGTTTTAGATCATCCGATTGTAGGTCCTTTGCTTCAACCCTTTTATTCTTTCTTGCCTATTTCACCCAGATAATCACGGGAAAGCCGTAATATGTGATTTTTACCTAAATTTCGGGACCTGGACAAAATCGAAAATTATGCTGGATAGCGTTTTTCCAGAAACGCGTCTATCTTTCATTTACGTTTCATACATTGTTCCATAAATGCAACATATCTTGCAACAATGTTGCCCATGTTTTAGATCATCCGATTGTAGGTCTTTTGGTTCAACCCTTTTATTCATTCTTGCCTATTTCACCTAGATAATCACGGGAAAGCCGTAATATGTGATTTTTACCTAAATTTCGGGACCTGGACAAAATCGAAAATTATGCTGGATAGCGTTTTTCCAGAAACGAGTCTATCTTTCATTTACGTTTCATACATTGTTCCATAAATGCAACATATCTTGCAACAATGTTGCCCATGTTTTAGATCATCCGATTGTAAGTCTTTTGGTTCAACCCTTTTATTCTTTCTTGCCTATTTCACCCAGATAATCACGGGAAAGCCGTAATATGTGATTTTTACCTAAATTTCGGGACCTGGACAAAATCGAAAATTATGCTGGATAGCGTTTCACCAGCAACGAGTCTATCTTTCATTTACGTTTCATACATTTTTCCATAAATGCCACATATCTTGCAACAAAGTTGCCCATGTTTTAGATCATCCGATTGTAGGTCTTTTGGTTCAACCCTTTTATTCTTTCTTGCCTATTTCACCCAGATAATCACGGGAAAGCCGTAATATGTGATTTTTACCTAAATTTCGGGACTTTGATAAAATCGAAAATTATACTGGATAGCGTTTTTCCAGCAACGAGTCTATCTTTCATTTACGTTTCATACATTGTTCCATAAATGCAACATATCTTGCAACAATGTTGCCCATGTTTTAGATCATCCGATTGTAGGTCTTTTGGTTCAACCCTGTTATTCTTTCTTGCCTATTTCACCCAGATAATCACGGGAAACCCGTAATATGTGATTTTTACCTAAATTTCGGGACTTTGATAAAATCGAAAATTATACTGGATAGCGTTTTTCCAGCAACGAGTCTATCTTTCATTTACGTTTCATACATTGTTCCATAAATGCAACATATCTTGCAACAATGTTGCCCATGTTTTAGATCATCCGATTGTAGGTCTTTTGGTTCAACCCTGTTATTCTTTCTTGCCTATTTCACCCAGATAATCACGGGAAAGCCGTAATATGTGATTTTTACCTAAATTTCGGGACCTGGACAAAATCGAAAATTATGCTGGATAGCGTTTTTCCAGCAACGAGTCTATCTTTCATTTACGTTTCATACATTTTTCCATAAATGCCACATATCTTGCAACAAAGTTGCCCATCTTTTAGATCATCCGATTGTAGGTCTTTTGGTTCAACCCTTTTATTCTTTCTTGCCTATTTCACCCAGATAATCACGGGAAAGCCTTAATATGTGATTTTTACCTAAATTTCGGGACCTGGGCAAAATCGAAAATTATGCTGGATAGCGTTTTTCCAGCAACGAGTCTATCTTTCATTTACGTTTCATACATTTTTCCATAAATGCCACATATCTTGCAACAAAGTTGCCCATATTTTAGATCATCCGATTGTAGGTCTTTTGGTTCAACCCTTTTATTCTTTCTTGCCTATTTCACCCAGATAATCACGGGAAAGCCGTAATATGTGATTTTTACCTAAATTTCGGGACCTGGACAAAATCGAAAATTATGCTGGATAGCGTTTTTCCAGCAACGAGTCTATCTTTCATTTACGTTTCATACATTTTTCCATAAATGCCACATATCTTGCAACAAAGTTGCCCATGTTTTAGATCATCCGATTGTGGGTCTTTTGGTTCAACCCTTTTATTCTTTCTTGCCTATTTCACCCAGATAATCACGGGAAAGCCGTAATATGTGATTTTTACCTAAATTTCGGGACCTGGACAAAATCGAAAATTATGCTGGATAGCGTTTTTCCAGCAACGAGTCTATCTTTCATTTACGTTTCATACATTTTTCCATAAATGCCACATATCTTGCAACAAAGTTGCCCATGTTTTAGATCATCCGATTGTAGGTCTTTTGGTTCAACCCTTTTATTCTTTCTTGCCTATTTCACCCAGATAATCACGGGAAAGCCTTAATATGTGATTTTTACCTAAATTTCGGGACCTGGGCAAAATCGAAAATTATGCTGGATAGCGTTTTTCCAGCAACGAGTCTATCTTTCATTTACGTTTCATACATTGTTCCATAAATGCAACATATCTTGCAACAATGTTGCCCATGTTTTAGATCATCCGATTGTAAGTCTTTTGGTTCAACCCTTTTATTCTTTCTTGCCTATTTCACCCAGATAATCACGGGAAAGCCGTAATATGTGATTTTTACCTAAATTTCGGGACCTGGACAAAATCGAAAATTATGCTGGATAGCGTTTTTCCAGCAACGAGTCTATCTTTCATTTACGTTTCATACATTGTTCCATAAATGCAACATATCTTGCAACAATGTTGCCCATGTTTTAGATCATCCGATTGTAAGTCTTTTGGTTCAACCCTTTTATTCTTTCTTGCCTATTTCACCCAGATAATCACGGGAAAGCCGTAATATGTGATTTTTACCTAAATTTCGGGACCTGGACAAAATCGAAAATTATGCTGGATAGCGTTTTTCCAGCAACGAGTCTATCTTTCATTTACGTTTCATACATTTTTCCATAAATGCCACATATCTTGCAACAATGTTGCCCATGTTTTAGATCATCCGATTATAGGTCTTTCGGTTCAACCCTTTTATTCTTTCTTGCCTATTTCACCCAGATAATCACGGGAAAGCCGTAATATGTGATTTTTACCTAAATTTCGGGACCTGGACAAAATCGAAAATTATGCTGGATAGCGTTTTTCCAGCAACGAGTCTATCTTTCATTTACGTTTTATACATTTTTCCATAAATGCCACATATCTTGCAACAAAGTTGCCCATATTTTAGATCATCCGATTGTAGGTCTTTTGGTTCAATCCTTTTATTCTTTCTTGCCTATTTCACCCAGATAATCACGGGAAAGCCGCAATATGTGATTTTTACCTAAATTTCGGGACCTGGACAAAATCGAAAATTATGCTGGATAGCGTTTTTCCAGCAACGAGTCTATCTTTCATTTACGTTTCATACATTTTTCCATAAATGCCACATATCTTGCAACAAAGTTGCCCATGTTTTAGATCATCCGATTGTAGGTCTTTTGGTTCAACCCTTTTATTCTTTCTTGCCTATTTCACCCAGATAATCACGGGAAAGCCGTAATATGTGATTTTTACCTAAATTTCGGGACCTGGACAAAATCGAAAATTATGCTGGATAGCGTTTTTCCAGCAACGAGTCTATCTTTCATTTACGTTTCATACATTTTTCCATAAATGCCACATATCTTGCAACAAAGTTGCCCATGTTTTAGATCATCCGATTGTAGGTCTTTCGGTTCAACCCTTTTATTCTTTCTTGCCTATTTCACCCAGATAATCACGGGAAAGCCGTAATATGTGATTCTTACCTAAATTTCGGGACCTGGACAAAATCGAAAATTATGCTGGATAGCGTTTTTCCAGCAACGAGTCTATCTTTCATTTACGTTTCATACATTTTTCCATAAATGCCACATATCTTGCAACAAAGTTGCCCATGTTTTAGATCATCCGATTGTAGGTCTTTTGGTTCAACCCTTTTATTCTGTCTTGCCTATTTCACCCAGATAATCACGGGAAAACCGTAATATGTGATTCTTACCTAAATTTCGGGACCTGGACAAAATCGAAAATAATGCTGGATAGCGTTTTTCCAGCAACGAGTCTATCTTTCATTTACGTTTCATACATTGTTCCATAAATGCAACATATCTTGCAACAAAGTTGCCCATGTTTTAGATCATCCGATTGTAAGTCTTTCGGTTCAACCCTTTTATTCTTTCTTGCCTATTTCACCCAGATAATCACGGGAAAGCCGTAATATGTGATTTTTACCTAAATTTCGGGACCTGGACAAAATCGAAAATTATACTGGATAGCGTTTTTCCAGCAACGAGTCTATCTTTCATTTACGTTTCATACATTTTTCCATAAATGCCACATATCTTGCAACAAAGTTGCCCATATTTTAGATCATCCGATTGTAGGTCTTTTGGTTCAACCCTTTTATTCTTTCTTGCCTATTTCACCCAGATAATCACGGGAAAACCGTAATATGTGATTTTTACCTAAATTTCGGGACTTCGATAAAATCGAAAATTATACTGCATAGCGTTTTTCCAGCAACGAGTCTATCTTTCATTTACGTTTCATACATTTTTCCATAAATGCCACATATCTTGCAACAAAGTTGCCCATGTTTTAGATCATCCGATTGTAGGTCTTTCGGTTCAACCCTTTTATTCTTTCTTGCCTATTTCACCCAGATAATCACGGGAAAGCCGTAATATGTGATTTTTACCTAAATTTCGGGACCTGGACAAAATCGAAAATTATGCTGGATAGCGTTTTTCCAGCAACGAGTCTATCTTTCATTTACGTTTCATACATTTTTCCATAAATGCAACATATCTTGCAACAATGTTGCCCATGTTTTAGATCATCCGATTGTAGGTCTTTTGGTTCAACCCTTTTATTCTTTCTTGCCTATTTCACCCAGATAATCACGGGAAAGCCGTAATATGTGATTTTTACCTAAATTTCGGGACCTGGACAAAATCGAAAATTATGCTGGATAGCGTTTTTCCAGCAACGAGTCTATCTTTCATTTACGTTTCATACATTTTTCCATAAATGCCACATATCTTGCAACAAAGTTGACCATGTTTTAGATCATCCGATTGTAGGTCTTTTGGTTCAACCCTTTTATTCTTTCTTGCCTATTTCACCCAGATAATCACGGGAAAGCCGTAATATGTGATTTTTACCTAAATTTCGGGACTTCGATAAAATCGAAAATTATACTGGATAGCGTTTTTCCAGCAACGAGTCTATCTTTCATTTACGTTTCATACATTTTTCCATAAATGCCACATATCTTGCAACAAAGTTGCCCATGTTTTAGATCATCCGATTGTAGGTCTTTTGGTTCAACCCTTTTATTCTTTCTTGCCTATTTCACCCAGATAATCACGGGAAAGCCGTAATATGTGATTTTTACCTAAATTTCGGGACCTGGACAAAATCGAAAATTATGCTGGATAGCGTTTTTCCAGCAACGAGTCTATCTTTCATTTACGTTTCATACATTGTTCCATAAATGCAACATATCTTGCAACAATGTTGCCCATGTTTTAGATCATCCGATTATAGGTCTTTCGGTTCAACCCTTTTATTCTTTCTTGCTTATTTCACCCAGATAATCAAGGGAAAGCCGTAATATGTGATTTTTACCTAAATTTCGGGACTTCGATAAAATCGAAAATTATACTGGATAGCGTTTTTCCAGCAACGAGTCTATCTTTCATTTACGTTTCATACATTTTTCCATAAATGCCACATATCTTGCAACAAAGTTGCCCATGTTTTAGATCATCCGATTATAGGTCTTTTGGTTCAACCCTTTTATTCTTTCTTGCCTATTTCACCCAGATAATCACGGGAAAGCCGTAATATGTGATTTTTACCTAAATTTCGGGACCTGGACAAAATCGAAAATTATGCTGGATAGCGTTTTTCCAGCAACGAGTCTATCTTTCATTTACGTTTCATACATTGTTCCATAAATGCAACATATCTTGCAACAATGTTGCCCATGTTTTAGATCATCCGATTGTAGGTCTTTTGGTTCAACCCTTTTATTCTTTCTTGCCTATTTCACCCAGATAATCACGGGAAAGCCGTAATATGTGATTTTTACCTAAATTTCGGGACCTGGACAAAATCGAAAATTATGCTGGATAGCGTTTTTCCAGCAACGAGTCTATCTTTCATTTACGTTTCATACATTTTTCCATAAATGCCACATATCTTGCAACAAAGTTGCCCATATTTTAGATCATCCGATTGTAGGTCTTTCGGTTCAACCCTTTTATTCTTTCTTGCCTATTTCACCCAGATAATCACGGGAAAGCCGTAATATGTGATTTTTACCTAAATTTCGGGACCTGGACAAAATCGAAAATTATACTGGATAGCGTTTTTTAAGCAACGAGTCTATCTTTCATTTACGTTTCATACATTTTTCCATAAATGCCACATATCTTGCAACAAAGTTGCCCATATTTTAGATCATCCGATTGTAGGTCTTTTGGTTCAACCCTTTTATTCTTTCTTGCCTATTTCACCCAGATAATCACGGGAAAACCGTAATATGTGATTTTTACCTAAATTTCGGGACCTGGACAAAATCGAAAATTATGCTGGATAGCGTTTTTCCAGCAACGAGTCTATCTTTCATTTACGTTTCATACATTGTTCCATAAATGCAACATATCTTGCAACAATGTTGCCCATGTTTTAGATCATCCGATTATAGGTCTTTCGGTTCAACCCTTTTATTCTTTCTTGCCTATTTCACCCAGATAATCACGGGAAAGCCGTAATATGTGATTCTTACCTAAATTTCGGGACCTGGACAAAATCGAAAATTATGCTGGATAGCGTTTTTCCAGCAACGAGTCTATCTTTCATTTACGTTTCATACATTTTTCCATAAATGCCACATATCTTGCAACAAAGTTGCCCATGTTTTAGATCATCCGATTGTAGGTCTTTCGGTTCAACCCTTTTATTCTTTCTTGCCTATTTCACCCAGATAATCACGGGAAAGCCGTAATATGTGATTCTTACCTAAATTTCGGGACCTGGACAAAATCGAAAATTATGCTGGATAGCGTTTTTCCAGCAACGAGTCTATCTTTCATTTACGTTTCATACATTTTTCCATAAATGCCACATATCTTGCAACAAAGTTGCCCATGTTTTAGATCATCCGATTGTAGGTCTTTTGGTTCAACCCTTTTATTCTGTCTTGCCTATTTCACCCAGATAATCACGGGAAAACCGTAATATGTGATTCTTACCTAAATTTCGGGACCTGGACAAAATCGAAAATTATGCTGGATAGCGTTTTTCCAGCAACGAGTCTATCTTTCATTTACGTTTCATACATTTTTCCATAAATGCCACATATCTTGCAACAAAGTTGCCCATATTTTAGATCATCCGATTGTAGGTCTTTTGGTTCAACCCTTTTATTCTTTCTTGCCTATTTCACCCAGATAATCACGGGAAAACCGTAATATGTGATTTTTACCTAAATTTCGGGACCTGGACAAAATCGAAAATTATGCTGGATAGCGTTTTTCCAGCAACGAGTCTATCTTTCATTTACGTTTCATACATTTTTCCATAAATGCCACATATCTTGCAACAAAGTTGCCCATGTTTTAGATCATCCGATTGTAGGTCTTTCGGTTCAACCCTTTTATTCTTTCTTGCCTATTTCACCCAGATAATCACGGGAAAGCCGTAATATGTGATTCTTACCTAAATTTCGGGACCTGGACAAAATCGAAAATTATGCTGGATAGCGTTTTTCCAGCAACGAGTCTATCTTTCATTTACGTTTCATACATTTTTCCATAAATGCCACATATCTTGCAACAAAGTTGCCCATGTTTTAGATCATCCGATTGTAGGTCTTTTGGTTCAACCCTTTTATTCTGTCTTGCCTATTTCACCCAGATAATCACGGGAAAACCGTAATATGTGATTCTTACCTAAATTTCGGGACCTGGACAAAATCGAAAATAATGCTGGATAGCGTTTTTCCAGCAACGAGTCTATCTTTCATTTACGTTTCATACATTGTTCCATAAATGCAACATATCTTGCAACAAAGTTGCCCATGTTTTAGATCATCCGATTGTAAGTCTTTCGGTTCAACCCTTTTATTCTTTCTTGCCTATTTCACCCAGATAATCACGGGAAAGCCGTAATATGTGATTTTTACCTAAATTTCGGGACCTGGACAAAATCGAAAATTATACTGGATAGCGTTTTTCCAGCAACGAGTCTATCTTTCATTTACGTTTCATACATTTTTCCATAAATGCCACATATCTTGCAACAAAGTTGCCCATATTTTAGATCATCCGATTGTAGGTCTTTTGGTTCAACCCTTTTATTCTTTCTTGCCTATTTCACCCAGATAATCACGGGAAAACCGTAATATGTGATTTTTACCTAAATTTCGGGACTTCGATAAAATCGAAAATTATACTGCATAGCGTTTTTCCAGCAACGAGTCTATCTTTCATTTACGTTTCATACATTTTTCCATAAATGCCACATATCTTGCAACAAAGTTGCCCATGTTTTAGATCATCCGATTGTAGGTCTTTCGGTTCAACCCTTTTATTCTTTCTTGCCTATTTCACCCAGATAATCACGGGAAAGCCGTAATATGTGATTTTTACCTAAATTTCGGGACCTGGACAAAATCGAAAATTATGCTGGATAGCGTTTTTCCAGCAACGAGTCTATCTTTCATTTACGTTTCATACATTTTTCCATAAATGCAACATATCTTGCAACAATGTTGCCCATGTTTTAGATCATCCGATTGTAGGTCTTTTGGTTCAACCCTTTTATTCTTTCTTGCCTATTTCACCCAGATAATCACGGGAAAGCCGTAATATGTGATTTTTACCTAAATTTCGGGACCTGGACAAAATCGAAAATTATGCTGGATAGCGTTTTTCCAGCAACGAGTCTATCTTTCATTTACGTTTCATACATTTTTCCATAAATGCCACATATCTTGCAACAAAGTTGACCATGTTTTAGATCATCCGATTGTAGGTCTTTTGGTTCAACCCTTTTATTCTTTCTTGCCTATTTCACCCAGATAATCACGGGAAAGCCGTAATATGTGATTTTTACCTAAATTTCGGGACTTCGATAAAATCGAAAATTATACTGGATAGCGTTTTTCCAGCAACGAGTCTATCTTTCATTTACGTTTCATACATTTTTCCATAAATGCCACATATCTTGCAACAAAGTTGCCCATGTTTTAGATCATCCGATTGTAGGTCTTTTGGTTCAACCCTTTTATTCTTTCTTGCCTATTTCACCCAGATAATCACGGGAAAGCCGTAATATGTGATTTTTACCTAAATTTCGGGACCTGGACAAAATCGAAAATTATGCTGGATAGCGTTTTTCCAGCAACGAGTCTATCTTTCATTTACGTTTCATACATTGTTCCATAAATGCAACATATCTTGCAACAATGTTGCCCATGTTTTAGATCATCCGATTATAGGTCTTTCGGTTCAACCCTTTTATTCTTTCTTGCTTATTTCACCCAGATAATCAAGGGAAAGCCGTAATATGTGATTTTTACCTAAATTTCGGGACTTCGATAAAATCGAAAATTATACTGGATAGCGTTTTTCCAGCAACGAGTCTATCTTTCATTTACGTTTCATACATTTTTCCATAAATGCCACATATCTTGCAACAAAGTTGCCCATGTTTTAGATCATCCGATTATAGGTCTTTTGGTTCAACCCTTTTATTCTTTCTTGCCTATTTCACCCAGATAATCACGGGAAAGCCGTAATATGTGATTTTTACCTAAATTTCGGGACCTGGACAAAATCGAAAATTATGCTGGATAGCGTTTTTCCAGCAACGAGTCTATCTTTCATTTACGTTTCATACATTGTTCCATAAATGCAACATATCTTGCAACAATGTTGCCCATGTTTTAGATCATCCGATTGTAGGTCTTTTGGTTCAACCCTTTTATTCTTTCTTGCCTATTTCACCCAGATAATCACGGGAAAGCCGTAATATGTGATTTTTACCTAAATTTCGGGACCTGGACAAAATCGAAAATTATGCTGGATAGCGTTTTTCCAGCAACGAGTCTATCTTTCATTTACGTTTCATACATTTTTCCATAAATGCCACATATCTTGCAACAAAGTTGCCCATATTTTAGATCATCCGATTGTAGGTCTTTCGGTTCAACCCTTTTATTCTTTCTTGCCTATTTCACCCAGATAATCACGGGAAAGCCGTAATATGTGATTTTTACCTAAATTTCGGGACCTGGACAAAATCGAAAATTATACTGGATAGCGTTTTTTAAGCAACGAGTCTATCTTTCATTTACGTTTCATACATTTTTCCATAAATGCCACATATCTTGCAACAAAGTTGCCCATATTTTAGATCATCCGATTGTAGGTCTTTTGGTTCAACCCTTTTATTCTTTCTTGCCTATTTCACCCAGATAATCACGGGAAAACCGTAATATGTGATTTTTACCTAAATTTCGGGACCTGGACAAAATCGAAAATTATGCTGGATAGCGTTTTTCCAGCAACGAGTCTATCTTTCATTTACGTTTCATACATTTTTCCATAAATGCCACATATCTTGCAACAAAGTTGCCCATGTTTTAGATCATCCGATTGTAGGTCTTTTGGTTCAACCCTTTTATTCTTTCTTGCCTATTTCACCCAGATAATCACGGGAAAGCCGTAATATGTGATTTTTACCTAAATTTCGGGACCTGGACAAAATCGAAAATTATGCTGGATAGCGTTTTTCCAGCAACGAGTCTATCTTTCATTTACGTTTCATACATTTTTCCATAAATGCAACATATCTTGCAACAATGTTGCCCATGTTTTAGATCATCCGATTGTAGGTCTTTTGGTTCAACCCTTTTATTCTTTCTTGCCTATTTCACCCAGATAATCACGGGAAAGCCGTAATATGTGATTTTTACCTAAATTTCGGGACCTGGACAAAATCGAAAATTATGCTGGATAGCGTTTTTCCAGCAACGAGTCTATCTTTCATTTACGTTTCATACATTTTTCCATAAATGCCACATATCTTGCAACAAAGTTGACCATGTTTTAGATCATCCGATTGTAGGTCTTTTGGTTCAACCCTTTTATTCTTTCTTGCCTATTTCACCCAGATAATCACGGGAAAGCCGTAATATGTGATTTTTACCTAAATTTCGGGACTTCGATAAAATCGAAAATTATACTGGATAGCGTTTTTCCAGCAACGAGTCTATCTTTCATTTACGTTTCATACATTTTTCCATAAATGCCACATATCTTGCAACAAAGTTGCCCATGTTTTAGATCATCCGATTGTAGGTCTTTTGGTTCAACCCTTTTATTCTTTCTTGCCTATTTCACCCAGATAATCACGGGAAAGCCGTAATATGTGATTTTTACCTAAATTTCGGGACCTGGACAAAATCGAAAATTATGCTGGATAGCGTTTTTCCAGCAACGAGTCTATCTTTCATTTACGTTTCATACATTTTTCCATAAATGCAACATATCTTGCAACAATGTTGCCCATGTTTTAGATCATCCGATTGTAGGTCTTTTGGTTCAACCCTTTTATTCTTTCTTGCCTATTTCACCCAGATAATCACGGGAAAGCCGTAATATGTGATTTTTACCTAAATTTCGGGACCTGGACAAAATCGAAAATTATGCTGGATAGCGTTTTTCCAGCAACGAGTCTATCTTTCATTTACGTTTCATACATTTTTCCATAAATGCCACATATCTTGCAACAAAGTTGACCATGTTTTAGATCATCCGATTGTAGGTCTTTTGGTTCAACCCTTTTATTCTTTCTTGCCTATTTCACCCAGATAATCACGGGAAAGCCGTAATATGTGATTTTTACCTAAATTTCGGGACTTCGATAAAATCGAAAATTATACTGGATAGCGTTTTTCCAGCAACGAGTCTATCTTTCATTTACGTTTCATACATTTTTCCATAAATGCCACATATCTTGCAACAAAGTTGCCCATGTTTTAGATCATCCGATTGTAGGTCTTTTGGTTCAACCCTTTTATTCTTTCTTGCCTATTTCACCCAGATAATCACGGGAAAGCCGTAATATGTGATTTTTACCTAAATTTCGGGACCTGGACAAAATCGAAAATTATGCTGGATAGCGTTTTTCCAGCAACGAGTCTATCTTTCATTTACGTTTCATACATTGTTCCATAAATGCAACATATCTTGCAACAATGTTGCCCATGTTTTAGATCATCCGATTGTAGGTCTTTCGGTTCAACCCTTTTATTCTTTCTTGCCTATTTCACCCAGATAATCACGGGAAAGCCGTAATATGTGATTTTTACCTAAATTTCGGGACCTCGACAAAATCGAAAATTATGCTGGATAGCGTTTTTCCAGCAACGAGTCTATCTTTCATTTACGTTTCATACATTTTTCCATAAATGGCACATATCTCGCAACAAAGTTGCCCATGTTTTAGATCATCCGATTGTAGGTCTTTTGGTTCAACCCTTTTATTCTTTCTTGCCTATTTCACCCAGATAATCACGGGAAAGCCGTAATATGTGATTTTTACCTAAATTTCGATACCTGGACAAAATCGAAAATTATGCTGGATAGCGTTTTTCCAGCAACGAGTCTATCTTTCATTTACGTTTCATACATTTTTCCATAAATGCCACATATCTTGCAACAAATTTGCCCATGTTTTAGATCATCCGATTGTAGGTCTTTTGGTTCAACCCTTTTATTCTTTCTTGCCTATTTCACCCAGATAATCACGGGAAAGCCGTAATATGTGATTTTTACCTAAATTTCGGGACCTGGACAAAATCGAAAATTATGCTGGATAGCGTTTTTCCAGCAACGAGTCTATCTTTCATTTACGTTTCATACATTGTTCCATAAATGCAACATATCTTGCAACAATGTTGCCCATGTTTTAGATCATCCGATTGTAGGTCTTTCGGTTCAACCCTTTTATTATTTCTTGCCTATTTCACCCAGATAATCAAGGGAAAGCCGTAATATGTGATTTTTACCTAAATTTCGGGACTTCGATAAAATCGAAAATTATACTGGATAGCGTTTTTCCAGCAACGAGTCTATCTTTCATTTACGTTTCATACATTTTTCCATAAATGCCACATATCTTGCAACAAAGTTGCCCATGTTTTAGATCATCCGATTGTAGGTCTTTTGGTTCAACCCTTTTATTCTTTCTTGCCTATTTCACCCAGATAATCACGGGAAAGCCGTAATATGCGATTTTTACCTAAATTTCGGGACCTGGACAAAATCGAAAATTATGCTGGATAGCGTTTTTCCAGCAACGAGTCTATCTTTCATTTACGTTTCATACATTGTTCCATAAATGCAACATATCTTGCAACAATGTTGCCCATGTTTTAGATCATCCGATTGTAGGTCTTTCGGTTCAACCCTTTTATTCTTTCTTGCCTATTTCACCCAGATAATCACGGGAAAGCCGTAATATGTGATTTTTACCTAAATTTCGGGACCTGGACAAAATCGAAAATTATGCTGGATAGCGTTTTTCCAGCAACGAGTCTATCTTTCATTTACGTTTCATACATTGTTATATAAATGCAACATATCTTGCAACAATGTTGCCCATGTTTTAGATCATCCGATTGTAGGTCTTTCGGTTCAACCCTTTTATTCTTTCTTGCCTATTTCACCCAGATAATCAAGGGAAAGCCGTAATATGTGATTTTTACCTAAATTTCGGGACTTCGACAAAATCGAAAATTATGCTGGATAGCGTTTTTCCAGCAACGAGTCTATCTTTCATTTACGTTTCATACATTGTTCCATAAATGCAACATATCTTGCAACAATGTTGCCCATGTTTTAGATCATCCGATTGTAGGTCTTTTGGTTCAACCCTTTTATTCTTTCTTGCCTATTTCACCCAGATAATCACGGGAAAGCCGTAATATGTGATTTTTACCTAAATTTCGGGACCTCGACAAAATCGAAAATTATGCTGGATAGCGTTTTTCCAGCAACGAGTCTATCTTTCATTTACGTTTCATACATTGTTTCATAAATGCAACATATCTTGCAACAATGTTGCCCATGTTTTAGATCATCCGATTGTAGGTCTTTTGGTTCAACCCTTTTATTCTTTCTTGCCTATTTCACCCAGATAATCACGGGAAAGCCGTAATATGTGATTTTTACCTAAATTTCGGGACCTGGACAAAATCGAAAATTATGCTGGATAGCGTTTTTCCAGCAACGAGTCTATCTTTCATTTACGTTTCATACATTTTTCCATAAATGCCACATATCTTGCAACAAAGTTGCCCATGTTTTAGATCATCCGATTGTGGGTCTTTTGGTTCAACCCTTTTATTCTTTCTTGCCTATTTCACCCAGATAATCACGGGAAAGCCGTAATATGTGATTTTTACCTAAATTTCGGGACCTGGACAAAATCGAAAATTATGCTGGATAGCGTTTTTCCAGCAACGAGTCTATCTTTCATTTACGTTTCATACATTTTTCCATAAATGCCACATATCTTGCAACAAAGTTGCCCATATTTTAGATCATCCGATTGTAGGTCTTTCGGTTCAACCCTTTTATTCTTTCTTGCCTATTTCACCCAGATAATCACGGGAAAGCCGTAATATGTGATTTTTACCTAAATTTCGGGACTTCGATAAAATCGAAAATTATACTGGATAGCGTTTTTCCAGCAACGAGTCTATCTTTCATTTACGTTTCATACATTTTTCCATAAATGCCATATATCTTGCAACAAAGTTGCCCATGTTTTAGATCATCCGATTGTAGGTCTTTTGGTTCAACCCTTTTATTCTTTCTTGCCTATTTCACCCAGATAATCACGGGAAAGCCGTAATATGTGATTTTTACCTAAATTTCGATACCTGGACAAAATCGAAAATTATGCTGGATAGCGTTTTTCCAGCAACGAGTCTATCTTTCATTTACGTTTCATACATTGTTCCATAAATGCAACATATCTTGCAACAATGTTGCCCATGTTTTAGATCATCCGATTGTAGGTCTTTCGGTTCAACCCTTTTATTCTTTCTTGCCTATTTCACCCAGATAATCACGGGAAAGCCGTAATATGTGATTTTTACCTAAATTTCGGGACTTCGATAAAATCGAAAATTATACTGGATAGCGTTTTTCCAGCAACGAGTCTATCTTTCATTTACGTTTCATACATTTTTCCATAAATGCCACATATCTTGCAACAAAGTTGCCCATGTTTTAGATCATCCGATTGTAGGTCTTTTAGTTCAACCCTTTTATTCTTTCTTGCCTATTTCACCCAGATAATCACGGGAAAGCCGTAATATGTGATTTTTACCTAAATTTCGATACCTGGACAAAATCGAAAATTATGCTGGATAGCGTTTTTCCAGCAACGAGTCTATCTTTCATTTACGTTTCATACATTTTTCCATAAATGCAACATATCTTGCAACAATGTTGCCCATGTTTTAGATCATCCGATTGTAGGTCTTTCGGTTCAACCCTTTTATTCTTTCTTGCCTATTTCACCCAGATAATCAAGGGAAAGCCGTAATATGTGATTTTTACCTAAATTTCGGGACTTCGATAAAATCGAAAATTATACTGGATAGCGTTTTTCCAGCAACGAGTCTATCTTTCATTTACGTTTCATACATTTTTCCATAAATGCCATATATCTTGCAACAAAGTTGCCCGTGTTTTAGATCATCCGATTGTAGGTCTTTTAGTTCAACCCTTTTATTCTTTCTTGCCTATTTCACCCAGATAATCACGGGAAAGCCGTAATATGTGATTTTTACCTAAATTTCGATACCTGGACAAAATCGAAAATTATGCTGGATAGCGTTTTTCCAGCAACGAATCTATCTTTCATTTACGTTTCATACATTTTTCCATAAATGCAACATATCTTGCAACAATGTTGCCCATGTTTTAGATCATCCGATTGTAGGTCTTTCGGTTCAACCCTTTTATTCTTTCTTGCCTATTTCACCCAGATAATCAAGGGAAAGCCGTAATATGTGATTTTTACCTAAATTTCGGGACTTCGATAAAATCGAAAATTATACTGGATAGCGTTTTTCCAGCAACGAGTCTATCTTTCATTTACGTTTCATACATTGTTCCATAAATGCAACATATCTTGCAACAATGTTGCCCATGTTTTAGATCATCCGATTGTAGGTCTTTTGGTTCAACCCTTTTATTCTTTCTTGCCTATTTCACCCAGATAATCACGGGAAAGCCGTAATATGTGATTTTTACCTAAATTTCGGGACCTGGACAAAATCGAAAATTATGCTCGATAGCGTTTTTCCAGCAACGAGTCTATCTTTCATTTACGTTTCATACATTTTTCCATAAATGCCACATATCTTGCAACAAAGTTGCTCATGTTTTAGATCATCCGATTGTAGGTCTTTTGGTTCAACCCTTTTATTCTTTCTTGCCTATTTCACCCAGATAATCAAGGGAAAGCCGTAATATGTGATTTTTCCTAAATTTCGGGACCTGGACAAAATCGAAAATTATGCTGGATAGCGTTTTTCCAGCAACGAGTCTATCTTTCATTTACGTTTCATACATTTTTCCATAAATGCCACATATCTTGCAACAAAGTTGCCCATGTTTTAGATCATCCGATTGTAGGTCTTTTGGTTCAACCCTTTTATTCTTTCTTGCCTATTTCACCCAGATAATCACGGGAAAGCCGTATTATGTGATTTTTACCTAAATTTCGGGACCTGGACAAAATCGAAAATTATGCTCGATAGCGTTTTTCCAGCAACGAGTCTATCTTTCATTTACGTTTCATACATTTTTCCATAAATGCCACATATCTTGCAACAAAGTTGCCCATGTTTTAGATCATCCGATTGTAGGTCTTTTGGTTCAACCCTTTTATTCTTTCTTGCCTATTTCACCCAGATAATCAAGGGAAAGCCGTAATATGTGATTTTTACCTAAATTTCGGGACCTGGACAAAATCGAAAATTATGCTGGATAGCGTTTTTCCAGCAACGAGTCTATCTTTCATTTACGTTTCATACATTTTTCCATAAATGCCACATATCTTGCAACAAAGTTGCCCATGTTTTAGATCATCCGATTGTAGGTCTTTTGGTTCAACCCTTTTATTCTTTCTTGCCTATTTCACCCAAATAATCACGGGAAAGCCGTAATATGTGATTTTTACCTAAATTTCGGGACCTGGACAAAATCGAAAATTATGCTGGATAGCGTTTTTCCAGCAACGAGTCTATCTTTCATTTACGTTTCATACATTGTTCCATAAATGCAACATATCTTGCAACAATGTTGCCCATGTTTTAGATCATCCGATTGTAGGTCTTTAGGTTCAACCCTTTTATTCTTTCTTGCCTATTTCACCCAGATAATCAAGGGAAAGCCGTAATATGTGATTTTTACCTAAATTTCGGGACTTCGATAAAATCGAAAATTATACTGGATAGCGTTTTTCCAGCAACGAGTCTATCTTTCATTTACGTTTCATACATTTTTCCATAAATGCCACATGTCTTGCAACAAAGTTGCCCATGTTTTAGATCATCCGATTGTAGGTCTTTCGGTTCAACCCTTTTATTCTTTCTTGCCTATTTCACCCAAATAATCACGGGAAAGCCGTAATATGTGATTTTTACCTAAATTTCGGGACCTGGACAAAATCGAAAATTATGCTGGATAGCGTTTTTCCAGCAACGAGTCTATCTTTCATTTACGTTTCATACATTGTTCCATAAATGCAACATATCTTGCAACAATGTTGCCCATGTTTTAGATCATCCGATTGTAGGTCTTTTGGTTCAACCCTTTTATTCTTTCTTGCCTATTTCACCCAGATAATCACGGGAAAACCGTAATATGTGATTTTTACCTAAATTTCGGGACCTGGACAAAATCGAAAATTATGCTGGATAGCGTTTTTCCAGCAACGAGTCTATCTTTCATTTACGTTTCATACATTTTTCCATAAATGCCACATATCTTGCAACAAAGTTGCCCATGTTTTAGATCATCCGATTGTGGGTCTTTTGGTTCAACCCTTTTATTCTTTCTTGCCTATTTCACCCAGATAATCACGGGAAAGCCGTAATATGTGATTTTTACCTAAATTTCGGGACCTGGACAAAATCGAAAATTATGCTGGATAGCGTTTTTCCAGCAACGAGTCTATCTTTCATTTACGTTTCATACATTTTTCCATAAATGCCACATATCTTGCAACAAAGTTGCCCATGTTTTAGATCATCCGATTGTGGGTCTTTTGGTTCAACCCTTTTATTCTTTCTTGCCTATTTCACCCAGATAATCACGGGAAAGCCGTAATATGTGATTTTTACCTAAATTTCGGGACCTGGACAAAATCGAAAATTATGCTGGATAGCGTTTTTCCAGCAACGAGTCTATCTTTCATTTACGTTTCATACATTTTTCCATAAATGCCACATATCTTGCAACAAAGTTGCCCATATTTTAGATCATCCGATTGTAGGTCTTTCGGTTCAACCCTTTTATTCTTTCTTGCCTATTTCACCCAGATAATCACGGGAAAGCCGTAATATGTGATTTTTACCTAAATTTCGGGACTTCGATAAAATCGAAAATTATACTGGATAGCGTTTTTCCAGCAACGAGTCTATCTTTCATTTACGTTTCATACATTTTTCCATAAATGCCATATATCTTGCAACAAAGTTGCCCATGTTTTAGATCATCCGATTGTAGGTCTTTTGGTTCAACCCTTTTATTCTTTCTTGCCTATTTCACCCAGATAATCACGGGAAAGCCGTAATATGTGATTTTTACCTAAATTTCGGGACCTGGACAAAATCGAAAATTATACTGGATAGCGTTTTTCCAGCAACGAGTCTATCTTTCATTTACGTTTCATACATTTTTCCATAAATGCCACATATCTTGCAACAAAGTTGCCCATGTTTTAGATCATCCGATTGTAGGTCTTTCGGTTCAACCCTTTTATTCTTTCTTGCCTATTTCACCCAGATAATCACGGGAAAGCCGTAATATGTGATTTTTACCTAAATTTCGGGACTTCGATAAAATCGAAAATTATACTGGATAGCGTTTTTCCAGCAACGAGTCTATCTTTCATTTACGTTTCATACATTTTTCCATAAATGCCACATATCTTG
This sequence comes from Xylota sylvarum, assembly GCA_905220385.1. Lineage (NCBI taxonomy): Eukaryota > Metazoa > Arthropoda > Insecta > Diptera > Syrphidae > Xylota > Xylota sylvarum. Next base: position 126,090,625 of record LR999957.1, read on the forward strand.
CAACAAAGTTGCCCATGTTTTAGATCATCCGATTGTAGGTCTTTTAGTTCAACCCTTTTATTCTTTCTTGCCTATTTCACCCAGATAATCACGGGAAAGCCGTAATATGTGATTTTTACCTAAATTTCGATACCTGGACAAAATCGAAAATTATGCTGGATAGCGTTTTTCCAGCAACGAGTCTATCTTTCATTTACGTTTCATACATTGTTCCATAAATGCAACATATCTTGCAACAATGTTGCCCATGTTTTAGATCATCCGATTGTAGGTCTTTTGGTTCAACCCTTTTATTCTTTCTTGCCTATTTCACCCAGATAATCACTTGAAAGCCGTAATATGTGATTTTTACCTAAATTTCGGGACCTGGACAAAATCGAAAATTATGCTCGATAGCGTTTTTCCAGCAACGAGTCTATCTTTCATTTACGTTTCATACATTTTTCCATAAATGCCACATATCTTGCAACAAAGTTGCTCATGTTTTAGATCATCCGATTGTAGGTCTTTTGGTTCAACCCTTTTATTCTTTCTTGCCTATTACACCCAGATAATCAAGGGAAAGCCGTAATATGTGATTTTTACCTAAATTTCGGGACCTGGACAAAATCGAAAATTATGCTGGATAGCGTTTTTCCAGCAACGAGTCTATCTTTCATTTACGTTTCATACATTTTTCCATAAATGCCACATATCTTGCAACAAAGTTGCCCATGTTTTAGATCATCCGATTGTAGGTCTTTTGGTTCAACCCTTTTATTCTTTCTTGCCTATTTCACCCAGATAATCACGGGAAAGCCGTATTATGTGATTTTTACCTAAATTTCGGGACCTGGACAAAATCGAAAATTATGCTGGATAGCGTTTTTCCAGCAACGAGTCTATCTTTCATTTACGTTTCATACATTTTTCCATAAATGCCACATATCTTGCAACAATGTTGCCCATGTTTTAGATCATCCGATTGTAGGTCTTTTGGTTCAACCCTTTTATTCTTTCTTGCCTATTTCACCCAAATAATCACGGGAAAGCCGTAATATGTGATTTTTACCTAAATTTCGGGACCTGGACAAAATCGAAAATTATGCTGGATAGCGTTTTTCCAGCAACGAGTCTATCTTTCATTTACGTTTCATACATTGTTCCATAAATGCAACATATCTTGCAACAATGTTGCCCATGTTTTAGATCATCCGATTGTAGGTCTTTAGGTTCAACCCTTTTATTCTTTCTTGCCTATTTCACCCAGATAATCAAGGGAAAGCCGTAATATGTGATTTTTACCTAAATTTCGGGACTTCGATAAAATCGAAAATTATACTGGATAGCGTTTTTCCAGCAACGAGTCTATCTTTCATTTACGTTTCATACATTTTTCCATAAATGCCACATATCTTGCAACAAAGTTGCCCATGTTTTAGATCATCCGATTGTAGGTCTTTTGGTTCAACCCTTTTATTCTTTCTTGCCTATTTCACCCAGATAATCACGGGAAAACCGTAATATGTGATTTTTACCTAAATTTCGGGACCTGGACAAAATCGAAAATTATGCTGGATAGCGTTTTTCCAGCAACGAGTCTATCTTTCATTTACGTTTCATACATTGTTCCATAAATGCAACATATCTTGCAACAATGTTGCCCATGTTTTAGATCATCCGATTGTAGGTCTTTCGGTTCAACCCTTTTATTCTTTCTTGCCTATTTCACCCAGATAATCACGGGAAAGCCGTAATATGTGATTTTTACCTAAATTTCGGGACTTCGATAAAATCGAAAATTATACTGGATAGCGTTTTTCCAGCAACGAGTCTATCTTCAATTTACGTTTCATACATTTTTCCATAAATGCCACATATCTTGCAACAAAGTTGCCCATGTTTTAGATCATCCGATTGTAGGTCTTTTGGTTCAACCCTTTTATTCTTTCTTGCCTATTTCACCCAGATAATCACGGGAAAGCCGTAATATGTGATTTTTACCTAAATTTCGGGACCTGGACAAAATCGAAAATTATGCTGGATAGCGTTTTTCCAGCAACGAATCTATCTTTCATTTACGTTTCATACATTTTTCCATAAATGCCACATATCTTGCAACAATGTTGCCCATGTTTTAGATCATCCGATTGTAGGTCTTTTGGTTCAACCCTTTTATTCTTGCTTGCCTATTTCACTCAGATAATCACGGGAAAGCCGTAATAAGTGATTCTTACCACAGAAATCGTTGTAAGAAGCTAGTCGCTAAATATTTTGTATTAAAGGCAATTGTTTGTACCGCATCCTTTTTTGCTTATACGTTTAAAGTTGAAATTCGTTTTCGTCTTCTTTATCTTATTTAAGTCAAAACTAAATTGGATGAAGCGATGAACGTAGAATTAGGCTTGTCAGAATCTATATCACCAGAGCTTGTTTTCGTTATAAAGACCGACTTGACGACGTTGTTTTCACAACTACAAAAGGTAATAGTACTTCGACAATTTTATCAGATCTGATTGTTTTTCAAAATTCAGATCAGCGACCTGCGAATGCGCGAACTGCGAATGAACTTTTTTTTATCACCTTTACAAGCATGCCATTGCCAATTTTAATATTCCAAAAGAACAGAGCTTTGTTTATCTACCGATTGATATAAAAAAAGTTGAATTTCAATCAGTTTTTGTGAAGAAATTAATAATTCGCTGATTTTTCCGCAAATATGTAGGTAATGCTTTTTGCGAACTGTTAAATTGTATTCACATTCCACACAATATAAGACGAAATCCACATTCGCGCGACCAAATCATTCACATGAGTTTAACTTCACAATTCTTTTGTTTTGTTCTTGGGGGTTGGTTAGTGCTCCTAAATGACAACTAGTATTATCAGAAAAAAGTAGCTGTGAATGAAAAGTCAAAATTTGCGAATATTCGCTCATTCGCATTCCTAGGTCGCTGAGCTGTGAAGGTCTGATAGTGAATCTCGACTGCTGTTTTAAAATCTATAATTAAAAGCTTAGAATTCAAGAACTCTTTCCAGAGTTCAGTCAAGTGAGGATATACTTTCAATGTTCTGACTCTTAAAAAATTTCCTTCTCTCTCAAAATAATATTACTCTTCTAAGCTACTGAGTTTCTCACCCCACCTCAAAGGATTCAATTCCCACATTGGTTTAATAATCATCCCCAGAGCACCCATGCTAGAAGCAATATTAACAAAATTCTCCAGAGTAACAAATTCCACAAGTTAATCTCCATATCGCTGGGGAAAAACGCTTCAGTCCGTTCGAATATTCAATCATCAAAGCAAATTCCAAATCTGATTGCGGACATAAAACGCAAAACTTTTTCCATCCATCGAGCAGGAAAACAAAAAACAGAAAACAAAAGCATAACTCCATCCCATGCAATTACTAAAGACCTAAAAACGCAATCAAGCGAAAGCATAACTAAGCTCAACCCCGCTATTAAAAAATTTCCAAATTTCTAACGTGGACAGGACATACGGTCCACGAAATGAAAGGAATTTACAAAAAGGAAAAAAAAAGGAACTCCATCTGATCTGTAGCGTGGTATGAAGTTAATATCCTGCGGAATGTTATGTGGCCTACCCATTGTCGGAGAGTCAACCGTCAAAACCTTGACCCTGGCACCGAATATATTCATTTTTTTTTTCATCTCCAATCTTGATGCCGGAAAACATGTCCACCAGCACGTATGTACGTTGTACACACGTTGTTATGTGTTCCGGTGGACAGGCGAACAAAAAAACTGTTCTCCATTTTAAAAAGGACAAAAATGCGCCTCTGAATGGAACAAAAAGAAAAACCAAACCATTGGTCAACGGTCCGCAAAAAATCATGGCCAGATCGGGTGTCCACAATCTGACACCCCATTGGAAGTCGTTAAACACGCATTGTCCACCGAGGTCAGCAACAGCTCCAGAAAAAAAGAACAAGAAACAAGAATCATACCGCTGCTACCGCATAAGGACGAGATGGCATCCCCGTGCCACTGAAATTGATAACGGTTCACGTAGGACAGTCGTTATAAACTATGAACACCGCCTGCCGCGAAATCAGTGAACAATTTGACTACGATGACGATGACGACCGACAACGACGACTTAAGGGGATGATGACACCCAATTTGCGGATTCCCTTGCTCGCTGCTGTCTGCCCCCAGGACCATGTACATACTCGGTATCATGCTATTAATTTGAAAGGGCAAACCGTCATGACGAGAAAAAAAATTGTTCTTTTTTTTTTCTGGTAAACAGGAAATAAAAGAAAATATGGAAGCTTTTCCGAGTTTCCGAGGCCAGAATTGAAATTGACTCCGCGTGTCCGCCGCAGTGCCGAACTGAACTTGGCGGTTTGGTGCGCGGTGTCAATAGTGGTGCGGTGGCCCGTTTGGGGCGCGGTTACCCATATGCGTTTTGTATTTTTCCTCGTTTATTTTGCGTTCTTTTTCCGTTTCACTTGTTCTCGTCGCTTTATTTGCATTCGTCGACGTAACGGTGCGGTGAATGGAGAGACCGACATTTTTGGTGATGGCCTGGCCTGAACAAAAAAAAAAGCGCGTTGACGATGTGAGTAAAAGTGTGTTAAGTGGATGATGCCGACGTGATGTGGAACAGCACTTGATTTCGCATTGTTCGAGTTGGGTCCTTGTTTTTCTTTTGATGCCGTTTTTGGTGTAGTTTTTTTTTTTTAGTCCAAACAGCTTTAGACCGAAGCGGGAGGACATTTGTTCGCGCTTTTTCGTCACCAGTTTGTAGCGGTTTTTGTGTTGAACATGATTTTTGGTTAGCGGTTTATCCATTCACAATGCAACTGGAGATATCCATCCCATTTTTTTTTTGAGCATGGATGTGTTCTAAACTATGCCTGTAAGTTGTCCTTCTGGTGTCATGGAGAGGATTTGCACGAAAGTCTATAGGAATTGATGACATGTCACGTTATAGCTTATTGGACGTTTGTAATCGAATCTTCCGAGTTACATACGAAGTACAATAGGGTGGGTTAGTCTGGTCCAGCTGCCCTGATATACATATATGTACATACATATGTTCTTATGTACGTTTACAAACTTATATCAAAAGTAAGTGCTTACTACAAGAATCTCGGAATTTTTCGGACTAGTGAAGGCCGAAATTTACACTGACTAATACTGAGGTTATAAGGTGATAATGATGGCAATGTGGTTAAGACCCGAAGTGTACATGTTCTAGCCCAGTCGGGAATAGGAAATAAAGACTGTTTATTAAACCAGTAAGTAAACCAAATAAAAGGAATCTGCCTGGAAGTATGTACAATGAACCGAATCTGAGCCTAAATGCTTCTGGTACTTAGATGTCTTAAAAAAAAAAAAAAAATTTAACACCAGAACCCAACTTGTAACTGTAATGATGAATGCATTTAATCGAAGTTTCAGGGAAATAATTCCACTTTTATAGTGAAATTATTTCCCACTGACGCGACGGTGAGTAATAATTCCAGTTTTACGTAAGAAATACTTCCACTCTCAACAGAGGCATTCGTATACTGTCAGACGTTAAGTTTCATAGGAAATCCTTTAAGGAATTTCTTTTGAATTGAAAAAAGAAGGTAAAAGTAGGTACAGAATAACTGCAGTTAATGCACTTGACAGGATTCGTGTCGAATTTTGCAAAATTTTGGCGACACTTTTGGAAGATTTACAATATCTACTTACCTCTAGAAAGGACTTGGGAGTTGAAATTTTTCGTGGCTAATGATAAAAGAGAATGATCGTTGCTTGAGAATGTCACAGTTGAATTTAATGAGGGCACTGGTGGAACTTTGGAATAATCTGGCAAATAGTATCGTACAGCAGTTTATGGAATTCCAGACGTGAGGAGGTTAATAAGTGTGCCAATTTCTACAAGAACTCGAATTTGTGGAGTAATTTTACGGTCGCCTCAGTTAAGTCTATTTTAGTGAGATAATTCATAAATCCTAGGATATGCAGAATACGTCCTGTTTGTTATCCAAATAACAAGTTCCTGTTGCTGACTTTATTCAGCGAAAGTACTTCCAATTTCTGGGTTTGTTTTTGCATATTACGTCTGCCATACTAATTGGTGATTCGCACTGCTTGGACATCTTGACATTCTTGGGTGCTTTCAAAACAAAGTGTTCGTAATCGATTTTCAATATATTTTCTACAGATTCTTTCATTTTTCACTTCGTGTATTTTTTGAAATTATTGTTTGGTGGGCGGGGATCAGTGATATTGTCAGTGTAAGCCTTTTCCTAAATATAATCTCAAAACTTCGAATGTTTTTAAAGTTTTGTATGGATAAAGTTTACTTATAAGTTCATAATAGTTATATTCACACTGATTGCTTAATAAATTTCTTTTCATCTTTTCAGAACTATAATTTCCAAAGATGACTAATTAAACCAGACCAAGCTTTGGCCAAAAAAAAAAACAGAAAATCATAATTAAACGCACAAAGAAAATCCTCTCCTTGAACCGAATTCAAATCAAGCGCAAAACTGGCGAAAATGCATCTAACGACGACACCGAACGTCACAAATACCAATACGTCCAACAATAGCTCGAACAATGCAACGACAGGGAATAGTAATACAACAAATTCGACCAGTGGAACTGGAACGAATAACAATAACAATACAAATGGCACCAACGGCAACACTGAAAATACGCCGCCCACAGCAGCGCAATTGCTTAACGAGGCGTACACAAAAATGACATCCGATATCCTGGCGGAAAGGACATTGGGCGATTTTCTAACAGAACATCCGGGCGAACTGATCCGAACGGGTAGTCCGTTATTAGTTTGTACAGTGTTGCCGCCGCACTGGCGTTCGAATAAAACTTTACCTGTAGCGTTCAAAGTCGTCTCATTGGGTGACGTCGGCGATGGTACAATGGTGACAGTACGAGCGGGTAACGATGAAAATTACTGTGCCGAGCTGAGGAATTGCACGGCCGTGATGAAGAATCAAGTGGCGAAATTCAATGATCTGCGATTTGTGGGACGAAGTGGTCGAGGTAAGTTTATTAATTAAATCTTTACTCCCGTCATTGCAACCCCGTTCCCTTGGCCCTTACAACAGATCCGGCGAACACAATTAACCACTTTGGTTGTTCGCTTTAACAAAGTTCGTAATCAATTTCCCGGAAATAAACTTTTCCGCCGACCAATTTACCAATAAATTCCAGATAACCGATTGAATACAAGTTCTCCACCATCGTCGTTACAAAAAAATCGCCCCACAAACGACAAATCGACGACGGAAGTGTTCAGCGTTCCACCCTCGACTAGGAAACTTTTCCGGTGAACAGATTTTTCTTTCCCACGGCACCAAAAACAAAAAAAAAAAGGGAAAGAAAACTCCAGAAAAAGTTGTGTCCCCCAGACCTATGTGTGTTTTTGGGGTGCGAAAAAGAATGATATCCAAAGAAAGCTTGAGGTAGGCCAGGGTCTACCAAAGGAACCGTTTCTTTTGCTTACCCAATTGAGGGTGAAATTGTTTTACTTTTTGGTTTCTTATTTTGAAAAGGTTTTCATGTCGCCATCCGGGAAGAAAATTCAAGGTGTGTGAGTGTAAGGATTCCCAAGCAACAGGGTGAGTAGCAGCTGCTGGGGGACGGTCTTGGCCTTTAGACGGTGGTGTTTGAAAAAAGATTTATGAGGATGAACTCAAGTCGGCGTACCCCAATTCTGTTGACTGTCATTAGTGAGCTACTCAGCGATGATTTAGTGAATTTGTTCCAGGATTATGGGATGAAGAAGCTGAGGGCTTATGAAAAATTGTGTTTTTTGTTTTTAAACCTTTAAGGCTTATGATTTTATTGGAGTCAAGTGAAGTGATTTTGTTGTATTTTGTTGATGTTCGTAATGAGAGTCAAGTGCGGCAAGAGAGATTCATATTGAGAGGGCAATTGTAGGACGATAAATTTGGGGGAGGCTTACATCTTTACAAATACATTTGGGGATATTTATTTTTGACCTTTGAGACCTTTTTGACCGTCGCCGTACATCGTACATCGAGCTAGATTCTAAAAGAAATAGTCATATATTGCGTCTTTTTATACAGCTCATCCCATTTGGTGTTGCTTGTTGTATTTTTTCTATACATATGACATCTGGAAACCTCTGTGTCAATATTGCAAAAAAAATGTAGGTATTTCTTAGTTCCTGTGTCCTGGGACTAGGGGCATCTACCATACCAAACCAGGGTCATTTATGATGTTGAGAAACTATTCAAACTGAGACTTTTAGTTCTCTTAAGATTCCACTGGATACCACCGTTTTCCATCGACAAAGCGTTGCTGACAACCACGAAAAATAGAATTGGTGACAGTATACAACCTTGTCGAATACCCATTCGTATCCTACATCCTATTCTGATCTTTGTGGTGTACAACTCCATTTGTAGAAACAAACTTCTTTTGTTTCCCCACTTGCTTAACTACCTTCCTTTTGTAGGCCAGAATGCCGTCATTAACCGCGACGATTATGTGTATCTTTATTACGTTTCCTCTTACAATATTGTTTTGAACGATAACCAAAGGCTCCTTTCCCCTATTAAGCTGATTTTCTATCGAAATTACTTCGAAAGTTTGACCTGAACATCTTTTAATTAGGTCTGGCGATAGAGGTGCTAACCAAAAAAGCTAATGTAACGAAATGAGGTAGACGTTTGAAACCTTTGAAAAAAAAAACCAGTGACGGATTTCTTTTATTTAAGCATCGACATAAAGGGCATAACTCTCACTATTCGACTAGGTATACCGAGTGGAATAGGTATCGCGGGTTGAGTAGATGGGACGCGCGGATTGCTGGTGTAAATTTAAAGTGCAAATTCAACGTCAAGAAGACGGTTTGGTTACATGCGTTGTCCGATTGTGAACGGCTTTCGTTTACTACCTAAACCTTTTATAGTATAGCAGTTCTAAATCTAGATCTAGAAAAAGGTATAGAAGATTTAACGGCAGATCCAACAATGTGTCACTCACTAATATAGGAAGTAAGGGAACTGTAGAGAGTCGTCACAAAGCAGGGCAGTAAAAAACCGAATGCAGTCGATCGGTTTCGATCAATCGACCCGAATCGTCTATGGATATAGGTTCGGTGTTTATTCAGCCTGTTCAGCAGGAGAATTTGGAAACTTTCGTTCTTTACGGCGCACGGCATTAAGGGACTTTTTAATTAGTAGTTGCTAAAGGTTAATCGTAATCGCTTTTTACAATAGATATGCACCTGTTCAATAGTTGATTTTTATCACGTAATATAGAAATAGAAAATAAAAAATGTTAACGATTAGAGTGAAAAACAACCTTTTTCGTTACAATAGATATGAATGCCAAATCCGTGCTGAATTTCGACCAAAACCACTGGTTTTTATAAATTTTTTTTTTTTCTATAAATAAACAAAGCCGTTGAAATATCCCTCCCGGCTACGCATCTATAAAATATTTATGTAAAGTAATAGCATCTATCAATGGAGCTCTCATTATCCCGATTACACTCATGTCTTTGATTAAATTAAAAGCCTGGCATTTATCTAACATATACCTTCGCATAAATACATTCCCGGACAATGGAAAACGAAATACAAATGAGAAGCAGAAATAAAATAAAAAAAATAAAACCCTATAAACGCGTAGCGTTTTCAATCAGTCAATTTTCGTTTCTGCCGCCATGAATAATGGACACACACACGCATCGCGCCCTACGCTTCATCAAATTAATTTATCCCGTCTGTCCGGGCATTCAGCTAACGGCCGCTACACCGACAACCAGTGTCCGTCCTTTTATTATCCTTCAGCATTTGAATAATTGCAATTTTGCATTTGCTGTACGAATCAATCGAACTCTGTGCAGTGCACTGATTACGTTTTGTGAGTGCGTACGGATATCTAGATACAATCATCCATATGAATACATGGTGCGTAGAACTGGGAGGTTTCAAAAATCAGCGATGCTTTTGAAATAAAAAAAAAAGGACTCGACGGAGGATGGAGAATGCTGATGGGTTAAAAAGGTGCACGAATAAAATTATTTCACTGTGGGGGTGGAAGTTGGATTGGGTGTGCTGTATTGCGTACAGATTGCAAATCTTTTGCTTTCTAAAATTCATTTTCTACATGCGTATGTTCATTAGAGTGGTACTGTTTGTTGCTGTTCGAAAGGATTACCGCTTTTGAAGAGGAAGAGCCGGTAGACATGGGTACATAGTATACTTATGCCAGAGTGGGGGAATCCAGGTTTTTGTTCATGCATTTATTTTTTTTTTCCACCGGATGGCTGAGAGTATCTAAAACAATGTTCTGTGTATCTGCACTGAAAATCTTTGGCAATTTAAATTGTCACGAACTGAGGTAGTGAGTAATTGCATTAAAATGCAGGTTGTCATTGTAGTAGACATAGGAATAGTGAGATAGCGAGCGAGAGATACGAGTACGTACATATTTACATATATGGTAGAGAAGTGCAGAATAATGTGACAGATGTGGTTGCATAGTTGGAGTGCGGTTGAATGAAGGAGATTTTTTTTTTGTTTCGCCTAACAATGGAATGATATTGATTTGCTAGAGATATTGTCATTTATATGGGAAAAGTAGTGCAGCTACAATGAAAAGTAGGAATGTATTGATTTTTTTATTAAAATAAATTGTAGAAGGAACTGGTAGTTAGTCATTTCATGAATTTGAAGAATTGCAGTTAATACGCAGGCAGATATAGTTATAAGGTAAATCCTGTGAGCTGCCTACTCTATTGTCACAAAGGGATGGGCATATACTGCTACGGTATAGTTATATTTGTTACTTGTTATAGCTAGCAGAGAAAGAATGTTTCATTATACTCGTATTTTCAGTTTATACATAATTCTGTTGATATAACGTTTTTTTAAAAGTATGTCATGTCTATATACATACATATGTACAGTACTTTTCTTCCTACATATAGTGAATTTACATCATAGACCACTTAGACGATTGATGTGTACTTTTCTGTTTCTTTCAGTAAATCTGTAGATCTCCTTCTTCAAATCCCGTCAATGCAAACGCGACCGAAAATCTCTCAAAGAATTTTGCGTTCAAAATAACGGGGATGATGAGGGTTGTATATATGTAGAGTCTCGTTAGTGCTTCTTGAGATAAGGCCTTATTACTAATTGCCTTCTTAGACCAAAGAAACAGCGATTGGCAAGTGTAACTCTTCGTTTGATTTCTGATGTGATGTTGTTTGAGTTTTTAGCGGAACCGAGGTAGACACAGTCCCTACCAAAATGCCAAAACTGCACATGGCTCTGTATAGCTCGTCTCTATAAATGCTGTCGTATGCGACCTTAAAATAGATAAAAATATGGTGAGTATCGATCTGCACTTCTGGGTTTTCTCTAGGATCTGCCGTAGTGTGAAAATTTTGTCGGTTGTGGACTTAACTGGCTTAAAGCCGTACTGATAGGGGCCAATCCGTCTGTTGACAAATGTTTTCAGGAGTTCACACAATACGGCCGACAGAATCTTGTTAATGAAGACTGATGCTCTATGTACAGTTGAGGCAGTTTAGAGGGTCTCCTTTCTTGTGGATCGGTCAAACGATGCTGAGGTTCCATTTATCAGGCATACTTTCCTCCGACGAAATCTTGAAAATGAGTTGGTGTATGGTCTCCACCTAGTCACCCCCACCTTCCTTAAATAGCTCAGCTGGTACACCGTCCTGTCCAGCCGCCTTGTTGGACTTGAGTTTAGATATTGCTATCCTCACTTCTTTCTGGAATGGAAGTCTTGGTTTTCATCGTCCAGGCTTTATACAAGGTAACTTATAATTTTTTCTTCGTTACGAACCGAACAATTTCGCAGTGACACCAACGTCTGTAAATAGAAAGCATTAGTTTCATGCAACATGTTGATGAACTCGTAGCTAGCCACTCTCCTGCTGAGAAAAAATCAAGAATTGTCGCCAGTATATTGTTGTATTTGTTTTACGTGTAAAATTTGGATTTATTGGCACCTACTGGCTGGCGAGGTTTAAAAAAAACACGAATATTGTGTATCCCACTTTACCTACTTCAAACGAAAAGGAAGCAACAAACGATTGAGTACAACGCGATAGCAACACTTCTCGGTTCGAATCAGGTGGTGAATTTCACAAGCTTATGCTTCTGAGTACCTAAGCTTAATGCCCTGTGGCTTAAGTGTTATTATCCGGGCTTTTCATCAGGATAGAAGATGTACTCCTCCTTCGTCATATCTAAATACAAATAGTTCAAAGTTGATGTGTGTTGCTCAGTATGGACGAAATAGATCAAAAGGCGTCACTAGCATTCTTAATGAATAAAGTTCACTCCGTCTGCTCAAAATTCCCCTAGTTTAAAGCTGTATGAGTAGTAAGTTTTAAAGGTACTTGAAGGCCACAAAAAAATCTTATCCTATAAATCGTATAGCAAAGGATCGAAGAAGAAAGTCTGATACTAATGGAAATCTAGGAAGGAAACAAATTTCACACCAAGGTACCATCGTTATAACCGATGCCCGTTTGAATGTAACTCCAATTTCCTGTCCTTATTCTGTATTACAAGCTCCATTGTTTTCAATTCCCAATTGTACTTACCAAAACAATAGCACTTGCGGCCGGGCGTCTGAATTTTTATTTTTTTCGCAAGGATTGCACAAAGTTTTCCAATTCATCCTCGTGAAAAACGAAACAATTTGTGTCACTTAAAAGGAAAAACTTTCATCATTCGCAATGCATTGTTTACTCAATTCCTTTTGAAAAGTGAGTTCGTCCTTTTTTTTTTATGGTCACGTGGTGTTTACCATGAAGCATTTCCATTTTGTCGTCTATTATGAGAAAAGTTTGTGTCACACAAAAAAGAAAAAAAGAAGAGTGAATTCCGTTGAATAAGCCTTTTGGTTTTCGTTTATCCTTTCTTTTTCCAAGGTTTCTCCATTCGTATCGGACCACTTGAAAGGTTTACTTGCCGCTTATACACAAATTGCTGTCGTTTAGCAGCGTGTCAAGTGACCTTTTGTTTAACTTTTTCAGTCTTGTACGGAACGATGCTGATGGTGCACTTTGTGAAAAGTGTTAAAGGATATTTTTTTGCTTTTAGTGGGGAAACAAAGTGGCGTCCTTAATTATGCTGATTTTATTTAAATACCTGGGATTTTTTTTTTAAGTGACTTGAAGGATGTTGTTAAAAGTTTTGTAGTGGAGAGTGGATTTGATAGATACTTTGAGGATAGCCGATTAGGTTGAGTATTTTTAATTAGATATTTTAATGGATTAGGTTAGTCTTCCGATAACTGTTCCTTCCTGATTTTACACCAATCCAAACCAGGTATCTTCAAAATATTCAAATGGTAACGTCATTTCCCAAAACAAATCACATTCGTTCGGTCTGGTGCCTCTCTATTAATCTATCACTTTGCATTTTTGTTGCCACCCAAAGCTCCCGCGCGATGAAATGCGCGAAACGAAAATCTATTTTCCACACATTTTGTTTGCATTTCAAAAATTGTTGGGATTTCAATTCCCACTCCAACGTGCAACTCGTATCCTGTTTCTCCAATCTACCGCATCTTTTTGAGTGGCGAGCACCCCTAATGTGGCCATTGGTGGTACAAAGAATTCCATCGGTTTTAGTTTCAGAACCAGTGGAACGTTATAATCCTGTTGATATACCGCATGCAAAATTTGCGGCGAATGGCGATAATTGTTGGACTTTTCCACATAATACCCGCATCCGATATGCAGGCAAGCGCCACCGACTGATGCAAACAAAAAAAAAACACTGACTTCCTCTTCAGTTGTAGGTTTATCCTTTAGCCCATTTGAAGCTACTGCATTCATAGTGAATACTACACACACACGTAAGTGTATTCCTTATTTAGCGGACTAAATTCATATAGCATATTCGCGGCCGAAATTTCATGTTTCGTATGAACCAGCGACCCTGTGGTGCGCTACATTTAGGCTTCGTTTGTGTTCAACCTCAAACCGAATTTCAGAGGGAAACGTCGCGGTTTGGAATTTTTTTTTTGCGCCCCTATTCCTGTATCTTGTTGACACCTTCCGTCGTCTGCCATTGATTTGGGGAAAAGTTTTATAGACTTTGTCTGGATTTTCGATTGCTATAGAAGTTTGTTTTTGAACGGAGGGGTTTATTTGTTAGTTATTGGAGGTTTTGGTAGTTTGATACGGAGAAGAAGTAAATGTTTAATACATGACTAATAAATCTAGTACCAGTAGAAGGGGGTGAAATTATATTCTATTGTTCATTGGGGAGAGGAAGGCAACACAAACCTAAAAGCAATTGAGGCGAGTACCTCAACACTTGATTTGTAACCTCTGTTGGGTTCGGATTCTTTAAAAAAATTAAACCGGGTTGTAAAACTAGCTCCTGCACATCTTCATGGATCTTGTAACAATTTAATTTAATTTCCACAGATAGAGTTAGATTTGTATAAGTAGGCATAAGACAAAAAGTTGAGAGATTGTCAGAGCGATGATTCTATTATTTGGCTTAAATAGTAGAGGGAGGAAATCAAGTGAATTCCTTTAGGAAAACACTGAAAAATTTACTAAGGACTCAGATTAACAGTCAGTGTTAAGAAGCCTCTGATATTAGCATTCAGTACATGATATCCTTGGTGTACAACAGCATTCCAAGAGCCGATATCATAATCGTCATGGGTGACCTCGATGAAAAAGTCAGATCAGACAACGCAGGCCTGAAACGTGTAATGGGCAAGGATGACTTGGGATCACGAAATGGCAATGGTTAATTCGCTGCCCGACTTTTGTAACGAACATTGGCTAGTGTTGGGTGAGACCTTATTTCTGTCACTTGGGTGTCTCCGGATGGTGGTACTGAAAACCAAATTGACCATGTCATGGTGCAATGTATGTGATGTTCGTAATGTAAGAAACGTAATTACGAACGGCAACTGTGTAGCGGCGCTCAGAGGATACAAGGAGGATAACCAAATTCAACACGAATATTCTAAGCGACTCCAACATTATGTATGTCGTAATTTTACCAACACCCGAACAACCAACACCCCAACGTCCCCGAACGAAATTGATGATTTATCGCTTGACGCGATGTGGGAAGTTAGATCCGAAACAGTCTCGAGCTAAAGACTTCTGGATCTTCCAAGACACCTGGGACAAAATCGGGCATCGGAGATCGTCGAACTTAAAAATAAACGCCAAGACAGATGAAACTACGAAGTGAATATAGGATAGCTCACAGGACATTTCATCACTGTGTGAGACATGACAGGGGAACGAGGTTGGAACTGTCGTGACGGAAAATGCGAAAATCGTAGCAAGAAGAGGGGTTATTCGAAAACTGTATTAAAATATCCAAATAAATTTTCGGCCAAAAAGTCAACACCGGATGTGAACTGCACTCTATTGGTATCAACTGAGGATCAACTCCGCAGATGGATGGAATATTTTTGTGCCCTGGCGAGCAGAGTGCAGCAATGAGCCCCCAATTGCTGGACATGCGCAGATCTATTAGGGTATTTAATTTTCTAAGCTAACAAAGCAGCCGGACTCGATGGTATTCTGGCATCTTAGCCCGAGAGTCTCTCTGGATTTCTCTACAGTTCCTCTCTGATTTTGATTCCTTATGTCAACGCTAGCATTTGTTTAACAGAAATCTGGTTCATCCTCTGGGTTTCTACCCAGTTCCATGACCTGTAGATAACGCTATCACCCATTTCAGTGTTTTTCGCCCTAAGCTTAGAAGTTCTCTGTAAGTGGTGCCAATCGGCCATTTTCGCCTGCGTGCAACCTTCCACGGTTGACCACCTTCTCTGGTGTTCCACCGCGGCCCAGTTGTTTATTAGGTGCTCTCCTATCTCTCTGCTAATTGCAGTAAATGGTTCCGGACCAGAGAGCTCCGAGGTTGATCCTTGCTTTGCTAGAGAGTCCGCCTTTTTTTGTTGCCCTCATCGTCCAGAGCTGTCTTCATCAATCATCAGCAAAAGGTTCTTGTGGATTTTATTAAGAACTGTACGGCTTAGTTGGTATCGCCATACGCCTCGAAGCTAAGAAATAGAAGTGCCTTTTGTTTCTATATTTATTTAAAATAAAAATAAGAACTGAGAATACCTAGGTATTTTCAAATTACATCCCTGTCAATACTAACACCCCAAAAAAAAAAAATCTCCCTTAAAACAAACACCTCCCTTGGAAACCGCGCAAACAATTAAATGTTTGCTTGATGTTTCTTTTTGTCTAAATCATCGTTTGTTTACTGATTTTCTTCACATTCTTCGTTATCCTTCCTCCTGTTTATTTACATTCACTTAGGTGACATATACCAAGCGAGATACTCCATCCCAAGTCCTCCCTCAAGAAAAGGGCATCTTAATTCGTCATTTCAACTTGTTACGCATTATGCTCAACTTGAATGGCAAAACCTAGGCAACGCACTTCTAAGGTAGCTTTTCCTTTTCCTTTGTGTAAGACAATATAGCTCGAGTTACATATGTTACACACCCCCAAATCTTTCCCAATCGAGTGACACATTCCAAAAAAAAAAAAAAACTTCATTGCTTACAGAAGCAAATCCATTTTTCAATTTGCCAACCCCTTGAGCGAGAAATAATTATGCGGAATTGTCAACGTTAGTCGTTGGGTGGCTGTGGGTGGGGGATGTCGTGGCTGCTTTCACTGAAAAATAAATCTTTGTCCTCCACTTAAGAAAAAGTTAAATAAATTAGAAACACTGTGGAGTGAAACAGAGTCGTACACGTTGCTGTGCTATTTTTGCTGCCTGACACCATTGTTCGGCACCTCTGTTCTTTAGGTGAACGAGTATAGTTTGATTGGGGTGCAGGTTAAGGGAAAGGGTTGCGTTTTGTTTAAATACTTTGGTTTAAGCAATTTCTTGCTTGTCATCTTCCATACGTATGCTCTCTATTCCCTCTCCAGTTAAGGGATATATGTATGTATGTTTTTTTTTTGTATTTTAGAATATCCTTATTTAGCATGCAGCACAAAGTGTAGGTGTGGAGAATGGGGCTATTGTCGTGGGTGGTAGTGTGATGGCGAAGGTGCGTGAAGCCAGCGTACGTTGTTAATTAAAATTTTCAAATCGATAAATCTAATTAACTGGCATGCAAATAACTCTCCCGCGTTGTTGTTTGTCGGTGCGACACGGCTCTGTTGCCTGCGTATATGTGTACATGACGTGTCGGATGGGACATTTTGCGCAGATTTTTTTTTTGTTTTTGTTCTCCGATGAATATCGCTCCGGAGGGTCCTGCTCTCTCTTGCATTCATAACAGGTACATGATGGTTGTGCTATGAAAAATGGGTTCGCATTAAATGGGGAAATTGTATATGCTTCCGCTTGTTAAAAGGTGAAAACCATATTTCGAATTGACAGTTGTTAAAGGAGTGTTTTTGATAGCTGGGTGGGTGTATAGGGCCGGTTGTTTTAAGATGGGATATGGGACATGATGTTTGATCCTCCGTATTAATTTCTGATGGAAAATAGGTCCTGGGTCATGGTACTGGATATAAGGTGATTCCTCCTGAGCTTGAAAGGTATGCTTACGAATGTTCTGGTAATTCGTGGAAAATACTGTTTTGGTTTTGAAGCCGCATTTATTATTAGAGCACTACGGAGAAAATGTTTAAAAAAACAGGAAAATGGTTTGCTAAGCTGTTGTTTTCAGAAGTGATAGCAAAGCCAAGGTAGACTAAGTTCCTTATTACCTCAAAGTTATAGATGTCTATTGTGACGTTCTGTCCAATTCGTTGATGTTATGTACCCTTGTTGACAGCATATACTTGGTTTTACCCTCGTTTACCGCTAAACCCATTTTGACAGCTTCCATTTGAATACTATCGAACGCATCGATGACAGGCCGCTGAGTTTCCCCAATTCTGCCGACATCCTCGGCGTACGCTAGTAGTTGCTCAGGTTTTTGAAAGATTGTGCGTCCGGAGTTGGCTTGTGAGTTTCGAACAATTCTTTTAAATGTAATGTTGAAAAGGTCGTACCTTTTCTAAATCCTTTTTTTATTGCTCCTTAATGGAGCAGCCAGAATTCTCCATCATTATTCTGCACAATCTGACGAGTTTGGCAGGTATGCCAAAACTAGACATGTCTCTGTATAGTTCGTCTCTATAGATGTTGTCATATGCGGCCTTAAAACGATGAAAAGTTGGTGGGTATGGAATTGGACTTTCTCCAGGACATTCCTCGTCTGAAACCACACTAATAGGGGGCAATTAGATTGTTGATGAAGGGTTGCAGACGTTCACACAATATGACAGATAGGATCTTGTACGCGATGTTGAGGAGACTGATACCTCTATAATTGGCGCAATTGAGGGAGTCTCCTTTCTTGTGGATCGGGCAAGCGTTGCTGAGATTCCATTCATCAGACACAAACTCATCTGACCAAATTTTAGAAATGAGTCTTCATGGGATCATGTAATCAGTTTCAGTCTTCCTCTTTGCAGCCTCCCTTCGCCCAAAGACGAAGGCATGACCGTATGGTGCAAGAGCATAAGAGCAATTTTAATCGTTGAATCAGACTACGACATAGTCGTCGTTGCTGGTGTGGATGTTGTTCTCATGGATCCCAGAATCGTCATCTGGATTTCGGTGAGACTTAACAGATGACAGCCTACTGTATTCAGTCACCACAGTTGGTTTAAGGTTCGCTAAACGCCCTTCAGAACTCTATATTTAATTCAACTCCATTGATCATTAGAGGTTTGAATACCGGCATTGCTCGTTTCTTAATTAAAAGACAGAAATTTTTGACAAGTTTACTTCTAGACCATGGATACCGACTCAAGTTTTCACTACTAGGTCATCCAAATAGAGGTGTCATTTGAAATTTCGCCCCATTTTTTAACTGTACTAGACTTTTTCTTTTGAAGCTATGTTAAAAATAAAGTCTACGCTAAAGCTCCAACAACGATTCATGGTTTCAAGTGTTCTATCTGTACGGTCTGTCTAATCATACTTTGATTTCGCTGATAATAGTTTCACTTTCAGCAATAAAAAAATGTTGAACAGATTCATAGAATTCCAAGACAGCTTAAAACGTCGTTTCCAAGCGCCCTCTATCAACGTGTTCCACCATCATTTGAAGCTCTACTCCAACAAGAACTCCCCATAACTATACACACGCCATATTGCCAATCACATAACTTGTTCACCTCATTTAGTTTTCTTCACCAAGGCAAATATAAGTGTTGGTGCATGTTTACACGAAATATTTCACACCGTTAGAACGCGCATCAATGTCTCGTGTCAGCGACATTGTTGCGTGAATACAGCCGATAGTGTCACCTAACAAATGAGCACCTAATTGTTCAAGGCACTCAATGACACCAATAACCAAACAACACACACTCGGAGGGTTTTGTCAAGTCGTTTACCCGCACGCAAACCCCAACAATCAATTATGGAATAGTTGCAGCACCCAGTCTCCCCAGAAAACAATATTTTAGGGGTTGATTTTTGGCTGAAAACATACCACCCTTCGGTGCCGAGAGTATAAATCACTCAAAGACGATACCCAAACACACCTTTTCGGGTTCGATGCAATGTATACTAGTGTAAAGAGGTTTATTACAGCACACCGGCCTATTTTAGAAGACACCCTCCAGCCGAACTATCCTCCCTCTATCCGCAAGGTGTTTGGCATTTGTATTCTATTTACTGAGGCTTATTGGCAGGCATTAATGCGTTCATCCTTTGAGGTTTTCCGGTCATGCGGTTTATAATCAGATTCCATAGGATATCTGTGTGTTCCGTTGCGTTTTATGCATCCGAAGATATTCGATTAAATCCGATACTTGTTAGACGGTCGATGATGAGAACGACGAAAGGTATTTACATTGAGATTTGTACATGTATAGTAGTAGGAGTAGGAGCAAGATTAGCCATTTCGAGGGTGTGTGTGTTTTTGGGTAACAATCTTGTGCATTCAAGATGGCATCCTTGTTTGCTGAGTGCACTCAGTACACTGAAGTGGGAGGGATTCCAGTTTTGGATGGAATTTATAGCGATATGGGTTGTAATTTAATTGATTTCTCTGTTGATGTGTTGATGATTTGGGAGGAGAATTCTCCAGTCCTGTAGCTCTTGAGGATTTGTATGATTTTTGCGTGATTGTTCGTAGTAAAACAAAAATCATTGACCTCTATGGTTTAGGTGAGTATGGAATATAAATTAGAAAAAGTATCATTTGTTGCTTGATGTTACATGGATGTAATCTGATCTTCTTAAATAATTTAAGGTATTAATGGTTGAGCACATAAGCATATTTTATGTTCAAAGTTAAACTATATAGAAAATATTGAGTTTAGCATCAAACTGAGTGAGGGGTAAAACCTAGATCCTCAAGCAAATGCGGGCACACAAACAGTTCTGAAACATTTTACCCCGAACTTCCTTCTAATGAGTTGTCTCCTCCCCACAAGAAATATCTCAAGGAGAACCTTCTCTCCTAATGCTATTAGTAGTGCTATTTCTACTAAAAAGTCCAACAAAGCTCTTGAATTGAGGTTTTAAATGAAAGATCGCTATGTTAATTCTTCAGATCCAGTTTTAAACAAGGGTATATATATGTACAAACATTGTAAAGGAAGTCAATGTAATTTTTATCTCTAAGCTGGCTGCAAATCACCTTAAGATTCAAAATCTTTTAGACCAATAAGTTTCACCTAATTGTTCCGAAAGGCAATAGGACAAATTTTCTGGGAATTTCCCGCCATTACTCAAAGCATAACTAACCGCTTTCGGCAAGGATTTACCTCCCTATCTGCTATAATCTTCTCAGCCCAAGACATCTTTTTTCATCAGACAACTTGATTTCAGCTAAGCTGCAGCAGATCGTAGTACTCCGAGAGTTTGTTCTTCAGCCCTTAGGACAACTCACCTAAAATGCAAAAAAAGCAAGTTTGAAAAAAAAAACAGGCTTCATCGTCTTAAGCTTTACAAGGCGAAGATGACCGAATTCGGGATTTCGGCAAAACTAATCTAGCTGTTCTGCGTGACGCTGGATAATACGCGGTGGAATGTGCAATTCAGAAGCAGTTCTTCCAAACTATTTCAAACATCTACCGGATTTCGGCATGTGACTTCAATATCATGCTGGAATAGATAGTGCGCCGGGCAGGTGGTAACACGGAAAGCACTATCTTTAACAAATCTGTCCAGCTGCTGGGATACGTAGATGACATTGACATCATCAGCGCCGTTTTAGAGGCTTTTACGGCTATTGAGCAGGCGAAACGAGTTGGCCTTGAAGTGAATGAGGCTTCTCACATAGGCTTACGCAGTATCCCAGCTCAAGCATATCGAAGAGTCTCGCAATAGGAACAACATCCGGATGTTTTTTAGGAAAGCCAAGCAAAAATATCGTCGAAAAGGTAATAGCTGTATGCATAGACAGCTGATAAAACCTTAGGGCTCTAGTAATACTTCCATCGGTTTTCAAAAGACATATTGGATTTAACACACTTCAGACAGAAAGGACTCGGCGACATACTGAGACTCGCGTAATGACTAAAAACATATGTATGTATTGGTTAAACTAGTATCATAACTGAGCCATGCGCTATTCAGTTACCGTAATCATATGAAGTCTCTTAAAGTTTTTCACAAGGAATATTCCTACTATCCTATCCTAATCGATTTTGCAGCAGCTCGTAATACGGTGATAAGTAGCACTAGGTTTCCAAGACTACGAATCCACACAGCAACCTGGCGCTCTCCAGATGGTCGAACCGCCAACCAAATCGACCACGTGCTAATAGATGCGAGGCATGCATCCAACATTCTGAATGTGCAAACGTTCAGAGGGGCAAACGTCGACTCTGACCATTTTCTTGTTGCAGCTAAGTTCAGAGCTCGACTATCCAATGAGAAGAAGCTGCAGACCGCCCAGAAAAAGAAATTCAACGTTGGAAGCCTTAGCACGTCTGGAGTAGCCAGAGCCTACAGGGAGCGCCTGAGTGAGAGACTCTCCGCTGTGCATTCACCATCCACAAACGCCAACAATCTGTGGAACCAGTATCGCGACATCATCAAAGGGGTAGCAGAGACCACCATAGGCTACCAGCCACCACCCAAAAAGAGCCCTTGGTATGATGATGAATGCGTACGCCGGAAAAAGGTGACAGAAAATGCACACTTGCAAGCGCTGCAACGCAAAACAAGGGCAGCGAGAGAAGAGTATCGAACCAGAAGAAGGGAGGAGAAGAAGATACTGCGTAAGAAGAAAAGGGCCCACGCAGCCTCCCAGCTCAAGGATATCGAAGAGTCCCGCGATAGGAACAACATCCGGATGTTTTTCAGGAAAGCCAAGCAACTGGCAGCTGGCTTCAAGCCCGGAACGCAGGCTCTTCGAAACAGTGAAGGAAACCTAGTCACCGAAGCACAGGGAATAGTAGATGTATTTAAGCAGCATTTCCAGCAGCTACTTAATGGGCAGGTAGAGAGAGTGATAGGGCAAGAAGAGAACCCGCATCCAGTCAATGAAGAATCCATTCCCCCTCCTAGTTTTGAAGAGGTCGGCTCAGCTATCAAAAAGCTGAAGAACAACAAGGCCGCCGGCTCTGATGGTCTACTAGCAGAGCTTTTCAAACATGGTGGTGATGCTTAGGTGGGGTGCATGCACCAAGTCATCAACCAAGTGTGGGTGGATGAAGTCATGCCCGATGACTGGACTATCAGCTCTATATGCCCCATCTTCAAGAAAGGCGATCCTATGTCTTGTAAGAACTACCGAGGCATATCCCTGCTTAATGTCGCATATAAGATCCTATCCAACGTACTGTGTGAACGTCTGAAGCCTTTCTGCAGCACACTAATCGGCACGTACCAGTGTGGCTTCCGGCCCGGCAGATCGACGATCGACCAAATTTTCACACTAAGGCAAATCCTGGAAAAGACCAACGAATTTCAAGTCGAGACTCACCATCTCTTCATCGACTTTAAAGCCGCATATGATAGCATTCATCGTCTTGAGCTCTACAAGGCGATGGCCGAATTCGGGATCCAGGCTAAACTGATCCAGCTGTGCCGCGTGACGCTGGATAACACGCGGTGCAACGTGCAATTCGGCAACAGTTCCTCTGAACTATTCCAAACATGCACCGGATTTCGGCAAGGGGATGCGCTATCATGTGACTTCTTCAATCTTGTGCTGGAACAGATAGTGCGCAGGGCAGGTGTAAACACGGAAGGCACTATCTTCAACAAATCTGTCCAGTTGCTGGGATACGCAGACGACATCGACATCATCGGTCGCTCCCAGCGCGCCGTGTTAGAGGCTTTTACGGCAATTGAAGAAGAGGCGAAACGTGTTGGCCTTGAAGTGAATGAGGACAAAACCAAATACATGTTGTCAACAAACAAAGAAGCATCTGTCCACCGCCTAGGACAAAACGTCACTGTTGGCAACAGTAACTTCGAAGTGGTTAAGGAGTTTACCTACCTCGGAGTAAATATCAACTCCACGAATGACAACTTAGTGGAGATTCGACGAAGACTTACCCTAGGAAACCGCTGCTACTTCGGTTTGGCGAAACAAATGGGGTCAAAACTCCTAACTCGAAAGACGAAATGTATGCTCTACAAAACTTTGATCCTGCCAGTTCTGCTGTATGGAGCCGAGTGCTGGACGATAAGCAGGAAAGCAGAGCAAATACTGAACACTTTCGAAAGAAAAATTCTTCGTCGGATATTCGGTCCCATATGCGAGGAGGGCGAATGGAGGAGAAGATATAACCGCGAACTCTATGAGCTGTACCAGGATGTGGATGTAGTCCAAAAAGCCAAAACACGTCGACTACACTGGCTCGGCCACATCGAGCGAATGGACAATAATGCTCCAGCAAAGAGGATCTTCGAATCACAGCCCCCAGGTTCGAGAAGACAAGGAAGACCGAACCTCCGTTTTAAGGATCAAGCTATCGCGGATGCCAGAGCGCTTGGTCTAGATAACTGGAAGCAGCGTGCCCGGGATCGAAGAGAGTGGAAGGCTGCTGTGTCTCAGGCAGAGACTCTTCACGGGTCGGGAGCCCGTTAAGTAAGTAAGTAATATTCCTACTATTGCATGAGCTGCTAAAGACATTAAATCTGTTAATTACTTGAGATGTGACTGTCCTTCTCTCGTTGGCAGAAGAAAAACAACGGTGTAGCCAAAATTATGCACATAGGCAGTCATCCATCTACATACCTCTTTATTGAGATATCGAAAATAATCATCGTTGAAGAAAATATTTCAGATTCTATTCTGTTCAGCATCAACCTGAAATATCTGATCTTAAATACATTCGTCTACGTAGAATAAGTCCCCAATAGGTTAGAAAATACCGAACTATTCTCTGACTAAAGCGACATAAAATAAACTAGACACAACAAGGACTAGATACAACACTAATGACAAGGACGTTTCTTTCTCATCTGAACATGAATTTGGATAGCATCGATTCCTACATATCCTTCACCTCTTCCTTTCACATACTGTGTGACAAATTCAAAACCCCAGACATGCAAATGCAAACAAACCAAACTATTTTCCGCAACATTTTAATGAAAAACATCTCAAAACTTCCCTACGCTTCGTTAAATCGTTCTCACTTGACACATGTGAATTGAATGTCCTTCTAATAGAATATTTCTCACCCTTTTCCTGTTATTGTATTTTCCAGGGAAAAGCTTCACATTAACCATCACCATATCGACATCACCACCACATATAGCCACCTACAATAAGGCGATAAAAGTCACTGTGGACGGACCCAGGGAGCCCCGCTCGAAGACAAGTAAGTAAACAATATCCTTTGGAGACAATCCTTTTATTGTTTGCCAGAAGGCAATTTAATTTGCATCCATATTTCAAGCGAGAGCGATACCTACCTACAGCACAAGCACACAGCTAGTTGCTGGGATACGGACGACGACAAGGATAGTTCAGTGTTGGTTCTGGTCTAAATGAAATGCATATCAGCCGATGGAGATCTTAGTGCAAACATACACATTTCTCCAAGTCCTACGCCTGATGGTGTGCATGTGTATATGTATGTGTTTGTCGACCAATCTATCCCACAAATGATTTATCTTTTGAAAATATTTAATGTATGAGATACAGAGATACAATTGCGTAGGACTTATTTATGGTATCTTGTAGGAAATGGGGGACGAGCATCTTTTGCATACAAAAGGAGAATCCTTGATACAACTGACAACTCAACCTCTTGGTTGTACATAGTACTAGTCATAGTTGAGCAGGCTCTTGGAAAATTTGCATTTGCCTTAGTAGTTCTGACTCTGGAAGGATCTATGTTGGTAATTGACTTCAAGTCTATCCATCTCCGACATCCTCCTTGCCGCTGCTGGCCAACTGTAGAATTCCGTAATTAATTGAGGAAGCTTAAGTGCTGGTGTAGCCATGCCCCCAATGTCCGATTACATGCTACGAATATCTAATGAATTGCGTGTTTAATTAATGTCTCCCAGTGGAAGATGGAGTTTGTATCCTAGTTGAGTATCCTTACACAATGCAAGAGGAAATACTTGGCATTGTTTTGGGCACATTTATCTGATCGGCAGATTTTACAAGCATGCAGTAAGAAGGACAAGCATGATTTAAAAATATTATGAGTCCTCGTGTCATGGATTTTCTAATTTAATGACTAATTCAAATAGACTCGCAGTATGCAGTTCTTATGATATTTAAAACCACCAACCAACCAAATTTTCCTGCCTTATCCCAGCCAACAGTAGCTCTGTGTGTAGAAAATTCCCTCAGTATATAACGAAATTACTTATATAAGGACAGAAATTTTAACTGAGAACTCAGTGTTATCACTTTTAGGACAGCAACAACAGTTCCACTTTGCCTTTGGCCAGCGACCGTTTCATTTTTCTGCGGACCCACTATCAGGATTTCGTATGCCACCCATTGGAAATTGTCAAAGTGAGTATAATTATCGAATTAAAAAAAAAATATTCACATATGTATATTTTTATTTGGGGACATTTTGGGGCTAGTTAACCACCCACAATTGACGAAACCAACTCGACCAGTTAACCAAGTTGTGAATAGTTGTGGCCCAAATCACGCGCAACAAAAACCAAACCGCAGTGTTTAGCATAAATATTGCAAGTATGCATGTTCTTTTGCGGTCTCATGGAAGGGCGTATAAGGGTGGTGAATTAATGTCGCCGGTGTTATATATATATTTTTTTTTAAATATGTAATTGCCATCAAATTATGTTTTGAATTCATTTGTTGTAGGTATATGCTAGCAGTTGGTGCTGTTTTTTTTTTGTTTTGTATGTCCTTGTCGAGCGGTAACAAGGATTATGAAAAATATGCATTTTAGCACTTTAAATAGACGCATGTTTGGGGTTGAGTATAAATCAAGTAATGTCGCCACAATATAATCAATCTAAATGAATTTTATTTTAAATCATTTTTAGTTTTACATACATATGTATATATATTTGTGATTTTGTTATTGTGTCAGCAGGGTAAAATAATCCAAGGACATGATGGACTGTAATTAAGGGGTTTGGTAAAATTTTGAAGCCCCATTTGAAACGAGCAATTTAAACTGTGCATCAATTTGTTTGGAAATTTGACCTCAATGAGCGAGAGCAGATATATGTATGTACTTTCAGACCTGAAGGTGAACAGCTCACTTTGCTTAATGGTCGAATTATCAATTCCAAATGGGGACGTCTACTAAAAGATCTGGCAGTAGAGGAAGTGACTCTTTTTTGAATTTGGTGTTCAATGAACTAAAATAAAACTTCTGGAAGGCGAGCGATGCTCATACTCTGTCTCGAAAAGAACTTCTAAACAAACTAGCTTGATGGGCGGATTGGTGTGGTTTGGATGTTAACCCCCACAAAACTGAACTAGTACTCTTCTTATTATTTAACACAGGAAAAAAAAAAAACTGCTGTATTAGAACCGCCCCGATAGTGATATGAATCATAGGAGGTCCATCAGGTCGATATTGCCCACATCCTCCAAGTCAGTGAAGAAGTAACTACCGTGATGTTTCATTTTTCTGGCAGATAGGGCAGAACAGTCACCTAGCAGGTGTCGAACAGATTCAGTACCTTCCTTGTGCCTGCAACTTCTGCAATAGTCGCTGTGTAGTACACCGAGGCGCTCCGCATAAGTGTGGTACAATGGCACAGTGCCCAATAATTATGCCAGAGAGGACCCGTGTATTGTAACAGCTGAGCTTCACAAGAGAAACAGATCTCTGTTTGTTTATTGCCGGCCATAGCGCCCTGGCCGTTGCACATGTGTCTAGATAAGTCCATCTTCGATTGACTCCACCAGAGTCTTCATACGCTGTTTTTTTCTTTAAGGAGCATGTTGGGATTGAAACAAAGGAGAGATACATGCAGCGCTGACCCTTTTCTTGGAAGCTCATTAGCCCTTTCGTTTTCTAAGATATCCATGCTCACAAGCTTAATTACCGCAGATCCCAGAGCCTTATCAACAGCTTGGCCCTCTATATAGACAGTTATTGTTTTGCCAACAAAACAAGCCCTGATTTTGGCTTGAATGACACTACAATCTTCATTTATTTTAAAGGAACGGACTATTTTTAGAATTTCGCAATAAACACCAGCCTCTCTCCCAATGTCCATTTTAGAACCGTCGTTCTGCACCGACCAGTTCCTTTTTATTGTCAGTTCTATAGTTCTTTCAGCACGTTCTGTCCAGAATTGATTGACGATTGTCTCTCATGGAGATGGCAGATGAATTCAATATTCACCTCTATTGGGTGCCGGGGCATAGGGACATTTAAAGGCCAGATAACAGCTATACTCATCATGCCAGACAAAGGCACCTTAGGTATACCAATCGGCTATTGCAAAATAAAATTCAAGCGGGATGCTACTGATAGTACAAATCTTATGTAGACCAACAAGCGACATAACAAATTTCGCCCAATCTGGATTCTCTCAATAGATTGCATATCGGGCAGCACTGGGAACTATCTAATAGGCAAGCATGCTACAAGGCTGGGCCTTTTTGCGAACGACTTTTGTAGAAGCTGTATGGATGAAGAAGAATAAGAAACTATTCCTGACCTGCTATTATTCTGTCCAGCTTTTTTTCGTAGAAAGTAGCTTCACTTAGGAGCCTGCTATAACAACGATATGAAAAACATTGATGTCAAGAGCCGCTTAAGTTTTATCAGGAGTTCAAAATAGTTTAAGAAGTAGGGAGACAGTAACTTTCTTCTATGATCTACGTGGTATCAGAGGTCTTGGTGTGTTGACGTATTTAAGCTGGCAGGCATGTCAACCAAACCACCAACCTTGGCGGCAATTATTGGGTTTCATAGTAGCTAGCTTGAGAGCTCGATTATTATCGAAGTAAAAAACTACGAGAGGTCCAGAAAAATACATTTATTTAATGGAAACAGTGTCGCGAGAGGCAGCAATGATTTAGTCCCGAAAAAACTTGTAGACTTGCACACCTAAAAATAAGGACATCATTCCTGTCTGCGTAAAATAAAGTGGACACTCGTACTCACCCAGCTTAAAATGAGTCTCGGATTAGGAACAACTGATTTCAAGACTTAAGTCCGTGCTCTTCGTAATAATGAAGGAAACCTACATATGTACTTAGAGTAGAAGTTTTAGGATGGGTCTAGCTTTGAGAGAATAAAAGAGCAAAAAGGAAGAAGTTACGGTCTCCTTACGCAGGTAAGAGTGGAAATCCTTTATGGATACTTGTGCCCGACTTCATGCTCCTGCATGTACTTAATGACCCCTCCTATGGCTCAGTCCTGTTTGTTCCAAGCAGCAAGGTCCTTAATACCTATTCATATTTATATTGGTTTTTGTATTGAAATGATTTTGTTTGAGAATTTAATTACATGCCTGCTTTATTGTAGAAACCAAAGTGGTGCGTACTTAAAAGTTTGAGAATCAAGAAGTAGAACATGCTTTCTGATTTTCATAAATGATATTTTTTATGGAGGCGGATAACTTTAAATTGAAATAAAATACAGAAAATTGTTCTTAATATCCATGAAATTAGCTTTATTTGGCAGATAATTTTACAGATGTACATGGTACATCTGGAGGTCAAATTTTCACACACTCTCTCTATAAAAAACACCCTTTACTTTCGATTAAAACAAAAGATTTAAATACCCCAGGAGGTCCCTAAATGGGAGGGTCCAACAGGAGCTCTCATATCCCCGAAGTGGGATATTGAGTCCGGAAAATCAGGGCCCTCGTCCTAGAGATATTAAAGGAAACTGGTCCTCCAGGTTGGGGGTTATCGGTAGGGGTTACTTCCCGACCACGGAAAAAATACGTAGTTCCGAAAACTTCCAAAGCCTCGGATAAGGATGACTTCACTGCTGACCCTAGCATTCGACACACGGACATCGGCCTCCGAATCCACATTTCTGTAGAATTGATAAAAATAGTACCCTTCTGGCGTGCTCGTTAGCCTTGCAGTTTCTTGGAATATGTCTATTTGGAGTGACAGGTCCATCGGACCCAGGGCCTAATTTCTCACAACCAGTCGCGTTGTTTAACGAAGCGTTTTCATGACAATTTTACTTTCGGATGTTTGTCAGACGCTCGGGAGAAGTGGGGCCATGTAAAATTTTTTGGTGGTAACCTTAGATTCGAATCTCTAGCTGAGTAGTCCAACGCGCTAACCACTGATTCACGGCTCCCACTGGTCTGACACTTACCATAATTGATCCAAAGCGGACCTTATACTTTGTATTTGTACATAAATTTTGCAACTTGAAGCATTACGAGTGACCTCGAATGTTTGATGATCCAAACAGTATAAGTTGCCTATGGCTAATTCCTGATAATGGCATTGGGTTTGTGAATAACTCGACTTTAGGGTGGAAATTCGTATGACAAACAGCATTGAGGGAACGCGAAGGGCTAGTCTCACGTTTTAGTTCCAACAATATTTACTAATTAATCCAATTTATCCAGTTATATGCACTTAATTACAAAGACAAAAACGCTCTAATCATATATTCCAAATTAGATTTAAACAAAATCCCACCCGCCGCCGCCGCATCCCTTCCACTTAACCTAACCAACAATGCATTCATTTAAAATGTAAACCGCTCTAACTGAGTTACATCATCGCATAAACAACACAAAGTGGACAAATGTACCATTCGCCTACTAAATCCGGTCCAAAATCAGCCCGCAATGCCTCGCGCATATAATACACAGCGCTGGATATCAAATTGCAACAAGGACCACGATAATTGCATTGAAAATTTAAGCCAATAGCATTAATAAAGCGGCCGCAAAATCAATATCCGTCCATTTAAAGTCCACTCGCTTATAAAAACTAATTAATAATTTTCGAATGGGCTATTAATTAAGCCTAATTATGCCTTTAGCCCAGCGTCGGCAGCGCCAGCAACAGCAGCGGACTTATTTCAGGACAGTAAGGTATTTTTTGTTTAATTTAAATAAAAAATTTATATCAGGCCCTGTTTCTCCGGTCCAATTCAATGCGCGGCGTTGGCGTCCGAAATTTTTTTTAAAGCATTTTTCCATAACTCCAATCCGTTGCGAATTTTACATACGGGGTGGGCTTGGGCAGGGGTGTTGATACTGATGTTGTGGCGGCTAAATGAAGCATGTCATGCTAGCCCGATACACCGGACTCAGACTCCGAGTTCACGCACAATATGTGTGGAATTTTCGGAAAATTCAACGCACATACCCTCTGTCCGAGGGTTCAGCGTCCTTGTGCACAATGATGGTGACATTACAGTGCAACGGTTCAGTTGTTCCGCTTAAAAGCTTCATTCGCCATTCTCGCATAATTTTGACAGGCTTCTGTGCTGGCCGTATCCATTCGAATGGCATCGCGACGATGACAGTGGGCCAAAGCGGCCATAAATCTCCTGCCAATAATTTAACTCTAAAACCGAATCCTATACAGAAATTGGAAGGAGTATGGGTTTCGGGTGAAAACAGGAGCATCATGTTGGTGGATGTAATAACATTTGTGCTAGCCATCGAACATCTCTGAATCGATATGGACATCCCAAAAACCTGGTCAACAGAGAGAGAGAGATAGAGGTAGAGATAGAGTAGGAAAAAAAATCAAAACAAAAAACTGTGAAGCGTAACCTCGAAAGGATATTTTTCGGTGGCTGAAAGGAAGGGGTAGGCCAATGTGGCTGTTGGTATTTAAAGTGTTCGGGTTTGGTTTTAATCACACAAAATGAATGGTCGGATTGGCGGCGAGCCGGTATAAATCAAAAGCGTGTAACCAACCCATACACGGATTGGATTGGTAGCGTAGGAGCTGTTAAAGGTGCCAGAGTTTTTAAAGTATTCGTGGTTAACTGGCGATGGTGATTTGTGGTATCGTCAAGAGTTTGTTTTTTTTTTGTGAGAAGGTTCCATTTTGGTATTTGAATGATATTCTTTATTTTTGTTTTGTAGATATGTCACAATTTGGATTGGGAGCCGCCAACACACACTGGGGATATGGATCAGCGAGTGCATACTCACCGTATCTTGCCAGCAGTGGGCTCTCTTCGTGTACAACTCCGTCATCAGCGCAATTTAATAATCCGGCCTTGGGTTTCACCTGCTCGTCCAATGATCAAGCCAATAATCAGGACTTTTCTGGAGCGGCGAATCGTGATTGTGTTCCAAGTAAGTAGTTTTATGAATTTTTATTTATTTTTTTGTGAGAATGTTGTTAATGTTGAGAGGAACATAGAACTGGACGAAAATTGATTGACTATACTGACGTTCATATTAAAGGCCAGTTAGATTCGTCTACCCCTCTACACTCACGTCAGTTTGCACACAGGAAAGGTTAATCCACAGAAGGAGCTCTTGACGATTTTGTGAAGTATATACTTAGATAGAAGGAACTTTTCGTTCCAAGGAAATAGCCCTATGTGCCTTCCTTGACATAGAGGGCGCATTCGATAACACTATTTACCACTCAATAGCAAGAATAATTAGTAGCAGAGGTTTCGAGGATTCGACCAACCAATGGATAAGAGCCATACACAACATCTCAACATCATGGATAGGGAGACCTGCTTCAGTAGGGTATTTGAGGTAGAAATATTCGACCGTGCAAACTGGTCTAGTGGTGTTCCGGGACTGAGTCCTAGAGGTCTGGTCTGGTTCATAGACGGATCGAAGATGGAAACTGGAGTTGCAGTTGGCGTCTTTAGACCCAATACAGCTGTCATCTAATTTTTTTCCCCTATGTCTGCCAACCGGACGGGATTTTTCGAAAAGCGACCCCTGCTACTGTAGAGGTTAGCTCCACTACCGACTGTTTTCCAATTTGCTATATTAAATTCTTAAGGTCTCCTTTGCTAGTGATACATTTCGGCCGTTTTATCGTAGTCATAGTCTGAGCTTGTATGCAATTGTCTCAGATGTTTGATTGAACTTTGTATAATGTTCTATTCGATTTCTGAGATCGGCTTGAAAACAAAGTTCTGTTTATTCCTTGAAATCGAACTCGAAATTCTGAAACTAAACTTAAGCTTGTTAGTTCACACCATACATCTCACATTCTAAAACCATTAATTTTTTATTACTTTTAGTGCTTCCAGACTCCACAGCCACCGATTTGGATCAGCATCTTAGCAATCTTGTCGGATCAACCACCGGTCAAATGACACATCACAGCCTATTGGGTGGTACGGGTCAAACCTCGATTTCGTCAACCGTAAATGGTGGTGGATCGGCCAACACCGCCATTTTAGTGCCGCGTTATCACTCTAATTCAAATCAAGAATACAACGTCCATTCAAGTCAAAACGGTCCACGAAGTCTGAGCGATTCCTCGCAAGCCGAATCGCCTGTCCAAGAAGATCTACTCACTTCGAATACTCCAAATCTGGGCGGAGGAGCAGCAACTGCTGTCAATACTGGCAATGGAACCGGTGCCAACAATGCCGTATCGGCTAATCAAAACTTCACCGGCATAGTCAACCAAACACAGAACTCAGCAGCAGCGTACAGCTCCACTGGTGGCAGCGGTTGCAATGGCTCCCTATATCCAGTTCTACCCGCCAGCCTGTTATACTCCCAACTATATACAGCGGCAAATCAGACCCACGGCTTCCACTCGCATTCTCTCCCACCGCATGCGTCACCGAACTCGGCAGTCCACGGTGAACTGCAAAGTGTCATGGATCACATCAGTAATGTTGGCGCTCGCCAACAGCATCACATCATGGCTAGCGGCGGTGGTAACACTCACCCGGGTGATCTAACTCTGGTCGGAAATTGTGGGGCCTCGGCACGAAATGTAGACGATGGTAATACCAATCGACAGGTGGCACTAGCCGCTCACCGTGGTCACCACAATCCAACTGACAATGGGAACTCCGTGTGGCGACCATATTGAGGGTTCGATTACCTTATGATGTAGGAGTATCCCCTAGCTAATGAATGACAGCTGTCATTAATTGTCATTAATATCGCAAATGAACCGTCTTTAAAAAAAGAAGAAAAAAAATAGTTTAATTTCCATTGTAAATATTGTAAAATAATAAATTAAGAACTATGAACTATTTAGAAAATTTTATCTAAACCTATAAAAGAAATCTGACACCTGTCAAATTTACTGTCAAATCGTTTTCCAGTATATTATTGCACATGAAACGAATTATGCAAAAATGTCATTGTGTAAAGAGCGTATATAAGTTCCTAATCGTTTTTGTTTGTTTTTATCTATATACTAACAATTATTATTAGTTTGTCTTCTAGTTTTTTTTTTGTTTAAAAGTTTTTACGTCATTTTGTATATAAGAAATAGATTTATAAAAAAAAATTTAATTTGTTTCACTTCTCAAATCAAATACATTATAAATGTTATTTATTGTGTAGACTAAGGGTATGAATAAAGAGGTTAAGATTTTCATTTCCTTTTTTTTTTGAAATCATATCTGATTGAAATTATTTTCTAAGAAATATTACAAATTGTTCTATCACTGTATAACTATAATAGTTAAATTTAATTGTATATAATATAAGGAAATAAAATCTATATATATATATATATAAATGTATGTATGAAAATAAAATGAAATCCCATCAAGTTAATGTGCGATAAGTGGAATTTTAAGCAGTAACGACGATTCATTATTTATTATTCAGAATGTACAACATGCAGTCAAATAAACAAAAACTATGTAAAAATCCGTAATATAAAGTTTTGTTTTTATTCTTAATGTAGCCGGTGAATTTTAAATGTTCAATCATGTGGCTTGGTCACACCACAGGGGTAAGGAAATTGATTATTTAAAAATAGGCTTCAGAAGAGTGGGAAAGGATGTAACTCATTAAAATCAACTGAAGACACAGTGCTGCTAAATTTAATCACAAGTTGTGTAACGAAACGCGGCTTTTTAAAAAATTCAACAAAATTATGGTAAGCTTTTGAAGCGCAATTATTAAGAGTGTTTTCCATGTAAGAAGCTTGGTCCAAATATTTGCATTCAGGCAACAATTTGAGCTATTGGACATCTTCACCATCTACTCCTACTGTCAAATTAAAATCGATCAACAGTGTTTCAAAGATGTAAGAACCGGACAACCCTTGCATTTTAAGGAATATGAGCAAGTGCCTGTTGTGTGAAATATTTATGGATACTTGAAATGCAAAAGCAGTAATTGACTTGACATTGAATATACATACATATGTACATACATATGGACTTAAGTCGACTCGTTTCAACTAGGAATCAAATGGCAATTGCCACAATGGATTTTATCAAAGCAAGAAAACCAATTACAGTAACGTACATGTCATACTGTACTGTAGCCAAAAATGTACGTGAAAGCGACATGAAGTAAGCGTTCAAGGTCCAAGGTATTACTCTCATTTTGCGAAGTATGGGTTGGAAAGAAGTCACTTTCACAAAAAAAGTCTACCGTTGAAAAACCAATACTGGGACTATGATAGCTACTCTCATAATCATGTTCCCACTCCGAGAAACGTTTTCAAATGCTACATATCTTAGCCCTATAAAGAGTAGCAATCCATCATCCATCCTTGGATCACCATGAAAAAAGTAGGCCATCTGTTGGTTTCTTTTTGAATTACATGTTCTTTTGACACTGACAGCTCTTATGCGCTCAAAAAATTGACAGAAACTGGAAATATTGCAAAGTTACTTCCAAAGTGGAAGCTTGTGGCCCAAACAGTACGAATTTGGAAAAGAAATTTCGATCGAAATAATGCACCAACTGCAACTGGTGTACACAAGTATTTGATGAAAGTTCGTGAGATTGGTTTGCTGATTCATAATCGAACATATTCCCGTGTTCATTCTGTGCGCTCAACGGAGAATATTGCAGCTTTTTGCGGGTTATTGGAGTGGCGGCGTTATTGGCCCATTTCCTTTCAGTACCAGAATGGAAGAAACAGTTCTGTCAATGGAGAGCGCTACCGAGGCATGATAACCGATTTTTTATGATCAGAAATTGAGGATTAGGACTTGGACGAGGTCGGTCTACACTGTATCGTCCCATCATGTTCTATTATTCTCCAGAGCGCTACTGTACATTCGGTCTCTATGTCCTAGCCATCTCAGACGACTGATGCACAGGTTTTTGATTAGGTCGATGTCGCTATACAATCCGTTTAGTTCATCTCCTCCTCTATGGCCTGTCAACGCAAACGAGGTGGTAGATAATGTCAAAATGAGTGAATGCCTAGGGTGACTAGCGGGGATTAGCCTCTGATATATTCCTTGCGAGGGTAGTCTCCATTCCGTCGGGACATATGATAGAAAAGAAGTGACTCTTTTTATGTATGAACCAAATCTATATCCTTCTACACAGATGGGTCAAATATAGATATAGAATAAACGCAGGTGTCGGTTTATTCTCCGAAGAACTAAATACATATGTATACACAGCTTAATCAAACTTCCTGTTCAGTGCAGTGTTTGCCAAGCGGAGGTCCTGGTAGTGACAGAGGCAGCCAATACGGTATCAATGATGACAATATCACATGATGACATGATGTCTGTATTTAATGACAGTCAAGGAGTCATTAAAGCAAGCACAATATTAATTTATTTATTTATAGGAATCCACGCAATGAAACTTAGACTCAACGTCGGTATTAAATGCAGAGGCTCCCTAGATCTCACTTCCTCTGCCATTGCACAGCTTTCTGTCGAGGTTGAAGGAGAGGACAAGTCATGAACGCCAATGTTATGGTGTTCACCTTACATACATACTCGTACATTCACAAGATCATCGGTTCTTTTAGGTTCAGTAGCCAATCAAGGTTGTTAAGCTATGTAAAGAGACCAATTGGTTTTGTTTTGTAATTCCTGAAAACGTTTTGGATAAGCGGATGTCCACCTAGAATGAACTGAAGGTAATGATGGTCAGATGTCCGTTACGTGTAATAAAGGTGCAGAAACTTCAAGTTACAGATTAAGAGGTTAGTACTTAGGATAAAAAGTTGCTAACTTCTTTCGTTTATATCGGAATTACCTCATCACCTCTAATGGTAAGGCCAGTTTTGAGGTTCCCCGCAACCACAACCAAGTTTTCAGATTGTCCGGAGGGGATGGGCCCACTTGATTGTGATCCAAATAGGCCGATACCAGCAAGTAAATGTTTGTCCTTAATTGCAGGTTAGTAACAGCTACGTCTTGATTGCTGTAATTAGAGACACATGAGGAGCTACAGACTCCTCCTTGATAACAATGATGATGATTCTACAGTCTCCTCTTGGCTCATCCACCTTGGCAACCTTTGAGTTATGGGTTGAAATAGAATCAGTACTGATCTTGAGGATATCGAGGATAACCTTTGGATCGGAGGGTTTGACCAGAATCAAGGCACCCGTTATTGATCGGTTTTAAACTTGGTCCTTTTCCACGACCTCAAGCTGTGCTTTCGGCTATAACGGAAAGATGACGTTGATTTGGTAGAGATCTTTCGAACTTTTATCAATGTTGGCAATGATCTTTACATGTTCTTAATGCCAATCGCCATCCCCTTAAACGATTAAATGAGAGGGAGGTTTTGAGCCTTACAGTTTCGCTTTCTAGAATGCTGGCAGACAGTTTTTTGAGAGGGTTGTCTTTTTTTTTCTTTGAGGTAGTAGCTAACAACGAAAGGTCGACTAGGACAGAGATCCGTATTGTGCAGGCAAGGTAGGCTACTGCGAAGGTCGCCAGGTGTCTATCGTTTCCGATTAAGCTATTTAATTGAGCTAGGTTGACCATTGGCGTGATTCTTGTGACACTTTGATCCAGTCGAAGAGAAAGAGAGAAAAGGATAAGGGTAGTTGACCACTAGTTTCAGGACTCATCTATGGATTTATCCAAATTATTTTGACCCTTCTTGGGTCTTATACCGTGAAGATGCTAGCAGTCAGGCCGCTACCTGACAGTATACAGTGCAGAAATGAGTAGACAAGAAGAAGAATGTGAATCGGCCACATCTTACAGCCCTAAGAAAAACCTGTTGCCGCATATGTTTGTATGTCATACAGTAGAATTCTGCTTCCCAAGCCGGTACATTAGAAGGTAGATGTACCAAGAACACATGGACTGAATGGAAGTCAAAATGCATTGTTGTTCGATGCATGCTAGATGGGCTTGACTTAATAGGAAAACTCCTTTGAATAGAAAGAACTATGCACATAAACAACAAACTACACCATTGAGCATTCTCTCAAACTAAAAGCATGGAGTCATCATTAGTAGCCTCCAATTTAATTTCTAATTAAAGACACACTTCAAGACTTCTGAAAGTTTCTCAATTAACCCTTCTAATTGTAACTCGGATGTAAAATTTTATTAAACAGAAAGAAACCATCGGCTTCACTTTATTTGTATCTGCTAAGGATAACATAGGATTCACTAAACCGGCGAAAGAATATTGTGAAACCTAAAACAGCTCACCATCATCAATACGAGTAGAAGCACTCGTAGAGGAGTAGGGGCTTTGCCGTCGCATAATACTTGATATTATGGTTACCGTTCTCTATCTACCCGTTAAATTGTCCACCATATCACATTTGTGACCGTTCATTTGGTTCCTCCGAAGGCAATAGTACGCTTCGTTCGCAAGCCCATGTCCCGGTCTTTGTGTGTGTCGTTCCAACTTAATTGGATGCCACAATGTGGAATAAATTGAGCAGAAAATTACTTCATATTCACCTATACGGCCCCCCGGATGTATCGCGGGCAAATGCTAAGGACATTAACTCGAGTGCCATCTACACTTTGCCGTAGGACAGTGGCGGCTGGCGCGACGCGCTGGACCGTTCAACGGTGTGCCACCAAGTGGAAGGTCCTTTAAATGTGTTATTGGCGGTGAACTTTATACTGAGGAAACCGGCGACGGGGGTGGAAGGCTTTAATTATGTAATTCATTGCACGGATTGTGTGCCTGTGGACGATATGCAGACCAAACAATGAATTGGAGATTTTCGCTCCTCAAGCGGCAGTGACTGCTGCTGCCGCGGTTGGTGCTTCTGTGCGCCACGGCTGCAAGAAGAACTCTTAGGGAGCACATACTATACATATGTATATGTACTGCGAGTGCTGCTTTCGTAGGATTGAGCCGGGGTGGTGGTATGTTTAATGCGCTATATTGGAAATAAGGTGCTGGATTAGGTTCGTTTGTTTTGAATCGGCTCATTATGAACACTCCAGTGGATGTTCTCTTAATTAGAGGATTTGGTTAGTTTGGAATTAGGAATTGCTGGGTATATATGGAAGTACTTCACTTGGTCGCACTGTAATGGGAGAGATTTGAGCTTTAAATATTCATTTGGTCTTGAAATGCATTCCCGAACAAATTCATCTGCTTCTATGGTGGTAGGTTGTGTAACTAGAAATATCTCCTGCTTGGTGACTAACTCCCCCCTCCGACAATTAACTTCACTCAGATGCAGACATACGGGGCATATTCCTTCATTCGACTGACAAAAAAAAAAAAACATTTTCACATAACTATTTCCATGAGAATTCAAATTCAACCGAATTTCTAGCAGAAGCAAATAATTGGCAGTTATCCTGCTGAAAGAGCATTATTTTTACTCCTTTCGGTTAGGTCGAGGGTGGTGGAACAGAAAGAAAGAGAGAGAGAGGCAGTGCCGAATCTGTATGTGCGGTTTTGGTGCAGAAACATTAAATGGAACTTTCTTTTTATAATATTAACCCCGAAATGGATGTCAGCATTCAGAGGGCTGCTGAGCAGTAGGATGCCAGCGAACAATGCCTGGCGCGCTAACTGACACTATTTTGTGATATTGTTTAAAATTTGCTTAAGCAGCAATCCTGCGGCACGTGGAAATATTCAGTTGCAGTCTTCTGGGGTTGACCACAATCGTTTCACTTTTTATCGCGCCATTTGCGCTCCCGTTCGGCTACATAATGCAGTGATTTCATCTCTGGAAATCCATTTCCCAGTGGCAAAGTGCAAATATTTGCAAATTTTTGCGGATCCTGGACGAAGGTATTTTACCCTGCGGAAAAGTTTGTTGAAATGTGAAAACCTTGTAGATAACATAGTTGCAGTGATGTTTTTTTTTTCTACAAATTTTGACGGCATTGAGGTACATACCATCTTATGTGTTTACAAATCCAATGAAAGGAGTGGCAAGGACTCTACCCAGTATGTACATATTCATATTCCGTCCGATGAGTTTTTGCTCCCTATCCACATCATTTGGAGGTGGAGGTTCAAATGGTTAGCATAGTCAAGGTATTTGAGTTGGGATATAAAGGTCCATCGAGCTGTTCCATTTACCATAGACAAAGCAGCACAAATCAAATAGCTAATCATCAATATTGGCCCAAGAACGCAGCCTTGTTTTACTACACTTTGGATCTGAGATCACGTTTCAACGGGACGTTTAGAACTATCGTAAATATAGTAGCCTTGATAATATTGTATATAAACCTATCGGGTGTACTCCTAATGTGCAAGACAAGCGAAATAATTTCCCCGTCGACAGTATCGATGAAACACAAGTGAAATGGCGAATGGTATACAAGGCACTACTCGATGATGATCGGCATTATGTTGATACGGTCGGTGGATGGGTATCAAGAGCGGAAACCTGCTTTAAGGGCTTCGAGCTAACCTTACTTACCCACTGTATAGAATTTCATTTCATTCCAATCATTTCCTTCTTCCACTCATCAGGAAAGTGTTCAGCTGATATTGTTGTGAAGAGCTACAAGGATATACCAATAAGTCCTGTCTCGTTGTTGTTACTTACATATGCATGTACATATATATCAAAAGAAGGTGATACCACTATGGAAAAACCGGATTACCAGCACTGGAACTAATATAGAGACTTCCCAAATGGGACAAGAAACAGGACACCCAGTTTCGGTGTGAACCCATGCTGTAATATGATTCGCTGTTTAGGGTTTAAACCAATTTGACCCGGAGACAAATGCTTTTATTTTTTAAACTCTTAGAAATCCTGGTTTTACACTTGACGCTAAAGCCCAAATAGGAGGCATTATATCCGCCATCACTTTCCCAAAGATATCAATGAACAGATGGTGGAGGATAGTTTCTAGTCTAGCTGCAGGAGTGGTCCTAAGGGCGCCTGTCATACAGACGCAGAGTAGGTTTTGAACCTTCTCGAGAATTACAATTTTGATGAACAATACGCAGAAATTCTAAGGTCGTACACCTTTGAGGCTGTACCAAGAAAAGTAAAGTTTAGCCATTCAACTGTTTCAGAACAAGCTACTGAGAAACATCGTAAATGAACGTTTTTATATTAGGAACGGATCAAAATCATAATTCTCAGTACCATTCCAATAATTTCCCATCATCTGAAATAAAGTACTGCTTACATACAACGATTCATTCTACCCCCATGACGCCTCAAAATGTCAAATAGAAATGACGTTACAAGCGCCGGTGTCATCTCGGATTAATTCTCAAACTTTGCCAGCCATTGCAGTTCACCCACCAGTCACCTGCCCTATCAAGACCATTGCTAACATCCCCCCACATATAAAGCACATTATACAATTCTGTTTTTAAAACTTTGAAAGGATAATGCATTACAGCATACTAAGTCTCCTTTTCAGTTTTATTTTTTTTTATAATTAAATTTTTCACGTGCTAATTCCCAAAAGGTTATGGAGCAGAGAACAAAAACAAAAAAACACATCCTTATGCCAACAACTAATTAAAAATTCCCAGGATCACATTCTCTACGACGGATAATGTGCCACGGTTGATTGCAGAGCCTTTCGTTTTTTTTTTTTTTTGTTTTAGAGTATCTTAAGGAGATCAACGACTACCGTTTGAAATACGAAATTAGCACGCATGTAGTACACGCACTCCCACACCTCTCAGGCATCCACCCCCCACAAGGATTTCATTACAAACACCCCATCCCCTATGGAAGGAATAATCCTTTCTCATCACCATAATCCCCGAGAGACCACATACATTTGAACGTGACATACGTATCCAAGATCTCCGTTCAGCTTCTTCAGCGAAACTTATGGTAGCAATGGCAGCAACAATAATTGCCTAATCCCAAGTAATGGCAACCATTTCATATTTATGAAGGATGTGTTCCATAATTAAGGTGCTACTCTACAACTGTGTTGCTCAATTGTAGTCTCTGTGTACATATGATGACGTGATAATTTCAAGTGCCCCCAACATGAGTTCACTTGAGATGTGTTTCTTGCCGGCATCTTGTTTCTTTCTTTTCGCCAACGAAAAAGAGAAGAAGAAGTTGAACAGTATAATCCTTGCTAACCGAGCAGGAGCTACACATTCCAAGGCAGAAAATCGTGTATGAACTTAATTAAGCAGATACGAAATAAAGTTTTTTAAGTGCCGGCAATATTTCGCATATTCGAAACCCCTTGGAACCCTTTTGGTGGCGCACACTGAAAAGTGGGTGTATGTATGTAGCTCCATATGCGGAAGGATGTGCCTGTCAATAATTGAAGGTTGTAAATGTAAAATAAAAAGAACGGAAGTCCGGAGCATTTCAGGATATGAATAAAATACCTGAAATTTACGAGAGAAAGTTTTTTTTTTTTGTGGTCTGCGGAGTTAATTTTTGAAAATTTTGCATATAGTCTGAATAGGGTCGTCTTTGATGGAAGTTAGTCATATAAGTTCAAATTATTGGATGAAGGAAGGTATACCTACATAAGTATATTTCCTTGGTATAAACAGTATCTCCAGCTTTTCGAAAGATTGGCAGAGCTGATAAAAATTTAAAATGTTAGTCGACTTAATCCTGGCATCCTGTTGTACATAGTAAGCAGAGTAGCGTATCA
Organism: Xylota sylvarum; assembly: GCA_905220385.1. NCBI lineage: Eukaryota > Metazoa > Arthropoda > Insecta > Diptera > Syrphidae > Xylota > Xylota sylvarum. The sequence continues at coordinate 126,132,951 of LR999957.1, forward strand.
AGGCACATATTTCATCGGAATATTTAAGGAAGGAATTCAATAAGGCGCTAGATTAGGAAAGGGGACAAAACCTGAATATGTCTATATAAATTCGGAATAATTTGTTGGTTTCCATTTTAAGAATGATGGTGGAAGGAGACTCTTGAAAACAAACTTCCTATTATATGAATATGTACCTCAAGCCTTGTATCAATAATCTGATTAGTCCACATCAGGTTGGTTTTAGCCTGTGAAAGTACCCTACAATTTGTTGCAGATCAGACCAGTAACGACGTTCCGTCAAAGCTTGTAGAACCCTTCTAATAATCATACAGTGATGTCAATCTCTAAATCTATCTTGAACTGCCTTTAAGTTGTCCCCGACGTGATTAGAATTTGGTCGTAGAGTGTGGTACAAAAATCTTGTTGGTCAATTGGTGCCTGAATTGTAGAGCAGGTGACTCATTTAACTTAAATGGTCTAAGTTGATGTCTGCAAGCAATGGACCACTCAAGTAAAGTTAGGAAAACTTCGCAGAATAAGCTACCAAACTATACAGCTGGAGCACAAGCATAAACCAGACAATATTGAGTTGAATTTCATGAGAAAATATGTTGTGTACTTTTTGGATGTAATCAAAGCTCTTATTGAATATTGGAACACTAGACACCATAGTGGGCCCATCGTGATTCCTAGGGAACCTTCACGGTAAGAAAACTAAAACATTTCAACCATTTTCCCTTTTGGATTTTTTTTGGTCTAAGTGTATCCCTGCTGAGTGGGGACAGCCATGAATGTGCTTCAAAGATTCAAACTCCTGTAAGATCTTAAAGAAGTATTTTCCAAGGTGGTTTGTATTTGTTAATCCTAATCTGATAGCGCGCTTCCTTAGAACGGCCAGATGGTATCCCTATCGCTACGGTGATCTGATCAATTTTATAATTTTCCCATATTTTTACAGATCTAAAACTGGCCTCAAGGATTAGACACTCTGTGTCCTCCTAAGTTAAACCGTCTTAGGTCAGATTCTACCGAGAATAATACTCTAGGTCATGCCTCCAACTGTGTCACTTTGTGGGATTTCGGCTTCTTTTCTGCTCAGTACGTCGGAGCTAAGTTTGATTCAGAAAAGAGCCCAAAAGAATAGAGCAGTTACACATTCCAAGAAGCAAGATAAATACCTTAAGACCTATTTATATTTACATACATATGGAAATGTATATGATTTTGTTTGAGAATTTAATTGGTTCCCTGATTTATTGTAAAAATCAAAGTGGTGAAGCGTTAAAAGTTTGAGAATCAAGAAGTAGAACATGCTTTCTGATTTCCACAAAGTGTATTTTTTATAGAGGCGGATAACTTTAAATAGAAATTAAATACAGAAAATTGCTTTTAATAATTAACTTGAGTTTCGATACGTCCACAGTACCAACGAAGCTAAAAGAAGCGGTTGTAAGACCAATCTACAAGGGAAGTTCGAAAGCTGTGATGTCAAACTATCGACCAATTTAAATTCTGCCGGCAGTAATAAAGATTTTGGAACACATTGTTGCTGACCGTATATGGAAATTCGTCGAAAAACATAAAATAATCAGCAAACATCAGTACGGATTCCAAAAAGGGAAAAGTACAAACCTACTTCCGACTTTGCAGATTTAGTAAATTCAAGTCTGAGCAAACGCCATCACGTACTAGTTCTGTTTTTAGATTTTAGTAAAGCCTTCGATACTCTTGACCACAACAAGCTAATCGATGCATTGCAAAACGTCGGGATTAAAGGAAAGCTGGTAAAATGGATGGAAGACTGTCTGAAAAACAGGACCTTTCGTGTAAAAATAAAAAACTGCTACAGTAATCAAAACGAAGTGCAGTACGGTATTCCACAGGGGTCTTAACTGGGCCCTCTGCTATTTATTTTATTTACCAATTCAATGCTAAATTGTTTCCAAATGAGTCAACCTTTCGCGTATGCAGATGACATGGCTCTGGTAGTATGTCACAAGTCCTTAGAAGAGGCAACACGAATGATGCAAAGTGAATTTGCAGAAGCGGGGAAATGGTGTCATGATAATGGCCTTGTTATCAATGGCTCGAAAACCAAACTTATGCACATTCGCAGCCCACAGTACCCAGAGTCACAAATAAAGCTCAAAAACTTCAATTGCGTCAATCCTTTAAGAGCTGAAGAAATAGAGTTAGTGGATACCTACAAATACCTCGGAATCACCATAGATAGTCATTTTCTTTGGGAACCACATATCAATGATTTACGGAACAAGCTTCGAAGTTCTTTGTTTGCATTAGCTTGCTTACAATATAAAGCGACCACTCAGGTGCAAAAAGAAGTATATCACGCTCTTGTGGAGTCTAGGTTGCGGTATGGAATACTGGCATGGGGAAGTGCGTCACTAACGCATATAGACAAACTGCAAGCCTTACAAGATCGGGCCATTAGATTGATATCGCCAAGAAACAATGTAGTATACAACGTAAAGTTTCTCAAAGTGAATCAAATTTTTAAAATGAGTGCTGCGTTGGAGTATTATGGCAACCCTAATTTCCGAGTACCAATTCGCCATCAACTCAATACTAGACGACGGGCAGACGGAGCTTACCAACTTCCTAACTTCATCAACATGTACGGAAAGAGGCAACTGATGTACACCATTCCGAGTATCCTGAACAATCTTCCTCAGAGTCTACGAAATGTAAATCAACTAAACGTCAGAAAAAAAAGATTAAAAGAACATTTTTTAGAAGCTATTACTTAAACATTAACAAATATGCAAAGTACTTAAAGTCAAACTAAATAATAACCAATTGTATTTAAAAACATAAAACACTGATTCAAAATTTGCAAACATTAATCTAAACTAATTTATACTTTGCAATTCTATGTTCATATGTTCATTTTTGATGATTAAAATAAAATAGTAAGTAAAAAATGTATAAATAATCTCCTGCAGATAAGCCTTTCGCTTCGCACGTTTTGTAATGAAATTCATAATTTTTTTTATGAAGATAAATAAATAAATAAATAAAATGAAATTAGCTTTATTTGGCAGATCATTTTATGGCATTTTTTGGTGCGCAATGGCGTAATATGTAGGGCTAATTTTTACACACTCTCTTACACTGTATTTGTTCTCCCAATCTCTGCGATAGAGAGGAATCCATCGATCATTCATAACATAACAACTAATTGATAGTTGGCAATCAGATTTGATACTTTATTTCCCATGGCCCCAACATTTGCCGCAACTGCTGTAGGTACTGCAATCAGGCTGATTTAAGATATGATCATGCAAAAGGTGGTAAATATGGAAACAGTAACCAATTATTAAAAACCACGCCTTAGGTGGCGCGTACAAGTAGAAGGGGACCTCAACCGACTTGGAGTGCGCAACTGGAAGCAGCTAAGAACCGGGCTAACTGAGGAGGCTTGTTAGATGAGGCGCAGGTTGACCGCGAACTGTAGCGCCACCTAAGTAAGTAAGTAAGACGGTTTCCCATGCCATGACGGTGACCCAATTCAATATAGACTATATCCATAGTCACTTAAACTACACTGCTACTGTGGTAATTCAATAACCAAAACATTTGTTTTATACCAAAAAGATACCGGAAACAACACCCGTACCGTAACTTTCTACAACATATATTTACCGCACTGAATTCGAGTATATACATATATTAATCACATCCTTCCAAAATCAAAGGATCTACCCAAGTTTTTTTCTAATTCCAGCGGTGCATCCAAAATTTGACTCCTGAATTACGGTCACTGCACTTACCGGCGATTCACATTACAGCACGAAACAAATATCTCCTCGCCATTCAAACACCACCTTTGTTATAAATACCACTAATTTATTTCTCAAATAAACCGTACATTTTCAATAATTTTATATATTCCTATATTTCCGACTCCGCCCTCAAATTAGGGAGAAATTTATATCCATATTGTCTGAAAATTAATTTGTTTATTAATTTTTGAATATGTAGTTTCGTTCGGCATTTTGTTACTTTGTTGGCGCACATCAATTATGCCGAATTAAATCCAATTTATTTTCAATACTCGAAAAGAATTTTCCAACCCTCCACCTCAAACACATAGTGTGCGTCTCTGGATTGATCCTGATATCCTGATATCACAATCGGTTAGATGCATGTTGCAACTACTCCTGCGGGTCAATTTTAGTATCTGCACACCACAATCAGGCTCCCTGGTCAAAAATGCCAACGCATAGTGGGGCCACTTCCTCAGTGCATTGGTCGGTCGCCCCTATGCCCGATCACAGTACCACCACATTCAATATGTTTGCCCAGTTTTAGGATATTGATTTGAATCAATTAATTCATGCGGTAACCATGGTATTACTCCCTCGAATCTAATTAATTTTAATACGCATACATACGTGCTCACGCTCACACTACTGAGGTGTATACATTTAATTCCCTACCTAGGAACCAAAATGGCTGATTTTGCGAGAAGGCGAGAAGGCATACGTACCAGCAATACCTCCCCCCATCTCTCATTCTAATTCGTTGGAATATAATAATATTTGCCTATTTTGGCTAATCATTGGAAAATTTTAGAAATAACCTTCACAAGTGACCGCATGAATGTGCTACCCCAGTCCTGGTGGGCAATAAATCCGCGGTAATAGGATTTTTACCATCCACTCATACTCGCCGCCAAGCGCCTATCTAAACCAATGCGAGTTTACAAATGATTTTCAAAAAGCGGGCGCTAAATACAATTCGGACTAGTATTAGTACTAGGGCGTTATTGTGCAGTGATTGAAATATTTATTTGGAGGACAAAAATGGTAAACGCCGGATTTTGGTTTAATAAGGTTTAGTGACGACTCAAAGGAACATATCTCCGTATCACCAACAGCCCCAACCCGACTAGCAACTTAAATAAGTAAAGCAATGTTAGAGTATATACCAGGTAGACCGAGAAACAAAAAGGATTCTGAGAGTAATAAAAAGTAAAAAAATTACCTACTGTTTAATGCCCTATCTGAAGGGTAATTTTTATTTTGAGAAGCTTTTTCATTGCTTCATTGGGGATTGAACGTGGAACCCTTCGATCAGTAGTCCAACGCATTAACCACTTGAGCCATGACGCCAGCTGTAGTTGGTGCATTATTTCGACCGAAATTGCTTTTCAAACTTTGCAATATGTATTTCCTAAAGTTGTTTAAGCGTAAACCGATCCATTTTGTACCGCGAAAATATATTACTGAGTTTCTGTCAATTTTATAAGCGCATCAGAGCTGTCAGTGTCAAAATAACATATGATTTAAAAAGAATCCAACAGATGGACCACCATTTATAAGTATTTGACCTGCCACTGCTTTTAGATGAATTTATTGGCATATCATTATTTTGTAAGTTCTTGAGGCATGCAATATAACCTGATAGATTGGAAGCATGCATCAATATGAGCAAGAACAGCCTAGATATCCTTATGGGCTTCTTAATGGGACACTGCAAATTTAACGACTAACTAAGGAAACTAGGCATAACTAAAGAAGAAGAAGATCTGATCCTACAATGAGTCTATTGAAATCCCAGAGCATGTGCTGACCAACAAAAGCGAGCTTATGGTCTTTTTTTTTATGTCATTGTTTCCATGAAATTGGTATCACAGTGGATCTACCTTTTGGTCTAAATGCGTCCCTGCCAAGCGGAGTTAACCACCCAACCCAACCCCATAAAGGTCCCAGGATGTACTGAAATTGTGGCAAATTTGATTTCCGATTGCTAGATTGCTAGGCAAAACTCACACGATGATTTCTGAGGAGCTGAACCTACAATGGGTCGTCCCGCGACATTGATCAGGGCCTCCATGGTGTGTGTGTGGTACAGCTCTCCAGGATGCAGACAAACAATAGCGGTTTTCTTCTTTTCTCTGCAAAAATTACTTTTGACAACTTATTGGCGTTCTTACCTTTACTTACATTCTCGTTTTGCCAAGAATTTTCATGTGCTAGGCTTAAGAGGCTTCTACTGTCTTTCGACGAATGTCTTTCCTTTGCGTGGATCAGGTGGCAGATCTTCCGGACTTCTCGGTTAGAATAAATTTCAGTAAAATGGCTAATACATTAGTAAAAACGAAAACCTGTATTCATACTCGAATTGTCTTAAGATTTAATTTGCAACTGTCTTAATTTAAATCCAATTCTGGACTCTTTTTTTTTTTTAGAATAGCTCCTACAAAACATCACTGACACACTGTACTCAGTTGGTTTTTTGGCACTAACCCTACCCAAACCAATCCACCTAGCAAAAAAGAGACTCCACAAAGTATCGCTACCACAGCTATAACTAAGCACGTATAATTGAATTATTTTGTTTTATGAAATGATTTTTAATTCCGCCGCTTTTCGGCTGAGGTTTAGTGTTGCAAATCATTTAATTAAAATTTTAAACCGAAATATATACATAGATAGATGCCTCCAGAGCGTTTGGGATTGATGAACGAAATTTATTTGAATTAGTGCATTCGAACGCCATCTGTTGGGATTTTACATTGTAGGTCAGCCCAAAAAAAAATATATATATAAGAACAAAAAAACTCAAAAAAATCTCAAATGAGAGCAAAAAAAAAATGTGTCTTCGAAGAGAAAACTTTTCCAAAAGAAAAGTCTCTTAAGAAAAATCCCAGACCAGCGCGTTGGAATGAAATCTTACCACCCTTATTCTTTCCTCATAAACAAGGGTGTTTTCCGTCTTAACCCCTTGCCTCATTGGTTGCCATAAGGTGGAAAACTTTTGGACATCTTCGCGGATTTTTTTCGTGACTCCTTCCTGCTTCGTGGGGAAAATGAAAGAAAGCATAATTTTGTGTCTTGGATATTTTCTTGGAAAAAAGGAAAAAAATTCCCGGTCGTCGTTAAAGGGTGGTTTCTTAAGTTTTCCGCTACTCGGCGTTAGTGTTGCTTTTAATAGCAATTTTTTTTTTTCATTTCTTAATTAGATTGTAGATGTGAGATTTATTTGCAATTGGTTTGGATTTATTTATAGATTGTCCTTCATTTTGATTAATGTTACGAGACAATGAGACAGGGGTAGTTGAGGGTTTAATACGTAATACATTGGAATACCATCCCCAAAAGTGTCGTGTGGTATAGACATGAGCAGTAGACGACCAATTATACTTTGCGGTTAACCGCAAAATACATATTCTAGATAAGATTTCGGATTGTGCGTCACATGAAGGGGATTTTTCATCCCCTATTTCCTCGATTTATATCTTGAGAAGGTATATTTTTTTTTGTTTTGTTTTATGTCACATTAAGGGTAACCGCAATAAGCTCCGCCTTATATCAAAGGTAAAATATGTGGTGTTGAGAAACTCCTTTTCATAGGCTGAAGTCGAATTCAATAAAAACAATGTGCCGACCTATAGATTGCAATGGACTTAATGGCACTGTTATGACATTCTGCCATAGAAAGTTTAAGAGCAACCGACTTTGGCACATATTTTCTGAGAATTTATACCAATTAGTAGCTATGTATACTTCAAGGATTAATAGAACAAGTCGGACCATACGAGTTGTACTGAGGTTGCCCTATCAGAGATTTGGCATGCATACTAACATGAAAAATCTTGTGTAACACCGCTGTACCATGAATGAATGCGCGCTTGATTGAAAAGAATGAACATTTTCACCAACATTGATGGTGCTTATGATAATGCTACCTAAAACTGCTAGACAAAATAGTATAGACGAATTCCCAGAGACTGTTTGTGCTAACGTCCATATGGCCCTTAACATGATCCATGAATAATGCAATATGGTCTCATTAAGTCCCAAGCCACACTCAGATAATAGGAAACGATAGATACTGGTGTACGTTCTTTCCTAATTTAATTTATAATAATCGTACAAAAAATTATTAATAAAGAAAAACAAATGACAGTACGAGTATTTACGCTTTGTCTTTAACAACGATTTGAAAATATCTCCAAGAATTGATAAGATCGTTCATGAGCATTGCATATGTAACTGATAGATACTGGTCAACTAATCAATAGCAGATACATATACTTTTATTAACTTGCCTAAATCATAAGATTATCTGCGATAAATTCTCATAAATTAACTAAGAACCTTATCTAATCTCAAAGAATATTGGTAATTTAAGTCTGATGTCTTAAAGTTCACTCAGTTAGCCACTGAACGTCGTAGCGGAATCTACTTAAAAATGAATTTAATATCAGGACTAATTGGCCTCACTATCCTGATAGTGACCGTAAGTGCGTTGCCAAAAAGATGTCTCGAGACTGAGGACTGCTACGAGCGGATTATGCATCCCGACTTACCCAGTCAGCAGTCTTATACGCGTGTAGTAGTCGGCGAGGATACGTCCAACTATTGGATAGAAAATGGAAAGAACTTTGTCGCCGACCAACGCGATCGCCAAGTCAATACAAACGTTGCTAAGAATGTGATTGTCTTCCTCGGTGATGGCTTGGGCTTAACAACACTAGCCGCAGCTCGTGTTTATGCTGGAGGAGAGGAGAAGAACCTGTTCTTTGAACAGTTTCCTCATACTGGACTTTCAAAGACGTATTCTGTGGACAGAATCGTTCCAGATTCAGCCAACACTGCAACGGCCTACTTGTGTGGAATTAAAGCCAACTATGGAACGATTGGAGTGAACGCCAACGTTAATGTGGATGACTGTGAAGCTGGCAAGAATTCAGCCAATTATGTATACTCTGCTGCCAAATGGGCAATGGATGCTGGAAAGGCAGCCGGATTTGTCACCACAACGAGAGTGACACATGCTTCACCATCTGGAGTGTATGCACACACCGCCGATCGTGACTGGGAGAATGATGCCGAAATTAAGGGATTCTGTGGTGAGAACTCCGGTATTGAAGACATTGCCTATCAGCTGATACATGGTGAGGTTGGCAGTAAGTTGAAAGTTATGATGGGAGGTGGTAAGATGCATTTTGTTGACTCAACTGTGATGGCTAGTGGCAAGCGAACGGACGGAAAGAACCTTATAAATGAGTACACAAGCCAAAGTTCACGAAACGCTTTCGTCGAGACACGTGATCAGTTGATGAATCTAGACCTGACGACAAAGGATAGGTTGTTGGGCCTCTTCCAAGACAGTCACATGATGTATCATGTTGATACGACAACTGAAAGTAATCAACCCACACTGGAGGAGATGACACGTAAAGCCATTGAATTCATGCAGCAAGAGGAGAAAGGATACTTCCTTTTCATCGAGGGTGGTAAGATCGATTTGGCACATCACGACAATGAGGCAAATGTGGCTCTAGATGAGACTGTAGAGTTTTCCAAAGCTATTGAGCTGGCAAGGAGTTTGACTAGTGAGGAGGATACCCTCATCGTTGTAACCGCTGACCATTCACATGCATTCTCCGTTTCTGGTTATCCTGTAAGTTTTCTGAATTATTTTCCTTTATTATGATTTAACTTCTTGATTCTAGAATCGTGGTAATCCTATTTCCGCACCTGCTCTAAGTAAAGCCAATGATGGTCTACCAATGCTAACTTTAACCTACGCGAATGGACCCGGCTTCTATGAATACTACAACACTCAGACTAAGAAGCGCATTGATCCCACAACTGTCGACAAGACCGTTCCCCATGCTGCATTCCCAGCGACTGCATACCAGGAGTGGGAAACTCATGGTGGAGATGATGTTCCAGTATTCGCTTCTGGGCCATGGTCACATCTGTTCACTGGCGTCTACGAACAACATACAATTCCGCATTTATACGCATATGCGGCGTGTATCGGTAACGGTTTGAAGGCGTGTTAACTAAAGATTTGATCTAAATAAATATGCACATTATGTGTTCAATCGATAATCAAATGAATGTGTTTTAGATAAGATATGACTAAGTCCCGGATAAACTACTAACCTGTGAATGTTCACGAACTATGTAATCTTTGAACAACCACCAGGCATGTTAGGTTGTTATTTAAATTTAAATTTATGGCGTAAACCAAGCGTCAATAAAGTTATTGTTGGTTTACGCGATAACGATAACGATAATGTTTGGACAACTTGGATTTCCGATTGAGATTGCCTATCGGGTGTGCCTCTTGAGTAATTGCATTGAGGAGTAGCATTGAAAAGTAGCTGATTAGGTTAATCTAGGTGGTGTTAGGTAGGTGCTTAGTGAGTGAAATAATCAAGACATGTGAGCAAAATATTTGTCTAGACGGGTATGGATATGGATTGTTGTGGGCTTAGTATTGAACTAAATAAAGCTCACCTGCCACGCCTCTATGGCTGAATACGTCACGTATCCTCCTACTGAATCTAGCGCGAACTTCATTCAAAAGACAGCTTGCGTATGAGATCCTGTCCAACTGTGGTCCTCCACTTGATCTGTTTCCATCATTTGCAGATTCTGCCCGTGTTTTCGAGGCTTTTCATTTACTGAATAACTTCCCTATAACCAAGCGATTGATTCAGCTACCACACCCTCGAAACTGGTAGAGCAATGATAGAATGAACTAGGCAAACTAAACGTCCAATCCGTAATGAGCGAGTGGACAAAGTACCCCACAAAAATCAGCTCTTAGCAGCTCTCTGACAGAAAGAGGAGTCAATATACCTCTCGGATTCGCTAAATCACATTCACATCATCACTTTCTATAGCTGACAACCCTCGGGTGGAACAGTTGGGTTTGAAGTTGGCTTATGTCGGGGAAGATATGGTCCAGTTACAATAAACCAAAAAGAACTTCTAAGCAAATCAACTATAGATACTGCAGCTACATATAAGTATACGTCATTGGCCTACAAGAAACCATCCCGCCAAGATTGCATACATACAGGATATGTACCCTGGCCACCAGGACTTTGAGTAAAATTACAGTCAAAGTTGGGATGAATCAGTGATCAGCGCTGAGGCCTTTCCTTTTCAACGTTGTTATGGACTGCTTAGTATCTAAAAAAAAAAAACAACTGTTCCCTGGAATATATTATATATATGGAATATTATATATATATTTAAGATGATATACCGGAACTAGAATGGCATTTGGCCCTGAAAAACAATGGCCTAAGAACTAATGTGACCAGAACAAAATAAATATAGTTCCTCTTTGGATGGATTAGGTCCCGAATGAATGATTCGGATTCGTGAGGAAGGACATGAGGGGAAAGTTTGAAACAGAGACAATTCAGAATGAAATCAACTGGCGCTTTCGTACAAGGTGGGACTCCGGCAAACGACAAAGGAGAGAAGTAGGATATTATTAGTCCTCTACAGGATTATATACATATCTAGGTATGTATAAAGTTCAATCAGTGAAATTTCCCACCTGTGTGTCAAGAATAATATCCTCTCAACCACACATTTATACTGAAGAAAAATTCAAATCGATTCCATTCTAAAATTTGATTTCAGCAACAAAGCAAACCTTTCAACCAGATCCAACATTCCAAAACGTTTGCACCCCTTTACCCTTTGCATTTATTTTTATTGCACTAACACGTATTCTATTAAACGATTACTACCCTCGAAATAAAAGGATTATTAGTTACTTAAAGTCGCCGCACCGTTAATACCGACCGGAAAACCCTTTCCTCTCTCCGATAAAACAAAGCAAAAAAAAAATCCTGCAATCAAAATTCTTGGGTTAACATAGCACATAGAAAAAAAAATAAAAATTCAGAAATAGAATGAAAATTTAAAAAAATAAAAAAGTTTAAAAGCAACGAAAAACGGATTCCAATAGAATCAATAAAAAAAAAGGGGAAAGCTTCCTCCCTCGAGAAGTCAAGGAATACTGTAGCAACAGCAATAGCGCACAGCACCACCCATCGACGAGACTAGACACTCGGCCATAAATCAAGTTCTTGGTTTTAATTAAATCTTGTGTTGGCGGTGAAGCAAAAACGTTCCACGAATTAAATCGCATCCTTCGAGCGAAAAGAAGGGTTGCTGTTTTTGAATCACGTGAAAACACTTTTATGGGCCATCCCCCATCCGTTAAGATTGCATCCTTGTGAGAGGATATTCATTTAAAGTTCATTGTTCGTTTGAGAATGTTTTAGTTGTATGTATATATATATATGTACGTATGTATATATAGTTTAGTCGTACTTGATCAAAGGATTTCAAAGACAATTGAAAAGAAGACGTCTTTGAATCTTATGAAATGCAAAATTAAAGACAGGACATCATTTTTGAATGACCTTTTCATTGTACAGATAGTTATACAATCGTCTTCAAAGAACCATGCAAAACCATAGAGCAGACAGAAAAAGGAAAGGAATCAAAATTCTGAAGAAAAAATAGGGCCTCCTTGCTCAAGGAGATACCAGAATCTTCCGATCAATCCAACGTCCAGAGATTTTATAAGAAAGACTAGTGGATAGTTGATAAAGCGATAAGTACCGAAGACTCTACAGATAACCTTTGGTAGCTCTATCAAGCAAATAGGAGATAAACCTAAAAAGACCGTAGAATATCTACTTAAACGCTTCCATTAATGGGTCAACTTTAAATCTTGAAAAACTAAGTATTTGGTCAATCAGCACTGTGTCTGGTCTTGAGATCCATCAGGTTAAATGCAACATTTACAGCTCCAGTTCCCATAAACTTACGAGGGTCTTCAGCGTTATCCGGAATACAAAAGATGATAAGATGTTAACTGGTGGAAGTAATCAGAGCTGCGATAAAGGATAAAAACTCTTGTTTTCCTGACTTGAACGAGAACTCCAGGATATATTGGCTTAAAACTCCAATACTCCGGATTTGAAACCCATAGTTATTTGATCACTTCAATGTTAGAATTAATCGCTATATTTGCCAATAAGACAAAGAAACGCAAAGAGTGCCGAGAATATTGCGAGTCTAGCCGTGAGTGTAGGTGAGGTTTCAACAAGATGGCGCCACATGCTCGGTGACCGTCACCAGAAATGGACCATTCAATTGAACGCATGATTTGATGCGTCAGGACTTTTTTCTTTGGTGTTATGTCAAGTCCATGGTATATGCCAATAAGCCAGACACTGAGGCCCAACATACAACAAACATATCTCTACTTAAAAGACCTTGATATCTTCTTTCTTCTACTTCTTCTCGTTCCGACCAATCATCAGTTGGGTTGCAAGGGTCAACGATCTGTTGTCTGAATGGTAGCCTAATGATGAACGAAAAGTTAAAGGAGCATTTCACTATGCGGACTAAAATGAGCACTTACAACTGACTTAAGACACCTAGTCTTCGCTGACGATGTCTTAATTAAACAATGGTGGAGACAGTTGATGAGGATTCAATGGATATGAGCATGAGTTGGAAAGAACTGAAATACGTTCCACCAACCCAGCCGACGAAGGGTTACACGAACCTTTCACACAAGCCTCAGAAGATCATATTATTTTTTGTTGTTTTAGAATTTAAAGTTAATAGGATTGATAGCAGCCATAGTCATTCTTCTGATATCCTTTACTAGTTTCAGTCAACACAGATTAAAGCTACATTTCCTACATGACGAGAATAAATTAACGAATTCCTATGTCAATTTTCTCCCATCGATCGACTTAAAACGTCTCCCACTTACTTACATATCTTCTTCCATCTCCAGTAGAACATATTCAACTTCCCTGTGAGATTTTAATTAATCCTCCTCAAGGGAAATGCTAATCACTCCTGTGTGCAGTCAAGTATGCCCGACCCTCGCCACCAACTAGAAACTACGAGGACTACAATACATTTCAATAGCCACATGCAATAAATACTCTCTCTCTTGTAGAGAAGAGCGCACTACACTTGTGCCAAATAAGGATTAAGGATCCAATACCTACCCCTTCTTACTCATATGAATTAAGAAAACTAATGGCAACTCTAGCACTTAAGCTCCCCATCCCCACCGCAGTACACCCCCTCTAGTTCGCATGAAATTAATAGATGCAAAGTTAAAAGGATCGCCTTTCAAGTAAAAAACCGCCAACAATATTTTAATGAAAGAAACTCATGGACGCCATTAAAAGTGGAAACACATGCATAGAGGAAAATTTGAGACAGGATAACGCAAAAAATAGAAAAAAAAACTAACAACACCTTCTGGTATAAGTACAAAGTAAACCGACAAAGGATCTTATCTACCACCGCGACGACGACGATGACGATGAGAACCAAAGGAGACGAGAGGGCTGAGGGGAAGTGGAATCCTATAGGATATATGATGCGATTTACTTGATGTTGGTAACCAAGGATGCAGACCTATCTCTGTTGTGTAATAGCGTCCATGAGAAGTGGGATTTTTCTACAGTTTTCATCATGGAAGCTGGATTAAAATTCTTAAGGACAATAAACTAACAATGTTAATGAAAATGCTTGTGCTTTGTGTTTTCTTTTTTTTTTGTATTCCCCTGATACCAGACCCTGCTTGTTGAGTTGGTGGAGAGCTCACCAAACGACCGACGCATGGTGGATAATACTGACATTACCAGGAGGAGTGTAGACAGAAACTCTTATAGGGAATACCGACGAACGATGATCTATAAATAGAAAATTTGGAATTTTTGGTTTTTTTGCTTCAAGATTCGCGTTATCCTTGTACACAAACACACAACCAACCAATGCCGACGAGACGACGACGAGATGAATGAATCGTTAAAAAAGTAATATTTATCCCATGGATACGCGCCACTGAAAGTAGTGTACCATGAGTACATCCGCGTTACAAGTAATAAATAAATTTCCAGCTCCTTTAGCGATTGGAATTTTTCGCCGTTTTCTCTCGTACGGATAATGAATGCTGGAATTCGTCTTCAATGGGAAATGCATGCATTGGAGAATTTCAATATAATTGGCAAAGTTAGCCGGGAGAGATTCTAAAGAATTTTTCTACATTAATCCAAATAATATGGTTGGTCGCGGTGGAGCGTAATATAAAATAAGATGATGGGTTTTGGTATCGGAAGGAATTTAGATTTAACATCAGTGTTATGGTCAATAATCAGAATGTATTCAAAGGGAGCGCATAAAGTGTGATGATAATAGTTCCCCACTTCTGCTGGGATAAAGAATGAATGCAGTGTTACGTGTGTGCTTTATAAAAGTTATATCCCATGAGTTTCAGTTATGTTAAGTGCTTAGATTCACTATACATCAGTTTAGGACTAATAAATATTTCTAAACAGAGAAGTCCTAGTTGGGACCATAGTCACTCTTATTTGCGGTCTTTTAATGTACGTATCATACACTGCAAAAATCCTCTGTCTGGATCGTCATAACAACATAACCGTATTGTTGACGATCTCAACAAACGAAACAAGGACAACGACGTTCGGATCTGCACGTGGAATGTTTGGACCCTTAACAAGCCGCTTACAGCCGAACAATTACCAGAGGCCCCAGACTGCTATAATACAGATATCACCGCATCCATCCAGGAAGTGCGATAGGATGGGTCAGGCAAAAGGAGGATGAAAAAGACGTATACTATGGTGCTTGCTATAGGGACCAGAAGCAACGTTTATTCGGATGTGGATTGATCAATCGCGGCAGACTTAGGCAAGAATCTCCAGAAGTCCAAATCGATACCCATCATCTTTTCATTGATTTTAAGGCCGCATATGACGCCATTTATAGAGACGACCTATACTGAGCCATGTCTAGTTTTGACATCCCTGCCAAACTCGTCAGATTGTGTGGAATGATGATGGAGAATTCTCGCTGCTCTATCAAGGTCGGTAACGATCTCACCGAGACCACTGATAGAATTGTACGAAACTCACAAGCAAACACCGGAGGAACAATATTTCAAAAGTCTGTGCAACTACTAGCATACGCCGACGACATTGACATAATTGGTAGCAATCAGAAATTAATCGCGGTTTCTTTGTGCTGAGAAGGCATTGGAGACTCTGTATAATACCTTGATTATCCCAGTCCTGCTTTATGGCGCTAAATCTTGGACTCTATCTAAATCGGATGAAGACATCCTCCGTCGCTTCGAGAGAAAAATTCTTCGTGCAATTTCCGGTCCCGTTTGCGTTCACAGGCTTTGGAGGAGGAGATTCAACAACGAAATAATCGAGCTGTACAGGTTCACCCCGTATTGTAGTGCCACCTTAGTAAGTAAGTAACGCCCATCACAACCAAAAAGTAGTATTTATGCTGAAGCTTAAAACAAAGCTGATGGCAAAACATCGAGGCTAATAAATGTGGATCACTTATCGATTCTCAAGAAAGTATATACCTACTTTGAACAACTCTAATTATACAGCATCCTATTTTTGAAGTAGTTCATTATAATCTTCTTTAGGTAGTCCGGCACTCTTTTAGGAGTAAGTCGTCTCATGAGGTTTCTCTAAATTCGTTCTCGCGCTAGGATTTGACTGGTTTGAGAATTGTCGTGTTTTGTTTCGAATTTTTTGGCTAGTCTCAGGAAGTCTTATGTTCTGCTGGATTTTACAAGTGCTAGAGGAAGTAGGAAAAATAAAGGTAATGACCATTGCCAGGTCCTATTCGAACCACTTTATTCATCCGGCAGTTCGATCCCTAGGAAATCGTTGTGTCTTGGAATCCACCAAAGTGTAACTTCGTGATTTGCTCTTCACAGCATCGATGCATCACGGTTTTGTAGCGGCTTGACTGTCGATATACATAGATATCGATCACCTTCCTAGAGTGTAGTTTGGTGGATAAATCTCGTGCCGTTTCTGCGATTGCAAATAAGAGACAATGCACTATTTACCCAGCATCACGAAGAAGATTTAAGTATTTAGATTGACTTTGTAATTAGAGTTCTTTAGCCCTGATTAGACCGGAACTATGCAGATGGTACTTATAGTTCCACAGACACACATTTTTTCTTAATTTAGATTCCAACTTTAAATACTTCTCCGTTGAGCTCAGTTCAACAGTTCAGTGTTATGAAAAAGGATTGTAAGCTTTCTTTTCCATTCGACTATGGTATAATCACTTGATTTGAACCCGAAAATGCTCCACCGAATCCTTTACTCCCACCTCGCTATTCTACCGCAAACACTGTCATAGATCAAGTTTCTCGAAACATTCTTAAATTATTAAATATGCTCCGACATTCTTCGCAATCCTTAACACGCATTCTCAAAGCAAACAAAGTGTCCTTCCCCTCAACTAGTCCCGTAAACGGTTTAATTAATTAATCCGTTCCATCATGTTAGCCCAAGTCGATCCATCCCGACCATTTTCATTTCCATCCTTCTCGGCTGACTGTTAAAACTTTCAAAGTTAAGAATTCCACTCAACTCCATTGCGACCCAAAACAGCAGACCCGTTCGCTGGTTAACAAGAAATGAAAAGGCGTAATTCCTGCTCGCAAATAAGCATAATGCATGGTGACCCTTTGTGTTTGGGCCATTTATGAAAAGAGCCAAATTAATCAGACTAATAACTATGAAAAGTTTTCTTAATGAAAAGATTTACGACGATGCGGCCCCCAATTGCTGTCCATTCCCATACCATTCCGCCCGAACCCATCCACGAAAATAAACGAGATTCAAATGAATTTCTTTTTCTCTGCGCAGGATATTGGGCAAAGGAGGGAAAATCATTCAAACATTAGCACTCAGTTTGGAAGATGAAAACCGCTACTATGCCAACGGATCCAGACCAGCAATTGGCCAAGAAACAGGCCGACATGGGCAACCCTCACAAAAAAAAAATTAAAAATAAATGTTTGCAAGTTTTTTTTTTATTCAATTTAATCAAGGAGCACCATAGAAATACCTAATACCATGACAGTGCGAACAAAATGATGGTAAGGGAGGAAAGAAAAAAAAAAAAAACTCGAAGGACCAACTAAGTGACCTGAAAAGAGAATTTCAGATCACTGGTGGTAACCACCACCTCAAAAGACCGAGAAAGATATTAATTAAAAAAATTATTGAAATAATTAGAACGGCACTGTCAAGGAGTCCCTTGAGATGAATTCTAGTTCCTTACTTACCTATGTATGTATGTGTGTATATCAAGGACCGATGAGGCTGGGGGTGGCATTTCAAGTGAAATACCTTTCTGTGTGCTGTTTTTCACCTGAAATTACGAAGGATTCATGTTGTTGGTTCTTTAAGAGGTGAACACGAATAAGAAGACGGTCGGTCGCCCTCAAAAAGACATCGAACGGGCGGTGGTTGAACATGATTGCTGGAAAAAGATTCAAGGTGAATCATATTCCTGGCAAAAGAGCAAGCAGCCTTTTGTTGGGGAGAGGTTTCTTTTTTACGGGGTGTTTTTGATGTCAAGTATTTAGCACAAAGCGGTTCATTAGTAGAATTTTTAATTAGGATGACAACGGGTGGTTGGAGTAAGGGTGGTGACTTATAAGTGTATGAAAGATTTATGGATATTTTCGTTCTACTTTATGGTAGTTAGGTATGGTTCCATGAAGGTGACTTCTGCTATTTTTAGGGATAGAAATAGGTCGATAATTCTGGCGGCAATTGAGCTCCAAATGTGGTCCTCAAGGTGCAGCGTCATACTCTAAGGCAGGTAGCTAGGTAAGTACTGTAGGGTTATGAATTTTTCATAAATCACTGTGCACCATAGACAGTAACAATTGATCTCCTTACAAAATTTTAGTATTTCTTTAATTTGGTTCGCAGACCTAACATTTTACTCCGTACTATCCCTTGGCATTCACAGAGTAGATATGTGATGTCCTCCGAAACGTAAATGTCACTGCCGTATCTGCATATATCCGAAAGTTAGTTTAGCCTTTAGCCCAACGTTTCCAATACTTCATCGATGGTTTTCGCCCACGAACCATCATAGTTTAAAGAATAGATATATTGTGTTGAGTTGTTTTGTTGAGTCAGGAAACTATGCATTTTTTTGGATCGAATTCAATACAGATATCGTTACTAACCTTCGCAACTTATACAAGTAGAGGAAGTGTATAACGTCGTATTTTACTAGTCCTCACATTAAAGTACCTTGGATACTCCTTTATTGGAAGGGCATATTAACCGCATTTAGTGGGTTGCTTCTAACACTGGGTAACGTAACAGTTACAGAATAGAACCACTCCAAACTTCATGATGTCGACAGTAACGATTTTTCACTATCAATAACTGTGAAATTGCTAGACTTGACTCTATACAGAAGTGAAAATACGTAACGGTATGATTTAAAGTAGTGGTATGATCCTGAAGACCGAAAAACAAATAGCAATCCGCGCTTATGTTAAGCCCAACTAGTATGATTTCGTCCTATCAACAGCTTATGACCTACATTCATAGCATTTTTAGTGAATCTGCTCCCAATTGCCTAATGAATGACCTCCACCCTATAACAAAGTTGTATACCTACTCCTACATAGTTTGCCATCCTACAGGTTAACTTTTGATTAATCTACAATTGCTGCCATAAATAATCCTATTACAACCCAAATTCACCGACTATTAATCAAAGCCACATCTACATAGGTGAAGCATATCCTGAAATTCTTTCAAAATTCACTCAACTCATCCATGGGATAGACAAAAATCCATTAAACTTCCACCAACAGAGTAAAATTTGTAATTTTTTTTTCGATCGAATCTAAAATGCCATGTTAACACACTCACCCGGTGTTCGGGTCAGCGATAAATAATTCTCACAATATGGCCTTTGGTCATGGCACAAAGAACTGAAAAAAAAAATAAAATGTAACGCGCGTCCAGAAAATAGGAATTCGACAACACCACTACGCTCTTCATACACACATCACATTCCTAGGGGTTGTTATGCATAGAGCCAGATTGCTGGTTGGGGGCACACTTCAATTAAATTCCCGAACATGGAACCTTCTCCCCCGAAACAACAGGATAAAAAAAAAAAAAAAAAACACAAAGAACCGCCGCAAAGGCACCAAACCTAAACTGCGGACCCATTATATCCCCAGTGACCGTCATATCCTCGCGCTTCGAAAATACGCTCAGTGAGTATCCAATTTTCGGTTACAAAATTGCGTTTTACGTTCGTCCCGGACGGACGATGGTGTTTGTAGCGATTTTTTTTTTTTTTTTTTTTTTGTCGCGGTTATATGAAGCTACGGATACGGGTCATGTGAGTGTATCCTCTGTGTGCTTAGTTTCAAAGTCAAAACGAAGCTGTAGTACATGGTCGCTTGTCCTTTTGTTGTCCTGATGGCGCAGTAACATGGCACCTTTCCTCCTCCGGTACGGCAGCGGCAGAGTAAGAGTAGTGTGAGAATGAAGTTAGTGCGGTGAAAAATCTCAACGCAAACACAAACCGCGGCCGAAAAACCATCGTCGTCGTCGACGACGCGAACAAAAAGAGAGCTGACTTTGTTCGCCTGGGATAGATGTCCTGGTCGTGGACTATCAAAAGTTGTTCTGAGCTGAACATGGCACAGGACGATGGTGTTCCGTAGCACTAGTAGCATTCAAATATTCGGCAGAAAATTTTCAATTTATGTCGCTCCGTATCGGAACAGACTCCAGGGGTGATGGCATCGCATCGTAGCCACTATATATTCACCATGGGATCGTTGAAGGTGACCATTCCGGTTACGCGCTGCCGAACATAACACGCAGCAAGCAGTTAATTACATCTCGCGTTCCGGCATTATCACCACCATCAGGCAGCGGGCTACAGACGAATCAGCAGCTGGCATCTAAGTATCCTATCCTCTGTGCCTTCTTCGGTGCGAAAGTTGTTCATGTCCTGGTACCACTCGAACTGCTGACTGATATCGCGAATTAAAACCAAAAAAAAAAAAAACCAACGAACGTTCGTGACCTGGCCACACTAATGGCGCACGACCGGATTTCGGAACGGGAAATGGGGATATGTGTGGAAAATAACGCAAAATTGCGCCATTTTAATGAGGGAAACGCACACTGACAGGACAGCACCGTCTGGCGTTCTCGCATTTTGTGAGTGTTCAGCGAAATGTGTAAATCGTCGGAAAATCGAGAAAATTCAATTCATCAATGTCATTAGTCCCTCCTCCGGCGGCATGGTATAGGGTGAGTTCCTGAAATTCCTCTATCGAGGATGATTAAACTAAATCGTCTTTGTCACCTTGGAGGGATTATGGTAGAGGTTAATAGAAAAAAAATGCGAAATGAAATGGAAAAAGGAAGAGAAACAAGCATGTCATCGTGACACTTGCGTTTTTTTACTGCACACTTTGACAGTTTCATTTGGAGATTGCGAAGATGTAACATTGAGATGTCAATTGACGAGGAGCGAGATAATCATCGCCAAGTTGAGATTTCAATTAAATCGAAGAAAAGGTTTAACTGTTGAAAGGATTCACGGTGAAAGTTGCAACGTCATTGAAAAAGAGGGCAACGAAAGGTAGACAATGACAGAAAAGCGTGCAAAGTTGCAAATCATTTGACATAAGGTAGAGAAGAGCAGTTTTTGTTTGGAGTTTGGAAAAGTTGTTGGCTATGCCGTGAGTTTGAGGATCAGACTGTCTCGCCGGATATTCAATTAGCAATAGGCACAGTACCGTGAAAAATAAAAACATACCATGCGACTTAGACTTAGAATCCTAAAATATATCCATACATTTTCGTTACCGATTTTAGTAGTTGTACTACGACGATTACGAAGTAATCCGTTTCGGGAATGTGAGCGCTGCCATTGGCTCAATAAGGGCCCATCCGGGAGCATCTCTTTTCCAAAAACCTGACTTATTCTTTGAAATTTTTTCGGCCTGAATAATTCCGAATATGTCGATGTAGCCCAGATAAAGTCGGGTCCGGATGGACACCAACCACTCGGTGCCATAAAATAAGGCATGTCCTAGTTAATGGGTACTTCATGACGCAATATAAAGCAATGATTGGATTTCAGGTCTCCCCTATGTGAGAAGGCTTGGAGTTGCACAGTCTGCACAGTCAGCACAGTCAGCAGCTTTGAGGTCGATGAAGAGATGGTGAGTCGCGACTTGAAATTTGTTGGTCTTTTCCAGGATTTGCCGTAGTGTGAAAATTTGGTCGATCGTCGATCTGCCGGGCCGGAAACCACACTAGTACGTGCCGATTAATGTGTTGCAGAAGAGCTACAGACGTCCACACATTGCATTGGTTAGGATCTTATATGCGACATTAAGCAGGGTTATCGATAGTTCTCACAAGGCATAGCATTGCCGTTTTTGAAGACCACCTGATAGCCCAGTCATCGGGCTTCATCCACCCATTTGGTTGATGAGTTGGTGCCACCATGGTTTGAAAAGCTCCGTTGGTAGACTACCAGAGCCGGTGACCTTGTTGTTCTTCAGTTTTTTTTTAGCTGAGCTAGTCTCTTTAAATTTGGGTGGTGGATGGCTTCTTCATTTACTGGAAGCGGGTTCTCTTCTTGCCTTACACACAATATTCCAGGTTCTGTCTCAATGCAACGGCGACAGGGCGCTAAGTTCTATCATTTGTATCATTAGTGTACGATAGTAGCTGCACAAATATTTTACCACAACCTGAATGATGGAGTCTAGTGCAAATACACACTCTTTTTGAGGAGAACCCTGCCTGTGACTGCAACAGCGCACCGAGATGTTAACAGATGGCTTTTGAATTCGATCTTGAATTGGTAATGATTGAAACCTCCTGGATATATGTTTTCTACCAAAGACGTCTACATACTCTTTCCTGCATGAAGTTGAATATATTTCCTTTGCAATTGAAGAGCTAAGATTTAGGTTTTTTAAACCTTGGCATGCTGTTTCAAACACGGACCTATACAACTTCCTTGATCTGAAAGCTATCGCCCTTATCTTAGCTTTTATGTCTGCCTTTTCATTCACCTAACTTTGATGTGTGCATTAACCATTAACCATCATTTACATATGGGGTGGTATAAAGGTGGTAATGGGATAGATGATTACCAAACTTTCTTTTCACACTCGTGCTCTTGAATAAGCGACAACGATGAAACCTAAGATAACCTATACACTTAAATCTAGTGCGAGAGTCATTGGTCTTAACACACACAGTTCCATATTTTATTCTCTTTTTGTATCAAAAGTGTCCTATTATTCAGCAATATCCTCACCACACCCCACTACTTTGATTAATTAGACACATTCCCTGACACCCGCATGACTCCACTTGCACACGAATAGTGTAAAACTAATTTCCAATCAGCCAAAGCGGGTGATTTCAAAGAAAACAAAACTAACCCCAAGTATATCTGTCAACCATAAATCAACCCATTCGCAGCTATTTTTCGTTCAGGCATTTCGACCCACAAATACAGCAAATCGGTTACAAAATTGAATTTTCTCTTTCGTCGCATGTATGTACTCGTATATCGCAGCCCCACTGCTGGCCACAGCATTTTGATATATGGAGTGTTAATCCACGACCAGTCCCCCCCCCATCCGATAGAAACACCCACATTTCGAAAGAACACCCAACAAGTAATAAATCATCCATCCTGGACGCTGTGTAGAAGCACGGGCTTGTGTCTCAAAAGAACCGAAAACTAACCTCCGCAAAATATTCTTCCACAACAATTCGCCGCCCCCTGTCTGAAGACTGTTGGTGAAACAAATGAACTCGCATAAATCTAGAACGTGTCTTACATATCGCTTCGCTTGTCAGGAGAATTTTCTGCAACCCGTTTTTTCCACAGCTTCACATCCTCAGACTATTCCTTTGGTATTGCTTGGTTGCCCTACTGCCCCGGCTGTAGAAAACTTCATAATCCTATCATTTGCACTTGTTGTGTTAACTCAAACCGAACTTACAAGCGACTCCTGGGAAGATTAATGGTTGTCTACTATGGCCACATACTGCAGGCTAAAGAAATGATTTTACAGAGACGAAAAAAAAAAATAAGAGCTGCATATCTAAAGGCGCTAGTCAAGTCGCACCCCCTTTTACTGTGTCGGGGAGATGAATCAATTGGAACATCAGGTGGTTAGCTTACGTGAAACTTGGTTCCAAAACAAACTGCCACAGTAATCTCATACGATCTTAACAAATCGCTTTTTACGGTCCTGGGTTTTTCACGTGGGGCGGGGTGCCTAAGGGTCAGGTTTCCTTTTATTTTTTTCTTCTTCTTCCCTTCAGTTCCTTAATAAGTGATTATGTTGGGAGTGAGACTTATTTGCTCCCTTATCGAAGTGAATTATTGATTCATTGCAAATGGCGGGGTTGGTTAGGTAAGGGAGAAGAAGCCGATGAGACAGGGGAGAAAAGAATAGAGTTCCGGATTATTTACAACCCAGTGGAGGTTGTTGATTAGCAGCGAAGGAAATGTTAACCTGATTTGAACTGTTGACCCTCGGTCGGTTGTTTATTAAGGCTTACCTGGAGTTGTTCCACCTAATTTGTTGTCCTTTTTTTTGCAAAAGGTTTTATTAGGGATCAATAGGTTGTTCGTTATGGAACTTGTAATGATATCAGTTAGATTGGACAATATCAATGTGGGGGATGTATCTCGCAATTGATTGGTGTTAAAAATGAATGGATATGGTTAAGGGTTTGTATGTTGTATCTATCTTCAACATAGCCTGTCCATAGATAAGACTTAACTTTTGGCTGACAATGAATCTTATTCAATATATTTTTCGTCACTTAAACAGATCGTGCGTCGTGTCTAAAAAAGTGAAATGAGGTAGTCTTGAAAAAGGACTTTAAAAAGCGTTTTGTGATTCATTTGATACATACGATGTACGCTGGACAGTACCAATCCCCGACACACATAACACTGTGCTTCCTGGTTTTAAAAAAATTATAAAGAAAGTAAGTCCAAGAGTATTTGGTTCCGGACTGTTAGTAACTTTCCAAACAGCCTTAGAGGTAATGAACTTTGACTGCAAGTTTCCAGACTAGAGTACAAAGCTTCAGAATGCATAATAGTGATAAATTCAACTGACAATTAATTATAGCCAACTAGGCGCTGATAAAGTAGATAAGTAACGAAACTTAGACATATTATGGAACCTAAGACCATTCACGACCATTATTAAGCTGTGTACGGAAGGTGTCGATGAACTCAAACAACTTAGAGCTCCCAGCTCCTATACCACAGCTGTAGGAATAAGCGAAATGTTGACAGTATATCGCCTGAAATTGAGAGAACTGCAGCATAACGTATGTCGTGTCAAGAGAAACTACATAAGTGGGCTTGCGACAAAAGCAGCCTTTCATTCCCACGGTCCCAGTTATCCTGTTGTCGGTTCGTCAGATCAAGTATCCTGGCACCCGCAACTGCTTAAACCTTATAATGAAGGTTTGGTCTTCTTTGTCATCTCGAACTTAAGGGCTGCGATTGGAAGAATGTGTTGCGTGGAGCGTTGTCGTCCATTCGCTTGATATTCATTCGTCCTTCTTGCATATAAATGCATACGACCCAATTTTCGATGAAGTATTTTTTTTCTCAAATGCGTATCAAAAGTATTTTTTCTCTCCTCCGCTTTATCGCACTTGGCGCCATATAATAGGGCTAGCAGAATTAATGATCTGTGGAACAAAACTATCGTCCTTCGTGTTAGAGGTTTTGAGCCCAGCTATTTTGCCAAACCGAAGCAAAGCGTTGCTACGCTGGGTAATTCTTCACCGGATTTCCACTAAGTTGTCGTTCGTAGAGTTAACATTTACTCCGAGATGGGTGAACTGTTCGACTACTCCTTGAAGTTGTAGCTGTCGATATTGACGTTTTATTCTGACCGGTAGACAGATCCTAGTTTGTTAATCGACAAATCTTGGGTTTTGTCCTCGTTAACCTTTATTCTCGTTGGAAATGCCCGATGATATCAATATCGTCTGCGTATCCCAGCAGTTGGATTAACTTGTGAAAGATTCGGTGCCGACATTAGCTCTACGTACTGTCTGCTACAGCATCACCTAGCTGGTATCCGGTACATAGACGGAAAAGTTCTAAAGCCGAACTTCCAAACTGCACTACACATCGCGTATCTACTCGGGGAATGCGGCATAGCTGGATCAGTTTTTTCGGGATCCCGCATTCGACCATCACCTTGCCGAACTTCCAAACTGCACTACACATCGCGTATCTACTCGGGGAATGCGGCATAGCTGGATCAGTTTTTTCGGGATCCCGCATTCGACCATCACCTTGTAGAACTTTAAGCGATGTGTGTCTTTTAGCTTGTAGTTCATTGGTCTTTTCCAGACAGGATCTTACAACATTTACTACGGATATGGCTCCATAGTTAAACCGAAACATAGGATCTTGTAAATGGAACATGCATATAGAGCTGACACTGCAGTCGTGGTAAGCCATCGGGGCCAGCGGCTTTATTCTTATTTAGCTCCAT
Organism: Xylota sylvarum; assembly: GCA_905220385.1. Lineage (NCBI taxonomy): Eukaryota > Metazoa > Arthropoda > Insecta > Diptera > Syrphidae > Xylota > Xylota sylvarum. The sequence goes on from LR999957.1 coordinate 126,159,192, forward strand.
TGAAGCTATGCCAACTTCCTTCAAACTGGGTGGTAGAACTACTTCATTGACTGGTTGTGAGATATCTTTTTTTTGTGTCACTCTCTCATTCCCTAGCTACTGGAAGTGCTCTTTATATACCTATGTAAATATATCTAAACTATTTCCTGGTCACTAGATTTCCTCCGCTATTTCGAAGAACCTGTGCTCCGGGTTCCTGGAGGCCTATGTAGGAGGCGCTGAACTGTAGCGCCACCTAAATAAGTCCGTGCTCCGGGTTTGAAGTCTGCAACCAGGTGCTTGGCTTTCTTCTAAAAATTCTGGATCAGTTTTCTGACTCCTTGATATCCTGCTGATATCCTGAGGCCCTCATATTTCTACGTGGGGCTTTATTTTCCTCGAGTCTTTTAGCTCTGTACTCTTGCCGTGCTGCTCTTGTTTTCCCCTGCAGGGCCTGTAGATAATAGATATGCCTCTTCTGCCATCTTTTCCTGACGCTTCCACGATGTTATGTCATAGAAGCTGTTGTATCCGCGTACCCCACCAACTATGTTCTCCTTAATTATTTTGACAGCGTACTCAGAATAGAAATGTCTGGGTTATACTGCGCGAGGAGAGTTTCCAGTTACCAGTTTTACCCCGAGAGGGTATAGGGTACTGTATTCCAGGTTCAAACTCCTAACCATAGTCAACGTTTCTTCCGACTCTGTTTGCCGTTGAAGGGCTCCCTCATCCGAGGACTGATGCGTTTCTCGCATGACTTTTTTTTTTTACCTCCAACTAATAGTTCGGGTATTTTTGGGTTTCCCTTGGTCAGAAAGGGCTGGTATAGACAGTGCAGACTTTGAAAAAGTTTAAGGTGCTCGTGCAAGGTTTTCACCAAGAGGTTCGAACTGACCGGAACTGTGAGCGCCACTGTGACTCCATTGTGAAAGTTCCTCCGCTGCCTTTCGGAAGCAGGAAAGATTGTCTTATTGGGGACACCCTTTTCCTGTCTTTCGTTTGCTGCCGTCAGAAACTATCAAAGGGGCACCCGAGCTTCACCACGTGGAGGTGAGACTAGGTGTTGCTATACAGAGGCGGATATGTCGATATTGAATGCGCTTGTCTACCGATTGAAACGCCAGGTTTTCCTATCTAGAGCTGGTTCTTGGTTAACTTTATGTCTTTAAATACTTTCTTTTACTTTTGGTGCATTCACAGAAATTTTTTAACAAGGTGGTTGCACATGGTCATACCACTCGAAGTGTGAACTCTTAAAGGTCGATAACTTTGTGTAGAGTTTTGAATCAGATTAATTCATTAAGCACATGTACATATATGTACAGGTACAGTTTCTTTGGTAATTGTCCAACCAACAAACTAAGAAAGGCATTTCCAACTATTTAGGAATCTGCGACAAAATGCCCACACAAATTAAACCGAAAAATCCCATCACAATCATTCTTCAGTTTGGCGTCTAAAAAGTTTCCATGCAATCAAATTCACAGAGTTTTGTACCCTTAGACCTTTTCCTTTAAGAAAAATACAAACCCCCGTCTGACTTTCTTTCATTAACATAAGATTTCGAAAGGAAAACTTTCGCAGGACAAAATTATGTATTTATTCAGGGGACTCCTTATTCTCTCACCCCTTTACTATCGTCGCAATGCATTTGAATTGATTCCTTCTTGCCTCGTTTTCCATTATCCATTTCCACTTTCTTTTCCAGAGAAAGAAAAAAGAAAAGGCACTCATTCATTATGCTTAAGCTCGAGTAGCAATCGCAGCATTCTGACCAAAGTACTTTATCAAGGCACAAAGACATAAAAATCAACCTATCCCAGAGCGGAGAAGCAAAAAAAAAAAAAAAAAAACGAATCCTTAGATGCACATTAACCCCATACCCCTTTCAGTGAGCCACCCACCAGCCCGCACTGAAAGTAAAGTAATTTCACTGAAAGCATCTGATTATCGTAGAATAAATCTAAATGGTTAAAACAAAAGAGAGACCGGGTCGAGGTGGAGGATGACGACGATGCCGCCGCCGCCGAGCGATGTCTCTGTGCCGTGAGATGCGGCCCCTCGTAGGTTTATCTGTGGAGAAGTAAATGGCCAACGCTAAGACCATTCACAGGACCAAATCCCTTTTGTCCATTTTTCTTAAGCAAATCACGCAAATCCTAAGCCGAAGAGGGATGACCCTTTTTCGCTACGCGGCTGAATGGGGGGTAGATTTAAAGTTGTTTTGTCTGTGTTAGCCGCTTCTTAATGATATTGCTTCGATAAGTTTTATGGTACTTAGCCACATTGTTTCTTTTTGGGTGAATTAATTTTAATTAAAAGAATGCCGCGGATGTCTACAGATTTTTTTTTTTGTTTTTTCATGGTGGTGACAATCTGATTGGAAGATGTTTTAATTAGGGTGGAACCGTAGATTGAACGCCTCGTCGTCACCACCAAAAATCTTGAGACTGCAGTCAGTGGTAAATACTGTTTTGTGAAACTTTTAACAGTAACGTTCTTCAAAGATCAGACAGTAGCTGTAATAAGAAGAATAATCTACAAATATGCACATTTACCCAAGAAGATATACGATGGTAGGTAGGTAGGAGTGACTTTCCTTATCTAGATTAAGGACTTCCTTGTAGGAAAAAGGCCTGATTAATCGCTTGAATTGTGTTAGCCCCGAGACAATTTCCCAGTGGGCCACACGAAGTTTGTATTCACAAGTATTAATCAGCGCTGTGGCGGTAGCACAGTTGACACCACAGTAGGGTTCAGGTCCTATGAACGCAGATTCTGAGCCAGCCCTAGCTAGTTCATCTTCAGATTCGTTGACTGCAATACCTTGATGACCAGTGGCAGGGACAACCGAGTTTCACCCTGTTGGTATGCTGCTTCACCTAGGTCCCCTATGGACTCGAAAGATGTAACAAGCATATCTTACTTAGAGAGGACAAGTCCCCGATACAGATTCCAGTCCGTGACCTTGGGATCATATCTAGAAGAAGCATGTGACAGTTTGCTGGGAATGTCGAACCTGATGTGTTGATGGTCGGACATCGAGACCAAGTCAGACACATGCCAATTTTCAACAAAATTCGAGATAAATGGACTGGCGAGAGTAAAGTCAAGTACCTCTTCGCAAATCGAAATATCTACATGACTATACACAAGATATTCTAGCAGACACTCGCCCCTTCTATTGATGCCACTACTGCCACTACTTATGATATAATGAGGGTTACTGTCTAGGCAATGTTTGATCAGCTCCTAGACCTCTATGGGCGGGATGTTGTCGTAGTCGCCGGGGAAGTATGCCGAGGCACACACGATGTTTTGTGTTCCCCTGTCGGAACCTCTATAAGTAGGGCTACCAGGTCTCTTGTCATGAATTCTGGAATAGGAAGCGTGATTCAGGTTCGCCTGTAGCATCCTGATAGTGCTCATTGATCCTCTTTGGAGGATCTAGCTTGTCGAAGTAGTTGGGCTTTTTAGGGCCCTTTCCCCTATGGCAAGCAGTCGGGCTAGGAAGACCCATTGGTCTGTTCCTTCCTGACTCATCTTTCTTCCGATAAGCGTGTCCAGTGGCGCCACTTGTCGGTTGGGAAGGACCCCCCAAATTACCGGACGTACTAGGCATCGAATGAGTACCGCCTTTATGGTACTGATCCACGGATCTGGCTACCGTATTTCCAGTTCTGTTGCCAGAAACGCTAGGACCAGCGTGCCTAGGACCAAGTAGCTGGTCGTGGGACCTGCTTTCTGGACACAGTTCCGGTCCCGCTATGAACCACATGCCCAGTGGCGCTTGTGTTCGAAGGCGCTAGACGAGTTGCCTGCTTAGCGGGGATAGTTCCGGAACCGCTAGTACCAGCATGCCCAGTGGCGCTGCTAGTTGAAGCGGGTCGTGGACCCTGCAGAGCGGACATATTTCCGACTGCTGGTTGAGGTCCGACTTCCTCTTTATCAGAGTTACCGCGACCAAACGCTGAAAACTTGTCGGTTCTCCTTAACCTGGCCAAACCAGCAGCACTGTCTGAGCAGACGAAAACTAGCCATTCCGATCTGAGATGTGAGAAAACCTTAAGGGTCGTCTCTCTTATAACCGGTCTCCAGGAGAATATCACCTCTAATCTAATTCTAGCTAATGCCTAACTATCTAATCCCTCACTAAGCGATACCTAATCCGCTAAAACCTGTCTCATTAATTCCTAACTAGCTAAACTAGCTAAAATCCTAAGCTAATCGAGAGATAAAGAATCGCCACGATGCCCTACCCTCTACGGTCCATAAATAGAACTTCCCCTTCAATATACCTATCATTTGCTTGAATGGCTGTGTTGCATGCAGCACCAATTTGTTGGAACCCCATATTACTGATGTCAATTCCATCCAATTCGACCCAAAAATAGTCTTCCAACGCACGACAGCGTAATCCATCGGTCCAACACGGTCACTTTTTGTGTGACCGTGTTGGAGTCTCTTGAAGCAAGTGTGGGTTTGTTGCTGTCAGTGATGCATATTTTGCTTATTGAAGAAGCTATTAAGCCAAAAATGAGCTTCATCGTTGGAGATGATTTTTTGATGAAATTCAGGATTCGATGATCAGGATCTTAGTCATTCTGCTAGTATTTACACCTGTGGAAGATATTAAAGATATAACTTCCTAAGACGGAGAGTTCTTCCTTCCACAAAGGAGGGAATGTTTTCTTGCTATACTTGTCAGGACACGAGACATTATCATTAGATGGTATCACGTAGTTTGTGCTCAGAAGTTGTCTTATAATCTAAAGACAATTCGCCTTAGATACAAAAAGCAGTACAAGTCTATGAATATGAATATTTTTCTTAACTTAACAGGAAAAACATCAAATTAAATCAAAATCAACGAAAAATCGTTGCTTACCCAGAAGTGTACATACATACATATATAGGTACGTATTCTCATTTCCCTTAGGTCAAAGTTTCTATGCCAATTAATTTTCTTACAGATTACCGTCTTGAATTTTTGAGTGCCCCTTGTACGTCGCTGTTATCCATCACACTGGTCAACACCTTATTCTGACACCTTGGCATTTTATCTTGACGAGGAGTCCGGTTATTGCGTCTAAAATTTTCTCCGACTGTCAATGTTAAAGTATCTTACTTTCACCACTTCCCCTTCCCGGTTCTAATTCAAAAATCCCTGTCAAAGACTGACATATCAAATTTCCAACAAAGGAACAGGCTGTAGGCGAACCAACGGATATTAGTTTTGGCCGTCATGTGGCCAACACTCTTGGACCAACGTAACCAAACCAAACCGTACCCCAAACCAATATACCCACTACCATCTAACAAACGGTTTGGCTCGTAAAATTAATGATGTCTTTCATTGGAACGTGCTGGAGTAACTTGATTAAATTTCCCTCCTTAAAGATGCAAGCAAGGATGGTCTAAGGATTTTCGAAAACGAAAACAAAATATACTAAACAACGAAGGAAATGAACCGAAATACTGAAGACTAATGAATAATTTGTTCATCTTCAGCGGGTGTGTCTGCGTGTGTATATGTAGGTATGTATGGCCATCGCACTAAATCACAGAGGGTGTCCCGACAATGTACTGGAACTATCACAACCCTCAGCTTGTCGTCATTGTAAATAAATGATTGATTTGACTTCATTCAGTTTAAGGATGGGCCAGAGTCAGAAAGCAACGTCGAGACAGATTCCAGAGTACTCTTTGGGCATATGATGCGGTGTCGTGGTTCGATGGGGTGTGCGCCTGATCCCCAGTATGGAAGAGGCTGACAAAAGGATGTGTGTGTGAACTGAAACGGGAAACCAAACAGCCGACCAACCGTGGTATGTTTCGGATCGGTATTGGTGTTAAATCAATTACTTTTAATTTAAAGGGACTGATTTGATTAATGACCCAATGAATTGTATTCTTCGTTCATTATTTTGACGCTGTTCGGCCCTCAGATTATTCTCTCTATAGCATCGTACTGGCCAATTTTATAGCCAAATGCTTGGATGGGGGAAGTTGTTTTTTTTTGTATTAGAACCTTAAGGCGTGTTGTGCTTTAGATGTATGAATACGAAAATCTGGGTGAAATAAAGAATTCTTTTTAAATGTAATTCAAAAGAAAACAGGTATGAGAAATTCTTTTAGCAAATCGTATAGAAATTTAAAATGCTTCACACTTCCAGAGCATTTCAATCACCAGGCGCTATGGGTAAATGATTAATCCATCGGACTACTAAACTGATGACTCGGCAGTCAAGAAAACTTCTATTCAAATCATTTCGTGGTACATAGCTTTGTAGTCGAACTTTTACAAACCAACTGTTCCTCAACCCCCAAAAATTGGAGAGCAACCCGCATCACCAGATGATTCCAGGAAGGCCTGTGATTCTATGATGGCATGCCTCGCAACGACGGAAACTAGAACACACTTACATAGATGGCGCTGCACTTCGGGACAAGTGCACTTGGTCTTAAACGAATAAAGTCTCAGGTTTACTCGGACTATGGCTAACTGCTTATAATTGCGCACTCTAAGACGGTTTTCTACTGGATTGCCTCCCGGGGTTATATACGAAAATACCGCGGACCGAAGCGTTGGTGTCCTTTTGCTCTACATGTACTATATTGATGCCGCTGCACAGGTTGTATAAGTTCGTCCTTGAATACTTCTCTTCAAAAGCCCGTCAACGAAAACGATACGATTTGAGAAAGTTGAGACGAGGGACTTCAGACATTCACACAATAAGGCAGGCAAGATCTAGTACATGGATATCATGGCTCTATTAATTAGTTTCCTTCTACATCTCTTCGTGTCTCTGAACGGATTTTGATCGCTTGGCACATTCTTTTTGGTAAGACTTTGGTAAAACTTCTTCACATTGTTTCTGGATGAGGTGTGGGTTTAGGTAAATGTGGCTCACTTTACGATGACACAGATACAGTCTGACCAAAGGTGGTCCATTGTGATACCACGCATCTACTGTTACCAAACTATCCAAGGATTTCGTGACACAAACACTCCAGTTACCTGAGGTCTTCAAAGATTAATCTACTTTGAAACAGAGGCAGATAGGTGCAAGGATATGGCGGATCGTTTCCTTCTCCTCTTCGCCTCTGCAGGTCCTGTAGACGTTTTTTTCAGAAGAGGTCTAAATTTTCGACGCTTAAGCCTATCAGGCAGCGTTTATTGAGCTAAAATGTCTGATCAGCGATAGCTATAGCATAACCAACTCAATACTACGTTTATGATGTATAACCTAAACCAAATCTGTCTTTACAAATGGTATGTTGAGCAACATATGCTGCTAATAGCGTCCATGTCACGAAAAGAATAACCAACGTTCGCCATTTCGGTAGATTTCTGATATAAGGACCCTCTCTAGTGAACTTTGGAACATTGCAGTATCCCGATGAATGTTGAACTGTATCCTCTTGTGCTTTTAGTCCTTTCGTGTTCGGGTATCTTATAAATCGAATGCATTCATTTCCAAGCTAATCGCCGCTTTTTGAAGATCTTGTAGTGCCTGGAGTGTCGAGAGTTCAGTCCAACGTTCAGCTGTACCGATGAAAAGGTTCCAGAGAAGGAGATGTCAGTTTTTCCAGAAGGTAGAGTGTTTTTTAGAGTTTTGCATATGTATTTCGCCATGGTGAGAATTGTCATAAAACATTTGCTCACACGTTGGAAGCTTACGTTTTTTCTAAAGTCTACAGGGTATGACATATCGACATCCGAATAAGCGTTGCTTCTGGTCTAGGGGAGATCTATAAACCGTAAAGGAAGGCAGTCAATGTAGATTTCCCAAGAAGGAGACATGAATACAACAAAATGACTGGTGACTAACTATCGCAAAGGCTGATGTGAGAGCCAAACTCTCAACGCAGTCTCATACTCAACGATCACCCTATACCACTGCTAAAACACCTCGAGTCGTAGCGATTCTTAATGAATTTTCCACAAACGTGCCCTGATTGTATTGACAATTCGCAGAATTTCTAGATGAAAATATTCAATTCCAAACCCCTTCCTCAATTCCTGCGTTTTACATTCATTCATCACAAACGGGAAAAGCATTTGAATCCAACTCTTGAATCTTCCCAAACCCATAAATTTCAAATAGTCATCCAATCTGCGACGATTGATTACATCCCCATTGGGATCAAATACGTATCACTTAATCAAATAGGCACGCACATTGCACCGATAGTGAGTCGGGGGAGAGCTATTAATTATTTTCCATGCACATCCTTTCGGCATCCTGACTGGAGACTGCACCTGTCTTCGCCTCGAGTCGTTGCGCCCACATTCAATGGGGGAATACATATCCATATGTCAACAAGATGTTCTCCGTCAAGGCACATATGAGTGTCATTATCATTCAGACACTGGTGGGGGAGATCCAACTACAGGGTGGAGGTGTCGCAATTAGTCACAAATTTGACAAGATCAAAGCATTCTCGGAAGCGTTCAATTAACATAAATTGCCACAGCAACAGCAGTAGGAGTATACCCCAGTAGCAGTGATTTAACATGCAGTACTTCGTGTGCGGGCTCAAATACCTATTCATCCTTAGGCGGGTGGTAAATAAGGGCGTCGTAATTACATCATTTATTGCTTGATTGCCTTCCTGGTGCTCCTGCCATTCATAGGACATTCTGCGTGCTCCCCCGTAGCAATTAATGCATTGAAATTTGATAAGTCATCAGCACATTAAATGCCACTCTTATGCTCCTTCATCGTTGTCGTCGGTCGATAAGGGGCACTTATTCCGCCAACATATCGTCTTTCGATTGAATCTGCTTCTTCAGCGAAAAGGACACTCAGCAGTGGTGCAGAAAAAAAAAAAAAAAAGAAAAAGGACCAATGTCCCATGTGCGGGCCAAAAACAAATACGAAATTCACCCTCAATCTGCGTAAAGTGTACGATGTCCTTAAACTCGACAGACCATAATGCACGTTGTCCTTTCCTGTCATTGATTATAATGGGCCAACGATAAACATGACCATTACACCGATACCGATGGCTCCGTTTCGTTTTTATGGGCCAATTGTGTCATAGTGCGTGGAGGGGACGGTCGATGGTGCTGGTGTGGCGGATGAACTCGATTTCGACTCCTTAAGTACGGTTCGACAAAATAGAATTGAATTGATCGCCGCCGGCCCTTAGAGGACAGTAGAACAAATGCAATAAAACCAAAGGACCGACGATAAATATATGTTTGTGTGTTCACATTTGGTGCGGAACGATACCCCTGGGAGTGGTGGGTATCTAGAACTTTGGATACCAATCGAGTGAGCAAATTGAATTTCGACCGTTACGATGTCTTGAGTTTGTTTTCTGTTTGGATAGACGATAATCGTGTTGTTCTAGAGACGATTCAAATAAATAAGATGAAACTGGAGCTGGAGCAATGAACAGATGAACCAGAATAAATGCTTGCAGTTTCATCAGGTAAATTGGAATTTGTTTTAGGAACAGGAGGTGACAGTTTCTAAGAGACACTAACTGTGAAGCCAAGAAGTTTGGAATCCTTTCTGCGCGCTTACGAAATAAATCAGTCATCGGATGCTGACAAAAAATGCCCGCAAGAACATACAGCAAAAAAACAAAAGGCAGAGGAGCTAAAATAAAAGATTAAGGCTGCTCACAAGACCTATTTGCCTTGCTCTAGGAGTGAAACAGCTATAGACGACGCTGAAAATCTTTTATGTGGCGACGACAATCAATATCTCGCTGAACTGACTACGGAAGCCTAAATTTACTTCGCCTTGGTCAAAACGAAATAAGGATGACAATATCCAAGCTAAAATCCAACAAATACTGGACTTGGCGACTTGCTGGTCGAGTTAAGTATATCACGAGAAGATATCGTTGACGTTGACGTAGATTTTCCCGTTGAGAGAGAGTGCCTGAGCGATATACTCTTCGCTGTGCATTCATTATTCAGAAATGCCAACAATCTGTGAAACCAATATTGCTACGTCATCAAAGTGGTAGCCGGGACCATTGGTTACCACCCACCATGGATGCTGAATGCGTACGCAGGAAAAATGTGACAGAAAATTCAAATATACAAACGCTGCGGACCAAAACAAGGGCTGTGAGGAAGGAATATCGACCCAGAATAACAGAGGTGTAGAAGATCCTGCGTGAAGAGAAATGACAAGGATATGAAAGAGTATCACATAGGAACAACATTTGGATGTTTTTTTTTTGGAAAGTCAAGCTACTGGTAGCTGGTTTCAAGCCTGGAAAGCAAGCTGTTCGAAACAGTAAAGAAAACCTTATCACCGATCGCAAGAAATAGTAGGTCTAGTTGTGTAGGACAATGAGAAAACCAGCATCCAGTCAATGGAGAAGCCATCTCTAGTCATCCTAAATATCTCAATCCTTTCTACAACATACTAATCGGCACGTATCAGTTGGCTTCCGAACCGGCAGATCAATGATCGATCAAATTTTCACACTAAGCCAAATCCTTGAAAAAGCCAACGAATGTCAAGTGAATACTCACCAACCTTTCATCCACTTCAAGGCTGCATATGACAACATTCATCGTCTTGAGGTTTACATGACCGTACCCGGAAAAAACTGATCCTGCTGTGCCGCGTGACGCTTAAAACCACGCGGTGCAAAGTAGAATTCGGAAACAGTTCCTTCGAACTATTCACAACGTGCACCGGATTTCGACAAGGAAATGCGCTGTCATTGGTCTTCTTCAATATCGTGCTGGAACAGATAGTGCGCAGGGCAGGTGTTTACACGGACGGCACTATCTTCCACAAATCTGTCCAGTCCAAGCGTGCCGTTGTAGAGGCTTTTCCGGCCATTGAGGAACAAGCGAAACGAGTTTTGAAGATCAAGCTATCGCAGATGCTGGAGCTCTTGGTCTAGACAACTGAAAACTGAGTACCCTGAATCGAGTAGAGTGGGAATCTGCCGTGTGCCATCGTCATCATCGTCCTTTTCAATTTGAAGTTCAAGTAGTTAAAGATTTTTTATAAAATTGACGATGTGGCCATTAACTCAGTAAGAAACATACTTACTTCTATCTGAAACAAAGGCTTTCTATATTTTGCGAAACTCGATGCTATGCAACTCTATGCTAATACTCTGCCAAACAAGGTGGTATTTCGCCATTGCTGGTATACCTTTTCTCCGGTACATAGATAACAAAAATAAACACACGTCCTTGGAATCTTCAGGGAGTAAAAAACTAGTTGCAGATTCACATCCGTAAACTCTACACCCTTATCCGGATCCATAAGAAAGTCGGAGTTGAGAATAAATTGCTCCGATTCCTTACAAAATTCAAACATCCTAACAATTTCAGATGCAGTCACCCACCCACCCTAATTCAAAGTCTCGCTAAAAATATCCAGTTTAAAAAAAAAAAAAATCATCTTCAGGACAATGCCCGGCATACACACATAAATATATTACATCCAACCAGCCATCCATGCATCTGTATCCGTTCTCGTGCATCGTTTCTTCAGTCACCTGAAATTCTTTTGTCATCAAAACACTGCTTTTACCAATTTGTCCATTCGGGCGGACGGGAGTGGTGCGTTGTCGTCGGGCTGACAATAACAAAAGATCCAATTTCACCTTTGACACCGACGTCTAATTGTAAAGATGTCCAACCATCCTTGTGGGGTTTCTACGGGTAACCGAGATTCTTCTCAACCGTATAATAAGAATTTACTATTTACGTTGTGGCCCGGGTGGTGGTGACGACAACGGGCGGCAATGACTCCGAGTGTCGCAGGATGGCCGGGTGGCAGAGGTGAAGATTTCGGTCGTTGTCGTTGGCAGCCATGTTCGTTAGGTTTATAAGTTAACTATATACACATAGGTATATACTTGTATGTATTTGTAGATAAGGAGAATGCATAGACTATGGAGTGTAAACTTGAAGAGAAATCGATTGTCCTTTGTTACCCTGGTGACACATTATGAAGAGCCATCATTAGGCGAATATACTAAATGTAATTCCATCTCCGGACCTTATGATGGCTTTTCTCTACACTCCTGTGAGAATTTCAAATTTAAGCACCACTGATTTAATAACTTCTTCTGTCTTCCATCCACCCCTATACTGAGATATTCCTCACATCCTTTCTTGGAATGTATATTTTCAAGATACTGAAAAGGATTGCTCGTCTATGGGGACTGTGTAACACTCAGTGTGGCTGACTATTGATTTTCGAGTGTGGAACTTATGACAGTGATAGATATTCGAAAACTAACAGACCATTCACTTAGCACGAGTAATTAAAAAGTATATTTATTAAATGTGTATACTGAGGGGATATTTGGGTGGCAGGGTGGTTAGAAATGTTGCTATTAAATCTGAGAATTTATAGCATTGTTAATTTAAATTTAGTTTAAGTATATGTGGAGCAATGTTTTGATTGTCGGATGTTTAACAGAGAAAGGATTTTATGTAGGCCACCACTGCTGAATGGGAAGCAGTTACATATACTAAATGGGGTGAAACTGATTTCGTTTTAAAATGATCTGAAGTTAGGAAAGGGTGGGGTTTTCGTTCAAGAGAAGTTAACAAAGTATTTACTCAAGGTTACCCTTATTTTTAAACATCTTTAAACCTTGAGTAGGTTTTTAATTTATGAAGGAAATTTGTGACCTCCTTCCGAAAAATTTTAAATTGTATGCCTTCTAAAATAATGAGCAGCCTTAGATAAATCTTATTCAAACTAGTCGGATTTTCGAATCACAGCGGTATTTTTCGAAAGAAGGACTTGACAGATACGATAGTCTGGAGACTAGGAAGCGAGGAATGCAATTAGATATCACCTTTTACATCGACAGCCTGGTAACAATAAGGAAATAGCGAATGAAAAGCCTTATCAATTACCAAGTAGCTACTGATCAGCTCTTAACTTAGAATAATTCGACTACTCGAGAAATGTCTTGCCTTGAACACTCAGACTTGATAGAGAGAACGTGGCATTAATGGAAGTTGACAATAGATGGCGGTTATACGCTAACAAGAAATTATCGGTTTATAAATAATATATTGGAGTAATTACGGGTTACAATACGCTCCCGTTCCATATAAAAAAAAAACTGAAAATCACTAAATACGACCAGGGAGGCCATAAGGATACCATTCACGTTAGAACGGGGGAATCCTTTATTGACGAAACTGAGTTCGTTGGGCGTCATTTTCATTCTCTAAGCCCGTCTTCCCTTCAAGAATGGAGCACCAATCATAAGGATTTTTGTTGCTGTTTTTTGACATCCTCTACAATTTAATCATTTGTTTTGTATCCTTTTAGATCACATTCGCTCATACCGGGGCTATAAATCCAATTGGTCGTCGTTTTAGCATCCTTTGTCCAATTGTTACTATAGTTGACTCAGTAGATGCGTACTTTTCTGGCTTCTATTGCTTTGTTGGGGAAGTTTCCCGGTAAGAATAAAACCACTGAATGGGCGCCAGGATATGTGCTCCTTCACCCCACGAGGGGTAGATGGCATGGCACGCTTGCGTGCCCTTTTATTCGCATTACTGCAACCCGATTGAGTTGCCTGAAATAAATTCGAAAAGTGCTTGATTCCCCCTCAACTGTTCTATGTCACGTTTGTCTAGGTCATCGCGCAGCTCTGCCTGCCAGTCTGAGCGGATTTCATTGCGTAGCATATTTCGCATTGGTATTTGTAACGTAGGGTGAGTTCAATCAACTGCCACTTTCTCCTTTGCATAGAAATGTCTTCAGGTTTTTGGCCCGTTCTCTAGTGAAGCCGTTCTTTGAAAATATCAAAAATATCAATAATTATTGATTAATTTTGCGAAAAAATGATTCAAAATAAGGTAATTTTCACGTATCCAATCTATTAAGCAGTGCAAGATGATACCTGGCAAATAGTGCCAATATAACAACAAAATAAAACAGAGAATTGAGAAGATCTAAGCGTAAAACTTGGAGGACCAACTGCGAAAAATTGAAAGTTTTCCAACGGCGGCTTGCCATCAAAAGGCGCTAGCAAAAAGTCAGTGCAACTACCCAAGTTCTTAAAAGAAACCGAATGGCGAACTCATTAGCAGCCCTGAGGAAATCTCTCTACAACTACCTGACACCTACTTCACAAACTGTATCTCCGATAGTGCTGGTTCCTAGGATTCGATTTATTATTTAACAGAATTTACACTGCCAAGCATATTTAAGGAGCTCCCTCTTTAATTTAAATCGCCAGGAGCGTATGAGATGCTTCTCCTCGTGTGAACTTTGGTCATAGAAGAACTCGTAGAACTACTAACAAAAGCTATTAACAGAGTACAAGGTTATTCGATGACTCCTGACTATCTGAACTGATGTAAAATCTCCTTAACCTAACTTCGGGGTGGTGCAGAATTAACTAAGGGCCTGACCATAAGTCCCAGAAAATGTCCTTGTAAGTACCCTTTTCCAGGAAAAGAAAAAACGATTTCAAACAAGTGGCAACGCTTACCTAAAACTTGCTTCTAAATAAGGGTAAGAACAAGGTGAGTAGGACAACATTCAAGTGCCAAAGTCTTCACGGCTAAAACCAATGATCACCTATGCGTCATTAGTATAGTGAAAGAATTAATGATATACACGTACTTAAAAAACTTGTATATCATTGATTCCGTGGACGCCGTGACTCAGTGAAGATTATATTGTAACACGTACAACGTAAATATTTGTAAGATGCTATGCCCTGGGTCCCATGGACTTGTCCCGCAATTGCGTAAGGTTATACTGAGGTTAGTTAAGAGCCTCAATATAAATTCTGGTTAAATCAAATGGGCCAGTACACAGATTTTATAGGTAACAGTGCACAATAAGGCCCTTAGTACATATATGTATATAACAATAGAAGGAACACTGACGCAACGATTCAAAAATGATAACTGGTGTAGAAGACGCATTTTTCGACACTATCTACAAATTTTCTGCGTTATTAGGACTATCTTCGAAGCAAGGTTTTCGCTATTGAGCTCTGTGCCTGTGTTATTAGACTGCATCAGAAGAAACCTCCGAAGATCACACATAAACCTTTTATCACATAGCCAAGCAGCTCTTAAAGCTCTCACATCCTTTGACTTTAAGTCTGAACCTGTGTGACACTGCCTTCAAACCCTCCTACAGCTAGCTGAACAGAATAACATCATTTTCACATGGATCCCGGAACATATATGTATCCCTGACAATGAAACAGCTGATGAACGTACCAGATCCGGTGCCCAATCTACATTTCTTGGTCCTAAACCATTTTTTGGTCCACCTGTAAGCCAGATAAAGACAGACTTAAAAAAAAAAAACAACTTTTTGGCGCTACAGGTTCATGGGAACCAGGGCTCGCGTGAGATGGGACCGCTCCGTAGTCCAACGCACTAACCAGTTGAGCCACGGCGCCCAAGATAGATCTAAATCACTGAAAAGAAAACGAAAAGCTCTTCTGTTACTGAAATTCACAAACTATCTTAGAACATGCAAAGAAATTTATCAATTTCTCAAAAAATTACCGAAAACGATAGGTAGGTAGGTTCTAGTGACAGGCCGCGTGAGCAACCACACTTAGATCAGTAAAGGTCCATTCTGGCACCACATCGATCTAAAATCCTCATAAGACTACCCTTGAAACCCGTAGGAGCTTGGAGGCGAAAAATACAAATTTTTGGCGCGACAGGTCCATTGGACACCGGGCCTGGCTTCTCACAACCATTCGTGTTGTGCGTGTTATATTTTGTACACGAATGGAAGGGGCCTACTCTTTAATGCCGTACTCGAAGGGCAATTTTCTTTTTCAGAAGCTTTTTCATGCCAGTTTTACTGTCGGATGTTTGTCAGATGCTCGCGAAAGGTGGGGCCGTGAAAGAAATTTTAAGTATTGTCTGGCGATCGAACCTTGAATCCTTCGTTCCGTAGTCCAACGCACTAACCACTTGAGCCACGGTGCCCATCTTCGATTGGTTAAATTGACAGCGTTGAGCTTAAGCAGCAGTTTGACTGTAGGGAGAGGCATGCCGATATATGCCTTAGCCGATAAAATCGATGAAGTGAAACAATATCCGAAAACAGAGCTGCTGAAGCGGTAATTTTTAGTACCCCACTGATACATAGGCAAGTCTACCCTTATTCCCGGCTGGGATGAGTTAGGTTGTACACCAAACTAACCTTAGTGTAGCCCTTATGATGGAAGCGATTCGAGCAATGACCAAATATATATAACGCTAAGATCCTGACGTACATCCTAACTAATCATTGCTCTCTCAAATACCATCTCAAGAAAATTGGTATAACCCATTAAGACAAGTACCGCCTATGCCTTTAGAACACTGAAACTGCTGAAAATATTTTATGTGAATGGGTTGCAAATACTCCGATCTCGGACTAGGTTCAAACACTTCTTGCTCAGCTCAAACAATCCTAAGCTTTATTCATGAACTTGATTTCATTTAGTAGCAAAACCATACAACTTATTTAAAGGGATAGCACAACAGATCTCTATGAGATCGTAGTGCTTCTTGAGGCTATTTCAAAACCCATCAACAAAACTCTTTGTTTTTTTTTAAAAAAAGCTATTCGAAATAAACTGGAAAAGTCTGATTTCATGAATAAATATGTACGTACATCCAAGCTGTTCGATTCCTAGTAAGTCAGTAGCTACTCAAGTTTAAGTCAAAACTTTCAAATCATCAAATAAGGGATTGTCCTGTAGTATTACCTCGAATACATAGTTTCGCTTCGTATTAAGTAAAATTGTAAATGCTTTAGTTTTTTGTTTTTAAGTTTACAATGCTTTTTAATGATCTTAATTTTATATGTATGTACATTATTATTTTACAATGTTTAATTTCATTTATAACATTATTCTAAAATGGAATTTATACAAGAGCAGTTGTTTTTTTTTTTTTTTTTTTATTGTTGTGTCACAAGTGAATTGACAAACAGATATAAAGGCAAATTGTAAATACAAATATTAACAACATAAATAAACGAAAATTACAATGAATGTAAAGAATTAAAATCGTCTAGAGTTATTTTAAACAGCGTGTAAGCTATAAGATGTTAAAAACAAGAAAGTGAGTCTGTCTTTATTTACAAAAATGTATCTAACGAAACGAAGTGCTTTGAAAACGATTAGTCCTGACGGATACCAACTTTTTTTTACTAAGCTGTCGATAAAGTTCAAAGTTAACGCAATGAACTTTTTTTAGAACGTGTGTATCGATCGATTTATGGAATACCGATCGCCTTATGTCGTGTTTTTTTTAACGAATCATGCATATTCGTTATAGGTTTACAATTTAAACCTAAGTAGCATATAGTCAAGCTTTACATTTTTGGTATTTTATTTTACTTTTACTTAAAATTAAATAAAATATTACATAATACACAAATAATTACATTTTTACATTACATACATAACTAAATCATACATTTTTCTGAAATTAATGTAAGATTCACTCTGCTCTTATACCACAATTGTATTTATAATAATTTCCTTAATTATATTAAGTTGATGTTCTATATACTATTTTTTTTTCTATACATTTACATCGCATTATTATAGTTTAAAATTTATTCATCTAATACTTAAACATAAAAGATAATCTTCTGTCGTTTGGGTAACGCCACGTTTTTTTTTTTTTTTAAATTCGATATGTGTGTCATAAAAACACTGATTCCGTGCATCGATATGAAAGTTCACAACAATTTTATGTATATTCGTCGAAATATTTCTCAGTATCCATGGGATACTAGTACGGCCTCCAGACGTCAGTGTGTTTGGGAGTTCTACAGCGCATTGGGCCTATGCTGCTACTGCTGCGATTGCTTCTATCGTCGACGATGTCATCGGGCGATGGAGATCTCCTTGTTGACGAAACTGGTGGCGATGCATTAGGATTCGCATTCTCACTATCTTTGTCATCATTCGAATGTGAGATTAAAGTAACACAACGTTTGACTAGATTAACACCAGCTACAGTGTCCTGTAGGCTGCCATTCGAAGTGGCATTGCTATTCGTGCTACTGGTGGAGGTGCCATTGCGAAACCACGGCAGATCGTGGTAGTTACCATACAATTGAGTGTACAGCCATTGACTCGGTTGTGGAATCAATGGATTCTGGAGGAAAAGCTGAGCGGCTAGAGCTGGATTGAATCCATGCGGCTGTTGGAAATGTGATGCAAAGCCAGATAAGATTTCATTTTTTCTCAACGATGGATTGCGTTGGATGAGGGCAGTAAAGGCTCCTGTTTGTGGCGAAGGAGTTCTTCGATCATCGTCTTCATGCAGCGAGCTGGTCTTTCTCGGAGATCCTGTCACAGATATACTATCACTTTCAAAGCCCGCATCGATATTATTGTTGTTATCGTTTTCACTTGTTAATGGCGAGGAGGCGGAATTTGTGTTATGATGAGCGGAATTCATTGTACCTCCTGGACACGCTGTCGGTGATCCTTCGGGGCTAGTTGTACTGTGCGGATTGCATGATGCTGATAATTGACTTAGTTGCGCTAGGTGGTGATTATCTGTAATACAGAAAATGTTAGGCAATCTGATTTTAGGTGATGGAGTGATTTGCATCTTACCACTAATTGATCGTAGTCCAGGGCGGTCTAAGCGTTCCAGTGTATTTGCCAGTGCGTGTGGTGGAAACGCAGGATGTTGATGGTGGAAGAATGCCGCACCATGGGGGAATCCAGGGCGACCAAGAGCCGGATTCACACCCAGTGAACGCCAGTCGGGTGCGTGAAGGTGGCTATGCATTCCTGCTAAGTGATGGGCGAATCCTGTAAGAGAAAAAGAATAATTTTATTTCAACCAAACGGCTGCTGAGATTAAGAAATGGTAGAATCTTAAAAGGCAAAGTGGACTTTTCAAGTTCAACAGATGTCAAAGACGCAGTGGCCGGTGATAATGTTTGCAATTTTGGAGCTCTACGTTGCCCTAGTAGCCAATGTCCTGCTGAAATCAAGAGTTAGCTAAAGAAATCCAAATTGTTGCTGTAGTTACTTTAGTTATGGTATTAGCGTGAGACAGGTAACAATAAAATTACTTCAGGTGTAGAGAGATTGCCTAAATGCCGAGTGGGCCTTTCATAATACTTCCGCAGCCCATATTACCACGAACGAGTTGCTAGTGGGCGCCGTGGCTCAAGTGGTTAGTGCGTTGGACTACGGAGCGAGGGGTTCCAGGTTCAATCCCCAGACAACACCTAAAATTTCTTTCACGGCCCCACCTCTCGCGAGCGTCTGACAAACATCCGAGAGTAAAACTGTCATGAAAAAAGCTTCTCAAAAACTGCCGTTCGGATCCGGCATTAAACAGTAGGCCCCTTCCATTCGTGTAAAGAATATAACACGCACAACTCGAATGGTTGTGAGAAGCTAGGCCCGGTGTCCCATGGACCTGTTGCGCCAAAAATTTGTATTTGTAGTTGCGAGGATTCCCTAAGCCGTACAATTGCGCCATCAGCTGTAGCAGTGGTTCTAAGAGCGCGTGGAGACGCAGGTTAGTCTTTGAACCTTTTTGAGTATTGAAATGTTGTTTTTCTTGTCAAGTCGCATTTACCAGATTAGTACTCCGTACATGAGGTTGGGTCTGCTGACTGCCGTGTATGTATATCCAATGAACAATCCGAGGCTGAAGACTCCAATTTGAGACCAGAGCCTTCCTACATGAAAAGAGCAATCGAGGACTTCCTAGCACGATCTTGAATATTCAGTTTCCAGTTGAGTTTTTTTTTTTGAGAATAATCCCTAAATATCTGGCATGATTCTTAAATTGCAGTTCAATACCCTTGAGTTTCGGAGGAGTTGTATTATGGTACTTTGCACCTTCTTGTGAACAATACTAATCCGTTGTTGGAGATCCACTTACCAAATTTACTAAGAACTGAATTCATCAGGTAGATTTCTGTAAGAAAGAACTTTCTTGTTATCCGTATCGCAATTTCATCGCAAAAGGCTACACTGATCTCTTCTTTGCAAAAGGCATTCTATTTTCTACCTTGAGCCACAACAGTGGTGATAATATACCACCTTGTGGCTACCCCTGTTCGTAGATCTTTAAGCCTGCATTTAAGCATTTACCTACTCGATCCAATAGCAAAGATAGTTGTCAACCCTTAGGCTAAGAAATGCATTGACATTATTGAAAGCTCCCTTAATATCAAGGAAGGACATCGTATTGAAATCTTTGTTCTCAAATAAACTTTCAATGATCCCTTTCAAAAAATGGGCAGTTTCGACCGATTTGTGGTACGCGGTACGCGTGTTTTGACGAAAGTCTTAAGGGGATACGCGGGAGATTCTTCCAGCTCTCGGTATGTAAACTAATTTGGCCTTAACCGGGATCTAGGGGTGTAGCTACAATTTAAACACCTCCTAAAGATAATTTGTAGTTCCACAGGAAAGATACCATCAAGACGGTATCGGTGAAAATCCTGCCTTGCACACTTAAGCACGAATCAAAGCAAAGAATAGATGGAGTTCTCTTAGTACATGTGCTACAACGAGAAAAATGTAGCCACCACTTTATAAAGGAAGAAATAAAATTCCTATCTACCCTCGTAGGAGTGATCACGGGACACAACACTCTGCGATACCAATGCAAATCTATGTAGAGGCTGTGGTGATGGGGATGTCCAAGAAGATATTTCCCACTTCCTGTATCATTACCCAAGCCTCTGCCACTTAAGGAAGAAAAGGGAGGACACTTCTTTCAGGACATCGAAGAACTGTCCGACAAATCGGTGAACGACAGCTGCAGCTGCTCTTGGTCAACCTACTCCTACCTACCTACCTACCATCAAGACCAGGGGATTTGTCCGGAAGGAAGCTGTACACTGTCCACTGTAGTGGCACTCGAACTTGGACCGTCTTATGGTTTTCTAAAGAATATTTTATCTATGTTATGTTATCATGAAAATGGGTGTCCATAAGTAGTTCTAAGGCTTCCTCGCTGGTCTTTAATGTACCTACGAATATTTGGAGATTTAGATAAAAAAAAATTCATAATTCGAGACGCATCAGTTGTCCTTTCTATGTTCTTATAGAAAAGATGCCATAAGCCCCTTTGTGATGTCCTAACCGCTAACTGGAAAATTGTCTAAAACTGTAGGTAAGTAGGTCCTTATAACCTTTTGTATGATTAGAAAAGCTTTCTGCCTTCACGGCTTTTCTCTACTTCACGTAGATTAATGGACAACCTGGAAATTGCGGCATCCCTTCCCAAACGATAAGCTACGTACATATGTATGTACATATGATTATATTTATTCGAAAGGAATATAGCACTTAATCGGTTGTATTTTATGACATAAAAATAAAATCCTTTCTCAAATATGCCACCGAATCCAATTATGTATTTTGCTTTAAATTTCCTTAGCATTCCATAGAGATTGTGTTCACCTGGAACCAAGTGGATTCTAGATTTGAAATTCAAAGACGCATAGTCAATATTTACTCGTACATATGCATATGTACTTATGTATATTAAATTCTTTGCAACAACTCAACCAATTATGTAAAATCCCCTCCAAGTAGAAGCTTTAAACTTCAGACGTACTTCAAGGACTTAATCGGTTTACAATCGAAGTCAATCGCAAAATTTCAAATAAACTCTTTCGATAATCCTAAAATCAATGAAATTAAAAGACGAAACCAAAGAACCAGTCTTCAAAACCAATTTGATGGAACACTGTGTCTCAATTCCTTTCCAAGAAACCAAGATATTAAAAGGAAACCGAAACATATATTCACCCACAGAAACAGAAATCAACTTCACTCACACACAAAACAAAGACCCAAGATGGAGCACCAAATAAATAAAAATAAAAATAGAAAAAAGGAAACTAAGAAACGAAAAATAAAAATAGAAAAACTCACTTACAGAGTTGTACATAACCAAAAGTAACCATCTTTGGTGGTAACCTCAAACTATCGCCCAGTCTCACTCACTCTCGAGTCCATTGGCAGTACCAATGAAACCCAAAAATACACACGCAAAACCCACCTAAATATTCATTATAATTACACCACCAACAACATTCTTCGCCCATAAGGTACAACCTACTTCGTCCATGTGGTTGTACGTATACGTCTGTGAGTGTATCTAACAAATTTTCCAGAATTAAGAGGATACCCGCTCCCATTGAAATTAACCATCCACCCAAATGGTAAGTATATATAGCTAGAACTCCCCCGCAAATGAACGAATGGGACACATCTGGCTAGGAGTTTTGATCCTGAGCAACCATTTCTTGGTCAACATCACCACCACCTACAACAGCGCGCAGCATCGGTATCATTATGATCATCATCATCAACAACAGTCGCTGTACCAGCATACCACTATAATCATCACCATCATCGATGGCAGCACATTACCGTCGGAGAATTTCTTACTTGGAACCTACCTACCAAAGGACTTGACGAAGACGACAAAGGCGAAAACCCCATTGACATACTGTGCACAGTGTATAGTTGGAGGCCAGAAGTCGAAATGAAATACTATGTGCATGTGTGCTTTGCTGTCACAAAGATAGTACATACATAGAGAGTTAGATCCTACAGGACACCTCCATAGATACATACATACATACAAACATATACACGAAGATACCGAAACGACAACGAACGACGGCGACGAGACTGCGGATATCGTCGTCGTGGTCGTCGTAGTCGTCGTAGTTCAGTGGCTTGCTTCACTCCCACTAAAACCTAAATATGCGGTCCTGTAAGGAAACCCTATGTGCGATAAAGGGTTAGCCACTCTGGGTACGGTGAAATCGTTGTTACGTTGCCAGGAGTGGGGCATAACGTGGTGCTATTGGTGCGCCGCAAAAAGCTTTTCGTCTTCTTCTTCTTCTTCTGGCACTCGTAGACCTACCCACTAACAGTTCTCTCCCGTCGTTCTAAAACGGGAAAAAAAATAAACCAAACCGAAATCGCCCCCGCAACCCCGCAGCGTAAGAGATGGCGCACATATTTTCTTGGTTGAATTTTGGGGCACACCTACACAGAGAATGGAAATAAAAAAGATTCCACTCCTTTTTGTGTGTACTGTAGGGATAACGGAAAAAAATGAGGAAATAAAATAGAGATTTCCTCTCACACAGACACAGATGCAAAAGTGGTAACGGAATCCCCCCCCCTTTCTGAGTTCTCTAATGTACACACATTTGTATGTTTGAGGCTTTTGTGGGGGATGAAACGCTTCTCCAGGAATGTGGAGCATCCGCAGAAAGGATAGGACTTCCCTTCACTCCTGCATCCCCATCGCCCATAGTCAGCAAAACGTCTTGCAAGGAGGTAAACTCATCTTATACTTATTTAGTTGGAAATGTGTTTGTGCAAGCTTAAGGAGACCGCTCTGGAGCTTTCTCCATCCATATCCGCTGGTCTCTAGATTCTCTCTAATGTTCGGGATGCGCAAAGAGAGATGCCAGCTACACCAGCTAAGTACATTTTCCTTACATTGTGGCATTTATTTTCTTTTTTTTTTTGCGTTTTGCCAGCCACCATCATTCTTGGTCTCGTATTTACTACGAAAGAAAAATAAAAAGAACCGATGGAGTACATAAAACTGCACACCTACTAGCAGGCAATGTGGTGAATGGCCACCCACTAGTCTGAGGTGGTATGGGCAAAAAAGGACGTCCTTGATTCCCTCCACAACGAAGGATAGTAAAAAAAAGAAAAAAATAAAAATAAATACGAGAAAAAGGATTCGCTCTATGTGCATATGGTATCCTTTTTAGGTGCCATATGCGAATGGTTACACAGGACCGTCTCTATTTTATTTACTTGTCGGAATTAATTGAAATCTGTTTTCGTGGTGGTCCTGTCCCGGTTTTTATTTTTTTTTTACATTGTCCTTTCTTTTGCATTTTGTTTGCATTGCAGTTTTTCTTTGCTATGGAGTTTCTGTCCTTTTTTTAATTTTTTTTTGTGAAGTCCTTTTATTTTGCGCTTTCGGGTTTAAGGTATTGGTCGGACTGGTCGGGACATTTGTGGGAGGGTTATGACACTTGCGGAAGCCGCCATATTTTTCGTACTAAAAATGGTGTATTTGTGGATTCGCCTGCCGCCATGTACTTAAGTATAAGATTTAGAGATCTGGTGCAAATTAATTTTAAAGATAGCAGAACGTTTTTTGAAGATTTTAGCGCATTTTCGTAAGTTACTCAATCTTTTCGTTGTTTCATTACTAAGTAATGGATGGATGAATGGAGGATGTGTTCGGACTTATATAGATAAATCAGCA
Organism: Xylota sylvarum; assembly: GCA_905220385.1. Lineage (NCBI taxonomy): Eukaryota > Metazoa > Arthropoda > Insecta > Diptera > Syrphidae > Xylota > Xylota sylvarum. The sequence continues at coordinate 126,183,436 of LR999957.1, forward strand.
GTAAACAGAGGTAAGGAAGATATTAAAAATTAAATTATTGTGTTAAGGCTGATTATGGATATTTCTGCAGGTAACTTTCCTATTTCTAAACGGACTGAACATTTGTCGATTACATATCGAGGGAACTCTGGAACATAAGGTCTCTCCTCGACTAACGAAATGCAGGACAAATACTCCAACTCAAGAGAGAATTCATGCGTTACAGCTGGACATCATGGAGCAGAGCCCTACTATGGTTCGATACCAAAACATACTCTCGTTCAAAAACTACTGTTTTGTTCTATTTTGACAAACTAGCGGGAGACACTCGTGCGAACAGCTTAGGACTATTGCTAACTTCAACTAAAATTAAAAGCCTGTTATAAGACGTTAAGCTCCAACAGCTGGTGCGACAAAGGACGAAAATACGGTTTTTAAAATCAACTAAGAGCGCCCCATATTTTTCGAAAACAAAGTATGAATCCAAAAAAAAAACCAAGCTGAAACATATATATGATAGGTGTTCACGAGATCGGAGGCCGAAATGTTAATGGTTTATGTATTCTGTGTATAGCACGGTTCATGAATTTCTGCAATGCGTACTATTAAATCATTGGATATACTTTGTTCGAACAAAATGTCTGACCCAAGATAAACAGGGTCTCAGACAGCGTCCAACCAGTATCTTAACTGTACGAAACAAGTGTTTGTTCGATAACGAAATTGCATGAGACCACTATATTTCGTAATAAAACCGTCAATAGCAACCGCTGTAACTTGCTTATGACAACCAAGTATAATATCGTGACGAAGTCTATCGTACACCAGTAATTTAGGGATTGTCTTGGCTTAAAATAAAAAACGGTCAAGAGCTTATTGCAGGTGAACGCATAGGCTACTGCGATTAATGTTTTTAAACTTGCACACGTATGCAAAAGAAAAGCAATGACTATCGGGAGACGCTGTAGAGATTTCTGAGTTTGAAACTATTGAGTACTTATTGAGTAAAAATTTAAGATATTTAGCAAATTGTAAGGCCTTACTTACTTAGTCAGAGGTTAAAGGTAAGTATTGTAAGGCCTAGCAATTGTAAAGGTAGCCACTAGGTGTGCGTATGCCTGAAGTATCGCTAAGGAGCTTTATCCAGTGAAAAGGTTTGACGGTAGTGTGCTGAATTCTGTTAACAACCAGCTTAGAAGATGGAGATAACATTTTACAATAGTTCTTAATATTTGAGACAAATAGCGCAGATTACTAATTGACAGGATCCTTGCGAACCTCTTTTAAGCAATGCCAAATTCATCGGTAGAACTGGTTCATCCATTCATATGGCAAGCGGTAAAAAAGGAATGATTCTCCTCGTGTTAGGAGGAGGAATATGCGTCATACCATTTGACACACGATAACAAAAGATAGGTTTTCGAATCGCAGCACATACATACATACATGTTACATCTCGAGGCGAGACAATGATGACAATTGGACCGTTTACTGAATCAGAAGAGAACTGCTAGGTGGTATGAGTTAAAAAAAACAACACCAAATGAAAAGACTGAACGGTTTTTGCTGATCTAAGAATTGTCATGGTTTTATACCACTATAATGAGTTCAAAAGAGCTCTCCGAGCTCCCACTAACTAATATAGAAATTTTGACCGCTTTTTGATCACAATAATATTACCCTGAACTTTTTCAGATACCACCAAGTATGACGAGCTTCCTGAAAAACGAGCTTATCACCATTGAGTTTCTAGAAAAGTATTTGCGGTAATCCTGCGGTTCCAAACTAACAGTTCAAATAATTCTAAGCCGGATTTCTGTATTATGTCAGACTAGCAGGTTTCCTGCTTCGACCACATAACTACCTTTCAGAGCAATATCTACATATATCGAGTATCGCGTCACTTGAATCCGAGAAGGTTTCGGACAGGGTGACTCTTGATATATCTCGCGACATATCCCGAAAAAAACGTACTCCCTGTAAATTTTCCAAATGCAATATCTTCCGCAATAAACAGACGCGGGGTGCACTAAGTCTGCCAACTTACGTTAGTTTTGGTCATGATCAACGTATATTTGCCTTACGCCATTATAGATCGTTTGCAAAATATTCAAATAAAAAAATATACAAATATTTGGTGCAACAAGTCCATGGGACCCAGGGCCTAGGTTCCCACTTCCATTCGGAAGCGGCCTACTGTTTAATGCCGAGTCCGACGGACAATTTTAAATTTTATACTTGAGAAGCTTTTCATGACAATTATACTCTCGTATGTTTGTCAGACACTCGCGAGAGGCGAAAGAAATTTTAGGTGTTTGTCTAGGGATCGAACCTCGAATCCTTCGCTCCGTAGTCTAACGCACTAACCACTTAAACCAAGGCTACTATTTATACCAAGGCTAACTATTTATTTTCTTTCAAATCTACATGGTATTCAATATGTTTAATGGAAAAACTTTGAGATTGCATAATGTCGACTTATAACTGAAGTTTCATTATACCATTCTTAGGACTTACTCTATTAATAATTCAAAATTATGTGAAATCCCCTGCAAGTACGTAAGAGTTCTAATCTTCAGACGGACTTCAAGAACTTAATCGGTTTAGTATTCAAGATAATCCTGAAATAATCCTTTAATCCATGAAACTTAAAAAAAAGCAAAGAATAAGTCAATTTAATGAAACATAATGTCTCAAGTCCGTTCCAAGAAATCGGGAAATTAAGAAAAAAAGAAAAAAAAAAAACTGAGAAACGAAAATTAAAAATAGAAAAGCTCACTTGCAGAGTTGAAGATACCCAAAGGAAAATAGCTGTGATTCATGGAATGGTTGCAAAGGGGGTTGTTTCAAAAAAAAAAACTAAATTAGGTTCCAAAGCAGAAGGTTTTTCAATCGAATGCTCCTGCATAGACCACATAGACTCATTGTAGATCAACTTCGAGCAATCCGTCTTCGCTGCATATACTGTCTTCAACTACTAGAATCGATATGCTATCAGGTTGGTATTGCGACAAGTATACCAGTAAAACTTATAGCTTTTACAAAACCTGTGTAAATTGGTAAGTATCATGTAAGAGATGATAGGTGTAATGTATGGTAAGAACAGACCCCTAAGCATTGTCCAATTCAATTCTCAAAAAGGTTATGCCTTATGGTTTAGGTATGTTTCTTGAAAGATGAGTGTGACCAAAAAGAAGCATCTGTACACCGTCTAAATACAGACGTCACCTTAGAGAAAATGTAACTCAGTGTGGCACAGGGAATCAACAATGCCTGCACGCCAACGTGTTCGGAGTTTTGCAATGCATTTAATTGTGAATGACTACAAGGCTCTAAATTCCTCTCCAACCGTTCTGCATCATGCGTGACTTGGGCGACCCACTCTTTTGTCATTTGGTCGAAACATTCATAAATAAGTTAAGAAGGTTGTTAAATTTCTCGACCTTTTGACTAGCAATGTTTAATCAAGCTCTCAGGCTTTAGTCTTGGCTGTATTTATCTTCAGTCCAATTTTATTCGGATTAGCTTTCAAATTATAAACCATGCGATGTATGTAGGTCATAAATTCTATGTGAGAGCAAACAAATATAACAGCTAACTCCAGGCTTAAATCGACATAGTCTATTGTATGCTGCTATCATTCGTCGTAGGGACTGGAAGGAGGTCTACATATAAGAGATTATAATTCAAAATAAAAGTGGTTCAAGTATGCATCTTTGGAACACTCCATTTTGAACTTCAAAATCACTAGACAGCTTAGTGCCGTGGAAAACGTGACACTTAGCACACTCATAGGTTAGCTTAATATTAACTAAGGGTACAGCCGATAAACTCTCTGTTTATAGTATCGAAGGCTTTCACAAAGCCAATAAAAAGAAGTTGAAACAAAGCTCTGTACTTGACGCTTGTTTTTTGATGATCGCTTTAGTTAATAATTAACCAGGTTAGGTTCCATATTTTATATCTTTGGTGGAGTGATTGAAACCTAAGTGAAAAGTGTCCCTTTAGATAGCCACTCAATTTTGTTAGGTCGTTCTTGTTCAGTTCAAGTAATTTTTTAGATTTACTACCCCAGTAGATTAATTATTTCGCTGCATTAGGCCCTTGAAAATGGTCAAGATTGTGTCGATCTCAGACTGTGCTATTTGCGATGTGTGAGATCAAGTGGTACCTCAAAACGAGTGGGCGACAGGCACCTCTTCTCGACAGACAGTCAACTTGTTTAAGTCTCTCGAAACCTTTATGTTCTAAAACCCAGGCTACAGTAACGTTGTTCGTGAATACAAAGTTTTCGAGGAGATTGACTGTCTGAAAAGATATGTATATGTAGGGAGGGATTCCCGTGTACATTTTCGATGGCATGGATCTCTGTTTAAAAGATTGTTTGTAACTATCCAAACACTGCTGCACGTTGTACACATGGACCATATTTGCTTAAATGTTGATGATTCATGGGTTTCATAAATCGTTCACTAAATCAATAATAGTGCTGTTCAAGGCCCGGTTTATAGAATTTTTTACAATTTTTTTATGTTCAATTTTCTTGGTGCATACCTATTTTCTTTAATTCCTATTGGGTTTTTGCATAAACTTTGGTTTGGTTTTAGTTTGATTGAAGGGGCTACCAGCTCAGAAACGCCAACATACATCCAGTGATGACACCTATTGTATTGCCGATATGCATAATTACCACCTGGAACACACTACAATGATTTGGAAGACAGAGGGAGAGCTTAAGATTTAGACTGTCGGAGAAAACGCACCCACAAACTCCGTCTTTGGTTTTTGAGCCGTCCAGAGTGATATGGAAGAGATGGTGACGACGAAGTTCGTGGGGCTGGTGTAGTCCGTGTTTTCGAGAAAGATTTTGAAATCATTCAGAATGGAAACGTGAACAAGTTCTTTTCTTGACCGCCAGGGAGGCTTCGAAACCAACAGCTGCACTTGCTGCCATTTACTTGCTAAATATGTCCAGAGGTATCAGATGAAACATGATGTCCAGTGCTGCAGAGGTAGTTGTGCGTAGATCACCGCTTATGCACAGACAACCTGGACCGTATTTCGATATTCGCAGTTTATAGCTTTTCTAAGACTGTTCACCAAACAATCAGCCCGTTTGTAAGTATCGGTCTAATGAACGAGATGTAAGGCCAGTGTAGAGCCAATAACTTTTTTGCAAGAGAAAAGTGCTACAGTCACTTTCTTAACTCTTTTTCGAATGTTAGGTTTCCAGCTTAGCTTCCTATCCAGGATAAGACTAAAATATTTTGCTTACATAAGCCTTGCACTTTAATAAACCTTTCGAAAAAAAGACTGGCAATATTGTTCGTCATATGGATTTCACCTGATCGTGATATAAGATTAGATACTTGTATAAGCCTGTTCTTCCACTTCAATCTCCAAGAAGTCTTCCAACGTGCTACGATGAGTTTTCATTCTGGTTATTGCTTCAAATATTTGCGCACAACCTTCTGTACCAAATGTTCATAGTCTATAAAAACTAGCGTCTCGATGCTATTTTATGTCTTCATCTGGAGGCATACGACAATTATTGTAATATCAGCGGGATTGTCACTGATAAACTTGTAACTCTATTTTATGTCAAAAAATTTCTGACAGTTAAGATCATTTTCATAAATTGAGGCTTATTCTTTTTAGAGCCTCAATTAAGCCCTATGTATCTATGTTAAAAATATTTCACAACTGAAATTTCATGCTCGATGAATTAAAATTTCAAATGCGAGAAAAGACCGATGAGGTAAATATTTGTATAACATACCTGTCTAGTACCACATTATTGTTTTATTTGATTGCTGAACAATATTTCTGAATTTGCTTATAGGGAATGCTGAACAGTTTTTGGACAGGTGAATCGATTGGGTCATAATACCAGAAATTCAATGTGCTGACTAGTATTCATAACCGAATCCCTGTAGCTTCAACTGATCTGTATACAAATACAGATATTTAGCGCGACAGGTCCAGCTTCATCCAGGGCCTAACTTCTCACAACCATTCGTGTTTTGCGTGTCATATTCTTTACACGAGTCTATTGTTTAATGCCGTGTCCGAGGTTAAATATTTTTTTTGAGAAGTTTTTTCGTGACAGTTATACTCTCGGATGTTTGTCCGACCCTCGTGAAAGGTAAACCAATTAATCTGTATAGACCTTGAAAATATGTGACTCTAGAGTTCATCTCTTTCCCATCAGTGGATCGTGTGGATCGTAGAAACATCCATTCAAACGTAGATTAGCTTTCGGAGAAGAAAATAAATTAAGTCTTATATCGAGCAAATTTGAGACAATTTTGGTCGAAGAATATCTTGGACCAATAGATATGTATGAGAGAAATACAAAATTAAAGCATTCAACTGTTTCTATAGAGTGATGGTTTGTTGTTTCGGACCTCAAAGCTGGGATAGAACTGGCCATTGGTGAGATTATACCTCACCAGTTTGGCATTACAAATTCTCACAGAGGACATTTGGCGTACCTTTTGTTTAAAAATCAATCATAGCTAATGTGACTATTTTTATTTCTGAATGAAAACTAAGATTCGTTTTATACCTATCTGGGTATTTCTGTTTCATATTCGAAAACAACCTCACCGTTCATCACTACGTCATACTAAGGTAGCAACAAACACCTGTTACAATGTATAGGTAATATATATCACATATTTATCACCCTAACCGTACCCTTAATAAGAAATACATATACTTTAAATCAAAACATTGGACTGAAATATGAATACAGATATACAAAAAAAAATTGCCATCGTCCTAGGGAAAATATCTCACCCCCATCCTCTCGACTCTCACCAACATTCATCCAATACATCGACGACTCAATTTAAAATTGTTTAACTTAAAGTAAGAGACTTAGCCCCATGGGACATATTACATTGATTCAATTTTATGTCAATTTTCTTGTCAATACGAGAAATCCCAGTCCACATACCCAACCATCCCCATACCATACGCATGTTGTTAACCAAGTAACTTTCCGTTAGCATAACAACATACGCACACAGGGGATGAGAATTGCCGTGCAAATTTTTTTATTTTTTTATTTTTCAAGGGTGAAACAAATTTTGCACTTGGCACTTGGTCCTTGACATCGTTGCTGATGTTGTCGTTGTTGTCACCCTCGCGTTGAAGTGCAAACGTGTCAATATTACAACGCTAACCAACCCCCTGAACTACCACCCTTCAAGTGACACGACACCTTATGTCTTATTTATTAGTTATTGATATAAGCAAGTGTTTCCCATAAAAAAGAAGAAAAACCTGGGAGGGATAAATTTGCCCGAGGGTTTGGGCAATTTGCACATCGGAAACATACGTTTACTGTTTTGGGTTGAAATGCAAATTAAATGTTTAGTCAATTTTTAAAATAGAACGTTTACAATCTTTATCTGCGATATATGTAGATTATAGATAGGATTATAGTATAAGTGAGATTAAGAATGCTGTGTATGATGCTCAGACTAGTATCTACTGATTGTTCTGTGTTCCTGGTAGGCTCCTCGATGGTTTTTAAGTGCACGAGTTAAGAATCTAAAGCTTTCATTTATAAATAGATACATACAGATACGGACTCTATTTTTATGCGTAACTTTCAGCCACTTTGGTCATGATTCCGATCTACAAGGACTTAAACTAAACACCCTAAAAAAACCCATTAGTAAGTGGAACACTATAACAAATCTGTCCATAGTTGGATTGTAAGAAAACAGTAGACTTATTTTCGTTAATAGGAGAAATCAAAGAAAAATATGTGGGGCCCTTACGGGCAATTGTCTGTTAGGCAATCATTCCAAAAGACTTGGTGCTCCCTTCAATGATTTCTGTAGAAGCTGTAGAGACGAAGAAGAGGAGGAAACCATGACACACCTTCTGTGTATCTGCCATTTTATAACTACTGCCTTTTCACTTTGGAAAGAGACCACCTTCCTTCACCAATCCTCCCTGTCAGGGTGCATTACTTTGCATTGTGTATCGAAGTCAAGGGTACCAAGGATTTCATCAGATTCATTAGGAATATTGGGAAATGATTCGTTAAGAACCGACCTATAAGTTACTATACCGAAGCGCACTTGAGTCTTCTCCAAGATGAGCCGAAGCATCAACATTTTATCGATCCCTAACCTGAAACTACACTGATAAGGATCAATCAGATTGTTGACGAAGGGTTTCAGCCATTCACACATTTTGGGCGATGGGATCTTGTACTCGATGTTGAGCAGACTGATGCCACTGCAATTGACGCAGTTGATGTCTCATTTCTTGTGGATCGGGCAAACGATGTTGAGATTCCATTCATCCGGCATATATGTACTTGTCTGACCAAATCTTAGAAATGAGTCGGTGTGCTCTCGACCAACTGCTTTGAATAGCTCCGGTGATAAGTCGTTAGGTTCAGTAGCTTTGTTGGATTTAAGCTTGTGTATTGATATCCTCACATCGTTTTGGTTAGGTGGTCAAATATTTTGGCTATCATTGTATATGTTAAATGGTTCATTCTCCCTGACAGAGGGATTGGTATTCGTCGCGTTTATAGAGTTTGCTAAAAAAGTTTTTCTATACTCTCAAGACCGATTATGACTCTACTACAAGGTTTCCTTCTACATGTCTACAGGCTGCAGGTTCGACACGATGTTTTTAGTAAAACTTCGGTACATTGGTCCTGAAGTGTATAACTTAGATCGTGCGACTCTAAAGTTTTATTTTATTTTAAATCGATGTTCTTCTTGTTTCTTCTGCTCGTCGAGCTCATTAGCAGCCCTCGTCCTTCATTTCAGGGTCATTCTGCATGTCCTTGTCAGCATTCTTCAGGAGTTTCGTGGTGGTGGTCATGTGAAACCTATCACATCAATTGAGACGCTTCTGATGACTTATTGGCAGCATTGGCTCTTGTCTTCAGCAGTTGATGGTTACATGTAGTGCTTTCACTGGGCTCAAAGACCCTTGTCATAAAAATATGACAAGCAACCAGAAGTAATGTATCCAACAGACAACCTTTGGAATGCGATAATGAGAAAGTATTGAAACGCTCTGGTAGATCAATGTCCGTCTGCTAAAACTTAATTTAAAAAGAAAGGTCAGCAATCTTTTAACATTCTGTTGCATGTATTTCACCATATCGAGAAAATCAGTCCTACCTACCAACCTACCTTCTAGTGTTGGCACGCGCTACAGATATACATGATGTTCAATTGGAGAATCGAGAAAAAAAACTCCTGAACAGTTCATCCGTTTAAGTAATAACCACAAAATGTAAATTTCCTTAGAACGTGGACGTATCTACATACCTATATATCTCCTTTCAATATTCAAATTGATCGCTCTATCGGAAACAGGAAAAATCTATTTGCTATAACTTTTCGAAAAATTGAAACACCCATTTCTTGGATGAAGGACTTCCGTTGATGTAAATTCGTTTCCCTCATTCGAACAGGACATGTGTAAGCCCAGCGACACTTAAAATCCATTTGTAAGTGCTTTTCCTCTACCCAACCCTGGAAAAAGGTTCAACACTTTTTTTTTTCTGTTGTTGTTCTTCCTCAGCAAGGGACTACTGACGATTGAAAAGTTTTCCCGTTTCTCTCCCGAACAAGGGTTGGACAAACTCTAACTTTCCACATACGCTAAACTTTCTGTCTCTCATGCAAATTACATTAGAAAATTTGTTCTCACTTGACGCACACGAGAAACTAAATGAATTTCAAGTTGAAATTAATTTTACAAAACTTCCCAAACGAAAAGGATGTGAATATAAAAGTCAAAAAAGGCTCAACTCAGGACGAAACTTCTAACGGGCCGACACATGAGTGTGATGATACGAGTGCGTGTGTTTCTACACGGAGTGAAGGCGGAACGCGTATGAGTGCGTGTGACCTCGTTATGTGAAAATCATTCACATCCTGTGTAATTAGGTTTTTCTCCGGCTCCAGGACGAGCTTAATAATTTTAAAAATTTATAATGAATTAAAAATCATAACAGGTAGGTACACACAACTCGGTGGGTGGGTTAAAAGGGTTAACGAGCACACACTAAGGATATGAGTTTAATCAGCATAAGAGCACTCCCACAACCAAAAAGGGGCGGGCGGTTTGGCGGGGTGCAAAACGGAAAAAGGATATACCCATGAAGGAGTCCTGATTGATGTTTTATAAGTGAAAGAAACCCAACGAAATACGGTTTCCTCTGCAGTAGGTAAGTGAAAGCCGGCGGGGAGGTGTTCTCAAAGCAAAGGAACTAGAACTTCAAACACACACTCCCACTCCAAGGGACTGGTATTCCTATGGCACCTGTCATCGTGGTGTTACATCCTTACCCTGACAACATGTGTATACATCCATACATATACATGTGTGTGACGAGGTAGAAAAATTTCATTAAAATATCATCACACGATGAAAAAAGAGATGAAGACGATGAAGCAACAGCAAGAACACGAGGAAGTTGAAAAACGTTAATGGAGTGGGATTGGAGTGGAGCCTGTGAAATTGATTTGGGTTTTTAAGTCGGAAGGACTTTTGCTTGAAGAGTAATTACGTCGGTGATGATGATGGCGTCGTCGGTGATAATAATGAAGGTTACTACTACACACTTACTTCGTTGGGTGAATGCCTGTAAATTATGTCCTGTGTTGGGAGGAGGGAGGACAACTTTTAAGTATCAAAGAATGTTTTCTAATGAGATTGAATGGAAAGTGGGTTCCTGGCTTCATATGGGGGCTCCTATCTTAGCAATATTGTGGATGGGATGAATGAACTGTTGATGCGTGTTATAGATAAAAACATGCTAGGTTGTGGGATGCAAAGGAAAATAATTCCAAGTGTTCAGAGAAATCAAGGAAATAACTAATCAGCTAATTCTACTTTGCTTTTGTTTTTATATAGTTGTTTGGACTTGATTCAGCGCAGGACATTGGGTGTCTGTAATATTTCTGTTTCAAGTGGGTAGAAGGTTGTCAACCTCAAAGCATGTACATATCTATAACAAGAATGTGGTGATTACTGGTCTGGCAATATAAACTTTTAGAAGTATTTAAGTATTTTAGTACTTTTGTCATTCTTCGCATTACAGTGATTCCATGTGAAGGACGTTGATTGCTTCTACACTTGTTTTTAGAACCATATAATGCGAAGTTGCAGGTGCTTCAAAGTAAGGAATCTTTTTCAGATGAATAGCCGCTATAAAGCCACAAGGACGCTGAAGTGTACAGACAATCCTTGTCTCTCTCAACTGAGAGTAGGCTGCTGAGTAGGTAAGACTGAACTTACTTATCAAGCGTCTTTAATTGAATTTGAAGATGAGTGAACTAATAAAGATTTTGGCCACGACTTTCAGATGATAGACCAAATCTTCGAGCTGGAGTAAATCTTGAATCGTCATCTACGCTACGCTACAGTGTGAACTAAGGTCCCAACAAACAAACCTTTCCAGCCAGCATGATCCTTAGCCAGCTGTGTTGCGTATGGAATAGGGTTAAGTCGCCATCGAGTTACACACGGCATCGAAGATTCGTATGAAATTGGGTTAAGTCGCCATCGAGTTACACACGGCATCGATGATTCGAAGATGAGGTCGTTCTCTTCTGCGTAGTCACTGAGGGATGGAAGCGAATATTTTCGCGCAACAGCCCGCGTTCTCCATCTTCATCCTACATAAGCGGATGAGTTTTACAGAAATACCAAAATTAGACATTGCCCACAATAAAATAAGTGAAGGGTATCGACCTGGAAATATTGGGTCTTCACTAGAATTTGGAGAAAACTGAAGATTTTGTCAATAGTTGATTTTTCAGGCCTTACCAGTTCGTCGATTACGAAAAAGATTTATCGCAGGTGGATGGTTAAAACCTAGCACATCACTCGAAAATGTTGCCACTGGTCTATGTCTGTTATTGCTGCTGAGCTACTTTTCAAGACCTCTACATAGGCTCCTGCGTTCGGTTGCGATTGCAGTCTTTTGACCTGGAATCCCTAACAGTAGTATTTCGTCGGACATTACTAGATATTCAAATGGTACGAGTCGATGTTTGCACGCCGGAACGTTCGAACATCTAGAACACTTGAAAAATGTCTTCCATCGACCGCAACGTGATCAAATCCGTTCGCGGTAGGTTGATCTGGAGACTTTCAAGTTGACTTGTGGATATTGCGGATATTGTCGATCAGCCTGATTCCATGTCCGTAGGTCGTGTCGTGCAGGTTATGTCTTTCGATGATTTTAACAAAGACGTCCTCCTTTCGATCTTGGGTCCAATAATATCGTATTTCGTAGATTTTCGTGAGAACCTCATAACAACAATCTTTGGTGAGATCGTCTGTCTCCTCTGTAGGGCGTGAGAACAAATGTTACGAAATCTAACTTTCATGCGGATTATCATCTCTTGCTCGCTTACGTGGCGGAAACTCAAGATTATTTGGCTGAATGTGCCTATGTCAGCATGACTCCGACACATGCACGACGTGAATAGAATCTTTAACCAGTCCCTGGGTACTCTTTGCTTAGTCCCCCACTTCCTGAGAATATAACGACGAGGATTTACCCTTAACTTTGAGGCACCTAAAATAATTTTAAAATAATGCTAGGCTAATAAAGGCTCTCAATTAGAGGATAATGTATTGGTTGAATACTTTGACGGTTAGGGAAGACTTAGCTCAGTCCCTGTTTCAAATCCGTAGATTATCCCTATAGGTACAGAAAAAAGAATACACGAATGAAGTTTAAATTAGACTATCAGTCCGTCAAAACTAGTGACAGTATATATACAATCAAGCAATGGGGAGCAACTATCTCTAGAGTAACTAACGCTGTAGCTGGGCATTCTTCATTTTATATTCTATGACTTCTGCTCTGCCTGGCCTAGATTAATACAATGTCAACGAGTTCCATGATGTTAGGAACATTTTATCCTAACGTTTGAATGTAAGTGGCTGCACGAGTGGTTCAGTAATACTATTTCTGGTACAACTCTGTATGCCAATCAAAGAGATACATACTTACATGTGTTCAAACCTAGAAACAATATATTTTTTTTAAGTTGAGATCAGATTTACCTTTAGTATCACTCCTCCTGCTGACATATTGTAACATTTTTCTAAAAATAAATTTCAGTTTCCTCTCCATCATTAAAATTATGACAATCGTTAAAAATCCATGAAAAAAAATAACGACCCACCACATCCTTAATGAACTATTGAACCCTTTACTCTGTTGTTTCGTTGAAATGTAGTTCCCCTCGCTGTCATCAATCTCGTCAACATTTTCATAAGCATTTCAATAACAAACAACATTAACCTCCAACACCCACTATCGCTGTACTCGTTGTCACCCAATTATCCAGAATAAAAGACGTACGTCACCTTTACGCGCTGGATACCACCACATCGGGGGCTGGCAGAAGATTAAAATCCATTAAACACTTAATCTCCTAACGAGAGTTGAATAAATTCCACAAAATATCTCCGGGGCTGGGGCTTAGACGATACAGCGAAAACGATGAAAAAAGGGGTGCGCCAAGGAAGATAAACTTTCATCCCCTCCCTCTACAGTGTTTGCGTGCTGAACATTTTAAACCGCGAGGTGTCGTTGTGAATAACTAATTTTTGTTCCACATGCATACATACATATATACCATTCAATTCACCATCACTTTCTGACGTTTGTCAAAACCTCCCCGTTTTTTTTTTCAAATACAAACAGAACGCACAATGGAAACCAACACAATTACGCGGTAATTTGAACTCCATAATGGATCAGAGCTTCGAAATTCCCCCCAAAAAATAAAAACGAACACCCTCCAGTATAGAAGTATAGACAACTCTAATCCGTTTTGTCGGTTGCTATAATCGACACAAACCCCCTCAGGTGGTACTAGTATAGGCCCCCCATCTTTTGGCGATGATTCTGCCAAGGGATTTACGAGTAACAAAACAAAACAAAAAAAACAAACGTATAAGCTGATCAATTTTGAAATTACCTGGCAATTTGAATGATAATCCTCCCATAAGTGGATCCGGACCAAATCGCTGCGGGCCAAATGCAAACGGATGGAATCCCTGATGACGCACTTTCGACCTTGGCTCCCGTGGACCGTCTACGGTCACTTTGATGGCTTTGTTGTATGTCGCCACTTGGACAGGGGACGATGATATCACGATGGTTAGGCTAAAGCTCTTCCCTGAAATGTTGCAAAAGTGTTAAAGTGTTTTAATTAACGGTTCATTGTCTGACAGATAGTGGATGTATCTAATTAAAATTTAATTAAGTCATCGACAAGGCATTCGGGCGATTTCAATGGATGCAACGAAATTAAGATGCAAATCACTACCCCCCCAATGGTGTATAGTCTTACTAAGATTGCAAGGGATGCGAATTATTTCAGATACACAGTATGGTGAACAAGAAAAAGTGATTTATCGTGCATTGCGTTTGATTACAGTAGGCTAAAGAAAACTGAAAATGATATGTAAATAAGAGCGATCTATGTACCTAACCTTTGGGGGAATCTATGCCTAAAAATTATGCTGGATGGGTTCAAAATGACCAACCACTCAACGCCAATACAAAGTCATAAGCAAAAGTGTAAATATTCGTCCAACTAACGAAAATCTAAAACTCAAACCATCTCTATGCCCCCAAACTAGAATAGTATTAAACCTATTTTAGGCTAGGCATGGGGTACAAACATTTTGAAAACATTTTTTTTTAGTTTTCAAAATGTTTCCTAAATACTGTGTGATACTATGGAAAAACCGGATTACCAGCACCGGAGACCTACATGGAGACCTCCCAAATGGGACAGGTGGCGGGACAACCAGTTTTGGTGTAAACCCATGGCCTAGAGTTTTCCTTCTCAAAACCGATAGGGTAGGACAGGTACATAGAAGATGTATCGTGGTTTCCTCCTCTTCCTCGTCTCTACACCTTCTACAGAAATAGTTGAAGGGAGCAGCATAACCTTCTGGCATAATTAGATTTGTCCTATTGACGGAACTTAGGCTACTGGTTTTCCTACAATCCAACTCCGACCAGATTTGTTTAGAAGAGAGACATGTGCTGATATTGTTCCACATACTGTTTGTCACTCTAATGGCTGCGTTACCTAATTGGAATTTTATCGATTTAATAGTTACTAACAGTTTCCTCCTATTGGCAGGGAGGTTTTGGTCTAAGCCCTCCTTAACTAGATCGTCCGCTTTGCAATTGCCTGGAATATCCCTGTGTGACAGCGATCTCGTTAAGAGATCCGCTACATTGGCTAACCAACTTGGATCAAATTATTTGCGGTTCCAAGACTTTTATTGCAGCTTAACTATTTATGTAAAAATAATAGCATTTCACTCTATCGAGTCGTAAGCCAGGTCATGGCTTCACGGCTTACTGTGACTTGTGTGAAATACACTACAGTGGTCCGGGAGTCGTGTGGTGATACAAATATCCAGTGCACTGGAGTAAACACCCGCACTTGTTCCAGACGTTGTTTTGGATCCGTCTGTGTAAATATCTGTTACAGATTCGTATAACTCTATTACATTCTCTATTAGGAACCTAAGCAGAACAGCTAAGCCTTCCATAAAATGTGAAATTGACTGACTATCGTGCAGCAGCTTTTCAGGACTTCAGGAAGTAAGAAATATTAAATTTTGTAACCTCCAAAGATTTATTCATTTACGTAGATAATTCAACTTGGAATCAGCGCTAAGGGCTAAAGATTGTGGACTTCATGTCAAACCAGAAAAAAACAGAACTGATACTCTTCAACAGGAAAGAGATACCAACCTTCAAAGTGCCTAAGCTAGCCCTAGCTAAATCAGGCATCTAACTGAAAAAAAACCTTCGACGACTGCTTTAAGAAAGCATTTATAGCCTTTTGGGCGCTTCCATGTTCGGTACTACGTCATTCGTATTGTTTCGAAGTGTCTCGAAATATTCATAATGACTATTGCAGCAGTGGCAGGGATGAAGGAACTATCTAACGACCCACCTCAAGGCCAAAAGTACCTACATATACTTTATTGGCACTTGATGTCGCTTTTGTCAATAGAATGTCGCAATTTGGCCCTGTTGACGATTCAGAACCAAAGCTTGTGTAAGCCCATTGTAAACGAGTTATAGACCTCATCTATTCATTCTTTGTGAGCAATACTGTTCACCACTAGCTTTACGAGCCTACATACCGATTTCAGCAATCAACCGTATAAGCATACGTCTCATACTGAACGACATTGTTACGACAAATAGCGACAACAATAGCCATCAAAACTCAAAATCATGTCCTGCGAACAAGGCAATTATCATTCCGTACTGTCCTCATCCTTTCGTCACAAGCTGCGACAAACCAAAGATAAAGTTCGATTAAGGTGATGCACGACGGTTCAACGACGACCATTGTCATCACTTAAAGCGCATTTGATACCAATAAACGTCCACACACAGTCGAATGTTCCTCCTCCAGTGCCGCCAAGAAGGGTTGCCGATTCCTTCCTGCCAGCGATTGCTGAGTGCTATTGTGTTCCTCTTTTGTTGTTGTTTGCCCAAAGTTAGTCACAAAATTATCAACACAACAGACATTCAATGTGACAACGTTGTGCGCACCTCAAACGCTGGCAACGACTACATAGTATGAGGATGACAATGATGCTGACGACTACATGAGCCTACACCAGCAAACATGCAAAAGGACATGGGAGAGGAAATGTCTTATTACCAGAAGCATGATGCTACGCATATATACATATGTAGATATACGCTTCTGCATTGTGCAAGGCATACACACCAACTTCCGAGCAATAATGAGTTTAATGAATGAGCTCCGGAGGCTGGGATATGGTAGGCAGATTGCCTGCCTGACAGGGAGGTGACACATCTTTGCATAGAGTAGGGTTTCGGATTTTGTTGTCCGAATTGCTATGGGGATATTACAATCTATTTGCCAATGTCCACCTCTAAATTGTATCTCATGCATGCCTTCCTGCGAGTGTGTATGCATACGTATCCTTATCCCCCAAAAACACACATCTGGTGGTGCATGCGGCTGATTTTCTAGTCGTTTGCTGTGTTTGGCAAGGTGCCTCGACAAGTAATTAATAAGGGAATCGAAATTTGTTTACACATCTGCCCGATTATTTCGCATTAATAATACCCTCATGATGATAATGCTTTTGCATCTAGATACAGAGAGACAGTACCGATTACATACCCTTTACCTCTGCCTTATCAGCGACAGCATGTGCCATGTAGGATTTAATGCCCTACACACACCTTCATTGGTGGCACAGCGTAAATGTTTACACTTGCAACTGAATTGCAAACATTTGGGGCCACATCTGGAAGGCTTTGCTACGCAAATGCCATGCCTTCTTATCTGCTGACACTTTGTTTGGTCTGGAAAATTATGATTATAATCTATTGATTTGGATTATGGTTATTCTGGAATTATTTAAATCATTGGAACTAAAGCAGTTAATCTATTGATATTCCTTATACCAATCAGATCCAGCAACATGAATGTCTTATGGTAATTAAATGAAAGCCTACATTCAGATCTAGCATCTTAGGTGTTTAAATATTTGATTCCACTTAGCAAGATCCACAACAAATCTTCAGAAGATGCCTGATAAAATATTTAACCTTAGATACGAGTACTTTGATACCTTCAAGTCATTACGTTCCAGAAAAGACAGAGTTTATTGAAAGGAGCAAGGTTCTTCAAATAGTTTGAAATCTAAATAGTAGCAGTTTAAAGCTTATAGCTAGGCTTGACTGCCTGAGAGTATATTAATTTTTTACCTTTTTAAATAGCACTTCCTAACACTTCAGGATATATGTAGTAATAGTCAGGAATATTAAATATGTCTCTTGTTGGAAATTAGGAAGAGAAAATAGAAGATACCGATGCACGTTGGTCTTTAATGTTTGTGGATTATAATGAAAAGAACAAAATAGAGCTTTACAGAGCATTCCACATTCGTGATGTACAATTCAGAAAATAATATATCTACTTTAAGGTTCGCTTGAGGTTAAACTTGTAGGCATTTGATCCGTGACGGGAATTGTAATATTCGATACACTGGCATTGTCTATATTACTGTCTCATAAGATGGTTAACAAAATTTCATTTGTGGTAATGCCTGGTCTGAAAGTTACAGGATATAATATAATGTGTTATTCAATAACTTGTGTCCTGTTTTTTTGTAAACGTTTTGATTGCTACTTTTCTTTTGTTTAATGGGTATGTTCTGGTATCATTTCCTAGTTTACTATGTTTTTTGAGAACCTTATTCTTTAGTATATTGCTATTACGATGTCAATTCTAATAAGCAGTCTAATCCACCTCTTTGTCCCTGAATCCAACAGAACATCCATAATCCTAAGCCGTAACTAGATGGAGCGGAATTCCAATCCAAGTAAATGGTGAAGTAATTTTGCTTCCCAAAAATTGTGGACTTATGTCCCATCTTCAACAAAAAAAAATTCTGCACTTATGTCGACTCAGTTGTAGAGCATGTATTTCGTCTTCCGAGTTAGGAGTTTTGAACCCATTTGTTTTGCCAAACCGAAGTAGCAGCGGTTTCCTAGGGTAAGTCTTCGTCGAATCTCCACTAAGGTGGCCTTCATGAAGTTGATATTTACTCCGAGGTACATAGATAAACTCCTTAACCGCTTCGAAGTTATTGTTGCCAACAGTTACGTTTTTTACCAGGCGGTGGACAGATGTTTCTTTGTTTTTTGACAACATGTACTTGATTTTGTCCTAATTCAGGCCAAGTCGTTTCGCCTGCTCTTCAATTGCTGTAAAAGCCTCTAAAATGGCGCGCTTGGAGGGACAGATTTGTTAACGATAGTGCCTTCTGTGTTCACACCTGCCCTGCGCACTATCTGTCCCATCACAAGATTGAAGAAGTCACATGAAAGCGCATCTCCTTGCCGAAATCCAGTGCATATTTGGAATAGTTCAGAGGAACTGTTTTCAAATTGCACGTAGCACCGCGTGTGTTCCAGCGTCACGCGGCACAGCTGGATCAGTTTAGCCGGAATCCAAAATTCGGCCATCGCCTTGTAGAGCTCAAGGCGATGAATGCTTTGCGGCTTTGAAGTCAATGAAGAGATGGTTAGTCTCGACTTGAAATTCCAAGATCTACCTTAATGTGAAAATTTGGTCAATCGTCGATCTGCCGGGCCGGAAGTCACACTGGTACGATTAGTGTGCTGCAGAAAGGCTTCAGATGTTCACACATTACGTTGGATAAGATCTTATATGCGACATTAAGCAGGGATATGCCTCGGTAGTTCTTACAAGACATAGAATCGCATATAGAGCTATAGATAGTCCAGTCCAGTCATCGCGCATGGCTTCATCCACCCATACTTGGTTGATGATTTGATGCATGCACCCTACCAAGGCATCACCATCATGTTTGAAAAGCTCTGCTGGTAGAGCTCAGAGCAGCCGGCAGCCTTGTAGTTCTTCAGTTTTTTGATAGCTGAGCCGACCCCTTTAAAACCGGGACTCTTCATTGAATAGATGCGAGTTCTCTTCCTGCCGCCCTATCACTCTCTCTACAATAGATTTTCTAGTCCAGTTATATCGCTTAGAGTGGATGGAAATTTGCCCTAAGCAAAAAGATGGCATCCCTGTAGTCCTTAAGTGCAATCCCTTTGAATTCTACTACAATTTCATCAATATAAGGGTAAGACAAATACCCGCAAACTTTCGACTTTTTAACGAGGCTAAGCTTCTGGCTTAAAATTGGTTTTCCCAACTTTTTCAATCTGCCCACTGCATTTGAATTTTTTTGAAGCACCTTCTTCAGCTCTCCCCAGGCACGTGCTAATTGCACTGCCATCTTACTTTCAATGTATCCAAAACTGCTTTCAAAATATAAACTCCATTTCGAATGGCTCATGTAGCTACTGGATCTCAAATCTAACCTGCGGTATCGAAATTTAGTAAATTTGTCATTTTTTTCAAAACTTGAGTATAGATAGAAAGATCCTTAAACAAAACCCTTACCATTCAAAGTATGCATGTTTGTATGTATGTATGGACAAATATTTTCAGACGCTCCCTCCTTTAAGAATCTCAGTGTTTTAAAAAAACAAAACTGAACACCTGTACTCCACACAAAAGTCCTGCTGAATTATTTTTATGAACTTTCATACTTGAATCAACAGTCTTTGAACAGTTTTATTACAAAAAAAAAATTGAGACGTTTCCATTACCCGTTTCCACCAGCAACAACTCTCAACGGGCATTATCTGCAAGTGAACATTCAAATCCCAAAGGCAATATCCGCCCATCGTAGCAACCGAATTTAAAGTGAAAACGAAAAGCGCGAGTTCCTCAAGGACTCTTTGCCAAGCAAGAGAGCAGATTGCGGATAATGAGGGCTGTGGGCTGTTTTTTTAGGTAGTAACTTGTGGAGGCGGCTAAAAAGTCGCGGGTTAATGATTTCAATAATACGAAAAGCGATTTGCTTTCCGACAGAGAGATGCCCTCAGGTTATATTGGGGGAGATGCACAGATACAACCAACACCCACGCGTAGATTTTGTTGGAAAAGACCTACGTATGTATGTATGTGTTGTATGTATGTACCTAACAACAGCAGCGGTGGCTATAAATTGCTTACGGATTTGGGTCCTTTATTAAAGATTATGTGACATTTATTGTTCACGCTGTAATCGCGCGCCGCATCCTTGTTGCGTTGTTTGTTGTTGTTGTTACTGCCGTTGTTTGTGAACTCTTATTTTCATTTCAACGCCTTGGGCTATTAGTAGTGTGTCGGGTAGGGGTACGTTTCGCCTTCATTTCTAGAGTATCGTCGTCTGCTTCCACTGTAGACATTGTGCCTATAATCACTTTTATATTCAAACAACCCTCGAGCTCCACACGAAGTATAAAAAGCAAAGACGAACAAGCATAAGGACACGAACGAAAGAAGAGAGAATAAACTTTCACTGAACAACAGGAGTCATTGGCAATGTAATTTTGACTTTGTAAAATTTAATTTCCTTTTTCCTTACAACGAGGATGTGGATGGGGGCTGGTTGGCCCCCCTCACATGGCCACAAAGAGCATACGGCAAGCAACCGCCAAAGAAAATGAAAATGGAATTCGAAAGAAGAAACTTGAAAGCCGCCGGAGTAGAAGATGAGAAGTTTGTGTTTTTTATTTGCAAACGAGGGAAGAAATTAATTTTGCATTTTTAAGTAGCTGCCGTCCTGTGCTCCGCTTTGGAACTCTGGTGTGTTGTAAGGATGCAGCAGTGAGTGTCGTCGTCATAGGCGGAGCGGAAAGATCGAAAATCGTCTTGTCGAAGTGGTTGCCAAATGATATCGAGATAAAAGTCTGCAACCGGAATGAGAGTGGTCTGACCCGAATGCTTATTCTTTTCAGGACGACGACGAACGTGACTTCAATTAAATTCCTTCGATTTGCTTAATGCATACAAGTGTGGATGTGGGAGCAACCCGCGTGTTTGTCTGTGTGTGATTTAATTGAATATTTGTCCTTTGTCGGATTGCCAGAGACACGACGGAATTTGGAATTGATGGAATCGGAAGCTGATGCGTTTGCTTTCCCAAATGTCTTTGATTTACTGGAATTCGATTGTTTGTTTTTGCATATGTCGTGGATTGGTATTGGGGATATGATAGGAATTTTTGCAAGGGATATGTAAACTATTCGATAATCTTCAGGTCGTATGAGATGGTTTGTATTCGAATTGGTAGGTATTTGGTTGTCCGCAGCTATTTGGCTAGCAACCGTTGGAGATTAGAAGGGGTTTTGCTTTGATAGTTTGGGAGGAGATAACATAGTGGTTATTGGAATTGGAAATACCTGATATTACCACTAGACTTGCTTAGGAATTAAGTGACATTATTTTTATTTTTTTTTTTTATGTACACAAATTACGGTATTACAAATTCATGTTCATGTGTTTTACGAAAATCTCTTTAAAGTTACTCTAGTTACTTGCCGAGCAGAGTGGGAGTCCAATAGTATAGACAACGATCTAGGGATCAGTCTACACAGATGGCTCAAAAATGGAGATAGGTACGGGAGCAGGATTTTACTCGGAAACATTGCAAAAACAGGAATCATTCAGACTACCAGAAGCATGCAGTGTATTCCAAGCTGAAATCCTGGCAATAGAAAAAGCTGCTAAATGCATAGAAGACAGTCACCTCCCCCCCGTCGGATATAACCATCTTCGTTGACAGTCAAGCAGCTCTAAAATTGATTAAATCTAATACAATTAAATCAAAGGCAGTTAGGAACTGTCGTGATGCACTGATCACGATTAGACACCATTCGGTCAAACTCTGCTGAGTTCCCGGACATAGGACAAAGAGCCTTCTGGCACTTAATCGTAAATGGGGAGTAGAGTCCAACGACCTATGTAGAAGCGGCGGAGATTAGGAAGAGGTGGAGTCTATCCAACATCTGCTTTGCTACTGCCCCGCTCTGCAAGAATGACGCCTTCGCACTTTAGGTTCTAGGTTCTTCGCAAGCACCGCAGAGGTAGCAGGCTTCCAGATATCGGATCTTCTCCATTTTATCAAAAGTACCATCTGGTTCCCATCCCAACCAGTGACGCGATAGGTTTCTGTATTTTGTTGTTCCCACTCCATCGATATAAAATAGGGGATTCACAATGGACCTTTAGGTCTCCGAGTGGACGTGATGAGTTTTTAACCGTCACACACCCCTTCTTAACCTAACCTAACCTAACCTACTCTAGTTACTTGATTCGTATCGCTTCATTGAGATAAAGACCTTATTTGAATGGCCAGAGTCGGATGGGCTCCAGTTGTGAATGAAATGACTGAAGGTGTACCACAGGTATCCGTGTTAGGACCACTACTGTGGAACATTACGTATAATGGCGTTTTATGACTTTCAATATCCGAGTAGTCAACAAATTTAGTAGTTGCAAGTGCCAACCTCCTTGAAAAGGTAGACCATGTCGGAAACAAAGTAATAACCATTCGTCGACAGTAGCTTACAAATCTAGCGGAGCCTATAATCTAAAAGTTGGTCTAAACCAGCACAAAAACAGAAATAACCACCATCAAAACCTGTCATAGATACGGGTCTATTAGACTGCGAGACCACAAACGCGAGACTTGCTTCTGCGCGTATCAAGTTTAATAGTGACGGATAGTTAAAGTCTACTTTTGGATTCTGACAAAACTGGTAACAAGCCACAAGAAGTCACTTTGAATCTGCCTACGTATATGTTAGTAGATTTTAGTAGATGAAAGGATCATGTGTCAAAAACCCGCGATTAATTAAGATAATATCAAGGCTAATCCTAAAAGGTACTGTCACTCACTAATATTTAGAGGCAAAGACGATACAGGGAATGTCAGAAATCGATGCCATGTGAAAGCGATCACGGCTGCGGTACATTCGTCTGTTATGGACGTCAACGTTGCAGTATGCAGTATTGATGGATACGAAAATGTTTGCTTAAC
Organism: Xylota sylvarum; assembly: GCA_905220385.1. Lineage (NCBI taxonomy): Eukaryota > Metazoa > Arthropoda > Insecta > Diptera > Syrphidae > Xylota > Xylota sylvarum. The sequence continues at coordinate 126,206,917 of LR999957.1, forward strand.
AAATTGGTAGAAACTAGATGTTGTTCGACGGTATCACTCCAAAATCTGTGACGTGTCAGAGACACAACATTTTTGGGCTTAAAAGGTATGTACTAGAGCAGTAATGAAATCTATACACAAGCCCTTAGACAGCCCAGTCCTGCTATGTATGTGACGCTAAAGGACGGAGGTTTTCGAAAGCTATAGAAGACAGCATTGATTTGAGTGACTAAGTCTTGGACAACAAACGAAGGAATGTCGCCGGGTTAGAGCGCAGTGCCATGCCATGTTAAATACTTTTTAAGATATTCGGTCCTGTTTGCTTTGACGGGCCATGTAGAAAAAAATTCAGCGATGAACTAGGCAAGCAATTAAATGACATGGATTAACTCCAAAACTGTGCTTATGGTTGGATCATATGTATAAAGCAGGCTCTTCGAGTCCACTATAATATAGTAGAGGAAAATCTCAACTTAGGAGACGCGTCCAAATAGAAAAGGCCGTCAACCAACTGAGTGTATCCACTCGAGGCACTTGGCTAAATATCAGGTTTTCTATATCATTAAGTTATTAAGTATAACATGACTTTCAATAAAGAGAACGCTGATACTGTACTAGATAGATAGTACCTACTTATCAATAAGCTAAGAATGCCTTTAGTATACTGGAGTTTCACACTATCACTATTCGGATTACTGGATAGATCCCATCGTAGATCCCAGGATTTTACTACTAGAGAGCAGTGGAGTTCCATGATCCAAGAGCACGACATTTCAGCGAACATGTTTTGCTCAAGCAGTACTTCTTTACAATTTGAAGTCCGCGATATAAAGCCTAGTCATTTTAAAAGTGAGAATTGAAATCGTTTTTAGATTCACTCCTTCAAGGTATTTACGTCCGTAACTTGTTTTATATTTAGGTCATTTAACATGTAGTTTCTATATCCCGCAAAGCAGAATAAATAAGTGACTTTGAAGCTGACGTCCCTGTCCAAGACTACTTACAAAGTTCAAATAATATTTTGAACCACAAAAATGTTAAAAGAATCCCCAATGTTGATATTATTATAATAAGGATGAATATTAAAGAGAATAATGATAGAAATGAAATGAAAGAAAAAAAAATTCACATTTCAAACAAATGTATCAACCTTTTAAGAGTTTTCAACAAACGACTAACAAGGAACGTAACCTATATTAATTTCCTTAAGTCCACAGCACAAACCTCTATCATTCATCAAATTAAATCTTAATTGTTTCATTTCCTTCCGATTGTGATTAAAATCGTCTCTCCATTGTCACTGCCAGACATCCCAATGTCTAATTAAAAGGACACTTCTTTGAAAAGCCACATTAATTCTGATGAAAAGTTGCACCATCTTTCGCGTCTAACCGAAACTGAATTGCAATTAAAAACTTGTAAACAACGTCGGTCGAGGGACACTACTCCCTACACCATTTTCGAGCTTTACCTTCCACCACCAGCCCACCTGAACACCGTGCTACACCGCTGACATTTAAGCAAACAAGGATAATTAATACTCATCTGTAGAAGATCCTAAGGACTACCACGTTCCATCTTCTCCACGTCCTTCGTGTAATGGAAAATATTCGCAATTTTCTGTAATAAGCTGAAACCAAATAGTTGGTGAAAAAGCCTCGCTTCCACCACCCTAAACCAGGAAAATCTTTTACTCCCTTTAAAAATTAATACCACGTCATATATTAAACCGTTTCTACACAGAGAAGAAGAAAGGATACAAAATCGCTTGCCGGATATACAAGTAATAAACGGCGACGTGTAAGTGAAAAGATGCTCCTTTATCCTTTATTTATTTACTTTGCCAGCGTATCTGTGTGTGTATCTCGCCTTCTATCTGCGGCGATGTATGTATATGTGCGCGGGTGGGTAACACAGTGGAAAAACTTAAACCGATTAGATAGAAGTAACAGTAGCAAAAAGGTTACAAGAAAAAAAAAAACAACCCCCTCCCATCGAAAGGAGAGAGAGAAAGCGCCTCACAAGAATGGCCCCCTAATTATTATTATGAAAAGGAAAAGGCTTTCAAGATAAAAAGGGGTTATACAGCAGCAGCAGCAGCAGCAGCAGCAAACTGTTGTTAAGTATACATAGCTAGGTTAAGTATTACGCCCTCGAGCTACTCATCTAAATGCAAAGACAGCCAAAGCACAGAGGGTAATGACGATGATGGGGTTAAACCAGTATGATGGGGTAGGTGGATTGGTGACGGTGTGGTGGCAATGTTGGGAGTTTCGCTAAAGTTTCGGGTTAGATGAACCCTGTTGGTGTGTTGTAACCTCGTTAAGCTTAATTAATAGCACTGAACACCAAGGAACAGGTGCTGGTTGAATGTTTTTCTCATTCTTAGCTTTACCCTCGAGGGATGAAAAACACTACGGGAGGGTTGATGGGAAATCCTTAAAAAGCGCCGAACAAAGAGAAGACAGATTTTTGGTAGGGCACACAATTATCTCACTAACAAACGAGGAAAATTGATTTTTTCACCATTTAACGCATTATTAAAGTTGAATTCATTAGTCGGCTTTAGGGGATTTGGCAGCAAGTGGAGGAATTCAGGGTTTTATAGAAATTAAAGAGTGAGTATCAATACATGTCTAGCTATCGTAACATTTCACAAAAACACCACCATTTCCAATTTGTACGACCACTGCTTTCACAAATCCGCATCACATGACACATTTATCACCCTGGCATCCACTGGATACAGAGATTCAATAAATTCCTCTCGAATTTATTGCCTTTAAGTTCCAAGTCACCTTTACCACCCTTGGTGAGTTTAAAAAATTCATAACTTCACTATCCATGGCAACGACTGAGAATGGTTTTTGGTATTCGAATACGGTGTCCCCCTGCGGAAGACGAGGAAATTAGATTGCGACTTACGGTTGCATGAGCTTTGACAATTCGCAGGTTGCCATTGTGGCAGCGATGAAAACCCTCTTGTCTGATGGTGATTGGAATCTTGTTTTGCCGAAGGAATGAGCTTTATTAACTGAAATATTTATAAAGCTGAAAAATAAATAAAGAGGACCGTAGAGAGGTGGGACAGTGATGTGTCGCCGTCTCGGTTTCTGATTGACGTGAGTGGAAAAAAGGGATTTCAAAATACGCTTTCTCACCTTTTGTTTGAATTTAAAGTTGTACATAAAGTACATGCCGTTTGGTGTTCTAATGTGTTACTTAATTGTTGGGATATAATCTTTGTATACTAACTGCGAACGATAACAATCTAAGCTTGAAAACTGGGTTTGGAGTATCTCTCCAGAAATACATACCTTTCCATCAGGTAGGAGGCATATAGGGACACGAAATGGTTTCAATGGGTTTTTGGGAAAGAGAAGAAATAATCTACAACTTGGAAGACATGGCAATCAAATATTAAAAATTTTAGACACATCGTACTTGAGTACTGCAATTGGCAAGGAGAACAGCTTCCACTTAATGCCACTGTGAGATACCAATCACAAAGAGGATGTCCATTGTACAATGATGGTTCTAAAAAGGAAATTGCCGTTTGAAAAGACGCAGTTTCCCAGCCGAATGTCTTTTCAGGGAATCCAAGCAATTGGTAGCGGGCTTTAAGCTCCGAACACCGAATCTTCGAAATAGTGGAGGATATCTAGTCACTAAAACCCAGCGAAAACACAGTACATTTGATGCTACATAATGGGCATTAGATGAGCAGACTGATAGGGCAAGAAGAGAACCCTCATCCAGTCAATAAATTCATCGTCTTCAGCTATCGCCGAATTTGGGAACCCAGCAAAATTGATCGCGATCTACTCAGGCCCAGTTCTACCTACCAGATGGTGATTTAATACTCTACTGTAAGCTCGACTGTAAGCTAGCTGCCTTTAGTAACTACGCCAAGTTGGTCGGGGTCTTTTTCCACTTGGACGTGCCATCTGAAACACAAAATAGATTCACTAGAGAGTCCTTCGTCTAATAGTTCACTGTACCATCAAGCCTAGAACTCAAATACCCGTGGACATTGGCCGATATCATGCAGTCTGCTCTTAAGAAATTAGCAAGCTAGACTGAAAGCTGTGGCCTTTCCGTTAATCTGACGAAGACTGAGCTGGTCCTATTCACAAGAAAGCATAAACTACCTGAATTTAATCTCTCTCCCCCCTTATGCTCTCAAACAGGGCCACCTACCTAGGCTTAAAGCTTGACCGCATGCTTTTGTGGAGAGAAAATATAGTCGAACATGCCAGGAAATCCCTGGCTGCCCTATACTGCAAAAAGGCAGTAGGTTCCACTTGGGACCTACAACCAAACATTATGCACTGGTTATGCACTGCGGTAACAAACCCGATCATCATGTATGGAGTATTGGTCTAGTGGCTCGCCCTGCAGAAGAATCCAACCTAACTATATATAACGAGTTGCATATTTCAGTATTACTTATGCACTGAGAACCTCTCCCACTGAAGTGCTTCAAACCATGCTTCACTTACGCCCTCCCAATTGACATCGTCAGCAAACAACTGGCTGCCTACTCAGCAATAAGGCTGAGAAGCTCCAAACAATGGAAAGAGCAACACACTGGGCATGCCAGAATAATATTGATGCACCGACATCTTAAACAGGTCACCGACTACCTGCCCACTGAACACAACTTCAACATCGGCTTTCGCAATACCAGACAGAACTGAATGGACACAACGGGATGTCCTGCACCACGAATCGCTGTCAATTTTCGCAGACGGGTCCAAAATCGAGGACGGAGTCGGTGCTGGAGTCTTCTCCGAAGACCTACCTCGCCTTGAACCTTTCAAACTACTGCAGCATTTTTCAAGCCGATGTCTCTGCCATTCGTCAAGCAGCTGACTGGCTGGTGGTTAATGCAGTATCAGTCAGTCAGCCGTCAAATCCCTTGCATCCAGCACAACGAGATACAAGTCTGCCGCGTATCTCTTAAAGAGATAGTTGGACAGTACAACCTCACCCTTTGCTGGGTACCATGTCACTGTGACAAATCAGGAAACTGTGAGGCTGACAAACTGGCTAGACCAGGCTCTTCTGGTCTTAATAGCATAAACGTCACCGACATCAATGAGCCTACGTCTTAAGTTGAATACCTTATCAACGTCGACGAGCCGAATGAGGCCAATCATCGATGGTATCAACTCGACCAATGTCATATCGCTAGCCTGCTTTGGCCTACTTTAAACAAAACTAGGTCCATCGGTCTCCTAAAACATAGGAGAGAAATCCTCTCCAAAATAGTTAACACCCTCACTAGACACTGTGCTATAGGAAGACATGCTCAAAGATTGGGCATTGCCTATAACGACTTCTGTAGAAGCTGTATGGACGAAGAGGAAGAGGAGACCATCAGTTACCTCCTGTGCACTGCACTCGCCAACATCAGAAAGGCCACAATGATCTAAACGATCTTAACAACGCCTGCACGGCTAAGATTAGCTCCTTCCTCATAAGAAGATTAGATCGTTGGTATCTCCATCACATGCCCAAAAGTTTGCACAAAGTGTGAAAGTGTGCCGTTTAGTAGTAATAAAAAAGGTTCCATCCTTGCCAGTCATATGTAGCTAATTTAACATCTTCTACTCTGGGACTATACCTTCAACGAATAGAGGGCGCTGTAGTTCTCGCTATACACCTTTGGTGTTGTTTGAGAATCGAATCTTGAATCTTCCGTTTAGTGCACGCACTAACCATTGATTCAACGAGCCCACCATTAAGTGGTTGATGGAGGGTTCTTACAATTTTATGTGCATCAGCGAGAAGATTGCCTGAGCCGGATGTAAGAGCCTGTGTAACGAATTGAAAGCTAGTTGCAAGGTAGTTGGCCTGCTAGAATTATGTGTGCAGCTTCCCTTAAACTGAGAAGCATCATGTACAAGCGGGGTTTTCTTTTCTCTATTTCGCCTTGAGCTATAGTTACAGGTTTGGGTGGCCATATTAGCTTTAACCACCTCTACATAACCCTGTAGTTTCTGTGGAGACATCTGAGTTAGCTGATTATAAAATAGGTATCTCCGCGGTAGTATCATATGACACCTCTTTAATTTTCATCACTAACAAATTTACAAAAAAAAATCTCCTGCATACCACATCGTCTTCTTTAAGTTACTTTTTAATTATTTCGTTGAATTCATTAAGCCAACCTCGTGCTAGCCTAAAAATAACAAAACGAAGGCATTCCAAATTGCTGCAGAACTCTAATAAGAATCCCATTAAGCGACGCAATTTTGCTCCCCATCCCCCACCAATGCCAACTCCGACAGCAACAACAGCAACAATTTACCCCTCGTTCGTTGTGCATGCTCACCCCTACTCTCACACACGCGCCGCATTGACATCATTGGGTGCTAAGGCGACAACAAAAACAATTATCTCCCCCTTTTAAATTTTACACCATCATCCATTGGATTCAAGCCGAGCCAAGAGAAGAGAGCGCTGGCAATTTAATTCGCATTGTTTCGATTTTATGGTCCCATGGGTAGTTAGTGTGTCGCACTAAAATCTCCCTTGCCTACTGCTGCCATGTCGTCGGCCAGTGGGATGCCAAATCCGAAGCTATCTACTCACCGGCGTAGTACCTACAAGTTGTATGACTAATGTCCAGTTGATGTTGTTGTGTTATTGCACAGGGGGTGTTCTAAAGGGACACCAACCAACCAGTTAGCCAAACCAAACGACGACGTCGACGACGGTGACAACGACTGCCCCAACACTTGGCCGCACTCGACCTTGCTGCAACCAGGAGTAACCAAGCTACCGAACCGATTCAGACTACGCACTGTACACGCGTATGTGTTCGGTGTGGAGCGCATAAGAAATTCATGGGGTGCCATTGTAGTTGACAGTTCTGACAAATGCTTAAATGACTTCTCCGGGCGGTTCATATCATCGTCATTTTTCGGAGGCACAACCCGACCAGAGGAGGGCATGGAGTCTGAGGTAAGTGTCAACGCTGCTTTTCTGGTCCCGTCGTCTATGGTTTGGTTTGGTTTGGTTTTGTTTCTCGGTTAAGTTGGAAGCCCCTTCTACTTTCATGCCTACATGTGCATGCAACAGTCTGTCATAATTTTCACCCCTTTTACTCTTGGGGGATGACTTTGGGTTTTGTCAACGAAAAAGTTTAAAGTGATTTTTTGCGACCTTCCGGTGCTACGTTTGAACCCTTAAGAAATGAAATTTCTGATATACCCGATGGAAGGGGCCGGAAGGTATACCCCCTTATATTTGATTCATGACTTCGATGCGATTCTGTTTCCCGCTGCTCCAGGGATGTTGACGCAATCCTTGCCATTGAATCTTTTTTCCTTTTTTTTCGTGCTCCCGCTTTATTGTTATCCTTAATGTCAACACATTTGAAACAAAACGGCGGCCAAAGACCCGGGGCTACATGTTTTTGGTGGTGGGTGTCGGAGGGCAGGCATGTTAAATGGATGCAGGGACAGAAAAGGGTTGAATTTATGATGAATGGCGAGTAGGGGTGCGCTCATAAAAGAATGAAATTCCCCAAACAGTGAGCACGATATTTATGATTGTGTAGTCGGCGTCGGGATCCCTTTTTTCACGTTGGTTCTTCCTACAGGACTTTGCTGGTTTTGTTGCTTTGTTAAAGTTAGAAGTGTTTAAAATGTTTTTTTTTTTTTTTTTTGTTATTTGTGAAAAGTGCTTGCGAGGTGAATCCAATGCCGTTGACTTGGTTTAATGGATTCCTTTTCTAATCTCAGAGTTGTATTGGAAACCATACGTTGGTGGCCACAGTGATACCACACTCAGGTTGCCTTGGTTTTTTTTTTCGTTTCATCATACAGAAGGTATGACATGCTGTAATTGGTTTCCATCTGACAAAGGACTTGACATTAATCACTCATAATGGATGGGTGGACCATGAGGTGTCCTCCAAAACTTTATTTATTGTTGTTGTGCAGAAGGCTTATAAAGACTTTTTCGATTGGGACGCCCCATTTTTTCAATAGGGTTTCTTGGCTATGCGTCAAGTTAGCTACGGTTTGTTTTACGTTTCAACTTACCTATACTTGCTATTTAATCATGCAAAAGTACATCCTTCAACAATAATTGCAAATTATGCAAATACCCTTGGAACAAAAATAAATAGAAGAATCAGCAAGACTGTGCGAAAGCTAAATCTTTTACAGAATCACCAAAGACATATGGAGGATTAGCTCAAGAGATGCAAGGAGCAAGTAACTAGACTGAGGTTTTCTAGGTAAGAAATACCTGAAGACGCACTACAACCCTCATAAAGCACTGAAAAGCAAATAGGCGGCAGGACTTGACTTGAGACTTGAGATTCGGTGAGCTGCCCGCTGCCTATTGTAGGTAAGGTAGTAGCTTGTAAGAATCCTGAAGCAAATAAAATAACATCTAGAACACAGAATTGATGCCGAATAAGCGACTTTATGCTCTGGATCCTCATGTGTCGACAACATTAGCACTTTCTGGATCATAATCAAGCAGTGCGGTGAATACTGATCGCCACTTCACGAGATGACAAGGACACCAACCAACGCCAGAACTTAAGCAAAGCAGAAATATACATAAGTGGTCTTGCCTAAGTACCAGGTTATTGAGTTGAAATTCTTTATACAGACGGACATCAAAGGTTCTTTTCAATAATATTCGTCGTACTCTCAGATGTTTGTCAGACGCTCGTGACAGATTGGACCATGAGGAGAACTTTGGTATTGTCAGGGAATCGAACATCATCCTTTAGGCTCTGTCACTTTGTAATTTTTGATTCAAAATAATTTTGGTTTAATGAGCCTTCTCATCATATCTGCATACTACTCCTGATTACTACTTCAGGATAGGATCTCTACCATTAATTAGAGGGTCTACCCTAATGCTTAACTCCTTTTCCCATCCATTTGAATTCCTCTCTTCGAGGTTGTAAGAAACGACGGATTCTGTTTTTTTGCATTGTACTCACTCCAGAAAACAAGGATTTTGTACTGCTCTCTAGGAGCACACGCTGAAGGATTGCGGTGAGACCATTTAGGCAGTTGTATCACAGGACCATTTTAATTTTAGAAAAACGTTACCACATTTCTCGTGAGTGAAAAGGATTTTAATTGTTCAGGTTTTGAAATGTTTCTTTATGGCTAGAAGGGTTAGGTCCGCGAATGTATTTGAAACATCTCACAAACGTAAACCACAGATTGACAGTTTTAGATTCTCAGAATCCATGTCCCTTTAACTCACTGCTAGTTACCGCAATTGCCCAAACGGGAATATAATGAATCCCTGTCAAAATTTAAGTAAAATATCGTGTAAGTATTTTTGATATTAGATATAAATAAGTAATTTTGTTAAATATAAGGAGGACCTGTTCCACATTTCCAATTGATAAAAAAAAATCTTATCTTTTACCAATCGACCGGAATTTCCTGAAGCACTGCAGTGCTACTGCTACATCACCTCCACCATCAAGTCATAATGTCCTTCGAATAGTTTCTCATTTTTCATTTGTCCGCAAAATCCAAAGGAAAGCGATTCTGTCACCCCAATTGTATCCAATTTTTCTTTTTTTTTGTCTGCTGAGCAAAAATCTACACGTTCATCCAAGAATGTCATTTATCTGTGTCCTGTTTTTTTTTTCCTCGTTTATTGGTTTCAAAGCTAGACCTGCCCATCCTTTAGATATTCCAAGAAGAAGAGATTTAAAAAAAAAAAAAATGACAGAAGGAAAATTGCGATAATGACGTGATTTTTTCGCCCTTGGCAGTCGATGGGTGTGGGGGGAGGCGGAGATGGTGTGTATAGTTGATTTAAAATGCAGATGTGGAAGAGATTTCGAACGTTAGAAACGAAATCAAAAAGCAGGAAACCACCCTCGCACTTTATGCAACATTCATTTTTCGTCCATGAGTAACGGTTTGGTTTTTTTTTTTTGTTTTGTTTTGTTTCTTTTAACGCAGAGTTCCGTTTCCTAACTTCTCGGGAGTCCTTTCCTTTTCTCGTTGTTAACTTCCTAACGTTCTGTATAAATTATGGAAACGGAAGTTTCATGTTTATCCTGGGCTGCTTTAGTTCTCCTTCTGTTGGAGTGTGCTTTCTTTTTGTTTGTTATCTTATTTCTTTGATACAGTTTTTCCGGCATTATTGAGGGTTCTTGGAAATTAACTTCATCAATTACTTATTAGAAAATACATTAAACTGTAAATTTATTTTAGAATAATAAACGAATGTTACCTTGGCGTTGCTGCTGTTGGCGGTGTAATTTGAAATTCCGAATCGTGAAACCAAAGAATGGTGGTTCCATTGTTTGGTTAATGAAGGACAGGTGTGTATATGTTTATATGTATATCTTTATTTAATTCTAAGAATTCAAAAATGGTAAAGACTTTACAGTTTTGAAGTAGAGGAAATAAATGTCTTTAAAAGTGTATATTGGATCCAGGGCTACCAACTGCAACTGTTTAAAACTATTCGAAATATTTTTGGTTATGATTGATCTGTAAGAGGTTTGTTTTTAGCAACATATGACTAGTAGACCCATTACCTTTTTATTAATTTTAAGACCTCCGATGCAGCTCTAAAAACCAAGTGTTGAAGAAAACGAAGTTGTAAAGAGATGCTCAATCTATGGAACCAGAGAGCAGTCGATGAATGAAAGGAATGTCTGCAACATCGCTACGTTTCTCAAATGAATTGAGATTGATGAGCTTAAGACGGTCTTGATAGGGAGGCAGGATAAGTGGGTTCCATTGGGTTACAAGAAAGAACTCGAAGGGTAAATCGACGAAAACGACTTTGAATGTTCTCGATTCTTGATACATGTACATACTTGCTGATAGGAGGACCACGCTTGACGTGTGTATTGGCGTATTCAAGTAAGGGACGAACAAAAGTTATGTAGGGTTCTAGTCAGGAAAGGGTTAGAGAATTCTTTAGACCATCGTTTAACAAAGGCAAGAGATGAGCTAGCTTTCAGAATTATCTCATCAATATGGGAACGGAAGTTAAGCACCTTATCGTACAATATTCCAAGGTCGGGAAGATATTGAACGATTGATATAGGCTGACCGTGGAGAAGGTAAAGGTGAGGAAGGGTTACGTGGTAACGATATTGAGCTCTAAGCAATTTTTGCAGCACCAGTACGAAAAACTATCTAGGTCTTGTTGAACGAGACAGTAGTCTTGGAGTGAAGATCTCTTTATGATAAAAAAATTTAGTAACATGCGCATAGAGAGAAAGGGAGGAGTGTTTTATTAACCTATCGACATTTGTTTTGGTTAGAATGAAGAAAATGGGGCCACGATGGCTGCCTTGTGGAACACCCGAGGTGGTCGAAAAAGGAGCCGATAGAACGGATCTAAAGCCAACACAAAAACGGTCTTTCATGTAAGAAGATATCCATATTAACAATATGGGTTCAAAACCGAGGGCAGACAATTTGAAAAGGATCAGGTTATGAGATATCTGATCAAAAGTTTTACTGACATCAGTTGCAATAACGTCGACTTCTTTGCCATTCTTTAAGGCAAATGACACGAATTCGGCGAGGATTGTCGTAGCTGATCTAATTTCAAAAAGCCATGTTGGTTAGGGGAAACTAAAGACTTGTACTGAAGCTTAAGACTTCGTATAAAACACTTTCAAAAAGGTTGGGTATATGGGAAAGTTTAGCAATGGGACGATAATTTGTTACTTCCTTCCTTGAGCACTTTTTGTGTATCGGGGTTATTTAAGAGGTTTTCCAAATCTGAGGAAATTTTCCTTAAGAAAGAGATAGGCGAAGTATGTGAGAGAGGGGGAGGAAGAGATTAGACGAACATTTTTTGAGGATGGATATTTGGCAGGGCGACCATCTGGACCGGAATTCATCATTAAGATCCTGTAATTTATTTTCGATAAGCGTAGGATCGAAGTGTTGAGACAGAAAAGAACCACCAGAGATGTTAAGTAGGTGATTGAAGTAATAGGGATCCAGATCGAAGGAGTTGTCGGCGAAAGATTGTTTGAAATAGGTGGCAAAAAAGTAGGCAGTGGTACGTGGATCAGTTGATAAAATGTTTTCAAAAGAGAGTGAGAGAGGGAGGGTAACCGTCAGATTTTCTTTTATAGTTGACCAATTGGAAAAAAGACTTAGGGTCCTTTATCAGAATTTTTGCGCATTAATAAGATAAAGCTGGTAGAGAGAGTTATAAAGCTGCCTGAATTGAAGGTAACAACATCGTTCTTGAGAGAATTGACATAATCGGAAGAACACAGCTTACCTAGGATAAACAATAAATTCAGACACTGACACCAGCGCTTGGATCAACCGAAGATTAACTCTTGCCAATCTTTTGGCTAAGAAGGCAATTGTGTAGCAAAGCCCTACGGCGCAGAAGCATGGACTTATTTAAGAATGGATGAGGCCGCTCTCTGTTGTTATGAGAAAAAAATTAAAATACTTTCGGTGAGTTTTGGTCCCCTCTGCATAAATGGAGAGTGGAAAAGAAGATACAATCGACAGTGACATCGACCTAGTCAGAGGAGTTGAAATACAACGACTCAGATGACTGAGTAGATCGAATGGACAACAATACGCCGGCTTGGAGAGTCTTCGAATAGCGGAAAGAAGGACGGCGCAGCCCAGGAAAACATCACCGCTCAATTGGAAGGGGACATCCACTTAATGTGCGAAACTTAAGGAAGCTGGCTTGTTGATTGAGGCCCAGGTCAAGTTCAATACACACCATCAGACAAAGTCTTGACAACAGATGGAGTATGACCAATCACGAACTAACTCGAGACTAACTCATATGCAACCAAATAGAAGCAGGAAAAGAAAACGCCGTTTGTCAGAGCATCAACAGTAGATACAGTGAACGCGGTCACAAATGCTGCACAGAAGGCTATACCTAGAAGGAAGGCAACGAAAAGATGGATCTAAGAAATATTACCAACCCTTGCCATAAAAAAAAACCAGTTTAACATGCCTAACGAAAGACATATCCTAAAGTACTCAGAAACATGCAAATACCAAAGTATACCATTAGAACAGTGACATACAATTTTCGCTGGATAATCCTGTTATATAAAATGGACATGGGTTAAGAGACTACAAGGTCATGGGTAGCATACCGGAAGGCTGTGTGCTTGGTGCACTACTTCATCGAAGATGCAACATTTGCTGAATTCGTTGAGAGTATCAACATCATCATTAGCACTAAACACCTGAAAGAAGTTGAGCAGATCAGTAATTCATCAATAAGAATTGTTTAACAGTGGCTTGTTTCGGCCGACCTCACGCTAGCAGATCAAAAAACTGAGTGGCAGGAAGAAGGAAGCAAATTGAAACCATATCGATATAGATTGATTGGCTTAAAGCATTCATGCACCAAACTGAGTGATTCATAATAATGCAGTATTTCGGGTATGGACAGGTTGATGCGTGGCATTAATTCTATGAAAATGCAAAAACAGTTGTCGTGCGTCCAGAGTTTCAATACACTGAACTCTGTTTTTTAGTTATAAGAGACAAATTTTTATTGACAGAGTTGATAATGCTATTTAGGACTCCAACTTGCAATAGATACATATACATATGTATGATTGAAAAAAAATTGTATTTTCAAAATTTTGCATATCTTGAAACCTTTCTGATTTAATTTATGTACGTCCTTGCTTTTCAAAATCATAATCTCCTCATCGAATAAAATTACATTCCTTTACCCAAAACCTGAAATGCCATACATACACGAAAGCAGAACCCAACTTGAATTTTAAATCACTCTAATCCCGGCGATCCTCTAGAGTCATCATTGCCGTCATCACCATTATCATCATCCGTATAAGCATCTCACAAATATAAAAAGCATTAAAAAATAAGTGATTCCATTAGAAATGACTACTTAAGCTTGTGACATGACCCGAGACTGCCTGGCTACCCGGCTACAGACGACGGCGACCCAACTAATCCTTTTGTAAATTTGTTAAAACAAAAAGGATAACTCCAATCGCTCAGGAAATTATCGTAAGCGCCGAAAAACGAGCAACAACCCGACAAAAAAAAAAGTATCAAACAACTTCTATTTTTTTTCTTCCAGTTTATTTGTTGCCACACCCCCCCTACTCCCGGTTGATTTGGTTTCTCTTGTTTTTTTTTTTCGTTGTTTGAAAAAGACTAAATGTAAATCCTTTAGTATTATCCCACTTACCGCGAAGGATATGGCTGTGATGAAGTCAGTCGATGGAAAAAGAAAATCTGTCTGAAGTTCTAAAGATGTAGGAAACTCGAAAATCATCCCTTACGGAATTCTATGCTTTAGGGAAAAAAAAATCACATCACCCCCACCAAACCAATCGGCGTTGTCACCCACCATTTGATTTCGTACTTCAGCCGTGATAAATTTGACAGAAAGACGTCGCTCGGGCGTTTTGCGACCATGCGACAGCGGTCTCGCCCTCCGTCCACAATCTTTTTTAAAGCATAATGAAAAGAAAAACAACGAAAAAAAAAACCGAAAAGAAAAAGTGAAATCTGATTGAATTAAATGAAAAACGAAGAAAAATCCTAATTTCCCGAGCAAACACTTTGACGGAGCTGGAGGAGGACAAGGAGTCAGTCAGAGAAAATGAGCAATCATTTGCGTCCACAAAGGTCTGGGGGAGGTAAATAAATTGGATCCTTTTTTTTTAATACACAGGGGTTGAATTATTTTTTTTCTCCACTTCAGCTAAGAAAAAGTAGCCTTGGTTAAATTAAGGGTTCGTTAACACCAAACCGTCAATTGCAAGCATTTGAACTGAGATGGAAAAAGATTAGACCGGTTTTTATTTGGCACGTTTTTATTGAAAGGGATGTAAAAAATGGATTTAAAAAAAAAAAAACTTACCCCTTCCACTTCTCCCCACGAATCGAAGATCATTGAATTTTGCTACTTGATTCTTCATAACCGCTGTACAATTGCGTAGCTCACCACAGAAGTTCTCATCGTTTCCAGCGCGTATGGTCACAATAGTTCCATCCATGACATCACCCAACGCTAGAACTTTAAAGGCAATCGGTAGAGTTTTGTTGGAGCGCCAGTGGGTTGGCAGCACTGTGCAGACCTAAAACATTAAAATAGTATTTTTTAAACATTAAATTTGTTTTGAGTGTGTTTAAAACTTATCAATTTACGTCTGCAATTAAGTCTACAAAATTCTGACTTATATATAACTGCTATTTAAGTTATTGGAACTCAGTGAACGGTTTCAAGGGCAGGACTTCGCTTTGTAGTCATTTGGATGCACATTCAATTACTTAGCATTCAATTACTAAGTTTTTGAACTCTCATAAGGGCGTTAGGGCGTTCGCCTCTCCTAAGCATTTCCCTAATAACCGTGACTCTTGCTTGAATGTCCACGTTTTCATATCTTGGGTTTAATAAGCTCAGCTTGGCTTGGCCACAAGATTCTCAAAATTTATGGACATCGATAAGAAAAGTTTTGCAGATCTTTTGTGGCGTTGGTAGATAATTCATCGTTAGCGTGATTTTACTAGTTCCAAGTTGGGACGATGTTCGAATATGGAATAGTTCTGAGTTCTGGAATAGTGGTCAGATTGAGTGTTAAGTATCAAGGTAAATATAAGATTTGGGGCTAGCGAATTTGGCGAATCAGCTCGGCTAACTAGAACTTGTGGACTCTTGTTTAAACGATGAAAAGAAAGAATCCAGAACTAAGCTTAATCCTACAATCAATTCACTATTCGTAGCTTCTTAGCTTAGCTTATTCTTAGATTAAATATCACTATAATAATGAGCAGCCATCTCCGCAATAATTGCCAGTATGGTTTCCGTCAAAAACGTTCCACAGGGGAACTTATTGTCTACCTATCGGAAAATGAAACGCAATTATTGACCATTACGGTGAATTCAATTTGACAAGGCGGCGGGGCGGTGTCACCTGATTAAATTACGAACTGTCACTTGTGTCCAATACACTGCTACAATTCATCACGGAAGCGTGTATTCCATCCAAAAGTTTTATGAAAATAAACATTTTCAAACATTTTTAATGCACTTTGTAAAATTCGTCAAATAATTTGACCACTTGCAAAATTTACTGATTTTATCACTCTACTGTACGTTTTCTTTTCCCAATTTTAATATACATTTTGTATTTTACTTATGGACAATAGACATTTTTGAGAAAGAGTTCCACAAACCTAATAAAATGTATAAAAAAAAATTTAGATCGGTTTAGTGGTACTCAGAATCGTCGAGGCTGCCCCATTTCGTCTCTTGATTTTCTCCCCACTTACAATAATGCAGCTTTGAACTACAGGGGACCTTATTGTGTACCTAACAAGCTTTTTAAGTAATCGATTTATACAAGTTGTATAGGACGGATATAATTCTACCTCATTCTCAGCCAATACTGGTGTACCACAAGGATCAGTTCTCTCCCGACCCTGTTTTTAATATTTATTGACGACCTTCTCTCTCTTACTCGCCATCCTTTTCTTTGTGCATGACAGCACTCTTGACTTCGCTTATTCTTTAACAAGGAGGCTAAGACCCCAAAATGTGGAGTCTCACTGGCAGCGAATGTCTACCGAGCTCAACTCCGATATTGATACAATCATCAATTGGGGTGCAAAAAACCGAGTTGAGTTCAATTCTTCAAAAATCCAGGGCTGTCTCCTGTCTCTGAAGCGGGATAATAAAGCCAAACTAAAAATGGATAGAACTGCTATTGAGAAATATAATGACTTGTCAATGCTTGGCATGCAAGTTACCCCAGACCTTCGCTGAAATCACCAGATTTCCAAAGCCTCGAAAGGTGGCTAGGTGCCTAGGATTCATCAAGAGGTGTAAATATTTTTCAGTCCTGCAGCCTCGCCTACTATCTAAAAAGCTTATATTCGTTCGAAACTAGAATACAACTTACATGTTTGGGCGGGAGCACCCGCAACTTGTTCGAGCTTGTTAGATCGAGTCCAGCATCGACATGTAGATTGATCGGTGACCATTCAATTTACAATCAAATCTATTCGCTAGAGCATCGTCGGAATGTTGGATGCTTATCGGTCCTGTATCGATATTTCCGAAACCTATTTTCGGTCGCATAGTGAAATTCCGAAACTGGTTTTTTAGCCCGTCAACACGTTTGTGGAGTTGTTCCTCAATATTTCCTACAAATTCTGATCTATAAAGATATAAAGTCAACGCGCATTGTGACCTATCTTGTCACTTTCCTATACCCTTTCCTTTTACTCCATTACTGGGTTTATAACTTTAACTTTAGTCCTAATTTATCACTTAGGATACATTTAAAAAAAAATTAACAATCAAATGTCAATCTTTGATATGTATACGTGCATGTCTATTAACCCCAAACTTTTCTGTACTCAAAACTCGTCTATTAAACAGAATTTAAACCGCATTGACATCCATGAATGCTTAAGAGCTTAGCTCCCATAAAGTCATAATCCTCAAAAATGGTCCAACATATAGATACATACTTTATGATACAGTAGTTTGCGACTAAATCGTATATTCAATCACATTACAAGTTCACCTTTGTTGGTTTACAAGAACACTGTGAATTTCTAAAGTTTGAAAAACTCAGTATTCTTTGAATTCCTCTCTTTTCTTTCTCCAACTAAACTCTAATTCGTCTAATCCTTCCCTTCAATCATTTGATCCTTGAGAGAACGTTACTGATAGTAGTGGCTGTAATTTAAAATATCGGTAAGATGGATTCAAGAAGTACCTAGTGGTACTGGTGGTATTATTTCTGGAAAATATATTTATAAATACAAATTTTTGGCGCAACATGTCCATGGGACCTAGGACATAGCTTCTCTCATTCAAGTTGTGCGTGTTATATGGAAGGGGCTGAATGCCGAATGCCGTATCCGAAGGACAATTTTTGTTTTGAGAAGTTTTTTCATGACTGTTTTACTCTCAGATGGTTGTCAGACGCTTGCGAGAGGTGGGAGCGTGAAAGAAATTTTAGGTATTGTCTGGGGATTTCAAACCTCTCGCTCCGTAGTCCAACTCACTAACCACTTGAGCCACGGCGCTCACAAGTACGTCAATTTACGACAGTTTGAAAAGATTTAATAATAGGCCTGGTGTAGGCCTTTCTGCATTAAAAATCAGAATCAGAAATTTCTAACAGTGGGGTAAATTGTCTCTGAGAATGATAAAAATATCAAGAAAGTTAGGGAACGCACCGAACAACAAAATCTGACAATTGAAATGTCATGTATGAAGAATAACAAAACACGAGAAAGACTATAAAATCTTTAGCAACATCTATGAATACATATGTACATATGTACATATGTTCCCAAAGCACATAAAAATAAAATTCAGTATAAATTTGATTGCTAAGAAACAAAGAAATGTCTGAAGAATCAAAGTCAAATTGTAAATATAATGCTTTTGACAGATTGTACACCACTTAAGCGGCCTATATACACTACACTTGTGCGCGCACCGGTGTGGCCTTCCACCACACACATCACACCGATCGAGACATCAACCCCAAAAATCAAACTATTTTGATTTTATACGCACCGTGCGCGCACAAGTGTGATGTGTATGTAGCCGCTTTAGCTACAAAAATTTGTTGGGTAGAAATTCGTAAGTTTTTCAACTGAGAGGAAATTTTACTCTCTCGTGTCGTCTTTGTTTTTTGTATTAGGGAACGGAGTTGGGCTAGAATTTGTAAAAATTCGCACTAATTTGTACCAATTTTCAGGTAAAAGAACAGACCTAATATTTAATTTGAAAAGTCTAAGCTAAGATGTTTCTGAAATCGTAAAACTTGCTATATTTTATGTTGAGCAAAAAAAATAGAGCTAAAGCTCAAACTAATTTTGTATGATAAAAACGGAAACAAAATAATAAACTATTCAATCATCACTGGTTTGACATTTTTAAACGGATATTCGACGATAATTAGTCAGAAAGAAGTGGTTCATACCATCCTAGCTTAGTCGATAAGGAACTCATCTAGTCTATCTCAGAATTGTTTTAGAAGTCATTGTCACCTCGAAAATGCTTTACATACATACTTACATAAGTATATATAAAAAAAACGCAAGACATTAGATGTGAACAAAACAAAAGAACTTCAAAAAACATTTCTTAACTAAGACCAAAAACACACCAACCATGATATGTAATGATGAAACGAATAAAAGTTGCAAGACTTCGAGTTGAAAGAGTAGACTAAGTAAATATTTAGAAACCAGAAAAAGTAGTAGAAGTTCCCTGGAGCTCATAATCTTACAAATTTTATTTAACATGTCTAAATATAAACGTCAGTGATATGCCATGTGGTTCTTACGGTACGAGTGCCACGATTAGGCATACATAAGTATGTATTCCGTCGGGTACATACATAAAATAACAGTTTGTAATTCTCACAATGAATTGAGACGTTTAAACCAACTCTCAGAGCGTAAAGAAGTGGTAAACAGCACTTAAGCTGATAGTACATATGTATGAGTAAACAACAGATGACACTGATAAGGATTTTACATAGCATGTGTACATAAAAATAGAAAGTGTACTAAAGCCAAGTTTAACGTGAGAACAGGTATGCCAATAAGATCCGCTTAGTCCTACGCAATGTTTACAAAAACTGAAAACTTGTTGGTCACATTACAATCACTGTCATATACGACGTTTGATTGTTTCGTTTTACAATTGTCTTTCGCATTTTTTTTTTACAATTAGACATTTTAGATTATTTAGATGTCTATAAAGCCAAGTAGTTTGATGAGCAAGACTAGTTCAGTTGACAGTATATAGGGAAGTCTGGAACTCTTTTAAAGAAAATTGCAGACTAATCGACCACGAGAGCACATGGCAGAGACACTAATAAATAATGATTGGTATTAGGGAGCAAGTGATTGAGAAGAGCATGTATAGCAATTTAACACACTATCATCAACGAGTGATCACGTAATTTTTTGTCAGTGACAGCAAAAGAAAACCATGTACTTCACCTATGTACCTATAGTATATACATTTCAGAGCAATATATAGATTTTCTTTCTTCGAAACCGATCGTGCTGATTTTTTGACTGAGATGGATTAATATCCACGAATTTGATAACAATTTCATTACATTTCTAATGATAATGAAAGTGGAATGAAGTGATGTGAAAGTGGGTTTATCTGTACTGCTTCGGATCCTCCACTCGGATAGATTTTCCTAACTCCTAGCCAACTTGGAGTGCGCTAATGTAGTTAACTAAGAACTACTTACTAATTTTCATAAGTGCAAAATTGTGGAACTGTGGGACAATATCAAGCTTAGCTTTAAAATCTAGTTTGAAATTCGGTGAAAATCAATAAGAAGTCTGAGAATATTCCGGTCACTATACAAAACCATCTAAAACCAGAAAAAAAACATTGAATATGCTGGACTTTTATGTAAGTACTTACAACATGAGGTGATCCAGTTTTAACCAACTCTCCTGGATGTTCGGCCAGCAATCCGTCAACAGTTCTTTCGAATAGATTCTCTGGCGTTAAATACGGACTATTGTCCACACTTTTCTTACTGGGCACATTGTTATTATTACTACTGGTGTTTCCACTATTGTTACTGCCACTATTATTATTGTTGTGGTTGCTGCTTTCACTGCCCCGACTAGCTCGGCCACCCTCATGATGTGACTGATTCGTTGTGGAACTAACTTCACTTGAAATATGCATATCACTAATTTTTTTCTTAATTTCAATGAATTCTATTTCGTTTTATTTTTCTATTCACTTTAAGTTATGCATAAAACTAACACTTAAATTTATCACAGGTTATGTACACATTTTTTTCCTAAAGAAAATAATAGGAAATTATTTTTTAACACAATGCCAGTAAGTAAAGAAAAAACTAGCGCTTGCAACGTGTGGTGGAAACCTGTTGAACTTATCCGAAAGTTGTACCGAGGAGATGTCAAGAAATATGTTCAAACACAAACAGTTACACGACACGACTAAACACAATGACAGTTCTCAAGTATTACTTAATCAAACGATTTAAAAAAAAATTGGTGTAGAACAAAGCTAAATTTTTATTCCAAAACCAACTCTTTACTGCACTTCAACCGCCAACGACATAATAGAGTGAAATATTTCTACGGAACCGACCAGTGTCCGGTCGCTTATGATTTCAACTTTCGAATAAACCGATAAAAATTAACAAAAAAAAAGAACTTTTTGTAAAGTTCTCAATATCTCATGTACGCGTTGAATAATAATTTTCACCGTTAATAATGTCCTTTTTATTCCAGTGCGTCCTCCCCATATGTGACAGTCCGGTTGGTTTTTTGTACGATTCGGTTTTTTTCTGGTCAAATGTGTGAGTTGGGTTTCATTTATTAATTTTTTTTTTTATTTGCTTCTTCTCTTAGCCCAATTTGTATATAAAATGGAAAAATAATAATTCGAATATATAAAAAAAAAAAAATAATAAAATGATGATTTTTGCCGGTGGCACTCGCTCATTCGTGCTACCCCGTACGTATGGGGATGTCCTGAAATTAAATGCACACACAAAGTTTAAGCATTGGTGGCTTTTGTGTTCTCGGGCCGCAGACCATACAGTGGTGGGCCACATGGCATACAACCAAACAAATCAGTAACAACACCATAACGAAAAAAAAAAAAATATTAAATTATCAAAATACAGTTGGTTGTGAAAGTGTTCAACCGCAGATTTATTCAGAACAATGCATTTGTCAAACGTCTAAATCGGTGAACATGCACTTTCCGATTCACCAGCTTTGAATAGTTCAAAATAGGGAAAGCACATCCCTTCAAACAACCAGCCAACCATTAGATTAAATAATAACTAAGAAGCGGACAGCGGTCGGCAAGAGAGAAGAAGCCTTTTAATAGACTAATTTCATCTCAAAAATACAAATTTTTGGCGCGAGAGGTCCATGGGACCCAGCTTCTAACAAGCATCCGTGTTGTGCGTGTTATATTCTTCACACGAATGGAAGGGGCGGGCCTACTGTTTAATGCCGGATCCGAACGGCAGATTTTGTTTTTTGAGAAGCTTTTTCATGACAGGTTTTACTTTCGGATGTTTGTCAGATGCTCGCGAGAGGTGGGGCCGTGAAAGAAATTTTAGGTGTTATTTGGGGATTGAACCTGGAACCCCTCGCTCCGTAGTCCAACGCACTAACCACTTGAGCCATGGCGCCACAATTTTAATTTTTCTAATTTCATTTCAAAAAATCAATTATACCCTGAAGTTAGCTACTCTAAGCCCACAAAGATGAAGGCATTATTAAGTCTGGGAAGGGAATAGTATTTTATGTAAATATACGAAGTACGATTATAATATGTGAACGCATCCCTTTGACACAATCTATTGGAAGGAGAATTTATTTAGTGTTAAGTTAAGTTATATTGGGTAGACTGGCTGCCCCGGCTATAGCTGAGGCTCTCTAGGTCCAAAGCTAGGTTCGTTGTGGTATCAGTTGTTGAATAAACCGTATCCTCGCATACTCGTCATTTTCGTTACCTTGAAAAATAATCTCGACTAGGAGATTGCATTGGGTAATTTATACTTACACCTTCTTTATACAATTCTTTTTATTCAATTTCAAATGTCCAGACCTGAGTGGTTTCACTGGGTCTTGATATTAGTAATTGTCTAGAGTTTTCTCTTATAATGCGAGAAAGTCAATGTAATTTGAGTAATATTCTCGTTCTTCTTTTCGTCTCTAGAGCACTATAACTTCTATCCTCGATTTTGGACTGTTTCTTAGAAGAAGGTATCTACTGATTATCAAGTGGAGTCATGGACAGAGTAGATCAACATTTTGTTGTAGCTCTACTGGAATGGGTGAGGTTATTTTCAGAGCATACTATATGACTCCTGCTTTGATAAGATATTATTATCTTTGATATAGCTTTCCTACATCCTAAAAACTGTTTTAAGGAACTATTGCTTAACCTAAAGTCTTTTTGATAAGCTGATCATAAATCAGCAAAAATCAATTATCGAAAACCCTTCTACATAATTAGACTTAGTCAACCTAAAAGTTAAATGAGGTTAAAATAAGTCAGAAACAGTCAACTACAGATGAAAATAGTCTCACGTCATAGAAAAAGAAACAAATGATTCAGGTTTTGAAAGTATGAACTGATAAACTGATAATCCAAAGAAATTATTGTGAGCAAAAGTAATTCCAAGTTTCAGAAACTGGTACAAACTTTTTACATGTCAAACATTTCAGTTACAATTTTTTGGTCGCAGCTCTTTCATATTAAAGGACCTGTATAGGCATAATCAAAAACTTATTTAACAAATGTTTGAAAACTTTGAATTCATGTATTCTTTACAAACCTTTTGACAGACAAAAAAAAAGGGACAGCAAAATATTTTCATACACCACTGTAAATAAACATCCTGACAGATAAACAAACAAAAAAAGAAAAAAAAAACACCAAAGCACATGCAGATCAACTGCGAGTTGGTCAAACAACACAGACCATTTAAAAAGTCCTCATTCCAAGAATTTCAAGAACGGGATGGTTTTGGTGGGTGATTAAGTGGACCCATAGAACAACCAGTAGATGGGGGTCAACAATTTTTTTTCTCCTCTGACCATATGTGTTTTCCTGAAATATGACAAAGTACGAAAGAGGATAAAAGTCGAAAATAAAAACAACAAAGTGAAAATCATATAGAAATTCAAATTATTATTTTCACAGGATAACTCTTCATGCAAGTGAAAGAAAAACAAAAAAAAAAAAAAAATATATTATATGCCACCACAGATGCGAATTAAATCGCGGGACTAATGTGTTTTTTTCGAGGACACATTTTTTTTTTTCATTTATCTACATATATAATGCCCTATCCTTTATGTGTGCTTTGTTGTTTTTCGATGGCTTCCGCAAGGATGATGATTCAAACAATCTGTCAGTTGATTATGAATGAAGGATATGGTAATGTGTGATAAAATGTTTGCTGTTCCATTTTTGTTTTTTATTTTTTTGTTTTATTTTAAACTTTTGAAATAATTTTGCAAATTTGTCGTTAGAGCTGTTGAAAATGAGATAAAGGAACATTATTATGTTTTTTTATGATGAATTTAGACGGGGTAGGTATACCATACTGTGTACATTTAATTGGGGGTAGAGGTTGCTCATTTTGATGAAGAGCTATTTAAAATCCTATTTGTAATGTTAATAATTTGGAGTATTATTTTTCTAAAGTCAGCGACGTTGAAAATGATACAGATTTTATTAAAAGGTAGGAAGCGATAAACGGGTAAATGTTTCAGAGGTTAAGTCAAGAAAATGCAATGAGTTTGGTGTGTCATGATTTTGGTACACTTTTAAAATAACCAATCGAAGTTTGAAATCCAAGTAATATCTTAAGTTCCTGACTTAACCTACCCTTTACCGGTCTAATTTTTATGATTGCTAACTTTGGAAGTCTACCGTCGTCAACATTAAAGTTCAGTGCCAACGCTGCCAACATGCTATCAGTACCGTCACCAACAAATAAAAACTTGACAATTCATATTCTTGAGTTTTTTTTTGCGAAAAATGGCATCTTCTGAAATTTGACAGGCTAACTTTATGTTAAGCAAAGGAAGACTTACTCTCCCACCCGCAGAGTATTCGGATCTACCTGAAGGAGCAACAATCATAGTAGAAAATGCATCCATATGCATAAGGATTTTAAAAAGGCTTCTTATTTAAGTCTAGACGTTTCGATTATTTAAAGATACCTTCAAGAAAAAAATAAACCTATAAATATAAATAACAAAAATCTAACATTAAGAATTTACTGACTCAAATTGGTCCGTCGCTCACTGTACTCACAGCCTAATGAAAAGCCAAAAAAAAAGAAAAAAAAAACCAGTCCTACAAAAAAATAACGAGAAAAACATTTTAAATGTATACTTTATGATAAAAATTTTCCGGCTTTTCGCACAAATGAATGAAACATGAAAACTCATCACGATTGTCAGTGGCTAAAACTCAAACTCAGTCAGGATGCCATCGGGTATCCTTGCTGTCTACCCCCATTGTGGGTTGAAAAATCACAGAAACCGTCGGTAATCGGCAATGGAAATGCGACTGTTGCAACAGCCGCTAGCACATTGCCAAATAACAATAACAACAATACAATGAAACGGAACGAAGGATAAACAAAAACAACAAAAGTAGAGGACGAAAAAAAAAACAACACGGAACGGTATGTGGTAAAGAACTACAATCGCCTGTGAAAACCGCACATATGGCCAAAATAACTTCAGGAAAACACACACACACCGACGACGTGCAAATTCCGACAGTACAAACAGCAAAATTATGTTTATTAAGCGCAAAAGGAAGTGGATAAATAAAAAAAAATAAAAAAAAATATTAAATATAAACTATATGGATGATTTAAAATTGTCCCTTTAAAATCAGCAACAGAATACTGCAGGCATTTAAATTTTAATTAAAGGGCTATTCAAATAAATTTATAGATCGAGTATAGAAATATGGTTTTGAAAACTCAGGGTAATATGCAGTTTAAATATTTTTCTAAATAATTTGAAGTGGTTTAGCTGGGACAAGAACACGCAACCTTAATCACCCACTAAGGATTGCTATTCAAATAATGATGAATGAAATAATGATAATGATTTCCTGGAATCCAGCCAAGGCTAATCTTTTCATTGAAGAGAAGGTCCTCAGAAAAAGTGTAGTCAGCGTTGACGTTTGTTCCTATAAATCATTATGTTGATAACGATGGCCGAGGATAGAGTCCGACGACTTGTGCAGAAGCTGCGGAGACGAGGAAGAGGTGGAGTCAATCCAACATCTGCTTTGCTACTGTCCCGCTTTGCAAGAATGACGCCTTTGCACTCTAGGTTCCAGGTTCTTCGCAAGCACCGCAGAATTAGCAGGCTTCCAGATATCGGATCTCATCCACTTGATCAAGAGCACCACTAGCTCCCATCCCAACTAGTAACGCGATAGGTTTTTGGTTCATTGGTATGATTATAGATCTCTTTCCATCAATATTTTTAAAAGGCTATTCACAATGAACCTTTAGGTCTCCGAGTGGACGTGATGAGCTTTTCCGTCATACACCCCTTCTTAACCTAACCTAATGAGCTGAGGAGAGATTGTTTCTCAGGACAGTAAACCATTAGAAACCCGATCTTATCAAACAGGCAAGCAGACTCCCTTCAATGACTGAAAAAATACCCACAGAAACTCCTCAACTTGCTATACTTTTCTACCAAAGCTCCTAGACATGAAATCCACAATTTCTCCTCTTCATTCGCGCAATACCGATTTTTTTTTGTGTTTTCAAAACGACTTTGTTGCCTGTTCGAAATGCGTGTGCAGTGTCGGATGGGCTGAAGTTTAATTTTCTAAAATTTTCACAAGAATTCTAAGACGTTTACTTTATGCGATGAAGTAAGCAATATAGGGAACGATGTATCTAGTCACTCTCCACAAATTGGTCAATTTCGTATTCACCTAGAGAAAGTAAGAGATACCAATATCAGAATTCCTGACCAACTATCTGAAGACATTCACCGAAGACGGCCAGTGATAAGATGTATGACATCGTCTTCCTTCTCCATTAAAATAACCTATTCCCAGAGGCATTTGACGTTGCTCAAGATATCGAATAGGTATTACAAGTTCGCAAATTTGATGAAAGCGAGCAAGAAATCACATTGTTAGAGTAATCTTAACTTCAAAAAAATCACAATATGTTGTGTTGAAAATTCAATGAAATTCTTTGGAATTGTCGAAAATTTCTTTGGAAACAAGTTCTTGAAATGCCATATTCATTGGAGGATTCTTGACAAACACTTTTGACTATTTCAACAGACTTGTCCATCAAAATTTTAAATACGATCAAATTTTTGAATATTTCGTTGGAAAGAGTTTCTCTGCACGAACAGTTTTGAATAATTCTTGCTTGAAGCATTACATTAAATGGTACATAGAGAATGTGCTGACTAAATTGTAGCTGAGTGACGTACGATTTGTGTATAAAAGCTTCATTGATTTTTAATGGACGTTAGTTGTCAAAATCCGTTACACAGATGAATGTGAATGTGTGAATGAGGAAATGTCTAAAATCTACAACTGTCAGGAAAAGGCATGTTCAAACGCAATGTTTGTGTCTTTCATCATGGGAAGCCGTCATGGACGGGGAAAACTGATTATAATGGAAAGGAAGCGGCGCAGGTGAATTACATTTTCCTTTTAACAAATTCGTTAAAAAGCAAATTTAAAATGAGATAATTGAAAAACGGTTTCATCCAAAAAAAGTCACAATTTAATGCAGATTTTGTATATGTAGACGGAGTCATCGATGTCGATAACACGGGTATAGTTAACAGCGATTAATAACAAAGCCTGATAACCCAGATCTTATGCCCGTAATTACTTGGTTTGGACTTGACACATACATACATACATACATATGTTGCTTCAACAAAACAGTGTTGTCATTTTCTTTACGGCGAGATGTAGTGAATCGATTCTAATGCAATTTTTACTTGCACTTATGCCTATAGGGCAAGTATTGGTTTCATGAAAAATTTCGAACTTGAGAATTTAATCAATCTTGACATTACTTTGATGGAGAAGTCCAAATCTGTCTATCTGTCTGTCTGTATATTCGACTGCAGCTTAAACGGCTGGACGAATTAGCTTCAAACCTCACAAATTGGAATTTTCATTCTAACCTCAAAATTAACTTTACTTAAGGTCGATTTCACTAAAAATGGATTTCCTCGAAAACGGCTCTAACGATTTTGATAAAATTTCATATGTGAACTAGATTGGTCATTGGCTATTAACTGACATGCGTATAATGTTATTTTTACAAATTGTATGTTTCTCTCAAAGGTCTGATGACAATTAATACTCTGGAATGATTGTCAGACGTTCACAAAAAATAAGGTGATGAATAAATATTTTCAATCGAATAGGGTTATTCAAATGAGATAAATGAATTTAAGCAGAAACTCAATAATCTATTCCAAAATGTAGAATTACGCATTCAAATAAATCGAGATCCTTTAATTATATGTATTCGTTTGGACATATCGGTTAGTAATGTAATAGAGTAGATTTCTCGAATTATTCACCTTAGCTTTGAGTTCACTTTATGAATACAAAAACCCTTAAAATTACCAAGTAACGTTACCACGATACACACTAAAGGATGCAATTTATGTCCCATCTTAGAAGCGAGATTTAAGGGCGGTAATGAACTAGCCGAAATGTTTTTTAAGGCTCAGTTAGGCGTTTAGTTAAATTTTATTTTAAAATCGTACTGTAAAATTGGGCATCGTGTCGGCCATCAACATCATCATAACGACTGATTACACGATTGTTGAAGCTATTGTGCAATAAATCGATTGTTGGCTTGTGTGGCACGTAGCCCCTTCTTGCTGGGACCATAGCTCACCCAAGTCTAAATACTCAATTTCCATTGCAGTCTTGGAAAAAAAGGGCCAATAACACCGGCACTCCAAAAACCTGCAAAAACTTCCATATTCTACGTTGCGCGTACAGGACAAACACGGGAATATGTTCAGTTATCAGTCAGCAAACCAGTCTCACGAACTTTCATCACAAACGTGCGTATACCAGCTGCATTTGGTGCATTATTTCGACCGAAATTTCTTTTCAATATTCGCACTGTTGCGGCAACACAGCATCCACTTTGGAAGTAACTTTGCAGTATTTCCCAACGTTGTCCAAGCGTAAATCGATGCATTTCATACCGCAAAAATATAATACTAATTTTCTGTAATTTTTTTGAGCGCATAAGAGCTGTCAGTGTCAAAATAACAAGTGATCCAAAAAAACCAATCTCTTTTTGTTTTACTTAAAGGTAGGCTGTCCAAATATGCACCTATATAGTATCCGGTGAATATATGCAAATGTTATGTAGACACACGAAGCAGACATTCATATCAATTTTAGAAGAAAATTTTCGGCACAAGTTGGTAGAATAGTTGGTTATTACAGAATATATCATTTAGCACTTGGGTTATATTTGTGATACCACAACTCACGCACCACACCTACTAATCTCCATCTATAAGATCTATCTCTAATAAATAGTATGTAATTGGTAAACTAGATTGTCTGGGAGTCAACTTTCCAAGTAAGTAATAAAATCTATTGTTTACTCTTAATCAAATTTAGAATTTGATACTCGAATTATAAAATGATTGTTAAGAAGAAGTAAGAAATATAGCGCAATGTCCAAATTATTCTCCTGTGTAGTTTTAATTGTTATAAGCATTTTAACTTTCTTGCAAAATACTACCACGATTGTTTCGCATATTTCGGAAAACGACTGTAAGTACTTTTTATTTCACTTTGTAAGTTTTGTGAAGGTGATATATGTATGTATGTGGGTATACTGAGCGAGCAGAATAATTCCCAATTTAGCCACACAAAGATGTACTACATGACCTCTGTTGTATCATTCCAGTATTTTTTCAGAACGATATGACACAATCTGAAAATTTTAAGCCCGACTTCTATTGAAATCAACAAAAACAACTTCTATACCTAGGTACCTATAACCTTAGATATTCCATAAAGATTTTTATTGCTATGAAAGGTACCCAACTGATCAGTAGCTCGCACTATCGGATCGACCAATAAAATTCGATCGACAAACTGAAACTAAGTACATACTTAGAAGAAAACGAAATAAAGACTTGTCTTTGGAGGTCCAGATATGTTGTTTTTTTTATTTTTCAACCCTAAAAAGAAATATAGGTACCCTAATCGGGTACTTTTGTGAGGAACAGAGCATCTTCATTTTACGTAATAGTCACAACCTCTTATAATTTAGAAAGTATCGGAGGTACCTATAGTTTGTGTTTAAAATTATTGCGACGGTTTTCCCCTCAAGAAAATCATGGAAATTCTGTTCCAGGAATCAGGTTTATAGTCCGCTTGAGGTTAAATACAAACGATCGATGCTGACGAGAAATGGAATGAGATAGAAGCAGACTTTAGGGATCTATATTATCAATTAGAGCTAAGAACTAAAACAATTTGGTAGCTACATAGGTATAATGTTCTATTTTTTACAAAAACTGACAAATTCCGTCGACCGTTTTTAGGTTGGAAATGGGGTTTCCCATTTTTTGACTTTGATGGATATCCTTTTCCTTCGCCATTAAAAAATCTTGAAAAAACCCGTTAATAGATGTATGTGCGTGTTTTGTTACCACTGCCACTCTCGAAAGTTGAACTTTTAACTAAACGGTTGCGTTTGAAATGAATATCTGATTAATCTGAGTGATCCGGTTAAATTTCAAAAGTCTTTAATAGTAACATGCTGTAAGTCGGAGTGTTAACTTCCCATGGAATTTCAATGTCCACCGATACAGCGACCTAGGATTTCGAATACTATGAACAAAATCGCTGGCGTTCTTACAATAATTATTATTAATCCATTAGTTAAAATATCCATAAGTTCAGAGACAACTGTCATTGTGTTTGCACCTTATTCCACCACAAAATTACAAGAATAATTTTTTCCATTTTATCCACAAAATAAATCACAATTTATTAAAAATACCGCAATTTTTTTTCTGTGTCAGATATTAACATCCAAATTGCACTAAATATTCTCTTTTTTTTTTTTCCAAAAACCGACTTAAATAAATAACCGTATCGTCGACACGATATTTTTGTCGGACGCAAAACACCGAAAACCGATCGAATCGACCGACGCAACGATATTAAACTAGTTTTTTGCGGTAACCATGAACCCGACCACTACTCGTCATCATCATCATCGTCATCATCATAATCATCTCCAGCTCCGCTCCATCCCCATCCATATTCACATCGTGGTAGAGTCTTCGTCGTCGTTGTCGTTTTCGTCACCGCGAGAACCAGTAGCAGTGGTTTATGTGGAAGGCCGTACTACCTACCAACCAACCGACCGACCGACAACCAACCCAAGGATAACTGGTTCACCTATACTATGTACATATATTTCTTCTTCTTTTCCCAAAGTTGTACTTTTTTTTCTTTTATTTTGCTTTTCTCATCTCGTCGTTGTTGTTGTGTGTGTCCTTTGGCTACACGCAAAAATCGCTCCACATTTCCAACAAGAAATGAGAATACTTTCCACCATCAGCCGCCCCCACCCTGAGTGGTTTGAAAGAAAAAAAAAAAAGAACTCATTGTCCCCCTCTCCGCTGATTCCAATATCTTGAGTTAGAAGTCATACATAAACAACTGCAACCATCCAGCCACCCCTTAGAAGAGCACCTTTTCTTCCATCACTCCCCAAAAGAGACAACAATAATCATAACAAAAAAAAAAAAGAAAAAAACAAAAAAAGCAAAACCCTTAAAACGACTCCTGAGAGCCGAGGTTGGATCACTTTTCCATTGTCGCCGTCAAATCATCCCGCATAGCTTTGCACTCGGGCGACATTGGAGATGGCGACGAAAATGAGTGACAAAAGCGAACGAGAGAAGAAAAATAAACATCAAAACAACGCACCATTTCTCTTTTTTTCCCGCTCATTTTTCTTCTTCTTTGCTGGATTTTTCTTCAGCACGCAACCCCCCAGCCATACCACCCCATCCAGGCTAAAAAGAAATTCCAAGACAATGTCCTCTCGCTTACTCTCACACACACAGCATCTGGTACTTCTTGAATTTTTCTTAAGAGATTTTTCCACTAACGGTAAATGGTCGCAGTAACATGTACATAAACCGTATACCACCAAATTGAGGCGAAAGAAAAACTCACGAAAAAGGAGAGAAAAAAGAAAATAAGAGTCCTCGCCATACCACCCCCCCGCACAAACCCAAGCAACCCCAATAAATAACCACGAAAGAGAGCACCAAGGAGTTTGGGAAATCTTCGAAGACCAGGTTTGACAGTGGTAGTGGTGGTGAGTATACCTCAAGTCACCAACCAACAGCTGTGACTGCGGGTATGATGGGGGTACGTTCGGTGATTTTCTTGAGTTTTCGTTTTTCTTCTTCTTGTTTTTTTTTTTTTCCTCTCTCCTCTGAAGTTTTTCCTGTGGGAAAATCGGTGGGCTCCATCGTGGTGATGTGGTAGTGGTTAAAACTTAAGGGTTGCAAAATTGCAGAAAGTATTACCCCGAAATCCGACCAATGTGTTGTGGCTAAATATTGTGGCTGTATTCGACCATAAACGTAGAAGAGGAGTTGACTTAGATATTTCGGGAAGAAGAAGCAGTAGAGGAAGAAAAAAAAAACGTCGTCTCGTGCCAGCCCACAATTGGTTTGCATATTGAGTGTGGGTGTCCTATGGATGGAGACGTAGAAAACGTTTGCCGACGGGAAACTGACTAATTGAAGTCTCGAGTAATTAGTCGTCTTACGAAATTGATCGAGAATCAGTAAATGGTTCAGTGGAACAGTAGGACAAGAAATTTATGGTCAAATGTGGCGCACCTAAGTTCAGCATTGTGAAGTGTTTAAAGCTAGATTTGTAATTTATTTTTTGTGGTAAGATGAATGGAAAAGTTTATTTGATTTTTAAAGTAGAGTTCAACTTAATCAATAGTAAGGGAAGTCAATAACCTTGATAATTGTTTCCGGGTCACACGAAACAGTTTCTACAGCAACAGACATGGAATTACCGGCGGCAGTGGTTCTTTAAAAGCAGGTGATAGATAATGTATGTATCTGATGTTTTTACTTTACTGGAATTACACAGTCCTCCAGAAGTTCAACTAGTTGACAGAAATTGTATGTAATTTGGATAAGAACCTTCTTCTGATTTTCAGGTTTATGTGCAGAACGGCGAAAGTGATGGTTGGTGTTCCGTACCGTACAAATTTATGTAGGAAGTTAGCTGTTAAGAGCCGGTACAGTGTCTCACAGTTCAACTAAGGTGCATGGTGAGTTAGGCTATTGGAAGGATGTTTGTTGGTTCAAGACCCAGCTATATCCAATGAATGAATATAGCCTCCGCTGAGTAAGAACATCACAAATGGTCTACATACTGAAATCTAGTAACAATCTGAGTTTCAAACCACTACAAAACAATATCTATCTCATCTTCTCCCCTTATTTTCGACTTACACCCAAACGATGTAGATGTGATTCTTATCACTATAAGGGTAATCATAACAGCTTGTGAGTAAAGCCCATTACAAAAAAAACTATACAGCCTACAGACCACCAAATTTCTGTAATTAATGGACGGACCTAGTAAATTTTAGAAGTTTTGATACAATACTCTTAGAACACAACCTTAGAGTGTTCATCAAAACGTATATATGTATGTACATACATCGCCCCCTCACCTATTTTAAATCATGCTCAAACTAACCTCGAACTCAAATGCACTTTTCGAAGCAAAAATCGGCGTATACTCCTTACATCTTATTGGAATGAAATACAGAACTTACTTACTTACTTAGGTGGCGCTACAGTCCGTGGTGGAGCTGGGCCTTAACCAACAAGCCTCTTTAGTTAGCGCGATCTTTGACTAACTGCCTCCAGTTGAGCACTCTAAGTTGGTTGAGGACCTTTCCTGTTGTGCGCGCCACCTAAGGCGAGGTCTTCCTCTACTGCATTGTCCCTCCAAGTTGGATTCAAAAGACTCTTCGGGCCGTTGATGTCCATTCGCTCTACATGTCCTAGCCATCTTAGACGATTGATACGTACTTTTCTGACCAGGTCAATGTCGCTACACAGCTCGTAGAGTTCGCTGTTAAATCTCCTCCTCCACATCCCTTCAACGCAAACGAAACCGAAAATAGTATGTAATTCTCTATGGAAGGTGAACATCACAGTCAATCATAAGTTACAGATTCGTAAGCAGATACATATATACATACATACATATGGGCATATGTATCATTCTGAGAATTTTCTTTCCGAATTATAATTTCGAACGAATAGCTCCATACAAGAGATGAACAGGAGCCAATGGACATCACCATGCAGCGACAATAGTGGCAGTGGATTGCTAAAGTGATTAGACCTTTCGGAGCAATTAAACAAACCTATGCAAACGTTTACTTATGCAACCCTCTATTGAGAAACAGTTTTAGAATATTTTCTGACTTAGCGATTTCTTGGCTTGTGCCAGTTTATAGGAGCAACCTAATTCCAAATCATAGCTTAACCCCTTTTGTATTAATAACCTGAGCATTTACATTCTAAGATTCTTGTAGGCAGTAGTGATAACTCTCCATGAAGTAGTGCATAAAGTTGAACAAACGCTGTCGCACTGAAGGTATTGAAGAATTTTTCATGAAGTTAGGAATAGAGGGATAGATTAGCCAATAGATAGAAACTTTGCTAAGAACTCGAATTTTTCAGGGAACAAAATGTTGCTATGTCTAAACAGGGAGAGGTTTAAGGCGGCGACGTACGTGAGTTTCTCTTGGTGAACCAGCTGTGCTCCACTAAAACTAAAGTGCAGGACTTCCCCCCAACAGTTCAACAGCATTGAAATTCAGTCCAACAAATACTCTGACTGTATTTTTAGAACTGTTCCCTCTCGATGCAAACATCACATTACTTTGCAGCGCAGTCTGAGTGCTGGACCGCTAAGCTATAGTGAGCTATTCGTGAGCAATTGACTGAGCAATTTTGCAACATTCATCGATAATGTTTCTGTCTGTACTGAGAATCAAGTAGATTTCAAGATCATTGAATCGACTACTAAATCATTAAAATTGGTAGAGCAATGGTAGAATGGACTCAACTCATAAAGCATTAAATGAAAAGTTACTTTGGGACTTGGGACAGACGAGACGAGGGACAGACAAGGGAAACGCGTTAGCTCAGTGTATAGGAGTCGTTAAGGGTATTATGCACTATCACTTCTTAAATCTACCAGCCTTATCTACTGCAACAGGCCAAGAGAGATTTAACGCAGCTATAAGAAACCAAAAATATAAAAATGTTTGGTACTCAAGGGAGAACATTGTAATCCCCACCTTATAGCAGACCGATACACAGGGGGAAATATTTTCCCATCTCGAGTTTAGCTCGTCTTCCATCGCAGATAAGATAAGTATTCCAATTTCATTTCTTTATCCTGCTTAAATTGGTGCAGATTATCTCCGATACTATTTGCATAGTTGCTATCCCGACAACAATTTTCTTAGTATTCGCTTATTAACCGTCAGATGAAGTGTACACAAATGTTGCCGAGCTTATAGAAACTCCAAATCAAGCCAATATATTCTCAGAAAAGACTGAAGTCTTTCTTAAGATCACCGCCGCAACTTGACAGATTTGATTTCTTTAAAAACTTGGCGCCCAACGTTGGTCCTTTTTCCTCCAAAAAAGTAAAGTGTACTGTTTACTTAATCGTACTTACTTTTCAGTGACAACAATCAACCTGAAGGTCAATCACATCAGATCCATACATTCTTGCATTTTAAGTGATTACCACAACTGTTCTTGAATTTTCCGACCACATAACAACCCAAGGCGGAGCCAAAAATCACCTGCAATATTTACCCACAAAACAAAACCACAAGGAAAGTATCAAACTGTCACACACAAGCGGGTGTATCTCATCTAAATCGACACCCCCTTGCAAGTGATGTTGAAGTACATAGCATCGTACCGACAAAATATAATATTAGGCTCCTATCGCATCTTACGTGTATCCTACATACATACATATGTATGTATATACACTTAGTGGTTTCCAGAAAAATGAGGAGAGCAGGGAACAAAAAAAAAACTTGAACATTGGCGGTTTCCCTCCAATGGTGGACCAAGACTTCTCCGCACATAAGCCACTCGGAGAATTTCGCTTACCACCCTCACATCACATTCCATTGTCGACATCGCGTTATTCCTGTCCTTGAGAATTTAGATGCCTTAAATCTACCTACTTCTTTACCATTCTGTCCACTGTGGAGGGTAACAAAAATAAATAAAAACTCTCTTAAATGCTTCAGGGAATACGTCGTCCTTCCATCCTCTATATCGCCGGTTGATGGATGTGTTTTGAGACGAATCGTATCAAAATGCTGTCAACGTTAAACAAAAAACGAACTCAAAGTTAAAACATAAAATGAAAAATCTCAATATCTTCCCCTGTTCTACCACCAATACCACGACCATAACTGGAAGAGGTCACAGGACGATACGATACATTCCAGTATCCATTGCCAACGCAACAAAAATTATATTTTTGAATTTTTATTTTTATTTCTCAGATTCTCAGTATTCCACAACCCTTGTCGTGGGGAAAATGCGCGATGTTAAGATTTTCTCATTTCGCTTTTCCTCTGTCCGTTGTTTCTCTTTCCATTTACCACCCCCAGTCAAGCGACTACCCAAAACTCTCCCCGTGTACTGGAATTTTTCTTGAAGACGTTGGTTGGCCACATTTTGTCATTGTGTGCAATCTCTCTTAGCCATCATGGTGGTGAGGTTGATTTTTATGGTCGGTGTGGTGAGAAATTTTCGGTCGCGTTTTTTACTTTTTACTTAGATTGTCCTTTTGTCTTATGTTTCTCGAACGCACGAATTCAAGTAGAAAGGGCAAGATACATTTTATTAGAGTTGATGTTTTATAGGATAATTTTTATCATTCATGGACTAATGTCACGGTTTTTGAAAATTCATTAAGGATACTGGAAAAAAAATTATAAAGCTTACGTGAGTGCATTCTTATTTATCATGAAGATGGTGGTAATTAATGTGTAGTAAATCTTAAAAAAATCTGGGGCATAATTCTATCATATGTAGTTCTGTAAAACCTGTAAGATGTTCTTTCAAAGAATTGAGTTGATGAGACGTTTAGAGAAAATATTAGCAATGAATACGATTGATGCTATAAAATGTGAGCAGGACCATTGGTATGATCATTCCTCATAGCATTTTTCCGAAATATTCTGATCCTAGGTTCTCTGAATTCAATCAATCACTCTATAAACCTACAATTGCGGTCAGAAACTATTCCCAACAAAAGTAAAGGTTAGTCAACTTGTACTCTCACGGACGATCCGCGAAAAAGCGAGGAAGTCGTTGCGATATTCTTTAATGAGCTGTGAGAAGCTAAGCCCTGGGTCTCTTATGAAACTGTCTCGCCAAATATTTGTAGGTACTTCTTTTGCAAAAAAAAGGTTCGTAATAAACTGGAGGTTTAAGGCATAGATCTGTGCCAATAATCAGATTTGCAAAAAGAGCAGGGTACAGAAGATTTCATTTTTAAGGTTGGTTGTCTAACGGCTTCAGGATTCAAAGTGGCCTAAGACAAGTCTGTATGCTTTCATGAATATTGTTAATATTGATGAGCAGCGAATGGGCTCGGTGTTGCTTTGTTTGTATTTCCGCAACAGCTGGTGAAAACGACCTGGATATACATAGCCAGTTTGCGTTTAATGGAACAAGTTAACCCAGGATGCTTGAAGACCTGGGAGTTCAAGAGGAACATGGCGCAGAACATTCACCATACATTACCTTACTAGAACTGATCCTTAAGAAACTCTTTCAATAATTTTGTAGATAATTTTGTAGAGATATTATTAGTAGCTGGTAATTGTTTTCAGTCCTTAGTACAGTATCTGCAATAATATAAGGCTGAATAACGTTCTAGATATGCAGTCACAAGAGTTGAAATTGTTTTTGATGTGGAGTCTTATGACGGCACAATTCTTTTTTGTCGCGTCTAACCATCTTTGCCTAGCATTTCCTTCAAGGGCAATGTCGCACACTCTCTCTTTGATTGCAATGGGATCTCTATTACTGAAACAGGGGGGTTGAATAGAGCTGGTGGCGGATGAACCCTTAAAGGGCCAACGGTAGCGCTCATATCCCCGAAGTAGGTTACTGACTCCGGCAAATCCGGCCCCTCGTCTTAGGGGTATAAAACGGAACTGGTCCTCCAGATTGGGGGTTGTGTAAAGTTGCACTTCCCGACCACGGAAAACCAATTTTAGTACCGAAACCCACACGACCTTAGGATAAGGATGACCCCACTGTTGACGATCCCAGCAATCGACTTCACGACACCATGTACGGAAACTGACTTAGGCTTATTGACTTCGCTGCGGGGCGAAACGTCACACGATTTCCTCATTTCAATATGCTCTATACCGGTCTCCTGATCATCAAACTAAATTGATCGTATTGCAATTGACATAAGACATGCCTTTGAACCTTCCGAGCAGCCAACATCCACTCGGATCAATACCTTGTTGGCATTCAAGCTATGAATGCGTATATCCCAAACACCACAACAAAACAGAAATGCTATAATCTTGCTACGACTCCTATGCCGCCAGCATCAAATGCCCAAGATCAATGGCAACGCTGCCAACATGCCATCAGAAACAACTGATGTGCTGGGGTTCGCCCGACTACCTCCAAGAAACCCGTGGTTTGACAACGAATGCCGGCAAGCAAATGCTAAACAAGAGACATACAAAGCGGCGCTGCAAAGAAGGACGAGAGCGATTCCCGAGCTCTGCGAGCAAAAGAGACGGGAAGAACATCGGCAAATTGGACAGAACGTCACAATCGATAGCTTTACCTTCGTCTCGGCTCTGTTATCAATTCTGAAAACAACACCTCAGCAGAAATACGACGGCCAATAACTCTTGCCAATCGCTGTCTTTGGTCTGAGAAGACAATTGAGCAGTAAAGCCATATCCCAAACAACTAAGGCGACTCTATATAAGACTCTGATCATCCTAGTCCTCCTTCATGGCGCTGCAGCACGGACTTTGTCGAGAGGCTTGTTAGTGCAGGCCTAAGTTCACCCCGAAATGTAGCGCCACCTAAGTAAGTAAGTAAGTTATGAAAGCGGATATTTGCACATTTTTGTTGCTTCCAGTATCTAATGCGAGAATGTTTATGAACTTACAAGATTTCAGCCGTGAGTTCAATGTACATTACGGCTGTAGCTGCTGAAATTCTAGCTTTTAGTTAAACATGGTCTTCAAAACGCATCCAGATTACCACCATTAACCTTGTACAGATGGAAGTAATGCAACTACGAACTCTTCTCTAAAAATATAAGCTGGTTTCATGGCTCAATGACGACCCACTCAACTACTAAAATTGCAAAATTTCCGGTTTAACAGTAAATTCCGAGATATTTTCTATAAATTTATACAACCTTGAGCCATAAGCCCAGGTTTCAATAACTCCTCCGCTAATTCCCTGCACGGATACGCTCCACCAAATAGCTATGACATTTGATAAATCCGTACAAACTCTTTTCTCGATACTCACTTGTTTCCCGTCGCCACAAATTCCATCCATCTACAAATAAGGAAAAAATTGAAAACATGGTTTCCGATTTCTATTCAGCACCCCTTTATCCTTATTCCTTTCCGATTTCATCACATCCATCTGCATTGTTTGCTAGACACTTGTAGAAAATTGTCTGACAGCTTGAGTTGTGTTGACAAAGTTTTTGACACAATTTCATTTTGTGTGTGTGACATGTGGGGGCTTAGATGATTGGGATTGCTACTCTGCTAAGACTGTTACCTGTGTTAACATAAACATGTATGCACTGTATACATAGAAGAAGAAAAAAAAAAGAGAAAGGAAAGGATTTAAGAACTTGGGCAAACATTGTTGTCACTGCATAGTAGCACATTCGTCAGGGGTTAGCTCTTTGGTCGGTGTAGAGTGTCAGGATTCGAATCCACAGTACACAGGACAATAATAATTGTCATACTCAAACGGTGCAGCAGGAGCTGCATTGCAACATCTTCCGGCTATTTGCGATGAGGGGCAAATGGTGAGCCCCTGTATTTGAAAGATGCAAACGTGTAAGTACACTTGAGGATGCGTGTTTTTAGGTTATGTTTTAATTGGCCATAAATTGTCAGATGGCCGAATGGGTTGCATTTGTTTTATTATTCTTTTTTTTTTTTGTATATTTGCCTTAAAGCTATTTTTGTGCTTTATTGTGATGTGGAGTATTTGTTGGATTTGGAAATAATTGCAGTGAAAGATTACAAAGGATAAAGGTGATTATTTCACTTCATCAGTCTAAGAGGAAAGCAATGAAAGCTGTACGTACATCTGAGTCTTAAAAAATGCTCAATATGTTTAATTTAAGAGATAAATCCATGTGGTAGCTACTGGATGAGATTATGACATTTCATAGTTAAAAAAATTAAAGGAGCCACAGAGAAGGAATCAACGATGGCGGCTACAATTTCTCGTTGATCCAATCCATTTAGTTACGAGTTATGACGGAAAATGACTAAGATTTTACTCTCCAAACGACCGAGGATATCTTCATCCGCTTTCGATTAAGTCCACGCTTCATCGCAATCCCATACTGGGATGATCAAGGTCTTATGTAGAGTCTCCTTAGTTATTAGGGATAGGGCCTTACTACTCAATTGCCTTCTTAGCCCAAAGAAACAGCGATTGGCAAGAGTTATTCTTCGTTTAATTCCTGCTGAGTTGTTGTTTTCAGAATTGATAGCGGAGCCGAGGTATACAAAGTCCCTTACTATCTCAAAGTTATAGCTGTCGATTAAGACGTTCTGTCCAATTCGTCTATGTTGTGTGTCCCATTTTGGCAGCCTTCTTTGTAATACTGTGTCAGCGCGCTGAGTTCTGCCAATAATGTTAATATCATCGGTATACGCTATTAGTTGTACAGACTTTTGAAAGATTGTGTCTCAGGTGTTGGCTTGTGAGTTTCGCATAATCCTATCAAATTTGATTTTGAAAAAAACCACATGACAGCGCGTCTTCTTATCTCCAAAGGTCGTTGTCCGTGTTTCAGTTGCTAGGGTCGTCAACAGTGAAGTTATTCTTATCTGAGGCTTGGGTGGTACTAGGCACCCAGTAGCCCCCAACGTTCAGGTGTAAATAGTGAGAGGCTAAGGTGAGAACGCTTGTGTTCCCATATATATGTATTCACGAAAACCTGTCCACAAAACTGCTAAACAGCCCTTTTGGAATGGTTAGTTGTCCATCAGCAAACAAATTTCAATAGAGCAAAACAAACAACGGACTGCATAACTTACGAAGATTGCTTGAAGAGTTTTAAAAAGTTTATCAGAATCGCTAAGACACAGTCCTGGAAAATTGGTAATTAATTTCTGAAATTGCCTAGGACAAACTACAAATCCATTGTACTGCGGATTGCACCGAGATCTTGTCGTAGTCGTAGTCCCCTCACAAAGCTTCATTTGGAGGCAGATTTTCATTCCATCTGGTCTTGTTAACGTAAATGATATTCCATGAAGGTGAGACAATTGTTTTAACTCTAAACGCAAATTCGGTCACTACTTCACGGTCACCCCATCTATGTACTTGCAAGGCAGTCGTCCATCATGTACTTAGGTTACCTCCTACACCGACAGAATACACGTGTACCTTTTAATTACTTCAATAAAGTGACACAATCCAATTTGTGTTAAACGGCGAACCGAAGTTAACACACAAAAATCCAACCAAGGATCGGAAAAATCAAAAAGGATACCATGTAACACATGTGTTTCATTTTGTTGTCCAGCATTGCTTTGTGTTTCCGCTTTACTTTTGCTTAATGTCCTTTCAAACAACGCTCACGACATACAGATACATTACAAATTGGCTCAATTGCAATTTTATGTCACGCTCAAGGACCCTAACGAACCGAACCAACTCTGTTTCTCGCCTTCGGGCTAAAAGTACTTGGTGGAACTTTTTTTCCGTTTGCGAAGTTAGAGTCACGCACACATATATAGGTACTTTCATACATGTATCCATGTGAAGTATTCTAGGACAAAATCATATTACACCTTAGAGAGCATCTGTGGCGACTGACAGCGAGGGGGTAAAACAGCGAAAGTGGCGTTGGTTGCTCGGTTGGCTTAAGTGGTGTTCCGATGTCCTTTTTTATTATAATCCTCACCCTCATTCATATCCTTCCTACGCTTAATTGAATGGGTCATTCAATTCAAACGCCAACGTTCCGAAGGCCATTGAAATGGAACCGGAAAGCGATAAGAATGACAACGGTCAACTTTTTTATTGGTCGTATCAATGATGGTAATGACGATGATGATGATGATCCGTGCTCTCCAACTTGACCCAAGAGCACCTTGTCACCCTCTCGATTCGAAAGAAAAATCGTATTCAACGCACGACCACACTTTGTCCTTTTTTAATTTTGTCCTTCCATTCGAAAGGGGGGCGTTTGGAATGGTTTCCCTTCGCTTTTTAGTTATTTATCCGTTTTGCACATGTGTCGGGATCAAATGGGGTTTTTTTTTTTTTTTACTTTAGCAAGGATGTAAAAATTACTTAACTGTTTGAGTTCGAGTTGAACATTCACAGTCTCCCTCTCTGCGCCGTAATGGTACAAGTTGTACAAAACCGAAAGAGTATCTGTATCTGGGTATCGACTAACCCCTGTCTTGGTGTCGTTTCGCAAATTTTTTTCGTCTTCCTTTTTTTTCGAGTCAACTTAAATTTACTACATCGTCAGTGGGTGAGGGGCGGATAATTTGCTCGGCCCATTAGATTTCCGGTGGCAGAGAGGTCGGAGCAACATTTGTACAGCGGTTACAGCTCCCATGTGTGTAGTAATCGTGAGATGCTTCTTGGTTCGAAGTTGGCTTTTTACGAAGGTAATATCCTTCGGTCTGTGACTCAGGGATGGTGGATGGAAAAGTCGCGATTTTTTTTTCTACCCTCCTGTCGATGTAATTGAGAATCACGTTTGGTTTGGCTGACATTACAGGGAAAAACAATATGTTTTGACATGAAAGTGGATGGTCGCACCCCAGTGCTGTTTTGGAAAGATATTCATATTCTTGTTGGTTCGTCTTACAGCTTCGAGTATAGACTGCTTTATGGGCACTAAATTTATTGTGTGGAAAGATTGGTTTAGAGAGAATGAAAGGACGAAATTGAGCAATTGGGGACATTGTTTATAATACACTGGAGGGTTCGAACTCTATTTATGCCAGCAATGGTGGAATGATATGCGTGTTTATCGAATATTCTCACAGAAGGCAGTTAAAAAAGTTTTTGAGAAAATTCTAAAAATAAAATGAAGTAACTAAGCACTCCTGAGCGGGAGATTCTCCGCTGTACAGTCACCATCCACAAACGCCAACAATCTGTGGAACCTGTATGAAAACATCATCAAAAAGTTTGTCGAGATCAGCGTAGGTTACCAGTCACCACCCGAAAAAGAATTCTTGATATGATGATGAGTACGCCGAAAAAAAGTGGCAGAAAATGACACGTACATACATACAAGCGCTGCGATGCAAAAAACAAGGGCAGTAACGAAAGAATATTGATCCAGAAGAAGGAAAGAGAAGAAGATTCTGTGTAAAAAGAAAAAGGGCCTACGCTGTCTCTCAGCCTGAAGGATATCGACGAGCCCAACGAAAGGAATAACCGTATGTTTTTCAGAAAAGCCAAGTAACTGGTAACTGTCTTTAAACCTAGAACGCATGCTCTTCGATACAATGAGGGAAACCTAGTCACCGAAGCACAGCACTTCCAGCTAGAGAGAGTGATTATTATTTGAAGAAGGGCAGGCGTTAACATGGATGGGACTATCTTCAACAAATCTATCTAACGAAATATGCAGACGATATCGACATCATCGGTCGCTCACAGATTCATAAAGACTTTTACGGCAATCGAAGAACAGCGAAACGTGTTGATCTTGAAGTAAATGAGGACAAAACCAAGTAAATGCCTAGAACAAAGCACCACTGTTGACAACAGTAACTTCGAAGTAGTCAAGGAGTTTAGCTACCTCGAATAGCACTCTATTGAAGATTCGGCGAAGACTTACCCTAGAAAGCAAATGGGTTAAAAACTCATAACTCGGAAGATGAAATGCATTAACAAAACATTTTTCCTGCCAGTTTAGCTGTATAAAGACGATCGCTAGACGATAAGTAGGAAAGCAGAGCAGAATTTAACACTTGTGCGAGTGTGTGAAAATTGGTCATAAAATTACCTGTCAAATAAAGCTAATTTCACGGATATTAAAAACATTTTTCTGTATTTTATTTCAATTTAAAGTTCTCCGCCCCTATAAAAAAAAACACCCTTTACTATAGCCGTTTATTAATACTTACTCTACACTTGACCGGATATAGAGAAAGCTGCTTACAATTTCTATTTGCTAACCAGCATAGAGGACTATGAGACACTAAGGCCTTTATTCTTCAGTTCCACAGGTCGTGTATCATTCTCCAAATTGAACGCTATTTGATGAAGGTTCTGTGATGAAGTGGTTAATTCTTAGCTCATCACGAAGAACATCCTTAATGACGACTAGGAATACCAATGGTCAAAGTATGCACCTTTAAGACCGGATAGTGCTAAGAATATTTCTACAATGGTCTTAAATATTTGGCCTTCATTTTGAATATTGTGTACAGAGTTCTGCTTAACACACAAATTTCGATCATCATCGGCGTGTGTTGTATACTGTAAAAGGGTTCTCTCCAGAAACTCACCTGGATACTAATATAGATTCTACGAACAAACTTCTGTCTCGTTTTTCAAACATCCAAACAATCCTTGTACTTACTTACTTATCTTTGACTAACCTACGTACTCAAGGTACTTTAAGGCTGAAATTAGCTCTTTTGCTTAGTCTTGTGGGAAAAGATTCGAAGACTATTTTTGTACCTTGCACCTTTGAGGGAAAACTTCTCTCTAGAATATCCCAAGGACACTTTCATTCAGCTTTGATAAAGTGTAGCTCACAGAAACCCAATTTCTTTAAAACCATTTTCTTTAAACCCTTTAATTGAAAGTAAGCAAG
The DNA here is from genome assembly GCA_905220385.1 of Xylota sylvarum. Lineage (NCBI taxonomy): Eukaryota > Metazoa > Arthropoda > Insecta > Diptera > Syrphidae > Xylota > Xylota sylvarum. The sequence goes on from LR999957.1 coordinate 126,251,653, forward strand.
TTCTCTACCTGAATGCCGTATTTCCGGAAAATCTCCATTTGGTTGTTAACTTTGCTGGCATTTGCGAAGGATGCTCGAATCCCGCACCAAATAGAAGATTAAATTTGTTTGACCACTTCTATAAAATTCTTCCATGAAACATATGTACCTATCCATACATATGTATGTAGGTACAATTTTTTTTACCTTTTTTTGTAGAATATTTTGTTAAATTAAAAAATATATATTTGTGTACCTACTGATAAAAAAAAAGGAATCCTTTGTCTGTTCATTCATCATAATGCTAATTAAGGCATATCATTTTCCTTTCTGTTTGTACTGAAAAGGAAGATTGTATCCTTTTTCAGTTCTGATGTAGGTTGCTAGGAGTGGGTACCCGTGGATTTTTTTTTTCTTCTCAGTATAATTTAAACAAATTACAGGTAATGGTACATCCATTATAATATGTAAGATCTTACATTACAGCACATTATCCTGGTGGCATCAAACGATTTTTTTTTTCACTCTCTACTTCATGTTGTTTGCTCAATGCTAAGAGCAAGGATGTGAAAAGGTAAACTTATTTTTTTTGAGTATTTTTGGGGAAAAAGGGTCGACACGTAGATATAGAATGTTATACGCATATACAGGGATATAATTACGCACATGCCCAAGGACTATGGAAAGAGTTAAATTGTTTGCCTACGTTACGTCAAAGTTTACCCAAATGGAAGAGAGTGATTGTGATTGAATCTGACAGGATACGAGTGTTTCAGGAGTGATACCGCCTTGCCGCAATACAACGCAAGTGGGAGTGATTTTTCGCCATACGTATATTAATTATTGTAATTTATTTTTTAAGTGGAAACATTCTGTGCCAGGGAGGAAGTTTTTTTTTTTTTTCTCTCTTTTCATTTAAATTAAAATGCTTGAAGTGTTTGGGGATGCATAATGAGGTAAGAGCACTTTCGGAAATTGCTTACCTTGACACTTTCAATTTGTGTTTCTGCTTTTTTTTTATCTTTTGCAGATCTAGTTCTTTTGTTTCTTAAGTTGAGTGTAAGATATTTGTCTGCAGATACAATATGGTGTCGTGATTTATGGAAATGCAGTAAAGTAACAAAGTCATACATTAATGCATGTTCAGTACCTACATTTACGACGACATTGTTTTGAATATGTCAAAATTCAACATGTTAGTATCAGATTTGAAACTGTCAATGCATTGAGTCCTTGCATTGTTAATAACTTATTTCGTAGTGGAACAGTCTCTGCTTCCTTTTGTTGCCTGTAATATAGTTATTTGGTTCTAGAAACTTTGGGTTGGTCCTTCGAGCCCCGTCACAAAAGTATACTACACATACAGCTTAACAGTGAATTACAAAATATCACAATATGTTTCTCATCCAACCATATCACTGCGCAATATCGTAAGACCTTCTGCCCACATGCGATCCCACTGATCTGTAAATATCAATTTGGCAGACTTAGATCAATCCTGAGAGACCAACGTTTCATACGTACTCATAGAATCGCAACATAACTATTCTAGCTGTGTCTTGTCACGTTAAAAAATTTGCGATCTAATGTACAAACTAGAAATAAGTTCTTGGAACTTTTTCAATCGTACGATTTTAGCAAGGATACGCGCTATTAGATAGTGATATCCAAACTCCATCCAAAGGTACCCAACTCTTGCTAGGTTCCCAATATTGAATCGGAGACCTAGTTTGGGAGCATAGGATACTCCATTTGAAGTTAAGCTTGGACAGAAACTACTGGAAGATATTACCCTTAACGATCATTATAGGAGGGTCGAGTACCTCCGCTGTCACGTTTGCCTAAGCAGTTGGATACTTCATATCGCTCTATGTTACTATGACCGAGAACCCAAAGGAAAGTGGCATTCCATCCGCCTTCTGCTCGCATAGTTTATTCCTTACACTGCCACACTAGTTCCAGGGATGTGTTATATCGACATATCCTCTAAGACCTTCAACCTTCTTTATACTAATTCTCAGTCCCACTTTGATTGGTTCAATTTTCAGGCTGTCAAGATTTATTGGAAGTTCATTAAACTCTGCAAAAGACTATGTACATGGTCAGTATAATCCAAATAATATAAGACACGATGTAATTCCTCAATGTGAGGGCGGTACAAAGACCATACCAACTAATAAGAAATAGTGGTCAATGGAAACCGCCTTATGGAACCTCACTTCGTACATTCCAATCATCAAACACGTATCCGCTGCGTAAGACACAATATTTGGCATTTTGTAGCCTTATAGACCCTATTCACCCTTACGAAAGCCTTCTCATGCATAACTTCAGGGCCAAAGCCTACAGGGAAGTCTGAAACTGCAGATGTTAGATTAGACTAGACTATAATGGTGGATTTAAGTACCACCGAGATGGATCAGAAATCCTCTATCCGCTAGATTTACAGGATTTTATTTCTTTCTTATGAAGTCTAGTCCAGTTTCCAACACCTTATTTTTAAGAGTTGGGCAAAATACAAGTACCCATAACAGCTTCAAGATAACTTGATCGTATCAGCATTGTGGAGCGAAGTATCAGAATTGTGAATATCAATTTAAGATTGCCATCTTTTTGAACTTGTGTCCCTTAAATGTGAATGGTGAATGGTGCAGTAACTTGCTGTTCTTGACAAACTGAACGTTAATCGGGTTCCTCGTCACAAGGCTATGAGTAGGTTGATTTACAAAATCATTAGCTGTATCTTGGAAGAAAAAGAGCCCCACTTTTACCTGAAACACGATGTTTTACGCAGTATTTTAAGTATGTAAGCAATTCTATAACACAATAAAGGAATATTTCTAGCCTCGTAAGAAATGGTTACTAGTTACATCCACAAATCCCATTCACTGGTCCTCGGGGAAGAATGAAATGAGTATTCAGTGTCTCTGAAAGTCCGAAAAGTGTCTTAAATAGTAAACTTTTTTTTTTGAAATTCCCATCATGAACGATTTTTGAAAACACCCGCAGCATTTCTATTTAAGTTGGCCCACTATTCAGCACTATTTCAACAGGACTTCAAAATGTTCACTGCCCTTATCGTCCTGGTCCCCCTGTTTACCCTTTTCGCTCGACTTACATCTGTGGATACGGTCCGATTCGTTGAGTGAAAATATACTTTTTTTTTCTATGTATTTTGTGTGCGGGTGTCCGCACCCTTATGTTCCAGCGTCCATTGCCAATGCCACACTGCCTTTTACCATCTTCCAAATGCAAATGCATATTTAATGTCCCGTTATTTGCGTTCCTTGTACCACTATATACAAAATTCAACTCGCAGAAAAAAAAAAAAAGAAGAAAGAAATTAAATAAAACACTCGTTTCCTTTCTCTGTCCCGGTGCCTGTGTATGTTTGTTTGAAAAACTTTGCAACTCTGTTGTTGGAGATTTATTTTATTTCAATTTCGGGTTTTTCCTGGGCAGCCCAGAGAGTGCCCAGAGTTAAGACTTCAATTTGGCCACCCATAAGGACTTTCCAGCTGCTGCTTTTACTGCTACTGGTTCTGATGCGGATGCTGATGGTTGAGACAAAACAAAAGTTTCAGGATGCTTTTAACGTCATCTCCATATGCAATTCAGTGGGACGGCGAATACTGGCGAGAGGTGGCTAGATCAAACACATCTCTGTGTTGCATTTCGCTTAAGGATATCCTTTTGAACTCTTTCGTTACCATTTTATATCATGGAAATACAGAAAAGAGGGAAAAGTATCTTTTTGCGCCCCTTCCCCCGCCCGGTTGCTTGTAGTTTGCATATTTATTGTATAACGATAATGTGGGTCGTCGCCATGGGTTCATCCTTAGACCGAACGGACGGACTGATGAAAGGACGAGTAAAAGTTTTCAACGTTTTTCTTTTAGGTTTTAGCCCGTCTTTTTTTTTTTTTTGCTTCCAAGGATGATATTGCTACTGCTGCTGCTACTGATGTAACCCAGTATTCAAAGGATTTATTTAGAATTTCAAAAACTTCTTTGTGATGAAAAGGATTTTCGTCGTCCTGCATGAGGAATATCTCTAGGTTGTATACATATGTATGGACTATACTTTTCAGCACTTTACATTTTGGGGGCAACACAAAAAAGGGGTTAAATGCAAATGTACGAGGAGCATGGACAGAACCGAAATGGACAAGGGAGTCCTGATGGGTTTTTTATACACTTAAAACTCATGTTGTATGGATGTTGTGTTATATCACTTAACATTACATTTTATGAGAAGCCACCTGATTTCTCTGGAGCTAAGCGTAAGATGGATGCAAGCATGATGAGGGAGTGGTTGATGGTAGAAAAGGATACTTTAGAGACTCGCTATGGTTATTCAAATGGGAAATCTAACACATGTGTTGTGATGTGAGGAAATAAAAGAAAGTTTTGACATTTTGCATATTTATAGTAAATAAAGTTAGAAATTGGATAACGGATAAGGTTTTTGTTTTTTATGAATACTAATACCATTTAAAAAGCGTGTGAATGCAGGGATTGTGTATTGAGTTCCTATTGACAATTCATTGACGGACGGGACTGATCGGTGATTATAGTCCTAGTTTACGTCTTCGAAAACGCTTTTAAAAATACTAAGGTAAACAAAGCTGGGCTGAATTTCGATGTCGCTTTGAGTCTCAGACTCAACTTGTATAAGTAGTGCACTTATACAGGTATCATCGTAAAAATGTGTTGAAAACTATGCCGTGAACTACCTCTTCGAAATTGGGAATAAAATAGGGGAAAGAAGAATCAGTTCCCTAACCTTTATCTGATCTCATTTAATATCTTTCTTAATATAATCCAGTTAGTCATCTTAGCCCCATATAATGATAAGAATAAGGATGACTCTACTGTTGACGACCCTAGCAATCGAAACACGGACAACGACCTTCGGATCTGCACGTGAAGTGTTCGAAACCCTAACAGATCGCGTGCAGCCGAAGAATTAGCAGAGGCCTTAGACTACTATAAAGACATTTCGAAAAGTGCGAACTGTCAACCAATTTGATCACTTTCCGATCGACGCAAGGTATACCTCCAGTATTCTGGATGTCCGAACCTTCCGAGCAGTCAACATCAACTCGGATCACTACCTTGTTGCAGCCAAGATACGCATGCGGATATCCCAAACGCCAGAACTAAGAACAACTACTGTGAGAGGATTTAACGTCGAAAAGCTGCAATCGCAAGAGATCTCCAGAAGCTTCGCCGAACGCGTATCCCGAAATCTCTCAACAACTCCTATGCCGCCAGAGTCAAGTGTCGAAGACCAGTGGCTATGGTGCCAATATGCCATCAGAATTGCCGCAACTGGTTTCACCCGACCACCAGCAAGAAACTCCTGGTTTGACGAAGAATGCCAGGAATTGATGACGAGGGCTGCTCGTGCGCTCTACGAGCAGAAGAGATGGGAAGAACATCGGCTTCTCCAAAAGAAGGAAAAAATCACGAGAAAGTCGCAATCGAAGATATTGAGAGACTATACTCCAGGAATGTATGGAAGTTTTACAAACAGGTAAAAAGAACGTGTCAGGCCAATAAGACCCGCACAGAAGCCTAGAGAGATGAAGAAGGAAAGCTCGTAGTAGAGTCATAGTCGGTGCTGAGAATATGGAAAAACTTCTTCTGCAGACTGCATAACGCCGACGAAGACCAACAACCCGCTGTCAGGCAGAATGAACCATTCAATCTAGACGAAAATAGTCAAAACTTCCGTTCACCTGCCCAAAGCGAAGTGAGGATAGCAATATCCAAATTATTGTACCTGACGGCTTACCAGCCGAGCAGCTGGAAATGAACTGGTAGAGAGCATACACAAACTCATTTCTAAAATTTGGTCAGATGAGTGTATGATGGAATCTCAGCACCATTTGCCCGATCCACAAGAAAGGTGATCCCCTCAATTGCGCTAATTACAGAAGTATCAGTCTCCTCAACATCGCCTACAAGCCCCTATCTGCCATCCTGTGTGAACGTCTGCAACCACTCGTTAACAACCTGATTGGTCCCTATCAGTGTGGTTTCAGACAGGGAAAGTCCACAATCGGTCAAATCTTCACACTTCGGCAGATCCTGGAGAAAACTCAAAAAGTCCAAATCTATGCCTACAATCTTTTCATCGATTTTAAGGACTCATATGACAGCATTTATAGAGTTTTGGCATCCCTGTTAAACTCGGTAACGATTTCACCGAGACGTTTGATATCAAAAAAGGATTTAGACGAAGGAACGCGCTATCATGTACTTTCTTCAACAACATACCTAAGTATTTGAAAGAATTGTGCGAAAATCACAAGTTAACACTGGAGGCACAATCTTTCAAAAGTCTGTGCAACTACTGCCGTACGCCGGCGATATCGACATAATTGGGAGACTCAACGGGCTGTCACCAATGCGTTGGCTAGTACTGAAACAGAAGCTGCCAATATGGTTTTAGCCGTAAACCAAGTAATTGCGACGAATTGGACAGAACGTCACAATCGACAGCTATAACTTCGAGGTAGGAAGGAACTTTGTCTACCTCTACTAAGCATCTGGCTAACTGAAGAGGCTTGTTGATTGAGACCCAGGGTCACCCCGAACTGTATGTAAGTAAGAAGGATCATACTGGACTTCTGGAACTGTCAAGATCGATCATCCAGACAATCTTTTTTGACATCTCAGCTCCGGCTCTGGGCGAATATCAAATTCCTTTTTTCAAATAAGTCAAGTACTTCTAGGTGTAACTGTAGCCCTCACATAGACAAAACAATCGTCCAAGCCATGTCGGCTCTATGTACCTGCCTGAGTCTTTGTAACAGAAAGTGATATTGAGAGCCTACCATACTTTATTGGTCAAACTTTTCTGTTGTTGTCCCTGTTTGTTAACTCCTCAAAATATTTTCCCTATGGACTCGCTTAAAGAATTCCAATCAAGACTGGGGACCAAAGTCTGTTAAGTTATGATAAAGTCTGATTTCCCAATTGAGATTTTTGTTATCTATGCATTTTGGTTAAAACACATTTATCAGCAAATTTTACAATAATTCATAACTTATCGACTGCCTAAAACTTTTGGTGTAGAATGTACTTTCATAAAATTTCTTCATCGCCACCTACCATTTCAAACGTGCAATACAAATCGGTTCGTGTATGCACTTATCCAACCATTGCCCATATCACCATTCCCACGTTGGCACAACTGTCCGTCAAACTCAAAACAAACCAAAAAAAAAGACATTTCTCTGACTCTGACAGCCATCCGCCACTGTCGATTTTTATCAGAGGAATTTCTTTATCAATTCTATTTTCCGTAGTTTTTTTTTTGTCCCAAAACTTAACTGCAAAAGTCAGTGCAAATTAACGCGTTAACCAAAGTGAAGTTTTGCCAAAAATGCTCCATATCCATCGACAAAAAGTATCGCGCTACTAGGAAACCCAGAAAAATTCAATGGAGCACAGGCAGCCGATAGTCAATCTTCGGCAAATTGACTTCGATCATATCCATCCTGACCGTGAGGTTCGTAGACAGAGAGAGTGATTCCCCCCGCGGTATTTTCCACCATCGAAATTAGTTGATAACTCGCGCGGAAAATTGTCAAATTACGCATTTCACAACGAGGGGCGGTACGACTGCCAGCGTCGCGATTGCCAGCCGCACAGAACCCTCGGAGTACATTTACTTTAACACTGCGACGACCTAGACACCCAAAACAAAGACGAAGACGAAAAATCTGTTTGTTTATTGTTATATAAACAGCGAAACGAAATTAGGTTACCCCATTTTGTGTGTGTTTGGGGGTGGGAAGCCGACGCGACGACGCGATTAGTTGCGCTCAATGATATATGTAGATAGTGTGCTATGTACATATGCTTTTCTTTTTTGTCTTTCTCGGTAGATTGTTGGCCGGGGATCCTTTGGAACGGTGTACAAGGCCAAGTGGCAGAACCGGTATGTGGCGGTGAAGGAATTCTATAATACTGCCGATAAGAACGCCGATCAGAAGGCGATTCAAACAGAGGTGAGTTTCTTGTGATCCCGGTCCGGGTATGTGGATTTCTGAATGTCTTTTGTTTCGTTTTAGGTGAAGCAATTGTCACGCGTGGTACATCCAAATATCATCGCTCTCTATGGAGTTTCGTGTAAGGATGACTGCATCTACCTCATCATGGAGTTCGCAGAGGGTGGATCGCTGTACAATTTTTTGCATGGCAGTGCTAAACCGTATTATTCAGCGGCGCATGCGATGAACTGGGCATTACAATGCGCAGAGGTAAGAATATTTATTATTTGACGGTCTTTCGTTTAGGAATGGTATCGGCTTGATCTGTGATGGTAATATTTTTTCGTTTATATATGCGCCTATCTGGAAAGACAGCCAATTGGATTAATATCAGATCTCAAACCATTGCACTGTCTCGTCGTTAATTGATGCCTAACATGTTGAATGAAGGAGTCCCTAACAATACGAGATTTCAGCGTCCAATTGGCAATTCAATTTCATAACTAGGTCCGCTTCTTCTGCGTAACGCTTCTAACTGCGAGATTAAGACTAAAGATCTTCGGCACCGGATTAAACATACATCAGATAGAAAGGAATTAATGACGTTCTGGAGGCCCAATGGAGACTTAAACGAAAAACGTAGAGCAGTAAAACCAATCTGACAAACGTACGAACATTTCTATCAAAATTTCTTTTGCTTTTTTAATACATTTTCACCAACATGTATGCAGAAGTGTGAAATTTTTTGGTGCCGCCTCTAAAAACACTAGCGCGCTTACCAAGCTTTGGAAATCGGCAAAACTCTTGGATTACATCCTCCGATAGGATAATGAAATTCTGTGAACTACAATAAGAGATAAACTGTTCAGACAGATTTACTGGTTCATCAAAAAATAAATACAAATTTATGGCGCGCCAGGTCCATGGGACCCAGGACCATGTTTCTCACAATCATTTGTGTTGTGCGTGTTATATTCTTTACACGTATGGAAGGGTCCTATTGTTTAGTGCCGTATCCGAAGGGCAATCTTTGTTTTGAGAAGTTTTTGCATGATAACTTTGTAGCACTCCGATAATAAACGTAATAGACACGAAATGATTGCAACCTGAACAGAACGTGAAATGAGGACGAACAAGCGAAGATTCTGAACTGCTATCCACAAGTTTTTGTGAATATTCAGCTTCAATTATGGCAAAACTCGGCACATCGCAATGTGGACACATCACCTCAATACAGCTCGTTTTCTGGGTCTGAATACAACTGATACACAATCCTTTGTGTAATTTGTATGTACATTAGACTGCTACAAAATCAACATGGCGCTTAGGCATAGTAGAAGCATTATGGCCCAAAAGGGGAAATGCCACGTTTACTGAATTGATCATGTTTCCATCACTGAAGAACTTAGACAATCATTAACCCTGTGCCAAACAACGTTGTTCTGACCCCAATGAAGCGCAGGCGAATGTTAGGACAAATTAAAAGAAAAATAAGACCGCTCGTCAAATTAAAGCAGGTCGATCTTAAAAAAAAACTGGAATTCCTATTGAAGATTCTCTATCTTCAAAGACAGACTGAAATATCATATGAGAAACTCAGATGGTATTGAAAAGCAAAGTGGCTATTTCGTCCGGCAAATTTCCATTCAATTCTGAGGTTGTACTGATTCAATCTACATGATGTCCTTTAGAAAAAAAAATCTATTTTTCCATCAATCACTTCTTTCCAAGTTAAAAGCAATGTTTGTTTTTGTTTGTCGCGCCAAAAAAAATTGCAAATTTTTTGTATAATATTCGTGACCTCTTAACGCCGTTGATAAAGTGAGTCCTATCAGTACGATTTGTTTGCTGTTGTTTCATAGCGAAACTGAGGTGACATCATTTGTATCAACAAGTTGTTTATCGTTAAAAGTGAGCGCTGTGTCGACACATTCGTGTGGGATATAAGTTCCTATCAGACAAATCAATAGAAAGAAAAAAATGCGCCACCACTACGCCAAGGCAATTCACAATGTGGGATCTTATTTGGAAACTCTTGAGATACTCGAAGCTTTTGGAACGAGGCGTATGTCCTCCACAACAACGAATCGGGTTGAGACTAGAAGTACTGACTTAATGATCTATCTGAAATGCCCAATATATAGTTTGAATATGGTTGGATGGGTCTGCCAGAGGTAATGTTTTCTGCAGAGATACTGTTCTTATACATGATATAAAGTGTAACTGGAGAATGTTTATTTTAATTCATGCATTACTTTTCTTTAAGACTTTTTTTAGTAAGCACAAATATTTAATTTTTTTTTTTTTCGTTTAAATCACAGGGTGTTGCATATTTGCACGCAATGAAACCAAAACCTCTCATTCATCGAGACTTGAAGCCACCGAATTTACTACTTGTCAACCATGGAAGGATTTTAAAAATTTGTGATTTTGGAACTGTGGCAGACAAGTCTACTTGGATGACAAATAATAAGGGTAGTGCAGCTTGGATGGCACCCGAGGTAAACAATGATTTAACTCTTATAAATTAGCGTTGCTGATAGAATGACTTCGTTTTTTTCCAAATAGGTATTCGAAGGATCTAATTACACAGAAAAATGTGATGTGTTCAGTTGGGGAATTATTCTATGGGAGCTCTTAGCACGACAGCAGCCATTTAAAGAAGTCGAGCATGCCTTATCTATTATGTGGGCCGTTCATAAGGGTAAATATTATACATATATTGTACTCGAAAGAAAAAAAAGTCCAAGCCAAGTTCAAACTAAATGAAAGAGTTATCACTTTATTAGCTTTCAGTACATGGGACCTTTATTTATAAACATTTCGTTAGCATTTGTCTTACCCATTTACTTCTAGGCAATCGTCCACCACTAATAGAAGGCTGTCCAGAGCCAATTGAGAACCTGTACACTTCGTGTTGGAGTCGAGATCCGACTACACGTCCTTCGATGGCGGAAGTAGTTGAAATTATGACATCACTGTGTGAGTTCTTCCCTGGCGCTGATCAGCCACTGGATTATAAAACTACAATTAATGTAAGTTTAGATTTTTATTTTAAAATCGAATATATTTATACCTGTCAATTATTTCCAGCCACAACCTTGTATAGAACCCAGTGAAACGGATGCTACAATCGATAATAACAGAGCGAGTGTCAGCCCTTGGTCTTCCTTACATTCATCACAGAAAACACCAACGAATTCAGAATCAGTCCGTCATCTAGCGAATATGTTTAATAATCTTAGCCAAGCAAATAGTGCAAACAATGCAGGAAAAAGATCACCACGTTTTAGTCCTAGTGTGTCTATGTCAACATTAAATCATGATCCGATTCCTGAAGAGAGGGAAATTCATACGAAGGCTGATGCATACAGTCCGGCACACTCGAACGATCCCTTCCGTTTAAAGCCATCACCAGAGGCTGCCAAGAGAAATGAGACAATTAGGAATGGAATTTTAAAAACAGGCAATTTGCCAATGGTTGCCCTTACAGTGGACATTGATCAAGTAAGCACGCAATTAATTTGTCAAAAGCAGTTTAAAAAAATGTATAAATTGTATTATAGAATGCATGGGAACTGAAAAACGAAGGAATGACTGATCTCTTCGCAGATATATGTAAGTACTTTAAGAATTAAGCCTTACATTTACTCAAGCTACAAGAGTTCAAAATGTTTATATTAAACCACACTTATGCTTCTTTAAAGTTTTAGCTGTATTTATGTCAGTTACAAACAGATCATGTGTTCTAGATATTTTAGTGTTTAATGTGATGAGAAGAAAATCAGAGTTTAAATGACTTAACTGCCGAATAAGTTTTACCATCAAATAAAAATATGAATTTAGAATAATAAATTGCTTTTTTAATTTGCTTACTATTCTAGAATATATCCATTGGCTTTCGAGAATAGGTACTTCACCAATTAGTGCTATCTCCAAGAGAACAAAAGCAAATGTATCCGGTTTGTAAAATCCATGTGGTCTCTTCTTTCTGAGTTATAATGACGGTCGTAATGCTCTGCAAGGAGCTTGCTTGGAACGCTTGGAACCACGGCTTTCAGGTTCTGAAGCAGCCTGAGTGCACTCAGCTTAGCTTCATACTTTACTTTTGGACATGTCTTTCTTACTCCGGTGATACACAAGCAGCCTAATCAGTAGATCCTATTAAATCTGCGTTACAACTTGCAGAGTCTTGGCGACCATATTAACGACCTGTAATTGACCATTGGTTTGATTATGCCACTGGACGTCCAGTAAAATATCTTAGTTTTCAGTCCTCAAGTTTAGCAGTAAATACATTGACACATGAGTGAAACTTGTTTAAGTCAGGGTGCCAGATTTTGTTGAAGAATACTGCAAGATACTTCGCTGCTCTGGTCAATGTTTTCACGGTCATATTTGATCCTGCACTAATTCGAATTTACATGCACCTTTTCCGATATAAGGCCATCGAATTTGCATACTGTTAGGCCATCCGGTAATTTAAATGGCCTGAAGGTAAAACAGTAATTCTGACTTGTATCACGTTGAAACTTTCGACTAAAAGAAAAAACAGAAATATTTGATGGGACAGATTTGTACGGGACCCAGAACCTAGTTTCTCACAACCATTCGTACAGTGCATGTTATATTTTGCAGACGAATGGAAGGGGCTACTGTTTAATGTCGTTTCCGAATGACAATGTTTGTTTGAGAACCTTTTTCATGACAGTTATGATTGATTGGTTGGGTTAGGTGGTTGTCCCCACTCAGCAGAGACACACTTAGATCATAAGACGGTCCATTGTGATACCACTGTGGAAAAACCGGATTACTAGCACCGGAGACCTGAATGAGAACTTCCCGTATGGGATAGAGGACAGGGTAACCAGTTTCGGTGTGAACTCATGCCAGTTTGACCCGGAGACAAAGTTTTTTTATTTTGCTTCGTTGAGTCGAGTCTGGCTAGATCGTTAAGATCTTCGAAGAAGTAATCGCCTAGAGTTTTCCTTCTCAAAACCGATAGGACAGGACAGGTACACAGAAGATGTGTTATGGTTTACTCTTCTTGCTCGCCTCTAGAGCTTCTAGAGAAATCGTTGAAGGGAGCAACAAGCCTTCTTGTATGTCTGCCAACCAGACAAGTACCTGTGCGGGCGCCAACTATCTTTCTTAAATTTGTCCTCCAGCCAGCTCTGGCCAGATTTGTTTAGAAGAGAGACATGTGCTGATTTTGTTCCACCTACTGTTTGCCATTCTAACGACTGCGATATCTAATTAGAATTTTATCGATTTAATAGGTGCTGACAGTTCCCCCTATTGTTAGGAAGGTCCTGGTCTGCACCTACATATCTTAGCTAGCTCGTCTGCTTTGCAATTGTCTATATACCTGTGGCCTGGCGCAGGCATACGTCGCCGACCTCGTTAAGAGATCCGCGACATTGTTTTACCAACTAGGATCGAATTGTGGCCGATTACAAGGCTTTTATCGTAGCTTGACTATCTATGTAGAAAACAATAGCGCTGCATTCTATCGAGTTAATCGAAAGCCAGATCGCGGCTTCACGGACTGCTGTGACTTCTGCTTGAAATAAACTACAGTGGTCCGGCAGTCGTGTGGTGATACAAATATCCAGTGCACTGAGATTCGTTTAAAATTTCTCCCGATTTCCAAGCACTTCTGGTAGAAATCTTAGTTTTATACATACTTGACGTTAAAGTCCAGATAGGGGACAATGTAGTCCGAATTACTTGGAATAGTGTTATGGCCGTTTAGGATGTGACCCATATTTCCATGATCCAGTTGCAAGAATTCCCTAATTCCAATGCTGCTTTAGCCGCCATCAGATTCCCAAAGATATGTATCAACGGGAAGAAGATGGAGTAAAGTTTCTAGTGCAGCTGTAGGAGTGCACGTTTTATATACTATAGTTATACTCTCGGATGCTTGTGAGACGATCGCGGGAGGTGAAAAAACGTTTGGTGTTGTCTGGGAATTTAATCTCGAACCTCCCGCTTACTAGAGAGACTTTAGGCTGCAGCTCCAATAAGATCCATTGATTTACTTCCAGTAGTTTGAACCAACAATACATTAAGTCCATTACGCCAAAATCTGCACTAAGTTTAACAACTGTACTCGGCTTCATGACAATTTTCGATTTATTAACGTTCACAGTAACTATCAGCACCCTCTAGAATGTAAACATCATTTCCTGATCAATCTGATCAATCTGATCAATCTGGCAGAAGGCTGGATCATTTCTTGCCATATAGATTCTTAAGTAGCTACTTCCACACAAATTGGTCCATAAATCAATAAAACCACTTTTGTCCATCGTATGCTAACACTGGAAAGATAAAGTATGTCATTTGTTTTTCTAGAAATTAATTGTATTCTTAGACCTTTAGATTATTGGACAAATTAAGTCCAAGTTGTAAGTAAGTAAAAAAAAATACCAACATTGGGGCGACAGGTCCATGAGACACAGGACCTAGCTTCTCACAACCATTCGTGTTGTACGTGCTATATTATTTACACGAATGGAAGAGGCCCACTGTGTATTGCCGTATCCGAAAGGCAATTTGTTATTTAAGAAAGGGTTGGGGAATTTTTAAGGCTTTAATAGATCAGCACGCAACATGAAATAAACTAAAGTTTTTCAAAGTAAAAATACAATAAAGAGTACCAACTTCCGGATTCTTAGTCAATTCCAAAACATCAATCTTATTCTAGTATAAATATCCACAAGGTTATTCACTTACCAGCCTCCCACGATGCTGTTGCTAAATAAGTCTTCAAAAACAGTATGTCGCTTCAGTTTCTGAATACAATGACTAGTCCCGATGATTAATTAAAAAAACATTTACTGACTTAATTTTCATTCGCTTTAAATTTTCATCACATTGTTTACACTAGCCGGGAGTGATTCACTCCATGTTAACAACAAAAAATCATTGAAGCTTACACACGACGCAGTATTGTCATCATTTGCCATTTGAATTCGAATGCGCCCTCGATACGCATAAGAGAGGCCGTTCCCGAAAAATAAGTTAAGCATCCGAAAATCGAGTGATTCATGAAATTTTCTTGATGAAAAGTCACTGAAATCGTGCCCCGCAAATCGTTGTCAAATAAAACGCGAATACCACTAGACTGCTTGTCTTTCCACGAAATGTCGCCTTAGTAGCGCAGCGTTTAATATACTATACGTATGTACGCCCATCTTCTCGGAATCACAACGAAACTCTATATTTAAAGTGCTGCGCCGCAAGAAATCGAAGATGGTCGGGGCAAGACGAGGTAGGAAATTATTGTCTTCGAAAACCCACGGACTTATACAAGACTAATAATTTTTTTTTTTTTTTTTCATAAAATTTTGTTTTTATTTGAAAAATGATTTTCTTTTTAACAAGAATGATTTATGTTTATTTTTACAAAAAAATTTAGAAATGTGACACTTGACTTCGGTAGTGGTGAATCGGTTCACGCATTGAGTCAATGCGGAACGCATGAGTCTCAGAAAAGTATTAGAGAAGGTTATCCCAGGCTAAACATCTTTAGATTTATTTGTCATCAATTAATTGAGGATTATAAAACACCGTTGGTATGCATTTGTATATTTTCGGATTAAGGTGTAAAAATATAAAATTGTTTTCGTGACATGGGAATCTTTCAATGAGACAATGACAAATTTGCATTGCACTTGAGTTAAATATGTAATGAGGAACGAACATTTCAGGGGAGGGGTTTAATTTATTTTTAAAATTAAGCGCAATTTGTTTACAGTAAAATCTTTAAAAGGTTTCACAAATTCACTACTGAATTCTTTTACTTCATCGTTTTAGGCTAGTGTTGTTGTCCCTACGATCTTTATTATCTTATTTTGAGATGTCATTCAGATGACCAGAAATGTATTTACATACATATTCGTATGTATCTATGACGTTTCTGTTATAAGTTGGTAATATAAATTATACTCCGGGCTTCCCGTCCCGATGACAAATCGTTACGACTTACTCCCTCAATCACTATCAAAATCGTGATGAAAAGGGCGATCTATTTCACTAAAATTCAAGTCACCTGATGGCCAAATTTGCTGTCACCTGTGATTCGGTCATTAATCTAGTACAAAATTCCAGTTAAGCTAAAACCTATCGAACCTAGAAAAGTATGTAATATCTGATCTCTCTTTCGCAAATGCGTTAGAAATTTCCTGAAATTCTTTATTCGATTCAACATCTAAATATATTCTTACGTAGGAATTTGTGGGACCTTTTTACGAAACGACTGTCACTACAAATGCTGATCATTTTACCACGCCAATTTGCGTCATCAGGGATTCAGAATCTGACTATTTCCTTCGGAAGTTGTTAAATAGACGATTGTGACCATCACTATGATTTCTGTGTAACCCATTAAACTGGTGGTAAAACACTAGCATAAAGCCAAACTATTAAATTTTCTTGAAGTTCTAATAAAAGCGTTTCTTCGCACAAACAAATCCTGGTTTCTAGCTAGCACAATCAACATATCATGAGCAAGAACGCATAGTAGAAAATATGTACATACATATGTATGTGAGATTGATAGTTTTGAAAAGATACATTCCCTTAATGACCCTGTCTGTAAGATTGGGCAAATAAAAGGTTACTTTTTTCCACACTACTCGGAGTTCTAACTCGCTAAACTATTTAGTTTATATAAATTTGCATTCGACTGCGTCTCTTGTCCCAATCAATACTGAAAGGGATACGGATTTTAAAGTTTTTATCAAATAGAAGATGTGGAGGAACATGCTCGAAGTCTTACAGAAGGAATTCAATGGTTATCATGCCACGGTAGCACTCTTTATTGAGTGTAACGTTTTTTCCATTTTCGTCTTGGAAGCAAATGGGTCAATATTGCCGATACTCCAAAAAGATGTAAAAAGCCGCCATATTCTCTGTTGAGCGCACAGGACGAAGACGGGAATATGTTCGGTTATCGATCAGCAAATCAGTCTCTCGACCTTTCATCACAAACTTGCGTACACCAGGTGCATTACTTCAATCGAAATTTCTTTTCAAAATTTGCACTGTTTCGGTAGCACAGCATCCACTTTGAAAGTAACTTTTGCAATATTTCACAACGTTGTTTAAGCGTAAATCGATCCATTTCGTACCGCGAAAATATAATAGTGATTTCTGTCAAATTGTTGAGCGTATAAGAGCTGTCAGTGTCAAAATAACATAACAATAACTTGCACTTGAGCACAAAAGGATTCATTAGATCATTTCTTGTGGGCGTCGTGGATCAAGTAGTTAGTGCGTTGGACTGCGGAGCGAGGGTTTTTCAATTGTGAAGCATCATTTATCTAATAGGGTTTCTCCGCTATGCGTTAAGTTAGCTGCGTTTTGTTCGGCGTTTTAATTATAGAAATATACACGCTTCAACATATCTACATTATACATGCATAGATACATACATACATAATTCGACTCTCTCCTTTAGATATTTTCTTCACTTCTTCTTGTCCCTGTAGATGATTTTTTTTTCGAGTTCCAGCTTTCTTAAGCACCCTTTAGAATTTTCATCAACGCGCTGTTCCACGTTGTCCTAGGTCTTCTCTTTCCTGTTCTTCCCTTCAGCTACTTGGAATTTTTTACTTACTTAAAAGTCTCTATATTCACCCTTTCTCCTACCAGGCCCGTTTAGTTTTTTGTTTTTTTCAGTTCAATCGCTTTTGTAATGTGAAGACGGCTTTTCATACTCTTAAATTTTTCTCGTCGGTAAAAGCGCAAACATCTAATGAAATGGGTTGGAAGCGTCTATATCCCATTTTGAAACTGTTCATCTTTTTCTGGCACTTTTTAATTGCGTCATCCATGGTGCAGATGGACAAAAGTGATTTGTTCGACATTCTTTACATCCAAACTTTTTTTTTATCAAAGTTCGCGTTCGGTTACGACAATTTTGCGTACGCTAGCTCTGATTTTAAGTGATCGTACTCCTTCAACAAACGATGGACCGTCTGGTGCGACAATTTCAGTTAACACTTGCACTTTATAATGTTCCCGTGGCAACCAGACAAAGAAACGCAAGTAGTGCCAAGAATTTTGCGGCTGCAGTCGCGAGGGTCAGTGAGGTCATCTATGTGACCAGTTTGGCGAATTTAATGCAAGGACTTGGACCTGTATACTAGTAAGATAGCTTTGACACAAGAATTCAAGTCGATCGATTGATTGGGTTCTAAACAAGCACGAAAACAAATCTGGCAGAATGGCTTTCTTTAATAAGCAAACCGTCGCATTTTGGGCAAGTCATTATCCTATAATGACATTACATCCACAAAAATTGACTGATGGGTGCTAGTTTCATGCCTATAATTCTTCCTTAATGATGCTGCCGATACAGTCACAGCCAATAGAGATCGCTACCGGACCATGTTGACTGTCTATTTTAGAGATAAATTATAAAAGGGTAACTTGGAGACTGTGTGGTTTCAGCCAAACGATGCCACATCCCACACAATTGGTCAAATAATCGAGTTATTTCAAGTCAAGTGTTATCTCCAGAAATGAACTAGCTAATTGGCCGCCTCCTTGTGAGTGTGATTTGACGTCTCTGGACTTTTTTTTTTGGGCTATGTCAAGTCCAAGGTCTCTGCCAATCAGGCAGTGATTTTAGACGACCTCAGAACTAACATCGAATGCCAAATTGCCGGTATATCGACCGATTTATGCGTAAAACTGATGTAATATTGGATTCAGTGCATTTGCTCGTTAAGGCGTTTCCGTAAAGGATATTAAAATGATGTTGTGGTCCATAATTAATCGTTTCGATGGTACCCGAAAGTTGTTGTCTCTTGGTATCTCAAACAAAGGACATTTTATATATGGGTCGCTGAGAAACCCTTTAAGTACAAATTTAAATTTTCTTCCTTCTACTGTCCTTATTATCCGGGATTGTTATTCGAATTTGCTATTAATAAACTTACGAATGATACGTTGAGTATAACTTTGTTTTGCAATAGTAGTATCATTTTTTGATCTAGTGTTCAATCGAAATGATGTAACTTTACGTTTAGTGAAGCGGATACAATGAATATTGTGAAATAATGCCGAACGGATAGCGAAAAAAGTATTTTTCCATTATATACTATAATATGTTATTAGAAACCTGAGCGATCAAAACCCTATATGCAAACAATGAGATGATTATTTTGTGACTAAATTAACAACTTAAGTTTCCCAAATAAAAAATGAGGTAAAAACGTTAAATTACAAAAGTATGATGCAGTTTAGGGCCTTTCCCAATTTTTTAATCAATAGTGTACTTCTACTTGTATAGACAAAATATGATCCCATAAGTATACAAGTTATGAGTTTGGTTAGAAACATAATGTTTGTATAAACTTTAACTAAAAACCTTAGGATTATTTAAGTGCCATACTTACTTACTTTAACGCCACGACCATGTAATCCTAGCACAACAACGCGTCAAGATGGCCAAACTCTTTGATTCGCACATGTGAATGCTCACTGAGTTGTATAATTCTTGTACATTATACAATTATTCCTCAACTTTTTATCTTTCTGGGATTTCATTTTGTTTACAAAAAAAAAACCGTTCTTCCTGCGAATACAAAATGTTTACTTTTAACGTCTACAAGTCTCAACATTTAAATCCCCCTACCAACTAAAAAAAAATAGCACATTTAAATGATAGCTTCACGGTAACAATTAAATAAACAAAACCAAATTTAGTTAACATAAACTAAACAATCCGTATCCCAAAATCTCCTCAAACGCACGCCCCTTTATATTTTTGGTTTTCGGGCGGTTTGAGGTAAAAATAAACATTGCCCATCAGATCACCGGACTCTGACTTATAGTTCGCACACACCGCTCACAATGACTAATCATTCCCTATTAAAAATAACAATTACCCGGCTATATAATGCAAATAAAACCCGACAGTGGCAGTGAGTGCACTGCTCGACACTAATTGCACGATTAAAAAATGCTCCCAAATCTGTCATCCTGCTACCAAGTTTATTTTTACCCACGTTTCCTAAATAAAATAAAAAAAAGAAAAACAAAAATGTAATAGCGCACCCATCACCCCTCACCAGGGATGTATCTTTCTACATACATATAAGTATCTGCAACAAATCAAATGGTGAATCATCATCGTTCATCCCTCAATAAATTGGTCGGTTCGCGTGCGTCGTCTTCGTCTTTAGAGATAAACAACCGTCGATCTAGATATTATACGATCGCCACAAATCATGCTCTCACTCACTCATTGTGAGTGAGTGAATGAGTACATTATGGGTCCGCTAAAAGTCTATTAAAACCGCAGGGGATTTACGTGCGGGAGGCAACCCCATGATTTGGGGTGAAATTTAGTAGAAAGGTATCTCCCGAGTCGTCATCCCCCACCCACCTATTAATTATGTTAATTTGGAATAATTGATGCGGTGAGTGGTAATGAATCAGTTCGAGGGGCACCCTGGCGAATACTTAATTGCAGTGTCGACACTTGGCTTGCATTTGAAGACGACTCACCGGTGGGTAATTTTTATAATTTCACAAAATCAAGGTGAGAGATCGTAGGTATCTTTTCGGGGTTGACGGTATGAATTTTGGTATGAAATATTTATCTAATTGAATGTATCTTTGATGAGTATCTGTGTCAGTTGTACGATGCTGCATCTGTGGCCGGCTTTAATTTGGCATTCCGGTGAACGCGCCGAGCAGGGGAATGTCGCACAATGCGACATCAATTTTATTGTAGAGAGGCATAGATACAATAGTCATAGACATATGTATGTAGGTATTGTGTGGCACTATACAATTTTCAATTCAATTGAAATTAATTTGTGGTGATGCTTTCCCGCTCAGCTTTCAGTTGAAAGAAATAAGTCGTCGGGTTAATGTGCATTTTGCATTTTATTAAACATAGTACAGTCAGTTAGTTTAACGAAACATAATTTGTTTACACAGGTATCGCAAGTGCTAGTGGATGATCTCCCTAACGAATATGGGTAATTGAAAGGTGTTTGCATTGGTTTTAAGTGATTTTATGAAGGCAGTTTCAATTAATTTGTGCAATGTCATTAGAAAAACAGTTTTGACATTCCGTAAGATTGGATATACAGTTGGATATACATAGAGAACCAATTTGTTTTCTGTACAAAATTGTTGGAATTGAAATATTTGTTACAAAATTCAAGGAACATTCTGAAATTTGAAAGAAAAACTGAAAAAACTTAGTGGGATTCTGCTTAAACTTGTGGTTATGTTCGGAATTCATCATAAGCTTAAGTTTCTCATTTTTGCGGTCACATTACAGCAGTGAGATTGGATTTACTTTTATCTACTAAAGAAGAGAAAACTTTCTCCTGCAGACGTAATACTCCTGCAATCTGTGTGCTGCTATTTGAATAATACTAATCTACATATTTCAGACACATCTAGACTGTGGTGCAAATTTTGTGCACACAGGTGCTGTGCTGTGCTCTTCTGCCACCAAACATACATAGTTACTCCAAGTCCTTTTTATAGTGTGTCTACCAGCAAAGACAATACATCCACTTGAATTCTCTGTGTGTCCAATTCGATGTAGTGATTTACATCCACTATACGTGGAGCCCTCAAGAGGCATTGACCAGTAGGCAGACATGGCAGTAAGCTGGATGCTACCTCCAACAATTTCTGTAGAAGGTGTAGAGACGAGAAAGATGAAGAAACTACGACCCACTTTCTGTGCACCTGCCCTGCCCTCGGCTTTGAGAAGGCTAACCCCATTAGCGAATACTTATTCAAAAATGTTAGTGATCTAGCCAGATGTCTTAGCAAGCAAATAGCATTCAATGATGTCCATGACTGAAAATGACATCTCTGTTATTCAGTTTGCGTACCAAACACTTGCATTTTCTAACCAATGTGAAATTCTTTTCGTAACAGACCGACTACACTCTGCCTCAGTCGAATCCAAAAACCTTTCCAGAATTCAGACTAAACTAGAAAGATGATCTGATCTCACAGAAAGAAACTGTGTACTTCTAGATGGACGGCTTTAAAATGGTGGTATTAGGTGAGGTTTCTCCTATAAAAATCTTACCATAAATATCCTTTTGCCTCCCTTAACACTACACCATCTTCCAGACGGAAAATATCAAGGCTAAGGCGTGGCGTTTCTCTATCTGGGAAAGGGAATCTCAGTAGAACCTATGAAGAAAGATGAATAAGAACAGGAAACGATTATTATCGGTAGTTGCCTTTATTAGAAGAAACACCTAGGAGTCTTTTTCTGCGATAGGTTTGCTGACCTAATGAACATTGATATCAGGCATGTCCAGCACTTAAGCTACGGTTGGTTATACTGGTAGTTTAGTATGCAATATCAAGTAGGTTAGGTTATATAGGGTCATGACTTCATCATAATTTTGTTGAAGGAACTTCCTCCAAAAATGGCTAGACATTCACAGAGTAGATGAGTAATATCCTCTGCGATCCTGTGTGATGAATGTCATCTCTATACCTGCATGGTTTGTTAAACCTAATCTTATAGCGTGCTTCCTCAGAAGGCAATGACGAAGGCAATGGAACATCAAATAAATTGAAAACAATTATAATAGAAACACATTGACATAGCAACAACCAACAGCATGTATTAACAACATATTGTTTTTGTTTTTGAGTTCAAAACGAACATCCATAATCCATCCATGCTGTAACATTAAAAAATTTTTGGTAAAAATTAAACCAACAAGAAAAAGATATGATTATATCTGTGAAAATTTGATCCTGTCATTTGAATCCGATTATCGCAATTGTCACGTGAATTCAGCACTACTTCCTTGTCTAAGGTTACCAAACATCTTTAATTCTATTCCATTAATCCTTTTCCAAAACTTTACGTCTTTCCGCCGCCTTTTTAAGAGTAATTCCTTTTTTTCTCACTGTCTAGACTCTAGAGGTCAAATTTTAAAATGACAGATTTTTCCTATAAACAATTTTATAATACTGCCATATTTTTTTAAATCTCATTTCGTCAATAAATCGGTTTAAATGCATTAAAAGGTCAAAACAAACACTCAATGAAGTTCACCAACCTCACCTTTAATTGGATATTTTCCATAAAGAAAAAAAAATAAAATAAAATTCGTCTCTGTTTTCTTTTTCAACAATTTCAACACTGTTGTGCCTACATATAAAACAAAAAAAAAAATGAAAAAAAAAAAAAAGTGTTTTTCAAAATAGCACCCGTATGTCCTCTGAATGGCTGGCACCGACCGCGTAAAAGCCGAACGTTTCGTGACGCGATGACTCATACCTCAGGCGAGCATTACGCACTTTCTAGCGCAGGCCGTCCCCCACAGAGATCTTGCTGCGAATTATTATTGTATTTTAATCGCATCGGACCGTGGAGTGAACAGATGCACGCTTAAGTGTATAAATAATATTTCGTTTTGCTTTACGAGCGGCCATAAAAATCTAAAAATCGCCTCAAGGAAGAACATTTTCAAAAAGTGATTTTTCTTATTCGTCTTCTTTACTTTAATTTTTTTTTTATTTGATATACCCCTTTGTATTTGTTATTGTAGATGAGATATTCGAAAATAGACTAGTTATAGATACAGGGTGAGGAAAAAGTGTAAAAAAAGAATAAAACACAAAACAAACTAAGAAATCTTTAAAGGCATCTGAATCGCGCCTTGACATTAACACTAACATTTTTTTACACCACTCATGAACGACTTACAAATATTCCGGAGTACAACCGTTCTTTGAATGAAACACAAAAAGAATGATTGCGAGAAGCTAGGTCAATTGGTATATTATACTAGCAAAACCCTTTGTACTGGAATTTCTTCGTCTTTCCTAGAATGCCTTAGTAAGCCTGGTATCGATGATGATTTCTTATAGAAATCTGATATCATTCGCTTAGTCTACCTGCATATTGCTAATTCATACCACACACATTTATGTTCATAAGAAACCTAATCGTCAGTGAATATCTTTAACATACACACAAGTAGGCCAAACGCAGATTCTGGTTCCTGATCCTTAAGGCTTTGTCAAACAGAAATCGTTTTTAACGCCTCGTACGATGACGTTTCTTAGACGTCACGCAGCATGTCAGTGCTGTATCCTCTGACAAAATGTCTGATATTGCAGAAGAAACATTTTTAAACCCTTCTTTCCATTTTCAATTATTTTTCTATCATTTTCCATTCCAAAACTCTCTGTTTTACAGAGCATGGATCTGAAATGCTTGCTTAGGAAAGCGAATCCGTCTGCCAGTTGTAATTGCGACAACATATTTTGTCATGGAATTTACTTCGTGCTCAATCCATTAGGCGTATGAGTGACATCACTGTTTCAATGTTAAATCGGAAAATTTGCAGCTTGGTTATTTTGTCAAATTCATATACTCAGTACACTATTATTTTTATATTATTAAGTTCCATCCATATGATTAATCATGCTGGCAATTCCCCATTCGATGTTAGCCCTGAGGTCGTCTAAAGTCTCTGGTATATTGTCGTAGACCATGGACGTGACACAGCCCCAAAAAAAAAGTCAAGAGGCGTCAAATTCTGACAAATGAACTAGTCCATTTCTGGAGATAACACGGTCACCGAACTTCGAATTCAAAACCTCGATTGTTTTACAAGTTGTGTAACATGTGGCGCCGTCTTGTTGAAAACATATGTGCCCCAAGTCATCCTTCATCCTCCAGAGTACAACTTACACCGAACAGTCAGTTTAGTTGGGTGTAATGGCATTTTGTGAATGGCTTCGGTTCGTCACTGACTTGCCCAAATGGGACATTTTTGCTTATTAACGAAGCCGTTGAGCCAAAAATGGGATTCATTGCTGAGAATGATTTCGCGATTAAAATTAGAAAATCGCGCACGTAAAGTTGTCGAGACCGTACGCGCACTTAGGTATATAAATTAAATTTGGATAATTTGCAAAAGTTGTTGAAGCGTATACTTTTCCTTGATTAAATAGCAAGTATAGTCGAGTTGAATCGTTAAAATACACCGCAACCCTATTGGAAAAAGAGGGCGTCCCAAATGAAAAACCTTGTATATCGATTTCATAGCTCCGCTTCTTTGCCCTCTATCTTCCAACGGGTGTAAATCTATTATCCTTAGTAGTGTGGTGCTTAACTATTATTTCAAGCGGGACAACTCTATAGTCATTTCCGCAGCGATTGAGTGGCAACACTTTAAACCGTGTCCAGCGGAATACGATTTAGCATACATAGCTTCAAAATGGACACTAAATCTAAGTCTCCAATCTTTGGTTTTAACATAGCTATCTGTCAGTAAATGCCATCAATATTAGCTATAATGTTATGCACAAGTCTGAATATAAAACTGAGCATGCAATGTAGTAGAACTACCTTCATCTTCTTGTGGACCATGTCGTTTTAAAAGCACTGAACTCAGCAACGATGAAAATAATTGAAATGTTTACCAAAATCGAAATACAATACCCTATCACTTCACTGGTACTTCTATGGACCAAGCAAGATCCTTTTTAAAAG
Source organism: Xylota sylvarum (assembly GCA_905220385.1). Classification (NCBI taxonomy): domain Eukaryota; kingdom Metazoa; phylum Arthropoda; class Insecta; order Diptera; family Syrphidae; genus Xylota; species Xylota sylvarum. The sequence continues at coordinate 126,277,164 of LR999957.1, forward strand.
CCTTTGCAGAAAACAGACCCGAAATCAATTTAATTCTAATTCGACAAATCCTGGATCGAATTTGGTCCCCTTCCCAGTCTGTATGATTTGGTTGCTTATTTCGGCAGCGATCGGTTAGCTTCAACGTTAACCATCAAATAACGTTACCCATCCTCTACGGCGTGGAGCTGTGGATAGGGATATTTTCTTCATCGAGTATAGTACATGAGCAGTATTTCATAATTTCGTCGGTGCTTTAAGGGAGCATATTATTTCATCTTTTTCGAAAAAATGGTCCCTACGTACGAAGTTTGCACACATAGGCGGTCCGCATCCTTTCGATATTGCATTCCGTTGTTAATAGCATGTTGAAATATTCCCTTCTTGGTGCTCAAATCCTGATTGCGTTTCAGCATTAGAACATTCACTTTTTCTTACCTACCTATGCCTACATACATAGTCATTTTTACATCATTAAATGTCTGATCCTTATTGGAGGACATTTCATTACATCGTTTATTTATTTATTTATTTTTTTGTTTTTTTTTTCGACACCCTGTAAATAAAAATCACATGCATGAGAAATTGAATAGTTCTAAACTTAGAATATCGTTGACGTTACAACTTTACAATTTTTTACAATTAAGTTTTACGAGTTCACTTTGCTTTTCGGCACGACTCGACTGTTTTTGTTTTCTATGTGTGTGCGCACACAATTTGTGGCAATTTGTCATCTAATTGTAACAAATGTTTGTTGTCTCTTAATTTTTCATTTGTTGGTTTTATGTTAAAAATACCAAACAAACATTTTCATTATATAAACATTTTTCTAATAAATGGGTCAACACAGCAAGTGAATCATATGATCACGACCACGACCACTAAACCACACCACACCGCCGAAGGTCAATATACTAATTGTATTCCTTCCTGATTTATATTTTTTTTTTATTTAATATTTTTGTCTCTCAAAATTCCTACTATATCTATCTACTCATAATATGTTTTGAAATGTTTCCGAGATACATATTTGCTTATGTACCTACATGTATTATAGAAACATAATATAAATTCAATACACGAGCTGTCCCGTGTTCCGATTTACGCCATACGACCATACGGATGCCATTCACTGTGGTCGTTGCTTACGTTCGAAGAACTCGTTCTGAAGCTTGAGATATTTTATCTATTTGCTCATGTCCACTTGGAAAATTTGTAGAAAATATATATACATACATAATACATACATGTGTATATAGACGAACAAAAACGATGTAGGAACAAATTGAATTACTCATAGATCTCTCAGTTTATTAAGGATTATGTCTATTTGATTTTTTAATTTCTTTAAAATTTATTTCATATTATTTTATTGTCATTTTGTGACACATTTAACGCAACACTAAATATCGTATGCATAATTCACAGGATGCTCACCATAATGGTGGTGTTGAGTCTTTGATGTTTATTTTTTTTATGAACCATAAAGGAATTAGGTATAAAAATAAATACAACACAATATGATGTGTAGCTTAAGTTAAAGAAAAGGGTGGAAGGTTGTTGATTATGTATCCCAGCTTCCTGCATCAAAAAAAAAAATACGCGTTTGTATGTATGTATTTTATTTCTATCGACAATGACGTACGATCGAAAAGTTTGTTTTCCGATCAAGCATGTGATCTTATCGTTCAGAAAAAATACAACATCGACTGATTTGATCGATTGATGACTGAAGTAGCATGCTCATTTAGTATAAACAAATTATCGACGACAAAAATTACAGCAGCATCCAAATGAATGATGTTTTGGAAATTATTGCAAAGGGTGATCTGATCGCTGATCAACATTGGATAATTCTAGGCGTTATTTACACCTCCTATGATCGGGTGCAATCATACAAAATCTATTTATTTATATCATGCAAGTTGTCTCCAACCTACGATGCTAATCCTTCTGGCATTTGCGATCAGTTGGTTTTTACAAGGAAGTCTCGATTTTCTGTCAAAGAAGATTTTACCTTTTATTTTCTCAGCCGGTGGCAAAGTCAAAGTTTTAGGAGCATTTAGGTAGAATTGAATGCCTTAGAGCACTACTCATTTGTATGTACCTGTGCCTACAAAATTAAAGGTTGAGTGTCCAAAAAGGACTACTAATTTGAAGTCTATTCCGCACCATATCCGCAATCTATTATTTTAAATATAATTGAGGAGTCGGCCATTTCGTTGCTCATGTGAAGTTGAGCCAGAATTCAATCTATAATGGTCATTTTGGTCGAGAATGTACTCGACTAGATCATATTCCGCTAGTCAGGTTTTTTGATTTTTTCTAACTATGCATAGTTCCATTTAAAACAACACTTTGGAGGCATGTCCATACCTTATCCAGAGGTATCCTGAATTCATTGCACCATTAGATCAGTTTGCACGGTCCAATATTTCTACCTCAAATAACCTACCGAAACAGTACTCCCTGACCATGAAGTCGGGGATAGTGCAAAACATGTTGTTTTTGGGAATTGAGTCAAGAATTTTCAGGTGTCCCACATGGTCGCCTATTTTATAATTGTATTCTAGTTGCAGCTTAATAGCGCGTCCAGCGGCCGTCTTCCTATTGAAGATTTGTAGGGGAGAAAGTCCAACAACACCTTCTAATGCTGCCGTGGGACAGTAGCGCATAGCACCGTCTACTGGCCTACATGGCCCTAGTGGAGCTCTCGATGGCAGACTTGATATAAGAATTCAAGCTAAGCCGTTTGTCATAATGGGCCTCACCATCATTGTAAACATCCAATTATGCACATCCAATGTATCAATTTCTGCCGTATAGCCGTCTACTGGCCTACATGGCCCTAGTGGAGCTCTCGATGGCAGACTTGATATAAGAATTCAAGCTAAGCCGTTTGTTCAAGGATGACACCGAGATATTTAACCTCACTAGAACAAACTAAAGTGGTGCCTTTGATGGTGATAGGTCCTAGATTGACCAGTCTTCTTTTTGTAAAAGGCACTTGAACGGTTTTTGCAAGGATTGATGGATAGTCCTTCTCTGCTGCAAAATCCTAACACGTGTAGTAAAGCACTTTGCATAAGACTAGAAATTACCAAGTCGTTTGCATAATCAATGGCGATGTAGCGTAATCTCTGAAGATCGACTAGAAGATTGACCATAGAAGTTGAGAAAGGACTTCTCCTGGGGACAGTCCTTAACTGCAGTTACAGACACTGACACTCCTCCAGAGGAGGAAGTAATAATTCGAATTTCAAATATGGCTCTTATCTATTGGTTGGTCGAATCTTCGAAACCTCTGGTACTAATTGCTTTTGCTCTTGAGCCGTAGCCAGTGTTAAGAAAAGCATACAGAGCTATTTCCTTGGAATCTAAAGTCCCTTCAATCTTTCACAGCATCGTGAAGAGCACCTTCTGTGGATTAACCTTTTCTGTATGCAAACTGAGTTGAGTGGAGGGATAAACCAATCTAGCTGGCCTCTAATATGAACGTCAATGAGTTTCTCCATGGTTTTGAGAACAAATGGTGTCAGACTTATAGGTCTATAAGATCTAGGTAGCTCACTAGACCAATTGCCTGCTTTGGGGATAAAGATTACATTATTCTGTCTCCAGGTAGTCGGGATGTAACCCCAATTGTAGCGAATAAATTATTTACTCTACTAGCAATGCAGACCCTATGATCAGATGGGTACGTGTAGAGTACACGAGTAGACGAACCTGGGAAATGAATCTTAAGTAAGGTTCTAAGAGCATCCATACATAATCATAACGAGTACCTTATGGATTTGTGTCGCTACTGGCAGGTCAGCAATGTTTTCGCAGCATTTCCTCCATGTAGCACGTTCGCATCGTCTCAATTCTAAAGTGAATTCTTTAAGAGTTCGTCCCAACTCTTCGTACGTTCAGCAGGGTTGAAGAATTTTCTAACTTTCTTCCTAAGTTTGGCAAGCTGGTCATTCCACCAGGGAATCTTACGCCTATGCTGCTTCATCTAGATCCAATGTGGTCTCGATAGAGGTTGACGTTCTAATTCCTTAGTGATTCTACGAAACCGTCCTACTTTTGTATAGCTTTCTTATCTTGCTAACAATATCCTATCACTACGGAGCGGCTATGGTATGAATACGCCTTTTGTGTGCCATTGGAGATAATTTGTATATTTAATCAGAAATCTCGATGTGAGTGTTCTAAGGGTATAAACACTTTTTTGTCCAAATTTAGCGTAACACGGCGTCACAATGGCTGATTTATCCTCGTCGAAGTTGCAGAAACTTGTTTAAAGATAAAGTCGATCAAGAAACCCCGGAAAAGTCAACTATAAAGTGCGGCTTTGAGAACCAGAAAGTGCAGGGACTTAAGCCGCACAGACGAGTAAGTGCGTTTCCGAATATTCTACTGGTAAAATGTCCCACGATTCGGACGTTATGACAGCATTCATGTTTTTGCTGAAAACTAAAAGCAATATAAAAGTATTTTGAGAAACCAGTTGTTGTTTGACGTTATCACATCAAAAAGCCTGCATCTGTCTGTATTTAAGTACAACAAATCGAAAGTAAGGTACATACATATAGCTACCCTTTTGAAAAGTGTGTCCAAATTGAAGAGAAATCTCATCATCACAACTTGTCTAGACATATTCGTTACTCATTCGTAGTATTTTCAATATTTACCATGAAACCTTGAACAATTAAGTGTCTACTCAATTTTAATTATAACAAAAAACAAAAAAAAAAAATGATTTAAAAAAGAAAAACAAAACTTAATAGTCCATAAACCGACTGACTTAATTTTTGATCCGTTTTTATATCCCGGATAAAAGGACTTCGAAGCATCATACTCTCGCGTTATACTACCTATATGTATGTGCAATAATGAGTGGAATATTTCCTTAATCGCATGTGTCAAAGTAAAAGATTAGCCATTTATTAATTGTGTAGTAAAATTAATTTGACTTTTATTGCTGCAATAACTGATAGACAGCAGCTGACATTCAAAAATTATCTTTCACTAGGCGGACATTAATTCTGTATAATAGAATGTCATCAAGCTCAGCGACTAAATAAATATAAAAACAAAAGAAAACTTGAGTGACATTACGCTACCGAAAAGTAGTTTAAAAATACTTCTCACTTGTAAGATGACAGGATCTTATCCTTGAGAAATATTCTTCGCTGTTTACTGCATCGTTCCCTAAATAGCGCCATTTATTACAACTGTTTTTATTTCTTAAGTTGCCTTATAAATAGATGCTAATTTCACGCCTATAGTATAATTTAACATCTCAGGTTTTATACCATCTGAAAAAAAAAACGAGTAATAAAAAGTCGATCTAAACAACTGTTAAACAAAACATCACACAGCCAATCAGGAAAATCTGTTTTTTTATCAACGAAAAAGAAAAACAATTATACCATCTCGAAAGAGAAAGACTGCTCATTGATTGCGTGCGATCTGAAATAAAACGGACCACCTTGGCTCCGAAGATCTGACAGCAAACCGATCAGCAATTATGATCTTTAATTGCATAGCATACCCATCTATCTGTGTGTGTGTGTGTTTAGTAAACATTAGTAGAGGAAATTTCGCGCAAAGGCAAATAAATTAACAACCAGAAAGATTCTCTGTGGCCCCAAATGACTCACCCTCATATTGGGAGCAGCGAACATTTTCCCCCAAACGAAAGGAAAAAAAAAGTTATTTTAAATCGTCGACAGTGGCATGAAGAAAACGGAAAATTCTTGGCACGCGGACGGTCACTCGGAGTCACGACAACAAGTATTTTCCAATTAACAAGATTTGGTATCTATTGTGGCAGAACAACATCATCACCAACCAACAGCAGAGGGCCACTACACATCTCTCAAACTCTGCAATCGGGTATAACATTCGCTTTTCACTGTAACTGAAAAACGAAATGAGTAATAATCGATCCGATGCAATTAACGACCTCCTGTCGAGAGACTTGGTTTACGACCTTTGCACCTGATTTAGATGACGATAAGACGCCTTAGCAGGGGCCTGGGCTGAGACTCTCACGCTTTTATGAGGCGCTGGGAATTCGAAGTTTAGCGGTTTGCACTTTGATGAAATTCAAGTTTTTCCGTGAATCAATAGGTTTGTCGGAATTTGAATTTCTTCGGAATTATTTACATTAATACTTTGTTCTATTCCAAGCAATTTTTCGTCATTAGAATTTGATTCGATTTGTTGATAGGTTTTGCATATTTTCTTTTTTCCTGCGCCTTTGAAGTGCTGCATGCTAATACCTGATGTACTTGTTTTGTATGCCACATGCCAGCGTAAAGTGGGACATTGTATTGGAATATGGCCAAAACAAATTTTGAAACATTTGCGCTAACTTGGTTTTCTTTAAATAGGCTAAAAGAAAATTCCCTAATAGAGAATTAGTACCAAAGGTATGAGCGAGCGTTACCTGCGGTTTGACGTACGCTGTTGTTGACGCATGCAACAATGTGCCAGAATGAAAACTATAAGCAAATATTTATGACTTATGGATGTGTTGTATAGGCACACGATCTGGTAGATGGATGGTTCTAGATAGATGTCAGATAATTGCGAATTGGAATAATTTACAATTATTTGAGTCCTTATGTACATATGTATATATGTATATGATGAAACAGGAATAATATTAATCAGAGATATAATTTAGATTTCTCCAGCACTAATCCTTGTTAAATTTTCCATTTGGTTAATCTTTTGAGTTCCTTCCTGCTGCAAGCTAATGCTAGACATTCCTAAAGCCTTTCATTCCCCTCAGATCGTTTTCCACAACAATTGGCAATGCTGAACTTTCCTCGTTTTAAAAGGTATGACAAATCTATTGTTCATATCTACGTTCTCATATATGTATGTATTTATAGAAAGTGTTTTTTGCTTAGACAAAACTTACGATAGAGTTAACTGTCAGACCAAGGTGTCTTTCTGTGAGTTCTTTTTGACATTTATGTTCAGAATAAGTATAGTTTGGCAGATCATCATGAATAGGCTCACGCTTTATTAACGCAACCAAATTATCTAAATTTCCTTTCCGCCATAAAAGTTCATCTGAGCAAGACATTCGTCGAACTGTTCATAGATTTAGTACAACTACTTTCTTAGTGATGTGATAATTCAACAGGTTAAGAAGCCTGTTTAGATTAGAGCAGTAAAGAAACTTATCCCAATCATCGCCGTGTTTCACTCATGGGCATGAACAAAGTTTTGAGAAGCGAAACACGTCAACAAAACCTGCGTTCAGAGTACTGCAACCTGTTTGAGCTACCTCTAATTCATTCCCAAAGAGGTTGATACCTGCTCAACTGTTCTACGCCACGACTGCCTAGAGCGTCCCTCAGTTCTGCCTGTCTGGGTGAGCGGATTTCGCAATGGAGTTGTCTTCAATACAATGCCTGTAGGTTTTTGGCTCGGTCTCTGGTAAAGGTGTTTGTTGGAGATAGGGTTATCAAGATCTATTTACGAAGATCTGCAGCTTTCGTGTGTATCCACCTTTCAAGTACTGCACCCAAAATCAGCACTGATTCTAAGTTGGAGAGGAACAGTCACAGCTTAGTTTTTGTCCTGAGAACATTGCTTCTATAGACTTTACATAGAATTCCAAATGGAACTTCTGCCTTTCCGATTCTGCTGAATACATCAAGTTTGGTAACACTGCGGTTAGTTGAGATCACACTTCCTAGATATAGAAAGTTGTCTACCTTCTCAACGTTCTACCCGGGAATATTAAGTTCAGCGCGGGTGTTAGTAGTTTTCAGGACTTTCGTTTACAAATACAAATATTTGACGCAATATGTTCATGGAATCCGGAGCTTCTCACAAACATTTGTTTCAGATGGTCAATTATGTCGGGTGCATAAGTTTGGCGCTCAGAACCATATTTTTGGAACCAAATTTCTAAAATTTGGTAACGTTGTTGAAGCGTATATGTCATTACGATACAATTACAAAGTCTATTGCATAATAATGACACTGTCAGTTTCCAATTGGTTTGACAGATACTGTCTGAAGTTACTGTCTGAAGTTACTATTGGGCTAAAAAAAACCCCTTTATGTAGCATTGGGTACATTCAGAAGTCTTGTCACTAACATCATTAACTTGTCAAGATTTTTGAACGCAAAATTGACTAACATGTAAGTTCATAGTTCTATACGTCACAAATGGAATTTTCAAAATTCCAATTTCTGTTTTCACTATGGATTTTTTGTGGATTATAATAGTTTTCAGAATTCGGAAACAAACTAACTTATTTTAATAAAAACTATGGGTACCATAGTGAACTTTTAGATTCAATTGCAAAAAGTTTAGAACATTTACAGATGTTGTTTGCGAAATTTTATCAAAAACATGACTGTATTAATACTGATCATCCGATGTACACTATATCAATGGTTAAGTTACTGGGTTATTTAATGACTAAAACGGTTTAGGATAGAGAAAAAGCTTTAGTATACATACATACATATATACATTAAATTAGCAATCGTAACTGTTACATATTGATTATACTTTTTGGCTTAACATCTTAGTTTGTTAATCAACAACACATAATATCAATCACTTTCGACATCTGATAACAACGACAGTTTTCTTCGTTCTATTGTTCCTTATCGCTATGTATCTGCAGACAACAACTTTCCTCTTCGTTCTGTGACCTTCTGCCTGAATGTTTGGGTTGAACATCTTAGACTGAAAATACAATAATATTTAACTATTTCCTTTTTAATTAAAATCCATTACACTTTACAATTATTTCTTCGGCTTCTTCTGGTAGTTGATCTAACTCGACAACACTTTCTTCTTTAGCTGTATCAACAAACTGACGATTCAAATACTCTTGTGTATCACTGTTTAATGTTTCAGCATCGATAAACTGTGTAACTGGCTCTGAATTATAATTGTCAGGTATAATTACAAATGCAGAACTGAATGCAACTAATAACAAAATAATGAAGATTTTAGCTGTCATATTGGATGCGGCTTGAGATGTATAGTGTATGTACAACACGAAAGACGAATCTATTTTATTGTTGCAGGCTGTAATTCGTTTGGCTTTTATACAAAAACTTAAGATCTGTTTCTTATCAATACTGGGAATTTTAAGATTCACCGGGAGTTTTCTTAAAAAGTCAACAACAAAAAAAAAACCACCGTGCAATTAAATTTTCCCCTTAATGTTGTGTCAACTTAAAGCACGTACTAAGGGTGCAAGTGTCACTTGTCTCAAAAAATAAATATCGTAAATAATAATAAACTCGCGACTGGAGAGATAACAGGAAACATTAATTTAGATGAAGCATTCCATATATGAAATATTTAAAATACATGCATATGTATGTACATTTACATACTGGCTAGTTATGACATTGATTGGGTTTTTTATGGATTTCCCGTTGATGCGCTGATTGCAATGGGTGGCATTCTTTCTAACACTATCTCTGCGACGCATCGGTGACAGCGCTCTGAAATCAATATTGTCATGTCAAAATCTTTCTGTGGTAAGTCCACCGCACCGCTCTGATAAGAGCCAAACAAGGTGTTGACGAAATAAGATTTGCGATATTTTTTTTTTTGTTGGGATCGGAAACACTACTGGAATATTCAAACGAAACTGATCTATTGTACCTACTACGAAGAAGCAATACTACCAAGAAGAAATATACTGTAAATACAGGACAGAAGTGTCTCCTAAGCCTAGCAGATTGAGAGGCTAAGTAGAAGTGTCTTGTTATAATGAAGTTGTTCGAAATTTTTATCCTGCATTCTGAGCATTCGTTTAGTCTGCCTGCATCCTCGAAAGTCGTGTAACACATACTTGTGTTCGTAAGAAATCCAATCGTTAATGGAGGTGGTTCAAGTCTTGAGAAATCATACCCATCTATTCAGACTTGCAATGTGCTCTGCAACAACTCATCTCCAGCTCCCAGTAATCCGTCAGTCCAGGAGCCTTAATGGATGTAAGCTTGTATTTTATAAGTAGCTCTTGTTCTATTTGACGGCTATGGTTTATACATATGTACATACATATGTATGTATTTCATTTTTTTTGGTACATGTTTCTCCTTGTTACATCAAGGGTTTAAATTCTAGCATTAATTCTAGCAGTCATCAAGGTCTTATATAGAGTTTCCTTAGTTGTTCCGCATAGTGCCTTACTACTCAATTGCCTTCTCAGCCTAAATTAACAGCGATTTTTGGAAGATTTTACACCGTGGTTAGGGATATATTGTCCACAAGGTTAGGAATGAGGGAAATTCTAAAAATGAGGGAGGTAGGTGACGAAATGATTAGTAGCAAATGAGAGGCATATCGTCATGAAAAACAAGCAAAATCCGACACGCCTGTAAAACTACTGAATGGCTCTCTCGAAACAGTAAAACGAATTTAAGATTGCATGATTTTAATAGCAGAATTGCATGTCGCAAACCTTTTATTTCTGAAATCAATGAAATCAATTAGAAAAATGTACGTGTACATTCGCTAAAAACTATGTTAACAATGGTTCAAGGGTCTTGGAAGTTCGCATTTTCAGCGACGAGAGAAAGTTTAATTTGTTTGGCAATGGTGAAAAGCGGACAGTTTGGGTACAAGCAAATAGAGAGCTAAAAGAAGCTTATCTCTAAACAACCGTGAAACACCCTTGTGGTAACGTCATGATGTAAGGGTATCTGCAAGCGGTATGAGATAAATGGCGTTCATCGATTACTCTAACAAAGCCAAAACATTCTGGTCGTATCAAAAAAAATGGTTGTGCTTCTTAATGCACCCCTGCAACTGAAAACACCCCAGAATCACCTGAAGTGAATACCTCAGCTTTGGTCCAAGCTTGAAAGAAATATTAAAAGCAGGCTATCAACAGCAAAACTTCTCGTAAAGAAGCACTCCACCAGCAATGGGACTTAAAGTCCAGATTTCCCTAAAAAAAACTTTGTGGTTCCCTTAAGGTTATTGGGTTTGTGGGTGGATTGTCACAATTCCAAACAGTCACGCCTTTGCCTGGTACAATTGCACTGTATACTTGGACATCAGATTTTTCAACTATCATGGCTTTCGTAGGCATGATATTCTCTAAAGTACATTGCCCCTAATGGTTTTCAATTATCACGTATTGTAAATTTTCAGTTTGTCTAACAATTTTTTTTTTTACGACACCAAGTCATTTCTAAATTGATTTACGGAACTAAAATCGTCATTCCAATTCTGAGAAATCCTCTTTTCAATTCAAGAAATATTTAAAGTGAAATGTACATACATATGTATGTATGTATGCATGTGCATATGTAGGTACATCCATACATAGCGACTAAACTAACTAAATCTTGATTGATGTACGTTTCGCTATATTCCGGCCGCTGGCTGTAAGCACGTGACTTATACTCTATAGGTATACACAAGTACATAAGAAAATCAAATTGCTGTACCTACGTAATTCGATTATGAGTATATTTTGGTCGGCCGCCATTAAATACAAAACACATTTAAACAAAAAACAAAAAAAATAAAAGTAAAACATTCTTTAGTCATTTGCTGTGTGGTGAAAACTGAAAACACATCTCCCTTTACGGGTCTCTTCATGTCTTCGGCACTCGATTCCTCTCGAACTCTAAATTTATTTAGATTTGTTTTCCGAACTAAGAAGACTGTGCCTTTCTTTCGATCTCATTATTTTGGGAAAACAAAATAAACAGATGGTGTAGCGTGTATGCTCTCGGAAAATCAAAACGATGACTCACCACACCATTAAATCATCAGGCCGCTACTTTAGTTCCCAATCGCTTTGTGCACGATCTCATTTTTCTTTTTCTTTTTTTTTTTTTTTTTGTGGAGATGAGTATGCGCAATTCAAATCAACTCTTAATTCAACCAGACAAAAGGATGATTCAATCGAAATGTGTAGTGTTGGTGTGCCTACATCCACAGGCAGACACATTCAGCGATCGGACATCGTGAAATGTACTCACATGTGCGCTGAGATGTGTGCTGCTGACATATGACATAATTTGAATTCCAGAAATTCTTTTAAGACGCCGACAAAAAATACAACATCACTTACTAACGCCTCTTTAGGCCAAGTTAGTAAACAAGAAATGAGCAATTTACCTCGAAGTGTAAAGTTCTCCAAAATTGGGAAAGACCAGGGTATCCCCAAATGTTTAGTCACCGTTCGGTAGGTGAGAATATGAAATTCATTTTGAACTCCATAAGAGTCTGGCATATGAGAGGTGTATAAAATAATTGTTACAGTAAAGTAAAAAAGTTTTGTATTCGAATGCGAGTTACCGATGTAGACGAGTTAATTCCCATAGTCTAAATCCAATCGTCATCATTGGTTTTTCAAAGGCATTCAGTATTTGCTTTGCTTTCGACAGATTATCGTAAAAATCGAAGAATCTCCTTTCATTGTATACGCACTTATCCGATACAGACAGACCCTCCAAAAGTAATGACATTTATCGTGCTGGGTTCCAGACCACAGCCATATTCCAGACAACTGCAAAGCGGACGAGCTAGGTAAAGAGGGTGCAGATCGCAACCTCCCTGATAACAGGGGAAGCGTGAGCATCTATTAAAGCGATTAAATTCCAATTAGATACTACATCCATCAGAATGGCAAAAAGTGAGTGGAAGAATATCAGCTCATGTCTCTCTTGTAAACAAATCTGGCCAGAGCTGGATTGAAGCAAAACCAATAGACTTATTTGCGTTAATAAGACAAATATAGAAAAGAGAGTTGGCGACCTCATGGGGGATTGTCTAGTAGGCAGACACGCCAGAAGTTTTGGTGTACGCTACAACGAATTCTGTAGCAGATAAGACAAGGAAAAGAAGAAAACCATGATACACCTTCTGTGTACATGTCCTGCCCTATCGGCTTTGAGAAGGAAAACCGTAAGCGATTACTTCTTCCGAAGATCTTAACGATATAGTCAGACTTGACTTAAGCAAACTGAAAATTGTTTCCGGGTCAAACTGCTTTAATGCTTATTCGGCGAATCATTCTTCTTTGGCATGGGACCCAGGGCCTAGCTTCAGGGCGTGTTATATTCTTTACATGAATGGGAAGGGGCCTACTATATAATTCCGTATCCGAAAGGAAATTTTTCTTTTGAGAAGCTTTTTTTATGACAATTTTACTCTCGGATGTAGTCCAACGCCCGCTTCGTAGTCCAACGCACTAACCACTTGAGCTACGGCGCCCACTTGTCTCCAGTGCTAGTAATTCGGGTTTTTCATAGTGCTATCAAAATGCACCTTCTTTTGGTCTAAGTATGTCCTTTCTAAGTGATGACAGCCACCCAATCCCAACCCTACTTGTAGTTAGATTGTGAATTAGCCCTTATCCTCAACAAATTTGTTTGTTACTCATTTTCTGTCTGTACAATTTCCTCAGTTTTTATAATTTATCACCCACTGACATACTTTTAGTTCACACTGTTACTACAAAGCATAGCTACCTACAGATACAGACCACGTCTCATACAATTGGCTGACGACAAATGTGCTGTGGCTGTCTGCCTCTTTCTATAATATAGTATTAGCCGCCAGTAAAAGCATATTTCCATTCGTTTCACATTCTGACGATGTGAGTTTATTTCTGGCCACAAAATGCCAAAAGTTACGGAACACAGTTTTCGAAAAATTGCGGAGGCGCGCACAGCTGCTGGTTAGTTCGCATTGGAGTGCTGCCGAGTCCAAACCTTACGTGCTAAAGCCGGGATAGTTTTTTTTGCTTTGTAAAATATATGTTCTTTTTTTTTTGTAATTATCTCATGAAGATCGATTGAAGGAGACACGCACCGGGATTTGTATATGTTCAGAAACGGCGAGATTCGAAAACAAAAGAAAAAATAAAAATATATTAAATCCATTTCGATTACGAATTTGAATTATGAACTAAAAGATACATTATCATTGTTGATTTTGATGGAAAAATATGACAAAAAAAATGTTTATGATTAGACATGAATTATAACCGCTCGGCGGATAAAACTTTTACATCGTGTTTACAGGAATCAAGTTTGTACATAGTTCCAGTTCCGTTTAGTTAGTGTTCTTCCATTTGACCATTAAATTATTGATAAAACAAAAACTCTGTTTACACCATCATTTATTGAAGGTGACATAATAATATTGATGTTCGCCATTGGGTAATCAAAGCAATTACTCTCAAGGATACCAACGAGCAGTGGGCTAATTAATTTCAAAGAAAAAAAAAACACTTTTTATACATACATATGTATGATTCAATTGGAATGACATTGAATTGAATATGTTCTTCGTTTGGGGCTTCTCTGTTTTGTTGTTTATTACTTGTCGTACGTAAATACTTAACTTACATCATCATCATGCCAGAATGTTGTTTCGTATTTGTTGGAATTGATGACAACGATGTCGTTTAATTAATCTTGATGTTTACACTGTGTCACTTGTTGCACTTAACTAGCGCTTTATACAAATTTTAGATAGTGCTAGGACAATGCAACATTTGATTTCATTAATTATTTGCTAAAGTGTGTTAAGAGTTGTATATCTGAATTGTTATCATTGTTCTATTTGTATGAACTTTCTACAAAAAGTGCAGCTATTGGTCCTTTTTTTAAACAACGTATTATCATAACCATTCACTTAAAAAATTCGAAGTCCGTACTGTACGCAGAACAGGAACAACTTCAGCGATAGTATGTAGCCAATGCACTTCCACTTTGCATTCAGAACCTCGGCTGATATAAATATTGGTTGCCTAGAGGCACAGGATATACGCGTATGCCTATAACTTTATATAAGTATTCGAATTTTGTTTTGCCTTGAAACCGCGACTGAAACGATTCCTACTTATCCTTACATCTTCCAATAGATCTTATTAGATCAGCAATGAGCCCTTTTTAACTGTGAACTGCCTCGAACTACCTACTTTGAGTAAATCTCACCCTGAGCTGAGTTTAAAGGTCTGCAAACTGTTAGAAGCTACTGTTCGAACGATCCGTCAGATTTATGCAAATAGACATGTAATGCGATGTTTCGACATTCTACAGGCACAACTTTGTACCCTAATTTTCGAAATCTCCATGGTTTATAGAAAATTAATTTATCAGTACCCCACAATTCCCTTAAAGTGCTTTTAAGTGATCCATAAGCTGTTCTGTCTATAGATTTGTAAAGTATGTTTGAGCTGAACTTAAGAACTTATTCCTTTCATGGTGGGCTGTCTGATGGTTTCTGTCAGGCTTTGATAAAAAGAAATATTTGTTAGAACTCAGTTGCCACTAAATTTGTAGATCTCTTTACCACAGCAACTTCTTTCATTGCCGTTTGCCCCAGTATGAGACCCATTCTAACATTTTGTGTTGGTTGTTGGTGGTTGTGATAAAAAAAAACGAACTGAAGATTGAACCGGCACGTTATAAGAAAGATGAAGATGGGGGTTCTCAAAAAGTTAAAATTTCTGAAAATATTGAAAATCGCAGGGTTGATTCCAGTTCAATTTTTTTGAATTTCCTAGGTCTGAGAGCAGATTTACTGTATGAGAATTTGCGGAAGATGCCACAAATTACCATATTAAGGAGCTTACACACATGTCTGTGGTGTTCGAGGTAGGGATTGTGACAGAAACTGGGATACCACCTGCCCATCCAGGTTTTCCTGAGTTCCTAATCCAGAAATTTAATTGATGGTCCAGGCCTGCATGCATGTCAATCAATGTCAAATAGTTAATGATACCTAACCATCTCATTTTAAGTTTCCTGCCGTTGAGCGTTGTGCCTCTTGTCCCATTTCGAAAACACGGTATTTGCTCTCCTTTCTCTCGTTTGGCATCAATACGGCTGATCTCATCGCACATCAGAATAACATTGAAGTTCCAAATGATGTGATTAGATATCTATAAAAGATCTGTCCAATGTGATTGTAGTGTATTTTATGTAATTTCGAAATTAGTCCTGACGAGATAATCATTTGCCCAATGTGGATAATTTTGGTCTTTAACCGAATTTTTCTACTACGTAGCTACTAATAGAAGACAACTATGCTGTATGCAATTGTGGCATGCAAGACACCCTTAAGTACCTTCTAAGGTATATCATATAAAGCATTATTGCATATCCATTAACAGTTCCAACATATTAAATTATTATTAGTTCACTGTCTCTACTAAAACATTAAATTTTCTGGTCAAATGGAATCCTATACATATTCTTACACTCGAGCGCAAAACTCATCATATTGTTTTACTTCGGCTATAGATTTAACAACAAGTATTTGTGTAAAACAAAAATATATAAGAAGCAAAAATGTGTGATACCACTGCCCTCTTGCCAAAGCAAAGCGATCTTCATAGCTGCTGGATCATCTACAGTACGACTTACGTTCCAAATAAAATTATTTTTCTTTATTTTTTTTTTTTTTTTTTAATTGAAACCTAATTCACATCAAGATATTTTTCTAATTTCAGCAAAAAGTGATGGTAAAGAACGTTTAACAGTCACAGAAACCAAACCAGTAATACCAGACGATGATGATGCTCTGCCAAATGTCGGCTCTGATGATGATCAACCCCTGCATCAAATGCTCGATCCATCATTACAACCAGAGCCACCAATACCAAATAATAGACTATCACAAGACATCTATCAAGATCATACTAGACTTGCCAAAGAGTATTTTCGCGTAGAAACCGACCTTTACTATGACACAGACCGTCGAGATAAGTATTTGGCTGCCCTGGATCCTGTCGAACGGGAACAGAAACTTATACTAATGAAAAAACTCGAAGAGAAGGTTAGTTTGTTTGCATATAAAAAAAAATCTAGTCTTAATCACACATGTTAACACTTTAGGAGGAACTACTAGAATTATACAACGACTTAAAACAGCAATTAGAACGAATTCGTGCCTCCCAAAATCAAAATGCGTCTTCCGATCCACAGACGTCACGGTCGTCTCAACTGCTATCATCGCAAATGAGTAGCGAAAGCCTTGTTGCGGACCCAGCAGACGATGGCTGGGTGCTGATTCCTACAAAAGAGAACAACACGTAGCACTCGACTACGTAGTAATCCTTGATGCTAAGTCATTTATTTGTTAGAATAAGTTTTATTAGCTTTATAAGTACTTAAAAGTTATCAAGAGTGTGATGTGTGTGCATGTAAATTTGAATGTTGTCTATTATTATTATTGTTATTTAAAAAAAAGGAAAATAAAAGTGTTGCCATATACATAAGGATATACGCTTAAAAAATATGTTGGCTGTTTAATTTGTTTATGTAAACCATCTCATAAGTCCTTCTCAAAAAATATCTCAATTAAGAGGAGACGACCGCTGATTCCTTCGATATCGTTACACATGGCAGCTTCAATGATACGTTCACTAAAGGTGCTATGTATCAGAAACCAAGCGTGGAGTTCGCAACTGGTGCATAGAACATACATATATGGTGTCAGTTAATGTGATAATTTGAGGCTCGGTTAAGACAAGTAAATGCTGTTGCTTTTCCTGTTACTGATAATGAAAGCAGCTCGCGTTCAAGTTGATGAATCCCAGGGCTTTAATATTACAAAAATCTGTTATAAACGTGTTATATATCCCTACAGTCCGTCTGTTTCCGAGTCTCTGTGTTGTATCAAGATAGATCTACCAAGCCTGTAGATGTCAAAACTTGATAGGTCGCTTAAGTTGTTAAAGAAATACTCTTTCAGTATTTTCCGTCTTATAGGGAATAGAACAGAATAAAAGCATAAGTTTGCATATCATAGATGTCTGCTCCATGCTACGATTTCTTCACTCTACAGTAGGGGTGATGATATACAATAATTCAAGGTCATGTAGCATTCGTGCTTTACTAACTCTAAACTCATCTCAAGTGGCTTCGGACCTATTTAGATTATTTTATCGTTGCTTACACCGACTTGGCTGACAGAAGTTTGAGATATGTACTGCAGTTTGGCTTAAAGCCTTAATTGGAGAACATATCACCTAGTTGAATGTTTAATTTACTGATTTAATCAGAAGTTGTAGGTATCCATTATAGATGAAGTTTTGAAGATATGATAGAAGAGCCAGGGTATGTTTCACCAGTCGAACTTCCATATCATATGAACTTGCTTTCAAGGAATGCTCAGAATAAGTTATGCAATAGTTGGAACATACAATACAAATGTAAGTTAAACACACCATATATCAATAATTCAACATACTACCTTGCAAAATATTTTGCATAACGTACATACTTAAAACAACGAAAACAAACATTCTCATTTGCTATCTATGGAATTCTTTAATATAAAAATAGAATTTTAAACTTAACAGAAACGCATTGTTGCATTGACTTTTATCCTTATTATAATCACTAAGTAAAGCTTTTTGAATTGTTTCTACTGTTTCACGTCAAGGATGATGTAAATATCTGCTTCAAGATTTGTGGCAATGTCGACAGGTCCATACACACATAGCTGTGTCCCGCTGGCATTTGTGCGCTTATACTGAAAGAAAATTTATTTATCATCCACAGATCTATAATACATCTCACGTATGAACTTACTAGTCAGCTTCCTCTTCCAGACTTCCAATAAATATGACATGCCCGCGCACCTTTGGATCACCTTTCTTCAATGCATTAGACAAGTCTTTTGGATGAATGCCATACCGCGACAGGTTTGCATCGCTCAACACAATAACTATTGAATTATCATAGTCCTCTTGAACTAAAGTTTCCACAGCTTCTTGCACAGCTTTAACAGTATGATCACCAGCCCAACAGAATTGCGAATGTGCGTGCATCATGCGAAGAGTTTCCAATCGTTCCTTGTCTGTCGTAGGTGGTTTACCCTCACGAATGAATGGAATTTCCCATCCCTCACCACTATGACCAACAATATCGTATACGATTTTCTTTTCATACCCTTCGAACGCCTCCATTACCATTACCACAGCTTCGAGCTCTCGGTCCAACCGTTGATCGTAGCCATTAAATCTACATATGAAAAAGAATACATTCATCAAGAGGAGTCTTAGGATGTAGCTGCTATATATAAACCTACCTATACATCGAGCCCGACACGTCGACAACCAACTTCAATCGATTAGGCTTCTCCTGCACATGATCTGCCCAAGGATTAGCCTCTGCGCGTCTTCGGTAGATATTCTTCTCCCCAGTTATACCTTCAATCAAACGGGTATCATCCAATTCCCCATGGGTTTGATACTTCTGCCATTGACGCTCCTTACTCTTTGTCTGTAGAGCGTCCATAATCGCCTTTAGTTGTTGAACTTGCTTCCGAATCGGCGCGCTAAACTGGGCATACATATTATAGTCGTGCTTTGACATCTTGATCTCTTTCAGCTTATCCTCAAAAGCTTTACGGTTCATCTCTCTGGCGGCCTGTTTAACTTCCTCGGGAATGTTATCCTTCTCCTCGTCTGACAACTGATGTACTTTGTGTCCCGCATCTAAACGATAGGGACCACCTTTTCCTCCAAGGCCAGCTGTATCACGACCTCCGGTACCACCGGCCCATGTATTACCTCCAACGTGAGGTTCATTCTTTGGATCAACTTTACCATATTTTGGTCCGGATACGCCCAGACCACTGATTCGATTCACAGACAGTTGAAGCTCCTTCTTCTTGCGAAGTGCATACAGTTCATTCTTGGCGTATGAAGCAATTTCCAGACCATGCTTGGCTAGGACTTCTGTCACTTGCTCTAATGCCTCCGGAGAATACCGATCAAAGTCGAGGACATTGCCAACCAACTCAGACATTGACTCATCGGGGAATTTCTCTAAATGCTTGACAATGTTAACTACCTCACGAGTTGAATAGGGATAGTTTAGAAGCCCCTCATCAGCCATGCTTCTCAGTTCACCAAAGGCATTTACCAATGTCGCCAAAGTCCTCTTCGGAACAGAAGGTCCGTATTGCTGAAGAAGAAATATCTCAGAGTCTGGTGAAGGATTATCAACTGCATGACAACTGAAAACATCTCCCAGAGAAGCATAGAAGTCATTGCCCAAGAACGGAAAGCCGGGCCTATTGGCCAAAACAATCACCCTAAAGTTCGGATGGGTTACTATGATTCCTGCTTCGTTCGAACCCTCTCCTGGTGGCACAATCTTCCTTCCGTCGGACAGTATCATCTCTCCATTCTCTACCAAAGTTCTCAGTATACACGTCACATTAACTGGCGCTTTATCTGCCTCATCAATAACCAATATATGACCGCTTTTCACAGCCTTCACGAGAGGACTATCCTCATATACCACTTGACCATCCCTCAATGTGGATTGTACTGTCAAACTGTGAACAGTGGTGTCCCTATGAAGTTGAAGATACTCTCGTGGTTTGTTCATCAGTTGCAACAGTTTGTCAATTAGTTTATTCTTACCAACACCTTGATTACCAACGAGTAGCAAGTGATCTCCAATCAAGAAGTCCTGGAGCAATCTCTCAAGCAACTCCACATGCTGTGGCACATCATAGAACAGAGTGCTTGGAACTTTACTCTCGTCTTCAGTTGCAGTAAGTTTCATTTCTGTCTTTCCAATGCGAAGGAGATCACCATCCACATTGATAGATCTCTTACCCCCACCACCAGATCGCTGGGATTTTTTAATTCCAGCTTCCTTGATGGCATTTTCCAAAGCTGCTCGAGGTAGAGCTGGTAAGAACTTCGCCAAGAACGTATTCTGAATGATATCATAAACCGAGTTTAGTGGATTCGCTTCATTATCATCAGCTGGATAGACAGCCATTCGACGAGCAATCTTCAGAAGCTGTCGTGTGGACAACGTCCCCGAAAGATCTTTCAAAATGGGATCACTAGCCTCGCGGAGAATGTGAGAGAGTTTGATGATTTTGTGAATGTTGGCATCAATGTTTCCATAAAGCTTGTTTATGATATCGAATTCTTCACTCTGCTGCAGGGAACGTACTTCGAGGAATAGGAATAAACTTAGCATTTCGGGTGTTAGCCAATTTTGAGCCGTGGTATTCGGGTTTGGCGGTTCGGCTAAAGCTATTAATCGGAATGAATCGTGTATTTTGAGAATATTTCTCGCGGTTAGATCAGCTTCAGTGAGGCCTTGCGAAAGAAGAGATTCATATCGGTCAGTTCTTAGCATTGTTGTTCCGTCGCAGAGTTGAAGTTCACGATCGTGGATGAGTCTGAAAGAAGAGGTATGGTATAGTTAGTTGTCGTAGAATGAGGAAATATTGCTTTGTAGACCTTTGACTATAGAATAAGGGTAAAGATTGGATTAAATAGAAGATAGGAGATAGATTACATCTCGGGATCAAGATAAAGTGTCTAGCAATATGTCCACACACAATTTTACGTTCCTCTTAAAAGGAAGCTTATAGAGCTAGCGACGAAGACGATATGCGTTCACGCCAGAGAAAGAGAAATACCAGAGAAAGCTACTACGAGCGATAAAAATTTGTCGTTCGTAGCAAACACGCGGTTACCACATCCCGATATTAACAAGACATTGACGTCTCTTGATCAGTCAACGATCAATGAAATTGATCACGTTCCAAGGTACTCCACTAGTGCGATGGATGTACTCGGACCGCTACCTTGTTGTAGACGTTGAACATGTATTCGTTCACTAGGTACATTTTCAGGCCCAAATAGAAGAAACACCAACACTGGAGAATATAGTACGTTACATGCTAGAATCACAGGATAAGTGCAATGAGTTCAAATGACTGAAGCGCATAAGAGAAGTAAGCGAACAAAATTCATTTGTAAAAAACGCGATGAGCGTTGGCGTCTGTTCCGCGGGAATTAATGGGAGGTGCGTTTGTTGGACTCTGTTACTGAGTGCGGACTATCGCCTCTAAAAGATTCTCACGAAAAAAAATATATTAAAAAAAAACAATCAATCTACCTTTGTAAAACCGAAGCAGTACTTTTGTGTAGTCTATGAATTCCATTCAATATCGTCACCGATCCATTCTTCGCAGCTCTAACCAAAGGTGAATCACGCCACACTGTATCACCCTCAACAGTTGTTATTCTTTGTTGAACCAAGTCCCTTGATGTCATATCTTCATAGAGTACCATCGGTTCGACGGATTGATTCAGCATATGCATCAACTGATTCGTCAGTGTGGCCTTACCAACACCCTTTTGGCCTGGAAATACACATTTTATTTTCTATTTAAATTCAGAGACTTAAGCTGACCTACCAATCAAGCAAATATCACCAACGGCATACTTTTGAATCATCGATGCAAGTATTCCCCGCTGATGATCCAAATCAACGAAGCCCTTAAAAGCATGTGGTTTTTTGCCAGCAGGCACGGAGATAGACACATCATCGATTTTCAACTGTACGACATCGTTTGGACCCGTAGTAGCCGCAATTGCCTTCACAGGATTTGTTGGTTTATGGCTGATTTTTAGTGAATCTAGAAGGTTCGTCACACGATCAATGAGTTCCTTTTTCAGTGATGTGTGGTAGGGATACAAAGCACATATGCCATCGTGAACGCTAATTGAAGGATTGCTATTCTGTGGGATGAGATGTAGTACTAAGCCTTCATCAACTTATTGATAAAACCTTACCAACATCCTAGCGACTAACTGCAGATTGTCTATGGGAAAATCGGGTAAGTTGACCGATGCATCAGATGAATGCACAGCCAGTCCAAATGACACTAAGCTTCGAAGTTTACTTTCGTCTACCTTTGGTGATTGTTGTCTTAGGGTTGTCAGGATTTCCTATTGGAATACATGAATGAATGCTGCAAGGAAGGAGTACAGTTTATTTACCTCAAAAGAGAAATGCGTTACGTTTCTCGACTGAAAACGTGATCGCAGTGGTGGATCCAGTGGAGTTCCTTTGTACTTTTGCGTCGGCAGGCCTAGTGCGACAACTCTGAAATTCTCCGACACTCTCAGCAATCCCCATTGTTCTAATTGTTCCTCCGTGTATGTCTATAAAGCAGACGATTCTTATTAGAGAAGAACACAAAATAGACAACGTAATCAACCTGTAGTAGTGTGTCATAACGCTCTGGTGCCATTAGAAACTTGCCATTCTCCAAATGCATTTCTCTGTTCTCAAGTAAATTGTTCAAGATCGGTAGCACATTCCTTTCTGCGTGCTCCACTCCGTCCAGAACGAGGAGTCGTCCATTTAAAGCTGCTCGAACAGCGCACTAAACCAATCAAAACTATTATGTAATCAACGATAGCAGTGATTCAGCATACCTGATCAAAGTACACGGCACCTTTGTTCTTAATCTCCCTCCTCTGCTTTAAATCACTCTCAGTGGTATCCCTACTCAGAGCGATGTACTCCAGTTCTCTTTGCGTCAGCTCCGAAAACTGCATAGCTATATTACGTCGCAGTGGCCCAGGATATCCCAGCAAAAACATATCCTGCTTCAGTGAATCTTTCTGTAGCATCCATCGCAGATGATGCAGCGCAGATTGCGTTAGCTGGATGGTTCCATCTTCCGCATATTGCACTAGAAACCCACGAAATTAATCTTAAAAATCACTTATGACAACGTGGTACCAACCATATTTTTGTGGAACCAATTCGGGATTCACCGGAGTCTGAATATCTTTTGTTACATCACCAATTGTTATCTGACCTTCGACCGTCTGCGCTTTTGTAGCAAACAACTGTGGTCTGATGAAATTGAAATTATTTTGGCGAATGCTAGACAGTATGCGCCCACTGTGGGGTAACAAGCGGGAGGGGATTAACATAACTGCACTACTTAAAACTACAAATTCGTTTAAAAGGTAAACGACACAAAAGGGAAGAGTGGAAGACGTCACGATTTCAATTGGCAGAAAACAGCTGGCTCAACTGACAGATGTGACGTACATACATCGTTTATGCAACACGTGTCGATTTTTTTCTAGTTTCCTGGTATGGGAAAGGAATAAGAACAAATCGGGCATCGGTAATAAGAGGGAGTGAGATGCAAACAAAAACAAAGTATGGCGAGGGTGGAATATTCATATATCTGTAATAGATTGAAGTGTAAAATTGTACAAGAGTGGTAATGTTTTATGACAGCGACAGTCAGAAACAAAATGATGTTAGATTTTATGCTCAAATAAAAATTATGGACCGTTACTAATTCAAAGGTAAACGCAGCACTAACAAACGTTTTTTCTACAAGTAGAAGTACATAAGATGTCGGTTCCGCAATAGACGTAGGAATAATATTACTCTCTACAACAGTTCGCATATACAGTTTTCAACAGTCCTGATGAAGGTTTTTCAAATAGACTTTCATCACACCAAAGCTGCCATGGTAATTTTAGGGCACAGCCCTAACTCCAGCGGCATAACTCTTCCCCCGGTGCAAGAACCCTAGACTAACACTGGTGGAAAATTCTAGACTTGCCAACATGAGTATGCATTAAAAGATTAGAAGGCAAACTTCATGGTTAATCAACTCAGTCCTAGAGTAGAGAAGTAATGAAGCTTTAATGGACCAAAATATCATGGCGACTGTCTTAGGGTCTTCTCCACGGAGGGTGAAAGTTAGACCTAATCTCAGAAAGAAATCCTTATCACCTCTCTATTCCCATCTGCCAACCAGGTATAAGTGGAAAATCACGATTGAAATTTCCAATGTTGAAGCCATCAAATGAGCTCTCTCCTCTAAAAAATCGGTATAGAAAGCATTTTCCTGGCATTACTTCAAATCCCGAACTGAGCAGCTCGAACCAGTATTAGCCACTTTGCTTAATCAAGAGTTTACACGTAGCGAGAGACATGTTGAGATTCTCCTTCCCCGCTAGAATCGACAGATTTATACCATGCCTGGCGAGTTCGTTGACCACGTAATTTCTTGGAGTGTCCCTATGCCCCGCATCCAAATGAGTTGAAACTGGAATTGTTCTGCCATCTCGTTGAGAGATAAGCGGCGATTAAATGCAGTTTTAAAATTAAATGTGACCGAATCCAGGGATTTAATCGTGGCTTGACTTTCGGTAAAAATGGTGCTATCCCTCGCGGATATTACTTTGTCCCTTAGCCACGACAAGGCCTCTTTGATCGCAATATTTCTGTTTGGAACAAGCTACACTGATTGAGAAGGGGGAAGAAGATCTTGCTGTTTAGATCTTGGGAGAAGACACTTCCCCTAACAACTGCTTCCGTCTTGGACCCGTTTGTATAGGGGCAAACGGATCCACTGCGAGACACTATATCACCCTCCCAGTCAGTTCTGGAGCACTGGATTAGTGTCTTTTGGGATGAACTCTAGTTTATTTGGTATAGACGAGTGGTCATTGCGCAGACTGGTCCACAAAAAATTGGTTTTATGCCAAAAGCCGCATTTGCATCCCCACTTCCTTGCATATCGAGCGGAAGCATGTGGAACAGAGTGTAAATAGCCGCAGTTGGAGTGGTCCTCAGGGACGCATGCTGTTCTTTGCACAACTGAGGAAGTTGTAGTGGATGGATTTATCCAGTCCACTTTATCACTGAAGTCCTCACTTACTTGCAAGAGCAGTATACAGTCGTGGTGGCTTTCTTAGCTCGCTCCAGGATGTTGAGTATCCCGGTTAATTTACTGTCCACCAAGGGAGTGCCGTTAAATTTCGGTGGAACAAAGTTGGGCATTTTATACTGCCTTCTAAAGGGGACCAGTTCGGTTTTCTGAGGATTGTCCCCTAGACCGCATTTTTTAGTCCACTTGGAGAACTTAAAGACGGCGTTCTGTAAAAGATCTATAAGCGTATTGAGGTGTTTCCCTGAGACAGCAATAGAAATGTCATCTGCATAGGCAACTACCTTGCCCTCTTCCCATTGTAGAATTAGAAGCAGTTCATTCACCACTGGGTTCCAAAGAAGAGGGGAGATCACACCTTCTTGCCTACACCTACTAACGAACTTCAGAACTGAGACCTCGGCCAGTATATTCTTTGCAACCTAAAGATTTTTCAATAATGCTAACTAAGGAGTATGGGGCCGCTTCAACCGATTTGCCTTTACTATATGTATGTTGAGAGGCTGACAATTTGGATTAACATTGCAGCGTATAGGGGTATCTATCGTTTTCATGAGAAATTATGACAAACTTATGGGTCTAAGATCTTTGCGGTTAACGTGCGAACTTTTACCTGAATTGAATATAAAAATCATGGCTTGGAAATGCTGAAGTTCGGCAGGTATATTAACATCTGGTCCAGGAGACTTGAATGGCTTAAATGGCCGCTTATTGTCCAAAGAATTTTGCTCTTTGTAACAAGATAAGAGGGGCTGATTAACATTATTGACCTTGCCGAGACCACAATTGAACCCGAAATGGCATTGCAGCTGTTTGGGAAGTGGGAATCCAGTAATAGATTCAGGGATTCCGCACTAGAGGTGGTCCACAAGCCATCTGCTATCTTGAGATAGCTTACTTGAACTTTAATCCTGAATAATTTATAATCGTTCAGCATAAAGGTGCAAGTGCGTGCACTTTACTTATTAAACTTCCTGATTGTTTCTGGAATAAATAACTTACTCTATAACGCTATGAATCGGCACTATAGGACATTTTGAGAGACCGCAGTACCAGAGTGGACCAACCACTCCTCAATAATAATAGTAGTATGTAATGATAATACCAAGGTGGCACAGTAATTAAATGACCACATAATTAGTTATTATGAATTTGGGATTCCCAGAACGTAAGGAGTAATACATATATGTATAAACTTTTACATATAAACGTCACTGGTCACAACACAACGAATCATTGAAACTTTTTCATTGGAATCTCCAGATAAGAATACGTCTACTCACTTTTACTCTCGTTTACTACCAGATGTTGAACGTAAATGTTATCGCCATCCAGTACTTACAGATGTATACATACCTAGGAATGGAAGTGCGTCATCATTAGAACTTCAGAGTATGGACTACGTGTGTCTAGCTCTGATACAATTTACTCACTCGTAGGTATGCACTCATGGGTAAAATCAAAATCGAATGTACCTAGCACTTGGATACGAATAGGCACATCTAAATTAAATCATCACGTGAAGTACAGGCTTATACCAAGGGCAACAATACATTAAGAATAAAAAAAAATATATAAATATATCGTGGGATCGGGAATCTAAACTGATTCCATTCTGAACATGCTAAATCATGAAACCTTAACTTTTAAGGCATTACGCTGATATCACTGTTTCCCACAATCACTTCTATTATTCTTACGATTATGCTTTTCCTCAAACCACTGCTGCGGTGTTCCAAAGACCGTCTGCTGATAAGCGAAATAAACCTTAATCTGGGAAATGCTAATTTTAGTAGCTGGCAAATGTCACTGTAATTAGAAAAAAAAAAAAAATGAAACCATTAGAAGTTCTCACGGTTTCTCTCTAAAAAAAAAAAATCGTGTATAGTCGCGCATTGTAAATCCATAGGATTGCGTTTGATATCATAATTTTATCAGAAGCAATGTATTACAACTAGTGAGCTAGTGGTTTGGTTTTTAATTAAAGAATAACATTCTCGATGTTTTCGTTTAGATAAGTGATAAGTACTTGCATAGATAGTTCGAGATTTCTTGTGGTCTGTTTGGTCCGGTCTGCATATTTCCCTTCAGAATGGAACTGATGCGAACGATTGACTTGAACGAAAGACTTGAAATGTCTTGCGTGGACTCTAGAGATGGATAGGAAGTGTACGATATTCTTAAGACGTTTGGAAAAGTTATATCTTGGTACAATTTGTTGTTAACCCAGATATAGGGAAAGAAAGTTTGTTGAGAGATCAGGTTACGAAGATACATAGGTACATATATCACATCATCATTAAAGGTCTTGGTGAGGTCGTTGCCGACCTTAAGGGAGCATCGAGTGTTCTGCATCGTCATCCTGCACAGGCAAACGAGTTTGGCAGGGATGCCAAAACTAAACATGGCTCCATATAGCTCGTCTCTGTAAATGCTGTCATTTTGAAATCGATGAAAAGATGGTGGGTATCGATTTGGACTTCTTGGGTTTTATCCAGGATTTAAGTATGAAAATTGTATCGACTGTGAACTTTCCTGGACTGAAACCACAATCAGAGCCAATCATCAATAAGCCTTAGTCCATTTTCGGACGTCAAGGTTGTGCTTGCCAATCGTACCAAAGATATCCCCTTTTCCTATCTTTGCGTTAAAATTACCCAATACGTTTTTAATGTCACACAAGTATTTAGAATATTGCTCGTAAGTTTTGTCCAGGAGTTCGTAGAAACATTCTTTGGTGGCGTCGTCCTTGTCTTCTGTGGGTTCATGGGTGCATATAAGGTCTATGTTGGCGAATTTAGCCTTGATGCGGATTGTCATAAGTCGTTCGCTCACGTGTCGAAAGCTCAAGAATTCTTGCCTAATCTGCCGCTTATGACAAATTCACATCTGAACAAGCGCTGTTTCTGCTCTCTATAGCAATCACCGTAATAGATATCACAGTTTTTACCCTTTTTTTGCACGGCCGATCCCATCGCACTTTCTGAATGGCGGTGATATCGTTCTTTAGCAGTTCAGGGCCTCTGCTAATTCTTTGACTGCACGCGAAGTAAATGTAAATCCCAGTAGACCTAGGATTCGAATACGTCAAAGCAGCTCATATAGGGATGACACTAAATAGTTCGGCCTAACTGGAACTACGGACTCCACGTTGAATCAATCTGAAAACTTCGTCCGCTGCCGCCCGGATCAAGAGGAACTGCCCTAACGTGAAAAATACTCCACCATTCTCTCGCCTGCTACTACCAACAACCTTCCAAAGGGGTTAGTTATCCAATCTCCAGTCAAGTTACTGGGCATATAGCAACCATCAACGTGGAGATACAGAGTAGGAGTTGATAGTAAGAGGCTAAGGTAAGAACGCTTGTTCTCTTATATATTCGTATCACTACCCTTTGGCCGCCAGAAAATCCATGACTGTCAAATCCCTGACAGTTTACATTTTTACTTTGCAGCCGTTAATGGAAAGAAGTTTGTTCTAACGCGACGCTAAGCCATGTACCCTGTTGCGCTAAATATTTGTTTCTTTGTACAAGTCTCGCCATTGAGCAGAAAACTTATCTCGGGAGATTACAGCTAGATGGGGTTCGGTAGGAGAAGTAACTACAGCAGCAGTGATACTCGGATCTCCGATGGATGCATTTGAGTACCCCTGTCATGGAGAACCCTGAATGAGAAAAAAAAATCCAAAAATTAATTATAGGATCTGTGGCCAACTTTCTTATAGAAAGTGAGCTGTGATTTCTTTAGTATCGCCACAGACTCTGCACCAGTCGGTAGAAGTCGCATTCTTCTTAGGTGGACCGCCAGGAGGTTGTGGCTACGAAGAGTGTTAAGCGTGGTCTTTTAAGTGAACGGATGTGCCTGGTTTTGGTTTACTTTTGCATTGTTCAAAGTTTTATATTGAAATCTTGGTCAGTTTCCTGAGGTGCGTGAAATTAATTGGTGCAAGCCACCAGACTAAGCGTCTATTAATTAAGGGGGGCCTAAGGACGGCAGTGTAGATATTTGGAGTGGCATACTATTGATTGGTGGTATTATTCTCTAGTATTTTATTCTCTAGGTAGTTAAGAGGACCACTTCTATTTTTTTGAGGGTTAACGTTTATTCCACATCTGTTAGCCCATTTGTGTAGGGTATTGTGCGCAGATTGTAGATTGAAGATGCAACAACTTTGACCCCATTGTATCAAGGCATTGAAAAAAAAAAAAAAACTGGGTGTAGAATCTTGAAATCCTTCTTATTATTCCGATGCCCTAACTACTGAGCCACGGCGCCCAATCTCTGTATCTAGAAAACTCCTTTAAAAACATTCAAAATATTTGTCTATATGTATCTCATCTGCTGAAATTGAGATCCTGACGAAAAACTACATTGCCAAATATTCTTACAACTACATATGTTGTGCGTAATGTTGTCACTGGTTTTAAGTTATATAAATTGTTTTAGATGAACAAACGTAATTCT
Source organism: Xylota sylvarum (assembly GCA_905220385.1). Lineage (NCBI taxonomy): Eukaryota > Metazoa > Arthropoda > Insecta > Diptera > Syrphidae > Xylota > Xylota sylvarum. The sequence continues at coordinate 126,307,117 of LR999957.1, forward strand.
CATTGCAATTAAGTTTGCAACTGCTTTACAATAGATGGTCCATTCCAGATAAGTATTTCAATAAGCATGGCCGACCTAGAAACTTATTGTGGTAAATTTGGTATGCATGGAATTCAAAGGCCATATAGCAGATGACTCAGTCTTAAAAATTATACCTACATATCAATAAATTTTATTTAAATTTTTCGGAGGAATTATATTAATGATTCCCTTGAAAACATTCTCTCTGCTGGAAATTTTACTTAGCCTGCATAATCTGCATAATTTCGGTGGGAATATAGTGCGTTAACTATAATAGCTGTCTGATTAAATCAAGAAATGCCTTTTAAGTAATTTGTGCTGTAATCTTTCAAAAGATGGTTGATTCTTATCGAGATCGGTATTTTTTCTCAGAATCAGTGCTGTAATAAAAATATCATACAAGATGAGGAGAAGATCAATAGTGATCTATGCGTCACCTGACCTGACTTGCCCTGAAATGCATTCCAATAACACTGGTGGTTTGTCGGTTTTGGAGAGTTTGTCGTTGAATATTGACAAGACATACATACAAAGATCAAAATCAGGTCTTTGTGACCAGAAAAAATCGATCAAATAGGGTGGATTCCGTAAAAATTTAGAAAAAGCCTCTAATACTTAAAAATATTTTGTACGATCTTTTCAACAAGATCTGCACAATGTAGTATATAAGGTATTAGCGGAGGAACCTAATTTTCAATATAATAATAAAGAGACACATACTATACCATTAAACCAAGAGGAAGTATAGATTACACGCCATGGATGCTTAACAGTCTATCTCTAGAAATCTGAGCACTGCTTAGGAAAACTTTCATCAGCCATCCTGTAGGTGGAAAAGCAGTCAAAGATAAAACGCATATGATATTCCAATCCCCGTGGTACAATAAAAATCGCTATGTGATGGTAGAGAAATTGGTGATAAAGAAGATTGAGAATGACTGAAATGCAGTTGACATTGGGGTAACCATCATTAAGAAGTAAGGACAAAGAGAAGCCCATATCAACACACGAATGTCACAACGAATGATAAGTTGACACTAATAGCGGGGTTCACACTGTCCAAACACACACATATTCTGGAATTTCACTGGACTCATCGCAGAATCTGCAGAGACCTTCTTCAGATATACATATGTATGTACCTAGTTTCCTTAAGTGCTCCTTGAGTTTACAATGCCCCGGTAGGAAACCCATTAGGGTACTCCTACCTCGCGATTATATCCTACTCGAAAAATTTGTATAGCTAGGCATGTATGTGCATATGTACGTAAGTACTTACATATGTACATAATTCAAAAAATATTTCCAAGCAAAAATCATCCGCCACATAGGCTTCAAAGCTACAGGCTCTGACTCAGATTCCAAAGCCCCAATCACTAAAGCGAGTGCACCTTATGACGATGACAAATGCTAGAATTAGTTAGCAATCAGCGCATGAGTTTGCACAACACGAAGAATTTTTCTTCAGGATATGATTGTCTGAATAAATGATTGTTCTGTGGGTTAAAAGTTTCGAAACCAATTGTTTTCGACATTTAACAAGGATGTGTCTCGTTAGATAAAGATCTTTGAAAGTACATACATAAATATGTACATATGTATGTATGTACATATGTAAGTATGTACATGGTACATACAGTGGTGGCAAAAATAATAGGGACAAATAATTTTTTTGCTTCCAAATTCCTACCACTGTACATATGCTTGCATGTATGAATATAATAAGACTGCAAAAAATTTATTGTATGTAGACGTAACTACCTAGATACATTTCTAAACATCTTTAAATGAAAAGATAAAATGTTTTGTCAATCGTAAATTACACTAGAATATGATATATTAATTCCACTTAAATAAGTAAGTAGTCCAACGTCTTTAGAAAACCGCGGAAATCCTAACCAAAGATGCGTTTCTTAACCTTGTCAGTGCATCGCACTCCGTTGTTCAAAGTCTCTGGGACAAATTAATTCTTTCTTCGACTTCATTTTCTCCACACAAATGTATCCGTATCCGCGTACCGAATCACCAACCAAACGAAAATATCTTTATGCCTTTTTTATCACTTCCAAAAAGCCATCCACTGTCTTCCCCTCTTAAACGCATTTATACGAACCCGCCTACTCGTGTAATGCAACAAAACCCGTTTGACGTCTCCTGCCAATCACTGCGCATGCAATCCTCTTTGGACACAAAAAACAGAAACACCACTTCCACCACCACTGGGACACCACTCATTCGTCTTCGGAGTGAAAAGAAAGAAAAGAAAAACAAAAACCCAAAAAAGAAACCCGCATCTACACTTACACAGCAAACCCGCAAAACGAACCACAAGTACTGCGGTAAGAGGCCAACCCTCGGTCTCAATGGTGACCAACCCTCGTCGCACTACAAGTCATCTCACAAAGCAGTACCACACTGTCTCAACAGGGGGTCTTCCCAAATCAGGCGGGGAAACTAAACAGAAACTCAATCGCTGAATTGAAGCACAATCTCTCGCTCGTTCTCCTTCCTCAAGCGATTCATCCGATGGGCGTCTCACGCAGTCACAGTTGTTCTTTACAGGTTTCGAGCCACTTGTGGCCACTTAGTCGTCCAGTTTACACTGTGAACCGAACGTAAGAGCACAGCACAAGCTTTAAGCCCGGTCGCGGTTAAACTTAGTTTTCACACATCGTTACTACGAATCTTGCATGACGTCACAGTTCGAAATCTGACAGCTGTTGCTTTGAAAAGTGCGGGAATTCGAAGCTTTTGACGTTTACGTGACTGTATTTCCGCATCGGAAGTGTGAAAACTCATCATCACCATTGTTGTATCCGCATCAGCTGTGGTCCCTTCACCAATGGGTTTTGGGAATCGCGATTCTTTGAATGAATGAGTGGTCATGGTGGATGGTGATGAATTGAAGATCTACGGGACCCCCAAAAGTGACATACGCGCAATACCGAATACCGGTTCGGTGTCAGCGGTTCCGCGAATTCCATGAATCAGTGAAAATCACTAAAAAGATTGAGTTCTCTCGCCAAAAATCTGTGTCGTCTGTTGACGTTTTTTTCTTTCTCGTGGAGGAAACTTGTTGGCTGACCGTCGCGCCAGAAAGTACGTGTTTCATCCGCTGGAGCTTTTATCAAAAAAGTAATTCGGAAATAATAATTAATATGTAAATACCTATGATAATTTCTTTCATATGTCAATGCCGAGAGTGTGGAGAAAAGAAGAAAACAAAAGCTCAACAGCAGTGTAACAACAACGTTTATGGTGTTTATTAGTGACTAATAGGTGGTGCTCGAACGGTGTCAAGTAATTAAAATAAATAAAAAAAAAGATACAAATCTAAGAAGGGAGATACAAAAGTTTTTGACAAGTGAAGTGCGCGGTTTTTAACACATCAGTGGCGTGCAGTTGTAGATTTTGTTTATACACGTTGGCAAAAGAAAACCGTCAAAATAGCGCCCAAAAATTCGTACCATCGAATGCATCTGCCAAGCGGTACAACGACGGCAGTTTACACTGGCTCTACCGCCGGACCGGTAACTTCGACGTCGTCCGTGTCTTCGGCGGCAGATTGGGGCCAGTCCAGTGGCGGTGTCATTTACAATAAGGGGGGTATGATCGACCCCCCTAGTAATAATAGTGGCAGCAGTTCGCCCCCTACTTCGCAAGATCTATGGTGGACGGAAAGATTAATTCTCGACGCACAGCAGGAGTACCCTGGCGAGTTGGGTAAGTTAAAATGACTTTGAGATAAAGAATTGGGAACTAAATGGTCAGTGATGAGCACGAAAGTATACCTATTTGTTGGTTGAAATCTAATGACGAAAAGCTATATAAGCATATGTAGGTTAAAAAAAAAGTTTGTAATTTAAGAGCAATTGAAATTAAATTTTTTTATTGTGGGTCAGAAGAAGTATTTATTTGGTACAAAGGCGAATTAGAGATAGAATTGAACATCCAATTACTTTGGATCTTCGGATCGTGTTAAGGGTTTGAACTGGTTTTAGACTTTTTAATTAGGACTGCATAGTGGTGCATAGAACCTTAAAAGGTTTGGGACTGGGCATACATGTAGTATAACCATCGTAAGATCATCCTTGAATCGAAAGATTTTCAGAGCTCCTTTCCATATGGGATACATATATACTATATATGCAAAATTAAAACCCCCAAACACAAAATATCCATGTTATGCCCATGGTCATTAAAGAGCAGTGAAGTAATTTTGGAGATTCTATGAAGGATTTTATGTCAACGATTTGAGTTTGGGGATTTTGTGTTTGAGGATTTCGACTTATGGATTTTAATGACATTTTGATCCGACCGGAGCGATAGCTTCTTCGTAGATTTCGTACGACCGTACCGATTCTCGTATTAAAGTTTGGAATACTAATTGTGAGTGAACTTTACGCAATGAACCGTACAATATCGCTGTTCACTGGCAGACAAAGGGTGCGGATATTTATTCGAGTACATTCATTTGTGCCGTTTATTAGACTAGATATGCAGGAGTCTGCAATACAGCTATGTTGGTACTTTTATCACCATTTTCCGCAGAACGGATACATGCATGCATGCACATATGTACCTACATCTATAATCCTCTATAGTTTTTCCTCTATGATTTCTTCTCTACGAAGATATACAATCACTTGCAAGGAGTTTTTGGTCCTCTATAAAAGTTGATCACTCTGTAGACTCTTGCTCAAATGTATCTACCGAAAAGCAGTACCATGTCATTTGCCACGATAGTATCACCTACAGCTAAAGAAAATTCACTTTTTGTCAAAGGCCGACAAATCTCATTGCAGAGTTCACCACTTTCAACCTAGCACATGCGTTGCTCGTCACGAATGTAGTGTCTAATAAGAGAATAGGCATAATTCTATTCTATTAAGTCTATCTGCAACCTGGAGAGTCATGCATGGACACGACTATGAAACCCAGTCGTGAATGGTTGTTCTGACTGAGGATGCAGAAAGTTTTAAAATAGGTTTATCTTCTAAAAAGCCCTGATATCTCATTTCCTGTGAATGTATTGCAATTTGCTTGGACCCAACCAACAGTGAATTCAATCTTTCGAACAAATTCTGAGAGCTGTTTTATGGGAAAAGTTTAACAACTGAGCTTGAGGTTTAAACAGCAGTAAAATTTTCATTAAAGATACAGTTCTTCACAACATAATTCATATCCATTAAGAAAGGATCTACATATGTATGTAACAACCAGACAAGGCTAATGTTTTCATTCTGAATTAAAACACCAACTCCTTGACTCAGGCCAAAGTATATTCTGAGCACGAGGAAGATCAATTTTAATTTGCCGATGTAGCTGGAGTTGTGGTGTTATTGCGTTAGATGGTATATCCAAAAGAAAATAATAAATAAACTAATAAATAAATAAATAAAATAAATCTGATCAATATTTTGCTCTACATTAAACAAATAATACCCAGCAAACATGAACTATGTTTCATTCTACGAATTTCAGACAAAATAAAAGGCATAGACTTCCGGATCCCTGTAACATGTTCCAAGTGCATTTTATGGCAATCTTGGCAGCTTGTCCTTTTATGTAAATATATACTTATACACAAGAGAATCCTTTTACCATAATTCGCAGTATTTGAATCGCCAGCAATTAAATCCAAGTTGGTTAACCAATAGATCTCTTATCGAGATCGCAGGAAGATGCAAACCTTCCCTGGTGTACTAAGTCATAGAAACATTTTAGACAACAGCAATGCAGATTATCTACAATTGTAAATAGTTTCGGTAAAATAGTAAAGTTCCAATTGAACTGATTAAACACCAGTTCCTCGCTTTGAAAAATCTGGCTACCATATAATTTTAAATTAGTAGAGTAAATAAAGGATCTGCTCTACAATTAGTGCCCTAACAGGGCATTGCTTGATTTGGTTATAATGATTTCTGTAGAAGCTGTATAGTATAGATGAAGAGTAGAAAAAGAATGCAATGCACCTTCACTGCGATTTAGTAGTGCTATGCATACACATTAAAGAGGAAAATCCTATACGATTACTTCTTTAACGAACTACATAGAAGACTTAGTAAAACGCGTCATCTACAGGATGTGCAGATTTGTTAGCATTCTATTTTAACTAGTACTTGTTTCCGAGAATCCTTAAAAAAAAAGATAACCAAGGTGTATGCACTACAATCAACTGCTCTAGATTATTTGGTAAGATAGTGAGTGTCGGTGGATACACCTTCTTTAACAACTGATGTCACAATTAGCTTAAGGTTTGGTCAATATACGCCCTAGTTAATTGTAGCTGGATCTACCTAACCTAACGTCTCAAGAGAAGCCAAAACAACAAACCAACCCATGTGTTTGAGTTGTTTTTTATTTTCTGGGTATGATTTCCATTTACGCTTTGAAAACAGGTTGCAACCTTAAGTAATAATCAACTCATGCTTACTTATCGAGTGCTCCTTCTTGCTTCCTTCCTTTAGAAACTTGTTTACCTCTCTTACAGGACTTTTGGACTCCACAATCTACTGCTATGTATGTGACTAAATTTATAAAACCTCATCCAGGAAAGTCTACAATTTCACGATTACATAATTCTTACTTTCGTTAGGTATTTTTTCGCACAATTCTTATCGTTCTCTATCCAAATACATATGTTCTCCAAGAACGGATGTATCGTAGGTATGCCATATCAGTGACGTATTCATTTTGGGCTTTGCTTGTTGATTTTGTTTATTTTCAGACTCTTGGTGGTGTCGATTCAAAAATGTACTTAGAGCAAAAATTGAAAGATTTCCTCAAAACGATTACATTCCTGATTTTCACTCTAAATCTTCTGAGAAAAGGAATAAAAGTCATATCAGGAAATATTCATCCTTGTTTCTGTCAGATTCAGTCGGTGAACTGATCGAACCGGAAGGAGCTCTCACTCAGTGTGGGTACAGCCAAATGGTTTGAAATAAAGAAATATCAAGCTTGTAAAAGGATCTTTAGGAAAATATGCAAACAGCTACATACAAACATTACTTGTATAATGCAATCACTAGACGAACTTAGACGAAACATATATTCATATCCTCCCCTTTTTGAAATGAGTGCTCCCAAAAAAAATTCTTACGTACGTAGGCAAAACAGGCAAAACAAAATACCAATCCTTTAGCCAACAACTATTTCGTTTTCGATAAAAAAAAAAAAATAAAAAAATTGGCGCGTGAAGTAAACTTGAGCTCCTCACTGATCACACGATATTGATATTGATATTGTACTGTTATTGATCCATAAGAGGTCGTATGGCTTCATTCATATTTTTCCCAACCGTATCCTGGTGCGTATTATTTTCCTCTCCGCTGCGCCAAAGAATCGCCATAGAACCCATGAATGGAAAAAAAATCAGATACCTACATATGTATGTATGTATGTACATATTTTCGGAACAGCTACAAAAATGTCCTTGCCTTGCCAGTGATACCTGATATGATTTTCTGTTTTGGCAATGATACCCAAATTCGATCCACAAGGACAAAAAAAGTGTGGGAGCATACCAATTTTTGTTTCGATGTTTTTATCTGCACGCGTTGGATGGGTGTAGGATATGTGACATGTACCAAACTTTACACATTTGATTCAGATCTTGAAAACAGTTTTTAGATTTTAGTACATACATAGGTACTTAAGTAAAAAATATGTATCTTACACTACTTACGAATTAAGCTGTATTCAATGGTGGTGTAAAAGTTAATGAATAAGGATTGACCGATGCGACGACATGTGTTTCTCGATGTTTTAAAGAGGCATGGTTCCATCACATTCATGTTCGAACCGATATTTTATGTCGACCGAAGCCGCTGCACCTATGATGAAATTAAACAGACGGACGGATGATTGAACCACATATTACATCTACAATTAACTTCATCTATTGGGCAAGCGAAGGGATCAATAAACTCAACTGTGTCCTGCTTAAGAAATTCGAGAACGCGCAGAGTTTTAGACGTTTTGAGCTTGACAAGAGTTCTCAATTGATGATATATGCCAGATAAAAGGATTATGTCCTGGGGTACTGGACTGGGTATGCTAAAAATCTGCATCCCTTTCGCGAATATGTAACCAACACCACAATCTTGTAAATACATAGCTAACTTACTAAGTTATTCTTCTATTTTGCATTCACCATATCGTTAAAACTTTTGCCTCATTTGCCAAACAGGTACCTAGTAACTATTGGGTTGATCTTTAGGTTTGATCTGATCTTGATCATACTAAATGTGTTCAGAAAGAAGTTTATTGATAATCCTAAGGACAGCTTACAGTTCGCTTAGTGGTTAGTGTATCCTAAAGCGTTTCATAGCCTGGTGCTAAAAGTGAATGCCATTTTCCAAATAAAGTTATTTTTGCTTGACTAAATCTCAACAAATTCGAGTCGTCGATTATGAACTTTGAATTTAATGCTCGCCGTTTTGATCATAGTTAAAGCAGATAACTTTCTGTCAGAAAGGATACACTTACATATTTATGTTAGATCTCTTAGCTCTATTGGCTGCTTTCCAGTTTGAGTTTAATATCGTTCTTATTTATATTCTTATATTCAGTCAGTCCTTGTGTCAGTTTCTTGCCCTTAACCCGTCGATGAAACGTTTATAGGTACTTGAGAATTATCCACATATGTATCATGGTATACACATTTTTTGCCGTAGGAAGGTGAGAATCTTTTAAAGATGAAACTGAGCACGTACTCAGTAACAGTGTGGGATTTCCACCCACTAAACGCACCTGCCCTTTTATCCCTCTACTTGTCGGTACTGCCGTCAAGCATTTCACCGCGAAGGGGGATTTCCTTAGGTACTCGGCTGCGTTGCGTTGTCTCTCATATCTTCGCTGCTCTTTCTTAATGCTTGTCAGAGTATCGCTAACTGCTTCCCAAGCCTCGCTGTTTATCATCTGTCTGGTGAAGTTTACCAACAGGTGCCGTTCTACGTAATATCGTGTGCAGTGGAACATTTCGCATCTTCCACTGCTTCCGTGGACAAAATTAGTTGCCATCGGGCCTAATCCTATGCAAGCTGCTGTTACTGCTTGTTAGTTAGACTTGCGTCTATGGGAATGCCAAGGTATTTCAGTTCTGGTTTGGAAGCTACGATGCCCACGGTTACTCTTATAGTCTACACGATTCTTTTCTCCACGGTATTTTGTTCTGCAAGTTGTAGGTCCATGCGTACTAGCCAGTCCTGAACCATCCCGATAGCTCCATTGTAGTCATGCTTCAGCTCCTCAAGGAGTTTGTTCACTACAACGCTTGCTATGTCATCGGCGAAGCCAATTATTTTCAAAGAGCTCGGGATTCCAAGAGTGAGGACGTCATCATGCATTAGATTCCACACTAGTGGACCTAATACGGAGCCTTGAGGGACGCCGCCTGTGACGTTATACTACCTCTTTCCATTGTCGGTGTCGTGTCGGAGCAGCATCATATTTCTAAAATAGTCTGTCATTGTCTTCTGCAGGTACTTGTACTCTCTTAGCGGTAAGTGGTCGCAGGATGTTTCTTCAGTTTCTGGTATTGAAGACATTCTTGACAGCCAACGTGATGATTGTGCAATACTGTTTACTGTCGCCCTTCCATCGTCTTCCTTCCATGACTGTTTTCGAGGTATTCACGACCTTATCGATAACGTCGATCCTAGACCATGCCTTACGGAAATCGTACTGGCGATCTGCATCGATTGCGCTCTCCAATCTGGCACTTATAATTCGCTCCAGTTCGTTTGTTGTCTCTTGTCACTTCCTTAAAATAGTCCCAAGAAGTAGCATGAGTATTGTCAGTTGGGAGTAGAATTTCCACCACTGCTTCAGGAAGTATTGTAACAACTCATTTTTAACCCTTCCAAAGGAACTCTTTGGCGGGCATTCTCAGTCTTGAATTGTATCCGAGAAACATATTTTGAACCTCATGTCCAGATTTTCGTCATGATCGAAACTATTTTTTAATTCAATAAATTTCAATAAAGTCTGATTAAAATGTATAAGAATTCGTCTTGCAGCAGATATCATATCCATTAATTCAGGCTGTGACTTCAACAATGTGTTTACAGCTCTTTGAAGCCAATGAACACAGCATCTAGCAGAATTCTATCAATTTATCCAGCGACTTCACCAGGTTGAACCACCTATTATGATGAAATAAATATGTACATCTATTATCGACTAAAGAATATTCCAGCTAGCTATGATTCCATTAAGGTATTTTGCAATGTTTCCCGATGTGTTAGATCCTATAAAGGGCATCATTGTCAGTATGGACTTCTCCAGTTTGAATTCAGGAGGCTGTGAAGTTTAACAAGCACTTTTTGTTATACAAGTCCACGTGTCTCAGGTTACCAAGATTACACAGGATTGAAAACTTGCACGTGTACGTTTAAAAATGGCAATTACTCTGCACTTGGTCGTTTGCCCACTCTACATGCCGTAATATCTGATATCTGGCAGTCGGTATACTTAGATGTTTGTCAGAAGTTCGCGATAAAAAACAAACGTTAATTTATCTGCGATTTGAATCTGCGTATTCTGCACTAACGTGTAGTTAGCTATTTTTGTGCTTTATGGTTTTTAACCTGTTCTTTAGTAGAGATATTCATTAGAAATATTTGTAGAGTCAGAAATTCATTATTTATTACGAAAGTATCTTTTAACAACCGTTTGCAATACTGTAGCTTTATTACATTTAGGACAACATTTTAAGGACAACCTTTGTTTTGCCTATTCAATAATAGATACCTCCAGGTGTCTGTTGAGTCTAGTCCTTGTAAGCTACTAGAAATACATTTCAATAAGGTTTATCAATAAGGACATAACAATTTTATATTTAACAAACAGAATAATTGAGATATCGGGCTGAAAAATATGTTAAATTTAAGTATGGAATTCGATCACGTTCATACGCGAGCATGTTTGCAGCTATCGATTCTTTGAAGCCAATTTTCCACTACTCTTCCACATATATCGGCCGGAACGTTGGCAATTTCGCGGTCGATATTTGTTTAATAGATCAATTGTTGTATGGCATGTGCCACCATCTTGTTGGAACCACATATAACTGATGTCAAGTTCATCCAATTCTGGCCAAAAATAGTCTTCCAACATGGCACGATAGCGAACTCCATTAATCGTAACATGGCGATAATTTTCATCGATATCATTTACATCCGCTGGCATGAAATCCACACCACACGGTCACTTTTTGTGGATGCTATGGAGTCTCTTGAATAATGCATATTTTGCTTATTGACAAAGCCAATTGACAAAGCCATTAAGCCAAAAGTGGGCTTCATCGCTGAAGATGATTTTTCGATAAAATTCAGGATTTTCTTCAAGCCCTTGCAGATGTTGCAACGCTTCATATGATCAAGAGGCTTCAGTTATTGAGTTATTTTGAATTCGTGTAAGGTCAAGTAAGGTTAAGATCTTTATGCAAAATTGGACACAATGTGGACTGAGAGATTCCCAATTCTTGTGGACCGGCGTGGAATCTACTGATTTGGCTCATTTTGAATTGAAGCACTTACGGCTGCCATATTGTCGGTACTTCGATCTGTGTGTTGTCTCACTGGCGCAGGATCATTCAATAGTGAATATATTGACTCGAATTTATCCATTATAGCATGCGCGGTACTAATCTCATCCTTACTGAGTGTGACTGCATTTATTTTGACAGCTCGATGTATTATGCAGTCAGTAAGAGGTGAATGGTGGTTGAATAGTCTTTATTTTAGCCAGTTTAACCTGCTGATGTTGGACGTTTACAGTAGCATCGTTATCACGGCTTAACCTACTGTTTCCAAAAGGCTATAGATTTCAGAGTAAAATACTGTCTCAAGACAAGGTATTTCACGGTCTTCAACTAAGGTGTAATCGAATCTCTTGCTGTCGTGGGCGTAAAGACTTTAATCTTATATGTTATTAGAACTAATACGGCATGTATTGCGAGTGTCTTAATTTTGTCTTTCTTGAGGATATGCTTTTTTGACAAAAACGTACTCAATTGGTTCTAAGACTTTTGATCTATGGGAACATCTATCTTGTTCACTTTTTACTAAATATTTTCTATCATTACGCAGACGAAAGTAAACAGTAACTATACTATATAATCACTTCCATTTATTTTATTTCTTTCAGTTCGAACAGGTAGTCCTTATTTCCTGTGCTCAGCCCTGCCCACACACTGGCGATCGAATAAAACTCTTCCGCTGGCGTTTAAAGTAGTCGCCCTTGTGGATGTTGGCGACGGCACTATAGTGACCATACGTGCTGGAAACGATGAGAACTACTGTGCGGAATTGCGGAACTGTACAGCAGTTATGAAGAACCAAGTTGCCAAATTCAATGACCTGCGATTCGTCGGACGTAGCGGACGAGGTAAGTGTTGCACCATATAATTCACCTAGCCATATGTGACATAAGAATGGCATGCGCCAAGACCATCATTTCCATCATTCTCTACAAAATTATCTCGTCTTTTATTTGCATTGTTTATGCGCATGCGTACCCACTCGCCGAGTCATTTGGTTGGCGTGGTACAAAATTACTTGCAATTGCACAGCAGAAGTTCAAGTCGTCGTCACATTTGTTCAACGAAATGCTTCCGGCTATCATGCGATTTTTGAACAGCAACAGCAGCCGTCATTCTGACACGCAAGTAGCAGTAATCGATTTGAAAAATGTGTTATCAGCTTTAAGAACTGAATGGGGTGGGCGTGAGTACTTCGCACGCACTACTTTGGTATCGAAACAATTTCAAGGATAATGAGTAACGCAATGGTTGGTGTAAATTTTTTATCTACTTTTCCGATGATTTTTATAAAATTTGCATTAATTAACGTTTGATTCATCTTCTTCTGCGATGAATGAGTAATGCGGAGTTAGGGGGTGACACGAACTTAAAATAAAAAAAATCCCTACACACCGGAAGTGAAGAATGAGTGTTTGGCCAGTGACTATGTCCAATCACTAGTTAATGATTTACAATAATTAGAAGGTTAATATAATTTGAAGATTGAAATTGTGTGGTAGATGGTCAGTTAGTCATCAGATGGTATGCAATCCAATTGTTATGCTAATGGAAACGGTTAACGAAAACTTGTAGGCCGAGGCCAAAGGCGTTAGATTTTAGTCGATGTTGGTGGTTTTCGAAGTCATGTTCGTTATTAATAGCTGAAGAGGAAAAATGCTAAGTCAAACCATTTGTTTAGTTACTCATCGGAAAAGCAGATGGTTAATCTTCAACATCGGCGTCGCTTTGGATTCGTAATTTGTTTATTAGCATCTAGTTTGATGGAAGTTGTTAAATGAAGAAGAGGATTGGTGCTAATTAATTGCTGATGCAATTTAGATTACACAAAGAGATTGAATCATTATGCATTAAAAGCTATGAACTAGCTACCGATGGTCGTCGTAGCCTCATGTTTTTTTAAAGAATTCAAAATCTTTCAGGAAGCTGTTTCCGAACGCTACAATCATTCTATAGATCTCTACTCTGGCATATTTGTCCTTAGGAGGATGACAAGGAGTAAAATTTCTGCCTATCTGAGGTGGTACCTGCTTGGGGACACTAGAAAACCAGAGCAAGCGTTGAGTGAAATTGATGGCAAGATTGTGTGCTTAATCTCCACATAGTGGTGGGATTTTACAACGTTTTTAACTTTTGAATAATGTTGTTATTCACTCCAACGAAACTTTCCGATCCAGGATGACGGAAAAGCGATTCAACCAACAAGGTCTAGTCAGAAAGAAGTTGAAAATAAATCAGAAATTTGGGAAGAGAATAAAAAATATCATCGAATTCTTCGATTGTTTTAACCTGATCCCTTCTTTACCCTGACTGACCTTTCGTCAAACACACTAAGCAACACTAAATCATTCCAAAGGTTCGAGTGCTTTCAGCAGCCTCTTCCTAATTCAGACGCATTTAAGTGTACAAAAAATACAAATCTAACCCAGATGTACCTACAATGCAGTGGAGGAAGATCCCGCCTTAGGTGATGCGTACAAATAAAAGAGGATCTCAACCGACTTAGAGTAGGCAACGAGGGCTGTTAGATAAGAACTGAGCTGTAGCTCCGCTTAACCCTAGTCTTTATCAGAGACGTAGTATTCTTTCTAGCTTGGTAGTATTCACGCCCTTTGTGTATAGTATACTGAACTTCTTGTGTTCTTTGTCTTTTCGAACTTGAGGGTTGCGATTCGAAAATGCGATTACTCAGATCATACAATATGGGACACAGGCAAGACCAATGTTCTGCGCAGTACCTCTATCACCTTTCGAGTACCTAAGAATTATTTGATCCAATTTTTCAGACCGACAAAATGGACATGTACAATATCACTCGAAGACAATCATAAATACCTCTGAAGGATAGATAGCAGCCTTACGCACTACTTGTTTTAGTAAGACATCGTAGAAGTCTAATAATAGTACAATCCCCTGGTTTCAAAGAAGTGGTCGGAAGCCACAATGATGCCTGCTATCTATGTATATGCTTAACTGGTTAAGACTTTGTCCAAACCTGAATGATGGCGATCAACCTATAGGTCCATCTGCCTTTTGTAGTGCTATCTCACCATCTCCTATATTTTATTTTATACTGCTTCCTTTTGTTGACTTGAGGCTTTTTCTTTCAGGGATCATTCCAACTATGACGGAGGCTACTTCGTCCGATATCGATCCAAAACAGGCGTATAGAAGAATCAAACTGACTAGTTTGGATAGTAGAGGTTTGCTAACTTATCCAGGTCCACCGATGTTCGACAGTATTTGAGATAGGGCTGTCAAAGCGATGTTGTAATACTTTAACCCGTCGTCGTCGGTTTTGAATGTCAACTATCTATCCATTCTGTTTGACCAAATGTTGAAAACTTCATTCCAGACATTTTCGCATCGTTGCTATAAAGAAGTTTGGCGTCTTTGGAACAGCCCCTTTCACTGCTTTATTTTGGATGCCGTCGGATCTGGGCGTTTTGTTTTCGCCTTACTTCCTGCACCGGACGGATGTAAAGACAAATCCGGTAACTTAAAATCACACAGATAGCAATATTATTGCGAAACATGCGACGAACGTAATGCCTAAAACACAATAACGCTTCGGCTTTGACTTTGGTCACGTTACATCACGTCCATCCGTGGAAATCAAATTGGAAAATTTGCATTTATTGTCAAAATAGCCTGTTTCTAGCACCGATTACCTGCCAATTTTTTTTTTGTTTACTTTTTTTCCCTCTGTTCCACAGCTGTAAACTATTAAATTGAAAAGTTCAACTTATGCCAACTATTGCTTCGAGTTAAAGTTACGTTACGTGACATTAGGTTCGTTCTCTGCGAATACCAAACAACAGGTCGAAACACGAGCGACATTGTGATAGGATAGATACATAAATACATTCAATTTTTATGATTGAACTTTATTATCCCAGACAAAGTGAGTGGTTTGAGCATAAAGAAACTGAAGTTTCTATCATCGACGTAAGATCAGCTGCGCGATTTGACGTATGGGAAGTTCTGTTTATGCGGAGTACCTTTTGGAGCAGAATCACGCTAATCGTCTAATTAGGAACCATATCAATTTGTTGCACAGTTCGCAGGCCAATCACACAGTAGCTATGGAAGGACAGATTCAATTTCTTCAGTATTAATGAGAGGGGATCACAGCTACAAAGATATCTTATTGGCATAGACCAGCTATAAGGCCATTACGCATGCATTCAGGCAAATCGGGTGCTTGTTGGCTTTGTTCTTTTTACTTATTTACTTAAAATCAAAGACTGTTTTTGGATGCCTTTTTTATATCTGTAAATGCGATCCGGAATTCTAGTGTTTCATAACGATTTTATACTGTGTTATTAGAAAATCGAGCACTGAAAAGGGCCACAACCAAGATATGGTCAATGCCAATGTTTGCGTAACAGTGCCCACATTTCCAATTACGAATATTTAATCATTTCCACAAAATCATATAGTCCACACAAAATGGTTTTTAAAAAAAATTCTATCTACGTACCTTTTTGGAATTACATGAAATCCTTGTACCTACCTACACCCTCATCGATACGTACGCCTTTCTGAACTTTTCACCTTCAAATAACACAAACAAAACAAAATTCAAATAATGACCGACGCGGCTTCTTTTTTACCAAAGAAAAGACTTCAACGTTCAGGAGATAAATGAGCTCCAATTTGCCGTTGTTGTTGCTGCTATGGCCTGAGCCTTGTATTTTTTCTCCCCCAAGTTGGAAGTGACCGACACGCGTCATCAATAAGCGCCTTTCATTCACATCCCTATTTAAGATCAACTGATGATGACTAATTTAGATTAACCGAGTTCCATCATCAAAGAAAAAAACCTAAAAGAAGACAATTTTCGACAATGACGACTGCCTTATGTCTTGTGTGTCCCGTCAAAAAGCACAAAACGATGAAAATCTTTTCAAATTCATTTTTACTTTATTTAATTTTTTTTTACCAACCGCTTTCTAAAGCGCACCCAGCATCCAGCGCACACCTCGCACCGATTATGTTGATGAAAGAAAGGATTGCTTGTTGTTTGGTTGCCTGAGTTGGTGTTTTGAAGTACTTAAGTGATTTATCTCCGCTGATATTTAATAAAAACCATCGGTGAGGTGGATGCTGATGATTCCATTACGAAAGACAAAACACTACCAACTGTTTTCAGATGTTTATTCGATTATGGTTTTGATTTGATTTTAGGGTTTTCTTTTGTAGTTGTTTTTTTTTTAATGATAACGTGCATGCGTACAACATTATAAGTAGATTAGTGTGTAATGTTTGGATTAATGAGAAAAATAGCTGATTGGTTGAATTTCTGATTAAGCTTAAAGATAGGCTTGAACCCTAACATAAGACAAGGATTTATAAATCATTAGTCCATGTGGGGGAGTCGATAACCAATGGTAGGGATATTTGCTAAAAACTTCGAAATTAAGTAGTATGCACCAACCCATAGACAAAAAAGGGCCACCGTCGTTGTTTTCGTTAATGTTATTTAATTTAAATCAAAACAACAGTCACCATAAAGTCAATATTTGATTTAATTTGCCACCAAAACTTTGAAGTCATAAAAAGTCTATAAAATGTGATAACATTTCCAATTACTTGGAGTCGATTCATCCATATGTAATTGGACTTTAAGGTGACAATAAAAATCTGGTTATAGTAGATTCTCTTTCAAACCTGTTGTAGAAAAGTAAGTTTACAGTAGCGTATAGTATATTCAAAATATAATGATTAGTCACGTAACACAGCTTTTGAAGTAAAAAAAATATACCAATTTGCTCCACATGGGAATTTAATCCACAATAATTGGTGGGAAATAAATCTACATTTTGAGTCTGACAATATTTCCCACTGATAGTGAGTAATAGTTTCAATTTTACTTTCTCACTTAAAATGGAAAATAATTCCACAAAAGTAGATTTATTTCCTCCATTTAGTAACTGGAGTAGATCTCCATCGAGTTATTTCCCTGCACCACCAAAAAACCGCTTTTGCAATGATTGCCGGTTTAGTTAGTAAATATAAGTCGTTATGGGAACAACAACTTCTTGAGGGGACTAAATGATGTACATATGTACTTTAAACTATTCAGGACGTGTACCTATGTATGTCTAAATAAATATTATAGCATACAGCCATAATACTTGCTGATGTTACTTGTCGAAAGTAACCTTGTAATGCTATGAATCTTCTACTGAATTCAGCTTTGTTCTTTTGGGCTGTTCAAAATATAAATATGTTTTCAGATAGTGAATTCCAGTTCTGCAGTATTGGATTTTCTATTCTCGCTTCTGGATGTTATTGAGCAGATTTAAGCCATGTTTTAATGCCGAGTTGTCGCAGCAATATGGTTTGTTGGATTTGGTTGAAGGAGCTGCCAGCTCTACTACTCAATTGCCTTCTCAGCCAAAAAAAAAAGCTATTGACAAGAGTGATTCTTCATCTAATTTCTGCTGAGATGTTGTTGTCAGAGTTTATATCGGAGGTAGACAAAGTCCCTTACTACCACAAAGTTATAGCTGTCGATTGTGACGTTCTGTCCAATTTGTCGATGTTGTTTATCCCTTCGTGTTGACAAGATGTACTTCGTTTTGCCCTCAATTATCTTCTTTTTAGTTTTTAAAGGTGCCTCCCGTGTTGGCTTGTGAGTTTCGCACAATTCTTTCAAGTATGATGCTGAAAAAATCACATGGTAACGCGTTTCCTTGTCTAAATCCTTTTTTTTTACATCAAATGTCTGGTTTTCTATAGTCATCCTGCACAGAAGAACAAGTTTGACAGTGATGCCAAAAATAGACAAGGCTCTGTATAACTCGTCTCTATAGATGCTGTCATATACGGCCTTAAATTCGATGAAAAGATGGTGGGTATCCATTTGGATTTCTTGAGTTTTCTCCAAGATCTGCGAAAGTGTTAAGGAAACTGATACCTCTGTAGTTGGCGAAAGGGTTTTTCCTTTCTTGTGAATAGGGCAAACGATGCTGATTCCAGTCATCAGGCATACACTCATCTGAACAAATTTTAGAAATGAGTTGGTGTATGCCCTTTACCAGATCATTTCCAGATGCTTTGAACAACTCGGCTGGTTAGTCGTCACATCCAGTAACCTTGTTGGACTTAAGTTTGGATATTGTTATCTTCACTTCGTTTTGGTCAGGTGGACGGAAGTTTTGGCTATCACCTTCTAGATTGAACGATTCATTCTGCCTGACAGCGGGATGTTGGTTTTCGTCGCCGTTATACAGTCTGCTCTTCTCATGCTCTTTTTTTCTTCTTTTGGAGAAGCCGGTGTTCTTCTCGTCTCTTCTGCTCGTAGGGCTCACGTGCAGCCCTTGTCCTTCTAGCTGCAGTTGCTTGCCGTCATTCTTCATCAAACCATGGGTTTCTTGGTGGTGGTCGGGTGAAACCCAGCACATCAGTTGCGGCACTTCTGATGGCATGTTGGACCTTCGCCACAATTCACAATATTTATCATGATGCTGAGGTGTTTCAGGTCATATCATTCTTCTGCTACTTATAAGAATTATATCAGTCTTATGATCACCCAACTTCAGGTCAACCAAAATTAGCCATGAACCACTCTTATTGTCGAATTGTTTCTCCGCCTTTCTTACTAAATTATTACAATAGGAACTTGAATAGAGGTTAATTAGTTTGTGGTGCAGTATTTACGTACATATGTTAGACCTTACTTTACATCACAAAATACAGTATTAACTTATATGCCAACTGAAGCTAGTGATTTTGCACAAAGTATTGTATACCTTTAAATAAGTACCGGATTAGAAGTTTGCATTCGTCGTTTCTTCATTCACAATTTTTAAATTGGTTCGTTCTAAATACATATAATCCGAAATATAATACAAAAGTTAAATAAATCAGCACCAATTTACGCAGTAAGGACCAGAAAGCCTACATCTCGAATTTATCCTTCATATCAAAAAGCTGGACAGTTTTGATTGAGTGTCATTTCAATCAGACCTCCCAATTGGGGGTTCAAAGTCACTAACACTGATCCCCGCTCACGCAGCATTTCCAGTAATTTTCACTTTTTGTATCCCAACGAAGAACAATATTGCGACTGTTCGTGAAAAAAAAAGGAAATTCCAATCATCCCACTCTTTCACAACCAGAAAAGGTCATCATTTTGATAGCCAACATATCCTTCCGTCCAAATCGTACAACAATTAGCCACCAACGACCGGTTTTTTTCCGCCCATTTTTTTTTCAATTTACTCGTCAGCGATCAAATTCAAATGTTTCCTGCCACTGACAGCTGGTGAATCAGTTAATACATGTCCTTTAAAAAGGACACTTTTAATGCACTGTGTAGAGTGAAACAAAACTCCATTCTGGTAGACGTTAATCCTCTTCCGCGAAGTTATTATTGTGTTTGAGTTTTTTTTTTGTCTGCAACTTCAGTAACTCCTTTGTAGGATTGTTAAACGTATAATTGTCCTGCAGTGGGTGATTATTAATGTCCTGGTTCTCTTTTCTCTCTCCCTCTTGTTGGCTCACCCCACTTTTACTTCGTACTTTGTAATGTCCTTGCGCGCGTTCCACTGCAGTTTTGTTTTGCTCTCCGACTGAGGTTTTTGCGGTTTTGTGGACTTGTGCCGAATCGAGGGTGTGGCATTGAGCGGGTGGTAGCTGTAGCAGACCACTCGCCCCCCTTTTGGATATTTATGTAGTTTGGCGAAACGTTTTGTGGTTTTATTATTTGTAAATATACGAATTAATGTCCTTTGAAAAGCCCTTATGGTCACAGTGTTGTGTGCATTGTCATACTATTACGAGGATAATGACGTTCACGTCTATTTGTTTGGCGTAATGAAAAGCTAATTAAAAATATAAATGCATTCTTCAAAACGGACCTCAATTAAAGGGATACACACAACGTTGATGGAACTCCTGCAACAATGTATTGGTTGCACTGTATTGCTAATAACTTAGAAGGATTTTTGTGGGAGCTCTTCGTTCAGACATAAATCCTTTGAATGATCACATAATTTGTTGTAATAAACGTCAGAGCGGGACGAGTGTGCCACACCGACACGTGTTGCAAGTCTTCGGGGCGATCTGGTGCTTTAAATTAATTTGAATGCCTCAGCAGCGCGGCGGTGGTGGCTAAGAAGTCAGACTCTAGGCGTTTATTTTACGATCGGTAGTTTCGAATTTCGGTGGTCTTGGCTTGGCCAAGGATTGATTTATTGTTAACTTAAAAGCGCAATAATTTTGATTTTTCCTTTTGCTTTGTTTTGTTTTTTTTTTTTACAGGGAAGAGCTTTACACTGACGATCACTGTGTCAACGAGTCCACCGCAGGTAGCTACGTACGGTAAAGCGATTAAAGTGACGGTTGACGGACCACGGGAGCCAAGATCAAAGACAAGTAAGTTGATGGATAGAAAATGTGTCATTTCGACAAAGTGCAAGGACTTGGACGTATCGATGCGAAACATGTCGATGAGGCAGTCAAATGCAAATGGTGAGGTTTGCTTTCAGTACAATGGTCTATTATTTTTCATAGACACAGACCTTATTGTTCGATCTCCCTCTGGGGAATAAATCCAAACAGGTTAAAATATAACTTCTCGGCGGTTAGTTTTGTGCTCCAAAGTAGAGATGAAACGACCTGGAAGCATGGTTTGCAATAATGGAATTGTTTTGCATGGATGTGGCATGTGAAGGTGCCTTAAATAAACTAAGTATATGTTTCGCTAGTTCTAGGCTTATTGTAGTAGTTTTCGAAGTAGAGCACCTCGTTCAGCTTATATTCCATGTGAAGATTGAAAATCTTTGTTGGATCTAAGGACGATTAGACATTATCTTCTATCTCTTATAAACGGTTTTATTTTTTATTAAGAACGGCCTATTTTGATTTTTAAATACATCAGCTGATGTATAAGACATGAAAATAAATTTTTACGGTTAAAGTATCATCGATACGATTAATTATCAAATACATCATTCAGTCCTTAGAGGATGCCTGCACATGCCTGCACGAGTGAATGCGCTGAACCCAATTTTTCATGACTTTTTCGTATAAATTCGGCAATAGGTATGCCGGCAATTTGGCGTTCGATGCTGATTCTGAAATTTTTTTTTTAAATTACTGTGATGAGCTTAAAAATTGTCTCAAGACTACGATCTTATAGAGATCCTTTTTGCTATTCCCTTAAAAAAATTTTATGTGGTGTTTTCCTATTTGCTGAAATCAAGTTTCTGAGGAGGAGGTGATATCAGAAGGCGAAGTGAACCCTGAAATTGTCTAAAGTACTCTCTGCCTTATTAGCATAGTCTGCTATGGACCAGAGACGTCACACCACACGAACGTGGTGGCCAATTGAGTACTCCATTTCTGGAGATAACACGGTTAATGAACTTCGACTTGAATAGTTAAATTTTTTGGCCAGTTGCGTGGCTTGTGACGCCATATCTTGATCCATATCATCCGCTTTCAATTTAACCCAAAAATAGTCAGTCAACATGTTCCCGTAATGATTGACTGTGACTGTGTTGTCAGCATCATTGAAGAAGAATTATGAGCTAATACCCCTCCAGCAAGAAACCCGCACTAAATAGTAAATTTTTTTTTTGGGTATAATGCGATTTCATAAATGGCTTCGAGTTGCTAACTTGTACTTGTGCAAATGTAACCGAATGTAATCTTTGATAAAAAAAAAAGTTGGTTAAATTGCAAACGTTGTTGATGGGTGTTCTTTTCCAAGTAAGTATAGAGGAGTTGAAACGTCAAACAAACCGCTGCTAACTTCACGCATAACCGATAATCCCTATTGAATAATGGAATGAGGCCCAACAAATCAATAACCCTTTAGATCACCAAATGTGATCCCAAGTTTTTTCTGTATCTTCTCAGAATCTCGGTTTCCTATTACCTACTCCTAAGAAAGTGCATAAATATTCGAAGTTTATCTTATTCAAGTCGATGGACTTGAAGGGTCCTGATCATCCGAATTTTCAATCTAAATCTAATAATTATAATCAAATTTGCTTACATAGATTAGATACCTACATACATACTTATATGTCACCAGATGGCGTACCTGTTTTTTCTTGGTCTGGGTTGGAAATGACAAGGTCGCAAGGACTTGGCAAACTAAGTATTTGTCCTCAGTCACTTCAGATCAGAAAGTCACTCACTTCAGTAAGAGTGCTAATAATAAGTAGATACATAGGGGATTGCTTTGTATTGCATTATTTATGACGGTTTTCGAAATATCGTTTTGTTCTCCCAGAACAGATAAACGCTTTTAGCCAAAGTTCTAACAATCTTCCGATTCATAAGGAGAATCTGAATGGAACAATTAAAAAAAAAACAAATGTGTGTATGTATCTAATACACTTCCTTTAAAATCTCTCGTCTCAAACTACGATTTTCTTCAATTTCTTCGCATATTATTGGTATCCTGCTGTTATAATAAAGTCCTTCCTCTACCCTTCAAGCATCTGTTTGATACAGATAGACTTACACTCTGTTGTTATGTCACTTTCGCTTATGGTGTAACTACCAATTATAATTTATACAAAAATGAAAAAAAAAAAAACAGATGAAGGCGGTTTCCTTATTAATGCCACGTCAAAACATTAGATCGGCTATATAGGAGACGAGGATTATACTGTGTAATTGGAGACCATTATACCGCCTTTTGTTCATTGGAATTGGCATGAAGTACCCTAGTTATTTTTTTTTTCTTCTTGTCAATTGTGCTGGTGGCATGTTGTTGTGGGTTACTGTGTCAGGATAACGCTAAAGAAATGCAGTTTCTTAGTTTTTTTTTCTCTCTCTTATTTACCCTCTGATGCACCACATTGTTTGCTGTTGCGGTTTTGAAAAAAGAAATATAAAAATAGTAAATGCAGTCAGTCGAGGGTTGAAGTTATTTAAAATTCTATAGAACCGACCTACAAGTGCGCTCACAAACAACAAACACTCTACTTGAAGTAATTTTTCAAATTTCTTATGGTTTTTTTTTTTTCAGGTCCGACCGGTGGTCATCAATTTCGCGCCTTGGGTTTGGGTCAACGACCCTATCTCGATGCTCCGTTCTCCAGCCATTTTCGTGAATTAGAAACATTAAGACGTAAGGCTCCTACTGGCTCATCGCTAGCACCATTAGGGAGCAATCACTCATCCTCCAATAGTACAATAAATTCCGACTGTCAGGGCTACAAGCCCAATGCACCACAGATACAAGGTGAGTTCAGATTGAGATACATTTCTTACTCTGTGTTTTTTTTTTTTTTTTTTTTTTAAATTGTTATTATTCCGTTAATAGAGACATTGTAGGAGTAGATGTTTTTTTTTTTTCTATTTATTTGATTAAT
The DNA here is from genome assembly GCA_905220385.1 of Xylota sylvarum. Classification (NCBI taxonomy): domain Eukaryota; kingdom Metazoa; phylum Arthropoda; class Insecta; order Diptera; family Syrphidae; genus Xylota; species Xylota sylvarum. Next base: position 126,331,030 of record LR999957.1, read on the forward strand.
TCTCTTGATGGGATCTTACGATGGAGCGCAGCTCTAAGTGGATAAATGCGGTTGTTTGTCCTTAATTGCAGTAGTTAATTCTGAAAAGGGGGAGCGTTGTGATATAATTATAACGTGGTTTCTATTCAAAAGCCGATACAGTTTAAATTGAGAAATTAAAGAGAAGAATGGATGTTCTAATTCTTTGACTACTAAAGAGATTAGTCTTAGACAGTCAAAATATTCGATTATCTGCGATACATAATGAAACCGATGTACATAATCTCTCACTTTGAACATGAATGTCTTATAAAACAACAGTCTCCTTACTTCGATTATTGTTGTGTTTATTAAAGTATTTTCTTAATTAAGTTTTCAAAGACACCATTCCACTGGAACAGTACAATATCCCCATGATATATATGTATGTAGTATCACGAACTTCAGTAATTGACTTAAATAATGAAAACATTCTCCTTCAACGACAAAAGGGTAATTAATCAAAATATGTTTGAAGAGTTTGAAGAATGGATATCTTGACTTGGTTGTCGTCATCGTCATACATTTTTGACATCTTTTAGCACGTGAAATACTTCGATTTATTATGATGAAAATATTCATAAAATCTAAAACAATTCGCCTGTTAAATTGAGTATCCAGGTTTAACCCTTTCATGTGCATGTGTGTATTGAAAGTTCGACGACACATGAACAGTCTATTTAAGGATTAAGTCTAGAATGTACCAATGTATACAAGTAAGTGGAGTGTAGTCCATACCTAATGTTGTGCGTTTGACAGTGCAGACATTTTTCAATTAACTTTCCGTGTGTGATGTTTTGAAAATTATTTTACATAGTGGAGTTATATGGAATGAACTGTTTAAAAATAATATAGCTGACGAAACAAATGGTTTTGGAAGAGATCGCAGTGATTTTTGAGTGACATTGTTTTACAATGCAAGGAAGAGAAACGATTGAAAACCCTCCTTTTGGACCTTCTTACTAGAAGATACGAAAACCATTTTAAAGAAGCAGGTACTTGTACGTACATATATGTAACAGTTGAAGTATAATATTAATTTTGGGTATACTGCAGCAGTATCTTGCACTGTCAAAGTCGGTGCAATGTAGCTACCCAGAATTCGGCATCAAGAACAACAGCTCATCGAATTTTTAAGCCTCTGCAAAGGTAACAAGACGGCATCCTACAAATTGATTAAAAAGATAAAGGTGCCACTAAAAGGAAAGAAAAGGAATGGTTTGTTAATACCTTTAAACCAAAGAAATGTTGTAAAGGCTGCTCTGCACAGCTGAGCTCTTAAATGTTCAACCCTTTTGATGAAACACTAGTATGGATATATATATATATATGTATGTGGATTTTAACAATAATGATAGTTGATAGTTGTCTTCCCTGTTATGGTGCATTTTGGATTTCTTCAATAGCTCTATGGTCTATGATTTGGCATATGAAGAGGGCGTTGCCATGAAGTTTTTAAGGTTATGTCAAGAAATTGTGTTTTCTTAGCCAGCAGGAGGCCTCATAAGATCGATGATTGATCCTTTGGACAATCCCTTCAAGAAAAGAGTTGTTCACTTTACGAAAACGACGATCCTGGCCAGTCAGACTTAGTCAATGCAAAAGTACGCTACTATATAGGTGTTCAATGAAGTCAAATATTCAGGAGTGATTTGGCAAGACCGAAAACTTTGAACCTATAGGGCTGTGTTAATATCTTTTCCGTCAACTATTTCCTGTGCCAATTATTTCGTAAAGCTGCCTTTTGGCTGTTGTTGAGTATGTCACTGTGGGCGCCGTGACTTAAGTGGTTAGTGCGTTGGACTACGGAGCGAGCGGTTTGAGATTCAATCCACAGAGAAGACCAAAAAAATTTCTTTCACGGCCCCACCTTTCGCGAGCGTCTGACAAACATCAGAGAGTATACATAACTGTCATGAAAAAACTTCATTAAACAGTAGACCCCTACTACTCGTGTAAAGAATATAACACGCACAACTCGAATAGTTCTCTAAGGCTTTTTGGTATTATTCACTTTAGAGTTTTGCTATCACTTATGACTTCTGACACGTTATCATTATAGTTTTGGCTGTTAGGTATATTCAAAGTCTACTTTTTTCATTTAAGACTAGTGAGTGCATGCCATACTTTGAGTGAGGATAGAATTTTATTGGTTCAGTTTTCGTAAAATACTATAATATAAGACTTTAATCCTTGTTAGGCAAGGAGTTACTCATGGACATCAGTCTTCCAATAGGAGACCTATATATGCTATCCTAATGTCCATGTCTTAAGTTGTAAAAAATATATAGGTGGAAAGGTTTGAGTATTTGTGTTTATAGAACTTGTAGCGAACGACAGGCTGTGCTAAAAGTCTTGTGAATTCGGTGTCATGGCTAAACTATGACAGTTTTGGAAAAGCCAGAAATGATGTTTCAAAGATGTTGAGTGAAGTTGTACTTAAAAAGCAGATATCAGGAATCATCGACGTATATTAACGTAGGCTCATGGAAGTAGTCCAGAATCGTGCTTTGGAATCGTGGTTTCGTAGATGGACCAGCACCAAATGACCAGAGTGGAACCAAAGTCCACCGAAGTCAATTCATCAACCGACTTTTCAAATCTTCATTCAAATGAATGTGTATCACAAGCTGCAATTGATTTTTGAAAAAAAAAAAGATTAAGCTCGAGATTTTTTGTTGTTTGCTAATATTTTGCAAAATTCCTCAAAACACAGCCGTAAGGTCCTGGTATGTAGTTGGTTTCTCTCTTTTGTGAAATGACATAAACACGACCTTTTAGTTCTAACAAATCAATTCAATATCACGCATCTATTAAGGTTCACATCTTGCTGCCGTATTTTCAGCATCTTTTTCTTAAAAATCACTCCATTTTATACATACATACATATATTCACGAAACCGTCCCATTGAAATATAGATTCTTCAATGAAGATGATTGTCTTCGTTGTCCTCTTTTTGTTTCTCCATTCCAAGACTGGCAGACGTAAACTCAGCTTCACAGGGGCATGGACGATTCGGAATGAACTGTACACAAGTTCTTTGGTTATTAACTAATTTGGCTCCAATTTTTGGGTCACCTAATAGACCTTTCCTGTGATGCTTCTTCTGTACTGAACGTATTGTTCTATTATGATCCATAAGGTGTTTATGTGGTCGAGGAACCAGGGCGCGTCACCTGCCTGATCGAAGTCTAGAGCTCACTCAGAATGTTTCTTAATCTATTCTAATGTGATTCTAGCTATTCTCTTGGCTGCGGCCGGGAGAAGGTATATTCTATAGTCGATTCGATTACCCTCATCCGGAAGCTTTATTATTAATTTATATTATATGTAAATTTTTCTGTGAATAATTATTTATTTAAAAAGTATTTAATTTTATATACCTATTTGCAGTAATTAGTATTATTAATTAAAGAAATTTAGAAATAGAAATATTAATTAATATTGACTTAATTTGTGCCAGCAGTTGCGGTTATACAAATAATATAAGTAAATTTTATTAATGTAAGTTAAATGATTTTATAAAAATATAATATAATTTATTAAGTGAAATTTTATGTTATTATATTTTTTATAAAAAAAATATTTGAGGCTATAAAATTTTAATTAGAAACTAGGATTAGATACCCTATTATTTAAAATAAAAATTATTTTGTTTGAGTAGTATTAATTATATTCTCATTCCTGTGGAAAATGTTCATGTTCCCACGCTCTCCCTATGAGCGGGTGCAAAAGTTTTGGAGATACATATATTGGGCGTCGCTTGAAATAATTTGGCAAGGATAGCATCAATACAATATAATTCTCTTGAGAGACTTGATTGCTGTTGTTGTTTCTGTTTTACTAGGATGTCCGGTGCAAATTCGAGAGTTTGTTGCTTTAAAAGACTCAGTTTTTAGCCGAGTGTGACATTTAGGTAAGTATGTTTTAAAGACCTAAGCAGTTTTCATAGTTTGCAACAGATGTCTCAAGACATCTCTTTCAGAACGAGAAAGAAATCTGCCCTTCGGAAAATCAGATATGGCTTACGTTTGAAGATTTTTGGCTTATCCAACTCGTAGATTTGACTAAGTGCCACAATCTAGACTAGATTAGATGAAAGTTTCAAAACTTTGCAACGCAAGTTTTCCAACCAAATCGACAACCACAAGATACAATTACTTTAGATAACATTTACTTGCTGAACGACTACGTCAGAGACAAATCTTTACCTCCGGATGTCCAACAGACAGGATGTCTGACAGACAGGACGGAAGTCAGCTTAGGCGTTTTCAGCAACTAAACGCAAAATATAAACATATGCATATATGTATGTGCTTACCTAACTCATGGTAAATGAATAGGAACATATTCTGTACCAAGAATTTGATACAAAAGCTTATCACTTTTTCGTTTGACTTAGAATATTGCATGTGTAAGAGCACTGCTTCGAATAATGGAATTTCGAACGAATATGAATGCGTAACTATACTACAACACATCAAAGCATTGTTTATAAATGAAATATTAATTTTCGTGTAAAAACAAATTCTTAACACAAAGGCTATCATAAGCATACCCAACAACGACGCCCATTAAAAGAAAAGACCACTCATTGCTTAACCTTCTATCACTTGTAATGACTCGTTTAACCTATGCATCTGACTCATCCGTTTTTCCAACAGCACAAAGCTGTTAATTTATTCAATCAATAAATTGTGAAGAAATTATACATATGATCTACACACCAACTACCGACCGAAACGCGAGCCTCCCTGACTGCCCACACGCATGCATCGGACAGCCCGACCACTGGCCCATTCTCATGGCAAGGCACACCAACCGGCCGGCACTATTCATTCATAGAGTCGGCTTTTATTAACAATAATTTTATAACCAGGTATACGAGTATTTTGGGACATTTTACTTTATCACAAACCCGTGAACACACAACCGCCACCATAACAACACCATCCACTAATAAATGACCGGAAATGCTTCATTTTTTCATCATCAACCGAAAAAAGCTACAAAATCTGACTGTTATCGTACGCAGCATTAGCGAATTCGATTTAAAGTTTTTCGGATAAAACTTTTTCGGTGAATAAGATAAATGTTAAGATTTACATAAAATCCGTTACAGATTTTGGCGCCAGTTTTGTGGCAAAATTTACTTCAACCCAATTGCGGATATCCGCAAATCAATCAAAATGCGGTCACAGATGGTTCTCAGGTCGAATTCATTTAAAGTGCATTTCAGCCAACACTCTCTAGTGGTGGGTAATAAGTTAGTTTTACAGTTATAATATGAAAATGAAGATGCCACAGTGCCACGATAGCCAACTAACCGACCGAACCGACCGACCGAGAGAAATAAATGCAAACCACATCGTTCTGGCCCCCGAAACGAAGTTGTGGTAAAGACAAAACCACATCGACTTCCGTCTTTGTTCGATTGCTTTGCCAAAAACTTCATTTTCCAGGAGCTCAGCAACAAGTTGACCTCTCTTGCCTTGGTCCTTTATATTGGGCGAAGTGTGTGAGAAAAACGCATCAAGTTAGATGGTCGTTTCGTTAAGCGTTTCCATGACACTTTGCCAAGTTGCACGCATGATCTTTATTCAAAGATGCAAAACAGTTGCCCTCCTCCGGCCCCCTTTGATTCGATTGTAATCAAATACTTGAGTAGAAGAATAAAAAGAAAACAGAGAACTCATTCCAATTCGACGATGACGACGACCCCTTTCATTGCATGTCAATCTCTCTCCAGCAGATTCAGTTGATAGGTTGCTCACTCCTGTAGGGTCGATCTGATACTACCGCTGTGCCGCAGAAGAATGACAAAGAGCTCGTGGAGTGAATTCCTGGTTTCCAAGTTGCAAATAGTTGGAGCTCAGGTTTTTTTCTTTTTTTTTTTTTCTTTGCTTTATCGTTTTCGCTCCAACGAGTATCGCTCCGAGTGTGGCATGCACTGGAGGAGCACTTGGAACTTGGAGGGACTATCGCATGCTATTGTTGTACAAAGGTGAAATTAATATTGCGACAAAATATTATTTTCCAATCGGTAAACATACACTTTATTGAACCGATTGAATTTCAATTGTCGTCGTCGACATCATTGTCGTCATCACCGACGACGTCGCCGTTGTTGTTATCTTGGGGATTGTTAATGTAGCTACGGCCTGGCTTGTTGATTTTTTCAGGCTTCATACATATGTGTCTTGCCAGACTTAGGCATTTTATTGCTTGTAATGGCGTATGAAATTGAAAGAAAGAAGCGTGCGCAAGCGTCTTCATTTTCCAGTTTAGAGATGCATCTGGCACCGACACTGATGAAATGGCATCTGTAAAGATGGTGATTAAATTTCTTTGATGATAGTTTTACGATATAATACAGTATCTAGGTATGTTTTCGCGAATGGAATGGATAATATAACTATTAATCAAAGGCAAGAGATTTATTATCTTTTTAATTTGTAATAAAACTGTAACACTGTGGTTAATAATATTAGGTTCTTCTGTATTAGATACTTGGTAACAGTAAATCAAAACTACAAATATTGGTTTTTATGTGTTGCTACCAAACAGTCCTGGATTTTGGTTAAATACATTACAAGAATCAAATCATATAAAGAAGGTGATGCGCCTTGGCTTCTTATGTCTTTAGACAAAGAACTTGGTTAACAAGAATAATCGGAAAATATATATGTATACAATATCTTAACTATACATACATAGAATGTGGGTTTGGGATAGACGCAATTGCATCGACCTATTTATGTATGTCTTCCAATATGTTTTCTGCAGATTATACACAAATGGAAGGGTTCTACTATTTATTTATTAGTTCGAAATCATACAAAACTACTGGCTTCGACAACATAGTGCCCATTATATTACAGAAATTGCAAGACATAATTCCCTGACTAGTATCGATTTATCATGCCCCACAAACTTGAAAACGGGTCCGAGTTCTTTTAATTCCGAAAGTAGGCAGCCGCAGATGTGTATCCACAAATGATTTTCGGTCTATTAGTCAGACCTCTTTCATTTTGAAAAGCACAGAGCGTATCCTAGACATTCAAATCCTAGAGAGATCACCACTATCCAAATCTCAACACGCATATCTTAAAGGAAGATGCTTTTAGAATGTACTTTTAAGACCATTAACACTGAAGCTATTCACGAATCTCTCGGCGAGCTGGACGGAGAGGAGCACATTAGTATTAATAGTTCCGAATTATTTAGTCAACACTAGGACACAACGACACATTTTAAAGTGTGAGTCGAGGAACCCGTCAAGGAGGCTTTCATTTCCCTCTATTAGGGCTTATGACCATGAAGAGATTTATTAGTTTGGCGGACCATTGAGATATCAGGTTCGATATCTAAACAACACCAACGTTTTTTTCACGGTGCCATCGCGAGCATCTGGCGAACTTCCGAGATATGTAGATCCAAGATCTGCAATTGAGACAAGTTCAGAGTAGTGTGCAGTATGAGAAGAGAAATGCCATCAACATACTAGTTGAACAAGCCAGCGAAGCAACAAGTAGATGCGACAGCAGAACTATGTATGTGCAGACTCGCCAAAAAACAGAAAGGTGGTCATAGTTTGTGGCAACATCCTATGATGAGTATGAATGGGTCTCTAATAATTTTTGGATGAGGAAAAGCTTAGAAGGTGGAGATAGCACTTTTCTGCTGTTTTAGCATGACGGCCAAAGTTTTGCTGCACCTAATACTTGAATTTTATTGTTTTTCTTTCTCATCTCATCTGCTTCTTAGGAGCATGTGCAAATATGGGGCTGATGTAGGAATTAATTTTGGTGATCATAACCAAGATCACCTTTAGCCCTGAAATCAATCGATATTTGATCGTAGCCGATATCCAACGACGAATTCGCTTGGTTCTACGCGCTACGCCACACCGTCTGACATTTCTTGCCCATTACTTGCCACCCAGCATAAGTGATAGTACTCACTTTTCGGTTTTGCTATGAGATCTTGGCTGTTGATCATACCATTTGGACATACAATCTTTGGATGCAATTTAAGTATATATAGTATGTGTTTAATTAGCTTATGTCATCAACATATTTTTTTCGTTCCTTATATGTATGTACATACACGAAATAAATCGCTTTGATAAAATACACATCTTCAAGCTGAAGAGCATTTAGTTTGTTTGCATGAATTATTGTGAGTCAGTCTATGAAATTGAGAATGAGTAATGACCTCAATTTAAAACTAGTGCATACAATTTGTTTACTTTCCTGTTAATTAAATCATATACATAATTCCTTCACTCTTAGCAACAGTCCGACAATTCGAAACTGTATTGGATTTTACTGTATCGCTGTCTAAATATCTAATTGTTGTCCATCAATGGCAAAGACCTTAGTTTGTACAATATAAGTCGTGAATTTGGAATGACTTAATTATTTCAGTAGAGATGGGTCGATATTTCGGTACCTCGTGTTTTGTCACTGTTCTTCAAAAGTATCAGACACAACCTGTTACCAAACATCAAAAGTAACAGGTACTGTGACTTGTTACAAAGAACAGTCAGTAACAGGGTACTATTTCTTAGTGATATAGGGCCTTACTAAGAACCAAATCTCGTATACGGCTTAAGTATAATCTCCACATTTTCCAAAATGTGTGTACCAATAACGAATTTAATAGACGGCTTTAGTGCTAGTAAGGAGTTAAATTTTAATGTACAGAAAGTCATGTTTAATTTTACAAATATGTCATTAAAGACCAGAGTAATGCCAATGTACTAATTTAATAGCACTTACAATACTAAAAAGGATTAGATTTGGTATCTAGAATACTAAAATTATGCGTTAAATGGTAATTGAATTTAGCTCAAACTGTATAAGCTTTATTCGATTTTCATGAATTTTAAAAATTCCTTAATCTTCATTATTATATACTGAAATACTTTACAGTAAAAATGTGTTTTTCATGAATGTTTCATTGAAACAATTAATTACTACATATTTCGTTATACAAAGTTATTGTTTGATGAAAATAATATTATATTAGAGTTTTGAAAAGAATTGTTGTAGAATCCAGTTTCCATTTAGGAGGGAAAATGGAACCAACAAAGAATATTAACTTCAGTGCATTGGTATCACCGCTTTATATGTATGAACAAGCGAAGAAAACAATCTCAGCTGATTTTCTTTATTTCGACTTTCGAATGCCAAGTGTGTAGCCGTCTCCTGATATTGGTATCTAAAATAAACATTCAATTCAATTTTAAATTATAACCACTGTCCTCATAGCACCATGGAAAAAAAAAAAATCAAATTCAAGTGCAAATATGAAACGTCAAACCAATATTATGTAGTAGATTCAATGAAAATGTAGTAAATTCTTTGAAAGAGCCAAGTTTAAGTAAAAGTCGACTATTAAAACATTATTAATACACTTTAGACTTAAGTGTGTATTAATATTTAAGTCGACACATTTTTTAAGTCACGACTAATGATTCGTTGTTAGTAAGAAAATAAATACTGCGACTGAGTATTTTATGTGTGATCAAAAGTAACAGGTATGTACATATATTTTGTCTTAATATTTTGTGTAGTCTGTAAGGCTAATGGATCAAACTAGAATCATTGCTGAAAAATTGTAATGTGCTGAGAAAAGCAAAATACTAAATACCAAATCATTATTTACACCTGTTACTGCAATCACTATTAAAACCTGTGATTGATAACTAACAGTCTAGATGTTTGAGATATTTAGTACTATCTAGTACAAAGTACTACTACTACTAGAAATAATAATAGTATTTAGATTACATTCTTGTCGTATATCACTTTGGACATTGAAGTCATTAGACGAGCAGAGATGTAGATGTGTTTTTCACATTCCACTGAGTAGGTATATCATCTACATATGCTTTTTCGAACATTGCCGTATTTTGAGAATGGAATGTTATGGAATCTTATATGCCTCCTTGTGATCAACAAGTTCAAATCCGGCAAAACAAAAACTACTTCCTTTGGGACTCCTCTTGTCATTATTTCCTTCCGACAGTCTCTTTGATTTCTGAGTTGAGTTAAGCTGCTCTTACTCTGCTATTAAACATTTTATACACTTATCATAAGATTATACTATTTCTTGCTTCGATAATAATTCGCACTTTGATATTTCAAGTCTCTGACACATGGTAATGTGTGGCCTATGACAGACTGGTATTCCCATAATCATCACAGGTACATACATAGGTGTGATGATTCGTATTATTATTTTGATCGTGACGAACGTAAATTTATAATTCAAATCGGAATTTTGCGAGTACTTTTAATCAGATGTAATATTGCTAAAAGGGCGAATCACTCGTACGGTGACTATGCGAATAGGTCAATGAAGGTGGGGTGAAAAAAAAGTTGTTAGGTGACATTTTTATAGATTATTTCTTTGGAGAACAATTATTTGAATTACTTTTGATACACATAGTCATGCATATATGTACATATAAATACATGCGTGTAGAAGTGAAAATGGACACACAGTCTGTCCAGTGTATCATATCACAGTCCTCCATGAAGGTATTATCTTACATCATACTTAAAAACGTCGGTTTTTCTAAATCTTTAAGTTCCTTTTTCACACAGCTTCTTAAAATTTTGTGAATTATTATTTCAAATCATACAGGATCATTAATAATAATATGTCATTAGTGAGTAGTTGCTCTAAGGGATGTGTTCATAAACTATGAAAGATATTGTTTTCTCAAACGCATCCATGTTCATTTTTAGACCATTCTTCTCTTGCTTCTCAGTCACAATCTTTTTAAAATGTGTAATTAAAAATGCCCAGGTTCACCCCGAACTGGGGGGTGACCTAAGTAAGTAAGGAAGTTAATGTAGTTAAATAATAAGTAGTTTTGCTTAAACCAAAGCCTTTTTAGATTCCACTGAACAAGAAGCCAACACATGTATTTCCATACATAAAACATCGCACCAAATTACAAGGCATACCAATAAATTTATCATCAATTGGAAAGAACAACAGACATTCGCAAAATGTCCTTTCGAATTCCTCTAATATGAAAATCAATATTTTGAATTATTAAGCGTGTGACAAATTCGAAATTTCTCAGGTGAACTCGTCAGTTGTTACTGTTTAGATATTTCAATTCATCGAAAAAAAAAAACACCCATAGTCTACAAACTAGGACAAACCCCCTTTTTCAAAGTGTTACCCCTTTTGGCCAGTGCACAAAATAACTTCTTTAGCTTCACTCGATTGCCATTAATTTGCCCTCAATTGACGTTTGGTAATTGCAAAGGACCTGTCATCGTTCGACAACAACCCCATTAATTATACCCTTTATGAGATATTGCCACTGCTAATGGCTCTATTAAAGTCTGCATCGTCACCCCTTTCTATGAATTCGAAAATTACAGGTTTTGATTAATATTTTTGCATGTCTCTTTGCAGAAAACAATTTGATGGGAGCTGCCGAATGGACGGGCTACACGCCGAGCACAACAACACCGGGCGTTGGCCCATACCATGGATATCAGTCACTGCAGACAAATGCATCAAGTGCAGCGGCGGCGGCAGCAGTAGCAGCGGCTGCTTATGGCTATGATAGTCACACAGCGGGAAATCCCCCACCAGGACCACCACCTCCACCGCCACCGCCGCCAGACCATCATACGAATTTCCATCTACCGACGGTTCTGACAGACATGCAACCCTTCTGTGCTTCATCCGAGTATCAACATACAGGAATCGCGCCCACTGCAGCGGCCAGTGGAATAATACCCCACACACAACCGCCCATCTGTAGTCCAACTTATGGCTCGACAAAGTCTGAAATTGATTCTCTAAACGCATCGTATCCATCGTACAATAACTGGTCCAATGGCTACAATAACTATCAGTATGGAACCTGTGCGGCACAAGCTCAATACCCAGGACATACGGTGCCCCCAATGGTCCTATATCCTCAGGTATATTCCACTGTAAACCAAAACCAAATCCACCTACACCTCCATGGCACAGATAAGCTGGAACAATATTTGGGTGTCGAAAACTCCCTGACCATAAGTTCTATCGGTGGCAGTCGTTCAGGCATCGAAATCGGAATCGGAACATCAGATCATGAATCAGCAATGATGAGCAATGAAGCCGCCGAACAGCAACAACAACACCCGCAACATGTACAACAGGAGACTGAAGTGTCGCAGGATCATCGAACCGATGACGATACTGTGGATCCGGGAAGTGTTTGGCGACCCTACTGACCATCGGTGAATTATTTCGAAATCGAACTGAACTAGGACCGTTTTTGAGTCTCTGAGAGAGTGAGTCGTGTCCGCAATCCGTAAGAATCTGAGCAAATAAAATAAACTGTAATAAGTGTAATAAGTGAAATTAAAGTCTTAACTAAGCTGTAGACTATAAGTAGGTAGCTAGGAGATACTTCTACTGTTAAGTGTAAGAAAAAGTGTTTAGGTGAATTTTAAATGTAAAAAGAAATAAATTAAAAAAAACAAATTGTTTATTTAGTTAGTTCAGTGTAAATAGATTTCATATAATTTATACTTAAAATTAAAAACAAAAAACCTATTAAATATATACATTGCCATTTATAAGAAATAAAATTAAATCAAAATTGTTTTATTTAAAACTATGAAAACAGGTCTTCATTGATAAGAATTGTTTATATAAATTGAGAAATGGATTCGAAGATTCCACAAAGAACGCTAAAAACCTTTTGTTAGCAATCTGATGGGTCCATATCAGTGCGGTTTTAGGCCAGAAAAGTCCACTATCGACCCAATTTTCACACTAAGGCAGATTTTGGAAAAAACCCAGGAATTTCAAATCGATACTCATCACCTTTTTATCGATTTTAAGACCGCCTATGCCAGCATCTATAGAAAAGAGCTATATAGAGATATGTCTAGTTTTGGCATCCCTGCCAAACTCATCCAGTTGTGCAGGATGTAGAGCTTTTGTGAGGATAGAGACGGAAGCTGCTAAGATGGGTTTAACGGTTAATGAGAACAAAACAAAGTACATGCTGTCAACAACAAGGAAATACAACACCGACGCTTCGGACAGAACATCACCTTCGACAGATATAACTTTGAGGTAGTTAAGGACTTTGTTTTTCTAGGATCCGCTATGAAGTTAGACAATAACACCAGCGCTGAGATCAAACGAAGATTACAAATCGCTGCTTCTTTGGGTTAAGAAGGCAACTGTGTAGCAAAGCCCTCTCTCGAACAACTAAACTAACCCTATATAAGACCCTTATCATCATGGTGCAGAGGCATGGATTATGTCAAGAATGGATGAGGCCGCTCTCTGTTGTTATGAGAGAAAAAATACTTCGGGTGATTTTTGGTCCCATTTGCATAGATGGAGAGTGGTGAAGAAGATACAATCATGAGCTGTACGAGCTATATAGCGACATCAACCTAGCCAGAAGAGTTCGAATACAACGACTAAGGTTGGCTCATGTAGAGCGGATGAACAATAATGCTCAAGCCCGGAGAGTCTTCGAATCCACCCCAGAGGGACGACGCAGTAGTCGAAGACCTCGCCTAAGGTGGCGCGCTCAACTGGTAAGGGATCTCAACCAACTTGGTATGCGAAACCGGAAGCATCTGAGTATTCGTCACTCAGGTACTACCATCAAGGCATTCCTTGGAAGGGTAAGATTTGGCATTGGATCACTTTATTTTCTCAGCTCCTAGGGTTTGCAAAAGATTCCTCATTTCTCGCTGGTAATTTTTCTAGACGTAGTTACTGGATCATGCTCCTGATGACATCATTCGCCATCTCCCAAGCCTCATTTGTCAATGGTCGTTTCTGGCCACTGTATCTATTTAACGTTCCATTAGAACATGTTCCACGATCTGGGTTTTGTCTTCACAGTACGAGCAGTATGGGTCATCCACCCAGCTTGTATCAAATATTCTGCTAATCCATTCCTCTATGTTAGGCATCAGTATATGTGTCCATCTTCCTTTAGTTGAAGTGGTCCACTTGTGTGCTCCTGTCCTCCAGCACGTTCTCATCTAGTTCATACATAAATATTGATTTACTCACCGTTGCTATCAGATTTCGGATTGGCTACCTGTGTCCTTTAATGTTTTGCATTAGTCTCGATAAAGCTGCTACTGAACAGGAGACTTTCTCGCCTTCGTATATCATATTGCTTGCAATCCAGCAACATTCCCAAATATTTGCTTCTGTGTTATGGTCTGCGAAATCTAGGCCCAATTCTTGAATTCAAAGGTTCACATTCCTATTCACTTGTTCTTGTGTTTTAAGTACAACAACCACATGTCCACTCCACTAAGCGTTTTTAGTATTACTTGTGGCACTGGAGCCTGTAGATGATGTGGAGTAAGAAGAATCCTTCTTTCATCGAAAAGAGAGCGCTGACAATTGAGTACACGTACTTAGTTCTTTCATATTGATGCACCTTAGTTTTTGATATCCCAATCCTTCTTGAGTGTCTGGAAAGATTCGCTTTTGCTATTTCTTATCAGCTTAAGAAGTTGCGATCTCATCCTCTCGAATTGGTTTCATAGTACCTCATACAACTGTTTTCCTGTTTCATTTCCCCTTTTGTGGCATAACTACTTTGGCTTGTTCTATTGTTAAACATCTGCGTATGCTTAAGCTTTCATTGTTTTCTATCCCGTTTAAATTGCCATTCAGGGTTGGTTTTTTTTCTTTATATCACTTGACCACATTTTTGTCCCATTCTTGCTTTAAATCAAGTGGCTAGAATAAACCCTTTTGGGATGCCACCAAATATGAGATATTCATATCTCGGTTTTTTCAAAAGAATTTATCACCAAACCATGGATGCCTAATTAGAAAGGGACTCTAATGTCAGTATCGAATTTATCGAGTTTTAGGATTCCTGATCGATCTACCACTGTTTTGGTTATCTTTCTTCCTGTTCAAGATCTTCGAAGATGTACTCACTGATTGCTGTCCTTCTCAAAATAGTTAATAACACCAAATACTGATCACCGTCCTGTTGAAGAAGGATCTTCACTTCGAAACAACAACTTTAAGCTTAAAAATTTGAGTGAACTCATCAGGGTTTACCCGAAGAACTTCACTAATAAAGGCATTCAGCCTTGTTACACCCCATTTTAGGCTACAAATTCGCTTTACCATGGTGCAAGATTTGACGTTTGGCAGTTGCCACTTTTCCTCCTGAAAAAGACGTTGCATTTGGTGCTGCTGGAACAAGCACCTGCTTCAGAACATTTCTCAAGTCCCAAGACATTCTACCTACAAACCCAAATCCCTCAACCACCCACGAGTGCGCTCACACAAAGCTCGTTCATGTAGCACTTAATTATCATCCCGAGGATCGGTTGGACCCTCCGACTTGTGTGAGCCACTGGACTTTATTACAGACATCATCATCACCGTCCTCATAAACATCATCTGCATGTGTGCCATGTCGTTGGCTTAATCGAAAGAAGCCGCTTACGATGATCACGAGACAAGAACTGCTGCAACAGCAGGCCACAACAACAATAATGCAAAAGAAGATTACAACGACGACGACGAACAAAACAGTGTTTATCCGTCACCATCGGCTTCTGTCAGCACTTCAGAGGATCACCTCCTATTGAGTTACTCCTACGTTGTTGTTGCCAGGTAATGCATTCCACGTTTTGATTAGAAAGTTCTTACCGCAAGGTGATCAAATATTTCCCAGGTACCAACACCAACACCTATTCGCTATCTGCCTCCACATAGAGCGAATCGATAAAGCAGACGCAGAGATGCAGGAAAAATCCAATAAAATGAAATAAAATCTGGAAAACGGAGAACATGGTATTTTTCTCGCATTGGCTTTGCCTGGCTAGCTGGCATCCATCGGTGTGCTCACTGCAGTGCTGCTGGGCTGGCATCCAATTGATCGCGCGCTCTTCGTACTGCGAATTTGATATTGCGCCGAGATTTTAATGTCGCTGTCGATTTCGCGCTCGAACGATGATGCACGTCCGTCCGAGTGCATGGCAGTGGTGTGTGCATGGTGGCGTGTACTCTCGGCTTTCGTTTGGCTTCAGTTGCTGCAGCTTTGACAAGATGCTGTCTTTTTCTGTCTCACTCCGGCTCATGGAGTACATATAAGTAGAGCTCGAACCGAAGCTTGTGTATCTGCGACAGATCGGTGCGTTAAGTGGCGCGTAGTAGTTCTATAATTGGACTGTTTAATATGGACTGTAATTTAGCTTTTCGCGTAGATTACATAACTAGGTGACCAGATCCACATTTGATTGGATGCGGTAGGTGTTTAGAAAAATTTGAAAATACGATGGCGGCATGTGCCGCACGACAGACATGTGTGTTGAGTTGAAGAGGTGTTGGTTTTTGTGGTATGTGGTCGGTCAGTGGTGGTTTTCGCATGAGAGCGCAGACGATCGGTGCACAGAAGAATTTCTTTAATTAATGAAGTCAGCATTTAATATTTGTTAATCACCTTCAAGTTTAAAACTGACAGATGAATCTTTTGTAATTTGTTGAAAATAAGTACTTACTTCTCGGCTTATGGAAAAACCTCTGCCACTTACACCTAAAGGCGAACTGCCTTGTGTTGAGAGAAGAAAATAGCAGAAGTCTATAGAGAATATGTATTTATCGCTTCATAGAAGGTACATATATAGAATGTATGTAAGTGCTGTTAAAGGGATTTGGGTGAATAATTGACAGTGACCCTCGACTTATGTACGTAGCTAAAAGAAACGACCCTTTCAGTGGGTAATGGTATGTAGTATCGGAGAAGCAGCGAATGCAAACAAAGAAATATCATTAAAATTGTAAGAATTAAACTCTACTCCATTATTAGAAACAAACTAACATTCTAACCACAAACCCATGAACGAAACCATGAGCCAGTGTTGTCCTTGATTTATTGCGCTTAGGAGTTTCACACTCATCAAATAAGTAGGAGTTCATTCCAATTTTAAATGATCAGATCGCTCCGATTTCTATGGTAGAATCTATCAAAATTATTTTTAAGATCCTGAAAAAAAAAGGAAAAAAAGGTATACCTACGCAAGCTTCTCGGAGCACTGTCTAAACAATATGGATTCTTTGGTCTGGTGCTTTAGTTCGAGGGGAACTCAGACCTTAAGCAATGAACACCTCCGATTAGTTCGGTGCTTAGTTAACTGCCCACGTCTCTGTGGTCTTAGCTGGTTCACATAATTTTTAACTTGGGTTAGATTAGAAGGGTTAGGGTTAGATTAGAAGACTATGCGAACGACTGAAGCGCAGTTTATAAGCAAGATCTGAATGTATCTCTTACAGCTCGTATCATTCTATCTTCTTTTCCAAAGGCCGTTAATTGGTACGGGACCCAGTATCCTCCGAAGACTTTTCTCTCTAAATGGCTGATGATAATTTCATCCACTTTCGATAGAGTTAATCCTTTAGCGCCATAAAGTACGATTCGCAGGATTAAAGTTTTAGAAGAATTTCCATTGCTGTCTCAGCCCAAAGAAACAGCGATTGGCAAGAGTTATTCTTCATTTGATTTCTACTAAGGTGTTGTTTTCAGAATTATTTAGTAGCTGCATTCACTTTTAAAAACCGCGACTTCGGTATTGACTTATGAGGTCACACGACAGCGGGTCAAGCATTATGAATTCCTGACAACATAGGTTGTTACTTCTGTATAGCTTGTCTCTATGAATAGGCGGTCTTAAATAAAATAAAAAACCGTGAGCGACAACTTGGATTTCTTACGTTTTCTTCTTGATTGATTGGATACTTTTCCGATCTAAAACCACACTAATAGGCGTCAATCGGGTTGTTATCGAAAAATTTCAGAGGTTCCTACAATACGGTGATAAAATCTTTTACGCGATGTCGAGGAAATTAGTAGCGTCGATGAGGCATACACTTTTAACTATATCTTGGAAATGACCTGGTTCATACACTATACCAAGGTATTTCCATCTCCTTTGAATAGCTTGGAGTATAACCCATCAGCTCCAGCTGGTTTGTTTTAGCCTGGATATTGTTACCCTCACTTTATTTTAGGGGGTCATCTGCAACCATTTGGTTTGAAACACCTTGACATACTTAGTTCACAAGATCGTTTAAGGTCTGAACTCCGAATATGACGAAGAAGCTTATATAAAATATTCGTTAAGTAAATAGTTCAACCTGACTGGAACTTTGAACGCCACTATTGATTCCATCCAGAGAAGTCTCCCGCTTCCATCTGGATCAAGGAATGGGGCTTTTTCTATGGTGAATTAAAGCCTCTATGTTACGTATCAATGATCAATGAAGAAGGTTCCGCATATTTTTTACGGACAACTGGAGCAGACAGGACAGGACAAAACATGACACATATAATACATTTACAAGCTGGCCGCCATGAAACTGAAGTACACAGGTATAGCTGTCATCATACATAAGTATGTACCAGTTCCCTATGTATGTATGTATATATGTACATCAAAAACAAGATCTTCTGATAAAGAATGGGCGCGAACTCTCCAACAAAGAGTTTCTCGACAAGCGTTGCAATGCATGGATACAAAATTATCTAGTCGCGTCTAACAAGAAGAAGAATTCTTCAGGGGAAAATCTACCTCAGATGGCAATAGGGTGCATCTGAGATGACTGATCGTCAAGTATACAGACACTTATGTGTGTACATATGTATACTCGCGACTCGCTGACAAAATCTTGTCATGTAAGAAAGCCAATCTCAATACGAGTATGGTTAAAGGAGATTAACTCCCTAAAACATCCGTAGACGAGACTTCTGTCAACATTCTATCGACTAAGGACAGGAAATATTTTAGCAGCTAAACCGCAGAGTAATGCGGAATTCGGTAATGTTCTTAGAGAATACAAACTGCCTACCATTCTAATACATGAACTGTGTGCACAACACTCAAATCTCAGAACTCTAATCCAATTTTACAAGGAGGCTGAGCGGTCGGTCGGCCACTTCACTCCAGTACTGGTGCATCCAATTCTGAAATCTCGGCATCTAAGCCGGAAGGACCAGAAAGGAGTCTTCTCTTGGCCCACCTATGGGGCCAGGCATTCCCTGCATCCAACTCTCTAGCTAGACAACTAGAAACAAGAGATCGGATGGGGCATCCAGCAGATCGACCAAGGATCTCGTGCGCTAAAATCTGCGTAAGCGAAATGTCGAGCAGTCTCCACTAGAAATGATGTATTAGATCTATAGAATTTGCAGATCCTTCTTCTCCAGTTACCTAATATGTACCATTGACATGTGTCAACCGAATCTTCAGGAATTTTGAGTGCCAAACCCTATGGTAGTTTGGAAAAGTTCTTGCCTCTGATCAAACCACGTCGTTGGGCTCACTTCCCATACAGAATGGAAGTCAGTAACATCAATAATGATCGATCATTTCTGAAACAGACCATCATCCAACGACAACACTGGCATCTGCAAATTTCTAATGCCAAAGCCCTTAAATAAACTCCTTCTTCTACGAGATTCTTTAAGGTTGCCGGTGAAGATGGTATTTTACTAGTTTTACTTCAACAGATATGACTTCATTGCTCTATCCGAGCTATTTACGTATTTACCTGTAATTTTAGGAATATGAACGTCCTGCCAGCCATTAGCAGATAGATAATGTCAATGCTGACTGATAGAGTGGTACACAAATATCTGTGCTGAGAATCCGAACATGAAGTCCTACGACCTGGGTCTATGTAAAGTCTTTGGTAAGCCATCTGGCACAAAGCTCTCGGTCAGTCTATGTACACACATAAATACTCAACCATCTTCTAGGCAGAAATGTATGGCATCAATCACTGCGATAGCATTAATACGCAATTGAACATCCATAATAAAATCACCATCCTCATTTTCAAGATAACCAAGCTGCGTTAAAGGTATTGAGCTCAGTAGCAATAAAACCAAAGTTAGTTATGGAGACAGTTAAAGTTCAGAACTAGCAAAGAATAACTTGGTCATAATGCACAGGATCGCTACTCACAAAGGCCACATGCTAACAAAAATTGATACATTATACGACCCACTAACTGGGCACGAATTGGGCAAGACACTTTTTAAAAACCTCAACAGGGCACAGTTCCAAGCGACCTCCAATGTCATCTGGATAAACCCTCATGGACAGAGATGTACCTAGTGCTTTTGCTCTGCACTTTCATATAAGAAAACTGTAGGTAGGTAATTGGTGACGATAACTGTTGAAACGACGTAGAACAAGAATTAGTGCTTTGTATCATCGTTAGTGAAGATTTCTGAATTTGAATTTAATTCTTTAGAAGTTAAGTAGGTAACCCAAAACAAAATTTCGAGAATTAGTTGAAAAAATTCACCTCCATAGTCTGGAAAGAATGAGAACTGGGTTTCTATTATTTTTTATTTTTTTTACCTACCTGTGCTTGTTGATGTCTACTTAAAGATAATTAATACCTTGTTGTCTTTTTGCAATTTATAAAGATCCAATGTGTCCCCTAAACTCATTTCTAGTTTCTTCAAAATCCGATTAAAAATAAACACAAACAAATGGAATAAAAAAAAAAAAATAACTCAAATTCCAACCAGGACGACTAATGCAAATGGGCGTAGTACTTTGCTCTAAAGACCCGCCTCTAAGCAACTCTGCGCAGTAATTCTCGAATGCCATGCTCCCTCTAATCTAGCTTTAATTCCTGTCCCAAGTTTCTCGTTCTCTCTCTCTCGCATCGTCCAAAACAGAGAATTTCAAATGACCCAACAGTAATTATCTCCAGATTCAGCGTGTATCTACTGAAAACAGGTCTACGCTTACATTTCCCCTTCGAAATGAATTGTGCGAGTAATTAGCACAATTTATTCAAAACTTGAAGCTTTTTATCGAGGGGGATTTATTTAAAATCTCACAGATACGAGCTTTTAATCCATCAGCTGTGTTGGTTACCCCACACTGGACGACGTCATTTCAAAATAAATTAATTCTAAGAAGCGACACGTAACATGAGTTGAGATCGAGACTTCGTTACCACCACCACTCCCATGAATAATCAAAGCAAACTAGATACTTACTCTGGGGTTATTTTAAGCTAAGGAAGTTGTGCTGTATCGGTAGACATTACTACTGTGTCCGCGTAAAAGGGGGTTTCTTTTTTTCTTGAATTATTTTATTGAAATCACTTTTGTTATTTGTTTACGTTTTGAATTAAACGATCGAGGGGACGTAAATCAATTTATGAAGTATTCAAGTTCTGAGTATGAGGTAATATACACAAAGGGGATGATAGTGGACTTCCCGTTAAATTAGGTTTAGATACGAATGCAAGACTTGCTCTCGTTGATGTGGGGAAAGATACAGTTTTTTTGAGTCATTAATGATTTATTTTAGATCCGTTGTAACAGGTATCTATAAATCGTGACACATGTTTTATCTATTTTACATTTCGACCTTGGTTCTGATTCCCATACGTCACTGCACTTCGCAGAATCTATTACTTTCCTTTTAAGGCCTAATTAAACTATCAACTGTGGAAACGTGTTTTGGTAACACAAGAGAAAATACGATCAAGAAACGTGACTGCTAACAGGTGACTTAGTAAAAATTATATCTTATAAATCAATTCACATGATATAGTATCGAGACTGAATGTTAATAACGATTAACGAGTATTTTCAACTATGAGTACACATAATTTGGATAATCGTCATTGGGGTTTTTTCCAATTATCATAGTATCTTCTGCTTTTAAATTGGGCTAACAAACTCAGCCGATACAGTCGAATTTACACATTTTATGGAAGATAATGTTTTGCTGGTAAAGTTTTCCATCGTATTTAAATTGGACTTAAATAATTCACTAAAGATTTAGTGGGTCACGTTTTGATACTTTGGTGGTTGTATACAAAAACAGATACAGTGCTTTTTCATTTCGTCAATTATGTTGGTTTGGAATAAGAAATAGATTACTTTCTGAAAACTATCGCCTTGCTCTATTGCACCATTTGCTTCTGTATTACTGTTTCTCGGTTGAGGCAAGTCTATTAAGTTGGGATCGAGATGCTGAATTTCTGGATATTGAAATATAATGAAAATATTCCTTCTGAGTTCTGATAGCGCAGTTGTCAATTGATATGGTGGTCTGGAAAAAGGCCGTCCACATATCCAATAGGTATCATTCCACTGAGATCTTCGGAACATCTGCAGTAGAAGTATCTGTGGAATAGGCATACATCCGTCTTTGATGTGTTAATGATTGGTGGTTGGATGTACCTATAGATAAGCCTTGGGTCATCTATTAGTCCAGTTGCTCATTTCTCGATGTTATTGAGTAAATGTAGGTGTTGTGAAATAACTCCCTTCGAAGTAAGTCCAAATTAGCAAAGAAATAATACCAAGCAACATACTGAAAATTAGCCCAAAGATAAGGCTTTTCCAGAGATAGTAAACAACTGGTCCTAGTAGTAAAAGTGAACAGAGTAGAGAAGCAAAACGCAGCGGAACGAAGCGGCGCAATAGCGCATAATTATATGTACATACATATGTATGTATATCTGTAAACTTATAGCCCTGAGCGCAATAGGATCCTCTGGGCATTATTTCTCTTTGTTGATGGAAATAAAGCCAACATTTAATTTATTTATTATTAAATTATACTTCAGTTGTTTTATTTTCACTTTAGAACGGAATAATCCCCCATGTTAATCAGCGTAGTTTTAAGCTGAGCTGCTGTTTCGCAAGCTCATCAAATTAATTATTCTCTGTTCAGTTAGTTTTCAAACACCAATGACGACTTTATTATTGGCGACAATCGCTTGTTTACAATCTTTAATCAACCAGTGTTTATTTTAGGTTGAACTTTTTAAAGCATGAGTACTTACGTCACTCTACAGAATATCAATTTCTTCAGGATTGAAAAGTGCATCAAGGACTCCAAATTACTTCTTAATGTTCGGTGCATTTATTTGAGCCTGTGGAAATGGAACTTCAGAAGATAATAACTGGATTTTCTGCTGATTATTCAATTGAAAATAGTATTTAATAATATATTAGACTCGGTATTTACATCAAAGAACTAAATCGAACAGAGATCTTCATAAAAAAGTAACCCTCGCAGTTATTTTAGAGTTTTACTAACTTAAATCACATCTCACTTCTTATCCTTAGTCCTAGCGAGGTGGACTCCAAACCTTAGTTCTTCTTCTTCCTTAGCCTTAGCCGGAAAAGCCTTTGAGTTCTGATGAGCTTTTGGGACACATTCTACGACTCTGATTCCATGGATATTGGATGAAGATTGGAGCCGACTTTGCTTGCGTAGAGGACCGTCTTCGGTTAGAGTCTGAGCTTCAAAACCAGTCAACGGTTCGATTCTGGTGTCTTTTTAGAGAAAGTATACCTCTGTAATCCAATCAGAAACGGTGTAGCGGTCAGAGTATCTGCGTCTGATATTAGCCAGGCAGCCCTTAATTCCTTGCTTGACACTTTGCTTTTGCTAGCCATCTCCATATGCTAGGCTTATGCGACACTACTGTCTGCTACGCTTGTGGAAAGGGCGAGGATACTTTGGATTATTGTGACAGAACTTCGGTCCCGATGTGCTCATAATTGAATTAACTAAATACAAGAACGAGTTACATTTTCAAGCGTCCAACCAAGTTCATACAACCAGTTTACTTATTATTGTACTACTGTCATAGAGTCCTTCAATTTTGTTTCAAACAACTTTGGCAAGCATCAAGGCGATCAGCAAATCTAGCAAAACCATTTCTTCGGTTCTTACTATTATTTTTAGGATTAATCTCTCACAACTGAGGAATACCATGCCAGAGATCTGATTGAATGATGTTTATAATACACTGTACTCTCTCTAACTAACTACTAGACTAAAAGCTTTACATAATAGAGGCGGGCACAAAATGTAGTAGTATGTATTAAATTCAAAATTGAATGCTCCATTTAAGTGCTGAATATGTCATTCTTCATTAGTGATCTCCATTCAACCCAAGGTGTCATAGTTACAACAGGTAATGATCTATCGTTAGGCTTTCACGTTCACATATACATATATTTCACGTATATATGTATACACACATGCATAAGTTTGAGATAGCTTTCCGCTCCGATGATATCTCAAGCAATCTCAAGTTAAGCTTGTCTAACATTGATTATTTTTTTCAAAAGAAACTAACATACTCTACAAAACAAACAGAAAATAAACACTTCATTATATTTGATTTTAATTAAGCCACATCAGATGCAAAACGACATCAAACAGGCCCCCTATTATCTTAGTCATGTCACCTATAAATGAAGGTGATTGTGACAAACTCGTATTTACCCATAATAACATTAATTCAGATACGTCAATGTATGTGACGTTTCACGCTAGCAATGACGATGCTGGGTAATACCATAGTCATCTTTTATCAGAAAATAAAAATACGACACGAGTTGCAATGTGCAATATATATATGCACATATATTTGTATCTACATGTATGTATGTATATGGGTAGGAATTTCCTTGATCGTGTTTGTTTATAAACAATTGCATGCAGATTATTCTTTTCTTACGTAATTATTTTTAGTCCGATCGCTTTGCGAGGATAATATTATTATTTATTTTTTTTATGCGTTGGAAAACACTCCACTGGAGTACTCAGACGCAAATGTTCCATTGTTCCATTCCAGGAAGTAAGACCCAAAATACAAAAAAGAAGTAAGACCCAGTACTACCTATTTTCTTGAAATTTTCTTCGACTTTCGGTGAAAACCGAGTAGGCACTATGATGAGAAGCTTACATTATCAACGCTCACTATAGGTATATTAGCAACACAGATCTGTCACCGGATCTCACCAGAGGCTGGACAATCACAAAGGAAATAATCCGAAGAATCGTTGCCCAATCCATATGCGTTGCAGACAGTGATATTTCTTAAGTCAATAACTTGATGGATCTCAGTTTGAAAAACAATAGGCATGCTTCCTATGCTACACAAAGACACAAAGCCTAAACTCTTCAATAGTTTTCTACAACAGCCCAGTCCAGGCTCAGACCCTAGAACCTAGTCCTGAAAGTCGACTTCAAATTTACAACATCCGAAGTTCTGGTGCAATTGCATCAGATTGCACATCCATGAAACCAGCTTCGTAGGATAAATGTCGCGGAAGGTTATCAAAACACAAAAAAAATACCAAAACCTACCCCGTAAACGACTGTAGAGAGTACAGCCCTTGATATACATAAGTAAATCAAGCAGAGCATCAGCAGCAGAAAAAGCAACCGTGTACCGGAGACAAAAACCGAGACAAGATGTCAAAAGCATCCTTACACTACTTACACTACGAAAATACTGAGAGCAAGTACGGCAACATCATCCGCATACGTAAGTATTGGCACTACTGAAATTATGGAAACAGAAGAAGTAAAAGTCCGTATCTATATATGTAACTAAAGGTCTATTCATGAGCATGGCCTTGATTGACAATATTAATGACTCATCTACTCCGTATTGTCTGCACAGAGTCACACAGAGTATTTTCGAAAACACCCTCTATGTTGTGAAAATACCAATGGCGCATTCTTCCTATCAAGCGCAAATTCAACTCTAGCAATTAGATTTCGAAACGAAGTATCATAGAAATTTTCACGCTGATATGCATGTTGCATCTCAGTGCATCCTCAGAGCAAACCTGCACACGTGAATCTCGACCAGTATCTAAATGATTTTCAGCTGGTTTATACCCTGTTGCAGCAAGATGGGTTGCACTCTATCAAATAATGTCGCAACATATTTGGTGGCCTTATCTGTTACCACGGCCGATGCAGTATACCATCTACACCGAGTTTTATGACTTAGATCAAGCTTAGCCCGTATAAGCGGGCCAAGTTCTGACCCACTAAAAACCTGCGTAAAAAAATTAAACTCAACGTAACAGCTTCTAGTATCCTATCGAATAGCTAAAACAAAAGCAAACGGCATCAAATGTAAGTTGGTTCTTTATCAATACAAGAAAATTGGAACTTATAATTTTTAAGCTACTGCATTCTAATCAGCAAATAGGATGTTACTAGCTTGAGAGATACTCATATTTAGGTAATCATCAACTAATAAATTCAAAAGTCAAAACCTAGCACCTTTTCAGAGAAATTATAAGCAAGGTGATCCATACTAGATGCTTTCATTTTTTAAACAGGATTCATATGTACATATGTACCTCAATACACGAGGTGTCTCAGCTATAACTTGAATTTCGATTTGCGTGACATTTCCGTCTGTCAAATTTTTAGCTAGTCATGTTTGCTGTTTGCTGTCGTATAGAAATATAGACATTCGAAAATGGAGCAATTTTTACAATGACAATTTGCAAGTTACTCGATCATTTTGGTGTGGATAATTGACTTTTGTAAAATCCACATGTCATGTAAGAATTTCCATCCTCACACAGTCAAGGACGATCGCTACCATAGCACGCAGACAAACACTTTTTTTTTGACGAAATTCGATCAAATGGGCGTTGTTCCTTACAGATGATGGTGGTCCAAATGAATGTTTGGTAAGTAATTGTTAGAATGTAGGTAGGTATTGCACCGTTTTTATTTTCGAAATTACATCTAATTCCCAAGACTCATCCCCATAATCTTTAACTAACAATGAGTCAGGAATGGAATACGTGCCTCTCTGCATGTCCCCTTTAGCGCACGTCTCTGGATTTGGATGTAAACCAAACTTTGTAAAACAAATACAAATTGTTGTACAATATATGTTCCTTATCAACAATCAAGTGCGTCATTTTTGACAGTATTTTGTTACATAGCTTAATTTCCATGTCAAAAATTATTCATAACACAAAGTGAATCATTTTTCTACATTGAGTTACAAAGCTTTATTGTATGAATAATAATGAGGACAGACAACCTACCTACAGACATACATATGTACATACGTATGTATGGTATGTATACGACAAGTTAGAATAGGTCCTCCAGTGATTCTATCTAAATTTTCCAAACATTCAACATGTGGGTAGACATTTCGATGATTCATTGTTCTTGATAATCTAGTTATACTTAAGTCACTATGTTATATTCACCATTTGACTTGAGTGTAATCTACATACAAACATGTCTATTAAACCTGATTTGAAAAACTACATATAGTACATTTGTAAGCGTTGGACTACGGAGCGAGGAGTTCAAGGTTCGATCCCCAGACAACACAAAAAAAAGTTCTTTCACGGCCTCACCTCTCATGAACTGGCATAAAAAAGCTTCTTAAACAAAAATTGCCCTAGCCGCTGCCGCGGGTTAGGTGGGTGCACTGTAGGATCCGTGATCACTTAGTACCGAAACAGTGCTACAGACGCCTTGCGTATGGATATGTTGCAAAAAATGCAATGCAATTACAACTTCGAAGAAATGGAATGCGAAATCAAAATGTACGATATGTGACCAAGGGTCTGAACGTAGAAATTAATATTCTATCGGAAGTTTTAGGAATAGAAGAAGAACAAGCCAAAGAAGTGACGAGGTCCTTATCCAGAGGATGTACCTATAATAATTTCCTTAAGGGTCACTGCTTAGTCCAGCCCTATGGAACATAATGTATAATGGAACCCTGAGAGACCGAAGCCAAGCGGACATTATCGGCTATGCTGACGATATTTCAGTAGTTGTGGTGGCAAAAGGCTGAAATGTAGTCATATGATTGGAGATGTCAGTACATAGCTACAGGCATCTGACTTTGAATTCATAGACCACAAGACGAAAGCAATATTAATAAGTAGCAGGAAAAGTGTAGAACACCTAACACTATTCAGATCGGTAAGCATACCATCGATCGAGTCGTGTCCGTATATAAGATACATAGGAATGCTACTGGACCACAGGCTCAACTTCAAAGAGCACATGATATACTCGTACACACGTGAGAAACCCTCTCGGGCTGCAGCAGTATTGTCCAGATTAATGCCAAATTTTGGAGGACCCATGCAATAAATTAGAAATCAGCTAGGAACAGAGATCAAGTCGAGCTTATGCATGCATCTCTCTTATATGGGCACCATCGACTGATAAGAAATCCTACATAAAACGCAGTAATAATGGAATGTCGAAGACATACAATGGCCAAAAACACAAGTAACCCCAAGAAGACTGATATCATTCGTGCTAAAGACGAGTGACCCCTAGGAAACTGCGAATGAAGCTATCACAAGCATAATACAGCAGCTATGCTTCGAAGAACGGGCAGCTGAAAATGAAGAAACTGCAAACTCCGCAAATGAACAACAAAGCACACAAAACCCACACCCTACCCGATATTCTCCAGGCCTGGGTACTAGGTCCGCTACTTTGGAGCTTAATGCATGATGACATTCTCCGTCTTCGAATCCTGAGGTCCTCAAAATAATTGGTTTCGCCGACGATATAGCAATCGTTGTAGTGACCAATCTTTTTGAGGAATTGGAGCATAACTGCAATGAAGCTATCGTAGGGATGGTTCATGACTTGATAGTATGCATGCGCCTACAGCTTGAAGAACAAAAACAGAAGCAGTACTCATCAGCAGTAAGCGAGGGATGGAGACATGGAGGTAACTATGGACGATCATATTGTAGTTTCCAAAACAGAGTTGAAGTACATTGGTATTACTATAGAAGCAACATCTGGAGCATGCTGAGAAAGGAGCTAAATTTCTACCTGACCCAGATCCTTACTGGCCATGTCAGTCAGTCATATTTTCGAATTCAAATTTCCCCAATGCATTGGGCACACTCTTCGTAACCACCTCAAGCCAATCAATTCGAAAGGCATACGGATCCGCATTAAAGTAAAACAAATAAACATCTAACAGCCCCTAACCGCTTTGACCGCCTTAATCAGCGGTTAAACGTTTTCAAATCACCTCTATTCCCTCCCCGTACCGTTTGTCGGTTTGGTATATCATTTCAAAACAACAAAACCATTTGTGACCACAAAAATTTGGCAGAAAATAAATTTGATTAGATTTTTTCTATCACTACTCGGATATGGGAATGCAGTGGTAGTATGGCGAATTTTAGGACTCGCTTCTCATTCTACACACCGATCGGTGTCATTATCCCCGCTTAAATGAGGACGTGTGCCTTTTGCCTGTTTGACGTGACAGTTGGCTAGCACCGTGGTTTTCTGTCAAAGCATCCCCACATCAGCGTACTTTCCCGTCCAGGCATAGGTGGTCGTATCAACGTTTAAAGCCGAAGTGTGAACATAGTGTGTGTGTGTGCGCGCGTTTTAATTCGCGAGATTTGATTGGAAATGTTAACCTCAACGTGTCACCGATTGAATGAGCGATAGATGCAACCGGGACGTTGTAGGAAACATGCAACTGAAAAGCGGTGAAACGCGGTACAGTGTGTCCGCTAATTTATTTCCGAATTGCTAAAGGTTTATACAAGAGCGAGGAGAAACCGGGACGAGAACCTACCGCCGCCGCCGGGGATGTGGGTTATTTTCATTGATTGACCTGTGAACTTGATTAGCGGTTTTGATAAAGCTGATTGTTTTTAGGAACTTTTTTTTTGTTGTTCCTGTATTCCTGTGGTAGCGCTGAGCTGATGGAACGGCAGTGCATTCCACTTGAAATGCCAACGCGTTAGTGGATGCGGTTTGTATCCGGTATGTTGCTGTTGGATTGTTCCGACCGATAATTAGGAGTGTTTAGGGGCACACAGTGCGTGCTTCGTTGTTTTTCCCACACTCTTTACTGTGTGTGCGGTGATACTTTGTGCTTGTTTGGTGGATTGATGTAAACGTGTGATGGTATTAACTTATTAGCTTCATCAAAATCAACACATTTTTTTAATTCGCTAATTATTTTGACATTTTTACTGTGAAAAATTTAATTGATTACAGATACAATGCTGGCATGTTGATTCAAGGGAGAGTCTTGTGTGCGTATTTTGAGATTTGGCAAGAGAATGTGTATGTTTTGAAAAGACGTTTAGCAAGAAATTGATATTTAAAATGTGCCCTCGACCTACATACATATCTCAAACCAGTCGGTGGAATCTTAAAGTACCTCCAATAGGTTTGTTTTCCAGTTGTTTCATTTCAAACTCCATGCTTAGCAGAAGAATCATTTCTGCTAATTCGAGCCTTTGCTGATGACTTAGTCATAATAGAAAGGAGCAAAGAAGAATCCAATATAATTGGACAAAAAGTAGAGTGACCGAAACCAAATTAAGGAGTTGGGCCAATCAGAGGTGCTAAATGTTTACCCAACTAAAACAGTCATCATACCATTCATTAGAAGGGTAACTCTAGATTACAAACTCAATTGGAAACCTCATCTAGACAGAACCACTGTAGATTTTCTAGACCTGGTGTGGAATTTCCTGGAAAAGTGGGTACCTATTAAAAGCAAAGATAGTTCACTGGACTTATGCACCTCACCATCATCACAACAATAATAACCTAAGCATCGCTCGTAAGAGATTAATGAAGCCTATTCCCGCTCCGGCCCACAAAAGGTGTAAAGTCTGGTATGTGTAGGGCAATGTGTACCTGTCCAACTGCTGCGCTGAAAGTCTTTCTAAATATGCACATATACGTAGTTAATGAATACTCCGATGGTGAGCACCCTAAAACTTTACCATCTATATATAAATTCTGCTGCTATCCTCACAGTAGCAAAGGAGTATCCACCTCGTACATCATACCGAAAAGAATCGGTCTCTGTCGCTCCTTTAAAGTTTTCATACATTGATTGATAGCTCAATGTGAATGGTACAATGGTACAATAGTCCAAAAATATCAAATTTATTAGCAGTCGGAATTTTCAGAAGAAACCTCCGCAAATCAAACATAAACAATTTATCCAGGGATCCCAGGACATAAAGATATCCTTATTAATGAAGTTGCTAATGAACTTGCCAGTATCGGTACCCAGTCTATATTTATTTGCCTCGAATTCTTCTGTGCTCTCTACCTATTAGCCAAATAAAGATACTAGCTCGATGTCTCTATATAGCGTCACTATCTATACAGACGGAACCGAAAGTAACTCAAAATATTTTGCTCTTATAGCAACTCAGAGCGGCCTCATTCTTCTTTATATAGTCCATAGATCTGCGCCGTAGAGGAGTACTGAGATGCTCAGGGTTTTGTAGAGGATCATTTTAGTTGTTCTCAACTCCTTACCAAGTAATCTCTTGCTATTTTCAACAGTTATCCTTATACTGCTTTGAGCATCACTATCTTAACCTCAGTTGGACGAAATTATTGGTTATCATCACCCAGATTGCATACTTCATTCTGATAGACTGCTTGTAATCCTTCCACATCCTCAATCGACTGCAAATCTTTTACTAGATTTCCTTGTTCGTGCCTGTATGCTTCCCTTCTGATTTTGTTGCCTTGACATGTTTTCTTACCCTCTGATTAGAATTCCTAACCTAATTCCTGCAAAGCATCTATTTCCTTGATCGCACGCTTCTCATGATCCTTCCTTTTACTTTGGAGAAGCCGGTATGCATCACTTCTCCTCCTTATATGCACCTCAACAAAGTCGGTTCATCTGAAGCTAGTGTCATGTTGGCTATAATTTTTAACAGTACTACCAGAGTTGACCAAGAAAATTTTAACACTACAACTAGATCATTGCTAGTATCTTTTGTCCAGGAGCTCATAGAACCCCTCTTTGATATTGTCATCATTTTTATCCTAGATGTGGATTGTTATGAGTCACTCGTTCAGATACCGGAAACTCAAAACTTTTGCCCTAAATTTGTCTATTAAAGTTAGCCTATAGTCTTAAGTTATAGTTCCATTACACTTCTTTGATTGCGGTAATTTCTCCTTTCCAGGGCCACCAGTAATTGTTCGGCTTTACGCGGTCTTTTAAGGGACCTAACTTTCCACGTGCTGATCTAAAAGTCGTTGTTCTTATCACGTTTGCTGAGGGGGGTCATCAACATTTGAATCATTCATATCCGAGGCTATTCATTGTTTCGTATCTATTCGTTTTTTTCATGATAGGGAAGTAACCACATGCATAAGCTCCAACCTGGGAGCCAGGTCCTCTACTGAAGGCCCATAAGGCAAGGGATCAGATAAACTGATATCAGTAATTCTCTTCGAGGATGCGAGCGCTGTTCTTATCCCTGTCCTAGTTTTAAAACATCTTTATTGACACTGAGCTCCGAATACGTTGAAATAGGTTAAAAACATCCGTATCCATATAGATAATACTATACTTAACCACGATCAGCTTACTGTATGATGTGAGCTTGTTCAGAAGGTTCTTGTACGAAATGCTTCAAAAATATTGCTTCAAGTATTATTTCTACATAGTTATACCTTCATGAGATGACTGACAAACGTACAAACCCCGTCCATCAGAACATATTCAAGCTTGGCTTAATGACGGCTTCAAGGGAGCTGCAGATATAGGTTTGGAAAATTGGTTGAATCTACCAATATTCACCTCTCTGTGAGTTCATGCTTACACTCACACATATTCTACGTAGAGTCTTGATCATTAACCAGTACTTGAGTCAGACTATACAATCAAGTAGTCGTAGAAAAACCGTCATGAATCGGCCGTGGCGATATATGTACATATAACCTTGTTCTCGAGGTTATCGTTCATTAACCACCTAAAACTTAATATCTAGGACATCTTTGCCTACTTAGAACTATGTATGTACATATACCTATTTCTTTTAGTGACAAGGAATGAGGAATGGTCTGTTATAGAATCCTGCTAGTCCTACTGAATACGTTAAGTAGCAGAGCCTACGAGTATCACTCATAGCTTATTATTAATGCCAATCAGTCTAATATTTCCATAGCGTCATCCCTTCATTTTTCCCCTACCAACTAATAAATGATTCAAAAATAAAACGCATAATCTGAGGAAAATATTCCACAATTACTATAAAATCCACAAAACACGTGTGCAGTGATTGTTAGCTAAAATACACCATAAGTACATCTTGAAAAACGCGTGACATAAAGTCGTATCCAACAAGTCAATTATAATTCCGAAGAATAAAATAATAAAAAAAAAAACGAAAACGATCAATGCAAGTAAAGCTGGAATTCCCAGGCTTTGTTTTGCTCATTCTTTTCATTTTATTCCTCAAGTGTGATCTACAAAAAGAAGAATTGTATCCGTACTCTTGAATTCTACGTAGTTGGGCCCACATCACTTCAATGTGTGTAAATGATTCACTAGTGTATAACACTTCATGTTGCACGTATCACTTTCAAGCTATCTAATTAGTATTCCGAGCAGACTACGCAAATCAATTTAATCGTCAAAATCACAAAAGAGCTTCGTCAGAGAGAAGCTACAAGTGTTAGCCTTGCATGACAAGACTTCTTCTACTGTTCGGCGGCGGTTTTATGTCCTGCAGGAGTATTCTTTATGCAAATCCTTTTCAAATGTTCAAATGATGGGTTACATAGACAAATGCTGTGCAACGGTGGAATCCTTTTTCGAGTTAGAATTGCTAAAGATGCAAGGAGTTTCACGTAGTTCACTCATTGAAATGCTAAACGAATTGCACTTCAGATGGAATGTCCTTTTGGCAATATGCAGATGAAAATGCATTCTTAGGGTGTTGTAACTGATGCCTGTAATTGGCTCATTGGACAATGGCAATATGGATTTGGAAATGGAGTATTGTCCTACTCTGTTTGACTTCAAATGGGTTGGGTAAAGTATGACCCTATAGGCAATAGATAAAAGATTTGCTTATTGTCTGGGAGAAGAAATAACAAAAGAAGTTTTTTTTTAGCCTGGAAAATAGGGAAGAGGATAGTCTTCGGTTATGAGTATTACGAGTTGAAAATATTTAAGTAAAATATCGATTTGTCGGACAATGGATTATTTCTTTCAAAAGGTCGTATGGGAATATAAACAAGGACAGACAGTATCTTCCTTATTTATGATACCATTCCCTCTCTACGGCGTCATGAAATCCAATTCTCCTTACAGACGAACATTAAGAATCGCACGGCAGTGGTTCACATTATTTTTTCGGAATGCATTCGTGGAAGGGAAATTAAACACGATAGCTATTCGATGCAAGCTTTATTCTACGAATATGAATATGCTTTCGCGCAAGTGGAATATGCTTTCAACAAAGTGGAAGCTAAGTAATCTCAGTCTGGGTTGAATGTAAGCTCAAGATAAGATACATTAACTCAAAACTGGAAGACAGCCCAGTAGATTTACTGACCCCTAGGTGAACCCCGTAAGGGGGATTCTATCGCCTTTAATATGGATATTTGTCGCAAACAAATTTTTAATGAAAGTAGAATACAGTGGGGTTCTAGCTGTTGCATATGCGGACGATGTTGCCATAATAACTACAGGCAAGCTCCTGCGGAGAACGCTCGACGATCTGTCAAGGTCGTAAAGACACCATTGATACCTTTGATACAAGAAGAATTTTTAAACAGAGGAACATGCTTCTGTAACTTGGTACTGGAGAAATAAATGCGTAATTCTCACATTAAAACATGAGGCACATTTTTTGACAAAACATCACAACTACTGGGTTACGCAGATCACATGCACATCATCAGTAGATCGAAGCGACTAAATACTGGTGCCTTCGCAGACCTTTTAAAACTCAGAATACCTTTTATCTTTTAGAAGGTTGCTGATAGAGCCGTTTTCCAACGTACAGAATTTCAAGCAAGCCATCGGTATAGAACAAGAGAGAGAAGGCTGCCCGCATAAAAAGATTCGAAAAGTATATCTAGGCAAGCCAATTAAGCTAGAATAGAATTATCTCTAAGTTTACAGGCGTCCAGGGTTTTCTTAATGTAGACATCGAAAAAATAACTAACGTTAAATCCGTCTGCATCCATTCTATTCTGGACTATGGTCACAGAAAGTACTCGAAAATATCTTTATCCTTAGCGTCAATTAGACTAGACCTTAACTTCCTTGACAAGGATTAAAATAAATTCACTTCAATACAACAAGTTCGTTGCGTAACAAATAGTGAAGACTTACGTTGTTATTTTTCACGAACGGTATACGCAAGCATAAAGAGTACGTAGGAGGTAGGTAGGTAAGCCTTGATACTTCGTTATGGAGATACATCAAACTGTCAAGCATTACATGAAACTATTAAACATTCAGTACACTAGAGAAGTATACTCCGTCAACCGCAACATGAGTCAGACACTTTTACTGATTTCAAGTGTGGGACCCACACGCGCCATGTTCATCAGAGTATTCTTTGAATAGTACCTTACTTCCTGAGAAGAAATCCCATCACTCACGTAAGAATGAAATACCGTTTGGATACCCAAATCAGTTTGTATTAAATCAAAGTCTCAAGAATGTCTAAGCCTTCTTCCATGGCTACGAAAACATAGAGTATTAAAGAACACTGCCAGCAGATATACATTCAGACTCAATTGATTCATATGTGTATCTACACGAGTTCAATGTACAATTATGTCCTCCAGTCACCTGAAGGAACCATTTGACATTTTATGAGAAAAGAGATAAAAGGAATCACCCAACCACTCACGGGTTATTGCACCAGCAGCCGTAATATGTTCAATTCTACCATTTGACTTGAAATTGCATCTGAATTTCAGTAATTTCTTCTCCTGCCTACGGTATTCCTCTGTCAGTTGCAAGGATATTCAGTGATCTTGCACTTTTGCTCCTACTTAATGAACATCCACCCTAAGGCCAGTGAACCATTGATGACCAGCATTCACCCCGAGCTAAACAATTATAAAAAACATTTAAAAAAAAAATTTTAAAAAAAATTGCCAAATCCGAAAATTGTTGCCAACGCATGACACGCATGTATAAAAAAAACCAAAAAAAAAAAGAAAGTATTTTCAAATGTCAAAATATTTTCAAAACATCCCAGCAGCATACATAAATGAGAAGGGAAATTTTCGGTTGTTAGACAGGATAACACCTGATTAATTGGTTCCGGACACGCATTGCGCATGAAAAGGACGAACGAAATATACACACAGAAGTTTGATAGGTTGCCAAACCCAAAAATTGTGGAAGGCAGATACCGGACAGGATTAGCGGAGCATTTGATGCCTATGACCGGGAGGATAATTGGTAGCAACTAACACGCACATTGTACGTCACTCTTGAGAAGAAGTACACATTATATACAAAATTGGCAACAATGTACGATCTGCTCTTAATAAACCGCAAAAAAAAATTAATTCAATTTAAACCAAAACCGTTCTAGAACGACAAGTAACAACATTTTGTTTTCTTAAGAGATCTTCAGAAATATGAGCCATTTCGTGGCGCCATTTGATCATTAAACGTTTCTGAGGGACGAAATCAGTGTGGGAACCAGGTGGGAAGTGAATTCGCCCGCACAAGTAGCAGATAAATTATGTACTCTTGATTGTTTTTGATAATTTCCAGAACGGGTCTTGATGATTGAGTAATCAAGCGAAATGTGTAGAAACCAACTTGCAATATGAAACTCGTTAGCGATTGAAAGGCATTTCCGGTCTCGACGATTGCGGGAGTTAAAACAAACATCATCTACACCTGCTTAGAGTATTTATCACAGATAATTTTTGTATTGTGGGAAAAACGTAGCCAGGTAAACCAAAGATGACGAACCGTGTTCTATACGCACTTGGCGGCTGTTCTAATAGTATTAAATATTTTATGGTTTTCTGTAGTCAAAGATCTAGGAGTATAGAACCAGTTACAAAGTTTCATTTTCTGCGAAGATTATCTATTCAATGCAGGGTGCCAAAACGAGGCAAATTAAAATATATGTATTTTAAAAATGAAAGGATTGCCAATTTTATGTTGTGTTTTATTTAGATCGACTAATAGTGTGTTAGGTAGTGATGCGATGCACAAGCGCTCTTACGATAGTCTCTCACTATCAACTCCTACTCTACACCTCCACGTTTTAGGCTGCTGGGTGCCTAGTACTTCGATTGGAAAATGCGTAACTAACCCTTTTGAAATTTTTTTTTTCGCTCTTAGTGGCATACACAACGTTTTCGTAACTCTTAAATGTTACAATGTCGAGAGGTTTGGATATTTTATCCCTCAAATGTCACCAAAATGTTGGCCGAATGTACCATTTGCGCAACGAAAATGTTAACTTCCCTAGATGGAATCAACGGTGGCATCTACCAGTTTCAGTCAGGCCGAACTATTAGTGGTATCCCTATATGTCAAGTATTTGAATCCCTGGTCTACAGGGATCTCCAACACTGAACTAGGGTGTTGGAAAAGAATTTGTGGTGGATGAACCTTTCAACGACAGCATTCGTATCCCCGAAGGGTTTAAAAGGGAACTGGCCCTCCCGTTTGGGGGTTGTACGTCGAGGTAACTTCCCTACAATGGAAAACACAATAGTTACGTACAAACTAAAAGCCTCGGAAAAGAATGATTTCACTGTTGATGACCCCGGCAAACGAACCAAGGACAACGACCTTCAGTTTTACACGTGGAATGTTCGAAGACTTAACAGGCCACATGCAGCCGAATAACTACCAGAAGCCCCAGACTGCTATAATGCAGAAAGTACGATAGGATGGGCCAGGCAAAAGGAGAATGAAAAACTGGGTCACTTACTATTTTGATTGCTATATAGATCAGAGTCAGCACTTATTCGGATGCAAATTTATCATACGCGGCAGACTTAGGTAAGAAGTCTTGAGCTTTCGACATGTGAGCGAACGTCTTATGACAATCCGCATCAAGGCTAAATTCGTCAACATGCGCTTAATATGCGCTAGTGCCCCACAGATGACAAGAACGAGGCCACCAAAGAATGTTTCCCTCCTCGAAAAGATATACATATGAGTAATGTCCTTGATGTCCAAACCTTCCGTACAGCTATCATCTACTTTCCGAACTCGGATCACTACCTTATTGCAGGCGAGGTACGAATGCGGATATCCCAGACCCCCCACCAAGAAGAATTACTGTGACAAGATCTAATATCTAAAGACTGTAATAGCCGAAATCTCGCTACGACTCGTATGTCGCCAGCATCATGTGCCGATGATCAGTGGCAACACTGCCAACGCCGACCACCTCCAAGACACCCCTGATTTGACGAAGATAATATTATAATATTGTTACCTTTTCGGAACGTAGGACCAACCCACTGCCATTTTCGTCATTGGATGGTTTTACCGACTCGGCTAGCTAGTGTATCCAGTCCATCCATGCTGATGAGTGTTTTCTCAAAATCGAATGAAGTTGGCTATCGGTATTCAACGTACTGCTCGATTATGATCCGCAGGGTGTTGATGAACTCGACATAGGAGGATTCAGAGCGGAAATCTGCTTGTTCGGCATCGAGCTTGGAGATGTGGTTTTATTCAGTCCAGGATTATTTTATCCACTATCATAGCTCTAGCAAGCAGCACACAGATACCCATCCAGTTTGGCACTCTATAATATTCCTTTCTTGGGAAGCTTAACGATCATTCCCTCTTCCTTATTAGGTAAGTTGTCAGGGTCTTCCAAGCTTTTTCTACGAGTGGAAGCAGAAGCTCAGCCGACGTTGTTGCCGCAGTTCGTAAGAGTTCCGCAGGCAATGTCTGTCAAGTCCTATCACTTTGTTGCTTTTCAATATGCTTACGCGATAGTGATCTCATTCTTACTGGAAGTTATGGTACATATTCGCGTATTTCTTACTAAGAGCGATGCATCCGTATGACTTGTAGTCCTCAGAACAGACTAAACGAACTAAGAAATATTGAGCTTGGTAAACTACTAAAAATCAGTCATTTACATGTGTATGTGGGTGGTTTAAAAAATTGAGGCACAATGTACTTTCTGAGGTCTAAGTGAACCGTGGGCACTACCTTCCTATAGGGGCAGGTAGGAGTTGACTCGCGGATTCTTACGAGCATCATCGGATGGAACATCCACTGGTAGAAAGAACTTGCGAAAATAGGAGTAGTATCTATGTAGATATTGTCCAAAGTAGGTAACTAAAGTAGTAGACAAAAATGACGAGAAGAATTCCGCGCCAAGCAGTGAGTTGTTTTAGTCTGCATAGAATAGGAGATGTATTCACAACATAGCTACTATCAGAGCTAGATAATGACTCAAAACTGTTTGAGGACTTCGAGATCTAAAGTGGGATAAGACAAGGCTGCATTCCCTCACCAATATTATTCTTATTAGCGGTTATGCTGCTTTTTCTGCTTTTTCGATGTAAAACCGATGATTTCAATTCTAGTTCGAGGTTCGACAACACTTAAGACTCTTTCATGGTCTTACCTCTCGCGAGCGTTTGACAAAAATCATATTACGCAACCCTCATAATGCTAATCAAATTCTAGTCGTGCCTAACGTCCAGCTTCTAACTTAATTCCGTTTCATTTTCTTCGCACCCAAACCACCAACTACAACTTCTTTCCGTACGAATAGCAACAAAAAGAAAGATAAAAAATAATAAAATCTGTTCATCTGAATGCGGTTTTTCTAAGTGCGGTTTCTCTGTTTCACACTACATGAATACAAATCAGATTGGAAATGGATTTCGTAAAAAAAAAATTCTCGCATTCTGAATTATTGTGGAAGGGAATTGTATTTAAATTCGGATGCGGGAAAATCCGACAATCCAAGAAGGACATAATAACAAACGCACGTATGTCCATATACATATCTGTGTACGCTTGTATCAGATAGTTGTGCCCTCGAGCCAACTCCAGCACTACCACTACCACAGTCAGCCCACTCTGATCCATTCAAAGATATTGCACAACAATTGAGAATAATTAAACAATTTACCTGTAAAGTTGCATGATTGAAGCGAGTGTAATGCTTTTTTTATTTTTTAAAGTTCTGCGGTTAGTGTTTAACTTAAAATTATAATTTAAAATGGAAAAAGAATCCAACACAACAGAAATCACATGCGAAAATAAAAAGTGAAATTTTTATGGTTTGCGGCTTTAGTTTTAACCACCGAAGTACCGCCATCTGGCGAAGGGCTTCATATGCATGTATGCTCTACAAAAGGTATACCTTGTAAATCATGACACCCAAAAGGAGTTTTACTTGTGAGAGATGAGGTGAACCGACCCTTAAAGTGTCTCTCAGTGGTCAAATGTGTGACGTCTATCCCTGTCCGTTGGGGAGCAATAATGATGATGATGGATGTAAATTTAAAAATTAATATTTTTTTATGAACTTTTGTAAAATTGTATTAAATATTTAGTGGCACACAATGCACTCACTATGGGGGAGAAAAATAATAATTATTTGTATCAACTCATATGCAAAACACCGACGTGGTTTGAATGCAAAATTAATAAGGTCGGCTCGGTCAGGAAGCAAAATATTAATTAACCCATCCAATGGGACCCATTTGGGGGTGATAATTCAATCGGAAATCAAAATCAGTTTCCGTCGATTACTACAAACTGAATTGCTGAGAACGTTCGAGAGGATAGTGATGCATTTTGTGTTGAGTATTTGGAATGCATTTGTTGGAGGAAATCGATTTGGTGAGTGTTTCATATGTTTGTATCTATGTTGGTACTAGGAGTATAATCAAAGTTGTATACATATTAATAAAGTCTTTATTTGTAACAAAGAACAATGGGAACAACGGTGTGTAAATATTTGCTTTTCAAGATTTATTCTTGAATGTATTATTCTTCGAAATTTCGCAATATTTTTGAGCTTTCAAACATAAAGCTGTCATTCATTGACTAGTACCTACTCCATACATTAGGATTGGTCTGACGATGAATTTTTTTATCGAAAATAACCCCCCTTCTTTTACTTTCAATAATGTAAAAGGAGTGATATATTAAAGATGCCTTGGAAAGTACCATTGAGTTACCATTGAGCTCTACAAAATGCTCGTAACAAGAAACATCAATTCCATTACCATATGACATGGTGAAAAAGTAGGACCTTATACTAGCAATGTTGCAGTGGCTAGGTCATGGTAGTCAAACCCATCCTTACGTATGGGGCTCTTGTATGGTGGAGAGCTACAATGAAGAAGAATATAAGAGACATTTTGGCTGTAGCACAAAGAACTGCCAGCATTCCTATAAGCGCTGCTCTGTGCGCTACGCCCATGCCTGCATTCGAGGTGTTCCTGTATCTTTTACAACTAAACATACAAATCAAATTACATAGGGCTTTTAAAACCAGCTAAACTCCTTGTCTGACGATATTGGGAAATCCTTCACACCCTTAACTTCGATATACCGATATATATACGAAGTAATGTACCCCGACAAGTTTTGTTACCAGAAAAAAAAATTTCACTGCTGTTTTTTCATCCAATTAAGGATATTTAGAGATTTGTACAGGATTTTCTTAATCCAAAACAAATCACTCGTTCTTTCTATGTATGTATATCTGGACAGAAAAGATTCTACGATGCCATTTGCATTTTTTTCATTTCTAACTTAAATCTAGTCCTACTCTTGTGTAGATCTCAATCGAAAGACTCTCTAAAATGGTTTGTTTGTTTACAAACCTTTCTGCCTTCATGTTCATTGTTTCTGTTAGTACAACCACTGGTCTGGTTAAGTTTCGGAAGGTGTTTATGTGGTTGACGCAGGAAGGTCCAGCGTGAAAGCCTGTCTGTTCGACGACGAGAGTTCAACTTTGTTTTATATACATATAATATATTGCAATTCGTTTGGTTTTCTAAAAACAGTTATTAGGAAAATTCTGAAGTCAATACCGAATTGTATATACCAATGGCCAGAAAAGACACGTCTATAAACACCATACAGTTTTCGACCTAAAGCTTAGGAAAGGAAGAACTTCTTGTTTACCAAACTTGATGGTACTCATTTAGAGATGGTAAATAAATAGTCAACATCTGCATAGCTAATATTCAAAGTTCCAATAAGAATCCCAAATTTAAATTCAAAATCGTTCCCCAATACACAACAGGTACCGTTGGAAGCTTTAAAATTGATTATCTCACACTTTATCTGCCTCGGACAACATAACGTCCAATGGCCTGCAAACTAATCAACAACACTCACTGTGTGTGTGTGTTCCACCTCTAACCACCCGGAATATGCTACTGCACGGGTAATTGAATATCAAGGACAAGCCTATGAATGCATTTTGTGCAGACACAATATGCAAGTGCGTACACATTTACCGTCCAACAACGGATGAACGGAAAAACTAAAAGTCATTTCCTCCGCAGTCTGAAAGTGCATTTCCTGTTTTTGAATTTTTGAATGTTTGTCTCTACGTTTTTAGCAAAACAGGACATGATGTCCTGCTACTGTAAAACTTGCATGTTACACATCCCTACACTACAATGTGTGAACCTACAACGAAAAACCTAACAAATTGTCCATCGGACACGTTTGTTTTACAACAGCACAACATCTGTTAATGATTAGGGCATATTAATCGCGATGCTATCCTGTAGTCGGTTCGGTGCTCCATGTGGACAAAAATTATCTTCCTGCGAAAGGGAATGAGAATGATCGTCCGGGAAACCATAACAAGGTCGTCTTTTGGCCAAAGAAATGTTGTACTACACAATCCCGGGTGAGAATAAAACGCATTCGTACGGAAATGAAACTACGGTGATGACTTCTGTGACTTTATGTCTGCGACAAAAGAACGAGTGCATCCTAGAGAAAGGCCCAATAGGCTGCTATATATTACGTTCTCTAATGCAATTGTAGGACATTGAAATTGTAAGGAAATGACCAGTTTACTGGTCTATTGAGGGTGGCAACGGTAGTGGTGGTGCGTAGGTCAAGATAAATAATTGCGTGTACCCGGTGGATGCGAATGGTAGTCATTTTTACCCTCCTGGCTAATGTATGGTCATTGAGTGCCGGACGTGGCACAGGCAGTGAACAAGTGGAGTATATTTTATAAAATGTTGATACATACCTTTACATGTATGTACATAGATGTGCGTAGGACATCGACTTTTCTGGAAAACTCAGACTGCCTCAGGGTGTAATATTATTCAGCTGGAAATGTGAAGTATAGAGTTAAACGGACTTTAAATGTCCGGTGATTAGGTACGCATTTCTGCTATTTCTATTTAGCCTCTTTTCTGCTCAAAGACATCCACCGTATATAGTAATAGTACTATTGCTGTATAAGACCGTAGGTCTTCGTATACATATAAGTACATATTTATTTAAGCTGATAGAGAGAGCATGTAGAGATTTTCTAGATCTTTCAGCTAAATTTCAGCAATAATGGTGAAGGTATAACATCTGCTTTAATGAGTAACAAAAAGGAGCTGATCTCTGCTGTTTTATATCTTACT
Source organism: Xylota sylvarum (assembly GCA_905220385.1). Classification (NCBI taxonomy): domain Eukaryota; kingdom Metazoa; phylum Arthropoda; class Insecta; order Diptera; family Syrphidae; genus Xylota; species Xylota sylvarum. The sequence continues at coordinate 126,374,302 of LR999957.1, forward strand.
GGATGTTTGTAAGGTCAACGGACAATATAACAGAGAAGGGGTCTGGAAGTAAATCGAGCAAAAACCTAATTAGTTGTTATTCCTCTTATGCATCTAAAAGAGCATTCGGAAAAACATAGGAGTTCAAAGATTGTGTTGATTGGTTGTCCCTGCTCAGGCAAAGATACACTCAGACCACAAGGAAGGTCCATTGTGATATACGAAAGATCCAACCTAATGAGCATTTTGTTGACAACAAAGCCGCATAAAGGCGTTGCAATCAAAGACTGTCCTGCGCTGGTCAATAAAAGAAACCTTATGCTTGATAGTTATTTCTTTTCAAAGCTAGATGAACTGCGAATCACTGGGCCAAACACACTCCTTAACAAAAAAACGAAGAATTAAACTTGCTTATCCGGTTGACTGTATACTGTTCAGTTCCGCCTTCGATCAAGATGATTCTTTCAAGATATTAAAGTTTTCTCTACCCTCTCTGTTGTCCTAAAATTCTAACTTGGGAGTATGATCTAGTTCCAAAACTGATGACATTAGTTTAGGCAGCTACCATTTGGTGGATCAATTATTTTATGTGATAATAAGCAGATGTCATCAGTACAGACGTTACATCAAATGACGTGGTGATCAATATTCGATGCAGTTCTTAATGATGATCCACAGGGTTCGATGTGGTCAAAACAGAAGAATTTAGACTAGCAACCTTCTCGGGCGGCGGCCCAGCGTCGTGAGTTTTTTCAAGATTCGCTTAAGAATTGTGCATGTTTCCTTTTTTTTTTTGTGTCAGCCGCATACAGCATATACATAAATCCCCTTCCACTTCATTAGACTTTCTGTCTTAGGAAGGTAGATGATGATTCCATTTTTTTTTATGACATCCTAATGACATTTCTAAGTCTTTTATCTGATGCAGGACGTAGCTGGAGAGCTTAATTGGTATAGTGTATTAAATCAAACTCCCTTCTTCTAAGCTAACAATGGAATGACTTACCTTTATTGACAGATGAATAAATAACAAGTTACATTACCACTGATTGTATTATTACGCTGGTTTTACATGAGCCTGAATGTTGAATACTTTAATGCAATACTCAATACTGACGTATGGTGGTGGTCAAGCAACCTCCTCTTTTCATCTTTCCGTCTGTTTTCAATGTCCATAAGACAGCTTCCATAACCTTTAAACGAAACCCAACTGTCTTTATTGCAGCCTGTGTACTTATACATGGTGCCTCATATGACAAGGCGGTTAACGTTGCAAAAGTCCATACATCTTTCGCGTTGTGTACGTTTCGTGAGCTTGCACATGTATGTATGTTCCGAAGACCCCGAGTAGGCAAACCGTACACAGTTATTGCACTACTGGTTCAAACTAAGTTTTTAACGGTCAGAAGATAACCGATTGCATCCAATGTACATTTGTAGGTCCCCATAAAGCTTGATTACATTTGACGTCTTAACCTACGATTTTATCTAAATCTAAGCCAAACAAATAATGATTCAAGCTCATTGCTCAGATTACTATTTTAACCATTAAATGCTTTTCAAACTGTATTCCTTTTCCTAGCTTTCTACTTAATTGATTTTAAAACCTTTAAAAGTCTACCCGTAGCGTTTTCCGCCATCAAAGTCCCATTTGAAGTCGAAACATTGTTCCAGATCATCACTGCAGACTTCCTAATTTCCAATGCATCATCACCAAACTGCAGAATGAATGACAAAATGCCTCAAAAACAGATTTACGATCTTACCAAACGTCGGTCGCTCTTCTTCGTGTGCTCGTAAATCCATCAGAAAGCGAACCGCATTTTTTAATACCACACCAACCTGCTATACTCACTATTCTGCTCTTCCATTCATCCCGAATGCAGTCGCCGTGGAGAAAAGATTTCATTCAGCACTTAACAACTCCCTACGCATTATTTTTGCGCCTGCAAAAACTTACGATCGACTGAAAACTTATAGCCAGGCACGCAGCTCCCCACCAGCTAACCAACTTTGGACAGCCCACAAAACCGCATACTCCTTGTGCCAGTGGCATACAATGGAAGCAGGCCACTAATTAAAATTAATTCTCTGCAGTAGAACGGAAGGAACGCGAAAAAAAACTCATGCGATGGTAACACAAAATGGTTATGATGACGGATTGTATCCACCCGGGAGGCGAGCTTTGTCCTTACAAAGTGTTAAATGACCCATTGAGTGGTGGTGATTTTGATTTATTGCCGCTTTTTTTCAAGGAGAAACGGGCGAAGCTGTCTAGGCAAAGATTTTCCAATCTCAAGGTGTGAAATTGGCAAAACATAATTTACCACACAGTTACCCATCCACGATTCATGATCTATAGTCAATCACGTCAAAGCCGTTCAATTCACAATTCAATCAAACTGCAGATTCAGTTTGGAGAATTGCTTCGGACAGAAGGCAACAGAGCCAGAAGCAGAAGCTAAGAAGAACAAACCAGACAGGCAATTGAGAGCTTCCGCGCGCGTATTCAAATTGAACCTGGAATTAAATTAAGGTTCAGGTGCATTACACTCCAGTTCGCTGTCTTTGGATGGAGTGAAGCGAGTTCGAGATACTTTTGTTCTTTCGCTTGGCATAATCGCCCCTAAGAGTAGCCAGCCTTAGCCCTCGGTTGGCCCCGGAGTTCGTCTTTGGAAGGGAAATTAACTTCGACAAACAACGGAGTGGCATTTTGTTTTCAATTTTAGAAACGAAAAAAAAAAGATAAAAAATGGCCACAGGATTGCAAACGAAGGAACTCTGGCTAAGGTTGCACGTGATGCCAACGTAATGACGGAAAATTATGAAAGAGCAGCTTCTGATGTTTCACCTTCACGGTTTGCTGTTCGTAATGAATGGACGGTGCAAGGAAAGAGAATTGACAGATGCTTGGTGGGCTTGAATGATATCGGCAGGAGAGTCATAATGAGATATAGATCCATAAATGCAAGTTAAAGAGGATTGATTCAGATTCTTGGTGTTGTATGGCAACTGCCATTCTGGCAAGGTGTTTCATCACCTTTAACTTCAGTCCTATATGTACATACTTATGTATATTGAGGATTTTTTCTATAATTTTCGTTCTGTATAGGTTCTGTAAAGTTTTTTCCTGGAAAAATGAATCCAAATATACTAATCCGGGAATCTCTTGGTAAAAATCTAATTTTTGCTTATATGTAGAAACTCATCAGGCTACGACGTCTTCTGTAAATAATGAATTAAGTAGCAATGATAGCATAAAAAACTCAGAAGACGAGGAACAGCCCTCCCCATCACGAGACATCTACGGGAGAGAAGTAGAAATGGAAAGAAAATGGCAACAGTTGATTTCAAAGAGCTCACCATACATAGGAAAAAAGCAAAGGAAAAGAAGGCCCAAGCAACGCATAGATTGGGGCATACTTGAGCATAAAAGGCCTTTTCAGTTACAGGGAGTAGACGGCATCTTTCCTACCCTACAACAAAGAAGAGTAGCCTGGCATTTGGACACATGGCACATGTTAAACGACATACTTTTCCTAAGGTGGGAAAAATGGACGCATTGATTGTTGGTCAGCTGTGTGGCATGTGGCGCCGTCTTGTTGAAACCACATATACATATATGCTCTAAGTCAACTTCTTCGACTGAATTACCAAGAGTAGTCAGTCTACATTATTTCGTTTCACATTTCCATTGATTGTGACTGTGTTGCCAGCATCATTGAAGAAGACGTACTAGTGCCAATGAGCCCTCCAGCATAAAAACAAACCAAACAGTCAATTTTGTGCTGACGTGCGACGATTAACGAAACCGTTGAGCCCGAAACAAGATTCATTGTTGAGAATGATTAAGCATTTAAAACTGGAAAATCGTGAACTTAAAAATTTTATTTTATTTTATTTGCAAACGTTGGTGAACGTCTACTTTTCCATCATTAAATGAAAAGTATATAATCGTAAAGCCTTTTTTTTCTACTTCACGTCGTTAAGTAAGTACTAGTACTGGTTAAACCGGAGTTATTTAGTTCTCACGTTTAGAGAACTAAGTACTTAACTCTATTCAGCTACCTTTCACAAACTTCCCATCTTCAATTGTTAAACTCAACGAAACTAAACTAAAGACTTTGCACATACTTAAGAACAAATATTGTAATTGCTAGAAACTCGACAGTTGTAGGTCCAACCAGGGCAATCAGTAAGAGCCCACCATCATCTATCTATCAAAACTCCTTTATTACAGAAGGACACCATACCAGAAGCAGTCTCTAATCTCTAGCAATTCAGGTGCAGAATCTGGAGTCATCTCGTGCCTTTTAGGTTCACCTTTTGTGAGAGCTCATCATAAAAAAAATCAAAAGAATCAATCAAACCGCAAAGTCGTTAAACTAAAAAAAGTATTCAAAAAGAGTTGAATAAAAGTCAGCTAATTATGTTCGCTTGAAGTGTGAAAAGTTAATGTATGCCCATCGGTAGCAGACACATAAAATTTCCCAATCGTTGTGCGTGGGCGATGCGATGGTGCTGGTGATGGTGTCTTCCTTAGTGAATAATGGAAACGCACTTTCCTCTCCTACCGTATAAAAATGTTAATTTACAAAAGAATTTATTTTGTGGTTTCGAATGGGCTGCTGGTCAGGAAGTCAATTCATTTGTTGCAGTTGGTATCAATAACGGAGGAATTGATCCTTATTTTCAATCATCAATGGAAGTGTATCTGCTTTTTTATTATGGCAGGCCTCGTGCTCAATTTAGTGGTATTAGGTCCTTGTGACTCTCCAAAGACAAAGCCTTAGAATTAATCTTTCGAATTTATGGGACACTAAATGCCAATAACTCCCAGATGCTGTCCACTTGCCTAAGCCCTGTCTGCTACTGTTTTCCTTGCGCATTAGGCCCACACTTGTGTGGCCTTCCAGAAAAATAGTCAAAAGTCAATGGAATCGAAAATTATTACACCTTTGGATGACTTTCATAGCCTTTCGTGTATTTATGGTAAATTGCCCACCAGTTGCTTTGCCTGCTGTTTCTTCTTCCATGTCTACTGCCTCGTACATGAACTTCATCGTAAAATGAAGAAAAAGCGCTCACCGACCAACCATATTAACTTGCCATTCGAGTAGCATAATCCTATTGTAAGTAGGGGTTATTAACATTGTCCACAGCTGCAGATGGATTACAAGCGCTAGTGCTTTGGATAAGCTAATATGTCACTTTGAGCTCTTAATTGAGCTCTTTAAGGATTTAAAGCTTTTACACATGAACGCGCCGCCACATTGATACTAAATATGTCAGTGGGTGTGGAGCTTGTAAATATGCCAAAACCATGCGACGTCCCATTGCCATATTTAATAAAATTGGCACCAGAGCGCAACCCGTTGTTGGTATTTTCAGTCCTGGACTCTATTATCCTGTCGTTAAATGACTCTTGCAACAAAATCGCGAATCACGGGTAGTTGTTGCTGCAGCCTCTGGCATGCACATGTCGCTGGGTAGTGTAAATGATGATGGTGGTGTCGGAGTTGTTGGTGTCAGCTCTCCGGTTCAGTAGCCGGCCTACTCCTATCTACAGGAAACAGCTCTATTATTTGCATATAAAATTTAAATATATTTTGTTAATACCTCCAGCACCAGGCTGACTGCTGGAGGAGATGTTTTTGTTTTGCCGGTTAGCCGGCGGTATGGTAGCGTGGCAGTGTGGCGGGTGTGCGTGTCGGAAAGCCCATTACATATGTTTGGTGGGCATTATTTCGTGGTCAGCCGACGTTACATGATAGTTATTTGTCACCTCTCGAGGTTGCACCGGATAGTTGGAGATAATAAATTACACTGGAGGGATACAAGTAGGAGGATTCAGAACGCATGTTTGAATATGAGAAGTGATACTTTTCTGTAGAAAAGGTTTTACCTTAGTAGCATGAAAGTGGTATGAAGTTGGCCAGAGGACTGTATGCACTATGAATGTTTACATGGGTGATGTAAACATATAGGTTAGATGGAGCGAATGGATAATAGCGCTCCGCCCCGCAGAATCTTCTAATTCTCGTATGGATAACGGAGTAGAGAAAGACCTTGCCTTAGGGTAGGGTATAGGTAGGTGGTATTTGGGTATTTTAGTAAGGTTTTTGTGTAAAATATGCTGTCGGCGAAGAATAAGGTGGTGGGCTTATTTTTTTATTGGAAGTAGATTTAGTCAATAAGGCGTCGTCGCCCCGAAAGAGGATACAGATGACAAGACGAGTTCCATACAAAGAGAGGTAGACAAGTTTTCGACTTAACGCTGAAAAACGATGTTCTTATTAAAACTTTTGTTTTTACGTTTCGGTATAATCTTCTCGAGCCCCATAGTGCATTTGTCGAAAACAAAAATTGTTGTCTTTGAGCTCTTTTTGTAGGTTTGGGTACAAAGTGTAATCGTTGGAGGTCAACTTTTTTTGCGTCTTCATTTTGGAATCTTTTAAAACGATAAACCCACCACCACTCGGCATGCGTCAAGCATTACTTCGCAAACGCTGACTTCAGCCTTAGATACTCGGCTCATTCGTGTTCGCAGCCTGCTACGCTGCATTTCATTGTCTTCGCTGTTCCTTCATAATTGTTGCACAGTATCGCTAACTGCTTCCCAACACACTTCCCGCCTCATCATCTGTTTGGTGATGTTGTCTGGGGTTAGGTCCTCACCCAGTTTGTTCACCAACAGGTGCCGTTTTTCATATTATCATGGACAATGGAATATAAAGTGTTCTGCATCCTCGTCTACTTCCATGCACGTTGGGTAATATCGGTTGTCGTCATGTCCAAACCTGTGAAAGTAGACTCTGAAGCAGAAGGAAGAATGCACCTGAAGTAGGGTCAGGTACCAATTTAGCTCTCAGAGCTTCTTATTGTTTATTATTATATTTATTATTATTCAATCTCTGCGTCCACATGTCTTTAGCAGAGTGATAGCATCTCTCCTGCCATTCTTCCAGACTTATCATTGGTGGTACCTCAGTATCACTTCGACTCATCGCTGCTGATGCCATTGTCTTGCTGGCACTGTATTTCTGTTGGGCTTCTTTGGCAAGAAGGTCTATTGGTACCACGCCATTCACTACACACGCCGCAATGCCAAGATACTTCAACTCTGGTTTTGAACCCAGAACGTAATCGCCGAATGATATGCATTACTTCTGCCATGGCCATGGTATGAAAGAATTTCAACGTTTGTAACTGCTGACCAGACCCTTTTTCGATTAAATTGCTAGTCTCTCGAGAAAACCCATATTGTTAGCATCAAGTAACGCACTAAAGATTATTGGTAACAGCGCTAAGATCAAAGTCCAGCGTTGTGTACATTTTAAATCTTCCAAATGAAGATGTCTTTTCGAGAGTCATAATCCTTCTGCAAAACCGTTAACTACGTTCAACATCTACAAAATGCATCAACCAAAAACAGTTCGAAGTATTTTCTCATACTTTTCTTTACGATACTCCATTCAAATCGATCACAGATTGATTACTCCTGCATCCACAACTTGGTGATCCAATGTAACACCGGATGTCGACAATTGGCCTTGTCAGTCATGATTGACTGCCGATGACTATTGATTGGAATTCACCTTTTTTCCTTAAGGTGTGAGAAGAGGAAGAGGCTATGAAAAAAAAAAAAAAGAAAACGGAATTTTAATTGACCAACACAACTGTGGTAACACCTAAGCACGTAAGGAAGCTTAGAATTAACATTTCTAACCTATCACCTGACACATTTGCAGTTTACTGCCCCCGATGATGTAGTCAGCCAGCCTGGGACCATAATTTAAGAGTTCATCGTATCAACAACAGGAGCAGATTCGCATGGCTATTCGGTTAAAAGTGTGAAACCGCAAGAAAATCGCGGTAGCGATACTTTTTTTTTTTTTTCTGTTGCTCCTCACCAATATATCACGGTTTTGATCCAGAAATTTGTTTTTGAATGAACTTCAGATCTGATCTGAGGAGATCAGATGCAGTGGGTCTGCTTAATTCCTTTCAATTTCGCATATGCACTGGGTAACAACTGGGAGCTGAAGTGCAGAGTGGGTCTCTGGCGGAGGATTCGAAGGAAACGCGTAGAAGACGCAATCATCATTATCGCTACGTGCCCTACGTGTGCTGCGAACTTCGACATGCTAATGGACTGCAGGTTAATACGATGCGAGCAGCTCCTTCGTCAGAAGTCAATTATGATGAGAAAATTGGAAACAAGAGCGAATGGGATTTTTTTTTTTGTTTTCTTGTTTTGTGAGTTTTTGAATTGCATCATGGACTTCTGTACCAAGCCGTGGAGTTAAAAGGGCGATCATTACATTAAGATATGGACAAGAGTAATAATGGCATCAAGATCAAAGTTGAGAGAAGGTATTTAAAGAACGGAGATTGTTGCAGGAATCGCACTTGTCCCTAATGAATCTATTAGCGCCGGTTGTAGCGGGCAATCGTGTCTAGGGTGTTATCGACGAGCGGTTGAAGAGGCGCAATTGAAACAAAAGCTAGAGATTTTGGTCTGAAGGTTAACAAAGACAAAACCGAATATTTGTTGTCAGCGTACAATTTGTCCACCGCTTATGACAAAACGTCACTATCCGCAGCTACAACTTCGATGTCGTTAAGAAGTTCGCCTACATACGAACGACACCTTAGTAGAGATTCAGTGAAGAATCACCCTAGCAAACCGCAAATACGTTTGGCAAAACAACTAAGTTTAAAACTCATAAAACAAAAAACGAAGGTGATTCTCTACAGATCATCAACCCTGCCGGTCCTATTATTGGCACAGAGTCCTGGATAATAAGCAGGAAAGCGGAGCAGATCTTGGGCTCCTTCGGAAAAAAGTACCTCATCGAAAAAGACGAATGCAGACAAAATTTATACCGCGAACTCTATGAGCTGTACCAAGGTAAGGATACAGTCCGGGATGCAAAAACACGTCAATTACATTGGCTCGGCCACATCAACGACGCGAACGGCATCACTCCATAGCTTCCGTAAGTCTCCCAACCAAATGGTTTATTGAGTTCCTAACGAGCCTATCATGTGGCACATCTTCGATGTTGATGTCATTAGTATTGACATCGTAAGCTCCTCATTTCTGATAAAACCGTCGCTATGTAGTATTGAAAACAGAACTCTGACTTCACTTTCAAGAAACAGATGCAAAAGAGAGAGCCATAGCTAGATTTTTATGGCGGTAGTGGGGTCTATATGGAGTTCCTAGTTCTCGCTGAGCATCCTAAGTAATCATAGATTAATAAAAAAAAGTACGGAAGAACTAAGGAAAAACCTGGAGTGTAGCAAAATTAATAATTTTCGTTAAAGTGCGAACTCGTTGAAAAAAGTGACCATACTTCAAAAGATAAATCCAAAAAAATATATAAACAAAATAAGGTATACCAGACAACGGCAGAGCTGATGAACTGGCTATAAGAGGTTTGGTAGTTAACTCGAAGCAAGCCCAACACACGACGTAAATCCTGCCGGTCACATTAGGCACGAAACTGGAAACAAAAAGCTATAATAAAGGCATATAATAATAGATGGAGTTCTCTGAGCCAATATTCTGCAACAAGAAAATTGTTGCTTTTATGTAATAAAGGAAGACTTATCCCAAAAACACGAAATTCCTATCCTACCATATAGGACTGAAAACTTTGCATAATACTCTGCCGTATGTATTATATGAAGAAATTACGAAAATCTCTCTAGGGACTGTGGTGGCGGCGGGTCCATGAAGATAATACCCAATCTCTGTGCTATTGCTCCAGCGCCTATATATGTAAGTAGCACAGGAGCGCAAAATTTAAATTGCTCCTCTTTCTTGTAACGTTGGCAGTTTAAGGAAATCTTAATTCACGTCTACTTTCCACTGCATACGAAGCCATATACATATGATTTTCCATTTTGTATATATTTTTCGAAAAATTCCTTTTTCGATAAAACTTCTTTATTTTAAAGTTAAAATAAAAAAAAAATAATTTTCCGCTGAATAAAATTCACATGCGGTAGAGGGTTAAACATATACTCGTTTTAATTACCGTTTTAAAGTTGTTAGTCTGAATTGTGAATGGATTCATCTCATTACGCTTTCTGAACACCTCCTATTCACTTGGCAGCTGTCATTTGCTCATAACTGTCACTTTCGTGAAGGAAGAAGGTTTTGTCAACATTCGTAAAAACGTTTTCTCTTGCTCGTGCGAAATAATTATTAAAAATAATCGTAATTTGGGCTTTCTGCTGTGAGAATATAGTAAATTAATAATGACAACTGCTGCTCGACCAACATTTGACCCAGCCCGTGGTGGTACCGGACGTGGTGAGAAGGATTTAAGTGCTCTTAGCAAGCAATACTCGAGCAGAGATTTGCCTGGCCACACTAAACTTAAATACAGGTATTTCCACAGTGTCATTAAAAAAACAAGAAATAACATTCATACCAAATAATCCTATTAACAGAGAAACAGGACAAGGAACAACTGAAGAGCTCCGCAATCGTGATTTCCGCAAAGAGCTCGAAGAAAGAGAACGTGAAGTACGTCCATCGAAAAATCTTCCACCAATTGTCCGCAAGGCCATCGAGGCAAACAACGCAAGCAGCAGCAAACGCGCAAAACTTGATAATGTAAGCTTGGTTTCTATAGTTGCTCCAAACGGTTTTCTAATTAATTTTATCTCCTTCCAGGCTGCACCAGCAAATTTAGACGCCGACGATCCCGTTGATAACGATAGCTCCGATGATGATTCTGACTCTGAGGATGACACTGCAACGCTGTTGGCTGAATTGAACAAAATCAAAGAGGAGCGTCTACAAGAAAATGCAAGGAAGGAACAAGAAAAGAAACAGGAAGACGAGCGTATTCGAATGGAGAATATTTTATCAGGAAATCCACTAATCAACTACGCACCTGGAAATAAAGGTGGAGATTTGAAGGTAAGAAAGTGAATTTTATGTGATTGGGAAGCAATGACATATATTTCTCTTTTGAAGGTCAAACGGCGATGGGATGACGATGTAGTCTTCAAGAACTGTGCACGCACTGAACCAGAGAAAAAATCACATTTTATCAACGACTCGCTACGTTCGGAATTCCACAAGAAATTCATGGAAAAATACATTAAATAGATTGCTAGCACTTTGTGGCGTAATTAAGGATTGTGAAAACCTAGGATTTTAAAGATTTAATAAACACATTTAAAGTACAGTGTGAGGGTTTGATGTAAGTTATTCTATTTTTGGTTTAGAAATGTTTGTGTTGTCGCAAGACATGAAAAACCATTTGCAGCCGTTGATGGTCGAAATGACACCCGGAGGAACATGGCGGAACTCGTCAAGACTGCCAGTTTTTAAACGAAACCAAACCAACAGGTAAACGTGTTTATTAAAGTGCGATGGGAGGCCCAGAGAAAAGCGGGGCACACTGGTCAAATTGTTCTTCAAATCGGTACAATGACTCTAAATTAGATGAGTGAACGGAAATTCACTTGGGTTGAATGATTTGTCAAGTCGATTTGGTGAGTGTGAACGCCGGTAAATGGAAAAAAAAAGCCAATGTATCTGGGCAAATGCATATTCTCTGGAGCCAGTAGGCCAGACATGTCGGGAAATGTTTGGGAATTTATTTATTTAGAGTTTTACAACCTTGATGTACTGATACTGTCTGCTATGGCGACTCCACTGCTTTTTGCGCTGCTGCTTGACTAACTATAAATAAAACAATAGCACTGCATTTCATGCATTAATTCAAAATCCGGCCGCCGATTCTTGGACTGCTTTTATTTCTGCCACGAGCCAGATATGAGAATTCTCTAAGCCTAAGTGCTGAAAAGATGCAAAAGGAAAACAAGTGGAGCATAGTTTCTAGTGCAACTGTAGGAATGGTTTTAATACCGCCCGTGATGCAGTATAATCTCCAAACCTTCTCAACAGGTGCAACATTGTTTTCTTGACAAGGTTTGCCTCGCAGTATAGATGTAGTTTACTGTCCAAATTTGTTCTTACTTACATACATATGTGGACAGTGGGCACCGTGGCGCTAGTTAGTGCGTTTGACTAAGAAGCGAGGTTCAATCCCCTGACAACACCTAAAATTTCTTTCATTGTCCCACCTCTTGCGAGCGTCTGATAAACATCCGAGAGTATAACTGTAATGAAAAAGCTCCTGAAATAAAAGTTGTCCTTCGGACACGTCATTCAACAGTAGGGCCCTCCAAATCGTATAAAGAATGTAACACGCAGGCTAAGCTAGGCTAGCATCCATCTACTGGAGGTATAAAAACTACATTGAATCATACCGATTCTCATTATGAAGACTATAACGGTTACATTGATATGGTACGATCCGGCAACTCCTGTGTCGTGTGCTTCATAATTTCAGAGCCATCAATTTTATAAACAGCATTGGCTCTCAATTTAAATTTTACAAAATACAGTCGACCCGTAAGCTTTTCTATTGTAATATTTCTCACACCCAGCTGTCGCTACCATCGTGCATTTGACACTTTCCTGTCAGCTGATTAATTTTTGACAACGCAGTATTTTGTATTTCCAGTGCAATTTTTGTTGGTGTTTTTTAATTAATTACTTGTCGGTCGAAACTTCGCGGAACGAAAAAGAAATTCCAAACAAAGAACCAATCACAGTTCCTCCAATCGGACAAATGGAAACTGCAATGTTATCTATAAAATTAGTAAATCTAATATTTTTCGATTGTTAAACGCGTACATTGTACGGAAAGACGTTGTATCCCATTCGTTTTCTCTTCCGCAGTCGTTACCTCATCCGGTGGTTGTCCATTAAAAAAGAAAAAAATAATTGTGAGTGATAATTAATTACAAAGAAAATTTAAACTACGGTTAACTTATAGTAGATGGGACGAAGCAAAAAAATAAACTTCTAAATAGTTTCACCATCCCACAGTGTTTTTGATAACGATATTCGGTTCAGTGTAAGTGACGGGGCAACAAAAATCGCGAAACATGGAAGCACCAAGTGCAACTGGCGATAAGGCTTCAATTTTGGAAGGTAAGTTATCTCTTATTAAAGAATAAGTCTGAGAAACTCATTGTCTGGTTATTCACCTCTGTTCCCTTTTAAGGAGGAAACTCTCGGGTGTATTCACTCTCCTCACATGAGTTCTTGTATGTAATTGAATTAACAATTAGGGGGTGGGTATTTGGCTGGTAAAAGTTAACTATTGACCTGATTACCAAGTGACCAGTCCATCTGCTTTCAATTCAAAAATAGATATAAATAGTATACATACATATGTATGCTTATGTATGAACCGATTATTTTCAATTATCTGTTGGCAACTGAATAAAATTTCAACGTAATCATCACTGGATATTAATTGCGCTGCGTATTTTCTTTCTGGCAATCTACTTTTTTTTTGTGAAATGGATTTGATACCTGTTGCTATTTGTTACCCAAATGTGTGTATACCTACTCTCGACACAGATTCGCGGCAATGATATTTAGAGCAGAAGTAATGTATGTACCTGCGCGTCTGACTCCATTGAACAGTGAAATTGCTTTTTATAGTTTAATTCATGTAAATAATTCATAAAAGGCATACATATATACATATTTAGAGAACGACTCATCCATTTTCAGTGTCAGTGTAGCGTTCTTATCGTGTATGCATGCAAATTTGTTTAAGCTTTTGTCGAAGTGTCGACAAATTCTAATCAATATGACTAACCATCAGTGTCGTGCCGATGCATTTGTATGTAGACGGTTTATGCATTTCTCCCCAACCCTCTTTTAATAACGTCTATAATAAATCGCTATTCATGCATTAATAAACTAATGAAAGGTATAAATAGATTGTACATTTGAATTGAGTGACAAACATTTGTCCATTAAGAAGAACAAAGCTTTGCTTTAACTGCATCAATACAGCTCCAAACACATATTTGTGTTTCATCTTTTTGCGTGTAGGAATTAGTAAAATGTACACAAGCGTCTTATCTGCACTCACATTTGTAAACGAGGAACACATTAACAGCAATTCAACATTTCTGTGGCAACAAGGAAAGACAGCTTAAGTCGTTTTTTTTTAATTTTTCAGGAAAGCAGTTTAAAGTTTTGACATGAGTTTAGTTTTCCATATAAAACACCTTCGAAAAAACTTCTTATTTTGTTTTTAACTCAGAAACCGTAAGGGATAATTAAACGAAAAATTACGACATTATAGAATTGTAGGGCGCATGCGATGTTATTGCTAACTAAAAAGTTTTTCCTTGTGGCCACTGATTTATCGCACGAGAATTCCTCTTGGCCCTCGATTCAATTCGCTAGTAATTAGAGTAATGCATATGTGGCGGTTATTATTAAAAAATCAGTCATTTCTTTCTACTTACTCAACTATATTCGAAAAAGATTCTACAGCCATAGAATGGCTTACACACAAGCCTTATGTATATAGAAACGCACGTAAAAAACCATCGCCATAATATCGGATTCGAAATCCGCCCTACTCTCATTTACCATTTACAACTGCAAAACATAGTTCCTAATCACAAGAAACATCAAAAGACTATTCTCTATGCTTGAACAAAAAAGACATCTGATCTCATGCGTTCTAGTCAAAAAAGGAGTCAACATTATCAACAGGAATCGATAACTTTATTCAACAGATCCTGCATGGTAAAAAAACTCACTCACAAACAAAGCAATACAAAATGAACTCGGAGCTATAAGATCATCTTTAATCTTTAACCCACCGCAGAAAGAATCAGCAGGTTTCTAAAGATTAAAAACCGGACTTATGTACCTAGCCAAACATCTTAAAAAGATCGGCATCACTATGCATAGCAAATGACAGACAGGATGCAGAACACTTAATCAGATGGTCAGATGTAAACCACCGACGCACGCTAGAAAGTAGATCTTCAGCATTACGCACTTATATTGGGTTGTTCGAGTAATGAGGACCAGTCCAGATTTCTTCATTAATAAACAACAATATCAATAACATATTCTAGTCAGTTGATAATTCCACTTCCACTCTGTTTACATCATAGACGAAGGAAGTAAAGCAAGCATTCTACATCAACATAGGAAACCAGTAGATACCAATTGTGATACACCCAAAGCTCCTTGGAGTCACTTTTGACAACATCCGTAGCCGATTAAGAACATGAAAGAGCGCGATAAAATCCTTCGTTGACAGTACTTGGGCTAAGAATAAGGAAACACTCCCCACTACATAGAAAACAATTTTGTCGCTTAGTCCTCAAATATACCGCTAAATAACTAAACGACACATCTCCATCTACATAAATGGCACACAACACCATGCTTTCCTAGTAGAGAGGGGGGAGGTGCCTTTTCTAAACATTTACCAAATTTTCTTTTGCTGCACAATGGTGCCATTGCACGTCTTATTGGGCATGGTCTTGAACGCGGTACTCGTGGACATGGTCTTTAATACGGCACTCGTGGAAAACAAAGATAGCTGAATTATTTACGTTTACACCGAACAAGGGCTACCACACTCCTACTGGAGGATAGCAAACATGCACCAAGAGAACCACCTAAAACTTTGGCCTAAGAAAACTTGATAAACAAACCGGAAGGCTGACAACATTTTTGTTTACTTGTTTACAGTCAGCTGCTCGTGACACGTCCCCAATTTATAGAGCAGCGATTGTGGAATGGTCCATAGGGGTAGAGTTTACTTAAAGGTTTGTGAAAAAATCAATCCAAAGCAAAAGCAATACAGGTTCGTCACAAAGGAAGAGGATATGAGAAAGACAAAAGACTCTTATATCCAGCAAAACTGGAGGCGTAAGCGAGTTAAGAAAGGAAAGGTGGAAAAATAATTTTTCCAATATGGGGGAGGAAAATAACAAAAGACTGGATGGTGAATTTGACATTTTGAAATTATTGTGGAAATCTTTCCAAGTGTGAGCAGGAGAGACATAGAGGACGGATAGCATATGGCGAGGAAAATTTATGTGTTACTAGGGTGTTGTCGACTATATAAGGGATGTATTTGGAGAGGAAAGATTCTTGTCTATTTGAAAGCCGAGAAGAACGGATCAGGTGGACAATTAGCACAAGCAGGATAATCAAATAAAAAACAAGAATCCTCCCGAGATTTTTTTTAATTTATATTTGTTTGTTATTACCTATTACATATGTAGGTAATTATTACTTATCTATAAGACCTTTTCGATATATGGGAAAAAATTTTCTCCTACAACGTTTGGGGTTGTTTTCTCGCTCTCATGTCTTCAAGTTTTGTAACCCTATGTCTATGAGATAGGTAAGGGGGATAGGTATATTCTATTTTGTATGATAATTTATAATGGATGTGTTGCCGTACATTTGTTCTAAACAGGGATTTCATGTTTTATGTACATTTCGCTACTGAAAAATTTTATTTTGTTTCTTTAGAAGAGTAAGTTATGTTTTGTAAGAAAATGTTTGTTCGTAGGTTTGACTCTTTTGTTTGTTCCCTTTGGGAAGATGTACTCTTGAGTATGCGTGTTTTTCATATTTGGCGCGACAGGTCCGTGGGATCCGGGGACTAGCTTCCTACAACCATTCGTTTTGAGCGTGTTATATTCTGTACACGAATGGAATGGGCCGAGTATTAAAGCAGTATCCGAAGGGCAATGTTTTATTTGAGAAGTTTTGAGAGGTGGAACCGTGAAAGAAATTTTAGATGTCTGGAGATCGAACCACGAACCCATTGCTCCGTAGTGGCACTAACCACTTACGTTTCCTTAGTGGTAGAAAGTTTTTTGTTCTTTTGTTTGGAAGGTGAGTATAGTCCATCATCAAGGTACATGTTTCTGCGGCAAGATTTTACACACATGGCCACACATTGTGCTGAGATGTAGAAAGTTTAACTTTCTAAATGAAAAATGTATTACTGAGACCATCCCCTATTACAACACAACCGGTACGGGAATATGGAATCTAGTAATGCTACCGGTATAACACGTTTGAAACTCAACGCAATGGATGCGCTTAGGCGCAGTAAGGTTTCAAAATACGCGGCAGTCACTGCACTTAATGTTGTCCCTGCTATACTCATGCATAATCAACTATCACTCTCTACTCACAAATCAGTGTATATATGTACATACATAATATACTTTATCTCGTGTAAGCGACAGTTTTATTTATTTATTCATTTATTTTTATATCAATCGAAAAGAAAACCGTTTTTTTTTGTTTGCTAAATTCCATTCATGTCGCTTAAACTATAGCAACCGATCTGATTCCTTTGATATTTCATTCCCTTGATAAACTAGTAGCGTAGGTGGAGGAGGATGCAGTTCTTATCAGTAGGCTTAGTATGATGTAGTGTGTTGTAGTCTAGCGTCAAAATTAAGTAATCAGTTTACTGCGATCGGTATGTTTTTACATTTAAAGCTTTAGCTTGTTATAATTTTGCTTATACATTATGCATTTCGAAACATAAGTCTCTAAAAGTTATATCTGATTGCGTCAGAAAAAAAAAATATAGAAATGATAATGTTTTTAGGTAGTCTTATACTATGTTTGCTGTGGTCCTATACAATTCCAGTTTTTTAAATAGTCTCTGCGGGACAACCATTACGTATTATTTCGCGGGGCTGGTTAGCCTCTTACGCTCTGCTCTACAGACGCTCGATTCTCCTAAATTCGACCAGGACGCTGATCACATATCCGTTCACTTCGTGCCAGTTCTCTTTCAACTATATCATAAACATCACACGGACTGCGTCTTATTTCTGATTATCACGGAGCACGGAATGCAAATACTTTGTGTATCTTTCGTGACCAGATAGGAACTGTGTGGTATTATAGATCACTTCTACCACTCTCCTTTTTTACCCGACTTTCTTTTTTGCTTCTCCATGCTGTTAATTCGCGAGATTCCTGTTGTATACTTTTTTTTATTTCATCGATCACGATATCGATGGATAACTTGCCAACTGCGACACATGTCGCTTCCTCTGACACTGTTCTATAGACACAAATTGTCCTTAGAGCACTCATTCTAAAGACAGTCTAGACATAACACCAGTCTTACTACTCTGGATAAAGGATTCTACGATCTATATCTGTCATAGTCCAAAAATTGGCAGTATCCTCGCTAGCGATGATTGTACATACATACTCTAGGTACGGCTTAGTTCCTATTGTGATTAGAACTGCTTCCGTCTTCTGCTCCGCTAAATCTAAGCCTGCCCACCACGTGAGCGTGTTTCGCAGCGGATGTGGACAGCACTGTTCCTTATGGAAGGCCTGCCCACACATTGCAGTATTTGTTACCTTCATGACTTTCATATGTTCATTCCTAAAGTAGCTCCATATTACCCTGAGAATTTATTTTGGCGTATATATACTTTCAAGAGAGTTCATTATACATGAACAACTTGCTGAATTTACATATGTATGTATGTCTAGTGTATCTAACCGTGAACTTGAACACAATGGTTTATACACAGGAAATTATAAAACATTTGTATTTGTTTAATTGATTCTTATTGGAGTTCTCTTATCAAGATAATTACAAGATACGCTTGTTCCGACTTCGTCTAGCAATTTTTTTTTATGACACTCTCTTATCGAATTTCATCCTGATGCAATACTGAATAATTAAATAATTTCAGATAGCAAACTGTACAAATTAAAACCTTCTTTGTTTTTTGAAAGTTAAGAACTTTTTTTTTATTATAGTAAATATTTACCTACTATCCCGTGCTATTCTTTGTTGTGAATTGAAAGCAGCAGCCTCACAATTAGTCAGTGTTAGACATTAATAAGTATTATCAAATTCTGTAGTCTACAGCTGTTAGCTATACGTTAGCGCTTAGAAATATGTACATACGTACATATGTACGCATAAGCTGAGATAAGTTCAAGGTCAACTGGTGACTAACAAACAACTGAATACTAGTCTATTAAAATTACGTCTTTGCGTCCCAAATATTCCCCACAGCTTAAACTTTTTATTTGTGTTCATGTAGCGAGAAATTGGTTCATTATCTTAATGGATTTGTTTTCTCCTGACAGTATCAATAAAAAGGGCTGGTAAATATTTGATTAAATGAGTTAAAGTAAGCTTAAACAATGCATTGTGTACAGAAAAAATAAAGTGATATATATGTGGATTATGAAAACATTAGATAGAACGAAACAAGATCAATAATAAATTAATCTGTATCAAGCTAAAAAAAAGAAGTGCATACAAAAATTGTAGAATAAGTTTCCTTCTTGTTTTTTAAACGTTCTAGTAGAGACAAATAGATTGAAGAAAAATGTACATACAGAGATCAATGTACATATTTCTTATTTACATTTGACGATCTAAAGGTCATAGGACTCCCGGCATGACATGTCAACTACCAGAAATACTACCAGTCGTAAATATATTGTTTACTAGATCGCAGTTCCTGCCATGTTACCAAATCATTTAAACTTTTATTGCTGATGCTGTTTAAGCACATAGAAGTCATAAGCCATAAAGCCGTACCATAAAGTGCGAGGTGCTATCTTGTCTAGCATTGTTATTTGAAAACATACTCCATCCAACTGTCAATACAGTTATCAACATTTGTTGTGAACAAAAGGAAACTGCTTATTACAAATGCAAAGGTGTACTATTTGTACATTTGGCATCCGTATGGAACCAAGGCTTAGGTCTTACAACTATTTATGTATGTTCGAAGGGCAATATTTGGTCGAGAAGCTTTTTCATAATGTTTGTCGGATGTTCGCGAGAGGTGAACTATGAAAATATTTTGATATTGTTTGGGAATCGTATTTCGAACTTCCAGCTCATTAGTCCGACGCACTATCAACTGAACAACGGCGTCCACTGCTTAGTACATATTATAATTTTTTTATAAGCTTATCCCCGGCGAACCGAGCTCTCCGAGATCCCGCCTTGTTAATTTTGCTTTGGAATTGCTACTGGAAATATGTTATGTTGCAACAAGAGAGTAGTATTGGCAATAAAATCATGGAATAATGGGCTAACTCGAAATTGTTATAAATTTTAGAATCACCCAAGTCTCCGAAGTTACATATATTCGCCGAGCACCGTTTTCATAGTTCTGCACAGGCTTGGACACTCGCATAGGAAGTGAGTTGTGCGCTCTTCTGCGTCTGTATTGCCACAGTCTCTGCAGAGATCGTCTGTGGTTAGTGTTTAGATGTCATCTCTTCCCAAAGGATGTTAACAAAGTTTTGACAACAAATAAAGCTTTCAGCGATCGAAGGCGAACGTTACATGAGATTATCCACCTATTTAACTATTCAAGTGCTTGCTTGGATTTGATGGTCTGACTGCATTAATAAAGCTTAAACACATTAATAAAGCTTTCAGCGATCGAAGGCGAACGTTACATGAGATGAACGAACATTATCCACCTATTTAACTATTCAAGTGCTTGTATGGATTTGATGGTCTAACTGCCGACCGGAATAAGGTTTTGCCCCTCGCAACTATTCCATTGTGTTATTTTACCCACGAATGGAAGGGATCTACTGCATTTTCTTATATCACCTTCTGGCTGATTTTCGAAACTTTCTCATAACAGTTGTACTGTCCAATCTTTGTCAGACTTTGGCTAGAGGTTGGACCGCGAAATAACTATGATATTTTTCAGCATTCGAACCTTTAGAATAAGGGTAGTCGTATAATGTTCAAGTCTGTCTTTGACTAGGCTGCATAAAGTTATTTAGTAGCAATCTCGACCTTATTGCAGATTAAGCGGTCATCGTTGAATCCATTCCTTTGCTTGTTGTACTTCATTGTAGTTTAGTACACTTCAGGAAGCCTGCCTTCGGTTATAGAGAATGAGAAAGTTCTTAAATTTCTATTTTCACCGTTCATCACATATATGAATTAAGTGATTTTTTCTAGCACTGCAATCTAAACAGAAGCAATTAGATCACTTTATATGGTTTCTTAGAGTGTTTGTTTACTTCACATACTGCCTGCCTGACACACTTTAAGGTATTAAATTACTCCATGTTCATTAATAAAGCGGCGGCTGTTGTATGTGGTTTTTCTATGTACATATATTTCTATACCATACTCACGAGTGTTTTTTTTTTTACTTTCAGGCATTCTTACAAATCTGTTGGACTGTTTGTCGGACAAAGATGAAACAGTTCGCTTGGCTGTACAAAATTCATTGGTTAAAGTACTCGAAAAGAATCCAGACAAATCGACGGAAATCTTAGCAGATTACAGGGGAAAGCATCCTAAATTGAGTGATCAATCTGTTAGCATATTATTAAGGTAAATAGAATAAATATTTATATTGTAATTCAGTAATAATAAATTCTTTTAAAACAGAGTTCTAGAAATTGCAGTGAGTTCAAATGTGGGAATCAAAACAGAGACTCATCAAGCGATTATTTCGTTGGCAATCGATGAACTTACAAAATCTAATGAGAGTGTACCATCGATCCAATCACACGCATTGGCAATTTTGGTTGCAATTGGGAGAGAAGACTGTAAATTGGTAAGATATGTATAAGCATTTTAAATATCTCAATACAGTGCTCATCTTGCTTTAAATTAATACGTACTAACACCACAAATCTAACTCCATCAGGTAATGGAAGCGCTAATCGCCTACACAAAGGAAGGAACAGTTGCACATTTTATGATAATGCAATGTATGGGTACCTTGGCTACAGCCAATGTATCCGGCACAATTCCATTTATTAAGACTATCCTCTCAACAATCCTCCCCAATATGGGTGGAATAAAACAGGATCATGTCAAACAGGCACATGCTTTTGGTAAGTCTCGTACATACATACATATTTTGATCTTTTGCAATAATAAAACAAAAATTGTTCTTAGCAATTGGACGATTTAGTGAAGCCCTTCTCGAACAAACATCTGACAAAGCCGATGAAGAATCTGAATCCGAAACAGACAGTATTTCGTGCGCAACCGAAATTTCTGTCGCTTATGATGTTCTATTCAATCAATGGCTTCATTCTCGCGAACCAAAAGTTTGTGTAGAGATCTTACAAGCACTTTCTAGTATGTATCCACTTTTGCCGAAGGAGAAAATCCAGGACCAATCGCAGCGTTTAGTTCCTAGCATTTTAAATCTTTACCGCAGATCTATTGAAAGAAACTCGGTTACACAGTTTCTCTCTTCCGTTTTGCGGACGAATATTAAACTCCAACCGAATATTCTGGATCCAATTGCTGATGGTTTAGTTACAAGTCTGTTTGACTTGATCTGTGTTTATCCAGATTATGAGAAACCCCAGACAGTTAAGGGACATTATGAGGTTCTTCGTTGTCTGCATCTACTGTCTAGTGTATATGCAGCGAAAATTATGGATATGCTCCTGATTCACCTTCGAAACAATAGCGAACGTGAACGAATCAAATCTCTACTCATACTTACACATTTGACCAACTCATCCACCGAGAATATTGAAAGTAAAATGCCAGGCTTTATGGATGTCCTAAAGCAAATGATTCTCATCGAGAAATCAATTAAAATGAAAATGACTCTGTTGAAGACGATAGTGGCGTTGGCTCAAAAATCATTCATCAAAGAGAAGGAGTTCGTTTGGTATATTGTTCGGCATTGCTGCAGATATAGTAAGATTAACACGGAACATGGTTCCACTGAGGAGCATCAGGATTTCGTACAATCATGTGAGAATTCCCTATTCATGTTGTCCTCAACTGTAGGCACAATGGATGAGCTGTTGAAACGTGAGCTATTGAACTACTACGTCCTCTTGGACTACACTGACATCTGTTCAAATATCACTAAATGTCTGGGCAGTCTATTTGCGAAGAATCCCGAAATTGAGTTTGAAGTAAATCATGAGCCCGATGATGAAGCCGGGAATACGAAGTCAAAAATAATTGTTCCCAGCGCAGAAACTGTGTTTGCAAGAAGTCTAGCATTGTTGGGTAACTATGCCGACATTAAACGGATCTCGAATGTATTATCATTCCTTAAGTTTTATTATCCTCATCTTAATCCCGAACTGGCCAGTTTATGGGACAAGAAAATCCCCGAGCTACTTTTGTATATTGGAGTGGAGAAGACGTTCTACATTTTCCTGACACAGTTTGTCAATGAAACTGTGGAGTTTCTGCAGCGCAACGATGAGAACTTTGCTGAGCGTTTGGTCAATAAAATGTCAGATCAGATGATTATGTATCCCATACAAGTACCAGTTCATGAGTTTTATATTCCTCCACTCAGTGAGGAGCGTGGTATGATGTTGAAGGCGATTGGTCTGACGCTCTGCCACATTGTGGAACAACAGACAATTTTGGCCAAGATAGATCTTATAATTGGCGCTGGAAAGCAGGAGAAGCTGGATAAACATGTTTCGCATTCAGAATATGAGAAAAAAATATGCAGTGCAGCTCGAGCACTAGGATACACGTCTAGGGTACATTCAGCGTTGGTCGTTAAAAAACTCTCAGAACTGGCAAATTTAGGTGCTCGCAAGCACTCAACTGGATTCTTCAGCAATTTGCACTTCATGAAAGACACTCACAAGGAAATTGAATTATATAAGACGAATCTGCTGGTGGTGAAATCCTATGGTCACATGATGGATGACGATGAAGTTGGAAACACTCAAATCGACGACACTATTCTTTCCTTTCTCATTCAGCAACTAACTGATACCAAAGATCACACAATGATGAAGGTTGCTCTAAGAACTTTACTTTGTATTTGTAATCAGATTCTTCGATGCAAGGAGGAGTACTCCAATCCACTAAAGTTTCGCAAGCAGATGATGGACGCTGTGTTTGGTATACAAATCGAAGCCCCCTTCGATGAACTGCCATTGCTTCCGAACATTCTCAAGCTAGGTACAAGTTTCGTTCGCATAGATACAGAGAATGGAGCTGAATTTGATGGAGGAGTGATTTTTGAAATCGCCTGCAAGAATTTCTTCACTTGTGCACGATTTTTACGTACGAAATTCGATTCAGCCGAGGAGGATGAGAAGAATAGTTTTCTGGCACAACACTTGAATGAGTCATTGCCAGAACTGAACTCGCTTGTTAAGGTGATTATTGAAAATGATCCCTCACCGGCGACTTTAGATCTAATAATATCGATTCTTGAATGCTGGACCAGAGACTCCAATAGTGAGGTTCGAATTTGTGCCAGTCACGTGTTGAATAATTGCTTGGAAGTTTATATCAAATCGATGCGCATTGGTTGTGAAGCTCCATCAAAATTCAATCAGACTGGATCGATGTTGGGGAGGATTGTACCAAGGTGTATTGATTCCAATGCAACTGTGCGACAAGTGTCGGTGGAAATTTTGCAAAAAACTTTGGAAATATCGTGTATATATGAGACTTTGACGATAGCTGATAGTAGTGTGGATTGGGTCAAAGAAATTGAAATGGTCAAGGAAAATATTATTACGGATGATCCAAAGAAGATCTACCACTTGGCGGGGAACATTGCGAGGATTATCGCGCTGCGGATGTCGAATTTTCAGTATTTACAATTTTGGTGAGTTGAATAGAGTGTATGTGTAGCGGTTTTTATGAATCTGTTTGTTGTAGTAAAACCCTTCTGAACTGTTTGAAGGACACTGAGCAGAGTTCAGCAATCGGTGCATCGGTTGTGTTGAAGTTTTTTATCCAACAAAAAGGTTCTGAACTATTTCATGCTATTCCTGATCTCGTCAAAGATAGCTTGGCGGTAAGTTTTACTAATACTTTTGCAAATCTTTCAAATGATATTCGAAATCAATTTCAACTCTTAGTCCATCAATAACTGCGACATATCCAGGGCGAAGTCAGGCGTACTTAAGGCGATTGCTGCCCTAACTAAACATCATCCTAAGCTTGTGTGTTCGGAAATGCTCTCGCAGCCATTACCCTTCGAAGAGTAAGTTACATCCTTGCATATTATATAGATTTTTCTCTGACGTGGTTTATGTTTTTCGACAGAAACGTTGTGGAGTATTGGCATATAATCTGTATTGACCCGGATCTAACCGGGCTTATTCTGGATAATTTCCTTTCAATTCTATCTGCATCCTGCCTTTATGAGCCTAATGAGAGCACAGGAGATCGGCAAAAAATAGCGAGTGTCCAACCATTTGCGATTTTCTGCGCTATGCGTGAAATGTTTCCATGCAAGGACATTAATGCTGTAAGTACATGTCGTATACTTACTTGCTATCAGGATCTCTAAGAACCGTGACCGTATTCCTGAAATACACGCGCGATGTTCTTGAAAATTTCATAATATTTTTTTATGTCCTATCTTTCTAGCAATTAAAAGAAAAATTCCCAGAACTCTTCACGATGCTACTTACCTCTCTGGCAACGTATACAAATTTAGCTCCACCAATGCTAATGACAAAAAGTTCACCGACATCAGGAAAAGTCCCACCACTACCTTCAGGCAAAAATAAATATGGATTTATACCCAACAAAGACTCAGTGAAACTTAATCCTTGTCAAATAGTATTGGAAACCTTCCAAGCGTTCCTAGCCAATTTGGAAATGGAACAAATCTCCACTGTTCTCAGTGTTTGCAACAATTTATCAACTAGCACGGATTTAAAGAATTTCATAGAACTGTTGACTCCGATGGCAATTGGAATAGTCAATCAGTTTACTATCGGTTCCAGTTCCATGAAACAAATTGTCACCTCTCTTACGAAATATGTTTCAAGCCCGTATGATGGGCAACGTGTAGCCGCCAATGGTCTGTACTCAAGACTAGTACCACTGCGTCCGTGTGGTGAGATCTCATCGGTGATAATGCTTCATCTCAGTTCGGCTCTAAGCGATCCAAATCCAGTTGTACGGGGTTTGAGTATACAGGGACTAGGATATGTGGGATATTTGACTGAACATGATATAGAGAAGTACACGGATACAGCCATTACAGCTTTATTAAAAGGAATTGACGATACAAATAGGCAAGAGGAAGAAACTTTGATGTTTATTTGTGTTGATAACTTTTCTTGTATTTTTTAGTGATTGTCTGATTAACATCCCACTGGAAAGTAAACGTGGTCTTTCAAGAATTCTTCAAATGCTGCCAAGCGATCGTGTGGAATCTTTTCATGTGTCATTGGCCATTCGTATTCGACCGTTCTTTGGAAGTTACTCAATTGAAATACGAGAAGCGGCAATTATTCTATTTGGAGATTTATGTGAATCGAAAATGGCTAACAACGATGGTAGTATGACACCTAATTGTTCTTCGGAAGCATTGCGGGAGCAACTATTTGCAAACTTTTTCCCACTTATTTTGCATTTAAGTGAAAGTGAACCGACCATTATAAGGGTAAGAAGTATTAATGTTTACAATCGCGTTTTATATTGTCACAAATCTGTAGGCAGGTACACGAACTATTATGTATGCATACATACCTCAATCATTGCACACATATTTGTATGCATCCCACCTCATCTCTCAAAAAAAAAAAAAAAAACACGCAATTATCAACTTTTTCACTTCTTTTTTTGTCATTCCAGGCATGTAAAGTCACCCTACGAAAAGTCTGCGCCCTTATCAATGCTCCAAAGGTCAACGAGATGGCACAGAAGCATTTACTCGATCATGGACAGTTGAATTATAGCGTTTTCATTATAGATTTCGTGAAAGTTATTGTAAGTACTCAATAACTCTTGTTCCTTATGGATTTCTAACCTTCTTAAAAACTATCTAGGCTGCAGAGCTGCCCGATTACATTCAAGACTTCATCGATTCCTGCATACCAAAGCTACGTAGTCAATGGATTGAAGTTCGTGGCAATGCAGCAATTATCATTGGTAACAGTTTTAAACACATTGACATATCGTTCAGCTTAATTCAACTACTTTTGTCTCATTTCAGGAATCCTTCATAATTTTCTCACCGAAAAGAACCAACACACTGAATCTGTGGGCAATAAAATTGCCATTCTGCTGAAGGATGAAAATCATGTGGTACGTGTTAAAGCAGCAACAGCTTTAGGATACTTTTATGGCGAAGTCTGAGTCCGTTTTTTCATCTTCACTGTGTTTCCCCCAAATGATGGGTAGTGGTCATGAAAAAACCATGAACCTTGATGTGATGTTAAGTATTTACCCTCAGTAATATGCGTGTTTTTAAAGATTTTATATTATGGTATACTCGAATTTGAGGATGTTAGAGAGAGATTTATAGGTGTTTATGAGCTTCATATTTTACACTAAGCCGTGTTTATAACTGTAAAGAATCACATGAGTTTGTATTTTTTTTTTTCAAAACTATTATATTATTAATATTATATATTTTATGTAAGAAAATTAAAAATGAACATATTTATGTATACAAAGTGATAAATAAAAAAAAAGAAGAAAATTCACAATTCAGTGTTTTACATGTTAACAAATGGAAAGTATTGTATCCGTCCACTGGACCAGCCGATTGTCAAGACACTGTCCGAGTTCTTTCGATTTTTACTTTGGAAACAAATGAACGAGGGATACTCGGTGCCAATTCCAGTGAGAAAGCATGATGGCGAGATGCTTAGATTGTGTTTGACAATACAAGTGGAAAATATCGCAATGCAGGGACTGTCTTTGAACGTTATAGCAAGGAAGCGACCATTGGGATCCCAGGCGAGAGATTGAGGCTGCCCGCCAACTTCACGGTGACCGATTGTGAATTTTGTCAGATCGGCAATGGGGAGCGCTTGCTTGGGCAAAGTAGATGCTGAAAAGGAGAAGTTAAATGTTAAAGAAAATTTTGATTGTGAGAATTAAGTAGAGGGAAAATAAAAAAATATAAAAAAAAACGTATTTCTCCAAAACAAACTTAAGATCTAAATTGTATCAATATTGGTTTAGTATATCTTGTACTGATCGAGAGGTTAGTTGTGCGGGTTGTACATCAACCCTTTTCGGAGAATGTCGGAACGGATTCCATGATACGTCTGACTGTTTCGAAGGGTTCACCCAGATCCATTTTTGTTCTAAAGTTGTGCACCCAATCATTGGAGATGTCTACAGCCTGAGGAATATCATGCACTTTGATTCTCGGATCATCTATCATACCATACCATGAATTATATCAATTTCTTATCATTGTTTCATATCATTATCGAAAACATTCTCCGAAAAGGAATGATGTCTAGCGTCGCTCATAGTCTTACCATAGTACACGATTCAGCCTTCTTTTTTTAATCCCAATATACGAGTACATAATAAAGTATAAATTTGAAAAATGTGGGCAGCATTATACAAGACATTCCTGAGCTAGTGAAACTTCTCACCTGTAGCTTGCCTTTTATTATTCTTTTTCTAGGCATTCAAGTGCTAAGATAACCTAAAATACTTTAAGGATCCTTAGCCACTGCTAGCCAAACGAACATGCAGACAAATACTTTGATAAACTCTATCCTACTTACTTGCAAACAACTGCTCCTCGAAGAACTGCAATCGATACAGTGTGGGATCTTCAGAAGTGACAAACAATAGGAACGAACTACATGGCGACCAACAAGCCGATTGAATATTTCCACTGGCGATTGTCCAACGTTCCGGTACCCAATGCTTATCAGCGGACCATACTCGAAATACATTTCCCACAGTAGACGAGAATAGGCAGGAACCATCCGGTGACCACTTTAGAATCGAACAAGGCGGACCGACACGTTTTAATGTGCAGCTGTTAGACTTATCGACATTCCAAATGACAACGTCTGTATCACCAATGCTAGACGTAGCCAGGAGAGTACCATCCGAGTTCCATTGCACCGAAGTTATGGGACTGTGATTTGGACTGAATAATTGGGTCTTATTAGTTCTAGAAGAGGGATGTAGCTAAACATCTTACTGTTTTAGAACCACCGCTTGGGATGAGGATCGGGTGATGTGCAGATTGTTGTCCATGGTCCAGAGGCAAAGTCCCTTTTGACAACCGACGGCTAATTCGGCAGCACTGTAAGGTCGCCATGCCATTGAAGTAATTCCTTTTTGGAGGGGATTCTATAATAAGAGCCTTTATAGTTTCGTTTTGACTATTAAAGAATGTTTCTCACTTTAAGGACAGGTACAGCAGCAGGTTCGTCGGTGTAAATCCGAATGACATCATCCGATCCGGCGACTGCAATTTTAAAGCAATTTGGATGCCAGACAATGTATCGAATGCTACTCCGAATCCAATCTCTAAATGGAATATGAGAGTAGATTTCTAAAATATGATCTGAAAATATGAAATGAATCCTTACCTTGTTTCCGAGAATTTAGCAATGCTAGCAATGCCTTGCTCCTTAAGATGTGGAAAAATCATAAATTTAATTTTCCGAATAAAATCAAGGGCACGGAACGTACACTCCGCAGCTGACGATATAATAGGACTCGATGCAGCTGTGGCGGGATCTCGTGCTTCATTTAGAGCCTCCATAAATCCACTTTCAAAGAAGGTTCTTGTAATGCGTTTTATCACTCGCTCATTCACTGGAACCATGACTGTTCGATAGGAGTCCACGGGTTTCATAGAAGCCGCCGAAAAGATCTCACAATTTATGTTAATCTCTGGATAGTACTCCAACTAAATATGCATTAAAAACCATGTTTGAGGGTATAACTTAGGATTAAACATGCTTACCACATAGGAATTACCCTTTATTTCGACCTGAGGGACAGAACATAAACGGCCACTTCTTTCGCAAACAGGAACATTGCCTGGAGAGGCCAATGTAGAAAGATCCTGCAGCGATACCATGATGTAAAATTATAACTTTTCAATTGCTATTAAGTAGGTTTAAGTATCCACTTTTAATATAAAACTGAAGTAGATGGCTCGGAAATATTTTAACCATAAAACATATTCCGACAAATTAACGATGCTTTTAAAATGTAGTCTCCACCGGCGGGAGATGATTGATTTGACAGTAGCAACTGACTCATTTTACGGTAAGGTAGTGCTGTAAGTATTGAACGTATTCAACAGACGAACATTTTTCCTCAATCAAAGGAATTCTCTCTCCCGAACTCCGGAACTACTAAATGCCATGAAATAAACTCTCAAATAAGAAAAAAAGTTGGTCATTTCATACATCTTCTATGTTTTATCGGAAAAAAGTGTGTGGACCATAAAACAGATGAAATGCTCTATAACATTGTCAAGTTGAACCCTGGTTTTGATAACAAATTTCAACAATTTGAAAGTATAGTTTCGATGTACAATGTTTTGGCAGAGTATACAAAACACACATGTCTTATTGAATGCCAAAATTTATCACATTTGACAGTTTATCTCTATTAAAAATATAGAACAATCGACAAGAAATACATTTTACAACAGTTCAACACCTTGTTCGAATCTCTCTTATTAATGTATTTTCATATTGTTGTACTAAGATGAGCCAAAACTATCAAGTAGCCAAAGGAATAACCCACGCGTAGCAAAACAAAAATATACAAGTATTTGACGAGACAGATCCATGGGACCACGAATGGAAGGAATCTACTGTTTTAAGAAGTTTTCCATGAGTTTTCACACTCTCGGATGTGTGTTTAAAATTTGGAAAAAACATCGATCTTTGTTTAGATATTTGCGTTCCATTTTTATCTTATTGATTGGCTCATGTTGAGCTCTGTCTTGGTGATTTGTCTCATATTCATCTGCACCCGATCATTTTGAACATCTTAATGGATTAATATTGATTTAAATCTTCAACTTAATTTTTACAGAATCTATTAAAGGGTGTATTGATGTATGTAAAAAAAACACCAATAGTTTTATTTCGTTTTTTAATGAAAATAATATTTTTGAACACACTCATTGCACCTAGGACCGATGAAGTTTCAAGCACAGATCAGCTGTGTATTTGATTAATTATATACGTATGTATGTATTTGATTTCAAGGCAATAGAAAATTGCCCACGCATTGTGGAGCAACTTGCCCAATCGATATCAAATCTGTGCCGTTCCATTTCTCCATGAATTAAAAAAAATAAGCTTTTCGTCTATAAATGGTGCTTTTTGACTTCTGCAGAAATAAGCATCCATCATCATCAATTCTCACTACAGGAGGCAGCGTTTTATATACACCTGTGTATAGCTTTGTACCTGTCTCGCCCGCATGCAATCTCTGCAGTGCAATGCGCAACAGTATTCCAGTGATTTGATGCGAGAGCAGACGGCGGCGGTAGCCAGCTTCAATCGAAAACTGACCCGGGTGTGCAAAGTAAATAGTGTCTGAAGTGAATATTCAATGATTCATTGTACTGAAAAAAAAAAAATAATAATCACTTGATAACGACGGATTCCCCGACCTTCCTTCAGCTATTGATAACAAAGCAAGTATTTGCCTTGCTTTTGTTTTTTTCAACAACTTTGCGTAATTCCGGAGTAAATCCAAAACATAGGAGAGTAGAACGATAAAAGACTTGTATGGTAGGTATGTAGATAATTAATCGATTTTTCATTTGCATTCTGATGTTCTTGTTACTTCTAGAATCTGGGGCGGTTTCACAGCAACCTAT
Source organism: Xylota sylvarum (assembly GCA_905220385.1). Classification (NCBI taxonomy): domain Eukaryota; kingdom Metazoa; phylum Arthropoda; class Insecta; order Diptera; family Syrphidae; genus Xylota; species Xylota sylvarum. The sequence goes on from LR999957.1 coordinate 126,405,754, forward strand.
AGTATAGATAAATTTACCATCCCAGTTGACCCAATTATAATCTTAGGAAATTTTCCAAGTAGGTATGTGTTTGTTGAATTTTTGACTTTATGCATAAATAATAAATAATTTATTTTAAAATAGAATGGGTGAGTGCGTGGAAAGAGGTACCATGGTGGATGTGGATGGAGAATCAAGTGCTGTAACGCATTCAAAAGCCCTAATGATGGGATTGAATGAGCTGAGGAATGCTGATAAGCTATTGGATGTTACACTGCTGGTTGAAGGAATATCCATGAAAGTAAGTTATTTCGCTGGTACATATTTTAAGCTTATTTGTGTATGGCAGTTACCTACTATAAGCCGTCTATTGTTATGGGAAGTGGTATTCACTTCGATTACATAAAGTGTTACATGCGCTGTGTGCTCACAGATGGTTAACAATAAGAACTGCTTTGCAATGTCCCACGCTTTTCTCTTAATTTATTTTTTTTGCAATGATGACTTGCTTTTATCACCTTCCGTGAATGAAGGGAAATTTTGCAGACCATTGACTAGTGAATTCGTTTAATTTGATTTGCCATTGTGTAGCCTAATGATGGTGGTCATACCAATCAGTATAGCCAGCAAACTTCACAATTGTTAAAAGCTACAGAAATACAGAATCATTAGAGTTAGGCAGACAGTTTATCTCAGAGAAGGGCTTACATTCACTTTTAAAATTGTCTGCAAATTAATACAGTCATACCCGGTTTAGAACAGTGTCTATGAAAAGCTCTTCACAGTGCAACCAGTAGAATAATGAAGTGGTTTTTTTTTTTATTACGACGATGAGCTTTGATGAGGAAAAGGAATGGGTAAAAAGTCAGAGGTTGTAAGTTAGGGAAATGCATCAGTAGTGCATTGTGTATACTCAATTAAATATCTGCAACAATCGCTTGGTGGATGTCAAGTTGACGCTATTTATAATACAGACTTTAGCAAAGCTGTTTCGTCGGTTTTAGTTGGAATGGCGGAGAAAGCCAATTTAAATAATTGTTAATTTGGTCTCTTGCATATCATTCTGTCATTGTCTAATGTATGCAGATCACTTCGAAGAGTTCCTCAAAATAAAAATAATAGATGATTGCATGAAGATCCAGATAGGCCTTACTAATTTATAAGCATAGCTTTTATTTACTTAGAAAAATTAGTGAATTTCTTGGAATGGCTTAGATTTGTTTGTCTATCCCAGTATAAGATCTCTTCAAGCTTTCACCATTGTTTTAGCTCCAGTTTTAGTTGGTAAACCACAAAAGGGCTCGACATATAATTTGATACCATAATCCTCTGCTTAGAAGATGGTACATGGTGTTGTTACTCAGTGGGAACGATAATTTGAAGTTGGGGCCGAAGATTCTAGCACCTACCCCGTTATACATTTTTGACTCGGCTATGAACCAGTTAAGCTAGTTCTCCGTCAGTTGGATTTGAGAATTATTCCAATAAGTGCTATTTGAAATGCTTATTTTGCAGGGAAAGTTTAGATTGATTTTTTTTCAGCATTAAGCCTGTAACACATACTGCTTGTGAGGTTTCGACAGGTTACCACTGTTTTCGTGATAAATTCAAGTATAGAATGTTTAAATTCAGAAACATCAAACATTTGTGCAGTGATGCGGCTTATCTGCGATGCACAGGTGTTTCTGATGCTTTGCTGTTAGAATATTTCGTGGGCGTTTTAGAATGAATTGTTTACATCAAACATTTTGTACGTCAAGATGGAAGTTTTGATAAAATTTTTAATTGATAATAATGATCATAAAATCAATCTGTTTTTATAAAACAGAAAAAATGCTTCCTCAAAAAAATTATTTTGAAATTTTTCCTAAATAAAATTCTTTTCCATACTTCAGCCTTTAACTTCACAAGCACAGTTTCACTTCTTTTCGGTAATGCTTTTTTTTGTTATGTTTGCGCATCAGTTTATTCAATTTTGCAATAATGAACACTTGACGTTGAGTGTGACGCCATTTGTTTACATTAATGAACGTTTTACAAAGCATCATGGATCTTTGGGTGAACTGGGAGATATGTCCTCAATGTAGAAATGACGATAATGTGTTTTGATTAAACAATTACAATGACACAAAATGTGTTCTGCTGATTCTTTGTTTTCGTTGCATATTCTGCATCTGTTGTCTTGAATTATTCCCATAGCAATAAGGGGACTTTTAAGTTGACATTGCCAGTATTACTATTCGAATCTGATGCCTATTTAGTGCTAGAAATTGTTTCGCCCTTGGTGATGCTTGACATGTACCACACATGAAAATCGCTGGCAAATGCACGTTTAATCTGTTCCCTGTTATGGTTCGCTCTAGGAATATAAGCTTGAAGTGACTGAAGTTAAAAAAAATCTTCAATAATGAGCATAAAAGTATTAATCATAGCTTCTTTCTGTATTTGAAGATGAAGGGGTGAACAGTCAGGAATTAATTCCAACTCTGCAGTGGGAGTCGTTCTTATTGTTCCCGTAATGCATACTAGTCTTTGAATTTGTTGAGCAGGCCTTGTGAAGACCTTTCCTTTTTGCCATTATACAGGTGCTACGTAGGTAACAATTGATCTAAAATATAGAACCATGGTATAATTGTGGGTTTAATGTACAACGAAGGTAAACAAAGTGCATTCTAGCCTTTATGCTGCATGAAGCACTTTTCCTAGTTTAGTTCCATCGCAGTTAGAAGTAAAAAACATTAAAATTGTGCAATGCTTCCTAGTATTCAATTCGTTCGAAATTATTTTTTTAATTGAGTTGAAATCAAATTGTGTTTAGTAATTTGAGAGTCGTTTGATAACTTTAAATTAAAAATAAAATTATTTATTGAATCCTTGTTAACATAGTTTGCTTTACATTTCCCTATTTCAATTGCAGGCTCATCGAGTAGTACTTGCAGCTTGTAGCGATTATTTTGCCGCCATGTTTACAGATCCCATGAAGGAATCCAGGCAGTCCGAAATTAAATTAATTGGCATTACTGCGCGCGGTATGGGAATTTTATTAGAATATGCTTACACGTCCAAACTAGATTTGGATCGTAACAATATTCAAGATATTCTCTCTGCTGCCACACACGTCCAAATGAATGCTGTCGTTTTGTCGTGCTCTTCTTACTTAGAATCACAAATAGATTTGGAAAATTGTGTTGACATAGCTGCGTTAGCTGATCTCTACTCACTGGAAAAATTGAAAAACAAAACCTACCGATATATTTGTTCCCGTCTGGAGGAGTTCTCTAAAACTCCGGAAATTAACAACGTAAGTTGTGAACAACTTGAATATGTCCTCAGTTGTGACTATCCGGTTGATTGTACCGAGGTTAAAGTGCTTCAGATTGTAGCCGAATATTGTGTGAAGAAAAGAGTAACTCTAGAATCAGCTCGTAAACTTTTTACCAAAATACGTTTTAATCAAATTAAGACTGTTGATCTGCACGTATGGCCAAGGTTTGACTATGTTGAAGAATCTGTGCATTCCCCTTACTATAATGTGATGCGAGTGGCTGGTTTTCAACAGAAGAAATCTCGCCAAAAGATTTATGGCTATGCTAATACGTATGATGCCCAGAGCACCAGTGTTTTGACCAATTCACGTGGTATGGAGCTGGCTATAGTAAAGATTGGGGGCTTTCACATGAATGGGCTGCACAATCAGATTAGTTTTGCTTTAACCGATGAACAGAAATGGCATACTTTAACTGTTATTCCGCACATTGAACAATGCAACTATGGGATAGCCGTGTTAGGCAATGATTTGTTTGTGGTGGGTGGGTCGTATGATGTCTGCCTAAAGGAGTATATTCATGGCTTCGGGTTTCGATATAGTGCAGCTAAGAACAAGTGGACTACGATTGCCCCTATTCAATTGGATAGATGTCGCTTTTCGTTGAATGCAGTGGGAAGTTTCTTGTACGCTGTCGGTGGAATATGTGAACTGCTCGAGGATGATAATGATGACAACTGGGGTCACCGGCGGCGAATATCGAATTGTGAGCGATATGATGTATCGGCTGATATGTGGGAGTATATAACACCATTGAAGGAGAATCGAAGTCAACACGCTGGAACCGGTTACAGTGAATTTCTTTATATATCTGGTGAGTTGTAATTGATCTATCTCGAGGATTATGTTGATAATATTGTTATTCTCTAAACAGGAGGAATTGACCGCCACATGGTGCTATCATCGTTTTGGCGTTATGACGTATACAACAAAAGATGGCAAAAGAGAAAACCTATGCTTAAGCCCCGAGCCGATCATGTTTTACTTACCATTGATGACAAAATTTACGCTTGCGGCGGATGGTATGAAGACCTTCAGACGGAAACCCGAATTCTAATCGGAGACATAGACGTGTATGATATCCATACAGATAGCTGGCACTTCGAAACCAGAAACCCCGTCCCCACCTTTCACGCTGGCATAACAGTTGTAGATAAAAAAATCTACTTTGTTGGTGGACTACTATCCGATGAAACAATAAATTGTTCGTCAAATGTTCAAACATATGACCTCTACACCGGAAAGTGGTCAGCTCAGACTGAGTGGGAATGTGCCAAACCCACCTGGGAATGTACATGTGCTACTTTCTATGTTCCACGTTGCCGAGAGGGTATTTAAAAAAATAATTATACATATTAAGTCAGTATTTTAATTCTTGATGTCTCGATGAGCAGCTTTAAATGTATACTGTACCTAAACACAAACCCAGTTATACCCCAACACTAATGAAAAAAAAAACGAATCTCTGTGCATATTATGTTATGTTCCTTTTTTTCGAATTTTCTTTAAAACAAATGAATCTTTGTAAATAAGTGTATTTTATATGTATTTTACTGTTTTTACAAAACAAAAAATTGTAGGCCATAATTTATGATGGTAGTTTAATAAATGTGCATATTTATTGTATGTTGATATTGATGTAAGAAAATTAATTGTTTTTGTTTTCATATGGTCATCGTTTAACCTAGAAATTTGCAAGGATCGATAACTTTCTTAGGAAATTGAATAAAATATACGCATGTTTGGATACAAGTAATCGACTGATAAGACAGACGATGAACTAAACAGACGATAGATTAAATCTTCTGGGGTATATAACACTAGTAAGGCATTGCCCTAGAACACCCACAACCCCATAACTAAAAGATTGTCTGCCCCTCTTTTGCATAGACAGTCTGTCACCGAGATGTCTGCGGAAGAGGACGACAGCCACATAAAACAAAAACATTACCATTACCTTGATGAAACGGATAAACAAAAACTTCACCATGACCTTCCTGAATAAATAATATCACAATTACACCAAACAAAACATCACCACCAATGGGACGGATTGCCTCTAGGGACCAAGCAACATATCAACATTTCTATATTAGTGAGGTTTTAGGCCAGGAAAGTCTCTCATCGACCAAATTTTTGCGCTACAACAAGATGACGTTGAAACATTGACGCTGCTTCATAAAGGTCGGAAAGATATAATTGAGACCCGATTGAGATAAGGCGAGGCAATTCCTTCAACTGGCTAGAGACGCTTGTTGGTGGAGGCTCAGCTCCACCCCGGTGTGTTACGTCGGTTAAGTAAGAACATAGTATGTAGTTGGATAATAAATTGAGTTGACTCTCAAATTTTCTAGTCTGGCATTATTAGTTTATGCAGGATGCATTTAACTGTAAAGAAGATCTTGGAAGGTCTCCGATTTGTTGACGCTATTTTGGAATTGCAATATTTCGTGAACCACTTGCTGGTGTTGTTGCGCATCGCGGTTTAGTGCCCTTTATATTCTTTAAAAAGACGCTTTTAATGTTTGTAGACAGCGAAAGTATCTGATCGACAGTGGGGACAGTTTTAATAAGAGTCCTTTTAATGCCCATTTCAATGATGATTACTCGATACTCGCTGTGTTGAGAATTTGACAATTTTCAACTCCAAATTGTCTTCGAAACAATTGAACAGAATTTGATATGTTTTGGCGACATAAGCACTTTCGAGACCGGAAAAGAAACAGCAACCAACAGTCACTTGAACATGTAAGAGAGTCAATATATTTATCCTTATATTTAGTATGAGTACAAGCTTTGTAGGGTCATTCTAAGGCTGATATCCTAGAACATTGGGATTTACACAGTAAGAGCGTTTTCTACATCCTTCTTTCTATGTGAAACTAATTCACGTAACTTACTCTAATTGATAAGTTTTCCTAAGAAAAACTTAGGTTCCTATCAGCAATCACAAGATATGATATGATTTCGTGTAAATCCAGGGCGTAATTGTAGGATTTAAACTGCATCTACTATAGTCTACTCAATGGTTCTAAACTTCAGACCTTATGAGCATAAATTTCTAAATATTATAAATATCTGACTAAATACATATGTACATATTTAAAAACAAATATTTAAGTATTTTGTTTGTCCGCTTTTTTTAGAATTATCTTAAAAGCTCAATAAATCATCCTACCAAGTCCTTTTTTGTGCCATTTTCTAGGTTGTATTTTTCGATTTTTCTAAGAAACCACAAAATTGTTTTCGCCTTCAGATGTTGCTGTTTGATTTGGTTTTCTTGATGAGGGTTAATGGAATGCAAATAGATACCATCGCACAAAGTATAATCGATGCTTTGAAAAAGGTTACCCCACCTTAATTAATATATCGTAGTATATATAACGACTTTAACCTTCAATGACAGGCAATCCTTAAAAAATATGAAGTCCCTTTATAGGTTCTAAGTTAATCTGCTCAATATTTATGACGGCTAATTGGAAGGAACAACGATGTTAGTTCAAAATGATTCATAGCATCCTTTCCATAAGATGGAAATCTAAGAGAAAAACACTTAAAAAAAAAAAATACCATCCTACCCACAGTAATTGAAAAAGGATCATATTCTCCGCGAATGTCAATCCATGTATGTTTATGTATGTATTCGATATCGGTTAAAATCTTATTTGGCTTTAAGACCGATTCTTTGTCATGCGTTTCAAACAGCAGAAGAAGAAGTAAAAAACGGATTCCATCGGATTACATTCTTTAAATGGATTTATTCCCCATGCCCTTGAAAACAAAATGTCCTTGACATTTCATTTTGCATGGAAGGAATTTTAAAGAATTCAAGATGTGGTTTCTTAAAGTTAGAAGGGGAAACTTGTAAAGTTTCCCTCTTGTGAATTTCGGAAAAGCTTCTCGAGTGGATGGGGTGAAAGTGGACTTATTTTTTTTAGCGTATTTATCTTCAAATTACATATATGTATGTACGTCCATAACGTATAGTCAAATATAGTTCTCAGGTTTTATATAGGTTTTATATAAATGCTTCCCCTGTTGTACTGCTTGTTGCTCTGGCCGGTTTAAGGGTAGTTCTGACGGTGTCGATTTCAATACCAAATGGATATGTACGGTAAGATGGTGGTAAAACAACTACCAAGTTATCAAATTGTACAGTTTGCAATATTATAACATTTGCGGTTTAAAAAGCTAATATGGTTATCTAAATTCCTTTTCTGAAATTTAATTCAGATTGTTGAAAAAGGGTTTACTAAAGAAGAAGAATCGCCTAGATTCCAGTGCACAATTCCTGTTGTGTATATTTGGCATTCAGACCCAATTTTAGTTTGGCCATATCTGTAATAATTGTAACAATTCTATAACCTGTTTAACCTAAGGACAATGAAAGTCCTTTGATTTTTGTTTTATTTATAATAAATACACGCTTAAGTGTTTATGGTTGCCTTCCTAATGTTAAGCCATAGAGCGGGAGGTACATAGCTATGTAAATTGGGAGAAGGAAATAAGATATAAATACATATGTAGGTATGCACAGTATGTTTAAGGATTATGACGACAGGAAAAAACTGAGCTAGGTAGAGTATTCCATATCCGTGTTATACGGTTCAGGAAAGAATCTTCTCTGAACTTCACAGTACGACCGAAAATAGACTTAAGGATAAACTGGTTAGCATTCGAGGGCTAACAGTTTTGCACGAAAACTAGTAAAGGCTTGGAATGTAACTAGCTATTTTGCTTGAGCGTTAGGTCTGTTCCATTACTTTCTGTACTAAAAATTGTATAAAACATAATTCTCTAAGAGAATGATGAAAATTTCATGAAAGTTAGGGAACGCAGCGAACAATAAAACCATCCCTACTTGTGCGCGCTATCTAAGGCAAAGTCTTCATCCACTGCGTTGTCCCTCCGGGTTTGATTCGAAGAGTCCATGGGCCGGAGCGCTGGTGTTCATTCGCTCTACATGTCCTAGCCATCGATGTCGCTGTACAGCTCGTATAGTGCGTCGTTGAATTTCCTCCTCCAACGCAAATCGCCCGTCAACGCAAATGCGACCGAATATTTTACGAAGAATTTTTCTCTCGAAACGTCCGAAGATATCTTCATCCGCTTTTGACAAAGTCCATGCAGCGAAATAAAGTAGGACTGGGATGATCAAGGTTTTATATAGAGTCTCCTTAGTTGTTCGGGATAGGGCCTTACTACTCAATTGCCTTCTCAGCCCAAAGAAACAGCGATTGCAAGAGTTATTCTTCGTTTTATTTCTGCCGAGGTGTTATTGTCAGAATTAATAGCAGAGCCAAGGTAGACAAAGTCCCTTACTATCTCAAAGTTATAGCTGTCGATTGTGACGTTCTGTCCAATTCGTCGATGTTGCGTGTCCCTTCTGGTTGACAGCATATACTCGGTTTTGCCCTCGTTTACCGCTAAACCCATTTTGGTGACAGTCCGCTGTGTTCTTCCAATAATGTCGATATCGTCGGCGTACGCTAGTAGTTGCACAGACTTTTGAAAGATTGTGCCTCCGGTGTTGGCTTGTAAGTTTCGCACAATTCTTTCAAGAACGATGTTAAAAAAATCACATGACAGTGCGTCACCTAAAATCCTTTTTTGTCTAAATCCTTTTTTGACATCAAAGGTCTCAGTGAGATCGTTACCGACCTTGATGGAGCAGCGAGAATTCTCCATCGTCATTCTGCACAATCTGGCGAGTTTGGCAGGGATGCCAAAACTGGACATGGCTCTGTATAGCTCGTCTCTATAAATGCTGTCATATGCGGCCTTGAAATCGATAAAAAGATGGTGGGTATCGATTTGGACTTCTTGGAGTGTGAAGATTTGATCGATTGTGGACTTTCCTGGTCTGAAAACACACTGATAGGGGCCAATCAGGTTGTTGACGAAGGGTTTCAGACGTTCACACAATATTGACCAGACTGATACCTCTGTTATTGGCGCAATTGAGGGGATCTCCTTTCTTGTGACTCGGGCAAACGGTGCTGAGATTCCATTCATCAGGCATACACTCATCTGAGCGAATTTTAGAAATGAGTTGGTGTATGCTCTCTACTAGGTCATTTCCAGCTGCTTTGAACAGCTCGGCTGGTAAGCCGTCAGGTCCAGCAGCCTTGTTGGACTTTAGTTTGAATCTTGCTATCTTCACTTCTTTTCGGTCAGGTGGGCGGAAGTTTTGGTTATCTTTGTTTAGATTGAATGGTTGATAGTTACGCCATGGCGCCGTGGTTCAGTGGCTCAGTGGTTAGTGTGTGAAAATACTGAGTGGGGTTCAAAGTTCCATTTCCAGATAACACCTAAAAATGCCTAGCTTCTCATAACCATTCATGAGGCCTATTGTTTAATAACGTCTCCGAAGGACAATTTTTCTCGAATGTTTGGCGAAAACTCGCGAGATGTGGGAGGAAAGAATCGGAATTCGAACACCCCCTTACTTCACAAGCTTTACATACCTACACCAATTCTTTTTTATACAATCCTATATTTGGAATTAGAATAACGTAAACTAAGATTAGTGCTTGGTGCTAAATTCAAATAGGGAGATTATAGATTATGGATGTGCGCTAAGTATACGCAAACTTGTTAACTGAACTTCAAACTGACCTCTTAAGTTTATGCCATCCAAGTACGAAATAGATTGTAAACATTCAACAGACAAATCTGTATATGCAAATATGTAGTTGAGTTGTAGGTATACCAAATATTTTCTGAAAAAAACTAAATCTCCATTGGATTTTATTCTTCTTTTGATAGCTTTTTAAATCATTTGCTCAGATTGATTTAAATTTATTCATTAAAGTTAAGAGCAAAATTTGTTTGCTCACAGGATGGTAGTCCCAAAAATCTTACATCAACAAAAAGGAGTCAATATGGACATGGAAAGGAGGTTCTTATTAACAATAAATGTTAATAAAAAGTAATTGCTTATACTGGCATTGTAGTACGTAGAGTCAAAATTATACAATAATATTATTAAAATTGTTTGGCTTTTAGTTGGTAGGACCCTTCATCCTGCTGTACAAATCGATTACAATCCAATAACATTTCGCATTTCAACATCCAATATGTTCTCTTCCTCTAGAGCGCATGCAGCCAATCCCATTAATCATTGGAAATTTGCATTCTAGATTGCCCCTCATGCCGGGAATTGGGTACTATTCACTATGTCGAATCATATAGTACCTATTACTGTTCTAGTGGTTCTCGAAACGTTGACATGAATTTACTTTCGGAGAAATTAATTTAAAAGCAATTTCCCCTTATTCATGGAATAAACATCGTTCTCACGTTTTGGTGATGACGCATTTCTATACTGTCGCATAGGGCGCCCACACGTATGTATTCGCATATCAAATGACTATCCTTAGTAACTTGTAGTTTCAGTTATGATAAAATAATATGTAGCGGAATTGCGGAGGGCTACCTCAATGTAGAGGTAATAATTGAAAAATTAATATTCACGGCAACTATGTAAGACTTAGGACGTAGGTAAGGACCAGATAAGGAGCAGAATTGTGTTTCAGATAAGGACCAGAATTGTGATCGAAAATAGAATCCTCTAGAAAATGACCAACCCCCAACGTATACAATACCTAAAGCCACGTAGCGATTATTATTAAATATTGAAATTGAGAAGTGGATTGGACATTTGATATCCGATGAAAAAGTGGATGAATCCATTTCACAGATCACCCTCTTGAACAGTTACCAAGGGTGAAATAGCGCATCATGTCACGTCCGCTATTGGGCTCATGAAGCATGAATTACATGGTAGTGTGATATGGTATAATTCATCTTTTGGGCGCCGTGGCTCAGTGGTTAGTGCGTCGGAATACTGAGCAAGAGGTTCGAAGTTCGATTCCTAGACAACAGCAAAAGTAAGTATTTTCACGTCCGAGAGTTAAAACTGACATAAAGGAGCTTTTCAAAATAAAAAATTGCCTCTTCCATTCGTGTAAAAAATATACCACGCACAACACGAATGAAATTATTTGTATTCTAATTCATACTCTTCAGACCTGATTGGTTAATAAGAAAACTCACCAGATTTCTGATACTTGATAATACTGATACTAGAATGAATAATCTTGATCAGTATTTTGCATTATTTAAGTTCCGAAACATTTCCCAGTGTGCCACATCTCAGTCACTAATTAGATGTGTGGCAGTAGCCCAATTGACGACACAGTAGGGTTCTGTGCTAGATGGTTAAGTATAGTAGTAGCACTTGACTAATATAGAATCCACTGAGTTTGAAGATAGTGCGTTGACTGTCTGAGAAAATATGTATTCTAGAGTCCTTGATACCTTTTTTAAGACTTAGTGGAGCGTAGGACTCAATAGGATAAATTTAAACGTGCGACAAAGTGCGACACGTTCCCAAAGGCACCAGCACTTTGTTGTTGGGTCTAAAAATGACAGCTCTAACTCCATATTACATCTCAGATCGATCGTTAAGGCAGGTCTAGTACTGGTACTTTATTAGACCAGTTTTCACGGTCCAATATTTCTCCCCCAAGTAACATTCCAAAACCTACTCTCGGCTGTAGTACGAAAAATCTTCTTTCTTGGAATTGAGTCCACTTGTAGATGTATTTTAGCTGGAGCTTTATCGCACATCTAGCAGCTATGTTCCTAATGAAGACTTGTGGACATATAATTTACATCTAATAAAATAAGACCGTAAGTTCTGGCATACAGATGGCTTCTGGACTTCAAGGCCCTAGTGGTACGCTCAATTGCCTTGGATATCAACAATTTGATAAGGTTCAAAATTAACCAGTCATTAAAACCCTTGTAAGGATTGAGATGGAGGTGGGCGTGCTATGTTTGATTGTAACTAAAAACAATCAACAAACACAACTAATAGCAATGTAGCCCAATCTCTCTAGATTGAGTAAACAATTATAAATGACTAGTGACCACAGAACAGGAGAGAGGACATCTTCTTATTTTTGTTTGCTAAATTTTAGTCTAAAATTTTGTTTATTATTTTTGTATAACTTTGTCATTCCTTGAGGCTGTCTTTAAGAGTAATTACAAACACTCACACCAGAGCAATTATTTAACTTTTCAGCAGATTCTTTATATGTACATGCCGGCCTCTTCAAAACTAGGAGGGGGGATGGATTCTTCATTGACTGGATGCGGGTTCTCTTCTTGCCCTATCACTCTCTCTATCTGCCCATTAAGTAGCTGCTGGAAATGCTGCTTAAATACATCTACTAATTCCTGTGCTTCGGTGACTAGGTTTCCTTCACTGTTTCGAAGAGCCTGCGTTCCGGGCTTGAAGCCAGCTGCCAGTTGCTTGGCTTTCCTGAAAAACATCCGGATGTTGTTCCTATCGCGGGACTCTTCGATATCCTTGAGCTGGGAGGCTGCGTGGGCCCTTTTCTTCTTACGCAGGATCTTCTTCTCCTCCCTTCTTCTGGTTCGATACTCTTCTCTCGCTGCCCTTGTTTTGCGTTGCAGCGCTTGCAAGTGTGCATTTTCTGTCACCTTTTTCCGGCGTACGCATTCATCATCATACCAAGGGCTCTTTTTGGGTGGTGGCTGGTAGCCTATGGTGGTCTCTGCTACCCCTTTGATGATGTCGCGATACTGGTTCCACAGATTGTTGGTGTTTTGTGGATGGTGAATGCACAGCGGAGAGTCTCTCACTCAGGCGCTCCCTGTAGTCTCTAGCTACTCCAGACGTGCTAAGGCTTCCAACGTTGAATTTCTTTTTCTGGGCGGTCTGCAGCTTCTTCTCATTGGATAGTCGAGCTCTGAACTTAGCTGTAACAAAAAAATGGTCAGAGTCGACGTTTGCCCATCTGAACGTTTGCACATTCATGCGTGCCTCGCATCTATTAGCACGTGGTCGATTTGGTTGGCGGTTCGACCATCTGGAGAGCGCCAGGTTGCTGTGTGGATTCGTAGTCTTGGAAACCTAGTGCTACTTATCACCGTATTACGAGCTGCTGCAAAATCGATTAGCGGAAGCCGTTGTCTGTTGTCGTGTCGTGGAGGCTGTGCTTTCCAACTAATCCGCCGAAGATGTTTTCCTTACCGATTTTGGCATTGAAGTCCCCGAGTATGATTTTGACATCATACTCCGGACAGGCTCCGTATGCTCCGTCCAGGAGGTCATAAAACTCTTCCTTGATAGAGTCTTCAGCTTCGTCGGTAGGGGCGTGTGCACATATTATGCAACTGTATGTAACTAAGCTGGAAGGAATAATGTAGCTATGTATACCTAATTAATCTTAGAAATATTTTAGATTACAGTTTCACCCATCTACCGCCTTTTATTTCCCTAGATTCACATCTGTAACAACAACCCTTATACAAAATTAACCTCCATTTTTTCGATTCACTCCATTTCATCTTCCCCCTTCCCAATAATAAAAATGAAATCGCCTTTTTGCGAAAATCCTTGAACATCCGATCCGCTTAATTGCGTCTATCCAAAACATACACACACATGGATGCATATCCTAGCAACCTTATTACTTTTAAAAATCAAATTTCCCAGATAAAACCACTTTTCACTGTCATCCCACGCAGAAAATTGAAAACCCACAGGAGCTACTTTCAAAAGAAAACCATACTTACTCATACACCTCTTAGCTAGAAAATAAGGACATCAATTGAAGATAACTAAGATGCGGGTAATAATAATACCAGTAAATAAACTTATACGCGAAATGTTGACAAAGCTCCTACCGCGACGCGTATAGCTATTACCATCAACGTTTTTTTTTTTTCCTTTTTGACAGGCAGGCAGTCGTGTTGACGGTTTTGCATCCACGTACTTCCGTTCTGGCTAAGCCAGTTGTCCGGGGAGCGAAGCAGGATTCAATTAAATTGATTTACGACAAAACTGAGGCGTGTGTGCACGTCAAGGATGCTCGAATATATTTATCTATGGAAATTTTCTCCTGTACACGTCCAAGAAACCCACTCTTACGCGTAAAAGAGGCCAAAAATAAAACTCCAAAAGGAAACACACAATTCACTGTCAATAGGCACACAAAATTGGCCTTGTGTCGGTTTCGTTAAAAGGGAATTTCTGTGTCGTTTCATTGGTGCCATCACCATGGTAGAATTGTTTATTTTTTGTTTGTGACTTTAAATGGTTTGTATCTCGACAGTTAGATGGAACAAAAATTCGCGAAAAATATAATAAAAAAAAAAAAAAAAATTTAAGGCGGTTTTGAGTTACATACATACATATACATATATTTTTTTGGATTATGGAAGATTCACTATGGCGAGACATTGGTGGCGTATAAAAGGCATTTCACCGTGAAAAATGAATAAAATTATTATTTCCGAATGGGATTTATCTAATCTGCTTTTGATTACCTATCTACTTATACATACATATAAGGTAGATTTAAAGTGTTATAACTTTAAAAATTTATAGGGGTCTGCAAAAGACATAGATACATACGTCAGAATCAAACTGTGTGAGCTATTTTTTCCCACGGGGGATTCATCTCTGAATCAGTCTAATTACTACCATCTGTAGGTACTGCCATGTTTAGGTCAGGTTTGTCGAGGTTTAGGTCAGGTTTGCATCTATGTATGTATATACATATATTGTACTTACATATTATAAGGTAATGATATTGAACTAGATCCATTATTTTGGGTCCAACTTTGATGGTTTCATAGTCTTGGCATTCAATTACGAGGTTTCTCTATTTTCTAATGGATACAAGTCGGTGCTGGGATTGCTTTACCCAAAAATGGCGGAATATGGTCTTATTTGCTTTCGCAAAACAGACCAAATCAGTGTGTACATATGAAAGGCACCTAAGTCGATAGATGAGGTTCGATGAGGATAGATGAGGGCGTTCCTCATAAAGTAATACTTAAGTAATACATAAAGTAATACGTAACGTGCTAACGTAATACGTCTGTGCTAAAGTGTTTCTTTCATAAAGAATTTACTCTGTGGGTGTTTACTAATATTGAGCCAGCCTTTAACGACATATTTACATGGCAAAGCAATATTAAGCAATTTATATAGAGCAAAATTTTGTACCCACTCCATTTGCAATTGGATCGGACCGATGCTGAAGTCTCTTGAAAAAATCCGATCCTGGGAGTAGTGCAGTAGAAGATAAGTCAATACTCACAATACTAAGAACGCCACAGGGCGGCATTCTCTCAGCACTCATAAGGCTTCTCGTGCTGGAAGAGATTTTTGAAATATTATTGGAAAGGGTTATGTAACTAGTCTAGTCATAAATATTGATACAGTTTTTGTTGCAGCCATTCTAAATAAAATATTTGTTGCACGCTTTTCATGTTAACCGTTATTTAACCCGTTGCTTTTATGCTTCCTTGTTGCGGAAAAGATTGGTTTTAGTCGTTTACAATCATGGAATGGGGTGATATCGAAAATTGTGTCGTGAGGTGATATCTTTCGGACCTTGCAACCACTTGGAATCACCCGGTGTTTTGTTTATCGTACCATAAACTTATTCGAGGATACTTATGATTGGCCAGGTGGTAGTCCAGACTTCAACCCTTTGGACTACAAGTTGTGATCCGTTTTGGAGGCAATGGCCTGCTCTACTCATCACAGAAATATTAACTCTTTGAAGCGAGCCCTTGTCCGTGCTGTCAACAGGAGAAGTCTAAAGAAAACTCTTCGGGCCGGAGAGCGCTGGTGTCCATTTGCTCTACATGTCCTAGCCGTCTCAGACGACTAATGATCAATTTTTTGATTAGGTCAATGTCGCTGTACAACTCGTATAGTTCGTCGTCCAATCTCCTTCTCCAAAACCCTTCAACGCAAACGGGACTGAATACCTAACAAAGACTTTTGCTATCGAAACAACGGAGGATATCTTCATCCGTTTTTGATAGAGTAAGTGCTTCAGCGCCGTGAAGTAGGACTCGGAAGATCAAGGTCTTATATAAAGACTTTCCTTAGTTGGGATATGGCTTTACTCCTCGATAGCCTTCTCAGCCCTAAAAACATAAATTGGTAAGAATTACTCCTCGCTTTACTTCTGCTGATGTGTTGTTGTTAGAATTGAGAACAGAGCGAAGGTAGATAAAGTCCTTTAATACATCAAAGTTATATATTTAGTCAATGGTCTGGGACACTAAAGGTACGCATTTGTATCAGACGGAGATAGTGTTTAATTAGAAAGACTAGATACTAAATTCAATTCCAATATTTTTCTAATAAGTGATTGTATTTCCACCATTTTCCTATGTTTAAATCAAATTGAATCCTTAAATGAATCCTTAAGTAGGAGTTGATGCACTTAACACACACTTAAGTCAACTAATTTAAAATTCCTTCTGTCTCATGACCCAAAATAAACCCAAACCAACTAGCTAATTAATTTGAAGTGATGTAGAAAATTCTCTGCAGCGTTGTGTCATCAAAAAAGCAATTAGATCTTAAATTTCGTGAAATTAAAACATTCTGAAAGCAATAAATAACCCTTAAAGCTAAAGTATTCATCATAAATTTTATATGTATGTATGAATAAAATCAACGCAGCAGACGTTATCATTTCATATTCAAAGACACCGCCTCAGCTCAATCAACTAAACTTAATTACTTTATAATAAAACTCACAATGAATTGACAAATTCTCCACACCCTACTTTATTTATAATCCTTTTGTCAGCAGCACAGTCACACAGCCACACAGGAGAGACATTGTAGCAAAGGAGAACTTTCAAGGAGATGCAACCAACTTCAAAACTTTAGTGGGTAGTAGGTACGATCTTTGTTGACACTTTGAGCGATGGCGTTTATTATTTCATTCAAATTTGACGAACGCAAACAAGCGCACCCTCTCGTACTGTTGTTCTAGACAAAGTCCTTGAAAAACAACTTAGATATCTCCCTGTCTATATATTGAGACCCTGGCTGTGTATGGTCTATATTTATTTGTACTCACAGAACATTTTTCTAGATACAAAAGTTAATAGGATGGAAAATGTGCCTGTTGAGCGGAAGAACATTATTTAAATTTTATTGGATTTACCAAATTTCTAGGACATGTGCTGTCTGGCGACGACATGAGGTAATGATGTGATAAAGTGATACTCAGTCATCTTTAGTTGCTCAAAGGGCTGAGTAATTCTTAGCTATTTAAATTTGTCTGCATACTTTTAATTACTTTTCAACCATAAAAATTTTATTTGCCGATTCGATTAAGAAAATTCATTAAGAAATTTCATTACATCACGAAAGGATCCCTGCTGAGTGCATGTGCCTAGACGAAGGATTGAGAGTTTCGTCATTGCGGCCACCTTTCATTACAGTCATGTTTATATGTTCATATGTACATACATACATATATTTTTCCAATTTCATTATTTGGAATGAATTCGTTGGAAAAGTTACACGATACTTAAACTGAGATATGCATTTCACATGGAGCTTCATCGAGTATGAATGGTCTTGGATAAGGTTTGCATTGTATGCAATAAGTTGATGGTCGTGTGAATAAAGGGAGAAATTATTTGCGAACTTTCATGGATTTTAATCTCCTCATTGTTCGGGCAAAATAATTACTTGACTTTGTAACCGACCAGTTAAGTGTGATAAATTAAAAAATCAGCGCTGTTTACCATGGACATTTTATGGAAGTCATTAAAAATATTATATGCCCTGAAAGCCTTTTATTATTTTATGTTCTCATGTATTTATAAAATGTAAAGGAAATGTAAGTACGTATTTTATTTAAAGGATAATTTGTGGTTGGTCATGAAACCATAGTTAAGTCTTAAGAACTTGTAAGCAAAGCTGTTAATGGTATATTCGTGTCTATCCCTCTAGGTAGGAATAAATCAAATTGATTTGTTTTATTACATGGTAGAGGCTCACTTTTACCGCTATCTATCCTAATCATTTTACTTTTGTAGTGTTGCATGAGCTCTACAGGGTGCTTAGATTGTATCACTTACCTTGGAAAATTGGCTAGACACAAAAGCGGGTAAAGAACTTTATAAACATAATATTTCTGTATTTTATTTTAAGGCTGAAATAGAGTAGGTATCTACCTTGAGAGCAAGTATTGGTTCCCCGAAAAATGTTAAACTCGAGGTTTTAATCAAACTGGACATTTCTGATAGAGAAGCTGAAAACAGTAGTTTCATCAGTCTCTCTTTACGGATTTGTAGCGGGTGGAAATCCCACACTAATACTAAATACTCAGTTTCGTCTTTAAAATATACCCACATTCAGATGCAAAAAGAAAAAAAAAACACTCACACCGAAACACTTTTCCACGGGACGGCCGTTAGATTTTACTTTTCTTCTGTTATCCTTTCCTTCTCGATCAGTCGTAGATCTTTTTGTATGTTCGTTAATGGTGTGTAAATTTCCACCCAATTCTGCTTTGATCAAACATATGGGTTATGAGGAACGGTGGAGGTGACAGGTTGAAATACTGCATATTCAGTGTCTCCCTTTTGAAGTCACCATTCCGGGCAAAGAGGTAAGCTATATTGTCCAATTCGGTATAAGTGTTTGCAGCAGCCGCCGTGACCAGGTAGGAATTGTGCTAGGTGATAGTTGCGGTCTCTATATAATAGGTTTCTCCAGGCATCGGTTATGGAAATCAGTTTGTCAGTCCATCTACCTTTCGTAGTATTATCCCACCTGGATTGCCACATCGCTATTGATGTTACCTTTTCCTCTTCTTTTATCCTCTTTTCGTGGATCTTTAACGTCTCGCTAGCGAAGACATCGATGAAATCATTTTGGCTATGTGCTATTATCGCGCAGAGCCTGTATGTTGCTGACAGTTTCCTCCGTGTTTTTTGATAATTTGTAGTAATCGGCGCTCCTCATTCCGGGGGATCATATAGAAGAATTGAGCTGACGGAGCAGTCATAGTAGAAACCTTCTAGCACATCTACATAGGTGCACCGATGTTTGCAGTAGTGACTCTTTTTTCCTTGAGTACTTCACATGTCTTTTAAACTTGTGCCCAGTACCAATCCTTGGGGGACTCCTATGAAGATGTTGTAGTACTTTACCTCATCTTCAGTTTGATACCTCAGCTTCCTATTGGTAAAGTATTTTGTAATTGTCTTAAGCAAGTAAGTACATAGTATGATATGCATTCGACCTACGTCATTACTGCTTGTAAGTCTGCTTTTCTCCTGGCTTGCTAGACTGCATCGGGTTTGTAAATACTTTGACCTGAGTTTTTTCACTTCCTTGTTCCACAAATACCATAGTACTCATCTTCTACTGGCTGGTCTACTGGTCATTGCTGCATCCCACGCCATGGACATAATGTAAATGAGTTGGTATGACAGAATCTCTGTGGTTTCGCTATGATTTCAGATGTCGCTGTTCATCATTTTCTGGAAACTGTCTTTGTCGAAGAGTTTGTTTTTCTATTTTGGCCCAGTTGGTTTAAGGGGGTGTGAGGCTTTCCTTTGCGGAATTTCAAATATTATCTTCTGACCGTCGCTGTTCATATGTCAACAGCGTCAATCATATGATTGAGCGGGCATTGTTTGCAATCCCTATATTTAGTAGAAATACCATTTTTAGCTTTGGTGAGCTTGGTAACGCACTCTTTTGCCCATGACTTGAAATTACAGCCTATAATCACTAGAGTTCTAGTGAGCGCCGCCGTGGCTCAAGTGGTTATTGCGTTGGACTATGGAGCGAGAGGTTCAAAGTACAATCCCCGATTCTCACGAGCGTCTGACCAACATCCGAGATTATAACTGGCATGAAAGTGCTTCTAAAAAAAAACAGTAGATCCTTTCCATCGAGTAAAGAATATAACACGCAAAGCACGAATGGTTGTGAGAAGCTAGGCCCTGGGTCCCATTGACCTGAATCGTCAAATAATTGTGTCGAATTCTATCGCATGGCAAATTATTTCGGATCTTTGACGCTGTGGAAACGTACAGCGCCTTTGTGGCACACTTTAACCTCTTATTAAAGCAAAGAAGGCAATTGAGTAGAACCCTATCCCGACCAATTAAGGAGACTCTGTATAAGACATTGATCATCCCAGTCCTGCTTTATGGCATCTAAAGTAGATGAAGATATCCTCGGTCACTTTAAGAGCAAGATTCTTTGTAAAATTGTCGGTTCCGTTTGCGTTGATGGGCTATGGAGAAGGAGGTTCAACGACGAACTATACGTGCTGTACAGCGACAACGACCTAGTCAAAAAATTACGCATCATTCATCCAAGATGTCCAAGATGGCTAGTGGATGAACACAAATATTCCGGCCCGTAGAGTCTTCGAATCTAAATCGGTGGGACAACGCAGTAGAAGAAGACGCCGCCATAGGTCGCGCGCGCAAGTAGAAGGAGACCTCAACTGACTTGGAGTGCGCAACTGGAGGCAGTTAGTTAAGGATCGGGCTAACTGGATAGGCTTGTTATTGGAGGCCCAAGTTCACCTCGAACTGGAGCGCATAAGAAAAAGAAAAGGAACGAAGGAAGAATACCAACCGAAAAGGCATTATCTTCCACAGATAAAAAAATATAACATCCAACCGTGAAATCTATGAGCTCTTCCAAGACATGAATATAGTCGAAAAGTTAAATCGTATTGACCAAATTTACTCGATCACATCGAGAACATGGACAGAATTTAAGAATAGAAGGCATTAGATTCTAGATGACCAAGAAAATCAAGCCAAGATCAAGCAATGGCGGATGTCAGTGCAGTAATGGTGACATCTTTTCAGTCAGACTTTTTCAGGCTTTTTCAGTCTTAAGATTGAAAAAATAAGTAACAAAAAAATGGATATAAGAAGTTACAAAGGATTAGTATTTTCCATGCGCCTCTTATTTCAAATATGTATTTATTTATTTTATGACTGTCATCAAACAATTGCATTGCTCGGCAGCTACACGGACTTTAAAAAAAAGAAAAAAAGACTTCCGTTGCCAATCCTCAATTTTTAAACTTTTCAAAATGACACAAGTACTTTTTAGATCTGAGTTCATCTGTGCAAGTAAATTACCTTGCGTGTAGTATTTCTTTTTCAAAATTCGTCTACTTTCACTCACATTAAGCTATTCCTGGTTTCGACGTCATACACCTTCTATTCACATTTAAATGATATTCAAATCATCAATAAATCTTAATTTAATGTTCAAAAATGAGATCTCAGTTTCTGAGCAGTTTTCGACACAATAAAAAAGTGAAATAAACAAAATTCCATTGTACGTATATTTCTATTTCACTAAAGTTATGTTAATGATTTGTTCAGACACTATTTTCATGTTTTCTAATTAAGACATGAGAATTAATTTTCAGCATCCTTTTGACAATGAATGCCTTGGAATTCGTAATTATTACAAACAATTTGTGAATTACCTACTAAACACATTAAAAGTCACAACCGTCGTCACAAAAGTGTCCTTTATACGTTTCTTAAGTTTTTTTTACGACTAATTAAGGGATAAGGGTCACAGCATTGTATGTCATTTTAAGTGTTAAGTAAATGTTACTGTATGCGTTAATAAACGTTTCACATTAAGCTAACGCATCTGACTTGTAGATTTCATCCAATGATTTATTAAACGTCCTTGAGACAGTATAAACACGGGTCCAGTCGATAATAATTTTTGGGGGTTTTGTTATCCTTCTTTATTACAGCTTACATAGAGGGAAACTAATTCAGTGGCGAACCATGTACCTCACAGTTCTTTGAGTTCATGATTTGAGGTTATATTTTGTTTAATTCAAAATGTAAGAGAAATTAGTTGTAAATATTTGAAGTGAGGTTTAATATACATAGGGCTGTAGAAAATGAAAACAAATAATTTAATTAAGGTAACGAATTTGATTGAAGTGTTGATATTTGCGCTTATAAAATGACCTTACACGAAATTCTATTATGGTAGTTTGTAATCCGCAAAGTATAATCCCGAGCATATAGTTATTTCAACTGTGCGTGCTATATGTACTGCAATAGTTCCGTGGCCGAAGTTAAATTGAAGGAACTGGAATTCTTTATACGGTCATGCAAACTGAAACTTATACATACATGCATACATATATACATATGTAAAATAAAATAAATATTTGGCGCAACAGGTCCATGGGACTCTGTGGGCCCAGCTTCCCACGACCATTCGTGTTATGCGTGTTATATTTTTTACACAAATGGAAGGAGCCTACTGTTTAATAACGTGTTCGAAGGCCAATTTTTTATTTGAGAAGCTTTTTCATGACAGTTTTACTCTCGGATGTTTGTCAGACGCTCGCTAGAGGTAGGGCCGTGAAAGAAATTTTAGGTGTTGTTTGGGAATTGAACGTCAAACCCCTCGCTCCGTAGTCCAACGCACTTACCACTTGAGCCATAGAATAGAAGTCGCCTACTTCCGGGCGAGTCGAAGGGATCCGCAGCTTATCGAATCTTATCGAATCTCATCAGAAAAGTTTATAGGCAACTGACGGGGACCATAATTTATGCTTTATGCTTTTGTGTAAGGCTTGAGCAACAATATAGTCTGGTGCGTTTGTGGAACGATATATTTCGAAGCATTTTTTTTCTTTTGCTCTGACCTTGTTTGTATTTTTTAAGTTCATCACTACTAAAGCGTTTACTCGACATTCTAAGAAGATGTAAAAATTCGGACTAGTCTTTTCCATTAGGAAATTTTATAATGAGGAACCCCATGGGTTATACAGGACGATAGGAAGGAAAGAAACGTTTCTATTTTCACACCTACGTACTTAAGTTTTTAAACTACCACTTTGGTATTTGTTCCTCTTCTGCTTATCTCATTATTAAGGCTCTCAGACGTAAAATTGTTGCTCATAAAATATACGCCTTAAGTTGAACCTTTATTTTTATTACGTGTAAGTTACCCTATATGTATGTACATACATATATTGGTTACCCGATAGTACAATCATAAGGTTTCTAGATTATTCACTGCCAACTAAGGGCAAAACTTCGTCTCATACGGTTCCAAAGTCCTTTATAGTTGCCTCATTTGTTGTTTTTTTTAATTCCACTATTTATTTTGTCGACGGATACAAAACTTCCAACCCTTCGATGTTGGTTGGCACAATTTTGCAAAACTTAATGGCACTTAAGCACAGACGCCAAGGGTTCCGCTTTTCTAGCGAATCCCAAGCATTTATAATAGCCAGCGACATTGAGACATTCCTAATGGTTTCGGTTAATGTCAACACTTGTTGCAATATACATATTTATTTATGTATTATAGGTATGTAGGTACCTACAACAGTCCACATGAGACAAATCTGAAATGGTCAAAACATGCAATTTATTTTAAGAGCTATTTTCTAAAGCCAAACATGAAACTAATGATTAGAAAAGGATTGTATGCCAAAAAGGTGAAAGCATAAGGACTATTAGATTAAGAATAATGTATAGCTCTGTGTAGGACACTATTTCCTACAATAATAATGAAGTGTCCATTAGAACATTTTTTTTTCTGGACAGTCTATATCACATTTATTCTGGACATAGGACGATAAATACGCTAGAAAGTCGTACCACTTCTACGATGAAAATTAATAAATAATAAGTTCACATTACTGCAAGTGGAAGAATAAAAAAGTCAAACAAAACTTGCTCCTAAGCAACATACAGTATATCTAATAAATTTAAAGCAACCTCTTTAAATCGCTTTCAGGATATTCTCTGGTTAGTGGAGACTCTCAAGAGCTTTTTCTATTTTCGAAACCTGGAGGAGAACACAAGTGATACCAGTATTAATTTTCGATTGGAGTAGTTTTATCCGGCGGAGAATCATCTCTACAATTGGGATAAAAGTTTATTGCGCAAAAGCGTAACCCGATGTTTACGAATGTAAAGAAGAGAAGAACATGAGAAGTTACTTTTATACATCTCATTCGGTTCAGAAGTATTTTGCATCCATTCTCATTCTAAAGAGGAAAGGAATTCTATTCTTAGAAAAGCTGGTGAAAATGCTTAGCAGTTTATAGTGAAGATGTTTTTGGATTTAGGGGCTATACTTGTTAAAGTGGATAAGCATTTCTCTTAGAGGTGGCGGAATCACCTTTTGAAAATGTACATACATACATATGTACGCACTCGTCGCAAATCCTTAGGGATGTAACCTACAAAAGCATATGTTATTAGATTTACTCTACAGAATAGCAACACGCTCTGATTCTTGCATCCTTGTCAGCTGAGTGTTTTTAATTTCAGATAGAGTATGTGTACAAAGCTAATGATTTACATGTCAGCGTTATCGTCTCACTCTAGTGAGACGATTTTATTCACACCTGCATACATTCATTATTATTGCCTGATAAGTGAATTGGATATCGTGTCCCAACAAAGAAAATGGGTGGTCGCCATAATGTTCAAACTGATTCTTTTAATGGAGTCATTGGTAGTATTGTTCAGCCAGGATATTCTATGGGTGAGAGGCTTGATTGGTTGATGCGATTCCTGATTTTTATACGCCAGTTTGAGTTTTATGATACGAGTCCATCTACAGTAAACAGTACCCCTTTTCAAATGTTCCCTACCACTTGGAACATTATTCTTTAAAGCTTGTATGTATGTATAAACATAATATTGAAAGGCAAAGGTATAGAAGAATGGGTACGAAATAGAAAGGAGTGGGTATGTGCCTTACTTTTGAATTATTACGAAATATAAGTGTGGGGAAATAAGATTAATTATTCATTATTCCATTTCAGCATTAAAATTCACGATGTTCTGTTGAAGTTGTACTACCAGCAGAGTCTGGCAGCAGCCTGTTTTAAGGCAAGGAAAATCGACTCTGAGTTTGCACAACAGCCGAAGTTCTGGTGTAGTTGCGTCACACAAGATGATCTGAACTCAAGTGAAAATTATACGAAAATCAATCTGGGCTACTGCTAGTTTTTCTCCGGCATCAATTAGCTGGACTTACGACAAACTGCTTATTATATTGCAGAACATGCTGCACCAAGTGGTCCCATGACTAGTATCGATTTTCAGAAACTATATATTTATATAAATATATTCTAGTAAACCACGTTTACCGAGTTTTCTCCGAAACACTCTAGCTATCAAAATCATACTAGGTTTCAGATTCGTCCCGTATCTTCCGGTATGGGTACATGTGGCTTGTCGTTTAATGAAACGCAGTATTGCAACCATTTAAAGAGCACAAGACCTACAGAATGGGACTTGTACGCGTATTGCTAGAACTGGGAAGGTTTGCATATAAAGGCAACTGGTCGGCAACACGTCCAAATTAAGTATCCTTAAGTCTTTTTTTTTTTTCAAATTGATGCTAACTAGCTTCTTCTTTCTGTGGTACTTTTAATCAGTAAGATTTCTTCTATCAATATTTACCTGTGTTGGGTGCCGGGGCATAGGGACATTCCAGGGAATTGTAAGGCCGATAAACTTGCCAGAATGGAAACAAATATACCCATCCTACCAGAAAAAGTTAACTTGCAATCACTACTTGCAAAATAAAGTTCAAGCTGGATGCTTTAACCTTTAACGACAAAATAAATTTGGCCAAAACTGGATTTTAAACGCTTTATGTTTTCTCTCAATAGATTGCATATAGACACTACAATAGGTGACATCACTCGGCACTGTCTAATAGGTAAGCCTGCTATAAGGCTGGGCCTTTTGCGAACGGCTTTTGTAGAAGCTGTATGGATGATGTAGAATAAGATTTTCTCATCTTCTTTGTTTATGCTCTCTCCCGTAAAAGAAAGCTTCACTTAGGAGCCTTCTATTTTAAGGATATAGGCGATCTGATAAGCAAAGATATCAAGGGCGCCTTACGCTTCATCAGAGAGAAGCTTGCTTCTATGATCCACGTGGTATCACGTGCCTAAGTGTGTTGGCGTTTCTAGGCTATCAGACATTTCCACCAACTAAACAACCAAAATTCTTTCTAAAGTGTCTTCACATATTAAGTATTTGTAGTAGCTTGTTCGTTTTATTGGGTTTTACGTAGTTGAGTTTATCATTGCTTTGTCTTTGATATGAACATTTTATCGTTAAACATTTGTGTTAAACAAATCATAGATTTGTTAGCTTAATAATGTTTTAGAATACGGTTTACAGGTAAGGGCCAATATCAAATGAAAATTGGGTTCAGCGGATTCACTCGTTCAGACGTTTCTGTGGGGAAGATTTGAATGCACATACATAACTGATAAAAATGATTTTCCCATTGCTTTGGAATCCAAAAGGAGTGAATCCTTTACCAATTGGAAAACAACATATAAATCAAATTGAAAAGCTATTTATGAAAACCCTTTTCTAAAACATTTCTCATAAATTCTTGTGCCAATGGCAATCCTGATGATCATAAGCGTTTTCTTTGTACGTACCTGAAGTGTTTATTTACTAATTTTCTCCTTCAAAAGAACTCCTTCTCTTTGGCAAATTAGAATTTCTTACAATATTAAATTTGCCAACATACCAACATAAGTACCTACATATTTGTATAAGTGTACCTAGTACGAAGTAATTTAATAAAACTGTAAACAAAACTGGAATGTAGAAGTACTTGCAATCTTCAAGCTGTTGTTCATACGATTTTATACAAACAAATGTCCGTTAAGGATTTTTCTTTTCTTTCCTTAGACCAAAGCATTCTTTCCTGCATGGCTGGCAAACCAACATGTGTTATCGTTATGTCGACAGAAATGTTCTCACTGTGTCGTCTTTTTGAATAGGGTAAATTGGTTTGGTATCATAAAAAGTAATACAAAAACTGAAATCAAGTACAAATACTGAAATTATGCAGAGAAACGGAGAGTAACAAAAATGTTCAGAAACATTTTATAAACCTTCATAGCATTGGTGCTCAGAATTTCCAAGAGAAAATGTCAAGCTTAATCCAAGACATACATATGCAACATATAATTTTCAAAAATTCATGTAAAACAGTATCGCTCCCATCTTTCTAAATTTTTTTTCCAACTTTCCAACAGTGAAAAAGTGGACTTGGCACTAATAGTCTGGGTAAAGCGTTTGTTCTCAATAGATCACTTTTCAGCATGTTCTTGAATGCAAGTATTTCAAACAAAACTTTAATCGTTTTTCTTCACCAACTATACTCTCGTACCGAATGTGGAAATCTGGAGTTTCTGGTGACCTTCATCTTCATAGTGAAAGAGCGTGCCTAAATCAAATCATGCTTTCATAGAAAAGGATATATTTCAAATTTCCTGCCCGTTCTTTCTGTACTATTGTACTATTCTACTTTACCTACTTCAAAAAGTCGGATAATAAATTCTCATCCCAACTGCCGTAGACCCTCGCAGTCATGCTTATAAGTATTTATTTGCCAACGTATCACATGCATGGTAGAAATGTCTGATTTACAGTGCGCTAAGGAGCTACATATCCTACATTCCATCAGGAGTCTGTTGTAAAAGTGTGTATCATTTTACACATCTTTGAAATGCATATTCTCTGTGTATGCTTTTACTGTATCTTGTGAAAACGTCCAGATACAAAATCCAATTGTGTGTGCTTTCAGGATTTCCTTTAATGTTTATGGTTGAAATCCATGCTATCCCTTGCAAAATGTTTCCTTTGCTAGTCCTTCCAACCAGCTTGAGCTTGCTGCAACTGTCCCAAGGATTTAATAAAAATTTCCATACAGTATGTCATTTTGCATTATTGATGGTAAGTGTGTGAGAACAGTCCTGTAAAAATAACAGATTTTAAGAATAGAATTTCCAGTTGAAATTTAACTTCAATTGTGGTGTATCTTACAAATGGTATCCTTTTTGTTTGTCTACTCCATAAAACACTGTCACGCGGATGAAAGCGATGCAGGTGGATCGATATAAATATTCATTCCATTCGTAGCTATAGACATTTCACATTCGGAAAAATGGAATGTAGTCTCCTATATGGATTCTTGCTAGTCACAGGACACTCAGAAATGATGAATATACATACTTTCGGTGGTGCATAAAAAATGAATATTTCTAAGGTATAAATATCGATTTTATAGCTTGAATCGTTTTTGCATGATTGAGTTATGAAAAATTCTCAGGCAATGGGCAAGCAGAGTTAAAAATGCATTAAGGTATGGGAATGATTTATATTACGAATTCTTTATGGAAGAAGTATTTTATTTAAGGATTTTTCACAGGTGGCAAAGTTAAGGGTTTTTTCTAACAAATGGTTTTATGTATAATGTGACTTACTAACTCACAAATAATAAAGTTGAAATTTGTAAGATTTAAATTTAAAGTCCACATGAAATGCTACCAACTATGAAGTTAAAGATACAAACATAATTTAGTCAGACTATAGTCAATGGTGTCTACATTTTGCGGCTATACGTACCACGTTTCGAAAATGTCTCAAAGTCGTATAAAGGTGGAATATATTCTGAAGATATCTAATAAGATTGTTCAACAACATTAGGCTAGCATTTGTGCGCAAACCCGGCTCTTCAGTCAAAGCTTAGGGGCCGAAACCATCGAAAATGTATTGAAAAGTTGTGTTCACATGATGGCCTACTGCCAAGCCAGCCTACTGGGTTTCACCCGACCACCTACAAGAACAGAAGAGATAGGAAGAACATCGGCTTCTACAAAAGAAGAAAAAAGAGCATGAGAAGCGCGCGGGGGAAGATATTGGGAGATTATACGCCAGGAATAATGAACAGAAGTTTTACCAATAGGTTAAATGAACGTGTCAAGTCAACAAAACCCGTACAGAAGTCTGTAGAGATGAAGAAGAAAACCTCGTAGTAGAATCATAGTCGGTGCTGAGAATATGGAAAAATTTATTGTGCAGATTATACAAGGGCGACGAAGATCAATATCGCGGTGTCAGGCAGAATGAACCATTCAACATAGACGATGATAGCCAATATTTCCGTCCACCAGATCAAAACAAAGTTTGGATAGTAATATCCAAGCTTAAATTTGATGTCAAAAAAGGATTTAGACAAGGTGACGCGCTGTCCTATGACTTCTTTAAAATCACACTAAGAAACTCACAAGCGAGTCCGGAGGCACAATCTTTCTAATGTCTGTGGAACTACTAGCGTGTGCTGACGATATTGAAATATTGGCGAAATAGAGCGGATTGTCACCGGTGCGTTCGTTAGTATTGAAACGGAAGCTGCCAAATGAGGGCAAAACCAAGTATTGGACAGAACGTCACAATCTCCAAGTACAACTTTGAGGTAGTAAGGGACTTAGCCTACTTCGGCTCATTGGACAGAACGTCAGAATCGCCAGGTACAACTTTGAGGTAGTAAGGGATTTTGTCTACTTCGGCAATGCTATAAATTTTGATAATAACATCTCAGCACAAATTAAATGAAGAATAACTCTTGCCAATCACTGTTTTTTTGGGCTGAGAATCCAATTGAGTAGTAGAGCCCTATCTCGAACAATAAGGAAATTCTGTATAAGACCGTGATCATCCCAAACCTGCTTTATGGTGCTGAAGCTTGGACTCTAATTCGGATGAAGATATCCTCGGTCGCCTCGAGAGAAAGTTTCTTCGTAAAATTTTTGGTCCCGTTTGCGTTGACGGGATTTGGAGAAGGAGATTCAACAACGAAGTATACAAGCCGTATACCGACATCGACCTTGTTCAATATTTGTGCATTAGTCGACTAAGATGGCTGGGACACGCAGATCGGATGGTCACAAAGTATTCGAATCTAACACTGCAGTAAAGGAAGACCTCGCCTTAGGTGGCGCTCGCAAGTGTAAGCGGACCTTAACCGACTTGGAGTGCGCGACTGGTGGCAGCTAACGACTGGGCTAATTGGAAAAGCTTGTTATTGAAGGCCCAGGTTCAACCCGAATTGTAGCGCCACCTTAGTAAGTAAGTAGTTACTTAAACTTAGAAAAAACTAAAATATACGAAATCTCCTACACATAATATTTCGTTTTTCTGCTCACAGGAAAGTCGGGATCTGAAGATATAAAAAAAACACCACCGATACTCTTCTTAGTTTCACTTCTGCATAATTTCAGAGTTCACCAACAATTTTTTTGTAGTATAGTTTTTATAGTCTGTCGACAAATAAACAGAAAAACTGTGCTCTGCAAGTATTTGACTTGCCAAAACTCTTTTTTCCGGAATAACTTTTCCCATTAACATCTCATGCAATTTTATTATGTCCTGAATGTGGACACAAAAGCATTCCTTTTACGAACTTCATTTGCATGAACAAGGAAAATTTAGTCACCAGAATCCTCTTCTTTATTACTGCTACTCTGTGAAATGGATGTTCCAGAAATCTTTTGTAAAACACTTCCTGTTTCCTGCTGTTGATGTCCTTTCCATTGGACATTGATTTCATACCAATATTCTTAGAGCAGTCATAAAAACCATTTCCAATACCTACAGCTACTCCTTAAATGAAAACGACTTATTCAACTGTGTTTGACTCGAGATCCTGCAAAAAAAGGAAAACTTTAAATGGTATGCCTTTTATGACTGTCAACATTTAAAAAGTTATAAAGGACGATTTAACGGTTATTTGCTTATAGAATCTGACACGAGGGACAACTAATAGATGGAAATAAAGTTTGTAAAACTTTTTTTTTTGCTTTAATCTTTTCTTGGTGTTGTTGTTCTATCTACTTACTTAAATAAATAATAAGATGCCATCGCGGTGTAACGAAATTTTTTTCTTCCATGACTGGAGACAGTGTACGAGTATGATGGTTGTCCCTGAGCAGGTGACATCATTTGCATGTCTCGTTTGTGAATAGATTTGTTGTAGGAATTTGTGATGCCAGCGGCATGGATTTCAATGTTATTGATAAATAAATATAAATATGAGATTCCTCGTCAGCGAGATTGATTTAGCATTTTACCCAGTCAACCAGGCACACACGCTGTGTTCGCGGAGTCGGTATCTATTCCGTTGAGATTCCCTTGTATGAGCCGCATCCCTGGAGTGCCAGACAAGATATTATAATAAGCTTGAATAATATATTTTACTTAATTTCCCAGCGATATTTTTCTTGCTAGGACTACGTAGACAATATAGGTTTGTTGGAAATGTGCAATTTGGAGACTTATCGCGTAGGTTAAACCTCATGAACATCAAGTACATATATAGATACACGTATTAAAGATGTAGATGCTACAAGTTCGGTGTAGAACTTTATCTGTTGAATGAATAAATGTCGGGTAATCTTTAAGAGGATTGGAGTTTGCAAACTGCGGAGGTTACCATAGAGTTCCGTTCGCTGGCTTTTCTTTCAGTTTATATGCATATGTATAAACATAATATAATGTGGAACATTTTTTTCCTTTCAATGTTTGGATTGAATGAAAAATGAAAATATTTTGAACTGGTAACCGAAAAATAGAATTCGAGTTCTCTTACCTCTATTTTGTTGCCCAATTTTCGGCAGTTACGTTTAAGTGAAATTTATAGGAAGCATAGTTTCAGGATAGCAATCTAAGCAGTTAGTTAAGTTAATGGAACTTTGTTTATAGACAGTTTTTAGGATGGCAATGTGAAAATCTGGCTAATTGCCAATGTTTATACCCTATCCTAAGGGTATATTAAGTTTGACACATAGTTTGTAACATAGAGAAATAATCGAGATAGTCCCTATAAAGTATATATATTCGTGATCAGCATCAATAGCGAAATCGATTGAGCGATGACCGTCCGTCCGTCCGTCCGTATGTCACCGCTTTTTGGGCCTTAAATTTTGAGCTAGGACGATGAAATTTCATATCTGGGCTTCTGAGAAAAAGATACAGTACAAGTGTAAACATTTTTGAAATCCGCCCACTGCCACGCCCACTTTTTCATAACTTCACTAAATTATATGAAACCGAAAAATTTTGTTAAGAGCAAATATTTAGGCATTCAGATTCCCTACAATCCACCCATACAAAAGTTTTGGCCACGCCCACTTTTTGGGGGCGTTTTCATCACAAAACCGAGTTTTGGGCCTTCAATTATTAACTAGGACGCTGAAATTTCATATCTGGGCTTCCAAGAAAAAGATACAATATAAGTGTAAATTTTTTTTACATCCGCCCAGTGCCACGCCTACTTTTTTATAACTTCACTAAATTATATGAAACCGAAAAATTTTGTTAAGTCCAAATATTTAGGTATACAGATTCCCTACAATTCACCCATAGAACAGTTTTGGTCACGCCCACTTTTTGGGGGCGTTTTCATCAAAAAACCGATTTTGACAAAATTTTACATGTAACATCCTCAAACGTTCGAGGTTATAGCCATATTTGACTACAAAATGCAATTTGGCCACGCGCACTTTATAGAGAGGAGGATAGGGTATCATACGATCCGTTCCAGACGGATTGTAGCTTTTCTGTATGTTTTTTAATTAGGTACTTTATTTACGCGGGCTCGCGATCCGTGTTTAGTTTCTGCCTGAGATTGTGGAGCCTTCCATCCCGTTAATTCTTGATTTTTAAAGCGGAAGTTTTGTACATTTTGTCGACTTGAAACTGAGGCTGGGATTCGAAAATTCTCATAATTTTAGCGGTAGGCTTGGCGCCGTAGGTTGTTGAGTATTTTAGCCCAGTGATCCATCGGACTACTGAATAATATCTCGTGGTTTGATTGGTAGACAGCATAATATTTTTCACGGCCCCACCACACGCAAGCGTCTGACAAAACAACTGAGAGTATTATGTTAGTGTTTTCAAAAAAATTTTCAAACAGAAAGCTTCCACGAGCTGCTTGTATGTACGACATACCTATGTATAATGCATTACCCCGATTGTTTTCCAAAGTTAAGCGGCATACCTAAATGGATTAATTTGCTTGATATTCCGACATCGCTTTGTCAAGGTTCGATCTATGATTGCTGTAATAAAAGGATTTGAAAAGGATGAAAGAAAAGTGGATTTCAATTTAAAATTCGGTGTGTTTTTCCAGGATCTACGACAGAGCGAAAATTTATGTCTATCGCCAAGGAACAAAAAAAATGTATTTCAAGCAGGAGTATGAATGTTGGATGTAGGTTTAGATCAGCTGTGTGCATCCTACCTCTAAGAAAAAGAAAGGACTTACATTAAGTCCTGGGTACACATCTAGTATGTACTTTGTATTTATAGTGTCAAGATACGTGTGCTCCGTGTGGTTAGTGCATCGGAATACGCAGCGGAAGGTTCGAGGTTTCACTCCCAGACAAAACCAAAGTTTATTTTACGGCCCTACCTCTCTTGAGTGTCTGACTAACATTAACTGTCGTTGTTTGCCAAACAAAAATTGCCATTTCATTCGTGTAAAGAATATAACACGCACAGCATGAATGGTTGTGGGAACTAGGCATTGGGTCCGTGATGAACCTGTTTCTAGATATGAGTTTGACTGAAATCTGCGGTCAATATGCACAGTTTGGAAAGGACACAAACTAATCGACTTCGAGTCAGTACTTATCATAGTGATAGCAAGCGAATAGAAGAATAAAAGTTCTATCCGTTTGGAAAGGATCATTTGATACCCTATATAGGTAGCAGTCCTAATAAAGTGGGTACTCCATTTTTGTCTCGAATTACAACTGTTACATGAAAAATAAAAAAAAATAAAAAAAACGCCCCCAAAAACTAGGCATGGTCAAAGACAATGTATGGATGAATTGTAGACAATCCTAATTTCTAAATATTTGGCCTTAACAACATTTTTCGATTTCATGTAAAATAGTGAAGTTATGATGTTATAAACTATGTATCAAACTTAATATAACCTTCGGTTAGGGTATAAATACAAAAACTAGGTGTATCACATTACAGTTGAAGGAAGATGCACATTACGGATCGTTAACATCAAATCGCTCCGCTACCAACTAAGGAATGTACATACATTTGCAGGCCTCTCCAACAGTCTTAACAAGGCCAAGAAAATATTTCTAGAAGTTGCAGGTCGATTAGCTGCAACTGCAAGATGCTGGTGAAACGTTGGGCAATCATGCGTCTCTCAATCTCTCGAAAAGTCTCTTGTCGTCAGTATTAAGTGAAGAATATTTCACCAAACCACATATAAAGTAAACATTGACATCGGCTTTATAAATCTCAGAAGGATAACCAGCGTCATCTTTAATATTTGCGATAATCACAAACATCGCCAACGCAAGGATTACAAAATTCTTCTCATTTTTAAAAATACGAGATGGTATATAGACAGATGGTTCCGCACAATCCGTAGATGGGTTAATTCAAACACACTTCCTGGGGGTAAGAAGCACGTGTGATCGTACTCAGCCCTGAGCTCAACTTTCTGGTTAGTGCCTATCATACTTTCTAATTCACTTCCGTTTTTCAATACAATAATCCATTGTTTTTTATAAATAGAAAATCTACCTTGTCATGTGTTTGAAATTATAGATAGCTCTTAACTTTCACAGGTCATTCATCTCACCATGTTATTCGAAGGAACTGGTTTTTTTGTTAATGCTTTTTTCTTAAATTTAAAACTAAACTAATTGACTTTTGCGAAATATGAACCCATTGATACAAAAATACAAATAATTCACTGTATTTTAAATAAAACCTGTATGTTAAAGTCACTCTCATTTTTAGTCATCATTTAATCTAAATAAACGGCTGGCACTTCCCTTATTTATGATTTAACAATAAATTTTAATTCTTGTCGAATACGAGTACTTACATACTTACTCTACCTGAGATTGTTAGATGATATTTTTCTTAAACAAGTTAGAAAAGCAAGGACACAACACACATTAGAAATTAATTCAAATGACTACAAGTGACAACTTGAGATTAGTAAATTTTAAACTTCAAATATTCTTTGCACTTAACGAAATCTTAATAACTATTTGGATCAGGTTTGCAAATTTATATGCTTCTTAATATTTAATTTAACTCTTTTCATAGCCTACGTGAACTTTTCAAGCAATTGTCATTAATACTTTTATATTCTTTGGATAGAAAACAAAAAAGAAAAAACTATAGTTATGGTTTCCTGGAAGATCCAAGTAAATCTGCTGCATTTATTATTTAATAGCTTTCGCACCGCTATTGGTTTAAAATATATAAAATTAAAGTCATATATGTAACTAGAGGTCTTTTAAAACTGTGGGGAAAGATAAAATGAGAAATTTGAACTTTGATAAATGTTTTATCAAAAATACTGGTAGAAAGAATGTGTTTCGGCTTCAATCTCGGGGCACGTTATCTAAGAAACAACTGATAGTAGTACAGACTAGAATATTTGGCGTACTTCGTACTAATGGCCTTCATTAAGTTAGGTATACAAATTTGGAGTCTATCTCCAAGTACACAAGTAGATGTACCAGGTGGGAGAACTTTACTGCCAATATAGTGGAACAACGTGTTACAATCGCCGACTCAGCCAAGTCAAGAGTGACGAAATATGGCTAAACACTGATAGAGTGTATCAAGACATCCAGGAAAATTCATTTAACGTTCTCCTAAACAGACAGAAGTGCAAAAGCAAAAGCCGAGACGAGTCCAAATGGCACTATTAATAGAGAAGATATCACAGCGAAAAGGTACCGCCAACTAATACCGGAGTAAATTGACCAATGCCAGTTCGTTCGTCCGTTCATATGTAACTTTTTGGGCGTTTAATTTTGAGCTAAGATGATAAAATCTGGACTTTTGAGAATGAAAATCGGTACAAAAGGGATAGAAAAGAATCATCAAGTAAAAGATGTACATATGTAGGCAATTTTCCCTTTCAAAGCACCGCGATAAGCTCGGGCAGTAGATTAACTTTTTCAGTGCTAAAAAAAAACTGAGTCACTTGGCATTATAGTATACTTTTGAACCAATTAGTAAGCGACTGTCTAACACTGTATTGGTAGACCATACGTGTTAGACAAACATCGGATTTAGACACTGCTTCGGATTTAAGTGCATTGCCTGACTATCTCAGATAATATGCCTGCAGGTACCATTCGCCCAAAACGTCAGGCTAAGAAGATAAAGAGTAAGATTGCTAGCGAAACTGTATTTTGAAAACTGTGGTCACGATACTAACGTCAATATTAAATTTGAAACCAGACCTTAAAATTAAGTAACACCAAAAGTATTTCTTTGCCGATTTGGCAAGCTATATCCAGTTCAGATCCACCATGAGTCGAGTTGAGACAATACTCTCAAGATGCGGGAAATCCTCTACTCTCTCTACCGGTTGTCCAGCAATGAATACTTGATCTGAGGAGTTCGTTCCAAGAATGGAATGGAATTTTAGTTGCTGTTGTTGGAGGTTCATAATTCTATGAAAGAGTAAGCATATATCGTCAGTATAGTCAAGATGGTTGGGCTA
The DNA here is from genome assembly GCA_905220385.1 of Xylota sylvarum. NCBI lineage: Eukaryota > Metazoa > Arthropoda > Insecta > Diptera > Syrphidae > Xylota > Xylota sylvarum. The sequence continues at coordinate 126,442,299 of LR999957.1, forward strand.
AGATGTACGAGTGCATCGAATTTCTCCATTTCTCGTCAACGAAGGACATCAGCCAATCACCAATTGGAACGATATTGTTGAAAGAATGCATTCTTGTGTTTATTCAATACCTAATATAATTTATCGATGATATCTCTCCGGTTCAAGACAAGCCAAATAAGTTCTCTGTTCACTCAATCGAACGTCTTCTCAAAATTGATAAGTGAGAGCAATAGGTCAGCGGAGATTGTTGGTGCTGTTCGTAAGAGCTCCGGGGGTGTGATTGTAGAAGCTCTCCTTCTTGTCATCAGACGAGCCATTAGTTTTTAGTTGTCAGTAGTTTTCTGATCAATCCTCAATAACGTTAATATGGATAATAATATTTAGACATGTAGCTCTGCACTGACTTTTACCTTTGGAATTGCTTTAATTGTTCGGGAGTGTAAAAAATATAAACTCCCACTTCTTTCTTCTTCCTTATTTGGAAAAATAATTTATGTATAGTTTGCATTTTATTATTGTTACGAATATATATTTTTACCTTATATCTAAACGTTCGCCAAACACTAGTTGACAACGACTGGCCTTAGTGCAATTAGCCATGGACACGCTACAATTGTGCAAAAATGCCGCCTGCAAGTAGATTTATTTTCCACTCAGTTTGCTGCTTTCGGAACGAAACCTCCATTATCTCGGCTGTGGTAACTAGTTTTGCCATTTTTGTGTACGTAGGTATAATCAAATTTATTCACTTACCTGAGGGAGACTCAGAGCATTCCTACGTTATCGTTTCTGCCATAAGGAATCGATAGATCATGGTTCTCAGTCAGTTAAGACAAAGAAGATTGAGATCACTCTACTTAGTATCGACGTCATTTGTCACGGTTCTAATCGCAAGTTAATTTCAAATAGAACAAATAAAGTTATTTTCCACAATAGGTAACGCCACCGCATTTGCATACCATATTAGAGCATTGCTTATGAATAATGTAAATTAATTGTGATTTACAGATTAATAGAGTGAAAATGGGAAGTGCTATCTTGAGCTCTGAACTGCGCATAAACACAAAGGAATATGAAAAAAATTGAACTTATAACTTATACCTGCAACCTTGACAATGAATCTATTTATACATTGATTTATCTCAAGTCAAGCATTCCATACCTACCTGTCATAAATAACTAATAGATACTATTATAGAATTAACATACTAACATCCTTTCGAATCCAGAATTCACTTGAACTGATTAGTGGGTTAATGACTCTGACACTATGACAAGGACATTATTGAGTGAAGTATTGAATTAGCATATATTTCGCAAATAAACTAAACTAAACAAAAAACTAGATATGTCACGCATACATATATTCCTAATGGCTACTATCATTCATACTTATAGTCATTTACATACCCTGTCGTTCTGATGAAGTTCTGCGCCAGAAGAGCGAAACGAATATAGATATTTTTAATAAAGAGAAAAGTTCAAGTTCAATCGAAACACCTTTCGATTTCAAGTTGTTATAATTACGAGATATGTATATGTATACATAAGCAGATTTATATCTGGCCTGGAGTTGGAGAATAATTCGATGACGGTCGGAATTAATTGGAATTTTGATCGTAGTTAAATTCTTAGCCCAACTTGAGCCGTAAATTTAGCTAGTTAGTGGAGGAGATAAACTTTTTACTAAACGTTGAGGAATAGATTGCACCCGGAGTCACTTATGCTGATTAATTGATCATAAAATAGCAGATAAATCGTTTAATTAGTTGAGACAGTAAATCATAATTTTAATCACACGGACGTGATTTGTATTAGGCCTGAGAATTGTGTCGGGTGAGGTAATCAATTTTATTATAGCTTGTATGTAGACACTATTTCTATGGAAATCATTATAAATATTAGCATATAGCAATATGTATGTACCCATAGAAAAGGGGCTATTGGATAGAGCTTCGATTGTTGCTTACTCGCTAATGGCAATCATGTTAATTGAAGCTTGAAGTTCTTATTTGCATTTGAGAGCAATTACACGCATTTAAGGTCAAAGCCATCCGTCCATAATAATGCAGTATTAAATCTTCCCGTAGGGTACCGCCTTTTAACCGGTTTGTATTGAAATGTAAAATTATTGCTCAGTTACACCCTCAACTACAGTTCGTAGTCTCCTACCTCCTACCTCCCTCTTTGTAGATAAATCTTTGCTTTTTGCTGTTTGAATGTCTTACAACAAGTTTCACGGTTTTATTTTTCCCTAAGTTATTTAATCGGGAATAGTAATCGAAAACATTTTATTTTACCTATCTAGTTTTATGCTTGGGTCTGTAAACTATTCACAAGGATGAGGATGAGGATGAGGATGAGGATGAGGATGAGGATGAGGATGAGGATGAGGATGAGGATGAGGATGAGGATGAGGATGAGGATGAGGATGAGGATGAGGATGAGGATGAGGATGAGGATGAGGATGAGGATGAGGATGAGGATGAGGATGAGGATGAGGATGAGGATGAGGATGAGGATGAGGATGAGGATGAGGATGAGGATGAGGATGAGGATGAGGATGAGGATGAGGATGAGGATGAGGATGAGGATGAGGATGAGGATGAGGATGAGGATGAGGATGAGGATGAGGATGAGGATGAGGATGAGGATGAGGATGAGGATGAGGATGAGGATGAGGATGAGGATGAGGATGAGGATGAGGATGAGGATGAGGATGAGGATGAGGATGAGGATGAGGATGAGGATGAGGATGAGGATGAGGATGAGGATGAGGATGAGGATGAGGATGAGGATGAGGATGAGGATGAGGATGAGGATGAGGATGAGGATGAGGATGAGGATGAGGATGAGGATGAGGATGAGGATGAGGATGAGGATGAGGATGAGGATGAGGATGAGGATGAGGATGAGGATGAGGATGAGGATGAGGATGAGGATGAGGATGAGGATGAGGATGAGGATGAGGATGAGGATGAGGATGAGGATGAGGATGAGGATGAGGATGAGGATGAGGATGAGGATGAGGATGAGGATGAGGATGAGGATGAGGATGAGGATGAGGATGAGGATGAGGATGAGGATGAGGATGAGGATGAGGATGAGGATGAGGATGAGGATGAGGATGAGGATGAGGATGAGGATGAGGATGAGGATGAGGATGAGGATGAGGATGAGGATGAGGATGAGGATGAGGATGAGGATGAGGATGAGGATGAGGATGAGGATGAGGATGAGGATGAGGATGAGGATGAGGATGAGGATGAGGATGAGGATGAGGATGAGGATGAGGATGAGGATGAGGATGAGGATGAGGATGAGGATGAGGATGAGGATGAGGATGAGGATGAGGATGAGGATGAGGATGAGGATGAGGATGAGGATGAGGATGAGGATGAGGATGAGGATGAGGATGAGGATGAGGATGAGGATGATTTCTAAATATTAGAAATGAGGTGGTGTATTCAGGGGAACAGAAGTTTGGGCTATCAACATGTGGTTGAATAGTAGAAGACAGTGAGAAGATTGGTCCTTGTCGACAAGGTTTCCTGAGGGATTCAATAAGGGATCTCAAGTGCTAGAAATTACGTAGTTCAGCGTCATGCAGATGTCAATTAACGATGTTGTCAAGGAAGAAGCAAATATGCCATTCATTCTACTATTCTATTTTTTTCTACTTCTAATAAGTACGCGCACGATTGATGGACTGAAGAACTAAACTTCATCTTTCAATGTGTATGTCATGTAGGCTTAAATGCCTACTTAATACTTTAACCTTAGTTGTCGTTTTTGATTTAATACGTGAGTGGTCTATGTACATAGGTAAACAAATTATCTCTGAGACGTCTTTCTGACTACTTCGCTACATCCTCACAGTTTACTAATTTTTGTGCATATGGTGATATGATTGTGGGCACAAATTGGTTATTAATTAGAAATGCAGCACCCCTTTATGACAGGTGTTTAAACTGGTTTACCTGTGATAATTAATAAAAATGGGCAACGAGAATAATTGTGTTGGTTTATTAAACGGGTTTTATGACTGGTGGTTACCAACTGTTCTTTATTTTGTGATAATAATTGTCATTGACATCTCTGATGTTGGTTGTTAAAATTGAATTGAAATTATCCTTGATTGAATATCTAACACCAATGTTATAATATCTTTGAATTGTTTCAGACTAGCGTCATTTGTATGGTATGTAAGCTTTTCATTCCAGAACCGTTAATTAGTATGTGAAAGGAAAAGCTTCTTTATTTCTTTATATAAAAATAATCTCGAATAACTTGAATAGGTACACTATATAAAAAAAAACTATTAAAAGGTAGGGAGGCTAATGAGCATTTAAGAGTAGTGTATGGATGTTTAGGTATAGTATAGTATATTATAAATTAAATGCAAGTGAAGTGAAGAACTGTGTTTTACAATTAAGGTTCCAAACTCTTCGTGATGAAATTTCAGAACAATTCATTTAAGTAACTTTAAAATAATGAAAATAACACGTTGGCCCACATGAATATTTCTACAATTTTGCTACTCTGATCTAATATTTGTTTGGCTTCGAAGGCATTCGGGGATAATGATGTGTAATAAGCTGATCACTTCTAGAACCAAGAACGAAGTGGGATTTTCTCTAGATTTCCTCTCAGATATTGGACGTTTTTTAAATACCATTCATTCAGAAGTATGAATACTTCTTGGTGTAGAAAAGCACATTAGAAAATGGATAATTTATGGCTAATGGAAATAAACATACATATGTATGTGTGTATCAAAGAAATAGGAGGGTTATGCAATAATTGTTTAAATTAGAGATATCACACAAACCAGATTCTGCAAAAAACAGAGAAAAGCAGACAAGACCTTTCCAAAATCTGATCAAAAACACGTAAAAAGAAGCCAGGCTTGAAAAACGAATAGAGCTCAAGAGCTTGAAAATGGCTGTCGACTTACTGAACTTGCGGGAGCTCGTCATAAGTAGCATTAGGTTTCCCCGTAAGAGAATCCACACAATAACCTCGCTCTATCCAGAGGGTCGTGTGCTTCAAAGGTTGTAGATGATCTTTTGGTCGCCGCCATCCTCAGACCTAAACTTTCAAACGAGAACCATATCTAAGTCTGCTCTGTAGAGGAAATTTAACATCGAGCCAGAGACTACAATGAACGATTAAGAAAAAAACTCTCCATTTTGCCATCAGCTGTCACAAACGTCAACGACCATTGGCTCTAGTACGGTACTCTCATCAAGAAGGTAACCAAAACTCCCGAAAAAAATATCCGAGTTTGATGATGAGTTCATGCCTTGGAAAAGATAACAGAAGCAACTTTTATATATGTAGGTGTTCCTATGGAAAACAAGAGCAGCGCAAGAAGAGTACAGAGCAAAAGGACTGTAGAAAAAGAAACCACAGGCTTCAAACACGGAACACGGACGAGTTCTACTTTAGAAAGGAGATGTTCTGTTATGTGATTTCTCAAACCAACCTTTTATAAGTCAATCCAGCTGCTAGGATATGCAAACGACATCGACATCATTCAAGGCCATTGAAACGAACACAAGGGATATTGTTCTCAAAGTCAACGAGAATAAAACCAAATACATAAATACGACAGAACGTCATTTTTAGAAGTTACGTCTTCGAGTTAGTTAAATTCACCTATGTACCTCTGTTTAAATGTTAACTCCACCTAAGCAAGCTATTGCTACTTCAGTTTGCCTAACCAACTGGCTTGAAACTCCTAACGTAAAGGACTAAAGAAATGCTCTACAGAATATTGATCCCATCAGTCCTACTATATGGGGCCAATTGCAGGACAATAAGCAAGAAAGCGGAGCAGATTTTGTGGTCCTTCGAAAGAAAAATACCTCATCGAATATTCGGTCACATAAGCGAGGTGGAGAAAGTGGAAAATTGCATTGACTGCGGACGAGATGCAAGCTATCTCTTTTCAATAACAATCAGTTAAGATTTAATGGGGCTGATATACTATGGGCACCTTCCGTAAAGTACTGGGATATACATCTGGGCTCTAAGGTCGCATTTCACGTGAAAAAAATCAATATTGCAATCAAAATGTTATACTCCTTCATAAACAATAAATCCTTATAGACATTTTCAAGCCGGTCTCCTTACCATTGCCAAGTATGGGGTACTTGTGCTAGATTTCACATTATCTAGCTTCAAATATGTACATATGTCAGAACGAATTGCTAAAAATGATGTTAAATCTTCCTTGGAATTACTCTACTTCAGACTTACACAATAGAGCGAATGTTTAAATGATCTTTGACAGTATCCAAAGGGAACAAACACATTTTAATATATTTCATATCCTCTGATTAATCAATATAATGTTTGGATGCTTCATTTTATTGCTTTTATCTTATTTTACTTTTTTATTTTACCTCTTTTTTTCTTCATTTGCATACATATTTATATATTTATTTTTATGTACATATTTATTTATTTAATATATCGATTTCTCATAATTTTTGCGGTTTTATTGTGATTTCTACAAATTTCTTATTTATTCATTCATTTATTTATTTATTACTTAATTTATTTATTTTCATATGTATTTATTTATTTCTACATATATTTATTTATGTACATATGTACTTATTTATTTATTTATTTATTTATTTACTTATATATTTATTTATTTATTTATTTATTTAATGATTTATCTATTTATTTATAAGTCATTTACGTACTGTTTTTTATTTATTTATTTTTCTGTGATATCCTTAATTTTTTGGTTGTAGATAAATATTTTTATTCTATTGTTACTTTTTGTTTTATTATTTTTTTTTTTAAATTGGAGTTTTTCTTGCACTTACCTCCAACAATTTTGTATATTTAATAAATGATTTAACTTTCAAAATTGTTTATATAATTTGTCAGTAGTAAGTGGAAAATATATCATATGTATCTCTGAATTGTGCGGTAGCAAATGTAAATTATGTTGCGAAATAAAATACTTATCTACCTATCTATCTATATGTGATATACCAAGATGTGGATGTAGTCAAGAAGATCAAAGTATATTAGACCGGTTACCTCGAGCGAATGAACAACAAAGCTACAATTAAGAAAATTTGCTAATCCAAGAAATGTTGTCTCAGGTTCGAAACAACAAGAAAAATCCTTCTCGGGTTGTGTAACAACCTTTATCCCGATATTCCTAGGGATTCGGCCACTCCCTATTACAAGCTAACGCATTTGTTGCAAATAGTATAAGTTAAGTTTTATGGTTTAAATAAGAACTATATTTTATTTAAGGGAAACACCAAATAATTTAACGTCAACAGTTTAGGGCACATAAATTAGCTAAACCAAGAATTTTGGTGCCAACTCCTGGACTTAGAATGGGTCCGCTCAATCCTCCACTAACTAAAACTGGACTACCATATGTTTCATGTTTAGATTTGTTGATTGGATTACTGAATTAACCGACAGTCGAAAAAGGTATGATTATTGCCAAGGACGAATGAGTATATATATACTCACTAACCTAAAATGAAATTGACAGTCAAATTGCATCATTTTAAGTAGTTTCGGGTAAATCAGAATAGTTACACATACATATGTACCTTCACCTAAAAGACAGGATTTGTATAAATTGCTCATAAAATAAAAATTATTTACTATACACTTATGGATTGACCTCTTTTTAAAATACTTTCTGCTTAGTTTTGGTGTCAAATGAGGTCAAAATTCTGGTTTGAAAGAAACTTGTTTTGTATACAAATTTAATAACAAATTGTTTATTTTATCGCTTTTTGGGGACGTAGATACCCTGTTAACTATTAGTCATGACAGACTTCTTTTATAAAATCAGCGCATGCATCGACTGCAGTTCAAAAATCTCTAAATTTCTTTATATTATTGTTATTAAATATTTCATTAAATTTTTTTAACATCAAGATAATTAATACCTGTTGAAAGTCCCTTCTCTCATACATATGTACTCCTGTAGATACATAGGTATATTTAACTGCTCTGGTTTATTCAAAACTGAATTAATATGATGCAATTTGATTGTTAATTTCATTTTGGTTTAGTGAGTATATATATATTCATTCGTCCTTGGCAATAATCATACTTCTTTCGACTGTCGGTCAATTCAGTAATCCAATCAACAAATCTAAACATGAAGGTAAGATCTTTAAGTTTTCATAATAAAAAATTTTGTTAAAATTTTCATTTAATTTCATTACAGGTCTTCATTTTCTTCGTCCTCTTCTGCTTGGCTGTAGCATCCGCATCACCAATTGCACCAATTGGACTTGTGAGCTCTCCAGGAGTGATTGTCTCACGCCCGGTTGGTTTGGTTTCATCATATGGTGGTAGTCCAGTTTTACTTAGTGGAGGAGTGAGCGGACCCATTCTAAGTCCAGGAGTTGTTGGCATCAAAACTCTTGGTTAAATTAATTAGTGGATAAAAAAAAAAAATACTGTCCTTTAATATGTTGACGTGAAATCATTTGTAGTTTACTTAAAATTTAATATAGTTTTATTTGCATTAACAAAGACTTTTTTTTACCTCCGGTCTCTAGCTCGAGATTTTTTACTTGCTGTCATTGTTTTTCGTTGCATCGCTTTATTTTTTACTTGTCACAATTTTATTCATAGTTGGAAACCTAGAATATTTTCAGCTACTTGTTGTTAAAGTTTATCAATTTTTTGAGCTTGTGATGAAACTAGCAATATTCGATTCAGAAACTAGGTGGCTTTTGACATTAACTGACTCAAATTTTGAACACATTTTAGAGTTTTTCTTTTCTAGTTCACAACTGAGCCTTTATGTTTCCTTTTTAGCTCAAAGACATTAGATTGCGCTCTATTAGCTCCGCATAAGGTGGCTAAGCGTTGTGAGCACTACTAATTGAAATGGCGCTGGAGGTTTTTATTTTAAACCATTTTTTAGGCGCACCAAAATGTTTTCTTCTGCAATTGTAATCGAATTCAAAGATACCTTGCATCTTCGTGGTGTCACCATCAACTCTGGAGTAATCATGAAATTAATCTATGTATCTTTTTAAAAGAAAATAGGAGCAGCTCCTGCTCTCATACAAAGCGCAAATAAGGCCGCGTTTGGAGTTTGTCCCCAACAAATTGCTTAAATCCACTCGACAGCATTACGAAATGAGCAATTAAACTACATTCAATCTCAAACCACTCAAATGCAAAATGCTGACTTATGTCTATACTACCTACAGATACTGCTACTACTTACTCAATGGAATAATCCACACCAAATCGATATTTGGCAGACAGAGCACCATGTTAAACTGCGCACATGTTACCAAAATTCTTTTTGTTACAGAACTAGTAAACTTCGGAACTCAGTATCGATAGAGCGATTTCCAGAATATTTCAGGGTCTAGCAATTCAAGAGTAAAATCAGCAGCCATCTGGTTACATTTCGGGGCGTCATCCCAGCGTTATAGGTGATCCTAAATATACTCGTACAATCAAAGAAAATAAAGAAAAAAACAGTAACACTGTTATGAACTTATAATTTATCAATAATTATTGATAAGCCCTGAGTACTTCAGGTTGCGAAGAGTTCACAAGTCACGTTAAAGCAGTGGGCCAGATCTTTTATTCTAACTTGATACATATTATAACGCCAACGTCAGAGGCTCTGATCAATCGCGGAGTGGACCTGATTAAATACATAAAGTATAGGATAAAAATTGGTACTACCAACTCTTTGATTATTAATTTTGAATCCAATCTATCGAGAAATAGATAATTTAAGATTAAAGCATTATGCACAAGAATTGTGAAATCCAGTTTAAGTACAAGGCGCTGAATTCGAAATAAAATTGTTTGTCTTCTGATTGCTTGCTGACAGTTCTTAGCCCTATACTATGCATGGTATTTAATATTTTATATTTTGTTTAGAATTTGTTAATGCTTCAAAGATTAATTTTGACAAATTCTTATGATACAATATTCTAGTTATGGCTTCAGTTTTTACTCGTAGATTCAAGTTTCTTTAAATGGTTGGACCTTACGTTATCCTGACTTTCTGCTTTCTTAAATTACCTCCTAAACAAAATGGACTTATTTGATTAAAAAACCTAAACCCACTGTATTACTTGATGTAAGTTTAACTTACTTAGTAAGGTTAAGAGTTTGTCTTTCAAATTGTACACATGAATGGGAACAAAAAGCGTTTTTTTTTTGCAAATGTAGAATTGTTATACGAGTATATTACGTTAATAGTTCTCAGAAGGAAGTATGCAACTATAGATCCTTTGTTGTATACAAGAATAACGATACATTTCGGAAACGAAATCGAAAAGCTTCTTTGGGTTAAATAGAGTATCTACATTCAAATTTCAATATGACTGTCCGTGAATGTAAATATAATATTTATAGTTAAAGTAATTCCTAAAATCTATTTTAAAAATTTAAACCATATAAACATTTTTTTTATATAACGAAATTAAAAAGTTTATTAAATTTGACAAAAAATTAAATCAAAATAATTATCGGCAGTGTAGAGGGATGATATTCAGTTTCTTTTCCCTTTGACTTAACCAATAACTTTAACACCTCCCAACAGTCCTGGAGCAATAAGTCCGGGAGCACCCAGTCCACCGACAACAACACCGGGAGCAGCCAATGGTACACCCAATGGAGAGACGGCAACTCCACCCAATCCCAATGGTCCGATGACTGATGCTGAAGCGACAGCCAAGCAGAAGAGAGCGAAGAAAATGAAGACCTAAAATAAAAATTATTAATTATAATTTTGACAAAAATATTAGAGGTAATGCCTACCTTCATGATTAGATTGTTGTTTGGTTTACTGAGTTGACTGGTAGTCGATTCAATTATGATTAACACTTAGGTCAGTTGGCGATATTTATACTGAACTCGGTTGTAATTATTATGCAAAATTGCATCAGTAAATATATCGGGTTGACTTTGTGTATGAAAGGACCAGCAATAGGTAGTAGAAGTTGTTTTGGTCAATGTACGCGTCTAGCTAGATTCTGTTTTTATATCATGACCTCCAGTTGGTCGAGTGCACTCATGACGGTATGCGTTAAACAAGTATCAACAAAAATCATCGAACGAAGGATCAAAAGTCTGGTGTTTGCATTTGCATAAAACTTTTCAGTTTCACTGATTAATTTGTATGTTTAGTCACATTAATTTCTAACGAAAATAATATACATACATAAAGTATACATACAAATATTCGTAGAAGCGCAACATACTGAAAGTAATGGTCATTTAAATTTTCACATTCTGACTGGTATACATTTTGAGTTCAAGTACTATATTCGATATTGCATATCAATTAAATTTAGATAGAAGAACGCCTAACTATGCACATGTACTATATTGAAGGGTTATTTTTCTTGATTATCATGGTCAGCATACGTATTCCAATTTGGAGTCCCATCACAGGGAGAGCTGTTCCTTATTTAATAAATGAATAAAACCGATATTATTAATATAATTTCCAACAATTGCGGTATCATTTTCCTTTTTCGTCTGCGGTCAAATAATAATAGTTGTTCAGTATTGTAACTAAGCTTAGTGGCGCAAATAATAATATGAAGTGAACTTATTATAACCTAGCTTTAAATGCCCATCTGTTTGAAAAGTAAATTGCAAGTCGAAATTTAAGAAATTCTCGAAAAAAGTAAGGTAAAGTGTTTTTTCTAAGCTTGTGAATTATTAGGAATAACTTCACTCCTTTGGATCTGTTTAAAAAGTCTGCAGTCTACTGAAAAAGAATCTACAGGATTTTAATTTAAACAGAAGGTTTTATGGACTTCGCGACCTTTATTTTAGCCACTGCAAAAGATCAGACAGTCATATTTTAAATTTTAATATGTTTAGAATCAATTTCCATAGAAACCATATAGGCACTAAAGGAAACTGCGAATGATACTGCTTTTCACTTTTAGTTATGAATTCCCACACAGATGGAAATCCACATGGATCAACTAAGGAAACTAAATTTTTTTTTTGTGTCGGAAAACTTTTAAGAAATCCAGCGGTAACGCCAGTGGGAACTAATTGTTGAATGGAATAACGAGGGTAATTTTACCACGAAATCAGAAAGGTATTTAAGAAATCTCATTTCAGTGTTGAAACTGTATTAAAAACCTACTTGAGAGAAGCAGATCTTGGAAGTTCCTAAAATTTCAGTTTCCAAAACTTTGTCTTCTAAACGATTTCTCATTAATATTACTAGCTTCCCGGTACATTACGTACATATGTTTATTCACTCCTTATTTTGGAATACATACTCCATATTAGACATAATGTGTTTCCGTATATTTGCTTCGAAAATATGCCATACATGATAAAAAAAATAAGGTACATACATATGTAGGTATGTATTTATACGCAAAAAAATGTTTAAATATTTGAAAATACAAGAAAAACAAATTCAAAGAAAAAATAATGAATTGATTTATTATCTAGAATCATTTCATTCGTCGGCTTCGACATGTGAGTCGAATTCATTTTGCTCGATTCCACCTTCGTTACGCACAGTGTGTTTCTCTTTCTAAGAAATTTGTCGAAGCATATCAGGCTGACTTTTTATGAAATTGTAAAACTACATACACACATGTCATTTTCAAACAGACTTTCACCATAAAAATGACTTTGAGAGTTTCCAATTTCAATCAGGATTTATCTTTTGTTCACGTTTTGTTCATGCCGGTAAAAACTCTTTCAATGGATGCCGTGGATCCAGGTAAACAGAGACTATGTACATATATTCGGGGATTTTTCTGCTGGTTTTCCTACTGACAGAACTTTAATTTTCGGTACATGGAATTGTTGGTAAAACAGGTTAAACACAGGAGTAGTATAAGACTTTGAGCAAAAACGCAGGATTGAAAAATTTTGCAGGATTTGGGTCGAATAAACAGGAGAATCCTAAAAAAGCGGGACATATACGACGGTTAGCCATTCATGATGGTTATGTTTTGTCTTGTCTTCTCTTGTGAATATTTTCATAATAAGCATTCTCTTACAACAAGCACGTACATATATATATATATGTTTATGGGATTATTATACTGGTAAAAGTTAAATATGTCCTGCATTCGTGTATATGTCCTAGTACATTCATGCCAACATATAATAGGCAGGTTCAAACTTTCACTTTTCCATATTTTCCTAAATAAGTTGTTGGATACAATTTGACGAGCAATTTCGCATAACATCTCTCCTACTGGCGGTAGCAAACCACCCAACCCTTTATCCTTTTTGTTGTATTTCGATTCATATTCTGGAATTTTGTTGACTTTTCAATTCAATACAGCACGAAGGGAAAATTTCTGTCAAATGCAACAACATTTGACAACGGATCGACCCATTTTTCGTGAACTGTCTTCTACCGACCATATTTAAATCTGACAACGTTGTCAGCAAAAGTATTATCAGAAATTGGGAGCATTGGGAAATTGACGTCCATGTGAACTGACAATTTAAATTTAAAGATATTTTGTCTTTTCTCAGCTCATGGGCTGTTAATTGTCAGAACAATATTGTAAGATCTGAAAACCTGTCTGAACATAGTTTTAGGTTCGAAGTTATCATTTGTATCTCAATGATATGTCGGTAGTTCCGGCGTCAAATCAAATAAAATAAATACAAAAACACAGTATGAAATAGCTATGCAATATAGAATAAGAATAGGTTATACCATTCGTTTCAAACGGATTGCATTCTAGCTTTCTGAGTGTGTTAAGTATAAAAATGAAAAGTAAACACTTTTTTTTTTTTGTAAAAGAATGTAATAAGTTTATTAAATTTGCCAAAAAGTTAAATCGAAATAATTGTCGGCAATTTGAAGGGATGATGGTCTGTTTCTTTTCCCTTTGATTTAACCAATAACTTTAACACCTCCCAACAGTCCTGGAGCAATAAGTCCGGGAGCACCCAGTCCACCGACAACAACACCGGGAGCAGCCAATGGTACACCCAATGGAGAGACGGCAACTCCACCCAATCCCAATGGTCCGATGACTGATGCTGAAGCGACAGCCAAGCAGAAGAGAGCGAAGAAAATGAAGACCTAAAATGAAAATTATTAATTATTATTTGAACGAAAAATATTAAAGGTAATGCCTACCTTCATGATTAGATTGTTGGTTTGGTTTACTGAGTTGACTGGTAGTCGATTCAATTATGATTAACACTTAGATCAATTGCCGGTATATATACTGTACTGATCTCCGTTGTAAATTTTGTGCGAAATTGCATCATAGAAAAGCGGTGGGTTGACATTGTGTAAGAAAGGATTAGCAATAGGCAGTAGAAGTTGTTTTGGTCAATGTACTCGTCTAGGTAAAATCTTGATGCTTGCATCATGACCTCTATTTAATCATGTGAACATGGGTGCGAAAACAAGATCTAACTAGAATTACGAGATGAAAAATGAGAGTCTGAAGTAAACAAAGGAGACTGTAGTGTTTCATTGTCAATTTTGACATGAGCATATATACAATTTTTTTTTTAAGTGTATACCAAATTTTTATAATATATTACACTGGATATTTAAAAAGAATTTTTCTCTGCTTGTGCTTAATTTTTTGAAAAAGTTCAAAGTCAATGCGAGAGTATAGATGAAATTTCGTATGGTCTGCAAAGTCTGTGACCTATGCAACAAATTATTTGTATGGACTCTAAATGCATAAATTTATAGGGATTCAATTAGCAGAGGAAGACAATTTGAATAGGAATCTACTACTAATAGGAAAGAATCTTTGTCCGGAGCAAAAGTTAAGTAAAATACAGTCGTTTTCAGTTACTTTTCATGAAAAATATTCAAATTCTATGAAATCAACATTTGGAGAAGGAATTGAACCAGGAGTGTTGGAAAAAGAAGAAAAAATTTCGAATGCCTTGGTATATGTATTTACCAGCATTCTTCAAGTCCAAATATACATACATACATACATGTGCTATAAATAGATAAATGCTTAAGAAGATTTCACTCCAAAACACATTCTAGAATGAATATTGGGCAGGTTCCAGGTTCTCTAGAGTGAAGTATTTTAAGTTAGAGTACAAGACTCTTAACCTAACTCCCTTCATATCCATGTTCAAATTGACGGCAAAAAGTATATACATATATTATATTATATACTGAGGCAAATCAGTTAGTGTAGATAAAAAAGAGAGTAACGCACTTAAGAGCAGATTTACAAGGGAGCATCTACGCGCCAGTGACGCCACTTTCACTACTATCCAAGTGATTTTACTTCCTTTTTTTTGATCCACTACCTTACTTTAGAAAAAAGCAAAACACTTTACTTTATTAACTTAATTTCTAGAGTTGTTTGTATTGGTGCCGTGACATAAAGTCAAGCGACATAAGGCCAAATTCTATCATTTTGTCAAGTCTTAACTAATTTTAAATATCTGAGAATAGTAAATGAAGTAAGTTATGCTACTCAGATAAGCACAATTAGATATGCAATATGTAATTTATGTCATTTATGATATGTAAAGTGACATAAAGAGAAATTGGCCAATAGTATCTTTATCAAAGTGTTATAATGAAAAATGCTAGATTTTGGCCTCATGTCACGGCACATTTGGTATCACTTCAATTTTTCGAATTTTACTTCCTGTCTCATTTTACTTTTTATAAATTAACAACGCTGCATAACTTAGGATGAATTCGGGCATATTATAGTTCAGCGGGAAGGCTTTTATAAAGATTTTGAAATTTTTCAATCCCTTACTTTTTGCACTATTTTTTAGGCGCGTTTTTTGAAAGCCCATATGGGCTTGGACGAAAAAAACGACATCGGGGCTTAGCAACGTCATCACCGAAACTTGGCAGTACTATGTATCGACTGACACCTCCACTCGTCAGTTGTTAGATAAACAAACAAAATAAAAGTGCCACAATAAAAATAAAGCAGTCCCACAATATTCTGAGTAATAACTGCAAGAAATAAAAGGAAAAACTAGTAAAATCAATTGAATGTCTACGATTTTTTGTAACAAAAAATTATTGGGTGATGTCAACGTACGTCAGTTTTGACGTTTTCATACAAATTATCGATAAAACAAGGAAAACTGAAGCCTGATATCATTGTTTCTATCGGCGCTAAAAGTTTAACCACGAAATTTACCTGGACTTAGCATATGGGATTAGTTATTGTTGTATTTAACGTGCAAATTTCCCAACAATCCCATATGGGGTTGCAAAAAAACGCGTCTATTACTGATGGGAACTAATTTAACTGCACGATAATTTTTTTTGGTACTGTCTGAAATTCTTCACTGACATCGTTTGTATTCGATGGTCAATATAATGAGTGTAAATAAGCTGACTGAGAGCTACATATAATTGAAAAATATGGGACTAACTATAAAGCACGGTGTAGGACATGTTATAATCTTGCTCTTTATTGATAGAAATATGCATAAGTGATGAAATGACAACCTTCGAAAATATAATGTATCTAACATACTAGGTATAAATGTTTAAAATTTTATAATTTTGGTCACATATGCCAAATAAGGCCATTTATGACTACTTTAGCCATATTGTCTTTGGGATACCTGTGATAATATTGTTTTTAGCGCGATGATTCATCAAAGAGAAATATGTGACAGAGAACTAAATTTTCGCTGTCATATTGAAAACATTACTATGCCAATCCTCGAATATCCTAATCAAGCCTATCACGATACCCATTCTTTTTAGTTGTTATCTGGGGATTGAACCTCGAACACCTCACTCCGTAGTTCAACAAACTAACCACTTGAGCCACGGCGCCAACTATTTACGAATGTTATTGAAGTTATTATTCATGCTTGTATTATGAGCAAAGTTGGATAGCCCTGCATAGCTGCATGCCTTAGCATAGCTCATATTTTCAGATATTTTCAGATGCTTTAATTTTAGTCAAATTGGTTGAGAAGTTAGCGAAATTACGTTAAAGTTAGATTAGTGTTGTCATGGAACTTTAACAACGTATCTGAGAAAATTAAACTAAAACAACAAGTCTTTTGGTAATATGAACAAAAACACTGCGAAATAGGTCAGATACAACAAAGAGGAGTTTGACAAATTGAGTTTTTGTGAAGAAAAACCTAACTTACGTATATATTGTACATATGTATGTACAAAAATAGGATATGCTCCAAAATATGTATAGGACACATCAAGGCTCTACGGGAGTGCATTGTGATTCTAAGTACATACATATATTGAAACTCAATTGTAAATTACAAAAGGGCGGACAGCGTGAGCTTTTTCTTTAATTTTCAATTCTAACATTGTATACAGTGAGGTGCTAAAATCACGTGCACAAATAAGACCACTAGAAATTTAATAAAATTAAAATTTAAAAAAAAATCCTTTTTTAATTTAGCTTATGACGTTTACTCGTAGTATCCTCGTGTTAGAAATCTTACATTTGAGATTTTATTATTATGACTATTGTCTTGCTAGCGAGCATCTCGAACATCTTCTGACAAACATCGAACAGCGTAATTATTTTTTCTACTTCGGATATAACACGGATAATATGAAGGGTTGTGTGGCCATAAGTCTTTTATAGGTCTTTTAACTTTTACGTTTTCTGAAGAGTGTATTTGTTGCAAAAATATGACTTGTAGCTTATAAAATGTTTCGCAGTCAATAAATAAATTAACTTAGAACTTAGAAATTAAAGAACTATGACAGGAGAGCATAATTTAGTAATAATAATCAAGTAATGCATTTCTTTATTTCTTCAAACTAGAAATAATTCATTAAAATTTTAATTACAATGTCACAGCAACAATACTTTCCCAAGTTTCACAAGGCTTAATATAGTGCAAATAGTAACAAATTTGCATATTCTACCTCATATTGGACACTTTATTTATAAAAACTTCTAGACTTAACTCAATAAAAAAATCTTGCAATTTCCTTTATCCATATACATATCTGAAGGTCAATATTATACATAACTTGTATAACAGTCAGACATGTAGTACATACATACATTTAAAGTTTAACATCGGAAAGTTGTCTTATAAATGGCCAAACGGGCAAATGAGCGAAATTAAAAGGGTTACTATATTATGTTTAATTGCTTTTTGGTGGAGATCTGTATTACGCGCATTTTACATGTAAACTTTGCTGAACAACAGGTTCAGGGAATAAGGAAAACCATTGCCACTTGCACTCCTTTCTATTAATATATACATACATACATTCATAATTCGCTTGAAAAATGAATGAGGTTTTATTTAAATGTAGGTAATAACTTTTTTTTTAGTTAAGCGGTAACCAATATGTGAAAGGGTTCAAATGCGTTTAAACAATATTTTGTTGAAATTACTATTGTGCTGAATTTCTTTTTGCAGTAAAGAGACTTTGTGGACAGGTTTAAAGGAGTTTAATTCTATTTAATAAATAATAAGCTTAGGATACAACACTTTGAATCCCTCCATAAGTTCTTCTTTAATTTCCACTTGGAATTACTTCACCGGCAGAAGGGCGCTTAGAGCTAGGTTATGATAAGTTCACTTCATGTTATTATTATTTGCGCAACTACGAGTAAGTTTCATTACAATACTGAAGCACTATGATTATTTAACCGCAGATGAAAAAAGAAAGTGATACTGCAGTTGTTGGAAGTTATACATATTCATAATATCGATTTTATCAATTTATTAATTAAGGAACAACAATCCACAGGATGGGACTCCAAACTGGAATATGCTGACCATGACAATCATGAAAAATAACCCCTCAATAAATGTACATGCATACATATGTATGTACGTAGGCGCTCGTTACGCATTCTTGTACCTGAACTCAATTAATATGCAAAATTGTATATCGTACTTGAACTCAAAACTCATACGGGTGTGTGAATCCATACATACATATGTATGTACAGAATGTAAAAATGCGTGTACATGACCACTACTTTCAGTATGTTTTGCTTTTACGAATATATACATATGTATGTATTATTTTCGTTAAGAATTAATGTAAGTAAATATATAAATTAATCAATTAAACATGGCTTAAACGTCCCATGCAACTGCAAACAGAAGACTTTTTGATCCTTTATGCAAGGCTTTAGTCGATTCTTGTTCAACGCATATATGTACGTATGCACTCCACCAAATGGAGGTCATGATAAAAAACAGAATCTAGCTAGGCGAGTACATTGGCCAAAACAACTTCTACTACCTATTGCTGGTCCTTTCGTACACAATGTCAACCCGATATATTTACTGATGCAATTTTGCATAATAATTACAACCGAGTTCAGTATAAATATCGCCAACTGATCTAAGTGTTAATCATAATTGAATCGACTACCAGTCAACTCAGTAAACCAAACCAACAATCTAATCATGAAGGTAGGCATTACCTTTAATATTTTTCGTTCAAATAATAATTAATAATTTTTATTTTAGGTCTTCATTTTCTTCGCTCTCTTCTGCTTGGCTGTCGCTTCAGCATCAGTCATTGGACCATTGGGATTGGGTGGAGTTGCCGTCTCCCCATTGGGTGTACCATTAGCTGCTCCCGGTGTTGTTGTCGGTGGATTGGGTGCTCCCGGACTTATTGCTTCAGGACTGTTGGGAGGTGTTAAAGTTATTGGTTAAGCCAAAGGGAAAAGAAATTGAACATCATCCCTTTACACTGCCGACAATTATTTCGCTTTAACATTTTTGTCAAATTTAATAAAACTTTTGTTATCCTTAAAAAAAAATGTATTTTTAAAATGTTTACATATCAATCATTTCGCTCTCAAATATTTGTGTCATCATCATCGCCTTATATCCTATATCCTATCTTATATTTACATGAGACCTAGTAAAGTGGGCATGGCATTCCACTTTTTTGAGGATACTACCGAAATAACTTTAAACGAATGTTGTTTGCGAAATATCATTAATTTTTTTTTACTTACAAAGTAAGCGAAGCCCCAAATGTATGAATGAATAATAGAGAATCTTACCACCTACATATTACTTTTGTTTCAGACATTTTTTCTATATCTTGTCAAAATCGTTAAAATATTACAGAATTTGGAAAAGTGGACGTCAGTGTTTCAAAATTTAGTGCATCATATTAAAAGTGGGGGAACGAAAATGACTCAAAGTAAATTAAAGGTTATGGGTGCTATTTCTTGATAGTTTTCCATACATATTAAGCGATAAACTTTTCACTCGAATATGCTTTTATTGCAAACACTAGTTTTTTTTTTTTGGTTTTAAGTAATCCATTGCTATACGGCTGACCCTGCGTTTTTAAAGATCCATTGTATCTAGGGCGAAATTATCCTAATATTGACTAGTATAGTATGACCTTGGTAGCAGAGTTTTTCAACTCTAATGAAAACGCAATTTGTCACTAGGCACAGATTTGAACTTTTAAGATGGTCCCTCAGGCCGCTGTGGCTTCAGGTCATTATCACATTTAAGGAATTCCTTGTAGGAATAGGGGTTGATTAATTTTTCTGTCGCCCGAAGTCAGTGTTCCAGTCCTTAACACGTTCGCTGAAGTGTGCTCCACCAGCGCGGCAGTTACACTTTTTACTCTCTGAGAGGCCGTGTGCAGCGCCGACAGTATTCATTTTTGAATGAATATTTTCTGCATGGGCTGTTGTTATTTATTTGTTTCTACTCTTATTTCAATCAATATCTGCGAATTAAAATCAAAAAAATAATTGCGACTACCGGTGGGTCATGCCCCCATGCATTTGTGTGCCATATGGTAGTCACACCCATAAAATGCGACAAAAACATATAACAAAAACACACGACAGTGTTTATTAATACTTTAAAAAAAAAATAAAAATATTATTAAACAAAAAAAATTAATTTGCCATCACGGTGAAAAAAAAATTATACTACGGCAGCGAACGTGTTAAGTTGATTTTGAGCCAGCCCCAGATAGTTCATTCGCAGATTTGTTGCTTGTGATCAAGGACCCAACCGAGTTTTACCAATATCTATCCATCCAATATTTCTATCTTAAATAACCTTCCAAACAGTATTGGAACTGTACTGACCATAATGTTCTTGGAATTGAGTCAAATATCTAAATGGTCGAAAATGGTCGTGCAAGGTTTATGCAAATTGTTCTTTGTTCCACCATTTTAAAACACGTAGTAAAGCTTCATTTATAAAGCTAGTAGTGCTATGTTTTATAGGCTAGTAGTGCTATGTTTTATAGACTAGTAGTGCTATGTTTTATAGGCTATATAGCCTAATTTGCGTAGAGTGACTAAGAATTTGTCGATTAATTTGATCGAGAGGATTCCTCTTCCACCTTGGTGGATCTGTAGCTCATTTAATTCCTTTTTAATTGTAATACATCCACATTTCTCTGATATAAAGCTATAGGTGTGAACAAGACTGAATGGCCTAAGCGAATGGCGCCCACATGGTAACCTCTTCCGCATTTTGGGTGAATTCAGTTGCTCGCCATCTGATTGAGAGATTGAGGCAGATAAGTGCGCTACAGCAATACTTGACCATCGAGAGCTTAACAGTATTTCGAAAAAAACATCTGCTTTTAAATCTTTTTTAAATCAAATAAATTTTGAAAGGTGGTCGCCTATGACAGATTCCAGTATGCCGTAGGAAAACTAGACTTCAACCGAAGTCTACCAATGTATTCTAAGTTTGAAGTAATTATTGAAAGATACCTTAATATTAATAGTATAATTACCCTAAACAAGTTTTGGTTTAAGAATAAGTACTGAAAAGTTTTGTTTTTTTATAAAGAAATCAAACATTTTATTCAATTTGATGAAAATTAGAAGTGGAAAAATTGTCAGCAGTACAAAGGATTACTTTTTTTTTTCTTATCCCTATATTATTCTAACCAAGAACTTTAACACCGCCAACCAGTCCTGGAGCAATAAGTCCGGGAACACCCAATCCTCCGACAACAACACCGGGAGCAGCCAATGGTACACCCAAGGGGGAGATAGCAACTCCTCCCAATCCCAATGGTCCAATGACTGATGCTGAAGCAACTGCCAAGCAGAAGAGAGCGAAGAAAATGAAGACCTAAAATAAAAATTGTTTATTAATAATTTCAACTTTTAAACTTTTAGAGTTAATGCCTACCTTCATGATTAGATTGTTGGTTTGGTTTACTGAGTTGACCGGTAGTCGATTCAATTATGATCTGTACTGAGTTCATTTGCCCGTATATATACTGATCTCCGGTGTAATTATTATGGAAACTTGCATCATTAATATGCAGTAGGGTTGCATGTGTAAGAAAGGACTAGAAATAGGTAGTAGAAGTTGTTTTGGCCAATGTACTTGTCTAGCTGGATTCTTTGTTTTTTTGTTTTTATTGTGATATTTAGTAATAAGTGTTTGCGTCAAAACAACATCCAATTAAAGTTTTGAAATGAAAATAGGATATACACAAAAGACGTTGATTTACTATCAGTGGTGTCGTATGGCGCTTTAATCTTTGAGCTTTTCACAGTAGATTTGTTTACAATGAATACGGCTTAGATTTACCATATATGGTAGGAATTGGATAATTAATTCGATAAGTAGAAATACATGCACTAGATACTAAAACACTGTTTGTTAAAGGAAACACTTTCGTATAATTTATTAAGTCGGTAAATCTGATTCGCACGTGCATATGAAATAAATTATGGAACACAGAGTACAGTAGAGAAAACTAATCTATGAAAACCATTTTGATCTTAAAACATTTGTACTACAGACGGAAAAATCAGTTAATTCAGCTGCTAACAATAACAAGTGATAGGTATTGATTATTATTAGTCAAAAGGAACGGATTTAAACGCATTCTTGTCATCCTAGTAACAGAAAAATCGTTGACAGTTGTCTTGTTTTGGGTGTTAAGCTACCCAAAATCATTTTATTTTTATTAATTTAAGCATTACAGTCAATGAGTTTAAATTTGACATAAGCTTAGTGGATAGGCACCTACAGTAAAACTGTATCCCAAGAACATATTTATACCCTATCTTAAGGGTATATTAAGTTTGACTCATAGTTTGTAAGATAGAGAAATAATCGAGATAGACCCTATTAAGTATATGTATATGTATATTCGTGATCAGGATCAATAGCGAAATCGATTGAGCCATGTGCATACGTCTGTCCGTCCGTCCGTATGTCACCGCTTTTTGCGACTTAAATCTTGAGCTAGGAGGATGAGACGTCATACTTGAGCTTCTGAGGAAAAGATACAGTTTACAGAAGTAAACATTTTAGAAATTCGCCGACTGCCACACTTACTTTTTCATAACTTCACTAAATTACATGAAACCAAAAAATTTTGTTAAGACCTAATATTTAGATATTTAGATTGTCTACAAATCACCTGTACTTGAATTTTTGCCACTCCCCCTTTTTGGAGGCGTTTTCATCAAAAAAGCGATTTTTAAATTATACATCTATCATCCTCAAACGTTCGAAGTTATCGTCGTTGTCCTTTATAACGGCTACATAGAAAGGCGGATAGGGTTTTTTTTTATTTTTTTTTTGAAGCTTTTTTCATGATTGTTAACTCTATTTTTGGACGCTTTTCACATGTTCGCAAGAGGTAAGATCGTGAATAATGTAGGTACTGTTTAAGAATTGAACGTCGAACTCCGGCTGCGTCAACTAACAATATTTTGCCCTAAAATACCTGCAAATCTGTGTCTATGAATATATGTGAATAACAGAATGAATTAGCTGATATGAATGATTGATTCAATAGTGTAAAACAGTAACCATCCAATATGGCGCTGAGCATGGTTGTCAGTGTTATGAAACTGGTGAATAAGAAAGAGTGCGTGTTTTCCTGCGAAAAATTACTAACATTAGTTACAACAGCGTGTAGATCAAAAAAAAAAAAAAGATCTCATTATACCTCATCTCTATTTGATTCAATAACTACTGGTCCACGGTGTCTAGATTTGGGACCTGGTACTTTAAATAGGAATAAGAATAAAAGTCATTGAGTACTTTGTATCAATTCTCAAAAGGAAAATTGATTCTGATTACACCCCGTGCGAGCCATATGAGGGATATTGGAAATTATACCGACGCCTAATGAAATGCGCCATAAGCCAAGATGTACTATATATTGTAGGAATCCATTATTCCGCGATTGCTTCAAGAATCCATATTAAGGTGTAATGTTTTCCCTAAAGTTGTTAAAACAGTTACTATAGGTTGCTATATCAAGTCATGTAACCTAGAAGGTCTTTATTTAGATTAGCTCAGAGACTACAGAAGTGGAAATCAATGTCGAACTTCTACTTTTTATTTCCGAGTATTAAACCAGTTCCACTGGAATACATATTTTGAAGCTTACTTACTACTTAACGGGTTCCCGACCCGTGAAGAGTCTCTGCCTGAGACACGGCAGTCTTCCACAATATATTTAGAAGCGCTGGTAATAAAAAACCAAAAAAAAAATACCATCGTTGGAGTAAATATTGGTTCAGAAAATTGCAGGAAAGGTAAAAATAGTATAGAAGGAAGAGGGTTTACGACACTTTCGACTCAAGAAAATGACATAGAAGCATATCACAGCTTAATGCCACATACAAGATCCTGCCCAGCGTACTTTAAGTAAGCAAGTACTAATTTTTTCGAAAAAAATAGTACTTGCTTAAAAGCGATGTCTAATCAGCGTGTTACAGCATTCATCGCTTCAAGCTCTACAATGCCTCTTTCCACAAAAAGGACACTATGTTACGTAACTTCCTCAACAAAAAACTGGAGCATTCATCACATCGAGCTCTACAATGCTCCTTTCCACAAAAAGGACACTATGTTACGTAACTTCCTCAACACGAAACTGGAGGTAGTGTGGTGAGTGATAAAAGTGCTGCGATACGTAGACGATATCGACATTATCCTATATTCCCAGCCGGTCGTGATACTCGTAGAGAAGTTCACGGAAGTAGAAGATAATACCAATGACCAAATAACCAAACACATGGGTAAAACGTCACTATTATACGCAACAACTGTGGTGATTAAAGAGTTTATCTACCTGATATAGTGCTGAACGATAAGCAAAATGGAAAGGTATAGAGCATATACTATTTTATGTCTATTTTATGATTTGGACAAATGGAGCTAAATCATTGGCTTTACCGAAGAGATAACAATGTTCCACCTAAGATAGTCTTCGAAGCTTAGTCCTAAAGTTTGAAAGAAGCTGAAGGTGCAGTAAATTTTTTTTTATGAATCCGCCTATAATAGAAGGAACTGAACTATGAGTTTATAGGTGCAATTTTCTTTGAAATTAACAGAGATTTTGCAAAGGTGCTACATATCTTACTATACATAAAAGTAGGTTGTTGAAACTGTTCCAAACTCAAAGGCCAATTTTAAAGTTTTCGAACCTATTGCAAACATTAATTTCTGTCAAACATTGACCCGTTTTTCCTAATTTCGATGCAGATACTATGTGAACTTGTTAATCTAAGGTATCATTAGTGAAAGGAGGAATGGATAGACTAATTTATTACACTATTAGATCCCACCGTCACGGTGTCTGACCCTTACGATTAATTTGCATAATATAAATATTCACCGATGTTCTTTGTGCGAATAGCTGAAGTTGTTGTGTTCCATATATGTATCTAAGACCACACCACGCAAATAGGTATTTAGTGCATTTCCATCTATTGACACTTGGAGACAAAGTCATAGTTGTGCTGGTTTGTTTCCTGACGCCCACCAAAAACCTGATTTAGACTTAGAAACACAATTAAAGTGTTAACATTGAGTCAAAGTGTTTGTTTGCCACGATAGACAAGTTGATCTCATTGCGCCTATGGGATAGGTAACCAGACTATGTATGTACATATGTAAGTAATATTATTACACTAGATCAGCTGCATGAAAATGATGCAATTTTGCATAAGAATTACAATTTGGGTCACTATATATATCCGTCATCTATCTGAATACCAATCAGAATTGATTCGACTACCAGTCAACTCAGTAAACTAAACACAATCTAATCATGAAGGTAAGATCTGATTACAAAAAGGATTCGATAGGAATTGAAAAATTAATCTGTAATTTCTTTTTATAGGTCTTCATTTTCTTCGCTCTCTTCTGCTTGGCGGTCGCTTCCGCTTCAGTTATCGGCTTGGGTGGAGTCGTCTCCCCATTGGGTGTACCAGTGGCTGCTCCCGGTGTGGTCGTCGGAGGATTGGGTGTTCCCGGACTTATTGCTCCAGGACTAGTTGGCGGTGTTAAAGTAATTGGTTGAGCAGATGTAGGGAAAGAATAAAACAAAACCACGGGCCCTTACTTATTTGACAACTATTCATTATCATTTCTCTTATAATTCAATAAAATTTTTTTTAGTTTTTTTATTGTTTAAAGCAATTGATTGTTTCTCTTTAAAATATTTAATAGATCGGCGAAATATGGTCTCCCAAAAGTGCTGTATACATATAATATGTAGTTACATTGATATTACAAATACTTTCTCACATTGTTTTCTTACATTCGTACATGTAACATATTTTAGAAAACTTTCAAGTAATGGTAGGTATAGGGTTATCTGTTCGGGTTCGGGTTCAATATGAGCGTCAACCAACAAGCCACTCCAATTTGCTCAGTTTTTAGCATACTGTACGATTGCAAGCTCCACCTAAGGCTTCACTATTCTTTCTATTTGGAGATGTAAATAGATATAGTACATCTTCTCTGTCAAGACTTGGTAACGCAAGCAGAAGAATTTTCTCTCTAAACCGCTTTCAAGAGAGGGTATGCTTCAGCACCACAGAAGACGAGTGAAATTGTTAATGGTATAACTTCACCCATACATCAGTTTGGACACGCCCAATTTTTGGGGGCGTTTTCGTAAAACACCGATTTTTATCAAATATTACTTATAACATCCTTAAACGTTCGAAGTTATCGTCGTAGTTCAGTACACAATGCAATATGGCCCTGCCCACTTTATAAGGGCTGCATAGGAAGGAGGTTAGTTGTGATTTCATTTCATTTATTGTAGACTAAATTACAAGCATAGATTTACCATGTTATTTTACAGGTAAGAGATTTAGAATTTACCAATGTAGTACATTCTTTACAATTTTAATGCAATAACTTGCTGTTTGAGGCCCAGGTTCACCCCAAACTGTAGCGCCACCTACTAACCTACGTAACTATAAAATAATCAAAGCTTTAACAATAAATACATTTGAGGGAAACTTCTACACTTAATGTTTAGAAAAATAGATTCAGACCGTTGTCTGAATGTATGCATTTTTCAATAAAACTTGAACAGTACTTATTAACTAAAGATGTAACAAGGTGGACATTTGCTCTTTCATGCAATCTTAAGGTTGAATAGTACCTGGGTAAATTCAAAATAAGTTTAAGGACTTTATTTTGTGTTATTTGTAATTTTTTCTGATGAAACTCTGCACAGTCATACCGAAGAGGTGATCCATATACTAAAATGGGTTGGAAAATAGTTTTAAAAGTGACCGTCGGTTTAAGAATGGATATAATGTTTTTATGGTAATGTTGATTTTATTTATATTAGTTGCGAGATATTTTTGAAAAGTCAACATCTTATCAAGAGTTATACCCAAGTACTTGCACTCATTGTACATCCATGATCCATCTGGCAAAACTTAAGTTTAGTATTAGGTTTCTTAGTTTAAGACAGGCATTGAAAATGCGCCTAAAAAATATAAAGGTTTCATTTATCTGTTTCTTGCAAAAAGCTATATTATTACGTACAAAGTATAATTTAGAAAAAAACTTGAGTCCAACGCATTACCTAAATATTGCAGCAGAATTATGTACATATGTACGAGTATGTATGTTTTATCTCTTACAGCAGATACGGTACAACATTTTCAAAAGGCTGCCATTTCTTTAAATTATTATAATAAAAACTTTTTACCGAAAAAGTGTGTATGTTTTTATTTCATTCGAAAGCTTAGGCTCGACAATTACATTGGAACACGATATCTAAACAATGTCTACCTTCGCTTCTCTTATACATCAAATCTTTTAAGTTAGGTACTTATCCTCTTGCGATACATTCTGTAGGTATTCTTACTTTTTAATCCGATTGGATTTTGCTGAGTTTTCTCTTCACTGGTTTATCTATGACCAGATGTCTATATCTATTCGTCCTTTATAGATATTCTAACCAAGTAGTTCCGAGAGAAGTTCAAACATGCGGTCAAGTATTCAACTGCATGTTATTATTACTATTTGAATAGAGAATTGGCGGTATGTATGGTTGTTTGCCAATTGCTCGTATCGTTCATGTGTACTGCAGAGGGGTCTTTAATTAATCAAGTTAATGGTGAAAGATTGAGCATGGTTTCAAGTCCGTTTGAATAACGTGCCTTTGACGAAAGGTGCTAATTTATTGGCGAGCCTCTTAATTTGCATTGGCTGAGTATAGCAATATTTATCGCAATCGTTCCCATGTCTGAAGCAATAAAGAAGTGAGAAGTAAGTGTAAAGATTTTTTGTTAGGTAAGTAGACCAGAGACTAGGTCTTTTAAATAACGGTGAAGTGTGCGAATATATAGATACAAAAATTTTTGGCACGACAGGTTCATGAGACCCAGGGCCTAGCTTCTCACAACGATTTGTGTTGTGCGTGTTATATTCTACACTTTTGGATATTTGTCAGACACTCGCGAGAGGTGGGGCCGTGAAAGAACTTTTAATTGTTATCCGGGGAACGAACCTCGAACCCCTTTCTCCGAAGTCCAACCCACTAACCACTTGAGGCACGTATATACACATACATTAATTTAAAACACAATTTGTTTACACAATCAACTCAACATATATTAAATTTATTCAACAGCTTTCATCTGACTTAACGTGGAGCAATTTACTTCTTCCATACTCCATGTAAGCCACCCAAACCACCCAAACCACCTAAACCACCCAATCCACCCAAACCATATGGAGCGGCGATGAGTCTGGAAGAAACTACTGTTTGTACTGGAATAGTCCTAATAACTGGAGTATTGACAACCACTGGCGTGATGACTCTTGAAACGACTGGAGTTACAACACTTCTAACCACTGGGGTTAGCACTGGGGTGACTACATTTGTTGCAACTGGGTGAATAGACCTCACATTGGAAACCACTGGTACGTGGCTAATTCCTCCCAGGCCAATTCCACCGAGACCGACACCGCCGAGGCCGACTCCACCGAGACCGACTCCTCCCAGACCGAGTCCTCCTAGACCGACTCCTCCAAGACCAACAGATGCTGAAGCAGCAGCTACAAAAAAGGCAAGGACGATGAAACTCTAAAAGAAAAACACGTTTTAAAATTTTTTTTCAAATTCCTTTTAAGCTACGCTCGTTCAGTTGTTTCTCAACTCACTTTCATTTTGGTTCTTAGTATCAGTATCAGAATGCTACTAACTGATTATTCTAATGCTGCTAGACTATTTATACAAATGCATGAACGCAACGCTGTTGTCAGATTTTAAATTATTTTTGGCAAACATCTCGATTAACTGAAACCCGTTTTGATTTCCGAAAAAAGCAATGGTTATATGGAAATTTAAAAATATAAATAAAAGAAGCGTCTGTGATTGGTAATTCTTTAATTATGAAAATATATAGTCCAGTTGAACGGGACCGAATAGGTGATGGATTTAAGTCGTAATATTTCGTTCAGTTTATTCAATGAATCCGGAAGGTATGGTCAACCTGTTATCTTTTATATTACCAATAACCTTCGGTTCAGTGAGCACTTGAACCTAAATCTTACGAGGACATTTATTTCACTTTCACTACTATTAATACAAGTAAACCGGTTGGATAACAACTACTTAGCTTGTCGGATGGAACTAGATCCAAAAGTGTATTGGGTGACTTATTGAACAGAAATCCTTTGCATATGAATGAAAACATTATCGCTGTCATGGGTTAGAGATAAATGTTGTGCTAATTATGAATAATGAATAGTTTTTTTCTTTATTTTTCTATATGAAATGAAGATATCAGAAATTTTATTCAAATTCATGTTTATTGCATTATGCAAAGTACGATTCCAAATGAAAACGAAATATAAACAAACCGGCAAAGACGTCACACTTGTCTGAGACTGAAGAGTAAGTCAGCATTCCAAATTTACGATTAAGTATGTCAAAGGCTCCGGTTTGAAATATCAAACAACTTTTGTTTGAATACTTGTTCTAATATTATACATATATAGTATGTATAGGTGATGGAATTATTGAAAATATGTTGAATATACGAAAAGTATGACTGGGCTGCCAGCTATCCTATACTTAGACGAATAATTCAGTCCAACTGGGTTACATATTGAGTTATGGAAGGAGTCATGAGTTACGACCCACATACTCACTTCCCATTTTCACTTTGAATAAATTATGGACTGTGGAAAGAAAACTTAAGTAACGAAGACTTATGTAAGTGCAAAATATGGATGGTGTATTCCACCGTAACGCACTTGGATTTTAATTATTTGAATTATCAACCACAATCCTTTAATTTGTAGACCACAGCCGTACAGTAAATAAAAACCTAATCAATCAGATGTTTTTGACATTTTCCAAACTGGCTGGTAAATAGACAGATAGGGAAAATTTTCTTGAGTAAAAATCTAGTTCACTACCTCAATAAAATGCGTTATTTGTAAGTCTCTTAAAACCAATCAGAAACGTGTGACTAAAATAGGCAGACAAAATTGCAAGAAACCAGCTTTTACTTAGAAAACGGAAAGGGTAGATGGCTTAAATGATATTAAAAAGATAAAATAAGCTACTGAAAATTTACCATGAATCGGGTCCAGTGATTCAACAGGAGAAGCCAATGATAGCCTTAAAATAAAATATTTATCATAAAATTTTTGGTCTTTGGAACGTATCCCTAATTTTGTATACATTCTCTCGTCATACGCGGTGTTGTTTTGGAACACATCCTTCGCGCATGTAAATGATTCAGTGCATTCCAGTCATCATGATCGCTGCAGCTTAATGAATTTCCATTACGTAATGAACTACGTTTTACGTATTTATCCCAAAAATGGGAACCTAATTCAGTTATACAGTATTTTTGTTTATGTCATCTTATTGCAATTAAATCAAAACTGCAATTAGATGTTCTCATATTCCTTCATTGTTATTGCACTTTCAAATTGCAATTTCACCACCATAACCAGACCAGACCAGACAGACCCTCGTATACTTTTTATCCCCTATTGGAAATCTGCATGCTGGTACCTAAGGCTAGTAATCCAGTTCTCTGGAACCACAATGGATCTTCTTTTCAATATGGTATAAGCCAATCTAAATGTAAAATTATTTCGATTCCTTCAGTGGGTGCATCCAAATGATAGATAACCAGTCGGGATAGTATACATTTAGCACACAAATTATGCCGGCTGATGTTAAAGTTAAAAAAAATGTCATCATCAAAATTTTCATACTAAACTTTGCATTTAGAAAGTTGCTCAAGATATGAAGACGTCATATAACAAGTTGAAAAATCAATATGTACCTAACTAGGATGGACCACTGCAAGCGCTTAGGAAATGTTGATGAAATCCTATAGAAATTCAAATAATAGCCAAAGATATACTTTCTATAAAATATTTATTAAGAATCTATTCCGTTATAACTTTTTGCCAAGATGACCACTGGCGTGTAATCCAGAACCATGCGTGGAGTACAAATTTGTTGCACCAATATTTGACACAAGCGGAGCGGAGTTCACATTAAGGCCAGTGATTCTGGTTGCTAAAGAGCTGAGATGAACAGAATTGATGACTGGAGTAATTGTCCTGACACTAGCAATAACTGAACTGGGCACCAATGTAGTAGCAACTGGAACTGAAGAAAGAAACCTAACACCACCTTGCTGAAGTAGACCTATTCCCGCAATATGTTGGGTACCATAACCGATAGATGAAACGAACCCAGCACCACCGTGTTGAAGTTGACCTAATCCTGCAACATGTTGAGTACCATAAACAATTCCTGCACCATATCCAATTGTAGGAACAATTCGTGCTGACAAAGATGAAACATGTCCTGTAACAATTGGCGATACATACGATACACCAATGGGACTGATGGCTCTAACACCAGACACCAAAAAAGAGCCGACATCCAAACCACGTGCGTTGTATCCAATAGCGATCAATGAAGCTGATGCGGTAGCAGCGAAGACAGAGAGAACAATGAACAACTAAAAGATGCAAAATTGGTTTACTAAGTCATCACAATTTAATGACATTCCGTGAACTTACTTTCATTTTATTGTAGGTTTCGGTTGGTTTGTTTGCTGAACTAAGTTGAACTGAATGTCAGAATAGTACTTATCGACTTCTGCATACGTGTTTGGCTATTTATATTTATTTTAATATTTTTTGATCGAAGAAAGATAGTTATAGATATGAAACTCAACCTCAGCCTCGACATCGTTGTCAATATTTGACATGAATAGTTTGGCCAGAAATATTTTGAGGAAGCTGTTAAGATATTGTAAAAGTACAAAAGACAGTGATTTTTGTTTGTTAATGTCGGTCGCATAATCGTAGGATCTCAGCGAATTTTACTAAAGTTTTGGTGGATCGCGCTGATAAATAATTAAAATTTTATCAGTGTACGTGATTATTGCAGAAATTGGGAACTGGTCCCTTAATTTGTATTCTTCAATTATTTTTACAAATCGCTGTTCATATGGATTGCGAAGATGAAAAACGTTTGTCTAAATAGGATTTCTCGGCTCGGTTAGCTCCAGTTTGTTTGGTGTTTTAACTCGTCTATACTTAACTACATATGACTTATTAAAATCTTAATTTTTAGCATGCTAGCTCCATGAAACTTCCTTAATATGATCTAAAAGTATTTATAATAACTCATCAGTTTTATTAAACCCACTGTTGTCAACTTTTCAAAAGAAAATACTACTCTGTGGTCTCTTCCTTTTGTTTTGTCAAATTCGTCGCGCCATTAAAGTTAAAATTTATAGTAGAAACACATTGACATAGTAACAGCAACTTCAACGTTAGGCCTAAGTCCTAAATTGGCTGTTACTGCCGAAATACAGCCAACTTTGCGTCGAAATTTTCAATCAAGCATTTGATATTTCAGTGAAATCCAGGAAAAATATTTCCACAACGTCAAATTTCGCTGTATGCTGTTTGTTGTGCTAATGTGTTTTACATTGCAGCACCTGTTTATTTGCCTCTGCTGTTGAAGTTGCCGTTGGCTGTTGCAGTGGCAATGTGTTTTTACTATTAACCATTTCATACTTTAGTCACAGTAGCGCTACCGTTACAGCTACTCATTGTGTAGACAGTATTAAGTTGTGTGTATTTCTACTCTTAGTACTGCTACCATTACCGCCATGCCTAATCAATGTGTTTTGGCAGTAATTGTACTTCATCTCCCCTATACTTGAGTGGGTCAAATATTCTATGAGACAGATCCACTTTCAAACTCGTACAGTAGCAAGAGTACTTAAACGCCTTAACAGAAACATATCAGCTGTTCGAATGGTATCCTATTCATAATTTTAAACAGATGTTTTTCCACTCTGGCTCAGCCACGGCACAAGTTTTTTCATCTGTCTAATGCTTCTGGGGGTTTCAAGAAACAGCAATTGTCCAGTTTCTCCCTCCAATAACCGACAGATTGCACTTAAGTCCTCTCCAAGGTCATAGAAACGCTGATTTACCATCAGCTTATAAAATATCTTGAATTACGAAATTCCTCAATTACCGACAGTACGGTTAAATTCCACCGATAATTTAATGGTATGTCTTATCAAAAAGTGGAACCATTCTCTACATCATTCTGCTCAATGTAAGATTATTTCTCTTGGTAACTCAAACGCTTTTGACGAAGTTTGGCATCAAAATCTTTTATCGAAGAGAGTGCATTTGGCAACGATGAATCTCCTCTTCATTAGATTAGAAATTCTCATTAAAAATGTTGAATTTAACTTCTTTTTGAACGGTTTCAAGTTTACAAATAACCATATAATCCCATATCTCACAAGGTTCCATATTTTCTCAAAGTCTCTTTCACTTTTTCATTATAACCAATTGCCTGCTACTTATAATTCAATATATTTATTCCCTGAAGACAGCACTGTCAGCCTCTCAGCCTCTCAGTTTCTATATGTATAACTCAAAATACTGCGTTAAGACTTATAGAAGACAGAAGAATAGCGCAATCCTTTCATTGTTTTATCGCCTTACCAGTTTTACAGCAATACCAATCACTAATCGAATATTACTTAGTTTACCATTAAACCTATCTTCGGACGCACTTTAAAATCCAGAGATTGCTTCCTGGAAACGAATGTGGAATGCTTTGCAAAGCTCTGTTATGTATGTATTCCCTATAAATATAATTTACAAACATTCAAAAACCATTATACATAAGTATGTATATCGGTTTTCCTACTTATTCCTCCAAATTTCTTTACCACCCGCGATATGTCTTAACATTTAAAGCGTAGCCATAAACCTTTATGTATGAAAAATAAAAAGTAACATATTTTCTACAAAAAATTCACATTTATTTAGACTAACTTAGTTAGTGAATTTAATACACTTTTACGAAAAATAATTTACAGTTTCTTGCCGAGGTGTCCACTGGAATAAAGTCCAGATCCGTGGGTGGAGTATAAATTTGATACACCAACATTTGACACAAGTGGAACGGAGTGCACATTAAGGCCAGTGACTTGGCCCACAACCCTATTTGCTACAGGACTGAGATGAACTGAATTGATGATTGGAGTAATTGTCCTGACACTGGCAATAACTGGACTGGACACCAAAGTAGTAGCAACTGGAACTGAAGAAACCAACCTAGCACCACCTTGTTGAAGTTGACCTAGTCCCGCACCATAACCGATTGAGGAAATCAACGCAGCACCGCCTTGTTGAAGTTGACCTAATCCCGCAACATGTTGGCCACCATAACCGATGGAAGAGCCAATTCCTGCACCATATCCAATTGGAGAAACAAGTCCTCTAGATAAAGATGAAACATGTCCTGTAGCAATTGGCGACACATACGATACACCAATGGGATTGATGGCTCTAACACCAGACACCAAAGAAGAACCGACACCCAAACCATGTGCGTTGTATCCAATAGCGGGTGAGGCGATCAATGAAGCTGACGCGGTAGCAGCGAAGACAACGACAACAATGAACATCTGAAAGATTCAAAATTAGTTTACTAAGTCAACTTAACTAAATGACCTTCCGCGAACTTACTTTCATTTTATTGTAGGTTTTGGTTGGTTTGTTAGCTGAACTAAGTTGAATTGAGTGTCAGAATAGTACTGATTGATTTCTGCACAATTTTTTTGGTATTTATACAATTTAGTGTTTTGATTAAATGTGTAGATAATGTCAAAAATTAAAGATAGCATCAGCCTCGACATTACTGTCAGTATCCGGCACTCACATGGACCAAATTTGAGTCGTTAATATGAAATGCACGTCGTTTTTTTTTTTTTGATTCATTGCTGTTTATTTTAATATATTCAAATTTTAAAGGCCTAGCTTCTTACAACCAATTTAATGAATTGAAGGAACCAGTAGTTTAAACCAATATTCAAAGGACACGGATCTTCAGAAGGAGTTAAAAATTTGTTCTTATTTCTTGGAATGTGAATATTAAGCTACTGCGATCAATAGAATATATATAATATAATCGATATCGTCTTAAGAAAGTTTTCTAGAGAAAACAACATAATTTTATCTCTAGGAATATAGTATCTTTTATTTTCGAGTATCCAAAAATCAACCCGTTCATCTTTTAGAATACTGCAATGGTGAAAAAATTCCGTTCATCTTTCTGTGTAGTTCATCAGTTAAGACCGTTCATCTTTCCGAGATTCTACTGTAAGTATTTCTTAGATAAATTTACCGAATAGGTACTGCATTAAGTTTATTTTGAAAAACTAGAGGGAAGAATACATAGCACTTATGAAGTCGCAACATAGGTAAGCTTCTATATCAAAGGACTATTTGTGGGATATATTAATGTGAACAAATGCCATAGTCGTCCAAAATCCAATGGTATGGTCCAAAATTAAGGATAGTTGCTAGTTTCTTTTATAAATTACATGCTATTTTAAAACTGACAGCTCTTATACGTAAGGCCTTATGAGATAAGGTCTAACATATGAAACGCAAACTGACTGAAAATGTAGGTGACATTTTGAGATTGTTGCATCCATTCGGATGTAATAGTAAATAAAATACTAAAAAATCAGCTATTGACATTTCGCAAACTGATTGATAAGTTAGGGAAAATTTTCTTGACTAACAATCCAGTCCACTACCCCAAAAAATATGCCTTACTTTTCAGTCAAATCTGGATCTCGTTACCAATCAGAACATCCCCAGTATCATATCATATCTCCACAACAACTTTGGGAAATATTGAAAGTTTGTTTCCAAATGTTGCCGAAACAGTGCGAATTTTGAAAATAAATTTCGGTGGAAATAATGCAGAAACCGCCCCCGCTGTACGCAAGTTGGTAAAGAAAGTTCATGAGATTGGCATGATAAATGATAACACAAGTTATCTTCGTGAAATGAGCATAAACGGTGTCTGTTTCAAACAAGAGGTAGTACGTGCCATACAAGCTATGCAATCGTGTAATCAGACATTTTTGCCATTTAAGATCAATGTTATGCTGACAAACCACAAACGATTTAAGATCGAGCTATTCTTGAAATAGAGTAGCGAACTGGCTAAGCTAGCCAGGCTTGAAGCTGTTTTCAATAAAAAATAATCTAAACGAGCATAGTGGGCGCCGCGCTCAATTGGTTAGTGCGTTGGACTACGTAACGAGGGGTTCGAGTTTCAATCCCCAAACAACACCTAAAATTTTTTTCACGTCCCACGTCACGAGATAAAAATTATTTAACTGATTTTTAGTAGTATTTTAGTATAGTTTCTAACATAGATAAATAATCGAGATGGGCCCTATAAAGCATATATTTTAGTGATCAGTATCAATAGCGACACCGTTCTTCCATCTTCTTGCCGCCACATTTTAGGCCTTAAATTTTGAGCTAGGAGGGCGGAATTTCATATCTGGACATTTGAGAAGAGGAAGCATAGCGGATATTGAACACTTTGAAGAGAAAAATTCTTCGAATTTGCGGTCCCATATGCGAGGAGGGCGAATATTATATTCTCCTATACGCCATTATGTGTTGTTAGGCGTTTGAAGATCGCTTGTTTAAATTATTCGCGTTAGGTTGGAGCTCTAGGCGTCTAAGATTGTTTATTATTCGTGCCGCCACGTTACGTATGATAGATGAAGCATGTAATTTACATCATTCTCGAGAGTGGCCACTTCCCAAACTGGTCCCGAAGGGCGATCCTCTCATTTGCATATCGTGGGCAATGAAAGAACACGTGTTCCATGTTATCCGAAACATATTCAGAATATGGATAGTTTGGTACAATTTCGTATTCGCGTTTGAAGAGATATTCTCTGAAACAAACGTGTCCCATCAGAAACTGTTTTAGATAAAAGTTTATCCACACAGCGATTACTGGTATAAGTCAATGCGTTTATCTTCCCTTTATCAACTCTTGTTGCGGTACTGCGCTTCCTCTCGTATTTTCTTTTTCCATCGTTTACTCGATCGTTTTGAACTCGATGACCTCGAGCTCTAAACCTTTTTTTCAGTCACGATTTTTATACCCTATTCTAATGGTATATTAAGTTTGATACATGATTTGTAATATAGAGAAATAATCGAGATAGACAATATAAAGTATACATATGTATATGTACATACATATGTATATGTTTGATCAGTATCAAAGCGAAAATGATTGAGCCATGTCTCTCCGTCCGTCTGTACGTCACCACTTTTTGGGCTTTGAATTTGAAGCTAGGAGGTTGAAATTTCATATTTAGGCTTTTGAGAAAGAGCAACAGAACAAGTGTAAAAATTTATGAAATATTCACAAATGTTCGAAATTATCATCGTTTGTCAAGAAATTTTTTTAAGAAATGCAGTATGCCACGCCCGCTTTGTTAGGGGTGATAGAAAAAAATCCGTTCCAGAGCTATTATAGCTTTTATGTATGTTCTTTTTATATTCAAGGTGATGTTCGAAATTTAACATACAGTCTTACATTACATCTTCTTCATTTGTTTTGCCATGACCACCACGGCAATGACATCCGCAAAGCCGATGATTTACGCTTCTCTTAGGTTCGGTACCACCACCACTTACTTGGTACGTCTCAGTTCCCTCGTAATAATCCGGCAAGTAAGGTTTTACATGAGATAAGTACTTACTTCTTCAGTCCTAAAATAAATTGCCGTAGTTTCTTTTAACTTAACAGGTAGCTCAATAATTGATGTTTCATTTAGCACTTCTCATACACATATGTATCTGTTATGTTACATTCGATAGAACGTTTCGTTTGATGTGCAAACCAATTCATGACATTTAGCAGCCTTATTTATTTATATGCCGAATGAAAAGTTTGTGTAAATTAAAAAAGATATACATTATTTCCATAGGTTTTATTTCTATCAAAAGTCAAAACAAAATCCAAATACATATTTATTTTCTACAAAAATATTCACATTTATTTATATTTATTTTTATACACTTTTATGCAAAATAATTTACAGTTTCTTGGCGAGGTGTCCACTGGAGTAAAGTCCAGCTCCGTGGGTGGAGTACAAATTTGATGCACCAACATTTGACACAAGTGGAACGGAGTGTACATTAATTCCAGACACTTGACCAACAACATTGGTAGTTACAGGACTAAGATGAACTGAATTGATGATTGGAGTAATTGTTCTGACACTGGCAATAACTGGACTGGACACCAATGTAGTAGCAACTGGAACTGAAGAAACCAACCTAGCACCACCTTGTTGAAGTTGACCTAATCCAGCAACATGTTGGGCACCATAACCGATTGAAGAAACCAATCTACCACCACCCTGTTGAAGTTGACCTAATCCCGCAACATGTTGGGCACCATAACCGATTGATGAAACCAATCTACCACCACCTTGTTGAAGTTGACCTAATCCCGCAATATGTTGACCACCATAACCGATTGAGGAAACCAACCTAGCACCACCTTGCTGAAGTTGACTTAGTCCCGTAACATGTTGGCCACCATAACCGATGGAAGAACCAATTCCTGCACCATATCCAATTGGAGAAACAAGTCCTCCTGATAAAGATGAAACATGTCCTGTTGCAATTGGCGTTACATACGATACACCAATGGGATTGATGGCTCTAACACCAGACACCAAAGAAGAACCGACACCCAAACCATGTGCGTTGTATCCAATAACGGGTGAGGCGATCAAAGAAGCTGACGCGGTAGCAGCGAAGACAGCGAGAACAATGAACATCTGAAAAATGCAAAATTAGTTTACTAAGTCAACTTAACTAAATGACCTTCCGTGAACTTACTTTCATTTTATTGTAGGTTTTGGTTGGTTTGTTAGCTGAACTAAGTTGAATGGAGTGTCAGAATAGTACTGATTGACTTCTGCACAATTTTTTTGGTATTTATACAATTTAGTGTTTTGATTAAATGTGTAGATAACATCAGCCTCATCATCACTGTCAGTATCCGGCATCTATATATGTATGTATGTATGTACATGGCCCAAATTTTAGTCGTTGACATGAAATTCAAGGACGAGATGTCTTATTAGTATTTATGCAAATTTAAGTATGTGTGAAACGCGATTTCCATATATGTACAAATAAAAAATATTTTTGCTCTAATTAGGGAATGCAGGGCTTTAGAAAAGCTTATGATTCCTACTAGGAAGACATCTGCAGCGAAACAAAACCATATTGTAATCATTTGTATTGGGTTTTTGTTTTTAGGGACGGACGTAGAAGTATAATATTATAAATTGCTATAGGCGTTGCTAAAGCTTAAATTCGCATCTTTAGGATGATACTAAATGGAGACACATTTCCTTTGCTTAGATGAGATCTCCAGTAGCCTGGTAGCAGATCGTCTTCTGCAAGAACTAAGAGACACTAACTTAAACTGTCAAGAATATGCCGACGATATAGTCGTTCGTCGCCGTAAAACGCCGATTGTCGTTCTTTAAGGCGTTTAATTTTTTAAAAGTGGATCGCATTTACGTTGTATGTGGAGTGTATACCTACTTACCGACAAAGGCTTTTTATGAAGTTCAATCTCTAAAATACGAAATGACTTAAAGAACAACAATCTGCATTTTAATCAAACGCCACGCAGAATAAAGATGATTATTACCAAAGGCAAATTTAAGAAAACAATCTGCGAAATAATTCAAAGAAAACTTTGAACCACACAGAGTGGTGTTTAACTATCCGACTAAAACCACAGTCGTAACAATACAGTAGCTACAAATATGTACATCTAAGTGAACATACATATAAGAGAGGATTAAAGTCGACCCACAAAAGCAAGACATGTACCTACATATAGGTATAACACTACATAACTAACTCCTCTGGAAAGAACATGTAGAGGTCTCAGTTTACAAAGTAATAGTTCCCTCTCCTAAAAAACGGCTGTATTCATTTTGACGTAGATTTTGTGTAATTTGGCTTAAGAAAACAATAACAGATAACTGAGTGTCATTTTATGTAGTCTAAACAATGATTATGCCGGTCCCACCGCCAAAAAGTAGCA
The DNA here is from genome assembly GCA_905220385.1 of Xylota sylvarum. Classification (NCBI taxonomy): domain Eukaryota; kingdom Metazoa; phylum Arthropoda; class Insecta; order Diptera; family Syrphidae; genus Xylota; species Xylota sylvarum. Next base: position 126,482,989 of record LR999957.1, read on the forward strand.
GCGCCATTCGGTCGACTCTAGAAATATGGTAGCGCCAAAATAATTTAGGGTTCATACCGTAACTATTTAGGAAAAAACCACCAGACTGGCACGGCACAAACGCGGCCATTCTTGACAGTAAAATCTATGATCTCGATGTTTTCAGAGATATTGAAAGAGCAATTCGCAACCCAACATTCTGCAAAATTGACAACATCGAGCCTTAATTGGAAAAATACGCTGTTATTGCGTACGCCGATGATGAGATGATTATATTTGTTCTTACCATAATCCGGGGGTTTGTGTCGTGATCAAGCATTATTTATCAACCCATTCAAGACAGAGATCACCCTGTTCGGAACAAGAAAAAAAAATAACCACAAGTGTGGTTGCCTAATTCGGCATTTAACTCACTTTATCAAGTAAAGTTAATTATTCTAATTTTTTATTTATTTCTAAATATTGGTTTGATTCCCAGACAACACCAAAGTCTTTACTGCAGTCTCCCTTTAGCAAAACGCAATTTATGTTCGGTTTCACAATGCGAGTTTGAACTAAAGTTTAACTAAGCGCCTATGTGAGTTTAAACCTTAAGTTTGAATTGCTCGGTGCTACAGTATAATTTTAACTTCCGTTCAACTAAGCTAAGTTTAGCATGCTATTGTGAATGAAATTGTATTTCCAAAGAAATTGAAAAAGTCAATTTGAATTATATTTTCGCCTCTTGTGCAAATAAATTTATAAAATATGAAGTGATTCTGAGCCTTGATTGGTTGGTTGAGGGGGTGACTGCATCTACAGATGTATAGCCTCACTCGGATCTCAACGGATCCATTATATTCCCCGCTGTGGGATACCTATGAAACAATGAAAAATACTAATAATCCAACAGTCAGTGTAAGACAGCAGCGGCCCTCCTGAACCATCCTGTTTTCGTCATAAATTTTTGGATGATTTTAGGTGGTGTGTTTGCCAGTTCGTTCAGCTAGTTGAAAGATACTCCTCCGAGGATTGTATAGCTGGTTTTGATATAGCTTGAACTTACGCAAAGGAAATGGAACGAGTCTTCCCCTACTTCTGTGTCGCCATAGCCTCTGCATAAATTGATGGTACTGATTCTCTTTTTTCTTAGATGGACCACTTTTGAGTTGTAGCCTGCAAGAATTCCTATGAGGAGAATCAGTTGTGGTCTATTTAGCGATAGACGTTGCTTGGTCCTCTTTTTGTTATATTGGGTCCATCATTTTGAGACGCGGGATGAGATAAATGGACTCCAACGTTGGCCATGTTATGAAAGCCAATAGCGATTTTGAACGTGAGAAAACTGGTGGGCGTTAGGATCGCGTGGTCTGTTTGCGGTTCGTTTGATTCTGAGCCTTTCGTAGATAACTCATTGGTCATTTCATTATTGTGGAAGCCCATATGTCCTGGGATCTATCAGAGCATGATAATATACTTCAAGCTATAGGCTCTGAGTTCCTCTTTGTATCTTTTAACCAGTTTTGATTTGGTTGTGATGGAAATGATGGTTTAGATGTCTGCTTCACTATCTATGCAGATATCTATGTATTTATATATTTGTTGCAGTTGATTCCTCGGTGATTCCATATATTTCCGCTTGGAACACACTTGTCCTTATGTCGTTCTGGTCTAATTTTATATCTTCATCCGCTTTACATGGAGTCTAAGCTTCAGTGCCCTAAAGCAGAACTGGGATGATCAAGGTCTTATACAGAATCTCCTTAGTTGTTCGGAATAGGGCTCTACTACTCAATTGCCTTTTCAGCCCAAAAGAAATAGAGATTGGCAAGAGTCGTTCTTCGCTTAATTACTACTTAGGCAGAAGAATTAAATAGAAATAAATATTTAGCTGTTAACCACAGTTTCGAAATTCATCAGAAAACATATCAAATCTTAGCATAACATTTTTTTTCGTAATTTTGAGACCTCAGCACGAATTAGCTGAGATACTGCTGCTTTTATATCTGTGAAACTTGTAAGGAAAACCTAAGAACTACATATGTACTTTCTACAAAAAATATTCACATTTATTCAGTATCACGCAATTAGTTGACAATCAATTAGATTCGTTTACAATTTTTTGCTAAGGTATCCACTAGCATAGAGTCCAGAGCCATGGCTGGCATATAGGCTTGGTGACACGATATTCGACAAAATTGGAGTAGAGTGCACATTAAGAGCAGCAACTGGAGCTACAACCCTGGTTGCAATGGGACTAAGATGCACTGAGCTGACAATTGGAGTAACTGTCCTGACACTTGTAATAACTGGACTGGAGACCAATCTAGTAGCAACTGGTACTGAAGAAACCAACCTGGTGGCAACTGGTTGGATGTGGCTTACTCCAGAAACATAGTGCGCTCCATAACCGATTGGAGAAACAAGTCCTGGTGAAACAATCCTGGTGGCATATGGTGATGCATATGATGCACCAATGGGGTTAATTGTCCTTATACCGGATACCAAAGAAGAGCCAAGACCCAATCCATGTGTATTGTATCCTACTAGAGGCGAGGCAATCAAAGAAGCTGATGCGGCAGCAACGAAGACGGCTAAAACAATGAACACCTAAAAGAGCCAAAATTAATTTAGTAAATCATCACAATTTGATGACCTTCTGCGAACTCACTTTCATTTTATTGCTGATTGGTTGGTTTGTTCGTTGAACTAAGTTGAACTGAGTGTCAGAATAGTACTGATTGACTTCTACGTAGCTTTTTGCGTATTTATACAATTTAGTGTTTTGATCAAATGAAGATAGTCATACGATTTAAAGAGAGTTTGATCATTGCTGTCTATATCCGGGAACCAGTTTACGAATTTTATTGCTATTATTTCACTATTTTGTTCTCCAAACAAAGTTTAGAGTCTACTTTTGTCTTTGTTCTCGTGATCTCATTATTTTAAAAGGATTAACTATGAGTGTCTTCTTTAAGTTATTGCCGACTAAAGCGCCACTTAAAGATGGGAGCACGTGATAAAGCGAATTAAGTAAATCAAATCTTATCTGATAAATTAATCCTAAGACTAATGACAAATTTACGGTCGTTGTCCGGAGGGCTTATTTAAATAAAGCCCAGTTAATCTTCTTTTAAATAACATTATTATCTTAAAACAGAGATGAGTATATTGTCGTGTGTTATGGTCGTCTTATGCTTACTACTTATTATTTTATTACAATCCTCAGACAACACTTAAAATTTCTTTCACGGCCCCACCTCTCGCGAACGTCTGACAAACATCCTAGTTACTCTATCATAAGAAAACTTACAAAAAAAAATTGCCTTCGGATACGGCATTAAACTGCAGGCCCCTTCCATTCGTATAACACGCACAACGCAAATGGTTGTGAGAAGCTAGGCCCTGGTTCCGATGCACCTGTCGCGCAAAAAAAAAAAATTTATTTGGAGGTGTAACTTTATACTTCCTAAATAAGTACGATGAATTCAAATGTAGACTCAAAGACATTTCCAGATCAATGACACTACGGTTCAAAGTGGACATGGGTTCGGACATGGATACGGTTTAAAATGGATATGAAAGGTGATATTTCTAGTAGGATGCATGGGCCAAATTATCAACCAGATATGGGTGGGTAAAACCATGCCCAATGACTGGACAATCAGATCTATATGCCCCATCTAATAATGTCACATAAAATCCTATTTAACGTACAGTGTGAACGTCTGAATCCGAGATGCAATGTACAATTCGGGAACAGTTTTTCAGAACTTACAAACGTGTACCGGATTTCGAGAAGGATATGCGCTATCATGTAACTTCTTCCATTTCGTACAGATACTGCGCATGGTAAGTGTTATCATGGAAGACACTATCTTCAACAAATCTGTTCAGCTCCTCGGATAGGAAGACGACATCGTCATTAGAATTTTACGGCAATCGAAGAACGAGTTGATGTTGTGTTGAGGTAAATGAAGGCAAAACCAGGTATGACACATGCTGTCAACAAACAAAGAAGAATTTGTCAGCCTTCTAGGACAAAACGTTACTGTTGGCAACAGTAACTTTAAAGTGATTAAGGAATTTACCTACCCCGAAGTAAAAATTAACTCTACGAATGACTTGGTGGGGATCCGGGAAAGATATAGGAAACAGCTGCTAAATATCTAAATATCTAAATATTTGGTCTTAACAATTTTTTTTATATTTGCGCCTCCTCCTAGCTCAGAGTTTAAGGACCAAAAGGCGGTGATATATGGACGAACGGACGGACATGGCTAAGTCGTCTTCGCTATTAATGCTTATCACGAATGTAATACTTTATAGGGTTTATCTCGATTATTTCTCTATGCTATAAACTATGTATGTATGTGTCAAACTTAGTATACTCTTAGGATAGGGAATAAACAGAAAGTGTAATTTCAATATTGTTATTTTAGGTCTAGAATTCTGAAAGTGTCCAATGCCACGAGCCGTTAAGTGTCATATTAGTAACAAGGTCCATCATTAAATTAGTCACGTATTATGAAAAAACCAACAGCAATTTGTTTAACTTAAGAGGGAAATGACCTTTACTGCCAACAATAATTTGAATATTTTTTATGACAATAAACATCAATACTTTAATAGATATTGGCAATGTAATTATATTTACGTGATAACCCTTATGACGCGCTGGATTAATAACCGGATTAATTCCGGCTATCATACAAATTTAAACTTGTTTATTTTCTTACGGCTATTATAACTAATAGACCATCACTATTCTGGTGAAGCTAGACAATTTAGAAAGGCACTTCCAGTTTGGTTTCAATTTGGAAAGTGAATCATAGCTCAGATTTTATATAGACTTAAGATACTCAGTCTAGATGTGAACTGTAAGATATTGTTTATTGTTGGCAATGACTTTGAAATGTTACAGTTTGGAATGGATCGTATTGGGAAGTAAATAAAATCCTTACATCTCATCCAAATGACTTTTATGCCACCGAAATCGTTTTCTACTTCTCTCTTTAGTTCTTATTACTCCTCGTGGGGCATAGGACGTTAAAATCTCCAGGGGAGTCTGGAGTTCTGTAACGCCCAACCAACTCAAACTTAAGGCTTTATATTCATTTTCAATCGTTCTGATTGGGTTCTATTGTATGACATATTTGGCAGCATTTTCTTCCTGATATCTTACGGTTGTGCAAGACGTGACACTTAGCACCCCTTTGGGTTACCTTAATAATCGCTATGAGTTTTCCAGGAACATCTTATGTATGTAGGGCACACCAGAAGAACTATCTGTTTACATCGTCGAATGCTGATCGGTAAGTCAAACAAGGTGCCTCCAATATCACTCATTACAATGACAATGTCTTCATTTTGTTTTAGGTTGGGGACGGCGCTTAGGTGCCTACGTTTTTTTTTTCTGAGGAAGTTGACAACTTCTTTTACTTTTGGGTCGACCCAATGTTTTTTTCTTCTTTCCTAGCGAGGAGACTCTGCAGGTTTCAGATATTCGATCAGAGTATTTGGGCGTTTTACGGCTGCTCACTAGGTCACAAATAAACCGACACTTATCCTGGTGTTTAGTGTAAGAAACTCATCATTTATCAATCTGTCAGTTATATGTACATTGTTTCCTTTTTTTCGAGGGTTAAGGGAACTTTCTTTTTCTACAGAGTCAGTCCATAGACTTAGACAGCTTGTCCATAGCTTGAATTAAATAAATTATGCAACTAGTTGCTACAGAATTCTGAACTCAGTTCTCGTAGTAAATCGTAACTGTCAGGTAATGCATCCATGCACCTTAAGACGCATACTCGTAGTCCTAAATTATGATCCTCTTTAAGTCTTCAATGAAGAATCAATTATTAATTTATAAATTCATTCTGGTCAGCGTTTTATTAAAAACAAACTACAATTAATTGAGTCGTCCTTATCCTAGAGTTACTGGTGAGATGACCCTGGATACAACTGGACTGCTACGATAGGCGAATGGAGCGCCAATAACTTGTGAGGTAACAACTGGTGAGCTATAGGCAAGTGGTGCAGAAACATATTGGCGTGTAGCAACTGGTGATAAAACCCGGGTGGCAACAACTGGAGAACTATAAGCAACTGGAGAACTGTAAGCAACTGGAGAGCTATAACCAACTGGGGAACTATATGCAACTGGGCTCAAAGTTCTGACCAAAGGAGCTTGACGCAATCCCAATGAGTTGTAGCCAACAATTGGTTGACTAACTAAACCAGCTGAAGCGGCAGCGATAAAAACGGCAAGAGTGATGAAAATCTGCAAAAAAAAATAGTTCGATTAGGATATTTGCTGGCTGGAGGAAATTTTCTTTAAGAGCTTACTTTCATTTTGCTGATTTGTTTGGTGGTATCAAAAACTACTGATAGCTAGTCGAATCGCTCCTAGGCTTTTTATACTAATCTTCGATCTAGAATTTATTCGAGGATCTATGTATATACTGTATATTTTTGAATGTAATTCAAATTCGTCGGAGCCACAGTAACCTGTTTTGAATCCAGAATCTGCTACCATTCCTTACATAGAAATTCCTTTTTCAGTATCAGTGACGTAAATGGTAATGTATTATTATGTATCAAAGCCAATGAACTTGTTTTGTTTTTCGTTTCTGTTAGGGTTTTGAAATTTTCAAAGGTGTGATATAAATAATAGCCTATTTTAAACATGCGTATACGATTATGGAAGAGTGTGAATTTGTCCACTAGATATCTGGAAAAATCTTAAAGCAAACGTCCAATTTAGATGTTAATTTACATCGTTACAATCAATTTAGTATCTCTAAATACACGTACATTATATTCTCTCTATTTGTTCTATTTTAAAGACCTTGAACTAGAACCTGATCTATTGAAAATTTGAAAAACCCCATTTTTGCATAATAAGCATCGAATCATAAAAAATAAGTAAACATTCGCTAGACGGTCACCGATATGCTCGTCTGTCTACCGACGACGTTTCTTGAATGGTGAACGTCAGTGAAATGATAAACTGCTTTCGATAGTTTTATTATCCCATTCATTATGCGATTGATGAGCGTAAGGTGATCTCTTGTTTTGCATTAGTATTTCCGCTACAGAAGTGCGACATGGACTTTGAATGTCTGATAATAAGTCATAAACTTATAAACATTAAAGGTCAGGCGAATAAAACAAATCTTGTCTTAACGTCGTGTCGTCGTCGGTGGTCTATCAAACTGGATATTCGCTGGGAAACAATTCACTATATAAAATATTATCTTGGCAAATAAGACCAATAAGGAATGCAGAGATTTTCGTCCTTGTGATGGTTCGTAATAGTTATTTTACTTGTTCATACACACATGATGTTATCCATACATCCATTCAAAAGCACTGTAAGATAGGCCAGCATTTTAGTGAATCCAACCGCGTTTAGTAAGTAATTTGTTTTTATTGCAGAGGAGGTGCGCACAGTACTTGTTATCTGGGACAAATATTACACGGATACATTTAGGCAGCAAGTCGCTCTCAATCTCACACTCTAATTCACCGATCTAAACGGAAGAAAGCGAATGGTTGCGAAAAACTAGGAGCTGGGTCCCAGGGACCTGTTTCCATTTGCATTCTGTAAGGGTGTTTCCAGCTAATATAAAGGCTTGAATATTGCCCCATAAATATTTAAAAGACGATGTGAAATATTTTTAAATTTCAGCATTGTTTTCAAAGTCAGGGAGTTTTAGCCAGCTATAACATGTTCTTCCAATTCTCATATTGCATTATATGTACGACGCACGTACGAATACATCTTATAAACTCAACCCAAATTTGGTTCGGTTTATTCGGCAAAATAGTTAAATTGTTGAAAAGAAAAGCTCTAAGCTAAGCAAGAGCCATACAGGTGGAGGGATAATAAAGAACTGTCTCTTCCACGTCCTCGCAGCTTTTACAGCAGTCATTACTACCAATTAGACAATAACACCTATTTTCGTGATGATAGCCCTTATTACGTCCGATCTGAGTAACAACTTGAAACTTTATACCACTTTTTCTACTAAAGTTGGTTTCTTTAATTAATATAATTGACATTCTGGTCAATGGTAATACCATGTTCGATAGCCTCTCATCAATACAATTTAGAGGAATTTTTTTTTATAGCATCCTGTTCTTATCAGACATACGGCACTAGACATTATACATACATCTTTATACCAGGTTAGATCCGATTTCATGCCCATAGTAAGGTTTATGTGATATTGGAATATTATCGATTCTAGATCCTTTTTCTGACTGTTGACCCCCAGGCTTTTCGGCAAAAGGCCACCAGACCAGACAACCGTATGTGAGGATAGGTCTAACGATGACGGTGTAAATTATTATCTGATACTTGGAGTTGGGCTCCATTCAATCTGTTGGCTCGAAGTCGGGTATTTTTCTTTTATTACTAAAAAGAACTAGTTCGGTTTTGTTGTTCATTAAAACCAAGCCCGCAGCGGAATTTTTCCAGTCACTTATGTATATGACGACATTATCTGCATAACTAACGGCCCTAACCCTGTTGCGGTCTAATCTTATAAGGATTTCGTGGATCACTAGGTTCCAGAGTAGTGGGTAAAATACTCCTCCTTAAAGGGTTTTACGCGAGGCCACAGCAAGTGTGTACCTTAGAGAAGTACTCACTTAATTTATTTCGAGTGTAAATTATATTGACTCTCACAAAATCTTTTCCAGCAATATGTATTTATTTGATGTACATATGTATGTATATCTTAAATCCTTTATGATAGTAAAATTAGCGTAGTTAGATGTTATAGATAATATTGTTATTGAATAATATCAGAAATGAAAGTGGTCAAAGTAATGAACTACATTTAGTTCACTTGTTTCACTTTTCTGCAATTGTTAAATTTTCCATGCATTCATTTTAAGTGTATAGAGTAGGTTTTCTGTAAAGAAATATCATCAGAAATCAATCAAAGAATAACTCTAGTATAGACAGTCGTTGTTTTTTGGACTGAGAAGACAATTGACAATTGTAAGGCCCAAACAACAATGCCAGACCTTATTAATTCCAGTTCTACTGGCGCTAAAGCATTAAATCTATCGAAGAGAGAAATTCTTTATAACATGTACATATTGAAGTATATTCGATCCCGCAAGGGCTGTGGAGAAGAAGATTCACCGACCTAGTCAAAAAGTACGGATCAGTTTACGATTTCTAGGATACATGTCCAAGCGAGTGAAAACCAGCGCTCTGAGAGGGATAGTATAGGAGTACCTCACCGTAGGTGGTGCGCAAAGTAGAAGCAGACCTCAACGGACTTGAAGTGTGCAACTAGAGGTAGTACTGGAGAGGCTTGTGTCTTGAAACCTAAAATTTATAATCGAAAATTCGTTGCATCCAACTAATATGTTGAAACAGTAACATGTACACACATATGTAGTTGTTACGTCGACAAGTTGCACATAGGTTAGGTTAGGTTAGGTAGATGGGTGCCTTGTGACAGTGTCACTGCTCACTTAGACCACAGTTCGGGTCCATTGTGCCCAATCATTTAACCCCGGAAACCTATAAAGTCCGCAATTGGAACCACCCAGATAATGATATGAATTTCAGGAGGTCCGTCAGCTCTACGTTACCCAGGTCCTCCAAATCCGAGAAGAAGTGACTACCAAGAATCCTCATTCTTCTGACGGATAGGGCAGGACAGTCGCACAGCAGGTGACGAACTGACTCAATTTCTTCTTCGTCCCTGCAGCTTCTACAGAAGTCATTATGCAGTACACCGAGTCGCTCCGCGTGGACACCAATGGCACAATGACCAGTAATTATCCCTGAAACGACCCGTGTTTTATAACGACTCAGTTTCACCAGAGAAGTTGATCTCTTCTTGCTGATACCCGACCATAGGGCCCTGGCTGTTGCGCATGTTTCCAGATGAACAACCCAGCGACTATTTGCTCGACCGATGGCTTCATCCTCTATTTTCTTCTGTAAGGAACTGATTGGGGTTACTACAAAAGGGAGAGCCCGCGATATCCGTATGTCCTGGCACCCAGCAGATGGTCACCGCATTAGCTCTAGATATCTCATTCAAGACCGATTTGCAGATCGTTACAAGCCTTGATCTGATTATAGCGGAGTCCAGAGCCTTAACGGCTACCTGGCTGTCTACATACACAGTAATCGTTCTGCCAACGATATTGCTCTCGCTTATAATCTTAGCAGCCTGTATGATGGCTGTGACTTCTGCCTGAAAGACGCTGCAATCATCATTTATTCTAAAGGAGTTGTTTATTCCTAGGGCCTCGCAATAAACTCCGGCTCCCGTGCCAACGTCCATCTTAGAACCGTCGGTATAGAACGCCAACTCCTTCTTCTTCATGGTTCTTCGGCGCTTCCAGTACATTCTGTCAGGAATTCTTCATGTGGTCATGTGATCAGTTTCTGACAAACAGTTGGTGGATCCCCATCGGGACAAAATTGAGGCATGACCGTACAGGCTCGATGACCACATTCGGCCTTCTCTCAGTCTTACAGCGGCTTTAGCCGCCAGACTGCCACAGTATATGTCAAGCGGAATGAAACTGAGTTGCACTTACAAATACACATTTCATAATATTCGCCAAATTGTATACTCCAGTTTCTTACCAGTTTTACATCCAGAATGACTAACTTCAAAGATACATAATTTTAGGCAATCGAATCGACTGCTGGCGGAAATTTGAACATTAACGAACAGATTGCTTCAAAATGTTAATGTAATTAATCAAAATGTTAATAAGGAACATGTTCTACATGTAGTACCTGTTTTTGGAAAAAAAATGTGATTACGTCATTTCGTTAAGCTTCTTTAAATACGAATTACTTTGATGAAACTTCAAAAGCGGATTTAATTAAGAAGTGTGGGTTAACAAATCAATTCAATGGCAGTAATAATAAATCAATAAAACAATTCAGAGAATGTATCTGAGATGGTAGATTTTATTGCGTGTATGTTGGAAAGATTAATATTAGTTTTTTCGATTTCTTCTGGCTTGAAATTTTAAATATTGATCTCATCAATGAACATAGTTTCTTATTTGCATAAAATCATTTTGTACCCTATAGTATAGTCTAATTTTTTACGGAACTAATAAATCATCATCTAAAGGAGGTATTCCTTGGAGACTATAGAATAATGTAGACTTTCTATGTTTGTAGATTTCTATGTTTTAATTAAAACAAAGCACAATCTGGATAATCTGATCTTCAGAAAGTTTAATGGATCTGTAGTAAAATGTAATAATAATAATAATAATAATAATAATAATAATAATTTATTCATCAAACAGAGTTACATTAAAATGTTCTCTAACGATTACTTGATACAAATAAGAATACTTAGATATTTCCACCAGGATCAATTAAAGCTAGTATTAAATTATCTTTAAATGTATTTCTATTTAGTTCGAAATTAATAAGATTACAAACAGTGTTCGCTTCTCTTAAGCACCTAGACATAGGTTCGTTAATAGCATAATTTACTCTATGGTAGGGAACATGAAATAAAAAACGATTTCTAAGGGTTCTCGTAGGAGAATAGAACCCTACTAGTGACAAAAGATAGGGGCAATCGATATGATCATTAATTAAGTCTCGGATGAACATAATAGAAAAATACTTCCTACGAGTGTAGAGAGGTAAGATTCCAAGTAATTTACATCTCGTTGCATAGGGAGGCATGCCTATGTTCCACCGGAGTCTACGCACAGCAACTCTTGTCAAACGTTTTTGGATTTTTTCAATTCTAAAAGAGTGAACCTCGTAAAAAAAAATAGATAACAAAGAAAAAATGACACAAAGACTATATGTATTCTCTCGGACATACAAGCGTCGTTTTCGTCGTTTTCTATTTCCGTACTGCACAGAGCGATTCCTCGAAGTTATAACCTTGCTGCCTGTGTTTTGGTCTCAAATATTCGCTTTTACTTTTGCAACGTAAGAGGGATAAGATACTTTATTTCATTTATTCTTATTCTGACCTTAGAACCTAAATCTGAATAAGAAAACAGTAACCTCATGTTGGAAGATAACTTTAGAATATGTCTTGTATTTTATTAAAAGTAATACCAATGCTCCCTCTCGTTAATTAGAAATTATTTACTATCGTGACTGTACTTTGTCGTATAACGTTTGCTTTACGTGCATTGTAAAAATAATTAATTTTATTGATTACAAAATGACCAATATTATTAAGTCAAATTCCATTAATTTGTTTGGAACTTTATTTAAGTACCTAGTTAGTTAAATTTATATTCTTATTTTACGCCATAAAAAATTTAAAGGGACTTGTCTCATTTTATCATCAGTCTTAACATTTGTGTCCGAAAATCGAATTTTGTATAAATGTCATGTTCCAACCCAAAGTTTTTTTAATTTCGTGGATCTTAATATATCAACAACACAATGCAGCTCTCAGTAAGACAATTTCTCATTTTCAGTAATAATTTATCTAATTGTATTATTTATAGTTTTCATTTGCTGGGTTACTATTTTTAATTACGTTAGTAAGTGCTAACGTTATTGTATCTAAAATCGATGACAACACCGATCCACAACGAGGTTTATTGGGAGGAGGAACTCTATCAAATATTTTGAGTACTTCCATAAGTATAATTACTATCCCTATTTCTGTAGTTAGCACACTTTTGGGATCGGCTGGAGGTTTACTAAGTTCAGGTGGAGGAAGTACAGCACCTTTTTAAACAAACATTTCGAACGACTTAGAATAAACAAGCTATTTTCATTGGAACTAAAATGTTATTATAAACAATAAAATATATGTACAGATGATAAAGGTTTTTCTATGAACTACAAATAAATTGTTTCACAAAATTCGACATTGGTATAAATTCTATTATAGTAGTGAATTTTATTTATCGATCCACCTATTATTTTCATTCATATTATAAAGTTTTTACGGGTAAATGCAAATAAGTTTTTATTTTTTGTGATGATCTGTGTGGGATCCCACTACTGGCAAACAAATGTGTGTGAATCATCCTATACACATCTCTCTATATTTTCAGTAACAAGGAATTGTACCCCCGTGCATTCACTTTGAATCGGTATCTGCATTAATAAGAGAACGAGATTACTGTCATTTAAATGAACTTATTTATGAAAATCAAGTTTTATTTTTAAACAACCATTTAATTTAAAGATTTTAATTCATAGGAACGTGTTATCTTTGTAGTTGCTTACCCTACCTGCCAAATGCTTTATAATATCATCAATGATAATAAATTATTTTAAATACATTATTTATCTTAAATAAATATCACAAGTGAAAGGTAGACTGGTTACATCAACTAATTAACGAAGAAATATTGTTACAATAAAGTTATACAAAATAAATTGTTTGTAGTTTAAATACTACAATGTCTATACATATTATCAAACTTCCGAAAATAATATAATGTACCATAGCGTTTTAATAAATAGTTCTTGAAAAAACTAGAACTTTTGCCAAATTGAGGTTAGAACCCACATCACTTTGTGAAAATAGCTTAAGTTCTATATTTCCTACATCCAATATTATTATTTGTATTCATTGTTTACGAAACAAAGGTTGAGAAGCAAAATTACATTTACATTTCATACTTTGAATCCGATTATTACTTTTATACAAAAGCATTTAAGAGAAACGGAAAGTTATAATGCTTCAGAAACGAATAGCATAATGGCACTGATTTACAAAGAAACTCTAAGGACCTAAGGATTTTTGCCATTCAAGTAGTTAGGAGCATCAATATTTAGTTATGTAATGTAATAGCAATAAAAAAAACTCTATTTTAGCATTTTGAAATAGAGATATGTATGAGTATGTACATATGTATGTACATATGTAACTAATCATTGGTGGAAAAAATGTATATTTGTCTATGACTTTCGGCAGCCTGTCCTGATTAAATATGAAATGAAATATTTGATTATACTTGTGCGTGGTATATTCCTTACAGGTATATTCCTGTACAGTGAAAATTGGAAAACGTGAACTAATTAAAACCGAGGGTGTTCATGTTTCTGAGATTGTTCATGTTGTGGAATGTAACATTTTATTATTTAAATTGTATTCCTACCATATAGTCTTACTATTTCTCTTAAAATAAAACACATTTTCTTCGATTTTGTCTCCTTTTTGCTTCAATTAATGAATATTTTTACATATTTATCTCATTAACAAATTTGATTAGATTTATTTTTTACATTACATACATACTAGGTACGCATTGTCAATATTATGGGATCCCCCGAAGTCTTGAAAATTAATTCAGTGCATTTTTATGTAGAAATGTTGAAAAAATTTCTGTTCACGTTTTAGAGCTTTTAGATTTACGTAAAAAATACAGTGTTAACGTTTTGGGTAGTTCACATTTTGGGGGCTTCACGTTTTCCAATGTTCATGTTAATGTTATAATGTTCCATGTTAAGGGCAATTTTTGATGGATAATTATAATTGCTTGTCAGTTCTTTGTCAAATGTTCGCGAGAAGTGAAAATGGTGTTGTCTGGAAATCGAACCTCGAATTCCCATTCAGTAATCCGATGCAGCGTAGAGCACCTAAGTGTCCATTTATACACTGTTTAGCGATCGGAACACTTAGATCCTTTTTTTAAAATAGTGGACACTTTTGAACGCTTTTTGAATATTCGAATACAAAACTACCAAAAAACAAACAGAAAAGCTACTATCCGTTTAGAACGGATTGTTTGATACCCTATCCTCCTTTCCATGCAGCACTAATAAAGTGGGCTTGACATATTAAATTTTTTCTCGATTCACAACGATAACCTTCGAAGGTTCGAGGATGTTACATGAAAATTTCATCAAAATTGGTTGTTTAATAAAAACCCCCGAAAACTAAGGGTGGCCACAAATGATCTATGGGTGAATTGTAAACAATTTATATATCTAAATATTTGGTCTTAACAAAATTTTTCGATTTCATGTAAAATGGTGAAGTTATGAAAAAGTGAGCAAATGGGCAAATTTTCCACTTGTACTGTAACTTTTTCTCATAAGCCCAGATATGAAATTTCATCTTCCTATCTCAAACTAGATGATAAAGTCCAAAAACTGGTGACACACGGACAGATGGACGGATGTACGGATCACTCGGATCACTCGGACGGCTCAGTCGTCTGCGCTAGTGATACTGAACACGAATAATTGTACAAACTTTACAGGATCTATCTCAATTATTTCTCTATGTTACAAATTATATTCGAAATATGACTCTAACTGGAAACTGCAATGCAACATAACTATATTTTACATATATATAAATTGCCTAGTAGGACTCGTATATGTGTCCATGTATCCACACTCCATTGAAATTTATAAAGCTATAAAAGCTGGCATAATAGTTACATATATCTTATAAGTATGTATGCATGTACGGAAAAATAAGTACAGAAAAATAAGAGGCTAGTCCAGACTCGCACTTAAAAACTTTTTTTAAGTAATTAAGACAAAGAAAGGTAATTAATGTAAGTAAGTACAATAACAAATAAATCGATTAAACTATTATTATTAATAGTACAAACAAGCAGAAATTGGATCTTTCACAATCACAATTTTAATTTTATGAAAAAAGTATGTCATGTTATAAGAGTGCAAATTTAATGGTATAAAAAACTATCTAACAAATCTTCAAGAATATATACCAGTACAAACGATACTTAAAAATTCTAATCCTACTGACCAATATCATACGAATCAGCCACGCCTAGTATGCACCTGCTCACGCTCTTAATCATACGAGTTGTTGTTCAAACATATTACCGTACAAAGGTATTAAATTAAAAAAAGATATTAATAAATAAAAGTTCATTCATTAATATGTAATTGGAAAGCAATCAAAAAGTATTTTATGAGAGATTTCAAGAGATCTAATTTTCAAATTTGCTTAGTTACTTTCTTCCCACATTGCGTCACATTATCGCTTGTTTATTTAATTTTAATTAAACTATAAATAATTACTCGTGAACGAACCAGTTCCGCTACCAACCAAAAATCTAGTGCTCCAGTCTTTCGGTTTAGAATTTGAAAGCTAATTCTTAAACAGGAAAACCGTATACATCTACAATTAATTTGATCAAAATAATTTGAAAACAAAATTATCATTTAAATCTTAACAGCTTAGGATGAAAATACTGGGCGTGTCCAATGACTTGATCGACTATAAATTGAGTGCACATCTGCCAAATTAAATCAGTTCTAGTTAAACATTTGAATTAACAAATTGACTAACAGTAAAGATGAAAGTAAGTCACCCTCAAGGATATTCAAAAAAATTATATTTCTAACATATATGTACCATTCAACTCTTAGTTCTTCTTGTGTCTTGCACTCTGCGTGGTTGCAGCTTCAGCCAGTGTCAATGAGGGATTAATTCAAGCACCACTTGGTCTTTCCCAAGGCATAGTTTCCGCTCCAATAGGTCTGTCTAAAGGATTAGTTCAAGCTGCCCCAATTGGTTTGTCTCAGGGCGTAGTCCTTAATGGTCTAAGCGGTATTAATGGTCTAGGTGGAGTTGGTCTAGGTGGAGTTAACCTAGGTGGAGTTGGCCTTGGTGGAGTTGGCCTAGGTGGAATTGGCCTAGGTGGAGTTGGTCTAGGTGGAGTTAACCTAGGTGGAGTTGGTCTTGGTGGTGTTGGTCTTGGCGGTCTTGGTCTTGGTGGAGTTGGTGGTCTCGGTGGCGTACGAATCATAAATCCATCAATTGGTCTAACTCAAATTCCGATCGGTGTCAGACTCGTCAGTGTTCCAGTTGGTTTATCTAGCGTTGGACTAAACTCTGGGCTTGGTCTTGGACAGGGTATTGTAACTGGAGTTAACCCTGGACTTATTGGATTGGGAGGCGTATCCAAATTGGGCGGTTGGTCTGGTTTGGATGGCATTGATCTAATTAAGAAGAAGTAAATCGACATTGTTATTAGTTTTTCTGTTTATTCGATGTAAAAACGACAACGTGATATATAATTATAAATAAATTAAATATGCAAATAAAAAAATGTTTTCTATCACTACATACAAATTGGAGGCTGTTCGAAGCCATTTGCAGGTAAAGTATAGGTAAGGTACTCTTCAAAAACTTTATCTAAAATATTAATAAGATAATTTAAAAGTGTAGAAAATTATGCATTTTTCTTTATTGCTCGAATAATGCATTACATAGTCACACATCACTTCACGAATCCATAGAAGATACCCTAAGTAGTCGCATTCTGTCTTGAGGAAGAGTTTGGACTTTGACTGAATGAACTACTCATCATGTAAAAATAATATTAAAGTGCATCAGCAATAACGTGACTTCTAACAAAATCTTCATACTGATAAAGAAGGAAACTTGTGCAGACATTTCTTCCAATCCAAATGCATAGTTTAACATTTAACCGATGCCACCGAGTAGCAATGTTTAGAATACAAGAAGTTAATGCTCTCCGGAAATCTCTCATGGTAACTTTACTAAATGCTGGTAGACTATATTTGTTGTGGTAACAAACGAAGCTATATTTGATAGCTGATAGATGCTGTGGCATTAAAAAAATAAATAAACATTCCAAAACACTAATATTATGTATTATAATCTCTAAACCTACAAACCAGCAAATACAAAACAGAGAATGGCATAAAATCCAATCATTCTCCTCTAGTCGCCTATTTCCTTATTTCCATACAATTATCAAAATTTCTTTACTTCCACCCAATGATGTACGAAATGTATTTAAACAATATTTAATACCAACAGTCACCATGGTGTGATAAACTTATTTATGTCCAACATGTTCACCACTTAAAAAGAATGATAGGAAGCAGATTCCGAGCAGTAGAGTTGTGTTGTATCGAGTTGAGGAGCGCCATTTTTTGGAGAATAGAGATTAAAGTGTTTTCTTGGACTTTTGTTCGTATTTGAAATTGGTATCTAAAAACGTAGAGAACACCTGCACACATTAGAATATAAACATTGCTGCATAACTACTCCAAACATGAGCATTCCCATCAGCAAAAGCTTCAATCAAAATACGACTATTCTGCACTAATATATCAAAACACACTTAGTTTGTCACTATTTCCCCATTAAACATGCAATTTATGCTATGGTCTTTACAAACCATTCATCAAGAGTCTATTTGGACTGGTTTTGCAAGTATTTCAAAATAATGGTTTAATACTTAATCATTATATTCTCGCCTTCTGGATCAACATCTAAATTACCCATTAAACAACAAAAAGTAATAATTTAAAAAGTTTGTCTAATAAATCGATCGAAATGTTGCCTGAAAATAAAAAAAAAACATGATTGGATTGAGGAATAAATCGTACTTGACTTACTCGTATCGATCGATTTATAGCGACTGCTTGACATTCATCTCTGCTAAACTGTTCAATTCAGTTGGGTTAAGGTGTCAAGATGCCAAAATAGTGCATGAGGTCACCTCATTAACAGATGTGCTTCCTAAAACTATAAAACTCTACACAACAACTTGTTTTAAGTCAGTATAATCCTAACAATGAAGGTAAGCAACTAAAAGTAAAAATAAAATAAAAAGTCGTCTCCTAATCTTATTCGTTTTAAAGATTATCATCTACTTATTTCTACTAAGTGTGACTTCAGCAACATGTGACACTGAAAATGCAGTTGAGAATGGATATAAAGCTTTACCCCAAAACCATATAACTCCACCGGAATACTCTAAAGTGAATCAGCAGGTTTATAAAACCCATGCAACAACCATCATTCCTATAACACCTAAGACCCCGAATTATACAGTACCTCCGCTTCCGAAACTTCCACCGATTACTTACAAAGAAGTGCCTGCACCTACTTATGTCCAACCAACTAAGGCCCTCAGTAAAGATGCTTACAATAAACCAATACCAATTAAGGCTGCAACAGTACTTCCAGTCACTGACAAACCAGTCCCTTTAGTCAAGAAAGTAATAGAAGAAATTGCTCCAATCCCCTACAATACACAGATCTATACTGTACCCAAAAGTATTGTACAGACTTATTCAACTCCAAATGAAAACGAAGATAAGGATACAAATGCAGACCATGAAGCAGGGCCTGTTCAATATCAGTATCAGGAAGAATATCCACCCTTATCAATTGGCCCAACTTACGCGCCACCTGTTGCAGTATACAACCCCATATACCCGTCACTGGTTCGAAGGGGACTATTTACACCAGCCTATAACAACCAATTTTATCCTAGGTTCTACAACCTAGTACCACAGCCTTACAGATCATTGGGTTATGGCAATCCACTGGCATACACAGTGCCCTCTGTACCATATGGATATACACCACAACCTGGCGTAAGTGGATATAATTATGGATCTCTAAATCTTGCTTACGATAATGGGATACCTCAAATAAGGTATAACGGGTTCATAAACGCAGATTATGATGACTTCTTAAAGAAGAAGAAGTAAGACATAGAATAGTTTTTTTTTTATATTTTCCCTTGAAATAAAAATAGATTCTTGCATTGATCAAAAAATCACAAATTCAACATTATTTTTAAAAAAAAACTTCTATTTGGAAACTTTAGCTTTATCATCTCAATATAATTAACTCAATCAAACAGAACTGTTGTGCCAATGTTCTGTGAAACGAGACTGCAAGTGCAAGGACATTGCGAATATACATTTAACCATCGACAAAAGCTACTTAGACAACTCTAGTAACAAGCTATAAGAAACAAAATAATACGAGTATGTGCTATCCGGAATCTAGAAAAGTGCTGTAAGTTAAAGCGGACTCTACCTTATTTTCAATTAGCTTGTGAATACTTTTCAGTAAGCACTTTGAATATCAGTCATCATGAGATGGTGAAACTTTATCTAGTAAACGAAACCTGAAAGCAGTTAGTTTGTACAGTAGTGACAATGACAAATACTTTTTTAATGACTAGTTTCTAGCCTAGTGTGAAAGGAGCCTAACCGCACCGGGAACCGGGAACGTGTATATAAGTTTGCTGGCACGACATCGGACTAAGGAATCGGATGATAAGCCAATGATGAAGATTGTCCAAATTAACATTCACCATAGTATTGCAACAAGCGCTAATCTTATCTATGTATCTCTTAGGCGCAAGAAATATAGATGCTGCATTAGTGCAAGAGAAGAATCTTGAATTGGATTGTGGAAATTCTTGAAGAAAGACACATTATAACGGAGCACGAGGGTAAGAAGTTGGAAGCATACGCCTCTAGAGGTACATCTCAAGGCGTAGTAATCTCCCCACTACTGCAGGTCATTGTACTAAATGAAGTACTTCTACAACAGGTATAGTTGGGTCATGACCAATGCTTATGCGGATGACGTCATATTGATGGCTACGAGCAAATACCTCCTATCCTTAGTGTACAATTGGAAGGTGCGCTGAGAACTCTAGACACCTGGACCAAGAAATGTGGACTAGCGGTCAATCGCCAATTAACCGAGCTGGTATTATTTAATAATAAAAGGAAAATTCCTTAAATTACATTACCTGCTATAGAGGGCACTCCCCTCAGAATCTGGGACAGCGCCAGGAATCTGATTTGGAGGCCTAACATTGATAAAAAAATTAAGAAAGTCACTATTGCGTTCTATACATGGAGTAGAATGTTTGGGAAAACCTGGAGACCAAAACCTAATATTATACTATGCATGCACCTAACTCCGATTTTAAGAGACCCTTCACAAGCTCTTTTCCGAGCAGAGAAGACTGGAAAGGCGGTCAGCTTACCAATGCAAGTACCATCTCTGCCTTAACAGATGGATCAGAGATGAACGTATGTGAATGTTTTCTGAACCACTATGTATATCCAATTCAGTCCACCTCCCGAACCATAGCAGTGTTTTCCAAGCGGAGGTCCTAGCAGTGACAATAGACGGTCGTGACACTACGTTAAAGGCAATACCACCGGAAGGTATCACCTTTGCCATCAACAGCGAGGTTAAGAATGATTCTTTCGATATCGGTGTAATAACTGGTTTCTCAAAGCGCTGATGATTAATGAACTGTTTTAAGCATTGCTCAGCCTTAATATCTTTAATGAATTGGGGACGAATTTACTAAAAACTACTTTTTCTTTTAAATTCGATAAGTTATTGAGTTAGGCTTTGTAATCATCCTTTAATGATCGAAAATTCTATATTAATCCGTTTTCTCCCATTTAGACGTCGAATTTCAGAAAATCCCTTTTTATCTCGCATCTACAGACCATAAGGAATTACTGTGCAAAATTTCAAGTTTCTACATCTAGTTGCTTTGGAGAAATTGTGATTTCAATGACTTTTGTAGTTTTAGCTTTTTATATTTTTAGTATTTAAGATTTACCTTGCTTTCTTCCATGACATGTCAAGTTAGTTAGTATTTCTTAACACATCTAAAAACTGCTAGAAAAATGCCGCCCTACATTAACAGCAAACCTTACACTGTATTATCATATATCTCTTCCACTCGCACATCAAAATTTTAAACAGTACATTCCACAGCTGTCAGATGCGAGGTTACGGATTTTATTTAAATTTTAATTTAAACATCGTCAAACTGCTAAATACGTCGATTTTTTTCCTATTGAAAAGAAAAACTTATTTTTTCCATAAATAAATAACAAAAGATAAACAAATCAACTAAAATCTACTATTATACAAACTATTATGCAAGCTGAAATTACATACAATTGGGACGATCTTGAAGTCGGGCGTTTCGATTTAAATCATTCTGAGAATTTTTTCAGTAAATAATTAATAACAGCCCGTATAAAATCTTTTAATGAAAATAACACCCTTTCACAGCTCAAAAACATCTTAAACACGAAAAATTCTCGGAAGAATTTCATCTACTTCGAGCAATGGGTAAGTATACTGGCGTCTACCGTCTTGCTTTTTTTTTTTTTAGTAAGAATTGTCTATTCTCTGCAGCATCAACCAACTTAAATGAATCATTTTCCAATGAGATAGCCATACAAAATAATGAAAACAAGGAAAATGCCAGCCCCACAACCAATCAGGAAACACAAATAATTGACGCTCCTTTGCCAGCGGCAAAAGATCAAGTGAAATCTGAAACCGAAGATTATAAGCTTCAAGGAACCAAGCCATTGACTTCTCTTACGAACTCGAACACCTCCGGCCTACGTCCGGTAAATCTTTTAACACGCATCAAAAGCCCTAAATCCCAAGTTAAGTCGAATGGCACCGAAACGACAAAAAAAGGAAAGAAACAAACAAAGGTTGAACCCCCGCATGTGTACGATTTCAAGGAAATATACCAAAAGAAAAAAGATGAAAAAATGAAGAAGTTACTAGAGGAAGAGAAGAAGAAAAGAATTTTTCACAGTCGACCTGTCCCAAAGTCTCTAAACACACCACGTGAGCCTCGCAAAGAGCTTGCATCTTCTAAACTGACGGTGGTGAAAACCCCACTGGTGTTAAAGAATTCCCAGGAAGCCCAAGAGAAGCGTAAACAAAGGGTAAGTTGAATTTATTTACAAGGCGTTAACTGATAATAATGATTTGTAGCTAGAGGAATGGAAGAATAATCACCAACCTTTAAGGTTTACAAGTCGGGAGCCCGTTGTACTACAAGAGGAACCTTTCAAGCCGAAGAAGTCAGGGCAGACTGTTCAAGTGCAACCTTTCAATTTGCATGTAGAGCGGAGGTTGGAAGAGCGTAAGCAGTATGATGAACAACATAAGCGAACTACTGAGGAGAAAAGGAAACAAGTAAGTGATACAATAATTGAAGTTCTATTAATTATGAAGTAGAACAGTTGAGTCGGAATCGTTTGAGTTAGACTAACGCATCAACTACATTGTTAGTATGTGCTAACCTATTAGTTCAAATTCATTTGCTACATTGTATTAAGTGGCACTCGGCTGTGTTAATTGACTACAATCTCTGTAAGTTGGATCGTTTTGGTTTTAAGTTCCAGAACGTACAACAAAGTCAGTTTTAGGTAAAGTAAACCTCATAGTAGAGTCACAGTTGATGCTGAGAATGTAGAAAAGTATTTGTGCAGATTGTATAACGGCCACGAAACCCATTATCCTGTTGTCCACCGGACCAAAACGAAATGAGGAAATATATATCCAAGCTTAAATCCAACAAGGCTGTTGAAACAAAGATTTCAAAGCGTCTACAGAAAACTTGGTAGATAGCATACATACACCAACTCATTTCAATGATTGAGTCAGACAAGTGGAATCTCAGCATTGTTTACCCGATCCACAAGAAAAGAGACCCAATTACCGAAGCATTTCCGAATAACTAAAGGGATTCTAAACAAAAATTTAATCATCACATTTCTATTTTATATCGGTATTTTATGTTTTATGTTCTAAGGTTTTTAGAAAAAAATTAGTATCATCAGGGTAGTTATTTCGCTTTCTTGGACATCTCTGGTGAACAGAGTACAAATGTTTGCTTTGCAGCATCAGGTTGGGATGACCTTAAAGGAAATTTCGGTTTATTTTTAAATTGGAAAGTAAAGTGTTTCCCAATTTAATTGCATTGAATAAAGTTACACCTTGAATCGCAGTGACATTCCGGCTGATAATGACAACTTTTGGATCCGAAATACGTCTATTAAATTTGGAAAAAGTAACGAGGCAATCGAGGAACATAATAGAAGACCAATCAAAAATTTAGTTCTCACTGATGTCATGAACAACTTACTTACTTACATATCTCTGACATAAATCAGTTTAAATCTACGCAAACAAGTAGTTATCTTGGAACGAATTGTTAAGTGTTTCCTATTTTATAACAGGCTCAGATGCAAGACTTTCCCTAGTTTCGTGCAAAAATTCGATTGTTTTTAAAGATTCTTGTATTTCTTACATTTTTCTAAACGACTCAGAAGGTTTAGAATTAAAATGGAATTTAATTACTTATTCAACAGCCACATATCTATGCAGTGGAAAAAAATAGAACTACATAACTAAGTTCGAATTCGTTCGAGTTCATTGTTATTGAAAGTAATTTTTAATATTCTGCTAATCCATGGAAAATAATTTTAAATTATTAGTATTTCCACACATCAAACGAACACATCCCCCTATTGAAAAACCCACCATTCCGCGATTCAGCTATTCACCCAACTACATCAATTGTCAACTGTCAAAAGGCACAAAAAAAAATAGAAAAGAAAAAATTCCCTCAACCCATCGAAACCGTGAATTTGTGTCGTCGTTGTTCATCAAAACACTCTACGGTGCAATCGTCCCACAAATTGGGATGTGGGAATTTATCCGAATATCCAAAATCAACTCAATTAGTTTCGCGTTACGTATATTCGGAAGTAAATTCCAAAAAACTTGGATCATTACAAGAATTTTTGTTCCTTTGTAGTGAGTCACTAAAACGGCGAAAACGAAAGAGCCATTCAGAGACGAACGAGAGAAAAAAGAAGACACAGTTGACTGCACTGCACCTTCTTAGACCGTCGTCGTTTGTCAAAAGTGGAAAGTGCGAGAATCAGCGGAGAAATCAACAGAAGAATTTTTTTTTCTTTTTTATTTTGCATTTTTGTTTTTTTTTTTTCCAAATCGAGATTTATTTTATACTACCAGTTGCGAGGTGAAAAGAATAATAAAAATTAAATAATCCCAGTGATAATTAAAAAAACCTGATAGAACAAAAAAAAAAACAAAAGGTGAAAAGAAGAAAAGAAAAAAGTGAAATCAGTGTGAGAGATTATTTAGTGTATCAACGCCATCTACCAGCAGAATGGTGGACCGACTAGTTAACAGCGAAGCAAATACTCGTCGCATCGCTATGGTGGAGAGCTGCTTCGGGAGCTCTGGCCAGCCACTTGCTATCCCCGGCCGAGTGCTCGTGGGCGAGGGAGTTCTCACAAAAATGTGCCGTAAACGTCCAAAAAGCCGTCAGTTCTTTCTGTTCAATGACATACTCGTGTACGGCAACATTGTCATTGGCAAGAAAAAATACAACAAACAGCACATAATGCCGCTGGAGGAAGTTCAATTGGAGAGCATCGACGATAATGGCCAGTTTCGTAACGGGTGGCTTATCCGAACAACCACAAAGTCGTTTGTGGTGTACGCTGCAACGAGCACGGAGAAACAAGAATGGATGGCACATATCAACAAGTGCGTTGAAGATTTGCTCCGGAAGAGCGGCAAGAAACCCGTCGAGAATCACGCAGCCGTCTGGGTGCCAGATAACGAGGCATCCGTGTGTATGCACTGCAAGAAAACTCAATTCACGATGATCGTCCGTCGTCACCATTGTCGCAATTGTGGCGCTGTCGTGTGTGGACCATGCTCGTCGAAAAAATTTTTGCTGCCTCAGCAGAGTACCAAATCGGTGAGAGTTTGCCTCGGATGCTATGACCATTTGAGCAAGGCCAAGGCACAGGAACACATCAAGGCGGGGGCCAATGCATCTGCCGCCGTTCCAGCTGTGGGCAAGGCAACGAATAATAATGCCGCAGCCGCAGCAGCTGTTGCGGTCGCTGACAGTTCCGGTGAAGATGACTCAGATGGCGATGAGGATGAGCATCAGAAACAAGCACAACAGCAGCACGGCGAACCAACGTTCTATGGTGACTCTTCAATCATATCTGACAAGGTCGAGGAGGGGGGCAGTAGCCAACCAGTCGCGAGTACCAACAACAATAGCAGCAGCAAGTGATGTATAACGAATATAAGTGGAGCAGGAGGGGGAGGCAATGGTGGACGAAGAGAAGGAGGATCAGTGAAAGATCGTCGGAACGGAAGAAGAGATGGAAGCAATAGAGAGACGGAGGAGACATCAGCGGCTGGCCTGCTGGCAACTGTTATCAATTTTGTTGCTTGGCGAAGGACGAGAAAGATTTAACATTATTATTATTTTTTAACAAACCATTACTACTACTATTACTACAACAACACAACATAATCTACGAAGATGGTTCATCAAATGGATAACATTGCAGTTGGAATAGAGCTCTACCAGCAAAAAGAAAGTATTACTAACAATTCTACGTACGTATTGTTCTGCTTGTATAACAAAGACATTTATTTTAAAGTTGATGTAAACAATAATCGGTCATACTTTCGATTGGGAAAGTGTCAATAACTGAGTCATTGTACGAGATGCATTGTAGTTTTTTTTTTTTCATAGCAACGCAGATTTTAATTTAATTTTGTGAGTCTCCTATTGCTAATTTATCTACTTTTATTAATTTGGTATAGGCTAGCACAGTTAAGGCCCATGCGATATAATTTATTAATAAAACGGATACATATACATATGAGTGTGGATAGCAAAAAAAAAACTAATACAATCTGCATTAAATCCTGAAACTCTTAGTATTTTTAGAGTATTTACTCAACGGGCTTCCGATCTTAGCCCGAATAGATCTTTGCCTACTATAAGGTATCTTGTACCTAAATTCTTTCAAAGATTAGGTCATGATTCTAATGCCCTTTCTGAAAAGCAGGGTAGTAAACACCCGGTTTGTGTGAATATGGGATTGTTTTCAAAACTACATGCCTTATTTTCATTGCATTGACCATTTATTTTCGTCTACAGATCTGGTACAGTTTTAATATTTCATCCAATCGTCGTGAACACAGGAAAAATTGACCAATTAGTGAGTAAGGCTTGATGTGTTTTAGTTTGTGTTAGTCAGCTAAATTGCACTTAGCATGTGCAAATCCAATAGAGAAAACACAACTGTATTTTTCTGTTTTAAATATAAATATGTAGTTCGCAGCTCATTCAATAAACTTATGGGAATTGATCTTGGATATTTTTGTTCTCACTTCATTTTATTGCAGTGCATGAAAGTGCTGGTATTCCGCTGTCTAGGTTCGATTGAGCCTTAGGTGTAGCTTCAAAATTTTAATCGGAATCTTCATTTCGACCGATTATATCGTCCATACATAACACGTTCTCTATAAAGTATTCTTATTTTTCAGATCTCACATACTCTTTCTTTTCGTTTCGAAGAATTTTTTCATTTTGTTTGTTCATAGACCGAGTTGTAGAGTTATAAGCTTCTATCCCCAATAGCAATATGCATCGTATTTCTCGCCTGGAATAAGGAGAAACCTAGAATGTACACTAAAGGAGCAGTTCTTTTTGATATACTTACAATGTTTCTCCTGTTAATATTGCAATGCATTGCATTGCATTGACTACAACGATGTTCTGTTTTTGCTTAAATTGGTAGGGAAGCATATGACTATTACTGAATAAACTATTTTTTTTCCAGATAATTATGCGTTTTTCCATTGTTTTTACCTTGACAATTTTAAAAATCACTACAAATTCGACTACACGGTTTTAAACTTTCAGTTGCACAAGAAGCTTATCAGTTACAGTGGCCTTGTCTGAAATGACGTCAACTTACTCTTCCGCCTGTTCCTATGAACACGTTTCTTTAAATAGATTTTTGGTTTAATGACTATGATAATGTATACACGAATCTCCAAGGTCATTTTTAATGCAGTATTTTTCATGCGAGTTCGATTCTGTTCCTAAAGTGAAAAAAATACAAAATAATTCACGCAAGTGACCGTCACTTGTAATGCATCTTATCGCGTAGGCGTGGGGTTTATAGCACTAGTCTCGTTTCTCCCACATCAAAGTTCTTGTTTATCGTCTAAATATATAGGGAATGCATATATGTATGTACATATGTGCATATGTACATATACATACATATACATAAATTCACGCTCAAATTTTGTTGACACTGTTTATGCAACTTGTATTTCTCTTCTCTCTTATTTTTTAGTTTTATGTGCAAAAGCTAGAAAGTACTTGTTGAATGTACTGCCACCAGAATCTCATTCCCTCTGCGGTGGCAAATTATGAGTTAGTGACCTTTGACAATGGAAGCTTCGCACGCCACACCACTGAGTTTATTGTTCTGTGTCGTGTATGATATGCACTAGGACAACTGTTGATGTGATAACAAACGTTGGGATTTGAGAAAATAAAATGCATTGTTATAAATTAATCAATTACATTGAAGTGACAACAAATTATACTTGTGTCAATAATAATTTGTTTTACTGGAAGCTACTACACTGTTGCTTTATCAAAATACACGTCATCGACTTTTGCTACCTGTGAGATATGTGTGTAATTAGCATTTCATATCGTGACTTTGTTATCTCAATGTTTGTTTTTGACATTAACGTGTGCGGCTTTGATTATAAGTTGTTTTGAATATTTCTTCGAGTAATCTACGTGATTGTGCGAAAAAGACTCGCATTATTGCAAAGAAAAAGATAGGTTTTTTTCTTTTCGATGACGTAAAACTAAATAGTAAAGGTATTCATGCATGCATTCATATAAAGCCATTTTGAACGCGGTAAACTTGGTAAATTTACAATGTTATGGGGATATCTTTTACAATAGGTTGGAAAACTTACAATACAAATTTGGTGTGTAAATCAAGATGGTAAACGTGGAAATGTAACATTTAATATGTCACACTCTACAGTAAATAAGGTGCTTAACATTTTTGTGATTTTGGAACAGCATAATCGACAAATGAATCTTTATAACGAACAGCTGAGTGATTTACCATCAACTACACAAGCAACGTATGAAACGTATGTAGTAAACGTTGCATGAATGCCTTTAGTTCCTTACGTAATTCGAATTAGAAGAGATAACAGTGTGTCAACAGATTGTTTTTTAAATTAATAACCTTTACGTGCGAAAAAATTGTTTGTTTGTTTTTATCTATCTTCCTTAGCACTATGTAAATCCATGTGTACGTTTATCGCTAGAGCTCCTCATTACGTCAATATTGTAATTCTGGAAATAAAATACCTAATCTAAAAGATTCGTCTATTTGAATTGAATTTCGATTTTCGGTCAAGACATTTTTTTTTCATAATAGAAAGCATTCATAAACTTTTTACCTATTCAAAAAAAAGGAAATTTCTAAAAAACAGTCGTTATTTATTAAATGGGGATTTCCCCAAACTATTTTACTTGGCCTTAAACGAAGCCTTAAATAAAGATCGAAACAAAAGCATTGAAATCGTTTATAGTTTGAGGTTTTTGTGGACTGTTGACTGTTGACTGGTTTCCTTATTTACTTAGGTAAGTGTGAAGTAAATCTGCGCCACAAACAACAAACTTTTCCCCTCAACTAACTGCCTGCAGTTGTGCACTCTAAGTTGGTTGAAACATTCTTCTACTTGTGCGCGCCACATAATGCAATGTCTTCGTCTACTGCGTTGTCGCTCTGAGTTAAACTCGAAGACAGTTACCTCTTAATAGGCGCATTTGTAGGGTCTCCTTTTTTGTGGATTTTTTGGGTGGGCAAACTATGCTAAGACTTGTTCGATTCAAGCTTGAATACTGCTATGCTCACTTCGTTTTGGTCAGGTGGACCGAAGTTTTGGCTATAATCGTCTAAATTGATTGGTTCATTCTGCTTGACAGCGCGATGTTGATCTTCGTCGGCCTTATACAACCTGCAGACTAAGCTATTGTCTGGTTGTTCTTATTTATTTGTTTAAGTATGAATCCAGAACACATTCGGCAAAGATATCTCTAAGTATGCGTTTTTGAGGCACGGCGGTTCCACCACATATATGTATCTACTACATCCAGTAGTTTTATTCCGCCCATTTATTGTAACGTTTGAGACAAAATACTAGCAACTCGTAGGCGGTATGTATGTATGTACATATGTACAATAATGAATCACACCTAATTGAAAATCTGTCACTACGGTCGATCACTTTGAAAGAATGCATTTTATCATATGAGTCAGTTTCAAAGATTGCACTGTCCCCACATTCTTTAGATAAAATTGGCTGACTGCTTTACTTTAATCTATAGGCCATTGTCCATCCTACACGTGCATATGTATGTATATTTAATATGCTTAACGAATAAGCTTACCAAGAAAGTTACTGAAAGCGACTACATTGCATCGTACAGAAAATCGATCAATATCAAGAGCTTCGATTGGTTTCCATACTTTTCTCTATGAGTATCTATTAGGAATCTACCTACCTAACTACCTTTATCATTCCTTATCGATATGTAATACGTCGTATCTAAAACACGGTGATTATTTACCATGAAATATATTTACACGATACAGTAATTGACTATCCAATACTCGTCCGTTCATCTAATCGAATAAAAATTACATATGGATTGCTGGCAGAGGTTCATTATCAGCGTCTTACATTGACGCAATAAACGCCACTGGATGATAACACGAGCAAAAAAAAAAAGGTTCAAAACAAATCCAAAACGGTTAATATGAATTATGAAAAAGCATTCGTAACAATAATCGTCATGACTCATTTTATACAGACGTTTAATGACTAGAATGGAATTGCAGTCAAGTGGCGAGATGATTTTATAAATAGTTTAATTATTAATCTTTTAAATACGTCATTCGAATCGGGTGACGGTTGGTTGGTTGTATGTACATACATACATACGTCAATGGTTTGATAAGCATAACAAATTTCAAAATAATGTTAACTTCGCTGTATTGCTTTTTACAACCAAGGTTATGTACATAGTTCCTAAGTTCGCATGAGTATATTTTTTAAGAACAAAATTTGGCGGGACAGGTCCTCGGAACCTAGGGCCCAGCTTCTCCCACAAGCATTATTATTGTGCATGCTATATTCTTTACACAAATGGAAGGGGCCTACTGATTAATGCCGTGTCTGAAGGTTAATTTTTTATTTGAAAAGCTTTTTCATGACAGTTATACTCTGTTTTAAGAAAGCAAACATATGTATGTATGTACATATCCATGTAAGCAAATAATATATTGCTGCTTAAATCAACAGACATGAATTATTTCCGTCTAAACTATTTTTCTGTCTATCAGTACATTTAGATACAAATTTATTTATTATGATATATATAACAGAGGCAGATAGATATAAATCTCAGTACTCACAAGCCGAATCTATTGATCCATGCGTACGCTTATGCGAAATTTACTCAATCTCCCTTTGTTTATGTTGTCCCATCTCTTATGCAGTTGCCATTTGGCTGGTCAGACTTCGTTCATTGCTTAATAACTATAATTCGGGGGATATGTCGACAATATAAGGTTCGTTGTTTCGAGATCGTCTAAAGTCTCTGGCTTATTGGAATTTACTGGAATAGACCATAGTCTTAATATAGCCTCAAAGTAAGTTCGACCAGCTGTGTGTCCAACCACATACATATACATATATCCTCTTCCAACGTGGTGCGGTAACGATCTTCATTATAGTATAGCGAAGAAGAAGAAGAAGTATAGGCCTCTCTAGCATGTAACTCACAATAAACAATTCATTTTTATGGTTGTAATGGCATTTCGTGAATTTTTTTTAGGGGGTGTTTTGTAGCCTAAGGTGGTATCGGCTAATTTCTTGATTAATTGAAGCCACTAGTCTTTAGCGTTTGTGGGGCCTGATGGCACGATGGAGATTTTCTTCTTCAATCTCCGTTTTATAGTGGACAGATTTTTCTCGTTTGATGGCGAAAACATTGTTCGAGTCGACATTAGTCCTTCTAAAGATAAGCCCATCCAAAATGTCTAATGCGTGCGTCGCATCAACACATACGTTAATGTATATTTTTTTTTGAGATTCGACCATCTGGGGAAAGCCAAGGTTGCTGTGATTCTTTAATGGGCAAACCTAGTGCTAGTTATCACCTTGATATGTGTCGGTGCTTCCCGACTATGTGGCAAATATGTTTTTCTTACCGATTTTAGATTTTCTGTCACAGAGCATGAATTTAAAATGTTACTCAGGACAGTCTCCATAAGCTTCCTCCAGGAAGCTCGAAAACTTTTTCTTGATAGCTTCTTCGTTTAGGGGTGTGCAAATCGCTTATGGCCTTGAAGTGAATGACAACTAATCTGCACCCTGCAGTTTGTGGCAGCTATAATATACATATGTACATATGTATGTGCATGCATATGTTCCAACTGTTTGCTTAATATTGCAGATACTGTCCATAGTTTCCTGGATCGTTAAAGTAATAGGTGTCCGAGATTCACCCCATGAAGATAATAGAATTTGTTAGCTAGAGACGTATTACATTAGAATGTATACATACATACTTGAAAGTGCATAATATGAATAAGTACATATGTATAACCGAACGTAAGAAGTAATTCTTATCATTGGATCTCTACAATATTGATGTTAGTATATCACGCTCCTGAAAAGAGCACAGAGAGAGAGGTCTGAAAGACAGCACACCCTGAAATTAAAAAAAGATCAAGTTATTACACGTGCGCTCACACTTCACTTATCAAGCTCAATTACTTACATTTAGAAGCATTTAACTAAAGTCGATGTGGTGAACACCCATGCTGTTATTTATATATTCTCGTTAATAATGCCTACAATTGAGCAACATCTAATTCTATTCCACCTGAAATTGAAAATAGGTTTATACAAATCTATTTTCTACTTCATTACACCGAATTACACGTTTCATTATTATTGAACAACAAAAATCCAATTCTGTAATATTAAAGCATACAATAATTGCCTTATGATTTATTATTAATTCGTTTGTCACAGTTTATTATTACATATTCGCTTTTACGTCTTTTTGCAGGAGGAAGAAGAACGCAAGAAACGCGAAGATGAATTAGTTAAGGAACTTCGAAAGTTAGCATCATTCAAAGCACGACCAAATCCTTTCAAATAAGCAGACACAAGGATCCGAACACTATAATTCACATATTTATAAAAGTTTTTATTATTTTTGTATACCCTAAAAAAAAAATACAAATTATAATGATAAACCAATAACCGAAATCATCTAGAACCAAATTCTTAAAGGTCAATCGCGGCGACCGATGGCGCGATTTTAGAGCGTAAAAAGAAAATACATATACATAATATAAAAAAATATACTTAATTGATTTTTGTATTTTTCATAATTGTGTATTAATTTTACTCTAACACATAAACATTATACATATACATCTTTATATATATATAAATATCAAATTACTAATAATAGTTGTTAAGATCGTTTTTTCTTTTTTGTATTGCCTATTATATTTTCATATTTGTTGTTAAAAGCGGGATATTAATTATTATTTTTAAATGATACACACTTGAAAATGTTTAAATTATTTCTCGTACTCTTATGTTATAATAAAAAAAAAAGTTGGAAAATAATTGTGAATTAAAAATCATTGTGTCCCTCCACTAATGTCTCGATAACAAAATTAAAAAAAAAAAAAAAACAAAACGACGATGATCCTTGTCATTTGTTTTTCTTTTCTGTCTCTTTTTCTCTCCTCTCGAATGGTTTTTCTTTCTTAAACATTTTAAAGATAAATGATAAAATATAGAAACGTATTCAATAAAGAATTATTACATAACAAAACCAGAAAATATAAATATTGACAAAGTAACAGAAGATGAAATAAGAAGTTGTGGTAAATTGTAAACGTTTTCTATTACTATAATTTTATTATTAATTTTATAAGAATAAAACAAACAAATGGAAGAATATCAAATAAATTATTTTTTACACAAAAAAAATTATATTTCTTGAGTTACTTTAATATGCTAATGGTATGGATTTGAACAAAAATTTTAATGTTCAGGATTTCTTCTCTTAGTCTATGGTTGCCGAAAGTCACACAATTTAAAAAAAAATAAGCCAGGTACATATACATAGGTACATATGGGATGTTTTACATAAGAAAAGAGAATCTAACAGACCAGAAATCGTGAGCGAGTTGAGTAAAATAAAACGTACGATAGCTTCACAGTGGATCAAACCTATTTTTAATATGCCTGTAGACTATTTTAATACCTTGCACGAAATCATCGAGCATTGATTTCCAATCACCTGCTGCTTATAGATTTTAACTAATCGCTATCAAAAGACCTTCCCGTAAGTGAAACTGTGGATGCTGTTTGACGGCAATATGAAGGCGTTAACCACAGCTTCTTTTTGTATCTGAAGATATACAATTATTATTTTTACTTGGTTCATAGAACAATTAACTCTAGCTAGAAAGAAGTGGCACCGTTTACCAACACTCTGGTTTTTTCTGAGGGTAGAGGGAAGTGTTCTATAGACACTATGAGAATAGCAAGCGCTGACTGAATAAAAACATCACGCTTCGAAACAAATTTTTAGATACTGCAAAAGATATCAAGCAATTTTTTTATCACGAAATAAAAACTTTTCGCAGGTTATTTTCCTGTGAAAGATTTTGCATGTTCAGCAATTAAGACGCGATAAATAATTATTCCGCCAAGTCCAAAGGTTTCGTTCTCTGTGGTCGGCGCAATAAATTTCTCATCCAAATTTTTTTAGACTGTATTGCTGAGAAGACCGGTTAGTCGGTTGCTATGCTTTTGATACCGTCGTTTCTAGTATACGAGTGCTTGGACAATTTCTCTAAGCACTGTACTTTGAAAAGTTTGTAAAATTTTGGCAATTGTTTTCTTGGTACAATCTCAAAGTTGTATACCGTCAGCCCTATCATTGTATCCGATCAGAACGGAATTTACCGATTCGTACGAAATCGTAGAACGTAGAATATGGCTACCTGCAGCGTATTGCATTTCTTCTGTCAGCTATGATTTTTTCTTGATAGTTATCCGACAAATATTCGTCGCGGAGAAATTTTTCGATTTTTCGTGGGATAAATAAATTTATACGCGTTGAAGTTATCGGTACGAAAATCAATACCATGATGGTGCCATGCGTCGCAATCATAGTTTTGTTACGATTCGTACGTTTTTTGGAACTGATACCATAGGTGTGACTGAAAATGCTTGAAGCCAATAATCGGAAACAATATTCAATTTAAAAAAGCTCACGGCTCATACCCGAACATTGCAGTACATATCACCGACGTTCTTAACAGCCCAATAGTCAAGTCAATTTTGTTTCTTACTAATTAAAACCTCAAAAAATTCCAACACAAAATTTACATACGAAATGCTTTATTTCTGGTGCGTAAAAAATATGTCGGTAACAATAAAGTTACTTTCTTGTCTGTTTAGAAGGTTCCATCACCACCCCATGATGTCTTGACAGTATCATCAGCCCAGTCTTCAGCACCAACACCAGCGCTGGCACTTTCGGCGGCAACTACCTCCTCGGCCCAGTTGTTGGTCTCCTCAACTGGATGATCAACGACTTCCTCAATCTTGACTGGTGGTGGCAAAAGCTCCTTTGCTGCGGCTTCCTCCTTCTCACTCTCCTCAGGATCACGGTAGAAGAACAAATCGACGACGACTCCCCAGTCTGATTGACGTGAAATAGTACCACGTAGACGGAGCACCTCACGTGCCAAGAACCACCACATCAAACCAATTGAATGTGGAGACTTGGTGTTGCATGGGATAGCAATATCCACATAACGTAGGGGGCTATCAGTGTTGGTAAAAGCGATAACCGGAATGTTCACATACGAAGCCTCAATGATGGGCTGATGATCGGTTGATGGATCGGTGACAACCAACAAACGTGGCTCGCGGAAAGCGGCCTGAATTTGATTGGTGAAGGCACCAGGAGTGAAACGACCAGCAATTGGAGTAGTATCGGTGTACTTAGCAAACTTGAGTACGGCGCGTTGACCAAGGGGGCGAGATGAAATGACATAAACCTACAAGAGAAGAGAATTTTATTAATTGGTTGTTCACATGTATAACTAAGCAGAGGATAATGTTAGAAATCAGTGTTTAGGTGTCGTCATTGAATTTCAGACCCGAAAGATTAGTAGATAAATCATCATTTAGGATTTTGCATTTTAATTTCCATGTTTTATTACTTACATCTTGTGGGTATTCAATAGCAGCAATAGCACGTGCAGCCAACATCAATTTTTCCCAGGTTTTGCCCAAATTGATGATGTTAACGCCATCGGGACGACGTTTGAAAACATATTGTTCCATTTGGAAGTTAACATTTTCGCTGCCCAAATGGGTGCATGCGGCCAACATTTTGGTGACATCTTCCTCTTTGAGGGATAAAATATCCAAACCTCCCGACATTGTAACGTTTTTTAAGAGTTACGAGAACCTATTTAGAAGAAAAAATTGATTATGAAATTAGAAATGATAACCCTTGTCAGGAAGCACGTGGCAATCATTACAATTGACATTTTGGAAAGTACTTTTGATATTATTCTCAAAATGTTTTCCAATTTGCAAATAAAAAGTATCAATTGAATTAAATTTTAGCACGTTTCTTTCTGAAACTGCAATTATTTGTTAAATATTAAGTAAAATAAAATAACTCACGTTGTGTATGCCACTGGGAGCGAGAACAAAATGGCAGAGCGGCATTTTTGTCACATCGACGTTGGCCCATTTTTCGTTGAGTAGTTTTCATAGACTGTAGTAGATTGGAAGTGTAGTAGATTTCTTTTAGGTGGAGCTTACATGAATGTCAAAGATTATTCTTGTTTGAAATAGGAAAAAGTGTGTGAACAATTTTCATTGATATCAGTTAAAAAAAAAAAAAAGGTAAGCAAATGCGAAGATACATTGACAAACTGTATGAGCTACATGACGGTATTGATGGAAGGACATCACCCCTCCAACTGCAAGAGTTTGTGCCCAGATAAAGCTAGATGGTTAATAATCGATGGTTCCAGGTGCTTATTTGTTGAAGGTTAGATCCCTCACACACTATAAAGCCATCTTAAAATGTTATGCACTACAAGTCAGAAGTTTCACATTACAACTGGAGACTTATGGGCGCCTGTGGAATTATGACTCTGCACAACAAAATTTATTTTCCTGCAGACCGATTTGATTTGACTAACTCGGCTATATAACACATATACATAATTGGTTTGTGTTTATGAACGTATCGTGGTGGTGGGCTGTAATATCGGAGACGGACATTATACAAGTGGCTATGTTCAAAAATAAAAATATGCATTGTCGGCTCGATTACGCGTTAAAAGCGAAACTCGCATAAAAAAATTCAACTATGCTACTAAAGAAGTCGCGATACCTAATACGAGCCTCAGCGTAGCGATTTAAGAGAATATTTTGAATGCCTAATACGCCTCACGCGTCATAGTGGTGAAATTAAGCAGGATATTCTTCTTTTCCTTGCAAATAAAAAAACATAACGAGAAAACGTTTGGAACGGATGATATAATACTCTATCCTTAATCCTTTGTATTATTCTTAATAAAGTGTAGTATTTTTGTGGACTGAGATACCAGGATAACTTCGAACTTATGTACGCACCTAGATGTTAGTTGCAAAATATAATCAAAATTAGTTTTGAATGAGAACCCCTTCAAAGAGTTGTCGTGGCAACACCCATACATATGGATGAACTGCAGATAATAGTATGTAATATTAAAATGAGGTTTTAAAAATAGATTTTTCTTCTTAAACGCTTAGATGTGAAATGTCATTCGCTTTTAAATAGACATTGTGGCTCAGGGGTTAGTGCATTGGACTACGCGGTTCAAACCCCAGATAATACCAAAAAGTTTTTCACGTGGTATAGCAACGAAACAACATAAATAGTCAACGAAGCAGTATTCCATGTTAGTAAATGCATTTTTGGATGCAATTTCAATAATCACTTCGAACTTATGTTGATGTTATTTCCGAAATTTCCCATTATAATAATACCTTATGTGTGGGCGAATGGTATATAATTGAAATAAATAAATATTTTGTCTTGATACGAACTTTTTGAGACTCAGAAGTATGTGATATACTATGGACGTATGGGCATGTCTGAAAGGATTCGTTTATCGATACTAATTGCGAATATACTATATACAGTCGACTATTTCATTACATTACAAATTATGTGGAATATTTAATATTCCCTAGGGATTGGTAATATGCTATAAATGAAAACCAAACCAAGTGGCGTTGACGCCAAGGACCATTTTTCTTTTAATAAGCGCAGCCAGGGTGCGCTATATCAAGACAATATTATGACTATGCTTATAATGTCAAAATAAAGCACGAGCGGTTGGTGTTGAATTACGCCTAAGAGTATACACTCCTTTATGGAGTATTTCGGAGATAACGAGAGATAAAAGGACAGATTTTGTGTAGAGGTTTTGAAACCCAGGAGTTGTTAGGTTTCACACTGTACTCCATGGGTGGTGTCCGCATTGAGCGGGGAGAACTTTCGCATTTGGTTCTTCGTCCACAGTATATTATTCGAGGATGCATATGACTATTCTAGGTGGATTTGCGGGGCTACTAATTTTAATTTACAATTTGAATGCGTATGACTGGAACTTGAACACATAACCTTCCATTCAAGAACCGATCACATTACATAACACTACACCGTGACTATTCACCTAACGAGTATACTGAGACACGTAGCAAGAACTTAAAAAGTCGTTTTGTAAAACTCAAAAATGTATTACTAAATCTATTCTCGTCCTCAACACGATGGATGTCCAATGATGAACATAGTAGGGTTCCAAAATACAAGCATCTTGTTGTGATGAACAAATCACAATCTAAATATAATGTGGAAGAGTGAAGCTGTCGGACTTTAATGGGAAGAAAAAATAATTCACATTCTTGCCCAGACTGCAAATACTGTAACATGGCAAGATTAGGTTAGGTATAATATGCATGAGTGCGTTACGACGCTCACTTAGACCAATATTGCACATTGTACCCATTTTGATTATCCTGGAAACTTATAACAAAAATATCGCTGATTAAGAATTTCTCTGATAAGATAAGATTCTCAGGAGGTCTCTCAACTCAATTTTGTTCGAATCTTTCGACTTTATGAAGAAGCGACTGTTATTAGTTCTCATTCTTCTGTCGTTGATTGCAGGTTGGAAATACCATTGATTTAAGATCACGAAGATAGAGGTATGAAACTCAGGAGGCCTTTAAATTCTTCCAACTCCCAAAAGTAGTCATTCTCATTTTTATGAGGAAGATAAATGATGAATACTAATTCCTTCAGCATAAGTGCTAATATTGCCACTTAACTGTTGCAGTAGAGGTCCAGCAATGTAAAACTAAGGATGGTCTCCATTGCTACTGTAGATGTCATTCTCATGTATCTCAGAATTCCAATGTCTGCTATTTTCTGGATTTTGGTCAGACTTGGAACCGTTATGTATAGCCAATGTACCACTGGTTTTGAGGCCTCATTCTAAAACCAGCGTATGTAGATGCTGACCTTTCCTTCCTGCTGGCCTTCTTTTTTTTCATTGTGAAACGAGATATAACAGTTGGAAATTGCTTAAAAAACTCGATTTCTGTTTTTGATGGAATAACTTCAAACTATGGCGGCTGACCCATTCGTTATTAAGTCTGCAGAGTGTACACCGTCAAGTTGAAGCCGTTTTTCTCTAGAAATTTTTAAAATTTCGTTCACTTCAGGAGTACTATTGTCAACTGCTTCTCTGCTCCTGGTGGGCCCAATATTGACCAAAGCATTTGCGACTTTAGCATTACAGCAGTGCAATTGCAAAGTCCGAATTAAATTGAGCACGTTGTAGGTTCTTGATCAGACCCTCTGTGTGTGCAGAGAATCTTAAGATTTTACATCTTCTTTGGTTACTCTTTTGGTACTTACTTTGATTGGAGAAGGAATCTACTCTGTATCAGGCGCTCATCGTGCCACTGGCTACTTCACACTTCCATGCAATGTTTAAACTCACTCCCGCTCCTTTCGCTTCTTGCGCAAAATTATTGTTTAAATATTGACAATCTGAGTGAGTCAGAATTTTATCCAATGTGGTAAGATTGTAGTTGCTTGGGTTGCAGAGTGAATATTGCGTTGAACTTCTAATCCAGGGCTTTAAAGATTGAGTCCCAGACAACATTTACGTTTTTTTTTCTTTCCCCCATTTCTCGCAGTTATCTGATAAACATGTATGTATGTGTGTACATAATAGTAACAATTGGCATGAGAAAGTTTCTTTAAAAAATTGTCCTCCAAAGAAAGCATTGAACTGTAGGTATCATTCATGGATGCGAATAGTTTATATATTTATCAGCGTGGCTTAGATTCAAAACATTTTCATAATTCTTCATGACAGCATCTCAAAACACGACATTGTAAAATGGTTTTTTTATAACCCATGCCAGGTATATTGCCACACAATGATTTGGTACTCTCCGCTCCCTTCTTCCTTATTATACAAAATGGTTGAACACAAAAGCTCTAGCTTTAAAAAACAGAATGAATAAAATTATAATCCCACCATCCGTCAATTGGTCAGATTTACTCAATTCTTTTCTATTCAAAATTTCTATTAAACTTCTCCCCCACATACTTGAACCCCACAAAATCCTACAACAACCTTTCCTTACCCTACTTATCATGTCAAGGAGCTTCTGCAAATTTCAATTTAAATTTTTGCCGCATTACGAACTTAATCCGACCAAATCCTCTATCACTGAATAAATAAGCAATTAGTTCGCCCAGCCCACCGCATTTATAAGTCCCCAGTGTCCGGACATCATAAAATTATAATGCCGTCTTTGCTTTTGTTTAAGCTAAAATCCAGTATTTCAAAAAATAATTAACAGCTTAAGAACACAGACAACAAACGGTATCAAGAGAGCCCTTAACACAACACCAATAGCTCTTATCCTCATCGAAAAACTATACCAACAATTGTCAAAGAAAAATCTCCTAGGCCAACAGAATCCTCCGAAAATATCAAAATAATCCCATTTACAACGGCGATAAAACACAGTGTTGACAAAAAGAAACCTAAAAGAGAACAAAAAAAAAAAAAAAAGTACTAAAACACCATCCACTCAGCAAATATAATAAAACACACCGAAACCCTCAGAAAATCCCCTGCTTATTCCAAAGCATGACAAAACTTTACGAGACCCTCTTTTCTTTTTATAACAACCAAACCATTCATCCCTCACTCGACTTCTTAGGCCGTAACATAGCTTCCATTTACTTGATTGAAGAATCACGACATCATTAACAAGTTCCACCCACCATCGCAAAGACCGACTACTCATTCTACTCTGTCTAACTACATATTTTATACCCAAACTCCTTTAAAAGGCTAAAGCATAGTCTTTATTCAAACAAAAAATGGGAAAAAATCCACATAGACCTAAGAAAATATTATCACATACAGATGTCGCTCGTTTACCCTTTGTTTCCCCCTTTCTAGGTCACACGTGCAAAAACTCTGTTTTTTATTTTATTTTTATAAAAACAATGACTACACCCACCAATACACGACCTCAGCAGAGGAGGAACCTTCGGCGAAAACCCCAGCAGCTGATTTACCTATCTGTCCCACTAAAGCAAAAACAAAAAGGATATACAGAGGACAACATTCAAAACTATTTACGTCACACAGCAAAACGTTAATTTAAAACTTCAAGCTTCTCTCCGCCCTGCCCTATCCATTGAATGCAATGGCATTGTGTCAAAACTTACTAAAAATATTTCCCCGCGTTGCCATTGCGCATAATCAAAACAATACGCAACACGTGGTCTCCCTACTATTTACACCATGCGTACCAGTAATTGTTTACCACCCTCAAACCCCGACTATACCGCGCACCCTTAACTTTCACTCACAACTGTCAAAATGGGTTTGGTTTTGGTCCAATCGAAAGGGGAAAAACTCTCCCTGAGTACATTGAATTTTTAGTACACAATATACATGTGTACTAAAGAAAATTTTCTACCCCCCAACTTCGGGATGATGATGCTCTGTGCTACTGCTGCTGCTGCTCGATGGCTCCATGGATCCGTGTGTGTAACAAGATAACATTTTTTGGGTGTGGACCTGTATCGCTGCTGTGAAAATGTGAAAATTTTCAGGGAAATTTGTGATAAAAATTTCAAAAAACTATTTCAAAGTGTAGCGCAAGTGTTTACGAATCGTTTTATGTGAAATCAAAGTGAAGTGCTCCCTGAAAAAGTGGAAGAATCTCATAATGAAAAGCAGTGAACGCCCAAAAAAATTATGCAAAGCCTTCGCGAGTGCTATAAAATGTCTATAGGTCGTAAACGGTTTCGAACGTAGACGGAGGGAGGGGCCACAATTTAATTTGATTTTTTTTTTGTAATCCCTTCCAATCTGCAAAATGTATTTTCTACGAATTTTTAGTGAAAACAAAATAATCAACTTTTCAGGAAATTCATGGAATTGAATGTTGGGAGTAAGAAAAGAAAATAAAAATTATTCTTCTCCACACACACTCTCTCTAAATGGCGACATGTAATGTACTAAAAAGAATACAATTTTTAGAACAAACACTCTCTATACAATACATACATATATATATATACATAAGTACATGGCATAACCAACGACAACAGTAGCAATAATAATAATAACAACAACACCAATCACTACCAACCAGCAGTGATCCAGAGTGACAAAGGATACAAGACTTTTAACGCGAAGGACGCGAGGAAGGATTTTCATTTTAACGGCACACGACGAGTACGACGATGATGATGATGATGATGACGACAATGGTTAAGATGTGGAAGTTTATATTTCCGATAGCGTTGGTTATTGTAATAAGTTTGTTGGGAGTACCACACCCAACGACGGGCTTGAGACTGACGAATGGGGTAGGGAAACCGTCGGCCGCCACTAAGGAACAACTAAACATTGGTCTGATAGCACCGCACACAAATTTTGGAAAACGTGAATATCTGCGGGCGATTAATACTGCGGTTCAAGGGCTAACAAAGACACGTGGTGCCAAGCTGACATTTCTACGGGACTATATGTTCGAGCCGAGGAATATTCACTTTGACATGATGTCGTTGACCCCAAGTCCAACAGGTGAGAAAAATCCTCGCACCACCACCAAGTTTCACATTTCCAATTCATCTCTCATTTTTAACCTTCCTGTGTAAGGCGGCACTCCGTTCCCCAAGGGGTTGTGGTGGTGCACTTTGAAACAGTTTTATTCGGTACCGAGTTCTTTTTCTCCCTCCATCCCCTATTCAGCTTTGCTGCCTTTTTTTTGTTTTTGTTTGGGCGGCATGACGATGATGAGCTATCACGAATTCATGTCCAAAATATGAAATATTTATGAGCAGCCTACCAAGCGGTGCGTATAAACTCAAGCCGGCGGCTGCGGGGCCTCGTTCTGTGGTAGGTTAGGTGGCGATTTGTTGTAAAATGTTTTTGAAACAAAGGACACGTAAACTTTTTTTTTACTTGTTTTTTTTTTTAATTTTCCTATTCAAAGTGTTGATGGATGGCTTCCGTTCATTATACGTTCTGTTTTGAAAACACATCCAGTTGATAGGAAAGTGAGAATACTTGTGGTGAATTACTACTTAACATCAATTAATGGTTATTATGCATGAGGTGAATACAAAAGGAGGCTATTAGCTTGTGTGTCACAATATTCCCGCGCTCGACAAGCTTCTATGGCATGAGTTAGGGTGGCGTGTTAAGAGAAGGTGACACACCATTTCCACTTATTGTTGTTGTTTAAGGGGGAGTTGATAGAAGTGACGAGTATTTAAAGTGAAACTGTTGAACGCGTTTATAATGACACACAGGGGTGTGGAGGGTAGTGGGGGTTTTTATTGATTATCATTTCTTTATTAAAATGTCTTTGAAAACGATGGGTGGTGACGGGTTGAATAGTAGAAGGCGATAATAGAAGCGAATGGCAAAGATGGGAATTGCATTTAGTGTTAAATGTGCTTAGTAATGAGATAATTAGAGAGTGCTTAAGGGATGGTAGATGAAGTGAAAGTCTTTCCGGCAACGATGCTTAACTGAGGGCACAA
Source organism: Xylota sylvarum (assembly GCA_905220385.1). Taxonomy (NCBI): domain Eukaryota; kingdom Metazoa; phylum Arthropoda; class Insecta; order Diptera; family Syrphidae; genus Xylota; species Xylota sylvarum. The sequence continues at coordinate 126,526,687 of LR999957.1, forward strand.
GTTTTAGTGCTTTTGACTTTTGCCTTAGTTTGCAATAAAATTTTCGAAAATGTTATTTATTGAATTTCTGTGCTAATTAGCTATTTATACTTTAAGAGGGAGTGAAGAGATGAGAGAATTAGTTGTGTGGCTTTAGAGATTGGTCTGGTGTATCCTGTTGAAAGGTGGTTGGTTTATTTAAATCAAAGGGAAACTTGAGAACTGATATATGCACATACATATATGTACATATATAATTGATTCGTTTGCTTATCGAATGGATGCACTAATTGCATCCTCTACGGTGCATACCTAAGGTGTTTTTTTTTAATAAATTCAATTTCGTTCGCTTTGAGGTTTCTCATAGGGGATGTAGTGGAATGAATATTTGTGGGTCTTCCTTGCGTGCTTTATATTCTGTACTAGACTAAATATTCCATTTTCATCTACCCCTACATATGTACATATTTTAAAATGTTGTGAATCTTTGTTTTTTAAAAGCAACGATAAAAGTATTCGTTACCTATTGTATATTGAGTAGATAGAGTATTGCATATTGATTTTATATATAAAGTATGTAAGTGTTGTTTGAGTAGCTATAGTAACAGGAGATTTATAATTTTCTTGAAACATAAATAACAACGAGCTTGTTGGTTGGACAATACAATTGTAATACAATGAGTCTATTCCTTAAATTGAAATTTAATTTTTTTTACAAATTTGTAAAAAATTTTAGGAATTCTAGTTCAAATTCGTTCCATAACGCAAGAAATTCGTAAAATAAAAAAGCACCGAAAGACAACAAAATTCCCAAAAATACAATTTTAACTAGTTTTGGATGAACCTGGGATTCGATTAATAAGTTCCTCCAGTCAGTACGATCCTTGGCTAGCTGTCTTTGGAATGGAATTCGTTGGACTATGACTTCTTACCTCAAACACCTAGACTGCGCTGACGATGTTTGTCTACTTTCACATCGGATAATGGACCTTCATCTAATGGCCCATAATCTAGAAACAGAGGCAAACAAAGTGGGGCTCAAAATAAACACGGCCAAAACAAAAGCCCTTAGCACTTCCAACACTAATGCTCAACTTAACATTGCCGGACAGGAAGTCGAGAAAGTTGACAACTTTCTATATTTAGGAAGTGTGGTCTCGGCTAATCGCGGTGGCACCCAACTGGACGCATGCTGCGTTCGGTATGCTATCCACAATCTGGAAAAGTAATGTTATCAGCTTAAGAATCAAGCTGCGACTGTTCCGCTCTAACGTGGAATCGGTACTGCTGTATGGGTGCAGTACCTGGAAGGTGGACACCATTAACACAAGCTGCAAGTCTTCGTAAACAAATGTTTAAGAATCATCTTGAGGATATTTTGGCCGAACCGGATCTCCAACGAACAGCTTTATATGAGAACGGGCCAAGAACCTATAAACATTCCTATACGAAGGAAAAAGTGGCAGTGGATTGGACACACCCTACGGCGCGAAGGCAACTTCATTGCGAAATACGCCATGCAGTGGAATCCGCTCACCCAAGCAGGCAGAATAGCGGGACGCCCTAGGCAAACATGGCGCAGAACAGTTGAGGAGGAATCGAACTCTCTAGGAATGAGTTGGAGGCAGCTCAAACGCGTTGCAGAAGTACGAACTAGATGGCGAGCAGGCGTGGTTGACGCCCTATGCCCCTCGAGGGGTTAAAGGACCTAACTAAGTAACTATATAGGACCATAAATCGAACAAAAAAGTTTCTTGAAAACTCCAAGGGCACTTTTGTCCAAGTTTGACAAAGTCCATACTTCCATACCATACAGCAGGTCTGGGAACACAAAGGTCTTATATAGCATATCATTAGTTTTTTTTGATAGGGTTTTGCTACACAGTTATTTCTTAAAGTCAAAATCATAGCGAATGGGATATATTATTCTTCAATTGATTTTTATGCCGATGTCGTTGGTTTTGATTTATAGCAGTACCTTTGTAGACAAATTCATTTACTACTTCAAAGCTGACCATAGACTCATTGAGCCGAGACGTCAGTGTTGTTATCCGCGCTTTTAACTAGTCCTAATTCGCTAGCTTCTGATTCGAAGTTTTTTCACCTTTATGAAATTGGTAATTTTACAAATTTTAGCACATAAATTGAAGACTCATTTAATTATAATCAATAAACTTAATGAAAAACCAGGATATCAATCGAAAAATAAATTAACAAGAGGTAGCAGTAGAGAAATAGAAACGGCATCACAAGCTGTAGAAAACACGAACGATGCCCATCATCAAAACACTACTGGTTGAAAATGGAATTGTATCTCACATGACCTGTTAGAAACTAGTAATCCCCATGAAATAGAACAAGGCAAGATATGCATATTTGTATGTTATTCGCTTTGTGCAAAAAATGTGCAAAAAAAAAAGCCTTAAATGCCGTTTTTGTGATGCGAACTCTACTGAAAACTCTAATCTAAAATGATAGGAGTTCTTAAAAAAGCGACACGGAAATACATTTGTACATACATATGCATTAAGTTAATCTATAAAGTTAGTTAAGTAATAAATGTTGTTTTTAGACCTTTCATGTTTTTTTGGTCGTGTTGTTTGTTTGACACAGTAAAAATAGTTTACTGTGGAACTAAAAAGCTATTGGCTATTGGCTATGCCCATAGACTGTGCTTACGATTTTTGTTCATCATTTCATTATTTTTCAACAATTTAGATAAACAAATAAATTCACTGTTAACGATACTAACATTCAAATTGATTAAGTAGATCGATTTTCTTCAACTTAACATATGGACTAAGATATACCTACTTATGAAAAACTACCCAATTTTGTTCATGGAATAGCCAGGGTAATTACTTATCTAATTATGGTCATTTCCCATTATGTAGCAAATATACATACTGCCGATTTCACTTCTGTACATTAATTGTATGTCTCTGACCTACTCTTATTTATGTATCTAGGCTATGGTTCAACTACCAAGTGCACACAATATAAATTAAATAGGGCTTTCACTCGACGAATTTTATTGCAAGTAAAACTTGCAACCATTATCCAAACAGTGATTTAGAGTTTCAAAAACGCGGCATACCACCTACACACATACAATGAAGTGAATATTATTCTCCAAAAAGTGCAATACCACAACTGGAAAATAATTGCAAATATTCAAGTCCAAATAAATTAAGATGGCTTTCAAGAATATAATAAATTAGACGAGCAAAGTTATTTCTGTGTTCCTTTTGTTTTTACATTTTCCAAATATACATGAATGAATTACTGTACATACCCAGCGGGAAATTTAGTAAGCGCTCCCAGAGTATCCAGTGTGTAAGCGCTTACTTTTTGTAAGCACTTAGTACAATTTGCATGAAATGAAAGACATTGCTTACAAAGCCATTTTTTTAAACGCTTATGAAGCACTCCGTTACATATAGGGTGTGATTATTACGCGGCTGCAAAGAATAAATGGCTAAGGTTACTTTTTTTAACTGGAGGAAGCTGCTTGTAAGCACTTACATAGTACAAATTGTATTGAATGCTTACAAAGTCATTCCTTTGGAAGTTCATAGAAAGCATTTTACTTTATGAATTACATTCTGTCCATAAGATCATTGTTAAAGTCATTTTTTGTTCATGAATCGTGTTGTTTTATTGGAGTTGTTCAAGAAAAAGTGAAGTGTGTTTATTGTTGCCTTAACTTTTAATATTATTTTGTTATAAATAAATAATTACAATACAAACAAAAACACAACAAATTTTTGGTGCAATAGGTCCATGGGACCCAGGGCTTAGCTTCTGACAACCACTCGTGTTGTGCGTGTTATATTCTTCACACAAATGGAAGGGGCCTAACGTTTAATGCCGGATCCGAACGGCAGTTTTGAGAAATTTTTTTCATGACAGTTTTACTCTCGGATGTTTGTCAGACGCTGGCGAGAGGTGGGGCCGTGAAAGAAATTTAAGGTGTTGTTTGGGTGTTGTTTGGGGATTGAACCTGGAACCCCTCGCTTCGTAGTCCAACGCACTAACCACTTGAGCCACGGCGCCCACTAAAATAATACACTAAAAAATAATCAAAATATTGTAACTAAAAATAAAAATGTATTCATTTAAATTTAAACTTTAATTATAAGCATTTTCTTTGCTTCAACTGTGCTCTCACGATATTTTAGAATCAGCACTTTCCTCTGCCTTCTGTTGAAGTAGGTACTGAAGTAGTGCTTTGCAATTTAGTCGACAGCGCTTTTGCCTTCTTCTGGAGCGCTTACTCCTGCCTTCTCAGGAAGCGATGAAGAAGTACTTCACAGTAACCTGTCCGTAAGTGCTTACGCTTGCGGACATCATATAGTAAAAAGGAGACGGAGGGATATACTGTACGTAAGCGCTCGAATTTCTTTGTAAGTGCTTACAAAGCCCACAGGATATACACAGGATATGATATCCTTGATTTGTTGATTATTATTTACAGAACATGATTATGTATATACGTATGTATAGCAGGATCCTTACTTATTTAATAAGAGAGGTATAGCTAGTTTTATATAGTACTCGTGCTGTCCAGCAGACTAGGATTCCATATATGAATGAGTGGTCGTACTGAACTGATACTTTGGATTTCCATTGGCCGAGTTCTGAATCGAACACCGTATTGAGTAGCATCTGGTTGATCCATTGACTTATCCTAGCATTGATACTGGATTTTCTGAGACCATTCACTATGGCCTCTGGTTTTATGTTGTTGAAGACCTCTTCTATGTCAAGGAATACTAAAAAAAAAATGCATTTGTGTTGTGCGTATTATATTCTTCACACGAATGGAAGGGGCTTACTGTTTAATGCCGTGTTCGAAGGGCAATATTTTTATTTGAGAAGCATTTTTATGACAGTTTTACTCTCGGATGTCTGTCAGGTGCCTGCTAGGGGTGGGGCTGTGAAAGAAATTTTAGGTGTTGTCTGGAGATCGAACCTCGAACCCCTTGCTCCGTAGTACAACGCACTAAACACTTGAGCCATGGCGCCCATAAGGAACACTACTGATTTTTCAATGGTGCCAACAGGAGAATATAAAGGGATTTTAACTGATTTATCTTTACTTTAAGTATGCGGATGTTAATATTCACCTCACTCTGACATCGACTAAAGATTTACATACTATACAAAAACGCAAAAACGTGCTCTGTTTGACAGCGACAATTGATTTTTATATGTACAATGCAAAGCAATGCAAACCCCTCTTTGTTTGACGGAACCTCGCTAATTTCTGTAAAATGTTGCTCCTTTCAATTTCAAAAAAAAAAAAAAAATACTTGAGATTTCTTAAAAAAACAAACTATCCATGTACGTACAAAGTGAGTTGTGAAAGATATACAATTGTTAAAGTCTTTAAAGACACCTTAAGAGAATTCACATCGGGTGTTTTTTGGGTTAAGTTTGTTATCGATAAGTTTCGCATTCAAATGTGTATATGGAAGATATTGTGAAAAGAATTTGGCCTGGAGGCTTACAAGATTCAATTGGTGCAAGAAAATTGAAGCTAAACCACCATCATTTACGCCATGATTTCAGTACTTCAAAACAGAAGCGACGAGGTATTTATCTGATTTAATTTATATGTAAACAAACAACTTCGCACTTGGTGAAGTGAAGCTAACCCACAAGAGATTCATGAAATGCCTTTATGCCCTTACAACCACAAAAATGGACTGTTTGATGGGCTTTGTACACTGATGACATCAGCGGAACTTCCTTCAAAAATAAGGCTGGAGCTTGCGGTACTATCAATGGAGTCCGGCAACAATCTTATTTCATGAAATGGACTGGTCACGATTATGCGATCTAACTCCACTGAATTATTTTTTTTGGAAATAACTGGTTTATCCTGACAAACGGATGACAATTGACGCTTAGGAAGTTAATATTATCCGCGTTATAGCCAAGGTGCACAAAATTGCCTTCAAATACTAAATAAAAACAAAAAACAAATCAAATACTAAATACCATAATATAAACTCTCAAATGAAAACATTTTCAATCATTATTCAAAATCATTAATTTCATAGTTTTTTATGTCTTTTATTTGGAAAAAAACTTGTGATGCTTTTAAAAAAACATCCTTTATTTGGTATGTATGACATATTTGATTGCATTGTTTTAGTGAATTTTAAACTTACTCTATTCATTTGCATACATACATACATACATATGTACATACATACATGGATGTATTATATTCATGCAAGATAAATACCTACGAACAAAGAACTTGTAATAGAGGTTGTTTTAAGCCAACTGCTGTCACAAAGCACATCATTTTGTATTTAAATAGCACGATTTAATTATATTCACTCCAGTCTCCAGTAGTTGCAAGTAATTGCTTAAATCAATTAAATAAAAAAGAACTTCAAACTAATTTAAGAATTTCATACGTACATTCATACGCATATATATCACAGAAATGTGAGCGACTAAGTTTCTCAAGTACTTTTTGCTTGACACCTCTGTCATCATATAAAATGAAGCCAGAAGGACATAACTGAGTTCTCTGAAGTATACAACAGTTGTTTGTCCTTTGTTTCTTTTCTTGCTAAAGTGTTTTAGAAAGAACACCCACATTTACTACATAGCACAATTTTCTTAAAACTTTCAATGACTGATATACTGCCATGTCTCTCATGTCCTACATACACCAGTTTAACAATCGCCAACAATAAAGTGTGAAAGTTTCGTTCTATCGTATATCTAACAAATGAAGATTCCACAGTTTTCAATTTGTCACTATCCTCTCTTTGACAAATTATTCTCTATAACAGGAATCATTCTTTTCGTCCCTAGTTAGACTGCTTTCTTTGTCCAACAAAAAAAAAACGAAGCAAACTTTACTAGGCAACTACAAGTGCCCTAGAGTACCAAAACAGGACGATTTTATTTTTCAAAAGCATCACGGGAGAATTACATCAACTTCAGACCGAGGGGAATCCAAAAAAAAGGATTCCCCTTGGCAATTTGGCACTACTTAGTGCACTTTTTACCGTTCAGTTTTACTCTTCCCCTTTGAGATGTCATCACTCTGAGCTGTGTTCAACAACTTGTCTGCCATCGCTCCAACCAAAGAGTCCTACTCAAAGACTACGTGTAGTACCATGTACTTGTTGTGAAATCTTTTGGGAATTTGGTAATCGAGTGCAACATCTGTGAAATTTATTTTTACTTTTATTGCAGCTACAAATCATTTTGAGTATTTGTATCCATTGTTAAGTTGAACAGGGGAAAAAAAATTCATAATCCTTTTGGAAATGTCAGTCAGTGACGAAAGTTAGTCGAAAACGATTTCAAGAAAATGAGGAAAATATTAAAATTACTTTCCTTGGGGTTTTTTCTGTTTTTTTTTAAATTGCTCTGCGAGGACATAATGACAGCTGAATGGAAAAAAAAAACCCAGAGAGAAGTCGTTTTGGCTGTACTTTATAAATGTAGTAGATACTTACAAACATATATTTTCATACTCACTTAGTTAATGGGTTGGTCTGTCAACCATATTGTACGCTTTGCTGTTTGCTTGTTTAAAGAACCACTACTCTAGTTACTGAGCATTCTACTTTTTTTTTCATATTTATTTATTTATTTATTTTCTTTTTTTTTTTTTGGTAAAAAGTCATTAAGACGAAATGTTAGATTCTTCTCGGTTTACTTAAATTCTTTCTCGGGGGAGTTACACGCTTTTCTAAGTTTTACTTGAGCTCTCCGTTGGGATGGAAATTTCTGTTTTTATTTCTTGTTTAGTTCTTTGCATACTTGTAGAAGTTCTTTTGAATTTCATTTCAATGATAACACTCAAGACGTTTTGTATCTATAGTGAAAATTTAAGATTGGATTTCCCTTGAAAAATAAATTATGTAGATAACGGCTTGTTTGTAAATGCCCGAACGTAAATACGTTATTTTGTATTTAAATTTATTCTATTCAAAGTTTATTGACATTAAATGAACGAATGATGGTAGTTTGTAGTCGATCTGTACATGTTAAATAAATTACAAATTAGGGAGAAATATATCCGGAGTTTATTTTAAGATTACTGAATTGAATGGTTTTGTAATGAATTGAATAATGTAGAATTGATTTTAAATTCAGATGGAGGATGCTAAGTAGTTTAAGGATTTTTCAGTAAATAGCGGCTGAGATTGTTGACATTTTTATTGGGCATTATTCTTTGAAAGAATCATTCAATACGATTGCCCCTATTTCTTAGGTAATGTGGTTTTGTAAAAGTAATCCAGTGTTGATATTGGGGTTAGTAAACAAAAAATGTTCGCAATAAATCACTTAGCTAACTTTTTTTTTTATATAGTGGGTATAATCATATGGCATATACATTTGTACAACCATGGTATGGTTTTTTCACTGAAAAACAGGATAATCCTGCGAAAATTCGGCCTTTTACAAGATATTTTTCCGTAAAACAGGATAAAAGCAGGATATATTTTTATACCCTATCCTGAGGATATATTAACTTTGGCACATAGACCGTAATCGTAACATTGAGAAATCGAAACCCTATAAAGTATTTCCATATACATATGTATGTATGTATTCGTGGTCAACATCAATAGGGAAATAGATTGAGGCATGTCCGTCCGTAGGTCACCACTTTTGGGCCTTAAATTTTGAGCTAGCTGGATGAAATTTCATATCTGAGCGTTTGAGAAAAAAATACAGTACAAGTGTAAAAGATTTTGAGATCCGCTCACTGCCACGCTAACTTCACTAAATTGTATGAAACCGAAAAATCACAACAATTCAGTTTATAAATAAATTTCGCCCACGACCGTTTTCATCAAATCAATTTCGATGACATTTTCATGTAGCATTCTCAAACGTTCGAAGTTATCGTCGTAGTTAAGTAAAAATATGCAATACGGGCACTTCCACTTTATAAGGGCTGGGTTGAAAAGAGGATAGGGTTTCATTTCGTTCTAAACGGATTGTAGCTCTTCTGTATGTTTATTAATTTATTAGTGTTTAAATATTTTTAAATATGTACACGAATCATTCATTCGTCGGCACCTATGTATGTACCTATGTAAGTCGTTTTCAAATTGCTCGATTCCAGTTTTGGTGGGCACAGTTTATTTCTCGGAGCATATGTCAGAGCATATTAGACTAACTTCTAATGAAGTCGTAGAAGGCAGGCACGTCGCATTCAAGTATACTTTCACCATTAAAATGGGATTTGTCCTCTATCTAAACCTTATGCACGCCAACGAAAACTCTCTCGACAGATGCGGCGGTTCCAGGTAAACAGAGAATGCATTTGGTGATTTTGCTGCTGTCTCTTCTATTGCCAAACTTTCGATAAATGAAATTCCTGGTAAAACAGGATAAAAGCAAGAGTTTTACAGGATTGTGGGAAAAATGCAGGATGGAGAATTTTACAGGATTTGGGTTGAAAAGACAGGAGTATCCTGCGAAAAATAGGATATATACGATGGATAGGCATATACATACGTATGTAGGTACATATACTAAGGTAAGTTAGTCGAAGACTCTAGCTGCATATCGGACTATAAAAGTTGCAAAAAGAAATCATACAAACATTAGAATCATTAAAATCCTGAGCCACATGCCTTAAATGGAACTGTTTTCATATTTCTTAGAAATATCTGGCGAGGAGATATACATATGTATGTACATACAGTTATTTACTTAATCGATAAGGTAGTTTTTCTACCATGTATTAAACGGAAAAAGTAAAACTTTTTGTTATGTGCATAAATCATAACGAGAAAAAATTCTTATATGTATGACACAATAAGAATTCAAATTTAAATTTAAAAAACGGTCTTTAACTGAATTTTTTTTAAATTCCATTGATATCTAAAATGAAATAGTTTGTTATTAAAATATTTGAGGTTGCTTCAGCCTAAAGACAACTGAATTTTAAACACTTTTTGTTTTTAAAGAAAAAAAAATTTTTTTTAAGCATTAAATCCTTGTTTTTAATTTTTTTAAAATTACTCTTTTTTTATATTCTGATGGTATTCATACGAGAACGTAAATGTGTAGCACATGTTACGTGCTCATATTCAGTATGAAAAATCCTTAGGCAACTTAAAATCAAATTGTTACCTCGTCCCTAAGCATTGTTTTCACTTCAACTCATTTAAAATTAAATGCACTTGTACCATCTACATATGAAACTTACTCGAAACAATCTATTATATTACATAAACATTTACCATACCTACCATTTCTTTTACAGCAATCCTCAGTACCCTCTGTAAGGAATTCCTCCACGTAAATGTTTCTGCTATTCTTTATATGATGAATAATGAACAATTCGGTCATAGTACAGCATCGGCACAATATTTTCTACAATTGGCCGGCTACTTAGGCATTCCAGTCATTTCATGGAATGCCGATAATTCTGGCCTTGAACGACGTGCCTCCCAATCGACACTTCAACTTCAGCTAGCTCCAAGCATAGAACACCAAAGTGCGGCCATGTTGAGCATTCTCGAACGTTACAAGTGGCATCAATTCTCGGTCGTCACTTCTCAGATAGCAGGACACGATGATTTTGTCCAAGCTGTACGAGAACGTGTCGCCGAGATGCAGGAACATTTCAAATTCACAATTCTAAATTCAATTGTTGTTACACGCACCAGTGACCTTGTGGAGTTGGTCAACAGCGAAGCCAGAGTAATGCTCCTCTATGCCACTCAAGGTGAAGCCATCAATATCCTTAGACAGGCTGAAGAGTTGAAGTTAACGGGAGAGAACTACGTGTGGGTGGTGAGTCAGTCGGTAATTGAAAAGAAGGATGCACATCCCCAATTTCCAGTTGGAATGTTGGGAGTGCATTTTGACACTAGCAGTGGAGCGTTGATGAATGAGATTTCTAATGCGATTAAGATCTATGGTTATGGAGTGGAAGCGTACTTGACAGATCCGGCAAATGCTGGGAGAAAGTTGACAACACAGTCACTTTCGTGTGAGGATGAGGGTCGCGGCCGATGGGACAATGGAGAAATGTAAGTAAACAAGATGGGAATAGATGATAATGATGATGATGATGATAATGATGATGAGGATAGCGATGCCGGTGGGCGTCTGGTGAATGGTATGATAATTTTGGGGTTAAACTTTGTCGTTTTCTTGCTTTTACAGATTCTTTAGGTATCTGCGCAATGTATCGATTGAGGGTGACCTAAATAAGCCGAATATAGAGTTCACAGCCGATGGTGATCTGAAGTCTGCCGAATTGAAAATTATGAACCTCCGTCCAAGTGCGAATAACAAGAATTTAGTTTGGGAAGAGGTAAGTACAAATGGTTTTGGTTTTTTTCTATTTAAATAAAAAGGAACAGTTTTGGAACACTCTTCGCCAAACTTATTTCGATATCCCAATCACTTATAGCTAAATGATTTACTAATTTGAAATAATGGAAAATCTTTAGACATCCTGTCGTTTTATTAATTGACTATTTATTCTAAAAGTTTAACACTACTTAATTCCTGCCCCTATTGATACATTCTTAGAGAAATAAATAGCACACATACATATATATGTAGCTTACATACGTACATATGTATTACACTAAGCAAATGCTTGGAAAGATGCCATAGAAAAAGTTTCGTGGCAAATACGATTCGTTAACATCGAACACAAGGACTTCAGTCTTTTTAAAGTTAGGCATTCACTCTACTTTTGTTATAAGTATATACGAATAAGCGAAGAGAACCATTGGTGGTTTGTGAAAATTAAAACAAAAGAGATTAACGATGTCAAGTGTTGCATCAGCGTGAGTCTGCATTAAGCAAGTTGGTCTCTGGCATTACTCCAAATCCAAATGCGAAGATTATTTCTTGCTTCGATTAGAATGCGTCAATCAAAGTATCATTATCGGTAAACGTCAAACGATAATGGTTTAGGTAACGACATCAGCTATCTGGATGTGAATACTATATATATGTATGTACGTACACATACTTATGTATGTAGATGTCGATTAACAGGTAAAAGACAAACTACTGAATATACCTAAAACCATATATGTATATACACATTCGGTATATAGTACACAGTCACTTTTTTTGAGATCCATAAGAGGATGAAGTTTTAATTTTTATTTTTGCATGGTAGTCCAGAAGTTACCTGTAGGTAGATACTTACGTTTTTCAAATATCTGGAATTGGATATCTAAAGTAGGATATACTTTGCATATTTGTAATATGTTGTAATTATATGTATACAAGTACTGGTCTTAAACAAGCCATTGTCGTGAAAAATATATCCTCCTTCATATTCTGACAATTAAAAAAGTGGTGCTCCAAGTTGGTCTGCAAGATAGATAAGGGACTTAACTGGTATTCACACACCAAGTCTGCCACTGAACATGTGGTTTAATAGGCGCCTGTACGGCAGAACTTGAAGAGGCAACGGCACTTAAGCTCGAGTAGCTACAGAGAATTGCCTGACTTGATAGTACAGGTAATATGCGCATCAACCTTACAGGAGAACGAGAACCTGATGTTGGGCTTGGGATGTCCTACAAATCTTCATTAGGCTGTTGAGGAATACCTGGCACATTTTACACTATCATCGACATTATTGTCAGAGAAAACATATTGTTTTGGAAGGTTATTTAAGAACGAAATATTGAACTGTGAAAACTAGCTTAATGAATTGCCGGTACTGAACGCTAGACATCCAATCTGATAAAACGACGGATCGAAAAGGAATCTAGAGTTGGAGCTGACTGGACTCAACACCAAAGTCGCGATACCTATGGAAATATCTACCACTGTGTTCTAGGCCGAAGTCTAAAACTTGATGTTTCATCGTAACAAAAAGATAGGATGTCGATTTTGTCTGGGAACATATTCTTTAATTAAGTCATACTATATAACAAAACAAAATAACATAACCCTAAGATAAAAATCAGCTCCGTGTCAGAGCACAGTATGTAATGGTAGAACAGGCTTCAGTTACTCCTTTTTTCCACTCTTTCGAAGAAATGAATGACTCTGATATAGTACAAACGATATGTATGTAATCTAGCAGCATGACTAGTATTTCAGCTTTCAGACTACTTCGAATTAGGGGTTTCATCGGGATGACGTATTTTTGTATAGTCCGACATCCAAAGGTAGAAATTCCTTTTCTTTTATTAAACTATTATTTAATAATTAATTCACCTGAACTCTCTTTCCACAGATTGGTGTATGGAAATCATGGGAAACCCAAAAGCTAGACATTCGAGATATTGCATGGCCAGGAAATTCACATGCCCCACCACAGGGTGTACCAGAGAAATTTCATCTTAAAATTACCTTTCTAGAGGAAGCGCCTTACATCAACCTATCACCAGCAGATCCGGTGAGTGGTAAATGCCTAATGGACAGAGGTGTCCTTTGTCGTGTAGCAGCGGACCATGAAATGGCTGCGGATGTGGATATAGGACAAGCACACCGCAATGAGTCATTTTACCAGTGCTGCAGTGGATTTTGTATAGACTTGTTGGAGAAATTTGCTGAAGAATTAGGTTTCACGTATGAGTTGGTACGAGTGGAGGATGGAAAATGGGGTACCTTGGAAAATGGCAAATGGAATGGACTCATCGCAGATTTGGTTAATCGAAAGACGGATATGGTTCTTACCTCACTAATGATAAATACCGAACGAGAGGCTGTGGTAGACTTTAGTGAGCCTTTTATGGAAACTGGCATCGCTATAGTTGTCGCTAAGAGGACGGGAATTATATCACCGACAGCATTTTTGGAGCCTTTTGATACTGCCTCCTGGATGTTGGTAAGTTATTTTTAGTGTTCTGTGTATGTACTTCACTTCATTAATTTTTGTTTTTTTCTTTGTGTCTTAGGTTGGAATTGTAGCTATCCAAGCGGCAACTTTTATGATATTTCTATTTGAATGGCTCTCACCAAGTGGATTTGATATGAAGCTGTCATTGCAAACAGGTTCAGTCATTCCTTATAGGTTCTCTCTGTTTCGGACTTACTGGCTTGTATGGGCAGTACTGTTTCAAGCGGCTGTACATGTAGATTCTCCCAGGGGTTTTACATCGCGTTTCATGACCAATGTTTGGGCCTTATTTGCCGTAGTATTTTTGGCTATCTACACTGCCAACTTGGCTGCCTTCATGATAACGAGGTAAGACGATGTCGAAAAAGTGTGACTCTTAAGTCATTGCATGATATTTTAGGGAGGAGTTTCATGAGTTTAATGGGTTAAATGACTCCCGCTTGACTCAACCGTACTCGCACAAGCCCTCGTTCAAGTTTGGTACAATTCCATATAGTCATACTGATTCCACTATTAATAAGTACTTTAAAGATATGCACTACTACATGAAGGAGTAAGTCGTTGTCTATCATCCATAGAAAGTTTGTAATATGTTTATTTTTGAAGCTTCAATAAGACCAGTGTAGCAGAAGGGGTCGCGTCAGTTCTAAATGGAAACTTAGATTGTTTTATTTATGATGGAACCGTGTTGGATTACCTAGTAGCGCAAGACGAAGACTGTCGTTTATTGACTGTTGGTAGTTGGTATGCTATGACAGGTGAGATGATACAGGTCGTTATTTAAGATATTCGTCTAATACAAACTTTTCCTAGGTTATGGTCTCGCATTCAGTCGCAATTCAAAATATGTAAACATGTTCAATAAACGTCTTTTGGAATTTCGTGCCAATGGTGACTTGGAACGTTTACGACGATATTGGATGACAGGAAGCTGTAGACCTGGTAAACAGGAGCACAAGTCATCAGATCCATTGGCCCTGGAGCAATTCTTGTCCGCCTTTCTTCTATTAATGGCTGGTATACTGCTAGCCGCCTTACTTTTGCTGCTAGAGCATGTGTACTTTAAGTATTTCCGTAAGCGTTTAGCGAAATCCGATCGAGGAGGTTGTTGCGCTTTGATTTCTCTTTCAATGGGTAAATCGTTAACATTCCGTGGTGCTGTATTTGAGGCGACGGAAATTTTCAAGAAACATCGCTGTAATGATCCCATTTGTGATACACATTTGTGGAAAGTCAAACACGAGCTAGACATGGCCAGACTGAGAATTCGACAATTGGAGAAAGCCATGGATAAGCATGGAATCAAACCACCACAATTAAGGTATAGTTCCAATTTGAAATTGACAGCAAAAATGGTAGGGTATCTTTATTTGTGTTTTTTTATAGGCTGGCATCTTCATCAGATTTGCTCAACCATCACCACATGAAGGAACGTCCACCGCTGTTGGGGAATTTAAGCTTAGGAGGCAGTGCTCAAGACTTATACAGGTGGTAAGTTTGTTTCTTATTGATGTTGTTGCTTGCAATGGAATGTGCATGTTGATTTGGTTGAGAAAAGGTAGATAAAGTCGACGAACATGGTGACTCTTCAGAAAATCATATATATTGTAGATAATAGAGCATTGCAAGTGAAAATGTTTAACCAAAAATAGACAGGCTATACAGGAAGATTGATTTTATGCCATAATGCACAGTTTTGGCAGCATGGAACTGAAGTTCTGCAAACATTTACATATATGTATATGACTCTAAGCTTATAGTATAAACTTATTAATATTTGCTTATCTATGTTCACAAATAAATCCTTCATGTGTTTCTTATGATGGGAGATCTGCCCAGTAAATTTTAGAAATTTGGTTCCAAAATTATGGTTCTGTGCGCCTAAATTGCAGGGCACTTGCACCATAATACACCCAACATAATCGACCGCGTATTCGCCGTATTGTTGGTCAATAAGCGAAAATATCACATTTGGAATGAGATTATCGAAAAAATTTGGTGCGGTCTGTGCATTAGTAGAGTCATCGGACCATTTTTTTTTTTCCAAAAGTTTTAAGTATGAGGCAAAACATGGCGTATCAGCATGCAAACTTTTTAAATAATTAACTTTTTTTTAGAAACTATTACTACAAATAGAACGAGTTTGTTAGGACAACATTTTTGAGAGCGGAATGACTTCAAAAGTCTAAATGGGATGTCGATCAGTCTGTATTAACTATGTTTTCGATTGAAACATTACAGAAAAGCAATTGAGATCCATTCTGGAGATGAGATTTAGAAAAATTCAACGAAAATACTTACTTCATCCTAGGATTTACATTTACATTTACATATGTACATTCCATTGTATTCGATTTTGATAAAAGAGAAATGAAGCAGTAAAGGAAACAGAGTAATTTGGAAGTGCTGAAAATTGCAATTTTACGGCATTTTTCAGCCATAACCTTCGAAAGGCTGTCAGTTGACCTCCCGTCTTAACTCTTATTGCTCTAGTGAAGAATTCACCAGCATTCTGACTTTTTATTTAACCCTCTTCTATTACCGTAAATCATTATTTAAACTAATTTTAATGTATGCGGAAAAAATAATTCTGGGTACCCCAGCTTTGGATTTTGTATAATAGTAGCATGAACCAGTAGATACCGATTATATGTAAACTCTTGAATCATTATCAGATAAGCAAACATCTTTTGTGAATTGAAAATAAACTCCTTATAACCTTTCTTGCAAATGTCCTTATTACTTTGTATTAAAGTAGTACTTTCTATTTATGCACTTGTAAAATTGTGTCATATGTTAAGTTTTGCATGGTGTGTTGCCATCTAATAATCGACCCAAATATGTTTTTATTTAATTTTCTTTACAAAAAGTTGGTAAGTATCCACTATAATACAATGTAATTTCTAAATTTCAATCCATCAATATTAGAATAAAACTTTTTGACAAACCAAACTTTTCAGGTCTTATAAAACAGAAATTGCTGAAATGGAAACAGTCCTTTAAAACATTAGCATCCGGGTCCTAGTTCAATTTGTAAACAAGTAAGAAAAAAAAAACATGAAGAGAAATATATATTTAAATAGCAATAAGTTAACAAAAAAAAGACAAAGCAACATTTATATTTAAAACAAAGGTGAACATTAACTCTTAATGAATTAGAAACAAAGATAAAATCAAAATAGTTTAATTGCGAAAGGAAGTTGCGCTACATAGAGATAAAAACGGAATTTATTTTTAATAGTTTTCAAAAAAAAAAAAGAAAAAAAAATAACAATAACACAAAACAAATGAACACATAATAGTTTTATTTATACATACGTAAAGAAGAAACCATTCAAAATGATTTCAATTCAATATTCTAAAAGGTAATACAAAAAGCAAACAGAAAACTCCAAATAAAAAAAAACTTTGAACTTCCTGGTATAACATTTAAAAAGAAAATAAAAAACTTATATAGAAATAGTACTTATACATACTTTTAAAATTAATAAGAAAAAAAAAACTTGAAAAGTTAAAACCAATGCAAAAATGTATAGTTAAGTAAATTGTTAAATTTTTATAAAAAAAAAACAGAAATTAAAACAAAAATTGAATTAAATACCACCAATAATTTCCCACAAGTCTCTGAAAGAAGAAAATATATTTTGAAATTAATTTATATTCATATTAAAGTTTGGTTAGGAGTTTAATGGTTTTATATGCATGTAGATGTCTTATATCTTCATTTAGTTTGCAACATTCTTTCTTCATATTTAAAAATTAAACATCGAATCATCATCGAATTGTAATATCTATTACTTACCTTTCTGGAACTCGACCGATGTGATTTTTTAAGTCTACGATCAACAAACCTCTATGATTAGCAGGGACTACTACTCCTTTTTAACTCCACCGATAGAAGGTGAAAACAGCTTTATGTTGTTACATTCTGGAAATTAATTTTATATTGATGTATTCTACCTAAACACGCTTTCTGCTCAGAAAAAGTGTGCATAAGATTCCTCTCATGATTATTAAATTTCTTAGATTTGCTATTATCTGCTATATGTTGGTACATACATACATAGGTAAAGGTTATGCTGCTGGGAGACATAAACTCGCAGATATCAAAACGATGAAATCAAATTGAATACAGTTTGTCCGTTTTTAAGTAAAAGTTTAACAAGTTTTCTTAAACTACACCTAGCTCCCATAAACTCAATCTGTTTTTTAAGTATTTTTGTGAAAGTTGTTTAACTGACATAACCCGCCAATCTACAGCTAATACAAGGAGCTTAATCTTATGCAAATAAATAAGTAGATTTTGAGAATATCTTATTGACCACTGCTCCAAGTATTTCGAAATGCATACATGATTACATAGTTTAACATCTTTTGTTTTTTTTTCTGTTTTTACTAATGATTGTATAAATACGAGAAATACGACACAACTGAGGTACTAAAAATCCGGTATAACCAAGAGATGATCTTGCCGTGTACATTTTGATACCTTTATACGTTTTTTGTCTCGGTCACACTTAAGTTCATACATTTTCAGTTACGCCTAATTGTGAGCTCTATGGTCACAATCCATTCCCAGCATATGTCTAGGTCATTGATTCTCATCAGCTAACACGTTGCTTACATTACCTCGAAATTTACAAAAAAAAAGTCGCATATAAACCGAGTTTAAGATCCGAACATTTCTAACCACATTTTTTTAAATCAAACATCTAACTATAATACCATTTTACTTTTAAACATCCAATATACTATTACAAACCAAATATTATTTTTCTCTGCTTTCGCAAAAACAAAAAAAAAACATAAGCAACAATGAAACAAAGCCAACATAAATTTAAATATTTAAAACCAAATATACTAAATATGTGTGTAGTGTTAAATATATATATCTAAATCCCACAAATATAAAGAAAAAAAAAAAAGCAAAAAAATCATTCTCAATAAAAGATGAAAAAATAATACTTAGAATTTAAATAAATAAAGTGTAATAAATAAATGGAAAAAATTAAACAAAAAGTGTTAAATGTTAAATGTTACGTTGGTATTTGTGTCCTCTATATCCCCATTAATGTCGATTGATAGCTCAATTTCTCCCAATGAAGAAACTACATTTATTTCTAAGTTGCTGAATTTTATCTTAAATATTTATTTCATAAAAAAAAACGAAAAAAGTTAAACATTTCAAAATTTCAATTAAAATATATGTATTTAAATGAAAAAGAAAAAAAAACAAAAACGCTTATTAAAAACATAAAATAATATTTGTTATATAGAAGTAAAAACATTTTTTTATCATTTCTGCGCGCAATAGTGCATAAATGTATTTGTTTTTGTTAACAAGTGTAGTTAAAGGAAAATTATTTTTCAAATTTACTGTAGATAATAATTTTTTTTATTAAAGGAAATATATATATATTTATTATAAATGTAAAATTCTAAATAAAAATGAGACCGTTAATTTGAATAGAAATACTAAAAAAAAAACCAACAAAACAAAAAAAATAAAATCTTGAAATCCTATAATGCTTTAAACGAATTAAGTTTAAAATACAAAATTTTGAATAAAAACCAAATATATGTATATACATTTATGTATAATAAAAACAAAAGAAAAAACACTGCCGAATGAACTAAAACATCAAGAACAACATCAACCAAAAACAAAAGCCACAATGAAAATATAAACAAAATTTAAAAAGAAACAAATTAAACTTAATAAAAATAATAAAATAAAAAAGAACAAGAAAATTAAGACACAAAAACAAATGAAGCGTGAAGTGGAATTGTTTGAGTACTAAAGTTAACATGTAGTAATTTTTTGATTTTTGTTTCCTTTTTGATAAATGTGTAAATAGTTTGTTGAGAAAAAAGAAATATATAAAACAAAAAAAATATTATATTTTAAAGAATAATAAAAACAAATAAATAAAGTGAAACCACAACTAGAAATTTTCGAAGATGAAATAATAAAACTAAATATATAAAAGAAAATAAAAGTATATATGTATATGAAAATGAAATTATTTTTATGAAATGTTGGTTTATTTAAAAATTATTTTAAATGCTTTTTTTTCCAAAGTATACACAATGAAACAAAAAAAAAAAAATATAATGAACTTGAAATGAAATGATGTTTGTTAAAACTATTGTGTAGGCACAAACGGCAGTAACAATGCAATAAATGTATACTTAAACAATGATTTAATGTTTCCTTTTTATGTGACTCTGGTCTCGCATAGATTCAGGGTGATCATATTCTCTCATTGCTGTCAGAAAACTAGACAGTTGGGGATGTGTACAACGTCCTTCATCTGTATACAACTCATACAAAGCAAAAAACAAACGACAATTCAAAATATTTATAAATACACACGTTTTCAGCACTGTAAAAAAAGACTTTCTTAGGTGTGACAACATACAGATTTTTATGAAAAGTACAACAAGAGTTTCATTTCAACATGAAAGAGAAAGCACTATACCAGAATGCCTTTTTTTTCCCTTGTACAGAAGATGATGTTTAAAGATGTCGGTATTTGTAGTGGAAGTTAATAAAGGCCTTTTTTTTTATAGAGGCGGAGACACTTAAATTGAAATAAAACACAGAAAAATGTTTTTAATAATTTAAAGTCATAAATGATTAATTGTCAGAAGAAACCCCTAAAGACCGCACATATAAACTATAATATAAATATAATTGATCAGGTAGCCAAGCAGCTGAAGTTCTCTTGTCTTTAAACTTTGAGTCTAAGGTGGTTTGGAACTGTTTTCAAACTCTCTTACACTGGTCCCCTTATCCCTGTTAACAAAGTTACTGACAGTCTTGTCCGATCCAATGCGCTGTCTCCGTTCATTGACCCCGAACACTTCTGTCGTCAAATACAGACAGAGCTTAATAACTCGGAACAAAAAGAAAGCTCTCTTACTATGGAATTCACAAACTGATTTAACACAACCCAAAAAATTTATGAATTTCTTTAAAAAAAAGAAAAGAAATAGAGATTCTAGCAATGAACATTATAACGCTAAGATCCGGGCGGACTTTCCAACTGGCCTTTGCCCAAGCGAAACCGCACCACTGTTTTCATTTGCTTTGTACGCGTCTAAACTCTTTTACGTATTTATATTCATTTTCAGGGATATGCTACTAGGATCGAAGTAGAATAAAGTGCCTCAGAAGATACAATTTCAACAATTTATTTAGGTTCTGTAGGGAAATTAAGTGTGACCGTAAAGGTTCCCTAGTGATCGCGATGGCCCCACTATGATGTCTAGTGCTTTATGGCGGACTCATAACCATATATAACCTAACCATTACCTAACCGGAAATTAAACGAAGAGTAACACTGGCCAATCGCTGTTTCTTTGGTCTAAGAAGACAATTGAGTAACAAGGTCTTGTCAAGAAACACTAAGGAGACTCTATATAAGACCCTCATCATCCCAGTTCTACTGTATGGCCCAGAGGCATGGGCGTTAACGAAGGCGGTTAAAGGTATCCGGTTAAAGGTATTTTGAACGCAAAATTCTTCGAACAATTTTTGGTCACTTTTGCGTTGACAGGATTTGTAGGAGAAGATTTGACAGCAACCAAACTGTCTGTAGCGCCACATAAGTAAGTAAGTAACCTAACCTGCATTCATTTCCTTATTTTTTTTTCCGGTACTGTAGTTGTATGTAATATTTTCGAAAAATTTTAATTAAATGAGACTTGATTAAAATATCCGTTTTTTCCACAACTTAAAAAAAATATAATACAACTACGACACCCCTACTACGTCACCCCTACTTCTGGATTAAAAATACTAAAATAAGTGTATTTAAAGTAGGTGATCCCAGTTACACATTTGTATGTACTTAACTTACAAACA
This sequence comes from Xylota sylvarum, assembly GCA_905220385.1. Classification (NCBI taxonomy): domain Eukaryota; kingdom Metazoa; phylum Arthropoda; class Insecta; order Diptera; family Syrphidae; genus Xylota; species Xylota sylvarum. The sequence continues at coordinate 126,548,364 of LR999957.1, forward strand.
GACACCAAAACCTAAAACACCAATAGTCAAACAACCAACGTGACAATATTTAACATCAATATATTTCATTTCGCAAGTTTCTAAAACCCCTGTATGCATATATTTATGTACATACAGTATTATCATCCACAAAATTACATGATTAAGAAAATATTACCATAAACAGAAAAACAATAAATAAAACTTGCTTAGAAAAGACACTTTATTCTTAGATCATCATGTCTTGCTATAGAATCACTTCTACCTACATGCAACCTACTTGATGACCAATTGTCTCCTAATACAGAAAAGTAACAAAAATACCAGTTGTCTTCTTTTCATATAATACTCCCACGAATACATTCAGTAGAAGTCCATTTTATTTTCGATCAGGTCCAACATTTTGTTTAAAATAAAAATACAACAAATATCTAAAACTACATCAACTTGCATATGTTTAATTCTTTAACTGCAATTTCATTGGGTTTCATCTAGATTCCCTTGACTTTAGCCTTATTCTGGTCATGGTACTTCTTTTTAACTGTAATGTTCGTTAATTCAAAATTATAATGAATTTGAAAAAAAAAAAACAATTTTTCTGTACTTACTTGTAATGAGTGTATCCGGATCCTCTTCTTCGTCAGTGTGCTTGACCTTCTTCCGTAACTTTTTCAAATAAGCCATCTTATATTCCTCACTTGGTTTTCCACCCAAGCCATAGCTGACTTCATATACCGTTAAAGGAATGACAGTCGATGAAACAGGTACCAAATCTGTAGATATATTAAATTTTTTTTTTCAAGGCTTACACTTTCACAAAATAGATATTGCATTCAAACACACACACACACACACCTGGTTCATATTTATCATTATCATTCTTCTTGTAAAGCATTGGGGTGGCCAAAGCAGCACCCACCAAAAGCACAAGGACGAAACAAAAATAAGGATAGTTCATTCTTTTATTTTTTATTATTCAAAAAGAAAAAAAGTTGAAATCATTTAATCCGCACCACAACGGATAAACTTGTATAATCGTTACGACTCGAAACAGCAAACTGAATGGAAACCAGGTCTAGAGGCGTTTTGTTACCTTGGCGGGTTACAGTGCCATGAGATGTATAGCATAGTTAACTTATTTTTTTGTATCTTTTGGTCAGTGGAAGAAAAACAACAAATTGCTATGGTAGGTAAGCTTAAAGCGCCCCATCGTCGCGTTGGTAACACTCTCTCCAGCTGGGTATATTGTACGGTGCTGATGGCTGGGAGGAAGAAGCTGACAAACGTGAGCCATTGGCATGCAATGGATTTTGTTTTCTGTTTATTTTTATGTTAATTGTTGTTTTAGTTTTTTATTTTTTTTTTGCTGTATGTTTTGGTGTTTTTTCGCTGTTTGTTTTGCATTGTTTTCTTTTGTTGCTGTTTGTTGCATATTATTACCTAATTGCCGACAGCAGATGAAAGTGAGAGGAAAGTTTTCGGGAATTATGATTGTTGCAGGTATTTGATTTAATTTTTTGCATACACTTTGTAGTGGAGATTTACTTTAACAGGGCTACGGGGCGTATGTGTAATATTAAATGGTTGTGGATTAGTCATGTATGTTTCTTTAATCTTTGTGAGCAATGAAAGTTTTGTTTGTTCAATTGTACGAATTTTAGTTCATTGCACTATAATAATTCTCTGCTGTAGGTACTATCTAGAAGTTAAAGTTGATTTATCACTATTAAGGTAATAGACTGTGTCTATTGATGTATTTTTTTTTTTAAATAAAAATTAAAATACTTGACTTTCACAGTTTGCGTTTGAGGACACAGAAACCTTACTAAGTCAAATAATGGTAAAATGCTCTTGGTAAATTTTATTTTTCATCAGTATATAAATAAATATATACTCATGGTCAGGAGAAACATAATGTTGACCCAAAATTAATTGCAAAACTTGGTTTGTGTTTCCCCTTGCGCTCCTATGTCACATATGATAGTATCCGACACATTCGACAAAAAGCGATCCAGCTCAAGACACTCCTTACGAGACTGACTTAGCCAGTCACTAGAATTCCGATATATATGTATGTAGGTAGATAGAATGACACCAGCAAATTTAAAGTAGAATTTCCTTGCCTTCTAGATTGGCTTCGGCCAGAGTCTTAAGACGGAATTGGTCAGTATTCGAAATTTCACTTCTGGTTCCAAAACTATTCAAGAGTTTGGTGTGTGTCTCTGTTTTTCAAGTGGCGGCATATTCTATTGTATCCTATCTCATGTTATCTGCGTCTGGCAGGACATAGGGCTGTTTTGTACAAGGAGATGATATGACCGTGCACAACACATGTCCTACGACTCTGCAAATACCATCTAATGGAATGGCACCTGAAATGTTGCTGCTGTGCAAATTTGAAGTAGAATTTCCTTGCGTTCAAAATTGGCTTCGGTCTGAGTCTAAGACGGAATTGGTCAGTATTCGAAGTTTTACTTATGGTTCCAAAACTAGTCAAGGGTTCGGTGGTGGTGTCTACATGAACACTGGCAACATAACTCTTTGCTACTCGTTAGAAAAGTGTGCCTCTGTTTCCCAAGTGGTAACATATTCTACCGTATGCCTGAATAGTTCCAAATAAGTTAAAACTCCCTGACTCTTGTCTGGGTTCCAGGTCAAACTGGGATCCCTGGGAATAATCTTTTTCTAGAACCTGAAACTACGTTGGGACTTTCCGAATCTTTTCGATATAGATCTTGCTTTCTGGTGGTACAATGTGGTCAGTTTTGACTGTTGACTTTGAATGTTACTCCATGGTGGTAAAGGGAACGGTAATGGATGGTAATGGTAAAGAATTTATCTTGATAGTCTTGTCTATTTTGGTATAATGCCCATTAAAATCTAACAACAGTGCTAGAAATGGTGTGAAGACGATAATCCAGATCGACAAGAATGTGGTGTGTAATTACTAAGGACGAGTGAAAGCAAGATGATGGCTAGAAACTCTTTTCGGTGGTATGGTTCCATTATGATCCCCGCTGAACAAGGGAAGTCATATGAACATTTAACTTCTCACTATAAAGAATTGTATATACATACATATATGTATGTATATGCAATAAATGTGGATAGATACATGCAGTTATACTATGTACCTCTTCTCATTAAAGATAAAAATAATAAAGAAGATAATACATACATATATATGTATGTATGTACATATATAATAGAACTGAGCAGCAACTTAAAAAAAAAATTATTAACTATTAAACACGTACATAATTATAATATGACTGGATTTAATTGTCATCGGATAGGTATAAAATTCCTGAGGAATTATTTTCTGAATTTAAGTGATCGATTACAAAAGCTTAAATCTAACAATGGTTATAAACAGACAAATAGTTGTCATTTATTCGCAACATTCATTAACTTATTAATCGTTTCCAAGGTCTCCAGTTTGAAATTCTTATGGAAAGTACGTCGCAATATGAATGCAAAGAGTAATCGTGCTTTTTCACCTCTGCATAAGACTTTAAGTATCTGAACTACCTTCAACTGCATAGAATGTTAAGTTAACGTTTTCAAGTAAACTTTTTTTCAATTCAATTGCATCTCCAGAACCATCTTTTCATGTTGACCCAAAACAAATTAACACAAAAACATCTTAATCACAATAATTCCACATATAACCAGCCATCAATTAAAAGGCGAATGTCAAACTCCACTTGCTATATGTACATACTGCCCACTCTCACTCCACACACTACTTACTTTAATCCGCTCCGTATCCCCTTAGCCCACTCAGTCATATAAAAACCACATTTGAGTACTGAAATAAAATTGTTTCCATCTAACAGTTATGATCAAGTTTTCCAGACTGAAGGTTGTTAAAGGCGACCAGAAAAGCGGGAAATTGTTCCATTTCGTTGCTCCAAAGAAACCGAAAGTTGCCGTTTCACGCCATGGATGTGATATCTGTAGTTCTTTATGGCGCACGATCACTTTTTTGCGAAGTAATTTGCGCAATCAATGCCATCTGGTTTACAAAAGAGGTAGAGTCGACAGGAGGGTGTGCGAGTTTACTGAAACCATGGAATGTGGAATGAGGTAAGCTGAGATACATTTGCGAGATTTTCCCGACCGATATGCAGTGGCATATTCTAATGAACACTTGCATGGCATGTCTATAATTACAATGGTATTATTTTTTATTTATTATTGGGACACAATTCATTTCATTATTCAAGAGTATGTGCTATGCAAGTCAATGGGAAAATGTGCAGATATTCATGTGTAACAACAGTAGCAATGGAAAATTTGTTATCACGTACCCTTTATACATATTTATTGTGACATCACTAACTGCATTAGCTGAACTTGATTTAAAAACTTCAACACAGAAATTCGAAATTCTTATTACAGTCACGTATATTTGTGCAAAGCTGATATTTTTATTGGAAGGCGTGTTGTGTTTTAAAAACTATTAAATTAATGGGTTCATCTATTGTCGGTTTTTATTTGAATTACTAAATTTCAATGTTACCTTGAATTTATTATGTCCTGTAGTAAAAACGCATGTGCCTATTAGCTTATGCTTAAATTAACGGAAATTAATAGTTACAAAACTGCAAAGAGCGAAACGTATAACAATTGTTGAAAGAAAATACGTTTATTTAAAAAAAGACATGTTTATCTTCTTGAGACTTTTAAAGTAAAGAAAGAGTTGGTAAATTATTCTTATACATTTAAAAAGCTTGTGCTCATGAATAGTTCTAAAGTATCTTAAGAATAGAATTTAGTCATGCATAATAGAATTTCCATGTTTTAATTCAATAATGCAAAAATCCAACATTAAAATTAAAAAAGAACTAACACTAAACGTACTGTACTATTTTGGTTGCACCCATCCCGGTTAAAACTTTGATTTAAGCTAGCGACACGCCAAATTAAGGATTGACATTAGACACAACAAAATTAATGAACAAAAATATCACTAATTTGGTGGGAAAAACATGTCTACCATTTTTTACCACAAATTCTTACACATACATATACATATATCTCTTATATTATTGTTGTGCAGTTCATGAAAATGAGCGAAATTAAACGATGATACTGAGACGTTACCACTAACCTAAAACTGACCTAACCGTGTCACAAGATTCTTCTTAAGTCTCGTATAACTGTATCTTGCTTCTAGTCTGCTCCCTCCATATAACTTGTGACCTTTGGTTGTAATAAATGCCTTGCCATGCTATCGGAGGCTATGAAGTGGTGGACCATACATCAGAGGGGATGTTACGTGTTCTAGCAGACACATTCAGTAAAACTTCGCTGTTTTTCCGATCGCCCGAGAAAATCGGCAGTCGATCTTTCAAGCCCAATCAAGCTTGATAACGAAAGTGCAGTGGATAAGGAAAGCAAGTATCGCATGTCCAATTTTAAGAGGAGAACAATGGATAGAGGAGACATGCGTGGAGCTGGCAATCACATACGTTTGAGATATGATCATGTGAGACTGCCGCTGCTAAAGCAAAGCAAAGAAGATGAAACAAGCAAGACTAAGCGCAGAATGCTAGCGTATTAACGACAACACGTCCGCTCCAGAGGGCAACGTAATGATGAAAAGCTCCAACAAAGGCTAAATTTTTAAACGAAGAAACCTGATGAACTCCAACCGAATAAAAAAGAATGATACTCTATCGAAATCTGCAACGAAGTTGAGTACAATTCAGCAAAACCTATCGAGTCATGATGAAAAAACTTAACGACAGGTACGGATTGTTCCTGAAGAACGTAGTAACAATTTTATTTCGAAGCCAATCAGGAATATCAGTAAGTGACCAAGGTGTTTCAAAGACGAAATTAAAAATCAGCAATCACACGTCAACCGGAAATATTCACGAATATCTACTTATAATACTTGTAGGGGAAAGGAGTATTTTTGTATTGAGGAAGTTGTAAAAAAAATAGAAGCTATAGAGGCAACGCTATTATCTCGCTAGATATTAACAATCCCTTTAAGACGGCAAACTAGAAATCTACGGTAACTGTGCTGTTGTCTTCAAGTTAGAGATGAAATATCATAGATGCAACGTTAACTTTTAGTGGGCGCCGTGGCTCAAGTGGTTAGTGCGTTGGACTACGGAGCAAGGGGTTCCAGGTTCAATCCCCAGACAACACCTAAAATTTCTTTCACGGCCCCACCTCTCGCGAGCGTCTGACAAACATCCGAGAGTAAAACTGTCATGAAAAAGCTTCTCAAAAATTGCCGTTCGGATCCGGCATTAAACAGTAGGCCCCTTCCATTCATGTGAAGAATATAACACGCACAACACGAATGGTTGTGAGAAGCTAGGCCCTGGGTCCCATGGACCTGTTGCGCCAAAAATTTGTATTTGTAACGTTAACTTTTAAAAAACATCTAAACGTATCATGGCAAATATCGGTAAACCTAAATACGATAGAAATTAGCTCCTAACAAATGGCTTGGTAAAAGTAATCGGTATCTTCATACTATGCGTCTTGTGCTGTAGCTACCATGGTGCGGATTGACATTTTGTGGTGCCCAGAAAAAATAGAAATAGAGAATAGGTGGAAGAATATCAAAATATGTGGGGCCACAACGAATGGTGAGCAGTTAATGGATGCTTCTGAGCAATTAAAATTTTCAAATCAGTTTGTCGTAAACAAATCAAATTTACTAAAACAGACTCAACAAAACTAATTATATTTATATTAGAATTAGTTTTATGTGCGGTCACGGCACTAATCTCCACTGCCCGAGCTGCACAGAAACCATTGAAGACGTTGACCATTTCATATTTCAATGCTCACGTTGCAGAACCGAAAGATATAAATTGGAGGAGAAATCAGTCTAGGCTATAACCCCGAAGCTTTGCAATCAGTCATACTGTAGTCATGAAGAACGACTAAGAACGGAGCAAAATGCAAAGGTGAGGGAGCCAATGATATACATATGTATGTACACACAGGCAGTTAGTACAACTAGACTTAAAAAACAATTTTCAGAATAAGAAACTCAAATTGTTAGAAAATTACTACTAAATCAACTAATGTACTAGAAGAACGCGATATTTGTTATTATTTCATTTTGGTAGGTTTCGATTGAGTCCTTATAAATTATATATAATATAGAACTGTTCCTTAAATTAAATAAAGAGTCTAACTAAACCCTAAGCTAATTCTTTACGTTCAAACGGAAACTGTAATCGAGCTGCGAAATATTGCGGATAGACAAGAGGTTAAGATATTTGCTGCGCACGAACTGTCATTCCTATTTGTTGATTAATTCCGTTGTTTTAATGAGATAGTTTTCTAAATATTTGTTAAGGCTTATAGTAAATTCAATTAGAAATGGATGACGATGACTTCGATGACCCCATAAACAATGCTATGGCCAGCATTGACATTCCCTCCCCGCCGAAAATTTCCAAAGTTCAAACTGCGGGCAGTTCAGCTTCAACAAGTCAGGACACTAATGATAAGCCCAAAGTTATTGCGCCCGCTAACTCTCACTGTATACAAGTTAACCCGAAACAAAGAGGAAATCCTGTTTTAAAGGCCATTCTCAACTGCCCGTATGAGTTCAGGGATGTTGTTCCGGACTATGTAGTTGGTAAAACCTCTTGCATTCTCTACCTCTCACTGAAGTACCACATTATGAATCCGGAATACATATGCCAACGCCTGAAAGAGCTTGGCAAGCATTATGCTTTGAGGGTTCTTCTAGTGCAAGTTGATGCTCCGGTAAAAAATAAAGTGACTACTTTAAAAAACCAGACTATCAACAATCTTTCATTCTAGGAACCTCATAATGCATTGAAGAGCCTAACCAGGATTAGTCTATTGGCAGATCTCACTCTAATGTTGGCATGGAATGCCGATGAGGCAGGAAAAATCATCGAAACCTACAAACTATTTGAGAACCGTCCACCGGATTTGATTATGGAGCGAGTGGAGTCAAATCCCCATCAGAAGGTAACTGGAAACCTTATTCAAGTACATACATAGTATTTTGCAAGACGTTTCGCTCTTCCAGCTCGTGACGGCATTGACAAATATCAAGCCCGTAAACAAGACCGATGCTGTATCCTTGCTCCAAAATTTTGGTAATCTTGAGAACCTCAGTAATGCCAGTGAAAACAGACTGGGACTAGTTACCGGATTCGGTCCCAGAAAAGCCAAAAAGTTGTACAAAACCCTTCACGAACCATTTTTAAGTAAATAAACGTTAATTTTGGTTTAAAAATATATTTTTTTCTTCTCTACCAGCAAAATTACTCAACATACTTCCAGATCTTTATATTTCCGTCGTCGCTACAGGACAGCAGCTGCCCTGGAGTCGCAGGATTCCATGTAACACAGTTAACATCTTGCAAATGAGCCTTATCCACCGAGGTAACGAGGGAGAAAGTCGGTTCATTCTTCGATGAGCCTTCATCTTCCTTAAATATGCGAATGGCGTCGTCCCCACACGCCGTAGCTATCAGTCCAGTCTTGTGACACCAAGATATATCATATACTGCCCTCGTGTGCTCTCCGGATATAGTACATACACACTTCCAAACAGCTTCGTTATCCGGGGTAGGAATACCTTCTTCATTGCCCGGTGGATACGACTGCCAGATTTTAACTGTTTTGTCATCGGAACATGACGCCAATCGATTGCCAAATTCATCGAAAGCGACGCTCCAGACTGTTGAGGTATGTGAGGCTAGCGTTGCCGTACATTCCCAGTCGCTGTCCAGAGTATTCTCCTTATACATTTTTATCGTGTTGTCATAGCTTGCCGAGGCCAAAATTTCTTCGTAGGGATGCCAAACCACTTTCTTCACGTCCTGTGTATGGGAGTTTAATACGGCAGCACATTCAAATTCATCGTCTCCAGCGACTTCCCAGATCCATACAGACTTATCACGGCTACAGGTGGCGAGCAGTGCTCCTGATTTTGACCAGCTGACACTTTTGACTTCGTTCTCATGTCCTTCTAGAGTCGCATTGCACTCGAATTCTCCTGGAATCAAGAAATTGAAATACCCCTCAAAAATTGACTGTATATCACAACTCACCCGATGTTTTGCTCCAAATTGCAGTAGTAGCATCAAAGCTAGCTGATGCCAAGAACTGTCCGCATGGTGACCACGATATTTCTCGAATTGTTCGTCGATGTCCATCGGACAGAATGGTTTTAGTTGTCCAGTTGTTACCACTCAGCGCCCAGATGCGGATGGTTTTGTCTTCGCCGCATGAAGCAAAGGCATTGCCTTTATTGTGCCAATCGACTCCCCAAATACGCCCCTTATGACCTTGGAGAGCGTGCTCTTCAATCAGCTTTCCCATTTTCTTTTATAAAATCGTCTCGAAAGTAAAGAGCAATCGCATATGATAATCACAGGAATTGACTTAAACTTTGATTGGCAGCTGAAGTTCACTATCTTTGTTTGTCAAAAAATGAGTAAAGTCACAATTCCATTTAAAGCGACGATTCACAATCATAATTTTAGCGACAAAATGGGGGGTTTAAAAAATGTTCAGTAAAAGAAACAAGAAACAAGAGAAGAGAATCCTAAAATAGTCTTGGGCAGAACCGTGGCATACTTATTCTTGTACTACTTTATCAACATTAAAATACACAAATATTATAATAGAAGAAGAAATGACAAGACCAGGCATCTTTAAAAGACTTACATAAGTATTTTCGGAATGTTTCTTGTTTAATGACTTACCTAAAATAAATTTTTTTGGAGTGAAACAGTTCGAATATGGAGCTACATTGGTCACTTTAGTACTAGTATGCATATATTCTATTTTTTCTTAAACCCCATCTACATAAAAACAGTGTCAATCAATCAATTAATAAACGCATATTTTGCAAGCGCATATGAGCTTGGACGAAAAAAACGACGTCCGGGCTTAGCAACGTCATTACAGAAACTTGGAAGTACTGTGTATGGGATTAGTTGTAAATTTCCAAACAATCCCATATGGGCTTGCAAAAAAAACGACCTTAATATTTCAAAACTTCAGTTTCAGCTAAGATAACATTTTCCGATGAAATTTTACTCTTTATTGTGATTCCAACACATCCTCAGAGCAGCCCTGTAAAATTACGTCAAAATGCAAACAAAAAAATTGTTTACGTGAATTAATTTTCTTATCAATCAAGTTGATTGACGAAAAAAATGAATTAAAATCTATCGATTTCAAATTATAATCTACAATGAACGGCATAATAGCATTTAATAGTTCCAGTGATGTTGTATTCAAAAAATTCAACAATGAACTCAAGCAGAAAATCCATGAAATCGCCGAGAAACAAGGACTCGTCGACGCAGACACTCCCATCGACTCAAACATAGTTCTTCAGATATTCTCACCCCTAGTGAGTTCCCAAAGGATTATGTTTTGCCAATTTGATAACACCTACAGTAGTATACAATGTGACGAAGATCTGAATTTTACATTTGGTGATTTTCTTGGATTTTCTTTCATAAAAATCGGACAGGTTCCTATTGAAGTTATGCGCAGAAACTGTGACGTCGCTATTTCGCTAGCGCGGCATCTCTACGGGCCGAATCTCTTTTCCGCTGACAAAGTGCAAGAGGAGCTATTCGACGATTTAGTTGAAGTTTACGAGACACTCACTCGGACCGATCAAGCGATGCATGTGGAGGCAATGCCTCAGTTGATGATAAACGCTGAGATTAGGAATTCGATCAAGCGGACTCTGGAAGTAGCAACAGAAAAGCTAAAAGATGTGGGATCAAATCGATCACATGCCCTGCTGTTTGTGAGTAATAAGTTTGTTAGTTCGTTTTCGTCACGCACGGCACAGGGACTGAGCGCTTCTGATATACTTTTTCTATCGCTTTTGGGAAGAACTCTACGGAAGACTAAGAAGACAAGGCAACTCAATCGTTCGGTGGGTGTTTTTCTGGAGGGTGATCATGCTAGCGTTGTTTCGGGATGCATTCCTTGCATAGCTCATTGCTCGGAGCTGGAGAAAGGCGTCATTGTCATCTTCGTCGTGGAGTACTGCAATCTACAGGTTGCCAGTAGCATGTATGATACATTTTTCGTGCTACAAAAGATTTTAAATGTTCAAGTGCAAGGAGACACAGACGCCGTGAAGCCCTCCTTTGACAATTTAGAAGTTTACGTCAAGCAGACACTGGATGCCCTAAAGAAAGCAAAGTTTCGGGGAGATGAAATCGAAGCGAGTCACAAGAAATTCGCCTCCAAATGGGAGAATATTAAGAAGATGTTCGCAGAATATTTCAAGAATTACGACAAAGAGATCGCAGTGCGCATAGAATCGAATATCCCACCATTTCTGGAAGATCTGAAGTCTCTGTTCACTTGCACTTGCTGTGACAGTAGTCAAATCGCTTTGGAACAGATTCCAGATGTCGCATCCTTTGTCGAGGGTAAACTTTTGGAATTCTCGGAATTCCTTAGTGTCAAGGCTGAACGTAACCTAACCATCGAATCGTATTTGGAGGAATTCCCGGGTCTGGTACATTTCATCTACATTAATCGCACCAAAGGCACCATGATTGCTCCAGATCTTACCAAAGAGGAGAAAATGGTTCCGGTAATTCCACGAATTTGGTCTATGGTAGAGTTTACTCGTTCTTACCTCCAGAAAGGACACACCACTGTCATGTGGAAGGACAAGACATTCAACTACTCCTACTTCCTCTGGTTTGAGGATCAGAATTCTGTTGCTATGAAACCGATTGATCTGCAGAGCCACTTCTACAACCATTCCGCCGTGAAGCCGCAGCACGCACCGGGCCTTCTGGCATCTGATTTCTATCACCAACTTACCGAGATAGGCTTCCCCAAGACCTCGCCGGGAAAGATTAAGTGCTATGAGATTTTCTGCATGCATTTGGGCTTGGTAACGACCACTTGTGCCATTGAGCATTGCAGGCGCTTGGTGGCAACAATAACCGATGTAGTGGGCGAGGGCGGAGGCTCGGACATAGGGTAATGTGCAGTGTACATTCCAATGTACTCTCCTATGCGTATCATATTTTCTAGTCTCAAGAAAAAGTTTAAATAAAATGTCACAAAAAGAAAAGCAAACGGTTTGTTTTTTTTTTTCTCAGCTTGTATTGGTCTTCAAGTCGATGATTAACACTTGATTCTTGGCTTCTTTTATCCGCCACCAACGACCTAGGCGGTGTTCTTGACCTACGCACGCAATCAATTTAAGGCCGTCTTGTGTGAATGTTAGGCTGTTTATGAAGCCGATCACGGGAATTTCATGTATTTGTGTGAGTTTCCGTCCATTGTCGCTCATCTGCCAAAGTCGTATGAACCCATCGCAGGATCCTGAAAAAGAAGATTAATTATTAAACTGAAATACGACTAAGTTATGATGAAATAAGCAGCAGATTATCGACGAATAGGACACCACTGAGCATTGTCAACAATACTTGGCATGAAAATATATCGACTTGCGGTTGAATTGAGATTCACAGAGTGATAGGCAACTAACCTGTAGCAATTAAGTCGGTATTCACGACGACGGCGAGTGCTGAGATCCAGTTTGCATCGCCATTATTCTGCATACCGTGCACTGTTGTTTGCGTAACTAACGATTTCTTCTTTAACGCGCTCCATAAGCAAAGTGATCTGAACACATGCATAAAAGGTAATGATTGTTCTCCCATGCACAATATTTCACGGTACTTACCCGTCATCACCACAGGAAACGAAATTCTCGTCATTTAAAAATTTAACACCTTCTATACTTCCCCGGTGACCATTATAAATTAACTGGGACTCCTCTGTAATCTTCCATATTCGTAGACTGCAATCGATTCCTCCCGACGTTATGGCTCTCTCCCTAGACAGAGCGTCAATGCCCGTCACTGGTGCTTGGTGTCCAAATCTTTAAGTAAACAATATAGTTTATAATTTTAGGGGAACCAAACCTTTACAGAAATCCTTACAAACTCTCCACATATGCCATCTCATCTAGCGACCATATCTTCACCGATCTATCCCTACTGCCGGAATACAATTCGTGTGTATCCTTCCTAAACACCAAAGCACTAACCACATCTCGATGTCCCTTAAATGTCTTTAAATGCTTCAACTCTTGGGGACACCAAATTTGAATGTTATTACCACCCTCAGCGAGAGCGAGGAACTTCATGTCTGTCGACAGGCACATGACAATCACATGGGAACGACGTTTAATACCTCGATCTGGGTCTTCTGTGTGCGGTTGAACGTCGAATATACCCACCGGTCGAAGAGTGGCCAAGTCCCACTTTACAACGTACTGCGTTTTAGCGCCGGTAAATAGATACTTTCCATCGTTAGTCAGTGCCAATGAGGTGAGTGGCAGTTTCTGCTTTTTGTGCTTCAACACTGTAGCCGTACTACAGCTAACAATTGCCGCAGCAATTCGACGCCGCAGTCTGCCAACACTCTCTAGATACTCCTCATCTAATCTATGCGTAACATGGTCAAACACTTCCTTATCCTCAGCACGTTTCTGTTCCTCTTTTTCAATTTCTTCTAGGTACTTTTTTGCCAGACGCAATCGTTTGTCCTGCGCTGTTTCTTGTATCTCTTCATCGCTTATGTAGTTCCCAGCACCGATACCACCTCCGCCTTCACCTTCGCCACTATCGAATGCATCATCACTGTCGATTTCTTCGTCGTCTTTTGAGTGTGAAGGCTTCTTGGATTGTTTGGAAGGCGTTGAAGATTTTGGTACTTCATGCTGGAATTTAATGAATTAGACGGTGTTGGTTTCTAAGAGCGTATTGTTACCTTTCGTTTCTTTGACGTTTTTGGTTTATTTTTGAGGAAAAACGAGGACATTTTTAAAAGAATTCAGTAACAAGTTAAATAAAACGCGCTTACATTAGGTATGTACACGTGAGAAATACGTTTTTGTTTTGACGTTTCTACATAACCTACTTGACGTTATACGAATGTCAGTTAAATGCTTGGTTCACAATGGTCCTTTTTTTAAATAGAAATGGGACTCTATTAATGGGAAACTTACATGTCATTTTATTTACGGTTAGTAATAATTGTAGAAATAAAAAAAAAAACAATCTGAGTTTAATTCAAAAATTAGAAAATTGCATTATCACCTCTACATGGTGGGTGCATATGTGAAGGTAGACTGGGAACAGGGAAATGCCTTGCGAGGTATCTTTCTTTCACTGGATTGGCAATAACATGCGTCGCAGATGTTAAGCAAGAAGTTATCAGAAGGGGACGTGCAGCAAAGAAGTTCCCTAGATGGAATAACAACAATAATATAATTCACAAACATAATTGCGGATGGCTTCTTCGAGCTACTTCGACTTATTCGGAACTCAGGTCAATAAGGATATTTCCCCTCTGAGGAAGGTCTTGAAGAGAGATAATGGCACAGGAACCGTTAATGCAGCTAATTGGAGCTGGAATCAAGTACATGGACCTCCAGGTTGGGAGTCGTGCGTCAGGGTATTTTCCTGGACAGCAACAATAACAAACCTATTAGCAATAACCTAAATATGACATCAAAAGGGTGTTGAATGATTTTAAGTCTATGACAGAAAAGGACTACACCTTTGGAAGGATCATTACATGGTTGCAGACCAGGTACGAGTGCGGATATAACAAGCGCAACAATGTAGAAGACTTGTTAAGATATAACCATAACATTATGGCAATATGCCATCAGAAATGCCGTCACTTTACGTGAAAGAAAGACAGATAGAACATGGAAGAAACACGCAATAAAAGATACTGAGAGATTATACTGCAGAAACAATCCACGAAAGTTTTACCAAAAAATAAAAAAAAAAACGTGTCAAGGTAATAAGTTCCATACAGAAACCTGTAGAGATAAGGAACTTATAGAGCTAGAGTTAGAGTTGGTGCTGAGAGTATGGAAAAACGTCTTCTACAGATTGTATAGCGGCAACGAAGACCAACATCCAGTTTTCAGACAGAAGGCACAATGGCGCAGACCAATAGAAGGGGACTTCAACTGACTTGAAGCCTGCAACTGGAAGCAGTTTTCTAAGGACTGGGCTAACTTGGTGGTTAAGGCCCAAGTTCAGCTTGAATGGCAGCGCTGCCTAAGTACATAAGTAGGTACATAAAAACACACCACTTAAATAGCTTAAAACATTTATTTGGAAAATAGCATGACATAACTTGTCCATTGATTTCATTTTTACAATAAACGTAAACAAATTACCATAAATAAATATAATTTACATTAAAAAATAGTAATTTCTACATGATGTGTTATACCTTACAACTATTTTTTTTTAAATATTTATTTCTATTCTACAGTATACATTATAAAGGTACATACGTTGTATTTTTATTTACATAGATTTTAACAAGTAATTTCTTATACGATATACATAAATAAAAAAAATTATAAACAAACATCATTTACAAACATTTACATATACATATATATAATACTTGAGCAATTGATTCGCTTTTTGTTTTGATTACGTTTGGAATAAGAAGACAACGGTAGAACTTTAGAATGCATGTCCTCTAGTACACTGAAGAAAACTCACGACACAGCGCATTTGCGCTCACTTAAAATATTCTTTGATTTTTTAGACCTTAATCACAGACATTGTTTTATAGTTATATTTAAGTTTTAATCTTTGATTGAACTACATATTCAGTTATTTTTCTTTTTTTAGTTTTGAAATGAAACCATTTTGATGGATTTTTTTAGGAAGTGACGACGATAGTCAACAAGCTTTTAGGTTCGAATAGATGCTCTTGGCAGTAACAACATTTCTCTTTGTCTCAAACATTATCGAATAGTTAATTAAACCGTTTGCATGAAATGAATTACTCTGGCACGAACAGTTTTTGGAATAACCCCAGAGGACTTGCAATCAACGAAATTGGATTTTTCTATATGTTTCAAGGATTTGAGATGAACAATTTATTATTCTGGATATTGTAAGTCAAATGCAGCACGAGTGTATTGCAGATAAATATTAAAATAATTCGAACTAACGATTGGCGCCCAACAAGGGAACAATGGGAGCCTGGAAACATAAGGCGTATAAAATTGCCAGTTGAAGCTTTATCCACGGATACTTCAAGTGAAAACATTTGGTACGGACAAGCTATAGAAGTTAATATTTTTTCGTCATAGTTTCTAAAGTGAAAATAATCTCATGACTTTTGCTCTTTCAGAGGTTTCTTAGACCATCTGGACAGAGAATGGTACGTATATCTTTTAAGAGCCATAATATTTTTGCAATTTGTTCTACACGTATACTTTTTTTAGTCTTGTAACAGCGCACTTGCTTGTTTAATGTCCTAACCGAATTTTCGTTCAAATCTATAAATTCGAAAATATAAGCCTCCATATCCAATACATTTCAGAGTTTTCCCATTTTTTTTTTTAAAAAAACCTTAAAATGAACTTAACTCGAGACTAACTAAGGACTAACTAAATGAAAATTATACTATGGAATCCATTTATTGCACTTTAACAAATGCGAATGTTCTGAGTATTCTTAATCTCAAGCCATTTATAACCTTAACTATCTGAAGAAGTTCGCTGTCTAACCACCGTTCCTCCACCATTTGACGTACAACTCTCTTGACTTGATATTCGCTGTTCTTGCTGCGGATTCTCTACTCCACCGAATATATAATTAAAACTGGAATGCTTGACTGGTGGAAAGATAAAGTTGGTCATAGCCTTCAGTGGGCTAAATCTCTCTCCAAAACTAGGACTATTGTTGTTATTGTTACTACCACTTAAATTATTTATACTATTATTACTATTTGATGATGCTAGGTCAGTATCTCCAGTACAACTACACGAACGTGTCATTTTACTTTTAGCACGGGTTCCAACCAAACCCACCGAGAGTCGTGGAGACTTTCGAAATTTCGGCTTATGGCCGGGTGATAATGGATTTGTGTCGTTTTCTATTACGAAGATGCTCGATGAGTGACGGCTATCAGTGTTCATCGTAAGAGGTGGACAGTTCTCAGCACCTGCATTCGATGGGCTAAAGCTTACTGTAGTCTCACTGGAAGCTGGTATTAGATGACTCTTCGGAATTTCATAATCACTAAATGAGGAATCTGTCAGAGCTCTTTGTGCTAATTTGTACTTTTCATTGAAGGAATCATCATCAGATCGGAGTCTGTCACGAATTGAATTGGCAGTGGTTGCCTGATGGTTATTTTGTTCGACATTAAGGAAGACATCATCGTAGTCCAGATCATCGGGACTGGATGAGTAATTGTGGTTGTCATAGGAATAAGGACTGTCACGTCCTTCGATGGAAGATGATGGATGTTTTGGTGTATCGTCTTCCTTTTCAGCGCCACTTGAAGCCTCGATTATATTCCAAATATCGCGATCTATATCAGCAGTGGCAGATGCTACAGCGGCAACGGTGTGATGGACGCCAGCGAGGCTATTTGTGATTGATGGAGGGCTGCGAGGACTAATTTGGGGGGTGAGATCGTGCTTTAGACTCTGTTGTTGTTGTTGTCGAAGCCAGATGGGAGAATCTGTAAAAGAAGGAAAATATTTTAAGCACATCATTTCATGATCATCGATCAAGACTAGTCTTACCAACATATATTCTTGCCTGCAGTGATGGTCTTTTATTGTCAATTGAATGTAATCGATGCTGACTGGCTAATGAAAATCTGTGTGCAACATCAATTTGTTGATCGACTTCCACACCAATCACTTTCAATATCAGATTTTTTAGTGCCGCTCTAAAGTCCTTCAGATGATAGGCATAGAGGACCGGATTGACTGCAGAGTTCAAATGCGATAAAATGATGCAAAAGAACGTCAGTTTAGGATGAACAAAACAGTCGGGGCAAAATGCTTTAATGCAATTAATCGTGTATAATGGTATCCAGCAAATCATGAAGAAGAGCACAATGATCGATAGATTTTGTGTCGCTTTGACATCTCGCTTTCTAGCTGCACCCAAAACTCGAAGCATGGTACCACCATGGCACATTCGACCGGGGGTTGTTTGTATATTTGCGGTCGAGGATCTTCGACTATTATCACCAACTGGATTCATCGTCACAATTTGTCGTACCTGTGACAGTTTGAAAAGTGGGCATGAGTAAATTGGAAAGGTCTACAGTAACATTAGTTTGAGCAGTGGTACATTTTAGTTAGACAAACCTGTTTGATGATTACACGGTAAATGTGCGCGTAGAATGCAAGTAGTAACAGTGCTGGTGTTATAATCGTGGCAAAATATAAGAAGACAAGGTAGTCGTAGTCCATGACCTTAACAAAGAGACATGCTTCATTATGTCCAACATCAGCGTGCCAACCGAAAAGCGGCAGGAAACCAACAATTGCTCCGGCTACCCAGCACATGGATATGATGCCTGAAAATATAAAGTGGTTCGTAAGTGTTGCAATAGTCTACGTATAATAATTTATTGAAATAAGTAAGGCCGAAGAGGCTATTGAATGTGATGAATTACTACCATAGGAATAGAGTCTGGTTGTCTAATACAGAAATATTAACTGAAGAATTATGACCTATTCATCCCGCTTGTTTAGAACAAAATATAATTTATAGTTAGGCGATTCTTGTTTATGACCAACTGTATCAGTAAATATTAAATGGTATCCCCAGGTAGGTAGGTAGTTCAGTTGTCGCGATCAAGAGCTAAGACTCACTTAGACTATCAAAAAGTTTCATTGTAATACCATTATAAAGAGTAATCTTAACATCAATGGATACAGTATACCATTAGGCTGTTGATACAGTTGACTTTAGTGAAGTTAATCCTTAAATATGAAATCCAGTTTGACGAAACTCTAATCTTGCAGATGCCAAGACCTAATAGTTCGTCTAGGTTACTGAAGAAGTAATTGATTAGGGTTTTCTTTTTTTTACTGTGGATATCGCATAGCCGATGGATTATCATCTGTTCCATTTTCTCGGGTCTGCAGAAATCGTTGGAAAACATTCTGAGTTTCCTAGCATCTCTGCCTATTGAACACTTTGTTGTGAAAGTGTGAGGGCCCTTGTTGATTGATAATAATCTGTTGCATTATTAATATTCAGATCAGACTAAATTTGCTTAGATCAGGTGTTGATATTATTCCACCTGACATTGGTGATTTCTATGCTGCAGTGTTTAGATGGAATTTTATCAATATGGGCAGAGAGAACTTCACTATCTTCAGATAGTTTCTAACTGGCACTCGCCAATGGACCCTCTCATCAGATTGCCTATAATTGGGAAACATTTTTCCGATAATGGTCATACCTTCCGCATAAGCCATATCATTACATCCTTATCTTTTCACTTCCAGTAGCCATAAAAGTGGTGATTGTACCCACCCTTTACGTGGTCCTGGGTTTAGTCAGCAATTTTGCAGTCATGGTGCAGAAAAAATTGTCGATATTCATGTTACGGAATGCAGTTATTTTAGATTCAGACTTGATAAGTACATCAAAGCCTTATTGTAGGTGAACCTTAATAATACCAACGAGTCCAAAGAATTTGAAGGAATTAAGACAATGTATTGCCCAGGTAATTGTGACAATGTCGTTATCACATAGTAAGTGGTCGCTGTAGTATTTACTACGCAGAAAGAGTACCCATAAGTATATTTAGAGTATCTTCACTTTTCACGGTTTTATTTTGATATAACCTGACATGGATGAACACTTTACAAACTATGTATGGACACTACAAACTATATAGTAATATTTGCCAAGTGTAAGATATAACTGTCGTCCTCTGCTGTCCTGTTGTGAAGAGCATAGCTTTTGATTAGCCTTATAGAGGCTTTTTTCTACTTTTTTTTTGTTATTAAGGCTGACGACTCCGATTTGATGGATGAATACTCCAAATATACCGCTTGGTTGATTAAAATTTTAGCATAGCTTTTTGAGTCATGAGAAAGCTTAGCTTCTTTAATGATTCTTGGCGCACACGACGAACCGCATTATCCTGCTATCGGAATAGAGGGTCAATTATTATTTGCTATTTCTTCCTTGTATTATAGTGTAACCATAAACTAAGTAGCCAGACGTTTATAGTGGGTTTATAGTTCATTAAACTAGAGCCAGTAGATCGTTATATTAGCACCAGAGTCCATGTAGATATTACTGATTGTGAATTACAAACACAAAAATAACTCCAGAATCTTTCCGGGATATGGTGGTAATTTTTAGAAAATAAGTTAAAAACATCGAAAAAACGTCACGGTGAAGATAATAAATTCATTAAATCAAATTCCAGCAATGTAGCCTTATAGCCGCTTGAATTGAATCTCTATTACATAGTATCGTAGATGAATCGTATCACAGCGATACATAATAAAATTTGTGTGATAAAAGTCGTTACTTATTTTACAATGAAAGTGAATGCATAAGACGGGCGTAGAATCCACAATAATACAATCTATTTTAGTACACTACCTCACCATGTGCATTGTTGACTTACACACTGTCTCATAATCAATTGATATTTGAAGGCATGTACTTTATAATGTTATTGACCTTTCTACGACTGACAGTTCACAGCCGTCCACATTGTTCATACCTATTGTCAGCATTAATGCAGAACTCATGTCTGTAATCAAATTATCAGTCTTTGTCCTTTTACCGCCATGGATTATCATTTACTGAACTGTATGAAGTCAATTGCCCTAACCCCACCCTTCTCTGCAATACTGATAATAAAAGGACCATTGTTACCAACACAAACCCACTCCTACAACGTTTAGTTAATTAATTTCTGCAACATGTCATAAGCAGTTTACAAATAAATTGCAACTACTTCTCCGCAATCCACCCCGTCTGCTACATTAAAGACCACACGCGTAAGACAATGAACGAGTGGTGACGACAACGCTAATCACTCATTCGAATAACCCACATGCAACGACGTCAGCCACACCCCCTTATAATATAAATTTTGTATAGTTCTGACAAACTAACCGTACTAAGCCGTGCATAATATACGAGTATGTAGAATCGCAATTACACGAGCACCCCAACAGTACCCGTGAAAGGTGAAATAGTCAAAAAGTATACGCTCAGGATGAGGAAAGTCTCTGAATGATTAAGATGTCCTCGCAGACGACATAAATTTGAACAACTTCAATGTAAGAGTAAGTTCGTGAAGCTGAGCTATTGATGGATGACACTCAATTCGGGGTCATGTGTCCTTGTGAATAAAGAATTTAAAAATAGGAAAACGTTCTAGCCGCTTACGTCAGAAAAGGGGTACAATACTAGGAAGGAGGCTTGGCTCCTTGACGTAGTATGTGGATCGGAAATAATTAGTTTGGTGTTGAGGCTGTCATTGAGCTTTCGACATCAGAACTACATTCTGTTCGAAATAGGATATGTGGGTAATTTTTTTAGGGTTTCATGCGGGAGCTATTAATAGACTAGGATTTTTTCCTTTGCTTTTTTTTGTAAACTAGAAGGGTGGATTTCATTAATTGGTAGGAAATTGGACCATTTATCATATATTTGCTTTATTGAAGAGTAAGTACTTGACGGCTATCAAGTGGCAACAAAATGAGTTGTATTTTGTAAATATTTGATATTTATGAATGGTAAAATAAAGAAGAAGTAGAAATATAAGAGATAACACAAGTTTGGGATGATGAATAAAACTATTGTGTTATTGTAAAATTAGAATAATATTACCTTCAACTTTTTTTATTTTACACTGCTAAAACATACAGAAAAGCTACAATCCATCTGGAACGGTTCGTATGATACCCTATCCTCCTTTCTATGTAGCCCTTATAAAGTGGGCGCGGCCATATTGCATTTTGTACTGAAATACGACGATAACGTCAAACGTTTGAGGATGTTACATGTAAAATTTCATCAAAATCGTTTTTTTGATGAAAACAACCCCAAAAAGTGGGCGTGGCCAAAACTGTTGTATGGATGAATTATAGGGAATCTAAATGCCTAAATATTTGGTCTTAACAAAATTTTTCGGTTTCATATAACTTAGTGAAGTTATGAAAAAGTGGACATGACAGTGGGCGGATTTAAAAAAATGTTTACACTTGTACTTTCTTGTACTTGTACTTGTATCTTTTTCTCAAAACCTCAAATATGAAATTTCATCCTTCTAGCACAAAATTTAAGGCACAATAAGCGGTGATATACTCACGGACGGACGGGCGGTCATCGCTCAATCGATTTCGCTATCGATGTTGATCACTAATGTATATGTATGTATGTATGTACTTTATAGGGTCTATCTCGATTATTTCTCTATGTTACAAATTATGTGTCAAACTTAATATACCCTTAGGATAGGGTATAAAAAGTAATCCTTATATGCCCTTTTTGCAATAAATTGGCCTCAAGGCCAAAAACAATGTCGCTATTAAACATCGCGATCCATTTTATTAATTGCTAGAATTAAAAACATTTTTCTCGCATTTGCTCTTTTTATCTTAACAAAGAATAAAAGAATCCGTCAACGATTTCATCACTTACTGAGTTTTTTTTTCATCCTAAAACAATTATTGGCATTTTCAATGGAAATAAAAATTCCTTGAATTTGTAATAATGGGAATTCAGACAATAATATGCAAAAATGTTCAAAATGTGGACAAAAGGATTTTTGTTGACAACAGGGACTTTTACAAGCCTAACAAAACAAAAGTGTAGAAAATCACTCATTTTCCTCCCCATTGAAGCAAAGATAAATGAAAAATTTATCCAAAAATCCTGCTATTGTCACATTTGCAATACAACGAAAAACAAACACAATATGAAATAAGGATGCAAAAAAGCATACTCACCAATAGCTGTTTTTGTTCGCACATTCCTCGAATATGCCATGGGGTATAGTATTGCCCAATATCTGTCCACCGATACTCCTACTAAACAAAATATCGATATCGTACACAGGACCACTAGCAGTGACACTGTAAACAGGCAGGCATGTAAATTTCGTGGAAGACCCACCGAAGCCAGTACAGCGAATGGCACCCCCAACGAACCGACCAGAAAGTCCGCCATTGCCAATGAGACTATATAATAATTTGTTCGACGACGTAGTTTCCGGTCCCGATGGAATACAATAATCACCATTAGATTGCCGACGATGGCGAATACTGCTACAAGGATTTCAAACACGGCATATGGAATGTTTAGCTCAGTGGAAACCTCTTCCTCTTCAGATACGCGGCCAGATGGCTGGAATAGACCGAACGGAAGGTTTACAAGCCTCTCCGAGTGATTTGAACGGTAGTCGTAATCGGTATAGGAGATTCGGAATTCGGACATAGCTGTGCCGCTGTATTTGGAAATTTTAATCGAATGAATGAGTGTCCTTTTGAGGGTAAATTGTCTGTTTACTCCGCACACAGTAATTGGCTATTTTTCAATTAAAACTTGTCGGAACTTTTTCGTTTCGTTTTTGCTTCCGTTTTCGTTTTTTTTTTCGGTGTCGATTTAATTCAATTGTCCTGTGAGGACGTCTATTCTCACGGATTCTCTGTTGCACACACAATTTATCCTACTCTCTCGTTAGGGAAGATTTAGTTTACTTTTTATGTTTATGGAGTATCTTCCCAACTGGATGCCGATGCTCTGTCGTAACTATCAAGCTGATTGTATGTCCTTGGCCAAGGATGCCCGTTAGAGATTCAAATACGCGTGGTTAAGCTTTATTTTCATGTATAATTCTTTGCAGGATAATTGACGAGTAATTTTCTCATAGGATGCAATACTGGATTTGCATAAATGCACAGCTTTGGGGTGGCAGTAGGAGCGCAGGACATCGTCGGAATGCAAATGAAACCGTCGTTGGCGCACACGTATGAATCCATTCGACGATTTTCAAATTAAATCTTGCTCTTTGTTGAAATTATCCTTTTGTTAAATTTGTCTGTGTTCGGAACATGATTGTTAAGTTTTGTAATTGATTTGTATCTGAAAAGAGAGACAATAGAAGAGATGCCGGTCAGTGATTTTAATGGATTTTTAATTGGGTTTATTGAGTTTAAATTAATTATACCAAAGGACGAACATGGAATAAATGTGTGTGGTATAAAAAGATATATGTACCTATTATATAAAGGAAATCAAATCAAAACAATATGCGGGGTAATTTTGGTAACGTGTAAATACAAATACATATATAATATACATATATTAATACGTTTTATTGTTTATTGGATTCATGTTTTTTTAATATTTTTAAAAATGTTTTAGTTTGCGCTTCATTTAAAGTTCTGGCAGACATGCCATAATTTGAATTAAAATTGAAGCGTAACTCCCAAACAATAGTAACGTTCGTAATGTATGTACATGTTTACATATGTACCTACATAGATTAAGTACGATTGTTCTACTAACTGGCCCGACATTCAGTCTACCACTATAAAAAAAAAATTGGGAAATTTTTTATAACCCTTGTCTTTCTATTATAGACTATGAACAATCCTTCTTGAGATAGCCGATCGAAATCACAATGCATTGTGTGAAGCCAAAGCCAAAGCCAAGCAGATTAAACTCAGTCAATAGTAAAAGCATCAGCTTCACAGTAGCGTCCCTGACCGGACATTACTTGATAGGCAGAAACGATAAAGGAAGAGATGGAAAAGAGAAAAAATAACTTTTTTGCAATTCACTTTTTACATTCACTATTCATGCTATTCACATTAAGAATGAAACCCAAGTGCGGTCATAGTATACGCAGATGACAGTGTGATATCATTAAAGTTCCTTCATACAAAACTCTTAATAAACTTGCAAAATGGACGGATAATGTTGGTCTCGGGACTCATCCGTCTAAGACTGAGTTGGTAGTATTATTCCCACGAAAGTACAAGTACGAAAGTACAAAATAATATTCAAGACCGTAATTAGAAGGTTGGATTTTCAGGCCTGGATAGTTGACTGAATATACAGGTCATCCTCATGCACGAACCATTAGTCTATTGGACGGTATTGGAGAAGAAAAGCACCATTGCAATACTTGAGAAGGATCATAACAGGCGCTCTTAGAATCACTCTTACAACTGCACTAGAAACTATGCTTAATTTTCTTCTTGTTGATATATTTTAGAAGCTCATGGAGATTAAAGCAGCATAACGGCTCAGGGAATCCTCGTAACTGATTTGTGGAAATATAGGATAAATATTCTCCACGGCTATAAAACTATTTCTACTAATTCGAACTATATTGTCCCTTATTTGGACGTTCACGTCAAGTATTAAACCAGGATTTTTAACAGAAGTGCTTGGGAATCTGTAGCAATTTTAATATCGCTGTCAAATGCACCATATCCTTATGCTGGATTCCAGTCCACTAGCAAGGTAAGGATGGCGCAGGCTGCAGTCTTCCTGATAATAAAGGGGTACTATCAGTCGCTTAAATCGATAAAGTTCCAATTGGATACAGCTATCAGAATCTAAACAAATCTGGTCAAAACTGAATTGAAAGAAATCTAAACTGAAGGCTGAATGATTCCTTCAATGACTTCTGTAGAAGCTGTAGAGAAGAGGGATAGGACAAACCTATGACCCACTTTCTGTGTACCTATCCTGCCCTATAGGGTATGAGAATGAAAACCCTTGGCAAATACTTCTTCAAAGATCTTAGAGGTTTAGCCAGAGTCAATGCAAAATCGAAGAATAGACAAGCTCCTCGCGCTGCACCCTGGATGCTGATTTTACGACTAGCTGATTCATTAAAACCAGTAAATTCTTCCTCTAAAGTCTTAATTTTAGTAACAAAGGAGGATTGTTACGAAGTAATTCCGATCGGAGCCGGCTCTTGTGTCAGGCCGAACACTTTCTACCTCTCTACGTAAGTTAGAGGATGAAACTTGTTAATAAAACCTAAACTTGTTAATAAAAAGGAAAAATATTCGTTATGTGTGATTTATACTTTTAAAAATCTGTTAAGAAATTCTCAGGACATAAAAGTAGTTAAAAATAATCCTTGATTAAGCAGCTCTTTGATTTTTAAATGTTTAGTTTCTATGTAGATACTCAAATTCACGATTCGCTCTATTATCGCCTAATGATTTTAAGTGTGTTTGATTCTTAGCATTCATTGATAACAGCATTCTACGTGTCTTTTGATAGATTTAATGAATTTTGATAGAAATCTATTTTCTATTTTTGGTTTATGTGACTAACTAACACCTGTTCTAAGCTTTTCTAAGCTGTTAATTATTGTCTAAATTTAGATTGTCTCAAAACAATACAGACGCTTCTAATTATAATTACCTTGAATTTCTCCGACTTATTGAAATTAGAACCTAATTTATCAATATGAGTAGATACTTTATTAAATTAGCTTCTTCTTTAAAATACAAGATTAAAAATAATAACTGCATAAGTTGAGTTATTTTGAATTATTTTTGAGTTACACTGCAAATAATTTGATTCTCAATTTTTCTAACAGTGTAGTAATTGTTGTATTTAGTTTTATCCATTAGTTTATTAATCAAGGTAGTTTTTAATAGTTGTGTGGACTTGAAACTCTCATAAGGTTATCGAACTAAATCAAAACAAATATAAATTTCAAATTGAGTTCCTTCTATTGAATACATGTAACGATCCAATACACCTGAAAGACTGTTCTTTTCGAATCACGTACAACCGCAACGTACTGGAGCTGGAAACTTCACAGATACTATAGTTTTATTAATAACGCTACCAAATGTAATTTAATGATGACAGTGTTGACAATGACAATATGTACAAAACTTTTGCATTCGGTTCAATGAATTTTGTATGGACATACATATGTACATACATATATATCATATGTATCTCTTCTTTTGTTTGTCGAACTGTCGAAAATATTTTTGCGTTGCGTTGCTTTTCGGTTGATGCGATACTGTAGATTTCCAACGATTGAATAAATAAGAATGGTTGTGGAATGGTGAAACAAATGTCAGCAATTGGTATTGATGGGTTGTTGAATCGATCGAATTATGACATTTAACATGGTTGTGCAAAATTATCGAATGTGAAATTTGTACGCCCAATTTTGTGGAGGGAATTTTAAGCAGTCTGCATGTCTGATAATGTTTGCTGCTTGTTTTCGTTATTAGATTTGCACAAATTTTTTGTTTTTATTATTTTAAGGTTGCACGTGAGATTGTTAACTTTAAATATTCGTTTTGGGATGGCAGCTCATATGATTAGAATATAATTTGTTTGTTTCGAAAAAATTTAGGACAAAGCAAACGGAATCGTGAGGTTTACATATATTAGTTTCGATAGATTTTATTTTTTTTATCTTTTGTCAAATATGTACCTATATGGGAGTTTGCAATGAGTTTCACTATCTGAACTGCATCATTGGATTGCGGTCTGTTTGTTAAGCAGTTTCTAACTGGGGATCTGAACAGCTACAACAAAGACTTAATTTCTCTGTCTATATTGGGTTGATGTTCAAGTAATTTTTTTTACGTAGGTGTCTATGTCCTTCCAGTCTCTTGACCCTGTTCAAACAGGACTGACGGACTGGATTTACTGGAGTTCACTAACGAGGGGGAAGCGGAAAGGTGGCATGATACGACAATCCAGATTTTCAGATTCTCTAAAATTTTCTGGATTTCTTGATGTTAATAAAAGAGTCACTCCACAAAAGAACGAAAAAAAATTTAAAAAATCTTGCAACAAACAAAAGAAAATTGAAACAAAAAATATTTTTTTTTGAAAATCAATGCAGTTTAAATGGCGCTGATAACCAATATGTCGAAATGAGTCTGCGAAAGTGTTCAGATAGGACTATCAGTTTGAACACGAAGCTTTAAAAAAAAAAATCCAGTCCGTCAGTCCTGTGTGAACAGGGTAGGGAATGTACAACGCTCAAAGTTCAGCACAGTAATAGAAGATGACTAAAATTGAAAAACAGTGTCAGATAATTTGTATCGAGAGTTTTAGGAGTTAACTAGACATGCAACTGTAGTAGCATCGAGCCAACAAGATAAGTCGAAATAATATCTGCATTTCGTTAGAATTTTCAGAACTTTTTTTTTCTGGTCCCACTCGCAAATACCGTGGTTTAATGCCAATTGACAACAGAACTTGGAGCGGATCCACGATCTAATCTGTTTTTTGATTTCGAACCCGCATATGGTAGCGTCAGAAATAAACCTATCATCCATCATCATCTCTTAGTAAGTCCTTAAGTCCTTGAATACCCTTTTTCTTCTTCTCCTTTTCTTCCTTGTTCTAGCTATTTCCCTATCCGTGATCAGCTTTTCTCGTACGCAAGCATCAACATTTACTGTCCAAAGTTGCTACATTGTCGATGTTTCTTTATTGCATCGTATTTTGGATTGTTTTGCTTTTTTTATGGACTTGTACCTAAAGAAAATAGCTGAGAAGATTGCCCTGCGTTAAAAACAATCCATCTTTTGAAAAGAGGGCGACATGAATTTCCGCACTGTTGTGAGATGGGCATACATGGATACCAACATAGACTAAATATCTAACACCATTCTCTGACTTCAGCCTAACCGTTAAAACAATCTTCCTCTCGAGAAAGGAGTTAGGAAACGGAAGCGCCATTACCCCAAATAAAATCTTAAGTTCCACGGATGGGTCAAAAACCGATGAAGGTGTGGGCTGTGGCATCTACTCCTCTGAATCCAAAGTTGAACACTCACTAAGCCTTTCAAATCACGGTAGGTTATTCTAAGTGGAGATCATAGCAATCACAGTAACGGCACGAGAATTATCCACGAAATTATATGGTTCTTAAATTTAATCTGTAAAGCTTACAGCACTCACATCAAGCCACGATGTTACATATTAGTAGGTTCCAGGACAAGCTGGTATCCAAGTGAATGAACTAGTGGGCGAATTATGAAGAAAAGGGTCGGAACAGGACCTCATAATGTTTAATGGGCGTTAACTTTGTTCGACCTCACTTAGTAATTGTTAAACCCGCACAAGACTTTATGAGACTAACTGAGAGATGGAGCACATTATCACCATATTGTGTCTCCAGAAAAATCTGGACAAAATACAAGAAAACTAAAACCAGGTAAATCTTAGCGCTTTAAAAATGCATTTAACACTCCTACCGGAAACTATTAGCGGGCACATCTTGTCCGCCCACCCAAAAAGAATGCGGTTAAATACAGATAACCTCTGCAGCGGCATTGGTGATACAGACGCAGAAGAAACTACACCTCACTTCCTATTCCCCAGCCTATGCAAAATATAGAAAGTCCGAGGAGGCCACATCGTTTTCCATAGGTATTCATTCATTTTGACTTGTTTTCCGATTTAGGTTTCTCCATGACAGGGGTACACAATGGATCCATTGGCGATGCGAGTGTTAGATGTGTATGTAATTATTCTCCTACTTACCTATCTACCTATGGTCTTCAAGTCGGTTTTCTATAAGTTTTCCAGTCATTGGTGCAACACCACAACTTCCAACTTCCACCACCACCTTAACGTGCATATTTCAACTACATGTATAACATGTATTCATCAGGTCGAAATTCTAATATTCTAACTATTGCCTCTATTACAACTTAATCCGCTTTAAATTCAACTTCAATACTTTACACTTTTCTGTAAGCACTTACATATGTAAATTTTAATTTTTTCATATAAAAGTATTCAAATGCCACCCCTGAGTTCGCATATTAATTAGAACTGTTGAAACAAAGCACTTTTGAGTTGTATTCTGCTTGCACTAACTTTTATCACTTAATCCTATGTTAATCATCCCCACATGCGAAGCATGACTGGATATTTTTTTGTTTACAATAAATGAAGCTTTATCTTTTTCAGATACGTCCTTCAAATGTCTGCATGAATTGGCACTGATATTTCAAAGCAAAAGTAGTCCCAAAAAGTTTCTGTTAGAAGTTGAATGACTGAACTTTATAAAACAAGTTGAAGAAATTAATTATTCCGAGTTGAAAGGTTGAATTTCATAATATCAAAAATAACAAACACCCCGCCTATTTCAATTCAATTTGAACGAACCATCGTATTGCAAATATTATAGTTGACAGAGCGTGCTCACTGCGTGGTTTTAGGGGTAAATTATGTTACAAAATTAGAGAATAATCATAAACTTTCTAAAGGGAATTAGTTTGATGTCAGCACTTCAACATTTACGAATTTTTTAGGCGCAACAGGTTTGATATTTTTGCATAAGTACATAAGTACAATATTATTGGTTATACAAATTGGGGAAAAAAATCAATAAAGGACCAAAATTCGATTAGACTCAATTTGTCGCTAACGAACGTATCAGGTGAGAAAATTCTCTGACACATTCCCGAAGCAAGCAATGCAAGAGGACGTCTTTACAATCATCTCTCACTCCATTTCCGAATGGACAAGCACCCTAAATGAGCTTTATCCTTTCCAATCGTAATCTATTTAAGCTCAGTTCCGAGAAAAATTGGCCTGAGTTTTCGCTTTTATGATAACCATAAATAAACTCTATTAGAATCCATGTGTATGTAAGTCCTTCTAACCTTCCATATCGACTTGTAACCTCAATAGCAACTAGTGTCAACTGCTCTAACCCTTAAAATACAAAACCACACATACAGCCAAATGGCGTGGAACAAAATTTTGCATTTCAAAGGGATAGACATTTTATTATCCTTAATGATGCGTGAAAGGATACAATTACAGCACTACGACAAATCTTCTCATATGTCTGTCGTTTTAGTGTGGAGTCCCGTCCGTCGTTCCATTTTTGCGTATATTCATTATAAACACAACCGCTAAAGTCAGTATCCAATTACGTAATTATCCTTTGGAATCCCTTCCGACAGGATATTTTAATTGTGATTTAGGATAATGTGCAAGTTCACAGAAAATTAGTTTGACATTCGCTGTAAAATTTCGGCGTAAACTGGTCCCTAAAAATGTTTCTTCAGTTAAATATGAGACACGTTTGTATTTATTGCATGTCCTTAAATTAACACCCACAGTGAGAAAGAGATAGACCGGAGAATTAGTAAATCAGTGAACAGTTTATGTCTGAAATAAGCGCGCAATAAATACTAAAGCACTCATTCTATTTGCTGCTTTAATGGCCCCTTTGCTCGGCTCGATTTTTATGAGTTTGTACTTTTGACCGATACTTTAGCTCAGAGTATCCTACGCACTTTCAATGGCGGGCACTCAATTACGTTGAGGTATATTCTCTCTAATGACTTTGTTTGTGTTTATAGTGTATACTATGAAATCCTGGTGTTTATTAATTTTCATGAAGTATGTAACAACAATGAAGAAAAGAGTGTGAAACTTTTTCAAGGATAATGATGAAGTGAAAAGAAACTTTGTATCTCAGAAAGGACAAAGAGAAGCTTGAATAAGCATTCTTTTTTCTTTCGAATTTCGTAATACTATCAGAATAACAAAAATGATGTGGTTAAAAAGGACCATTTGCTTGTTGAAACGAATTTGGGAGTAAATCCTTTAATATCCTTTTTTTGGGTGTGATCTGCCGAAGAGACTTTCGAAGAGTTGTTCTTTAGAGATTAGAGGTAATTGTTGGGTATCGATTTGAAAGGAACTCAAGGTTAAATTGCTGATTATATGGATTGGTTTCTTAACAAGTGTGGACATAGAGTTGTGAGTGAACGATTTAATGGGAAAGGACTAAAAGGGTACAAATTTGGGTTGATTATTATATGTATGTATGTATATTCCTAGAAGGAATATAAGAGGTCTTTGATGTTTTGTTAGGAGTGTTTTATACTGCTGTAAAGGCAATAGTTAGAAAAATTTCTTCAGGAGGGTTTAGGAGTAGTTACATATATCCATTAAGCTTAAGAATAAATAATAATACAATTTTGTTATATAAATACAAAAAATTATTCATATAATTCAAATACAAACAAATATTTGGCAAATATTCTTCACACGATTCAGTTATAGTATTTGCCGGACATTTTGTTGCAATAAAAAAGGAAGAAAATACAATCGTTCACTTTGGAAAACATGTATGTATATATTTTATTCTTTTTCCTTTTTTTTCATTCTGTTTGGCTTGAATAATATATTTTTTTTTATTTTAGAATAATCTATTTTTTATAAATCTTCCAAAAGCGGAATCCCAAGAAAGTTGGTGTATAGGTAGAAATCGGTCAAAAGTCAACTCGGCTTTAAACTAAGTTATACATACATATGTAATTATGTATGTCGGCACTGATGGAAGAAAGGCGATGAATTTAATACAAAGTGACATCATATCTATAACATCTTGACTACGCTGATGATGTCTGTTTGTTGTCGTACAGAATAGTGGACCTATGTACATACATATATCAAATGGCAGATAAACTGGAAGTTGAGCTGCAGATAAATACGGTCAAGACTAAAGCACTGAGTCTTTCAAATTCTAACGCTCAAGTAAATATTGCTGGGTCAAGAAAGTTGACAACTTCCTTTATTTAGGCCGACAGAAGCGATGGTACTGAACTTGATATGGGCAGCAGAATTGGAAAAACAAAAGCTACGTTGGTATTAGTTATGCTAGCTGAATTTAGTATTATTGGAAGGGTATAGTACATGGAAAGCTGCAAACCTTCATAAACAAATATACCAATTTTGCTGAACCGCATCTCGAATGAACAGATCCTAACGAGAACTAGTTTGGAACTAAGGGGAGCAGGTAGTTCTTGACGAACGTGGCGCAGAACATTTGAGTAGGAATTGAGGTCACTTGAGAGGAGCTTAAGAGAGATAGGAGCTGAAACGCATTGCAAAACTCCAAAGAAGATAAAGTGCAATCGTTATTGACGCTCAATTACATCGAGGGGTGATAGGACCTAAAATGAAGAATGAACTGGGGAAGCTAGCATTTAGGACGGTCGACTCTTTCAACGCCTGGCTCTTTCACACCAACTTTGCTCTAAAGGTATGGTACAATCCAAACTGCGTTGTAAGGCAGTATGCACAAATTCAGACATGATACATGTAATTACATATGCAGTCTTGAAGACTTAAGACTTTGCTGAATGTTTTGTTTTATTGTTGTTATGAGTTGAAACTTTAAGATTTTATATATGCTATGAAATAACAAATTTGATATTATGTTTTTGTTTTCTTTTTAGAAAAATAAAGGTACGAAAGAACGGCTCACTCAATGTCTCCCAAATAATCCCTTTTATTACTGACACGCAGAATATGAATGGTAGCGAGAAGTAGTGAGTCGTGAAATTGTCACACCTGCTCCTATAACTGCATTAGCAATCAAATGCCTACGTAAGCCCTTTTGACCACATTAAAATATTCATAGAAAAGGTTCAATACATGTAAAGAATATTCCACGATTCATTTGCATAGAAAGTTTTTTTTTTGGGGTAGAAAAGCAAAATAGAAATAGACTATACAATGTCATCTTTATATTTTCTTTTTTTTTTTCTGTTCCATTTTCAATTTCAATTCAAAGGGACTAAAACTTTTTGTTTAGTAATCTCCCAGCCTAGCAAATATTTGACTCTCAAGGATTGACTTATTGATAAGGAATAACTTTTATATAGGTACTTATCTGAGAATCCCTTTAAGAAAAAGCCGCAGAGAGTGCTGGTAGGCCGAGTGCGACGAACTTTTGAAAGTTTTGCGTTCATATAAGAACTTTCCATTTAAGGTTGCGTATACTATTTTGTGTTATAAGATGGAAAAATAAAATCTTCATACATCCGTGAAACGATCTATATTTATAAAATGTGTTTATAAATTGAAAATAGCCCTGTATAACAAACGTGTCGCTTATCGTATTTTGATTTATGTTTTTACTATACACAATCAAAAAAAGTGATTACAAACGGATGTAGTTTATGACTAGGATAAAATTGAATACTCAAACAATAATATATTGGCATAAAATTCTATTTTTATCTAATCGCATTATGTTGGAATATAGAACAGATCAAAGGATATTAAAAACAACTAATTGTTCTTATTTAAAATACTGCATAGGTTTTATTAAATCATGAAATGTATTTGTTTTGATGTTGGCTGTCATTAAAGTTATGGTTTTAAGAGTTCAATTAGATGTATACATATTTATAATTTGAAGCCTTTAAGACAATTTAAAGTTATAGTCATCAAATACAACATATACTTTTCATTAAATATCGGAGGATTATCTTCAGTGTTTGTTGTGAGAATTTTTTTGATATTTCATCTGAATATTGCTGATCGGGAATGAATTTTTAATTTCTTCGAAACATATTGAAGAAATAAACTCAATTAAAAATGCCGTACATGATCTTCGTCACTGAAAATCGCTCTTACTTTCATACGTTCCCTTAGTCCTAAATTTAAGGGAGTGCCAACCACTGCTGATTCACTCTTAAACGTATATGTGTATGTATATAGATAAGTATGTTGTTTCCTGTTCCCTAAATTTACAGGAGAACATCTTCTGATTCGCAGATATGTAAATACATTCAAAAAATACCTCAAGACTTAACTTATTACCTTTCGAGAATTGTTTCAATGCCAACACAAGGAATTTTCAATTATCCAAAAGGTCGACCAGGACCATTAATAGATGTCGTTTCAAAGCAAAATGTATTTGTTATGTACAAACATATCTCTTCTTTGCCCCATTAACTGACAGCACACAAAACGAACAAAAGATTCAAAATCAACTTCAATATACATCTGTATGTACGTACATGCAATTCGCTAATTACTTAATGGGGTGAGAGATTGAAAAACGAACAAAAAAAAAGTTGTAAAGCTCATCCTCGTTGCATTTGCATTTGAGTCCCTTTTTCTTTCATTTTTGCCCATACCACTCATGAAAAAGTATCCTTCCACAATGCCCTTTTGCGAGAATAAATTAACGCGGTTTTGACTTTCATTCATTTTTCGTTGTCTTCATGTCCGGTTGAGTGCCTCATGTTCTCTTGTCTCTCTTCTTTATCTCATTAATTTATGCTACCGGTCTCCAAGGACGACATTTGTGTGGAAAAGGAGATTGGTATGGCTGTGTTTGAAAATATATAGTTGGAAGTGGAATGCAAGTGAAATTTATGGTCCTGAGACTAATGTTATCATACCAAAGGCGTGTTTCATTTTAAAGTTTTCTTAGGGAACGTTAAAGATTAAGATTTTTTTTGTATGGCTACTGCCGATGACAGTAAAGGAAAATTGGATATCTGCCATATTTCTTCAAAAGAAACTACCATGTGATACAGAAAGCGTATGTATCTGCACTTGATAGGTGTTCGGTAGAAATATCGTGTGTAACTCAGAATACACATGCACAAGTGGGTGGGTGGTAGTAGTTTGAAAAATCATTTTTCATACACTTAAGTTGTACAGGGATGCAGTAGGGTATGAAAATCTATTGGCAGCACGATCGAAGTGTTGGGAGAGTAATCCACTTTACCACTTTAGTGTGCTATGGTTTTAAGACATGTGTGGGATGCCTTTATAGCTAATAGCTTTTGGCAGAGCTGTGCGAATGTTCAGGTGTGCGTTTGAAAGAACCAATTTAACCGCATTCATAAATTGTTGTTAACACCAAATCTAAGTGTCTGAATGTTGTGGTATGTTTAATGGAATTGATAAAATGTAAATGCAGCTTTTTTTATTGAACGTTGATTTTTTTATTTCATTGTAAATAAGACGAGCTGCGATTTGTTCTTATCAAAAATAAAGATGTCCGCCAAATGTCCTTTTTGAGACGTATATTTTTTTCTGAAATCTTCTATTAGAAACCGCTTAATAGGCTTGTAAAAATATGTAAATCTCTAGACCTGTACTTTTGTTTTTAATAAAAACTAAAAAATTATTTTCAGTATGCTATACATGATGCAGGTTTGTAAATAAAATCCTGAAATTAAATCAATTATCCTCATCCTATAATAGGCATACACATAATGTATCGGTCTATAGATGAAAAGCGATTTCATCAAATCACATCCACCTACAGGAACACTTTAAGAGAATCAATATCTTTCAATGGATACCATCATGTTACGACTCTATAGCTGCAAGAAGCAAGTAATAAATTGCTAGCGTAGTAAAACTTGATATACATCGATATCCTATTCAATTTTTATCACCATCAATTCCTTTCACTGCTGGCGGCTGGATATGATTTTGTAACATATGCCAAGTGTAATTTTTGGTAATTCGAAATTCCGTAGTCCATCGACAAGCAATTTGACACAATTGATTTGTTGTTAAGAGGATTGACTGAAGATTAAATTGTGAAATGAAGTAATCCATATCGCGAAGGCAATGACGTGGGGAATAATAAGATGCTGAATAGGAAAATTAGATAGTTTCCTCTTTGAGCAGAAAGAAAGGAAATTGTTGTGTAACAGGTAATAATGTACTTCATGTCCCTTGTGTGCCATAAGACCCTGTACAAAGAAAACTTGGGTGTAATTTATTATGTTGTCGTCAAGAACATATTTCACTAGTTTTCACACCAACTAGCAGGATATGAGTTATGCGTATGCGTCTTACATCTTATTCTCCTAAGGGAGTCCCGGTTTATTTAATTTGATTATTCATAGAAGCAAAAATAGGGTGGATGGAGTAATATCTTCATAAATTGATTACTGTTACATTTTCGCAAGTACATATGTATAACAGTGTAATATAGAAGATTTATTCTCGAAAGAGGGATTTCGGAAACATTTTTACTATTTGAATCTGGTCTTTGTAAAGCTTTAGTTAAAGCTAATATGTAGCGATCACTACCTTGTAAAGTACCTTGTGCTTATAGGATGGATATTTTTGATCCTGGCGAGTTCAATGTCCTTATTCTCCGGCACTGAACAAAAGTCAATATTTAACTGCTCCACCATCACCAAGAGATAAATTGATTGAATTGATAGAAAACGATTCTAAAGTCTTGATAGTTACTTAGCTCTTTTCAAATATACAGATATCTGTAGCAGATATCAGATTTTTGTTTAGCTGGGACTCTCTCGCATTAAATAGTAAATTGTCTCTTCAAGCATTGAGGGATTGTGCAATGAGAAAACTGAAGCATGCCGGCTTCAAGATATTTTTGAGAAAATGGGATTGTAGGGGTTAGATAAGTGTATTCTAATTAGACGGGCTTCTATAATTAGGTAAGAGGTGCATAATTTAAGTATGTTAGGTACCTAATAAATTATACAGGCGTGATGATACTACCTACATAAATAATTAAACCAATTCATCTTGAGAAATTGTGATCACGAAATGCTCAGAAAGTTAGAACATTGAATTAAGCGATGGCCGTTGGCAATGTGGATATATGACGCACCCAGTTTCACCTTTTCGATATACAAAGATAGAACCTTGTTGAAAATCTTTTATAAAAATGTTTTACTAAACAAATAAAGTTACCAACCTAGTTCTATGATGATATCGGATTTAAAGCAAGTAAAACAAAAGTCGTATAATAAAGAGAAAGGAATATTATTTAAAATATAAAGTATACAAATAATTCAATGTTATACAAGAATAATAACGCTGGTGTCAATTATGTGAACAACATCCTTTTAAATGGTAAGTCACACTTGCCAAGGCTTGTATTTATTATTTTACCGAGACCCTGTACAATATCCAATAAATGGTCCAGTGGTATGATTCAAAAGAGTGCACTTAATAAAAGTCGATTGAAAATACCATTTGACACCTTGCAAGAAAAATTCTTCTTATTTATGGTCGTGTTTATTTTCTAATTTGCGATCGAAGTGAGTTCCAAACTAGGTATCTTAGGACAAATACGTAGATAGGATGTACAAACTGACGGAGACTGGTGAGTAATGTCTCGATATACGAGTCATTCCGATGTATTTTAGTAAGCATTTCTATGAATAAGGGTATAGGAACCGCTAACTGTACTAGTATGCTTCGTTCCATAAATAATAACCTTCTAGTTCTACTTTATCAAAAATCATCACAATGATAGCTAAATGTTAACAATTCAACAATGGCCCAAAATTTAAGATGACATCTCTTGTTGGTTGACTGCTCCTCTCAAATACATATCCTTCGAAGTATTATTACGTCTTTATAAAAATATCAATATCCTTTGCTTGTGTATCTAAACAGCCTGTGTTCTTTGAAAACTAAACAAATTAAACCCTTTTTCTGGCAGCCATCAGTTAGGTATTTTTTTTACTCGTAGCATAGTCAAAAAAAGTTCACAGCAGATTGCAAAAGCCTTATGGGCAAATGCAATTTCAATATAACTCAATGAACTTTCCTCATAAGTTCTGATGTGACTTTTTTTATAAAAAAAAAAACTAATCAATAAAGTTGGTTGACCTAAATTCTTTACTTTGGCTCATGAGTGTCAACATTTTCTGGGAAAATGCATCATTGCTAAGAGAGGTAAACACAACTTCGTCAACGTTTGTTAAAGTTAATAACTCAAATAAAGTCAGAAAGCTAGTCATATCGTTCATTCATTTTTTGCAATTTCGGTGCCACAAACTACTATTTCCAATATGGTTCACCAAGTGATTGATTGACGTAATTTCAGTTACAAAGAAAAGAAATTACAGTGTCCCTTCGAGTATAGTTCCCCTTTTACTTCCGTTTTCCGAATAAATGCCCTCACCCTTCGTATAAATAGGAATCCTAACGAAGTATCCAATAACTCAAACAGTTGAAAAGTGCTGAACAATTATTACACTTTAGTGGAATTTTCCATTGGTTAGGGAAGAAAGTTCAAAGGAAAAGTATATAATAACGTCCTTGTCATGGCGATATTTATTTTTCAAGTTTTCATTTGCCGTTTAAGTGCATGGGCTATAATTTCCTCGAATTGTGGTTGCGTGTTAATAGGTGGTTCTCAGAAAATTGGGTATGGAGTTTAGGAAAAGATGGGTGGATGAGTGGAGCTTGTTATACGCCCGATGTACACTAATTATTGTCGGATGCACGTGGTTGTATGACCGTAAAACTTGCTGGGGATACTTTTTAGGTTATTCTCTAATTAGATGGAACATTGACTTTCACGTTTGAACAAATCTGAAACACGTGCTTTAGATTGATTTTATACTTCTGTATTAATATTGATTTTGATATAAGTTTGGTGATAATACTTTTTGTTGGTTTTCTGTCCTGAACAATACCGATTTGCCTTCCTTCCCTACGGTCTTTAACACGCACTTTAACTGAGCAACGCTTCTTTGAAGATGCTGCCATATTTGGGGTCTGTCTGAGGGATAACAGTTCGAGGCGTACTCAGAATTCGTACTCTACTCAATGTCTAAAGAATTTATTTTTGTATAAGACATTGGAAAAAAGGTTGACAACAACTGTCCGTCATAGTGGTTTGTCATTATCCGAAGGTCAATATCAAATCAACAGATTAGTATTTCTGTGTCATTGATTGAAATGACTGCCGGTTCAAATATTAGTCTAAGCTGGTAATGTGTTAATTGGTTTGTAAAATGTTTACAATTATATTTAGTGAGCATTTGAAGCGCTATAATTTAGTTGTCTGGTATGCATTTTACATTGCATTAAGAAAAGCTAACCAACCAATGCATTGAATTAAATGCAATACGTGTATAAGGTGCCTATATTATCTATACGTGCATATATACATATGTACATACATATATGGAACATAGTTTAATCGCAAAACATTTATTAAGCTTGAAGTACATACATACATGACATGAAGAAAGCCACATGTGCATGTGTTTCTCATGTCTCGAAAAAAGGTTAACAATTGGTTGTTCAAGGATAAAAGCAAGGATAAAAAATAAAATCATTTTATGATTTTAGAGTATTAAATTTATTATTTTCGTTTTAATGGGATTATAAAATGAACTCTCTCGTTTTTTCTGATTCACTATATCCTATACTAAGCTGAAGGTATTATACTCGTAAACAGTTATTGTTTTTTTCCAGATATTAAATCACAGTCTCGAGTCAACAATCTTTATTCTGCATTTTCTTTTTTTCTTTTTCAAACTAGTTCCAATAGTTCACTTCTCGTTCCGTCCCTTCAAAAATTCAACCAAGGTTAACAACAAATAAATTTTTCTGTGTAGTAAAACTGTGTACAAAACATTGAAAATAGGTAAGTTACAATAATATTCGACAAAATTCCGAAAATTCTGAAAAATTTATAATAAAAATCAGAATAATAATCCATGCATATGTATATCTTAGTAGGAAACTTTAGTCGAAGTTCACTTTTTAGGCAGCTGTACACCAGCGAATTCTATAAAAAAAATGGGTACCCAGATGGTGACGTGAAATAAAGTCCAATGTAATAATGTCCAAAACTCAATTTGGACATTAATGCACTTTCAAAAGTGCATCAACAAGTCTGACCTAAGATGGTTCCACTTAGGAGGTCATAGCGTATCAGGGGCTACGTCTGGAGTAATTAAAAAACTAAACAAATCACGGATAAGAATAGAGATAGGAATAGTCTCTGGTCATTCGATTTCGCGGAAGCACGCTATGAGATGACCAACACGTCTTGGAGAATATTATATATCTACTCTATGAATCATTCGCCATGTACCTATTATATTCATTATTTTTCACAAGTATGGAAGTGACCTACTGTTTAATGTCGGTATTAATTCTTTGGCAAGCAGAAGATAAAAGAAATTTGAAAGTAGAAGATGAATCCAGAAAAAGCAGACAAACATAGTAGTTCAAATATCACAAACTCTTTCTAGGTCCAAAACACTTCAATTCACATCATTGAGAACGTAATATTGTAACAAAGATAAATATTCACTAAACAACGTAGTAAAATAATCACAAAATCCTATTATATATTTTTGTTTTCCAATCAATTACGTTGCTTTCTTCACCTCGGCATGTCGCATTTGTTTCCACAAATTACGCATCGCAGTTGAAAAATCCCCTATTTTCAAGTGTCGTGTCATTTACCTTTTGCCAGTCATGAAAATACGCAAATAATTATTATGTTAGGTTTGTAATTACCCGTAAGAGTCCTTACTTATACACATAAACATAAAATACATTTTACCAAAGGAAATTAAAAAAAAAATGTTTTTCATCTACGCATTACCGTCAGCACTCTAATACATATTGCCACAATACTCAGTCATACAACCTAGTCGCGTACTGACTCTAAAGCCAACAGACTTAGCTTGCGAAAAACGTTTTTCAATTAAATTGCTTCTTGGTAATTATTTTTTAAGTCACGGAACCAAGATTGGAACAGGAACGAAGTAAGGTGGCGAAAGACTTTCTTACTATATACTTTTCAACCACAATTAGGGGGATAGAATCGATTCCTAATCAACTTATTTCTTAATTATAAATATTAACAATGATAATCCTCTGCATACACAATGATATTTATATGTATCTGTAGATTATTCTTATATATTTAAAGTAAAGTATTATAATATTCGAATGGAGTAAAATTTGGGCTATTCTTCAAACTTTTCCTGTTCAGCCCAAGAAAACTAAATTGAAACATATCAAATACATATTTTTAAAAACAATCGTCATTAAGCCGTAAAGGAAACAATTACTCCTTGGGATAAACTTGTATCTCGAGCATTTTGTTGACCCATCTCCAACAACTTATGAACTAAATTGTATAAGTATGGCCTTGTAAAAATGTGTTGCTTCATTTTCGTTTTGGATACATTTTTGGATCTGCATCTCTTATTTTCAATTTGTGTTCTGTTAATAGGTATGTACATACAACAAGTTCCAAATTAAACATCAGGAAATACAACTCAGTTATTGGAGATTTAATTATGAAAAAATAAATTAGTCATCTGTTGAGTCACCCAAGCTTTGAGACAACCTCTACATACATACATACATATATCCTACTGTAGTAAACGAAATATTTTAATTGATTAAATTACGAATCTAATTCAGTGAATAATCCAACCATATTAATGGATACCCACAATCTTATTGCTCCAACACTGCAGTCTGAGTCTATCAGCAAATAGACACATTTCCAATTTCACACTTCATTCAGCAACACATGGTTTTAGATAATTTAAGGTTATATTATCAAATGGTAGTAAATCAACTGAAATATCGTAGTGGTGGATTAGTTTTAAAATTAGTTCCAGTTTTTAGAATCCGAACAAATACGATCTTTGTTCACATAAACGGTTTTCGTCTAGGCCTATTTCTTCAGTATGTTTTTTCGGTTACGCATGAATTTAGTTGAACGTTTTATTTCGTCTATACCTGCTATTTAATCATGGAAAAGTTGACACTTCAACAACGTTTGCATATTACCGTTTTAACATAATTATAAACGATTGAACCATGTCTGTCCGTCAGTCCGTGTGTCTGTCTGTCCATATGTCACCACTTTTTGATCCTTAAATGTCACGCCCACTTTTTCGTTTTTCATAACTTCACTATCTTACATGAAATCGAAAAATTTTCTTAAGACCAAATATTTAGATTTTCAAATTCTCTACAATTCTCCCATACATTATCTTTAGTCACGCCTACTTTTTATTGTTTTCATTAAAAAAACGATTGTGATGAAATTTTTTATGTTACATTCTCAGACGTTCGAAGTTATCGTAGTAATTCGAAAAAGTAATGTAGTATGCCACGCTCATTTTAAAAGGGCTGCATAGAAAGGAGGATAGGGTATCAAGCGATCCATTCCAAACGGATTGTTGCTTTCTGTATGTTTTTAATAAAGGTTCGCATTGAGCATCGAAAAATCATTCTCAGCGATGAAACCCATTTTAACAACTTCTGTAATAAACAAAATTAACGCATTTGTCTTGCCCAACTCGAAGCCATTACATTCACAAACTGTTTGGTGCGGGTTTCTTGCTGGAGGAATCATTGGCCCACAGTTCTTCTTTAATGAAGCTGGCAATACAGTAGCTGTCAATGGAGTTCGCGACATGACCATGTTGACTGACTATTTTTGAGATAATTTGGAAGAAGAAGACTTGGAGCATGTGATTTTAGCAAGACGGTGCCACATGCCATGCAGCTGGTTACACAATCGAGTTGGGTATTATGTTCAGAAATGCACCAGCCAATTTGTCGCTTGTGGTTCGTGTGATTTGACGCCTTTGGAGTCAAAAACTGTAGACGGCCACAAAATGCCAGTATATCGCTTGATTTAAGCAAAAAAGTCATGGATAACACAAAATGGGACAGTCTTAATGAATAACCCTTGACTTAAACGGGGCAAGTTTTATTCGAAGACCTTTAAATAAACAGAATGGTCGTGCTTCCTTGGCATCCAGTGTAGTTTAATTATCTTCCTTATCATCGAGAGAGATATTGTCGATTGACAATATCGACGCGTCAAAACTTGCCAGTG
The DNA here is from genome assembly GCA_905220385.1 of Xylota sylvarum. NCBI lineage: Eukaryota > Metazoa > Arthropoda > Insecta > Diptera > Syrphidae > Xylota > Xylota sylvarum. Next base: position 126,591,621 of record LR999957.1, read on the forward strand.
CATTCTCAAACCTCTCTCAACGCAGGGTATTATTGTATTTTTTTTGTTTTTTTTACTGAAAATTGAAATCGAGTGAAAAACTTAGAAAACGGTGACTACTAGCCCACCTTTATGAGCAATAGACCCTATTTACCAAATATGCTTACAGCTTGCGTGTTGCGGATTAATTGTGCATGTGGCTTGTGCGCGAGACTACAAAACGGTAGTACGAGAATCGATTGTCAGACAACATGCAAGCGTCTGACAGACATCCAATAGAATAATGTCTAAAAAGATTTAAAAAAAATGCCCCTCGGTCACGGCATTAAAGAGTAGGTCCCTTCCATTGCGTGTGAAGAATATAACATATTTATATGTACAACATGAATGATTATGAGAAGATGGTTTCCGTACGGACTAAATATTTGTATTTTTATATCTGTTGGTGTGACAGTTCAATAATTCGTTGAAGTGAAAATGCGTTTGCAGCTAACTTATTGAATTGAAAATAAAAAGCCAAAAAGGAAAAAAGATTTTGGCAGTATGAAAAAATACACACAAGATCTACTTGTGATTCAATATATGCCAGAAATTCAATTAAACACGTAGCACTTTCAAATCAGTTTTAATCTATTCCATTTAAAGAAACAATTTCCTTTTACTCTACAGATTATACGCATATGTTACAACATACGAGTATGAAAGGTAATTCAATTCGACTCCTACACAAAGTGTGTACATTAAAGATACATTTGCAATATAACCAATCTAATCTACTTAAAATGTCACATGGATGATTCATGCGCCCTTATTGCTACCTTACTTTGATTGAATCATATTTGCAATAATTATTGAAACATGATTTATTTTTACTCAGAAGATGTACACAAACCAATTTTTCCGAGATATTCCTATTCTGAGTATAGGTGAGTCATAAGTTTTTGATTTTATCGTCTGGCATTAAAGACCAATCCCACACAAGATTGTAACCAAATACAATATAAAGTGCATTAAGACTTGACTGAGTACTTAGCAGTATAAAAGGATTTAAATACATTTAAAATTTCCCTTCCCTATTGGCGAATCCTAACTAAAATAAACAAATTTATATAATCGACGCTATTTTTAGGCATTGTCGAAATTATTTTCCTCACAATTTAAACAAAGTCCACTATAATCTACTTTATTTACTCTTCATTAAGTCATTAATCGTATTACAGTGGTGACGAGCCTCTAATCGCTAAGGATCCATTAAAACTTGTACCTTTTAAACGAAACGAAAACAAATCAACAATCTGTCTATTTTTGTTCAATTGAAGCTATATTTCGAATTTTCTCCGAACCATTAATCCCCGAGGATAAAAATTTACTTTTAATTAATTCGAACAAACAGAAGCACGGAAAATGTCTTTTTAACTTTTGTCCTTTTGCCACTCTTATGAAAACCGGCTGACATTTGACTGCTCACATGTCACCGAGTGATGTAATAAATTTTATTCAAAACCAACTCAGCAATGCCAGAGAATGTGCATGTCCTTATGAAAGTTTATGTTTCATTATCAACAGTCCATTATTTAGAGACTGTAATGACCTTATCTCACTTCTGATGTATATTAATTTCTCATTCAGTATATAAAAGTCTATGTACATTCATATATCCTTGGTAGAAACTCCTGGAAATTTATTGTCTCAGCCTTAGGGTATAGGGTGTTTGCGGGTCATGATTGCTTAACAACTAAGACAGATACTCCTCTAATACTGCCCGTAGTCTTTATGAAATATTGCTATCGTGCACAATGTAGTGTATCCTTTCATGGACTATTCCGCCCACACTCATATAGCCAGACCATTGCCGAGTAAGAGCAATTGCTTCGTCAAAATTTTTGTCAGGATGTGTGATATGAAACATTCAGCTGCGTTGACTTTTAATGGCGCGAAATATACTCGCATAAGTTGTCATCGATTTGACAGGACTCATGGGAAACGGGTAAAATGTGTGTAACAATGGATTAGATGAATGCCGGAGATCAGGTGTAAAGAATAAATAAAGTGAATTAATTTGATCACACGAGAGAAATTGTCGTCTGCTTTGTCAAAATATTGGCTTGGTCCCCAGAGAGGCTATGCTATTGGGATAGTCTCACAATGGCAATCACCTGGAACTGTTACAATGTGTGACCTCTATGAGACACGTTTCACGCACGAAGAAATCCATTAATGTTGACGTACGTGATGAAACTCTTCAGGGTGGTTGAAACTTGTCAGCTTTAACTTGATGTGAGGGGTTGATGAAAAAAATTACTGTAAGTTAAATTGTGACCAAAAATAATAAAAGGAACGTAAAAACGCGTTTTTTCATATAATTTAAGACTGACTGTCTATACAAGGATACAAGAGTGGGATTATGCATGTGTGACATGCCCTTAATGAATACTGCTTTAGGAACGTTAAAACTTGTTTATTGTCTTTTCGACAAGGGCATCATGAAGTTAACAATGTTTATAATTAAATTGAAGAGTATGTTTGGGTGTAAGTGCGAGTTACTCGGGACTTCTGAGAATGATGGCAGATTAGCGTCATAGTTCGAGCTTTTAGGACTTTCTTAAGTGTCTTTGTTAAACTGTGTGGTAGAACTCTGAGATAAAAAGTTTTTACATAAAAAGGATACAATCGAGTTTTGTTACACACATACACAATAAACTCATACATTACACATTTCAATCACTTTCTGATAAAGCCCCTTTACCGTAAATGTGAAATGTAAGTAAATGTGTACTTGTGGTGAGTTGGAAAAACCCCATGCAACATGAGGATGATCAATCAAACTCCGAACTCAATACGATGCCCGTAAGGAACCGCTCCCCTCCGAAACTATCATAAAAATCAATTATAATCCAAAAAATCATCATGTTAGGCCCGGTATTACCTACTGTCAACATTACACATGCTCCGCAGATTAATTTCCTTTTGTGAGGGCAAACAAAAAATCCAAAACAATTACCAAACTCGATTGATATGAAACACACTCATCGGTTATTCATTGGAGTTGCTCTAATCATACGTATGTATGTGTATTCTTGCAGCACGCACCAGACAGCAAGTGACTTTCAACGTTGTCGTCAATATTTCTGGTGTGAATTTTTGGACAGATAAGCATGTGCTGTCAACTAACTATAACCACCACTATCATCAGTGGTATTAAGAGAATCCAGGGCCGGCGTAAGATTTTTCAGTGCCTTGTGATATTGATTTTGTATCTGTTTTAAAAACTTATGTTTTACGATAAATACATGGATGCCATGAATGTATTCAAAGACTCGGATTCGTACCCGATGGTTCTATGTAGATATAGGAAAGGAGAAAAATACTTACTACAATACGATTCAAAACTGCTCAAATTTTCAAAGTGCAATGTTATGTCAAACTTATTAAGTGTATTCGAGTATTCTAACCGAGTATTCTAATCGAAAATGTGTCAAAGTTATTGTACCGAAAATAACGTGGGGAGTCTTGTTCTATTGTTGTTTTTAGGGTTATAAAGGCAACGCTCGCGAGATGTGGGACCTTGAAAGAAATTTTATGTGTTGTTTGGGGATTGAATCTCGAACCCCTCGCTCCGTAGTCCAACGTACTAACCACTTGAGCTACGGCGCTCACACTCTCTGATAAGACATAAATAAATGCGGATTCTTATGATTCTTCTCCGCAGGCTTTCCCGTGCACATAGGTCAATAACATGTATTTACTTCTGCGTGAAATATTGTAGAAATATTATTGATCATTCCAACTACTTACTATGTTGGGTTCTAGTCCTATCTTAGTTTTTCTGGCCAGAATACGCTATTATTTTATAGTAATAAGTCCATCCAGTAACAATTATCCAGTTTGCAGAAGACATAAGAATTGGAGAAAGGATCGTGTTATTTAAATGTGTATAAGTATACGCAATCTGCGAACATAAAGTGTTGCGCCCCTTTTCTAAAAGTACCCTGTCTTTTTGCACATACGACTGATGCACACCCGAGTGAATGACTATAAAAATAAGGGACACATTCCAAAAAAAGGAAGTTTTTGTATGGCCGATAACACTCAACAGTCACATGTGAGTTTTGGTTATTTCGCGTGCTTGCGTTGGTATTGCTGTTGTTAGAGGTGTTTAACAACAGTAATCGATGGTAAATCAAATTTTTTTTACCTGTTTCTCAATGAAAAGACAGATAAGGTCTCGCGGTTAAATTCGATGTTTGAGGGTGGTTATATTGATAGTAAAACGCAAATTAAGGACGACACCCGTTGCGTATAATGGTCGGCAAATGATGATCACTGATAAGACTGGGTAATTAAATAGCATGGAACAGCTCCTAGACGCAGGTGGTGTGACTGGGTTTACGATTGGAAATTTTTTAGACAAGATGATTTGGCAAAACATTGTTTTTGTCTTGTTATTGGAATATTTTCTAAAGTGATCAATGTTAGCGTTTAGTAATGAGAATGAAAACTGCAAAAAAATTGTTGATTATACATATGCACGGTACCTTGTACGAGTACGGAAAATGAATGATAAACAGAAACGGGTTATTACACGCGTTGTTCTTCAAAGTGGTAATGAAAACTATTATATATCAGCTGGACAGTGAATAATGACATTGATATTCGTCACAAGTGTAAAGATGCTATACGCCTTCAGACTAGATCTTCATTAAGTGCAATCGATGCTATGCCTTTTGTTAAAGTGTTTAACAATTTTTACGCAATTTCCTGGATGCCACCCAAGAGATACGTGAAACCTTTCAGACGTCTTCATAAATTAACATCATTGACACAAACATTTCTAATTTTGTTCTTCTCCTGATATACCTCAAGATGAAATGGAACTCCCACACCAAGATCCAAAATTTACTTCCAGGAAACGAAACCTAATTCACAAGGTACGTAATGGAGGGTAATGTACATCCAAAATTTCATTAAACCTACCTGAGATGCTTCACACTTTCACATTCCACCACTAATTCCCAATGCGAGGTAATTACGAGACGACCAAAGCTATCTCTGTCATGTTAATGCGTGTAATGAAGTTAATAAAATCCAAAGAACTTGACATTGACATATGAGTACAACAGCAGTCGAATAGCACCAACAAAATGTCTCCATCCCACTTTGGATATACAAGAGTAGTGTCATCGAAAACCTTGGACAACAAGAAGGATATTGCTCTGTTATTGCTCTGTGGGTGGGATGCCTGTTTCGATACATGTGGATCTTCGATATGTGAAATTAAATTGACCGGATACGAGTTTTGACAAGAGAATCAGACTCAAGGTCAAACAAGTGACCCAATTTATTTGTGACAAGAAAATTATAGTCACATTTGGGAGTATTGTTGTTGTATAACCTTCTAAGTCTAAGTTTGTACTCTGTTAAAGGTGCTTGACTTATAGAACAAGATGAAAGTTCTCAAGGTTAATCCTTAAAATCAATTATCTTCCTTCCATTTAATTAAATCACAAGTTAATGCCGCGTTTTACTCTTTTAGGACAACGTTCGAGTGGCGGAAGCCTTTTTGGTTGGGATTTGTTGGGTACTTTAGGGCAAGTATTGTCTACACAGATAACAAACGTAAATTTGTTTCCAACTGTTAAAACAAAAGAAAGTAAATTTTAGAGAAAAGGAAACCTCCCGTCATGCTGAGATTAATTGACATTAATGAGAACAAAAGAGAATTACCAAACTAGTCACTTGAATTTAATTGGCCGACCTTCTAGGTTTATGCCTGAAATCACGACATCTCATCATCTTAATTACTGAATAATTTGAGGAGGCACTAATTTCCAGTATTATGCTTTTAGATGAACTGAATCTTTGTTGAACCGTGTAGTCAATTTTGAGGTCCTGACGCACATTTCGGATTTTTTTTTTGCGATGGATTGGTGAATTTTAAGTAATTGATCATTTTCTTTTATACGTTTTAAGACTTTTTATTGAAGACATGCATCTGTATCTAATGCAGGATAGTTATTTTAACCATTAATCACATATCCTCTCCTCACTCGTATGTGTGGGTCGTTTGCTAATAGTGAAGTGGGACCAAGGAGTGAATCTGGGCAAAGAATACACTGACTGGTATTCGGTGGAAGGACATAACATACTTGTATGGAGAAAGAAACATAATGACTTTTTTTTTGTTGAACATTTTTGTTGTATTATATCCTTGTTGTAAATAAAAAGTCTTTGGCGAGAGATTCAGAGTTTTGTACTTTTTTGACTGTATTGCGACTACATGTTTGTACATACATACCTATATATCTGCAGATTATACAAATTGGAATATTATGGTAGATTTTGACGACTTTATGTACCTCCTTTATTATAGCATTGTGTGTATGTTAAAGGCATACCTTGGATGTGGATATGATTTTGTGATAAAGTTGTAACAAATCGATTTCATTCATGTACTTTCTGAAAAACTGAGTAGGTTTAATTAATAGAAATGTGAAATTTAATAGAAGTGATATTTCAGCACCATTCTTACATGGTGGCCAGTTTTTATAATAACCTAAATTGTACCTACTATATAGCTTTCTGATAATTCTGCGTGTAACGTGCAATAAGTACGATTGAACTGATCGTACAAAAAAAGTATGAAAACTGCAACATATACTATGGCGATTGATATTTGGATGCGGATTTGTTATTGGAGATAGACTTAAGTAAAAAGGCTTGAGTTTTTAAGATGTGAAGCGTCTCATAAGAATTCGCATTAAGCCTGAATACGCCAATATTTGTATGCTCATGTCCTCAAAGTGAAAAACGAAGACAATACCAATAAGGTTCTGGGAACTCCTGGACAAAATATACAACGAATGTTAGAATTATCGCAAAGCCAATGGCATACTGTGAAAAAATTCGACTACAATCTCAAGATGTTGCCAGAGCTTTCTCTGATTGAGCGTCCCTTAATCTTTTAAGAAGTCCTATACCGCCAGCATCAAGTACTAAAACTGCAGACCAGCCTATTTGCCTTGAGTACAGGAACAGTCTGAGTCTGTAACTTTCATAAATTAGTTATAATTAAATTACGTTGTCAAATTAAAATCATTCTGCCATTTATGACGTGATCATGTACGCAACATTAGGCCACTCTGGTTAAAGAATGACAATTTCTAAAATTGACTATGCAATTAGGTAATTTTTTTTTAAATTGGTAGTTAGACCACTCTGGTTCTCGCGTTGCCATATTCAGGATTGAAATTTAAGTAAAATAGTAAAAGTCAATATTCTAAAAGGATAGGTATGAAATTTTATCCATTTTGTTACATAAAGTGGGCGTGACCCATTTTTTAATGGCGCTATTGCGACGACTTTAAACGGATGTTATCTGCGAAATTTCATTGAAAAGATTGTTTTTCAAAAAAAAAAAAAAAATGCCCTTACAAAGTGGACCTTATCGCCTTATCTAATAAATTCCTTATCTAAAAAATTGGAATTGCCTTTAAAATTTAACTTTATATACGAGTATGCATACTATTTCGAAATAAATTTCAAATGCTGTGGATAATAAGATGGAAAAGAAACGGTAACTGATTCTTTGCATTCATGTCCTGTGTATTGACCTGATCGATATGAAGTTTTAATTTCAGGGTACTAGGTGACACATGTGAGATGTCAAACAAACCAAAGTTCATTTATATTCCTTCGGTTGTTGAGTTAAATTCTAAACTACTATGACTTACTTTTGTTGTCTGACGTATACATTTCATGGTTTATAAATAAATGAACATATTTACATATGTATGTACTATGAAAAATATATGGTGCGTATCATAGGTCAGTGTGTCACTGGCTTGATAAGAGAAATCAGGGTCGCATCATTATAACTAAATACCTTCAGTAGTTAAGCATTTAACTGAACTTACTTATGAGGAGTGCACAGCAAGTCGTTGTTATATTTACAGTAGACCAATTAGAAATTACAGATGACGCCTTTTATGAAAATTGAATCCAATTTATTTTCTAGACTTTTTGCTTTAGCTATCCAAAAATGTGATTCATGTAAATTATGAATTTATACGAATGTAGTAGTTACATTCAATGCCACTTTAGCAAGCGTTGAAATATTATGTGGAAAATGTTTCCTCACCATCATTAAGTCGCTTTTATCCATTCTTCGATACTCGTACTCTTCCTCATAAATATATACACAGAAATCGTGACTAGACATCGAGGTTTTGATAAAAACTCCAACTGATTGCACATAAATAGCTGCATGGCACCGAACGAACCACAATATACAAGCTGATTCTTGTTATTATAGGGTAATGGACTCGTAAAGTAGATCAGTTCGAAGAACAGATTTCTGAAATGACTTACGAATTATTATCCTTTTCCGTACATGAGCAGTGGAATATTGTTTTTTTTTTTAGAAACTATGCTGCTTGACTTGTGTTATCATCGAATGTGTAAGTTGTGCTTTCGCTTTTGCTTTACTGTATAAACGTAAATTAAAGAGTTGTGGGAGTTTTTAGTTCACATTATGATGATGGTCATTCATATCGAGAATGCATTCGTATATGTACATAAATACATAGAACGCTAAAGAGGCATCCACGTTTTCCTTATCATCGAAAACAAGGAAATAAAAAAGACGTCAATTTTGTTGATACTCATAGTCCTTAGATTAGATATGAAGTGTGGTTTTTTTTATTAGCAGTCTGGTGTGCTTTTGATATGTATTTCAGATTAAATAATCGATTTAACATATTCGGATGTCCATATGTATATTTTGGGCCATATTTTCGAATCTTTGTGTCTTCTGTTCCTTATTGAGAAAGAATAGCATTTTGTAGAATTTTTATCGATGTGGTATGGGAAAGAGCTAAAATAGAGCCTTGTGGCTTATGAAAGCGGAATCAGTTATAGTTTATTTTTACAGCCACATAAAGTTAGTCTCTGAATGGTAGCATCCTTGTGAATTTGTGTGGGAGTTCGGAAGGAGTTTTGGGAAGGGCGTTGTCTAAAGGATATTTTGGTGATTTCATCAGATGGATTAAGGGAGGTGGTTTCGTGTGGTTTTATTCGATGAACAATGGGGTGAATAGATAAATTAAAATTTTGTTTGACCAAGTTCACGACCTTTAAGAAGACTATTAAAATTGTCCACTTATCTGTAGTAAATGAGATTGTTCAAGAGTTAATTTAGTGGAATTAACATGAGTTAATTTCACTAGTTTTTTATTGACGCTAACTCATTTAGTTATTTAATGAAATCTAGGTATTTATTAGTATATGTATTATGTAAGTGGATTAATGTTCCTTCAGAAGGTGTTCAAGTAGTCAATACTTCAGAACAAAAAAAAAAAATTTTTAATTGAGATGATATGAAAAAAGTAGTTTTTATTTATTAAAGCATAAGTTACATAGTATTGTGTACATATACCAATATAAAACACCTTATGTTGGATGCTCTAGTGACGCTGTGTATGCCAGATTCTTAGGGTTTAGAATGAGTATTTTGAGAAGCGGTGGGTTCAAATAGCACACCTACACTATGTCTTATTCCATTAGTTAAAACATTATAGAATAATGACTAAGCCTAGCAATTATTCTTCAGATCTTCCTGCCCTTACACATTTAACAGTGTACAGATTTCAGATAGCAGGAGACATGTGTCTAACACATTTTATTAGCCATTTGCAAAGTTTAAGTGTTCATATACTTCACAAATTCTGCCTCCAATATACATATATGTGATCTGCGGAGCTTTTAATTCTTATTTGTGCCACTTTATCTAAAGTACGAATAAATTAAAATCTAATCCCAAATTAATTCCTATTAATTCTTGTTACATGGTTCGAAATTTTAATTATAAGACAGGCTTGCTTACAATCAAACAAACTGCAACCTTCCACGTAAAAGACTAAAATCTTAAATTGAATATAATTACATACCTTCTGTTTGTTTTTAAGAAAAGTTCCATACATGCTTCATTTACAAAACATTACATCACTTCAATCTTACTGAAGCTGTTTTTTCACCCTCAAAATACTTAAGGTTATTTGTAGTAATAACCACATCATTGAGTTGAGTTCATGATGATGTTGTCACAGTTTAACCTTCTAATGTCAAAATTCCAAAATCTCGTTTACTTATTTTTGGTTGAGAAAATACACATCCATCCATCAAAAGGATTTCAGGTAACACTGCCTGCTAATGGAATGGAACGCGTTTTTGTAAAAAAAAAAATTTGGAAGGAAGGAGAGAACTCCAGTAAGGGAATTCATATTCTCGGCGGAATTGATGCAAGCGTAGGTAAATGGTTCTCACTCTGATTTCCTCAAACGGATTTTCGCCCGAATAAATGATGGATTATGAAATATTCTTTAGAATAAGAACTGTCTTGTGTCGTTCAGTTTTAAATTGATAAAGATTGAATATTAGGTGAACGTAATAAAGCGAATTAGAGAATTTAAGTGGTTTATTCTCATTCAATGAATAAGCCATTCCCATTCTCTTTTAGAAAACCTTTTGAACATTTTTAAAAATAAAAATAATCTCTTTAAAAAAAAAATTATAACAAAAGAGCCAACCATAGCCATGTTTCTCGTCACATGCCTACTTATCGGAATAATCACTTGGTTATTGCGAGACACATAAACCAGTCAATGAGTACTCTAATGAGAACTTATGATCCTTTAAGATAAAGGATTAACAGTCGTTGAAAACATTATGTGTTTTGACTGTTATATGTTCTAATGGCTTTAGCGTTGAACACGTAGGCGATTATAGTAACAAACCTAAGGATGTTGTAAAATTATTATGTTAATTGAATTTTTCTTTCTCTTGAAATATGTTTTAATCCGATTGACGACTGAGCCATGTCGGTCCGTCCCTCCGTTTGTCTGTCCGTGTGTCACCAGTTTATGGGCCTTAAATTTTGAGCTGAGAAGATGAAATTTAATACCTCAAGTGTGTGTACCTTTTCATAACTTCACCATTTTACATGAAATCGAAAAAAAAACATTGGGACCAACGATTTATGTATTCAATTCACCTAGTCATTATATATGGCCACGTCCACTGTTAGGGAACGTTTTCATTAAATAACCGATCTTGATGAAGTTTTGCATGTCACGTCGTCAAACGTTCAAAGTTATCGTAGTAATTCGATACCCACTTTAACAGAACTGCATAAAAAGGAGGATATGGTATTATATGATCCGTTTTAGACGGATCGTAGCTTTTCTATATGTTTTTTCACATAAAATTATTTTTTACGGTAATTACGCAAACGCAACATGGAAAGATTCTGCGCACGCTCCGTTTCTTGTGACGTTAGTTCCAATGACGCATGAAATTAATGTTTGTTAATTAATCAATATTAATTAAATTAATGTTTTAGAATTTTGTTTTGTCAGTTGGAATTGAAAAAAAAACCAAATCTTATTCCATAAGTAATAAATTAATAGCAACGGTAAATAGTATTAGAGACTAATTCAATTTTATCTCATATCATATGATCAGCTTTTACCTGTCCGTAAATGTCAAAATAAACATCTGTATAATCCCCTTCTTTTAATTTTTCGAATTCCTTGGTTGACCCTAAAATTATTGCAATCCATCCAAGAAACTGTCGTATACAGATTCATTCATTTCGCGCTATCTTTTTTGGTTTGATAACTCTAATCTTTCACTCTACGAGCATCGTTTGTCACTAATTAACAAACCGTCTCTAGGAAGCGTTGTGATGTTGCTTGTTCTATTCTTTACAAACGATCTGTGCCATTTGCATGATTACAGATGTTGATTAAAAAAATAATTGTATGAGAAAACATGACACTTTAAATGATTTTGAATACATAAACAATCAGGTCCTATTATCTATGTATTTGTTTCAGCTACTATTACATGGTCAATGAAAGTAGTCAGCGTGTTGACTCTCAGACGTCACAAAAAAAATTCATCAACAGCGGCGTATTTGTTGAAGTGCAGCACCGATGACAACGACGACTTTCGCAACAGTTCACGGCCATCACAAAAACGTAATGGGAAATTCTCGGATGGTATAGTGTAAGCACCAAAACTACTGCATGGCACAAATATGTATATGCTGCACAGTTACCTAATAACGACAAATCAAACTTGACATTACTATGAGGAAGAAGTTAAAGAAATGGGTCCGCCAATTCTGTCTGTCTGCGCAGATTTTCTTTAAACTTCCGAATAAATCTGTCAACGTGTCTCAACAACGTTGGCAGAGTGATTACACGGTTAACGAAAATAGTCAACGCGTTCACCCAAAAATTCGCATTAAAGCGGCAGTCAACGCAGCCGTTAACGCATTGCCGGAGTTTTACGTTACGATCACACTATCACAGAGAGCTAACGAGTAGACTGATTTCATTGACCGTGTAATAGTAGCCTTATACTTGAATATTTAAATAAGTATTACTTAGTAATTTCAGTTTTTCCTTTCTTAAAAACCAAAGTTTTGTGATTCTATCTGCCAATTTTAGTACGTTATATCTAGATGTATATAAGTGCATTTGCCTTTGTAGAGTCTTAGTTCTCAACTAGGTATCATGGGCCAGCAAATTACTGAACTTTCACAGCTACTGAAATCGACAATGTGCCTCGTATAAGCAATGATCATATTGTATTTACTCAATAATGTTAAGACATTCCTCGACTCGGGAAATAAAGGACCTCGCAATGCTAGATTCATTCAACTTGAACATGTGACCGACTACTAGTTCCTAATGCGCAGCACTGTACTTCTCTATCACAGAGTAAGATTGCAGTACACCAGTAGCGGGATTCACACTGATTAAATTTTTCATCAAATCTTCTTGACGGACAGCTTGACAAATCACCCAACCCAAATAAATTTGTGTTGACATTTATCAAATCTAAGGTTATCATACAGATTTGACGAAAAATTTGATGAGTGTGAATGGCGAAAGATTTGTTGATTTTTGCATTGCTTATCGGCAATTTGATAGGTGGCACCAAGATTGAGTACAAGAAATGTCAGAAAGTCAACTGGTGACATCAATGACATCTAATGACAGTGATATTATGATATTAATACATCAAGGCATAATGTGATGGCTCCAAATGTCACATTCTAAACAGATGAAGTTTGCCTGAGTAGGTAAGCGAAGATCCAAAATAATACTAAACCAAGCCTTCATTCTTTCACTAATAGTGTGACATGTTATTATTGGTTATTATCTACGTGTTTCATACTGCTTTGTTCTCGAAAAATTGAGGAATTGGTTAAATCTCACATCTGAGCTTGACTATGCTGATTACGTTTGCTTTTGTTTTCTTTTTGGGTCTATACCAACTGATAGCAGGTTTTGGCAGGGAGGCAATCGTCGTCAGGCAAACAATTATTATGACTGTAAGCCTTGTGCGCCTGCCAAGTAATATTTTCGGTATTTCCGGCATATGTTTCAATTTTGGTAGTCTGAAAATAAATGCAACATCTACATCGTCCAACAAGTGACAGCTTTACAATTTTATCTAAGTTGAGTTGGACTAATAGTGTCTCCTAGAACCCTTGCTAATTTTACATGTAGTTTTATAGCAAATTATATTATTAGTTAACTCCACTACATGTGTACAAAAACTTATATGAATTCCGTCTATCACATTTTCTTTGCGTTAAAAAACACAATTTTATAGTAATTTTTATTTTCTTTTCAAAATCCACAAGTTGTTAAAAAATAAAAGAAAAAGGATAAAATAAACTGTCTACCTAAAAATGCTTTTACCCCTATTCTGCCGACACATTTCGCCATATTTTCTGGTTCCACCCAACAGGTACCTTTTATCCAATCGTAAATTCATTTACAGGTTAATTTAATTTCTCCCAAGAGATGCGTAGAGAGAGAGAGAGAGATATTTTCTGTCTGCCCATATTCATATCCAAAAATAAATTTTTAAAATTCAAAAATAAATTACCATCGTGCGACTATTAGTCAATTTTCTGTCAGTTTCTTAAAATAAATATTTTCAATAAATTTCGTGGTTTTTAAGTCATGAGGAGCAACAGAAATCTGTCACAAAATCAACATCGACAATTCCGTTCTTCATACATACATATGTTAGATATTTATTCAAAAATACAAACCCCAAGAGATCACATGTTCATCTCATTAATTATGCATTCCTGACGCATTTGTTTCTCTACATTCACATATGTTACGATTTTACTGTTTGACTTAAAATCCCTGCTAAATACATACATATGTACATGTTACTCCCTGCAATACATACTAAAATTGGATTAAATAAATTCCTTCACCGCAGATCGTTGGCTTAATTTAAACTTCTTCACACTCGCACCCACACCTAATGACATGACTGGCGCCCACCATTGAGGTGGCAAGTGCAAATATTAACATTTTCTTCTTTTAATCTGAAAATGTCCTGAGAAGTTTTTAACACAATATAAATGCGAAAAGAAAATATTGACTGTGGAAAAATTTACAAAGAAAATTGCTTTGGTTACGTAGAGTTTCATCAACGACAAATGAACCATCGAAAAAAGTGTCCTTGCGGTTGTAAAAGGATATCACTTAGAACGGGGAAAATATATTTACAAAGGACGCTATTTTGTGGCTTCAGAGGACAAATGTCATGTTGTGTCAAGTCCCCGGTTGTTGGTCAAGGACCTATATGAAATTGAGAACATCACCAACGTCAAATATTTACTTTGTAGTAATTTGGTCACATACGAGTATGACAGGTGTATGCGCGTAATTTCCCAATTGAATTCGTGTGGAATCATAAGACATGTTTCCATTACAAGGAAAACAGATGTGTGGTAAAATATGTTTGGTTTAAAGAAAAAAATGAAATAGTGAAAGTCATCTGGAGAACATCTGTTCCATAAACAATGAGATAAGGATACAATTTTTCTTCCCACAAAATATTGGTATAGAATATGACAAGAATATCAATTGAATTATCAGATCCTTTTTTGTGGAGTTAAATCCGTAGTGATTTCTTATGTATATCCTAATTGATTGATTTGAATTTCTACCTTTGAATGGCAAGAGCCTTTCTAGAGAAAAAGAAATAAAATTAGGGGAGCTTTTTGAATGAGTTTTTTGTTCCGGTTTCTAGGGACATTGTAGCTTTGTAGTATCATCCCTAAGTGAGGAGGATGTCATAAAAAAATTCTTTGAATTGTAGGAGCACTTTTGAAAGTTAATTGCCTCCAAAAGGATGAAAAACTGTGATAAAAGGCATTAAATTGGACGTTTATTGATGGGTCCTTTTGGCAAAGAATGAAACAAATCGTAAGTCGTCAATCACTAGGTGTGACTACGTGAGATTTTAGGGACAAAAATATCTTTAACAGAAGAAGAAAAAGACATTGACTGAAATTAATACTATGAAGCGAGTTCTAAGAAACATTTTCTTTTATTTTTTTTTAAAAATTATGACCTTAGGTCTCAGTTTGCAAACGGATGTATAAAAGAATCCATTACTCACTTTGTAAGGTGTTTTAAATAAAGACGGTTCCAAACTAGTGAAATATCAATAAAATTTACCCAATGTACATAGCTTCCTATGGAGGAATTCATTTCCAATTACCTATCATTCTATGAACCTTATAAAGTTGAAAGCACATACGTGCTTAGTTTTGAGGTGAAAAATATCTATATATAAATAGTCTAACGCATGGGACACAAAGTGTTTAATAAGGCACTTAAGATGCCACGTGCGGAACAACCACACAGAAGCTTACTACATAAATGTTACCAAAGATAGTTGTTCGGTAAATAAAAATAAACACTTAAGAAACATCTAAAGGATTCCTATAGACAAAACGCAATAAAAAAAAATTATAAAAAAAAAAACGGGAAACATAAACAAATTATAAAGCAGTGTAGAATGATCACTTCAATGTCTGTCACTGTCTGTTGTTTTTCCTGATCGAGATGGCTGCGAAAAATAAATTTTGAATGAAGACATGTGAAATATTGAATTGAATTCGTATTTTTGGCAAACTTAAATCTAGTACAAGTGCAATTTAGATTTTTCTTTAAAGATAAATCATACATATATCTGGTGATAAAATAGAAACACAAAAAGCAATACTTTATGTAAATCTATTGCTGTTTTTAACCTAACAAGAACATCCCCTCCACCAAAAATTAGATAAAGTCTGCTTTACTCATTGCATTGTTAATAATGGGATATCGATTGCACTCTTCTTAAGTAAACGTGAACGGCGATTAAATGCGTCTATGAAAAAATATTTTAGGTACATATGTACCTATAAATCCATTGAGTCATAGAAAGAACATTATAGATATTTTTTTTGAAAATACTCGTATATATAGGAATTTTCTTGAATGCTGGGAGAAAAAGAAAAAATTAAAGTTTAATGGTGATTTGGATGTTTAATCTTCTCCTTGTCTTTAATACTCATTGTCAAATGCACTAACGTCTTTAATATTAACTAAAATAAATCACAGATTTTTGGTAATGTAGAAACGTAATCTCAAAAACAACTTTCCGAATCGCAAATTGAATAAATATACGAAATTTACTATCAAGGGCTATCAAATAGATCCATTCAAAAACATTCAGGCACGAGTCTTATCCACAGAAGCTAATGGAGTGTTTTTACTTGAATGCACTTCCTCCTTGAAGTTTAGAAAATTTAATTCTATTGATTTGTTGAGCACGTTTTCGTAACTAGTTCTATTCAGCTTGTGATGATTTCAAGAATCGTCATCTTCGTTGTTCCCCGGAGGAGGTTCCATGAATGCATGGAATACACGGGGGAGGATGTTCGTATACACAATTTGCAACCCTGATGACAACAATGACACTGCACACTGCAAAATGCTGTGCGTGGACGATTATGTGTAATTTATTTACATTTAGTACTATAAATTTATTATAAATAATATAATGACTACTGAAAAATGTAGTAGGTATGTAGTTTAGTACTTACATACATATATGTGTGGGTACTTAGCTATTCATAGTTCTATATATAGAAATAATGGTTCGCTGTCTTTGATAATTGAGTAGGGATGTCGTTATTTGAGACACGATTGCTAATTGAATTGTAACTAGAGTGCACACGCGTGTCAGCAGTTAATCAAATATAACTAATTGGTAATTTGTTCGTTTTAAAATGTATCTCCTTGTCACAGCTTACTTTAAGTATCAATAGAGTAGGTTAGTTCGTGACCCCTACTGATATCCTGTATGTCAGAACAAATATAGATCTATGGATGTGTATATAAAACCTAGTGGGAATTTGAAAACCTCAAAGTAAGTGTAACATGAATAAAACTAAATTCAAAGAAAATACATACAAGTATAAAAGTTCAATATAAAGGAAAAAAAGATATACAAAGAAAATAAAGAATGTGGGGTTATTTATGTTATTAATTTATTCACGTATATGTGTATAAGACTTTACATTTAATTGAGTTGAAAAAGTTAACTCAGATTAATCCTATTTGTACAAGAAGCATACATTTGTAGTTTGCCCTGTTTCAAAAAGCGACCTATAAATACTATATCAATAAAACTTTTTCAAAATTAATTTTATGTGTGAAAACACAGAACACCAACAATAAACCATATAAAAGAAATGAATGAAAGCTAAGTGTATCCAAGCTCTGCACCAGAAAAGATAATAATCTGACTGGAAATACAATGAACCAAACCTGAGCGCTTCTGGAATTCGGATTTTCTAAAAAAAAACTTCGTGAATTTATATACTTAGGTGGTCCGAGTAGACCTGGGCTTCAACAAATAAGCCTCTCCAATCAGCTCCACTAGCTGTCTGTAGTTTTGACCACGATGTTGGTTGAGGTCAATTTCCAATTGAGCGTGCGTCTCAGGTGAAAGCAAGCGTAACGAAACTCTAGTCTCTAATAAACTATAAACGTCTTGATTATTACCACCCATAAAAATGGTTAAAAATTACATTAATAATTTCATACATACATATATGATAAGTATAATATCTATTTGTTTAATTTGACAGATCAATAGTTAATGTTAGTATTTGATATTGAATGATTATTTATGATGTAATTCTGATTACATTAATATGTGTACAGAAATAATAGGTATTCATTTAGTTTGTAAATGCTTTTTTTTGAATAAATACGGACATTTTTTATAACAGTAAAATGTTTTACAGCCTCACAGCAGTAAAGGGTTGTTTTGTTGCTAGACTTTCTAGGTCAATCTGTGAGAAACAATTATACACCACCATTCTCATTAATTAGAATTGGATGCATGATAGCAAATGGCCTTCACATTGATTTAGGGTACGTACTTTGACTGGAAGTAGAAGAGCCTTTTGATAGACACTCGCAGTGCCGCAGTATAATGTATGTTATGTACATACGAATGTTAAATGTACAAATGTTTAAAAAAAGAAGACAGGAACAACTTCCTGTTTACAGTTCATGATGGTACCGTGGCTAATAAAGATAGTTGATGATAACCTTAATTGAAAGCGGTAATAAAGATGATGTTTTGCTGTATTTTATATATCCCATTTCCATTTTAGATTTGGTAAGCATTTTCAGTACATCTCGTAACCCATTTTTCTGAGAGAATATTTGTACTGTCAAATTTTTTTTGTTGAGGTTTTTTGGTCGTTCATACATCTCTTGTGTACTCTCTTAGTTTTGAGCTTTGTTTATTTATAACTTATTTTTTGAGGTAATTTATACCCTTTATGTAGATAAAATATCCTCTTTGGAAGTTGTCAGCGGAAAAAAGTAAATTTTGCAAAACTTTTCTCAAATAAACAGGCAATCCATATACATACATGCATTTTAATTTAAGGGTATTCAAGGTTCCTGAAAGTACTGGAACAATAATAAAAAAATCCACGCATCTTTCTTTATTATTATCTCATAATCCATGGAATGAAAATATGTAAAGGATATTTCGTATTTCAAATAACGCCTACTTTGAATCGAATGGGGAAAAAGAACGAAATATATGTGCACAATGTTTACGAAGGCTAACCACAGGATTTTGTAACTTATGAAAAGTAAAAATTCGCATGTAATTTTAAGTTTAAGAGATATTTTAATAAAAAGAAACACAAGATTATATACGACAATTAAGTTTGACTAAATTCACAGATTTCATCCATAAAAGTCCGGTTCTAAGAAACAAAAAGATAATAAAATTATTTATTGGAAAATAACCTACACAGCTTTCCACTTATTGATTTGTTTATCACTTAACTACTTGCAAATTTGTAATAAACAATTTGTCATCAGCCATTTGGTGACTAACCTCTAAGCTCACATAGCATTTATTTTTTTACCTTATGAATTTAGTAGTTTGCGTACATAATTATTTTGGTTTTGCAACAAACAATAAAACCACAGTCGATAACAAACAAAAATTTTCCAGGTAAAAGGCTAACAAACTTACAAAATTAAATAACACCACAAACAAATTGAATTCACACAACAGAGCGTCAATTTACCGGGACACTGGTACCAATCGAACCTGATCAAAATGTACCACCTCCAATTGGTACAACTTATTTTTCGTCAGGTGCTAAGTGATGACCGAGAATAATCATGTGCTTGTCGTTCATTATCCAGAAGTGCAAAAGAAACAACAAATTCCAAGCAAATAGTATCTCAACATGAAAGAAAAGTATCTACATGTAGAAAGATTGCGGCAAGCTTCATCAAATAAATTTCAAATTCAACAGGTGTCAGCCAAAATGGGTCGAACTTCATTGATACTGACCAGACCCGGCAATGGTAAGAATATTTGTACGTTTCATTGAATACACCCACTTCCGCAGAAGAGGGTTAATGTATAGGTGCGTAGAAGCAGTTACGAAGATAAATCTAAACAAGCTCACTCCATCGATATTAGATTTTATACAAATTTGTTTGTGTTACACATAAGGCAGAGGTATTTGCTAATTTGAAAGAATTAAGAAGGAATTTAAAAAAAAAAAAACATAAACGGCTTAGGATAAACAACCCCACTTACTTGCACAAGATGATTGTCCGAACAGGGTTAGATAGAATCAAATGTCTGCCACAATCTCTCTAACTGGGGTATGTATCTTGGTCCAGCTTAAACAGGAAATTTTTAATTTAATTAATTAATCCACGTACATATGTTGTGTGTTTGCATGTGGATTAGCTAGCTGCTTTGAAATAATTTCTATTTTTTCTTTCTCTTAATTTGTATCTAGATACACTATCATTTGCATAAATCGCTCACTTTGAATTAACACTAAATGGTCGCACAAATTTTTCTGTATAATTTTTTTAGCACTCCTATTTCCGTTATCAATTGTAGGTTGCCTTTATATTTTAGGCACTCTTTCCGCACTTTCCGGGTCTGAATCGGGGATTTCCCTTTCTTACGCGCACAAAATTTATGCCACACATCGCGAGGGTTCATAGGACAGGGAAAGTTTAATGTTAAAAAATAAATAAATAAATTAATTCACAGAAAAAAAAAATAAAAAATCTAGACATGTGCGAAAAATTATCCGACAGATTCGAATTGCGGCGCGCGGATGATTTGTATTGTACGAAGTGTATAGCAGCGAACGACTACTGTTCCGGTCAACGGATGAGTACGTTGTGTGTTCTTGGAGGGCTTGTGCGCGGGTGAATTGGATAGAAAAATAAATTAAATGTTGAGATACAATGTTTTTTTTTTCATCCCCAATAGCCTATAAGAGAGGGTGGTTCTATGATAGTGTCGTCATGAAGCTGAGGGCTTTTTTCGCTGAAAATACATATGGTTGTTTACTGCGAGTGGAGTTGGTGTAATATGGGTGATGAAAGCTTTTATGACGGGATAGTGTGGTGAATTGCAGGCATCGGTATTGGTGGTTATTGTGGTGAGTATTTGAGTTAATAGAAATGCTGTCGATACATTAAAATTTAACACAGTTAAAAAAAGGGGACAAACCGTTGTTGTGCAAAAGATTCGCTGGAAAAAATTATTGTGAGGATTAAGGAGCCGTTTTGATTTATTACAAATGTTGTACATATATATATGCATACATATGTAATGACTCAGAGTATTCCATGCTAAATGACTTCAACTTGTGTAACAGACTAAATCAAATCTCTCGATGTAAGTATTCAGAAATATAAATAACTTATCCATTTTATTCAAGGTTTCAAAGTGCTAAAACAATATGTTTTCCACAATATATTGAAATATGTAGTTAATATGTACTCGTATTGAATTTGATTAAAAAATGTCGTACTGGATTGGCTCCCTATTACGAATAGAGATATTCCAGCTAGGAAAACCAAATACTCCTTAATTTTCTAAATGAGATCCTGGACAAATTGTTTGATATCCAAGTTTACTGCTGAGTTGCGCCTATCATGATATCAACGCTATGAAATATCACACTTCTTTAGGTAAATTAGAAGAAACATCTAACCTACATATGTATGTTGAATATACATTTTTCTTGGTATTGATTGTACTATAGCTAATTATTGATCAATGCACATCACATGGGCAGTCGTAAAAAAAAAATTCACTTGGATAATAAAAATGTAATTATAAAGTTGAGAATTAAAAAGATAATCAGACTGATTTAACTTTTATTATTTGGCGTGACAGATCCGTACGGGACCCAGGGCTAAGCTTCTCACAACCATTCGTGTTGCGCGTCATATAACCGTTTATAACCGGGTACAATTTAATTTTAATAGCAATATCCAAAGTGAATATTGCGTTGAAGAAACAATAAAACTTTTTCACAGAAAAAAAGACAAAACTTTTCATAAATATACATACATATTTACATACATATATACATATATACATACTATGTATGCTGCGCGTACTTTTTATTTAATTCTACACTCTTTCCAACTATTATTCATTGATTTATAGCTCAAATAAATTAAATCCAAATTTACTTTTGTGTTTAAATCCAATGAGCCATTGTTGAGTTTGGGTGGTGCAATCACTTTTTAACACCCCTTCTGCCAATACGACCTCGTATGCTTAGCTCCTATAGCTGATAGATCTTTTTTTAATACATATAAAGCTTCTAGTAAAATTTCAGATCATAACAGTGCAATCCGCATCTAAATTCTTTCGGTGCTCCTCGAGATTAGGGCGATCATACAGAGAGACAAGTTGTGGGGACTTCCTAGACGAATTGATCTCTCTAATAAGTAACATATGAATGAAAATTGCGCTGGCCTCCGTTTTTCACCGATTCTAAACTTTTCAGTTTAAAACTGAATTGGTAGGACTTAAGCTGATGGCGTCAACCCAAGGAAGCTCTAAAGTTAAATCTCAAAAACCTCTTTCGGATGGCTACCAGACAATTGACACATAAATATCACAAAATAGATCCAACAAAGGATACATTTTTATAACACTCGGGTCGGAATATTCACAGGCATATCGCCTTATCATTCCCAATGCTCTATTATCCTTATTCGAAATAACTTTTTGTGATCAGAAAAAACACCCATATTATTTATATAGAGACACGAGGAATGACGTTGTTATCAAGGACATAATCATATATAAGAATTAATTGACATTTATTTTTGTCATATTTATGTTTAGCATATCAAAGTTCTGAGTGTCTTTGCTAGTTGCAAAAATTTTAAATTCATCCGAAAACTATAAAATATTACATTTAAGTAGAAAAACATTGTTAACAAACAGGGTAAAAAGGAAATGCGGTTTCCTTGCAGGACACCAGTATTTACATTAATTTTATTTGAAGTTGTATTTCTAAAATTTGTATTATTGGTATCTATTTCACAAATGCGAAGTTAGCCAATATAAGGAGGAGGCTGGTAAACCTAATCTTTTAAGGAATGGTTTTATAATAAAGTATGGTTTACGCGGTCAAATGGTTTACTAAAGTTTGTGTAGAGGAAATCAACTAGATTGCCTTTATTTATTTCTGAAACAACGGAGTTTGTAAAAAGTATCAAGATTATTTACAAAACCATACTGATTGTTATAAATTAAGGATTTCAAAAAAAACTTAATCGTTTAATGACCAATTTATTAAATAATACAGGAATTACAAATTGTTTGCATACCTATATCTTTTTATTTTGTTTCTCTTAACGGACTTAAAGATAAAAGGTATTAAAAACGAATTTTTCCACATTCATGCAAATGTATACATTTTTAACAATACATTAAAAATGTAACATAGAATTTCTTGTAATAGACGAGCACAATTTTTACAAAGGCTGAGAGCAATCCGTCCGGGCCGGAAGTAAAATTAAATTCTAACTCCAACCAATACTCAAAAGTACTACCCTCTACCCTCAGATATTACAGCATTGTTGAAAACAGGATGTGGGATTCCTGAATATAGCCGAAGAATTGCTCATGATCATGTTAGGAGCTCTGTCTGAATACACAGATTGGAATTTTTTTTTCAAACGTATTATTAAAGCTATCGTCACTGTTTTTAGTAAAAGGTTGTATGATTAACCTGAAGTGTGATGATTGTAGGATATTAATCCATATCATTCTGAATTGAAGTATGTTTCATAAAGTAGGTCATGGTGCCTAAATATTTACAAAGAAGAAATTTATTTCCTCATTATGAAATTTCTACTACTTTCTCACATTTTATTGACTGACGATTAACACACCCATTCAAGACTCATTACAAAACGATCATATCTTCACCTAATTGATGTGCACCAAATCGGAAGAACGTCAGGTGAAGCAAGACATATCTTTTATATTATACATCTGATAATTGTATCTATGCTTCTGCAAAGCGTCAAAGATTTTGGTAGTTTGTATCACAAATCACTCAAATCAATCTGTTCAACAATTGTTTACTTCAGCTGGTCTAAACAAATTTTAATACTTTTTTATCCTCGCAAAATGGTAATGGCACTACGTAAAATTTAATGTTTATGTTTGTAAACGAAACATAATTCTGTATTTGTTTTGTAAAGTATACTCCCACTAAGTTCCACAAGAATAAATTTACCAGTAGCTATATAAGGAACAGTAATTTAATTTATTGCGTAAAGGTCATAAAATTCAACACATGTCCTGCGCATGCAATCACCGCAAAATGACCGGAAACAAAGTATTACACACGACGTGCGTCAGATACATTATCACATATGGGAGTACGGGCATTCCCATACTGCGCAGCTTTTTATAATACCTGTTCAATTGTATTTACGTTGGGAAAGCTCGCCATACAACTGTTGAAACGTCTGCGATTAGATCAACCATTCAAAGGTATATTTTAAGAACAATTGGGTGTCAAATTGGTACTTTGGCTCGTGCAAGTCAGTCTCATTTGATTGTGTAGACAATATAAGAGTATCCCATTCGCATGGAGATATTATACATATTAAACATACGAAAAAAAAGAAAAAATTTCAAGGTCAAAACGTAAAGTAATAAACATAAGTTTTGTTCTTTGGCAATCGTCGTCATTTTTGATACATAGAGAGAGATTTTACGTGCAACCACGAATGTGGTATTGCCTGACTAATAAGCTGCTAAAATTTTATTTTAATGAATATTTGCAAATACAAACAGAGTAGCAATGAAGACATGAAGATAATTTATTTTTGAATTTACTTACCAAGTAAGTAACTAGTAGTAACTTCTCTTGACTAGAAGTATTTGTTTACTACTCGTATTACCCTACAATTGTGTTCTCGAAAGGACTAGAAAAGATTAGATATAGAAATCAAAATTGTGTTTTATTTTCGTGGACTGATTTGAACTTCACTATATTCATCCCGCCATGGGTGGTACGAAATAATCGTGTAGACTTGTATCTATTTGCATTCGGATTTCGTTTCGAAAGTGTGTTTTGTTTATTCTAGTTTGAGTGCGGAGACGTCAATTAATTTAATACTATTTTAAGCAAATGTAATGTTTAAAAAAAAAACTGACTCACTAGCTTAGCTACTGAGACACGTAAGTATATTATTATATTATTTGTTTTTGAAATTACAGGATATTACTATTTTTATTTTTGAAACAGATTAGGTTCGCTTACAATAGATACTACTAGAGTTCCCAGATTGAGGGGGAAAGGAGAAACTGTCATAAAAAAATACTGTGGCGAAAATATAACCATCTACAGATTGATTTTGCTGATTTGCTATTTGATTGCAGGTAGGTACTCATTACGATGAATGTCTTTGGATCTTGAGATGAGGTAGTCTAAAAGACTCCTGTATTTGCAGTGCTTTCGATTGGAATTCTGCTCCTGTCCCAAATTTAATTTTGGAGTAATAAGAAGTCTTATCGCTCTCGCAAATATATATATACATATGTATACATACATATGTACATACATATGTGGCGTGGTCAAAAGACCTTCCTCCGCACACAATCTTATGAAGAAGTCCAAGGAAGATTGTAGAGGCTTGCAATTCTGTTATCAGTGCCCTCCGGACAACTCTTACGGCGGTATGGGAAACAATGCTGCATATGCTTCCTCTGGATATTTATGAGGAAGAGGGTGCAGAGGTTCCTTAAGCCGGTGACTAGCTGTCAATGAGATCGGTATCGACTCCGGACATCGTTATTTATGTACATCGACAGTCAGCTAGCTTTAAAAACACTCGAATCACTAATTCTATGATCTAAATTGATTAAACAATGTCGCGCATCTCCGAATAAGATATCGAATACATAATTATAATCTCACATCGTGCTGGGTTCCGAGTCATTAAAACATCCTAGAAAAAGCAAATGAACTTGTCATAAGTGTCACTAAACATGAGCTCTCAACTGCTGAAAGGAAGCTTCATATACCCACGGCACAATGGCAAAATACAATAATTCTACATTAGCTCTGCATCAGGGAAATGCAGGGCGGCGTAATTTTGACGTGCAACCATGCTTGGAAGATGTTGTCAATGTTGAGCAGACCCAAGAGAACAAGTCTGTACCCTGGTCGGACTATAGACGGGCCATTGTGCATTAGACAGGCACGCCATGAGGCTTGGAATTCTGACCGACGAAAGTAGATTCTGGGTGAATATTTCTTCGAGAAACTTGAAAATATTGCTGTTATCAATAAAATCTGGAAACTCGTCAAAATGATTCCAATAGTAACAGAAGCGACCGAGCCGTGTGGTAACACAATGAATCTTTCCTGGTCCAAGTGCATCCTACCGTTAGCGCTGGATAGCCACCTGACCTAAACTTAACCTAGTAATGAGTTATATTCATTTTTGCATGCGGTGCAAAGCACTCCTCATATTCTCCTGAAAGCTCTACACAGGAGTAAAAACCATTCAATTCTGTTTCCAATCGTTCTTTAACATTTTGTCTGTAAGAAAAGTTGAAGTACAAAAAGTGCAAAGAATCATGATCCTCATCCTCATTCAAAACCATTATGGAACTATTCAAAATTATCGTTTTTTGTAGCTTCATATATACTGAACAGTACTTCAACTGAATACTGTCAGAATAAAGCTTACATATCATGAAATTGTTTTTCTTTTAAGTTCTTAGGTCATTTAGAAAAGCTTGGAAACTGTGAACTACTACGCTAAATAGCGATATCGTCATTTAACGACAAAATGATGGCGAGGTGACGAAGTGCTTTGAACAACCATTGGTTCGCATAATGTCATGACAATAAGGAGGACGAAATCGTAGATTTGTAGGGTACACACAGCACACAATTTGTCATAAAATCTGATCGCCTTTTAAGTTTTATTCAAATTGATAATGAATATTTGACTTAAATTATTCAATTCTATTATAAACGATATTCCAACAACAATTTGAAAATTTATGTTTGAACATCAAAAAAAAAAAAAAAAACAATATTATTGTTTGTCAGCAGTTTGATATTGTTTGTCAGCAGTTTGATACAACATTGATACAATATTTGCAAGTTATATCAACTATAAATTGTTGTAAAGAATTCTTAAATTTCAAACTTAATTCAAGCCTAATTCGAGCATTGTATCAACATTAATGATTAGTTAGCTTATCTTAGATTATGTCACATAAAGTACATATTGACATTACAAACTTGTATTTTTATTGTATTTTATTTTATCTACAAAATGAAACCTCTAACCACAATTATTTCCATATTATTTGATAGCATTGTTGTTTCGGTATTTAAATAGTTCCTTTAAATTATTTATCTTCCATGTTTATTATTATTAGTTACTTTTATTCATGTGGTAAATGCATTGAGTCACTACAAACTTGCAATCACGCTCTCTTACTTAATGAAATTCCTTTACATTTTCAATCTAACCGAAACTTGTGAAGACTTATTTTGCTTTTTATACCCTATCCCACTTCCGCCACGTAACGTCACTAAATTATATGAAACCGAAAATTTTTATTAACACAAAATATTTAGATATTCAAATTGGCTAAAATTCATCCATACATTATCTTTAGGCACACCTATGTACTTCTTACACCGACTTTCGTGATATATGATGCGTGTAACCTCCTCAAATGTTCGAAGTCATATCATAGTAATTCAATAAAAAAATGCAGTATGTCATGCCCACTTTGTTAAGGCTGATGAAAAGGAAGAGAGATAGGGTATCAAACAATCCGTTCCAGACGGATTGTAGTTTTTATACCCTATCCTAAGGGTATATTAAGTTTGACACATAGTTTGTAACATAGAGAAATAATCGAGATAGACCATATAAAGTATATATATTCGTGATCAGCATCAATAGCGAAATCGATTGAGCGATGACCGTCCGTCTGTCCGTCCGTCCGTCCGTCCGTCAGTCCGTCCGTCCGTCCGTCTGTCCGTCCGTCCGTCCGTCCGTATGTCACCGCTTTTTGGGCCTTAAATTTTGAGCTAGGACGATGAAATTTCATATCTGGGCTTCTGAGAAAAAGATACAGTACAAGTGTAAAAATTTTTGAAATCCGCCCACTGCCACGCCCACTTTTTCATAACTTCACTAAATTATATGAAATCGAAAAATTTTGTTAAGACCAAATATTTAGGCATTCAGATTCCCTACAATCCACCCATACAAAAGTTTTGGCCATGCCCACTTTTTGGGGGCGTTTTCATCACAAAACCGATTTTTGGGCCTTAAATTTTTAACTAGGACGCTGAAATTTCATATCTGGGCTTCCGAGAAAAAGATACAATACTAGTGTAAATTTTTTTTACATCCGCCCACTGCCACGCCTACTTTTTTATAACTTCACTAAATTATATGAAACCGAAAAATTTTGTTAAGACCAAATATTTGGGTATTTAGATTCCCTACAATTCACCCATAGAACAGTTTTGGCCACGCCCACTTTTTGGGGGCGTTATCATCAAAAAACCTATTTTGATAAAATTTTACATGTAACATCCTCAAATGTTCGACATTATAGCTATATTTGAGTATAAAATGCAATTTGGCCACGCCCACTTTATAGAGAGGAGGATAGGGTGTCATACGATCCGTTCCAGACGGATTGTAGCTTTTCTGTATGTTTCTGAATGTTTTTCGTAAAATTAAGCTTTTTTCGGGCTCCTAACTAATTTAACGACTTTCAATTCCTTTGATGTAGAAAAGACAGCCAGGAATCAATATTTTTCATTTTGTAAAAATAAATTATGCATTTTTTTTTTGCAACACAAATAATTGTCAAGTGCATACATATGTACATACATATACTTCTTTGCATCTTATTGCAAATAATCTACGACGACCACCATTCCTGGTGCGAAGCCAATAATTGCTTGCTAATTCAACATTTGACCGAGCTGACAGGGGTTTGTGATTTTATACTGAGGGTGGACAAATTAGCGGCTAATGACGCCCTTCGTTAGTGCCGGCCGTTGACAGAGTTCAATGCCATTGGAAAATTTTAATGGATTAATGTGTGGCGCAAGTGCTACATACATATACAAACATATTTATAATTTCGGTAGTGAGTGTGGTATTGTATTTTCCTTATAAATTAATGATTACGATAACATACTAAGAATTACATTTTTTTTTTTAGTTTAAATCAAGGTAAAGATTTCCTGTCGCTGGTTCATAAAAAGTTCTGTTAGGGTTGTTATTTTCATATGTATGTACATAGATTGCAATACGTCATCAATAATGTTCTGATTAGTCATAAATGTGGGTAATGACGCGACATTTCAAGCGCAATGGTGTGCTTGATAATTGCAATCTATTTAAAGAGTTTACCATATACGATATTCAATGACATCATAAGTGTCATTTTCAACTTAATGCGCCGACAACATATTTACTTTTGTATGTGTACCTACATATGTATGTATATTCAATGACGATTAAAATTTATTTTTAGGCCTTGAAGATGAATTTTTCTGATATTAGAACATACATACATTTCTACGTATGCACATATAGGGAAATAATTCGCCTGGTAATTTTTTAGAGTGAATCACAATAGAAAGAAAACATTTGGATCTAGTAGGAGACGTCAGACGAGAATGTTTTGAAAATTTATGCAGATTTAAAAGCTTAGGTGTTGTTACTACATCGGTGATAATATTTTAAGTTTTTAGTTGTGAGCCTATCACTTCTTACAGCCAATTTTAAAATTTGTTATGTGAACGCAGTAGATCAGTGCTTAGTGCGTCGGATTACTTAGTCAAAGGTTCAAACGTTCAAGGACAGAATCCCAGAAAATATAAGTTCGTTCCATGGTCCAACGTTTTCTTAGTAAGCTTCTTAAATACCACATTTCGGACTTGAAAAGCAAGACAGAATATATTAAATCAAATCAATAAATTCATGTGTATATGCACTTATAATGGGACGTGTAATATTTTTACGGATAAGGCTTTACTAATGTAATCCTTAAAATGCACATCTTCTGTAAAACTCTCGTTTTTTAAAACATAGATATAGCACTGATTCTAGTTTAGCAACTAATAAGTAAATCTTTTATTCTAATTACTTGTGCTCTATTCAAATACAAGGGGCTTAAAGGTCTAAAGGGCTACTATTGTCAATAAACCGCAATTTATTTTGAGTATTTATTCCAGTACCAAGTTTATGTCGATGTGTCAAAAACCCAGCAATGTGGGTGTAACTATCCGCAGACTAAATTGTTTCCTTGCATTTCTTACAAGATGGAATCTTGTGGGAACTATGTATTTGTGTGGGAACCATTCTCATATATGTATGTATGTATTTGGGCTCACTTAATCATGTCCAATCCCTATATTTATTTAAATTGATGAAAGGCGAAAATATTTGCAGTCAAATATTTAAATATTTGTAAAAAACATTTGGAATTTTTTTTCTTAAAATTCATTCTTTGTAACTCGCAATCAGGATTCTGCAACATCCAACAACTTCATTCAACTTGTAGTTCACTTTATTTATATGCAAATATTTTCGTTGGTTAAAGCTTATAGGTACAATCTTTAATGCTAGTAAATTGTAAATTTAATTTTAAATTCAATACGAAAATTTTATTTGTAATGACCTAAAATCTGTCATATTTTTCCATTCCATTACACTTCCATCCAGCCCACGACCCATCTAACCCAATCAGCAGTGTGAATCTCCTTGGCGATTGTTTATTAATATTCAATCGCGCTTTCAAATCACAGCGGCATTTGGCAGCTGACACTCCCATTTGTTTCACACGAGCGATGTCACGTTAGGCTTAAGAAGATCCCTGAAAGCTTCACGAAGAAGTCGGGGACATTATTAAAAACAAAAATTCATAATGTTATCAAAATTCATTACTACTACCAACGCAATGCAATGATTTTCATGCGAATGCCACGGGGGATGTCATTGCCTGACATTGTGCTGATTGGAATGCCTAATTGGCCTCATCTGAAGTGGTATCGTTGCTTGTTACACAGACCGATTGGTTCTCCTATTGTGTCCCGGAACACATTTACTGGAGAGACCTAATATTGATTTGCCCATTCAGCTGAAGGTGGTTGGACATCGATTTTGGGTTTTACTCTCCCACGAAACACGTACCGAAGGTTAGGAGGAATGGGGTTTTTGTCTTAATTGGATACTGGCTAGCAGAGTATATTTAGGTCCAACGATCGATTAAAGCCATTTCATGCGGTACGAACTTGTTACGTCGGTTATTAAAAGTTCTTTAACAGTTTCATTGTGGTTAAGTGCGCACTTTCTGCGAAATTACTAAGTAAGTTTATGAAGTATCATTACATACATACGTAGGTATGGCTACTAGGTCAATTGACCTAAATGAGGGACTGGGAATATGCGTGCTCGTGGGTGTTTGCTTATGGCAAGTACTTTGATACGTCACCATTTCGTAACTTGTGCGATAAATGTTGAAATGTGAATAAGTGTCATGTTAATAGTAATGAAAGTTAGGTCATAGATACGTAAATATGGCAATGATGGTGAAATATAATAGGAATTAATACATCTTGTTCTAAAAAAAAGAACATAATAACAATAAAGTGTTCTAGGAATTAAGGTATACTATCTTAAAATTTTTACATAAATATGTCGGTATGTATAATTGTACTTGTGTATGCATATGTATGTAGGTGAAACACTGGAACAAACACTGGATTTTGACAAGCGGATAGCTGTCATCGTACTTGTTTCATCTCATGCTAAACGGTGATAGGTTGGTATACCCGATATCAGGGTTAATTAATGTATTTATACCCTAAGGCTATATAACTAAGTTTGATCCATAATTAATATTAAATTTGATAACATCGTTTTCACTATTGATACTGGTCACGTATATGTATATGTACTTTATAGGCTCTATTTCGATTAATTTCTCTCTGTTACAAACTACTTATCAAACTTAATATACCCTTAGCATATAATAAGAGTAGCCAAAGGATATGCGAATATATGAGAGCACAAGCGTTCTCACACTAGTCTCTCACTATCAACTCCTACTCTTCACCTCCACGATGGTGGTTGCTGGGTATCTAGTACCTCAACTGGAGATTGGGTAACCAAACCCTTTGGAAGGTTGTTGGTAACAGCGATTGAGAGAAAGGGGAGGAATGCTATCTTACTAAAGCACTTCGTCTTGATCCAGGCGGCAGCGGACGAATTCCCTAGATGGAATGTCTACTATGGTGGCGTCTACCAGTTCCAGTTAGGCCGAACAATTAGTGTTATGTATCCCTATATCAGCTGCTTCGACATAGTCGAATCCCAGGTCTATAGCGGTAAACGAAGGCAAAACCAAGTATATGCTGTCAACAAGGAGGGACACTCAACATCGACGAATTGGACAGAACGTCACAATCGACAGCTATAACTTTGAGGTAGTAAGGGACTTTGTCTATCAATTCTGACAATAACACCTCGGCAGAAATAAAACGAAGAATAACTCTTGCCAATCGCTGTTTGTTTGGGCTAAGAAGGGAATTGAGTAGTAAGGCCCTATCCCCAACAACTAAGGAGACTCTATATAAGACCTTGATCATTCCAGTCCTGCTTTATGGCGCTGAAGCTTGGACTGTATCAAAAGTGGATGAAGTTATCCTCGGTCGCTTCGAGAGAAAGATTCTTCGTAAAATTTTTGGTCCCGTTTGCGTTGACGGGTTTTGGAGGACAAGATTCAACAACGAACTATAAGAGCTGTACAGCGACATCGACCTAGTCAAAAAACTGCGCATCAGTCGTTTGAGATGGCTAGGACATGTAGAGCGAATGGACACCAGTGCTTCGGCCCGCAGAGTCTTCGAATCCAACCCGGAGGGACAACGCAGTAGAGGAAGACTTCGCCTTAGGTGGCGCGCACAAGTAGAAGGGAACCTAAATAAGCTTGGAGTGCGCAACTGAAGGCAGTTAGCTACGAACCGAGCTAACTGGAGAGACTTGTTAGTTGAGGCCCGGGTTCACCCCGAACTGTAGCGCCACCTAAGTAAGTAAGTAGGTCTATAGCGATCTCCAATACTGAGTCAGGTTGTTGGAATAGAGTTGGCGGCGGATGAACCCTTAATGGGCCAACGGCAGCGCTCATATCCCCGAAGTGGGTTACTGACTCCGGAGAATCCGGCCCCTTGTCGTAGGGGCATAAAAGGAAACTGGTCTTCCAGGTTGGGGGTTGTGCGTCTGTGTAACTTCCCTACCACGGGATTGGCCGGGCAAAAAGAGGATGAAAAATTGTGACATTTACTACTGCGATTGCTAAAGAACAGAAGCAGCGCTTATTCGGATACGGATTTGTTATACGCGGCAGACTTAGGCAAAGCACAGACTTCATGACACCACGTCTGGGAACGGCCTTAGGCTTACTGACTTGCAGCGGGGCGAAGTATTAGTAGTCACGACCGGTGCTGAGAGTAGAGTCACAGTCGATGCTAAGAATATGGAAAAACTTCTTCTGCAGACTGTATAACGATGACAAAGACCAACATCTCGCTTTCAGGCAGACCATGTTAGCTAAAACTTCCATTCACCTGATCAAAACGACTCAACACTGTTTGCATTTCCACACAATCTTTCAAAAGTCTGTGCAACTACAACATAATTGGTAGAACTGGCTGTCACCGGTGCGTTCGCTAGTATTGGGTTTAGCGGTAAACGAGGGCAAATCCAAGTACATATATGCTGTCAATAAAAAGGAACACACAACATCAATGAATTGGACAGAATGTTGCAATAGACAGTTATAAGTTTGAGGTAGTGAGGGAAATTGTCTACCTTGGCTTTGCTATCAATTCTGGAAACAACACCTCGGCAGAAATAAAACGGATAATAACACTTGCCAATTGTTGTTTCTTTCGGCTGAGAAGGCAATTGAGTAGTAAGGCCCTATCTCGAATAACTAAGGAGACTCTATATAAGACCTTGATCATCACAGTCCTTCTTTATGGTGCTAATGAGTGGGCTTCATCGAAAGCGGATAAAGATGTCCTCGGTCTTTTCAAGAGAAAAATTCTTCGTAAAATTTTCGATCCCGTGTTCGTTGATGGTCTTTGAAGGAGGAGATTCAACGACGAACTATAAGAGATGCACAGTGACATCGACCTATTCAAAAATCGAATGGACACCAGCACTCCGTTCGTAGACTCTTGGAATCAAAACCGGAGCGACAACGCAGTAGAGGAAGACCTCGCCTTAGGTGGCGCGCACAAGTTGAAAGTGACCTCAACCGACTTGGAGTGCGCGGTTAGCCAAGGACTGGGTAACCTGAAGAAACTTGTTTTTTGAATCCCAGGTTCACCCCGAACTTTAGCGCCACCTAAGTAAGTAAGTAAGCATATAATAAGAACATACAAAGATGGGTGGTTCACGAGAGCGACCTTACTGCCCTCTGATGCAGAAAGACAGAATTAAACGTAAACGTTTTTTTTCCTATAAGAGCTAATTTTAAATATTTTTAATTTTTATTCTATCAATGCTAAACAAGGATATATAGGACATATGTATGTATGTATGTACATATGTATGTGGTCCCAAACATGCTTAATAGTTACTTTTCGATTGAACACATATAAAACATTTTAACTTCGTCAAGAATCTAACAAGTATCTAACAAATATCAAGAATCTCAGAAGTACTGGTACAGACAAATATTTCCTTGAATTAATCTAAAACCATTTAATGAATTTTTCATTAATACTGCATCCATATGTGGAAGCACGTGGAAGTAGTAAATATCCATCTTAAGCGACAAAACTATGTCACCTATTCGAATAGCAAAATGTAAGTGTTTTTAATGTAATAAAATGATAAATTAAAAAAAATATATAAATAAATTATGTCCGTCTTTGTGCAGTGACTTCTTTCAACACTTGCCACCCAAACAGGTCTACGTGACATCGTCCACCCTCTACTTATCCACACTGCAAAAAAAAAAAATGAAAATAAAAATCCAATTCGCGTACCACTACAATGAGCAAAAGTTTATTATTTTAATTACCAGACAATACGCAATAACACGGCTAATAACACGACCATTCTTAGTCGCATTCTAAACAACCATTCAGTTGGCGCATACCCGTGTGTCTAGAATGTCAATTCTACTTCCTCTCTCCATATGATGGCTTAGAGTACGAGTACGTTTAGATAGTCCGCATGCCGCTATCTCTATGGAATCGTAATTCCCCACTAAATCTAATAAAATGCTCATAAAGTTGCATTTTAGCTCAAATGTACTCACTACGTACACGTATATGTATGTATCTATTGAGTTAATATTATTTTTATTTCGTATTTTATTGACACTCCTCGTCTCGTCTTATTGTTGTTGACCGATTACCCAACAAAGGTTAAAGGAAATGGAAACAGAAATTAGCTTACAAATGAGCTGTCCCGGTATTTGCATGATGAAATTAAATAACCAAGCCCCCTTTTGTATTTTTCTTTTATTTTTTTTTTTGCAAGATTACACACTGCACAATTTCTTACATCGAAGATCAGCCGATGCAGAAAACTCAAGTCGACCATTCATATGCCTAGAAATGGAGCACCAGGCGGATAGCCGACAAAATACTTGAAAATCGCACTCAAGTGGATAAAGATAAAATGAATGAAGCTCTGCCTAATTGAGAGAGAAAGAACGTGACAGACAAAGGGGATGGGATTGGGCTGAAAATTGAGTAAGCTTTATTGTAAGCAAATGGAAAAATAACGAAAAGTATTCTGGAGAAATTACCGGATAGGGGGGCACTGCAGAGTAATTTGGCATTGAATGCTCGCCGGTTTGCGGCAAGCGGTATAATGAGATGAACTCATTTAGCCTAGCTACATATATTCTGGTTTGTAGCTTTAAAGGTTGAAGGGGGTTTCTTTTTGATGTGGTGGACTACTTTACAATGCAATCGAATTGAATTATGCAATTGATATACTTTTCTTTTGAAAATAACTTTATTCTGGCGGATGAGACGACTATGCAGCAAAGCGTAAGGTTGAGTCGGTTTTATGCAGTCAACATTTCCGTTTAAGTGATTAGTCATGAACTTGGTTTCCCTAATTATTTTGGAATTGATCAAGATCATCTCTATGAAATTTATTTTCATTGCTGATTATCTAGGTCATAATCATGAGATCGATATTCGTTGGATAATCTGTAAATGTATTGATAAATAAAACGCTTGCTCTTAATTTATTTTTTGGTAACTAAGACAATTCCTTGTAGTAAAGAACATTTGAATAATGAATCGAACTAAAGTTATATACACAACATACGTCTTATAACCTCTCAAAGGGTTTTTGACAATAAACTCTACTGTTGTTTGTAAAAATTCTTTTAGTAAGGTAATGTTATCTGGGAATTGCGCTTTAAAACACACCGCACGGAACAACAGTGGTTGTGACTTAAAAATTATTGATAACCTTCTTCACCATTGCGGCTAATATACTTAATCACGTTAATAAATTTCCTTTAAAAACGCCTTGGAATTAAGACATGACGGGGAACTGGTTCCTAAATGGAAAATATGATAATATCGACTAGTATATAGGTAAGGATTAGCGAAAAACACAGATTATCGGAGCAC
Organism: Xylota sylvarum; assembly: GCA_905220385.1. Taxonomy (NCBI): domain Eukaryota; kingdom Metazoa; phylum Arthropoda; class Insecta; order Diptera; family Syrphidae; genus Xylota; species Xylota sylvarum. Next base: position 126,628,051 of record LR999957.1, read on the forward strand.
GGATAATCGAGGTTCTACTGTACTTTAGAATATTTGGAATACTGAATGTGAATGCTGCTTAACTCGATTTCTAAAGAGAAACTATTCTACAGGACTAATTACCTCGATAATGTGAACCTCGAAAATTGGAATTATCCAAAAATGTGAACTAAAAAACATTTGCACCATATACCTACCTACCTACTCTAAAATGTGAACTCAAAACTAATTTTTGATACTCTATTCGAGTATCTTTCTTCATAAGAAAAATCACCTCCATTTGGTTCAACTATGTGTCCTATTTAAAAAATTCCTCATTTGTGCATTTGCTTTCTTCTACATATATTCAGAATTTGCGGCTACGGCCCTTAGCAATCAAAAACACTACAAGTTTCTTACAATAAAAGGAAAGGCTACATTCAGTAGAGCAGTACGTTGTCTCTAATGCCACGATAACTGCAGTTGAAAAACTCAAAAAGATTTGGGAATCTTTTGTACTGCGGAATCTAGCAATGAACTGGCAGATCCTCCTGAGTGCTTTTTTATCTCGATGGCTAAAAAGACAGATTTAGAAAAACATATTCAACTGATTTACTGAGAAGTAAAGATTTTTTTTTCAATGAGCAATTTTAGTAAGCGCTAAATTGCGAAGTCAGCATTGGATGGGTTTAAAATTTTCGCAGTAAAAAAAGGATAAGAAATGATCAACCAAATAATCGTTATACATTCGTATCAACCCCCAAATACTTCTTTGTTTATGAACATCGAACGAGAAAGGATTATACTTGCAACCGGGTTGTATTACCGTGTCCAAAAGTCCTATGTCCAAGTGTCTGTGGCCAAATGTCCTATGTGGAGTTGTTCCATGTTCATTTGTACCCGATCCAATTCAACAACCGGTTGCTCAAAAATATGGTCTTAGTCAAGGAACTAAAAATTCCCGGAAACTCTCAAAATTCTTAGGCTTCCTCAAATGTCTTGTATAAAAGGTTTCGAATTGCACTAAGCTGAAGTTAGAGAAACACAGCTGGCATTCGGTTGTCTAGGCTAATATGGTGTTTGGCTTAGATAAACGGCACGCATTCTCAAACTCTGGTTGAGGAACATTAATTAGCGAATATCCGCACCGATATGAACTAGAAAACTGTTGGTGAATATTCTTCTTGAATGGTTTCGCTAATTTCCGCTGTGCAACACAAGCGTGCGTAAGAGTTGCCAAGAGATAAATTTTAAATAGATTGTCTGATATGAAAAATACAGAAAATATGGAATATTCTACTATAAAAAACTTGGTAGAGCAATAATGCACGAATGTTTATTCAATTTCGTGATGGTAATAATTTTTCCACAACATATGTACATTACAATTACATTACAATAGCCTACATATACATATGTATGCCAATTTTAACAGCTATTCGAATAAACTTTCCGTTTCCTGGTATAAGCTTGACTGGTGATGTATGTATGTACATAAAAATGTACGTATGCAAGCGTAATATTTTAGCTATATTGACATTACGTGTATTTTGTAGGTACATATGTATGTACGTACATACTTGCTTTGCAAAAAAAAAATTGTTTTCAATTTTATGCTGACATCATGAAACTGAACTATGCAAGTCGATTACTGTCCTGGGTGGTTTATCGTATTTATGACATTAAGTAACATTATATCTGTTATTTGTTTAATCTCAGGTTCAGTATGTTTCACGGCGAATCCAAGCGGATTAAAAAATTTTGTACTTGTATCTTCGGATACTTTGTAAAAGAATTTGAGATTTCGAAGTGACGCATGAGATCTAGGAAAAATTTTGTACGCGTTTTCAGCGTAACAACCCAATCTGATTCCTAATCTAATTCGTGCTTCTTATAAAGGAGATGAGGCTAAATTATATGGAACTTGGGCCGTACATCAATGAGACTGGTATTAAAATAAAGCTTAGCGTACATTCAAACCATGAAGTTTTATGAAAATCGTATTTGGGGATTTTGAGATATTTTATGTGAAGTTCCAATAATTTTTGTCCGTTTATATCCATATACATACATAACATCATACATATATCATAAGAAGGGTAAAATGCAAATGCATACATACACGTACGTATTTGGTATCAAATGAAAGATCTTTCGAATGAAGTAAAAATCATAGTTCTAAAATTTTAAATTTTTCAAATAATTAATTAATCTCTCAAGACTTTATTTTATTCAAAACCACTTATATCTGAGAAGTCTTCAGCGACAACGTGCCTATTTTTATACCCTATCCTAAGGGTATATTAAGTTTGACACATAGTTTGTAACATAGAGAAATAATCGAGATAGACCCTATAAAGTATATATATTCGTGATCAGCATCAATAGCGAAATCGATTGAGCGATGACCGTCCGTCCGTCCGTATGTCACCGCTTTTTGGGCCTTAAATTTTGAGCTAGGACGATGAAATTTCATATCTGGGCTTCTGAGAAAAAGATACAGTACAAGTGTAAAAATTTTTTAAATCCGCCCACTGCCACGCCCACTTTTTCATAACTTCACTAAATTATATGAAACCGAAAAATTTTGTTAAGACCAAATATTTAGGCATTCAGATTCCCTACAATCCACCCATACAAAAGTTTTGGCTACGCCCACTTTTTGGGGGCGTTTTCATCACAAAACCGAGTTTTGGGCCTTAAATTATTAACTAGGACGCTGAAATTTCATATCTGGGCTTATGACGAAAAGATACAGTAGAAGTGTAAATTTTTTTTACATCCGCCCACTGCCACGCCTACTTTTTTATAACTTCACTAAATTATATGAAACCGAAAAATTTTGTTAAGACCAAATATGTAGGTATACAGATTCCCTACAATTCACCCATAGAATAGTTTTGGTCACGCCCACTTTTTGGGGGCGTTTTCATCAAAAAACCTATTTTCATGAAATTTTACATGTAACATCCTCAAACGTTCGACATTATAGCTATATTTGAGTATAGAATGCAATTTGGCCACGCCCACTTTATAGAGAGGAGGATAGGGTATCATACGATCCGTTCCAGACGGATTGTAGTTTTTCTGTATGTTTTACATAAAAGAGCATGTTACCCAACATTAAATAAGAACCCTAAGTGGTTCAAATCAATCACCATGTGCTCAATATGCATGTACGTGATAAGTACCTGAATTAAAAAAAATATACTTTACTTTCAAAGTCTTTAAAGATTAATTGATTATTTTAAAAATTGAAAATCTTAGAACCTTGATTTATACATGCGTAATTCGAAAGATAATGAAATTATCTTTTTGATACCACATACATGTACATACATATGTGCGTTTTACGCTTCTTATGATATATGATGTTATATGGATATAAACGGACAAAAAATCATCTGATCCATCCATCGAATCCATCCGCAATACGAATTTCACACAAGAAAATCTCAAAATGCCCATAATCGATTTTCATAAAACTTTACAGTTTCAATGTACATATGTACATGCTAACATTTCCTTTCTACAAATCTAAAATTTTTCTGGGACTACTAAAGATTTCTCTTAAAAAAAAAGTGGTAGTTGTCAAGTAACATAGTACAGACTCTTTGATTCGCTAATATTAAGCTCTCTTGAAAGTATACTAAATATAACATAGTCGACAGGGGAGCTTGCTTTGTGTTTACAATGTGGTTCAGCTGTAGAGTTACAGTCCACCCTGAGAATATGGAAAAACTTCTACAGATTGTATAGTGGCGACGAAGACCAACATCACGCTGTCAGGAAGAATGAACTATTCAATCTGATGACTAGATTTTTTTTAAATCCAACATGGCTGCTGGACCTGACGGCGTATCAGCCTATCTACTTAAAGTAGCTGGGAATTACTTGGTAGGGAGTATACACCAACTCATTTCAGACGAGTGTATGCCTGATTAATGGTATCTCGTTTGTTCGATTAACAAGAAAGGAGACCTTCTCAATTGAGCTAATTACAGAGCCATCATTCTCCTCAATATCACGTACAAGTTCTAATCTGATATATTGTGACAACATTGGAAACCTTTCGTCGGCAACCTTACCGACCTTAGACAAGGTGATGTACTTCATGTGACCTTTTTAAGATTATACTTGAAGGAATTATGTAAAACACGCAAGGAGGTACGATCCTTCAAAATGCGTTTAACAGTAAATGAGGGCAAGTATATGTTGGCAACTCAACATCGACAAATTGGAAGGAATGTCACAGTCGTTAGCCAGAAGTTTGAGGTAGTTAAGGACTTTGTCTACCTTAGCTCTAGTATTAATTCTGACAACAAAACCTCAGCAGAAGCAAAAACAAGAACAACCCTTGCCAATCGCTATTTCTTTGTCTGAGAAGGCAATTGAGTAGTCAAGCGCTACCTCGAACAACTAAGAATATTCAGAATAAGATCTTGATCATCCCTGTCCTACTTTATGGCTCTGAAGTAAGGACTTTATCGAAAGTGGATGAAGATATTCTCGATTGTTTTGAGAGAAAAATTAAATATTTAGTCCCGTTTGCGTTTGGGAACTATCTAAAGATGCAGATGCTCACAATTTGATTGTGATCTTATTACCCATACAATTTAGTTATATGTCCACATTTTAAAGGAACAAAATTCCATTATTTAAGAAAGCAACATATACCTTATTTATAAGATGCCACTGGCACCAGCAGTAGGTGCATAGATCGGCTAAGTAGTTTAAATACACTGAGTTACAAAAAAAATGGCGCACCTTGACATTTCGCAATTACTTCAAATAAGTTGGAAAAAAAGGTTTTTTTTTTAATACAGTTTTGTTTATTAATATTAAAATAAGTAATTCATGTCAAAAAAAAAAATTAAAAAAGGAAGACCTTACAATCTTTTTCTCCAGCAGGTCCCAAACGTGTTCAATGGGATTCATGTCCAAGTTCATCACAGGCCAGGCCATCACGTCGATTTCCACTTCTTGCAAATATTCGGTAACGCACCTGGCGACGTGTTGTCTAGCATTGTCTAGCATCAGCAAGAAGTTTTCCTCCATAATTGGTGCGAATAGAACCACATATTTCTCCACAATGTTGGTGATATAATACGTAGAGGTCACTGATCCTTCCATGATGCACAGCTCGGGTTTTCCGCACATGACAATTTCTGCCCACACTATGACGGATCCGCTCCAGAAATATTCCCGCTGGGCAACTGTTGCCGAAGAGTATCTCTCATCTTTTCATCCCCACACTCTGCTACGTCTATCTGTTGAGTGGAGACGAAACCTGGAGTCAACAGTGGAAAGTACTCTACCCCAGTCGGCCTCTGTCCAATCCTGTTGAAAATTAGCAAATTCAAGTCGACGTCGCTTATGTTGTACCGTGAGTCTCGGTACACGAGCAGGTCTTCTTGCTCTCAGGGCACTTTCTACTAATCGCCGCCTCACCGTTTGAGCATTCACAGCTGTCCCTCTAACAGTTCGAAGTCTGTGAGCCAGCTCAACTGCTGTTTAGAGACAATTCCAAAGACTTTGAATCACCAAATATCGGTCATCCCTTGTAGTAGTTACTCCGGAGCGACCTGATCCTTGACGCAGTTTGTAGGAGTTGGTCTCCCAGTACCTGTAATGGCTTTTTTTAACGTCTTCTCCGGTTTTCTTATCATAATATCGGAATAGACCCGGCCACCCTCAACTTAAGCCAGCGCACAGGCGACTTCTTCTGCCATTATTTGCATATTTTTTTTTGTACAAAAATCAGTAACAACTAATAACTAATCAAATTAAAACAAATCCAGAACAATAAACTTAATAAAACACATAAGGGGATCATAGAAGCTAAATTTGGTATGTCTCACGTCTGTAGGAAAACACGAATACAACACGGTTTTCTTCAATACGATGTCCACATCACAAAGACCATTAAACTAGTAACCCACTAAAAACAAATAAAGCTCGGCAAAAACATAGCGGCATATTACCAAAATGATAACAATATACGAAAAGGTATCACTTTTTATATCATGCTCAATTCCCTGAGCTAAGTTGTCTTACCTGCTGCAGGCCGCCAGATTAGACATCCATAGGATAGAATGGGTTTGATGACGGCTCTGTACTTCAAATGTATGATGGTTGGCTTAGCCCCCTAACATTTTTTTTTCCAAAGATTTGACTACATGTATAGAAAGCTATAACTGTCTTTTATATCCTTTCTGAGGTGTTTATTTCTTTCCAAGCCAGCTTTCAACTCAAGTATCCCACCTTATCGCAAACTTATATTATTTTATGAAGATTATGAAATTAAGCACAACTCACCTTTTACATGTAGAAATAAATACTGTTTGCATTTTCACAACTCTTTTTAAACTACATACATACTTACATATGTACAAAAATTATGTAGTGAAAGCACTTTACATCATTGTTGCCACTTAAGGGCTACATTCATCTTTACTTTGAAGTACATTCCTGCTGTTAGACAACTGATTGATATATTGAAATACCTTATTTCCTTTCGCTCAATTAAGTCAAATGTAGGCCACATAGAAAAATGTGTCACCATCATTAAGGTGATAAATGAGATATGTCCTTATTTCTTATCTCGTTATCCAACCGCCCTAAATATCATGCTATCTACAGCAATTAATTAATTCATTAATTGATTGATACCATCACCTCGAAGCCTCGTAGTAATCTGTACGAAACAAAAGCAACCAACAGTGTTACACATTTCGTTTCAACCGAAGGCAACACGAACCCTAATCAGATACTTTTGCCGCGGATTCAAATTAATATTGTGGCATCACAGCCAAATCGATGTCACTTTCAATTATCCTTCCCTATAGCTCTGTCATTTTTCTCTCTTGGCTTTCCCCTTCTTAACTGAAGTACGATTACTTGGTTGTGATGTTAGTGATTGCTTCGCAGTTGAAAAATAAACGAAAAGATGTAAGTTGCAGATGAATTGAAGTGCGCAATTTTTCGATTCTGCTAGTTAGATTTTTGTTTCGAAAGTATAATGTAATAATGTTTAATATGTATAAAAAGGGATGTATATATAATTATTTCTTAGTGACAATTTTAGGACAAATTATCTCCATATTTGTTCTAAAATTGTCACTAAAACCATTGTATTTCGACTGAGCTCTGTTGAACTACTGTGAAATTACAGTTCGAATTCCAGAAAACACTAGCGAGCGTTTGACAAGCATCCGAGAGTAGAGTTCGGTTGAGCAAGATCCTAAAAAAAATAACAAACATTTGGAAGCGTCATGATCAAACTAAATAATTAAAACGCGTAACATGAATTGTTAGACTCAACTTTTAAGTCAATTTATTAAAAAAAGACTTCAAGGATGATCGGGTGATTCAAGATCTGATGCTGTTTGAAATGTAAAATACACATGATTGTCACTAGGAGGCGTATTATTGTTTTTTTTTTTGTAAGCGGTTGCTACTTTTGTAACTTTGTTTTACCTCTCTTGTCTAAAACCCCCATTTACACTTGTATCGATCGGGAGGAGACGTATTATAAATTCCTACTTCGACTGAGTGCAAAGATTGTTTTGAGATCGAGGAGAGATTCAGTAATGTATTTATGATTTTATATTTGTACACCATCTTCGAAGTCATCCCAAAAACGAGTAGTGTTTCCCATATGTTTTTCTTAAATGTGTGTGATGAATCCACCAACAGCGTTTCCAGTCTTTTTTGAAATTAATAAATAAAATTGAAATTAATAATTAAAATAGTAAACTAAAAATGATTCTCGAACCGTTATCGATGTCAATACAATGGGCGCACTTAGTGGTAGTAATAATTCAAAACCCGTCACTGGGAGTTCCACTTCATCCCACGACGTTTTCAGAAATTTGTTGAATTTTGGGGAGGTCACGAATTGTATAAGCGCCTAATGTAGTAGCCCGTCGCTGCTTCCGAAGGTCTTGTTGATATTCGAAATTATAATTGTTTGCTATTAGCCGCATATGATCTTCTTACCATTTGCTGATCCCGGATACAATAAAATAGCTGCTTTAAACTATCTCTCATTCACGTTCATTTGCTTGACTAGGTATATTCAACCCTATTGTAATGACAAAATAAACTAGCAACGACTTATTAGTGGGTGAAGTTGGTATTTGAAAAAATGGGGAATAGAAAGATACTTACGTAAGCATGTAGTGATCTGGAAAACATTTTAATCTACTGGTAAATTATGCCATTATTATATAACTTATAATAACCGAGTCTTTGTTTTTGACTTACATAGGTATGATCGTTGGTGACCATAGTGACCATATTTTGCCATAACTTCGGTGTTGGAGGCAGCGGCAAAGGAAGTGTTCTAAGACATTATCTTCGTAGTTGGCGCTGACGTTTGTCTCTATCATTTGTTGTGATGAGGATCGTTGTCTGCTGATGGAGAAACGTTTTACAGATCTAGCAACGGACAACATTGCTAGGCTGATGGTGAGCATGAAGGATGACTGGGTTGCAGTTAAAACACTGCAAATAGGGAGCTGCGAAACGCATAAATGCATAGCAAATTCTAAATTGATATGGATGTTATTATATACATACATATATATGTAGGTACATACATAGGTAAATGACAAAATCGTACAATTCAAAATGTCTGCATTTCCATACTGCAATTGTTAAAGTTTCTTGTAATGAATTGAAAGATATTTCATTTAAGTTATTTTATATAGATACATATATGAACAGTTTTTTTTTTCTCCAGGACACTATTTTAGTCACTTACAAAATATTTCCAGTGCCAATGCTCTAGCTTATTTTAAAAAAAATTCTACATCCATTTATTATATGTATGTGTTCTCCCCCATAATTTTTTGAAAACAATAAAACTTTTTCAACATACATTTTGTACATATGTACATATGTAAATAGGTCCTTCTGTGTAATCATACAATTTCAATTGTTTAATAAATTTATTGAATAAAGATACTACCTAATAGGAAATAACTTACCTAATAACTAGTACCGATTGATTAAAAATGCATATTTGCTTTAAATATTACATAAGTGAAATTTTATTAAACTGTTAATAAATGTATGAAACAAAAAATGAGATGAAAATTATTGTACCACACATTTTAGTAGTTGTGTATAACTACATATGTATGTAATTGCTACTAAGAGTACTAATCAGTATTAGTGATGGAAAAAATGCTAGTAGTAATTGAAAAATGTGCTGGTAAACAATTATAATCCTCTTCTTGAGGTTATTTTACTTTTTAGGGTTGACTCCAAATTTATAAATGACATTATGTACATAAGTCTCACCAGGCTTCAAGATAACTGATGGAAAATTTTCCTAAAAAGGAGAAAAGGAAAATGGACAATTGTTTTGTATTGCAATTCAACGAAAAATATATATATGTATGTATATACATTTTTTACACTTACATGGTTAACAGCATCTGGATACCCTTGGGTCTCAAAACAGAATGCGCACTGGCGCACGTACTCTGCTTCCCCTTTTCCTACTATAGGACGTTCCTGGAGAAGAGAAAGAAACACGAAAGGTTTTACAACATGAATAAAATTTAATGTTGTAACTTTGATAAATATTTATGAGATTCGATTTCAAAATTTTTGAGGACAAAATATACTCAGGGTAATATCTGGTGGGACAAAGTGCTTGTGAAATCATAATGGCCTCCAATTTTGGACAACATTTGTGTCGTATAGATACGTTTTCGATTGGATCCGTTAATTAACTGTTTATTGTGTGTTTATGAGGCTTTATAGAAACTTGAAGCAAATTTCAAAATTAATTTAGACGCACGTGGGGACCTATTCTAGCAGAGGCATAGTAAGCAATCAACTCATTTGGGGACTTTTTAGACAAGGAAAATAATCAAAAATTGACATTTAATTTAATAACTACTAACTAACTATAAAGGTACCACATGGTCAATGTTCATCATTTATGACGTCCGTGTAGAAACAAATTTTTTTTTATCTGTTAATTAAAGCATAACATCAATTCCGTAGGGAGAACTTAGCACCATTTCCAAAATATACATTTTATGACATTTAATAACATGCAAACCATGCAAACCAATGAATGGCAACATAAATAAAATCTTGAAGCGCTAATTCCTTTCCCAATGAGTGCAACAAGTCAGTGTTTTAAGAAAAGCATGTTTATGTATTCTATAGTTTACATTCAATATGCTGTTGGGGGAGATTCCAACATACACTTACCATTGCACCCAAATTGGGTAAAGAATTGCCAGTATAAAACTGTACGCCAGGTTGGTCAGAAGCCACTTCCATCCAACGATTAGTTCTTGGACAAACTGCCCTGTAAATATAAAAAGATTAAACCCAGTTATGTTTGTGAACGATTTGCACTCACTTTGCAATTACAGTAATTTCATTGTTTTCCAGGTTGACACAAAAGTTGTCATCGAATCCTTGACCACCCTGTTTCATCATATGGCCACCCAGTTCTGATATTTGTCTAAAATCAAAGGCAGTCCCTTGGACATCCGATAACACACCGGTCGGAATAGAATCGTCATCAGTAGCAGTTATTTTGTCCGCTTTAATGAAAATGTGAGTATCATATAAAGCACCCCTACCAGCTGCCTGTGTATGGGAAATAGAAAATTCGCAATGACAATACGGTCTTGTTGCATTGTTTCCAGTTCTACTTACGTGACCGGCCAAGTTAAAGTACGAATGATTGGTCATGTTTACCGGAGTTGGCTTTGTAGTAGTTGCAGTCATTTGCACATGTAAACAATTATCGGCTGAAAGCTGAAAGCGTACAGTAGCCTTAACTTCTCCAGGAAATCCCTCGTGTCGATCAGGTGACACATGCTGCAATTTCAAAGTGCAAGTTTCTTGCACCAATTCAATAACCGACCAATGAGCGTGGCTGAAACCAATGAAGCCACCGTGTAGAGTGTGTTTTTCCAAAATATTCTGGCTAACTTTTATCTGTCTGCCATCGAGCATGAAGCGTCCATTACCAATACGATTGGCAACTCTTCCAACAGTAGCACCAAAATAAGGGTTAGTTTTGGGATTAGTATAACCTAGAAACATAACATTCAGAATTGTAATTCGAATTAAATATTAGACTGAAATTTACCTGAAATATCGTCAAAGCCCAGAACGATATCATCAACTGCACCCTTGGAATCGGGAACTTTGATGCTAGTAATTGTAGCACCCAGGGTTATAACCTATGCGTTAAAGGTAAAAGCATTGAAGGAGATGATTTGCTAATGTTCTGAAATACATTGTTTTTCGCTGTGTGTTTTGTGTACAGACTTTGTGGGAAGGAAATTGAATGAGATTCTGTTTGGCTATTGGTTTTTGAGGAATAGGACAACAAACTAATGTGGGTCACAACAACAATTATTAACTAAAGTAGGCAGTCTGTGTCGGCCTATGATTGGAAATTAGTTTTCAAAATTGAAAGAAGATAGCAGCATTTATATTGTTGGTAAATAATGTTTAGAAGAACAAAATGTGCTATTAAATTGCACTGCTGTCATGTGTTCATTCACATTCTATAGTATATATGAACTTAAAGTAGGACAGACTAAAAACTTATGCCTCACATTGTATCTTTTTGTAAGACCTGTATGATATGTAACGCTCTACTCGTAGAAATCTTCGCTCATAACAACGAAATATTTTCTGCATAAAATCTTGAAAAAAGATGTGAATACTTAACGCATTACTTTACGGAGAAGAAAAACAAACAGGTGGAGGTCAAAGCTTAAAAGGTCTCATAGGCCTAGCTTATCGAAGGGATAGGGGACTTCATGGATCATAGATTTGGTCAATATGATTTGTAAAAGATCATACCCATAATCAAAATGAAAAATTCCAGATACACATAATGTAGATACACACATATGTTTGTACATACATAATTTATAAATTTTTTTTTTAAGATAAGAAAGTAGTTGAAATATTAGGTTGGGACCACGTTGTTTTTGGATATTTATTTGTTTGGCTTTTCAATTACATATATAAATATGTAATTATAAGGGGAAAGAAGGCTTATTAAATTCGAATTAACCAACAACAAGATAAGTTCAAAGCTTTTTTTATTTGTCTTGAACACAAATATAAATACTATACTACAAATTATAAATATTTTTTGTGTGGATTGACTATTTATATTCCTACATTTATTACTTTTACATGAAACAATAAAAATAATGGCGAAATTAAATCTGAAATAGTTTCTACCGTTTTACTTGAATCGTGAAGCCTTCTTGAATTTCAAGAACTTAGTAGACAACATTTTTGTTCTCATTGAACTGGTCAGTTAATTTATCCACAGAATATATGCTCAGGTGATAGTTATAAAAAGACGAGTAGAAGTAATTAAAATCAACATGCTGCAGATCGGTTTGAAACTATTCACACGAAAACTGTTCTGTGCTAACGGCATGCCACCTACTCTGACCGCTAATCGTCTTTTCTACCCACTCTAATTTATGTACGTAGTTTCACACAGCTGGAAAATAGCAATGTTTCTTCGCAAGTGGCACACTGAACTCACCTGAACTACCATACGATTCTGATTAGTAAAGGTAAACCGACGAATAGTTTCCATCTTGCCGGTGAAGGGATCCTTAGCGCTACCAAAAGCATCTTCAGTGATTGCAAGCATTTTTGTTTTATTTTATCCTCAGAAAGAGTTGTCAGAATAATAAAATAAAATAAATTTGTTGACCGTGGTGCGAAAACTGAAAATCAAAACTGTTGCTTCGTCTGGCAATTCGATCGTTTTATTGTCGTGATTATTTTCGGAGTAGAGAAACGCCGTCCGCTCGCTGAAATTAAAGCGTCCCGCTCGGTGAGAGTGAATAAACTAATTGCTGCAATTTTCCAGCTCTCTCTTTACATCTATTTTTATTGCGGTTCCTTATCAAAGCGAGACGAACAAGAGAAATTCGCGAATGTGGTTAGATAAGTTAGTCGATATTAGCTCAGCGCTTTTGTGTTATCAGTTGAGTTGTCAGCGTCGACCGCAGCAAGGTGAGGTGTTTTCAGTGCACCTACTTGAATGTTGTTTATTTATATTTTATATTTATATTTTAATAACTTTTTTTTTTCTCTGTTTACTTATTTTGAAGTGCAGACCACATGGTTACATACATACTATCGCATGAGTGTGCTACATTAATTATTTAGAAGATTGTTACGTGCCAATTGATTTGATGTGTGGAAGACAAGTAGTGACTAAAATCTCGAATAAATAGTTCTAGACCAATCATTCAAAACAAGTTCATTGGATAATATGAGTCAAATTGAAATGGAATTTTTCTCACTCAATGCGTGCATATGTACTTATGATGCGAGGGTCAGGTTTTATCCACACCATGTAGCACTTTTTCGTTTTTAATTAACAACTATGTTTCTATGCACATATGTACATACATATGTATATATGGTGCTCTGAAATAAAGTAGATAGATTGAAATAAATCGAAATCCGAAATAATGTCGATGTAAATTTTGTCAAAAATAAGAATGAGAACAGAGGAGATGATCATTTATCGGTGAAATGAAAATGGCAAAAATGTAGAAATGCATTTGGAAAGAAATTCGAACACTGAACTTAGATGAGTAGGTAAAAATTCCTTTACTTCAGGACGTTGAAATCGTAACAGATAGTATGAACTGATCAGAAGTCGAGAAGGTTCTTTTTGGGTAAAGGTTGTTAATTGGCTTTATTTGGTTAATTAGCCAGATTTAAAAGGCGTAAGGTTTATGCGACGGACGTCTATAAAAGGTAAGGTGAGAGGCTGCAAGAAAAAGGAAAAAACATTTATGATTACTTGTTGCATATGAGATATGACGGTGATAGGGGCGAAGAGTCGAGTTCAGGAAGCTTATTTGATTAGTTTCAACATCGATGGTATCGCAGATTCTCCGAGTAATAAAGTTATGTTATATGGTATATACATATGTACATACGGGTTCAGCCTGATACCTGGGTGTAATTCTAGATTCCAAACTAAATTATAAGGATAACACTGCTGAACACTTCAGGAAAGCAAGCGTAACACGTGGGGTTTTAGACCAGCTGTGGTGTACTGGATATACACGGCGGTCGTAAGACCCATTCCTACATATGGTTCACTGGTATGGTGGACGGTACTGGAGAAGCAATACCAGCTTTCTAACCTCACCAAAATCCAGAGGGCAGCGTGCATTGGAGTCATGGGATCAATGAAGACAACACCAACAGCGGCAATGGAAACCATGCTCAGTTTCATTCCACTTGACATATACTGTGGCAGTCTAGCGGATAAAACCGCTGTAAGACTGAGTAAAGACCGAATGTGGTCATCGAGCCTGTACGGCCATGCCTCAATTTTGTCCCGATGGGGAAAAAACAATTCCTTTAGAATAAATGATTGCAGCGTCTTTCAGGCAGAAGTCACAGCCATCATACAGGCTACTAAGATTATAAGCGAGAGCAATATCGTTGGCAGAACGATTACAGCCAGGTAGCCGTAAAGGCTCTGGACTCCGCTATAATCAGATCAAGGCTTGTGAAGATCTGCAAATCAGTCTTGAATGAGATATCTAGAGCTAATGCGGTGACCATCTGTTGGGTGCCAGGGCATACGGATATCGTAGGCAACGAAAGTGCTGACGAACTTGCTAGGAAAGAGTCAGCGCTGCACCTATCGCGGGCTCTTCCTTTTGTAGTAACCCCAATCAGTTCCTTACAGAAGAAAATAGAGGATGAAGCCATCGGTCGAGCAAATAGTCGCTGGGTTCATCTGGAAACATGCTCAACAGCCAGGGCCCTATGCCCGGGTATCGGCAAGAAGAGATCAACTTCTCTGGTAAAACTGAGTCGTTATAAAGCACGGGTCGTTTCAGGGATAATTACTGGTCATTGTGCCATTGGTGTCCACGCGGAGCGACTCGGTGTACTACATAATGACTTCTGTAGAAGCGGCAGGGACGAAGAGGAAATTGAGTCAGTTCGTCACCTGCTGTGCGATTGTCCTGCCCTATCCGTCAGAAGAATGCGGACTCTTGGTAGTTACTTCTTCTCGGATTTGGAGGACTTGGGTAACGTAGAGCTGACGGACTTTCTGAGATTCATATCATTATCTGGGTGGTTCCAATAGCAATAGCTTTATAGGTTTCCGGGGTTAAATGATTGGATACAATGGACCCGAACTGTGGTCTAAGTGAGCAGTGACATTGTCACAAGGCACCCATCTACCTAACCTAACCTACATACATACGTTGACTATTCAAGAATTTAGGAAAAAAATTAATTCTTCTAAAGTACAAAGAAAACATATTGAGCTGTAGTACTTTAGAAGTTCGTAGTATACGGTGATATTTTAACTGAGGTTGTCGGGGTCACTACAGTAGCTCTTGTACCGGAAAGCAACCAAAATGCTTTACGTGCAACGAGTTCGGGGACAAATCGGTGGATTGTCTATGTATAAATGGCATCACACGAATTTCGCTTTCAGTAAGAGGACTATCAGCTAACTCTGTGGAAACGTTGGGTTATCTTAATACTTATATTAAAATCGATAACTGCATATACGACACAAAAGATTTTATCATGTCTGAAGGACGTTCTCTAAGGAAAAATCATACGCCTCTCTTCTGATGGCGTTTTCGTTTCGAATATTGAGGAAACTTTTCATCAAGAAAAAAAAAATTCAAATATATACATGTTTGGCGCGACAGGGGCAGGGAAGCGTTTCCATGACAGTATTTATCAGATGCTCGCGAAATGTGGGGCCGTGAAAGAAATTTTAGATGCTGTCTGCGGATTGAGCCTTGAACCCCTCGCTCCGTAGTCCAACGCACTAAGCACTTGAGCCTCGGCGCCTATTTTTCATCACGATTGTCAAATTTCCACTGGTAGCAGCGACGAGTTAACACTTAAACTCCGACTACAAGGAAGCTTTGAGTATCTGGTTTCGAATTATTGCCGTAGGAAAAACAGAAATCGAAATGGTCCTGACTCTGAAATCCAGTATACCGACATGCTTCTGGCTCCACTTGAAAAAATGATAGTCGACAAACAAATCGCGCAGTGGTTATCAGAAGGGATAATACACCTCAGCTAATCCGAGTATGCCACCCCAATCGTGCTGGCAAATAAGAAAGATAACTTCAAAAAAATGGCTTACGACAACGGTCACTTTGGAACAAAAACGCTAAAAAATAAAACTAAGAAACAAAATCGAAAAAGTGAGGAACAACTGCATTTGATGTAATTTGGGGGACCAAAATATTGGAAATATAGGAGGGTTATCTACACCCAATTTCAAAAAAATGAATTTCCTCCTATGCCTACCATAATGACACTCTTGGTTCCCTATCTCCATCAGTATATGTTCTATTTTTTTAAAGTATATATAGTATTATATT
The DNA here is from genome assembly GCA_905220385.1 of Xylota sylvarum. NCBI lineage: Eukaryota > Metazoa > Arthropoda > Insecta > Diptera > Syrphidae > Xylota > Xylota sylvarum. Next base: position 126,644,433 of record LR999957.1, read on the forward strand.
CCCATATATAAAAACATTTAAAGGACCCTATGTAATATACAATTCAAGTCAAGAATGTAGCATTCTCAACAAAAACGGATGAAAAGCTAAGACCTACTTCTATACAGATCAAGTATTTTTATATATTTTTAATCAATAAATAGTAAGCATGGAATTATTTTAAAAATATTTTCACATTAATAGTATATTTTTAACGGTCTAAAAAATTAAATTACTTTTTAATTTTATGTACATACATATTATTGAAAAAAATAGAAATAATAAGTAGTATATGGGTGGAATAGTTTTTGAAATATAATAATAAGAGAATATATCACATTATCTAATTTTAATAGTAAAACACATTAAATGAATTAGAATTCCTATTAATAATACAGTTTTTTTCTCTGAGTGTACTACGTACTACTGCTGTTGATACACGCAGTTTGCTGTTGATTATATCCTGAAACTAATAAAACTTAATATGGTATAGGTCAACTAGGGTTCCTTTGGCAAAAAACTCTAAACTGCCATAGATTAAAATAAAAAAAAAAAATATTCTGAGCATGTCCTTGAAATGACCTTAGATATTTATCTAGGTACTCGTACTCCTAATTGGACGAAATGTTAAATTTTACCTTTTTTTTTAATGGTCTCTGTGTTTTTATACGAAAATGAAATAGTAAACGGTGAACCTCTTGCTATCATTTCCGCATTCATATTCAAAATCCCTTACTAATTACGTTCCCATTTCCATTTGGCCAAATTATGCATCATCAAAATGTATTTAATTGCAGGGTTCCCCTTGCGAGTGATTAGAAATTCATGTTTAAGGGTCGGGTAACCATCCTCAAGAGAGACAGGGCTGGGTGGTATCCGCTTAATTTGCGTTAAATTTACGCTCCAAATGCAAATTTCAATTATGCCAAATTATTTGGGACAAGGTAATTTTGCACGGTGCTTGAGACTTCGAGTACCTTCTGTTCCTGAAGCGAACTCATTTCCTCTTTTGGGAAAAAATACAATTCCAGTAGTTTTTAAAAACGACTCACTTTGGTGATATATTGTGTTCACCTTTCTTTTTTTATTACTCACGAAGAAGGAATTCTAAGAAAAATTCGCCCAAGCAGTCATTTGAATGAAGAACACATATTTCGCTGATATTTCCAGGAACTTAGAAATCTTCGAAATTTGATTAAGTGTTTAAGGGAAAAATTCTTGCAGATAAAAAATGTTAATGAAATCTTATCAAAACTGATTTGATTTTTTTATTTGTTGTTTCTATAAACAAAGGAAGCTTTTCGTTTTAGAAAGCTGAGGATGATTTCATTAGGAAATGAAAATGTGTCTACTAAGTGTGTTTTCTTTTTAAAAACATGTTTATCTTGTGTGTTCCTTTCCGAGTTTGGAACATTAGCATGCAGAAGAAAAAACATAATCAAAAAACATTTTTGAAAAAAAAAAAAAAACAGCATCATGATGAGTGTGGTGCACATGTGTGCCACTTAAAGCTGGTATAAATTAAACAGGGACATTCCAGGGATGTGTGAGTGGTTGAATAAGTAATTTATTTACTTATGTCACCCAACTTTAGGGGATAAGTCAAATAAACAAGAGCTCTAAGAAGAGATTAGAATGATTTGGAGGAATGTTCGGTGAAGAACGTAAACTTAAAAGTTTAAAAGTGCCAGAGGTTTTCGATGGAAGAAAGAGAGGAATTCTTGCAAACAATGGACTGTTTATTTCAAGGATGTATGTACATATACATATATTTATATACAGTTACAACAGGTGTATCTACTTCCAACTAAGCAAACATGTAGTTAAAAGCAAAAAACATAGTAAGGCTTGGATTTCGATTAGTACTTAACTTTCAAAACATATGTATGTATCTTTCGAAATGAAATATACATTGTACATAACAAACAACATTGTTATACAATTTTACAAAGTGTATAATATAATAAAGGACTTGTAAGGCTCCCAGAAAGAGGGTGACAACATAGTTCGTAGTTTAGTTCTAGAAGATATTGTAACTAAGTTCAGTCTTATTGGCTACTTCTGGCTAAGTATGTAGACCATAAATTTTTGCAGTTTAAAATAGTCACTGTAAAAAAAAAAGTAAATAAATAATGTAATTAGTGCTGTGTTACATTTTTTAACCAAATGTAAAGTAACCAACCTCCTACATATAACGTATACCCTTGAAGAATGATTGGTAAGGCCAATTGATTTGTCCTTCGCAGTAATCTCGGAGTCTTACTTACATACTTACTTAGGTGGCGCTACAGTTCGGGGTGAACCTGGGCCTCAACTAACAAGCCTCTCCAGTTAGCTCAGTGCTTAGCTAACTGCCTCCAGTTGTGCACTCCAAGCTGGTTCAGGTCCCCTTCAACTTGTGCGCGCCACCTAAGGCGAGGTCTTCCTCCGGGTGTGATTCGAAGACTCTTCGGGCCGGAGCACTGGTGTCCATTCGCTCTACATGTCCTAGCCATCTCAAACGACTAATGCGCAGTTTTTTGAATAGGTTGATGTCACTGTACAGCTCGTATAGTTCGTCGTTGAATCTTCTCCTCCAAAACCCGTCAACGCAAACGGGACCGAATATTTTACAAAGAATTTTTCTCTCGAAACGACCGAAGATATCTTCATCCGCTTTTGAAAAAGTCCAAGCTTCAGCGCCATAAAGCAGGACTGGGATGATCAATGTCTTATATAGAGTCTGCTTAGTTGTTCGGGATATGGCCTTACTACTCAATTGTCTTCTCAGCCCAAAGAAACAGCGATTGGCAAGAGTTATACTTCGTTTTATTTGTACCGAGGTGTTCTTGTCAGAACTGATAGTAGAGCCGAGGTAGACAAAGTCCCTTACTACCTCAAAGTTATAGCTGTCGATTGTGACGTTCTGTCCAATTCGTCGATGTTGCGTGTCCCTTCTGGTTGACAGCATATATTTGGTTTTGCCCTCGTTTACCGCTAAACCCATTTTGGCAGCTTCTGTTTCAATACTAGCGAATGCACCGGTGACAGCCCGCTGTGTTCTTCCAATAATGGCGATATCGTCGGCATACGCTAGTAGTTGCACAGACTTTTGAAAGATTGTGCCTCCGGTGTTGGCTTGAGAGTTTCGCACAATTCTTTCAAGAACGATGTGAAAAAAATCACATGACAGCGCGTCACCTTGTCTAAATCCTGTTTTGACATCAAAGGTCTCAGTGAGATCGTTACCGACCTTGATGGAGCAGCGAGAATTCTCCATCGTCATTCTGCACAATCTGACGAGTTTGGCAGGGATGCCAAAACTGGACATGGCTCTGCATAACTCGTCTCTATAAATGCTGTCATATGCGGCTTTGAAATCGATAAAAGATGGTGGGTATTGATTTGGACTTCTTCGGTTTTTCCAGGATCTGCCGAAGTGTGAAGATTTGATCGATTGTGGACTCTCCTGGTCTGAAACCACACTGATAGGGCCCAATCAGGTTGTTGACGAAGGGTTTCAGACGTTCACACAATATGGCAGATAGGATCTTAGACGCGATGTTGAGGAGACTGATACCTCTGTAATAGGCCCAATTGAAGGGATCTCCTTTCTTGTGGATCGGGCAACGGTGCTGAGATTCAATTCATCAGGCATACACTCATCTGACCAAATTTTAGAAATGAGTTGGTATATGCTCTCTACCAGGTCATTTCCAGCTGCTTTGAACAGCTCGGCTGGTAAGCCGTCACGTCCAGCAGCTTTGTTAGACTTAAGTTTGGATATTGCTATCCTTACTTCGTTTTGGTCAGGTGGACGGAAGTTTTGGCTATCATCGTCTAAATTAAATGGTTCATTCTGCCTGACAGCGGGATGTTGGTCTTCTTCGCCGTTATACAGTCTGCAGAAGAAGTTTTTCTAAATTCTCAGCACCGACTGTGACTCTACTACGAGGTTTCCTTCCTCATCTCTACAGGCTTCTGTACGGGTCTTATTGGCTTGACACGTTTGTTTCACCTTTACACACAATTTATTATATGTTTTAAATGTACATAAAACTGCTTGTATTCTCTTATCTATAAATGATTACAGTTTTATACAAATAATCTTTGAGATGAATTTTGTAACAGAATGCCTGGCGCTAAGGAATTATACATTTGGATATTTCTCCAAAACTCCTATACTATCTACACAATCTCCGTGGATTTCAAACAAACATTGCAATGTAAATTACAAAATTACAGATCTGTTTCGCTGAGTACCAAGTCTATAAATTTGTCAGTATTTACTTATTCATTAGAACATTTCCCTTTTTAATTATCTAGCTATTCCTCCTGGGATACAAACTTCATCTTCGTTCAAAGAAGTGTTTCCTCTCTCATCGAGTTTAATTCCCAGTGTCTTCCTTTCTCATCCACAACAGCAAGCCATAAATCGGACATTTCAAATATTCGAAAATGATAATTCATTGCCAATAACAAAAGTCATGTCCTTACTTTTTCGGCTCCTGGCAATCCAGTACCGGTTAACAGGACTAACCGACGGTTTGTACCACTCTATCGTTCTTATCATGGGTGTTGCTACTGGTGCACTTCTCTGTGCTTGGTATTTGTTTCAAATTTCAATTCGTTTATTTAATACAAACATACATATATGTGAGTGTATGATAGATGACATTGGTGTTCCTGACGGTATGCCTTGCATTGTTGGGCTTAGAAATTCCCTGCCTTTCAGTCGCATCAGAGTTTATCCTGATCTGGTTTAGTATCAACCATGCATATGCGTACTATGCGGTTATGCAGTGTTTCACATTCTACATGCAGCACCCGCCCTCCCCGTAAAGCTACGGACGATCTAGGTGTAGATGAAGCGCAGCACCTTGACAAACCAAACGAACAAACAATATACAACCACCATCGAGCGAATACAAGGTCCTTGCGAAACAAAACTAAATCAAATGCAGGGATGTAATAAATCTTCGATGTATGTAAGGACGACACACTCATATACCCACACACACTCTTTGCAGGGAGTGAGGTGATAAATTATTTAAAGCTGAAGCCCGGCCATGTCATGTAGCGTTGTATTTGTAGGTGTTGTTTTGTGTTTGTTCAGAGGTCCTTTGCTTTACTTCATTCATTCATTTATTTGTCCATTGGACATGTGTTCTGCAATAGCGTGTGGGTGTGGGTGTAGGCTTATTTCTGTGTATGTAACGTGTAGCCTTAGTTGCGGTCGTTTTGTTGGCTCATAATGAAAACATCAAGTCGGGAAATTCACGACGAACATATTTGTTCCCGATGAGAGAGGTTGATCGGAGAGTTGGCTGGTATTGGAACTTCCTCACTTGTAAGGACGAACGAGATGAGGCCAGCAAATTAAACAATGAAAATGTTTTGGTAAATTGGCAAGGTGAATGGAAGAATTTTAAATGGCAATCAATTCTGAGTGACCTGAGAATTTCTTCTTTGTTTTTCTTCCTGCATCATTGTTGAGGATGTGATTATTGGTTTGAGAGCAGTAATAGAGTATGTGTGTATTTATTTAAGAGAGCTTCTAAATTATTTGTTATTTGATTTTACTTAGATAATGCATTTTCTTAAAGGAATTGTAATAGATATTGCTAAAGCTACTTTGCGGATGTGGGTGTTTTCTTTTCATTAAGATATTTCGTAAAAAGTGAAGTATACAATAGGAAATCTGTAATTGAATTGTAATGAGATTTGTCTTACGGAACTCAAACATACGGTGTAAGGAAACATTTTGGATGTATGTACATACTCGCATACGTATGGACACATACGTACACATACAGTGTCTTACACTCTGAGTGTAAAACACTGATTAGATAATAACTGTCGGTTGAAGCACACACAAATTTCAAAGAAAAGAACCAATAAATTATTTATTTATATGTACATAGTTGAATGATATCTCCTGCTCCCGATTTGTTCAAATCCTAACTCATATTACCAGCCAAATAAAGGACCCTTTCCCCGTCATAACCGTATTCAAACCCATAAATTGCACTGACCTCCAATTAAAATTCAAATACCACCGAAACACGCTCTGCACTAACGTTGTCGTTGACCTAGATACCTTTCAAATTGAAAACTGAAAATCCTCCAACCAAATCCGCCTAATCAATTGTTATTCGAACAATTTTACCTTCAAATGACACATTCAATTCATCCTCTCAGCCCGTATTCATGCCTGCTCGCCAAATGTGTACACCCACCAACAATGGCAGTGATATTAAAACCGAAAATGATTTGTATGACAGTTCCAACTGCCATATTTCGTGAAGATTTGTTATCCTCAATTGACATCGTTCTTGTATGAAACACAACCAGTAGATCCAGTCAGTCCAGGGTTTACACTAGGACCTTTTGTAAATCGCACATCCACAACGTGAAAATGAGCACCATGCACGCGGTAGAACTATTCACACATAAAAACGAGACATCGCGCGTAAACACATGAGGACATCACCCAATGAGAAGGATATCGAGGACGAAATATCTTGGCAACTGTTCAAAATGAATTATCACAGAGCCATTAAGCCCAGGTATCAACTTCAATGTGATTTGCGCGCTGCGTGGTATGATAGTATTATGCACGTACATGTAGTACATGTACATCCCATGGATAGTTTTCAGAACCTTCCTTCCTCATCATCGTCTTTCTTTCTCTATCCTGCACTGTATAAACTCGTCATCGTTGCTGCAGAGATAGCATCATCATCAATTCTCGACGATATTCAAGTATTAATAACGGCGCGCGACATTAATTTCCCAATGAATCGCAGCAATTATTATTCGAATTGCGTTGAAGGACCGTGGGTGATGGAATGAAACTTTTCAAATTCCTATTAAACGGGGTCAATTTGTGTTATCCTTCGAAGGGTGAGAAAGATCGCGTACTGTGCAGAAATAATTAAACACACTTAGAGGGATTCAACGGGAAAGTATTTATGGGCTTTGAATTCTTTAAAAATAAAATTCTGCACTTTATTGTTATAGGTCGGTCCCGTTGGTCGCACTGTCCGCTGCCCGCTGATAGGATGTCCTTTTTAGCGAAAGGGTGCGGTGTCCAAAAATATGAAATTATGACCTTTTGGGGGATGAATTAATAAATTTTCAATGATCCCGAAATTGTTTTGGGAAAAGTTTTTTAATTTTTTTTTCTTACTCTCTATGCTTTTCTAAGAATTCTAAGGACGATAAATGAAAAATTAATCGAAAGGATTCGTTGATTTTTAGGGAATTCCCTTTTCTTTGGAACATTGTGTGGCGGAGAATGTGGAGCAAGGAGCTGGCTTAGCACGGATAATTAAAATATAATTTTTTTTTCAATTGATTTATGATGTTTAAGTGAATTTTTCTGCGATACGATGAAATACTGATGAGCTATGATGTGCACTTAATGGAATGATGAAAGCAGATAATAGGCGAGCTCAGTGAGGGGAATACGAGATAACACATTTCACTTTTGATGAATGCAATCCAGCTAATTCAATGATTAACGGAAAAAAGATGAGGATTGCACGTCTTTGCTTTTCGTTGAGATTATTCAGCATTTTTAAGTGTTTGGTGGAAGATAATTCATGTGCTCATATGTTCGCATAATATACGCGTTTAGTATATTTAAATAGATATGAGTGAAGTAAATCGTCCGTAAAGAAAATGTTATTAAGTATCTAATGATTGGTACAATATCTCCCATACGTAGGATTAAGCCTACGGTTTTCTCAAATGAAGATACCTTTTTAAAATGGACTCAGAGTGTTCTTTTGCTTCGTCTCGTTTTATTGTCAATTATTCATTTGTAATTTTTTTTGGGTTCTCTTATGCCTCGATTAGAGGTTCACGATTGTAATCGTATGAGTACATACCTAAGGTAAGTGAACCAAATAAGGCCCACCTTATTGTTTTTTATTTAATCATCAGTAGAATAACTTACTAGATAAATATTAGAATCAACATATGTCATTTCAACTATGTAAAAACATTAAATTCAATTGAAAAATAAAAACTAATGTTTTTTTTAAACAAATTCAAAGACATACACCTTGGGCCTTATTTAGAACACGTGCTCCTAATAAGGCCTACATATATTTTTACTTAAATATTTCATTAAAGGTCGTCAATTAGAAATCTATCAACCAGAAATAAATAATTTTAAGAAAGTCGAGTATGTTCTTGCAACTCTATTGTAATGAAAGAATTCTTAGCCCAAACAAGGCTTTTTACAGTGGAATACTACTTCGGTGCTTCTAAAAACTTTTTGGAAGCTTTGTGTTATTAATTCAAGTCTTGTTATTCTTACATATGAGGCCTAAGATGGTGTTCAGGTGAATTGTAGTATAGAAAACTTCAAAACCTATTAATTTTGTCTTAATAATTTTTTTTCATTTCTAGTAAAAATTTTCAAAAAGTTAAGTTTTTGAAAAGTTGGCATGCCAGTTCTAAAACTTGGTACGTCATATCTTTGCATTTGTTATACCAACCTCAGATAATAACCTTGAGCCCAATTGCTGGAGAAATAGCCGAGAAACAACCAATTTGTAAAATTGTTATACGTATTTTTCGGTCAAAACGAAATGTCATCTAGTATGTCAAAACTAACTCATACACATATAAAATTTTATCACAATCGTTAAAGTCGTTTTCGAGCAAATCCATTTTTAGTGAAATCTGTTTTAAGTAAAGTATCGTTAATTTTGAGGTTATAATGAAAATTCGAATTTTGGCTCTAGGGATCATCCCGTATGAAATTTTGAGCAAAATTGTTTAGTCGTTTGCGCTGCAATCAAATTTTTTTTCAAATTTGGCGCCGGCTCTACCGGTATTTATTTAGCTTAATACAAGCACAACTTAATCTAAACTTAACAACTTAATATAAACTTAAAAAACTAAATGGTTATAGGGGGATGATTGGAGGTTGTTTGTGGTTAAGGGCATTCTGGCATTTATAGGGAAGAAAGGCAGCGAGTCGGTCTTATGAAGGGGATGATTGGGGGTTAGGTATGGTTAGGGCATTACGGAGTACGAATTTACACAAATTAAAATCAAAACATACAGAAAAGCTACAATCCGTTTGGAACGGATCGTATGATACCCTATCCTCGTTTCTATAAAGTGCTCATGCCCAAATTGCATTTGGTACTCAAATATGGCTATAACGTCGAACGTTTGAGGATGTTACATGTGAAATTTCATGAAAATCGGTTTTTTGATGAAAACGCCCCCTAAAAGTGGGCGTGGCCAAAACTGTTCTATGGGTGAATTGTAGGAAATCTGAATACCTACATATTTGGACTTAACAAAATTTTTCGGTTTCATATAATTTAGTGAAGTTATAAAAAAGTAGGCGTGGCAGTGGGCGGATGTAAAAAAAATTTACACTTGTACTGTATCTTTTCGTCAGAAGCCCAGATATGAAATTTTAGCGTCCTAGTTAAAAATTTAAGGCCCAAAAATCGGTTTTATGATGAAAACTCCCCCAAAAAGTGGGCGTGGCCAAAACTTTTGTATGGGTGGATTGTAGGGAATCTGAATGCCTAAATATTTGTCTTAACAAAATTTTTCGGTTTCATATAATTTAGTGAAGTTATGAAAAAGTGGGCGTGGCAGTGGGCGGATTTCAAAAATTTTTACACTTGTACTGTATCTTTTTCTCAGAAGCCCAGATATGAAATTTCATCGTAATAGCTCAAAATTTAAGGCCCAAAAAGCGGTGACATACGGACGGACGGACGGACGGTCATCGCTCAATCGATTTCGCTATTGATGCTGATCACGAATATATTTACTTTATAGGGTCTATCTCGATTATTTCTCTATGTTACAAACTATGTGTCAAACTTAATATACCCTTAGGATAGGGTATAAAAAGTGTGCCGCATTATTTGATTTGCGCAGCATTCTTGATAATGGTTCGTTATATCCGTAGTTAGTACGATGAGGAGGTATACGGAAAAGAGGAACAGACCTGAGGTTACGGGGATTGGTATTTAAAAAAAATCGATTGGAGTAAGGCGGGACAATCAATGATACCGGATAACAACTGATGAATAAAAAGTATGTCGGAAACATCACGACGTTTTTCCAATGACTAAAGATTAATCAGTCTAAGACGATCTACATAGGGTGGCAGGTTGAAGTTGTCAGTTCAAGACAGACCACGTAAGGCGAAGCGAATGAACCTACGCTGGACAGCCTCGATTCTCATGATATGGGCAGCATAATGTGGAGACCGTACTTGGCTAGCATACTCGAGGAGGGGTCTGACGAAAGTCAGATAAAGGGATTTTGTTACGTAGGGGTCAGAGAATTCTTTTGACCAGCGTTTCACAAATCCAAGTGCTGAGTTGGCTCTACTTATGACGTTGTCGATATGTGATCGAAAGTTTAGTTCACTATCGCAGATGACGCCCAAGTCACGTGCTGACGTGACAGAAGGTACAGGTTCATCATGAATAAAGTAGATCCTAGGTGGAGGTGGGAGACACTTGCGGGAGTACGTGATGGAGTGACATTTATTGACATTAAGTTCTAAACCATTTTTTTACACCAGATGGAGAAGCTGTCTATATCACCCTGCAGAAGGCGAGAATCAGCGGCAGATGATATACATTTAAAGATTTTCATATCATCAGCGTAGACCAGAAGATCGGAGTGCCGGATGATACGTTCAGCATCATATATTGTAAGGATGAAGATTAATGGTCCAAGATGGCTGCCTTGAGGGACGCCCGATGTTGCTGTGACAGGGTCGAATATATATATAGACAAACAGACAGACAAATAGGCGGAATGGGCAGACGCTCTTTTTGGGGACTTCTCCATCATAGTCAAGTTTGATTAAAATCTCAAAATTTTTCACGAAACCAATATTGCCCTCTAGGTATAGGTGTAAGTAAAAATCTTGAATGGCAAAATTTTCGAATATCAATTCTAGAGATAATGGTAACAACTCGGGCGCAGGGACACAAGTCACAGTCAATTGGGACATAAATCCACAATTCAGTTATGTTTTCATTATTTTCACAATTAAATAGAGGATTCTTAAAAATCTTGAAAGAAATTTTGTGTTGGCACTTTTTCCGAGATGTGCATAGTCATTCCAGAATTTTTTACTTTCCAGATTTATTCCCATTTGAAATTTTTGCATTCGAGATTCATAAATTTATTTATTTTTTACAAAAAACAATTTTTTTTGTTCTTAAGCGCGATAAGTCATTAATAAGTTAAGGCTATGTAATCACCTTTGAGTGACAGAAAATGCGATTTGCCTTTTTCTCTCACTTAGACCGTGAAGAAGGTAGTTCTTATCTCGCGTCTACAAACAATAAGGATTTATTGTGCAAAATCGTAAGTTTCTGCGTTTTGAGGTTTCCGAGATACTGTGATTACAACCACTTATTGTAACTTAGGCGTTTTCAATTTTATAGTATTTAATATATAAGGTCGATAAGTACACACATATGTACATATGTACATATGTATTAACATATTTGTATATTCATTTGTTCCTCCATATAATGCTCATGAATGCTTCGGAACATACATATCCAGCATAGAATTGTAGATAACCTTAATTGAAATAAAAAACAGGCCTAGATAAATTTAACGTCTGAGACATTCTATACAACAGTTTCAAAAAGCTTGACAAACAATAATTGTTCTCACAAGACAAAAAACAACAACAACTTTCTCAACCTCCCAACTATATTGCAGGGTCACTGTAATAACACGTCAGTAGAACTATTTCCGGAAGAAGCTGCTTGCCAAATAGAGAAACAAGTGAAATGCAGAGAAAATTGAAACCACCTATCCGTGGCCAACAACGTCTCAACATCCTGATTAGTTATTGCAGGATACACTCCAGTACTACTCTCTTACATATTTCCTGTCGTCTCCTCTGTTTGTCCTTGTCCTCACCGTCGTTGTCGGAAGTGAACTTACAGAATTTAAGGGAAATTATTATTTTTCAAAACAAAAAAAAAAAAAAAGAAGCACACGAATCCAGCACTGCCAACCGCAAGTAGAAACAGGAAATAGAAATATTCTTGTATAAACCGTCCTTTATCTACTTCTCTTCTTCGTTCCAAGGAGCTCAAAAAACATGTAACCGGATGCAGCTACACCGGTGGTCGGTGGTAAGAAGACAAGTTCAGGATGTGACCCATTAAGCGTTGCGGATCATTAAATGTGTTTTTGCCGTTCTCCTTTGCCCTTGTACGTGGTAGAAAGAGAAAGCCCGAAAAATCGTACTGTATGGATTTCGGAGAAGGACGAAACAATTCTCTCTGAAATTAGGAACACAATTGAATTCACACTGAAGGAGAACAAACTCTTCTACAATCAATGTCGACAGGCCAGTTTGTTGTCCCTTCAACTCTCGCATATCGTTTTGAGTTCTTCGAGTTTCTCACAAAAAAAGTTATGTCCTTGCAGAGCGAGAGTGTATGTTGTAAACTTGTCTCGAGACATTTGTTGCCGGATTCACAGACTGTGGCTACCCTGAATTCAGGACATTGATTTACATGTTGAAGCTAAAGTTTTCGGTCGCACCGTGAAATGTGGAAACTTATCTATTTGCTACCCTTGCTGTTATTTCTTCGAGAGCACACGTCAGTGGAAAACCAAATTATATTGTTGGCAGTCTTGGTTGATGTGGTTGCATGTGGCTTTAATTGTTCGCGGAACAACCTGAGTTATAGATCTTCTTTACACACGGAAAGAGTTAAAGTCAAAGCAAATACAGTTGTAAATTGCAAAACGAACGCCTTAGTACTTCGTTTTTGATGAAATATGAACCATAAATACAGGCTACGAAATACGAATAAGGATGCAAGAAAAGTTTGACAAGCATTTGAGACCCAAAGAGAATTACCCTCATTGGAGAAACGCTACGAGAAAGTTTTGATGTCTTATTGGTATATGAATTAGAGGGATTTCAAACTTTCATATGTGTACAGCGATATAACGTGAAATGAATTGTGTGTCTCTAAGTCTGAGGTAGATGGTATAAATGATTTATCGATGGGTTATTGAGTGTCAGATTGGTGTCCAAAAGTTTTCTATGAAAAGTAGTTAATTCCATAGAATATGACATATGTATGTACATATGTATACATGCATATATGCTTCCTGAGGGTTTTCTTAAGAATTCAGGTTATTGAAAAGGCCTATGAATTAAGTGAACTTTGTCGGAAAGGAGATCTTGAGTCAACAGAAGTTATTAGTCATGTAGGCTGGGTAATATAGCTGCAATGGAGCGATAAGAACATAAATATGCTCTGTAAATTATATTTAGAGATGTGAAGGGAGAGAATTAGGTAAATTTTGATTTTGAGTTAGAGTTCATCCCTTCACCTTTAACCTACATAGTATGCGTTTATATACGAAATTTTTTTGGGTAGCGTTACACAAAAACGAATGACGCACAATGTCTAAAATAACAATCGATATTTCCATTTAGTTGCATTTCATTTAGAAATTTCTACGAAAACTACTAATTAAAGTCTGAACTTAATTACATATTTCCAAGTCATTGCATACAACCCATGCTAACTACACTTACTGTAGGTACTCATATATACAAGTAGGTAAATAAAATTTGATGTTCTGGACAAGGTACCCAGAAGTTTCGGAATTACAGAAGGTCCTTTATGATGAAGGTTTACTCATTTTTCAGAATTGAAGTTGAAGTAAAATCATTAAAGTCAATCATCTGAAACGATATGCCTAAAAATCCACCCGTTTTCTTAAATATAAGGCCTAATGGGCATAATATTCTGATTTTTTAAGGTAGCTACAGCGATAGCTTTTACCATGTTTTTCTCGGAAAATACTATATGATCACTTATAAAAAAAATATTACTTTCCTAATATTTTAAGAAATAAAAAAAAAAAAATTGTTGAGACAAAATGAATAGGGATTGTATTTTTATACATATAATATAATTTGAGGGCATTTTCTTAAAAACAGCTCGCAAGGTCTAGGTTTTTCAATAACCTCTGAAAATAGTTATGATGTGTCCATAAGAGTAGTTAGATTATAATGAGAGAAACAAAAATAAATACCGGAATATGCTTTAATTACCACATGTCAATTTATTTACACAATTTTTTGTTTATTTCGTTGTTTCTTCACAGAGGACTTATAATAGAAATCTAGAAACATGGCTGCCATAAAAAGGTTCTGTATCACTGCTATTCCATAAAATATGTTAAAGCGTGTGTTGCACCAATTGTTAATAACAGGGAATGAGAAGTGAACCACTAAGTAGCAAAACTGTAGTATTTGTAACTCTGTTACCCTTTTCTTCCAGGGATTTAGATCAATCTTTAGCTTCAAGGAGGAAGCAAGGTAATAGGTATACATGACTGTATGGACGAATGTGTTAACTATACCCAACATGGTAGCGTGACCACCTGAAAATATAAATTTAAGTTTAAAAAAAAATAAATTAACTAAATGAATTATTAAATTATAATAATACACATACATATGTATGCATTTATGTACATTTTATTATTATTTTCTAAGTGCTTACCCAGCAAGTATTTCATATAGACCCAGACACTTAGCAAAACTAAAGCGTGATGATAGACATGAAGGAAACTTATATGACTATTTTTCTTGCTGAGAACAAAAAAGACCTGAAAGTAGTGTGTCTTGAATACGTATTTAGATATCAACAATGCAAATAGCTACCGTATCGAATAGATCCAAATACTTTGTTAGGTAGTAGAGGTAAGAAGTATTTAGCAAAGCTATATATCTTTTTGTAGCACTGAACGGTTGTACTGCTTGACATGTAAAACTGAAGTCTTTTTGAAGATAAGTATTCCACAAGCCCTTGAAAAAAATAAAAAAAAAAAAACTTAGTAAATATAATTTATTTTTTTGTATGAATGAATGTTTATACAATCTATATTAGTCCTCTTAGATTTCTATTGAAATTCTAGCTAAATAGAAAGACGCTATAATTCAGTAGTTTCAAATACAGGCCAACTCACTCACTTACTGCCTTCTTGATCAATACAACTTTTTGCTTTGCATACTTTACTTTACCTTCGTTTTTGAACTCTAGCTTAACCTTGGTAGATATATTTTACTCTAGATAACCTGGAACTTGTCAAATATTGAGGTCAATATTTCTGAATAGCGGCCTTTGAACACAAGCGCTTTACTGCGTGATTGGAGTGTACGGGCCGGACTGTGGTAAGGAACGAGTGAAATCAATCTTTAAAGGGCTTGGTTTTAAGGGCTGCTAATGTGTATGTGGATACAACGACAAGTAAGTTAAAATGATTATTTTTCTTAGTTTTTCCTCAAAAAAAAAGGATACTCTCAAACAACTAAGACGACTAAATATAAGACCCTGATTCTCCGAGTTCTGTTTTATAGCGAAGTGGCATGGACTCATTCAAGAATGGATGTGGTAGTTTCACTGGAAAAATAGCTCGAGTGACATTCAGTCCCCTCTACGTAGACAGGAAGTCGAGAAGATATATACTTGGACATGTAAAGGGAATTTAAATAACTTGCTGGACGTACTGGAGGCAGCTAGCGAACAATGAAGTTGTCTGAAGACTATTTTTATTTTGTTACAATATATGTAACACACTGAATATAACCTTGCAATTGAGTATAATTAGACCTATATCCACATTGCTGCTTGTCTTAATACGTTGATTGTTTAATATCATATATTATATAATATATTTTTTTAGTAAAGATTTTGTTTTTTTGCTATTCCTCTTTTCCCAAATTTTTTCCTGCACTAATAAATTACAAGATTTTGCTCTCTTTATAAATGTTCAATGTTTTCTTCAGTATGGATTTGTCGCGACCAATATAAAAAGTTATAAATGTCGTTTCAGTCAAACGACGAAGCGATATTAAAATATTAAAATTACTTATGCATATGTGGGCGCCGTGGCTCAAGTGGTTAGTGCGTTGGACTACGGAGCGATGGGTTCCAGGTTCAGTCCCCAAACAACACCTAAAATTTCTTTCACGGCCCCACCTCTCGCGAGCGTCTGGCAAACATCCGAGAGTAAAACTGTCATGAAAAAGCTTCTCAAAAACAAACATGCCGCTCGGATCCGGCATTAAAACAGAAGGCCCCTTCCATTCGTGTAAAGAATATAACACGCACAGCACGAGGGGGTGTGAGAAGCTAGGCCCTGGGTCCCATGGACCTGCCGCGCCAAAAATTTGTATTTTACTTATGCATATGTATGTACATAAAGAAATAAAGAGTATATCCTTTTTCAATAATTATACAAAGTGTCAAAACTTACAACAGTGAACAGATATCCATTAAGTATTATTTGCAGGGCATTATAAATTTGAATCAGAAATTTTATATTAAACGGTTTTCGATTGTTCATCCACTTGGGTCCCCAATACTTTACAAATAACATATAAACAGCAATCACAATCAGAACTGGAACTAGTGAATCAGCTAATGGATAATTTGTAGCATATGGATCTGTAACAATACACTTTTAAATTCAATTCGAAATCTGCTACATTTACACATTGTACCTTTGTAAAACTCATCATTAAATACATATAGCCAATTATATAACCGTTTAAGGACTAAAGCCATTTTAAAATTGGTTTCCACACGATCTTTAGCAAAAAAGCAATTTTCAAACACTAAATAGAATAAATATCTTTCAGCTTCAATTGAGAAAATGCTAAGCTATTAGGTCTGTTTTGAACAACCGAAAATTACTGAATGCGCACAATTAAACTTTGATCAAAGAACTTAGCTTAATAGTGTACCAATACACATCGTAAAACCTCACACAATGTATTAATTTCATATTGTGTGTTTCTTATGTATATACTTTATGTACTTTGTATCAAGAAGTCAAATTTATAAAAATTAAGTGCATTCTTCAATGCGTTTATTAATGTATTTATTCCATTTCAAGGTGTACGTGTTTATTAATAAATATTTTGTTCTGGAAAAAACACTCCAATTTTCTTATACCCTATGCATAGGGCACATTAGTATATTTAACACATGTCTGTATGTCTTGTTGTATGATACCACGGGCCTTATATTTTGAGCACATGCATAAAATAATGTACATATGTACATATATAGATAAAATCATTAGAGCATTTAATGATTTTTTTTCCAAATCACTGGTCCTGGTAGTTTTAGAGTAGGTAAGAATAAAAGCTAATATAAGAACGAGCGTTAATAGTAATACTTAGTAATATCCCCAAATCAATTGTGAACTTATATGTGGGTGGGCCAAAAGTCCCCACGAAATTTTTGTGGACTATTGACCCATCGATTGTGGTCTTATGGTAAGTTGGATCTGTTCCCAAAGATTGTAGCGTTTCTGTATGTTTTTATTATATCGTTGCACAATACGTATGTACGTGCGTCATAAGTCCACAATCAACTTGTGGACTTATAACACACCCAGGTGGCTCAAAATTCTTACTTACTTACTTACATACGCCCGTCCAAGAGACTATAAAACTTTTACTTGATAGTGTCTTCAGATTCTTCAGTACGGACATGTGTACATATGATGCAGAATGTAGTCTTAATGCAGATCACAACCAAGCAATCGCTTACCCTCTCTCGTTTGCTGCCATCAAGGCACCCGATTAAATTAGAACCCATACAATGCTTAACGTAATTCAATTTGAGGAATATTTAAAGCTTACAAAAAAATGTATGTGATTCACGATGTTAACATTAATTAATACATTTCGTTTTCAAGCAAGTGCCCTTGACATTGTAAAAAAAGTTCTGAAGTGTATTTTATTCATATGTACATACATGTGCATGTGTGCATGAAGGTTGCTTTCTGGGTAATAAATTAATTGAAAATTGCATACATACGTAAAATTTGAGAAACAGTAATGATAATATTCTGATTTATTTATATTTAAAAAAAATAAAGAAACTATCACAAGCAGAATATTTGGAAAGTACATCACCCTACATGCATATATTGGAATGAGCATAAAGCTGGACAAGGACGATTACCTTCTACTTCTAGAACTTTACCTTCTATAGTGTCAGTTCGAAAACACAATAATTTGAGCTAACCTTACTTTGAAATCATATAAGAAGTCACTTACATATTTTACATTTTTTACACATTATTGAAGTTAACACAATGTAATGGAGGCAAGAGCCAATCTTATCAATTATATCAATGATTTTTGGACGAATTTTGAGAACTATGAAAAAATTGTTGCTTCAATCGATAAATCTTAGAAGGTCTGGTCTAAATTATTTAATTTCTATGTCTTAACATAAAATTTTGATTTTAGCTTTGTTGTGTAGTAAGGTAATCGGAGTGCTATTGTTTTGATAAAATAGGATAATATTTTAATTAAAATGTCTCCAATAGAAATGGATAAATAAAAGTTCAGTGATTTAATCCTTAACAAATGAGGGAAACTTCCAAGCAAAATCAATGAACGTTTCCCAGCTGTTTATAGGAGCAATGTACCTTCATTTTCAATTATAATATTCTGAGCTCGTTAATTTACTTCCGTTGAGAGTCACTCACTCCTCGCAGTGGGCGGCTGGTGATGGATTCATTGAAATACTTGAAGATCTTTTCGTGGTAATCAATCGGTTAACGAAAAACAGTTGGCAGTTGGATATGTATCCCACGATAAATTGCACATGAACACGGTTAGTTGTCATTGTAGAAAAGACGTGGACGCATCTTCTTGGTATGCTTTTTTTTGGATAATAATGCATCAGTTGAGAAGTCGCTATTTACACAGGCTTCATTTAAGGATTGTATTTTCTAAGACTTGATCACCGTAGTCTCCATTCCTGGCGCAAACGATTAAATTTAATTTTTGAAGCTGAAGTGTTTTTCGTCTGACGAAGAGAACAACGCCGCTTTTACTCAATATTTGGAAGACAAATGTTCGCACAGTTTTTCCAACGGTTTTGGTTTTTTGATGAAAACGCCTCCAAAAAGTGGACATGGTCAAAACTGATGTATCGGTGAATTGTAGACAATCTGAATATCTAAATATTTGGTTTAGCAAATATTTTCGGTTTCATATAATTTAGTGAAGTTATGAAAAAGTGGGTGTCTCAGTGGGCCGATTTCAAAAATTTTTACTCTTGTACTGTATCTTTTTCTCAAAAGCTCAGATTTTTTTCCTAGCTCAATGTTTTAGGCCCAAAAAGCGGTGACCTACGGGCGGGCGGACATTGCTCAATCAATTTCGCTATTGATAATGATCACGAATATAGATACATATGTATGTACTTATGTATGAATATAGAGTCTATCTCAATTATTTCTCTATGTTACATACTATGTATGTTCCAAACTTAATATACCCTTAGATAGAGTATAAATAGTACAGGGTATCAGGAGTAAACTTAATCTTTAATTAAACTTTAAACTCATCAACCAATTAACTGCAAGTGCATGACAAAAAGTAGCAAAATTATTCAAAGTAAGTAAATTATTGTAGTGTAAACTTAGTGTGCACTTTCCTGTTTTCCGCAACTACATGCATATTTTGTGTTAATCGGGCATTTATGGCCATACATATATTACCCTAACTTTCAATAGTACACGAAGAAACATTATTTGATATGCATTTGTGTTTATATGTACGTTTATTTTGAGAGAAATTTTCATAATTACAGATATGTAAGTGTTGCAACGCAACATGAAATCTCGACAGCATCACACCTGCTTTGCATTCTCCGCCGGCAAATCATCACGATCGCGCCAAACATAAAAGCCGACGGCGAAACATAAATCCACCATGCCCAAATTATTGGCAAAATTGGGAGATCATAAAATTGATCCATATCCCAACGCACATTTATTGTCACACTGTGTGGGAGTGAGCGCAGCGACTCAAGATAGATTTACATAAATATATTCGCACGACTAGGATTTTACAAATTGAGGTTTGATGCCGTTGTCCGTGGTTAGAATCTGCAAATTTTATATGATGTTCACAATTCAAATGTAAATTTAGCTGGTTAAAGATTCGAATTGCTAAATAACAAGTTGATAGGGAAACGATTAGAATTGCTTCGTTTTGTTCGACTTTTAATATATAAACTTTGTATTGTACATTCATAGGTAAATACATATGTACCCGAGTGTACTCGTATGTACATGTATAATGTGCAATGGAAGGTCATATTTCCGAATCTCAGTAATTTAAAATTTTTCGCTACATTGCTCATAATTATTTTATTTTGAATTAACAAATTACAGTCACCACGTTCAAAGCCCAACCTAAATTCAGGATTAAAATATTTTCGTACTCATCTCATTCCAATGCTGATTTAATTTAAAACGTTTGAAAATTTAAAAAAGGCAAATAAAAAAGAAGTTCAAATTCAATTTTAAATATATTTTATTCACAATCATTAGCACCGGCTTCCACCTAATGCATGCGTCAAAACGAGCAAATTCCAAAGCCATTCAGGGGCAGTATAATTAGCTGAATATTTCGCGCTTTTACCTAACGCAAATTGCATTTTAATGAAAATTAATTTTGTAGACACAGTAGGTAGGTACTTACTACTGCACTATATCGTTGTTGTTGTTTATAAATGAATTCGAAAAATAAAAAAATTTCGTACCCTCATGCCCTCCTCTCTGGCTGTCTTTTGAATAAAACCCAAAGAACGAAATATATTTATATATTCATTTAATATTACGCACATACATACATATGTTACAAATGAAATAGAAAAAAATTAAAAAAAAAATACGAAACGAATAAACGGACAAAATTAATTCAAATGTGAAAAAAATGCATAAAACGAAGAATAAGAACTGTGCTTTACTTTACTCCGTCTTTGATCTCCTTCGCACGTAGGTCTTTAGATAAAAATCAAAGAATAAGACAAACATAAAAAGATTCTGAATAAGTCCGATTAAGGCTACCAGAACCGGATGTCCGCAGTCGTTTTTGACTATCACAATTGCAAAGTGAAAGACTAAATATCCGAACTGAACAAGTTGCATTTGAGTGATGTATCGCTTCCACCATATATTTTTAGAAAACTCTGGATACAGTGATGTTACAAAGTAGTATGCATACATTATAATGTGTACGAGTACATTAATGACACCCAGCATTGTCGAGTGACTACCTGTTGATATAAAACTAATAAGATGAATTTTTCTTTAAAAATTACACTTTGTGTTGGTACTTCACCTGCAAGGAATTTCATGAATATGTAGACAGCGAATATCATACCGGCATGATGATAAACATGGAGAAATGTAATTTGTTTATTTTTCTTTCGCATGACAAAAAAAACCTGAAAGAAGTACATACATACATATATAGGTGTTATGACATAATTTTAATTCACTATTTCACTTACTGTGTCAAGTAGGTCAACATATTTGGTGATGTAATATCCATAAGCTACTAATAACAATGTCTGCATCCATGGTTTATTATTGGTCGGATCCAATGGCTGACAGAACAGACTGAACTCCTTTCGTAAATATGAATTCTGGATACCCTTTAAATGACATTATTGACAATGATTTTTCTCATAGAAAACATCATACAACTTACAATAACGAATAAGCCCAAATTAATTATGATCTGGACCGCATTATAAACACATATGACATTTTTCAAATCATACGGAGGCCTTTTTTCCATCCATTTGGGACCCCACTTTAAGACAAAACCCAGATATAATACAATAATTGAATACATTGGCCATGGTGAGCCCAGCAGTGGAAATCCTTCTACTCGAGGATCTTTAAAATAAAGAAAAATCAAAAAATGCAACTCGTTTATAAATATTACGCAACACACCTTTATACTCATTGACCCAATAAGATATTGTACCGTATAAATATTTCACGACTAAGGCCATTTTTTGAATTATTTTATAATGAAAGTAAAAGTTAAGGAAACCGTCAAGCGTTCACGATCTTATCAAGACTACGGACGAAATAATATTGTCGTTCACTGGAAAACATTCTTTTTCAATAGCTGTAAAAAGTGACTAAAAAAAAAATTAAATCTAAACTTCGAACAGGAAACCTTGGAAAAAAAGGGTGGACTGTAGGGTGACCTATGCAAATAGAAGGAAAGAATTAATGCAACTAATTAAACGTTCATTTTTGACGGTAGGCATTAATATTTCGGGGAGTTCGTTTCCCTTTGGATACTCAGAATAATGAAAGTGAATGTGTAGGAAAAAGTTGTTATTGCACATTTCCAGCTAAACAATTTAAAAGAAATTCTATATTAGTTATTGCATATACAGAGATATGGTTTTGATAGTAAAGGGTGGGCCATCTGTTACATTGTTCAATGTTTTTTTAATGATTGTAATTTTATTGAAAAGAGTAAAACTTTTTTCTGTTAATTATGGAATATTATTTCATTCAAATGACTGCCTTGGCTGGCTTGCAAATGTTCGTACCCTCATGCTCTTTTACTGTCTTTTTAATAAAACCCATAGAACGAAATATATTTATATATTCATTTAATACTACGCACATGTTACAAACGAAATAGAAGATAGTTATAAACGAAATAGAAAAAAAATTAAAAAAAAAAAAAATACGAAACGAACGAACGGACAAAATTAATTCAAACGTGAAAGAAATGCATACAACGATGAATAAGAATAGAAATAGTTTCTAATGAATAAGCTTTCCTTTACTCCGTCTTTGATCCCCTTCGCACGTAGGTCTTTAGATAAAAATCAAAGAATAAGACAAACATAAAAAGATTCTGAATAAGTCCGACGAAGGCTACCAGGACCGGATGTCCGCAATCGTTTTTGACTATCACAATTGCAAAGTGAAAGAATAAATATCCGAACTGAACAAGTTGCATTTGGGTGATGTATCGCTTCCACCAGATATTTTTCGCATACTCTGGATGCAGTGATGTTACAAAGTAGTATGCATACATTATAGTGTGTATGAGTAGATTAATGACACCCAGCATTGTCGAGTGACTACCTGTTGATATAAAACTAATAAAATAAAATTCTTTAAAAATTACACTTTGTATTGGTACTTCACCTGCAAGGAATTTCATGAATATGTAGACAGCAAATATCATACCGGCATGATGATAAACATGGAGAAATGTAATTTGTTTATTTTTCTTTCGCATGACAAAAAAAACCTGAAAGAAACACATGTATGTATATGTACATAGGTGCTATGTCATAATTTTAATTCACTATTTCACTTACTGTGTCAAGTAGGTCCACATATTTGGTGATGTAATATCCATAAGTTACTAATAACAATGTCTGCATCCATGGTTTATTATTGGTCGGATCCAATGGCTGACAGAACAGACTGAACTCCTTTCGTAAATATGAATTCTGGATACCCTTTAAATGACATTATTGACAATGATTTTTCTCATAGAAAACATCATAGAACTTACAATAACGAATAGGCCCAAATTAATTATGATCTGGACCGCATTATAAACACATATGACATTTTTCAAATCATACGCAGGTCTTTTTTCCATCCATTTGGGACCCCACTTTAAGACAAAACCCAGATATAATGCAATAATTGAATACATTGGCCATGGCGAGCCCAGCAGTGGAAATCCTTCTACTCGAGGATCTTTAAAATAAAGAAAAATCAAAAAATGCAACACGTATATAAATATTTCACAACACACCTTTATACTCATTGAACCAATAAGATATTGTACTGTATAAATATTTCACGACTAAGGCCATTTTTTGAATTATTTTATAATGAAAGTAAAAGTTAAGGAAACCGTCAAGCGTTCACGATCTTATCAAGACTACGGACGAAATAATATTGTCGTTCACTGGAAAACATTCTTTTTCAATAGCTGTAAAAAGTGACTAAAAAAAAATTAAATCTAAAATTCGAACAGGAGACCTCAAAAAAAAAAAGAGTGGACCAGACTGTAGGGTGACCTATGCAAATAGAAAGAAAGAATTAATGCAACTAATTAAACGTTCATTTGAGACCGTAGGCATACAAATTTCGTGGAGTTCGTTTCCCTTTGGATACTCAGAATAAGGAAAGTGAATGTGAAGGCAAAAGTTGTTTTTGCACATTTCCAGCTAAAAAATTTAATAGAAATTCTATAGATATTATTAGTTATTGCATACTGTTGCTGTTGTTTTAAAAGGCTATAGAAATATTGTTCAATATTTTTTAACGATTGTTATATTGAAAAGAGTAAACATTATTTTATTAATTATGGAATAGTATTTTATTTAAATGACTGCCTCGGCTGGCTTGACATCCTGTCTGGTAGGTCATCCTGTCAACCCAATTTTTCAATACATTTTTGATGATTTCGGCCCCTATTTGACGAATAGCTTGACCAATATTTTTCTTGAGTACCTGAATTGTCTCTGGATTGTTCGCATAGCACCGATCTTTAACGGCACTCCACAAAAAAAAGTCCAACGGCCAAGCAACATTGTCAAAACGACTGATTCGAGTATAGAACTTAGTATGTAATAAATCTATTGTTGGAACCATGGTCGCCCAAGTCCAAATCCTCAATTTTTGGCAATAAAACAATCGGTTATCATTACATTGACAGTAATGTTTATTCTAAAATCGCAGCAAACAGCGCACGGGAAGGGAACACGGGAATATGTTCGGTTATCAATCAGCAAACAAGTCTCACGAACTTTTATCCCAGACTTGCCTACAGCAACTCCAAAATTTCGACCGAAATTTTTTTCCAAAATTCGCACAGTTTTGGCAATACAGCATCTACTTTGGAAGTAACTTTGCAATTTCCCAACGTTAGTCAAACGTAAATCGATCCATTTCACAAAAATATAATACTAAATTTCATGATTCAAAAATATACCAACAGAACTCTTTAGTTTTAACTTACGAAATACTAGATATATCCATGTGCGTTTGCATAAAGTATTTCAGACACAAAGGAGGATGCGATAGCGCATAAAAAAACTGTACTTGAGAAGTACCTATTGAAGTTCGCAGTGTTATCACATCTCGACTTTTGTAAATTTTTACGTGAGTGGGTAGAAGGTTAAGGATGGAATTTTTAAGGGTGAGCGCATCTATCTTTTAGTAGTCCCCATAATTTTTTTGAACAGTCATTCTATATAATTTTGATTTGTGGAAAGTCCGTATGTGGATTTAATAAGATCGTTTTTTTCTAGGAATTGGAGAGGTATTTCAACATTGTCATCGGACAAGGCACTCAATTGTGTGAATCCATTTGTTAAAATCATTCTAATCTTTTGACCTCATTCTTGTAAAAGCATTCACCATTTTGATTTGATTGAAAATTATATCAGCCTTGCCTCGTCGGGGAACCATAGGAAGGGTTTGTCTAAAGTATCCGCCGAGTTTTTGTACACATGATCTTGTAAGAGGATGCCAATGCAGCGAAGTGCATGTCACATAAGCATGTCTGCTTCATCAATTATGATACGCAAAACTTTTTTCAAAATGCTGACATTAATAAAATTTGGTTTAATTTTGATTTTTGACATCTTCGTAATCGGAATTCGTATTTTTAAACAATTGTGAACTGCTCTTCTTCCTTTAAGCTATTCTGATGTTATACCCGTCTTGACAACAGGTAAAACGACTTTCTTTTAACCTCGCATTAAGGTATTACAAGTCTAATAAGCGCTTTCTTAAGTTTTTATGTATATCTACCTAATTGGTAGTGATTAAAACACCAGTCTAAACTCCCGGTGTAAATCTGTGTCGGTTGGAAGAACTGGGCGTTTTATATAACAAAGTGTTGCGAATTTTCTGCAAATACAACTGAAATCAGTAGCCTTATACACTTAATGACGTAAATTAATGACCTAATGACGATTTTACTAAACCCAATTTAGGTAAAAAAAGAAGTTAACCCTGAAAAAATTAACATGTTGCACATCGACAAATGATTGTGATTTTATTTATTTCAAGAATTTCACCGGTATCTGAACTGTTTTACATACAGACTAAGATTTGTCCTTTATCCTAAGGGATTATAACATTTTGAATTTCAAAATTAGAGTTACTTGTAAATAATGCATAAATTAATTCATATTCATTTGCAACATTAAATCGATAAGAATACTTTGTTGTAGAGAATATGCAACTCCAACCTAAATCAGTAGAATTAATTCCTGAGAAAAACAATCACTTCGGACTATCACAATGTATCTACAATCGAATACTATCATTTTAGTTAAATTAAAAACTTAAAGCATATATTATCCAATAACTGACCTCTTAGCATAGTTTACCGTAATCGATCATAAATTACAAAGAAGGCATATGCAAATATTTAGTGGAACAAATGAGTTTCGGCCCGAATCGTTTTGAATATTATTATATCAAGCATCTCGTCTTGTGTGTGGTGAAGAAAGTAATTTTCATGAAACTCTTAGGCCAGACGGCATAATATACGCTACACAAGCCAACAAAAGGGACAGAATCCAACAAACTAAATGAAAACTCACATCAAACTCACTCTGAAAGAAGCATATCCTTATCTTAACTTATGAACATACATATACCACACATCTTGGCTGATCCGATTGCTGACTGCTGCAGAGAGACTGCCAACTTAATGCCATGCAAATAGATTCCAAGTTAAATGGCAGATACCACAACCGACAGAAAGAAAGACGTCTCAACAGAAGAGAAAAGAAAAACAAAATCGGTATTTCCCCACAAATCACCGACATCACTCTGATGGGCTCAAAGGACCTTCCATACCACACCTCCTACTGTGTTATGCTATAAGAAAAACAATTTCAATGTCTTCATCTTCATGTATGCCGGGGTTCATCTCAACCAGTCGCCAGACTCATGACATTTGGTTTATTAAGATATTGCCGACAACACTAACACCAAAGCAAACAAAGCCCATAGGATATAATGTCGACAGTTTCAGTCTGTCGGTCTTTTGCCAAGGACATTTTTCCTTTAATTTTTTAAATCGATTTTTTTTTTATTTAATAGAAAATAAAATCTCTCTTTATTTTTGAAGAAAAGGAGTTACAAATGCAAGACTCGATTAGAAAGAATTTGTATAGTCGCGGTTTGGTACTTGGAAATTACCAAATTTAAAAAAACTTTGGAAATGAATGTATGATACCGTATCCTTCTTTCTTTCCAAAAGCCGTAATAAAGTGGCCGTGACATAGTATAAGTGGTCGTGTCTTTATGTAATGTATGGGTTAATTTTAGATAATTTGAATACTTAAATATTTACTTGGTTTTCATGATTTTTTTTCGATTTCAAATAGAATAGGGCGCATTTAAAAAAAATATACTTTTTTATCAAAAGTTCAGATATAAAATATCATACTCCTAGCTCAAAATTTAAAATTAAAGGCGCAAAAAGATGTTACATACCGAAAGATGAACGGACGGACGGAAGTACCTTAGTCATCTTCGGTATTGACACTGACTCGCATTACGCGTATACTTTATGGTGTCTATCTCGATTATTTCTTGTTACAAACTATGTATAAAACGTAATATGTATGTATATCCTTAGGATAGGGAATAAAAATAAGTGTATGCATCCTTCTTTTCCATGCATACCAACGAAAAGATTTTCGATGTACCTATAATAAATCTGCATTTCGATTTAAGGAAACAAAAAAGTGCTTTTGAATGGTGTTCCTTCCTCCTTAAGTTTTAACGTTTATCTTGTTTGAAAAAAAAAATATATACCGCAAAACTTTGCAGAAGCAAAATCTCTTCTGCATTTCAGGAACCGAATATTATTCTATGCAAAGAATAGGACTAAATTTTCTTTTTAATTCTATGAATCCTTAGCTATGATTTTCCAAATAAGTGTGGTTCTATTCTAATATAGTTCTTCAAGTTAGCAGGAATTTTAAAATTTATACCATAATGTAGGTCCTCTTGCAAGGGAATCAAGAAGGGATAAATCTGCAATAATTTAATTGAAGCACGTAAGAAGTGAATCCTTGAAAATTTGTGGCTGTCTTTCATTGTGAACAAGGTTTTGTGCCCAAGCTTTGTGTTGACTTGAGTATTTTATTAGGAATTCTAAAAATAGATTCGTCAACGTGCTTTTCTTAGTATTTAATTTGGAGTTTCATTCACTTAAAAGACCGACAGGTAATAGAGAAAATATAAAAAATAACAATGGACTATTGCGCAAAAAGAAGGAAAGTGTAGTTAAGGCGTACGTATTGTACATACTTATGTACGGTTGGCTTTAATAGTGCGCAACTAAAAATAGCTTAGCTATTATTATTCTATGCGCTAGAAACCTTTATTTTTTTTGTTGCATTTATATAAGTCAATCAATTTTATCAACAGTAGAGTAGAGAATATTACCTAATTTATTTAATCGAATGTAATTGGAGAAAAAAATCTAAAGCCATAGTTTTGTCTATTATGTGTTTGACTTGACTATCTTGACACTGTAGTTTCCTTTGATTTGTTCATATAACTATAAGTACTTGAGTTGTGAACATTTGGTTTCTTTTCTTTCTCACCTCAGCATTGCATACACTCCATACAAGCATCCAATCTTCACCGACACTACCCATTGCATAGCAGACATTGCTATTAAAACAGTTAATAGCTTGCTTTAATTCCACAGTAGAAAATTGTTCCTTTATTGTTGTCGTCATTCCCTAAACGCATAACAGGATGTTAGAGACCATCAGTGAATATTTTTTATTCTCTTATCTACCGGACAACATGTTGTTATGTCGTTATTATTCGATGAAGTGAACGTCATAACTGGCATTTGGGATTGTTATGAATTTTTATTTCCGTTTCCGTTTCAACTCAACTTAATAATCGTACGTATGTATGTAGGCGCAGATGGTGTAATTACAAAAAAAAAAGGAAACAAAATATTAACAGCATTTTACCTAATATGCATGTTATTGTTATTCCAGACGTTAAAGCACATTTCCCAAAACAATTTTGATTCTGTAACACCAATGCTTTCATTTTTCTCTACTGCTCCTAATCCAAGCTTATGCGTCATTTAAATAATCCTTTTTTTCATTCATGTGGGTCCTCTAATGTCCGTGACATTGTATGCTTCATTTAAGACAGTAAAGGATAAATACACCACCAACAACAAAAAATTAAAAAAAAAAAAAAAAAATATTCGAAAAAAAACTTTTTAAACCAAAGGACATCCATGCATAGAATAGAACATCTGTCGCTGCTGCAGTAGTAGCCAAACAATTTATGCAAATCTAACCATTCAGACGGAAGCTACACATTTGTGGAATTCTCAAAAAATACATCATTTGAAAATGGCAGATGGGCGGTATATCCTGGTCAGGACGGGACACGACATACTGCTAATACTTTCCTGCAAATTGTGTTGGGCGTATACATATGGAAGTGTACTTATACATGTATATGATTTGAGAATATGTAATGCTTTCGTTTTATTTAGTTCAATGCGGTTGCGGTTCTACGAATTGGAAAATGCCGACCCAACAATTTGTCCATTGGTATTGTTCACTTTTTTCCAACCCCTTTTTGGTGAATATTTGCCTCTCGATAGTAGGCGTGGTGGGTAAATAAATTGTACTTCCGCTTCATTTCAGGAAAATTAGAAATTTCGATTTTGGGTCATGAATGGACGATACAATTTTAAGCTGCATGACATTGGTATACAGGAATTATTATTCCTTTTAATTGAAGTGGGAACATTTTGAGGATGGCCATGCAGAAGGACTTAAATTCCGAGTAAATGGTTTTGAATTTCATTCTGAATAGTAAACATTTGGATAAACAATGATGGAGTATTAACGGTTTGATGGTCCTTATCGTGATGAGAATATTAAGTGCATAGGTATGTAAAAGTCATTTGAGTAGTAAGCAATTTTACTCTGGATTTAAGGACGATATCTTCAGCAATCCCGGTAATTTTGAAAGTACAGCTGGGATATGCAACCTCGGGTGATAGTTTATTTCAACTTAAAAATAGACGGGTTCAACGTTATGGTGTTTTCTCTGAAAAGTTCAATCGGACCGCTCTTTCCTCCTCCCAAATCACTGCAGCATTTTTCAGACGGAAAATTGCAATATCTGTCAGGCATTTTGGTACAGACAGTTACCCTAACATAAACCTAAACTAAACCTAGTCAAAACTAGTTATTAAATGCAGTATGGAATGGAATTGAAAAGTTCACTAAAGTGTTATCTTTCTAAACCGTTCTAGATTAGAAAGAGAATTCCAAATTATTTTAGAATTGTGAAAACAGTTCAGATGGCAAATCTGCTTAAAATAATGTATACCATATAAGAATGGACAGACAGTAATGCCAAATTTGGTTAAAATTTCGAGTTCGAGATGTTCCACAAGATGTGTAGTGTCTATTTAGTACATCTGTATGTCATATGAATTAGAAATATTATAGAATTATTATTATTGATTGTAACAGACCACAAACTGACAAGTGACTTTGCTTAGGAAAGAATTTCTGAAATATTTCTTGGAGATTTTTTCCATACAGTCTTAGACAAAATCTGAGATGATTCCTTAGGTACATGCAGTTATGTATGTACATATATGTGTATATTCTTATATACTATGAATTGTAAATTTTGTATGTCATTTTTAGTTTGACACCAATAAACTAGGTTCGTTTTAGATTTTTGAAGTTCATTTTCATTTTATACAAAATCTAAATTTATCCATCTATGTACGCCATGCTGAGTTCCATTTGAATTTGACTAGTGTCTGTCATCGCCAGTCGCCTGGCCAACTTGTATGTAACCTTCCCTCAAGCAAGTAAAGCAATTTAAAATTAATTTTCAATTTAAACTTTCAAACAGTTCCAGAAAGAACAGTTCCCCTGGCTCTGTGGCGGTCCTCATCATCACATCACGCAAATCACTTCTAAGAATAACTTCAACACTTCAACGCGCTCCCCCACATAACTCAAATTTAAGGCTTCAACGCGTCAACGCAAATGCAAGAGAATCACCTTTCAACATCACCTGGCTGACATGTGACAAATGTTCGTTCCACCTAATTTAGGATGAATGCAGCGGCTGGCAGCTGTATTTATCCTCAATCTTACAATTGCTTCTCGTGCATGTACCACACATTCGCATCCGAGAACGTGTCCTTGTAAGGTGGCACACCATTAAATTTTTACATCCGTTTTCGTATTTCTTCTTTTTTTTCAGCTTTTTTCCTCTCTTTTAATTGTTTCCCCTGAGGAATGTGAGAAACTTGATACACCCGGCTGCCACCCACTTAATGTTTCATCCCAAGTCGACTTGGTTGACTTGGCGGATGGTGGTGGTGGAGTGGGCAAATTAAAACAAGTGTCAACGTGTTAAATTAGGGGCCCAGGAACAAAAATTTCATTAAAATGTAATTGCCTTCATTTCATTTGTACTACTGCTGGTGTAGCAAACACCCTTCTCTGGGTATTTCCTGCCACTGACAGGACCTTCTCACATTGCTAAGGCATGATGTTATGCGGAGGCACTTTGGCGTTGGCTTTGCTAGTAACATGGGTCAGACGATATAGAGAAACAGAGAGCTTACACGCTAGTGAGTTCCATAAATCCTTAGAAGCTCTTGTGAATGTTCTGGTTCCTAGGGAAGCGGTTGAAATGAATTCGTCCTCAGTGTTCTGTTCTTGCTCCATTACAAGGCGAGTAAACATGTTTCTGTAGCTTCGACTTTTTTTTTTGCCGAATTTTGTTTTGGAGCTTCTGTCTGTTTGTTTTCTTTGCCGAAGAAAACACAAAAAAAAAAAGAATTATGGGTTCCATCCTGAACACACACCGGACAGGGGTTTTTCGGTCTTGAGAGTAGGTATGGATATAATTGCTGATACATATGTGGCGGGATTGGGTCCAAGGATAAGGCGACTGGGATTAGGAGATGTGGTCATGTTAATTGAATGGAATTAATATTAATGTACATGAACTTGATTAGGAAATAATCTGTAAATCCGTAAAGGAGAATGTGGTGATAAATTTCTCGTTAGGGATACCGCAATTGGAATAAGATTTAGGATATTCGGCGGTCTGTTGCTTCTTGCTTTATGGGATATTTACTCTCTTTTAATTTGGAGCACACCAAACTTGTTATTTTTCTGTGACATTTCTGACTAAAAACTGGCCGACAAATATTTTTGCTGGCCATAGTTGACCTCGATAAAGAAGTTACCAAAGAACTTATAAAGTCTACGGCTTGAGATACTTTCTTTTAAAATCCATAATAAAACAAAAAGATGGTTTGCTTACTGACTAGGTGGAGCCATAATGTTGTACCTACTCAATCTAAAGTCAAAACATATATTTCTCATACAGTCGACAAACTCAAAAATAAACTAAAACTGTTAGTCTTTGCGAATTTTAAGCTCCAACAACACTTTACCAGATAACAACACATACTATATTACACCTCCTTTTACGAACAAACTGCGAACTCATTGAAATTCTAAGCCAACCAACTGGTTGTTAAGCAGATTGTTTGAGTTTAAGGACTATAATTTGAATAGCAAAAAAAATCGTACCCATAATTAAATGAGAAAAAAGTCCCCTAAATGAGACGAAATTAATTGCGCATTGCCCCCAAAAATGAAACGAATCCGTGCTCATTTAATAATTCCCGAGGCAGCGAAACTGTCCACCTTGCGATTTGACGAAATGTGTTTCATTTCTCGGAATAACATTTCTCGGCCAGAAAAAGTAATTTCGCTCTGACGCGCTACGAATTCCGTTTTGCCCTAAGCCGATTATGGAAATGAAAAATCGCACCAAAGTCAGCGCGAATATTTTCTAATTACTTTGCTGTTGAGTGGTGAAAATATCCTTAAAATTAGAGTCCCACCCTGATGTACTATGTGACTATACCATTGAAGTATGTACATACATATGTATGGCTGTATGTATATGTAGCCCATTCTCCCGGAGCCAAAGTGATTGCTTATTTTCATTTGTGGGGACAATAATTTCACCGTTGAGTTTAATTGAATTTTCTGTACCACTCAAGGCACATCCTCTACATCCTTTTAGTCACAGGATGATTATTTTGTGCCAACTAGCTCCATTTAAAGCTAACACCAGGCATCCCGCCCCATTTAAATGGAATATGAAAATAGCAAAATTAAATACAAATGTTGAAATTCTGCAAATTACTCCAGACAAGAGCACACTCGTACCCTTTTTGCTTATTGGGGCATGGTTGAATTAAAATAACCTCAAGAAAATTTTCGTACAATTCGTGAATTTGTGTCCTTTTCGCTTATCTGTCGGGGACCAGTCCTAGTCGCCATAGTCGGTGAAGAGATGCGATTGTGCAAGGTTTCGCGTCGAGGCGAGATAGGAAGCTGTAGCTTCCTGTTGAATGAACAAGGAGCATTTTATTTTTTTTTTTTTCTTCGCCTCGGTCCCTACTTCACAGATCACGAAGTTAAGCTTAAATATTTGGTTGAAAAATTACACAAGAGTGGAGTCATTTGCTGGATCAAAGGAAGTATGACCGGAGGCTATCATAGTAAGAGGAGGGCAATGGAGATAACTAGACTCTTAGCCGAGGCCAAATGGCGTTAATTTTTATTGTAATTACGTTTTAAGGACCTAGAGCTTATTATGTTTATTTGCCAGAAGGAAATCCTCAACATGCTTTTAAGCGGGTGGGTGTAGTAGTCATCGCACGAACTAAATAATTTTTTTTTTTTAAGGACCTACGTTTGCCCTTAGGCAAACTGTAAAGAGGATTATGTTGACTATATTTGTGATGAGCTTAGCAAAGGCCATCTAACACAATTATGTCACTTTATTAAATTGTGATTAGTCAAGCGATTTTTTTAGTTTATTAAGTACATAGTTAGGGAAGGAAATTTTTTCATACATAAATGTACGGAAAGAAAAAATTGTTTCAAAAATGTCAATTAGCTTAGGGATTTTGTAAAACTAATAAAGATTTGTTGTAGTTGAACGCATGTTCTTGATAATGGGGCATTTACGTGTGAGTAACTGTTGGCTTGATATTCATAGACAACGGCACCATCATCAGAAAAATATATTAAAGAACGCAGCAACGTTTTGTATTTACTTGCATAGCTCATGGTTAAGAACTAGCAGATTTTGAGGTCTACATACATTGAAAGTAAAGTATTGGTTTTTAAACGACAAATTTACCATCGTCTGATCAACTTTGAGTATTTCATCGAATCCCAGTTTTATTGTTACAATAAATCTGTACTTTATTCGCAGTGCACTGAGACCATATTAATCCAGTTATGTAACCACATGATACAACTTTCATCAATCAAGAATTCATCATCAATTTCAAGAATCGGAACTTCCTAATTGCCGGAACTTGTAGAACGCCAGGTATTGATGTCTATATCGAAAATTAAATTTAGTTGTAAATAATGCAATAGATTTAACAGTTCCTAATTTTACAAAAAAAAATTCAGTGTAATGCTATCTAACTCTGGTGATTACTAGATTTTTAAGGTACAAAAGCTTGCTTTTAACTAAAATAAATAAGTTTTACCGCAGTTTCATCTAAGTAAACAATACCTTGATTGAAGGCTTTTCCAAACAATGTGAAAAAGTTGTTGAAACAAGAGTTTCGCAACTCTATTAGCGATATTTGAAAGCAAAAATTACTCGCAATTCAAAAAGTATGTTTCCGTAAATTAATTGAATAATTAGACCGAAGGATCAAGTATCAATTCCTGCACTAAAAGTACCTGACAGTAATGTTGGCCGAGTACTTTTACACAGTGCAGTTCAATTCTGCAGATCTGTGGGTTAAAGCAATTGATTTCAGGAAACCAATTCGACTCTAGAAGAAACCATTCTACAGTACATGCCATGAACAAATTAGTCTCTGATGTCAATTGGAACTAGATTCCAATTTAGTTGGAAAAAATCTACTGGCGCTTGTTTGGTGGATCTTGAAAAAAATTTCGATTAAATTTGGTCGGACGGTTTGCTTGTAAACGCTAGATTCTTTAACAAAAATTATATCTAAAACGATATATGGTAAAAAATTTGTAGGTACTGATGGGGCGGATACAATTTTTCATATCGGAAATGGTTTACAACAAGGCACAATGATTTCGCCTATTCTTTTAGTGTTTTCTTAAGCGATTTCTTAAAAGACAATGAAGGGATTATAGCCTTTTCCGACGATATTAAGAATTCTTAGAATACATAGCAGTATTAATAAAGGTATTGAACAGTTGAGAAATTCAATAGGAGTCAAATACTTAGGCGTATGGTTTGACCAGTATTTGTATTTTCACGATCACGTTAAAATGCAAATAAACACAGCAAGGACTTAAAACGTATATTATTTAACTTTGATACGATCAATTATTACCTATTTGTGTCCCATGTGGTTCTTACATGGAAAAATTGCGGGTCTTCGGGTATGTTTAGGTAAGTAGAGTTCTGGTGAGAGTGTTTTTTTTATATTTTATTTCAAACAAAAGTATTTACGACGATGCGGGGATCTTGCGCGTTGATAGTTTTGTAATTAGTTGAATTCCAAATCATTTTGTTTATAACAATATCCTTTTCTTCAAATGATCGTTAGAGTTGGGTCATGTTCCACCAGAAGCTTTCATGTATCTTGATTTAAGTCAAACAAATACTTCCGGCTTAACTGCGGTATGTAGCTTGACACGACGCACGCTAGACTTGACGATCCTCAGGACTGACATTGTGTGTTTTGCTCCATTACAATTGTTCGTTTTTTTTAGTTTAGTTTATTTTTAGTATAAGGTAGGATATTGTAAATAGTAGTTGTAAGTGGGGTTAGGACTAGGGTAGATAGTTCAGTGTTGATGTAACCTTTTTTCTCGTTATATAGCTTAAGATAATATCAAAAAAAAAAATAATACAAAAAGATTATAGGTATACAAAGTTTACTACATATATCGTATATTGAATATACATATGTACATATGTATAAAGAATTTAATAAAAATAATGCCAAGTATAGAATTATACAAGTTATATCTATGAATTGAAATTTAATTTATATTTAAATTCAATATTTCAAAATTTGTTAATTTTTTAATATGTAATTGTTAGATTTAATATGTATATAAATAATCGCTTTATATATAAAAATAAATCAAATTTAATTTTAGATTTTATACCCTGTTGTTTATAGAAAATTAATTTCGATAGCTATTCTACGGTTACCGCAAAGTTTGCCAACGGATCATATTACCCCCTTAGATTCTTTGCTTTACACGCTTCTCTGATTACTTAGAACGAAAGCTTGGCATAAGCCATTAGTTAATTTTCAGAAGCTTGCTTTTAGTAAATAAATCCAATCCAAAGAAAGTACATTAGATCCTTTCAAATATCCTGGAATACTGATTATTTTCCATTTAAGCTAAATTTCTGTGAATTTTCTACTTGTAATTACATTTCGTGGAAAACGTATCAAACAGTTGCAATAAAGGCAAAGTGAAAACTTTCTTTGTCATTAACAAGATCTTAACTTATCTGTTCTCTATTCAGCAAATTATTAGCAACAGTTTGTCAAAAGTCTCATACCTACATTGGGTTCTACCTATGTTGATGTTCTTACAATTTTAATTGAAAACCTCTCACCTCACAGCGCAATAATTGTAGAAGAGAAGAAACTAAAAGTCTTTTACAAAAAAAAAAAAAAAACAAAAACAAACGGACAGCAGGATACGATCGCGTAAATAAAATTCAGGATTTTTACTAAGTCCTGCAAGTACTTGCCGGTGTTATTACCAACTTGTATGTAGAAAAGTAAGAAGTTTCGCGCGCACTTTTTTTCCTTCGCTCAGGTTTTGTGTTATTTTTATTCAGTATTTTCCTTGGTCATGTGAAAGTTTTTCGTTGCTCTGCCGCACGCAGGATGAAATATCGAAATGAAGAAACAAAAAAAAAAAAAAAAAACAAAGAAAACTTTTCACTCGCCACCCATTAAAATGTTTGCATATTTAACGAAATGTTTCGTGTTTTTATACCCTATCCTAAGGGTATATTAAGTTTGACACATAGTTTGTAACATAGAGAAATAATCGAGATAGACCCTATAAAGTATATATATTCGTGATCAGCATCAATAGCGAAATCGATTGAGCGATGACCGTCCGTCCGTCCGTCCGTCCGTCCGTCCGTCCGTCCGTATGTCACCGCTTTTTGGGCCTTAAATTTTGAGCTAGGACAATGAAATTTCATATCTGGGCTTCTGAGAAAAAGATACAGTACAAGTGTAAAAATTTTTGAAATCCGCCCACTGCCACGCCCACTTTTTCATAACTTCACTAAATTATATGAAACCGAAAAATTTTGTTAAGACCAAATATTTAGGCATTCAGATTCCCTACAATCCACCCATACAAAAGTTTTGGCCACGCCCACTTTTTGGGGGCGTTTTCATCACAAAACCGAATTTTGGGCCTTCAATTATTAACTAGGACGCTGAAATTTCATATCTGGGCTTATGACGAAAAGATACAGTAGAAGTGTCAATTTTTTTTACATCCGCCCACTGCCACGCCTACTTTTTTATAACTTCACTAAATTATATGAAACCGAAAAATTTTGTTAAGACCAAATATTTAGGTATACAGATTCCCTACAATTCACCCAAAGAACAGTTTTGGTCACGCCCACTTTTTGGGGGCGTTATCATCAAAAAACCTATTTTGATAAAATTTTACATGTAAAATCCTCAAACGTTCGACATTATAGCTATATTTGAGTACAATATGCAATTTGGCCACGCCCACTTTATAGAGAGGAGGATAGGGTATCATACGATCCGTTCCAGACGGATTGTAGCTTTTCTGTATGTTTTTTTTTGTTTTTGCTTCGTTTTTCCTTCATTGCCACACTCCCTAAGTTTTCCCAGAGAAGTTGGTTCCATCAGTCGTTCTAAGTACTTAAGGACACAAATTTTCCGAGTATAATTTAATTTTCTTTTTGTTATTTGAAGATAAACATGATGTAGGGAGCAAAGCACAAAGCAACGACTAAGGAGGCAGGGAGAATTAGAAGATATTTGCTTGTGCTCACGCAGAAACATACTCGAGATTATGACATCAAAGCGGGGGTACCCTGGAAGGAGACTTTTTTAGGGGATGGTCTCCAAGAGATGTCGACAATTTGAAATGAAGTGCTTTTATTTAATTGCACAATTAATTATGCAGAAAAAACGACACGGAAATTGGATTTAGTTGGCGAAGCGAACGTAGATCAGTTTGTTTGTATAGGCTGTTTTTTTTTTTTTATTTTTTTTATATTTTTTTTAAGGCCATCTGATTGAATGATGTCATTTAGCAGACAAATGGAGTGATTATGTCATTTTGCGGGAGGTGGTAGGAAGTTTTAAAGGGAAAGCAATTTGTATTTTTCGGTAATTGTTTTTCGAGAGCAATACGTATGAGGATGCAAATAAGTGCTTGGAGTTCATTAAGCCTGAGGATAAATGGGAGGAGAGTGTCCTCGGATGACATTGACGAAAATTGAAACATTTATTGCACAATTGAACACAAATGTCCTTGCGGGCAACGCACGTACGCGATAGAAAAATTTGTACATTTGGGCTAAAACATCCTTAGGCTAAATAGATGGCATTTTGAATTGTCATAAGAAAATTTCACATCACTTACTTAAGGCATAAGTACCTACGCAATATTGATTAACTTATTGCTGCTTGCCTTGTTAACTTTGATCTAATATTGCTGTCTAATTATACAAATTGATTGCCAGTCCTTCAGTAGGGTACATTAAAAGTCAGTCTGTCGCTTATAAGATTTGTTATGTTAAATCATCTGAAGTAATCTTCATCTTCCATACCACGTTTCATAAAAGCTAGCATAATGCTCGACGCAAAAAAGTAAACGAAGAAAGTACTCCAACAATGGACACGCAGGTTTACGTCAGTCAAAAGTCATTCAATAAAATTCGTTCACATAATAAGGATGGATACAGGCAGGTGCAGAACAATCCAAAAGAAATCTCGGCTTCTGTTCGACATAATTAGATCTATAGCAAAGACGTTCGTCTGAAATACGAAGTTACAATTGTTTATGCTAGTGTAGGTGTAGGTTAACATCGTATAATCCAGCCTTGACTCCTTCATCTGTTTTCTGAGAACCGCTGGATTATTCTGTTCCCAGTTATGGCAGTCTGTGAATATAACCTTGAAGTTGTGACTGAAGTTAAGATTTGTTAGATAATTCTTAAAGTAGTCTATGTGGACAAGTTAACCATAACTTTATTCTGTATCTGTAGATGGAGGGGTCAAGGATAACTTCCAATGCTGCAGTGGAAGTTACTTAAGCCTGGCTTACGTAGCCTTTTTATCGTTTTATTCCCACAATACAGTTATAGTCTTACATTACGCGCGCAGACTTTTCATAAACCATGCATATACATATTTTGGATTCTATTGTCCGTGTATTTATTTGACAGATAACACCTAGTTGCATTTATATAAAAAGTATAACATGCACAACACGAATTGTTGTGAGAAGCAAACATCTGGGTCTAGTACGGACCTGTCATGATATTATTTTTTTGTACAGATAATTTCCTCTTACAATAAGTTTTTTTTTTGCAAATCAACAGTTTTTAAAGAATTTTTCATCACAGTGACAGTAGAAATCTAAAACTACAAGTCTTGATTAAACCAGAGCCATAAAATCTTAATTAAGTTCCTTTAATGATTTGTATTTTCTTTTTTCTCCTGTTTATAAATCTCACCAAGCAGCCACTAGAGGCGACAATGTATTTGGGCCATATACATACATACTTTCTTCAACCACATAGTGTGTACAGGACACATCTTAGGCAACAATTTAATCCAAGTGCAACTGACATATATGAACTCAATTACCATATAACAAGCATAAAGCGCTTCGTTTCGAGACCGTAAGTGCCACTTCAGGCCATCCGATAATTATCGCTTGGTACATCAATCGATTTGCGTAAATTGGTCATTTGTTTTGGTGTGAATCTCACGTTTGGGTGGTCGAATAGGACTCTGCCCATGGCAGCTAAGCTACGCACACAATTGTGACCACTCTAGGGATTTTTGTGATTGCGGTACGCCTCGGCGCCTAAGAAAATCACCTTCCCCACAGAGGTTTGCAATCAAGTAAAATTGCTTAGTGGAATTCTTTTTCGGGGCTTAGCTCTAGAGCTGCCATCCGTTGTACCTGCTCAGGAGAAATCCCAGAGCGCACATCCTTTCTCTCTTGGCCCCTTTGTCCCCTAATTAAGTTGGCTTTCCTTTGTGCCGTTTGTGGATAAGAAACTTTTTGGGTGAAAATCAATTCCGTATTCGCAGCGGCATTTCCTAGTGTTGCTTGTCTTGGGCTCTTCTTCTTTCTTTCTCTTTTTTTCTCAAGTAAAAGGTCGAAGTTTGTTTGAGTTGGTGAGTTGTAAGGGGATGTGGTGGCGGAAAAGTGGATTTTCCTGGCAAGTGAATTGGGAAATCACCTTGTGTATGTAATGTAAGTGGTGATTGTGGTTATTTGTTGTAGTGACGCACCTTTGCGTAGCCAGGAATGTTAATCGGTTTACCTTGTGATAATGGAGATGGGAATATTACTAGCATGCTGTGAAGTCATGGTAGGAATACAGGAAGTAGGAATGAAAAAGGTATTTTGTTCTATTGGTCGGTGGGCTGAAGCGTGATTGTTTTATTGTCTTTTTTAATTTGATCATCGGCATACAGAGTTAGTATTGTATAAGCTTATTTCATTGGTTTGGGTGTATGTGCCTACAAACATACATATACATATATGTACATACATTCGTTTGTAGGGATACTCAAAACTCACACATGGGTACTTTCAAAATTTGAGAATGTCTGTATTTTTCGAGATTAAATAAGATGTTAACAGAACCTGTCTGGTTTTAGAGTTTATAAATAATTAATTGATCCTTAAAGTACGAAACCAGCATTTTTGTCAGTAAGTTTATTAAGTTCCTCAAAATCATTTAATATCAAATACAAGGTCTTAGTTTTCCTGGAGATCATGAAGGAAAATGCAGGTCCTCCTTTCAGATGTTACTATGGCGAATGGCATGAAGGTCACGTGAAGCTGATTGCCGCGTAGATAAAAGGTCATGTGACCTTGACAAACTGGCTATAAGCAAATTAGGGGAGGTATGACCAGGTGCTAAGCTCGAGGTTGTTGCGAATGAGAACATCCCAAGTAGACCGAAAACTCGTATCTGGATCCCAGCCGAACCTTCCGACACGGAGACGATGATAATGATCCTGATAGCTAACCATCCATCCGCCGGCCTTCGTCTCCGTGTCTCAAAGGAGAGGAAAGATATCGTGAAAGCTGGCATCCACTTCAACCAAACCAAACCATATACAATTAATATGTATTTCTCTGCACTAGCAAAACTGAGCAGTCAAATTTTGAATTTAGGGATAAGTTGATAAGTTAAACAATTAAACAATTTTTTTTTTAAGGTATTTGCTTTGAATTCATAACTCTTTTTGATTCAATAAGCACATCCAACCATGTCAAGGTATACATTTTGCATGAGATCCGTAACCATTCATACAAAAGTATGCGTGCTTAAACCGTGTTTAATATTAATAACATTCATCAACACTTGATGTCATTACAACTCTGTGTGCTTTCCTCGGAATTCGATGTCAAAACGGCAACACATTCTTTCTTTTGTTTTATTCTATGTTGTGTGTAATCGGTACGATACAAAAACGTGCAGCCTATTAATATGCAACGCATTCTCTGTGGTTGTATTTTGTTAATTTTTATACTTTCGAATGTGTGTCCAAGTTTCGCAATAGTTTTGATCGAGAAAAAAAATTCTTTTGGTATTTTTACGTCACGAACCTTAATCTCTCAATCATAAGTCTGACGCACTAAACACTGAGCAACAGGTGTCTAAAAAAAAATTAAAGGTCAGTGAGCTAAGAAGTGAAGTCAAACAATAACCTGAACCGAGAAAGTGTGTTAGATACGTCAATAAATAAATACGATTGCAATTGACGAATGTGAATGACTTTGAATGCAAAATTATGGCGAATGACTTCCAATGAATGCAAATCACTTTAATATATTCAAATGCATTGTGGAACTAAACTCATTCATTTGGTTATTAAAAATTAATATTCAATGAAGGCATTTAAAAAAAAGTGATACTTTTTTAAAAACATTTCTCTAATTTTCAGATATCTAACTGGATCAATATCTCTGTCCTTGTATAATCATCTTCTAGATATAATTTAGTATTTGAAGAAATCTGCCATTTACAAAAATGTCATATTATCAACCATAAGATTGATGTGCAAAAGTGGAAAGCATCGGCATTTTCTGTATTTTGAGTGAACTCTAAGATAAGAAGATTTATTGGGGTTAATATAATTTAAAATAGGTAGACCGTCTACACATTCCATTGGGAAAAGATGAGAGTATAGACAAAATGCGTGTTTCAAAGACTAATTGTGTTTTGCGAAAATTCCAAAAACATTAGTTGTTATTAATAGGACAAATTAAAAATTACAAGTTATTATTACATAAAGGTTTTTCGAGTTATTTTCCTTTAAAATGAAAAATGTATATTAGTAGAATGTTAAAACGAATTACGTAGAAAATTCCTAGAAAAACAAATTGAATACAAAAATTCTCAGATCTTTGTTGTTTTGCTCGATGACTCAACAGCACAATAGTGTTCGATGGAATGATGCACGATAACGTGTGCTATCATCTCAAATTTCGATAATGAAAGCTCAATCACGAGACCGGTAATGCCAAATCCTGACGTTTACTCGTTATCGTTATCGACTGTGGTCGGTATTGTACCAGAATTGCTGTGGTAATTCGCCCTCAGAGTTCAGCCCACTAGGCTGCTTCGACGTAGCACTCTTGGACGCAGTAAAAATACGGATGGAATTATTGGAAAATGGTCCGTTTCAAATTGTAGGAATGCCTAGATCTTTCAAGGCAAATGCTAAATCCAAAATTCGCGTCACGGTTATTCAGACTTACCTATGTATATGTTTCTTTGCTTTAAAGACGAAAGTAATGCAAAATGTTACTCTGTAACTTTTTTGGTTGGTAAAAAAAATTAGGCATTAACAAAAAAATTAAAAAAATAAAAAGAAGAAACAGAAACCACTAGTCGACATTAACAGCACATTATTGATACTTTTAACTCTAAATGAATAGGAAATATGCATAATAAAGTCATATTTCGCATAATGTAGTAAAACTCTCAAGCGATATTAATTTTTTTAAACCTCACATTCTCCCCTTTTTTGTCTTAATTAAAACTCGCTGGGATTTAATTGAATATACGGATATTGCGTATAAGGCCTCACATTTTGCTCGCCACGCATTCCAATGTACATAGATGCAAAATCCAATTCCAATTTCACGAAAACCATGGAATGTTTCTGCGTTTTTCTGGATTCCCATGC
The DNA here is from genome assembly GCA_905220385.1 of Xylota sylvarum. Taxonomy (NCBI): domain Eukaryota; kingdom Metazoa; phylum Arthropoda; class Insecta; order Diptera; family Syrphidae; genus Xylota; species Xylota sylvarum. The sequence goes on from LR999957.1 coordinate 126,687,850, forward strand.
CAATCATTTTACAATTCGCGAAGGCATTTATATTGATTTTAATTAATTTTGATACACAAGGTTCCCGTTGCTCTCCATGCGCCTCCTGCACCACCACCCTACTTTAGCAGATATTATTGCATTCCTTGAGTGTATTTTTATTTGATATCCTGATGCTCGGTGGTTACTTTAAATCGGAGGATGATTTGCAGTATCATTGCTGGTTTTCAGCAGAAAGCGATTTGCATTCTCAATAGCCGTACTATTACAGAATTTCCCATTTTGAGTAGTGTTTATCTGTATTGATGATTGGAATGCAGAATTGCGGCTGGTATTAGAGCTGGCCTCTAACCGGATTTACATTGAACAATAGTAAAATATTCTCTATACCTTAGGTGTTTCGGGGTTAGAGTAGCAAATTAATTTCCAGTTATCAAGTACTCTAAGAGATCACACCAGCACATTTATCGTTTGTGCTTCGCTACAGTTAACTAAACAATTGCATTTTAGAGGCAAGTCCTTTGTTTTTGTTTTTTATTGTACTGTTCAATGCACGCAAAGTAGTTGGATCAATCGTTAAAAGGACGCCGCGTTTGATTGTAATTGGAATTCCGGAAATACCACGATTCATGAACCTGTGATGGAATTCCCTCTCTTTTTCTCTTTTCGTCGCTATTTAAACCGGTTACCTGCGTTATTTCAGGAAAATGTACCAACAGTAGAGGAATTTGGTGGTTTTTCTTTTGAAAATCGTTTTCAGTAGAAAAATGTAATTGAAAGTCGATTGCGATGAGAATATCTACACAGTTACATTTAGATAGAATCTATTCCTATTTCAGAAAATTCTTTTTCCTATTTTATAGAGAACAGTTTTTTAATGGTTTTGGAAATTTATAAGCGGGATTAAAATGATACCGTAAAGTGATTATTTGAAAGATGATGAATTCAATTAAAATGTAACCTCTAAAGGATTTTAACACGTTATACTGTGGTTATCGTTGAATAGGGAAAGAGCATTGACGATACGTGAAACGTGCATGGAAATTATTATGGTATGTAATTCTTTCATACAAATTAATTACTATTATCTCACGGAATTGTACTGACTTAATTTTGAATAGAAATGAATCGTTAAATGAAAGTTTTGAGTTTGACATTTATCATTAAAAGAATAATATGTATGTATTGTAATTTACTTAATCTAGGCATTTACATATGCATGTATGTATGTAGAAATTACATACATTAAGTGAACATATCAGAATTTAAGTTATTGTTCAATCTATCTGACTCACTATTGGGACTCAACTCATAGTTTTCCTTCTTTTGAATTCAAATATGTCGAAATAGCTCATATGGGAATTTACAATACCGACTGGAACTATAGACTCTACCGTTGATTCCATATAGGGAATTCGTTCGTTGCCGCCAGTGGTAAGAGGAAGTGCGTTAGTGAGAAAATACTCCGTCCCCCTTTTTCGTCCGCTGCCATCAAAGAGCAAAGGGGTTGGTTACGTAATCTCCAGTCGAGGTACTAGGCACCCAGCAGCGACTAGCATGGGGGTGAAGAGTAGGAGTTAATAGTGAGAGGCTAACGTGAGAATGCTTTTGTTCTCATATATTCGCATCACTACCCTTTGGCTACCATTGTTTTATAGTGCGGGTATGGAATACATTTGTAACTTTCACTTGACGGGTAAGCCAACATATTGGCCGACTGATAGAAGTAAGTTAGATATCTACCAAATCTGATTGATTTCTTTGTTGTTAAAGGAATACCTTGTACCTGTATAAACGTTGAAGAGGCTCTGATCTCTGCTTTGATCATTCTTCAATCATAATGACGATAAGCGAAGCTCTAATGAAAAAATGGGACCAGCCAGATTAACTAACATGAAAACTAATTCGGTTGACTTCAAGAAAGATAATAAAGCAAATATTGAGCTAACCGTATCACTTAAAACGTTCTATGAACTTGAAATTGAAATTAATTGCTTCACTGAAATTTTACAGAGTGCCGAGTGGAAAAATACTCCCACACAAAAGTTACTTTGAGATAGAAAGGGACTTTGTCTATCTCGGTTCTGTTAAAAATTCTGATGATAACATGTCAGCAGAATTTAAACGAAGAATAACTCTTGCAAATCGAACAACTAAGGAGAATCTGTGTAGGACCTTGGTCACCCCAGTCCTGCTTTATGGCGTTGAACCTTGAACTCTTTCTAAGTTAGTAAGTAAGTTAAGTTAGTTATTCTCTGATACGTGTAGGAAATTGTAATATCTGTATATGTACATCCGTATTCGAATAATCCTAATCTCATAGTACTCTTCCTCAGAATGCAAAGCCCAGAGGATATCCCTGTCACTTCTTATAATTGATTTGCTTAGTTTTATAATTTTCTTAGATTTTTTCTTATCAAACACTGGTCAAGCCCTTCGACACCTAATATCCTCTTAAGTTGAACCATCTTAGATCAGCTATATTAATGATTCTATCCAATTGTGTTATTTTGTACGAGTGCTGCTTTTTATTGGCTAGTAGGTCGGCACTTTCGTTGCCCTTTTTGACATAGTGTCCAGATGTCGGTTGTGGGCGCCGTGGCTCAAGTGGTTAGTGCGCTGGACTACGGAGCAAGGGGTGCCAGGTTCAATCCCAGACAACACCTAAAATTTCTTTCACAGCCCCACCTCTCGCGAGCGTCTGACAAACATCCGAGAGTAAAACTGTCATGAAAAAGCTTCTCAAAATTGCCGTTCGGATCCGGTATTAAACAGTAGGCCCCTTCCATTCATGTGAAGAATGTAACACGCACAACACGAATGGTTGTGAGAAGCTAGGCCCTGGGTCCCATGGACCTGTTGCGATAAAAATTTGTATTTTTTTCTTGTCCAGATGTCGGGAGCTGGAAGGAGGTCCAAATATCAAACAACATCAAAAAGTTTTTCACTTATCAATTGTCGCGAGCATATAACAAACATCCATGAGTAAAATTGTCACGAAAAAGCTTCTCAAAACAAAAATCGTCCTTCGGACACGGCATAAAACGGTTTTCCATTAGCGTGAAGAATAGTCCACGGTAAACGCAAACGGTTGTGAAAAACTAGAGCCAGGGTCCCATGTACCTACCCCGCCATTTGTATTTGGAGTTTTTTTTACGGATTCCTTAAAGGAATTGGTAATCTTTCAAAGATAATAACAGCCTAGGCTATCATCATGCGCTATTCCTAAATCCAAATACTCGATGTCGGGAATGTGTATACTTACTAATCCACATCCTTCACCCTTCTACCACTCTCCCCGGGGAACTGCTGCTGGGTATTACTTCGGGGGGCTGGTTAGAAACTTATGTTATGTGCTTTGCATCTCTTCTTAATCTTTTGAGTCTTTTCCGATCTCATTCTGTATGCTCGTTATGAAAAAGCAGATCTCCAATCAGTCGTCACATGACCTCTTCATATGGCTTACTAGGAGCTCCGGGGTTGGTAGGTGCATTCTTGCCCCTGCGAAGACAGAAGGACGAACTATCGCATCCAAATGTATGAAGATATTTCTAATAGGCGCCGTGACTGAATAGGAATTGCGTATGGTGGTAATAGCAGTCTCCGTGTAGTGTCTTTGTCCAGAGCTTGATCATAGGTATCAGCTTGATGGGTCCGTCTAAAAGCTGCGCCTGTGATTTATTTTTAGATCAAGTGGTAAAGATACAAAAACACGTCGAATGCAGTCGCGAGATATAGTGAACATGTTCTTCGTATTCTACTTTATCTTAGCTCTCCACCATCTTTACAAAACTCCATACGTAAAGAGTTTCTCGTTCTGGATGGTCAATTAAATCAAAAGTGACGGCACGTGTCTAGAAGAAAATAAATGGTTTAATTTTTGCTTTTTCATTAGCTACTTAAAGCCGAAGTTCAATGATACATGTTGAAATTATCTACCCAAATGTCCTTATCTCCTCCGGGGATATGATAATGTAGAAGGAACTTTAACGGTTTTTTTACATGAAAAGTCACTATTTTCTTAATTATAATACAATGAATACCTAGCTGAAACAGCATAGCATAACACTCAGAAAGATATTCAAACTTTTCTTCCTAACAATAATCCCATATCATTACCGCTTTACAAATTCCTTATCCTTGTTATGCCAGCAGCACTTAAAAACAGATTATGAGCTTTCATCCTCTTTCGATGGAAGTCATGAATCTATTCTCGTAATGAATCCAATTCTGCTGAAGAATATCAATTGCGAAGTCAAACTTCAATCAGAATTGCTAATGGTGTATAAACCTCTCCAGGCTTACCCCTCCAATTTTTCTGGTTATTCTCCATTCGCTTCTTAAGTTGAATGCATTCACTGAGCTATTTATAATTCGTCCCCAGCGTATCATATGGTAATATTCTTTTCCTTTTATTTATTTATCTTAACTACACAGCCACCCCTATTCTACGACTCTTACCGTCATCAGATTGTCTAACATAACATTAACTCGGTATCGATTACACTCTTTCTGGCATTCAGCTAAACAATTTATGACTTCTCCTCTCTGTTGTGTTGTTAACTCATCAATTTCCCACTCTGCAGCGCTTCGTAAAGGGCATGCTGCTGCTATAAAACATCACCACCACCCAACTCCTGGGATAAAACGGAAACATTGATGTAAATTTATTACCTGCAAAAAGAAATTATCTTAATGTAAACGAATGAATTTCCTTTTTGATGAGAGAATGTGATGTATGTATCTGTTGGCGGGTAGAAACGGGGTGGCAAGTCAGAACATATCACTGAACTAGGAGACAAAAAAAAAAAAAAAAGAAACAAATTCTATTTTGTCTTTTTTTTTTGGCTTGGATGCACCCTTCTGAGGTGGGGTAGTGCTATAAAACTTCTTTCAGAATTCAACCCTCAAGTGTATCGTGTGTCACAGTGAAATTAGTTAAGTGATTTTGATGTTGACAATGACGGTTCTATATGTCAGGTGGTAGTGTATTAGGCCCACGGGACTGATTCGGGGTTGTACCTAATCGATGAAAAAGTCAACATATCCCCGCACCATCATCTCCAACCGCTTCCTCGTTTTCAAACAGACTTCAGTGACATTCTTCAGAGCTCGCATTCATAATTTATGGTATAACAGGGGTGAGTGCGAGAGTGGGAGAGAGGGCTCAAGGTCGTCATCGTGTACCATGTGAGCATATAAAATTTTTAAGTGAATTTTTGAATTTCAAGCTCTTTGGAAAGTTCATTTGCATCTTTATTACTTGCGAAAGAATCACGGATTCGGTATACGCGTTCGAGTTTTGAGTTCAAAATTACACATTTGTATGCAACACGTCCGTCTAGGAAGGAACATGTAAATGTAATCTGAGTAATATGCTTCGTGGATAGGGTGAGAGATTTTTTTTCTTTTTTTTTTTTTATAGAATATACTCTTTTTGGTGAAATAATACTGTGATATAAGCATTTGATTATGAATTTAGAAGTAAGTCGAAATTGAAAAGGATTACAAACAATTTTTTTTTAAATTTCATTTTTAGAAGGAAACTTGGAAGAGGTTGTATTTTAGGCCAGAGAAGCCTACATATGTTATTTCTGTCGTCTACATATTCTGCGAATAAATATATTGAGATTATTCTGCAGAAGAAAACTGAAACGACTTTTTTTTTTATGTGAATGTGTGCATATGATGGTAAGTATGTATGTAGGTTCAAGAGAAAATACAAACTTGTGAAAGAATTTCAACAAGTAGACAGTGAAGCTCTTCGAAGTCCCATCGTTTTCATAGCTGAATATTTGTTGAGATTCTGCACTAAAGCACTTGGATTAGTTTACAGAGTAATGTTTTAAGTGAGCTATTGATATTGGTGTTGTGTTAAAGAAATTTACGGCAGACCATCGTCAGAAAAACAAAAAAACCTTCCGACATGTTGCTGTCTAAGCCGAAATTCTTTTCTTGTACTTCAAGTACCACAACTTCTTAGATCAACAGGATAGGTAGATACATATTATTAGGTACATTGTGCCCAATTATTTGACCTAGGAAACGCTTAAAAGAAAACCGTTATATTAGAACCACCCCGAAAGTGATATGAATTGCAGGATGTCCATCAGCTCGACAATACCCACGAGCTCCAAGTCAGTGAAGAAATATCTGAGAGTTCTTAATTCTTCTGGCAGATAGGGCAGGATAGACACATATGTAGCAGGTGTCGGACAGATTCAATTCCTTCCTCGTCCCTGCAACTTCTGTAATACTCGTTGTGTAGTACAGCGAGGCGCTCCGCAAGAATACCAATGGCACAGTGCCCAGTAATTATGTCCGAGAGGACCCCTATATTCTGACGACTGAGTTTCACCAGAGAAATCGATTTCTATTTGTTTAGGCGGGCCATAGCGCCCTAGCCGTTGCACATGTGTTTAGATGAGTTATCTTCTATTTTTTTCTTTAAAGACTATATTGGGATTGCAAAAAAGGGGAGAACCTGCGATACATGCAGCGCCGACCCTTTTCTTGCAATCTCATCCGACGACGTTCAGCTGGCTACTCGCTCACAGGACCTGCCTTAGCGGCATCGGGCTTGTTCTGTGCTTTGTCGACTACCTTTCACCTCCTTTTCTGCTGTGATGTGACTTAACGGCAACGCCTGTACAGGTGACTGTTTTGGTAGGAGCGTTCTGTTTAGGTACAGGTCCTTATGTTTCGATAGAATGTCCTTTACGTTTCGATAGTCCAAGTCGGGAAATTCTTTGCCTTCTCGGAGAAAGACGAGGGGTCCTTTGCGGTCAAGATCTTCTTGACGTTCGTCGCTCTACCTGGAGAGACCTTCTATACGTCTTCCGGAGATTCTTGGATGGATCTCCCAACAGTAGCTCTTCCATTTCCATAAAGATCTCTTCAACCGGGACAGCGGCCGATAGTGCTGGTTCTTCAGTTCTGGTGCTCCCGCGGGCAGCATGTCAGCATCAGACTGGTAGGGTCGGTTTTATTTATTTGTTTTTTCTTGTTGTTGTTTTTCATTTGGTTCCCACGAGTAAGGCCAGGTTGTGGGTCCACAGCGCCAGAGCCGCCATGCGGTAAGGCATTTATACCACTGACCTCGCCAGGGAATCTGTGGGAGCTCGCTAGTGGTTGGTTTATTTAAAGCCCCCTAACCTTTCATCCTCTGGCACGGTCTTAAAGAAAAAATGGCTCACTCCACTACTAAAGATAGGGTTCGACTATCTTTAAGTTTTTGGACCTCAGGGATTCACCGATTACCTGCAATGCTGGTAGATCCTGCGAAGACTAAACACTAGCAACACTACAAGGTGGATAGTCAACGCTGGGGCTATCAATGTTTGACAAACATATGTATAACAGTCTTAAAGAAGTGTTTCCACGGGTCGGACGGACGTTCCACCTCCATAAAGAAAGATGGTATATGTTTAGTAGTAGAATTTTTTAACTCCACTGACGAATATATTTTTTTTATTCAAAAAGACGTGACCATCCAATGTAAAGCTGGGCATTCGTAGAGAATGTGTGGACGATTCGTCATCTTTTGAGCAGAACCTACATATAAATGTACATTCCGTATCTGAGCACAGATTGAGTTTGTTAAGGGATGGGCTAGATGAAGTTTGTGTACCCAATCATTAATCAGAGCTGTGGCGGCAGCTGAGTTGACACCACAGTGATGTTCAGTGAGAACGCAGATTCTGCGCCAGCCTTAACTAGTCCCTTTCAATGCCTTGATGACCATTGAAGGGACCCATCCCAGTTTCACTCTATTATGTCTGACAAGTGATTGTGGTACAGTGACAGCGCCTTAAGTGCTGCCTGAATGTCTGAAAAAAACTATATCCTAGCTTTACTAAGGTTTAACTTAGCGCGGATCTCAATGGCATGGATTTTACCCTGTTGGGTCCAAAGACACCAGCTCTAATGTCAGATTCCATCTTCGATCGTTCTGTGAACCAGAACAGACCATGGTATACCACGATGTCGGGGATAGTTAAAAACATGTCCCTTCTAGGAATTAAGTCAAGAATTTTCAGGTGTCCCACAAGGTCACCTGGTTTATAGTTGTACTCCACCTGCACCTTAATAGTGCATCCAGCGGCCTTCTTCATAATGAAGATTTGTATCTTATCTGATACAGACGATTAAAGAATATTACGCTGACATAGAAATATGAATATCAGTATAAAATGCTATTCACCTCGACCTTTTTTCGAGTAAGCTTCTACACTCCTATTCTTCTTCTTTCAACAAAAGGTCACTTGTACAAGTTTTATCCACTAAACTTTCATTTTACACTAAGAACTGATGAAACACAAGTGATAAGAATTTTATCTCCTTCTCGTTTCAGTTCTGAACACAAATCAAATTCATACCCCTAGGGGCTCAATCCAGACCAACCTTGTTCTCCTCCTTAAAACTACTTCTGCTTACAACAAAAATGACTAATAAGGGTCCATTTGGGGAGTTTGGGATGCCTTTTAGTTCCGGTTCAACGATTACAACATCAACGAGAACAACAACAAAAACACGAATAAAACAAAATACCGAAAATTATTTATGACATAACAATATGAATAAACCCATACAATAAAGAAGCTACGAGACAAAAAAAAAAAACAAAAAATAAATAAAACGAGTTTGCACAAAAAACCCAGTTCTGTGGGAGTCAAGCCAAGTCAAGCCAGAAGAGATAAAGCAAATCCACCCTCACCGTTGCAAAAAGTTGTCAACTTTCATTCGGTAGTTTATTCCTTTGGGCGTAATTCTGTCGACGACACGGTACAAATTGGCGAACATTTACCTATGCGTGTGGCAGAACACACGACTGACACAGTAGGGGGAGGGCTTTTAGTTAGCCCAAGCCCAAAAGAATGCCAATGATTCGATAATAACTCCAATAAAGTGTGACAAATAAACGGGACATTTATATCAAGTGACAAACGTTGACGTACATTCATCCTGCCGTATGTCGGATAATCACGGGTCGAAGAGGGGAGCAAAAAGAAAAAAAAAAAAAAAAAATGTAGGCAAATGGACACGTAAGGGATGGACAAAAGTTTGTTTCTGTTCCTGATGATAATTTTCATATTTTTATCTGAATAAATAAATGGAAATGATTTCCTAGCGGGGAACATTTTTTTTTGTCATTTCATTCTCTGTGTCACCACCTACTCCTCCCTCCCTTTACTGTCTTGTTGTTTCTCCCCTTAGGGAAGAACCCCATTAGCTTTGACTTCTTTTGGGGATTTTCTCGTGCAATGACCATTGCGGAATTCCCTCGGGAGCACTATTTCCTTTATTGTCTGGTTTGTGCATTTGATTGGGTGTGATTTTTCTCACTGAAATGACAGCTTAAGTCTGTGGGAATTGAATAAGTTTGATGTATGATTTATTTTGATGAGTGCTGCAGGAATACAATAAGAGAAGATAATGGATGACACACGTGTATTGAAGGACAACAAGGGACATGTATTTTTTTTTATTGCTATCTGTAAATGAATGCTTTGCTAGAAGGGTTTTCTGTTGAAAGTTTAGAAAAGATTCTGTTAGGGTTCTTAACAACACAATGGCGAGATTTCAAATAAAATATTTTTTTAACGAATTTAAGGATTCTGATGTCTCCAAACATATGTACATATGTACATGTTACATTAAAAAATACATAATTCAAACTAAATTAACAAGCAGTAAATACAATTTGAAGAATCGAATTGAAAACAGATTTGGGAGTTTAGTATGTTTAGTTTAGTATGAAATGAATGTCTTGACTCCGGAAAATCCGGCGCCTTGTCCTAGGTGTATAAAAAAAAACTGGCACTCCAGGTTGGGGGCTGTGCGTAGGGGTTGCTTCCCTATCACGTAAAAAAAACAATAGTAAGCAACAACAAGCCTCGGATAAAGATGATCCCAATATTGACGACCACAGCAAACGAAGAAAGGGCAACGACCTTCGGATCTGCACGTGGAATGTTCGTACCCTTAACAGGCCGCGTGCAGCCGAGTGACTAGTCGGGGCAAAATGAGGATGAAAAACTGTGACATTATGGTGCTTGCTATAGAGAGCAAAAGCAGCGCTTATTAGGATGTAGTCATACGCGACAGACTTAGGCAAGCAGTCTTGAGCTTTCGATATGTGAGCGAACGTCTTATTACAATCCGCATCAAAACTAAATTCGCCTACTATGCACTCAAGCCCCCACAGAATACAAGGATGACGCCACCAAAGAATGTTTCTACGAGCTCCTCGACAAAACTTACGAGCAATGTCCTAAATATGACGTTAAAATCATTCTGGGCGATTCAAGGCATACCTCCAGTATTCTGGATCTCCAAACCTTCCGAGCAGCTAACATTGTTTTGGATCACTACCTTATGGTACGAATGTAGATATTCCAAACGACACAACAAATAAGAAATAGTGTGAGACGGTTTGACGTCGAAAAGCTGCAATCGTAAGAGACCGCCAGAATCTTCGCCGAACGCGTATCCCGAAATCTCTCAACGACTCCTATACCGCCAGCATCAAGTGCCGAAGATCAGTGGTAACGCTGCCAACAAGCCATCAGAAGTGCCGCGACTGACGTGCTGGGTTTAACCCGACCACCACCAAGAAACCCATGGTTTACCGAAGAATGCTGGCAAGCAAATGTAGGTAAATAAGTGGCATACAAGGCGGCGCAGCAAAGAAGGACGAGAAGGGCTGCTCGTGGGCTCTACGAGCAGAAGAGACGGGAGAACATCGACTTCTCCGAAAGAAAAAAAAAACAGCAAGAGAAACGTACACGATCTTATCTGCCATCCTGTGTGAACGCCTGAAACCCTTCGTCAACAATCTGATTGGCCTCTATCATTGTGCTTTCAGACCAGGAAAGTCCACAATCGATCAAATCTTCACACTTTGGCAGATCTTGGAAAAAACTCAAGAAGTCAAAATTGATACCCACCGTATGGCAGTATCTATAGAGATGAGCTATACAGAGCCATGTCTAGTTTTGGCATTCATGACAAACTCGTCAGATTGTTCAGAATGATGATGGTCCTGATGATGATGATCTCGCTGGTCCATCAAGGTCGGTAACGATCTCACCGAGACCTTTGATATCAAAAAAGGATTTAGACAAGGTGACGCGATGTCATGTGACTTTTTTTTAACATCATACTTGAATTGTGCGAAACTCACAAGCCCACACCGGAGGCGCAATCTTTGACAAGTCTGTGTGAATGAAGTCTACTTGTGAATTTTCCAATGGTCTTTCTATGTCCAAAGGTGAGATCTAGCACCTCTTGTCTGATTGAGAGTACAAAGATGAGCTCATTAATCCTATTAAAAATTTTCGAGATTCATGGACATTAGATTGTTCTAGGCGAGGTGTTATAGTTGCTCTACAAGTATTTTGAGAATAACCTTATAAGTAGCTAAAATATCTCACATGCAAGTATTGTAAAATAAAAAGCATATTCATAAGTTTGGTTTTCTTTTAAAGAGGCATTATGCACAAGCCGATAACTGTAACAGTGTGATAAAAATTAGTATTGGTTTAGTAATGATAACTCCAAATATGTACTAGAAACTGCATAACATCTTGCTTACATATGTAATCCAGAAAAACTTATAATACTGAGACAATTAATTTAATTATATATTTTACACTTTAAAACCGAATATTAAACTTTACAGAAACAAAATTAAATATTTATAAATCTTTCGACTATATAAAATACCTCCCACTCTTTCAATACGGAAAGAATCTGTATTTATATAATGTAATTGTATAATCTGTACTTCTACACAAAACACTATAATCCACCTACTCTATAGGTAGAATCTCGTGTGTGCTTTCCCATTAATAACCTAATGAATGGGTGCTACTTCTAGTTTTGCTACCTTCGTCCAGGCACATAAAAATGCAAAATATTAACGAAGCACAAAAAAAAAAAATATTAAAGTTAAGGTGTGTATGTAATTCATAACCCTCCTTCAGAGATACTCCAGGGATAAATGGAAAGATAAGGTTTAACCAACCCGTGGTCTGAATTCATTAGGATGAACGAAAGGTAGTACGGCTAATAGGATATCCTTGCACTTTGACTGTGAAGTACGTTCATATACAGACCGTCTCATCCTGTGTGAAAATTAAATCGCGCAACTTTTTCATTAACGAGTTCTGTTTATATGCTAAAAGAAAAGGATGGGGGAATGTTGCAAAATAAACATACAGGCGATGAGAATCAGGACATCCTTTGAGTTGATTTCCCCTTACAGAATCTTTTATCGTATACGTAAGATTCAAACAAAGAGAAAAATGTGGCAAGGGATAACCCCGTACAACCGCAAACAAACAAAGGGAAAATTGTATTAAAAAGAAGTGAATTCCATTGAGTCCTTTGTTTATTTTTTTTTTATTCGTGCTATCTCTGAATTCGGTAAGTGCAAGAGGTCTTTTTCGCGTCTGTTTCACATATTCCCTGCGAGGTACACGGAACCACAAAAACAGAAACCGACAAGTGGAGACGTAATCCAAAAATATAATATTCTCTAAAAGGATAACAGTGAAACATATTAACAACATAGCTGTGTATACACAGTCGAAAAAAAAAAACACGAAACACATGTGAAAGAGTTGTACATACATACGTACATATGCATATGTATGCCGGACTCTCTGCAGTTACTGACTGCATAGGCATGTTGATCCTGAAACGCATCCCCAAGGGAGTGAGTTAATTTAAATAACCAAGTCACTTCAATATCCTTTTTTTTTTCTCTACTGGTTGTACTTATGCCACCCTGGCCTGGTTGTCTGGCTGGGGTTGCTTGGGTCGTTGGTTGGCTTGATGCCTTTCCTGCGGGTATATCCCTGTGTTACATAACATGTTCGTTATGCATAATTCCTGTGCGCTTTAACATTCGAGAATAACGACGATGACAACTACAGTTAAGCAGGGATATGCACATATACCGGTTGTATGTGTTACAGGATGTAGGTAGTACGTAAATAGTTGCTCACTGTTAACTCCATTCTGGACTTAGGTTCCTGTTCCTGTTCCTCTTTTTGTTTTTCGCCCTGTGTCCAATGCAGTAAATTCGTAGCATTAGAATCCTGATTTTATGCAACATAGACCGTTTTGCTCTGCTGATTCTTGAGTGTTGTGCAATTGCGTGGATGTACACTACTTTCGGTTGTTGTTTATTTTTCAAGAGTACCCTTCCGTCGTCGTTGTCGTCGGAGAGGAGAAGAAGTAGTCATTGTCTCGTCCTATGGGTGAACTCAAGTAATCCTGTGGAGTGGAAAAATGCAGTTTTTCTGTTTGAATAAATTGCGTTTGTATAAATAATAGGCGAAGTTGGATTAAAATGAACACTTGGATTTGATTGCTTTTGTTTGTTTGCCAACTTAAGCAAGTGGTCCATGAGATTTAAATATCAATGACTGGAAAATGAAGAATATTAAAGAATGGCACAACTACTATTCGTCTTCAAGATAGCGGCGAGGTGATAGCATAAAGTCTACATTTCATACTCAATTAGAGAGCGTTACACACGAATATCCGTACCACTCCACTAGATACTAGTACGCTCAGAGATTGGCATACTTCACAAAACAATTTGGTTTTTTGGCTTTCAATTTCGCACCAAAAGCGTTTAGCCACTGCATCCTACCGGATGTAGGCTGCGCTTCACCTTTTTTTTGCCGGATATTGACTGGGGTGATGATGGTGTTGTTGGCTATGGTGCTACGGCTGTTCGAGGATGCTACGATATTAAAACAAATTGCCTGTGAAACCATTTTTCACAGCGGTTGTTCTCAAAACGATTTGTGCACGTTTTCAAATATTTTCCAACGCGGATGATTCCTTTCACAAACTCCCTGTGTTTGCTTCGTCCATGGTTACTAACCGTCCAATTGCTTTGCCTTTGCTCACTTGGTTCGAATGAGACGATTAGTTAAAATGCTGTTGGAAAACATTTTTCGATTTGAAAACGGTTTTCGATGCAGCTGCAGTGGAAAAAAGCGATTCGTGAAAGGATTAGTCTTTGCCGTCTTTTGGGTGCTTTGGTTCCAGATGCTTTGTAGTTTGTAGTAATTTGGAGTAGTGAAGTCAAATTCTGAACGATGTTTCATTGTGCTAAGTAGTTACGTTTAAAAGAATAACAGGAATTAATTTCCCTGCAAATATTTTGGATTTACTGTACTTACTTCTAGACATCTGGAGAAGGGTTAAGAATTCAAGAGTTTTTAATTGCGTTTTTTTCAGGTGCATAAATAATTTACCGAGTTAGGTACTTTATAGCTGGAATTACACGAGAACCTCGGTATCATAGAAGAAGATCTACTCAATATTGGTATTTGTATACATTCATATGTATGTATGTAGCTATATACATACTTATGCTGTGGAGAAATCTTGACTAAATTGCAATTTAAGAAATATTACTTTATGTTGTGCAGGCATGAACATATTTCTTGGTCCTGTTTATCAAAGTCACAATCGTTATTCATTTAATTCAATTAAAATCTTTTCCATAGGGGATTCTCGGTGTTATTAGTCAGCAAGTCGTTAAATATAGAAATTATAGACACTTAAACGCCCCTGAGGTCATAGTAATAGAGAAAAATCCCCTGGAAATGTGATATTAATGATTTCCTCAGCAGCAAAAAGATATAACGGATATAAAAATTCCTTTTGTTATGTCAACTAATAGCAAAAGACATTAAAATGAATATTAATGAAAAAAAAAGAAAACATTAAAAAAATATCCTACTTCCTTTTTTCCATAAAATTTATAACCTCACTCCAACAACGAATATAAAATATCCCGGAAAGCGGCAATCTCTCTTTCGCTGTGTCCTCTCGCATTCCCTTTCACATACACTTCCTTCCACTAAACCATTCTTGAACCAAATTTATTATGAGAAAAACAAACACAATACCATACCGACTCTTCCATATATCACTTTCTCTTCCATTACCAGACTAGCACAGGAGAAGTAGCACCAGCAGGGAGTTCATGCAAAATGGGAGCCAAACACACTAAATGTGGCCGAAAAAAGGATTCATAAACTCTCGCAGCGGAACAGGACATTCCTACTACGTACCCACATACCCACACCAAAGGGCATTTCTAAGTATCAAGCTAATTGATAATGAAAATGAGATTCAGCGAATGTAAACACAATTTAAAATGTAATTTTCACCACCACGTCCTTTTGAGTCCTATCCCACCACAACCCACCCTCCGGATCTAGCTTAACATTATATCTCAGGAGTAAATTGAATATTCGAGGACTTTAATTAGAAATTTAAACAAATTATTTAATTAAGAGCATATGATAAGTGTGTGTGGTGGTTAAGGACACTCTATACTCTTGACAGTGGCGGATTAACAGCATCCAATTATCCGCTTAAATGCCGATCAGATACATACATACATACAACGTCATGTGGTTTTAGTCACGTAAAATCGCAAAAAATGTTCCATGGCAATGATCCATTGTACAGATTAGACGTAAACCATTGTTTCCAACATCCTTCATTCTGGAAACACTTTCGAAGCAGTCTTGGGAAAAAAAAAATTAACCACGGAACCAACATAAAAGGCAAAAGCCATCCTCAGGTATCCTTTTGTGTGAGGCATTCGGATTAATTCTGTGTCCAGTCGCTATTTTATGTTCGGACAAAAAAGATGTCATTTTTAACAGAAAATTCACTGTCATTGCGGGACCCTAACAATTTTTTTCGTACTTCAAAGTTCCGCCCACAAGCGTTTTTTTTTTTTTTGGACTAAACGTCGCGGGCGTTTTGCCTCCATGCAATGACAGTTTTCCCGTTTTTGTGGTTTTCCTTTACAAAAGGATTCCTTTCGTTGCTTTGTGTTTTGTGGGTGTCCCTTTCCTCAACAACGCGGGAGAGAAAGAGAGTTAAAACGCGACCAGGATACATTTGAGGTTGACTCCTGCCGGAAAGTCATTAGAATTTGCGTACTCCCACCTAACGGTGATGGTTGTCGGGGATGATGATGATGGTTGTGATGATGATGCCATCGGATGCTTATGGTTGCCGGTTGGACGTCCTTTCGGATGATGGAATAAAGATGTTTGACTGGCCAGATGCCAGGGGACATAATGAATTGGATACAGTTTTTTTTTTAGTAGAATTTCGCTGGGTACTATGGGGATGGGATTATGCTTCTTTTCAAGGGAGCGGATTTGAAGGGACTGGACTATCGATAAGAAGTTCTTTAATCAACGAGTGACAAAGGATTACGGTTTAATCAATTTTGTGCATAATAATGGTTTTTATGCGCAATATGACATACTTTCAGCAACTATGTCAGATGCCAGGTAAATGCGATATTGTTAAAAAAATTTTGAGAATTATTGAAAAGCTCGTTAGGTATTGCGACCTTAAGTAGTCACAATTGTGTGGTAAAGGGTCAAATTCTTCTTTAAAGGACAGGTGATTATACTGTAATGAAAGCCATTCATAGTCACTACATTTCCAATAGTATCTTCCATTCCATTTACCAAAACCCGTCCTACAACGGAATCAAAGAGTTCCTTGTCGAAAATTTTATATTTGCTTTGTAGTGAACATACTATAACCATAAATTAAAATGCATATTTCTTCAGCGATTAAGTATACGTCTTTTCTTGCTGCTGATTAAACCGTAATATATTTCCCTACTAAATTTGATTTTAAATTGCTCTAAAATATGCTGCAGTCACATACATACTTACGTTTAGCAGTAATAGCCTAAATGCATTGCTTCATTCTCTGTAGTGTGGATTGTTACATGTTGAGGAAAAACTTTTCCCCAAAAGTCCCACAAACGCCAGAAGTAATTCATTCGAAAAGTCAGCATCTAATTTTACCACTGGAACTTGTGTGCCAAAGGTCAACTTCCAGAAACCAATACTAACAGCATACACAACGAAGCACGCTACTCTAAAGAGTCTGCCGGCAATCCCACCAATTCGCGATCCAACATCCGCCGTTCGGATTTCTTCAGTATATCATCCGCACCACATATTACAACTCAGCTTCCGTTAGTTACGGCAGCAACAATATTTCGTTCCACCCATAGGGTGGAAACATTAAACAAAAAGGAAACTTTTTGACACCAAAATGCTACGAGCGCAACAACCTTTCCCAAAAACCCATAGTACACCAGAGTTACCCGGTATTAGTTCGGAGGCGCGTCTGTACACCACAGGACATAATACACTTAAACATAAATCAAATTCGAATCGGGATGGCGATAGCGCATAGCTGCTACGCCGTGGTAATGCCAGAGCGAATACACACACTCTCACATACATATGTATGTATATTCCCAGAAGCAAGGATTTATGCAAAAATTCGCCAAAATGGGTTAGCGAGTGTTTCCTTTCCCTAGTGTAACCAGCGAGACGCCATTAATTTCCTTCGCGGATGCAAACGAAATGTTTAGCGTATAGTGTGAAGGCCGTTATCTAATGGGGGTTGTGAAGTGGGCGAATGCAGTAGCATCTCATTTCTGCGTTTTGGCGTTCCCTTCCCAGAAATGTTGTAGAGAGTTTACGCAGCAAAGTGCTTGCAAAACTATCCCTGTCACTACTGTATGGTTCGAAAGCAATTTCCAGAAATTGGCAGGTCAGCGTAAGGGTAGTGGTGGATGGCGACGAAATCCTATCTCGATGATGCGAAAAGGGTCATATATCAAATACTAAATACCGCTAGCATATTTGACTAGAAGGATGATGGGTTTCAGTGGAGAGTAATGGGTGTTATGGTAATGCTAAGCGTTTGTCATCCCCAACTACATACATACATAATTAGGTTGAACGGTTGTGAGATTTTGTCGCAGATTTCTCTAGTCATTTTAATCGCTTAAAGACAATTGTACTTCATTTGCTTACGCTAAATGCTCAAGTATCTAGAAGAAGAAGTAAGATGAGGATGAAAATAATAATACCTCTTCTCCAATGGTCTTGTGCCTTTTTTTATTTATGTATGTATTTATTTATAGTTTGCCTTATAAACTAGTTTTCAGCTGCGTTAGTGTATTTAAAACAAGGAGGGATATATTCTATGTATCTGTACATATGCAGAAGTCATAAAAATAATTTATTAAATTCTAAAGGTGGTTTTTTGAAGCCAGTAGTAATTTTGATTTTGAACAAAACACATGAAATTTCATTTAATAGCCATTTGTTTCTGCTCAATCGAGAGAATGCATTCTACAATTAATTTTAAAATATAAATGCCCACCACGGCTGGATCTAATGAATGTCATCCGAGACCACTTTTTCAAGCATTTCTGCCTATATGTCCTCAGTAACAAAGATAATATTGGCTTCCAATGCGTCGATTGTTATTGGTTTATCAGCGTAGACTAGCGACATTACATATTCTCAAAAAAAAAAAAATAATCAAGAGGCGTCAAATCACAAGATCTTCGAGGCCAATTTACAAGTCCATTACGTGAAACTATGCGTTCATCGAATGTTTCCTTCAATAAGTTGAATGTTTCGTTTGCTGTATGGCACGTAGCGCCATCCTACTGGAACCACATCTTTTCCACATTCATACTATACCATTCAATCGGGAAACGAAAAAGTCATTATTCATGCGTCTATAGCGAATACCGTTGACTGTAACACGCTGATTAACCTCATTTTTGAAAAAATATGGTCCGATAACTTCACTAGCCAACAAACTGCAACAAACTGTGCATTTTTCGGGATGTAACGGCGTGTCGATAATCTCATGTGAATTATCTTTGCTCCAAATGCGACAATTTAGCTTGACATACCAAAAATACGGCGAATAACGGTCTCAGATAGTCAATTATGTCAGGTATAATATGGTGCAAGTGCTCTATAATTTTGGAATCCAATTTCTAAAATTTGATGACGTTATGGAAGCGTGTATGTCATCAAGATAAAATTGAATGGAAATGACACTGACAGTTTGCAATCTGATAATAATTGGTTTGACAGATATACATAACTGTCTAAAGTTACTACTGGGTTAAAAAAAAAACACGCTTTACATAATTACCATTTAACTATACTTTGTCAGATATAATAAGAGTGGGCGTTGTGGCCCACAGGTTAGTTCATGGGTCTTAGCAATTGGTATAATTCTTGCACCTCTCATTAATATGATATTAAAAGCGTGTGTTATATAAAAAACACTCCACTATGTCACTACCCTCTACACATGAGTATTTTGTAGTGTATATATAGAAAAACTTTCTGAACCGTGCGCACTTAATGGAGGATCAGACGAGATAGGAAACTTCACCGCAACGTTACAAATTTACGATTTATTACATCTTCTTCTTTGTTCTGCCCATTTTCTTATCCAGGGGTCGACTTTCCTCGTACACAAGTGCTCAGATTGTCTATCCTGTGTTGTCGATTGTCTACATTTTTCGTTGCATGACCTTATCGATTGTTTTGCTCTAGGTTTTTGGTGGACGTCCACTGTTGATGGTTGGAATTTGTAGTGTTCTCTTAATAGCATAATCTTCAGGTGGCCGCATTATATGCCCATATCATGGTATATGGTCTTATGTAGTTTTTCGGTAATCGATACAACCACACAGTTTCCTCTTGCACATTTATTTTGCACTTTTTATTGTGACTCCGGATGACCACCTTAACAACTGATTTTCCGTTCCTTTTCTTTAAATTCTTCCATCATTTTCGGCCTTCCATAGATGGACCTAACCTATTTTGACAATTTTTATTCTACTACTAACATGATTGCGCAACTAATTATTGCTATATCGAATGTGGAAAATTACCATTTAAGTCTGAATTTTAAAATTTAGGGTGAGGAGGATGACTTCGGACTGCATACAAGTTCTTATATCATATCATTCTCAATTCAATGAAAACTTAGTTTTACATCTACATAGTATTGAATAACTCACTTGTCTTCTAAAGTAATAAACTCTAATACATCTACTCTATTTGTTTACTGTAGCCCCACAATAAGTGCAATAAATCCCACTTTCACCCCGAGTACTGAGTAAACATTCTGCCACATCCCATCCAATGGAAAATCTCATCCCAACCAACAGATTAAGGGAATCAACGACCAACTACATAAGAATTACTATTTAATTATTTAGAGAAAACAAATTTATACAAGACCGAAACTATTCCTGACCAGGTATTTCAAGGACCGCGTTTCACTTTATAGAAAAAGAAACGAAAGTCAAATGAAAACAGATTTAACCATTTTCAGCTTTAGGTCGTTCATCTAATTTTTCCCATCTTCTACACAGCAGTACGAGCTAGCAAGAACAACACGTTTCGACAATTCATACACGCAGCTGAGCGCTGAGAGCAGCAAGGACGAAGGGATTACACGCTATAAAGCATACTTTCGCGTACACTATCTTCTGCTAGTACTAACAGAAACTACCTTCGCCAACGAAGACACGAAGTGACAAATTTCTTTTCATTTAATTAAAATGAAAGCAAAAAGAGGACGAATGAGAACAAAAAATGGACCATTATGGTGAAAGGGTATTCCACTGTACGGGAACCTACAACAGGTCAAAATGTATGAAGTGTTAGGATAGTCACTACCGCTGTGACTACGACTATAACTACGTGAGTTATGCTGAGCAGAGGGATGCCTTCTCATGACGAACGTGGGATCGTACAAGGCATCCCTGAACCTGGTAAAAAATTCCATAGACTGCATGTTGCTTGGGAATTAAAATAAGTGTCAACATGAGTGGAATAATGGCTAAGGATCAAAAATTTCATTAAATTCTTACCGTTCGTCGTTCTGTTTTTGGTAATTACCTTCGTTTTCAGCTGGAACGTGTAAAGCAAATGTAGGCGCGTACATAAGAAAGGTACACACACAATGTAGCTATGTAGGTGAATAGGTATGATGTAAACTGAAGAGATGTCACATCAAATGGAACATGAAAACGGACAGATATGCAACTGGGGAGATGAGAAAAAAAATGAAATTAATATCATTTTCTAGATGAAAGTGTGACCTTTCAATTTTGAAGCTGGTTGAAATGACGTGAGAATTTTTTAAGGTTCTTCGATTAAGGTGCCAGGGTCAGAGCATTGTCTTAATCTGTACTAAACATTTATGTTTACTAACTTTAGGGATAGAAATCGATGTGGTTGGAGGAAATCATTAGCACATAATCTACAAGCGTACCCTCATAGTCTGGCGGTGTCTTTGTAAATATTTGATTATTTTAATAATTTCATTGCTAACAAAACCAACCTAAGCAAGTACATATTTAGAAACGGATATGTCATATACTTAGGCAAGAAGTCTTAATTCGTCAACAATAGCTTGACATGCGGTTATACCCACACGAAGGACTACGCCAAAAGTGTTTCTACGAGCTCATCGACGAAATATATGAGGAATGTCGTAAATACGTCAAGTTAGGAGTCGAGGACTGGCAGGATAATGACAACGACGACAAGTCTGAGCTTTGTTTACCTGATCCACAAGGAAACGTACGACTTTTTGGGGAATGTTTGATAAGTTTTTGAAATCGGATAGATGAGCTGAGGACGGATAGATGATTTCGAAGAATGGGTCCAGAATTCGTTCGGGGATGATTAATGGTTACCTTAACATAAATCTTATCTTATACTATGGCTTATACAGTTTTTCTAGAGAGCTTAGCGCACAACCGTAACCTTCATAGGTTAGTTTCGAAAAACCAGAAATTAAATTGGCACCACTAAGTCAATGTCATTAAACTTATGTATTCAAGTTTATGTCCCACTTAAATGCAGTTCTGTTTGTATCCTATTAGTCAAGAACTTATTTCACACTTTTAAAGACTAATCGTCTTTAATTAAGATAAAACCCAGATTTATATAATCCTTAAAACGATAGTTAAATCTCCCCCTTAAGCATTTCAATAACCATAACTAATCAAGAGAACATCAACAGCATGTCTGCAAGTCATTCTTCGACATAGTCTTCTCATACTACATCAACCCTTATTAACTGCAACATCGCATTCAAAATACCTACATAATCCCCTAAGCAACAATCTAATTAAGTCAAAATCAAAATCTGTGGAATTGAATTTCACGTACCGACTCAATAAACTTTAGCCATCCAACTGTTAAATACTCAAATAATAACAAAATCTAAATTAATCATAATTGGATATGTAATCCTCCCGCATCCATGCTCCCTTAGTCTATCTATGCTCTACTGAAAATCAATGTCGTCAGTTAGTTTCCTTTCCCACCTACAACCTTCACCTAATCAAAATATTTCGCAAACTTATTTCGTATAACAATCACGCATCTCAGCCTTTGAACCATTTTGAAGGGCGAAACTTTGACAGACCTACCCACCCATTCTTGTGTACTTGTCGGCAGCATAGACTAATTGACGCAACATATGGCGCTAACGACTGTGTTGATGATAATGTCCTCGTCCATACAGAAAATATTCCACCCATGCTATGCCGCTTCTACCATCGCTATGCATATGCAAAACATCCTTTGCTAGATTATGTATTCAAATTATGTCAGGCGTCATGCCAAAGCAGCTCTAGGATGCATCGTTCCATCGGAAGTATACACACAACATACAGCTTTTGGTGCTCGCCTACTCATCCTAACCGTTGTTCATTTTTATTTTTTATTTTTTTTTTAAGATTTGGTCCACGAATTTTACATTTATAACGAAAGACTAGAGAAGCAGAATCCTTCAGTCATCACCTTCATTGTTCCGTTGCCACAGGCATTATCCTTTCGTTTGCATTAATTTTTGACTAAAGGGGTGCGGGTAAAGGTTTTAAGAAATAACGTGACTTGAAAATTACCATAGTTAAAAATCGTGACGTCGATGTTTTGTCCTTGCTGGTAGCTGAAATAATTTCCAAATACGTATTGGAATTGGGATACGGTGAATGTTTGTTGTTTCATTTGGAGAATTGTATAAACACTCCTTGCACCTTTTCGGTTCAACATTTTCCAAGCAGACTTTTATTGCATTGTCGTGACGGAGTAGCTGAGAGGGATGAATTGTTAATAGTACGCTTAGAGCAGATGTAATTATTTCTTCCCTCCGGTAAGTCTGGGTAGCAATTAATTCCATGGCAATATTTTCATTTACAACCATTGGACAAGCTTGAGTGGTGGCAGTGCCAGGTGTTTGTGTGTTTTTCTATAGCCCAATTGCTGCCACGTGGCTTGAATGGTTTTATTTTGAGCGCTATGCGAGTGGAACATAATGGTGGTATTGACCTAGGATATAAATATATATAATGCGGAATGAGTTTTGGTTAAGAGAAGTTAATGCGAGAGATGTGATTTGACTCTGGAAACGGAAATCCAAGTCTCAGTGGAAAATGTTTTGGTTTTTGAAGTAATAGTCGTTTAAAGTGCGAAGAATTCTGTAAACATGGAGTTGATGAAGAAATGTATATATCTCTTATTTTAAAGAGCGCTAGGTGACAATTATGTAAACTGAGCAGGGTTGCCATGGGGGCAGTTAAGTGTCTAATGAGACAAATTTTTAGCATCCGGGCCACTTTGACCATACTTTTTGATAATACGTCAGTTTTTAAAAATATTGGAGACTTTGGACTCTTTATCCAATATTTAAACAGAAAACTATTAAAAATTGAACGTTATTCAGTTTCAGTTCAAGAAATTGTTTTGTACGATCTAGTACCAGTCACAAAATATAAGCTACGTATTGTCCGGTCTTTTGAAAGCATTGCTGTATCCGAAAAAAAGTACAAATAACAATTCCAGTAATAGATATTATGTTAGGCAGGCAGCCTTTCGCACAGGATCTTCCTAAATAGATCACATAAACTCCTTGCGTATAGTCATCAGGCAATGCGTCAAGTACAGATCTCTCCTACAACTGTTCATAGACTTCAGGAGAGATTTAGATTGATTTAATCAAGATCATTTACCATGAAGAAATAAGCAGAACGCTTGTTAAAATGTATGATTACAAATAACATAGTTTTAATGACAGAATGAAAATCTTTACAGGATAAAAAACTAATTCAATTTTAGCCAAAAATAACATTTTTTGTTTTGTTTTGTTTTTAAAATAAGAATTCATTTTGTATTTTGAACTTAACTTATTTGGCTATGTTTCGAGAATACCCTCTCTGCTGGTATGCAAAGGAACATTTTAGCAACTTCCTTAAGCATTGTTTCAGACTTCTACCAATATTTAATTGAACATATATCTTTTCAATGGCGATCTTTTCTTTGTCTTTTGTTCACGATTGCATCACTCACGGGTGTTGGTGTACCTAGATGCCTATGCCGGGTTCATCTACAAATGTTCCTGAACCTTTCCTTGATATTGATGGATCTGGCTCTAAAGCGGGTGTTATTTTTTTTGAGTCGATGTATAGGGTCATTCATTTTTCGGTTTCGAAAGTAAAGCTAAATAAAACACACACAGCACATACATTTTTGATGAAAATTTTAATTCATTATAAAGTTTGGACTTTGCCATTAAGTGTGAAAAACAATATCATTCAAAAGGCCACCTCGGGAAGATTTGCAGCATGCGATTCTTTTGAGGTAATTTTTAACCACTTTTTCGCACATTTCCGGTGGTATCTCGGCCATAACTTGAGTAATATTGGTTTTAAATGCGTCTAGAGTTCGGGGATTATTCGCGTAAATACGGTCTTTTGCGTAGCTCCACAGAAAAAAATCTAACGTTGTCAAATCACATGATCTTGGTGGGCAATTGATGTCGACAAAACGTGAAATTACGCGACCAGGAAACTTCTCACGCAATAAAGCCATAATTGGTCGTGTTGTGTGGCTTGTTGTCCCATCTTGTTGGATCCACATATCGTCCAAATCATGATCTTCAATAGCCGGCCAAAAAAATCGGTTATCATTCGCCCATATCGCTCTGAATTGACTGTAACCGTCCGCCCATTGGCATCTTCGAAGAAATACGGACCAATGACACCTTTCGAACATAGAGCACACCAAACAGTCACTTTGTCTGGATGCAATGGCACCTGTCCCTGACCCTGTATTTCCACAAAATTTATATCAATTTTTACAAGTAGAACACTTAGCAAACTTTTCCCAAGACGTGGAAAAGTATTTCCAAACACGATATACGCGATTGCGATTGTTTTTGTTGACACTCAAGATGTATTGTTTTTATTTCGCTTACTTTTATAAACAATTGAACCAATGTGTTGTGTGCGCCAGCTCTACTACAACAAAATAACAATCATGGTAGGCAGGGGATTCCCATCGATCATAATAAATAAGATGGCATTATATTCTGATCATTAAGGATTAAGATTATTACACCATTTGCAGATTCTCCTTATATTGACTCTGTGGGTGGCATCACTACAATCAACCGAAAGCTCTGCTTCCGTTTACATCAAACATTGTGTGCAAGAGACTGCATTCAGTAGTGTGAACGAAAAATAATGCATTATTTTTTGGTACTTGCGATAGGTCTTAAAACCATCGATGTTTTCAATAGACTATCGATATTTAAGGAACACTAGCTCTACTAAACATTGCCAGTCAGCAAGTGGAGGAAGTTTATAGCTATCTGTACCATGTCCGGCACCGAACTTGTGCAACACAATCGGAAAAGCTAAAGCTGTTTTCGGAATACTACCAAGAGTCTTTTTGATTTGGTACCTGAAAAGTATTTAACGTTTTCAGTCGCCAGATTCAAACCTTCTTAAAAGTTGTTTCAGACTCATGGCTGCGCTGTGGATATTATAACTGCAAGAATTTAGGGCCAATATGCTGACACAGAAATAGGTAGCAAATTGAAAAGCTCTTGATTCCTTATGTAAATTATTAAAAGTAACAATGGATCTTAGGTGGAATGGACATCTGTTTTGTAACGTTCCTTTAATCATTTGTAAAAGGTTGCCAATACCATTTAATGTATATTTTGTTGCCATTATATGTAGGTTTTGATTGGGAAGTAGATATAACAAATTTTATTTAAGTTCAATATTATTAAGTAATTCAATTCCATCGAAGTAATTATTCCACTGGAAACTGGTCCACTGTTATTTTAATAACTAATATATTTTTTAAACAACTATTCCTTTCTTTCATCAATAGATTAGACATAAGTCTATTAATTAATATGTCCTAAGTAAGTCAAAAGCAACTAACTGCTGACGTTCTTCTCTCTTAGATTTATTGATGTCATTAAAATAAAAATTGCAGGACGACCTACATAACTGGTCGTTCCACCAAGATTTTGCAATAAATTACCACCCAAACACAACGAAGAAATATTAATTAAAACCGAAAAATATTGCACTAATGAACATAAAAATAACTACACTACACTCATACAGTACATAGGTTGTGTAAAATTTTAATTTCCTCCATCCATCCCGACTAATTAATCATGTCCTTGTAAAAATAATAACAATTAATTCTGTCCCAACGCAAGCGTCATCTTAGGGCCATAACATGAGGATAACAAGTATGTCTGCCCACCCTAAAAGTACCAAATAGATTCCTTTCCATGTGACGTAGTGTGATATCAACTCGTCGTTGTACGACCTTAGCCCAGAGGACATATCCTCTTTGCACTGCAGATAAGAAAAAGCATAAATTTATCTAAACGTGCTGCCCATAATTTCTGGTAGAGCACAATGGGTGCTTTAACCACTCACCAGTACTGCCGCTGATACTATGAGAGACTTATGCAAAAAGGACGACAAGTTTGGTCATGTGAAGGAGGCAACAGAAACATTTCATTCCATCGACCAAAAGCTACGTAGTGACGATATTCTAGTTCAAATTCTGGGTGACTGCATTGTGCCGAGCCGTGTGAAGGATATCAACATTCATGACCAGAGTCGCCCATCCTGTTGGGAATTCTTAAAACGAATATTTTTTTATTAGTTTTCTCCGAAAGCCGCTTCACCTAATATGTACTTTCGCTTGGAAAAATAGTCTTTCTTTGGAAAATGGAAAGAAGGTCAAAAGAAAAACGGTGTGGATAGGTTTCCACTCGAGCGCCTTTGCTGCTGCTGTTGCTCCTTTAGTAGGGTTCTACTATATAGAGGTTAAAGGACGAATTGCACCGTTTCACAGCATCAACTGGGACCGTAATTGACTTAGACAAACTCGAAGGAGAAGAGAAGCAAAAAACATGGGAAACGAGAATGCAATGGTGCCTAGGCGCTGCCGCTCCTTTAGACATTTGTCACTTTAATGAGCGTTGAACTGGAAAATGTTCATATGTCGCAAGGAAAGGGATATGAGTGTTTTATTTTTCTTATGTGTGCTGTAAAGCCTAGTAATTGCATCTTCTAGGAGAAGAAAATTAATTGCTCCATTAAAAGGTATGCTGGCTTACGTAAGAAAACGTTGTTTTTCGGGTCAAAGGACACATACAGGAGACATTGATATTTTTTTTCTTTGAGGGTAGGAGTGAATTGTGGAAAAATGTAACAAAGAGTTAGAGAAAGTCTCGATTATGTTAGTTAATCCAAACTCCTTAATAGGTTCTACTTTTTTTTAAATTACAGAACAAAATATGATACGGAAATATATTTAAACATCTTGAGATCTTCAAAATAGAAAAGAAAAACGTTGTCCTATCCTTCAACCAGGATAATCCAAATTCCCTGTGGATTCATATACTTTCTTTGATGTGAAATTTATTTTATTAGCTGCACGATTATTCTTTTCAACTATTTGATGTTCTAACACTTTGTGTATTCTGGCCACGTGCTTCAATTCTCAACTGAAAAATATTTCATGCAAAAAATGAAAAAAAAAGAAGAAATGTATTCTCCATGCCCACAAAGGAAAACGAAAAGAAACACGTTTAGGCGGTTCCTTTGGGTATTTTAATCTGATTTAGTTGAGTAAAATAAAATTTTCATTTATAAAAACACGAGCCCACGGCAGGGATTCAGAATTTCTGCAATCGGAAATTAAGCATTAAGTTAATTCGGTAGACGGTTGTTTTTTTTACTTCCTTCCATTATTTTGGTGACACTTTTAACTGTTTTATAAGCGAGTCCTGGGGCGAATACGTAACATATTGAACATCCGATATAGTTTATTATATTCGTTTTGTCTTTTGTTAAGTTTTAAGGTCCTAAAAGAGGGATTATTTATTAATGGGTTAACTTTTATACTTGGAAGAATTAAATCTAAATAAACTAATAGAGTTCTATGAGTGTGCAAAGAGACAGATATAACAATGGGCTGGGAAGTTGTTTTTCAGTCAGAAAATCTGCTTTTGCGAATTCACTGGGACCAAACCCATCATTTAACTCGGTTTCACTAAGTGCCATTACCTCTGGTTTTCGAGTAATGATGAGGGTAGTAACAGCAAAGAGGTTACCCCTAGCCCACGAATACGCAACGTCAAATACTTTCATTAAAAATTGATTTATGAAGATTTCAAATTAACACCCAACAATGAACAAATATTTTGCGCGACAGTTTTATGGGATCCAGGGCCTAGGTTCTCACAATCAGAACCATATTTCTGATTCTTTACACGAATAGAAGGGACCTATTGTTTAATGCCGTTTCTGAAGGACAATTTTTTGAGAAGCTTTTTCATGACAGTTATACTCTTGCGAAAGAAATTTTAGGTGTTGTCTGGGGATTTAACCTCGAACCCCTCGCTTCGAGTCCGATGTACTAACCACTTGAGCCACGGCGCCGATGAGAGTATGCACTGAGTACTGTCTATTACAGATTGTGAAAGATCCATATATGATTGTGTTTCCATAAATAAATTCCTTATTTCGCGACGAGAGAATAATCGGTTTTCAAGCCTAAAGCTACCATTTTTGGGATTAAGACTTCAAGAACAATAGCACAGATAATACCAGGAATTTCAGGTAACAGAATCATTAGCCACTGGCCAATTACATTTGAATAATTTCTACTGCAGTAATAATTTTATTCCAGGCATATCGAGTTAAACAATCAAAAGGAACAAGTTTGATGAGATAAGAAATGGTTTTTTAAACGACCCCTACAAAGTGGGAGTAACCCTACATAATTCAGAAATTAATTATAAATAGAGTAAAAGCCGACATGTTTTGTTTCTTGATTTTCTTGTAAAATTTTTTGAATAACTTAAAATTTATTCCATCGGTTTCTTGGAATCCAATAATCAATATTTTGGTACTCTATCAAAAATTTTCAAATTTTGTCGATGTATTTTAAACCACACGTTTCATCAACTACATTTCAACCACATTGGGAGAGTGGCGATGATTCGCAGTGAAACCTTCATGAATATGATAAATTCTTAAAAAAATATTTATAAAAAGTTTTTTGAAGAGTATCATAATTTTTTTTTCATACCCTAGTCAGTATGTCACCATTTTTTGGGTCTTAAATTTTGAGCTAGTCTCTTTTGAGAAAGAGACACAGTACAATTATAAACATTTTTAAAACTCGCGGTCTCCTACGCCTACTGAAATCGAAACTTTTTGTTAAGATGAAATATTCAGATATTCAGATTCTCTACACTTCACCCATACATTATCTTTATTCACGCCCACTTTTTGGAGGCGTTTTCATTAAAACACCGATTTTAATGATGATTTTGCATGTTACTTCTTTAAACATTCGAAGTTGCCGTAGTAATTCAACAGGAAAATCCAGAAGAGGGATAAGGTATCATATGATCCGTTCCAGACGGATTTTAGTTTCTCTATATGGTTTTAAGTTAAATGCATAGAAAATTATGAAATCACCAAATATTTCAATTCTAATGGGAGAAAGTTGTAAAATATAGGCTGAGCCTAGTACTTCTGACGTGCAATTTGGTGATTTCATAATTTTCTATGCATTTTACAACTTTGACTAGGATTCAAAGTGGAATAAATTTGCATTAGCAATATACTTAATTACATTCAATATACATAGTACATACATATGCATCTAGTTGATAACAACGTGGTACATTGGCGAGCTCTAATTGGCCATGTTAATACTTGTACGATGTCCTTTCGTGTTACTTATCTGTCTGTCTACCACATATAAAGCTCTGACAGACTTCAGACTTTTCTTATAGAATTTAGGCTCATCTTTCAGTTATAAAGTGATAAGGGTTAAAGAAATTTTGAGGTTTTTAGGAACTAGCCGTTCTTCTAAATGGTCGACCAATGAAGAGGTACACTTCATACTCCTACAGGCCCAAATTCTTTATTTTCCCTACTCGAAAAGCAAAATTGGCTAAAATGTCGAGTTCAAAAATATTTTCCAAATATATACATATGTAAAGCAGAAAAAGACGCAGCTTTAGAAAAAAATAAAAATTTAAAAATCTCATGAGAAATAAAACGTGTTTTCTATTTTCAGGTTTATCCTCGTAATTTTCCACATCCAATGTATATATAAATCAGTATCACAAGAAAAGCTGCCCTTAAGTTGCGACAGTTACTAAGTTCGAATTTAGTCATAATTCTTATACTGACAGCAAGAAACTGATGCAATTCTGCAAACGGATTGAGTAATGAGTTAAGTATAAATACTTGTTGTCCAACAAGGTTTTAATCAGAATTGAATCGACAACAAGTCACTTCAGTAAACTAAAAACTCAATCAACCATGAAGGTAGGGTGCGGAAGTAAGTTATAATCTATAAATAGCTAATTGATTTTTCTCCCTACAGGTCCTTATTTTCTTCGCTCTCCTAGTCGTTCTTGCTATCGCTTCAGTATCGGCTATTGGACCAGTAGTAGGTGCTGGACACTTGGCAGTACCCGTAGCTGGAGCACTTCATGGCGGTGCTGTTGTTGCTGCTCGTGGACTTCATGGTTAAAAGAGCGTAAAAAGGGAACAGAATACAATCATGTTGTATAAAAATAAATAAAGTTCTCATTTCAAATTGAAAGCAAATATTTATTGTTTTATTTTTAACTTAGTTTGAAAATTTACTAGCATTTTACAAATAGTGACTTTTACTTGTTTCTATACAAAGGAATGGTTTATTCGGATACATAAGAAAGTAGGCTATTTAGATACTGGTGATGATACAAAATATAAATGCAAATAAATTACAATTATTTGTGCTTAGCGTGTTATATGTACATCTTCAGAAGAACTATGTAATTTTTGCAGACCTTCATTAGAGGTAGGACCGTGAACTAAAACTTTACTGTTATCTGGGAGATCATCAGATGATGATGGGTTTGGTAATATAAGATAAGATGGAAGCTTAGACAAAAATAAACTTAAAATGGTGAGACTGCTGAGTGGTTAAAAAAATCTTTTGTCAAAATGCTTGCCAATGTTTAGCATGTAAGTTACCACAGACCTTCGTTAATATAAACAGATTATTGATAATGCAATACAGAAGTCTGGATTGCTATATATTAGTCTGGATTCCTCAAAAAAGGCATTTTTTACCAGTTCTTCAAATTGCGATGTAATCTAAAAACTGCAAATATTTGTTTGAGAGGATACTATCTCGCCATGTATGTTAAATGACAAACATGAAGACCGATCGATGAAAAGCCAATTTGCTACTGAATTCTTCATTATAGTACCGTGTAGGTCTTGATACACACCGCTTATGTATCGGCACTTCCACTATAATTGTTTAGATGAAATCAGTAGGTGTGTTCCGGTAGTTGTTGAAAATCTTGATGCGTGTGTGGTACAAGTGGTAAAATAAAGTGCACCACTGGGTCTCACGTACTCGCACCTTAATGCTGTAAGTTTACAATCTCATAAGCACGGAAATTCAAGTCTTGTTCTTCTTATACATGAGGCCTAATAAATTGATGAAATTGATAACATTAAACTGATGCTATCTCTGGGATTTTCTTTCTGCTAAAACGCCTTCAAAAATTGAGCGTGGCATAGAGAATTTCAAGGCCTATTAAGTTTGTTTTATTAAAAATTATCGATTTCTAGTAAAAATTTTGAAAAAGTTAAATTAATGAAAAGTGGACATGACAGTTGCAAACCTTGGTACATACGTCATATCTTTGCATTTGTCATACCCACTTCAGATATTAATTTTGAGACCAATCGCTAAAGGAATAACCGAGAAATAGCCAATTAGTAAAATGACCGTTATAAGTATTTTTCGCTCAAAACTTGGTATGCCTTCTAATAGCATATGCGTCAACTAACCCACATATGAAGTTTTATCAAAATCGTTAAGTAAAGTACCCTTGATTTTGAGGTTAGAATGAAAATTCTATAAATTAAGCCGTTTAAGCTGTAGTCGAATATACCGACAGACAGACAGAATTGGCGGGCCCAATTTTTGGACTTCTCCATCATAGTAATGTCAAGTTTGATTAAAATCTCAAATTCGAAATTTTTCATGAAACCAATACTTGCCCTATAGCTATAGGTGCAAGTAAAACAGTGATAGTAGTGTAGCAGGCACCAAACGAGACTAGTCGTCTAAATAAGACCGTAAATAGAGGGAATGCTCAGGGGGCGATATTTCTGCACTTTTTAGTTTCTGGTGATGAACAAAGTGTTTGTTCCGTAAGCGGATGATGTGGTTATTTTAGTGTCGGGAAAATTTGTTTCGGTAATAATTCAACTCATGGATAGCGCTGTGGCAAATATGTATCACTCATGGGCCACGAGAAGTGATCTCAGGGAGATCTTAGAGAAAACCAATATGACGATTTTTACTAAATAAACAAAGGTGCAGGACTTCATCTTATACATTTGTCATAGCTTTCTTTCCCTGCAATAAGACTTTTGGTGGGGACTCAATCAATAATGATTCTATGGATGTACATAGCCATTGTGAGTTGAATTCTTCAGACATAGCTCTTTGCAGCGGAGTCCAGCTCAGAGGATATGGATGCTGGACTGCCAGTCCATATGGCTACAGTGCAGTCCAGGTGAACTGGTTTTGCTTTCGACTCATTACGTTTCGACGACTTCACTAAACTTCAGCAAATGTTTTTCAGTAAAGTTCCAAACCAGAGAGGAATGGAAGAACGGGAGAGTGTTTAACTACTTGTATGGACGGCTCAAAAATGGACTGCAGATAAACTGAATGTGTTTGTGTCACTTCGCTTCCCGGACTATGTTATCGTTTTCCAAGTTGAGCTTCTTGCTATTTGTGAGGCTTGTCGCATACTGAGATATCTTTCCACTATCTCCTAAAATATATCTCTCCTCATTGATAGGCAAGCCGCAATCAACACCATTAATTTGACTACTACATCATCCAACCTGGCAACCTGGTACATCAATGCCAGAAGGAAGTCAATTTACTACACTCCCTTTCAATGACGACCATCATCTTGGTCCCAGTCAGGCTTTAACAAAAAGAGACAAAGTTCCTTTGGGAGTCTTTCAGGGGTGTACGTACACATCACCACTTTTTACAGCTGGTCAACCTGGGATGGAATAGGCTTACTAACTGTGTCATCATAGGATAGATATGGCCCATTTATAATATATCAAAAAAAAAAACAAAAAGCTACTAAGCAGGTCAAGAACAGATATTGCAATAATCTCACTTCCTTTCTAGAACGTGTAATTGGGAAACTCTTCTTTGACGACTTAGAAGAGTAATCTGGTAAAAATATTGAGGAACTCATCCTTTTTCTGAACTCAACTGGATTTAATGACCCTACAAAATCAGTTTTCCATGAGCTGTGCTATCAGAACGGCGCGTAGTTTTGTCCGAGCAGAAACCACCAATCTGACCTACTTACCTACCTAGTTTAGCAGGAATTGGAAATACTTATTTCAAAATTGTAGTGAAACTACTTCATATGTAGCAGATGACAAAGAGGGTTTTGTCCCATGTTGAAACTGATTTTGCATTAAAAGTTTAGATGGTCTATGTGATGTATTATTGTTATCTGCGAGGAATGTAAAAATCTAGGTTTCCTTGCCAGTTTTGTTTTAAGAAATGTTGATACATATAATTGAAAATCTTTAATGAACCTAAGGATGCAATTTGAACAGCTATTTTTAATTTACGTTTAATATCATTATGTCAAGATGCGTATGTCTGAAAATAGCCATTTTAGACCGAGTAGCAAAAAAGGGATTCGAAACCTTCCACCCTAAATCTGATAAAGTTTAAAAATTTCAAATTTCGAATGAATGCAACTACATATGTAGGTCAAATAAATCACAACCTAAGTTGCATAGAGGCATAATATAAAATGAAAACATTAACAGCTTAACGTTCTTTCAAAAGTACATAAATAATAAATATTTATATAAAACTGGAAATATCTACATGTTGATGTTTACTTTGACTCTACAAAAACAATATGTTCTTATTTTATACCGCAATGAAATATGAAACTATGTTACTACAACGGCTATCCACTAAAAATTAAAAGTATTTTGCAACATAAAAGCACCACAACAATTTATTTTATTTAATTTGAAATGTGTCGAATAAAAATACAATTTAAATATAACAAATTGTCCTTGTACTGCTTCCACCCAGAAAATCGTGTACATCCAGTCACCATGTATAATACAAAAAAAAAAAAAAGGAAGCATCCAGAGAATTATTGACAAGTAGTGCGAATGGCAGAATTATTGATTGAATGACGCAGTTGTTAAATTTTCCCAACCTCTGCATATAGAATGCAAGGATACGTAAAGTTTCGTCACCACACGCAGATCAAATTCGTCTGCATACCACGACCTCATTTAAAATACGAATTTATGTTATCCTCTATCAAGCTATTTAAATTGAATTTGGTTATTGACGATTGCCTACTACAATCGAAAGACTCACAATATAGAGTTCAGAATAATGTTTACAAAATAACAGAGGACAACCTTTTACATCGGCATGATGCTGAGCTCTTAACATCTACCGCAACACATCACACCGCATCGTACCACAGTACGAGTGTGGCTATTTGTTGTGTTTTATAGGTTACGCTACTAGTCTGGCAACAATCATAGCAGTTTTCATTGGCCCATTGTTTCTCGTTGGATGTCCTGTCCTGGTTCATTTGTCGGTGGCTTCCTGTCAGCAGTGGTGGCAGAAATGACGGCAGCCGTGTTGGTCGGTGGTCTTCACGCAATTCACAAAAAATTAATTAATGTTTGCATTTTTACTGATGGAGCTGATGGTTGACCTACATAAATACTACGATATAAATACGATTATGCGCTGAATAGTGGGTGGGTCATGGTGGGGTATAAAAATCAACAAATGACACACGGTGTACTAAGCCAATTCGTTTGTTTTGGTTTTATGGCAGATAATTCTAATTATTCTTTTGGGGTTGTCAAAAGGCTTGGCGTTATGAAAAATTCACATAGTCATTTCGAATACGTTATATAGTATTTGTATTTGTAATTAAACTGATGTTAAATAGTGAATGCGATAGTCGATGGGATGTATTGCATACAATAACTAAATATGAAAATGTTTGCGATACATGAACATTTGTATACGTAAACTTTTCACTTAGACTGAGTGGTATAAATGTCAAGAGATGTAGTTATCATTTTAAATAACTGAGAGAGACTGAACTATTTTAATTAATTTGGGATAGTGTCCTTAGAGTCGTTTACGTCATTTACTGATGTTCCAACAGACCAACAGACCTTAGACATAAGGCGATAGAAAACAAAATAAAGACAATAGGTGGAAAAACTTTAAAAGCTTTATTGTTACATCGAGCTGTATAATCCATTACAATGAATAACACAAACACTCGGAAGAAGATTTCCGAGCCATCCAAGCTTAGTATAACATCTACTCACATATCAAAGCCCATTTATTTGTCCTTGACTTATGCAACTACGACGCAAAAGACAGATATTACACTATCCTGAGACCTAATTAAATATAAATACAAATACGTCTTATTCCATTAAACTAGGCCTACTAACATAGATATGTAGTTTGAAAATACCAAAACTGGTTCGGATTGTTGGGTTACTTAATGTTAATCTCCTTTTAATACCTAATATATCCGCTCTTGCAAAGGAAATAACATCAATTATCAATAACCCTAAGATACACATTATATAAATTGGATACACTTACTAAACAATTGCTTGGAAATTATTCTGCAAGTTATTACTATATTGTAAGCAATGTACACGAAATATACAGCTCCTTACTGAATTGTCCAAGTAACACAGGCGGAATGCAAACATTAGTGTGCAATGCTGATGCATACAATTCATCCTATTCTGGCATCCGCTTGTGAATTCCTTGCACCTGACTACATTTCCTTGAGAAAATTAACCGAAATTAGTTATTATGGTAATATGAATTCACATCTTCCATGCACCGACTATGACAGAGCATGTACAACAAATCGCTTCGATTGACAGAATTACCGAATCCAAACGACTCCTAAGATTCACTTACACGAGACGGGGAAGGATTGCTGAATGCACAAAGTAAGAATTCCGATTCAATTTCCTTGTCTACCTTTCTGACATCCGGTGGGGAAGCGTGCGACCATGGATAGAGTCACTTGCACACGTGATTCCGGGAAATTGTGATGCAATGTCATGTTCTGGAATTCTGAAAGAGGCCCGCAGGAAACCTTCGTATATAACATGGTATGGGAGTGAAAAGTTCTAAGCACGTAACATTGTGTAGTCGTGAGAGTGACACACACATAAGTTTGCTAAACTATTCACTACTAAGGATTCGTCGGCACCAGAAGCAATTATATTTACGCAAACACACACAGGACGAAAGCTGCCAACGTAGATGGATGTATGCTCAGAGATGGCACTGGCATACAGTGTGTATATTATTTTCTAATAGTTTAGGGATAGATCCGTCAGCTCGATTACAACATTTAGTTCGTGAGTAGAGAGGAGAAACCTTTTGTTTGGAATTCGATTGCATAGCGGTATTGGTAATGATAAATGGCTGTTACACAGGCCAGATACGATCTTCTTTAAGGAATATTTTTTTCTGGACCTTTTTTCTATGTGTGCTGTCTTACGAACTATACTTGGTCCTACGTTATGTAGCATCGTATGTTATGCCCTTCGGTGGCATCAGTGGATGGAACATAAATTAGAACATTCGAGAAGGAGAGTTTTTGTTGTTATACTTCGTTATCTGCCGCGGTCTTCGTCCTTGAGGCAGTTTTGTATGTCCGTATAAAATCATATTTTCACATATAAGTAGACAACGGAGGCGTGTTGGCCATGAGGTTTGAAGTTATCCCAGGAAAAGTTTTTGGGTTAATCTCTCTAGGGAAGGTGAGATGTAATATTTGATTTTCTGCTTTGTATGTTATAATGAATTTCAAAGAGATTTGGGATGGTAACTTCCATTACATTGAGGATGGGATGAGCACTGAAAACTTGGAATCCTCTATTGGCCTTGAGTTTAAGTTCATCCATATCGGCTAAATTATGTAATCAATGCACACACACTCACACGATAGAGCGTAATTTAGTTTAAGCTCGTAAGCTCGTTCCAAAGCTAGTAAGAGGTGTAGGTCAAAGGGTGATTGTTGTGAATTTTTTCATTAGCTTTTCTGATCTCATTAAAATTTAGGTCAGAATATGAGGTATTTTATGTGGGATTAACAGATGTGTGAAGAGTTTCTTTAGAGGACTGTTAAGAGAAGATGTTTCACGTAAGGCCGGCAAAAGCTATTTCAGGCGAATCTATCTTCCTCAGTTGCTGCCTATAAAGATGCAGATAGATGTCTGGTAAAATATAGTTCCGTAGTTGAGGTCGATAAAGTTTCTTAACTGTTTGTCTGTGTCTATATATTACCGACAGTAATACTCTTATCTCATATATTTATGATATACTTATTCATATCGTATCGAAGAAAGAAATCACCCTCTGTACCTTTCCGGATATGGCAAATGCGGTAGGAGTGGAGTAGAGTATTTTCTATTTTTTGGGCTCTGTGCCAGAGAGTGCGACAGAACAAACCTCTGAAGACTATACTTTTTATCAGACAGCCAAGCAGCTCCAAAAGTTTCCATATGCTTTAATTTTGAGTTTAAGGTTAACAATAAAATCTCACTAACATACTTAGCAAGTAAATAAGCATGTAACTTACCTGGCGCAACAATTCGGCGTGAAGTCGAGCCTCAAACAAAAAGCGTCTTCAGTGAGCCGGGTCCTTAGCCAACTGCCTCCAGTTACGCACACCAAGTCAGTTGAGGTTCCTTTCGACCGAGAATATATCCATTTGCTGTGGAGAGAGTCCATACTTCAGCACAATGAAGCAGCACTGGAATAATCATAGCCTTATACAGAATCTCCTTAGTAGTTCGGGATAGGGGCTTTCTACACAATTGTCTTCTTAGCTCAAAGAAACAGCATTTGGCAAGTGTAACTCTTTGTTTGATTTCTGATGTGATACTGTTGTCAGAGTTTATAGCGGAGCAGAGGTAGACAAAAACTCGCTTACTACCTCAAAGTAGAACGACTGTTGACGTTATGTCCAATTCGTCAATGTCGTATATATATATACTTGATTTTACTCTCATTTACACCTAAGCCCATTTTGACAGCTTCTAATTCAATACTAGCGAACGCATCAGTGACAGTCCGCTGAGTTCTGCCAATCATATCACTATCGTCGGTGTAGGCTAGTAGTTGCAGAGAATTTTGAAAGATTATGTGAGTTTCTAACAATTAACAATTCTTTCTAATATCATGTTAAAGAAGTTGCAGCAGCCTTGTTGGATTTCATTTTGGTCAGGTGGACGTATTATCCAATCTGCTGACTGATCTGACTGATCCTGAATGTTGCTCTTCCTCGCCGTTATACAGAAAATGTTTTTCAATAATCTCAGCATCGACTCTAACTCTACTAGACTATTTCATCTTTGCTTTTTTAAATTTGTGTGGGTCTCGTTGCCTTGAGACCTTTAACTTTTGGTAAAACCTCCGTTCATTGCTTCTGGAGTAGAATCCCTCAATATCTTCGGTCTCGCACTTCTCGTGGTTTTATTTCTTCTTCTGGTGAGCCCTTGTCCTTCTTTGAAACCCAGCACATCAGTTGCGGTGCTTCTGATGGCATGTTGGCAACTTTTCCACTGGTTTTTGGTACTTGATACTGGTGGCATAGAAGTCGTTAAGAGATTTCGGGATAGGTTGTCTTTATTGTGGCGCTTGGAATATCCGCATTTATAGCTTAGCTGCAACTAGGAAGTTCTCCAAGTAGATGCTGGCGGCTCGTAAAGTTTGGACATACAGAAAACTGGATGAATACATCTCAAATACCACCTCAAAGAAATTAGTATTTTTATTATTAGGATTAGCCAATCGGACATATGCCGACTATGCCTTGAGGACACTGTCGAGCATATTTTTTGTGAATGTCCCGCTATTACTCGCACTAGGTTCAGACACTTTCATTACCGCCTACTTCATTTTCTGATGTTACCTCCTCCTCAGCTCAAACAATTTTAATCTTTATCCATGAACTTGATTTCAGCCAGTGAGCAAAAACGCACTAACAATGCCTTTAAGGGAATCGCACAATAAATTTGTATAAGACCGTAGTGCTTCTTAAAGTAATTATACACACAAGAATTATCTTTAAAAAAATAAATGAACACATTCTGATCTAAAGGTGCTCAGTTTCTCAGTAAGTCAACAACCACACGGGGAAAAATGTAAGTATAACTTACAACCCCTCCATCTATGGCTCAGATAAATCTCATATGACTAATGTTCCAATCTCACAACGAGTGTGTGCTGATGTTGTTTTTTATATTTCCAATAATAAGCGAAAGATATGAATTTCCGATCAATATTATAGTCCAAAATTAGTTTAATCCAAACAGTTTCCCAAAAGAGAGAAAAAATAAAACGATCTATTTCGACAAATGTGCGACGATTTGCTAAATTTTCGCATTCAATGGTACAAAAATATTTCCCGAAATATGCTCCATAATTGAGAAGATATTATTGCTCCACTAGAGTTTATCAATCACTCCAACCACTCGCTCACATCCGAAATATAGCAAAAACCGTGAAAACAACTGAAATAAATAAAAATCCTATCGCCTCAATTATTTAGCCAATCATCGTTCCAAAATCATATCTAACATCGACGATACACAATCCATCAATAAATGATTTACATAAATTCTGCATCGACATCTTGTCACATTTGTCACCATCAGCAATTCATCGGCATGGTTATTGTATACTCTGT
Source organism: Xylota sylvarum (assembly GCA_905220385.1). Lineage (NCBI taxonomy): Eukaryota > Metazoa > Arthropoda > Insecta > Diptera > Syrphidae > Xylota > Xylota sylvarum. The sequence goes on from LR999957.1 coordinate 126,727,951, forward strand.
CATGGCTCTCGGTGCTCCGTCAGCAATAGGACCATAGCCGCTATACCAAGTTCGCCTATCAAATATTCAATTTGGATTATTTTAGTGTCGGTCCTTTAAATAACATAAAACTGACGACGTCGTCGAAAATGCAATAACTCAATTCGGCAAATAAATTGTTCGGAATAACAATAAAATTGCAAAAAGGATCAGAAACAAATCGCAAAAAAAAAAGCGTTTGTTGCCTCCTTTCTAAAACTCCCCGCGGTATAACTCATTGAAATTTATTTATGAAATATCCATTCGGCGAATGATTTGAATATAGAAAAATTGGTCTTTCCTGTTCGTTACGGTTCGCAGTACGCCGCGGCAGCCACTCCAAATGGAATAAATTATTCTGTGTCTACAAATCAATGGAAAGGATATTGATGAAGGACTAAAAGCCGGATATGTGACAGTTTTTCTATTTTTTCTTTTATTTTTTTTGAAACTTTCCTATGCCATTGGAGGGTCGTCGGCATATTTCTAAAAAGCTTACTCTACTCACTCTTGGTAAAAAAAAAGTGAAAAATAAATTTAATTCAAACGTATTGTTTTATGTACATATGTATATAAAAGGTATTCTGTTTATTTGTCGTTTAAAAAAAAGGATTCAATATACATATTTGGTTCGTTTTAGTAAATCTCGTTCATTTTACTGTGAAAATATTTATTAGAGTTGTTATTTCTACGGAATTGATAGAAGGTGAATGCAGATTAAGCAATTAATCTGGCTTAAGGTTCATTGTAAATAATTTTTGCTGTTTCTAGAAAAGCTTACTGCAGATTGCTTAAACTAGGAAATGAGATCTCCGACTTAATAGTATTAGAATTTATCATAAATAAGTATTTACTGGAGCGTACGAGTTAAGGGTCCTGAGTCTTACTTCGCTATCGAAGAGGATGAAGTGCGGATACGATTTTTTCAGTAGTGCAGTATGGAACTTGACTTGAAAGATCCAATATTTAGAAACAAAGACGTCAGAGCAGTATATGTACATACATATGCATGTACCAGGCTTGTACTTGCCGCATTCAAAGACTTAAATCTTTCGCTCAGTTACCCGACACAGAAAGGAATCTTTTGATACTAACATACTATTTTAGCAATTATTACAGCAGCTAAAAGACCCATATTCCAATCAAAGAAGCAGCTGCGGTATGAGTAAAGTGACGTCACATAAGGCTAAATCCATTTTGGCGGCTTCCGTTTCACTACTATCGAAAGCACCGGTTAGAACCCCCAACTTAGAGGTCCAGTCCCCTATTATGCCCCTAGGACGAGAGGACGGATTTTCCGGAGTCAGTAACCCACTTCGGGGATATGGGCGCTTCCGTTGGCCCATTAAGGGTTCATCCGCCACCACCTTAGCTCAGTGTTGGCGATCCTTATAGATCTGGGATTCAAATATGTCAAAGCAGTTCATATCATATTGATGAGTAAGCGATTGATCTTTTTATCAACAATGACTTTAGTCAAAATTCTGAATATTTAATTTTCTCTTTAGAGAGTCGTCACGTTGAATAGTTGCTGTTTTTGTGTTTATTTCAATGTTTCCTGTGACCTTAAGCGATCCTGAAGTTCTGCTACGATTAGAACATAAAATACTTCATGTTACTACCACAACCTGATCCAATTTAGTATCTACTACGTTAATTTTGTAAAATGTTGTTCCGATGCAGCTAACTTGCTGTAAAACATTCCACTGTTGCACTATGTTATTATCGAATTTTTTGTTTCACTTCTCCACCTAACTTTCAAACATTCACCGTCCATTGTCAGGACTTCCCAAATAAAAACCCATGAATTGCCATAAACTTTTGCAACAACACAGCAGACGTACGACGACGACATGGACGTCCCGTGGCTTAACGAAGGATAAGTGTTCAGTAGAAAGTATTCTCTGTGTATTATCCTTCTTTAGTGTTAAAAAAAAGAGTGACTGAGTATATATGTATATACGTTGAGCGAGCGTACTGCATTGGCATGTTCGGTTGATTATCCTTGAAAGTTGTTCCGTTGGGTTTTTTTTCTGTGGTTAAAAAAATGAAGTCATAGTGAAAGGCTTCCATCGGATGGTATACTAAAAGGGTTTTGTATATTATATTAAAAGAAAAAAAACGAAAACAAAATGAAGGGAAAAGTTTACCCTTTTTGCGTCGAGTTAACCATACATGTTGGCTTGGTAGAAGGAACAAGATAAGCTGTAATGAAAGAGTGTAAAAATGAAAATTAAATGTGGAATTTAATAATAAATGTATGAGATGAAATAAAGTACATGTGGTCGGTAGGATATTTTACAAACATTGGAAAACAACATTATTTTATGAGATTTCAATATGATGCTTCATAAATGAAATGATGTGAAACATTCCGTGAAACAGATGCTGTGGTCAGACATTTTCAGATTAAATTAAGTTGTATCCACAAGGATGCCTGGCATTGTTAATTTTAGACAACATTTACATTCAGTCGAATTACTTATGATATACATATGTACATATATATGTACAATGAAAAATAGCAAAGTCCTCTCCAATAGTAACTCACCTAAACAGTCCTTTAAACGTTTCCTAGAGTAAGTTTCAATGAACAAAGAAAGAAATTGAAACGCTTGCCATTCATTTTCACATTCAAACTCATTCATAGTCACTCCCTTGAGTACTTTATCGTTTCAATGTCACTTTACATTCCAGTAGGCAGACACAGATAGAGATAGAGTAAAGAATCTAGCATGGAATTTGAGTTTTTTCGATAAACAATCCTGGAATAGGAAAGGAAAAAGGATATCAGCATTGAGTATCTTTTGGACGTGACGTACATGTGCTGCATGTGCAGTTTACAGTTGTCTGACGATTTACAAAAAAGCGCAAAGATCCGTTTTTACTTTGTTCGGAACCATCTGTTGACGTCTCAATGGACGAATATGTGCTGCACATGATGAGTGACGTTAGGCAAGTAGAAGAACCCTTTCCGCGTTGTAAAGCTTCTTGTGCACATTTTCTACATCACCACTTTCAATTACTTGTACGTACTTCTTTGAGGTTTCTTCTTGCCGTCCACATATTGACTGAGAAAAGGGTTTCTACATGATTGCACTGCAAGAGATTTACGGATGGCTGGCAATGTAAGAAAGTTCTTTATCAATGTAAGTTGCATACGAATTTGGAACTGCAGTAGGGATGGTTTGTGCTTGAGTGCGGGAATTGATCGGAGTATTTATATGAAGCTGAAAATTAAGACATTACATTCAGAGTGGGCATATGTGGCTTGCATAACAGAAGCTAAAGCAATAAGCCATTGAAACTGAAGGCACCATCTGGACAAGGAAGCATAAAAAACTGAGAAGATATGTAGATAGATAACTTGAGTTGAAAATTCCTCCAACATGAAATTGAATTCAAGTTAGATATATGTACATAGGACAATACCTATTGCCAATACGTAGAGCTGCATAAAATTCTTGCGACAGGTCCGTATGAAAACCATACCCTAGCGTGTTATATTCTTCAAACGAATGGAAGATGGAATGACCGTGAAATCTTTTGGTGTTGTATGGGAACCGCGAACCTCCACCACACAGTAGTCCGATGCGCTCACTTTGGCACAGCGCCTATAAAACAGTTTGCATTAAGTGGATCAGAAAGTGTCCGGTAAGGTTCTATAGCACCTAGCTTGCAATATATTGAATGAATATTATCAGGAAAACTGAAGCTAGGAGGATGGATAGGAAACAGCATCAACAGGTAGCTGGCAAACCTCTAGAAGTAATATAAAGAAAGCAAGAGATGGATAAACAATGATATATTAATGTATTTCTATGTACGTACATGTGTAAAAAAAAATATAGTTCTACAAAGCAAATGAAACAAGAGCTAGAGGAAAGAAAAAGCAGTAAGAAGTAAGGCAAATGAAGGCATCATCTATCTTATAGGCGAGTTAAATTAAGTAACAATCAAGCACTCAATATATTATTCAAATATGTATTTAGTGATTAGGTAGAACTTCGTACAGATACTCCCGCAATTGTTTAAATTGATTGACAACTCTCATAAAAACGACTGTCCATAGTTACAATTGCAAATTACCACTTAGTGCACACATGTTCTCAAGAACTTTAACCTTAACTACGGTGAAAACTAAGCCAGTATATTAGTAGATATATTAGTGAGCTTCAGATTCTTTAACATGCCATTCATCAGTCTTAATACAAAAAAAAAAGTTAAACTAACTCCTTTCCATATTTTTCCATGAACTGCAATTCATAAAACTTTACAACAATAGTGACAAACTTTATGAAACAAAACAATAGCACCCGGTGTTCCTTAGAATAAAGCTCTTTATAATCTCTAACATCCTTTTCAATCATTATAACCTTCACCTTAATCACAAGCGCTGCAGTTTTGGGAAAACTTTTCCATTCACGGAACTTTTAACAGTATTAGGTAGGAACCCAGCGCAATGAATAAACCCGTTCTTCCCAGCCTTCGCACTCACTGTAAGTCCATTTAATTTTTCCCCATCATTTTTCGCTCCCCAAAAAAAAAAAAAAGGAAACCGCTGGCAATTTCAATTTTTAAAACTTTCACCAAGCAAACATTATCCTGACAGTGGTCGATTGATTTATGGCGCCATTAAAGTGCCACAAATTATCAAAAAAAAAAAAAGATTACCGAAAAAAACTTCATGAATAGCTGGAATAATTTTCTCTTTTCTCATTTGGGTTGTATCTAAAGTTGCACTCTCTCCCCATATTGTTTGTCTTGGAGAAAAGTTCTAAAAATGTACAAAAAAATATGAAAACACCAAAATTTTCCTTTATGACCAATAAGTCCACATCATCGAGAATTTTATTGAATCTTTGGATCGCTGAGGAGTCTGCCACTGGAAAAATTTTCATTCAACTGGCCATTAATCACTTTAACACGAAGGACGGCCTCATATTTATTCTCCAGACTGACGTCAAGGGGAAAAGTTTCCAAACTTTCTGTTATGACTTCATCTTTTCTCCCAAAGCGTAAGCATTAAGTTCGTAGAATACCAGGAATGAGTGTGATTAAACTTGCGCCTTCATATCGCCTCCCAAAACATGTTCGACATCGAAATCCATTTAAGCCATTCAACTCTAGCAAACCGGAAATCCTTTCATGTTCAAATGATTAATTTTAACTCCCACTTTGACGGAGAAGAAAATTATTCGAATCCATGGTACCGGGTGTTCTCCTACTTTTACCTGTGCCTGATTTTTCTGACACAAATCATGTTCTCGTGAATTAACATCACTAGCAGGAGCACTGATTTTCGACAGACACTCTTCCTCATATGTTTAGGAAGAGGCATCGCCATTAAGAACGTGAGAACGGAAGAAAAAATCCAAGCTAATGACTGAACGTCAACTTGACAGGTGATTAATGATGTTGAATTTGCATGCAATGACGGAGATTTTCTTCTTTTTTTTTTGGCTGTGATGTCCTTCCTCAAGAGAGATGTGCCACAAATGATAATCACTTTCATCATACATCTAACACCTCAGACGATTTGTTATTTTTCCAAAAATTTATTCACTTAATTTCATACGTTTAAATAGTTCATAAGAGTCGTACGTAATATTTAATTTGTGGAAATTGGCCACCTTATTTATTAATTGAACGTAATACTCGTATTTTATTTGTAGACATAGGCACAGTGAAGTGAAGTATTATTTAATATGTCACCATTAATAGTGTTCGGTACAGAGCCTTGGCCAATGATTTTTTGTTTTCAAAGTGCGTGAACATGGTTTCCAGGATATTGGTAGACAAGCCAACAACGATTCCAGCTTTGAAAGCCAACATCGAGCCCAGCACTCATGCAATACGGCCTCAACTGCTCGAAAAAGTGATGGAAAATTGAAGCTAGAGTCTGCATTTCCCGAGACGCTCCCGTGGTGGCCATATGCCTGAAATCATATTTCATCATTAATGCTCTAAAATTTCATATTGAATTAAAAAAAAATCATGGTATCGGATCTGATGAAGCAAACAAGCAAATGCACTATTAATTCATTGCATCTGTGATCTGTCCGACTGAGAATTATAACAGGTAAGCAGGAAGAGCTTGTCAAGACCCTGAGTTGGAAGACGCCCTTTCACTTCTTGCGCTAGCAATATTACTATAAATCAGTGCAGTTCTGTTCAATCCTTTTTTTTCCTTGGGTCTCACCTGCGTCATGAATAGTGCTAGCTAGCCCCGTCTTTGGGTTTCATTCGAGAATTAAATGAAGAACCCTTGCTACACTTTTGCTAATCTCTAGTGCATTGCTTATTTCGTTTATTGGTTCATTTGCACTTAACCGTAAACTGGTAAGTCTGCATAACTCATGAAACAAGTTAATATCATAAATCTTTAATAGTCAACTACGTAGAAAAACAAATGACAGATAGATTAGATTTCGTCAACAGGGCTGAACCCGTGCAGCAGACGGTTAAAACTGTTCCAAGATTACCTCCATCAATATTAATAAGACAAGTAGAAACCGTTCTTGAATTTCTATTTTGTTTTTTACAATTCCACTCCTTCAGCACTTCATAGAATTGCTCTCGTTTTCCTAAATGCTAATGAGCCTTTCAAAAGTGTAATTTTAAGCCCCTAAAGCCCATTAAGGACTTCTTTTCATCATAAATGAGATAAAAAAAAAGAATGAAATAAATTTATTTCTTGCCACCCAATAACCCTTTTAAGGGGTTAAAGTAATATTTCGAAAATAATATCATTTGCCTATCGTTTTAGTCGATAGATGGATACTCGTGTATACCTTGCTATTACCGGCGTTTTAAGTCTCAATTCAATGCCCCCCACACGTGCCACTAATAACACTTTCATCACCATACCCCGGGATTCAATAGAGATTTTCTTTATTTTCCCTAAATAAATATATTTTTTCCCATTTTTAGTTTGAGAATCCTTTCCTTTTTCTTTGTGAGAGGTGGAGCTTCATGAAATTTGCCTGATGGGATACAAAAGTGATTGATTGACTCGGTAAGAGGCTGACTTCTTTTATCTCACTGGGTATCTACGGTGTGATGTTGAAGGTGATTTGTTTACGGAGGACTGCTTTGTTTAACCTTTGATCCATAGTGTGTTAGTCAAATGAGTGGTAGATACAAGAGTTATACACAAGTCCAAGGGTGAATTCGAGGTATAACCTCTTGAAACAAGTTTAACGTAGGGTCATGGATGGATTGTTAGATAGAGTCATTTGTTTACTTATGCCTAGAAAAGTCAATATCCCTGTTGGTAGGGCAAATGGAAATTATATAACTTTTATTATATGGAAAAGTTCGACACCATCAAAAGGTTATTGATTATAAGAAATAGTTTTTTTTTTTTGTTTATTGTAGAAGAGAGAGAGACCTTTAACCATATTATATTTTAAAAAGGTGTTTAATTTACAACTTAGGTTTGAAGTGTTTTTGTGGCTTCTATCACAATAAATACTTTCCAATATAAGGTGCCAGTCTTGAGGAAATATATGCCTTATGGGTTACTTCAAATCATGATGATAAATCCACGCATTTATATTTTTCTGATGCGCTGGAGGGGTGAAATCCTTTATGCACCTGCATGTTTACGTGGCTGAAACACCCACCCTAGTCCTGTCTTGATTCCCCTATTGCACCACCGGTCAAGGCATTCTTTCGTAGGTACAGGTTTTGACATCATGTCTTCTCCTACGTATGATCCAGGATTTTCTTCCTCTTGGGCTCTCGGTGTTGGATTTTTCCGCCGTAGTTCCTACATGATGCTTGCAATGATACTGATGGCGTTGTCGCATTCTTCCTTTGTTATAGCATGAACGATATCAGTCTTCTTTAGTTAGTTAGTTAGGGGTTAGTACATTGCCTGTCTTTTGTTCGAAAGTATTTCTGGCTGCTTTGTATTGTTTGCACTCCAGTAGGGCGTGTTCGGTGTTTTGGGCTTTACCTTCACAATGACGATAGAATGGGTCGTCTGAATTTCAAGTCGAAACACGCCATCTATTTATCGAGTTTAAGGCTGCGTCTGACAACTTTCACCACTTTGAGCTGTAGAACGCCGAATTCAGAGATTCCGACAAACAAATGTCCCAGGTATGTAGCGTTACTTTCTACTTTGGAACTTTTCCGGATATGTACTGAATTACGGCAAGCATGTGCTCTGTCATGCGATTAATTTAATTTATTACTGGAGCAGGTAGTACGCTGAAGAAGCATTGAAGGCAATTTAATGTAATCGATATTGGTGTCAATGTCAATGGGATTTAGACTAAATATTTGATTTGCTACAGTCCGGTGTGGACCTGGGCTTCAATCAAGCAGCCTCTCCAGTCAGCTCGATCTTTGAGCGCGCCACTTTAGGCCTCCTCACCGTAGTGCAGGACTGGGATGATCAGGGTCTTATATAGAGTTACTTTAGTTCTTCGAGAGAGCGCTTTGCTACATAGTTGCCTTCTTAGCCCAAAAAGAAGCAGCGATTGGCAAGGAGTTAATCTTTGTTTGATCCCAGCGATGATATCATTGTCAGAATTTGTAACGGATCCTAGGTAAACTAAGTCGTTGACTACCTTAAAGTTATATCTGTCAAGGGTCTTATGTTCAGCTTTACTTTGGTACCGATTAGATCGGATACTGATTTTACTATAATCTGCTTTCAATCCAAAAATAAAAGACTTTGTAAGTTCGTTCTCAAAGTCAACTGGATGTACATTGGTATGTAAAGTGACACTTTCAAACATTGGCTAGGTCAGTTCATTGCGATTAGGTATTGCTGTGACTTGGTCGATTAAATGCGATAAGACATTACATAGTTTTTTATCATTGCATTGTAACATTACAACGCTAACTAAAATTAAAAAAAAAAATAAATTTTACTGCTGTCGATCTAAGGCAAACATTCGTCCTTACGTTACTTACCATTGCACTATATCGAACTACTTCGGTAAATCGAATCAAAGAGCTACTCAATATTTTGTAGACTATTCTAATAGTTATCTTTACTGTAATATCGAATAAAATGTTTTTCCTTATACATGAATGAAATTTCTCAGACCGAATACTTATAGTCTTTTCATTCACAAGCAAACGCAACGAACAACAAAATCATCATGAAATCGGATAATGGAAAGTTTTCTCATTAAAACTACTACACTCAGAGCGGTTATTCGTCCTTTTTGAGCGCGTAGCTAGCCAGCATCCTTGCCTCTCTGTCTTCTCTTTTAATTCGAGACGATCATCAATTTGAGTATATCAAAGTCAGATGGAGAAAGTTTTTCCACAGTTGAAGTGTTAACAAAAAAAAAAAAGCAAAAGAAAAAAAAAACTCGATTTGCTCCTGCTTTCATTGCGCCTTTGCAAGTTTCGCACTCTCTTTCAATCTATCAAGATGGAATATAAAATAATAGAAGGACATTTTTGCATCGGGTAACTTTCCCTCTATTATTATCGCTGTACGGCGCCCACGCAAACTTGCCACGAGTTGGTTGGTTCATCGATATTTTTTCGCATTTTTGTTTAAGGATCTCATTACAGATCTCAACGAGTGCGCATGCAATGACGCTTAAACGTTGCGATAATCCCAGTAACAAAAAAATCTTTATGGCATTTTATTATAAACGAGTGAAGGCCAAATAAGTAAAAAAAAAAAAACAAAACTCACCAAACCAAGTATCTATGTATACATCCATAACCCGTCATGGGCTTAATGAGACCGAATGCATGGGTGAATTTTACGAGCAATACACTCGCAGGATATAAACAACGAAATACCTTTTATGCGAGTGGTGTTAACGAAATTGGTTTTTATATTTTTTTATATACAACATGCGGTGGCGTGGAATGTTTTCTTTTTTTTTTTTTTTGGTTTTTGTTTTGATTCGGGTTTTTTGCAAAGAATTTTATGATACCAACGACTTTTGGCCCAGAAGAGATACAATATCAGGCCAATTGTGATAAGCGGTTGTAGGTATGTGGTCGGCGTTTTTTTTTTTTTTTTTGACAAAACGATTGAATCTTTTGATGAGGCAGTAAAGAGATGACGAGGGAATAATAATTGAAACATCACCACCATGTGCAAATGCATTTTGAAGGTTGAATAAATTATTTCAAATTATTTTATTTTAGATTTTTGATGAGGATATTACCACATATGTATGTACTATATACAAATATGCAAGGAATGGTGAAGAGAGCAGGCATATTTTCTGCAAATTTTCCCTTTTATACAGCAACAGAAACCATAGGATTCGTATTCAGATAAACAAAAAATTAAAGTGAGGGATTATGAGGAATTAAGAGAATTTCAATTTCCAGAAAGTTCAAATATTTACCTTAACAGTCTACATTCGTGCATATGTATGTATGAATGTATTTATTTAGGTGTAGTTAAATATGTTATTATGTAATATTCTGACTTCACAAAAGAGCTAAACAGGTACATAGAAAGAAGTAAAGAATAGTTACTTTCTCCATATAGCTAAAATCTATGGTCGGAATATACACCAAGCCTTATTGCATACTTTCCTAATAGACTGTGTCCGGTAATGACATGTATTGCAGCTTTTTTTTGTGATCCACTTACGCTCAAGGGATTATGAATACCTTTATAATGTAAGAACATAGCGCGAGTGGTGGATTTTTGACTTACGAGCAAGTGTATGCGCTCTTAATGCAATTGCACAGAGGAAGTCGGGAAAGAGGAAAGAAGACGGGATGGATTTTGTTTATCTGGTGTATTGGTTGGAAACTCAGATGGTTCCATTACTTCGTGGGTGCTTTCTGAATTAGTCAGGTTACATTTGTTTTTAGGGTTTTTGAATTCGGTTAGAAGTCCAATATTAAGATTCGAGTTTCGATCCCCTGACATCACCTAAAATTTCTTCTACGGCCCCACCTCTGCGAGCATCTGAGAAACATTCGATAGTAAAACTGTCACGAAAAAGCTTCTGAAAAATAAAACTTGTCCTTCGGATACGGCATGACCTACTGTCCCTTCCATTCTTGTAAATAAAATGAATGTAACACGCACAAGAGTACTGGTTGTGAGAAGCTAGGCCGTGTGTCCTATGGATATGGGATCCAACGTATTTGGTCCGCGGTACCCTAAACATTCCATACGCAGACATTGCTGAACCGTTTTGTGCTTGGTATGATAAGCGAACCAGTCGTTCCCGTATCGACTATTATGGTGGCTTTGTATTATAAAAACCTATCCTATTATGGAACATCTCTTAGGTTGACACCACTTATAACAGCAAAGGAACTAAATAAGGAAAATAAATAAATGGCACCTCTGAGAACCGAGTCGAGATCCAATCAATCCTACATATGGACCTGTCGCGTCGAAAATTTTTTAATTTGTTTTGTTCACTTTAGGTGGAGATGGAGCGTCTTACTAACTTACTTAGGTGGCGCTAGAGTCCGCGGTGAACCTGGGCCTCAACTAACAAGCCTCTCCAGTTAGCCCGGTCCTTAGCTAACTGCCTCCAGTTGCGCACTCCAAGCTTGTTCAGGTCCCCTTCAACTTGTGCGCGCCACCTAAGGCGAGGTCTTCCTCTGCTGCGTTATCCCTCCGGGTGTGATTCGAAGACTCTTCGGGCCGGAGCACTGGTGTCCATTCGCTCTACATGTCCTAGCCATCTCAAACGACTAATGCGCAGTTTTTTGACTAGGTCGATGTCGCTGTACAGCTCGTATAGTTCGTCGTTGAATCTTCTCCTCCAAAGCCCGTCAACGCAAACGGGACCGAATATTTTGCGAAGAATTTTTCTCTCGAAACGACCGAGGATATCTTCATCCGCTTTTGATAAAGTCCAAGCTTCAGCGCCATAAAGCAGGACTGGGATGATCAAGGTTTTATATAGAGTCTCCTTAGTGGTTCGGGATAGGGCCTTACTACTCAATTGCCTTCTGAGCCCAAAGAAACAGCGATTGGCAAGAGTTATTCTTCGTTTTATTTCTGCTGAGGTGTTATTTTCAGAATTGATAGCAGAGCCGAGGTTGACAAAGTCCCTTACTACCTCAAAGTTATAGCTGTCGATTGTGACGTTCTGTCCAATTCGTCGATGTTGTGTGTCCCTTCTGGTTGACAGCATATACTTGGTTTTGCCCTCGTTTACCGTTAAACCCATTTTGGCCGCTTCTGTTTCAATACTAGCGAACGCACCGGTGACAGTCCGCTGTGTTCTTCCAATAATGTCGATATCGTCAGCATACGCTAGTAGTTGCACAGACTTTTGAAAGATTGTGCCTCCGGTGTTGGCTTGTGAGTTTCGCACAATTCTCTAAAGAACGATGTTAAAAAAATCACATGACAGCGCGTCACCTTGTCTAAATCCTTTTAGATGGAGATGGAGACTTGAATCAACATTACCACCCACAGTATTAACATCCAGTCTACGGAGAGATAACATTTTTAGAGCATTCACTTGGTCGCTAAACATTTTTTACTACATGTCTCCACAGGATTTGTTCCTCTGATAGTATCCAGTCTTAGTATACGTACGGTACAACTTTCTGGTAGGATGGGCATTGTTGTTCCATTACTAACTTACTTAACGGGCTCCCGACCCGTAAAGAGTCTCTGCCTGAGACACGGCAGCCTTCGACACTCTTCGATCCCGGGCACGCTGCTTCCAGTTGTAGCGCTCTGGCATCCGCGATAACTTGGTCCTTAAAACGGATTTCGGTCTTCCTTTGTCGTCTCGAACCTGGGGGCTGTGATTCGAAGATCCTCTTTGCTGGAGCATTATTGTCCATTCGCTCGATTTGGCCGAGCCAATGTAGTCGACGTGTTTTGGCTTTTTGGACTACATCCACATCTTGGTACAACTCATAGAGTTCGCGGTTGTATCTTCTCCTCCATTCGCCCTCCTCGCATACGGGACCGAATATCCGACGACGAATTTTTCTTTCGAAAGTGTTCAGTATTTGCTCTGCTTTCCTGCTTATCGTCCAGCACTCGGCTCCATACAGCAGAACTGGCAGTATCAAAGTTTTGTAGAGCATACATTTCGTCTTCCGAGTTAGGAGTTTTGACCCCATTTGTTTCGCCAAACCGAAGTAGCAACGGTTTCCTTCGTCGAATCTCCACTAAGTTGTCATTCGTGGAGTTGATGTTTACCCCGAGGTAGGTAAACTCCTTAACCACTTCGAAGTTACTGTTGCCAACAGTGACGTTCTGTCCTAGGCGGTGGACAGATGCTTCTATGTTTGTTGACAACATGTACTTGGTTTTGTCCTCATTTACTTCAAGGCCAACTCGTTTCGCCTGTTCTTCAATTGCCGTAAAAGCCTCTAACACGGCGCGCTGGGAGCAACCGATGATGTCAATGTCGTCTGCGTATCCCAGCAGTTGGACAGATTTGTTGAAGATAGTGCCTTCCATGTTTACACCTGCCCTGCGCACTATCTGTTCTAGCACAAGATTGAAGAAGTCACATGATAGCGCATCTCCTTGACGAAATCCGGTGCATGTTTGGAATAGTTCGGAGGAACTGTTTCCGAATTGCACGTTGCACCGCGTGTTTTCCAGCGTCACGCGGCACAGCTGGATCAGTTTAGCCGGGATCCCGAATTCGACCATCGCCTTGTAGAGCTCAAGACGATGAATGCTATCATATGCGGCTTTAAAGTCGATGAAGAGATGGTGAGTCTTGACTTGAAATTCGTTGGTCTTTTCCAGGATTTGCCTTAGCGTGAAAATTTGGTCGATCGTCGATCTGACGGGCCGGAAGCCACACTGGTACGTGCCGATTAGTGTGCTGCAGAAAGTCTTCAGACGTTTACGCAGTACGTTGGATAGGATCTTATATGCGACATTAAGCAGGGATATGCCTCTGTAGTTCTTACAAGACATAGGATCGCCTTTCTTGAAGATGGGGCATATAGAGCTGATAGTCCAGTCATCGGGCATGACTTCATCCACCCATACTTGGTTGATGACTTGGTGCACGCACCCTACCATTGTTGTTCCATATCTGGCGAAATAATCAGCCTTACAGATCTCTGGCATGTCCCCATGCCTCACCATATGCATAAACAATCACCGTGTATCACTTGGCTTCCAGAATTATTAACAGTTCTTTCATAAATATGTAGGTACATTTCAAAGAAGAAAAAGAGTGCAATAAGAAGCCATCTTGAGAGGTGCCTCTACTAATAACCCTTCTAGCAGATGTCCCATTTAGCTTGGAGTTAGCCCTAGATTATTCAATTCGTAAAGCAAGCCATCTACTTTCTGCCATCTACCATCTAATTCCTTATACATATATTTACATTGTCAATGTTTCAATTGAACAGAAGTTTGCTTGTAATGGTTCATTTACAAACTTAGCATATCAAAGAAAACCATTTTCACTTCTCCCCATTTTAGCCGAATTTGAACCAGTTCTGGATATAGTACTATTTCTGCACTAACAACATAATATCTGTTGTCTTTTGTAGTAATATAGTTACAATGTAATTCGTTTGTGCAGATTTGTATGGTTTCAAATAAATTTATTTGTTCTTGCAATACTAATGCACTAATACAACATTTTAACCTTCATTCTGGTATAAAAATTAAATGACTCCACAAAAGTATCTAAGTTACTATTGCAATTAAAACTCCTTCCACATATTTCAAAGAAATTTTTTCCATCTCATTTTCATTTATTTTTATTCCATTCATCGTTATGCCCCAGTGCTATGCTAAGACAAAAGACATAAAGGATTCAATAAGAGATTCTTTTAATTTCGTCTACAAAACCTATGCTCCATTTCCCTTCATTCGTAATCCTCTATTTTTACACCCTTAAGTCTCTTAATTCATTCGTCTCTTTACGCTTGACAAGTGATAAATAACAAAGTCCTCGAACTAGGTCAATGAACAAATCTGCCAATGTCTGTCAGACAAATGGATATCATGTCGAAGTGTCGAAATTGCACCACAAAGAGAAACCGTAGCAGACAGAGAAATGAAAACGTAGAAAATAAAGTCCCAACCAAATGAAACACTTGCGCAATTATTTTATTACCATTTATTCTTGCTACCAGAAAAAAAAAGGAAGAAAATGTAAATCCTCAGTGAAACATTGATGTACCCGTTCTTTTCGTTAGTGTCATCTGAGAAACCTGAGAAACGAACAATGCCAGTAAACGTATTCCATGTAATTTACAATCAAATGGAAAATAAACTTTTAGCCCTACTTTCCCACGCTTGTTCTTTTTTCTTCTTTTCGGAATTTTCTTGTTCATTTTCCATCTCTTTAAGAATTCAATTGAAAACTTTTTAATTATCATGTCGATATCCCGTTTTTACAGTTGCTTTTCTGTTTATCCAAATCTTTTCATCTCTCTTCCCCCACTCAGGTTCCTTTTTTGTGTTAGTTGATCGTCAATGATGAAGAAGGATGGAAATTATGGTAAAAGTATAGAAGGAGAATGAAGGAAAAGCTTAATGAAACAAACTAATGAAGTACACAGACATACACACATTCAAGGAAATCCGACAGGACTTTCCTACACTACACTACTTTCCTCTGGTTGGCTCTTCAAAAGACAATGGGATTGATGCTTTTCAAGGCGAAATTATGCAAATGATTGTGCTTTGCCACGTTCCTTTTGGTGTCTGCCAACCAAAGTTGGACGGATATACAGATATATGTAGATGTACATATGAAGCGAATAATTAAAATTCACCGATTCCATCGATGAAACCATTAGATGTGCGATGTGCAGGCAGGGCTCCTCTTAAAAGTACTCGATACACAGAGGGAAAGACAATGGTGATGTTAATGCATCCAAATGGTGGAACAAACTTTGATTATGTTTACAGAAAAAGAAAGAAAAAAAAAAAAAAAAAGAGATGGGTTGATTGAGCGGACAAATGAGATGCTCAGTCGTCCTTCCGTAAATGTGATTAAAACTGTGATTGGCATTTGCATGAGGTACTTAGCTTAAGTGGTTTCGGCAATTAGAATGATTTTTCTGTACTCATTGTTTGGTTTGTTCCTGGGGAGTAATTTCATTGAATTAAATATTTGAAGGACAATTGATTCTAAGGGCCGTTACGTGTGGAACATGTGTGGACTGAAAATTAATTAGATTTAGCTAGATCGATAAAAGTATTGGCTTTAATGAAATGCCAGGCATCAATTGGCTACTGAAATAGTGGGTTGGATATGATTTGCACTTCCAAAGGAACGCTCGTCTACTTGTTTGTGTCAATAATACAGAAAAACTTAATACCTTAAGAAAAACCCTATTCATGTTTTAGGTGACATAAATTATAAAAGTTTCAATCTGCTTGCAGTCTACTTATGTTCTGTACGGTGTCTGTCTATGGTATGGACCATCACCTATAAAATCTTCATTGCAAAACTCATTACGAAATGGGATCCTCAATAAAGTATTATTCAATATCTTCCCCAGCAGTACCGACTCTATACTTGCTTTTTCCGTCTAATATCAAGGTTTCAATGATTAATATTTTAGAGCTGTTATGAGCTGTTATACATACCTTGTTCGTAATAAAGGGTAATTAAGCCTTTTTACTTCTGCATCTACGTATGTACATATATCATGTCATTCAGTATCTTTTCCGTACTCTGTCGTTTGTTTTTCAAGAGAAGCTCAATCCATTGTTTTTCCATTGCATTTTCGAACTGACGAACTTCAGAATCTTATTGGAACAACCTTTTTTTTCTGTCGTCAGGAATGTCATCAAAAAGGTGCATTTCAGTCCTTGTTATTTTTTAGGCTATGTGGTTATATTTTTC
This sequence comes from Xylota sylvarum, assembly GCA_905220385.1. Taxonomy (NCBI): domain Eukaryota; kingdom Metazoa; phylum Arthropoda; class Insecta; order Diptera; family Syrphidae; genus Xylota; species Xylota sylvarum. Next base: position 126,744,741 of record LR999957.1, read on the forward strand.
ATATTCAATGCTCATACTATTTGCTCCTTTGGTTACCAGTCTTTCAAATTTTATATCACCACCAAATACTCGTTATGGGCTCGTTATATGTACATATATCACTAAAAGCTTATCCAGATTGTTATAGTTACTTTGTCTACAATTACATAAATGTGTGTTTCGTTCAATTTTTAATAAAGTACCAGGTTCTGACCTTGCAAAATACATCAATACATCAAAGAATGCAGTTACTATCCTTATAAAATACATTGTTACTCGTGGAGATTACACAATAAAGTTGCATTTTGTGGAATTAAAAGCATTCTCCAGGACTACTACTCAAGATTTTTTCTTAGATCTAGAGACATCCAGAAACTACCTATATTTTCTGTATTAAATTTATAAATAAAATATTTTCCCTTGCATAAATTTTGTGCTACTTTAATTTAATTAAATATAACTGGACTATTACATGCCAAAACAACTATCCCCATAAACCAGTTTTATTCTTGAATTACGAGAACATTTCCTTGACTTGCAATCTCTATCTAACGTCACTTTTCATTTTATGGTATCCTTCAGTTTTACATTTCAGTATTAATACCACTCCCATTCTCGTCGAAAGTGTTCCTTCAAAGTATCAGACCATAAAAGTATATTGATTCGAGTTTACCATAAATATTTAAGACCAGCAATTCCCCTACCAAATATGCTCACGAAAAAAGACAATATCAGCCTCAAATTACACTCGTGCGGCATACCATCATGTCTGGCCATCTCTCATTATCATCGCTTCGCAGGTGTTATGGTCCGCCCGTAAAATGTCTCAGATGTATGAAGGAATTTCTAAGAAAAAAAGCTTCCCATCTTCGTCTGTTGGTGTCAATACGTCTTGACGTCACAGGATATTTATCAAATAAAAGTAATTCCCGACACCCACAGAGAAGAACGAACTCAAGTCAGAACTTTGATCGTAAAAAAAAAAAAAAACACAGAAAATCATTTCATTGCACCTGTGGATGGGCTTCGTCGCTACGCTACTCATGATGTATGTATGTATGCTTGGTGTATCTTTTTCTATCTCCCTACAGCTTTGCCCATTTTATGTGTCAACACCTTTGGAAATTGCCATTTGACCAGAAACTCCTACAAGCAACTCGGTGAAGATTGTCGCCAATAAATCAGTCAGCCCGACAGGCACCTCACGCTAGGCAAGGCAAAGGTGTCGATTTTTATTGCTTACCTTCGACTGCGTAGAAAGTTACTTCCGTATTCTCGCCCTCTGTCTTCCTTTTAAGGATATACATACACTAAGAATTGTTCATGTATTGGTATGTATATTGTCGTTTGTAGGGCAATCAATCGATGTGTTTTGTGTTGCTTTGAAAAAGAAAATGTTTTATTTCTCGAAATCGAAGAGTAGATAAAATTGGAAAAAAACGAATTGATTGTTGTTGTTGTTCTGGGAAGGATTGAATAACTTTTTTGGTACTCGTAACTTTTCGAAGGTTGACAGTTTTATATTTGTTATCCCGGACAATGGAACGAATTGAGTGTCCATACTTTACGATGACAAACTCGATTGTTTGTTCTAGTGATTAGCTTAATGTTCATTTGTTGCGGACGGGTATTGGTATAATAAATGAAAATAATGGGTTGATTGGTAGGGAGTTTGATAAGACATTTGTTGTTGTATTTCATAAGAAGCACAGCACTCAATTGGAGAAGTTACCCTACGGTCATAGAAATCATTCTTAAATTTCTGCTGTTGAACACGATGGAAGTGCCATTTGAATGCAGAAGAAGTAGATCATCCTGAATGCATGGCAGGGACATCCTGTCAAAATTGGAAAATGCAATTACATATGGAAATTCTGGAATCGTATAACTTTATTTGAAAATGCAATTTTGCAAATTTGCTTTCGTTTCATCCTCTGCTTCTCCAACTGACATTTAATTATTTCAGAAAGTGCCAATCGTTCACAGTACGTTGGTAAGGTACGTACATATGTATACAGCATAAGCCACAGCTGATGAATGAGGAACTACATATGTACTACAAAATTTACCCCTGATAAGTTGTTCGAGTTCATACATAAGTATGTACCTATAAGGAAATCAGTCAACGATAAGAGTAGGTAATAGGAATAGGACATGACTAGTTTTAAAATCAATGGATGGAAAGTTTGACAGTTCTGTAAATTTTACTAGTGTTTCATACATTCATCAGGTTGCTCTCAAACGACAAGCTTTCAACTGACTTGACATGTTAATGATTAAAGTGGAGATTTTAAACATCATTCATTGAATAAAAATTGAATACCCTACATTTGAAACAATCTAATCTTTAGAAAGAGGGTGACACATCACTACCTCTGATTTAAGCCTAAACATTAAAACAATATACCCCTCAAAAGAAGTTTAGGTAAACGGTAGGGCCATCAACCCGGATAGAATCTTGATTTACACATACGGGTCAAATAGCGATGAAGGACTGGAATCTGGCATATACTCGTCCGAACTTAAATTACACATTCCAAGTGAAAATTGTAGCAATCGTAGAAGCGGTACGAGAACTATCTACGAAACTCCACTCCAGAAAGGTGATCTATATTGACAGTCAAGCCGCTAAAAAAGCCGTCTAATCCACAGTCTTAAATTCAAATCTACGAAACGATGCAGCAAATAACACTCCGGTATCCAATGGAACAAACTGGCGGACGAATTAGCATGAAAAAGGTCCGAATAAGACCTGACAATGGTCGTTGCCTCTGTTCTACATCCCCTACCATTTGTTAAATGTAACCTAGAACAAGATGAGACTAGTGAATGAGAAATGGAGTTCATTCTCATCTTGTCGTGTCTCCAGAAAACTCTGGCTGAAACACAATACATAATACTAAGTCCAGTTAAATGCTAGCGCTTAAACTAACGCATTTCAAGCTCTTCTCGGGGATTATTATCGGTCAAGTCTCCTAGCATACCACCGAAGAAGAATATAACTAACTACAGACGACCTCTGTAGTGATTGTACAGACATTGAAGAAAACACATTTCACTTCCTATGCGAATGCCCTAGTCTATGTAGAACGAGTAAGAATGCCCCCAGTACCTTCATAGTACCTTCAAATAAAAATGTTTATTGTAGCTAATAGCATTGTTGAAAGAATAAAATATAAACTCACTGCATACAATCTGACAGGAAACCTACCTTGTTTCTGAATCCCTTCAACTATGGAGATATCACTTTCTTTAACATGACTTCATACAAATCAAAAACCTGCAGTCATTGTGTGTTCCCAGTAAAAACCTACTACACGGAGAGCATATGCAAAAAATAAAATATAATTCTTCAGAGACATGCTCCGTAGAGAAATTTCGTAAACTAAAGCCCATTTTAGCAAAGAACACTCCCAAGTGCATTCGGAATCCACATGAGATAGCAGATTTCCTCTCACAAAAGTCCATAATCAAAACAGATTCCCCACCGAGAGTACAATATTGTTGATTCTACTATACTCCCCCACTTTTCACTGAACGCTTCTTAAAGCACTTCATGAAGACAGCTGTTTGCTTGCAATACAGACATTCCACATACATATCTTCAACCCCCAGTGGAATGCTATGCCAACCATTCATAGAATGTATGTCAACATCTCACATTACACAATCGCACATCATGTGTCCGTCATTTCACTTGAATCGTCCTCATCCGTCTACGAGACCACCATATCAACGGTATATTCAACTGCTGCTTTGGTTCTGCTGCATCTCTTCCTGCTGTTGCACTTTGGCAATGTGTGTATTTATCTTGGATACACAATGGAAATCAACAATTCAACACAAGCAAAGAAACAAAAAGGACATTCCTCAATGGTGACAGTGATGTGCTGTTGGCGATAAAGCTCGCTGAATATGTCGCGAAATTCACATACATACAAACATGTACATATATACCAACTTATGTATATTTGCATATGTGTGTGTATAGAACAAATCAATTCACCGGTTTCGTTTCAAGAAAAATTGCGGCATCCTGTGTCTGTTTGTTTTCCTAAGTATGTTTCTTTTATCCGTTCTGCACCCAGTTGTTGATTTACAATAAAGTGTTCTTCTTTCTTTCTCATTCAGGATGTGGAAGTCTTAATAGCAGTCCTCTGAGTTTTAAATGTTATCCCGAGAGCTTTCCTGTGGTTCAGTCGTTCGATATGGTAGAAAATGACAGTCCGTACATATGGTGAACGTAATTAAAATGTCCTGCCTTTAGAGTGTTTGATTTGGATGTCTAATCCGTCGGTGTCAGCTTTTTGTACAATCCCAGTGTGCGAGCTAAATGCGTATCCATTCTAACGAGTTATCTGTGTCGGGTAGTTTATCGGAAGGACGTTAAGATTAATTGAGAAATGCGATGTACTATTGCTGAGTGGTGATGATACTTTTCGCTCAGGAATTTTTTTCACAGATTTAATTTGAATTATGTATGTATCAAGTATTATATCCAATAATTCTACAATAATAATCTACATGTAAGGAAACGTTCTGCACTGAGTATTTGATTCGAATGGTGATTCATATATGAAATGATAACATCCAGTAATCCTTGATAAGAATCGGATTAATTCATTCCATTTCAACGAATGGATATGGCACTATTCAATATTACGTTCGATTGTCATTTTATATGTATGTAAGTCCATAAAGGCAAGTACCACTTTCCCGAATGCTGCTAAATATTGGAGTACCTGGGTATCCTAGAAGGATTTTGATATCCAGGATAGTCAGCTCAGTCCTATTATACTCTGCACTGTTTTGGGCGAAGGCACTGGCGACGAAGGAAACGAGCAGAAAATTATTTTCAGTCTACAGGCTCTGCGCACTAAGGACTGTCAGTGGTTTTCGAACGATTTCGGATGAAGTTGCTTTCGATGTACAAATGTTGTGTTAGGAAGGTTGGATGGAAATTTCTGGGGTTTCTTAACAAATGTGCAAATCGAGCTGAGAAGTATACATAAACATAGCTTAAGAGAGCAGAGAGCATAGCTTAAGAAGCTAACGTATATACGTTACATGCCTACCAATAGGGTACATACTGGTAATATGGAGAGAAACAAATGTGTTGTTTCTTACAAAACGGATAAAAAAGGACTACACCGAAGCGAACTCCTTCAGACCGGTCAGCCTAACATCATTTCTGTTGACAACAATGGAAATCATTGCGCTGAAAGCATGTCCTTTGAATAGTAGACAACATGCATACGAAGCTAGCAAGTCTATGGAAACAGCGCTACAACAGGTGGTACGCATTGTGGAAGAGAAGATGTCTACCGGAGGCAATGCAATAACCATAATAATAGACATTGAAGGTGCCTTCGATAAAATATGCTTCGAAAGTCTCAGAGCAGCCTTAGAACAACGCAGGGTTAACCCATTGGTGATAATATGGGTGGACAATATGCTGAAAGATACTTAGGTCGATAAATATTCAGACGAGAACTTCAAGACTAAGTTTTAGTTCTTTTAATCACCTACTACTCTATGGAATATAACTGTGAACTCTCTCTTGGGAAGACTTAAAGGGACTGGCATCCACTCCACTGTCAGAAATAAGGGCTCTCCATTAATGCGGAAAAGGCAGATCTAATCATCTTCACAAGAAAAAGGAGAGATCTGAAATTCCCGTCCAGGTATCTTTCCAGAAGAACTAGAATTAGCCTGTCATATTAGTCTGGGGAAATATACCTCAGTCTATCAAGCCGAGATGATTGCTCTGTTGCATGCGTTGCATCACCTGAAAGAAAGTTTGGTTACTGGTAAAAATATCGTTCTAGCATTGGACATTCAATCAGTGATTGAGCAAACAGATATCAATACATCACTGACATTGGAACGTGTTCATAAACTCAATGGGTGCTCATCTCGAAATGAGATGACGCTGCTCTGGGTTAGAGGACACTTATGTAGGCGCTGCGGTGGAACACCAGCAAAGATGGCCAACCGTGAAAGGTTATAGGCAGGCTAAAATGACTATTAAAATGCCGATTGGCACCACTCATAGAGAAGTGCTAAGCTTGGAGCGAAGAACACTGAAATGGGTGGTAGCAATATTTACAGGTCATGGAAATTTCGGTTATCACCTAAAGAAAATGGGTCTTCTGGAGGATGACGCCTGTGAGCTACGCCCGGTAGAAAACGAGACAGCAGTACATATAGTGTGTCAATGTCCGGCACTATGTAGTAGAAGAAGGGAGGTCTTGAGAAGCCACTGAGTAGAAACCCAGAGGATGAATTAGATTCGAAACCAGAGAGGAACTGTGGAGAAATCCAGAGAAACTCTCGAGCTAAGTTGGATCGTGTAAGAGAGACGAAAAGGGACCCAACATTGTGGTCTGGTTCGAAATTTCGCGAATAATATATATGTACATACATATATTGGCTTGAATTCAACACACACGAACATGCAGACTCAACGACTCAGCAACTTATCGATTCCCAACCTAACGACTGGAAAGAACTAGTTTTTTCGTTAAGATGTGACGAATATCACGTGCGGCGATCATCGTGTTCTTAGCGTATTTAGTGTAACCAATTGTATTGCTTGTTTTTAATCCAAATAAATTGAATTAATCCTCCTTAAATGTATAACAGTATGTATGTATGTATTTATTTAGGGTTTGGTACGTAAATATGCATATATGTATTTTTTTTATACTTTGTTTATGTTTTTTATTAATAAGCCACAAACTATAACGCAAATTTATTATAAATTCTGGCAATCAATATCATAATTATTATTAATTTTTTAATTGCTCTTCCATTTACCAGTTATCCCGCAATAAAGCCTAGATTGCGTGCTATTTAAATATTTAATTTTCTCTTTAAAAGTTAAATGATAGAATTAATCATATACATAAATGGATGTCAACTAAAGAGGAACACTGCTTAAATTGTTATGAGTACAACAATCGATAAAACTTTTTACCAAACGAATTGTCATCTATCGCAATTTCAATTGTTGTTCTTTTGAAGCCAATTCTCATTTACAGTTGTTGTTACGGTTGAATTGGTTGCTATTTTTATTTGTATGGATATTGGTGTGTCTAGACATCCACCGGAACACAAACCTTGGGAATCACAGAGAGCTTAATTCAATCTGTTTTAATGGGATTTCAATTCGTGGGTATCGATTTCTTATGTGTAACAACTTTGATCCATTTTACATAGAGTTGGGTGCGCCTCTGTGATTGAGTAACATTATGTAGGTTGACTTCTTAAGATCATTCCACTTATTTGTAAGAGACCAAAGTAAATGGATTTTGGTACGTACGTAACATCGTTTATGCCAAAATGAAAGTGGGATAAAGATGTGGGATTGAGTGAAATTCATAACACAAGAGTGGGGAGGTTATGTAAGTAGAAGTGAAGAAATTAAGAAAATGATATGACTTCCATAATACTGGCTTACCACATCCATGCCAAAGTTCTTCCCAATGTATTTTAAATAAGAAACAATCTCATGAAGAGGTCAAGAAATCGATTCACAGTGTTCCTTTAAATTGAACTTTAATTTGATTTCTTGCATAAATCTGACAAACGTATAAGTTTTTTTTCTTAAAACAATACTGTGTGTCTAAAATTCGTACAATTCTTAAAGCATACTGTATTTCATTACAATTCTATTAAATCCTATGCATCTATACTATGTAGGTATGTATATAGTAATCTCCATGCAGCATAAATCTCCGTCAACTGACTATTACTTGTGTTACCAAACCACATTGCTCGATTGACGCCAATAACAAACAACGTTTAGCTCATTAATAGTTTCTCAAATGTCCGCCACGTCAATAGATCTTCTCAAACACAATCATATGCCACGTATCATTCTGGTATACCCCCTAGATACTGCTGCCGTGATAATAAATCCCGTCCCGTTTCCTCGTAATGGACTGTTTCATTAATATCTCATAGTAGCCATCCGACAGAGTGTGTCCGTTCAACCTGATTAAGAGATCATTGCACTTCATGCAGGGACATTGTCCATCATCCCTGGGGAAAACACCTATCTTGTTAAATATTTAACAGAAGCATTATCATTACTTTGTGCGTAATACTACAGCAATCAGATGGACATATTCACCGGTTCATTACGCTACTAATGTCAGTCAGACGATGGCGATAGTGATGAAATTTAATATTCGTCAAGGATGTACGAGTGCATGTGTGGATGATTTGGATAACATACGAGTATCTACGTAAAGTATCATTGTTATAGAATACATTATATTTCAAATGGGCCTTGGTGGCTTAAGTAACCGGATATCTTTATTAAACTAATCCGGGTATTAATAATAGCCACTACCGACACTTGAACTCCCTTTAAATAGAATAATTATTATCGGGTATTGTTTGGAAATGTTAAATTTGGTCGCGATCAACTATTGAAATGGGTTCGAACGGAATCGCTTTAAGAATTACACTCAACTTGTCCAAAATCATCATAATAATGATTTGAAAAGTGGAGTTTGTAATAAATCATATGCGTGTAGGTACACTAATGGTCAATAGAATAAGTGAACCATTGTTGTTTTGTTATTTTGTTGTTTACATAAAATATTACAACTTGGAGTTTCTTGAACCAAGTAAATTGTTGTCAGAATATCTTTCTCCGTAGCCGGTACATCGCCCCCACTGACTAGGTGTATATACTAAATATGAAAAACCTACGAGTAATCCTCATGTATGAATATACATAAGTATATATGTATGTATGTATATACATTTTCCTCACCAAGTCCTTCGCATACGTAATTTGAGCTAAGTTTCATTTTCATTGAATAATATCTCATCTCTAGTGATAACACCCACAAGAGAAGTCAAAGATTTTGCGCCAAGAATTTGTTGCATTTAGCGATAGGGACCAAAAAGCTACGATTTTATTTCAATGGCTGGTAATGTCAGGAACTCAACTTGGAAAACGCTGCTATGAACAGGAAGTCCGATTGAACTGGATGGTGCGAGTACTTTGGACTGGAATCCCGCGCCAACGCGAATGTCTATCTTGTAGCTATCTATGTAGATGGACACTGTTTTCGACATATTGACTTTATTATATTAGAAAATTTAATGTCATCTGTAATATTATATCTGCATGTATGTCTTGGACTTAAAACAGAATCAATAAGTCAGAGCGAAATTATTCGAATCAGTTTCATTACTTCTAGTAGACTTCGAAGATAATTATTGTTTCAGTACAGCGTATCTGATCTTATGAGGATAAAGTCTTTTTGATAGTAAGAGACTGCATGTTTAAATTATTAAAAATAAATTAAATATTTAGCACTTAACAGTAAAACTATACACCACCACATTCTTCTGTAACAAAAACATTTGATCCTGATTTGTTTTTTCGCGTTAAGTTACACGACTGAACACTCGCGTATTGTGATAATGAGTAAATAGCCATCACAATTGAATTTAAATAAATTAGAAAGTTTTTCTTGGATGTTTCTTGTTTTGTTTGGTCCTTTTCGTCTTTGACGAAGCAATTTAAATTCAAAGTAACGAAGGATATCATTTGGTCTTAATTTTGAAAGGCATGACGGAAGTGGTTTTTCTTTTTCCCATTTCTTTCGTATTGCGTATTTTTTACTGTCATTCTGCTTGTATTTTCTTTTCCGTTTTACCTTCGTTCCTTTTCTCATTGCCATTTCATCTTTTTTTCGATTTCTAATTAAAAGTTGGAAAATTAAAAAATAAATTTCACAAGGTAGCCGTGGTTAATTTCTACAAACATCCTCGAGGATTATCCCCCGTTGTACCTGCAAATGTTGGTGACAACGTTTCATTCACATTCTCCCATTGGAAGACGACAACAGAAACAGCAGATAAGTTTTCTTAAGATAGCAATTAAAAGTCGTCGACAAATTAGTATCTCATTCTGTATGTTACATTGATAATAACTTTTAATTATTATCATTTCATGGCGCTGAATTTATTGTCCTTGGAACTTTTGCTCATTTAATAAATAACAATTTATTCACATGCGAAACGACTTAATACTTCCAACATCCTTATGCAATAACCATAAACTATAAATATTTATATTCCAGGGATTATATCCTACGCAGTTACAGAAACCCAGCCAAGCCAACTAGTATTATAGAAAGGTTAAGGCAATAACAATAAATAATTTGAACGTGTTTTTGGTGCGCATATGTGCAACCGCAAACAATTATTCGATTTTAATCCTTCCGATGAGGTGCATTACCCACAAATTCGATGACTATTTCATAGCCCTTACACACATCTACACTGAGTACACACTAGTCTTAATTATTGTCCTTATCCAAGGAGGAAATGGTGGGATAATAAACTGCAATTGTATAACCATAGCCACAAGTGCGTTTGTTATTCGACCAATTTCACTGCAATCGTAGCAGCACACAAAAGGACACTCCAGGCAATGTACAAGTACATATACACATACTGGTGGTCTCCAAGGAACTTAAGAATACCAGGATAGCTATAATGATGGAGGGAGAAATAGTATTCGTTGTTGTTGTCTGACTCTTGAAATCTTGCAATTACACTTACGTACAATTGCGACTCCTTATAAAGAGAGGACAACCATCTCCCCGTCGTCGTTTGATTATGTTGATGATGATGATGATGATGATGATGATCATGGTTGGGGATGTAGTCAAGGGACTTTATTCCGGAAAAATATCCCTGTAAATGCAATAGTTTTCAGAGTTTACTGTATATTGCTCAAAGACAAAAAAAAAAAAAAACTAGACTCTGCTTGACTTCCTTCTCGAGCATGACGTGAGTGTGACGCATATATGTACATGCATATGTACTTAAATTCATCCTCAATGCACATAAAGACTTCTGTGTACGTGTAACCCTTTGAAAGAAGAAGATGAAGAATTGGATTGGTCGTCGCGACGACAACAAAAACAGGATAAAAAGAAAAACTTTGGAAGCAGACGTCATCTGGAAGAGAAATCGATGAGGAGTTGGATTTTTAAAGGAAACTATGCCAACTGCAGGACAACGATGAATGATATGAATAGCTTTGTTGTCAAAAAGAGAATGATTCCCATCTTTGTCGTCATTTTTACTTTGCCCTTGGATTGTCTGTGTGCTTCATTCGGGGTGACAGGATAAGTGATTACGATAAAAGTGTTTTCTGAGTCCTTGAGTTGAATCAATCACTTTAAGCTAGAATTTATTTGTGACCATATGAGACAAAGAGGTCAGGAAACCATTTTTCCGTTTCTGACCTTTGGTTTGAGGATATTCTATGTAGTTGGTAGGAAATGAAAAGAAATGTGTTACCGAGAAATCAATTCAACAAATGAATTGGTGCACTGCTTACAGTTATTTGCTAGCTGCATTGGTATCTCTAGCAGTTTGAATATTCACTTCTTTTTAAGTGAGTGGGTGGATAATTTGGACATATACTTAGACATATACGCCTTAATGGACTTATGGAAAAATTCGGCATTCAGTCCTTGCGCTACTACTCTAGTTGTAAAGGGTATTAAAGACTGCGACCTAGTGGTCCAGTGCGTTTGTTGCACTGTCGCGCTAGTGCATCTGCTGTTTCTTTGCCCTTTATTCCCACGTGGTCTGTGTTGGTAAGATTGCTGTACGCATTTAGATCTAGAAACATGGGCAGTAAGAGACTGGATAATTGTCAGATTATCTAGCATTATTGCTATGTTACATTCGCTATACCTACTTGTTTTCAACATTGTTTTAGATGTACATACATATATACATATGAATGTATTTATCTATGGTTGATTCTGCTACTTTTTCGCATGGAATCGTCGTATTTTGTTCTTTATTGAAACACTTCTCTATCAATTGCTTCCTGAGCTCTTGACCAATTTGTGTACCACTATGTGATGTGGCTGCTCATTTTATAGATTGTAAATACATCACACCATTCTTGTTGCTGAGCTATGTAGGTCATACAATTTTTTCCAAAGCTGAATTACTTGAAGGAATTATTCTTGTGAATTACTAGAGGGCACATCTTTTGAAGAGAACATTTATTTCTCTTGACCCAATAAACATTTTTCTTTTAATTTCCTCCTTTCACAATCTTTTGAAACGTTAAGTTTATAGAATTTATTTCTAGAAACACCTACATAAAGTAAGTTGAGGAGGTCCTCATTGCCTAAGTTATGTTCAGTAGTCCGAAGGACTCAGAACTGAGGTACTACGTAATGGGAGAAGGTTTAAAATTAGCATATAACCGTTGAAAATCAATCACACCTACTTGTTTCCCCTATAGGAATATAGTCCTGAAATGCATATCTCCGTGGAGGCTTCATTAGCAGTGTTCACACTGTCTGACTTGACGATTAACTTGGTAGGACGACGAGTCTGTCCGGTTTTGTCATTTGCATTCTCATTATTGGATAAATCTGAACATAAATGTTGGAATCTATCAGATCTGCGGTCTGAGGATTGAAATTCGACCATAGTGTGAAACTCGCTATTAGCTATTTTAAATAAATCTCTCTTCTTTTTATGTGCTATCCTAAGGGTATATTAAGTTTGATACATTGTTTGTAAAATAGAGAAATAATCGACCCTATTAAGTATGTACATACTATATATTCTTGATCAGTATAAATAGCGAAGATGATCAAGCCATTATCACCACTATTTGGGCCTTAAATTATGAACTAGAAGGACATACATAATTTCATATATTCAGAAAAAGATGCAGTACAAGTGTAAAATTTCTTTTCAATTTTTCACAACTACGCTATATTCCATAAAATTAAGAAAAAACCATTAAGACCAAATATTTAGGTATTTAAATTATCTACATGCCACGCCCACTCTTTTGAAGCTTTTTTTATTCAAATACCGATTTTGAATGTAACATCCTCAAAAGTTCGAAGTTACCATAGTTACATAGTAGCCCCACTTCATTGGGGCTGCAATAAGGAAAGAAGGATAGGGTATTACAAAATCCGTTCCAGATGGATTGTAGCTTTTCTGTATGTTCTATTTTTGAAATCCCTACCATAAAATAATTGTGTAAATAGTTTTGCCTTTCATGTGATTTTCATTCATTTACGCTATAAACCGCGTTCATATTGTTCCGAATGTATCGATACAGCTACGAGTGTAAAAATAGCAAACACTCGATTGCTACTAGTACATCCATTGATTTTTTCCAATCCCAAATCATAGATTCTATCAACGATTTTTTTTTATACATACATATATGAATTCAGTTTGCAATGAATTTAATATTTCGAATCCACAGATTGTTGACTTGTAAATAAATTCATAATTCAAATAAACAAGCACACCCATCGCACCCAAACTCGATAAAAATTTATTTTTTGCTAACAAATACTAGATTGGATCAGCCCCAGTTCGGTGTACACAAATGAATAATTTCATCATCCCCTAATTTGTTGGTTGAGTGGTCGCAGGTGGAGGGACTAACAAAATGAAAATATATACAATGAAACCTCGCTTCTCTTCGGCACGGAATGGGCAATTCTCTCTCGCAGAAAAAAAAATAAAAAATAAAATAGAAATGAGAAAATCATATGAAATCGGAAATTCAATTGTTGCCATTTTTGAGGAAGTGAAAACATTTCAATTGGAATTATTTGAATTTTTTCGAGCCCTCTTGTATTACACAAAGGAAGCTGGGCAACGCATGAGTATGGTGTGTGGTATATGCATATATCTACGTACATTACATATATATGTAGGTAAGCATAGCATTTTGTATATGTAAACAGTACACACTGAATGACGGTTCGTTGGTCGGTGTTTGCTTATTTTCACCGCTGAGCATCATACACATACTGATTTTTTGTTGGACAATGAAATAAAAATTCCGATAAATTGCCTGCAATTGAATTTTAAATAAACACGAACGAATGCCTTTTGGAGGGATAATACGAATGGTAAATTTATTAAAACCCCCTCCTATTCAATAGAGAATAGAATCATCGCACACACAGGATGACAGTGGATGTGAGAAACAACGGTATCTGAAATCCTGCATCGTTATTTAATTTTCTACATGAAGAGGAGTGTTCGCCCATGCAAAAGATCCGAAGGATTCACGTTTTTGTAAAAAGAAAAGATGTTCATTGCCTTTTTCCCTTACTTGCATACATACATACTTACATATGCATATTGTGACTGGCTTTGAATAAAAGAGATGTAGGTGGTACTCCGACTGGAGGATTTTCGTATTAACTACGTACAACCATCCGAGGAAAAAACGATTTCCTTCAGATTAGTCTGGTGCGGTATTGCTTTTTGCTTCAGTTATGAGTTATGAAAAGAGAGATAATCATGTCGTGCACGTCCTATTATTATAATGATGGTTTACCTTAGTAACTATTACACTTGTTTTCGAATGAGTTTGTGGATGGGTTTGATTTTGCTCAAATTTAGGGCAAAATTTGCATTCCATAAAAGGAGATGTACATTCCAGATGACTCTAGCCAATATAAGTCACCGGAATTGTATTTTGTTTGGATATGGTTACTAATTCGATAATTCGGAAACTTTTTTAATTAATGGCAACTGCATCGGGGGTCTAATATATAGCGTGGACCATCTGTTGGTTTCTTTTTAAAAAAGACTATAAAAAAACACTTCAATATCTAGCAACTGTTGTTGCTTTATTGAAAAGAAAACCTTCCAAATAATTACAGACTATTACTTCAATTAAATGATTGCCTCGGCTGCTTGGCAGTAGGTCATCCTGTCAACCCAATTTTTCAATACATTTTCGATGGTTTCGGACCCTATTTCACGAATAGCTTGACCAATATTGTTCTTGAGTAACTGAATCTTTATAATGGGACTGTATAAAAAAAGTCCAACGGCGTGAAATCGCAGCTTCCTCTCGACCAAGCAACATCACCAGAACGACTGATTGAACTTAGTGTGGAATAAATCGATTAGTGGACGGCTTGTAGGGCATGTAACCCCAGCTTACTGGAACCTCGGTAGCCCCGGTAGTGCCCTCCATTGACTGTGACTTTTCTTCCATTGTCGTCTGGGAAGAAAAATTGGTTAATAATGCCGCCACTCCAAAAACCATACCAAACAGCTGCAATATTCTCCGTAGAGCGCACAGGACGAACACGGGAATATGTTTGGTTATCAATCAGCATACCAGTCTCACGAACTTTCAACACAAACTTGCAAACACCAGCTGAAGTTGGTGCATTATTTCGACCGCAATATCTTTCTGGAATTGGCACCGGCAACACAGCATACCTTTTAGGTTTTAAATTGCTACTGTAAAATTACACGAGTTTCTCGTTCTCCCACCGCAAATATTCTTACCGCAGCATACTTCAATTGTTAAGAAAAACACAAATTATGCACAAATAATTGCATCTTCTACCAGCATGGTTTATTAGAACCAACTATTTTCATATTGAAAACTCTTTGAATTATCGTTCCATCTTTTGTAACACAATCCTATACATATTGCCATCACCACTATCCAGAATTAAACATAATTTTTCACTCGAAGTAACAACGAAATTGCCGAACGACTTAGACACATATAAGAAATATCCTACATGAATCCATCCCAACGCCCACCACTCCATATAAGAAATATCCAACATGTATCCATCCCAACGCCCACTACCCCACCAACGTAAACCTAGTCAAATGGTTCCCTGAGAAAAAGCAATTTCCAGGACTAATACGGGAAACAGGCCAATTTTGCACGAAGAAGTTTTCCCAAAAGGAATGGGATCGGGTGTCATATGTGGAAGATATACACATAAGTTCCATGGTACCACCAGTGGTAGTAGTAGTAGTCGCGCCTAATGTTAATACCCAATTAAGTGTGAGTTTGCAAAATCGACTAATCTCCTTCAAAATGTCGCACTTAGGCAATAGTGGAGTTGTCCTACCATTACCGCCCACATAGTGTAATCTCCGTGCCAAGATACTTTGAGCAACTGGCAAATCCATTGATTCTATGCTACAAGGCAAAACTTAGCACCGTAAATCACTAATAAACAATCTTGTAGTGCTCTTGCAAATGTCCTTGCTTATGTGTAATGTAGGAGTGAAGTGTTAGAGTGTCTATAGCTAAGGACACGAAAGATGAATCGTACTGAGAATCACCGAAATAGTTACATCCATGGGGGAATATTGGCTTCCAAATTGCACTATGCACGCACTATACAACATAGATACAGAATAGATACAAATGTATTTAACCCTCAGGGGAATGTTCATTTCAGGCATCCATTGAGGGTGGGTAGTTTAGGTGAACAGTCCTTATATGAACAGTCCTCCCGAAGTAGCAAAATCATGTTAAGGATTTTCTAATAGCAATTCATTCAGGAAAGGAATTTAAAGATGGAAAGAGAAAGAGAACGTTTGGAAAGAAGGTGGATGTCTACCTACCTATCTGTTGGGTGTACAGACACTGAACTTTGGTGCCAATTAAAAAGGAAATGAGTTTACCTTTGATAAGGTGAGATGATGAACAATATTATTAAGCTGATGGATGGAAGGTTTAGGCATTTGTAGAGGTATATATAATAATGCTGCGGATTTCAAAATCAGCCGGATGTGATATACTTTTTTAACAATTCAGATTTTCAAAGATTTTGTTAAATCAGCAAAGGTTGAGGCATATAGTTATGGTGTATGTTTTATAAATATGTACTGTCTATCATCTGTCATTCCGAGACAACTGCAAACTGTTGCTTGTCTCTTTAGTTGTCTGTATCATATCAACCAAAATGTTGGTTGTATTATGATACACAACTCAGTTTTGTATAGATTGTGTAATAAGTGTCAAAATCTCGATTTTGCAGTTGTAATTGATTGTTTCGGAGAAAGAACGTTGGTTTTATTAAGAAAAACGGGAATTCTGCCGGCTAGCTTACCAATCTACCTTAAAGATTAAATCTGTGCTCAGGGACAAAATTCTGTTTTGTGCTCAGGAGAACGAATCATCTGAAGCCATTCTCTGTGAATGGGTGGCACTATGGTTAAGACGTGGTTTTGTCATAAGTCGTTCGGTCACGTGTGGAAAGCTTGTCTGCTCTCTATAGAAATCACCGTAATAGATGTGGCAGTTTTTCATCCTTTTTTGGCCCTGACCATCCCACCGCACTTCCTGGATGGCGGTGATGTCTGCCTTATAGCAGTCTAGGGCCTAGAGAGGAAGTGCTTTAGTGAGAAAACACTCCTCACACACAACGACCTTCCAAAGAGGTTGGTTACCCAATCTCCATCCGAGTTACAAGCACCCAGCAGCCACCAACGTGGAGGTGTAGAGTATGATTTGATAGTGAGAGTCTAATGTGGAATCGCTTGTGGTTTCATATATTTGCGTCACTATCCTTTGGCCACATTTGGCCACGGATGTACCTTAAACCAAGATATTAATCACCACAGAATCATATCCACACCAACGTGCATTATCTATTTAGATTCCGTGTAACTTGTATGTACCTACTCTACGTATGTATGCACATGTATACCAGATCCAAATTCTATGCATTTTCCAGCTTTACTAGAAATAATATTTACTCTCCGAAAGCATTGCTAGGTTCACCAACCATTCGTGGTGGTCCTGCCGCAGGTAATGAATTTGTTGCACATATTTAGATAGAATCACCCATAGCAACGCATCCATGAATATCATGATGAGCCCCAGGGTAAACATGGACACTGATGTCAGTGAATTTACATATCCGCACTAGGGGATATCGCTGATTGGAACCATTCGTGGGTAAATGTCGCTCTCAATTATCAATTGGAGGTAATAACCTTATTACGATGGTTGCCACATGTCTACATATGTATATATATATTCACAGCTTGTAGACTGTCTCTAATCATAGAGTCTGGTTTCTGTCATTTTGATTAAATATTTGAACAAATGGTGGATCATAGATACACCTGTTAAAATAAGCTATATGAATACGAAAAACAATAAAGTACACGACTGGGTCGTACATACTGGCTCGTTTATGCTACTAGTTTACGAACTTCTTAGAAACCACCAAAATCTTTCAAATGACAATAATTGAAAACTGTTTCAAGGTCTATGCCTCTTCTTTTGCTTTTAGCACTTCAACTTCAAACTTAAATATAACTTATATTTAGAGACTTCTTCAAAAGTCGGTGTGGCCACTATGTAAGGCCAGTTAAAATATAGAAGACTCCAATGGCTATAAATTTTGCCTTAATAATTTTTTT
Organism: Xylota sylvarum; assembly: GCA_905220385.1. Classification (NCBI taxonomy): domain Eukaryota; kingdom Metazoa; phylum Arthropoda; class Insecta; order Diptera; family Syrphidae; genus Xylota; species Xylota sylvarum. Next base: position 126,762,972 of record LR999957.1, read on the forward strand.
CGATTATTAGTAAAAAAGGAGGAAAAAAGGACATTTTTTTAAAAAGTGGACTTGTTTAAAAATTTCAAGATGTGATATGCTATATTCTTGCATATGTACGAGTACATACATATGTATATCATATATTCTTCAGATGTTTGTTTTAGCACAGTGTCTGGAGAAATAGCTGAGAGGTAGTCAAGTATCGTTATACATACATACAGACAGACTTGCCAGACACACTTTCTGATACTCCACCGTAGTAGTGTCAAGTTTGATTTAAACGTAGAAGGCCAAATTTGTCAGGAAACCAATACTTGCCCTGTAGGTATAGGTTCCAGTAAAAATGATTTTCGAAAGGATTTCCTGTTTACTGCATTATGCATAATTGAAGAATAATAATGTGGACAGATTATTAGTGCTGCTGTATGCGGAAGCAAATGTAGCTATAACATTCATTGGAAAATCCCATGTCAAAATTTAAATATGCTTTGCTGTGAAACCTATTTGAAGTATAGGTAATGTCATTCGAGTAATTCAATGTATGACCTGGGTATTAAAAATAATCGAACTGCATAATTCGATTGCAGTAGCGATGGGGTAGAGTCAAAATTCATAGTGTAAACATAAGCATTTGCATATGTGGTGTTTGTTGGCAACCGGCTTAGTAGAGATTTATTCAAAATCGTTAAAAGTTCACATTTACCTTATCGTCGAATCCGAAGGATCGGAAGTACAGTTCGATGATCGGCTTACGTAAAGTGGAAATTAATAATTTCATCCAGGCTAAAAAAGCACTAGATTATACTCTACTCTGTAATAGTCCGTGATCACACCAGAGACAGAGGCATGGACTATTTCAAGATTGGATAAGATTTTGCCTGCATAGATGGTGACTGAAAGGGAAGAGTACAAATACAACCACGAAGATAGCTGAAACATATTGGACAGATGAACACCAACGCACCGGCCAAGATAGTGATCGAATTCATCCTGAAGGAATATATTGCGCCATTTCATAAATATTATGCCGTTAGTAACTTACTCAATTTAGTATGTATAGTTGTATATCTATCCATCTATGTACATTTATAGTATAGATTATACAGTAAATGTACAAAGATGTATACAGTAGCGCCACATAAGTAAGTATGTAAGATTTCAAGAATTTTAGAATTCTCTCCGAAATATAAACCTTGAACTTCCCCGTGTCGTATAAGCTAGAAGTAGTCTAGGCTATGACAACCAAATTTTCCATCTACCTGATCAAACTAAAATGCGATTAGCAATATCTTAGCCTAAAACCAATTAAATTGCACATTACATGACATGGTACATGAGTATTCAAAGCAGCTGTAGTCATCTTGGCAGAGAGCATACACATACTCACTTTAAGTTTTGCTCAAACGAGTATATGGGTGATAAATTAAATCTCAGGATCATTCACCCGAAATGACTAAATTGCGCCAATTGTAGAAACTTCAGTCTCCTTAACATCGCGAGTTCCTGAAATCAGTTGTCAACAATCTAATTGGCTCTTTTCAGTAAAGTTTCAGGGCAGGACAGTCCGGAGTCGATCAATTTTTTAAACTTCGGCATACTGATACTCACCACATTTGTATCAATTTAAGACTGCCAACGTCATAGGTTCGGGATATCTCTAATATTGACATCCCTGCTAAACAGGTATGATGGTAAACGCTCGTTCTTCCATCAAAGTCGGTAACGACTACGCTGACGTCTTAGAAGTTAGAAAAGATACAAAGTAACAGGACGTTATGCGGCTTAGTATCATATTTAGAGAGATTTTGCAAAATAAACCAACACCATAGGCACATTTTTCCCAAAAGTCTTTTCAGCAACTAGGCTAAAAGAAGAATCTCATTATCACCTACTATTACTTGTTAAATATATTCAATAATAATATCTTGCGCACCTAAAGCGGTTACAAAAAATTCTCTCATTCCTTTCGAATTCATTCGAATTTAGGAAACAAAGCGGAAAACCTTTTGTACTTGTAGATATTTATGTATATCCCCGTACATGATTTCCTGCTAAACGAATGCCTATGATGATACAAAGTACAAATTATGTATATATAGTATGTAAGCAAATTCTCAGTTTCGTTAAAAAAAACCGGTAATAAAGGTAAGTCAGAAAGGTAAATATTCTGCATTTTAATAACAATGATTTCTGAATGGAAAAGGAACAGTGAGAATATATAAAAATAAAACTGGAAATTTATACGGAAATGAGTAATTTACATACGAAGGAAATTAATCATTGAAATTAATTTCCTTTTCAGCGATAACCTCCACACGAGTATGGTATGGTGGCATTTTGACAGAAAAGAATTTTTAATTAGAGTTGTTAATTACAGAAGAGCGACATCATCCATCGTTGAATGCATGTATTAAAAATCAATATTGTCATTTTCATTATGAGCGTCCATCATACATAATAGTTTTTCAATGACGTCCAATGGAAGGATTTTCTTTTGGTGAGGTATTCACTTAAAAAGATAAATGAGCTGCAAGACTGGGTCGGTAGTAGATATGTAGTTGTATGTTGTTCGTTTGGAAAGTATTTTATTTTGAAGAGTAAAAGGGAATCATTAGTTTCGAATTTAACATACGACTCCACTGTAGTAATGCTTAGTCCTACGAGCTACTCGGGCTACTATTCGCTGAGTTCTTCGATATGTTTGGTAATTTTTTCAACGTAACATCTTGATTCAGAAGACTTTTTGAAAGATTTTGACTCTAGTGTTGTTTTTGTTGTTCAGTGTATGTCCGACTACTAAGTGCTAATTTAAGATTCGTTTCCTGAACAGCACCAATTTTTTTGTTTTCATGGTCCCAACTTATGACAAACATTCAAAACTACCTAAGAAATCATCTAAAAACGTGTCCTTTTGTGTCTAATGTCGCCTGCTGTTTTTCGTTTAATCGGTTTAAGTATGATGTTAATAATGCCAGTGGTTGGCACGTCTTAATTATTTGTCATCCTCATTCCACAAAGATAAACAAGTGAATTTACTAATTACTTTACTTTGTATAGGCTTTTTTCACTTCATACCCTTGCTTCAGTTTTAATCCGTATATCTCTGCAATCTTCACCTACAGATTCTCGATGAATTTGAATATTGTTCTAAACATTCCGATGTTGTTGACCATATCCTTATATTCTCCTTTCCAAAATTCAAATACCAATTCCCAATAATTTCACAATCTATTCATAAAGCCTGTTGGAGCATGATATGTATGAATTGAACTCGAACACTGTTTAACAACGTCATATCACAAGAACAACAACTTCAATTGTGCCCTTACAACTTTCGAATTCCAACTTTAGTGCCAGTTTGCCAGGCGAGATATACCTTCCTATCCTTGTCATCGATCTTAATGAATACAACTGAACTCCTGTCGCACAAAATCCTACATCATGACCAATTTCTGCACGATGCTCGAATATTCCTGATACAATGATTCAAGGATTTGCTTCCATTCCACACTCTGCTACATATAATGCATTTAAAATCAACAAATCAGCAACAGTGTTTCACACCCAGCATTTCAATGATGTCGTACATGACGTAAAGATACCAATATCAGAAACAAGGATGTTATGGGTTCAGCTCATGATAGGTCCTTTGATTATAAGAACTGTGGTACAATTGCTACAATCATTCACGAGAAGTGTAATTATGCTTTTCAGGTCATTGCTCTTTGTAAGAAATGGTGCAATTTTCTACATACACACATCCTGTATTCCGGGTCCTCGACCCGACCTAATACAATAGAAGAAATTTCCAACAAAAAAAAAAAAGCCTGCCAGGCATACTCGACCGCGCTCCATCTATTTTCTCTCTTGGCTACAACTTTCCAACTTAAAACAATTTCTAGTTAAGAATTTTTCTTTTCCGTTCCTTTTTAATGAAAATTAATGGCCTCCTGTGTGGACTACAAAAGTCAATAGTGAGGAACGAAGAGAAAATGAAAGCATTGCTGAAGAGGAGAGACACACAGAGAACGAAAGGCGATTCTTCATAAATTTACTTCCTCGTTTCTCTGTTCATATGAATCTTTTTTGTTTCGTTTGTTTTTTTCTATTTTCTTTTATTTTTTGAAGCAGAAAAGTGTAGGTATAAAATGGATACACACTTGTGCAAGTACAAGTTTTTGCAGAAAATGGCAACAGTAATCAAATGGGAGGGGTGGGCGAGCAAAAGAAGAGTTCATTCATCGCCGTCATCGCCATCGTCAGAGTCGTCGTCGGCGTAACTCAAATTAAGGACACTGAATAATAAATGACCGGTTAGAGTCCTTTACACATATGTAAGTGACATTGTTTCATAGGCAAGCAGGTGCAATCATGCAAGCATTCCGTATCATCCTTAATTCTTCCAAAGGATCCCTCACTCTGTCTCCCTGTCACATATGAAGTTAACTTCTGCAATTCACGCTGAGACGAGTAATGTACCTACAATTCAATGCTTTGAGGCATCAACACTCACACACTCATGATACTCCCACTGAAAACAGGTTAAGTACAATTATAAGATATATCCAACTCCTGTACACACTTGAGGTCCTGTAGGAGTATAGCACTGATCACCAATTTGCCGGAGTAGAACGTAATTCATGCACTAGCTGAATGTATCGCTGGCGAGAGGAATGTATCCATTCCATTTTCATTAATTTCCATAGCGACACACCACTCCCAAAAAGGATTAAGAAGGTATCATAATTTAATCATGACCTGAAGTGGCATTAATCTTGTTGAGTTCCCATGGGTATGAATGGTGTAAGAAGGTGATGATGAAAGGAAGGCATACCGATGTTTGGAAAAAAACCTTTTGTTCAATTCCAAGTTGATGTTCTTATGATATTTCGCTGCAGAAAACTTCCTGTTTTTTTTTCTATTTTATTATGATATGATAACTTACGAGAGAGCACTTATTATGACCCAATTAAAAATTCATAGAAAGAAATAGAATGATAGCTAAGAAGTGGGTGCATTTTAACAATTTCTTCCAGGATTTTCATCTGCATTTTCCAAGTGTGTTACTTTTACAGAATGTTATAAAGGGTTTTTATTGGCTTCATAAAATTTCGATGGAAATGTAAAATGTAAGTATTGTTATCACAGTTGCCTGTGTATACCTCATCGTTAACCTTAAAATTAGTGCCATCCAAAGGAGTGTAATTATCGCTTAGTATTATCGAGAGAGGGACATATCAGGAGAGGAGAATCTTTATGTCTCCTGATACATGAGTATTCGGTTGATTGAAGATAGTTGCTTTTCTATAAGAAAATTTAGTCCATCAACCTCTTTCTTTAGACAGAGTCATCGAAATTGGATACATATTTCTAAATGCCTAGGTAAATAATTTCGATATTTTAAGAAACAGTATCTAGTCAAAAAGTTCAGTGCATAGGATATCCTTCCTTGGTGCTCGACTGTATCCGAACCGGAATCAGTCAGGACTGCGACTAAGTGAGGCTATATGTTAAAAATTAGTCTCTAGAATCTGTCAAGTTCGAAAATACATTAATATAGTTATTGAAGTTTAAACAATTTACAAATGCATAACATTCATGCATATGCACATACAAATATGAGCAAATACCTGCACCCTAGCCGTGAACTTTATTTACAATAAAAATCATTGGTGTGTAAAAAAAAAAACAAAAGCAAAAAATCATGTCTCGGGAGTATGGGGTTGGGGAGTGGTTAAAACTTTGAAAGGTTGGAATTGAGTAATAATATGGAGTTGTTGTGTCCTGTCTGGGGATAACAAACAACTTATATCCCGGATCTGGATCATGTAAACAAATTGACGTTTACTATGTGTGTATTGCCATCGTTGTTCTCTCCAGGGGGTATATGTAAATATTTGCTGTGTTCATTTCGGTTGCAATGGGCTAGTGGGAATGCAATTCCGGACAAAAATAAGAGGCGGAAACGATAAGGGCATGATGGATGCAAAGCCGGAAAAGTAAACTTTTCTCAAGTTGTTTAGTATGATTTAGTTGTACATATGTTCATGAAAATGGCGACTACACAGAAAGTAGATAATAAAAAAAAATATCCTGTGTCATTTTGATTAGTCATGTACCTTATGTATATACCTATACAACGGGGAACATATGTATGTATATTTTGCATTGACTATTTCGGGGAATTTTCTTTTGTAGCTTATGGAAAAATACAGGATTGTAGATAAATATTTCACAAATAATATTTAATGTAACATTACATACTGTTTCGGGTTGATACCGAAATAGAAAGTCTTATAAAATATGTAGGTATTTATTGGTTACTAAGATAAAGGTCACCATATTCTAGGAAAATTCATCGATGCTAGTACGTAGTAAGTCGGTAAGCAAATATGAATAATCAACGAACCTAGTCACGTGTAAAATTTTTGGAATAATATTGAGTACATCTTTTGCATGAAAAGTGAACTGTCACCATGGTACAAGGACCTCAAGTTTTTATGAGTTTGTCCATAATTGCGTACATTTTGTTTAAATCTGCGTTTTAGAAAAAGATGTCTTTTACTCTTATATTGTTGCAGATTAAGTGGTGGATTAAAGGTAGTTTTTGATTGTTGGTGTTGTTCAATGGCTGAGATCGACATGTACAACACATCGCTGAGAAAATATTTAATTGATGACTGTTTGCAATACTTTGGATATATATAGCAGCGATGTTAAACGCTGGTAACATATTACTCGATGTATCGTATTTCACGACATTGAAATTTAATTTTTGTCATGTCGGGTATTGGCTACGTCACTTGTCTTGGAGTTTGGATTATAGAATAGCGTTATATAGTAGAATAGCTGCTTAATGTGGTCGTTATTGGATAGTTAATTTTAATTCAACATATTATTTGATAAAATTCTAAATTGTTTCAGTTTTTCTAGTCCTATCTTATTTGTTGTCCTGTTATTTGCAGTTTCTTTTCATTCTAAAATTCGGGTCGCATTTTTCTCACTTTTTTATTTTTTCTTGAATTTTGTCTCCATGGAGCATATTAATCAGAATTGTGAAGTCACCAGTCACAAGGGTTAAATGTTTCATGTACGCCTAGTCAAGGACATATTATTCTTGCAACAGAAAAGCACGTTCTTGTCAAAGAAAACGAAAAAATTAAATTTAAAATTAGGTGGTACGATTATTTCCTTACCGACATATCATTGCTTGAAAATTGCCTTCCGTGTTATCGTATTACATTTGCAACAACTCTCATCATAAAGTTGCCACCGAATTAAATGAGCTTGAATTAAATTGTTAAAAAAAAAACACAAAATAGAATGTAAAAGTATTTGCATAAAATTTTCAGTTTTCTGAAGTTCACGTTCTATTTTATATTTCCAATGGAAGGGAGGAAGATCTCTTAAAACCAACCTGGTCTCCATCAACTTACCCAACACCCGCTGGCATGTATGTAAGTAACATCACTCTTCTCGTGTCTGTTACTGACGTCATTATTTGACAGTGTCAGTAAATCAAAATAAAAAGTTAGTCGAAAGAACAACATCCTGACATAAGCGCCACATGGGGAGTGCAGAAAAAAAATTAGAAAACGTTACGCACACTGATGCTGCAGAGTCCGCACGTGTTTGGCTTCTTGTTTCATTATCATCTTTGGCAGATAATTACATCTTTCTTCTTTTTTGTTTATTTTTTTTTTGGTAAAAATGTTTTGAATATATTTATTTATCTAGAGCATTTTTTTATTTCCACCTTAGTACATTCTGCCAACTGCAATAGGTCATATATTTTCACTTGTTTTTCGCTGACACACATACATACATTCGTATACTGCTGAATAAAATTAATTAACCATTATCTTCTTGGCACAGGATGAAAACAACACATTGTCTCAAGGACATTCGGTTATTTTAAGTCTTCTTTCAATCCATTTCTAAGTATTCGTGTGCAATCTGCCTCCAATCTAATTGTGAAAAGATTATCTTGCTCACGTTTTTTGTAACCTTTCTCCAAGCTACCCTCGGCAATATAGAGCTTATTCATGAAACAATTCATCCCCTCTTACTTGATCATATTTTTCGCCTCCCACAATGTAAGGATTCTCTCATAGAGTCTTTGACTACAGTTTGTTCGATTTAATGGAAGTATTGGTAAATTATCTTCGGGGCAGTTGGTAGTACCCAGTCGATACCGAAGGACATGCGGATGCAAATGTGCCTTTTGTATGAACTTATATCGATATTTTATTTTGTGAAAGGGGGTGAACCTTAACTGTTAGAATAGAGGCTGTATCCGACAGTGGAGAAAATGTAGACGCACACATACTGCGTTGGATAAGCCACCCACCCCTAGGATATGTACCAATAAAAGGATTCTGAATGCGGAACTAGTTGTGACTCAACCAGGCATTTGACATTCTCAAATTCATGTTTGAATTGAACCTATTTCGGATGTCAATTGCAAGGAATATTCTATACTGTAGGTATGTATTTGAAATCTCAGAATTAATCAATTCTGGGAAAATATTGACAAAATCTTTAGTTGCAGTAGGTATTCCCATAGACAATTTATCGATATTACGGTTCTATGCAGATATCCTGCAAATATTATTTGTTACCTATATAAGACATACATATGTATGTATATATAAATTGATTCAAGAGCAACATCTGCAAACGAGTGACTAAGATTTGAATAGACATGAGTCAAAAAATTATGGAAAATGAAAACCTTGGTTTTGAAGGAGCACTTTTAGTTGCAATCAGTTTTGGCCTGCAGCTTCACAGGCGTTATCCTTCCACACAAGCGAAGGACGCGTTAAAAAAACACCGCGTATGTTGACACTAGAGAATGTATACAAATGTGTTCTAAAAACAACAAATTTGATGATAAATATTTTAATTTAAGACTTTATTGGCTTCATTTACATTCGGCATCAATTTTTCTATGTTTTTGATGCTCAGTTGGTTAGTTTCTCTATCTAAATCTGATTGATAGCTCATCACCCTGTGCTTCTAGGATTCTATTCACGTAGTTACAGGTTTTCCAAGTAAAATCAAGTGATTTTTCCAATGCATTCAGGAGTGGCGCCCGCAATTTTATCTACACACTCTGGTCATAATGGTTTCTAAATTGCAACTATCGTCATTTTCTTTTTATAATAAATCAGGATGGATTGATGTTCTTTGTTGACAAAACTCAAGAAACTTCGGTAGATTCTAGCATCGTGAGAAAAGTTTGGGGTATGCAGATACATTTTCTTAAACTCCTTGTCCCACTGGCATAACTATTGATGCACCTAGTGTTTGGGGCAAAATAATTAATGTGTATTAAAACTCAAGTTGTGTGTCCCTTCTTGTTGACGGCATACACTTTGTTTTGCCCTCGTTTACCGCTAAACACATTTTGGCAGATTCCGTTTCAATATTAGCGAACGTACCGGTGACATCCCCCTGAGTTCAACCAATTATGTCAATATTATCGGCGTAAACTAGTAGTTGCACAGACTTTTGAAAGATTATGCCTCCGGCGTTGGCTTGTGAGTGTGCCCAATTCTTTTAGGTACGATGTTAAAAAAGTTAAAGAAGTCACACTCCTTGTCTAAATCCTTTTTTGACATTAAAGGTCTCGGTGAGATCGTTACCGACTATGATTGAGCAATGAGAATGCTGTATCATCATTCTGCACAATCTGACGAGTTTGCCAGGGATTCCAAAACTAGACATGGCTCTGTATAGCTCGTCTCTATAAATGCTGTCATATGCAGCCATAAAATCGATAAAAGTTGGTGGGTATCGATTTGGACTTTTTTGGCTTTTTTTCCAGGATCTACCGAAGTGTGAAGATTTGATCGATTGTAGACTTTCCTAGTCTCAAACCGCAATTGTAGGGGCCTATCAGGTTGTTGACACAATACGGCAGATAGTAGGTTCTTGTACCGGATGTTGAGGAGACTGATACCTCTGTCAGTGATTGCCTTCATTCACAAATTATTAATCTTCGGTGTGGAATTAATAAACAAAAATCAATTAGAATCCATTTGCTGCAATAATAGCCGCATGGGTCTGCATCACTGCACTTAAGATATAAAGAATTACTTGCAATAAACTGAAGAGCTAATTTAACGTAGCACATAAATAATTCAATACCCGCAATCCCACTTCTTATCCTTTTGATTTTTAATTGCACGCACTCAACACTGCTCGAATTAGAATAAAGTTCATAAAATTAACGAAATCATCGTTCTAATAGGACTAAAGTGAGTTTTATACTTGTTGTTCGCATGCATACTTACCCATTTCACATCTGAAGGACATAAGCTACAGCTATTTCCTGAAAAGTGTTTAGCACTGAAGTGTAAATGGAAAATCAACGGACTACATAAAGTTTATTACCACCAACCTTGCACACAGAGATGTCGAAAGTTGACTAAGGTGAAGATCAACTAAGCGACCTATAAACTTGGGCAATCACGTAAAGTCACGTTTGGAAATGAGCATGGAAAACACAGTCAACATGCAAGCCCAATCCAATGGTGATACAAACAAGCAACAATCCTTAAAACAAATTTCAACGAAAATATTTATCAGCGTATAGTAGTTGTCCTGGCACATCGTAACCCCTCGTCCGTCGCCCACTTGCCTTTGAGAGCAAATATTTTATCTGTCTCATGGGGATTTTCGACACCCCAAAAACGTGGGGATATAACATGAATTTATTCCTTCGAATACCTACATCCGAGGAGATTTTATTGCACAAGGACTTTTAGCGGAACATGAAAATTGATATCAGTGTTGCCGACGAAGAGTTATGGTCCATCGTTGGAGGCCCAATCGCATTGCTTTAAGTGAATTACCGGTAAGCAAGTGGTGCACGAATGGCACGAAAAGGTGTGCAGAAAATAAAAATAACCACAGGAAACCAAATAAACTATAAAAATGGAGAAGTAAATAAAACAAAAGGATTCGACGATGCTTGGTTTATTTGCGTTTAAATGGATGTGAATTTCCAGTGAGTTGTTGGCATTAACATAAAAGTGATCAGCAAGAGACCAGTCGACTTAAATAGTTCGCTGCTGTATTAAAATGGATATTATTGTTGGATTGTATTCCATTAAAAAAATTTGAAACAAATTTTAAAATGACAGACAAAGATTCTGACAAACATTGAAAAAATCATGATAACCGTATCTTTCGGAATATATGCATTCTTTCAGTATCCAGAACTGTATCCTTGTAAAGTAATACTGCAGCATAGTATAATCCGTGAGCTGCCACATCTCACTCGAAGTAGAATGCAATCCACTAAGAATTTAGTGTTAGATTCATGTATATTTTGGTAGAGTTCATAGAGTTCGTTGTTAGAATGTTCGTCTATTTGTTCTACTCGCATACTATCAAATAACTTAGTATCTGCTCTACTTTCAAACACATTGTACATCATACTAAGTCTGATAATATCAGCAATCTACAAAGCATCATGTTTATGGACCAGCCTATCTAATAAAATTTTTAGAAATAACAACGTAAACATTCCTCACACAATTGTCTGAATTTTTTCATTGCAAATGCTTGCTTGATTACAAAAAGGTTCAGTAACCTTGTTGATTCATAAGAAACCCATAATGCCACTTACATATGTATACCATTCCCATAAAAGTACGGGAAATTGCGTCCAGATCACGTAACTTTTTCCCCGAATAATGAAATCATAAAATCATTATAATCCAACTCAATCAAGCGTAAATTTAAGTTGAAACTCATCAAACTTTTCTGCACAACAGCCCTTGTTTCGAAGGAAAAACAATTTATTTACGGTAGAACAAGTTTTCTAGCCCTTAGCTACAATATGCCTCATACATTTAGTATATACGAACGAAATACCACTTGTATCTCTATCTCCTACCACTTTCACCACAAAATACTAGGCGAACAATTAACCTCAAACACCCTTGCAACCATGACCATCGGCGAATGAAAGTGGTGTATAAACCCCAAGGTGGTTATTTGGTTGGCTTGAGTCGAAAAGCAGCGGTACTTCACCGCAATTAATCAATGGGTGGATGGTTGCTTTTTAATTGGATAAAATTGTTTTATTTTCCCCAGACGCAGTCATTCGATCAACAAAAGTAATAATTGATGAAAAATAAAACTTGATAAGCAAGTGAGAGAATTATTTATAAAAACTAAATCATACGGAAAAATTGTTCATAAAAGTACTTTACTGTTGTATGGGTTGTATGTATGAGTGGTTGTACTTACTCAAAGGCCAACGTTGCGTTGGTAGGTAGTTTAACCAGACAGTGAATTTATTGTTGAACGTTTGATTGGCCGTTTAAGGATTGTTGGACAGCCTGCAACCATATAGCAGTACCTTCGCACTTTTGCACACATAAAGTAAGGGAAGTAATCAATTGTTTTTATGTTGAACTTACGTACGTATTGTATGTACATATGTATGTAAATATTTGTGTTAGACTAAATCAAAGCCATGAATGGAAAAGATCAACAAAACAGGAGTACTTGGCGTAGGTACACATATGGAATTTAGCAGTCTGGTTTTGTTGAAGAACATTGATTGTTGACTTGACAATTGAGTATTTATTTACAGTTCTGGGTGAACCTGGGCCTCAACCAACAAGCCTCTACAGTTTGCCCGGTACTTAGCTAACTGCCTTCAGTTGCGTCCTCCATGTCCGTTGAGATCCGCTTCTACTTATGCGCGCAACCTAAGGCGAGGTCATCCTCTACTGCGTTCTCCTTCTGGGTTTCATTCAAAGACTCTACGGGCCGGAGAACTGTCCATGTCCATTCGCTCTACAAGTCCTAGCCATCTCAAACGACTGATGTGCAATTTTTTTTGATTAGGTCGATTTCGCAGTAAAGTTCGTATAGTTCGTCATTGAATCTCCTCCTTCAAAGCCCGTTATCGCAAACGGGACTGAAAAATTGCGACAATGCTTTTGCGTGATAATTTTTTTGTTTTTTGATAACCAGGAAGCGGTAAGAACTTTTATGGCTACTCAGCACCCCGTGCTACAAGTTATATGCGAGACTCACCTACATACTTCTCTGTTCGGATGTTCTTTGCGCTACCATCGTTAAGCAATTCCTACGTTTGGTATTTTGTACGGAATTTTTTTTATTCCGCTTTTCTTCCAGACGCAGTTAATGCAATATCCCGGTCCAAGCTTCGCTCATTGCAATAGGAATTCTGTTAGTAATCTCTCTATCTTTTGTATTCCATCAAAAAACATTTCACCTTCTGGCTTTGCATTCGCAGTATGAGAAGTATGGCTCATTCAATTGTTTGTATTTTTAGAGGTACTCCCAAGAACATCATAAGGCCCGACAGGTAGTAATTTACCTCTCAGTGCCTTCTGTTAATCCACTCCTTTATGTTGGGGATCAGTTTATGTGTTCATCTTCTTTTGATTGTCCCACCTGTGTTGCCAATATGAATGTGTGTCATCCATCCCATGTATAATTTCTCTTATGATTGTCTCGCCTTTGCCCAAACTAAGTGGCGGATCTTCGATGGTGATGTGATGACTGGTTATGTTGTATGCTCCTCATCACCTAACATTAGTCCCGATTTTCTCCGAAAATCGAAGAAATTTCAGTAAAGTGGGTAATACTGGGTCTTGCTTCCTGATAGTACAATGCACCAGTTGCATTTGAGTGATCGAAAGGAAAACTGAAGTTCAAGTAAAATAGTAAAAGTCAATAGTTTTAGTTTGCACCCATTTCCTTATATATGTATGAGGCTTAGAAAACTGAGCGTGGCATTCTGTATTTTGAAGGGCATTACCGCCATAACTTTTAACTGATATTATCTGCGAAATTTTATTGAAAAAATGTTTTTTAAACAAATGATCTATAAAGAATTTTATTGCTTATAAATTTTTCAATTCCTAGTCAAAATATAAAAATATTGGAAGGCTTTAAAAAGTGTAAATGACTGTTTCCAAGCTTGGTACACCATATTTTAGAATATGCCTTATATTCCTCATATATTAATTTTTAGCCTATTTATTCAAGTATTTTAAAAATAATTGCCCTTCAAAAATATTTGTATGCAGGTGCAGATTAAAATATTATATACTGGTAATGAGGTGTCGTAACGACGCAATTGGAGTTTTTTTTTTGTTTTCAACCTTCCAAGTACATATTTGAATTAAATACGTACATATGTTTGTATGTAGTTTAATCAAAAAAAATAATACATAACCTTTTCTAAAGGATTTACTTTGGGTCAGTGGGAACCAGGTAAGTGGCTATTGATTGGAATTAAGTGTACATGTTGTGATTTTTGAATTGGACTACAATTATTTTTCAACTCAAAACCAAATGCGTGGAAGAAAAATAATAACTTAAAGAAAATATTATGCTGAAATCGATTGTATCTAATTGTATAAACACAAAAAAGGTTTTACTAACAAATATTTTTTTCAAATCTTTTTACCAATGTCCGTGATTTAAGTCATAATTTAAGACAAAGGTCCGACCAGATTTTAACCTATTTTCTAATGTATTCTGGAATAAATATATCACTCTATCTAAAACCCTTATTCTTGACTGCTAGTATAAAAACAAAGTGAAAGTTGCTTTATATGCAACTGATACTGATCTAGAATTCGATCGGTTTTTTTTTTAGCCAGCAGCAAAAGCTGATGCAATTTTGCAAATGTTTTGTATAATTAGCTTAGTATAAATACTTGTACTCTAGCATGGTATGAAATAGAATTGAATCGACAACAAGTCTTTCAGTAACCCACCAACTCAATCAATCTAACAATGAAGGTACGATGCGATAGTGAGTTTTTCTTTAAAACAATGATATTTAATCTTTCTTCCTTAAGGTCCTTATTTTCTTGGCTCTCGTCGTCCTCTTGGCTGTCGCTTCAGCATCAGTTGTTGGACCACTCGGTATTGGAGTACCAGTCGCTGCAGCAGTTCATGCACCATGGGGCGGCGCTGTTGTTGCTGGCCCTGGAATTGCATTGGCACATGGATAGATGAGCAAATAAAGGACTCGGAACTATATCGAATTTAATAAATTTCTCGTTTTATATTTTTATTTTGAAGCATTAAATTGGTTGTGTTTTTTTTTTGTTTTTCTAAGTTTAAGTTTCCTAAACAAAAAAATGGCATGAAATGGGTCGAAATCTCTCCTTGTCGGATTCTTCATATATTTGTCTCATTGTTTCGACACCTTTGTTTGCATTATACAATACAAAGTACGTTTACTACTTATCATCGTCTTGTTGTTCTGTCCAAATTTCTTATATTAATGTTGTGTATAACCCAAACATACACATTTTTATCTTGTTGCAATATTGCAGCTAGTGGCCCACCAATAGCGATCAATTTATTATTTAATTGCTCCATTATGTAGTACAAACCATTAAAAAACAAAATACATTAATAAAAGAGCATTACCATAAATTTATATATCCTTTCAACGCTCTCAACCAACTAATCTCTTAATATCGTAGTTTCCTGTGAAAGTGTACTTTTTTTTCAATTTTCATCACTGCAATTTCATGTTTAAGGGCAAGCCGGAATCATAGTTGTCCTTCTAGGTCCTATAGACATAGAATTATGGTGTTTGGGTTTGGCTGCTTTACACACTTTTATTACCGTAAAATTAATTATCCTGCGGGCAGCTCTCTGTCAGAAAAAATGGGATAAAAACAGGAAAAGATGAAATCCCACTTCAGCGACGGAGTGAAAAGCTTGATTGGAAAAGTTGACTTTTCTGCTTGTGATAGATAATAAAGTGAATTTTTCATCTTTATCCTAGGGGACGAGATTGTAGTGGTATGTACTTTATGTCGACACAAATTAAAAAACTAATCTTTTATGGAAAATGCAGAACTGTAACTGCTTTAAGTCGGATCGGGGGGAAAGATAGATGTTTTTAAGAGTAACTGGAGAAACTAGGGCCCACGAGGTGTTTTAAATGGATGTTACAATAGTCTAAGAACTAGTTCGCTTGAGTACTAAGCTCACAGTGAAGTATGTACAAAACATACATACTTCTGTAATTGTTGAGTGGAGACTTATGTGATTATTTTCGAACCGAAATTGCACTACCAGTTTAGAGGACGTGGCGACATCAATGGCAGCTTGGCTGTCTGAAAAGATGGCGATATTATGACTGAATGTAGGCAAATCGTTCAGCAAACGATTTATCCCGAATAGCAAGAAGCTCCGCTGAGTACGCTTCCATTCCCTAAACCAGATAGCACCAGGTAGCTGAGTATTTTATATGAAAATCGAGGGGGATCAGGTGCAGGATCACACTTAGAGCATCTGCTGGACAGGACCTCCAAGTTCTTGTGATGCTGTGTACATCCATAGGGCCATCTTAGGCTGGAGTCCCCATTTTGTACCGAATGTCTTATTGCAGACATAGAAAGTTACGAATTGCGAGTCCAACTGAGTTGCCGATCTAGTATCGTACCAAGGTATTTTGCACCAGAACATAAGGGGAGTGGCTGGCTATTTAGTTTGTTGGGAGTCAATTCTGGTACTTTAGTTTTAGTGGCAAAAAGCATAATTTCGGTCTTTTCCGGATTTACTCCGAGGTCACTGCTCATAGCCCATGTGCATACCTTATCCATACCCACTCTCCATGAGTTGACTTATGGTGGCGAGAAATTTCTCTGACAGCAGTATACCACTTCATCTGCATACGCAACCACCTTAACCCCCTCCCTACCAAGTCGCACAAAAATTTTGTTAATTGCCATGAACCATAGCAAAGAATAGGTAACACCTCCCTGTGGGGTGCCTCTACTTACCATCTTAGTTACTGTTACCTAAAAATACTTAGGTAACTGTTGCCTAATGTTCCCTGAATTATTCTAGTTTTACACATGGATACAATCCATTGACTAAGCAAATCTTCTACACCTAGCTCGGTGAGAGACTCTTGAATAGCTTCAGTATGGATGTTGTTAAAAGCTCCTTCCATGTCCAGAAAGGTAGCAAGAGAGTATTCTTTATAGTGGATAGCCTTTTCCACCGTACGCACTACCTCATGAAGAGCAGTCTAAGTAGACCGACCTTTGTGGTAAGCATGCTGGGATTTCGACGATGGAGGACTCTTCAAAGTTTCTCGGGATGTTAAGATCTAGGATACTTTCTAAAGTTTTCACTACAAAAGAAGTTAGGCTAATAGGCCTGAAATCCTTCGCGGATTCATAAGGGTTTCGATAGATTGACAGTAATACATTCAGCTCTTTTTCTTAACCATTCTAATGGACTTCTTATACATTTTCAGACATTCTTTATAGGGCTGCCAAAAGTTATGAATATAGTAGATGTTGAAGATCAATTTGGTCAACTTCCTGAGCTTTGACAGATCCTCATTCCACCACATTGGGATGTTCTTTTCATTGTAACTGATTGGATGCGAAACTTTAAAAGGAACCTTGATTGCCCTCTCTAAGGTTTCAACCTTTGAATCCAGTTCCGAGGTCGAGACGATTTTGTGATTTGGCGTACAACCCAGTTTTGACTTAACTATACGATTAAACTTTGTCCAGTTTATTCGTTTTGGATTTCTAAAAGGTTTAGGAGTCTCTATTTGAAGATTAACACCAAAAAGTATACATTTATGGTTGGAGAAGGTTGGTTGGACAATTCTCAATTTTCGACCCCAATGGTTTCGATATTTGATTCTAGTGTAATACTAGTTCCCACCCATTAACATTATCCGTACTCGGAAAAGCAAAGGTTGGAGTTGCCAGTATTGCAAACTGGAAGATTGGTAAGGATGAAATCAAAAATGCTCTCACCTCTGTCATTTGTCTCTCCATTGCTGGCATTGCTGGCGATATTTTTTTTTTACATTTTATAATTTCGATTTTGATTATGATTTTTTGACTTTTTTTTTTCTAGATTAATTTTTTATTTATTTTGAGATTTGACTATGAGTCAAAAAACGTTTTGTCTGATCCGGTGTGTTTTCAACCGTATTGTTCATACGCACGATGTAGCCGAGCCAGTGTAGTCGACGTGTTTTGTCTATTTGAACTATATCTACATCTTGATAGAGCTTATAGAGCTCGCGGTTGTATCTTCTCACCCATTCGCCTACCATGCATGCGAGACCATACATATATTCGACGAAGAATTTTTTCTCGAACGTGTTCAATATCAATTTTGCTTTCCTGCACTCGGGTCTACATATATGCGAGAAGTCGTTCGCATATCCCAGTATGTAGATGGATAAGTTTGCTGAAGACAGTATCTTCTGTGTTAACACTTGATCTGCGGTCTATCTGTTCTAGCAGTAGGTTGAAGTAAACATGATAGCGCACACGTTTGGAATAGTTCGGAAAAACTCTTTTTAAATTGCACTAGAGCACTGCTTTTATAAAATATTGTACTTGCACTAAAACAAAAAAGCAAAAAGACAAAATAGCTGAACGAAACATTAACCTTGCTATAATCTAATAATAGAATCCCCTAAAACTGGTAAATGTTTTAAACTATAAATTCTTGTCATTTTCGTTCCGAAGTCCCAAAGCACATTTCATTCTTTGCAATAAAACATTTAAATCCCAAAATGATTCCTATTCCTGTTCTTCTATTCGTCTTCCATAGCGAATTTTGCACGTCATCGGTTTCATCTGTTCCGCACGACATTTCTTCCTTAACAAAACCCACACACTCATGTGGGTGGCTCCTTTTTTTGTGAGCATTTTTCAAGCAACAAAACCATTCATCCTCTTAAATGTTTTCTTTTTATTTTCATTCGAATGACAACCGTCAATATCCTGATTATGATTCAAACTTCCGGTCGGTTGTCGTCACAGCCCATGTTGTGAAATAGTCATATTTGAGTTTTTAACATGGGAAACCATTCGAAAGTCGATAGAGATGATGAGAAGGGATATTTGTCTACACATCGACGCAAGAGGTAAATAATGGTCCTTAATATCTTGTTACTCTACCCCCTGCAAAGCCCTGCTTCGGCTTTCTTCGCTACGGTATATGGACATACATAAACCTACGATCCTTGGGACAATTTTGTTGTCCTCTAGGGACACTTTTGTATCAATATGAAAACTTTCATCGATGCCTTTAGGGAGTTTTTTTCTGTATTTTTGTCGGTCGCTCGTTTCTTCCTTCAACACTGTTTGATGGAGGATATGACAAAAGTGTATTTATGAAGACTTAAGTGAGCAAAGGGTCTACGATTATTATTTATATCAACACAAAGTGTAGATATCTCTGTTATGTGATAGTATGGAATGGAAGAGAACCAATGATGTTTTTATGAGTAATTTGAAAATGCGAAAATAGAATAGTTCCACAACTTATGGAGGCCTATGGACCTTAATAATAAAAACATTTGGAAAGCCGAATTTTTTTTTTCATATATCTGACATAGTCTGTTGTGTGGTCGAAGGGACTTTAATACTGCATGAACTTGTCCTTGGTTTCTCTGGAGACTGTGTTCTCCACGTGTTCTAATTTAATCTGTTTTCGGTATAACGTAAGGTAATGTTATTACGCCTCTTAGCAAATTCAAGATGGCTAATGTCGTGGAGATCTTAAAAGTGTCTAATTTCGGAACAAAAAATAATGGTTCTTTCCTGGAAAAACTGTCCACGTTGCTGTGGTAACACCAACCGATTCAATTCGAATAAAAATGTTTGTACATTTATCAGGAACAACCCACACTATTTCAAAATGAAAGTGCGTTCCGCGTTGTGACCGGAAATTTTGTGGGTGTCTCTTCTATTCTTTGAAGTTATACCAATGTAATAGCCATGTCAAGTATCTATTTCGTCCAAATCTAATACTTACGGAGAGTGAATCGAAAAAAAGTAACTAACTAAGATCTAGAAAAAAAGGCAGTGTCAACGTAGAGAACCAAAGGAGTATAAGAATATAGAATCTGTGTTATTAAGTTTCGCAAATTAATGTTCTGGAGATGTTCTGAAATTATTTGTATCGTTTAAGCCGTTTAACTTCAGATTATTTACGTAAAATAAACGTGAGCAACACAGGAGATACGGTATAATGAGCTTTAACTAGAATATGAGTTAGGAATTCGTTTTACTTCAAAGATTTATCTGAGACAGTTCTTTTGTAAATCTTTTTTATCATTGTCTCCCCACTCTTAGCAATCATTCGAAAACTTGTCGAATTTCTTTTCCATCTAAACTTTTTGATATTGATTTCTCCATAAAACCAATACAAACAAAAACAATGTGACAAATAAAAATGTATTTATTAATGACCTGCATAAAATTGTATACATATGTACATATGTGTAGGATGTAATTATTGCATAAAAACTAACACTTACTTGTATTTGGTCTTATACCGAATATCGGATGAAGACTGCAACACTTCTCCTCGCCATGGAGAATTGTAAACTTCAGGATAATATTTCATTGTCTATCGTCTTAAGTTTCTCTTGACGTAAGAGGTGAAGAAATACTTAATCTTCTCCAGAGATATTATATTTCACTTTCTTGAATTACCCAAAATCGCCCCCTCAACCGCCCGACACATAATGAACATTTCTTAAATCATCTCTTGGAATCGTTGAATCCACTCGTAGCATGACTCCGGGATACGTTTAATATGGGATCACCGAGTGATGAAAATCAATATGTAACAAACGTGATGTACATATCACATTGGAATAGGATTCATCACTTCCAAGATTTCTGATTTCGTTGATTCCGGGAAATTTCTTTATTTGCCTCGGAAGGGAAATTCAAATTTTTCTGTCGGATTTGGTTCCTTTTAAGGGATTTTTTTAAGGTGAAGATTTCGCAGGATAAACAAAATCCTTCGCGCCCTAAAAATATATTATTCTTAAAAAAAAAAAAAAAATTGTGTATATTCAGGGCTGATGTTGTAGGGGCGAATTTTGACAGGATCTTGGTTTTTTTGTGTGCTGTGTCAGGTTATATTGTCACACATTCTCCGTGGGCGGTTATAGGAAAGAGGGTTGCAACTTTGGTATTCGTTTTACGTAGAGCTCTTGATTGACTTGACTTTAAAGGTGGCATGTGGTGTAAAGGTGATAAAAGAGTTCTTGTAGACGTGTCCCACTCAAATGAGATTGCATTATTATTTATTTCTTTGAATCAGCTTACATGAAATCATTGAGTTTTTGTTTATATTACCTATGGGACTTCGAGTTAGCAGAATGTTTGTAAAGCAAGAGTAACAACTAATTCCACAAAGTAGTCAAAGTAAATAGGATCAAGGTGTTTGCGATGAAAGTGGTAGTTGGGGTGATTGATTGGTTGAAATGGTATATTAGATTTTTGAAAGATATATATTATAATCCATCTGTCAGTCCTTGGTTTGCCTTACCGATAAGGAAAATTACGAAATGACCATTACACTGACCAAAGTTTAAGAGGGAAAGTTAATGAGAAATGTAAACTTGTATGTTATATTTTAAAATTTATATTTTTTGAGTTTAATGAAAATGTTAAGCAAGCATTAATTTAAATTCAAGTATTCAATAACCAAATAATGCATTTGTTTTAAACTTCATATTTGTCTTTTGATTGTTTTCTTGATTTTATAAGCCGTACGGTAGGTAGGATATGGTTCATAAGAAAAAAGAGGGCTATCAATTTTTTTACATTTACAAAAAAAAAAATTATAGAATTTGCATTTACTTCACAAAAAAATATAGAGAAGCTACAATCCGTCTGGAACGAATCGTATGATACCCTTCTGCTTGCTTTGTATCAGCCCTACTAAAGAAGGCGTGGCATTGTGCATTTTTTTTATTGAATTACTGCGATAAATTCGAACTTTTGAGGATGTTGGAGTTTTGTTCTGGAAAGCCTACCGTACGGTGAACTATA
This sequence comes from Xylota sylvarum, assembly GCA_905220385.1. Taxonomy (NCBI): domain Eukaryota; kingdom Metazoa; phylum Arthropoda; class Insecta; order Diptera; family Syrphidae; genus Xylota; species Xylota sylvarum. The sequence goes on from LR999957.1 coordinate 126,784,820, forward strand.
GCACTTTTGTCTTTCTGCCATACCTTGTGTAACCTTTATCCTACTCTTGTGTAGAAAACTACTCAAAAACTCTTAATTAAAAAATAATGATATTTAATTTTTTATTTTATAACAAAAAAAATTTTTTTGATCGGGTGTTTCATATTTCAAAATTTACGCGGTCTACATTCGTGTGTAGATTGGCCAACTTCCTGATCCTTCATATATTCCTTTTTGTTCGCCCAGCAGTCCAAAGTTAATGCATGTCATACCGTCTTTCCATTTTCGAGGCAGTATTTTGAGCTTTAAGACTTTTATATTTTCTAATAGCAGCGGGTTGCTTATTAATAACCAAAATATGAACTGTTGATGACATAAAAGTTCTGTCAAAGAATTCTTTATTGCAAAAGTAATTTAATATTAAAAAATTATTGCACTATCCAGGAAAAAGAAAATTCGATCAATACTTACACTTTTCGCAACTTCCATGTTCGCATACACATGCTTTGATGTCGTCCATAAAACGTTAGTCCTTTTGAATTAAAGTGCTAAAAGCCTTTCAGTCTGTGGCGTAAATAAGGGATTCTCTTGTCATCGGTTTATCAAAGGAAATCAAATGGTATTTGATTACCAACATAAATGCGACCGTTCAAAAGCTTCTATACTACATGAATCAACTATACTCTCTATATTACGCTGAGTACAGTTCACTAATTAACCCAGATACGAATTGCATTATTTGGATGCACAGATAGATCGTCAGACTATGCAATTGAGTTCTTTTGTGAAGCTATCGAGAGAATTTTTTTTTTAAACATTTACCTCGTCTGCTGACAATTGCCACTTCATGCAGCTTCTTGTTAGAGTGTCTCCTTTAGACACACAATGAATGCAAATGGGGTTTCACTCTTGACTTTGTTATTTTTCGAAGAACAACTATTACAGGTAAAGGCCCTTACATTGTATGATTGCTTGTCATCCATGTTGATAAGTAGCTAACATGTTGTGTAATTGTTTGAAATTTACTTAATCATTTTAAGATTTTCTAGGAAAAATTTGTATGAGAGAGGTTGGTTAAATTGGTTGGATTCCAAACAACTAATAGATACTTTGTAAGGCTAACATCTTTTAGTGGACATTCCCTAGCAAATTTATCACAATTTCGACCTTAATACAAACCAAAATTACTTATTCCAAGTTATCAATACATTGACATTGTATTTTTGTACTAATCTTACTCTTAGTATAAAACTTTAAAAATTGGTCATGAAGAATACCTACATAGATAAAAGATACATATGTACGTATCTCGAAATAGTCCTCAAAAAATATGGAAGTTTCAAATATGCAAATAAGCACATTTTTAGTTTTGGAAGTGTATTTGAGTTTACTGAGATAAAAATTAAACTTGCCGAGTTAAAAAATCAACACCTTTTGACAGGAACGCTTTTTGGGAAACATGTTTTCAAACTACATATAAATACCGCAAGGATAGTTTTTGTTTTTATTCATAGTAAAGGCCTTTCATATTTTGTGTTTTTTTTTCAAAGTCAGCTTTGTTCAGAACAGATAAGATAAAATGAACGTCTGTTAGACAAAAAGTTCGAAAATTCATTGCAATTGTCCTACTACATCCCTTATCTGAATGTTTTCAGATAAGAAAAAAACATACTTATAGCTGCAAAATAAAAATTTTAAACGAGAAATTTATTGATTCCTATAAAACATTCTGGTTTTAAGTATAGTATATTGTTTTAACCATGAATTGCATGGGCAAGTCCCAATCCTCAATGAACGGCACCAACCAGAGGAACACCCACGTGCCCAACAGCGACTGGAGCAATTGGTCCAATAACTGATGCTGAAGCAACAGCCAGAAGGACGATAAGAGCGAAGAAAATAACGTACTAAAGAAAATCCTATTAGCAACTTTTTAAGGAAGTATTTTAAACGTAGACCTTACCTTCATTGTAAGATTGGGTTTATTATTTTACTAAAGTAATTTGTTGTCGATTCAATTCTGATTGGTACAGCGCAGTAGTGCAAGTATTTATACCAAGATATTTGCGTAATTTGATAGTAGTATTGCATCGTGTTCTACAGTTGGCACAGGAAATTATATTTAGTTGGCTGTTGGCAACATATGTACATACATGTGGACTTGCGTGACTTCCATTCAATTTCATTACGGTTTCAACACCGATTCACTTTCATACGAGATATTGGAGGAAGGATAAGGGTATGAGGTAGAATGGTACCTATAAGGTACTACTTGCATATTTGAGGCGAAGCTTCGGTAACATGTGTAGGAAAGGGAAAAAAAGATCTACTGCACTGCATCAATTAAGGAAACATCAGTCTCTACACAATCGCATACAACATCATATCGTTAATCCTTTCGTCAGTAACCTGGTTGGTTTTTAATAGTACGATTTAAGGCAGGAGCGTCTTGGGTTTTCTTGAAACCCATACTCGAAATGATTGTGCAAAACTTATACACAAGTCAATAAGCGGCTATAGTTGATTTTAGCTTGCCTCGATTAGAATTTAAAAATTGCGTTTATTCATTTATTTAAACTAATTATATTATTGTTTATCGAAGTAGTTTATGAAATTGCAAGATCAATAGGTGATCCTTAGTCGCGCACCAAACGTCTGTTGGTAAACCGGTACAAAACGTTTATTTGACATTTCATCCGAAATTTTGTTTTCAGTTTTGGTTTCCTCTATCGGTTTAAATTTCGTACCCACTGCGCCATAAAAGTTAAACTTCTTTCCATTATTCTAATGGGAATGACTAAAGGTTATGAAATAGTTTTGCGGAAATGTCAACATATTTTTTTCCTGGCAAACAGAAGACATAAAATGCGAAACAACTACCGACTTGTTTACACTAAAGTATGACTTATCGATTTATTTTGATAATAAATTTCACATACATACATCTCCATAACCACCGCAATATATTTTAAAATGTATCCGACTCCGTCTTGCCTGCACGTGTATATTTATATCATTCAAACTGTCATCACATTCCTTTACGTTCAAGAAAATAATTGACAATTATACGAATGAGTCGCAGGCCTCAAAAGGGAAGCATACATTCCCGAGACACACATACAAAAAATTGAAACACTCAACCCTCGTGTAATAAAAATCCTTTTCACCCAAAACGGAAACCACATAAAAGCACATTGAACATTGTCCTTTCACAGCTCGTTGATTTGTTGGGTTCACAATCGCTTGCGGGCGGGATTAGAAAGTATCCCATGAACGAATATGTTATTCCCACCGTTCACCCGACATTCGACGACGACGAGTGTACGACAATAATGTTCATCAATAAAAATTGTGATGGCTTTTATTTCCTGGCTAATTGCGTGGAACTATTTGCAAAAGGGTTTCATCCTCGCAAAAAAGAAAAAAAAAGGAATGAATGCCAGCACGCATCCCTTGTGCTGTCGAATGTCCTTTTAATGGCGTAAATTACCACTTTCATTGGTTCTTTGGGGTGAACGAAGTAAAAAATTTTTTTTACAAAGAAAAATCTCCCCCATGCACGCTGGCAGCAATATCCTGTGCAAATAATTATCCTTTTACATTTACTGACCATATCTTCTCACAGTTTATGTCGGCGGAAATTATGGGACCCATTCAAAAGTTTGACCTACACAATATAGGGGCAAGGTCGTAACCGGTATGAAATTTAATGACTTTGAGGATTCTTCCTTAAAGAAGGATTCGTTCTCGCTTTAATTTCTATTGATGAACAATTGCTGATAGGAGTCCTTTCATATTTTTTTTTTCCAACTTTTTGCTGACTATTGAAAGGATGCCTTCGTTTGGAGGTCAGGTATTGTTTCGGAATGATTGGTTTTCCTTTCTTTGTCAAAGTAAAAAACAAAAAAAAAAAAAACCGAATTCAAAAAACAGAAAAGGCAACAGAAGGAAAGTAATAGGATTTTCAGAATCCAATTCTTTTATCTTTCTAAAATAAATGATAACGTGGATTAAGAAGTCAACAACGGATATGTCATCGTTTTCAGCTGAGTTGGTGAGTTCTCACCATAATGAATCAAACTGCAAACAGTCCTTGTGCAACATTCAATTCTGCTCATGTAAGAAATCACTAAAGCCATTCATTATTTATGTAGACCACAAAAATCTCAACTCGTCCCAAGAGCACGTATTGTATCCGAAAAGTGCTTTCGCCCAAAAGCCGCGTCGGAACATCATGTTGCATTAGAAATAAATAGCAAAACCACCCCAGGACACAATGATCCCTAATGCAGGCGGCAACGAAATAATAGGAATGAAGAGGACCCACCGAACTTCCTTTGCCCGCTTTCAATCAGTGCGAAATTTCGATTACCTAATGGCGAACGCGCAAGCCAGATAGCTGAAGCTCCATAGTATTCACGGAGCAACCCTTATACAACAGACAAATCACCGAAAACTATCACGTCCGCCGTATATAACCGTATCTATGCCCGTGTAATGGAGTCTTCTTCGAGTCTTGTTCTTCCTACTTTCGGGTAAACTCGTAAAAACGTGAGACGTGGAAAAATATGGAACAATATAGGAGAGAATACGGTCATCATAAGAATAACAACCGAGTAGGATACGAGGGAATATAAAGTTTGTTCTAGTTTTAGAAGGAATGCAATAAGAAGGGTTTTAAATTTTAAAAGTATTGCGAAATTTACGAGTAAGATGAATCAGAGTGTGTAGAGCTAGGTAGTACGAAACTGTGATAAAAAGTGAAATGCATAAAAACGGATGCGAAACACAGTGGTGCACTTTTGATTTGGTACCTATCTGGTAGAAATTTGATTTGATTTTTGATTTGATCACGTAACTGGTCAATTAATGTTTTTTTATGTTCTAGTATCTAAATGTATATCTGCGTATACATTCATTCGTGATGATTATCAGCTGTAAAACTTCAGTTCAGATCCTTAGCATCTGCAAAAGGTTGAGTACGTATGTACGTAGCGAGTGGTTAGAAGATATTGCAGCAGTTTAGTTCTACGTATGTTGCCACTTATGGACATTTATAGCTTTATTTAGAGAAATACAAAAGTTGATATCTTTATGAATTACAACATCTTCCAAGGATTAGTAGCAAAGAAGAACTTCACACAATAGCCTTCGACTTAACGGTAGTGTGGCAGGACGTTGTGTACAGTGATTAGTAGTACCCATAAAAGGATCAATCCAACAACTGGGTTTTTTTTTCTGATGGTCGAAAATTCAATCAAATCCGCAATCTGCTTAAAGTCTTAAATGTGGCTGTCTGTTCCAAGATATAGTCACACACTAGAACAAGTTCTTTGTGATACAATGGATCTTTCCACTTTGGCTACCTAGGAACGAAAAAAATCAAGCACAGCTCCTTATGAAACAAAGGATGCTCATTGATCAAAGAGCCTCTAAATGGAGTAGTCTTCTTTGGTGCATATGAGATGAAGGATGATTTTCTCTGCTTTTTTGTCTCTTATATTTTTAGACTCCCTCGAACGTCTATGGAAAAGTAATTGCAATCTTCTGTTATGAGAAGACTTAACATCGGGCGGCTAAGCACGACCGGCGTTAGCCAAAAACAAAAAACTAAAAACGACTGGGCTAGAGATTTTCTAACATGCCATTAACAGCTGCTAATATCATCGACCTGTGAAGTCAGCGTCGAACCAGTACAAAGAAAGTAGCTACATTTACAGCCCACCAATCCACCGTTACCATAAAAAAGCATATAGTATGATGAAAATATTTGACATTTGACAAAAAGAACCCCCTGCCAACAAAAGCATGTCCCAAATAAGAATCTGTCATGCAAATCGACAAGCAAAGCAAAGTTCCAGCTATAGCAATCTTTGAATCCTAGATCATAGTATCCTCAAACCTTCACCTAACAGACCAAGCAACTGCAGTACTAGGACGCTTGGTCTAATGAAGTGACAGCAAATATTCCACATGGGTCGTGAATAAGCAGATATTTTCTAAATATCCCTATATCCACATACTTACACACGTAGAAAATAAATCATAAGTGGTGGTTCATCAAAGTGGCCGACTAAAAATGTAAGGTACATATGAGCTGAAATTACCGATTGGCTATGCTAGGGACGAAGGAAGCTATGGAAATAGGATTCTGAAATATTACTGTGGCAAAAGATGTAGGTAGTGTCGTTTAGGTTAAGAAATAATACGTTAACTATTTAGGACCTCATTTACGCACGATGATGAACGTTTTGGGTAAGTACTTTCTGATTTCGAATGCTTTTCCACGTGAAAGAAGCAAAACCGCACCAGAACAAGGGCATGCCCCCAAGTTGACGTGCTTCGCCTGTTTAGAATCTGCAACCATTATATTACATTGCAGTTTCAAATTATCTACTACTGAATAAACGGAGTGTCATCGTTCCAGTATATAAAAACAATTCACTGCCAAGCATGGTAGCAGGATTTATATAAATGCTTTAAATCGGATTTTTCAAAGTTAATGGCAGGATACCAAACTGAATACATATTTTGCTACAGCTTTCTCCTATGCCATCAAACAAATTGAACAATCATTTACCCAAAGAAGCTGTCGTGTCGACATATCTCCTTCTTGCAGGAGTCTCCAACAATATACAGAGATTACAATAAATTTTCTTTAAATTTCTAAAAGAAGTATGACCTGCCATAAAACAACTTTCTAAACCGGTTGTTTTTGTCCATTCAATCAGTACACTTAATCTCAACTTGGAGATTGAACATAGGCTTACAAGCTCTTACCATTCTGACAACGACAGAGGATGAAATGGAATAACTAAGATTTTGGCAGAGTTTCCGGAAACTTTTTACAGAGAATTGGGAAAATTTATTGGAATATAGGGTCAACAGCCTCCCCCGGTGAGGACAAGCACCCACTCATATGTAAGTGCCATGGTCCTTGTACAACATGCATGCATGCGGCATATCCTGCATACAAAAACAAGTGAAAATACGAGTGCTGCTACTCCAGGAGGCGATGCAATTTCCTAGAAAGCTCAGAGAGATTTAAATTACAACCGCAATGCGACAGGAACAAATAATCATCAAAATTTATTGCAATTTTCCCTTTTTTCCTGGGGAGCGAAAAAGGATTGTTATCCCGTAGTGTCCACCTTTCACACTCATCCTGCGGTGTGTATCCCTCTGGGGAAAGATATCCTTTACCCACATGTATACACATTGGCGTCAGTAGTAGTAGTAGTAGCAGTAGGATTTTGTTAGCTTTTCCTGAGATTTTTCAGCAAATGTTTTTCGTGTCCGTGTGCCCCTGTCCTTGTTAGATAGTGGCTTTATGTGCCAAAACATGCGCCACACGTTTCCGGATATTTTTTATTTTTTTTTTCTCCTTTGTTTTCCTTCCATGTCCCAGAGTTTTTGAGGTTCAGTAGGAAGACACTTTATGATGCCTTGTAATCGATACCCTCGGTGGTGTGAGACAGTGTGGTTTTCAGGCTCCATGAATTCTCTAAATGTTTGTGTACCTAACCACTCACTGAGAAAAGGTGGTTGACTCTGCAGTGTCTCTTTCGATGGGGGACACCTGTGACAGTTTCCTGCTGGTAACCACAAACTGCTATTTAACACCTTGAAGCCAAATGCGGTTATTGACCTTGCAGTGTGGTATAATTCATTTGGTTAGACGACTTGATATCTGATTTTGTGAGCGAATAATAGTTGCCAAGAAGTGTGGTATTTGAGAATGCAATGTCTATCTACCCAAAGGTGAAAGGTAAACAACAGTTTGTCTTCTCAGGTCATGGATATTTCTCTGAAAATGGTGGGGCAATGAGAATACGTAAGTGTGTACAAACAGTGAAGCGTGATGTTTCCGGATTGAATGTACATATACATAGATACTAGTAGCATGTCCTCGCGGTTGCACGGCTCATTTAGGTGGAATTAGAAGTGGACTTGTAGCATCTGTTCAATATGGCACTTTTCACTATTAAGGCATCTAGTGTAGTGTATAGGCAGTACAGGGCCAGTAAACAAGGCTGGTAGAATCAAATTTTGGTAGTGGTTTGTGGCGAAGAGACTGTGGCCTAACTAAGCAACAAGAAGTCGGGACAAAGACATGTTTCAGCTGCTGAGACTGGGTTGTTGATGGATAGTGGAAGGATTTTCGCTACTCCACTCTTCGACCACAACTACTATCTTTGGGATAGGTTCAACAGATGTTGACCAAATGTGTTTTTAACTGAAATTCAATTATTGACTTGAATGATAATTATAATCATTTATGTAGATAGCATACCAAAAGGCAATTGTTTCGTTTTTGTTGCACGAGCAGCTAATATGGATTGCATAAACCCCGAGAATATGTTTTTGGGGATTATGCAAATTTTTTGATTAAACATAAGATCTACAAATTATAATAAGAAAAAAATATTTGCTAGTAAAACGAGAAATTTATTAATTTTTGCACATAATAATTTTTTTCTCCATCAATATTATTAACCATGAATCAAAGCTCCATGCGCAAGTCCAACATGACCTAGTCCAGCAACCTGAACGGTTCCAGCCAATGGAAGACCCAAGTGTCCTACAGCGATTGGACCGGCAATAACGGATGCAGAAGCGACAGCCAAAAGGGCGACGAGAACCAAGAAAATAAGGACCTGAAATTAAAGAAAACTGTAGGACTCTTTTTGGCAATATTTTGAAAGAAAATCTTACCTTCATTGTTTGATAGAGTATGTTTGTTACTGAAGTGACTTGATGTCGATTCAATTCTGATTTTTACAGTGCTGTGAAGTTAGTATTTATAGCGCGCTAATTATGCAATCCATTTGCAGTATTGCATCAGCAATTCGTGCAAGAAGTTAATTGTTAGTAACGCTATGTTAGTTAGGCGGAACTTTTACCAGATGGTTGTGGTCGATCAGAAATCAGGTGGTGTGATCGGTAGTTTTATAAAACGGGTGAGATAGATAAGGATGTGGATAACAAATGTAAGAACTTGGAAAAAAAACTTACCTCACTAGTTTGTATTGAAAATTGAATCAAGACCGATGAAGATAGTATTTAAAAAAAATATTAAAGATCAAAATCATGCAAATCTTATACGAAAAGTTTTCTGGTTACATTTTCAACATGTGACGTAATTGAATTTACTATACATAACGAAGCAGTAGCGAAATAAATTTGTGGATAATATGCACAAAAGCATAATTGAATTGTTTCAACTAGAAAAACTATACCTAGTTTGGTGGTGTATATACATATAATGTACATAACATTTCGTCTTTCAAACATTTTCTGCGTATAAATAAATTATTTTATCTAATATCTGTAAAGTAATCTAAAAATAATGTTGTTATGTAATAATTGCAATAAAATAATACTACTATTAGTTTAATCGTCAATTAACACTCTAATCTAAATGGAGCCTTCAATTTGCTCTACACATCATCCATAGCTATCTGACCCTAACTTTTGAACAAACTAGCCCCAAATTATTGACATCCCTGTTACCTCCTATTTAAATAGACCTTAACACTCTGTGATATTATAGGTTAAGCTACGATAGTCAACAAGTCCGCATCTAATTACTTGAATTAGCGTTAATCATATCAGAATTCAACAAATATCGAATGTAGATTTTGGATACACATTTTCATTTACATAGGTGCATACATGAGTACATAGTGGAATATGAGATCTAATTTTGTAGCTTTGTGGGCTGTATTTTGCCACCACTAATTATATGTTCACAAGAAATGGTAAAACTTTTTTATAATACATTTATTTGGCACGACAGGTCCATGGACCTAGCGCCTAGGTTTTGAAAATTATTTGTGTCGTGTGTCTTATGTATTTTCCAACAGTAGAACTCTGTTTAATGTCGTAATGGAAGCTTTTTTGTCAACTGAAAATGTCACTACTACTATTTCATGATAGATAAACTGCTTAAATCTAAAAACAACATCTTCATGGAGATTCGACATTTCGAGTTCAAAAATTTAAAAGGACATCTGCAATATTGATCACATCTTGAGAATCTCTGAATCCTAGCAGGATCAAGTAATCAAAACTGCTGAAAGGCCTACGCTAGACAAGCAGACCGCAGCCTAGTATTGGAGAGGATAGAAGACTCCTGTGTTTCAGTTAAGAATAGTTTGTTTAGACAGTAGGAAGTAAGTAGAAGTAAGTAGGTATACACTTTAAATGCCACTCAGTCATGTTAGTTAACTATATTTTTTAAGTTCAATCATACAAACGTGATAGAATTGACAAGATAAGCCCATCCAAAAGTTCATGTTAAATCATAATTTTACGAATAATATTGGTGTACGAAAAGCTTTCCTTCGATCCTTTGTTCAGTAACAAATGAAACCTACAACCATATAAAACTGTCATTGGGCCAAAATTCATCAAGGAATTCTTTGAGGAGAAAATTTTCCTTCCAACTTTAATAAAATAAAACTAAAATCTGATTTATTTTGTGTTCTGGTATTTATTAATTTCGATCCACTCCTCTTTCTTTCTAATTAACCATGAACAAAATGTCCAAATCCAAGTTCATAACCAATATGACCTAGTCTAGCAACCTGAACTAATCCAGTCAGAGGTACCACCAAGTGTCCTACAGCAGTTGGGGCAATTGATGCAATAGCTGATGCGCAAGCAACAGCCAGGAAAACGACAAGACCGAAGAAAATGAGGAACTGTGAAAGACAAGCAATCATTTTTACTTGTTAAATGAAATATTTTCCTATCTTCATTATTGGATACGGTTTTTAGTTTACTAAAGTACACCCCCATGTTTTGAATTCTACTTTTAGTGAATTCTACCATCAAAAGTGGAATTAGGTGTTCTGCATTCCGAGCGAAATTATGAATTGTGGATTGTACCTACTTATGTTGGAAGTGAATATTTTGGGGTTCTACATTCCACTCGAAACGATAATACTGAATTCATAGAAATTGACGTTCTGCATTTCGAAAAACTTTTGTTTTCATGTGAATTGCATTTACTTGAGTTTTGTGTTGTGAAGTGAATACACATGCCTTTGTGATATGAATTTGTATGTTAGCTGTGATTATTACAAGCACTTTGAAAAATGTGAATAAAAAAATATATGACTTTCCATTAGGATTTAAAAAAAAAAAACATTTATTTTATAGGGGAAAACACAAAAATCTGACGCAAGAGAGTATTCTCTTGAATTGGAGAAAAATTATGATTAAAATCAAAATGTTCCTGCGAACTATCTCGGGTTTCCTCGCGGTTTTTACTGCTTATATGCAAAAAAAAAGCATCCATTTTAACAAAAAAGTATTTTATCAAATATTTAGGTCACTTTCACAAGAAAAGCTAAACAACCGAAAATTCGAAAACACTCGAAATGCAGACCACTGAACTTCATTTCGAGTGAAATTGAAATTCGATTTCACTCCGAATGCAAAACAGGGCAGATAGTGAGATAAGTATTCAATCTGCTTGCACTCTTGCATCAGTTTCATATAAAAAAAAGATTTTGAGCTGGAACACATTAAGTATACCCCGTTTCGCAAAAGTTTATAGTACAATCATAATGAGCATAGTAACAAAGAAACGTAGAAAAATAAATCGAATTGAATGTGAAACATACATACTACTGAGATGGATCAATCCTATATGTCTATGTAGGAAGCACCCTCTATGCATATAGCCAATGAAGAGGACCAAAAGATTGTTGACAAGATGAAGGAAATTCATGAGTGTTTGGCCACTCTTCAAGACAAAGTTATACTGGAAGATGTAAGAACCCTGAAGTCAGAGAACATCTCTGTCTTAATAATAAAGTACACGAAGTCGGACATCTCGACCTTCAAAATAAAGTGCACGACTGGGTCGTATTTCGTACTTGTATCTTAATGCTATAAGTTTACAATCTTATAAACACTGAAATTCAAGGTTTGTTCTTCTTACACATAAGGCCAAATAAAGAATTGATAACATTTAACTAATGCTATGCGGGAGATTTTATAAATTCTTTTCTGTAAAAACGCCTTTGAAAATGGGCGTGGACATATATGGCGCTCAGATGAATTATACAGAACTTCAAGGCCTATTAATTTTGTTTAACAACCGTCTTCGATTTGTAGTAAAACATTTAAGTTTTTAAACTTGGTATGTCATATCTTTGAATTTGTCATATCCACCTCAGATATTAATTTTAAGCCCAATCGCTGAACAAAGAGCAGAGAAAAACCCAATAATTAGTAAAATTACTGTTATATGTACATATTATTCGACCAAAACGTGGTATCCCATCTAATAGCATATATCCAAACTAACTCACATATCGAGCAAATCCATTTATAGTGAAATCGACCCTAAGTAAGGAACACTTAATTTTGAAGTTAGAATGAAAAGACTAATTTTTCCTCTAGGGATCATCCCACAGACCACAGATATGAAGTTTAAAGCAAATGCGTTCAGCCGCTTAGGCTGCAGTCGACAGACAGGCAGACGGAATTGGCGGACCCACTTTTTTCGACTTCTTCATCATAGTAATGTGATAGCAATCACAAGTTCGAAATTTTTCACGAAACCAATCGTTGTTTATAGGTGCAAGTAAAAATAGGAAAACCAGTCAAGAAGATGTTGAAGCACGTACCCACAATTAAAAGTGGCACTGTGTTCGATAATGTCCAAGAGTTCAACGAAGACGTGAATCCTCCATGGTATAGCTGAGCCTGTGAATAGCTCAGGCTATTAAAGTGGTAACATCTCCAAAAGTAGTCAGCAATCTGAACACGCCACGGCCCCATATCTCGCGAGCGTCCGACAAACATCCGAGAGTATAACTGTCACGAAAATGCTTCTCAAACAAATATTTGACATTCGGATATGGTCGTGTGTAGCCTGAAATCCTGTCACTAGGTTTAGGAGCCCAGAAGGGGGCTTAATCCTTGGCAAATCTACTTCAAGAAGTTAGGGACTGCCTTCAAATATTCCACACACAAGATTTCGAAAATGTAGACATCTTTACGGAGCCAAAAGTCTCGCTGGCTTCTGGAGATCTTATAGAAGAAATCACACCATTTGTGGTTTCTGTTCTATAAGTAGCGCTGCAGCTATAAAGTCGAATTCTACTGGTGGGAACGTGATACCCATTCTGTAGTTTTTTTAAACAAATAATACCTATAATCGTCAGCCACTAAACTCATATCTTAAACTTTTGCATTATAACTTCAACATTTTCTCATTGTTGGACAATCGCTAAAGCTATACTAGTAACAAAGCAATCGAATGCTATTTCCATCAGTGACTACAGGTCTATTAGCATCCAACCGTGTTTGCCTAAGGTTTTTGAGAAACTTATAACAAAACAGATCTTTAACCATTTGTCCATTTAATAGTCTATTAAATCAGTTTCAATCTGGTTTGAGTCCTAACATTTTTAAAGATATACAACAAGAATTCGATTTGCTTGTCGCTTCTTTGCTTTCTTGATTTCTCAAAGGACTTGGACAAAGTCAATTATAGGATACTTTGTTGGAAATTAAAGCATTTATTGGGCTACGGTGATAGACAACTTAAACTCATACAAAGTTATCTATCCCAACGGTTACAAAGTGTTGTAATTGGAAATAATTTTTCATCCCTAAAGCTTACTAAGCAGATGCCAATTTTTGTTTGCATATTAATTAATGGTCTATCGTCTGTATGTATATTTGCTTCAGTCCATCTGTATGCTGAAGATGGTCAGCTTTTTATATTTTGCGCTGTTAAATAAATACCTATCACACATATACAAATGGACAATGATAAATGGATTGTTTCTAAGCCCCATCAAAGCTCAAGTCACAGTTATCTCAAACAGGATGTTTGACCTTAACCTTATATGGCTATCAGACAGCAAGCGAAACTCGTAGAATCCTCTACCAGTATTGGATTTGTGATAAATTGGATGTCTGGATACAAACCTTGTCACAGCATAAACTTCAGGTATCTTTCAATGATGCAGTACGATTTATACACGGTCTTCGAAGACATGATCATACGAGTATCTCCATATAATCGAAGAATATACTGGGTTGCACCCCAACACGATTAAATACTATAAAATACTAAGTCTTAATGTACTCAGCCTAATATGTGGTATATAAATTGAAAATTTAAATTGAAGTACCGCATGACCAAGGGCTGAAATATTTGTCCTGTAAAGTCGAAAACCGATGATAACCGAATATTTTTATGTCATGTCCGTACCAAAGGAAAACAAGAAACATGTTTTAAAAAAAAGGAAAAGGTTTCGAAATGCTTCCGTTTTTTAGAATATATTCCTTGTTTTCGTTTCGTGTGAAAACGACATTAGGAAGTAAGCTGTCAAATGTTTCTACTACCGCCCCAGTTAAGATACTACTGATCAAAGAAATTTTATAATACCATAACGCAATTAAAGCATCCTCAGCTTAAACACACAAATACAGCCATTACCGACATAAAACCTTCAATAATTTCACTTTCGTTAGTGGGGAAAATCTCAGGAAACTCCTAATCATTAGAACCAATTCGAGTTATAGGTATTTGAATACCAAATTGAAAAATGACCTGCCAAATCTCATCAAAATAACTTTCATACCTACTACAACCATGTTAATCACCCAAAATATTCCCGGTTAAAATTTAACAACCAATCCCATAGACAAATGATTCTCCAACTTCCCTTTTTCACTAACCCCATCTCATTGCCATGTATACCTTCATTAAGTCAGTGGTTGTGTCCAGTGCGGTATTCCCTTCTATAATCAACGTCACCCAAACACAAGGACCAACACTTCGCTCCGCATTTAATTATGGAAAACCCAGTGCAGAACCAAAGCCGGGCAAGAGGGAGACGGAGAAAGAACATGAGAAATTGCTCCCAAAACAAGGACAATAACGTAACATTAAAGGATAAAGAATACCCTCCGCACAAACAGAAAGGGATTCAACAGCAGTTGGTTTATCCTAGAGTATCTCTAGCCCAGCTGTAGCCACTGGAGCATTACGTCAAGGTGTTAAATTAATGCTTTGCCGTTGAAAAGAAAATTCTCATTAAAATGTAATTACCTTCCATAATTTTTAATTCCCATGGTGGAATTGGGTTTCCAGTTCCATTTCGAATTATATTTTGTTTGTATTATGTTTCGTTTAAAAGCAACGCTTGGACATGCTACAAAGGGGTAAGGGTAGGAAAAAGAAAAGAGTTTGTGGTGAATTATTCAATACGTTATAGTTCAGTACAGATCAGCAAATGCTAAGTAATAAGTCCTTGATAACAACCTTGACTTTTCAAGAGAGTAAAACACAAGTATATGCTTCAAAATAAAAAATAGAACGAGATATTTATTGATTCGTATGATGCATGACTTTATCCTGTGTCCCTTAATAGTTTAATTAACCATGAATTGCATGTCCGGCAACTACAGCACCACCCCATCCTACAACCGGAACTCCAGCTACTGGTACACCCAAGTGTCCAACAGCGAGTGGTCCAATAACAGAAGCTGAAGCGACAGCCAAGAGGACGACGAGAGCGAAGAAAATGAGGACCTTAAGAAATGGAATTCAATTAACTCACTTAACAATATTAATCAAACACATCCTACCTTCATTGTGAGATTGGATTTGATAGTTACTGAAATGACTTGATGTCGATTCAATTCTGATTGGTACAACGCCAACGTGTAGCTATATATTCTAAATCGAAACTAAATGATGCAATAATGCATGCGGATTTCAGAATGCATTTGCTGCACGCAATGTTGTTCTTAGTGACCGTTGATTTAGCGTAACTTTTGTCACGATTCTAACTGAAAATCAGGTTTTTAATCAGCGGCCTTAAAATGGCACGGTATTAGACTACCCAGAGGAGTTAAGTTGGAATCTGATATTAAAAATGCGGAAAAATTACAATTCCCATTGGATAGATTCGACGATATGCAAATATATTTATGTTCGCAAAGGGGCTAGGTATTGGGATTTTAGTGCAAACCTCAGTCATAAAAAACTGCTTTTATAATTAATAAACGTATTATCAAAAAAAAATTATGTACATATAGCCGGCGGTGGTGAATGTACCTATTATTAGCATAATTATATGAATTGTTTTATTAGTACTTTTTTTTATGACCTTGTAATGGGCATGTCCGAGAAAGAAGTCTATTGGTTTTACTCTTTAGCCATAAGAACTGGTGGTTTACTTTAATCGACTATATTTATTACAGTTTAGTTTATTATACATTATTGTGTGATACATCGTTAGTATCTATTCGACATATTCACCGAAAATAAATATCTTATCGTCTGGAAACTGCAGATGAAAATTTAATAAACCTTTCCAAAATTGATTTAGCTAGGTCCATTGGCCATAAGCCGGCAATACTTCTAGACCAAGAGCCCGCTGCAATATTTTGGTTCTTAATATAACTAAAAGATTTACCTATGAATATAAACCTTTAAAATACATATGTAAAATCAAATATGACCGCCTGGCAGCATTTTGGAGAAGCTAAGGTTAGTAATGTTGTGTTCAAAATGGATTTTTTCCACAGTCTGGATCCTTGATATAACCACCTGAATTTAGTATCAAACAATAGATCAGGAACCTCTGAATACAAGTTGATAGGTCCCAGATGATGCACATAGTACTATCACTTTGCCAGACGTAACAAAAACTCGTCAAAACGGATACATTCGACAATGAAAGTAACGAATCCTTCAATGAATCTGATGATGAATAATTTTGTTATTGTACATACATAATGTATGTATGCATGCCAAATGTCCGCATCAATTCTTCAATCATCAATTTTTCACGATTGGCGAGATTTGATTATATGTATCTTACAGCAAAAAACTGAAGTGATCTATTGGACTGTGTAGAAATAATCTTTAGCCTCAGGAGCATGGTATATCGTACAACTTCTATGGTAGAAGAAAACCTTACGCTATATTTATCTAATGATTTTGATCGTTCATGCTGTTGAACAAAAAGACATCAGAAAACTTTGGCTTTACTCAAAGATAAGTTACGAAGAAATAGTTGTCGAATTTCGACTCATTACTTCAAAAGAAGTCAAACATTTCGTTCCTTTATTTAGGTTTCACTTTTCATTATACAAAAGTATACAACGGTATTTCGAATAAAGAAAGAATCTGTCCTTGACGATTGAGTTTCTTTTACCTAAAATGTTGTGAGGCATACTTCCTACAGACTAAAGGAATGCTCCTTGATGTTTTTAAGAAAGCCATTGCTGCTTCTTAGCAGAAATGTTTTTGGGGAAGTAGTGAAACCAACTAGAAAATTAAGTACTTTTTGGAATATGTTGAATAATGTTTGACGTTGTTTAATTGTCTGTTTATATATTCTGTGGCAAATAATTCTGTGACAAGTAACAATTTGGTATGTTCTTAGAATATGCTCGATATCGAATCCATCCACTTTGTCGAAAAAAGCCAATGGACTCTACCGACATCTTCTGTCTGGTGCATTTCTTAGGTACATATATCTATTTGCGAGTACCGAATTATATACACAAACGCAACTGATTATAAGATCTTTAGGGATAGTGGAGTACATATTTACAGGGTTAAATGGCCTGTACGCACTTTCAAACAAGTACATTTTTTTACAATCTGTTGTTTATTTAATGACACATTTGATACTTACATCAATATTTAGGTTATTAACTAGAGCAAAAGATAAACGAACAACCAATAAATAAAACCCAGACTGGAAAGTCGAAAAATTCTTTCTTTCTCCAGAAAAAAATATATGTATAACTGCATTTTAAGTTTATCCTTAGTCAATTCACACTTTAGTCAGCCTGCATAGTTAGGCTACATGTCAATCATTTATACTAAGCATGACATGACATGTATTACAAAGGTCCAATGACGAAGAATTTTCCATTATTGCTTATTAAAATCTATTCTACTGCCTTTTCTGTTTGGAATACATAAACATCTTCCTAATATTGACGGTATAAATTTAGAAATAATATCTTGTTTTTGTTTCAGTAAACTGAAGACCTTATTTGACCTTCCTACAAAGAATGAGTCTTCCTCTCATCTACGCACTACCAGTTTGTAAAGCCCTAAAAATATACTCTACTCTCACTAAAAATTGAATTCATATTTCTTTTTCAACATAAAATCTCTTGATATCCATCAAAAGAAACACCCAAAATTAATCAATGTATTCCTTAAAGCTTTCACGACCGATGACCTCTAGTCCGTTTCCTTCATTCTACTCCAAAATCAATTTCATTTTTTACATCAGTTTCTTGAAATTGAAGGAAATTGCCATCAGAGAGAAGTTGCAATCTAAATCTAATATGAGCATCCAAATTAAACATCTTCTGTCAGTCAAACAACTTTAAGTCGACTACGATGTCATCGTACGCGTCGGGTATTAACAACTGCCTTGTGCTTTTGACAGTTTTCCCTTCTGCCAAAGTTGTAAATGATATGACTACATGGATCCAGCCAGTTGGTAGGTAGGAAATATCTTTCACCTCCTTCTCTCTACCTTTATTCCTTTAGCAATATTTCTCTGCTATGGGGGAAAAAAAAAACGGGAGAGGAATATACCACTATACATGGTAATTCATCATCACATCTTGACATAATGAGAACTTAACGTTGAAGCGTACACACAGAGATACATACCACACACTCTGCGCCCCATACTCCTTGTGTCTGGCCAACATTACATTAACTTATTCTTACGCTACACATAAGCTCTCATGTTTATGTGAGTGCGACGATGGTGAACGACATCATGATGACGACGATGAAAACCAAGACAAGACCTTAAAGAAGTATCAACAGGATATTAAGGAGCATAACTCATGTTCCAGGCAAAAGCATGAACCACACGAAAAACTCATGCTCCACTTGGGTCCGCCAAACCCAAAAAAAAAAAAATAATAAAAAAAATAAAAATTCGGTTTCATTTTACCCAAGATTCGTTTATCATTTAAGGTACTTTCTTGACACTAGTACATGAGATGTGTGTGAGGTGGCGCATAGGGGGCGATGTTAAAAAATGTAATATTATACATTTTGAATATGAGGCGCCATTGGGAATGATTTAGGGATCTGTTGCTGCAGGAAATTTATTTCCTATTCATTTACTAAATAATATTATGATAGTTACTAATATGATCGCTGTTTGATGGAGGATATCTGCATAAGAGAGATCCTCAACTCATAATATAGCCTTATTGAATTCGTGAGACAAATTATACACACAGTACTCCAACTGCATCGCTTCGCTAAGAGTGTACTCCGTCTAAATACAATTTTAAGCACTATTTAGCTTTGAAGTAGAACACATCCAGTGCACATAAAGTACTACAATCCTGTGGTAGTGGCTTTTCTGAAAAAAATAAAACTATCTTCCTCTTTAGTTTCCTTATCGTTAAGTGATGTTTGTGTATTCGCATCATCCTGGCATCATCCTTTAATCTACGTGATGTTCCGCCAATACGACTATACATGATATGCGTTTGTGTATGCATAAGAACTATGCAATGCATCCTTATCGCATGCACGAATTGAGAGAAAAATATTCCACAAAACACGGGATAAAAATTTTGTACATGAATGATGTCTACAGTAGTAGTTTTCTTCTTTTTCTACGGAAATTCGTTATTCGTATCGGAAGCTATTCTAAATAGAGGAAATAAGTAAAGAGTATGCACAAGTTCTTTGTAGTATTTCGTATTTTCAAGGATAATAATCTGCTCCTTAACTACAACTATAAATAAAGGAAAAATAACTATAGCCCAAGAACAAATAATTTGAAATCACATTTGGTGAACATGCTAATACGCATCCTTTGATAGTATACTCCGATCATACTGAAACTGTCTATAAGGGGTTGGTACTTTGCTCTACTATCTAATAATTCGATCACAGGGTGATGATCTGTAAGACATTTTAACATTTTATTTTCCTTTTTTAGAACATTGAATAATCAGAATAATTTTCATTATGATTTATTTTTAAGAATTAATTTCGGTAGCAAGGTAATTGCGTATTCATATGAACTTATTTGGGGTTAAGTAGCTTATGACTCGCCATAGATATCAAATTAAAATCCATTATTCACTGTATTTCAATGGACAAGCTTTGAGTTTTTCCCAATTCTTTTGGTCCACTTTTCTATGTTCCATAGTAATTTGTTTGTCCACCGACTGTTTTCAGACCTGTTCTACCGCTGTTGACCCCAATTCAATAGGCATTCGTTCCGCTTAATGCACACACTTATTGCATTCCCCGATATCATTCTGTATGCGCAGCATACTCTGGGCGATGTTCTTCTGTGGACTTTATCCTTCTTATAAGGAATAAATTGCTCATTGTCGAAAGCAGGTTTATTATTGGCTGGATGAGTTGTCTAACATTTGGCATTACCTTGGATAATGCGGAATTGTCGTTCACGCTGGTGTTTGGTTATGTGCTCTCTAAACTTGACCAAGACTCCTAGGTACTCTATGTGAGGCTTTGACTAGATAGTGTGTTCTCCTATGATCAGGCGCTCAACTTTCTTGCGACTTCTAATGATGTACGTACTGCAATATAGTATCCTACTGGGCCCTCATTTAAAATATGTTTTTATTTTGGTTACTATGAGAATATGAGGAATCTTTTTATTGTATTTGTATGCATTTGGAAATGAGTGAATTCAGACTGATAACCCGAAAGAATTTAGAACTAGAGTCCGAAGTTCAACCAGCTTTTCGAAAGTACCCTTAAAGGGTTGATTAAGGAAATCGTTCATTTAGTGAATGTGATTTACGGAAAACGTTGCAAATTTCGATGAACTCAATCCGATAGGTAGGACCATGGCAGCTGGAGCATTGTTAAGTAGGTTTGCCAGTGGCTACTTCTAAGTTTGGGGTTATCAATTTATGACGTCAACATTCGGCAGTGGCACCAAAGATTTTATTACAAGAGATATATAGTATGTACATAGAGTAATTTTCCGAGTACTACCACAATATGTCAAGGCGAAAGTTTTCAATCCACATATCAAGGAAAAGTTTTGTGCTGTTGGATTCCAATCTGAAACGCATGTTCTTCATAATAGCAAGGAATGGCAAATGTCTCTACGGAGCCTTTTCAGAAGCTTGCACAGAAATAGAGGATAAAAAATGCCCTAAATGAAAAAATGTTCCCTTCCATGTATAAAACATTAGCGTGGCTGTTAAAATGCTAAAGAACTACAAAGACGCTAGACCTGTAAAAGACCGACAATACTGAAAAAAATGTACTAGGCACTTCTTTCAACTGTACAAAGATAAGAACGCTAAATCGATTTAATACATTGCCTCCACCTAAGATAATCTATAAATTCCGGCCATTAATTTCCAGACGACTAGAAACACCAAACTTCCGCACTTCAATTTACTCCATGGCTACAGATCTTACAATAACTCATCCACCTTTATTGTTTATTGGCAACAGTTTGTCTGGAAATGTCTCCACATTTCTGCTAAAAACCTTTTCAGTGCTTCCTTTAACCTTCGTTGACCTAAGGTGAAAGCAATTTTTTTTTATGTAAGTATGTACAAGTGTTACCACGTCAAATAGGATGCACAATTAACATGACGTTAATTACTATCCACTTTGTTGTTTCTTTTCTTTCTCAACTAATTTTCAAGGAGTTTCAAGAAAACTGGTAGAGAAAACACAAGCAAAAAATTATACATTTTTCTTTGTTTTTTTATGTATAAAACCCTGTAAACTCCTTTAGCAAAACTCGCTGTCGTCAACGTTGTTCTCTATTATTCCCCGCAACAATTATTCTCATTAAATAATTCACTTTAATTGCAACGAGTAATTTTGTTCCCTACACTTGTTACTGCAATTTCAGCAAACGGAAGTGAATTAATTACCTGTTTCCTTTCTGAAGTCAGGATCTATATACTTGACTCCTACGTGAACTCACCACGATAAGACTGCAGCTACTAGAAACAAAAAAAAAGTTACAAACACATTTCGTTTCTACCGAAAAGGACAATAGTCTGTGTTTCTTCTTTGTTATAAGGTTTCTTTCTCTCGTTAATGCATGCAATAGAAGGAAGTGCATTCTCATTGATGTTCCCACTTTGCCTGGCCAGCATTTTTTTTCATTTAAAAGGACAAACTTGAATTTTTTTTTTTGTTATTTTTCTTTTGGATTTACCTTCTACCTATAGAATGAGTGAGTTGAGTCCTTTCGGTCCAGAAACACGTTCGCTTTTAAGTACGTTTCATTAACTCACTTTAAAGAATGAAAGGTTCTATTGTGTGTACATGGACAGCAGTGCTATGTAAGGACCAACAAAATAAAAAAAAAAAAACACCTAAAAAGAGATCTAAAAGGGCAAAAATGAAATTATCCTTTCATGTTGATTCATTACTGAAACAAAGCAGGGCTACCCTTCAAGTGAAAATTCCAGAGAAGAAGAAATGAGAAAAAAAAGGAAACGCTCTACTAATTGACTTAACAATCTTATGTTTCTCTCAGCAAGCAGCACACTACTCTCCAGGCAGCTTTCATTTTTAATTTCCCCAAAACGAATGAAATTTTTCAAGGACATTTCCAATTTGATGAGTACACAAAAGGTCATGGGTGAGAGATCCTAATGGCCAATTGGTACAAATAATTTTACAGCTTTCAGAACAAAAGATGTCATTACTGGGTATTGTGTATGTTTGGTAATGTTGGACATCCCAGGAGCTTCCTGGAAAAGTATAGAATATTGTTTTGTTCATATGGATGTATAATCAGGTGGTAGTCCTGAAATCATCTTCCTTGTGGCATGGATGGTATATGTTTTTGACGCTTTTTAATCAGAATTATTGTTACCACATTTTCGGTCTGTTGTTATTTCTTTGATATTTCTCTGTTTTTGAAAGAGAGTTCAAGCGTGTAGGATACTCTCGAATATTTCGGGAATTATTGTAATGTTGTGATCCGAAACATTGTTTTTCGTTTTCATTTCACTGGCTATGTGTCAGTTGTTTGTGATGTGGATAAAGATACTGGATTTGTTCAAGCAGATTCAATAGTTCACGTGTAAGATTTATTCTCAGTAAAAATTATAAAAATATGTTACATACATACCTCCTTTTAATACGGCTTGTTGTTGAAACTATAGACATATCTACTAACGATAAGTACCCAAAGACCAAAGAAATACCATGACCTCTAACTGATTCTAATTTTACGATTTCATGAAGGTCCTCCCAACCTGCATTCATCATGTTAGCTAGCGGGACAGCTCTAATTACATGCTATTTTCCAGTATGACCATATGTCAACCATTTTGCGGGGTGATTCCCTAAGCTGTAGCACAGTGAATGACAACTCATTCTTGCCGAGATTATCCGCATCATTCATTTAAGCGAAATTATTCATGGTACCGTCCAAAACACACTAACCAAACACTAACCAATTGCGATAACGTTGAAACTACCCATGCTGTCAGCATTTTGCGAGTTTAGCTGTAATGAATGTCCACTTCGTTGGAAGTGTTTGCATTTTGTAACTCACTAAAGATATAGCATTGGCGTGAGCATTGTAGTAAAATGTTGGAGGAGTTTAATTTACTAGTTATCCTTTACAGACTGAAGCAATATCTAGCATACAGATGTTATTGACTATGTAAATGTTTTCACATTAATGAAATGTACAATTCCTGTGAGTTTGATTCTTGGTTGTTTATATGAAATCGAGCAGAATGATTAGTTTTTGGTACTCTATTTTGGGGGCATAGATGTGAAGTAAGACGGTTAAGTGTAATAGAGTTCTAATCGGAAACAATATACCCTAGGGTATGCTACTAACAATGGGTTTCATGGAAATATCGTCACGAAACTTGTGTGCAGAACTCAAATACCTTTAAGGTTGTTTTACCTCTGCAAAAAAAAACATATAGACAAGGCGACACGCCATCACACGATTTCTTCAACATCGTTCTTAAAAGAGGCACAATCTTTCATAAGACGTTACACAATCGGAAGAACACAGTGTGATGTCAGTAGTGCTTTTGCGAGCATTGAAACGGAAACGGTTAAGATGGATATAACAGTTAATGAGGGCAAAACAAAATATGTACTTACTATCAATATGACACCCCGACGTACATACGTCTCGGACAGAAAGTTATAGTCGGCAGATATAACTTTGAGGTTATTAGGGGCTTTGTCTACCTAGGACTTTGTCTACCTACCTAAAAACTCAGACAATAACCCCAGCTACAAACAAAGATTAACTCCTTCCAATCGCTGCTTCACTCGAAGAACTAAAGTAACCCTAAAGAGTTCGATCTGGTTGTATAGTCGTTACTTGTCGGTTGAAACCGAGCAGCTTTCATGTCAAGGTTTGTAATCAAACAGTGTGCGTCCAACGAAAAAGTGATTGATATTGCAGAAGTCTACGAAATATTCGCCTTGAATCCTTGAATCGTGATGGTGTTTTCTCTTTCGCTGATGCGGTTTCTGTGTGATTATAACACTGGATGATGGAAATTATTCCTCTTTTTAATAACCGAAGATTTTCCAAGATAAAGACCGCTTGCGAACGGTTGTATGTGGTAACAAGCCCACACTAGACTCACGGGTCCCTTCCGATGACTTGATCATGACAATGTGGTTCATTGAATGGTATAAGTTTTATTTAATGTAAGGAATGAACAATGTATGAATAATAACTCAAAAAAGAAGCGTTTATGCAATGGCAGACATGATAGTTAATATTTTATCATAGAATATCCTCGAAATACTTAGTGCTTCACACCATTAATTACACTTTTACACTTCAGGTTTTATTTTATTATTAATCGGTATAATTCTTTTATTTGAATAGCAAGATCCAGTTGTAGCAATTTAGCAATCAAATTTAGAAGTTAAGATAGGTGTTTTTCCTTTTTGGGTCTATCGACAATTTTAAAATAATAATCTTATGCAAAGACTGTGACTGTGTAGTTTATTGTTTTTGGTTGAACAATTAAAACTACCCATTTAACACCTAAAATTCATCCCTCTTAGCTGGAGCTATTTGCACACGAAAAACCATCACACAGAACAGCGCCACAAAACACGACTGTTAATCTTCTCCTGACTTAAACAATCTGGCTGACACTCATGCTGTCAGGCAATGAAAAGGATGAAGAAGGGTTATTCTCATATACCTCCCACAGCTATTTCAGCAATATCACATCCGCCCATGCATCAAGGACCTTGTTGCTATGCATGTGGAAGCAGTACAAAAAGCAAGAGCCCTGATATTGTGCTGTTCTTCTAAGCTTTCCATCATCTTTTCTCTAAACAGCCAAACAAAAGCGTTAACGCTATTTCAAAAGTCTTTTGCTCGTTGTACTGCAGATGGATTGCTAGTGGTTTCGAGTTGTAGAGTATAAATTCTCGTCGTAGGATTGAACATTTGAAAAATGCATTCGAAAAAAAATATATACATATATATATTTGCACCTTCCGTAGTCATAGTCTGTTGAGTGTCCTACTTTATATGCGGTACAAGAATTAGACAGCTAGTCATTCCCTTGAATGAGAATATCTAAAGTATTTCCTTTTTCCCTCACTATTATATGTATTTTGGAAATTTTATGGATCGGAATGGAGGCACTTTGAATCGAAGCATTCCACTTGATGGCATTAGGACTGCCATCATCAGTATTACAACTCCACAACCACCACCATCATCAGCGTATACCCCCCATCACTATCATGAGCTACATCAACGTCATCTGTTGTCAGAGAATATCATTCAAGAGGAAGCTTTAGAACAATATTCGAAAAATCAGTTCATTCGTGTCAAAAAGTCACTTTGTATATCTCTAGTCAGGGTATAGCAAAAATCCCTTTTACCATTTTCGGATATCCTTTCATTCAAATCTACGTACAAGAGAGGGAGTGAGTGAAAGGATGAGAACGAGTTGAATATTTTAAGACTTTTCAAGAGAAGGTGTTAAACTTTCCACTTGATTCACAAAATTCCACTCGAGTGGAGCTGTTCTGAGGTGTGAAGGGGATATACAGAAGTAGCATCCTTTTCGCTTGATTTCGTGTATTTTTTTTTTTTTTATTCCAAAGAGATTTTTAGTAGTGAGCCATGGGTGTCTAAGGAACAAAAGGTTATTGACGAGCAACATGAATGCTATTGACGTGTTGAGTGCCTAAATACTAGCTGGTGTTGGATGGGCTTATAAACAAAGATGATTGCTTTGATTTAAAGTGCCTCAAAGATATTACCTAAAATTGTTCGCTTTAAAAGCATTCTGCAGTCTATTTATATATATTTTTTTTTTTTTTACAGCAAACTCTTAAATTTATGAAATTTCGGTAAAGGGTTAATAGGACAACGAAACTCCGCATACAATTATTTTGGAAACTATCTTAGATGCGAAGCTAATTATTGAATTGCTTATAAAACTTGATATACGTAAATTGGAATAAAGTTTCTTTAGTTGTCAAAACTGATGAAAGTATTTCGATGTAATTCATTTCCTGCATAGTATCATATATGGCCAGACAATTAATCAAATCTTAGGTAGTCAGTGCCTGCTTTCGGCCTTCTGTTTTCAGCTTATTATTAAATATTAATTCCGAAAGCCACCCACCTTTTATCTAAATAAGAAAAAAGATCAAGACACTCAACAAGAAACGTAATCAACATATTATTGCCATTTGATTACACACCAATCAACCCGTGACGAATCGAAATTTAATAATTTCCAATCTAGTAATGGACAAATAAAGATGACTTTTGTCATAAATGCCATCATGACAGAGCACCAATATTTGTGTTTCACCTGTACGGTGTAAGGATAAACGATTCATTTGCAAAAAATAAATATTTATCCCTGTGCCATATGATAGCAGGGCGGGTTATGTGCAAAAACACAATGGAAGAAAGAACACAACAAGGCAAAGTATTGCCATAATCTGATGACTTGATAAAATGTGAGAAAATGAATATCATCATCCAGATATGCAACCATATACAGGGTATTCACGAAGAACACGTGCTTCACGGTCAGATTGCTTAGTAAGCCTGTCCCCTTCGAATGATCCAGCAATTCTCATATACATAGAAATGCGAAGAAATCCTTAACCTCTTCTACTAGCTCATGGTTAGAGATTTTCACATCCTGAAGTAATTCCTTGCAGGATGTTGGAATGAATTTTCTCCATTCGTTCTTTGTCCACTGGAACATCTTTTTTTTTTTATTAGTTCAGAGCAGTCATGCACAGAGTGAGTGGTCAAGTAAACTTGTACAACAATGGCCTGAAAGTGGAGAGGAAGTTGGTTACTACTTAGATGGAGGAAGACACAGCCACTTAAGATGGGCAATAATATTGTGAAACGACAGAACAAGTGGACATCATTTCGTTGTGGTGACATGTAAGTGGCGTTCTCTGAATTGAGTGTAGTGAAAGTCAGTGTGTGTGATTATTGAATTTTTCGCAGCAATTTAAGTTGGGTTTGGTTTTGTAGAACACTGTAAAGCAGTATTAAGTTGAAATGTTGTAAGAAATTCTATAAAGTTAGAGATTAAAAGGAAAGGAAGAGTTAAAATATATATACAGTGTTTCTACTGTATTGAGGTAATGCCAGGCTTCTTGTGTGATGTGTTTCTGAATAGACGAACATTGAAAAGGGGTCATACCGTACAGACTGATTGACTGAAGTAAAGTTCTTTTGCAATATGTAGTGAAGGTGGCCAACAGGATAATTGACGTTGTCTAAAACTTAGACTTAAGACAGACTAAAGTGTGGAAATCTTTTAAGAGGGGTGAAAATATCATTTCTCGTAAAGCAAAGCAATTTATGCATTCGTCGATATATTTACTCTACATACTTTTAAAATGCGGCTAATGGTTTTATATAAGTGACCTCCATACTTTCAAGGCAAGGACCATTGACACGAGGAGGGTGGTTAAGGTTTGTCTCAGAAACTTATTCCGGGTGTTCTGATCACAATGCAGTACAAACGACTATCTACTCGTATATGTTTGAGTTTGAAAAATTGGATAACTAACATTTTCATTTGATTTGACCTTAACTCAATCCCCTTGTCTTACCATTTTGGCTTGGAGACTACCACTTTGAATTGCTAAATACCCTAGTTGCATACAATAAATGAATGATCAAGTCTACACTCAGTAGATTTTGTACTATACTATTAGTTTCCTTCATACATAGGTAATAACAATTTCAAAAAGTCTTCTAGGATTGGTGTGGAAATTTTAGAACAAAGTTTAAACTGAGTAGAACATTTTCTTTGAAATCTAGTTTTCCAGACCGTCTTTATTGAAAGAAGAATTCTTGAAACTGAACTGATTTAGATTTAGATGAAGATTTACATTAAATAGTTCTCTGACAAAACATCGAAATACTTAGGTAAAATTGAGATTACAAACGAACTAAGAAAAAGATTGTAGTAGGAAACCAGTCATTAAGGCTTTTGACTTTGTAGTAAAGATGTAGTCAAACTTGTACGTTGAATATCAGTTGTTGTTAGTTATAATACGATAAAGCTACTAGTATAGGTGATTGATCTGGGCAATAATACTTTACAGGAAGATATCTTTTTGTTTGCTTAAGCTAAGTCACAGTCATGCATCATTTGTCTCTGTTATCATTATGCCGCCGCCAGGAATGAGGGCAATATTGGTAATTTCTTTTTCATTAAGTTGAAGAACATTAAAAAACTCGACCTGAAGGACCTTCATTGCTTCATTTATGCAATGATAGTCATTCCATTATTAGCATCTGGTGAATGACATCATTCAAGTTCTTTTGATTCTGATATTGTGGCTGTTGTGGGTCTGTACAGTACTTATTTTACTTACTATACCTATTTGTCGTAAGATAATGTATTAAGACATTTGTTAGGATGATCCTTGAATGATTCCACGAACCATTTTCTTTAATTTGAAGTCCTTATGTGGTGTTTTCAAAATGTATCGTCCAATCCGTTCGAAGGGAATCGTTCACTTATCAGTAACGTGAATAAGATTTACCTGATCATTAAAAACGGGCGAATGGATCTCCCCATAAATTAACGTTTATCATCCACATCGAATCCACAGCGGATTTGTTTTCATTTCAATTTATTTGTTCATTTTATCATTTGTAAATCAAAAATGTTGTTGAAGAAAATCGTTAATTATTTTTAGTAAGAAAAATACAAAACGAGTCCCGTTCATACAACTTGTAAAGGCAATGAAACCTTGCATCTAATAGTTCCATATTTTCAGTAGATCCTATTATTTGCGCGGAATGTGCTCTAATTTGAGAATATATCCTCAAAATACAAAGCAATACTATCTATTTCTATTGTTTTAGTAGCAATTTTTTTTTTTTTCACGTCCGCAATAACACTCAACAACTGACTTTGCAAGGCGAACATTTTTATTGGTAATGCAGTGCATCCGGCGGATTGAATAGTATCTGCTGAAGGTAAACGCGAATCGAATGGGTGAAGTGAATCTCAGATCCGTCAGATTGAATGATAGGTATGGTTTACTCCAAATTGTTAGATTTTAAAATGTAATAAATTTTAATTGCTAAATGATGTTTTTCGAACACAAAATAATTGTGTTGGAAAATTGCCTACACATTAAATTAGTAACAGTACACATTTCTACTCTTCTTTCTGTCACGAATTAATGTATATGAAATTTGAGGAAACAGAGCATAATGCTGTCATGTTCATAACCTCTCAACGCCCAATTGTTTGATATCGTGTTGGAAATATCCAGGTCGCACGACAAATATTATCATAAGTCGGTAGAAACCCTGTCAAAAGAATGAATCTCACATTGTGATTTGGCCATTACATGGAAACTTCACAATTACTTCCAGATATATTATCTAAAAAAACTCGCAGTCCACAACTTTATTTTAATAATTTCTCTAAACTTTCAAGTGACATCTTTAACATTTTTGAATATTTTGTTGCCCGTTAATGTAAGAAATAATAAAACGTTGCAGAGCTTGAATACTTACTTCGAAACGAAACATTTTAACTCACAAATCTGAAGGCTTAGCAATTATATTTTATAACAAAAGGTTGATGTCAAGACATAGGACTAGCGGTAGTGGCTGATTCTCGATTACTCACAACCTTTCATGCTATAGCGGAAAGGATAAGTACTACACCGCCCACGGTGCGTATAAACTTTGTTTTGAAATCCTTCTGCAATCAAACTCTTAAATACTGACAATGACCTCTTCCAAGCGAAAATATCCGCCCAAGATAAATCCTATAAAATCGAAATAAAACATGCCTCATTTACGTTTATTAACCATTTTCTTTTATTTTTCCATTTTTCATTCGTCATTTCATTCCTCATTTTTAACTATAGTACAAAATGTTTGTTTCTTTTTTTTTTTTTGTTTTGTTTCATTTTAATTAATTTTTAATGTACAATTATATTCTTAAAGTGAAACTAAGTAAATAATAAATATTTTGTTCTTTGAAATGGTATGTGATCCGCTTCTTCATTTTACTTTGTAATTTACATTATGAAAGTCAAGTTTTTATAGATTTATATTTTGTATTATAAATATTCAAAGAGGCTCACTAAAGGTTCTAAATATGGAAAAACTTTTCTTTTTGTGGAAAAAATATCGGTTGATTTTATTTTATATTTTAATTTTATTGGTTTTCTATAGATTCACTTTTTAAGAGTATTTTGTTTTTTTTTTTACATAATTGAATTGAGATTTAATTTGTATATATAAATATTTCCTTTTTCTTATTTAAAATCATTTTATTCTATATTTTTATATCTTTTTCTATATACAATTTTCTTTTTCCTAATTGTGTATTTATATTTTGAAAAATGCATAATAATGTTTGTTCATTTGGTTATGAGTATGATAAACAAAATAAATGTTTTACAGCTCTTACAGCTGACTGAGATAAATATGTATCTTACAAACTAAGATGAATAGGAAAATTTGAATTTCGAAAATGTTCTCAAATTGTGTCCGTAATTGTTTTATAAACCAATCTTGGAATTCAGTCAATTATCATTGAACTAAAGTATACATCTAATAATATTTAAACTTTAATGTATGAATGTATTGTACAAACATTAATATGCAAATTTCTTTATGAATAATTTTCATAAGGACAGAGAGAGTTTTCAGATTTTTGAACGTGGCGTAAATAAATATTTTCGAAAGGCAAATGACACAGTTGAACCAAGAATCAATTTCAATGCGGTATAATTAATTTTTTTTAGCTTTTACATTTATGGTATTTCTTGTTAGACGTTCGAAGAAACAATTTGGAAATAAATTTTTATAAATTTCCCTAATCAATAAATTTTTATTAGTGTCTTCTTTTTTAATTTTGGCTTATGCTTTTTTTCTAAAATTACTTGGACATTCTTTGATAAATTTAATTTCTTTTCCTAATATAATTTTTTTCTTATTTAACAGGTACTAATACTCTTTTAATTAAAGAAATAAACAATAAAACAAAACTGACATATAATTTTTCTTTTTTTAAATATTTTGGCCTTCATTGTGTTCTCTTTATTTACCTTTTGAATCCCTCTCGAATATCCTCGCTGATTTTCTTTATTTAATATTAATTTGATTTATCTTTATTTGTTAAGAATTACTATCTACTTTACGTAATTACATTAATGATAATATTTTAATTTTTAAAATCAATGTTCTCAATTTTTTCTTATTTCTCACTTTTTGCATTTTTTTTTATCACTAATGGAAAATTTACATTTTAATTTTTTTTTTCAAGTGCAATTTTGATTTTATTAATTGTAAAAAGTTATATTTATATGTTTTTCTTTTTTTAAATTTATTACAAAATTATATATATAATTCCGGAAGAGTGGTTGAAAATCGTTTCGTTTCAGGTAAAAATATTAAAATATAAAGAAAGAAGAAATGCTCTAAAAAAATGCACCCACTGGTATGTGTACGGGAAGATATCCCACAGCTATAAGGAAATACTTCTCGTTCTTAAGTTACAAATAAATAAATATTGATAACTTAATTTAATAATGAAATTTATTTATTCTCTGGTCGCCAGTCATCAAATTGAATGAATTATTTGAAGGATACAGCATACATGCGCCGTCAGTACTGGAGTACATCATTAAAGCTAAAATATTGTAGATCAAAACAAGGTTCGCTTTGCACCGTCCGAAATTGATAGGTTCTGTGAATACGTTCATTCCGAAATCCGAAAGTTCAATTGATACGCAAGGGCTACTACGATGCAACATCCAAGAGGCCAAAATAACATGAACAATGGAATTATTTACTTCATATATTTTTCAGAGCCCTTGTCGATGAGATATTCAACAACAATTGTGCCAACGATAAATCGTAGGTTCAATCGGAGTTCAAACATCAATTTTCGCGACTGGAAGTGGAATAGAATGGAAGCAAAGGAACACCTTAAGGTGTATAGAGTGTATAGAGATTCGGAAACGGCATTAAACAGTAGACCCCTTCCATCCATGTAAGGAATAATAACACGCACAACACGAATGGTTGTGAGAAGGTAAGCCTTCGGTCCCATACATATGTATGTTGTTCCGCCAAATATTTATGTGTTCGAAAAGCATGGAAGATAGATAGATGCTTTGTATTGACGTACCCTCAGCAGGATTTGCTGTAAAATTATAAACTGTTTACAATTCAACCATGTAATAGAATATTAAAGCAGGATTGGTCTCACTTGAATCTTAGTTCGAGAAGATGACATGAACTAAGTCCTTATCATTGTAGTGTAGGACAGATTTTTCTCAATTTTGCCTTCTTAAAATTTTAGATGAAATTCGAGTAATAGAATCCCTTGTCTCATCTCAGGAAAGATTCGAACAACCTGTTGCGTCCAAGTCATACCAATTGAAGTATTAATAAATTTCCTTAATTCAGTTAATACTAGTCCATATCCTGTGAAACACAACCTAGACTTATAACACTTTAAAATAACTAAAAACCAAAACAGTATTTAAGTTATAGAAAAACGATTCTTCCTACCACTGAATTCCATTGAAACACAAAAGCTATTTTACAATCTTATCGGAACAACTTTTTTTTTCCTACATAGCACTACGTTTATTATACTCTGTCTTTCTATACTACTACAATGATACAAAATCACTTCCACCCTGCAATTCAGTTTGACCGCATGTCTGCGATTGTTTCGATGTTGATGATGATAATGATGGTGGTCCGCCTCCACCCGCATTGGTTGATCCTTGCTGCTGGGCGTCCCTTTGCTGCTGTTGTTGTTGTTGTTGCTGTTCACGTTGTTTGGGAAACGTTGTCATCGGTGTGCCCTCATTAAACAACGTCTCATTCTCGAGTCGTTCCTCGTCGGGTAGTGATAACGTAGAATTTCCACTGGCTGTTATCCGTCTGCCCATATTGTCGTATTTTAAGCAGCCACCACCTAAAGCCGAACTCTTTGGCCCCAAAGGCCGCATTGTACCTCCGATACAGGCGAGCGACGTTCCGTCTGAATCCTTTGCGTACGTAATTGGCGGTGGTGGCGCCTTCATACAATTCACGCAGGTCGGTGCCTTTAGGCCGCAATTACTCGAACAACTACTTCCTGTCGCCGTACCACTGCTGCTGTTACTACTACTGCTGCATCTGCCACCCGCCGATGAATGCTGTTGCTGATGATGCAATGCATGCATTTGATGCTGGTGTTGCTGTTGCTGCTGCAGTTGTTGCTGTAAGTGCTCCTCCTGGTTATACCCCTGACTATAGCTCGTATCTAAATTGTGGTAGCTAACAATCTCATCGTGCGGGTATAAATTTGTTTGGACTGAGGGGTCCTTTTTAAGGATACCCCGCCGCTGATTGTTTCTTGGCAGTGTGGCGAACGAGGAAACATTTACCGGCAGCATGGGCTGTTGCACAGAACTGCTGCCACTACTGCTGCTCGCCGTACTACCATCCACCACCCGTTTGGGTATATTCAACAGGTCCGGATAGATGTTGATGTCGGAACTGTCCAGCATATCCTGAGTTACTGAAACAGATATGAAAATGTTCCCGTACGCTGGATTGGTGACTACATTCGAACAAAATTCTGGTGGCGGTGGGAAGACTCCGACATTGAGGGGGAATTCCTCGGGAATCTGATTGGAATTCGAGTTCTGAATTCCTACAACTCCGCACTGCCCCTCTGCGGACATCATCTGCTGTCGACTAGCCATGTGAGAGGACGGACCTCCTTGCATAGGAATCCCCACCTGCTGATGATGCGGACCCATACCTCGATGATGATTCTCAACAGTGATCTCAATTGGCTCAAAACCGATGACGGATTCGGTTTTATTTATAGCGGGACCATTATTATCGATACCAGCACAGCTGTCGCCGCGATCATTGGTAGTCGTTGTGATGCTGAGATCCAGCAACTTTTTCTCCTGATCGTTGAAGCTCACACTGCCCTTGATGTTTTTGCTGGGGTGACGTCTTTGTCGTTGTGTTCTCTTACAGAGACAGACTACGAATGAGATAAGGATTAGAAGGAAGACGGTGCCAAATGTGCCCATAATCAACCCGAAGTACCAAAACGTCTCCGGAGTTTTCACTAGGACATGTTGCACGATTTCAGTCAAATAGATGCTAATATTCTGGCTTGCAGAACCGACAACATTTTGGGCAGCACACGAGTACGTACCCGCATCTAAACTAGTCATATTGAAGACAGTAAGGTTGCTCCAAAGCTTATCGCTAGCTATATTATCCTGATCAAAGAGGACATTGTCGTTGTCTAAGATTTTTCCGTTCAGCTCCCATGTCACCTCAGGCATGGGATCTCCGTACACCAGGCAACTAAATGTGGTATTGCTGCCAATATCGATGTTTTGGACATCTTCGTTGCTAAATATCTCCACTCTGGGGGGACATCCAAACTGTGCTTCCTCTACCACTTCCCAATGCTTATCTTTATGTTGATATGGACCCTTACAAGTCAGACTTATACTATTGAGCTTGTTCTGGACATACCAAGTTCGGAACTTTCTCAGTTTACAATTGCATTGCCATGGATTCTCATCAAGTACCAATGTCTTGAGATTCGTCATATGCTGAAACACATACTCCGAAAGGCTCTCCAGCAAATTATTCTTCAGGTAGAGAAACTCTAATAAATTTAAATTGGCCAGTGCCATTGGGTCGATGTAATTTATTAGACAGTCATGTAGATCCAATGTCCGTAAGTGTGGCAGGATGGGAAATTGATACGCTACAAGCTTTTTCAATGGATTACCATTCAGATAAAGTATTCTTAGACGATCGTTGCCCATGAATGTATCCTTGTCAATCATTTCGATCTTGTTGTCACTCAAATCAATTTCGACTAGGATTTTGAGATTTTTAAACGTTTCTTTGTGAATGTACTGTATGTCAGATTTCTTGAGGTATATTCGTTGTAGATTCAGCAGTCCTAGACTGGTGAATTCCTCTCGATTCAGATTCGGTATATGGTTGTCGTTGAGTACGAGCACCTGCAGCTCTGTGCTCAGCGTGGTGGGTATTGTGGTCAATTGGAGTGAACTGCAGATCGCTGATTTCTTTCCATTGGTCCATTTGCATGTGCAATTTGAGGCACAACTTGCCGACCAATCATCACCCATGGTCGGTGGGATGAGGGCTGTTAATAGAAGAGCAACTAAAACGAGAAAGGAGAAGAGCATTGAATTAATATATTTTTTTTTAAGTGTTCTTACAATTAAAAGTAGTCTTTGATAGATATATTGTCGAAGTGCTAACTAGATTCTAGAAACCAAATATAAAATGGATAGATAAATGGGTCTAACTTAGGGTTGGAAATTAATATTCGCACCTATCTAGGAAGAAAAATGTATCCACTTATAAAGAGTTTTGAATACATGATGTAAAGTATGTTTTATATTTAGGGTGCAATAAGTAGAGCTTAAAAGATTGTGTTGAAGAAGTTCTGTATCAGAGTATAAAGTCCCAGTTGGAATCGAATGTGAAGCCGAAATTTTCTTAGGCCAAACAAAAAAAGAAGATAAGAGACCATCACGGATGTCAGAAAACAATTTTAACAGAAGTTGTTGTGAAACGAGCAATCAAAAAACCTGAGTAAGACCAGTAGGTTAGTTAAAGTTTATAAAAATAAAACTGGAATCAATCTGCATGATTCTAAAACCAGCCAAAGGGTTGTTTCCAGAGTCTTCGTGTAAGAGGACAACATAAGACTTCACAACTCGTAGGGCAAATGCATCTATCTTTCGGTCGGTATTATTATATTTCCAGCGTTAGCCACGCTCCATTTAAAAACTAGCTAGATTCCTCTGAAAGACGAACAAAATCCAAACAGATAGAACTTCCTTGTAGTACATTGTGCTAGTTGCCTCCGGGTACTCTAGTGTTCAAAATTAATTCAACCCTAGTGATGTGCTGCATTCCGATGGTAAATTAAACTTACAAACAAACAAATAAAAATACTACCCTACGAGTTTATTTACAGTCATAATAACTCTTGTCTATCCATAAAAAGAACACTCTCAGTTAACACAAAAAATAATATTGAAATCCGCTTATAAAAACAAAAAAATAATAGTATTGTACATAAATATAGAAAATGTTTATTCGATTCTTACCTGACAAGCAAATTGCAACGCAATATATTTTCATATTGATAACATTCAGTTGTATGTCCTTGATCCTTTCAACTAAAAAACTGCATTTTTCAATTAAAATTCTGCTTCACTACACCACACACAGATAATACGCCCACTATTCAACACCGGCCTTCTCCTGTTCCGGAAATGTATATCTCTACCCAATGCCATGCAGCTGTGGTGTTTCTCACATGACTCAGTTGATAGAAATGAAATCTGCTGGACCCAGCATTAAATAGCCAAATTGATTGGAGGGTAACACGTGAAAATGCCCGTAGTGGTGCCGTGTTTCGTATCCTTTGACGCATTCAATAGCAGCTTATAGCAGCAGCAGTTTTCCTCGCTCGATGGTCACACCTGAAACAGAAAAAAAAAACAGTGGTACAACATTAAATAAAATTTCATTACAACAGATATTTTCGTTGTTAAAATGTATTAAAGTATAAAAGCAAGCCTTCGAGTAATGGAAATGTTAATTAATAGAGCAAAAGCTATGTGGGCTGAAATACCAGCGGTGTAATTTTCATTCATTGTCACGGTACCCAACAATATTTTAAATTGCCCTTGTCCAATGTTTCACTTTATATATAGTAAACGCGACAAAATCCTTTTGATTCGTTTTCGAAGAATAACACAATGTTTAATTTTGTAAAAAGGAATCCATTTGTGTTAATTGAAAGAACGTCAACAGAATATTTAAATCAGGTTTCGTTTGAAGATTGTATCAGCTAGGAGATTGTCAAGCGAATAAATGTGACAACGATAAAATAAACTCTTGGTAAATAGTAACTTTTTCATTCTAAATTTCTTTTGTAAAAAATTATCAATGCATTTATTAAAGTTTTTGAGATACAAATTGAGGTTTTCAGAATGTACCTACTCAGATAAATTAGTCTATAACAGAAATTTTTTAATTGTAAGTCACGGGCATTATAGACTAGCAGTGTTAAAAAGGTTTAAAAAAATTATTGAATGTTTGAGTACTTGTATGTATACAGTAAGAAACTGGGCCTAAACAATTTTAAAAGGTGCTAGACAGCCAGACTACCATAAGAGGTGTATTGGAATGGAGTGGTTAAAAAATCGAAAACATCTACACGCATTTATGATTTCGGGTTCAGGTTTTTGGGTGCACATGTTATAATACAAATATTTGACGTGACAGGTCCATGGAACTCTGGACCCAGCTTCTTACAATCTTTCCCGCTGTGCATGTTTTACTCGTATTCTTTAGACCAATGCAAGAGACCTACTGTTAAATGGGTTGTCGGAAGGGCAAGTTTT
Organism: Xylota sylvarum; assembly: GCA_905220385.1. Classification (NCBI taxonomy): domain Eukaryota; kingdom Metazoa; phylum Arthropoda; class Insecta; order Diptera; family Syrphidae; genus Xylota; species Xylota sylvarum. The sequence goes on from LR999957.1 coordinate 126,822,780, forward strand.
GTTGTTGAGTTCAGGCAGGGACCGGAAAATACTTATTGGTATTGTCTGGTACTCGAACCTTGAACCAATAGAAAATCAACCAAAGATGACAGAACCACTTTAAATTATTATTAGATGAATAAGAGTGAGGAAAATTGCTACTTACTTAGACGAAGCTGACGATTACACATTTCTACACTTTAATTTGATCTTCGTCCGATATAAGCAAAGAAATGCTCTTGAAGTCTGGCTTTGTGGGTCGAACAGTAACCGCGTGTCAGCTCAATAATTAGTCTGTAAGCGGCATGGATGTCACAATAAATCGATACTTCAATGACCAACTTTTCAGTAAAATAAAGCAATCCTAATAACACACAACCCCACCCAATCTCAACATACCTCTCCGATATTTCAAAACCGAATACCAAACACACTCACTGGCCGCACTAAAACTCTAAGTCCATACGTATTTGTCCCAATTAAATTCAATTCGTTGAAAATTTTAATTGATTGTGCCACAAAAACTGTATCTAACACAGTACAACAGGCCGCATTCAGGCGCATAACCTTTTCATTTTCAACCTACAAAAAAGGGAAAAACACTGTAACAACTTTTTGAAATTTTCAAGTATTTCTTCGTTTTTGTTTTTAAGCTAATTCCACACCCAAGCGCATGCAGTAAAAGTTTTAAATAAATTGCACTGCACTTGTACACATATTTTTTATATACCCAAAATGTTGATATAGACCTCTCTTCTGCATCATCCCAATACTTTCCACCTACACCGTGTGGAAGCAATAAACTGCATACGGAACATCTAGCTACATACTATGCTCTTGCATGGTACCCTGATGACGGCGACGTCGTTATTTTCGACAGTGCTTTAGTTTAGTTAGCCGTAATGGTAGTTGGCTCCGATTCAATACACTCAGGATCAGCATCACCAGTGGTAAAGGCAATGAGTTGGATGCATGTGTTTATTATTATTTTCATCCGCCTACCTACCTTCAGTTGGACTCTCTGAATATGCTAAGGTTGAAGGTTACAGCAAAAAAAAAATAGAGTTACAATAAATGAGAGTTAAAAAAGCGATTATATGACAGAATAAAAAAAAAAATGTGCCCAAAATAAAATAGACAACTTGGATGAATACGGTTGCAGGTTGGTTTTGTGCCTATTCGTTCAGAATTGCAAAAAAAAAAAATAAAATACATATACAACATGGAAACATGTTAAACTTTTATCGCGGTAAAGGACATACACGGCGCCACTAGGGAATATGCTAGATTATTTTTTGTGATCAAAGCCGGTTGACCTTCGACTTTAATAATAGCAAACCAACAGAATCGCCGTACGATGAAAAATCGAGAAAAAAATCGAGACACTTTGTATATTGTGCAATTTTTGTCCTATGAAACACGTGAAATTCCTCTGGGGCCCCGAATGTTTGACAGGATATCAGTTGAGAAAAAAAAATGGACTTCATAAAGGAATATAAAATTTGTTTCCTGAAAACAAATAAGCTGAGGGGAACTTGCCCGCAAGCACAGTTGGCTGTTGAATTGAACAGGGTGGACATGTACATTTGTATGTATGTATATATGAACATATTCCTAGAAGCTAACTTAAATGGTACTACAGTTCGGGGTGAACGTGGGTCTCCACACGCTCTTAGAAGTATAACTTGTAAATATATAACAACATTGAGTAGATAGTCAATTTATGTGAGCGTATTACAGTTTTTTAAGCTTGCAAAATTTTAACTTGAGATTGATATTCATACATACATACACGAATGTGTATATGTTTATAAGAAAGACTCCAATCACCTGTTGATAGAATCTTAATTTGCTACGAATTAAATTCCATACTTCAACTTAACCGAACCTAAGCCATCCCGATTAAGTACCATTAAAGACTGATTTGCACAGCTTGTGCAGGGCTAATAGAAATACATTCACTCATGATCACAATGCCTTCATTCGAGTACATAAATGAGTCTACATCTTAAGTGCTCAATCCTTTTCCAGCTGTTAGTGTCATCCGATGAGTTATAATCACAACAAAAGCAGAAAATATCCCCATAATCCTGCAACTGCTCCCGGGTAGCCAAATACATTGTTATTCTCATTTGGTCGACGAGTAAAACTAACCCCATTGCTCAATGACAAATGAGAAGACCATATAAGAATCCTTTAGCAACAATGCTATGTACACAAGCGAAGCAAATCACCCAAGGAGGGATTGACTAAAGCTCTTCATGGCTAGAGTTGGTCACAACCATATCCTACCTCTAGTCTCCCACTTGTTGTTCGATTATCCTTTTGATAATTCATTATCATCTTATCCTTTTTCATTTACCCAGGCACACCCACAGACACACGCATATACACACTGACTTAGCAATTCATATAGCTTGGTAGTACTAAATTGATTTTTTGTTATCATCTTCTTGTATGTACCATGTTGCCTTGTATATACCAAGTTTATCCGAATTGACCCTGAAACTAGAGGGTGGTGTAAAAGTACCGACGTCACCAATGTCATCACATCCCTCCGAACTCCTTCCATTCGCAAAAACGTGCCCAAAGGAAAACTTTTGTTCATAAATTAAATGGGAATGTTTATTATTAGAATGTGGTCAGCATGAAATACTAAGTGTCCTAGTAGCGGTCAGCGTTCTTATAGAAATATATGCTCTGTTGCCTGGTGATGCAAAAAGAAAAGAGGAACAGGAAAAAGAAATCCTGCTCATCAAATAAAAGTTTCTCCGCTTTCATTTTGTTTCCTTACTGTGGGTTTTTCTTCTCTTCTCTCTTTTCTTCTGGCTTTCAAAAGAAACCAACTGACTTAGTTCCTCGCTTTAGGTGACTATTTGCTGTTGTTTGTGAGAGGATCAAAATGGATAATTTCTTTGTACACCGGGATTATGTAGATGTAACATTCGTTAATGAGAATCTCACTTGTCCTTTTGAATAATAATAATAATGATGACGATGATGATGATGATGGCAAGAGGAATATATAACATATAGTTGTTGAATTGTTGATATACATACATACGTATCTACTTATTCGGTTGAGCGATGGGAATACATCCAATAAGTCTACAAACTAAGAACCGATTTACTGCTGAATGGAACATATGTTAGTATTTCCGAATATGAAATTTACATAAAATATATAGTGTAGGTATTTATGTTGGCAGAGTGGATGCCTTTGTGTCGTATTATGGTTCTACATGTTGAGCAAGTAAGATGAACTTGCATTTTATGCAGAATTTCGTAATAGAAATAAATGCTTCCTGTTGACTTTTTCGAATTTAAAAAAAAAACTGAATAATTGCTTACTTAATGTTAATAGGTATATACGACTACTATGTTCATATTTCAGTTATGTTTATTTGTTGATGATAGATACATACATATGTACATATGTTTACTTGTACCTATAACTATAGGGCAAGTACTGATTTCTTGATTAATTTCAATTTTAATAATCAAACTTGAATAACTACATATAACCTATACATTGGTTTAGAAAAGTGGGGCCGTCAATTTTGGCTATCTGTCTGTCTGTTTTTCTGTGAGTAATACTGCAGTCTTAACGGACGGCATTTGTAATCAATGGAGCGAATGACATGATAGCGCAAATTATTCCATGTAATGAGATTCACTACCTCCTTCTCTATTGACAAACTAGTATTATCTGATTACCCATTTGTCAAAGAAACCACTGGTGTATTGTCTGTCCATAAAGAATTGGAATTTAATTTCTTTGTGTCGGGAGTTATTCGTATTTAATTTTTTATAATATTGTGTTTATAATAAATGGATAGAAAATAAAAAAAAGCACTTATCATTAGTATTTAAAAGAAAATACTCAAACCACTGGCGCATATTTTGATTCAATAACTAATTAAATTTAATATTGAATCAATTGAAATGAAATTTGTTGAAAATATGAGAGTATGAGTATGTAATTCTCAAAACCAATAACTGCCGGATATGAATGAAAATCAGAAAATAAATTGCAATTTCTGTTTGAGGGACCGTTAATATAAATATGTATATTTTTTATTTTTTCTCAATTGGCGGAGTTTTTTTTGCACTGAATTTAAAAGTGGAAATATGTACATACACATTTACATACATATGTATGTATGTGTATAGTTTACATTTATCATTTTATTTATAGTTCTGATAAACATAGGCTTTATTTATTAGAAGTTTTACGAACCAACTGCATTTACACATTTAAAAGAACAAAAGTCTAAAGGCACAGAAACTACTATTGAACAATGGATCTATCATAGCTTGAACTTGTGGATTCACTACACAGCATAATGACAATATAGTACGTAACATGTTGCATAAGGTTTTTCCAACGCTATCAGAATCTGAAGGGCAACAATAAATCAAAAACTCGATCACCCAAATACTAAAGATACACTTAAAGTTCGACGACACAATTTGATAACGCTGCAATAATGGAGGCATAACACCAACAATACATTTTGTGAAATCCAATAAATTGATGTTCTTAAATGAATGTGCCATCCACTACTTGTGCTGTATTATTTTGGTTTCCCAAACCATACAACGTACTATGTGTCATAGGTTAGATCAAATGTCTAGCTTTTATAGTCCAATTCTAGTGTATGCACCCTTAGATATTGTAACTTGATTTTACGTACTGATGGCCATTGGAATTGCTGAAGGGAATTAATATATACTTAAGCCTCATAAATTATTGAATAAAATTAGAATCACCTTTGACTTCACTAGTGTTCTCACGTATTTCACATTTGCTTCTTGTAAGCAAACTATTACAAAAGCCTATGGCGTAAAGCTTTGCCTATATTATATTATTTGACTTAAAGGGAAGCAGAAATCTTAACTCGTTTTTCAAAGTATATATCTTATTCCCTTTATCGTGTTTTGAGAGAGAGGATTTCTATCGCAGTTTTCAACTCTAATTAGTCTTGTTTAAGGGTCATTCTAGTTTACTTCTTATCTTACTTCTAGCCATTTCATCGACCAACTTTAGGTTTAAATGATTTTTTTCGAAAATATTTTAGTTTACAATACAGTGGCGGTCAATGAAAAATAACTGTACTAACTATAACTGTTTCCTTTCGCATTATTTCCGAGTGGTTAGGATTATTTTGAATAAATTAAGATTTCATTGGGAACTGCTATTCATTCGGGTTTTTGCAAGTGTAAAGAAGAATCTAAAGGAAAAACAAGAACAAAAAAAAATTAATTATAACGTACTTGCACCTTAGTGCTATAAGTTTACAATTTTATAAGCACTGAAATTCATCTCATGTTCTTCTACACATGAGGCCCAATAAAGTGGGCTTGAGATTCTGCATTTTTGATGGAATTGATAATATTGACCTGATGCAGTTTCATCAGATTTCAAAAATTCTTTCTTTTGTACAAACGCACTCACTTTGTTCAGTTTGTTTAATTGGCTTTATGGACTTCTCCATCAAAGTAATGTCAAGTTTGTTTAAAATCTCAAATTCGAAATTTTATACGAAACCAATAGGCACTTGCCCTTTAGGTATATTTGCAACTAAAAAATACATACACATATTGATATATTAAAACGAAGTTTGGTACCTCGGTTAAGCCCCATCGAAAATATATGGAATTTCATGGGATTGAAAATATCAAAAACCAAGCCTTCGTCTATCAAAAACTAGAATTGTAGTTAGAAAATATTTAGTATGACGAAATTTTGATGGATGCAATAAAAAATCTTATATTGAGCCAACTCGAACTCAAGTTGATTTCTCTCCAAACCTCAAAATTTATTGGCCTTTCAACACACTGCCTATAGCTACAGTAATACTATGGCATTAACCATTAGAAATCCCAGAAAACACGTCGTCAAACGTCTGACAAATTTTGGAGAATTATTCGGATACTGCTAGGCCTTCAACCTCTTTGCGCAAGATATACGTACATTCCACTTCACTTATTTCTGATTGTTATTTAATTTTTTTTTAGACATTTAACAAGAGTACCAAAGCATGTAGACTTTACGTACTTTCACAAGCTTTTTATTTTTATTTTATTCTGAGAATAATCTGTACTTCAGTAACCCTTGAGAATATTTTGTATCCGTTTAAACGCTTATCGGTATAGGCAATAATATATTAATTTTGACGGATTTATGATCCCAGGATTAACCTGATAACTTGCAATGATTTTAAAACAATTTGGAATTCAGAAAGAGGAAATGTCTAAGTAATCTTTAACTCTGTACCGAATCTGCTTAAGAAAATAAACTCAAGAAACCCCACAAAGGCTTATTTGTTTGTTTTTTTTTTACTCACAAATCTATTACACACTCTGCTGATCTAATGTACCACGTATACTACCCACGCTAGAAAATCCCACCGCTGTCAACCCACATACTGATATTTTTTTTTTCTTTAAATTAAAAAAGTATAAATCGCATTTGGATAAATCCCAAAAGTCTATCATTGTCTCTGCTTCCCTTACTGAGCTTATCTGTCGCCGGATAAACAACAGCAACAAGAAACCACTTCAAGGATAATACATACATACATACATGCATACATACATACATACATATTAAAGAAGACTTTCTCCACAATAATTGCTATATACACGCAATAATAAACACACACATGACATCCGATCGCATAACATTAAATGGAATCCGACGACCCTGGGATAATTTAACGAGATGAAAATTAATTCCCCAGCAAGGATTAAGATTAATTAGGCAAAATCCTTCATTAATTTCAAGGCCACCAAAATGATGCCAAACAATAATGCCAGCAACAACTGAACGGGTGTCACGTCCTGGTCACATGTCTCCAATTATATTGGGCGAGCAGTGGCTGACAAATGCCCTTATTACAATGCCAATCACATGCCAGTTTTCTCAAATTGCGCGCGCCGTGGTCAACATCAGTGTTAATCTAATTAATTTGTAGATTTTTCTTACTCCCTCTGACCGACCCCAGTATGTTATTTCTATGTCCTGCTTTCTGAGTGAGTCATTTATTTGTCGTCCTTTTTTTTTTCTTCCAAAACGAAGCAAACCACCATGCACCGGATGTTGTTTTCAATTAATTTCATCTAAACGAAAAAAAAGGGCTTGTTCGTTACACTGTCACATAAATTTATAATGCATTACGTATCCCTTTTATGCGTGCGGTAACTGGTGTCCTTGTGTGGTTTCTTAATTTTATTGCAAAAGGTCTCTTATTCATTTTGTTTTTTTTTTTTCATTTGCTCCCTCTCGTCCTTTACGTTTTGATTTCAATATCTTTATATGAAATGTCATTTGTCAGGCTTGTAACGAACAAACAAACAAACAGACAAACATCCTTAGGGACAATTTATGAATGATGATTGCGGAAGTTTCCTTCACAGAGAGCGAGAGGATACATATGTGTATGTGCTTTTCGTTTCCTGTGTCGTTCCATCCACTCGAGCACGTATTCATATACCCAATTGGATTCTCGCAGTGGGAGAGAGCAAAACCTACAACAGCAAGGACTTCTTCAATTCACATCTTTTACAGACATATGTGTGTGGTGTTTTCGGAATTGAAGAAGGAACATCCTGCAACAACACAACAAAATCAAAGAAAAAAGGACGAGCCCATGGCAATCAACATGACTCGAATGATTAAAATATAAATTGTTTTCTGGCGAGGTTCTAGTAGGGAGTGTGTCATGGGTGGTTTCAGAAAATAACTTTATAAGTGAACGTATTTGCTTTTGCGGTTTTTTAGGGCCTGACGGACGACGCACAGCCAGGCCACCCAATGCCGTCGTCGCCTGGGGGAAAACGGAGACTTTGCGGTGCGTATGTCATCATTTCTGAGTAGTTTCCTGTTTGCAGAGATGATGATGTGCTCGCTTTGCCTCGATCCTGTGATTAGGCAAGCATATACATAAGGCAAAATGTAAATGCAATTTGACACACAGCCAGGCAGCAAGCGTTGCTCGCTTGTGGCGCATGATTTATTAAGTTAATTAAAATTGTTTTATTGTAAATAGTGTAGCCGTATATGTATGTATGTATTCAAATATTGTATTTTGTGGCATGATGTGATGGTGGGGGAAAAATTCAATTAGTCGGGCGAACTGTGTGTTGATATTAATAAATGGAGGCATTTGCAAATGGTATTTGAACAGCGGTAGAGTGTGCCTGAAAGAGAGCTTTTAGCCTCTTGGATGATTTAATTAAAATATTGTGCCCAAGGACATTCCGGATATGAGGTGCACAGATTTCAACTCATTGTTTACATAAATGTAATAAATATACAAAAAAAGATTGATGTGGATGTTTGATGTTAACTCAACCATACATTTTGTAAGGAATATAAACTTTGACAGGTAGTATTAAACTGTGAAATGGTGATGATAGGAGCATAATAAAGGTTCAAAGCCCCTGGATGAACTAAAAGATGAACGAATGGAGAGTTGCTGATTGATTGGAATTAAAAAAAAAACATTGCAAGGAATCCCCCACATATAGCCTTCTGGAACTCTACTCCAAAGCCGAAATGAGAAATATCGAGTGGTAGTACTCAATCGAGCTCAGTATACAAAATTTAATTGAAGCGTTTATGATTCTCAACAAATAGAGAAAGTATAAGGATTTACGAATCTACCTATATGTTTTTGCAACTGGTAATCCTACGCAAATCTTTGGGTCTAGAGGAGGAAGATGATGATCGGCTCGGGCTCCTGTAAATGGCGGTGGTATCTCGCCAGCCGCCTTACGTAAAAAGCAGAAACCGACAAACTAGAAGTTCTTATGATTCCTAGTTTTGTTAGATTTCGCTTTAACCTTCGATTCTTTGAGACAAAATATATTAAATATAAATCGTTTAAAAAAGATTTGATGGAGAACTATATATTTTAGAAGGTAGTGATAGTTACATAGTCAAAAACTTACATAGGTACATAGGTAGCTATGTCATTTAGATTATAAAAAAATAGCAAAGCTCCGAATTAAATGCCATAGAGCAGACCTAATGCATATACAAATATTTGGCGCGACAGGTCCTTTGGAACCCTAGTTACTCACAGTTCCTATTGCCTGTTTTATATTCTTCACAAGAATGGAAATAAATTACTGTTTAATGCGGTGTCCAAGGTTAATTTTTTTTAGAAGCTTTTCGTAACTTTTTTTCTCTCGGATGTTTGTCAGATGCTCGCGAGAGGTGGGACTATGAAAAAATTTTTGGTGTTGTCTGAGGATCGAACCTCAAACCAAACCACTTGAGCCACGGAGCCCATCTAATGTCCGATGACATTCGCAACGAACCTCAAACAATAAAAAATAAAAAAAAATTTTGTATTAGGGTGGGCATGCTCATACGCGACCCATTCTTCACATGAATATAAGCGACCTACAGTTTTATGCTGCAATTTATTTATAAATGGGATTTTACGTGGTAGGTAGAATCGTAAACAAAAAAGTGGATGTTGTCATTAATCATCCATGCCGCCCACTTTCCGGCTCACACAACTTAGAGGTGTCAAGTAAGGTGTAATTTGTTTCATCAGCATTTGCTCGAAAAACACGGATAAGTTTGAGTGAATGTAATAGAATTGCTTTGGACACACGTTAAAATGTAATAAACATCTCTCCATTTTTTATTTGAATCCCTCCCGATATTAAATTCCATAAAAAATGTTTCATTCAATTCACTAACGTTCACGTTTTGCCAACCCTTCATCAATGAACGCAATAAATCCATGTCAATCGTAGCGTAACACATTTAAAAAACTATCACCAAGGTTATAAAATTATCTACAAGTTGCTATAAAGTTCAACCGAATGCTGCAACTCTTGCTCACTCATATTTCTCACATCGATGGTTTTGAGTTAAACTTTTTCCATTTCTACCAAGGACACACGAGGCCATAAAACGAAACAAAATTACATGCTTCTTTTTCTTCTTTTTCTATTTCACTGCATTATATTTCCTTGCGCTCTCACCCTATCTAAGTATTAAATTAAGTTTGGACATCACCTCGTATACACCCATGCAATAATATCTTCCGCATCCTTGCAGCTATACTGTCATGTCATCATAAAGTCGACAACTTTATTAAATCCAATTTGCTCTGCTTGAAGCTTTCAGCTATCCTTAGTGAATTGTTAAATTCTCTTAGCAAAATCGTAACGAGTATACAGACATGGACGATAGTCCGCTAGTTTCCCACCAACAGTATCCTTGCCTGGATTCCATTATTGTTATCAACATTTTTCATAAGCATCCACTTTGTAGCCCATTCAATATTGTTTGTCTGTCTGTCTATGTTTTTATTTTTTTTATTTTTTTTTTATACAGCGGGACTATCATGTACACTTGGACGCATAGGATGGTTGGATTTAGTATACATATAGCTAGGGCATAAGGCAGATACAAACTATGACGGTACAGCTTTCAGGTATTTTCTTAGAAAAAATGTAATCACTGCTTTTAAGACTATACGATCCGATAAGAATTCCAATTTAACGGTGTTTTTAGTCTACAGTTTACCAAGTTATGGACAGAATAAGATTTCGTTTCCACTTTTGTAAAATTGATTGCCTATATAAATTGTTTCTTTGGCAAGAAATGAATGCTTTTTAGTACTAAATCGTTTTCTTTGTAGAAATGTATCGACTGCCGAATGCACTTAGAAGAATCCCTTTTCATATCCATTCATCGTATGTTTTTCTTTTTAGATTTAAATTGTAGTAGGAATGTATGTATATTTATAGTCCTGTCGGAATGCTTTTAGGATTTTTTTTTTATATCTTGTATTTTTATTCGTGGTAAACGACGTGCTCATAAAGATTACTTGTTTGGTACATGGAATAGAAACTACTCTACCAAGGTTAGGATGTCTACTTTGTTCCGTAATAGAATGTCGAGAGCAGACTATTCCTTTAAAATTAGGTCAGTCTTGATGTTTTTCTTAGGTACCTACTATTCCCTTTGCTAGCATATCCTTTTTAACAAGACTCGCGTGTGCTCAATAATTTAATTGAACATATGGGAGTACTATAAAGTTGTTGTACTCGTATTTCGTGGGAGCAACCATGGTTACTTACATGTCACGTTCAGAATGTTTCCATTTTTATACTCTTTCTTCTGTGAATTTCTATGTAGGGATTATTTCATTTTAATATCAGCTTTGCCTTCATTGTATATACTCGACTCGTTCCCTATGGGGTGGGCCTTGCATAGAGTTCTTTGTCTGCAAATTCTATTTGAAAAAGAAAGCAGTTGTACTTAAGCATTCGGTTAGGTTCAGCTCTTCCTATTTTGCAATTTAAATTTGATATCTGATGTGGTGTTTCGATTATTGGTTTCTGATAGTGTCCCTTGTGTATTAGAAAATGAATTCCTTTACAGGTTGCGCTGATAGTATCGCAGTTCTATTATTTTGGTAGACTATGTGCGGGTAGTCTTTGTCAGGTAATCGTACTACCTATATACACTCTCTGCATAAGTATTTAGAAACTGTAGAAACTGAAATTGTTCAAAGATTAAATAGTTTTTATAAAGTCGTTATTTTTTCATTTAATTTACGATAAAGTACCTCTGGACGAGGAGTTGTTATTTTCTGATATAGCAAAGCATTAATCAAGAGTAGGTGCTACAATTATGGTTTAGATTTTTATACACTCAGTACGGCTTTTATTCTAAAGATTGTTTTGGAAATGGTAATCAGTGGTAATCTCAGTCATGAAAATCATCACCCTATGTAAGTACAGATATATTGATAATCAAATCATGCATTCTGTACGATTATAGCGCAACATTTCAGGCTTGTAGGTTTAACTTTTACGTACTGATGTTAAGAAAATTTTTCAATTCTGTTCGTATAAAGCAGAATCACATACATTATGCAAGCAACTGCAGTTTCTGAGAGGTGAGGCACTGAAAACCACTTTGGTCTTTTCTGGAATTCGACCCACTTAACTCTGAGGAAGCCAAACATTTTCTCAAAATTTAAAGCAAAAAAAATTGCAATATTTATGGTTATTTATGAAGTGACCGCAAATGCGCTTCTATAAAATGTGTTATCATTTAAATACATACATACATACATATTTAATTAGTTTAAAGCAATCGAATCGAAAAGTCGATACACGTACCGGCATTCTTACCAAACCGCCCACAGTTGTACAAACAAAACAATTCTTAAAATTTCGTATTTTACTTTCTTATTCAATATATGTATGTACAAACATAAGTATTTATATTCGAAATATGTAAAAATGGACATGGAAAAATCAATTCATTTATAACTGACTAAAATTCCATATGAAAATTGATGAAAAATTCAGATGAAATTTTATCAGAGCTGAGAGAGAAACATCTATCAAAACATAAACGAATATTTTTGGTGGCATGCAAGAAAAGAAATCCGGATGAAGCGATATCTGTGCTCTACTCTTCTTGGATGAATAAATCTTCTTTGTCCGTTTGTACAAATTGACACTGTTCTTTTGTCTGCAGTTTTTGATGATAGACTGCAAGTAACATGTTCGTATTTTAAGGCAAAGCTTCGGTTCATTAAGAAGGCTACTCTTGCTAAACAGTAAGCTTGTTGATTACTTTAAAAACCTTCACGACACGGTATCCAAACCACGGTCACTGTATACTTTACCTATATTTAGGTCATCCAGGGCTTTATTTGTAGCCATTAGCACCAGCATCGATGTTTTCGTTTTTTGAACATCACGTTTTGGGACCCTAGAGTTGTCTATTATATTTGAGTACAACGCATAATATCACGGCGGGTATATTTTTTTTAATTATAAGCTCTTTTGAATAGTTATGGTTGTGTCAGGCTTCAAAAAAAACTTTAGATCCCGTCTATTTCCACAAAATTTATCCAAAACAAGTGCTATCACTTGCAGGATATTTCATTTTTATGGTTACAACAAATTTCATTCGTGAAATATATGGAAACCTTTAGAAAAACTGTCAATACTTTTGAATATAAAAAAAATTATTTTGAAACAAGTAACCTACAAAACTTTTTCAAGCAAATCCTTATTTAATTTGTTTTGTCTTCTCCCACATACATATACATATGTATGTATATGGTTTTATTCCTCATCTTATTGAACATTTTACGTCTTTTGTGTTACCAAACAGAAATACTTTTTCTCCCTAAAAGACACATAAATAACGGCATTAGACATCCCCACTTCAAATTTCTTTTAAATTTATTGCTTCTTTAAAAGGTCCCTTAATCATTTTTATTTGCGGAAATTATAGGATTCCCATCGTTTCGCCCAACCCCTCACTTAAGAAACCATTTTAACAACATCAATTTTCATTACTCAAGCACTTTTCTTTCCATTTTAAATAATCCTTTTGAATTTCATCCTTTTTCCTTTTCCTTCTAACCCAACCCAAGAGGAGCTTTGAAGCCATCTTGACATTTGCTGTAGCAGGAGTTCTTCTCCATCAAAGAAATGTATGTTATGTTGACCATTCATCAATCTACCTTACAATCACCTGAGGTGGAAGTATAAAAAAAAAAAAAACTAATCGTAAATCAGTACTCCTTAAGCTTTCACTACTCTGACCTAACCTAGGAGGTCAAGATACAGGATGACGACTGATCGATGACAAATATTGATGGTTTCTTTAGGTTTCAGTGAAGGGCAATGAAATTGAATGATGACGCTAACCATCGCACTCTCATCCTTTCGATGATTAATTTTTAAATTCAACTTTGGGGGGAATCGTAGAAAGATATAAGCTTTTACACCCTTAACATGAGTATCGATTACAGTGGGGATTATTTCAAGGAACGATAACCTGCATTATGGAAACGCTACCTGTCTTAACTCATACCTTTCGTAATCAAATAAAACCCAATGTTTTTTTTATCCCCTCTGGAAATTCAATTGCGTTGAGCGAGGCCACTGCTCCACAGTCCTGATATTATCATCGTCCGCACCTGCTGTTTTAAAGAATACTTCTGTGTATTTTTTTTTTTTTTGTGTAGAAGAGATTTCAAGCTGCCAGATGGCAGGGTAGGACAATTCTTGTGATACTAGGGAAAGATTGGGATATAAAACTGTTTGTGGATGAAATGAAAATGAAATGATAGAGTAGCCTCGCTGGCATTTTTTTTTTCATTGCTATTTCAAGAAATGTTAAAGTTGCATTCAATTCGAGAGAATAGTTCTTGACTGCACTTTAAAGTATTACTTTTCCCCTTATCGCTTAGTTGATGTTTTGCGAAGGAACTGTTATCAGACAACAGCATTGCGAAATCCTTAATGAGGGTATATTTAGATATTATAGATTGTTAATGTTTTAAAAGCTTAAGATACTTAATTGGTCCCGTAATCTGTTTTTTTTCCTCTGAGCTAAAATGAAACGCTTAGTAGAACACTGGTTTTTGTGAAAGAGTATTATTTTGAATCAAATATTCGACGGATCGAATTTTAGTATCGTCGAATTGTGAAAATGTACCTACTTATTTGATATGAAAAGACGTTAAGGGTTCTATCGTCACATGATGATCGTGTAGGACCATTGAGATCAGCAGCAAATCCGGGCAATACTATCAATGCCTATCAATGATTGCTGATGCTGTCAAAAGCTAAACAAAAATGGGAATTCTCAGTAGTCCAATGCACTTCCCACTGAGCTATGCTATGAAAAGCTCAAACCACTACTATTAGTTTTAATCCACAATGCTTCTTTTCCCCAATAGTCCACCATGAGAAAGATCCAAGAAAAAAACAGTATCAGTGTTATTAAGGTCGTTAACCTTTCGAAACCGCAATTTTAAACCCAACAACAGTCCCCATTCATCAAGATTCTTTGACTTTCGAGTAATCCCTTAAGCGTTTGCTTAAACTTCATAATTCACAACTCAGCGATTGCGATATGATATCCGTCCAAGCAGATATCGGTTTAATTTGAATTATGTACCCGAAAACGCGTGTTTCGTATATTTTCCGGTCTATAGTTTTACATTTGAGCCCAAGCTCTGCCCCCTAGCGGTTTCTTTTCAGGATCAGGGCAAAAACAAAAATTACTGTAAAGTCTATTCGAACCCAAATCTTTCTAAATGTAAATTAAGCTGACTTCACACACGAGGCATGTGCCACATCCCCTCCATCCTCGATAACTAACTCGAAAAGTATTTGGGAAACAAACCTAAAATGCTAACATTACAATACCCTCTAAGGACGTGTCAATGAATACAAGCAGCATCAAAACGCAGGGAGAGAAAAAAAAAAAAAATCAAACACCAAAACGTTCTCCATCGCCCACAACCATACTCAATCTGAAAAGGGATATGTGAGTAAGCCGTAAGGATCCCTTCGTTTAGTTTTTATTTCTCATTTGATACACAAATTTGATTTAATCATATCCCATCGGAGAGAGTGACTTAAACAAAACTAGTAAAGGCCATGTAAATACGCATCAGGATAACACATTCCAGCAGCAAAAAACAACATACACACATGAGCCCACACAAAAGCGAATGATGAATAAATTTATGATAATCGCTTTTCTTTTTTTACAGTTTTACTGTTGCCAGTCTGTCATCTTCCCGTTTTCTTGGTACAATAAAACCGATCAGTGGCATTGGCCCATATCCTCTTTGATTGCGGAGTATCCTTTTTTGGATCCCTACACCCTTAATGTGCTTTGAAACAGAAAAAAAAATAAAAATGCGCTCGCACACAATTCAATTCACTAACGTAATTTCAAATGTAAAATTTACACCCTTCGAGTAAGAAAAAAGAAACGAAAAGGATTCGTAAATTGAGGTAAAATCGAAAAAAAGCGGCTTTTGTGTGACCTTACACGAAAGTATGAGCAAATGCGCAAGGGAATCCCAACCCAAAATTTAAAAAAACAAAAAAAAAAAATGTACAGAAACATCAACAGGATCGCAGTGGAGGTAAAACGAAAGGATTGCACCATGCCGCCGCACACACAATTTCCACCCAAATATCCTTTAAATTTATTTCCTATGGGAGAAATGCCATTTTATCAGTCCCCAAAGGATAATGGAAAAAAATTATGCAAAAATTTATTTTTTCTCCTGCGACTCGTTTCTATGTACATATGTACATATATATATGAACTGAGGCTGTCTGTGGTTATCCCCATTGACTGGAGTCGTCCTTCATTTACATTGCACTGTATTGAAAAAGGATTCTCATATGTAGATTTCTTTTTGTTCAGTCCGGAAATTTTAAGGAATAAATCGAAAAGCAATGAAAGCCTACGTTGTCTGGCAAATCCTTTTTACATTTTTTATTTCTTCTGATTGAGGAGTAAAAATTATGTAATTAGGGTCTTTTGTCAAAAAGTCCTATAAAGGCTGCAAAGAGCTTAAAAAAAATAATACCGGCTATGTAATTTCTGATGTCAATTTTCGTCTTTTTGATTCACTTTGATTTCGGTGTAAATTGTTTTGTGTAGATGTATATTTTGTTTTCTTTCCATTTACCCAACAAAAAAAAGAAAAAGGGACACAAAATCAGAAAACATCGGTAAAATGAAACTACTGCACCCATACCTCGATATTCCAAAGTCAACCGGGAGGACGCCATCGTTCTCGTCGCACACCGAAAACGTGTGAATAGAAAATAAGCATTGTTAGGGCTAATGGTCAAAGTCATTATCCTTAATGGTTTTGAAGGGTGCCAAAAGAACAATTTGTTTGGATTTTATTTTTATTCGAATGAATGAAAACAAAATGGAAAAGGACACGTAATTGGAGATTGCTACACTGCTGGAATCAGAGTAGAGTTTAAAAGTTTGGTTAGGGTTCAAAAGATACACTGCGACTGATAGGAGCAGAAGGAAAATCACTGTGCCGAAAAACTAATGGGGCAGAGCCGTTTAAATTCGCTGTGAGTACCTTTGGGAAGTTTATTTTAAGGATGGTGTTTCAGTGCAGAGGGTAGTTGAGGGTGAATAAAACTCGAATTGAAGAGATGGGCAAATAGAAGATCGTGAACTTAAACTTTTATTTAGGCATAATGTTTTTGTTGGAACATCAACTAGTAGATTGGATACATTGGAACCTTTGAAAATTACCATGGAAATGTTGCAATGGGTATGGTGACTAAGATGGAAGGGGGAATCATTGTTGATGCGAATGTCTGACATTGCATTTTGAAAGTGAGATAAAAAGAGAGATAGGAAGATAGAGAATACGTGCAGAGTTTCATCCAAATTCTTAAAGCATTACCCTCCATTTGTGCACTTAAGTAAAGAACTAAATAGTTCTTACTTGTTTTTTAAACTAATGAAAAAACATACAGAAAAGATATCATCCGTCTGGAAAGGATGGTATAACACAATACCTTTGTGTCAGCCCTACTAAATTGTGCTGCCATACTGCATAATTTTTTTTAAGTTACAGCGACAACTTCGAATGCTTCAGGATGTTATATGCAACATATCATAAAATTCGGTTTTTTAATAAAAATGCCTCAAGAAAATGGGCGCAGCTTTAGATGATGTATGGGTGAGTTGTACATAATTCGAATACCGCAATATTTGGTTTTAATAATTATATACTCATAATAAGTATCTGAATGTTTTTCGGAATATTTGAAACAATCGCTATAGTTGTAGCATGCTACTGTTTCTTACTTTGTAGCCCTATCGGGCTAAATGTATGTCCAGTTTTTCTTTAACTTGGACTTTTTTTGTGGTTTAAAAGCCTTTGATTACTTTCACAATATTTAAAACAAAGCTCAAGAAGAGAGAAAAGTTTGAAAGAAAAGGTTAGGTGTTTATTTCATAAAATTGTATCTCGTAACCCTTACTATGAATTTGAAAACTACGTAGCTATTATTCAAAATTTCATTAGAAACAGGTGCTAATGAATGGTCAGAATATATATCAAGACAAGTATTGGTTTCCTGGAAAATCCAACTTGCCATTACTAGCTGTGATGGAGAATTTCAAGAAAGTGGGTCCCTCAATTCTGAAAGCTGTCTGTCTACACGCTCGACTCGAGTATGTACCCCCCCAAAATTTGAGGCAAAATCTTAATTTTCATTCTAACCTCAAAACTAAGGTTGCCTACTTTACTACACGATTTTCTCGAAAACGACTTTAACGATTATGATAAAATTTTGTATTCGGGATAGTTTAGATATGAAGGCACACCACGTTTTACGCTAAACTTACGTAGATATAACAATACTTTTGAAAATTGCATATTTCTCAGCTATTTCTTCAGAGATTGCACTTAAACATAATATCTGAGAAAATTATAACATATGCAAGAAATATGCATATAACGTACGAAATGGGACATCGCCGCCCACTTCACAAAAATTTAACTTTTTTAAGAATTACTACTAGAAATCGAAAAAAAAATTTGAAGGAAAAATTTATACATACATAAGTCATAAAGCTTTCCACAATTCATCTGAGCGGCATATATGTACATATGTATGGCTACGCCAACTTTTTAATAGTGTTTTTTAATAAAAGAAAAAAATCGGAATTCTTCCAGATAACATCAGGTCAATGCTATCATTATATTTCCATCAAAAATGCAAAATATGACGTCCACTTTATTGGGTCTTATATGTAAGAAGAACACAACTTGAATTTCAATGCTTATGACTTACAGCACAAAGGTGCAAGTACGTACATACGTGTGAAGTGATGGACTTTATTTCCACTTTATTGTCAAAATCTTATCTAAAACGTGTTACTCCACTAACCACCTGGATTCCAGCAAACTGGATAACAGATAACCGATACTGTAGTACAGCATTAAGTATTGGCTTTTAAATTCAACCTTATTCCGGGGTACAAGTACTTTTCACTTCTTAAATATCCCTTACTCTAAAGCAAATCCCTTATCACTTTGATACCTGCAATCCTAATGAATGTATTTGACTAGCCATTTGTCCGGCTTTCCAGTAAAAACCGATTTGCCACCTCTGCCAAAAATACATCTCACTAAGCTACCGTACCTCATTGCAACCAACCAACAAGTTACGTAAAATCTGCTCCGGTAGAAGGCCAAAATTCCATTTTAGAAACATTTTCCCATAGCCCCCTCAGGAGTAATAAACAAACTTCTATACGGTACCATCCAATGATCCACCACCGAACTATTTAGTGTGCCAAATGTAAAATCCTCTCGATCTCTGTGCTAGTGCCTCTATCAGAAAGCCCACAAACAAAACATCGAAATCCTTTTCGTATTTCACCTAAAATATGTACATATGTCCTGGAAAACGCACCACAAGCCTCCTCCTCGTTCTGGGTGTACTCTGTGCTCTAGCTCACAATCCACTCCACGATGAATATTTATGGATTAAAATTTTCTGAATTGATGGATATTTCAACTGGAAAGAAGGAGGTGCCCTCAAACAAGATTGGAACTCCCCCTTTATCGCCTCCCGGGCCACCTATCGATTTACCGCATTTAATCCGCCGTGAAATGGAAATTCGTGCTCGTCGTCATCGTCGTTGTCGTAGGCTGGCTGCACTTACTTCTCTCCTCGATGTTTATTCGAATTTCTGGCATCGAGCCTTAAATGTTTATGCAAATCACCTCGACGCGGGGTTGTGATGTAGGCACACTCACTCGTGTATCATCGAAGATAGTAGAATTCCTTGACTATCGAAGCCTCTGCGCCGCTCAAACTCCCCAAAGTAATATTTGTCGAGAATGGTGTCTTCGTATCTTGGTATCGTGTCCTCGTTTATTTTCCACCAGCCCGGCAGTATGATCGTAAACAATTTTTTTTCGTTATACATACGTACGTATGTATGTAGTCATGTGTATGGGTACCGCATTCATGTCTGTAAAGACATGCTTTTTGGAAAATAGGCTACGGGTAATGTACCCACTCCCACACACTCTAACTATCAGACTTTGTAGTTTTGCTGCCACATTGCTTGCATTTACTTTGCTTTTACGTTGTGTTTGCTGTTGTAGCAACCACACCTCCTCGTCGTCGTCGTCGTTGTCGTGCAGTAGGAGAAACTTTTATCGCTGGCACTCTGATGCAGAACCGCAAAGCCATTAAAATGGTATTTGGTGAGATAAACATGAAATTTTGGAACGGCACCGTTTCCTAAGCCCACCTCCCGCTGCTGCTGGTGCTACCATCAAAAAAGCAACTATGTTTTCGTAGAACCCCTTTGCTCCCCATATGAACCGCACATGTATATGCATATGTGTCGGAGTATTAGGTGATGAACTTATCTATGCCAGAATAAGAGCAGGAATTGGATGCAATGCATGTTTGTGCGCGCTACAAGGATATGTTGCTCCTTTTTAGATTTCCTTCGTGTGTACATTTTCTGCAATTGCAATCCGCATAGTAGTTCGGTGCAATGAAATGAGATGAAGGGACTTATTTTGGATGGGAGTGTGAAATTGATACCATCGCCGGTTGTTTTCTACCCTTCTTCTGTAAGAGCATAAGGAGATGTTCTACTTGGTCATCCCCTTTTTGTGTGCGTAGGTATGAGAAACTTCTGCTTGCAACATTTTCTGTTGGTTTTGTTTCATTTTTTGGTGAAAAGATGTAGGGCAACATTTCGGTTGATTGCATTACAAGACCAAACTGAAAGTGCATTTAAAGTAATGACAGAAGCGTTTAAGGAATGAACGAAAATATCCGAAAAGTGGAGCAAAGTGAATTGTCACACAGAATAAAAAAAAATATTTGGCGCGTCAGGTCTATTGGACCCAGGGCATAGCTTTTCACAGCCATTAGGAGTAGTATATGTTCTGCCGAAGCAAGAACCATTCATGTTGTGTGTGTTATATTCTTTTCACGAATAGAAGCGATCTACTGTTTAATGTTGTTTCCGAAGGGTGCTTTGAGAAGTTTTTTCACTACAGTTATACCTTCGGATGTTTGTCAGACGTTCGCGAGAGGTGGAGCCGTGAAAAAAGTTTTAAGTGTTGTCTCGGGATTGAACGTCGAATTTCTTGCTCCGTAGTCCAACGCACAAACCACTTTACTGCTACCGCTACCGCTAAGATAGTAGAAGCTAAACAAGTAGAATTGGGTTTGTTATGTTCAGGCAATTGCACATTACGCTATTTTAAAATATTTAGTGTGATTGATAGAATTGAACTTAAAAAATTGTTATACCCTATCCTAAAGGTATATTAAGTTTGACATACTTTGTAACACAGAGAAATAATCGAGATCGACCCTATGAAGTATACATATATGTAAATATAGTCGTGATCAGTATCAATAGCGACATTGATTGAACCGTGACCATCCGTCCGTCCGTCCGTCCGTATGTCACCGCTTTTTGTGCTATGAATTTTGTAACAGGATGACGAAGTTTTATGACTGGAATCGGCGATTGATGTGATATGTGTTTCGGAAACTTGGCTTAGGGATGGCTTTAACAATGATACGTGTCGTCTCAGCGGGTATAACATTTTCCATCATGATAGGACTGGGCGTAGCGGTGGAGGGGCTGCAATTTATGTAAGAGAGGATGTAAAGTGTAGACTACGATATCTTTCTCCGGATGGTTGTGAAATTGAGTATGCATTGGTGGAATTGGTCAATAATGAGACTAAGCTTCCAGTTGTTTAGTCTGCTTACAGACCAAATAGAAATATCAGCTTGCTTCGCTGCATTAGAAGAAATTTGTCTTACTAGTCCCAAAATTATCCTATGTGGATACTCAATAGCAGCCTCCTCAATGATAACCATCTCACTGATGAAATGGGTTTCAGTCAATACAAATGTTCCTACTCATTTCTCTGAACAATCCTCGTCATTACTAGATTTTTATAGTTAGTCACAGAAACAAAGTTCTTTTCTATGATCAACTTTCGACACCAGCTTTTTGAAGGTATGACCTAATCTATCTTACCTCGGATGCTTGCTCCGCAATAAAGTTGTTTTGAAGACACATACATATGTACGTATGGCTAAATCGCATGTTTATTCCAGTCGATTCAATGCTTCTATGAACGGTAGACTTTTGTGGGGGAATCTGCATAATGCTGGGATTGGTTAATCGAAGAGTCATAATGTTGATAGTATAAATCCTAATGCACTAAAAAATCCACTGATATCCTCACAGACTGCGGGAGACACCAATCGTATCCCCCAATTGGCAGGAAACAGATTTGCTTCTGATATTGACTTATATACCGTATATTTTTAGCTCAATCGTAAAAGGGATTTTTCCGGTGCAATGGAAATCGGCCAAAGTTATACCCATTCCCAAGACACCGAGAGGTGACGAATTCAGAACAATTTCCATTTTGCCATTTCTGCAGAAAATGTTTGAGAAAGTTTTGTAAAAGCAGGTTAACCTGTATCTTACTATCAACAACATTCTGTCTTCCAAACAATCAGGTGCTGTTATAGGTGTTTCTGAAGATATACGGTGGGAACGTGTCATTTTTAGTTCTACTAGACTTCTCTAAAGCCTTCGATACGGTTAGGAATACTATTTTGTGCCAAAAGTTGTCATGAGAAACAAAAAGCAAGTTGTAAAAATAAACGACTTCTTATCGGACTTCCTATCTAACATCAGGGCCGTTCCACAGAGATCTATATTAGGACCCTTACTTACTTTTTCTCCCATATTATACACCTCGATAAACATGTACGCTGATAGCTCGTTTTAAGTTATACTCTAGGTTTAATAGACCACGTTGCGACATGCATTGTTAACAATTTTGCAAACATAGCGCAATGATCAAATAACAATGGCATTCTCTTAAACCCTAAAAAATCAAAGTGCATTGTCATCCCTAAAACGCCTTTAGACCTTTCATACTTTCCGTCCCTAACTATGAACAATGCCTCTATTAAGTATGTTGAATCAGTCACAGACCTTCAATTGTAATTTAACTTGGGACAATCACGTCAATCTGGCCGTAGTGAAGACTTATGGTATACTTCCCACTCTTTCACCCCAAAACGGGAACCTTACTTGTTAAAACTCTGTTATGCCTATACTTACTTACGGTTGTTTCGCAAAGTGATTAAGAGAGAACTTAATGCACTGGATTCTCAATAAGACACGCGACAACTATTGTAAAGTACATATACAAACTCCCAACCAAGGATTAATTTTTTATGACCACTGATCATTCCATGAAATTCTCTTTAATTTTAATTTAACATGAAAATTCCAATTACTGTGTCCCATGACCCTTTTATATATTTATATTATATTCCCATCTCAGCACCTAACTTCATCTAATTGCATTTTCTGCACTCCCTGCAAAAATTCTTGCAAGAAACAAAACACACTGAACCTTTCCTTCGACTCAATTATTGGCACTCAAAGCAGCAGTCTCCTACCAATTTAGAGTCGGCCTTTAATTAGCCATTTTATAGCCTTCACTTTGTGTACATAAAAATTTAAGTCATTGCCAAAAGAATTCACTCTGGCTTCCAGGATCATTCGTACGACTAAATCCATTCAGGATATTTCTGGCTGAAAAAAAAAATCCAATTAATGCAAACGGCATTGTCTGAAACGGCATTAGTTACCCGTCAGAAAATTGAGCTACACTTTCAAATTGTGAAAATAAATAAATATAAAACTACGACCAGCTGTAAGTGCAATTGCATTCCAAATTATTCAAGTTATCCTTCGGCTCGTGTCCTTTTGGATGCGGCGAGGAAGGTTGCAAGGTGCCTTGCAATTTTACATTTTGTTCGTTTTGTGTTTTTATTCGGTCAGTTGATACGAAATATTTTAATTTGAGGGCAGGATAGAAAAATACCATAGGCTGAGCCACTGGCCATGCTACCACACCGGTGAAATGGCCTTTGGTATTGCGCTTTTCAGACAAAATGGGTCAATTGGTTAATTTTGTTACCATTTTATTTTGTTTCTCCCTACTGTTTTACTCAAGAAAATTTAGTTTGTACTCTGGAATGCTAACACCGTTAGGGGATTAAAAACTCGTACCAGTCTTTATATGCTTTAGAAAAATTTTCCAGCAGAATGGCAATCAAAAAGTAACTGCGTCAGACGTCGTGAATTATCGTTTAAGTTTACAGTACCTAACAATTTTAAACGGATAAATTTACCAATCAGTCAACGAAACCATCCGTGAAATCCGTAAAAAATATTAGTAGAAGTATTAAGTTTTAAAACTGCTACCACCAAATGAACAGAAAATATGGTTGAAACCGAATTCGAAAAAAAAAATCCTTCTAAATTCCAGGAAATAAACTTTAAGGATATGGAACACAAAACTTTTCCAACAGAAAACCGGTAGTAAAAAAAAATAACGCCAAGTACCATGCAGTTGCACTCTAACTACCGCATAAATGCGCACATCCTGGACTTAAATAAAACTTTCTCTTGTGCATCGAATTGCAAAGTCAAAAGGGATACTTTCAAAGAAGAAAAACAATTTTTTTACGAGTACCAATTTTGGTTTGGTATAAATCTCTACTAAATATGTTTGTATGTGTGTATACCTCCTATTCGTCTTTGTCTCTCTCAATTCTATCAGAGAGGACACGAAATCAAACGTCGGGAAATAGGATGCTTCAAAATAGGAAAGAGAAAACTTTTCTTCTCAAGACAAACAAATTAATGTCGAAGTATCAATGAGAAAAGACAACGAGTTTGTTAAATACTGGAAAGAGTACTTCGGAACAAGTTCTGTTCTGCCAAACGAATCCAATTTTTATTGTGAAAGACGCTTAGCATCTTTGGTAAATCAATCAAACTCTATGGCCTTCGTGTTTCGTTTTATTATACACGACGCACATGTGCATGTACATTATGTATGTACATAAATAGACACATATGTAGAATGTTTATAAAACTTTCTGTAAAAGGTACGCCAAATTGACTCATTATCCTCTTATCTATATCGGATCTGGCCAGCACTTTATTTACTAAGATGGTCTTTGATTATGCAAGTTCCATCAGAATGATGAAGTTGATAATACTTGTAGTCTTCTTCTGCACACATTTAATTAATAATGGGGACACATGTAATTAAATGAATTTATTGGATTTTATGAGAACCTAGAAGGCAAAACATACATACATAAATGTGCAGATACATAATCTCCTTTCTATCTTTTAGCGTAATATCTGTAGGTTACGTAATTATCAGCATAATCACTCCTACAAAGACAGAGATGGGCAGCCCTAGTCAAATACATACTAATAATATATTTAGTCGAGATAAACATTTTGAATGAGTTCTTGTTCTTGTTCTGGTTGGCAGGTTGTGACTTTCTTGGCCTATTTGCTTGATGAAGAGTAGAGCTACTCAGAAATAATTAATCAATCATGTGAGTTTTTTTTTTATGAAATTGCTTTTAACTTTATTTGAGTGATCCGGTAGGTACCTTTGAGAGAAGTTATAAGTTTTGATGTATGAACTCTATGATGTCGTGTGGTAAGGTGCAAAAGAGTGCAAGAATGAAAGTTGCGTTAGGTCTCAGAGCTGCCATTGGACTGCATAGAAGAAATAGTTACTTTTTTTTCGTTTCGTCGATAGATATGAAATTATACCTTTCATGCGATAGGTCCTATTAACATTTCCCTTAATGCTTTGTTTAGAGCACTGTGAGTAAACTTATGCCATTGCACTACTATCTAAGATTAATTTTGTGTTCAAAATGTTGGTTGTTGAGGAGCTATCCAAAGGCAGATTATGTTTTCAGGGTTCAATATTGACGACTTTAACGCCACTATTAGTGAAGTTGATTAGTATTTCGGCACTCATACCAAACTCTATAGTGATGGGAGAACTGAACTCTATCGATTCAGAATGAAGTGGGCGCCGTGGACTACGGCGGGAGGTTTGAGGTTCGATTCTCTTAAAACACTTAACATTTTTTCACGGTCCCACATCTCGCGATTATTTGACAAACATTCGAGAGTATAATGTAACTGTCACCGTCATTGGTGCGAAGAATATAACAGCCTTGGCTCTTGTCTCTGGGCCCCGTGCGGACTTATAGCGCCAAATATTTGTATTTGTATTTGTATAACAAGATATAAGTCCACCATTTCTTTTTCTGTCAAAGATATGTTCATAGATGTATAGGACATAATTCGACTTGTGTCCTATTGAAAAGAGGCATACGACCAATATTTATATAAATAAGTGAACTGTGCGTTCACTGTGTGCTAAGTATAATCTATTCCTTATTTCCGTTCATTTTCATCTTGAAACTTTCAAACAACTTATCCCATTAAAAATAAAAGATTCAAAGACAACTTGCTCTCAACTACGCAATGGATTTCTCAAGTTGTTTCGACTAGGGCTGCTCAACTTTTTCTTGCCCGTTGCCTGGGTTAACTTTGGTCTTTTGTGACCAGAAGACTTAAAATATCGAGATATAAAAAGAAATTTATTTTGCAGCGAATTGCGTAACAGCGTAAGGAAATACCTATGCAAGTTTGTGGTTTGAACATGAATTAGACTTTCACATAAATCACCCACTGCATCAGCGGCTAAGTACATGCTTTATGGAATAATCTTAAAACACCTTGCGCTCAAGTCAATTACCGTACTAAATACCTATTAATTTCCAGTTGAATCTGTGTTCAAGGACTTTCGAACAATAACAAACCCATTTCGCATCAGGTTGGCAACATAATTGTTTTCATGTTCAATAAATTACGAAATTATCAAATTGATTAGATTTACACTTGCTAAGCGCACATAAACCCCTCTCCACCCGATTACTCACGAACACACACACACACACGCACTTGGGATAGCTTTTGTACAAAATTAAGTGCTTTATGCACATTACACTTTATCTGTATACGTGTGTCGGTTAAATAGTACTTCAGGGTGCGTCCGCTCCATTTATCCACTCACGGGGAATCTGTACATAAAACCATAATTATTGTTGGCCGCTTGTTCCGACTAATGAAGTGAAATGATTGCGGGGGAACAAGGCCTCCCATTAGTGGAACTGTTGTATTCAATGTAGGGTAAGTGCCCAGTTGTTGTTACAGCAATAATGCCCTTTCTCAAGAATGAAATCCCATTCCTGTCCGATATTGCATTACATTTAGTGGAATGTTATGTGCAAGAATAATTGTCCTTTTGTTTCTTGAAATGCTATAGACTTGATTATGTAGAGAATCCTTACAAATTTGCATCAAGGTATTATCCTGTAAAACGTGTCCAGGTTAAGGAAGGACGGGTAACCATGTTAAGTAAAACATCTTCCTCTGGGGTCACGTACATGGAGAGGTTGTTTGGAAGGACTAAGTTTACGATTGAATTCATGTTTTTGCTGTGTTATCGAATTAATGCTTGATTAAATGTACAGTATGTAACCTAAAGGTAGGTTGAGAGTGCATATGGAAACCTGGGACTGGTTGAGTGGAAAACTGGTATCTTAATTTGAATTATAGTTACCATTAAAAGGAATAACATGTTTATATTAGATGAGGTCTGTGGGTGTTAATAGCAGGGTTCACATTGATCAAATTTTTCGTCAAATCGGTATGATGACTCTAGATTTGATGAATGTGAAGGCAAATTTACTTGACTTTGGATGGTTTGTTAAGCCAATTTGATGAAAAATTTGACGATTGTGAACGACTTGATTTTGCTGTAACTAGCAGTTTCAATCTTCAGCGATGTTAACGGGTTAGAAACCTTATTAAATAAATAAGATATTGAATTTGCGTAAGTGTAGTATAAAACAATGTCAAAACGAGAAATTTATTGATATTTGATAAATGTGAAAATTAATCTTTATGTAATTAACCTTAACCGATCAATGGACCTTGTGCAAGAGAAATTCCAGGAGCACCCAATCCTCCAATTGTAATTAAGCCACCTCCGGGAACTCCTAATGGAGCAACAGCTACTGTGCCACCCAGGGCAAGTGGTGCAATAACTGATGCCGAAGCGACAGCAAGAAGAGCAAAGAGTGCGAAGAAAATCAAGACCTATACAAATAGAATTTAATTAAATCGTATTAACAAATATTTAGCAAAACAAAGTTTACCTTCATTGTTAGATTGGTTACTGAATTCACTTGTTGTTGAATAAATTCTGATTCCTACCACGCTGAGGTGCAAGTATTTATAGTATCTTAACCGTGCAATCAATTTGCTACATTGCATCATGCACAATTGAATCAGGTTGGGGCTTGGCTACAATAATTTAAAGTGACCTTTCACTTAGTTTTTAACTGCATACTTTACTTAATTGTTGTTTAATTAAGAAATATGAAGATGAAAATATGAATGAGAGCAAAGACCCTATGTATGCCAACGGGTATCTATGGACATGAACTGTCCATGTACATACATTTGTGACCCACTTGTGCAATTATCCTAAGTGATCTTCATAAATATATTCAAAGAGTGGTTGGAAGAACTGGATAATCCAATGGTGTAGTGTGTGGGTTTGTTGTGCTTACCAACCGTGAAATAAAAATATTGAGCAATACAAGCATTGGGTCGAAGTACAGATTTCAGTAAAGGTAACGAGAAACGATAAAGAGATTTTTCGACTTGTGGGAAGTATACAACAAGAATAGACCAGGTGTCAGTTTGAGGAAACGCTAACTGCTTTAGTTGTTTGCGATATAAGGTATCGTATATGGCTGTTATATATGTGATATGTATGTAGATATACTGTGTGTACCTACACAATCGGTATGCTGTGGAAATTATACTTGTTGACATAGGAAGACATAGACATAGCAATTATATTTCAAAGGCGTTGGCTTTGCTCTAAGCATGTCATTATATGTTGGTAGTCCAAATGATATTCTCTGCTTCACTTGACTGTTTAAATTCCTCATTTAATGCATACGCCAAGATACAAGAAGTTAAAAAGGAATTAGCAAACAATTAAAATGGATGGAAACAAGTGTTAAGAAGAAAGAAGATGAAAAGGTTAATTTTCTTTTAAGAAAATGTGAGACGAACAACTGGCAGAGACTATTGAGCGAGGTTGTCATGGTACGAATCTCAGAAAAAAATTAAGCCTTACTTCTCTCGAATGTCTGACAAACACTTGAGTGTACAATTGTCTTCAAAGTAGAAACAAAAAAACACTTTCCCACTTTGGAGACATTATTAAACTACATATATCTAAGTCCTTTCCAAACAAGTAATGAACATGCACAGCACAATAAAGAGGAGGTCTATGACTTTGAACAAGTGTGGGCACGTAGTAGAACTTCCGAGGATAGCAATATCCACACTGAAGTCGAACAAAACTGCTGGACCTGACGGTCCATTCTTTTCATCGATTTTAAGGCCGCATATAACAGTATTTATAGAGACGAGCTACACACAGCCATGTCACTCGTCAGATTGTTCAAAATGACGATGGAGAATTCTGGCTGCTTCATCAAGGTCGTTAACGATCTCAACGAGACCTTTGATGTCAAAAAAAGGATTTATACAAGGTGAGGCACTGTCTTTAACATCGTACTTGAAAGAATTGGGCAAAACTCACAAGCCAACACAGGAGGCACAATATTTCAAAAGTCCATGCAACTATTAGCGTAGACCGACGGTATTGACATAATTGGCAGAACTCAGCGGGTTCACTTGTATTGAAACGGAAGCTGCCAAAATGGGTTTAGCGGTAAACGAAGGCAAAACCAAATATATGCTGTCAACCAAAATGGGACACGCAACATCGACGAATTGGACAGAACGTCACAATCGACAGCTATAACTTTGAGGTAGTAAGGGACTTTGTCTACCTCGGCTCTGCTATCAATTCTGGCAATAACACCTCGGCAGAAATAAAACGAAGAATAACTCATGTCAATCGCTGTTGCTTTGGGCTGAGAAGGCAATTGTGTAGTAAGGCCCTATCCTGAACAACTAAGGAGACTCTATATAAGACCTTGATCATCCCAGTCCTGCTTTATGGGGCTGAAGCTTGGACTTTATCAAAAGCGCATGAAGATATCATCGGTCGTTTCGAGAGAAAAATTCTACGTAAAATATTCCTCCCATTTGCGTTCACGGGCTTTGAAGGAGGAGGATTCAACAACGAACTATACGAACTGTACAGTGACATCGACCTCGTCAAAAAACTGCGCATTAGTCGTCTGAGATGGCTGTAGAGCGAATGGATACTAGTGCTCTGGCCCACAGAGTCTTCGAATCTAATCCGGAAGGACAACGCACTAGAGAAAGACCATGCCACTAGAGAACCCTCGCGCATAAGTAGAAGGGGACCTTAACTGACTTGGACTACGCAACTGGATGCAGTTAGCTAAGGACCGGGGTAACTGTAGAGGTTTGTTGGTTGACGGCCAGGCTCACCCCTAACCGTAGCGCCACATAAGTAAGTATGTAAGTGTTGCATCCCTGATTGGAGGATGTAAGATTGCAGTCATTATTGCAGCTGACAATTGATTTGTTACCATTAGGTTTTTATTAAATCAGTCTGTTAGATAAGTTATATTTCAAACGCGTCGATTTATGTCGTACTTATATGTATGTGGATAACCCTCTTATTATCATTCTTTTCTATGCAAAATTACTTACTTTCCAGACTTCATTACTCTACTCACCACTCAGTAAATTAGTGAATTCTTCTTAATTTTCATTGGACCTTTTAAGGATATTTAGGATTCTTATAAAAGACAAAAGAAATATGGGACAAATTCCATCCCCGAAAATAACCCTAAACATGTTAGCAACAATGCTCGTGTGGTGATGAATAATGAAAAGCTGAGTGATGCCCTTCACAGCATCCCTTAACGACATTACAAGGAAATTGATTGGATTCTAGGGCAGGTCATGAATATTTATCTACACACACTTATGTCTCCAAGAATAATAGATTTATTTATTCTTCAAGGCTCATCCCGAATTTGCGCCAATGAGAAAAAACGAGAGTCAAGCCAAGGACCAACCGTCTTAACGCCTGCTCTTCAAAATATTTTGTCTAACATAATCAAATTGCCGTGGTGATAGCGACTGGATATTGAGTTTTAATGGAGTCATTAGGTAGACTTTTACCCTGTAGAATCCATCTTAGGAAGCATAACATTATTCATTCTATCCGTTGCTTCGTCCTTCAGCGTTGTTGTATATGCTGAGATTTGGTCTCCTTACGGGCCGAACTTCTGTATCTGTAGGTGGTCTGCCTGGAAATACTCTCATTTAAATAATTCCTGTGTCATCGAGGGAAGATGACGCGAATAAATTGGCTGGTGAATGATGTTTTTGTCACGGCACTCAATTTTTTTTTTTCTGGTGAAGGAGTTTTTTTGCCCACAGGTACCAGGCATACAGAATCAGCTCGGCCTGACGTGGTTGGGTGCAAAAGTAATTGACTTGTGTTGACATTGACTTAAGGCATTTTTTTCGGTTCGGATTCGTATTCTTTTTTTTGTTCAAGTTTCTCGCAGAATATCTAACTTTAAAAATTTGTTATTCTGGCGGAAACATATACACAAGACACAACACAAAGAAAAGAGAGGGAAATAATTGATTTTCTTGTTTGCTGTCTGATAAATGTGTAGCTACGATGAAATTGAAAGACTGTTTACAGTGTATGGCAACTTTCTGATATTACGTGGAAGGTTTTTACTAGTAGCACCTATTGCTGATTGGCATTTCAAATGCAGGAGGAAGTTTATTTTTGCAGAAATGGAATGTTTTATCCATTGGCATGAATCGTGCTGGTGACAATGACCAGTTGGAATCTGACAACTGGCATTTGTAGAATTTGTATTTCAGTTTTAAATACAAATAAAATTGTGTACTGAAAATTATACTATTGCTGCTGATACTATGTGACATATCACACACTTAGACAGTCAACAGTGTTGATTTCTTCGACTAGTATTTTCAAAACCATTCCCATAAAAAAAATAATTTGGGTTACTAGCAGTACATAAGAAAGAGAACTTCCTAGTCCGATTTAGATTATTTAGACAACTTTAAGACTAAGTGATCGTATCGTCATTTTCGTGAAGACAGAAATAAAAAATAATACCTTTAAGGATTCCCTTTTTGGAATGAAGTCACAACGAAATAATGTTAAGGCAATTCAAAAGTCAAAAAGTAAGAAAACAATTTTGTCCATTTTCCTAAGAAAAGGTAAACAGAATCGGGCTCGACTAATTACCGTCATTATATCAGTATAAAAATGAATAAGCACGTCTACTTATTATTTGAGTTCTGTCCCTAAAAGGATATTAAATATACCTAAGGCAAAACCATTTGCAGACTGTTTTCAGTTTCATAGAACTTCACTAGTTTATTATATAGGAATTTTCTAAGACCACCTCATCTTAAACTTAATATGAAACACCTCTCAAAAGGAAAGTGTAGTATAAGTCTAAGATTTTCAATCCTTTAAGCATAATCTTAACCCAAATAGCTTCGGAAATCCCCTTGAAAGATGCACAAGCACTCTTCTTAGATCACCGCTTTCAGTGAACCCTAATGTCTCAATAAATATTTTAACCCCACCGCCAACAATTTCCGGTGAATACACCCAACATCGCACACGTGCATACCATGCGAGAACGTTTATGTTTGTGTGAGGCTAAAACTGAAATCTGGAATTTCCACTTCTTCCCAAGAATACTGCAAACTCGCGTGATATACAAAGACAAACATTTGTAGCAACCTCCCGCCCGACTATCGCGCCAGCCCGCAATGCAAACTACTCAAACCATTTCCCCATATTAATCAAAACCTCTTCATTAAATATAGCTGACTTGGTGAATATGTAAGATCATTAACTATGCAAATCGAGGCGAAAAGGAAATTATAAGAAAATTTATTCGCCTATCACCATCGCAGCGTTATGTATGTCTCTTCAAAGTTTGTTGCCTCCGCCAGCAGCTGTGGCATCCCCAACGCCCAGCATCGTCATCAGCTTTATCAACCATCAAGCTTCTTAATGCATCATCATTTGTTTGCATTTCGTTGAGAAAAGTGTCTGTGTGCAAGCCAACCAACAGAACGACTAAGTAGTATATTTCAGCTAAAAGATTAAAAAAGGATTTTCACTGAGTGTTCTATTTAAAATATATTCGAAGATGTTTGCATTTCGCTCTTTTTAAATGAAGACATGACGTATCCTTGACATAATTTTGTATGCCATCATCACGCAGCCCGTATAGTATCTAGTGGCGGTTGAGGAGGGAGAAGGCTTTGCAAAGATTTCATATGAGAAAAATTGTATACAGAATGTCATTTTATAAATTAAGACTCCAAAGGAAAACACATGCCATCACTAAAAGTGTGGCACCCTCTCTGCGGGTGATATACTTTTAACCATTGAAACGTAGCCCACTCCATTCACTGTCATGCCGGTGCTAGCCATTTCTTTGAAGAGATGGAACTTTGTGTGTATTCATGTTGGTAAACTAATTTCATTTCATAAATATATCGTTTTATGGATTTAATTAAAAAATAATTGCTCAGAAGGTTTTCCACACCCGCGTATATCCTTTCGAATAGAAATACAAAAATAGGACACAACACACCAGGAATAAGGGATAACTTTCAACGAAAGAATTTCAGATACAAGATATTACTGGCAGGTGGAGAATATCTGTGCAGACTTCTTCTAGGTGTGTTGTGTTTTAATTGCTCCTTTGGTCCTTGGTATCCTACCACCACCCGATTCTCCTGTACATACTACGGAAAGTAGCAAAAAGGATAAGATCATCATTTCATTTCTGAAGAAAGCTATTTTTAATGGAAAAGTACGTGGCATAAGGATAAAAGGTTCTGGTTCTTTCCGAGTGTGTAAGTGTCTCTGTGTGTGTTGAGCCGGAATATAGCTTCTGTGAAATTTTAAGTGTGCTACGTGTGCGGGTAATTTTCGTAAGCCAACAGCTTTATGTTGCACATAAACTTCTTAAAAATGCGAATGAATGGAACGAATGGTGATTGGATTAGCAATAGATGGCATTTAAGTGGGATTTTTCTTGGGAAAATATGCTCGGCATAAACCGACGACGACAGCATTGAAGGACTCATTTTGCCAGATCTAATTAAATTGCCATTTGGTGGGTGGAAATTTCTTGTAATGAGATGTCACTGCTTTGTGTATTTGCTTGTTAACTCGATGTTTCAAAGTACCAGCAGGTAATAACAGGAGCGTTAAATGAAACCTTAGAGAGAGGGTTCTGCTAATTTAATGAAGTTGAATGTACATACATATATTTTTTTAATAAAGGGTCTTAAAAGTTGCAATTGGCACTTTTATGTGGTGCTTTATGTGATTGAATAATGTGCAAATTTTAACACTGTACCAAATGCAAAAAGCCATATAGGGAAATGAATAAAATTGGGGAGTAATGGTGTTCTTTTTTCTAAAATTACTCCAGTAACGAATGTCGTATTTATTTCGTTTATCAGGTCTGCAAGACCGTGTGATTTGAAGCAAAAAGACAGTTTTAGTACTGTACTTCGCGATAGACTTGACCAGTATACCGAAAGAGGCAATGGGCTCTCCAACCGATAATACGGGTTCAGACACCACACTGAGTGCGAGACCATATCTGAGATCAGATGGAAAGGAGGAAAAAAGAAGTACTGCGTTGTAGTTACGGTCGACGTAAAAAATGCGTTCAACTCGGCCAACTGGAGTGGCAAACTACCTACTGCGAATAATCACCCTCTTTACACGGACGAAGGACCGAAAAGGTATAGGTAGGCTGCCTGCGACAGGGAGCAAGTCAATCCTCATGTACGCAGCCCATATATGGGCAATGGCAATAGCGATAAATTCGTACATTAGAAGTGCATAGTGCATAGAAGAGCATCGGTCAGAGTATGCTATATTATAGAACAGTATCGGGGTATGCAATAAGTGTAATAGTGGCGCGAGTGCCCATCGAGCTGGAGGTTAAATGTATCTTGTAAAATCCCACTATTCTAGAAAATCTTGTTAATGATATAAAATGAACTTACACGCTCTAAGTTACAGTACGGTATTCCCAGTTGAGGTGAAATTTACAATAGCAACACATAAATATTAAATATTTATGGCTAGTTCTGCTATCAAAATATAGAACACAACTTTGTAATTTGTAAATTATGTTGTCAAAGTAGCAGCATCAATATATTTACAATGACGAAAATGCAAAGAGAAAAGACATCAGAGCAGCTGCTGAAATAGAATGGCAATGACGATGGAACACGTCAGAAAACGGCAGGTCCGCATACAAACTACTGCTGAACATAGAAGTGTGGACAAGAAGAAAACACGATGAAGTAAACTTCTACTTTACCCAATTCCTAACGGGACATGAAAGCTTTCACGAATTCCTTTACAAGTACGACATCACAGATGACCCATTCTGTCGTCATTGTGAAAGCAAAGTCCAAAATGCAGATCACGTGCTGCGAGAGAGTGCAAACAATATAAAGCAGAAATACTCTAGAACAAGAGATCGGGAATGAAATAACCCCAAGGAGACTGATATCGTTCATGCTATCAATGAGGAAAGCATGGGGCACCGTCAAGAGTATCATTGCAAGCATCACGCAGAAAATCAAACACCGAGAGCCCAAGAGAAGGAATGCCTTGACCTGTGATGCCATAAGGAGAATCCGGACAGGGTTAGATGTGTTTTAGGCACGTAAACATGCAGGAGCATGGAGTCTGGCATAACTTGTACCGCTCATATTCATAAAGGATTTCACCCCTGTAACGCATCAAGAAAAGTACAGTGATTTCTTACACTAAGTCAGTGATTACAAAAAATACAAAAATAAGAAGTTTTATTCAGTTAATTCCTTAAAAGGTACAATGCGAGTATCTGTTACATTCTAATTATGCAAAAAACTACTTACGTAATCTAGTTGATTCAATTTGTAAAGTTGCTTACCTGAAAATATTTTCATAATTAAATATTTGTTAAAATAGTGCATTAGAAAGTAGTTTTTTAGAACCATAATGTCATTTTGCCAGTAATTTAATATATCATATCTATATGTACATAAATATAAACATTTATTTAGGTGTAAAATTTTACTGATTACGCATGTAGTAATGAGGCCTAATAATATGACTGTGGTGCCACATCCTAACATAATAAAAAACCCCTTGAGCGTAAGTACCTACATATCATTCCAATCGATGGTACATAATCCAAAGGTCACATCGATCTGCTGGAACAATCAAAATACGTCCAAATTTCTTTTTTTAAACCCGAGGTCAAAGCAATCGAAATATGTCTATACTGTTGCTACTGCGAACGCATTTAAATCTTATTTAATATATTTTTCCAATTTCCTATATTTTCATACTACCTTTATAAAGTTGACAAGTTTCTTCCATTTGACACCGTTTAAAATATTGATCATTTTCACCAATGTCAAAGTTCTCTTTCCGAAATACCGAAACCTTTGGCATTCTGTGTATATTCCCCTTGATTTTCAATTTCATTAAATGTGCACTAATCTCATTTTCAATTCTTCCCCAAACAGAATAATTCATACTACAAATCACCGGTTTTTAGTATCATTTGTTATCATGGTTGGTTTCAGAAGACAGAAATACATTCTAAACCATGTTCCCAAAATAACTTTGATGAAATGTAATTACAATTGAAAAACATAGCCTACAGTACTTCAAGCAATTTCGTTAGACTTAAAAACTTGTATCATAAGAGATACAAATTCATTTTATTTTCTTTGAGTAAATACAAAATTTCAATGTAACAATATACTCTCCCTTCCTAACATTTAATAGATCAAATTGCACAATTTGTAGGCGTATACATAATACATTTTTCTTCTACGAATTAGATTACACTCTTGATTACCACATCCATTTGATGTCCAAAACTTGTGAATAACTTCAATAAACCAAACATCATTTCCCCCGTTGCTATTCACCATACAAACTGAAAACATTTTCTGTAAAATATAAGGAAAAAAAAAAAAAAACTCCCCAATGTATAACAAATGACAACAAAACGAACCTAATGATTATCCACTCTGAAAAATGTCCACCTCACAAATTTTTTGCAATTCCATGGCAATATTCATCGTCCTCTTCATTTTACATTTACATTATCCCTACCCCCACAGAACGCCCTCTGGTGTACTAGCACCACAATTTGTATTTCCTTCACGATTTCAATTCCCAACTAACGCTATCGGCGAAGGTCATCGATAAAATTGAAAAGAACGAAACAAATAAAGAAGAAAAATAGAAAAGCACCACTGAACAAAAATTGAAAAAAAAAAAAAAACCGGAAGAAAATAAAAATCCCAATCCACACCTCCTTTTGGGCCCTCAAAAGGGGAGCAAACCAAACCAAACCCGAAAAAAGGAAACATCTTCCGCCCAACCAATCAAACCCCAAACCAAAACACCCCGCATTCTTATCCGCAAGGAACTTATCATCAGAAATTCCTTTCATGCCATCTAATTTGAATTCGAAAATTGATCAGGAGGAGAAGCAGAATTCTACCAAAGAAATGAGAGACAAAAGTCGTCCTCAATGGAAAGGACCAACAAGGCGTAGATAGAAGCAGAAAAAAATGCTCAGAATAGAAAATAGAAATTGAATCATTTGTCTTTGGCGTTCCGCCTTGCCTTTCAATATCGCTCGAAGCACACACAAACAGGACATTCAGTATCTACCCAGCGCGAAATCAATAAGTAGACAGGAAGCGTCAATTTTAAAATGGCATCTGCATTAGGACAAAAGGCTTCTCGTTCGTCCCCCATTTCAGCTAACCAAATCAACTAGCCAACATTATTGTTCACAGAGCAGGCAGACAGCAGAAAGTGGCACAGTAGAAGGACATCAAGGACGACATCGTGTCATGGAGGAGTTCCTTCAATTTTAATATCAAACCTTTTTCGTGCTAATCAAAGAGCAATTTCGATTGACTTCGTTCTCCCGGCTCCATTGCGTACTGACTATTTTAAAGCATTTAGTGGCGAAAAAAGTTAAATTATGGTAAAAAGGATTTCCAGAACGCCACTGAAATGATCTGAAGATTCAACGAGAGAACAATCGGCAGTTCAGTGCAAAAAAAAAAAGAAAAGAAATGTATGGCAAACCGTCTCCTTTGTCTGATGTCAGAAATCGGCACTAGGACACGTAATCCGATAAGCGTGGACATCCTTTCTCTTGCTCGTTTGGGTTTTTTCTCCTTCTTGTTCGCTTTCACTGTTTGCTGAAAGTGAATTATTGCGAGCGAGTCCTTTCTGCTGTCACTTTAAGTCCTGAAAAGAGTTTTACTGCGAAAGAAACAAGAATGTTTTTTTTTTTTTTTTTCTTCCCTGTATATATCGGTCTAGGGAGAAAAATAATTTTTAATCTTGAGTTTTTCGTCGTCGGTCGGTTTAACGTAGGACTGTCTGACAAATTGCATTTGTATTGTAGTGGATTAATAAACGAAACCAAGGATTTATGGGGATCCGTTTTGTGGAAGGTGAATTGTGTGTCAGCGCTCTGTTGAGGGTGCTTCTTAAGCGGGTTTATATTTTCCGCACAAATTGATTATAGAGAGGTGGGGAGAGTTTTCTATTTAAAAAAAGGGTTTGATTGGGTTCAGGGATTTGATCGGATTTCACTGATAGATAAAGTGAGTTACAAATTGCTTTGGAAATTGTTTTTTTCGTAGGCGTATTTTTCTTCTTTAACTTTTAAATAATGCTTTGTAATAGTGGAATTACCCTGATTTCTATGGTTTGTGTTAAAATAGAATTTTGATTGAGTATTTCCTGGAGGCGTTGATTTTCAGAAGTAGCGACGGTTGTAATTTAAGAAATTTAATAAAATTTTAAGGCAATAATGAGTAAGCTGTTGTATGTAATTAAAGGTAAATACTATTCCACTCTTATGGCATAAAGAACGTTTATGTTCTCTTACCTTATCGGCAGTAATATGAACATTCGTAAGTGAATTTTAATTAATATCCATTGTTCTCAAACACTGTGAAAAGTGCTTTTCAGTTTGTTTTACTCAGATTTAGAACCATTTCTTCAAGTATTTAAGTATTCAAATTTGGAGCTTACGTCAGAATGCAGGATAGCAGAGTTATCCCGCTATCCCTCCAGATGTATAAGATCATTATTTTTTGACAAACACTGTGCTCTTGTATGTAGAGTGTTGAAGGAGTAATACTTGGACTCTTTTTAGAAGATCCATATATTAAGGCAAAGAGACGAAGAAAAATAGCTCAAATTTTGCATTACGGGAGGTGTGGGTTAAAATTTCTATATCGCATAAAACAGAGATGTGATGCAGGGTAGCATGACAAGCGCAATTACGTCAACTTGAGAATAGTAAAGTAGCACAATAAGAAAAATGTAATGAGTAGAGTAGTTAAGAAGGAGTCTTGACAATGGATAATTGTTGGAGAGGATGATGCGTAGTATAAGCACCAGAGCCCAAGCAGAAACAGTAAAGTAAATACGGTATTACTTCATAATGCCTACGCGTCATCGTTCGTGGTTGCTGTGCATCAACTCTGCCCAAAACTCTTTCCTAGTTGTCATAGTTCCGTCTTGACTATTCTGCGCCATGTGCTTCTAGAACCGCCGTGTATTGTCCCATCCTAAGTTAGCGGGTTTCATCGCATTGCTATGAACCTGCCACCTTTTCGGAAAGAGTGACCAATCCACTGTCACTTCCATTGTTTTATGATTGTGGCTATTGGCTCATGACTCATGTCTCTAAGATACTGCGTAAGTACATATTAACAAACGTTTGGAGCATTTTCGTGATAGTAGCGGTTAGTTAGTCTCGACAAAGCAGCATTAAGCAGGCTCTTCTAACAAATGTGTCCAGTACATTGGCCGAAGCAGTCCAGTACATTGGCGCTGCTCGAAATAGCTCCACAGAAATGCCATCAAGTCCTACAGAATTGTTGGTTTTCAGTATTTTGATCGCAGTAATATTCTCATCTCTACTAGGGTTGTGGTACGAATTCGGGCATTTCTTACCTCGCACACCTCTTTTCTGACTTGGATGCATATACTTAGCGGTTAAAACCACAAAGCTTCTTCCATCACTTCAGTTGATCTACATCCGACATAAGCAGAGAACAGTCTAAGCCTTTCACTGGGTGTTGGGTAGAGCTGCGGCCACCTATAAGCTCTTTACTGATTTTGTAAACGGTTCTACTGTCGAACCTTATTGATGTTAGTGAGCTTGTCACATTGTACTCTACGCTACATTTCTCTCATATTTATGCGATATATAATGACTCTAGCTACATCTCTCTGCTGCTGGAATCGCTCTATCGTTTCTCGATCTTTATCCAGGTATCCATGCGCCTCGTCATAAGACGACAGTGCGAACTCGGCATTATAGCCGATTGTCGTTATAAGTTTTGTGGAACGTAATTTTTGTTCGACAGTTGGCGTCTTATCGTTATTCTGGCTGTCATTTTAGCGAGGCAAAACGCTTAGTTAAACGCCTATTTTGTCGTTAAGGAATTAGTCAACGTCTCGCATTGAATCAGTTAAAAATACAAGTTTTGTTAAATGTCTCTACATAATTTAGTTTAATTTGTATTTGTTTAGGGTAAAAGCCAAATGAGACGTATAAAAGAACTCATTTCATATTCACAATTGTAATTGTAATTAGGCTGAATATAATACAAAAATTTAAAATTTCAAAAGTTGTAGCCATAGTCCTGATTATACTTTTTCCACGTTTGCCAGAATCCGTAGTCCCATCATTTAACAACCAGGTACATATCACAAAGTGTATCAATAGAACAAACTTTTGTTCCATTAAATAATTTCTGTTTGGCAAATAGCACCGAATATATTTGATATTTAATGTAAATAATATTATTAATTAATAATAATAATTAGTAATATTTACGAAACTTAAATAAATATGAATCCCTTATAAGTATGTACATATAACATTTCATAAGTAAATATTTACATATACGTAACGGTGTTCGTAATTTGATTTAAGTCTCCTGAAATTGATTCAAAACAATTATATGTATGTAAGCTCAAACATTTTTGCAATACAGTAACAAAATGTTTTTAATTAACTTCCGGTAAATATAAATTCTTTCAACACCTGACTCTTTTTTCCGCACGAATGAGTTGCAAAAACTGAAAATAATCAGCCCCATGGATAATAAATAATACAAAAAAAAAAACTAGCGCAAAATACTACATCAGGAAACAGCTAGCGGTGTGGCAGAATATTATTTCCGCAATTAAATTGCAAAACATAAAACCGTTTACGTTTGAACGGATACGGATGTGGCTTAGCAGTGTATGGTATTCGAACCACCCATCCGCCTTCTTAACCATAAAGAACATTCACACTTTACACTTTACAGCTTCGCATGATAACGCATTATTCAATCATTTCAAATTCATAACCCATAAAGCATAAAAACCAATTCTCAAGAACTCCATGACGCCACTTCGCCGCACTCTGGTGATCCTCGTGTTCCTTCCGTGAAACCATTCAACAGTCAGGAATTATTTTAAGTGAAAACCTTGTATAGCATGTGGTCTACACACCGAACTACATCCTTTTTCCTACTCCAACCGATCCCGGTTTTTGAAAAGAAAACGTTACCATGTCTCACAATGTTTCATGTAAAAAGTGTTTTATTGTGATTCTTATTTTTTGTTTTTCAACCCACAGAATGCATGTTGCTAACTAAGAGACACACACAAACGCTAACATCAACTCGACTAGGGTACACATATCGTAAAAATAAGCTTGCTACACAAAATTTACGACCACATCAAAAATGATAAAAATTCTGAATATTTTTTTTCGATTTTTATTTTTTACGAGAAGATGAGAGAACAAGTACTGAGAAAGGGGGACACAACAAGTTATAAAACAGTATGTGATGCAAAGTACTTGTCCAGTGTCTCAACGTGTCGCGTTAGTTGGAATACTTATATATAGTTGGGATGGATTTTGTTGGAATGTTTTGAGTAGATCACAATATTTCTATTTTCGATCTGAGTAAACTTTGGGACTTTCTAGAAGTTTTAGGCTAGATTTCAATAGTTTTTCACAACACTAATTTTTGTGAGCCTCCCAGGCAGTAGTGACACTGTCAAGATTAATGCCAAACGTTGGAGGCAGGCAATTAGAAATCTGCTGCCCCTCCGCAATATGGGTACCAGGGATGTATCGGAAAACGTACATAAGACGCATGAACTTGGTTCATAGAATCGCCCTGCTAAGAGTGTGGTGTGTCTTCAGAACGTTGTCAACGAAAGCGATTAGTGTAATTGAAGCACCCAATGCAACAACCGGATAACTCCACTACTTTGCAAAATATATTTTTTAATGTAGAAATACAAAAAAAAACCTGCGTCGTTCGGTGTCCGGTCGCACGCCTACAAACTCTGATGGCTTACACGATAAAAGGACAGAATGCTGTGTGTAGTACACAAGTTATTACCTACAAGTTATTAGCCTCCCCTATGATGTAATGCCTAACGGCTTTACCGTTGCCATCAGGTGTTGGAGGTAGGGCTTTAGGCACACTCCGGTTTTTATTCACAGAGAGCTACCTTAATTAAGTATCTGTGTGTATATTTGGGACGAGAAGACTATAAGTTATGCAATTTTAATCCAACCATATGGAGGTATGTACATACGTTTCATCTGATCCTGGTTAGAT
Organism: Xylota sylvarum; assembly: GCA_905220385.1. Classification (NCBI taxonomy): domain Eukaryota; kingdom Metazoa; phylum Arthropoda; class Insecta; order Diptera; family Syrphidae; genus Xylota; species Xylota sylvarum. The sequence continues at coordinate 126,865,354 of LR999957.1, forward strand.
CAATCCGTAGAAGTACATATCAGCAATAGTTTGGGTTCTAAACGATAATAGAGCATGCTTCAACATATGTATCTATATATAAGTAAACGTTTGAAATACATAACATGCATACAAACTTAAAAACATATACCTACTTAGCTGAACCGTCCGGCATCGCTCGTGGATTAATAAATCATTCAAAAGAGAGGTGCTACAATGTATACATAACTGAATGATAAGATGTTCTTAGAATACCTTAAAAGTATGTCAGTGGTTGGTATTTATTTATACAAGCTGTGCGTCCTTACTATCAATTTAGAAACATTAAATGCACACATCCAATAGCTCCAAGTTCACGCATAAATAAATCTTGTCGTACCAAATAAATTCGAAAATGTGACCTGCAACAGACACTGTACTGACCCTATCATGTCAGAAAAGAAACCAACGAATGAGCGTTTCGAGAAACGATAAATATCGAAGCCGAGTGCGAGTACACCATCATTCCCCAACTCTTACTCTGCACAAAATGAAGTTGACACTGTGTGCGCAAATGGTTGCTCCTGCTACACACATAGAATTTGAGGAGGGTTGTTTGAGAGCTAGCTTGAGAGGATTGCGGTCGAGACCTTTTAGCCCCCGGGTACATGTCCCATCGAGCAACAACAGCAGCAGCCGTAGCTGCGTAGCAAAACAGCAGTAGAACGAGTACAAGGATGGCAATTGTGCGCTCAAGTGTATGGCAGGGATATGAATTTGCTTGTAATGTTAAAATTATTTCATTCAATGTTGCAATTTTTTCATTTTTATTTTTTAACATTCCTTAGCCGCCCCTCTTTAGCTACCATGAGGGGTAATCGTTGTTTATTTATGGGTGATATTTGACGCTGAATTGCCCGGGTTTCATCGGTAGAACACTGAAATAGTAGAAGGAGGACACTTTTTTTTTGGCTGACTCCTCCGTTTTCATTACATTCCATGGAGCCGCATTGTGCGGGAGATGAATTTAAGCGAGATTAGTCGACTTGTCGTCGCCCACACATGAGCCACACCCCACAGACTCTATGTGCGTGGCGCACAGATACACAGATATAATATCTCTCCTCCTCTGCGTGCATCTTTTTGGAAGAAATATGAAATAAATTCAGGTGAAACATTATATGAGATTCTTGATGGCGGCTCAACGAAGTGAATGTACGACGATAGGACAGAGTGGCAGAAGAAGTAGAAGCAATGTTCGAAGGATAATGGCTTCTGTGGAGGTATGCAAAAATGTTATTAATTTTTATGTTTGGGGCTCATAAAAAGATATTTATGAAACATTGAGCAGGTTGTTGTGCGAAAATTATTTGCGGCCGGGTTGGCAATAAGTCAAATGTGTGCTCCTCTTCTTTTTCGGTTTCGTTCGTCGTTGTAGTCGGCCACTGTGTCGTCTTAGTAATTTCACTTCATGTCCCAGTATCCTTAGCAGTTTTTTTTTTTTTTATCTTATTATTGTGTGCTCTTTTTTCAATTTGTGTTCCATTAAAATTATTTACTGTATTCTCAACGAGTGGTGGGAGGAAATATATTGTCGGAAAATGTTGCTTAGGAATGTTAATTTGGCCAGGTACATGATTTGTTGATGACTTCTAAATGTTCTACCTTAAATGGTAATTTGAAATGAATGACGACGAACATACAATGAGGTGGGGTAAATGGTTAGGTACTGTCTTGAGGACCTTACATGGTGCCATGGAATTACGATTATTAGACAATTTATGATTATAAGTGTGGTTGATTTTATGGAAAATTATTCATTGACGTGTGTGGTTAAAGGTAAGGGATGTGTGTAAAATTGAGAATATAATATCTTATGTAAACCTCCTTTGGCAAAGTGATATTAAAAGTTTGTTGTTTCTTACTTTTTATGACATTGTATTCATTAAAGAATTTTTTTCGTAGATTGTAGACTTGGAACAGCGATAAGTCATTGAACCTGTTAAACATAATAATTCTGTTGAAATATCGTAATATAAATGGTGTCGTTAACTTGAGGATCTTAATGAGATTATGAGCCCATTGGTCTGAAAGGATCATTTATGACGACCGTATAAATACTTTGTTTTTTATCTAAGCAAATAATTATTACTCTTTTATGTTAAGGTACTTCTATGCGGTGAAATAAGGCGTAATAGCTAGCGAACTTTGAGAAGAGAAATTTTATTACTTGTATTCTCTTTCAAGGTATTCTTTTTAAATCAGTTGCAAAAATATTTTTTTTACTTAATAAAAGAATAGAAAAGTAAGTCGAAGTCAAGTTGAAAGTGAATCTAAGCTTATAAGTTCTTATTTTACCCATTAGTAATTTTTCATTTGCTTTTGTGGGTGTCATCTGAATATCTAATGAGTTCACCATGTTAATGTCAGTCCTCTATGTGCGTATTACTTAGTATTGTTCGTCTTCTACTTTGATTGTTGTCTGTGTTTGGTAATTTTTAGTCTCGTATGTTGCTACTATGTTTTGTTACATTTAGTTCGGTTTTCCGCGCTAAACTTCTTCTCGAGCAATGGTTTGTACCCGATTTTGTTGGTCAAGGGTATGCAAAAGGACGACTCATTGCTCATGTACATACAGTGGTGGTCACGAAAATAGAGCCAAACTATGTAATGCATGATATTCTTTCAGAAATACTATTTAAGAGAAGGAATGGTCATCCATACCTGTCCAGCGATGCCAGGCTGTCATTAATTCTATGCCAAAACGCTGTAAAGCTGTAATGAGAAATAATGGACACGCAACCAAGTACTAGTTCTAATAGCTTAAATGGCATCTACATTTTAATGTTTCTAACATGTTTTTGCATGTTTTTGAAACAAGGAAGTAAAGTGGCTCTATTTTAATGGCCAGCCAATTCTACGCCTGGCATACAATTTTTGTTAATTTTTTTTCTTTCATTGTTTTTTCTTTAATAATTTATATTTTGTTTAAGTACCAATGATATAACCTATGCATTAGTTACAACTATGTTATTAATTTATTATCTTAAATAGTATTTCTGGAAGGATATCACGCATTAGTGACCACCACTGTATGTATGTACGTATGTATGCATGTTTGTATGTAAGTAAACCTGTTTCAGTATGAAACGAAAAGAGAGAGTGGAAAGAAAATTCTTTAGAGTCGTACAGTCTTACTTAAACACTTATGATATTTACTAAGGCATCGCACTATGGACTTACACCAAATGGTCTCTTATTTCCTATCTAGGATAGATATACATTGAAATCCAGGATTCGCCTAATACATATGTACATACAGTGGTGGCAAAAATAATAGGGACAAGACGGCTCAAATTTTTTTATTTGCTTCCAAATTCCTTCCACTTACAATTACAAATTTTATACTGTATCATTGCATTCATTTGTACAGTTAATCGTCGTACCCCTTTCTGCGAATGCGATCTTCTTTTTGACAAAAAAAACGAAATATGTATCTTAATCGTTTGCTATGGCTGGAAAAAATAATAGGGACAGCTGAGCTTTTTTTCAATTTATTCAAATATTACTTACATTATGTACACTAAATCTTTATTTCTTCAATATTTAGTGGCCCCTCCCCTGTTCTTCAGTACAGCAAGACATCTTCGTGGCATAGAATCGACCAGTGCTCTGCAAGTTCCGTTTGGAATAGCATTTCAAGTTTCTTGAACCACCTGCCACAAATGGTCACGGTTTCTTATTTTGGTCTTTGAAACTTCCTTTTTTAAGACTCCCCAAAGATGTTCAATTGGGTTTAAGTCTGGTGACTGCGACGGCCAGTTCAAAAATTTAATCTTATTTGCTTGAAACCAGGTTTTCACAAGCCTTGAGCAATGTTTGGGGTCGTTGTCTTGCTGGTATTCCCACTTAAGCGGCATGTTTTCCTCCGCATATTATAGCATGGTGTTCTGCATTATATCCCTATATACCACAGCGTTCATAGTGTCTTTAATCCAAAAAAGAGGACCAACGCCATACCAAGAAAAACAACCCCAAATAATGATGCTACCACCACCATGCTTTACTGTCTTCCTGGTGTATGTAGGATTAAGCTCCTGATTTTTAGGACGTCTTACATAAATTTTGCCGTCAGATCCAAAAAGCTTTATCTTCGTTTCGTCGGACCATAAGATATTTTTCCAATGCTGACGGTGCTGATTCTGCAAACTCTTTCCTCTTCTTTATGTTTGCTGTGCTGAGATGAGGAACTTTTCTTGCTACCCTTCCATGTAAGCCACTTTCTATGAGCCTACTTCTTATTGTCCGGCTACAGACTGGGGCATTTAACTCAGTTCTCAAGTCATTGGAAGAGGCAAACGGATTTTTTTTAGATGCCCTTAACAACTGTCGGGCGAAAGCTGCCGTAGTTTTCCTTGGTCGTCCACGGGTTTCCGGCTTATTTTGTGCCCTGATAGCATTATGAACTTTTGTTTTTGACTCTTAAACGGTCTTCAGCCGAGCAATGCTTATTTCTACTCATAATACCATAGGTTGTGGAAAATTCAAACACAAAAAAATAAACTCAATCCTTCTTTACAAAAACACAACTTCCTTTCATTAACTGATCGTGACAACTGCGAAAAAGTACCATGTTCGACAGCTGTCCCTATTATTTTTTCCAGCCCAAGTAAAGAATTGTGGTTGACCATATGGAGAGCACGGCGCTGAAAGCGTGTCCTTTGAGTAGTAGACAACATGCATACAGAGCTGGCAGGTGTACGGAAATAGCGCTACACCAGGTGGTACGCGTTGTGGAAGAGGAGATGAATACCGGAGGCATCGCAATGACCATAATAATGGACATTGAAGGTGCCTTCGATAAGATATGCTTCGAAGGTCTGAGCGTAGCCTTAGAAGAACGCAGGGTTAACCCATTGGTAGTTAGATGGGTGGACAATATGCTGAAAAATAGGGCGATAAATATTCAGACGGGAACTTCAAGACTTAGAGGAAGAGTTAGCAGAGGAAGGAAGAGTTTTGTCACCTACTTTGTGGAATATAACTATGGACTCTCTCCTGAAAAGACTTGAAGAGATTGGCATCCGCCGACGATATAGCAATAATGACAAGAGGTAAATTCATGAACATCACAGCAGATACCATGAGTAATGCTCTCAGAATGGTGGAGCGGTGGTGTCAGGAACAAGGACTCTCCATTAATGCGAAAAAGACAGATCTAATCATCTTCACAAGGAAGAGTATTGATTTGGCACTGCAGTCCTTGACACTTTTCGGATCGGAGATAAAGGTGATAAGGAAGGTTGGGTATCTGGGTGACGTCCTAGATGCTGCACTAACTTGGAACTTCCATGTGGAAGAGAAGATCAGAAAGGCTAAAAAAGTGCTTCATCAGTGCAATCGGGTATATGGACAAAGGTGGGGAATTTCGCCGAGGTCAGCATTCTGAATGTACACGATCATAGTTAGATCGATTATTACATTTGAGTGAGTTGTATGGTGGCAAAAAGCCCCCCAGAAAACTGTAAAGAAGCAACTAGAAATGGTCCATTATCTGGCTTGTTTAGGGATGGCCGGTGCAATATGAATGACAAGAATATGCACAATGGAACTGATCCTAGGTATTCTGTCATTGGACACTGACACTTCGTCTGGACCGGCATGCCAACTGGCACTGATGCGGTACTATCTATGGTCATACAAAAATCCTGGATTTCGTGATAAACAAAATTAGGGAGTTGAATATGCCCATGGATGGAATAAAGAGAGTACGTTTTACCGAAAGGTATAACAAAACAGAGCATGAAACATTTCCGGAAAAGAAGATTGGTGATATAATCATCTCTACGTATAAGTCCATGATGGATGGCAGAGCAGAGGCAGGTATCGTTTCAGAAGAACTAGAACTAGACTGTGATATGTAACTAGTCTGAGGAAATATACATATCTCAGTATATCAAGCCCAAATAATTGTTCTGTTGCATGCGTTGGATCAACTGAAAGAAGGTCGGGTTGCAGGTAAAAATATTATTAAAGCACTGGACAACCAATCAGTGATTAGACGCATGGAGCAAGCAGATATCAATACATCACTGACATGCTCTGGGTTAGAGGGCATGTAGCGACCGAGGGCAACGAAAACGCGGACAAAGCAAGGGTCAACCTTGGAGTTCTCTAGTCCGGAACCATTTGCTACAACTGGCACCTAGTTACCATCTGGTTCGCGGCGGAGCACCAGAGAAGGTGCGCAACCATGGAAGTTTTCAGCCAGGCGAAAATGGCTGTTAAAATTCCGATTGGCACCACTCATATAGAAGTTCTAAGCTTAGGGTGGTAGCGTAATCTACAGCTCAAGGAAATTTCGCGTAAAGAAGATCGATTGAAAAAATTGCATTCAGATCCGATCAATAGTTTTTTTTTTGTTTTTGCGACACGGATGGATGTACATTTTAAAATTTGTCTTATATATATATATATATATAATGATATAAAATTAGAACAAAAATCTTATTAATAGATATTCAAAATACAATAATGCAATTGCATATTCTTAAGACCATTCATGAGAAGTAGAACTCTGCATCTAATACTTTTAATAATTGTTATTCACTAATGATAAGTCATTTAATCGCTGTAAGATACTTAAACAAATCTTGGTAGTGGCATCACTAAACTGCGTCACTTCCCCATAATTAGTAAATAAGTACATTACAAATCTCACAATGTTACTTTAAACAATTTCCACGACTTGTCTCATCTACTCAAATCTCTTCCGTCACGATGTCGTTCATCCTCTTAAAGTTGGATAAATACTATATCCTGAACTGTACCTCAATTTATATCGTCATAAACTCATTTTAAACTAATTCCGCACTTCCGACGAATGAGCTCATAAAATCATCAGAAGTTCAAATTTTTATTACGGTACACGAAACGGCCATAACCCCTACAATAGGGTGGACTTTCTTTCATTTTGTGCTCTTCTATGTTGTGTTCACCAGCAAGAAAAATACCTACTCAAATCTTCTTAAACTGAGTAGGTGCCGTCTCGGGAGGAATTCAAGGCGTCTCAAGAATTCCCACTGTGGGTAGTCGTTCGTGTTTCGCATTTCGCCAGAAGCCAAAGCTAACTTCAACAACTGGTCCTACGTTCTACCCTTACTGTTTTGTATGCGTCTGTCTCTCTCAGGTGTATGCTCTTTATTAGGGGTGGAAAACTCCTTTTTATTGAGTTAGTGCTGTTGGAAAACTTTTTAGCAGAGGAAATACACCGGTCGGTCGGATACATAACCATGGCAGCCGGTTGCATTCCGTTTTTGGAGATCCCAAACATTTTACTCATTTTTCATCCAATTTCTTATATCTTTCGTTGCTTTACCTTATGAGAGTTTGCAGTTTGTAGTGACGGGGAAAAAAACTTTAAAAAAAAAAAAAAAAAAAAATAAGAATATACTGGAATTTTACTTTCTTTGAAAAGAAAAAGATTTAATCGGAAATTTATTCGATTTCTTTCAGAAACTATTTATGGCCGTAAAGTTCATTTGCACGTGCGTGTTTATTAATTTATAGCGAAGCAGTAAAAAGAAAATATTGTAGAATGGGATAAAAGTACTCTGAGGAATTATATGTAAAATACAACCATTAATTCATTGAAAGCAACAGTTTCTTTTTACTTCAAATGCAAATGAATATTAATTAATATATCTTGTAAATTTATTGGTTCTCGACGGACCATAGTATGTAATTGAATCAGGAAATACGTACCTATATAATTTGTCGGTGGGAAACTAATAGTCAAGTGGATTTAAGGGAATACATGATACAACTGTCGTCGTACCGACTTGTGTTGTACTGACATCAGCGCAACCGTTGTATGTAGCAAACACATGATATAATCAGCATTCGATTTCCCTACATATGGCAATCCTTTTTTTTTTTTTAACAACTTGCTGAATAACTGCTACGTTATTCATAAAAACCCTTGACACGGTTTGGATTGACGGGTAAACTTATAAGATTTTAAAATATAATTTTCCACATCTCCTCATAAAGGTGATAATCTTAAAAGCGAGAAGAATTTTGTTGTATCTGAAGGCAATACATGACGACTAAACTTTTTTATATCGACAATGGTCTGCCGCAGGGTATAGTTACGGCACCGATATTCTTTAACAATGTTTCTGAAATGCGAAATTCCAATTGAGCTCCAAGTTAAATTCAACAACCTCCTAATATTTTGTCAAAATTGGAAGCTGAAAATAAATATGTAACACTAAGTGCGAAACCATACTGTTCTGCACCCTCTAAGATGCGGTTGTTTAGATTTGAGCGCAATGGGAAAAACATGCAAATATTTGGTGCTAATGTCTATCGTATCAAATCAAAACCGATTGTGAAATATTTAGGCGTTAATTTAAAAAAATTTTTATACTTTAATAATCTCATAAACATGCATTTTAAAAAAGTAAGAGCGGCATTTATGTCACTCAAATGGCTTTTCAACTCCAATTATTTGAGATCCGATGTAAAAGTCATCTACTTTCAAGATTTTGTGCGTCCAATTCTGACCTATGTGAGTCCTGTATGGTGGAACATAACTCCAACTTACATTGAAGAAGTGCGATTTTTTGAACAGATTCCGACTTCCGTCATTACGTTTCAAACAAAAGACTATTGGATGCATCCGGTGTATTTAGAACTGATATTGTCATGGAAATTGCGAGGAATTATTTCACGTGATTGGCGAATGCCACAAAGAATGAAATTGTCGCCGGGCTCTTTTATAGTAACCTTGAATATTTTAGAAATTCATTAGGAAGTGGGCATATACCACCTGAGGCATTTTTGTATCTGGATGCATGTGGTTATTTGTCAGACAAATGAAAAATTTTTAAAACTTTATCTATACTGCGGAATTTTAATTTCATTATTACTTTCGACTGATAGCAGAACGAAAACGACAACTTTAGCCATGAAGTGAAGATTCCTTTAAATTAAGATACACATACATCGACTATTGTTAAACCTTCTTTAAAGTGAAGGTATGTTAAAGTTAATATACTAGTGCATACACCTATCTGCTGTATTCCTTTAAAATCGATAACCCAGATGTAAACCACCTACTACTAATAGATGAGGGTCTAGTCCTTAAAAACATGCTTACAAATAAACACCTAATAAAACATGAAACCATTTTGCTCTAAATGGCCTTGACAACCTTTATTTAATCCTTAAACCATTCAAAAAGAAACAGAAAACAATCGAAAACTGAGCTCATAACATATACAAATCATCAGCTCTCTGTTCGACTGAACAAATTACATTGCCCGTACCCACATTAGTATCGATTGCATTTGACAAGAAAAAGCAAAAAAAAAAAAAAAAGCGGTGAAAAAAAAAAAACGACAAACGAAAAAAGAATAACAGATTTCCAACAGATAAAATCTACGGATACGAAAGGAGTTACAATGGATTTCGTTGTTCTATCGATTCCCAATCCGATAGATAATAAGCCCTATATTCCGGTCCAGGTCAATTTCCTTCTTCTTGTGTCTTTCACTTAATAGGTTTTCTCCCTTCAGTAATGCCCTCTGGTCCAGCTCGAAGGATTTGTTTTAAAGCGAAAGAAGAGAACAGCTAGAAAAGTAAAATAAATGGTTAGGTGCGCTGTGCCCCCGGAGGCTTTAATAGGATAAATAAATAATTCACCTGAAGCGAAGGGTGAGATTGTGTGGAGACACAAAAGGAGAAAGAAGAAGGAAGATAAACTCTTCCAACAACTTCAGCTGTTACAGCAGTGAAGAATGCAGTAAGCTTGAAACATTATATTACAACTTTGAGAAGAAAGCCTGTGCAGTGGGTTAAAGGGAAAGCGATAAATCTGGCAAGCTGCAGAGTCCTGTCGCGAGTTCTGCTCTAAGTTCTGTCCACAGACTACCTACACAAGCTATCAATACTTATATACTCTGTATATGGATCTCATGCCATGCAGACATATCCTGAGGACATGGAATTCCCACCTGGTGTGCCCTGAGCTGAGCGGCATTTGTTCCTTTAACAAATTTATTCCGATACTGTTGTGTGTGTGCAATATCTGCAATCGAAATTATTTGTCCAACAGAAATACCCCCAATCGATTTGGATTCTCGTAGGATCTAAACGCTGGCTGGAAGGATTAAACCCACAATCGATTGCAATTCTTCGACATCGTTTCGATTTTACTATGAAGGTAGTCTAGTAAAACTCTTCCTTCAGCAAAACAATGAATAGTTCTGTGCACGTGGGGAGAGAATAGTCTAGATGATAGAAGAAAAGTTTTGTTATTCCGCAATCTCCTGTTCCCTTTTTGTTTTTCTTTGAATCCTATTTTTATCCTGTCTGGTTAAAAAAAAAAATGGTAGTGATGGGAATAAAAAGGAGAATCTTTGAATTAGTGCCAACTTCATTGGCGTTGTTTACAGGAGACGATAAATTTTAGGATTTCTTTGTTGTTGTTGTTTTTTTTTTCCTTTGCTTGTCCTTGTATGTAGTTTCTGTGTTATGAGAGGAGTTTTTATACCCTATCCTAAGGGTATATTAAGTTTGACACATAGTTTGTAACATAGAGAAATAATCGAGATAGACCATATAAAGTATATATATTCGTGATCAGCATCAATAGCGAAATCGATTGAGCGATGACCGTCCGTCCGTCCGTCCGTCCGTCCGTCCGTCCGTCCGTCCGTCCGTCCGTCCGTCCGTCCGTCCGTATGTCACCGCTTTTTGGGCCTTAAATTTTGAGCTAGGACGATGAAATTTCATATCTGGGCTTCTGAGAAAAAGATACAGTACAAGTGTAAAAATTTTTTAAATCCGCCCACTGCCACGCCCACTTTTTCATAACTTCACTAAATTATATGAAATCGAAAAATTTTGTTAAGACCAAATATTTAGGCATTCAGATTCTCTACAATCCACCCATACAAAAGTTTTGGCCACGCCCACTTTTTGGGGGCGTTTTCATCACAAAACCGATTTTTGGGCCTTAAATTTTTAACTAGGACGCTGAAATTTCATATCTGGGCTTCCGAGAAAAAGATACAATACTAGTGTAAAATTTTTTTACATCCGCCCACTGCCACGCCTACTTTTTTATAACTTCACTAAATTATATGAAACCGAAAAATTTTGTTAAGACCAAATATTTGGGTATTTAGATTCCCTACAATTCACCCATAGAATAGTTTTGGCCACGCCCACTTTTTGGGGGCGTTATCATCAAAAAACCTATTTCGATAAAATTTTACATGTAACATCCTCAAACGTTCGACATTATAGCTATATTTCAGTACAAAATGCAATTTGGCCAAGCCCATTTTATAGAGAGGAGGATAGGGTATCATACGATCCGTTCCAGACGGATTGTAGCTTTTCTGTATGTTTGGTTTAGAATTTGTACTGCAGTATGCTCGCAATGCTGGTGACGAAGAACAAGGAATTTTTTTTCTGTGGGAACTAGGATGAAAACAAAACTATTAGCTATGTATATACAAAAAAAGGTTTGGGTGAGATGAAGACTGGGGCACATGCACTAGTGCATTAGACGAACTTTGCTGATCTCAGTTTATCGATTAGTGGATTATTTTTGGTGATAGCATCCTTTGAAAATTATACCACAGTGATTGAATTGCTTGGAATGACTGTTAGCAGTTTTCCGGAAATAGGGAAGACTTTGGATGGGAAGTAGGTTGCTCTTTTCCGCTTCTCTTTTATATTGGATTATACTGTTGTGTAACGCTGGTGACTGTAGCACCCTGCGTTTTTACTGCGGTGAGTATTTATTTGAGCTCAATTGTCAAGTTAGCTATATGTACATACGTGCTAAAGCAGAAAATAATGCATGTTATTGGTTATGGTATCACCTTGGTGGTAAGTTTTTGGAACATTCAACGTTTTCTAGCATTTTTGATAAATGATCCAGTTGAACTTATCTTGATAAAACCGTGCTTGGTTTTTTGTACTGCAGCATATAACGTCGCTTTTTATGGCAAAAGAGAAGGCATGCAGTTTGAAAATACTTTAGCGGTAAAGCGTAAAAGATTCGTCAATATGTACATACATACATATATACGTACATATGTATGTACATGCATCCTCATCACTGATTGCAGTGAAAAAGCCCAAGGCAGTTTCGCACCTCTAGGACTAGGAATGGCAACCATGAAGAACTCTCCTAGAATATTTAACAAGAAGTGAAGTAAATATCCTGACCATCGGATTGGTAGAACACCGACACATTATACCCAAACATATTCGAAAACATCGATAAATGAGCAACGGAAACCTACAAGTAAATCTCTCATCGAATCAGACGATAATGATGATGTGGTACAGACATCAATCGCAACAACTCAGGCACCATCATACCATCCACTCGTCACACCAAAAACACCTATCGCACGAGAAACATCATTGTTCAAATTGTGTTCAAAAGCGGCAGCTTCAGCCGGAGTCCATTCCACCTAAAGAGACCCGATTTTGATACGCATTTTCGGTTGCACCTTCACCCAATTGGAATTGTGGTCTCCAACAGACCGATTCTTTAAAGTCCTTGTCTTACTGCCGCAGTCTGGCAGGGGTAGTATCCGCATCCATCAATGTGTAGATGGCTATCGTAATTTCTTCCCCTCTATCGTGGTGACAAGTGGGCGATGTTCATTCCACGCAGAAATTAGCTTAAGCTTCTCCGCAATGAATCAGAATCTGATTTCTCACGCCTCAGATGAATTTTGCGTCTTCAATTCACTCATGATGTTTACCTTCTAGATTTTGTGACATTTTGTTGTGATTTCATTTAAATTACTTTTATTCATTACTCCTCCCACGTCCATTCCTGGTTTGAAAAAGTCCCCCCCAGATTCTTTAATATAATTATATTGCTTCCAACCATCAAAAGTTCACTCGACCACTTTCAGTTGTACGAAAAGGACAAAAGTTTGTTTTTGGATTCCAATAAAGCCTTTGTAAAAGTTTGAAGAAATGTCGGCACTTTGAACTTGAAGAATGTACAGGTCTGCTTATCATAGGAATGCTTACTGCGGAATTGGAAGACAAAAACTCTTCAAACAGATGTTAATAATTTTAAAAGAATTTCGACCTTCACTAGAGTAGCCACCCGCGTTCAAAAATATATATTTACTGCCCCAACCCTTCTTTTGAGGCAGAAATAATCTGCAACAAGGACACCCGACTCTCAGCTATGTCGAGGCCAATTTAAAACAGTTGAACAACAACAAAAATGCACCCCCTCACCTTACCCTATCATATGCGTCTAATAAACATTTGGCCCAGACAACTCATTTTAAGAGAAGCATCAGTACTGCGTCCCAAATATTCTTCTTCACATGTTTGTCCTTGATACAAAATTCACATGCAAATAAACTGGAGCATCACCAACAATTTTGACACTTATCCGCATGTTCTACTGTCATTATCCTGGCAAGTTTTTATTCCCACCCCTCACAGAGAAAACACTAGCAAAAAGAAAAACTATGACATTCACCATAACACTGCCAAAGAATACTCGTACAATAAAAAAAAAGGACATAATCCAGCACTTGGTAATTCACATGGTGCTCTGCTGGAGCACTGTGCGTATAGCAACTCAGACAGACATAATCTCATTGGAACAACTGCTCATTCAAGCGTTAGCTTTGTTTTTATCGTTAAAAAATAAATTTCACATGAAAATAAACATATTTAACATTCTTTGTCGTGTAACTATACTAGAAAGGACATGCAAATCCAAAAAGTAAAAAAGAAATACGCAAACATTTTGCCGACAAAGGACATGTGAGCAAGTACAAACAGAAGGAACACAAAAAAAAGTCCTTATGCAGTAGACACTTTTCTTTTTTCTTTTATTGTTTGGCATGCAAATTCCTTTTTGTGCTTTTTTTTTTTTTTGTTCATCTGTCCCTTCTTCTTACAGAAAATATAGTTTTTTCTTCTCCATCACGAAAAAATCAAATTTCAACGAAAAACTAGGCCGAGTGAGCAACCTTGCCAAGTGGGAGAGAGAGAGAGAGATGAAAATAAAAATCCAACGTAGAAGAGAACTAGTAATCAAATTTGGGTGTGTGTGCCACAGGGATCCTTAAATCGACTTTTGCGGCCTTGTACTCTTCATTAAAAGCGGAGTGTTAGGAGGGGTATGTAGTATGTGGCTGCGTCCCTTTTGCGAAAGAAAAATCTGAAATATTTTACATTCATCTCACTGTCCTTCGCACACTGTTACATCGGTTTCAGAAGGTAACTTTTTTCCCCCCATACCTACACCATGATTGAAATGTAGAAAAGAGAGACACAACGAAAACGAAGGACATCACTGGAGAGACAATTCAAATTCCTGCCTTTCGGCTGGGTGGTATAAATAAATTTTAAAGTTTATTGTGTCAGCTGTGGTTGAGCTTTTCGGTTAAACCTAGTAGAAGAGCAGTGGTCATCACCATCGGAAAGTGGGGCTCATTAAGTCAATTGTTGTCCAGAGTCCGATATAGTTTATGGGTGTCCTTTGGTTGGTTTCAGTAGAATAGGTAAAGATTGGGAATTTTGTTTGTATTCAGGGAATTTTAGAATTTCATCGTTTTGTGAGTTGGAGTCTCTGGGTATTGAGGTGATTTTGAATTGATGATAGGAGCTCCTTGTAGTTAGATCAGATTGCCAGGGTTTGTTTGTGTCCATTATTCAGTTGTGGTCTACCATTATGAATGTGGTTATGATCAAATAAACCGAATAAATTTGAAAAGATTACCAATCCGTTGGTAGGGATTGAAGTTGGAAAGAAAATGAATTGAAGACAGAATCTTTAATATAAGGTCATCTTCTACAAAGGTATGATAAATAGTGAATAATATGACCTCACATTTGGTGCTGACTTGTAATAATCACTAAGCTCGTCTGCATGGATATCGAGATAGTAGTTCACTACAGTCTAGACAAATATTTTGTTTTTTTTTTATTAATTTTAAATAGATTAAGAGTTATAATACATTTTCTGATCATCGATTACAATAATCTGTAATCAACTCATGTAATAAGAATATTAAATAAGTCTTTTCGGAGCAAGTTTCCAAGTCTGTAATGAACAAAAAGTCCTGCAGTTTATAAACCATTAAACATAAAACATGTTCGGGAGTTGCTGTGTCTTCAAGGCAAAGTCGGCACATGTTAGCCGATTAGCTAATACACATGTTCTTGAGGTCTTATTTGAGAGAGTGAGCTTCGTGGCTCAGGTGGTTAGTTAGATGAACTATGGTGCGTGGGGTTCGAGGTTCAATCACTAGACAACACCTACAAATTTTTTTCACGGCCCCACCTCTCGCGATCAACTGACAAACATCCGAGAGTATAACTGTTACGAAAAAACTCCTCAAATAAAAAATTGTCCTTCCATTTGGGTAAAGAATATAACAAGCACAACATGAATTGCTGTGAGAAGTTATATTTGAATTTCTATTTGCAAGAGTAGTGGGCAGTCAGGAACTCCGTCAGGATTATACCATAATATTTGTTCATTGGTAAAATCTCTTTCGTTAATTTTTGAAAAATTGAGAAATTCCGTGACATATCTTAAACGAGTTTCTGAATTCCAGTAAGAGAGCTTTTTTTTTTGTTCCAAGTGATTTAGCCCCAACTTTATCTGGCTAACAGGTAGAACACAAATTGTGTGAGCCTATTAAAGGAGACTGGGGACCAGATCTGGCAAGTTCGTAAGCTTCATTCTCAGGAATGACTTTATGTCCTGGAACCCAAATTAATGTGATGTTATTGTGCACAGCTAGCTGTAGGAGAGTTTGAAGACAGTTCCAAACCATCCTAGACTCAAAGCCAATGGACATGAGAGCTTGGCTATCTATTTGGCTCAATATTTGTAATTGGGGCTGAAAATTCCGAATCCTATACCAATTGACATTTTTGAACCGACAGTGTATCTACCATTCAGATTGTGGTATCAATTGAAGGATTTGAGGACTATTCCAATAACTCTCAATGAAACTTAAAATGACCAGCTTTAGCACCTTTTGTAGGATAGGGCAGGTGAAGTTTTGATAAGCTTTTTCCCACTATACGAGCCATGCGTAGGTTATTACTGGAGTGATGATACTGAGGTAAGTCCATTTTAGCTTAAATGGTACTGATCAGGCTCAGTATTCTTCAGTCACCTTTTCAGTGGTTATGTCTAGAAGACGTTTTCACTTGAATTTCTGATCCCGGTATATTTTATTTCTTTTGAGAAATCGACTTGTTCACTATTTAGTATGCCGTGGAGATTTATGCTTCTCTTCTTGGTTAATGGTATGATAGTAGTTTTAGTTGGGTTAACCTTTAGCTCTATGATTGGCTCCAGTCATTCATTGACTACGTTTAGGTCATTTTGCATTTATCCAATAATCCAGGATTATTCTTTGCCTTTGGGGTCCGTGGGATATCTGCTCCCAGAATTAGGAATAAACTCCGCATAAGCTCTCATGCAAACTATAGAGATGTAGCTAAGTTCATAGCAGAATCTAAAGATAGGTATTAGGAATATAATAAAAGTGTATGTTCCATGTTGCATGAAAGCAGAAAAAAATCCGTTGCCATTGGCAGTTTTTGTATGGTTTCTGTGTGGAAATAAAAGTCAATCTCAGTTGGAAGTACGTTTGTTCCAAAGCAATTGAGACAACACACAGCCCCATGGTTCATCGCATTCTGTTTTCTTCCCAGGAGATCTACTACTAAAAGCGGCATGTATGACTTTCCTTGTAAATTTACCATTACGAATTCCTTAAATAAGGGCAAAGTTTTTTAATAGTCTTAATATTTTGTACCAAACTCCTATTGGTTTCAGGATTTTTTGTTTTTTTATTATATCAGTTCTAATAAAGAGAGCATGTCTTTCTAGATTTTTGGATTGTACGTACACTTCTACTCCATCTCTTCCTCGGATTAAGGCTTTTCAAAATTTGAGGCATAAAAAGTGGTGACATGCTGATAGACAGACGGACGGACTCAATCCTCTCGGCTATTGATACTGATTACAAATATGTATAACATATCTATGTATGTTTACCTTCTTGGGTCTCTATGTTACAATCCTTGCCCATGTGTGTGTCAAATTCAATATTCCCTTAGAATAAGGTATAAAAACGGTTTCGAAAACTTCGTTATCATACTATTCTTTAGACCAAATCCTTCATTTTTAATCCTTGTACATTTTCGTTTCCGTACCACCGCTTGCTTTTGTATCCCCGATCTGACGCCGATTTAGTTCAGGTGCTGTGAAATAAAATTCAATGCAATAATATCTAAACTAGAAGTCTGGATTTTATTACACTTTTGAAAACACATTAATGTCTAAAACTACTTTATCGCAGACATCACTACCGCTACACTGCCTCTCTGCAAATGTACGAGTTTTTGGAATAATTTGAACATAAATGTTCATCCAAAAGCGCAATAAAGTCCAGAAATTCATTTATTCAATTTGAGTTTTATTGCATTGGACTTTATTTCATAGCACCGTTGGGTCAAAAGCAA
Organism: Xylota sylvarum; assembly: GCA_905220385.1. Taxonomy (NCBI): domain Eukaryota; kingdom Metazoa; phylum Arthropoda; class Insecta; order Diptera; family Syrphidae; genus Xylota; species Xylota sylvarum. Next base: position 126,882,871 of record LR999957.1, read on the forward strand.
TGAATTTGTATTGAGATGAGCTACTCGGAATCTCATGCAATCAACTTTGGAAGGAAACAACTTTGGCTTGTACCTAAACATCCCTAATGGTGCGTTTAAAATAGAGTAACGAAGTATTTAAGCAAATTAAGCAATTTGTCGAATGAAGTGAATTACAACTATACGCGTACATATCTAAGTAGTTATTATTTTATAAGCTATTAGGGTTCTATTGTTAAAAAACAAAAACAAATAAGTGAACATATAAATAAATTGTGTATCTTATTCTATACCTTAATCTCTGTGAAGTAGAAAATGACTATTCAGTAAGAGATATGTACATACATACATATACTGAGAAGGAATTTATGACCATTTACTGCCTATTTCTTTCTGTAGCAAATATCTATTAGTCCCTAGATACTCTATTCTCTAAGGACAGATGTACTTATTTTAGTAAAATATTGGAAAAATGGATAAAAAAAAACAATGCAATAGTGTATAATACTCATTTGCGATCATTTATTCTTAATATTCTAGAATAAATTAAAGAAACCATTTCAAATTTGATTATATCATACTTACGAAAGAAGAAGCAAACCACCGCATATTATATAAACTTCTCCAATCAAAACTAATGACAATGTAATTATGCATTTGCAATCAAAGTCAAAACTATGAAAGAGTTACTTTCAGTTTCAATAATCTTATCCTTAGTGTATCACCCAGCATGTTTCCAATAGCACTTGAAACTTTTTCATTGCAAAAGGTATACACACACTAGATTTAAACTGAATAAAAGTTGGTCTCATAGATTGAAAATTAAATTTCAAAGCTTTTATAACTATAACCACATCAAGAGCAGTTCCTTTATTTGAAAATTACGTACTACGATACCATACAATAGCTCTATGTGAGTACATGCATGACCACCATAAACAGAGAGAAAAAGTTTTTGATACGCTTTATATGCGGTAGGTATACAAAAGAAGTTGCACTTTAATATAATATTAACTAAGTTATAAAAATTCACTGCGACTGATATTATTATTAGTTTTCAAGTTCAGTTCAGAAAAAGCTAAGAATGTTTGAAAAAAAATTCCCTATTCGAAATTCGAAAAAAAAATATTTCCCAACCCATTTTATCAACAAAGCCACGACTTAGATGAAAAATATCCTCTCCCGCATGCTAGGCATCTGAAATCGATAAATTATCTTACAATATGACATATGAAAATTATATATCACACAAGTGCCAATAAACACGGTAAAAGGCACCAATATATTGCACAGTCATAAATTATGCTTTTATCCTTTCAGTTTGGTATTTTTTGTGTATTGCTCTGCTTTGAAAATTAACAGGACAAAAAATATGAATTTTGCATTCCTATCACACGCAGTGAATGTTCGAAAGACTGAGGCCAAGCAAAAGTATCAGAACCACAGAATGTCACGAAGATCTCATGGGAAAACCCTTTTCAATTTCACCCAGTCCTGCTCCTGTACTGTGTATCTTGAAATTTAAATGAATGTAAAAAGAGATATTACCTTGAAATGTATGGTAACTCTGTTGGTGGATATACATTTTATTTCAACTTAATTTATTTGAACTTTTTTGGTTTCTCACGAAATATACGCTACGTGGTAATTGAAACCTTTCAAATGTAATGAAGTTTAAAAATCTAAATAAACATTGACAAGACTATTGATGATGAAAAATTCTCCGAAAAGGGAAAGTCCTTCAAGCAAAAACCCCGAGGGAGTGTTGATGATTAGACCAGTAAAAGCCAAAATTCAACTGTATGTGACTTTTAAAGCTGACTTAATTTTATGGCTAAACATTCAATTTAATAATCTCAAATGTATATACATATGTATCCTTTTCTAAATTAAGTACGTACGTATTTCCAATTACAACTTAGCAAAATGTATGAACGACGATGGACGTGGTGTAGTCCATTAAGAAATTTAGAAGTTTACAGATCTAGATACAAGGTATAGCTAAAAGTGTGTAGTTTTAACTTTGAGGTGGTAAACGAAATATTTCTTTTATTTTTGCAAAACATACATATTTAGTTTAATTTTACCTTACTAATATCATTTTGTAATAAAATTAACTTAGAGTTCACCGCAATGTCCGAAATGAAATGAAATATCACTCACCTGAAAATAAAAAAAAAAATATTATAAATAAAATAATTTAAAAATATTTAAAGAACTTTTGATGTGTTGTAAAAACTGGCAATTGGCATTAACAGGGGTACAACAAAAAACATAAAAATTCTATTTTCCTAATGCGTTTAAGATTTTATAGCAATTTTAACTAGTACCATTTGATAACTTAAACTCAGTAATGCCTAAATATATACGTATTTAAATATTGTGTAAAAAATAAATGTAAGAATTTGTATGTCGTGTAAGATTTGTATTATTTTCTATTTTAAGTACTATGTCCCTGGATTTAGGTTTGGCTTTTCTGAGTCTGTGGTTCACATCAAGTAAAATCCTTCGTTAGCTAAGATAATTAAAATTTTTGTCTAGTTAAGCTTAAACGGCAGAGTTTGTAAGATGGAGTATTTATTTTGACGCTTTGAGCCAAGATACACTAATAGACAGACTGAACTGGCAATTATTGATACATATAGTGTTATTCGATAAAGCTGCGCAGGAATTATGTTAAGGTCCACCATTCCACTTTCTGTTCAGGCAGCTCATTTGAGTTTAAGATAAAGAATTATTAAAGTGATTTAAAGAAATAATTAAAATGTTATTTTTGAGTTAAGTAAGTCCAAAATTTTGTTTAACTTTTTACAAAACAAATATATTTTAGTAGGGATTTCAGTACTTATATCCAAATTTTCACACCTCAAAGTATTTCAATTCACAAGTGGCAACACGTGCTCATTCACGCCTTTAATCGACTTTTCAAATATGTACCTCATTTTATTTTGGATACTCCTGCAAAATTCATGTAGCTATACACAAAAAATTCTCTATTGTATCCAAATACTTGTAAAGCTTTTGATTTTAAATTTTTTCTCAGTTGAATTCGAGAAGACTACTTGACATTTTAACATCGTGAAAATCCTAATACCTGTCCGATTTCAAAACAATTTTTTTTATTCCTTGGGCTACTGTAAAGAATTTTTTCCTTAGAATTGAATAAAATGTTTACCAGTGCCCTATGAAAATTACTCCCGCTTCTATAAATTTCACTTGAACCTGTTTTTGAAGTTCTTCCTTCTTATTCTAATATCTTTATCTTAACAATTTTCTTTCATTTTATTCTTTCCATTATAAAAGAAATAAGAAAAAAAAAATGCTTTGCAAACAACGATCCGTAGAATGAGTTTCATTTCACCACTCTCCTTTATTCGTATAAATCATTGCAATAATTCTCGAAAAGGTAATCAAAACAAGTGAAAAGGGATTAGGGTAATAGCAAACAAAACCCCTTTTTCTTATTTATTCATCCCACTTTGCTTTTGCTAGCGATTCATGCAATACCAAATACGAGAATAATACTGACAGAAAAGCTGGTAATGATGGGTCCTTTCCGGGGGTAAATTTAAGTCAATCCCTAACAAAGACTTTGATCATTCGTTATGGAAGGGATTCAATATGGAAAGTAATTCATTGACAGACCATATACTTACTTACATTGCTGAGTATTTGTTCTGAAATCCTTAGTGAAACGGAAAAAAGGAGCAAATATTAATCATATAAATTGAAGTCTACGTTTAAGAAAAAAAAAAAAAAAAAAATTGTGGGGTGAATGTACATAAATTATTAGCATGGATAGAAAAGGATAATTATTTGATTTGGGCAAGCTACGGAGGTGATTAATTGTCAAGTGGCATTTCGAAATTAAATGGATTAAATTTAAACTATCGAATTTGATATTTTGTTGAATAATTTTCCAAAAAGGATATGTGGAAGTTAACATCGGCAATAACATGGTTTAGTTAAGGTTTCGAAATAGAAAAAGAAGGATTACATTAACCTTTATGCCTCTTAGCGTATGTACGTTTGACTTTCATTACCAAAAAACAACTCTCTTATATATACATACATATATTTGTAACGATATTCCCTCATTTATTTGAAATTGATGCGTATCGTTACCTCTTCACATTAATAATAACATCCTACACCCTATTCCTCTCAATTCATCATCATGACCTAAACATTTTAGGTCAAATTTTACGGGTGGAGAAAAAAAAAATCCTTCCTAGGAGACTTTAAATTTATTTTTAAATATGATAAGCTGAATGCTGGTATGAGACCATTCTTATTTATTCAAACAACCCCACTTCAGTAAATAATAAAAACTTCAAAGGTATAACATTAAACTCCCAATTTATTGGTTCCGCAAAAACTCCTCCGAGTTTATGAGCTCTCTACTGTAAGCCACAGAACTACCTACTCGTATTCCACGAAAAATCATCGTACGTTAACCAAATGTACTGAAGTTTAATCCGAAAGCCTTTTTCGAAGATAATTTTGCCTTCTTTGCAATTTTTCCAATTCAATAATTCAATACACAATCAAGGAACTGAATTTCCATGAATACAAGGATGTGTGAAAGGCGTTTTATGAAATAACTGAATCTTAATGATAATATCCTTGCAAAAATTTTCACTTCATCAGCGAAACGCTTTAACCCACCCAGCCAGGAGCCACCCGTCACATCGCTCTTAACCTGAGAGATGAATTTCATTCTCTTCCCCTCGAATGGATACACTGACAAAAATCACAACCCATAATCATTTTTCTTTTCCCTTCGATTGGGTTCGGTAGGTACAAGAGGACTTCACACAGATAGAGTATAGAAAATTGTACGTTTGATTCCATCATAATAAAGAAATGAAAATAAATCCCACTACCCGTGCACATAATCCTTGCTACGGAAATAAAAATCAATTTTCCCTTCGTACTTTCCACAAAGAAGATACGATACGAACAAGACCCACGCAGATACATATAAATACAACACAGTATAGTATAGATCGACGTCCTTGTCATTATATCTTTGCTTTTATGTTTACGTTCGTCGATAAATCTGTGCTGTAGACAACATGTCCTAGGGACGACCAACGCGCTTTATATCGTGCTGTTGCTGCTTGCTCCTGTTTTGTATCCTTTTACATATTTTATTATCATTTCATCTAAACATGTAAAGATCTGTGCCACTGCTTGTGGGTATGTGTTTGTGATAATTTTCTGTATTAGTCAATTGGGGATATTTGTTGGTCTTCTCATGGCATCAACATCATCAGTGATGCTCTTTCTTGGTATGTCGAAGAAATCCCAGAATTTATGAGTTTTTTATAGGCAGAGAAAAAGAAAAAAATAAGTTCAAGATTGGAGACATAACAAGTCACAGGAAAAAACCGTACACGCTTTTAGTCGACCTTTGATTGAAAGGATTTATGGCTAAGCAAATAAAACTTATACGGCATGTTGGCTTTTGCTTCAACGGAAGATAGCAGAAGCCTGAGAGGCGAAGGACATTGTCTTCAAGAAATATGCGAGTAGGAATGCTAAGATATTCAAAACGTCAAGTTCAAGGATATACGATGCCTATCGTGGGATTTTTTAAAGAAAACGATGAAAAAAGAGTGATTATGAAACTGAAAAAGTGGCGAACCAAACGATTCATTTTTATGTTTATTCTATTGCATACCAGTTTCAACCTTTAAAAGTCTGTGAGCTTGTTCGGAAGACGTGGCAGGATTTTTGTAAACAATTCTTTAGTGATTGCCACGACTTACGGAAGGCATTTAGTACATTATTAACTGAAAGGGTCGAGAAAAAGATGTAGCAGGATGCATCAGGAATTCCTTGGAATGTGGGTCTTTAGAAAATTATTGAAGATTATTACAAAATAGCTTGTAAGTAGAGTTTTCAAACACGTAATTTTTTGTATTATGATATGTAATACGTAAATCTGTTGAAAAACACCTACACAATATGACGCAAATGCGTGGTACACAGAGTATTATCGGAACCCTTGGGACATATGAAGATGTTTTTGTATCATAAAAAACTACCAACGCATAAAGAGAACAAAAAATAGGAATGTAAGTCATGGATATTAAATAGCTTTGTAATGGATAAAACATGTGTTAAATTTATAGTATATATTAACATAATGCTTTTGATGATAATATTATATAAGATATTTCAGGTTGTTTAGGGGTTTAACGATTAAAGAAGTTAGAAAATTAGGTTTATGGCTTAGGACATAGTTATTTGCCCCATTTATCTAAATTGTTTTGGCCTATAACAAGCGAATCAAAAATCCTTGAATTAATAACCCCCGAATAACCCAAAGCAAATCATCAATTCTTAAATTAAAACATAGAAATAGGTCTTTGCCTGAGAGTCAGCCATTGTGTTGCCAAAGTGGCCTATGTGAGCAAAGGTTCAAATCAAATTCTGAAATCACATTAATTGTCTTTAGGACTACATTATACAGATTCAATTTCATCGTTACTGAGTTCCGTGCTCTAAGAGAGCTTTGGCTGTCCAAAAAGATGAATATAATTTTGCAATCGTTAAGTTGGAGGAAGATAAGCGCAAAAAGTATATTATACTTATCTCGGATAGATAGAATCTAGTCTTTGTCCACACTACTGTCGCGTTAGATAAAATGGGTTTGATAATTGAAAATTATATTTGAAACAATATTTTTCCTTCCAGTTTCTGTAACATTTTCTGTGGACACCGAAAGTGTCGATAGTATACACAATATGTGAATTCTCGGTCAATATGTGAATTCTGTCCAGGATGCCCTAATGTACCTTGCTTTTCGCGAGAACTAAGTAAGTGTTTTCGTCCATAAGTCGAGGAATTAATGTGAATAATTTATTTTATTTCTTGTCTTGTATAAAGAAACTTTGAATACCTGCCTGGATACTGAAAAAAGTTACAATCATGTATTGTAAGAGTCGATAAACATCATATAAGCTTTTTGCTTAGTGGCGGTGAAAGGTATCTATATATTTCTTAGAATAACATTGAAAAATTTATTTAAGATAATTCTGCAAATATGTTCTGGCAGCCCCGAACAACTTCAAGAGTGGATACATACGCTATGATGACCGACAGATTACGAATTACTTTTGCTATTTTCCGATCACTTTTGATCATTTGTTCAGCAGATATGGATCGTTTTGATTGAGAAAAAATTAAATTTAATTAAACCTGAAATACAAGTGTTAATTAATATGTCTAGAGTCTCTTTTATACTTGATTTCTGGTAAAAGCTTGAAAGTATGCTTTTCCAAACATGTTTGCTATTCCAAACTTTGTGATTTTTACTTGCACCTATACCTATAGGGCAAGTATTGGTTTCGTGAAAAATTTCGAACTCGAGATTTTAATCAAACTTGACATTACTATGATGGAGAAGTCCAAAAAAGTGAGTCCGCCAATTCCGTCTGTCTGTCTGTCTGGATGTCTGTCTGTCTGTCTGTCTGCCTGTCTGTCTGTCTGTCGGTCTGTGTGTCTATTCGACTGCAGCCTAAACGGGTGGACGGATTTGCTTCAAACTTCATATCTGGGGTCTGTGGAATAATCCCTAGAGGCAAAATTGGAATTTTCATTCTAACCTCAAAATTAAGGGTACTTTACTTAAGGCCGATTTTACTAAAAATGGATTTTCTCGAAAACGGCTCTAACGATTTTGATAAAATTTTATATGTGAGTTAGACTGGGTATATGCTATTAGGTGGCATACCACGTTTTGCGCGAAATATGCGTGGAACGGTAATTTTAGAAATTGGCTGTTTCCCGGCTATTTCTTCAGCAATTGAGCTTAAAATTAATATCTGAGGTGAGTATGATAAAGGTAAAGATATGACGTACCAAGTTTTGGAACTGCCACGCCCACTTTTCAAAAATTTACATTTTTTAAAAACATTTACTAGAAATCGAAAAATTTGTTAAAACGAAATTAATAGGCCTTGAAGTTCTTTACAATTGACTTGAACATTATATATGGCCATAACTACTTTTTGAGGGCATTTTTTCAAAAAAAAAAAAAACGAATTTGCGAAATCGACCAGATAGCATCAGAAATAGAATCAGGTTAATGTTATCAATTCCATCAAAAATGCAGAATGCCACGCCCACGTTATTAAGCCTCATGTGTAAGAAGAAAAAGCTTGAATTTCAGTGCCTATAAGATTGTAAACTTATAGCATTAAGGTGCAAGTACGTACGACCCAGTCGTGCACTTTATTTCTTTAATTCTAGCTCACTGTGACTGGAACGGAAATATAAAAGCCGATTTGTCTCTAATTGGTACTGAACCATGGGGTACGTACTTGCACCTTTATGCTGAACAAATGTAAATTATTCAGGATTGAAGTTTAAGTAAAATAGTTGAAAGTCAATAGTCTTAAACGATAGGTATGAAAATCCCACAATTCTCTTATACATGACGCTTAGTTCAGTTGGTGTGACATTCCGCATTTTTGAGGGTACTACCACTATAACTTCAAATAGATGTTATGTGCGAAGTTTCATTGAAAAAATGTTTGTTTTTTTCTTAAATGCCAAAAAAAGTGTATGTACATATGAGTAAAAGAGAATTGTACCGGTTATGAATTGGGTTCTAATAATATTTTTCAATTTCTGGTCAAAATATAAAAATAATGGATTTTTTAAAAGTGGGCGTGGCAGTTTTAAAATTGTGTACTCCATATCATTGCATATGCCTTATATTCCTCATATTTTCACATAACCACATAAGGTGCTAAGCCATCTAATAGCATACGGCCAAACTAACTCAGATATGAAATTTTATCAAAATCGTTGTAGCCGTTTTCGAGAAAATCCATTTTTAGAAGTTTGATCCAAATCCATCCGTTCAGGGTATAACCTCGTGCACAGACAGACAGACAGCATTGGCAGACCTACTTTTTCGACTTCTCTATAATGGTAATGTCCAAATTCATAAAAATCTCGAGATCAAAAATCTGCACGAATCAAATACATACGTACATATCTACATACATACTTGACTTATATTATAGGTGCAAGTAGAAATAACTTACTAGAGCCTCGGCGTCCACTACCATGCGGTAGTATTAGAAAATTGCACTACAAAATACATGTCAAAAACTGTATTAAACAATAAATAAGGTCTGGCCTATAATCTTTCTTAAGATAAAAATTTTTTTTTCAGGAGAAAATTCTTAGAATCTTGTCTCAGACAGCCATTCGATTATAGCCAGCTTAGCTTAAGAAGAAGATCATATACTGCCAAGATTTCGTGTTGACAAAAATGTTTCGGAGAATACTTTCTGCCTACTGTTTTTTGATCCGAACAATTCGTATATGAACTGGAGTACATGCTTATAAAGTTCAGATAACGATGTAGAGAATAGATGTTCCTTTATTACCGATATAGCTATTATTATCGACAAGCTTATATTTTGAGATAGTTTCCATATATCTGGCTGCTAAATAAGACAGATATAATTTAAAATTTGGTAACTATCTATAAGCACAATACTTACCATCTTCACTGTACGTGTCTAAGCAAGTTGAAGATAAAATAAAATAAAGGATCTCCAACCTCTTTCATTCGTTCTACTCTATTCATAAAGAATACTTTGCAAATACTAAGGACGGAATAAATTAAACCATTTCTCCTTTAACATTGTGTAAAAATATTTGAATAATGTTTTGCTGTTCTAGTGTTTTGGTTTAGTTTTAGAGATATACACATAAATGATACATTATTGCTCGTATGTACATATATATCTCGTCTTTGACTTGAATATTCTACGGCCTACACGTACATGTATAGGTACATACTATAATGTGTAGGCTGAAGTGTGTTGGTGATATTAAAATTGTTCGCTCAATTTATTGGCTAAAAAGGCGTGAAATTTCCACTCAATTTTAATGCTTGGCATAAATTTCATTTACAAATATATGGCTCCAGACATAAAAACAGAAAAAAAAAAACGACAGGCAATTCAGGACACTAGTGCGCGTAGGATGTTCTTGATCACTATAATTTACCGAGAAAACAACGGAGAAAATTGTATTTCCACTTATTGGTCCTTGTACTTGTTAAGAGTTTCATTAAAAACAAGGGTTTCCTCTTGTGTCGCATAATACTTAACTGGCGCGCATTTTTCCATTCCGACTGGATGAGGACGATGGATAAGTAATTGTTTGTAGGTAAGTGTACATAGGCCTAGGTGTATAAAGGTAAAATGATGTTTCTCCCTGGTTTTGTTTACGTGGAAAGCAATAAACATAAAAATATTAAAACGCAGAAAGGTTGGAATGATGTTGTCTACATCCATTAACATACGCTAGGAACATATTTGTAAAGGGATACGATAATTTATGGATGGTAGTCCTTTTTTCGGAAAATGGTTTTATGTCGTTATTGTTGTGTGCAATCGATTTTGGGTTGGGGGTGCGTGGTTTTATCAACCATGGTAACAACGTGTTGTGTTGACATAGGTAGTGAAATATTTACGTTAATTTTTTCCCCGCTGTAATTAATTGACCAATGAAACTTGGTCCAGGCTATTAATGTAGAGATGTATATATGTACTGTTTTATTCCATTTGGTGTTTAATGGAATGCGTGTGAATTTGAGGTGCGAATGCCAAATACATACTTTAACCAGTTGTAATTTACGAGAAGAGTTTCTCTGTGGTATCCTTGAAGATATAAAGAACATGGTTCAGTTTAACTCGGAATAATTGGCAATTTCGAAAAACATTGAAATTATGGGATTCATACTGATGCAGAATTCCAGTAATTCAGGTGGGAACTGGACTGAGTAATTGAGTTTCGGTGTCGTTATCCAAGCTCGAGGTTAATTTAGAACGTCGAAACACGTTTATGGATGTCTGACAAATGGGGTGTGAATTCAGGTTTTGTGAAGGTACTTGGTATTTGTGAATAACCTACTAAATGCATAAAAAGTTATGAATTCCTCTTCAATATTATTCGAATTCTAAGGACTATTATTAGTTTTAACCTAATCATTGAGAAATTAGCGCCTGACAGGCAATGTATACATCAATGGCATTCTATGATAAGTTTGCATCGCTCGAAAGATGCTGCAATAACTAGTAACTCATCGGGCATCACATAAATTTTATGGTGCTCATAATCGTCCATCAGAGCACTTAATTTGAGAAACGATGGATAGTTTTCGCAATACGTTTACTCTAAACGATAATACGCATCTCGTAAGACATCGTACAGTGCGCACACAACAAGCGATTGATTGTGTGCAGCGTAGTGCTAATGATGATCCAAATATGTCAATTCGTCATCGTGATCAACAATTAAACTTGTGTCCATCTAGGAAAATTTTGCTTAAAAATCTTGATTAACGTGCTTTGCTTACAAGATTTAACTTGTACAGAAATTGAAGTCACACGAACATCGTTTGCGCCGTATATTTGTGTGAATGGGCCGAAGAAACATTGCTATTCATCCACGATTTCATATGAAAATTTTGTTCAGTGATGAAGCAAATTTTTGGTTAAATGGCTACATAATTGTTCCACTATCCTTCAAATTTATAAATACTATCACACAATAGAACCTTAGTCCCCATTCTCATCTTAAATAATCAAAATAATTTTTAAGTGCAGCTTTAGTTTTACCATTACAATCCCAAATTAACAACTCAGATATGTATTTGTTGGTCCGTCATTTTTTAAGCCCTACTGTTTATTTGGTAATCAAATTTTAAAAGGCAAGGCTAACAGGAAGAAAGAAATATAAATAGACTAAAATTCTTATTCACTTTCATTTTACATATTTATACGGGTTGACGTATTCATATCTTTTCATTTTTCTTCTCTTCTTTCAGAGCTGTAACCAATGTAAGTTCCTTCTCTACAACACACAATCGTTTTATCTCAGTTTTCCCTTTTTTATGTAAAATTGCTTATACTCTGTCAGAATGATTTTGCATCCTTTACTTATATGTAAAGTGAAAAACATCGTTCATCTGCATTCATTTGAAAAATATCGTTTGGTATCCCTTCCAGAAAATATCTCATATTCCGAAGTTTTCCAACAGTTTCTTATTCTTAATCAAGGATTCTTTCAGAGAATACTTGCTGTAGTTTTGAATTTGTCTGTAGATATTTATATAAATGCGTACATACATATATATATATGTACATAAGTACATACTCGATCATACGCATATTTCAGTCAGCATTCGATTTCTAGCTCCAAAATTTCAAACATCTCCTGTCAAGTAATGAATGTTTTTGAAGCTTGGTCGGAAAAATTTATATTGAACATTACTGGGTGCTTAGCTTACGCCACAGATAAATTCAGCCACAAGGGCAATTGAAGTGAACGTTTAATGAATTCTCCTTGTTTGTAGGTGATGAACGTGAAGAATTATAATAAAATTTTCACTTTGTTTGTTGTTAAAGTTCCCTGTCCTTAGGCTTATTTTCGTCCACAATTTGCCGCCTCTATCAAACAAGTAATCAGCTTTATAATTATTCCACTCCCTCCTCCACCGGTTTTATAGAAATTCATAATCTAAACAAGCATCGCAAAAGTTTTTCATAAACTCATCTGCGGTACTTCAACAGGGACGCTAACGCTATCTCATTCAATTTTGAATAAAGCCAAGTCAAGCCGAGTCATATTCAAATTTGTTGCTATTCGCCGTCAGCGCTTTGCCATCCACCGCACAGAGCCATAAGCAGGAAAATTATGCTCATATACATATGTATGAACTGAACAACAATAACAACAACAACGACAGGAGCAACCAGAAACGATGCGTTTGATAGCTTTCACATAAATATAATTGATGATCAAAATGTTTACTCAGAAGAAAATAATAGGTTGAGCCAGCAGATCTGGGGTCGTATACGTAACATTTTTTTTTTTTCTTTGTAAACAAGTTTTAAGTCGTTTAAAGCATTTTATGCGGTTGTTGTTGTTTTAGAAAATGATTTGATTGATGACAGGATGGCTTAAATTGTTTTAGGTAAAATTGGAAAGTAAACCGCTTGAAGTGGTTCTTAAAGATTTATGGTTTACATCAATGAAAGACAGATCAAAGGGATAGGTAACATTTGAAGGGGCTCTGACTACATAAAGTACCAAATAGATAGTGATGAAATTTTGTAGGTTATTTATATTTATGCTGAGTAAACACTTATACGGCTTGTAGCATGTTATTCCATTCGTTATCGTGAAGTACAATTTTAGTGTATCTATATATCTTCTTAGATTTAGTGGATATTTATGAACAATAAAGTTGGTATGAGGTGTGAAAGTAAAGTTTCCGAGACAATTTTTTTTTCCCTCATAAAACGGTATTACGAGTAATTTACGCATGAAAAATGTGGAGCTACTATTTTTAGACCGACGAATCCGGATTTGGGAGAAAAGGGTATGTTTTGCAACCAAGTTATTGGGTTTAACGAAAAGTTATTCACTCCTACTTTGAATAACTTATGTACATACATATATATATATATGTGTAGATAAAAAGAATATTCTATACGCGTACGGATTCATCGAATAATCTGATATTGATAACTTTTACTAAAGCAATTGAGATCTTCCTTAAAATTGTCAGAAAATAGAGTTTGATTTCTGGTAGTACGATGAACCAATTGCATTTAAACACAGCAAGATGTTTGAACTATGATTTTGATTCTCATGGATTATTGGATTATTTTAAGAAATCTGTTTGCTGCATTCAAGTGAATTTCTTTAATATATTTGAATAGAAATCTTTACTGGTATCTAGATAATAAGTGCTCAACCCCTACTTCTCAGACTGATGCTACATGTACTTCAATGTGGATATAAAATAACTTTTTTCATTTTCACTTGTTAGAACTGCGATTTTTGGAATTAATTAATCGATATCTTGTTTGCATTCATAAGTTATCTATACAAGAAAGGTACATTTAGCTGTAGATAACTGTGCAATAAGGAACAAAGTGAGAATTAAATAAAAAATGGAAAATCAGCGAGGGTGAATGTGTCTCAACTAACTGTAGCATGGAGTTTGAAAAAATTTCGGGCGACTGGGAACACCGATAGAAAAAGGACTCTAGAAGGCCAAGAAACGAACACTGGTTGAAGATCGCTTTCCAGTAGTCCAAAGCCGTCGGCACTGACTTATAATCTAATCTGACATCAGGAATGATCTTCAGCAAGCGACAGAAAAAAAAAATTTGAATAGCTTAGTGCAAAGAAGACTGGTTAGGCCTGAACTGTGTTTACTTTAATTAAATATAAAAGTAAAAGACTACGAGGAGGGCAAAAATGTTTAATCTTGGCTCAAAAGCATGTTTATTGTGCTCAAGATATGTGAAACAACGCTGTCTTCTTCCATGAGTCCAAACTTAAATTGCATGTTGCATGGAGATGGAAGAATCGTCGTACATAGAGAACTAAATAATGCCCCCAAAAGCTGAAAGTCTGTGGTTGTTTTTCTAAAAAAGAAAAAAATACGTAATTTTGAACTCAAAAGTAACAGCAGCAGTTTACATGCAGGTTCTACAAAACCAATGGGAACCCTGCGTACTAAAGCCCTTCGGCGGAATAAGCAAATTTATTTTTCAACATAATAATGCTCAATACCATACTGCGAAAAATGAAAGTAGATATTATTAATACTTTTAATTTAAAGATTGTAAACAAAAAAAAAATATTTTAAGAATTATCTTTCTTAAGGTGAAGAAATATTTCGAAAAAAATATCGAATTGTTCAACTAGCCTCCTTACGTCCCAGACTTAAATCTAATTGAAAGGAAGTGCATAGAATTAATTAAAGCTCTAAAAATTTAGTTAATCCACACCTGGGACTCGGTACTAACAGAATCTATGAATCGATGGCACAAAGGGTGTATTTCCATTTATGATTCTGAGTAAATATTAGTCAACTATAGTATTCAACTTATAGCAATTTAAACTTCTATTTTCCACACCACAAAGAAAATGAAAACAATGGACTTCAAGTGATTACTTCTAGCAGAAGAGATTTTGATATCATATCAGTGCTTTACTTGTATGTATACAGATCCAGATCCAAAGATCATATACTACTGTATGCTTATGCGTCTCCCGGTTTATTCTTCTGGTCATTATATCACACCTAATTTCCTGTAGTTCTGATGACAAGCCATTAGTACCTTCGTATTTGTTACCTTTCTAAATCAGGTAGAGGGGCAATTTTTCATCTACTGAATCTACTATTAAAAAATTTTTAAATATTCGTCTTTAGTTTGACCTTTACCTTATAAGAAATATAAAAAAATTCAATTCATCCGCAGCCTTCGGAAATAGCCATGTGGAACATTAATATGTGATCACACTTCCTATTTGCAGCACGAGTGCTAACCTGTCTTAACTAAATCTACTATTCTACTTAGCTATTCGTTAAAAATAAAAATTTTCTTTTACAATAGATATTAACAAAAATATTTCATTTAAATTTGAAGGTCTCAGCAAATAGACAATTAAAAGAATTATGTCAATAAATGTTTCGTCACTCAGTCTCCTTTATGCTCTTTAATTAAAATTTTAACAACTACTGTACACCATATTTTACATATAAGCTCTCAGTGTACTGAGTACTCATTCGTATTCGTAGGCACTATTGTTCAACTACCACCCACAACCCTGTTAATGGATGGCATCACAAATTACGAATGTCAACAAAACAGTCTGATGAAATAAAATTCCCGCATTTGTATCTATAATTTTATTGCTACCATTTAGTACCATAATTTGTTTCTACAGCTCCTATTGCTTACCATATACCTACCACCAAATTATAACAGAAAAGCGAAAACCCTTCGCATTTACATAAATTGTCCAAAGGAAATCTGGCAAAATAATATTTTCGCTACACAAATTTTCCGTTGTTATCTCCAGTGACACAACACACAGAGAACATCCACATAAAGAATATTATATTTCGGCATGCAATTTTGAAAATATTTTCACACACACACTCTCACAAAGTCCCTGGACTTACTACGGAGCGCGATAGGCACTTTTGCCTATATAGTATTCACATACTCAAAATATGCTTGAATCGATGTGCGAACGTGACTTAAATAAACAAAAATTTGGAACCCAAAAATGCCCCTCGGAGATGATATACTAGAGAGCAGCAAATAAGCGTTTTTCCTATTTTGCTGAGCGTTGGGGGATGAATGCGGAGGGTAGGTCGGAATGTTGTTATATTGGGTGACAAGAAAAGCAACCGAGAAAAAATGTTTTCTCTGGGGAAAATGTATTTGACGGAAGTTACTCGAGCATGAACAAGATGGATTCCATCTGACTATTAATGTTCACAGACGGATGCAAACAGGAAGCGGTGGTGACGGACGGGATCTCGAAATATGATTATCGATGGATTAGGTCTAGAATGGATGATTAAACACATCTTCAAGAACCCCGCGTGAGATTACTCTTGTTTTATGACTCTTAGCTATGAACATTTAATTGAGTGCCAGTAATCGGGGGTGTTTGACCCGGGACACATGAGCGTCGAGTGTACGTGCTTTGTAAGGATCTTTAAGTGGAAGAGTAGTGGGAGAGTGTGTAGAATTGGATGAATTCAATAGAAGGTACATGTGAAGTTGTAACGTATTTATACTTGTTAAAGGAATGTTTTTATTACAAAAGTTTCTCCTATTCGGATGGCAATGCACTATGGGCTTGAAGTTGATAGGGAAGAAGAGAAGGAATGAAAGTTTTTGAAAGTGTTTTGGTTCGATAGGTATTATTTTATAGTATGAAAACAATGAATATAGCAGAGGATAAAGAGTAAATCCATGTGTGTGACTTGTCTCAATAATTTGGAGCATAATTTAGATATACATTTTTAATCTATTAATCTCTTTTCTATTTTATTGATGCATTTTCTAAATCAACTTTTAGAGGTGGAGGATAGTGCTAGAATTCATGAAAAAAAAGTCGGGGAAGCATGAGTCGTTGTCCTATGGCGACATCAGATTTTTTTAATTAATATAAAAGGCACCACCCGCCGAACTAATTAACCCTTGAAATTGACTGACTAGAATGGGGAAAAATGTTCTTTCCACACCCGAATTTCTAGCTTTAGGGAGTAAAAATTAATTTCCTAAACATTAATTACATGCCCGAAACTTAATAACTGCTTATCCGATTAATCTTGAGGAAAGATACATTATAACGGAGCACGAGGGTACGAAGCTGAAAGCATACGCATTTAGATGTCAGTACATCATTTAGTACAAGGGTCATTGTACTAAATGATGTACTCCTACAACTCAGATATAGTGGTATCAAGACCCTTGCTTATGCGGATGACGTCATATTGTGAAACTGAACTGGAAACCTATCATTAATGAAGGTATCAAGAAAGCCACTGTTGCCTTCTGCACGTGCAGTAGAATGTTTAGGAAAACCTGGGGACCAAACCCAAAATTATACTATGGCGCCGTATATAGGCTATGACCTATTCTGATTTATCGCTGTCTTATATGACATCCACCACCATCTTAGCGGCTCTCATGAAGATACACAGATTGGATTGGCACCACTAGGGTCATGAGAACCACGCCTAAGTAATGCAGGACTGGAGACTATCCTCAATCTACTTCCGCTGGATATCTTCGTTCAAGCTTCGGTAGCTATTAGTGTCCTAAGAATAACTCTATCAAATAGTTGAATACAAAACACAACGGGTCATTCAGTGATCCTGAATAAATGTTCCCACCACGGATTACCTGTCTCCGTACCTAGATTTTAAGACACCATTCACAAGCTCGTTCCCAAACAGAGAAGAATTGAAAAGCAGTCAGTTTACCAATACACGTACTATCTCTCTCTTTACAAATGGATCAAAGATAGATGTAATCACCTATCTGACAGAAAGTTAGCAAGTATGGCGCAAAATTATCCAAGAAATATGGAAACATTTGGAAGTAAGATGTTAAAGTGCATTGTACACTGCACTATGTCATCAAAGACATTGATTATACCTTTTGCATTTCATCGTTGAACTTGCGGCCATGGTTATAATTCTCCTTTTAAGAACGACTTATGTACTTATATTTGGTCTAAAAGCCAGACCAATAATACTCATAAAAATGAAAAAGAGAAACTACCAATAAAATACCAAAATCAGGTATGTGCCACCAAAGGTAGTCTAAATGTGATGTAAGACTCTCTTAAAGTCCGCATCCGTAAGAAAATCAGACTCTAGAATATTGCTTATGTATGAACCTATTTTAAGCATAGACCGAACTGCCTTAACAAAACTGCTTCGTGAATTTTGTTTTCAATGTTTTAATCTCAGTTTAGTGTATGAGTTATATATTGTTATCATTTATCTAAACAACAGGCACATGCTCCATTACAGGGTCCCTTCTGTGCATGAATTATAGTACAGCACCACACTAGTTAGTTATTGTAAAAACGCCCAGTAGATATACTCTCAAGGATAAACTATTTATCTATACAAAAAAAAAAAAAAAAAACAAATGTCATTATCCTATGACGATCATAGTCCTTATTCCTCATAAATTCGTTCCATCACGTCTTCTAACTGCTGCCCTAAATTCCATATGTTTCAATTTTCTTTTTAGCTGTAAGAGTGCTTATATCCCATAACATTCTCTACAATACACACATGAAAAGGAAACAAAACAAAAAATTAAAATCTCCCACAAAAAGGGTAAAAACACACAGCGACTCGCATAAACCGGGAAATCACAAGGCCATTGCGGATGTTTTTCTTTTTCCGTTTCTCTCTTTGTCAATCAACAAAATATGTTACACACGCATAGCATCCTCCCCGACGCTTTCTTTGACTTCCAGTACCTAACTCAAATAATTGTAACAAAGGACATGGAAGGAAGCACAGACATACAGTCTGAAGTGTAACATTTCTTCTGTATCTATAGGCGCTTCCTACTTTGTCGTCGCAAATTTGTAGGCACAAAGTTGGATACCTTAAATTACCGCAACTTGAATTGTTGAGTTTTCCACTGAAATGCACGCGAATTATTTCGCTTTTCCTTAACAACAATTCCGAGTGACAATTTTCACACCATCACTTGAACACGTACAGCGTTATTTACCATCAGAAAGGGAGAGTTAGAGAAAACATAAGAAGAAAAAATCGCATTCCTTTGCGTACGATTAAGTTCAATTTTTGCACAGCAACAGCGATGGAATATCCTTGCTGAAGACCTTTCCCCAATACAGAAAACATTGGTACAGCATTTCAAGGTGTCCTTGCTGTCGTTGTCGCTCTTTGTCACTAATGCCATTTTCGTGCTTGACCAAGTATAAGTGCGAAAGTGAATCGAATAAAAGTAGGCTCCACTCCACAGTAATACATCCTTCGACAAGTGCCTGTGTTGTGTATACATGTGCAATTTCTCAAAATAGCGAAGACATACATATACAAAAGCTTTGAGTTGGATACATTTATCCCAAGAAATTGAAAGCAATTTCCTTCAAAACTGAGTAAAAAAAAATGTAATACAAAGAGAAAAATAATAATGAATAACAGAAGCAGAAAACAAAACAGCAACAGCAAGGACGAATGCTTGGTAAAATATGAACACTGTCAATTTTCCCGATTATCCTTCCAGCTATGCCAGCGCAGACACAAAACCGTTGTGAAATTCATTTATATACGTACATACATATCTACTGCCTATAGACAGGGCGTTCTCATCACTGCCTGGTCGAGAGTATAACACAGAGCGAGAGAAAAAAAAAGGAAGAAAAAGAATCGAAGTTGTTGACGCCGTTACGTTTTATTAACTTTACGCAAAGGGATAATAGAAAAGTTTTAAAAGACCGGCCATGAGGGTGGTGGCGGAAAATGTGATAAAAAGAAAGAACTCGTCTCAGACGGTTGCAGGAAACAACGGCGATGAAATGGAAAACTATGAAGAAAATCATAATTTCATAATGCCGAGAGCAAACTTCGCATCGTGTCCTTTCTCCCTTCAGTTGCAAGGATGCACATTGAAGTGGAAATAATTGGTTTTAAAGTGGCAACTTATTTTTTATTTTCTTTCTTGGTGGAAAATGTGAGACTCATGTTGGTGGACAAATGATATGCAAGGCCACGGTAAGACGGCGGCGCGGTGAATTTCGCGATGGCGGCGGCGGCGGTAGCAATGATGATGGGATAACGATTATCACCATGAAGACGGTATTGATTATCCTTTCAGGCGTTGTTGGTGCAGAGAAGAATGAGAAAATTTAATTTTGACTTTGACTGTGGAATGGAATATTGTGTTCAAACAAGCGGTTAGCATATTCAAAAACGTTGCACTACGTGTTTTTGTGTTTTCGCATAATGCAATGTGTACGTGAGGAAAATACCTTCGGAATACAATACCCAAGGCAGCAAGAAGTTAAGTGGAATGAGTTCTTCGTGACTAAATTGAAATTAACTTCATGAAGTATGTATACGTATGCATGGTGGTACCTATGTATATACATACATAATATATATGGATGTGTGTAGGTGTTATTTCAGAGGAGATATTCCGTAATAAAGTGGTTGATTATTTTAAGTATTTTTTTGAAGCCGGAATAATAAAATGAAATGCACACTACCTAAATGGTTATCCCTGGACATTTTGATTAAAAAATCATGCCTATCTCGACACTCAAACACTTCTTGAAGTACATAAATGTCTGGAGTGATATGTGTCTCTTTTTTCAAATACAAATAAACGTATAACAATTTTCATCGTCATAAGATCTACAAGATGCAGAGAGACATAGACATCCTGAGTAAATTTATTCAGTTGCGTTGCATAATCGATGAAATCATAGGCAATAAAGACTGCGATCATGGTTTATTTAATGCAAGTAGAACCAAAAGTATTCATGGTCTATCAGAAATTTATTAAAATGAAATTCCAGCTGTGTTCTTTCTATCCAAGGCAGGATTTGTAATGAATTAGCAATGGATAAGCAATTCTCTTATATTCTTTTCTGTTGGTGGTAGCTACCAAAAAAAAAAAAACAAATACAAATATTTGGCGTGACAGGTCCATGGAACCCAGAGCCTAGCTTTTCACAACCATTCGCTTTGTACGTGTTATGTTCTTCACGTGAATGCTAGGAAAGGGAAATAGTTTTTCTCTCGGATGGTTGTGAAATTTCGGGACCGAAAATTTGACGAAGAATCTCTCTCTCGAAGCTACCGAGGATTTCTTTATCCACTTTAGATAGATTCCAGGCTTCTGCGCCATAAAGCAGGACTGGGATGATCCAGATCGGACTTTCCGCATCGAGATAGGGCTCTACTACTCAACTGTCTTCTCAGCCCAAAGAAATAGCAGTTGGCAATAGTTATTCTTCATTTAATTCTGCTGAGATGTTATTATCAGAATTTATAGCAGAGCCGAGATTCCTTACTACCACAAAGTTATAACTGTGGATTGTGAAGTTCTGTCCAATTCGTTGACAGCATATACTTGGTTTTGCCCTCATTTATCGCTAGACCCTGTCTGATGCCAAAGTAGAAATGGCTCTGTATAGTTCGTCTCTATAATTGCTGTCATATGCGGCCTTGAATTCGATGAAAAGGGTGGGTATCGATCCGGAGTTCTTGGCGTTTATCCAGGATCTGTCGAAGTGTTAAAATTTGATTGACTGTGGACTTTCCTGGTCCAAAGCGCCAATCAAGTTGTTGACGAAGAGTTTCAGACATTCACACTATATAGCAGATAGGATCTTGTATGCGTTGTTGAAGAGACTGATACTTCTGTAGTTGGCGCTATTGAGGGAGTCCGCTTTTGCAATATGATCAATTAGATTGCCTGTTTGATGATAAGGAGACAGCCATGTCTCTTGTGAATATTGAGATAATCAAACCGTGTACTTGCTATAGTGACGATTCGGCCGACAGCAAAGTCAATAGGCTTAAGTCCGTTTCCGGACATGGTATTGTGGATGCTATGCTTGCCAATCGTCCTACCAAAGATGTTCTCCTTTCCTATCTTGGCGTTAAAATCACCCAGAATAATTTTAACGTGATATTTAGGACATTGCCCGTTAAGATTTCGTAGAAACATTCTTTGGTGGCGTCGTCCTTATCTTCTGTGTGTGCATGTAAGGCTTATGTTGGCGAATTTAGATTTGATGCGGATTGCCACATGTCGAAAACGATTTCTTGCCTAAGTATGCACGCGGTCTGTTAAGGGTCCGAACAATCCACGAGCAGATCAGAAGGTCGTTGTCCGTGTTTTGATTGCTAGAATCGTCAACAGCGTTACTATCCTTTGGCCACCAATCTAATCCTATTTACATTGAAAAAATCAGTTTACAAATAGTTTCCTATTGCACAGAACAATTCATACATATTGTATGTATGTATGTATATAAATTTTTGACAGCACCTAAT
The DNA here is from genome assembly GCA_905220385.1 of Xylota sylvarum. Classification (NCBI taxonomy): domain Eukaryota; kingdom Metazoa; phylum Arthropoda; class Insecta; order Diptera; family Syrphidae; genus Xylota; species Xylota sylvarum. The sequence goes on from LR999957.1 coordinate 126,905,273, forward strand.
ATTTGAGAATATGGTATAACCAAAAACTACCTTTCATGTCTTCCCATTCAATTAGGTCGGTCAATATTTATTAATATATATTTCACCTCAAGTACCTTTATCACAAAAGCCATAAAAATCCTCTTGACAACCTTCCACTTCACCCAAAATAAAAGAGATTATTTCGTGAAATTGCCACCTAATGTCTGACCTCTGTCGTTAAATAACATTTCTTTTAGTGAGAGGGATAGTTTCATGGTTAACGTTTTATTTTTAATACTGGCTACGGTTGAATTCCTTCCACCATTTCGGCTGTATTTAAGCACCAATATCAAAAGTGGGTCAATTTTTTTACAATCTCGTAAATTCCTCAAACAAAACCTAAAAATTCTCTTTTCAATCTCTTCAATAATTCAAAGATCAATAAAAACGTCCTCAATTCGCCATACTACACGGCCAACATCGACGACGATGACGAGGGTTGATCATATTCAACCCTTCAATTCATCTCTGAAAATCGATTACACATTTTGTCCGTACTTGAGGATTGAAGTAGGAACAGCCCAGTGAATGGGTTACTAGCAACAAACAATAAGCCCATTCCGAGAATGTTGGATTTGTAGAAAAAGGCTCCAGAGCGGCTTATGTCCTTACAGGAGTTTCTAACGGAAACCACAGTAAAACGATGAGGGTCAAGCGTAATCTTTATTTCCATTTTTGTTCCTTTCATCACCCACCAGTAAAACCTTACAATTTCTTTCTTCAATGACACATATCCACTCAACCCCAACGACTGGTGGGATCAAAAAATGCATATCAAACGTTTTACTATTTAGGTCAGATAATAAAAAAAAGTCTCTGCCAAACACTGGCAAGGAGAGGGGACATCTTTTGAAAAAAAAAAAAAAACGAGAAAAAACCTTTCAACAGACATGAGGAAACGAGTCCTTGACAGCGAAAAGCCATCTGAGGACAAACATATGAATGTAACACTTCCGCTTGTCGGACACCTTCAACCAAAGCTATAGGTTTCACGGAACTCACATCGAGGCGATATTGGAAAGATACTGGGAGTAGCTGCGTTAGCAGAAACGAGTTTTTCCTATCGTCTTTGTCAGTGCACACTTCAATATCCTGGATTGGGATTCAACTCTTTGCTTTCTGTGAGCATCGTGCAAATGAAGTCATTTCGGAAAACTCTCAGCATGTGAATGGGAGTTGTTACAGCCAACGATGATGGTGCTCTAAGGGAGATTTGATTTGTCACAATTAGGGTGGTGAAGTGTACACTTGGCATTGGCACTTCGCTGTGCTTTGCAGAAGAAGAGAAAATGAGAAAAGTTTTTGGTTTTTATAGGTGTTGAGATACATAGCGGAAAAGATAGCAAAGATTGAGTTCAAAGCAATTTTCGGACAGTAGTGCTAGAAGGATTTAACGTGACATGCATTACAATAATGTTTAAAGTTTTTAGCAACATTGAAGATGATGTTATCGCCTTCGTGTTACACTTTAAAAATTACTAAACTAAGCAATATGTTAAGCTCGATATTTGGTTTATTGAATCGTGTGTATATGATAAATATAAACTGCTTATTTGTTGCCATTTCTGTTAGTGAATTTTTTTGGATGTCTATTCATTAACGGCCGGTTCTCGAATTGAAATTTAGTTACTCTAAATTATTTTAAAAAAGTGTGCGGTTGTTCTTGATGGTCACTGATAATATCATCATCGACAGTAATGCTAAACCAATTTAATTTACGACGCAATTGAAAAAATCCATAAACCATGCCATCCGTAGTTAAGTAGTCTATAAGAAGCTTATACGACTAATATAATTTAATTGCACCGTAGTAATTGCAATTGTCAAATGGTGGAATCAAGTTTGATTACCTAACCAAATTAAATGTAAGCATCCTGAAAAAAGACTAAAAATTCGTTGAGTGCAAAATATTTAGCCCTAGCTGTAGCGATAGTGGAGTTGTCAGATAACGGAGAAGTAAATCCTGTAACAAGTAAATTTTAATTCAAAGTGAGTGTAGAACAACAATTATAAACCCCCACTCATCCGCCCTAATTCTTTACATCGTCAAACTCAAGGCTCGGATATGACTCAGATCCTCAATAGGCTAAGAGCCAAGGTCAGGGTTTTTCTCGAACTGGGATGAAGATTTTCACTTCAGACCGCACATGTTTCTCTCTCTTAAGCAGATGAAAGCGGCTATCTTCGTACCTCTATTCCTGATGGAGATCTATCATTCCCTAGTGGTACCAACGTTTCTGGCTAAACGAATGTAGATTTGACATAACCTTCATCTTAGAACATTAAATTGTCACTGAGGGTTCAAGACTAAAAGATATAGCACGCAGAGGACGGAGATAAAAATCGAGCATTTTAATTCAAATAGATACCAAAAATTTAAATTACACTATTCAGTTAAAACTCAAAGATATGTGGCGGCTACAAGTGTGTATTATGTACTTCTATAGTGAAAATTAAAACTTTATGTTATTTTGTTGGGACATGCAATGTAACACGATCAAAAGCTGGTAAGTCTCCGAACAACAGTCAAAACTTCACATCAGTTTGGAATGGAATGTGGAGACAGTAAATAATTGGCTTTGCTCCACATTCAAGCAATATCTTTCCCCAAATGAGCATTCCAATGGGCCTATATTACACTAAGTAGGAAGTACACATACATAAATACGAGTATGAATGTATAGATACACACCTTATCCTCTTTAGATGCAAGTACCATATTGTATCAACTTGAGTAAGCCAAAGGGCCATATTGAAGTAACATTTCAGTTACCAAAAAAATGTCAAAGTATGAAAAAATATGCAAATTTCATCAAAAATTAAAGAGGCAAATTAATTAACATTAAATTGGGATGTGTACGAGTCACTGAAAATTGCTCACTCAAGGACACACGAGGAAAATTGTCGAAATATACTTATCTTTGCTGAATACACATATAATAAGGAATATGTCAGTACACAGCGCAATTAAGATTGATACATTATTTGACGCGTTTCGTATAAATAATCATTATCTTTATTGATGTACATACATAGATAAATATAACGTACTCGTATCTTGAAACAATGATCAGGTGAAACATGAAGCTGTTTTTCTTTTTTTTTCATGAAGGCTGCCATGTTTTAAGCAGAGACTCTCTTCGAGCTGTTTCCAGTTTTCTAGACCAAGGCCTCTGGCATCCGCGATAGCTTGGCAATTAAAACGTAGATTTGGTCCTACCTGTAGTCTCAAACTTGGGGCCACTCAGCGAAATCCTCTTTGCTGGAGCATTATTGTCCATTCGCTTGATGTGCCCGTGCCAGTGAAGTCGACGTGTTTTGCCTTTTTGGAGTACGCGCAGATTTTGGTAGAGATCCCTATGGATGGTTTATCATCCAGGGCTGGGTTTTATACAGCAGAACTGGCAGGAACAATATTTTGTAGAGCATGCATATTGTCTTCCAACTGAGTAGTTTTTAACCCATTTGTTTTGTTAAACCGAAGTAGCAGCGGATATGGTAAGTCCTCACGGAGTCCCCACGAGTGACGTTTTGTTCTAGGCGATGACCAGATGCTTTTCGAGTGCCCTAAAAGCCTCTATCATGGGGCGTTGAGAGCGACCGATGATGTCGTTATCGTCTGCATATCCCATCGGCTGGAAAGATTTGCTGAGGATAGTGCCTTCCAAGTTAATACCTGTCTTGTATACTATCAGTTCCAGCACGAAATTTAAGAAGTCACATGATAGCGCATCTCCTTACCGAAATCTGGTTCATTTTTGGAGTAGTTCAGAGGAACTATTTCCGAATTGTACATTGAACTGCATGTTTTCCAGCATCGCGCGGCACAGATGGCACAATTTTGTCGGGATCACGAATTCATCCATTGCTTTGTAGAGCTCAAGACGATGACTGTTATCATATATGGCTTGGAAGTCATTGAAAAAATGGTGGGTCTGGATTTGAAATTCGTTGGTCTTTTCCAGGCTTTGCCTTAGCGTGGGAAGATGGTTGATTTAAGATCTGCCCGGCCGGAATCCATAATGGCATGTGTCGATTAGTCTGCTGCAGCAAGGCTTCAGACGTTCAAAACGTACATTGAATATGACGTTATTTGCGACATTAAGCAGGGATATGTCTCGATAGACATAGAAATCTATTAGTTCAGTCATACTAGGTTCTCCATTATTATCAAATTTAAAAAGCTCCGCAAACCCAGCTGCCTTGTTGTTCTCCAAATTTTTAATAGCTGAGTCAACCTCTAAAGTACTGGCAGGGTGGACGGCTTCTACATTGATTTTATGCAGGTTCCCCAATCACTCTCTCTACCTGATACACATTAAGAAGATGCTAGAAATATTAGTTAAACAGATCTAGGTCAGCTTTTTCCAGCGTACGTATTCATAATCATGCCAATGGCTCTTATTGGTTATCTCTTTGATCATGGAGTGTTATTTATTCCACCGAGTCTCACGCTCAGGTATTGTCTGTAGGCTCTGACGTTAAATTTATTTCCTGCCAGTTCGCAGCTGCTTCGCGTTGAGTAGTCGACCTCTGTATTTAGCTACAAGAAATTGCTCACGGTCTACATTTGCACCTCTGACGTGTTGGATTTCGTTGACGGTTCGAACCTCTGGAGAGCGCCAGGAACAGGTGAAATAGGTACCCATCATTATATACCCAAAACTGTTAAAAACCATGTTACACATCAACCCTCCGTACACTAAACAAAAAACGATGATTTTAAAAGGTAAACAGAGAACAAGCATTTCCATCAGTAGTCCTTAATTTAGCTTTAATTTGTCTCATTTGTCTTAAAATGTTTCTTATCCCGCTCCAGCCATCTACTACCCATCCTAAGAAATGTTTACGAGACTTGGCATATGCATACATTATCCTCTTGTTGTTCTTTGTTCTTTGCCAGATCTAAATAATAATAAATCCACATCCTGAAAGTCACAGACTCTTGCTATATAATTGCCCATTATAATCAGGAGTAAAAAGCAAACATCACCAACACCCCCCCAAATCAGTATAGCACCAAGCAAAACACTGCTGCCCCCACATAAAAAAAAAAAAACCTTTTAAAGAGCTCAACACACAAATCAAAAGGATAATGCGGGCTTTTGACATTTTTGTGTGTTCCTATTTTTACATCCTCAACGAAAGAAAAAAAAAATACGTATTTCTCTGGATTCAGGGAGCGCGAGTGTAAATGCCGATTTAACCCGGCTATTACCCCAATATGGTAGTGTTAAATGAAAGAAGGGATGTAAGCGAGCGTGCTAGAAGGCACGTTTCACCTATTATTTTAGGATTCCCGCGTTCTACATTTTCTCGCGCTGTTCCTTCCTCGTGGATCACTTTTGTTAATGGGAAAATTAAAATCCAACCCTCATACATTTTTAGAAATATAAGTATATGTATGTATATTTTTTTTTCGTAAATTTTAATACCCACATACTGCTCAGTATGTGTATGAGATTGGTCCTCATTCGAATGGGGATGAACATAGAATAGGAGGCAGAAAAAAATATATGAGGCTTTAATATTCTGTCTGTACGGACGCGTCATTGTTGAAAATATGATGTTGTGAAAGGCATTATGATTTATGTATGTGAATCGTGTGTGTATGAATGTGAGTTAGAATGGTTATTTCTGTGACATAAAATTTTGAAGAAAACGATAATATTTTTTTAATTATTTTCCCTCCTGTTATTATTTAGGTCTGGCACAGATTTTTAGAAATAATTGTATGCTTTGATAAAATTTATATTAAAAAATGTATTTTGCTTTGCTTTGACGATGTATGTAGCCTAGCAAGGCTTTTACAATTTGGTTTCTGGTTTAACTTGGCTCGTAACCAATTTTTTTTTTGTGGTTCTCAAACAAAATAGTTTGTACTTGGGGATTGTGTATAGAACACCACTAGCTACATATATACATACATATGTATGTATGTATATAATCAGTTTTTTGGTCTATATAGTCAGATAGACCGCTAAAAAGTGGTCGTTTTTCTTCGGTTGGTTGATGAAAGTCTTGCGTTTAATACTGGACTTTCGACCAAATGTAACTCCAATTTTGTCCTCACAGAACTGCCTTCAAGCACTTTGTTATTGGGCAATAGATATTGTCATCGTTCCCAAATCCGTGATTATATTCGCTATGCTTCCTGCTGATCCAGGTTCTGTATTGGTGTTCACTTTGTTCATTTTCACACGAAGTTCAGGGACCTTTCTATAAGGTATATTGGTTTGTGGAAAATTGGCACGAATTTCAAATGCACCTAGAATTTACCATCAAATATTTGATTAAGTGTTCATTAGACAAATTTACTTGATATATAGCGCATACTTACTATTCGATGTGCTTAAAATAATTTAATTTTTCTTGTTGAAAAATATTACTGTGGCGTATACTTAACATTTTCAATAAAAGGATATAACCACCTCATCGTAAACGATAATAATCCCCCATTCAAACCCAAAACCGATTTGATGATACAACTTGAATGTGATCAACTTTGGATATACTCATTCAAAGGCAAATCCTTTATTCCGCCCTATATATAGCTCAATCGCCTTCAAAGATAAATTACAAAAGATATCACCACTTAATCAGATTATGTATCGATATTCCCTCTCATAATAGATCAACCGAAATTCTTTAAACAATATTTGAAGGACACTCATTATATTCCCCGTCGCTCCCCATATTTAATATTATATCTCTGTCTGTGACAGAGGATCCCGTAAGCATTCCTTAATCCGGTTAGATGTATAGAATTGTCCTTTCTCATCCCTCCGTGATGAATGATGGTGATATCATTTCTTATTCAAATCGATATAAATGAATTCAATTTCTGTATCTGAAACGTGCCATTCAGACAAATATGAGGAACGTTTAATTCGATACCCACATTAAGTAAGCACTCAAAAGGATATAGTAAAAAAAAAAGAGAATCAGCATAAGTTGGGATGTCATCCGTTGAAAGAGGCAAAAAAAAAAATATATATGTATGCATGTATATATAAACAACAGTAACCAAGTACGAGTCCTTTTCTCTTCCTTATTTTTAACATCAATTTAGCTAACGAGGATTCTCTCTGCCTTCGCTGAAATTTATAAAAATATGGATGTGAAATAAAAATCCACATCGAGAGCAATGAAAGAGGAATGAAACATTTCCTTTCGTTTTTTTTTTCTTCTCTTTTTCTCGATTAAATGAGAAGAATACAATTCGCAATCATACATAAGTATACATAACCTCTAAGCTTGTCACAACAACATCGGCTTTCACAACTTCAGTGTCTCCCCGAACACACAATCTGAGGACTTATCAAATGGAATTGAGTTGAATGTAGCGAGTATAAGGACCACAAGGATCAAACAAATTCACTGCTAAAGTACTGAGAGTATGTACATTATCTGTATATATGTAGATCCACTTTTTTTTTCTTAGTTGTTATTTCGGAATATTTTTCTTTTTTTTCGTTTGTCGAATAAATTGTTGCTATTGAGTTTCTCTGCCTCCTCTATCCTCGTGGGTTTCCTAATGTAGAGATATAAAATCCTGCCGCAATTCTCGCTTCCTCGTATATGTTGAGCAAATTATGCTAGTTGGTCGGATTATGGATTATAAAAATGTCTTTGTTTTTTTGTTTTGTACATAGAATGTGGCTTGGCTCCTTGAGGTCGTCGTTTGGTTTCTCGTCTTTGAAAATCCTTGTTGTCTGCATAATGTGCAGAAGGAATATGAACATCAAATTTGTTGCAATTGTTGTGTGTGTTGAAAATGTTGTCGTCTTTCTCGGTAATTTTACATTGTTAGGAGAAATGATACGATAATTCAAGGACATAAAGCTCGTTAAGACATTCCTAATTGCTTGCACAAGAGTTTGGAGAGTTTTCTCTTTTTTTTTTTTCTTGAAAATGAGAAGTCCTAAACAATTGGGATAAGTGAGAGAAGTGAAGTGTAAAGTATGCTTCAAGTGGACTTAGGGATGTTGCTTGAAATTGGGCAAAATGTGAAGAGAGGAAATCATAACTTGAGGAATATAATTAAAGGATTTAGCAAAACACACAACGACCTCGACGTTAAGATTGTTATTTTAACTGAGTGGATAAGCAAAGAACTATTGAATATTGTTCAACTAAGGAGTTTATATAGTATTTGATCAATCCTTATGGGAGCATAAGAAAATCATAAGAGTTTTGGCCAAAGACACTTAGGTTGTAGCCCTTACCGAGTTCTTAAGAACACTGGTCACAGTCAAAAGTATTTGCAGTCTTGGAAGTGAAGGAAAAGTATTGAGTCAATGTCTGGAGTTACAGTCTCTATGAATAACTACTACCTACATGTAGTATGTACTCCTAATATATGTGCTACAAATTGTAGAACATCTCACCCAGCCTTTCAGTATATTGACAGCTTCGTTGTTTTTATATTTCAAATCGTCAGTTAAGGTTTACGCTTTTATCATAGTGAAGTTTACGATCGAAGAGCGTTTGAAAATTATTAAAAATTATTACCGAAGTTCTGAGTCAGTGGTCGCAACTTTAAGATCGCTTACTGCAATTTACTGTCATAATAAGGTGCGTATTATACTGGATTAATTCGAGTCAACATATTCACTATTGAATGTTCCTGTATCAGTGAGACAACGCACCGGTCGAAGTACCGAATATATCGCAGCCGTAAGTGCTTCAGTTTAAAATGAGCCAATTCTGGCGATTCCACGCCGTTCACAGAAATTCGGAATCTCTCAGTCCACTTTGTGACGCATTTTTTCGTAAAGATATTGACCTACACCCTAACAAGATCAAACTAACTCAAGAAGTGAACCCTTTTGATCATTTGAAGAGCCGAAATTTCTCCAATTGGGCTCTGCAAAAGTTTAAAGAATGTCCTGAATTTTATTTAATTATTATATACGTTATTGAACAGCAAAAAACCCACATGTGCTTCAAGAGACTCCATTGAATCTACAAAAACTGACCGTGAGGTGTGGATTTCATGCCGGAAGTGTGATTGGACTGTTTTTTTTTTCTTCGATGTAAATGATCGCTAGTTGGAGTTTTTCAGTTTTCGATTGAACTTTCCGTTGCCAAATAGCCATATCATCCGCGAACGTAGCTACGACGCAATGTGCCTTCAGCTTGGGGTATATCCCGGGTGTAGAGCAAAACTAAACTAGGACCAAGGAAACTTCTTTGCGGTATCCGATTTTATGTCGATTTCCTTGAGCACGGATTACTATTCATTTCGGTGTTTAATACCATATAATCTGTTTTCGTTAAGGACCTACGCACATATATGTCGATTTCCTTGTCGAATAGAAATCAACTCCAAATTGTATATCGACCTCGTACAGAAGTCTACGGTTTGGCGAATTGAAGCCAGCCTTAGTTATAACAGTTGGTTAAAAAATTTTTGTTGATTATTGTATACATAACTCCTAGTAAAGGAATGTAAAATTCTCATAAATAGACTTTAATAAAAACATGTTCACCCTTTCAACCCTTTTATGATTCGTTATCTTTTCAAATTACACTACAACTTCTTAGTTTAAAAGTTTATATGAAAAGAAAGCTCAATCAGTTAATTTATGTAGAATTCAGTGAACTGCAATAGAACTTTTAAGTAAATTCTAATATTTTGCAGAATGTACTTTCCATTCATTGAAAATGTTTTTTCTAATACACTTTTCGGTTAAAATCCGAGACATCGTGCAATCAAATTGAGTTCTCTACTTCCTTTTTGTATGCAGCAAATTACATATTTTCATTCAAATTTTACCCCTCGTGAGGTAATTAATTGCTTGCCAATAAAACAAAAACATCCAGTTAAATTAACCCAAGCTACAAGACAAGTGAGAGAAAAAAAAAACTTAAAAGCAGTCATAAAGAATCATCCAGTTGCCATGCTTAAAAGAATCCTTGATAACCTGAACTGTTGCTTCACGAGCGGCAACGGTAAAGGAAATGCTTTCCCAAAGTAAGCACACTTGGTACATAATTTAAGTTAATGAATGACACTAATGAGTTTCACCCTTGCCGCACATTCTCTTTTCTCCTTGCCTACACTCGCTTTCATCTCCTACAAGTAATCTACAAACGCATTCACCTCTGAGCGTGTGTATATTACCTGGAAACAGGGAAAACACTACAAAAGAGTAAAGAAGGAACAAGGATTTGCTGGAAAAGGGATAGGAAAACAGAGAGCCATAACAAAATTATCATACAGCTTTCGTACGAAATTACCATTTTTGCAAGAATGATTCTATCCCCTATGTGGGTTGCAATCGTATCCTTGTTTGTTTTATCTTTGCTTTTACTACCACAACATGTGATCTTCCGAGTGGTGAGCTCTACGATTCTTGAACTCACATTAATGCATGTTGGAATACCCAGCGGCAGAATAACTAGGTTACTATCACCATCCCAATGGAGGAGAAAGGACTTTACGGCACAAGAAAAAAAAAGTGGTAACAACCTATTTCAGAAATTGCATCTCAAATTACTGAAGAATACCAAGGATGCACGATGAAATTCAATAACTCTTGCTTTTTCTTAAATCCTGCTGCCGGTTTAAAGCTCCATGCAATCGTAAGGACCTTAATTTGAGATGATCATTACAGTAATTTGCTTTATAGTCTGATGTTTATTTCTGTGGGGACACTTATTGCAAAGCATCTCACGGTTTCATGGTTTCACGTTTCCAGCTTTGATATCCTTATACAAGACTCTTTATGTTGGCGCGCTTCTTTCTTCGCGACCAGTGAATAGAAAAATACAAAATTTCCATCCTTGCACTCAGGGTGAATTTATTTCTTCGGCGTCGCCAAATGTTCTCGTTTCTCGCGCGTCACTGTAATTAGGATGATGGCGAGAATTTTACAAGTAGAACGAATCGTTGCAACGAAGAAAAGAGGCAGCAAAAAATATCCCAAACCAAATAAGAAGAGACGATATCGTGTCTGTAAAAAGCGAACGGACAAAAAATTATCCTAACGCTGCTACTGTATTCCAAATGGCTCCGCATAGATAGTATTTGCATTTTAAGGTTGGCGGGAGATGGTTAGGGATGGTCTCGAGGTCGTTAAGTTAATGTGCAAGCAGTTTTAGTTAATTTATGGTGTGCGATTTTCGCGTTTCGCCATCGTCTTTATGAGGTGGATATTTTTAAATAGAACACACCACACAATGGAGATGCAATGAGAAAGTTTTTTTTTTTTTTTGCGATATTTTCGCCAAAGGATTTTAGCACTGTGTTTGGAGGTATATGAGATACTTGTGGGATTCTTTCATTTTGGAAGGAATACTTTTAGTGGAGTGTATGACACGTCCTTCTTCTTTGTTGTATTGGTGCGGGTTTTATGAGAAAACTCACACTATTTGCGTTATAATTACTGGTTTTTAAGAAACTGAAACTTTTTCGTTGCATTATTAAGAAAGAGTGTAGGTCATGTAAAGCTTTAAGTCTAGTCAAGTCTGTAATTTTAATTTTAAAATGTGGATAGGTACATTTTTTGATGGAAAGTTTGATGAAAGTTTTAAATTGAATCGCTGTGAGTTCAAAAATATATCCAAATCAATTCCCGTATGCAAAAGAAGATGAAGTATTGCCAAAAGTGTTATATTATCGAATGGTTGGACGGATGGAAGATGGAACTAATCGAATACGAGACTTTCTTTATTCCCGCAATGCGTAGAGGAATACTCGAAAAAAATTTGGAAAATACCATATAGTCACATATCTTGGACTCAGTACAAAAAAGTTATCGTAATTACAGGTACATATAAAAGAACAAAGTTCTAAAGAATGACACAGAAGTGAAGAGCAGTAACTTACGAACACTTGCGAGATTAATATAGATGAAGCTAAAGCTCAGCTAAACTCATCTTGGAAACGTTTATACTTTTGACCAGATTCATTAAAAACTGTATTCCGAACTTTCATTTCATGAAAAAGTATTTAAGATTGTGGAAGGTATCAGCATTCACCTACTCACCCTCAGCAATAGCCTATTAAGATCACATCATGCCGCGTCTTATACAGTGTGGGCCATCGTGGATTGGTTAAAAACGGCTAAATGGATTGTTCGTATAGCATCGATGTTTAATGGTGCCCCACAAAAAAAAAAGTCCAACGCTGTCAAATCGCAGCTCCGTGCCAGCCAAGCGGCATCACCAAGACGACTGATTGCACGATTATTGAACGTAGTGTGCAATAAATCAATTGTTGGACAGCTTGTATGGCATGTAGCCCCATCTTGCTGGAACCATAGCTCGCCCAAATGCAAATCCTTAATTTCTAGGTTACTGCATCTTTATTAATGGCAAGGACAATGCGTCTTATACGCACCTTAATCGGAACGTACTCTCTAATTTTCAAATCAGCCTAAACAACAAATAAAATGGTTGGACTAATGTGAGCATGATGTGTTTTTACTCAGAACTCCGAGAGCCTAGATTTCTCTTGACGTACATATGAAAATGGATAGGGACCTTTAAGCTACTATGTACCTACAATCGTAATGACCGTTTATTTATTATCTGCGTGGAATAGGAATACGAAATAAACGTATAGCTATTGTCAAAATAACTTGAGATAAACTTATGTGTAACAGCATTTATTATACATACATATGTATGTACTTACATAGATGGACAGAGAGAGAATTCTTTTACTACTGTTTTGGTGATGAGAAATGAAGTTATTTTATTTATTTAAGATGGCATGCCTGTCGAAATTCGCATATCGAAACGAAAATTCTTAGTCGTCATAGAAATTGTTGAAATACCGATTTTATTATATACATATATATGTATATATCAAGGGTTGAACAAGATATTTCTATCAAAATTGGTAACATATAATCTGCAGTTTAGGAATCTAGATACATATGTACAATGTATATATATGCAGTATATCCGATAAATTTATCATATACTTCGGCAAAGCTACAAGCAGCAAAGTGTGTTATCCCGAGAAAATCATTAACTCACAGGAGGAGAGAAAAGCGAGGCGAAGGAGAAATACTATATATACACATCGGACGAAGCATGACGTCCTGGAAAAGAGTTGAAGTAAAATCGTTATACGTATTTCTAGATCGGATTAAAGAAATCTAAGGGTCATGTCTCGTGCATCGACCACATACCGCTTGTGTGCAAATAACTCGCACATCACTATTGAGTAATTCGTCATGTACATATAAGCCTTAGCTCCTTCAGTTATTTATTGACCTAGAGAAGGGTTTTGACAGGATGATTTTGTATTTCATCTGATGTGTTCCGCTTAGTAAAGGTATATTCTAAAAGCAATCGATCTACGTAGGTTATATAAGAGATGCTAAATGTCACGTACTATGTAACAACGACGTATGGTTACCATTGCAATTCTTATAGTTAACGTTCGACGTATCTACACTTACTTATGTATATAAATACATACATATGTGTGTATCTTTGGAGAATAAATGTCATCATGTATAAATAATAACACACCACAAAAGAATGCAGTATAGGTTTCTGTTCAGAGGATAGCCACCTACCCTAACCTGTATACTATAGAAGCATGTTTTTTAGAACATGTAGATATACTAAAACAAGAATCTTTAAATGTCAAGTTTGTTGAAATAATCGATTTCATTAATCAACTGTCCTTCAATTCCAATTCACTAATTTCTGAAATTGTACCAAATAGGGATGGATAATTAGTTAAACAACCTGTTTTCAAAACTCCACCACTCCTCTGCATACTTTACCTATTGCTTGTGTCACTCGGGATTTAAACAACAACCAAAATTGTTGTATTTCATTAAAAATTAATTCCACTCTTCAGTCTCTAATTAAACTTGACAAAATCAAACATTTAACACCGGACCCAAAATCATGACGTTCCCATAGAAGCACCAATATCGATCCATCAAAACTGAAAATAATAAATTATTTATTTTTCGTCCTCTGTCCAGGCGTGTAAGTGTGCGTGTGCATCTATGGAAGTTCAGGACACAACAACACCATTCGTATTCGATTATTGTTAATGGCTTTCAAAGCATTGAAAGAAAATTAAATTGGATTTCCTGTGCTCTTTTCTCTTTATGTCCTTAAATCCAACTCCTGAGCTTCCTAATTCTTTAATTACATCGAAATTGAGAAACAAAACGAGTGATATATACACGAGCATCTGTCAGTTTTATTATACGACAAAATAAAATGTCAAATGATTTTTGTTTTTGTTTTAAAGAAAAACATCAGGGGATATGTTCCAGTGGCGGAATTAAGAACCTCTTTAAATATTTAATGTTCTCCCTGGTGTTGTAGTACGATTCGAGTACATGAAGCTAACCAAACTTTATGCACGCGCTACTGCACGATTAAATATATTCTGCTGTAAAAGGTTTAATAATATATTCTTTGAGGAATCTATCCGTACGCCCTTTTAAAGCCAATTATATAACACGACTTGGGGTATACTTCATTTTGAGCTCATTAACCTCAAATGCACTCGTTGGATCATATTTTGTAAAGTGAAGAGGACTGGGTTAAAACTGCAGGATTAAGGTTTAAAAAGAATGAAATTCAGCAAAATGCGGAAAAAAAAAGAATCGTTGCTACTACCGCGATATGGTATAGGGTAGCTGAGGATGATAATGTCTAGTTTTTAGTCAGTAAAATGCCTTGCGAAAGTTATTCACATATGAGCGTTGAAGTAAATGAGAAAATATTTTATGAGGCAAAATTTATGCAGTTAACACTTTGTAAGTGTTAGAGGGGAACATGAGGTTTTATCTTGAGTGATGCGAGCAAAGTTTCTGGAGGGCCTGTGGTATGGCAAATTGTAATTTTCTCACTTTTTTTTTTCACCTGACACAAGGTCTCTACATTCATATATCTAAGGATGAAAATTTATAGGGAAATCGCTGATATGTTTATTAACTCTAATATCTTGTACTATATATTATAGCATATGATGAAGAGTTTAAGTCATTAGCACTCACTATAACCGCGACAAAGGCCTTCAAGCAAAGCTATGATAGCTATAGAAGAAGTTCTTCGAAATATCGTTAGGGTAGACTGTAGTGTCATTAAAGTCTACCACATTGCTTAGCAAAACCATAGTATCCCGGAAGAACGTTAAGTTGTTCGTTGGTTTTTTTACTGAGAAAAAACAGGAATGACGCTGATTTCTTACCAATGCCCACACAATAATGTTTGTAGGAAACACAGTTCTCAATAGAAATTTCGATCGAAGTTAAGGAACAACTCAACCTAGGTTCACATTTTGAGCTCTAGATGTGTGATCTGTTACCAGGAACAAGTCACGAACGATTCTAAACATAGTGTAAGGGTTGGTAAATACTGACTGTTGATGTAGACGCAAATGGTTAAAATCTTTCCCTATTCCTTAGAATATTCATATTGCCCAACGAGAACTTAAGTCAAATATTGTTGTCATTCAGGCGTTCGCGGTCATTACAACGACATCCTAAATTTTTCATCCTTAAACCCTCTTAAATATTTATGTTTATTGGAGGTCTGAGTAATCAAACCCATTATTACTAGTAGAGCCAGATTCATCATAGATCTTCCTTCTCCTAAGAACCACAACCTCAGTTTTAAATGGATTGACCGAAAGTTAACATCACGTTGATAGCAATATCAACAAAAAAAAAATACGAAATCTGTTTTACATCCAACATTAATTGCATCATATGGCCTATACATACCCACACATATACATATATGTATATAACATAAAAAATCACCTTAGTATACTTCCACTTTCACTTACCAAAAAAATATCAGATGTGTTTCGAAAATTGGTAAATAACCTGAAAAAGAAAAAAAAAAAAAAAACTCTTTTTAACAATCATTCATTTTCGTAAAAACCTTTTTAGAAGCATTAAATTATTAAAATATCCTTCCTGTATGAATAAGATAGAGATAATACCACCCAAAATCACCGTCATCAGCGTTGTCTACTTAACATAAATTAAATTCATTTCGTTCCTTTTTCCGGAAAAACCATAACAAATTACTATCGCCACTTAAGGGACACCCTTTCAGAAGTTACCCACTGCAAGTACATATATATAAATGTGTTTCGTTATACTTCATCTCTCGCAGAGAGCAACCCACGCTTTTTCACAAAAGGAGGAGGATAGTTAGAGATACACTCTGCGTTTGGCGCCGGGCTACTCGTAAAATGACTTAAATGTACTCGGACCCATTAAAAAGGATATTTTGTATAATTTTTAAGCTGGTGATAGTACTTATGCACTTCCTTTCACAACCATGGTGGGTTTTCATCCTTTTTAGGCTACTGAAACAGTTGGAAATTATTATTTGCTTAGCTTTTGGTAGGGGAAAATTTTAACGAGATGGAGAGTGTTATGTTATGAAGTGTTAGCTGCGGGTGTCTGGTTGATGAAATATTTGATATGTCCCATTTTGATAGGAGAATGAGGAATGTTAGTTGGTGTATATGACATGATGAAATTTAAAGAAGAGATATGAAATTTAAAGTTTTAACCAAATAAAATTTAAATGAAAATAAATAGTATAGAAACGATAGGAGCTTCACAGTTTATACCAGTATTTGCAATGATCTAGCTTTATCATTATCTGGCTACCAGGTAGACCACAGAAGAGTTCGTGGCCATAGGAGAATTTAAAGTTCGTAATACAGCTAGCAATAGGAGAATTTAAAGATAGTTCCAAACCGCCTTAGACTTAAGCTTAAAGGACATTAAAGCCTTAAGAGCTGTTTGACTATCTGATGAAATGTTTGTATGTAATCTTCGAAAATTGTTCTGATGCACTCTATGGTTGCGGTTGGTTTTTTCAAGTACCTATCTTCATATGTCTAAATAGATTGTTGGTTTTATTGTTTTAAAGGAGGAAAAGCTTTGGGGCACTTGCTGCTGTAGTCTTCAAAACATTTATATGTAGGGGTCGAAGGTATAGAAAGCCTTCCACCGCAGCAGTTGAACAGGCATCCGTAGACCGTAATACGTACTCAGAACAGTCTTTGCACCTTTTTTTTTTAAAGCGGAGCGAGTGTTGGGTTGATTAGCCTTTTCCCAGTCTACGAGCGATGCGAAGGTTATTGGGGTGATGATGATAAGATAGTGTATTATGAGGACGGTTTTAGAAGTGTATTTATGATTTTATATTTGTTAGTCCTCCTCGAGCTCAGAGCAAAAAATGCGTAGGGTTTCCAATGATTTTACCTAAAATATGTATCATGATTCTTACTACATCTAAGCACACCCAGCGCGTTTCCGATTTTAGGATAAATAGAATAAAAACATGGCAAAATTTGTTTAAATTTCGAAGTGTTTCCATTACAAAGGACCACAATAAGTCAGAAAAAACTCCACCTTAAAGAAAACCTTTAGTATTTTTAAAGGAAGTAGAGAACTGTTCAAACTTGGCAGAATTCATTCAGCTGCTAAGCATGGAGCATATGCATCTGGTTGTCTGTGAGTCAATGCCTTTGTAGTAATTGCATCAGTAGTAATTCTAATGGCCTGAAAAGATGTGTTTTCAAAACAAGTCCATAAATATACATACATATGTACATAGAGTGATTTATTTATTTATTTTATGAATATCGTCAGCGACTTTTAAAAGATTGTATTTTAGTATAATTTAACAACAAGTTGACGTTAGTATTCAGACATTCAAAGTAAAGAAAAAAGTTATAAGTATCTGATAAAATACTTCAACTTGGGATGGGCACAATATATTGTTCAGAATCAACCAAAGGAGTTTTTTAATAAAGATACAAGTAATAAAGGTACAAGTAGCCCAGTCAAAACCGGAGCTAAAGGTATCTCTCCACTATGGTAAATATGATACTGTACTTATACATTCATTTTGTGGACCAGTGTGGCGAATCAAGCCTAATATACCTATAGGGTTTTTCAACTGACGATCCCATACTACGTTTTTTTTTTGTTTTAAAAATAAGAAACTTGTGACAAAAGATTAGGATTTTTTTGAAGACACCTAGAGTATTCCTTCGTTGCCGTCTGCTCTCTGCTTCTGCTCATTCATCTTCCGAAGTGATTGGAATTCAATATTTCTCCAAGTTACTGTGAACCCGGGTATCACCGCATGAAGAAAGAGTAAAAGTTGGTAGACATAAAAATCATCGGAAAAACTTTTTAAATAATTCGGTCTAGGTTATCAGAAATCTACCAGATATCAAAATACTTGAACATAGGCTTAGATCTTAATTTATATGTACGAAAATGAGACAAACGACAGTGACGTCAAACAAACAAATCAATGTCATAAATATCTTTTTGGGGCATCTACAGGACAAAACATATTTTTATTTTTAGGTCAATCTATTGTTATGAAATAAGGACCATTAAAAAATTATATGCAACACAATGCATACATATGTATCTTCTATTCCTGTATTCAGTAAAAAAAAAACCTGGGATGGTATTTTACTATCACTTTTAAAAAAGCCATTAAATGTGTTGCTATCAAAATTAGCGCCTGAACTTTTCCATCTAATTCTTCCTTCCTTTCTTGCTCTGTCATCAAATTCTAATTCATTTTATCATCAAATAGGATAGAAGGTAGAATTTTTTTCCGAACTTTTAGAGCCCAAAAGCTTTTGTTGATTTTTTAACATTTCAATTAACAAATTGACCCGAAAAAATCTCCATTATCCTTGGTTTTATGAGCCACCAATAATTTTACATCCTCGCCTTAATTTTTTTTATGTCGCTGAAAACTTATGGCCTTTTTCTCAAATTTATAATGAAATAAAAAGAAAATCAGAAAACCCCCCCACCACATAAATACATTCTTCCTCCGCACCCTCTTGTCGAAGTCAAGTCATTAAATTATCTGGGTGCTTTTTCATCAGTCTGAAGAAGAATTTAACGCCTCCAGGAGTTCTTCTATTTTGAGCTTCCACATAAAGTCATTCAAAGTTTTCACAGAGTTCCCAAAAGGAGTCTATTGGCGCTTTGCTTCAGTGTAGCCGAATGTGCCGCGATAAAATTTACTCCTAAACCATTTAATTACGAACGAGCAGTACGAGTGTAAGATAAAATGAAACAAGGATCCAATGGATCTATATAGTGTGGTAGAAAACTTGGTGAACGAAAAGTTTTTTTTTTTTTCTCGGACGGATGAAGCCTTCTGGCGTTTTAGCAGAATATCCATAAGAATTTGATAGCATTGGTTTAACAACTAAAGCGACTACAGCACAGACAGACGAAGGCAATTTAAATGATGACTGGAGTGCCAATGTGTCCTTCGAGAAATGTAATAAAAGTGCAATCTCTCAATGAGAAGCAGATTGAATAGAATCTGTGGGTGCAATTGTTAGACAAAAGTCCTTGGTGACGAATTTATTGCTCGGAGAGAATTTGTATTTTGGTATTCTGGTAATAAAAAAAAAAAAAAAGTATGGGGAGATATAAATGAGAGCAGAATCGATTTGCTTGTTGTCTGGTAGGGTTATAAATGTCTAGTCTGGCTGGACGTCTGCTCCTTGTTTTGTATGTCAGTTGATTTCAAGACAAACCCATGCTTTTCCAAAGACTTGCGCTTACGTTTTCAAAGTCTTAAAAACTATTGTACGATTATAAAAATGTTGCACAAGGGATTTTAATAACTGGCTGGAAAGAGTACCTTCCTTATGGGTTGGAACAATTTGCAAGGGGAAGTTGTGACGCATTATGTTATAGACGATTTTTATAAAAAGGAAACTTTGGTTCGATCGGATACTGTTGATCCACAAGAAAGTAAACTGAAGGAGTTGTGTGTCCATTACAGAGGCACAGTCTTCACAGATTATACTTGAACTGATTATGCTATACTCACAAGCCAAAATCTGACCCAACAGACTTTGAAAAGTCCTTATAATTACTGCCCTGAGCGACATTTTGACATAAGTGTCAGAACTTAGCGGACTGTCACAGGTCCATTCGCTAGTATTGAGACAAAAGCAGCAGATATCGAAGAATCAGACAGTAGACATACAGATATTGCTTAGTCTATGTCTATTTGCCAACGACATATCATCAAAAATCAAATGAAAAACAAGTTTTAACGATTCCATTTGAGTAGTAAGACCCTATTTCAAATTTTCAAACAATTAAACAGTTTTGGATTAAAGCTTAATAATTCCAGTCCTATGCTCTGGTGCTGAGTTATAAACTCTATCGAAGGCGGTTAAAGTAATGTTCTTGGTTGTTAAGGTCGAAAAGTCAGACTGCCTGACTGGAGGGACTGTCCAAGTTATGAAGTAATAAGATGGTCTTAGTGTTTGACTGCTAGGTAAAGATTGTTAGGTATAAGATGAGCCATCTGTTGGTTTCTTTTTGAAACATATGTTATTTTGACACTGACAGCTCTTATGCGCTCCAAAAGTTGATAGAAGCTCAGTATTATATTTTCGCGGTACGAAATGGATCGATTTGCGATTGAACAATGTAGGGAAATAATGCAATATTACTTCTAAAGTGGATGCTGTGAATTTGAAAACAAATTTCGATCGATATAATGCACCAACTGCATTTGCATTTGCGTTTTTTTTGCAGATTTTTGGAGTGGCAGCATTATTGTCCATTTTGCTCCCAAGACGACAATGGAAGAAACGTTACAGTCAATTGAGAGTGCTACCGATACATGATAACCGATTTTTTATGGCCAAACAATGAGTATTTGGACTCGGGCGAGCTATTGTTCCAGCAAGCTATGTGCCACACAAGCCGTCCAACAATCGATTTATTGCACACTAAGTTCAATAAACGTGTAATCAGTCGTTCTTTTGATGATGCTTGGCTGACAAGGAGCTGCGATTTGAGGCCTTTAGACTTTTTTTTTTGGGTGACATTAAAAACCGATGCTAGAAACGATTCAGACTTTTCAAAATAATATTTCTCAAGCTATTCGTGAAAAAGGGGCCAAATCCATCGAAAATGTATTGAAAAATTGGGCCGATAAGATGACCTACTGCCAAGCCAGCCAACGCAGTCATTTGAATGAAATAATATTCCATAATTAATTCGAAGATTTACTCTCTTCAATAAAGTAACAATAGTTGAAAAATATTGTGACACTGTTTTTTATAGCCTTTTAAGAAGACCAACCAAGAAGGCACCCCCTATATATTGTATTTCTACTTTACACTACCCTTAATTGGGGTCTATTCTTACTTCTTCTAAACTCCTTAAACACAGTTTTTATCACTGAACAAAAGGTCAGCAAAATTTAACTTGTTTTTAATTACAATCCACATGTCAACCACATTTTCGAGAATATCAGGAGAACCTAGAATTTCATGCATACTTACGTACATATGTTTAGGAGTATACATGACGTTGTACTCTTCATCTCCCTATAGTTGATTCGTATTGTTAAATCCGGAAAAGCAAAAAGTTACTGGATTTATGTACATTTTATTTTATTTTTAATATTATGTCCGATAAAGCCAGTATGACCGATCCAGTCCTTTTAGTTCCTCATTAACACGATAGCTATAGCACAATACATCCGAGCACAATGGTTTGTTACTGTGTGCATAACCTGGGTTCTGTTACCTTCTGTCACCTTCATCATGGCGTACATAGAAGCAGTAGTGCGATGAAAACCATTGTGTGAACGCATAGATGCGTACATGTTAATAAGCATGTGTATGTATAATATTTTCGTGCCTGCTTTGTTTCACCTGTTTGAAAAAGTCTCTCAGAAAAATTACTAGAACATTTTTTCTTTAAAATTTTAAAGTTCAAACAGGAATACAGGGTTTAACCAAACTGTGAGCCGTCTATCTTTGAGAGGTACATTTGATAATTTATGAAGACTGAAGTAAAAGATTGTGTCTGGGTTAAGGTTAGTACATATAAGGTAAAAACTTGTACATGAGATGTCTATGGTTGAAGAATGCCATCAGACAATCCCAATATCATGCACACATGCATGTATTACATTCTTAAAATACGAATACTTTTCAGCACATGATTAAATTCATTAACGTACAAACAGATACCTGACATAGAAAGAGCAACACAATGGACAAGAATTTTGCAGAAAGCTCGTTATTTAATAACATCAAAGTACTTGTCATAGTTTAGATTCATTGGCATCTCATGGCCATCATTATGATCACCTGCAGAGGAATGTGAATATTTTTGGATATGTGAATCATTTTTGGGTGCTTGAAGTATCTGAACGATGTTGGCATCGTGTTTAGGGTACGTGGAGCTGAGCCAACAATGATACCAAAATAGGTATAATTATTACCTATTAAAAATGGCATCAGCATAACTTTGACAATGTCAAGAAATGAATCCATGACCACTCTTCCGTAAGAGAATGGCCTTTCTGTGTTTACCTTGATTGCACATCTATGTTGATGTGTCTTATGTCAACTGTTAACGAATGCTAATTGGGTTTTTAGGTAATACTTTGTCGTATCGTAAAGGATAAAATAAAAATATTTTCAAAACTAGTACATTTTTCCTTTTTACATTACTGTATACTTACATTTTTGATCCTTATAGACAGTCAAAGACTAAAAGTGCAAAACAAAAATTAATCTGTAATGCGAACGTGTTATCCAGCACTACTCGTATATGTAAGTGTTTAGTTAGCTACAGCTACACACCTAATCCCGTCTCTACCTTAATGCACTATCTCACTCTTCAAAGAGCATCGCAGGAAAAAGATGGAAAAAAAAATTCAAACACATTTACGACTATGTACGACATAAATCTACAAAAAGCTAAAAGTTATGTGGTCCCTATTTCTATTGAATACCATTCATTCCTTGCCTTCCTGAAAGCCCATACCACACAATCCTATGACAAGTCCTGAAATCCCCAAAGATATACCTCCTCCGTTTAATCCACTATGTCAATGGTATTTCCTTTTTTTCTTGCTACTTTTTCCTACATCCCCATGGCTGTTTGCAGTACTTCCCTCCTGTCGTTTATCCAGGACCGCTAGTGTAATCCGATTATTTATTTTTTCGATGTACAACATACACATGGATATTGTTGTAAAAGAGCAAACAAAAACTGAGTAGCGAATATTATTCTAACCTCAGAGAAGGATATTCGCAGAGTAAAGAATGTTTAACAAAAAACTCAACTTAATCAGAATAAGAATTAGAAGGATAACGGTCATGAGCAATAAATAAAATGCTTCACAGGATTCTTTGTTCACAGTTCAAATACAAAAAAAAAAACAAATTCGAAATGACAATGCTTTTGCTCCTGTCGTTGACCGTCGTATCTGTCCTTACAAAAATATTTATAACACAACAAGAAGATGAAGAAAGAATTTTGTCACAGCATAGGAATGGTGGGATGGTTGAATTGGAATTGAAGGAGTAATTCATTATTCAAAGAAAATATGCTTTAGATTTTCTATTTCATTTCGATTAATTTTGATTATTGGAATGATAATCGGCTCTTGAATAGGAGGTTGGTAACATTGTTTGGCTCTCCGTGTGTGTGTCTTAGCTTAAGGCATTCATCTGCTTCGTAAATTATCTTTTACTTACCAGAAGATATCCTTCCGATAGATGTCTTCTGAGTGACGCAATCGAAGAGAAGTAAATGACATTTCAATAAAGAGAATTGAAATAGAAATTAATTTCTTCTTCTCCTGCACAATCAGATTGAGAGTCCTTGCAAGGGAGGAACTCGTTTGATTGATAATGGAATATCCAAACGAAAGGGATGGTTTACGATGATTAACAAAGAACTGAATACGTGGACATATCCTGATAACAATGCGGATGTGATGTAGGTAACTGATTAGTTTTTAATTGTTTTACGAAATCAAAGAGTAATTAGAAAAATTGTATGTAATTAGATAATTTTAATTACTTAGTAATTCGGGGAACCAGCAGAACAAAGATGAATGGCAGTTTTGGCAAAGAAAATGGCCAGTTCTTACTGATTTATGGAAATTGCCACTTCGATATTCTTGGGATCCCATCTGATGGAAAAATATTAATTAAAATGGATATTTTCATTAATCAAAAGTTTTTGGTTTTTCGAGTGAAAATAATTAAAAAAAAATGTTTGATTACTTTTTACTTAATTAAGTGACTCAGTGGATAGATGTTATATAATTATGTTTGACTGTACAAGATTAAAGAACTAATAATGATAATCTCTAGTCAGTAGGTTTAAACGTGGGCTTTGTATATCACAAGGAGTGATAGTTCTTGTTATACTTTGAAAGTCCTTGAATCAGCCAGAGATGTTTATACCTGGGCCTTTCTGAAAACCATTCTACAGTTGTCACTTTATCAAAGTTATCCAAAGCAACCGTTAAAATAGAGTAGGGAACCTCACTATGAGAGTTACAATTGTAAGGTTAAGAGTAGAGAAATAACTAATTTCACTCCATTCGACCGCGACGATGTTTATTGCAGTAAATATCAAGCTTAAGTGCAATAAAGCTGCTAGAGCTTATTATCCTAACTACCGAACTTCATACAGCAGCAATTCATCCTTCTTATATACAATGGCAGCAAATCAAGTAAAGTGTTCGGAGCGGGCTGATAGGAGTAGTGGGTAGGAAACTAATTTTAAAGTTGCAGATTTCTCTTTGCGGAATGATAAATATAGAATAGGCTGTTCTTAATACTATACACAAACATCGTCAAGTTATACATATATTCTATGCTTTAGTGAGTCGCGAATCTACGAAATAATGTAAAAGTACTCCACTTTCCACAGAAAAGGTAATACTGCCTTGATCAGTTCGGTCAGAATATGACCATCCCGCCAGACTATTTCATCATCTATCTGAAAAGTTCGAGTTTCAACAGATTTGCAAACCAATGGTGGAAATGAATGTTCTCGAAAACTTCCATACTCCATCAGAACGGAAAATACTGAAAGACAAGCAAAGGACTTCACCATCAGTTTTAACACTCGGATGTTCAACAAGTCTACTAGGCTTCTAGATATTCAAGGCGATTTTTGAAACACTTTTGATTACTACGACACATATTCTGAAAACTCAATGGAATGAGTCCTAGAAATATGATATTTAGGCACCAAAGTACACCACCTTCCAATAAATTGGCGACTACCTGGGACTCTAAAAAAAAGTCCTTTTATTATATAAGTTACAAAGATTTTAGTCTCCTGCAATTATAGATCTACCATTTAATACTACCTCTGGACACTTTCCCAATGTTATAGGCTCACTTCTTCATAAACTAATCTTTTGCGCCAATATTGTATAATCCAGATTACCTATGCATCATGATTAGGGTATCATTGACCCTCTGTATGGGATTGATCTTGGCTTCGCTGTTATTTTAACAGCTGTGCACAGTTTGTTGGTTTTTTTTCCATAAGGAAGCTAGTAAGCTTAAGAACTTTTATTTTATAGTATCTATGTACAAACTAATGCTATAACTAGAAGTTTTTTAGACAACTTGCTGATCTGACCAAACAGACTGATAGTTTTTTAATGGCTAGCGAAAGAATTATGGATTGAAGTTTGTGCTTGAGTGCAATTGGTAACAAGTTCTAGTTCAACAAGTAGTTATAGTATCTGTAAATATACCGTATACTGTAAGTTTTTCATGCATTTTGTTTAATATTACAGATCCCATCATATCCTACAGCTTTCCACTGGTCAACTGTACAAGATTTATAGTAAGTCATAACAAAATATAGTCCCTTGTTGCTATAGAAGACCTTGCACTGATATGTATCACGATAACTTTAACAATCTACCTCACAACATAACACAATTTAAGTGAACTACTTTCTAATGTTCAAAATTTCTTTTAGTTACCCGTAGATAATATCCCCGATAAGGAAATCCAACACATTCAATCTGCTAAAAAGAAGACACGTTTCAGGGATCCGTCATTATCACCACAAGCTTCATTAATATAAAACAAAATCTCATCGTGCTAATTTTTAACATTAAAATTTTAATGGCAAGAACCATAGGCTGCACCCGTCAAACCACCACCAATCTGTGTTCACCCTCAACAAAAAGAATGAAAAAAAAAAGAAAAACATTTTACTGCTCCTTTAATTTTGACTCCTGCACGCTCCAACGCACGTAATCCCGCTCATTATCCAAACATCCATTTATAATACACCACATCTCAAAATTCCACAAACGAAAAGAAAAAAAAAATGTTTATTTCATTATTGAATCAGAAAATACGTAAAACACATCCTTAAAATTCATAATTTTAAAATAAATTAAAAACCAAACAGCAGAGTGAAAGACCGATAGCCCCCTCATGTTCACAATAAAAAGCAAAAAAAAAAACAAAAAACCTCATTACAAGATGAAAATTTATGCCAAATGAGGGTAGTAGTAGGTACTAAGGCTATGTGGCCAAGGGGTGGTGGAAAATCTGTTCTACACCCATTAAATAAATTCCACAGAAACACACCCCCATTTGGAAAGATGTTGATACCGAAACCGGAACGAAGACCAGAAAACAACGCGGTAAAGGAATTCAGAAATTTCTCTTTCCTTTCTAAATGAAGGAGAAAGGAGGAATCAAAAAAAAAAAAAAAGAAGAAAAACTCCTCTGCATTCCTTGAGAACCCATAGAAATGATTATCGAAGATTCTGTTAAAGTGTGCGGGGTCGGTCGGGATACTGGATGTGATGTAAATGGTGATTTTCATCATCAGCTTTTCTACCCCTGATGTTGGGTGGTACTTCAACCTAAAAGCCCCTAAATCATTTCCTGTTAAAATGCAAAAATGGTAGCGGTACGCACATAAGAGAAGAAATGTTCTTCGTAATAAGGATTCCAGTTTTTTGTTCAAAATCCAACCACAAATGTATGAGTGAGTGCGTGAGATAAAGTCTGGACATTTTTTACAGTGAATGATGGCAAAATGGAAGCTCAACTTAAAGAAGTGGTTGCCTTTATATTAGAAATAAGGTTTTCACCTCACCTCACAGAAAATTAATTCGGTGCATATTTCACGTCGCTGAGTGTATATTTTCTTTTTTCTTTCCATCATCGACCTTGTCCGTATCTTGTACCCTTAATCTTACTTCTTCTTCAACTTGGTAATATGTATATTTTTTTTTTTTTGTTTTGAATAATTTAAATTAAGGATACACACCCATAAGTAAGTAAAAGAAATACATTCAAGCTGAAGAAAAATGAAAATAGAACCAACTAGCGACGATGATGCTGATTGTACCTAGTTCCCAGGGACGTGGGAAAATTTGACTTTTTGATACCTACATAGAAATTATTCCTGCGTCTGAGTTTTTCTCATTAAATAAGGAAATACATAATTATGGATGGCAGGTACTTCTTCTTCCTTTGATATATTATGGATTTGTTTTGAGATACATATACATACAATAGATTGCCAATTTCCGACGAAAAACATACAAAAAAGCTACATCTGCAACGTATGATACTCTACATCCTTTCTATTCAGCCCTTATAAAGTGGGCGAGCCATATTTTTTTTTTTTTTACTAAACTACGACGATAACTTAGAACATTTGAGGATGTTACATGTAAAATTGCATCAAAATCGGTTTTTTGATGAAAACGTCCCCAAAATGTAGGTATGGCCAAAACTGATGTATGGATGAATTGAAGATAATCTACATATCTATATACATACCAAGTGTTAACAATTTTTTTTTGGTTTCATATAATTGAGTGAAGTTATGAAAAAGTTGGCGCAGTAGTGGTCCGATTTAAACAAATTTTACACTTGTAGTGTATCTTTTTCTCAAAAGCCCTACTCTCCTAGCTCACAATTCAAGGCGCAAAAAGCGGTGACATACGGACGAACAGACGGTCATGGCTCAATCGATTTTGCTGTATACTTTATAGGGTCTATGTAGATTATTTCTCTATGTTACAGACTATGTGTCAAACTTAATATACCCTTAGGATAAGGTACAAAAAACGGATATTCAAGCCTTCTGTATTGTATATGTATCTATGTATTAATTGAAGCAGAAATGAATGATTTGGTAATCAAACTCATATAACCGTGCACTTGGATACTAATTGTTCCGAACACTTTTTTCACTCCCTGATTTCTAGTGAAATCAATGGCCACAATTAATTAAATACAATTATGTACACGGGTACTTATTTAACCTACGGCGTTTTTGTTTTAGTGCCGAAACGCTTATAGGGAAATCGATATGCCCAACAATTTTTTAAAATAAAAGGATGTTATTAATAATATTACATTATACATATGTACATATATCAACAGACCAATGCATTAGGCTGCTTTGCTTCAGAGCTTAGGCGACATGATCCCAGTACATGCCAACTTTTATCAGCTTAGTTTCGGACAATCCATTTTAATGCAGGGCGTTAGAAGTCTCCTTGGTAACATGATTATACAGGTGACCTTTCATGGGCTATATCAGAGACTGTTTTTGGTAACATCACAGTGTTATTATTTCCGGGGTTGCCTTTTATCTCAGTACCCAACAGTGTGTGCTCATCGTGATATTGTTTGTTAAGTTTTGAGCTGATCTTAATCTTCTCTAGGAAGGTAGAGGTATTCGCTTCGAAATATCTTTTGCGGTATGGAAAAATATTGAATAGAAGTTGTGGGCTTCGACGAAAAGATTCCTGAATTTACGTACAACTTTGAGCATTTTCGAACCATTCGTGCAGATAAATGGATTGCTTAGGTATATAACCCGTTTCATTTCTTGAGCGGAACTTTGTTTGTTTAAATGTTCAACCCCTTTCCAAAAATAGTATTGTTAATGATCCAGGGCAGTTTAGCGTGAACTTACACTAGGTATGCCTATGCCTTAACAAAACACGCCAAGACACAGCGTTCTTGTTTTGGCCTGCTGCTGAAGAATATCATGTACGATGGCATACTACATCAATTTGTCCTTGTTTAGTAAAAGAGGCCGAAGTAGTTGCATTTGTTGATAATATGCATAGCAAACGGTGAGACGATAAGTCTCGTTTGTCAGCGGTTTATCTCGGGATTTTTCACTCTAAATTGCAGTATGAAATAAGCTATTTGGGGGGCGCATACCTGAATAAACTTCAGCAGCTAATTGTGCGGCAAAAATGTGTAATAAGAAAAGTCCATTCCATGGACCTATTCAGGTTTACGAGAACTCTCCCAGTGAGACATTTATTTTATTATAAGGTACATAGAATTTTGTTTATGAGAGGTGGATACTTGCAAGACCCAATCTCCGACACATATGTATATTCTACGCAGCAATTCTCAGTTCTATGTCCCAAACCCTGACTTTTACACTACGAGCTTTAGAAATTCCTAGTCCATTGCTTCGTGCAATTTGTTTACAAACTCCCTGTTGACATACGAATCATAAAAACTCTGACCATTTTTGAAAAAAAAAAGTAAAATGCTGACTTCTCGGAATCGATCATAACGAAATTGAAATTTTGCTGCGTTATATTGTTCAGTTTATTTTTTCTTTCCATTTTTTTTTTTTCACGAATTTTGCTATTAATGATTAAATTCTTATTTGTATCCACATTTTTGCTTTTTCATTCGTTTTAAAAAAATTCATTGAATTTGCTCACCTCATAAGGAATTATTAATTTTGAAGTGGCATTAGCTCTATTTTTTTTTCATATAATATAAATTAAGTTAGGTATTAGAATGTATGTATATATGAAGTTCGTAAAATAAGAATAAAAAAATAAAAAAAAATCTATCTACGTGAAGCCCAAACACACCACACTACTTTTTATTCTGGCTCGTACAGCTTCGTTTTTTGAATACTTAGACGTGCCAACTCCGGAGGAGAGCTGCGGTAAAAAATAGAAGCAATTGAATATTATTCACAAATAAATGTCAAATCAGCAACAATAAATTGTATTGCGGCAAAATGAATGCCAAACTTTTAAATTAAAATTAAAAGGAAAAAAATGAAAAAGGAAAATTGTTATCATAAATCGACATGACCTCCATTTGGGACAACTTCTTTATTTATTTTTTGTTAAACGAGACGACATGTAGATTCTTTTGAATTGGCAATTGTGTTGGAGTAATATAAAATAAAAAAAAAAAACAAACAAACTTTCGCATTTCTACTTTTGTGCTCTTTCTGATGACATATTATATAGAAAACAAAAAAAGTTTCAAACAATAACTTTCAAGGTTGTACGCAAATGGCTTCGTATTGCACGCTAGAGAATAATTGTAGACTGCCATTAAAACATGTATACTGAACATTTCGGGTGTCAATTTTAAGTAAGAAGCTTTGTTCTTGAAATTTAATGAAAGACACGTAACATGTAACACACATTGTTGTGTTTTGATCTTAATCAGTCCTAATTAACATTTCAAAATGTTAGCAATTACCTAGAAATATTGGCCTGATGTTGTTTTATCTGACATCCCAATGGGTTGAGAGGTGTAGATGTTGAACGCGTCAATGCCATTTATCTTCATGATATATGTATGTATGTATGTATGTATGTAGATACATGCATCTCAGTGTGTAAATGTAATGCGATTTGTACATATTGCTGTAATAATATTTTAATAAGAAAAGCGGATTAGTTATGAGTGTGGCTAGAGGCGTAAATATTTTTCAAATAATTCAAAATACACGGTATCCTTTTATGATTTCATTCAACCCATTTGACTGTAGCATTTCGTGTCAATTAATTTTTAATTGATAAGCTTCAATAAATATTCTTTTACTCAAAACTCATGTTTCATGGTTCTTTTGTCTCTATAATACTTACATACATACATACAGTGCACAAAACTAGTTAAGAATTTAATTACAAAGTTTTGTGAAACTTATTTTCTTATTACCTAACTTATGGTCTTGCTTGTTTCTTCGAAGTGCAATAAGTCCAAAGCTGTTGAAGCAAAAACAATGCACATAATTCCTTTGCATTCCTTTTCACAGAGTGTTTCTCTTTGGGAATAGGTGTGTAATTACTGCAAAGGATAATAAGAATAATAAGGGATTTTCGGCAAGAACGAGGCGGTGTATATTGCCTTTAAGTTACTGCTTTTTAAAGTAACTTTAAAGAGAGAAATTATGTGAAATATTAGAGCAAAGAAAAGAGCATTTGTTTCTTCAATGATTTACTGTTCACAGACTATGTGCTTGCATCGTTTGCGGATGCAATTCCTGAATCAAGATTTTGTTTGAATAATCTTGAAATATCCATTAAGACGATATCCCTTATATGTAGCATTTGATTACATTACATTATATTATTTATATTATTATAATTTAATTTAAATGTAGATGTACTTTATACGTATCTCCGCGAATGTGCCGTTTAATAGCAAGACAGGCGTCTCAAGGCACTTAGCAATGAAAAGTACTATTACTCTTGTATAGTCACGATGGAAATTTAGTACGACCAGGTGTCATGGCATATACCGGTAGGATCGTTATATTGGCATACAAAACAGGATCTTAGTCTCCCGGATTGAGTTTAAAAGATAAAACTCACAAAAAACGGAAGAAATCATATTCACTAATTAATGAACGATAAAGATATTCAAGCCTTTCAAACTAAATGCTTATATTACTTAAAAACAAAAAGCGAAATACTTTCACAATATAAGATGACATGTAGCGAAAATGATTTAGAAAATAACATCTTCACTTACTTTCAGAATAATTGGGTTCGAATTGTGCCATACTTCATTCTTACCTATTGTCTAACCCATTCAGACTTATTACTGTGTAGGTACTATCTTAAGAAAAAGTATTAAATTTGCTAATTAACGCTCTTATAACTACCTCAATGGTGAACTCCGACGAAAAAAATTTACTCCCCCTAACACCAATTGAATTGCAAATAATTTTGTTGAACAGAAAGTTAAAGCTAAACTATTTTTAGGAACTATGTAATTCGATAACTGTAGAAAGTCATATAGCATACCGACAACGAATTTATTTGTGGTCCGTCTTTGCTTTTTCGAAAATTCATTTAATGTCGTAAAGTTGTCAAATTATTTTATGTCTTCGCTGTCTTACGTATTCGCTGTGACATACAAAAAGTTGGTCGAAGAAAACGCAATCGTCAATGAAGGTCTTGACTGAGCAAGGACTTGACGCAGTTTTAGGTCTTTAAAAATCATTATTTGAGCATTGCTGAGTAATCTCTTATGGGATCTTATTTCCCGTGATTACAAGGTGATGTGGGACCCAGATAGAGTGAAGGAGTTCAATCTTGCGACAAAATTAAAAGAGATTTTGCATTCTCGAACAATTTTGGAACGGCTTAAAGAATTGAGCAAGGACTTAAGTGTAGCTTTGCTGTCGCAGATGTTCTAAACAGTATAGTTGGTAGCCATTAGAATAGCATAAGTGTCCGCTTGGAAAAGGCTCAGAGAGAGAGAGTCAGGCTCAGACTCTAGTCGAAGCTAGTGCTGACCGTAAAGAATGTCGAAGTTCCGGTGCATATCTGTATGATCAGACTGTATATCTATGACACCAGGGTCGTAGAATATCTAAGTGTCACGTAAGATCATCAAAACTCCAGTGGGAATGATACCATAAGCCACCCCGATAGAACCACCCCGCCAAACGATAGATTGCTTTGATAGTACAGCGCATAATATGAATATCAAGGGTGGTTAATTCAAGCTGAGCATCTACACAGAGCAGCGCAAGCGTGCGTTGGCACGTCAACCACTGACTGATTTCGTTGACCGTGTAATAGTAAGGTCCATAAGTACTATCGGAATTATTCGTAAGAAAAATCCACCATATTATATAATATGCGTATATGCATTTGGTATAAGATTTTTAATAACTAACTAACTATGTAACAAAATTACTTAATTTTCGAAAAAGGTAACAAGAGCATGAACCTTATCCTTCGCGTCTTTCCGGAATAGATTGCTGTTACTCTTCACTTTTTTTCAGTGTTATAAAAGAACATTCTAACAAAAGTTTACCCCTTCGAATATAACCTGTCTGAGTTTGACATCAATTAGCTGAAACATAACCTAAACTAGTTTTTTTTTCCAGGAAGGCCCTATTAACTTGACTTATCTTAATTAGAAATTTAAATTGTAAACTTCAACTTCAATTATCTTGAACTTTACTCGGTCTGCCGATGAAATTAATTAAAATTAAATTTTACCTCTGCACATATGCTTTAGTTAACTTTTTCCAATTGTTCATCCGAAACTAGTTCTAGAAACTGCAACAAACTTCTCCTATGTATCTCATTCTCTCTTGCAACATCTGATTAATGACCAACTAATTCAGCAGCGCGAAACTGTCTAACTAACTAGAAACTATACACTATATTTGGGCAACATTGAAAAACTTCTCTGTACAAACACACACAATATTGTTGCCTATGCTCCTTAAACCCCATCT
The DNA here is from genome assembly GCA_905220385.1 of Xylota sylvarum. Taxonomy (NCBI): domain Eukaryota; kingdom Metazoa; phylum Arthropoda; class Insecta; order Diptera; family Syrphidae; genus Xylota; species Xylota sylvarum. Next base: position 126,938,632 of record LR999957.1, read on the forward strand.
GATGGATGCGAATAACCATTCAAAATACTTCTACGAGTTTGTAAATTACAAGACTTTCTGCACTTGGTCCAAAAAAAGAAAGGACCAACACTCGGTGTTGCCTCCCCAATAATTTTAAATGTAAACTTCATTTAGTCAACAATTATTTTCCATTCCGCTTCGTATATCTTCTAGATGAACATCAGCAGACAATTGCAGCGTTCTTAACGATCCATTTGTTGTAGGGAAAAGTCTTCAGAGCAACATCTTGTACATCTCCTGTCCTTGGTCCTTCAGTCAATGTTTTTTTGGAAAAAGAAAATAGAAAAAAAAAAAAAACAGGACGCGCTCGTGTAACTTTAGCAATTAATTAATCAGTTTTCACCAGCAATGAATTTTAAACCAACTGCATCCACTTAGGGGAAACCACCATCGCCAGAGCAAAACGAAGGAAAAGGAAATCTCATCACTCCAAAAAAAGGGGGACACACAAAAACAAAAAATCGCCAAACGACGAGTAAAGCACAAAGATATACATATACAGTATGGCATCCTCGCACCACATCAACTGCTGGCAACTAATTTCCGCAATTACAATTTCAAATTGATACCCAAAACGAAACTTAATTATCAAATGTATATCGTAAAAGTTTTCCCCCAACGGGCGAGGAAAGGACCTACCCAAGTTGGCAGCCAGTTACATAAGAAGTTCATGAGAAGTCGAAGCAAACCTTCGCACACAAATTATTGTCCTTTTGGGTGAACTTTTAATCATGACCTCAAGTATTTGCGTTAGAAAACTTTAATTTGTTCAGCAGCGATATTATTTCTTTACTATAACCGTTCTTCGACTTGGCTGCAGTTAAGAGAATATCCTTGAAATTATTCTTATGTCAGCTCTAAATATCGAATGCACTGGTTTATGTGTATAGTTTTGTTGCTCTCTACGAGAAATTAAGGAATTAGTTTTGTTGATAGTTTCCTTCGAAAAGTTGTTTTTTTTTTTCTCAAAGTTGTTTTCTTCAAGTAAACTATTAAGTGAAACTTTGTTAAGTTAAACACAGCAATACCATTTAGTGAAATGGTTGATTGGTAATTAAGTATTTAGAAAAGTTCTGAACAAGAAATGAATTCAAAGTTAGCAAATTGAATACTCGTAACTTGATGTCATACACTTGATAATTAAAAATAAATTTACTACTTCTACTTTGAGGAACTTAATGGTACATAGGGTTTATGACATAGTAAGGTGAATCTGGGCCTGAGTCAACAAGCCTCTCCAGTTAGCCCGGTCCTTAGCTAACTGCCTCCAGTTACGCACTCCAAGTCGGTTGAAGTCTCTTTCTACTTGTGCCCACCACTACCACCACTCTACTGCGTTGTTCCTCCGGGTTTGATAAGAAGACTCTACGGGCCGGAGCGCTGGTGCCCATTCGCTCTACATGTCCTATCCATCTCAAAAGATTGATACGCAGTTTTTTGAATCTCCTCCTCCAAAGTCCGTCAATGCAAAAGGACCGAATATTTTACGAAAATTTTTCTCTCGAAACGACTAATGATATTTTCATCCGCTTTCGATAAAGTTCATATTTCAGCGCTATAAAGGAAGACTGGGATGATCAAGGTCTTATATAGTCTCCTTCGTTATTCGGAATAAGGCCTTACTAATCAATTGCCTTCTCAGCCCAAAGAAACAGAGATTTCCAAGAATTATTTTTTTTTATTTCTGCTGATATTGTCAGAATTGATAGCAGAGCCAAGGTAAACAAGGTCCCTTACTACTTCAAAGTTACAGCTGTCGATTGTGACGTTCTGTCCAATTCGTCGATGTTGTGTGTCCCTTCTTGTTGGTCTCCTTTCTTGTGGACGGGGCAAACGGTGCTGAGATTCCATTCATCAGGCATACACTCATCTGATTAAATTTTAGAAATGAGTTGGTGTATGCAATCATTTCTAGCTGTTTCGAACAGTTCGATTGGTAAGCCGTCAGATCCGGCAGCCTTGTTGGGCTTAAGTTTGGATATTGCTATCCTCACTTTGTTTTGGTCAGGTTGACGGAAGTTTTGACTATCTTCGTCTAGATTGAATGGGTCATTCTGCCTAACAGTGGGATGCTGGTCTTCGTCGCCGTTATACAGTCTGCAGAAGAAGTTTTTTCATATTCTTAACACCGACTGTGACTCTACTATGAGGTTTCATTCTTCATCTATACAGGCTTCTGTACGAGTCTTGTTAGCTTGACACATTCGTTTTACAAGTTGGTAAAACATTATTCCTGGAATATGGTCTTTCAATATTTTCGATCACGAGCTTCTTATGTATATTCTTTTTTCTTCTTTCGGAGAAGCCGATGCATTTGCCGGCATTCTACGTCAAACCAGGAGTTACTTGGAGGTGGTGGTGGTCCGGTGAAACCTAGCACATCAGTTGCGGCAGTTCTGATGGCATGTTGGTAGTGTTGCCACTGGTCTTTGGCACTTGATGCTGGTGGCATAGCAGCCGCTGAGAGATTTTGGATACGCGTTCGGTACACGCAAGGGAAAACTTCTGAAATGTCTGATAACTGGAAGAAAATAATGAGGGGTTGCTTCCAGTAGGACACAAACTTTTTCAGAACTATTGCAAGTAAATCATCAGGATCTGAAGAGTATCTTGTATCTTAATTTCAGACGAAGTGATGCCAATCGAAACAAAAGAGTTTTTGGCACACTACACATGTAGGAGAAGAAATCGTTAGCCATCTGCTTGTGATCCGACAGTTGGTAAAAATGACTGACTACTCACTTGCCTGTTGGTCAATCCTCTTATCTTATGTTAGCTCTTTTTAATAATGTATGTTCGGCTCTACCGCGAAAGTTCGATAGCTCGGGCATGGTTAGATGGTTTTGAAACCATCCATATCAATTGTAATTTCTTTCCTTATCAATACCACTACATCAGTAAAGCTTTTCTGCTCCTTACTTTCTATCATATAAATGTCTCGTATGTTAGTTTTATTTCTGGTTACAGCTGTTACATCTCTATAAATTCTCAGCATATAAAAAAAGCATTATAGGCTTCTTAATTGTTTTTTAATTTAGTTTCCTAACCAGAGTTATATCAAAGAGTTTGTGCTAGACATTGACCACCATGGATATACTTTCTTTTGGTTATCATCAATATGCAGGGTTTGCCACTCGACTATTTTAATGTAGTATGGTACGTGAACGACCGGTATCGTGCTCCATTCAGTATAGTTTTGATCAGAATCAAATGACTTTAAACTACAATTCCACAATTGAAGTACGAATTCATAGTCCAGGTCATTGGTCATAACAGACACAAACTTCGAGTTTACTGAAATAGACTATTCGAAGGATCAATCTTCAATTTTCTTCTGAAGAATAAATGGTGCAGATAGTTCGATTTCTTAATCCCAAAGCACCCACAAAAATCGTGAAAGTAAAATAGCGCTTCCGTATAGCCTTATCTGCACCTCATCCGTTTAACTAATCATGAAACGTTAATACAATTCTAACTTATATACTTTGCATCTGCTTACCGAATTTTGTTGATATACGATGAATATAAAAACCAAAAGCTATCCCTTACCTAGATACTATTTATATAACCCCGAACGTGCCACAATCCTTATCGCCCTTGAGCTTCCACCTTTTATATCAGAAAAAAAAAACACATAAGATATTCACATCGACTTTCTTCTTACTGGTGTGGTACTTATTTCAAAATCCATTCTGCTGCTCCTGATTATATTCCTAAAAGTTCCTTTTTTTAGGGAAAAGTGCCTAATCGGAAGTCACGTGTTCATTCATCGAACGCATTCAGCTCCTTATGTTCGGCTTGTGATTTAACAAGTTCAATCGACATACACACTTTGTCCTTCATCCTCAGGTTCTTATCATACCACACGAAAAAAAAAAGAGAGCGGCCCTAAAACGTGCCGACTTAATTTCCGCCCCTGCATAATTAATCAAACATCCTCCACAACCCCACCTCCTATTTTTACACAAGCACTTTCGAGTATAATTTACTAAGATTGATTGCGAAGAATTCATTTGAAGTTTGTATGACAAACTTCCAGACATTCTAATGGCAACGACAACGACATTGTACATCATCTCTAAATAGACTGGATTTCTTATTAAATATTTTCCCAACATCAGACTTAAAGAGGATAGCAATCCTCTGGACCACCGCATCGACTGAATAGAATTCGGTATCTAATTCATACGCTTAATTTTGAAGCAGTACACCCCATCCCATTATCAAGTTGATGCGCTGTCGTTTCGGTTTCCACAAGCAGACTCTCTCACGAAGATGCTTTGAAATAATTAATCTTGAAAATGTTTTCGAAATTCCACAGCTGAAATGAAAATGAGATTTTAATTAGTGCGGCAAAGTGTCATTTGTGAACGAAAACTTTGGCAATTTGGTGCATTTGGCTGTTTTCCTAATTTCAGGTATAAGACAGGTAGATATTCTCTGATTGGGCGAAGGGAAAGACACAAACAAGTGTCTTCTGTGTAACAAGTCATTAAGTAAGAGACTAGCACTGAACGTAGAATTTGGTTGTAGGACATGTGCCTTGGGGTAGGGTTTTAATGAAAATTAAATTGTGTTCTCTTCTATATTTGTTGTGGTTTCCAAAGCAATACAAATCTTCATTTTACACGAGACATGCAAATATATTATATAAATACACATATATATGTATATATATTTTTAAACCTGTAGTATATGAGAATGTTGTTCGAGGACATATAAATAAATTTGTCTTACTCCCACTAGGTTGCTTCTGTCTGTACTTGGAGGGTATGTTTGGTTCTGTTTTATTTTGGATGCAAATGCGAGACATTTACTTAGACAGGAACAATTTCTGGAGTGGGTTATAAAACCACAAAAATCTGCATTTATTTATTGTACACTCTAAAATAAGACCAATAAATGGGATTCTCCAAGAGCCTCTCAAATCTCGTGCTGGCATCTCTTCGTTAGAAACTCTTTTAACTCTAACAGGTAGTGCATTGAGTGTTTCTGACACAGGAAAGTCAGAAATAGTCATATCGGTAAGGCGATTAATCACCATTCTGCTGAAATTGCAACTCACATTACCGAAAAATGTGGAAGGACCTAAGTCTTCTTAAGTGAGGCGCAGTCTTATTCCTCTCATCAACTTACCCACCTACCTACCTACACATTCTTCCTTTATAGATTTGTCACTGCATATATTCACAGGGGATATGTATATGGGTGGTCAATTACATTTAGTCATCATCGATACTAGTTATCCAGAGGAATACTCTTTCAATGTCTTAGAGAGAATCTTTGCATTAGACCAATAGGACGTTTTGAAATCTCTTCGGATTCGAGGGAATGCTGTTGGAGGCACATACAAAGAATCTCAATTTCACAAATTATTGCCTTGGCTTGAAAAAACTATATGATCACGAACGACATATTCTCAATCTGATAATTTTTAGATTGAATTCTCTAAACCTATCTAATCTGTCTGTTTCTAGCTAATTGGGGGTAAGACGCAGATATTGCCGTCGTATGGCGCTTTTCACTCTCCAAACAACGTGTTTCTTGCTCGTGCAGGAGATTTACTAGTCTCCCTAAGGCATTTGAAAACACTTCTGTCTCCTCATCTCCGGGACTGTTGCTATTCAGATTTGAGGTACGCTACGCATCCGTAGATTTGTTTTTGTCGAGAGAAATTACTCTGTTTATGTAAATTTCAATGCTATGTTCCTGGAGAGGAGGATGCGACTATCCTTGGGCTCCCCAAAGAACTTCGCTGGGTTCATAATTATGTAGTTGTTAGACTCTACCTTAGTCATCCGAAATGCCTAACAAGGCACTTTGTAGGACGCTATTCGTACGGATAAATTTATAGTCACCCTCGGGGTTAGACGGTCTTATGAAATGGAGTTATAAAATATGTGTGCCACCAGAAATCGCAGTTTCTGAACCTGTACGACATCCGGTAAAGATACAATAAAGCTTAAGATGCTGGAAGAGACGCAGGGGAAGTATGGCGCGGTAGGTTTACGAGAGATACTGTATGGGTGAACCTCACAAGAATGGCGAATATAGATTAACAAAGCAAGCTTATACATATTTATTAGATTGTGAAGTACTTTCAAAAAAATTCGATGTATGGACATGTTGATGTAATCGACAACAAGTTGCCTAATCGGGGATAATAGCACACATTGTTGGTAAATTAAATGTAGCACCTTCAGCATTTTCCCAAAACTTAAAGGACGATGTAAAGAAAGCTCTCGCAAATGAACGCCCCAGTTCAGTGTACAAGATTTGTTTAAGCATGATTGTATCGGCAAATATAGTGTTTGGTTTCAATTCATTCTGCGAAGTTACACTGGATTATTGAGTTATTAAACTACGAATCATACATATATTGACGGAGAGATAGTTTTCTCCTTTGCTTACACAGTGTAGATACTTTTAGCAGTTTGCATCACAATTGCTCATCGTTAGAAAATTGCAAAGATGATACAGAATGGCTACTGTAGGACCTTAATGACGGTCACTGAGCAGTCAGTCTAACTATAAAATAATGTACTGAACCGGAAACACAATTATATTTCCTTTACGATGGTTCACCCGCAAAATGAACGAAATTTGTGAATTAATTTAAAGAGAATTTTTGGAAACATTACTCTTGTTTAAGACAAATACTCTTTTCTGATACAAAATGGAAATATCTCAACACTATGTACATATTTAGGTATATTTCACCTCTCCGTGTAATCTTTTAAAATCCTCCAATTATGAATAAACATGTAACAATCTGTCCACAAAATCCCTTTTCCAATGAATGACATCCTTAATCCTTTCGATTACTTTTTGAACATAATTCACATAATTTACCCGAAAATTCGTACTACTTAATACCAGTTGACAAATTAATCTTCCCTAATGTGGAACCAGCAAAACAACAACAACAACAATATTACATTTCATCCTTCTATTGTCCTGATAATTAAAAATACACCCACCAACAAGCCATCAAATAACAACTCACTCGGTATATGATTCGTGTTTATTTCATTTATTATCCGTCAATAATTAATCACTACCACGCACAGATTGCTAATTAGAGGATCGAAAAAAAAGGGAAAATAATTTTGGCTCGAGTAGAATTATTATGAGGGAGGACAAGTAACATAAAACAGGACACCATCACTGAGAAGCAAGTTAAGATGCTCTGCGAAAATAATCCAAAAATCATAACACGATGAGGGTGTTTTCTTCTTTCTTATATGACAGTGAGTCGAGGGTGTCCTGATAGTGGTGTACAAATGCGCTTAGTGGCTTCTAAGACGGTTCTATTGGACACAGGATACTGCCACAAATGAGAACATAAACCATTTTTTTTTTCATATTTTGTTCTTTATGTTCGTAGCGTAAAAGAGACGAGTAAGCATCTTTGTGATGCTATTTTCCGTCCACAATAGGTTCGTAAAGTTCTCCCCCCAAACCCTTTTCACATGTCACTTATTAATACAAACACGTAGTAGTAGCCTCACACAAAAAGGCTTAAGACAGATTGGTGGAGAGTTTTTTTATGTCTTCACACAATTTTTTGCACAAATTCTTTTTCACATGTCAAAAACACTAAAATGAATCATTTGCACCATCCTTAGTAGCCATAGTGATGACCAGTGTGTGTTTTTATTTTTGTGCATGTTTTTAAGGGTAATAGTGTCTACACATATGTACATATGTGAATATGTACTTTGAGGATTGGGCGCCAACCCCCATTCATGGCACACAAGATGATAAGTTATATGAGCGTTTTTATCTGATGATGCCCAAGGAATTACCAGGACAAAAAAATAAAAATAAAGTGCACGACGGGGTCGTATGTACTTGCACCTTAATGCCGTAAGCTTACAACCTTATAAGCACTGAAATTCAAGTTTTGTTCTTTTTACCCATGTGGCCTAATAAATTGTTAGTGCTTTTCTGCGTTTTTGATGGAATTTTGATGCTATCTGGAAGATTCCTCAATTTCGCTTTGTTTGAAACAATGCCCCCAAAAGTGGGCGTGGCCAAATGTTAAATGTTTTCTAAATCATTAGAGCCGTTCTCGAGAAAATCTATTTTAATTAAAATCGACCCTAAGTAAAGTTCCTACCCTTTTGAGGTTAGTCCAGTCGTTTAGGCTGCAGCTGAATGCACAGAGAGAGCGACAGACGGAATTGGCAAACCCACATTTTTGGACTTCTCCATCATAGTAATGTCAGGTTTGATTAAAATCTCGAGTTCGAAATTTTTCACGCAACCAATACTTGACCTTTAAGTATAGGTGCAAGTAAAAATGGGAAAGGACGAAAGAGAATGAAAAACACAACCAAATTATACCGACAAACAAATCACACAAACTGACCCAGGAAAACGAAATCTCGCCACTAAACCGTAAACCATCAATTAAGTTCAAAATGGGGAATAACAGCTGGATTGTTAGATTCACAGAGCCAGTTACATCAGATATGGAGAAATAGGATATGCACAAGGCGCTTATGTAAAGGGCTCCACTTTAGAAGCATATATCTAACTTTGTTTTGATATCCCCAAATTGGTTTTTAAAAATAGATTCAAATCTGATCTACATTACTACTTACTGTAATATTAATCCGATATCGAAATGTGAAAAGAATCAATTACGGGTATTACCTCGGTTTAATGTATAAACTGCGCCAATTATAGAAAAATAAGTTTTCCAACGTTACTAATACGATTTTATAACAAAGAATACATACATACAGACAATGACCCAAGCACTGAAATCAAACAATGAACAGCTCTTGGCAAACGTTCTTTTTTCTTGAGACTAGTATGTAATTGAGTAGCAAAACCTCTCTCGAACAAATAACGTGACTTAATAACAGCATCTATGGCACTCCAAAGGCATTGAATATGTAAAAAAAAAGGATCACAGCCCTTGGCTCTTCTGTGACAGTTAAAATAATAAAGTGATTTCTGATCTTGTGATTTGCAAAGGCGCTGGATGGCTCAGTGGCTACTACATCGGACGGTGCCAAGATATGCCCATCATGCTCAAGTGCATCAAGTGCAGAAGCTGATGGTAAACATTCGAGATATGATTTTGGTAAGAAAACCTTGTAATCTATGTATCTATGCACCTTTTCATCAAATTATTTCCATGAGAGAGCGATACGATACCTCTGCTTTCCAATGTTTGTAGTCGTTTGTAGTTCCTGTTTATTCCTATATGTACATATATCCCTTTCACATCAGACTTGGTGTCACTGTCCATCTAGACCTCTTCCTAGAATACGTTGGGGTTCGAAAACTTCAGATCCTAGCATTTGAATGAATTGATCTTGCTATTTTCTTTTCCACGGTTTCCAAATCGTGTGTCAAACTTTTGTGGTAAAGAGTAGGCTCGGCATATTACCTATAGATGAGATGTTATCGTTGAATGTATTTCCAGGTAGTCTTTTATCAACGTTGTATAAATGACATCCGAAAAAAATTTAAACGCCTGCTCTTTTAGATTCATAAGTCCAAAGTCCCTAGAAAAACGGGGTGTTTGGTGGGGATCTATAGGTACTCGATGCATTTGACAACTCATTTCACAGTGAAATTCTGAACAAAAACCGGCCCTTTAATAGCAAGAGTCGACCACTGTTGGAATGATGCATAGAAGTAGGTATATGTATTAAAAATTCCACCTAATTAACCATTTTTGTAAACTTGATGAATATGATACTGTTCTAAATTTGTTTGATGCTAGTCTAAGACTAGCCAACACTACGCTGAACTTCTTTCCTTTTCAAGTGAAAGTGAAAAACGCTAAATATTTTAAAAGGTCATGGCTCTATCCTCTATCCAAACTTTTTCGGTTAGCAAAGCTTATAGAGAAGTGTTGCAGATATTTTATTTTGATCGGTAATTCAACGAAGGGCATTAAAAAAATTTTGGATTTATTTGCGAAACTAGTGAAACAGTTTTTGACTTTAAAATATCGAAAACCTGTTTTATGAGTTTTATCATAATGAATATTAGGTACCATACATTTTATATAAAACATTTTTAAAGATTTCCATTGTCAAATGAGAACTATGGTTTGATCTATGTACATAATATGTTCATATTATGTATGTAAGTGATTCGAACTAACTAGCGAATGATGACGATGAGCCAATAAATTTAAGTACATTTTCTAAGCTATGTTTACCAGGCTCCTATATTCTGTCAGAGACACCCTCCCTTACTTACCGCTCTATTTTCAAGCATGATTATGTCGTAGCTAATCTTAAAAAGTGTCAGACATAGGGCGCTAAACAACCTTTACCCGTCCGTTATAAAATGCCCTTTTTTCTGTACCATTACCATCAACATCATCATTATGAGGTCCACACCCAGACAAAACCTCGACCATGCATAAAATGGTAGATTTAATGTTCCGGATGGGGTCAATTTTTTTGTCCCTTCCTTGCATTTCATAGAATTAACGTTATAGTTTCACATATGTAAGTGTAGCTGATAATACTCCCAGCAGTAAACTTACCTTCGTCCTTGGTGCGGAGTAAGACAGGCAAGAGATGTGTGGAAATTCTTTTTCTCCTCTTTCAACACACGAGTTCCGTTAGTACTAGAACCAGTTCAGAGACATTTAGCCTGTCACTGTGGCCAATTTAAATGTAGATCACAGCAGTGACCTGGAATGAAAGTAGAAGCAATGTGAGTGCCACTAATTCCCGGAAGGGTTACAAAAAAAAAAAACCTAACAAGCATGTGCGTAAGTGAAATAAGTTTTTGGGTGGAAAGGATAATTTGAGAGTGGAAATTCGCAATCATCATCATCACCAGCACCATCACTGGATATAATTAGCATGTGAAAATCCTTTGGTCTGCGAAATTTGGGTCTGGCGATTTTGTGGACTTAGAGGATGTGTGTATGGTTGTATAGGTAATAACTTGTGTATTTTAGAGAAGAGGAAGCAGTAGGAAAACTAATTAAGTAAAGAGACTATTCGGGAGAATCTTTTTTTTTTTTAAGGGTAGTTTGGAGAAATGAAATAAACACTCATGTCATTTGAGTGAGTCGAGTCATTTAACTTGTTTAAAGTTTTTGTGATTCTACATAAAATTATGCAAAACCTAATGTTGGTTAGCATACTAAAACTTTACAAGTGTTGTGACAGTTTGGGAATAAATATTTTCTGAGAGTGCTGATGTTTGAAATGATAAATTTAAGGATTCTTACTACAAAAACTAAGGTCAGCAATTAATCCTACTCAGGAGTTCAATTCAGATAAAAGTTTCTATGTTTTGGCTTCTATGAAATGCTTAAGATCAAGCGTTGTTTATAAGTAACTTTTGGATCAAACCTAAGCCACATTACTTCTTTGAAACAGAGAAGTTTTTTTTATTTTAAACGACTATACCCCACAAAGGAAAAGTTAAATTGCAATATAGACCATTGAGAGTTGATTGCTCAAAACTTTCACGGCTATTTTAAAGTCCCTTTTTTTTTTCCTTCAGCAATATACTTCAGTTTTCTAAGGTTTTTCTAGAGCTTCTTCCGCTTGGAGGTAGAAAGTGTTACTGTCATGAAGATGTCGAACATTTTCACTAAAATTGAAGCTTGCGAAATAACTAGAAAGGAATGGCTGGAGAATTGTTGAAATCACATTTAGCAAGACATGTAATAAATAAACCAGTATTGCGGAATTGTAACAAAAACAGCCACCCTCAAGGAGGAGCGTCTTTCCCCTGCTATAGAATGGTTAAGGACCAGTATGAAGTTGGAAGGTAATGAAAACTTTAATACTCTATCTACCGGTTCAAAGCAGCTGTTATAAGTGCTCATAACGCAAGGTTAAAACACTCTTTTTGTACAAAATTTATAATAGAAGCTGAGATATGACGATGTGTTACTATAATCTATTTTCCGTGCGGTAGACAGATGATTGAAGAATAGATAATGTTAGCATTTTAGGTGTTATCTGAGGATTGCACCAGGAACCCTTCACTCCGTAGTCCAACCCACTAACCACTTGAGCCATGGCACACACACTCAGATACTAAACAGCATGGTTAAAATTATTTTTTACAATGGATAATGTCATCTTTATCTAGATACGAAACAAAGAACGTTTCGAGGGAAGTGATAGAGTGGATTGATTAAATACAAAATGCGTGAATGCATCGGCTTGAATCACATTTTGCTGACGATCACTCTGGAAAACCAACGAAAGTGTAAGATTTAAATGAACACTGTGTTCAATTTAAGTTCTTAAAACGAGCAAAATCGTATCGTTCTGAACGCTATAGCTTACCAAGAATCCAGTAGATAGTCATAACCGGATATCTGATAAGACAGAAATGGGACAACTTGTATATTCATGATTCAGCTAGATCGACATACAGTCGAAAAATATATATCAATATATATATCAATCGAGCAGTGAGTTATGTAAATCAACCAATTCTCTCTCGGTCGCAGTGATTATAGGGCCTATTTTCACATTTCATCTTATTGTGAGGTTATAGAACCAATAGACTCAAAAATCAACTTTCCTAATAGTCATTCGAGATATTACCTGTTATTGGAAGCATAATTTTAACCTAAACCCATAGTAAATGACAATGACATATTTGTAACAATTGCGTGCTATGTATATAAACTGTTGGCTCATATGGTTCAAGGTGTGTATACTATAAGACAGCAGGAGTTACATCGTCCTATTGGTCGTCAGCCCTTGAGATAATGGAAGATCCTAAAAGCAAAAGTCCTTAATAGTTTCATAACTTTTCGCCTCTTTTTATCCACAGAATGAGTATTATCATGAAAATTCCTTCCCTTAACCATAACTGTGTCAAACCCACAAAAAAAATATAACTCCAAACTGTCTGCTTAAGCATTTTTTCGTTGACATTGAAAATGTCAGCTCGTTTCTAGTTCCACCCAAACTATAGTCCACAAATATATGACCACATCACAAACCTATCATATCCTTTTCTCTTCCGTAAACACGACTAATATAATCAGATGTATCTCTTATTGAATATTCCCACGCATTTCGGCGAGTTCTTTTTCTGTTCGCTTGTCACAATCCTGAACATGGTCTTGTTATGACATTATGATTTATAGCTGGCTTCATCGCAAAAACGAACCGAAAAACGGATGTTTTGTTTTTTACAACAACACCAAAAAAAAAAAAAAAATAATATATTCAGGGATCCAGTGGCCGGGATTTCTTTTTTTTTATAGGTAGTATGTACACGAAGAGGAGTCATTTACGACTTTTTTTTTGTCGTCTCAGTTTGTCAACTTTTTTAAATTTGCACAATTTTATGCGAAAACTTAAGTGCTAAGGACATAAATCAAACTTTGTTTAAAGTTGTTTCGTGTTGGTATTTTTTTTTGTCGTTTGTTCCCAAATCTGGAAAAAGTTCTGTCAACAAAGTATCGATTGATATTTATCACTCTGCCGCCTTCTGCCCACTATGGAGGTCCTACACATTTTTTTTCTGCTGTATGGAACTAATCGTCCAAAAGCCCTAAAATCACGGCGGAACTCCATTCGAATCATTAACCGGGTGGAATGAGCATAGCAGAATGCGCACTTAAACTGTGCGAAACACAAACCGAATCAACATAATTGAACAAACCCATCGGAGTAACTGACGTATTACCATTTCACACGAGCCCATCAGCAATTCCAAGAAATAAATGGAAATAAATAATAATAATAAAAAAAAAAAACACACAAGAAAACATAAGTTAAGCCGATGAAAATGAGAGAAACCACCCAGCACATGGCAGTTGTATACTGAAAATGGACACGAAAATCCTTGTTCCATTATTATGTTCAATTCCTGTTCGGGGATGAATTGTATCCTGTAGCGGCAAGCAGTAGCAGAATTGCCACAGCAGATAGCATCTCCACCACCAACGTGTGTAAGCCAATCGAAGGCATTGTGCTTTTCATCAAACTCATTTTGGGTGGTGTGGTGTCCTCATTGCCGCAACCACCATTTGTAATTACAACCCTCCCATAGCGGAGGGTAACATAACCTCAATGAGATGGAACCGACCGTTCTCCTCCTTTTGCACGTTAAGGTTGTGTGATTTTCATGAACTCTCTTCCCAATGGGAAAAAGGAAAAATCTTCCCTCAAAACCCTCGATAATTAATTGTGAGTGGCAAAATCGAATCACGTGTCATGTTGTGATGTTCTACATGTCAAGAAACGGGTTGTGCGGGTGACGGGATTAAAGGTAGAAAATGGAATTGGAGTGAGTCCTTCATCAATAATGATACTAACGTAGAAATATATTTCATGTGTGCTTGATGATGCTAACTGGTAAGTTCACTCGATTTTGTATTTCCAGGGGAAAGGAGAATAACTGTAAAACTTGAAATCTTAAGACTTTCATGCAAGAGGAACTGATATAAGTAAAGTCCAGGAGGAGGGCAACAAAATTGATTTTAATTTGATTTGTGCTATACATTCATTTTGCAATATAACATCCTTTTCCATGTCAAATTCGTCAGATGAAAGTTATTATTTAATTATTTGTATGATATTTGTACTAAGAGATGCCTTAGATGTGTGTAATTACTTTTGAAACGTCCGACATGGCAAATGGTGAATATGTCGATATTAAGGAGTTCTTTTACGGATCAATAAATAGACAAATTGGGTTTTGATCTTAATTTGAGTTTGAGCTAGCTACTGCATAAAGTACAAACCCTTTCTTGGAGTTGCTGTAGTGTAAGTGAATTTCTGCGAAGTCTGTCAAAAGTGTGAAATTTTCTTACTTGAACGTCTTTTTTTTTTAAACTGGTTTCCTTCCAGTCGAAAATGAATTTTAGAAACATGCTCATTTAAGTTTAATTTATGTTTACTTGCACTCCTCCTCCGTATGTGAAGACCATCGAAGTTATTTAGTGTTAGCACCACTTTTTTTTAAAAAAGAAATGTCGCTACAAGATGAGAAAATAAACAAACAAACTTTGTTTTTAGTTTACTTGGAAATTTGTACATTCCACTGAATTAGGTGAAAGTATTAAAATGCAGTTTTAAGTAGCTTATCATTGCCGAAGATTTCCGACATAATCAAGCAAATGCAGACCAAAGTCATCATTGCAGTCATCCATGATGTCCTGATATGCCTTCCTTCCCTTGAATCTTTTAATTTAAATTGAATTTAAAAAGGCTATAGTCAGTAGTATTAAGATAAATATCATAGAGGGTAGGTAGAAGTAGAAAGTTAGAGAATCTTCTCAGTTGCATATAGGGCATTTGGTACACTTGGCACGGTATCCTTTCAACAACTGTTAGAGCACCATATTTGAGGTACATTTTTGGGTGACATGCCTTTATAATTTTTGCGATCACCATCGCAGTACTTATTACATTTCAGTGAGTGTATGTGTTGACGGGGCGACACGTATTCAAGATCCTCTCTGAATAAAATAAATATATTTCACTATTTTCGTAACTTAAAATTACCAATATCTTTATTTCTTAAATTATAAAGTTTATTTAAAATGAAGTGTGGCCTCTGTAACTTAAAAGTTGAACGACTTGATCTTAAAATTCAATGTGCGGGTTGCAAAGTGTATTATCACGCGAAATGCGCCAAAATGGATAAAAAAGAGATTGACTTTTACGATAAGAGTAATCAAACATTCAAATGCCCACCGTGTGTTTCTTTGCGGAGAAAATCCATTCTCATTGATTCTCCAGTTATTGATTAACCGTCTTCCGATGAAGTCCTCGATGAATACCAAAATCATTCCTTTATAGATCCAGTGCAGGTTCAAGTCCTGAGGCGAGAGCATGGTATGTGCCTTGTCTAACAATCCTAGGTATAGGAGATTTTATTAGACGTGATTTTATTGAAGTCTATGAAACGCTTCTTTAATGTTTACGTACAGCTTGTGTAGTGAGATATCCGTACCTAACGCAGCTTAGCCTAGACTTTGACAGCTGATCTTTTTCCATGCTTAGGTTTTGTTGTTGAAGTAACTAGATGAAAGAATAATATAAGTTGAGCATCATTTTGACTTACAATTTCGCTTAGTTTTAATTCATTATGGGTTCCTTGGTTGCCTTCCGTGTTCGGAGTTTTAGGCATCCATCCTTAATTCACAATTAGGGCCTGTTTCTATGACAAGCCTAGAGAGCGTTTAGTTATTTTGCAGTTTCCGCACGGTTTCCGCCTATCTGAATGGGCCCTTATGCTTTTCGATGTTTGTCAGACGCTTTAACTTTGTGAAGAGCTTCAATTTTATTTGATTTATGCTAAATAAAAAAAGTCACTTGAGTCCATTTCTGATCATCCAATCGCAGAATTAAAATCATACAGCTAGAGTTTACGCCTGTACCGGTGCAGGATATTTGCAGATTTCATTTCTTCCTTACAACAGTTATTGCATATTGCATACAGCAGAGACTGAATATTTTCTTGTGTATGAATGAACACAACAATAACCTTCACCATGCAACCATTCTCATTTCTTACAGTTCAAGGTAAACCCTAGTTAAGGAAAAAATGTTCACTGCAATAATAAAAGTGAATAACTTTGCCTATTGTGCTGCAAATGTGCATCGTTACTCAATATTTATGAAAAAAAAAATGGAAACCCCATACCTATATCTCCGTACGTCTAAATGAAATATTAATTCAAAAATCCGTGTCGTTATTCGTAACACCCTAAGGAAATCTCTAAAATACAAGCAACATTTCGCTTGTGAATAATTTCCTTGCCTAAGGCAGACAGACCATTATTTCAATCAACAATACACAAATTACATTCACGTGTTCGCCAAACAAAATTACAGCCACATGTTCTGACAGATCAAAAAGAATTTACAGCAAAACTAAAGCCTTATCCCTGTTCGAGGACAACGTATGTCCCAAAAATAACATTAATGGGTAATAAAATGAGGCAGAAAAGGAACTGCTACCATCTCCACGTGTTCGACTTTTACACAGTTGCTTTTTCCATTCAGTCTATACGCTTGGTTTGGTAAGAGTCCCCAGCGCCTTCTATGGGCGTAGGCTTGCGTAATCTACTTGCATTACGCTCAAACCATATGGCCGGTGCCAGGTTTTTTTAATTGACACAACAGTCCATTCCATTAGTTGCCTCTTCCCCACCAACATGAGTAAAGTATTTTCGTGTCTTTAGTTCCTGCGGATACTTCTTTCAGGAACACACACACATATGAATGTAAGTTTTCTATTGTAAGTAAGTTTTAGAAAATCATTTTACCCTTAAATTAATATTAATGAAAGAACAAACGACTTTGGGGGTTGGAAGCATTGGGTACAAGGAACAAGGATGATGAGGACGACGTCGACGAAGATGGGACTTCATGGCATGGTGAGCAATATGTTCCAGGTTCTAATTGTAGCTAGTAATTATTCTTTCTGTATGTTTTTCTACAGTCATATTTGTGTATTAGGAAAGATACACACATTCGTACCTAACGTAGAAGATCTGGAGCAACTTCTAGGGATTTGTATTACAATTAGGGAAGGTTTTATCGCTTGGGTGATCTTTCCTTGTGGTTCTTGTGGACGCAACTAATTTCGAATCATTGAAGTGAATAGGGGTGGACAGTCCCTATGGGTGGGGTAAATGAAACAATTTGGGACTTAAATTGAGAAATAGTTTGTAAGAGAATTTAGCGAACTATTAAGCATTTGTCATGCCTTTAATCTGGCTGTGGGGAAAGGGGGTTGTTTATTACACAACGTTGCACTTTGAAGGGAACAAAATGTATACATATAGTTTGTGTTAGAATAGCTTCAGGTGGTTCTTTCTTTCTCAATTGGAATGCAATAGTGCAGAAGCTTACCCAAAATCAAAATGTGTAAAATAAGCTAAAGTAAATCATTGAAATAAGACGATATTTCAATGAATTTAAGGAAAATGCATATAAAACCTTGTTTTTCAGATGAAATCTAGTAGATCAAAGAGGAGAATCATTACATAACTATATTGCAAAATACAGACAACAGAGGAAATTACCTCAGACATATATCCATACATACATACATATAAGCGAGTGAGTAGAGTGATGCAGAAGTAGAAACAACGTAAGCTACTTTATGCTGTTTCTACTTCGCTAAATCCGTACTTAGCATAAATGTGATTCCGAGAAAAGCATACATCAGAGCTAACATGGAGTTTGACGATAAGTAGAAATATTTCTTACCAATTGTAGTTTCATAACTCGATTTGAAAATACTCTTAAGATTAAGATAAAACATATTGTGCCTTTTTTACATAAAAGATAAAACAATACAGGTGTCACGTAGTTCCTGGATTCTATGAAATTTATCAGTTCGATGTACCATTCCTTTCATTGAAGCTAAGTTTTCTCCAGCTTTCCCAAAACTGGCTAGACTGTGTCCTGATTGTTTTTTTGCGATCCACATTATTAGCATAAATTTGCATTCAAATGGACACTAAGAGTAATCCAATAAGATGGAGTTCCCATCCACATATTCTTTTCGGGAGAACATACCAATATAAATTATCGCAGTTTTTTCTCTTATTGGAGAATATCCTAATCCTAAAGTAAAAAGTCAAACACCTTCAAGTTTTAAATATGGATTGAAAGCAGTTATTGCTACCAAGTACTGAGCCCAGTGGTTGTTCAACTTAAAACCCTTAATCGACTAAGGCTGCCTCAGGGCAGCTATACTTTTACTACCAAATGTGTCTTCCCAGGATGCCCTGAGGCAGCCTTACGTGTTTTTTAAATGGCGAAAATAAAAAAACAAGATTTTCACCTGCGGATTTCAAATTATGATTTTGTAGGCTAAAATTTACTAAAGAAAAAAATCTCAACTTTCCTGTTTCAATTTTCAGCATTTGACCGTTAGAGTGTTAAAAGAAAATGAAGGTATGTCGGGACATGTAACCAAACCGTCGAACCTGCTAACGTTTGAGAGTTCATAACATACTTTTCGAACGGCTTTATGGCTTTAAAGCATAGCATAGTCTGGATGGAAGACAAATACATACCTTTAAACACGAAGCTGAGTAGTCCTTAATTGAATCGTAGGGATCAGCTATTTATTTTAACGTAGAAAAAAATTGATCGTAGTCTTGAGTCTGCCTGTTTATCAACTATTCCATTGGATACCCAGAGGTCTTGCAAGATAATTTTTTTTAAAAGACCAGTGTCAAGGTGAGAAAAAATAGTCTTTCGAAGAAGACGAACGAAAAGCTCCTAACAAAATGTTATATTTCTAGATGCTTGTTACATATACAGACATCCTTACATATTTATAAACACCGGAAAGAATAAGGATAGCTTTTTCTGAACTCAGTCAGACAGGCATTTGTAACTCATAAATAAAACAAGTAGTAGGTATACAGGATCTCCTGTCCAACAAAACAGGATGCTATCGATTTTAATTTCTAAGAAATTTTTTCTCACTCCCTAGTGGCAATAAATAATTGCATTCTTAATGAAGAAGCGCATAAATCGAGTACACTTTCAGACATTCAACAGGATAACTTTCTTCATCTCCGTTATTCATCGAGAAACACAGTTTATATTCAAGCACAATTTCCTGCGACAAATCTCCTTTTTAATAACCTTTTCTTCTTTTTTTTCCTTTCTTTTATTTTTCTACCTCATTTCTCCTACCTAGCTAGTATTTTCATTTATTCTCCATTTTTCCATTTGAACACCGGTATACAAAGGATCTCGCCCAAAGGAATATCAATGAGTGGAATTGAATGCTGAATAGTAAGAAATCATAATTTCATTCTTTTTCCTGTAGAGTCTTTCTGCCCTTTTCGACGGTTTATACGTTTTTTGCTGCATTGAAAAAAAAAAAAAAAAAAAACATGCACACACAGAAGAATCATAAATTTAACATCCTTTTACGATATATTCTATAGAAACGTCGATAAACTGGTTCCATATTCTGAGACTCTTTCTGAAATAAGTACGAGTATGCGATGAGACATGGAAAGAAAATCGAATTTCTGGTTTGCCCATAATTCGCTATGCTTTCCTTTCAATTCTTGGGGTTATTATTTTAGTTCCTTGGAGAATATATTCTGTAAAAACTGACAGGGTGTCGGTGTGAACAAAAAAAAAAAATTACAAAATGACAAGGAAATGGTTTGAAATAATTTATTAGCTTCTAGAAAGTGGATCCGCTCTGTATAAAGAAAAGGATGCAAATTTTCTTGGGAGACATATTTTCCTTTTGTCAGTCCAGTTGTCAGATAGGGTAGATAGTAGAAAGCAAATTGGAGTATTATCAGCTGTACTCAATGCTAAGAAATATATTCACTTAGTCGAAGCATTTACAGTTTATTCAAAGGGTTTGTGAAATACTCGCAATTACCCGTAAAAAAAAGTTCACTTTTGCGCTACAGTTGGAAAAAAAAAGCTTTTAAAATCTCATCCATCGACTTTGAATCAAGTCCTTTGGGAGAAACATTACTCTTTAAACAAAACTTTAACTTCTGTTTTCAACACAAACTAAATCCAAAACTTCGAAAGAGTGATTTACTTTACAGTTTGAGGACACTAAATCTGTGCAAAAAGGTACAGATATGTATGTATGTATGTACATATGTATGCCTTGGTCTGATGGAAAGTATATCAAACATTTCATACAACAGATAGGGAAGGAAAATTGAAAGTTATGAAAAAGACAATCTTTTGGCACATGCTGTCAAAACAGGATGACAAATCTTCTCAGAATTTTCATTTTTTTTTTTTGATCAGAAGTTAGTGTCTGTGCTGAACAAATAGGTGGCACAAATTGAAAATTCTTTTTCAATGACAAAAATTTACAAGTATGAGGTGTGAATGAAATATGGATGAATTCTTGTGTGGGAGTTATTTGATAAATTGAATAATGTGCAGAAATATTTGGTTTATTTGAGGATTTGAAAACTGTTTACTATACACATTTGTATTCCATAGTTTCTCAAGATTTTGTGTGCTTTGATCTATAAAACTTGAAAACGGAATGTCGAAAGCAGTCAGATTAAGATTGTTTTATACGTATGCTATCCTAAAGGTATATTAAGTTCTATGCAAAGTTTGTAACATAGAGAAATAATTGTTATAAAAACTATAAAGTATGTTACACCAGAAGACTTTTTTCAGTGATAAGCCCCATGTCTTGCCAAAAGCATGTTTTTGATGTTTTCGACTTGACATGTTTTGCCCAAAAAACTTTCGATGATTACTCCCAAATATCTCGCTTCATCGGAGATTTGGATAGTGACAACTTTTAGCACTGGCTGAGTCAGACCAGTCCGAAACCTCCTTTTCGTGAAGAGAACAACCTCAGTTTTCAAAAGATTGGCCGAAAGCCCATTCCTAGTGCACCATTCATCAACCATGTCTATAGCTATCCGCGTGTTAGCACAGACAGACTATAGACACGACCGGACAGATAGTATGACAACATCATCCACGTATTCCTGAGCGTAAACCTCTGAACTAATGAGAGTATGCAACAGAGAGTCAACTACCATGCACCATAGAAGTGGAGACAGAACGTCTCTGTTAACACCATAACATGGCGCCACAGACCGCCTCTACAACCAAAGTTCTATTCATCAGCATTGTCCTGATCAACATAGATAGAAGAAAATATTTTCAACTGGTGAATAAATTTATTTCTTTGATTAGAATCGTATAAAAAACGAAAAATTTCTCACTCGTCATGTTCAAAACCACTAAAAAATAAATATTTTTAAATAAACTAAAATTTCATAAAAATTATGTAAATGAAAGGAAAGGGAGGAGATATGTCAATTTTGCTGTTAAATTGATCCAATATTGACGTAGTTGGTTGAAAATTGAGCTGTGGGTTCACCCTAATGTTTTAATTGATTCGCTTACACGATTGATCTAATCGCGTAAATTTTGGTTGACGGAAATTGGGAACAATCTGAGGTCAACCAAATTGGTGTAGATTGACGTAAAAAAATCGTGCCTTTACACTATTGCTGTCGATTGGACTTTGAGAAAGCGCAAATATTGGTGTATTTGATGAGTATCAGATGAGCCCTTCTAACTCCTGCTCAGTTGCCAAAAGCACTGACCCACAGTATCCGCTTAGATAGAACGAGTCAATTCTGCAATAGTTCTAAGTTTCGAAAAAGGCTAGAATTTATGGTAGTTTTTTCCACTGTATATCTTTAACATTGAAATTGTGAAACCCCTTATGTGATGGTTGTTTCTGGTAAAACTTCATAGTCGTAAGTGTAACACTTCTATAATGCAGACATTCCATTCGAAACACTGAAACTATAACCTCGGTCGGTTAAAAAAAATTCACGTTTCAAATATGCATCGATTTTTTCAAACACAGGCTTACGCTATCCTGATGACTAAGAACTAAAAACTGTGTAAAATAGTTGAAACATCCTATAATTTCAGCCATGATGTGCTAGGTTTAAGAGATCCCACTGTCTACGATACCTGTGGAGAGAGTGACAATGCAGCGGGACACTTCCACATTAAATAAAGTTAAATAAGTATCATTAACAAGAATTGCCATCCCGGTAGTCCGATACTTCAATGAATCTCTATTGAGATTGAAATTTCATCTCATTCCAACAAAAAAAAAAAAAATTGGCAGTTACCTACTTTATATAAATATTTGCTTTTAGACTTCACTTATTGAACGAAACTTTTCCTTTTGAAATTATTTCGAACAGCAATTAAATTCATGATCAAAACCTCCTACGTATGTACGTAAACGCAGACAAATTTCAATGAAAACCTCTAAATACCACGTGCTTGGCGGTTAGCTTCCTCATTAGGTTTTCCAGGAAAAAAATAATAATAACCAATAATACTTAAGCTCTTATTCCTTAATGTCTTCCCAAAATAGTAACCTAATTTTAAATTCATTTTCGTATTCAATATTAACATCGGTTAACCCACATCTTGATGGTTTTTTCCATTAGAATTCCTACGAAAACGGGCTCGAAATTGACTTGTGTACTAAAAAAAAAAGAGATAAAGGTACATACATTCTTAAAACGAAAGCAAGAGGTCTTTTAGCTTTATTCAATCTAACATCTTGAAAATACATTGTGTATGGTTTGGATATTTTAATTAACCCAAACCTAATAACGTCAAGTTTCACTAGACTAGGCATAGTAAATATTTGATATTCGTTGCTCATCAAAACGGGTTTTCTGAAAGTTTCCTCTAACTGGGTATTTGTATAAGAATGTGCTGTGTATCCTTATTTGGGGCTTCGAACACTAAAAGCCCCAAGAAACGTTTCAAAATGCGGCCGGATCTGAATGGAAATGTAAATAAAATCACTTCATTCACTCTGCGTCTCTATCTCTTTGCCGCTGGCGTTCTCTTACTCAATCCATTTGTGATGATACTCAGGTGCTATTAGCACACAATCAAGTGAAGGAAAGGCAGAGTTGTAAATGGAGCCCCACCTCATACCAGCATAACACCTCCACCTTCCAGCATCAGCATACACAATTTTTTGGGGCAAAAAAAAAACAAAAAAACAAAAACAAACAAAGGGAAGGTGGGTGCTATACAAATGGATGTTTATATCTCTGGAAAATTATTCCATCTACCTTCACCTACATTTTCATGCTAGTTTTGCCAACATTATAGGAGATACTATATACATATGTATATCCTTTTGGTTTCAAGAAACGTACGTACATACACAGCCCTTCCACTTTCTGGCAGGCCGTACATATTACATCCTTTTCAAAGTTGTTTCATGGTTCCTACGACTATGGAGGACAAAAATGTGAAGGTGAAATCCTTTTGTTTCGTAGAAATTTCAATTTGAGTAAATCTGGTGAAAATTATTTCTCTTCAATCCACCTCCCTCATGCTGCCGCATAAACACTCTCGCATAGTAATATTTATGTGAGAAGAAGAACAAGCAAAACTTGTAGATTCGGTTCAGGTGCAAGTGAATCGGGTGGCATCCTGATGATTATGTTGATGACGATGTACGAACGATAATGGCATGAGAAAAGAATCACGACTCTAGTCAAACCACCCGCTCTCAAATGCATATACATATATATAATATGTATGTATGTAGGTATACCTGTATAGTACCATTGGTAAGTTACGCTTGAGGAAGCCCCAAACTGAACACCTAAATATGGATATACGCGTGAGAGAATACATTACACAAGAGTAACCGAAGGGGGTTGGGAAGAAAAACACCCCAACATTTCCCAACCCAAAATGTTGTGGTTACTAATGTTATGTGCTTTAGGACTCATTCGTAGCGCCGCTGCCACCGCCACCACCCAACTCTAACTTCGTACTGAGAACGGTACTATTGGTTCCGTCGGATCGGACAGGTGAAAATAAAATCCCGAGAAAATGTATTTTCTCACTCGATGGAGACAAGGATCGTTAGATGGTTGTTGTTGTTGTAACATGTTGTGGTTCCTAGGGCGAATGCTGTAAAGTACTCAAGTCCCCTAGGGTACCATACATACACCGAAACATATCCATTGCCAGAGGAGAGAGAGAAATTGCTTTTATATGCGAAATTCGTTGCGAATATCCTTGAATCGAGTGTATTAAGAGCATGGAATGGCAAAAAGATTTACTGAGATTTACTCCGGAACATCAGCAACAGGATTAAAAGTATTCAAGGACAACCCGCTGAAGTATGCATGAGCTGATGAAAGTAAAATGAGTCGCTATTCCTTTTCTTATTCTGCATACGTCCTTCAAGTGTAGAGAAATGGGCATAACGCGTTTTTGTGTATTTTGTTTTTTTTTTTGTTTTAGTATATTATGTAGTGTGATGACGACAGTATAGGAACAGGACTTGAGTCGCTTTTGAGACTCCCTTTTTGATGATTGTTGCGAAGAATATCCAAATGGCTTACTTTGCACACAAGGAAAGTACTTTCAACAGAAATACGTAGATATTCCGACACTGTCGGTTGAGGCTGAATAGGAAAAAATTTCGAGGCGAAGCCGCCATGCAGACAGCTACATATGTATATTCATTAAGTAGATTTGAATGATTTCTGTAAAATTGTGAACCTACGGTTAAAGCCTGAAATATTGATATAGAAATCGGGAAAGAAAAATATTCTCGTATCCTTATCTTCCAAAGGCAACCTGACTGCTTCCTGTGCAACCAAACTTGCCATTGATGCTATGACGTCAGAACGTGTTGCTCATTAGGACAGCTTGCATTTGTCTTTTAAGCGTCGAACTGTGCTTATTGGAGTGATAAACATTAGCGAGATTGAGTAACGATCGGTAACGACCTCACTGAGATCTTTGTTGTTAAAAGTAATTTAGACAAGGTGGCACACTTACAAGCAAAAACAAATGCTATTGACATTAGTGTATCCCCGTACACCTCGTCGTCAACGCAGTCTCTACATAGGTTGTAATCGTTGATTTTAAGTTTCATTCTCTGGTTCCATGTCATTTCTCTGGCGATTTCATGTCATTTTATTGAAATTTCTTGGTTCTGACTTTGTCATATCGTGGACAAAGATTCCTTGATACGAAACGAGTTCCATTTATTGCTGTTTGTCATAAGGATCCAATATCTATCTAGCTAGTTACAGAGTGGAGGCTTAGTCCATTGACGTGCTTGACTTTGTCCCATTGAAGACCCTTTTTTGGAAGTTCGTACTTGGCGTGCTCAGCGAATTATAGTTCTATGGCAGTTTTGGGGATGCAATACATGGTAACTTCTTGTGAACAATAACAATTTCGTCTTAGTCGTTAAGAAATGTATAAGAGATCTACCAGCTATCAGTACGAATACTTCTTTGAATTCGCTCCAGAACTTAGTAGTTTAAACAACGTTTAAACATCGGCTGAAGAAAATGTGGGTCTTATGATTTTGGAACCCACTTGTCATATATAGGATGGTACTAACGAGACAAGGTGTTCTATGTGCAAGAAAGCT
Organism: Xylota sylvarum; assembly: GCA_905220385.1. NCBI lineage: Eukaryota > Metazoa > Arthropoda > Insecta > Diptera > Syrphidae > Xylota > Xylota sylvarum. The sequence goes on from LR999957.1 coordinate 126,964,579, forward strand.
GAGCTGCTAGAATTTTTACTTTCTTATACATAGGTATTCATGCCATGCTTTAATTCTCTTTTGTTGCTTTCGTCGTTGAAGGTAACCCAAGGTCTGTTTAATTTTTGATACAACTTTGAAATATTGGAGGCTTGGACTAGATTTTACTTACTAAACCAAGAGGAGTCACTCCTTTTCTATGTTTTCAAACATGATGCACGAGTCTTTTGATTCCCTTATGGTTTTCTCTTCTCTAGCATATGTATACCTCATAAGACTAGTTTTGCTATGCTTCTTCAAAATCATGGTATTTCAGTTCCATACATTCTCGTAGATATTTTTTTAACATTATCTTTTCCCCGCCATTAGAAAGTAGTATCAATTTCTATAGAGTACTCCATTTACAATCGTATATTGAACTCTAGTCTATGAAATGTTAATTCACATCTTTTAACTCCTTTTCATATTTCTTTTCTTAAATGCTACTTCCACTGACACTCAATTCGTCCTTGGAGGTTTCTTTTATGGTATGTTTTTAGTACTCTCAATGGAATTTTTTTTTTTTTTCAATTTCTCTCTCTAAATGGGTCAACATTCACATGAATACTATTGCACCATAAGCATCAGCAGGACGAAATAGAAACATTCAGTGTGTTAAACATTCGTTTGGCAGTCGGAAAAGTGAAAAATATCCCTAAGCATTGCAGTTAAAGCTGGTAGAATGAACGCCCCCAGTGAAAGGGTAGCTATTTATTTGCTTTTAACACTGACACTTCTAGTGAATGATGGAGAAACTGCACAAAGAGATGAGTTCCTTGTGTGTATGTTTTTAAAAATATAAGCTCTAAAGGGGTTGTGACTAGAGTCAATGGTATACGGTTGATATTTATTGGTATTACCCATTTAAACATTAAGCCGATGACCTGATGTCGTATTTGCTTCTGTTCAAAAATGTATGAGGATGTTTCGATTTGGTTTGTGTGATTATTCTTTTTTCAGATTGTCTAGCAATATTTATTCAAAAGAGAAAGCTGAGGAATGCGGCATGGAAAACTGAAATTAGTATTTGTTTTAGGTTGGGTTTTCAATTTGAATGTCTCTGTTTAACTTAGTACTGAAATAAGATGACGAGAGTGTTAAGACAACCTTATGCCAATAACTGCTCCTGGACAAGGAAATTTCTGCTTCTCTTTCTCTTCACAAACTCGACATACATACATACAATGTATGTATTTATGTATCCGTACTTCAGTATTTTATTTTTTACAGGTTGCATCTAAGTGAACAGTGTTCAGTTGAATTCAAGTTCCTTTTTTGCCATATTTTGGTTTGGGTTGCTGAACTTTTTCCCTTGCCTTAGATCCTTAAGATTGGTCCATAGTGTTCCTCGATCTCACATTTTAGTAGGTGATAGTCACATGGCTCCTGTCTGAAATTTCAGACAGTCGAAATGCTCAGGCACAAATGGGTCAAGAACAGACGAAGGAACTGAAGAAGGATTAGTCGGGACTGGGAGTGAATACTCTAAATCATAGATCCATGCGTCCAAATTAATCTCAATAGAAACCATACAATTAATGTCATTAAGTCAAAAGTTGTGTGAAAATGCCGGCAAATCTTGATGATGAGGTAGAAGGAACAAGGTTACTCTCTGTTAGATACCTGATCATGTGGAACTAGAGGGTAATTAAATGGCTGACTCCATAGCAAGAAAGAAAGCATCAATAATCTTCATGAGCCATTCTGCAGAATAGGGGATTACACCCTCAAAAAAGAACGCATATGAGGAAATACCCTCACTAAGGCCAACTCTCATTCTTAAATTCTTAAAGGAAACTGGATTAGAGAGAGTGCTATAGGATAATTTTTTTTTTCCGCCAAGGCGTAGTAAGAGTACAACACCCTTTAAATGATTCCGAAAGGAATCTTAATGCGAGGGGAATGCTAATGAAGGAACATACCTCTCCAAGATGTTAATAGGTGGCACTATAGACTAAAAGATAGCACTGCAACATACCCCTTCCATATACCCTCCGAGCTTGGGCTATTATTCTCTGAATTAGAATTTCGAAAATTACGGCGGTCAACTGCGAACCAAAATCAATCTGTCCTAGAGCGGTAGCGCAGTAAAGGACTACCTCGCCTTAGGTTGTTCATTAAAAGTAGACCTCAGACACATAAGACTGCGCAACAGGAGACAGGTAGCTAGAGTTCGGTTTAACTAGGGCGTTTTGTTGGTAGATGCCCACTATCATACAAAACTGTAGGACCACCTATGTACATAAGACAGCAAGTATTAATAGATTCTTTTTCTTCTCGAGAATTCTGATTAAAATTCCGTTTAAATCTCAACTGTGCCAGCCACAATCCATTTATAAATTGAACCTTAACGTTGCCACTACTTGGCAGATAACCAAATGGTTGCCGACAGTAGTTGCAAATGTCCATTACAAACCCTGACCTCAGCTGACGTTCCATTTTCATCAAAACTTCACGATTGATAACTGATAGAATTTCTAAGTAAAAGTCTACGGGGAAAAAAAAAAAAAGAATCCAACCCAAACTAATTAAATAAATTTCCTCCTGTCGCTGGAAGCCTCCATTTTATCTCGTTTATCTTTCGTTTTTCACGATATTTTTTTTTCTACTTCTTTGCATACACCATTCATCGAATTTCATTTCCACAACCATCGACATTCAATTTAAATTCTGTTCGCTTGGTTATGGTCGAATGGGAAAGCAACTAACCGCTTCGATGAATTTTCATTCCTAATTTAAGCCTCCCACTCTCTATCCACACCTCTAATATGCAGCAGTGGGCAAATTGACAAACACACATACAGACAGACCTATACAACGCTGAATATCATCGTAGGTACCTGAGTGCGAATCTTTCGTTCAGGTGAATTTCGAATTTCATGTTATAATCTCGCCGTCATTCCCATGAATGCCAGCTTTATCCGCACACATAAAACTGATCCCAACCTTTAATTAATTTTGCCATCTACCAGAGAGCTGAACGCCTCTACCAATACATATCCACAAAAAGCACACACGCTTGTATGAAAAGGTATTAAGCACTTTGCCTTTTACAAACACATACATATGTACATACATACATGTGGGAGATCCGCGATGTCGTGCTTCAGCGTAAAGGTCTATAAACTGAGGACTTGCTATACCTGTCTACCTGTGATGAAAGTGTTCAACCTGAGTAAGTAACTACATCTGATTTGTAGCGGATGTGGTGGGAAACCTCGACGTACTAGATGCATTGGAATTTCGAATGTACACCAGAGTGACCAGGGGAGCTACACTGACTGGCAGTCGATTGAAATATCACGCGCTTATGCGGTGTGGCAACATATGCCTAAAACAACACATTTGTGGTTGCATGGTTTTGACGATGATAGGCTCGATTCTTAAGATGAACTGGTGTATGAAATGTGATGTGGTGAGGCATCTGGAATGCCATAGGAATGTCGGGCGACATCTGTGGGTAATGATTTTCGATTCGGTGAACACCGAAAAGGTGTTTTGGAATTCGAAGCATGTGAGAGGGGTTTTTGATATGTGTTTGTGTTTGTGTATGTGTTCACTTCATCGTCGTCGGTTTGTGAGTGATAAATGAGTTTGAATGGTTTGGGGTAACACATTAAATTTTATGGTTTCTGATGAGTTATCTGAAGAATGTTTCAAAGCTAAAACAATTCTGACTGAACACAAGCGTAATGAGGGCATGGACTTAATTCGCCAGCCCAGTTGTGATACTGAATAAGATATGCCTCCTCCGCCTACACATATGACATAAAAGAGCTATAATCATAAAATTGCTTAGATAAAATGTTGTACAAGGCACATTAAGTTCGACATCACTTAAATTTACAGCAAATAGAAAATAAAAATTTTTTTTTTTTTTTTCATGTTTGGTTTTAAAACTGAAATCTTCTTGCTGAAGTTATAAGTGGTACCTACTGGAGAATTTTATTATACACATATCTAAAGGCTGCAGGCAATTGCTCGTCTTCCGATCTTATGAACTTTATTTAATTTCACAATGTTGATAATAAACTGGGTTTTTAATGGTTTAACGACTTAAAATATGTACATATGTTGGGGAAATCTTGATTGAACTGACAGCAGGATATGAATTAGATAAAGCCATCTGCATTCCGAATGATATAAAAAAAGTAAATTTCATGTAACGGAATTTAATGATTTTTAATAGAATCAAGCAATACACAGACATTTTTGTTAAACTTGCACCTATGTTAAAACCAAAGCCTTTATCAAAAACAAAGCCCAACAGGAAACTTCATGAATGATAATCAAATGCATTCCACACTCTAAGTTGTCACTTGGAACATGTCTTTAACTATGTATTCGTATACCACCCTGGATTACAGCGTATAGTGGATAGTTCGAAGATCTCCTGATCTCCTGTGATGAAGTGAATCTCTTGCAGTTTGGCATTCTAAGAGGCGATCCGCGGATAGTGTTGGCTTTTAGCTAAAGTAATTTTTTTTATTATAATTTTTATTTTTTTTTTTGTACTTACTTACTTACTTAACGGGCTCCCGACCCGTGAAGAGTCTCTGCCTGAGACACAGCAGCCTTCCACTCTCTTCGATCCCGGGCACGCTGCTTCCAGTTATCTAGACCAAGCGCTCTGGCATCCGCGATAGCTTGATCCTTAAAACGGAGGTTCGGTCTTCCTTGTCTTCTCGAACCTGGGGGCTGTGATTCGAAGATCCTCTTTGCTGGAGCATTATTGTCCATTCGCTCGATGTGGCCGAGCCAGTGTAGTCGACGTGTTTTGGCTTTTTGGACTACATCCACATCCTGGTACAGCTCATAGAGTTCGCGGTTATATCTTCTCCTCCATTCGCCCTCCTCGCATACGGGACCGAATATCCGACGAAGAATTTTTCTTTCGAAAGTGTTCAGTATTTGCTCTGCTTTCCTGCTTATCGTCCAGCACTCGGCTCCATACAGCAGAACTGGCAGGATCAAAGTTTTGTAGAGCATACATTTCGTCTTTCGAGTTAGGAGTTTTGACCCCATTTGTTTCGCCAAACCGAAGTAGCAGCGGTTTCCTAGGGTAAGTCTTCGTCGAATCTCCACTAAGTTGTCATTCGTGGAGTTGATATTTACTCCGAGGTAGGTAAACTCCTTAACCACTTCGAAGTTACTGTTGCCAACAGTGACGTTTTGTCCTAGGCGGTGGACAGATGCTTCTTTGTTTGTTGACAACATGTATTTGGTTTTGTCCTCATTCACTTCAAGGCCAACACGTTTCGCCTCTTCTTCAATTGCCGTAAAGGCCTCTAACACGGCGCGCTGGGAGCGACCGATGATGTCGATGTCGTCTGCGTATCCCAGCAACTGGACAGATTTGTTGAAGATAGTGCCTTCCGTGTTTACACCTGCCCTGCGCACTATCTGTTCCAGCACAAGATTGAAGAAGTCACATGATAGCGCATCCCCTTGCCGAAATCCGGTGCATGTTTGGAATAGTTCAGAGGAACTGTTGCCGAATTGCACGTTGCACCGCGTGTTATCCAGCGTCACGCGGCACAGCTGGATCAGTTTAGCCGGGATCCCGAATTCGGCCATCGCCTTGTAGAGCTCAAGACGATGAATGCTATCATATGCGGCTTTAAAGTCGATGAAGAGATGGTGAGTCTCGACTTGAAATTCGTTGGTCTTTTCCAGGATTTGCCTTAGTGTGAAAATTTGGTCGATCGTCGATCTGCCGGGCCGGAAGCCACACTGGTACGTGCCGATTAGTGTGCTGCAGAAAGGCTTCAGACGTTCACACAGTACGTTGGATAGGATCTTATATGCGACATTAAGCAGGGATATGCCTCGGTAGTTCTTACAAGACATAGGATCGCCTTTCTTGAAGATGGGGCATATAGAGCTGATAGTCCAGTCATCGGGCATGACTTCATCCACCCACACTTGGTTGATGACTTGGTGCATGCACCCCACCAAAGCATCACCACCATGTTTGAAAAGCTCTGCTGGTAGACCATCAGAGCCGGCGGCCTTGTTGTTCTTCAGCTTTTTGATAGCTGAGCCGACCTCTTCAAAACTAGGAGGGGGAATGGATTCTTCATTGACTGGATGCGGGTTCTCTTCTTGCCCTATCACTCTCTCTACCTGCCCATTAAGTAGCTGCTGGAAATGCTGCTTAAATACATCTACTATTCCCTGTGCTTCGGTGACTAGGTTTCCTTCACTGTTTCGAAGAGCCTGCGTTCCGGGCTTGAAGCCAGCTGCCAGTTGCTTGGCTTTCCTGAAAAACATCCGGATGTTGTTCCTATCGCGGGACTCTTCGATATCCTTGAGCTGGGAGGCTGCGTGGGCCCTTTTCTTCTTACGCAGTATCTTCTTCTCCTCCCTTCTTCTGGTTCGATACTCTTCTCTCGCTGCCCTTGTTTTGCGTTGCAGCGCTTGCAAGTGTGCATTTTCTGTCACCTTTTTCCGGCGTACGCATTCATCATCATACCAAGGGCTCTTTTTGGGTGGTGGCTGGTAGCCTATGGTGGTCTCTGCTACCCCTTTGATGATGTCGCGATACTGGTTCCACAGATTGTTGGCGTTTGTGGATGGTGAATGCACAGCGGAGAGTCTCTCACTCAGGCGCTCCCTGTAGGCTCTGGCTACTCCAGACGTGCCTTAGCAACGTTGAATTTCTTTTTTTTTTGTAGAAAGGTTAAATGGCATACTACTGCGCAATGGTTGTTATATCCCTTCAAAGAGGGATAGTATTTGTGAGGAATCGCTGAATGATGAAAAGAACCATTGCAAATAAATGCTTTACGTCCCTACAGTACACTCAATTACATAACATGTAAACATGCAGATAGTAATGGGTTGTATTTGTTTTTGTGTCTTCATTTGTTTTTGTACCCTATATCCTTTGATGGATAGCTTATAACATAAAGGATTAATGGACTTAGAATGCTAAAAGTAAATAAAAAATATTCCATAAGTAGGAGATTGCGTCGACAAAACTGAGTTGAGTTTGGCTACCTCCACGTAGACACAGTTAGACCTAAAGAAAGTTTATTGCGATACCCTTATGGAATATCCGGATTATCAGCATTACATGGAAACTTCCCAAATGGGACAAGAGACAAAGCAACCATTTTGGTGTACATGCCAAAGAAATGCGGTCGCCAGTTTGACCTGCATGCACAGTTTCTTATTTTAGTTAAGTCGAATCGAGTCGTCAGATGATTCCTCTCTATATCCAAGTATTTGTTAAAGTTAGACGCTATTAGTAAGAGTAACCGTTGCATCATATCTCGATCTAAGCTTCATCATAAATATATTATCGGGTAAGTTATGCTAAGGCGATCACCGATCAGCCGCGTAATTGCTGTCGTCACTGGACAAATGTCTTCAAGGCCAACGTTTAAAGAGGTTAGCCATGTTCCCAAATGACTTCTGCAGGAGCTGTAGGGACGGATTGGGGACTATCCTCCATCTCCTATACATCTTCAAAAAAAAAAAAAATTGTTCCATCTAGGGGCTATTCTCTTCGATAGTATACGATGGTACAAAGAAAAGACTACTCTGAAAGACTAGTCTTGGCAAAAGTATAAGATAGAAGTTCTGGAAAAAGTTCCACCTGCAACACTAGAAACTGTTTCCAGCCGTTTCTGTTTATTCGATATATTCGGAAGACAGAGGGTCGGTTTAAGGCTATTAGAATTCCTTCAACTGGTTGACATATGTACATATCTACGTTCGGTCCAAAAGTGCATTCTGAACAACAAAATGGATTATCAAAATATAGTGTCGGACAAAACATTTGCAAAGGCACCTGATTTCAAAATTGACATTCCAATGCAAAATCATTGCAAAGCAGGAGACAGCAAGATTTTCGCTCACTACAGAAATAATTAAGTAGTTATTATAGCTTGGGTGGTCCAAATCGTTGGGTTGCGAAAAGCCAGAACTGACAGATGTCCCATTCAATAGACCCTCTATTTTTATAATGTTGGCAGCCCTCACTAAGACATTTCTCACACAAAAGTTCGCAAACTAATTAGTTTTTGTGGCTATCTAACTAACGTGAAGAGATGTAGGTACTTACGTAAGTATATATGGACAGATCAATTCGATGCCCATCAAGGATCTAGTTAGTGTTACATTCAGTATCATATCACTGTGCTTGAACCACAAGTGCAACCAAAGTAACGCCCAATTTTAAACTGGCTTAGACTTTTCTGACATCTGTTATGCGTCTATCTATTGACCGGAATTTAATAATCCTTTAGCCAAAATGACGATACAAATATTTCTAGCCGGATATTATTTAGCATAAAGATTAATATTAAGATTTAAGAAACATTTTCGAAATTCTAAAAATATTTAATGCGGGCCACTTATCTACTTATCGGTCCCTGAGGCAATCTCATGCAAATGTATTTTCATATTTATATTTATAAAAAATGTGTTTTTCCGGAATCAGCCGGAGTCCTTTTATATTTTGGTCCACGAGCCATTTTATTTAAATACTCTCACTCGATTTCTCCACAATTCCCTTGATTCAAGGTTTGCGTTTGCTACAGCCGGATGTATGTATATAAATATACACAGATAGTATAGTATAAAAATATATAAATTGTCTTCAGGCTTAATTTTAAAACTTAATACTCGTTCCAATGAAATTAAGCTCTACTTAAGTTTTTCTGTGCCAGTTTTCCCATGCTTTAATCATAAGTTCAATCTATTTGTTTCCAGGAAATGTTCCGTTTTGAACATTCATCCCACAGCCATCTATGAAGATGGTTAGTTTGCTCGTTTCCTTGTTCTGGAATTATCATTATCAATTCGAATATTGACATTCCGTTCGGAAGTTCGTACTGCCTTCATTCCATCCATAAGCAAATTGTGCTCCTTCCTTGTTAGTTCTAGTTCCTGAAATTCCTATATTTAAAGACAGTACAGACAGCAGTGCGTTTCAATTACTGTCTTCTTTTGAAATACGTCTATTTTTTACAAAAAAAATTGCAATTTTACTTTTTGCGTCAGGATAAATTTTAAATCTGACTGATTCGAACAGGAACACCATAAAGCACTAAACATAACTTTAAAGGCATGGAGTGAGTCCTGTTTGTGGTTACACAAATTAAGCACGCAATAAATTTTAGTACAAGTCTCGTTTTAAACTGAAATAAAAAAAAGTTCGCATGATCTCCTGTAGAAGCCAATACATCTTCTCACCGAAGAGCCGCAAACTTTTACCCACGAGTGTTATTTTATGAGGTTTGCATTGGATAGCAAAAGTTACAGAAACAACTTTTTCTTATTATTTGCTTATTTAGAAAATCATAAAGTTTGAAGAATTTTCCTGACCGGGCTAAACTGAGATGAGTGGAAGGATATCGCTCTCGACTAAGAAACATTTCACTTTGGAGTATGTTGACTGCTTAAAACAGTAATATAAAAGTAAAGCGAAAGAGAAAAGAGCATTTTAATTAAATTTTGCATATCGAAGTCATGACTAAGGCTGCGCGCTGGCTGCATACCACAAAAAGGACACGTTGTTTGCACTCAGCTGACAAAATGTCGCTCACCATGATGTGAGTATAATTAATTGCATTTTTTTTTAGTCTTTAATGCCTGGAGTTAGTGTTTGTTGTTCATGGTTGTTGCTTCTCTTTATGTGTCACTAACATCATAGCGCCGGGTATGGGTGCGCGTGGGGGTTGGAAGGACGCACTGTTTTATTAGTTTAATGTGCCATACCGTTTTTGTAGCCACATGATTTTTTAACGCGTTTCAAGGATGTGGAAATGGTTTCTTTTTTTGAGATGTGCCGCTCGCTCGTAGTATCTGTATCTATTTGATGGAAGTGAGTCATGGTGGCGATGTTGAAAAATGATGGTAGAAGCTTCCCTTGGGTTATATCTTTATTTTATTTTCTCCTTTTTTTTCCTGACCCTTCTTTCGCTTCGCTCTCTGTTTTATTCTGCTCAATGAATTCCCACATTGCGTATCACTTTAAGACAGGACGATGATGAAGGAGGTGGTGGCATTCGGCTTGTGATGATGGCGCTGAAGGAAGTGTTGGTATGGTATTGACTGAGGGATGGTATTGGTTGAGAGAATCGAAAAACTCTTCGTTTTGTTTGTTTGCTCTGTTGCCGAAGATGGCAATATAAGATTTATCTGAGTGGAAATATTTTCAACCACTCCAACTGATTAAAGGACAACGAGCGGAGAACCGTATTCTCGAGCAGAAACATTTTGCAGATGGTTGATGAAACACGCAGGCGAAATAGTAAACAAGGAATTCCTGTTTTCTCTTTTTTTTTCCTGGTCCTTTTCATCGTTAGGCGCCATTTGAGGGGATATAAATTTCATAGCATCGTATCGATTTTTATTTGAAATTGAATTAGGTTGGAGGTTTAGAGGAAGTGTAGCAGGAAATATTGTCGCATGTGGTTTCGGGCGTCATAATTCACAGAATTTCTCATCGAAATTGGTATCTGGATAGGATTATGTTTCTAGTTTCGGAGAAATTGATTTCTATTGAAAAATTGCTGCAAAATTTCGTCCATAAGTTGATTGGTTAATTGACCTGACGGTGATGATCCTTTTCTGGGAAATCTGTGTGCGCTTTAAGTGAATCCTTCAATTGCATTAATTTGTGTTAAACCAGATCATTCGTTTAAACAGTTAAGGATGTTTTTCGCTGGTAGTGCCTGTGGTATTTCCAACTAAATGTGTTCCATTTAAATAAGTTCATTAATGTGAGCTGGCTTTTAATTGAGGTTAAACATTATTGTGGTGGTTCTTCAGAATCCTATTTTAGGTAAATTTATGGCGAAACGGTAAACAGAAATCAACTCGCGTTCTGTGAATATCAATTTGAACTGATTGCAATGAATTTTAATTAAAACATACATGCGTACTATATTATTCCGAAAACATGGTATGGTATGAATAATTTAGTTGTTGCAATGAACACAGATTTTTGATACTTACTGTAGACTGGTTTTGACAAAATGGTTTGAAGGCGGAAAAATGCGGACATAGTGCAACCCTGGTGAAATAAAACTGATGATTTCTCTAAGAAAATAAAAAAAATAATGTTAATAATGTTCTAGGATCATCTAGAAGGCACACATACATACATATGAATCTATTAATTCTTGTACGAACATTTTTTGCTGTATATAAAGTGAACGACTAAGTAGCCAGGGAGATTAGGTCAACAATAAACTTGACAATAGTTAACAGCAGTACTGCCCTCTCTATTGTTGAACTTTATATTTAAATTAAGGGATTTTAGTTTGGTCATATTGTTTGGACCTGCATATTGTACTCGGTACAGATACTCTTGAAACCTTGTCTTAGGTTCATTTATCAGGTAAGTCAACTCGTCAACACCAGATAAGGTTATATGGGCAGTTCCATGTACAAACCATTGTAAACGCCCGATGGAGACTGTTTATTTTCAGTCCTTTTACAAAAGTTAATCGATGTGGAACATCTGGCGATACATCCTATTGACTTGATAGGTTATTGATAGGTTATTGTGAATTACTTATAATTCGTGAGCAACCTAAATTTTACAGACCTAGATCTGTCATGGGAGACCTATGTAAACTATGGAGAGACTCATTTATGTTCTTATTACAGTACCTTGCCATATTATTAGGCCCATTGCTGAAAATTGTGATTTCGATGCTTTTTTTACATTTATTGTTTAAAATGGCGACTGATTTTTGAGTTTTTTTAATTTGTTCTTTATCCTTCTGATGTCGGCAATGTCTTTTATATGTTTATATTTCTGGCAACGCCATAAAGCCAAAATTATCGGCAAGTTTTTGGAAGACAAGAATGTGGAAGTTCTCGATTGGCCAGTGAATTCTCCTGATATGAACCCCATTGAGAACATTTGGGAGTTCATGAAAATTGAAATAAGTAAGATTGCCCCCACCACTAAAAGAGCTTTAACTGAAGCTCTTATAAAAACATACAGAAAAGCTACAATCCATCTGGAACGGATCGTATGATACCCTATCCTCCTCTCTATAAAGTGGGCGTGGCCAAATTGCATTTTGTACTCAAATATAGCTATAATGTCGAACGTTTGAGGATGTTGCATGTAAAATTTTATCAAAATCGGTTTTTTGATGAAAACGCCCCCAAAAAGTGGGCGTGACCAAAATTGTTCTATGGGTGAATTGTAGGGAATCTGTATACCTAAATATTTGGTCTTAAAAAAATTTTTCGGTTTCATATAATTTAGTGAAGTTATAAAAAAGTAGGCGTGGCAGTGGGCGGATGTAAAAAAAATTTACACTTGTACTGTATCTTTTTCTTGGAAGCCCAGATATGAAATTTCAGCGTCCTAGTTAAAAATTTAAGGCCCAAAAATCGGTTTTGTGATGAAAACGCCCCCAAAAAGTGGGCGTGGCCAAAACTTTTGTATGGGTGGATTGTAGGGAATCTGAATGCCTAAATATTTGGTCTTAACAAAATTTTTCGGTTTCATATAATTTAGTGAAGTTATGAAAAAGTGGGCGTGGCAGTGGGCGGATTTAAAAAATTTTTACACTTGTACTGTATCTTTTTCTCAGAAGCCCAGATATGAAATTTCATCGTCCTAGCTCAAAATTTAAGGCCCAAAAAGCGGTGACATACGGACGGACGGACGGACGGACGGACGGACGGACGGACGGACGGACGGACGGACGGACGGACGGTCATCGCTCAATCGATTTCGCTATTGATGCTGATCACGAATATATATACTTTATAGGGTCTATCTCGATTATTTCTCTATGTTACAAACTATGTGTCAAACTTAATATACCCTTAGGATAGGGTATAAATATAGAACCATAATCCAGCCATAAAAACTAAAATTACAAGTTGTCTTAATAGTATGCCCAGGCGCATAGAGGCACTACTGGCCGGCAAAGGTGGCCACACTAAGTATTAGTTCTACTTTCCAACTAATTTTTTCATTGAAATAAATATTTTATTTATATATAAAAGTTTTTCTTGTTCCTTAAATCGTAACGTATCAAAGTCACTAGAAATTGTTGAATTGGATTGCAGAAAAGCGAAGTTCTCACTTTGAAAATTTCAAAATGATCAATTTTTAGTATGGGCCTAATAATATGGCAAGGTACTGTAGAGGCCAACTGTCTACTTGCCTGAACTTGGGTCAGTATGCATACAAGCAAGCTAATTCTGTGGACGGTGTTCTCTACTCTCTTGTCAAAAAATAGAAGGACTACTCCATTTGACGGAAATTGCCCTACACTCGTATACCGTCCTAGACCTCGCAACGAGTCGATAGCAAAGGCAATATGTAATAGTAGAGGTATCGCAAGCAAGAGTAACCAATCATTAGCTTATACTTACTTATTTACTTAGGTGGCGATAACTTCGGATGATCCTGGACACCCAATAATTAAGCTCTCCAGTTAGCCCGGTCCCTAGCTAACTGCCTCCAGTTGCGCATTTCAAGTTTGTTGAGATCCCCTTCATCTTAAGCGCCCGACCTGAGGCGAGGCATTTTTCTACTGCTTTGTCTATCCGGGTAAGATTCGATGACTACGGGTCGTAGCATTTGTGTCCATCCACGATGGTTACCTGATATGCAGGAATTATTACTTATTGTCTGTGAGTCCAGTTAAAGTCTGCCATTAAGGAGGAGTGCTATCTACTCTTTTATGCTCACTAGTCACCAACAATACAGTAGTCTTTAGCCTATATGCATACATTAGAATATGTCGCCAATTAGTAATAGTAGCAGCGATTTATATTCCTTTCTTGCTTTCATAATCTCATCATCTCTTTCGAATAGCGTTAACGAATCACGAACCTATTGGCTTCATCGTGAAATGAAGTGAACTCGTTATACATTACAACCTTCCAAACTTGCCGTGCTATGGATCTTACTTACCTAACTAGAGAGAAGAATGGGTCGCCCTAGGTAAACGCAGCATAGAATGGTGGAAAGAAACTCATCTTTCATCATTTGGAATAAAATACGTATATAATGATTACTGTGTCAAGAGAAGTCCAAGAAACTTTGTAATGAATCCTTCTTGCATAATATGATAAAAATAATAATAATTCTATGAAGATCAGAGTGGAAAGAAATATATTTTAAAAATCTAAATCTCTATATTAAAAATTCAATGCAACTATCTCATAAATGCCCAATATTACTTCCAGCCTGCGCCTAAATAAAACATGACCTTTCATAAAGTATGAGTAACAAAGAATTTAAAAGAAGGTTATAGTCGCATTTAGTAGCACAAAAACCCTGATAAAGTGCTAAGCATTATTCGTTCATCACACCCTTGCGTGATGACCTTAAACAAAACATCAAAAGTGAGCAGTCCTCATTTTTCTGCTCCATTTATAGTGTTTGTTATTTCATGTTTACAACGCACAAGAGAGCATTCAGTAAAACTTTCACTCACCCAAGAGGACAATTACATTCCCCATCTGTAGTTCAAAACAATCCAAGTCAACTAAATGAGTGCGTGGAAAACAGTGTCAGGGAAACACAAGGCCTAGGACAATAGAGCTTTCCCTTCTTTCTAGGTGCCAATTGCCATCACATATGTCCACACTGAATGTCCTTTATTTAAACATGAACATTGTATCCACGAAAAAGAGACACGAGCAAAAAAAAAAGCAAATGTCTATGTCAATTATTCACCCAATCGCTGAAATCGCTGACCCAAAAAATCACTTCAAATCTATTCCATGTGACATAGAAACAACGAACATCCTTTCACTTTTTTTGTTGTTTTTTGTTTTTTTTTTGTTTGTGCATGAACATCCTTGTTGGAGGCAAAATTCTGTTGGTTCTAATGGCAGATGGGAAAAAGATTATCTTCAATGGAGAAATATCTAGGTAGGCAGTGGAATTTTTTTTCTCTCTCAAGCCGTAACATGCCATTCAATGTCTATGAAATATCTCAATGAAAATGATAGCCGGAAATAACAGGGGTTTTTTCGGAAAAAAAGGAAACCACACGAGACGGTTTCCAGTTGATTTAAGGTTTTGAACTTTGAAGCAGTGCAATTGCTGCAGTGCAGCGTTGCAAATCGATGATTGTTAACGACAAAAAACGAAACTTGAACAATGCCTAACCAGCACTTATGAGGTCTATTGTTCTATTGTGTCTGCGGGTTGGTTTAAAAAAAAAAAACTATTCAATGAAATTCATTGACCTTTTTAAAGAAGGATGAGGATAGTGTATTTAGTGAGTGCAGAGAGTTTGCATCCAAGGGTAGGTATTCATTCGGCTTTGCCATAAAAAACATAAGCTTCCGAGTATTATTATTAGTTCGTACTACACGTAAATATGGTTTTACTCTATTGTATTACTACTGGAACACCAGAATGCTTTCAAAAGTAAGATAAACCGTCTCTTAGTGCATATTCAATGTTAGTATTCAATCTTGAAATTAATTTTGATTATCCTGTGAAAAGATGATCTTTTGTTTCTGAAAAAGAGCCTTCCATGCCTAGTTCTCTTACTTTACTTTACTTCTTCTGTCTTACTTATGAAATTTAGGAAAAAAGTGGTGCTTACTTGAATGTTCTTAGAAGGCATTAATTTATAAAACCACCTGTTAGTTTGTAGTTGAAATATACCTGTTTATTTTACTGATTTTGGTTGGCTTTGAAACTGATAATAATAAAAACATATTTTTTTTAAATTTTGAATAAAACATCTACTTGGAACTTTCTTATTTTGTCTTTAAATTTCCAGAGGTTTCTAGATAAAATCAGCAAGAGGAACTCATAGTCTACAGATCAGTCAACAAAACGATAAAATGGCATAAAGACGAGTCTCGAGCTCAAGAATGAACCCATCCATGAGTATTTGGACAAAGAACAAAGCACCCCTTTTGCTACAGTATTGATAGAAGCATCCAAAACAAATTAGACTAAAAACATATAGAGAAGCTACAGTCCGTCCGGAATGGATCGTTTGATACCCTATTCTCCTTTCTATGTAGCAATAATAAAGTGGGCGTGGCATACTACTTATTCTTTACGAATAACTACGATAACTTAGAATGTTTGTGTATGTTAAATGGAAAATTTCATGAAAATCGGTTTTTAATGAAAACGCCCCAAAAAGTGGGCATGGCTACAAATAATGTATGGGTGAATTGTAGACAATATGAATATCTAAATATTTGGTCTTAATAAAATTGTTTGATTTCAAGTAAAGTAGTGAAGTATTAAAAAATTGTGTGGCAGTGGGAGGATTTAAAAAAAATTTCAAGCTTGTACTGCTTTTCTTTCTCAAAAGCCCAGATATGAAATTTCATCCTCCTAGATCAAAATTTTAAGGCCCAAAAAGTGTTGATCTGAAAAGACCAAACAAACTTGTTGGGATACACCCTATATACGAACAACTTACAAATCCTAACAGGCTTTCTTGGGGAAAAATTTTGAAAATTAATTAATGATATTAGCTTCCTTGCCCAAGCTATGTACGTCAAAATAGAGGACTAGCGAACATATGTAATTACAGGAAGCATAATTATGTGAGGGTGAACAAAATTCTTTAAAGTTTTAATAGGATGTAACATCACAAATCATACTTATGTATGCCCAGTTTCACAGTTTAAGTTTAACTAAACACGTAACTGAGTTTAAACACTAAGGTCGACTCACAAGGTTCCACAGTACAATTTAAACTACAACTATAAGTTTAGCTAAATGGAGTTCAGCATAATGTGTTGTAAATGAAATATGAAATTTAAATGTCAAACATATGTAAAACTTTAGATAGTCTATGTTTTGAAAACTTGATGGGATACTATTGGCACAAAATATTACGCATACGCCACCAATTAGGCAGATATGCAATATATGATATATGTATTTTTGGAACAGATTTAATGACTATTCATGTCACGTGTGCAATGGAATAGGTTTTGATTATTTATTGTTTTGATCGATCTGTTGTATGTGGTCAAAATATAAACTTTGAAAATTCTGTCGAATAATTTCGTGGGCAGCATTAGAATATTCATTGCATCGAATTGCACCACTACGACAACAGTCTTACCACAATAAAAGTTTTTGTGTGTGGTTAAAATACGAAGTGTGTGAAGTTAGACGTTATATTCCTATAATTGCAGGAGTTTGTCAATCATATGTCCTTCAACCCGTTGAAAAATCCCGTACTATCAGCATCAAGTGCAGAAAATTTCAAAGCAAGTGCATGTCACTGTGCCAGTGAGGCAACGCATTGGTCAAAGTACCGAGAATATCTCAGCCGCAAGTACTTCCGTTCAAAATGAGCCAAATTAGCCGATTCCACGCAGTTCATAGGAATTGGGAATATCTCAGTCCACAAAAATACAAATACAAATTTTCGAAAAACCTTAGTTTATAATTTGCAGCCGGAGGGCGCCTGAGGTGTTGGTGGTTCAATCCCCAAAAACACCTAAATTTTCTTTTAAGAACCCGCTCTTAGTCGAGTTTGTCTGTTTAAAGAATGCTGCCTTAAGATCCACGAAAAAGGCATTCCGTTTTTTACCTTTATCCTAAAACGCCACAAGATAAATATGTACATATCTTGCGAAACTGACAACAATGACTAAAACCAGATAAGGATGAAAAGCTAGAAGACGAATCTAATTTTCTCCGAAAAATAAAAAAGGACTTGAGATTAAAAAGTGGAACAATTTGAAAAAAACAAATCAAATTAAAACTTAAGATGAAAAACTGTAAAAATAAAATTTCTAATTTTGGAAATCAATCAATGCTTGTGTTGCTGACAGCCTAGTGATACTTGACGAATATTATCTCAGTATCGTTCGACTGATACGGAAGGAAATATTTCCTCCATCTTCAGATATGCATACAAATCTACTGCATATCCCATACTAGATTTTGTTCGTCCGAGCATAAAAACTATTAAAATCAATTGTCAATAAGGCATGAATACTAAATCTATGCCCATCAACTATTCACCAAATTTAAAGTTGATACATTCTGCTCATTCGATGGGTAGTAAAAAGCTTTCCATAGAGAGTCTGCCACTTATGTACGTACATCCCTTTTGACAATCGGTGTTTCAAAAGTCTAGCAAACATTCAAGAGTACTGTTGTTATAAAACACTCTCATGATACCAAGATAAGTGATCCTTAGTGTGGAGACTCACCCTTCTACTCTTTTTAAGTTTTCCTTCCGACATAGCAATTCCAATTTAGAAAACTGATATCAAAATTCCATACAACTTTCCTATTGTGCATTTAGGTGTTGAAAATCCAGAATATGGGAAAAAACTTGCGGTTTGAAATCATAGCACTCGGATATTTATCATAAGTCTGCAAAAGGTGGTACCAAAAAGAACCTCATGTATACTTCGAAATTTCAGAGAATCGAAAACGATGCCCATTGCCCAAAGTTTCATAAGAAAAGCCAATCGTCCTGACAATAAAGTTAACTCTCCGTTTAATAAAAGATATTTATAAGTGAAATAATTCAATATTTATTATGGTAACGAACAATTGAGGAATTTTTCTTTCTAACACAATCCTTAGGCTCTATTGACCCTTATTAGGAAAGGTCCCAGTAGATTTATTTTTTTGCAGTAGATACTCGAGATGTAATTGGCTTTAAGTACTTTTCCTACTATTCTATTGACCTCTTATTTACCTGGGATACAATATTTATTCACAGTTTCGGGCCTACTATTGCGTTAAAACACTAGATTTACATGCCGAAAAACAATTCAGTTTGGCACAGGATGGCTTATCAAACAAATACTTCGAAGTTACATCTGTGTAAGTTTTGTTTTATTAAGTCATTCACTTTGTGTGAAGAAAAATTAACAAAAAACATACAGAAAAGCTACAATCCGTCTGGAACGGATCGTATGATACCCTATCCTCCTCTCTATAAAGTGGGCGTGGCCAAATTGCATTTTGTACTCAAATATAGCTATAATGAGGATACGTTATATGTAAAATTTCATAAAAATCGGTTTTTTGATGAAAACGCCCCCAAAAAGTGGGCGTGACGAAAACTGTTCTATGGGTGAATTGTAGGGAATCTGTATACCTAAATATTTGGTCTTAACAAAATTTTTCGGTTTCATATAATTTAGTGAAGTTATAAAAAAGTAGGCGTGGCAGTGGGCGGATGTAAAAAAAATTTACACTTCTACTGTATCTTTTCGTCATAAGCCCAGATATGAAATTTCAGCGTCCTAGTTAATAATTTAAGGCCCAAAACTCGGTTTTGTGATGAAAACGCCCCCAAAAAGTGGGCGTGGCCAAAACTTTTGTATGGGTGGATTGTAGGGAATCTGAATGCCTAAATATTTGGTCTTAACAAAATTTTTCGGTTTCATATAATTTAATGAAGTTATGAAAAAGTGGGCGTGGCAGTGGGCGGATTTCAAAAATTTTTACACTTGTACTGTATCTTTTTCTCAGAAGCCCAGATATGAAATTTCATCGTCCTAGCTCAAAATTTAAGGCCCAAAAAGCGGTGACATACGGACGGACGGACGGACGGACGGACGGACGGTCATCGCTCAATCGATTTCGCTATTGATGCTGATCACGAATATATATACTTTATATGGTCTATCTCGATTATTTCTCTATGTTACAAACTATGTGTCAAACTTAATATACCCTTAGGATAGGGTATAAAAAAGTGTAGTCTTATGCAACGTATGAGAGAATTATAGAAAAATATATTTCCAATGACGAATATTATAATTATCAGCAAATATACAGAGTGGCGATACTACTGTACTGCTTTAAAGATATTTTATTTTTGGTCATGCGTGTAAATCAAGATTTTAGAGAATTACTAGTATACTGGTAATACTTGCAGGTTGTTTGACGAAGTACTACTCGAACTCCTGAATCGAAGCTGAGAATTATTTGCGTACCTTTATGCTGTACTAGGCAAATTAAACTTGAACCACTTATACTGTACACAATGTTTTACACCGAGATTGCAGTTCAAATTCTGTTGACCATCTAGTAATAATCAACTATACTTAGTGTAAAAATTCCCTCCGATTATAACCGCCATATGACTACAAATATATCACAAATTTATCATCCATATAAATCTGTAAGACCTTACTAATTAGGCTAATAGAATCTCTACTTCCTGAAGTAAAACAATATGTGAGTACATACATAATACAAGATTATAAAATGACCTTATTTACATTTCCTGGTGAAGGCAAAGTCTTTCTAAAGAAAACATTTTTTTTCTTAAATCCAATTTAACCAAAGCATCACACTGTACACACAGACACTTCTCCTTGCAGTAAGCTCACTTTCCCATAGTAGTCATACAGTCACGGCATTAGAAGACAATCTTACTCCCAAGCAAATATGCAATGATTCCTCCTCTTCCGCTCTTATTCAACCATGACAGCCATAACAACATCCTAGTGCCTCGCCCTATTGCCATGTAGAAACAATCCAATGAACCTGTGAACTCGTAACATTATCTAAATATGCTGAGTAATAGTCTTTGTCTTATCGGGGGTGGCCTTGCTGCTATGCAACCCATACAAGAGATTCTGCCACAGCATATGAAGAGATAAAAAAAAAAAAAAAAAATAAGAAGGATAAAAAGAGAATCTAAAGAAACAAGATATCTGAACTCAAATAGTTTTGCAGTGTATCTAGTGCTTTGCGCCCAGTTGGTTCATCTTAGTCGCTATTCTTTTTACACATTCATTCATTTACTGGTACACACATTTGCCCTCGAGGTGAATTCTAATAAGTACAAGGGTGGGTGTACAGGATTGTATAAGTGAAACACTGATAACGACTTGATTTTTTTTCTTTTTTTCTCTTTGTTTAACTCAACAATACTCTATCGGTGGCCCCGGGGAGGGACAAAGTATGCCAGTAAGTGATCGGAGGATGAGGTTGTAAAATGATAGTCTTAACCCGGGTTAGAGACAAACGTATGTATGTATAAACGTACGTACTGTATGCCAAAGTAAACACAGACAGATGGAATGTGAGTAAAGAAGAATACCAGAGAAAGGCAATTATGCGGTGAGGATGTTGTTAACTTTGTTGTTTTTGAAACTTTTTTTTTCCATGCGAAAATGTAGGGGAAAAACTTTGAACTTATCGGTTTTTGAAGTTTTCGCAGGGACTATATACTCGTAGTCTTTGTTTTATTTTAGGGTTAATATCCCTTTTTATCTCGGCCTGATGTAGGCATATGTTTTTGAAGTATTTTTGTTTGTTTTTTTTTTTTATATTTGTGGGTGCCGTGTGGGCACAGGGATGTGAAGGAAACTTTCTTAAAACTGGCATTTGTTTTTGGCATTTCTGATAAGTCATTTTTTATGACGTTGTGGAGATGAACATAACTTAGGTTCTATCAGATCGATTTTCTTTGAGTTGTTTTTTTTTCTGGTGTCCTCTGGCAGGTTACTATCAGTTAGTTTAGACACTCCCAAAATTGTGGAAGTTTCTAATCAAGAGAGATTATAAATACACAAAGCTGTGCGTATGAACTCAAAATACATTTTTGTGGAAGTTTGAAATAAATTTTGAAGGCCAAACAAAACAAAATTTATCTATACTGACAGCTTGTGGGGATAATGGAGTATGAGGATATTGACTCACAGTGTTTTTGCAGGGCTATTCGACATTTGTAGTTTAGAATCACTGACGATAAAAAGAAAGCGCAAGAAAGAGAGTTTTAAACTGTTTGGTGGACAAGCGCTTATTGGAAATATAAATGTGTCGGATATAGTGCAATAAGAAATGCAACTGTAGTCGAACTTAAGCCAAACATAAAGACACTGAAGTTCAAGAAAGCTCCAGGATGCGACCTATTCACGGGCGAAGTCCTCAAAGAACTACCCAGAAAAGCTTTAATTAAACTGCTCTTCACTATAAATACCGCACTTAGACTAGATTATGTTCTCCGTCCATGGGAGGTCGCGGAAGTTATAATGGTCCTTAAACCTGGAAAACCGTTGAATGACAAAACATCTTATACACCAATCTCGCATCTCCCAATTATATCAACTCGTAAAGTATTCGAGAGAATATTGCTCAGGCGAATACAGTCAGTTATAGAACAAAAGTATCTCATCTCGTATCACCAATTCGGATTCAGAAGCAATCATTCTATAATAACAGAAGCAATCATTCCGGGCATAACACATGTAATCGAAAAATCCCTTGAAGGAAAAAGGATTTGTTCAACCGTAGTTCCTGACGTCTACCAAGCATTTGACAAGGTCTGGCATGCAGACTTAAAGTTCAAATAAAGACAAGTACTGCCCGAGCACTTATGTATATAATATTTTGAATAAACTATTCCGCGTCAAATGGGGAAACGAATGTTCAGACTTTAAAGAAATAATGTCTAGGGTACTGCAAGGAAGCGTTCTTGATCCATTTTTGTATCTATTTTTATAGATATTCGGCAAGTAGAAAGCACGCTATTAGATACATTTGCCACTGCTATCTCAAAAGTAGATAAAACTGTCAAAGAAACTACCGGAAAATAGCAAGAAGCATTGATCCAGACCAGACCACATCCAGACCACAGTATTGGGTCCCTTTTCGTCTCTCATCCACGATCCATCTTAGTCAGAGAGATTCTCTGGATTTCTCCATAGTTCCTCTCTGGCTTTGATTTCTCGTATCGCGCTAGTATCTGTTTAATATAAGTCTGGTTCATCCTCTCGGTTTCTACCTGGATCTCCAGGACCTCCTGGATGTGTTATATGTTACTAGAAAGGGCCAAAATTTAAGCAAATAGACTTTTACTCATCAATGCTAATGAACGCCAGTAGACATAAGCCCAATACGGGACTAAATTCATCCCACCTGCAAGCAAAAACCATACATTTCAACCACCTGCTATATAAACATACCGTCAACAGGAATAGATTAGAACTATTGTAGTTAAGTACATATGTACCTCGGGTAAATTGAAAACTCTGTTTTTACATACCTGAAAGGCATCTTCATCTCCTACCTCACTTCGGCACATCAGACCATATTCGCATCCCTTTTTGAAAGTAGCAAGTCCCCGCTCAGCACAAAGACTGTCTACTCAAACTACTAACTTCAGCTAATTATATTCATAAACCTACAGGTTTACATTATTTTTAACAGCCATTGGCACTTTCATATAAAATCTTCAACCACTCTCCAGCTTTACACACATGCATACTCCTATACAATTTTCACGAGAAAACCTTTGTATTTGCCATCCAGCCAGAATTTATATACTCTGCAAGAGATTACTCCTACGTTCCGCCACATCACTTATCACCACATTGACCCATTCTTCCGTACAAAAAAAAAAGAAGAAAGCAAAACATAACCACCCAACCATTCAAAAAGAGGACCAACACACATATTAGCGTAGTAAACACAGAATCACCAATAATCCCATTGAATCCACCTGAAATGGAGCCTATAAAAATGCCTGCCTACTGCAAGAAAATTCCTAAAGGATAACAGCGTTAGATCCATTTTAATAATTAAATTATGTTACATCCTTTTCACATAATTTTTCTCCCTATCCATAGCACAATGCAAACGAAAACATCCAACCATATCGAGCAACAGGACGAAGGACGAACAATTTATTACAAAACCTCTAATCCACCTACACAGTTGAGGTACAGGCATTGGGTATATGTTATGTGTTGTTAGCCCAGCGATAAGGCTCATTCATAGTTAAACATTCTTACAACAAATGGGTTGGTAGCCTAGATCTGTGTTTTTGTTGTTGGGTATTTCTATTGCTATTGTACGCCTGGTGATGTCGGTGTTTACCCTAGAGGTAGAAGCAACTTAAACAGGTATAAAATACGATAAATATTATGTTTGCAAATCGGTTTTGGCTAACGCCATCCTCAAGTCCTTTTATAGACGAAGGGAAATTTCAGCAACCAGGGTACAATGGTTGTTGCGTACCCTTTTTAATCATCCTGGACTAGGTAGACATGCGAGGCGGGACGGTTGCACATAAACGTACCTACAACAAAGCACAGCAAATTAGGCTACATGCGTATGCTATGATGGCTGACTGCCTGCCAACCGAACCGTTGTTAAATGCGATTTGATTAGAATCCTTTGCGGGCGAGACGGTGGTGGTTCGAACTGTGTTACTGTAACAGAGTTGTCAAAAATGTTACATCCTCCCTATCATGCATACTCGGCCATACTTTGTATCCATCAATCGCGGTGTGCGTAGCCTGGTTAAGTAAACTGTATGTATATGATGATGTGGTATCAAAACCGCAACAGGACATGCCGTGAAGGCTTGTCACATGATTTTATTAGCGGGTAGGGTCCACCACAGTCCAGGTGTAATTTGTAGTCGATGGGGTAGATTAACGTGTACACATATATATGTACTGTACGTACATGTTATCATTTTAATCCTCACATATTTGGATCGAATCCTTATTCGACGGTGAACATATTTTATGCATGACAATGTTTACTAATTCTTCTTTGCGGAGTGCATTAACTAGCATTCGTTGGTTAGGTCCATTTACTTTATGCGCAGTATATCTGGGCATCGATTTGACCTTCATATAAAATTGCGAGACAAGCTGCAATGTAAGAGAATTTATAGTAACGGGTTAACAAACAGGGTGGTGCCAAAAAAATTCCACTTAAATTATTAAATTGCTTAAAAAGTCATATAAGTATATATGGATTCAAAATTTACGATGCTGACTGACCTTTAAATTATAAGAATTCTAAATGTCAAGGACATTGATCGGTCTTTCGGAGGTGCTGTCCATATCATTATTCAATCAGTCAGTAGATATTTCGTATAACAATAACATTACCTAAACTGAAGGTCAAATATCATCACACAATTTACATCTCATCTTAATTAAATAGAAGTGTCACATCCTGTACTTAAGATTGTCAATGCAGCACAAAAAAAATCCCTTTTCCGACATAATCATTCGTCCTCCTGTGCACAATAGCAAGTTAAAAAAAAAGAATATTACAATTCATCATAATTACATTCCCCTTGACAGGAACATGAGAGAGCGTAGAAAATTATCTTTAACTCATTCCAACACACACCAAACACAAGAAAATGTCATGTCCTCGTTGAAGTCGTCCTCCCTCGCTCATATAGTATACTACAATACATGTAATATAGGCATATCATATTACAGCGAGCCTAATTGCAATTTAATGGTGTAATTCCAGGCGCACACAGAGAAGCAAATGCGTGTGTCCTTTTTGTTCATGTATAGCTTGCGACATTGACGGTACAACAGTCGACAACGACGGATGTGAATGGCAAGTAATGGTATGAAAAGCAATGAAGCTATGTTGAAAATTTATTTAATATCAACTCATCATCATCCCTTGGTAGTGTACAAGTAGTTGCACATTCACTAGCAGGGCGTTTAGAGATACATACATATACATCGGGGGGAAATAAAAGGACAACCTAGGATTTTCTGTGTTATATTTTGTTTCTTGTTATCATTCATTCAGAAAGTTAAGAGAACTATATATTGCAATGGATGTCCTTGGAAAAAAAAGAACAAAACATTGAATGTGTCAGCAACTTTTATGCGTTTTCTCGAACAAGGACAGCGCGAAAGTTCAGTGCCTATTGCTTGTTATTTTTTTTTTTCGGACAAAATGCCAACAGCGCAGGACTATTGTATGGAAAAAAAGATATATCAAGGAGATATGAATGAATAGCAGAGAAAAAGGTATTCTTTGTACGAAGTGTCCTTTTAGGAATTTGCCTGAGGTAGGGAAAAGGAAATAAATAATGTACCAGCAAATTTTGCCTTACGAATTGATATAATCGCTCGTTTATAATATTTTAATTTAATTTTAGTAGGGGCGCAAGTCCCCATTTATTTCGGCTTAATACAAGCTAATACTAAGACTTGAAAACTAACTTAAGAACTATAACCTAAGACTTATTCAACTTAAACCTTTCTGTTTACCGTCTATGGTAAAGGAGATCGAGTTTAAGGCGGGAAGTGCTGCGATTAAAGTTGAAAATGGAAAGGTTTAAGTTAGCTCTCCGGAACATTCGGAAAATTGGTTCATTGGAACCCTAGTATGTAGGGTTGAGTGTTGTGAAAAATAGAGAAAATAGAGTTGTAAAAGAACGCGCAATTGTCGGAACCTAAGAGCAGCGGATGAATGAAGAGAATATCGGCTACCTCTATGCGATCCTTAAGAGTTTTTAAGTTGATGAGGTTAAGGCGGTCTTGATAGGAAGGCAAGATAGGATGGTTATTCCAGGGTAGACCACGAAGAGCAAATTGAAGGAAACGAAGTTGAATGTTCTCAATTCTGGACACATGAACTCGCTGGAAGGGGGACCAAGCTTAACTGGCATACTCAAGGAGGAGGCGAACGAAGGCAATATAGAGAGCTTTGGTCACGTAAGGGTTAGAGAATTCTTCGGATCACCGTTTGACAAAACCAAATGATGAATTAGCTTTAAAAATTATCTCATCAATGCGGGAACGGAAATTGAGCTGACTGTCACACAATATGCCAAATTCGCGAAGTGATTGAACCATGGATATAGATTGGTCGTGGAGTAGATAAAAATGAAAAGCCAATAGATTGGCATTTGGCGATGCTAAGCTCTAAGCAAAACTATCGAGGTCTTGTTGAAGAAGACTATAGTCTTGTGGATTTGAAAAATTTGCTATCGTCTATGCTGACGAGACCTGGGAGACGTGGGAGTGTTTAATCACTCTCTCAAGATTGTTTATAGCTAGGATGAAAAAAATGGGAGCTGCTTTGTGGGATACCAGAAGTAGCCAAAGAGAACACGAGTGGACGGATTTAAAGCGGGCAATACAAAAACGGTTTTCCAGGTAAGTATATAGATATCTATTTTAACAATATGGGTTCAAAACCGAGGGCGGACAATTTGCAGAGGATTGGTAAGATATCTTGTTGAAGACTTTACTTAAATGGGTTGCAGTGACATCAACTTCGTTTCCATTTTCTATAAATGAAAGGGCAAAAGACACAAATTCGACGAGGTTTGTAGTAGTTGACCTACCTTTCAGGAAGCCTTGTTGGCTCAATCTTTACACTGAAGGATTAAAAATGTATAAAAATTCGTATAAAAAATGTTCAAAGGTATATGAGAAAGTTTGGCAAAGGGGCGGTAATTAGTTACTTCATTTTTTATCGGTGTTATGAAAGAAGTTTTCCAAAATTGAGGAAATTCTCCTTGTGAAAGGGATAGACGAGAGAGCTTGGTTGAAGGATATATGGCGGGGATACCATCAGGATTAGGTAAAAATTCATCATTAAGATTCTTTAACTTGTTATCAATTAGAGATGGGTCTAAAGCTTGGGAGAGAAAGGAGCTAGTACGATGGGTTCGGTACGAAGGAATTTTTGGCAAAAGATTGTTTTGAAAAGGTGGCAACAAGGTTTGCAATGGTATGTGGATCGATTGATGAATTGTTTTCTAAGGATAAGAAGGTGGGGTAACTGTCAGATTACCTTTTATCTTTTTACTCACAAATTGGAGAAATGGCTTAGAGTCATATAGAAGTTTGGCTAAGGCATTATTTAGGTAGCGCTGGTAGAGAGAGTTAAATAGCTGTGTGAAATCATAAGAAATGCAGAGATAGTTGGGATAGTTACCGAAAGATTTAGTGCGTAGAAAGCCATAAATATCTGCTGTAAAAATGAATAGAGCATCATTTAGAGACAGATTGTCAAACTAAAAGGAAGATATTGCTGAGATAGCCATTCGGTCCTCGATGAGAAATGGCACTTAGACCAGAGGAGGTCCATTGTGCTGCAACGTTAAGGGTTGTAGAAAAATGAGAAAAGATGGGGGAGGGAAAGTGGTAGTTATCCAGGTATCAATGGTTCATAAAACGATGTTGAGGAAATGAGGTCTAATTGAGACATTACTTAGACGAGTTGGCTTTTGAAGCGGTGAAAAAGATGATCACTCATCATAAGATATCATCGAGGGGGTAAGATGCGTCCATTATTTGGTCAATCGCATCGATAGCAAGTTGATAGGATTCCATATGTTGGGTTGGAATAATGTAACGACACATAATGTACAAGAAACTGTTTCGAAATGTTATTCTTGTTGCAATGAAGTCATGTTTAGAAGAAGAAGAAAAAGCAATGAGGGAAAAATTAAGGTTTTTGTGAATGGCTAGAAGGACGCCTCGACAAGGAGAGTCACCTATAGGGTGGGTAAGATCATCGTCACGGAAAACATTAAACGAGGAAGGAAATAGCTCCTGTTTCTTTATAGCGGGGTTTAAAGCATTATATTGGCACAATTTGCACGCGTTTTTGAGACGTACGTAATTCGAATGCATAAGGAGGTTGATGTACTAACATTAGTGGCGGGTTACAAAAAATAAAAATAGGCGGGCCGGTTATGAACAAAAAAATGTGTTGTGGTCATCGCGGCTCTGTTGAAGGTGTAACTCTTTTAGCGTGTACGTAGCTTCCAAAAGCAACATTTTTTGGTGGCAGATTGAAAATCATATGGTGAAAGATTGTGTACATAGTTTCGATGATGAAATTTGAAACAAGAAGCCTTTGATTATAAAAGAACACTTGTTAAATGCAAAAGATTAAACGGTTATCTTCAATAAATATCAGAGGAGTGTTGAGGTCACAATAATAATGAACACCAGGAAATATGCGTAGAGCTACAGCGGCTATAGGAGAAGCTGAAAAAGAAGAACTTCACTATGTCTGTCTCGAAACTAACTAATAAATATTGACAAAGAAGTACCTCAATAAAATAAAAAAATAAATAAAATAAAATAAAATTTAGATCTTGGAAGTTCTGGTGGATAATGTAAGGTCAATATTTGTTTACTTAAAGGGTGACCAAATCAAATGCTCTGCACGACTAATAAATTCCGAATTCAAGCTTATACCTTTTCAACCGATTTATTTGGTTTTTGTTTTAAAATACGGAACAAAGGTGATAGGCAAAAAAAAAAAAATTACAAAAACATTCAAAAACATAAAAAAATACTTTGACATTTTTGTGTGCGATACCGTTGTGGTACATACAGATGAGTACAACAAAAAAATGCATGCGTCGCGCTGTGTATGTGATTGGCGAAGGCCGAAGGCGTAGACTAAAAAGCCCAGGAAGTACGGAAAACCTCTAAATTAATAATTTTTCGTGGTTCACCGTTTTTGAATGCTACTATTATAGGATATGTATGTACAGAAATTGATGGCTTTTTAGGGAGCCTCCTCAAATTAGAACAAATATTCTGCCACAGAATTTACGACTTCCTAGGAAATAGATTTTACACAAAATGAGTGGTCAGTAGCTACAAATTGAACTGAATGTCCTAGCGAATATCACACCCGTCGCGCTTTTGTTACCCACTGTCTATTCAACGATGGGATACCTGCTACAAGAGGAAACAACCATTATCACAAAATGTTGTGTTGCCACAAGCATCACTTAACATAGTGCTACCATTTCCATGATGCTGTAATTACATTCATTTATTATTAACATACTAAGAGTGATAAATGTCCTCTGTTCATCACATACATATGTAGATAAACAGCAACAACCAAACAAGAAAATAATTTCATCTCATTTTTCGACTATCATTCTAGTTTCCTAGCCGCAAAGTAAATAGTCCGCTGCCATCCTATTCAAATACAAAAAATATTACTGCGACTACAAAATCCTGTGGAAATAAATTCCTCAACCATCATACAGAGCATATAAAGAGCTTTAATAAATTTCCATGATACAACATTTCAACTCAACCTCCCATTGTACCACATCCGTTCTGGGCTTCATAAAACGAGTGGTCACATGTGTGTGTGTGTGAGAGACTGTGCAAATAGCCAAAACCTCACACTCATAGGTCATCCTAATTATCTGTGGGGATACATGTACATTTCAGCTCTCGACAGCAGCAATCGCTATCGTTATCCTTAATGTGGGCCGCAACGTTGCCTCCTTGCAGAATGTACAGAGTGTTCATATGAATCCGTTGCGCATCACACCGTCGTCGTTGAGCGTGAGTACTCATTCGGTCTCTGGGGCAGAATAATAAAATTTAAATGAATGTCCTTGCAAAGTGTGTTACTGTGCCGATAAAGGCGACCAAAAGCGGCTGAGCGGCCGGGTTCATTGTGCGGAATAAACGCGCGTTCGTTATTATAGGCTTTAGGGATAATTTTTTTCACCGACCCCACTCAGGATTGTAATAACTTTTTTTTTAAGAGATATTCTGGACTTCTGTAAGCAGGATATCTTTTCTGTTGCCTTGTTTTCATGTTAATAGTCAAATAGCGTGCATCGTCCTTTTTTCTGCTTGGTACATTGCCACCTGTCGGCCGGAGCTGATAAATCAACATTTGTGTGAATGACGACGCCGACTGAGGGTGGGAGAAAGTGTAGGATATATTTTTTTCTTTTTTTTTGGGAACGATAAGGATCGTACTTGAATCGCCCCTCATTCGGAGGGGATATTCGCAGCCTTTCCGTGAAGATAAATGATTTTATTTTGGTTAAATGGCTTCTATTCATTTGTGAGGAGTTAATTTTAATTTATCGCATGCTAATTGGCAATTAACATTGATTGGGACGTTTAATTGCTGTTCTCCTAGGAACCGTAGAAGCCCAGTTGGGACGGCATCTCCTTCCATTGTTTATATAGGTGGGGTACTTAAGAGTCAATTTGGAGCGTCCTTGCGATGAATAAGTGCCCGTCCGGGAAATTGAAAAGATTCATTTTAGAGTGTGGCTGTTAAGATGAGAGGAGTTCATTGAAAGGACTTACTTATGGATAGATTGCGACAAGGGAATGTGAAAGAGGATGTTAAGGAGGCTTAAATTCATATTTTATTATTTTCGATGGAGAGGGCACGTGGTTTTATCTATTGAAAATAATGGCTGTTCGGGATTAATGGCCAATTGACGAAATGGTACTTTATTGACAACAGATAACAAGGATTATATTTAAGGGAGATTTATTGCATGTCGAGTGAAATGGGACGACTTGTAGTCACCTTACATGAGTGTGCTTAGACACATAAAGATAAGATTTAACAATACGTACTTGAAACGGACTATGGAATGAGCCAAAAAGTCACAGTATAGCTCTCGAATCATTAACCACAATTACTTCCTTTTTTCTTCTCTCTTATTTAAGCTTGGTTAGGATTTACTTTGTCTATTACAAAGCGCATTGAAAGAACCTTTTGAATGGGTTTCTTAGCTTTCTTTATTCCGTTCCTAGATTAATTGTGGAAAATTGAAAGCAAATTGGAATACACATAGACATTCAGATAAAGGAAATATGTCTGATTAAGAGGAAATCAATACACTGGTGTTAATATCACCTCCAGTAACAATGCGTTTTTTGCCAGTATGAAGAGGCCTTTCAATTTATCAATTTCAATCTTTCAGTTTCTGCTTTGTTTTAAGTCGTCAAAGCTATCGAAAGAGGAGGTAACGAAAGAAAGGAAAAATCGAACAGTCAAAGGTTGATGTACAGCCCACGAACACGTTTTGTAGAACGTGTCCGTGTCGTGCATAGTCAACCAAGCTATTGATTTATGAGCCTTCTTTATGTGTTGCATTGCGGACTACGTATTTTTGAAAATTCATGTACATACATACATACTGTTCGAGTTGTGGAAATGCAACAACCACGTTCGTAGGAGGTGTTTCTTTTATATCCGTTTTGTGATCCTCGGAATAATTTAAAAAGAAAAACTCTCCTACACTTTTGAAAAGCATGACGTCAATTGCATATACCTATATATGCATCCCTAGATATGTAACAATCTATCTAGAGCATACACACAGTGGATTCTGCTTCATTGGGTCGCCAGTTAATCGGTACAGTCGATTTATTGGGACCAAAGAAAAAGAACAGAAGCGAAACAGGATGAATTTATTCGCTTATTGGGAACAATAGCTGCTAATTCGGGACAAATCCATCACACATTTCACACATATTTTGACAAAAAAACATTTTCACATTGCTTGACTGCTGCCTCGAAAAATTTAAAACAGCATAAGCAATAACATCGTTGGGAGTCATGTTGAGGAGACGAGAAAACAAATGGAATTAGTACTCTTCAAGTGCATAAAACAGCACTGTCTGGTGGTATTGCACACCGTCTTAAATTTGGTTCAATTTCAGAACAGCCGCTTAAGTGGAACTAAATGATCTAGCCCTTTGTGTCCCAGATAAGTGGAGTCCACTGTACACACATGTATGTAACGAAACTTATCGAATATCAGGTCAGATATCGGTTTTCTCAATCGTTAGAATGAGGTGTTAACAATCAGTGTTGGCTAACTCAACATACCAACCAGGAAGTCATAATGGCACCAGTATTAAGTTCAAACGGGGATATTCAAAGGGGAGATATACTGTACCTAGGTGCCCTGGTTTTTGGGCACAAGTGTCGAAATTGGCAGAGATTCATTGAAAAAGAAATCTCAGTACTGTTTTGTACGATATCAAGTGATAGTAGCCAAAGCTTAGATCCAGTTTAGCAGGGCTATTCATGGTTTAGTATAGAGCACACCTGATGGATGGAATCTCGAATCCTTGAAAAGTAATCTCTCTCAAATTACGATTAATATAGTCTAGATTAGAGTCTTTCGTTCATCAATTCATAGGCATCTATCGATGGAGTATGTGGGTTATGTTAGAGACTAGACTGTTACTAACAGCCAAATGCTTAAGAAAACGTTATCTTACCAGATAGCCAGTAAATTCGCTGCTCATATTGCATTGAACATACAAATGTACATGTCTATGTACATATGAGTCCAAAAGCTGTAAGAAACACTTCATATTCGCAGGTATAAGTGCACTTCAAAATAGTAAGGTGCATAAATTCCTTTTAAACCACTTCGCTGTACTGCCTTAAAGGGTAAGTAATTAATGACTGTGATACTGCATACGTCCTTAACACCCTAAGGTGAATATTCTATGAAGAGATTATCTCAACACTGAAGGTGCCTAACCATCGTGTCTTCCCCAAAACTCTTGGTTCAATCCGTAATTATTGCATTCTCCGCAAGTTAAAATATCCACAAAAGTGTCGTTGAAATTCAATAAATCCTTCTTAAAAGTCAACCTTCATGAAAAGCTTAAGAACAGCATCCACACAGAGAGCCATCGTAGTTTTTTATTTTGTGTTTTAAAAAAAGGAAGGGATTATTTTCGAATCCCAACAGCAAAACCACACCAAGCATGTTGGTTGCATAATCATTTGCGCGCCATTGAAAAAAGGATTTTGACATTTGCCACTCCTGTCTTTTTTTTCTGAACCATTTACCACTTGAGACAGGGTATAAAACGGAAATGACAACGAGTACGATGATGCTGATGTCGATGACGAGAAGACCGTGGGCGCTAAGGAACGTCAACGATAATACACCATCCCCTTCTTTAAATGGCGCATATAAACTTGAAGGATCTCTTAACTAATGCCGGTCCCGCATGCTACTTGATTTCATTCAGGGAAACGATGCAAGGATTAAAAGATGTATACTCAGAAAAACGAAGAAGCGCTATAAGAGAGAAATGGAAATGATTAAAACTAGAGGGAAAGGGAAAGGGAACTTTTCCAAGGATTATAGACTTCAACAGGAATCGTTAAACAGCTGAAACTATGAACTTGAAAGAGTGAAGAAGAAGGAGTTACAATGAAAAACACCGAATATAAAGCAAATCAAGATCGACACAATGTCGAAAGTGTCACCGCGAGGATTTAGGCAAATTGACGAGGTTTTCGTTTCAAGCAGCAGCTTTTCGTTTAGTGATTTTAAAAGATGAGATCCTTTTGTAATCCTCATTGTGGGGGTTTTTTTTTTCTTCT
Organism: Xylota sylvarum; assembly: GCA_905220385.1. NCBI lineage: Eukaryota > Metazoa > Arthropoda > Insecta > Diptera > Syrphidae > Xylota > Xylota sylvarum. The sequence goes on from LR999957.1 coordinate 126,998,459, forward strand.
TTGTTTTTTCTTTGGATTATCCTTTCGGTACGTTAACCATCTGTTAACTGTCTATTTCACCCCCTTAGCCAAACTTTACTCTGATGATAGTATATCCTTGTCACTTATTGAAACAAGGATTTCTTCGTTCTTAGAATATAATATTGACAAACTATCAGTTCTTTATTCATTCAGCCAGGATTCTTTTTGACAGAGTTTTTGTGTTTGTTTTTTTTGTGCCAACATAATAACCTAATGGATGACTTTGTTTGAGCAGGGACAACGTTCTTTCAGTGGCGGCCATTGATTGGGATTAGGGGTGAATAGATTGATGGAGAAGAGCGGATGCTATGGGTGATAAGGACATGAAACCTGCTCAAACACCTGCGATTTGGGATTAGAAACGGAATTAGTTGCTTGCCGTATTGTTTTCGTTTATAGTGCTGATGAAATCAAATCAGGATAAGAAAGGAAATAGGTTTATGAGTAATTTCCCTTCATTTTTGTTAATTGAATATTTACTCGGAATGGAAGGCGGGAAACAATGGCTACGGTGTTAGGGATATCGAATAACAAAAACACTCCATTGGCAAGGAAGTTGATTACTCTTGTCGTTGGCTGGGATTTGGGGTTTTTATCAATTGTTTGATGTCTTTGCAAGCCTTAGGGGAGATTTAGTATTTGATAATATATCTTCCATATGAGTATCATGTGTCAATGCCGGAAGTGTTTACTTTAAGATGATCATGATTACTATTTAACCAAACAATTTCTCCAATGAAACATTATGAGGAAAACAAATTTTAAACCCAGAGAGTTGTATATATTTTTTAATTGATATTTAAAATACACAATATGGGTTCGTCATTGGATTTCTTAGCATCATAGTTGAAATAGTATTAGAGGAATGCGCATAATCAAGCTACTTTGACAGATGAAAGGATAGAGAGAGTCCACCCTAAAACAAGACTCGTTTGCTTTGGGTGCTCATTACTTTACACCAAAATAAAATTAATGCAAAACCAATACAAACTGTTTTAAAGTAGATGGAATGGACTAAAAGCAAATGCAAGTGAAACAGAACTGAAGGATTCCATATCTCTGAACTTTTGACTACCATTTGGGGATAGCCCTCTAATTTCTAAGTTTGATCACTAGTCGATAATTTAAAAATTGAAAGTAGGGCCTTACTTACATTCAGTTTTAAGAGTTCTCTTTAATTTTAAGTCTAAACTAGTTGCGAATTGTTTTCCAGGTCATAACTGCATCATTGGATTATGTTTCAAAATTCCTTTTCCTTTCACAGAACCATTTTGTCTTCTTTTTATCCTTACTGACCATAGATCATTCCGATATCACATAAAAAATTGGTATACATATTATCTACCTAAATATACAAATGTATGTACTACATATAGGGATTATGTATATTATGTATAAACTTCTGGAAATATGTTTCATGGGAGTGAGTTCCAAAGAATGCATTTTATTGAAAAGAGATTTTAGAACGTTCACCGAGTGAACATTGAAATTATACGTCCTTATCATAAAATGGTGTTGATATTCTAAGCATACTCCATGATGGGGTTATACAATAGTAGGTACTAGAAAACATCTCCACCGGAATTATCCTCTGTGAGAAATTTATGACATTCCATCAGAAATACTACTTCGTCTATGTGAGAAATAAGTTCTTTGAAAGCACTTTACTTCCCAACAGTGGTTCCAGGACATAGCTCTGGAGCTATTCTATCTATTCTTCTATATAGAGTAAGCCATCTGTTGGTTGGTTCTTTCAAAAATCTATAAAAAAAAAAACAGCTCCGCGCCGACCAAGCAACAGCACCATAGCAACTGATTACAATATTATTGAGCATAGTGAGCAATAAATTGATAGTTGCACGGGTTGCGTGGAACGTAGTCCCATCTTGCTCCAACCACAGCTCGTCCAAGTCAAAATCCTCAATTTTTGGTCATAAAAAATCGGTTATCATGCTAGCACTCTCCGTTGACTGTAATATTTCCTCCATTGCCGCCTTGTAAGAAAAATGTTCCAATATTGCCGCCACAAAGCTGCAATATTCTCCATTGAGCCGAATACGGATACATGTTCGGATATCAGTCACAAAACAGAAAACATTTCGACCGAAAATTCTTTTCAAAATTCGCACTATTTCGGAAGCACAGCATCCACTTTGGAAGTAATTTTGCAATATTTCCCAACTTTGTTGAAGCGTAAATCGATCCATTTCATACCGTGAAAATATAATACTGAATTTTTGTCAATTTTTTGAGCGTATAAGAGCTGTCAGTGTCGAAATAACATATGACTCACAGAAATCTGGTTCTTCAGTGGCTCCCCAGGACCTCCCTATTGACACAATATATGCGCTGCCGTCCCGACTTCCTCCAAGCATAGTTCACAGGTGTCATTCTTCAGAAGACCCATCTGCTTTAGGTGATACCCGAAATTTCCATGACCTGTAGATAAAGCTACCACCCATGTCATTGTAACCGCCCTAAGCTTAGAACTTCTCTGTGAGTGGTGCCAATCAGAATTTTAATAGCCATTTTCGCCTGCCTGCAACCTTCCATGATTGAGTTAGGTACTACTGAAGTGCTCTACCATCCCTCTGCCAGTTGCAGAAAATCGTTCCGAACCAGAGAACTCCAAGGTTGACCCTTGCTTTACTAGACAGTCCACCTTTTCGTTCCCCTCAGTCCCTACGTGCCCTCTCACCCAGAGCAACGTCATCTCATTTCGAGAAGAGCACTCAATGAGTTCATGAACACATTCCAATGCCAGTATTGTTCGCTTCATGCGTCTAATCACTGATTGATTGTCCAGTGGTATAGTAATGCTTTTACCCGCAACCTGGCCCTCTTTCAGGTGTTCCAACGCATGCAACAGAGCAATCATCTTGGCTTCATAGACTTAGGTATATTTCCCCAGATTAATATGACAGGCTAGTTCCACTTCTTCTGAGAACATACCTGTTCCCGCTCTGCCATCCATCATGGGACCATCCGTAAAGATGATTATAACACCAGTGTTATTTTCCGGAATGGTTCCTTCCCCGATAAGAGTTTTGTGATACCTTTCGGTAACACGCATTCTCTTTCATCCATATTCATACTCCTTAATCTTACTTTTCACGAGATCCAGGATTTTCCTATGACCATAGATACTACCGCGCCACTGCCAGCTGACATCGCGATGCAGACGAAATGCGTTGAAGCCGCCGCTTTCTTAAGAAATACGTCCAGCGGCAAAACGACGATCTCTAAACATGCCAGACGTTGGACCTATCTAACTGCTTCTTTACAATTTTTTGGTGACTTTTTGCAATGCACTGTTTTATTCGGCAAAACACCACTTAATTTAAGATGAAATATTTAACCATTTTCAGAGCAAAAAGTCATTTGTTCTAAAGGTCTTTTAGACCTAAATAAATTCAAATGAATACGCCTAAAACGATTGTTTTTCATTTCAATCCTGATTATAGTTCAACATTACATAGTATAGCGTCAGATAAAGTTGTGCGTAGATGGAAATCTATGTATTTATGTTACTAACGGCGGGTAGCTTTGGTTTTCCTTCAAAAAAATCAATCACAGTGAAATATATTTTCGTCCAAGGAGCAGTCAATGTGGTCTGGCTGCGACGAGATGAATGCTTGGTGACAAATTCAAGGTCGGAAGCCAATCCTACATCGTGCTAAGAACTTATAATCACTCATGACCCGACAATGTATTTAAGTTGTCATATATCATATACATTTGCATAATGATATCATAATGTGCAAAACCGATTTTGAAGGTGAAAATTGCAACAGTAACTTAAGGTTTACAGATGTGTTGCAGATTGTACTTATGAACTTTTTCACACACAAAAAGAAAAACAAAAATTCAAGTCGTTCCATTTATCTTTCAAATAACGCCTAAAAAAATGTTTCACATACGCCCTCGAGTACCGCCAAATAAATCACTGTTCCCAACCCATCGTTTTTTATCATCTAAAAATCATCGCACGCTCTAAGCACTCTCGCTATTCCAATTTCGATTCAACAAATTGGATTTTTTCATCATTATTCTCTCTGGCGTGTAGATTCGCGGATAATTTGTCACCCGCCGAAAATTAGCATGCCTCGAGGTGATTTTTTCTTTTCTCGTTCCACGAACTTCGTGCAAAATAGAAAATGACTTTCTCCTCAACTTAGTCACACTGTAGCTGAGTTAATTTTACTAAGCTATCCACCCTATTCTAACCACCTGAAATCACAACTATGACGGCTGAGGTGCAACGACCGTGCATATTAAATTAACTTGTAATGAGACCACAGACTGCGAGTACAACCGATGTCATTTAGAAAGCAACCCCATCTCCGAGGGGTACTGACACTTTGCCTGGGATCGACTCCAGGGTTGGGACTGTGCACCAGACAGACATTTTTTTTTTTTTTTTTCATCCCCATAATCGGCTTAGTTGCCGTTGATTGAACGGAGGAATGCCATTTCGTTTTTATAAATTGCTGGGAAGATTTTCTTTAATTTTCCATTTGTTTGCCTGTCAAATGAATCTGGGTCGGGGAATTCAGGGTAAAACTGAAATTTTCTCATTTTAATTTGGTATCAACGGCAGGCATTTTCTTTAAAGTGATTAAGTCTAAACGAGGCATGGGTTGCTATAGGACGCAACAAAAGGAAAGCAAAAATTCGCTCACGGGGGAATGTCGCATGATAATGTTGCTAAATGGCATGATTTGACTTTTCACACATTGATGACAGTTTTCTTTTTTTTTGTGTGTAGTAGGGTCCAAGTCAGAGTGGTAAAGATAAAAGCAAGGCACGTGATTTCACTAAGCAGGCATTAAGGCTTAAAGCAACTAAAGGACCTAATTTCGATTCTGTTATGGTGGAAGAATTTCATTAGCTGAATTTTAAAGGATTTCTTGTTGTCTTTCTGCGTGCACATACATACGTATGTATGTAACTGCGTAGAGGGAGGAAGCCCCATTGACACACTGGCATCAATTAAATTAATTGTAATGCTAAGCTAAGGTTTGCATCGATTTTTCGTCTTTATTTCTCCAATTGAATTGAGTTTTCACTTTTAAATTTTTTGATAGGAACCTATTCTTTTCCTAGAAAGAATAGGCTTTTTGTTAGGCTTTAGTAATTAGGCTTTTGAATTTATTCAAACCCAACAGTCACGAGAATGGGAAAATAAAAAGCGATTGGAAGCTATTTCATAGTTGATAAGTAAAGATAATAGCTATTGATTTTAAACATCATTGATGTACATATAATATTTTGTTTACTTCTAAACAGCGCTATACACATTCAATGAGATTATTACACTAGGAATAGGAAATTCTGATGTTACATGATGATGACAAATATTTATTGAAACAAAAGCCTATCATGATTTTATCTGTTTCGCTTTGTGCAGATCTGATGCCTTTTGTCAGCAACTTCATGAAAAACCGAGAATCGATCACACTGTCACCGGGACCCTTGATGTCAAAAAAGGATTAAGACATGTGATTTTCATGTAATGTGACTTCTTAAACGTCATAATTAAAACAATCTTTCAAAAGTCTGTGCAACTACTGAGTAAGCCGATGATATTGGCACAATTATATATTAGAACTCAGCAAACTGTCACCAGTGCATTCGCTAGTATTGAAACGGAAGCCAAAATGGGTATATGCCGTCAACAAGAAGGGACACATCGACGTATTGGACAGAGCATCACAATATACAGCTGAAACCTTGAGCTAGTAAGGGACCTTGTCTACCTAGACTATGCTATCAATTCTGAAAACAACACCTCAGCGGAAATAAAATGAAGAATAACTCTTGCCAATCGCTGTTTTTTGGGCTAAGAGGGTAATCGATTAGTAGAGGCCTATCCCGAACAACTAAGGAGACTCTATATCAGACTTTGATCACTCCATCATCCTTTATGACGCGAAAGCATGGACTTTATCGAAAGCGGATGAAGATACCCTCGGTCGTTTCGAGGGACAAGCTTTGGAGGAGGTGATAAGTAGAAGTAGCACAAGTAGAAGGGGACCTCAACTGACTTGGAGTGTGCAATTGGAGACCACGATCACCCCGAATCGTAGCGCCATGCAAGTAAGTAAGTAAATATGAATGTAAGCCAGTGTATATTAGGAACTTTATACACAAAACAATAAAGCTCCATTCTCGAGAATTGAAATATTTGCATATACTGAAGAACAGCAGATTTTAGTTTTGAATTCTGATCAAAAATGTCTTAAAGGTAGTTATAGGTGGAAAGGTAGAAAGACGTTGTCAGGAAGTTTCAGGTCTGTCGACAAACAGTCCATTCTATTTGTGTGACGAATATAACGAGCACAATATGAATGGATTTGAGAAACTAAACCCTAGGTCCCGTATGCACCTGTTGCACCAAGTATTAGATTTTTATACCCTATCCTAAGGGTATATTAAGTTTGACACATAGTTTGTAACAGAGAAGTAATCGAGATAGACTCTATAAAGTATCAATAGCAAAGACGATTTAGCCATGTACGTCCAGTCGTCCGTCCGTATGTCACCACTTTTTGGGCCTTAAATTTTGAGCTAGGATGATGAAACTACATATCTGAGCTTTAGAGAAGTAGAAGCAGTACAAGTGTAAAAATTTTTGGGCAACCTATGTATATGCCAAAGATAGCAAAAAATCAAAAAATAATTTTGATTGAATGAAATATATTGCCTTTAATAAAGTTATGAGGAGGGTATAAAGATTGGTCTAATATTACTCCAGTTTAAAGTAAAACCAAATATTGCATATTTCGGATTTAGAAAAATATGACAGAAGGTGTCCGGATCATAATGTACCAATGTAAACAACTTGAAGTCCAATATCAATTCTAATAGAAAATTAGAAAATTATCATTTTTCTCAAGATATCGAATAATTTTTCTCTGTTAACATGACATAACTAGGCATAATTTTCATAACCATTCGATTCAATTATACAATTCACTTCCTATTACATTGAAAAAGTGCTTTGCAACTACTCTGCTACTATGAATTAACTTTTTAATTGTTACTCAACAAATCCAAAGTCTTTGTACTTGAAACAGCCAATTATTTCATGTCTATTTGTCGATAGTTTTTGTTTGCCTCCAAATTCTGCATAAGTTGCTTAATATGATTCAGTTATGATTTTCGACCGGCCAATTATTGGAAGAAATTCAGTAAGTTAGGAACAATGATCTCAAAAGATATCGTGTAAGCTACTGTTTCCGTGAAAATGTAACAAACAACTTCCCACAATAAGTGTAATCATTTTCAGAAAAGAAATCTTTGACCTTAACATTTCCTCAAGTGTTTCTTACTCTGAGGCTTCCAACGCAAGAAGTGATTATGATGATATGTCGGATGCATCCGAATATGTGAATAAAACATGGATTTAAACATCTACAACATATCTATAAACTATTTTCCAATATCTAAAAATTAATTTATTTTTTATTTGAGTTTAAGAAATTTAAGTTAAAATAAAATTTAAGTTAAAATTAGTTTTTTATTCATAAAATCATAAATTCATTTGAATGTAAAAGACCATCAGGTGAATTGATGCCAGCTTTGGAGGTATCTTCCCCACTGTGCGGCGGTTGTATTTACATATATCCCCAAACAGGCAGATCTGATAGCTTAAATATCGTACACTATAGGATCGAAATAATCTAAAACTATTTCAAACTGTGGAATGACCAAGAACAAATATGATCAGCGTAGTTTAGATACCAGGCAATAAACAGGTAATCACTTATACTCTACTATAATTTTGACAACATGATAACAAATAATAGGACAAATCAAATGATCAGAAATAAACAAGGATTTTATTAAATCAACAAAAGAACTACTTATTGATCATGATCTACGAGTCCTAACTGAATGTTTTAAAACACACTGGTTTTTCGGATGCTGCATTCATAAACAGTGTCTTTAACTGGGGTAAATGCTCTTTTGTTTCAAAGACTTACAGAGGCAAGCCTAATTATTTTTTTACGAATAAAATAATTACCTACGAAAATAGACACCAGTGCGAATACATGTAATTAAATAATATTGAAAGTATTAACTGTCTGTTTTTTTATTAGTAGGTCATCCACTTTCATATTTAAAATTAACAATTCAACCGATTCATGTAGGAGATGAATATAACTTTTCGTATATTATAAAAAAAAAACGTCAATAATTATTTTTTCGATTTATCATTGGCAGGCACTAATTACATTCACTCTTTGTAATTGGTGCTTAAAATCGTAGTATATATAATAACACATACATATGTACGTGTATTTATATATATGTGTATGCCAGGTCACCTAACAATTAAATTAATTTATCTTTTATCATCACTTATTAATTTATTGATATTTAATAAAATTTAATTAATGAAATTAAACCGAAATAAAAGCCTATTATTTACATCCGCATTAACAAGGGCACATCCGTTGTTACGAAGTCTGTCGAATCCTTCACTAAAATAATAAAATCGCTCCAATCGAGAATATAAAACAATATATCCGCCCAACAGATGGATATCCATGTTAATACTGCAGTATAACGACGAAAATGATAATTTTTAAATGTAATGTCGAAATACCAATCCCACCACCTGTCGCACGAGGATTGCCGTTTTTGTAAACATCCAAGCGCACATTGGTTATTGATTCTACCTCTTCATACATATATAGAGGTAATATCAACGAATGGCTACTACAAACGAATAAACATTAAGATAAATAAATATAGATACACTCTTCGGTACGTTTCGAATTTTCAAACCAAACAAGCATAATTCGCATAATAGTTGAATCAATATTTAGTCAGTCAATTCGAGAGCAAGAGAGAGTAAGGATATACATACATTCTCTCGGCGCCATATCGGTGATTTTTTTATGTTACTCCCCCGTCATCGTCCTTTTGGATGTCTGCTATTTATTTGAGTATACATTCGAAGGGGTACTTCAACATCCGATTCGATAAAATGTTTCAATTATATTTACCGAAATAAAACAGTAGCACCTCATCCGGACGCATTCAAAAATATTTGGTTAGGTACATACGAGTACATATGAATTTGTAGGTGTATAATGCAGTACAGTAGTATAACATTTCCAATACATTAACTTAGCATACGTAGACCAACGAACAACCGAAAAGTTAACGATGATGATTACGTTGAGTAAACATTTATGATTCTAATAAATCTGATAGTGTGAATGATTTTAACTCTCATATGTAATCACAAAAAATTTAAAATTTCCATTTCAATTCCATTGAGGGCTTTTAGTCTCTTTTAGCCTCTGTAGTAATTAAAGTTAAGTAAAGTAAATAAACGGCTATGTTATTTTAATATTTTTAGTAGGTTATGGTAATTAAAATAACATTGAAAGATAAAAGTTTTTTTTTGTTTTTTGTCCTTATTTCGAAGGATTTCTGTGCTTGTTTAGTACTTCTTTGTGTGAATTACTAATAAATATTTGAGAAGCTTTAAAATCTTACCATACACGGTTGGCAAGAAAGCTGTACGACCATTCTGTTCGGGTAAAAGAATTACAACAATTGATATAATGACCCTTATTCCACGCCTGTAACATGATTTAGTAATAATTTTTCTACCTACTGCTAGAGAGAGAGTATGAAAAAACATATTAAAAGAAGTCTACTAATGAAGAACTTGGTACAAAATTCCTGACTTAACAGGGAAAATACATTTATGTCCTACAGAAAACTACTAAGTTTTCAGAAAACAAATGTATCGAATATTCGCAGGAAATATGTATAATGGGCCAAAGTATCCAAAATAACTCGACTACATTGATAAAGCTATATCAATCAAATAGACGTTACGGGGGAGAAGATGTTTGAATCCTAGATCAAAGTACCAGCTGACAAAGAAGAACCATACCTATGATATGAATCTGAGTAGATGTATTGTGCTGAAAAGCTTGGTCTTGGTTTTTATTGACGAACTTGTAAGGCTGCAATGTCTTTTACAGAAAATCTGAATGAACGTGAAAAATAAAATTTGGTTCTACTGCAATCTTAATATCCAATGTTCTCTTATGGTACACCATTTTAGTTATTTTGTTCAGAGAGCCAAAATATTTTGTACATCTACTAGCATTTCTAGTGGCAGTTTTCTCCCATTTTCTATCAGCTCATCAGCGATTTTGGTTTCTTCGAAGAATCCAAACTTTTCACTCAAGGCATGACATTTTCTAATAAGAATTCATACTAAAAATTCCATAGTTTGTTTAGTGTTATAATTTCATAAATATTCGTGTACGTACATATGTATGTATGTATGTATATGCATTAGAGTTTTATTTTGACGAAGAATTCAATTGTGCATTGATATTTCGAAGTAACATTGGTTGGTGACTCTTTAGAAGTTGATTCCAATAGGGATATACCTGTAGACCATCAATAGTCATACTCTGAACATTATTTTTAACGAACAAGTGCTGTATTGGTCTGACAATCAATGTGCATCTCCAGTGCATACATTTTCCATACCTACATGTGTGATAAAATTTTAACTAACTTTTCTGTCCTAATTAATTTCAAAATAAAAAGTTTTTCACAATTGAGAATCCCCATTTTTTCAACACGATTACTGGGCTATGCGTGAAGTTAGCTGCCGTTTGTTTGAGGATTCAATGGGTCTATGCTTGCTTTTTTTATGGAAAAGTACGTAATTCAATAATATTTGCTAGTTATATAAATTTTGTATCAAAGTTTGCGTTCGCTTGCAACAACTATACCATTGCTACTTTCCAATTTCCACCCTACAATTTAATGCTGTATTCGAAGAGTAATTTTTGTTTTGAGAAGCTTTTTCATGACAAATATATTCTCGGATGTTTGTCAGATGCTCGAGAGAGGTAGAGCCGATCGAACCTAGTCTGGAACCTCGTCCAACGCACTAACCACTTGAGCCATTGCTCCCACACATTGACTGTGGGCTGAAAGGGTTATTGGACCACACTCTTTTTCAATGATGTTGGCAACACAGTCACAGGCAATGGAGATCACTACGGAACCATGGTGACTGACTATTTTTAAGGTAATTTGAAGGAAGATGACTTAAATTATACGTGGTGTCAAGAAGACGTCGTCACGTGCAACACAGCTTTTTTTTGTGTGATTTGACACCTGTGTACTTTTTTCTTTGCAGCTGTGTCAAGCCCATAGTCTATGGCAATAAACCAGAAACTTAAGATAACCTTAGGACAAATATAGAGCTCCAAATTGTCCGATTTATGTGAAAAGTCATGAGAAACTGGGTTCAGGGTATTTACTCGCATTTCTGTGGAAGAATGGTGTTTTGATGAATGATTTATTTTTTTATTCCACAATTACATTGATGGTAGGTACTTTAACCCGAAATAAATTGTTTGTTATCTCAAACACACGTTGTTTTTATTAAAACCGAAATGCAGTGTTCCTTTTAAAAAGCCCTTAGTTCGTGTAAACACTCTATTCTATATAAATTCCATTTCATATATACATATGTAGATTGACCAGCCTCTATATTGCTATGTAGAGCACTAATTTTACAAAGTATTTTATGACAGTTACACTTTTAAAAGTTGGCCGGGTGCTCGTAAGAACAGTCGAGAGCCGTGATAAAAACTTTGTATGTTTTTGTACGGCGAGCGCCTTGGAAGTGCTTTAATTCGAATTTCTTCTAAGTCGAATCAATCACTCATTTCGATGTCTCGTAAAATTCAACTTAGGGCAAATCGACTGCAGTTTTCCTTATGTACATTCTAAAGCCTATTTAATCTACATATCTATCAAAATTATCGATAAAACTAATCACTTTAGCACTCCTGATGCAGAAGCTCTAGTATAGATTCAATGAATAGTCAAGGAATTATTTTGTTAAAAAAACATCACACAATTACGTACGAAAACAAACAAACTTCAAATCAATTTCAAAAAACAAACTTTTCCTTTTTAATTTTACACATCAAAATAATAGCAAAAATCGACTTCACCAACCCAAGGGGTCGCTTTTAAATAACACAAGAAAGAAAAACAGCATCAAAGTTTATCCGACCTTTTGCAAAGCAATCTACAGATTTCAACATCCCAACCAAACATCAAAACCCATTATCCTGACATTAGAAATCATTTCAAATCGAAAAAGAGGACAAACTTTCATTACCAAAAAAAGAAAGAAAGAAAAAAAACCAAAATCAACTGCCCCAAATGAAACTCCAAAAAAACAACAATCACAAAAATTTTCGAAACTCATTTAAAACTTTCTGTATGCTCTGCTTCTCTCGTTCCCTCTTCCGACCAAAAAGGATTCATTTTAGATATGATGAGGAATTGAAATCTAAAAAGCAAAGAAAAAGTTAGACACTGTCTACGGCGAAAAAGAAAGTAAATAAAAGGAGTCAGCCGGATTCGGAAAAATACAACAAAACACTCCTGTTCGACAGGTTTACCATTATATCCGGTTTTCAAACACAAAACTGAGTTAGTTAAGCCAAAACATACAAAGTAGAGGTTATGAACTTTCCCCAAGGATTAGTAGAATAAAGTCATAGTGTATGTGTAGAAAAAAAATTAAACAAAAAGTTTATCAACAGCATTCATCAAAATGCATAATCACAATTTAGGGACAATGTCCTTGCAATAACAGGAAAATAGGTTAATTTTTCTTCATTTTCTCATTTTCTGTTTACGAAAAAAAAAAGGTTTGGAAGAAAATTGTAATTCAACTCACACTCTGTAGCCCCAGAATAAAACAAGGACGAACATGATTTTCCTGAGATGACAACAAAAAAGGGGAGAACACACAATTGGGTAAGGACAACACAACACCACGAGTAACACATAGTGTAGCGCGCCCCACACAAGGGTAACGAAGGAAGTAAGAAATCATAGGATAGTCAACCCTTTTTGACATCACTGCCTCCTTCCATGAAAAGGATCTGCATAAATAATCATTTTTGCCTTGAATTCTACAGGGATGGCAAAGTAGTAGAACAAAAAAGGATTCCTCATCTTCATCTTCATCTTTCGTTTCATTTTATTTTCTGTCACTTAAAAGAGACTTGAATATTTTTTGCCAAAGGATAAAAAAAAAATACAGGAAGAAAATTCAAGCTAAAAGGATAATAGTGGTCTTAAACTAAATTGCGAAAAAGGAATTAGATACTGTATGCTGAAGTGATGGCATCTTCCCCAACGTCTTTGTTTGCATACAATTGAATGGAGAATGGAAAAAGGGAACTACAGCCGATTATCCTAGATTGAAGGATTGTCGTAAGAAAAAAAAAACACTGAGTGCTAGAAAGAAAAACAATAAACTTACACTGCTCACTGTAGAATCCTTTTTTGATGTACTTGGTGTGGCGTAGGTTTATGGAATCCTTTTTTGCGATAGACACTTTTTTTTTTGTATTTTCTTTTACGATTGAATGATAATTACCTCCTCTTTTTTATTTTACTTCATAGCAAGGATAATTTAGATTAGCACAAATTATATGCTTAAACTTGTAATTTCACTAAACTTCCACGCGCGTTTATTTTGTAGACCACCTAAGGGACTTTGAATTTCGTAGGTTATTCCCAAGTTAAGTTTTATGTTACGCCTCTTGTATACACAGATCACAGGACCTTTAATAGGGCCTGAGCAAATCTTTAAAATCTTTCTTTAATCCTGTAACACTGATATCCCGGCACAAATCAGTAAATTTATTTTTTTTTATTTTTTTTTATAGAATTTTTTTAAACGCTTAAAGGTGCACATACTTCTCTCAGGCCCTTGAGTATATACTACGTTTTGTTAAGAAATTTTCTACATTACTCTCACTTACATCACAAAGCAAGAGAGTATTCAATAAAATTTCTTGACATACACCATACTGCACTGCACTTAAGGATAATACCTCATTTTAAGGGCAATAATATTACTCCCGTAGCTGACTTACGATAAAAATGTCGGCAATAAGGACATTAAAGACAAACATTGAACACACCATAACAGGGACAATAGAAGTTTATTTTCATTACTTTCACTTTCTACGAAATAACATTTGAGTGCCACTCCCGTGGGAAATTACATATTTCACAGGACTTTCTATTGTTTTTGTGTGTAAGTAAACATACGCACGCTTATAGGACCGGAAAGCAACGAATTTACCGTAAAATAAATAAAATTCACCATAACCAAACGAAAAACAATGAAATTTAACGAGGTGTATCCTTTTTTTTCGCTGTTTACTGCGAACTCAGAACAAAAATAATCTTACGAAACAAGATGACTTTTTACACACATTACCCACACCTGCCATGGACCGGAAATGGAAGTATGGGAATATTATCGAATTATCCAAAATGTGACAGAAGAAATTATCCTTTTTTTGTATTTGAAATCTCTATTTAATCCCTAATTGAGATGTGATCCATGAATGTATTTTAAAGGATAACAGCAATCTGTAGCAGGAGCTTTTTATTTGGGGGGTTTCTGTTACAGTTCAATCCGACACGAACCGACATTGTGCTACTCTGGCAACAGTTTGATTATAACTGGACTTGTGACAGTCAGTAGCACGATTCCATGTTGCATTGACGTAGCTTTTTGAGAATCTTTTTTTTTCTGCTTTTCTCTCGTTATCCTCGCCCAACATCTATCGGGCCATATCCTGTAAATGAATGGTAACGAGAAAGTTTCAGTGACTTCGGAGTGCCTAGTTAGAGAAAGCTTGGTGATGGTGATTTCCCCTGTATTGGGAGGGATTCGGAGTATGCATGTGCATTTTAACCGGGATTTTGCAATGCGCATGTCAGTCCTGAGCTTTAAGTGTTTTTTTTTTTGTTTGTTTGTGGAAACAATGCATTTTCCAAGAGATTCACATTCCAGTATCTCCCGTAGTTTCAACGAGCAGAGAAACGACTGACAGGTTAAAAATAGGAATTTTCCTTAGGTTAGGTCAAAAACACAGGCGTTCTATATCCTTTGGGGATTGTTGTTCTAGTTTAACCCCAGTTGTACCCCCGTTCATTGCGTTGCAGATGAAAAATTATTCGACAGTGTTTTTTTTCGGATGTGTAATACAACGTGTGGCTGGAAGTAGTGTGTTACTTGTTTTCGAACTTCTTTTGTGGCCTGGAGGGCCAAAAATTTTGAAAGTCATTTTGCTGGCAATGTATCTATTTGGCTAACCTCCGTGTATCACCCACCCTTCGTTTCTTAAAGATGTCCTATTGAAGTAATGGAAGTCTTATTGGGTTGTGTCTTCAAGGCGGTATGTGGAAAACATATTTATTTTTTCCCTCTTTCTCTCTCTCCCCTTTCTTTTGGAACCTCTGAAGGAGGCACATTTATCTTTGTGGCTTTTTAGGATTTACTAGTCTGACTGCAAGCGTGTGTGTGTGTGCGAAGCTATTACCCTTTTTTTTTGAAAAATAGTCGACTGTAAATTATGAATAATTGGTTTTGAAATACACATTTCTCCGAGGCTTGCTGTCATATTTGGAAAATTTTAATATACGTATAGGTTGTCCTGCTATTTATTTTTCGTTTCGGTTTTTGATAGCTTCACATAGCTCAGCGTGTGTGTAATATTTGAACATCATTCATCACGGAGAACTATGATGGGCTGGGGGTAGAAACTTCCTTTTTTGAAGATTGAGCTTTTATTTGAATGGGGTCCATTTCAGCACCATGAGGTCGAGGGGAGCAAAGAGAGATTTAAACGTTAAACAGTTGGTAGGCCACAATCTACGCATATTTATGTTAGAAATAATGGAGAGGTGGTAGTTGGTTTTTGAAGGCACTGTAAATAAGTTATGAAGGTTAGCTTGAGGAAAGGTTAAAGTTTTCATCAATTCAAATAGAAATGTTAGGTCACTGATACTGGCACATTGGTATCTTAGGGTCACTTGTATGCGCAAACATATTTGTTTAAGAACTGATGCTACTCAAACTTTTGTAAATAAATTTAAGTTTAGGAATGGGTTTTCAGCTATCAATATCAAGTACCATATGCGTTTATACGCCTTTTCAATCACAAGGATGTAATATAATTTAAAATGAAAAAGAATAGTGTCCGTCGAATGCGGAGTCTACCTACTTGATAAAAGAAACGAAAGCACGTTTTTGGTACGTTTGTGACCACGAAAATTCGATAAATACATCAAAATTATGGATTTTTTTACATATATATGTATGTATATATAGAAAAAGTACTGATATTTCGCACGACAGGTCCGAACTTAATCTAGAAACGTGTTGTACGTGTTATACTCTTCACACCAACGGAAGGATTTGAGAAGGTTTATACCGGTAGGACCGTAAAAGAACGTTTGATGTTGTTTGGAAATCAAACCCCAAACCTCTCGTTCAATAGTCCACGGAAATATTCATCATTTTCATTTCTTCTCGTTAATGGAAATTCGAAAAACATAAGATTTATTTTTATCTAGTGTCAGAGTCCCTAGGGATTCATACATCTCTATGTACGTCTTTACTTGTTAGCTTCAATGGGCGATATCACCAAGGGTAGATGAATAAGGGAATTGCGACTCTGTGACGCCACGATAAGAAAGTACATAAGAGATAGAATAGTTAGTGTAAAAATTTTGATCAAAACAAAAACTTGTCGCTTAACTAGATTGATGCTGACATTAATGGAAACTTTATTCTGACGTGCTACCAGACAATCACGTCGATTATTGAATCCGGCGGATTGATAGCGGACGGATTTCATCCGATCCGCAACGATTCACTTTTTCTGTGTGATCACATTATAGAAACCGGCGGATGAACCGCGTTATCGATCCGCAAAACCTCTTTACTGACGACTTCGTCGACAGCTGATTTATTGTAAAATGGATATATTCCTAAATAAATAAACGCTTGCAACAGGTCAAATTTAAGTAATTCTGAGAAATTCATGGATACAATAGGATTTTGTATTAATCTTGAAAATGAAATTGATAGCAGGGGTATACGAAGGTACATAAGGATACAAGCGAAGGATGTATTAGAGTTGGCCGATACTCAGTAAGTAATAACATAACAAAATCAATTCGCCATAAGAACCGCTCAGAAATAGTGCTCAGATTTATTAAAAATTTTAGACTACAATCTGCATTCGTCTACGTTTTGAACGAACTAAAAAGTAAGCTCCCACCACTGGCAAGAACTTCGTCGCTCACACCCGAAGAAAAAAATCCCAGCAGTTGTTACCGTAAATCCGCAGCAATTTTAATGCGAATTGAAACCGTCAGACTTAGTATGGAGTGCGGATGGTTTGCGTTTTCAATAATGACTACATTCTTTCACTTTCTTACCGACATTCGTTCACTTGCTAACCGAAGTTTTCAATAATGGGGAAAATGTAAAAGTCAACTGTTACTCCCTCCGCAATCAATCCTTCGGATTCAATAATCGACGTGAATATTTAGCACCCCAACTTTCCGGGGCATTGTGCATTGACTACTAATAACTATGGTAAAAGGGAGTTTTTTTTACTCTTCAATACGTTTAGTAGAGTTAAAACAACAGTTTTGGGTTAAACAAGACACTAAAGAGCTTCCTTAGGTATACAGGCAACATACATATATCGCATAAAGGAATCCAAATGGCTCAGCATTTTATTGCAAGTCATATTTGGATTCATCGAATATCAAGTGAGTAGCAAAATTTCTCCTGGAGCTATATATTTCGCAGGAAATACAGATCGACCCAGTACAATTAAAGTTTCTACTAGGAAAACATTTTGTTTTTTCGTTGAGGTTTTGGACAGCATATAGGACCTATTTGAAAATTCAAACTTTGAAAAGCAAATCTTGTGCAAAGAAATGATATTGACTACATTTGCACTACTACGTTTAGGAATTGTTTGCTTTATCTTATATATCCATGTAACAAAGTATCTATTCCTCTTCGGCGCAGGGTCATAAGTCCACAATTCGATTTGTACATAAACAGTGGAATATGTATGGGGGACATGCTGCTCCTCTGTAGCCCTCCTGCTTGGAATCACTGTTGGATTTGGAGTAGGTGCGAGGTTGGGTATATGCATGAAGCAAATAAGACACAAATATAGTGTAAATGTCCAAAATAAACTTTTGGATCAGTAGCTTGTCCTACGGAATAGTGAACTAGTAAAAGTGGATAGTTCATTAGTCCGAATACCCAATTAAAACCCAACTTGCTTGTTCTCATATAATTGAAGCCAACAAACTATAACATACATAAGTGTTATCTCCGATGACAGCTGTCAAGTTTCATACTAATAATAATCAAATTTTGGAGTAAACTGATAACCTACTTAGCTACATCTGGAATTTAGTCTTTGGATAACCCGAATGATTAAGTACCATCGTTCTGGGCATATTAAAACAACCGATATGATCTGCTAGTCCTCTACGAACTACAACAATAAAGAAGTTTTTCAAAACAGAAATTTAAAAATTGTGGTCAAAGATGTGTTTGATATCTTTGCAGTAAATGATAAAGTAATTCAGGGTTCCATACATTATGCGGTAATATAGGGTAATTAGTCAGTAAATCAAAAGAAAGCAAAAAAAAATCCGCTTTTTCATTGCAGAAAATTAGTAAAAATTATTATCTAAATAAACACACATATCACCAACGATGTCGACCGCATTATCAAAGACTCCTATCTCTCCATTTATGCCGATGACATGAAAATCTTTAAATTCATACCTTCCACCAACGACTCTCGCTTTCTTCAAGACGACCTGAACAGATTTTTTATCTGTTGTCAGAAAAATCATCTCGAACTTAATACTACTAAATGTCAATACATGACATACTCCCGCAAACGCCTTCCACCACCCCATAGGAATTACTTTCTCTTTAACGAACCTGTCCCTTCAGTCTCATCGCTGCGCGATTTAGGTGTCATATATGACAGGGAGCTTAACTTCCGCTCGCGTATTGACAACATTATAAGTAGAGCCAACTCTACGCTTGGTTTTGTAAAACGTTGCAACGACCAACGCGTTGGTCTAAGGAATTTTTAGACCTCTACGTTACCAAATCACTCTATATCACCTTCGTCAGACCCATCCTTGGTCCCCTTACTATGCTGTCCATGTCCGACGTATTGAAGCTGTCCAACGCAGGTTTATACGTTTTGCCCTCCGCGGTTTCCCTTGGGTTGATAGTTTCAATTTGCCTCCCTATTCTGAACGCCTGAAACTGAGCAATCTTCAGTCTTCTCTTCCTACATCATTTAATAACTGGTCACATTGATTGTGCAGCCCTTCTTGCATCGGTCTCGTTTAATACCAATCCCCGTAGCCTTAGGTCTACTCCCCTTTTCCGTCTCAGTATTCACCGCACCAATTATGGTTATAACGCAGCTCTGTCTAGATTGTTTGGCTAACAATATTGAAAACTCGTTTGACTTTCACTGCAGCAGAGCTATCCTTCGGAACATCCTTCATCATCGCTCCAATTCCGCCTAACCATTGTCCCACACATCCCCTCTTCTGACCATACCCTCTTCCTCCTGTCAATAGTGTGTAAATATCATCGTCTGAAAAATGGTTTAAACAAACTTAGAAGAGATGGAATAAAGACTGACTTGAGCCAATAAAAAAAGAAGTCGAATCAACTCCAAAAGCGTTTGCAATTATAAAATGAGGAATAAAAAACACATTCATGTCTTCATGATTTAATGCTCAACATAATACCATTTTTGCTGTCATATTGAAAGAAGGCAACATAACATCAATCTTTAATGCTGAAGCCGCTAAAAAATACTCCACGACATCAGGCAAATGGACAATCTGTTCTAATAGCCTTACAGTCCTGAAATCTATTCAAAATCCGACGCATACTTCTATAATCATATCCAAAACCAGAAACATCCTCATTACAAAAAGATCTAAGCTAAAGCTAATCTGGCCACCATGTTGGAACAGGGTAATGAGCTATCCAACGCAGGCTCTTTAAGTTGATTTACGAAATTGGGTCCATACCAAGATGAACGAAAAACACCTCGAGGAATGGAAAGAGTATCAACATCATTACTCTAGTGTAAACTAAAATAAAATATATCTTATATATATATGCTATATCTCACATCCCCAAGTCAATGATAACAAATTTCGTTCGACTCCAACTTGGCCGTACCGCACTTATTCATCAACATCTTCTCAAAAAAGAATCACCACCGACCTGTACCTGCCAAAATATCATCACCATTAACCACTTGCTGGGTCATTGCCTCCTCTCTTCAAATGCAGTTATAAACAAAATCAATCAACACTCAAATATTATCGAAATATTAACTGAACCTACTCTAGGTAATATACAAATTATCGATAAAATGTTAAATACTCTCAAAACTAAACTATGATTTTATTCTAAAAGAGCCGATAGCTAGTCTTATTTGCTGCTGTTGCTCTTAGGTATCACTATTAATAATATATTTTAATATGTTATTGATAAAAATAAATAAATAAATAAGTAATGCACATTTTGATTCTCTTCTACCATCTGTTTCACCAACAACTTTAAGATTTTTCCATAGCTCTTTCGAATAAAGATACTTTGTATTGTCTTCCAATTAAATCTGTTGGATTTCGTGTATAGCACCTGAAAGAACAATATTTTACCAGGGGCAACATTACGGTTTAGGAACCCAAATGTTTCTGGTCTATTCGTCATCAAATATAGGCAGTTTGACAAGCTATTTCATGAACCTCTTCATAATACAGGTTTTCCAATAAATCCATTTTATTTGACATTTTGTAATTTCCTTCCCAGTGAAAAGCCTCTTCAGGCAATCATAAATTATTGCCGAATGAAATTGTAAAATTTTCACAACTCGGGCCTATTGAGATATCACAGATACGATAGGATTTTAGTTCAGCGCACGACTTGTTATGTCATTTTGCGTGGAATACCTATGAATATTATTTTGATTTGTATCCCCAACGAAGCGATTACTTCTGGCCATTCAAATCCAGATCAACATTCATATATTTACCACACTACTGCCGCACGGCAGAGGAAAGTGAGTTGAAAACTGAAAAATAAATTACATTTCGCTCCAAAAGCGGAAGTGGTCACCTAGAAAAACCCATTGGCTCTACCCGAATTGTTGGACGATAGCGTAAAATGTCAATTTAAGTGAGTTCAGCAAGTTTTGTGTAATTCGATGCGGCCAAGGGATGAAAATATTACAAGCCCTGGAATCATTATTCTGGGAATGGTACACCATAGTGAGAGATATGCGTGGTGCACGACATCCCTTAGCATTGATATGCAGATGGATTTTTAAAGTGTACATACACATACATAAATGCGTTGAGGTAAAGCTGAGAAATACGATACTGCTGTGCTTGCGGAAATGTGAATCATTCATTTGGGAATAATGAATAAATTAAACTCTTGTGGTTAATTTATTTAAACAAATTGCTTCCTGCGAAAAAAAGGATATTTTTATGAATTTTTTTCATTATGTCAGACGGTGATCGATTTTATTTATTTTTTTTTTTAATTTTTTTTTAGAGTGTAGTATCTGTTGTACAGACTTAAGGCTAATATCGACCCACCAGTAGTTAGTAGCAATTGTGGATGGCGATTTAAACACAAGTGTCACTGATTGAGACTCTGCTGTCACTTGACTTAATTTCTCAAAATATGTCTTAACGGCGATAACACCAGAAAGGTATTAACAAACAACGAATATCCCTATTCGAAATAATATACATAAAAATATACCTAACGCGCACTCTAACAAATTGATGTTGAATAATCAAAAAAAATCTTTCGAATTGGCTATGATATATTATAAATATATAGCTTATTTAAAGCAAGATTGATAATAACAATAAAAATTGAGTAGATACATTAGGAAGGAATAGTTTGGGTTTATTATTATTTATTATTTGATAAGAATATCCAGTTTTACATACATACGTTTAAGTATAATATTCGTAGGTAGTTTTCAAATATTTTAACCTTGCAATGAACTAAAAATAAAAACACATTGAAGTTCTTCTTGATGAAAAATTCTTGCTGAACTGAATAGATGTATAGCCCATTTTGTTCATAGAACTAACTTTATAAATAAAATCTTTTCATAGTTAAACTTCTACTTAGAACTTTTATGAGATTCTGATTCATAATAAATTTTCGTTTTCCTTGTTGAATTGAAAATTCTACATCCTCTGAATTGATTCTTTACCAAAGAAAATTTACTTTCAATACATATTCAGTTTGGCTTGGCAACAAGAAAAAAAAAGAAATCTTTTCATATATTTCTCAAAGCAAATTATACAAATATTCCAGATTTCAAGTGGCTGCATTCAATTTATACAAATATCCAACTCAATGCCCGAACAAACAAGTGAACAAAGGCAATCAAAAAAGCAGAATCCCACACAAAATCCGAATTATCTGCCATTAAACGTTGTCGTCCCTGTGCAATCGTTTTGTGCTTTAACAGATGAGAACGAGGTCAACTAGCAAAGTAATGAGAACGACCGCAATGAAAGCGGAGTCTCATGGATGGACGACCTTCTCGCGTTCGTCCTCCTCACTAGTTAACCTCAAACATAAATTTACATGATGAATCCCATAGAGTAGCATCATCTCACAGAAATGTTTGCACAAACGATGCCAGAAAACGAGAAAGAGAAACCAATGGATCCTTCATCATTATTATCCTGTTATAAATTCAGTAGGTATGCATTGCTAAATGTGGTTAAGGATATTATCCAATTATTTCTGAATGAATATAAAATGAGCTAATGACCAGGAAAAAGGTAAATAGCATTTTGAATACTTAAAACGTGTACAGGCAGCAGCTGTAGAAATTTTCAAAATCTTCATGTAACCATAACTGGTTGGGTATGTGCTGTAGAATTTCAAAGTTAATGCTTTTATTGTAAGGGATAATAAGTATTGTGGATATATGGGGTGATAAACGTAGAAGATTTCCCAACACAAAATGAAAGATATAACCTAGGGTAAATGACGAGACGATCCAAGATCGTTGGCGAATTAATTTTGATGGCGACTTGTTTAGAGGTGGGATAGGACCGTAATGAGAAAGTATCCCAAATCTGGGAGAGCTTTGCTCAATTGTATAAGCAAAAGTTCAAGCGAGTTGAGTTAGCCGTAAAGTGAACAAAAATAAAACTAAGTACTGGTTGTTAATAGTTTACTAACTTTGGATTTGACATAAACTTCACACCCTCAGTTTGGCACGGTCTACGGAACGCTCATCTTACCTAGGATACTTTGTGACGCCGAGTTGTGGGCGATCAGCAACTAAGCAATGCTCTTTCATGAAATCGATGCTTTATAGGAGAAAGAATATGTTTTAGTAAATGGTAAATCATGGAAGTTTTTTCTATCTAAATAAAAGATATTCAATTGACTGGCAATTTTGTTTTTGTTTGTATTTCATTATTTTTCAAAAGATACTGAATATCAGATTTAACGAACTGCAAATACATCCCACTATTTACTCTTTTTTCTGACGAAATTGCCATCAAATTCAGGCTAACATGCTTAGCAATTGCAGCTGTATGCTGCAGTGATTCTTGAAAGGCTCTGAAAGGCTTTAATTGCAACTTACTAATCATGGCATGTTCACCAACGTTAAGAGTAATTGTCCAGTAAGTATGGTCATGACTTTAACGTTCTAACTCCTCCAGTGGTGATTCCTATAACAATTGCTTTATCGTAAGAAAAACCATTTATATGTGGCACTATCGGGTTTTTGAATATAAAAATGTCCTCGTATATCAGATTCCACCTAGTACGCTGCCATTTGAAACGCTGCCTCTGACGCTATATCCTTTAATTCTAGGCACTCTCTTATGGTAAGTATTCTTAGGTTGTCTGTTCAGGAGCCAATTCGTGGAGTTGAAGTGGGCTTGCTGTTCTAAATCAATATTGGCGATCTGCGAGACCTTCTGCATCAACAATCGCAGTCTACGGTCTACGCTGCCATTTGAAACGCTGCCTCTGACGCTATATCCTTTAATTCTAAGCACTCTCTTATGGTAAGTATTCTTAGGTTGTCTATTCAGGAGCCAATTCGTGGACATGACGGGTCTTGCTGTTCTAAATCAATATTGGCGATCTACGAGACCTTCTGCATCAACAATCGCAGTCTACGGTCTCTCGGCAATAATCCGCTCTAGTTTTTTTAACAAGGTTTTAAACGTCCATATAGGTCTACACATATGATGAATAATCCTGAATACTTCTACCCTAAGGTTCGTATTTTAGATGCTTGTATCAAGGGTATAACCACTCCCATATAGTATAGGTGAGTATGTCCCCAGTTGTGAAGTTTCTGAACTCTGCTACCGAACGTAATTCTTTATGATAATCTAAACCTTTATGTCTTTAGACAGCAATAGTTTGTAAGGCAGTACACTTATTTACCAACTAAGTCCAGCTTACTATTTCTTTCATGGTCAAGGTTTACATTTTTTTGGTATCCGGAAGTTTTGAATAACTTTTCACCATAAATTATATTGAATGGATCAATTTCTTAAAACTTAATTGGCCTTCACTTAAACTTTGAACTTCCCTTGAGGCTACTCGTCGTCCATCTTTACTATGTATGAAGTTCTCAATTATAGTGATAATTGGTTAATCTCATTCTCACAAGGACACTGCGCCTCCTGTTCCCTATATTAAACTAACTTTGCTCATTCGATTACGGTTTCATTAGTTTAATAAACTTTGGCGTGTCAGACACGATTATGTTGTACAATTCCCGAGGGTGTTTGTATCATACTCCATATACGGTTAATTCCTTTAAGCCTACTTGAGTCATAGGTTGTCAACGTTGATTAAGAATAATGAAGCGCAATCTAATACGGTTGAGCTATGTGAAGAAGTTATTTATTCCTTTACAAAATCGTCAGTTAATTTAGTTGGAAATTTGTTTTCCGCGAAATTAAAGGAAACACAAAACCGATACTTGTCGAATAGAGTAGACACATATATTTCGGTTTGAAATATGAATTTCCTTTCACTTTAAACAAAACGTAACTTAGCTCCATTCAAATTGTGAGCTAGTGGTCGACACTTAATCGTCACCAACAGAATACAAGAAAAAAAAAGGTTTGCCTATCACTCTTCCTGGCACATTAGGGTCCGCAAATTTAAGTAGCCCCTAATCCCTCTTAGGCCTAATTTGCAAATCTCTGAGGTGTTTTACGCTTCATCCCATATAACGCCCTAAAAACTAACTCATCCATCTCACTTAGGTGTGAAAATGTCTCCCACGAGTCCAATTGTGCTGTCAAAAAACTTAAACCCCTCCGAAAAAAAAAAAAATAAATAAATAAAAACACAACCAAATCATACCCACATTGGACATTCTCCTCTTTACCGTCCCTTTGGGTTTTTATTTTTGTTTCAGATACTACAGTTAGTACCTACGATAGTGCAAATCCCTTAGCACAAAAAAGGGATCTTAATTTAAGTTTAGTGGAAGTTCCTTTCATCTTAACTCTCCATTTGAAAGCTTCACATCAAGTGTGCGTAGGAAATAAGGAAGAAAAAGTTACGCTTCTACGTTCATTACCTAGTTATACGTGCATACAAGGACCACCCTTGAAGATATTGTTCAAGGACTTTGGATTAGTGTTTTCTGGGGCACACACACTCGATTTGTGTTTAATGATACCAACACCCGGCCCAATTAAGATTAGTCCGTTATAAGCTTTTAATATGGTAAACACGTTCACACAAAATTTTTGAAGGATTTCCTTTTCCTATTTTTTGTTAAACAGTATGTGCTACGAGAATGGCACCAAAAAGTGTTTTTTTTTTTTGTTTTTGAAAATTTAAATGCTAAGGTTCTAAAATTTTATAATGGTGATTTAGCCAATACGTTTAGAAATTTGTTAAATATCTTGTTTATTGTTAAACGTTGTCTCCAATGAGTAGAGTGATAGAGAGATCACGTTTCGTAGGAAAACTGAGGTGGACTCTAAGCAAATAAGGAGAAATTCAAAAAGATTTCGGCAACTAAACCTTGGGAAATCGTTTTCACTTAAATTTGTCAAAATAGATACCATCCAAACCCCTTACCCAAAGGACAATGCTGCCACTTTTTTTTTTTTTAGTTTTATTAATATTTACTTCAACGAGGAAAGAGTTTAAATTGTATAGTCTACACATGCTAATAGGACAATGCATGGGGTTAGTCGTTCTATGATGTGATACATGCAATAAATGCAAACTAAGTAACTAGGTTGTGCGACCACCAGCGAAAGTTAAATCCAATTAAGGACAAATAAAGTAGATCAATTGAAATAGAAATAGGCGTTTGATTGAAGATTAAATAATTATTTCCTCGTCTTTGGGACAGTAGTAAAATGGCAAGCAAGTGCAAATCAATTAAAAGTTCGGTGAATAGCCTCTATTCGATTTGTGTAAGTTACGTATGTACCTGAGAGGCATATTCTAGATGTGGACGAACGAAAAAGTTATAGAGTGATGTAAGGGTTTAGAAACTGTTTAGACCACCTTTTAATAGTAATGCTGAATATAATTGTTAACTGAGACCAGTGTTGTAGGATATGTGTACACCGAAAGTCCAGATCGGATAGTGTCATAAGCTGTCCCGATTAATTGATAGATTGCTTTTATAGTATATTCTTGTATAAACATAGAAATGTATAGGTCAACCAATTAAAATCAAACAAGAGTGCCAGGATCAGGAGTATTCAAAAAAGGAGAAACAAAGTAAAAAATTAATCCTACCAAGTTACGGGCATATGTCATATATATTTCTTTGACATGGACAGAATTCTTGTCCATGTGTACAGTGAGAGAAGAACCACGAAAGAGGTGGCCCCAACCATGGAACTTTCGGCACCAATAAGCCCAATTTTATTAAATGCATAACCTTTCATCTAATTTCAAGCACATGCTATCGTGGTCGATTTGGAAAAGGATTCTGGTGGTTTTTCGATTTCCACAAATGATACTCGCAGTACTTGCTCTCTGTATCGCTCATATTTTGGTCATTGCCAGTCTTTTCACAACAGCACTTGTGTTCTCCAGATTTTATGCATGAACAACGCATGGTCAAGATCAGCTGTATGCGTACGTTGAAGGAGACTAAACGCACATGCATAGGTACTGGGTATCAAGAATCCTTCTCCAAATCGTGATCAAAAGAACCATGGGTGGATTTTCGGATTTTGGCTGTACCACCTAAAGTACCTAATTAAATCCACTGGAAGTCCGACATACTTCTTTCAAAACTGATTTTACGTCGGAGTCAAGACGTCGTCAGACTTTAGTTTGATGCCTCACC
Organism: Xylota sylvarum; assembly: GCA_905220385.1. NCBI lineage: Eukaryota > Metazoa > Arthropoda > Insecta > Diptera > Syrphidae > Xylota > Xylota sylvarum. The sequence continues at coordinate 127,025,806 of LR999957.1, forward strand.
TGGGAGTCTCTACAGAACTTAAGGATATTTGACTGCTATGCGGTTCCGCTCGGATAAATCAGCTGGACCGAGTTTGATGGCACTCCCTGTATGTAGCGTATGTACTATTCCTTCTATTAGCTACTCTCAAATTTTTATTTCAACTAGAATTCGAAATAAAAATTTTCTACTCATACTTGACTCATACTCTTGTCTTTCACATTGTAATAACATTGAAGTTCAACATATTTTGTGGTGTCCTTATTCTTCAATCTTCCATTATAAAGTTTGAGTTTCCGCTTTGGCTCCCTGTCGGATGTACTCCTTCCGTTGCGATGGACACTTATTGGCATAACCCAATCTGGAAACCTCTTTACCCAACCCTACTAGAGGACGATAGTTGTATGGTGTATAGCTTACAAGAGGATGTTGATATTGTCCTCATTTGCTGGCAATTGGTGTTGTTGTTCTTAATCTTAATCTTTCGGTTTTGTTTGGGTTTGGCTTGTCGTCGGTCGTCTACTTCCGCTTGTGTTTTCCCGTTTGATAGGATTCTTTTAACACACACAGCCAGCCATTCAAATGCACCCATATGTACGTATGTATGTACATACATATGTATATAAAAATATAAATATTGTAATGAGTTTCTTGAAATTATGTTGTACGTGTCTTCTTAATACACTCCTTTGTTCATTTAAAGGACATGGCGACGATAATGATGATGACGACGACAGTTGTCTATGATTTTCTTTCTTGCAGATTCATAGTTTTCTCATTTTTTATCCTCCATATACATATGTAAGTATTAAAAGAAGAAAATCCTTCAGTCCGTTAGTGTGTTAAGCACTTGACTTAAGTTACTGTGTTAATGAGTGAAAAAAAAACTGGGGCATTGTGGACATTTTTCCACAAGAATATCAAAGAATCTTAAGATGAATGGTTGCTGCAGTTGGAATTAATTTAATTTACATGTAAGGGCTATATACATTTAAATAGAGGGACTTTGCGTACATGCAATATATGTATATACATAATACAGATATAAACCTGTTATGTATTAGAAATTATTTCCCCTCATAGGAATTATTGTCACTAAGTTCCACAATTCATGATTACTTCATCCCCGACTTCGGATAATTTTATATAATTTTTTTTACCTCAGAGAATTAAAAACTCCGGAAAACCTAAACTCAGAAAGGAATTAATAATAGCAAAAAATACTTGTAACGTTATTTTTACCAAGCCAACTACAAACTACTTCATAGTAAATGTCACATCCCATTGCGTCAAAAAGTTTCCATTGACCCAACGTCAGGATTCGTGGACACAGATGAAAGAGTGAATAAAAGGAAAAACTATTCCAAAAACAACTTGCACAAAGTGTATTACAACTTCTTATGGCACTGTTGCTCTCAAGGGTTGTCTAAGAAATATATTAAATTCTTTAACATAATTTTTACGCTACTTTTCTACGGTTTTCAAATATCATAAAAAAACACATACAGAGGTATTGAAAGAGGGAAAGTACTTGTGTGTACATATATTCTAGTTTAAGTTATAAGGTAGAAAAAAGTGCCTTAATTTTTTGTCCTTATCTTAGACATAAATTCCTTCTGCATATCTGAAACCGATTCCTTGTAACCGCGAAGAAAGCACTTCTAAGGATCATCCTGTTTTCAAAGTAAAGTTCCCTTAATTTTTGTTATAATGAAAATTTGAATTTCGCTTCTAGGGATCATCCTACAGACCCCAAGTATTAGGCTGCAGTCGCATATATAGACAGACCGCATTGCCAGACCCACTTTTTTCTACTTCTCTGTAATGATATTGTCCAAATTCATCAATTTGAAGATCGAAAAATGCAAACAGAATCTTAAAAACAACATGGACAGCAAAGAAGTTTTAGATAACGATGGATTGACTTTTTTATACAGCGTGTCCCAGTTAAGAGGTACATGCATCTAATCCTTTAAGGGGAGATTCCTGAAGTTCCAGCGAATCCTTTTCCAAAGTGAAGAAAATCTGTACAATAATACTTCCTTTAGAAATGCGGCAAAGTCCTACAAAATGTACATAAGTGTCGGAAGTAGTTTGCTCTTTGGAACAACTATTTGTGAACGAATTCGAAAGATAACTCCAAATGTAAATTTATTTCCACTGGATAAAACTGATTGGTTACAATTGAACATAAGCCTTTCCCATTTAAATTATAAATTCGGTGAAGCTAACAATATGTTACCTTCAGTATCGCAGCACTTTACCTAATTCATCATTACCAGCAGACCCCGTAACATTATTCCACTACCGCCCGTATTTAATCAAGAACTTTTCTACCCCTGCTCAAACAATTTATTACATTCGCTAACCGAACAAAATACATATCTACATGTACATACTTTCCTTGAACTGGAAAACTTTTGAATGCACTAACCCAACCCTCAAAGCGTACATCTTAGCCCCGACTAACTTATTAACTTGGTAAAACTTCTTGCACTCTTGCTTACCATCAACTACACCTGGAAAATCATCCGGCAAATAGCTTTCGAATAATATTACGCACCACAACTGGGGGGGGGTTATGTTCCGTTACTACCATCCCGACACTGAACAACTATTTAATGAATCAAACCCAATCTTAAAACTTTTCACTAAACATGCTAACACGGAGTTTTAGAAAACGTAGGTACCTAACCGCCTCTGGGGGTAAATTTGTTCTGACTGCGTGATACTTGTTTTGAAAATATTCCTTATCGTTCCCCAAAATGAGTCCTTTTAAAGTTTTCAGTGGTATTTGCATCTAGAGTTAGAAATTTAACGTGGTTATTCACATTTTGTTAGTCGTTGGTCCTTTTTTTTGCGGTAAAAATCTCTTTTGGTATAGAGCTAAGGGGTGTCCAAATACTGTTGGTCATGAATGGCATTTTACCAAACGATTTGGCTTGTAACAAGTGCATGATAGCATGAGTGCAGTGAAAACAACATCGAAGTTTGACGTTGATTCCCTGAACTAACATCAAGAGTATTAAATATTTCAAACGCATTTATAGCTTTAAGGTATAACCTCAAGAAGTTGATCTCTTTTACAAACATTATTTCAAGGCAACTGCTTACTACCATCTGTAACCATAAATTCAAAAATCTAATAAAAACAATAAGCGTCATTAAGACCATAAATTGGATGCCATATCTTTGCAGAGCAATCTTAACGACCAATCATTTCACCGTAACCTTGATAACAGCACCGCTCCCTAAATATTGATGGAGCCGTATGCTGCCAACAAACTGTCTGGAATTCAGTTTCATTTAACTGACTACAGGGATCTACTATACTTGACGCAATTCATAGTATCCACTTAGGTGTCATAATACTGTTCATTGATTATCGGTGAATTGCTTCTTTTGCTGTTGTCCTTCTGAGTTGATTTCCCGATTCGATATTAAATTTCACATCAAAGGCTATGAGACAAGAGATAGAGCTTTCGATGTTTCCATAACCGAAAGTAATCCCTTCCGTACTGCAAATTCAATTTCCATAGTGACTATATGTATATCCCAATCCCATTTATGTACATTCATCCTCGTACTCGTATTGACATTCGTTCGATGGCAATCGATCATTTTCAAATGAATTATGCCAGTTACAAGGACATTGAATATTGAATCGGACAATGATTGCCAATGGTTTGCCCTAACTGGAATAATAGAAAGGTAACTTAGACTTGGCAAGGGATTAGGAAACATAATATGTAATCGAGTCCAAGTGTGTCAGCTGTAAATTGTATACTCAAAGTAAATATGGCACTGCATCAGAAAAATTGTTTTTCTATATTCACATGAATGTCTGGCAGATACTCGTACATGCCAAGTTCGATTCGGGAAGATTTTAACGTCATACATACATGTTTGGCAAAGATTTGTGACCTTAATCTGTTCGGAGTTTCGATGATGGATGCGAATGTTGAAGTTGTTTACTTATTTTGTAAAAAAAGTAGGTTGTAGGTGGAAACGTACGTTGAACTTGAAAATTCTTCTACGCTAAATATTTAATATTTTCTAGAAACTGATATATTAGTATTTACACTGATTAGAGGCCTTCGCAGTTCAACGTACGATCTTCGCTAAGCAGCTAGGAATTTCACCTATAATTTTAATCATCGGTCCAGTTACTAATGCATATCAAGAATGTAGACGAAATCCCTGTATGGTTTTTTTTTTATTTTATTTATTCATTATTCTTAATTTAACAAATTTGAATTTTAATGCAAGAAGCATTCTTTTCTTGTGGAATTATCAGCTAAATCTCTTCTGTAAAGTAAAATAAAGTTTAATCCAAACCTTCAGGTTAAAAGCCGCCTTTATGCTTAAATCCTCAAGTCAAACTTCAGCTATTTGTACTTGTATAAAAGTGTAGTAATACACGACATCTTGAGCCCACTTTTTAAAAGTATAACTTTTCCAAAATTTTTACTAGAAATCGAAAGAATTTAACAACATTATTAGTCCTTGAAGTTTTCTATAATCCACCTAAACAGCATACATTTTTTTAGAATATTTTTTACAAAAAAAAAAAAAAGAATTTCTGAAATCTTTCAGTCGTTCACTTTATTTAATTTCATCGGATCTTTATATCCACATTTAAAATGGGGCCTTATTTCATTATAAAGAATTACCCCATTTTTGGGGCATTTTTACGTTTTTCATTTTGGATTCTAGTTTTGCACAACCCTGTTGATTGATTGTGGTAGCTGACCAAGCTTGGTAAAACTAATCCTGTTGCTTAGCATAGAACAAATTTGTATAGTTGTTTGCACATACGTATTTTTGAGAGAAAAATACAGCACCAGGTGAAAACAGTTTTGAAATCCGCCTACTGCGGATAAAAAAAAAATAATTGTGATCAAATACATATTTAAATATTCATATTATCTACAATTCACCCAAACATTATTATATATGACCACGGCTACTTTTTGGAGGTGTTTTCAATATATGGACAAAATAACTCTATGGAAATTTAGCTCACATTTTGTGAAACAAATCCATATTCTTCCAGATTTCGAGCAAAAATATGAATTTTTGAAAAAGATAATACTGGTACTGCATACATACGTGACATATGGATGAATGGAAGGATAGGCATGACTCAATCGACATAGCTATTGATATTGATTACAAATATTATTATACATTTATGTAAATACACTATAGGTTCTATCTTGATTGTCTATCTATATTACAAACTATGGACACTTAACGTACGCATACATATAATGCACAAAATTATGAAAGGTTTAACTCGATTTATAAAAGGAAACTCGATTATCACTCCAGTAATATTTTAATATCCTAGAGAAATTGATTTTTTTAATTTAATAAAACTAAATTGAACGCTGATCCATGCTAATTGGGTGAAAAGAAAGAAAATCCCATTATTTCAAAAAAAGGGTCCTTTTAGCTGATTGATTTATTGTACCTGGAAAACTGTAATCTATATCGGTCGGTCTATTATCCTATTATGTACTTAGAAACCAAGTTAATTATTAGAAATAATTTGCCGAGGTTTTCGCACTCAATTTAAATAAGGTTTCACGGCAGGAGATAAATTAAGAAATAAAGAAATTTAAATTGTCTGCATTATTTCCGAAGGTTGGTAATACAGTATAGTATACATACATTCATATGTACAAATATAATTTTTATATGACAGTTTGATTTGATGCTATTTTACGTAGATCAAATTTTATGACCATAACTTCGAACGTTTGAGGTTTTTAAATAAAAAGTTTCATCAAAATCGGGTTTTTAATGAAAACGCCCCCAAAATGTGGGCGTGGTTAAAGGCAATGTAAAGGTGAACTGTAGCCGATCATTTTATTTAAATATTTGGTCTTAACAAAAATTTTCAATTTCATGTAAAATTGTGAAGTTATTAAAAAGTGGGCGTAGCAATGGGCGCAATTAAATTTTTTTTACAAATGTACTGTATCTTTTTCTCAAAAGACCAGATTTGAAATTGTATCCTCCTAGCTCAAAGTTTAAGCTCCAAAAACTAGGGGCACTTGGATAGACAGATGGAAGGACGGATGGACATGACTTCGCTATTGATATTGATCACTTTATAGGGACTATTTCAATTATTTCCCTATGTGACAAACTATGTATCGAACTCATTATACCCTGATAACAAGGTATAAAAAAATACAGTATGCCACACCAAAAATAAGTAGTTCTGATAGAAAGGCAGTAGGACAGGTTATTATACGATCCCCTCCAGGCGGATTGTATCTTTTCCATTTGTTTGTTAATTGCACTCAGAAGAAGTGAATTTTACGAAATTCATTTTGTCCTTTTATAAGAAAACTGTACCAACATTCGTCAAGAAATCGAGAGGCAAACATATTGAAATTAACAAATTTTAAAGAGGAGCCGAAGCTAGATGCCCAAGACTACCTCAATATCCCAAAATTATCAAATTTGTAAGAGGCAAAATGGATAGATCAATATAATGCAGTTTGTAAAGCTTCAATACAATTGACGACAATGCGGTTATAAGAGAAATAGGTAAGGAGAGGCAGTTAAGTATTTATAAAGGTAGGTAGAGGAGCTTGTTGGTTGAGACTAAAAGTATAAAACTTCATGAATAACTAACTGCACGATATCGGTAATCATCACAACAAAAATGGATCAGTTATTATTTTATCAAATTGTAGAATCAAGAATTTCCATACAATGCTTTAGTCCGTATCTAAGCAGTCCTTCCCGACACTAACACTTTGGTATTGGGACCAAAAACGCCAGCTCCGACACCAAATTCCATCTTTGATTTATAGGGTTCGGAACTATATTATGTCTATACTATGTATCAAATAACATTCAAAGACAGTAAGCACTAATCTAATGCCGGTGATAGTGCAAAACATGTCCCCTCTAAGAATTGAGTCAATTATTTCCAGGCGTCCACAAGATCTTCTCGTTCATACTCGTCTTGCTTATAAAGATTTTAAGGAGTGAGAGCACAATAAGAGCTTCCTAGTGCTCTCGTGGGACAAATGCGCTAAGGACATATAATACGAAGACAAGCAATACTTTGTTGCTTTACCATACAATGGCCACGTACGAAACAAAGGGTCTAACCATCATAATATACATAATTCTTCAACTGCAGTCAGAGACATCGGTCTTCCTCCGGTGGAGGAAGCAATTGTTTCAATCTTCACCATCTATTGAATAGTCTCTACGAATGACTGATATCGAGTCGTAGCAGGTAGTATCACACACTCAATGTCGAGGAGGACTAATAACTTGGAGTGGAGTGCCCTTTCTATTTTGACGAGATGATGGAGACCATCTTCCTTCTACTTGCCTTTTCTGTACGCATACTAACAAGAATGCAGACGGTGCTACAGTTTTAACCGACTGCTAATATGAACATCAATATCTCCTGTAATTTAGGGACATTTGCAATTTTCTACACAATTTTTCGAATAACATTATATAAACATCAGTAAATACATTTATCATGTTCTGCAGTGATTGAAATGTTATAACTAAATTGCCTGTAACCAAGAAGTTTTGTATCGAAACGCACCTAGAACCCAAATCAAATAAACTGCAATTTCTTCCATATGTAAATATGGAATACATACATAGGTGTATGGGAGAAGCCATTGCAGTATCTTTTAATTGCATCACCATTGGAAATTCTGGTGCAATCCAATCGATGGTTACCCTTCCAAACAGTTCAGTTTAAATGGTTCAGATGCCAAGCAACTTCCTAATATATTACCATATGCATCACAGTCCTTGTCGTGCAGTTCCTCACCACCATGGTTCAGAAGCTCATATATGTACGTAGCTGCCACATGTTATGAACCCACACCACTGCGTCGCACATCGCTACACAGAGAAAGATTCTCGTTCAAACCAAAACTTGCTGCGGTTTAGTTTCTAAATGCATGTCCCCATTTGAAGTTCAGTTTGAAACAGAATCTTTGAAAATCATTTGCTTCTTGTGGTCAGAAACCAATCTTTAAGCAGTATGACTCCAATTTCGAACTAAAGTTGATTGCTTCTTTGGGGCGTGGAAAATTAGCAAACGAATGTGTTCATTTTTCATCAAACACAAAACACAAACAATTTCGAATTCTAAATCAGACCTCACTGAAACAGAAATCTCACTGATTGTTACAAAGTATCCTCCTTTCACTATCGAAAGAGCCATCCAACTTGAAATAACAGAAAGCAAGAGAATTCCTCACAAACACCAACAAAACAAAGAAAAAGTAAACCCCATCTCTGTCCTAATTAAAGAGTAATTAACAGCATCCTTTTGCCGAAAAAAAAACCTCTTCACAATATGCTGCTTTGTCGGAGCAGACCCAGTCGGGAACATCAGGGAAGCCATCAAGAATTCAGACGTATTATACGATGCAATAGCCTTTTTCCGACCCGTATGCCCATTATTCACTGAGAGGGCCTGGACGCCTCGACGGAAGCAAATGCTTTTGACAGATCTACTCTACTCCCGGCAACCCTCATGACCGGCGGAGTGGGCCATCTGAAATAGGCCTTTTGGTAATACCATAAGTTCTCATTCGCTCTGTGATCCTAATTAAATCATTCAGTACGTCCGAATCCTTTTTTTTTTTTTCATTTTCCCACGCGTTGCCCACCCCTATTTGCGTTTCAGTCGGAAATCATAATTAAAATTTTAACAATACCTACATCCACAATAAAGCTTTAAAATTCATTTCCCAGAAATTAGTTTTAATTAATAACGAGCACTGGGGGTCTGATCTTACTCCTGCGGCTCGGACATTGGTCCCTAAATCGCATTAACTGGGTGGCTCTAATCAATTCACATGTCCTTAATATACCTGAAGCCCACCTCTATCGCTTTGAATAAATGGAGTGCGAATGACAGAGTTAACAATTATGTATAGTATGTGTACGAAAATTTGAAGGCAGCACTGTTGAAATGAAATGATGGTGCCTCGAGCAAATCAAAATCAGGTGGGGTTTTATGTGAATGTGTGTACTATGATTGAATTTTAATTGTAATTTGATTACAATACGACCTGCAGTGGTCAGTGAAGGATGTGAAATGAGTGGCTTGTAGCCCCTCTACTGTTGAGTGGAAGTTAATTTAAATGTTTCATTTCGGTTCCAGGGGATAGTAATATGAACTTCCGTGACTTAGATGGGGGATTGTTGTTATTAATATTTGGATTATAAATGTTTTCACTGTCGGTGGTGGTGTTTTGTTTTAGACTCTCACTCTAGTGTCCATATTTTGATTATTATGTATTAATTTTTCCATTAATCCAATGAATGACAAAGTGTTCATTTGCGAGGGATTAACATAAATCGGGTTGGGTAAAGGTACATTATTTTTGTTTGTTCTGATTTGTAGGTAGAGTTTATTTGTATGCTTGCCTGGCTTAGTACTTTGATATAATTAAATACCATCAACTTGCGGAAACTATAAATTACTTAACAAACTACATATGCAGGTGTTTGTTACAGATTTTTTTCTTGGAGTGAATTGCGAAGTTTGAAAGGTGACGACATATCTTGTAGGCAAAAAATAGCGTCTAAATATAGTGTTTCCAGGCAAATATTTTGAAAGATAACTCCTATCAAGTTTTGTTACCGATTGTTCATAGTAACGGGAACACCGACACAGCATGTTCCAAAAGGTGAAATATTACTGCTGGAAGCAACCGTTTCGTCAATGATAACCATCCCAGTTTGGGTTACCACATCCAGACAGGAAGGAAAAATACACTTTATGTACAAAGTCAGACTTTCAGCACTTCTAGTTGACACCAATCATCATGCTTAAGGGACTATGTAGCTGGGTACTTACATAGATTATTTAGGAATTGATACACTACAATGGACTATAGTTGTAATTCTACTTCTTTGTTCCAGTTCCAAAAACTTAAATATAATGCGCATTTACTAGAATATCTTCCAGACAACATTATTTTACAGTGTTCGAAATAACTCAGGGGTTAGTGCGTTAGACTACTAAGCTGGAGGTTCATGGTTCGAGACCCAGACAACAGCAAAAGTTTTTTTCGCAGCCTCATCTCTCTCGAGAATCTGATAAATATCTTACTCTCAATAAGACTGTCATAAAAGAAGTTTCTTATAAAAATTGCCCTTCGAACTCGACATTTAAAAGTACGCCCCTTCCATTCGTGTAAACAATATAATAAGCACAACGCGAGTGGCTTTGAGAAGCTATAGCCCCTAGGTCCTAGACTATATACATATGTCTATGATATGTACATAAGTGATGCAGAGTTTATGTTGAAAAATAACTTTGCTTTGTAAAGTACACAATTTTCATGCTTGGAACCAAAAATTTCAAAATACCAGTCCCAGATAAATTGGAACTTTCCCATGTTTCCTCCCACCTAAGAGAGATGTGTATCAAAGTCTGTATTGGATTGCATTTGTCTCCTCATTTCAGTCCCTGTTTCGATGCAGACCAACATTCCAATATGTCAAACGACAGGAGCTCTTACTGAATTGAATGAGATTATGAGTTTTACTGCGGATATTTTGTGGGTGGTATTCTCCCAGAGGAAATTGAGTGCTTAATTGACATTTTGACCGCCGGGATTTTGTGTTGACTCATTTTCTCAGGCGATGATGACAGCAACGATAGTCGTAAACAATTTTTCGCCTTATCTTTTCTCATGGTCATTTTCAGGAATTTTTCTTTTTTTTTTGCACATTTAATCGGATTATACCCGTTTAGCGATGACGAGGAAATGAAACGAAAGGATTTATGACTGAGTGATGTATATGAAGAAGTACTTTTGGGCGATGAGTGGCAGGAATGATTTGGTGACGGTCTAGGGATGAAAAGGTTGTTTGTGGGAAATTTAATAGAAATTTTGGCTCGTAGTCACTGGAAGACAAGAAGTTGTGAAGGATATGAATTCTATCTGCTTTCAGAGAGTAAACAGTAAAATAAATTGCTGCAGTTAATAACTTATAACTTCTGTACGTGAAGCGCTGAATATGTGTTTTCAGATTTTCGTTTGAGATAGGAATTACTACATCGTCTACATCCTTTTCTCTCCAAGATAAGTGGGAGGTCGCTCAATACAAGACATCAACGAAGGGTATATACATAAAACTATGTCTTGTGGTGCATGTCTAGCAACACCGCTAGACCCGCAGCACCGGACAAGTTTTTGGGACAAACGTGAGAGTTATTTCTGATTTGTGTATGAAGACTACATCAGAGATGAAAATATCCTTGGTCTGCTGAATTTCAATGCGTATTACTAATAATAATAAAGTAACATTTATTATATACCCACTGTTTTAAACATAAATTGGTAGTCAGTATCTAATGACCCAGCTCAAAGGATTATAATATAGCTTTGTGAAGTAACTAAAAATTCTCGGTCTAACTAAGAATGTGGAGAGGATCTAACGAAGACTGGAAACCTCAGAGAATAAATGATTTTCCTCAAAGAAGTATCATTCCAAGAGTCTATATGTTCAACATTATAAAATAGCCATAATCGAATCAAACTGTGGAAAGATGTCTGATTAAAGATGAATCTGATATGCAGTGATTCAGAGATTCTATGTACGAGCACTATAACAAAAGGAGTAACACAACATCTTCTAGAGCTGACTAGACCATGCGTAATGGTCTAGTGACAGACAATGTAATAAACTTTTTACTTACTTCGGTGGCGCTCCAGTTCAGAGTGAATCTGAGCTAAATCGGGTGAGATTCCCTTTTACTTATTGGAACCTATGGAGGGATATTCCTCTGGTGAATTGTCCTTTGGAGTTCGAATACTCTGTGTATCGGAGCGCTAGTGTCTATTCACTCTTCATACCTCAGCCATATCAAACTCCTACTTCAACGCAAATGGGACCAATAACTTACAAATACAAATTTTCGGCGCAACAGCTCCATGGGACCCAGGGTCTAGCTTCTCACAACCATTGGTGTTGTGTTGTACTCTTTACACTGTTTAATGCCGTATCCGAAGGGTAATTGTTTATTTGAGAAGCTTTTTCATGACAGTTTTATTCTCGGATGTTTGTCAGATACTCGCGAGAGGTGGGGCCGTGAAAGAACCCCTCGCTCCGTATTCCTACGCACTAACCACTTGAGCCACTGTGCCCAACAACTTACAAAGAATTTTTCAGATTTCCAATATTTTTAGTAAACTTTGTGTAGAGTATATGGTGGGAACGAGGGCAATATAACCAAACATTCGGAGAACACTTCTTCAACAATGTTGACAACAGAATCACCGTAATTATGTAGTTTAATGAGGCGCTAAGTAACCGCTTAAACTAATTCGATATGTAATAAAGTGTCACCGGACAACATACCCTCCAGACACTAGTAAATTTGTGGCGTAGCACAAAGCTACCAAATTAAATTCTCACTCCACTCGAGGGCACAATATTTAAACAACAGTAAAATCTGGAGCAGAAATAATTGGGGGAGGAATGTTAGTTCTGCTCCCTACCTCCGGATATCCAAGCAGCATCCGGAACAGCTCGTGCACACAAATGTATTTACATATAGGTATATTTGTCACCTTAATGATTTATCCTCAGGCTATGAAAATTCTTTTCAATGTGAAATTTCTATGGAAGATGAACGCCAATATTTCTCTGTAATTGTTATGCGAGAGCCCCCCTTAAATGTCCAGCACTACCGGTATATAACTCCAACACCATTGAACTCACTGCCAGGACCAATCCACGTGCTCCACTAAACTCCCCTCAAAACCGTAATTATTCGGTATTGAATTCGAATTTGCACCCCAAACAACGTGACACACGAAAAACTCCACCTAACTTCAGCACTACCGCCGTGTTCGTGTTGAAATAAGATTAATTGCTTTTAAGTCAGCATAAATGGCTTCCCACCCCCCGGCTAGCTAATGGGTGGTTTAGGCGTGGAATATAAACTGATTTGTTAAAATCTCATTAGAACCGAGAACAGAATTAGGTTTCTAGTTGGTGTTTTCTTTTCTTGTTTTTTTTTTTTTTTTTTATTATCTCAAAATCCGAGTCTGACCGATAAACATAAGAAATCAAACCACTATTGGTACATACTGGGAATCATTCCTTTCATTAATATCAATTAGCTAAAGAGGGATAATGAGTTTTGTGTATGGCTTCGATATTTTGCAACTCCCTCTGGTCGACGAGTGAAATTCCTTGATTGTAGGTACCTTTTATACGTCTGTTTGTATGTAGTACTAGTTTTTAAATGCTAAGCAAATTTAAGAATATCTGTTGGTATGGATAATTTCGAGGATTTGTAGGCAATTTACATAAATCTAATTAATACTCACCTTTCAGAGCTTAGCAGATGGGTACTACGGTAAGAGATATGAAATTTTAATTTATATTTAGGAGCATTTTCCAAATATGGATTATTCAGGTTTCGCTGAGTTGCGTGGCTTTAATTTATTTGGCATTTAGGGGGACCCTGGTAAAAGGTGGCATACACAGGAAAAGAAAAAAAAAAACAACGAATCTTATGACTACTGGCAAAAATGTAATTAGCTACTCGCTGAGATGGAATTTTAATGGAAAATATTTATGAGAACATTTAGAGCAAGGTGCAAAGCAAGCCAGCAAATGTTATTTTATCATTTAAGAGAAAATTTGCTTAGTTGCTAATTTGCTTCGTTTTTTAATTTATTTTAGTCTGTGAGCACCTGTTTTGGGGGAGAAAAAATTAAAACCGCAGACTTTCCTATGTAGTATATCTATAATATCTGGAAATTCGTTCAATCTTACCAAAAAATTTAAAAGGCTGGGTAGTAGCTACATAGATACTTGGAATTGTTTTGCAAGTGCGACAGTAAGAACAAATATTTCTTTCTGAATATTACAACTTTTTATACTTTGTATATCTACATATGTGATTGTACTAAAACGGTTGAATGTAGCATTTCGCTATTGATACTGATCACGATTATATATATTCTTTATAGGATCTATCTCGATTACTTCTCTATGTTACAACCTGTGTGCCAAACTTTATATATCCTAAGGATCCAATGTATTTCTTTGGACTAAGCTTATGATGAGTTAATGCACGGTATCCTTTATCCTTTATATACTCGTACATACATACGTCTGTATTTAGACCTTAAATTCCCTTCATAGACCCACTAAAGCCATCGATATATTAAACATTTCTTTTAGCAAATTGAATCCTTTCATCCATTGATCCACAATATTAGCTGCCAGCGTCTTATTGTGGTGTATGTGTGGTATGTATATCCGCATTTGAATGTGTAAAAGAAAAACTTTTCTCATTTCTTCCAGCTAGACAAAAAGTGTGTGTGTACATTCCAACAATCGATTTTGTAAAACCATTTCTTTTCTACATCTGGGGTGGAAAGTCTAGAGAGTAAAACAATTGGAAAGGCATCTCCTTATCACATCGTGGTGACATCATTACTCCGTAACCAGACAATCGTAAATTTAGACAGAAAAAAGTTGTCATATGTAAGTGCGTTCGGTATAAAGACTTACTTCAATAAAAGTAGGTTGTCATGTATGAAAGTTCCGAGGCATTTAATGTTAATGGTGAATCCGTGCATCAAAAACTACTTTCACATCAAGATATTGTCTTGTTAGATATAAAAAGATTGTTATTGTTGATGTGTTCATTGTTTACTTGTTACATAGGTCAATACCCTAACAATCTGTAGACAGTGTTTTATATCGCCTATTGTTAAAAACAAACAACACTTCTTAATAACAATACAAGGATATTCATTACAATCCGCTTTCATCCTCAAAACGAGCAGAACAAACAAACACTTACAAAATGTGAAAAATGTGAATTTCCCACTAGAAATTGGTGTTGAGCCTCGAGAAATTCTCATCTGTCAAAAGCCGATTATACCGTCTAACCCTCGTCTTTGTTTCAGAGTCAGTTTTACAGAAACAAAGGATCTATGTAAGACAAAAGCCTAATTCCCTGCACACACACAAAATGACGAGCACCACTCTTGTCTGACAAGCGATGGATAAAAATAAAACTCTTTGCCTGATGTGCGACATATTTGTCTCCCCCAATCCGTTTCGTTTCGTCTTTCTTTCCGTTTCCACTTATTCATTCATCATCCTTTCGGTACCCGATTTTACTTAAAAATAAACCTCTTAACACCATAACCATGCCACTACTAGGAAGGAGTTGTCTTCTTCTTCTGTTTTTTTTTTAGTTTAGTTTTTGAACTCAAAGCTCATCAACCACTAAAGTGACGGTGGGTATTCGCCAAAATTAGAGCAGTCACACAGATTTTTCCTCCTTCTGAAGGACTTGACTAAGGCAACGCGACAGAACAAAAAAAAAAAAACAAAAACATCCCAAAGAAAAGCAGCTCATTATATTGATTCATCACTTGAAGCTATTTGACCGAAAACCGACAAGAGCCATTAGCAACAGTACCATCCTTGAGTACACGAACGACATCTTTTAACCCAGAAAAAAACTATAAGATTGCATTATGCAGTTTAGGAGTGGCTGTTGGAATACACATGAAATGAGGAAAAAAACGATGTCAAGTCCTAAAATCCGATAGCAGTCAATGCAGAGAGGAGGCAACGAAGAGAGAAAAAAAAAACAGGACGTCCACAAGGGAATATGAATTCTAATGCGAAGGGATGGTACATAAACCTCAGCAATTCCTTGCTCTCCATTTTTGCTCCATTCAGCGCATTCAGTCTTTCGCCTAAACATCATCGTTGGATCGACCTCGTTTCGTTGACACTGTAATGAGCTAAAGAAGTTTTTTTTTTTTATGTGAAGAGATTCACAGCGAACGACAGAATGACATCGTTGTACCCACCTAAGTTGGCTTACAGCGGATTGGATAAATGGTTCACATAGATCCATGAACGGCTTCTCTTTTTGAAAACGAATTATTCATATTAGCCAAATTCCGAAAAGAAAATCACGGAAGAGCAAGCAACTTGAGCTCATGAATATTATGATGGTGAATCGAGTGGAGGAGGTAGATGAAAGCGATGATCCTTTTCTTTGAATTCAATTAAAAAAGAAATAAAAGATGTAAACTTTAGAAGTTACCTATATAGTTTACGGAATGCGGTTGGATAAATCTTATAGTATTGTGTGCTAAAGCGAAAAATGTGAAATGGTTACAGCAAGTGAAATAGACCAAAAGTGTAGAGCGAAACAAGAACCATTGTATTGTTGTTTGATTGTTACGAGAAGATAATAGTTTGATTGGCATCGGGTGCAACTCGAAGCAATTTTTCTGTACATACATACATACGTGTAATAAAGGAAGCTCGAAGAATGGATATGTACAGTGAAGGTTCTTGTAACCTTAATTGACAGTGAGACGCTTTATATCGTGTTAGTACCTCGACTCGAGTTTAACTTGATACCCTATTGAGAGTGGGGAAGCGTATCCTACCTTCCTTCAGTCAAGAAAATATGTGTTTTCAAATTTCAAAAGATGCTTTCTCCAATCGTCTGGGTGGTAACATCACATAAAACCAAGTAAAACATTATACATAGAGTCAATTCGATATATGACTCTTATTAAAAGAAGAATCACTTTTTCTTATATGTTGGCCCACTTTTGTTCGAAAGCTCTTTCATAAGTAGTACAATTAGCAGTTTTGTAAGCTATTCTACAGCTATGATACGACACGAGTGTGTTAGATACTTGTATATACTAAATGTGTACCCATTAACTCATCACCACAAGAAGGGCAGCACAAGCGGGTAATGCGAAAGGTAATGAGATAAGTAGGTACCTACTGGAGCGTGTCGCCTGGCATTGTCAGAGGTAAGAGTGATTTTTAAATAGAAGACAGGTTGTCAAGCATATTCATTTACTCTTGGAACAATGGAATACCAACTTCAGTGGAAACAATCTAAGAAGTTTGTTCACAAATCAACTCGCTTAAGTAAACAAAAGGCGAATACCGGGAAATTACTTTTCACCTTCAACAGCAACTTAACTAAGGAAAAATATTATGTCTATAGAGAGCTATCGTTGATTTTTAATCGACACTAATTGACCAAAGGAGAGAATGACGATAAAATGCTGCTTTCTCCAGGGCAGAAATAATCACGAAATGGGGTTGAAAGTGTCCAGAGGTATAGCGATACATTCCAAAATCTTACGCCAGATGTATGTTATGTTAATAGTAAGACTGTCCCCGTTTCGTGAGTAGTGTATCTTTCAACTGAGGTTCTATTCATGGAAAACCCCAAAGTTCACAAGCGTCTAGCAAACGTCTGAAAAAACATAATAATAATAGATAGACTGATAGAATATTGACTTGATGATGAATCTGACAAAGAACACGTTTTTTCAGAAATAGAACTACGTTTGTAAACAAGAGCAACAATGAGTAACAATTTTCCTTACTCTAAATAAACATTTCTTCATTCAATTTGGTATATCTACAGAATCCTCTTTAAAGTAAAATTGTTCGGTTCTAGCAAACCATTCATAAGCTTTATCCTTTTAGTACTATGGATATATAGAGCAAGGACAAGATACACTTGCCGTGGCTCTTTTACCAAATATGTTTATTCCCTAGCTTTATCTTAATATGTATATACATACAAACGGTATTCCCTTTGATAAACTCCCAATATCCCACCCGCCTGCGCTAGTCTTACCTAATACTCAAATCCTTACTATGTACCGAAAAAGTATCTCCCAAAAGCAACAGCATCTCGTCACCTCATCACCAAGGTGAGACGATGTGCGTTGAAGTGGATTCTTCCGCACACTTATCCAGGGAATAATAATGGTCTTGATCCTCCTATACTTGCAAAGGAGCGCATTAAAATACAAATAAAAACAAAAGCTAAAGGTGTCCAAGGTAACTGGGGATGAGGGTAGAAAAAATAAAGGAGAAAAATAGAAAAAACAAAAAAAAACTAAATAAATACAAAGCCACCAACAAAGCGTTGTAAGGAAACTTTGTCACGTTCTTCAGCTGGTTGAAGAAGGCAGAGGTCCTTTGCCTTTGTAATCGGCGATGCGATGAAGTGTCTCGGTGCGCTTCAACAACACTCAAAATCTCAGCCTCAGAGGCGGGAAACTTTTCTGCACATCTCTCCCGTTCACCTCCCCATCTAAAACCGGATGCCTGCTGTACAGCGATTTAATAAATAATTCAAGAGTAAGTGACACACTTACACAGAGACACGTAAAAGTGAATTTCATTTCACTACGAATTCGATTGAATTGTTAAATTGTTTCAGGGGCCTAGGTTCCTTTTTTTTTTTTTTTTTTGTGGAACAGAAGATGAAGTGCGCTCCCTCTGCGTTGAAAGTACTTTCACTGGTAGCTGAATTAATGTATTGGAACAAAGAGGATTGCGAATGTATGTCTTAAGGACTTTTACTTGTGGCAAAGGACTTTTTCGTTTTAAAGGAAAGTTGGAGAAATTTGTCAGATATACACAGTCTGACGAATGTATAATTAAAATGCGTCCTTAAGAATATGACAGTGAACTCGGTGTAATGGGGATTAAGATAAAAAAAAAACGCCTCAATGGGGATCAACAAATATAGAAATGAATGTTCAGAAAGCGATTTGTCTGTGATTGAAATATCGAATGTGATTCTATGATTAACTTCAAGTCCACTTAGACTTCAGTAGTGATTTTCAAGTTTTCAAATTCTAAGAATTTTTCTCTTTGACACACCCTCTGTAATTTATCTTTTTTTTTTTTCTAGTCTATTATTTGATCTGAATACGTATTCACTTTAAGTTCTTAATACATGCATACATATGTAAGTATGTACATACATATTACATAATTTAAAATGACTTAAGAACTGAGTGTATTTGAATGGTTGGGGAATGTCTTCGAGTTCAGTTCAATACTTACTTACTTACTGCTCCCAGATACATTATTGATTAAAGCCTAGAAGTCTTTTTAAAAATATTATACATAAGAAAAATGTCTGGAGGGGATCTACTCATTAAATTCCAGAGAGCACTCTACTTAACAATCACCGAATTCCACTTAAAGTAATACAAACACTATATAAACAGGTAGAGCCAATAGGCCTTACCCTTCCAATGACATGGATGGGGTTACATTCTCATGTAAACGAAAAGTCGAGACTGGGCGCCGTGGCTCAAGTCGAGGTTCAGTCTCCAGAAAACACCTAAATTTTCTTTCAGAACTCCACCTCATGCGAGCGTCTGACAAACATTCGCGAGTATAATTATCATGCAAACGCTTCTCAGATAACAAATCGCCCTTCTCAGATGGCATTTTCCATTCGTGGAAAGAATAAAACAAGCACAACACGAATTGTTGTAAGAAGCTTCACCAAATATCAATTCCTACTTATGTTTGATAGTTCCATTGATCTATCAATATTTACCCGTTATACCATTGATTACCTATGCTAAATTATCTACAACGCCATCGACATAATTTTGTTTGATATATACTTTGGTGGTTGCACTTATTTTCCTTACTATACTAAGTGCCATCACTTTACAGAGTTCAAAGAATTTTTTTTTTATTTTTTACTCATTTTTGAACGTCACCGTCCTTTGCACTGCCTGCCATCAATTGCTTTTTCATATGAGCATGGGGTAGAAAGTCAAAGGCTTTGAAATTTGCCATAACTAAACGATAATCGCTGCCAGCAACTTTTACATCTATGTACTTACTCGCAGAGGTCCTTTGAGCTGCTATTCTTGCCATTTAAAATTACTTATTTGAACTTTTTGCTTCTCTGTTTAGGTTCTGCTGCAGGTCCTTTTGGATGTTTGTATGCCATTTTGGGTGTTTTCTCTAATTGGATTTTAAAATCAAAATTACTCTGGATTACTTGAATGGCCTATGACGATGAATGTGTATTCCTAGCAATACCTACAACCAGCACATCAAAAAAGTAAGGTCCTATTTAGTTGTTCAATATGCGTTAGTAGTCTTTAAGTACCCCATGCCAATGATCTATGATTGTTTTTCCCAACATTTACACACTTATCGAAAGCTCAAATGATTCCAGGAGAACGGGCTAACTTTACGTAATTCTTCATAACCGTTTTACGACAGATATGTCCTTTATTTCATCCAAAATTCCAAGTGTTCTTAGCAAACTTTTCATAATAAAATTAGAAACAATCTCCTTGTCAGACAAAAGGACTCCACTTTACCTTCTCGTGTGAGATGTTAATCGCACCAATCAATTAACGTCTCAATATTACTTGTAGAATAATGGACTTACCCCTAACCCTACCGACTTGTATGGTACATCTAACCTCCACTGTCAAGTTCATACTCTTCCTTTTCAAAAGAAATACTCATATGTGAGGAATTTCGGCTAAGAAAATGCTTCTAGAATATTAATCACCCTCCTAACGTGAATGCGTAGAATTATGTATGTCGAACGCAAGGATTTTCATTCTCTCTCTCATACATACACACACTCTATTATAACCAGCGGCAAACGCAAAAGGGGTTAACACAGTCGTTATTTCTTCGACGCGCTGCTTAAACTTTCATACGATTTCTAAGGAAAACCCATAAATTACCGTTAATCAATTATCCGTGAATGAGAGAATAAGATCGTTACCACAAAAGTTCGTTCGCCAAACTTCACCCGAGGG
Organism: Xylota sylvarum; assembly: GCA_905220385.1. Taxonomy (NCBI): domain Eukaryota; kingdom Metazoa; phylum Arthropoda; class Insecta; order Diptera; family Syrphidae; genus Xylota; species Xylota sylvarum. The sequence continues at coordinate 127,046,442 of LR999957.1, forward strand.
CCAACCGCCCAACCCCAGTCTCGTCGCCAGAAAAAGGGCCCGAACAAACTTATTGAAAGGATAATCGTCATAAAGCAGCAGGTCCCTCGTAGCACCAAAGAAGAAACAATAACCTCCGGGTTATTTATGGTTGGTCTTAAAGGGAGACCGACGACTAGGATGAGAGTTTGGTTTGGGTGCACGCCGCCGTCGCTATTCGATGTGGTATCACCAGAGAATTTAATTGGCCACAATTTAAACAATTCGGAAGAAATTTCGGTCGCTAAAATGATTAATTTGGAGCTTTTGACTGCATGTTGAATGGCATGTTCTTGGGATCGGTTTTATATTCGAGTTTGATTAGGGCCAGCAGCTGTTAGGCTCACATTGTGAGTAGACCAATTAAACACGAAAGGCTCTTATCAATTAATTCCTGGATAAGCGATGTGCACGCCAGACGCGAAATGCTGAGCAAATATTTTCGCACTCAATTTAGATTTTAATCGCTTTAATGGTCTTAGTTTGCTGCTTAAGCAGGAGTTGTTGCGGTTGTTTTTCTTTTTTTTTTTTTTTGATTTGTTAACATCACCACGGATGAATGGAGATGATTTTATGACCCACAAAAGACCAGAAGAACTTGGGACGTGTAAATGATTTTAACTGTTACGTGCTGTCTAATGGAGAACACATTTGTCACGCAATTGCAGCAATAAAACTGTCCACATAATTGGAATGAAGAGATTTTCCATAACAAACCAGCAGTGGGCTTGTTTTTAAGTGGAATTCTTCGTGGTACCACGGAAGAGGATGAGTAGAGTGTGAAACGAGTCATTGAAGGCAGTGAAGAATAACAGAATAGTCTCGTTGCACTTTTTTTTTTCAGTAGTACCTAATGCTAATGAGTGGATAGTGCATTTAACTACTAAGTAAGAGTTTCAGAGTAAGAATCTCAGAATAAAGACAAACCCAGTAAAAGTGTGGCATTTCCAGAAGTTCATATTCTCATACCTTCTTCTTGCTAAAACTAGGTGGTTTGGTCTTTAAGATTGGAGTGTAAGATAATGCTTCGGATACCAATTACAATACCTCAATTATTTTTGGGTTACCGATGCATTCATTACGTCCTGTCGCTTAGTTAGGAAATTGCTCCGAGCCCAAAGTTCTATGTATGAATAATTCAACCATAGTAGGGTAAAATGCATTTTGCCGTAGTTCAATGTTTAGACTATTGAGTGCGAGTTCGAGTTTCGATTCCCAGATAACAGCAAAGTTATTTTCTTAAGTTCCACCTCCCGCGACCATCTTACAAACAACCGAATGTATAATCATCACGTCATGAAAAAAAAATATTTGCATTTAAACGCACTGCGACTTAAAACATCCTTTGTGGCCCCTACCTGCCGTTGTTGTTATTCGCCTAGAGCCCCTTGTTCAGTTAAATTTCTGTTTCATGTTCTCGAAAGCACGAGTGATACAAACTTCATCTAACAATGAGTCCTGACGATTTTGTTGCTCATTATAAGACGACGTTCTGTCGTAGATGAGATCTACACAAATAGTGGACAAGTTTTGCCACATAAAAATTACCTTTGATTAATCCTGCTTACTCTAGAGTTGTGATCTCCGAATTTAATCATATCTACAAGAGAATTTAGATACATACATACATACATACATACATATATAGATGGATACCCTTCAACAACCATAATGGAACAGCCTACTTTTAACAATAAATTTTCTCGCCTCTGGGTGAAGTTAGCTGCGGTTCGTTTGACTTTTCAACTTTTCTATACTTAGTAGACGCTTCAACGACTTCTGTACATTTTCAAATTTGTTATAAAAGTTTGCGTTCCATTGCAATAACTTTACGTGAGCTATTTTTCGATTTTCATTCCAAAACCATGCTTAGCATTGAAACCCAGTTCTGGGTCAATGGCTTCGTAAATAAGCAAATTTGTTATATTTGGGCAGAAAGTCAGAAAGCAGAAGCCATTCATGTATCCCATTACACGATTACACCCAGAAAAATTTAATCGAACTTTGAATAAAGTGCTATTTTCAAAAACGTACTAATCAAATAGTCTAATGATTGATTAGACTAGTGATTGGATGCCTTTGTACTTTTTTCTTTAGAGCTACATATCTCAAGTCCATGATCTATACCAATAAAAGAGAGACTTTAAACGACCTCAGGACAGTTATCGAAATTGGGTTCACTGCATTCGGTCGTTGCGGACATTTCCGTAAAGGACATTCGAATGATATTGTTTTAATGTTCCATTTTTTGATATTTCAAACAAATAGCTTCCTTCTCACAAGAGTTTCATGTATGACCTTGATAATTTTGAAGGACCAACGGACAATCGTATAAGGAGTCATGGTTTCGATGTGGTATTGGTAGTTGTAAAGGAGGAAAATTATTTGCAGTACAATACATAATGCGTTGTTAGGTTAGGTAAAATTAGGCTATAAGGTATATCATGTTACATGGTTTTGTTTCATCACTTGGAGACTTAAAAATTTATTCTTTTATAAAACCGAACCTATCACATATCGTTATCCACCCGTTCATGGAACAGTTTTTGCTGCTAAAGAGTTAAGTAAATCCAATATCTCCGATTATTACTAGATATCTCTTTGCTACTTTCTAAGAACTTCGATTTTAATATACCTAGACGTTCCTTCTTAAGTAGGAGTGCAAATGCCGCTTCATCTCCTTATTTTCTCATACATATGTACATATATCGTTTAACTAAACACTCCATTTTAGGATTCGTAAAGTCCGATGTAGCTATAAGGCTATTGAGTTTAAATTCTTCATCCATTCCCTTTAGGATTTTTAGTACCTAACTCTGCATGTTCAAAAGTGAGGTGGCCTGTTTCTATGCACGATTATTTCCTAAAGCAGAGCTTTTTTTTTAATAGTCCACTTTATGAATAGATTCAGCTTCTGAGAAAAAAATTATAGCTAGCAATTATTTTGTGTATTAAAGAGTCCACTAATACCCCGTAACAAAGAAAAGTCTGATAATTGGTGTCTCTTGGAAGACGTCCTGTTCACTCCTGTTTTTTATTCTTACTTTGAAATTAGTTAGTGTTGAGAACGATCTCAGTGTAACCTCAGAAGAGGCTTTATAGTGTAAACCTTCGAGTTTCGGTAGATTGGATTAGTTCACTGATTGTTTATAATTTATTTGTAATCAGGTTACCTAATTTTTTACCGACACTTTTACTCTTTTCTTTATGAAAATTTTGATGAGTTTGTTGGCATTAGGAAATGGTCCCTTTTTCTCCAGTTCAAAGTGGAGTGTTTTTTTTTTTTAATTTGATGATAGGATGCGCAATGGCTGCGTTTATGATCCTATTCTTGAGCATATTTTCAATCTATGTACCTACCTAGTCGGAGGCGAACTTTTAAATCGTATATTTCCTTTGTAATTAAGACCAAAATTCAAAGTGGAGCTAGTTTTAGATATATAGATACATACATATGTACAACCGTCTAACATGACTTGAGGGACATAAATAGTTAACATTAAAACCAAAAATACCAAACTTGCCACCGTTTGGGTAATTATAATTCTTATTAATATGTATTCCAAACAACACCCCTTCGCAAGAATAAATTTATTTCTCATAAGCAAATGCTTCATTTAGACCTAATCGCATGCTAAGAAGAAAACAATTTTTTTGTTCCTGAAATCATGTCAACCTCAAGCTCTATACAACATGTTCATGCCCGAAATACATTTTCCTTTCCGCTTCACAATAGTCACATATGGTACAAAATTCTATAAGCGAAAAGTATAAAAATATATAAATATTTATAAATGACAACTTTGTCATCATCAATGTGACATCCTGCAAGTGAGATCTTCACATATCTCGCAACATTCTCCTAATTGACTGATCAACCGCAAAAAATCCCTTCTTATACAGTATCTATCACCAACACCAACACCTCATCACAACCATCATCGAGTTTTTTTTTTTTTTTTTTTCAGTGTTATGACATCAGCAGGAGACGGAAAAACAAGAAAAACATATTTTACTCGGTGCGTAAATTACCGCTCCCCAGGACATAAAATAGAGCGCGACCGAAAAGTACACCAGGAAATATGGTGAAAATATGGAGAAACCAGTGGAAGGGACCTATTAGCTGCTTGGCTGCCTCCCTGTTCCTACACCGATAGGATTTTCGCGGCGCGTACGTTAACCATATTTCATTTGTGGAAAGAGCCGCTGCTGTGGCTGTGGCACCCCTTCACATATGTATACGACGAAAGCAGAGTAAAATTGAAGCAAAGTCAAGTTTTCTAGCACTAGGACGCGCACAAAAACGGAAGTGAATTTTTTTTTTTGGTAGGTAGGTACCTATAAATCTCGCACCCCTTTCTAGCGATATGGTGGCGGCGCAGCTTTTTATTACATTTTTAATATTCAATTGGCTTCGTTCGTTGGTGGTTTGTTTTAATTAGGAAATGCTATGCTCTAAAATGAGTGCGAATTGGGGAGTGGTGCGATGTGTGTGTTTGGCTAAGGGGGTTAATATTGTGCGAAAGCTCTAAAATGAGGTTAACAGGGCTTCGTAAAAAAATCGTCAAGGTTGCCATCATAAATACCTCATATGGGTTCATTAAAAGTGGTGTTAAACTTTTTTTGTGTCACTATCGAATGACTGCCCATAAATTGCTTAATGGTATTCGAAATGTGTGAATAGTAGCAGGCTCTTGTTTTGTAGGTTTTTAACGGCTGTAGGGTTTATGGGTTGAACTCAGTTTACGAGAGCTAAGTTCAATTAGGTAAGGATTCTTAATTTAAAAATCCTGCTCTTGAGAATCTAGTAGCGGAAGACTATTCGAGTTAAACTGAACTGTTTACCAATGTGCTAAAAATGTATGTCTCCTGACCATAGAAGTTTTGTATTCGATTAAGATCATAGTATAAGAACTATGTACTAATCTAAAAAAGGATGTCGGAAAAAACTAAAGATAAAAGCTTCTGGATCAGTAACTTGGCAAAGAAGACATTTGTGTAAAATAATTTCAAGCGTTCCTACTACAGCCAGACTGTATTAACGTCTGGGAAAATTAGGTGGGGTACCTGCATTTACATCTAAAATGATGGCCTACAACGAACGAGATATTAAGGAGAAATAAAACTCCGTAAGGAAGTTTGTTTAATAAGCTGATTAAAGTTGTTAAAATCAAGCCACGCTCTGAATCCTTATGGTTGTATAGTAGTTTCCCAAGACGTTCTTAGCGTTAGCGTTAAATTTGAAGATTTCTTCAGGTTATTGCCTTGTTTTCATTCTACTTTCGCCTACTTCAATTCTACTTTTAAAGCATAATCGATGGCGGATTGTTTTCATTCGATTAAGTTTTCTGTTCCTGGTGAATGATAATATTGTTATTTTGTATAGTTTTTTATTGAGTAGAGCTTGCATTCTAATTACAGTCTCCCTTCCGTTGACAAGAGCATGCCTACTCAATGTTGGCGTTGCAAAATCAATTTTAACACATTGAGGCTAGTATAACATAACTATTTCTACATTCCATCTTCACTTCAACTTCTAGGGCAAAACTAAATGCGCAATATACATTAAAATATCATCTCACTTTTAAGATGAGGACTATCACTTCACCAAGTTGTAATTTAGAAGTACTTTTACAAACTTTAATAAATTATACTTCAAAATATTTAAAAGGGCATCAACTTTTGACCCGAAAAATTAACATCTTCAACAAGATTGTTTACCCCATTATACGGAAAAATGTTCTTTCTCAAATTCAAAGAAAATATTATAATATCTAAATAACTTTGAAAACTTTTCCCCACAGGAAAAATACCAAAGATGTCAGTCTAAAGTAGAATAGACTTTAAATGGTTTAGTAAATAATCTTCATGTTAATTGAAGCTCATATTACAAAGGGCAAACTTGTCAGTTTCTATAAACTTTGAGCATATCAACAACCCACAGCACCTTCGTATATATAATTACACAATTTCGTAATTGCAATTCAATATAATTTCTGTTTTAGTCCAAAATGTAATTAAAACCAAAGATAAATACAATTAGAGAACGCGTGTTCATACCTGGAAGGCAAAATAATTTACCCACGTTTACCTATACGGTCTTATACATATAGGAGCCGTAAGAGTGCCGCCGCATAGATAATTAAACATTGCGTTCAATTACAGGTGCTTTGTACTTCCATTAAGTTGTGTTAGGCTCAAGAGTGGAATGTAATTTAATTGATACACACATGGAATTAAAAGAGATGTAATTACATGTAACTATATTTTAAGGACTACCTACTATCCAATCTAGCGAAGAGCCATCGAAAGAAGGAGTCGGTATTTTCAATGACAAATACGAATGAATATTCTATAGGACAAGGTAATTCAAATGCCCTTTGATACAAAAATTAATCAAAGAAACTCATTCTTTAGTACTATGGAGTCCATCATATAAAATGCGATTCCAAAGTTGATGGAGTAAATAGGTTGTGATCAAAGGACGTGGAGCACATTGCATTGCTTTTCCTTGAAGTGTTGCATTTTACCTATTACGAACCTCTCCACAAGCACCACAGAGGAACAACTTTTGTAAGGATCGATCCTTGTTGTGTCAGTGACTTTTCTATACTAGGTGGCCCAAATTGGTTTGTATATACACACATATGTGTGTATGTGTTCCACTATCTAAGGGGAAAATAAGTATATTGCAGTCCAACGTAAAATACTAATTAAATTAAAGCAAAAGTAGTGAACGGGTTGATTTCAAATTGGACTCTGCTTCATGCACTCAACAATGTTGTATGCTTAGTCCATAAATTCGTGAGATGTGCTATTATTAATCGAACTAACAGATTTGCAAAAAAACAAACACTACCTTGTCTCATTATCGTTATAGTGACTGAACTCACAATTCCTGACTATAAACTTATCTACATGAGGATGGCTTCAAACGGTCGAACATCCAATCAATTGGTGGAGTGTCTTCCGTAGATCGCAACATAATCAATTTGGTTGGCTGTAGTTTGATCAGTTGACATTCATATTGCCTTCTGGATGTTGAGATGTGAAAGAGGGCAAAGTCGATGAGCGTGAAAGTCGTGTAGGCTATGCCTTCATATTGACAAACAAAGTCCTACCTTGTAGAAACAAACTTTGGCAGCATCGTCTTTCTTCTATGTTGGGGCGTGAGCAGAATGAGCTTTTATCCGGATCGTCATCATAGGCCTGCTTTTGTGGTGGCTCAAGGCTTTTTGACTGAGTCTCCCTCTGAGTAAACCACATCCAAACAGCCGATTTTTCTGCTCATCACTATAATAGATGTCACAGCTACTACTTGTTTTCCGGACATCTATTCAAACGCACATTATGAAGAGCTTTTATATCTGCTTTATAGTGTTCGAGAATTTCTGTTAATTCGTCAGCTGCTCACAGTCAGTTCATAGTACGAGGATTCCACGTTGAGATCCTTAAGTTAGTTATCCACATGAGTCCAAGGTTCGTTGTTATTTTTATTTCGGTTTGGCCAGACCACTCTGTGGAAGTGACGATGAGTTTTCGCTATTCTCTTTCATATTCAATAGCTTTAATCTGTACTTAGGTACTGTCTGTTTCTCAACATACATATCGTAAATGCAAATTCATATTCGTACCTTCAGATGTCATCTTTGTCATCAGCATCGAGGAGCCTGCATTATCGAGCTTCGGCATACAACTCATCAGAAATTGTCAAATATAGATACATATGAGTAGCACACACTTAAAAGAACTAATGACGAGAATGATCAGAAGGAGTCCTAACACACAGCTGGTAAGTAAAGTAAAACTTATTTTGCTTAAAAGAGCATTTCACCGCATATATGTATGTAGTATCCACAGTTGTTAGCTACATCCACCTAGGGATAGAGTCGTACATACATACGTACTTGATTTTTAAACTATTGTTTATTTATATAATTTATTTATAACCAGATACCTACATATCTTTAAATAAAAACGGCGGTAGGCCAAACTAATCAATCTTCCACGTCCCTGTGGATAGGTCTCGAAGTATGAAAATTCAAAAATATATTTCGTCAATAATAAACCACCCACTGACAAAACAATGGTTGTGGAATGAAGTTGGGGCTAAAGGCCCAAAGATTTTTCTACTTTAGTTTATTGAATTTTAGATAATCCACTGATTAACTATGGATTCGGCCCGGGGACTACAATGGTATCCTTTCTCTCGCTGCAAAGCACTAAAGGCATTTTTTTGTTTTTTGTTTTGTATTTTTCTCTTTTCTTTGCCAACTGAGGATTGAAGCTAGTTGATTGGAAGTATCATGAAAGGCTTATAGAACGTTTATTCTTTTGTTCTAAGCAATATGAGATACTTTTGTGCGCTATCCATTGCCGGGGTGCAACTTTTTTCAATTCATGACAAAAACAGACAAAATAGGCTTTGCTGCTCTGCGGATGTGTTTGTGTTTCGTATTGGATAAGTAACTTCATTTAAAGTTTGTTCATTGGGTTTACTTTGTTCGCATGGCCTTTGGGAATACAGTTAGTAACAAGAAGCGGAAAATGTATCGAAATGAAAAGGTACACAGTCCCTTTGTTGGGAATAGCAAAATGTCTCCATCCGCAAATATTTAATCTTTGTTGATGTCGATTCGCTGGTGCCTGGTGTTTGTATAGAAGAATGGAAAATCAATAAATGGATTTTATTTTATCTGAGAAAAAGATTTGGTATTTATTAAAACGTGCCACGTGGAGTTTTCAATTCAAGTGAAAAAAGTAATTTTTTGGAGAGCTTTAACACAAGGAGAAATGACGTGAATTGAACAACTTCTGATCTTGAGAATGAAGACCCTGCAAGCAAACCCACGGAATGAGTAGCATTTATTTATTAATACCTTCGTTGGATCGATTGCAGTTAGGACAGTTCATTGGACTAAATGAGACGATATAACTTAAGGACTAGCTTCGGCGCCACAATTGATCAAATAACATGAAAAAGTCTTCTTCTAGATATAAATTTCATCTAGATCTAAGAAGCTAATGACTGTGTATCGTAAGCACATGTGATAGTTCCAATGTGAGTGTCTAATGTAATTTCAACGACCTTTTGACTGTAGTAATCTACAAATGCAGTATTTCTATTAATTTTGAAATACCTATAACAAATACTTGCAAAATTGACTCCTACCCTTAAGTTTCAAGCATTGTAGCCTGCTCAAATGAATCACTAGGTTTGTTCATACCAATGGAAGGTGCAATGAATATAGACTTTTTATGACTTAGCTCCGAAGGCAGATGTCTCCCCGGTTTTCATCACTCTATAGTTCTTTCTACATTATAATTTTCCTAAAGCAAAATAGGTGCCTTTTTTTCTTTTAAACATGTCCTTTAATACTTTTCACATACTGTGATAAGTTCTAACAAGAAATTTTAATGGAAGTCAATTTAATGCAAGTGGTTTTAAAATTAATAGTTACCAACTACCCATGCTATAAAGAACCTTCCTGGACAAAACATAAATTCTTTTATTCCCGAATGGGCTGGAAATTTTCCACTAAAAAGAACATCCTAAATATTAACTCCCTACATAAACCGTTTGTTAAACTTTGAAGGAACCCGACAAACTCTATCGTGCTTAGTTTTACCGGAACGTAAAACACTGTCTTACCGCCGAAATAAAACTTTCCTTATCTTTTATACACTACACGGTATTCCAATAATAAGGACGCAAATTAATGTTAAATTATGTTCAACTGCACGAGGCGAAAAACTTTATACCCTTTGTCCATCCGTGGTTTTTCCATTCTTTTGCGCGCGCTTAAATTGAATACCTCTACCATTATGCTTGTCCTTCACTCCCCTCGAAAAGACTATTATCCTTCCAACGGAACGCTCAAATTCAAATTTATCCGCAGTGTGAAAAACTTTATAATTACACCCGTAGATAATTATTATTATTGTTTCAGAGCGGGCGAGCGTAGTGCAAAATATTCGTTCACATTGAAGTCCCTGGTCTCACTTGTTTGGCTCTTGTAGCTGCTGTTGATTCCTGTTAGTCCTTGGCTTTGCCAACAATACGTAATTGAGCTTAATATACATTACACCATGTTCCATTCTAGTCTTTGGGTAAGGGAAAACTTTTTCTCATTCACCCGTGTATAGTAAAAAAATAAGCAAACAAATACGAGAAAGAAAAAAAAAACATTCTTTGGGTTTATAGCGAGAATGTAAGGATGCGAAACGGAACATTAAGATTCTCCGCTTCCCTAACTTGGCTGCAATAATTAATGGCAACAGGAAGTATCGATTCTTCGCTGAGTGGGTATAAGGTAGAAACCGGCGGTATACACCATTGTCTCGACTCATCCTTGTCATCCTGGGGCTGTGTGAATTTCCTTAATCACATTCCATCTGAATAAGTTAATCCTGCGTGTCTGCTTTGGTAGTACGGAGAAAATGGGTGGCAGGATCAGATTTCACTCAACATAAATCCAAAATATCAAGGAAAATGGAAACTGAAAAGGATTTTGCAAGAATCTGATTCCGTTAATGTCCTTAAGTGACACTAAACGATGAGGGTGACACAAAAAATTGCAAAAGGAAACACGACTGATGGGAATTTCTTTTTCGTTAGAAAAAGGGAAACCAGAAAAAAAAGGGCACACATAAGCCAGCCCTGGATTATGGTGAACGTTTCTATACTACTTCAAGTGAAAATCCTTTCAAAAAACAAGGAAGCGCAAGAGGGAATAAATCTTTAAGAAGAGAAACTTGAAATGTCGCTGGCGCAAGGTGGCATGACTGGGGTGGTTAAAGTAAAAAAAAATAAAAAACTATTGAAATATCCCATTACATTTTCTGTTGAAAGGATAACGAACGCTATAGTGACGACAGTAGCCCGTTTCAGATGACGTGAATGCTATTTCATCCCACCAAAATTCTAAAGCTACAGGAAGAAAGGTGTGGAAAAAAAAGCAGCAGCGTTACTGCACTCCTGCAGTGGTATGGATATGTGCTCCTTGTGATCCTTTCGACTTAAGCATTTCGCTGGCTTGTAACACATTCAAGTGTGCTATTCATTTCGTGTATCTTTCCCTCTACTTGCGAATGGAGTGAATTGCGCCGTTGGTCTTTGTGGAGTTTCCAGGAAGAACTGATGAAAAGATTTGTTTTGCAGTATATCCGTTAGTCGTATGACTAATGACTGGGTAGAGAGTCCTTGAGACGGAAGTTGGAAAACATTTTTTACTTTTCTTTCTGTTTTTCTCTGCCATGGGGGTGTGCGAATTTGTTTGCATTTTATTTTCTTATATATTTTTTCTCAAACAGGACTAAAATTGAAAGAATCGACTTTTGCCAAATTTAGGACAGAAATTTTAAGAAGCAAATCCGTTGCGCAATTTGTCTTAGAAAAGGTGTTACTCTTATTTGAGAGTAGAAGCTGGGTGTGGTCTGAGACTGAAGGAAGAACTTTACGTTTAGGAGCACTCTTTCGAGAAAAACCAGGGACTGTAAGCACATAAGGTGTTCGACATTTCGAAAGTACCCAATAACCGAGTTCCATAAACGGCTAGAGTGGTAGGGTGTTCTATCCATGCCATACATTTTTATTCGATTTTATTAAATTATTAGATATCGTATTCCACATGTGATATGTAAGTACCTACTTTAAATTTAAATAAAAATATTCACCCTTTTGGGGAAAATAGTAGATACCTATCTTTGTTTTAAAATGAAAGCTTTTAATGGAAGATCCTGTCTATTTTATATTAGAAAACGCGAATAATGCGTTTAATTTATTGAAGAAGCAAATTGCAAAAGGCTATTTCGTATGACCACTATTAAGGGTGCCATTAAATAATCAACAAAAGTGGGGTAGTTTTTCATTATTGATTCGAAAGTTTTCTCACCGATAATAGATGAGTTTTCGCAATCTTAGATATCTAAAAAGCTAATACAAAAAAAAACAAATTTTTGGCGCAACAGGTCCATGGGACCCAGGGCCTAGCTTCTCACAACCATTCGTGTTGTGCGTGTTATATTCTTCACATGAATGGAAGGGGCCTACTGTTTAATGCCGGATCCGAACGGCAATTTTGAGAAGCTTTTTCATGACAGTTTTACTCTCGGATGTTTGTCAGGCGCTCGCGAGAGGTGGGGCCGTGAAAGAAATTTTAGGTGTTGTCTGGGGATTGAACCTGGAACCCATTGCTCCGTAGTCCAACGCACTAACCACTTGAGCCACGGCGCCCACAAAAAGCTAATAAGCTTTCTAATATTTGATTCTATTCAGAGCGACCGACGGATGCAATACTATCAACAACAGGGGATTTGTATACGATGAAAATAATTCTTTAATAAGTTTTAAGAGAGAAATAAAATCAAGTTGTTATCCAGAAACCAGGAAAAGATAAATAATAACAAAAATATACATAGCTCGCACGTGAGCTCATACCTACTTATTATTTTAATATGTTGCACACTTTGCTACCTATGGAAAGGGTTACGCAGGAGAACGACCTTCTTTGAAGAAGGATTAGAACTCCATCTTTCAAAGGAGTGCACTCTACCTATACTAAAAATATATGAGGTATGTATACGAATAAGAAAATGAAAAAGAGAATAATTGTAAAAAAACGAAAACTAAAGGGACTGTAATGGCTTACTAATTTAAAACTCTAAGGGCTGGCTTGATAACACATTGAGAACCATAAGAATATAACCGAATCTGATGAGATCTGAATGAGAATAGTTGTTCTTGTAATAGGGACCAGTTACTTTCTAGATATTGAATCGATTCTCTTTTTTGCAGTACTTTTAGTTGGAGTCTGGGGTCACATAGCACAGTATCCTGAGATTATGAGACTACTACTTTATTTCCTTTTATGCAGCTACATATGTACATGAATTTTTTGCAGGATTGGAGGAAAATATTAACATGATTTTTCTGAATTGAATTAATTTTTGCATACTATTGCTTACCTAACCTAACAAACAGTAGGGCTACCAAACATCCGTCTGGAGAATACCATTTGTAAACTACTTTTACTGCAGAAGTTTCTCAAAAGAATATGGTACATAATGTACATACGGGACATAGTAGACACCTTGAAATTTGAAATAGTAAAGCACCTTGTTTACTTTGGTTCTCCTATTTATTTTGCAAGCAGCATCTCTCCAGAAACCAAACTTAACTAAGTCCCTCAATTCAACGACGAACTTTTTATATGAGTACTTATGTATTTAGTTAAGAAGTTTTTCATTTAACGAATACGATCTGAAGATTTATGAATCCGCGTATGAATGTAAACAACTTACAAGAAAGTAAGCTTCAACTCAAGTTGAGTTGGTTCAAGTTCAGCAAACTTGCAAACTTGGCATCAACAACCAGAATGAACGTAGATGAACGTTATTCCACAGCATTCCTCATATAACCAGTATTGGATGGATTTAATTTCAGAACCTCATCAAATCCGATATGTCAAAGGAATAAAAAGTTGGAATAAGAACCTTAGTTTTGTTTCGGATATTTTTATAGATTTCAGATACGAAATCACTTCATCTATTCGATTCACGTGAATCTCTATCGTGGTTATCGTGGGATCCGTGGAATACGCTTCCTTACCATCGAGTCATGTTGATTAGGAAGTGCAACTTGTTTAAAAAATATTTATTATTAGTGAAAATTTAATTCAACTCAATTTTTGGTGACGGGAAAAAGGAACAATAAATAAATACTACTGAATAATTGGATGGTGAAAATATCTTCACCTCATTCCACAATCTGGGTACGTGAGCGAGATCCACACTTCGATTGAATATAGCTGTTAGCCAGGGAAAAATAATATCCGAGAACTTCTGAATTTCTAAAGGAATTTATCCATAAGGCAGTTTGAATCTACATAGGTATAATCTTAGTTTCCGGGAACAACCAAATTGGTCGCCGTTTCCCCTGATCCTGGTTACAGAACATGCATTCGAGATAGCTTTGTGAAAAGCGCCTAGTGTGTAGTGGTAAAGACGAGTGTGCAGACACACTTAGGCGATAAAGGTCCATTGGTACCATTTGGCTACTCGGAACTAATTAAAGCCAACCGGAGCTTTTGATAAAGGGAAAAGGGCCGTGACGCCTACTGACGCTAGTTCGCCTAGGTTGTCAAACATGTAGGCTATTACCTAAAGATGGAGTAGTAATTTTTAGTACAGAGTCTTGCACGTACAAAGGACGTGGAGAATGGTTTCTTCCTCCTCCTCATCCCTACAGCTTCTGCAGAAATCATGTGAAAAAAAGGACAAGCCTTTTGGCATGTTGGCCTATCAGACAGTGTCCAGTAAGGACACCGATGTCGTGGCTGATCTGTGATCGCTTGAAAAGGATCAACTCTGCACAACGTTTCAAATCAAGCCTGGGCCAGATCTGTTTCGAAATATTGCAAGTAGAGAGATTTTCTCGAGTTGGTTTTGCTTTAGTAAGAGTTTATAAGGATCCTATGGTACCGTGTCTGGGGAGCTCGTCAGCCTTGCAATTGTCGGTAATGTCTCTGTAACGTGGCACCCAGCGTAGGTGAATATTGAACTGCTCAGACATCGCCAGAAGAGACGAATAGCAGTTTAAAGCGGTTTTTGAAGTAAAGGAGCCCGATTCCAGGGATTTGATTGCCGTTTGGCTGTTAGTGAAAATGCTAATATCCCTGACAGATATTGCATTACTTTTCACCCGGGACAATGCTTCCTTGATCGCAATGATTTCCTCCTGAAAAACGCTACAATGATCTGGGAGGCGAAAAGAGATGCTCAGACTCAGCTTATTGGAGAAGACAGCACAACCCACCCCGTCATCAGTCTTAGAGCCGTCGGTGTAGCAGTGGACTGCACTGTCCTCAGGAGAGTGAGCAGTGACCCATTCACTTCGGTCAGACATGCTCGTGCGAAAATCAGGTTCGGCGAGGTGTAGTCGGTTTCTTCTAGTGATGCAGATCTTTGCTGTGGACATGCTTTAGATAGGACATACAGACAAAAGAGAAGCAGCTACGGCTGAAAATGCCCCCTATGATGAAATGCTTAGCGGCGGTTCCGTACGGATCCGGGGTTGGATGCAGAGGTGGTTTTAGTGGATTAAAGTCCCACACTCAGGCTTTCCATGCTTTCCAACTTTTTATATAAAATAGAAAACGTATGTACATTTCTACCTACGGCCTTTTTACAGGAGTACAGAGCCACAGTTACCTTTTTAACGCGTTCAAGTAGTTTGACTTTCCAGTTTAGCTTCAATAAGGGGAACTTTATTTTATTTATTATATATATATTTCCTCGTAAAGAGGACAGGTGATATTTTGAGGGGATTAACCCCTAGTCCGCATTTTGTGGCTCATCTGGTAAGCCGTAGGACAGCACATTAGAGAATTTCCCTAAGAGTATCAGGAAGTTTTTCGAAGGCGGCAATAGCAATGTGTTCTGCCAAGGCATAGGCAGCGTTGACCGTTGACCACTAGATTCCACAGAAGAGGGGACAAAACCCATAGATACTGAGGATTGTGATAATCCAGGAATCGGTCAATAAATCTTACAAGAACTACAAAAAAGTTTTTTTTTTGTAGAATCTCCGTATATTCTCGACTCTCTTCCCACTGTCTGTTTTCTTTAATTTCTTTTTTTTTTTTGATAATTCTTCATAAAACAACAACGCGACAACTAAACCCGCAGAAAATAACTATGAATATATGCAGGAAATTCGATCGCTGCGTTTTCAACGATAAAGTAAATCTCTTTCACATCGCCATGCCGACTGTGAATGGTTCACTTAATTTTTAGTCAATAGTGACAGAGGAGTATCTATACATAATTGTAAGTCTCGAGTTTCATTATCATGTACATATGTAATATCAAAATACCTGCATCGAATATGTTAATGAAACCCTATTTTCAAAGTAGATGCAAGTAAAATGGATCTATGTATGTATGTTCTCCATTACAAGTATGTATCGTATAAAACTTTTTAGTATCGACAAACTTTGAGAGTATTTATTTACATTTAACCAGATCCAACCGAACTGGTAATTGTATAATAATTACTTTAATGAAACTCAGTATAACACTCAGCGTAATTTCATACCACCACACTGCATACCGACCAAACGCGTTCACCAACCGAACGGACATCGAGAAGGACTTTCCGGATATGGAAACTCACGTTGTAATCACAGATTGAGGTGTGGTGCGTGTATAGTAAAAAATTCATTCTCATTCAATTATACCCAACGGTAATTGGCAAGAATTACCTCATCCGGTGGGTTGGTGAAACCGCCACTATTCAGGACATTCGTGCATAATGACAAGAGAAGCTACATACAGCTAATTACTTTGGCCACGATAGACAGTTTAAGGGATGATGGTTTTCAGTGGATGTTCGTCATGGTACAACTTAGGATGGTAAATGGGTTTAGTTTTATGGTAGGTTCTGTTTTTTTTTTTTTTTTGTTCTCGAGTATGTGTTTATTTATGAGTTTAGTTCCTTTAAGTTGGGTGTTAAGGATCAGTGTGATTTTTACGTGCTACCAGTCGAGCCACTGGAGGTGTAAATGGCATCAATTAAGGTTCCCGTGGGCGTGATTGTAATTAAAATACTCGTTCAATTGTATCCGATACGGTGGGGATTTCTTCGATTCGCGTAGGCATCCATGTGGGCGGGTAGAATATTCATGTGTTTCCATTTCGTACAGTCGTTTGCATAATGTAAATGAGGTAATGCCAGAGATTACGTGAAGTATTATTATATATTCAATGGATTTGGAATTTATTTCAGAAATACGAAGAAATTACGGTAGCTTCCTGTGAGAGACATACATATGAAAACAGTAATTGGTGGATTTTGTAAAATTACGTCAGAGAAACAGGTGTTGAATAACTTTATGCTTGTTGAATCAGAGGCATATTGCAAACCATATTGCTTGATTATCGGTTTGAGATTGTCCTCTTTTGTGAAATTCTCGTCCAATAAGTCAAAAAAATATCTAATAGTGTACAACACTATGTCTTTTACTAATACGAAAACTTACATAAAAAGCAATGTAACTTTGATAACTCAAATAAAAATCGAATACCTATTGAAATCCAATAGAGATGTGAATAGCTTTCTCAAAATCATTATACAAACACTTTCATTTTAGCGCGTAGATAGAAAATACAAATGTGAAGTAACTTTCAAGTTACATAAAAAAAACCATACAAAAAAAACCCATAGACCAATTCAAACACGTCTTGTTCAGATGGTAGCTTTATTCAGACTCCTCGTCTTCCTCTCTCAAAATACTTAACAAGCAGATCATACGTAAAAAGAGCTTTTGGTTTAAAACAACAAAGTCGATAGTTTACATAAAAACTGTGGTTCAATCGTTCGACATTACTGCTATCCATTGTTAATATAAATACAAGTGTAAATAATTGATTATGTATATGAACATTGACAAATAAGAGCACAGGGTGGCCAAGAGACATTTTGAATTGAATAAAGAGTTGGTACATAATGACAAGCACATTTTATATTAGAAATGTCTTACAACTCGACCATCCTGAATATAAATCGTCCTCGATTTAATATCGAACGCAGGCAAAATACATTTTTACATATTGATATAATACATATTGGCCAACAATAAGACATGCGATAAAATAAAATTTTCTTTTCAAACATATTTATGAGTATAAATAAAAATTAAACAATAAACTTATTATACGATAGAGATTACATAGAAGACGATAATGAGTATTGATACATGGGAATAATATAACATTTTCATTCAGGATAAAACGTACGGTTTCATATTTTGGGGACACGCAACTCCCTCGTAAGGAACACGAGAAATCTGAAGGTTTTCCAGATCTTTTATTAGATAACGATCATTTTGCAATTTTTTTATTATTTCATATGGCCCCTTAAATTTAGCCAGAAGTTTTTTGTTAATACCCGGAGTAGTTACAACGTTTTTGAGAAAAACAAAATCACCAACATTATATTCATGTGGTTTCTTGTGATGTTTATCATAATAGACCTTATTCAATTCCTGATTATGAACAGTTTTCTTACTTGCTTCTTGCCTGAACGATTCTAAATTTCTCGGTTCTTCAATAATTACGTTGTGTTCTAAATATTCTTTAATTTTATCGTTGACAATTCCCTTTTGCGTTACGCCGAAAAGCAAAATACTTGGACTAAAACCTGTGCCTTTATTAATAGTGTTATTCAATGCGAATTCCACTTTAAGCAAATGTTTCGTCCAATCACCAGGTTCAATTTCACTTTCCTTGGCTAACATTGGAGTAAGACACCGGTTTACACGTTCTACCTGTCCGTTAGACTGAGGTGAACTTGTGGCAACCTTAATATGTTGGACACAAATTTTTTTACAAAATGATGCAAATTCTTCGGAAGTAAAGCAACTCCCTCTATCTGAAATTAAACGATTTGGTGTACTGTATGTCGAAAAATATGTCTCCAAACACTGGATTACTTCTTTGGTGCTTGTACTTTTAACCGCAAATAGTTTAGTGTACTTTGAAAATCCATCAACAACTAGAAATACATGTTTCTTAAAATTTCTCACAGATGATGGTAATGGGCCATAATGGTCAACGTGAATGGTGTCAAAAGGTTTATCACCTTTTGGAATGCTATGCAAAATTGCCTCCTTTTTACCATAAGGTGGAGAAAAATGTACACACTTCAAGCAGTTGCTAATATAGTTTTTTATCTTAGCTTTCATGCAAGGGAACCAATATGTTTTCCTTAAAAAATGATAACACTTATCAACTCCAACATGACATAATGCGTCATGATGTGTTTGTATAACACTTCTTTCCATTTGAGATGGAACATAAAAATAAACATTTTTATCGATTTTACGATACACCAATCCGTTAACAAGTTCGTAGGCAGGACTTTCTCTTTCTTCCAACATTTTGACTAGTTTCTTCACTATAGGATCTCTTTGCTGTGATGCCGCAAGAACATACTCAAAGGAATCCGGTTCAACGATCAAAATATTATGACACCTGCTTAGAGCGTCGACGTGTCTCATCCTTTGACCATCTCTATGTTCAATAAAATAATCGTAATCTTGGAGCTCTAAAGCCCACCGTGAGATTCGCGGATTTATTAATTTTTTATTTAGAGTAAGGGTCAGTGACCTACAGTCAGTTACTATTTTAAATCGGATGCCAGTGAGGTAAATTCTAAATCTTCTTAGAGCGGATATAATTGCCAAAGTCTCTAGTTCATAAGAGTGGTACATTGATTCTTGAGCAGTAGCGCGTTTTGAATAAAAGAAAATCGGATGAAATTGTTTGTCTTCTTGTCGTTGTAGCAAGACTGCACCAAATCCTAAACTGCTTGAATCACAGTGCAATTCTGTTTCAGCATTTGGATTGTAAATACTTAGCAGTGGCGCATTTAACAACTTTTGCTTCAACGACTCAAAAACTGCCAGCTCGTTTTCACCAAAACTAAATTTGGCATCTTTCTTAAGAAGATCATACAATGGCTTGGAAAAGGTAGAGAAGTCCTTTATGAATTTCCTGAAATATGATGTTAAGCCCAAAAATGAGTGCAAGTTCTTTACATTCGTAGGTATAGGAAATTCAGATACGGCCTTTAAGCCATTCAAATTCGGTCCTATACCATTAGCGGAAACTTCATACCCTAAGTAAGTGATCTTATCAAACATAAAAAGACACTTATCGTAACGTAATTGCAAATTGTGCTTCATAACAACATCCATAACTGCTCCTAAAATTTGAAAATGTTCATCCTTAGATTCCGTTGCAACAAGCAAATCATCAATGTAGACTAGTAATTTTCCTGAACTTATGAGATCTTTGAATAGCATATTTATGTACCGCTGAAAAACAGACGGCGCATTTTTAAGCCCGAAAGGCATGCGCAGATATTCGAACTGTCCTAAAGGTGTTATAAAGGAAGTAAATTTGACAGAACCTTCAGCCATCTTAACGTGGTGAAATCCACTTTTTAAGTCAAAGAGCGAAAAATATTTCTTGCCACGTAATCTGTCCAAATGATCTTCAATAAGAGGAATAGGAAAATTGTCTTTTACTGTCACTTTGTTTAGCTGACGAAAATCTATGCAAAGACGCAATTCGCCTGTCTTTTTCTTTGCTAAGACAATTGGCGAAGCAAAAGGTGAATTGCTTTCACGAATGATATTGTTCTTTAATAAATCGTCTAAAATTTTTTGTAGCTCCAACTTATGAGCGTAAGGCAATCGTCGAGGCACGCAATTAAAAACACTGTTCTCATTCGTCAAAACTATTTTCATTTCAAAATCGTCTGAAAATTGGTGATTCGTGGAAAAACTGCGGGTCATCAAACTTCTAACTAATTCTTTGTCACCGTAATTTAAACATTCATTAATTTTAAGACAAACCGATTTGTCACAATTATCCGATGTATCGATACTTAAAATTTCCTTTACAAATTCCTCACAAATCGAGTCGTTTATATCATTATTTTTAGTTTTATCTACTTCCTCTTCTCCTACAGAGAGTTTTATGTTACTTTTTTTTAAAAAGTCTCGTCCTAGCACTATTGCGTTTTGCATAGTGTCATTTTCAACAACAAATAAACATAAATTGACATAACTGTTATTAAACTTAACATTACAAAATACATTTCCTAACATAATTAACTTAGAATTGTTGATACCTACATAGTCATGCATTGGAGATGGTAGAGATGTCATCAAAAACTGCGGAACATAGCGCTGCTGCACAAAGCTGATCGGGCTTCCAGTATCTATCATTGTCATCACATGCATTGACAAGCGGACAGCTCCAGAGTCATCTTCTTGAAATCCATATTCGAAAACACCATGAAAATCAGGCAGAATGGAAGACATTTGGTTTTCTGTTTGTAGTTCAGTATGCTGAACCACAAGAACTGATGTCGATTGTGGACAATCCTTTACAACATGTCCCTTTTGTCCACAACGGAAACAGGAACCTTTTTCTCTTCGGGGCTTTGGGCAAGTGGTTGATATATGCCCAGATTCATTGCAATTGAAGCACCTGACACTAACCTTAGTACTCGTGCTTGATGTACTTCTGGGTTGAGGGGACGTCTTATTATAGAGCGGTGTAGATGGTTGCAAATCACATTTCATCTTCTCGTATTTTCGTAAAATGACCTTTAATTCGGCGATGTTATTTGCAGTCAATAAAATTTGTTTGCTGAAAATCGAGTCCGGAATGCCCTTGATGACGTAGGTAATGACATCCTGTTCTTCGATGTCTGCTATGGATGCTATCTCCTGCATCGTTAGTACATATTGTTGAAATGTTTCATCTTTCCGCTTCTTACGACCTCGCAACATATTGTGAACGTCCGTAGCAGAAGCGTGCTCATGAAACTCTGTAAGCAAGGCTGATTTCAACTCACCCCAAGAACGACACGACGTAGATCTCAGAAACAACTTGGCTGTTCCCTTCAGCAATCTCTTGGCATAAACGAAGCTTTCTGACTCATTGAATTTGTACAACAGTTTTGCATCCTCAAAGCTGCTGATCCACTTTGTAACACGATAATTATCATCTCCCGAAAACGTTGGAATTTCGTCTTCAACATCACGGAACGTACACGAAGATTGGATCTCTCTTACTGGATTATTTAACTCAGCTAACCTCTTTTGCAGTGAAATAATTTCTTCTTTTTGTTTAACCATTTCACGCAACTTCTCTAACCTCTGAGAAATAATAATTTCCTCCTCTTCCAAATCTGCGGCATTTTCGTCATCATCAATGCCACCAAGAACATCAAGCGGGAAAAACTCTTCCAATTGACCATCATCAAGTAGAGCTATCCCCTCACCTAGACGCACCTTCAACGTGGCTTTTATTCCATTCGTAGGCAAACCGATCTCCGCCAGTTTGTTTTTCAATTTGGGTACAGTTGCACTTTGCAAAAAATTAGCAGCCCGAGTACTCGCATTCATTGTAACACAAATTAGTATGTCAAATCAAAATTGAACAAAACTTTTAAAATGTAAAAAAATTAGATAGCGTAGCAGGTAATCTAATCCCACTTCTGAATATTTGTGAAGTAACTTTCAAGTTACATAAAAAAAACCATACAAAAAAAACCCATAGACCAATTCAAACACGTCTTGTTCAGATGGTAGCTTTATTCAGACTCCTCGTCTTCCTCTCTCAAAATACTTAACAAGCAGATCATACGTAAAAAGAGCTTTTGGTTTAAAACAACAAAGTCGATAGTTTACATAAAAACTGTGGTTCAATCGTTCGACATTACTGCTATCCATTGTTAATATAAATACAAGTGTAAATAATTGATTATGTATATGAACATTGACAAATAAGAGCACAGGGTGGCCAAGAGACATTTTGAATTGAATAAAGAGTTGGTACATAATGACAAGCACATTTTATATTAGAAATGTCTTACAACTCGACCATCCTGAATATAAATCGTCCTCGATTTAATATCGAACGCAGGCAAAATACATTTTTACATATTGATATAATACATATTGGCCAACAATAAGACATGCGATAAAATAAAATTTTCTTTTCAAACATATTTATGAGTATAAATAAAAATTAAACAATAAACTTATTATACGATAGAGATTACATAGAAGACGATAATGAGTATTGATACATGGGAATAATATAACATTTTCATTCAGGATAAAACGTACGGTTTCATATTTTGGGGACACGCAACTCCCTCGTAAGGAACACGAGAAATCTGAAGGTTTTCCAGATCTTTTATTAGATAACGATCATTTTGCAATTTTTTTATTATTTCATATGGCCCCTTAAATTTAGCCAGAAGTTTTTTGTTAATACCCGGAGTAGTTACAACGTTTTTGACCAAAACAAAATCACCAACATTATATTCATGTGGTTTCTTGTGATGTTTATCATAATAGACCTTATTCAATTCCTGATTATGAACAGTTTTCTTACTTGCTTCTTGCCTGAACGATTCTAAATTTCTCGGTTCTTCAATAATTACGTTGTGTTCTAAATATTCTTTAATTTTATCGTTGACAATTCCCTTTTGCGTTACGCCGAAAAGCAAAATACTTGGACTAAAACCTGTGCCTTTATTAATAGTGTTATTCAATGCGAATTCCACTTTAAGCAAATGTTTCGTCCAATCACCAGGTTCAATTTCACTTTCCTTGGCTAACATTGGAGTAAGACACCGGTTTACACGTTCTACCTGTCCGTTAGACTGAGGTGAACTTGTGGCAACCTTAATATGTTGGACACAAATTTTTTTACAAAATGATGCAAATTCTTCGGAAGTAAAGCAACTCCCTCTATCTGAAATTAAACGATTTGGTGTACTGTATGTCGAAAAATATGTCTCCAAACACTGGATTACTTCTTTGGTGCTTGTACTTTTAACCGCAAATAGTTTAGTGTACTTTGAAAATCCATCAACAACTAGAAATACATGTTTCTTAAAATTTCTCACAGATGATGGTAATGGGCCATAATGGTCAACGTGAATGGTGTCAAAAGGTTTATCACCTTTTGGAATGCTATGCAAAATTGCCTCCTTTTTACCATAAGGTGGAGAAAAATGTACACACTTCAAGCAGTTGCTAATATAGTTTTTTATCTTAGCTTTCATGCAAGGGAACCAATATGTTTTCCTTAAAAAATGATAACACTTATCAACTCCAACATGACATAATGCGTCATGATGTGTTTGTATAACACTTCTTTCCATTTGAGATGGAACATAAAAATAAACATTTTTATCGATTTTACGATACACCAATCCGTTAACAAGTTCGTAGGCAGGACTTTCTCTTTCTTCCAACATTTTGACTAGTTTCTTCACTATAGGATCTCTTTGCTGTGATGCCGCAAGAACATACTCAAAGGAATCCGGTTCAACGATCAAAATATTATGACACCTGCTTAGAGCGTCGACGTGTCTCATCCTTTGACCATCTCTATGTTCAATAAAATAATCGTAATCTTGGAGCTCTAAAGCCCACCGTGAGATTCGCGGATTTATTAATTTTTTATTTAGAGTAAGGGTCAGTGACCTACAGTCAGTTACTATTTTAAATCGGATGCCAGTGAGGTAAATTCTAAATCTTCTTAGAGCGGATATAATTGCCAAAGTCTCTAGTTCATAAGAGTGGTACATTGATTCTTGAGCAGTAGCGCGTTTTGAATAAAAGAAAATCGGATGAAATTGTTTGTCTTCTTGTCGTTGTAGCAAGACTGCACCAAATCCTAAACTGCTTGAATCACAGTGCAATTCTGTTTCAGCATTTGGATTGTAAATACTTAGCAGTGGCGCATTTAACAACTTTTGCTTCAACGACTCAAAAACTGCCAGCTCGTTTTCACCAAAACTAAATTTGGCATCTTTCTTAAGAAGATCATACAATGGCTTGGAAAAGGTAGAGAAGTCCTTTATGAATTTCCTGAAATATGATGTTAAGCCCAAAAATGAGTGCAAGTTCTTTACATTCGTAGGTATAGGAAATTCAGATACGGCCTTTAAGCCATTCAAATTCGGTCCTATACCATTAGCGGAAACTTCATACCCTAAGTAAGTGATCTTATCAAACATAAAAAGACACTTATCGTAACGTAATTGCAAATTGTGCTTCATAACAACATCCATAACTGCTCCTAAAATTTGAAAATGTTCATCCTTAGATTCCGTTGCAACAAGCAAATCATCAATGTAGACTAGTAATTTTCCTGAACTTATGAGATCTTTGAATAGCATATTTATGTACCGCTGAAAAACAGACGGCGCATTTTTAAGCCCGAAAGGCATGCGCAGATATTCGAACTGTCCTAAAGGTGTTATAAAGGAAGTAAATTTGACAGAACCTTCAGCCATCTTAACGTGGTGAAATCCACTTTTTAAGTCAAAGAGCGAAAAATATTTCTTGCCACGTAATCTGTCCAAATGATCTTCAATAAGAGGAATAGGAAAATTGTCTTTTACTGTCACTTTGTTTAGCTGACGAAAATCTATGCAAAGACGCAATTCGCCTGTCTTTTTCTTTGCTAAGACAATTGGCGAAGCAAAAGGTGAATTGCTTTCACGAATGATATTGTTCTTTAATAAATCGTCTAAAATTTTTTGTAGCTCCAACTTATGAGCGTAAGGCAATCGTCGAGGCACGCAATTAAAAACACTGTTCTCATTCGTCAAAACTATTTTCATTTCAAAATCGTCTGAAAATTGGTGATTCGTGGAAAAACTGCGGGTCATCAAACTTCTAACTAATTCTTTGTCACCGTAATTTAAACATTCATTAATTTTAAGACAAACCGATTTGTCACAATTATCCGATGTATCGATACTTAAAATTTCCTTTACAAATTCCTCACAAATCGAGTCGTTTATATCATTATTTTTAGTTTTATCTACTTCCTCTTCTCCTACAGAGAGTTTTATGTTACTTTTTTTTAAAAAGTCTCGTCCTAGCACTATTGCGTTTTGCATAGTGTCATTTTCAACAACAAATAAACATAAATTGACATAACTGTTATTAAACTTAACATTACAAAATACATTTCCTAACATAATTAACTTAGAATTGTTGATACCTACATAGTCATGCATTGGAGATGGTAGAGATGTCATCAAAAACTGCGGAACATAGCGCTGCTGCACAAAGCTGATCGGGCTTCCAGTATCTATCATTGTCATCACATGCATTGACAAGCGGACAGCTCCAGAGTCATCTTCTTGAAATCCATATTCGAAAACACCATGAAAATCAGGCAGAATGGAAGACATTTGGTTTTCTGTTTGTAGTTCAGTATGCTGAACCACAAGAACTGATGTCGATTGTGGACAATCCTTTACAACATGTCCCTTTTGTCCACAACGGAAACAGGAACCTTTTTCTCTTCGGGGCTTTGGGCAAGTGGTTGATATATGCCCAGATTCATTGCAATTGAAGCACCTGACACTAACCTTAGTACTCGTGCTTGATGTACTTCTGGGTTGAGGGGACGTCTTATTATAGAGCGGTGTAGATGGTTGCAAATCACATTTCATCTTCTCGTATTTTCGTAAAATGACCTTTAATTCGGCGATGTTATTTGCAGTCAATAAAATTTGTTTGCTGAAAATCGAGTCCGGAATGCCCTTGATGACGTAGGTAATGACATCCTGTTCTTCGATGTCTGCTATGGATGCTATCTCCTGCATCGTTAGTACATATTGTTGAAATGTTTCATCTTTCCGCTTCTTACGACCTCGCAACATATTGTGAACGTCCGTAGCAGAAGCGTGCTCATGAAACTCTGTAAGCAAGGCTGATTTCAACTCACCCCAAGAACGACACGACGTAGATCTCAGAAACAACTTGGCTGTTCCCTTCAGCAATCTCTTGGCATAAACGAAGCTTTCTGACTCATTGAATTTGTACAACAGTTTTGCATCCTCAAAGCTGCTGATCCACTTTGTAACACGATAATTATCATCTCCCGAAAACGTTGGAATTTCGTCTTCAACATCACGGAACGTACACGAAGATTGGATCTCTCTTACTGGATTATTTAACTCAGCTAACCTCTTTTGCAGTGAAATAATTTCTTCTTTTTGTTTAACCATTTCACGCAACTTCTCTAACCTCTGAGAAATAATAATTTCCTCCTCTTCCAAATCTGCGGCATTTTCGTCATCATCAATGCCACCAAGAACATCAAGCGGGAAAAACTCTTCCAATTGACCATCATCAAGTAGAGCTATCCCCTCACCTAGACGCACCTTCAACGTGGCTTTTATTCCATTCGTAGGCAAACCGATCTCCGCCAGTTTGTTTTTCAATTTGGGTACAGTTGCACTTTGCAAAAAATTAGCAGCCCGAGTACTCGCATTCATTGTAACACAAATTAGTATGTCAAATCAAAATTGAACAAAACTTTTAAAATGTAAAAAAATTAGATAGCGTAGCAGGTAATCTAATCCCACTTCTGAATATTTGTGAAGTAACTTTCAAGTTACATAAAAAAAACCATACAAAAAAAACCCATAGACCAATTCAAACACGTCTTGTTCAGATGGTAGCTTTATTCAGACTCCTCGTCTTCCTCTCTCAAAATACTTAACAAGCAGATCATACGTAAAAAGAGCTTTTGGTTTAAAACAACAAAGTCGATAGTTTACATAAAAACTGTGGTTCAATCGTTCGACATTACTGCTATCCATTGTTAATATAAATACAAGTGTAAATAATTGATTATGTATATGAACATTGACAAATAAGAGCACAGGGTGGCCAAGAGACATTTTGAATTGAATAAAGAGTTGGTACATAATGACAAGCACATTTTATATTAGAAATGTCTTACACAAAATATAAGTATGCATCAAGTAACTTAAATTGTGCGATATTGTCAGGGTAACTGTGTCAGATATACGTACGAGTGACTCGATGCATTTTCGTATCTAAAGAATGCATGATGTCTGTGATGCACTGGCAAAGTGATTTTTCTGTTCAACAAATGATATTCAAACGATGAAAGGAAAAGGAATCACAAATTGCAATGTAAATGCAGTATGTTTCCTGCTAGTCGTTTGAAAGAGTTTTTCCGGAGTTTTTCCTGTACATTTTCATCATCATCGTAACAAAGTAACAAATGTGTTTCCATGCAAGGCAACGCGACTTGTTGATAAAGAATCCTTACCATCTCTACTCGTTTCGTTGAATTGGTGAATAAATTTAAGAGGAATTTCTTTTTATTGTTATTTATGAAGGAATAACCAAGCTGTCTCTATGGTAGCGAAATAGGTCAAGTCAATTTATTTTGACTAGAGCAACGTTTCATGAGTAATGAATGATCAACAGAGTTATCTACAGTTTGAAACGGGTTAACTTAAGTAAAGTTGGAATTTTTAAAGGTCAGGGGTATAGAATCCTTCAAGAATTAGACGTCATTTTGGATACATAAATTATATTACTCAGTAGTCATTTCCAACTCCATATTTGTGGGGTATTTTCTGTTAATGATGATTCTTCCCCTTCTTCATCCATAAAGCTGCAAAAGAAGTTATTAGTCGGAAGTCCAAGCCTTACGGTGTGCTTGCCTAATGCACAATGATCCGTCAATAGTCTGACCAGGGTACCTATGTATGTGAGGTCCGCTCATGATTTCGCCATCCTACATTTGCTTGATACAGAGCTGATGTAGAGGTACTGTATCTTGCCCTTTCAATGGGTAAGTATAGTCCCCTTTCAACAGTCGAGAACTCCTGCTTTTCAGCTAGTTGGTCTGCTTTATAATTTTTTGGAGTGTCTGAGTCAGCAGGGAAGAATCTAGCACCGAGTGAGATTACAATTATTGGATATTCGTGTAAAAGATGATGTCCACACTAGATACCGATCTCATCGACAAGCAATAAGCGACTTCACGAATGGCCATAGCCTCCACTTGGATTACACTGCAATGGTCTGGCAGTCCAAAAGACTTCTTTACGCCAAGAAAGAATATAAACAGTCAAGGTCGAGCACCTTCGCTTGTCTTAGACCCGTCAGTGCAGATTTTCAGTGTAGAATTATTGTCTGCCCAATTCTAGGGTAACTTCTGTCGCCTAGCAATACGTGTGCGATATTTCATTTGAATCTCGTTCCTCTAAATGTCCAGAGAAAAGATATACATCAGATAGAGGTAGCTAGTTTTATTTCGTCCTGTCCACCAGACTAGGATTCCATACATGAGCAGTGTTCTTACTATAGCTGTATGTAGCTAGTGCCTTTTTTGGTGATAGACCCTCCATTTGTGGCCTATGGGTCTTTTCCAAGCGAATAGCGCCATTCCACCCATTTTAATAGGTGATGTGGTCATCAATTGGCTTCGATTACAATTGCGAGTATCTAAAAGAGGCTAGCTTCTTCAAGGAATGAAAAGTTCAACATTGATAATCAGAGATTGTTCGAGTGATAAACTTTACCAACTGCGACCAAAGAATAACATGAGGTACATATATGCATAAAAAGGACAACAAAATGTAGAATGTAAGTAGAGCTACAAGTAAAAAAACTGAGTGTGTCACAGAGAGCCACCCTAATTTAGACATACGTTTGGTAAAGTATTAATGTATGAATATCCGTTTCCCTTTTTGATACGAGATAGGTATAAGAATATAGGATTCCTGTTGAAAGCTCGTTTGTAAAATCCCGTATATTGTAAAAGAAAGTCTTTCTTACACAACTCCAAGCCTTTAAGGTATCTCCCATTGTCAAAACCTCACATAATTATTCGAAAACTTAATGTTTCACAAAAGCCCTATGAATTTACGAATCTAAAGTTACAAGATACAAAATAAGATAGAAACAAAACCATTGCTCAGCAATTAAGCAAAAGCAAAATCACACTTCACTCAGAGCACGAATTAGACACTCTAACATGCACATACACACATTATAATGAGTCCCACCCGAAATGAAGTCAGAACCAAAGTCAAGTAACAAAGGACGAACGACGAAGAAAATGAAAATCCTTGAAAAACCAAGGAACAAAACACTCTGCCTCAGGTACGTCGTGTATGTACATACATATATGTGTTCAGGAGTTTTGGTTTGGTTTTCTGGTTGACGTATTCATGACCAGCTCACACTTGATGGGTCGAACGGTGAGTGAGGTAGCCTTCAGCTCTCACAATAGGTGTTGTTTCTTCATGTTCTCCCTTTGATTAGCCCCCAAATGTATGCATTAACTCCCCACCTTGGGGATGATTTGTCTGGCATCTGTTTAATTACTGAAAACAAACATTGGACGGGTAGCACTTTCTCTAACGATGAGGTTTTCCGTTTGCTTTGGTTATTTTTCCTTTTGTCGTTCTATCTGGACCACAGAATGCTCTTACCATACTTAAGACTTGGATTTTTGCTTCTAATAGCATCAAGTTCACAAAGTGCAGGCATTAGGGAGGGCTTTCTATTAGGGATGTTTTCGAGATATTATTGCACCCAAATGAGTTCGCTATTAAGGGTTAGGTTAACTGAAAGGATTTTCAAAGGGACAATGATTACATATTCTATGGTAGATGTGATCTTTTAGTCTTTTGTGTTATCTGGTCGGGTTCAAGTTTTGTAGAGAATTTGAAAATTTTTGGGAGAAACTCTCAGGATGTAACTTTTGTGCGAATTTTCTACACCTAAAACCGCAATGTTTATGTTTAAGTTTAATTTATTTTATTACATATGTATGTACATATAGTATACCTATCAAGGGTAGGATTCAATTCAATCACGCGATGAAAACCCAATTTTAGGGAAATACTTACCTATCTAGATTCAATCAGTTTTGATTTATCAAATTAATTAACAAATTACACATTAAGAAGGGCAGCAGTACCAATAAAGGAAGCCAGACAAGAATTATGTTTTGAGTCCAAAAGAAGTTAAGAGAACTGAGTGGAACAGTGAATATCATAACCAAGGACACAATTTACACCGTCGATCTAGGTAATACAAAGTCACATGTGCCATTCTCCAGGGTTTAGTACTAGATATTGTAGTATTGTAGAACCTTATGGATGATGACGTTCTTTGATTGATAGCCTTAAGATCATGGAAGATAATTGGTGAAGGTGGAGAATGACTGTAATGACGCCATCGGAATAGTTTGAGACTGGCCGACATACGTACATGGGTCAAGTTGTATTCCAAGTTTCAGAAGAAAAAATGGAAATAGTGTTAACTCATTAAACTCATTATGGATGCAAAACTAACTCACATCACCTGCAATATCCAGCTGACAAGGCAACAAATTTCGAAATACGCGAAATGTTCATCGTTCGAGTTGGCATCAGAGTAATCTCATTGATTGTCCATTACATCACTTTGTGCCATCGTTGCAAGAAACAACATCAAATAGTTAAACAGAATCAAATGCTCTCGAATGCTTTTTTTGGTCGGGTTAGGAAACACTTAACTGGATCACTCAGACGCAACTGGTCCATTGTACCACCAGTTCATTACTCACTGGAATATACTTATCCTTCATTACTAACCGGTCTTGTTAGTTCTAAAGGAACAAATAACTCTTAGGGTTTCACGACAAAGTCCAGCTCTTGCATCTATATTCTTTTAGATAGCATTGTAATAACGTCAGAGTTGTATAATCGCTTTCTGACTATTTATTTGCAGTGAATGTAAATAAGTACCAAAACGAAACTGCTAACCTCTTATAAGTCTATCGCAGTAAGTAAACCAAAACTTGGGGGGAGGCATACCCACTATTAACAGCAAAGCCAACTAATTCCTTCTCACCTTGTTTCTTTTTAAAATTCTCCGACGAACATAAGACACAAAACTAATTACCTTGTCTCGAAACATTCTTCGGCGAGTGATATTTTTGATCAGTGTCATGAATAATTCAATGAAATTTATGTTGACACATAATAACAGTAAACAATGTCAAGTGTAGTGGTTGTAGTCCTTGTCCTGATTCTATTCCTTCCTTCAAAGTTATCTTTCCTTTCTTCGGTTTTCCTTCTTCTTTTCTCCACTAATATCACGAATATTCCAATGCCGGCAAAGTCCATAAATGGCTGTGAGCACTCACAATTCACGAAGAGATCCTTGTGCAACTTAACGGAACTTGTAGAAAAATTAAAAGAATCCCTAATGCTTGCACGTCGTTGTCGTTATTGTCAACGTACCGGTCGTTTTCTCATGGAATACAACATTTCTGTATGTCTTGACAAGCCATACCATCAGCATTCCTTGGACTATTTACGTTTCGTGATGTTTGGATTCTTGTCGTTATCCTTCGAAGTCCTTTGTGATTGCAGCAAATAGAGAATGAAACAAAAAAAAAATTGTTTGGCTGCAATAGAAAAAAAAAATATATATATGAAAACGAATGGAATTTCGCGCCGCCACTTTCAGTTGTTGGTCTGACCTCTGGAGTCCATTCAGACAATCCTCTCTGTAGATGCACTTGTCCTGCTGTAAAAATGCCATTAAGACTATCACGAACTTGGTACAATTGGTTCGAGGATTTTATCCTTTTTTTTTTTTCCTCTATCATTGTTTCATGGCAAAAGGTCCTTTTCTGACTTCGAATGAATTAACAATACACAAGATTGGAAAATAATAGGAACAGAATATATTTTATAGCTATGCATTTACAGTTTGTTGACATCCCAAGTACGAATTGGTGGGGATTTTATAAAAGAGAAGAGACAATCGGAATAATTGATAAATTCAGTAAAGTACAGAAGTGGTAGCAGTTTTATATTCGAACCATTGGTATGTCCTTTCGAGAGTCACTTGTTCAGTTCGTTGAAGTGGGGGTGAATTGTTGAATAATGTAAATGTAAATTGGTACAATATTATTCGTAGTTGGGAGGTTTTTGGTGTTTTTATTTCACTAAGGATATATTTATTCAATTTGTCTGTGTGTATGTACGCTTAAGTTTGGAAAATGAAATTTTGGCAGCTTGCACGTGGGATGATGATTATTAGTCAAAGAGTGTTTCTGTCATCTGATTAATACCTATATAACAGAAATCAGTTTAGTTCTTATGGTAGTCTGCTACGGTAGACGGGTCGAAATTACTGATTACGGTTTCTTTAGAGTTGTGATGAAGAGGTCAACTGCTCTAGTACATGATTTCTACATTTATGTGTGTACATCCATCGGCTGTCTACTTTTCTCTATGAAGACTACTGGCAGGGACCTAGAGATCTCGATTAGGAGCATAATCGCTGGCAAACAGCTATCCGGTATGTCTTTGGAAGTACAACGAACTATTAGGTCTATGTGGTTGTTATTTTTAAATAACCTCCCAAAAAACAAACTTTTGAAAGCTACTAGTGTTGCTTGGCGGTTTGATAGAATAAAGATTCAATTGCTATTAGTACAAGCTCAATGCATATCTGTCCCAGCTCTTACGATTTAAGGCATTTGTTCTAAGTTCATTTTTACTGTCTAACTGACTGACTACTTTTATACTGAAATTTCCAATAATTCTCATTGATCGATTTTCGTGCTATTTACGAAGCATGTGTTAAAAATTAATAAACACCACACCCGGCATAACTTTCACCGATTGCAGGTAACTCTTACTATAAAAAATCTCAAAAACTTCATTCATCCATGCAGGTTGAGAGGTATTTCCTGGTATGTATCGAGATAACTTCGGTTCCTTGTATTGATGTTTTGTTTGTTCTCTCTATTTTAGAGTAGTCTTCCAGTGGCTTCCACTGTGCAAGATAACATAACGATTTAACTGAAAACAGGATAAAATATTTCCAAACACTCAAGGTAAAAATACTTATAATGATATGCTGTCGGAATGATGGTCTGATGAAACTAAAACTCGTTTACCTTCCTAGAAAAAAAACATACAGAAAAGCTACAATCCGTCTGGAACGGATCGTATGATACCCTATCCTCCTCTCTATAAAGTGTCCGTGGCCAAATTGCATATTGTACTCAAATATAGCTATAATGTCGAACGTTTGAGGATTTTACATGTAAAATTTGATCAAAATAGGTTTTTTGATGATAACGCCCCCAAAAAGTGGGCGTGGCCAAAACTGTTCTATGGGTGAATTGTAGGGAATCTAAATACCGAAATATTTGGTCTTAACGAAATTTTTCGGTTTCATATAATTTAGTGAAGTTATAAAAAAGTAGGCGTGGCAGTGGGCGGATGTAAAAAAATTTTACACTTGTACTGTATCTTTTTCGTGGAAGCCCAGATATGAAATTTCAGCGTCCTAGCTAAAAATTTAAGGCCAAAAAATCGGTTTTGTGATGAAAACGCCCCCAAAAAGTGGGCGTGGGCAAAACTTTTGTATGGGTGGATTGTAGGGAATCTGAATGCCTAAATATTTGGTCTTAACAAAATTTTTCGGTTTCATATAATTTAGTGAAGTTATGAAAAAGTGGACGTGGCAGTGGGCGGATTTCAAAAATTTTTACACTTGTACTGTATCTTTTTCTCAGAAGCCCAGATATGAAATTTCAGCGTCCTA
This sequence comes from Xylota sylvarum, assembly GCA_905220385.1. Classification (NCBI taxonomy): domain Eukaryota; kingdom Metazoa; phylum Arthropoda; class Insecta; order Diptera; family Syrphidae; genus Xylota; species Xylota sylvarum. The sequence continues at coordinate 127,080,467 of LR999957.1, forward strand.
GTTAAAAATTTAAGGCCCAAAAATGGGTTTTATGATAAAAACGCCCCCAAAAAGTGGGCGTGGCCAAAACTTTTGTATGAGTGGAATGTAGGGAATCTGAATGCCTAAATATTTAATCTTAACAAAATTTTTCCGTTTCATATAATTTAATGAAGTTATGAAAAAGTGGGCGTGGCAGTGGGCGGATTTAAAAAATTTTTACACTTGTACTGTATCTTTTTCTCAGAAGCCCAGATATGAAATTTCATCGTCCTAGCTCAAAATTTAAGGCCCAAAAAGCGGTGACATACGGACGGACGGACGGACGGACGGACGGACGGACGGACGGACAGTCATCGCTCAATCGATTTCGCTATTGATGCTGATCACGAATATATATACTTTATAGGGTCTATCTCGATTATTTCTCTATGTTACAAACTATGTGTCAAACTTAATATACCCTTAGGATAGGGTATAAAAATAGATAAGCTGTTGGTATGTAGTTACATTTTGGTATCATATGTAAACTTTAAGGATGAATAGCAAAATTTTAAAATAACAGACGAAATTTAATATTGCTTACCTATGTTTCTAAATTTGAAAAGCAATTTTCTATTCGTGCTAATGCATTTGCATAGTATTTTCATGCAAAAACTTTTAGAGAGAATATGTAAATAAAAGTTACGTGAATTTGTAAATACGTCTGTTTTTGAAATGAGGTCAAAGTTCCGCGTGCATTACATTAAAATAAAAATATGTAACTAATATATGTATACACGGAATGCTATGTTTTCTACGAATGATGCAATGAGTACCTAGATCATTGCATCATTCGTAGAAAACATTTGTTTATTTTAAGTTTCTAAATAATTTGAGCATTCCATGTATTCGAAAGGAAGTTTAGCGACAATTTTTTAAACCAGATGCAGGAATTTACAGAGACTCTATTGTACTGTAGAGCCTGTAGTTTTCTGCGAATTCTACGAGTACTACTTCTTTTAGGACTATGATCGAAAAATAATACTTATTTTATTAGTATTATTCATGCTTACATGATGCTATATTTCTTCGCAAACTATAGCGTCACTTCTTTAAACTAACAATCATCATCTATTTACTAGTACGTGGTATTTCTAAATGGAATTCAAAGATGCTGCATAGTTGGAATAGGACAAGGTTGATCGAGACTTAATAAACCCTGTTCTTTGAACTTTGTAAAACGATTGACAAGACTTATCATTCGGTTGATTTCTTATGACATGTTATTAGAAAATGTATAGCTGCCTGTTATACTTACCGACTGACAACCTTCATTACACAAGGGATTTCTTCTTCTAAATCCTGAATATCAGAGGTGAATGTGCAAACCTTCAAACTTATTTTCTTCTTTTTCATATAGTCGGACGAATCCACATTCAAATATCATGTGTCAAGAATACCAGGAGAATGCCTTGCTTCGAACACGAAGCTAATTCTCTGCTGAAAAGGGAAACTATCTTAAGTCTGTTTTCATAGTTTTTCAGGAGAGCAAGAAAACCGAAGACATTTTTTTTTATTTTTATATGAATTTTCGGACTTAAGATGAAAAACATTTTTTTTAATAAATCGGGATACAAATTTGATACAAACATGGATATGTCTACGCGTATTGAAATAGCGAATATCGTGCAATAAAATGTAAGAAATGCACTTAAGTCGACTTAAGATAGTTTACCTTTTCAGTAGAGAATTAGTCGACATTTATTTTCGGAGGTTTTGCTATGAAAATTGTATTCTTTGACTAGGCTACTTATCTATTTAAAATACTTTCCTATCTTAGTATTGAAATCACCAAAGAGTTGAGAACATTGAACAGGATGAATTCTCCTTGGATGAATGGATACTGCCATACAAGGACGCGAATGAATAAACACAGCTTTATCAACCTACTTTCATCCGAATCTTTGCTGTATGATATTCATAACCTCTTTATAATCAAACTTTATCACGACTCGTAAAATTTCGCGTGAATTAATATTTACCAAGTCAAAATGTTTCGCAGGACATCCTATAAACTTTCTAATAAATCTGATTCAATAATAACGCCCAGTCACAAAATAAACAAAAAAAGAAAAGACCAACGATTCTGTTTTAATCTGTATACTTTGTTAAGTCACTGCCCCAAGGCTATTCATTTATATACTACATACATTTATTTAAGTTCAAGGCAAGACTTTGAAAATTACAAAACAAATCATTCCCACTATTTTTAGGGATACTCAAGGCGGATTGTATGTAAATGTATTTGTATAAGCACTACCATCTTTGTTGTTACAATATAAACAACAAAATTCTTTCGTTTGGCTTATCCGTGCTAACCAGTTTGCAGTTGTTTGATTGATAAAACTTTAACGCACACACAGAGGATTATTAGACCCTTGTCAGTGTTATGCAAATTGATTGTCCTTATCTGCCATATCGCTTAGGACCAGAAGACATTGGTCTTTTATTTGTATAAAATGAAAAACAGTAGTGGTTGTGTATTTGATTTTAGTATTTTACCTTAGATAAAGTCTTGGTCTTAAAGCTGGCGAGGATACTACTTGAACAATTTGTGGATTTCTTGGGAAAATTAGTTTGAAAAAAAGTGCTAGTTTTGAATAAATTGGAATAGTAAATCCTCAGCATGTTTGCACACGTTGCACACCGATAGGAATAACAGGATTTAAATATTAACAATACCTATTTCCTCCTTCGAGCTAATATTTCATAGAAACATGTCTAAATGAAGAACATTTTCCACATTAATTCATCAGAATTCCATCTAAAATGATTGGATGTGTTTGTATTATTTATTGATAGTCATCGGAGTGTTAAGATTCTTATCAAAAGGGATTGCGATTGAATGGTAAGTTATGTAGATAATAGAAGGCCATTCACACGATTAGCACAAAATTTCATGGGGTTATACTCGTACCCGATTTGTATCCAATGACTTGCTGAAATTATTGTTCCTATTCAATAAAAGGTGTCCTATGGTTCCTTGGGATAAATGTTATTGTTATTTAAATGATTGGGAGAAATTTGTTGAAAACAGAAAGACTCACACATCAGTTGAGTTGGTCAAATGACGAACAAAAAGATAAATGGATAAATTGATGCTTATGGACCTTTCTGGTATTTCATGACATACAAAAGGTTTACAATTTCGCACAATGATTAATAGAAATTGATGCTTTTATACTGAACGGATGTAGGGCTTTTGTGTATCAGTGAACTGGAATATACATTTGTATTTGCATATTGAGGAAAATGGTTGAATTTTCTTATTCAATAGTCATGTTCTAGTCCTAATAACTATTTAGAGGAATCTATTGAAAGATGTAATATAAATTTGTATTCAATATACATATATAGGGCTTATTCATATTACATGTACATAGGAACATGAAGGTTTTTACGAATTACGGAACGCAACATTAGTTACATAGATATGTACGGTAATATAATGGAATTTTCAATTGCTACGTCCCATTTCTTCAATTCAGTATCTCGGTTATGAGTAAAGTTAGCGACGGTTTGTTTGAACGTTTCAACTTTTCTGTACTTGATATATGTTAATCATAAAGGGGTCATTGGGCCATAGGTATATAGATAGGGTGTCGTGGTACTCTTACACCAGTAAAGTGCTAGATTGAACTTGGCCCAAGTCTGTCTAGTATTAAGACACGTACTACCGTCTGTCCATCTGCGATTGGTTAAACTCAGAGGAATAAGCTTAAGCAGCAGTTTAACTGAAAAGAGAGCCATACTAACATTGTGATACCCTATGTAGACAGGGCTTAGACAAGGAAGACGCTCTGGAAGACGCTTAAATGGTTGGGAAGATAGAAAAAGATACTTATATTGAGATCGGGGAAGGAGACAACTCCATGTACTACCTATTCTGTTTTTGATCCATCCATATAGAAACATATGGATCCCGTGCTTTGTAGCGATAGATCCTCCTCCCAATCAACTCTTGGGGGAACACGTCTTTCAAAATTATTATTAAACACAATTTATAGAAGTACGTAGTTGGTATCTTGTGGAAGAAATTCAAGATTGATAAGAATAGAGCAGTGTCAAGTACTTAGACTAGACCACGGAGATGTAGCCTTCTAATGAGTGACTGCACTAGCTGCGACTTGTTTACTATAGATATCTTAAGTGAAAGCGGTATCAGGTGAAAACAAATGTTGAGAAATGTTTAAAAGGTGGTTTATAATGCTCCACTGATGCACGGACAAGCCGAAAGGACTATACACTACAGTACTACACGTTATAGGATATTGAGTTTCCAGCTCATTAGCTCATACTTCTTCTTCAATGATCCAGGCAACACAGTCACGGTCAATTGAGATTGCTACCGGACTATGTTGACTGATTATTATTTGCACGATCAATTGGAAGAGAATAACTTTGACCAACAAGTGGCGCGTCACATGCCACATAGCTGGGCAAACAATCTAATTTCGGCGACCGCGTATTTAAATGGATCAGTCAATTGGCCACATCGGTCGGATGACTTGACTCTGAACTTTTCCCAATGAGGCTATATCAAGTTCATGGTCAATGCCAATAATCTACAGACCACAGGACGAACATCGAACTCTAAATTGATGCCATATTGCCAATTTGGATTTATTTGGACATTTATTCCTTTGTGTTTGTCAAGTTTGCTCGTTTTTTAAGAAAAAGAAATTTGGTAGATATTCGCGCGGCTGCTAGTTAAATTATGTTGTGGTGGTGTACTTGGTGTCCTAGGCGTGACTCCCAAATAAGAATTTCTATTCCTTATTCCATTGAGTTATTAGGAACATCTGTACTAGTAGTTGGTACTTATTAGTAGCTTAAGCACAGGGTAGCCAACCGTGTGTGCCATTATATCTGTTGAATCGCTGGTATCTGAACACTTGAGTACAATACCTTACGGAAGACTTACTGCTCCGTTCAACGATATCTGTAGAAGACGAGAAAGAAGAGGAAACCATAACTTACCTTGTGTGTACCTGTCGTGCACTAACGGCTTTGAGGAGGCAGTACAAGAAGAGTACTTCTTCGAAGATCTTAACGATATACATAAATAGATTAGGTTAGGTTAGGTAGATGGGTGCCTTGTGACAGTGTCACTGCTCACTTAGACCTCAAAAAGGGTCCATTGTGCCCAATCATTTAACCTATAAAGTCCGCTATTGGAACCACCCAGATAATGATATGAATCTCAGGAGGTCCGTCAGCTCTATGTTACCCAAGTCCTCCAAATCCGAGAAGAAGTAACTACCAAGAGTCCTCATTCTTCTGACGGATAGGGCAGGACAGTCGCACAGCAGGTGACGAACTGACTCATTTTCTTCTTCGTCCCTGCAGCTTCTACAGAAGTCATTATGTAGTACACCGAGTCGCTCCGCGTGGACACCAATGGCACAACGATCAGTAATTATCCCTGAAACAACTCGTATTTTATAACGACTCAGTTTCACCAGAGAAGTTGATCTCTTCTTGCTGATACCCGGCCATAGGGCCCTGGCTGTTGCGCATGTTTCCAGATGAACCCAGCGACTATTTGCTCGACCGACGGCTTCATCTTCTATTTTCTTCTGTAAGTAATTGATTGGGGTTACTACAAAAGGGAGAGCCCGCGATAGGTGCATCGCCGAGCCTTTCCTAGCAAGTGCCCTTTCGTTTCCTAGATATACATACCTATACTCCACTTAAGTAAAATAAAAATAAAAAAATTTCGTCTCCGGGTGAAACTGATTTAATGCCTCAACGGCGAATCGTATTTCTTCGACATGTATTCAGACCGAAACTGATTTCCCTACCTCTTGTCCTATTCGGGAAGTCTCCATGTACATATGTATGTATGTCCCCTGTACCCAAAACATTCCTTTAATAAAATTATTTCCAAGACTTAAATTTAAGTCATCTAAATACCAGCACTTAAATAAAACGCTTTCATTCGTCTCAATGCGAATTCCACACCCGGAACAACTATCATGAATGCAAAAATTTCTCAATGCTTTGAAAGATTAAATCGAAATTTGCCGCCATCAGTTCGCTTCCATGGGCATGTCCATCGGTGTCTTTTATGCTTTTCACCCGTATGCCCATCGAGAAAGGGGAATGAATTTAGGCCTCTGTCACACCATAACGACTACCGCCATCGCCAAATCACTTTATCAAAAAACAAGCTACAATCGCAGCATCACACAAGCCACCACAGCACTAGGAACACAACCACCATTCATCGGAAGCCTCGAACAGAAGCAAATGGCTTTGCCATTTATGACGTCTGCCTACTAGAAACGGCTTTCCAATGGAGAATAATAACATCACGATTGTCATGGCGCAGAGTGGTGTTGCTGGTTGCCACTATTCCCACTAGATTCAGAGCCACTAAAATCTCTCTATGCCTTCGTGCCTTTGCATAACATTACGAGAGGAGGGCTTGATGATGGTGGCATTTGGTCGACGCTCTGTAGCGAATTCGATTTCCTCATACAAATTCCCGCCATCTGTGTGCTGCGCGGGGGTCTTTTATTTTTTCCTGTTTCCAGTGAAAAATCGATGGAAATGCGATTTTTCTTGGCTAAGTTAGGAATCTCTCGCATTTTTTATTTTTTTTTTTTTGTATTAGCACCCAAAAATCGGGAACCAGGAATCTGGGTATTTCTCCCATAGAATTTCCGTCGAGATCAGGAGATGAAAAATATGGAGGGAAATCGGCATGCAGACTGTGTATATGAATGTATCGTTGGGCATTTGCGACGAGGTTGCATTATTACATCCGGCATCTGCAAATTTGGCAGCAGCAAATTTCCGGTCCGTCGAAGATATGCGTCGGGAAAATGGGTAAAAGCATCTGTGTGAGCGGGTAGTAATTTCCTATGAATTGGGATAGGTTGGGAATTGAATTTTTTATTTTTTTTTAAGATACATGCCTATGCATGTGTATGTAGCTGTGTGGTGTAGTTGGAAATGGATTGGTTAAACATCAGATTAGTAGTGTAATCATTGGCATGTGTAAGGATGTCCTGAGTGAGGAAATGTAAAATTTGTATTTTTCGAAGAGTTTTACAAAAAAAAAGAAGAAAATGAAAAATACTGTTTCAAGAAAATCTTTGCAGAAAATCTGAGCTGGTTATTCGCAGCATCCATTTAGTGAAATCAATGAAACATATCATATGGAGATGTGATTGGTAGGATGCCAATATTTTGGCTTGATTTGATTTGAATGGCTGCCTGTACTGTTGGCACAGACTACACATATGTAACTAAATGCACGAAATAGTATCTACGTCCAGTGTTCTTCTTCTACCTAAGAACCAGGGTTACCGGTGAAAAATTTCAGAAAGTCACCCAGAGCATAAAAAATGTTTCCACTGAATTATTTGCCGAAATAAAGCACACCAATACAATATAATAATGAAAATATCGTTTTAAAATCTTATTAACAGAAGCAATTAAGAATTAAAACAATACAAACTACCAGTTTGGTACTGGCAGCACTACCAGTATTTATTCTTTTCTTAAGTAGTTACTGATATGAAACAGATTTTTTACCCGGTGGTTACACGAGTAAGTTCAGGCAAAAGAAATTCTAATATACTGTCACTTTTTTTTATCAACATATACATACAATCTTTTGCTACTTGCTTGTCAAATGCTATGGAATTTCTCAAACCAGTAGCAGAGTTATAAAAGAATGCATTCTTTTGGAAATGCATTCGCAGAATCCATAAAAATATAATTAAAATTTTTGATTTAAAAAAAAAACCTTAATTCACCATTCTTTTAAAGTCAGTGAGTAATGCATTTAATTTTTGGCAATCACTGAAGTTAAAGTCAGTAGTGAATTCAGTGGAAGTCATTGAATTCAACTGCAATAATTTTAACTCTCTTAATTCCATTAACTTTCGAGATTCAAATTTATTTTAGAATTCCAATAATTTCAATTGAATTCACAGACTTCAACTGACTTCAAGTGAATTCACTACTGACTTTAACGAAATATTTGAATTCGATTATCTTCCAAAATGATTTCAATTCAGTGTTTGTTAAATATTGAATGCATTAATCAGTGACTCCAAAAGAATGGCGAATTACGTTTTTTAAAACCCAAAAAATAGAAAAAAGACTTCAAATCATTCATCAATTTGATGAATTCAATAGACTTAACCTCCCAAATGATTTAATTCTTAAACAACTCTGGCCCAGTAGCCATGCAAGTAATTTGACAGCACAATTTATAAATGAATCCTAAAAAAGTGTTCCAAAAGTCGCCGAGATTTTAAAAAAGTGTCCAATTTCGGGATTTTTAATAAAAGTAGTCGTTTAGTTGCTTAACGGCAACCCTGCTAAGAACTAGTTGGAGTTTCAAATAAAGCATGTAAGGAACCAGATCGGAATCCTGGTTCTTTGAGAGCATCAGCAAAAATGACATATATGCTAACCGATTTTTTCCCTTCGTCAACATTTTTGTGATTCCTTATCTAAAGTATAGTGATTGTTTTGAAACAAATTTTCTAATTATGATTTGCCAACAAACCAACTTAAATGTTGTGTGTTTTCTATTTCTACGAGGCTTCATGCCTTCAGAAAAGCCTAATTAGATTATAGAATAATACTGGACCGATTTATTGCATACAGTGCATTCGACGTTGCTTCAAGCTATCTGTTCCAATAACAATTTGAGGAATTCCTATAGCAGCATTTCTTATTGGCAAAATATTTGAAATAATTCCAAAGGAATATATGTGAGCGTCACAGCTCATTCAAGAAAGTAATATGGAGTACAAGAGGACTAATTTTTCGGAGATACCTTAGTCAGTCAACGTTGCAATGGGTAGGCTTTAAAATCAATTTTGCAGGAATATACATAGGTCTACAGTGCCTACAAATCATAAGATAAGTCATCAATACTCCAATATGCAGTAATCTGATGAATCCAAATGATCATTGGATTATCCTTAGCAATCTATTCATTGTATTGGTTTCTTACTGGATATTCATTTTCATCGTAGCTTCTCTGCTGCAGTACTTGAGAATAATGCATTTAAATTTCGATTATTTAGCAACAACAACTTTAAGATATGTGTAGTACTACGTATTGAAGAGCTCGTTTGGGCGAATCAATTCAACACAAAGGATCTCTACTCAGTCTCTATTCATTCATTTTGAAAATACTAGACTACTAGATTTAGAAATGTCATCTCGAATGATATTTAAACGTAAATTTTAACATCAGAATGATGTTGCATTGGAGCTATATTCCCAAAACCTCCACAATCAGAGTAAATACTTATGTTTAAATCCAAATTTATAAAAAAAATAAATTCCCTAAAGAAAGCCAAAACTCCTATTGCAAAACTCCATCGTATGAATAATGCATACCATGCAAATACACTTACACGTCGCCGCCTTTTTCCCTAACCGACTTCGGCAGCGTTCAGCTCTCATTCAATTTCAGCACCTCCAGCTGCACTAGTATTATTATATTGGAATCAACACACCACATAAATTGGAATTCACTTTATGAGATTTATTTAAATGATTTGATACCAAAACGACACCTGACTGACTGACGATGCCATTTCCAAGTAAAAACCTCAAGCAATGCACACAACAACACTCCACGAAAAGGATTAAGTTTGCAGTAAAATTGGATATAGGAATGCTGGTGCAGAGAAAAAGAGGACAAGCAGAGTCGTCGTCGGGGGGAATAAGGAAAAAAACAAATTTACATTTCTTGGCAAAAATTGAGATCCCATTTTGTTTGCTTTCCTCACTCATCCTTTGGAAAAGTAAATAAAATGCCTTACTTCCTTCGAAACAACAACCCAAATCCGATTGCGAGAAAGTAAATTTGAAAGGGAAATTTTGTATCCGCATTGCTGTTTCATTTGAAACAATGATTACGAAAAAGCAGCGAAAAGAAACAAGATGCAATAAGGCTTGAAGAAGTTAAAGTTGTCAAGTAATGACGTGACCTAAAAATAAATTCACTTGAAAGTATCTATTCAATTCCACAAAAGCTGAATTTGTATCTGTTATCCCAAAGAGGATCTGAAGTCACACTTAGCGTACCAAATCTATATAACAGCGAGTTATGACACCTACATCCGGCAGTTTGACAGCACTACAAATTGCCGTAACACCATCGGCTTAGTTGGCCAAAGTCTCCCCAAACAGTGACCATGTCCTATGGCATAGCTCTGCCAACATAATTGTGCTTCCATTCTACTGATATATTGTTGGCGGATCCCTAATTGAGTGTGCATTATTAATGCTCGAATGATGCTTCCGCAACTGCCTCATGACTATACGGCTTGTGATGATACCAATGCCATGAGGGTGTCCTCGAAATCATTGTCGTACCATTGCGATACTCATCTTTCTTCGTTTAACCCTTTTTTTGACAATAATAACCAGGGGCCAGCAGAACAAGCACAATTCAAACGAGCAGATGGTTTTAATGGATGGTTTGGCATTTAGTTTGTGTTCCGCGTGGTCGCCCCTTTGATTTTGGATGCTGTTGATTTTTATACAGAAGGCACCCTAGCTGGCTGAACTTCAAAGGGAATAATAAATAGAGGAGCAGCAGATACTGCCATTAGGATGGAATTGAATAAGAATTAGACTCATACCTCAGTCCATTGAATAAGGAATTGGTTTCACGATTTTTATTGAATGGAAAGGGTTGTATACTGTATAGGAAATCTGTAATCCCGGTGATGACTCTAATAACTTATCCTTTAACAAATAGTGTGTACGGCTCTCAAATGCATTGGATATGAAGGAACGCACAGGTCCATTATGCAGATCTTATTCAATATTTCCTATGATCCAGGATTGATATTAAATATAACACTGTGATTTTTAAAAAATCATAAATCACATAAGCGATTATCTATTAAACTCAGAATGAAACTAAAAATTAAGTTTTTGAAAATACCTAAGTTTCTGAACATGTTTGTGTATTATGCCATTTATTGCCTTTCCTTAGAAAGAAGACTAATATTAGAGTTTGCATGTACATATAAATAACATCTCCTGGTTGGTGCGTTGGAGAACGAATAAAAGTACAAATATTCTATCATTCAGGTCTGGTAACTGAAGACTGCTCGGAGAGAGTTGGTCCTGGTACCATCCTAAAGTAAAGTATAGTATACCACGTCCACTTTACTAGGCGTCATTTATTAGAAAATTGGTGCAATTTTACACCTACCCGTATCATTTTACAGTATTGACTAACTACTTTACTTGAACTTTAATGCTGAATAATTTATAAACCTTCAGCATAAAGGTGTAAGTACATGCAAGTATTGCACTTTATTTCTATTTCCTTTGCTGTTTTTCTATGGCTGGTTTTGATTGTCCCCAAAGGACAGTATAAAAAAAATCTATATCCTTGTAACAGAAATACCTACACACAATTCTCATCATTATTAAATTTAAGGTCCTTAGTGCTCACTCAATATCCATTTAATTTCAAAGGATACCTCCCCCTTTATTCAAAACAAAAGCCAAGTGTAATAAATTAAGTCCCGCGATGATAATAACAAAAACAGTCATAATTTAATACAACCATGTCCTTCAAAAACTAAAAAGCATGTGTGGTAGTTTCACTCATAATAATTTCTGAATTCCCGACATGACAAACCATTTCATATCGCAATAAGACATAATCGTCCATAAAACGGGAACTGCATAACAGCAGATGCCATTAATCTAGATAATGCTTCTTTGATTGATAGTCACGCAATCAGTGATTATGTGGAATGAAGCCATGTGGTGATATAACAAGTCTGCTGGATAATTACTGACCCCAACCAGTAAGGACGATTCCATCATGTTTCAGACTACTGTTATCCGAAAAAAGGGGTTAAAGCGTAAAACGATGGATATCGCAATGGCGCGAGAATTATTTCGACGACCCATCATAGCATATCGGTATGAAAACAAACAGCAGTTGACTGTTAATAATGCACAGTCAATTAAGGCTACGCTAACGATATTTTATTTGAATGAGTGCACAATTACATGGCCATAGCACTGTGACTATGGATACAGGTAGCTACTGTATTCTGAAGGACTTTTGATGTACGGAGTGACTTTGTGAGACGTACACATATGCCAGATATACTCACATACATAGAGAGAGTCGACTCGATTGTTAATGACCTAAAATGTAAGGTTTTTGGTAAGGATGTCCCAATTAAACTTAGATCGACATGTGTAGAGATAATAAATGTGTACTTTGAGTAAGTGAGGAATGGTAACTGGAATGGTTTTGTGTTAAGATTTAGTAGTCAGGGAAATGAATAGCTTTAAAAATTAATTTTCAGATCTTAAGTCATACTCGTTGTATAGTATGGAAGGACGAATCGCATTGCCAACAGAAACAAAAGGTGAAACATCTAATGAAATCCAAAACATTCCCCTCAAACGTTCTTAACACAAGCTCACATTCAATATAGTCATATAAAGCTCACATAATTGTTCATATTCATTTTCTCTACGTCAAAAGGTTCCTTCCCAGTACATATGTATATATGATAATACTGTACCCAAAATGAAGCACAGACTCGACGCTACAGTGGGACAATTCAAAATATATTTTTTCCTTCAAAGTCAGGCATCCTTTGAGAATATGATAATAATGTTTCAAAGTGTTTTATACATAGATATGAAACTACTCTAGCTTAATTTTTTGTTTCAGTTTTTGTTCTTGATAAACAGACAAAGGTAATCAATGTAATGTTTGTAATGTCTTTCGTTTTGTACTATACACTTCCTAGAGGCATTGAATAAGGCTTTCTAATTGAACTGCAAGATATTCGATGTTGAAGGCTCTTTCTCGTATTTTAATGTATCATACTTCCAAAATAAATAAAAATGTCTCAACACCAAACTTGTAATTCAAAAAATACATAAAAATGTGACGTATACGTCCCGAAATAATTTTCACATCTTGTTTTTTTTTAATTTTTTTTTTTGCCTCCATTTTTCCTTTGTTTAACCGACAATGCAAATACATTACTTGAGAAGTCGAAAACAAATAGTGATTCCATTTAAAATGCAGTATTTGCCTTGTTTCTAAATATCATCTAAGTTAAACAAAAAAAAAAAATAAATTTGCCTACTTCCAACATTCACCTGTCTTCCCTAAATAATCATACTTCCGAGACTTTATATTCCCAATTCAATTTCCAAGCAACCCGAAACTCCATATTCTTAATTGCGCAAGCAGACAATATCTCCTGCGTTTGCATTACAAGAGAACGTAGGTTCACTTCCACTAAATCCCATAGCGATCGTTTTTCGATGTCAAGTTGCCGTAATACTAACTTTCACTTTAGATGAAGATAATACCATTGCAAGAGTACTTGGCATTCAAGAGTCTCGAAGAATTGTCTTTTGGCTTTTCAGGATTGAATTTACCCCTTTTGTATATTTTAGTATTTCAAAAACTGTTGGATTCTTATGGGAGTGGGGTTTTAACTGAATACGTTTCCCAAAGTATTTCGGTGCGAGTACGAGATTTACATAATGTGTTTCCTAGTTGGAATTGAGTGGGGTTCTACTTAAAATAATTAAAGATTAGCAACAGTATTTGTTTCGTATTTAGTTGGGTGCTGATGGTGGATGTGGTTGTCCTTATGGGCAAGCAATAAAAATGGATAAAGGGAGAATTATTTGAAAATACAAATTAACTTGGATTGATAGCGTATGACAGTTGATGTCAATGTGTTTGTATTGAGTAGGCTGAAAGACCAACAACTAGATTTATTGTAACGAACTTCTTCTCAGTGACTAAGCTTCACCCTACTTCATGTGTGTACTATTAGGGCGTTTTTACAATCATAATGTATTGCGAGTCTTAAGAAATGAGATCAGGGGCATATGATGCCCCGTCTTATTGATACCATATATACTTCCAGTCATTCTCTTCCAATTTATCCTCAAAACTGTCAGTAAACATGGTCCGGTAGCGATTTCTGGTGATTTCGACTGTATTGGCAGCGGCATTGGAGAAGAAAGACTCTCCAGAATGAAAACGGCACCCGACAGTCACTTTTTCGTTAATGGCTTCGGATTGCTGATTTACCCAAATGCAACAATATTGCTTATTAGCGCAGACGTTGTGCCAGAGATCATCTTTGTGCATGTTTAAGATCTAGTCATTGATCTGAAATATAGCTGATGGTCGTTCGGCTTCAATTCTGGGGTTAAAGCCATGCTTGCACAAAATTCGATACAAAGTAGTTATAGAGATGCCCAATTCATAAGGTCGATGGGAATCCTCAAACTTGGTAGATCGCTTAAACTCGCATCTGAAGCCGCAATATTCTCGGCACTCCTTGTGTTTTTACATGTAGCATCCCCAAACGTTCGACGCTGTTGTCGTATTTCAGTACAAAATGCAATATGGCCACGCCCACTTTATAAGGGCTACATAGAAAGGAGGATGGGGTATCATACAATCCATTTCAGATGGATTGTAGCTTTTCTATATGTTTATTTTTAAAGTTAAATTTAAAAATATCTTGGATAATTGGCGAATGTTTTTAAAACGTCACAAACCGCAGCTAACCTCATACATAGCTGCGAAGAATGGGACGTCCCAATTGAAAAACCTTGCATAATGTATGGACAAAATTAGAAAAAATAGAAATATTTCGGGTTGTGTGTGTTATATTCTTTACAGGAATGGAAGGGGCCTACTGTTTAATGGCGTATCTGAAGGGCAATCTTTGTTTTGAGAAGCTTTCTCATGACAGTTTTACTCTCGGTTGTTTGTCAGACGATCGCTAGAGGTGGGACCGTAAAAGAAGAAATTTTAGGTGTTATCTGGGGATTGAACCTGGAACCTCTTGCTCCGTAGTCCAACGCACTAACCACTTCAGACACGGCTCCCACAGCGTTAATAGCGTTTAGCTTAATTAAGAGTGTGCATGTAGCGAGAGTCATGTTAAGATTCTCCTACACTGGTAGAATCGACAGAGTTGTACCATAACCGGCGCGTTTGTCGGTCGTGATATTTCCTGGAATGTCACTATGCTCCACCACCCAAATGAAATGAATTTTAAATTGTTCTGCCATCTCGTTAAGAGATAAGCGGCAATTAAGGATAGCTTTGGAATTGTTGGTGACTAAATCCAGGAAACTAATCGCGGCGGACTATCGATGAGACCCCTCGCGAATAGCATATTGTACCTTAACCACGACAAGGTCTCCTTGATCGCCGTGATTTTTACCTGGAACACGCTACAGTGATCAGGAGGCCGGAAGGAGACCTTGTAGTTTAGATCTTGGTGGAAGCACCTCCCCCCATATCTGTTTCCGGTATGAACGCGCATCCATAGAACTAAACGGATCCACTGCAAGACCCTTTATCACCTTCCCAGTCAATCCTGGAGGGTATATAGGTTTCAAAATTGTTGTTGAATAGGATATGGAGGTATGTGTAATCGGTGTCTTTTGGGATGCATTCTAGTTTAATTAGAATAGACGAGTGGCTAGTTCACAGACTGATCTACAAAAGAATTGCTTACATGGATTTGTTGCTACTTGTTTGCAATAAATATCGAATGGGAGCATATGGAACAGTATGACCATAGCCGCAGGTGGAGTGCTCCTAAGGGTACCACTAACGTAGACTCGTGCCGTTCTTTGCACACAACTAAGGTAGTTGTAGTGGATAGCATTATGCATACGCAGCATTATGCAGCGCAGTCCAGACGATAACGGATACATAGAGCCAAGAGCCACTTACTTCAAAAAATTTTTTTAACAGCAGTACAGAGCCGTAGTGGCTTTTTTAACTTGCTTTAGGATGTTGGGTTTCTAGCTTAGTTTACTGCCTGGGATGATGGCTAAGTACCGTATTTGTGAGCACCAAGCTACCGAAGTATATTCTGTACAATCTAAAGATTTCTCAATAATGCTAACTAATGAGTGTAGTGCCTTTTCAACCGATTTCCCTTTACTATACGCATATTGAGATGCGCACATAATGTACTGATGAATTGTAGATAATTTGAATACCTTTCTACACATTTGTTGAAAAGTGGGTGTGTTCCAAAGTTCCAAAGGTTCTAAAAACCCGAACTGAATTTTGGTTGTAAAGATTTATGTTACCAATGCTTTATCCACTGAGTTAAATCTGAATCCGAAATTTTAGAAAGTTATACAAGGCCAAATACAAATTGGCCTTGTGTTACTTTGCAAAAGCGACGTAAGGCTTAGAAATTGCCCTTATGTCGCTTTCGTGTGTCGTAAGATCAAATTAATATATATTCTTATGTCATGGCATTTCCAATTAATTGCTAATTAACTCAAAGTGTAAAACTAATTCAATTTCTATTGCATTTCAAAAACGTGGAGTAAAAATTTCCACGTTTCTCTATGTTTCAGATAATTCCGACATACATAGGTGTAAATGTATTTCTTTTCCTAATTAATAAGGTATTTTCCCCTAGAGAACAAAATCAAAGTACGACATTTCCTTATCAAATCACTGCTTACCGGCAATTGAATCCGCTGCAAACTACTTATTCAATTTGATGGTTGTCAATCAAAATTCAAAACCTTTTGAAAACTATTTGAAAGTAAGTAGATTGACTCTGAGTTTGAAGACATTCAGTAATTAATATTCCAACAATGGTTGGCAATCAATAAGTGCAAGCAATTTAGTTCTTATTCGTACTTCTTAGTATTAATTGAAATCAATATTCAGAGAAACTTTCAATGTGCTTTTAATTAGGTTAACCCATTTTGAAAAAGGATATTCCCCAAGAGTGAATAGGTTTGTATCCTAAGTATGAAGTCTATTTAGACTTATGTATGTATGTAAATGGTTAGAAAAATACAAGGGTCACAAATAATGATCAGAACAAAGCAAAGGATACGGAAAAAAGAAGGAGGCCTACCGAACACCTTCAGAATAACGTTCTAAGTTGCAGTATGTGCAATGGATTCACATGGAAGTACTTCAAGTGGTGTACGTCCTTGGAGTCCTATCATCACAGAAAACTATTTTGAATGTAAAATATGTCATGTTCCATTGGCAAAGAAAACAAAAAAAGCTTTCAAAGAACTTAATCTAATATAACAGATAAAGAAACCGCCAGATAGTTGGAATAAGGTGTAGTAAGTAGTGGCTCATCTGACTGTGAAAACTAATCATCCTCACCACCAACAAGAGCTATGTGTACGAGTGATCCCCAGGGGCTGTCATGTTAGAAAACAAATACCCCAAGTGACTACCAGTAAGAACTGCCCCATAATACTTGAATGACAACCAGAGGTAAGAAATTACCATTACTAACCCTTAAAATATGTTTGCAAAACTAATTAAATAGGGTGATTCCTTAAGAACATTCACGTTTTGGAAAACTTTTGGAAGTAATAAAATATTCGCACAAGCAAAGTTGCAAGCAGTGCATGGGAGAGTTCTTGCTCTAGTTTCAGCCCGTCACAATCTTTCACAAATCAGAATCGTCATGGATTTGACTAGTTGCATTCAAAAGTTTACACTTTTCACATAAGTTTTGAAAACTCAACCACGACCAACTCTAGACAAAGCATAGCACAAAAAAACTTTCAACAATCTGTTCAATTAAAAGAAGATAAATAAAATCAGTTTATTTTTATTGCGTCCTTAAAATATCTTTGACTTGCCGGTTGATATTAATTTCAACCCCAATTATACCGCATGTGTGCCTCATACCGAAACTCCTTACCCGAATATGTACCTTTTATAGCATGACTCACTTCGTCACTTCCAAATTAAATTCGTCAAATTAAATAAAGACGGAATCAACTCCGACGTCTACCCTTTGTTATATCGCTCAATTGGCGTACAATGTTAAAACAGCCTTCATATATACATAGGTATATGTAACTCATCGTGGTGGCATCTGCAATTACAATCTTGTACCTTTAAATATTTGGCAATTAATTTAAGGTAGCAACCTTCCACCACCATTCAATTTAATCACTGTAAAAGGTTTTAGCCTGGCTTTTCGCAACCAAACCTAAAAGTTTTCATCATCCCCCTCTTCGAAGAGCTACACTTCTATCTCACCCTTTTGCCAATGACATACACATAAAAAAAAAACACGATACAGAGCAAAGAAGCTCCATTAAATTTTATAACTCTTCTAGATGGATTGAAGTGTAGATGTGTATCCACACAATTGAATCTTCTAAACGTCGTCGAAATGACAAACGTTTAAGAACTTCCACCACCCTCATCCTTATGCCTTCCATTCATCCCCTTTGAAATGAAACAAAACGTGTGTGGAACTTGTTACTTACGAAAATTACTGACTACTTGCTGTATCCTAGCATCTCTGAATAGTGTAAGGGTTGTGGTGGCTTTATGGGGGCTGTACGCAAGCACCAAATTCAATTAGCTAAATATGACAGGCAAGGCATGAACTTCATTTGCAAGCGAGTGGTTTACTTTAATAGATGTCAAGATGTCAACTTAAAGGGATGTCAACAACTTCAATACGAAATATAGCCACCTCAGGCATTTTCACACTATTACAACGATTGACGCATAATATTGCTCCTCCGAATATTTTCACTGAACCAATTCAGCACCGTTTGCATGAATAAATAATGAAAAAAAAAAAAAAAAAAACTTTTCAAATCGAAACCACTGCTCTAGCTCCTTCCGGCGATGGGTCCTAAAAAGTGTCCCATATTACATTCAAATAATTCAACTCTCAGTTTATGCAAATCGCTATTCTATTTAAAATGCTGTCGCGAAATGCGAAAGCGTTTCGTCGTTGTTTTGTTGACTTTGCAACATCCTACGGCCACCATCCTGGAGGGTTTTCGTTGAAACTAACTTTTGTGCGAACGGTAGGTGATAATGATAACATAAAACGCGAACAAAAAGGACTTGGAATTCAAAAAATTTAAATGTTTAATGCATTTTGATAGAAGGCTGTTGTTTTGCGCAAACATTCCAGTAGGTACTTAAGTACCGTCCGTGGGCTTACCCACTGTGTTTTGGGGTGAATTTGTTTTACTTGCATGTCATAGTCTGTTCAAAGAAAAAAATGTTTTATTATTTAAAGAGCACCCGAATGCATGCATCCTCTTTGAAAACTTTTCATGAAAAATATGTTAAAAATAGCGGTTGTTAAAAGAATAATACTCAAAAAAGAATTTAAAAAGGACATCGTTCCCGTGGAAACGCAATAAATTAATTGAAATGTATTTTAAATTACTCTCCGTATTAATAATAGTGTTCAGCTGTTGGAGATTTTTTAACTGTGTAACCTGGATTGGGGAAAAAAACAAGAATGTGTGGGTATTAAATTAATTCTCAACATAATCAATAATGAATACCTTATCAGAATAATAAGTCTTTGATTTCGCATCATAAAGGCAAGCGATCAATGGCTTTAATCTCATTTGTGCTCATGGTAATACTGAATCCTTTTTACAGAACATAAGAGCGATGTGTGAGATTCGAAGTTTAAACTGTCTGGATGAATGACGGTTTATGATTTCACATAATTCAGGATATTGAAACTTTAAAAGGATACCTGGGACCCCTTCCATGGCAGGGAACGAGACTTTCGTATTTCCTTTCGCTGTGTGATATTAAATGCTTTACTAATATCAAGTATGTACTTGCTGTATTCTGATTAGTAATTTAATACTATACTGAATGCACTTCGGATGTTCTTGTCTTGTTCTTCGCACATTTAGATCTAACTATGAGTTTTTGCTATGAGTTAATTTCTACTTTCCTTCTGTAGCTTTGCAACCTGAGAACATCATTAGTCCTACGGTGAGTCCGACACTTTAGGGACTTCATAATAACGGAGATGGCTGACGTTCCTAATCGAGCAGGATAATTGCCTTCTCTTTTCCAAATTGCTTCCTCTTAGCATATTAAAACATGCATGTGCAGGAACTTAGACCTATGCGTGTAGCAATCGATGTAACCGGCTAAGTTAATTTTCTAGATTAATCACATTAGAGCTTACTTTGAATACAGCTTAGCTTTCCGAGTAAATGTACAGGATTTTACTATTAACTATTTTTTTAAACCTATGCGTTGCAGTGTCGATCGCTATGAGTGAAATGAGTGAAAACTCATTCACTCTCGCGTTCTACCCCTAGGTCGGCACAATGCTCACATTGACCTCTTTTGATTTTGTTTTTAACGAATAGATGCAAGAAAGGAAGAGTAAGCCGTACCTCCAAGGCTGCTTTGGAAGTCCCACTTATCATATTTGAAAAACACAATTTGAATGAATGTTGCATCATATTCTTACAATTGACTTTTGAAGATGAGGACCGCCGGTCACCGAACTACGGTTTCATACTAAGTCCATAGGTTGTCTACGGAAACAGCGCTACATCAGGTGGTACGCGTTGCGGAAGTGGAGATGAATACCGGAGGCATCGCAATCACCATTAATAATGGACATTAAAGGTGCTTTCGAGTTCGAAGGTCTGAGAGTACCTTAGAAGAAAGCAGAGTTAACCCATTGGTGGTGAGGTGGATGGACAATATGCTGAAAATACGCTCTCTATTCGAGCGGAAAAGACAGATCTAATCATCTTCACAAGGAGAGATGTGGAATTTCAGCAATTGACAATTTTTGGATCGTAACTACATGTGTCCAGGAAGGTTAAGTATCTGGGTGTATACCTAGATGCTGGACTAAGTTGGAACTTCCATGTGGAAGAGAATATCAGAAAGGCGAAAGGGTGCTTCGTCAATGCAAACGGGTATATGGACAGAGGTGGGGTATTTCCCCGAGGTCAGCATACTGGATGTACACGATCATAGTTAGATCGATTATTACGTATGCCCAGTAAAGAAGCAGTTAGAAAAGTCCATTATCTGGCTTGTTTAGGTATGGCCGGTGCAATACGAATGACACCAATATGCGAACTGATCCTAGGTATTCTGCCATTGGACACTGACACTTCGTCTGGACCGGGATGCCAATTGGCACTGGTGCGGTACTATCTATGATCAAACAAAAATCCTGGATCTCATGAAAAACGAGATTAGGGTGTTGAATATGACCATGGATGGAATAAAGAGAATGCGTGTTACCGAAAGATATCACAAAACTCTTATTGGAGATGGAACACTTCTAGAAAAGAAGATTAGTGATATAATCATCTTTACGGATGGGTTCATGATGGATGGCATATCGAGGGTATGTTCTCAGAAGAACTGGAACTAGCCTGTCATATTAGTCTGGGAAGTTTACCTCAGTCTATCAAGCCGAGATGATTGCTCTGTTGCATGCGTTGGATCACATGAAAGAGGGTCAGGTTGAGGATAGGAACGTTACCATAGCACTGGAGCAAAAAGATATCAATACATCACTGGCATTGGAATGTGTTCATAAACTCAATGAAGAGAGACGAAAAGGACCCAACATTGTGGTCTTCGAAATCTCTCTAAAATATATATAAATGTTAGTCCATAGGTTCTGTTGAACTAAAGTAACCCATTACAGGTGTACAAATTCCGATTACGTTATATGGATATATGGATTCCTAGAACTCATAAGCAGTTTGTGGTTACAGAAGATAGAAGAGTTTTCCTGTCACTTCGTCCACCCTATGCTTACACGATGATTGATGTCATCTTCGGCAGTGGTTTCGCTGTTGATAACAGATCCCAGATATTTAAACTTCTTGCACTTGAAAAACATTTTTCCATTCAAATAAATATTTGAAATAGATCGGAGTGTGTCAGAGAATGGGGAGTACAAGTACTCTGTCTTTTTCGGACTTATACGAAAACCATTCCCCTCCAAAACATCCACCTAAACATCAAGTGCTCGTTACAAGGAAGTTTGATCCTCGTTCAGCACCATCAAGGAATACCTGATGCACTTTGAGGTCCGTCACTTTTCTTTTAAGCAGATAATCTACCAGTACCATATGCAAATCCTTTAAGGGATCAGAATATTTTTCCATTATTATCCCTATTATTAGGATTCAAAATCGATCAGGTCTAATTGTTTCTTCAATTCATCGGTATACCTAGACTCTAAAGTTGGCATGTGTGTCATTTTAGTTTTAAGGTTGTAGAGTTTATAAATTCCTCTTAAATCTTCTTAAGACCGATTATTCTGGTATCCCATGTGAGATTTGGTTTCGGAATCTCGAACAAGCTAATTTATCAACAATTAGAAACAATTCCTGCGCCAAAAAAATAACAAATCGTCTAGATTTATCAAAAACCCTATTTTATTATTTTTAGACATAATTTAGCAGGTAGTTCAGACCCTTAATTAAGTATATCCACTTAAGTTGTAAGACAAAAGCTCTTCTATTTATTGGTAGCAAGTACCTACTTAACATTTTTGGATTTATAAATAAGAATATGTAAAACTATAATATGCGTCAATTAAGTAGGATTCAAGGAATGATCAAAATTATTCCTAAGAAGTTCCACAACAATAAGTACTAAGTCTAAAAACTTTCAATTCATACCTAAATCAGATTACATTTCGCATTGTACTCTCTAAAGTCGTAAGTACTACTCCTTTGAATTGTTCCTATTCTCCGAGGAAAGCTTACAGGTATTATTAATGCAAGTCTCCTCATGCATAGTGTGAACAGTATAATTACAAACCTCTTTCGAAAAAGGAAAGGGAAACTACTTGCATGGAACACACACATATGGAGTACATATAGCACGCTCATATTCACTTTATTGTTTCCGTTGAACGCTTCGCATACAATTGAACTTTTAGAGGGACTTAAATCAGGCCGACCAAGGTAATAACATAATGAGTACTCGCAAACTTTGTAATTAAAATCATAAATAATTGGCAACTACGCGTTAAAGGAAATAATTACATATATTACCACGTTACACCTTGGCATACGTTCCATTCCACTAATATGGCCTAAGAAGAGGGGATTTTTTACGTAGCTTCGTAGTGAAGGACAATTTTCGAGACTTACGTTAGCTACGAGTACCTACATAATATAAATTTTCCGAACAGTGCACTGAATTGTCGTAGGTGTGCACTTCTGTGGGGGAAAGTTTTGTAGTATAAAAGGGAATGGTTAATGCACCTCTTAAGCGGCTTAAAGTCACTTTGTTCAAGGTCGTAGTTACTCGCTATGGGTGTTCATATACAGTCGCAGTGAAAAGGGAAGTGTAAAAGTAAAATAGCAAAACGCAGCAACATCGGCCAAGTAATAAATATTTCATGAGGCTTGTCGTACTGCCCTCAGAAAGGGGAATATTTTATACTTCGACGACTACTAGCAGGAAATGAACTCATAATTAATCGAGTGCATTCAACTGGAGGAAAGTTCATTACCCACTTGGGATAAGAGATACAACTCGGCGTATTTATAGCTTATCGATTACTGCCTGCTGTATCTGACTACTGTTGATTCTCACATATTCCCAACAGCATAAGCTTAATTACCAACTGAAACAGTCACCAAGGATTTAACTTATTTAAATTTATTAAAAGATACACATTGGTGCAAAGAAAAATATATGAATACACTACAACAACCACCACTTATCCTGATTAACCCCTCGAGATATTTCTTATTAATATACATATGTACATTTCCTGTTGAAGCTCATTCCAGACCTCAGACACTAAACACTTCTTTTACTCCGGATTTACCTGCCACACCTATGCTAGTTATCGTCACCCCATACACATACATATAGGATGGAGCATTAAATGAACTTAAATGTTTCGTTGATTTAATTAACAGTGAAACTATGAATAAGTTTTTGAATAACTGCACCCCCCAGCCAGTCATCATCCAATCTTGGAGTTCTAACTCAATTTCTCGAGCCTTAACTACGAAGTCGATTCTCGAGGCTGCTGTATGGTACATACATACTCATAGGTAAAGTCTATTACATTCTCAGATAACTTTAGTTTAATTTGCGTCAGGTATTAATTGAAAGAAACTTTGCTGGATGAAATCACTTCAAGCTTCAAGAATTCGGGTTGTTCACTTTCATGTGTGTCTGCAATCTTTCGTGTTTGTATTTCAGAGAGTCTTCTTAAAGAATTTACAACCAGATTTTTAAGAGTTAAAGGAGAGAGAAAAAGAGGAAATTTGGAACTGTGATCACAAGGATAAAGTTTTCCATGACATAGGAAATCTAACTAAACTCAAGAATGTAAGTAAAACAGAAAACAAAAAGGGTAAAGAAATCGTTAAACGTTCTTAACTTCTTAAGGGTATTTTCGAAAGACTATATTGATTGCTGATTGATAGGAGAGAGAGAGGTTTTGAAATGCATTTTGTCTTGCTCTTCGAATGACTTTTAGTGGATTAATTAATTTTTTTCAATTAATCGATCGATGATTATAAATAGTATATACAATAACCTAGCTTTAGACTACTAGATTTTAGTCAACTAGGTTTAACATAGCTAAATTAACGAACGATTAGGCTAAGTTTGTCCCTTGAAGGTACTTTGAGGAAGTAAGACCCAATTTTGAGTATTAGACTTAATTTTTTCGAATTTCATAGAAGATCGAGTAATAGATACAATGATAAAGCTTATAGTATCAGAACTCGACAAATCATCTTCAAATATCTTCCAACTAAAACAAGGACAGGCAAGGGAATCAGGTACAAAATAAGTGCTGTCGTCGTTTTCATTAACATCGCAGACTTAAGCATTACTTAAGCTTACCATGTTGATATTAGTTGTCACCCTGTGAAACTTACTACTGGCTGTGTGCCACTGAAATCATTCCGATTGGCCGGTTGCAGAAACATCATGAGAGCCGGCTTAAGTGAGCAACGTGAGGAGAAAATCCCATTATCAATCCAAGGTACGCCGATGGATGCATGACTAAGATGGTGCTTAGTAGCTAGTATGCGGACTCCGAATACCTGGTAACCTTCGGTTTCAAATCAGCCTTTCTGTGGCATACAGAAATACTGTCATATGCGACTTCCTTTCCCGGAGACTCATGAGTCAAAATTTTTTAAAAATAACTATATAAAGTTAGATCTGAGAGTCATCCGCCTCCAAGAATGTTAAGGCAGGACACCTGATATCCCCACTTTAAACCAAGTGGCTAGTGCTCTTAGGTTAGCTTTTGTTCTGATCGACTTGTCGACTCAACCCCTACTTACTGAACAAATGGCACTTTTTCAAGAGGGTTATAGACATCTCAGTTGAGATGAGCAATAGCGGCATGTGGTGTATTTTTCTGGCTCGCACCTCAAATCGGGATGGGTGGATGCGCTCGAACTTCGAGAGGATTAAAGCCAAAAGTGGACTGAGCATGACGCTAGTGGTAGAGGAATCTTTCCCTAAGCCACACATCGTCCGTTGGTTCTTTTCACAAAGTTTGGACCTCTCCTCAGAGTTTATTACAGCGATTTCGAAATATGTCTGGTAAGTAGGTCCCACGATCAGCTCATTCGGCCAGCAGCGCGACTTGGTATGCTGGTCCCAGCGATTCTGGTAACAGAACTGAAAAGACGTTAGCTAGATCCGTGGTTCACTACCGTAAAGGTGGTATAAACTTAAAGCCTCGTTCATCCGGTAATATGGACGGTCCATCCCATACGACAAGCAGCGCCACTGGGCACGCTTATCGGAATCCATGACGAAAGACCTAGTCGCCCTACTGGTAGAAGTTCCTACAGAAAGGTGAACACAGACCATCGTGTGTGCCTCGACATATTTCCCCGGCGACGATGACAACATTCCGCCCATAGATGTCCAGGAACTTATTCGACACTACCAAGACAGCAACCTCCACTACATCATAGCTTGCGATGCCAGTGCGCATCATGAGGTCTAATGTCTCAGGGCTGAGACAATTCAAGCAATTAAACAGGCCTTACAAGGAAATCCTTAATCTATACAAGTATAGTATTAGAAACCTGTTGAGGTTTCCCACAGGTCACTTTGGCTTGAGATATCACCTTAGAAAGCTCAATTTTTGCCCAGAAAGGGGATGTAGGTTTTGGTCGGAAGATAACAACCACATACTCCTATATTCCATAAAGAAATATGTTCGTTAGCGGAGTTGTGAAATTCTGCTGTTAAGGACGTACTATCCTTCATTAATTACCTTTAATATCCTACCTAATTAATACACAAAAAAAAAAAATCTGTACTCCTTTCTACTGAGATAAAATATGAATGTGACTGATTTATCACCGACTTTGACGTCCCGAAGAGCCATGCCACATACAATTAAATATGTATATTCCTAAAAAACAAATCGTATATGGAAGTCCTTAGGAAAGACACATGGAAACTCAGCACAAAGTTCAAGCTACAAGTTTCATAGAAACTTTTCATTCTCCGCGATTCCAGTCTGATACCTATTTTGAAAGAGCTTAACAGATTGAGCCATTATCTCGACGTTGCTAGAAACACAGATACTCAGAAACTCGAACCCATTCTTCATAACATAGATCATGGTCATAAGGAAAGCATAGTCCTCCTTTTGTATGATGACTTTTGAAGTAGTGTTGCACCCTATGCAAGCTACGTAGACACGTAGGTCATCGCGGATCATCACATCCATATCAAACAAAGTCATTAGTCAGATCTTTTAGATCTCCGATTCATTCTTCATTTTGTTTGTTTTAGGAACTTACATTTCGATGCGAGTACATTCAGTTTCAATTGGAAGTGTTAAGTTAATTCTACAGTTTAATCTCTGAAAGTGTCTGTACTGACATCCTAAGAGAATATGCGATTTCCATAAGTTGTCGTCTACTTAACACCGCCCTGACACCAATCCCATTCGTTCTAAGACGTTTAAGATACTTTGTAGCACTATCCATTTATGTCTGTTTTTGATATCTGAATACATAGAATTGCCTAGTTTTAGTTCATTAGTTATAATCAAATCCCCGTAAGCCATCTGTATCTACATCTATTGTTTTGGTCCGACACCCTCATGCACTTTTTATTTCGTACGATGTGTTTCCATAGTTATACAGATTCATTCACAAAGCAACCACATTTCCTTCTCATATTCCATACAGGTTAAATTATGTCGGTTGGACATTTATATTTGTATTTGGTATACTCAAGGGGAAAATCTTCACCAAACCTGCATGCCCATTACTAATTTCGCTGCGGGGAATAGCAAATTTACCAATTTGCTACTTGCTTGCTTAATACACATTTTGTGGGTAAAACCCAACCAATAATCACCTCTTTAGGATAATTCCTCTTATAACTGGCCACAAATGGTAATACATCATTCCTTGCAGTTGCAAACCACAGATTTGTTTATAATGATGAGGTTTCTTTGTCTGTTTTGATTGTCATTTAGTTAAATATTTCACAAGTCTGCAAGAGAGCTTTCAAAATCGATTATTAAATATTTACTCAACTGTATTATACCTAAGGTAAGAATAGAACATCAAAGGAAATTGCTTGTGTAATGCATTAAAGTGTAGTTCTAAGAATGTAAACACTGGTATCTGATTCCTCACCAAAGTACTGAGGGTATATCCCGGATTTATTTAGTGGTTGTGGGCTTTTATGCCCACATTTAGTTCTTACAAATTTTAACTCAAATTGAACTTTAACCCCAAACTGTTTGAAATAGAATATATCTTATAGCATGCAGAGAACAAACCAACAATCTCCAAACCTTCATACAAGTTTTCTGATTTAATAAAGAATTTCCCAATTATACGCTCTGGAATTGCCTTATTTATATTCCCCACCATGACGGAAAAATCACTGACCTCACATGTCGTTTCATATAACACTCAACCATTTATATTCCTTTCTGTTGCGAAACTGGTAGAAAATCTGTAATCCTTAATCGTTTATCATTCAATCTTTTACTTTCACACTTGCAAATAAACGAATAAATCCCAACGGACACATATTGGTGTCACATCCGGTCACCCACAAGTAGACATTTGTATCAGTTATCATTGACCTACATAAGGAAATCAATAGATCTTATACCTAAATCGGACTATCGATAGCTAGTTGGTAAACATCAGCTATGTAATAGTATCTATTCAAGATTATTGATTCCAATGATGGACAGGATTACTTATTTGTCTATATCTCGCATCCGGGACGTATAGTGAATTTCAAAATCAACAAATCTGCCAACATTTAGCTGAAGCCTTTTCAATTATAATCAAATACATACACATACATACATATAAATGTGTCTTTAAGATACTTTAAGTGTATATAACAATTCCGAGCACGAAAATTGATAAGCCGTAGCCATGCATCACGAAGGGGACAGCTATTGAGAAATATAATTATCTAAGATAAAAGTGTGCTAAAATGTTGTTTAAAAAAATCCATGAACATGGATAGAACGTACTGAGAACAATTATATGGTTGAAATGTAAAAACGTAATTGTGGCAGTTAATTGTTGAACTTCAGAAGTATAACAGGTGTTCTTTGATTAGATAATGTTCTCTCTTTTATAACGTACTTTCATCACAATCATACAAATTACATTTCGGGTATGTATGACGCTAGTTGCAGTGTTTTTTGTTTCATGTTTCAACTCGCCTATACTTGCTTTTTGAAAAGAACATGCTTCAACAACGTTTGAAAATCCAAAATTATTTATTCAATTGGGCACTTCGTTCATGTGATTTGACGCCTTTCTGATTTTTCTTTGGAGTTATGACAAGTCCATTGTCTATGTTAATAAACCAAAGACTTCATCCCAACATTGAACGCCAAATAGCTTGAGTATCACAAGATTTAGGCGAAAAAGTCATACAAAATTCAGTGGCTTCACATTATATTATATCTACTGATATTGATGTTACTTTAATCTGAAATTTGGTATATTTGCGAGCTACCTATGTCTTGCGCAAGTTCCTTATTGAGAATTATTGTCTAATATGGTGCGTCAAAGGATAATTATTATCCTAACTTAGTCTATCTAATCATGACTAATAGAGAGGTGTATTCGTCACCTTTTTCTGATGGATGGATGCCATCTGATGTAGACACTGACTGGCATCAACCTGGTGACGTCCAGTGTTGTAACTGTTACTGCGCATCAATTGTGCTTATTTTACATCCTAGTGGTAGCCATCGGGTACTGATTGTTGTCCTTCTGGATCCGAATTTCTAAGAATAAGTCAGGTTTTTGGAAAAGAGTTGGTGACGGATAAACCCTTACTGAGCCAACGGTAGTGCTCACACCCCCGAAGCGGGTGACTTTTATGACATCGGTTTGAAACCGGCCTCTCGTCCTCGGGTTTCAAAAAATGGAACTGGCCCTCCTTGTTGGGGGTTGTACCGTCGGGGTAACTTCCTTAACATTAGTTATGAGAGAGACACAAGCCTCGGATTATGAACCCCCTCATTTAATACGACACCCGAAACGTCCACGGACTACGATTTAAGAGTATGCACCTGGAACGTACGTACACTATACACTCCAGGTGCTATTCAAAAACTTGAATCTGTCCTCACGCGGTACAAAGCAGATATTACCGCTATCCAGGAGGTACGATGGATAGAATCAGTTTTTCCAAAAAGGAAAAATTGCGACAATTATTACAGCTGCCGCAAAAGAATGAACATGTTAGGATGGGGATTCGTCGTGGGTAATCGGGTACGCTCAATGATAATTGACATTAACCCGATCAGCGATCGCCTGGCTGTGATCCGTATCAAGCCAACATTTCAAAACATCAGCGTCTTGACTCTATCAAGGAGGACTTTTATGACTTTTATGAGCCTGTCCGAAGTAGATTGCCAAAATCACACTCAGGGACTTCCAAAATCAGTAAGGAAAACATCTTCGTAGGATTAGTCGGAAAGCAAAGCCTCCACGATACGACAACATACAACGGCTACCGACTAATCGATTTTGCAGTAGCTCAAAATACGGTGATAAGTAGCACTAAGTTTCCAAGACTATTACCACACGTCGACTATACTGACTCAGGCACATCGAGCGTATGAACAATAATGCTCCAGCAAAGAGGATCTTCGAATCACAGCCCCCAGGTTCGAGACCACGAGGAAGACCGAACCTTCGTTTTAAGGAATAAGCTATCGCGGATGCCAGAGCGCTTGGTATAGACAACTGGAAGCAGCGTGCCCGGAATCAAAGGCTGCCATGTCAGGCCGTTGCCGTTGCAGAGTTATGGGACATTCGGCCTCGAAGAAACGCCATTTGATCTCTTGCGGCCTACACCGATTTCCTCAAATAATGTATATGCCTTTGCGATATTTTGTACCTTGGCTACAATAAGTTGATGGTCTAAGTCAGTATTCGTTCCTGAAAATGTTCGGACATCCATAATGGAGTAACTTTCTTTCATTGTCCTCATCATGTTTCCAGCTATCGCCAACAGTTGAATCCTTCATATCTGAGGCTTTTGTTACTTCGTGATTACTAATTTTCTATTGTTAGGAAAGTTTCGCTTACCCAAGCTAGGGGGTCAGGTCTTTGGAAAGAGCTTCCAGGACAAGTGGCGGATAAAACGATGCCAGAAATGCTGTTTGGGGATGTGAGCGCTACTGTTGGTACATTAAGGGTTCGTATACCACCATTACTTTTTGAGAGATCATTATTAACCTGAGCCCCAAATAGATTGAGGTAGCCTGATTAACCATTAATTCTTCAATTGAGAGGATTCCTCCGTAGCACTTCATCTTTGTTACTAGACATCTGAGATGCTTTTTACTGCTAATCAACTCAACAAGAGTATCACAAGGTGATAATCTGATTTTGTTCACGCAGATTCTCAATTAAACATACTTGTCATGATAACTGATGACAGCTGGAATGATGACCATTGCTGCCAACCCGCATTCTTTAGTCTTGATGACTTTCACCCTTACTTTTCTCTCATTTCTTGCTTTCTTTCTTGATAATTATTTATTACGCTCAATTGAGATTGAAGCGTCAATCAAATATTTATGTTCCAGCTTATCACAGCGAATAAGACTTTTAATTGAATCTACCAATACCAATAACGTTATCGCTTAGAGTTATGCCACAAAGCTACAAATGATAAATCTGAATAGCTTAAGGACATATTTTGTTCATTCAATAACAAAACAAATTACAAAACCTCCAATACACCACCTTCATACGCCTATACCTCCTACCATTTGTATTAAATTTACTTTACATGCCTAATCTGTGGCCAATTTCACGCGATACGCAATAAAGCGCGAGCAATTTTTCACCGAAACGCGCCTCGATAAATATTGACATGCAGACATACGAGCGCGACACCGCCCCTCCAAGGCATTGTATAAACAAAATGAAAGCATTTTACATCCCCGATAGCTTGAAAACCTTGGACGGACCTTCAGCTAGAAACTTTCATTCATTCATTTATCAGTGACTGAAAGAAAATACCCCTTGGGGACCAATCTGAAATTGAATTTATTTTTATTTCACGCACGCAATTGTGCGCGTCATTGCGAAAGCGTTCAATGGAAAACGCTCAATGGAATAGAGAGGGAACAAATTTTGTTGTTTCCATATGCTTATCTGGAAAAAAAAAAGGAAATGGAAAAGTTATTGGCCTGGGGGCGGGCGGATGGTGCGATGGCAGACGGATTGTTCGGGGACTTGTGGGTATTTATTGGAATGCCATTTGGTTATATTTATGTTAACACATTCTTTATAGGCGGTATTAAGGTAATGGATTCACGTGTGATTGAAGTTAAGCACCTTACTCGATGAGGTGAAGGCGCTTTCCGTTGTACCTAAACGTAAAATTCTGAAATAGTGAATTTTTTCAATCTGATGATGGGTTGTGTGGTGTAACTTTTGAAATATTAAATAGAAACAAATACGTATCGACATACATACATACATAAACAGACAAAGGCCTAAACTGTCTAGAAATATGTATGTCTGCAGAAAAACAATGGTATTAGGTGTCCTTTTTCGTTGGGGACAGGTAGTATGCGAGTTGTTTGCTGTATGTGCTCGCCGGCATTCTTCATCAAACCAGGGGTTCCGTGGGCTGGTCGGGTGAAACCCAACAGATCAGTTGCGACGTTTCTGATGGCTTCTTGGCAACGATGCCACTGGTCTTCAGCACTTGATGCTAGCTGTATAGGACTTCTCGAAAGATTGAGGGATACGCGATCGCCAAAGATTCTGGCGGTTTGTTGAGATTGCGGCCGTTCAACGTAAAATCTCCTTTGCCGTTGTTGTGGTGTTTGACATATACGTGGACGTACCTTGGCTGCAGCTGGGTAGTGGTCCGAATCTGTGTTGACCGCTCGGAATATTCGGACACCTAGAATACTAGAGGAGTGCCTTACATCGATCACAACATGTTCAAGCTAACTTTACGCACAGCCAAAAAATTCTAATTAAAATATGGGGCGTCCTACTTTAAAAGTTATTTACTCAGCTATTGTACCCATCTACCGGAATAATACATACTTAGGTATTCTGTGAACTTTGACTTACGAGTTTAGCCCCTCAACAATAATACTAATTTGGGTAGCACATACCCATGTCCAGACTATAAAACCCTTGAGCACACCAGTACACAGCCATTTAGGTGAGTAGTCATTTCATTTTCGTTCACTGCAATGCGAATGCTTGTTTTTCAAAATATCAACAAAAACACATTACTTTGACATCTGCAAAGCAACCAAATTAATTTCGTTTTCATTCGCAAAACCTGGTGAGAAGTTTCCTTCACAAAATCTCACAAAAAAAAAACCTTTCACACAGGGTATGTTCCTGCCATAGCTTTATGGTATTAGAGCTTGTAGAAGATGAAGTGCACTTAATAATGGAATATGCTTTGAAGTTTTAATGCTGTTTTTATATAGAAGTGAATAAAAACTTTGCAATGGGTTTGGAGCAATTAGAATTTATTAATAGACACAAGAGTCTTAAAATGTTTTACCTAGAAGTGGAACTATAAAGGTTCACAACTATCTCATGATTGCCAGACTTTTCAAACATTTTTATTGATGCTATATGCTTTTGATTTATTACGCGTGACTCTTTGCTAGCAATCGTATAATAAATTAAATTGTGAATACATTTTTTGAGTGAAAAGGACAGTGTACCTAACTCTGTTAAGGGAAGAATCCATATTCAAAACTAAAGAGTTATCTAACAAGAGGTGTCATTTTAAATTTCGCGCCATTGTTGAACTGTCAACATTCAACTTAGTTTTAATAAGTAAAAACTTGGAGATTATGAAATATGGATCGATACACACTTACACTATGTTGTGAAATAGTGAAAATTCACTACAAAACGGTGAAAATATCACAGAAACGTATCGTAAAGTTGGAAACATAAAAAAATAAATTGATTTAAAATGTCACCTCTTGTTAAATGGCTCTATACTTAGAAGGATATGAATTGTAGCAAGCTTTTAAAATCAACTATACATATGTACATAAGTATGTTCTTCGGCCTAATCCATGTGAATGTCTTCAGATCGTGTATTAGATTTTATCTCCACATTTTTGGAACGCTTGAACTCTTTCGTTAACAACCTGATTGATCTAAGTCAACTATACATGTATTCATATTTAGAGTCTCCCTACCGTCTCCCTAATCATCCATCACTGCAAGATAGACCCAAATTATTCCCGACTCATCTCATGGTGGTAGAGCATGGCCTGTATTGAAGAACGATAAATATATCCTTAGTTGTCTAAATATATTCCTAAAGGCGCTGTCTACTCTCACCCTATATGAGTTTACCCTGACTATCAAGGTACTACAATGGGGTTTGGTTAGACAAGCATAATACATAATATAATAGGACCCCCTTCCTCTACGTTATGAATTTGAAAGACTCTACATAAAAGGTATGCATATATACATACATGTCAAACGAATAACAAAGAAACGAGAAAGAAGTATCTTTTACTAAAAAAAAACTAAAGCCAATGATAGACTAACAACTACTTTCATTGCATACGCAATATCAAACAATAAGAGTCCTTTCAAGCATTCATAACATAACCTCTTTAATTCCAGTTTTAATAGATACCCATTAGAGGTGCATTATTTCATGTAAATCCAGTATAGAATTTCATAAGCTAGCCTAATTAATTAACTCATATTTAACACGTCATTTGAATTATTAATGGAGATAGTAAATCAAAACCACTAAAACTTTAATTCACTAGCGACTGCACAATCGCATATTTCCCAAATAAAATTTTATTTGACACTAAACACAATACACAGCCGCTAACTAGACACAAACTTGCACCGACAAAATAAACCCTGCAGGAGAGTTTCGCAATCTGAGCCCAAACATGGGATGGTTAGAAACAAATTAATTTAAAATTTACTACCACGTGATCCGAGAACTAATTATTTGAATAATTCATAAGTTTGATGCAGACACACGTTGGCTGGTACGTTGCTCCGCCGTGGACCATTGCGCCGCTGTGCACTGTGTGTCCAGTAATTAAATATTTAATTGATAGCTCTCTGAAACTCGGCGGTCGGCGTAAATATGGCTGCTGCAGGTACATTCTCTAATACTAACACTGCTGACATTTAACCGCCATTTCAATTTAATATCCATACCTACAAACTTGTTTTTTTTTTTTTTTTTTATTCTTGCTACCTTGGTGGTCTGTATGTTGACAATACGTGAATTGCAGATTCTCGAAATGAGGTCGATTAGAATTCTGCTGGTATAGTGAATAATTAACCAGAGGGTGAATGTCGCAACATTTGTTATATATCATGGATGTAGGATATGACATAGGACTCCAAAAAAGAAAAAAAAGCATGCATATACATATGTAGTATAAATAATTTTGTGCTTTAATTTTGTTAAGTTTCCGAGATATGTCTGCATACATATGTAAGCAGTTATGAAAATTGATTTGAAGCGTCTCGATGTGGATAAATTACTTTATTGAAAAAATATCATCATCAGGCTCAGTTTAGATACAGTCACTTACTAGGTTTCGGTTTAGATTAGGGTGGGTGTCTATACCAAGATACAGACACACTTAGAAGAAGTGCTTTAGAAGTCTACCCAACCAGAGCTTCTTATAAAGCGAAGGATCCTCATGGCCAGTTCACTGAGGTCATTAAAGAAAAGAGCCTCAAAATTTTATTTCGAAAAGGAGCATAGTTAATGGGCCGTATTCATAAAGAAAAGGATATGCTTATACTTGCAAAATGCTATGCTTATACTTCTGCTTGTATTCATAATAATTTCGAGCAGAACCTTATACTTTTCGAGTAAAAGCATTTCCTTTTATTCACATAAAAGTAAATGGGTATGCATAAACTTGACCTTTTACTTTAAATAAAAAGCAAATCCTTCAAAAAGTCTGAGGTAGGTGAGTAGCAGACTCATCTTGGTAGTAAACCGTTGTGTTATCCGATTTTCAGCGCGATGGCAGATGTTGTGCATGTGATGGATGCTTAATATTACAAGCCCCGCTTATTTTAAGGATTTATACCGTTTTGAAGAGAGAAATTTACAGTAGCTCGCGGACAGATTTTTAGATACGAATGAAGAAACTCGTGGAGGTGCCTTGTCAACTGCCCATAGAATGTAGGTATTTTGCGATATCTCAGTGATCCTGGATATCAGAATGGTATCGGTGAAGAACCTGGTGTTAGTCAAGCTACGGTATCTCGGACTGTGAATGCAGTAGTTGACAGCATAGTTGCACATGCAACTGATTGGATCAAGTTTCCAACTACCAATAGTGAAATAACGGAAGCAAAAGAGTTATTGCAAAGGAAGTTTAAGTTTCCGACAGTTATTGGTGTAATCGATTGTACCCACGTAGGGATATTGAAACCAAAACTCTATGGAGATGAGTAAGATTAATCGAAAACGTAAAACTACTCTGAATGTTCAAGCCACTTGTGATGCCAAAGAAATGTTTACTAGTGTTGACGTTACTTGGAATGGATCCGTACATGACTCGAGAATATGGAAAAATTCACAAGTGTGAATTTTTTCTCACTTGAGATTTTTCCAATACAACGAGATTAACGGCCACACTCTCTGCTATAAACTGAAGTTCGTTACTAGCATTTGTTTCATTTTCACTAACTTCTTCACTGCTAGAGTAACGCATATTTAGCGCACTAAGGTATACGTATACTCACTACAAAAAACCTTTTGATGTGATCCGTAAGATAACAGAAGTAGTACTGAGCGAAGAGAAGGGAAGGAACAACAAAAAAATTAAAAGATATTCTACGAGTCTACCTTTATTCGACGAGTTTATCTTTTGCTTGTGCTTGAAGGATATCCTCGCAAGTATCAGGTAATCATTATGAATACGAAAAGAAGGAAATGCAAAGCATTTGCCTTATACTTCTACCTTATACTTGGAAGGATATCCTTCGTTTTTATGAATACGGCTCAATGAAATGATTCCCCCTTCTCTTCGTCCCTGCAACTCCTACAGGAATTATTTGAAAAGAGGCCAACCATTTTATCATGTTCGACTATCAAACAGTGTCACGTGTGGACACCGATTAGCTGATCGGCATCACTTTTTTGATCCAACTTGGGCCAGATCTGTTTTGATATACCTATGACACGTCGAGCCATTTTCCTGTATGTATTTGGTCCTGCTGCAAACATCTTGTTTAATTAGATGTAGCAAATGACATACCCAAGTTTTGCCATTTAGGCAGAATTCGCGAGCTTGTCAGCTTTGCAATTTCCCAAAATGTCTCCAGGGCCTGACACCTAACAAATATGAATATCAGTGAAAATGTTAATTTTCCTCGCTAATATTGCATTACATTTCAACTAGGACAAGACTTCCTTGATAGCCATGATTTTTCAGTGAGAAAGGCTACTGTGATGTGGGATACGGAAAGAGTTGTTCAGATTGAGTTTTTCAGACAAGACACCACAACCCACCGTAGATTGCCGCAATTTCAATCCAGACAACAAAAATAGGGAAGAGATTTGGTTCGGTCAGATTTGTTTGGTATCTTCTAGGCAGAATTACTGGCAATTTAGCGTTCATAGCACTGTATAGACAGATATAGTCCTGTTCACTAGACGATAGAAAATAACCATTTGTTAACTACCAAAACTGACTGTGTTTTCGAATTCTTTTCGAAAGCTACATAGGTATCCCTGTGTAAGCTTCGACTTTAAACTGAACTTGAGACAGTAAGGTTTATTCAATTATTATGGTAGAAGGTAGCTGATACCCAAAGAGTACAGTACAAATTTTGTGTAAAGTAGAAAGACTACCTCGATTAGGGATTAGACCATAGATGCATCTGTAGGGTTTGCAGTATTTTTTCTTAAAAATCTAGCAGTCAAAGAGCTATCAAACTAAGTTAGAACCTTCATTGGGAGGCCCTACACTACGGACATGCTTGCATACTGAATATCTATCTGAATACCTATGAAAACCTTGATATAAATTTGATAAGAATTTAAAACCCTTCACAGACAAGCTGGACTCCAATATTTGGCTGGATAGTCAACCCCTGCTAAGCCACTATCCTGGAAAAGCTGTATGCAGGTGCGAGGGCAAAGCCATCTACAGAATAACCAAAGAAGTCTCAGGTGATCGCAGCTTGATCCAACACCCAGTGAAACGCTTAGATGGTCCTATGCTTATTTTATATAAGAATCAGCTCAGAAAATTAAAGTATTATTTTTCTATGATTTTTGAAGCATGTATTCGATAAAGATGAGGACTCAAACCAGACTGTGTTATATGAATACTCACCACAACCCCTAGTAAAGATGAGATCACTTCCTCGATTACAAGTTGGAAAGACTTTACAGTGTAGCTTATAAAGAGAGTTCGTGAGACTGAAAGCGAACTAATCAGCTTAATTTGAGGTTCCTTTTTAGTGGAGCTTGTAACCGAAAGTGAAGATCATTCGAATTAGTTTACTTTGCAAGCAACCGCGGCTAACCCCATACACTGTAAACAAAAAGTCCAAGTCTTTGTGAAATAGAGCAAAACTAAGACGATCAATGTCTTTAGTTATACAGAACACTTTGATACTGTGAATTGTCTCTTGGGTTCTTCCGATTATGTTATCGTTTTCGGCATGTACGAGTACATAATTGCCCAGACTTCTCAAAGGTTCTGCATCTCAGGTTGATGTTAGATGCTTCTATTCATCAAGAATATTTTCCACAGTTGCTGCAAGTCCATTGCTAAGTTCTCAACTGCTGATTTAAAAAAAAAAAAACTCTGCAGTTGAACCATTTACTTCATCACCATCTTACTCTCATCCAGAGTAGACTGCACTATTGGTTATCATCGTCGCCCAGATTAAATGATTCATTCCACTTGCGAGCCAAAGTCATTCCACTCCAAGACAAGATTGATAATTTCCTAGTTTCAAGAATTGCAACACAGTTAAAGCCACAAAACGTCATCCTTTGCTCCTAGGCTGCTATTAAATTCTGTACAGTTGCATTTAGAACCATAAACTTTACATGTTTTCGAATGACTCCACTACAGTTTCCATAACTCCAAAGGATATTCTTAAATTTAGTTCAACTTTCAATATATCGCCACTTTTTATGGTTTCGAATTTACGAATCCGATTTATCGATTTATGAATTATGAACAATAAATCCTGAAACATTGTCTGACAAAAATTCAAGGAAAAACGAAAGAATCCTTTTAGTTCCTCAATTAAATTTCATTCGCATAAAATTGTTGAATTTGTAAACAAATGTAGCATACATCGCATTTAATTTCGTTCATGGCCATGTTCATTCGACAACGCTATACTCAATCATTTTACATTCATAACCTATAAAGGATGAAAACCAATTCACAGGACCTTACTTGGGTCATTTTAAACAGTCATGCATCAGTGTAACGAATAGCAACTCTGTATAACTACCGATTTACATACCGCACAACATGGATTCGCCTGCCTGTCACTGCACACCACTGAACAGAAAGTAGCACCATGTTTGAGAATTTTTTTCCATGCACGAGTGTTTTATTATCATTTTTAACCCGCGGAATACATGTTGTCAACCATTTCGTGGCATGCCATTCGATATGCTGCATGAAAACGCTATACGGATACATATATACCGAGCGCATATCGTAAAATTAAGCCTAGAATAAAAAAACGAGAAAAAAGTTATTGGCTCATCAAGATAACGATGTAAATTTGGAAACTTGTCCTCCTTTATTCACGTAAATATGGCCGACAATTTTTTTGTCGATCCTTTCATAGCGGTATTTTTTTCAGCAACATTATTGTATTCATTTCAGCATCAATATTTGATTGGCATTCCTTCATCGTAGGTATATGGGGCTGCATTGTTAAATTCTAATTAAATGGAAATCGGACTTGAGGTTGACTTCTATGAGTCAAAGTCCTGGTCATCAGCAGAGGTCTATCTTATATTTCAATCGGTGTCATTGACAAATCCCATTTCTCATTCTCAACTTCATTGCCATATCTATAGTATATCATTGTTCATAATGGGTAACTTCATCCTTAAAGAAGTAAAACCTAATTTGTATCCTAGCACCAGAAGTTAATTTATTTTTCTCACTCCTGGTTATCAAAAGTTATCCTCCATGATATCCATGTAATTAGGATGATGGTGGGAGTTCTGCAAGAAGAATAAGTCGTGTGGTGAAAGGTGTGGGACGATGCAAGAAAAAGGATAAGGCACAGCAGCGATAGTGACTTTATTGCTTTATTGCGCTAGTGCCGTTGCATTTAGAATGCCTTTAGAAACTTACACTTAATGGATGGTAGGAGATCGGTAGTGATGGCCGTCGGGTCGTTAAGTTAATGTGCAAGCAATTTGAATTAATTTACGCTTCGTTACTCTTACACTTTTTTACCACTATAGGTAGAATTAGCGGTGACATATGTAGGTCTAAGGCAAAATGAGGTTTCTTTGAGATATTATGAATAGTATCTCAAATAGAAAGAGGGTATGTATAGTGCTTGGTAATAGTATTCTGCAATAGTCATTGGACTAGACTTTTTGCGGAAGACTACATCTCGAATCTTTGATTTGAAATGTTTGTCCATTCGCTAGATATGAACAAGTGAGCATCGTTTCTGAAAGCTTTGGCGTTTCACAGAGAATTCAGATCTAGCTACCTTAACTCTACACATTCTCGTATTTGTTGATATAAACAGAAATAGCATTCGTTTTTTAAGGTTAACCTATCAGGAAGTCCTCTAAGAAGTCTAACAAATCTTCTAAGCCAGAAGGAAAAAATACCCAGGCCTATATCAGCTCCTTTTTACAGCGGAAAACATATAACATACAGTATGTCTAGTAATGCCGTGGATGTGATCTAGTGGCCGCCATGACTGAGGGGTTAGTACCTTAGACTTCTGAGGGAAAGGTTCGGGGTTCGACTCCCAGGCAACTCTCAAGTTTTTCACGAACCCACCTCTCAAAAACGTCAAACAATGACAAACATTCAAAAGTGTAACTTTTCTGACGAAGCTCAGCAAACTGAAATTATTCTTCGGACACAGACAAAATTTGAAAAATGGTATGAACGTTGCTGCATATTCACATGTTCCCGTGTGGCTATTTGGGCTGTGTAAACCGATTTTAGTCCCAAATTAGTGTAAAAACGTAAGTCAAATTACCCAAGTCGCAATTGTGGAAAAGAGATCAAACCAATAGAGCTTAACCCAGGATACGTCCGATGTCCTGTGTGTGGAGCTGAATACGTGGGATTGGTTAGCGTTTTATGCTATGCTCTTTATTTCTGCTGTTTCAGCTCGCCTTATTTCCTCTATTCTTCTCAGCTCAATTTGCACCTTTGTAACCCAGAAATTTTCGTCCAGTCTTCCTTTGAACACAATATTTGCTCTATAAGGCAGTGCGAGTTTTGAAAATTGTTTCTCCATTCCATGAAGCGTCCGCAATGAAATACAGTGTGCTCCGAATATTTTTCCTGGTCTGGGCAATGCGGTCAAAAAGGTGAGCTATCGTGTTCAAATCGATGTAGATAGCCACCGTAGCCGGAGAAGAACTGCGTGAGATGGTAGCAGCAGTCACTCGTTTTGTCCAGATCGCGATAGTCGGGATCAACTTGTAGGTCCATCTGCCTTTCGTAGTGTTGTCCCACCTAGCTTGCCAAAGTCATTGAAACTGATTTTCATTTTCC
This sequence comes from Xylota sylvarum, assembly GCA_905220385.1. NCBI lineage: Eukaryota > Metazoa > Arthropoda > Insecta > Diptera > Syrphidae > Xylota > Xylota sylvarum. The sequence goes on from LR999957.1 coordinate 127,121,563, forward strand.
TTGATCCTCTTGATTGGTGATGGTTTCAGCTGCCTCGAGACCCTCCTGTTATATATCTTTAGCATCTCGTCCACAAGCAGCTTCGTGCGAAATCGTTCGAAAGCCGCTGATTGTCCTTAGTGCGCAGAGTCTGTAGACTGACGATAAACTCCTTCTCGTTTCCTTCGTCTCTAGTGCCCATGGCCATACGGTAGTAGACATATTGGGCGATACGACGAAGGTTCTCCAGGTGGTTTATTTCCCATTGGTAATACATAGTACCAAATGATAGAGCTTCTATGGTTCTGCTCGACGATATCTCTTCAGATACATTTGCTATTTATACTGCCGTTCCACAAAGATCTATTCTTTCACCTATTCTATTTCTTCTTCATATTAAAGTCATACTAGTATCAACACAAAATACGATTTAAAGTTTTGCCTGTGAAAGCACTGTAATAGCATCTCGCTTAAACAATATGCCGATTAGTGCACTTACATCACATAAACATAAAAGACTCAGAATTCAATCTCTAACAAACGTTACTGAGAAGTATATACATAAGACGGTTTTAAGATTATTGATATTAATTTAGCCACACCTGATTTTGCTAGTATCTACTAAGAATTTATGTACATATATTACGAATCTTGTGAAGCTTTTTGAAACTCTTTCGATTCTGAAAGAATGTAAGTCATAGGATGGATTCCAAATGGTGCAACAATATTCAAAATGGGGTCTGACAACTGATGTATTCAAGGTATTTAAAGTGTAAGGATCAGTGAAATCAGCATTAAATTGGCCTTGCAAGCAAACATACTCAATATCGACGATCACATATTATTCTCTCCATTAATAGTCCTAAACGAAATCTATCTCTATATCTCTATGTATATGTTTTGGAAAAGTTGTGCGATTTTAAAAATTGAAGTATTTTAATATGGAGCATTTTTTCTTATATCACAAACATGGGAAGTGATCCTTTGTCACAAACCGGCTTGTGTTGTAAAATTTTGTAAAGATACAGTAACAACTACGAGTTGTTATGTTTTTAAAAGCATTTTTGTACAGTACCATCGGGATCCTCACTATTTATACTTTTAAGTTCGTTTAGAGTACATTCAATATTAAACTTGTCAAAATGAATATTTCCAAGATTACGAATGGTTTGAATACTAGTTAAACCGACAGACTGAACAGTATAAGCTGAGCTGACTGAACTAAAGTAGTCGATAAATAAATTTGAAATATGTAGTTTCAATATCATCTACCGAAGCATTTAGAAAATATATGAGACTCATGAGATAATCCAACACTCATGTACCTTCACCGACACATCGAATACAGGTGGTTGACATATACCTGTACTACAGACAGGCTACCAGGGCACACCACCTTCATGTCCAACTGGCAACTGTGCGAACATCTCCATGCCAAAATTCCTTTTGTTATAGAACGTGCAAACTCTACAATGCCAGAAGAGATATGTGCAGAACAATCTGAAACAAACCCAGAGAAGAATCAACAGACATTTGGTAGTATTTTGGGGTGGATTGTAGGCTCGTCTCTCCCAAATAAAATGAACAAACGAAAGTGGTACCCTTACCGAACCTACTTCTTTCTATCATTTCCGATATCTAGGGTTTTCTTTTTTTTCATAAAAATCATAATGCATATCTACGTATAACTTATAAAACGTGGTAGTTTTTCACTGAAACCAAAAATCCATGAGTAGGACCATGATAATTCGGCTCTTAATGCACGCATGTATCTATGTACCTGAATAAATTCCTCTTTTACATGACCCGTCCTTACATAATTAAAATATGTTTTTCAGCAGCAAAGGACTCGGCTTACTTAAATTATTTTCAAATACCTTTTCCATAATTTTTATGATTGTGTTTACTTTTTAAACCAATCCCAAAAGGAAAGGAAAGAATTAATTTCGGCCTACAGGTTGTTGATACAGGATGAGATGTAATTAGTTGACCACTAACAATAAGCCGAACAACATTTACAGAATTGGTTGAATTAAATTCAAAGGAACATATACACATTTGCGAAAATTTCAGCAGATCGTCGACTTAAAATGATTGTACCTAGTCCCACTAAAATACCCAACAGAAGAAAATCCTTAAAATTGAGTAAAGGTCTTCAAAACCAAAAACAGTAGTGAACAAAATGACCTCTTTAAAATTTAATTGTGTAGATTTCGTATAACAGTCAGCAAGAGTTGGAGCAATCAAAGAATTTTGATTGCAAGGACATCTTAGCAGACGAGACTCTTAAAATGTCATATTTTGTTTAACGATAAACGAATGGCTAGAGAAAGTCATAGAAATAACGACAAAAGTTATGGGTGTCCAAATATCCTTGAGCAGAGGGTAATAAAAATGCAATTGAGGCAAGGGACTGGGTGGAAATGTTTGTGGTTAATTTTGATTGTGTCCTTACGAGTTTTCAGAAAAGCATTTCAAACCGCAAACGCAACATACAGGTAGAGTAATTCTTTTATCATAGGTAGAGCATTCAAAAGAATATATTTCAGTATCTTCCTTAATGTACTCGTATCTTTAATGGTTTGCAGAGTAGAAAATGAAACTGAAATGATTTCACTTATATGCTGGTAGGTAATGTGTTGCAAAAAGTTCTGAAAAATAATATGAAAGTATTCTGAAACTTAAACGCTTTCATAAATATTTTGTAATGATGCTATGTTGGTATTTGCAATTGAAAGAATAAAACTAAGGTACTGAATAGAATAAGGATATTATCACAACCACCATCACCACAATATGTGTAGTACATTCATATATAACTTGTAAATGCATTCCCCTTCAACCGTCATTCATGTTACCAAAGATTGCCTCTGACATCAAAAGGAATCCAAAACCGAACTGAGGAAATCAATAAAGAAAACAAATTGTTTTTCTTATCCTATGGATTCACGAGTGTTTTTGAAGAATCTCATCACGCAATCGATTTCCAACCAAACAAATGATAATTCTAGGATAGGTCAAATCCTTTGTTTTCCACAGAAAACAATTCCGCATGAGCTGGTAGTTACCCAGGTCAAGAGATCTTTTGTGACGTGTGTGGAAAAAATGTAATGTACTTTAAAAAAAAAAATTTACCTCCGAAGGGATATCAGCAAAGTAGAGATAGAGAAAAGAAAATAGGGGGTATCTTCAGAAATGTATATGAAAAATGTTAGGGACTCCAAGTGGCAGTATTGAATGCAGTTTCGAGTAATTGTTTGGCTAGTATTTCATTCAATATTGAAAAGGATTCTGACTCTTGAGTATGAAAACTTAATATTTATTTTCTGATAGAAGAACAGAACAGGATCTATTTGAAGCAGGAAGAGCTTCTCAGCTTTCTAGAATTGTACATGGCCCAAGGTACGTTGAGTGACGAGATAACAATGACGGAAGTGTAGAGAATAGCTTAGCTTCATCTATCCACATACTGAGTAATGAATTGAGGATTCGGGGATGAATTTCTTCCGCTCACCATTATTACTATTTAAAGGATTCTAATGCATTCTCACTCGATTGCGGCAACTCTATTTGCGCAACAATATCGTGTAAGCATAGCCTCATAGTAAGGAATGCGTGGTCTTTCATGTGTTTTCAAAAGCAATGACGAGAAACTAATATATATGATGATGCTATATCTCACCGCGGTCTCGCCATATACGTTCGTAGTGATGTTGCCTATCAAATTCCACCACAGTACGGCTTATGTTCCAATCCGGTGTACCTGATTTCGGCGATTTCAATATACACAATTCTGGTTGGCTTCGACATTCTGGACAGATAACACCCGAAGGAAGATATGTTGAGATCTTTGCCGAGATAAATAATTTGACCCAGCTTGTGAACGAGCCCACACGGCTACCCGACATTGATAGTCATTCCGCCAACACTCTGGACTTGTTTCTTAGCTCCCACCCTGATAAATACATTATAAACATATTGTAGCTGAGTTAAGTTCTCGGTCTTACAAGGCCGACCCCTCTGAGGAAAATCGAAAAAAATTTAAACGAGCCAGAAACGACTGCAAGGCTCTCATTCGCCGTGTCTAGTTCTCCTTTGACCAAAAATTGAGGCAAAAAAATCCTACATTGTCTCAAATGTAGTAGAAATTTTTGGTCTTTCGTCAAAAACATAAAAAATTGTGCCTCATCTTCCATCCCAATGCTTGTTCACAATAACATTGCAGCTGTCAGCTCTTTAGATAAGGCCAATCTGTTTGCAGACCTATTCGCTGCAAACTCCACACTCCCAGATTGTGCTTTGCCTCCCCCTGTACTTGAGCGCGCCAAATATTCTATGGCACAAATCCACTTTCGCACTCGTACAGTAGCAAGAGTATTTAAAGATCCGCTGGTCCAGATGGTATCTCACCCATTATTCTGAAGAGGTGTTCTTTCACGCTGGCACAACCACTGCATAAGCCTTTTCATCTATCCTACTCTTCTGGACTCTTTCCGAGTAGATGGAAAACAGCATTTGTCCAGCCGTCTCTAAAAAAGGCGAATCTTCTTCTCCCTCCAACTATCGACCCATTGTACTTACGTCCCTTGTGTCTTGAATCACAAAAGCTCCTCAATGACCGTCAGTATGGTGCTTTGATGGTATATCTCACCGAAAAGTGGAACTGCATCATTCTGGTGAATGTAAGATTGTTGCGCTTTTATTTCAAAGGCATTTGACAAAGTTTGGCATCAAGCTCTTTTGTCGAAAATGCGTGCATTTGGCATCGATGAATCTCTTCTTCAATGGATTAGAAACTACCTTTCGGAACGTTCAATTCAAGTGGTTTTGTATGGTTTCAAGTCTGCTATCCACCATATAAATGCTGGTGTTCCCCAAGGCTCTGTTTTATCCCCGACTCTCTTTCTTAAGTATATTCATAAATGATCTCTTGTCTGCTACTTCTAATCCAATACATTCCTTCGCTGATGACAGTATCCCCAGTTTCTCATATTCGTTCCCAGACTCTCGTCCCTGCTCTTCCGCCGTTGAACTGGAAGAACTGATCTTGGCAGTACAAATAAATGGGGTATTAACAACAGAGTGGAATTTAATGCTTCAAAAACCCAATGCTGTCAGTTGTCGCTCAAGCGTAACCTTAACCCTTTGCCATTATCAATGAATGGCACTTGCATCGTCAAAACAGAAAAACTTTCCATTCTCGGTATGTGTGTTAACGACCATCTTCGTCGGAATGACCACATATTCGAATCCGCCAAAAATGATGTAAAATGTCTAAGATTCCTCAAACGGTGCAAGAAGTTCTTTACCCCCCTGGTGTTCCTAAGACCTCTTTGCACCTGCTGGATAGAATTCAAAATCGAGCGTTGAAACTAATAGGGAACAGTAGTATAGCAGAGTCTATTGACTCGCTCCGCAGAAATGTCTCTTGCCTTTCCTTATTCTATCGCTTTTTCATAAACAGTGCTCCAGCGAAATAGCCAGTTGCATTCCGCCCCTTCAACAATTTTCTCGCAATACTCGTCACGCTTTGAATGCTCATTAGTATACCCTTAAGCCTATTTTCGGACGTACCGTCAAGTATAGAGATTCTTTCATAAACCGTACAACACGAATGTGGAATGCTCTATCAAGCTCTATTTTTCCCTCACATTATAATCCACAAACATTTAAAACCAACGTTCGTCGGTATCTCCTATCTTCTGTTCCTAATTTCCCTAACGCCCGCACTGTGTATTAACATTTAAAGGGTAGTACTAAACCCTTGAGTGCGCGCGAATTATATAAAAAAAAAAAAAGGTTTCTATCCTTTTAAAAAATCTCGGCACTACTCAACTTAACAAAGCCATCATTCCATTTAAAGGTTCTTGATTATAGCTTAGTCAAACCATCTGCTATTTCCTACTACTGTTACTTCCAATTAAAAGATTAAGATTCAGCAAAAAGTCCCACTTTACTAACAAATAATTCACTTTTCGCCACGAACACATTTTTCCACCAACTGCATCCACTTACCTTTGTATAGGGCAAGTATTGGTTTCGTGAAAATTTTCGAACTTAAGATTCTAATCAAACTTGACATTACATACTGATGTGATCTGGCAGCATTATCGCTACGTATTATTTGCGAAATATTAGTCACCCTGACTTGCTGCTGTCATGAACACACACATGCTTTTATACACTGCGTTTTTCATAACCTCTTTGATTCGCGCCGAAACCAACCACACATTTCAAGAGCTCTTCAATCAGTTTCCTACATAGTTATAAGTTATCTTTTATTAATAAATAGTTAAGTGAAGTCACATCTGGTATTGTTTATTTCTCTAACCACAACACATATGTACTATGATGGAGAAGTTAAAAAAGTGGGTCCGCCAAATCCATCTGTCTGTCTATCGGTCTGTCTGTATACACGACAGCAGCCTAAATGGGTGGACGGATTTGCTTCATTCTTTATATCTGGGGTCTATCGGAAAAAAGTTCACTATAATTCACCTAAACACCATATATGGCCTCGCCTAATTTTTAAATTGCGTTCTTACAAAAAAAAAAAGAAGAATTTGTGAAATCCCCACCATCATCATCAAAAATCCAGAATCGCATGTCCACTTTATTAGGCCTTATGTGTAAGAAAAACAAGACTTGAATTTCAGTGCTTATAAGATTGTAAACGTATAGCATTAAGCTGCAAGTACGTACGACCCAGTTGTGCACTTTATTTTACTTGTTATCTCCCAACGACAGAAGAATATGAATTACAGTATATCCTTTCGCAAACTGTCAAGTGCAGGGCGAACTAAATTCCTTAATTACGATTTCAAGTTATTTAATACCGGAAAATGTAGTTTATGTGATTATCAAATGATTCAAGGAATATCGCTGATTGGGGGAATCTTGTAAGTTTTATCATTTATCCTGTGAAGATGAACGTCAAAGGATGTTATTGCTCCAGGCATCAGTTTCTAGAAATCTTTTAATCATCTATTGAAATATTTGCGTGTGTAGAGACTTAAAATTTACTTTGGAAATTTATTTCACTGAACAGATCAGTGGAATTGGAAAATAAATATTTTAATAATACATTTCTAAGTATTTAAGGGGATTATCCGTTTGCTTTTGTAGTACTCGCCTAGCCTACTCGAAAAAGTATAAAAGTTTAAAAGAAGGTTTATAATGTTTGAAATTTTAATAATTTATCACAACAAGAACGAGTGTCTGAAGCCGAAGACGACTGCTTGAAGAAAATAATGGCTCACGTTCTTTCATTCAAATAATTTGACACAAGTTTCACGTCAAATGCATCAATGATGAACAGGTGACCAGACGGAGCTTGAGCATTTCGTTTTGTTTTAAACGTAAATTTTTTTTCCATATTTTTCGAAATTTTGAAAAAGTAAAGAAAAGCTTGACCCAAAATTTCAATACCCTAACTCTACTGCCTTGGCCACTTCATAGACTTCAAAGTTTGATATAATAGCATTCATTGTCTTGAGGCGGTGCCCAAATTCAGGATCCCGACTAAACAGCTGTACCACGTGACGCTGGAAAATACTCGGTACAATGTGTATCTACCGGATTTCAGCAAGGAGATGCGCAATCATGTGGCTTCTTTAATCTCGTGCTGGAACAAATAGTGCGCAGGGCAGGTGTGAACACGGAAGGCATTTACTTTAAAAAATCAGTCCATCTGCTGGGATACGCAGACAACATCGACATCATCGGTCACTCACAGCGCGCTCCCCGAATTGTGGAAATTCGGAGAAGACTTACCCTAGGACATTGCTGCTACTTCGGTTTGGCCAAACAAATTGGTTCAAAATTCCTAACTCGGAAGACGAAATGCGTGCTCTGCACAAAACTTTGATCCTGCCAGTTCTGCTATATGGAGCTGAGTTGCTGGACGTTAAGTAAGTTAGTAAGTAAGTTAGTGTACTGATACAGACTAAGATAAGAAAATGTCCTTTGTGATACCATAGATCTTTTAACTTTCCCTACCCAGGAAGTAATAAGGGGGATACTAACGATGTCTAAGGACGCTAGTTTCCTATGGTCACTGCCAAAATGATCTCCTAAATAGAGCAGTCTTTTCCATGGATTAGGCCTGGACAGGTATATAAAAATCGAAGGATGGTTTCTTCCTCCTCTTTGTCCCTCCAAATCCCGCAAAAATCATTTGAAAAGGGCCGCTAGCATTTTAGCATGTAGGCCTATCAGACAGTGTCCCATGAGGAACCTGGCACTGTTTGGACCAGATCTGTTTTGATATTTATAAAGGTATACTCAGATTTTGCCATTCAGGTAGAATCCTTCGAGTCGTACTTCTGGCGAGTTCATCTGCCTTTCAGTTTTCAGGAATGTCTCTACAGTCTGACACCCAGTCTGGGACTTGATTGTCACTTGACCGGCAGTTAAAATGCTAATATCCCTGAAAGATATTGTTATCTGCGAGGCGGAAAGAACTAAACCCACATAAACAATACAATTTGTCATAAAAATCTGATCAATCCTACTCCTGATCCTACTTCATTTGTACAAGTATTAAAAAGAATCCTACAAAAGTAAGTACATTTCCCACAACGAAGCCTCTGAAGGTCACAACGACCATGTCATTGTCTTACAAACAACCAACACAACAAAAAAAAAAAAAGAGCAACTCTCACTCCGCAATCCCTTAGCATTGTGTGGGAAAAGTTAATTTGAGCTCGAAACAAGAAACCATTCATTTAATCTTCCATCCCCTAGGGAACAATTAATTCCCTCTATTTCAACTGGAAACAAACCTACCATAACGTTATGAATGCGTAAAAACAATGAAATCCATCGCAACTAGAAGAGCAGAACAATAAAAATTCTAAATGCGACGGTGCCAATTGAGTGACAAATGTGTCCGTGAATAGTGCACATATGAGTATCCTTTATTCATGCATGGTGAACAATATAGGCATTAAAAAAAAAAAACACGTGTCAATGTCAATGGGAGAACTAACCTATGAAACCAGTGACCCCGAATGAATGCGTCATAGAAATGAGCCTTTGTTTTGGAATACCCCGCAGCCAGACCTTGTCCGTCATTACACAGCTCCGACTCTTGAGTGGACATATCAACTGTAAAGCTGTCACGTTGTACAATAGCGTTCATGGCCCATTGAAATAAGTTTTTCAATGCATTTACACATGTATATGGTTGACTTATGACTCTAGGGGGTGACCGTTGAAAATCGTTAAGCCTACCAGATGAATGACAGTGTGTCCTCCTTTATTGCTTTGAAATGTTGCAATTCTCCAACGTGATTCATTCGTCCTTTTCCATTTTGTAAAGGTTTTTCTCTCAAAGTGAGATGTAAACTTTTTGATTAAGTACAGCTTCATCACTGCACCGATGACCTTTAATGGATTATAAACATACTCAATACACGTACATATGTATTTCAATTTTTGTATGCCTTTCTTATGTAGTATGCCAAATATAAAATGAATTTCTACATGCCTTTGACATGTATCCTTTCAAACAATTTCCTTTGCTGTTTCTCATAAAATTGCTAACCAAATCACTTTAGGTATGCATACATGCAGTATGAAAAGCAAATTTAATTTCAGTCCTTGCTTCTAGCATAAGGCAGTTGCTTTACTAATTTTCATATCAGTCCTATCAGTTTAATTTCAAATTTATTTCGTAAAACAAAATTTGTATGAATGTAAAGGAGGGCGTTTTAGGTCATAAGTGTGACTCAGATTTACATCGTATCTATAATCTATATTCAAGGATCATGAAGATGTGTATCCATTCTTTAATTCTTCCCACAATTATTCTCTCAGATTGTATAAAAAGTTAACTATCTAAATGTTAGTGTTAATTCTAACACCATAATCATCCAAACCTATCGCACATCCTAGCCTAATTTTACACTTCATAGAACTTACCCCGTGGAATCCACTTTTGAAACCTCCTTTGACCATCATGCCAGATCAATGTTATTAACCATCCTTCAATATAGCTACTACATCACACCCTGACTTTACGATGTGACAGTAGAGAACAGAGGCAAAACTAAACAAAGTCAAAGGACATTTTAAATCCTACATATATCCTCGCTGCCAGTTGCTGCGAGAACGTCTATTTATTCCAACTTTATTGCCATGGCCTAAAGGCTTCGTATGGCGTTAATTCCAAGTGTAATGGATAGCATAGTGTTTGTTCCGTATTTTACAAAGAACATTAATTTTACCATCTCATGTGAGCTTTGGAGTTGGCGGAGTTGCTAGATAATTGACCGAAATGGGTACACTTTATCCTATCGGTTGATTGATGGATACGTTTTTTACTTGTGCTTTATTCATGCTGGACATTGACACTTCCTATGGACAATGTTTCTTTTTGGTACAAGCTAATTCACTGTTTCCTGTTTGGTATCCAATGATTCTTGAATTTTTACTCCTCCATTTGACAGATAACGCTTCCAATCTTGATGTCTAATGTAGGTACATCATGTATGAATGTCAATCTCGATTGATGACTAGACTTCAAATGCTTGATTTTTTTAAAAATGTGTTTCTAACAGAATTCGGAATAGAATGACGTCAATTTATGAGAAAAGACGATGGACGAAAGTCTACGCCAAGTTAGAAAATCAACCCAAGTATCTGGATACGTCCGTGCAAGCAATGCAGTCTCCTGTGGACCCTATTACATCTGGGCTTACACACGGTGGGCCATCTGTTGGTTGTCCTTTTAAAATATCAAAAACACTGTTGAAAATGTTTTAACGTTTGTTGCTTTAATGAAAAGAACACCAATTTTTCAATACATTTTCGATGGTTTCAACCACCTGAATCGACTCTGGATTCTTCGTATAGCATCGATTTTTAATGGCACCCCACAAGAAAAGTCCAATGGCATCGAATCTCAGCTCAGTGCCGTTCAAGCAACATCACCAAAACGACTAATTACAAGATTAGTGAACTTAGTGTGCAATAAATCGATTGTTGGTCAGCTTTTGTGGCACGTGGCCCCATCTCACTGGAACCATAGCTCGCCCAAGTTCTAATCCTTAATTTCTGGCCATAAAAAAGAATGGAGTCCACTGCTGGTATTGAGAGTCCGAAGTTCAATAAATCTCAGGTGACATGATGATTAAGTTTTTCCACAGTACTGGAACAAAGAAACCTTTGTTAAGCTTTTAAGGAAAATTACAAAAGGTTTGCCTAAACTGTCTATAAAGCTGCTTTGGCAAAGAATGCATAATTCTAAGAACAACTGATTGTAATCCTCGAACAATTGATTTCAAAAAACCTTCGGGAGCTTCAATAAGTTTTATCTGAACGAGGTGCTTAAAAAAAGAAATGTTTCTAACAAAATCATGAAAGCCAAAGTGTCCTGGCTTGCAGTTCCAATGCATAATGGGATACTTTCAGAGCCATTATAGTTATGAACGGTGGGCATCACAGGCTTGCTTAAAAAGCTTCCTACTTTCACGTCGAAACTTACTTATTTCATAGATATTCAATGGAGACTTGCCGCCATTCTTGAATCTACTAATTGAGCAGACTTTGCGGATTCATTAGGATCGCGGATGTTGGACAGAAGAAACAGACTAAGGTTGTTCTTCGCAAGAATACAAGCCCTGGGTTTACCTAGTCTCTTAGCAAAGAAAACCGGCTTATTACTTACTACACAGTTCTGAGTGAACCTGGGCCTCCACAAAACCGTCTAATTATTTGGCCCGAATCCCCCTAAACTTTTATCTCTTGGGACCCACGTATCCTGGGTGAGGATAATATTTTCTCCATTTGTACCACCTAGATAGTCTTATAAGTACAAAGACAGTTAAGGGTGTATATAAGGGTTCCTCATCAGTGAACTTTGTACCGAGTATCTTCCTTGTGTCCTACCAGTGTTATCCTTAAAGTCGTCAACATTCCTTATTTTTAACTTTGACCAATCTAACAGTTAAATAATATACATTAAAATTAGGGGTTAGTGGATCATGATTACAAGAATTCGTTGAATCTATTTCCATTTAGTTGAAATCTCTTTAGATTTATATGGCTGTAACTCAGGCATCAATTATAAATTATTTTCAGGTAACTGTGACTCAATTTCTAAAACTCTAATCACATCAGCTTAATCAGCAACCACTCACACGGATAATTATCTACCGTCAACACATATCTCCTGTAATAAGTAGAACTGCTCTAAGTATGATAGGCAAATACAACTTAATTACGTACCGTGATCTATTACCAAGAACTCCGAATTAGTTGTTGTATTAGAAGTAGCAGTTTCTTCCATCAATTTACTTACTAATCAAATAGCGTAAGTGATTGTATCATTTGATTACACCAATTGCCCACTTTGATGTCGTTAAGTTTCTTCAAGTCCTTGCACGTGTGCAAGTTACAAAGCACCCAACAGGATAACGACTGCAATTGAGTATTTTTATTCATTGACTTTCTAACATCGTTTGAACGGTAATTAACGAATCCTAACCATAAAGGGCCATCCCCTGGCAATTGCGTGGTGAAAAGTTAATTTTTATTTATTGTACGTTAATCGGTGTTTAACACTGCCAAGGGTATTCAGGTATTGATTTCTGTAATAAATATTGCACAAAAACTTGGGGGCACACGTTTAAGTAAAGCAATTGCGATAATAGTGGGTATGGATACCATAGAATAGATGTGTTTAATTAGGTGGGTAAACAAAGTGGCTGAAGTGGTTTCAATCGATTCAGTTTAACATCGTTATATGCAACGATGGAAGGAGGATTGATTTCCAGGTAAACCGCCTACCCTGGTTGAAAAATACGCTTCCGAATATGTTACTTTTCTGGGAAAACCCTCATGAAAGGATAACGTGGTGGGTCTGCACATTCCACACTTCACCGCCATCATTATGGTGTGTTGTACAAATTCTTTGAATTTCTTCTTCACATGTCTTCATTGTAGACTTGCACCTATCAGGTATACAAATTCTTAGAGCTCTGCGTAAGTGTAACCATTACTTTCTTTGAACATATCTGTGGACCATCGATTTATTTCCACGAATATGTGAAACTTTTTTGGTATCTTTCTTGTATCTTTAGGTAGCATAAGTGTTGCATTTAAATTAATGCGTGTTAAATGTTTACCACAATAAATTCAGACTACATAATTGGTAATCTAGAATTATTGTAAATTGCATACAAAGACTATAAATCGTTTACATGACATTTGATATATTTCTGGTAGTTAACATTTTAGTTAATTACATTCCGCTTCCATATTCTGTAGCACGCCTCAATTGAAAGCATTTGTAAACCAAACATACAAACCACAATTTTTATTCCTACCTACTACGGCTGGAATGCACTAAAACTCCCTTATTTCGATAAACAACCACAAACATTATTGCCCATTCGCATTGCGGCAAGTGAATGGAATAACTTTATGAAATATTTAAGAGATTCAATTTCAATGTGTGTTCCCAGTGAGATATTTAAAAAATTAACCAAAAATATTGTTAACTGATTTCCGGGAATGACTACAAATGTAAAAAGAAATTTTTTTTAAATTTAGGATTCATTTTTTTTTTAATTTTTTTTAATGAGAATTTTAAACAAAAAATGCGGAAAAACTCATCTTCTGAAGTTTATTTATCAATCTCATGAGGGATGAGAGTTCAGCCATGTGAAAAAATTCAGAAAATTTTTATAGATATACTCGAACTATTTTGAAACTGGTAAAGACGCAGATACTCCGACCTCTCACCTATTTTTTACCATATATTCCATACCTATTAGAATACTACATATAAGGTATCGGCTTGAAAAACAAAAGTATATGTATTTGCCTATCCTGTAGCGAAGTGTAGGACTGTTAAGACACCAGCACTGAATACTTGACTGGTCGAGGAATAATTCGTGAAAATAAAACTTTCAGACTAACTTTAACCGAAGCCAGTCTTAAAGTTGAGGAAGATCGAGGAGTCAAAGTCATGTCCATGACCCATGTCATTGCATGAAATGAAATATCTATGAGACTAGAATCTTGGATAAATGTCGCGTAAGGTCATCAAAACTCTAGTGTGGATAATACGAAAAGTTGCCGTATAAGATGTCTCAAAAAGAGGTAGATAAAGCAAGGTATCTAGAGCGACTTTTTTTTAGTATTTAGCTCCATGACCTACTAATTCCATCCATACATTTCCAGAAAAATAAGAGCGCCTTGAATGTTTTCGACTTGACTGGTCTTGACAGAGATCTAGATAGTAACGCCGTTTACCACTGGCCCAGTCCAGCCTCATTCACCTAAAGAGAACAAATATATTTTGACAGTTTTCAAAGGATTGAATGAAAATTTATAATTTACCATCAATCATCATACCTAAGGACATTTACGACTTAGCACAAATAGTTTTAAGGCATGACCCAACAGAAGGTATGGCAACATTATCCGCTTATGCGGAGTTGTTAGAACCACTAAGAGAGTCAACCACCATGAACCATAAAAGTAGAGACATATCGTCATCTTGCGGCCTGTTCATATTTATTATTATTAGCATTGCTTTGATCCACAACACCAACGCGTCATTTTACCCCGTGTTGTCTAGCAGAGTCACACATGCAGTTAAACGTCTTATTGTCGAAAGCCAATTATATGTGTTATCAAACATCCATTCATTTCTAATCCTGGCACAGAATTGTCCAAGTTTGATCCCTGAGAGTAAGTTTGGTACAATTAGACAAGTGAATATAAAAATACTGCGAATACTAACGAAATCAGAAACAGCTGATAATGCAAGTCCTGCACTTGACCTGCCTTTGGAAATATCTTGGACAGTTTTTGGAAAAAAAACAATCCACCGTGAAAATTTGGCAACTCACGATTATGCTGAGATTTCAGTAAGTATCTAGAATCATGGATATATTTCTATGAATCTATTGGATCACCCAATAAGTATCTTAACAATCATGTGAATGATAGTAGACACCTGGACTCCAGGAAGATGGTCCATTGGTTAGAGTGCGACCGGATTTAATGCAGATACATATGTATATGCTTACATATATGTATGTATATACGTAGTAGGGTAGCCAAAAGGTAGTGAAGCGAACATATGAGAGCACAAGCGCTTACACGCCAGCCTCCCACTATCAACTCCTGCTCTACACCTCCATCATTGTGACTACTGGGGGCCTAGTACCTCGATAGAGTTTGGATAACCAACCCCTTTGAAAGGTTGTTGGTGGCAGCGAACGAGAAAGGGGGGAGGAATGTTTTTTCGCTAAGTCATAAGACCTTTTCTAGCTTTGTCGGTTATTTGGTGCAAGGGTCTTTTGCGTAAGTATGTGACTGCCTTCTGCAAGAAACTCCAAAAAACAGCCTATCTCGGTTGCACGGGAGCTTGGCCTGGCTCTGCTCTATATACTCTGCTTGACTTACCTCCCCTTGATACTTTCGTCACGGGCTTTAATATCAAAACAATCTACCGTCTTCGACGGGTGGCTTTTGGCATCATCTGCACCTGAGTTTTGATGACCTTGCGGAACACTTATTTTACGACACTGGTTCCATGGATATGCCTTTTGATGCAACGACTCTGGAATTTCGGCTGCTGTGCAAATTCAGAGTCAACTTTCCTTGCGTTCAGAACTGGCTTAGTCCAGAGTCTGAGCCTGTACTAGTCTGTAGTCGAATCTTCACGGATGGCTCAAAAACTAGTTAGTGCTGGTGTCTTTGTGGAGACCGACAACACTAGACTACAGTACTCATTAGGTAAGCATGCCTCTGTTTTTCAAGCGGAGATCTAGGCTGCGCTCAACCCAGTAACCCCAAGAACTCTATGAATTCGATCGCACGGCTGAAATCTTTGACTCTTTTCTAGGTTCCAGGTCACACTGGGAGTGCGAGAAATGAGATCTCCGATGAGATTACTGCGCAAGGCTTAGATGATGATTTCTCAGCACCTAAACCTGGGTTGGGTCTTCCCGTGTACTCGGTCAGGGCGTCCATTGACGGTTGGATTTCCTATGAACACAATTTTGAATGGCACGGCTCTGAATGATGCAAGCAGACTACAAGTATGCACCCGAACGTCTGTCAGTAGAAAAGACTGTAGAGAACTCATTGGCATGCTTACGGGATACTTTCCTTTTGCCAAGCATCTAAGTGTTTTTGGTTTAAGAAAACACCACTGTCTGTGATGCCTGTGTAGAGACAACGACACTTCGGATCATTTCCTTTGTTATTGTCCTGCTTTTGCTCGAATCAGGTGGCGGATCTTCGGTGCTAATACTGTAAGCTCCTCATCGCTTAAGTGCATTCCTGGTTTTTTTCCGGAAGTAGAGGGTAGAGAAGAGGGTAATATTGGATTTTGTTTCCTGGTAGTACAATAGACCAGTTTTGTTCCATGGCTCCAAGTGAATGTTTCCTAACCCGAAAAAAACATATAGTATATCACACTGTTCCAGATTCTGAAAGGTTATCATCATATGTGTGTATGTAAGTATCCAGCGGAAGTTGCGAAATATGCAACAATACAACAAAATTCAACAACTTATTAGGTTGGACGTCGTCCCTGATATAACTGTACAGATTCACGTCAATTACGTTCTGGAGAGGTGATAATTTTCTCTGGTTTCCAGAATACATGCTAGGTACCAATTGGATCACCGTATACACATATGTACATATGTATGTACCTATATGTTAATTTATACAGCTGATATAAAAAGAAGTATTCATTTCATTATAAATTGAATTAAATTATCCACTGTTAACCCGCAATAACACTGTAACTATAAAAAAAAAAATAAAAAAATTAAACAATAGGTAGGTTTTTGGGATACCACCCATTAAAATCATCCAGATCTGTATCATAAACCTCCACGTATTACTGGCCTAATTAAATGGAAAATAAGCTCGTAATAGTTTAATTGAATGGCGGAAATTATTATGTAGTGTGAGATAAATTACATTTATTTCAATTCCATGTTCAGCGTGTCCTTTATTGTAATTTTAAAATTATTCGTTTAACTGTGGGTTCGTTAACTGTGTGTTGAATGTCTTCGATCAAACTACATGGAGTCGTTAAACATTTGAAATAAATGTATTTAATATTTTTAATGATATGTAATTAAATATTTGTTTATTCAAATTGTAAGTTCCGTGAAATTAATTATTCATATATCCAGACAATTGTTCGACAGCAGGACTCGTGTTTGTCTACGGATGTTACAAAAAAATTTTATTTTCATTATATTTCCCGAGGTTTATTGTAATGATTCATGATGAATCATATTAGTTCTGAGTGCTTAAGCTTTGTTAATTTTATTGAAAGCAAAATTACAAGAAGTACAAGTACGCAATTTTTTACGTGCAGTAAAAAGTAACCGCGCTACATAATTGATTTAATAACATGTCATTAATTAGTATGTACATGTTTAACTTACTATTGACACATATTCTCTTCAAAAGGATGCACACGTACCCAAAATACAATACTTAAACCTCCCAGGATTACTACAGACTTGCCATGTATTTCATCCCTAAAGTTATTTCAAAATCCTCAAGATACACAATGCGAACTATGACACCCTCAAAATCCAAATGCAACAAACATTGAGTTAAGTATCATATGTGAATGAGTATTCGATGGGTACATTCGTTTCCAATGCACTTTCCATCAATAGGTGGAGTGTACTACAGTAGAGTGTTGCTGTTAACAGGTCCTAGTTGTAATCGAGTTGAAATTCTTGATAGAAACTTACATTTATCACTCTATTTGAACAAATTATTTTGGGTAAATATTTGCTTTGCAAATGTATCTCAAATAAAATAAATCAATTCAAAGGACAAGAAGGGGGATGTACCTATAGTACCAATTGGTTTTAGTTATTGTCGGACGAAATAAAAAGATGACACGTAGATTTGTATATTTAAATATTCATCTAGTTACAGTTAATATATTCACCTATAGTAAGGTATATTCAGCAGATGTTTTTTTTACAAGTTTCCTGCGAAAGGAGCTTATGTAAGGAACATCACCAGGCTACATGGACGGTGTTATCTTACATTGACGTTTCTGTGATCCCTCTTACTGGTATACAAAATAAAATTATCAAAATCTGGAAAGATTATTTGAATGTTTCTACTATTTTAAAACCATGAAGGCTCAAAATAATGCTTTTAAGTAACTCAAGCTTTGTCCTTCAAGCAGTTGCTTAATAGCAAAGGTACGGAACATCTATAGCTATCATTCAGAGAATAAACCAAACACCTTCGAAACTGGTTTTAAACTGGTGGACTTCGAAATATCAATATACATAAAGTATCTGATCGTCACACGGTAAACATTCATATGTATGTAAAGGGTTTTCCAATTTGTATTTAAATACAAACGCACCTTTAAACTCTTTTTATGATCTGTCAATGTCAAAACCTCAGTCAAGGTTTACATTTTTCATGGTGAAGTTCACAAACGAACAACATTTGAAAATCATTAAAACTAACTATGAATTCTGAGTCAGTGGTCGCAACTTTAAGAGTGCTTACTCCAATTATCAGTCATAATAATCGTCCGACCAGAAAGGCTGTACATGTCACTATTGAATATTCTTGTGCCAGTAAGACGACGCACCGGTCGAAGGAATGAAAATATTGCAACTTTCACTTCAAAATAAGTTAAATCAGTCAATTTCATGCTATGCAATGGAATTAGGAATCTCTTAGTCCACATTGTGGCGTCTTGGCCTACAAGCTTACAGGATCTCAACTAGCTCAAGAACTGAAGCCTCTTGATCATTTAAAGCGCCAAAACTTCTCCGATTGTGTTCTGCTAAAATCCTGAATTTCATCGCAAAATCATCTTTAGCGTTGAAGCTCATGTTTGGCTTAATGGCTTCATCAATAAACAAAACATGCGGTTATGGTCAGCAACAAAGCCACATGTGCTTCAAGAGACTCCATTACATCCATAAAAAGTGACCGTGTGGTGTGAATTTCATGCTGGAGATGCATTTTTTCGTCGATGGATATGATTGCCATGTTACGGTCAATGGAGTTTGCCATGTTGGACAACTATTTTTGGCCAGAATAGAATGAACTTGACATCAATGATATGTGCTTCCAACAAGATGGTACCACATGCCAGACAGCTGGTCAAACAATTCATCCATTGAAGGGAAAGTTCGGTAATCGTGTAAGAAATGTTCCGGTCAAATGGCCATCTCGCTTAGATATTTTTTATGAGGTTACGTTAAATCCTTGGTTTATGACAATAAGCCAACAACGTTAGGGGAGCTCAGGAACAATATTGAACCCGAAATTGTTGACTTCCCGGCCGGTATGTGTGGAAGAGTGGTTTGGCTCCAAAGAATCGATCGTTCCAAACGTGCTCGCGGTGATCATATGAACAAGATCGAATTTCATACTTAAATTTCACATGCGTATTACACCTGAAATAAATTTTATGGGTATTCTTGGTTCAAAGAAGTACATAGATAAACTGCAAAGATAATTTATAAAACGAATTTTATAACTGCCGGACTTTACTTCCAACTACGTGTTAGCAGTAGAAACTGGAGTTGAAGAAGGCCATATTAACACCTTAGAACTGCATATGCGCTACATTGCAAAGACGCTGTTTGAATATGATCCAGCTAGGCTACCATCTAAACTATCGAATATGATAAAAACAATTAAGCTATTTTGGTTTAAAGAACTTCAACGATTGAGGTCTGACTTTGGCCTAAACTGGGATAATGAACACCTTACCCAAAACGAGTGGCACATTAAATGCATACCATTCATCGTTAATCTGAAGACGCAAATATACCACCAGCATATAACCAGAGCTACAGATAGCCAAACGCGAATCTATAAAAACCTCAATTTTAATAAAGGCAACACATATTGCGACAACGACAACTACTTGCAGGAGGATCTTATCCACCTAAATGGAAATACTTTTAAAATTTGAGGCACAAGGCTGTGCACGCTATAAAATTTAAATGAAGAGGAAACAATTCAGCATTTTATGGGCAGATACCCAGTGCTTAAGGAGTATACATATGTATGTAGATGCAAATACTTTTATAATAATAGTTTCTTAGAGGAGGAATTCATTAATATATTAAACGGAGGGTTAGATGAAAACTGGAATAATATTGTTTGTTATATAACTTCTAATTTAAATTATAGAAACTAATATTAGAAAAATTCAATTAAATCAATAAATGAATTAAAAAGTAAACAGATTTCTCTACCGACAGACGATACATCCCATGGCGTATGTTCTTATAATTCAATCCAACTCTTGTGAATGAATACTTTGTAAAAATATTTATTGAAAATAAAGAACTATTATTATTATTCTGTGTTTTATTTAAATACAAAATTGTTATGGTCTTATTAAAAACCCCTTTACATAGTGTGACCAATTTCATCATAGGGCTATTGACTCAAGATTCTTGTAGTATTTTGAATTGCATGATGCTTCAAAGAGACAGCACAGACTCGAGCCACTAGTCAGTTCTGTATCAAAGTAGTTTTGCAATGCAAACGCCAGAAGACGCTTGCCAGGATTCGCAGTCCAAATGGACGTGCAATCCCTGCTTCTCGAATACCCGGAGGATAGTTTGTCGATCTCTCTCTTCGTGAGGGGCAATTTTTCTAACGAAAAGAAAAAAACCTCAACAAAAGTAACGATGTAGACATATTCATTCGGTAGCTGAAACATTTTCCTGAGCTTCCAAGACTCTAGCACACAAAAAAAAATCTGATTTCTTTATTTTAACTGACAAATCATGGTTAAGTTGGGTTTAACTTTCCATTTGCAAGAAAAGTTCCACTTAAGGGATATTTTACGCCGGCAAAAAACTTTCTATCTAAAGGAGACCAATGAACCTATACGAAGTACTAAACTATTATAAAACAGTCTCTTTAGTTTGGGAGGGTGAGGATCCATTAAACGGCTCCTTGTGTTCCTCTCTAGGAGAGATCCTCACCCTCCCAAACCAACCAACCAACCAAAGATTTTGCTCTTTGACAATTTTAAAGAAGAATTTTCATTATAGAAGAGGAATTGCTAGAATAAGTGTACTTCTATGATTCTTATACCAAATATTACCATTAAAGCCTTCTATCCTTCTGCCAAATTGACTCAAATACATTATTTTCACAAGTCTACCTAAGCCTAACGCAGAAAGTTAGCCTAGATTCTTATTAAAACCTACTTCCCTCCACAAACCTTTTTCGGTTTTAGTATTTTGCAATTTAATTACATAAGCCAATAATTGCAAAATGTCTCCAATAACTCAAATAAACTGCAACCTTCCTCCTTTCCAAAGTCAACCATTTTTTCACTCTTTCTTACCGTATACTCAACTCATCTCGGTTCCCTCAAATAAGAGTGTGGGAGGTCGATTAAGCTCTATGTAATGGCAGACATATCAAATCAGCAGAGCTTAGTGTGGGAGTGAGAGTTTTTTCGTGATCAAACGTGTTTAGAAGGAGAACACAAATTTGTGGATTCGAGTTTGAATTTTATCAAAATTTGTGTAATCATCATTTTTATAATAATTTGGGATCATTTTTGGAAAGGTGAGTGTTTGCTTGAATTTTGGTATGAATTGCTTAACTCGGGAATGGAAAGGAGTTGATTTCAGTTTTTTTTCGTGTGAGGCACACGAATCTGTTTTAAACAAAATCTCCAATAAAATCTGCACGAAAGTATCCAATTGTCGGCCATTTTGCGAGACCCACACGGTGATCTTGCTCTAACTTTCTTCTAATTTTGTGTGTGTGGGATGTGGATGGTGTCAAAGTCTGCAAAGATTAGTTTGGAAGTAATTTTTTTTCATGATCAGACTTGTGCAAGAGGAAAATTAATTTTGTGGATTAGAGGAAGTTTTTGAACGATAATCGTTGATTATTACATTGGTAAGTGCTTGAATTTGGATTTTGCACAAAAAAGGCATTTTGTTGTGAAAGTTGTGAGTTTTGCATTGAAAAGTCGACATGCTTTGGAGAACTTTTTTAACTGGGCTTGGAAAAACGAGTAAAATGTACAAGTAACGCAAAATGTACAAAATGTAAATGAAGCCCAAAAAAAAAAATAGACTCAACCCTCGTTTTCCTTGTTTTAAGATCAGAAATCAACGAATTTTTCAAAGAAATTCCTTGTCAGCCATATTGCTGGCACTACATTCTCTAGCTCTCTCCCACATTAGCTTGAGTGGGAGTTATTGTCTGTGTGGGAGTAAAGCTTTTTGGAGCGAGATCGTTCTTGCTCGCATGAATATACGAAGCTCTCCTTTCAAGACTAGATCAGTATTCAAGTGAACTTGTTTGTGGTTAGACGTTTGTGCAAAGAAAATAGTTTGTTTTTTGGTAAATTTATTTTTTGTGAAATTTTTTTTTTTTTGTGAATTTTTTTTTTTATTACATTTTTTTTTGAAATTTTTTTTCTGAATTTTCGTTCTGTGAGTTTTTGTGCAAAAATCTTGGAATCTTAGTTAGTTTTGCAAATAATTTCTGATTTATTTTTGGAAGGTAAGTTTTTCTGCTGAATTTTGCTAAATTTATTTCGATGCAAGTTTTACTGAGTTTTTGTCCAAAAATCTTGAAATTTTTGATTAAATTTGGAAGGAGAGTTCTAATTTTGAAATTTTCGAATTTTATTTTGATGAAATTTTTGGAAAAGCTTGGAGTTCTTTTAGAACCAAGTCTTTGGTTGACTTTTGGGAAAATTTTTGGAACGAATCAATACAAAATGGACCCCGAGAACATCTTGTACCAAAGAAATTCGATTTCCAGTGATCCAGTGAGTTTTTGGTTGACTTTTTGAGAAAAATTTGGATTGAATCGATACAAAATGGACGCCATCTTGTACCAAAGAATTTCGATCAATTTCCAATGTGAAATTTTTTGTCAGCTATTTTGCTGGCACTACATTCTCCATCTTTGTTGCACATTAGCCAGTGTGGGCATAGTTGTCTCTGTCTGTGTGGGAGTTAAATTATTTTGCGCGGGATTGTTTCTGATTGGATTTTTTTCTTCTCGCTCCCACTTTTAATGTGGAAGTTTGGGAGGTTAAGTTGATAGTAGCAGTTGTCTCTGTCAGTATGCCAGTATGCCAGTGTTATATGTGCTGGTAGTTTAATCAAGTTTAATTTAAACTTTTAACTGAATATAGAAATCATGATCATTTTAAAAATTTTTTCTATTTTTCTTTTTTAGATGAAGAATGTGTTTGAATATTAGCCGTCATTATTACCCCAGCTTACAGTGAAATCAAGTATTTTTTCCTTGGATAACAACGAAATCATCAGTATTCAACACAGATCATCAAAGTTCATCATAATTCATCACAAATCATCAAAGTTCATCAAATTACATCAGAGGTCATCAATGTACATCAGAGGTCATCAAAGTTCATCAAAGGTCATCAATGTTCATCAAAATAAGTACAAGTTTGTCGGTATGTCAAAAATTTATTGAAACATAGGGGTGAGGGGTTTTTTTTTACTATTTTCGTGAAAATTTTATTGTTTTATATTAAATTATTATTTTTTTTCATTATTTTTATATATTTTATGGAATAATTTTTCCCTTTATTTATTAAACATATGTACATTTTAAAACAAAATTTTTTTTCGAAATTCGAAGAGGTAGGTTGTTAGTCTACTCGTGAAGAATTTAAGAAAATTTTTACTTTATTTATTACAAAATTTTAAAGGGATATAAGAACTAAAGAAACAAGTAGGCGTGGCGATAAATTCGGGTTTATTTGATGCTAAAATAGTTTTTAGAATTTTACGTATATACATAAATATGTTGTTTACTAATGAAGGAGTCTGGCCTGAGTCATCATTCCTCAAGCAACCCAATATATGTAAATGCGTAATGCTGGCGCTATACTTTCTAACGTTGTCTAGGACTGGGCACGTAGTTGGGTGTTCTTCAACTTTGTTTTTACATGTTTGTTGTCATAGTGTGCATGAGTTCGATTTATTGATGTCTAGATATGTCTTTTTCAGATGCGTGGCTAGAAAGCTGTGTTGGTTGCTATGCGTCGTGGTTGGGCTATGGTGGGATCAAGATCAAAGATGTTTTCATAGCTCTTTTATACTTTGCAATCTCTTCAGTAATGTTATCGATTCCGGTGTTCTATTGTTTCTTTTTTAGCTAGGACGTCTGCCTAGTAGGTTTACATGCGCTGGTACCAACTGAAAAATGATTCGATGTCTTCTTTGTTGACGCGTGGAGAATAGCCTTGTCTGGCGATCAGTGATTCTGTGTTGCAGTTCTAACTGATGAGTGATTGAAAAGGGTATTTCGAAGCCGATAATATTTTCATGTTTTTCGTTCGTCTCTATATAGAAGGTGTGTTAAAGCGCATTCTATTGCTGCGAGCTTGACTTTTTCACAATAGATCGCAGCCCCATCTCCTATGCTGTCTCCCATGAGGGAACCATCTGTGTATATAGGTACGTGGGTAGGCGAGTGGAGAAAACTCAGGTCAATACAGACTCATTGTGAAGCCATTTTGCAAGAGGAACTTTTTGTCAATGGTGTCTAGTGCCTCGTTTAGCATATCGTTTTTTTTAAGTTTACTTTCAGCTCAGTGTCAACTCGAGGTATAGTCCAAGGAATCTGTGGATGGTAGAATGGGCTTGGCTGTGGGTAGACATCCTATTTCGTAGAGAGCGTTTTTGGCTGTGTCGAGGATGTGTTTTGAGTCGATAGTTTTGTTGGAAATCGATAGATAAGCTATTTATTAAGCTTCGTAAAACGGTTTTGACTGCGCCGGTGATAATTTTTAGAGTATTGTTTTGAACTATCTCTATTTTGTTCCTTTTTTTTGGAGTACATCAAGAGCTCTCTTCCGTATTTAGTTATAGGTTTTATATACGCCTTGTACGTTGTGGTTCAATAATTTGGTGGTGCTTCTCCATTTGTATTTGTGTTGGGTTTTGGTTTTAGTTTTTTTTTCGATTTGGTCATTCGTTCCTAGATAAGTAGCTGTATAAGTGCTTTCTATTTGTTTTTTATTCATAGTTTCGATGTCAACATTGTCTATTTTATGTTTCAGTGAAAATATTTGGTAATCATTTGTACATACATATGTTGGTTGGGCGATAATCTTTTGCTAGTAACAAACCATTTTCAAACGTAATCTGTAAACATATGTAGGGAAATTTATTTTTATTTTTTATTTAACCAGGCTTATGTATTTATTTTACAATTAGGAACATTTTTAAATTTCGAATTCAGAACGATAAGACTTTTAAAGGACATTTTAGACTTTTTTATATGGGAAGAGTACATTATTTTTTGTATTTCTTTGTTAATTATTTTTAAATTTAAATTTAAAAGAAATAACGAACCTTACTAATAGCTGAAAACGGGTAGATATTTGAAGAGATTTTGATGAAGACAGGGTACTAAATATTTTATTATTATTATTACTATTGATAAACAAATAATTAAAATAAGACGATTATATAAAATATTTGACGAACCTACATAGCTGCGGAGACTAGTAATTAAATGGTAATGTCTGTTTTGTTTAGAAATTCAGTTATAAGCTTATCGCAAATAGTTTTTTTTTTAAATAGGTTTTTAATAATAGGGGAGATTACGGCGCAATTTTCTAATATACATACATATATACTAAATTCATAGTTGTGTTGCAGGAGTCACAGATTGGTGGGTGATTTTTTGTTAAAATATGTTGATGAGAAACAGCTCTATGTCTAAGTCTTAAGGGAACTACTTTAGATATGTCGCGTTTGGGAACATTTGTGGGGTAGACAGGTTTCAGCTTTCCAGGGTTAGCTTTTTTAAAGTGGTGATGGTAAAGGCTCCAATCATGTTTTAAGTTAGTTGTTATAATATTTTGTATATGTATATTTTGTTAGGTCTGATTTTGTGTGGATATCAAATCGATATACCGGAGCATTGTTAACGAGGTTGGCTGCAAGTTCCGCTTTTTCATTTCCAACGATACTAGTTGCAGTTCTTTACATAATGTAGGAGAGGAATAGTTATGTAAGCAAAATCGAAGAAAGACAGTTTTGATAAATTTGGATTTGAATGTAGGATTTGTAACACGCAGGCTTTCATGGAATAAACTGAGTACATATGTAAGTCCATAAAACCCAAACTAGATAACGTGAAGATTATTATTATATTACAACTTATATTAAACATTTACAGACATTTGTATTTACTAATTTATATTATAATTAGAAATATTTTTAAATTTCGAATCTAAAATCTAAAACGCATAGTTTCATAGGCAGTTACGTTGCATTAGACATACATGTTCCACAATATAAACCAATGGGTTTCGTTATTTTCGTAAGAATATTC
Organism: Xylota sylvarum; assembly: GCA_905220385.1. Classification (NCBI taxonomy): domain Eukaryota; kingdom Metazoa; phylum Arthropoda; class Insecta; order Diptera; family Syrphidae; genus Xylota; species Xylota sylvarum. The sequence continues at coordinate 127,147,900 of LR999957.1, forward strand.
TTCTATCTTAGCATTTAGATTTTTTTATCGATTTGATAGGTTTTCCTGCAATCCAATACAAACATTGATGATAATTTTAATTTAGGAGATTAGGCTGCGATACAAATTTTTATGGTATCCTAATTAGATTCAGGGAGGATTAGCTGAAAAAAGGATAATATAAATTTGATTTTAATTTATAAGTGAAAAGCAATAGCCAAGCTTATTCACACTGTTAGCAGCGTAAGTTAGGCAGAGTTTAACGAATTTTTTTATGGATAAAAATATTTTTAAATTTATAATCTTAACGTTTTCTTCTTTCGATTTTGACTGGTTCATATACATATGTACATATGTATAGAATCTAGCACTTAAAGTAGGGTGAGCATTTTTAATTAAAGACGTATTTTGAAATTGTCGGGTCCAAAAACACACCGAAGTCCTATTAGCAGAGAATTTGATTATTATAATTATTATTTAATGACATTTAACTGCATAATTATTTATTTATTTATTTTAAGGCTAAGGAAACTTTTAAATCCGACATTTGGAACTTAGGGTGACAGAGAGCTTTTAGGGAGTTACTTTAATTTTTAGACAGATTTTATTAAACTTTTTATCTGAAATTTTTGGGATTTCCAACATTATCCAACAGTACAGTAGGGTGTAAGAAATAATACGAGTTAGGTATTTTCTCCCAAAGGACGACGGTCCGATCATTATGATTAATGCAGATACGAGAAGTTTGCTGATAGGATTTAGGTGTAGCAGTCAGGTATTTCCTCCCTACGGACTGTAGTGGAGAAGGCCCTGAAAGCGTTTTGGCTTGGGCATTCTAAGTCTTCAAGGCAACAGCACTAGTATTTAGGGTTAAGGTATAGATGTGAGGTATTTCCTCCCTACGGACTGTAGTGGAGAAGGCCCTGAAAGCGTTTTGGCTGGGCGTTCTAAGTGTTCAAGGCAACAGCACTAATAGTTAGGGTTAAGGTATAGATGTGAGGTATTTTTTCCCTACGGACTGTAGTGGAGAAGGATTTTTGCGAGTTATTCCGTAGACATTGTGATAAACGAGAAGTTCGCCAAAACTACTTAGGAATAGGATTGAGGCGTATTGGTTGAATATTTAAAACATTTTAGTACTATCGAAGGTTTCAAAGATTTTACAAGAAATTACTATCATGACCAGACTTTCAAACTGGCAAATAAGCGACGGACTGTCTGACTGCCAGATATTCCTAAACACTTTCAAAGCTTTTACAACATAAAGGACTGTCAATCTTCCAGGTACCGGCGAAGGTTGTCTACACATGGCAGGTGAAGGACAATCTAACTTCCTGGTAAAGGCGAAGATTAGATTATCTATACTGCTAGACTATTAGGAAATGGTAGTTGAACAGGAATGAATACTAAGCGGGCTTCCATCCCGTCAGCAATTAAATGCTACTGAGTGCCACCAACCACTCGTAATTTTCACGAAACCCCCTCAAAGGCCTCAGAGCAGTAATTACAGCTCCCTGTGTAACCAAAGTTCGATGATTGGCTCTCCCTGTGCTCATAGTTCACTGGTTCAAAACTCCCTGAAATCATACTCCTGGTCACGCTACTCCCTGGTGCACATAGCTATCTGTCTCCAAATAATCGTAGATTTCATGTCCAAGGCGCACAAACTTTGCCTAATGTTTATTATTTATTGTTTTAACGTCCTCCTGTTCTACCAAGGACTGCCATTAATAATATACATATTTACTATATGATACATTTCTTTGACATAATCCTTTCTGCATTACGGAATACAGCATCCATGCAGATCATGGATAATGGTGTTTGAAATTCGGTCCAAATCTTACCGATTTATCCAGAGGCCAAACAATTTCCGGCTTATTCATATAAAGTTCACTAACGATCTCTGAAGACAAGCGACATTAATCTTCGAAACCTTTGAAAATTTTAAACGTATTGATTTTAATTCACCCAGAACGTCTCCAGAATCTATAAAGGCAACAGAACCCATTGTGGAAGGTATCTGATAGGACTTAGGTATAGAAGTGAGGCATTTCCTCCCTACGGACTGTAGTGAAGAAGGCCCTGAAAGCCTTTTGGCTTGGGCGTTCTTAGTGTTCAAGGCAACAGCACTAATAGTTAGGGTTAAGGTATAGATGTGAGGTATTTCCTCCCTACGGACTGTAGTGGAGAAGGCCCTGAAAGCGTTTCGGCTTGGGCGCTCTATTTAAGGCAATAGCACTAATATGTAGGGCTAATGTATCCATGTGAGGTATTTCCTCCCTACGGACTGTAGTGGAGAAGGCCCTGAAAGCATTCTGGCTTGGGCATTCTTAGTCTTCAAGGCAACAGCACTAGTACTTAGGGTTAAGGTATAGATGATCAGATTGTTATGATTTAGATACGAAAAGTTTGCTAATAGGACTTCGGGTTAGGAGTAAGCTATTTCCTTTTTAAGGACTCTAGTGGAGGTTCTTAGGGCATCTTCGGATAGTCGGATCAACCAAAGATAACTGGTAGAACTTAGGTATCGATGTGAGGTATTTCCTCCCTACGGACTGTAGTGGAGATGAATCCGATTACTATGATCTAGATACGAACAACTTGGTTATACGACGTTGGGGTAGGTGTAAGCTATTTCCTCTTTTAGGACTCGAGTGCAGGTACTTAGGGCATCTCGCTCGGATGGTCGGATCAACTGAAGATAACTGATAGGTCTTAAGTATAGATGTGAGGTATTTCCTCCCTACGGACTGTAGTGGAGAAGGCCCTGAAAGCGTTTTGGCTTGGGCGTTCTATTTAAGGCAACAGCACTAATATGTAGGTCTAATGTATCGATGTGAGGTATTTCCTCCCTACGGACTGTAGTGGAGAAGGCCCTGAAAGCTTTTTGATTTGGGCATTCTAAGTCTTCAAGGCAGCAGCACTAATATTTAGGGTTAAGGTATAGATGTGAGGTATTTCCTCCCTACGGACTGTAGTGGAGAAGGCCCTGAAAGCGTTTCGGCTTGGGCGTTTTATTTAAGGCAACAGCACTAATTTTTATTGCTAAGACATCGATGTGAGGTATTTCCTCCCTACGGACTGTAGTGGAGAAGGCCCTGAAAGCGTTTCGGCTTGGGCGTTCTATTTAAGGCAACAGCACTAATATGTAAGGTTAAGGTATAGATGTGAGGTATTTCCTCCCTACGGACTGTAGTGGAGAAGGCCCTGAAAGCGTTTCGGCTTGGGCGTTCTATTTAAGGAAACAGCACTAATATGTAGGGCTAGGGTATAGATGTGAGGTATTTTCTCCCTACGAGCAGTAGTGGAGAAGGTTAAGATTATGATGTTATGACTTAGATACGAAAAGTTTGCTAATAGGACTTCGGCGTAGGAGTAAACTATTTCCTTTTAAGGACTCTAGTGGAGGTTCTTAGGGCATCTTCTTACGATAGTCGGATCAACTAGAGATAACTGGTAGAACTTAGGTATAGAAGTGAAGTATTTCCTCTCTACGGACTGTAGTGGAGAAGTCCCTGAAAGCGTTTCGGCTTGGGCGTTTTATTTAAGGCAACAGCACTAATTTTTAGGGCTAAGACAACGATGTGAGGTATTTCCTCCCTACGGACTGTAGTGGAGAAGGCCCTGAAAGCGTTTCGGCTTGGGCGTTCTATTTAAGGCAATAGCACTAATATGTAGGGCTAGGGTATAGATGTGAGGTATTTCCTCCCTACGGACTGTAGTGGAGAAGGCCCTGAAAGCATTTTGGCTTGGGCATTCTTAGTCTTCAAGGCAACAGCACTAGTACTTAGGGTTAAGGTATAGATGATCAGATTGTTATGGTTTAGATACGAAAAGTTTGCTAATAGGACTTCGGGTTAGGAGTAAGCTATTTCCTTTTTAAGGACTCTAGTGGAGGTTCTTAGGGCATCTTCGGATAGTCGGATCAACCAAAGATAACTGGTAGAACTTAGGTATCGATGTGAGGTATTTCCTCCCTACGGACTGTAGTGGAGATGAATCCGATTACTATGATCTAGATACGAACAACTTGGTTATACGACGTTGGGGTAGGTGTAAGCTATTTCCTCTTTTAGGACTCTAGTGCAGGTACTTAGGGCATCTCGCTCGGATGGTCGGATCAACTGAAGATAACTGATAGGTCTTAAGTATAGATGTGAGGTATTTCCTCCCTACGGACTGTAGTGGCGAAGGCCCTGAAAGCGTTTTGGCTTGGGCGTTCTATTTAAGGCAACAGCACTAATATGTAGGTCTAATGTATCGATGTGAGGTATTTCCTCGCTACGGACTGTAGTGGAGAAGGCCCTGAAAGCTTTTTGACTTGGGCATTCTAAGTCTTCAAGGCAGCAGCACTAATATTTAGGGTTAAGGTATAGATGTGAGGTATTTCCTCCCTACGGACTGTAGTGGAGAAGGCCCTGAAAGCGTTTTGGCTTGGGCGTTCTAAGTCTTCAAGGGAACAGCACTAGTATTTAGGGTTAAGGTATAGATGTGAGGTATTTCCTCCCTACGGACTGTAGTGAAGAAGGCCCTGAAAGCGTTTTGGCTGGGCGTTATAAGTGTTCAAGGCAACAGCACTAATAGTTAGGGTTAAGGTATAGATATGAGGTATTTCCTCCCTACGAGCAGTAGTGGTGAAGGTTCCGATTATGATGTTATGACTTAGATACGAAAAGTTTGCTAATAGGACTTCGGCGTAGGAGTAAACTATTTCCTTTTAAGGACTCTAGTGGAGGTTCTTAGGGTATCTTCTTACGATAGTCGGATCAACTAGAGATAACTGGTAGAACTTAGGTATAGAAGTGAGGTATTTCCTCCCTACGGACTGTAGTGGAGAAGGCCCTGAAAGCGTTTCGGCTTGGGCGTTTTATTTAAGGCAACAGCACTAATTTTTATTGCTAAGACATCGATGTGAGGTATTTCCTCCCTACGGACTGTAGTGGAGAAGGCCCTGAAAGCGTTTCGGCTTGGGCGTTTTATTTAAGGCAACAGCACTAATTTTTATTGCTAAGACATCGATGTGAGGTATTTCCTCCCTACGGACTGTAGTGGAGAAGGCCCTGAAAGCGTTTCGGCTTGGGCGTTCTATTTAAGGCAACAGCACTAATATGTAAGGTTAAGGTATAGATGTGAGGTATTTCCTCCCTACGGACTGTAGTGGAGAAGGCGCTGAAAGCGTTTCGGCTTGGGCGTTCTATTTAAGGAAACAGCACTAATATGTAGGGCTAGGGTATAGATGTGAGGTATTTTCTCCCTACGTGCAGTAGTGGAGAAGGTTAAGATTATGATGTTATGACTTAGATACGAAAAGTTTGCTAATAGGACTTCGGCGTAGGAGTAAACTATTTCCTTTTAAGGACTCTAGTGGAGGTTCTTAGGGCATCTTCTTACGATAGTCGGATCAACTAGAGATAACTGGTAGAACTTAGGTATAGAAGTGAAGTATTTAATCCCTACGGACTGTAGTGGAGAAGTCCCTGAAAGCGTTTCGGCTTGGGCGTTTTATTTAAGGCAACAGCACTAATTTTTAGGGCTAAGACATCGATGTGAGGTATTTCCTCCCTACGGGCTGTAGTGGAGAAGGCCCTGAAAGCGTTTCGGCTTGGGCGTTCTATTTAAGGCAACAGCACTAATATGTAAGGTTAAGGTATAGATGTGAGGTATTTCCTCCCTACGGACTGTAGTGGAGAAGGCCCTGAAAGCGTTTCGGCTTGGGCGTTCTAAGTGTTCAAGGCAACACACTAATATGTAGGGCTAAGGTATCGATGTGAGGTATTTCCTCCCTACGGACTGTAGTGGAGAAGGCCCTGAAAGCGTTTTGGCTTGGGCGTTTTATTTAAGGTAACAGCACTAATTTTTAGGGCTAAGGTATAGGTATGAAGTATTTCCTCCCTACGGACTGTAGTGGAGAAGGCCCTGAAAGCGGTTCGGCTTGGGCGTTCTAAGTGTTCAAGGCAACACACTAATATGTAGGGCTAAGGTATCGATGTGAGGTATTTCCTCCCTACGGACTGTAGTGGAGAAGGCCCTGAAAGCGTTTCGGCTTGGGCGTTTTATTTAAGGAAACAGCACTAATTTTTAGGGCTAAGGCATCGATGTGAGGTATTTCCTCCCTACGAACCGTAGTGGTGATGAATCCGATTACTATGATCTAGATACGAACAATTTGGTTATATGACTTTGGGGTAGGAGTAAGCTATTTCCTCTTTTAGGACTCTAGTGGAGGTACTTAGGGCATCTCACTCGGATGGTCGGATCAACTGAAGATAACTGATAGGTCTTAAGTATAGATGTGAGGTATTTCCTCACGGACTGTAGTGGAGAAGGCCCTGAAAGGGTTTTGGCTTGGGCGTTTTATTTAAGGGAACAGCACTAATTTTTAGGGCTAAGGTGTAGGTGTGAAGTATTTCCTCCCTACGAACGGTAGTGGAGATGAATCCGATTACTATGATCTATATACGAACAATTTGGTTATAGGACTTTGGGGTAGGAGTAAGCTATTTCCTCTTTTAGGACTCTAGTGCAGGTACTTAGGGCATCTCGCTCGGATGGTCGGATCAACTGAAGATAACTGATAGGTCTTAAGTATAGATGTGAGGTATTTCCTCCCTACGGACTGTAGTGGAGAAGGCCCTGAAAGCGTTTTGGCTTGGGCGTTCTAAGTGTTCAAGGCAACAGCACTAATATGTAAGGCTAAGGTATAGGTGTGAAGTATTTCCTCCCTACGAACGGTGGTGGAGATGAATCCGATTACTATGATCTATATACGAACAATTTGGTTATAGGACTTTGGGGTAGGAGTAAGCTATTTCCTCTTTTAGGAATCTAGTGCAGGTACTTAGGGCATCTCGCTCGGATGGTCGGATCAACTGAAGATAACTGATAGGTCTTAAGTATAGATGTGAGGTATTTCCTCCCTACGGACTGTAGTGGAGAAGGCCCTGAAAGCGTTTTGGCTTGGGCGTTCTATTTAAGGCAACAGCACTAATATGTAGGTCTAATGTATCGATGTGAGGTATTTCCTCCCTACGGACTGTAGTGGAGAAGGCCCTGAAAGCTTTTTGATTTGGGCATTCTAAGTCTTCAAGGCAGCAGCACTAATATTTAGGGTTAAGGTATAGATGTGAGGTATTTCCTCCCTACGGACTGTAGTGGAGAAGGCCCTGAAAGCGTTTCGGCTTGGGCGTTTTATTTAAGGCAACAGCACTAATTTTTATTGCTAAGACATCGATGTGAGGTATTTCCTCCCTACGGACTGTAGTGGAGAAGGCCCTGAAAGCGTTTCGGCTTGGGCGTTCTATTTAAGGCAACAGCACTAATATGTAAGGTTAAGGTATAGATGTGAGGTATTTCCTCCCTACGGACTGTAGTGGAGAAGGCCCTGAAAGCGTTTCGGCTTGGGCGTTCTAAGTGTTCAAAGCAACACACTAATAGTTAAGGTTAAGGTAACGATGTGAGGTATTTCCTCCCTACGGACTGTAGTGGAGAAGGCCCTGAAAGCGTTTCGGCTTGGGCGTTCTATTTAAGGAAACAGCACTAATATGTAGGGCTAGGGTATAGATGTGAGGTATTTTCTCCCTACGTGCAGTAGTGGAGAAGGTTAAGATTATGATGTTATGACTTAGATACGAAAAGTTTGCTAATAGGACTTCGGCGTAGGAGTAAACTATTTCCTTTTAAGGACTCTAGTGGAGGTTCTTAGGGCATCTTCTTACGATAGTCGGATCAACTAGAGATAACTGGTAGAACTTAGGTATAGAAGTGAAGTATTTAATCCCTACGGACTGTAGTGGAGAAGTCCTTGAAAGCGTTTCGGCTTGGGCGTTTTATTTAAGGCAACAGCACTAATTTTTAGGGCTAAGACATCGATGTGAGGTATTTCCTCCCTACGGGCTGTAGTGGAGAAGGCCCTGAAAGCGTTTCGGCTTGGGCGTTCTATTTAAGGCAACAGCACTAATATGTAAGGTTAAGGTATAGATGTGAGGTATTTCCTCCCTACGGATTGTAGTGGAGAAGGCCCTAAAAGCGTTTCGGCTTGGGCGTTCTATTTAAGGCAACAGCACTAATATGTAGGGCTAAGGTATCGATGTGAGGTATATCGTCCCTGGGTCTGTATTGATCTGATTGTGGCGTTGTAGATTCTTCCACTCACCTACCCACTTACCTTACCTAAGCCACGAGCACTTCCTCTGCGAATGCCCTGCTTTAGGGGCGCTAAGAAAGATACGAATATGTGGGAAGACACGTCCTGATTGGGCTGAGTTATCTTAGACTTTACAGTTTCGGAAAGATCCTGAAATTCGTCATATATACAGGAAGATTTCCGAAACATTGAACTCCATCAACTCTCCATCTCGAAATCAAATTTCTCCTTCACCTACATCTCGCTTTTTACCCTTTACTACCAAATAGACCAAGAGCCCGCAGCAAATTTTGAGTGTAAAACATAACCGAAAAAAAAGTAGTTGAGTTGAAGTCTGGGTAAATGTAATGCTATAAACTAAAGTCTTGCAATTGATATAACCCATCAATGCTAGTATCATTGTATTTTGTATTTTTATATGATTGCAAAAATGTAGGTCCAAAGCGTTTCAAGCTTTCAACTCATATATTTTGTTTCACATGCAAAATTTGCTGCGGGCTCTTAAACTTTAATCAAAAGTCACTGTGTTTCAACCATACTTACATACATATGATGCCACTTTTTTCAATTGACAAATAGAGAATTGTCTGCGCCAGATGAATCAGGAAGCCCACAACATTATTTCGGTTAAGGACAATGAATCTCCAAGGCACAACCCAACGATTTGATATCTTTTAAATAAATCATTTGACCAGTACTCTTGAGAAGGGACAAATTATTGGTCCTCTTGGTTAGCCTGACATGGCTTAACACATTTCCACTCGTTCGGCTGATAAAACTTTAACATTTATAAATACATACCCACACACATGCGAGATTAATGGGGCCTTTTTCAGCGTGATTTAAATTTATTGCCTTCATATCCTTTCTTGGGGCCAGACTGTATTTTTTCCTTGAAATTGGCAATCAGTTATCGTGATTGAGCCGTTAGCATCTTGTATCTTTTGAGAGAGTAATTGAATGCATGGGCATGAGCTGTAGCGCGATATAAAACTGATGAAGCCATAGTGTAAGAAAAAACAAAAATTTAATCTTACTTCTGGTTGGGTTTTCCTGGTACTTGTTGGACATGGAAAGGGAGTATAGACACAGGAAAAGCAAATGGAGAATGTCCTTAATCGACGCGTGGGAGAATGTGTAGACCATTCAATCGCTTAGATTGTACAAATGAATTTATCTTTAAGTACAATTAGCTGTACAATTAGTTTTTATGGTGCTCCATTGTAGCTACATTTTATGTAATTCCTCGTAAATTTGGAAACAATAAGTATTGCCATTAGAAATTAAAGATAAAGCGGACCTCTTCATCCCTTTTATAAATGTGTCAAAGATCGGTAACTTTTTTTTCGATTACGGAAATCATGTAATAAAAGCATAAGTATTGGATAGATTGGGTTTATGTCAGTTGTGCATACACTCATCTCAAGTTGTTATGAACACCCTTCTCATTCACATACTATAGATAAATTTCTCGTGAATTGTTACTTTTATCTAATTTTTGCTTATATCAAATTTGAATACCATATTGTAATTTATCTGTTTTGTTGTCCCCTATTAGATAGATGAAGACCAAATACAAGGGGTCATTCTATGATCCTGAAGAAATATCTGAGCAATATTCCTATTATGGACTACATGGCGACATACCTGGATTTCGCAAGATCATTCTGAAGCACACACCCTAGTAAAGAAAAATGGCCAATTCATCCCCATCTACACAGACTCAATTCAATGTCTATCTTAGTATTTGCTCAGAACCGCTGGGCATATGCAAGTCAATTCATCTTCAAGTATAGGTCCTAGCAATGATAATAGCTCACCTTTTCACCTTTTTCATCGACGGTCAGACAGTATTAATAGTGCTTTCTGCTATTGATATAAAATCTAAGCTTGTGAAGTGTTATTCAAAACAGCTAAAGGTTACGTTCTACTGGGTTCTTCTGGCTGATATTCGAAATCTGGACCTGAACGAATAGACTCCTCGGCAAACATCTCTCCTTACACAGTTCGAAGCAGGGTTAAAGTCCCTGAGAGATGCAAACAACAGATGGTCCTTTGTTTCGCAAGATGACATTTGTTTGACCAGAAGAAGGATGTAGTCCTATTTCTATAAACCAAGGACCGACAAACTTATGCAGAATGACAAGAAGTTCATTTTTACTCTCATAGGATAATACTATGCGGTACCACATAGTGGCGCTACGTCTAACCGCGTTCTTCCAAACGGAAGAAAATCTTTGTCGAGAATGAGAAAGTCAGTGAGGATACAACCCTTTTGCTCTGTCATTGTCAGGTGTCATCGACCTTAGAATAAATTCCTCCAGTAGAGCAGTGAATGACATCTTCAACTGCATCAAATCAACAATGGTTTGCATATTCGTCACAAAACATATAGCCATAGAACAAAGACAACCAATAGGCAAGGAAAATTTCCGCTGTGGGTATCCCAATGGGTGTGACGTTGTGGATCACTTTCACCTCGCCCGCACACATACCTAACCATAACTAGTTGCCATCACTAAAAGTCTTGCGACAAGGATGTTATTTCGTGCCTTGAGCTAGTATAAATGAATCAGATTATCAACTATTAAAACTCACGATTACAATATCCGTTCAGTCGTTACACAACCAGCAAGCAAATTGCTCATAATTAAATAATTTAGTAGCACTATTCATAATTTTAACATTATTCCTGTTTGTTCATTTATCATGTAACTCTCAGCAGAGTGCATTCTAATCAATTTGTCATTAATCACTTTTTACCCACTCACTGACTAAAATTCCATAAATTCCTTTTCATATCAACATGGGTTGGGTGGTTATTACTGTGACCCAATGTACTTTATTTATTCATAGACTAACAAGCACGAGCACAATTACACACCTATTTGTGAACATATGGCCGGAAAGTATTATTATTAACACGCTATTCGAAATGTTTTTTTTACAAAGTACTGCAAAATGTATGGAAAATTTAAAAGGGGAATTATAATATTGTGAAACGTAGGAGTACATCGATTTTTAATATACTCGTACTTATGTGAAGCAGATCTAGCTTAAATAAATATGAAACGTTCTGTGTCCCCAAACATACTCTTTGAAAAATTGAGCAACATCCGGGTGTTGGTCCGATTCAAAAAGGATGAAATATCATGAAATAAGGCTAGTACTGGTGGTACATATGTACATTAGGCAAATTTTGCTTTATGTCACTTAAATACATGCATAAACAGTGGAATATATATGGGGGGGAATACTGCCCCGTGCAACCCCCGTGATTGGGGTCGCTGTTGGATTTGGGGTAGGTGCGAGGCTGAGTATATGCAAAGTTTCTTTAAATCCATGCAAAACATGCGAAACATGCGAAACATGGAGTATTCTTTAGGACAGTATTCTTTAGGACAGGGCCGGACAGGTGCATAGAAGGTGATGGATAGTTTTCTCCTCCTATTTGTCCATGTAAGTCTTGTAGAAATTATTATCTTAGGTGAGCCACGTTCGATGCCTTCTCTAAGCTATAGGTAGGTAGGTAGGTACAAGTGGTTGTCTCAGCAAGCCGTGCCGAATCATAATAATTCCGCAAAGGCGCCGTTTTAATACCACAACTCAAGTGACCTATCGGATGTAAACTAATAAGGATAAGGGAGATGAGTGACGATTATTCAGATCCACCCCGTTAAATTTAGGAAACTAACTCTTCTAAGTTATTAAAGAAGGGTTTACCTGGTGTGCGGTGTCTGGCCCTGCCTAGAGTTGGATACTTGCAGAGGAAGTGTAGTATTGTTTCTTTCTCGTGCATTAAACGGAATGTCTATTCTGGCCCGCATGAACCCTAATGGGCCAGTGGCCAGTATCTACTAATTGCCAGAACTCTTGCGATATCTACACGGTTTCTATTTGATCTATTCCGGTGGTATTTGGGCCACATCTGCCTACATGTGACACAGTTCCTCACCCCCTGCTATCTGCTATCAGCTTTTAATAGAAAGTGTGCAAAACTCTTTCTTTAAAGGCTCCCAGCGGGACGTTCGCCGCCTCCATCAGGGAACCGTCAAGGGTAATTTTATATTATGTGACTGACTGTTATGTGACTGACTCAATGTTAGTGTGACCCGGCACCCAAAGAAAACTAATCCTGAAACGATGACCCAGCGAAGCAAGTTCCTCTTTGCATTGTTCTACGAGCTTCGAAGGTGGCAGATATAATAGCCTTGATAGCGGCCTGGCTGTCAATGAGGATGGCTATGGTGTTAAGGGGTGTGGTGGTTTGCTTGAGGAGGCAGCAAGCCTCGCGTACAGCAATAAGTTCCGCCTGGAAGACGCTGCACGAGTCAGGAAATGTTGAGCTAATAAGAGAATATCCCCGCCCCTACCCCAGAGTCCATGTAAGAACCATCGGTAAAAATTGGTGTTCCGAACTCATTTGCCACTACACCTGATTCCCACTTCGCTCTGGTTGGGAATCTCAACGTGACGTCACGTTACTGAAGTACACTTTGGCAGTTATATAGCCAGTTAGATTAGCTACCAAGTCTCATGGTAGCAAATACTGTTGTTCAGGATACTGCTGTGACCATAAGATTTGGTATCCCAGCATTCTGTTTCTCTTAATCTGACCGCACTGCATGAAGATAAAAACATAATGTGAAGGTCTATTAGTAGAAGGTGCATATTACGTTTAAGGCCTCGGTTAGACTTGCGAAGTTCCCACCTCTTACCGAAAGTTTCACTGTAACCACAGAAGGTCACACAAAATTTCTTTACCCGCTGTTCAATGTTTAGTTTTGAGGTAATGATCAAGTTGGATGAAGTACCACATAGGTACTTGGTACTGGATGACAAGAAGAGTACTTAGTTGTTTAGCCGTGGAGGCGTGAAGGTGGGTATTTTGGTTTTTATGGTAAAGAGCATCAGTTCAGTTTTGCTTGGGTTGACGCTGAGTCCAGATCCATTGGCCCATTTGCTAATCTTGTCCAAAGCACCTTCCATAATCTTACTGATTACAGAAAGAACACCCTGATACCAGTATAACAACATCATCCTTGAGTCCTTCTTTGTCTAGCCTACAGAGGATAGGCCATAAGCCAAAAAAGAGGAGATATTACCCCACCCTAAGGAGTTCCTCTTACGACAGATATGGTGGAACTGCTGTTATCGGGGGTCAATTGAATGATTCTGGTTTTTAGCATAGTCACTATCCAATTGTTAATAAACTCTTCCATACCCAGCTGCATCAGAGCGTCCTGAATCGATTCAGTGCTGACGTTAAAGTGAAGGTGAAGGCACCTTCAACTTGCTTAGGGTATATTGTTTGAAGTGAATTGTCTTTTCTATCATTCGCAAAACTTCGTGGAGTATCGTCTCTGAGCTATACGGACAAGGCTTTCCGCTGCAGAGTTAGAAACGTTTTGCAAAGCCAGTTGAAGGGTTGCGATTTTTAAGCTCCTCATTGTTCCTTCTAGCGAAGGTGATCCCTGAGCTTTTGGTAAATTTCTAGTCTAACCTCCTTCTAGTTTTCGGTGACCATATGTTTTATGAATGGTCCGTGGGTACGGATTTAGGGGAATCTAAATCAACATCCCAAATGTTTAAGGATAAGTAGTGCCACTAACTTGGTTCTTGCGCTACTGTCTACAAGTACCGCCCAATCGCCATGTTCTCAAACTATTCGACGTTCTTGCATTCCACCTTGAAAGGAATTCAAGAAAGCTGTGGGTACCTAATCCAATTATAAAATCAGATCCTTCCTTAATGCTATTTACAAATCTTCAAGAGCTATAGATGCAATACTACTTCCGAACAACTTATTATCATGATAATGAAAGTACTACTTAAAACTGTAAAACAACTATTCCTATAAAATCCCTACCCTTTGGAATAAACAAGAAAACCATTCTACAATTTATACATAAGTTAAATATTTCCAACAAACAGCACTCAGACGCCACTTCTAATTCAATGCAAATAAAGTGCAAAATCTGAAAGATAAATTCTAAGAAACCGTTTTCAAATAAGGTACAGGTATAATAAGATCCTTAAGTGTTAATCTGAAGAAAAGGAGCATTATCACGTTTAACACGTGCAAAATCAAGCAGTTGATGGTGAATAAAGTTTCATTTAATATTATAAGCTTAATGAGAGGAAAAACTTGTCTTTTGAAAATTTTTCACCTTATTTCTGTCTAACTTTTACAATTCTTGGATATAGTTTTGAATAAAGAAATTCAATACTAACTTACATACATATTTATAAATGCGACACATGTCAACGTTATGTTGTGACAAATTTTTAAAACACTTTCATAACTTCCGCCCAAAGCAGTTATGCGGGTAATCCAATTTGCTTCCTTTTAATCCCAAAGACATTAATAAGATTCTTTGCTGAGAATATCCCCAGAGAAAAAGGAGAACTTTTTAAAGTTCTTTTTCAAAGTATTTTCCTAAATATATCGAACTTTTCAATGTGGCTCTGGATTAAGCATGGGAATTCAGTGAAGGTAAAAAATATGGGAAGTGTTATGCAGGTTGGATAGGTCGGGAAGTTATTATTGCAGTAAGATGTTGCAAATTTCCTAAAAGATATTCTTTTACATTTTTTTTAAAAGACATCAGAATAATTTCCGCAGCATTATTCCCGAAATAGCATAGCAGGTGCTTTAAAGTAAGGTCGTAGGTAAAATTATCGATTCGACTGAAATAATTATGGACGTTCATATAAACTTAATGACACTTTTAGAAGATTTGAACATTATACACATTATAAAAACGGTGCCATGAAATACATAAGTCAAAGTTCACTTCTGCCTCTAATAATGCTTCCTCCAGCGCTCAAAGTCCTTCCTCCGCTTCACCACCCTCGTTTTTAGACACTATTCTTCCCCCTACGGCTAAATTCACTAAACACCTAGCCGATTCGAGTGATGATGGCCGTTATATTCTTTCTCCCTTAAGAGACAGTAGAATCTACGAGACTGTCCGATTATACCCCGCTTATCGGCATGATAATCCTGAGTCTATCTGTATCGACGGCAATACCAAAATAAATGTCATGGTTTCAATTCATCAGGAACGGACTCCCCACTAATCCTAAAGACCTGCCAGATTTTGGTTTGGTTCTATGAGAATCTCGACATTACTCCTGCTGATGTTGCTAATGATCTTTCCTAATTCGCTTCTCCAAAGAGCGCGTTCAAATTTTAAAAACTACTATCGTTCCTAACGTACTACCATATCTTACACCTGCCCCTTGCAACCTCCCTAAGTGTATTTCACTTTACTACCAAAATGTAAGAGGATTGCCTACTAAGGCCTCTACTGTATATCTTAACTCCCAAATTTTGTCTTATGACATTTTTGCCTTCCTATTACTGAGACCAATCTTACGTCTAATATAAAAAATGTTGAATTATTCACTAAAGACTTTGACTTACATACATCGTGACGATGGACTGGATAAAGAGGATGACTTGCTTAACCACGGAGTCCTTTTGGCTACACACTTTCGTTTCACTTTCTCTTCGAATTTGCTTGTGCTCTCGAATCTCTCGTATCTCTAAACGTAGTCTTTACATTTGTTGCTGTTACATCCGTCCTTCTCAACCAAGCCATGGTTACCAGCTGGCTGTGGATGAAATCAATTGCATATTTAATGCTGCTGACCCCAACGACGTAGTTATTATCTTAAGTGATTTTAACCTGCCTAAGCTTAAGATTGGGATATGACCGATCAATCCTTCTATACCACCACTAATGCCACGTCTGAAAAGGAAGTCCTGTTCATAGACTGTCTTACCGAGTCTGGTCTTTATCGACAAAGTGGCATCACCAATAACATTGGGAGACAACTTGATCTTATCTTCTCCACTGATTCAGATAACTGCTTTGTTTCAGCAAGCAATCATCTTCTATCGAAATTATCTCACTCTTTCGTATGACAATGGTCTTAAAACACTCCTATACGAAAACCCCAATATCTCAATTAATAATGCTCTTGAATACTTTTATACCGAAGTCTTCAAATGTCTCTCACAATCCGTACCATTTTTACCCAAAAAGAACCCCTCATCCTCCCCACCTTGGTATAATAAAGAGCTATGATCACTTCGTAACAAAAGAAACAAGCTCTGGTACACCTTCCTCAGACCACGTTCTAACAATGATTTTCTAACCTTTACCTTGCCTACACTCAGTTTTCCCAGCTTTGTCAGTCTCTTCTATCTTAACTATCTAAACTAGATGCATTGCAGCCTCATTTCCGATCTGAAACGATTCTTTCAATTTATTAATACCAAAAGAAAATCGAATAAGAAGGTGGGTACTTCACCCAAACTTTCTAATACTTCCTCGGACGATCCCCAATCGATTGCAAATCTATTTGCTAGTTTCGT
This sequence comes from Xylota sylvarum, assembly GCA_905220385.1. Lineage (NCBI taxonomy): Eukaryota > Metazoa > Arthropoda > Insecta > Diptera > Syrphidae > Xylota > Xylota sylvarum. Next base: position 127,164,411 of record LR999957.1, read on the forward strand.
CAGCCATTCGTTCGCCAATTACGTCCAAGAGCCTGATCAACACTATTTTTCTTATTTAAACAACTGTCCACAAACATTGTTAGAATCGGTGGATATAACCTTGGAACAAGTTAAAGATAAAATGAGTAACCTTAATGATGAATACTCCGCTGGCCCCGATGGCCTATCCACCATTCTTTTCAAAAAATGTCGACTTAGGAAAAAAGTCGATGTGATATCCACGGATTTCAGCAAAGCCTTCGACAAAATCTCGCACAGAATAATCCTTACTAATTTAAAGGCTCTTGGCTTTCAGCCGAGGTTCATAACGTGGATTAAATCCTATTTAGAAGACCGACTTTACAATGTTCTGTTTAGGTCCATGATTTCCGTACCAATAAAAGCCTTCTCTCAAGTACCTCAAGGCAGCCACCTTGGTCCCTTATTATTAATTTTGACAATTAATGATGTTGAGCGTATCATTGTAAATTCACATTTATCTTCAAGCATATATCGTCCTCCTCTGACTGTCTTCTACTGCAGGAAGACTTGGATAGATTTTCTACTTGGCGCATTAGCAATTTCCTTGAGCTCAATGTCAGTAAGTGTCAAGCAATAACATATGTACGTACGCTTGCTCCAACTACACCCCGCAGTTATCTGATTTTCAAAGAACCTGTTCCCTTAGTAACCAAAATGCGCGACCTAGGTGTTATCTGTGATATAGAACTCAGTTTTCGTTCACATATCGATAACATTGTATTGAAAGCCAACTCTTCTCTTGGCTTTATCAAGCGCTGGTCTCATGAATTCTCCGATCCTTATGTCACTAAATTCTTTGACATTACCTTTGTTCGTCCTCTCTTTGAATATGTCAGCCAAGTTTGGTCGGCTTTTTACACCATCCACATTCTTCGTGTAGAAGCTGTAAAGCGGAGGTTTATTCCATTCACTTTAAGGGGACTTCGGTGGACTGATACGCTAAACTTACCCCCGTACTCAGATCGACTGAAATTTAGAAACCTTCAGCCTATCTCTGTTCGTGAGAGTGCCAAAAATTTATTTGTTATTTTTTTCCACTAGGAGTTTTCTAAATATTTTTTTTTTTTTATCATTGGAGATCCAGATTGTAACGCGATTTCATACCGACTGCTCATGATCCTTCTTCTCGTAAAAAAAAACATCCTCACTTTTGAGAGAATTTAATGAAATTCCATTTTTAGTGCACCATTCAACGATTTAAAGGATAAATTCAACTAGACTGTACTCATCATGTAGGCATGTGGATCATTTAGCCTAAGCCTATCATTACATCACCAGCCATGCAAGAAGCATAATACATTCCAGTGGTATTGCGCGCATAAAAAATGTCTATCGCTAATTTGAATGCCGTTCCGGTCAAGGCATTTGCAATTATTTCAAAGCTTTGTACATATTTTTCCACCAAATGAACACAAACCAGCAGATACAGAACTCATATGTAATGCTATCTGACCATTATAACCAATTTAAATAATTAAAAGAAATAACTAAAAACAAAAATAATAAATATCTGTTGAATATTCTATATAACATACCACGTAATCATGTCATAAATCAGATCTCTAATTTGGTTGACAATTAATTAATTATTTATTATCCAATTCAGTGTTACACATCCTGCACTCGGTTGTATAAGTACCTATGTATATATTAATTTTGACACTAAACATGACCGAGAATCAGCCAGACAAATTCAATTAATATGACTTTTTATTTATCCCTTAGCCCATTTACAGTGAATAATTAACTGGCAATAAAACAGAGATAGTGCACAGGGACATTCTGCAACTTCAATGCATTTTAATTCAGAAATATGGTTTTTTTTAGGCATTCTCTATGGGATGTCTATTAAATCGGAAATTGCTAATTTTAACGTTGTTCCATTTACCTATAAAGTTATTATACAAATGTATTTTTTGGAGTATTGACTAATAGTTGCATCGATTATGGTTTGTCAAAGCACTTATGTAGTACAAATCTGGTATAAGTATGTGTAAGAGTTTTATGATACTTTCATAGGTTAAGTAACTTACCAATTATTTACAATCACATCCACTTTTCTGCTAATCCTGTAATAGTTTTACTAAAACGGCTTTGGAATCCTTGTAAACCCTAAATGCACAATTTCGAGAATCGTTAACTAATCCAACTCATTATCTGCAGAAAATAGTTTAGTCACTATTCGTTAATATACGAGTAGAATATCAGACAACAAATCCAAGCCATCTAACAGATCAAGTTAGATGGACGGCAGCAAGGATAAAAGTCTTTTTTGGAGGCACACTACTTTTAGACAAAAGATTTAATTCTAAAAGCATTTCAGCAACATAAGAATACAACCATTGGAATAGTTCTAATATGAAGATTCCAAACCTATTTTAGAGCACAAGGACAAGACATCAAGCAATGTATTACGTTATCCACTGACGGATCAAAGGATTAGTTCTGTAAGAATCAGAGTCCTTTAAGCAAAATACCGCAAGACAGAAATCAGTTGGATCTAAATAGGAAAGGTAGTTCTGTACATCGCTGACTTCAAGACACTCAGGTGTCTCTGAAATCTACTGGTTAGGAGTATTAATAAAGCTGGTAAGGAAAAAATTTTACACTAAAATCGTGGATATACAGTGGTCTGTGTTACATTTTAAGGATATCTAAAGCAACATAGAAACTGATAAAAAAAGAGATTACATTTTATATTGACCTGCTATGTTACTAACAGCTATTTCCTAACATACCAAAAGGTGAAGTGGGTTATAATAACGCTAGAAGCATTAAACTTGATTCCTAAAAGGATCGAAAAAATAATGTCGGTCCACATCGACACCGATGGGTTGGGTTGGGTGGTTGTGCCCGCTTTGCAGGGACACACTTAGATCAAAAGGAACGTTCATTGTGATGCCACTATGGAAACAAAAAAAACTGGATTACCAGCACCGGAAACCTACATGGAGACTTTCCAAATGGGACAGGAGACAGCGCAACCAGATTCTGTATAAACCCATGCCGAAGAGTTATCGTTCACTGTTTAGTCATTAAAACACTTTGACCCGGTAACAAAGCTTTTTATTTTGCTTAAGTCTAGTCTGGCTAGATCGTTAAGTTCTTCGAAGAAGTACTCGCCTAGGGGTTTCCTTCTCGAGACCAATAGAGCAGGACAAGTACACAGAAGATGTGTCCTCCTCTTCCTCGTTTCTACAGCTTCTATAATCGTTGAAGGGCACCAAATCTTCTGGCATGTCTACCTACCAGACAGTGCCCTGTGAGGGCTCAAACTATCTTACTAAGATTTATCCTAATGCAGGAAATAAGTCTACTGGTTTTCCTACAATTCAGTTCTGGCTAGATTTGTTTAGAAGAGAGACATGTGCTGATATTGTTCCACCCACTGTTTGCCATTCTCATGGCTGCGGTGTCTACATAATTTGATCGATTTTATAGAAATGACGGTTATAGATGCTAACGATTACTCTTTATTATAAGGGAGGCCCCGGTGTGGACCGTCCTTAGCTAGCTCGACCACTTTGCAATTGCCTGGAATATCCTTGTGGCCTGTAACCCACCACAGGGATACGTCGCACCTGACAGCGATCTCGTTAAGAGATCCACGGCATTGCTTTACTTGGATCAAATTATTGGCGATTCCAAGGCTTTTATCGCAGCTTGACCACCTATATAGACAACAATAGCGCTGCTATCTATCGCGTTAATCGAAAGTCAGGTCTGCTTGAAAAACACTACAGTGGTCCGGCAGTCTAGTGGTAATACGAATATCCAGTGTACTCCCACACCTATACCAGACACTGTCTTGCATCCGTCTGTGTAAATCTCTTTCGCAGATTCGTTTAAAATTTCTGCCGATTCCCAAGTACTTCTGCTAGGAATCCTGGTTTTCTACTTGACATTAAAGTCCGGATAAAGGACCATGTAGTCCGAATTAGGGATAGTATTATGACCATTTAGGATGCTTGCGTGGCCCATATTTCCCCGAGCCAGTTGCAAGGATTCCCTAAGTCGTAGTGCTGCTTTAGTCACCATCAGACTCCCAAAGATATCAACAAGAAGAAGACGTAGCATAGTTTCTAGTGCAGCTGTAGGAGTGGTTCTAAAGACGTCCATTATAAAGATACAGGATAACCGTTGAACCTTCTAAAGTGTTGCAATGTTGCTTTTCTTGTCCAGTGCCGTCCACCAAACTAGTACTCCGTACATAAGGACAGGTTTGACGACTGACATGTATATCTAGTGAACGATCCGGGGCTGAGACCCCAGTTTGGACCTAGGACCTTCCTACATGAATAGAGGACAATCGAAGGCTTTCTAGCACAGTCTTGAATATTCACTTTCCAACTGAACCCCCAAGTATCTGGCGTGATCTGCAAATTGCAATTCAATACCCTTGAGTTATGGAGGAGCTTTATATGGTATTTTATACATTCTAGTGAACAGTACTAGTCCAATCTTTGACGGATTAACTCCGAGCCCGACGAACTTTCCTGATATCACTATCGTAATGTCGTTCGCATAGGCTATGACACTGAACCTCTCTTTACCGAAGATTAGGAGTATCTCATTCACTACAATGAGGCACAACAGTGGTGATAATGCTCCGCCCTGGGGGTACCCCGAACTTTTGGTTAGACAGCACCGCTCAGCATGGATAAGTCTGCTTTTAAGCATTTGCTCGATCCAATAGCAAATATATTTAGTTGTCAACCTTTCATAAGAAGTGCAGCAGATATATGTACATAGCTTCTGTTTTGACACCGATGACTGATACACAAAATAAAAATATCATAGCTGGGGTTCCGAAGTTGTGGGTACTCTGTAATGTATGATGAATTCTTCTTCCGCACTCCTCATCCAATTTATAATCGAGCATGTTTATTGGAAGTAGTTAAAATATGATTTACAACCAGAAGTATATCAAATGTTGCTGTTCAACAAGTCAATGGAACTTAACCATATGTCCTGGATTCTCTAGCTAACAAATACATAAATAAATTCTAAAATGTAAAGAATCGGTTATTCATGTTAATCTCAGGACTACCATTGGAATAAAGGCAGAATATACCAGTATCCTTAGTCCATATAAGATTCGCAATAAATTGTGACTTGTTACCGAACGGAGCAAGGACATTATCCTTCCTTTTTTTTATCCAACAAGGTGATACACATCTTCATCTACTCGTACTTATGTATATCTTTTTTCAAGTGTTCGTAGGCCAGCACAGGTGTGCACAATAAGGATGTAGCATCCCCATCCTAATTACTTTAAAACCTTTTTCACCGTGCAAAGCAAAGGGTATGCTTCGATTGTGTTGTAGAATTTTATGACTCTAAAGGACATAGTCCTCAGTAGTAGAGGTCATTAAAAAAGTCAATAAAAAGCCCAAGAAAATGCTATCGAAGAACTACACAATTGATTGGCGACCTGGGTGCGACAAAAGGAAGTTGCAAAGCACTTATAGAAATTTGCATACTTTCATGTGCCTTATTCTATGAACCACTCATACCAGTCGATGCAACTGGAAGGGGCTATTGTCATTTTGTACAGCCTCGGCTTTGTAAAGACTTAAACTTATTCTCTACAATGTGCTTACTCTCCGGCTTGTCTATTTTCCCTGTAAGCACATTAAATCTTTTCAACAACATCCTGACAGCAGGCGTAGCTGTTAAGAAAATAGCAGAGGTAAGCTTTCTTGATATGATGCCAAGTGTCGTTATTTAAAGGAAGTGCGTTAACGACAGGTCAACGACCCAATTCTTAGATGAAAACAATGCAAATGGTGTGAAGTGGCACTTACGTGCGCGTAACACCGTTTTGCCGTAGGACTGTTGTGCTTAGAACTTAAGTGGCATGAGGACTTGATGGTTTACTCATTCTAGGTCAAGAACCACACGATTACCAACTCTGGCTATGGATTTTTCTTAAGTAGCCAAGGGTTAGAATGCATGCATATGCATGGTATGAACTGAACCAGAAAAATTCGAATCAGCACAACGTTCTTTAACGTTTTATTCTTTGTGCACTCTAAAGATGATAAGACGTAAAGCATATCCTTAAAAGTAGGCAACATTTCTAGATATCGATCATAGTAGTATCTATGGTTTATTCCTTGAAAAATATCCACTAAACATTTAAAACGTTCCTCGTTGGAAAACTTTCCTACTATTGCTTCCATAGCCTAGTTGAAACTGACACTTGTCTGACGTTTACAAGAGAATCTCAATCTGAATTTTATTTATCTGGAAAAATGCTTTTACTTGATATGTCTCTTTTCCAAAACTTTCAAAAAGTTTGCTTCCTTTTTTCGGAGTTTCCAGGAAAAGTAATTAATAAATACGCTCTTCCTGTGATACACTATTACGCATGACCGAAAGCTTTTCCACAGAAAGTTGACTACTGGATTGAATGCCGTTTCCAGAGTTTTATTTATGCTTTCTTCTCTTAGGAGATTTTCCCGTAAAACGATTTCCAATTAAAGTAAAAAGGGTTTTCCTTAGGTCAGGTCAAAAACATGCGTTCTATATACCCTAGGGCATTGTTATTCTAGTTTAACCCCAAAACAAATAGTAAACAAAAAAATACCAAACAATAAATGGAGACTTGCTTATGCTCATGATCTGCTGATATGTCATGATTATTCTATTTGTTGGGAAATTTTTATTCTTTAATAGTTTCCGTGTTCTGCATATAAATACATTGAGACGAATTGTTGGGATATTTTAGTTTCTTAGGGTAATTATAGCCGATATGTAGATTTTCTTTTGTCACATTTATAATATGTTTAATGTACCAAATATCAGTAGACTTTAGAAATCCAAGCTGAAGTACGACAGGGATGCGTGCTTCAACCACTACTTTTTCTCGTAGGAATCTCATTAGCACTGGTGGAGGAAATTCGAGGAATGCAGTGGACAATGATATATAAAATGATGTCTTATTTGGTGTTAATATTAACACCAAATCCAAATGAAAGCTCCGAACTCAACAAAATATTGCTGGGCAGGTGATTGAGAAGTAAACAAAGTTTTTTTTTTATCAAGGCAGTTCAGACCTGTTGAGTGCTGCCGTTGGCCCAATAAGGGTTCATCCGCAACCAACTCTTTCCAACACCCTGGCTCAGTGTTGGGGATTTCTATAGATCTGGGACTCGAATATGTCAAAGTAAGTCATACAGAGATGGCACTAGAGTTAAACTGTGGACGCCACTGTTGATTCCATTTAGGAAGTGTATGTAGAGTAGGAATTGATAGTGAAAGGCTAAGGTGGGAACGTTTGTGCTCCCATATTCCCGAAATGGATTACTGACTCTGGAAAATCTGGCTTCTCGTCTAGGGGTATAAAAGGGTTAGGGGTTGTGCGTAAAGGTAACTTCCCGACCACGGAAAACCCATTTAGTTTCGAAACCCACACAAGCCTCGGATAAGGAAGGATTTTACTGTTGACGACCCCAACAATCAAAATACCGACAACAACCTTCGGATCCGCACGCGGAATGTTCGAACCCTTAACAGACCGCGTGCACCCGAAGAATTGTAATAGACTATTAGACTGATATAAAGCAGACATCACCGCTATTGAGGAAGTTCAATGGTATGGGCCGGGCAAAAAAAAAAAACTGTGACATCTATCACGGTGGTGCAGATTTGTCATACGAGGAAGACTTAGACAAGAAGTCTTAAACTTTCGACACGTGAGCGAGTGCCTTATGACAATTCGCATCAAGGCCTTATATGCGCTCATGCCCCACAAAAGACAAGGACGCCACCAAAGAATGTTTCTACGAGCTCCTCGACAAAACTTACGAGCAATGTCCTAAATATGACGTCAAAATTGTACTAGGTGATTTTAGCTAGGCTATTTGAACGCCAAGATAGAAAGGAGGACATACTTGATCATCCCTCCTTTATGGTGGTGAAGCTTGGACTCTATCTAACACGGATGAAGACGAGAAAGATTCTTCGTAAAATTTTCGCCCTCGTTTGTGTTGATGGGCTTTGGGGGAGAAGATTCAACGACAAACTATATAGCGACATCGATCTAGTCAAAAAATTGTGCATCAGTTGTTTAAGATGGCCAAGGCATGTAGAGCGGATGGACGCTCCGGCCCGTGAAGTCTTCGAATTTAACCCACAGGGACAACGCATTAGAGGAAGACCTGGCGCTAGATGGCGCGCACAAGTAGAAGGGAACCTCAACAAATTTGGAGTGCACAACTGAAGGCAGTTAGCTATAGACCAGGCTAACTAGAGGGGCTTGTTAGTGGAGGTCCAGGTTCATCCCGAACTGTAGCGCCACCTATGTAAGTAAGTGAGTTCAGACCCCTTGGACTTTTTATTTTGAGACTATTTAATTGCATTTAGTATTCGATGACAATTTCGGACACTTGGGCTTCACGGTTACCTCTTACAAAGTTTCAGGAGTTTCAATGTTCCAAAGCATCAATCGCCGGTCGTTTGTCGACATACACCAGACATACGTACCAAAATAAATTCAGTGTAAATAAATATTCAGTGGCATTAAATCGTTAAATCACATGATCTTGCAACTTAGTAATTGACGGGTCCATGTCGTGAGTTGATGTTATCGCAGAAGTGCACTCCCAAAAATTCCATATTTTGACCAGCTTGTTGCACCATCTTGTTTAAACAACATGTCTTTCAATCGCTCATCATTGCTCGAAAAGAAGCTCAAAGAGGAACCATTTTGGCATTAAATAGTCGAGGTGAATCGATTAGAGAAGTGGCAAAGGCCGTTGAGTGTTCCTGAGGAATGGTGTTCAATTCCCTGCACTCCATAAAATTTCGCTAACCGACGTAAATGCTCTACGTAAAGTATCTCTATAGGAAGGAGCGAGCTTGATAAGGAAAGCTTAAGTCAATCCATTCACTTTTTCAGAAGACCTTAACCATGAGACAGAATTTGAAATCAGTGCCAGAACAGTCCGCCGTGTTTTGTTGAATGCTGAACTGTACGTTCGACGTCCAAAAAAAAACTTTAAAAAACAAAAAAAACTTTATGAAATAACAATTTGGGGATCACCATCCAAAACTATTGCCGTGAGGTGAAAAATTGTCAACCAAAGAAAAGACATAGAACACAGCTATCTGGATAAATCTAGATGCGGAGAGATGAACGAGAACAGCTTAAAGATGATATTCAGTAATAGGCAAAAGCGATTTTTTAATTGTTGTATAGTCTATTTAATAATAATTAAAAGGCATTACTCCATTAGATATACAAATTTCTAAGAACGAAACAATACTCTTTTTGCAATCATCCTCCAAGGAAAAAGACTTCGAACTTATTTGCTCAATTCACGAAATCGTAATTCCATTAAATCGTAAAAATATTTGCAATCAAACAAAACGTAGTCGATGTCAGTCACGGTAACAAATGAAAGATCGTCAATTATAATTTGTATCTAATTATGTATTTGCATTTTATTCACAACACAATGGCTATAGATTTGCACATTTCAATTAGCTAATTAGGGATTAAATTATCATACATCTAACAATACTTCGATTGAATTCAAAGGAAACCAAAATACGTGGGACGCAGGGTAACAAAAGACTGTTTATTGAAAATATGCCAATCATGTCACTGTCAATAAGGCAACAGCCGCACATGTCATTTACATATTTACATTTGTACTCACCCAGATGTTGCAAAACGACCACAAATGACTGTACACACACGATAGACAGCTAAAGGATTAATATCTCAGATATCGGAGAAGTGAAATTGCGAATGTCTAGCTGTCAGTTTAACACCAACAAGCCGCAAAAAAAAAGGTATATTTCATACTCAAACCACAAATGCTTTATTAAACCTAAAATGTGGTCTTTAATGGTGTGGTTTAATGGTAAAGTCTTCGAATACAAAAGGTTGTCACAGACATTCCTGCCATAACACCCTTCAACAGCAACCACTCTATCAACCTCCTGCCAACAACAACAGCAAGAATCAGAATCAGTTTTAAATTGTTTTTAAATTTTCCTGCAACTTGGTCAAATCTCCCTTTCAATGGCTGAATTGTTCACCGAATCCTAACGAGCAAATTGTTCCATCCGATTTGATTCTTCACTTTTCTATCTCGGGTTTCATGGAAATTTTTCACTTCATCTGATTCCACTGGGAAAGTGTGAGCGCGTGGATACAACGGGAGGACAAACTTCACCTTTGAATGGAAATTTTAAATAAGAAAAAAAAAAAAAAAACACCACCCAGCAACATAAAGGATAACTTAAGTTCATCGAGTATTTCTCTACTCAGGAGCAAAACTACCACCCGTACCGACTCATTCTCTAGCTACGGTCTTTGGTAAAATATTTCCTAGTATATTATTCGCCCTCTACCCCCCATTGGTGGTACTTTTATTCTAACTAAGCTGAAATATCCTTTCGGAGCAACAGGAACAGCATCCCTCTCTCAATCACCATACTACCACCAACAGCGGAGGTGTGAGAACTGTGCGTTCAAGTGAATCCTTACGGGCATTTATACAGGGAAACAATAATAATACATACCGCACCATGGTGTTAGGGAGTGTTCATGGGGTAGAACGGCGCGCATTAGAATACAAATAGAAAACAAAAGTCGACGATGTCCAAGGCCACTGACGGAGAGAGATGGAGTGGAAGAAAACGCGAAACTGCCAACAAAGGATTCTGGAAAATTTTGTATGAACTTTGCCAGCAACATAGGAGTCTTGAGGAGTTTCCACGCACTCCTTGTACATAATTGTTTGATAAATAATTCAATAGGAAATGGCATATGAACTCAGGGTGTGGGAGAAGGTAAATTTTCATTTCATTTGAATTCGATTGAACTTTGGAATTTTAGCCTGGAGAGGTTTACCCTTTGGAAAATGTACGTATTTGTCTTACATTGAGTGGGTAAATGGCTTCCACCAAAATACCATTTTGAATGTTCACTTGGATGCATTTCGAAAGATATGTAGTTTTAATGGGATATCTACCGATTCACTTGAAATTTTATGGATCGCATTATTTTTTATTTGTACGACAAGATTCTCGTATCAAACTAGGAGTTTTTTTGATGACACTTTCTCGAGGGTAACATCTTTGCGAGTATTTTCTAACGATGTGCCTTTCTGTTTATTGCTCAGATCCACAGTTGCATCTTGGTTAATGGAATAGAGTGAGCACGTATTCGATAGTCGAAATGTATGTGAATGAGCCGCATCCATAAATTTCTAGGCAAACTAAATCTACTATGAATTTTTGACGTTCAAGTCAGTTGGATTGGACGTAAAATACGAAAACATTTCCATTTAGCTGTTTTCTTTCTTGTTCATCAAGGAAACAGGACTTCGTAGCTCTTATGCAGTCTGTAGAGTTATTTTTTTCAGTTAGCTGTCTTCTTTCTTGTAGGTCAAGAAAAGAAGACTACGCAGCTCTTGTACAGTCTGCAGAATTAATTTTTCCATATTCTTGACTCCAACTTTCATCTTCTTCATCTTTTCATTGACACATTCTTGTTACATTTTCACGAAACTTCCGCATTCCGCTGGTATTTAGTGTCAGAGAATTCATTGACATATATCAGGGAGCTCCTTCAAATCGGATTTTGGCGGTCTGTTGCAATAGATTAATTTTGTTTTGTTTTGTACCGGCAATACGGTTACCCCTACCAAATATCAAAAAGACCGGAGGCCTGACTTTCCTCGATCGGAATCCGATTAATTTGTAAGCACGTTATGAATTTCCTGCCAGTTTAATTTCCCTGTGGGAGTTAACGTTAATTATTTAATTCTCTGCCTATGGGTACAGATTTAGTTGGTTAAGATGATATCTTCCGTCCTGTAGGAAGCTTTATCAGCCTTTCAACATTTTTTTTTTAGTGTAAGGACTACCTTGTAGAAATGGGGCTTGATTAATCTTTTTGGTAGTTTAGTCTATATCGTTTCACAATAAGCTAGTCGATGTCGATGTTTGCAATCTTTAATCAGTGATTTAGCAATAGCCCAATCGACGCCACAGAAGGACTCCGGTACTAAGAACTCAATTACTGAACCAACCCTACCTAGTTTATCCACAGTTTCCTGGGTTGTAATTCTCAGAAACCCAATTAATTTCTACACTCAAGAGTTTCTTGAGGTGGACCCTAGTGTTTTGAATAGATCTCCGATTATCTTAGAAGCGCACCTGATACCTTTCTCAATGTTTAATGCAGTGTAAATGTCAATGGGATAGGCTTTAGCCTGGAACCCAATAAACTAAGTTTCCATTGGTATTTAGATTTCAGTGTTGGATCCAAGGACGACATATAAATTTTACTCTTCGAATGGTGGATAAATCGGATAAGACTTTTTGATTCCAGTATTTCTTCCTCAAATAAATTTCCCAGACCGTAATGGTGAAAATTATTTAAGTGTTCCCCTCAGGATTCTGCTTCTATTGTAGCTACAGTTTTATAGAAAATACAGTAGTCGTCCTCTTAATGAAAATAGTTAGGGGCAAGAGCCCGACGAGAGTTTCCAGTTGAAAATGGAAGAAACAGTGGAAGGAGCAATGATCGCAGAAATCATCCTGAATATCGAAGGATGTATGACATGTAATAAAATATACTCTAGCAACCATTATAAAAATAAATTTGTCGAAGGAAGAGGACAAGAAATACAGAATTCAATACCAAACACAAAAGATAACTTAAATATGAGAGAAAGCAATGGAAACTGAAGCCTAGCCCACTATGTGATACTTAATGGTGGTACCTACTATAAGAAAAAATGGAACAGATATTGGGATAAAGGGGATGAAAAAAGTTTTTTTCTAAGAACAGCCGTGGGCTCAAATTCACTATTTGCGTGTCGATTCCAGTTTATTGTTAAATGACGGTGTGCAACTATGATCATTATTACCTTGACCATGATACTATCTTGTGAGCGTCACTTTTCCATTCTTAAACTTATAATGGTAATCATCCATCCAAGCAAGTATCATCGTCTCAATATAAAACTGAAGTGGTTCAAGGAAAAGTTTGGAGGATGTAAGGGACGGTTAAACTAATAGGTGATGTCAGTTCGAAGTATACCAAATGAAGAAAATTATGGCCCACATTTGGACACCGTTACTTGTGTCACACACACGTCCTGGTCGTCAGGGTCTTTGGCGAATGATCTAAATGCCTTCGAAATTGCTTTGCCTGTGAAAGAACCAATGTCGATGGTTATCGATGCTTTGCCCAAAACCTTCCATTTTTACTCGCAGGATGTGTACTATGAACCTGAGTGATGTTGACTATGGAACGTTAAAGAATATGAGCTGATTTTTTTCTTGCCTATGCTAACAAAGTTGCCCTCTTATACCTTCACTTCACATTAAAAACATTTCATCGCGCAGCACGGTCTCTGAGACTCAAGATATTGGGCTGGCCAAGGGCAGCGTTCCAGCAGTTCCAGATATACAGCACCATCGGTTCTGGTAGTCTTCCATGTGGCACCTAGGTTCTGCAGATAAGCAAGCTTAAAGTATCTGGTGCGGTCTGAATGGAGTTGGTAATGAAGGCGATGATGTTCGGATGGTACGTGGGATGTAGGGTGTAGCACAGCTACGTTGATGATGTGTAGTGTTACCCAGTTTCATAATAATACAAGGTCTCAATGAATGAAACTTTCATGTAGATTCGAAAAGGAATATACTTAAGAGATCTACGATTCTCCATTACAACTCTAGGCGGGAACAATGAAGGGACAACAAAGAGAATTGTCTAATCAAGTATACATTCCGTCTTGACTTTGATATTTATCTCTTCACAGATCAAGACGCTTCTTAATGTCACTATTTTCTAATAAGTGTACAAACCGACATACTTTGGCTATAATTAAGGACTTTTCCCAATAAAGTATCTCCCTGTAAACCACTACATGTATATTATCAAACAAAACAAACTTTTTAAATGGTCAGGAGTGAAGGGGATTTAATGCCGTATCTGAAGGGAAATTTTTAAGCTGCGAAGCTATTTCATGATAGTTATACTCTTGGATGTTTGTCAGACGCTCGCAAGAAGTTAGGTCTGGAAAGAAATTTTAGGTGTTTTCTGAGAATGGAACCTCGAACACCTCGGTTCGTAGTCCAACGCACTAACCATTTGAACCACGGCGCCCACCATGGTTTTTAGAAGCTAATTCCTCCGTCTTATGGATCTGTCAGCCCAAAATTTGTATTTTTTTTATGTATACATGTTAATAAGAATCCTTGTGATTTCAACCAATTTTAACATGGCTGTCAGATAGTGTCCTAATTAGGGATGTACTTATCTTTAGAGGCAAACCTCTTCCGATTGTAGGTATATAAGTTTTATTGATATTTCTCTCTGTATGTGGACATCATAATTTATGTCTAACATTATAAGAACCACACTTTAAAAGCTCCTTAAGGACTTGTTTATAGAATAAAATTAATTATCTTTCAACGTGACTCATCTACCGAAATCTTTAGTCAAACTTATTCCATTAGCTTGGCTCGTTTTTGAAAGCTTATTTCCGAAGCAACAAAAATAAAAAAATATTATCAATCACTTGAAAAATGTTTTACCCTCCATCGACTGTTTGCAAAAGCATTTCTGATGATTTAGGCGTCTTAAACAATTTTAAATCCCATTAATCAACGATTCCTATCCAACGCCATCCTTAATCTCAAAGCGAAACAAGATAAAATTATACCCGAACAAGCACAAACACCATAACGACAGTAAACTTTTCAATTAATCATAAGGTTTATCGACAGGATAAGCTGTCGTCGCCACCAGCTTTGTAAAACTAAAATGCAGACATCTTAACGACACAAACAGCTCACACCTTCGTTACGGCACTTGTTCGTCATTCCTGTCGTAATCCCTGTTAAGTGTGTTGTGTAACATTACCAGCCACTATAACCATCATCATCTACAACCGAAAACTAATTTCCAAATCGTTGCCGGTATTCATTATTCATTACAAATTATTCTCGGCGCAAAAAAAAAAATCTCTCAACCCAGACGAGCAACAGTCCTAGTTTCATTGTAATCCTCCACTTTCAGGTGGTTGGTAGATTGCTCCCCAAAACTTTGCTTGCGTAAACAATGATAAATAATAAAATTGTAGCTCAAAGATACAAAGTCTTTGAAAGCGAATACGCAGACGGTGGGAATGGGTTTGAGAGTTTGTCTGCTGCATATACTTGGAGGAAACTGAAACTAACCGTCATCAGTTTGAAAAGTGATACCTCTACCTCCTTCCAGGTTATGTGAGCCCATCTTGCCACCACCGCGCAGCAACTATGGAGCATAGAAAATCCTCCGTAAAGAACTAAGCGAAACTTTAACTGGAGAAACTTTCCCGAACGGGAAAACACGCAAAGAATGGAGATGAAAAAGTTTAGCTAAATGGAATCAACGGATTGTTACTGTTGTAGGCTTAGTCAAGTGAATTCTGAGTAGAAAATTACCAAGGAAATCATTTAGGACACGTTAAGGTGTGAGACGTTGTGTAGGTATAATCTTCTGTGCGAATGTTTTAATTAGATTGGCTTGGCACATATACAGAAACCATTTGAGATTCCAAGCATTCAGAGTCTAGCCTTGGCAACCAACTTTATCTATGGCAAAAGTTGTATCCATTGTAGGTCTTCTTTCCTTTAAAAAGTGTTTAGTTTTCTGGAAGTTTCTTTAAAAGGAAATTAGGTAGATACTAGTTAAATGTAGAAAGAAAGCTTCGGTTACATTGTGTTGCGTTGAGTCGTATCCGGTTTAATTGTGCGTAATTTAAATTAACTTTTACTAAATAGGAGTTGACTCAAGTCTTATGTTGTTCACAAGAGTGAAAAGTGCAATAATCTATGGGTTGAGACATATGAAATTCCAGGTCCTGGAATCAGTACAACTTGCAAGGAAATGATCAGCTTTGCATACTCCTTAGGCTATCTTTTGTAAATAGATACAGCCTTCAAGATGGTAGTTGAAGGTATTCAATGTTCATTTGAATGAAGACACGCTTCCCGAATAATTAAAGAAATGTTGGAAATTGGAAGCATTCTAGAAATTTGTTATGAATTATGGCCAGTCAGATGGTGTAAAGGTATATGCTGTCACGTAAGTAGTTCCACAAAGTTCGGTCTTGGAACCCATGCTGAAATACTAAACAAAGCTTAAGCCATAAGATTTTCGTGTCCGAGTGCTGGTGTTTATTCGCTCTAGGTTATGTAGACGTTTAATAAGTTCATTGACTCTGTCGATCTCACTGTACTGCTTGTATAGAGTTTCGTCCTCCAGAGCTTGTCAGCGCCGAATATCTTACGAAGAATTTTTCTCTTGAAAAGAGCATGATGATACGGTTCACTTTTAATGCCACTCAACCAAACCTTGAGATCTCTTTCTCTACATTTCTTATGATAACAATCTTATCATGATAAGAGCCGGTATACCAAGCTCGTTTTTACATATTTGTCTTTATTTTTAGTATTTTGGACTAGTTTGGTGCTTCGTAGAGCACTGTTGGAGCATATTGGAATATCTTTACTAAGAGAAGTCTTCTGCTTTGCTTTGGACATTCTTCAAATATCAACTCGCCTTTACCGCATGAACTCTGCAAAAGTTCTTTGAGTATTAAATGACTGCTTGCAAAACTATGTTATATCCGCCGACCTTAAACTATTTTTCTACTTCTGTATTATTATACTTCAAGCTTTCATAGACGATTAAAGTCCGATGGGTCATCCGGGGCTTATTACCCCAAACTCAAGGTCTAAGACATACTTTGCTGGCTATCTGTGGAAAAGAAATCATTGAAATAAGGAATATACATACATAATTGGTATTTTCTGTCTTAGGGGTTTCAGTTCCACTGTTGACCTCTAAAGCACATCAAAGTGTACTAGTGTACTAAAGTTTCTTCCATCCTCAATTCCATTCAAAGTACCAAACCGACTCGTATACTGTTGCTAGAATACTTAATTTCACACTTGAGCACAACAGAGCCTATTCATCAGAAAGCCATTCCACCTATTCCACATCCTTTCCGTATAAATAAACGCCTTTCAAAATAAATCACTTCACGATTCTGCCTTCCAGCAAAACAAAAAAATAACCTTAGTTGGGTAACGAGGGTTTCAACTAAAACGCACCACCGAAAAAAAAAAATCAAAAATAATTTTTACGCTGTAAACAAAGGAAATCCTTCCTACAAGATGTTTATCATGCCAATCAATTTACGAGCATTCGCAACAACGACTCGAATCCTTGTTACCACCGGTATGTAGAAAAAAAGGAAGGAATTTCAATAACATACACACCACAACGCAAAGATATGCGCCAGAGCTTCCGAGCTTGAAAAATGCCTTAGGAATATTAATCACACACAATCTTATGAAACGAGCAAAACAAAAAAAAAAAACCAACAAACGTTACACTACATCAATTTTGAGGAAAGGCTCACACTTGTTTGCTCCTTCATATAAAAATATTGCCGCGCCGCCGTCATACCGCAACTTATTGTAACAAAAGGGGTGAATACAGTCGTAATTTCTTCCATGGTGTTGTTTAAACTTTTATGAGCGCCTCTCCCAAGCTATAAATTTCCCCTAATCAATTATCCGTGAATGAAGGAATGCTGGTCCTTTTGCGTGGAACTCCTTGAAATGCTGAATGCTATTCAAAGGATAATCGTCGTAAAGCAAGAGACGTAGCGCAACGAAAAGAAACAATAATTTGGGGGTATTTATTGGTGGTTAAATGTTGGGGTTTTCTTCTTTCTTTTTTTTTTTTGTGATTTCTGAGGGTGGGCGTGGGTGTAGAATTGACGAAGTTTACTTTGAACCCTCTTTTGCGATTTCTGAAAGTTCTTTATGACATAGTTTTGTAAAGTGTTAAAAATAGTATCGATACTACTGAATCTCGAGGAAAGACGCACTGCTTCTACTTACTTCATACATAATTGAATCTATCTATTGGTCAAAGGCGATTGGAAAATGGCGTCTATCATCCCGGCCATGAAATGGGAAATCTAATTCATGAAACTATACTAGATTGTACGCTAGACATTGAATTCAGTAATACTTCATATGAGTAGGTAGGTACATACATGATACGAGGTCTCAGTAATGCAAAATCACAAGTCCCTACGGAACGAAATTAAAGATGGGTACAATGCCGGGGCTACTCTCGATTCACTTCCTTTGCAATGAGTTTAAATATTTGTGGATTATAATTGGGAGGGAAGATAGAGACTGGCCGAGCATTCCTCATTAGTATTGTAAACGGTAAACGAAGAAATCTGTATACTTGACGTTATGTCCGAAGATAGGTCTGAAGGCAGAGGTATTGCCGGAAAACTCTCTAAAGGTCAGAATGCAACTGACTATTTCACTGGATCGTGGTTATGTAATAAAAGATAAAACAAGAAGTTGCATTCGAGTGGAGTCCTCTGCTATTCTTGTTTTGAATTTTATCCAATGAAGTTTTAGATGCACCGGACATGATACAAGCGTTATACTCTACTCGCTGCGGATATATGCCTTATACAACGATATATCTCAGCTCCGAAGGGGAAAGGTACTTCTTGCACTGTTTACTTACTTACTTACTTACTTAGGTGGCGCTACAGTTCGGGGTGAACCTGGGCCTCAACTAACAAGCCTCTCCAGTTAGCTCGGTCCTTACCTAACTGCCTCCAGTTGCGCGCTCCAAGCTTGTTCAGGTCCCCTTCAAGTTGTGCGCGCCACCTAAGGCGAGGTCTTCCTCTGCTGCGTTGTCCCTCCGGGAGTGATTCGCAGACTTTTCGGGCCGGAGCACTGGTGTCCATTCGCTCTACATGTCCTAGCCATCTCAAAGGACTAATGCGCAGTTTTATGACTAGGTCGATGTCGCTGTACAGCTCGTATAGTTCGTCGTTAAATCTTGCACTGTTTGCGAAAATATAAAGTGCAATAATTAAAATAATTCAGCAAATGGCTGCACTTTTCGGTAAGATATACCATCACATAAGAATTAAGCCTTTTTCTACAAAAACTTGTCTACCGGTCATTAAAGAATTTACGAGCACAGAGTCGGTTGTAGGAGGAAGAAGATAATTCGACAACGGGCTGGACAAATGCTTGGGACCACAAAAATTAGAAAATATCAAAACCTTTAAGATTATAGTTAAGTTGCTTGTACCTATATAGCAGTAAATAAATAACTTTCTTTTTGAAAAGAGACAGAAGAATAGGAGCGATGAATAAGATTACGCATACGCAGTAGTTGTGGAAGAATATATATTTCTGGATTGTGGGTGAGTCTGACCCCATTAAGCGTAAGAGTAAGTCCCATAATATGAAATTACTTACATATTTAAGGAATCAAATCAATCCTTTTACAAAAGATACAGGGATAATTGTTTCCACAGATGTATCAGGAGATAACGTTACAGTTGACTTAGAAGGCTCTGTTGTCCATATTTTTGAATGGAAAAATTATTGTCATATAGATTTATTACTGCTAACAGACTAATAAATCACAACAAAACATATGTTTTTGATTCTCGTAAGATATTACAATCCACAAATCTAGCAATTTTTTTGTTCACGAAGCTAATTTGTCACTTGTATTACTTACAACAAATTCTAGCTAGTGTAAATCTAGTTAGTGTAGCTATTCATCCAACAAGAAGTGTCATTTTAAATTTCGCGCCATTGTTTAACTGTTAACACTTAACTATCATTGCGATCAGTTTTGATAAGTAAAAACTTTATTAAATATGGATGGATACATATTCACGAAAGTGCTGATATAGGTAAATATCACTACAAAAACGGTGAAAATATCGAGGGAACGTTTCATGAAGGTCGTACTGCTTCACTGGTCATCATCAAGCGCCATCTTGCAGAGCTATAGTAAATTTAGTCAATAAATTTGGATATCTCAGACAGGTAAGTGATGTGAAGACTCCAAACCATGTTCGTCGCTGAGAACATGATGAAAATTTGAAAAGCCAGTTGTGTCCATTTCGTACGATCATTGGAATTGGGACCATTCGCAGCCATTTTGCACCACATTTTGCATAGGAATCTTGGCCTGCATGCTTTTAAGGTCCAGTAGACACAAGCATTGAAGCCAGCAAACCACGCACAAAGTCACCGTACGTTCGCTGATTGGATGCTGGAAATTAATAACCAAGATCATGGTTCTTTTACACAAAATTATTCTGATTGATGACTGAGGCTTTATTTCCATTTATCGGTGTACGTAAACAAACAAAATGGTTGCATATGGGGCTCTGAAAATCCAAGAGAAATATTGGAATAACCACTCCATCCACAACGAGTGACAGTTTGGGTGGGTTTTAGGCTAGTGATATCGGTGCAGTCGTTTCATTTAATGGATTCTATTACTGACCGATATTGACAGACTTTTTCGACCGAAATTGTTTTAGCAATTATTTGAATTTGAATTGGAATTTAAATTTTTAATTATGCGAAAACGTGATGAAAAATTTCATCAAAATTTGATTACTGACCTCAGCCCTTTTACTTTAAAATAAAAAATAATCACTTTTCTTCAAATTGTTGAATTTTTCTATTAGTTTAAAATAACACCTCTTGTGACCCTATTACATACTAATGGTACTTACTCTCAATATATTCATCGATACCATGATGTAAGCATTTACATTGATTCCTTAACACTGTCTAGAAGTGTTTGAGCAGTCGAAATGAGATCCTCGTTTATAACAATTATTCTAACTTTCAGTTTACAGACCACTTTGAATATTTGCTGATCATTCCTGTAGTATTTAGCTATGCCCCTTCTTGTATCGTTGGGCATTTGCATCGCCTTCATTGATCTTAGAATATTATCACAGACAACACTGGACCAACAACTGTAGATACTGTATTCAACTAATGTTGATTCATAGAAAAGTTGACCAATATCACCGATTCCATACCACCGAGGATCCTTAATAAATCTGCTTACATACATTTTTGAACTGAACCTTGAACTGAACCTATTTGCACATCTAAAGAATCACCAGCTTCAATATTTAGAGCTGATCCTTTGTTTTTAAGTAGAGCGATCATTTTATTGCATCTACTCACCAAAATACATTTTCGGAATCAATGAAAAGTGAGTCCACTTCAGATTAGCCGGTGGTCCTAGATTTTAGAGACTTCGCTTGGGCTCAACAAATTTCAATGAAAGGTGTACTCTGGACTAAAAAAAACATGAAACTCGCTCACCAGACACTACCTCGGATTCTCAACATAAGGTAGTCGGGGTAAAGCTGCGGTATACTGGTTAAGTCTGTCCGGAATAACGATCTGTTACTCTGGAGTCTTATTAACTCTGTTCTTTCCATTGCATAGGGTACTTTCTTTCTACCAGGCATGTTGTATAGAGATAAGCAAACGCCTCTGGTTGAGTTTTAATGGCTTCCTGAGAACGAAATTCTGACCATTTCGGGAGGCTTATTGTTCATCATTGATTGATGGACTTCTGCAATTGTGAGGGGTGGTATTGTATCCATATCCTCTGTTATTAGGAGGGAAAGATGCATACTAGTTTTCCTTGGGAATAGGACGCTGACAATGATATTCATCGTGATCGGGCATGTGCAGTAGCCGCGCCGCTTTAGTTTGTACATGACTATTTTGTAGTCGCTTCCCCATGTCAGCTTTACTCGAATGTGTGTACTCGCGAGAGGTGGCACTGTGAAAGAATTTGGATGTGTTATCTATGATAGGAATCGAACTTCGAACATCCGGGTCTGTAGTCCAACTGAGTCACGTTTTGTAACAGCTGTTGTTGGGGAATTCCCAAACAACAATTGCAATATGGAGGTACGTATACCAGTCTTATTTTATAATTCCCCTTCCCTGTAGGCCCGATTTTAGTGGATATACCACCGTTCTGTAATTTATTCTACATGCACTACATGTCGGCGTAACCCGACGGCAGTCTAGACAGCAGCTGCAATATATTTCGTTATGCATTACATCCTGTTGATATAAGATCAGTGTTGAAGATTTTAGTGCATAGATCGCTTTGTTTTGTGGGAGTTTTTCAAGAAAAAGTGGTGTGTTGTTATAACTTTCAATATTATTTTGGTAAACATAAATAAATAATTAAAAATGTTTTTATTTAAATTTAAAATTTATTTGTAGGCATTCTCTTTGCTTCAACTGTGCTTTCACGATATTGTAGAATCAGTGGTGTCCTTTGCGTTCTACTGAAATGCTAAAGTAGTGATTCGTAATATAGGCAAAAGCGCTTACATTTGCCTTCTTCTGCAACGCTTCATACAGATCTTGGCGTAAGTGCTTACTTCTGCTTTCTCAGGAGATGCTAAAGAAGTGCTTCACAGTAACCTGTCCATAAGTGCTTACTCCAGGAAACTTCATACAGTAAAAACGAAACGGAGGGACATAGAGTGAGTAAGCACTTCGAACTTCGTGTGTGCTTACGAAGCCGTTCTGAAGCGCTTTATTTCCCGCTGGGAATGTCCTTAAATTCAATACATGACCACCGAATACATTAGTATTTGCGTTGTACCATTTTACCTATAAAGTAAATAACATCCACCATCCTAAGGGTTTGCAAATGAGCGTAGGGACACCCACTAAACAATGGACATCTCATACATTATACACATCCATTAAGACATCTTCCACTAGGTATATTTCAGTTGTTGGTAAAACTAATTAAAGCCATTAAATTACTGTCCAAACAACAACATTTACGTACTTTTAAGCACTGTCATCGGACTTAAGGCACACTTTTCTGATTAATCCCAAATGCTTTCATATAAATTCAATTAAAACTTCATCATGACAGAAAAAAAAACAAAATCTAATTACTTTCCGACCAGCAGATGTCCCCGCCGAATAAAATTTCGTTTTGCCTGCCTTGCTTTTATGGCCGTTTTCATATTTCATGGTCACAAATAAATAACAAGACTACAATCAAACACAAACACTTTATGTTGGCCGGCATTAGAGGGGGTGGTACATTTTTGGTTACGGTTCAACCCCTCTGGTTTGTGATAACAAGTCTTCCAGGTGGATAATAATAAATTCTCGAGGTCTCCGCTTACCTTGTTTATATATGAGATTGTGAAATTTAAAAATTAATTAGGTTTATGCAAATTACTGTAAGCATAGCTGGTTGATGCTCATCGTGTATAAACAGTCATTTATGAGAACAAACAGCAATTAAAAGGCTTGACAGTGCGTATAGGGAGATATAAACTCTTTGGCTAATTGATAATAATGAGCAAACGGATTCTGTTTATAAATATGCGCGTGTTGGAGTTCAAGTTGTTTGCTGGTATTTGAAGTTTTTTATTTCTCAGTGTCCATCAGTATTAATGTGGAATCGCAAATATGTATATTGACGGACTTCAACTTAAAGCTTCTAAAATTAAAGTTCTAGTCTAGTATTCTATTCTATTCATGAGTATTAATTAAAATACCGTACCCAGTACTGTGGGTACGAAGCCTCATTAGCATTTAGACATTTATTTAGCCAAATAGGGAACAAATTTAACCCAAACGCACATATTGTGTACTACGGCCTTTGACAATTCACTTTAGACCAAGAAGAAATATTATGAACCTTTACAGTAAACATCGTTTAATATTCCGGCTATGCCTTGACACTTACAGAGCAGATTTGTAATATCCTGCATTGCAGTATCTTCATCCGTATTTGATAATCCTAATCTCATAGCGTGCTTCACCAGAAGGAAATGACCATCTCCGTGATCTGCTTGGATTTATATTTTCTAAGACACGTTATGGTGTTGAAGGATCTGTCGAGAATAATTCTCTAGCCACGCAAATTGGTAGCTTTATGCTCCGAAAATGTGTAGTTTTGTGGGAATTTTGCTCCTATTTTATCAAAAGTCATCGCCTTTTCTATTCCTTTCTATTTATAGTCTCCAGGTACTTAACACATTTTGACACGGTTCTGCAGACATAATATCCTGACTCTAGAGTCTTTAACGCAACAATGTAGATGGCGATATTACTGTTGGATATTATACACTGCTCGCAATACACTGCATGTGTTCGGAGTTCTCAGCACAAAAACAAATAAAAATACAAATATTTGGCTCAACAGGTCTGCATGTGACCCGGTGCTTAGCTTTTCACAACCATTCGTGTTGTAATTTATAGTTCATTTGTAGGAGTAGTTCTAAGGGCGTCCTTATACAACCTCTGAACCTTCTTGCCTATTGGAATGTTGCTTCGCACATAAGGATGATTGTATCCTTATGTGATACTCTTATTCTTATAAGATAATCTAATAGAGGACTGAAGGCTTAATTCGGCCCCAAGGTCTATCTACATAAATAAATGGCAATCGAGGTCATGGTACGGCCATAAGTTTTATTTTATCGAAGAATAACCCTTAAATATCTGGCATCATCCGTAAATCGCAGTTCAATATCCTTGAGTTTTGAAGGAGTCATACATGTTACTTTGTACATTCTTAGGAAAAATTCTAATTCGGATTTAGATTAACCCTGAGACTAACATTATATTTCAGCTTTGCTCTCACAGAAACCACCCCAAAAAAATTGTCGGAAATATTATGTGCGAAAGTACCGTCCAAATCAATCCAAAAACTTTTTCTTTCATCAAAGAACTTGTAGTTAGCTAGGCTTATGGCATATCTCCTGGGGACTCTCAGAAAAGTTCTTATATACCTACGCCCATAGGTCTCAGTTCTTCCAGAGGCTAGTAAGACCTACTTTACCAAAAAGAAAATCCACTTGGAAAGCTTTTTAGTTCGTTGTTATCTCATTAATTATTAACTTCCATATCCTAGTATGGCAAAACCTTGGCCCTGAAAGTGTAATCTTAAGAAGATCAGTCCATTTGACACTTCAAATCTACATACTTCCGACCATGATGAAGCGAAGTTATCGACGTCCAATATTTTACGAAACATGGTTTTCCGCAGCCGATATATCACTTTCTATGACTTATTGTGGTTGCTCCAGTGGTAGTAAATAATTCAAATCAAACATTGGCAACAGTAGTTCACCTAGTATTAGTAAACTTATAAAACCAGCTTCAAAGAGGTTAACAATTGCAATGTTACTCAAGGTATCAAAAGAAGAATCTATGACTCTATACGTACAGCATAAATAAAACTTCCATCTACTTTGATGTTGAATTCCGAAAGACAAAATCAAGGATTCTAATTTAAGCTACACAAACATATCCAACCAACACTTGAAATTCACAATCGGATTCGTACGTAATTCTTCTCTCGCCTTTTTCATTACATTTCAACATTCGCAGTAAATTTGATTTGACAAAATTAATTTCCAGTTTCTTTTGATCCTTTGACTTATTTACACGCACATACATACTTTATCTACCACAAAACGATGCCAACGTCAATCTTTTGCCATTTTTTTCCTCCTGATTGTGACTCGACCTTGAATTCCAAACAATTTACTCTTGCTACCATTCTCCTAATTAACAAAAGGCATTATTTTCTTTTCTTTTTCGAAATCAGTTAATTCTTTGACCAAAAAACTTTATTGGTCTCAATCAGGGCTTCCAGGAAAAAAAAAAAAGATACAATAAATTGAAGTCGCACATAGACCACAAATCACCGAAAATAAAAGAAACCCTTTCATGTAATAAAAAAAAAAAAAAAAAGAAAACAAAGAACAAATCGAATTCAGACATAAAAGGTGATATTATCGGATGTAATCCTTTTCTCCTACGATCTGTATTATTATCTGCAAAGAAGTCATCAATTCAATGGCAGGAGCAGCGAATCCTTCCCTCTCTACGCAGACGATATGACTTCCGTTGAAATGAGAAACCCCATTCAATCCTTTTTACCACATCATGTGTGGCCCACGCACACAATCATGTCTATAAAAGTGATTCTTTAAAAAAAAAAAAAAGAGTAAATAAAACTTTTTCATTTCATTCGAGTCGGAAGAATGATAGTATCCATACCCTTGGAGCCATCATCGGGAGAAAGGGACTTTCTTTAGCTAAAATATAAATTTCGTGTCACATTTTTTGTTTGTTTTAAAATTCAGGACAATCCCCTGCTTACTTTGATGTTTCGTCGGTGTTCACCTCTTGGCTGCTTCGTCGTTTTGGGTGAAATCCTTGCTGTTTCGTTATTTTCGTCACATGGCACTTTGGTGACACACTGAATATGGCAGGCGCTGTGATGATGATGACGCGATGGAAAGTACTGCGTTGTAGGATGCGGTTCGTTTACTCCTTATGGCATGGTTTGGAGATGTTTTCTTTTTTTTGTACTAAATAACGAGATTGACGGAAATATGATAACGGTGGTGATGCCAATTTATTTGTTCGCCGTTCCTAACCATTTTTGTATTTTTCTTTTCTTATCAATTTTCGATTTCCTAAGGATAGTTAAGCGCAATACCCGGTGTGAAGGAGTACTGTGATGAATATGTAATATTCTTTATTTTCACTGTTGCTACTTAGACGCTTTTTGAGCATGGACGTATTTTAGGTTCCCAGGGATTTTAAAAATATTTTGATGGTAAATTTGATGTTTTGTTTAATGAGAAAGAACCCACACCCTTTATCGCTCAGTGAGTAATCGTAATACTACCTCCTGCCATAAAATATTCCAATTTTGATAGAATCCTCATAGATTGATACTTATGTAAGTGTCTTCGTTGCATTGACCAATGGGCCAATTTTAGATCAGATAATATTACTAAACTCGTACAGTTGTGCAGGATGACAATGGAAAATGCACACTGATCCATCAAGGCCGGGAAAGATCTCACCGAGACCTGTGATATCAGAAAAGGATTAGACAAGTGAACATCATTCTTGAAAGAATTGTAGAGAACTCATACGCCAGCATCAAAGGCATAATCTTTCAAAAGTGCAACTGCTTGCATATCCAGATAATATTGACATAATCAGAAAAAACAGAGGGTGATGTCAGTATTACTTTTGTGAGCATTGAGACGGAAGCGGTAGCGGTTAAGATGGGCTTAACCCTAAATGAAGGCAAAATAAAGTATATGCAGTGAACATAAAAGGACATACAACACCGAACTTCTCGGATAGAACGTCACCCTCAACAGATATATGTATCTTTGGGGTAGTTAAGGACTTTGTTTACCTAGGATCTGACATAAACTCAGAGAATGACACCAGCGCTGAGATCAAACGAAGATTAACTCCCAGAGAACAGATGGTGCAGATAGACAAGGTAAAACCAGATCTTCCAAACTACGTCAGATAGTCTCCTCATAGCTTGATAGTCGTTCAACTCACTACTGATGCCTATAACAAGGCACTAATAACATTATAGCGCCTCCTACCAAGCTAGTTTGATTTGAACTACCACAATTGTACTTCGGTTGGATGAAATGTTTTTTTAAGGCACTCCACGTGGTAGTCTATGATAGGTCATTATGGAATGATTTGAGTTGAAACCGCATATTATTCCTTAAAGGACACACATCGGTGTTATTCCAATAGTTTTCCTTAGTACCTATAGAGCTACCAGTCAGAATATTAGTAAGAGTTGCCAAGCAATGAAGTAATAGCTAAACTCTGGAACATTATTGTTGCTTTTTTCATAAAGTGTAAGAAAAAGGTAAATAAATGGAACTTTCCTCACCCAGCTGATTTTATTCTAAGAATTTCCTCAGAATTCTATGGTTCAGAAGCTCCAAACTTTGCAGAAAAAGTTTTAGATAATAGATTTCTTTCACCAATGTCACGTTCAGGTTACTCTTAACTTTGGTATTCTCAAACTACAACTTAACATGTAGTCGTGGTTTTTATAGATCTTTCTTCAAAAATGGTTCTTATTCCAAGAAGGTTTCTTGGTCAAACCAATTGTGCCGTATAACACATCTAAACGAAAAATATTTTATGTAAAACAAATTTTTTACCGTCCTGGAAATGGAGATAGATATGTAGATTGTGATCTTCAAAGCTGACTCAGTTTGCTATGCTGATGGGGTTTGTCAAGTGGTTGAGAAAGGGTTCCAGACGTTTTTTTTATCTGGATCGAGCAAATGATGCTGAGATTGTATTCCTTAATCTTACACTCATCCGATAAAATTCAGGTCGACTGACAAGCCGTAGAGTTCAACAGCATTTTGGACTTGAGATAAGATATTGCTATCTTCACTTCATTTTGGTTAAATGGATGGAAGTCTTGGCTTTCATCGATGGCCAACCGCAAATAACCATAACCGCATTCTTGAGTGAAACAAGGTTGGAGTACTACCTCGTCGATGTTGGAGTAATTAAGGCATGACCTGCGTGAATTGCAATGTTATCAGTCTGGTTGATCCTTCATGATTAGGGGACCGCCAACTTCCCTTGCATATATTGTGATGAGGAAACAGTGCGTTTTCAATAGTAAGCCTAGGTTCATTGACAGAACAGGTTGTGTATTATACTATGTTTATCAACTAAACTACTAAAGATGTCCTCTTTTCCTAATACATATGCATATCAAGATATTGCTTATGTGTTTTGTCGCGGAGCTTATAGAAATGCTCTTTGGTAGCATCAGCCTTGTCCTCTGCGGGAGCATGAGCGGGTATTAGGCCTATGCTGACCCCAGCCTTGATGCAGATTGTCATAAGACTAAGGCTAACGTATAGTGAGCTCAAGAAATATTCCCTTAGTAGAAACTACTACGACGCACAGCTTCCAACGCGGAGAGGTCAGGTCCTTGACTTAAGCCTAAGGGGTCGGATGTACCGAAATCAGTAGTCCACTTTTGGGTTATATGTACCATTGCCCACCATATCTTTGTTAAGAACGTGCCTCAGTTTTAAAAGCTTCTGATTGACCTATGCTCCAAATACCTTAAAGTAGCTGAGACACAAGGTATATCAAATTATAATTGTAAATAGTGTCCCAACTACAGCACTTACGAATATACTAGAAGACAGTCTGTGGTCTTTTATAGATCAAATGGACAGAAATAAGTTTTTAAGAATAAGTGTAGTGCCATTCCATATCAGAGAATCATTCGTTGAACAAGGAAATGCAGCACTTGATTGGAATTAACAACTGGCCCGTCATGAATAGGAATTCGATATCTATTCAAATGTCCTGGAATGTTCATATACATACATATATACATTCGGCAAATATGTGCAAAATTCCACAAACAATCACTACGCGACACTAAAATATGATACCAGCACTGTGCTGCTCCTCCGTATCATTTCGTAAATTATTGCAATTTATTTCTTGTCACAAGGTCAAACATACTCTCATTAAATTTTCCGTCCAGACCGATATGCATAAAGTATCCATCAAACGGCGCTTTTTTTTTTTTTTTGTTGTTATCACACATCCTACAATCACATCCTGTTCCGATATAACCATTCAACGTACGGCGCCACCACAAAATGACACAATAAATTTTGTTACCGAAAAAGTTGTAAAAATTAACACATTTTCCATTTTTACACGCTTGTGCCTTTTGTTGACACAAAATACCGTCCGCCAAAGAACACAAAAATAAAATTGTCAACAGGTAGGACATTCAGTTGCCAAAATGTCTACCTTTATCTTAATCACCGCGAAAATGTTTAATGTGCCTAAAAATTACCATAATGTCCTCGCTTTTTTGTGTCATTAACAAACAATTCCAGCGAAACACTTTGCCCATTAGACGATTGCACGATGTTAGCAGGGTTTATTCCCTCCCTATAGTCAAGGTCCAAAATGTGTACCTACCCCACAACAAAAGCCACAAAGCCAAGCAGACACTGTAAAGGCAAAAACCAACGAAGACAACTTACTTTGAAATAAGATAGAAACCGGGCCACTGCCACTGTCATCGTCATTATCATCATGATGTCCTTAAAGTATTTAACAAAACAAAAACGAAGAATTGTGTGTATAGGCACTAAAGTGTATTCATGTTTGAAGAATTCATTAGAATATTTTAAGGCTTCATTGGGTATTCGTCTGCATTAGTTAGACCCCTTGTCGCTTATGGAAGTCAAACAAAACACAAAGATAAGATATAAACAAGATGGCAAATAGCAATTGTGTACAAAAAACAGGACATTCAATGATATCTCTACATCATGTTTAACACTACAACTGTGCTGGCAATATGGGTTCATATTCCCAAATTGGCTTTTGCCAATAGTGGGCAATCGCCTTTTTTTCTTAAATAAGTAGCCAACAAGAAGATACAAAGTTTGCTATCCATAAGGGCAGATGGAAGTGTATTCATGTATTCAGCATGTATTCCCTCCTTTCCAACAGACTGTAGCTAGTAGAATGTCACATAATTTAAAAGCCTAAATGAGAATCATTGTTATACTGGGTTGGTGTTATTGCCATTAACATATGAATCGAGTTTACTTCCCCTACCCAATTAATACTGTCAACACATACGGTTCTAAATAAGAAAGGTGGTATCTTATCTAATCCTCATTGTACTTGCACAACCCTCTAACGAGAAGATTAGGTGTAAAAGGGATTTAAACTAAATTCAAATTAGGATCAAGTTGAAGGCAAGTAAATAACTAAAAATCCTCGAACATACAAATCCAAATACCGAAAATGATTTTTGAGGATTTTCTTTTCCTGATTTTCACTTTGTGGATGGACAGCTGGACTTTGAGACGATTTCCTTGAGAATTTTATATTTCACCAACCACTTTAAGAGGAGATTTATTTTTGGGAGAGTGAGCTTCGGAGAAGGTAAGTACATTTAAAAGGATATGCAAATTAGTGTTAGGTAAGGACGAAATGAATTCAGGGATTTGGTGATAATGGAAAGTATGAAAGCAAGAGTAGTTTCTTTAACCAGAAAATACAGAAGTGGTCTGCCTGGAATAAAATAGGATATTTGGCAAAGAAAATATGTACAATGCCACACGTCAAAAAACAGTACTAATTATTTATTTTTACGGGTGTTCTGTTACTTAAGGCACTGTTCACGTAGAACAACACGTTTATGCATTGTGTCCACAAAGTGCTTTGTAGAAACTTGAAAATTTAAATAGTTATAACCATGGTGAGATGAGTAAAAAGAAGTCAATTAGGTCCATAGTTACGTCTCTAATTTAAACGAAGAACTAACTACCTTTCGTTACTAAGTGCATGAATAACAGGTTCATGACATGATTCACAGTTTGTATATTCACCAGTAATTAGAAGAAACTCTGCTCCATATAAAGACCAGTGTATACAGTATGTATACAGTATACAGTATAGTATGGCAGAAGCTCGTATACATTTCCAATTAAGTTTATGTAACTGCTATCAGTATTATTGCCATACTACTCTTATTTATATAGAAATCAGATTGTCAAAAATCTACTCGTAATGGTTGACCATTTCTGACAGGTCACATGAGTGGCTATGAATTCCTGCTGACCATTTACTTGCTCTCCTTAAACTGGATAGCAAACTGCGAAGCTGCTGTGAGTTAAATAAAAACAACAACATCGCATCCTTCCATTCGACATATTACAACCACTGTATGAGGTCGTAAAGGAACTTTTGGTGTTTTTTTGGAGATCGAACCGCGAACCCACGCTCAGTAGTCTTATGCACTAACTACTGAGCCACGGAGCCCACAGAAATCGTATTCGGCATATCGAATAAAAGTCCTTAAAATAGAATTGAACAATAGGTTCCACAAAGTGATAGAAAGCATGCTATATTTTTCTATATTGTCTAAATTTTTCTTAGCTCCATCTTCTGCTGGGACAATTAGATTTAGTCATTCATTAAGGACTATTATTCGTTTTCACTGCATTCGATGCACAAATTTGCTTAGATACTGCCTCATTCAAGTAGTGGATACGTACAAATATTTTGGTGTTATCATCGATAAACATTTTCTCTGGGAACCACACATTAGTAACCTACGAAGTAAGCTGAGAGGATCTCTTTTTGCGTTGGCTTCCTTGCAAAATAAGTCATCATATCATGTGCAGAAACAAGTTTACCATGCCCTTGTTGAGGCAAGACTGAGGTATAGCATACTGGCATGGGGAGGTGCAGCGCAAACGCACATTGATAAACTACAACATGTTCAAGACAGGGCCCTAAAGCTAGTGCAGCAAACTACTACAAACAGAGTCAACGTTTTGAATGTAAAGAAGATCTTCGAGATGACAGCCGCGTTGGAGTACTATGACGATCATCGCCTCCGGATACCAATTAACCACAACTTTAACACAAGAATGCAAGCAGAAGGACTATACCAACTACCACGCTTTAACAATATCTATGGCAAGAGACAACTTAAGTATACGGTGCCAAGTATTTTGAATGACCTGCCGCAGAACTTGAGAAATATAAGAGAAGTAAATGTGAGAAAAAGTAGGATAAAAAAATATTTTCTTGAAATTATAACTTAAAATACAATTAAAATAGAATTAAAGTAGAATAAACTGTGAATAATTATTAATAATAAGAATCTTTTAGGAAACAAGAATAAATCTTTAAATCTTTTACATAAAAAAATATAACCTTCATTAATTTTTAAATTTGCACATAAATAAATGTATGTACATATATTGAATTAACTTTATTTTTGTCAAAAGTGTTCACTTCAAAATAAAATGTTTTTACTGAATTAACCTCCTGCAGACAAGCCACTTTGGCTTCGCAGGTAAATAAGAAAATGTGATATGTAAAAATATGAGAAATAAAAATTGAAAATTGAAAATTGAATTAGTTGACAAAAAAAAAATTAAAAAAATGTTGCGTATACGCCACCGAACTAGGTATTTTCTTTTAGTCCTACCTTTGCTTCCTTTATACAACGTCCTTCCAGTGGTAACTGTTATACCAAAGAATTACGTCCACTGTATAATATGTCAAGTTAAGTGGCAACCAAAAGTATGTTGGCTTATTGTCGAGAGTAGGCAACACATCATATTGGCTCCTCTGACATATTCATATTGGCAAGTTGAATGACTGTGCTCAGGCATAAAATTTCCGTCTAAGCCCTTGGCTAGATAGATGCATTTAAGATGATTACCACCAGGTTTCATTTGTGATGCTCATATTTATTCCAAGGAACGTGAACTGCCTTAAATAAAGGTGCATCCTAAGAGATGGATGAATAATGGATGTCTCTTTGTTGTCAACAGAATGCATTAGGTTTTGTTCTCGTTAACCTTAAAGCCAACATATTAGCGCCTGAAAATGCCTGTTATCACATAAAGTGTGATCATTTGGCCGAAGGGATATGTGAGTGTTTAGTCTATTGCCTAGTGCGTATTAGTATAAAGCATTCATTTTATATGCTAGAAAAGTTCATGCTCGCACTATGTACAATTATCTGTCTAGCAGAATTATTTTATCCTAGTTCATGATATGCTGCGTGATCCTTACCAAAACATAACCACAACATTTATAAAGTTTCAAGCCAATTTCTTGCAAATTCTTCAATGAAAAATATTAGAGTTTATACAGGCTCTGTATATAAAAGATTTCACAAAATCTAAATGTAATCAAAAACATAACAATTCAATGTCTACATCAGCAAAAGACCATTCCTTTGAAAAAAAAATTAAACTCTCTTCTAATTAATACACTCCAACTCCAAACAATAAATCAAGTTCTAAATGATGAACTTCGTTAAAACCAAAAGCCATGCGAAAAGAACAACAAACTCCTGGCAAACTCCTAAACAAATAAAACATAGAAAACTTTCCGATAAAACTTCTCGCATCATCAGCTTCCTGGGGCTCCTCTGCATGCATTGGCAACAAGAAAACTACTTGCACATGTTAATTTATTTAAAATTTGTCAAGTCCGATCCCACAAATCTCTCAGTTAAATTTATTTCAATGGAATAAGCTTATATTTTGATTATGCCCACTGGGAAGGTACATACATTGTACCCTTCTATGTACGAGTATCTGTCCTAGCCCATTTCATTGCGACAATATTAGCAGTATTTTTCCTAGCCCCGGTCCAGAGAAACTTTCCATCATCACCAAATTGTCCGATTGTGACCAATTATGCAATTTTTCGTAATCCTCGGCAAAAGTGTAAAACTTTTCCATCAGCTTTTGATTTAGCCGGAGCAAATTTTTCAAACTATGCCGAACTTTTTCATTGTCTCGGCTCCCGGACCCAAGGATAGACTAAAATGGAAATGAGAATCTGCTGAATTGGATATTGAAAAAGTATATATGAGTGTAAAAGCAAATGTTTCTGTATCGTTAGTCAAAATATATTTAAGTTTGAACCTCGCTATACCTATCGGTGTCGGTTTCGCATAGATACGGTTCGAAGGAATTCACATTTGGTATAATTGAAAAAGTTACTTAGATACTTTGGTCTTAGTTACTTATTGTTGCTTTCTATCTCAGCTTATGTGTGTGCCTGGTGGACATGTGTATATGCATATATGTATGATCCGGATGAACCACACAGTTTAAAAAAAAATGAGGGTAGGAGGGTTTTTGTTAGTTGCTGTGTAATAAAAACTTCAAGTAATGGAATGAATACATGCTAAATGGAGTGTTGTGTTTTTTTTAGGTTTTCTAAAACAAGAAGTACGTCCTCATCATGTACTTCACTTTGGCTATATATTCATGAATTATTTCATTATAGGGCATAAAAGTTGTTGATGTAAAATGATACAAAATGGGGAAAACTCAAACTAATGGATACTATTTGAAATTTTGTACAGGGTGGCTTTGTGCAAATAGAAGCTATTGAGTAGACAAAACATCAACTATATTGATGATTATAGTTGATGTTTTGTCTAGTGTATAGCAAAGTACATTTGATTCAGCAGTAAATTGATTATTAAATTTGTTTACAGGTAATACTTATGTATGTATGTCACGAGATGAAATAACACAGTGGGTTAATGGAGAAGGTTTCGCTGAACTGAAATGGAAGCTCATGCACATATACATACTTTTAAAATGTTTCCCATTCATTTTCGTAAATTTTATGGGATTCCACAAAATGGACATCCATCTTTCGACTCTCCAATACATGCAAAACATAGTTCACACTAATGGAACTTCAGATCTTGGGTTAAGACGATGTTATACGGCTGCAGGCCCAAGTTTTTGTGCAAAATTTTCTGCAAACTAATCACAGAGATGCCCAATTCTTGAGATCGATGTCCCGTGATATTCTCGGAAATCTTCACGTTTATTTATCTTGTTCGCACTGAAACATTATGAAGTGAATATTTGGACTGTAATTTTCGTATCCAATGTTAAATTATTCGTTTATCAGGATGAATACAACGACCGAAAACGATTTGCACAAGTTGTTAAAGATTGTATTTTTTCATGACTAATGGGAACTATAGACGAATTGAAATGTTGCACAAATTGTAGCTAACTTCACGCTAAGCCGTAAAAATTCTTCGGTTTAAGTAGGAAAACAAGTTGACTCCATTGGGAAACTAACATAGAGCGAATGGATAACAATACTCAACCGAAATGATCTTCAAATCTCAGCTGATGGGTTCAAGAGGACACAAAATCCGAAACAGATCTCAAAATGCAGCAATTGCGAATGCAAGAGGTTTAGCTCTAGTCAACTAAGAACAGTTGACAAAGGATCGATTAAGAGTAAAAGTCAAGTATTAATCAAAAGATGGTCCTACACTGGTGACGAGTCCATTCAATAAGTAAGTAGGATATCCAATTCGTGATATATTAAAATTAAGCTTAGTTTTAAGATTACTTAATGCATGTTCCCTGGTCTTAAAGATTTGCTGTAGTAGACATGCTTCTGCGCATTTATATCCATAAATCCTATTATCACCCTCTAGGATATTCAGAAGTATATTCCTACTAAGTGGAACATCGTTCATTGAATGCGAAATAAATTGGTCTGTCTTTAGGAAAATAGCTAATTTAGTCGCATAAATAGTTCTAGTCCCATGCAGAGTAGCTTGCTTAAAAGATCACTGTGGTCTTAACTGCACGTATATTAACTGCATATATATGTATGATTCAATAAGTACGAAATAAGAAGGAAGGGCATCTTTAGTAGGACGATTGGCAAGTGCATGCTTCTAGTGTTCTGGATATCCGAACTTTCCGGGCAGTCAACGCAGAGCCTTCAAATCCAACCCGGACGGACAACGAAGTGGCGCGCGCATGTAGAGCGGAACCTCAACCGACTTTGAGGCAGTTAGCCAACGACCGAGCTATCTGGAGAGGCTGGTGGAGGCTTGAGTGGAGGCCAAAGTTTACTCCGAACTGTAGCGCCACCAAAGTAAGTGCGCATACTTAATATTGGAATGCCAAACTTAGATGAATATTGAAGAGAAAAAAATAGCAAGGAATTGCCAATAGAGCGGAGATTATTGGCGAGAACTCAGGGATCAGCTTTTGAGAACTCATGGAGCAGCTGCACAACTGTCGATCTCCAAAAAAACAACAAAGATTGCCCTCAACATAGAGTCCCAAACCCTCTACTGGCTTCTAAAGTATATAAAAATGTAATAAAATAGAAAGAAGACCGCAATATTATCCGTCGAATGAAAAGTACTTTAAACCAAAAGAGGATCGGTGAGGATTAGAAGGATTAAGAGCTGAACCATGTAAAATTATCTGTAGCAACTACCTACTTACTTACTTAACGGGCTCCCGACCCGTGAAGAGTCTCTGCCTGAGACCCAGCAGCCTTCCACTCTCTTCGATCCCGGGCACGCTGCTTCCAGTTATCTAGACCAAGCGCTCTGGCATCCGCGATAGCTTGATCCTTAAAACGGAGGTTCGGTCTTCCTTGTCGTCTCGAACCTGGGGGCTGTGATTCGAAGATCCTCTTTGCTGGAGCATTATTGTCCATTCGCTCCAGTGTAGTCGACGTGTTTTGGCTTTTTGGACTACATCCACATCTTGGTACAACTCATAGAGTTCGCGGTTATATCTTCTCCTCCATTCGCCCTCCTCGCATACGGGACCGAATATCCGACGAAGAATTTTTCTTTCGAAAGTGTTCAGTATTTGCTCTGCTTTCCTGCTTATCGTCCAACACTCGGCTCCATACAGCAGAACTGGCAGGATCAAAGTTTTGTAGAGCAAACATTTCGTCTTCCGAGTTAGGAGTTTTGACCCCATTTGTTTCGCCAAACCGAAGTAGCAGCGGTTTCCTAGGGTAAGTCTTCGTCGAATCTCCACTAAGTTGTCATTCGTGGAGTTGATATTTACTCCGAGGTAGGTAAACTCCTTAACCACTTCGAAGTTACTGTTGCCAACAGTGACGTTTTGTCCTAGGCGGTGGACAGATGCTTCTTTGTTTGTTGACAACATGTATTTGGTTTTGTCCTCATTCACTTCAAGGCCAACTCGTTTCGCCTCTTCTTCAATTGCCGTAAAAGCCTCTAACACGGCGCGCTGGGAGCGACCGATGATGTCGATGTCGTCTGCGTATCCCAGCAACTGGACAGATTTGTTGAAGATAGTGCCTTCCGTGTTTACACCTGCCCTGCGCACTATCTGTTCCAGCACCAGATTGAAGAAGTCACATGATAGCTCATCCCCTTGCCGAAATCCGGTGCATGTTTGGAATAGTTCAGAGGAACTGTTGCCGAATTGCACATTGCACCGCGTGTTATCCAGCGTCACGCGGCACAGCTGGATCAGTTCAGCCGGGATCCCGAATTCGGCCATCGCCTTGTAGAGCTCAAGACGATGAATGCTATCATATGCGGCTTTAAAGTCAATGAAGAGATGGTGAGTCTCGACTTGAAATTCGTTGGTCTTTTCCAGGATTTGCCTTAGTGTGAAGCCACACTGGTACGTGCCGATTAGTGTGCTGCAGAAAGGCTTCAGACGTTCACACAGTACGTTGGATAGGATCTTATATGCGACATTAAGCAGGGATATACCTCGGTAGTTCTTACAAGACATAGGATCGCCTTTCTTGAAGATGGGGCATATAGAGCTGATAGTCCAGTCATAGGGCATGACTTCATCCACCCACACTTGGTTGATGACTTGGTGCATGCACCCTACCAAAGCATCACCACCATGTTTGAAAAGCTCTGCTGGTAGACCATCAGAGCCGGCGGCCTTGTTGTTCTTCAGCTTTTTGATAGCTGAGCCGACCTCTTCAAAACTAGGAGGGGGAATGGATTCTTCATTGACTGGATGCGGGTTCTCTTCTTGCCCTATCACTATCTCTACCTGCCCATTAAGTAGCTGCTGGAAATGCTGCTTAAATACATCTACTATTCCCTGTGCTTCGGTGACTAGGTTTCCTTCACTGTTTCGAAGAGCCTGCGTTCCGGGCTTGAAGCCAGCTGCCAGTTGCTTGGCTTTCCTGAAAAACATCCGGATGTTGTTCCTATCGCGGGACTCTTCGATATCCTTGAGCTGGGAGGCTGCGTGGGCCCTTTTCTTCTTACGCAGGATCTTCTTCTCCTCCCTTCTTCTGGTTCGATACTCTTGTCTCGCTGCCCTTGTTTTGCGTTGCAGCGCTTGCAAGTGTGCATTTTCTGTCACCTTTTTCCGGCGTACGCATTCATTATCATACCAAGGGCTCTTTTTGGGTGGTGGCTGGTAGCCTATGGTGGTCTCTGCTACCCCTTTGATGATGTCGCGATACTGGTTCCACAGATTGTTGGCGTTTGTGGATGGTGAATGCACAGCGGAGAGTCTCTCACTCAGGCGCTTCCTGTAGGCTCTGGCTACTCCAGACGTGCTAAGGCTTCCAACGTTGAATTTCTTTTTCTGGGCGGTCTGCAGCTTCTTCTCATTGGATAGTCGAGCTCTGAACTTAGCTGCAACAAGAAAATGGTCAGAGTCGACGTTTGCCCCTCTGAACGTTTGCACATTCAGAATGTTGGATGCGTGCCTCGCATCTATTAGCACGTGGTCGATTTGGTTGGCGGTTCGACCATCTGGAGAGCGCCAGGTTGCTGTGTGGATTCGTAGTCTTGGAAACCTAGTGCTACTTATCACCGTATTACGAGCTGCTGCAAAATCGATTAGCCGGAAGCCGTTGTCTGTTGTCGTGTCGTGGAGGCTGTGCTTTCCAACTAATCCGCCGAAGATGTTTTCCTTACCGATTTTGGCATTGAAGTCCCCGAGTATGATTTTGACATCATACTCCGGACAGGCTCCGTAGGCTCCGTCCAGGAGGTCATAAAACTCCTCCTTGATAGAGTCTTCAGCTTCGTCGGTAGGGGCGTGTGCACATATTATGCTGATGTTTTGAAATGTAGCCTTGATGCGGATCACAGCCAGGCGATCGCTGATCGGCTTAAGGTCAATTATCATTGAGCGTAGCCGATTTCCCACGACGAATCCGCATCCTAACATGTGCAGTCTTTTGTGGCAGCTGTAATAAATGTCGCAATTTTTCCGTTTTTGCATACCTGATCCTATCCATCGTATCTCCTGGATCGGCGGTCTCCTGTAGCAACTACTGCGGTAGTTAAGAAACTCACCAACATCTGAGTAAATGTTAACTTTACGATAGACACCTTAGTGGAGATCCGGCGAAGAATGAATCTAGAAAAGTGTGGCAGCTTGTACAAAAGGTATTTGTGATTTGTGATAATTAGTTAAATAACTCAATGTTTCTATCAAGATATCCGATTCCATTGGAACTGATTATCCAAAAGCAGTTTAAGGGATCCACAAATGAATGACTTTGTTTGGCCAGTTTTCAATTCACCGCGTAGAAACAAGTTAGTTGCTGTTTGATACTTTTACCTACAGACTATGAGTTCACCATAACTTTGTAACAAGCATAAACCTACCAAATATAAGAGAGTCATAAGCAAGTTAAAAGATTTATATGAACCATTAAGGAAAAGGCAAGAAAAATCCTCAAATATTGACTCAAAATACTTGTCCATATATATGTAGTTGCTAACATCCGGCAAGATGTCAACCTGCCGTGACCTTTTAACAGCAACTATATAATAGATGATAACACCTCACCAGATGGATAGTATCTCATCCCATTTTAGGTGGAAATTGACCTTATAATCATGTCCTATAGACTCTATAATCATGCTCACATGATTGTGTAGATGGATTTAAAAAACTTAAGCATTCTATTATCTAATACTAGGAAGAATTCCTTTCTTCCATTAGAAAATATTATTTACCTCGCTATAATTTTAGAGATCCAAAACCTGTTACATACCAGGTTTGAGTATAAAACCAATCTTCCAAAATAGTTTTCAACATTTTCTGCAATTAAATGAATTGTATATTTTTTAATGTAAACAATTTTTTCCATCCATCAACTACCTTATTTGAGATACTTGTGGAAAGTAAAAGCCATTATCCATCGCTGCTCCTTTATGGAAGCATTATTCGAAAAAGTACTTTCTATCTTTACCTATTTCCCGGGACAACGCAGCCATTCATCTTGTTGAAGAACTATGAACATTACTATTATCTCTAAGGTTTTCCTTAAAATGGCTATGAATAGAAAATTTACAAAATCATAATTGTAAGAATAACCTCTATCTACTTTATATTCACACAGACATCATTTTTCTACTCAATGTAAATAACTAATATTTATTTGAATGGGAAGCTCCTTGGACTTTTCCTTTTCTTTATCTGATCTCAATCATCTGGTGAATAGATAAGAATTTTTGAAAAAAAACTTCCAGATATTATTACAAACATTTTGTGAAAATATTTTTCGTCTGTGCAATATGCATTCTCCATGGCATAAGGCTGGGGTAAATTCTTATTTCTAAACTCTGTCCTTTTTATGACAACAATGAATGAATAAATAAACAAGTTCCTCCTGTAGGGAATTGATATGAATTAAAAAGTGAATTGTCAATGTAGTCCTCTATTATTAAATGTTATGAGATTGTGAATCCACTATGTACTTGTTGAATGTTGACTTGAATGAGCGCCAAGAATAGTGATGCTCTACCTACTTATACTACACGTACTATGTAGGTACAAATATCTAATACTTAATATAATATAGTATAGCAGTCGCAAAAGGATGCATGACTTAGAATGTGCTTTGTTACAAGCGTGTTGACTTGACATACCAGAATGTAATATTGAGGCAAGTTTGGGTTTCTCGAAAAATTTGGAGCCCGAGATTTTTGTATTGTGATATGTAAGGATATAGGAAATATAGAGAAAAAATTTTGACGTACATTTATTTGTACTAGAAATAGACAAAAATTTATGAGCTATAATTTGTAGTCCTGTACACTGTACAGCGTCATGCACACTTTTTGCGGATATTTTTTTAAGTAAATACAAATTTTATGATGAAATCTCGTAGATATGTTTAATTGAAACTTATAGTATTAATTCCATAAATACGGGCTTATGCGTGGGGCTTACCCCTCTACCACCACAAAAACCCCTGGTATAATGAAGGATTCCGGCAAGTATATGCAGTCAAACAAGAGGTATGCAAAGTAGCGCTGAAAAGAAGAACGAGGAAGCTTGTGATGGAAAATAGTGAATGATCCAGAAATAATGTATGAGAGTTTTTCCAAATGGTAAAAGAGTCGTGCCATGGTAACAAGACCCATACAAAAGCTTATATAGATGAAGAACGAAACCTTGTTGTAGAATTAGAGTAGGCACTGAGAATATAAAACAACTTCTTCTTCAGACTATACAACTGTGACGAAGTAAACTTAAATAATCTTACCCAAAATTTCTGTCCAGTGAATAGCAATATCCAATATTAAATCCAAGCTAACGTGCTATCAACCGAGCTATTCAATGGAGCTGGAAATAACTTGGCAGCGAACATATAAGTACCAGCTAATTCCTAAGATTAAGTCAGACAATGAATGGAACCTCAGCAAAAATTGCATGATACACAAGAAAGGAGACCCTTCAATTGCCCCAATTACAGGAGCCCTTGTATCCTTCACCTAGATCGGAGATAGATGTACAAGATTGTATTTGCCATATTGTTGGAAAGTCTGAAACCATTCGTCAACAATCTGATATAACCCTATTTACGCCAGGAAAGTCCATAATCGATACAAAAACTCCCGACAAGTCCAATTCGATATCCTCCATCTTATCATTCCTTCTAAAGCTGTTCATGGTAGTATTCGAAGATACAAGCTATACGCATCCATTTCTGGTTTTGACATCTTTGCTAAATTCCGTCTGTCTGTGCAGAATGACGATGGAGAAAGGTCGTTGCTCCATGAAGGTGTGTAATGACCTCTCCGAGGCCTTTGATGTGATAAAAGGACTAAGACGGCTTCTCGTGTGACTTTTTGAGCATCATACTTGAACAAATTAAGTGAAACTCCCTAATCTAATACTGGAAGTACTGTCGGTACGATATATATATAACTTGCAGTATTTTGTGGGGTACCACCGAAGCTTCGTTAGTACTAGAATGGAAACTACCAAAATGAACTTAGCCGTAAATGAGGGCAAGACTAAGTATCTGCTGTCAATAAGAAGGAACACGCAACACTGACAAATTGGTCGGAAAACCATAGTAAAACTTTGAAATATTAAAGGACTTAAAGGACAATACCTCAGCAGAAATAAAGCTGCTGCTTCTTTGCGCTTAGAAAGCACTTGAAGAGTAGGTATAGCCCTATTCTGAACAAGTAACATGATTCTATATAAGACCTTAGTCATCAAAATCGTACTTTATGGTACTGAAGCATGAATTCTATCGAACGCCGATGAAAATATCCTTCGTGTCATTTCCAAAGAAAAACTCTTCTTAAGATGTTCGATTCCGATTGCAGGCTTTGGAGAAGCAAATCCCTGTTCAGCGACATCGACCTAGTCAAAATAATCAAATCGGGTCAGTCAGTCTGAGATCGCTAGGACATGCAAAGCGACAGTTCAAGGTTATTTTCCTATAAATACACGTCAGTACAAACCATGTTTGATGTTTGCCCATGTCCTGAGTGTTTTTCGTTTTAATGACAATATTGTTTACATTTATCATTCCACAAGGTCTAAAACTCCCCTAATAGTCTGCTACATTTATACAAATAGCTGACAATGCAATAGTTAATTAATTTTAATCAAAATTAATTGCGACAAGTGAATGCATTCCAAATTAAATGCGAAGGATGAGAAAAAAAAGATTTCGACACCACTAACTACCCTGTCAGGCAATACACTTAAATGTCAGCCATTTATTTACCATACGAGTATAGTATGCACGTCATGGCGATAGGGAGACCATAATTTATTGCCAAACCATGCCGGCAAAGGAGTCAAACATATTTT
Source organism: Xylota sylvarum (assembly GCA_905220385.1). Classification (NCBI taxonomy): domain Eukaryota; kingdom Metazoa; phylum Arthropoda; class Insecta; order Diptera; family Syrphidae; genus Xylota; species Xylota sylvarum. The sequence goes on from LR999957.1 coordinate 127,207,610, forward strand.
ATTCGCAACAAAACCGTTGCATTATGGTAGAAGCACCCCGACGAAGGATTAGGGTGCAGATGGGGGTAAGCTCAGTATTTTTATACGGTTCGAGTGCCGTTCTGACACCAGTCGAATATATCCACAAAACAAAGCTCCGCTGTGACATTAATCAGATATGTATTGGAGGCATTCCAGCCAAGTGGTGGAGCTTGTTTGTTTATTTTCATTTTTACAGACGGCATGCGGCCGTAATACCAAGAATCATACCAACACGAGACGAAACTGAGCTGTAATTTCGCTCATTTGGGATTACAATAAATCAATTAATGCCATTGACAGCCAATAAATTGTTTTGGGTGCCCCATTAAAATGTTGCTGAGTGCTGGGAGTTGAGTGATTGTCCCTGGTTTGGTGAATGGGAATTGAAAATACACCGGATATATAATTTATTTTTCGATATGTACCCACAGACGAATGTATGGTGTTAAAAAATGCTAAACAGTTCTTTCGACAACAGAGGCTGAGAAGCCACCATGAAATGGGGGGTATTCCTTGAATGCAGAGTAAAAATTCAATTTGGGCATATCTCTCAAGTCTCAACCACACCACTATATTACGCAGAGCTACGTGGCTTAGCGAGCGACAGGTGTGTTTCAAGAATGAAAAATACCAAACATCCTGTGTATGAAGAAAAATTCCATTATACTAGATTCTGCGCTTTATCATTCCGGATAATCGGTTAAGCTTTATCCACAAGCAAGAGAAACAAAAACGCATATACATTCTGACATCCTAAAGGTACACACTGCTAAATGGGTAAAGACAAAAAGGATACACAAATAAGTAAATACGTAGAAAAAAAAAACAGGGAAGATACATACATCCTTTGTTTTATTGTAATGGCTTAAGAGTGCATGGAGACTCTTTATCACTATTTCCGAAAGGGACGATGACCCGTCTACTCTACTCACACATAAAACCAACACGCCAGGATTATATCGGCGATATTATGTTATCGCGACTGGTGTTACTGTTTGCTTTAGTATTTTCCTCTGCGATATACAACCAGTGTCCGAACGTTTATTGCGGAATAAATTTTGGACTCATGTGCGCTAAAAGCTTTTTGCAACGATAAGGATAAAATGTTTTTTTTTTGTTTTTTTGGGATGTGCAGATATTTTAATTTTTTTTTTTTTGAAATACGCGTTTATGACTAGAAATTTTATGGGTATGCTTTGTTTTGAATTTGTCGTTTAGGTATTTTTCAGCCAAGCTCTAAAAGAGTTAGACGGTAAATCGTAACCTAGTTGCCTGCAGGACTCTCTGATACAAGTACCTTGCTGTAGTGCGACAGCTGTTTTTGAGAAACCCTGTCTCGAAAAAAGTTGACCATTGCCACTAGATGTCTAGAACTGGTTATTGTCTTCTTTATTTGTCAAGAGGTTTGAGAATGCTTTTTTAAAACTAATCCACTCGAAAATTTTCAGGAAGACTGAAGGCAAGACTATGTGTACGATGAATAAAATGGCACACAATGAGCAGCGAACATACGTATGTCCATACAACCTTACGTACATCATAGTTACATGTATCTTCAAAAGTGGTTCTACGGACCAGCCATGTTGAAAACTAATCTGGTTATATCTTTCTTTCGAAGCTTTCCGAACATCATTTGGATGCGGATGAGACTTCTTCAATCTCGTACTGAAGCAGATAGTACGCAAAGCTGGCATCAACTTAGAAGGCACTGCATTTCAGAAGTCTGCCCAGCTGCTGGATAGGCAGATGGTATTGACATTATTGCATGTTTTAGGTCGCGGTAGATCGATGATCAGTAAAATCCTTATTCTTATTGTTTACTGAGACAAAACCAAACACTTGTTGAGAAAGAAAATCAAAGTTGACCGCTTTCTAGGAAAAAAAAATCGGTAAGGAGTTCGCTGTTACTTCAAATAAGCAAAAACAACTGAGTTCGAAACTTATAACAGAATTCAGAAGCTGGTCCTCTACCAAACAATGAGCCTTCCTTTTAAGTTATATGGTACCGAATGCTGAACTTTGAATAGAAAGTAGAGTAGATACTAAGTGCTTGGGAATAAAATTGGATTTTCGAGCGAACAAGTTCAGGAAACAATGCAACCACCAAAGAAATGAATATTCTTCGAAAAGCTACATATGTATATCACATCGACTGTATTGTTCTGGTAATATCGACCGGATGAACAACAATGCTACAGCTAAGAGAATCTTCGAATACCAGTCCTCAGGGTTGAAACTAAAGATGTTTTGTCCAATGAACTTACACCAATGTTCGAGAATTAGCAAAAATCCAGGGCTACAGTGTCTCAGGTAGAAGCTCTACATACATATGTGGGGCGATCTTCACTAGCATCAAAGGCATCGAAAGAAAATATTCAATGTCGGTCTTGTTTTCATGAACGAATGATAGATGGATGGATGCATTCTATAACGACATTGATATATTCAAAAATGTAGGAATGTCTCACCTTACAGTCACAGTATTTCCAGAATAAGTGAACGTCAATCCGAGGAATCTAAGAATTTCGATAAAACAACATGGTAAAGAAAGTCTTCAAAAAATCGTCAAGAATTTACAATAGAGCTTGATAGCATAAAACTTATTCCTTACAGATTATTCCGTTGATAAATTTCTAACCTAGGTCGTTTCTTTGGGAATATTTATAGGAAGAGCAGGAACCCAACATTTTCTAGGAAATTACAAATACTGTCAGATCTGACCGTTAAAATTGATCGTGTCTAGTTTAAGATTCATCTCTCTTAATCTCTTACCACCTCCCACCTTACTACATCCTAACAACTTCAGTTTCCAGCTGCATACATACATATAATTACAATAAACAATACACTATAGAGTAATGTCTAAAGCTAAATCCAATTTAATAGTATATATTTCCGACTATGAGCTAATGATCTACGAACCTAAAAGTATCTATTGTTCATTACGACTTCCATGAAACCCTGTATCTATACCAATTTGCCTCAAAATTGAGTGTTTACTTCTGCTTCGAAGAAACTGTTTAGATTGTTGCCGTCAATAATTAGCAATTAAATCCTAAGACTACATATTACACCACCATTTACTTGGCTAACAATGCAATCGTATTGCAAATTCAATTTCCTTCGTCTATCTGCCAATCGAACAATTTATGTTCGCATTCCATCTATCGACAATCAATCATTTTAAGATTTATGCTCTTGACAAGCATCCTTCGAACATAGAAACGGACAATATAAGGCAGTACTTCTGGGGTTATTATAAGGTATGTATACGAATGGATATGAATGGTGGTAAGGGATTTTTAACCTGACATTGGATGTGAGTTGTGGTGGGAGGATTTGGCACAAAATTGAACATTATTCTCTGCATTATATGTCATCTTGTCCAAATGTCATCCATAAATCTTTAAACTGTCAATGTACAAGAGAACGGTGCAGACGACATCGAGGTCGTTACACATGTCTGAAATTCAAAAATAAAAACATTATATGCAGAGTATATATATAGAGTGTGGGTGAATCAATATAAATATGTTTTCAATAACGTCCTTCATATATGCAGTGTATGTGTACCTATACGTTAGAGAGAAACTGCGAACTGATATTCACCTTTAGATGATGAATATTGGGTATACTTTCAACTCCTTTGAAAGATGTCTGATAGTAAGTAGGTGGTGAGAGATGTGTGTAGCTTGTGGAAAGTATAGCAAGTATGTGCGTATGAATTGAGGGCATTTAAATAAGCTTAAATCATAGAAATACAGTTCTAATTACAGATTCGAACGCTGTTGTGATAGTTTCCATGTATAATGATTAAGGTATCAGGGCCACCTACCTTTGATTGATTATTGGCAACTATTTCAATTCACTATACGATGTAGTCTCATAGAGTCAGTAGGTGGTATTCCATTTTCCCACAATCCTTGACATACCTGGCGCTCATTTGATTTCCGGATCAGTGCGTGTGCATAGAGGACACAAAACAAAAGTCATTTCAACCCTACAGATTATATTTACAATTTTCTTTTTCTATTGTAGTGTTTTTCCGGGATTTCTCACGGAACTGCAGAGCCAACATTTTCACTTTAGATGCACAACAAACTAAGAATACAGAGAATAATAGGACAAGGACACAATGACAGCATATAGCGAATTCAATAACAAAATCTCTGCGGACCGTAAGTGCTGAAAGAGAATCTAACACAGAAAGTGACACTGTTTTTTAGTTTAACCCCTCGGGACCAGTCGTCCTTTGTAATAAATCTAGGAGGTTTTTATTTGTTTTTTTTTTTTCAGAGGCGCTTGTTAAGAAAAAATTTCAGTTCAACAAACGATTGAAATGCTGGGTGGAACAACGTGAATAGGGCAGCCAATGAGACTGGAATTGATAATAGTAACACGGACTGCATCCAGGAAGCACACAGATATGTAGTGCAACTAAAACCTAAGGATTAAAAATTCTACAAATGAGGTGTTTTGACATTTAAGCTGGGTATATAAACAAAAAATCCGCTAAATCCGATTTATTTATTTCAAGATCTCCTGGAAAAATGCTAAACACTAATACTCAGGGATTTTGACTTCCTTGTTGTGGGATGCTGATCTATATATGTATATATGTATTCCTGTATTTTTTTTAATTCCATTTTCGTAATGTAACTCAGTTACGTGGACGCCGTGGCTCAAGTGGTTAGTGCATTGGACTACGGAGCGAGGGGTTCCAGGTTCAATCCCCAGACAACACCTAAAATTTCTTTCACGGCCCCACCTCTCGCGAGCGTCTGACAAACATCCGAGAGTAAAACTGTCATGAAAAAGCTTCTCAAAATTGCCGTTCGGATCCGGCATTAAACAGTAGGCCCCTTCCATTCATGTGAAGAATATAACACGCACAACACGAATGGTTGTGAGAAGCTAGGCCCTGGGTCCCATGGACTTGTTGCGCCAAAAATTTGTATTTTTTGTAACTCAGTTACGAAAAATAGTTGTCATACAATGCCATGATCGTGTCCTTCCTCTTCGAAAACGATTCTCAAAGTATTTTGTCAACATATTGTCAAATAACTATCTCATGTGTTCACAGGTTCATATTTTTTTTTTTTATATCTCTTATCAAATTAATAGCTTGCAAATGATATGTTGAAAACATACACCCCATTAACTTTTGATTACAGTTATCATCATCACCAACGGAACTGGTTAAATTCTTCCCGTAAGCATAAATCCTTTCGACAATATACCATCGCATCAGTTATGGGGATGCATAAACGTTTTCATAGCAGCTTTTCAGCCCTCTTTAGCCTCATTTTCAAAAAAAAAAAAAAAAACGATACGAATATTAACATATTAATGGCATCCTCTGTATAAAAAATGAGCTGTTGTTTCATAAATAAATGGAAGTTTGCCAGAGGTCTCATTGCGTGCAAGCTCAATCCACTTTTCATCCCGCAAATGTCCTTCCTCAGATTATATGTATGTGTATAATATAAAATATTTTTGTCGAAATGAGTTGAAAAAATTACAACAAAGTACTAGAGCACGGATGTAACGTGAAAAATTGTAAAAATAATCGCACTCGACTGTCGGCCAAAGTAGACCCTTTCGACTGCATAATGGAACTTAAAAATGTCGGAAAATTTTAATAAAATTCTCGAGTATCAAAATAAAGGGCAAAAAAAAGAGGAAAAAATCACGAATAATGCGTTTGGTAATTGATGCTTCAATTATAAAATTGACGAGGAATTTTTTCAATTAAAACTTTCGAATGTTTATAGCACACGAGTACAGTACAGGATACACGTGGTAGATGAGTGTTTGACAATCACTCGAAAAGTTGAAATTGTAATATATGGTTTGGTTATCTCTGCCAATGGCAGACATTTTCTTTTTTTCAAAAATTCGGGACATTCAAATAATATGTATATTTTGCAGTTTCAGTGTCCTCAAAGCATAGTTGGCACATGTCCGATTGGTTAACCAATCAATTTTGTTTGAGTTGGTATTGTAGAGAGCAATGGTACCGAAGGCCGTCATGAACATATTATTATTCATTGCTAGAATCTCATCCATTTTTTTTTGTAAAAAATTTCTGGGCATATCCTTAGCAAATTTATGTATGCTTGTAAGAATGATTTAGCTGTATCATTATCTACCTAACAAGTAGGTCACAGAAGATTTCGGGGCCAATAAATGAAGACTGAGCACCAGATCTGACAAATTCAACAGCAGCTTCATCTTCTAGGTCCTGAGACCCATGTTGATGATATTTAATTTTGTACAACTAGCTGACGAGGAGAATGAAGACAGTTCCAAACCTGTTCCTTGGCTATCTGATAAAATGTTTATGTGTGATCTTTGAAGGTTTTTTCTGATGCACTCTCTGGCGGAGAACTCGATAACAAAACGTCTGCTTGAAGGTAGAATAGAGTATCCTAATGGCGCACACAACTTGTAGTTGGGGCCGAAAATTCAAAATCCTATCTCATTTGACATTTTCGGAGTAAAATATCAGTTAAGGGAATTGATAGTTATTCCAATCACTGCATTTGAGGAGGTGATAGAGATTGAGCCTTTTTGGGTTAGGTTAACACTATAAAATGCAATCGCTAGTAGACAACAGCAGGGCTTTAGGAAAGACGGAATTTTACCGAAAGCCGTTAAAGTTCGATAAGTATTCAGCGATGTCATCGACTTTATTTTATCCTTGTTACACCCCAAGAAAAGGTTCACGACCCAATCCGACTTCCCAATACAATTTTCACTGCAATTTTTTTGTGCGAATTTCACTGCGATTTTTAACTCCAGTTTTGCACTGTTGCGGCTTAATATAGATTCTCACTGGATAGTCCCTTTCAAAATCTAAGGTACCTGTACGGTTTTGCTGTGAGACGTAATGTTACTATAGCTAGCACGCGGTTTCCTCACCTCAATATTCATAAGGAAATATGGCGGTCACCAGATCATCAAACCGTCAACCAAATTGATCATGTTGCGATCGATGTAAGGCACTTCTCCAGTATTCTAGATATCCGAACATTCCGAGCGGCTAATATAGACTCGGACCACAACTCGCTTACGAACTGACGCTGCATAGGAGGATAAAGCGGCTCCTAAGCTCTATGATTAAAAGAGAAGGAAAGAGCATCGGGATCTCCTGAGGAAGAAGAAAGAGCATGAGAAGAGCGCGATCGAGGAGTTAGGGTCGTTCTACTCCAGGAACAATGTTCGGAACCTTTACCAAAAGGTAAAAAGAAAGTGTCAAGGCAACAAGACCCCAAGAGAGAACTGTAGAGACGAACAAGGAAACCTTGTATGTAGTTGGGTCACAGTTGGTGCTAAGGATATAGCAAAACCACTTCTGCAGACAGTTAAACGGCGACGACGACCAAAATTCCGCTGTCCATTCAACCTGGAAGATGAAAACGAAGACTTCTGTCCATCGACCAGTATAAATGAGGATAGCAATATCCAAACTCAAGTCCAATAAGGCCATGGACCGGAAGGCTTACTAGTCGAACAATTTAAGGCAGTGGGGAATGACTTTGGGGAGAGCATACACCAACTCATTTTAAAGATTTAGTTGGAGGAATAAATTCCTGATGAATGGAATCTCAGCATTGTTTGCCCAATCCACAAGACCATCTAAACGGCTCCAACTATAGAGGTATCAGGCTCCTTAACATTGCAAACAACATCGTGTCGGCCGTACTGTGTGAGACCCTGAAACGATTTGTCAACGAGCTGATCGGCCCCTATCAGTGCAGTTTTAGGCCCGGTAAGTCCACAACCGTCCAAATATTCTATTCTTTCTCTAGAATACACAAGATGTCCAGATCGCTGCTTACCATCTTTTTATCGGTTTTAAGGCCGCATATGACGAGCTATACAGAACTAGAGCTGTTGGCATAGACATCATTGACAGAACACAATGAGCTGACACTGGTGGGCTTGCCAGTATTGGAACAGAACCCGCAAGAATGTGTTTAGTTGTTAATGAGGGCAAAACCAAGTATATTCTGTCAACGTCGACGAATGGGGCAGGACGTCGCAATAGATAGCTACAATTTTGAGATAGGGACTTTGTCTACCTCGGCTCCGGTATAAACTCTGACAACAACATCACATCAGAAATCAAACAAAGAGTTACACTTGCCAATCTCTGTTTTTTTGGTCTCAGAAGGCAATTGAGTAACAAGGGCTGTTCAAGACACATTAAGGAGACTCTATATAAGAATCCCATCATTCCAGTCCTGCTGTATGGTGCAGAGGAATGGACGTTAACGAAGGTGGATGAAGATGTTCTTGGTCATTTTGAACGCAAGATTCTTCGGATGATTCTTAGTCCCATTTACGTTGACGGGATTTGGAGGAGGAGATTGAACAGTGAACTCTACGAGCTGTACAGTGACATTGACCTAGTCAGAGAAGTACGCATCAGTATTCTAAGATGGCGAGGACATTTAGAGCGAAAAGACATCAACTTCTGATCGGACGTTCACGAAAGGCCAGTGTCTTTATTTTAAAGATGATTTCACAGTCGTCTGCGTAACCAAGTAGTTGCAATGAGTTTTGCAAAATAGTGCCTGATTTGTTATCGTGGGAACTACGCACTATCTTCTCCCATAACAGGTTAAGGAAGCTGCAAGACAGCTCCTCACCTTGTCTAAGACTTCTAGTAGTGTTGAAGCCGTTGACGGAGCAGCAAGCTTTATCTATCCTGCATGGTTTAGGTTTAGGTTAGAGTGACTGTCTGCATAAGTGTGCAGACACAATTAGGCCAATAAAGGTGCATTCTGATGCCATGGATCGCACCATTTGGATACCCTTGCCTATTTAAAACAAACCAGAGCTTTAGATAAACCGAAGGCTCGAAGAGTCTTCGAATACAAACCGGGGGGAAAATGCAGTAGAAGAAGACCTTGCCTTAGGTGGTGCGCACAAGTGGAAAAGGACCTCAACCAACTTGCAGAGCGCGAATGAAGGCAGAAAGATCGCGCTAACTGGAGAGTTTTGCTGGATAAGGCCCAGGTCTACTCCAGATTGTCGAAGTATTTCATACGATACTTTAAACAAGAAATGAAAATCTTTCCTAATCATTGCCTTTTTAATTGTCTCTTTCAAAGTGTTACCAAAAGCTCGCTATATCTCTATAAAACCCCAAAGGGCTGTTTCCTTAACAACCAGAGATTTTGTTTATTCGTCAAATAAGGTCAAAAGATCTTTCAGGTTAATAGGAAAATTAATGTTTCGTCTAGGCAATTATGAATACTCTACTTCGTTTTATTTTCTGCCCAACGTGTGATAAGAACTGACGCGGAGTTCTCAAAGAAGAACGGACGAATATGTCCTGATATGTCAAAAAACATCTTACAAATAAAACTGAAGCAGATTCACAACAAGGACTTGTTTTAAGCCCATCACTTATAACGTCCATATGAGATCCATATGAAGGCAATCACTTGTCCTAGTCTACACCGGCAATTGTAGTCTACACCGGCAATTGTAGACTCCATAAGAGTTTTTCAATTTTTATGATCCTATCTTCATTCCAAAGCCGTCTACGTAGTGCTGGTCATTAATTTCTGAAAGTAATTTACGGAATGAATAATTTATTTAAACTGCTTGCTTCTCTCCTTCAAATAGTTATTTAAGTTGGGTGTGAATTGCGGTGCTTGTGGAATATCCACAAAGTGTTTTCAAAATTGCACTTCAGACACCTGTATTGCAGCAAAGTGGGTGAGGAACTAAGTGTTTGTATTAGCACCAATTTGGGTAGTTAAAGGGTGCTCATTGAATATTTATTTCAATTATTACCTTCGTTAGGAACAGTGATACTATTACTTAGATTGAAATTAGATCTCTCTTGTTCATTTATTTTGAACTCAAGAGCAGCAGAAAATATTTTGACATTAAACTCACAGTCTTGGAGACGGACTCGTATATCAATATTACTACCCCTGACATATTTCTCCATTCGTAGACCACTTCGCAGTTTAACGCCATCCAGTAGATATTTTATGAACACTACAGTTCCAGTTTAAATAATTATTCATACTCTCGGATGCACAGAGTCGACTATCACCCCTTGCAACGTAAGCAGCTCAATACATTATTCATGCAGGAAATGACTCCACTTATCGCAATTAAATACCATTTACGTCGAATACTACACAACTGTGAGGGCAGCTAGGATAATGTGAATTTAAAACACCCTAAGTATTTTGCAATAGAGTCACCAAACCATTTATACCCCGCTTAAGGTTAATTAAGATGCAGGTAATATAATCTAAGTGGATCTAGATAGAGTATAGATTGTAGATTGTTTTAGATTACAAATGAATAAGATGATAGAAAGTGCATGAAATAAATATAATCCAAAAATATTCAAAGGATACAGTGTAAAAGCTAAATGTGTAATACCAGTTGCCAAACAGACTAGTCCTTGTTAAATGCCACCGTCTACTGAACAATAGAATACGTTTCGCTCTAATTCTAAATTTTAGCGTAGTTTGCCAAGTAATACTACTGTTTAAAACTTTCCATTGCAATCCTTCAATTCTCACAATTCACCCCCAAGAAAATGTGTCAAATTAATTTCTATATATGTACGTACGTTCAAGGACACTGAACAAGGACCATTAAAACGAAAATTTGTTGATTCTACGCTCACTTTATCCATCTTGTTCTTCCCTGCTGCTTTAATTTACCCCCCAAAGTCATTAATCTATGTAAATTTGCCCTGCTCAAGCCATCTGAATCCTGGTCGCAGGATATAATGCACACAGAAGTGCAAGACCAATTGCCCATGTAAGAACAAAACTTTTCGCCCGACCGACACGAAAATTTATATCCCTCCTTTCATGTGGCAATAATTTTAAGTCGGGCAAACAAGAGCGCGTCCCGCTCTTACAAATGAAGCCAGTGCAGTGCAGTAATCGATATCCTGGGAAATCCCAAAAATTATCATACGCTTCCGTAGCCTGGCGATAATTTTCTCCAAGATTTTCAATTCTACGTACGAGTATCTATAGCCAGGGTAGTATGAAGTATCCTCGAGGTATTTTTCTTTATTTTTTTTTGTTTTTTTCTTTTTAAATCTCGTTTTTTCTGTTATTTCTATTTTTTTTTTTTTTGTGTTATCCTTGGGAAGGAAGAAGAAATTGAATTTTTTGTACACTTGTTATGCACTCTGCAGGATATCCTCTTTGTAGTTGTAAGCATCGGTTGCATACGTTGGCATAGGTTCAAGGAATTTTCATTTTTCTGGATATGAATCGATTATATGGACGAAATTGGATGCTGTGCTTTGACTATGTGGCTGGGTGTTGGGAGGGGATGGAGGACTAGTGTGTCTTACTTCGAACAAGGGACGATAACAGCACTCATGAATGGAGAACAATAATTTATGGGAATTTTGATGTAAACTTAAGAAAATTGCAGGATTGCAGTTTTCACAGTAAAGAAGAGATATCGAGAGAGGATAGAACTTAAAAGGGCTTAGGTTTTGAAAAGTCCTACAAAGTGCCTGGTTTGCCCTTTCTGTGTTCTTTGTGAAGAGTCGAGTGGATTTTTGGTTATATGTACTTGCTCGGTAGAGAGCTCAAAACTTTATTAAGTTATTGACCTTAATACGGTAAGTGTTCACTGAGAGATCCTTTGGAAAAAAAAGAAGAAAAGAAGATGTCCAAGAATTTTAGTTGATAAAGGACGTAAAGTCTTTGAAATGGATTATACCAGAGTGCAACTACATACATATGTATGTATGTTCACCAATGGAAAATAAGTTTAACCAAATGAATCTATCTATTCACATATGTACATATGCACATAATCCATTTTCTAGAGGGTTGGTAATGTTTCTCGCAGTAAACGCAAGACATGTGTAAAAAAATTTATTTATCATAAAAGGATGTCCAATTAAAGTAATTTTATTTTTTCAATAGTTTCACTATAGGAACAAGGGATGTAACGTGGAGCCAGGGTCTTCCAGCAAAAACACTGTTCAACGCACATGCAGGCTCCTTGCTAATTCTTTGTTGAGTGGCAAGAAAGAGCTTTTCCAACCACACACATATGTATGAATGTACATATATGATCCTCATTAACCCAGGATATAGGTGAATCAAGCAAAAAAGGCAAGTGACTTACTAGTACAATTATTACAAAGAACGGCAAGAACCGATTCAATCCAAATTAAGGGAAACGTACAACCTAAAGAAAGCAAATCATACGCCCAGAGGGAATCATTCGGTTTCATTGGTTACTCTTAAAGATCAAAGATAGTGAGGATTTGCCTCCTCTTTTATCCTGGATTGGATGCATCTTATGACGTAGTTTAGTCTTCTTGGAGCCTATTCGGTGTCACGCGTAATAATTATTGGCACGATATCATCTATTTACTCTTTGTTGATAATCTTATGAAGAAACTAGTAGCCCGGGTTACCAGCATGCACGAGTACCCTGAATAATCGTTGCCAGTAATACGCCTATTAACTAATCCACATCCTGTACACTTTTACGACTTTTTACGCGAGACTACCATTAGGGATTACTTTGCGGGCTGATTGGCTTTTACTCTACTTGGCTCTCCACCATTTTCTGTACTTAGTTGCTCAATTATCCTGCAAATTTTGCACCTATTGGTATGAACCGCGGATATTGGAACATGATGTGTTCTGGATCTTCTTCCTAGCTATCGCAGCACGGTTGTTCCCGTGACTGAATCTAAACAAGTATTTTCTGTATCTTCTGTGATCAGTTAGGAACTGTTCAGAAACTTTCCTTTTCATTTTTATGTTGTGCTGTAATCTCATCGATTTTGCCATTTTGACATTGAGATCTTCTTCTGGTTTAATAGCTCCTCCATGCTACGATACATGCAGGTTGATGTCTAGTGTAGATATCTACGCCACAGTATTATTTTATCCCATACCACCATTTCCTAAGTGTACTTGTGTTTGTAAGGCTAGCGCGTCTGGTGGCCGACCCTTTCTAAGGGACTATCCCAGTCCTGAAGAGGTCAGAGGTCTAGTACTCGTATTCTAGAACGAGTTCAACGTCTAACAGATTTTTTTATTATAAATACCAGTTCACTGGCCTATTCTGATAAGACTGGTAGGTAGATGTGACTCCATATAAACGGTCTACACACTTTTACACAGACGGTTCCAAAGCGTCTATAGGACGAATGACGATGTTTTCTCTTTATTTCTTTGCATCCTCCAGATCACTATAGCACAGTTCAGCTAGAAATAATGGCGATCAAGGAGATTTTGTCGTAATTAAGGTGGAATGCAATATCTTTTAATGACATTAGCAATTCAATTTCGGCGCTGCTATTAAATTTCTAAAATTAAAGTTCGCTCAAGCAAGTTACTTAATGAAATTTTGAATTTCTAACGATAAGAGAAATTGTTCTGACTCTTTTCATTAAATTTAAATTATTAGTCAAGTTAAACGCAAGTAAACAGAGAAACGTTTGCTGCGAAAAGTTTCTAGTGTCATGTTACTAGACAGATCTGGCCTGATCATAAGGGTTTTATTTTATTTATATCTTCTGGGTAAGAGATTGCATTTCAGCACAACAATAAGTGACATTAGCGAGTACATATTGGCTCAATGTCAGACACGAAAATACGTAGGCTTGACATCGAAAAAAAAGAAGAGATGACTCCTCATCTTCCCTACTCTTGTACAGCTTTCGTTATCCTGGCGAGTATCACAATGAACCTACACTAGCTTAAAAGTATTTGCGACCAGGCAGTCACTTGAATCTATACCCAAAGGTAGTTCAAAATCGGAACGGACACCGACGTACATATTAATTTGCATTCGACAGTTTTTTTGTGATGAATTCGGCAGCGCAGAGCTTGATATTTATTTTTCGTGGTGAAAACATTTGTTTATGTATTCAACTACCTCGAGTATTAAATTCTATTTAAAGAATTTTACCATACGTTATTTATGGTTCGATTTCCGCTTTCTCCGCTGTAGCTTTTCTTTTTTTTTTTCCCCGATGAACATTAATAGATACATATGTACATATGGTCCAAACTCATGGCCATCTTAAGGAACATTGTAATGTATTGTAATCTTTCTCAGAATTTTATACGTATATAGGTACTATGCCTAATGCGCAAAAAAGAATTCTATGGAACACACTACTCGATTTTCTAATGAAAAACTCTTTCCAGTTTCGACCACTAAGTGTATATAAGTGAAGAATTTCTGAAGCAGCGATTAATTGAATTAGATATTCCATTTGTAGGAATCGATCTGAAATTCTGGGAAAAAATCAAATCTAAGTAGATCCTGTCGTAATTCATTTATCGACAGGCAATAGAAATGGTTCGAGATAGAAGGCATAGAAATGGTCCAAGAAAGCAAATGTAACTCTTATGCATATTAATACATTTTTAATTATTTGCATTTTCGTACTTTCTCAAAGATTGCACATTCCATTGCAGTGCCCCATCTATAGTGCTTCCAAGCCATGCCATTGGCGAATATTTGGATATTCCTTTGACAATAGCTTTTATAATCAAATTTGAAATTCCTTCAGTGTCCTCCTGTAAAATAACACATTCCCGGAATATGTTTTCATCGTCCTTTGTCGAAAATCTTATACCGTTATACAACACTTTACTACATTTTCTCTTAAAATTATACCCTTTCACGTTAATATATTTATATAGATGCAAACTACAACACACATCACCCACATTATAGCACATCATTCCTTCCAACTAAGCCCCTTGATGACACACAAAATCTCCTGCTCTATCGACAGGATATTCACTTTGACACCTACAAAATAAGCAAACAAAAATACAAGTATCCTGCGTGCATTCTATTTGCATTCACTGCGATACCATTTTTCGCGATGCATATTTAAGAGTATCATTTTCAACTATGTCTTCTTTATTTAATACTCCTGCCAACACCCACTACCAAGGACAAATGGTGCCGTGACACATTTCCGTTGCTGCATTTGAATTTATAATAAAAGAAAATGGTGCACACATGAAAGTTCGTTTTTTTTTTTTTTGTTGCGTTAAGAGAGTTGCGATTCATCTTGCGACTTGGGAGTGAAGGTGAATTTTTTAAATTTCCATGCATAAATGAATACCTCTTAAGTTACGCCTTAGTCCTGGTGTGTGAAGGTGTAGTGCGAGAGCGAAATAGAAACTCTGTCGTTCGTGTTGCAGTTCTAGGATAACAATACAGCAGCAGGAGCAAATGTGAAACTTCCACGATGTTGAATGTGAATGTGGCACGAAGGTGAAGAATATGATTGACTTTGACGGTTAAGTGATTTTTCTTGTTGGACAAATCGAGTTTTAAATCTAAATCTAAAACGTTTCGTAAAAACCTTACAAATGACTGTCTGATTGTTTAAATGCAGAACTCAATCAAGATAATTTGCAATCGGTGAGGGTGTTACCTTTATAGCATGTTGATATCTTTGAATGCAATCTTGAATTTAAATAGTTTATACGATTGGAAGTAGGTGCACGACTTACACTAAAACCGCTAGAACATTTTGCATCTTTTGAGAAATCCTAAGATGACGGGATGCATTGGTAAAAGTTCATTGTGAAATGTTATGAACATTCGATATCCCTAAACAGATGGTTGAGTAGATGAATTCAGCAAAGATCTGTTGTGCAACTATCCTAGTGCCTATATAAGAACAATGCTTCTTATTCTAGTTCTATAGTCTCTAATAGACTATCTTAAATTTTTGAGTTGATGAAGGTAGAAAGAATCCATCTCATCTCTCTTAGTTCCTTGTGAACCTATGTTGGTGACCAAATAGGGGCGTTGGACCCAGTTCCTGTAGGCACTGGATTTCTTTCTTACTACTCGTTGGTCAATAGGACCTCCAACTATCGTGATGTTATCAGAAACCTGAACGGATTGTATAGTGAAACATCAGATATGTTCTAGAAGCAATGTCTTCCTAGTGTTCTACTTCTCAAGTGGCATAGGCAGTGCCAGAGGAAGTGCGCTGTACCCTTGTAAGGCTGTTCATGATCCCAGGCTTAGGTTTTGTACATGTGTTCTGGAAGTAATGTCTTCCTAGTGTTCTGTTTCTCGAGTAGCATCGGCAGTGACAGAGGAAGTGAGTTGTTCCCTCGTAAGGCTGTTCATCATCACAGGCTCTATATACATACGTACCTCGTTGAGTACAAGGTTCATTATGTGGCTCCGTAGGAGATTATTGGTTCTTGTTTTTTGGTATCTTTCTTTATTTATTAAAGGTGGTAAGCGAGTTCCACGTATAGTTGGCTGTCATTAGGATCTCACGTTTAACTCGCCCCTGAGGTTACAGAATGGAGGCTTAGTCGATTGAAATGCTTAATTTGATCTTCTGACTTATGCTAGGTAGGTAGGTTTGGGGGGTGACTACACTAATAAAGTATGCAGCCTCACTCGGATCTCAACGGATCCATTGTGTTCCCCGGTGTGAGATACCTGAAATAAAACAAGAATATTTTTACCAAAACTTAGTCCACGTTGGAAGCGGCCCTCCTAAACCATCCGGTTTTCATGCTGAATTTTAGGATGGTTTTAGGTGGCGTGTTAGCTAGTTCGTTGAGGTCGCTGAAAAATAACTTTCCAAGGGTCGAATATCTTTTTCTAGTGAGGCCATTGAATTGTGGCCTGTGAGGATACCTATGAGGAGGCTCAACTGTGGTCTATTCAGCGATAGAAGTTCCCTAGTCTTTCTTCTGTTGTTTTGGGCCCAAAGCCTCCCCGAGACACGTCATGAGGAGAGTGTTCTCCACCTTGTGTTGGCCATGTTGACAAAGTCCAGGGTGATTTTGGATATGAGGAGGCTAATAGGCGTAAGAACTGAGTGGTCTACTGATAGGTCTATTCTGATCCTTTTCTCGCTAGCTCATCGACCATTTCATTCCCGTGGAGGCCCATGCGTCCCGGAATCCAGTATAGCGTGATGTTTTGCTTTGAGCTGAGGGATTTGAGTTCCTCTTTACATCTCTTGACCAATTTAGAGTTGGTTGAGATGAAGGTAATGGCTTTAATGGCTGCTTGACTGTCTATGTAGAAATCGATAGGTACGTTGTTATTCAGAGCGGATAAGTCCCGGCAGGTCTCGGTTATACCATAAACTTGCGCCTAAAACACACTAGCGTGGTTGGGGATTTTCAAGCACCGGGCGATTGGAGGTGCCTCTGAAAATATTGACTTTTGCTACTTAAAATACAAAAATAAATAAAATAAATTCCTCCCTACTTGGAAAAGTCCTGGAGAATGGTTTTCAAAATCGAGATTTGTGTGATGCATAGTCGCTGTATATATCTTTACCGACGAGTAATCCTTAGAACTTGTTCTTGTCCTTCGAGGTTTCAGTTAATTGGCTAATTCTCAAGCCACCCTTAGCAACAAACTCAGAAAGGTCTAGGTGTAGCATTTTAAGAATTCTTTCCTCTGCATCAATTGACTAAAACCCACAGCAAGGGCAAAACGACTGCTCCTTGTGACGTGTCTGTGGATGCCATCACTTTTAAATTGCAGTCATCTACATTCCCATTTATATTCCTTTTCTTGAGCAGACTCATGTTGCGTTGTGGAGATGACACTACGGTCAAGTGTGCTACGCATGTAGACGTTCATTAGTTTGCGCTTGTTTTCAAAATGAACTATTTTAAGCTAATAGGTCTGAACTCTTTCGTAGTGATCTAGATAGATTTACTGGCGTTTGTGATGAACGCCACTTTTTTCTCCCTGCAGGCTTACAGTATGTATGTAGCTGCATTTAAGACTGTAAATAAATAATCTATTGAGGACCAAAGTAATTTGTGTGCTGCAATATAATGGGGAAGATTCCATCATCTCCGGAGGATTTGATGGGAGAGAATGTAACAATCGCCAAGTTCTTTCGTCTTCAGTTATCATCTCTTCTGGTCGATTCTGTTACTGACAAAGCAACATCCGCACTTGAATTGTCAGTTTGACTAATGGAATATCCCGGGAGGTGTAGATGCTCAAGGAGTCTGAATAGGACCGCGTCCAAATTTCAATGAAATATTAAAGATACTCTTCTTATAGCTTACCTTACAAGTTATTGACTCTAAATTGAAATGGCAGTGATATTCGAAAGACAATAAAAAAATATGGCAGTTAAATGCCGAAATTACCTTCATAAGTTATTCTCTTCAAAATCACATATAAATCACACTTACTATATTTAATAAACCGTCGCGCCGCGTCCTCGAGTTAAACAGTAAACTCAGTCCTTCCATAAAAACACATTATTCCCACAGTTTTTCTTGGTTAAGTGCGCATAAAATGTGAATTGCAACATTAACACACTCAAAGGTCACCCATCAGTGACGGAATTCATCCGAGATATAGCAACATTCAGTTGCCATTTTGGCTTGCATTCAATCCAGCAACGAACTTGCTGAATCCACCCGAATGTCATTTTATTATCAGCTTGACCAGAAATGAGTGATTCAGTGGGTTTTAAGGTGATCAGTCCCGTTTTTCGCTTTCGGTCGGTTGGCTTGTGTCCTCAGCGTGATTGTACATGCGGTACGTTTGCGGTTAAATTCAGTATTTTACGCGAGACATTGCATTACATCATATCTGACGGGTATCTGGTTGAATTTAATATCATGAGGGAGGAATGTTTATAGTGAATACGTTTGCAGTTAATATTTTCGAGGGCAAAAGTCCTCGGAGCCACCATTTTATGATTATTCACTGCAATGAATTGTGATTGTCTGCCAAGTAGTGACCATTAACTGTATTCTGTGGATTATGGAGATCTGTTATCGTCTCCCTCTCTCTCTTTCTCTCTCGATGACGTGAAATTGGAAATGTCAAATGGAATGAATTATATGCCATGTATGTACATGTTGGAGGTTGTTATTACTATAGAAGTAGTTTTTGGCAAAATTGTTTAAATATCCATTATAAAGGAAATTGTCAGTGGTTTGTTTTTTTTTTAAAGTGACATTTCGTTGATTGTTCGATGACAGGAATTTCGATGAGATCCGCTATGGAATTTGACCAAGAGAAGTGAAGTGATGTTAAGAATGATTTATTTGTACGACTGGACATAATGAATTTGATAGTATGTATCTTTAAATGACACTACACGTATGTATGGCCTTTTTGAGCTTATCTCACTTTAAACTATTTACGTGCAGTAATTGGAAATACAAGCACGAAACCAATATTGTTATGACAAGCGGCCACAATTCTATTCTATCTTTGGTACACACTCCTACCTTATTCTATAACAGCAATTGTTTGCGCATATTTCAATCAGTTTTTAAATGAATCTTAAACGCAAAGTTTTACAGAAAACAGGCAAACACCAATAAACACAACAAAAAAGAGAATTAATTGGAAATAGATTGGCCGCAGTGTCAGTATCTGGCGTTAGTAAATGACCTTGTCTGACCATCGAAAAGTTCACAAATAGAATACAAGTAATCGATAAATAGATAGGATGTTTGGAAATTCCGATGATTTTTGGGAAATTCCAACCCACATACATAAATATTGTATATTCTGATATGTAGGCAATAGAATAATTCAATTTCGACTGCGCTGTAGTCAGAGATGTTCTGTCGAATTCGTTAATATTATGTATCTCTTTATCCAAAATATTTATGTGATTATATATTCTTTCAGACCGCAAACCTTTACGCCGTTACTAAATGTATAAGTGGGCTGGGTGATGACTCCACAGCTATAGTATCTCTAGCCGACACCCAGCACACCATGATGTAACTGATCTAATCGTGTAAATTATTGCAGTTCAAAGTGAAGTGATCCATTGATAGCCTCCGACATTGGTACTTTATTAGTCAGAGCGGTTTCAAAGGCATTTACAAACTAATTGATCTTTAATATGAGTAGCAATGCCATGCAGAATCTAGTCGAATGGCTCCAGTAGACTGTCCTTCAACTTCTGGAAATTGCAACGACAAGCAAACCATATTATTTGTAACCACTTTCTCAGTATGCCATCTGTCATATCAGTCAAATGCTTAATTGCCAGTGAGTGTCTGAACTTTTCGCGGTTGTCTGAAAATGTCTAAAGCGATCTGCTGAACTCTCAGTAATATAATCTAATAGTCTTTATTAGTTATGGTCAATATTTACAATATAAACAATATTCTACTCAAGTAAAGTTTTACTAGTAGTGCATTATTGAATACGCCATTATAAACACCTTTTTCTAGAGTAAATCATTCCTACCGCACCACGAGCTGTCTCCCACTTGCATGTGTAAATTCTTCGTTTTCGCCTGACTTGGTCAGAATTCTTACAACCCGCGACCTATAAGAAAAATAAATTAACAAAGACGTTTCCAGTAAAGTCTACGCATTCGATACTTACCTCATCACTTTCACCAGGTGTAGGATACAATTTATCTATTACATAGCCCTCAGGTAGTATTACTTCATCGCTATCGTTGACATCCTTAACGTCTAATTCCGCCTTTTCAGGATTAACGCTTGATGGATATCCATATGTAAGAACGACCAGTGCTAGCAGAAAGACTACTTTGATTGCCATGTTGTTTGAGTGAACTAATAACAAATGAACTGTTGCAATCGGGTTTTATATGAGTAGACCGTTGAAAATATTGCATAAACAGAATTCTGCAAGTTAATCAATTCATGGGGGAAATCGAACTTTAGTTAGATAAGAAACTTAAATTTTCCCAGCTTGTGGAATTTCACATTTTCTTCGACGTGGAATTATATATGTACGTAGGTTGTGTAGGTATGAATGGTTTTGCCCAGTCCAATCCAGTTTATTGGTTGGCTTTCCAGATCAGTCGCTTTGCGTATAGATGAATATGCCAATCTTCCCAAGTTAAGGATTGTGAAAGGATGAGTTGTTGCAAACGAAAATAAATTTAAGGCATTTGACTCCAACACTCAGAATATGCACCATCGTTTGACTAAGCACGACGGTAAAGCCAAAACCACATTTGTGTGGTGTGGTGTGTCGCTGTGTGTTATGACACCATGGCTTTAATGCATTTCTGATGGCTAGAAACACACTTGTCTCGTGTGGTGTGTCGCGGTGTGGTGTGTTGTGACGATATCCATTGTTTTTCGATTTGCAACACATGGCTCCCCGGCGCTATGACGCATCACGACACACGAGACAAATGTGGTTCTGCTTATGACGCGTCATTACACTCCGAAACGTTTGTGTACATGCATTCGGTTGTACGGATTGAATATAAAAATATTGTTTTAAAACATGCACTACAAAATGAGACCTGTATGCGCTGGCGTCACAACACACCACACGAGATAAGTGTGCGCAGTCAGCGTCGCGACATGCCACACTGCGACACACCATACGAGACAAGTGTGGTTCTGGCTTAAGGATGATTCACAACTAAGCAGGTTGTATGAAAGTTGGTTATAATTGATGAATTGTGGATTTTGCTAGCGCATGGTTTATCGAGCAAATGTGGAGATCTATGGACCGTTATTGTAATAAATTTGATTCATTGTGGAACCATGTAGCATTTAACCTTTGAATTTTAGGAAATAGCTTGATATCTTAAAGTGCGTGCAATAAAATGTACGTCGGACTGGAAAGTTTTATATGTGACCTCCATTTCATAGATGGATAACTTTGGGTCTTGCCATATTCCTGAAAAAGAAGTTAGAGATTATAGCCTCTCATCTGGTCAGAATCTTTATAGCATCTTTGGCCCTTTGCTACACGTCCATCTCCAAAAACTAAAGTTGATGTTTGTACCTAAACCAGGAAAAGATCTTAGTATTACAAAGCGATATAGACCAATTAGTCGTACACCTTTATAGTTGACAACATTACATCAAATCTATCCACTTCATCAACCAACATGCATATATCAAGTCAAGTCAAGTCTTGGTGAAGAAGTGATGTGGTAACAGCCCTCCACAACGTAGTTCTTCAAGTATTAAGAAGCAGTTCTCATCTTCTTTTTGGATATAGAGGTTTTAGGAAAGGTAGAGTATAGAAAGGTACTTCTTAAGTGCGAATTTTGTCTCCTCTGTTATGGATACTGATGGATGAACTAAAGCTATTGCAAATGATCTCAAGTAATGGCCTCTCAGTATCTTACTGGATATTCAAGAAAAGCAAAAGGGAACATATGCTATTCAATTGGATAATAACAGCAGATCTAACTATAGAAATATAGAAAGGTTGAGTCCGGAACAGGATTGCTCAAAGGGAAACTCTTCCTCTTCTGTTGATGGATGAACTTCTAAAACCACAGGAGGGTAATGAGTTTAAATGTTTAGCATATGCTGATTAGCTTACAATCTCAATTACGAGGAAACATCTGAATATAGTGCGCATGAGTTGGGCGGACTGCTGAGGATTGGACGTCAACCCGAAAAACCTGATATAGCATTTTTCACGACAAGATACAAGATAATGTAATTCCGGACTGTTTTTGGGGACGTAAAATTTTACCTAGAAAACAAAGGAATCTGCGTGTCATCTTGGACAACAAAGTAACTTAAAGAAACAATCCAGAACACAGAATCACAAAAGCAAGAAGGGCATATTGTGGGCATATTTGTGTTAAACAAATAAACGGTAGCCTTTCACTTAGCAAATACTAATACCAAATAATAAATGAATTTCAAACAACTACACGAAATCGAAAGTACCTTTCCGTCTTACATCTGTAAATTTATACTCTTAGGCGTAAGTCAACTTTTACAGCATGTATTGTGTGTTAACACTATAAGGGTATTTTTAACACCTTGAGAGCTCTGTATAAGTACCATGTCGAATGGAAATACTACAATTATTGCATTATTCACGGAGCAAGTGCATGGTTTTTGGTAACTTCTGATGATGGTGATATTGGTAGTGAGGACTATCATATCTGGTCACCGATTCGCCTGAACAAGAACATTGAAGATAACTGCTTTACATACGAGAGCTCCCTAAAACATATAGCCTCAGAAATCCACCTTCCCTAGCTATCAGAAAAAACTGATGACTCTTGGATAACCTCCAGTACTGCATCACTCGATTTACTTATGAATTCTCACTTCTCTAAATGCTACGATTACATATATTATCCTACAGAAGCCCCTGCAATATCAGTATCTGGCAGCTGCACTCACATTGGCAAAATTTTTTGGCTATACGCAACCTCAAACCATATAAATCGTCAGGGCTAGACCAAATTCTTCTCAGCTAATCACAATCCTTAAAAGTTGCTTGGATTTGATTCATATCCCTAAATCTTGGACGAAAGTAGGTAAAAGCTCACATTTCAAAGATCTCAGACCCATAAGTTTACCGTCATTTCTTCTCAAAACTATGGAGAAACTCATTCACACCCGTTTTATGGCCCCAAAAGGGTTAACAGTTTTAAGATCGGCGTAGTATCCCGTGAACCGTACACTTCTCTATTCTAAACGACCTTCAATTCTTTGCACAGGACACCGTAGTCGGTTCCATTCCACAATTTCTGTTCGACAAAAACTTTGAAACCGATATCTTCTTTAGGCTGGATTGGGGGGGGAACTTGGGCTTCAGAAGGAATCCATATATACTACGCTTTCGAATCTACCTGTAAAGGGAAATTAATTAATTTGACAAGTCTCTCTCAGTCTAGTCGGTTGCTTTTAATGCTGTAGAACAAGTTCCAGATCGTTCTGCGAGTAATTTTTGAGGATCGTAGAACCTTGTCGTATCACAATGGACCAACATTGGTGTAAGTGCGCCTGCGTCTAGCGCAGCCTGCCATGCTAACCAAACCAAACTAATGTAGCTTTGATCTCGTGATGTCAATATGATGATCTTGCAAATAGTGCCCAGACTCGTTGAGCACGGAAAGCCCAGATAATCCACCAAATCCCAAATACTCGATGTATTTGGATGAATCATTAAAGTCCTCTAGTTCGTGATGGCCCATAAATGTTAAATCTCTCAGAGATTAAATTGCATCCCAGACAAAGACCATCAATCAACTAAAAAATAAACATCAAACCAGGAATGACATCCAATGTAAAATATCTTTCGCTTCATACAAGTAATGAAAGAATAACATTTTGTGTATACAACCGGATATCAGCGAGTTTGTGCAATATCCCTAGAAATATCCGCATTAATTACCAATACGCCATCCAACGTGACGCATAGTACTTTAACCGTTGCAGCTAGCAACCACATCAACCTCAATAACACCAATCAATACCCCGCCACCATAATTGAACGCCAAATTTTACGATGAGGTGAGACGTTTAAATGAATTTGCCTTCACAAGCATGACTGGGCGCCCATCGATACCTGAAATTACATCCTTATGACCCACATCCGTTTTCCTGCTTCGTCCGTTTAATATTAAATTACACAACTAATTGTTATAATTTTAGCTTACCTCCATACCATGCAACTAGGTGGCAGCTTCTTAATCCTTGTCAAGGATGAATTACTTAATGAAACCTCAAACCAATTATGCTAGGTTGAAGTGAAACTTGTGTGTGTGTGTGTGTATGTGCATGTAGGTACTGCAAAACTCTTTTACAGGATGCAGCTAATTGAGGCAAATAATTTAAATCTTTTTGGCAGTGAGTACTGTGACTAAACGAATACCAACTCTTAAATGACGGCGTAATTAGTCTCTGTGATTAAACGGCGTAAATCCACTTTTACTGCAATCTGAGTGAAGGCTAACTAGGGCAGTGGAAATTAGATTGGTGGGACGGGAATTACGATGACTTTGACCTACAAAGTTGAGTTTTCAAATGAATGTGAACCAAAGGAAACTATTTTGAGGATGATCTTGCTAATCGCTGATTTTTTGGATTGAGATGACTAATAGTACCATATCCCGAATAACTAAAGAGATTTTATGATTTTGTATCAAATCACCATTGCAATTGATCAGGGCGGTCTCGGGTTATTAATTGCTCAAAACATGACAAGGCCCAGTAGAGCAACACTTAAGTTCATAATGAAGTAGTTTCTTTACATCCTAGAGTGCTCATCGGGCAACTAACTATATGTGCAGGCAAAAAATTTAAGTGCAGACGGACTAGAGCTCTATGTCTAGATTGAAAACGTTGGACAACAACCTTCGTTACTGAATATTCTATCGCTCCTAATATCGACATAACGCTTCGTATAAGAAACTATGACATGTTAAGGATTTTCTGGCTATTGTACCCAAACAAAGAAAGGATTTTGGAATGTGAAGACCCTCCTCGACTCAGAAAGTGAAGGTCCTTACAATGCCGGATTCATCCAATTCGATCAAAAGTTCATCCAATATAGGCTGGATATTTTGACCGTAGGGCATAGATACATGTTGCTTAGAGGCGGGCGAGTACCAGTCTCATACGCGTAACGCGGTACTACTCTGTCTGGCAAGACCATTCGCAAACTGGTACGACTGTTGCTAACATGAAGAGCATGAAAGGGTCTAATTTACTTGTAGCCTTATGGTGACAGGATTTTAATGGCCAGAATTGAAATATTATCAAAGTGACTGTAGAATTAAATTCCAGAGATTTGTTTTTGTTTTTTTTTTTTTGAAAGACCCTTGCCCATATGGCTGACACTGCGACCTAAGAAGCTCTATTGTGTCAAAGGGTAATACTAAGCCAAGACACGTTCCACCTCCTTTACGAAGGATAGTACGTCCTTAGCAGCTTAGAGGATTCGTCATCTTCTAAGCAGAACCTACATTCCGTTTCTGGGCACAGATTGCGTTTGTTAAGGTGATAACGCAGGCCGCAGTGGCCTGTGAGAAAGCTCACCAGCTTCCTGATGCTTTCCTTATCTAGATTAAGGATTTCCTTGTCTCAGCCTCGGAACATTTTCCCAGTGGGCCAGACGAAGTTTTAATCACCGCTGTGGCGGTAGCCCAGTTGACACCATAGTAAGGTTCAGGCCCTATGAACGCAGATTCTGAGGCAGCACAGCCAATGTCGTTGCCTACAATTCCTTGATGACCAGGGACCCAACCAAGTTTCACCCTGTTCTGTCTGACAAGAGATTGTAGTGCATCGCAGCAGCATTTAACTGATATAGAGTCCATTAAATTAGACGACAGCGCTTTAAGTGCTGCTATCTGGAAAGAAATACATATATTCTAGCGCCTTTAATACCTGTATCCATGTTTATCTTAGCGCAGATCACAATGGCATGGAGTTCAGCCTGGAAAACCGTGGGACAGATTCCCATAGGTATGGAGACTCTGGTGTTGGGTCCAAAGACGCCAGAACCGACTCCAGTTTCCATCTTTGATCCGTCTGCGTACCAGATCAGACCTCTAGGGTCCAGTGTCGGAACACCATTAGACCAGTTTGCACGGGAGAGATCCCAACAACCGCTTCTAAAGCTGCCGTAGGGCAGGTGTGCATGGCACCCGTAATGTCGAGACATGTAATTCTTTGAAGCTTCTGAAGCTTCGTTGCCGTTGTCCGTTCAAGAACTTTCGGCCACCAAGCAATGGCCGCGTACGTGATAATGGACCTCACCATCATTGTATACAGACAATGTATCATTTTTGGACTTCGACCCCAAGTTCTGCCGTATAGGCGTCTACTGGCCCACATGGCTCTAGTGGCGCGCTCAATGGCGGATTTGATAAGAGAATTCCAGCTAAGCCGTTTATCAAGGATGACACTGAGATATTGAACCTCACTGGAATAGACTAAAGTGGTGCCTTTGATCGATAGGTCCTAGATTGACCAATCTTCTTTTTGTAAAAGGCACTAGAACGGTTTTGCAAGGGTTGATGGATAGTCCTTCTCTGCTGCACCATTCTAACACGTACCTATAGTAAAACACATTGTACAACACTAGAAATGGTCGTACTGTGTTTACCACTGATAAAAATTGCATAACCAATGGCGATGTAGCCTAATCTCTGAAGATCGACTAGGAGATTGTCGATGACTAGTGACCATAGAAGAGGAGAAAGGACTCCTCCCTGGGGACATCCCTTAACTGCGATCACAGACACTGACACTCCTCCAGAGGAGGAAGTAATAATTCGACTTTCCAGCATGGCCCGTATCCATTGGGGTCGAATCCTCGATACCTCTGCTACTAATTGCTCTTGCTATTGAGTCGTAGCCAGTGTTATTGAATGCGCCCTTAATGTCAAGAAAGGCACACAGAGCTATTTCCTTGGAACGTATAGTTCCTTCTATCTTCTTCACAAGATAGTGAAGAGCACCTTCTGTTGATTTTCCTTTTCTGTATGCAAATTGACTTAAGTGCGGAGTGATAGACAAATCTAGCCGACCTCTAATATGAACGTCAATGAGTTTGTTTTGAGAACAAATGATGTTAGACTTATAGGTCTATAAGATTTTGGTAGCTCACTAGGCCTATAGCCTGGTTTGGGGATAAAGATTACATTTACCTGTCTCCAGTATATCGGGATGTAACCCCAATTGTAGCTGGCTCTAAATAAAGCAATGAAACCCTGTAGGATGAGATCAATTACCTTCTGCAAAAGCGCCGGGAATATACCATCACCGCCGGAGGCCTTAAATGGTTTGAAGAACGCTACAGCCCAGTTGACCTTATCCGATTGTGGATTCGTGCCGCTACATGTCATGCAATGTTTTCGCAGCATTTCCTCCATTTAGCACGTTTAGATCGTCTCAGTTCTGAGTTCTATTCTGTAAGAGCGAACCTGTATTCGTCCCAACCCTTCGTGCGTTTAACAACATTGAAGAGTTTCCTTAGTTCTCCAGAGATAGATCAGATATGGTTTTAAGAATCACGATCTAGACAAATGCAATGACAACTGTGAAAGTTTCTTAAGTTTTGCTATGTCAATTGCAAACGATATGCCTTTCGCTACTCCAGAAGCAAAAAGGAGCGAACCAGAGTCTCTACATCATATGAGGCAGCAGAAGATGCGCTCCTTCATTTCGAGTAATTTCAAGACAAGTTCGATCCTACTTTTGCGATTTCCATTCGAAAGAAGAAAGAAACCTTTGCATTATGTCGCCAAAGATCTTCTGATGAAAATCGAACTCTCTGTAAACTGCAACGTGCAAAATTCCTGCAGAACAAAAACAAATAACATAAATAGTTCGCAGCAATGTTACCTTCATCAAACCTCATCAAGACCATCACCATCAATAAAATCAGCCAGTATAATATGTACAATGCTTCATTGATTTCAAAGAAGCACGCTTTAAGTGCGATTCATTGGATGAAAATGAATAAACATTCCTGCAGGACTTCAGAAGAACAGATTCCAGTAAGCACCTGTCAGACATATCTTAACTCTTTACAATTTTAATTGCGTAAGAATTCAATGACGCGTTGAAATTGATTAAAAACAAGTATCTTGTTACTGAAAAATTAAGAGATGCAAACCAAAAGTTAAGTACTTTTGACTGAGTCTGTAAACAAGATACTTAAGTGCGACGACTTGGATTTTTTTCCATCTCCAAGGAGGGAAGGGAATTATACTTGTTCAAAGGTAAATATGTAAAAATAAAATTTCTTGCCAATTCAGGATTAAAATTTTATACTCATGATGTAGACACCTCTTATATGTGGGATTCGAATTTGTTGGTTAAGTCTGAAGACTTGAATGAGTGGGTATTATTGTTTTATACTTTCAGTTGGTGTTGAACTGTCTCCATTTCATTGAGCTTATTCCCAAGTGCTGTAGAATAAAATCAAAGAACTCACTTAAAGTTTTTGTAATATAATTTCAGGTTTCTATAAATAGTTTTCTTTTACAAAAAATGGACTGTATTTTACTATCTCAATAAGAAGTTTTCTCTTTAAAATTACTAATTTACTCGCAATCCTGAATTTCCGCTTCGAATTACATACTTTGCCAGACATTTATGGTTTCCAAACACACAGAATAACTTCTTTCCTTAAATAAAAATATCAAGATAAAAACACTTAATTTCACTGAAAGGACATCATCTTAAAACACCAAGACTTTTACCTGGCGAATTCATTACATTAAGAAGTTTTCGTTGCGCCTTAGATACTTCTGGAATCAATCGGATTTCCGTCAGAAAGGCCACTATATACTTGTATTTGCCATGGTATTACTTTATCCAACAAATACCATGGGAATTAATGTAATCTTCTTCTGATCTCAAAGTTTTACATCCTTGCCTTTCTTTTATAATATACTTGTGTTTCAACCAGTTGGTTGGAAATAATGAAAGTGTTAAAGCCAGAAGCCAAGAGCCAGGGGCCAAAGACGGAGAGCGCTTGAGTGATGTGGGACTGCGTTTCACCTTTTCCCACCTGACATGAATTGTAATTAGCTAATGCACTCGGTTCCTATTATGCCAGTAGAAATGTTTTTCTTCTTTAACTTTTCTTGTTGGTATTAGTGGGATACCTTTAACTCCTCGTAGTGTTTCATTGTTATGAATTTTAATGATTCTCTCAGTTAATTAATAGGAAACTTATGGATCTAATTTAATATTACGTTTGGATTGCATTTGGAAATGGGGGAGTGTTTGAGTAGTTTTATAGGACTTCTATGTTCTTGTCGTACAGAATAGTCCAGGGACTAGTTGTTTTTAAGGATTTTGTCTGAAGATGAGAAGGGTCCTTTGAGAAAAAAAATATTCGGTGAACATGAGTTTTCTCTTAGAAAAGAAACCTAGAAGAGACAAATGACTGTGGAGGTGCATATGAAAGTGGTCATCTTAGACAAAGTTTTAAAGCTGCAATCCAATCCACAGTTGGACTTAATTTCGATGGTTAGTCGGGAAACATTTGGATTTAAGTAAATTTGTACAATGCAGCTGGCAGATACATGTAGACTTGATTCACCATCATTGATGACAAGGCATTTGGGAGAACCTCCATTGCATGCCATCCGGTGGAGGAGGTACTGGTAGTAAAGATCTTACTTTGAACCAGTGACTACAAAGTGCTCACTTTTTTCAAAATGATCACTTTTGGCTATTCTACATGCCCAAAGATTGATTTTTAAAATTTCAGCACGTTTTAAGAGACAGACAGCGTTTTACGTACCTTCAACAGGAATGTAAGTTTATTCGGTTTAAACATGACTTTTTGGGAGTGAGTCAGTTGAGGTATTTGGGCGCCAACGAATTAGCCCCTGAAGATAGTAAAATTGTTCCGCTCTACTCCGAAAAGCCGGATTAATGCTATCTGAAAAGTACAACGTTAGTCTAGTTTCTTGGCAGCATCATGGCGAAACGATTCTTTCAGATAGATTACGAGCTAAAGTAAAGAATATCATGATAATGCAGGCTTATACCCAATGAACCTTTCCACTGAGGATGTAAAGGACAAGGTTTAGAACCACCTAAGCATTGTCAACAACGCAACAATGAACGAAAACTTCTGTATCGCAATGAAAGACCTGACTATCCAGATAGGCACCGACAATCAATGGCTCAGAGATGTAATGGATAAACAGGACCTTGAAGAGAGCAATAACAATGACGATAATCTATAGGTCACTAGGTTAACCAGAAACTCAGTTGGGTTTAACTTGACGGGTATATGGAAAAGGTGAACGATCATCTTGCAATAAGTTTTAGAAACTATCTCATGAACGTCCAAAACATATGAGGAGGTGATTGAAGAGGGCATTTGATAACTACCATATGTTAGCCACTCTCAAAGTGCGTATTGCATCAGTTAGAGGACTCCGAAATATCAGTACGATGCGTAGGTACAACAATGACAGACTAAAGAAACTTCTAGTGCGCCAACAATTAGTGGACCATATATCGCAGTCTAATGTCCTTTTTCCACTGTTATTAGTGATAAGAGATGTGAAGAACTGAGGGAATTCAATGGGCTCTAACACCTAAATTCAAAAATTTCTCGGCCGTGGGTTGAACAGGATATAACCAACAGAATAAACAAGGCAAATTCCGCTTCGGCCAAGTTGAACTATAACTTGGAGAAGTACGTTTCTTTGGCTCGTCCGCAAATTGGTCGGTTTTCCAAATCTGGAAATCATCGTTATGCCAGCGTTGCTGCCTTCAGAGGTCAAAAGGGAAAAAGACTGGTCATTAGGATTGGGTAGTCATCTTAACCGATTTTTGATACAAAAATAGTTGTCTTAAGTGTAGAACTATGTAAAATGTATGTTGCACCGGAATGCCAACTGGTACTATCTATCAAAAAACGAGATTAGGGCGTTGAATATGCCCATGGATGGAATAAAGAGAATGCGTATTACCGAAAGGTATCACAAAACTCTTATCGGAGATGGAACTCTTCCGGAAAAGAAGATTGAAGATATAATCATTTTCAAGGATGGCTCCATGATGGATGGCAGAGCGGGCGCAGTATCTTCTCAGAAGAACTGGAACTGGCCTGTCATATTAGTCTGGAGAAATATACCTCAGTCTATCAAGCCGAGATGATTGCTCTGTTGCATGCGTTGGATCACCTGAAAGAGGTTCAGGTTGAGGGTAGCAACGTTACCACAGTTCTGGACAATCAATCAGTAATTAGTTCGCATGGAGCAAGCAGATATCAATACATGACTGGCATTGAAATGTGCTCATAAGCTGAGTGCTCATCTCGAAATGAGATGACACTGCTCTGTGTAAGAGGGCACATAGGGACTGAGGGGAACGAAAAGGCGGACACACTGGCATTGCATTCGCTGCAATTGGCATAGGGATGGTAGAACACCTGATTAGCAACTGGGCCGTGGCGGACCATCAGAGAAGGTGGTAAACCATGGAAGGTTGCAGGCAGACAAAAATGGCTATTAAAATGCCGAATGGCACCACTCACAGAGAGGTTCTAAGCTTAGGGGGAAGAACACTGAAATGGGTGGTAGCGTTATCTACAGGTCATGGGAATTTCGGGTATCACCTAAAGAAGACGGGTCTTCTGAAAGACGACACATGTGAACTATGCCTGGAGGAAGTCGGGACGGCAGCACATATGTTTTGTCAATGTCCGGCGTTAGCTAGCAGAAGAAGGGGGGTCCTGGGGAGCCACTGGGTAGTAACATAGAGGATGAACCAGGTTTCTGTTAAACAGATGCTAGCGTTGACACGAGGAATCAAAGCCAGAGAGGAACTGTGGCGAAATCCAGGGAGACTTCGGCTAAGATGGATCGTGAAAGAGAGATGAAAAGGTACCCAATACAGTGGTCTGGTTGGTAATCTCTCGAACAATATATGTGTATATGTATATGTATGGCAGAAGTAATCCCACAATTGAGGTGCCCTTCAGAATTGATAACAACATGTTTCCGACATGTGAGCAGGCCGAGCTGTGACCCGGTCGTAGTCCGTTTACATGGAAATTAAAACTTCCAGATATGGCAAAAATCTCTACTTACGTCTTAGTGGCGTAACCATTCGATTTCTTGACTGATTCCAGTTTAGTTCCTTTGCTTTCATATTACAAAAATGTCCGCCCTTCTTTAAATTTGTCTTGATCGTCAGTGAACTACAGAATCTACAGAAGATGTTTATAAAAAAAAACCTTAAGTTCAAAATATCTGGCTATATGTAGTACAACCTATAGTCAGGTTTTGAACAGGCATTTCCACGTTTTGGTTTGTTCTCAGTTTAAGAGCAGTATTGGCAAATTTAGGTAAGGGACGTGGCTCAGTGACTTCCACTGGACCCAAATATTGCGCCATATATTTGATTTTCCTGATTTTTTATTTCATTTTGCAGGATGCAAGTGTTGTCTAAGAAATAGGCCTCTGGCAGAACATTTCCAGGATCGCTCTTGCTTTAGAGTAAGTAGGGTAATTTTCTCTCAATGCAACCTCAAGTGTTCATCATGATCTTACTATTGGTACCTCGTGTTGTGCATAACCAAGGTAGTAGTGCCAACAAAATCCATAGGAAAAACCGTACATTCGCCTATTAAAACACACTAAGCTCGTTGCCGATTCAGCTATATCGATATACTATAGCCACAGACATTCTTTATATCTGCTCAAATGTAATGAACAAAGGTATACAATCTCATGACTCACTTGACAATACAAGGTCTCGCTCAACCTACAATTTATCCATGGTGAATCTCTGTAATAATATTATACTGTAGCAATACCGCAATGCTTTCATCAAATTGTACATCGTTAAATTATTATTTGTAATGCCTTTGCGCCGCCAATGCGGTGCTCCTTATTCAAATCCAATCATGTATCCTCAATATAACAATCTCATCTAAATAATGAAACTCATCGTTAAAATATTCCACAAATTTGACGTCATTTCATGAACCACAATACCTTAAAGAAATTCCATGATAAAGAGAATCACAATCAAAAGGACGATATATTGCAATAGAAGAGGATCTGTCAACTTGAGTTTAAAATGAGATTTTCTTGTCATCATTGAACCATGAATATATTAATGGCAGGGTGCGCGCTAGAAATTCCTTAAATTAGTAAACACGTTCATCGACTCTCTGCCTTACGAAGGTCCTTTACTCCCTCAGAAGAAGTATCTACTTTTTGTGTTGTTTTTGTTTCCATCTGTTGTATATATGAAAATTTTCATACACACCCTAAGGCTGGTTAATTTTGTTTATTCCCATACATCACACAAAATGCCTTATAACATAGACAGAGTTGATCCTTTTTAATTTGATTTGAGTTGCTGAACTTATTTCCATCGTCGGCGAACAAACCACGTTCAATCCAAACCAAAAGGATCAGAGTTCAGACAGTGAATTAACTCTGTCAACAGTATATCGCTGGGACGACAGTTGTGGTATTCAACTGTCCTCCCAGCTATCCATTACGCCGTCTGCCCTTTTTAATTTTTGCCTGGAGGTCTTCACAATCAAAATGATATGAGTAGCGAGATACAGAGTAACTTTGACATTGAGGTTATGCAGCAGCATAATCTAGTGGACAGACGGCTATAGTGGCTGTGTTCCAAATAGCATTGCGCTGTCGAAATGGACAGCAATATTGTCGGCAAACGAAATCATTCGTGTGTTAGTAATGTATACTCAATTAAAGACCAGCCGTCGGAAAATAAAATGATTTCATCTGTTTGAGTGCACAATTTCACGCCTCGAATTGTGTTGCAGTCAGTATGGGAAGTTAAGGGAATTAAGTTTTGGTAGTGATTTTGATGAATGACACGGTGAACCAGAGACAAATTGAAAGATTCTTTTAACATGGACAACATGCTATCGGTTTCAGGTTAAAATATACAGAAAAGCTGCAATCCATCTGGAATGGATCGTATGATACTCTACACTTTTTCCTTTCCATTAACCTTAATAAAGTGAGCGTGGCATACTGCATTGTATATGAAATTACTACGATACTCGTAACTTCAACCGTTTGAGGATGTTACCTGCAAAATATCAGAAAACTCAGTTTTTTTGTTAAGAAAATGCCCCCAAAAAGTGGGCGTGTCCAAATACGATTTATGGATGAATTTTAAACAATCTAAATATTTGGCTTTAACAAAACTTTTCGATGTCCAGTCAAATAGTGAAAAGACGTGGGCTGACTTCAAAAATGTTTACACTTGTTCCTCCTAGCTCAAATTTTACGGCCCAAAAAGTAGTGACATACGAACAGAGTGACAGACGAACGGACATGGCTCTATCGTCTTCACTGTTGATAATGATCACGAATAAATTCGAGTTATACATAAGTATGTAAATAAATAATAAATAAATTTTTGGCGCGGCAGGTCCATGGGACCCAGGGCCTAGCTTCTCACAACTACTCGTGCTGTGCGTGTTATATTCTACACACGAATGGTAGGGGCCTACTGTTTAATGCCGGATCCGAACGGCAGTTTTTTGTTTTTTTGAGAAGCTTTTTCATGACAGTTTTACTCTCGGATATTTGTCAGACGCTCGCGAGAGGTGGGGCCGTGAAAGAAATTTTTAGGTGTTGTTCGGGGATTGAACTTGGAACCCCTCGCTCCGTAGTCCAACGCACTAACCACTTGAGCTACGGCGCCCACATAAGTATGTATATAGGATTATTTCGATTATTTCTGTTATAATTTATGTTACAAACTTAATATACCCTTGGATAGGGTATAAAAAGAGAAAAAAGACTAATGGGTGTCCTTAAGTGGAAAATGTGAATATTTCTGTTAAATCCATGACAACCTTCATGAGTTAAATACTAGAAAAAAGTTCGAGCCTCCACGGGACTGGTCTTAGAGGATACGACAATACCTTAGCAATGTCTATATTTTCCTCAATGGAAATACCCAACAAGCGTCCAAACAAATTTCTCTGCATCTTGATTTCCTGTATATTTCACATATAAGGTAAAGAATCTGGATGAATCATTTGAAGTCAGATTTAAAAATGTTGATGCTTCAAGTTTGCCGCCTTGTCAAGCTGAACTACGTCAATAGCTTTTACGTGCCCAATACATTACCTCTATCTGGAACAATGCTTTTTCAAAAAATCCTACTGAATATTACTAATCATAGCTTAAAACTTTATAGACCATAACCTCAACAATTTTAGCGACGAAGAGTCTGTATTGTATTTTGTAAGCTACTTTACGTATTAAGTAACCATACGTTCCAAAAGTTGTTAGGTTGGTTAAAACTGCTCGATATGAAAGTTAAATATTTTCATAAGTGTGAGCGTTAGAATAAAACTTTGTATACAGTTTTAAAGGCCATTAAATAAGCTTTTCAAATTATGTACATTTATTAAAATCGTGTCCATACTTTGGGAGATATGAATCATTTCTCTGCACTTGCTCCTAAAAACATACTCTACGCCAAATAGAGTTCGATAGGCTCTGCCGAGATGCTATGCCCGAAATTTGGCTCTGCCCTTGCAGATATATGTTGATTCAGTGGAAGCTTGTCCATGATATACCTTAATTTCAAGCTGGACAAAATAACTTGAAAATTTTAAATTTCTTGCATGTTTGGGAGGCTCTGCCACGCCCTTCCGCTCGCCGTATCGCTCTGTCAATTATACCACATTGTATGTTTTGGGTTGGATATTCATCTTGCAAAAATTCAGATATGATGTTATAATTTTTTTTTTCAATGATTTTTTACAACTTTGGAGCCACCCACCCCCCAAACCGCTGAAGGCAAATTCGGCAAAGTTCCACTTTTACGACCTATGCGTCCACGACAACCAAAAACATACAGAAAAGCTACAATCCTTCTGGAACGGATCGTATGATACCCTATCCTCCTCTCTATAAAGTGGGCGTGGCCAAATTGCATATTGTACTCAAATATAGCTATAATGTCGAACGTTTGAGGATGTTACATGTAAAATTTTATCAAAATAGGTTTTTTTATGATAACGCCCCCAAAAAGTGGGCGTGGCCAAAACTGTTCTATGGGTGAATTGTAGGGAATCTAAATACCCAAATATTTGGTCTTAACAAAATTTTTCGGTTTCATATAATTTAGTGAAGTTATAAAAAAGTAGGCGTGGCAGTGGGCGGATGTAAAAAAAATTTACACTTGTACTGTATCTTTTTCTTGGAAGCCCAGATATGAATTTTCAGCGTCCTAGTTAAAAATTTAAGGCCCAAAAATCGGTTTTGTGATGAAAACGCCCCCAAAAAGTGGGCGTGACCAAAACTGTTCTATGGGTGGATTGTAGGGAATCTGAATGCCTAAATATTTGGTCTTAACAAAATTTTTCAGTTTCATATAATTTAGTGAAGTTATGAAAAAGTGGGCGTGGCAGTGGGCGGATTTCAAAAATTTTTACACTTGTACTGTATCTTTTTCTCAGAAGCCCAGATATGAAATTTCATCGTCCTAGCTCAAAATTTAAGGAACAAAAAGCGGTGACATACGGACGGACGGACGGACGGACGGACGGAATTTCATCGTCCTAGCTCAAAATTTAAGGCCCAAAAAGCGGTGACATACGAACGGACGGACGGACGGACGGATGGACGGACGGACGGACGGACGGTCATCGCTCAATCGATTTCGCTATTGATGCTGATCACGAATATATATACTTTATAGGGTCTATCTCGATTATTTCTCTATGTTACAAACTATGTGTCAAACTTAATATACCCTTAGGATAGGGTATAAAAATAGGAACATTTTGTTGACGAAATAATCTCGAAAAAAGCCCTCCAACTATCATTTGAAGGTCGGTGTTGTTTTTTGTGACAGACAGTGTATTTGCCAAGAATAAGTTCTGCGGTCTCTTTTCGTCACAAACAAATCACCAAGGAGCCAATCGTAATAGCTTGCGTTAACACACGGTAAATAGCTTGAACTGCTCTGCGTACAATCGCAACCTGTATTCTATCAATATCACAAGTAATTTCCAAGCTTTTGTTGAACACTGTCTAATAATTATAATACGAGTATTCTATCTATTTTGAATGTTTGAGGTACATAAACAGATTCATGAGAGAACAGGCCAGCAATGTATAGATAAGATTGTATAAAAGCGCATGTCTATCTGTAAAATTCTATCGCCTAATGTCTTACGGTAGTAGTCTATCTCTATCATAACCTTCCGCAGGTAGTGCTACACTCTTTTAGTTTTGTATGTTCTTACTTACTTTCTTACCAGTTTGCAATGCTTATTCCGTGATGTTATGATATCATCATAACACTACGAGAATAGTAGTGTAAGCTGTACACAATTAAGTACTAAAGCGATGCTTCATTTTAAGCTTCATTCTTTCTCTATGCTTCATTTGGATACTTTTTTGCACTTGAACTTGATATCGAGTTAACAGAAGTTACTTAGGCTAAATACAAACAAATCTTTAACCTACGGAATAACTTAAGTACGTAGTTACAATCCATCCCGTCACATGAAAACGTTTAACTGAGTTAATATTAAAAAAAAAAACATTACGTGTAAAATTAAATCACAATATTATTGTTTTTATTTACGTTTTTTTTTGGTTTAGTCACATTTTTTCTCAAAGTGTATCCTTTTAGAACTATCATGAGATCTGATGACATAGCAATCTTGCTTTGGCTTTGTTACAACATTATGTCCAACGTCGCCCCGTTGCTAAGCGATACTTATTTATTAATCACATGTTTTAACAAAATTATGGTCTACTTACTTCATGGTCTAACTCTTTCCCATAAATTGTAGCTTGATTCAAATCCACTTCGGAATTTTCAGAAGAAGCACTGTCTCTGATTGCTAATGCTAATAAGATCAATATGGCAAGGAATATTATTTTTATTGACATTTTGATTGAAATGCCAGCTGACGACTGATGTTTACTTAAATGAAATACATATTTGAGCACATTTCTTATCATCTAGCGCGAGTGGAAAATATTATCTACATTTATGTAAGTTGTGGCCATTGTTTCCAATACAGTTCCGTGCATGTGTTGTGATAAAGATAAGCTGGAGTAACGATATGCGGGGCAGATTGGGCGCGTGACTCATATTATGTACTGTTTCGAGTTCATGTTTTTCTTTTAGGGCGAGGTACATATGCATCTACTGCATTGTCCGTCCGCTTGAATCGCTTGTCAACCGATTTACTCATGAATATCATATTTATATTCGTGTTTATTTATTTTTGTTGAGTGCAACTCGCATAGATTGCACCTTCTTTCTTCCTTCTTCCCGTCCAAGTCAATGCAAACACTACCGAATATCTTACGAATGATTTTCATCTTTCTTCGATATACATAAGTACATACTGTTTCAAAAATCGTAACAACTTGAAAAACTAATTAAAAACAAAACACCGAAAATTACACAAATTTAAACACTGGATAACTCGAACTCAAGGAGAGGACGAACGTATGTCACTTAACCGAAGTGGGTCGGCTGCACGTTTGACAGTTGTTAAAGTTCTGTTTGAGTATAGAACTACTTTTGAAGAGCTGAATCATGAAAATTATTTAATTAAGATCCAAATCCAATCAATGTGCGCTTAATTAAAAATTATAGCCAATTTGCTCCATAATTTATGCCATTCCAGAACGAACTAGTATGTGTGTCAACAATCGCGGAGGAACGAAACTCTTTTGAATCTTTTTACATAATGAATTTTGAATAGGAACTACATAAGTTTACTATTTTCCTCAATTTATCGTCTCTTTTCGGAAGTTCTCCGCGGTTTAGATAGATAGATATATTTATTTTCGCAATCAGTTTAGATTTGTTGTCCTACAAGTCAAATGTGTAAATATTGTACAGTGTTGGACCAAGTACTGAACCATGTGGAATACCTGCCTTGACTTGTTATAGGACGGATGCACAGCCATTAACATAAACTTTCAAAAACGATTAGATAGAAAACTTTAAACAATTTTTACTAAGTGCGGAAGAAAACCAAGGCTTCTCATTTTATACACAGTACCATTATACCATACCGAATCAAAATCTCTGTGGATGTCCAGTAGTACTAAGTCCAATAGTAATACTTCAAACCCAAATCTAATAAATTTCTTCTTATGATTTCAAATATTTCAAATATTTTACTCAGACGACTAAGTAAACTTATGGGTCGATAACTATTAGGGTTTTCCATAGATTGCCCTGCCTTCCAAGCAAGCATTTAGTAAGAATATAAGAAAACGTACCCCACCTTAAGCGACTACATAAAATGCAAATTTTTAATACTATCAAGGTCATCAAATTTTACTCAGACTACTAAGTAAACTTATGGGTCGATAAGTCATAAGGGTTTCAAGAGACTGCCCTGCCTTCAAAATCGGAGCATGCATTTAGTAAGAATATAAGCAAACGTACCCCCACCTTAAGCGACTACTTAAGGTACAAATTTTTAATACCATTAAGGCCATCAAACTTCTTTAGCTTCACACTTTTCGGTTAGAGATGTATAGGCCCCACTGGATGGTTCAACACTTTCTATAGAAATGCTATTAGGTGCGTTATTTACAAATGCATTTGTAGCTCCACCACAGAGGTTCTGATGAACCATGTGGTTCCTTATAAAAGAGGAAACAAAAATGTTGGCTTTTACAAGCATGTTGCCAGAATTTTGCGGACCCGGAATTTGCCTATTGTTGTTTTAAACTATTTTAGTGACATTCCACAAAGGTTGGTCATTTTTATCTAAGCTGTCGAGCCTTTTATTCCATTCTATGTTTCTATGTTTTTTGATTTCAGTAAAAATAAGTTTATTAATGTATTGTATCCAATGGCGAAGTAATCCCAGCTAGTATCTCTGCCAATGCTTTTTTAATGAGTTCCAGATGCGTATGTGTTGTAAAATATAATGTGGAATGTGAATATAGAAACTCTTTTTTGGGACACTTAATTCTACGCAACTAGACTGTCAATATTTTCAACACTACAAAACATTTTTTATTTTCTGATGTCTAATTAGCTCAATTAGCATTTTTAAAATCAAGGTAATATTGCTATCTTTACTTACCTGATGTTAGAAACTGGATTATGATCAGAACTTAGTTCATTTAATGAGATTGGCTGTTAAACTAAGTTAGAAGACTCACGCATATGCTGTCGGTGGATTTATAAAGTTTTGTAAAACGTTAAGTTTTGTAACCTCAACCATACTACACTCCTTTCAATTCACCTGC
Organism: Xylota sylvarum; assembly: GCA_905220385.1. Taxonomy (NCBI): domain Eukaryota; kingdom Metazoa; phylum Arthropoda; class Insecta; order Diptera; family Syrphidae; genus Xylota; species Xylota sylvarum. The sequence goes on from LR999957.1 coordinate 127,248,117, forward strand.
AACTCTGATCAGAAAAGTGTGTTGATTCTTCCTTCTATCCCTCGATTTTTAAATCTATATTTGGTAATAATAAAACCATTAACCATCAAATAAGATACTTTAAACCAAAAGCATTACAAAATATTTAATATACTATCTGTTTGCACTATAGGTATAAAAAGATTACAAAACTTTATTAAACGTCTTGGTATCAAATCAACTCTGGAATTTCTTTCTTCTTTCCGGTGACACCTGCAGATGAACCATCAAACCATATTTAATAACCTTTCACTACCAGTCAATCGAATTCAAGCGTCATTTTTCAAACAGATGGGCCGTCAATCAGAACAAAAAAAGACGAAAAGATATAAAATTTCCTTGAGTTTTGTTTCCACCAGCTTAAGATACATTTGATCACAAAAAAAATCTAATAAAAATAACCAAGTCAAGCGACAAACGCGATGTTAGATAAAAAATCCATCCTTTCCCAGATATATTTTAAAGCAGATACATTAATTGTAATAACAGTGAGTGTGATGTCGAAAGCACCAACTTGTAAAGATATCCCATTCAAGTGATATTCAAAAAAAATCCCATTTTCGTTTCGAGTAAAAGAAAAAAAAAACAAAACGACATCTAAATAGATCCCAAGGAGCAAGGTAAATCGACGCCTTTATTATTAATATTTCCAGCTATTGCGGCATGCATACAACACAAGGATACACACAATCTTAATTCATCCACTTTAGCCAGCTATTCATCCATCTTGCATGCTTTTGTCTACTACGGGGAAAGGACAATACTGAATTGAATCGATTGTAGATGAAGATTTACGATCCACTGCTACGGGGGTAGTCTCCTTTGGTATAGCCCTACAGAGCTGCAGGACTACTCTAGTACTGCTGATTCACTCAACTGACATGTCACCGAATGACCAAGGAAACTCTTTGAAAAGGATAGAAGAACAAAAGCGAACCGTACACATCAATTATTCCACAGATAGAAAGAGAAAGAGAGAGCGGAAGAGATATCTTCCTTTGAATTCGTAATATTGATGTCATGGTCAGAAACACCAAGCATCGTTTCTGTATATCCTCGTCCACTTCTCTGGTCGGTTGTTGTTTATGCATAAGGATAACAATGCATTTGCCTTCGAAAGTTCGAACTCATTCAAGTTCGATTCGGTTTGTCAAGTTGTCAAGGAATAGAGAGAAGAGTACAGCTAACCACAGTAAATAAGAGATGATGAATTATTGTTATGTCCTTGGGGTGGCTATTTGTCTTTGCTGCTGCAAGCAAGTTGATATGGGGCACTTGGTAGGGTTTATCCTTACTAATGGTGCAGCATCAGCATTATAAGGAAGAAGACACATGTGGTAGATGATATTGAATGACTTTTAAAGTCGTATCTTTTTAAATATTCTGGTAGGGTGATGGTTTTCGGATGTCTGTCTCTAGCAATACAGTTGAGGTTCTACTTAAAAAGGTGGTCAGTATTTGATAGTAAATAGTCAGCATAAAAGTATAAAGAGAAACTTAAATCTAAGTAATTAAATTATAATTTGTATTTGTACAGGAACAGATTACTCATATTCATTATAAAAAAAACACCCCAATAGTCTGTAGCCAATCACTTCTTCCCAGTTTTGGGTTTATTCATCGCCAGTTAAGCATATGCTCTACCCTATTTTAGAATAAAGGGACTAGTATGGTACTAGTAGTCTAGGTCGTGTCTTATAGCTTTGTTTTCAGTTTATTTTTACGTCTATGAAACATATCACAGATTACAAATGGCATCAAACTCGTAGACTCTTAGCAAGAATGTGCTCAAAAAATATGGTGTCTAGGTTCTCATAACCAATCGTGTTGTGTGTGCTGTGAGTGATATTTATTCCCTTGGGTGCAAGTCTGACGCTCGTGAGGGACGATGAAAGAAAACATTTTCGAACCCTGTTTTGTAAGATATAGTAGCATTCTTAAAACAATAAATATCCATTCAAATAGGCTAACATGTACGGTATCCACAGTACCCATACTTTGTAGAAGAGAATTAGCCCGTTTTTTTCTTTTTTTTTTTAATAATCCGTCCACTTAAAAACACAAACACTTGACCACGACACGACCCCCTAACCTTGTTGGTTGTGTTAATCGCCATCAACAAGCTATGGCAAAAAGAAAATGTATTGCAACACGCACCTTTATACATAGCAACCCAGAACAGGAAGGTAAAAAAAACTCGCTCCAACTAATAATCCACACTATTCGTGCTTTAGACTACTTAACTTAAACTCACAGCAAGCATTTAATTTCTCACCAGCAATTGCCTTTATTAAATTTTCAGACAATATTATGCCATTTAATCCGATTAACTGGGATCCCATGGATTTGTGTCTGATATACTCTCTGATAACTCGCTATGGTATGTAAGTCTTTAGCCACTGGCCAAATAAATCGTTGCATTAATTTTGTAAATCTCATCTTAAAGAGATATCCATTACATTGTGGATGGGAATGGGAGACAATAACAATAAAAAAAAAAAATGTTTTGTTGTAAAACAACTCCAAACCCTTACATCAGTTGCGTGTCGTCTAGACAGTAACCCAATTTATTTTCCTCCCCATACGAGAATTGGGCCAAAACAAACACAAAAACTTACATTGGCATTGTTTTTATGCAGCTTTTCGTTTTTAATGTATACAAGATAAAAATTATCCTTTTTTCGGCGGGAAAACAATGTAGCCTTGAAGGACTTTTCTTTGATATAAGATATACATACATAGGTTGGTATTCGTCGAAAAAAAAATACGAGGAAAGGCATGATGATGATTACATTAAGTTTTAATGAAAAATTTTTTGTTTGATTAGGACTCGCTTTTGTCTCTCATATCGGCCAAACTTGAAAGATCGAATTTCTTCCTAAGAACTTGTTTTAAAACAAGTCTAACAAACCAGCAGCCTTTTTATAGAAACTAAGTCATTTGGGATGCGAACTGAAATTGGACACCTAGGGTTGTGCAGAATCTGGAGTAAAGGACGACGAAGTAAACCCATATCTTTGTACCATTGCAATCTGAGCCAGTTTTGGGTTTTAATATGCAGACAGTCATGCTACACTTAAGGCAGTAACCTCGTAGGGATAATGAAGACTGAAGGAATCGTAAGTAAGGTAAGACATATGTACATATGTACAATGTATCCTTCAAAATTGGAAAATGACAGCACTGTAGATGGAGTAATTATGTGATACCCGATTGCCACTAGCAATCTTTAAACCAGAGGAACTATCTAAATCTTCGCAAAGATCTCGCATTTGCAAGCAGGGTGATTATAAACTAGGTCCATCGCAATACAGGAGGTTCTATCTTTCATGAGTCAATCGGGTTGCTGGACTACGCAGAAGAAATCGACATCATCGAGTCTCTTTCCATTTGATCGCTCCGCCTTATACGAGGTCTTTCTCTGCTACGAGGTCTTTCGTCTGCATAATCTCCCGATTATGTCAACATCATCGACATATGTGAGCAGTTGCACGGACGTTTGAAAGATTGTGCCTCTGATGTTGGCGTGTGAGTTCTGCACAATTCTTTCAAGAACGATGTTGAAGAAATCGCAGGACAGCGCGTCGTCTTATCTGAAACCTTTTTTGACATCAACGCTTTGGGTGAAGTCTTTCCCGACCTTAATAGAACAGCGTGCATTCTCCATCCTCATGCACTAGACATGGCTCTATATAGCTCTTCTCTATAGATGTTGTCATAGGCGGCCTTGAAATCGAAAAAAGGGTGGTAAGTATCGATTTGAAATTCCTGGGTTTTTCCAAAATCTGCCGTAGTGTGAAAATTTGGTCGATAGTGGAGCCTAAAACCAATAAGATTCCTGACAAAAGGTTTTAAGCATGCACACAGAATAGCATATAAAATCTTGTAGGCGATGTTGAGGAGACTTATTGCTCTATAGTTGGCTCAGTTCAGAGGTCTCCTTTCTTGAAGATCGGGCAAACAATGCTAGGTTTCATTCATCGGGCATACTTTCATCCGACCATATTTTGAAAATCAGTTGATACATGCTCCTTCCCAAGTCATCCCCTGCTGGTTTGAATAGCTCGGCAGTTAGGCCATCAGCTCCAGCAGCTCTATTGGATTTCAGCTTAGATATCGCTATCTTAACTTCATCCAGGTCAGGTGGATGGAAATGTTGGTTATCATCGTCCATATTGAATGGTTCATTCTGCCTGACCTCGGAATTATGGTCATCCTCACCGTTATACAGTCTGCAGAAGTGATCTTTCTATATCCTCAACATTGACTTCGATTCTACTACTAGGTTTCCTTGTTTGTTTCTGCAGGCTTCGGTTCTGGCTTTGTAGCCTTGACATGTTCTTTTTACCTTCTGGTAAAACTTCCGAACCTCATTCCTGCAATAGCATTCTATTTCCTCAATCTCGCACTTCTCATGCTTCTTCTTTTTCCTATTGAGAAACCGGTGCTCATTCCTTCTCTTCTGCTCGTAGAGCTCACGAGCAGCTCTGGTCCTTCTATGCAGCGCAGCTTTGTATGCCATCTGGTTTTCTGCATTTGTTTGAAGACATTCTTCGTCGAACCAGGGGTTTCGTAGTGTGGGTCGAGAGAAACCCAGCACATCAGATACGGCATCCCTGATGGCAAAGGACCCCTTGAGAGATTAAGGGGCAAAAAAAAATACAAAATTTTTGGTGCAACAGGTCCATGGGACCCAGGGCCTAGCTTCTCACAACCATTCGTGTTGTGCGTGTTATATTCTTCACATGAATGGAAGGGGCCTACTGTTTAATGCCGGATCCGAACGGCAATTTTGAGAAGCTTTTTCATGACAGTTTTACTCTCGGATGATTGTCAGACGCTCGCGAGAGGTGGGGCCGTGAAAGAAATTTTAGGTGTTGTCTGGGGATTGAACCTGGAACCCCTTGCTCCGTAGTCCAACGCACTAACCACTTGAGCCACGGCGCTCAAGATTAAGGAGCACTCGATCGGAAAAGGCTCTGGTGATCTCTTGCGATTGTAGCTTTCCAACGTCAAACTTTGTCACAGTATTTCCTTGTGTTCGCGATGTTCTAGATATCCTCATACATACCTTGAATACAACACCGTAGTGGTCCGAGTCGATGTTCGCTCCTCCGAATGTTCGGGCATCCATCATACTAGAAGAGTGCCTTGCGTCGATCGCAATAGGATCAATCTGGTTGACTAATCCGGAGATCTCCATGTTCCTTTGTGAATGTTGAGATGTGGAAATCGCGTGCTACCTACTACAAGATTTTGCCCCACTGAAAAGTCGATTAGCCTAAATCCGTTTTCGGAGGTGGTGTCGTGCAGGCTATGCTTTCCGACAGTACTACCAAAGATGCCCTCTCTTCCTAGCTTTGCGTTAAAATCGCCCAGGACAATTTTAACGTCATAGCTAGGGCACTACTCGTATGTTTTGTCTTAGAGCTCGTAGAAGCTGTCTTTGGTATCGTCATCTTCCTCTGTGGGGGCATGAGCGCATATCAGACACTCATTTATATGCCTGAAACTCAAGAATTTTGCCTAAGTCTGTCTCTGCTGCTTCTGTTGTCGGTAACAATCGCCGTAGTAGATATCGCAGTTTTTCATCCTTCCTTTGCCCGGCCCGTTCCATCGCACTTCTTCGATGGCGGTAATGTGTGCTGTACAGCAGTCCAGAGCTTCCACTAGTTGTTCGGCCGCACGTGGTTTGTTAAGGGACCTAACATTCTACGTGCAAATCGGAAAGTCGTTGTCTTTATCACATTTGCTTGGGTCGTCAACAGTCGAATCATCCTTATCCGAGGCGGTTGGTAAAGGCGTTCACCTAGCTCGAAGTAAATATGCACTCTACGAACGACATCTTACTGGAGACCAACGAAGACCTATTTAGCAAACCGCCACTTCTTTAGGTTAGCAAAGCAATTGGGTTCAAACTAGTACTTTACAGAATAATGATCCTGGCACTGTTTATTTGAATATCCACAATAAAATGAGTTTGTTGATGGGTGGAACTCTCATTTTATGTGAAGATAAAGTGCGACTGCTGGACATCGTCAAGGTACTCAGAATAACTTAAAATCAGTGAATAACTTGAAATTCTTCCATACCAACAAAATTTTGGGCACAGCTTAAGGCCCTTGATCATGTACTGCAGAAGTGAACACAGAACATAGATAGACTTTAGAAAATGGTCTTCATGTGTTTCCAGAATTCATGATTATGAAGGAAATAGAAGATCAATAAGAAGCTCTGGTACCGTAGAGATCGCCCATCGAAGTAGGTATGACATTTGTTTTACACCAAAATAAATAAATATTATAATGAATTAGCTTAAAATGGTGTAACAGATGACATGACACTCTATTCAATAATTAACACCTATAAGGACTATACCATTATTTTATAAATCTAACCAAGGTATTCCCACATTTCCTACACTCTAACATCCCTCTTTAAACTTGTTGATGTCAATCATTTTATTTCCCTTGCAGATAATAGACATCCCTTCAAATGGTCATTCACCTGTCCATGTCCTTTGGGGGAAATTTTACAGTCTGCTGGTTTTGATTCAATTGGGAATAATGCTATGTTCATCCGCAAACTCACGTTCAGTTGACGGATATATTAGCTCCCTTAGGGAATATATACTAATAGGGTTATTGGAAGTGCACTACGTGGTGACGGCAACAAGTTCAATAAGAAATAAAAGCGATTTCCTGTTTGTAAAAGTATTGAAAAAGCTATGAGACACGACTACCAAGCAAATACGTGCTTGAGGCAAGGATTTTGTTTGTAACGAAGTTTTCTATAAACGTTTGCTTGTCGCCACAGGAAGGGTTTCCTTTAAACTTACTGCTGACTATTTGTATCTATTTCTACCGCTGCGTTGTTCCTTGTGTTCGTGTTCATAATTTGAATAAGGATACGATGTCACAAAAAAAAAACCAAACAACCACTATTAAACAACGATGCCACTAAATTTTATATAAACAATCACTCTGCTGTTGTAAGGCTTAAATTCCTATCAGAGAAATAGAATGTATCCTCTTGCGGAATTTTCATGTGTACATACATAGGTGCACCGCAATGTAAAACTCCTGTAAGCCACAAATATTTTAGCATCAGACGTTGATTCTATCTAGTAAAGGATAAAGTACATATCCTCATTCGTTTGCCTGCTTATGTACGAATCCTTTTTAGAATTCTTCATGAAGCAACATTCGTGTAACTTGACCTCATCTGTTCACTTTGTGCATTCGAAGCCATTAAAAGGATGGTTGTGCATTTGCAGCTAACGTGCATATGCCCAAAGGGAACTCAAATTAAAACCTCATCGTTAAGGTAGTAACCTCAGAATAAGGTGTGTTGCATGACCAGTGTTTGTTTACAGTAATTAAACGGATTCCAACCAGCTCCGACAGTGAGAATTAATGTATGTATTACGTCCGGGGAAAGTGGAAAAGAAAAACACTAAACAACCAAGCGTATAGACGTATTTATGTACCTACGGGTGAGAGATAGGTCATGCACTATCCCCGACATGAGTACATCGACCAGGAAACTTATAGTGGATTACAAGTGGTTCGTTTTGGTGTTTCCGAGTATTTTTCTGCTTTCCCTCTATTACTGTAGTTTTTGACTTTGACATTTGCCTTAGAGACTGGTCTTCGTTAAGTGCATGTAGGAGTTGACTAAAAAATATTTACTTTTAGATTTGTAATTCAAAGGTGTTTATATAAACCTAATTGAAGGGTTGTTACAATGGAACTTCTTGACTTGGGGAAAACATTTTAAGAGGTTCTTTAAAGATGAGCATTCAAGTGACGTTGCAGTTGAGTCACTCACTCAATGCATGCGTAATTTCGCGATGTGAAAATTATTTCATACATTGAAGCCTGCCCGATTAGTAGACATAAGAGTGGGGGTAAGCCCGCAGGTGGAATTCTGAAATAAGTAGGCTTAGACATGAAGACAGGAAGCTTTTTAATCAAGCAAAGCGCTCTAGGAACCCACTTGACTGTGATCTCTACAAAAGCAGTCTTAGGAAATTCAAGTTAGAGGTTAGGAAATCACGAAGAGCCTCTTGGCATCTTTCTGTGAAAATATAGAAAAGACTACTCCCGGATTAGGAAAATCTTAACCAAATCTCCAATTATTCCTAGTTACATTAAGAAACCAGATGGTAACTGGACTATGTCTAGCAAGGAAACTCTACAGCTTCTAATGGACACCCATTTTCCTGGTAGCAAAACAGAAACAGTACATTCTGTAGAAAACCAAATGAGAGCCCAATTTACAGTGCCAGAGGTCGTTGTCACTTCCAAGAAAATACAGTGGACAGTGCACAGCTTCCTTCCATACAAATCCGCTGGTCTCGATGGTATTTTTCCAGTGGAACTAGAGCAAGATTTTGATATTTTAAGCCCGTGGCTCCACACTGTCTTTAAGAGCTGTTTAAACTTTGGCTACACCCCTAGATCCTGGAGGGCCAAAGTTGTCTTTATACCGAAAGCCGGTAAGGCCTCCCATGCATCCCCTAAAGACTTCCGTCCGATCAGCCTATCCTCCTTTCTGCTGAAGACTCTGGAGAGGCTAATCGACGTACACATTAGAACTAAATTAGATAGTAATCTCCTATCGTTATCCCAACACGCATATCGCAAGGGAAAATCGGTAGAGACTGCTTTACATTCGTTGCTAGGAATCATCGAGAAATCTTTTTAAAATAAGGAGTTCACCATGGTGTCCTTCCTTGATATTGAAGGACCTTTCAACAATGTCAAAACAGAAGCTATATCTGCTGCACTTCTTGACTTGTCCTAACCTTGTCTGTCTAACCAGAAGGTCGGTGTTCAGGGGCACCCACCAAGGTGGAGTACTATCACCACTATTGTGGCTTATGGTAGTGAATGAGTTACTCTAAACCTTGGGAACAGAGGGGTTCAGTGTTATAGCTTATGCGGAGGACATTGCCATAGCGATATCGGGGAAATTCCTCCCTACAGTTGGAGACCTAATGGAGTCTGCTCTAAATAAATTAGCAAAGTGGATGGATAGTGTCGGTCTTGGAGTCAATCCGTCAATGACTGAACTAGTATTGTTCACAAAAAAGTATAAAATACCGTATATAACTCCTCCAAAACACAAGGGTATTGAATTGCAATTCGCAGATCACGCCAGATACTTGGGGGTTATTCTAGATAGAAAACTCAGTTGGAAACTGAATTTACAGGACCGTCCCAGGAAGGCATCGATTGCCCTCTATTCATGTAGGAAAGTCCTGGGCCCAACATGGGAGCTCCAGCCCCGAGTCGTCCACTGGATATACCCGGCAATCGTTAGACCCATCATTATGTACGGAGTACTAGTCTGGTGGACGGCACAGGACAAAAAAAGCTACATAGCAATACTTGAGAAAGTTCAAAGGCTATCCTGCGTCTGTATAACGGGCGCCTTTAGAACTACTCCTACAGCTGCATTAGAAACTTTACTTCATCTTCTTCCTGCTTATATCTTTGAGAGGCTGATAGCGGTTAAAGCAGCATTGCGGCTTAGGGAATCCTTGCAACTGGCTCGTGGAAATATGGGCCACGCAAGCATCCTAAACGGCCATAATACTATTCCTAGTAATTCCGAATACATAGTCCTTGACAATAGGAATGTACCGTCAGCACCTATTAAATCGATAAAATTCCAATTAGATAACGCAGCCAGAAGTATGGCAAACAGTAGGTGGAACAATGTCAGCACATGTCTCAATCCTAGGCAAATCTGGCCAGAGCTAGATTGTAGGAAAGCTAGAAGACTTATTTCCAGGAATAGGATCAATTTTAGAAAGATAGTTGGCGTCCTCACAGGACACTTTCTGGTAGGCGGGCATGCTAGAAGACTTGGTGCCCCCTTCAACGATTTCTGTAGGAACTGTAGAGATGAGGAAGAGGAGGAAACCATGATACATTTTCTGTGCACCTGTCCTGCTCTATCGGTCTTGAGAAGGAAAACCTTAGGGGAATACTTCTTCGAAGATCTAAACGATCTAGCCAGACTAGACTTAGGCAAGATTAGGAGCTTTGTCACCAGGTCAAACTGGTTTAATGATTAATCAACGAACCACACATGTTCGGCATGGGTCTATACCGAAAATGGTTGCCCTGCCTTCTGTCCCATTCGGGAAGTCTCAATGTAGGTCTCCGGTGCTGGTAATCCGGTTTTTCCATAGTGGTATCACAATGGACCTCCCTTTGGTCTAAGTGCGTCCCTGCTAAGCGGGGACAACCACACAACCCAACCCAACCCAGTTTTTGACTAGTACTGATCTATTCGACTCTCGCGCTTTAAGCGGCGGCTTGACTAACTATTGAATTAAATAGAAATGTTCTTGTCGAATGCTGAGTTTAGCACTGGTTTTCCTACGTAGTAATAGAAAAGACGAATATTCTTCTCCTGCCAATTATTATCGCCCTATTTCTATATCTTTTCCTTTATCTACATACGACAAATTCACCAAATTAATGACAGCACACAGATTAACCCATAATCATCTCCCTTGCCTCATATCATGAACCTCGATCTTTTTAATCCAGTTCTATTTACTATGGGAAATGTATTAAGACCTCGTTCTTAAATGTTGTCGACCCTCTTTATGTAGCTTTAGTCGTTGTACGATGGCAATGGGTGGTCGTACTGGACATTATTCTCTGGTTTTCAAATATCGTATTAAATTACAAAATCACTGTCTAGCCCAAGGAGCTACAAAAGTATCTATAAATAGAAGGAATTTCGATTACATTACCAAAGTTAATACACTTCAAGTCTGAAGCATTCCTTGTTGCACTATTAAACGACGATTATTCGCTTTAAACAACCTCAATCAAAAAAAACGCCTTAAATTTTCTGATACACCTCCTAACCTCACATAAAACAAGCATCAAGTGCCTTCGGAAAGTCATAACAAACCTCGTACATCTACGCGCGCATTGCATTAGTGCAAAACCTTTTTTTTTTACGTCTCACGTATTTCAATTTCCCCGTAAACATCTATGTACGAAACTCCGCATCATGAAAAGGATGTAATTCTCGACAAAAGAAACAAGAAAAGGAGAAAAAAAAAAAGAAATACAGCAAAGGCACTCGGATGCACCCATAAAGATAAATCAAGAACGTGCCTGTGCTTTCACGAAAAATTCAATTCAAAGTTTCTTCTATCGCCGTGCGTCGTCCTCATCGTCGTCCTCATCGTCGTCCTCTTTCAAAGTCATTTAAAGGATCATTTCAAGTCCTAAGCAGCTTACCCAGTCTGTTTGCCGTATTGTTCTTCGCTTAATCCAAAAGTATTATCCTTCGATGACAAAAATACCACATCGAGAATGGAATTCTTGCCACCTTCTCCCAAAACTTATTTCCCTCTTCGTGCGAGCTACAGATTCAGGATTCATGGATGTTTGCCTTAACAAACGAAAGAATGAAACAGAATCTACTAAACTATAAGACGCACGTGAGCCCATGTTCCGGCATTGATAAACCTATGATATAAATTTTACACTCAAGTTCGTTTGTCCTGGCTGGTACGCTCTCACTTTCTCATTTTCAGATATTATCAAGGATCGACGACACGGCGAGAATACACCACCCGTGTCAAGTGTAAATCAAACAAGTAAAAACGAGAAACAAAAAAAAAAAAACAAAAAAAGAAAAGAATTTCATGGTACAAGGGCAACGTGAGCGCGCAAAGTTCTTAGCGCGTTGAGAACGCATTTGAAAAGTGTCAAGAACAAGAGAAATGAACAACAAGCCAACAAGGTATCAGGTGTGTTTACAATAAATTGATACAACAACAACAAACACATACACATAAGTATTCAAAGGAAGCGTGGAAAGAGATGTTTTTCGATTACTTAACCTAACAATGGTTGGATAGGTGTGCCTTACCCTACTCCTCTCGTGATAGGTGTGGTAAATTCCAATAAACTACACACGAGGAATGAAAACCAAAGAAGAAGGTAGAGAAGCATCCAGGAAGTGAGTGGAATTTGAATTGTAAAGGTATTAGGTCGTGGATAGTATAGGTTAGTTGGTTAATCTCCTCAGGATTTTATGACTTTGACTGGGGTTGACGGTAAAGTTTGAACGCGGTCCTGTATCTGTGAAAGAAAATTTAAGAAATTAAGGATTGCTTGAACTTATTTGTTCTATATCCAAGCAACACATATACGAAATACGTATGCAAGGGCTATGCATACGTACGTATAGTTATGGCGCATTCGGAAATGCAATTTTTGCGTAAATGTATGCAAAGCATAGCATTCGGATATGTATGTATGTATATACGATAAAGCAAACAATTCTAAAACATAAGGCAGATTTTTTTGCGCTAATGTAGTCAAAATTGGCCGCCGTGGTTCAAGTGGTTAGTGCGTTGAACTACAGAGCGAGGTGTTTGAGGTTCGATCCTCAGACAACACCAGATAGATATTTCCTTTGGCGTCTTGGTTGGTTGGTTGGTTAAAACCGGCCCTCGATGGGAAATGCACTTAGACCAGAGAAGGTCCATAGTGCAGCCGATGTGTAAGGGGGGTGGATCACCCTCTTATCCCCCTGAACCAACCCCTCCTCTGTATGAAGGAAATAATCTTAGCCGTGCAGGCGCTGTTTAGATCGTTTAGATCATTAAAAAGGTATTCACCTAATGTAGTCTTTCTGATGTTGGCAAGTGCAGGGCACTCTTGCTCTTCCTCCCTACAGCTTCTACAGAAGTCGCTGTAGGGGATGCCTAATCTTTGAGCATGTCTTCCTATAGCACAGTGTCCAGTGGAGGTATTAACTATTTCTCTCTTATGTTTTAGGAGTCCGATGGACCTAGTTTTGTTTAAAGTCGACCAAAGCAGCCTAGCGGTGTGACATTGGTCGAGTTGATGACATCGATGATTGGCCTCATTCACCGCGTTGGCATTAATAAGGTATTTAACATAAGACGTAGGCGCCAGAGGAGCCTCGTCTAGCCAGTTCGTCAGCCTCACAGTTCCCTGGTATGTCACAGTGACCAGGTACCCAGCAAATGGTGAGGTTATACTGTCCAACTATTTGGTTAAGAGAAACGCGGCAGTCGATGTATATGACGATATCAGATGCTGATACTGTATTTACCGCCAGCCAGTCAGCTGCTTGACGAATGGTAGTGACATCGGCTTGAAAAACGCTGCAGTAGATTGGAATTCTAAAGGAGAGGTAGATATCTAGGTCTTCGGAGAAGACTCCAGCACCGACTCTGTCCTCGGCTTTGGACTCATCCGTAAAAATGGACAGTGATTCGTGGTACAGGACATTCCGTTGCGTCCATTCAGTTCAGTCTGGTATTGAGAAATTGTAACTCATGTTGAAGATATGTTCAGTGGGTTGGTGTGACAAATAAATATGGTAATCTTCGTCTTTGTTTTTAATATCATCAAAACCCATAATGTCCGATGTTTCACTGCATTGGATGTGGGTAGCAGAAACAGTGTTTACTTCAGTTAAGATGCGGATAGAGGATCGATCTAGTGCTATAAGAACCTTTCTGTATTGCCTTCGATTAAAATGCTGCTCCCGTACCAGTCTATCTCCATTCTTAAGCCATCGATATGGATTTTGATGGCTAGATCCTTCTCCGGACTATTTGACTCCCACTCTGTTGGACTTAGGAATAGGATAGGTATATAGGAGTCCGATGTGGCTATGGAGCTTTCGGAGTTATATTCATCACCCATTATCGTTATCGCGTCATGTCCATAGGTAGTCCCTTTTCACGGATTGGATTCTCTCCATCAAAGAACTCCTTTTGTCGCAGAACCTTTCATGAATAAGTAGATCCAGTGGGAAGAGATAAGGGATTATGTTCAGGCCAGTTTGTGGTGTGTTTCTCACAACTTTCCTGGTGCAAATTTATGCTAGCCTCTATAGAGTTGTTTGAAAAACTCTTTGTTCAGACTTAAGACTCATAGTCTGATAATTGATTTCTCCATCCAGTGAATGATGCGCAGTTGTAGTAATGTGAAGTCAGGTATCTTTCTCTTAATAGTAAACAGGACAAACACATTTTCCTCAATGTCAACCCCCAAATCTTTCTGCAGCATAGGGCTTCTTAAGAACAGATTCCATTAGTTTACTGATTGTTAGCAGGAATTTGCTTTTAATTACTTTTACTAAATCCTCTGCTTTAGCTACAATTTTAAATCTCTTATCTGTGAAGATTGTTATAATTTTGTTGATGATAAGAAGCCAAAGTAGTGGAGAGAGTACTTGTCCTTGTTGCCATTTCCTTTACAAGACTTTGTCCAGTGTATTGTTTCACCCCTTGAGGTGAAACAATACTTACTATAAAGTATTTACTTTGTCAGTTTTGACATTGTTATTCCCAAGTAAGATCTTAGTTTCATTTCACTCTTGCTGATTCTCACATCGACGTCTATCAGAAAGAATCAACTTACATATGTATGTATGTATGTACAAAAATATATAGTCCACCTACCGTCGGACAACCTGTTTAACCAAAGCACACAAACAAATCATTAGCACGGGTGGCCACGGATTCGAAAACAAACCGAAATGAAACACGTGGCTATACAAAATATAATCGCTTATACCTACCTATAGAGTGCCATAGCCGCTTTCACTGCTCCCTAAAACAATTCTCTCAGAATCCGGTGACCTGAATTGTGACCCCGGAATCTATTCATCTGTATCCGGTCCTCCCGCCAATAATTGTTTAACCGATGATTTTTCAATTTTCTCCTCGAGCAAAAGTGAATAAATTTTGTGTTTGTTCGTTTTGCTATCGGCAATGATGCGTACAATTGCGTGCCGAAATGTGAAAGAAATTCATTTTCATATTGATCCCTAGAGGGTAGTTCCTTTCACCCTCATAATAGTAACGGAGAAACGAATAAAAAATTTAGGACGTCCTGTTTTGTAATGTTTGTAGATAGATGGAGGGAATTTTTTGAATGGACGTATAGGTACTATGTGTATTCTTTGTCTGGCTATGTACGTATCTGTCGGGTGGAATCGAAACACGACCTTCTTTTTTTTCATTTTTAGATTAAATATTCGATTGTGTCAATATTTATTGAGGCAATATTTGCGAAAAATTACTCGCGACTTAAGGCGTATCGTGGAATCCGCCACAGATTAGACATGCAAAGTGATTTTTTATGTCAAGGACGATGAGAGAGATTTCTCATAACTAAGATAGAAATTCTTGAGGAATTCTGTCCTTGGTATAATGACACCAAGTATCGTTGAATAATGTATTTTTATAAAGAAAAATGTTTGTTATTGGTAATGAGAACAAATTGAATTGGCTTTGTTGATGGTGTGCATGGTACAAATTGAATCGAGAGTAGCTTAGGCAGGGCTGTGAAGCATGGCAGGTGATATGTATTACGGTTGGACGCAGGTAAGTACTAACCTAGCCTGTCACTCGGTTTGCAGTAAGATGATTTTTTTAGGAAAAAATGCATCAAGCACATCAGGAGGCTTACCATCCAAAACGCTCCATTTTTAGTCATTCTTCTTCTTGTTTCATTCTCGAACCCCACTACGCCTACGCGTCATTTCTTCAAATACATAAATCGCAGCTGTGCCCAACTTTTTGTTAGCTCCTATGACTCCTGTTCGACTGTGCTGCTCCATGTGTGTATCGGCTGACCCTTTCTTCTTCCGTTCTGGGTTAGAAAGTTCCATTGCATAGCTTGACAAGATGAACATAGATGGAAGAGAGAATCTTTGCTTGAAAATCCCTATCCAGAAAAATTTTCGATTTTGTCCAGGTCCCGAAATTTAGGTAAAAATCACATATTACGGTTTCCCTTGATTATCTGGGCGAAGTAGGCAACAAAGATTAAAAGGGTTGAATCAAAAGACGTACAATCGGATGATCTAAAACATAGCCTACTTCGTTGCAAGATATGTGGAGGTTGGCAGCCAATGAGGTATTTGTGGAACAATGTATAGAACATCGATGAAAGATTGAATATTTGCTTGAAAATCCGTATCCAGAAAAATTTTCGATTTTGTCCAGGTCCCGAAATTTAGGTAAAAATCACATATTACGGCTTTCCCTTGATTATCTGGGCGGAATAGACAAGAAAGAATAAAAGGGTTGAAACGAAAGACCTACAATCGGATGATCTAAAACATAGGCTACTTCGTTGCAAGATATGTGGAGGTTGGCAGCCAATGAGGTATTTGTGGAACAATGTATAAAACATCGATGAAAGAGAGACGCTTTGCTTGAAAATCCCTATCCAGAAAAATTTTCGATTTTGTCCAGGTCCCGAAATTTAGGTAAAAATCACATATTACGGCTTTCCCTTGATTATCTGGGCGGAATAGACAAGAAAGAATAAAAGGGTTGAAACGAAAGACCTACAATCGGATGATCTAAAACATAGGCTACTTCGTTGCAAGATATGTGGAGGTTGGCAGCCAATGAGGTATTTGTGGAACAATGTATAGAACATCGATGAAAGATTGAATATTTGCTTGAAAATCCGTATCCAGAAAAATTTTCGATTTTGTCCAGGTCCCGAAATTTAGGTAAAAATCACATATTACGGCTTTCCCTTGATTATCTGGGCGAAATAGATAAGAAAGAATAAAAGGGTTGAAACGAAAGACCTACAATCGGATGATCTAAAACATAGGCCACTTCGTTGGAAGATATGTGGAGGTTGGCAGCCAATGAGGTATTTGTGGAACAATGAATAGAACATCGATGAAAGAAAGACTCTTTGCTTGAAAATCCGTATCCAGAAAAATTTTCGATTTTGTCCAGGTCCCGAAATTTAGGTAAAAATCACATATTACGGCTTTCCCTTGATTATCTGGGCGAAATAGACAAGAAAGAATAAAAGGGTTGAAACGAAAGACCTACAATCGGATGATCTAAAACATAGGCTACTTCGTTGCAAGATATGTGGAGGTTGGCAGCCAATGAGGTATTTGTGGAACAATGAATAGAACATCGATGAAAGAAAGACTCTTTGCTTGAAAATCCGTATCCAGAAAAATTTTCGATTTTGTCCAGGTCCCGAAATTTAGGTAAAAATCACATATTACGGCTTTCCCTTGATTATCTGGGCGAAATAGATAAGAAAGAATAAAAGGGTTGAAACGAAAGACCTACAATCGGATGATCTAAAACATAGGCCACTTCGTTGGAAGATATGTGGCGTTTGGCAGCCAATGAGATATTTGTGGAACAATGTATAGAACATCGATGAAAGATTGAATATTTGCTTGAAAATCCGTATCCAGAAAAATTTTCGATTTTGTCCAGGTCCCGAAATTTAGGTAAAAATCACATATTACGGCTTTCCCTTGATTATCTGGGCGGAATAGACAAGAAAGAATAAAAGGGTTGAAACGAAAGACCTACAATCGGATGATCTAAAACATAGGCTACTTCGTTGCAAGATATGTGGAGGTTGGCAGCCAATGAGGTATTTGTGGAACAATGAATAGAACATCGATGAAAGAAAGACTCTTTGCTTGAAAATCCGTATCCAGAAAAATTTTCGATTTTGTCCAGGTCCCGAAATTTAGGTAAAAATCACATATTACGGCTTTCCCTTGATTATCTGGGCGAAATAGATAAGAAAGAATAAAAGGGTTGAAACGAAAGACCTACAATCGGATGATCTAAAACATAGGCCACTTCGTTGGAAGATATGTGGCGTTTGGCAGCCAATGAGATATTTGTGGAACAATGTATAGAACATCGATGAAAGATTGAATATCTGCTTGAAAATCCGTATCCAGAAAAATTTTCGATTTTGTCCAGGTCCCGAAATTTAGGTAAAAATCACATATTACGGCTTTCCCTTGATTATCTGGGCGAAATAGACAAGAAAGAATAAAAGGGTTGAAACGAAAGACCTACAATCGGATGATCTAAAACATAGGCCACTTCGTTGGAAGATATGTGGCGTTTGGCAGCCAATGAGATATTTGTGGAACAATGTATAGAACATCGATGAAAGATTGAATATTTGCTTGAAAATCCGTATCCAGAAAAATTTTCGATTTTGTCCAGGTCCCGAAATTTAGGTAAAAATCACATATTACGGCTTTCCCTTGATTATCTGGGCGAAATAGATAAGAAAGAATAAAAGGGTTGAAACGAAAGACCTACAATCGGATGATCTAAAACATAGGCCACTTCGTTGGAAGATATGTGGCGTTTGGCAGCCAATGAGATATTTGTGGAACAATGTATAGAACATCGATGAAAGATTGAATATTTGCTTGAAAATCCGTATCCAGAAAAATTTTCGATTTTGTCCAGGTCCCGAAATTTAGGTAAAAATCACATATTACGGCTTTCCCTTGATTATCTGGGCGAAATAGACAAGAAAGAATAAAAGGGTTGAAACGAAAGACCTACAATCGGATGATCTAAAACATAGGCCACTTCGTTGGAAGATATGTGGCGTTTGGCAGCCAATGAGATATTTGTGGAACAATGTATAGAACATCGATGAAAGATTGAATATTTGCTTGAAAATCCGTATCCAGAAAAATTTTCGATTTTGTCCAGGTCCCGAAATTTAGGTAAAAATCACATATTACGGCTTTCCCTTGATTATCTGGGCGGAATAGACAAGAAAGAATAAAAGGGTTGAAACGAAAGACCTACAATCGGATGATCTAAAACATAGGCTACTTCGTTGCAAGATATGTGGCATTTGCCAGCCAATGAGGTATTTGTGGAACAATGTATAGAACATCGATGAAAGAAAGACTCTTTGCTTGAAAATCCGTATCCAGAAAAATTTTCGATTTTGTCCAGGTCCCGAAATTTAGGTAAAAATCACATATTACGGCTTTCCCTTGATTATCTGGGCGAAATAGACAAGAAAGAATAAAAGGGTTGAAACGAAAGACCTACAATCGGATGATCTAAAACATAGGCTACTTCGTTGCAAGATATGTGGCATTTGCCAGCCAATGAGGTATTTGTGGAACAATGTATAGAACATCGATGAAAGAAAGACTCTTTGCTTGAAAATCCCTATCCAGAAAAATTTTCGATTTTGTCCAGGTCCCGAAATTTAGGTAAAAATCACATATTACGGCTTTCCCTTGATTATCTGGGCGAAATAGACAAGAAAGAATAAAAGGGTTGAACCGAAAGACCTACAATCGGATGATCTAAAACATAGGCTGCTTCGTTGCGAGATATGTGGCGGTTGGCAGCCAATGAGGTATTTGTGGAACAATATCGCTTGAAAATCCCTATCCAGAAAATTTTTCGATTTTGTCCAGGTCCGGAAATTTAGGTAAAAATCACATATTACGGCTTTCCCTTGATTATCTGGGCGAAATAGACAAGAAAGAATAAAAGGGTTGAAACAAAAGACCTACAATCGGATGATCTAAAACATAGGCTACTTCGTTGCGAGATATGTACCGGTTGGCAGCCACTGAGGTATTTGTGGAACAATGTATAGAACATCGATGAAAGAGAGACGCTTTGCTTGAAAATCTGTATCCAGAAAAATTTTCGATTTTGTCCAGGTCCCGAAATTTAGGTAAAAATCACATATTACGGTTTCCCTTGATTATCTGGGCGAAATAGACAAGAAAGAATAAAAGGGTTGAAACGAAAGACCTACAATCGGATGATCTAAAACATAGGCTACTTCGTTGCGAGATATGTGGCGGTTGGCAGCCAATGAGGTATTTGTGGAACAATGTCGCTTGAAAATCCCTATCCAGAAAAATTTTCGATTTTGTCCAGGTCCCGAAATTTAGGTAAAAATCACATATTACGGCTTTCCCTTGATTATCTGGGCGAAATAGACAAGAAAGAATAAAAGGGTTGAACCAAAAGACCTACAATCGGATGATCTAAAACATAGGCCACTTCGGTGGAAGATATGTGGCGTTTGGCAGCCAATGAGATATTTGTGGAACAATGTATAGAACATCGATGAAAGATTGAATATTTGCTTGAAAATCCCTATCCAGAAAAATTTTCGATTTTGTCCAGGTCCCGAAATTTAGGTAAAAATCACATATTACGGCTTTCCCTTGATTATCTGGGCGAAATAGACAAGAAAGAATAAAAGGGTTGAACCAAAAGACCTACAATCGGATGATCTAAAACATAGGCTACTTCGTTGCGAGATATGTGGCGGTTGGCAGCCAATGAGGTATTTGTGGAACAATGTATAGAACATCGATGAAAGAAAGACTCTTTGCTTGAAAATCCCTATCCAGAAAAATTTTCGATTTTGTCCAGGTCCCGAAATTTAGGTAAAAATCACATATTACGGTTTTCCCTTGATTATCTGGGCGAAATAGACAAGAAAGAATAAAAGGGTTGAACCGAAAGACCTACAATCGGATGATCTAAAACATAGGCTACTTCGTTGCAAGATATGTGGAGGTTGGCAGCCAATGAGGTATTTGTGGAACAATGTATAGAACATCGATGAAAGAGAGACGCTTTGCTTGAAAATCTGTATCCAGAAAAATTTTCGATTTTGTCCAGGTCCCGAAATTTAGGTAAAAATTACATATTACGGCTTTCCCTTGATTATCTGGGCGAAATAGACAAGAAAGAATAAAAGGGTTGAAACGAAAGACCTACAATCGGATGATCTAAAACATAGGCTACTTCGTTGCGAGATATGTGGCGGTTGGCAGCCAATGAGGTATTTGTGGAACAATGAATAGAACATCGATGAAAGAAAGACTCTTTGCTTGAAAATCCGTATCCAGAAAAATTTTCGATTTTGTCCAGGTCCCGAAATTTAGGTAAAAATCACATATTACGGCTTTCCCTTGATTATCTGGGCGAAATAGATAAGAAAGAATAAAAGGGTTGAAACGAAAGACCTACAATCGGATGATCTAAATCATAGGCCACTTCGTTGGAAGATATGTGGCGTTTGGCAGCCAATGAGATATTTGTGGAACAATGTATAGAACATCGATGAAAGATTGAATATTTGCTTGAAAATCCGTATCCAGAAAAATTTTCGATTTTGTCCAGGTCCCGAAATTTAGGTAAAAATCACATATTACGGCTTTCCCTTGATTATCTGGGCGAAATAGACAAGAAAGAATAAAAGGGTTGAAACGAAAGACCTACAATCGGATGATCTAAAACATAGGCTACTTCGTTGCAAGATATGTGGCATTTGCCAGCCAATGAGGTATTTGTGGAACAATGTATAGAACATCGATGAAAGAAAGACTCTTTGCTTGAAAATCCGTATCCAGAAAAATTTTCGATTTTGTCCAGGTCCCGAAATTTAGGTAAAAATCACATATTACGGCTTTCCCTTGATTATCTGGGCGAAATAGACAAGAAAGAATAAAAGGGTTGAAACGAAAGACCTACAATCGGATGATCTAAAACTTAGGCCACTTCGTTGGAAGATATGTGGCGTTTGGCAGCCAATGAGATATTTGTGGAACAATGTATAGAACATCGATGAAAGATTGAATATTTGCTTGAAAATCCGTATCCAGAAAAATTTTCGATTTTGTCCAGGTCCCGAAATTTAGGTAAAAATCACATATTACGGCTTTCCCTTGATTATCTGGGCGGAATAGACAAGAAAGAATAAAAGGTTTGAAACGAAAGACCTACAATCGGATGATCTAAAACATAGGCTACTTCGTTGCAAGATATGTGGCATTTGCCAGCCAATGAGGTATTTGTGGAACAATGTATAGAACATCGATGAAAGAAAGACTCTTTGCTTGAAAATCCGTATCCAGAAAAATTTTCGATTTTGTCCAGGTCCCGAAATTTAGGTAAAAATCACATATTACGGCTTTCCCTTGATTATCTGGGCGAAATAGACAAGAAAGAATAAAAGGGTTGAAACGAAAGACCTACAATCGGATGATCTAAAACATAGGCTACTTCGTTGCAAGATATGTGGCATTTGCCAGCCAATGAGGTATTTGTGGAACAATGTATAGAACATCGATGAAAGAAAGACTCTTTGCTTGAAAATCCCTATCCAGAAAAATTTTCGATTTTGTCCAGGTCCCGAAATTTAGGTAAAAATCACATATTACGGCTTTCCCTTGATTATCTGGGCGAAATAGACAAGAAAGAATAAAAGGGTTGAAACGAAAGACCTACAATCGGATGATCTAAAACATAGGCTACTTCGTTGCGAGATATGTGGCGGTTGGCAGCCAATGAGGTATTTGTGGAACAATGAATAGAACATCGATGAAAGAAAGACTCTTTGCTTGAAAATCCGTATCCAGAAAAATTTTCGATTTTGTCCAGGTCCCGAAATTTAGGTAAAAATCACATATTACGGCTTTCCCTTGATTATCTAGGCGAAATAGATAAGAAAGAATAAAAGGGTTGAAACGAAAGACCTACAATCGGATGATCTAAAACATAGGCCACTTCGTTGGAAGATATGTGGCGTTTGGCAGCCAATGAGATATTTGTGGAACAATGTATAGAACATCGATGAAAGATTGAATATTTGCTTGAAAATCCGTATCCAGAAAAATTTTCGATTTTGTCCAGGTCACGAAATTTAGGTAAAAATCACATATTACGGCTTTCCCTTGATTATCTGGGCGAAATAGACAAGAAAGAATAAAAGGGTTGAAACGAAAGACCTACAATCGGATGATCTAAAACATAGGCTACTTCGTTGCAAGATATGTGGCATTTGCCAGCCAATGAGGTATTTGTGGAACAATGTATAGAACATCGATGAAAGAAAGACTCTTTGCTTGAAAATCCGTATCCAGAAAAATTTTCGATTTTGTCCAGCTCCCGAAATTTAGGTAAAAATCACATATTACGGCTTTCCCTTGATTATCTGGGCGAAATAGACAAGAAAGAATAAAAGGGTTGAACCAAAAGACCTACAATCGGATGATCTAAAACATAGGCCACTTCGGTGGAAGATATGTGGCGTTTGGCAGCCAATGAGATATTTGTGGAACAATGTATAGAACATCGATGAAAGATTGAATATTTGCTTGAAAATCCGTATCCAGAAAAATTTTCGATTTTGTCCAGGTCCCCAAATTTAGGTAAAAATCACATATTACGGCTTTCCCTTGATTATCTGGGCGGAATAGACAAGAAAGAATAAAAGGGTTGAAACGAAAGACCTACAATCGGATGATCTAAAACATAGGCTACTTCGTTGCAAGATATGTGGCATTTGCCAGCCAATGAGGTATTTGTGGAACAATGTATAGAACATCGATGAAAGAAAGACTCTTTGCTTGAAAATCCCTATCCAGAAAAAATTTTCGATTTTGTGCAGGTCCCGAAATTTAGGTAAAAATCACATATTACGGCTTTCCCTTGATTATCTGGGCGAAATAGACAAGAAAGAATAAAAGGGTTGAAACGAAAGACCTACAATCGGATGATCTAAAACATAGGCTACTTCGTTGCAAGATATGTGGCATTTGCCAGCCAATGAGGTATTTGTGGAACAATGTATAGAACATCGATGAAAGAAAGACTCTTTGCTTGAAAATCCGTATCCAGAAAAATTTTCGATTTTGTCCAGGTCCCGAAATTTAGGTAAAAATCACATATTACGGCTTTCCCTTGATTATCTGGGCGAAATAGATAAGAAAGAATAAAAGGGTTGAAACGAAAGACCTACAATCGGATGATCTAAAACATAGGCCACTTCGTTGGAAGATATGTGGCGTTTGGCAGCCAATGAGATATTTGTGGAACAATGTATAGAACATCGATGAAAGATTGAATATTTGCTTGAAAATCCGTATCCAGAAAAATTTTCGATTTTGTCCAGGTCCCGAAATTTAGGTAAAAATCACATATTACGGCTTTCCCTTGATTATCTGGGCGAAATAGACAAGAAAGAATAAAAGGGTTGAAACGAAAGACCTACAATCGGATGATCTAAAACATAGGCTACTTCGTTGCAAGATATGTGGCATTTGCCAGCCAATGAGGTATTTGTGGAACAATGTATAGAACATCGATGAAAGAAAGACTCTTTGCTTGAAAATCCGTATCCAGAAAAATTTTCGATTTTGTCCAGGTCCCGAAATTTAGGTAAAAATCACATATTACGGCTTTCCCTTGATTATCTGGGCGAAATAGACAAGAAAGAATAAAAGGGTTGAAACGAAAGACCTACAATCGGATGATCTAAAACATAGGCTACTTCGTTGCAAGATATGTGGCATTTGCCAGCCAATGAGGTATTTGTGGAACAATGTATAGAACATCGATGAAAGAAAGACTCTTTGCTTGAAAATCCGTATCCAGAAAAATTTTCGATTTTGTCCAGGTCCCGAAATTTAGGTAAAAATCACATATTACGGCTTTCCCTTGATTATCTGGGCGAAATAGATAAGAAAGAATAAAAGGGTTGAAACGAAAGACCTACAATCGGATGATCTAAAACATAGGCCACTTCGTTGGAAGATATGTGGCGTTTGGCAGCCAATGAGATATTTGTGGAACAATGTATAGAACATCGATGAAAGATTGAATATTTGCTTGAAAATCCGTATCCAGAAAAATTTTCGATTTTGTCCAGGTCCCGAAATTTAGGTAAAAATCACATATTACGGCTTTCCCTTGATTATCTGGGCGAAATAGACAAGAAAGAATAAAAGGGTTGAAACGAAAGACCTACAATCGGATGATCTAAAACATAGGCTACTTCGTTGCAAGATATGTGGCATTTGCCAGCCAATGAGGTATTTGTGGAACAATGTATAGAACATCGATGAAAGAAAGACTCTTTGCTTGAAAATCCGTATCCAGAAAAATTTTCGATTTTGTCCAGGTCCCGAAATTTAGGTAAAAATCACATATTACGGCTTTCCCTTGATTATCTGGGCGAAATAGACAAGAAAGAATAAAAGGGTTGAAACGAAAGACCTACAATCGGATGATCTAAAACATAGGCTACTTCGTTGCAAGATATGTGGCATTTGCCAGCCAATGAGGTATTTGTGGAACAATGTATAGAACATCGATGAAAGAAAGACTCTTTGCTTGAAAATCCGTATCCAGAAAAATTTTCGATTTTGTCCAGCTCCCGAAATTTAGGTAAAAATCACATATTACGGCTTTCCCTTGATTATCTGGGCGAAATAGATAAGAAAGAATAAAAGGGTTGAAACGAAAGACCTACAATCGGATGATCTAAAACATATTCCACTTCGTTGGAAGATATGTGGCGTTTGGCAGCCAATGAGATATTTGTGGAACAATGTATAGAACATCGATGAAAGATTGAATATTTGCTTGAAAATCCGTATCCAGAAAAATTTTCGATTTTGTCCAGGTCCCGAAATTTAGGTAAAAATCACATATTACGGCTTTCCCTTGATTATCTGGGCGAAATAGATAAGAAAGAATAAAAGGGTTGAAACGAAAGACCTACAATCGGATGATCTAAAACATAGGCTACTTCGTTGCAAGATATGTGGCATTTGCCAGCCAATGAGGTATTTGTGGAACAATGTATAGAACATCGATGAAAGAAAGACTCTTTGCTTGAAAATCCCTATCCAGAAAAATTTTCGATTTTGTCCAGGTCCCGAAATTTAGGTAAAAATCACATATTACGGCTTTCCCTTGATTATCTGGGCGAAATAGACAAGAAAGAATAAAAGGGTTGAACCAAAAGACCTACAATCGGATGATCTAAAACATAGGCCACTTCGGTGGAAGATATGTGGCGTTTGGCAGCCAATGAGATATTTGTGGAACAATGTATAGAACATCGATGAAAGATTGAATATTTGCTTGAAAATCCCTATCCAGAAAAATTTTCGATTTTGTCCAGGTCCCGAAATTTAGGTAAAAATCACATATTACGGCTTTCCCTTGATTATCTGGGCGAAATAGACAAGAAAGAATAAAAGGGTTGAACCAAAAGACCTACAATCGGATGATCTAAAACATAGGCTACTTCGTTGCAAGATATGTGGAGGTTGGCAGCCAATGAGGTATTTGTGGAACAATGTATAGAACATCGATGAAAGAGAGACGCTTTGCTTGAAAATCTGTATCCAGAAAAATTTTCGATTTTGTCCAGGTCCCGAAATTTAGGTAAAAATCACATATTACGGCTTTCCCTTGATTATCTGGGCGAAATAGACAAGAAAGAATAAAAGGGTTGAAACGAAAGACCTACAATCGGATGATCTAAAACATAGGCTACTTCGTTGCGAGATATGTGGCGGTTGGCAGCCAATGAGGTATTTGTGGAACAATGTATAGAACATCGATGAAAGAAAGACTCTTTGCTTGAAAATCCCTATCCAGAAAAATTTTCGATTTTGTCCAGGTCACGAAATTTAGGTAAAAATCACATATTACGGCTTTCCCTTGATTATCTGGGCGAAATAGACAAGAAAGAATAAAAGGGTTGAACCGAAAGACCTACAATCGGATGATCTAAAACATAGGCTACTTCGTTGCAAGATATGTGGAGGTTGGCAGCCAATGAGGTATTTGTGGAACAATGTATAGAACATCGATGAAAGAGAGACGCTTTGCTTGAAAATCTGTATCCAGAAAAATTTTCGATTTTGTCCAGGTCCCGAAATTTAGGTAAAAATCACATATTACGGCTTTCCCTTGATTATCTGGGCGAAATAGACAAGAAAGAATAAAAGGGTTGAAACGAAAGACCTACAATCGGATGATCTAAAACATAGGCTACTTCGTTGCGAGATATGTGGCGGTTGGCAGCCAATGAGGTATTTGTGGAACAATGAATAGAACATCGATGAAAGAAAGACTCTTTGCTTGAAAATCCGTATCCAGAAAAATTTTCGATTTTGTCACATATTACGGCTTTCCCTTGATTATCTGGGCGAAATAGATAAGAAAGAATAAAAGGGTTGAAACGAAAGACCTACAATCGGATGATCTAAAACATAGGCCACTTCGTTGGAAGATATGTGGCGTTTGGCAGCCAATGAGATATTTGTGGAACAATGTATAGAACATCGATGAAAGATTGAATATTTGCTTGAAAATCCGTATCCAGAAAAATTTTCGATTTTGTCCAGGTCCCGAAATTTAGGTAAAAATCACATATTACGGCTTTCCCTTGATTATCTGGGCGAAATAGACAAGAAAGAATAAAAGGGTTGAAACGAAAGACCTACAATCGGATGATCTAAAACATAGGCTACTTCGTTGCAAGATATGTGGCATTTGCCAGCCAATGAGGTATTTGTGGAACAATGTATAGAACATCGATGAAAGAAAGACTCTTTGCTTGAAAATCCGTATCCAGAAAAATTTTCGATTTTGTCCAGCTCCCGAAATTTAGGTAAAAATCACATATTACGGCTTTCCCTTGATTATCTGGGCGAAATAGACAAGAAAGAATAAAAGGGTTGAAACGAAAGACCTACAATCGGATGATCTAAAACATAGGCCACTTCGTTGGAAGATATGTGGCGTTTGGCAGCCAATGAGATATTTGTGGAACAATGTATAGAACATCGATGAAAGATTGAATATTTGCTTGAAAATCCGTATCCAGAAAAATTTTCGATTTTGTCCAGGTCCCGAAATTTAGGTAAAAATCACATATTACGGCTTTCCCTTGATTATCTGGGCGGAATAGACAAGAAAGAATAAAAGGTTTGAAACGAAAGACCTACAATCGGATGATCTAAAACATAGGCTACTTCGTTGCAAGATATGTGGCATTTGCCAGCCAATGAGGTATTTGTGGAACAATGTATAGAACATCGATGAAAGAAAGACTCTTTGCTTGAAAATCCGTATCCAGAAAAATTTTCGATTTTGTCCAGGTCCCGAAATTTAGGTCAAAATCACATATTACGGCTTTCCCTTGATTATCTGGGCGAAATAGACAAGAAAGAATAAAAGGGTTGAAACGAAAGACCTACAATCGGATGATCTAAAACATAGGCTACTTCGTTGCAAGATATGTGGCATTTGCCAGCCAATGAGGTATTTGTGGAATAATGTATAGAACATCGATGAAAGAAAGACTCTTTGCTTGAAAATCCCTATCCAGAAAAATTTTCGATTTTGTCCAGGTCCCGAAATTTAGGTAAAAATCACATATTACGGCTTTCCCTTGATTATCTGGGCGAAATAGACAAGAAAGAATAAAAGGGTTGAACCAAAAGACCTACAATCGGATGATCTAAAACATAGGCTGCTTCGTTGCGAGATATGTGGCGGTTGGCAGCCAATGAGGTATTTGTGGAACAATGTCGCTTGAAAATCCCTATCCAGAAAATTTTTCGATTTTGTCCAGGTCCGGAAATTTAGGTAAAAATCACATATTACGGCTTTCCCTTGATTATCTGGGCGAAATAGACAAGAAAGAATAAAAGGGTTGAAACAAAAGACCTACAATCGGATGATCTAAAACATAGGCTACTTCGTTGCGAGATATGTGGCGGTTGGCAGCCAATGAGGTATTTGTGGAACAATGTATAGAACATCGATGAAAGAGAGACGCTTTGCTTGAAAATCTGTATCCAGAAAAATTTTCGATTTTGTCCAGGTCCGGAAATTTAGGTAAAAATCACATATTACGGCTTTCCTTGATTATCTGGGCGAAATAGACAAGAAAGAATAAAAGGGTTGAAACGAAAGACCTACAATCGGATGATCTAAAACATAGGCTACTTCGTTGCGAGATATGTGGCGGTTGGCAGCCAATGAGGTATTTGTGGAACAATGTCGCTTGAAAATCCCTATCCAGAAAAATTTTCGATTTTGTCCAGGTCCCGAAATTTAGGTAAAAATCACATATTACGGCTTTCCCTTGATTATCTGGGCGAAATAGACAAGAAAGAATAAAAGGGTTGAACCAAAAGACCTACAATCGGATGATCTAAAACATAGGCTACTTCGTTGCGAGATATGTGGCGTTTGGCAGCCAATGAGGTATTTGTGGAACAATGTATAGAACATCGATGAAAGAAAGACTCTTTGCTTGAAAATCCCTATCCAGAAAAATTTTCGATTTTGTCCAGGTCACGAAATTTAGGTAAAAATCACATATTACGGCTTTCCCTTGATTATCTGGGCGAAATAGACAAGAAAGAATAAAAGGGTTGAACCGAAAGACCTACAATCGGATGATCTAAAACATAGGCTACTTCGTTGCAAGATATGTGGAGGTTGGCAGCCAATGAGGTATTTGTGGAACAATGTATAGAACATCGATGAAAGAGAGACGCTTTGCTTGAAAATCTGTATCCAGAAAAATTTTCGATTTTGTCCAGGTCCCGAAATTTAGGTAAAAATCACATATTACGGCTTTCCCTTGATTATCTGGGCGAAATAGACAAGAAAGAATAAAAGGGTTGAAACGAAAGACCTACAATCGGATGATCTAAAACATAGGCTACTTCGTTGCGAGATATGTGGCGGTTGGCAGCCAATGAGGTATTTGTGGAACAATGTATAGAACATCGATGAAAGAGAGACGCTTTGCTTGAAAATCTGTATCCAGAAAAATTTTCGATTTTGTCCAGGTCCCGAAATTTAGGTAAAAATCACATATTACGGCTTTCCCTTGATTATCTGGGCGAAATAGACAAGAAAGAATAAAAGGGTTGAACCGAAAGACCTACAATCGGATGATCTAAAACATAGGCCACTTCGTTGGAAGATATGTGGCGTTTGGCAGCCAATGAGATATTTGTGGAACAATGTATAGAACATCGATGAAAGATTGAATATTTGCTTGAAAATCCCTATCCAGAAAAATTTTCGATTTTGTCCAGGTCACGAAATTTAGGTAAAAATCACAAATTACGACTTTCCTTTGATTATCTGGATGCCCAGGGTTTAGACCACGGATTTTAGCAAAGATAATCACACTCATCATAAGGAGTCGACTGAATTTGAAAAGAAGATCCTAAATAGCTTCGCGACGAAACTGATATAAATACTAATAGAAACACAAAATGCAAAAAATATTTTGTTTATTTTTTTAAAAATTTTGAAAGCAAATGTCTTCAATTAAACTCACGCACAAGAGCAAGTACGTGCGTCTCAATTGAGAATCTTCATCCAATTCTTCATTGCACAGATAATATGACGTCACATTTCTCCCACAAACTTCGTACCATGTGCATGATTCGCATCTAAACAATATATGTATGTACTTGGGAAAAACCCAAGCTAATCGTTAGTAGTTTCACTCGCTATAGCATTGCTTATTGGAATTTATGCACGGGGATTCCCTGATACCAGACACACTGCTTGTGTCTTGTGTCTTGTGTGCACAACTATACAATGCAATATAGAGTGAAGTGCATGCTGCCCTGATATACCACTTAAAGAAAATTGTAATGAACAGACTATCGCAGATGAATTTCACCAGAACGCGTAAAAGATCTATGGTGAAAATAATATCTTGTAGATACATTGGTCTGTGATTGCTAGCACCGCTGGCTGTGGTGAAGGAAAAATTGTATAAATTCGATTCAACTGCTGCATGAGTATCATTTGATATTGGTCTTTGTACACGAATAGTTCGTATCTTACTTGTAGACTGAAGAAGTATGTTAGAAAAAATTATCTTTTTCTTCGTTTTGATGGGATTAGCTCATGCGTGCTTGCCAAATACGGTGTTGGATGTAGAGGGCGGGTGTGATATTTTGAAAGTTCCTGATTTCTATTTAATTGAACATTTTCTGAATTTTATTGTAAGTGTTATAAGAAGCTGCAAAATGTGTACAAATGCTGATAATAACGTTCTTTTTTTTTTTTTCTTTTACAGTGAGATAATGGAATGAGGGAGACACACCATATGGCACAGGAGTGAGATACTAAATATACATACTTACATGCATACGCATTAGGTACTTTAAAAAGTGATGATTTCTGAGTTTTTTTTTTCCAAAACTAATTTTGAAAACGTTAGTTACAAAAACTAAGAAACTAAGAAACAAACAAAAAATGTTTTTTTCAGTGCCTTATAGAAATTAAGGATTGTTAAATAGTAAATGTTTACTTCTATTTAACGGCGAATAAAACTTGTCATAAATTGTAATTTTACAATTACATTTTAGTTCAAAAACAATTTTTATTATTATTAGTTATTAAGTCCTGCTCCACGTCTCGTCGTGGAGTTATCAGTTTCTTCGAGGACTACAAAGTGGAGATGACGAATGCCGCCACAAAACAGGACTAGTGTCGGTTGATAATCCAGGGGCCTATATCATAAAACTACAAGTGTTGTAAACTTGTAACTACAAGCACAAATAAAGTATGGAGTTGTAATTTTGTGTTCTATAAACATTTTTCAGCACTTGCAGCGCGGCAAATTCAAATTACAAGTGTAGCGTAGTTACAGGCCTGGCATACTTGTAGGTATTAGTGAATTGGCATTCTTTATAAATCAAAAATTTGCACATAATTTACAAGTTACAAGTGAATTTACAAATAATTATTAGTGCTGGAGTTTTATGAAATAGTCCGCAGGTGTCGGTATATCGTGATTTGGATGGGAGATTTCAACGCCAGGCACATGGTAGGAGTTCACACCCTCGTTGACCGCAATAACAACGGCGAGCGGTTTGTGTAGTTTTGCTAAAAAATCAGTTGGGTCTCAACTGAGCGAATACCTGATCAGATAGATAATATTGCGATTTTCCGACAACCCTTCAGGACGTCCGCGAGTGCGGAGCTGATACAGGAATGGATTGTGAACACCGTCTTATGCTTGTTCATATAAAAGCAATCGCTCCAACCTGCTAAAAATATCCAGGTACATTACCAACAGGTTTCGGAGTCTTTTGGTCGGTAAGAGGCAGAAGAACCACAGCACATGGCTTTCAACAGACACGTGGCAACAGGTTAATGAGCGTATGGTGCACATGGCTCTGGTTGCAGCAGCCTTAGCAGTAGAAATACGCAAAATCGAAGCCCTGTATTGCATGGTGGTAAAAAAAGTGAAAGGTATCGAGAAGTGTGACAAAAGTGCTTATATCAACGTGTATGCAAGAAGATGCAACAGTTGAACAATTTGCGGCATCATTAAAAAGCTAACGAACGATCTTAACTAGAAGAAACATCATGTGAAGACCTCAGATCAACAGCTTCTGGTATGGTATTGCTGCCTAGTTTTTCATTCTAGGTATTTCAACGGCGGAACTAAGCACATCAACAGAACTACTTTAGTCGCTTATTTGTCGAGCATGAATAAATGAGCAATTCCGTGATTAATGAATGAAAGAGATTATTACAAAGTTTCGTAAAAAAGGCAATAGTATCAATTGCAGCAATTGGAGAGGAACAGGGTGGTTCTTTGTCCTCAATAACACGAATAATGTTGGCTTCCAATGCATCGATAGTTGTTGATTTACGTATACCAAAAAAAAAAAAAAATAATCAAGAGGCGTCAAATCACAAGAAAAATGAGCCTCACCCCTAAACATAATTTTTCGATAAAACAGCGGATCCAATACTAGATGATTTTGAGCCCATTCACCGATATTTCGACGCAAACGATGTTCATTTGGCTTCAATTCTTGCACAAGCTGGATCTTGTAAGCTTTCAAACCAAGATCTTTCCGTAAAATTTTCATAAAGTGGACGTATAAAAACCAAGCTGTTGTGAAAGACGTCGAATCCTAAAATTTGGATCATCTTCAACACTCTCCTGAACGGATACAATATTCTCTTCAGTACGCACTTACCTTTTGCATCTCGGTGTCTCGGTACTACTGCATCTTGCAAAGAAAATGTCTCAGATGGTCAATTATGTCGGGTGTAATACGATGCAAGTGCTCTATAAGTTTGGCACACAGAACCATCATTTTGGACCCAAATTTCTGCAATCTGGTAACGTCGTTGAAGTGTGGCATTGCCATTGCCAAATAATACTAACAGTTTACAATCTGACAATTGGTTTGACAGATACAACTCTCTGAAGTTAGTACTATGTTAAAAAAACACTCCTTTTATCCGTCCTTTCCTACGTCCTTTCAGGCGTAGCCAAGTCAATAGCAAGGATTATTTTGAGCCGGATAAGGAGCATGTAAATTCAACTCTCGATGTCGAACCGACTGTCTCAATAACACCCTCCGAATCATTATAGAGTAATGTGCTAAATAAAGTTATTCCTCTCGTTCATCAACCTTAAAAGCGTTTTGCATTATTTTGAACTTTCGATAGTTTCGATTGAATGCTGTTTGATTGATCACGCGCAAGGCTACTTATACAAGTAGAAAGTGTCACTCTTTGAACAGTGATGGAACACACTGCTGTTCTTAATGATCATCAACGATGTATTCTGAACAGCCACAGGGGAAATAAATTGGACAATGATGTCTTACCCTAGGGCACTGAAGCAACCAAAGTGGGACAAAGATAAATACGGGGAAAAGCCCTGAGCTTGTCCAACCCTAACCTTCAACATTGCCGGACAGGAGGTAAAGGAACCGGACAACATCCCAAATATAGAAAACATGTTCTCGATCCACGATGGCTAAAAGCTCGGCTTAGATTACTATCAAAGACTTGGACAAGTTTTCATCAAAAAACCAAACTGGTACTGTTCCGCTCCAATGTTAAGCTCGTCCTGCTATATGGATATATAGCACAATTTTCTGGCACAACCGTATCTCTAACGAACGACTTTACCGCAGAACGGGTCCGGGTTGCGGAACTAATTTTGGGCTATTACAGATACCTTTGGCTCCATCTCTTTTTCAAGACCCTGCCTCATACTAGGAAGATCCTTATTGACCACAGTTCCGCATATGTCAAGGCAGCTTTAACAAGTCATTCACCAGTCTGGCCGCAATTGTCATCCTTCAACCCATCGAAGGTTCTCCTTCTGATAACAGCTCTCCTTACCTTGGATAAAAATCATCTGAAATTCAAGTCCACTTTAATATCCTCAGGTAAAAGGGAAAAAAAAAATCTCAAAAATTAGTACACAAAATCAAATTAATTCCATACCTACATAGGTATTTCATTTCACAAATATATGTATGGACTGCAAAAGGTTCATGCTCTGTGGTTCGTATTTGAAATTCTCGACAAGGACAACGACAAAGACAACAATAAAAGAATCATCCCCAAGGACACTTTACCGAGAAATTTCTGTGGAATTGTTGTTTAATTTTTTATTTTCTATTTTTTTAAAGAAAATCTCCAAAGTTTATCACTGTAAGGAAAAATATTCTGATTCCAGCTACCTGATATTCCTTTGTAATAAATGGTGGGTATTATCCTTCCTAAGAGCCAGCTGCTATAGTTTATTTTTTTCCAATATGAAAATAGTTTTCGAAGAGAAAGTTTTTTATTTTGCATTCAAGTAATTTCTTGTAAACTTGAGTAGAGGAGGGGTTGCAACTAACCTACAAGTTAACATCGTCGAGATGGGTCCTTGAAAACAGGAGAAATATTAACGTTTCTCTAAAATTAGATAGGCACACACACATTGTCTCGTTGATGATGGCAATGCAATCTTTGCCATTTGCCCGCATCTTCAATGGAAAGTTTTATCCTTAAGGAAATTTTCTTTTCAAACATTTTCGATTGGGTATCCTTGTTAGTCGTTGAAGTCTCAGCAAACAATACGGGTGTGTGAGCGCATCTTCCATGACAGGCACTTATAAGATAGTTCGTTGGGAATGGGATCAAAGTGGTAACGTCGATGGTGTGCATGTCTTGTTCTACAAGGATATATACAGATATAGCGGCCTTCGCTACTCATGTTTTCAAGGATTATGCACAAATTTATGATACTAATTTTTCGCAAAAAAAAGTTTTGAAGTTCTGTTTAAATGGATGGATACGTTATAGAGACAGAGCGAAAGAGAGACAGATGTAAAATTCTATCGTTTGGACAATTTGATGGCTAACGTTAAAAGAAAGAATTTTTTGATGAGATAAGGGTGGACTAAACCACAAGGTATTGAGTATGGTAGTCTTAGATTATTTGTTGGAATCCGGACAGAAAAGCAATAAATTTATTGATGACCCTACAATGAGGTTCAGTTTTTTTTTTTTTTAAATTGTAAGTGCTGCCATAAATTTTGAAGTTATAGAGGGTGTTGGGTCAAGGATAGCGTCATGGGTGAAAGGAGTGATAAATTGGTATCATGTTTTTGAAAAAGTTTTCGAGTAGTTTCAATTTCATTTTATTGTTTTCTGAATCTGAAACTGGATAAGTGTATACCTGGGGTAATGACACGAATAAGGTTTATTGGCAAGCAAACGATAGTGTAAAGGTACCGTGTACGATTATGGCGATGGATAGTTTGAGTGGGCAAGGAAGGGTGTGATAGTACCAGCTTAGTTCAACACCTAATTGAAAAAGGAAATCTTTTCAATGACATCACATTGTGTTTTTAATGGACAAGTATGATTAGTGAGAAAAGTTTATTTAGTGAAGAAACGAGGATTTCCTACTATCGGAAACGAAGTAACTACCGGCGCTCATGACAACAACCTGACAGAAGTAGCTGCTGTCATTTGATCTTCGCTCTGGTTTCGAAGAATCTGTTCATTCGCTCTATATATTGCAATCACATACGACTGATGCGCAGTTTTTGACTAGGTCGACGTCGCTATACAGCTTTACAGATGGTCCGAGTCTGAACGAGTGTTTCTTGAGATTGATGTGACATGTTATGAGAGATGTATTTTGTTTGGTTGGCAAGTAAATTCAGTTTAGTTTTGCACTCAGCATGGGGTTTGTAATAGCGATTATGGCTGCTTTGCTATCCGAGCATATGTCGATTTGCCTGTCTACTCTGTGGTCTTCGGCCAGTGTCTCGATTGCCTTCAGTAATGCAACGATCTCTGCTTGGAACACCTTTACGAATGGCTCTAGATGAATAGCAAGTTCAAACAGCGGATTAGCACAAAAGATGCCAGCAAATGATTCGCCTGATATATTAGAGCCATTTATGTACAGTGTTACGCTAGTAGAGTTGCTTGTCATCCTTTCGTTCGTCCAAGATTCTCTTGTAGAGAAAACCGTTTCAAAGTTGTAGGTAAAGATGTAAAATTTTTCTACAAGGTCACTTTGAAGAATCGATAAGTGGTGCTTTTGACCATGGATCTCACAATAGCAATATACATCCACCTAAAGATGGTCGGGCTACATCCCCAGGATTTGTCCGCTTCTTTTAACTTCTTTGACTGGTGTCAATATTGTACCTGACAGCGTTATTGACCTCAGTCTTTCAAGTTTTATTTTTCTCGTGAAAGGAATGATTGTAGTTTTGGTCGGATTAAGGCTTAGCCCAGCCGTCGAACACCATTTTCGACTTATATCAAGTCCCCTAATAGTAGTATAGTATATATCGCATAGGGTTTCCTCAAATTTGCCTCTGGCAATAATCATTATGTCATTAGCATATGTCTGACAGTTAATGCCACAGTTTGTTAATTTCTCAAGTAGCTCATCCACAACAAGGCTCCAAATTAAGAGAGAGAGAACTCCTCCTTGTGGGCATCCTTTAGCTGTGCTGACCTTGGTGATACCTTCTGATGTATGAATCTCTGCTGAACTTGTGCTCAGAAATTCATACATCCACTTAGATACTGTGTTGTTTACCCCCTTTTTATCTTAAACTCGCACAATTGATTCATGAAATGTGTTATCGAATGCTCCTTCAATGTCCAAGAACGCACACAGTACTATCTCTTTTGCTACATTGGATAGTTTCAGTCAGCTGGTACATAGCAGTCTCTATAGGCCTCAAAGGATTCTATGATACACTTCTGTACTTTAAGGACTTGGATTTCTTTGTTCAGTAGGTTAATATCAGTGCTTAATCAGAGTGCTTTAAAGAAACATAGCTCAGAATCAATGGACAAACATTAAAGACAAATGAATAAAGATGAAATGAATCAGATTACTCAAAATTTCCATGACTGGATTCGTTCTATACAGTCGACTAATCATGTCGAAAAGAAATAAAGTCTACATCTAAGAGCATAGACTTTAAAGAAAGTTATTCTAATCCACAACATATTGTTGTGGTTCTTGTGATATGATGAACTCTTAACTTTGGAAGAATACTTGATCTAGCCAACAAGAAAGAAAACTCCGTCACCAGGTTTCATCTGATATGTCCCTACCCAGTTGTGTTTCTGATGTATGTACCTACATATGTGTAATGTATTTTCCAAAGAAACGTAAAAAAAATTCCATAAACAGACTCTGAACATGGCATTTTCTTGCCACATACGCGCAATGAAAAAGTTTCTACGTTCTATTGTAACCCAAACCTCATGTACCGCGCACAGGTTGCAGCTCTTAAAACAACTTCAACACCCCAAAGGTGTGGAAATAGGATTTAGATTTAAAATCCTGTTGAAATGTGAAATGTACGTCTTTATATATGTATGTATGATTGTATGTAGGTACCAGCGTTTCGATAACTTTTTTGTCTGTCGCGAAGTGTTTTTCTAACATCGTCATCCAGTAGCGGGATAAAGTTTTTCTATGAATGAAAAAAAGAGAGCTTGTCAAAACAGAGTTCAAAGTATTTTCGAAATTTGAACATAATATGCATGATGATGCGACATTTTGGTTTGATAACTCATCTTATGATGTTTTCAAGCAACAGATATGTACTTGTGTATTTGCAGATACATTTCATGGAGTTGGAGACATCGATTTATTGGTGTCTTGCTTTTCACTTAGTGTAGTCCTTCGAATGTAAGAGAGAACATTTTTTGTTTTTCTTAAGAACGTCCCATTTTGGTTTTTTAAATAAAACAACTTTTGTTTGAGATATAAAAAAAAATATCGACGACTTTAATTATGGAATACAACTTTATTCAAATGTTCTCTATGGAAACAAAAATATACTAGTGAATGCGTTGAACCCAAGATTTCATGATTTTTTTGTCTGAAAATGGTCTGAAGTACTTAAACCTCCTATGGAGACATCTGCTTTACCAGTACGCACCCAGAAACAGAGAGACTAGTTAGGTAAAGTAAGTTTAGTTCAAAAATTACCAGATTATCTCCTCTTAGAGCAAAAGAATATTCTTCTTCGGATTTAAGCAATAATTTAGTTGTAAACTTGAGACTCTTCCCAAGTACCTTCAACAGAATTTCGTCGAATCCCAAGAGAGATTTCCGGATAGGTTTTCTTACAAGTTTTGGATTACTGATGTTTCCACTTAAGATCACCAAAGGTGTCTTAATGTGAGACGAAGACTCTCCATAAAAGTAGACACATTTGTGGGGAAATACAGTTCTTAAATTCTATAAACTCTCACTGAATCTGTAGTAAAGTTCCAGACAAAGACTCCGACATGCAATCGGCTTGTTGGATTAGATACAAACATGCAATGAAGTCAAATTGATAATGATGTTGAGGAGATTCTCTTCATAACATTATGAGAGTATTCCTCCGGGTTAGTGGTAAGGAATATGAGAAAATGTAATTGTTTCTTTGAATATCACGGATACGATGCAATGGATTCCCTGTAACGGAAGAGTGCATAAGTGGGTGGAGTTTTTGGAGTGAAATCCATATCCAAAGGCATCAGAAAAGTCCAAATTCCGTTGGGCTGTTACACTTTCATACAAGTTCAATAGAACGTAATCCAATGGAGGGATATTGATAGTTTTTGTTTCAGGCTCCAAAGCCGTTTCGACTGTCACAACTGTGGAAGTACATTTGCTTAGATGGTCACGGGCGATGAGTAACGTAGCCTCACACAAGTTTGTAATATA
Source organism: Xylota sylvarum (assembly GCA_905220385.1). NCBI lineage: Eukaryota > Metazoa > Arthropoda > Insecta > Diptera > Syrphidae > Xylota > Xylota sylvarum. The sequence continues at coordinate 127,286,834 of LR999957.1, forward strand.
AACGGTGTTCCAATCCCATCTTGCAGTTGCTCCCAGTCATGTAATACAAAATACTACAAACCAACTCACGTTAACCATTGTTTCGAAGCAATTATATGCCGAAAGGCTAGGTACACACTGTCCCAACTGACTTGAAAGTTCATATGAGATACAGGCTTTTTGTAGGAGGTCTAGGGCAATGGGTGAATATGATATTTAATTAACTCGTTTTCTGATCAAGATGTGTTCGTCCAGATATAATCAGTGTTATGAATTGTTATCGATAGGTGTAACCGATATTTAGGCTCTTTGAGGGGGTATTACAATACCAAATAATTTGTCCCTTAAATGTCGATCTTTCAATTCGGTTGATGATGCATGATGATGTTGAGAAATACGGAAAAAAAAGGAGAGAGATTTGAAGTTGTAGCCAGTTGCTAGATATCTCAAAGTTATCAATAAACAAAGTGGCATGGGCTATAAATTCGTTCAAACCCTTCAAATCTGCACGACCTGACGAAATTATACCAGCTATGCTGCAACAGTCTCTGAGCAAGGAGGTACCCCACCTCGTTTACATCTTTTCAAGCTATATGCGCACGGGATACATACCTAGTAAATGGAGGGAGGTAAGGGTAGTTTTCATTCCTAAAGCAGGAAAATCGAAGCACTCTACCGCTAAAGACTATAGGCCAATTAGTCTCTCATCGTTTTTGCAAAAAAAACTCTAGAGCGACTCATTGACCTTCATATCAGAGAATTGATCAACTCCTAAACCTATGTGAAGCACAGCACGCCTACCTTAAAGGTAGATCGGTGGATAGCGCTCTCCATAGCGTGGTCACGGAAAGAATACACTATGGCAGCGTTCCTGGAAATTGAGAGCGCTTTCAATAATGTAAAAATGAACTCAATAGTGAAAGCCTTGGAAGATTTAACAGTCCTTTCTCCACTGCTTTGGCTCCTTACCGTCAACAAAATCCTAAGAATCTTCACAGAGATGAGAATCAAAATCGTAGCATATGCAGATGACTTAGTAATATCAAAGTCCTCTCTACGTGGGCAAAACAGAACGGTTTGGGGGTTCAATCCTCAGAAAACTGAACTTGTTTTGTTCACTAGGAGAAGAAAGATACCCGACTTCACATTACCAAAGCTAGATGGCACCACTATAATTCTCTCGAAATATTTTGTCGTCATTCTAGATTCCAAGTTACCCTGAAAAAGAAATGTTGAAGAAAGGACAAAGAAAGGAATGAATGCTCTATTTATGCTTGTAGGAGACCCTTTAGGAGAAGGTGGGGATTGCAACCGCGCATCATTCACTGGATGTACAAAGCAATTATTAGGCCCATCATCTCATATGGATCCTTAGTCTGGTGGACAGCTACGAGTACAAAGAGCTATGTATATGAAAGAACTCTATAAAGTGCAAAGGTTTGCAACACTCTGCACTACTGGAGTTGTGAGAAGCGCGCTGCAAGCAGGTTTGGATATAATTCTTCATATTCTTCCTCTAGACTTGTTCATTAAAGGCTCTGCCATGAAAGGAGCTCTCAGAATGAAAGAAGCCAACCTGTGGAAAGAGACCACCTATGGGCATGCAGTAATATTAAACGCTACAAAGACAATGGGCAGGAAATATAACTCCGAATGCTTCACAGCCACATCGGATTATATAGTCCCCTAGAACGACTTCAATTTTGATATCCCAATCCTATTCCCAAGCCGAGCAATAATATAGACAACGATCTAGGGATCACAGTCTACACAGATCGCCCAAAAATGGAGATGGGTACGGGAGCAGGATTTTACTCGGAAACATTGCAAAAGCAGGAATCATTCAGATTACCAGAAGCATGTAGTATATTCCAAGCTAAAATTCTGGCAATAGAAAAAGCTGTTAGATGCAGAGAAGACAGTCACCTTCCTCCGTCGGATATAACCATCTTCGTTGACAGTCAAGCAGCTCTAAAATCGATTAAATCTAATACAGTTTAATCAAAAGCAGTTAGGAACTGTCGTGATGCACTGATCACGATTAGATACCATTCGGTCAAACTCCGCTGGGTTCCTGGACATAGCAATATTGAAGGTAACGAGAAGGCAGACGCTTTGGCAAGAATGGGGTCGGAATTGAACATCAGTGAAGCGGACACATCCATATTGCCACCGATTGAAAAATTGAATAGTATAATTGATTGAGTATAAAAGAAAACTAATCGATCCTCTATCCGCATCCTTACTGGTATAATCACAGGACACTGCGCCATCGGAGTCATGCTCCGTAAATGGGGGGTGGAGTCCAACGACCTACATATGTAGAAGCTGCGGAGATGTGGAAGAGGTGGAGTCAATCCAACATCTACTTTGCTACTGCCAGAACGACGCCTTCGCACTCTAGGTTCTAGGTTCTTCGCAAGCATAGCAGAGGTAGCAGGCTTCCAGAGGTAGGCTTCCAGACAGGATCTTCTCCACTTTATCAAAAGCACAAGCTGGTTCCCAACCCAACCAGTGACCCGATAGGTTTCTTCTATTTTGTTGTTCTCACTCCATCTATATTTTAATAGGGGATTCACAATGGACCTTTAGGTCTCCGAGTGGATGTGATGAGTTTTTATTCGCCACACACCCCTTCTTTAATCTAACCTAAGTGGTTTTAGACCAGTTATCTTTTAATACTCACCTGATTGTTTGCATTTTATGATCAATCGGCTACTTAACTACTGGAAGATAAGGAATCTGCTTCTTTATCTGAATAAATCTGAAATAATGGAGAGATAGGTTCATGATAGCTTTTGACAATTATTTACGTTGTGCGTGCTATATTCTTCACATGAATGTTTAATTCCGCGTCCAAAACACAATTTTTGTTTTTAAGAACCCGCCGCACTAATCACTGACCTCAGTGGACCCCACTCCATCGTACATCCCCCCTCTAACACAGCAAATTAGATGCTTATGTTGTAAACGGGCCTATCTCCAATATGAGAACGTTGAAACACCAGGGGCCTACATATTTCATAAAACTACAACACTAATAATTATTTGTGAATTCACTTGTGACTTGTAAATTATGTGCAAATTTTTGTTTCATAAAGGATGCCAATTCACTAATAACTACAAATATGGCAGGCCTGTAACTGCCTGTTTCATAAAAGTATTTCCGCAAAAAATTATTAGCGACGGACTTGTAACTACAAGTGAATTTCTTACAAGAGTAGAGAGACTAATAAAATCAGGTACTGTGACAGATTAACTGTGAAGTATAACCTCAGACTTGTAGTTCTTCGCAAAAAATTTTTAACTTGTAGAGTTGTAGCATTTTGAGCGCTACACTTATAACTTGAATTTGCCGCGCTACAAGTGCTGAAAAATGTTTATAGAACACAAAATTACAACTCCATACTTTATTTGTGCTTGTGCATTAGTATGCAACCTAAATATGAATTAATAATATATGCGGATTAATTTAAATTTACAACGTTTACATCCTAGTTAATCCACTTAAACACTCTGCGTAGCCACACAAAATGAACCGATAGCAACTCTAAGCCAAACACTGCAAAGGATACAACCATCAGCCATCCATATATCTTATACATCGCCATTAGACGCTCATTAGTAAGTGGTTTCCTCGGTGTCTTCTGTTTAGACTTCCAATTCAAAGCGGGTGGATTAGCAAAATACATCCCAATGCTCGTCGATATACCTGAGACGAAAAAGGCTTGCAACTTTTTGTTAATTGTGTCCAAATATATTGAATGCTTGGGAAAGTACATCACAGTCTGGTATACGTAGACCACCTCATTGATCATAATTAAATCGCTTCCGTTTTTGTAGACTTGGCCCATGTAGTGCCAATAGTTATCTCGTAAAGTAATTGTAGCATACTTGGTCTGCGATTGTTCAATCTCCTCAAACCTATCTATGTGGCTACCATTCCTTACAAGGACTGTAACGTTTTGAGGGAAACTATCCAATCTGGCAGCCTCTTCAGAGAGTAAGAGCTTATAGTTCCATTTCATGAGATCTTCCAGTCCTGATGGTATCTTCACAAATTTGTTCATACGAATAGCATCGTACAGAGATCCTTGATAGGCACTGCGAAAGACTAAGGTGAGCAGGAGCCACAGCATTAGAAGATATCGCGCAAAATTTCTTCTAGGAATTCGAGAAATCGGATAACCTAAAAATATGGCAATGAAATTCAGCATTGGAAAGGTATTTCTTTCGCCGAAAACAAATCGACGTATCGAAGGGGACAAACATCGCAGGATCTGTATGATGACTGTTCCGGATAAGAGAAGAAATACAATTCGAATCCAGACCTGGTATTTAAATGGCGCAGTCAAACGAGCCAATGAGCCTACTAAACAGCCGCCTTTAACAAAGAACATGAATGGAGAACTATGGTAAGTCTTAGATGGGGACATTGCCAATCGATCTGGATCTGATCCGCTAAAGCCTCCAATTGCGACATCTGCACTACCGGCAAGCAGCTGTAAATATGTATGTAGAACATAGATTAGGTGGGCTCAAGTGGACATAAGTTTCGACTTACTCGAGAGAAGCATATGTCACGTTTTGCAAAGGGCAGTAGTTGAATTGTGAAGTTCAGGCTCTCCGCAATTGACTTCAACAGCATTCCTTCGAATCCGGAGAAGTTATCCCAAAATCCTACGGGTTCTGGATTACTAGCGTTTCCCACGAAAATTGTCATAGGTTCCACAATACGAGCGGCGACTTTCATTGGACATCCATGAAAGTTAGAAAGTTTCTCTGGAAATACTTGTTTCAGATTCTCAAAACTTTGATTAAATATAAAGTAAAGCATTGGTTGGACAATCCGACAAAGGTCCTTCGAAAACAGCGTGTAGGTGAACATGCTAACGCCCAGTGTAGGATGATCAAGAATTACATTCGCATTAATGACCTCAAATCTATAGCAAAGCTTAAAAATTTCCTTTATTTCCTTATTGGGAATGTTCACACTGGACTTGGTCAAGATGATTAGAAAATAGAACCGACTTTCATAGTAGTTCATCGGAAACTTCCACAGCAGCTTTCTGTAAAGTAGAAGTGGGTTAGTTAAATATTATTTCGGTGTACTGCTTACCCAAAGGACTCGGCAGAGTCAACAATGAAAATATAATATTCCCATGGTGGTTTCTTGAAATTATGAATGTGGAGCTGTACTGCTACCATCTCTCGTATGTGTAGCAGAAGATAGTTTAGCAAAAGTGAATTGGTCTGGGTGGTTTCCAATGTAAGGCTGCGTTCCATAATCACAATCGTAGATGTAAATTTGCTGATATGCTCACGAGCGATAAATAATGCGACCTCAGATAGCGAAAGGGTATCATCGTTGGTGGTGACGGAATTGTGTGCATCAATGACTGGGTGCCAAGCAAGGCAAAGGATTAGAAGCCAATTCGCGTTAACCATTGCAGGCAGACTGAATTAGTCGAATGCGTTGTTATCCCATTAACTTGAATGTTGATGGAAGATATACTGGTGATTGAGTACTGGCCATTCGTTTTATCGGATAGAATCCAATATTTAACAGGACTTTTTAATTTAGATATATTCAACAGATAAAGAGACATCATATATGCACATACTTATGTATGAATACAGTCCTCATACTCCAGATACCAATCTTCGTCCGTGACTCTGTAAGAGTCATGAACGTTCAAACAATCCCTATCCAGAGTTTCGAAGGCATATTTAGATTTAGATTGAGATTGTCTACGGCCATAAGCGGTATTATTGTGATATCCTTGCTCATGATACCCAATTCAAATATGTCTTTGAGTGGGTAGCAAAAATTAATTTTTTTTTTGCTTCAAGTTGATACTTACCTAAGTGACGATGACGTGTTCTGTTTAGACAGAATGACACAGAGTATTTTTTGTGAGGAGAAAGGATTGGGATATTTATAATAGGAAGTTGAAAAGTCATCTCAACAGGTTTTCTTTAGCCCAGCCGCATTCACCATAGGAAGTAGATCAGATGACGGACGCAATCACAGGAGCAATGAATTTAGCCTTACTTAAAGTCTGCCCAATCAGTAGACACAAGAGTGGAAGTAAGCCTCCGTAGTGAAGTTCTGAAATAAGTAAGCTTGTGAAGTGAAGGTAGGAACCTAGGAAACCACTTGACTGGGATCTCTACAAAAGCAGTCATAGAAAATTTAAGTTAGAGGACAAGAAAGGGCTTCTTGGCATCTTTTCTGTGAAAATATAGAAAACACTAATGATACATCCCGGATTAGGAGAATCTTATCCAAATCTCCAATTATTCCTAGTTACATTAAAAAACCAGATAGTAACTGGACTATGTTCAGTAAGGAAACTTTAGAGCTTCTTATGGACACTCATTTTCCTGGTAGCAAAACAGAGACAGTACACTCTGTTGAAAACCAAATGAGAGCCCAATTTACAGTACCAGAGGACGTTGTCACCCCCAAGAAAATACAGTGGGAAGTGCACAGCTTCCTTCCATATAAATCCGCTGGTCTCGATGGTATTTTTCCAGTGGAACTACAGCAAGGTTTTGATATTTTAAGCCCGTGGCTCCACACTATCTTTAGGAGTTGTTTAAACTTCAGCTACACCGCTAAATCCTGGAAGAGAACCAAAGTTGTCTTTATACCGAGAGCCGGTAATCCCTAAAGACTTCCGTCCGATCAGCCTATCCTCCTTTCTACTGAAGACTCTGGAGAGGCTAATCGACGTCCACATTAGAACTAAATACATATCCCAACACACGTATCGCAAGGGAAAATCGGTATAGACTGTTTTACATTCGTTGGTAGGAATCATCGAGAAATCCTTTGAAAATAAGGATTTCACTATGGTGTCGTTCCTTGATATTAAAGGAGCTTTCAACAATGTCAAAACTGAAGCTATATCTGATGCACTTCTTGACCTGAAGGTTGACAACTATCTTTGCTATTGGTTGTACAGGGGTACTCCCCAGGGTGGAGAATTATCACCACTATTGTGACTCATGGTAGTGAATGAGATACTTCTAATATTGGGTAAAAGAGGTTCAGTGTTATAGCTTATGCAGACGACATTGCTATAGCGATATCAGGGAAGTTCCTTCTTACAGCTAGAGACCTAATGGAGTCTGCACTAAATAAACTAGCAAAGAGGACGGATAGTGTCGGTCTCGGAGTTAATCCCTCAAGGATGAATTATTATTATTCACAAAAAAGTATAAAATACCACATACATATAACTCCTCCAAAACTAAAGGGTATTGAATTGCAATATGCAGATCACGCTAGATATTTTGGGTTTCAGTTGGAAAGTGAATATTCATAACCATGATAGGAAGGCCTCGATTGCCTTCTATTCATGTAGGAGGGCTCTAGGACCAAAATGGGATCTCCAGCCCGAGTCGTTCATTGAATATACACGGCAATTGTCAGAGCCATCCTTATGTACGGAGTACTAGACTATTCCTAGTAATTCGGAATATATTGTCCCCTATCTGGACCTGGAATGGGCGCCGTGGCTCAAGTGGTTAGTGCGTTGGACTACGGAGCGAGGGGTTCCAGGTTCAACCACCAGACAACACCTAAAATTTCTTTCGCGGCCCCACCTCTCGCGAGCGTCTGACAAACATCCGAAAGTAAAACTGTCATGAAAAAGCTTCTCTAAACAAAAATTGCCCTTCGGATACGGCATTAAACAGTGGGCCCCTTCCATTAGTGTAAAGAATATAACACGCACAACACGAATAGTTATGAGAAATTAGGCCCTGGGTCCCATGGACCTGTAACGCCAAAAATTTGTATTTTTTTTATTTGTATCTGGACCTTTACACCAAATATAGAACCAAGATTCCTAGCAGAAGTGCTTGGAAATCGTTAGAAATTTTCAACGAATCTGCGATAGAGATTTACACAGACGGATCCAAGACAGCGTCTGGCACAGGTGCGGGAGTTTTTCAAGCAGAAGTCTCAACAGTCCGTGAAGCAGCGACCTGGCTTTCGATTAACTCTATAGAGTGCAGCGCTGTTGTTTTCTATATAGATAGTCAAGCTGCGATAAAAGCCTTGCAATCACCATTAATTCGATCCAAGTTGGTAAAGCAATGCCACAGATCTCTTAATGAGATCGCTGTCAGGTGCAACGTATCCCTGTGCTAGGTTCCAGGCCATAGGGATATTCCAGGCAATTGCAGATCCATCGAGCTAGCTAAGGAGGGTGCAGACCGAGACCTCCCTGACAATAGGGTGGCGAATACTTCTTCGAAGATCTGAACCATCTAGCCAGACTAGACTTAGGCAAGATTAGGAGCTTTGTTACCGGGTCAAACTGGTTTAATGACTAAACCACACATCTTCGGCATGGATCTACACCGAAAATGGTTGCCCTGCCTTCTGTCCCATCTGGGAAGTTTCAATGTAGGTCTTCGGTGTTGGTCTATAACGAGCAAGGTGAAAGCAGGATCCGTAAGACCACCAGGAAGAACAGTGGGTCGCCCAAGGCAAATGTGTCGCAGAAAACTTTAGGAGGAAACGAGTTCACTTGGGATGAGTTGGAGAGAGCTAAAACAAGTTGCAGAACTCCAAAGTAGATGGGGGACAAGCCTTATTGACGCTCTATGCCCCTAAGGCTGACATAGACTAAAAATAAGAATTAGTTCTTGACATTTTTAGAAACCGCTTTCCAATCCCTTCAAGCTTTGGCTACTTAAAATAAAAGAACCTTAATTCGATTTGAATAAAATTTACGAAATCCCTCAGTACCTTATAATTCATAATACTGCATGTATCTGAGCGAACACATCTAAATGAAAAACCAAGTTAATTAAATATTTTATCCACCCATCGCCACAGACAAATGGCCTGTACTCAATTAGGGCTATATCTTACATCAACATTCAAGTCTGATGTTAAAATCCTTATATACACTAACCATTCACCATAACAGGCAGTTTTGAAACAATGGTTAACGTGAGTTGGTTCGTAGTCCTTTGTGTTGCATGGCCCAGAGCAACTGCAACATTCGATTGGGAGACCGAGCTGCAAATCCCAGATTTATTTGAGGTCACATTACACATCGCTCGTGACTATCTAAGCAAATCGACTACTACGCTTGTGATTGCCGAAAAGAGCCTAAAGCCTGAAACAAGAAATATCAATATTCTTTTGTTGGACTATCTTCTAATAAACTTGCACGGAAGTGTAGCAGTACAGCTGAATATTGACTCTTACCAAGTTCAACTCTGGGAATACTACATCTTTATTGTGGATTCTTCTGATGCCTTTAGGTAAGGATTTTTTTCCTTAGTGGATGGAGTACCCACTTATCTACTCTTCCTTTACAGAATGCTCTGTGATAGATTCTATATGAGCCTTTATGACCGCCAATTTTATTTTCTCATTATTTTGACCATTCAACCTGATGTTTATAATTTCAATGTCATGAAGCAAATCTTTACGATTTGCTATGAGCTCGATGTCATCAATGTCAACATCGTTGTCTTTTCACCTTCATTGGGCGTTTCTATGTTCATCTACACGCTCTACAATTCGTACAAAAAGTGCCGGACTCTTTACCCAATGCTTTACTTCAGATTCAACCAGGGTTTTGAGAATTTGGAGACTGTGTTTCCGCAGAGATTCGTCAACTTCTATGGCTGTCCAATGAAAGTGATCGCTCGTATTATGCCACCCATGGTGACATTCGAAGGAAATGCCAGTAACCCAGAACCCGTAAGAGATTGGGAAAATCTATCCGGACTCGAGGGTTTGCTCTTGAAGGAAATTGCGAAGAGTCTCAACTTCACAATTGAATTGCTGCCATTCACCGAACTCCAATCGTATCGTGGTCAGGTAATTTTTTACATTAAATTCACTTTACCTATCTTATGTGTCTGTTTCTAGCTGATGGCTGGTTGGGCTGATCTCGCCATAGGAGGCTTAAGTGCTTCAGACCCAGATCGTTGGTTGATGTCACAATCCAGGGTGTACCATCACACTCCGTATGTGTTTGTTGTGCGCGTAGGACATTTACTAGGTCCCCTGCATCGTTTGACAGCACCCTTTAACTATCGGGTTTGGATTTTTATTTTGTTTCTCCTCATCGCCGGAACTGTAACTATTCAGTTCTTGAGGTGGGTCACGTTACCCGTTCGCAGATTTGTCCTTGGCGAGAGAAATAATTCTCCTTTTATGAATTTCATTGCGGTTTTCCTAGGCTATTCGATTGTTCGGACTCCCAGAAGAAACTTCGCTCGATTCATACTTATGCAATGGCTAATCCTCACTTTAGTCATTCGCAGTGCCTATCAAGGCTCTTTGTACGACGCTATTCGCATGAACAAATTTGCAAAATCACCCTCTGGGTTAGATGATCTAATGAAGTGGAACTATAAGATACTTTTGGCACCAGAACTCAATCGACTGGGTCTGTTCCCTAAAAATAATTCAACCATTGTGGTACCCGGTTGGGATGCAAAAAGGTTCAGGATGTTGGAAGAGACGCCTGCGAAATATGCCACGGTAGTGTTGCGGGAAAACTACATACACTATATGAGCCAGGCTTACAGAAATGGCAGCAAGTTGGTATGGATTAATCAGGTGGTCTATATGCATCAAGTTGTGATGTATTTCCCCAAGTATTCGATATATGTGGACGTGTTCAATAAGAAGTTGGGAGCATTCACCTACTCGGGGATTACAGCACACATTGCTGATAAGTTTAATGTAGCACCTTCAGTATTTTGGAAGTACTCGCAGAAGACTCCTAGGAAAGCACTAACAAATGAACGCCTCAGTGCAGTGTACAAGATATATATTGGCATGATTGTATCGGCACTAATAACGTTTGCTATAGAAAGGCTTTCAACTTATTCTGCGAGGCTACGCAGAATTATTGAGTGGATAAATTAAGATGCAAATATGTATCTTTTAGCTCCATTTATGCAGTTTAGATACTCTAAGCGCATTGCTTTGCACTGCACCTAACTTAAGTAAATATAACATCGGTTTCATGTTGAAAACTATACGCCAGATGCACATTAAAAAAAATAAATGTACTTTCTCAGTTGTTTCTGTTTCTTGTTCAAAATCGATTGGCAGTTCAAATCTGTTAAACTCATAAGTATTGTTTCTGCTAACTAGCTTTGGCTACATGAGAAATTATTAGAAGACTAATTGAATTGAACCAAACGGAGCCTTTTATGAAGCCAAAGATACTGCTTTGAAAGTCACAAGGTTACCAAAGGGCATCTTATTTTTATTTTCTTTGAACATCTGCCTAACCTTTTAAATGTGTCTCCCACCTCCGGTTCATGTTTCTGTCTCCAACTGTCACTGACAAAACGGATATGGCTTGGCAAACATACTTCCTTTTACGGGGGTAATTCTAGTAGCTTTGATTTATTGATTTTTCATTTAATAATGGAACCAGAAGATCAGAATATGGTACAATGCGATAATCATGACAAGTGGCTTCAGTATACAAGTGCCGGACCAGATACTTCTGTAGCAATGAGATCAAGTTTCTTAAGAAGGTAAAAGTGAAAACATTGCCCAAGGAGGATAATCTCGAATCTTTGGCGGATTAGTTGGAAAGCACAGCCTCCATGACACGACAACAGACAACGGCTTTCGACTAATCGATTTTGCTGCAGCTCGGTGGTAAGTAGCACTAGGTTTTCAAGACTACCAGATAGTCAACCAAATCGATCACGTGCTAAAAGATACGAGGCACTCATCCAACATTATAAATGTGCAAACTTTCAGAAGGACAAACGTCGACTCTGACCATTTTCTTGTCGCAGCCAAGTTCAGAGCTCGACTATCCAACGAGAAGAAGCTTCAAACCGCCCAGACAAAGAAATTCAACGTTAGAAGCCTTAGCACGATTGGAGTAGCCAGAGCCTACAAAGAGCGCCTGAGCGAGACACTCTCCGCTGTGCATTCACTATTCACAAACGCCAACAATCTGTGGAACCAGTATCGCAACATCATCAAAGGGGTAGCAGAGACCTCCATAGGCTACCAGTCACTACCCAAAAAGAGCCCTTGGTACGATGATGAATGCGTACGTGCATCGGAAAAAGGTGACAGAAAATGCACACATGCAAGCGCTGCAGCGCAAAACAAGGGCAGCGAGAGAAGAGTATCGAGCCAAAAGAAGGGAGGAGAAGAAGATCCTGCGTAAAAAGAAAAGGGCACACGCAGTCTCCCAGTTCAAGGATATCGAAGAGTCCCGCGATAGGAACAGCATCCGAATGATTTTTAGGAAAGCCAAGTAACTGGCAGCTGGCTTCAAGCCCGGAACGCAGGCTTTTCGAAACAGTGAAGGAAACCTAGTCACCGCAGCACAAGGAATAGTAGATGTGTTCAAGCAGCACTTCTAGATGCTACTTAATGGGCATCAGGTAGAGAGAGTGATAGGGCAAGAAGAGAACCAGCATCCAGTCAGTCAATGAAGAATCCTAGTCACCGCAGCACAAGGAATAGTAGATGTGTTCAAGCAGCACTTCTAGATGCTACTTAATGGGCATCAGGTAGAGAGAGTGATAGGGCAAGAAGAGAACCCGCATCCAGTCAGTCAATGAAGAATCCATCCCCCTCCCAGTTTTGATGAGTTCGACTCAGCTATCAAAAAGCTGAAGAACAACAAGGCCGCCGGCTCTGATGGTCTACCAGCAGGGCTATTCAAACATGATGGTGATGCTTTGGTAGGGTGCATGCACCAAATCATCAACCAAGTATGGGTGGATGAAGCCATGCCCGATGACTGGACTATCAGCTCTATATGCCACATCTACAAGAAAGGCGATTATATGTCTTGTAAGAACTACTGAGGCATATCCCTGCTTAATTTCGCATATAAGATCCTATCCAACATACTGTGTGAACGTCTGAAGCCTTTCTGCAGCACACTAATCGTCATTTACCAGTTTGGCTTCCGGCCTAGCAGATCGACGATCGACCAAATTTTCACACTAAGGCCGATCCTGGAAAAGACCAACGAATTTCAAGTCGAAACTCACCATCTCTTCATCGACTTCAAAGCCGCATATGATAGCATTCATCGTCTTGAGCACTACAAGACGATAGCCGAATTCGGGATCCCGGCTAAACTGATCCAGCTGTGCCGCGTGACGCTGGAAAACACGCGGTGCAACGTGCAATTCGGAAACAGTTCCTCCGAACTATCGCAAACATTCACCGGATTTCGGCAAGGAGATGCGATATCATGTGACTTCTTCAATCTGGTGCTGGAACAGATAGTGCGCAGGGCAGGTGTGAACACGAAATGCACCACCTTTAACAAATCTGTCCAACTGCTGTGATACGCTAACAACATCGAAATCATCGGTCGCTTCATCGGTAGCTTCCAGCCGATGCGAGTTGGCCTTGAAGTCAACGAGGACAAAACCAAGTACATGTTGTCAACGAATAAAGAAGCATCTGTCCACCGCCTAGGACAAAACGTTACTGTTGGCAACAGTAACTTCAAAGTGGTTAAGGAGTTTACCTACCTCGGAGTAAATATCAACTCCACAAATGACACCTTAGTGGAGATTTGACGAAGACTTACATACCTAAGAAAATCGCTGCTACTTCGGTTTGGCGAAACAAATGGGTTCAAAACTTCTAACTCGGAAGACGAAATGTATGCTCTACAAAACTTTGATCCTGCTGCATGGAGCCGAGTGTTGGACGATAAGCAAAAAAGCAGAGCAGATATTGAACACTTTCGAGAGAAAAATTCTTCGTCGGATATTCGGTCCCGCATGCGAGCAGGGCGAATTGAGAAGAAGCTACAACCGCGAACTCTATGAGCTGTACCAAGATGTGGATGTAATCCAAGAAGCCAAAACACGTCGTCTACACTGGCTCGGCCACTGATGAGATGGTTGACGCTGGGGTAATCCACAAAACCTTCTTCGGTATCAAGGCAATGTTGTCCAATAATATAATGCATGTGTTGGCATTGAAACCCACCTTAAAAATGACAATGTCCCGATTGGAGGGCAGATTGTAAACAGTGCTTAGCTGGCTATGAAAGATGTCCTTTTCTTCTTCCATAGCGTCAATAGTAGGTGCATAACACTGCATGATATTAATTTCTCTTAGTCTGCTCTGGAAATTGGTCATCAGTATACCATCACAAATATGAGGCAAATATGAGAGTGAGCAGCAGTCCTATGGCGGAAGCACGTGCCCTTCTAGTTAGTTTTCCAGAGTATAGTAAAATTCGTCGGTGATAGGTACCTGCCACATCTGATCACCTTATTTCGCTCAGTCCTTAGATGTTAGCTTAATACCGCATGAATTCACTTTAAAAGTTGGAGTAATCTGACGATATCGGGACCCTCCTTCGGAAGTCTTTAAGTTTCAGAACTGCGATTATCCTTATAATTCGATAACTAAATTTCGTCAACAAATTGTCCGTCTCCATCTCAGCGGTGAACAGAAAATATCAATCCTTCTAGGTGACACAAAATATCAAGAAAATATATCCCCTGTTATTTTTAATCACCTATCAAATAAAATATCTTTCATTCGACAAACGAGAACAACATGCTTATCCATTCAAACCGTGCATTTTCTTGATATTACGGTCAATTGTGTATGTTCTTTGAAAAGTAGCCGAAGAATAAATACAGATGCAGCTACATAGATAGTAGGAGTGTGTCTGTCCACATGCTGCAGTTGTCATTTGTGAAAGCTATTTGTGTGGAATGTGGAATCCAAGTCTAGTACTACGCATTCCAAAGCAACTTTTGTTCGTAAGCAAACATTTTTGTAATGTTCCACCTGTTCCGAGCCCAGAAGATTGTCACGCTTTCGATGATGCAGTACCAATTATCATACTCATACGAATAGTTTAACGGTCGCGGGGCAACACAATGACACCACAACACAAATAAGGAATAATATTTATTTTTAACAACAAATCTATAAACAATTTTTTGTATAGATACTAAACAATGAATATGTTACTTTCGTAAAGTTCTCCAAAACGTTCGAATGATTTTCGCAACCCTCCGTCATCGATTTTGTTTACCAAACTCTAAAAGGAAACACTTGTTAACGACACGATACTTTTGCTTAAAACACCATCTTACGTCCACATCTGAAGGAGTCAGATGATTATTATCAACGACCGGGACCTCTGACAAACTTAACCAATTGTTTTTCACTATTCCATCCTCTACCAAAGGTTGACACTGACACAGGATGATTAGTGCTAGAGGAAGGACAAATTTGCACACCATTCTTACAATGTGAATCTACTCCACTGACTGAGCCCACAACCGATGGTGAATACATTGTCATATTTATTTCTATTACTACTGTTTTACATAACTAAATCTGGTTATCAGGTCAAGATGACGCACGCAATTTGATATTCCCTAGTGTATAAATAGGAATTCCCGGAAAAATCTATATTTGCATATTAAAACGAAATTAGTTACACAACAGTTTGTAATCGATTACAGCTCCATAATTCTACGAATACAGCTCCAAAATTCTACGAAACGCACTCGTTCTTAACTTGAATGCAACCCCTTCGGAAGCTGTTTTGAAACTATTAGCTAGGTATGGTCACTCAAAGTCGAAGACAGTAATTAAAATAGTGAGACATTCGCTAGATGATAAGTTGTAGGTCGACGTACGGTCGGTTAATTATATGGGAAACTATTAAGCGTGCTGCGTCTTATGAGTTCAGCGATGTAATTGATAGGTATTTCCCGGAAGCTGTAAAACTATGGTCAGAGTGGAATATGATTGTGGTTGGAACGCCCGCTGGTTATGTATATAAATATAATGTTCCGCTGTGATTTAAATGTCAAAATGATAGATCTGTACAGCTAGCTGTAGGAGATATTAAATACATGCATATATCTAGACTTTCCGAAAATTCCGACTCCTACCCAATTTGACATTTTTGAACAGTCTCAGTGTACCATTCGAATTGTGGGATTTGAGGATTATCCTATTACAACTTTAAGGAGGCGAAAGAGATTATCTCTTTTCCGTTTTAAAGCTTAGGTATACATATACTGAGGTAGGTGAAGTTAGCAACGGAATTTCAAAAATCTTTATATAACCAACTAGGTTGGTGGTTTTCTTGTTGCGTAGAAAGTGAAGCTTAAGGTCAAGACGATTGCATCTATCTACACAGAACAGTCTTCGTACCTTTTATAGGATGGAGCGGGTGTATCTTTTCCCTTTTTCCATCATATGAACGATGAATAGGTTATTATTTGTGGTGTTGATGGTGAGGTATGTACACAAGTGCAGTGAATTATTTTTGGTTTTAATCCTCGAAAAGTCTAGAACAGTCCCAGAAGGCTTCAGTCGCCTTTTCAGTGGTTCTATCTAAATAAGATTTCCAATTGAATTTGTGTTCTAGAGTTACCCTGAGATATTTTGTTTCTTTTGAGAAATCAAGTTCTGCACCATTTAGCGTTAGTGTCTGGAACTGTAAGTTTCTCCTCTTGGTGAATGGTATGATGACTATTGTATGTAGTAGGCATTTGTCCAATAATACTAGATTCTTCTTTGCTCTTACTATTATAACTAAGTCCTCTACACAGCCTTAAGAATAGTTCAAGTCGTTAAAAAGCATATCTATGAACCATAGTAGAGGGGATAATATTCCACCTTGAGAACAACCTTTGTCCAAACTTAGCAGAAATTATTGTGCTGGTTTTCTGTGAGTCAGTGCCTTTCGCATCAGTAGCACTGCTGATGAATAGAAAAGGTGTTTTCTCTAAGCCTCCGGAGGTGTACAGAATGGCACACAGGGTGACTTAATTCTTTGATAGCCACTTTTCAATCATCCTAACAAGATTATGCAATGTTGTTCTTTTCGATTGATATATGTATACATATATTGATGATCGTTTAGAGAGGTTAGTAGTATTTTTGATGTGAAGATCGATAATTTTTTCCATTGCCTTTAGGAAGACTAAGGTGAGACCGATATTCCTGAAAGCATTTGAGTTTGAAGGAAAGCTGCTGCCAGCTTTAGGTATGAACACTACATTAACTTTTCTCTAAACTATTGGATTATGGTATTAAGAGCCTTTCAATAGCTATTGGGTAACCAACCCCTTTGCAAGGTTGTTGGTGGTAGCGAATGAGAGAGGGGGAGGAGTATTTTCTCATTAAGGCATTCCCTAGGCGTCTACAGTTCCAGTCAGATTGAACTATCAGTGTTATCCCTATATGAGCGGCTTCAACATATTTGAATCCCAGATCTATAGGGATCTCCAATTTTTAGTCAGGGTATTAAAAAAAAGTTCGTGGCGGATGAACCCTTAATGGGCCAACGGCAGCGCTCATATCCCCGAAGTGGGTTACTGATTCCGGAAAATCCGGCCCCTCGTCTCAACGGTATACAAGGGAACTGGTACTCCAGGTTGGGGTTGTGCGTAATAGTATCTACCCTACCACGGAAAAAATGTAATAGTTCCGAAAATAAAACAAGCCTCGGATATGGAGGGACTCACTGTTGAGCAATCGAAATAAGGACAACGACCTTCGGATCTGCACGTGGAATATTCAGACCCTTAACAGACCACGTGCAGCCGAAGAATTAGCAGAGACCCTAGACTGCTATAAGGCAGACATCACCGCCATCCAGGAATGGGCCATCCGGGGATGGGCCGAGCAAAAAAAGGATGAAAAACTGTGAAATCTACTACGGTGATTATTTGGATGTGAATTTATCATAAGCGGCAGACTTAGGCAAGCAGTCTTATGCTTTCGACACGTGAGCGAACGACTTATGACAATCCGCATCAAGGTTAAATTCGCCAACATAAGCCTTATATGCGCTCATGCTCCCCAGAAGACGACGCCACCAAAGAATGTTTCAACGACTTCCACGACAAGACGTATAATTAATGTCCTATGTATGACGTCAAAATTGTGTTAGGCGATATTAAAGCCAAAATAGGAAAGGAGGACATCTTTGGTAAGACCGTTGATAGGCACAATCTATACGACACCACGTCTGGCAACGGACTTAGGCTTTTTGACTTTGCGGCGTGACGAAACGTCACTATAGCAAGAACACGGTTTCCTCATCTCAATATCAACAGGGGGACATGCGGTCTTCTGATCATGAAACGATCAATCAAACTGAACACATTGCGATAGATATTGTGGATGTCCTAACCTTCTGAGCAGCCAACATCGACTCGGATCACTACCGTTTTGCAGCCAAGGTACGAATGCGGATATCGCAAACGCCATAACTAAAAAGAATTACTGTGGGAAGATTCAACGTCGAAAAGCTGCAATCTCAAGAGATAGCCAGAATCTTCGCTGAACGTGTATCCCGATAACTCTTAACAACTCCTATGCCGCTAGCATCAAGCGCCGAAGACCAGTGGCAACGCTGCCAACATGTCATCAGAAGTGCTGGTCAGCTGATGTGCTGCCGCGGTATTCAAAGCAGCTGGAAATGATCTGGCAGAGAAACTCATTTCTAAGGTTTGGCCAGAAGATTCTATCCCTGATGAATGTAATCTCAGCACCGTTTGCACGATCCACAAGAAAGGAGATCCTCTGAATTGAGCCAATTACAGAGGTATTAGTCTCCTCAACATCGTCTACAAGATCTTATCTGCCTCACTGTGTGAACCCCTGAAACCCTTCGTCAACATCCTGATCGGCACCTAGGCCAGGAAAGTCTACAGTCGATCACACTTCACACTTCGGCAGATCCTGGATAAAACACAAGAAGTCCAAATCAATACCCACCATATTTTCATTGATTTTAAGGCTGCATATATGTATAGAAACGATATATACAGAGCCATCTCTAGTTTTGGCATCTCTGCCAAACTAATCAGATTGTACAGAATGACGATGGAGAATTCTCGCTGCTTCATCAAGGTCGGTAACGATTTCACGGAGACCTCTGATGTCAGAAAAGGATTTAGACAAGGCTGTCCTGTGACTTCTTTAACAACATACTTGGAAGAATTGTGCTAAACTCACAATCTACTACTCTACTAGCGTCCCGTTTGCATTGACCGGCTTTGAAGGAGGAGATTCAACGACAAATTATGCGAGCTGTACAGCAATATCGACCTAGTCAAAAAATTGCGCATCAGTCGTTTAAGATGGCTAGGATATGTAGAGCGAATGGGCACCAGCGCTCTTGCCCGTAGAGTCTTCGAATCACATCCGGAGGAAGAATGACTTCGTCTTAGGTAGCGCGCACAAGTAGAAGGGGAACTCAACTGACTTGAAGTGCACAACTGGAGGCAGTAAGCTAAAAAGCTAAATGAAACGCTATCTTAAGTTCCACGGCAGATACCTTTCCTTAGTTAAGACTATTGATTGATTTAATAACTACAACTTCTATAGAAAATTCCAAAATACTAAAGCTACTTGAGCGATACTCTGAGAGTAAACTCCGAAAGGACTTTTAAATTTTCTAAGGTTTCTATTTCATTTCATCATTCTAGTCCCGCCAAAAGGTCTTAATATTTAATTATTTTCACTCTGTTCGCGAACAACAAAAGCAATCACGTGCGGTTTTCATTTTTGGTTCAGAAGAGGTCAAGGTTTTGTTTCCGTTGCCGGCTGCAACTACAATCAACAGGAAAATAATCAGAATTGTGAGAAGGAACAATGACGCTTTCAAGATAAACAAAAATATCCACAGCTCCACATTGGAATGAATATGTATGGCAGACTTGACTTTTAATCCATCATGGATTCAGTGATGTAGAAGGATGTACATATGTATGTATGTATAGTTCAAAAAAAAAAAAAAATCAAATATTGTACTGACCATGAAAAATGATTGTGCATTCCCTCAGTTAATTTCGTACTAGGATCTGGCATGAAATGATGAAGTGCCGGGAACGGCATAATCAGTAGGTCCGCTTAATTCAAAGAACAAGTAGAATATAACGTTCAGAGATGCTAGATTTTTGAGTTTATATCTATCCGTGGGAGACCCTTCACTGATGACAATACACAGTGGACTAGTATCACACAGGAATAGTATCCGCGAGTTCTATATAATGATTACAATAGAACGTGAGCTACTCGAACGTGAGCTATTCGAATTAGAAAAGCGAACTTTAAGAAGCGCTTTTAACAATTACTGAAAGTATGAAGTTGAGAGAGTGGAATGGATAGGAAGCAACATTCTCAGTCTAAGTCAGAGAATCTACAGAGTTATGAAGCACTTTAAGTATGAAAGTAGGTTTCACTACATAACAAGTCAACATAGTTCATAGTCAAATGCAAACAAATTAAATATTCCAACTATTTATAGAATAAATTATATGCGATCCACTTATGTATGTTAAGTCAAAACCTTGTTTAACAAAATCTATTAAAACAGAAAGGAATGAGTTCTCTTAAGTGCAATAGATACACTTGTAGTCCTTGTTCTAGTTTCATTATAATTTCTCTAAACTACATTGAATCGAAAATCCATCTATAATGTGGGTAGGAAAGGGTAAACAACCTATCACAACTATTCTCTTGAAGTTTCTCTCTAACTAATGGAATATATTTATGTACATACATACTTCATGCATTGGAGTATTTAATTGATGATTCCATTATCTAGTGAACCGCATTAACCCCATCCTTTTACCAAAGAAGACAAGAGTTTACATCACTCTTCATCTAATGTAAAATTTAAATTGAAAGTGAACTCAATGTTGTTAGATATTAGTCTTCAGTTTGTGGATGGTTTCTGATGATATGTGCATAAGTGTAATACATACATATGTAGTAAGTAAGTGTTATGTTATGTTTAATGCGATTTTTTAATTTACAACGACGAAATAGATTTCTTGTTTTTCTGGAATAAAATCCTAATCTTTTTCTTAAGACATCTGACATTATTTGTAAGCTATTAGAACCGCAAATTACCTCACGTATCTTAATAGGTATCCATAAACCTTCACTAAGTTTTCACAATACTTATCGACTTTCAAACTTATAAATTGAGAACCCACATACCGAATTGTAGAAAAAAAAAAAACCAACTTAAGACTTAGCATCAGCGGTACAAAAATAAAAAGAAAAGGTAAAGTTCCTTTAGCCATTAAAATTTCGTTGGAAAACTTACACAATTTGTGAACTTTTTCGGTGACATTCCACCTGACAGACAACATAAGTGCGGCAAATGCACCCATTTCGTGCTCAAGAACTGCAATAAATTTTCGATACAATCGCAATGACAAGATGATTTGTTGAGATACCCGCTGAAGAATAACTATGGGGAGAGTTCCATCTCTAACTTGGCTGCTTACTGGAGTACTATTCTGGCTTGTATATCGATGCAAACTTTTCCAATTTAAATTTTCAAATTCAATTTCTTCCACCTGAGTTGATGTTTGTGCATCAGAAAAAATAAAATAATGTAAAATAAACATAAAAGTGGTTTCTCTAGTTCTTATCATCTTCATCATCGTTTTGCTTCAAGTTGAGTTTTCAGAATTGCTGTTGCATGATAAAATGCTGGCCGAGGCCGAAGGTACTTTTGAAGTCAACCTCAGAAGTGTTAGATACATATATGTGTATTTTGAGTATAAGCGATTGGAATTCAATTGAAAATATATTTTAAGTTGTTTGATAAGTAGATTTTTTTCAATGCTGAGTGTGGGAAGTTTTTAAGACGAGTATTTCAAGTCACAATGGTGAGTGTTGGGCGCCAATTTATGATTGGAACATGATCCAGGGACTCACTGCAATCAAACACCAGACCTTGCTTCTAGGTAAACCCACACTAAAGGCACATCTTGTGATTAATTAGTAGTACTTATATTAGTTATTCTAGCAGACTCTCTCATTGATATTTTCTGAATCTAACTCTATCTGAAGCTAGATCTGCCTCAAAATATGATACGTCGAAGCAGGTTTCTCATCTGTGGTTAGTCTTGAAGCGAGGAGCATACGCAAACTTTGTTATTTTAGGAAAATCTGAGAATATTACTCTGTCTAGTCAGAATGTCTCTTTTGCCTAGTACTCAGCATAGGTGGTCTTTGAAGCAGAAGTGTACGATTTTATATGAAAATCGTTAACAGGTGTTGCATTCTATTTCAACCGGAAGAAGGCTTTCTTGTTTGACATGATTTCCACCCGAAAAGCGCTACAGTGAGTGATTGAGATTTTCGGAGAGATATCAGAACTCACTCTACTGTCCTGCCAAAGTAGCAGAATTACCCCACTCGCTATTGTTCGATATAATGAAATCATGTTGGGGGGGGGGACTTTGTCGATGTTTTCATGAGTAAATTTTACTCGATAAAGAATAGGGGAGCTGCCATCAAGAATCCTCCAGACTAGACACTCAGTACAATGGTTACTAACGAAACCGATTCTTGAGATACATTGGTCTTCATTTGGGTTAAGGAGAAGCTTCCAGCAAAGTCTTAACTTTGAAAATTATTTGAGTTTCAGGGATGTACCCTAGCAAATTCAGCACTCAAATACCTTTACCGTCCTGAAAATCGTTCTAGTCAGCTATCTTCATCATCTGATGAATAAACTGGAGCTAGAATACCCGATAGGTGACTCCAGGAGATCGGTCATCGTGGAGATTACTTCTCTGGCTCATCTGGCTCCTCGAGCGTCATAATTCATCTGTATCCATGTCGAACGTACAGCCCACATAGCGGAGTATGTTGAAATGCGATTTCAAATAAGGCACTAATTCTCCAAAAGACCAGAGACTTATGAAATTAGATAGCTTGGATGTGTCTGACTTGGATGTCTCCAGATGTACCAGTAGCCCCTTCATGTCTATTCTTCGGCTCGAATCGGGTACGGATGAAGTGAATGTGATTGCGATTGTTCTGTGATTTGTTCATATGAACCTTCACCACTGTAATATAGTTGGTTTGAGTCGTAAATGATCTGATTTGTGGACTCGAGACTCGTTGCTACAAACTCGTCTACGTGAGATACAAAGATTAGCCAAGCCCTTCGTACTTTGGTGAAGTGCATATTAAATATATTCTTACTATTTATTTAGGTTAGGTTAGGTTAGATTAATGGGTTGACGGGAGAAGAGAAACTTGTACCCGTGACACTTGTAGATCAATGTAGATCCATTGTGATGCCCCTTGGGGGTTATAACTCTCATTCTATAGAACCTATGAAAAACCTATGGATCTTCAAGCCATCCCGAAGCGATTATGAATTTATGCAAATCTTTTAAAGACTTGTCGGAAAGTTCTTCTAAATCTTGGAAGAAATGTCTTCCTAGAATTTTGTTTCTGATTTGACAGAGTGCTGGGCAGTGACAGAGGAAGTGTGGAGTATCTTCATGCACCTCTTCGTCACCGCATAGGTCGTCCGTGCTGAGTTTCATCTTCTTTGTGTGATATTTCAGCATGTTGTCTCCGGTAATTATACTCACGAGAGAAGACAAGGATTGTTTACTCATTTGTAAGATTCTCTCGGTTTTAGTTTGTTGTAAAGTGGCCACATTTTCCTCGTTGTGACACAGGAGTCGAGCGTTCATCAGCTCTTTCATTTCCCGGCACACCTTTATGTCCGGGAACCCAGCAAAGTTTTACGTTGTGCTGCGCGCCAAGAACCTGAAGCTCTTCGACAGCGAGAGCGACCTACAAGCTTGGATTTTATTTCAATGCCACTTGACTGTCAATGAACAAGGTAATATCAGCGTGTGGTGATGCCCTCATTGCAACCTGTTTAGCAGCTGTTGGCACTGCCAGGGCCTCAGCTTGGAAAACACTGCTGTAGTCAGGGAGTCTGATCGAGCTGGACATTCCGAGAATTTCGGAAAAGAAACCTGCACCAACGTCGGTGTCCATCTTGAAACCATCTGTGTAGATGGGTATCGTTGATCCATTAACTGGTGGTTGTTTTTCTTGCCATTCTTCTCTACTGGGAAAGTAAGTTACGAATGGTCTTGTTAAGTCAAGACGGGGCGTTATGTAGTCTGTGCATACTATATTGCCCGCATATTTCTGTAGAATCTGTGCGTGCCCTATAGGGCTTGGCTTATTCGAAGGGCACTACTTGCGTACTATTTATTTACAGCAATTGTTATACAGTGACCTCAAGGTTCAAAGTTGGATTCCAGAGATAGTGTCTAATTTCCGCGTACCTGGACCTGGAGAAATATAAAACTGCACTCCTTCTAGGGTATGATGCCAATATGCATCATGTGTCATAACTTCAGGCTAGACCTCCTCGCAAGTGACTTCTGTCGAAGCTCTTCGAGACAGTCTGTCTCCGGTCGCAGAAGAATATACTAATACATAAGCCCACTTCGAATGCAGACATCTCTTGTCTCCAGATCTAGCTGATTCTGAGTGTAGTTTTAGGTGATCTAAGATCCTTGTAGTATTACAATGAACTATTCACTTATTTGTTTTCTAATAATTTTACCAATTTTACACCATTCATTCTTTTAGTGTAATATTTGCCAAAAAAATCTGAATACCAAGCCCCTGCTCTTGTGTTTTTGATAGACAATATTGTTTGACCTCGATGCAGTATCCTTATTTCATATTAAATGCAAATATAAATACTCTTCAATAACGAAAGATACATAGATAGACGAGTAAGGAATGAAGCCCCATTAAAATATAAAACCCAAAAAGGTAACGAAGTTAATTTAGGACTTCCATCGACCAAAAATATAATCACCACAAAAATCCCCAAAACAACTCAATCGAAATACAACAAATGGAGACTGTTAAATCCTGTAAATCCATGTGGTTGACTTTTCTCCTCAGGAATATTCCTACTGATGCTGCGGGCAGTTATCCCCATTTCTCTTCGAGTTGCACGACATTTGAATATCTGATTCAATGACTCGGATTAAGCTCTGCGGCTATGATGATGCTGATGATGATGATGATGATGATGGCGGAACAACCGCTATCACAGGAGTACATTATCCTTAACCCTTATGTTGTATTGTCTGTGTGTGTATGTTGTGTGTATATGTTCCAGATGATTTCGTCTGTGACAATGACAACGTCAATGATGACGAAGCTCACGACAAATGTCCCAGGATTATGGACCGTGGAAGGTTGTACTATATATTGGTAGTACTCACCTTGGCATGAAAACCCATCAACAGATTGCGAATGATGACAGAACTTTGGTTATCTGAAAATCCTTTCGGTAGGAGATTATGGACGAACGGATTACTTTTGGAAATTGTATGGTTTTGGAACTGAGATTTGTCATCTACGTGAGATGGAATTATCTGCATCAGATGTGTACTTAGGTGTACCAGAAAGAGTGGCGATCTGTCACTCATGTGTGATTGATCGGTAAACAGATGGAAGACTGATGTACTTCTAAAACAACAACACTAAGATGAATGCAGGTCGTTGCATGTGGAGATTTTAAGGAGTCTTTTGCGGTCGTTTCGAATTTTTGACTTAGGAAATGAATGGTCTTCAGAAATGGATTTTGCAATGCAGTGTCCTCCTAGAATACTTGGGATTTGAGGCAATTCGCGCTCACATATGTAAGTTGAAAAGTTCCCTCAACTCATCCTCAGTATGTAGTTTCAAGTGGTCCACTTATCGTAAGAGCAACTTAAATAATTGACTTCCCTGACTACTTATCATCGTAAATACATAAACAATAAACAAAGCGTTTCAAGTACAAAACACTTCAAGTATTTTTCTTTTTATTACATTAAAAGAAAAAATAGAGACAAAAGCAATTTACTACTCGTATAAAAAGAAAATAACGCATTTCTTAAGAATAGTTTCCATGTATCTTGACAGAAGTTCGCTACGAATATGGCTCGAAAAATTGTGTTCCTTTTTGCGGTAGTATCTTTAGCCTTCGCCTTACCAGAAGATCAACCATCTTCGCCCAAAAATGATGTCAGACCATACATTAGTCTACCGAAACTGATTATTCAACGCACTATGCAAAGTGGTGACAGTCGGCTAGCACAGGTAAGATCAGTGTATCTATAAATTAATCCAAATACTAACAAATACTTTCTTATACAAAAGTTTGACGATAAGATATCAACAGATTCATTGAAGCCTCAAAGTCGTTCTGTATGCGCATATTGGTGGATTCATGCATCGAATGGAAAGATCGAGAGGGTGTTCAGGTGCTGGTAAATAATGTAGAAAAATAAATGTCAAATTGGAAAGCAAATTTGTCAAATTGTTTCAATATACGGGCTAGAGCTCTTAGTACTTCACGATTCGTCGGTGGTTTTCTTGCCTCTGTCTGAGATACGGCAACCTTTCACTCTTTCGGTCTTCCTTGTCGCCTCGAACCTGTTGGCTGTGATTCGAAGATTCTCTTTGCTGGTGCATTATTATCCATTCACTCGATGTGGCCGAGCCGGTGTAGACGACGTGTTTTGGCTTTTTGGAGTACATCCACATCTTGGTACAGCTCATAGAGTTCGCGGTTGTGTCTTCTCCTCCATTCGCCCTCCTCGTATACGGGACCGAATATCCGACGAAGAATTTTTCTTTCAAAAGTGTTCAATATCTGCTCTGCTTTCCTGCTTATAGTCCAAAACTCGGCTAAATACAGCAGAACTGGCCCATTGTTTCGCCAAACCGAAGTAGCAGCGGTTTCCTGCCTTCATCCAATCTCCATTAAAGTGTCATTCGTGGAGTTGATATTTACTCCGAGGTAGGTAAACTCCTTAACCACTTCGCAGTTACTGTTGCCAACAGTGACGTTTTGTCCTAGGCATTGAACAGATGCTTCTTTGTTTGTTGACAACATGTACTTGGTTTTGTCCTCATTCACTTCAAGGCGAACTCGTTTCGCCTGTTCTTCAATTGTCGATGTCGATGTCGTCTGCGCATCCCAGCAGCTGTACAGATTTGTTAAAGATAGTGCCTTCCGTGTTCACACCTGCCCTGCGCGCTATCTATTTCAGAACAAAATTGAAGAAATCACATGATAGCGCATCTCCTTGCCGAAATCCGGTGAATGTTTGGAATAGTTCAGAGGAACTGTTTCCGAATTTCACGTTGCACCGCGTGTTTTCCAACGTCACGCGGCACAGCTGAATTAGTTTAGACGGGAGCTCAAGACGATGAATACTTTCATATGTGGCTTTAAAGTCGATGAAGAGATGGTGAGTCTCGACTTGAAATTCTTTGGTCTTTTCCATGATCTGTCTTAGTGTGAAAATTTGGTCGATCGTCGATCTGCCGGGCCAGAAGCCACACTGGTACGTTCCGATTAGTGTGCTGCAGAAAGGCTTCAGACATTCATTCACACAGTACGTTGGATAGGATCTTATATGCGACATTAAGCTGTGATATGCCTCGTTAGTTCTTACAGGACATAGGATCGCCTTTCCTGAAGATGGGGCATGTAAAGCTCCAAGATAGTCCAGTCATCGGGGCATGAATTTAATATAATTAAGTGAAGTTATGAAAAAGTGGGCTTGGTAGTGGGCAGATTTTAAAAAAATTTACACTTTTTACACTAAAAGATACAATAATCTTTTTCTCAAAAGCCCGGATTTGAAATTTCAACCTCTTAACTGAAAATTTAACACCCAAAAAGCGGTGACATACGGACGGACGGACGACCGGTCATGGCTCCATCTATTTCGCAAATGATACTGATCACGATCACTTTATATGGTCTATCTCGATTAGTTCTCTATGTTACGAACTATGAGTAACAGTATCTAACTAACTACTAATTAAGGCTCTCCGGGATGCAGACAGACTAATTGGATTTAAGACATTTTTACGACATTTTTGCTGTTTCTCAGCAGAAGTGATTGATACACTACTTACTACCGTCCTATGCTTTCAGTGTGTTATGTTCCAGACAGACTCTAGTCTGCGATGCTTGTGGAGATACTCCGGAACAGTATAAAAATGTCTTAAAATTGCATAAATTGGATCATTGAACAAAAAATTGTACTGATTTTGTGTTATGCACATAATATTAAAAAATATTTAAAATGTCTGGTAAATTTATGAAAATTTTACAATATATTATAATTTTGTATACAAAATACAATATTTTGTGTACCTCATCCTCTAACACTTCGATACAGTGATAGTCCTTCCGGATTTAGTACGAACTTCAACACTTCGGCATGCTTCCCGTTTATATTTTATTGGTGAATTATCTTCCACTACTTTGGCCTGAAATTTGAAAATGGTGTAAAAATATTTCTCACACTAAATATAGAACTTAACTTACAGCTTTGGCTGCACTAACCTCCCAAAGAAGTAACTGTTGCAAATTGCCATCGTTGGGAGCCTGAGAATCAGCTTCTAAATCTAGGCTAGACTCATCGGATGATTCAGTTACTGGAAGTCCGTACGACAAAGTGACGATAGCCAAGAGGAATATGATTTTAGGATTCATTTTGAATGTGATGTCTTGACACTTTTGTAGTTCACAAGTGAATTATATCATGTTTTAGATGACAGACAGTATTTATACTCCTGAATCTTTTCGATTTTCAGGGTAGCTACGCGTAAGATTATATAAATGTGGTTATAAGAGTTGACCAGAATAAATATGATTTATTTGTATTTATTTGTAATTTATAATTAGGGTTTTGATAAGAATAATCAATGACCGCAATGTATTCGCTCCACGTGCTAATTAAGATGGCGGTTAGAGCTGTGTCATTCGTTTAAATTTGAAAACCGAATCGTTTATATACTGGATTCAAAAATGATTCGGCCTTTCCAATAAATCATTCAATTGCTCAGTGCTAGGGCCAGAAATATTGTATTGGTTCAATACTACGATCATCAACCCCAATCATACTGTATTGAATTGGATATTCCCGTGTTCGTCATGTGCGGGTTTTTAGAGTGGCGGCATTATTGGCCCATTTTTCTTCTAAGACGACAATGGTAGAAACATTACAGTCAATGGAGAGCGCTACCGGCGCTATGGCCAAAACTTGAGGATTTGGACTTGGGCGATGTGGTTCCAGCAAGATTGTACTATGTGCCACACAAGCCGTTCAACAATCGATTTATTGCGCACTAAGTTCAATAATCGTTTAATCATTCATTCATTCATTTATTCATCATTTAGTGATGTTGGCTGGCACGAAAGCTGCGATTTGACGCAATTGGACTTTTTTTTGTGGGGTGCCATTTAAGATCGATGCTACGCGAACAATTCAGAGACGATTCAGGTACTCAAGAACAATATTAGGTTAGGTTAGGTAAATGGGTGCCTTGTGACAGTGCCACTGCTCATTTAACCCTGGAAACCTATAAAGTCCGCTATTGGAACCACACAGATAATGCTATGAATCTCAGGAGGTCCATCAGTTCTACGTTACCCAAGTCCTCCAAATCCGAGAAGAAGTAACTGCCAAGAGTCCTCATTCTTCTGACGGATAGGGCAGGACAGTCGCACAGCAGGTGACGAACTGACTCAATTTCTACTATTATGTAGTACACCGAGTCGCGTGGACGCCAATGGCGCAATGACCATTAATTATCCCTGAAACGACCCGTGCTTTATAACGACTCAGTTTCACCAGAGAAGTTGATCTCTTCTTGCTGATGCCCCGGCCATAGGGCCCTAGCTGTTACGCATGTTTCCAGATGAACCCAGCGACTATTTGCTCGACCGATGGCTTCATCCTCTATTTTCTTCCGTAAAGAACTGATTGGGGTTACTACAAAAGGGAGGGCCCGCGATAAGTGTAGCGCCGACCCTTTCCTAGCAACTTCGTCAGCTCTTTCGTTTCCTACGATATCCATATGCCCTGGTACCCAACAGAGGATCACCGCATTAGCTCTAGGTATCTCATTGAAGAGCGATTTGCTTTGATCCTTGCCTTGCCTTGATCCTGATTATAGCGGAGTCCAGAGCCTTAACGGCTGCCTGGCTGTATATATACACAGTAATCGTTCTGCCAACAATATTGCTCTCACTTATAAACTTAGCAGCCTGTATGATGGCTGTGACTTCGGCCTGAAAGACGCTGCAATCATCGTTTACTCTAAAGGAGGTTTATTCCTAGGGCTTCACAATAAACTCCGTCTTCCGTACCAACGTTCATCTTAGAACCGTCAGTATAGAACGCCAGCTCCTTCTTCTTCATGGTTCTTGCTGGTAGTTCCCCATCGGGACAAAATTGAGGCATGGCCATATAGGCTCGATGACCACATTCGACCTTCCCTCAGTCTTACAGCGGTTTCAGCCGCTAGACTGCCACAATATATATTAAGCGGAATGAAATTTAGCATGGTTTCCATTGACGCTGTTGGTGCTGTCTTCATTGATCCCATGACTCCGATGCACGCTGCCCTCTGGATTTTGCTTTTTTAGTACCGTCCACCATACCAGTGAACCATATGTAAGAATGGGTCTTACGACCGCCGTGTATATCCAGTACACCACAGCTGGCTTAAAACCCCACGTGTTACTGAATGCCTTTTTGCAAGAATAAAAAGCTGCGCTTGCTTTTTATGCGTTCGGCAGTGTTATCCTTCCAATTTAGTTTGGAATCTAGAATTGCACCCAGATGTCGGGCTGAACCTGAGATACTTAGTTCAGTACCACTGATACTTGGGGATCTGAAGGGAACTACCTCCGTCTTTGAAGGGTTCACCCCTAGCCCCTTTGCTGCTAACCCAATTCTCCACTAGTTGTAGTGCGAAATTGAGTCTTTCGTTTAGGACTAAAGGGAATTTCCCGAAACCAGGATAACCACGTCGTCGGCATAGGTCGTCACGTTGAAGCCGTTTTCCTTCAATATTACCAAGATCTCATCCACTACAAGGAGCCATATTAGAGGGGATAATACTCCTCCTTGGGGGGTTCCTCTGCAGACGCTCCTTGCAATGAGGATATAACTCTTGATTGAACATTTGAGCAATCCAGTTGGAGAGATCGATGATCTGCCCAGCTCTGTGTAAACTATCCAGGATCGCATCGGTGCTTACGTTGTTGAACGCCCCTTCAATGTCTAGGAACGCCCCAATAGTGAATTCCTTGAAGTGGAGGGATCTTTCTATGCTTGACCCTGTAGAGGACTGTATCTACGGACCTACCGCAGATGTATGCATGTTGTGATTCGGATAGATAGTTAACACCAGTCACGTTCCAGTGTTTTTAGCATAAAAGACGACAGACTGATAGTTAGGTCTCAAGTCTTTAGCCTTTGTGTGGCTTGCCTTTCCCGCTATGGGAATAAATACAACACGCGGAACCCACCATGCTTTAGAAATATATCCTAGCTTAAGGCATCCCGTGAAGATGCGTTTGTGCCATGGAATTGCAATATCCACTGACTGTTGCAACATCACAGGTCGAATGTTATCCATTCCTGAACAATATTGGTCAAGCTATTCGTCAAATAGCGTCCGAAACCATCGAAAATGTATTGAAAAATTGGGTTGACAGGATGGCTTACTGCCAAGCTAGCCGAGGCAGTCATTTGAATTAAATAATATTGTATAATTAATCGGAAGGTTTACTCATTTCAATAATACAACAATATGCTGAACAGTGTTTTTTTTTATAGCCTTTTTAAAAGAAACCAACAGATGGCCTACCCTATATAAAGAAATTGCACTTTCCTTTTCATTTCAATACTTTCGTTTCGTTCGTTCATACCTGTTCGAGACAAGAATTGACTTTATGTGTGTATGATTGCAATCTGTAATAGCTACTTTTGAGTCAACGGGTCAAAAGATCGAATTAATCATGATTGACACAGCTCTAATGATTAATTATCGCTGTGTCGCTGCTATCAGATTTATAGACAAATCTGTGGTTCCGCTTGCCACATTAAAGGTTGATATTGATAACACTGCTGAAATGAGTTGACTCATATTTCTGTGCTTGTTTTTGTCGGGTTGTACGCACTTGCTATGTTATCATTTGGGAATAGTATAAGTGGGGCAGTAAATGTTCTTGATCTTCTTTGTTTTAGGGGAACGATGTCTTATACCTCGCGAAGTCTTATATCTCAAAAATGATACTTAATTGGTATCGATTTTCAATCAAATGTAATAGTATAATCAGCTTTGTTCTGTGTTACATGGTGAAAAGTGATTCTATTGCGTTACTGTCCACTTCTTTAAACAAAAGACGGTTGTCTAACTGAATGATTTCTACAATTTACATATCGATGGTTAAAGCCCCTTTTAAACATTCAGTTTCAGTTGTAGTTGTCAGTTCAGTTGAAAAGGGCGATGCATTTAAAAGTCAGTTTGATACTCAGTTGAGCTTTAATTTTATTCGTGAGCAGTGGTCGAACGTTAAAAGACATACTTACATGCATAAACACCTAATAAACGAAGAAATACCAATTGCAATAGCTATACTAAAGAACCCTAAAAAGTAAATGGAGCCAGGACTAAGACCACTTCTTTTGGGCTGTGTCTTGTACATATTTTAAGAAAACGAGTATATATATTTAATACAAGATCTTAGCACACGGTAAACTAAAGGAGAAGTATATCGGTACAAACGCGCCAATCATCCAACATTCTGTCAATGCTCTAGTAAACTCAAATAAGTTGCAGAAATTCCTGCTCGAGCATATGAATTGCGTTCAAGTTTTAGACCAATGTAAACTTTATGCATAGAATGCAACCAAGGCTGTAGGATTGAAATTAAATCGTTGAAATCCAGCAAAGTTTTGGGATAGTTTGCATTCTAAGCATTAGATTCCTGAACATCCACTCGATTAAGTTGTAGTTTCATTTCAAGAGCTCTGGGAACTTGCTCCAGTATTTTCCAAGCAGAGGGTTGCGCAATCGGAATTATGCGTCTAATTCAACCTCGATAGGAGATATCGCTAGACAGAAAGTCAAAACTTTTTTTCCGTTCATGAGTAGC
This sequence comes from Xylota sylvarum, assembly GCA_905220385.1. Classification (NCBI taxonomy): domain Eukaryota; kingdom Metazoa; phylum Arthropoda; class Insecta; order Diptera; family Syrphidae; genus Xylota; species Xylota sylvarum. Next base: position 127,319,626 of record LR999957.1, read on the forward strand.
TTCTGTCCAATTCCCGTGGATGACTCCAAAACTAGTCATGTGTTCGGGACTGATATCTTCATGGAGACGGACAACACAAGACTTCACTTCTCGTTACGTTCTCCAAGTGGAGACATACATATGGTGTCTTATTGCCATAGACTATATTGTAACAAATAGGTGGAACTACGCTTAAGATCTTGCTCAAACCAGTTCATCGAGGTGAAGTGTTTCTCTAAGCAGTTTTCAGACTCTACAGGAACGAACATAGATATCATGAGTTTAGTCTAAATATTTGTATTCTTCGATTTTCTCCATTACCCCTGTATGGATAACATCGGTGATGATCACCTAAAAACAGCAATGGTGAAGGTCTGCAGTCCTCTAGCTAATTATTTTCCAAAATGTCCTACCCGCGATTCACACTTCCAAACGCCCCTCGAACCCATTAAACAATTGTATCCCATATATTGCTCTATACCTATAATGATACATATATACACTAAAGTCGATTTCCAAAATCTATCAGATAGCCTTTCTTTTGGAAGATTGATGATCATCCTCTAGATTCAGTCTTCGATTCCCTAAAAAATCGAATTCATTACTGTCCAAAAAATTATTTCTCTTGGTGACCATTACTTTTTCGAACTCGGTCGGACTTCGGCGATACTCGGAAATCTCTTTAGCTGATCCTTATCCGAAATAAAAACATACAGAAAAGCTACAATCCGTCTGGAACGGATCGTATGATACCCTATCCTCCTCTCTAAAAATGGGCTTGGCCAAATTGCATTTTGTACTCAAATATAGCTATAATGTCGAACGTTTGAGGATGTTAGATGTAAAATTTTATCAAAATAGGTTTTTTTATGATAACGCCCCCAAAAAGTGGGCGTGGCCAAAACTTTTGTATGGGTGGATTGTAGGGAATCTGAATGCCTAAATATTTGGTCTTAACAAAATTTTTCGGTTTCATATAATTTAGTGAAGTTATAAAAAAGTAGGCGTGGCAGTGGGCGGATGTAAAAAAATTTTACACTAGTATTGTATCTTTTTCTCGGAAGCCCAGATATGAAATTTCAGCGTCCTAGTTAAAAATTTAAGGCCCAAAAATCGGTTTTGTGATGAAAACGCCCCCAAAAAGTGGGCGTGGCCAAAACTTTTGTATGAGTGGATTGTAGGGAATCTGAATGCCTAAATATTTGCTCTTAACAAAATTTTTCGGTTTCATATAATTTAGTGAAGTTATAAAAAAGTAGGCGTGGCAGAGGGCGGATTTAAAAAATTTTTACACTTGTACTGTATCTTTTTCTCAGAAGCCCAGATATGAAATTTCATCGTCCTAGCTCAAAATTTAAGGCCCAAAAAGCGGTGACATACGGACGGACGGACGGACGGACGGACGGACGGACGGACGGACGGTCATCGCTGAATCGATTTCGCTATTGATGCTGATCACGAATATATATACTTTTTGGGTCTATCTCGATTATTTCTCTATGTTACAAACTATGTGTCAAACTTAATATACCCTTAGGATAGGGTATAATGAAATCACTCTGGTGTTCTTTTAAAGACAAAGTCTACCGCACTGATGTCTGGGCTTGTTCTAAGAAACAGAGGGTGGAAGAATGCAGAAGGCTTTCCCCAAGGAGATCACAAATATGATCAGAGGCCATGAATTAATCTACAGAAGGAAGTCAGAAAGACAAAAGCCAGATTCAGAACCCATGCTGCGTCTTAAGTTGCACGCGTCTTGATAGAGATTACTATTTTTAAAAGTACAGCTCCGAAAAAAAGCGATATCCACCACGGTCAAGGATAATCAGTCCAATCTGATGGAAAGAGATAATGTGCCATGGGATACACCGGTATGTTTTCGAACACCGAGACATGGATACAACGTCAATACGTAGTAATATCTAAACCTCTAGGTAAACTCCACGTTTTAATAAAGATTTATACAGGTCGCAATTGGTTTGCGGTGTAATAACACATGTTCTACTACTACAGGATTCCTCATGCGGAATATCTAATATTTCATTGCCCATGGAACTGTCGCCTTATTAAAACATTTCCCCAAGCTACTGCCACTTCCGACATTGGATGATTGCCTATCCAATCCTGACCTGATCTCTGGAATAAAAGTTCGCCTTGGAATAAAAAATATTTACTAAAGAGCCTAGTGTCCTTCTGCATTATTAAAGCCATATGAGCAATGACAGACCTTATACATATGTACATGTTGGTTTGGCCAAGGGCTTATATTCGAGAACAATGACTTTGTTTGATACTTTGAATTTTCAGTATATTCCCTACGTAATTAAATATCTTAATCACTTTGTGGTTATTCCGTTATAGCTCGAATGTATTCATGCTGAGTCAAAACATAATATAGTTTTGCGGTGTGTTTCTCATATCAATTATAAATATAATTGTAATTGTTTCGATTTTAATAAATCCCCTCTTGACAAATGTACGAAACCTTACGCATACCTACTCGTAAATCAAAAAGATGTCGCAGTATAAATACTACCTCTCATCTAAGGTCAGCAATCAGACACTTGTTACTTTTAATTGTATCAACATATCTACCTCATCGAAAATGGATCTAAAAATCGTATTCCTCTTGGCTATGATCGCCTTGTCCTATGGACTTCCAACAACTGAATCATCCCAGAAGTCCAGCACAGATTTGCAGGATATTCAAAAGCCAGAGATCATAGATGGCCATGTACAACAATTACTTGCTGGAAACATTGGTGAAGCTACTTTGGTAGGTTGAGTACTGTATCAGTTTTGAAAAATACTCTTATAAAATCCTAATTTTCAGACTGAAAAGGTCGATGAAACTTCTTCATTGAAACAAAAACGTGAAGCCTGCCGAACAGTACAAGTTCGTACTAAATCCGGGAGGACTATCTCTGTATCGAAGTGTTAGATAATGAACCACACAGAATATTGTATTTTTGAGAAACTGCAAATAAAATGATGCTTTATTAAAACTTTCATTACCAGAAAATACAAATGTTTTTGTATATCACTTACTTATATTGTTTTACAGAGAATATATCCAAATATCATCACCTTTTCCATAGGCATAGTAGAGCTTTTCAAATTTTTCATACAAACGCTTAAAAAAGGTGGGCGTGGTCCAGCATAACATATGAATGTGAATACTTAAATATTTTATCATAATGATTTATTTCAGTTTGTGTCAGTGGGTGAATCTTAAAAATGTTCACAATCATTCTCAAAAAGAAAGACTTGGCTCAATCGTATTGGCTTTGACTCCGCTCACGAGTATGCATATCCGCATACACTTACTGCATGCGATTGATCTCGCGCAACATCTTTACAGGAACCGTGAGTGCTGAATAAGGACATATGTGGTTTCGGAGGTTTTCGGGTTGTCACCGCACTCTGTAATTCATAGATTCATTTCTGATGGTACCTTCACTGAAAGGAAAGCTTTCAGTCTACCTGCTTACATAAGCAGGATGTGAAGTTTTAATACACGAAATAGATGGTATACTATATCGGCCGTGAGTACAAATGAGACTATCAATTATACTGTGGCATCACTTGATAGGAAAGAATAGCCTACGGACATTTTCATCATCATAGAAAGATTTTTCTACAAGGCGACCTTTGACTGCATATGTGTCTCTGAGTCATTGGTATTATGGATCAAAGTAATGCTGATGTATAAAACTTTGGCTGTAGATGAGGACTGGGGCGCCAGAAATGAAGCCTGAACTGGGCTACAGTCGGATGGCTCCAAAACCAGTCAACGATCCAGTGCTGGTGTTTTCGTGGATACCGACAAACATGACACGTACTATATTGCAAAGAGTAGGTGGATGGATCGCAGTAGCTTAAGGCTTACAACAAATTCCAAGGCAGAACTCTAATTTTTGTCTGTGTCTCAAGTCGCACTGGAATTTCTGAGAATGTGATCTCTGATGACATTGCTAAACAAGGCTTAGTTGATGAATTCTCTTGTCATAAACCTGCATTGGGTATTCCCATTAGGGTCCAGGATACAGGCAAATTAAACGGATACTCCTGGTCTTTAGTCAGAAATCAGAAAATTCGCAAAAATTCTAAACAACGAGCCACTTCACTTTTATTAACCATTTCAACGTGTTAGACTTAAGATAGATTCCAATTGTCTGGAGAGGGAAACGATTCATCGGAGCAATTCTGTCCTTATACAGGCAATTCTTTTACTTGTATAAATTCCACTACATTTTAAAAGAAAAGTAATAAAATTATGTAATGAATTTTATTGAGTTATTTTGAAAACCACAATAGTTGGTTCAGTTTCTTAATATAATACAATATTCTGTGTAGTTCATTATCTAACACTTCGATACAGAGATAGTCCTCCCGGATTTAGTACGAACTTGTACTGTTCGGCAGGCTTCACGTTTTTGTTTCAATGAAGAAGTTTCATCGACCATTTCAGTCTGAAAATTAGGATTTTATAAGAGTATTTTTCAAAACTGATACAGTACTCAACCTACCAAAGTAGCTTCACCAATGTTTCCAGCAAGTAATTGTTGTACATGGCCATCTATGATCTCTGGCTTTTGAATATCCTGCAAATCTGTGCTGGACTTCTGGGATGATTCAGTTGTTGGAAGTCCATAGGACAAGGCGATCATAGCCAAGAGGAATACGATTTTTAGATCCATTTTCGATGAGGTAGATATGTTGATACAATTAAAAGTAACAAGTGTCTGATTGCTGACCTTAGGTGTGAGGTAGTATTTATACTGCGACATCTTTTTGATTTACGAGTAGGTATGCGTAAGGTTTCGTACATTTGTCAAGAGGGGATTTATTAAAATCGAAACAATTACAATTATAATTACAATTGATATGAGAAATACACCGCAAACCTATATTATGTTTTGACTCAGCATGAATATATTCGAGCTATAACGGAATAACCACAAAGTGATTAAGATTTAATTTAATTTTTTCAGATTCCTACGATTCAGATGGTCACTCCCTTTACCGGGGTGAACACACCTTTAAAAAAAAATCGGAACTATGTATGTAAGTAAATTAATATAATTGTTGTTTTTGTATTTGCAGGATTAATATAATTTTATTTTTTCAGGTCTAATCGAGGCAGTCGGTCGCTGTTTTAGTTGCTGTCTTAGTTGCCGTGAATTCTCTTTTTTATACCCTATCCTAAGGGTATATTAAGTTTGACACATAGTTTGTAACATAGAGAAATAATCGAGATAGACCCTATAAAGTATATATATTCGTGATCAGCATCAATAGCGAAATCGATTGAGCGATGACCGTCCGTCCGTCCGTCCGTATGTCACGGCATTTTGGGCCTTAAATTTTGAGCTAGGACGATGAAATTTCATATCTGGGCTTCTGAGAAAAAGATACAGCACAAGTGTAAAAATTTAAATCCGCCCACTGCCACGCCCACTTTTTCATAACTTCACTAAATTATATGAAACCGAAAAATTTTGTTAAGACCAAATATTTAGGCATTCAAATTCCCTACAATCCACCCATACAAAAGTTTTGGCCACGCCCACTTTTTGGGGGCGTTTTCATCATAAAACCGATTCTTGGGCCTTAAATTTTTAACTAGGACGCTGAAATTTCATATCTGGGCTTCTGACGAAAAGATACAGTACAAGTGTAAAATTTTTTTACATCCGCCCACTGCCACGCCTACTTTTTTATAACTTCACTAAATTACATGAAACCGAAAAATTTTGTTAAGACCAAATATTTGGGTATTTAGATTCCCTACAATTCACCCACTTTTTGGGGGCGTTATCATCAAAAAACCTATTTTGATAAATTTTTACATGTAACATCCTCAAACGTTCGAGGTTATAGTCATATTTGAGTACAAAATGCAATTTGGCCACGCCCACTTTATAGGGAGGAGGATAGGGTATCAGACGATCCGTTCCAGACGGATTGTAGCTTTTCTGTATGTTTTAAGAAGAAATTCGGAGTCAATTGAGTAGATATAGAAATAGAATAGATAAATATATTTTTGTTGTTTGTTATAAGGAAATAAATGTATAGAATATAATGTTAATATAAATTATTTTATTAAGAATATAATATTATAGATCTCGTCGTAATGTTGAAAGGGAAAACCAAAAAATATTGCTTCTTAAAATATACGTAAAGTAAAATGAAATTATTAAATATATAAATATACGGATTTTAGTTTGTTATTTAATTATTTTATTTAATAATATTAATTTAATTTATTTATTAATCTTAATAAATGCAGTTTTTGTTTATTAAAAAATATATAAAATTATGTTTTTCTATATTTTTTTATTATTCAGTTGCAAATGGGCCTAGATGTTAAAAGCTGTCTTGTTGAGGCCGATGGAAACTGCTGCTGTAGTTCAAGCCGACAATATAGAATAACGACAAGATGATGTCGGCAATTTAGGCATAGACCGGGAATTAAATGAGATATTGCAATAAGTTTGTAGAGCCAGCAACTTCATTTGAGATAGAAAGACATGCACAAGGATGGGATGTGTGAGAACTGACCAGAGAGACAAAGGTTGGTTTAGTAGATACAGCGTAGATAAAACGTTGTCAGCGAAAACTACAATTCTTGACTTCCTGTGGTATTTGCAGCAAACTTTTTCTTTAAAGTAAGGTCTCCCTATGCCTATCTCTGGGATCAGGAACTTGGTTTTAGGTTCGCGGCATGTAGCCGGTGAAAGAGAGCTTCGAGGTTGAGCAGTTGTTCATCGAAGTCTCTTATATAGACTCTAGTCTAAAAAGACCTTGTTCGACAATCCCTTGATTGCGACGGGATCATTGCAGCCCTAAGGGCATTACAGACATAAGAGCATGACATTAAAGTACTACAATCCCGTTTCACTGGACTTGAGAGATGATCGTTCATCACAGAAGTTTATTTTTGTGATTTCGTTTAGGCGTCGGTAATTTACATATAATCGTGCTGACTCATTCGTCTTCCTTACCAGAACGATCAAAGAGGCTCAGGATCTATTTGAGGGTTTGTCAATGCCACTATCAGTTATACCGTGGATCAGGTTATCCTACTGTTTCCATTTCGCGATAGAAATTTTTTGGTTAGGTCTTTGTAAGGCCTCACTACTTCTGTGAATCTGATGTCTTGTTAAGCCCTTTTGTCAGGGGTTTACCCAATTTCTTTTTTTTTTTTTTGGAGATCAGTACTTGTAAATTTCTATTTTGGGACTCAAGAACTTGCCCCTCTCAATGAACATTGGGAGAATCTCCTTGAAGCTGATTCGTTCCTTTGTGCAAGCCGGGTGCTTAACCTTCGCGTCGAGGTTTGAATTTCAAAATTCAAAACATCGATTCTACGTTGCCGACTTGTGAATTCCCTTGCCTAAGTGGGTACGTTTCCTACCTCAATAATTTGAAGTACTTTACTTATTGTGAAAGCCATTGAAATGATCTTATGATTGTTTTTTTTTTATGGTAAATAATAAACAAATGATTGCCTGTTTTTATTAAAATTACTTTAAGATAGTAGCATTTCTGATAACATCATTGGTGATATAAAAAGTTCGACAATTCATCGTTTGGAAGAATTTCAAAGATGTTTCGCGGGAATTTGTCTTAAAGAATCTAACTCTTTCTTGCAATTCAATGATTTTAGCCATAAGGGTCTGACGAAGGTGATATAGAGTGATTTGGTAACGTAGGGATCTGAAAATTCCTTAGACGAACGTTTCACAAAGCCAAGCATAGAGTTGGCTTTACATATATATAATCTTGTCAATATACGAACGGAAGTTAAGCTCCCTATCGCAGATGACACCTAAATCGCGCAACGATGAGACAAGAAAATCCTTAAGATCCTACACCTGTTAAGGGATGCTTGCAGCTTACTCGTGATAGTACTGATTACTATCCACATGCTGCAACTATGTATATGATAGCATGGAATTAACTTTGATTTGGAAAAGTCTTAGCTTGGTGTTACTCTAATTACATTGGTTGCCCATATTTTCGACCGCATTCTGAAAGCGTTCAGAATTAATTTTATTTAGTTGTTGTTTTTAGTTTTAGAACGTCACTAGTTTGCTTTGCCAATTAGGCAGTTCATCATACAGTTCAGTTATACGATCAACCAACGCCTAAAATAAACGAAACCATCAACTCTTTCTACTAGTTGCACAGCAATGCATTGGTACTCTTATTGATCTGATGAGTTGGTTCTAAGGCTAAAATTCTAAATTTTTATCTTTTTCCACTAATATTCAAGAACAACCACTTTGTTTCACACGTCGACTTTTTGGTACATTCCCTATGTAATTAACATTAGCTTCGCCACGCTGAAATATTCTTCCTAACTAAACTGGCCTATAAAATATGTCAAGCTAACCTACAGGCGATAAAACTCCGTCAGTCAGTATGGAGAAAACCTTAAGGGTCGTCCCTCTTACAACCGGTCTTCAGGAGAATACCACCTCTAATCTGATCCTAGCTAATGCCTGACTATCTAATCCCTCACTAACCTAATTCCTAACTAAGTGGCATTGACAAACCACATATGTATCCTGAGCCTCTTTGATCGTTCTGGTAAGGAAGACGAATGAGTCAGCACGATTATATGTAAATTACCGACGCCTAAACGAAATCACAAAAATAAACTTCTGTGATGAACGACTATCTCTCAAGTCCAGTGAAACGGGATTGTAGTACTTTAATGTCATGCTCTTATGTCTGTAATGCCCTTAGGGCTGCAATGCTCCCCTCGCATTCAAGGGATTGTCGAACAAGGTCTTTTTAGACTAGAGTCTATATAAGAGACTTCGATGAACACCTGCTCAACCTCGAAGCTCTCCTTTCAAAGGCTACATGCCGCGAACCTAAAACCAAGTTCCTGATCCCAGAGATAGGCATAGGGAGGCCTTACTTTAAAGAAAAAGTTCGCTCCAAATACCACAGGAAGTCAAGAATTATGGTTTTCGCTGACAACGCTTTATCTACGCTGTATCTACTAAACCAACCTTTGTCTCTCTGGTCAGTTCTCACACATCCCATCCTTGTGCATGTCTTTCTATCTCAAATGAAATTGCTGGCTCTACGAACTTACTGCAACATCTCATTTAATTCCCGGTCTATGCCTAAATTGCCGACATCATCTTGTCGTTATTCTATATTGTCGGCTTGAACTACAGCAGCAGTTTTCATCGGCCTCAACAGGACAGCTTTTAACACGTAGACCTATAGAAGAGTTCGCTCAGGACAGCCCTACACACTGATTGCGATAGATTGAAACAGCTGTCTTGGCATACCTTCCACTTATATATATCAATAGTATCGCAATGTGGATTACAAATTCAACTCTCGCACATATTTGCTGCACAATTTACTGTTTTTTATTTTTTAACAGTTTCTATTACATTTCATTATCATTTACCAGCACCTGGTTACCCTGATAACTCCACCACCAACACGAATGTTTGCAGTAGCGCAAAACCTACGCATTTGTGGTTCCAATACACCTCCTCTGGCATCCTTATCGCCGAACTATTAAGGAAAAATTTAAAGTTAATCTGTATTGGTTGCACACACCTTCTACTTACCTGAAGAACTAGACTGCCATGACCATCTATAGCAGCTTGAGTGATCATTTCCTGCAATCCTTCCATTCCTTCAACTTCTGGGATTTCGTTGACAGAGTTCTCAGACTGAAGTACTGGTGAGCCACAGACTAGGGCTACCATTGCGAAAATGAAAATAATTTTTTGAATCATGTTAGTGATAAACTTTGACGACGAAGTTTTGTTACTGGCCCCAGTGTCTGGTGATTGGCTTTTTATATCAAAAGTTATTGTGTGGTTGGAAGCAATATTGTTATCTACGAGTATTCCACTTCAAATTAGTGGTTTACACTTTCGGAAGAGGCTGATTCTCTAGAAATCATTTGTTTATTGATTCTCCAGAAGTATTTGTTCGGACTTCATGGTCCATCTGTATGCCTTCACACTGAGCACAAGGCTTACCATTATCCTGTGAGAATCGAAACATTGGCCCCGTTTATCTTATTTTTTTATCATCCATTTCTTGAACCAATAATTTTTTTTACTCCTCAATAGATGGCAGCAAGTAAGGACAATGAGTTGTCCAGTCATTGAACCCCATTCTTATCGAATCCTGGTAGTCAAAAACGCAATTATTTAAAAAAATGAGGTTTGTATCTAGGCACTCAGTTAACGAATTAATTAATTGCTCTTCGGTAATTAATAATTTTCAAGTATCAATCATTTTCCAAAATATAACCTAAGTACATACTTCACATTTGAAGTGGTATAGTTGATAACGTCACTATTTCGTTTTTCCTCTCATATGCAGGGCAATCTCATTATGAATGATCAAGGTATCTTTCAAAAGATACTTGACTTCGAGTCTTGATGGGTCAACGAGTTCAACACTTTTTTGAAGTATGCGCATTGGCCACGGCTGTCATGGATCTTGGACTAGGTGAAGGTATTGAAGGTATTGACTTTCCGACAGTCCTGCCTTCAGTCTATTTCATATAATGCGTTGACATCCGTATCTAGCTAGCATAACAAACTATGTAAAAAGGGGTTGTCAGGGATGCCATCAACTCTTGGTGGTTTTCTAGCCTCAATCATCTTGTAATTGTTCTGCAGTTCTGGTACTTCTACATTTATAAACATGTAGAAGTTTCCCATAGAAACTAGACAAGCGGAAATCGGGCAGTGCCATCGCTTAAACTATTTCATGCCCACCTGGTAGTTCATACCTGAAGGATTTTGATCCGTTTTACATTTTAGTAGAGTGACGGAAGCGTTGATGCTCAATCACTGCAAATGTCTTAGTTATGCTGTACATCAGGGGTCTATTTCATAAAACTACAACACTAATAATTATTTGTGAATTCACTTGTAACTTGTAAATTATGTACAAATTTTTGTTTCATAAAGAATGCCAATTCACTAATAACTACAAGTATGCCAGGCCTGTAACTACAAGTGAATTTACAACTGCGGCGAGCTTTTCTGTTTCATAAAAGTATTTGCGCAAAAAATTATTAGCGACGGACTTGTACCTGCAAGTGAATTTCTTACAAGAGTAAAGAGACTAATAAAATCACATACTGTGATCGCTTAACCGTGAAGTATAGCCGCAGACTCGTAGTTCTTCACAAATAATTTTTAACTTGTAGTTACAGACTTGTAGACTTGTGCTGCAAAGTGTTTATGGAACACAAAATTACAACTCCATACTTTCTTTGTGCTTGTATTCACAAGTTTACAAGTATAACACTTGTAGTTTTATGAAATAGGCCCCTGGTGGTATCAGGGTTGCCGATAGGCGACTTTTTAACGTCCGGGACACCAGGCGACTACTTTTTTGAAAAATTCCGAAATTGGACACTTTTTCAAAATATCGGCGACTTTTGGGACACTTTTCTCAGGATTCATTTATAAATTGTGCTGCCAAATTACTTGCTTAGCTACTGGGCCAGAGTTGTAAAAGAATTAAATCTTTTGGGAGGTTAAGTCTATTGAATTCATCTAGAAATGATTTGAAGTCTTTTTTCTAAAAATGATTGAAATTTAAAAAACGTAATTCGCCATTCTTTTGAAGTTACTGATTAATGCATTCAATATTTAACAAATTGTGAATGAAATCATTTTGGAAGTCAATCGAATTCACATACATATTTCGTTGAAGTCAGTAATGAATTCACTTGAAATCAATTGAAGTCAGTGAATTCAATTGGAATTTTTGGAATTCATTTATGTGCCATATTATATGCCTTTTGTTTAGCTTCGTTTGTGGTTAGGAGGCTATTCTCCGCTCATGGTAGGATCAGGAGAGATCCATTATATTGTTTTGTTGCAGTGGTGGTCACTCATATGTTTTGTCGAGGAGGTCTTAAAAACATTCTTTGGTGGATTAGTCAGTGTCCTCTGTGTGAGCATGAATCACTTACATTTGTCAAAGCTAAAGACTTGTTACCCAAGTCTACCGTGTTAGGCAACTGTGCATCTAAGTAAGGGCTTCTTCTACTGTTTGTAGAAACCACTACAAAAGCTGTCACAGTTTTTCATTTTCTCTTTCCCCAGCTTTTTCAATCAATCAATGTTCAGATTGATAATGCCTGCAGGGAGTTGTATTGCTTCCTCGAAGCATTATATCCATCACGTTGATCAAGTGGCACCTGACAAGATCGCCGGCTGAGGGGATAAATGCATCAACATATTCTTCACTAATCCTAAACCAAAAGCATACGGGAACTTACCGTCAGCTGTTTTATCTAGAGCAGTTAATTCCCGAGAAAAAAGACGTATTATCACCAAATTGGAACATTTCTACTGCATCTTCATGGTTCATAATGAAACTATCTACAACAATTTCTGCAGTAAAACGCATCGTTTAATTGGCCATAGCATGTCACCTATTTTTCATTCTTTTCGATGTTGCATTGAATGTCAACCGACTTTACTGAATTTCACACTAACTTATTCCACTAACCGGTTCCAAACCGGTTCATCTACCAACCATTCACAGTCAGAACGTGGAGGAACTGAAGTTATTCTTTGGAATCATATTCTTCCTGGGATCTAGGCCGTCCTTCATAACTCCCCATCTTGTGTCTGATGAAACTTTTCATATGGTAAAGGACTGGAGTCTCCGAAGAGCATCCTTACCTCCTATTTGGTCTAGACGACCTTCTAACAAAGCTTCCAGGTTGTGAAAATCATTTCTGAAACCATTGAACTCCCAGCTTTCCTCTGGTAATTTCCTGGCAGCTAATCTGTTGATATTCTTTAAGATACTCAACATTGTGAAGTCTCTGTGCCATGCATAGCTTTATACACTTGAAGCTCCGGTTGGGGTCTCCTTCTACTTGTGCGTGCTACTTCCTCTACTCTGTTGTCCCACATAGTTTGATTCGAAGGCTTTACGGGCTAGAGCACAGGTGTCCATTCATTCTTCATGTCCTAGCCATCTCAAACGATTAATGCGCAGTTTTTTGACTAGGTCGATGTCGCTGTACAGCTCGTATAGGTCGTCGTTGAATCTCCTCTTCCAAAGCCAGTCAACGCAAACGGGACTGAATATTTTACGAAGAATTTTTCTCTCGAAACGACCGAGGATATCTTCATCCACTTTTGATAAAGTCCATACTTCAGCGCCATAAAGGAGGACTGTGTTGATCGGGATAGGACTTTACTACTCAATTACCTTCTGAGTTCAAAGAAACAGCGATTGGCAAGAGTTATTCTTCGTTTAAAAAATTCTGCTGAGATGCTGTTGTTAGAGTTTATAGCTGAGCCGATGTAGATAAAGTCCCTTAATATCTCAAAGTTATAGCTGTGACTTTCTGCCCAATTCGTTGATTTTGTATGGTTTTGCCCTCGTTTACCGCTAAACCCATTTTGGCAGCCTCCGTTGCAATACTAGCAAACGGCACCGGTGACAGCCCGCTGAGTTCTAGCAATTATGTCAATATCGTCGGCGTACGCTAGTAGTTGCACACAATTTTTAAAGATTGTGGCTCCTGTGTTGGCTTGTGAGTTTCGCACAATTTTTTTGACATCAAAGGATCTCGATGAGATCGTTACCTTGATGGAGTAGCGAGTATACTTCATCGTAATTCTGACCAATCTGACGAGTTATGGCAGAGATCTGAATACTAGACATGGATCTGTATAGCTGGTCTCTAAAGATGTTGACACATGCGCCCTAAAATCGATGAAAGATGGTGGGTATCGATTTGGACTTCTTGAGTTTCTCCATGATCTGGCGAGTTGTGAATATTTGATCGATTGTGGACTTTCCTGGTCTGAAACCACATTGATAGGACCCAATCAGGTTGCTGACGAAGGGTTTCAGACGTTCATACAATATGGCAGATAGGATCTTGTAAGTGATGTTGAGGACACTGATACCTCTCTAATCGGCGCATTTGAGCGGGTCTCCTTTCTTGTGGGTCGTACTGAGATTCCATTCATCAGGAACACACTCATCTAACCAAATCTTGAAAATGAGTTGGTGTACTGATTGATATTCATCTGCCCAAAGCATTAGTTCAACTATACTCTCTCTCTCCCAACATGCGTACTGCAAAGGCAATCAGTCGAAGCAGCTGGGTACCAGGCCACAGTCATTATGCTGGGTACCAGGCGACAGAAACATTCTGGTTAGAATAGGTATTTCTCTAAAGATTCGAAATCTGCATATATCCCTCGTTACATGAAAACATTTACTAAAGCGGGATGGTAATAGCAAAACCATCAGCAGATGGAAAGATGTTTGAAGCTGAAACATAGTGTCGGATAATAGACCACGACAATAAACATTAGGCCTCTTTCAAATGAATTCTCCAGGAGCGTAGAGACGAAAAAGCTGAGCAAATCATCCTCAACCTACATACTTTGCACTTTTCGAGCACTGTCCCAAAGAGGAGTGTTCTATATACATATATAGTGGCTCTTATCTTCGACGACCTTGCCGTCCAGAGACGTTATGGCATCCTTCACTGCCTAGGAAACTCTGGTTGGTATCACAATCGATCTCTTCTGGTCTCACTGCCTGGTCCGTTATGCTACCCTAACCTAATCTTAACCTGCAGTCTAAGACCTGTCCAACAAAATCATTCATAACCGATGTTTGTGCTCAAAAACGTGTAGACTTTATTTATGTTTGTGTTCAAACTTTATTTAAGACTCTTGGGCTTTATATCCGAGTAATCTCAAGTTCACCCTACTTGGGATAGTAGATATTTTTTTCCATAAATGATACATTGGTGTTTGGCGCCAAAAAATGTTTGATGTTTTATTAGATTCAAACCGTAAACCCCGGCAACCACACTACATATTCAAAAGTATAAACCAAAGTTTCAAATCTATCGAGTAAATGAATCCCAAGCAAATACGTCCGACACCGTTGCCACCCTAACAATCTTGTTACTCTTTTCACGCTCACTTCACGTTAATTTATATTGTTGAACAATATAAACAGAAAATAAACAAATCTATGAATGAACAGACTACAACTTGTCGGACTACGTTTTGTTTATTTCCGAAGAAAACTTGTTCTTAATTATATCCCACGTTGAGTTTCCGATTATGCGCGGGTTTTTCCTGATAAGACGTACTAAGTATACACACCTTCTGGGAGAATAGATTGATGAGTCAAATAATATTCTGTACTCAGATACAGAACAGGAAAGAATTTAACAGACCATCGTAATTGAATTTCACCAGCTTTCGCAAAACGTCTGCGAGTAGATACAAATGGTGAAACCAATTCGTTGTACTTCGTAGATACATACCCAAGGGGTGTACGTACATGGCAGTCGTGTGGTGAACGAAAAACGATTATAAAATACCACACAGCTCTTCCACTCATATCATTTAGTATCTGTCTATCTGCACAAACGGTTTATAACGTACTACGAGAACTTAACAAGAATGTTAGTAAAAGTTATCTTTTTCTTCGTTTTGGTAGCATTAGCTAACGCATGCTTGGAGAATACGGTGTTAGATGTAGAGGGCGGCTGTGACATCCCAAAAGTTCATGATATTTACAAAATTGAACAATTTTTGAATTTCATAGTAAGTATTGTCGTAATCCACGAGATATGTATTTATAAATACTAAGTGTTCACATTTTTCTTTAACAGTGAACTAATAATGAAATGTTCTAGATTATGATGAGGGCTACACGTCAAACACCATTTTGCTCGTGCACATCTTGGTAAAGTGCTCGTACGATCACACAGGAATGGGATACTATTGGTTTGGAGCGATGGGTTCACGTGATAAACTTTTTTTTTAAATCACTCTGCACTTAGTAAAGAAGAGTAAAGAACAACGATGTGAGATTCTGATCGGATTCGGCATGTGGCATGTGGCAAGGAAATGTATTTTGCTTTAATTAAATGATTTAATAAATATTCTATGTTTCAAAATGTTCGGTTTACCGTTCTTTCTATAATTGGTTACAACTTATTGTAAAATTACATATGTACATATAGGAGGGACAACTGGATACGCAGCTAACACTCGGCTCTCCAAGAGATGATCTGTCGGGAGAAACCTAAATAGGACAAGAAGACAAAATGAATTAGTGGTTTTGAGTTGACAATGTGGCTCTGTGAACCATTCCGACATTGTCATAAATTTTAGGACGGTTAATGGTCGTTGTCCGCGTCTTCGAAGTGGCCTTCGTCCTACTTGGGCATTCACATAAGAAGTGAGCTATGCTTTCTTCAGCGTCTACATCGCCCCAACCTCTGTAGAGGTCATTTGTCGCATTCTTCTAAAGTGTCCCGCTAATAGGTAGAGGCCGGCAATGATCCCTATGAAAAGTGCTAAATCCTATTTTGCAGAACTTTTTAGAAACATGACAAGACTAGAATGTGCTCCACCTCTCATTGGATGTACTCATATGCGAATGCCCAAGCCTGTGCAGAATTAGGAAAATGGCTCTCGGTGAATACCACTTTGAAGATCTGGGCGACCTATCAGGAAAGCCACCGTTAATCATCCTGAAATTGAAAACAGTATCGGGTTGGTTCAGGGAGGCCGCTTAGCTATTCCAAACCTACAGACCAACTTTTTCTCAACGACAGGGGGTTCACAATGGCTTGTGCAGCCACCACTTCTGCCTACCTACTTACCTAGTCTCAGGAAATATTGTGCTATGTTTAATTTAACAAGTACTAGGGGAGGTAAAACAAAGTTAATGACCATTCTCAAGTCCTGTTCAGAGTGTAAGGTCGTAATTTGCTAAATATAAGTCGTCATAGCATCGTTTCACCATTTTGGATTTAACAATCATGGATCAGATAGATTTCGTAGCTATAGTAGTAGCTTAAGTTTCATGGATAATTCTTGTGCCGCTTCTGGGATTGCTAAGATTTCTACTTGGAACACACTACCTTGATTTGGAAATCTTAATGAGCGTGTAAGTTAGAATTCAGACGAGCAGATTCCAGGCCCCACTCCTTCTTCGGTTCTGCACTTATTAAGGGGAAGATTGTTTTAACGTTTAAGCTGAAGTCAGCATAAGGTATTGGATGAACTGTATCGGTACTCAAGTGTGGCCATCTCACAATAGTGCAGTACCTCAAGTCGTTCTCTTTTTAAAAGTTGGACTGTTTCACATATAGAGCACTCTTCGCAGCTGTTTCGTTTCATTGATTCCAATGAAATCAATACAGCTATAGTTTTAAGGGCTGCGGTTAGGTTATAGGTTGTATAGAGTTATGAGTTCATCATAAAACACTAGACACCATAGTGGGCCCATTGCGATTCCTAGGGAACCTTCACGGTTTAATTTCCCTACAGAATCTAGTTATGTCCTTAATTTTGGTCAGTGAACAAACTTCATCCAGATTGTTGAAAATGTATCTTCCGAGGTACTTTGCTCTGCTCCTAGCAATGGCTTGACACATAATATATGAGTAATGTCCTCTACGACATGTAGGTCTTCACAATACCTGCATGTGTCCGTGATTGTTAAACCTAATCTCATGACGTGCTTCCTCAGAATGCAATGGCAAGAGAGTATCCCTATTGCTGTTCTCAGCTTTGATCTGCTTAGTTTAATCAATTTTCCAGTTTTTTTCCGATTTAACTTATACCATGAAGACTTAGGAACCCTATTCTCTTCTAAGTTTGACCATCTTAGGTCGGCCATAATGGTGATTTCTTTCGAGAATAATTCTCTTAGCCACGGCTATTGGTGGTCTGATGCCTTCAAGTATATCACTTACCGGGAGCTCTGCTCCTTTTTTGGCCAGTATATCGGCATTTTCATTACCCTCTACATTATAGTGTCCAGGAACCCAACATAATTTTATTCGGTTCTGCGAACGTAATGCCCAAGCATTGTGCGGCAACTCCTGACTAGTTCAGATTTAATGATGTAGGACTCTAGCACTTTTAGCTCAGCCTGACTATCAATGTAGATGGCTACATTCTTGTTGGATATTGATCCCATATCAAGTAGTTCCGCAGCTTTGAATACAGAACCTCTGCCTGGAACACACTGCATGTGTCCGGAAGTTTCAGAGCCACTTGTAGGTCTATATGTCTATATGTCCTACCATCCATATAAATTGAGATTTCGTTTTCGATCGAAATTTCTTTCCTTTGCCAATCCTCCCTATCTGGGTACATTACTTCGTAGGATGTATCGAAGTCGAGTGTACCAAGACTTTCATCCGTTTCGTCAGAGATGTTGGGGAATGATCCCTGAAGAATAGAGCTATCTCCGATATAGCTAGATTTGAAGAACCCTGCGTTAGTGAATCTATTCGAATCGCACTGTTACCTGCCTGTAATTTTATCTGTAGATCCAATGGTAGAAGATACATAAAAGCCTCGAGTGCAGCCGTGGGCAGTGATGACAAAGCAGGCTGTTTTTTGTACCTTGGTCAACATATCCATTGTGTTCTTTTTGGTCGTGGCCTTCCACCAAACAAGAGCCCCATATGTTAGAATGGGTCTGACTACCATAGTGTATAGCCAGTGTATCGTTGTCGGTTTCAGGCCCCACTTTTTTCCCGCGGTCCTCTTACAGATGAAGAGAGCATTATGAGCCTTACGGACTCTTTCCTGAACGTTAAGTTTCTAATTTAGCTTTCTATCTAGTACCGCACCAAGATCCGAGACGGAAAGCTCCATTCCAGCAATCCTAGGCAGTTTGAAGGGTGAAAGTTTATATTTCCTGCTTAACAGTACCAGTTCTGTTTTTATCGGATGGACGTACAGCCCGCCCTTTTCAGACCATTTTCCAAGCCTGTTAAGGGCTGATTCCATTATATCACTCAAAGTATTTAAGAATTTACCCTGAACTAAGATCACCACATCATCCACGTAGGCAGTGACTGCGTTGCATAGATCCTTGAGTATATGGTCTATGACAAGAACCCAGAGGAGGGGAGAGATAAAAAAAAAATTCCCTGACCCTGCTTATAACCTTCGCCCGGCCTGTCGCTTTGAAAGGAACGAAAAATATTATAGCCCAACGTAGCTTCTTCCATGTGATGAGATGATTTAACTCTTCCTCTATTGACAACCTGACGTTACCCGAATATACATTATGTGTCGAAGCAGTTGGGGTACCACTTCTTGGGAAGTAAGCTTCGACTAATGTTTCTAAAACTTTCTCCGTACTTTTTACCCACGATTTGTCAGATTTTCTAATGAAGCTGGGAACTGTCGCGTCTTTTGCCATCATTTTGTGGAGTCTAGAACCTTCAGTAGTGTCTGCGATCGATTCACAGAATAGCTTCCAGGATTTTCTTTTCGATTGCTTAATCAGGTATTTAGTTCTTTCTTACACTCTTTATATTCCTTCCATGTGATTTCATCTCCTACCACTTTAGCCCTGTTGTAAAAATGTCTGACCTGCTTTCCCTTGGAGTTTATCTCTTTGTTCCACCAAGGAGGTTGAGATCTTTTTGCCGTCTTCCTGACCGGACAAACTTTTTCGTAAGCTAACTGCCTTGTTTATATCTGCGGGGCCTACAATGCGAATTGGCCTATCCTCCAAATGTTGCCTAACTATTAGTTTAAATCTACCGCAGTCCACTCTCTTGGGGTTTCTATAGGTGTTGCTAGCCCTAGATTGGAAGCTTAGTTGAAAGCGAATCCACATGTGATCAGAAAGGTTTGCCTATTCTAGAATCCTCCATTTATCTACTGTTAGGGAGTCAGTAGATGAAGCTAGAGTGATGTCTAATACTTCCTGTCTGTTTCTCATCACGAAGGTTGGTATGGTGCCCTTATTACAGATAACTGGTGCTAAAGATACTTAACCTTACCTATTGCAGGCCACTTGACTAAGCATCTATAGGATAGAATAGGTTGTGTATATGCAGTTGATGATGGGTGTTTTGGGCCCAATTTGTTACCAAAGATTTTACTGTATGCATAGAAGGCTACAGATTCATCTTTTATACATACTTTCTGATGTGTTCTCTTCCAAGTCATCTTTGTCAAGTTTAACGCCTTATCTGCAATTTGGAGTTGTGTACCATAGTGAAAAGTGAAATGGACAACCTCTCTTTTCAGAGGGGGTTTATTCCATATGTTTCTGCCCATTTGTTTAGCGCAATGAGAACGGATTTTAATAGTACGGTGATGTTGGACAAGAACTTATCTGTCGCCATTAAGACAACATCGTGTGCGTATGCAACAAGAATCCGCACTGTGTTCTAGTTTTTTTTTTTACATTTTGTTCGCAATCAGTATCTACATATAGCGGAGGAGATAGGATACCGGGGGAACGAGGTACCTCTAGAGGCCACTCCATGTACTTGGCTGTCTGCCAGTTTAGAGTTGATAAAAAACCTCAAAGTAGGTTAGATAGATTATGACGTACAGACTGGTTTCTGGGTGATCTGCCTTAGTGGATCTGTGGAACTCAGATTTCTCAACCAGGTGCTCTAATCGATGAGATACTTCTCCAAACAAATTGTCTTAATGAAGAGGAGCTGACGCTGGTAAGATCATATACATACATCTTTCTTTTGCAAATCAGTAATATATTCTTAGAGGAGACGGTCAATGGAGAATTTCTTTCAGTTTTGCCAACATTTTGCCATTCCGGATTATGAAAATGTCTTATTTCTCCCTTGACCTACCGGAATAAGCAAAAGCAACCCACCTTAATGGAACCGAGTTAGACCAAAAGATCATTAAGTCAAGTCACTCTCAAGAAAATATAACTCTTTGCTTCATGCTCAACAAATTTAGTTTTTATTTAACAAAATATCTTTAACACCTCCTTACAGTGATAATCCTACCGGATCTTGTACGAATCCTTACAGTTCGACAAGCACGCTTCTCTCTTATTAAGGGAGTTCCTTTTCCATCAATTGAGTCCTGTGAAATATAAGGACATTTGTACTAATTTTCCAAAGGATTACATGTAGTTTGTAAGTACTTACCTTTCCATTTAGACTATCTTCATTATCATTTCCAGGCAATAGTTCGTCAAAATAAGTATGTGGCACTTCCAAATGCGATACGGAATTCTCAGAGGGCTCAATTGCTGGTAGTCCATAGGCTAGGGCAACCAAGGCAAATAGAAATACGATTTTTAAAGACATTGTTCTTGACGAGTAAAGTCTTGATACTAGTTGGAGTAATGGATGACTGATAATCTTTTCTGGATCTGGAATTCTATTTATACTCGCTCATCTGTATGATGTCTTATTGCCACAATATATGCAGAAACGATTAATTACACAAATATGTCTATTCGGTAAAATGTAAAGCCCCTCATGAATGGAAAGTACTTTTATAGCTTTTCAATTATAAGGCGTATATAACTTACAGGTGAAGATGATACGATTAGTCACAAGCCGATACGATGTCGTCAAACTGGCTTGTTGGCATGTGTTTCCCAGGAAAAGATATTCAAAAGGGCTTTAGTTTGCCTGCAACGTATTGAATAATATTTTGTTCCAATCTTGTAAACAAAACAGCATCAGCAGATTTTCGGAAAATTTAGTTTTAAGTGAAATCAAGTCTTTGGATTGAGTGGAGAAGCCAATAGCGCAGCTAAGGATATTCTATATAGAAAATACCTTGATCATCCTAGTTCTACCTTATGGCGCTGGAGCATGGACTCTATCAAAAGCAGATGCACATATGTACCTATCTTCTTTGGCGAAGAATATACAACGACGAACTATATAAGCTGTACATCGTCCTAGTCCAAACACAACTGGGCATTACTCGTCTGATATGACTAGGATATGCATAGCGAATGCATAACCTACATAGTTCGGATTTTCAAGGATGTTTCGAATATGCAATTAGTTATTATATCCATATGTGCAATATGCAACCATAAAAATACATTTTTCCAAGAATTGCAGGTTAATTTACATTTCTTTCAACTTTTTGTAGATTCCCTACCTACAATAGCTCGTGCCATCAAGTCTGTGGTTGACTTGATTCGAAGAATCTCATAATTTTCCATTTGATCTGAGGTGAATTTTTCATTGTTTTATCTAGTAGATACGGGTCAATGAGCTATTAATCGTATCTTCAGAGAGTAATGTCGGAAAATACAAACAAAAGTGTTCACGTTTCACTTGAGTCAATAAAGTCTGGAGTCATATATCACTCATCATTGTTAGACTCAACAGCTTTAGTGCGCGATGTAGGAAAAGCGTTTATAGATTTCTATTCCTTTTTGGATTGATGATCTTTTAGACGGGTTAACTCCAAATCCTTTCAGTAGTCACCAATTTGTTTAAGTGAATTTCAGGGACTAGTATGAAAGAAACGACCGACAAGATCTTGAACGTGGAATGTAATGTGAGACACAGAATGGAACTCAATTTCTCTGTGAATCCTGTGAACAGAACGTGCCTGATACTAAAATGAACCCATCTGAACCCATTTTCTTCTAATAATTCTTAAACCTTATCAACCTCAAGGTGAGCGTAGCCATATGATAAAGAACGCCACTTTAAGATGCTGACTTTCCTCCTACTGATTACGTCTTCTGCACCAGCACTTACTTTTTTTTCAAAAATGCATGTTCAGCCCATAGGAGAGTCAAGTAAGGCTCCTCTTTAATGAACAACCATTAGGCAACTTTTACTTTCTGATTCAAATAAATCTTAATAATAAGTAAAATCTATATGTATTGGCAATATTTCTTTGACTCATTCCAGGACCTTTCCTAATTACATCCACTCCCCCACAGATGGCAGCACAAAAGTGAATTCGCCGCACCATAAACTTGGCATCACTTCACTAATTGACACTCAACTGACATTTCTTCTGTAATCGTTAGAAAAAAAAAAACTAATTTTGCCAACATTCGTGTTGCTGCTGAAAATATCAATTTTTCGCAAATAACTAGTAAATTTCCTCTCAACTATGAAGTCACAGTTTAATAAAGTTCTATTCATTGTTCAATAATATATACTTCTATCAACGCAAATACTAAATAATGTCAAAAAATAAGAAAAAATCACGCCGGGAGACCGAATCCGGTTCAGAGGATGCCGCTTCGGCTGAATCTGATTCCGATTCTTCAGGAAGCAATTCATCGTCATCCTCATCGACATCGTCGTCATCGTCCGATGGTGATAAGAAGCTCCGCAAGAAGTCATTAAAAGTTAAGAAATCTAAAAGCAAACCTAGCAGAGACAAGAAGAAAAAGAAACGTAAACATGAGAGCTCCGACTCAGAGTCGGAAGAGTCCTCTTCCTCGTCGTCATCGTCGTCGTCCGATGACGGGGCTGCAAGGAAGAAGAAACGCATTGCTCATGGAGACACAGAAGAGAAGAAACCCAAGCGGAGGGTGTCGGATCAATTTGAAATAGAAGCCAAGCGACCAGATGGTAAGCGTAGCTCAGCAGAGATGAAGAGATCTGGGTCTATGGAGCGCGGTGGAGATGGTGGCAATTGCTCAAAATGGGATAGCCCTGGCAGGGAGGGACGGCGGGCTGGCGGAGGATACCAAAATAATCGAAATTTCGATCGGAGAGGCAACAACAACTGGAATCGTGGGTGGAACAATGATTGGCGCAATAATCGCGACAATGGATACCGAGGCAGGGAGGGCTTCGGTGGTGGTCGTGATAGAGAATGGGGAAGAGATAGACGTGATGATGGGCCTTCCTTCCGTGGTGGACGAAATCAAGACGAGAGATGGCGCAATGAAGACCGAGGCCGCAATGACGACCGAGGACGCAACGATGACAGAGTGCGTAACGATGACAGAGGACGCAATGACTACAGAGACAGAAAGCCATTCGTGCGGGAGGAAGACCGAGAAAGAGGTGGGGACCGGAATGATGACCGGGATCGAGAAGTCCACAGAGAACGGGAACCTGAAAAGCGGTAAGCACCAACAGACACAATGCTTTCTTAGAATATTTCTAATGTTTCCCAACCTTGCAGGCGCAGTCGAAGTCGCAGTCCACGTAGACCGCGAAACTTCCCACGACGCAACAACAACGATGATAACGATAAAGAATTCGAATGGGGCGGCCGGAAAGACAAAGATGAGACTCGCATCAAAAAAGAAGAAGACCAGAGCCCAGCCGAAAAGGAAAAACCAAATTTCGGCCTGAGTGGCAAGCTAACAGAAGATACCAACACCGTGAACGGAGTTGTTGTGAAGTACGCTGAACCACCAGAGGCTCGTAAACCGAAACGCAGATGGCGTTTGTACCCGTTCAAGGGCGAGAAAGCTTTACCAACTCTGCACATCCATCGGCAGAGTGCTTTCCTTATCGGACGTGATCGCAAAGTATGCGACCTGCCAGTCGATCACCCTTCATGCTCTAAGCAGCATGCAGCGTTGCAGTATCGAATGGTTCCATTCGAACGGGAGGATGGTACTGCTGGACGCCGCGTTCGTCCCTACATCATCGACTTGGAGTCAGCCAATGGCACTTTCTTGAATAGCAAGAAAATCGATCCCAAGCGCTATGTGGAACTAATGGAGAAAGACGTGCTCAAGTTTGGCTTTAGCTCGAGGGAATATGTACTCTTGCACGAGAATAGCAAAGAAGACGAGGACGATGACGACGTGAAGCAAGACGACGATGGTATTCAAGTTAAGGAGGAACCCGAGTAGATCTTAAGCGATTATATTGTAGTGTATGTCAAAATTCATTTTATTTTTTCTTTCTCCCCTTGGATGTTGAGGAAATAAAGAAGAGTCCTCTCCTTTTCGATTTTTAGAAAAGTATTTCAAAGGTTTTCTTTCTGGGTGGTGCGCTAGGACGCAATTGAGGAATGTGTTCCAGTCGTACATACTGACATCTTCCTTTTTATGAGAAGCCAGTCACTGTGTACGGAATCATTTGTTACGGATAACCACTATATGCAGTGCAGGATAGATCCTCTAGTAACAAAACAGGAGGTGAGTTAGTACACAATTTCATTAGAAATAAAGCAAGGATATAAGAAAGGCTTTAAAATAGATTTCACGACAGGAGGTGTTAAAGTGTACCTTAATCACCGCCAGCTAAATTGGATAACTGACTACAAAGCAGAACCTCAGGTAGCAACCACAACAGCTCTGATGGTTTATACTCAACTACAGATGCCGATAGGGTGGTGAATGATCTAAAAACCGCTGCTCTTTTATCAGGGCCTGTAAAATCTGACTTACAAGCGGAGGAAAACTACTCAAGAAAGAAAACAAGTTCACGGAGAATGATTTCTGTGGAAATTGTGATGGTATCTCAAATGTTCTTTACTGGCTTTGTAGA
Organism: Xylota sylvarum; assembly: GCA_905220385.1. NCBI lineage: Eukaryota > Metazoa > Arthropoda > Insecta > Diptera > Syrphidae > Xylota > Xylota sylvarum. The sequence continues at coordinate 127,344,875 of LR999957.1, forward strand.
AGTAATGACATCATAGGGAATGTAGATCGATGCAATGGTCAAAGTAAAGATGAAATGCATCCTATAATGCTGCAAGTAGCCAGAGAATGTAATAATCCGTGGCTCAAATACATCTATGATTTATGTCTCAAATTGGAATTGATCTGGAAGGATGTTAGAGAAGTTTTTAATATACAGTCATATGATATATTCCAAAGTAATGGCTTCAGCATAGACGCTTGTGGGACTCCTTTGTTCACACTATAGTTGGAGCTACAATCCAATTCATACAGTTGCTTACATTTTCCATGAGGTAGGTAGGTCTAAATATTGCTTTTAAGTTATTGTAAAATGTTTCTGCAATTTGCTCTGTTGAAGTCGTTTCGAGCGGTACTTTAGGAGACACTTCACCATTATCTTGCCTGAAAAGCCTACTGCAAGTATTATTTAAATTAAAAACTGAAATTTATTCTATATAACCGTTATAAACAATGGTATGTACAGCCTTCTCTTAAAATCTAAAATCTCGATCGTCCTTCATTAACGTAATGAACTGACTTTCGTTTTGGCTGAATTCCACTGGTCCCTGCTTCAATTGGTACTGCTTCTTTAAATGAGGCGAGCTCACTTCCAATCTCTTCAATTTCATTTCTTTGGTTTGACTTCACTTGTCCAATAAAGCTACTGTTTAAGCTTGATTGGTTCCCATCTCTACTTGTGACAGAAACTGGAACGAAAAATTGGGTTAATTTAAATTTTCATTTCATTTGCATGGTACGTACTTTTGGACACACTTTCTCCATCCGACTCCGTGTATGACATGTTTGTGATGCCTTCTAAGAAAAGACCACCCCAATCAGATAAAATAATGAACACATTTTCATAAAAGCAACTAACCTTCATAGTCCTTAGCATGCTTGATATTTAAGACTTCCAACTTCATCGACAGTAGCTCGTTGAGACATTGTTGAAAGGTTGGTCTATTTTCAGGATCATGACTCCAGCATTGCATCATCAGTTTGTACCTACAAAATGAGAGCCTTTTAAATGGAAGCTTCGAAAGATGAACGTGTAAGTCATACAGTTTGTCAGGGCATTCTTGAGGCTGCTGCAAACGACCGCCCTCCTTGACAAAGTTCAGAACTTCTAGATTACTCTGTGCCGGGTAGGGTTGCTGACCAAGGCTCAGAATTTCCCACAACAATATGCCAAATGACCAGATATCTGACTGGGAAGTGAAAACCCCATCGACAAGACACTCGGGAGCCATCCATCGAACTGGCAGCAAACCTTCACCTTCTTTGCGGTAGTAGTCGCTTTTGTATATATCCCTGGCCAGACCAAAGTCGCCGATTTTAACAACTCGGAATTGAGGATCCACCGATGAGACCAAGCAATTTCGGCACGCTAAGTCCCGATGGAGGAAATGCAGGTCTTCGAGATAGCGGCAGCCTGTGCACACGTCTAAGCACATTCCGACCAATTCCAACAGTGACAGTGTTCCAAGTTTGCTCTAGGATATGCAACAGAGTGAAGAGGAAGTGAAGAATGGTTTTTCCTTGACTTACCAAAGTGGGTCGAGCATGTCTCAAATAAGTCTGTAAATCACCACCCTCCATTAACTCCATGATGATGCAAATCGAATCCAAATCAAAACACACCCCGATTAGCTTAACGATATTCTCATGCTTGAAGTGACTCATGAGATGAGCCTCCTGAAGGAGTTCAGTTTTCTCCTGCTCACTGGCAGCTTTTCGAAGAGTCTGAAAGAAAGTCCATGCTACAAATCTCACCCGCTAAACAAATATGTGAAAATTACCTTTATGGCAACCCGATCCTGCGATCCGTCCTCAGAGTATGTAACCAAACCCTCATATACCTCTCCGAAGGCTCCACTGCCTAGAAACTTTTGCATGGTAATCTGATGACGACTTATTTGTGGCAAGAGGGCTATATCGCCATCAGTTAGGGGCTTGCCAGTATACAGCATGCTACTGGTTTGTGAGAAATTTCGACTTCTAGCCACCTGCTGCAGAGTAGCAACATCCAGCCCCCAGATACTTGGTCGCGATTCGTAGAGCAACTTCTTTGCATGCTTTCGTCGCCCATGAACTGCGTTGGGAGGAGACTGTCGTAAAATAATCCAATTCTACCCAAAAGTATACTCACTATAACGGATAAGCATGGCCATGCTAACACAAGTCGACACAATAGTTATCGGCGCAATGATAGCAAATACCAAGGTGTCCCGCTTTCGTGGCAGAACAAGCGGTTCTGAGATCATTTCACTATCGTCACTGTAAGGCCCCCAGCCGAAGGAGTTTCTCGCACGCCCTCGAAACATAAGAAGTCTCATTGTATGCAGCTCGGTTATTATACAGCTTGTCTCGGTGCCATTGCAATATGGAATCCATTTATCCTGGATTGGTTCTATCTCCTCAGCCCAAGGCAGTTGCCCTAAGCGCGCCAAGGTTTTGTTACTGACTCTTCGATCACCGCCTTGAGCGAAGAAGTGAGATCTTTTCACCCGTTTTACCTGACTCGACTGCAGAGCCTCTAAGCTGTACTCCTCGATTGGAGCACCATTACTTCTAGCCGGCTCCCAGAATATCTTGTAAACCTCTCCTTTGATATGTTCGATTAGTGGTTGACCCGGAGCACTTGGACGATCACCGAGGGTTTCGAAAACAAATCGATTATCCAGTGGCCAAAGGTAGGGATAAACCGAGTGCGAGTAGAACAGCTTAAGGTGGAAGCTGTACTTAGTCTTAGGTTCGAGGGATTCTATAACTTTCGCGTGAGAATCACCTGTGATATTTACACTTATACGGTCATCGACATCTAGCGGCGAGTAAAGCAGAAATGCAGAGGTTATATTAGCTGAAGAATTCCAGCTCAGAGTTAAGCTGTAGGCCGTGGAATCGACAAAAGCCAAGCCCTCCGGTTCGGGAAAAGTCTCAAAATAATAAGTCGCACTTGTGTTGAATGCGGTTTCAGTTGAGAAAACCTTCAACCAAAGCCAATACATGTGATCCGGGCGTAGGGTCGACAACACGAATGAGTTCCACTTGTCGTCTCCTTCTGGGACGATTTTTTGATGACGATAAACAACTCCGTTGGTAGGATTCTCTGTTTTCCAATGGAGTTCATACCAGACATGATCATTATTTAATACCTCAGGATGCATCCACTCTACCAAGCCATCTCTTGGACTGACCGCTGAAACGGTGACATTACGCGGCATTGTTGGTGTTCCCGGAGCCGTGATGAAAGTGACTCCTGGTCCTAGCACTTTAGTGAGTCCGAGTTTGTCGGCATAGTAATTACTAATTTGTAGCTGTAAAGTGTACTTAGTGTAAGGTTTTAAGCTGGTCACATTCATTAGCGGCTCAAAGGAATGCTCTTCTCGAACCACGGAATCTTCCTGCATAACTTCCTTCAAGAATAGATCATACCTGAGCCCGGGTACCTTAAACCCACAACCCGGCGGTGCTGAAATTCTTGGAAAGCGCAGCTCTAAGCTGTGCTTGGTGGTATTCACAAGTTGTGGAACTAGTAAGTTTGTTTCAACAAGTGGTTCTTCTTCAAAATCTGGCAGCAGACACCTCCTCTCTGGATACGTTTGTAGACTCAAAGCCGTGATCTCCGAAATTCCTTGTGTATTCACCATGTACGCCAAGGACTGCTTGCGTCGATTGTAAGCTCGTATTGAATGGTTTTTCAAAGCATAAATGAAGCCATTGTCCCATGCCAAATGCAAATTTTCGGAATCAATTCCGAATTTTGCCGGTTGACAGGTTTCCGTCTGAAGATCAAGCACGCAAATCGCTTCCTTTTCGTCCACTAAGATCACTGATTCTTGATTCTTTTCAAAAGAACCAGGATACAAACTTCGATACGTCGAATTCGTTCCCAAAAGTAGGTTTATCTCACTCAAGTCTCTAAGATTCCATCCGCTTACACTTCCATCTTCCTCAAGCCAGAGTATAAGCTGACTAAAAGGAAGAATGACTAAGTCTTTGATTGGTTTTGGATTGGAAATAAGTAGCTGTCCATTCAGTGGCTCCCCTTCGAATCGATTAAGATCGAGAGAATGGATAGTACTGCCCCCGCCATGGTCCGCTTGGGACCAGTAGACAATACGAGATATCCAATCCACTGTCACAGCTTGAATATCCGACTCCAAAGAACTGAGAACACTTTCATTTCCTTTGTAATACGATATCAACTGTCCTGCCTCGTTCATCCAAAATACTCGATTCTCCTCACGTATAGCTGCAAGATGTCTTGCAGCGCCTTTGGTTTCAGTCAAGACTTCGGTGGAATTCAAATCCATATCCAAGATTCCGATGTAATCAGAACTTGCAACTAAGATTTTCGGAACCGACTGGAAATCCGAGTTCACAGTGATTTCAATCATTTCTGAAGTTGCTCCTCCAGCTCCAGATGTGAAAGCTTGGGCTTTGAAGGAATAAGTAGTGTTCTCCTCTAATCCCCAAAATAATGCTTCAAGATCAGTAGATTTTTGCGTGGCGACTAGTTCGTCTCCTTTCTGACAGATTATGCTGTAGAGGATTATTGGTCCATTTGGCTCTGCAGGAGGCTCCCAGCGAACAACAGCTGAAGTGTTTTGCGCTCCCTGGAGAGGATTGTGAACGCGATTGATGAAGGCTCGCAGACGTTGTGGTTCCGATGGAGCAGCCGTTGGTGAGAATATATCGGCCATCGTTGTAGGACCACTGCCCCAAGGAGAACTACTTGTTACCCAGACCTTAAGTGGGGAATAAGGCGGTAAATCTGTTTGGGGATAACGAACGAATGGCTCAGAACTTTCGAGGAATAATTTATCACCGATTTGGAGCGAATAGCTGACATTATAAGCCCCTTCTGTGACCACAGGGTCCCAAGTTAGGTTGAAATTATCCCAGAGACCAATAACCTTTATCGTGGAATTATCAACCGCATCTGGAATGACACTGTAAGAAGCTTCGATCTGCTGAGTTGGTTGGGCCAATAGAACTGCGTTGACTTCCTCGTGGAACTTCAAAACTGCCTGATTTTCAGCATTCTCGTTTGCGAAAACTAATGAAGTTTCATTCGTTGTCCACATCAGGCGACCGGATATGTAGGAGAACCAATTACCCACCGGGTATCCCTCCATGGGTGTCATCGTCGGACTATCCACAGTCTTTGACTCATGAGCCATGGGAGCGCTAAACAAGTAACCATCATGATCAGACTGTGTCACCCAGAGAACCCGCCCATTGCTTCGATCTAAGACAGGACCAATCAAATCATCTTCGCAAAACAGGGACGTCCTATAGTAAGTAATGCAAGCTTTGCCACTTAAACTGCAGGATTCTATCCGTAATCCGGTAGAATAATAAATATAACCATTTTCAGGATCCAATTCCATATGCTTCACTCCTAAAATTGGCAAGAGTTCCCGTTCTGTATTGTCTAAATTTACCCGAACCACAGCTTCCTTCCATTTGTCTGTGAAATACAACTTCTTCCCCTTCCAGTCGTAAGCAATGTTTTTGACTGACGTACCTTCGGCAATGACTGTAAAGTTAGACGCATCCCACCGATTGATCTGAGAATTTTTGACCAGATACAAGGTGCCATTGATCCAAGTTAAGTCGCTAATAGATTCGTTCAGCAATGTTTCTAAATCATCTGCGATTTCGTCCGAACGAAGGAGTCCATTTTCAGTAGCCCATAGTAGATTCTGTTCTTCTGAAGATTTCCATGTTTCAGATCGAAACCATTCACTCCAAGGACCATCATTCCCGTTCAAATTGACGGCCCTAACTCGAAACCAGTACTTTGTGTTTGGCTTGAGCTTCTCCACATTGAAAAAATTCGTTTTTATATTTCTAATGGCAACACTAACCTCGCCTTCCTTGACTTCCAAGTCATAGTCCCAATCTTTCCAAGCCGCCAGACCTTGAAAGTATACCCTTTCTGGAGCAGCCCAAACCAGCTTTGCTTTGTCGGCCGAAAGAAGTGCTTGAACATCTCTGGGCGACTCTGTGGGACTTGGTTTTGGTTGAGCAGAAGATTGAAAAAGTTTTAGACTTTGACAGCTGTCATAGAGAACGGTTACTGATTGGTTGCTGTAAATATGCTTTCCATCGGACCAATAGAGATTAGTATCATAATTGATCACATCTACCACTGTTTCTGCAGAGATCTCTAGATCCTCATCCAATACGAATCTCCCATCGAAAGTGATCTTTATAAATTTCATTTCCGCCTTCAAAAAAGACGTGATCAAGTACCGTTTAGGGTCTACGGTGAAACTGGAAAGTCCACTTTTGTTGTATATCTCCATCCATTTTCCATCAGACAAGTCCAATCGAAATACTCCCGACTCGGATGTAATCCAGAAGAGAAATCCGTTCAAAGGATCTGCATAAAGTTCAAGAGGCATTTCCTTTAAATGTTCCGCGATCAGCGTTAAGCCTTCCCCATTGAAGCCAGTTCGAGCAATAAGCCATGATTTTGAGTCTTTAACTTCGCCCAGGATGTAAAGATATGAGTTCAACCAGTCTACGGAAATTTTGGACGGCTTAAAGTTTGTGCCAGTTTTTGATGAAATGATCGCATTGCGTTCTGCTTCGTTTTGCATGTTGATCCTGTTAAAATAAAGATTTGTAATTCAAGGCTCATTTTTCTGTACACCTTACCTATAAACATGTCCGTCGGTATCAGAGACGAAAAATATCTGCTGCTGGACTAGGACGTCGAAACCAGTAATAGGGTGATCACTTTTGTATAGCTCTTTAGCAGTAGATCCATCAGAGGAAGTGTTTAGCAGAGTCACTTTATGCTCTCCAATAACGATAAAAGTAGGGCTTGGGGTATCTCCTGGCAGGCTAGCTGTTGAAGCGACTGCCATTGTGGACGGACCTTCACCAAAGGAGTTTACCATCGATACTTCGATGTCGTAACTCTGCTGGGGCTTTAGATGATGGAGGATGGTATAGTCTTCTAAAGCAGGGATGATCTAGAAAGAGAAACAAGGTAGCTACATAAATGGGATATTGCTCAAAAGTATATTTAATGATGATCTTTTCAAGCTCCATTAGTAACGTAAGTAGGTCTTCGGCAATTAATTTGTAGTGAGAGCTCGGAAGACTAAGGGGTTACTCAAATAGTGGTGATCATCTCTAGATCTGTAAACAACTAAATTAAGTTGAAACTTATAATATGTTTTTGCAATCGCAAAAGCGTGACACTATCTTGAAGACACACTAAAGGTTCCGAGTTCAGTCCTCTTGTGACATCAATGAGCCTAAATAACATCTTCATCCGGATCAGGAAATTACAATACGAGTGGTAATAGATTGGTTAAACTTTTCGAAAGGGAAACACAATAATTGTGAATTGGAATTGACAAGTATGTCTCATGGATCAAGATAAAATCCATTAAGGATACGTGACTGAGACTGTCAAATTGATTAATCATTGACAAAATGTTGTTGACCAAGTCATTGGTATAATCCAGCATCTGATAGTACAATTTGTTGAATATCAATCTACTACTTGTAATTCATAGCCAGTTTCGGCAAATTAAATTTTATCATTTGAATCCAGTAAGTGAATAACCTCCCTTCTTTGTCAATCTTTTTTTTCATATCTTACATCGCAGTGTATCTTATGCATAATAATTGCTTAAAAAAATCGAGTATTACGTAATCGATTACTCATTACCATAAGGGAATGGTGAATATATTAGCGAATGTAAGAGAACTAGTACAAAGTGTAAATTGAAGGGGGATATACTGGGAACGTGTGATAGTGGAACGTGTGTTTACCTTAATATCTATGCAATCTATACAGATCATATTAGAGACATAATGTATTTTTAAGGTATGGACTTCGTATGCAGTAGGTACTCTCCATCCAGTACAGAAGAAAGCGTAATGTAGCCTCCTACATTTAGCACCTCAAAACAGCGCTGAGGATGTCATGTTGCATGTTTCTTTACTGCAATAGTTCCGAATCAGGTTTATGATCACTAGCAATTCGCTGTCATGCATCCATGTTGACTCGTTGGGAGGCTACAAATAGGCAGACTGAAACCGACTGTATAATCCCGGCAATGAATCATATAATGAGGTTGACCATTAGATTTGCTGAGAGACTGAATTCGTTAGGTCGGCAGATCACTAACGAAAGAGAGTTGGAATTCTACACTGACGGCTCCAAAATTTCCGTTAGTATGGGAACTGGGGTTTACTGCCAAACTCTATGGATCGACCACTGAGGACTAGTAAAAAATGCATCATTTTCCAAGATAGCCAACCTACAAGCTTCAAAAAAATTTTAAAGCAACATTATCAGAGGGCCTAATGTTGGCAGACGTTAAGGTTCTAGACTTTGCAGTTATTAAAGATAACTAGAACCAATACGAGGCTTGTTGTTGTTTCGTAATTAGAAGGGGACATCAACCGACTTGGAGTGCGCAACTGGAGGCAGTTGGTTGAAGCCCAGGTTCACCTCGAACTGTAGCCTAAGTAAGTAAGTAAGTAAGTAAGTAAGAACCAATACGACGACCCTAAACTAGGTGCCATTGTGTATGGTTATCTCAGACAACGGAAAAGCGGATGAATTTGCAAGGAGAGGGTCAGACTCTTCCTTTTCTAAAGTTCCTCTTAGCTCCTTTATGTCGCATCATTAGCGTATAATGTGTACTTATCCAGAACGTCTAGAAGTAAATAATTGAATCTCTCCGCCATCTACTGTGACTGTCCTGCCCTCGCCAACAAGAGAATGAAGGCTGTTGACAGTCATTTATTCACGGAGTTCGATTCACGAAGTTCCTGAGAATCAAAATCTTATCTGGGTAGTTTTCAATCATAAGAACTATTAATAAAGTCGGAAGATTCAATCAAACTTGAGGTGAAAATCTCCTGAGATTCTTATCTTATCTAGGAAATTCTTTATCAGCGTTGTATAGGTATTCGTTATAGGTGACCAAACAGCTGGTCCTTACAACTTTCAAGGTTCCGCACGGAAGACCAGATTTTTGACATTGAGACTCATGAGCTCATATAACAGAAGGCTTTATCTGCCTGGGGTTGGTGACAATGGAGTCCTGCAGTATCTCATGACTCAAAAAAGAAAAAAAGAAAATCCTTTGCAAACAACTTCAGAGGAATAATAACGTCAACCTACTTTGGAGGTACAACACTGGCATGTTGCAGATATGCATACATCTTTAAAAAGGGAAAGTCAGAAGAAGAGTATTCCAGGACAGAGCGTTCACATTCTCCTTCAAAAGAAAATAAACAGTAGCCCTACTGCGGTTTACAAACTGAAGATTTATCCCAAACTTGACACTATCGACACTTAAAGCACTTAAAGCTTACTGAACCAAACCAATAGCGCCGCCGTGATCTGTCACAAAGGATCTAGAACCTATTGCTAGGACGAGCAGAAAAAATTTAGGTAAAGTTTTTCCAATTTCGATGATTCAACCAGCATACCTAAACACCTTGTATTGTTGATGAGCCTTCCATTATCGAGGAAATATTTGATTCAGTCATAACTATCTTAGAATCCAGGCAGTGAACGCACAAGCAAAGTCCCTGTGTACATAAAACTAGCGCAGTAATCGAAAAAATGCTGACATTAGGGGGCACATTCCTCTGATTCCGATTTAAAATATTACCTTGCTGCTCTTTTAGGTCTTTCGATTGCGCAAGGCTTGCAAGACTGTCATTTGCAATCAACCTCCAATACCTAAGCTCCCGTGCAAACGAAAGTTACATAAAGAGTTCTTTAAGGAAACAAAATGGTTTTCTTAACTTAGAAGAGTCTGTGCACAAACCAGAAAAAGGAATTTTACTTTGTTCCCACCGATTTCAATATAAAATTTGGTATTAAGTGCTCCATTCAAACTCAAATGACTTCCACTTTAGATCTTCTGAACCTCGGTAACCGACCAATTAATGCAACCTTTGGGGTCCCGCAAGGCAGTCATCTTGAACGAATGATTTTTATTCTGACAGTAAATGTCATTGAGTCTATCAAAAAAAAAAAAAAACACTGCTCTTCGGAAATGGCATTAAAACATAGCCTTGTTCAATGAATTTTAGAACAATGTAGAACAGGATAGAACAGAATAGTTTCGCGAAAAACCTCAGACAAGTTAGAAATGTCAGTCACATGTCAAATGAAGTTGTTAAAACCAATTGTTGTTAAGTTTTCGTTTGTTTAGATCGAAAAAATCGAAATATAAAAACTTATTTGAAATAAAATTGACCACAAGACTTAAGAAATTAATGACAACAAAACGATGACAGATGATTTTGTCAGTTTTCACGAATCTGTTCTAACTAAAAAGTAAGTGCAGACAATCCTGTTCTAAACTGTTCTAAAACAACGCTATTGAATAAGAATCAGATCAGTTCAGAACAGAAAATTCCTCATTGAATTCAAAAGTTGTACTATTCTGTTCCGAACAGTCCAGAACAACCTCACTGAACACAGCTTATATGTATGTAGGCTTCGTCCAAAGACTATACATACAAAACACGAAGAGAACATACGAACATTTTCTGCAAAATATTTGTTTTTATTTTATTTCTATTATGGATTTTGAAAGTTGACATAAAAAACATTTTTTTTTCGGGTTTAGTGTTATCAATCAGTAATGAACTGGTACCCTTATTAGCGTTACTAATATTTTACCTTACATAATACTTAATAATAATAAAAATAATTTTGAAGGCTTTTTGAGAACTCTGACATTGAATTCTTGAATCTTAAAACAGCACACCTAGATAAATAAACAATAGTTCACAGCTAACCCCAAATTTATAGAAATTTGTAGATACAGCTGAATTTCAGTGACAGTGCATACAAGTTGCAGATAAGATGTACAATAATTGAATGAAAATAAATTCACCGTCACGTTTAAGAATTTATTATTTATTCATTTGTGAAACTAAACAATTTACCAGTCATGTTTAAAATTAAGTCCAACATTAGCATTAGAATCACCGTGATCGAAGTTCTTCGATACCCCAGCGTTGGCATTAAGACTGGATTTGCCATCCGAACTACCCCACAGCTGTTGATTGGCCGTGACAGATCCGCTAGTGCCAGTCTTGTCATTATGGTTGATATTAACGTCAACTGATCCGCCATCAGGTGATCTAACCTTCCGAATAATTATTGGTTTCTCGTGTATAGGTTTCTAAAATCATTGTTAAATCATACTAAACAACCCAGACATAAGTAATTAATTGCCTTACGAATACTTGCACTGGAACCGGCTTTAATACACTAGGAGCGATTAAATCTTCACTTGGAAGTGGGATAACCGAGCCCAAAGCGATAGCAAAAAGGCTAACAATAATTAAAAGTTTTACTGCCATTTTTTATATTTAATTTCTCTAATTTCAACTCTAAAGAATCTAGTCTACTACTGGTTAGCAATTACGGTTTGCGTTCGAGTATTTATATGATCTGGATACAGATTCATAGATGAATGAGGGATTCCCGTGGGTGACTTGTTATCTTTATTGTTGTAGATCCCAAGTGTATTTTCTAGTAATATCGATGATAAGTTCTATGATATGATATGCTTTGTTTGGATACAGCTTGGTCATTGCACTACACACCGGTGTCTACAAATCTGATCGTGTGATTTACTTCTCATAAAAAAAATATTGCGTTATGGTTGTAATCTAATAGATGGAACCGTAGATATTTTACGAGTGTAATGGATACTTAATATGTCGTTACAAAATATGATCTAAGGAATTTTAATATTGAAAAGGGGCAATGAATACATGCTCAGTACTTGTTTCACAATTGATTGCTATCTGTTACGAAAGTGCTCAGCGTGGACAATTCTAGGAGACGATGGGAGGTTTCATGATTTTTTGAAAGGCATTCTGTTGGACCAACGAATTATGTAAGACATAGAGGTATTGAACTAAGAAATAGTAATAAGTGATTAGGTTTCAAAAATCTGATGCTGTAAAAGGTAGGAGTCTCAATATAGAAACATGCATATGTACATAATTATTAGCAACAAGCCAGTTTAGTTACTAAAGTACGCAGGTCAAATAAGATGCTAATTCAATATCAGAGAATAAGAATAAATTAATAGCAATATTCCAACAAATTTGTTCCGCATTTTCTGGTTTAATACCGAGAGGTTTGCAGATCTTGTAGCCAGTGCAGCCACTTAATTTTCAAAAAGTGAAGTGAAGCGAACTGAAAACGGAAGTACAATCCGAAAATGTGAAGTGATATAAAATTTGCCGTGCCATGAGGCCAAAATCTAGCATTTTTAGTTATAACAGTTTGATGAAGCGACACAGGCCAATTTGTCTTTATATCACTGGCATAACGCTTCATTTACCATTCTGAGAAGTTTAAAATTATTTAAGACTTGACAAAATGATAGAATTTGGCCTTATGACGCTTGACTTTATGTCACGGCACCGAAATTATGATTTCATATAATTTAGTGAAGTTATAAAAAAGTAGGCGTGGCAATGGGCGGATGTAAAAAAAATTTACATTTCTACTGTATCTTTTTGTCAGAAGCCCAGATATGACATTTCAGCGTCCTAGTTAAAAATTTAAGGCACAAAAATCGGTTTTATGATGAAAACGCCCCCAAAAAGTAGGCGTGGCCAAAACTTTTGTATGAGTGAATTGTAGGGAGTCTGAATGCCTAAACATTTGGTCTTAACAACATTTTTCGGTTTCATATAATTTAATGATGTTATGAAAAAGTGGGCGTGGCAGTGGGCGGATTTAAAAAATGTTTACACTTGTACTGTATCTTTTTCTCAGAAGCCCAGATATGAAATTTCATCGTCCTAGCTCAAAATTTAAGGCCCAAAATGCCGTGACATACGGACGGACGGACGGACGGTCATCGCTCAATCGATTTCGCTATTGATGCTGATCACGAATATATATACTTTATAGGGTCTATCTCGATTATTTCTCTATGTTACAAACTATGTGTCAAACTTAATATATCGTTAGGATAGGGTATAAAAAGGGAAGTAAAATCACTTCAATAGTAGTGAAAGCGGCTGCTCTGCTTGTAGCCCGATAGCAGTTTGGGGACGATCTTGTTGAAACGATCAGAAATTTAAATGAACTGATCTTGGACGATCAGTGAAGATTTATTATAGATATGAATGGTTTGTTTGTATAAGGCAGGACATAAGGATGTCCATGAAAACCTTGAAACGAATCGCAAAACTATTCTTCACCTAAAGTTCAGATTATAGCAGTTCCAGCAGTCAGGAGTCCCAGTATAGTATGAGACGTAACAAACATAATTTCTACCTGTATAAGGGAGAAGCAAATAGATTTGGCGCCGTTTACTGAATCACCAAGGAACTGACTTATGCTGAGAGTTCCCAGTGCAGTCTGATCGATTCCTGATCTCAGATGCGACTTAATTGAGACACGGAGAAATGGCAAGATCGATCTTAGACCATTTGGAGAAAAATGTCACTCCTCAAACTTAAATTTGCTATCCGGAGCAACGATTGGCAATTTAGAGGAATTAAGTCGGTGGAGTTTGATGGCAATTCTGTCGAATTTTTCTAAGCAATGATAAATGTATCGAAAGGACTCTTACATCCATATAACAAGAGTGAGGCCTATTTATACGAAAACAGAGAAAGACTCTATTGTATTACATTACACAATAAATAGGTTGACCCAAGTAGTCCAATGTACTTCTATATAACCTTTCGGTAGTTTGTGTACCAAGCCGAGATCTCGACAAATGGCACATAGCAAAATACGAAGATCGGTTTTAAGACAGCAGTCACCTATCCCTAAGCTTCTGATGGGTATATTGAGATCCACTGAGGTTCTCACCTCTTTCCACTTTCGGCCTGCCTGTCAGACAGTGCCTATCATTGTTGGAGACACAGCAGACCAGTTATTTCAAGTTTGTGAACCAGCTTGAAACAATCTATCTACATAGATCTAGAATATGTCCAGGAATCAAGGACACCCTTACCTTTTTTTCTTAAAAGTATGTTGCTACAGTGACTATGAAGATGTCAATAAGCTACTTACTTTACTTACTTAACGGGCTCTTCACGGGTCGAAAGAGTCTCTGCCTGAGACACGACAGCCTTCCACTCTCTTCGATCCCGGGCACGCTGCTTCCAGTTGTCTAGACCAAGCACTCTGGCATCCGCGATAGCTTGATCCTTAAAACGGAGGTTCGGTCTTCCTTGTCGTCTCGAACCTGGGGACTGTGATTCGAAGATCCTCTTTGCTGGAGCATTATTGTCCATTCGCTCGATGTGGCCGAGCCAGTGTAGTCGACGTGTTTTGGCTTTTTGGACTACATCCACATCTTGGTACAGCTCATAGAGTTCGTGGTTCTTCTCCTCCATTCGCCCTCCTCTCATACGGGACCGAATATCCGACGAAGAATTTTTCTTTCGAAAGTATTCAATATCTGCTCTGCTTTCCTGCTTATCGTTCAACACTCGGCTCCATACAGTAGAACCGGCAGGATCAAAGTTTTGTAGAGCATATATTTCGTCTTCCGAGTTAGGAGTTTTGACCCCATTTGTTTCGCCAAACCGAAGTAGCAACGGTTTCCTAGGGTAAGTCTTCGTCGAATCTCCACTAAGGTGTCATTCGTGGATTTGATATTCAATCCGAGGTAGGTAAACTCCTTAACCACTTCGATGTTACTGTTGCCAACAGTGACGTGTTGTCCTAGGCGGTGGACAGATGCTTCTTAGTTTGTTGACAACATGTAGGTTTTGTTCTCATTCACTTCAAGGCCAACTCGTTTCGCTTGTTCTTCAATTGCCGTAAAAGCCTCTAACACGGTGCCCTGGGAGCAACCGCTGATGTCGATGTCGCCTTCGTATCCCAGTAGCTGGACAGATTTGTTAAAGATAGTGCCTTCCGTGTTCACACCTGACCTGCGCACTATCTGCTCCAGCACAAGATTGAAGAAGTCACATGATAGCGTATCTCCTTGCCGAAATCCGATGCATGTTTAGAATGTTGATTCAGAGGAACTGTTTCCGAATTGCACGTTGCACCGCGTGTTTTTCAGCGTCACGCGGCACAGCTGGATCAGTTTAGCCGGGATCCCGAATTCGGCTATCGCCTTGTAGTGCTCAAGACGATGAATGCTATCATATGCGGCTTTGAAGTCGATGAAGAGATGGTGAGTTTCGACTTGAAATTCGTTGGTCTTTTCCAGGATCTGCCTTAGTGTGAAAATTTGGTCGATCGTCGATCTGCCGGGCCTGAAGCCACACTGGTACGTGCCGATTAGTGTGCTGCAGAAAGGCTTCAGACGTTCACACAGTATGTTGGATAGGATCTTATATGCGACATAAAGCAGGGATGGTAGTTCTTACAAGACATAGGATCGCCTTTCTTGAAGATGGGGCATATAGAGCTGATAGTCCAGTCATCGGGCATGACTTTATCCACACATACATGGTTGATGATTTGGTGCATGCACCCTACCAAAGCATCATCAACACGTTTGATTAGCTCTGCTGGTAGACCATCAGAGCCGGCGGCCTTGTTGTTCTTCAGCTTTTTGATAGCTGAGCCGACCTCTTCAAAACTAGGAGGGGGGATGGATTCTTCATTGTCAGTAAGCTATCCTTCTTAAAAGACGGTATCACTGTGGCCTATTGCAAGTTGTTGCCCTAATTTCCAAAGTGAAAAAGGAACCTTATATACATACATTGGAATGTTTTTCTACAATGGTTAACTCAAATGGTTAAAATTTTTCTGGTCGAAAATCTCAAAATTCTGGTCGTAGATTCTATGTTTTAAATTACTTTCCAGGTGAAGCGCCTGTGGTCATATCAGAGCCTAGAACAAGGATATCTTCCCTGACAATAAGCATTTCATATGTGGAGCGAAGGAAGCGGACAGTGAACCGAAACACATTTTTCTGTTCTTTGAAGCATTTATGTATATTGAAAGAATGCTTGTATTGCTCACTTAATTCAATAGAATTCAAACATCGTACTAAAGTACCGCCCTGACCTAGTCTTTTCGAAAAGCAGTTATTCTCTGAAAAGTAAACCCTTTCTTTTGTGTAAAACTAAAATGTAAGCTCATTGCAACATTATTGCACCTATGTCCAACATTTTACAATCCAAACAAAGATAAATAAATTTAAGACAAAAGAAAATTTACACTGGGAATTACTTCAACTATGATAAGGAATAGTATTTCAACAACCACATCGATATAAAAGCATTCTCCGATCGTTAACAGATCATCAATCGTACAGAGGTTTCAATTAGCTTAGCAGTCTTAATTTTTCTCTTTGCCTATCAATTTCTTATTCGAAAATATGTCAATTAAAATCATTATCGTCCTTGGTTTGATCGCCGTTGTCATTGGATCGGCTACTACTCGCCTTCACTTCCCTAAGACACATTCAAAACCTGCAAAACCCTCAACAACGAAGCCGCATGTCGAGGTAGAATGGATTGTAAATATAAAATACATTTTCATTGAAATTAAAGAATTATTTGAGAATTATTTGTAGGAACCCCGACACATCCCCTTTCGCAGGATACGATCATCAGATGGAATTAATGTCAACGTAAATCAAAATACTAAATCTGGTACTTCTGCAACTGTGAATGCAAATAAAAATGTCTGGCAGTGGTGTCAGTGGTAGTTTCAGCAAGAATTTCGATCATGGGAATACTAATGTAAATGCTGGAATTAAAATTTCTGGACCATCTGAGGTCGTAGGAGTCAATGTTAATCATAATGATAGATCCGGTACGTCTGGGTCTTTGAATGTAGAAAAAAACATCTGGAGCAGCCCTGATCACAAAACAAACATTGATATCAGTGGTGGTGTGTCCAAGAACTTCGATCACGGTAATTCTGATCAAAATGTTGCACTAAAACTTAGTCATAGCTTTGGTAATTAAAAGGTGCTCTGATAATGTTTGAAATAAAAATATTTCTATATATACTTGGCATCACTTTTATCTATGTATGTACTTACGACTTCACTAGTGGAATTCTCACTCGAATTCATGAGCATTGTCTTTATTTTATATCCCGTCAGGGGGCCATTAGTAAAACGTCCTTGTTTCCAGAATACAGCAATCTTGTCATGATCCAATGTAAGAACTTTCATAATCTCTGGCGCCGATGAAGGTTCTCCCATAGGCATTGTTTCCAAAATCTCCGATTCAGATGAATAGACATAATTCGAGTGATCAGTAGTAACTATCATGGCTACCCTAAACTGAAAATGAAATGATAAAAGGTACAAGTTGATAAAGGTCAATGGACTTACTCTATATTTGGTATATGGCTGCAGTTTATGAATAACAATAGTGTAGTTATCGAAAGAATGGAAAGTTGACGAGTACCTCCACTTGCCGGGGGTGTCTGCGTAACTCCACTGCAGCATAAGCCTTTCCGTCGCATATCGTTTTTGATCAATTGGCCACGATAATGTCAGACAAGTGCCATTAACTGTACCATTAATCAAGACCGGAGGTGTTTTAAAATCTGAAAGTTCTCTTAGGTGATTCATAATGCCGTTGACGGCTTCATTACAACCAGATATGCACGCCAAGTCACAAGGTGATAAATTTATTTGCCATGTGTCGTCATGCTGAATTTATCGTTGGTCAGAGATTTTATTTGGATTTAATTGGAAATATGGGATGTACTTACGCAAACCTGTTTGCATGTTGAGAATGTTGATAGCTTCCATTGATTACAACCCTTGGAGCACTAAAAAATTTAAAAAAGGATGTTAGATTAATGGCTTGCAATATGAAGATGGTTGAAGAAAGTATGTAAAAGAAGCGATGGGAGCAGACATTACACCAGACCGGTTCCTGAGCTGAAAATAAGACTTATTTTGAAACCTCGGTTTCAAGACAAGTAAACCTATGAACGTTACTCTCCTTGAAACTCTTGGTTGTCATGTTAGGCTTTGAGCCTGTATGTTGGTAGCATGGGTACTGATAGAGTTTTTGAACAACAGCATGTTGCCTTAGTACTTTTCGAGCTTCATTACCAAGCTTCGACAAAAAGTTGAGTGATCTCGAAAAATGTGATATATTATGGTCCAAAGTAGAAGACCAGATTGAGATAAACAAGACAAATGACTCTAAATACAGACTACCAGTTAAAGCTAATAGGTGCGATATGTCAAGTCTCACAGTTTAATTGACTCAAATAGCTCTCTTCACCGACCAGCCTCATATCAAAAAACATATTTTAAAACCACAACCAAATACACTGACAACACCAACTGTGACAAAAGCTCCCATGGACAATGATTGAATAATTCAATATAGAATCATATTTCTTAGCACGAACGTCATCATTTCAATTCACAGGCATTGTTGCACATCCGGCTGGCAAAAAAATCCGTGCAAACAAATCCCAGTTCATAGTCTCATGTCACTTTAAACAATTCGAGTTAAACAATCACTTACATTGCTCTTGAACAATACCCGGTATCCAATTACACATACCATTTTGCAGGAAAATTTGTTGCACAATCGTTTTCGGTGTCGGATATCGTGAGAAAAGGCAATTTTTTTTACACCCATACGTTATTGTTTGGATTTCCTTAAACCTTATAACAGTGTAATTGTATCCTTGAAACCCTATAAAAATCGTAAAGAGTTTAAAAAGCGATAAAACACTTACCAAGTTCTTATAACTTTCACATCCAACTGCTTGCAAATTCACATAGTACTTATCCTGGAAAAAAAAAAAGAAAAAATACATACAAATTTAATGTCCTTTTACTCTTGGTTTAACGTCTTTATGTGAGAACAAAAAAAAGAGAAAGGCCCTCGACCGTGACAGGACTCGAACCTGCAATCTTCGGATTCGAAGTCCGACGCCTTATCCATTAGGCCACACGGTCCTTGTACAGCATCCTTCCTATATTTTAATATCAACATATAATCATCCCTTGAAAAAATCAATAAGCATATCCTGATGATAAAAGTATCATACATACATATATGTGTATATGTATGTACATCCTTTTCATCCCTCATGGTAAATTAATAGAACCAAAAAGCTGTTGATTTGCAAGGAGCTCCCTCCTTTTATGTGAAGTTGTAAATTTATTTATTACACAATTAGATTATCCTTTATTGCTAAGAGTTTAGACTCAAAATTACTTTGACAGATTCATTTACAGGAGTGATTTGTCACATTTACTTAAGTAAGTGAAAGTATCAACTTTGATTTTTGATAACTTCATAAGGAAACCAATATCAATCTTCCTCGAAAGGATGTCAAAACTACAAAACCTCCTTTGGTGAATTTTGTAACAAAATGTACAGAGAAATAGTCGTCAGGATATCTTCAATTGAGCAAAAAGGACAAAACACCCTCAACATACAAGAAAAGAGATCAAATTCTCAAAGGGTATGTCGTTACATAAAAAAATGCATGGAAACCACTTCTAGTCGAGAATCCTTTCATTTATTACTTTTTTTTATCATACGCCACTCAGATCCCGAAAGCCGTATATTTTATATGTAATCGTTCGAGAGCCCGGTTTCTTTCCACACAAATTAGCAGGACAGGGAACAGGACATCGCAGGGAAAACACTACATCTTTATGACATTTTTCATCTGTAATTGATGAAACCAATCCGATCGTACCTGATGGCTACGTACCTCAGCTGTCGAGAAGGGTGAGTGTGGTGTTCACAAGAATAATTGAAGGACATAGCACTGCAAATTACTAGTCCACGGCGCCCATTAACAAACTACCTGGCAAGAATGCGACTAACTACAACAGACCTAAGCAGGGTATTATTATTATTATTAAGGAGGCGATGTATTGCATCGTGATCCATTGATATATTGTGACCCTTACTAACGCCTTGAGAGGTATGCTCCCTCATTAGAGTTCCCCTCTCTTGTATTACCTTGCACGGGGAGAAATGTCCTCGAGCTCTCTCTCTAACCTAGTTCCTCTTAGGAATACAAGGATGAGAATATGCTCTAGCTATTTATAAAACTAACCTATATAACTAACCTACAAATATTTCAATTTTTTGTAGGTTAGTGGTCTACGCCATGGCTCAAGTGGTTAGTGCTTTGGACAAAGGAGCGAGGTGTTCGAGGTTCAATACCCAGACAATACCTAAAATTTCTTTCCACAGGCCCACCTCTCGCGAGCGTCTGACAAACATCCGAGAGTATAACTGTCATGAAAAAGCTTCTCAAATTGCCCTTCGTAAACGGCATTAAACAGTAGATCCCTTCTATTCGTGTAAAAGAATACAGCACGCACACCATGAATGGATGTGGCAAACTAGGCCCTTGGTCCCATAGACCTGTAGCGCAAAATGTATATATTTTTGCTACAAAATCCCAGGAAATGATCCGGGATTTCAATAGACTCATTATAGAATCTGCGGAAACCTTCTTCAGTTATCCCTATTTTCCTTAGGGGTTTCTTACGTCTGCAGTTTCGCATTAGGACGGCATGAACAGCTTCTTTAGGAATTTTAACTGGTCGCTATGATTCCTCGATAACGACGTGAAGGCCGTTGCCAATACGATTACGAAGACTATTCTCCTCGGCATGAAATCCTTTATTTCTCACAGAATAAAGAGTATCAAGCCAAAGAAAAACCCGTGGTACGACTCGAGCTGTCAACAGGCTATCAGGTTGAGGGAGTTAAGATTTCGGTCTTTTAAGGCCGACCCAACAGAGGGAAATCGAAAAATATTCAAACGAGCCAGAAATGGTTGCAATGCTCTAATTCGCCATGTAAAATTCTCCTTCGACCCAAAAATTGAGGCAAAGGATTCTACACTGTTCCAAAGGTCGTTCATCAAAAACATGAAAAAATTGTGCCTTATCTTCCACCCTAACGCTCATTCACGATGACACTCCAGCTGTCAGCTCTTTGGACAAGGCCAATCTGCTTGCAGCCCTATTCGCTGCGGATTACACACTCCCAGATTGTGCTTTGCTTCCCTCTGTACTTGAGCGCGTCGAATATTCTATGGGACAAATCCACTTTCGCACTCGTACAGTAGCAAGAGTACTTAAAGATCTGAACATAATCCGCTGGTCCAGATGGTATCTCACCCATTATTCTGAAGAGGTGTTCTTTCACGCTTGCAAAACCACTGCGTTAGCTTTTTCATCTATGCTACTCTTCTGGACTCTGCCCTAGTAGATGGAAAAGAGCATTTGTGCAGCCCGTCCCTTAAAAAGGCGAATCTTCTTCTCCCTCCAACTATCGACCCATTGCATTTACGTCCTTTCTTATCAAGGTCATGGAAACGCTGATAAATCGTCAGCTTATGAAATATCTTGAACCACGAAAGTTCCTCAATGAGCGGCAGTATGGTTTTCGTAATAAAAGATCCACTTGTGATTTGATAGTATTTATATCTCACCGAAAAGTGGAACCACTCTCTCCATCATTCTGATGAATATAAGATTGTTACGCTTGATATTTCAAAGGCATTTCACAGAGTTTGGCATCAAGCTCTTTTGTCGAAAATGCATGCATTTGACATCGATGAATCTCTTCTTTAATGGATTAGAAACTACCTTTCGGAACGCTCAATTCAAGTGGTTTTGGACGGTTTCAAGTCTGCTATCCACCATATAAATGCTGGTGATCCCCAAGGCTACGTTTTGTCTCCCACTCTATTTCCACTATTCCCACTCAGTCTTTCGTTATTCTATCACTTTTTTTTACAAACAGTGCTCCAGCGAAATAGCCAGTTGCATTCCGCCCCTTCAACAATTTTCTCGCAATACCCGTCACGCTTTGAATGCTCATCAGTATACCCTCAAGCCTATTTTCGGACGTACCGTCAAATACAGAAATTCTTTCATAAACCGTACAACACTAATGTGGAATCCAAGATCTATTTTTCCCTCGCATTATAATCCAGAAACATTTAAAACCAACGTTCATCGGTATCTCCTATCTTGTCTTCCTAGTTTCCCTAACGCCCGCGCTGTGTCTTGACATTCAAAGAGTAGGAATAAACTCTTGAGCGCGCGTGAATTATAAAAAAAAGGAAGCCCCTTAGGATACGTAGGTTATTTTTACTCATGTTCATGTATGCTAGAAGTTACTTGTCTTGTCTCAGGCCCTTAGTGTTATACCAGGTTCTAGAATTGTTTTTATACCCTATCCTAAACCTATATTAAGTTTGACATATACATACATATATATTCGTTGTCAGTATCAGTAGCGAAGGCGATTTAGCCGTCCGTCTGTCCGTATGTCACTACTTTTTAAGCCTTAAATCTGGAGCTAGGAGAATGAAATTCCATATCTGGGCTTTTGAGGAGGAAAAGTAGTACAAATGTAAAAATTTTAAAAATACGACGACTGCCACGCCCACTCTTATATGAAATCGATAAATTTGGGTAAGACCAAATATTTAGGTATTTAGATTTTCTACAATTCACCCATACATTAGCCATAGCTACGCCCACTTTTTAGGGGCGTTTTTATTAAAAAACCGATTTGCATTCAACATCCTCAAACGCTCAAAGTTATAGTAGTACTTCAATAACAAAATGCAGTATGTTACGCCAACATTAGGGTTGATACATAGAAAGAAAGAGAGTTCCTCGCCCTCTTGCTAGATTTATTACAAATTCGCAAAAAATTTTACGAATTGTAGACCAAATCCATTCCCTCTATGCAAGGAATTCGTAACAGAAAAGGGTAGTGAGATACAAAGTAATGGAGGCGCAGTGTATTATGAATTCCTACACACCCGGTGTGTTTCCAATTTATAAAAGTATTGAATTAAAACTTGGCAAACGTTGTTGAAATTAAAATTCAATGCAAATTAAATAGTACTTTGATGGCGCTAAAAAAAACTATGAACATCTCTTTGACTCACACCGGACGGTCTTCGGCCTCACATACAGTTGCTCAGCGAGTTTAGTTCAGTGCAACCTATTGCGCACTTTGACAATATATTTTTTGCATTCAAATCCATGATTTTAATAAAATGAATAATCCCTCAAAATAGTTGTGGTTTGAATATGAACGCTTATTTTTGCCGAATGTACATATGTATGCAATGTGTTACATGAAACCCCTTCCGCTTTGTTGTGTGCTGACATGCAGTAGGGTTTCCAAATGAAACCGAATGATTAAACAACTGAAACTCTCCTTGAGCTCAGCACAGAAATCGAGTAGAGTTTATGAGTAGATTTCAATGGTGCAGTGCAAAGAACCCTATTGAAATCTAGTGTCAACGCAATGGGTGCGCAGAGGCGAATGAAATGAATTACCTGCTCTCGCACAACGAATTTCTTATGACAAGAAGTGTACTACCTTTACTTCGCTTCGATTAACAATCTTCTCCAGCCGTTACGATCTTTGGCTAGTTGCGTTCAGTTGGTTGAGGATACCCTCGGAGAATTGGACGATAATTTCTGCATATTCCCTCCAGGTTAAATTAAGAGATTCTCTACCCATCTCAGGAGCTACATATGTGTGTATCTTTTGAGTTGATCGATGTCGCAATAAAGCTCGTATAGTTCGCCATTGAATTTTGTATCGTTTGCGAACTGCGAATGCGCAAACTGAGAACAAAGGTATTTAGCATATTTATAAGCACACCATTGTCAATTTTACTATTCCAGAAGAACATAAATTAATTTATCTATCGATTGATATGTATAAAAAAAAGTTGAATTTGAATTAGTTTTTGTGAAGAAATTAACAATTCGCTGATTTTTCCGCGAATAGGCGAATGCTTTTTGCGAACTGTCAAAGTTTATTCACATTCCACACCACGTAGGACGCAATCCATATTCCCGCGACCAAAACATTCGCGAGAGTTTAACCTCACAATTCTTTTGCTTTGTTCTTGGTGGTTGATTAGTGCTCGTAAATGACAACTGAAATTCGCAGATTGCTGCGATCAGATAAAAAGTGGCTGTGAATGGTCCTTTATAACGATCTTCACTAATACACAATCTTCTAAGCGATATTTAGTAGACAAATACCTCTGTAGTTGGGGTAGGTGATGCGATCTCCTTTCTTGTAGATCGGGCGGAGGGTGCTTAGGTTCCAATCATCAGACATGCTTTCGATGGACCGTATCTTACAGATGAGCCGGCACATTAATATTTCCAAGTCATCTACTGGTGCTTTGTAAAGCCCATCTGGTCGTTTGGTTTTGTTGAACTTAATCTTGTCAGTGATTGCTTCAATTTCAT
The DNA here is from genome assembly GCA_905220385.1 of Xylota sylvarum. NCBI lineage: Eukaryota > Metazoa > Arthropoda > Insecta > Diptera > Syrphidae > Xylota > Xylota sylvarum. Next base: position 127,369,095 of record LR999957.1, read on the forward strand.
TCCGTCCAGGGGGTCGGAGTGGTTGGTTGTCTTCCAGATAGAGACTATCAGACTGCCTGTTAGTAGAATCCTGGCTTTCAATGCCGCTTAACAGTCCAAAGAAGTAGTCTTTCTAAATTTTCAGTATCACTTGCGGATAAGAAGTGTATGAAGTGTTAAAATCAGTTTGTACTTCGGTCCCGATACTACTCTTCCTCCATCGATTTAATTTATTAAGGATTCATGTGTTATTATTTATATAATCTGTTCTTCTTTTTCATGTTTTTTTTTGCTCATATGTACAAAAAATCAAACGGTGTTCAAAATGTGTCATATTGACCTAAGTGTGGAGTTGTGGATCAAATCTACTACGTAAACCAGCCCACTCTTGAATGCTTTTTAAACATTTGCGATAGCTATGATTCAATTAATTCTATTTCATAATGACCTATTACTGCAAACTATAAACTTGTTTACTCACTGGAAAACCTGATATGTAGATGTATAAATAATGCTACTTTGCAATTAATTAAGAGAGTTTATTAGTACCGCATTTCATTATTTCAGTGGCATCTGTTAGGAAAGTAGCACAGGTTCAACTTAAAATCTAACAGACGCTAAAATATGAGTAGATGGATCTGCAATGCTACAGAGAAGCTTTAGAAGGTAATAGCGGTATGAGACATTATACCGAAGTAAGCCAGCTGGATCTGCATTGAACTCATAACTGCTCAGTCGGATTGCTTAGTACCAAAACCGTTGAAGAACAATCCTCCAAGATCGGCATTTTGGCAGATGAAGATGAGAAGTAATAGTAAGAGAATAGAAGAAAAATCGGGCAGTGCGGATTACAGTCACGCCAGTAATGCGCACTGCCCGAGTTCTACAAAAACCATTGAAAACGTAGGAGATGTCAAATTTCATTGCCTACACTACAGAACCGAAAGATATTAACTGGAGGAGAAATTAGCAAAGGCTGTCACCCCGGCGAATATAACCCTATAGAATGTAAAGCTCAACTAGTGAGAATGTAGGTATAAACTAGAATAATGAAGAAGCAGCGTCATGAAGAGGAACAGCAGAATGCAAATGTATATGAGCGAGCCAATGATATAAGGCAGAAACCCCCCTTGAAATGCAAGGCTTAACAGCAGTGCCGCAAGGGTAATAACTACGAAGGGATAAAGTATTTCAAGCCTGGTTGTTGTAAAGAAGTTAAGGGAAAATGTTGCAATAAGTACTTCTAGGCGATCTTTATCTATAGTTTAATGAACCAGGAGGATCTGTAGTCAACCAATACTCTGTTCTGGAAATAAAAAAATACTTCACTTCTCCCCGATCAGCTTAAAATCCTGTGGCATGAAAGCTGAAAAACCTGGCTTTATTGAACATTCGCAATGGACTATGTTTGATCACATTCCGAAAACTCGCAGGAATGTAGTAAACACACGGTCAGTCCCTGCACACAAACAATTGCTGTTCAAAGCTCATATCACTGCAATTAATGATATAATTCACAGTGAGTTTTGACAAATTGGTCGATCAAACATATATACGTACATACATACTATCTCAAGTAGCAAAAATCATCTCAATTCTTAAGCTCATTCTACAATTGTGACGTCAAAAGGAATTAAATTGACCGAATTAGCTGATTGCCTATAGAGACGTCTACTCCAGTCATATGCTTTAACCAAGCTTATGTGACTCTTTGGTATAAAAGAAAAAAAAAAAAACTAAGCAATTTCCCAAATTAATTCCATTTCGATCTAAAAGTGCCTCTGCAAAATACAGATCACAAGACACGATTGGATCACATTGTTTAGCCTACGCGCTCGGTTGCCACTATCCCACCACCATTGTAGTACAAAAATGTCTGTCGTTGCGGTTAAATGATTTATACTCCAACTATTGTCCGAAAAATTAATTCAATTAAAGCGCTTTGCATGAAAATAAAAATAAATAAAAAAACTAGAAAACATGACATGCGACATACAACAAACAAAACGACGACAGTACGTATCTGGAAGATACTATCTGGGACTTGTACGTTGTCGTCGTCGTTGATTGCTGTTCCAAATAGCTTTACACTATCTGTGTCTGAACCAATTATTTTGCATCAAAGGAGAGAAAAATAATAATAATAGGTAATAACAATGATTTGTAGGTGCATAGTTGAAATACTAAGTGATTACAACACAAATGAAATACGAGCGAACTGCTGCCACTATAGTATAAGAGTGCAAAGTCAGATAAACTGGATGTTCTATGAATAATTAACGATTGTCTACGTGTGTACATTGTGTGTCGGTAATTAGTAATAAATGATCACAATTTGTCTAAATTTTGCTGAGGTAGGTAATATTTTTTATTTTTCTTTTTTTTTTCTTTCTACAGATAAGCAACAACCTTTACCCTTACCTCGTCTGTACATTTATCCAAGCAATTGGCGATGATCTCATCATATCCACTTTCAGTATCATTTAGCCAAGAATCCAAAGCTAAAGATACATTTTGGTCCACCCCCGATACCGTATGCGACAACAAATTAACTACAATCAACGATATTGCGAAGAAATTGCGTGCCACTGGACCGCTTTTGATGATGATCGGTTGCGCGATCATTAAGCCGATCGTACGCATGTTTGTTTTATGTATTTAGGGCCGGCTTGACTCTTCTGACCTCGGCCTCTATTGAAGAAGATACACAATAAATCTAAAGATGATCTTCAATTCTTGTAATGCGCTGCCAAAACATTTTTTTTTTCCTTCAAAAGATCACGTTAACGTTAGGATTGTCGGTTGAAAAAGAAAAAAAATTTTGAATTTGCCCGACTATTTACATAGGCGTCATGTAAGATCGCCTCAAGTCAAGACACATGTCAACAAACCGGTTGAATCAATCCCGTGATTATAGTAACAATGCGATTATAAACGTGAATAAATCTTTAAACAATTAATTGACTGAGTCCGGTGTCGGTTTTGCATTTAATTACTATTCAACCTACAAAGATACAAAGCGCGGTGATCTTACTCGTGTATAGTGTACCGTGGTCGGATCGCAACTGATTTTAAATTGCTGGGGCAACTACTTCCCCATGGATATGGTAATTGTACAAGTCAAGTTTTTTTTTTCTAAATGAAAAGAAACATCGTTGTCGTTGCGTTGTCGTCGTCGTCGTCGTCAGTCGAGTGGAACTTGTGTGTAGTCGGTGTGGATTGGGGCTACTACTTGCACGGTCATGGATGAGTAAACAATGTAGTCGTAGTTTGGGGGATGATGACGTTCAAGATCGTCGGTATTGTATTATAAGACACCTGTTGAATCGAGTCAGAGGTTCTTACCCCTTTTTTCACTGGTGATATGAGGTCTAAAGGGTTTCCAGTGGATAACTCTTGAACGAGACTGAAGATACGATCACTTCCGATCGTTTGTTGATGTTTTGTGGTTTCCATTCATAAAATGATGATCCTCGTTATATTGGTTTTTAAATGCCGCCTTTAATTTACTTACAAAGTTGTTAAACATGTATTTATACTACATACTGAAAAAATTGATTTTTAAGATCATACATGTCAAAAATGATACGTTGTCTCATTAGTAGGAGATCATCATGTGACTTGATTTTTTTTTTATGTCCTTTTTAATATTTTCTTATTTTGGAAAGATCAACGAAATAGTTATTTGTTTTTTATACGAAAAAAGCCCTGTTAATCCGGTTTATTCTGGATATTTTTTTGTTGCATTTTGTACGAAAAAATATGTTTTGACATAGCTGCTTGCGTCTGTTGGTACTTTTTAATATTCAGACGTCTTTTACCAGCAGTTGTCAGTAGGTAGTTAAATTTTTGTTATTCTTTAGAAAATAAGTATCTACACACAAACATATCAATGTACATATGTATGTACTTATGTATGATGTATGTTTATAATAAGAAAATCATTAATATTCTCACTGATGCGTAGTGACGATTTTGTTTTGACATTCAACAATGAAGTTAATTGATGTTTGGTTCTCATGAAAATTGAGTTGCTTTTTTGTGGTCAATAAAAGGTACATAATGGCATAAAGGGGAAAGTGAACCAGTTTTCCCACAGTATTGATCAAGGCTTTGAATTAAGTATTTATTCCGTCCGTCGTCCAAGATATAATTTTTTACAGAATTTTTATAATATACGACACCAAAGTTCTGCAAATTTGGCAGCACTCGCAAAGGCGTCAAACGTCATGTACAAGCAATAACAGTGCACTTCGAGGAACCTGATATGAAAGGATCCCTTAATCTATCAACAGCTTTGGGACCATACTGTTAAAGGTACATGCGCAAGTCGAAGAAAAACAATTATTAGCGAAATCAGGAGTTGATAGGTGGTCACAGCTTGCGTCAACAAGATGGAAGTGCTTGTCGGTCCTCACGCAGGACTCTATAAGACTTCGCTTGCAGTAACTATGTACACAGCTTCAGTTTCTATTAGTCTAGAAGGTCTGAAACAGAGAAACATCCTCTAAAGAATGGAGAAGAGTTATACTTGCTAACAGGAAGTGAAAACTAGAGAGGCATTTCCGTTGTTGCTAAAATAATGGTCAACATCATCCTCAAACGCATTAAAGAACAACTAGAAGTGCTCTGGACAATGAATAAGAAGTTGAAGCTTCTACAGAAGTCGTTGTAGGAGATGCCCAATCTTTGGGCATGTCTTCTTATAGCACAGTGTCCATTGTGGGTGTTAACTATCTTGGAGAGGGTTTCTCTCTTATGTTTTAGGAGTCCACTGGACCTGGTTTTATTTAAAGTTGGCCAGAGTTAGCGGTGTGACATTGGTCGAGTTACTGATATCGATGATTGGCCTCCTTCTCCGCGTCAGCGTTGATGAGGTATTTAACATAAGACGTGGGCGCCTTGATGTCGGTGACGTTTATTTTGTTAAGAACAGACGAGCCTTGTCTGGCTAGTTCGTCAGCCTCACAGTGGTATGTCACAGCAAAGGGTGAGGTTATACTGTCTAGATATCTCGTTAAGAAATGCGCGGCAGTCTTTCACTGCCTTGGATCTAGTTGTGCTGGATGCAAGGGATTTGATGGCTGCCTGACTGTCGATCTATATGACAATATCCGATGCTGATACTACATTAACCGCCAGCCAGTCAGCTGCTTGACGAATGGCGGTGACTTCGGCTTGAAAAACGCTGCAGCAGTTTGGAAGCTTAAAGGAGAGATGAATATCCAAGTATTCGGAGAAGACTCCAGCAGCGACTCCGTCCTCGGTTTTGGACCCATCTGTCGTGTCCATTCAGTACTGTCTGGTATAGAGAAATTTGTAGCTCATGTTGAAGTTGTATTCAGTAGACAGGTGGTCGGTGACTTGTGGAAGATGACGAAGCATTGGTAATATTCTGGCATGTCCAATGTGTTGCTCCTTCCATTGTTTAGAGCTTCTCAGCCTTATTGCTGAGCAGGCAGCCAGTTGTTTGCAGACGATGTCGATTGGGAGTAAGTGGAGCATGGTTTGAAGCACTGCGGTAGGAGACGTTCTCAGTGCACCAGTAATACTGATACATGCGACTAGTTGGATCTTTTCCAATATTATTAGGTTGGACTTCTTCTCCAGGGCGGACCATCAGACCAATACTCCATACATAATGATCGGTTTTATTACTGAAGTGTATGACCAGTGAATAGTGTTTGGTTGTGGACCCCAAGTGGACCCTACTGCCTTTTTGCATATGTTTAGGGCAGGTAGGGACTTCCTGGCCCATTCGACTACGTATTTTCTCCAAAGAAGCTTGCGGTCAAGCTTTAGGCCAGCTCAGTTTTCGTCGGATTAACGGAAAGACCACAGCTTTCAGTCCACCTTGTTAGTTTATTGAGAGCAAACTGCATGACATAGGTCAGGGTCTGCTGGACTTGACGGCCTACCAGCCAAGTTATTCAAAGTAGCTGGAAATGACATGGTAAAGAGCATACACCAACTCATTTCTAAAATTTGGTCAGATGAGTGTATGCCTGAAAACGCAGTAAAAGGGAGACCTCGCCTTAGAAGGGAACCTCAACTACGCAACTGGAGGCAGTTAACTAAGGACCGGGCTAATTGGAGAGGATTGTTGATTGAGGATTAGGTTCACCCCGAACTATAGCGCCACCTAAGGAAGTAAGTAACTTGACTGATTATTTACCTGTCATTTGGCTTTGGATTCAAGCTTTGAGTCGTAGCTTAATAATTACCAATTGATCGTTCTGAATTCGATTCCACCTCGAATAAGTCTACGATGGATAACCCTTCTTGCAACAAGGTGGCGGTAGCTTACCTCTGTAGCATCGGAGTCAACGTTTCTGAAAAATCAAAAAAAAAGAAATTATTTTCTTCGACTATACATAAGCTGTGTTCAATGAGGTTGTTCTGGACTGTTCAGAACAGAAAAGTACAACTTTTGGTGTTCACTAAGGAATTTTCTGCTCTAAACTGGTCTGATTCTTGTTCAATGAGATTGTTCTAGAATAGTTTAGAACATGATTTTCTGCACATACTTTTTAGCTAGAACAGATTTGTGAAAACTGTCAAAATCAGCTGTCATCGTTTTGTTGTCATTAATTTCTTAAGTCAAGTAGTAAATTTTATTTCAAATAAGTTTTTTATTTATTTTAATTGATATCGAATATAACGATAGAGTATTTTTAATTAATTCCTTTGCAAAATTTCAAAATATTTCGATTTTTTCGATCTAAACAAACGAAAATTTAACAACTATTTGTTTTGACAACTTCATTTGACGTGTGACTGACACTTCTAACAGAACGAAACTGTTCTGTTCTATCCTGTTCTACTCTGTTCTAAAATTCATTGAACAAAGCTATAATCTTCCACCTAAAACGAACAAACCACCTGGGTATAACAGCGTTAAGCTCTTGAACATTGCAGTTGCGACTATTACCCGCTAGATGCCCATATTTCAATTCGCCGGACAGTTACCACATCGCCTGGTTTGCATCCAGCGATCTCCCTCTACCACATCCAGAGAGCACAACAACCATACATCCAACCATTCACTGACACTTGACATCACGGCGAAAGTATCTCCAAAATGGCACCAGTCCACTTTTTCGCTCTCTCGTATCTGATAAACCTGTCAGAATCCAAATAAAATACGAACCCAAAAGGAAAACACACACGCACACAACCCCCTCATCGAGTCGTATAGAACCATATAGAACGACGAACAAGAAAAGGGAAAAGGTAGTAGACAATAAACGAGTGTAGTGTACTAAGCAACGACTACGTCTACGAGACGACGACACGACGAGAAGAGAGAGCGATTGTCTGAGTGCGCGAGACACCGACCCATGTCGACGGGGTTTGTTTTCCCACCCAACTTCAATCATTATTTTTCCCCCGACGTTCACCGTTGTGTTCACCCACGAAAAACAATAAATATACGCCTGCTAGAACATAATTTTCCACCACCACTACCGCCGCGAACAACAACAAAACCTCTCGGTGCAGACTTAGAATTTCCGTGGAATGGTGGAGTAAAATCATTTCAATCGAACAATTTTTTTTTTCCCCGTCTTTTCGCGTTATATGTTGATTTATACAATTTCGCGTTACAATGGTAGTGCAGACCGATGCGGCGAAAAGTGCTGTGACAGTAGTGTGACAAGTGCGAGTGATTATGTGAAAATCTATCTAGATTGCCCTCATCCCGAATTAAAAGAAAATTAAATAACAGTGTGTTGTGAATGTCCCTGCTGCAGATGTGATGATGATAATCATCGTCGCGATGATGATGATGATTATTTGACAGCTGGCAAAACGACAAACGTCAAAAAGTATCTTTTTTTTTTTTTTTATTCGTGACTCCTTACCACATAATAAGATTTTACGAATAAATCCAACAACACAATACCAAATACAGAGGCAAAGGAACAAGTGAAGTGCGAGGTATCGGGTTAATAATATTTATGAACTTTTCTATTCTGTTTGCTTTTAATTTTTTTTTTGTTGGTCTTACACCCCGTTTATGTGTGAAAATTAAAAAAAATTAATATATATTCTGTGTGGTAAGAACAGTGTAATCGTAGTCTAAGTTCGAGGCGGCTTGTAGTGTAACCAATGGAAGTTCGTAGTAGCGGCAGGGTAGTAGACCAAGTGCGGACGCGGCTAAGAGCAACGGAATTAAAAACAACAACAACTGTAACACAAAAACAACTCAATTTGCAACTTTTAAAACTGCCAAGGTTAGTACATAAATGAAATTAGATGCTACCTCCTTGTCTAGCGCACGCATTACAGTGGAAAATTACTAAATTGATTATTCGGGGAGTGTTTTGGGGAGTCGTTGTTTTTTGGCCGTTTTTTCGTTTTTGTTTTTTTGGACATGGATGACAGCAATTTTCTGCCCTTTGTCACGTAACTGACTCCTCCCGCCATTGGTATGGGGGTCGCAACACCGCTCCTCACTTTATCAACTGAACTCATTTTGGTGGCAAATAATGGTGATAAATATTTTTTTTTTGACTGAAAACGATTAGCAGCAGAGATATTAGTATGTAATACGAAAAATAGTCACACGGCATTGCCAGGTTAGAATAGGTAATTGACAAGGGGGGTTGTTATTATTATGCCTGCACTACATGTTTTCACTCATAGACATCGATTATACGACCGTCGGCTGCATGATCGCAGTTGTCACTAGGATCTTAAGGAAACAAGATTACGGATATTTATGATTCGACGGGTGTAGAATTAAGCCATATCGCATGGCAAATCTTTAACTCCCCGCTTCACAAATTTTAAAGATTCAACCAATCTTGGTAGATATGTACACACATAAGTTGGCCCAATATTTTCAGCTGCTTTGAGCAGGTGTGGTTCCTCCAGTAAATGAATAACAATAATCAGGACTACTTTTAGGTACACATGTTATACTTAGGGGAAGGTTGTATGAGGAATTAGGGATCCAAATCGGGCTACCGCAAGGCTGTATTCTTTGCCAATATAGTTTCACGCTGCTTTGGTGAAAGGAAACTTAGAAATTCTATGGTATCTTTCATTTGCATCCTGTTTACTCTCAGAAGCTTGGACCTCAATCGAATGACATGAGAAGTAGACAGGAGTCAGATGTTTACGAAAAAATTAAAATGATCAGCCTTCAAGCGAACACTTGTTGCTGGACTACCAATACAGATATTAGCGGGCTTCAAGTAACTTGAGATTATTGCCTAAAACCTAACAAAATATACATAGCTAGTGTTTTAGACTACTAAAGGGAAAGTTCGAGATTCAACATGAAAGAAAACTTAAAAGTATCTCCTGGGTATTTGGCATTTACAAAGTCTAAGTAGCATTAAAAATATTTGTTATGTTAGCAATGATTTTTGGATCGGTTCTTCTCGCAAAAATCTATCAGACATCCGAGAGTTTAAATAAGGATAAGCTGTTAGATTACTCTGTTGCAGGATAATACCCCAAAATTATAAGGAATTGAATAACAACCCCCTTACAAGAAAACTTTGACGTGATCTGCTGAAGTCTATTAATTTAAGTCCAAGCATAAAAATGACTTAATTAAGGGCGTCTTCGAAACGAAGAAGTTCACGAGCTAGTTCTGAACTGAACAAAGAACTCTTTAATGAAATAGCTGCAATTTAGTATTGGATCCTGGATATTCAAAAAATTAGTGACTAAAAATGAGCTTAAACTAACATGCCTAAAACGCATACGTACAAAAGTCTAAACTTAACTCCACCCAACTGATGTTGTACAATCTCTAATGTGACGAGTTAAATAGCCGTACCCGGGCAATGGTGTGTATGCACACTACCCAATCACCTTAGATATGACTTCAAAAGGGCACAATTCTTGGATGTTAAACTTTGTAAAAAATCGGGATCAACTATGGGAATTGTATAAAGAAGATAAGATTTTAAGCCTAAGTCGCTATCGTTCTATCCAATGCCTTATCTGTGACATTTGTCTGACGAGTACTTCTGTCGCATTCTCTCCTAGTTTTGTCAAAAATTGTGAAAAATTTATCCAGGAAATCGTATAACTTTTTAAGGCCTAACAGGCTTAAGAAAAAGGTTTTCAAAAACAAAACAAAATGCCCTTGGACACGGGATTAAACAATCTCTAAGCCTCTTCCATTAGTCTGAAGAATATAAGGCACAGCGCGATTGGTTGTGAGAAGCTAGGCCCTGGGTCGTATGGACCTGTTGGGCCAAATACCTGGGTCGTATGGACCTGTTGGGCCAAATATTTCTTTCATTTTGGTTGCCCGCTCTTCCAAGACCCAATCGGCTAAACAGGACCACGCTCTACTGATTATTATTAATCGACGGATCTTCGTCGATGCTTGTGATCTATAGATTTAAGTTTTTGCATGTCAAGTACTGGTGTAGATGAAGTTATAATGTAAAATTTGGCATAAAAAGCCTACGGTATAAGTCAGAATTTGGAATCGATATGTCTGGCTCTATGGTCACTCTTTCTTTACATACAGAAGCGGTGATTCTGACCTTAGTTTTCGCAGTACGACCGTGTGAGACTTACTATTTGTTTAGTACGATTTTTATGCGTTGCAAAAACAAAGGACTATGAAATTTATACCACGGGTTGGATAACGCTGTACAGCTATCTATTTACTCTATTTGCAAATAGATTTTGGGCCACAATATCAAGTTTGAGAATGTGACTTTGACAACAACATTTCACGATAATCGCAATAGTTGCTTATTTTATTCAAACCCAATAGGAACCTACATATGTCCTTTAACTCATTCCGCTTTACTTTCCACAGCGTTTGTATATCGTAACTCACAAGTCTCAATGGGGATATTCCACTGGGTGTTGGCACCCAATCTTTCAGCATGTAATGTACGAAGTACAGGCCATAAGTTGAACTAAAGGTGTTTTTTTTTAAACAGTCCTACTTTTCCAATAAAGACGAACTAAATGTGAGTAATTTTTTTTATCATCGGAAGAGCTACACCGTAACAATGGTTTTCAATTGTTGACAATTATTTCTAAAATCAGACCTCGTTTCGGAAATGTTACAGAACGCTTCGTGTGATTGGTAGATTTTTCAATAAAATCACTATTGGACAACCAGATTAATATCTGTATTTCGTTGAAAATACAGCCGTTGTAGAAGCTTTGTGTCGCTGAGGATCAAAATTTATCGATTCGACGTCGACGATAGATGGTTTTGCGCATCTATCTACAAAAATGCACTGTTTGGCCGCCTTGCACTACTAGTGGTATCTTTGAACCTAATTTTTTTTTTTAAATGATGCTGGAGCTCTTGTTACCGTCAATACAGAACAGCCCACTAAGGAACTATGCCATTTTCGTGAAATCGAATTGCTAGACATATGGTTTCAAAAGGATGGCCCAACATATGTATGATACTGCCATCTATACTATGATTACATCTCACGATTGTTAGGAGAATCAATTGGCCACCAAAGACATGCGACTTAATGCCACTGTATTAGTTCTTCTGGTCCTATATTAAGTGGCTGGTCTTTGCCGAGAAATTATTTGCAATTAACGCTTTGGAAGCCAACATTACCCACATTTCTTGCGAATTACGTCCCCAATTACTCGAAAACGTTATGCAAATTGGATCTCCTGATTGTACTTTGTAATACGGAGCCGCGATACACATACTATGTCTGCACAAATTTTGGTTATTTCGGACCCCACCCTTGAGAACATATAACCTCATGTAGCTCATTTATTTTGTCTTATATAAGCCAACGTCCCAAACAATGAAACATCTTAAAAGTTGACCAACCAAGCTTCGGTTAAGTACCTATAAACTCTCAGCACCATGGTCTACTCCCTGAGATTATTCCACTATTCTCCTTATCACTTACAACCACCAAACAATTTATTTTTGAAAGAAAATCCCTCCATCATTCGATATGGTAACACCGTACACATATTTGTCGTTGTCATTTATGTACATACATATACATAGGTTGTCATTGTTTGCGTTGCCGCCGTCGATGTTGTTGTTGCTGGTGCTCCATGGCCTTGGACAACTTTATTTGCTTTATTTATTTTGATTCTGGCTAATTTGGTTGTTTTTTTTTTTTTCTTTTAATTCGTCGTTTGTGGTTTGCCCCTCTTTACAAAGTTCACCTCCGCCCCATCCCATCTATGCGTCGTCGTAGTTGTTGTCATTCCATATTCATTCACTTAGTCATTCAATTCAAATGATAAATCAAAATAAAAATACATATTCCATTTCCAACCCCCGACAAAATAACACCACACAACACAAAGGAATCCAAATTTTTATTTTTTTTTTTCTGAAACTCATTAACAAATCTGCCGAAAAAAGAATATCGCTGACAAGTCATCATCAATCTATCTAACTACACACAGAAAGGAAAGAAAAAAAAAAATATAAAAATTCACTTGATCATCTCGCATATTGTATCTGTTTTGGGTATCTTATTGTATCGCACTTTGGTAGACTGCGACAGTGTGTGTGTGTGTGTTGGACGAAAAAAACATGACGTAGGTCATGAGAAAATACCCACAGATACTACATACATATATATATAGTATATATTTAACTACGTACACAGTCACAGTATATACATATGTATGGGGTGCCACTACACACAATATGACTGGAGGAATGTACTGATACTGACCAGTGTGTACATTAAAATCAATGTTTTGTTCGGGCCCTAAAATTCTAAACTCGCCCCCGTCTGCCACACACCCTTTGTCGGACAAGTCTGAAGTGCGACGCGAAAAGAACGTGAGATCTCAACACAGGGCCTGCGTTGGGAAATCCGCCCGCTCTACTCATCCATTGAATCAATGGGAAAAAAATTAATATTTTAAAGATACACACATTCGTCTTTAAAGGTTCGATTAAAGTATGTATGTAGTACGTATATTCGTATCTAGCACTTCCGGGGCAACGACGGTGGCAGCGCGGTGCTGTTGAAGACGAAAACCATCAGCGGCACACACAACAACAAATTCAGAGAGATATCGGTGTTAGACGAACGACCAGCGAGAAGGAGAGAACAACGAAACGGGGCGAGACACAACGAAAATACAAATAATTTTCAATACTTTTCTGTTTTGTTTGCTTGTTCCTTTTATTTTGTTCGTCTTTTGATTAAGTAACTGAGTGTATGTGTGTGTGTGTAGGGGGCGAGTTTCACAGTGTGTATGTGGCGGCGTGGAGTAGTACTGCGCTTTACAGATGACCGAATGGTTTCTTGATAGGGGTAGGTCTGGTTTCGGTTACAGATTGTATGTATGTATGTATGTACAACTCAGCTTTATTGAGCACTACCGCATTTTTGTTCCGTCGTCGTCGATTCGGTATTTTATGTTCGTCTTTCCTCTTGGGCATGGTAATTGATATTTTTCCTTGGTTTTTAATGAGATGATTTGATAACGTGTATTGTTTTTCCTTTTCATCCATTTTCCCTAGTGTTTACCGATTATTTGCCATATAATTATATAATTGGTCGATGGGTGCAGCAACAGCAGGGAACGAAGGGGAAGAAGAGCTCGTAAATTGATTTATTTTTTGTTTTATATATTTTTTTTTTTACCGGCGTTTATTGCTGTTTCTGTGTGTGAGTTTGTGTTGTATTTCATTTTATGGACATTTAATCTTTTCGGTTGCTGTAGATACTAAGTATTTGGGGTCAGAGGTCTCTGAAAGATCATGGACATCGGATGGGGTTTTTTTTTTTTTTGTCTAGGAATGTGGTATATTTTGCGTATATGCTGTATTATGGCTAAGGCTAGATAAGCTATTCAATTGTTTTAAGCTCAGCTATCACAACCCGGAAGCGAATCAGTTGTTTGTCATGAGTAAACATTATTTAGCTCTTCACAGCATAGGAATGATAAGATATTGCCGCTGAATTGCATTTTAATACCTACGCCAGCGCCAGACACTATTCAAGTGGCAGACAAAAGCATAAACAACAGAAGGTGCATTCGTTAGTTGGTAAAATTCAGTGTGACTGTGACCTAGTCCCTGGTTGCATGGGTACTAGTCCTTGGTGTGCTTTTGAATTGATCGTCTATAACTGCAGTGTGTGGAACTTTATACCTAGTTGTGCAATGTAAAATTGTGCAGCCTATTTGTAGAAATATGCATATTACAATACGTCTAAGATAATCCCGGAAGTTTCATTGAAGGGAGTGCCACTAGTTTCATGGAACAAACAACATCGGTTTAATGGATCATTTATTGGGTGAGCTCTCGGCATAAACAATGCACCGGATACAAAAGTTATTAGCCCGGTTTTTTTTTTTATAGTTTTATGCCATAAAGCGCGATTTGCTTATACTTTTTACGCAGTATAGGGTGTTCTGTAGTCTGTAGTTAATTATTTATAAGATCTTGCATGTCATTCCCATATTCGATATAATTTTTATGAATTCGTGCCACTGGGAGGAATTTTTTTTTATTTTAACGTTGGCGGACCCTCTTATATGACATGTGACAACTAGCTAAGCTGTCATTTGCTTTCTTGCAATGATACCTATCTCACAACACGTTACGAACGCGTTATGGCGAACATTATAGAGAAATATTGTTTTTGATCTAAAAGTTACACTAATTTGGAAGACAATCGTGAGATTGATAAAATAATAAAGAAGATAAATACACTGGACGTCCAGTATAACGAAAGATATAATGTTCAGCCCATTCGTTATATCGAAACCAAAATGTTCGTCCCTAAATAAGTAAAAAAATAAAAACAGAACACCGACTGATGATTAAAAAACTCTGTATTATACATAGGTATTTACTCTTGAAGATTACAAAAATCCAACTAATTTTGAGTGGAAAAAGGTAATTTATTCCTGTCTGCCTGAAGGTTTTTGTTTGTTCATACCATTTATGAGCAGCTTACTTCTGCAATTGTCGCAGTACTAATACTATGGATCAATCCTGACTATTTCCTTCTGCCAATTCAATGCAGTTTTTGAAACTCTCAATTGCGTCATGTTTGGTCTTTTGAACTTTGAACGCATCTCTGTCTTCATCCTCCTTCATAAATGATTAGACTTAAACCTTCAATTCCAAATTTTTACGTCAGCAATCAAACTGCAGAGACGACAATGCATTTCATGTCTTGCTTCTTGTTTCTTTTCCTTAAAATTGAATATCATTGGTTATATAGAGTAGACAAAATTCTCATCATTCGTTAGATAGAGATGTCAGTGGAATCAAAATGGTCATTCGTTATACTGGACGTTCGTTATATCGGCATTCGTTATACTGGACGTCCAGTGCATTACGAAAAGGGATCTCCCCTCGATTCTGATATACATATGTAATTCTAATATGTTGTACAGGACATTTTTCTGAGTATTTTGATATGCATGTATCTATGTATAGTTTACAAAATAAAGTCTCCACCACCCACCATGCTTGACAACTAGCAAAGACTATTAAATGATTGTGGGGCCGAGCTATGTGTACAGAAGAACAATTAATTTAATTGTCTGGCTCAAGTGGTTAGTGCGTTGGACTATGGAGCGAGGGGTTCCAGTTTCGATCCCCAGACATTCTAAACATTTAGGTACTATAAAGAAATTTAAAGGAACTCAGTCAGTAAAGGGAATTGAAAATATTGCTGAGAATCCGTTCAGCGAATTAAATATTTCGAAACATACCTTATGACGAATGTCCATTTTTACAAACTTCAGATGAAGCTGGAACTTAGCCCAGTAGACTAAGATTTTACGAAATCAATTGCTTTTAGAAAAAAAATACACTTTCAACTGGCTGGCTTCGTAAATAAACGAATTTCCTACTTATATAGGGTGTCTCAACAAGAATCGGAACTTTAAATTGTGCGAGATTTTCGTCTGTCAAATGTTTAGACAGTAAACGACCACCTAAATCTTGTCTAGACGCATTGTTTTTGTACGATGTTAACCGAGGATTTATGATTCCCATAGCAAGAGCAGGTTTGAAGAATATGGCTTCATGCATCTTTCGTTAAAGACTGCGAGTGGATGTCTTTGTGTGTAGCCATTGATCGGGTTTCATAGTACCCCTGGTTAAAACTAATGTCATTTTAAATTCACGTTCACACTTGTTATGGAACGTGCACCAATTATTTTAACTTCGTCGCGCCAACAATTTCACATTATTAAGTACACAAATAACTAGTTCTTACGTCTGAAACTTAATGACTGATTAGAAGTGCATATTATAAATATTTTATCATTTGCTAATGTCCAATAATGTGAATAGAGTGACAAGGGGCATTTGTTTATGAAAAAAATGCTTCCGGGTTTCATCAATTAAGTGCTAACAAATACATGTAGACTTTATGATAATCGTTATGATCCTAATATGGGAATTTTCGAGATGTCTTCAAGAGGGTGGTGTTGTATTTTCTTTACTATTTAGTGTCTTAAGGCACAACAGCAGTAGTTGTTGATCTATATTCATGCTTATATTGGGTGCTGGTCAATATGAAGATAATCATTGTTAAAGGGCAGACTGTCCTTATTTATAAATTTAATTGAAACTCTATCGATTATTTCAGGAACTATGTACATATGATTTGGTAAACGATTTACTAATGGGCGTTTAATAAACATTTGCAATTCTATAACTTTGACAACACAATAGTGTTGTTTAATGTTGATTTTTTAAGTCAGTTTAAAAAAAAAACCCCAACCGTTTTAGTTGTTATCATTTGTGTAAATGATTTGTTTTGTCTGTGGTCTCTCTCTAAATCGGAGTAGATATTTAATGGTTTTTATACGTAGAACGTTCTCAGCCCGTTTTTTACTTCTTGAAATCCGCAGAAATCTTGGTAGAGTTTGCAACCAAAACCATGACGCTATACATGGAAGATTCTCATCGATTAAGGGGTGAGTTCAAAAATGTATCAGATGCGTCGCATATGCAGAGTCATAAGTTCCAAAAGTCAAACTACATTTGACATTCAATCTATTCATCTAAATTTTTTTTTAATTCAAAGTTTGTCATTTGAAATTGGGTTGCTTTGTATAAAATACAACAATGCCTATAAATGTATACAAATCATCAAAGTTGCGTTGCAGATGCGCATCAAAAAGTAGTAAAGGGAGTTTTTTTTTTCAACCCAGTACTAACTTCAGACAGTTATATCTGTCAAACAAATTGTCAGATTGCAAACTGTCAGTGTCATTTTTATTCAGTAGTATTTAGTGTAGTGATGACATACACGCTTCAACAACCTTACCATATTTTAGAAATTTGGTTCCAAAATTATGGTTCTGTGCACCAAACTTATAGAGCACATGGACTTGACATAATCGACTATCTGAGGCATCTATTCGCCGTATTGTTGACCATTTTTGCACAACATTAAGATGCAGTGACACCGAGGCACATAAGAAGAGTGCGTACTGAAGAGAATATTGCATCCGTTCAGGAGAGCGTTGAAGAAGATTCAAATTTATCGATTCGACGTCGTTGGTCTTTGCCCATCCACTTTATGGAAAATTTCACGCAAAGATCTTGGTTTGAAGGCTAATGAAATCCAGCTCTTGCAAGCAGTGAAGCCAAATGACCATCGTTTACGTCGAAATTTCGGTAAATGGGCCCAAACTCAAGTGACATTGGATACGCTGTTTATGCAAAAATTGTGATCAGCGATGAGTTAAGCTAATAAGTCAAATAGTCACATTTGGAGCGAAGATAATCCACATAAGATTATCGATACGCCGTTACATTCCATAGTTGTACCATATTTTTTTTCTAAAAAATGAGGCTAATCAGCGTGTTACGGTCAACCGTATTCGCTATAGAGCCATAATTAATGACATTTTCGTTCCCGAATTCAATGGCATGAATGTGGAAGAGATGTGGTTGTCTAAGGACACATTTGATGAACGCATAATTTCGCTTAATGAACCTATAAATTGGCCTCCAAGATCTTGTGATTTGACGAGTCTTTATTATATATTATCCTTGGGTATACGTAAACCAAATTAACGCATTGGAAGTCAACATTGTTTGTGTTATTTAGGACATACGGGTACAAACGCTTAAACAAGTGGTTGAAAACTTTGTTTCTCGGATGACATTCATTAGATCCAGCCGTGGTGGGCATATGCTCGAAGTGGTGTTTAAAAATTAATTGCAGAATGTATTTCCTCGATGGAGCACAAATCAATGACTATTTAATGAGATTTCATGTGTTTTGTTCAAAAGCAAATTTAGTACCTTCTGGCTTAAAAAACACCCTTTACTACCTACGGTTGCTACTTTGATATTTTTTTATGATTACTTATTTTTTTTTTTTTTTCTTAAAAACTAATCTAGGCAATAAAACTAGAACTAGCTTAAACTAACTTAACCTAGGGATAGGACTAGACTCTGATATATGATCTTTAGTTCGCCGATGACAGGCAAATTGAATTTACTCAACTATTTGGGCTTAAGATCACATGTCAGGGCCCAATACTGCTTAACCTAAACGTTAGCTTCAACCCAGTCGAGACACCAGTATCTTTCCCGATTCAATCTTTCAACGTTAATTAAATCCTTTTCAGACACACTTACGCAGTATTTTAGATCAGTATTTCTATCACCTGAGGATATCGGTTCAAAGAGGATACGTTTATCTGTATCTGTAAAATAGTTTCTTATTAGATACGTAATACCGAAAGTCGGTATCTGCGCTTCTAAACATCCGCATACAAGCTTGAAGACATTTTCTTTCAAATAAGTGAAGCTTATGTGGGCTTATGCTCCACCATAGTGGACTCGCATAAGTCAGAATTGGACGAACAAATGCTTGGTAACATATGATCTTCTCATCGGATCTCATATAGCTGGTGTAGAATAAGCTTTTGAGAGACATAAATGCTGCCCTTGCCTTTTGTAACTGCGTATTTATGTATAAGAATTTGTCCAAATAAACACATCGAGACCATCGACACTTGTTATTTGTAGATTTTTCCAGTTTCGCCTCAAGTCTGAATTACCGCGTCTTATTGGGGTGCAGAACAGTATAGTTTCACATTTTGTAAGGTTAATCTTCGGCTTCCATTCTGAACAGAATGCCTGTAACTTATCAACATGGTTCTGAAGCTCTCTCTGAATGTCCTGTATTTTTGAGCCACTTGTATACAGAATAACATCGTCAGTAAACGCCATCGAATTATCCAATCCCTTTAGCGTTTCCGAAACAAAGATGTTAAAGAGAAGCGGTTCTGTAACTGTGCCCTGTGGGAGACCATTAATGGTATTAAAAACTTTAGTCGTGGTGCATTGTCGTATCTGTTACAACGAACTTCTTCTTGTATACCATAGATGTAATCATCTTTATTAGATGTTTCGGGAATTCATAACGTAGAAGTTTATATAACAACCCGTCAATCCAGACCGTGTCAAAGGCTTTTTCGATGTCCGCTAGGCAGGCAGCTTATTAATGATGGGGCAATGTTGGCTAAGAAGTGACTGGGAAAACAGTAGAACTTTCAGTTTCGGAATTTTGACAGCGTTACGAGGCTTGAATATCTGATTTATTTGAGGAAACATGGCCCTAGAATCTGACTTCAATACATTTTCGGCACGCTGTCTCCAGTAATCGTTGACACTACTCCGATACTAATACTGCTAGTTTAGCAGTGTCTTCACGTTTCTCAGGAGAGATTTTAACCTTTGGAACTCCATTTTGACGCATCTTCTTGAAACTTGGCGACGTATTCGATTTACCTGAGTTATCAGAAAACTTTGGTGTGTCCGTAGTGTTTGTATGTCACGATTTAGATAACATTCCATGCTATTTTTTGATTTCATTTTCGGAACTGACTCCATAGCTTGTAATACCACTGTAATTAGATTCCCGATATAGGACTTACATTTCTCATTTAGTAAGATTCCTATTATTAGGAATATTAGAAGAGTAAGGACAGTTCCTATATTTTCTAGTGGCGCAACGCTGGAATTTGCACCAATCAGTCTGTCTAAAATGTAATTTAAGGACATCATGCTGTGTTGCGAAGCTAAAAGTAGAGTCGCCAGCAAATGTCACTGGCATAACTACCTGTTTTATTCCAAAAATTACTGAATGCCTAGTTTCCTTGAAGACTAAACTTCTGCAACATGTGTCTGCATTATTTTGACTGCAACTTATTCACTGCATCATTTTTGCTGACCCCAGGTTCCTGTGCCTGTTTGCACACAAGCAGCATATACAAATGAATCTTCTCCCATGATTCTCCCATATGGGCTACCTCCAAATAGACAAACTTTCCATACATTACCTCAATGCATTTCATCATTTATACCTCATCTCCGCAATTTTATGTTTTTTGCTAGTTAGAGGGTCTGCACATGGTTATAAAGACGCTTAAACTTGCCTTTGAGCTGTGCGGTTATAGTCACGCTTAAAACTGCCTCTGAGCCATGTGATCATATATTTACGCTTAAAAGTTATCCCGGTAGTGCCCCTAAAATTGTGGAATGCCACGCCTACTTTACTTGAATCCTGAATAATTTATAAACCTTCAGCATAAAGGTACGTAGGCGACGTGTATCTTTTTTGGGTTTTCTCAACGTTTTTTAGCTTTAAGATTCTGTGGTAACTTTTTTTCAATTTTGTTTGCAAATATTTTCTTCAAGTGGCAACAATAGTCCTACCGCATCGAAACTACATATTTTTTTACATTTTGGAACTCAGGCTATCTTTTGCTACAAAGTATTGAATATCCCTTCTGTTTTACTATTTATGGTTGACCACGCTTTCCCAGTAGTACTAATAAGATCAACGATATTTACAGTATCGAAAAACAAATTTTGAACCTGGTTGTGAGGCCAAAAAAAAGTAGCAACGATTTTTTAATACGCCTAATATTATTTTTATATTTATACATGTTCTATGTACGTTTATGTGTACGTATGTAGGTGTTTTTTGGTTGCTGATCTACATATTGTTTTTAGGTCAAATTTATTGTTGTAAACAGAAACATTACCAACATCAAGGTTAGAACTAAAATTTACATAAGTTTTTTTTTTGTCTACCATAATCCATAAATATTTACACAGCATTAGCGAATGGTTTCACAATACAAATAGGGTAATAAAAAATTTGTTATTGAAAGATTTAGAAGTTGTAGAAAATCATAGTCATCCATAATAAGTTGTTGTTTTTGTGTTTAAGTGGCTATAAGTTTTGTCTTAATGGAGGGATGTAACTAATCCTTAATATTATGGGAACACGACTATTCTGATGATGGACACTGACGTCCCATTTAAATTTCTTGACGTTCTTTCGTTTGTTTGCAAATGTTGACGAGTATACATACTTATACTTCCATCGATGATTATTTTCACAATTGTTTGAAGTCGTTTCATATATTTTTTTTTTATCAAACTGAGCGATTGATTAGATGCCTTATGGTATCTGGTAAAGAATTATATCAGATTATATTCTTCTCTGCAGGAACAAGGGTGCCGTGGGTCAATCGTTAGGGCGTTGGACTACCGATCGGGTGATACGAGGTTCGAATCCTAGAAAATAGCAAACAAATTTCTTGGTCCAACCTCTCTCTAGTCGAATGTTTAACCAACATCCGAGAGTATCACTGTCATAACAAAAACTTCTCAAGCACAAATTATTGCGTTACGGACTTGTCGCGCTAAATATCCACTTCATGCGATTAATAATATTATAATTTAGAAATTATCGTGATTATATAAAACTTAAGAGCAAAGTTAAAACAAATTGCGCATTTTCGAAAAAAAAATTAACTTTTTATACCCTATCCTAAGGGTATATTAAGTTTGACACATAGTTTGTAACATAGAGAAATAATCGAGATAGACCCTATAAAGTATATATATTCGTGATCAGCATCAATAGCGAAATCGATTGAGCGATGACCGTCCGTCCGTCCGTCCGTCCGTCCGTCCGTCCGTCCGTCCGTCCGTCCGTCCGTCCGTCCGTCCGTCCGTCCGTCCGTCCGTCCGTCCGTCCGTCCGTCCGTATGTCACCGCTTTTTGGGCCTTAAATTTTGAGCTAGGACGATGAAATTTCATATCTGGGCTTCTGAGAAAAAGATACAGTACAAGTGTAAAAATTTTTGAAATCCGCCCACTGCCACGCCCACTTTTTCATAACTTCACTAAATTATATGAAACCGAAAAATTTTGTTAAGACCAAATATTTAGGCATTCAGATTCCCTACAATCCACCCATACAAAAGTTTTGGCCACGCCCACTTTTTGGGGGCGTTTTCATCACAAAACCGATTTTTGGGCCTTAAATTTTTAACTAGGACGCTTAAATTTCATATCTGGGCTTCCAAGAAAAAGATACAGTACAAGTGTAAAATTTGTTTACATCCGCCCACTGCCACGCCTACTTTTTTATAACTTCACTAAATTATATGAAACCGAAAAATTTTGTTAAGACCAAATATTTAGGTATACAGATTCCCTACAATTCACCCATACAACAGTTTTGGTCACGCCCACTTTTTGGGGGCGTTTTCATCAAAAAACCGATTTTGATAAAATTTTACATGTAACATCCTCAAAAGTTCGACATTATAGCTATATTTGAGTACAAAATGCAATTTGGCCATGCCCACTTTATAGAGAGGAGGATAGGGTATCATACGATCCGTTCCAGATGGATTGTAGCTTTTCTGTATGTTTTTATCTATTGATGATTAACTTTTCTCACACTCATTATTCTCAGGAAAATCACATGTTTACTATGGATAGCATGTTTTAATGCAATGACTTCACTCTTAAGCAGTTCAAATAGAACCCTAATTGTTACCTATTAGACGGGATCTAAATACATATGTATGTACAAGGGATTATTAAATGATGCAGAGTGTTTTTTAGAGGATTCGATCAATTATCGAGGTGTGATAATGTCATTAAATGAAGTTGCTACCTGTATATCATTGATAATTAATTTACATATTTTTTTGAATGCACAATTTAATAAGTTATAATTATTTCATATAAAAAAACTACCTACTTGTATTGGAATATTAAAAAATGCTAATAAGAACAAAGGACTATTATAACTTTAGTTTTCATAGTAGAAAAGGGTAAGTGAAAGGTTAACAAAATGTTAAACTAGGTTGAGTACAATTAGTTGATTAATTATAAATAATTTTAATTAAGGAAAAACTATTTAAAATGTTGTTAATTTCAACAAATTGGATAAAGAAGTAACAAGCTTTCTCTATTTCGTATACTGTAACTTATAATACCAGTGAAAAATACCTGTGACTGCAGTAAATGAGGTGAATTTTAATTTCTTATTAAGTGTTTTCCTTTTATTGATAAATTAATATTTCTTTTTGAAATAATGATTTGTTATTCTATATGTAATACTGTGATCATTATGACTACATTTAAAAAAAATACACCCTGTTACCAGCGCACATCGCGGTCATTCCTAAGCATGAACAACGCAATTATGCGCTGTTACTGGTTGTTTCATGTAACAAGTCATACAATCTGTCACTGTGACCCGTGCGTGTTAATGAAATCTATTTGAGATAAGCAAAAACCAATTTCGTTGTAAATCTGATTAAAGGTGCTTAGGTAATTTGTAACTCGTTCATTGCTACTATAATTAGTTGTATGCCCAATGATGTAAGAGCTCGAAGGTGAACGTTGAAGTTTTCTTGCATGTTTCGAAGAGATGATGCGGAATTCTTTTGCTTGTAAATATATATAAGGAATGAATGATTACTTTAGTATTTTTATGTATTTGTGTATAAAAAAACAAAATGAAAGATTCACAAATAAAATAAACAGCAACGGACCCAGATGACTACCTTGTGGTACGACAGAGTTTACTTCAATAACGCGAAGTACGATATTTAAACGCCCAAACAGGAAGTACGGCACCACACACCGGTTCCATGTTAAAGTTTTGTTACAGAACGAATAAACTTTGAATTTTCACAATAGCAGACAGAAAGATCGTTGAATACTATTTTTACTATTAAGTTTATAAATAGAATACTGATAGTAGAATACTGTTGTATCTTAAACAACAAAATCCTATGAAACAAAACAAAAAACATAAAATTTAACACACTACATAGCAATAACGAAGTAATAAAACTTTTGCGCTTTTCCATGAATTACACAATCTGAACGTTGGCTTGCAATACAACAGATTTAGTCCCACCAAACATGCTCTACTAAATCAACAATTGTCAACAATTTGCTTCGGTTTACATCAGGCGTAGAGATACGAGTATGTAACGTTAAACGCCACCTAAACGAATCAGCTATGTTAATGATGATTCGCGCTATATGGAACGTCAGTACGGGCTAATAACTTAACGATTTAATAGTTCACAATGCAATTGGCACAAATTCTCAGACAAAAATACAGACGATTTTTGAAAATAAAAATTCCGCATGTCTGTCTTTGTGCTTTTAGGCGTCTTGTAGTAGATGCAACAAGATTTTGGTGAAAAAAAAATATGTATGTGGATAAGTTACGTAGTTGTGGACGCATTTGCGAGTTTGTTTCAACGACAACTCACAGACTCTAAAAATAATTCATTAAAGTCAGTGACGCAAACGAGTGGTACTAAAAATACTACCGTACTAGGGATGCTAACATACATATGTATGTATGTATATAACTCGATATCTGGTCTTAATTCAAAAATTATCTATTCTAGATTTTACTCTTTCTAGCTAATGGGACGATCCTCTTTCAATTTTATAATAAAAGTTGTTAAAAGTTGTGTTACTGGGGTACCACAGTAGTCAGTTCTAGGTCCCCTTCTTTACAATGCTATATAGAGTATTCAGATAGTAGATTTTGCTGAGAAATCATGATAGATAGTCAAGAAATATATAATATACATACATATATGTATGTATACGAAAACTAAATTTGAAATCCTGACTAGATCGAAACTGCTAAGATCGATCATCAGTACTTCCGTCCATATTTACTCCAAGTGAAAATATCACCAGATGTCAGCGTCAAGAGTAACAAACATCCCCCTAGGAAATAGAAGCTGTTTCACAGTAGTTCCATGTGAAAGGAAGGAGGTGATTGGAATGAATGGCGAATTTTATACGCTGTCGACGTCAAGTATAAACTCGTAGTGCCTGCTAAAGGAATAGTATATCCATAGTATATTTATGGAACTCTTAAAGACGCCTAAGCGTTTATACACCTAATTAACTGATCGTCATAGTCATAACATTCGCAATTAAATTTCACCTAAGAAAATGCTATAAAGTTGTATCTCAGTAATAATAATAATAAAAAAAAAACGAAAAACATTAGCAGCGCTTACTGTAGTATCTACATACATGCATACGTAGATGTTAAATAATTAAGCAATCTTCAATGGTCGACATGGTCATCAGCAAGTCGAAGATTTCTAAATTATCATTAATCAATTAAATGCCAAATGTCTAACAAGCGATATTAACCAAAACTAATCACTAACTATATAATACGGTTGGTAGTCACTTGTCGCTAGACTATGTGGCAGAGCACGTTAAACTTGATCGTGTAGTTTCCTATCGTATTCAGGTAATGTGGGAGGAATTCTAAAAATTAAAAAAAATAAAACAATTTTAAAATGTTTTAATAAATTTACGTCCACTACTGTGCGAGGTATTGGAATATCTAATGCGTACTAAAAAGTTGAAAGTAATAACTTTATTATTACTGCAAAAAAAAAAAAAAAAAATGGGACAAAAAAAAGTAGTTAAAGCTACACCAACATTGTGCTGTAATTGTGTTGACCGAACACATTTTTTTATTATTACATAAATATATTTATTACTGTGTATATGCAGGTTTAACTAAAAAAAAAATTTAATTGCTAAGACTAATCATTAGTTAGCGCATATAATACTATTTCTAGATATTTACGTAATATTTATATTTGTAACATTGTCCAGATGTTGCCATTAAAATTAGTATCTTTCTATTTTTATTTTTAATAAGGTTTTGGCTTTAAAACAGGAGGTTTACGGAAGACATACATATATACTGTGTGACTGGGTCGTATCTATTTGCATCTTACGCTTGATTGATTTTGGGTTAGTTGGCTGTCTCCGCTCAGGCAAAGATACACTTAGTTCAAAAGGGAGATTAATTGCTAGTACCCGGACCTACAGGCAGATTTCCTATACGGGATAAGAGGCAGAGTTACCAGTTTCGTTGTGAACAGATGCCTTAAGATAGTTTGCCGTTTAAACATAGAACCAATTCGACACAGATACAAAACTTGTGGTCTTGGTTAGGTCGAGTCTGGCTAGATCACTAACATTTTTGAGGAACATTTCGCCAAACGTTTTCTATCTCAAAGCCGACAGGTCGGGTCGTGTGCACAGCATGTGTGTCATCTTTTCTTAATCTTCCTCACAGATATTACAGAAAATGTTCCCTTAAACAACTTCTGTTATATCCGCCTGACCAGAAACTGCCCTGTGAGGGATCTAACTAAGTGTCTTAAGTTTTCTTTGGAAATAAGTATCCTTGTTTTTTTTTCTAATCTGGGTTTGACCAGATCTTTTTAAAGGAGAGACATGAATTGATAGTATTTCATGTAATGTTTGCCCTTCTGATGACTGTAGTATCTGGGTTAAACTTTATTGGGGCCTATTTCATAAAACTACAACACTAATAATTATTTGTGAATTCACTTGTAACTTGTAAATTATGTGCAAATTTTTGTTTCATAAAGAATGCCAATTCACTAATAACTACAAGTATGCCAGGCCTGTAACTACAAGTGAATTTACAACTGCGGCGAGCTTTTCTGTTTCATAAAAGTATTTGCGCAACAAATTATTAGCTACGGTCTTGTAACTACAAGTGAATTTCTTACAAGAGTAGAGAGACTAATAAAATCACGTACTGGAAAAATTGGGCTTATTCGCGGTTAGAATTTAGTGCTTAGAGAACGTGGTTTAAGTAAATTCAATGTCACAAAGAAAGAAAGAAAGAAAGAAAGAGGAAGAACGGGAAATGCATAGATCGCTTAACTGTAAAGTATAGCCGCAGACTCGTAGCTCTTCGCAAATAATTTTTAACTTGTAGTTACAGAATTCTAGACTTGTAGCATTTTGATCGCTACATTTATACAAGTGCTGAAATATGTTTGTGGAACACCAAATTACAACTCCATACTTTATTTGTGCTTGTAGTTACAAATTTACAAGTACAACACTTGTAGTTTAATCAAATAGACCCCAATTTCATAAGGCCTGACAGCTATATCCGATTATCCGGGAGGTGGCCTGGATTCTATAAGTTTATCCTGTGACCTGAAACCCACAAAGATACGTGGCATCTGACAGTAATCTCGATCATCGACATTGATTAACAAACTTGGCATTTTATTATTGTCTATTCAACTGCTTTTATCGCTGACTGGCTGTCTCTATGTAAAATTCACTCTTTTAGCTTGAAACCAGGCTGTGACTTCTCAGATTATTATAATCTCTGCCTTAAATACCCTACATCTGTCGTGCAAACGTCTATTAATACAAATGTCAGGAGAATATTCCTGCCCTAGTACCGAACGCTGTCTTTTGTTCATCTGTGTAAAGGTCAATCGCAGACTCATTCAAAATCAGTCCAGATTCCCATGCACTTCTACTAGGAATCTTGGTTTTATACTTGGCGTTAAAGTTCAAATAAGGGACAATATAGTCCGTGACATGAATAAATAGCAATCGAGGTCTTATTAAGTTTCCAGATGACTTTTTGTTTTTTTGAGAATAATCATCAAATATTTGACATGGTCCGCAAATTGCTGTTCAATACCCTTGAGCTTTGAAAGAGTTGTATATGGTACTGTTTTTCTTCTTTTGAACAATATAAATTCGGGCTTTCGTGAAATCGCTATCGCAATGTCATCCGCATAGGCTTTGACACTGATCATCTCTTTATCCAAGCTTAGGAGATTCTTATTCACTACCATGACTCACAACAGTGCTAATAGTACTCCAGAGGGTACCTCTGTACACATACTTTGTTGTTAGTTAGCATAACACCTCAGCATGGATGAGCCTGCTTTTCAGCATTTGCTCGATTCAAAGCCGGACGGATACAGAGGATAAGATTTAATTTTCTACATTGATTAGGAATATGCCTTCGTAGTTGTAATATGGTCTCCTTTTTAGCAGTTTGAGCATTATCTGGCTGATATCTCGTACGCTTTCAGTTCAGAATATTTGAAAAGTTCACAACATTGTTACTTTTTAAATTCTTTATAGTCAAGAAACCAACCTTGTTCTACTTACTTACTTCCTATCATGACAGCTGTGTCCATAAAACCAGTCTGTGTTCCCTGGTGGAATGACCAGCTTTCCAAACTTAGGAAGAATGTTAGAAAACTCTTTAACGCTGCTAAACGCACGAAGAGTTGGGACGAATACAGGTTCGCTCTTATAGAATACAACTCAGAACTGAGACGATCGAAACGTATCACATGGAGGAAATGTTGCGAAAACATTGCTGACATGCCAGTAGCGGTACGAATCTACAAGGCACTTGTGAAAGATCATGTTAATTGTGTAGGTTTACGAAAAAAAAAAATGGTACCTACACGACGGACCGTATGGATACTATTAGAACCCTACTTCAGGTTCACTTTCCAGGTTCGTCTACTCTTGAACTTCACACGTACTCGAACGTATCGACCATAGGGTCTGCATCGCTTGTAGAGTAAATAGTTTATCCGGTAAAATGTTTAGTCCGGATAAAGTCAACTGGGCTGTAGGGTCCTTCAAAACATTTAATGCCCCGGCGGTGATGGTATATTCCCGGCGCTTTTGCAGAAGGTAATTGATCTCATCGTGCCGGGTTTGATTGCTTTATTTAGAGCCAGCTACAATTGGGGTTACATCCCAACAACTTGGAGACAGGTAAATGTAATCTTTATCCCCAAACCAGACAATAGGCCTAGTGAGCTACCTAAATCTTATAGACCTATAAGTCTAACATCATTTGTTTTCAAAACAATGGAGAGACTCATTGACGTTCATATTAGAGGTCGGCTGGGAAAATCAACAGAATGTGCTCTTCACTATCTTGTAAAGAAGATAGAAGGAACTATACGTTCCAAGGAAATAGCTCTGTGGGCCTTTCTTGACATTGAGGGCGCATTCGATAACACTGGCTACGACTCAATAGCAAGAGCAATTAGTAGCAGAGGTATCGAGGATTCGACCAACCAATGGATACGGGCTTTGCTGGAAAGTCAAATTATTACTTCCTCCTCTGAAGGAGTGTCAGTGACCGCAGTTAAGGGCTGGATTCCAGGGAGGAATCCTTTCTCTCCTTCTATGGTCACTAGTCATCGACAATGTCCTAGTCGATCCTCAGAGATTAGGCTACATCGCCATTGGTTATGCAGATGACTTGGCGATTTTTATCTATGGTAAACACAGTACGACCATTTCTAGTATTCGAATGGTGCAGCAGAGAAGGACTATCCATTATCACGTACGCGGCCATTTTTTGGTGACCGAAAGTTCTTGAACGGACAACGGCAACGAAACTTCAGAAGCTTCAAAGAATTGCATGTCTCGGCATTACGGGTGCTATGCGCACCTGCCTCACGGCAGCTTTAGAAGCGGTTGTTGGGCTCTCTCCGCTACAAATCTTCATTACGAAGACGGCCGCTACATGCGCTATAAAGCTGCAACTAGAATACAAGAACAAATCAGGCGACCATGTGGAACACCTGAAATTTCTTGACTCAATTCCCAAAAAGGACATGTTCTGTACTATCCCCGACATCATGGTTAGGGAGTACAGTTTCGGTAGGTTATTTGAGATAGAAATATTAGACCGTGCAAACATTTCGGAAACATCGAAGAAATGTTGTCCAAAGTACTGCAAAGACAGAACTTTACAAGCTCATGTAAGAATACAGAAAGTCCCTGTTAATGCTGGAAGACATGTTCTTCAGTGAAACCCTTATAATATAGGGTCCGCCAACAAGAGGTGCCATTTTAAATTTCGCGCCATTGTTGAACTGTCAACATTCAACTATCGTTGCGATAACTTTTGTTAAATGAAAAATATGAGATTAATAAATATGGATCGATACACTTATGCACAACGTGTTGAAATAGTGAGAATTCACTACAAAAACTGTGAAGATGTCACGCTGCTGTGTAGTATCAGCCGGTGAAACAATGGCTCTATTGCGTGACAAAATTTCCTGGACGTATGATTTCTCGAAATAGAGACTTCAATTGGCCGTCAAAATCGTATGATTTATCACCATTAGACTTTTTCCTTTGAGCTTATGTTAAAGACAACTACATAGATCAAGGATAGGAGTCTGAGACTGGATCCGGGGCGAAAAATGGAAAACATCGCTAGACATATGTATGTACATATGCTCCTCCAAAAAAGGTCTAGGTTATACTCAGCTAGAAAGCAAACATTCTACCCTAGAGGAAGGTAAGAAACGATGTGGTCGAATAGATACGCACGCCACAACCTGTCTATTATAAGAAAATATATTTTATTTAAATAATTCGAGAAATTTGAAAAGGTGGTAGCGTTTTCTTTATAATGACAAATGCAGAAACTGTAAGGATGAAGAAGCAATAGTATCTATTCACCACCGTCTGACTGTCCTGAACTCATCCTCATGAAAAGTATAACTCTTGGCAGTAACATCTTATCATAACTAGATGAGATACAAGATATTGAGCTAAAGCAACTCCTGGGATTTATACCTTTATTTGTGTCGTTTAGTTTGGAGCTTAGGTTCCAAGGGTTTATAGAAAAAACCCGGCATGTATGTACGTATTTCGTAATACCATTGCCTGTTCTTCGGGTTCCATGTAGCTACTATCCCGTATTTCCAGTTAGTTTCTTTTATATTTAGATTGTTTCCTGTTCCTATTGACAAGCAAACTTAAAAAGCTCGATTTCAAAAATTTCAAAACTGCATTCTGACAGAATGACCTATGAATTGGACATACAAACTATAAATCGTCCTCAAGTCTCACCAGACTAGTCATGCGATTGCTTGGAAGTAGACTTTAAACCACTCACCGAATAAAGCCGGTCAGGAACCTAGAGAAAGTCAGGTCATTATTCTTTATGATTAAACAACTTATCTTCAATAACAAATGAAACCGGTCAGACCTGCGCACCTCGAATGCCCCCTCGAATACAACAATGACCATCCACACCATACAACAACAATTGGACAAAGCTAAATTGTATCGCAATTATCAACGAAAATTTTCCCACACTATCAGCCAACAAAAAGTAAAAAAAAAACAAAAAAAAAAAAATGAAAGAAGTTCGAACATTAAACCGAACCTATCCTCGCCGTACCTAGATAGTACACTCACATATGGCGCCATTACTCTTAAATTCATTGACCTGCGGCAGCTCTCCCATAGGTTAATTGATAAAAAAAAAAAAAAAAACTCCGGAACATCAAGCCAAGTTAAGGTCAGTTCTAGGAATTCCAATGCAAACACCCACAAACCAAAACTCCAGCCAAGAAAGAAATAACCAGAACAAGTACAAGATAACAAGTGGGAAAGGCAAAAACTTTTAAACTTAAACTATAAACAACACGCATTTCATAATGACTTCCCACCCTCTTGGCCACCCCCCGCACTATGAATAAAATTCAGTCGTGTCCATAGAAACCGAATAATTGAAGTTAATGGAAGAAGCCTTACGGGCTACTGCTGAAGAGGCCAATGGCCCATCGGCCATTTTTGAACTATTTTCCTTAAAAAAAAAAAAGTCGCAAAAAGTGCTCACACTCTCTATGATCATTAAAATATTGTTTCCTGTGTGTATCTGTATCGAGAGAGACTCTACTCAATGATGGACACAAAAAGATACAAAGTATACCAAGGGACCGATTTCCTGCAAAAAAAAAAAATCAGGTAAACGCCGCAATTGTTCGAAAACCACTTACTTATGTTCTTGAGATGAGCATGAAACCACAGCATGATGATTGGTGGAGGCAGACAAGACCAAAAAACGAAAAACTCGTTTAGACCAAGCCTCTGCGCGGTAAATTCGCCAAAAGGCATCAAGGTACACAATTGCAAAATGGTTTTTGCGACTCGCAATTTTTCGTGCGAAACTTCGTGAGACACACAGTCGTCGTCGTCGTCGTCGTCGTCGTCGTCGTCGTCGTCGTCGTCGTCGTCGTCGTCGTCGTCGTCGTCGTCGTCGTCGTATAGGTATGTTGTCGAACACTGGAGAGTGAAGAGTCTTCTTCATCTTCATCGTCTTCTTTTTGTTCTTGAGGCTTGGCTTGCCTTAATCCGATTTTGCTGAATGAAACTTCGGCTGGGCTGTCTTCGAATTATGGTGTGGAGGGGTTTTTGACCAACAATTGCGTGTTCCCTTCACCGAATCATCATCATCGTGGTCAGCAGCATAGTTACCACGGTCTTTTATCCGCAAGGTATAGTCTTGTTTTGATTCGTTTAGGTTTTGGCTATTTTTAGCAATTCTTGATCTACTTTTAGATTCTTTTCTATTTCGATCTGAAGATTGTTTCTTATTTTTTTTTTTTCTATTTTTGCTGCTTGGCCGTGTCGGACGTTTATTTTTTTTGCGTGAGCGGGAATTATTTGGAAGTCATTACTTAAGCTTGTCTAAGCGTGGAAAAATTACTACTTAAAGCACTTCAGATGAAATGGGCAATGGAGCGAGGATGAATATGGGTCAGCCATCAGTGCGGAGAGGCTGTAACTTGCTGTCGGTATGATATAGCCTGACACAATGAAATCGGGCTTCATTTGCGGTTAATCGAGGTAAAAATAGATTTCATTTACCGGTGTTATTTTTTTTTTTTTTTGAGTGTATGAGATGATAGAAGGCGATTGTTGTTCATTGCAGGGTGTAATTAGTTGTCGCTCCCTATTTGGAGGAGGAGTATGTGCCAGAAAATGATGGACGAATTGTACAGAGAAAGTATCTGGCCGGAGGAAATGAATTGAGTGATTTGGTTGGGAGACTATTATATTTTTCTAGGAAATTCTACAGGGCGGACTTGTGGTTTAGGTTTCATTGATATTGATTTTTTGCTGTGATAAATAGTTCTAGGTACCTAAAATTACAAATTCACACAGTAACCGATCTCTTGCTATTGATGTAACACGATGCACATGTCCAATAGCCTAGATTTTGCAGAGACTATTTAAATGATTCTTCCGATATATGTAGGTACATCCACAAACCCTAACATCATCATTAAATAAGTAGCCGGAACCCACTGTGAATTTCCTCCAAAAAAATGTCCTTGGTACCTATCATATATGCAAACACCGAAGTAAAGTGAGATAAGACACCGCAAAACAAGTACCAGAATGGAATAACAGTCTTCCAGCTTTATGAAATCAGAGAGACTTGTGTTTCGGAGGTTCTTCAAGAAAATCGAGCTACTGGCAGCTGGTTTTTAAGCCAGCTCTTTGGAATAGTGAAGAGAACTAGTCACCGATGCAGAGGTAAAGATGAATTGTTCAATGAGGAAGTGGTCTACGAACGTGGTTTTTTTTTTTATAAAGACCCTTGCCCATATGGTTGACTATGCGACCTGAGAAGATCTATTGTATCAAAGGGTATTACTAAGCCAAAAGACGTTTCCCTCCCTTATGAAGGATAGTATGTACATATATACTTAGCAGCAGAGTTTCTCAACTCCGCTGATGAACATATTTCTTTGTTGAAAATACGTCCCCCTAATCAAAGTAATGCTGGGCACTGAATAGAATGTGCTCAGAGGATTCGTCATCTTCTAAGCAGAACCTACATTCCGTTTCTGGACACAGATTAAGTTAAAGTGATATCGCAGGCCGCAATGACCTGTGAGAAAGCTCACCAGCTTTCTGATGCTTTCCTTATCTAGATTAAGGATTTCCTGTCAGAAAAAAGGCCTGATTAATCGCTTGGATTGACTTAGCTCCGAGACATTTTTCCAGTGGGCCAGACGAAGTCAGAACCCAGATTTTGGGCCAGCCCTATTTAGTTCATCTGCAAATTCGTTGCCTGCAATTCCTTGATGACCAGGGACCCAATCAAGTGTCACCCTGTTGTGTCTGGCAAGAGATTGTAGTGCATCGTAGCAGCATTTGACTGATATAGTGCTGGCCTGGCTATCTGACAACCTGGCCTGGACATAAGGGAAATCTGGGCTTTCCCATGGGTGACTTTTTTTTCTTACCAA
Source organism: Xylota sylvarum (assembly GCA_905220385.1). NCBI lineage: Eukaryota > Metazoa > Arthropoda > Insecta > Diptera > Syrphidae > Xylota > Xylota sylvarum. The sequence continues at coordinate 127,403,280 of LR999957.1, forward strand.
TTCGTTCCTAAAATTCACATTTAACCAGGGTAGTTTCTACAAATATACAATATTTACAAGGCTACTGTGATTTTCTCTAAAAGGAAACCCAAATCTTTTCAGCTAAAGTTCGCAACTCTTCATCGCTAAGTGTTTTTGTAAAATTTTTATTGTTTTTACGGAATTGGTATTCACAATCCCTCTCCAAGAGGTTGAATTGTTATGTCATTCGAAACACTTAGACTCCTTCCCTTATTTTAAATTCCATTTCCCACGCATTCATTTTCAAAGCAAGCAGCTAGACAGATCAAAAAGATACAACCTCTCATACAGACATCCTTCATCCCTTTAAAAGCGATTCCTTGAAATCCTTTCTTTTTTTTTTTTTAATTTTTCCACGTGTATCGTTTCTTATAATAGAAAAGCGCTATTAACGCTGATCATACAAACATGTAGACAATGTACATAGAAAAAAGGAAAATGCTAAAAATATCCTCGCACGAAAATAAAGGAACCCACACTTGACAAATTGGACACAGACTTCGTCACTACTAACTATCCACACCGCAGGGTACCTCCATATGTACATACATATATGATGACGACTAGAGAACAGGATTCGCCAATCACAACGCAACCCACGGTATTAATAAGACAAATTACTAGCCCCCCTCCCGGTCTGGGGCCTGTTGCATACGAACCACACACAAGAGGATAAGAGAATACCATGCGCTTGTTTATTTCTCTTTTCGACTTTTTAATTTAATTCCATAAGGACAGGCTGTGGGGCTATAAATCTGAAGAGGTCACGCCATGACCTGATTGAAATAAAATAGATCGTTAATTTCACATCAAACTGTGTGTATGTCCTTTGCAGGATAATCAGAGTCAATCATTCAGCTAACAAGTGCTCGTGATTGTGTGTGCGGTATCGTGTTGTTGCAGCAAATCCCGAAATGGGAATTAACCCAACAGGTGGTAACATGTGTCCTCTTCAATTAAATGGATCGATGTTGAATGCTGTGTGCCGCCGCCGGTGAAAAGTTCCGACGACGACACACTTCGATTCAGTGGTTTCCTTGGAAAATTCCCTTTTTTTTATTTTTTTTTTCGTTTGTTTTGTGTTGTAAGTATGCTTCCAAGAATTTTGGATGAAATCCTTGAGTGGGTGGTGTGTGTACTCAGGAATATTTTTGCACTCGTCTAGTCGCGGCGCTCAACACACCATGGTGATGGTGATGGTGATGGTGAGTGACGGTGCTGGTTTATTGATTGATGGCTTTTACATGGAAAAGCCCCGACGGATTAATATGTAATTTGTTAAAAATAAAAATATAATTCCCTTACAAGGACAATATAATGTAATGTGTGGACTATAATGAGATAGATTGTTAAGAATTCAGAGATTTTTCACTTCTTTTTTCTTATAGAAAGGGCAAAGGTATACAACGCGGCATGACCGAATGATTCGGGTTTTTGTGGTTGAGCAAGGATTTTATGCTGGGGCGTCTGAATAAACACACTTCTAGTGGGTTTTAATTCTGTTGATGATGCCTTAGATCCTTCTTAAGTGTTTTGGATTCCAATTGTAGTTAAGTATTATACCCACGTAATACCTATTTTAAATGGCATGACCTAAGGAATGTTTTTAGTGCAGTAAGTCACACTCAAGAGATGTTGGGTTTAGATTTAGGTAACCGTATAAAATACAGGACCTTTGTGATACCACTGAGCTTTCCACTTTGGTTACCCAAAACCTTTAAGACTAACGCCGGCTTTTTATGAAACGAATGATGTTCATCATCTAAGGACGCCAGTTCGTGTCAAAAGGAGAGCTTCTAATTGAAGAGTCTTCTTTGAGACAGGGCTGAACAGGAGCAAAGTTGGTAGAGGATTGTTTCCTTCTATTTTATCGTGTTGGCCTATTATCAATGTGATACGTTTCTGATCAGCTTAAACCAGACCTGTCTCGAGGTGTTATACTTTAAACCCAGCTTTAGTTGATCCTGGTATTAGCAACCTGCTAGCTAGCTTATCGGCAATTTCATTACCATGGAGGCCCATATATTGTGAAATCTAGTAGACCGTGATGCTATGCTTCGAGCTTATGGATTTGAGATCCTCTTTGCCTGACTTAACCAGTTTTGATTTGGTTGTGACATCTATATGTTTATTACAGTTCAGAATGGATGAGTTCCGTCAGCCCTCGGTGATTCCATATATTTCTGCTTGAAATACACTTGCGTGGTCGGAAAGTCATTTTTGAACCATCTGTGAAGATGTATATGGAAACTGCCCTTATGATCTGTCTTTTTGTCCAGCTCTCTCGAAAAGGGAAATTCGGAATCAAAGTTAAAACTGAAGTTCGTGCGAGAGTACTCCGAATCGCTAGATTCCATACCAATGGGGATACAACTTGCGGACTTCCAAGAGAAGCTTGGCTGCTGCTCTATCCAGTCTCAGGGTACAAGATTCATGTGTGTCTGGTCTAGTGCTTGTGCGACTGATTTCAAGGTTACATTGTTGAAGGGCCCGTCATTGTCCAGAAATCCTGCTAGGTAGCCCTGTGCTACTTTTTGATCTTCTTTTCCTTAGTGCCACTGTCGGCATTGTCTACATAGATACGGGAATCCTGCGTTTTAGACAGTCTGCTAACGTCTATGAGATATTTTGGTAAGGTGGAAACTACTCTCCATTTTCTTCCTTGTGGAGCCTCTTGTCCCTACTGACTACTACTATTTGCGAAATCCTTTTAGGAATACATAAATGCCTCTCCTACGTTGTATATGATTCCTTTCAAGATTTCACCAGCCGGTACGATGATGATGGTGCATTTGGTGGGGCGTAGTATGGTAGTTTGTTGCCTTTGGAAAGAAATATTAAGTTTTGTCGTTTCTACTGATCCGGGAAATAATTTCCTTTAGACCAGAGTTGTAAATATCAAAGAACATATGTATTTGGGACTTACTTTTATTGCTGTCTTGAGAGTGACATATTCTTCATCTTCTTAGGTGGCGCTACAGTTCGTGGTCCGGTCCGCTTTGTCCGGTCCTTAGCTAACTGCCTCCAAGCTGGTTGAGGTCTCCTTCTATTTGCGCGCTCCATCTAGGGCGAGGTCTTGCTCATCTTGTTTAAATCCTCTTTTGACATCAAATGTCTCGGAGAGATCGTTACGGACATTGGTAGAGCGGCGACCGTTCTATATCGTCATCCTGCGCATGCGAACGAGTTTGGCAGAGATTTCAAAACTAGACAGGGCTCTGTAGAGTTCGTCTCTATAAATGCTGTCATATGCGGCCTTGAAATCGATAAAAAGATGGTGGGTATCGATTTGGACTTCTTGAGTTTTTTTTTCAGGATATGCCGAAGTGTGAAGATTTGATCGATTGTGGACTTGCCTGGTCTGAAACCAAACTGATACTGGCCAATCAGGTTGTTGACGAAGGGTTTCAGACTTTCACACAATATGGCAGATATAATCTTGTACGCGATGTTGAGGAGACTGATATGGGGTCTCCTTTCTTGTGGATCGGGTAAACGATGTTGAGATTCCATTCATCAGGCATACACTCGTCTGGCCAAATTTTAGGGATGGGTTTCGGGATACTCTCTACCAATTTACCTCCAGCTGCTGTAAATAACACGGCCTGTAAGCCATCAGGTCCAGCAGCCTTTGCTTTGATCAAGTGGACGGAAATTGTGGCTATTCGTTGCCATCATGCAGTCTGCAGAAGAAATTTTTTCATATTCTCAGCAGCGACTGTGGCTCTACTTCGTGGTTTCCTTGTTCATCTTTTCAGGTTTCGACCACCATTTCCCCTTAAGAATATTGAGATGACGAAACCGTGTGCTTGTTATAGTGAGCTTTCGTTCCGCAGGGAAGTCAATAAGCCTATTTTCGGACGTGATGTCGTGAAGGGCTACCAAAGATGTCCTGCTTTCCTATTTTGTAAAATTGCCCAATACGATTTTAACATCATATTTCAGACATTGCTCGTAAGTTTTGTCGAGGAGTTCATAGAAACATTCTTTGATGGCGTTGTCCATGTCTTCAGTGGGCATTGGCGCATTGGCTTATGTTGGCGAATTTAGCCTTGATGCTGATTGTCATAAGACGTTCGCTCACGTGTCGAAAGCTTAAGACTTCTTGCCTAGTATGCCGTTTATGAAAAATCCACGTCCGAATAAGGGCTGTTTTGAAACTACATATTTTTTTCGTTGCCAGGCAGTTACCCCGACGCAACAACACCCCATCTGGAATACCAGTTCCCTTTTATACCCCTAGGACGAGGGGTCCTCATATCTTCTGGAGTCAGTGAACCACTCTGGCCCCATTAACTAGGAGTAGGAGTTGATAATGCTTGTGTTTCCATATATTCGCATGACCTTTGGCCCATGACCAATCCCATTTTATTAGAGTTGTTTTAGAAAGACATGGATAGGGTATCAAACACTCCATTCCTGATGGATTATAGCTCTACTGTGTTGTTTTTGAATATAAATTAAATGTAATTAAAAACCTGAAATCGTAATAGAACTAAAAAATTGTTCAAGCAATCACCGAAAATGTTAACACATCACTTAATGAAACTACGTAGTATGACTGAGCAATTTTCAACGATTAGATACCGGCTACTAGAAATCATCGCAAAGTGCATACTAGTATTGTGGTTCTGATTGCTCGTTTAGGCTATGTTTGAAGTTTAGCCTAGGACTAGGGAACACGTAAATTTTACTAAGAAGTTTACTGATATTCCATAGGTACACATATTTATTTCAAATGTGGATAGATTTCTGTGATACATACATATGTACTTACATACAAAGGTACATCTGAATTGAGTGCTTTTTAAATAATGAGTAATAAAATACCATGTAAAACCGTACCTCGTCTTGGTGAATATAAAGTACCTATGTACGTACCTACTCCTAATTCTACCCAACACCCACAACCTGTTCACAAATTACAAACTTTCCCACATAATTAGAAGAAAAAAAACAGTCTTTGATTTCGTTAACTCATCAAATTTAACCCACAACTGGTCTCCTCTAACATCGGCCTTGTACTCTTGCCCTCATCAATTAGACAGCTCATTCACAGTCTAAAAATACTTACAAAATTTGTTAGAACAACGTACTATCCTTTGGAGTAACTTTTCATGCCGCAATGAGAATAATTACCCCCACATGTACATAGACACTACTTATCAATCTACGTCAACTTTAATTCTGTAAACGACCACAATCAACCACCATAGCATGAGAGGGGTTAATAAACAGACCAAACCTGGATAAAACAAAAACGAAAAAAAAAAAATGTGTAGGTACCTACCTATTTGTTTTTTTTTTTTTCCTTCATTCAACTTTGCTTTACCCTCGACCTAATTTCTGGAAAATATCTAGGTTGGGACGAATAAATAAAACAACACAAACCTACCGACCGACCGATTATATACGGGCGACATACCACTGCGAGATTTCCGTGGCGCTAAGGTACAAGTTGCGTGTCGCCTTTTTCACTTTATTTCATTTTCTGTTCTCTTTTCACAAAACAAAAGGAAAAAAAAAAAAAAAAGAAAAACAAATTCCAACATCTACATCAGACGCAGGACAGCCAAACCAAAAAAACTGAAAAAAAAAAACTGAGAAAGCTTTGGCTGATAACAGAAGACCTTGAAATTTTGCGAATACATTCGCAAAGCAACAAAGCACAATCGCAGAACATAGATACGCGTAGATACTGTTAGCTACTACATACATATATATACATATATACTTTCTATTGTATAGACAACATTTTTATTGTTTTGGGTCTATTTTCTCAACGAATGACACATAATGTACTATGGGGCGCAAGAAACTTGTGGGTGTGGTGGTGGTAGTGGTGGTAGGCGTTCGGAAAAAGATGTAATAAGCAATTAAATTAGAAAAAGTGATTCATCTTTATTACATGCCAAAGGACGGATGTACAAAATACTTTATTACGCTTAATATCAGGAGTTTTTTTTTTCTTTTCGTTTAAAGAAAATGATTTGTGTAATGTCCTTTGGAAAAATTGATTGTTATAAGAGGTATGCGAATTACACACACTTGATACAGTGACAGGAAGTAGGATATGTTGTAACCTTCTATAAAAACACATACATAGATAGTCATAAGAAGGGTATGGAGTAGAGTACTAACTTTTTCCATACACCCATGTGAAATTGACTGGAACTTGACAACCTCCAGACGTCATCGTTGCATTTCATCTTTGCAAACATAAAATGAATCATGTCAGGCAATAAAGAATATTAGTTGAAGAGAGGAGTATATCCTTGGTAAAAAATTTCCTATAGAAATAGCTCACTGGAGTGCTAATTTAATACTACACCTCCAGGGTATACCTAGAACAAGGACACAAACTAATGCTGCATTGTGAGAACCACTCTGAACTTTATGTCATAAAATTATTTAGCAAATTGATGAATACGTTTTGAAGGTTAGCATCCTGTTTGTGTGAAAATAAGGCAGGGTTGCCGCTGAAAAATTTGAGAAAGTCGCCAAAAAGTCACCCAGAGCATAAAAAGTGTCCCCACTGAATTATTTGCAGAAATAAAGCACATCAAACAGAAGAAATTAAGGATTAAAACAATACAAACTATAAGATAGGCATACAGGCAGCACATCGAGTATTTATCATTTTCTTAAGTAATTACTGATATGAAACAGATTTTGTACCAGGCGGTCACACGAGCAAGTTCTGGTAAAGGAAATTCCAATATACTTGCACTTTTTTTACGAACATATACAAAGTTTTGCTACTTGCCCGTCAAATGCTATGGAATTTCCCAAATCAGTAGCAGAGTTGTAAGATAATGCAATCTTTTGGAAATGCATTCCCAGAATTCATAAAAAATTATTAAAATTTTTGATTGAAGCAATCATGTTCAAAAAAGACTGCGAAATTAAAAAAAACTTGAATTCACCATTCTTTTAAAGTCAGTGATTAATACATTTAGTTTTAGCAATCATTGAAGTTGAAGTCAGTAGTGAATTCACATATTTCGTTGAAGTCAGTAGTGAATTCAGTTGAAGTCAGTGAATTCAACTGCAATAATTTTAACTCACTTGATTCCAGGTGGTGGATCATGTTGATATTGATGTTTTATGATAAGACATTTGTGGACGATATTCAAATTTTGATGTTTGAAACTTGAAGAAGATTTTGATGTCTTAGCAAAACAGAAGAGGGTAAAATTGCTTAACCAAGCTGACGAGGCTCACCATCGTCTAATGATTTACATAACAAAAACTTTATTTTTTGCGACAAATTTTTCAAGGTTTTGAAACAGATACATTCGCACACATAAATGAATTCTAATTCTAATTCTAATTTCAATTGAATTCACTGACTTCAACTGATTACAAGTGAATTCATTACTGACTTCAACGAAATATGTGAATTCGATTGACTTCCAAAATGATTTCAATTCACTGTTTGTTAAATATTGAATGCGTTAATCATGACTTCAAAAAAATGGCGAATTACGTTTTTAAAATCTCAATATTTTTTAGAAAAAAAAACTTCAAATTATTTCTAGATGAATTCAATAGGCTTAACCTCCCAAAAGATTTAATTCTTTTACAACTCTGGCCCAGTAGTTAAGCAAGTAATTTGGCAGCACAATTTGTAAATGAATCCTGAAAAAAGTGTCCCAAAAGTCGCCAATATTTTGAAAATGTGTCCAATTTCGGCATTTTTCAAAAAAGTGGTCGCCTGGCGTCCTGGACGCTAAAAAGTCGCCATATGTCGCCTAACGGCAACTCTGAATAAGGGTTACAATGAAGACAGTCTCCAGAGCAAAAGGTAGGCAATTGTATGGCACAGATTCAAGTCTTAATTTTTACTCCTTTTTTATATCCTATTCTAAGGGTTTAAGTTAAGATACAGTTTGTAACACAGAGAAATAATTGAGATAGATATTGGTGATCAGTATCAGTAGCGCCGAAGATTTAGCCATGTCTGTCCGTCTGCCCATATGTCCGCATGTTATCACTTTCCTTGCCTTAAATTTTAAGCTAGAAGGATAAAATTTTTATTTATTCATGGACTTTTGATTATATATCTGAACTTTTAAGAAGAAGAAGCAGTACAAGTGCACAAATTTTTGAAATCCGCCCAATGACACATCCACTATCATAACTTCACTATTTTACATGAAATCGAAAAATTTTGTTTGAACCAAATAGTTAGACATTCGGATTGTCTACAATTCACCCATACATTATCTATAGCTACGCCCACTTTTTGGGGACATTTTCATTAAAAAACAGATTTTGGAATTTTTTTTGCAATTACATCCTAAACGTTCGAAATTATCGTTGTAATTCGGAAAAAAAATGCAGTATGCCACGCCCACTTTATTAGAGCTACATAGACTGAAGGATAGGGTATTAAACGATCCTTTCCAATCAAACAATAGAGTTATAGAAGTCGCAGTTCAAAATCCCGGAATTGATCATTCAATTGGCCGTTTCATTTGTATGATTTGAGGCCTCTGGACTTTATTCTTTGGGGCTATGTAAAGTCTATACCTTTAGGAAACCTCAGGACCAACATTGATCGCCACATTACTGGCATATCGTCCAATTTATAAGAAAAAGTTATAGGAAATTGGGTTCAGCCCATTCACTCGTGCAGGCATTTTCATGGAGGAATGGTCCTTAACCTGATAGTACCTTAACCTAAAATAATTTTGATATATCAAACATAAGTTGGTTTTATTTATGAAACAAAATGGGGTACTCTGAATGAAATCCCTCTGTAATAAGGGTGTTTTTTTTTAACCCAGTACTTACTTCAGACAGTTACATCTGTCAAACCAATTGTCAAATTGTAAACTGTCAGTGTCATTTTTATTCAATAATCTTTGAATAGTTTGCAATTTTATCGTGATGACATATACACTTGAACAACATTACCAAATTTTAGAAATTCGGTTCCAAAATTATGGTTCTGTGCGCCAAACTTATAAAGCACTTGTACCATACATATTACAGCCTACCTAATCGACCATCTGAGACTGCTACTCACCGTATTGCTGACCGTTTTCGCACAAAATTTTCTTTGATGCACTGGCACCGCACGCACAAAAAGAGTGCGTACTGAAGAGAATATTGCATTCGTTCAGGAGACTGTCCAAATTTATCAATTCGACGTTGTTCACAACAGCTTGGTCTTTATCCATCCACTTTATGGATTATTATACGCAAAGATGTTGGTTTGAAGGCTTACCAGAATGACCATCGTTTGTGTCTTAGATCTTAGACGTTAGACGTCAGATGTTCTCTGCCCAAACTCAAGCACCTATTATGACGATTTGTGGATTTCTGGAACATTATTGGGTTTGATATAGCTGACCCCATGTTTTGACAGAAGATGTGCAACACTGTCAGATGAATGTTAACTGACACTCTTCAATGTTTCGATCAATGGTTGTCTGAACGCCAGAAAAGCAGAAGAAACAAATTCGACGACTTTCTTCCTCTTTAACTCTGAAATGACAATGCCTATGTTGTTTCTCCCAACATTTGTCTCATGAACCATAATCCAATGTCATCTAGTCTCTCATGACAGAACTCTCTAGGCTACAATTGGAATAAATTTTTAGAATTCTCTATATAAAATTAGGCAAAAATATATTTTCTTGAATATAATTAATAAATTTTGAAGGCTTGGCCCAAAACTGACGACTGACCACAAATGAATATAAAATCAGCGACCTTGATGCGGCATTTATTAATGGTGACATTCTGTCTGAGATGATATTGACTCATTGTTTTTTATTGACTTATTGTTTTGTTCTGAGATGATGTCATTGGTTTAGATGTTGTTTTGATACTTTGACCTTAATAGGCTTTGGTCAAGTTTTCTGATCCTGGTATAGTTTTCTATGATTTCCAGTTCTATCTCCGTTTTATTTGATATTTCTACATTGCGTTGATCATTAACGATTGTTTTGCGGTTCAAGGCAGAGTCATCGTACATTGCTTCCATATGACTCACGTCACTCAGTCATGTGATGTTTATTGTCTTTAATTCGTCTATGACTACATCAGAGTCGTTAAAGAAGACCATAAAAATCATTATTGTATGTTCTTCTTGAAAAGGCAACCCTTATTTCCAAGAAGGAGTGACTGAAGTCAAAATATTCAATTAGAGGTGAAAACTTTCACATTGGAGAATGGAAACTTGCCTTAATTTTTCCTTAACTATGTATGCCTCGGTGTACTGAATCTTATCTACTTTTAAGCGTAGGTACTTAAAAGCGTAAAAACAATACAATACTACACTAGGACCCTGAATATGCACTGGGACCTATGTATAAAATCTATTGTACTTACTTAGTGATAAACCAGAAGTTATGTATATTGACAAGCTCTTGATAAACCTCAATATAGCTTTAGGTTCTATGTTGCAAGTCTTCAGCGTTCTTTCCCTTGTCGTTCCTTGTCGTTTAAGTGCCATGATTGCCCTTAGAATCGAACTTCCTAGAGAACTGCAATATCTTGAGCAAGGTTTTGAGAACGGGTATGATCAAGATTGTCTGTATATTAATAAAGACACAGAGGGTAGTTTTTTTTGCAGTGATTTATGATTGGGTAGGAATTGAACGACAGTCTCAGACGAATTTGCAGGTAGACAGGTAAATTTATTTGCATACTGAGAACCATGAGTAAGGAACGTATCCCTTACGTTGTGGTTGAATGTTTTCGAGAAAATAAAGTTTTCAATGTCTGCTTTGCCAGCTTCGGTGTTCCCCCTAGCCTTGGGCTTGATCTAAAGGTACTGATAACGGAGGAAAATCAGTACCTTTAAATCTTGTAAAGTAAATCTTGTCTCTGTTGTTAGAAGCGGGAAAAGATGGCTTGATTTAAGTGGCGAAAATGTGACTAACTTAATACAGAACTGACTTGAGATGGCTACGACACTTAGTTCCTTTATAAACTACTCCGCTACCTGCATTGATTCTTGTCTGCGTAACAAAGCAGCTAAACGAACTTGGTGATGATAATTTTTTTAATTTATGGACCTACCTGTGCTCCAGACCGTGATTGAAAAATTACATGATAACACATCTTGCGCAAAATCCTGTAGACTTTAGGAAAAGTTTTCTTATTACATGACAGATTGGCTTTTTTGAGATCAGAATGATCTTAAACAGATTTAAAGTCGATGAATAGAGGAACGACTTGAAATCCGTTGGTCTTTTAAAGGATCAGTCTTAGTGCGAAAATATTTTCTATTTTTTATTTGCTAATTCGAAAGCTATACTTAGAGGTATTCGCCGAACAGTGCCGCAGAATGTTTTGAGGCCCAAAGACATTAAGTTTGGATAGGACCGTAAAAGATACGATCTACTTATCTACCTATACCTACCTACGTAGTGAAATGCCTTCGTAGTTTGCGCCCTATCATCCATCCACTTTTAGATACCAAATTACCTTTGCTCCTGCAGATATTTATTTTATACCCAATTGTTAGCCTGCTGCTAGTTATTTCTGTAAGGTGAATGTTGTAATCCTTTATTGATAGAATAGTACAGAAGTTCTGGTTGGAGTTGTTGTGCATTTTATACTAATTTCATTATTGGAGGAGGGCATCAGTCTTATATTACATATTTCCGTTTAAGAAAGAGGACATACTTGTACTTTGTATTGGTAATGCAAAAATGGGTTTGACGACGTCTTTTGTGACAGCCAATATGTATAACCTACACGTAATCATGGTCTGTAAGTCAATACTTTTTGGACCTTAAATTTTCAGCTGAAACCACATGTCTGCAAGATTTATTCTTGATCCAGCACAATGGACCTCCTCTAGTCTAAGTGCATCTTCCCATCGTGGGCCGATCTTAACCAACCAACATGTCTGCAACATTAATACCTTCCAATTGAGGTACGAAAAAGTTAGTAATCATGTCTTTGTACCGCTTACCGTTGACTGTAACGTTCTGACCAAAATTTTGAGTACATATGGACTAATGATTCCATCGGTCCATAAAGCGCACCAAACGGTGGATGTAATAGTGGATTATCATCGCTCCAACTGCAGTTGCTGTACAAGTTGACTCTAGTATGCACGTAAACCAAGCCCTATACGCAAAATTTTCCATAAAGTGGATGGACACAAGTTTAATTGTTGACCACGATGACGAATTGACACATTTGGATCATCATCAACACTACGCTGCACACAATCACTTACGGGATGCTTATTATCTTTTAGAGTAAAAGTATTGCGAAAACGATCCATAATTTCTCGATTATAAAATGCACGTAATGCCCCATGAGTTTGTCGAATTGAATCATGTTTTCCAAAATAAATTTTAACAATTTGCAAACGTTGCTCCGGAGTGAGTATTCATGTTGAATTGCCAAACCAAATTAACCTCAAACCAACCGAGAACTGTCAAATCGACTGTCCCAGAAAACAGTGTTGCCAATTTTAAGTCTCCGTTTCTAAAAAGAACACCCTTTATACATATGTAAGTACATAAATAGTTACGCAGTGTACTATTCTATGCTCGATGGGTAGTAATTATATCACCGGTAGACATAGAATTTCTCCTTCAATGGCGTTTCATACTCACTGCACATTTTCTCAATAGAAATTCTCGGTAAACAACAAGCTACCAGCTCAGCGTTAGCACAAAAGAACTCAAGTCATTCAAGAGCGCTACACCGTAATCTTATCGGTATACTCGTACATACATACATATATGCATGCAGTTTGATCTGATCATAGAAATAGATTTTTATTTCGATTGTACATAATGTATTTTCTTTACAAACAAAGTAGAGTAAACACACCCCAACTAAGCGTGGTCCATTTTTAATGTCTGTTCCTAAATGAAAGATGGATGACAGGGCAGACGTTTTTTCAAAGGACGTCAACATAAACTTCTGATTTAACTTTACTTTCTATGTATATACATATGTATTGCAGTGTTTTTTTTAGACCCAAATAGATATGTTCATACATATGAACCTACATATGTTATGTATAAGTATGAATGTACCTACATGCACCTCTTCTTGCCTTAAAAAAAATGGCTATTCGGAGAATAAGATACAACCATAAACTGTACAAGTGCAATAGCACCTTCTACTACTTTAGCCGACAAATTGTCACAGAGCATCCTTCGCTATCATTAAAGAATTTTTCGACTAGTTTGTACAAATGACAGTAACATCATACGACAATTACAAACTGTAAGTCTTTTCACTAAAAACAAAAAAATGTAATGTTCCTTGAAAGTCAACAGGAAATAACATTTTAATTGGAGGCGAAAGGTTTCTAGATGATCTTTGCGCCGACTTTACATTTTTTTTTATCTGGCCTTCCTTTTCGTTTTTTATCAAACTCAGTCAAAATCTAATCTTATCTAATCCCTGTTTGCTGTGTGCGTAATTAACAAGGTCCCCCCGATAAGTAACCTACTCAGCCAGCACCAGTGAATTGTTTTTATTTACATTTCTCTTTCGCAAGAATATCGTAGCTGTTGCTTGAAAGTCAAATATGTATAGAAAAAGAAATAAGCTAACTAACAGATCCACCCCCAAATAATTCCAGCCCCCAAAATCCATCGCAGCCACCCTCACTATCATCGACCACTCGAAACATGGCCTTGAGAGCGAAAAGTTCACCAGCCGTCCGATATCTATTTTTAACCCTCCACTCACAAAAACGCAAAAAAATTATGAATATTAAATAAACCTAATCACAAGAGAATAACGCACATTTAAAATAAAAAATAAAAAAAAAAATTCAAATAAAAAAATGACGGAGAAAAAATTAGAAACGGGGAAAAAAAAATACAACGAAATTAACAAACATAAAAAAAAAACTAAAACCATAAAACGTTTGGCCTTTACGTTTCATCGCTCTGTATTCGCACCCCACCTGCGTCACCCAACCCCACATCGGCGACCACCACCAGTTCCAGTGTACTACCACCGCCCCATTCACACCCTCCAGCTGCGCCGCGCCATCTCTGTCTTTTGGCGATGTGTTAGCGCAAAGTTTTAATTCAATATTTTGTCAGCGAGAAAAATAAACTTTTTTTCTTTTTTGTTTTCTTTTATTCTTCGTTTATTTTTCGGTTCTTCTTTTGTGTGTGTATTCTGCTCCAGTGTAAAAAAAAAAAGAAGAATTTGGTTACGCACTCCCACTTGAAAGTTCATTGCGTGAATGTGTAGGGAGGTTTCTTTTACTACCCTCTACGTACGCACACACACACACACTCAGTTGCCGTTTGTATACGCGATAATAAAACAAACATAAATAAAGAAGAACAAAAAACAAAAAAAAAAAAAACAGCCAAAACGCACAAACACAACTATTATTCGATTCAAGGACGCGTTAAACATCATCAGCCGTTTAATAGCCTTTTTTCGGTTTTCCTTTGGCGGCCTATACGTTTACTCAATGCCGCGCTCTTTCTTTGGGGCTGTTGCTCTCTTAAAGTTGAAAGCTTTCAATTTTCAATTCTGCTGTGCCTAATATTCGTGCTTTGTATTTTTTTTTTTGTTTTTTGTTTTATCAGCTGCTCTACACACTTGATTTGTATTCCTTGATATCTCTTTCTTTTTTTTTTATGGACCATTTGACCAAATTGATTTTCTTTCTTCTACGTTTTCATTTTCTATTCTCTATTCAGTTGGTGTAAGGAAGAGTGGGTATAAAAAATCGCTTGAATGGAATGTTTTGTTAGTGCTTTTGGTGGTGAGTTCATTACCATTGGCCAAGAATAAGGTGGGGTCCAGGAGAGGTATATAGAAAAGAAAAACTTGAAAATGGAGATCTTGGTTTTGGTATCACCTGTGAATTACCATTGCCAGTAGGCTTTTTATCATTTTTATTTTCATTTTTTTTGTTCTTTTTTTTGTTTTGTTTGTGATTTTCGGTTTGTTTATCCATGCTATTGTTGTTTTTTTTCTTTTTCTTGTCGGTGGTTGTTATTATGCGTCTATCTTCGGGATGTGAATTGTAATTCATGGATTTTGGGTTAAAATGGATTAAGGCCTTTGTGTAGGGTTAGAGAATAGAGAGTGAAAGTGTTACCTATTTGTGTGGAGAGATTGTGAAGAGTTAGGCCGATTATTAGCCAGTTTAAGGAACTCATCGGCAGAGGTATATATGTATGTACATTTATCACATTCAGCATTGAGCACTATTTCAGAGCAATGTTCTTCGTTTAAACTAAAGTCGATGCAACCACTCATGAAACACAATAACATTCAAATGTCATCCACGGAAACGCCTGCATTCATGACCATTTGGCGTTTGATGTTGGCCCTGGGGTTGTCTAAATTATCTGTCTTATTGGCAATGGACTGAACAGAGTCCCAAGAAGAAAAGGTCCAGAAGCGTCAAAGCGCAAGTACTGGGCGGCCAATCAACTGGTCCATTTCTAGAGATACGACGGTCACCAAACTTCGACTTTTTTAGCTCATTTGTTTGGCTAGGTGTGTATCATGTGGCACTGTGTAGTTGAAACCACATATGGCTCAAGTTGACCTCTTCCAATTTATCCCAAAAATCATTGGAGGAAGAAAAAGCCCTCCAGTGAATTCTGGGACTTCTATTACTTGGACTATGAAATTGCGTTTGTTTTCGTGGTCTTGGATAGGTCCTTTCACCTTACGAATGAAATAATCCATCTAACCAAGGATTACCATATCGACATGGAATTCAATATAATCAAGAGTCTTCTGCATCATCTTGAAAGTGTACTCACTGCCAACCAACTATTTGCGAAGACCGACAGTAACCTGAAGACACGACGTGAATTCAAATTATCTGGTTTTAGCTGTCGTTTTTGTTCTCGCCGATACCCCAAATGGAAGGACTAATTACTCATAACTTTATGTCACATCGACAGTGTTTCTTAATCTGGTAGTCAGATCAACTGACAGGCAAGCAACCTCCAACCAAATTAACCATTTTGCCATCAGTCGCCGTTTTAGAAGTAGTCTTCTCTGACGACCGAAACAGACGAGGAGTGCACATGGGGTTGGCACGAGATCACCACCTTATGATAGCTACTGTCCAATTAATTACGCACTGCTGCCGTTCGAAGATCCAACGGCATGAAAACGCCCTGGTTCAACATTGACCGATTGAGATATCCCACAGTGCGCCAAGAACTAAGGGACCATCTCTCATGTGGAGTGGAAACAGTGCCCGCCACCGCCACAACTGCCCGCCACCATCCAAGACCATTGGTGTGCTGTGAAAACTGTTTTCACACCAGGTGCTGAAAGGATTGTCGGTCGATCGCAAGGAAGCCATAGAACGTGGCTTTCTGAAGATACCTGGAGAAGGATCGACGTACGAAAACGGATAAGAACTAAAATCATAGCAACTCCAGCAGAAGGGAGGATCGAGCTAGAGTCCCTATATCGAATGAAGATGAGAGAAGTGCAGCGTAGCGTGCGACGTGGTAAGAAATTGCCGAATTCGCACATCAACCCCCAGTAAAGAAGAGATCATTAGGACTTGATGGCATACCCTCGGAGCTTTTTCGAGTTGCGCCAACTGCATCGACTGAACTACTGTTCCCACTTGTTGGGAGAACCTGGGAAGCCGAGAGTTTTCCGGATGAGTGGAAGAAGGGATTGATCGTCAAGCCCCTAAAAAAGGCAACTTAATGCAGTGCGAAAATTGGAGAGGTATCTGCGTGCTACCTAGCTAGAAATATCCTGGAGCGAATCAAAGAACACCTCGACGACACGCTCGACGCTGAACAAGCAGGTTTCCGCTCTGGATCCTCCTGTGTCGACCACATCAACACTCTGCGGATCATCATCGAGCAATGCGTTGAATATCGATCACCACTACACCTGCTGTTCATCGATTTCGAAAAGGCGTTTGATAGTGTCAATCGGGAATGTATTTGGCTGGCCTTGCGCTGGAGAGGCATTCTTGATAAATTAATAGCTATTATCAAGGCTACATACGATGGATCCACATGTCACGTTTTGCACAGAGGAAGGCTGTCTGAGGAATTCGAAGTCCAAAGTGGGGTTCGGCAAGGCTGCATTCTTTCACCAATATTGTTTCTATTGGTGATAAGCGATGTGCTAAATGCGGCTTTATCGACGGGAAATGGAGGAATTCGATGGACTCTTACATCCGAACTCAAACACCTCGACTACGACGACGATGTATGCCTACTGTCCCACAGAATAATGGACCTTCACCAAATGACAGCAAATGGGGAGAGAGAAGCTAACATCGTTGGGCGGAAAATTAACTCGGCAAAAACAAAAATGATCAGCCTAGGACCGAACTCATCAACTCATATATGCATTGCTGGACAAACGGTTGAGAGAGTGGAGAGTTTCCAATACCTTGGGAGTATTGTCTCAACTGGCGGAACCGAACTGGATATAGACAGCTGAAGAGGGAAAGCAAAATTTGCGTTTGCTATCCACAATTTGGCGTAGTAATGCAATTAGCTTAAACAGCAAACTACTACTGTTCCGTTCCAACATTGAATCTGTCCTGCTATATGGATGTGGTACCTGGAGAGTGACCGCTACTATCACGAGGAAGCTGCAAACGTTCGTTAATAGGTGTCTACACAACATCTTAAGGATTTTCTGGCCACACCGTATCTCTAACGAACAGCTTTATCAGAGAACGAGTAATGAACCTATAGGCACAACCATACAACGACGAAAGTGGGAGTGGATTGGTCACACTCTCCGAAAAGGTGACAGGTCCATAACTAACCACGCGATGTAATGGAACCCGCTTACTCAGGATGGCAGAATACACGGCGGTCTCAGAAGTACATGGCGCAGAATAGTCGAGAAGGAAGCTGAGGCACAATTGCTAGAAACCGCACACGATGTCGCGTAGGCGTTGTAGAGGCCCTAGGACCAACAAGGGGATACAGGACATAAGTAAGTAAGTAATATACATATGTACATATGTATGTACTCAAAAAAGCAAGCTAGTACTTCAATATTTACTCAGCATTGCCAGATAAATATTGCACTCGTTGCCTTGTTGGTAACCTTATTTAGGTGGAATTTCCAGGAACGTTTTTTGTTTTCGCTTCTCTGGACAGATCAATTGGGATGTTTTCCAGTGAAACTTCTCTAAAATCGTGTTTTCGTTTCCTGGAAACGGGTACAAGGACAGGTCTTATTTCTGCATCACCCCGAAGTTAGGTTAAGGACATTTTGCATCAAAGGGCATTTGGATAAAAAAATCATCTGCATAACGTTGTACTCTGTGAAGGAGGAAGAGCACACCTCTTTGCGTTCATTCTCTCGTGGCTATGATTATTGTACTATTACAGAATATTTCAGTAATATACATCGAAAAAGTAGAAAAGTACTAAATACTATGTAACAAACAAACGACAGCTCTGATGACACATATTCTCTTTAATGACAAGCGGGTCTCTCTTTAAAGGTCTACATATATCGCAAAGGTCTGTCCAACAGACACACTTTGCATAATCGTAACGCAATTACCATATGTAAGCTTCAGTCGATCTGTTGCTAACCAACAATCTATAAACCTAGTCTCAGTTGAAATTAAAAATTCGTAAGGTGTACCTTGACTTAAGTACCCACTGACTTACATTCAATTTTAGATTTCAACACTACATTCTGATTATTAAATCCACAAATACACCCATGTGTTCTGTATAGACTAGACATTGGCACTAATTATTGTAATTATCATCTGACGCCTTTAAGTTCTAAAAAAAAAAAAAAAAACAAAACTTTATGACGTACATTATTTTTTTGTAGCAAAACTCTGAATTACTATGCTGACCTTAGCCTAGCACTTGGTTTCAAAGATAAAACAAAAAAAAAACTGATTTTGTATTCTCCCATTTAAGACGACGACAAGGGAGCATGGGACAAATAAAACCGAGTCCACTTTGCTCCTAATGCTGATCAAGTTAACGACATGACGGTCTACTTTTTTTTATAACACTGACAAATCGCCTTCTTGATCGCTGACAGCATACAATTTACCTCTTTTTTTTTCTTGTTTAAATAAAAAAAATAAAATAAAAACAACAATCCGATAGGCGAACTGTAGAATATGGTTTTGAATCAACACTCTCGGTTAGGTTGCCAAACTAATGGCTTGAGACTCACATTGGTCTTTAAATGCTGCAATAAAATCAATGTTTATGGATGCCATGGAAATGTTGTTTCTGTAAAATGTTGGTGTTTTCGGTTTTAATATTCTTTCGGTCCATCAACAACTTGACAATAAAATAGCAACTTAATAAAACAAATTTCAATACATAGTATATTGATTTTTTTTTTATTTTTTTATTTTCAGCTTAAGACACAATAACAATTAAATTGCTGCCATAAATCAATAAGAAATATAGTGAATGAAAGAAGAAAAAAAAAAAAAAAAAAAACAAAGAACGCTCTTCAACGAAAAAATAGAGAAAGAAAAAATTTTTTATACCAATTTTGACCAATTTCGAAGCGAGTCGGACGAAGTATATAGCAGGATCTAATTAAGTCATAATCACAGGCAAATACACACACCACACACACAGATCCAAAATGAATCAACACGGTAAAAATCAGAACATAATCATAATCAAACAGATACCAATTAAGCGAGAACTAATGCCAAATCAAATAATCAGTGCAATAAAATGCGAGAGTAAACCCGATGGCAATCGGGTTATAGTAACAGCAACATCTGTTGGAACAGCGGCAGGCTCCGCAGGTACATCGATGCTGCCACGGCAACTGTTAGCGTCGGAAACAGCGTCCACTGGGGCGACCGCCAAAATGCCACACATACTGACTGGTGCGACACCCAGTTCAGTGACCACACTGGCGGTATTGACACCGGCTGCTGCGATAGCCAGTGACACAGCGATATCACCGGTGCTTTCAACTAAATCATCATCGACATCGACCACATCGGATGCGGAAACATCGGCGGACATGATGGCCAATGTGTCGGACTATTCGGATAACCAGGGCGATGATAAACTATTAAAGTGAGTACATAGATGTTTGTATATAACCATAGCTTTTCAGTTTGTGGGTTGTACCAAACTATTAACATGAAAGGACATGCTTTGAATACGTTGTGTATCTACACACCTTTATAATGTAAATTCATTTCAGATTTCCTAGAATTTCGTTTTCAGGTACATCTATGTTTCTTTAGATTAGTAATGTAAATGTCTGATGATGGAGTACGTTAAATAGTCTGCAGGGTGGTAGTTAAAGTAAAACACAACTCTTTAAATTAAATGTGATGGGTCCGCCTTAAAGACCATTGAATTTTGAAGTTCAGTTCATAACTGTATTTATCCAGGTCCTTCAATGGAACGATGTATGTACATGTGTCGGTGTATTTTATTATTATTGCCAGGTTACCAGTAGTTGAACCTAAGATTGGGTAAACTTTGGTGAGGCATCACTTGGACAGACAAAACTTTTTTTTTACAAATCCTTCTCTATTGATAAGTATATTGAAGAATCGTTATATCTACTGATATTTATCATATTATTCCAGTCTCAATTTCTAGGATTTTTTTTTGTAATACAAAGGGTATCATTAGCCAAAAATTCGTGCTTCCTAAATGTGTTCATATATTTATTTCTAGAACTTACGCCATCTGTACTAGTTTAGTGTAAGACATTCAGAATAAAGTTCAGAACTGTCCCTGTAGTAACGGACGAAGATGTTATATCTCGGATATCAAAGCACTTTGTTATCGTAATACGATCTGATCAATTTTTGGGATAAATATGTCAAGCTACAGACACCCGCGCTCTTAATTTTTTTTCATTGGAAGTGTAAGGGTGCTTTTAGCGACCAAAGGGTAGTGATGCGAATATGTATATGTATAAGAGCACAAGCGTGCTCACGTTAGCCTATCTATCTATACTATCGACTCCTACTCTACACCCCCATATTGGTGGCTACTGGGTGTATAGTACCTCGACTGAATATTGGCCAATCAACCCGTTTGAATGGTTGTTGGTGGTAGTAGACGAGAGAGTGGAAGGAGTGTTTTCTCTTTAAGGCACTTCCTCTTGATTCGGATGGCAGCGGACGTATTCTCTAGACGGAATCAACGCTGGCGTCCACAGTTCCAGTCAGACCGAACTATTTAGTTTATAACTTCGATAAATTTGAATCCCAGGTCTATCCATTACTGAAGTACGGTGGCGGAAAAGAGTTGGTGGCGGATGAACCCTTAATGGGTCAACATCAGCGCTAATATCCCCGAAATGGGTTATTGATCCCAGAAAATCTGGCCCCTCGTCCAAGTGAGTATTAAAGGGAACTAGTCCTACCCTGGTTGCGGGTTGTGCGAAGGAGTAACTTCCCGACCATGTAAGATATACGTAGTTTCAAAAACCACTAGCTTCGGATACGAATAGATTCATTGTTGCTGGCCCTGACGACCTTCGGATCTGTACGTAAAATGTTCGAACGCTTAACAGACCGTGTGCAGGCGAAGAATTAGTAGAGGCCCTAGACTGCTATAAAGCAGATATCACCGCCACCCAGGAAGTGCGATGGGATGGGACGGGCAAACAAAGTATGAAAAACTGTGATATCTATTACGGTGATGGCTATAGAGAGCAGCGCTTATTCGGATATGGATTTGCCATACGTGGCAGACTTAGGCAAGGAGTCTTAGGCTTTCGCCAAGTGAACGAAAGACTTATGACGATCTGTATAAAGGCTAAATTCGCCAATGTTTCTAAAAGCTCCTCGACAAAACTTACGAGCAATGTCCTAAATATGACGTTAGAATCGTATTAAGTGAATTTAACGACAAGGTATGAAAGGAAGACGTCTTTGGTACGACGATTGACAAGAATAGCCTTAAAGACAGCAGTGTACCAACTCAATGGCGTGTTGATTATTTCTTACCATAGCAGCTGTGTACCCGATGCTAGTGAATGTGAACATAAGTTTCTCTAGTGGAGTGACCAACTTGATTAAGAAAACTTCGCTGCAGGACGAAACGTCACAATAGTAAGCACACGGTTTCCTCATCTTAATATTCACAAATGGACACGTCGGTGCTGAGAATATGACGAAGATCATCATCGATCTGTCAAGCAGAATGAATCATTCAACATAGATGATGATAGCCACAATTTCCGACCACCTGATCAAAGAGAAGTAAGGATACCAATATCCAAGTTAAAATCTAACAAGGCTGCTAGACCTGATGGCGTACAAACCGAGTTATTCAAAGCAGTGACTTGGTAGAGAGTATACACCAACTTATCCCTAAAATTTGATCAGACGAGTGATGAGTGGAACCTCTGCATCATTTGCCCGATCCACAAGAAAGAGATCTTTGAAGTGTGCCTGTTACAGAGGTATTAGTTTCCTTAACACCTGAAACTATTCGTCAACACTCTGATCGGCCCCTATGAGTGTGGTTTCAGGCCAGGAAAGTCCACAGTCGATAAAATTTTCACACTTCGACATATCCTGGATAAAACCTAAGAGAAAGATTTTTCGTAAAATTTTCGGTCCTGTTTGCGTTGACGGGCTTTGGAGGAGGAGATTCAACGACGGACTACAGGAGCTGTATAGCGACATCGACCTAGTCCAAAAAAAGCGCACTAGAGTGGTTTGTTGAGAGTGCTTTCGGCCCACTGCGAAATAGCATATGCGTTCGTAGTTCGTTAAAGGTTGGTGTCGCATGAATATCTGACTTTTTTTTATTGTGCCAAACTGCGTGAGATTTCTTTTAGTATGTTTAACTTAGATGCTGAATCTGCCTATATGTACATACCTCATCTTAATGATTTCATGAACCAAAGCGAAGTATTATTGCGAAGCGGCCTCAATCTCCTCTGAGGTTTTCATTACCTTCTGTTGTGCAACAGATTTTCAAGGATGGCTCGAAAACTAATCTAGATTTCGGTGATAGTGTCATCAAAATAGGGCTACACTTAGCCAAACATAAATCTATCATCCAAGTGGAAACGTATGTTATTCTAATAGTAACGTGCCATATTAAAGCATATTTTGTCTATGGTTTGTCTGGAGCGGCAAACTTCAACGAGAGCGGCAAAACTCAGGGGAACATTTTTTTAAAAGCTGAATTTCTGTCGGATGTGCTTTACCCATTGAAACCTAGGTATAAGTTTTATAAATGAATACAATTTATCAGTAACTTGCTATTGTACGAAGTCTTCGAGATCCTACCAAAATCTGTATTGGAAGACCAAGTAAAAAGACGTTATCACGCAAAGACACTTCCATCTTCCTACCTTTTGTGGTTGTAGAATTTTCATCAAATATTTCATCGAGAGGCAGACTTTAGCTTTAGGTTGTAGCCTCTTGTACGTCATATTTTCGACTGACTCTATATTGGTTGGGCCATAGAGTTTGTCGTCTTGACCAAACTTGGGGAAAGCATCCGAGGCCTGAAAGATATTGAAGCAAATACAATTTCTTTTATATCCTTGATCCATGCATCTATGACGATTCTGTGCACTTATGTATGTCGACTCTTGCCTTTGTTGGGAAAATATCGTTTGGTTGTTGTTGATGTCATGGTTTGTACTTTTGTAGTGCGTTGTAGAAACTTGCTCAAGAGGGGCTACATTTAGCGCGTTGATTCTGTATGCTGCCTTCATCTTTCTCCTGCGAAAATTTGCTCTCATGAAATCAATCTATACATACATATGTATGTATTTGGGACCCCTAGCGCTGTACGCTACAGAGTTTGTCTAAAAAATAGCATTGCTTCTATAATGATTCCAAGGTACTTTAACTTTGTCTTGAAAATTAAGGCGTGATCGCCGATGTTTATGGGTATATTCCTTATGAATCTTTTACTGAAGTTAAGTACTACTTTTGCTTTTGCAAGTTATAGACCTGGGCATGTCAGCCATTCTCGAACTATTATGATATATTTGATGGAGTTATACTCCAACTTTTCCAGGAGTTTGTTTACCACAAAAGGGAAGCTTGCATAGTCTCGAGGAAGACTTCCTGAAATGTGGTACTATCTGGTATATTACATTGGCACTGTATTTTTGATTCATAATCATCTGCATGTACATAGGTACTGGTTTAGTGCCCACATAATCTGCTTCTAGGTTTCGATGTTGAATGTGTTTTTGATGTGCCATACTCGTTTTTCAGCCTCTTTTTTGGGAAAACTTGTGACACCTTTCTGAGTACTTAATCAATGGTGCCACATAGAACTGCGTATATTTTGGTTGTAAGTCTTCCTTACTGATCTGCACAATAGTCGCGAGATGCTTTCAGAGAACCACTTCTAATAATTTGTACAAGTCATTGTATGAAAGAAATGCTTCATAGCTCAAAAATATGCCTGTCTAGATAATGCAACAATTATAAACAAGCGCTCAGAACATATCAATCCACAACCTTCCACCCTCTGTGATAGTGTCGCATCGCACTGAATTAAATAGAATCTCCCATTAATTTACTTGTTCGTCAAATTCCCAATGGAAGAATATGCCATTTAGATTATCCCTGCATACATTATCATTATAATAATCTTTGGACCCAGAGTAACAGAGTTTTTTTTTAATGTTTCAACCAACCATAAATGACATCCCTCTTTATAGCTTGTAATGTTAAAGATTACATATACTGCACGACCTTCTACATGAATTATGCACGAAACAGTACTCTTTTTGTTTCATGATAATTCCCTTCATGAAACCGAGAGTATTACTCTGCTTTCCGACCTAAAAGTTCGGCCTACACATTGTTGTATCATTTCGAACGGAGAATTAATCGTGTTCCTCGAATATTTTGTAATCCACCTCAAACTAGAAGAAACGAAAAAAAAAACCAAAAAGAAGCAAAGAAACAAGAAGACTAAGAACAAACAATGAAACGGTGAATGCTCCTTAAATATTTACACTCAATTGTCATTTATTCTGGGGCGTTAAACAAAATTATATTTTGTGTGTGACATACAACGGCCGGCTACCCCTCTGAACCACCAGCCACCTACACTATGTACAGTCTTCTCGATTCTCTCGTTTAACAAGAACTTTATCACGTCTCTTATCACTTGTGCATACAAGAACCGTCGTGTACACATAATATCAGCGGGTACTCTGTTCCCCCAAATCGACGGTAAATAATGACGCACTTTAGGGGGGGAAATAATAATCCCCCCCTCCATACTGTTATAAAGAATCCAAGACAAGACAAGACACTTTGGTCTGGTATATGTATATTTTCCAGCGCAATGGAAATTTCTGAAACAAATGTCAAAGGTTAAAGAGGCAAAAACTTAGGGGTGGGGAGGGGAGAATAATACGGAATCTGTCAATCTCATTCCTTAGATTCGAACAATCGAAGGTAATTAAAAGTCATTTGCACGTTGGCCAATATAAATTGATTAATTCATCACCGCCACCCACCCACGCCTGTCAAATGTTGATTCTACGTGAAAGTTCAACTAAATCCAATCAAATAAACACCGTCCTTGAGTATCCAGGGGGTGGCTTCTAAGAGCACACGGGGTAGTTTAAGAGAAGCCCTACTATTATGCGCTCTCACTTTCGTTGTAAATGCGATTGAGATACAATGTCAGTGTCAATGCTTTTCTGTCTGTCTAACAACTTTGTTGGTAGAAAGCTTTTTTTGTTTATTTGGTTTTTTTTTTCTTTTTGTTTCTCTCACCCTGCGTTGCTGGGTGGTACCTAAAAGTTTGTAAGCTTTACGATTTCCCCTTCGAAAAGAGATTTGAGCAAAGAGCAAAGACCTCTCCCTCTCTCTCGGTGAACTACGCAACATTACGCATTAAGTAATATCCCATCAAAATTTTTTTAGGCTGTTCCGGTCGACAAGAGGGTGGTTGGGGTGGACATTAAACGATAAAAATAAGGCAAGGTCAGTGTTTTTTGTTTGGATTTCCCTTGAGTTAACTATACGTTCTTGTACGAGTAAATGCGACTGAATACCGCAAAAGCAAAATGAAAATGGTGTGAGATACTCGATTTGGTCGTTGTTGAGTTGTGGGTCTCTCTTGAGTGGAAATTGATTGAATTGAATGGTGTTCATGTTCACAAGAGAGCGTCGCTCGACGTGCGTGTTCACGTGTGGGTGGTTAAGTATGGATATCCTTCGAAAGTGCTCTCCCATTCTTTGTTATCTTGTTGTTACATACATATGTATGTACATACTATACTGTAGGTATAGTGTGCGTAAAGAATTTCTGTAAAATATGATAAAGGAAAGGAAACAAATACGAAGGTCGTAGAGGGTGGAATTTAAAGGAGACATTTGATTTTAATTTGATTCCAGCTTTTCAAGGACTTTTCAGTTTTTTTCTTTTTTTCTTTTTCATTTGGTTTCATTTTATTTAGAAGGAGAAAGAGAGAGAGTGTTGTGAAAATTTTTGTTTTCTCTATTATGTCCTTCGTTTCAAACTACAGATACAATAGGAAGGGAGAACAATTTTACTTAAGTTTCGTTGGTAATTAGTATTCAGTTTGTGTACTATAAGGAAGTTGTATAATAAAAAAACAAAAAAGAAAAAGACGAACAAGTTAAGATAACTGTAGTAATTTTCCTGTTCGCGAGGACTGAAAGTGGCCTTGAACTCAAACTTAGAATTCCTTAAAAGTGTTGAAGAACAATCTGAATAAATTATTTCCTTTTATTGTTTGTAACTATCCGAGGAGTTACTATAGCAATACACAATCATAAAGTTTTCTTTTTATGGATTTGCTGTCGCTTTTATGATTTGAGAGTTTTGAGATGTTTTCATTGAAAGACGGTGTAAAAAATTCCGGGCTTTGGGGTTAAATTATTTCACATCCGTCTGCAGAAGTTTTCAAGAATTTTTATGAAAACAAAAAACAAAATGTTTTTGAATTCCGCAGTAGGGCATTTGCTTTTGCCCTTTTCAAATTTTCAAATTCAAATTTATCAAAGTTCATCGGTATCTACAAGGTCAACCATTCTTTGGAGTTGTTTCAGGGGCGGCTCCTGAAAGTCTTATACATATGTACATATGTATGTTATGTACATATGTATAATATGTAATAATACTTTTTTGAAAAGTGTAGAGAAGTTGTAAGGGTTTTCCAAATCACAAAAATGTGAAACTGAAATTTTTTTTATTAAACACCACTATTTGTCTAAAAAAATAGTTTATGAGTCTTAAATTGGACAATGCATGTATGCTGTAAGAATTCTCTAAGTCTACTCTGTATACTCAAAATTGTACTCCAATGATCCACACTGTGCGCGATACATCTGTCATCTAGTAAACCTAATAACGTTGTGGATATGCCCTACACGTTGACACCTAATTGAATAAAACTCATCAATCACTTCCTGTGAAGCCTTCAAAGTTCTACCAAATTTCGTTACATCAATTTGTCTAGCCTCCACCTACCATATTGTAAGACGTCATTACGTCCAAATACAAGCTACGCGAGTGGATTCCAGGGCAATGCAATCTTTTGCAATAAAGTTTTCTTCGCCCATTCATCCAACCATTGCCACTTACTCTAAAAACAAGTAAGAAATACATGTCCACGGATTGCACATGAACACCAGTCTTGAACCGAATTCAATCTTAAACTATTCTGATCGTGCTATCTACCGACTCATCGGCCAACGCCATGCATCCAAATTGTCCACTTACTCAGTACTTATAAGTTTAGTGTTTGAGGTTGTAATTTGTTAATTGATAATATAATAATAATAATTGGATGTAAGTCCATTGCTGATGGTCACTAAGAACAAAAGTGGAAGAAGTACACAACCCTGTGGTACCCCATATGGAAATTAAAAGATATCCGTAGTTCTATCGATCACTTTTCTTGTGCAAAACGAACGAAATAGCACCTTGAGGCAGCTGTTAGAGGCTTCCTCAAAAGTCGATGTAGCGGATACGCGTTGTAATGTGACGATCAATAAGTCCAATGTGATCTATCACTATTGCTCAATTCACATGCGAAAGGTTTCCGTGACTTGTCTGACGAGAGTTGAATCTAAATGTTCTAACCCTTGTCTAGGCTATAGTCTGAAGGACACGTATACCTCTCCAGTTACTATCCATCATATTACTCTTTTCCGGGTACTTTACGTCAGTCCCTTTAATTTACTTCTCGAGGAATAGATGGTGTCACTTGAAAGAGCTGAACAGGGATGCTATTTATGCGTCGCCGTCAAGCCGTGGACCGTAAGATGAAAGCAAAGTTCATTGACATTATCTATGGTCTGTCAGTAGTAGCTGATGATGGCACTGAAAAGCACTGGTCGAAGAGAAGAGCCCTGTGGTATGCCATTTTTAATTTCAAAGTCTGGTACAGCATCGGTTAAGCCAGGAAACTTGTCACAACGTACTTGTTTTTTTTTTTTCTTTTTTAAAATATACTTGGTTTTAAGCCCAGGTTAGCCTTGGTAATCCGATTTCGGTACGCCCATCGCTCTGTTTGTATATATTTTCCTATAGTTATGTCCTGTAACTTTTCTGCCTTTTACTGACGCAGTCTCATATTTTGTTAGTTTTTACATTCTTGGAGTTTATGTAGGTAAGAACGGCTTTGTTGTTTAGAGCTATTTTGTATCGTTAGCAAGAGGCTGGTGTTTGAACTGGCTCATATCTTGATACGTCGTGAGGCTGTTGCCTTAATATTTCATATTTCATAAATTAGTTTGGCTAGTTTGTAATCTTGCAAGCTGAATTTTAATACTCAATAAATTAGGGTGAGTATTTTCCGGTATTGGAGAAAGGATGAGATAACTAGTCGATATTGGCGATATATGTTTTAGGAACTTGCTCAGTAACTAAAAGCATCGTTTGTTAGTTATTTACTGGCTATAAAGCCTTCACTCTGAGTCAGTGATTGTTGGGGCAGAATTGCTGGCGACTATGGGCTCTCAAAGTCTGTCGTTATTATATCTGCAACTAGAGCAACTTAAAATAGTTCCTACTGGCGAATGCAATACAAAGGGTGACATATACAACACGATGATCTCGTGCCATTATAACGTAAAGGTTGAAATTTTTGAAATATCGACCGATTTGGTGGAATAATCGCTGTCTGCCAGATAAGATCCAGCAGGCATTGTGCTTAAGGAACCTCGATTGCATAAGTATTGCCATTTCAGTATTCAACGCAGCGCACTCCGATTTCTACTTTTTCGTTGATAGCTACGTACTTTAAACTTTGTTTGCAAGGCAGCCACGCAGGTATGTGCCTCAAGTTCTTCCATAAAAAATTGTGTCTTAGATGCGGAGTCTTAAGTCCTCACTCCGTGTACATTAACTCATGTATCATTTCTTAGCCTATTCTCCCTTTTATTTTTGTCAGAAGATCATCCTTTATGGTATAACCAATCCATTGACACTGCCGCGTCTGATAAGCTTCAGCTAAAACATCTACAGCGATTCTCTGCGACAACTATCGATGAAGCTTTCAAATTTCTAGTAATGTAGTTAATCCTCTTCTTAATGTTGTACTTTAGTACTATATCAATGGAACATTCAAGGCTTGTTGCATAAGCTGTTGGCATTCGAAAACCAGCCTTTGACTTCCCGATTCGGATGCATACATCAATTTCAATAGATCCAGCAGATCTTAATTGTCATATGAAATGCACATATATGTATGTATGTATGTTGATATTTTCATTTAATCATGCCTAGTTCATTGTTTTACCAAAAACTCTCCGCTTTGAGCTTTATTTTTGTTTTCATGCATAGCTATCAAAAGATAAACGAATCCCCATGTGAATGGAACTTGTTTGTTTAAAAAAAAAAAAAAAAAATATGTGACGATCTTTTCGAATATTTGCGACTAATTCTTGCTTTTGTTTAAATTTTCTTTGAAAAATTTCAAAAACGTCATCGGAATGAGTGATAATCTCAATGTCGTCTCAAATCTCAACAACTAGGCAAAAATATTGTTGATAATGCTATTGGCATTGACACTTGACCTATGTCTTATCTAAAGAAGCACGAGATTTAGAAAAAAAAACTAATAGCAACGCATCTCGTGGTTATAAATGCGGGAACTGAATGGAATTTTTTACTTAAGTTACGCATTATGCAAATAGATGATAATTGACATACATTTGTATACAGTCGTAATACGATCCATACTGGATGCTCTGCAGTAACTTACCTAAATTTGGAAATTAAATAAGAATACCCATCCTATATTCTCTCTCTATATCGTATATAATTTTAAAGACTCATATATCACATTTTAATTGGGGAGTAAGTGGTTTTTCTAATGAAAGATGGATTAATACACTAAAATAAAAAGTAAAACGACTTAATGAGAGTTTGGATGTCAAGTATATCAAGTGTCCTTATCAACCTACCTTCCTTCAAGCCTACCGCAAGTTTTCTGGGAATCGTGAAATGGCAACTCCTACGCAAGTGTTATTGAGTTTCTGTTCGAAGTGTTTTACCTGATTTGTTACAGGACGGTGTATGGTAGGATGCACATTCAACTGGCAATCTTTCCCAGAGGAGGTGACTGAATAGTGTCGGAATAACAATAATGGATGCGAAAACCAAAGATATTGTGATATTATAATGTGTAATGTTCATTAAATCCAAGTTAACCAAATTCGCACTATTTCAAAAGTTTTTTTTTTGTTTTTTATGTCTTCTGGGAATATTTTTTGCATTCGGCCTGTCAATCAAGAATGATTTCCATGCCGTTTGCAGCAGTTTCCAAAGATGTTCTCTTGATTTTGGACACTTTTTTCAAATCATAATAAAGATTGTCTTAAATAGATCAATATGTTTAAGGACGATCAGAGAATCAGACGGACCAAACACAAACATCGTTTAAGTATCCGCGTCCAGTTGAAAACTTTGAACGGTAATATCACATCGATATACATACATATTATTATTTGTAGAGACAGGTTATTGCGAGACAATGTTGTGTCCACCCACTATCCCTGTGATGCTTTCTGATACTTGTCAGAATAACCTCGTTAATATCTTTGCCATGGTTTCATAAATCCAAACGTACTAAGTCATTCACCTTTATTTTGTCTTCTTGCAGATTATTTCCAACACACGTTTCATGTTTTGGTACTACGATTATCGCAATAAAGTCGTCCTTTAAGATATGTAGTCTAAATATAAATTCCCTCGTTCATGACATACCATACGAAGAAACCTAATACTGATCCCTCTGGGACTACTCCCGTGATTTTATACTCATTCGTACCATTCCCAGTGGTGTAGAGAAGAATCTATTCTTAACGTAATCAGTATCTATTCTACGCTGGAATTTAATACCCTCGTTCTATGAAGGGAGTACTTGACAAGTCTGCAGTTCATTGAGTTAAATGGACTTTTGATGTCACATACATACATACACATTACTTCTTTGTATCCCACCTCAAGTTTCTGTTCTTATATGGCTTTTTGTTTTGACTACCTAAGTCACAGTATTCCAGAGTCTATCATTATTGAACAAGTTTTAACAAAATCGTGTTGGTATTCTGCAGGTTTTTAATTTTTTTTTATCCATGTATTGTACGCTTCAGATAATAGATCCAGTATGAAATGTGGGCGTTATGATGAAGGTTCACCCTGTTGTTCACACATTAGTGAGCAATATAAGGTGAATCCAACTTCCCCAACTTCTTCTGTTATACTTGGTAGCTAATGTTTCTTTACCACTTCTAGTTTGCGTATGTGCTGCATTCTAACTATATTACCAATGGCTTCCTCAAATTAAAATTCTCAAATCATTCAAATGCGATAAATTTAAAAATAACACAAACATACATTCTCCGTCCTCATCAATTTCGATTCATAAAATTTTTTTTTAACACCATTCACCAAATAATATAATGTTCTTCTATAAAGAAAACATTTATCCCAATTAAATAAAATTTACAAAACAAAAAAAAAAAAAAAAACAATTATTATTCTAAAAATAAAAAAAACTATACACACTTTACTTGAATATAAATAATTTCCAATAAAAATAAAAGTACAAATAAATTGAGATAAAAGCAGAAACCAAAGTAACAAAAAAAAAAAAAAACTCAACAGAATAATGAATAATTCAAATGTAGATTACTATAGCACTTGGTGTAGAGCAACTAAAAAAAAATGAGAAAAAAAAGAACATCAAACCGAAAAGAAAAAAAAATCAACCTAAGATACAGTCTCTACAAAGAGAATTCTTTCAATTAATGTACCTTACGGTTAATGTAATTCCGATTCCAATTTAAAATTCTACTGAAAGAGTGCAAATAAAATATTTTAAAAAAACCCACACAAAAAAAAAAAAAAAAGAAGTCTGAGAGAAAGTCTTCTGAAGAGTGAGGGATTAATAAATCAAGAAACACGATTCAATATTACAAAACGAGAAAATATGCATTAAATATGACAGAGGATGCTCTGGCCGTGGTAGTTCATTCTGATGGATGTAGGACACGTATATTTAAAACAAAATATACATACATATGTATCTGTTCCTCATTTGGAGGATTGCTATACAGTATTGTATCGAGACTGGTAGAACTCATAAATTTACCAACAGAAGAGAAGATGAGCTTTTCCAAGCTTTACTCCCCAAAATAAACCCAAAGAAGAACTCCCTCCAATCTAACCTCGTCGTCGTAGCACTTGTGGATCGTGGCGCTCTAGTACATCGGTACGAAAGAGAGTACACTCTATTATAGAGAGTAGAGTACTATTGAACTGAATTAATTTCGTTATTATTCGTCGCTCATACAAAGTATCTTTTATGCCACAAAACCCCCTCCCTTTTAGATACTTTCT
Organism: Xylota sylvarum; assembly: GCA_905220385.1. NCBI lineage: Eukaryota > Metazoa > Arthropoda > Insecta > Diptera > Syrphidae > Xylota > Xylota sylvarum. Next base: position 127,436,075 of record LR999957.1, read on the forward strand.
AGTCTAGTTCAGTTCAGTTTGTCGTCATATTCTCTTGTTCGTCTCTCGGAGAGAGAAAAGTTGAAATCAGCTTTTTAGTCGTTTCGGTGATAACCTGCTAAACTACTTAAACAAAAAAATACACGCTATACCAGAGAGCTGCCCAAAGAGCGCAAAGTGCTGTACACGCCAAGAGTATAGAAATAGTAATACAAGCGGTCTGGCGGGTGTACTACAGATACATTTTTTTTTCTTTTTGTATTTCGATTCTTTTTCGGCACAACAACAAAACGAAAGAAAAAAAAATCAAATAATTTTTCGACGACACTCCGCCAATCATTTGAAGCCCCTTTCCGACTCAGTATACAAATTGAAATTCTGCGGATAACTGCCGCAAGAAAACAACGTCGGTTCGTCGGAGTTTTAGATTTTTGTTCAGTTTTATTCTCACCCAGTGTGTATGAGGAGAAAAAGTATCTATTGGATATATACTTAAGTCTTTTTGTTTTTTTTTTTAAATAGATCCACTGACGAATTTTCGTAGATTTATTTCGGTTTGTCTTCTATTTTTTTTTTTATTTCTAATTTTTTATGTTTTTGTATTTTTTTTTTTATTTTTTTTGCGCGAAAGCCAAAGCGCTTTTTTTGGCGGACGACTACGTGCGGTGCGATACGGTGTGATACCACGGTGCGGTGCGATATTGTGTCAATCTATTCTTCTTTTTTTTTTGGTCTTTTTAGAGAGAGGGAGAGAGTTTTTTTTTTTGATTGAGAGTCGTGGTCGGTCGTCAGTATCATATTTTTGTTGACGTTGTGCATTTTCGTTTGATACCAAAAAGCCAAAGAAATATATTTTGTATATCAAACCTCATGTGCGTTATGATTACGTTTGCTAATGTGAGTCAAGGACTTTTCATAGCTTTGTTTCGTTTTTTTCCTTCTCCTTGTCTTAAAATAGTTCAAAAGGAATTAAGTCTTTTTTTTTTTTTTCATTTCTGTTGTTCATGTGTTTGTTTTTCCCTCTAAAAATAATTCATGAGTTCAAAGTGTGATAAAAAAAATTTATTTAAAAAAATAAAGCAATCCACAAAGAGAAAGGAAATCAAAGCAACAAAATGAAAGTACAACAACATAACAACAAGTGTATATAAAAAAAAAAATATTAAAAATCAAATAGAAAATCACCAAAAAAATTAAACGTTTTACTACAAAAAAAAAAAAAAGAAGAAAAAAACAATCATTTGAACAAAATTGCTTAATAATACAATTTTGCACGGAAATTTGGGATACAAAAAACAACACATCTCCGTCTTTTTTTGATTTTGTTTGGTCGGTTTCGTCGTTAACGCGCGCTGTCTTGCCGCCGCGTGTTGTTTTTTTTCTTCATGTCTCATGTCTGTTAATTTATTAAATTTTTTGTTAATTTTTCTTCCGTCCTCCTTCGTCTCATTTCTTTTTCTATCGCTTTCTCAAAACAGAAAAAAAAAGCTAACCAATAGAAAAAATATATCCCAACTCAACTACTACAACTAATACGCTTTTCGGTTGATTGTTTTTTCCGCGCGCGTTACAAACAAAAAATATATATGAACATATCTATGTACATACATACAAATAAATAAAAAAAAAACAACTAAGCCAGACTTCGCGTAACAAAAATTTAAATCAAAAAGTGTGATGTGCATTTTTTATATAAAAAAATATAAGTTTTGTTTCTGTCATTTTCAGAGTATGACACTTTATTTACCAAACATTTGAAAAGCTTTTTTTTTTTTTAAATTTTGATCGTACAAAACTTTGTAAGAAGTACAAAAGGCATTTATTTACATTAAAAACAAAACTAAACAGAATATGTAGAGCTTAGAAATATATAAAAAAATAAACTACAAATGGTTTCAACAATTTATGGATGTACAAACAACATATAGATATTTATTTTTTTTTTACACACAAATGACAAGTTTTTAAAAACAAAAAAAAAAACCAAACGGATACAACACTACCAACAGGAATTTGGAACCAAACAACAACTTTTTTTTACCAAAAAAAACTAAAGTCGTGGAATAAACCAGAAAAACATATACAACATCGCTATAAGGATTACAAAAAATAAAATCTTCGAATAAATTATTAGATTCATCGAGATGTACTAATAGTAATAGCTTGTAGCTAAATAAAATTATACAAAATAAATAAGTAAATAAAATATATAACTAATATTAAGTTCAAATAAAATAAAAATTGCTAATAAGATTATACATATAGCATCCACTGTATAAAGTGAAATATTTATACAAAAGAAAAATAGTGCTAGTGCAAAACATAAAATAAAATTCATATATTTATAGAAATATTCTAAAAAAGTCGGTTTTTTAAATATAATAAATCCCTTCTATGTGCTTACATGAGTGTTTTAAAAATATTTCATCTGCATTTAATCAACAGAATGAAGCAGCAAGTAAAATGTTATGTTTTTTTGTTTACAAATAGTTGTTAAATTTAAAAAGGATAAATCAATTCAGTTATTTAGTGAATATAGCAAAATTTGTTATAAAGAAAAAAATTGTTAAAAGTGCAATTTAGTGAATATCAAGAAAGTGTGCAGTTTTTAATGGGATAACATAATTTTCTCCAAGAATTCTACGAATGTTTTAAAGTCAAAATGAGAGATAACAGAGAGATATAATCCTTACACCCACCTAATAAAAGTGAATTTGTTTATTTACAATAAAAAAAAAAAGAAGAGAAATATTGAATTTTATACTTTTGATCAAATTAAACCTCAATAGTACAACAAAGGTAAAGAGAATAACAAAAGTAAATATAAATAAATAAATAGAAGTGAAGATAGGGTAAAGGCACCAGATACCGGGCAAAAGATTTGTAATTAGAAAGTTAATCTTGATAGAATTTGCTATACAGTAAAATAAAAAATTAAAACCCTTGTGTAGGTTAGCAACTGTTCGATCCTAGACAGTGTGCCAGTTAGATGGTATTTGTACAAGTAATGTAATTAGGATAGGTCAAGGTACGAGTGGCAATTTACTTATATAGCGAATATACTTAAATTGTGAGCTATCGTTGTATCTGATTAGAAAGATTTCCATCTGTACTCGAGGATCGATGTGATAAATTTTATATTTACTAGTAGAGAGGAGTCTGTTCATTCATTGGAATGTCTGTTGGGAGTCTACTTCAAGGCAGCTACATAAATACCATCTGCTTTTAAAATATCCAACTTACTTTCACAGGAGAGACCCCTCTCTTTACTTAAATTGCGAGAACCTGACTACAACTCCTTACATTAAGATACTTCTTCCAATCGCCATATACAGCCAGCACCCCATATTGAACCTAGACAACTTGCTGCATGTTCAGTTTCCAGTAGAGTTTCTTATCCAGAATTAAACTCAAGTATATTTCGATTTTAGAAAATTGCATGACTATGCCATTCATTCATTCATTATTTTATATATCCGTCCGCTTATCGCAATTATCGAATTTATTAAAGACTGATTCCATCTTCCATCTCTTATAGTCGGGAGAAATATTTACGATATGTATTCTGTTTCCAAAAACTAAAACTTGACAGCCTTATCTTTCCAGGACATTCACTACTAATATCCATAAAAGTAGAGATGGTACTTTTACCTACGATCAAATTCTTAGCTTCGCGTGGATGACCCTGCAACAGCAGACAAAATTGCAGAAATATAGCTTCAGGTCTTGCCTTAGTGAAATAGCCTTTAATTTTTAGAAACGAGACCATTGTAAACACTTTGTTATCAAAGGATCTTTCAATAGTTCCCAGGAATGAGTGAATTCTGAGAATACGCTATAAGACTTGCTTATCCAGTCCTCTCCACGACTGAATCTGATAAAAGTCATACAAGACACAGTTTCCGACCACTTTTTCAAACATTTGTGGCCGTATGTCCTCAATAACCCGAATAATGTTGGTTTCCAATGCGTCGATTATTGTTGGCTTGTCAGCGTATCTCCAAAGAAAATAATCAAGAGGCTTCAAATCACAAGACCTTGGAGGTCAATTTACAGGTCTATTACAAGACATTATGTCATCGAAGGTTTCCTTGAATAAGTTGATTGTTTCGTTAGCTGTATGGCACGTAACGTCATCCTGCTGGTACCACATCTCTTCCACATTCATACAATTCAATCGGGGAACGAAAATGTCATTAATCATGGCTCTACAGCGAATACCGTTCAACATAATACGCTGATTACCCTGATTTTTGAAAAAAAAAATATGGTCCTATGACTCCACCAGCCCACAGATCGCACCAAACTGTGCAGTTTTCGGATTAACTTAGTTCCAAATGCGACAATTTTGCTTATTGAGCCAAAAAACATAAATTTTCGATAAAACAGCGGATCCAATGCTATTTAATTTTGGGCCCATTCACCAACATTTCGACGGAAACGATGGCCATTCGGCTTCACTTCTTGCACGAGCTGGATTTGTAAGCTTTCAAACCAACATCTTTGCGTAAAATTTTCCATAAAGTGAACGGACAAAGACCAAGCTGTTGTCAACGACGTCGAATCGATAAATTTGGATCTTCTTCAGCACTCTCAAGATTCTCTTCTTGCGTCTCGGTGCCACTGCATGTTGCAAAGAAAATGTTGTGTTTTCGAAATAGAATCTACTTTAACTTCTCGCAAAGGTACTGAAATGTAGTTCAAAGTATATTAAATCCTTGTTCTTGCTCCACTGAAATAATACAATACAGGAAGCAAACTGTTCACTCCTCGGACAAGCCGCTGGTTTTCTTTATATTTTCACAGAGAAGAGGCCAAGGCTTCTTTTGTGAACTCCTCAGATTCGTTTTAAGTCTTTTCTGGCTTGCTTTCTGGCTCTTGTGAAAATTCTGATATCCCGAATATACTACTTCACAAAGCTATTGTAGTCTTCTGTATTTTTTCGTTGTTGGTAAGCCTCTAATTTAACTGACTTCAACTCTCGTATATTTCTTACAAGTCCTTGGTATCCAAGGTTTTAATTGCCTCTTCATTTGCTGACTAAGAGTTGAAAGATATTCTCCTGTCTCTAGTACCACTTCATTGGGGAACACACTCGAAAAAATCGACCATAAATAGAATTAAATAATTATTTGACAATAGTTAGACAAAAGTTACTGTTTTAGAGGTATGTTCATACAAATTCAAGTATCTCAGCGCAGGAATTTTTTAAATCTCCTTTTCTCTTTTGCTCCTATTTATGGTCAGACTATTCTGAACAGGATTTCTGCATTTCCTTGAACATATTTGTAAAGTTTGCACAGAAAGATACACGAACCGACGATATAATTCTATGTTTAAAAATCGCAGTAGCACACTCATCTCTCCGATTTTCACCACTTGTATCTACTATACCATTCTATTTCAATCCTATTCAAACATAAAGCAACCGAATATATGTATAGTATATATAAAAATTCATTCCACTTCTGCACCGCCACTGTGGATAACACGTGCTGACTGAAAAAAAAAACAATCATTTTAAAAATTGAGTATCTAGTATCTGGTAAATTTACCCTATTTCTTCTCTTTTTATGATTTTTATTCTATTTACTTAATTTAATCTTTAAACATAGACTAACAGCAGATAATTAAAAAAGAATACACTAACCCCAATGCTAAAAAAAAAGATAAATCTATGTTTTCTCAAAAAAAAAAAGATGATTAAAGAAGAGTCAGGTGAGAAACAAGTTTATGTTCTTCTCTTCTCTGTTTCCCTCAACAATTCATCACTCACTTTATCGTAATTCTTTTTTATTTCTTCTGTTAGTCTATAGTTCAACTCAAAATTTTTATCAATAAAAGGGTATAACTCCTTACGCAATATATCAATCAATGTGTCTTCGAATAAATCAGTCAATATTTCTTATTTTTATTTATTTATATAACGTCTTTGTAGAGTTTTTATGTAAACTGTTATCATGTCTAATTATCATAAAAATTATTTATTCTCTTAATTAGATATAAATGTTTTGGTTATATGCAAAATAATTATATTTAATTGGACAGGAAATTTGATTGTAGATATTGTTTCGATGGTTTTGGTTCAATTTGTGATTTTAATTGTTTGTAATTAAGGGGTTTTCTTTTATTATTATTTTGAAAGTGTGAGTACAAGTCAAAAAGTAGAAAAAAACCTGAAATATTAGCTAAGCTTTGGTGGTAAAAGTATTTAATTTGTTTTTATTTCGATGCAGAAGATGTTTAGTTTAATGTTTTCTGATAAGATTGACGTCATGACCGACATACTGGCGGTTCTAATTCTCCTATGTGGTTATTGAGTCATGAAAATAGAAAGCATTTATTTCAAATCAAACTCATGTTTGAAGGTAATCAAAAGGTGTGTGTACCGTCAAACACGTGCGCAATCAGCAGAGTGGTGTCGTCAATTGTTTTTTTTTTTTTTTTTACTTCAAAAATAGGTCAAATGCGATTATCTTGCGTTTGGAGGTGTAAATAACTATAAGAGGGGATACTTCCTATTGATTATTGATTCTCTTCCTGGAAGGAGAAGTATCCAAATTTATTGGTTTATTGCACTTCGACCTCTTTGGCTTTCAACTATTTATACCATCAACCTTGTGGCAGGTTTTTCGGAGAAAATCAGCAAAACCCTTTAAACTGCATCTGTGTCTTATTCTGCATGACCATAGTATAAGATGGATTTCCTGATAAAATCCAGGCACTAATTGTGCAGCTACTTCTATGTAGGTATCATGACCTACATTCCTTTAGACGGGTATGGGCTTCTCTCTGCCTTTGCCATTTGGAAAAAATGTTTTCCCTGTTCCATATGTTACATATGCCATTGGAAGTTTATGTCAGTAGTGACGGTAGATAAATATAAAATGCTGACGATCTATCACTGATATGGTATTCAAATGATGATAAGGTATTCAAAGCCTATTTCAGGCAACCATACTGGAATCCTTTTGGGCTTCTAAATATTATCTACGTAAGTTTGCAGCTCATGTTAAAGGCTTTGGTTTGTCTTCCGGTCTCGTCGATTCTATATTGAATACAATTTTTCGTATAGGTGGTTAAATAGTCAGTCCGGCTGGTCATCATTAGGAGTCCTATAAAATTCAGCAGATACATTGAATGAGCCAATGCATCATAATTAAACAAAAAACATACATACTTAAATCGGAGTATCTAGGGTAACGAATATGTGTTGACTCTTTTTTTTGTTTCTTGTCTGCAATTTAGGTTTTTTTTTTTTGATGCGCTGGAGCGGTGAAATCCTTTACGGATACTCCATAGCCCGTGCTACGAATTATGCGAGGCTCCATGCTCCTGCATGTTTACATGATGGTGCTCTTGCAGATTCGTGTCACCTCCTCTAGGGTTTTAACCACAACAACCACCGCGATATCATAGGAGTAGCCGATAGTACCACATCATTCATAATGTTCCACAGGGCAGGACCTAGAACTGATCCCTGTAGGACTCCTCCTGTAATTTTTTGTCTTTTCGAACCTTCATCCGTATCGTAGAAGAGAGTTTTGTCTTCAAAATAGCTTTTAATTACCTGGAGCAGATAGCTTGGCACTTCCATATTCCTCAATGCTCTCATTATTAAACTCCAATTGGCCGAGTTGAAGGCGTTCCTGACGTCTAGCGCAACCACGGCGCAGTACTGCTTATTGCCTCCTTTCTATATGGTCCCAGATATTGCTTCGCGTGCAATATTGCAAACTGCTTGTATCCCATGGGTGGTGCTTCGTTTTTTCCTAAAACCGTATTGTCGGTCGGAAAACCCATTGTCTCCTTCGGTGTACTGGTCGAGTCTGTCACTAATAATTCTTTCCAGAACTTTCCCTACTGTGTCTAGCGTGCACAGCGCCCTGTATGACGACGGTTGCTCTCGGGGCTTGGGATTAATACCAGCCTCTGTCGTTTCCATTCCAGAGGAAACTTGAGAGAATGTCTCAGACATGTTGTGTAGAGGTCTGCAAATGACTCTGGTTTTTTTGAATCGTAGTCTTCGCACTCTAGTTGTCGTATCCATTTGCCAAACACCGTTATGACGATTACTAAACGCAGCCTATAGCAAGAGGTGGTGATGTACCAATAGTCCAAATGCGGATGATACCAGGCTATACAGTGCATTTACTTGCAAGAATAATCGAAAAATTTTAAATTCAGTCTCAGAACGAGGACGACTAAACTGGGCACGTACAGCTGGTTTTTATGACTGTCCTCAAAATTTAGGGACGTTCGGTCACCTTATGGTATACTGATACACTGCTGCTTGAATGTCAGTTAAAGATTGAGCTATCTGTAAGGCACATCAGCAATATAATCCAAAGCCAAAATGAAAAGACTTAAGTGGACTCATTGCTGTCAATTTGTTTCACAAAGGATCCTTGCATTACCCAAGAATCTTAGAAGCAACATTTCGATCTTCCTGTTCATCGCAGACCTGAGAGATGGGTTTCAAAGATCCCCTTAGCTGGTGCATTGTTGTCTTTTTGTCTTATGTGACAGAGTCATTATGATGCAGTTCATAGAGTTTGAGGTTGTATTTTCTCTTACAAAAAATTGTCCTCTTCGTTCTCCTCTTTTGAAGGCCTTCAGTAGTTGTTCGACTTTACTGCTGCTCTGCTCCATGTAGGCTTGTAAAATACAAGACATTGAGTAGGGATATACTAGGATTACTTCGCTGTAACCTGCTTTGAGGTATTGAATCCAGTTGTTGGGTTTTCTAACAAAAGCGTTCGGTGCTCTTGTCGCGACACTCTGCTATTGCGCTTTGCGCCGAAGAATGCATCCCTGCTCACAAAGGTATTCCTTGCATTGAAGCTGAGGAACTAGTCAAATCTAGTGCTCAATCTTCTAATTAAGATTTTCACTAAGAAAACTAAGAAAGAATGTCTGTCTTCAAACTCTCAAGCAGCAAAGAATTAAACTAATCCTTTCAAGGTTATTCAACATAATCTTAATTCCAAAAAGTCGTTCAGTTTCATTTGGTTTTAAACTACTTATCCTAAGGTTTTATGCGATAGCTCAGTAGAAGGAACTTGATATGAAGATACGACATCTACAGCCAAACTAGACACATCGTTCCCCTGCAACCCCTGATATGGGCATTTCATTGTCAGCACATCAGCACTACATGGCTATACCTTCATGATAGGAGGCTGTAAGCAGGAAAATAGAAACCAATTGTGTGGCTCGAATGTTGTCTTACATCACTATCGAAATTTCTGAAACTAGAGTCAACAAGTCACCTTCAACTGTCAGTGTAGAATCTGACAGTACCTGGAAGGATGTCGGTAAAGGAGGTTAGGTTTATTCAAGCGTTACGTCAAAAAAAAAAAAAAACAACGTCAAGTCTTCAGCAGTACTAAGTCAAGTCTAGCGAACCCTGATAGCATAGTTCTGCGTACATGACCTTGAAATTAACGCCAACTTTCTATCTATATATTTTGCGAATTCGCAATTTCAGATAGTGGGGTTCTCCTGTTGTTAACTAAACTGATTAGATAAGGTAAATGCTATCAACAAACTTTGACAAGCAACAGTTTACTGAAAACATAGTTTCGTAGGTTATGCTAAAGAGACGAATGTGATAGTTAGTAGGTCAAAGATATATTTTTTTCATATGTACGTCTGAAATAAATTGATAAGACGATTGCTACGTAGAAACTACCACTCGCTATGAGGAGTAGTATTGTACATAACAATGTGAAATGTCAGCCTCCCATGGGAAAGCACTTTGTTATCTTGTAAAGCTTATGGACATGAGTAGGTGCTTCAGTATTTTATATTTGAGAACTAACATCAAAATGAATTATTATTATTGAATATAAATACGCCAGCAGTACATCAAGTGCTTAATTGTTAATGCGGCCAGTTGTATTAACCACTAGCCAGGCATTACATTGTAGATACTCGTACTTTAATGAAATTCTAAGACGTGATTGTCTGCTGTTCATAGTGCTTCTTTTCGATAATCATGGACACTTTTGTCGTCTAGCAATAAGTATTAGCATATCTTATGTGCTAGCTCTCACTGGAGTAACCTGGCTCAGACTACAAGTAAACCGTTGGAAATACGAGTATGTTGTTTATTTTAACTACAATCGATTAGTCATACATCAATTGAATGCGAAACTACTACATATGTGTATATAGACACGTCAAGCAGTTCAACGAACGTATCGCGAACGTCTCACGTACGTGAAGAGTTCCAGTGAAACCAAATGACGCCGTCTAACTTCTAACTGCGTAAGAGCAAAACGTAGATTTCCAAGTTTTTCTAAAGACATCCTATTTTGAGAATTAATTAGGTATTTCGTCTTTATTTCTTTCGCCATAGTCTTTCATGACGTACTGGGATTGCATCAGTAGCACATCTTGTCGAGTTTGAGGTAAATTGTATATTACTGTTTTCTGTCGTAGTTTCTAGGGCTTTTATCACGTATACGCCCCAGTTGTGCCTGTTTTTCTCACTATTTGTAAATCCTAGTTTAATAGGTCTCATGGCATCGTATATTTAGTCACAAAACTGTCCTCTTTTCTGTTCAATTTTTACTTCCATCGTTAGAGGGTTGAACCTGCTGCTTCCTTTCCGTTTTCTGATAGAAATGTTCTTTACAGATACATTTGAGAGAACCCGCACATAAGAGCATAAATTTAGCCTTGAAGATGAATAGGTGTGGGCTGATACCATTGCTATGACACATTTTGAACAAAAATAATCTCAAGATACTGAAAACTCCATATTCTCGAAAAAAATGCAGCTGTGTCGTAATTCACTTTGAATCTTGTCTCAGTTTGATCTACGCAATGTAGAATATGCCATTTGAACTCAGTTTAGGGTTCTTTCAGGTACTAACCTACCTACATCCACGGAAATACCTCCGCATGTTTTCAACCTTTCCCCTTTTCAGTCGTTTTCAAACACAGCTGTCTCTACCAATGGGTGTAGAAGCTCAGGCGATATTATTAGCCAAACTTGGTAGATCTTCAGACGATCTTCTGATACTGTTACCATTACCTTTTTGAGCTTGAGCTTGCACTTGTCAGTAGTTGTAGGTGTACGCTGTTGTTCTCTCATTTTTATAGTAGAGCCTTTTTAGCTTATTCCCGGGTAGAAGAAGACCTACATTAGAGTTACCACTTTTTTTTGTGTCGAGTTCGGAAACAATCACCTGGAGCACTCAGACGCCACTGGTTCATTGTACTACCAGGAAGTATTACGCATTTAACTGGAATTTCTTTCGTCTTTCGGAGAAACCGAGCACTACACTATCAGCACTCACCACATCAGCACCACCGATCTGCCACCTGGTTCGAGCAAAGGCAGGACAATAACAAAGGAAATGATCCGAAGCCCAGCTCACTAAGATATTTGGCAAAAGGAAAGTGTCTCGTAAGAACTCCAATAAGTTGTCTATAGCCTTTTCTGCTGAGAAATAGCCGTTGATTTCTTATAGACGTTCGGGAGCATATGTTTAGTTTGCCTTCAATGGAGGCCTTGACTGAGGGTGCGGGAAGTCCCAACGCAGGTTAAGGTCTTCAAAAAGCCTTTAAGCCTTGCTTAAAAATCGGACATCTTATTATCAAAAATTCAAAGAGTTCAGCCTTGCAACCGAATTCAAAGAGCATTCTCGAACTATTTTGGAATGTGTAACAGGGATAAGCAAGGCCTTAAACGCAGCCTGAATGTCGCTAGATACTCCGCAGCAGATACTGCGACCCCGCCACCTGGTCTTAACAATATAGTCGGCAGCCATTAGGATAGCATAGATCTCCGCTTGAAAAATTGAGGTATGCTTGCGTAACGAGTAGTGAAGTCTAGTGTTGTCGGTCTCCACAAAGACACCAGCACCAGACCCGTGACTTTTGGAGTCATCCGTGAAGATTGGACTACAATCCAGTTCAGGCTCAGACTCTGGCCGAAGTAATTCACTCTAAATTTGCACAGCAAAAGAAGTTCCGGTGTCAGACCATTCAACCAGGTTCGAGGGATAATTATCGCGCAAGGTCATCGCTTTGATAATACAGCCCATGATGAATGTATCAAAGGGAGGTAAATCAAGCTGTTTAGCTGTAGAGCCAGGCATACTTGGAAAAGCTCCCGTGCAGTCGAGACAGGCAGTTCTTTGGAGTTCCGTGCAGAAGGTAGTCACATACTTACGCGAAAGCTGCATCCATCGATGCGAGAGGACCTTTTTCGGTGACAGGCCCCATGTCTTGCCAAAAACACCCTTACACCGCCAAAAAAAAACTGAGAGCGCCTTGAATGTCTTCGACTTGCCATGCTTTGCCCAAAGAAGTGCGACTACTGTACTGGTGGATGTGGGAGTTTCTGCTCAATAGCATGATAGAAATTAATTATTGTTTGACCTTATGATGACAAAAAGTTCGTGGGGGTATCAGCAACATAGCTGACCTTTGTTTTTTTTTTTTGTCAAACCTTTTCAAAACATAAGTGATTTTTGCGTGCTATGAACATTCTTAGTAAGATCTCCTTAGCGTTCGAATCTAGCACTATGTGCGGAGGATTAAGTGTTTTACAGATGAACGTGTGCCTATATACAGGGTGGGCCATCTAATGGTTTCTTTTTAAATCATAGGTTATTTTGACACTGCAGCTGTTTCCCGCTCGAAATCTTGACAAAAAGTCAGTATCATACCTCCGCGGAACGAAATGAGTCGCTTTACGCTTGAACAACGTTGAGAAATATTGAAAACTTATTTCCAAAGTGAGTGTTGTGTAGCCCAAACAGTTCGTTATTTAAAAAGAAGTTTTGGCCGAAATGAAGCACCCACTGCGCCTGCTGTACGCAAATTTGTGCTAAAAGTACTTGCGTGTATCTTCGTTTTACTTAGTTTAGTTCTTCGGGCACATGCCAACACCACTTCTGTTATGAGGGTGGTAACTATCATGATACATACACTCACCTTAGCATGGTTTCAAAGCACATCATGAATGCCTGGGTTTTGGTTTCCAAAGCTACTAAATTTCGCTTACATAAAGGTGAGTATACTTTGACCTGATCTTTGGGTCAAATCTAGTCTCATTTAGAGGGAAAGTCTGAGTCCTACCGTTTAACACCGCATCGATATACTCTTAGTCCTCGTTGAATGATTTAGGACAGTGATTCTTCATATTCATCTATTGTCATAGGCATATACTTGGCAGCTTTTTCTGATATCCTTTAGTTTTTGCCGCAACTACTACGCCCTATATTAGTGGTGGAAGCATTACTTGACATAGGTTCCGGGTTGGCTTCACGAAATACATTTTATTATAGTATCCTCTAAAATTGAACGTCCTAGCCAGTACTCTTCTGATGTAACCAGTATGCCTTATACCATAAAATGTAGGTTCTCAGTATGTGTCTTGAGTGTCCCAAATTATTCGATCAGTCATCTTGCTATCCATTGCAGATACATACAAGGTTCCTGTTACAGCTGTAGTTATTTTTTTTATATACCGGAGTATGTTACCTTAGTGTGATAAATGTTCACATCTGCTATTATGTGATCATTGTCACTCGCTCATCTTCCTTTAGAAAAATTTGTTTGTTGCTCCGCCATGTTGTTAAGTGACAGTTTTCTATTATGTAGGCGTTCAAACCGATGAATTACCTTTAGAAAGATAGACTGATTTGATTTCTTGCTATAGTGTGCTCTTCCTATTAAATTGACGAAGGAAAAGGAAACGTATAATGTTATACCATGTCATAGATTTCTCGCAGTTTTAAATGTCAATAGAAAACATGATTCGCTGACGAAGGTCACACCTCATCTTTCCATTCAATCGCTCCTGACGCATTTACCAAAAGACCAAGCTTCTTTCCATATAAAATTCCAGAATAAAAGAGCACCCATCGAATCACTTGAATGAACACAATACGCAAAGACGAACGTCACAGCCGCCTCACTGAGAATCAAATGAATTCCCAGTCAGAATGCTCGCGAATTTCTTCATCTCTCACAAAGGTGTACAAAGAAACAAGGCCAAAACCAAATCAATCTCCATCACCAACAGATGCGTGAAAAAAAATTAACAATTTCCTCGCCTTAATTCCATTTCAATGAATTGCAAAACCGTTTTCAATACCAAGCCCATTCTCACCCATACTACCTATAGTAATCCCCCATTAAAAAGAAAAAAATCAAAAATAGCTTCTCCATCCTCCGAATTGAACATCAGTAGGGGCGTCAACGATGGTAAAAACTGGTAAAAGAAATAAACGACCACAGAAAAAAAAAAAGAAAAAAAAAACCTTAACCCTCATTCACCCCGACAAACATTTAATTGAAGTGTGACACTCGCGACGGGGTGCCGCCGCCCGCAATAGACGTCAACACTTGGCCCGAAATTCGTTTTTGAATTTGTTTTTTCTCGTCGACGGTTTTTTTTTTTTTTTGGTTCGCTTTGGTTGTATTTATTTATTTGTCCATCGTCATCACCATCGAACGGGGGGCGGAAAATCGATTTCAAATAAACTAATCAATTGACCTGACCACCCCCACCGCGGGAACAATGACAGGCATTCGGAAAATTCACTGACGACACACACGGTGGACTAGAGACAGCGCACCCTAAAGATACTTTGTATCTGTTGCTGACTCTTTCGTGCGTTTTTTTGGCAAACTATGTAAATTTAGTTTTTGCGGTGATTATGTGTGCCAACTTTTTTTCTTTTTTGGTTCCTTCTCGAGATACTTCTTCTCGTTTTGTTTGTTCGCGTAATTAGCATGACTGACGTGAATGCTGCTGATGCCGGCAAGTTCGAAGGAACATGCCAACGCCGATGTGCCGGCCGGTGGTGGATTCGGGGTTAGAATGCCGGCAAAAGAAAAAAAAAAGATGTCTCAGCGAAATGATATTTCTGTTTGTCTTTCAATCAAATTTTTAAGAGAAAAACAGAGAAAAAAAATAAAGGTATGCCGCCGCAATGGTGTAAAAATAATGAAGAGGAAAAATTGCGTTTTAAACGATACGAGATGTGTATCTGTCAGGAGGATATTGACGCTTTGCAATTCATTTTCGTTGATTTTTCATTTCTGTTTTTTTTTCAGTTTTTTTTTTGAGGTAGGAAATCTGTCTTGCGGAAATGAAAGATGAGGATGAGTTATGATGAGTTATCCATTCAATGGGGGAATGTATGAGAGTCTGCCGATTGGTTTATGATTTGTGCTAAATTGGAAAATTTGTTGACCCCACAAAATGGGGATGAAATTTTGCAACGGATTGTTTAGGAATTTTGCAAATATAATATAATAGCTACATTAATATTAATGAGAGTTTTGAGTAATGTTGGCATCGATTGTCAGTCGTGTATAAATCTGCAAAATTTGCATCTTTATGATAAGCAGTCGAAGGAAATATCTAGTAGCTGCTTTTGAGACAAAAATGTTGGAATACTTTTGACAGGAAATTTCTGAACATTTTTCGTAAATTTTAATCAAGTTTTGGTCACTGAAAAACCACAAAACTTGATTTAATTGCATACACTTAGGTGTTTCCTTTTCTTTGATTTTGGGTCGATGCGACTCTATATACCGCATCTGTCACATCGAAGTTATGCCATATTATGCAGTGAGATGCTATTTTCATTTCTTTCCTTGATTCCCGAGTTCATGACATTGCTGCAATTGATATTATATTAACAGGAAGCTCAGAGAAGTATGCCACATAATATTCTACGCTCAGATTTTATTGCATATCGATTGGTGTGAGAGTTTTTATTATTTATTTTAGGCATGGATACTGAAACTTGTGTCGCAGATACCTGTTGAAGTTGATTGCTGAGCATTTTGTGCAATATCGAGAAAAGGTACTATGATTTGTCTTTTCAAAAATTTTGTTAGAAACTATACGAATATGAAGTTTTGAATTAAAAGTTTGTGAACTGGTTTGGTCTTCGCAGTAGATGTAGTCGACAATATCGTTGGAAGTCTGTTTTGGTAAATTTGCTTAGAGGGGTTAGAGATTCAGTGCATTTACGCAAGGATTTCGGGTCACTCACAATGGTTTCTAGTAATTGGATGGGATAGGCATATATATGTATGTGAATAGATAAACTCAGGCCTATAAGCTATAAACCTGCCTCTTTCTCGAAACGATAAGTACTCTCTTAAACCGTGGTATAGACATTCACACCACTGACTACCTGTCAGCAGGGCCAGGTCCTAGGAACAATCTTGAAATTGACTGCAACGATTTTAGTCGATCGAAAACAATTTCATATTTGAAAGTCTAATTACCAGACTATCTGGCCCAAATGCTCGGGCTCAATGCTTTTAGCTTAATTTTACAAAAAATATCCGATTGATGTGAAGGATAGAAGCAGGTACATATATATGTAGTAGTTTTAACTTACAAGAATGCAGATGGATTTCTATGTACTTTCTATGTGCTTTCTATGTACCTGATCAAACTTCGAGAAGCTTTGAAAATTGCTATATTCAGCGTGTTTAGATTATAAGCCTTATCAACCAGCGGAGCTTACTTCTCAAACCGAGTTGGTTTCGGGGCCACTTATACCTTTGGCTGGTTTGTGGTTGTTTGGGGAAATCATCAAATACTATTGGTTAACTTTTTTGAAACGTCTGCTGCTATGATCTCTGCCTTTTTTGTCAAACCATAAACATAACAGCGACAAACTGTGTGGCCGGGGGGTTATTCGTTTCGTTTTTCTCTGGATGTCGGGATCTTGTTCAACCCTGCTTTCTAGAGTCCCTACACAAAAGGGCTTGCTTTCAATGGAGTTTCGATTTTTGCATGAAATTTTTAAGAAACACATTTCTTGACGCCTTAGCAATTCAAGAACCGAATCAACAGCCATTTTCTATAGTCTTGCTGCCTCATAATAGCCGAAAATTGTAGAAAAGAGACCTTAATTGAGCTCATTGCTCAATGCGGTTATGAAAGTGAAAATAAATCCTTTAAGGTTGCTTCTTTGGATACCGTTTCTCTGGAGACTGCCCTGTATGTCGGCTTGAGTGTTGTATTGTTGATAACGTATGTAATGATGGCGCACGATAAGAAACCGTCCTATTGCAGGAATTTTGATTATTATTTTGAGTCTTAGATACATACATATGTATGTTTGACTTTATTTCAAGAAGTTAAGTTCGGATATTTCATTGGCTGGCTTCTGAGATATATGCATCGGTCAAACCTACTCTTAAAATTATCATGTGAGTTTACTTCGCGGTAATAAGATAGATACTGGTGTATGGTAATTTTGTCTGGTGGCAAGCGCTATCTAAAGTTACCAAGTGCATCGGCACTACTGGATCAATTAGAACCACCCCCATAGCGATGCTGGAAGCCATATTCAATCTCAAACCGCTTGATCGTTTAGAAGGTACAAATAATCCAAATCCAGAGAGACTCGGGCTAAGATGGATCGTGGAAGAGAGACGAAAAGGGACCCAACACTGTGGTCTGGTTCGAAATCTCTCTAAAATATATATATATACATGAATCAACTACCAGACAATGAATTAACGGTATCCATCTACACAGATGGCTACAAGTCTCCGAATTTCTCGGACTATCCAGTTCAGTCAGATTTACTGACTACAGCAGGATTTTCCAAGCTGAGGTCCTGACAGTGATAACAGCTGCTAAACGGGTTGTAGTGATGGCACGCTGATATGTATTATGGATATGTGTTATTCAAAGGGGAGGTGGAAAACGAAAAAACCTGATGAGCTAGGAAGAAAAGGATCATCACGTAAACTAAACCAGGCTTAATGTCCAACCTTGTAGCCCTCTAGACAATCGATATCGGAACAAAATACTAGTAACAACACATGAAAGATGAAGAGTGCTCGGTGTCATAACCAAGAAAATATGGCCACTTTATGTACTCAGACATACAAAAAAAAAACAAAAGAATTTTACAAATGAACTAAAGGCCTTTGACGTCTCTTGTGGGTATTATCACTGGGCATACATATGTATGTAACATCCTGAGATATCATATATGGATATGCATAGCGTCACGCATTATGCGGATAATGCCAGCGAAGTTTATATTTTGGATAGGCCGTATCATCCTTAATTCAGACCAAGGAGAGTGTTCGATTTTTTCTATTTTTTTATGAATGTCTGTGAACTAAGTCATAAGCATCGTTCACTGTATTGTACTCCCTAAGGTACATACATACATACGACTGCACTAGGCTTTATCTGTTAGCTGTGGATTGAAAAATGGTTATATTTGCTCTACAATGATGCAAAACATTGTCAATAATAATTAATACGTGCTGTCTCTTCCCCTAGTCACATTTATGAATATGAGGATACTGACTCAAAAAAACTGCAACACTATGCAGAAACAAGCAGTGTCGTTTTCAAGTCTTAAAGCTATCCTTACCATCAACTGACTTTCAAAGGAACACAATTAATTATTTAGGATCTGCAAAGTGTCAGTCCTAATTTATACCTACCGATACTATTCGTTAACCCAATTATGGGCCAAGTATTTTCAGGTCAAACATTAGTAGATTGTTATAATTTAAGCAGGCCGTATCGAGGCATGTCAACCTTTTTAACAGAAAATGTTTTGCTCCAGTTTTCTTTAGACACCTCACCATATTGTACAAAACACAGACTTGGCATCCAGATTGTCCTAAATAGAGGACAAATCGAGTCAAGATTGTTTGACCTTAGAAAGGACGTAAATATTTATGGAAAGGCTTACGTGAGCTTATGCTATATGTACATAACAATAAGGATGAGACATGCTGGATTTACCGGGCTATTAAAAAAAAAAAAAACGTTTCCCCATCAGCAATTCATAGCTCAACTCACCACAAAAATACTCCTAGGTTATTAGCATTAGTTCTAATGAAATTCCCCAAACAATAAAGACTACCCATTACCATTCAAATTTAATAAAATTTCTTTAGGCGCTGCATTAACATTCTATGTAGTGCCCCGGCTTATTAATTATTTATTATACTCTCTTACTCCACGAAGAGACATGAACTCTGTTCATCTCTATCAAAGGAACGTAAATAGGATGTTTCCCACTCAAAATGCAAAGATAAGGATACTACGCAGCCTGTGTTTATCCCTTTGTCATTTTGTGAATTTTCCATGAGCACACATTTTGTTTTGAATTTACATCTTCTCCACCTCATCTGTACTGTTGTAGCATCTGATTAAATATTCAAGTGTATTTATTTATTTTTTTTTTTCTCACACCCCGGAATGATTTGTTTTCATTCAACGGTGTGGTGTGTCTCACCCTCGACTAATCAATTAATTTTGTATTTATTTGCCCTCGTAAATCCACAATTGACACTTGCAACACAGTTGCGCTGATAAGATTCATTTCAACCGAATAGAGGGTTTGCAAATATTTGCCAAAGGACTTTACCGATTAGAAATCATCGTGTACAGTTTCAAGTGGATGCGATACAAAGTAGGCCTCTTATTTGATTTGTTGAGCGTCATTGTGCATTGTATAACTGCATGAGAGCCCTTTTCATATATGGTTAAGTGTACCGGCAAGTACTTACACTAGTTTCACAACTAAATTAACAATCTACCGGGTAATGGTGATAAGATAGATACTCTGTTGTAGATAGTTTTTTTTTCGATTAGGTGTTTTGTTTTTTTTTTTGTTTTGTGTTTTGGGTTTAGATTAGAAAATACAAATGTCTTTGGGGTCAACAACTGGTAGGCGCTGGCGCGATAGTGGGTGCAAAGTGCCTAAGACGTTTTTAGCGATGACGAGGTATTTGTGAATTTTCGTTTTTGCTTGTATTTGAAATATTTATGTGCAGTCTTACACCCACATTCGAATGTGAGTAAGAGATACATATTTTTTTTTTTATTTTATGGGATAATTCTTGTGAAATGGATTTAATTGTACAACACTGTCGTTTTTAGATGAATGATTTGAGTTTTACTGGAGACACTGTATATTTTTAGTGGGAATATCTTATCAGTGAGAATAGGTGGGAAGATTTTCTACGCTATTTAGAGATCTGATTTGAAAGATCTTTGTATTGAAATAGATTGTGAAACATGTCGCACAATGAAAACGAAGAAGATGTGTTGTATACGAGTATGTTTACGATATTTTGATTTATGTCGTAAAATGTTTGAAAAATGTGGGGACAGTCACGTATTTCATATTACGTAGGCCAGTTTAAAGTGATTTGACAATTGACGAGAGAAACATCACTATTATATCCATCTCTTCTATCTTCTCATGGAGCAAAGAGGATCTATAACACTTTAACATTACGATTTGTTTAATTTCTTTCTCGATTTTTTGTTTCTAAGGCAATTTTGCAAATCCTTTTCCTTTTTCTTCCCCTGTGAATTCCACGATGGCAAATCTCATTTTTCTTACATTAAAAAATGTGTCACATTGGTCCCATGTTACACTTTAGACTTACGCTGTCATTCAAGGTGAATCATTGGACTTTATTGGTTAGCCGCATATCACTTTCGTTGTATTTGACTTGAAGTTTCACATTTTTGGTCTATGATGCCTTCTTTGATGCAATTTTGGAAGTGAAAAGTCGGTAGTAAGACAGCAACTTTAGTGCATACCAGGGCAGTCGAACACTGCTAATTATTTCTTAACAAAATAACAAACCAAATCATTTCCTGGGTATCTGGGTATTGCGATGTGCCAGCAGAAGAATTAGCGACAAGATTTACTTCGTCATATTTTAACGCACTTTCATATGTATATACACCCGGTTATGGTGTGTATGTTAATGTTTATAGGTTCTTCACCCGTTTTCTGGTACACCTGGGGCCTATTTCATAAAACTGCAACACTAATAATTATTTGTGAATTCACTTATAACTTGTAAATTATGTGGAAATTGTTGTTTCATAAAGAATGCCAAATCACTAATAACTACAAGTATACCAGGCCTGTAACTACAAGTGAATTTACAAGTGCGGCGCGCTTTTCTGTTTCGTAAAAATATTTGCGCAAAAAATTATTAACGACGGGCTTGTAACTACAAGTGAATTTCTTACAAGAGTAGAGAGACTAATAAAATCACGTACTGGAAAAATTGGGCTTATTCGCGGTTAGAATTTAGTGCTTAGACAACGTGTGGTTAAGAAGTTTAAAGTGAAAATGATCTCAAGCAGTGATGATAGTGGTTTAAGTAAATTTAATGTCACAAAGAAAGAAAGAAAGAAAGAAGAAGAACGGCAAATGCTTAGATCGCTTAAGTGTGAAGTATAACCTCAGACTTGTAGTTCTTCGCATATAATTTTTAACTTGTAGTTACAGACTTGTAGACTTGTAGCATTTTGAAAAATGTTTATGAAACACAAAATTACACCTCCATACTTTATTTGTGTTTGTAGTTACAAGTTTACAACACTTGTACAACACTTGTAGTTTTATGAAATAGGCCCCTGGTCGTTTCAGATACTGTTGAATCAAAAAATTCTTAGCAACATCTGAAGGGTTGTTTTGTAACCAAGTACTAACTTCAGACAATTATATGTATCTGTCAAACAATAGTCAGATTGCAAACTGTCAGTGTTACTTTTATTCAGCAGTCTTTGCAATTTTATCGTGACATACACGGCTTAAGAACGTGACCAAATTTTAGAAATTTGGTTCCAAAGTTATGGTTCTATGTGCCAAACTTATAGAGCACTTGCACCATATTACAGCCGACATAATCCACCATCTCAGACAGCTATTCGCTGTATTGTTGATCATTTTCGCACAACATTTTGTTTGCAAGATGCAGTGGCACCGAGACACATAAGTAGAGTTCGTACTGAGGAGAATATTGCATCCGTTCAGGAGTTTTTTTGAAGAAGATCCAAATTTACCAATTCGACGTCGTTCGCAACAGCTTGGTCATTGTGCGTCCGAAGTTTGCACATTACGATTGATAATAAAAGACACTTTCCAGCTACTGAATCCATAAAGAAATACTGATTCGACCTTGGAGCGGAACAATGACAACTTGGTTCTCTTGATGAAAATGTTGAATAGAATTACAAATCCAGTTTATGCTCTGCTGCATACATCAAGTTCGGTGGAATAAAAAAAAGCTGTCAACTTGTTGGACTTGGTTTCCTAAATTGGAAATACTAATGGTTTCTGTGTTCTCTATATCCATCTTTCCGCCCACTTTGTTTGCCTCGCCCTCAAAATTATTAAATGAAATTCCATTATCCTGAGTGAAAGTGGGCAAACTTAATCTATGGTTTCTCCAAGTTAGTGGTGCCTGAAACACATTGCCATACCAATATACAGAATCTACTACTATAAGTTCTAAGAATACAAGACTGCAGCCTTTCACTAAACGAGATAACTGGATAGTAGATCTTCGTACACCCGTTAAGACTTCCAATATGCTTCGCTATGGTGTAAGACTGGTAGGATTAGTGCTTCGTAGAATCTATCTTTCGTCCTTAGGTCAAAAGCTATGAATTGAACTGCGAAATCACCCTCGAGTTATAATTGTAGACAGTGGAAACAATTGTAAAAACAGAGATTTTCCACGATTGTAGTATTGTCTGAAATGGAAGGCTAGTTTATGTAATCTTAAGTTAGTACAAGATTTAGCCCATATTTCGGCTAAGGGTTCTCTGATAAGGTTGTTGGGACTGGTTGTCCAATAATGAGATTGTTATCGGTCTATGCACCAACTTCATGTCCTTTTAACTGGAAATTTGAAATATTTGATAAGTTTTCACTATTCTGTCAGACTAATGTTGATTTCGACAAAACATAGGGCTTGTACCCGAAAAGGAACAAGGACTGTTTCTAGCATATGCATATATTTTGTGAACTATCCCTTTTGCCTCTAGATGCTAAACTTACCATCTCTTAACACTTGTATTCTATGACTACAGTATAATGAAGATGCCGTTTATCGCAACGCCACTAAAATGTCCAGCATTAGTTCCAACCATTCATTCATTTCAGTAGACAAGATACACATGCATCCGGCTACGAAGTGGCGGTATATGCTGTTCTAAGGAATAGGTAGAAAAATCAGAGTAATGTGGCGCATAGGGCTTGAACAACGGCTGCGAACCATCATGTTGTCAATTCTACATGGTGCTTCAATCCTCTTCAACACACTGATTCCTCGGCGCAACGTTTCCCTTGGACAGGCAGCACTTCTGCATAAACGAATTCCATTGCATGACAGGTTTGCAACTGAGCTTTCTTTGCACCGCTTGACCCATTGCCATTTCATTTGTCGGATGATGAAGTCAATAGGGTCCTGATTTGTTTTCAGGAAATATTTGTATGAATTTTTCGCCGTGAATAGCTCTTGAGTATAAGGTAGCCACACTACTCCTGGTTTAGTCACGCCAAAATGCTTCTGCCACCTTCCCACGTTTGAACTTTGCTTGAAACTTTGTTGACCAATTAGTTTACAAATCCAGTCTAGTGGTTCTATCAATGGTCCTAGTACCACATCTATTGCGGCTTCCTCATTGTGTTTGTCATGTCTTATGCTGCGTTGAACTTCTTACCTCTTTATGGGGTAATGGTATTCTATTTTTAGGAGCTAAACTTACGTTGGATTCTATAATAGCGTTCCCCATAAGTCTCCAAGATGCAGGCGGGATAAATGTTTGCAAGAAATCCGCAGAAATTTATTAACTTTCAATAGAAAATATTGCAATCAACTTAATTGTCATCCTGACACGTTAGTGTTGAACATATCCTTTGTTATTGCCTTGCCTTCGCTGGTATTAGGTGAGAAGTTTTCACTGCTGATGAGGTAAATTAATGTAGTACTGTGAAGCAATTACTCAGCTTTCTACAAAAAGTGAACGAATTCCAGTAAAATGGGTAAAACCGGGTCTGTTGTGTCGTTTGAATCTTTTTTCGAAACAGTTAACTCTAAATGATCAAAGACATATGCTGTTGTCCTTAAGCCCTAACGATACGTATTCGGATTTTATGAGAATATGATATTTCCAATGAAAACTTTAATCTACCACAAAGTGAAAGCCAACGCGAAAGTTACTAATCTTTCAGCATCTGGACTTTGTGTATCTTTGGCAAAAAAAAAGGTCAATTTCCCCAAAAATACAGTTCATTTGTCTAATTTTACTTCTCCGTAAAATGGTATAATAAGCAAATTACCATTCTTTATACTTTTCGCTACGCAATTTCCACCTCAGTATCACAATCAATTACTTCTAATTGGAGCTAATTGTTTGCAAAATTGCCTCTTATTCTTCAAAAAAATGTCGTTTTCCTAAGTATAGGTGGGCCATTATTGGAAATAAATGCGCAAAAATTCATAAACCCAAAGAGACCTCTGATTTCGCCTCTTAACCATTGCCAAATCGGTTCGTTCCACCATTTAAAAAACATTTCCACATTCGGTTATCGGCGACATCAAAGACGTTACAAAGAATAAAACGAAAAATCTATTAAGTCCAAAAAATGGACTTGACTTTCGGCTAGGTTTCGATTGTACAGATACAGAATTCCAATGAAGATTCATTTGTTTACAAATTTTTATTTTTTTTTAATCGTTTTGGTTTTATTTGTTGGTGATCATTCGTTGTTTACTATAATAACTATTTGATCATGACGTGATAACTAACGATGATGACGAATTATATTTCTATAAATAGAATTTTAACTTTGATTTGTATCAATCAGATGACGGTATGTAGGTATATTTGGCGAGAGACTGGACAAAAATCTCATTTGGAATTGTGTACCGAGGTGGGCGGATAAATATTGTTTTGTTAGGAAAAGAAAAATAAACAACGAACTGGATATGTACGTTGTTTATTTTGAGAGATACTTTTTAATTTACACTAGTAAGTTGTTTTTTTTTTGTATATTGGTAGGCGGGAATTTCCGAGAGATACTGAAGGACCGGTACATACAGAATGTCGTATTTACTTCGACTTCCTTCTCTTCTCTTTTTTTTTAAGAGACTATGTATTCAGGCTCCTACTTTGCTTCCTGTTGCCGCTACTATCCGCGTTGCTAGATCCATCTCAACCATGTGCGGTTTTCATCATCTGCCTGGACATACTGTTTGGGGTTAAGTAATCTGCCAGTTTTCCTCCAATAGATGCTTTAATCCCCAGACAATGTCATTGTGACATATTCCATATCCTCGTTGGTAATGGTTGTTGTCGTCATGTCTAAGTCTGTGAAGGTAGATCTTCGTTATGTGAGACTCTGTACCTAACTTATGTATCATTCGACTGGTATTTATCTTATTTTTTTGTATTAAGCTGTCCTGCCCTTCAATGAAATGCATACAAGTGTGAAAGCCTTGGATTCCAATAGGAAGAATATTAAACCCTCTCTAGTATAGCAATGCTTCGAGTCCCTTGCTTCCAACAGCCAAGCTTTAATTTCTGTGTACTAACCAACACAGCCTGGAGAAGCCTATTAGAACTACAAAAAATCTTTTTCGCCATAAGTAGGTGTAAGTCTTTCAAAACCCTGTTTAAAAAAAGGTACGGGACCCTACAGCTTGTGAATAAATAAACCAATTAAAGCACCTTCATATAATCCACGGTATGTATACTGCGACGCATTTCTTCATGACAAAAAAATAAGTTCTATCGAGTCTGCCGAATTCACAGCCATCTTCAATTTACTGCGATCCCGAGTAAGTTGTCTCAAATCTTCTTCACCAAAACAGTTTTTAAACCGAATTGTCCTTTTTCCCTGACTTACTGAACATGTGGGCTGAGTTTGATTGCCAATTCGGTTGACTTCAAAGATTCTGAGCTACACCTACAGTCCATAGAGTTAGCAGTTAAATCACATCACATGCGGAATCCAGAAAAGTATTTAATTCGATCGGTAATTTATTAGGATGTTATTGGTTAACGTCCCAGCCACATCCATTCAGTGCGGACACTACCCATGGTGTACATTCTAAAACCTAACGATACCTGAGTTTTAAACCGACTTACGCTGCCGTCATCCAGTGTGTACTCTTAGAGATAAGTCAACGTCGACAATTCGCGCTGTATCTTAAGATAGCATAACTCCTTTGATTTCGTCGTTTAAATCTTGAAAACTTTTGTTTGACTCAACTGAAGCAGAAACAGTAATTTTTCTTTGGACCTCCAATTAACTAACTCGATGTTTTGTCAACGTATTTCCTAGTCGGTGGACAGGTATTTACTCTAGTCAACTCGTTTCCCAGGTTCCCAGGTTGATGTGTTCGCGCGATGATGTCAACATGATCTATATGTCATAACTGCTGCTCTGGTGTCTTGAATACGCATAGTCCCTTCGATTTTTATACCAGCATTGTATGCGGTACGTTCCACTACCTGTATGAAGCCTATGAGTACTGTAATAAACAACGTAGAACTCATAGTTTTTCCAAAAACTTAGCTCAGTGTAAAGATTTGGTCTATCGTCGATCTACTGAATAGGACACCACATTGGCTGGGAAATGTCACAGCTTATACTTTAAAACTATAAAATCGCATTTTTAGCAGATTTACCATATAGAGCTTATGTTCCTGTCAATAGACAAGCTTTCATACTCCACATTAGTTCGCCGTTAATCCTTAGGGTTCTTTTCAACCATACCTTCCTCCTTCTTCCATCAGTCCTTTTACTGGTCATTGGTTATTGGAGGCATTCTGCAGAGTTTTTTATCTAGATGCCAAGGAACTCATTCATGTTTTACCCAATTATACGCAACCTTTGACCAAGACCACTGGACTCTTATTTTGTTTCCCTTGGACAGACGGGGTCCAATACGTCTGAGCCACTCGTTAGAATTTGCTTTAAAGAATGGACCTAACGCAAACTGAAGGTGCTACAGTTGCAACGCTTTGATTCGGTCTAGCGAATTATTTCGATGTTGCTAAGAAATATCTGCTTCAAGAGTAATCTTTCCTCCGCTTTCTCTCTGATACCCTAGACATCCTTCAAAGGCTAACACACCATTCCTAGTTAAGATATTAGGCACTAAAGATTCAGCACTTGGAGGTGCTAGTAGTAGTTGATAGACATGTCGATGTACGTATGTGGCTCTATAAGAGGCCCTTATCTATTCTTGACGAATTAACGCTCAAGCATTAATTACCAGATTATTGATGTGTCGTGATCTTGAACAGGATCTTACAGTGTCCTTGGCAAATGTGAAATGGATACTTTGAGCATAATCCCATTGGTATCCATTTATTTCCATTATTCCCATTGGTAAAGAGTAGTGTGCCTAGTTCTGATCCCTGCGGTATTCCATAATATATCATTTGCTATATACGAATGCGGTAACAGTCGGAAATTTAAAGATAGTTAATTTACGAGCCAGTTCGCTAGGTCGATTATTGAGTGTCGAAAGGCTTTGCTAAAATCGAGGCCTTACCGAATGTAATATCAATCAATGCAGGTCTTAGACTTTCTGCTACTATATCTGTTCTCATTCGCCTTAATGAATCGGCTTTCAAAAACAAATCAATTAGCGCCATACCTTAAGTTTTAGGTGCCTTATTGAACATAAAATGAGCCTTTGCCAAATGTTAGTTAGAGTTATAATAAATTTTCTGACAACTCTAACACAGCTATCAGTATAACACACATACCATACATAAGACTTGATGAGCTATTTTTACTTGACAATAAAATTGATAAGATCCGTTTCTGTTTACTCAATAAATAAGCCAGTTTGGTTGGGCTTTGTCTGAGCGGGGGGTTGACGATCTTTGGATCCGGACATTTGTGTGCGAGGTTTAAACGCGTCAACTCCCCCTCTGACACTACGCCAACCAAACTGGCTTATTTATTGAGTAAACAGAAACGGATCTTATCAATTTTATTGTCAACTAAAAATAACTCATCAAGTATTATGACCATACCTGAACCTGCTCATCAATAATAATCACCCGGCATATACTATACATATATTAGTCAGTTAAGTTTTGCAAAAGAAATATCTCCAACATATCAAAGCATACACCATCGATTGAACTTGTTTTCGCAGTTCAAACTGTCATTGACTATGGAAAAGAGCTGACATCAGAGACCTTAACCTTAAGATTCATCGTGTAGAGTCTACCTCGGACCGATGCGAACAACGAAAATGTCTAGACATTCTTTTAAAATTAAGTAACCTGATTTTTATACTCTCTCGATCGTATTTGGCCTAAAAATAGTCCCCCCCCTCCCCATCTCAACTATCGTCTTGTTAAAATTCCTTTTATCAAAATTTTAATACCTGGCACGTTTATACTTATTTATAGAAAAGCATGACCGAACCCGGATATCTGATTAATTTGTCTTTTAACAACTTGTTAACTTGCGGAGATACACTAACTCCTTTGGGTACCACCTATTTGGTTTTCACTCAAAAGAGTAAAGAGCAGATGCTTCAGTTGTTTTTTTTTTTTGTGGACTAGACATAAAAACCTCCCCACTAAAAAAAAAAAAAAAATACCTGAGTGTTTCATTCAGTTTCTATACCGCCATACGAACAACGATAAAAGCATGACCGGATTTGTGTGTATAATCCACAGTGGGGCCGCTTTAATTGATATGTTCCAGCGCGTTAAATCTTAAAATATGCTATACAGCAAATTGTTTTAAATAAATTATAATTATTATGGTGTGTCGTAGTCAGAGGCAGAGTAGACTGGTTTTGCATACACTTAATGTGGCTGTTTACTGTCAGCATTGTCGTCGCTCGTTGGTTGTCCGGTAAATATTTGCTCAGTAATCGTTTGGAAGGGGGCGGAGGGCGCTTTTATGATGAGTCTCCTACGCATCGTTACCACGCATTTGCATATTAGTCGATTGAGTTATGTATGTCCATCGACAGATTTTGTCCCAGTCTTTGGTCACATTGTGATTTTTGGGTGATATGGCCACACTCATACATAATGCGAAGTGATTGATTTTTTTTTTCTTCTCAGTCTGGTCTGATAAATTAAACAAGTTTTTGGAGAGTTTGCCGACCGAAATTGCACTTTAAAAGGAATTCCATTTGCTCAGATGAAATTCTTATCATGATGAACCACATTTGGCAAAGGCGTAGTCCATGGTAACCCGAGAGGGTTATCGTGCAATTCATCACCATTTACAGCGAGTAGTTGAATAGTTTATTGCAACCAGTTTGATAATCGATTTTTGTATCAGTATCGGTCATCGGTACCATTTCGTTATTTACTAAGCTTGTGGCATACTGCATCTGAGATATGGGCTTATCCAAGTTGGTGGTCTACTGCCTCCGCATTGAAAAACTGAACAAATTAGCTTCTCTATTTCTAACTTCGATTCGTTCTAATTTGCGAAATTCCCTGCGCTAATCAGGTATTACCAATTAACACTCTGGTTAGATACTCTGCAACGGTTTTTATTTATATAGTCATGCCTTACTGACTTTACGCACAATCAAACCGCAGCATGAAAATTTAATTAAAACTTGTTTTAAAATAGAAAGCTTCTACAGTCTGATCCAAAGCTTAGTTTTCAAAAAAACAAAACAAAATTTGATTTGTTGCAGCATGCCATTCGAGATACATGAGTGTGTATATAGAATTAAGTGTTTATCACACCTCATGATGTTTATATGAATGATTTCTATAAAAAAAAGAAACAAAACGTCTCAATTAATGTCATCGAAACGTGAACTACCCATTAATACCGACAGCTAATTATACGTAGCCTGCTGAGTAAATAAAGACGATTAAATCAGAGATTAATTTTAGACAATTCTTCTAATTCTAAAAATCCATTTAAACAAAAGAAATTCACAAAAAAAAAAACCACAAAAAAAGATTTACAAAAATGTGTCGACAATAAAAACATCTAAAATTGCGATTAAAATGTTTTGATACTCGAATGTATCGAATTCCGATGAGACTTGCAGAAACCACCGAATGAGTGTCAAGCCCTGTTTTCATGGACTTTAGGATACACCTCTGAATTTTTGCTGATATACATATATTTTGTTTTTAAATACTTCATTTAATTAAACCAATAAAGTAAAACAAAATTTCTGAGTTCATCACTTTGTTTCTGCGTTCAATAGTTTGGTGGTATAGTGAAGGGGGCGCGATTGAGTTCAGCTCAACAGACGAGTGAAGTGATAAATTTTACTATCAACTTTGAATCAGACACTTAATTACCATATGTATCTAGATGTTAGCAAACGGCGAAGTTGTTTTTGGCATTTGATACAGTTTAAGGTGCTGGGTAGAGTTTTTTTTTTGTCAGTTTTCTTCCGTCGAAATGAGAAGGAATGGGAAAATCGAAAGACGGAAGCGCGTATGTGGAATTAATGGGCGCCTAATTGGAGTACCTACTTAATCTATGACTTTTGGGTCAAATCTTTGATTGCAAATGTACTTTGCTTGAGTCGTTAAATTCAACAAACGTCATTTAGATGTACATACTTTGCACGCATGGTAGGTGGTCGGTGTGTGGAAGGATTTGGCATTAGAATGTCGAATTGATCGAAATCAGTGATTGCTTGGGAAGTGGACTGAATTAAAGATTCAAAGAAGTTTGGATAAATCACTTTAAGTTTCAGCACAACCCGGGTGATTACTTAGTGATTAAAATCTTACAAAAGACCAGTTTTGCATTCACAAATAATTTATATTATAGATTGGATTGGATTGGATCTTAAGTTTATTATTCTCGACATGAATTTGGCTTAAAGATAGAAAATTGGTAGTATGTGAATGGAAGCGGAAAAGTGTGTACCAAGCAGTCTGTCTTATAAAGATCAAGAAGTGTAGACTATGATTATTCGTAATTGTCTGCAGATACAGTGG
This sequence comes from Xylota sylvarum, assembly GCA_905220385.1. Lineage (NCBI taxonomy): Eukaryota > Metazoa > Arthropoda > Insecta > Diptera > Syrphidae > Xylota > Xylota sylvarum. The sequence continues at coordinate 127,466,823 of LR999957.1, forward strand.
AGGCAAGGTGTAGAATATGATTCACAAGAGTTATGGGGGTTTTCCCCAAGACATAAGACCCATAAGAAGAAATCCCCTGACCCAAAATCCCCAAATTGCAACCGCTAGCCGCAAAATCTCAAAAACAGCGGAATATGTATGGGGGGCATGCTGCCCCCCTGCATGTGATCACTGTTGAATTTGGGGTAGCTGCGAGGTTGGATGTATGCAAAGTTTCTATAAATTTTGAGATTTGGCCTTATATCACTTCACATTATGCCACGTAACCACATGGACTCTAGGGATTTGAGGATTTGGAGATTTTGTGGTGATTTTGGCAAAAAAGTTTGTTTTGTTGGAGATTTTGTCCAAAAATATTTTCTCTCCAGAGATAATAGCTAGTTGGATTTAAATTTTTTTGAGATTCTGTCCCATGGAGATTTTTTTTTTTTTGGGTATTTCGTACGCTTCCCGATTCACAACTGTCTCTTCTGCTAGCTGCTGGCTGTTAATTCTGCTATTGAAAGTCTACTGGTAATGAATTCCACAGTATCATTGTTTAGTAACATATTTATGCGGTCTTATGAGGAATCTAGAGCTTTTACAAGTATCCGTAGAAATTTGACTAAAATCATAAATCAGCAACTTGTCTGCCAGTGTATTATTTTTAGTGGAATTATCTTAGCAATTGCATTGTGAGAGTCCCAAATGATGAGAGAAATAAGATAGATTTTTCTGCTGCACGGGTTTGAAACTCAGGTGTTCAGACGATGGGCGTGGTTGATGTCTCAACTAGAAAGGGAAGTTTTGTTTTGGAAATTCGCATTCGATTTCTATTTAATTCGAGAGTGTATATCAGTCTAGGAAAAGATATACCGAGCAAATAAATTTCGTGGACATATCACCAGATCATCCACAGTTTTTGCTTGAGTGCAGTACTCAAGTTCAAGTGTTATTTCGTTTCCTTAGCTATCGATGTCTCCGCATTCGATATAGTCCATCTTTTGTTCCATTTGATTCTTCGTCCTTTTTTATTTATGATTACTAATGTAGTGGCAGAAAGATGGAAATTGTTACTGAAAATGGATGCGAATGGCTGGGATCTTCATAAATGACAGACCAGTCGCCATCACTTCTGAAGTAAAGAACATTGGATACTTGATGTATATGTATATTCTTGCAGCAGTATGTACCAAACAGAAGTTAAAGCTCGTCATATTTAATAGAAAATATAATCAGGGTTATTTGTTTGATTAATTATTAAAAGGTTGGTGAAATGGAGGACTTTAGATTGGTTATTCAGTGGTCTGCTCTGGTTCGACGAATCAAACTTGGTGTTGTGGCTAGTATCATTGCGTTTTCAACAGTCAAATTCATGTCGTTGCGATATGCAAATGTCTATAGCCAGATACAATGAGTTCAAACCATGGAATCAAAGGTGAAGAATTTATGGATTAACTGATCAACTAAACTCTTCTTTTAAGGACATCCTGGGAGAAGGCAGGTTGTATTTGCATTCTTTAAACAATAGCTCAATCTTGCTGGCCAAAAGTATGAGGAAGAACTTATTTACAACATCTATTTTGCAAAACCATAAAAGTTCCATGCCGACCGCATATTGATATACTTATGTATGTATGAGCACTATTCTTACACAGTCTAGCAATACCAGGTCTATGGAAATTTTTATTAGCAAATTAAAACCCGCACTACAAAATAAAAAAAATTACTTCAAGGTCTAATCGATTTAAAAACAGTTACTACTCTTAATTCCCTTCATAGATACAGAGACTCTTTGAATCAATCTCACGGAAGTATGACAAAGTAAATGCTTAGATATTATGCGAGATTATCCCACACATGTTGAGATACGCAGCCAATGGAGATATCTTAAGGATTGAATTTCACAATATGTCTGTTTTTTTAAAGATTTAAACTATAAAGCTAAAAAACCTCAACTGACACGCATTAAGACTATTTGTGTTTAAAATTTTTAAAAACAAGTCATCATTGATATGTATGTATAAAAAATTTCAGGTAAAAGAATTTGGAATCACCACGCTCTTCAACATTTAATTGCTCGTAAAATACTTATTTATAGAACACATGTGACTTGGTCTGGTTTATTTGTTATTTTCTGTGCAAATGTCTACTAAAATTACCTTGAATCCAATTGATGGCTTTCGTTAATAGGTCACAGAATTTGGAATAGCGTTCCAAATTTGTAAATTATCGTTTTATTTTGACGTTGAAAATGTCGTACCATCTGTGCTATTAAAACTTTTGAAAAAGTAACTTAAATACTTAAGAGGCACCCGGTATATGACGGGTTTTTCGGTATGGACTTGTGGTTTCAAATAATTGCATAAGTTACCACAAAATTGTTTTTAAAAATTTGGCTTGTTTTTGCAACTATTTCCAGGTTAATGTCGAAACAGTTTTCGAGTTCAAAATCACATCTCAGACAAACGTCAGATCTGATCAAACGATAACCAGTCGGGGTTACATACATACTATGTAACCTGAGATGATTGTTTTACAATCTTGTCTTGAACATAACGCAAAACAAGTTGAAGCAGATACCACAATTAGGACTAGATACCCCTAGATGTAGACAATTCTGTTCTGGTATAAGCTACCACCCGTTGTTTAACGACCAAGTATCGTATTTTATTCGTACATCATCAAACACTGAATACAACCTTGGAAGCAGTGACTTGTCGGATTCATTCACTTTTTTCAAATCATTCGACTGAAAAAGAATCCGGGGCAGATTCCTATAATTAATATAATTTAAACAAATTTCTATGCCTTTTTTGTTGAAACCTTTTGTATATGAATGTAAATTTTGTTTTTTAACGAATATAATAAATATTAATCACTCGACTGTGGCGCACACCAAACAAGGACTACATTCATAAATAATGCTCTCTGAGATTAACTTACAAAATAAATTCACTCAAATTTAGCAATCAATAACAAAGCCAAGCACATCGTACAGATACACGAAAAATATGTATCTCATCTTTATGGTTTAAAGTTATTCTTTAACCTAAAAGATGTCAATTAATGCAATGTCTCCTTTTATAGCATTGCCACAAACTTGTTTCGGTTTGGACTGGGAACACAGTAGGGAAGGTATGTAATCACACAAAAGGAAACAAATCAAATTCCAAATGGATTCGTCAACCTTGTGTGGTCAGATTTAGTTTAGTTTCGTGGTTAACTCTTGGTGTTGTCATGTTCCATGTTTCCGATGCGAATTACTGCATGTAAAGTTTTTGAATTCACCTTTGACTTGAGAGGTTGTTGTTTTTGTTTTGGTATTTTTGGTAAACCTCGTAAAGGCAATTAGTTTGACATGCGCTTTTGTCAGACGACTGCAGTCGAGACTGGCTATGATGATTTACTGCAAAGGAGTTGGGTTATCTTGGTTTAACATGAAAAGTCTTTTTCAGGGTTGCGGTAGTTGGATGTTTGCTACTTGTGGGAAAGTTTGGTTTTTTTTGTGAAAGCGAAATGCATACATGTCTGTCTTAGGAGGTGAGATATGCATCTGACATTTTTAATGATGCATCATCCATGTCTGATTGTCAAGGTTAACGACAAGCTACGAATGTGGAATTAAATAGTGTGCAGGCATTGACCGACGCTAGTCTGCTTTTATGTTTTTGCAACTCATTACTGCATGTATGTACATGTCTACCTTTCACCTAAAGAGTTTTTTCAACTTGATGACATACTCATTTACTCATTTCAGCATAAGTTTGGGATAGCTTAAGACCCAGCGCCTTTACCAATATACTTTCCAAACATAACTTGTATCTAATGAGTGTATGAAAGCTTAAAACCCTACTTGCAACCATTGATAGGTTCCAAAGGTATTGTTTGCTATGCCAGATCCTGGAAAAGGTTTAGGGAATACATAATTGCCTACCGATTGTCGATTTTGTCGACTTTAAAGCTATCTTGCCATATTGCTGTTCACGCACCAATAATCTTTTTAATTTAGTTCAGACAAAGCTGGTCGCTTTCAGTAGGACCAACCACAAATGGGAAAATGGCTCGACATATCATATATCAAGACAGATCTGGCCTAAGCTGGATCAGATACACAGTGTTGAGTTATTTATGCTAAGTCGACCTTAGATCAGAAACTGTCTAGTAGACCCACGTGCTAAAAGGCTGGGGTTGTTTTTAAATGGTTTCTGCAGTCTCCTCGTTGCAGGGACGAGAAGAAGGAGGACGTACCTATCCGGCCCTGTGCATACCATCATCATGTGATCAGCATCAATAGCGAAATGGATTGAGTTGTGACCGTCCGTCCATATGTCACCGCTTTGTGGGCTATAAATTTTGAGGATGAAATTTCATATTTTGGCTTTTGAGAAAAAGATACAGTACAAACGTAAACATTTTTGAAATCCGGACTGTCACATCCACTTTGTCATAACTTCACTAAATTGTATGAAACCGAAAAATTTTATTAAGACCAAATCTTTAGATAATCAGATTGTCTATAATTCACCCATTCCTTGTCCTAAGCCACGCCCACTTTTTTGGGACGTTTTCATTAAAAAACCAATTTGGATGAAATTTTTCATGTAGCATCCTCAAACGTTCGAGGATATCGTTGCCGCAGTATGCCGCTCACCTTATTAGGGCTGCATAGATAGGAGGATAGGGCATCAAATGATCTGTTCCAAACGGATTGTAGTCTTCTGTATGCTCTATAATGTAATCACACCCAAGAAGTTATGAATACGCCTATTTAGCTTACGCCTAAGAATATGCACTATTTTTGCATGACGTAGTTTGGAAACGAGAAAAATTTAAGGAAGAGGTTGTGGTTTGAAACTCCGATGTCTTGATGTAGCTTGGCATGTATCGAGACTTGATTAACATTTGTCTAGTCCTGGAAGAGTTGCTGATATTATTTTTATTTAAACATAAAAGATTTTAAGCCACCTTCTCCGTCCTTGTGAACTACAGACATTTGCCTTGTATCTTTTAGGACTATACTTGTACAGTGTTCGTTCTTAAGTGTTTCTTTAAAATTTTGATTCATTAAATAGTTTACTGAGAATAGATCTGCAATACTTCACTCCGATTACAGTCAAAGTTCGTGCTTTTTTTTCCAACTTCATGGCAATTTTTCGAATACATTCCAACCATGACCCTCTTCGAAGACCTCTCTCTAAATAGGTAACTTTAATTCTGTGTAAAACTGTGGCATCACATCGACTCATAGAAAAACTCAAACTACTCTTACCCAACTCTGCACAAAGCAATTCTTTGTACAAATTATGTGTCTCCTTACCGCATTGGATGAACGTTAAACAATAGTAAACAGTGGTGTTGTATTTCACAGGAACCATCTTCCATTTCTAATGAATCCCTGACAATGTTTTCTAAACTTCAAGCTGTACACAATTCAAAGGATTTCACTAGAAGAAGTTTTCGAACATCAATTTCATGTATGATAACATCCACTATAACAGTGGAATGGTTTTCCACTGGTATTCGTTTCACAATGAAACCCAACTCCATTGAATTTGTTAAATGAAATTTCATAGAAGCCTTTAACTCAAGGATTGTTATTGACCAAAACTGATACTTCAAATGAGGGGTGTCATCCATTAGGTGACCCAAAACAAATCTCTCTAATAAATGTGAGCCCCTGGCCCTATATCGTATCCTCGTTACAATACCTTTAGGGAATTTGGGTGGCAAAAAAGGGATAACACCTAATAAGTTCTTCCCAATTTGGATATCAATTGGGGATGTTTTTTTTATTTATTTTTATTGAATTATAAAAAGGGATGAAAACACCCTCAAGAGACTTTGTATTTTGATTTAAATTTGGTTTTTTTTATTTATATTAAGTAGTTTTTGAAATATTGACTGATAGGGGATTTATATTGTATCCTCGCAGAGACACGTTGATGTATGTATTGCAAACATGAAATGAAGTCATGCGCCCGGAATTGACTTTAAAACATTCGTTATTCAAATTATTTTCAGATATAAACTTTTTTTTATACACAAAAATTCAAACAAAAAATTGTAAACAGTGTAAAAAGGAAAAACAAAAACAAATTAAATAAAAAAAAAATAAATCATCTCCAATGGAATTATTCGACACTTTTCATAATGAATACATCGAATTTCTGTCCTGGAACTCCCAGTGGTGATTCAATTCAAATACAAACTGATAAACTCAATGAGTGTGGTGATCCGGAAATAGTGTTGACACCACATTTAGCTGGTGAACAATTGAGTGAACCAAATACATCTAAAAAACTGGACCAACAGCAATCGGTTGAAGGTGGTGATTACACGGATTCAGAATATATGCCGAACATTCCGTATTATCCTGGTGGTAACGATAGTGATATTGGTGCGTCTGGTGGTGCACTTGGTGACATCGAAGACGACGACGACGAAGACGACGAATATTTAGATCAACCCATCGAAGAGGAACACAATATGACAGCAGCGATGCAATCTCGTTTGCTGGATCCATCTACGTTTCCACATCCACATCATCCTGCGCAGCCTATGAATAATTACAATTACTCGTCGGAAATGTCATTTCGACCGCCATCATCGTCAATGTTGCACTATACGTACAATTATCCGCCACACGGGAGGAGTGGTGCTATGGGACCACCGCCCGGTTATCATGGTGGTGTTGGACCTGGTTACCCACCGAATTTTTGGTATCCTAGTAGTAGTAGTGGATTTTATTCGCCGCCACCAACACCAACACCGTCACATCTTCAAGGCCATCATATGGGGCATTATCCACCGCCTGGACATTATGGTGGACATCCACATCATCCTATGCATCCACATCATCATCATCTGCATCCGGGATCGGTGTATGGGGGACCACATGATCAAATGGTGGATATGTTGCAGTTGTCGAACAGGTATGTCAAAGTAAAGATTTTGTGATGTTTTTGAACTTTTTTTCAATCGAAACGTGGGGTTTTGAATTTAAGTAAAAAAATGATCAGAAATGCATTAACAAATGTATTTGAAGCTTTATCCATTCCATTTTCCATTTTTAACAAATTTAGTTTTCATTCTGTATTCCTGTGAATTTTATTCGAATTTTTTTTTAAAGAAACCAATCGCACAAGTATTTAACTGAATTCTCCAAAAATTTAACAAAGAGTTACCCTCTTTGGTTTCCTGGTTCTCGAGATGTTTACATCTTGTACTGTGCAAGTTCAATAGAAGAAGTGTGGACTTCTATAGAAGGGCCGACTGGCTGAATTTCAGTCAAAACCCATTAAGAACTTTCTTCGCTTACTCACATAGATTTCTTGTATCCATCTCCATTGAATCTAGGGCAATGAAAGGCTGCCATTTGTCGCATAACAATATAGTCTGCTATTCTTGGGCACTTGGTCATTAAACGATTTCGAAGAACTATGCGACAAAAGAATTTTTTGTCCTTGTAGTATTAATATAGACAACGCCTACGTTCCTATGTATCTACTAGGCAAAGGACCTGACGCACGTCAAAACGGTCATAAAAGCCAATCACAGATGGACACATCTTGATGACTGCATCAACTCAGTCCTATGACTCGTACAGCTCATGACTCTATTTGCTTCTCTACTTAACACTGGAAATATTTTCCTCTCAAAACAATCGAGAAGGCTCTCATCCATTCTTGAAATAGTCCGTACATCTGTACCATATAAAAGGAATGATCAGAGTTTTGCATGAGCAGGCTTTGCATGACAGCGTTTCGTCTTGATTAAATCCTTTTTTGACATCAAAAATCTCGGTGGAGTCTTTTCCGACCTTGAGAGAGCAGCGTGCCTTTTCCATCATCATCCTGCACAACCGGATAGGGATGTGTAAGCTAAACATGGCTCTCTATAGCTTGTCTCTATAAATGCTGTCATAGGTGGCCTTAAAATCGATCAAATGATGGTGGGTATCGATTTCAAATTGCTGGGTTCGTGGCCTAAAAACGCACTGATATGGACCAATTAGGTTGTTGACACAGGGTTTTAAGCGTTCACACATTATAGCAGATACGATCTTGTAGGAATTTAGAGGATCTCATTTCTTAAGCAGCGAACAAACTATGCTGAGCTTATAGCTCGGCAGTCAGGCGATCAACTCCAGCAGATTTATGGGATCTTAACTTGGATATCGCTATCTTAACCTAATTCAGATCAGGGAGATCGAAATGTTGGCTTTCATCGTCCAAATTGAGTAGTTCTTTCAACTTGACGGTCACTGTCGCCGTTATACAGTCACCAACATTATATTACATAAGCTAGTCAATCCGCTTCCATGGTTCACCACATGCGATGGATTCCTTTAAATATACTGGCAATGGTTTCGAATGATTAACTACTGATTGTTTGTTTGGTCCCCCAACCAAAGGTAATCCCTTAACTACCGGCTCACTGGAGGATCTTACAGTATATCGATGTTAAATCTAAATTTTTTTGTTTTTGGATTTTAAGTGGAGTTCGATGCTCTTAGACCTACAGTGGACTTACACGGATTTTAGCACCTCACCACGCTTAGTACCTGTACTATGTAGTATGTATCTTTCGAACTCTCTCTCTCTCTCAATTTAGAGGAAGGTGGATTTCTGAGGTTTTTCATTCATAAGGGCTGTCATCGCAATCCAGGACGGTTCTGATATCTGTTGGATTTTGGTAATACACGTTGCAAACTCACGTACATAGTCGAGGATAAAATAAGCAGACAACCCGCACTTGACTTGTACTAAGAGTTGTCCAGACACTACCACCACAGGAAGGTAAAATAATTTGTATGCCTTGGGCCATATAGTCCTCTAAATTTAAGTGCCACTGCAGTTTTCGATGGGTTAAAAAAAAAAGTTGTCCTTCGTTTCCCGGTAACAGAATCTTAGGTGGTGCCAAAACCTGGTTAGAGTGTTTTCTATTCCGACAGAAAAGAAATTAATCAGGCACTAACTTGGTTGATATATGTATCTAGTGTCCCGACCATTCGTAATACAGGATCCACAGAATGATTTAACATTTTCCATCGAAACAGAAGATTCATCAAATGTGCCATAAACCCTCGTCAGTCTGAATCGTAGTCCCATTGGGAGACATTAGGGTAGATTTTCTTTGTGGATTCCATTTGAATATAGTTATTTTCACAGTCTTTTCTACAAGGATTACTTTTGGTAAATGTTTTAATGTTTAGTAGCTAGAAAGATATAAAAATCTTCTGGCGGATAGCACTGGACAAAAACAGCAATATTGTACAACTCGAGAGGTTCTAAAGGTAGCTTTCAGTAATAGTGAATCTTTGAAGCTGACTTGGGCGAATATGGAATTCTGAACAGATATAACACTATTCCTAGTAGTTCCGAATAGTTCCTCATTTGGATTTTAACATCAAGTATAACCCGGAGTAATTTTGAATGAGTCCACGATAGAGGTGTGGACTGATGGATCCAAGACAGTGTTTGATTCGGGTGCGGGCGCATCCTATATTCGCATCGACCACTGTAAATTGCAGCGTTTTCGTTCTAGATATAGATAATCAAGTAACAATAAAAGGCTTGGAATCCCCAGTAATAAGATTCAAGTTGGTTAAGCAATGTCGCGGATCTCTCATCGAGATTACTGTCACGTGTTGCGAGGAATTGCAAAGCTGGTTAAAGAGGGTGCAGGCCATCTCGCCGATATGAAGAAGACGTCAGCACCAGTAAAATCGATAAATGTCTCTCATCAAGGAGACTTATTTCTATCAGTAACTTACGACAATTAGTTGCAGCCCTCATATGGCATTGCCTGGTAGACAGACATAGTAGTGGTTGTAGTGGTTGGGTGCCTATTTTTTTTTAGGCAAAACAGTTCAAACTCAATGGACTATGTATATCGTTTAGTTTGCGTATCCATGGGCGATGGAAACGTGTCCTACGACAGCTGATCGGTGCCAGTTTCCAACGCCCGACAACACTTTCAAGCATAAGTAAAAGGTTTTTTTAATAAGGACATAACAATTTTGTATTTAAATAAAACACAATATGATTGAGATATAGTACTGAAATTTATTCCAGCTTCAGTACACATGTCAAATTTAAGTATGGAATTCAATCTCGTTCTCACTCAATATTGTTTCTGAGCTCCTCTAACGTTGTTGGCTTGTTAGCATAAACCAACGACATAACGTAATCGAATAAAAAGAAAAGGGAGGTTCTTCAAACACATGTTCGCTTGTCGCCCACTCTTTGGTCCTGATCCTTGTTTTGGGACACGCTGACCACTGCCAACCTTCAGGGCCTGAGAGAAACGAAAAAGTATCTACTTACATATCTTCTGTCAAAATAAAATAGTGAGATACTGATACATATGTATGTACACATGTCGGCTTTGTGGAGAGCAAAACGAATTGCCAGAACATATTCTTTGCGTATGTCCAGGAGACCCAAGGAAGAGATTACTCCACTTGGATCGGGACTCGGCCAGTCTAGGAGAAATTCGGAACCTGGAACCTAAAGTTATACTGAGCTTTATTAAGAGCCTCAATACAACTTCCGGTTAAATCATATGGGCTAGTACAAACGATGATTTAGTATAACTATGGCAGATTCATTGGCTCTTTCTATGGATTCGCTGAAGAACTGTGAGTACTCATCGTTAAAATAAATCAAATCAGATCACATTCTTTTTGTACATACTGTTGTATACCTTATGGCATATGGAACACCACTCAATATTCGTTATGTCAAAAATCGCAGAGATGCCATCTGTTGATTGCCAATAACATTCAGCCTTTATGTTCGGTTCTATTTTCCAATAACATAAAACCTCTCATGGCAAAAAGCTTAATAGAATAATTTTCTTATTTTTATTTCGGTAAACAAGAGTCTCCCCTGTCTGAGTGTATATCTTATTCTGACCCTTTTTTTGCGCTCTCAGTACAGAAATGTTATTCAATAAACTGACACTAAAACAATATTAAAGAATCCTTTTGATGCGAACCAACAAAACATTTAAGCCCCTCTACCCGTTTCTAACTGTGTGAGAATATTGAAAACGTCGAGTTAAGAAGCGTATCCTTTTCTTGGGGGTTTCGGGATTCGTTTTTCGCTGCTTTTCCCGTGCCCCTTTATTGGTCTGTCTTTTATCAGGTTGGTTTTTTTCTTTTTTTTTGTTTCTTTTTACTTTTCAATTCATGTCAGGTGCCTTTCTCCTTTTTTTTTGCAAAAGACCAAGAAAAAGGAGGAAGAGACTTTTTTTTCTAATTTACTATGCCAATGCCGATGTTACGTCGGCGGGCCCCTTGTGTAAATATTTTCTCTTTCCTTTGGGCTGTTTACTTAAGTGTGCTCTATTTTCTATCTCCTTTTCCCTTTTGTTTGTTCTTTTTGTTGTTTTTTTTTTTTTATTTTGTCAATCATCAGGCGACATAATGTATTTTTAAAGGCATGATGCAGATATGTATTTAAATGAAATTAGTAACAAAAATAACAAACAAATAAAAAAAAAAAAAAACACAAAAACCAAGTAAAAATTATATATATGTATGTAGTAGATTTTTTTTTTTTTGTGTTGAAAATCAAGAGAAGTCCACAACAGGTGTTAGAAGTGACATAGAGAACAACTTTGCGTGGTATTTGTTGTTGCGGTTGTTGGCTGTTTATTGCTGTTTATTTTACGTTTTATTTATTACCACTGGGACGTGTTTTTGACAAATGACATTGAATTAATTGAAAGCTAAATTTTTTGGTGGATTTGTTGTTATTTTCTGTTTTTGTTCTTCTTTCATTTTATAATCTTATTTTCGGTATGTACATACATACTTTTATACATAAATACGATACAATGGTAAATTTAATAGTTTTTCTATCTATCTACTTGTTTTTGGATGGTATTTTGGTTCTACTTCAATCCAGATTTAACAGGTTTTACCAAAAAAAAAAAAAATACCTACTAACATCAGATGAAGTTAATGTTGTCAATCATTCAATCAGTTTGTGCATAGTCATCTTTGATTTGGCCGAGAGTTGGTTTTCCAGTTCATTGATTTCGTAGAAACAAGGTATTTTGGCCTTTTGATTGTATTTTATCAGATAGGTTGATGATCTTTCAAAAAAAAAATAAAAATTGTTTAAAATGGAAATGAAAAGGTTTCGAGTAAATTAGATGAGGTAAGCATTTCACTCGTATGTATCATACATATCTCCATTTTAAGCCACATTTTTCATGACTCAATTATTAATGAAAAAATGTGGTAGTAGAAATTTAAATTAACTCACAAAAATTTGCTGGAATAATTTACAGAGCGTTGAAGTGTATAGATGCATTGAATAATTGCCTGAAACAATCTAATGATATCGGAAGTGCTGATACTGACTGATTCAGGTAATTCGGACGCAATTTAAGTTGTTGCTTGAATGCATCCATTGTGGGGTTTTACTTAAAAGTTTGTCCATATCGATCCTGTGCACTCCGTCTGGATCTATGAAACTGTAAAGAACATAGATATCACAGTAAAATAATTCCCTAAACTTAGTCTTGGTAGCAGGTATTTAGTTGTACGCACGACACACGATCAGAGAATCCTTGACGCATTTTCATAAGCAGTCGAGCAGTGAAATCTCTGGAATCGTGCTATTTCACGTCAAAGGCCGCTTTAAACTATCTTTTGTCTCTCAATTTTTTTTTTCAATTCAATTCAATTTCTTTATTGATATCATCTCTTGGAGATGACGGAGCAGTTTAACATTCACCTTTGCTGGGTGCAAAGCCATGGAGACATTCCGCGTAACTGCAAAGCTGACGAGTACGCTAGAAAAGGTATGATTTTAAGGATGCTGCCTAAATGGGATAGGTTGGGTATTCCCCTCGCTACGTGTAAGCATTTACTAAAGCTAGAAGCTTACAGTAGAACCAACCATGGATGGGAAAATGAGTCGACATCTCCTATATCAACACAGATCTGTCAAAATAGGCTTCTCTGTAACTCTAGTTTAACTTTACACTTTGACCTCAAAGACCTATTGTTAGTCGCCGGGACTAGTCACAGTTCTGGCATATTTTCGCAGTGGGCTCAACAAAGTTTGTGTTCCCATTCATTAATCAGCGCTATAGTCTAAGAAAGGCTATTACGGCAGATTTTGAGCGAGTCTTATCTAGTTCATCTGCAAATTTGTTGCCTACAACTCCCTACCTAGAGACCCAACCAAGTTTTACCTACTATCAATTTGCAATACATCGTAGTAGCATTTAACTGGCATTGAGTCCACTGGGTTTGACGATAATGGTTTAAGCGTTGCCTGGCTATCTGTATATCACAATAGTATGGTATCTAGACTATTATGTTGTGTCCAAAGACGCAGGCTCCAAATCAAGATTCCAACTTCGATTTGTCGGTGAACCAGACTAGACTTCTAGGGTCCAGTACCGGATCACTATGTTTCTACAATATGGTCCAATATTTCTACCTCAAATAACCTTCCGAAACAGTATACCCTGACGATGATATCGGTCACAGCGCCGAACATGTCCGTTTTATGAATTGAGTCAAGTATTTTCAGATGTCTCACAAAATCTCCTGATTTGTACTTGTATTCCAGCTTCAGTTTAATAGTACACCGTCTACCGTCTACCTAATGAAGGTTTGTACGGGTGATAGCCCAACTAAAGCCTCTAATGCTATCACAAGTAATTAGCTGCAGACATTCAGAAGACTAAGCCAACAGAAATATATACGTCACCTTCAAATAGAAGAATCTTAATTTAATCATTATGTGTACCTCCTGGCAGAAAATCAACTATATCTTCGATTAAGAAAGGAAAATCATCACCTCACTCCCATATTTGTTTGAAACTTATTCAAGTTTTCCTCCATATTATCCTCCTCGATTGAATAACTTCAAGGCTGTCTTTAAGTCTGCTAAGTCTCAATGCTTGGCATGCAAGTTACCCCAAACCTTCCCGGGAATCGCCAGATTTCTAAAACTGCGAAAAGTGACGCTAGGTGCCTCGGATTCCTCAAGAGGTGTAAACGTTTTTTCAGTCCTGCAGACTTGGCTCCTATCTATAAAGCTTATATTCATCTGAAACTAGAATACAACTCACTTGTTTGATCTTATTAGATCGTGTCCAGCGTCAGGCATGTAGATTGATCGGTGACCTTTCAATTTGCGACCAAATCTCTTCGCTAGAGCATCGTCGAAATGTTCGATGCATATTGGTCCTGTACCGATATTTTTACCATAGTTGTTTGAATGAAATCTATAGTTGTGTCCCGCCTGTAGGTCAGTTTAATCGTACTACACCCATCTTCTGTCGCACAGTAAAATTCAGAAGCTCGTTCTTTAGCCACATTAGTGGAATGACTTGCCCTCCTCAATATTTCCTACAATTTATGATTTACAAAGATTTAAAGTCAACGCGCATCGTCACCTAACTCTCTTTTCTTTTCCTACCAACGTCTAATTTCCATATACCGTTTCCTTTCAATCCATCACTGGGTTTATAACTTTAAAGGACTTTAGTCCTAAGTGATGAACTACATTTAAAAAAAAAGTATAAACCCTTCTGCCTTTTAGGAAAAATCTCTGGAGAGTTCTAAGGCCTAGGTTCAAAATTCTCGGACTGTCACGCAAAGATTGTTTTTTAGTTTAATGCACTTTGTTCTAGGTTACCATTAAGTATCCAAGCCATAGTATTCGAAGAATTTGGCATAATTTGTCATGCTAAGCATAGAACCGTTCGTGGCTTCTGCAAACATCCGAAAGTATAACTTGGCATTCGGCCACAGCACAAATGGTTGTGAGAAGCTAGGCCCTGGGTCCCATGAACCTATCGTGCCAAATATTTGTCTATTTTTTTAGTTCAGTGGCTTGTGCATTGAATTTTAGAACGAATCCACCTCTTTTGAATGTCTGTCGAAGTTCGAAGAGTCGTAAGAAAGCTTCACCTACCAAAATGTCATCAAAGCCTTCCATTTGTGCGTACAAGTTAAATAGTTACCAAGCTTTAATCTACTAGATTGTTATTATCCGTAACAGTATTTTTAACTCTCAAACTAGATTGGAACTTTTACCTCATACTTGAACATCCTTTACATTTTAAGGAGCAACAGCCATACTTTAAAATCAATCGTAAAACTTGTCATTTTCGTATTTGATGGCTTGTCATTAAACATCCTTCCTTCCCGATTGCCTAATCATTTCATTTGCAAAAAATCGATGTAACTAAGTCCTTATTAATTCCGTTTGATTTATCTAACAACCAGGTTCGTCAATTCAGTCATGCCTGACTGTTTCCCTTACCATCAAATCCTCCACTTTTAATCCCTTACTTCAGGACTTTTTCCATCCATTAAACATAATTTCAATATTATCCCCGTTAAATTTTTTTGTTAATTCCCAATCTGGTTGTCCTTTTTGTTCGTATTTACATACATACATGTATTCTCCTTTGTTTTATCTACGCAAAATATGATTCTCAAGGTAAAGAAGCATGATGGAAGTAAAAAAGTTAAAAAACAAAACAAAACGACGACAAATCAACAACAAAATAACAAATTTCCATTCTTCATACAGCAATTTAACCCGCTTGAGACGACATAATAAAGATTAATAATCTAATAGGACTGGAGCACCATACAATCATAACAAAGACAACTAAAAACCAAGAAAAGAAGCAAAACATAAAATGAAAACTCACAACAACCACTCAAGGATATTTCAAAGGCAACTGTCACAGGATTTCTTCAATCATCATTCATATTACTTCTTCACTTTTCTCTACATCTCCTCATGCTAATGCTGCTGTTTTCTACTTCCATTCGAATAAATTTCTACAAATAAATAAATAAAAAACCAAAAAAAAAAAAATGTCAGGGAATATATCCTTGAAAAGGCTTTTCCATATTGATAACTGCGAAAAATGGAAAAAAAAAAATAAAATAAAGTGCACGACTAGGTCGTACGTACTTGCAACTTTATACTGAAAGTTTACATACAATTTATTCACGAATGAAGTTCAAGTCAATGGTCTAAAACGACATGCATGAAATTCCACTCATTTGCTTATGCATTTTTGAGGGAACTATCGCGACAACTTTTAACGGACGTTAAATGCGAAGTTTCATTAAAATCTGGAGTTCGAAATTTTCGAAGAAACCAATACTTGTCCTGTAGGTGTAGGTGCAAGTAAAAAGAAGGAAAGGAAAGATCCAATTTGATAATGCAAAGACAATAAGGACTTTCATCCTTTTGCTTCACATTCTGTGTCTGTTGTTTTGGTTGCCATATCAACTGGTATTAAGCCTCATTAAATGCTACTTTTGTATTCCCAGATAGACATGGTATATTCCTCTGGAAGGAGATGGTCCTAATCTTTTCCTACATATACATGTATGATGTATGATTTATGTATGTTTTTTTTTTAAATAACGGAATAATTATGTTTTCCATAAAAATAAAAGGTCTAGAGTGAAAGAACGATGGAAGAAAGATATCGCTTAACCTTTGGATACTTCCACAACCTACTGCATAAAATGTTATTCATATCATTTTGACTGTCCTTACAAATAATACTCCTTACAGTATAACAAATGCTAATGGTCCAATTCTATCGAAATTTTCATACTTGTACATAGCCTGCCAAGTGCTCCCGTATCAATGATGACCTTTAAATAAAATTAAATTTAGAAACGGATATCGAAATTTTGCGGTAAGTCCCTTCTTCAAAGTGTGCACAGTGCTGTGGATGATGTGTCATCGTTTCATTGAATTCAATTATATGACATATCCGATACGAATCCTGAAGCATATCCTGTATCATATTTCCATAAATGTTTAAGGTTTTGTTGAATACAAATGGGGAAGGGAAACCGGCCCTTTACACTGACCGTTCAAAAATAAATATCGCCACTAGAACAATAATTGAAGCCATGACGCTCGTCACCCGTGCCAGAAGGCAGCATCCATTAAATTCGACTACCGACAGCAATGTTTAGGCAGTAAATGGACGGAGAACAAAAACCTGAGTTAATACTTGACTAGAAGAAGCTCTAATCTCACACTTTCAGTGAACTGTGTTGCGTCTGGCTTAGTAGAATATCATATAGTCGTAGTCAATTCACCACAAAATGCCTCCAGTAACAGATAATATTCCAGTTCAATGAAAAATTAATTTATGCTTATATGAATTTCCAACCTCAGTGAAGGGAGTTGGTCAACAATCTGTGAACCAATTGAGTATATGCATATATCCTATCGTAACGTTGAGATGATGCGACATTAATGGTACAGAATGTGACAGGTTTAAAGCTGCAAGGATTTCAGGACTCTTGCCGTGAAATAGAACTGACGACCTTCCTGAATTTCAATGCTGAATATTGTGATTCTTACATCCGATACGTGTAGTAGAACTGAAACAAACTGTCTGTCATCAAAGAAAATCTCCATAGTAAATTCTGCCAGCGATATCAATTCAAAGATTAAATGGAAAACCCATGTTTGTTCTATGGTCTTAGACAGAACTTGTTTTTAAAAGTCCAGACTCACATATAACAGCATGGATTAGGGCCTCTATTCTGCATTTAGAAAGGGTCTATATCAGGGAGAAGAAAAATGATGCTTAAAAAGTCCTCGTGAGATTTAGGCTTCTATTAGAGTCGATGGAGCATTAGCGATAAAACATTAGATTCATAAGAAAGTTACATACTCAACGGCTGAAGGTTGAACGATAGAGTTCAATGGTCTTAGAACCAAGTTTCGAAAAAAGATCTAGTCTTTTGTTACGTCAACAAATGACGTAGGCCATTAAATTGATTGACCAAGCTACATATTATGACATTACAGCTTAAAGTTTAGCAGTGATCACTTAGATTTTAGCAAATCCAATATATTTCTTCAAATTTGAGAAACTACTAGTTACCCCTAACTCACGTCCAACAAATGATGTGTTCCCTAAAAATTATTTCAACATTAATAGCCCACGTATTTCAAAGTCATCCTGATATAAATGGCTATTATAAAAATGCAATGACTGTCGTGTACTAGAGGTCCTGCAATGAGAACTACACTTAAGTTGCTTTTACTAGACCTTGGTGCATCAGACTAAGTGAGTACAAATGGCCTAAGAATCAGACAACTAGACACAATTTACAATCAGTCTTCTAAAAACAACAAAGGATTTAGGTTTATCCAATTTTCTGAAAATAGTCTTCGAAACAGCTACTCGTATTCTTTCACCACTATTAGCAGTCATCTACTGTTTTCAAATGGGCACACAAAGGTGAACTTAAAAACCGTAGTAAGGTTTTTCTACGAGGTGCGTATTGTCGAAATGAAACGCAAACCTAAACCCAACTACATCATTTATCCTGTTCCTGGCGATTGACTAAATCCCAAGAAAACTATTCGATAGATTATTTTTCTAGATTATGCCAACAATGTCTGTTTCCTGGCGTCTAAAACCGGAATGAAAAACCCTCTTTCAGTATGGAAATCCAGTCGAATTTCTTTTGTACCAACCTTAAACTGTTCGAATCAAATGTGGGAACTATATTCAACCATCATGTGAAGATTACAAACTTAAATTGGAGCCTTCACTATATTGTAAAAATTCAATGGCTTCCAAACCATAATTGTGACGGAGAATAGAACCTTTGGGCGTCATGAGTCAGTTGTTAGGGCGTCGGACTACACGGGGCTAGAGATTTCGAGTTTGAATTCCAGAAAAGAAAAAGCAAAATGAACACGACCCTTGCAAACATCTGACAAACTCAAAATATGAGAGTATAACAGCCATAAAAAAAAAATGCTGCCCTTCATATGCAGCATATTGCAGGTTCCTTACATTCGAACGAAAAATATAATATGCCCATAACTAATGGTTGAGAACTGCTAGATTTTGGGTAACTAGTACGTTTATAATGTGGCTGCTTACTTACTTACTTAGGTGGCGCTACAGTTCGGAGTGAACCTGGGCCTCAACTAACAAGCCTCTCCAGTTAGCCCGGTCCTTAGCTAACTGCCTCCAGTTGCGCACTCCAAGCTTGTTCAGGTCCCCTTCAACTTGTGCGCGCCACCTAAGGCGAGGTCTTCCTCTGCTGCGTTGTCCCTCCGGGTGTGATTCGAAGATTCTTCGGGCCGGAGCACTGGTGTCCATTCGCTCTACATGTCCTAGCCATCTCAAACGACTAATGCGCAGTTTTTTGACTAGGTCGATGTCGCTGTACAGCTCGTATAGTTCGTCGTTGAATCTTCTCCTCCAAAGCCCGTCAACGCAAACGGGACCGAATATTTTGCGAAGAATTTTTCTCTCGAAACGACCGAGGATATCTTCATCCGCTTTTGATAAAGTCCAAGCTTCAGCGCCATAAAGCAGGACTGGGATGATCAAGGTTTTATATAGAGTCTCCTTAGTTGTTCGGGATAGGGCCTTACTACTCAATTGCCTTCTGAGCCCAAAGAAACAGCGATTGGCAAGAGTTATTCTTCGTTTTATTTCTGCTGAGGTGTTATTTTCAGAATTGATAGCAGAGCCGAGGTAGACAAAGTCCCTTACTACCTCAAAGTTATAGCTGTCGATGTGGCTGCTACGCTACATTTTTTAACGTAGCAACTCTTGTATGTCGAAATATGACAACAAAAATGAAACTCAGAATAAACGGAATTTAGATAGATCGCATACATATAGATCCCACTGGATGTCAGAAGCACTAGCTGAATCAGTGCACACCGTTGTCGCATTTAAAATTAATATCTAGGGACTTATAGGAAAATATAGAAATTGTTTGTCATTTGCTTATATCCCGCAAGACTCAAAACCTTATACATTTATTTTGTTGGCGTAATAGGAACAAGTTTGTTTATAAAGAGATCATAGAGCACTTCATGGATCTGTTCATCTGGCAATAATTTGAATCCTTTAAGCATTTTCTGGACACTTTCTAGCTCTACAAGCTAAAAAATCTTTTCCCATATAAATTCTTTTCCGGTAACGTTCAAAAACCGCATTTTAAATAGATTTTGTTTTTATGCTAAAATTCAAAATATTTATTTATCCGCTAATTAACAATCAAATGGTAACTATTGGAATATTAATGATATCAGCAGTAGAATTTTCTGTATGGTTATTAATAAAAAAAATATATACACCCATAGATAATACATATATACGCTTTGCTTACACTGGAGTTCAAAAAGTAGGATTGAGAATAATATTCATGAATTCACATTCATTAAGTAAGTTTTGTACTTTGGTACTTTCTATACGTAAGGCTTAAGTGCCTCCAATGATGACAAACCATAAGAAATGGATATTAATCCTTCGTAAATGTAGATATCTTTTCGTAGACTAGTCTGCATTCAAGAAAAAGACAATCCATAATGATTTTACCATGTGATCGGATACTAAAGTGAAAGTGATTCTGTAATCAAGGCTAAGTAATCATATATTTTTTAAGAAGCTGGTCTAAAAAATTCTCGAAGCCTCTGTTGATTACTGTCATATAGCACTTATGTGAGCATGCTACTAAAGTAGTAAAGTTTAATTGAAATGCAGTTGATGTTACCAATACTCACCACTTTAAAACTAATATCCCTACAGTCCTTGGAAAACGTCGTGATGTTATCAATACACTAACCCCTGGTCTGTAATTTCTGTTGTTGGATAAAAAATCTTTTCTTCTCTACCATGTCGTCCCACATTTTGTTCTAAGAACACGTATTACTTTCATTCATAGATACCTCTAAAACCCGGTCATACTTCACTTATAAACGAAAGATAATTAATTTACATCTAATGTTCTTAACTTTTCCGTTCATTAATTATCTTTCATTTCTCTGTTCTCTATTATTTTCTCAAAACAAAAAAAAAAAATAAATAAATAAATTGTTCACTCAAATTTCTAAATTTTTACATTATTCGAAAATAGATTTCGGAGACACTGTCAAACAATATTCTGTATTTTGCCTTAGGTAAAACTATACGAACATAAATTTCATCATAAAGTAGTTTGGTTCATCCTCTGATGAGTATTTCTATCATTCATATCGAATATAGCGAACAAAAACAAAAAAACATTTAATAAAAAATAACTCTTAGTCATAATCATTAGAAAATATTAAAATAATATAAACATTTCTTCACTTTGTTGTGATTAGACTGGGGTAGACAGTAAAATCAAAAAATAAAAAAAAAACTCATTAAAAGCGTATAAAAATAGTATGACAACTTTTTTAAAAAGACATTTATCTAAAAGTAAGAAATAATAAAAAATAATAATTAATATATGATTTTACCTCTTTATTTTCTCTCTTTCTCAAAAGTGGGCGGTTCTAATAAATTTTGAAACATTTTTGTTTCTTGTTTTTTTCTTTTAATGACTGTTTTCTGGATTCTTGTTTGCATTCCTTTGTTGAATTTAAAGAGGAAATCAAAATTAAGAAGAAAAAAAAACCGGATATGGATGATGTTTCTTATTCATTCATGTCCTTGTCTATTAAATTATATTTTTGCGTGAAGTATATTTTTAGTGTTTTAGTGTCGTATATCGCATGTTTTTGCCAAGATTGACAGTAAAGTGTAGAGAACAGGATAAAGTAGACACCCTTGTGGGACACTAACTGTCATCATTTGTTTTAAAAGAGTTTGAGTAGAATTTAATTGAATAACCATAACAAATGAACGAATTTATAGCTTGTAAATGACATTCATTTCTCGGCCATTTAGTTTTTATTGAGATATACTCCCGTCATGGCTATTTTGTGATATTAAATTATTTTCCCACACAAATTCTTTTTTCAAGCAGCAGCGTTTGAAAATTGCAAATTGAATGGATGTTTCTTCATGGAAAAAAATTCTAAATATTCATAAACCAGTTAATTAACCAACAAATCGTAACCATTCGAATATTGATGATATCCGTTGATAGAATTTTAGATTTCTGCATGAATATTAATGTGGAGACGAAGTTATACATATGTACATACATACATACACTGGGGGCAAAAAGTACGATTTAGAATATTATTCATATCTAACCCTTCCAGGTGTTTTCGCTTGACAAGGTCTTTGAGTTAGTTTGCTAATAATACACTGTATAATATGTAGAAACTAGAACTTATCAACTGGTTATTGTAATACTGAGACTACCTAACTTAATGGCAAATTATCATAATTTTTACTAGAAATACTTAATGATTCATTCTTACATTCATTATGAAATGGATATAATCTCATCCTGAGTTTATCTTTTAATGGGATAGCGTGCATCAAAAGACAATTTCATTATGACGATGGATCATATGACTCAATACAGAGCATAATGGTATACAGCATTGATTAGTCAGCAAATTAAAATATTTGCTTCAACACAGCGAAAATCGTCATCCAACGACTTTTATATTCCTCATTCTTTATCTTAATTTTTTATTTTTTTATTTTAAATTTGATTTGATGGAATATCTTGGTTTATGGGAAGAATTCCCTAGAGTACTGCTATTTTAAAAGCATTAGTGTCATGCTCTATTTAAATTAAAAACCATTCAGAAAAATGTTTGTCCTATTTGAAAAATTGCTTGACTTTGCTCTCAAGTTCTTTTGAAAACACTCCCTTGGGAAAAAAGTTTCTACCATTCAAAACAGTTTTGCTATAAGTCATATGACCAAATTAACATAGATTTTGGCTTGAATATACATATCCATATATTCATACTATAGTGTAATTTATGTCACAAATTATATCCTTTTTGGTTGATTTTCTCCAAAATCCAAAAATTACAGAACTTATTGAGTCAAATTTTTCACAGCCATTTGTGTTATGCGTCATGAACCTTATACTCTCGGATATTTGTCAGAAGTTTTCCTTTTTAACTGAATAATATTTTGTATCGAAACTTTTTATCGAATAATTTTAATAAAATTGGTCTTGTCTGTGAATTTAAAAAGTCCAAAGCTCTTCATTTTTTCCATTCCATCCTAGACTTCTTCTCCAACAAGTAGGTTACATAAAAAACACGAATCTAATTCCATCAGGAAGGAGATTTAGTACTATCACCTATCCCTGAAATGGAATACTAAAGTATCTTTGTTTTACCAGACTTTTTTTTGAAACTAGAAAGTAGATAGTCTGGTGTTGCAAAAAATGGTAGTAAATAGTAGGTACACCATATTTCTTCAAAGACTCGTGTATATTTTAAAAAAAACTTATATATTTCTCTGTTGACCATGACAATATCTCTTAAAGTATCACAAATTGTGCATGCTTTCAATTTGTTGCTCAGTAATGCAAGATGAAAGACTATACCTGCATCCCAACCACATCTTTTATCTTTTACCTAGCTGGTCGCAGCAGAAACTATGTATATCCTTTGTCCTTAAAGCCATGTTCGCGCTATTATATGTATATAGACTGACAGACTAGGAAAATACTTCGGGAAGTGGCCTATATTTACTGAAAATCCATAATTCTTGACCAAACAAATTGTTCTCAGAGTGATTCGACTATGTTGTCAATCTTGCCTGTAAAACTTACTCATATACAAAAAATATAATATAAAGGTCGATAATAAAACCTATACTTATCGTTCAAAGATTACGTTGTTTACTGAACAAAAATATTACCTGTATATACAAAAGATATACGAGTAGTACATGTTATTTTGAAATCAATTACAAAAAACGTATGACATCTTAAAATATAAATCTTATACGAACTATTTTACTGTCTTAGATGTTATATTTTTAAATTATCATAGATTGTTTTTTTAAATCAAAATAATTTCGTAACAACACTAATCTCATTTCTTTTCTCTTTTTCAGGTAAGTCTATTGAATTTTTAAAAATTCGTGAGTACCTTATTGTGAGTGATGCAAGTTTTTGTATATTTTTATATTTTGAAGACCAACAGTACAATTATTGTAATCATATATCAACCGTATGCATACATAAGTATATATTAATAAAAATATGGAAAGAGCAAAGTAGGATACCAAAAAGAGTTTGTTTGGATACATGGAACGATCCAAATAAAACTTAACAGTTTTATCAAGGTCAGAAGGAACAAATGTTTTAAAAACTATTCGGATGTCATAAGTATTTAGCAATAAACGAAACGAAACGCTATCATCTGTTTCATCCTCTGGGCTTTTACGCAGTGCTTCCCCAGTACCTCCCTTCTTCTGCTGGCTAGTGCAATATATACCTAGTATGTGCTGCCTTCCCGATTTCCTCCAGGAATAGTTCACAGGTGTCATCTTACAGAAAACACATCTTCTTTAAATGATACCCGAAATGTCTATAACCTGTTATCACCCATTTCAGTGTTCTTCGCTCCAAGCTTAGAACTTTTCTTTGAGTGGTGCCAATCGGTATTTTAACAGCCATTTTCGTCTGCCTGCAACCATCCACGGTTGACCACCTTCTCTGGTGTTCCGCCGTAGACCAGGGGCCTATTTCATAAAACAACAAATGTTGTACTTGTAAATTTGTAACTACAAGCACAAATAAAGTATGGAGTTGTAATTTTGTGTTCCATAAACATTATTCAGCACTTGTAGCGCGGCAAATTCAAATTATACGTATAGCGATCAAAATGCTACAAGTCTACAAGTCTGTAACTACAAGTTAAAAATTATTTGCGAAGAACTACAAGTCTGCGGCTATACTCACAGTTAAGCGATCACAGTACGTGATTTTATTAGTCTTGTAGTTACAAGTCCGTCGCTAATAATTTTTTCCGCAAATACTTTTATGAAACAGAAAAGCGCGCCGTAGTTGTAAATTCACTTGTAGTTACAGGCCTGGCATACTTGTAGTTATTAGTGAATTGGCATTCATAGGTATACTTAACCTTCCTAGTCAAGTGGACACCTGTATCTCCAAGTGTCTTTTATGCATTAATGGAGAGCCCTTGTTCTCTTAATGTGGATAGTACAGGACAGTTGCACTTCTTCGTCGCTACAACAATCTTAGAAAGTGGTTCTCAATTGTAAAGCTAATGCCTTGTCTACTAATTGAAACTAACTTGCGGGATGCTTAGTTCTGTCCAAATTTGTCAAAAGGTGCGAATGGTGTTGATATACTTATTTATATATATATGATCCATTTTTTTTAGCTCAACCGCCATGCAACTGCCCAGAATGTCCCTATGACCTGGGACCAAGTATAAATCTCACAACAATCTGCGATCTCGTTGAGAGATCTCCGGCATTACTCAACCAACTATTGTCTTATCATTTGCGATTTCAACGCTTTTATTTCTGCCTTACTATCTATGTACAGAGTGTCCCATTAACACTGCCTATTTTAAATTTAGCGCCATTTTCTTTTTGTGTGTCAGTCATACAGGGTTGTTGTTTGACATCTGTCATGAGTCAACATTAAGGGTTAGTCATGGAGAATTACTCGGGCGCACAACGCAGAGAAATTGTCAAGCCACTACCACTAATTTTCAAAGCACTACTATGAGATTGTGAGATTTTTGCGAAGACAGTTCAAAAATGTCTTGGTTTGATTTTTCGGTCACCATAATGCACCTTCTCAATTAACTCAGGAATTTGACGCCAATGGATTTTTTTTCCCTGGGGTTTTTAAAAGGAACATCCTT
Organism: Xylota sylvarum; assembly: GCA_905220385.1. Taxonomy (NCBI): domain Eukaryota; kingdom Metazoa; phylum Arthropoda; class Insecta; order Diptera; family Syrphidae; genus Xylota; species Xylota sylvarum. The sequence goes on from LR999957.1 coordinate 127,492,406, forward strand.
TAGATTATATTAGTAAAACCCTCTATTGTATGCATAGACAGTCTGCTTTCCAGATTGTCGTAAATTCCACTAGAAGTATACTACAGTGTTCTGTAAATCTAGTTTCACGATAAGATTCCTGCACCCGTCCCACAATGGGTCAGTCTGTATATACGTCTACTGTGAACAAGAAATTCGACATTTGGCAATAGACTGCTTACTTTTTATATTAATCAGGAAACGTTTAACAATGGATGGTTATGAATAGATCAATCTAAAAATATCAAGGACTTTTAATTGGGTGGTACGCAGTGGCTTTAAAATAGTACAGTACTTACGTAGGTCGCCCTCTACATAAATTGGCTATTATTATTGACCGTAACTCTGTCAGCTTTTGCTATAACCAATTTAATCATCCAGTCAGGTTCACAGGCTTTAATCAAATTTTAAAAGCATTCAGCTTCATTTGAATAATCAGGAAACACCTACATGAATGCGAACAAATCTGTGTTAATGCAGCCTGCAGCGGTGTGGATTATACCCACTCAAAATTACGCAGTAATTAGCTTTTCATTTATGGTATACAATACCCTTTTGAAGTGATAAGTTCTTGTGTGAGTTTAACTGGAATATCCGGACTTGTAATAAGTTTACTAACTTTGTTATTAAATATTCGATTCAACAGAAGACCATCTCTACCATTAAGGTCACCATATGTACACCCGAAGGTGGCAAACACTTTGATTAATTGCTTCGTTTTGAGGTCTAAAAATAACATTTTGACTTTACTAATTAACAAATCTGACGCTTCTGACACATAAGGCGACCTACTAAAACAAACAACCAAGTACGAAACATTCATCATTCTTTTGTTCCTATTCTATGTGTCAGACGTTTTTTAAAACAAAAAACAGAAACAAAATGCCATGCTATCATTGAAAGTGTAAACAATTTCGAATTCGAAAAAGTATGCTCAAAAAAAAAATAAAAATACAATCAATATGCCAAATGTGGAAGAAGATATAATATAATTTACTTGTTTATGATTAACTGAATCTATTTACTACTCTTTTTCGTATTTTTTGTTAAAGTATCTATCTATCTTCGACACAAAGATACAACCGAACTGATTTTTTTTTTATAATTTAGTGAATTGTGTATTTTTTGTGTTCGCTTCTTGGTTCTTTTAAACACTCCAGCGCGACCTTGACCAGCACAATACCCAATACCTAACTATCAAAACAGATTAAAAAAAAAAAAAAAACTAGACTAATGCAAAGTAAATATGTACATATGTATGTATCTGTGAAGCTTTTAATTTGTTTCTATTACCACCAAATCGTATACTCCTCCCGTTGTGTGTGCGTGTGTATGAATTAGCTGATGAAATATAAATGATGATAGTGAAGGCGTTAAAGGGGCGATTGGGGGGTTGTATGGTACACAAAAAAAAAAACGAAAAACAACGAAAAACCTCCAAAATTACAGTATTTAGCATTTTATTTCCGTGCTTGACTATTTGTGACCCCTCGAAAATTGAGGTTCACTAAAGGGGGTTAAAGTTTGAAAAACTTTTCTACACACCCGTCCGCGACGCCACAAAAAAGTCACGCAATCGAGAAAGAGTGAAGAGAAAGACCAAAAATTAACCTATTTTCCCCGATTGTAGTTTTTTCTTTTCCTCTTCTTCGGTAGTAAAAGTAGCGAGCGTAATACGTAGTAGTTCAGATAGTGAAACTGAAATTAAGGGTGGTTCTACTGTTTTTTTTTTAGTTTTTTTTATGTTTTTGTGCGGGGGCGAACGGAGGTCGATGACATTAGCCACGACCACGACAGGCGCTCTTGGCATGAAGGCAGGGCGAAACAACAATAGCTCTGGTGGGTATCTGACTTGTCGATCGCGCATAGTTTCTTTTGAGGTCACCGATGATGTGATACGAGGCGAAGGACAAATTCATCATTTTCTCTGTTTCATTATTTATTTGTTTCGTTTTACTCATTTCGTTTTTTTTTTCTTTTTTTCTATTATTTGTTATTCTCTTGGTGTCGCTGTCATTCTCTATGATTTTCGGTCAAACCGTGCTTGTCACATCTCAATAATGTATTTCGGTTTCTATGAGAAGGAGAGGTGAGCTTTTTTGTGTTTTTTTTTTTTGAGGGCGCTACTCTTAAGAGTATCTTTGAATACAAAAATACTCGTAGAAACGACCTCAACGCACACTCACACTACCGCAGATATCAGCATATCAGTGTTTGTTGTATCTTATGTAAGAATACTGGCATTTTAAGTGCTTCTGTCAAATATTTCATATTTCTTTTATGACAGCGAAGTAGTCGAAGAAAATTGTGATAAACCAGCAGCAGAAACAGAAAGAAAGAGAGGGATGAAGCTCGAAGATGTGGAGTATAAACACATACATCTGTACAAAGAGAGTAGAAGTAAGTTTAAGTTTTTATGGGTTTTTAAGCTGACATTTGGTAGCATCAACTGCTGACTGTCGATTGTTGGGGCTTTTCGAGGAGGGAGTGATGAACAAAGTAGATTTTTGTGTTTGTTTTTGCGTTTTAATTTGGTTTGGAGCGTTGTTCTGGGTGTGTGTGTGAGAGTTGTTTAGACACAACGACTAGCGGCTATAAAAAGGGTGAAACTTTAGTAAACATAAACATAAAATTTGAATCAAGAATATTTTAAGGGGGCTTACCTACCTTGTGGGGAAGTTTACTTTGGGGTTTTTTAATTTCTCATTCCTGGTTCGAGTGGAGGTCATCCGCAGTGCATATACTAGTTGGTAGCTTAACCTTGCCGTGTGACCAAGTAATTAACGGATTTTCTTGTCGGTGGTGTTTTCGTGTCGTTTGGTGTATGAATTTTCCACCGGTCAATAGAGTGACCAGAGTCAGTTGTATAATCGACCCACAAATTAATATTTAATTTTAAGAATGTAACTATAACTACTCTTCTATAAACTTCTAGCCTTCGTGTTCCGTCCTCTGGACGATAGCCTAAATCGATTCCTAGATAAGACTAATTAGAACCTAACAGGCCAACCTACAAGGCTAGATACCTCGGTAATCGATGGGATTTCCGAATTAAAGCATCTCCTCTAGTCCAACAGCTTTGATGTAAGTACATAAGTACCAAAAGTGGATCCACCGAATGCGTATCTGCCTCTAAAAAATTAATATGTTTCCATGTTCTTCTTCTGTGAGTAAGAAATACAAAAATACAAATATTTGCCGCGACAGGTTCATGGGTCAACCTGTCACAACCATTTGCGTTGTGTGCGTTATATCCTACAAACGAAAATGGAAGGCGTCTACTCATATCTTAATAGTTGTTAGCAATGACATTAAATAATGCTTCATCTATCAAATGCAAAGCTCTAGAATCTTGCTGAATAATTCAAACACAAACCATGGAGTAGGGATATCTAATACACCTGAGTCTCAACCCACCATATTTACTAAACTGGCACTACGGTTCGGAGTGAACCTATACCTCAACCAACAAACCACCACACTAGCATCTTTTTATTCTAACTTCTCCGTTTTTTTTAAACTACTCAATGCATTCGCTAAAAGTTGCATAAAAAAGTGCATACTCTTAGGCGAAAGCAATAACTTACCGCTCGTGGCATGTTCGAACACTATAAGGGGATACATAGCCCCTTGAGCATCTATAAATTTGTAGGTTTTCTGAAACAAAAATAAAGAAAATAACAAAAATTAGCTACCTACTCCACCAGTTCATTGAGGGACGATTCATGTACTAACTAACTAACTTAGGCAGTTCGGGGTGGACCAGGGCCTTAAAGTAACAAGCCTCTCCCTTGTCCCTCTACCAACCATCTAAGTCGTTGTATTCGAACAATGATATATGTAGCTCGTACAGTTCATGATTGAATCTTCTTCTCCACTCTCCGTCTATGCAGACGGACCAAAAACACTCGAAGTATTTTTTTCCCACAAAAACCGAGAGCGGCCTCATCAATCCTTGACAACGTCCATGCCTAACCAACTTAAATAGTTGCAGGAAAAGTATCGCATCGCCTACTGACACACTTTAGAACACCTTCCAGCGCCTTAGCTATTTAGCTAGTTGCATTATAAACACTTCCAATTACTCTTTCACTAGCAAAACGGGGAAGTGTCGAAAGTGAGGTGTTACGAGGCTACATACTTGGACCGTCTTCTTTTTTTTATTATATCCAATGACGTTTTTCCTTTTGTTTTTGACAAAGTAGGTATTTGATGGAATACTTGAAAGATTACTGTTGATATTATTGATATCTTTGATCATTCTCAGGTGTGTCTGTCAGAACCGCCTCTTGAATGATGAACTACAAAACTCCAAATTGTTTGAGGACGTTATGAACATCACTGTATGGCGAAAAAAATAGCCACGGATATGTCAAACTTTTCAGTGCGAAGAAATTACCGTTGCCAAATATATCATGGAATAAATTCACTTACCCAAAATAAGTGAACAGCGCTGACATAATATAGGAGAGCTCTGAAACGCATTCTTACTAAGCACAATTATGTTCAAGAATCGTTACTTAGATGATAACTAAACTAGGCTATTTTCTATTAATAAGGATTGATTTACAATCAGAGGGGAAACATACCCCATTTAGTTGCATTTAAGCCAGAACTTCAAGTATGTCAAGGACACCTGACATATGCAAGTGAAACATAAAACGTTTCCAACTAATTTGTATCTTTTTGCAGTCTTTCAAGCGATAAATTTCAAACCAATCACTACTGAACAACCACTCGGTCGTACTAATGGAATCTTTATGTTCAGCACGATCATTAAAAATAGTTTCGTATGTATCTACATACATACATTCATACATTCATACATATGTCATCATGAATTCTCTTTTATTATTTTGCGAATTTTCCAAAATAACTCTGACCGCCTTTGTTTTAGATATTTCAATTTGAATCTTTTATCTTATGTAAAATCATCGATAGAAATGGACGCCGTCAACCACCCCCACCACCCACAATCGTTATATTTTGTTTTTATCCTCTCCAACATCATATTCATATAAACAGAGAAATTAATATCTATAGTGTTATGGAAAAGCTCAACTCTCATCACATTTTCTCCGCCAAGAAAACAAAAACGAAAATATACAAAAAAAAAAAAAAAACTGTGTAAACAAAGTCTAGACGGAAATTTAAGACCACTTGCCGAGTGTGTGTAATTAACGACCCGCAACAATGCACTTTGATTAATAAAAATCCAAGACAGTGTTGTTGAAAACTGTCATCGTTCAGCTCCACAAAAAGAAAAGATACATTTGTATCTTACTACGGCTAGCTAATGGAATTCGCTGTAAAATCCCGGACAACAAAAGATAAAATTGTGCACACACCCAACCCCCGATTATATGACGACGACGACGACGACGACAACCGAACCAAAGTCGGAGGCGGTTCTAGGAGGTGCTTCAGTTACCTATCCCAATGTCATTCTCGTTCGCTTTTGACACCCCAAACTCGGCGATGAATGAAATTTAATAGTCGTATCGTCTGAGCGCGAGGTGCCGCAAATTAATTGCAAACAGGAAATAGTTGTTCTAAATACGTCGAGGGAACATGAGATCGACGAGAGCTGACTAGATGGCTGGCTAGTCGATTTGGATAAGTTGTTTACGTGCGTCGTTTGTTGCGATTGCATAAGATGAGCGGTATGCGATTGTGTAAACTCTAGTATGCCAGACAAAAACTAGTTCTTACTCATATACTTCTATAGACTATAAGACAGAACTATATGTAGTTAGCTGGATTGCACAATATCTTATGTACCTACTGCTGGCATATCGTGTTATTGTACAATTTATTGACTCAGACTAAGTTGTTTTGTAGTGCAAGGGAAGTTCAGATCACAATGCAAGAGAGAAAAAAAAAATCACATTCAACGAATTTTGTCATGAAATGAAATAGAGACACGGTCAAGGGGCTCGTGCCGACTATGGGTGGGGTCTACATTTTTGAGATATCGCTTCAATGTTATCTAGTATATCAGCCGACAATATCACTTTTACTTGGAATGACGAGATGATTTATCTGGAAAATGCCAAAGTGGCATTAAAACAACTCACACCACGCTTCTAATTTCAGTTAAAAATAACTGGAAACAACCTGCCTGGAATGTGTTTTGAAATGAGTGTATAGTAAATTTTTCTATATCCTGGGAGGAAATTGAAAAGGATATTCGCGAATCTACGTAACAACTGAAGTTGTTTGACACTCTTATGTTTGGCTTTTATTTAAAAAGTTTCACGAGATGTTAAACGTCAATAGTGCAGAAACTCTCAACTCTCTCTTTAGTAGTATCTCTCTGATTAAGTACACCATGATGGTATTCTATTTTCGGTCACCTAACTGGATAGAGGATTTGTACATTAGAGGAAAAAAGCACAGATTCAAGAAGCACAATTTAGACGTAATTATCTGAAGGAACCCAAGTTTGTGTTGATTGTGCTGAGCTGAGTTGTGCAAGCTGACAGTAGCGACAATGTGTGTCGATATTAACTCAATTCATTAATATAATTAGGAGTGCCAAACGACAGAGACATTGCAGGGAATTTTAAGGCTGATGAGCTCGCAAGACAGGGTTCAACCCATAGGATCCTAATAAGTGTCGAAACCTAGGTACGCCGCTCGCTATTTGTAAAGCTTCCTCAAGCTGGACACTTTGTGCAAAACCAACTATAGATGGGAAAATCTCTCTTCTTGGAACATTTCAAAACAGATCTGACCCAGGCTTGATCTGAAATGTAGTGCTGAGTTGAACCTGTTCAAGTAATCACAGGTCAGCCAAGTTTTCGGTGTTTTTATTGGACACTGTCTGATCGGCCAATATTCCAAAAGGCTGGGCATCTTTTCACACGACTTCTGCCAGTAGTTTCAGTGTCCTCAAGGCATACATCGTGTCTGATGGGTTTATACCAATTTTCTTGAGGTGGTATTTGCAAAGTTAGGAAGATTTCGTTAGGGTCTTAGCGTTACATTTGTTTATTGGTAGCAATGGTTACTCTTTCGTTTTTTTTTTTTTTTTTTGAGAAATTGAGAAATTTTTGGGCTAAGACATGCCCAATTCCAGTTTGCCAGTTTCCAGTAAGAGAGTTTTTTTTTAAAGTCAGTTCAAAATCAGCTTAGACTCAAAGTCAGAGGACATGTGAGCTTTAAGATCTGCTTGGCAATGTTTGATTTTTAGAAGAGTTCGATAACAACCACTGCTTGGAATAGAAGTAGAGTGTCCTAATGGCGCAGACAATTTGTAGTTGGATCCGAAATTTTAGATGTAAGAACTTTGAAGGAGTTCCGATAGAAATGTCAAACCAGTACAGATTTTCGTTGAGTAAGAGGGCAACGACTTCATTGCAGGCCTTTTTTTTTGCGTGTAAAAAGTGTTTCCTTATGTTTTGCACATCATAACCGACTATCTTACGAGAAGAAAAAGTATGTGCAAACTTTGTTTATAAGCTGACAAGCTTGGGCCATGTCGACCCATTTCGATTCGAAGAGTCTAGTAAGCTTCATTGTGTATCCCTTTACTGATTATGGTCATGGGAAAGCTTTTCTCTTACCAGCCTCGTAAGACGAGATCCTAGAGTACGTAAAGGCGCTCCTTACAAGTACAACAGCAGTATAATTGATGTTGAATCAATTCAGATCAATTTTGCACCTTGATCGCATTCCATTTTTCAGCCATCAGACATGTCCTTGAAGTGCTATCCCATGTATTTTGATGTAGTTTTCCACAAAAATTTCTACATTTGTTGCAGTCTATCAGATATCAATTGGAGATGATTGGTATGATGTTTGGAGTATCAAGGGACCCTACTGGCCATACTATGTTTTCCTCTTGTTGTTTGTCTGCACTTCAACGATTGATACGATGCCAATTTCAGAGTACTTATAGCTCGACAAGCAAGTTTCCATTAAGAGTTCTAGGCGGTCGTATTTCTCGAAGTATGCTGGGCACTAGGGTGTTTATTCCGAAAACTTGAGCCTTCATTTACACAATTCAGAGACGCGTCGTCGAAATCAATACTGATGCTGATGGAAAACTCTTAGTATTCTGTCCATTTAGCGGGTTTTTCAACAACTTTTCACAGTTACGACTAAAGAAAAACCGTTTTCGATTCAAAAAGGACCAGTTGATGCGCAAAAGAGACCAGCTAATGTGATCACCAAAGGTTGGCCAAATTGAAGCAGTTACTTGAAATAAGCTTGACATATTTGTTACTTCTCGCTTTTGCTTAAACTCCCACTAAAACCTCTCCTCTCTTAATTCTTTGATATTCGATAAAATAGCCCCTATCGCAGCCTACATATAGCTCGCTCGCCCATAAAGATCATAATTTATGTTGTCAACTGGTTTAGTACAACATTCCCGCATATCTTCACGTCCAATGGATACACCCCAACAATCTGATGGTTCTGATCGAATTTTGTCACAAAAAACAAAAAAAAAAAAAAACTAGTGAAACGTTCGCCAGGCGCGAAAAAAAAATTCAAAAAAGATTAATGATGATCCGAAAACAAATCACGTAACCGCTTAGAAATTTTTAAACAAAAACAAAAGAAATAAAAAAAATCGAAATAATCGACTTTGTATGTCAAGAACTATCTTTTCCCAGAGTATCTCGAATGGGGAAAAGTTTTCCAATGACAACGGACGACAGAGATACGCTTTCACACCTACATGCCATTCGACAGCGGCACTGCTGGCAGATTTGATGGTCTATCGGTCTATTGAAAGCAGCGCCAACAACGACGGCGGGACTGTCGCCGTCGCCGACTCTATACGAGAGGCAATTGAACTTAATCATTCGGTCAGTGAGTCTGTGGTGTCGTCGATTGATGACGACATTTGCATAATCCCGCCATAAATCGCACATTTGGAATTCATTGAGAAGATTCGAGAGGGAACTGATGACGCGCTATTGCCCGTTTCAGTTTAGCGAAAATGATCAATAAAATTCGCATTTGGCGTCTGACGGGAAGTGAAGGGGACCCCGTAAACCGCCAGAGGGAGAGAAACTTAATTAGATGCGTAAAATTTTATTGTTGTCGTGTTCCCCTTGATGGGTAAGTGGATGTTAAAGCAGAGAACTCTGCTGTTCAGCAGACTTACCGAACACTATAGGAGGTGTACCTACTTGGGAAGTCGTTTCTCTTTTGTGGATGATGGAGGTATCTATCCACTTGACGGGACTTGGTGTTTGTCTCACTTAAGTATCGTTAATCGATTTGTATTTGTTGAGCAGGTGATTAGCCCGCTGGTTTTGGTGTCCTTGGTAATTCGAAACAATTAAAGATATATTTTTTTTCTTCTTCTTCTTCTCGGATTTTTGGGGGATACAGTAATCAAGAGGAAAGTGATTTTTTTTTTGTAACTTGTTTTTCGTGTGAGGGTCAATGAACTTTGATGGTTTATGGTTGGAGATAATTTATATAAAGCTAATCCGAAGATAATAGTCTATTTGGGGGAAATACAAACTGAAGATGGATCGATAGTATGCTGAGTCCTTTATAGGTTAAGAAGGAAGTATTTCACAGAATGAGATAGTATTTCGAATGGGTATCGGCAGTAATGAAAATTTTACAGCTGCAAGGGGTCTCCTACAACTCTACGACATTTGGCATCTCCTTTCTGTAACCTTTTCGAAGTGTATCACCGATCGACTGTCACTTTCATCATTGAATGGTGTCGTTGCTGACCGATTCTATGGTGAATCTAGTCATTTGAGAAACAGTTCGGCTAGAATATCTTGGGAATATTTCGTAAACATCAATTAACATATGTTTTGCAGCTTTTTCGGAATAATGCCAATCATTTTTCAAATGCTGCATCCATATAACAGCAAGGATTCCACATTGGAGCGGAACAGTTTTAGCTTGGTGTGTAGCTTGTCAATATTTGAGCCACCATTGCAAACCCTAACAATCGTTAGCCCTCTCCACGTTTGTTGTCATTTGATGCAGTAGTCACTCGTTGTCAGCGTAGTTCAAGGTGATGAAAGCGTCCATTCGTTCATTTCTCGACAATAGAGCGAACCGAAGAACATCACTCATCTTATTGGTGATGATGAGCAATATTGGAAATAAAACTCAGCCTTGCCTGACTCCGCTCTAAATTTCGAACTCTTCTAAAAAATTTTCTCTGTGTAGTACGTGACGCTTAGGCCCATCTGAAACGCCTCTACTGTACAAGGCAAACCTAAACTCAAATTCTATTTTACTCAGCTTGGTGTTACAGCTTGGTGTGGCAACAGATTTGTTAAAAGCATCCTACTACTCTGCCTGGGTCCTCCAATATTTGTCATTATTCTTGACAGTGCTACATTCACCCGACTAGTTGATCCACACCACGCCTAATCTCGTCATGACTACCTCTGATTCTGCACTGCTTTCGCCATCTCATGGATACGCTGTAATTTTCTTAATATTTTTGAAACTACCACAATCGGTATGTCATGTCGATCACAAAGGAAATAAATTCGACAACGCCTAAGAATGCCATATCGCATTATGATCCACAAGTATCGGTCCAAGCAGTGATCTTTGTGGAACTCCACCAAATACGAAGTATTTTCCATTAAAAATGTCATAATGTACATACAACACAATCCTTTTCTTCAAATAATTCTCCACTCATCTGATTAAGGACCCTGGTACCGCAATTGACATAATAAACATTATTATCCGACTCCACTGGTAATATAGAAAATAAGTTACTTACTTACATACATAGGTGTTGCTACAGTTCGGGGTGAACCTGGGCCTCAACCAACAAGCTTCTTCAGTTAACCCGGTCCTTAGGTAACTGCCTCCAGTTGCGCACTCCAAATCGCACCACCTGAAAGTGTAGGTAAAGAAAACGGTTAGTTGACAGATTGTAGAACTAATAAATGTTCTATACTTCGAAGGACTTCCGACTGTTTACATTTACATACATACATATATGATGTAAATACTTTCAGACACTGTTTTCGAAGGAATACCTAATGAACTGAAATTTATTTTTTTCCTTTCTTATTGCAACCTGTCTTGCTTAACCTCGAACAAGGTCCGAAGGGTTCTAGTGGTTGTTAACCTCGACCTATTTCGGTCTTAAAAATGTAAAGTTTCTCTTACCTACCAGGTATGCTGCCAGGCAAGAACCAAGGCGGTTCTTCATGTTGAGGTCTGAAGTTTCTGCGACTTCGTAGCAAATCCTGCACTTGGTTCTCAGAAACTACCTACAAAGTTAATAGGACTCCATGAGATAGTACATAAATATACAGAGCTTCTTGGTATAACATCATGGGGGACAAGGATTGGCACAGATTTTATTATATTCGCGTAAGAGTGCATTTTGTATGTAGGTAGGAAGGGAGGATATTGCTGAGCACAGGTAGAAACCTGGGATCATTCGCATCAATATATTGAGTTGGCAGTCGAATTTGGTGACATATGCGCTACTAAGGATACTGGAGCACAAACTCTGACGTGGAAATGAGTATGTTGCCTTGAAGGTTTCAAGGTGTTCTTTGGTGTTGGGTTGTCCATGCTATTTTAGTATAAAAAATATGTACTAGGCTAATAGATCTAAAAGTTTTGTGAGGTGCTCATGCTTAAACTTTTCTCACCTTTCTAACCTTTTTCTTCTCCAGGTACTCCCAAGCACCTAGCTGCTTCTAGTCAGCAATATTGAAAAATCAGCTACTGAAAGGGGTTTATGTTAAGTTTTATAAGGATGGTTGTGCACCCTACCGTGGCACTGTATTTCTAGTATAAATAGAGCTATTCGCCGTCGCAGTATAGCTGGCTGTGAACTTAAAATAACATATAGATACTTTCGTTCTAAAGGGGTTTGTTGTTTACCATGCAGATACAATTCAACAAAGTTTGGTTTCAGTCGTCAAAATGTTTCATAGAACGGTAAAAACTACTTGAAAGCTATATGTATGAATATGTATGTACGTATGTATAGTATACATACATTTTTTCATGACTGGATGGTGAATATTAGAATGGAATGCCTTAGGGAACCATTCTGTGCCCTACTTATTTTTTTACTCGATACAAATGAAATGTTTCAGTAAAATTTCCTTTGAAAAATAGCGAAATATAAACCCTTTTTCCACGATTAAGTGGAGATTCTGTCAAAGAATGACAACAAAACTTTTCAAACATGTCCGCTGCATGTAACAAAACATCGATCGTCCCTATCGTAAATGCGCTTACACTTAAATTTCGAACATTTCTTAAAGCTTCTCGAGTTCAATTTGGTACAATGTACATTGGTCCTTAAGGAATTTATCCACCCCCATCCCCACATAAATCTATGCGCTTACAACCAATCATGCTTATGCCGTCGTCGAGTTTGCTATATCTAAGTTTTAAGACCCCACTGTACCCCACCCACACTGCCACTTGAAAGTATTTTCAGAGATTAAATTGCCTCTTCTATGTCCACCAAAACTGAGCCAATTATTTTTGCTTGTATTTTTTGAAGCACGTGAATTAAAGCCCATTTAATGAACGGATAATGCAGTTTAAAAATCACAGCTACAAATACGATTTAAATTAGATATATGAATTTAATTAAAACCTCGAATGAATGAAATTATCCTGCATTGCGTGCAAGCTTATTAAATAAATTATTTATCGAGGAGCTGTATGCAACACGTGGGGATTTTTTATATACTGGCTCAGTTGCGGATATCGTAATATGGTTAACCTAATATGTATTTACGATATCTCCAAGAATTGTAATTTAATTTTTAATTAGTTAATGTTATGTAATGCAATTTTATGCTTTTAAATAAATTAAATAAATGTGTTTGTTATTATGTCGCAACATTTGAAATACGCAAAAAATACGGGATTTGTGATTGCAATTCCGTGAAGTTATTTTGCATTCAGATGAGTTATGGTGATAAAAAGTGAACTCAGTTATTCCAGGAAAAATATTGATTCAGTTCAGTAGAAAATAAAGGAAACATTGTACAGTAGAATTTTATAAATAGATGTGAACAAGGCGCCAATCATGATTGTAGGGAATATCATATTAATGGGGGTTTTACACTGATAGGACAATTCTTTTGAATTTGGTTGCGTTAATTTAATGGATTGACATAAGTCTCCTTTAAACGATTGGCTTCCAGTAATCCTTGGTTAAAATGACCTGCAAACCTGTATTTGAATTTATAAAGTACAAGTGAACAAGGAATTGTACTTGTATTTAAAAAAAAATAAGTACAAGTACTTAAGTTGTACTTAAGTGCCAAAATAATTCATTACTTTATAGATCTGTATGTACATATAAACAAATTTTAGCGCTTTCCAGTAGCAATTTCTCTCAATACGAGAGATGCTATATTCCAGGAGTCTAGAGTTAGCCTTTAATAAAAGCCCCTTCAGTATCTAAAAAGTCTGCTAGGATGAATTGCTCATTAAAAATTTACTATTTGACCGTTGCTACCTCATCTCCATCTGTCTCCAGCACTCTAGCTTTATATAAGTATATTTGCCTTCGACTTACTTGGGAATAAAAATATGAATGGCTGATGCTAATTCTATTGTTTTCAAAGGAAAAGTGTATCTTGTGGCTGAGCTTCACTCCAGGCATTTGGTACATCTTTATGCAAACGCAATTCAAGTGCTCTCTAAAAATATTAACTTCGTTTTACAGTACCTTGCAGTATTAAGAGATCGTATAAAATAAGCAATTTGTAGATGTAGAAGCTAATGCTTTATATCTGCTAGGCTAATTTAGTGTTTACTCTATTCTGTCACCAGACATGATAAAGTCGTCTACAGTTCGAAGATATAATACATAGTAGGATCTTGCCACTAAAGTTTACTTAAAATCAATTGAAAAAGGAATTTTTAGTATCTAGGGTATACAGAGGGGTTTATGGTGAAGATATTCATCTTAAAATCTTCTATATACATCCTTACTCGAAAAAATACAAGAAATACATACAAAAAATCTATCGCGTCACTAGTTGGGTTGGGAACCAGTTGGTGCTTTTGATAAAGTGGAGAAGATCCGATATCTGAAAGCCTGCTACCTCTGCGGTGCTTGCGAAGAACCTAGAACCTAAAGTGCGAAGGCGTCGTTCTTGCAAAGCGGGGCAGTAGCAAAGCAGATGTTGGATTGACTCCACCTCTTTCTCATCTCCGCAGCTTCTACATAGGTCGCTGAACTCCATCCCCCATTTACGGAGCATGACTCCGATGGCGCAGTGTCCTGTGATTATACCAGTAAGGATGCGGATGGAGGATCGATTTAGTGCCAGAAGGCTCTTTGATTTCGTTTTATCTAATTTCGGCCATAAAGTGCGAGTGGTGGCACAGTCCTCCCTGGATACCCAGGACGAGTTGGCCTCTTTCTCTATATCAATTATACTATACAATTTCCCAATCGGTGGCAATATGGATGTGTCCGCTTCACTGATGTTCATTTCCGACCCCATTCTTGCCAAAGCGTTTGCCTTCTCGTTACCTTCAATATTGCTATGTCCGGGAACCCAGCAGAGTTTGACCGAATGGTGTCTAATCGTGATCTTTGATCACGACAGTTTCTAACTGCCTTTGATTTAATTGTATTAGATTTAATCGATTTTAGAGCTGCTTGACTGTGCACGAAGATGGTTATATCCGACGGGCGGAGGTGACTGTCTTCTATGCATCTAGCAGCTTTTTCTATTGCCAGGATTTCAGCTTGGAATACACTACATGCTTCTGGTAATCTGAATGATTCCTGTTTTTGCAATGTTTCCGAGTAAAATCCTGCTCCCGTACCTATCTCCATTTTTGAGCCATCTGTGTAAACTATGATCCCTAGATCGTTGTCTATATTATTGGACTCCCACTCTGCTCGGCTTGGGAATAGGATTGGGATATCAAAATTGAAGTCGTTGTAGGGGACTATATAATCCGATGTGGCTGTGAAGCATTCGGAGTTGTCTTTGTCTTTGTTGCGTTTAATATTATCGCATGTCCATAGGTGGTCTCTTTCCACAGGTTGGATTCTTTCAGTCTGAGAGCTCCTTTCGTGGCAGAGCCTTCAATGAACAAGTCTAGGGGAAGAATATGAAGAATTATATCCAAACCTGCTTGGGGCGCGCTTCTCACAACTCCAGTAGTGCAGAGTGCTGAAAACCTTTGCACTTTGTAAAGTTCTTTCATATACCTCTTTGTACTCGTAGCTCTCCACCAGACTAAGGACCCATATGAGATGATGGGCCTGACAATTGCTTTCTACATTCAGTGAATGATGCGCGGTTGCAATCCCCACCTTCTCCCAAAGGCCCTCTTACAAGCATATAGAGCATTCATTCCTTTCTTTGTCCTTTCTTCAATATTTCTTTTCCAGGATAGCTTGGAATCTAGATTGACGCCAAGATATTTCGCCTCAGATGAGAGAATTATAGTGGTGCCATCTAGCTTTGGTAATGTGAAGTCGGGTACCTTTCTTCTCCTAGTGAACAAAACAAGTTCAGTTTTCTGAGGATTGACCCCCCAAACCGTTCTGTTTTGCCCACTTAGAGAGCACTTTGAGAGCAGATTCCATTAGTTCACTGATTATTGGCAAGAATTTGACTTTAATATTACTAAGTCGTCTTCATATGCTACGATTTTGATTCTCTTCTCTGTGAAGATTCTTAGGATTTTGTTGACGGTAAGGAGCCAAAGCAGTGGAGAAAGGACTCCTCCTTGTGGCGTGCCCCTTGTTGTCATCTTCCTTACAGAACTAGGCCCGATGGCTGAGTTGATGATCCTGCAGTTCAGCATGTTTTCAACCCAGTTTACGACGAGCCTGTTTACTGTCACAAGGGTACCACCTTGTTCAGAGACTGTTGCAGTATAACTGGTATAATTTCATCAGGTCCTGCAGATTTGAAAGGGTTGAACGAATTTATAGCCCATGCCACTTTGTCTTCATTTATAATGTTGGATATCACTTCCTCTTCTCAATATTCTAGAGGAACTGCAGTCCTGCAAGGGGTGGCAGTTTCAATTTCTATACAACCGGGAAAGTGAGTATCCATTAGAAGATTCCTGACTGGATTCTGATCATGTACCGTCAATCCTCTGGATATAGCCGGGACGCAGGGGTCTTTGGATAGTATCTTTCGGAGCCTCGCGGCCTCGTTTTCGTCCTCAGAAATACATATACTTCTTGATGTAGTAACCCACTGAAAATAGAGCTTACGTCATGACCATGTAAGATCGCATTAACCACGCTTAGTAAAGTCAAAAATTTCCACTTGCTACTGATCTAAGCTTCACTTATTATGAAACTGATCTTTTGCCTTTTTTAAATTCATAGCTTTGCTTCAGAAACCGCATAATATTCCAAATTTTTAGAGGCACTAAAATACCCAATATACTATATTTTTATTTTACGGCTAACAAACAAAGGAGAGATAGAAGAAATTTCCATTAAAACAAAGAAACGAACCCTTGAACTTACCAATTTTTATTGACATCTATTCGAGTGGATGACGTTGTAGGTGCTGACCAATTCGCGAGATAAAATCTATAACATAGATCACCCAATACACATGCTTACTAGGATATAGTAAGGTCGTATACATCACAAGTCATTGATGAAGAATTTAGATTTGACCTTGTAATAGATACTAGCATAGCATCTAAAAAATTCCCAAATAATCATCATATTCATCATGTATTCTTGTTTAAAAAAATAGTATCTATTATTTTTCTTAAAGAAAAAACAAAAAAAAAAAAAAAAACTTGCGTATGCCATACGCACGACGAAATGCCCCTTCTTTCACGGAATTTATTTATTTTTAACTAAAACTTTGATTTATTGCTGCTGAAAATTACAAAAATAAAAGTCGATCTAATCTACGAATCTGGTAGGAGGTAGCGATGCGAACCAACAGATTCATTGAATTCGAAACGTAGTTATCGTATTTGCAATCATTGTTAACATGTGCTTATTCAGTGACGCGACGTTATTTCTTTTCTCTTCACCCAATGTATCTATAAATATATGTATACAAGTATCTATCAAGTTTGCAGGTTCATTGAATTTAGTTGAAAAATGTATACCACTAGTGGCTTTGTTTTTCAGTTCTACGAGTATTCTTTTATTCAAAAAATCTTTTGTAGGTATAGCCAATACAAAAATAAAAAAAAAAAATATTTTTCATTGTTTGTTATTCGTGTTTGTTTTGAGAAATCTTATGCAGCATAAAGTGGCAGATAAAATGAATAATGACTGAGTTGATTTGGTGAAAAAAAAAAACGACAGAATTATTGGGATTTTTATAAGAGGGGGACATTGATGGACATTCAATTGGAATTGTCTGCTACTATGTACATATATGATGGTTTCCGGAAGTTCATGGCTTGTTTTTTTTTTATAGACAAGATATAATAGGGACCGTGGTACATAAAATAATACTTATAGTGTAGTAAAAATTGTAGAGGCTTATAAGATTATAATAGTGCGGTGACTGGATATCACCAAAAGGTAATGCCAGTGCCGGCTACGGCCATTTTGGATTTATGTAATGCTGATCTCTCAAATGCCACGAACATCTTTTTATTTTATTTTGTGTTTTGTTTTGATTGCACCACGCTAACATTAAAGTAATCTATTTAATTCTGACACATCCTGAAGTTTTCTACAATTACTCCAAAGCAGGGGAAGTATATTTATTGATAGGTGGGACATGCTATCAACAACTACTCCAACATGGTCCTCAACGACGTCTACCCATCATTGATTTCCAAATCGTAGAGAAAGCAAACAGCCTCATTGTAGTTTACTATTTTTTAATATTTTTAAGTCTCAACTAGAAGATACTGTTTTAACCAGTCATACCTATGATGAGCCCTGTTAGATACTATACCAACGATCACGCTATTGCAAGATAAAACATTCCTTCATGTGTATTACTTTCACCGCAAAGTACAATTTGGCAGTTGCAGAACTGTTGCTGAGAATCCACCAGCTGTAACATAAGAGCGTTCATCAATCCCAATTGTTAACTTATTGAACGGAATAGCAATCATTGTCCTGTTTTGTTGATTAGAATCAATATTTATCTTCTCTAGAGTTATCAGATATTCAGGCAGTAGCTAGGAGTTGATATGTTTATCGTTTATCGCTGGAGTAGTGCCCCAAAAATACTAACAAATGGTTGTTGATACCACCCTTGAACTCCCCCAGCTTTGTCCGCATACCTGTTTGCACTGATGACGTACCCTTTTCGCATTTCTGATTTTCTCTTCCACATGGAAGTTCCAAGTTAGTCCAGCATCTTGGTATACATCCAGATACTTAACTTTTCTCGTCAGATGTAGCTCCGATCCGAAAAGTGTCAAGGGCTGAAATTTCAGATCTCTCTTCTTCCTTGTAAAGATTATTAGAATTTTTCGCATTAATGGAGAGCCCTTGTTCCTGATACCACCGTTCTACCACTCGGAGAAAATTTCTCATGGTATCTGATATGACGTCCATGAATTTGCGTCTTGTCATTCTTGCTATGTCATCGGCATATCCCACAGTGTGGATGCTAGTCTATTCAAGTCTTCTCATGAGAGAGTCCACAGAGCCACCACTCATGAAATAAAGTATGAAATAAATAAAAAAAAGAGTTAGTGATAAAATTCCTCCCTGCGGGTAAACTGGGGCTAAGCCTTCCTCTAAGTCTTGAAGTTTGAATATTTATCGACCTTTTTTTCAGCAATATGTCCACCCATCTCACCACCAATGGGTTAACCTTGCGTTCCCTTAAGGCTACTCTCAGATTTTCGAAGCATATTTTATTGAAGGCACCTTCAGTGTCCAGTAGTACGGCCATTGCAATGTCTCCGGTATGTACCTCCTCTTCCTCAACGCGTACCAACTGGTGTAGCGTTGTTTCCTTAGACCTGCCAGCACATGTTGTCTACTATTCAAACGACATGCTTTCAGCGCTGTGCTCTCCATATGGTCCACCACAATTCTTTCCATTGTTTTCAACAGAAATGATGTTAGGCTGACCGGTTTTAAGAACTTCGCTTCGGTGTAAACCTTTTTTCACTGACCTCCTCAGGTGTTACTATCCGTTGAGCTTCTGCCCTATCCATACTGTTTGCTCCTTGTTTCCTCAGTACGCTTCAGTGTCTCAACAATCTCCCCCGTTCTATCACGAATGAGTCTGATAGAATGAGGTTATAAGGATTCACTGTCACTACAAACCAGCTTTCCTAAGTGGTAGTAGACTAGGTCAAGTTCAAAATGGCACAACCAGTGAACTACGGAAGTAGCCGAACATAATATTCAGGTAAACTTGAGATACATATACTATCTGAGGTGTGGAATGTTGAACACCACTAAAAGCAATTCTTTTTTATTCTTTGTTTCAGGCTTCCTCCATTTCCCCACGTAATCCAAGTGGTTGTGTGACTGCCAAATCATAAAGGTGTCCTATATCTCCATTCCATTTGTAATAAATTAAAATAAAATTTTTGAAGCACTTTGCGTGTTCCTCTATCCACCAATAGTTTTAATTTGCATTTTTTTTTTCGCTACCCCCATTCTCTAAATGCAAAGTTTAATGGAAAAAGTTTCCTCAAATTTTATTAAAAAACTTCACCATAAACTAATTATATTTAAATTTTCAAAAGCACTTGTTTGATTCAATCTAAAAATAGATGCATTTCTGCTTAAATCTTTATCGTACTCGCCTTTGTTTCTTTATTAATAAAAACCCACCGTAAAATCTACGTACGTACGTACTATATCTCGACGTTTAAAAATCACATAACTCACTATCCATCGTTCCATTTCGTCTACAAGATACAGACTAAACAACACAACACAACAAAAAAAAAAAAAAAAAACAAAACAAAAAAAAAAAAGTTCAAAAAACAATAAACGAAAACGATTTATATGATATTTACAATTCCAATGACTAAATTAATATATCAACTTTGCCAGCAATTGAATTTTGTGCAATAATAACAACAAACTTTTGTATGAGAGAACAAAAAAAAGAAAAATTAAATAAATAAATAAACAAACCAAATATTCAATGAGCTCTTCGTTGTTTTTTTTTTTTTGTTCTTTTGTTTCCTATAAACAAAAATGTTTGTACAAATTATCAGAAAAAAAAGAAAAACGAATTCATTTTTAGAAGAAAGAAGAAAAAGAAAAAAATAAGCGAAAAAAAAAAAAAATTCGCAATACAATGTCCCACAAGGTCAAGAAACAGGCGGCAAAAGAACCACCGTAAAACAACAACAAGTAGACCACCTTACCAACAACGTAGAGGGTGGCTGGGGGGTATAGTTAAATTTGTTTATCTGTCACGCGGTGATATATGATTAAATGCAGATATTATTAGCAGATACGTGGTGTATTGATATAGAATGTGATCCGCATTTGCTTATCTATCGCGCCGCAGTTAGTCGTCTCTATTTTGGACTGAATGTCACTCGGACGTATGTGGAATATTTTTGTCCCTACCAGGTTTTTTTTTTTTTTTTTTCTGATATACTTTTGTGGGACTATCTGGCTCGTCAGATATGTATCTTACGTCTTTTGTTTGGCTTTCTTAGATTATTTTTATTTTTTTTTTTGTTACTGTACGTAGTAAGGAGATACGTTTTGGTAGGGGTATGCCAACATTTGTCGTCACAGTCTGAGTGTTTAGGCGATAAGGTGTGACTATTTTTGGTATAATTCTTAGAACTCATAGCCGATCTAAAGAATCGCGATACAGAGTAGAATTGTTCTTCAGATATTATACCTTTTCTCGTCTTCAATTATGAATGAAATACTCTCCGTTGTTGAGTTTTTATTCACGTCTTACTACAACGAAGAAAGAAAGACAACAATGACGGAAGAACAAATGCTGTTCCACCCTTTAACATCTTTATCTCTACATAAAGGGTTTACTCAAAATACCTTCATACATATTTATAAAACCCATTTCATACCAATACCTTCCACATTGTGTAGCCCTCCTAAATCATCACGGTAATGACTATTTTGAAAACAAGAAATTAGCATTCCTCAGTTATAAATTATTTTTGACAATCGTATATCAAGATTTATGTTCTAGTGGGTAGTACCTACCAACACGGTAGGTGGTCTAAACCCAGTACGTTGACAACTCATATGTCGTAAACCATTCATAGCAGGGGGCCTAAATACGCCGCCGTCAAATGGTGTGAAAATGTAAAAACCACAAAAAAAAATATCAAATTTTGCATTACAATATAATTTTTAATTGTTTCCTTCGTTGACAAAACTTAATTATTTCTTTTAAAAGAACAACAAAAAAAAAGAAAAAATCCAAAACATTATTTTGATTTTTTTTTAATAAATTTGTCAGAAAGCTTAATAGTTTTTGTGAATCCATTTGATTGTGCTAAATGCCCGTGAATTTAAAAGTTATTAGCGCTGCCATCTTTACTGTGCTTTTAAACATAAATTAACATAATGTAATAAATATTTTTAACAATAAATCAAAATTTTTATTTGTGAAATATTTCGGGGATTAGATGAGATATATTATGTAAAGCTAAGTTATGTAGCACTTTAGATGAATAGATTATTGTATAGGTGGTAAACTAAGTTTAAGTATTTTTATTTATCTGTCTTAAATATTGCGAATATGAAATTAATTGTTTTTATATTTCTTTTCTTTCAGGTAAGTGTACTGATAAAAAAAAACAAAACTTCGTAAGTAACTTATTTTACTCTGAATATGTACAAACTGATGCCTTAGCACTGTTAAAATTAAAATCTGTTAACTAAGCGTAAACTACTACAAAGGTTTTGAGGACGAACCTAAATGTGAAAATTGGACCCATCCGGATTGGTCATTAGTCCACATTAAATTTTTCTGATATTATGGTCCACCAAACCAAGCTGTATTGTGGAATTATTGTGGAAACTTGTATTGAAAATGTAATTAGGTGCAGAGGCAGTCATTCACAGGACTTTGCTCCACTTTTGTGAAGTACATGTATATATACACCATCTTTACTGATTGACCTTATACCAAGCATCTTGAAACCCCAAAGCTAGATTAATGCCTCTGTCCAAGATGATCTAAATTAATTTCACTGGCGTTTTAAGTATTCTCCTACATGCTATGGGCATGAAGACGATTTGGAGCTACAATTCAATTCATTGTAAAACAGTAACTGCGGTCTGATATATAAATATTCTGTACATATGACTTCTTCTTGACTTAGATGGCTTGTAGCTATATGTAACCTACAGAAGCTTCCAGCACTTTGGTATGTTTAAGTACTTACTGCACATGAAGGTTGTCAAGTTGTAGTTGTCATGAAAATGAGTGCAGAAAGTGAAAGGTAGAACTAAAGATAAAGTCTAATAAGTTCCACTATGATATCTTGTGGATTGTATGTATCCATCCATATTATTATTTCCAAATGGGGTATGTTGAACAGCGACCTATTGATCTATTGTGTCTCCAGCTAACACTTTGGGGAAGTACATGCACTCATTAGAGTTCCCCTCGCATTTGGATTCCTTTCGGAATCATTTTGAGGGTAATGCATTCTTACTACGCCTTGACGGAAGAAATATATCCTAGAGCACTCTCTCTACTCCAGTTTACTTTAATCTTCCGTCCTCCTACTGTGGTGTGAGATATCCCATCGAAAATTAAAAAGTAGGCTGTTTTTATTTGAATTTTTTTTTTTGCCACTTTTTTTCTTAAGGAATCTAAGGATGAGAGCTGGATCTAGTGACGGTATTTCTTCATCTGATAATTGGTACTTGCCCAAGTATTTCAGTCTTTTGTGGGTCAGTGCCCCACAAGATCCCAGCACATGTTCTGGGATTTCACTGGACTCATTGCAGAATCAGCAGAGACCTTCCTCAGATATACGTAGTTTCCTTAGGTGCTCCTTGAGTTTACAATGCCCTGTTAGGAAGCCCGTTAGGATACGAAGGTTATTCTTGCTCATGTTGATACATGCGTCGAATCTTTTTCGGTTGTACTGCCCTAGAAGTTTCTTGGCTTGCCTGATTCCGTGAGCGTTATTTCAGGTTCTTGCCCTGTTTTCCCTCTCTTGTTGCCTGAATTCTTCTTTGAAGGTATATTCCCCTATTCCGCAAAATGGTTCAGGACCTATGAAGGATTCTGATGGTCCTTTTCTTGCTAGGGAGTCGGCCATTTCATTACCCTCTATTCCCAAATGGCCAGGTATCCAACAGAGGGTCACTTTGTTTCTACTATTTAGTTTTTTAAGTTTTTGCAGGCATTCGTACACAAGTTTGGACTTAATGATATAGGAGTCAAGTGCCATGATAGCAGCTTGGCTATATGACATTATAGTTATATCACAGTTGACATGGTTTCTATCAATATTGATTTGGACACATCTATCTCTGGCATAGATTTCAGCCTGAATTCAGAGTATTTGGTTCTGGGCCGGAATACCCCTGCTCCAGTTCCTTCATCAGTTCTTGATCCATCTGTGTACCACTTTGTTGTATGATTGCTCATTTTGTAGATAGTGGATACATTGTTCCAACTTTTTTTGAGCTTTGCATTGAATGTATGCACTTGTCTCTTCCTATTCCTTACTTAGTCATCCTTAAGATCGTTTTACTTGCACATTCCTCAGCCACAAGGTGCAAAGGAGTCAACTCCAATAGTACCTCCATGGCTGCAGTTGGACAAGTTCTCACGGTCCCTGTGATACAGAAGTATGCCAGTCTTTGCACCTTGATGAATGTCTTCCTCGTGGTGAGCAGATTGGTTCTTTTTGCCCATGCAATCGATCCATATGTGATCATTGGTCTCACAATAGCAATATACATCCACCTAAGGGTGGTCGTTCTACATCCACAGGATTTGCCCGCTAGGCTTCGACAGATCATCAGAGCCCGCGTGGCTTTTCTGGTTATCTCTTCTGTGTGTTTTTTCCAGATGAGTTTACTGTCTAGGTTTTGTCCCAGATATTTAACTTCTTTGACTGCTGTCAGTATTGTACCCGACCGCCTTATTGGCCTCAGTCTTTCAAGTTTTATTTTCCTCGTGAAAGGTACTATTGTAGTTTTTGCCGGATGAGGACTTACCCCAGCCATCAAACACGACTCTCGAGTTATATTAAGTCCCCTTTGTACTATATCGCATTGGGTTTCCTCAAATTTGCCTCTGGCAATAATAACTATGTCATCAGCATATGCCTGACAGTTGATGCCATAGTTTGTTAGATTCTCAAGTAGCTCATCCAAAGAGAACTCCTCCTTGTGGGCATACTTTTGCTGTGCTGACCTTGATGATACCTTCTGATGTATGAGTCTCTTCTGATCTTCTGTTCAGAAGTTCATATATCCACTTAGATACTGTGTTGTTTACCCCCTTTCTATCTAGAGCTCGCACAATTTGCTTCAAGAGCGCTTTGAATAGTTTCAGTCAGCTGGTACAGAGCAGTTTCCGTAGATCTGCCCGCTCTGTAGGCATGCTGATGGTGAAGAGGAGATGTACGTAGTACTTCCTCTCTTAAATAATTATCCACAGCCTTTTCCATCGTTTTGAGAAGGAACGATGGTAGGCTGATCGGTCTATAGGACTTCGGTAGACTTGGGTCTTTCTTCCCCATTTTTGGAGTAAACACTACCTTCCCCCGTCTCTACTGGTTCGGTATATAGCTCAGTGCCAGACTACTTTTTAATATCCTTTCTAGATGTGGAAATAATTTACTACTTTAATAAATTAGTAATTCATTAATTTTTGTAATAGGATTGATGTTATTCCATCCACCCCTGGTGACTTGAAAGATTGCCCATTCTAAGCGAAAGATTGAAACGATTTTTGTCACTATTTTCCAGTCCTCTTTCCGAGGTCTTGGTATGTTGGTACTGCTCCTATCGTCTGTACTGGCTTGGCTGGCTTGGAAGTAGGTCATCCTGTCAACCCAATTTTCAATACATTATTGATAGTTTCGGCCCTTATTTCACGAATAGCTTGACCAATATTGTTCTTGAATGTCTAAATCGTCTGCGGATTGTGCTTTTGAATGCGCCTTATCAGAAAAAGATGATTTTCTGCTGCTCTAAAGCCCAAACAGAGAAGCTCTAACGAACCATCAATTCCTGAGTCAATTGGACCTTTTCAACGAATAATCCGAGATCTTTATGCAAAATTCTCTTTTGATTCTGTAGTTTACAAAATACAAATATTTGCTGCGACAGTTTCGTACGACAGTTAAAGTCTAGCTTCTTACAACCATTCGGGTTGTGGGTGTTATATTTTTCACACGAATGGAATGTTTAATGTCTTGCTTCTTCATAATAGTTATACTCTCGGATGTTTGTCAGACGCTAGCGAAAGGTGGGATCGTATTTAGTATTGTCTGCGAACCTCCAGCTCAATAGTCCGAAGAGCCAGATACTATTGCGTCTTGTTCTGACGACTCATCTCAAAAATTGAGATATAATATAGCTGAATTGAGATAATATAGCCTTTAAAGTATCCTCAAGTTTCGACGGATTCTTAGACAAGCCAACCGTTTTTTTCGGAGATAGAACATCGCACATCTTTTGCACAGCTTTCGACTTCGGTATCGTAAACTACTTTGCAACACATGTTACAAATACTCGTTTATAGGCAATGTCTTACACGCTTTTTGAATCTGTCTTATATTACTAAACGCAATTCATGTGGTGTTGTGTCCGAGCAGTATGCTTCCTCGGAGCTCTACAACGCGTTTTAGGTCTTCATTTTCAGAGACTATGATGCCTCCTTGACTATTCTATACTAAGTTGCTCTGAAAACGAACCACTTTTCTAACTAACAGGAAGAGTGGAAGTTCAACATACATATGTATGTACATAAGTACTTGTTATGTTACCTCGCTGATTTAATGAATCGTCATCATCTACTTTTAGAATATAAGGTATATGTTATTGAATATTCTACATTCAATACCTTTCTATGAAAGAAGGGAAGGAAAAGTCAATTACTATGTCCCCCACGACCTAGGGTAGAAAAAAAAAAAAACCAAAATTGAAATCTTACCCGCAAATACCTGCTAGGAAATGATTCGTAAATACAATTGAATGCTCGTTCATTACACAGAAAAATAATTACACAGTGCCTTCAGGTACAATTTCCTTGACATGTAACTACGTCAAATCAAGTTGCAAGTCACCAATACTCAAACCAGTGTTCCTAAGAACCATCCAATAGGACTAAGCTATAACTATGCCTTTCCTCATGCCGTTACCCTATAATTTACATATACAATCCTGTTTTGCCTCAAGGTCATACCATCTCGAATTATTCCCACACCCCCGAACATGATGTACGAAACTTCTAATTGTTAAAGTTAGTAGTATCTGTATACACGGTTTTCCTCTATATACATACATACATACGAATGTGAACGTACATCCCTAAAATACGATCCCTGGCAAATCAATTAACTCCGAAAGAAATTCCTACTAATTTAACATTTTAATTAAAACTCCAATATTACATGAAGCCACTCTCGCTCTGTGGCCCCCTCGCGT
Source organism: Xylota sylvarum (assembly GCA_905220385.1). NCBI lineage: Eukaryota > Metazoa > Arthropoda > Insecta > Diptera > Syrphidae > Xylota > Xylota sylvarum. The sequence continues at coordinate 127,518,930 of LR999957.1, forward strand.
ATTACGTTACCAACAATATTTTTATTTCGGATAATAATTCTAACCTGGCAACCCGGTGCCGCCCCCTAATAAAACCGAATAAATTGTACGCAACATCAAAATTCCATTTCACATGTCGATCTGCGTGTTCGTCCCGCTCCGCTGTTCTGAGTGCCTATTAAAGATTTAATAATTAGGCTCTGACTATATGTAAGTATACCACCCACTATATGGTACGAAACAAGGCTGCCATACACTCTGAACGAGAACGAGGACGACAACGACAGCGAAAGATTCCATGATCTATTCCCTTGACATGGGGACTGGGTGGCGGAAGATACGAAAAATTGCCTTTTAATGCGTTCCTCTTCTTGGGATGTTCTTTTTTGGTCGGTAGCCAGCCGACAGTAGTGGTGGTGGTGGTGGTGTGCCATAACACAGCGGGCATGGCAAATGCAAAATGATAAACAAAATCCCATCTAAGCGCGTCTCTATGATAATTGAGAGAGAGGAACCCTGTGAGAAAAGTGAAAGTATTATATGGGAACATACATACATAGATACGTATATAGGCCCTGCCTGCCTTTCGTGTCCTTGAATTTGAAGTACCACGCACAAACATAAAACCCTGCGCCCCCCGGTATACACACATATACATACATTTAAACAGCCACCCACTTCATGTACACCCATACATAGTAGAGAGTATCTGCGATTTGTATCTTTTCCCTCCACTCAGCTAGTGTTTACATTATGTACACTTCATGGCCACCGGAGACGTCGTTGTTGTGTCGTCTTGAAGTATCCGGGCCCTACGACGAGCTTTTGATTTTCCATTTTCTTTTCTAATTTTTCTTCTTTGTTGTGGTGTTGTCCTTCGGTTTGATTACTCCCCAAAGAGGGGACTGATTTATGAGCGACCATATCAGACGCATAAATAAAGCCAAAGGTGGTTAGTTCATACGTACTCTCTTTTCAAAGAGATCTGACTCTCTTAAGTGAGTCTCTCCTATCATGTTTCATGTCCTGTGTATATGGGAGAGATGGTGAAGGGCTTTCTATATGTATATTTTTATCCTTTTTCCTGGGCACTTGTAAACAAATCGTGGGGATGATGGTGGCCTGGCCTATGACTATAAGGGAATGACTATCAACATTGTCCCAGTTTATTTGTGTGTTATTCGTCCTTTTTGCTTTTTTTTTTTTTTTTTGTGTGTGCTCCTTCTTTGCTTCCTTCCTTTTGGGGGTCTATTGATTTGGTTATGTGCGTCTTTTTGTGCTGGTTTCCGGCGGTGTAGAGAGTGAAGAGCAAACAGGATACAAGGTCATATGCGTTCATATGTACGTACGTATGTTCTTATGATTGAAGTGGTATTGATGGTTCTGTGCGGTTGTCTGTATTTTATTTCTTTTTTTTTTTTTGTCTGTTTCTCTGTATGTGTGTGTGTGTTTTAGACATCAACAATCAGAGAGATGTTTTAAGTTTTTTTTTTTTTTTTTTACGTATTTTGCTTTGACTTTTTTTGGAATTTCACACAGTGGCGACTGTAATTGGATTAAGGAGTAAAGAATATTTGTAAATGTTATGTCTGATTATTATTTCAGTGGGCTTGTGATATTAAATTTTGGAAAAATCTTAATTATTGGTTGTACTGAAAAGCCGATTAATATCTAACCAATTATCACATAGTATGTAGGTAATGCGATCAATACGAGAGATGGATGGACAGGGATTAGGGGATGGAAGTGGCAAGGCCATTAACAAAACAAATTATATGGATCAACTAAAATGGTAGAATTTAAGATTTTGTTTAGTAATTACATACATCGATTTTATTGTTTTAAGAAACTCCTATGAAGCTAAAAACAGATGAGATTCTAAGAATACATTAACCATCAATATCTGAAGACACAAGGCAAATTCATATGTACGTATATCAGATGATGGCCTGTACAGATGCTGCAATGACCTTAGTGAAACTATACAATAAATTGTGTAATACTGTGGAGTACTAACTCACAAAATAGTTCTCATTCTTCTTATTCTTAAATTCATCAGAGAAACTGACTTAGAATGCTCACGTCTTCTTCCACTACAAGTCTATTAACCCGGCACTGAATATCACCCAAAATCCCTTTCTCTGAAAAACAAACTTCGGCAACCTCAGCCACTCTTGACTAGACTGCGGGGACCAGGGTTTTCTATAGTTCTTTTACAGAATTTGTTCCTGCACAATGCCGATCTTAGCCCTGCCTTTCATTACAGTGCCATTGGTATTGTTTCAATTGTTAGCTGAGCCAGAACTGAAGCAACTATCGGTTTTATCAGCTAAAGGTACACGGTTCCCTTCCAACCTAAGTCTGATTCTAGCATTACACTTTCAGGACACACAAACCCAGGATGGTTACAGAACAGTTGAAGATTTTAAGCTTCTGTAAGTTGTCTGATTGAACATACAAATGTGTTCTACAAAGCGTCTGCACAACAAGAAAAATTTTAACTAATTCCCCATCTAGGTTGGTCATAAGTCCAAAATTAATTGAAGGCAGTAAATCCTTTCAATTTAAAATCGATAGTTACATGCGACAAATTTAAGTGCAAAATTGTACACTGCACCGTTGGGCAGCGCTTCGCTGGATTTGTGTACCTGCGTCGGATTGCCATTTCATATGACATAATATCATCCCCATTGGGCAGAGATAAAAAAGAAATATAGGCTGAATTCCAACGCGTCAAAAAAATGCGCATCAATGCTTTGATGGTGCAAAATTTTGATGCTTTGACACTGCTATGCATTCATGATGCTTTTTTATTTTTGTCGTTTTAGAACACTACGCCATGCTTTTGTCAATTGGAAACAACTACATGTCAATAATTCCACTAAAATTAACGCAACAATTCATTAAGTATAATTCCTTAAATAAGTTGCAAAAACTTCCATTTCCCAATCAAAAACAGAACAACAACAGAAAAATCATTTGCATTACCTACAGGAATTCATGATGCGCTATTTGCGCAGCTGATTCATTCATGATGTGTTTTGAAACGTGATGCTTTGCAACACTGCTTTTGTTTGCATTTTTGAACGTTTGACGCTGGCAATACTGCGTTTTGGAATACAGCCATAAATTGTTCTGTTAAGGACTCTTGGCTCACATTCTTTTATACAGTAGACGAGTAAAGTGATTTTAAGGCAAGGTTCTAGCCCAGATGTTGAAGTGAATACACTTATTTCGAGGGAAAATCGTCCCCTTCATGGTTTGACGCGCTGACTGTATATCGGACGAACTTAGTGGTCCTTGAGGAGTATATGATACACCATCTGGGTATCATACGGAAAGATCTCCAAACCTTCCACCAATATAAGCTGCAGCGACTGTCTGGAAATACCCAATTGCGTGACCTTTCATCTCGTTGATGTTTCTGAACACTCTTCCCTATCCTTGTGACAGCATCAATATTCTCGGATTAATGGCCTGTTCTTGGTCTGCCAGCCCAATCCTCATTCCAATCCTGATAATCCTCATTTAATAGTTGAGTTCTAGGGTCTCAAACCCTAGCCGCTGTACCAACTTTCATATTGGAAGGCTAATTCTTCTTTGCTTGCGTCATGTTGAGGCTTTCAGTCATTTCTGTCAGGCGTTTTGATAGTAAACAGTCAGGAACGTCTTAAGACACAAGACATCAATCAATGACTTGAATAGATCCCAAACGAGTAGGTCTCTAGAACGTCTTGATTAAAATGCTTCCAGTATTCATCCCGAAGCTTACTGATTTCGGAAATAACAAGGTTAGTACTCAAATATGTAGACACTCACCTCGATCGTTAGTACTCCCACTAACCCATGCTGTATAATTCAAATTAGCGTCACTTCAAAGGACGATTTGCTGATTTTCCTTTTTGGCTTGACTGATCAATCTGAGTCTGCGAGTCGAGGCCCCATTTCATCATAGAGAATAAACGCATAGGTGATCCAGACTGGTTTCTCCTTGTCATGCTCCAAACTCAAGCAAACGAAGTTAGGAACGATAAAATTAGATAGAATAAGGTTCCTATTAGCAAGGATACAGGCCCGGGGGTTTACCTAGTCCCTTAGCAAAGAAAAACGTGTAGTTACTTGACCTTAATACCACTATGCTTCTCCTTTAGGGCACATGGCTCCTAGATACAGTATTAATTTAGCAGAGGCTGGTTTTGAGTGATGAAGATTAATCTGTACCCACTGAAGCATTGGTGATAATTGGTACAGACGTCTATTACTGTGGATTGTTCAGAGACTTATTTGCTTTTCAAGAAGCGTCATCTGGGAGAAGTCAATCGGTTCCTCAGCTAAGGCAGAAACCAGTTTTTCGTTCCTTTCATAAATATTTAATTGTAGCCACTCTAGCACGTAAAAGATCCTAAACCTTTCGCACCGAGGGGCTCAATAGACTCCGAATTCAGCAGTTTGGGTTAGCTCTGCTAAAGTTGCTCAATGGTTTTTTTCTTTCTACTGACATCTTGCAAACACCACTAACAATCAATTATCCTTCATTAAATTTTGACCTTAAACGACAAATACTCCTACTGTCGTCTATTTTCCGACACCATAACAACTATTTAGTAGATCTGTAAGCTACAGCCTACTTCGTCAACTGCGATAATATCATCGATACTTGTCACCTTGAGTTAATCGCACACCTACACATCGGCGCATCGAATGTCCTTGAGCATTAAACGGCATTTAGATCATCATTATTCAAGTCTAAATGGGTGGACAGTCTGAAGGGAAAAAAAATCCAATAAAGATACTAGCTAAAGGTAAATGTAATCGCCTTAGAATACTGGTAGACTTGTCTCTCTGGTTGTTTCGAAGTTAGACGTTTGTATGATACCCAAAACGTGTCGATTCATCTTCAAGTAAACTTTGAACTTTTGGTCAAGTAAATCAATTCACTCGGGTGGATAATTCCACAACAGTTGCTGTCCTTTACAGAAGGTTGTCTAGTTGAATTAGAACAAATCCATCTTTAGCCATCTGTCTTCTACAGGATTTCGTTTGAGCCAACTCATTTCGCATATCAAACCATTGTCAGAACACTTACATGATCCCGAATGCACATACTTCAGGCGAATTTTCAAATGCGTAGGCTTATACTTTCTCCCTCCTACATTTCATAAGGTTGTTAATTTCAATCACTCCTCCCTGTTACCACCTTAAATACAACCATAAAAGAAATAATTGCACAAATTCTATTTTAAGCCGCATTCGAGCAAAGTAATTTGCCATTCCATTCGAATTGGTTAGTTCCTTTTTGTTTATTCTAATGTACCAAAGAAAATTAAATAAAAAAAAAACACGAAGTCCTTTGTACAGATATGCGCATTTCTTTCTACCGATTATATCTTGAACACCACAGGAGATCGTCCTGCTATCAAAGAGGACGAATTACCGGATGATGGCACGTGCTGAGACCAAATGGTAAGCTTTCAAAACATCTACGCCTTACACAGCAGGAGCATTCAATTGCAATGTGGAACTCGGAAGGAATAGTAGGTGATTTGTTTTGCTCTCCTCCAACAAGCAAGGGATGGATGGAATACTTTGAACGAAATCATCTGAAGAAATGTGAGAAGAGCTGGAAATTTTCTGGAATTTTATCAATTGGTCTTGTGTTAAGCACTTTCGATGAAATGACCAATGAATTTGCATGAGTGATTCACTTGAATGATGCCAATATGATATTATAAATCGGGAGCTATGCCGAATGGACGGGATGATGATGTGATTTCTTTGGAATTGTTATATTTGTACATAAGTATTTAAACATAACTTCATATGAATCTGGATGCATCAAAGGCTTTGACCGGGCTAGGCTACAAATCTTCTGACAGAAATATGTAGTTCAAATGATCCAATAAGAAATAATGCTTTCTTCAGAAATAAACAGAATGTGTGAATTTCTAGTTGAAATGTAAAGAAGTCACGAATTAAGTGAAGAGTTCAAAGTAATCGATAATAGTAAAGGTAGACAACACAAATATCGGTCCAAATCCGAATCCTCTATAGTATAGGCTAGAGAGCTTTGACACATACAACTCTAAGCTTCAGGAAGGTAACATAGATATGTAGGTAGGATATGTTGTTGCAACATCAGTGATGGAGCTAACTCTCGGATCACTAATGAATCCATTTTGTACCCCTGCGGTGAAGCAACCTAAATGGGAAAAATTGAGACAAATAGTGCCTTATGTTGGGTGTGCGCCCTCCCTGATCCATCCCGAAATTGTTATAAATTTTAGGACAGTTAGTGGTGGCTTTCCTGATAGATGGCAAAGGTCTCCGAAATGGTATTAACCGAGGACCATCTTCCTGGTTCTGTCTAAGTTCGAACAGAAGAGACCATTCTGCGTTATTATCGACACAACGTCTGCAAAGCTCAAGTGTATTTAGACGCATTCTTTTTAGGTTTGTCGCCAAGAGGTTTATGGAGGCTGTAAAAATCCATATAATGAGTGCTAGGTGCTAGTGAAGTCCGCACAGGCATTTTTTTCCTTTTGATTGCATCGGAATCTCTCCGTACACTGAATTCAACCAATATAATCTCTCAAGGCCCGTCGAATACTGAATGATCTCCCAATACCTAACCGTAAGTTGTCTAACATTTCTGATAGCCAAGCCAAAGTCATTCATTTATTGTGGTAGAGCAATCCCAGAAAGAACTAAGCAAATTAAACGTGCAACCAAAAATCACTCTCATCTGGGTTCCAAGAAGCACTACTTTTGAAGCAAATGAGCGAAGATTGGAGGCCAATGCCCAATTGGAAACCATGAAGCCAACCTTGGTATCCCTGGAACATTTTCCGCCGTAGATACTATATATTTCACTTTCTATGCAAATTTCCGGTCCTAGTGAGGACCAGACAACTCTAGCCCAACGCTTCTTCGACGATCTGAAAAATATATCTAACAAAGAATTGGACAACTAATTCTTTGGTATCCGTTCCTGTACTGAGTTTCTTTATTTATGCTCGTTGGTGATTAGAGTCTCCAACCATCGTGATGTCCTCAGAAAACTGAAAAGGTTGTACAGTGATTCTTGTAAGTTCTGGAAGTAACGTCGTCCATAGAAACAGTGTTCTATTTCTCAAGTGACATAGCCTTGGGCAGTCACAGACGAAGTGAGGTATATCCTCGTAGGCCACAAGTTTAAGTTTAAGTTTCTATGTATGGTTTCTTTGCAAATTATAACCAGGGAGTGCACATACCAACATTGACAGCGACTTCCTGTCATTTTGTAGAAGTTTGTTGATTTTGGCTTTATCGTATCATGGTCAATGCTGCCTTAATATATAACAGGTAGTTAGTTCCACCTATTGTTGACTATCATTAAGGTTAGGATTTAACTCGCTTCCTAAGGTTAAAGTGTGCATGTGTCTGTCACCCCAATACCACGTTAAAAGCTAGTATACCACAAAACAAAACTGGTATTGAAACACGTAATTTTTTGGTGCTATACCATGTTCTTATTGACTGCAGTGCCACTTTCTCTCTGTTGGTGATTCTTCGTAGCATTTTCACAACGAAGAAGTATATCCTCAAGTTTGGACAAAGAGGACACTGTCTAAACTGTTTCAATAATATACTAAATCCGAGAAAAAACAAATTGGGCCTTCAAACTGGAAACATTTCATCGAAATTAATTTGTTCATAGGAAGTTTCAAAAGCAACCGAATCAATGACGTTACATTGAAAAAAAAAAATTCAAATATAAACGTCAAAGTATACTACAAAAATTAACGTGTACTACGAAATGCAGTCTGTCAGGGGTTGTGATATTCACTATATCATGGTATTCATACCATGGTATCAATACCAGCAGTCTGTCTGTCTCCCACATAAGTTCGTCAGCTGCGAGTCAAGAATCTTAAGATCCTCCCGACAGGGTCAAATTCGCTTGGACTTGATTTCAGTAGTAAAAATTGCTTTAATGGCCGCCTGTCAATAGTGTCAATAAATATGGTGATATCATCTCGTTATATTGGCATACTGGCTACCATTCTCTAAACTGCCGAAAGGCAATTCTTATTTTAATATACTTTTTCATGACAGTTTTACTCTCGGATGTTTGTCAGACGCTCGCACGAGATGGGGTCATAAAAGAACTTTTGTATCGTCTGGCGATCGAATCTTAAGCTCCACTAGGTAATCATATCGATTGAGTAGTAAAAAGCATCACACAGTTCGTCCATATCTATAATACTTCACAGAGCATACTCCAAGTCCATCCCCTTAAACACGCTGTAGGACACACTGTTCGAACAGCAAAACATAACAATCTCTTTGAAGAGTTTAAGCTCAATTATTATTACAAAACACGAAACTGGAATAGGAATCAAAGAATGCTATATGTAGGTCCTTCTACATCTTCTAACTCACCATCACCTTTCAACCTGCCTTCTACGTGGTTAAGTAGGATAAGGGCTCTCTGGTTGCCTGGGTTGTTCCCTTCATTTCTTCAACGACAACGGATCAAGAATCAATTCGATATTTAGCAAGTAATTTGACTCCCTATCCCATACCAAACCAAAAAAGGAAATTGCAAGGAGCAAGAAAAAACAGAAAATCCCTTTGTACTTCATCAAAAAGGAGGAAAATTCGTGAGCTTATATGAGTGGGTGTGTGTTCCGCTTTCATTAATTTTTTTTTTTTTCCTTCTTTCATGGTCCTTGGCGTACAAATCAAAATCAGACGTCGTCCGCCGTTAGAGATGAAGTTTCGTATGGTCACACAAAAAAAGTAAATAAATAAAAGTGGAAAAAAAAAACTGAAGAGGAAAATTGAAAAATCTCCATCGGGACTTTTCTTTTTTTTTTGGTTCGTTTTTCCTTTCGATTTTATTGATGACGCAAGTAAATTATTAATTATTTTGACCTCCAAGGAAGGGAAAGTTGTTGTTTTTGTTTTTTTCTTTCAGATTCTTTACAACGTTTTCCCTTTCATGCATAATTATGTTTTCGTTTCCTTTTGGAAGGTTTTCCTCTTCGATTTTTGTGTTTTTTTTTTTTAAGTTAAAGAAAATTTTGTATCGCTGGGGGATCCGTGAAAGGATTTTCACCGTGCGTTGTTAGTTGTTTTTGTTGTTATTCGGTGTTGTTGTTCGTGTTCCGGAACATAAGTGGAAAAGTTTTCACATATAAATGCCTGTTATCATGAAAAGTCAGAAATCCTGAGGTCTAATTAGGTTGATATGTAATGCGAGGTTGTAGGAGTAGGTATGAGGTTTTGATTTATTTTTAGGTATATCCTACACAACACTTTACTTCGCGAGGACGAAGTTGATGTAATAAGTGTAGTAGAAATTCAGAAAATGAAACCAGCTCTGACTGTTTTTTGTTTTTTTTTAAGGTGCTTAAGGTTTTTGTGAGAAACTGTAGCAACGGATGTTTTGTTGGCGTACTGAATAGATCTAAAGTGCATACGTTGCTGAATGGTGTACATATGTATGTATGTGCTCTACCACCTGTTTTGTGTGTATAAGTCATTAGCTACAGTAACTACGTTATTATTTCAGACAGACTCATAAAATGGCCATAACAATTGAGAAGGATATACACACCATAAATTTTAAGGACTTTTAACGGTTTAAGCGATAGCCACACGACCCATGACTCTTAGTGGAGTCAGCATAAAACTTCTTTGATGGCTTTCATAAAACAAAGACAGTACTTTGAGGAAGAAAGCAAATTATTTTAGGTCTGTAAAGCGAGGAAATAGTTGAAGGAGGCAATCTCCAAAAAAGCAGAGCAGAAACGTTCTTATTTACTTACTTATGTGTCCATACAGATTGTGAACCTGGGGGTCAACCAACAAGCTTCTCCTTTGCTAAGTGCGTCCATTTGCGCCGTCTACCTCCGTTGAGGTCCCCTTGTACTAGTGCGCACCACATAAGACAAGGTGGCCTCTACTGCGTTGTATCGAATTAGATCGAAGACTCTATGAATCGGACCGCTGGTGTTGTAGTCATTCGTTCTACATGTCCTAGTTATCTCAGACGACTAATGCCCAGTTTTTTTGGTCGATGTTGCTGTACAGCTCGTATAGTTCGTCGTTAAATCTCTTCCTCCGAACCCCTGTAAACGCAAATGGGACCGAATATCTTACGAAGAATTTTCTTCTCCAAACGACCAAGGATATTTTCATCTGTTCTCGATAGATTCTATGCGTCAGCACCACAAAGAAGGATGGGATTATCAAGATTTTATATAGAATATACTTAGTTGTTCTGAGTAGGGCACCGGTGACAATCCCCTGAGTTCTACAATTATGTCAATAACTTCGACACAATAATTTTGAAAGATTGTAGTACCGGTGTTGGCTTGTAAATTTCGCGCTATTCTTGAAGTTTGACGTTAAAGAGTTCACATGACACCGTGTGAGCTTGTTCAAATACTTTTTTGACATCAAAGGTGCCCGATGAGATCGTTACCGACCTTGATAGAGCGCCGAGAGTTATCCATCTCCATGTATACGGCCATAAAATCCATGAAAAGATAATGGGTATCGATGTGGACTTCTTTAGTCTAATCTCCACGATCTGTCTCCAGATCCGATATCTGATATCGTATTATATTGCAGATGCTGGATTCACTCCATTTCTTCTACATCTCTGCAGTTTCTGCATAAATCTTTGAACTCTACCCTCCATTTTCGGAGGATGACAATCCGGTTCTTTTTTTTTTTGTTGCGCCAACGGATGTGTAATCTTCTAAAGATACCAGAAACCCGGGCTACTGGCATGCACGATTCGCAATCCTGAATTCTCGATGCTAGGAATACGCCTAAGTACTAACCCACACCCTACACACTTCAACCACTCTCCTCGCGGGACTACCGTTAGGTATTACTTCGCGGGGCTGGTTAGCACTTTATGCTCTTTTTTCCTTGTTTGAGGTTCTAGCTCTCTCCAGGCGCCGAAGTTCCTTTATGATTATCGCTGCGGTTTGTTTTACAGCATCCCATATTGCGCTCGATGTCAACATATGGTTCAAAATGTTCTCGGGCGTTGATATTTCTCCAATTCTTTCCTCAAGACCTCTGCGTTCTATACGAAAATATGGGAACTGAAACAATACTTGCTCCGCATCCTCTCTAGCCTCTCCACAGTTTGAACAAATAAGAGATTCATCAAGCCCACACCTGTCTAGATACGCTCGGAATCAGCCATGTCCGGTTAGGAACTGGGTGAGATAAAAATTCACTTCCAACCCGACTGCTGCCATCCACCGTCTCACTTTTCGAATACATTCATTCCCATTGTCCAAGAAATAGATCGTCGTGGCAACGATTGCAATATCATCAGCAAAGCCTATGATTTTTGCCTCGTTGGGGATTTCAAGCCTCAGAACCCTATCATACATAAGGTTCCACAGGATAGGATCTAGTACCGACCCTTGTGATGCTTCGTCAGATATGTGGTACTGTCTTACACCTTCGTCGGTTTCGTAGTATGTGCATATGTGGTTGCCGACCCAAATCTTTCCAAAGCATTCCCTTCTATAACTACTGCTATGTCCAGAAATTAGATTGTTCGATTAGATTGTTTTGGATTTAATCTATTTTAGATCTGCTTGACTGTCAACGAAGAAAGTTATATCCATCGATGGAAGGTACATAACTGACTGCCTTATAAGCATTTTGCAGCATTTTCTATTACAAGGATTTCAACTTGGAATGCACTATATGCTTCTGGTAATCTAAAAAATTCCTGTTTAGCAGAGTAAAGACTTGATCCGGTACCTATCTCCATTTTTTTACTATTGGTGTAGATCATGATCCCTATCTTGATCCTAATCTTTATCTACACTTTTTGGCTCCTACTCTCCCGACGCGCAAATGAAGCATTCTAAGTTATATTTTCCAGACCAGACTAAAAATACTGATATCTTCTACATATATTTGGGTACATTGGAGATCTGGTTGTAGAGCCCCTTTATCACTGAGTTTACACGATTCTCCTTCTCGTAAGGACAAGAACCTCAGTTTGAAGAGGAATTACAGAACACCAACAGGGGTACACTTGAACTTTATCCAACAAAACGGTTTATGAACTAAAAGTAGTGGTAACAGTACCCCACCTTGTGGGACACCCACATTCTTTGTTAAAAACCACTGCATGATCAGCATTAATCGGATTTTTTTTTTTTGGTATTTGATCAATATGTTATCCAAGGGATTTATTATTATCAGAGAAAGATAAATATTGAGGATAAAGTACGTAAAGTTCTTACGTACAGATGCAAAGTATCTTCCAACAAATAAGTCATATCTCCATACGAAAATTCGTGTGTCCTCAGTTCCTTATTCAAAGGGTATAACAGTTCTTCAATAAATACATAAATGGACAACATATCAAGCCACATACATAAGTGATTAAGTAAGAACCAATCAATTGATGCTCTGCCAAAGCTGTCCGCCTGAAAGGAATATCTTCCGGGAGATAATGTAGTAAGTAACGGTGTCTAAATATTTAGTGCCAGCGTCATACCCGTTACTCATATACATATCTATAGATACATATGTATATAAAACTGGTATTACCTAATTGACGTCGTTGCCGTAGATTTTTTCGGATCTCCCACCAAAACCAAAAAAAAAAACATCAAGACAACAAAGAACACCGAAATCGGCACACATGTTGTTATGCCAGTTTGTTGCTGTACTACCTGTCGTGCGTCGTTTCGTCATCTCGTCGATTACTAATTATTTTTATTTTTATTTTATTTTTTTTTTTCATTTTCTACCTTTTTCACATCGCATCCAGCAACATTGTAACGTATTGGTACCAAAAGTGATTTTCTAATTAATGATCCAACGTCGTCGTCGTTGCTGTCTACTTTTCGTCAGTCAATCAAACTGGCGACGAGACATTCCCATCGCCCTAACCACAACAATCGCAAAACGGCAATAAATTAATTATTTCCACTTTTTTTTTCTGATGAATTTTTGACGAATAAATTCAAAATAAAAGACAAATTCGACAGAAAAACAAAAAAAGGAAAAGATTGGCACAATATTGTTTTCCACTAAAACATTCGATGGATTGGATGCACGTGTTTTAACTTTTTGGGTCATTTGACGAATTCACGTGTCGGTTAGATTTTTGTACGTTTTTCCATCATTTCCCGAGTGTGCCTTGATTTAGTATTCGAAAAAAAAAAATTCGCAAAGAGCCACAATTCTGCTACTAAGCCATAAAAGTTGTTTTGTGGCAGAGCATTAAAGAACGAACAGCGAATTCGCAACTTGACAAGAAGCGCAATGAAATATTCAAAGCGATAAAAAAATGATTGTTGTTGTTCTTATGTTATATAGTTAGTGACGGTTTGACGTCGACATTTGACAGAATAGATATAGGCGTCAGTTGGCAATATGTTTCCTTTGGTGGGTATGCCTTCGCATTGATGAAGACAATTTTCCTTGTTCGGCTTTGATGGGCTAATTTGATTTAAACGTAAATCTTTGAATAAACCATAAGTGGGTGTGGCGGAAGGAAGTTGAGGAAATGTTAAAGTACCTAGGCATGACTATGGAGACGACTTTGAAAGACGACGACGCAGCTGACGAGACGTGTGCTTTTATTACTTTGCATTTGGAGTTTGATGGACTGTCTAGTAGTTAGGGTTTTTATACATAGATGCGTCACATGACATTTAAGCTCCGCTGATATGTATATGTATAGAGAAAGGGATGAAGGATGACTAACGCAGCGGAAAATCGATTGCCTAGTGCGTAACCACAGAGTTTGTGGGGTAGGACCAATTTAATGGGTTTCAGAGCAAAATCGAATGTAGCTGGCATTAAAATTTTGATAGACGTGTTGAGAGGCAATTGAAAAAAGTTTGGAAGTTTTTGTTCAAAAGTCGACTTGAGTGGTGCCATCTTCTGATATCGCGAACTTATTATAGTTAGCCCCCTGTCTCTGTAAGTATTTTTGCATTCCAACTACCATTTTCACTTCATATAGGTACTCATCGGGGCAGGTTACGATATCCCATATTTATTCCATGAATAGTTGCAGAGGGTGTGGGTTGTGGATTTTAATCATGAAATCTAGTACACCATGAACTTCATTGTGACGCCTCCAAAAGCTATTTGAATAAGGCTCTCGAAGGAAGATATGAGTTTGACCATGTTCATCCATACCTACACCACTGTTTCTTAGGGCAGATATAAACGAAGCGCAACATATTGCAAAAGTTTAGTCATTAAGCTTTCAAATTTCTTGACTCGTTACAGGCTGTCACAGAACTCTGGTGAACTACACTGTTGTGACAATGAACATGTAAGAGATATCGACAAAATTTTGAATAGAAATACGTGACTTGGGAAGTGTCAAGCTTGTCAACAAAGCTTCTATAAATTTTCAATATTGTTTCCATTCAAACACACCTAAACATGTACACACCTGCTTTTAGGAAAATATGTATCTGTCTGTTGACACATCTGCGTTAGTATCTTGTGGTAACATCTTTATGCATCATCTGACATCTGTCAATTCTTTAACGTAAATAATCCAAAATATTTCTGTTTATACAAACTTTGAAGTTAAAACTGCTAACAGCAACTTGTTTTTTGACAGATACTTCTTTTGTTTGTTGATAGCAGGTTTTTGGTTTTGTTCTCTTTACTTAAAGCTATTGGGCCAACGCAACATGTGTAATTTTTTGTTGAATGTGCTTCGAAATACTTCCAGATGTTTGGATTTGGTTTTGAATTGCAGGAGTATACTCCATAATTATAAATTACCAATTAATCTATCAGATTGCCATGTTTTTTACTACTCTCTAATGAACCAGCTATTGGAGCTATGTGTTCAAGCAGTGCTGATTCGCAATAGTTCTAATGCCTACTTTTCGATACACCATACGAGTTCAGTACCATAAATGGACTTTTCTTTTCGAGAAAAAGTTCTAGTGCGTCTTTAGTCTTAAAGCCAAATGTGTATGAGTGTACCTGGATAAGACATTTCTTGGTCAAACCATGTAAAGCTTTTAGTTTCCTGACAGTATAAGGGTGCTTTGGCATGACATGATGCTTGTCACGGAAAAAATTTTCTCTATCTGTGTAACACTATGATAAGACTTCAAAGAGTAAGTCTGTCGCTGTTCTAGATGCAATATTTAAGCAATCTGACGTCTTAGACGCAACGCCTTTTCGTATTATCCACATAGAAATTTCGATGACATTGTGTGATACTTACACTACAATGGAACTTTCTTTGAATATAGGACTGAAGTCGAACTTTCAAGTATAACTTTAAAACATGTCGACGGTCCGGTGATGGTGCCTTCGTGGAGAGCGACAACATAAGTGTCAGGAAAGTATGCATCTGTTTTCCAAGCAGAGGTTAATGCTATCCTAATAGCTATATCTGTGTTTGTACCGATAGCTGGGCTACAATTTGATAGTTCGAAACTAGTTGGAGAATGCAAGAACTCTCTGAATTCGGTCGCAAGGAACTCTTCGTCTCTTGTCTGGCTCTTAGGTCGATCCAGATCTTTGGGAATGCGTACTTACATAGGGCCACCATTGACGATTCTTTTTGTTTTGAACATAATTCCATGTGCCATAGCTCTCCAGAATGGAGGCAAATTAATCGAATGTCCCGAGATTCTGTAAAAGATCACTGACATTTTTCTTGCCACTTAGAAGAAAAGACTTCAGACAACTACTAGGACTACTAATGGGACACTTCACTGTGATAGTACAATCGGCGAGACTTGTGGAGAGGACGTCAATACCTTGAATCACTACTTTTGTAATTCTCCTGCCTTTGCTCGTACCAGTTGGCAGATCTTCGATACTGATACTATAAGCTCATCATGACTGAAGTCCTTACTTTGCTAACTATGGGTAAAAAATAGTCTTACTTTCTAGTGGTACAATGTACCATTTATGTTTAAGTGCTCCAGTCACTGTTTGAAGATGCAGTCAGTTTCATCCCTCTTTACATAAAAAAAAGTTTTTACACAGATAGTACGTAGTCAAGCAGTAGTGCAAGCCTTGGAATCATCAACAATTAGATCCAGACGCAGGATGTCTGAATGAGAACTTAAGGAAATAAGAAATTGCCTTATGCTGTGTTCAGGCTACTTTAAGGCAGAAGGTCTAGCAAAATAGGGTAGTGGCTTTTCATATGCAATGCCTCACCTCAACGACTACGATTGTATTCAGTGAACTCAATTATTTTGGTACACGTTGCAATTATAAGCTTAAGAACGTTGTCATACAATATATTCTACAGTAAAGGACCTAGAGTCGAACCTTAGGGTACGCCATCACTGCTTTGTGCCATCATCTGTACAATATAGCAGCCACCAATTTTTAAAATCGTCTGCCAATATCTTCTTCTGGCATTTGATAGTGGGTGCACGCAGTATAAATGTCCTTTTCGCTATACTGAGGGTTTTTTTTTTATGTGCAGCGTGGCATGGCACAGAACTTCTTAGTCTGTCGTATTGCCTTTAATCGCTGCAATTTTTACTGCGCTCTTCATTTCTACTGCTACTTCCCACCAAATTTATAATGCAACGCAGTCTATAGGATGAAGAAGTTTGTTTTTGTTTCACAACCAGGGCCAATTTTTTTAATATTCCTTCTTCCTCCAGTCATCTACAACATGTATCCGTGAACAATTCAGAACAACGTCAGATTGTTTCGCTGATTGATCCCTTCTGGATGTCATTTACCTCTTTGGATAATCCATTAAGTACCCGGTATAAATTACCTGGCTTACTGCACTCGGTTCTTAAGCCTGTTTGGCACTAGATCAAATATTTTCATAACACCGAACGAACTCTCATGATATCGGATATTACGTCGCAGATTGGGAACGTTGTGTAGGTACCTACTTATTTACCAACTGAATCATCAAACATGTCACTTAAGATTCTCCAGTAAAGTAATTTTCCTATTTATTTATGGCACCACCCTACGCATTATGCTTCCTAAGAATCACGTCAATTAAGACCTTACACACTGCTCCTCCATACTAGATGACCAAGACCACCTTAATATTACAAACCAATCAGCCCTGACAATGAGATACCGCTTGTTTTCATGAGAAATTATTACAGAAAAACCACATGCCTCCTCCTCGCCATCTATTTTTACATATTTTTATCCCTGACCTTGCTTACAGATAAGAGGAGAACTTTAATTTACATAACTGCGCACAATTCCCCCACACAAATGGACTACCTATTTATAAAAATAAAATAAAAAATTTTTTCCACAACACATACCTTAACTGCCTTCTGATTGTGCGTTCTGTTGTACCAGATAACGTCAACGATATGTACTTAGTCCCAGACCGATAGTGCACTCAATTTCACTGTCTAGGTTATTTGTTAAACAAAAAAAAAAAAAAAACTACACTACATACATTTGCTAATAGTAAAACAAAATTAATAAACAACTTTGCAACAATTTATCGCACAACCCTTATCAGTGTACAACAAAATCTATTGCGCTCTCATTGGGAAGTGGTATTGAAAGTGCTGCACTAGCCCGCCGCAACCCTTCCGCGCCAAGGTAAGGGCTGTATGCTGTTTCCTCATTCATTTGAGTAACGACTTCCATTTACAGCTTTACAGTATGTCATAATGTAATATACATATCTATATATAATAACAGACACATGAAGAAAAAAAAACTGTATACATATTCGCATGTAGTTGCAATACGATGTGCAAACGTGACTATATTCAAAGACAAAGGGTAGGCGAGGGGCTAACAGCGACGACTCGGAGCCAACAAAGTAGCACTATCTGTTGATTTAAATTTTATTGATGTTTATTCAAGTTGAAGTTTAATTTTCATTTTTTATTTGTAGTTCCACTTAGGTGTGCGCCAGAGCTAGTGGTTTTGTAGACTTAGGGTTCCAAAGGTGTATACAGGAAATTAACGCGCAATAATGTATGATGTAGCGTTGCGGTCTGTTACTTACAAGCAGACATAAATAAAATTAGAGGTTAGGCATATGGCATTGAGAAGGTCAGGTTCACGACTATGATTACGAGTCAACTTTCAATTTTTTTTCTTTCTTTTCACGGTTATTCGACACACTTATGTACCTGTTGGATGGTAGTTTGATGACAGTCAGCAAGGTGGAGTAGAACATACAAATTAAAACGATATACTTAGTGAAGGTTGAATGGAGGAATTTTGAAGTAATCTTTTTATCAAAGTTTAGGGCCTTTTTTTCTTTACCTAGCTCGGTATTCTTGTAATAAATTAGGAAATAATCTCAAAGCTAAGGGCTTCACATGACCTTTTTTGAAACGAGACATTGCTTACTGACCTCCGCTGATGAATCCAAAATGGATAGTGAATTTGATTCTGGTACTTTGGCAAATCGTTGCATCGATGAAATCAAAGCTAGTGGATAGTCAAAATGCTTTCAGAATTAGATACAACAAAGCGCGAGCGGTTAATGTTGACATACGCCTAAGAGTATGTGCTCATTTATGCCGTAAGACGGAAATGAGTAGTGGTTCGAAACTCGGGTGATATTAGCTGTGAGAATGAGCTGGAAATATTTTTGCATTTAATTCTTCATTCGGAGTATTTCAAACATTCATATACCTATTCTGAAAAATATGACTGGCCCTTGAACACACAACCTTCCAATCAAGACCTAAGCGCACTACCACTACACCGTGGTTTACAAAGGCTGGCTTACTTACTTAAGACACCCACCCCACATAGGGTGTCTGAAATGCCTGCGCTACATCGGGTTCATATTTTTTAATCGTTTGAGTTTTAGTTTCCTTCTCAATTAACCTTACTTGGACGTAGTCTTTTGTCGGAGTACATATGTAATAGATAACGCTCCGCCACGAAGAGTGTTCGGATACAACCCGAAGGGACAATGTAGTAAAGGAAGACCTTGCTTTGGGTGGCGCGCACAAATGGGAGAGGACCTCAATCAACTTGGAGTGCGCAACTGGAGACAGTTAGTCGAAGATCGCGCAAATTGGAGAGGCCCATAAGTGTACATAAGTTAGGTTGGGTACAGTGGTAGGCGATGTGGAACTCAGGTCAATACAGTTGTTGTACTGCAAGATGCCATTCACTGATCTTCTGCATATTTATTCTAGGTCATGCAAGAAAAATTTATATCTGCGGTGGATGCGACCTTGAAGTGGGTTGTGTCCTCGTTGACTTACTCATCACCACATTCTCGACATACGTACATATTTCTTTTTCCTTTAGTCCTAGTTTTTTATGTGGTACCACAGTTATGCCCCGTGATGACTCCTATCAGAGTAGAAAGGGATTTTCTCTCCTATTGAATAATCACGTCGGTCTAGCTTTTGTCGAAACAAGCCCATATTCTTCGCTTCGATCTTCAGTGTGCAAGACAGAATGGTCATCAAGGTGTCGACTTGTTCTGTGTTTTGACTAGATTTCGAATCTCTCCTGGCATGTCTGTATGTCCAGGGACCTATAAAAATCTCGTCGGTCTAGCTTTTGTCGAAACAAGCCCATATTTATCGCTTCGATCTTCAGTGTGCAAGACAGAATGGTCATCGAGGTGTAGACTTGTTTTGTGTTATAGATTTCGAACCTGTTCTATCTAATTCGTCGACGTTCTTATTACCTGGCATATCTGTATGTCCAGGGACCTAGCAGAGCGTAACCTTGTGCTGTGTTCCAAGAGCATTAAGCTCTCCTCGACAACTCCTCACAAGCTCGGATTTTATTTCAAACGCAGAAATCACTTTTATTGCAGCCTTTCAATGAAAAGGTGATACCTTCTAGTGGTATTGCCCTCAACGCAATCTGAAGGGCGGCTATTGTCACTGCTACGACCTGAGACTTCGCCTATGTCTATCTTTGATCCATCTGTGTAGACAGAGACTTTGATAAAATAATCCCTTTTCCGTTCTTCTCTGCTCGGGAGTGTGGTTGTGAAAGGTCTTGTGAAATCTAGGTATGTTGTCATGGAGTCCGTAATAGGTATTTACGTTGCCTAGATATTTTTTTAGGATCATGCATAGAATGACCTGTTGTATTTGCTATCCGGCTATTTGATTCACTTATTCTTAGGTCATTCATTTCTGATGATGTTTGATCCAAGATATACAGCGGAAGGAGATTAAGGATAGCCTCCAGTCCCGCATTAGTTGTGGTTCTCATGTCCAAATATAGGTCGGTGCCAGTTCGGTCAAAAGCATGGGGCAAACACACATGTAATGTATGTTATCGTCTTTAAGTTAAGACTAATGAATGGGTTAAAATCGTTTCTTCTCGCTGGATACCCTTATGTGCTGGAAGATCTTAGAAAAGTTTAAGACAGACCCACCCAAGCTTAAACTCTACCATGAATTGGGCCATTAGTGCTCTTCGACTATCCGAATAAATTTAGACTATGGTTCCTGTAATTCCTTCTCTGCATGTATTCACATTGCCAGTAAGCTTAAAAATCGATCATCTTGGGTTTCAGTCCATAAATTTTATAGACATCCTAGTCGCCTTCCTGGTATTCTCGTGCGGGTTCAAAATATTCGTTTTGTTGGGGGTTACTTCAAAAAGGAAACAAGGCAGTCTTTTCCAATATAATTTATCAATTTATTTGTTTACAATAGTACACACAAAGAGATATAATTCTATACCCAATATTGTAGTCCAAGTCCGACCCTATTCAGTTTGTCATGTTTTCATGCAACAACAAAACCTCACACCTATTGCTCTGTCCTATTCGTTCGTTGAGGTACCGCTGTCGAGGCATTTCTTCCCAAAATCAAGTTTGACATTTACTCACTTGCTCTTCTCAGCTGTCTATCAGATTCCACATAATTCAAGTTATCTTCTTCCACTTTATTGAAACAATAAGCAGTCAAAATGGTCCGGTAAACAAACCGCAAGTAAATTCAATCATAGCCGAGATACGTTCCAATTGAGAAACCATGCATATATAATGTATGTATGCACGTTGTACCTCAATCAATAGAAATACCTTTCCTTTAATTTAAATTACAACCTATCCACCCCCACACGCATTTCAACAATGACTCACATTCAATACCTTGTACCTACCACAACAATATCCACATGAAACCAATGCAATAATTCCTAGATTCACCTCGAAACCCACTTTTTTGATTGCTGATAATGTTCCTTCCGTAATCCAGCTGCTGTCTTCTACTCAAATACCTTCCAAAATCCGCACTTCTCTGACACTAATCCAACACCCCCACTCAGCGAAGCACCCTCGACAATGAGTGCCTGTGCACACATACACACACTCCTTGGCTGTCTCGAGGGTGGATTTCATTTGTTTGTCCATTGTAATGTGTAACACAAAACCACTCAAGTTACATTGCTGCAAATGCAATGGAATATTGAGTGTTGCGCCCTGCTTTGCTCCTCCCGCTGGGGGTTGTCAGGATTGATAGACAGTGCTGAGTGCGAATAAGCCCCGTGTTGTTGTCGTCGTTGTCGTCGCTTGCTGTAATAATGACACAATAAGCGACTGTTTGTCTTTCCAAGGAATTCCGATGACAGGAGTGGGTGTGTTGTGGTCGGATGAAAATTTGTTCAGCTGACGGTTACATATATTTTTTTTTTTTGTTTTTTCTCGACGGAGAGTTAAAATTGAAAATTGAAATTTCCCAATGACAATTACAATTGACACTTTGGCAAGAGGAGATGTGGGCGAGGTGAATGTTTTCTATTTTATTATTCGTTTGGTGGTTTTATTTTATGCTTTTGACGCCCCCTTTTGATTTCTGGCATTTGAAGGATTTCACTTGTCATGGAGTAGGTTAAGATTAACTAATGGACACATTGATGGATATTGATGGATTAATTGTATTTCTTGGAATTTTGAATTGTTTTGCTAAGAAATCCTTTACATTTCGATTGGATTCGAAGATGAATTTTGTAATGTTCACGAGGAAAAGAATACAATTTAAGGATATCGAGTAGTGATTATGGAATTTGAGATCATTGAAGGAACGTGATAATTGGTCAAGGTAGAGACAGCAGTCAATTCTACGTGTTCTAAGCTTGCCAGACAATAAAGAGAAGTCTGCCTAGAGATTAGTGGAACCTCCGGAAAGAAGCAATGAAAGCTATCTAAGAACATGACTCTGGTCACGGAGCTACACATACATATTCTTCTTGATGCCCTCAGATAAGATTAGCTTAGTTCGGTAGGAGATATTCAGTATTCGCCACTGACAGGGTCAAATGCGAAAACCTTGATGACCTTCTCAGTTCATACACCAATGTCTTCTACACGGAGTAAGACGGAGCTGCTTGGTATTTGGACAATCCTACCAAATATTCGTATGCTCTTGGTAAATTTGCTACGATCTTCCAAATAGAAGTCTTCGCAATACTAGGAATTGTTAGCTGGATTTTGGATAAGAGATGGCATGGTAGGACCATTAGCTGCACTCGGAGCGCTCGAAGCTCCCATAAATCACTCAAAAATTGTCCTGGAATGTATGTAAGTACAGACTGAAAGCTCTTTCCAAAAGAAACCGTAGTTCACTGACAAACTAGTGAATCTAGGCTCGGAATCTATCCCGCTGAGTCCTGAACCTATTATTGATGCGAGTTTAGCGGGAGTTATACATTGGATTAACTCCCATATGGAGTCAATTCATAAGGTCAATTCATGGAACCACCAAGTGCTTCCTAAAGAGGCCAGATAAAGTCATAGCAAATTTCCTCCTCAGTCGAGGAGACAGAGACTGTCGTGACTTGTTCGGGCTTATTATGGTTGACAAGGCCTATCGCTATAAGGTAGGCATCATCGACGACTATACGTGCGAAGCATGTTTTGAAAGCGAGGACACTTTAGAGCACTTCCTCTGTCAGTGTCCTGCATTTAGTCGACTAAGACTTCGCATCCTGGGTTTCAATGTTATGAGAATGAACACGGTTCATTTTCTTTCCTTAGCTGAGATGATTCGGTTTATCAAAGAAACCAAGAACTTTGGCTAGGATATTCCATGGGGACAGAGTACAATGGACTAATTAAGTGTCTGAGGGTTAGGGATACAAATCCCCCAAACAACAACAACAAGACACATATATTATACTCACTGGTATACGGTGTCTGTCAGACTGAATTCGGGCGACTGAAAAATCAACGAGTTTCGCTTAATGGGTCTAACCTGGTTTTGCACTTGGGACGTCCATTTTTCCAATAGGATTTCTAGAGTATGCATGGCGTTAGCTGGGGCCGTTGGTATGATATATCATCAATGATACTAACAACACCGTCACAGTCAATTCAAATCGCTACCAGACCATGTTGACTGACATAAAGTGTCGCATATCACGAAACTGCAGTGGTATCACAGGGTCTATGCGCATCTAACACTGGATGCTCTGGATACTATAAACGGATCCATTACCCTGTATAAAGTTTAAAATGGGACAATACGTTGTGCAGATAGTCCAAAAGTTATTCAATAAAGTTAAGGCGAAGTCTTCCTCTACTATGCCGGCCGGCCGTCCGTCCGATGTAGATTTGAAGGCTCTCTTATCTGAGCTTTTTGCCCCTCGATTTTTTCAAAATAAAGTTGCCCAGCACTGCTTTCGACTGTATATCCAAATACATCTGCTTTGGTAGAGGTTTCATATTTAGATACCCAGCCGCGGTAGTTGTTCTAATGGTCATCCATTGCTAGATCTTAAAGGCATCGTTTGATATATCGAAGGACTGATGTCCTCATTTGGAAGACGAGCAAGTACGTCATACTTGCGTCTGTATTAACCTGAATTATAGCACAAAAGCTACCTTTATCTATGTATCCATGGACATACCAGTCGTACTGAAAGTAATAATTTTCCATGCAGCTTCAACATTCTGCAGGAATTACATATGTACGTATCTGTCATCCGAGATTTTGAGTACAGAAGTATTAAATTGCTGACCAGGTAGCCAAAAAGGGGGTTTCGGACAATACTAAATGGATGAGGATCATATTAAATGGATGAGGGACCAGTATATGGATATCTGACTGGGAAACACTCTTGAGATCTGATCAAGTACTTTTGAGTTGCTCTGTCGTCATTGCTGCCTATAACGTCAGCAACCTGATTTGAGAGCTCCGAAGCCGCGGAAAACATTCTTGGTGAGTGCATATGGGCTTCATATACTCCTATATGAGGTCAATACAAGATCACCCTTTTGTCCAAGAGCCTTGAGGAATTCCTAACTAGGGGGACATAGTCGCCGTTGTGAGGAAGACTGGATATCATTATGTCTAGAAGTATAAATGATGTTTTGTAGTCGCAGAGCTCTCCAGATATAAGATAAGTCCAGTGAATAGCTTGTTTGTGCATCCGCGGGCGACATTCTGTACTTCACTGCATATTTTTTCTTCATCTAACACCCCTTGACATAACCTAACTAATTACCTTCCTTGTCCATTGGTTGCTTTTCTTCAACCAGTTGCGAGTCAACTTACCACGTGGTTTCTTAAGTTTTTTTTTTCTAAAACAAAGAAACCAGCTTCTGTCGACACTATGTCTGGGTTTTTTCCACCCCTAAGACATTTATTTAAATTGGTTTATAGTTCAGGGTTATCCAACCTTAACAGGAAAACAAACTTATTCTTCCAGAATGATAGTTAATTATTATAATCCAAACAAAAAAAAAAATGTACAAAGTAGTCTTTTTTTTATTTATATAATAGTTTTAGATTTACGACTGGGTCATTCCGGCGATATTATAAGTTTGTTTGATGGACCAGTCAGACTTAACCTGTTTTGCAATTTGCTATGGTTTTGGCCACAACTTCTGTCTTTCTTATATCTGGGAAAATTTTTACTTTCGTAGAAGCATCATATCAACGTTGCCTGCCAAGATGAGATTGACAATTTGAAAGTATGTTTTGATAAATTAAGATAACTGTCGGCTTTTATGAATTCCAATTAATAAATCTGAAAATATTAAAACACCTACAGTTGTGTATGACGGGTGTAGGACAGGTAGATTTTGTCATTTACCCGATCGATGAGTTTTTATTTCATAATTTGTTTACTTAGTCTTAGTATCTTTGTATCTCTTTTTGTTAATTTAAATAAAATAAAAATATTAAGATGAATTATTAGAAGTTATTGTATTAAAAGAACTTCACGTGTTTTGAATTACTTTTGCAGTTTTGTTTACACGTTTAGAGTATCTCAGGGGAATAATAAGTTGTTTTTGTGTTCCGGAATACGTTTGTATTAGAATCTTTAAGAATAAGAGATGGATTGGAAGACTCTCCGCGCCGGAGCATTGTTGTCCATCCACTGTACATGACCCAACCATCTTAGCCGTTGTATTTGAACTCTTCTGACTAGGTTGATGTCACTATATAGCTCGTACAGCTCAGGATTGTATCTCCTTCTCCACTCTCCGTCTAAGCCGACGGGGCCAAAAATCACCCGAAGTATCTTTCTCTCAACAACGGAGATCGACCTCATCCATTCTTGACATAGTCCATGTCTCTGCGCAGTAGAACAGGACTAGGATCAGAAGGGTCTTATATAGGGTTACTTTAGTTGTACGAGAGAGGGATTCACTACACAGTTGCCTTCTTAGCCCAATAAGAAGCAGCGATTGGCAAGAGTTAATCTTCGTTTGATCTCAGCGCTCTTGTATCATTGTCTGAATTTGTAGTGGATCCTATATAAATAAAGTCCTTAACTACCTCAAAGCTATATCTGTCGAGGGTGACGTTCCATCCGAGGCATGCGTCGACTCGTATAGTCCTTTTTCTGTCTCAATACTCACAAAAACACTACTGACATTACGCTTTATTCTTCCGATTATGTCAATATCATCGGCATATGCGAGCAGTTGCACGGACTTTTGAAAGATCGTGCCTCTGATGTTGGCGTGTTAGTTCTGAACAATTTTTTCAAGAACAATGTTAAAAACATCGTTCAATCCATGACATCGCGTCGCCTTGTCTGAATCCTTTTTTGATATCAAAGGTCTCGGTGAGGTTTTTCTCGACCTTGATGGAACAGCGTGCAATTTCGATCGTCCTCCTGCACAACTGGATGTGTTTGGCCGGAATGACAAAACTAGACATAGCTCTATATAGCTCTTTTCTATAGATGCTGTCATAGGCGGTCTTAAAATCGACAAAACGGTGGTGAGTATCAATTTGAAATTCCTGGGTTTTTTCCACGATTTGCCATAGTGTAAAAATTTGGTCGATGGTGGACTTTCCAGGCCTAAAACCACACTGATATGGACCAATCAGATTGCTGATGAAAGGTTTTAAGCGTTCACACAGAACAGCAGAAAAGATCTTGTAGGCGACGTTGAGGAGACTTATTCCTCTATAGTTGGCCCAGTTTAGAGGGTCTGGAGTAACGGGCAAACAACGCTGAGGTTCCATTCATCGTCCGACCATATTTTTCAAATGAGTAGTTGCACCAAGTCATCGGCTGCTGCTTCGAATAAGTCGGCCGTCAGGTCATCAGCTTCAGCAGCTTTATTGGATTTTAGCTGAGATATCGCTATCTGGACTTCATTAAGGTCGGGTGGATGGAAATGTTGGTTATCATCGTCCAGATTGAATGGTTCATTCTGCCTGACAGCGGAATTTTAGTCATGGTCGCCGTTGTACAGTCTGCAGAAGTAATCCATCCATATCCTCAACATCGACTGTGATTTTACTACCAAGTTTCCTTGTTCGTCCCTGCAAGCTTCGGTTCTGACTTTGAAGCCTTGAAATATTCTTTTTACCTTCTGGTAAAACTTCCGAACCTCATTCCGGCAATAGCATCTCTCTATTTCCTCAATCGCGTGCTTCTCATGCTCCTTTTTTTTTCGGTGTTCATACCTTCTTTTCTTCTCGTAGATTTCGCGAGCAGCTCTGGTCCTTCTTTGCAGCGCCGGTTTGTACGTCATCTATTTTTCTGCATTTGCTTGCCGACTTTCTTCCTTGAACCAGGGATTTCGTTGACGGTTGACTAATCCGGAGATCTCCATGTTCCTTTGAGAATATTGAGATGTGGGAATCGCGTGCTAGCTACTACAAGATTTTGTCCCACTGCAAAGTTGATTAGTCTGAATCCGTTATCGGAGGTAATGTCGCGCAGACTATGCTTTCCGATAGTACTACTAAAGATACGCTCTCTTCCTAGCTAGGGCACTGCTCGTACGTCTTTTCTAAGAGGTCATAGAAGCTGTCTTTCGTATCGTCATCTTTATCCTTTGTCATGAGGCCATATCAAGATAATGTTAGCGAATTTAACTTTGATGCGAATTGTTACGAGACGCTCGTTCACATGCCTGAAACTTAAGAGTTCTTGCTTAAGTCTGTCTAACAAACCTGCATCCAAATAGGCGCTGCTTCTGTTGTCGGTAGCAATCGCCGTAGTAGATATCGCAGTTTTACATCCTTCTTGTACACGGTCCGTTCTATCGCACTTTTTAGATGACGGTAATGTCTGCTTTACAGTAGTCCAGGCCTTCCGCTAATTGTTCGGCTGCACGTGGTCTATTACAGAACCTAACATTTTACGTGTCGTTGTCCTTATAACATTTGCTGGGGTCGTCAACAGTTGAATTATCCTTATCCGAGGCTGTTAGTGCATTCGCAACTAGTACTTTTTTCTATAGTAGGGATGTTACCCCGACGCATAATCCACAATCTGGAAGACCAGTTCTTTAGTATACCCCTAGGACGATGGGCCGGATTTTCCCGGAATCAGTAACCCGCTTCGAGGATATAAGCGCTGCCGTTGGCCCATTAAGGGTTCATCCGTCACCAACTCTTTCCAACACCTTGGCTCAGTGTTGGAAATCTCTATAGATTTTAAATTCAAATTTGTAATGTAATATGCGAGTAATCCAAACATTTCGGAGCGCAAAATGATGAATGACTAGCAGATCTGTTCCTGATCAAACACAAATCTGGGACAGAAACTAGAGTCTCTTTTGTTTTTTTCAAATTCAGTTTGATGGTTTGATGTCTTGTTTAACATAATAGATTGAGTGATAGAGAGTCTCTCATGACACAACACTCTGCCATTTCTAAGAATTTTTACAGGGACGGCTCTTCTCTTCAATAAACTCAGCAGTCTGGCGAAAACTGCTTATTGGTTACGGTAGCTTTGAATGGTTCTGAATCTAACTTTATCCAGACACGGATGGGCATCCTAATCTAACCCAACATAAAGCAAAATCCCTCTACACTTTCGAGCATTTGTTTTCGACTCGCTGCTGCTTTTGTAGAAGGATCTGTTCATATCCAGAAAAGTAGATGCAGGGAATGTTTTCTTTAAAGCGATTTATCCCACCACCTTTCTGACATCTTTCTCTGATTTGTCATCTGCATACGCATACTAACACGAAAATACAAGGGTGGACAGCTTAAGCCAGCTTCCTGTTAACCGGCGTTTCGTCTTAGGCATTTCTCAATACAACTTTCTCAACTATAGGTTCTGATTTGGCCTCCAAAAGTTTTATGCATGAAGGCTTGCAGTCGTCACTAATTAGTCTTAAATGAAATTTAACTAAAACTATGGCACATTTGGCACGACAGGTCTTAGCTTCTCACAACCATTCTTAATGTGCGTCAATCTCTTTATCAAAGAACTAGAACTGGTAGACAAGGCAACAACACGCTTAAAGAAGCATATTCTAATTACCTGAACATCTAACTTGATTTTAGTCAGTCAAACTTGAGATAAAATCTTTTGATGATTTGCTTTTGAAATGAGACCCAGTCTCGACCGACGCACGTATCGGTTGTCATCATGTGCATTTGCATAAAGCGGAATCATGAAATCCGACGGCAAGGCGGTGTGGTGGGCCCGAAATGCCACCACCACTACAACTGACTGAATGAATTCGCGTCAATTTTCATTCATTAACATCAGCTTTTGTTTTGTTTTTTTTTTTGTTCATAATTTATTAATTCATGATAATCAAATACCCAATTCTCAAATGTTATGTGCTGTTTATTTGTTTTACACCAAAGAGTCTTTGTTGTTATTTCATCTTCAAAGCCCCCACTTGAAGGCCCACTAGTCGGTTCCAAAATTTTCGGATTCCCTACTGTGATATGATGATGTGATCTAGAATATTTATCTTTTAGCGTCTTTTTTTGTTTTTCTAATTAGTTAAATATTTTGTGATTATTTTTATTATTAGTGTTTTGCATTTATACTCACCGTGGTCCGGTCTCAAAACCGCGCAGTCTCAAAAAAAAAAAAACGTTCGTCTTTGTGTCAAAAGATAAAACTAGTTAAACGAGTAAATCTGGAAACAAGTTTAAAGAAATTTCATTTTTGAACTCAGTTAGCTAGAGTATCTATGTACATAAGTATCTATTGGATATATACACATACATATGTACATACATACTGTTGGCGGAAAATTCTTGCGGTTTGATACTCATTTATTTTTACTTATGAAAATTTTATGTAAATTCCATTGGGGTGGTGAGAACCAAACCACTATACCTACATACATATATATTTGTTTCGGCTTTAAATTTTCGACAACGACTTTCGGTTAAGGTTAAATTGACAGAATCGATTTGTTTGCCTAAAACGATGACAAGAGCATCGGCTGGAAAACCGGTTCGAGATTATGAGTAATCGTATTATTTAATAACATGATTTCTGATATTCTGGAGAAGATAACCTACACTTTTGACAAATCCGCACAAAGGCGCACCGGCCACTAGGTGATTAGAAGCGGGAATTCAGTGCTGCTGCGTTGTTTGTGTTGTTCCACCTTAGTTAGATACTTATTTTATTTATTTATTTTTATTTTTTGTTTTGTGGTTTATTGTTTAAGAATAAAGATGATCAATGCTTTGTTTTTTGGTTGATGAATATCGTTTTGTTCATTTTTGGGATATTCTATTGGCCTGCTCCCGGGGGTGGGGGTTTGGGAGTAACCGGAGTAACAAGTAGCGCGACGTGAATTGAATTTTTAATTAGAATCGAGACTACCTTTGATGGGTATGCTAAGACTGACGAGCAACGATGGTGATGATGTTGACGTGGTTGACAGATGTGAACAATGGGTAATGAACAGGAATAACAATTTATTGACGTATTTTTTTAAGTAAAAACAGTTAAATGGACAAAAAAGTGTAAACAAGACGATAATCCAGCCGTGAAGTGTAAACAATAAAATTAAACTCGAGTCAGGGCGGCTAGGAAGATTCATCTGGTACAGTCGTTGTTGTGATTTGTATTAAACAGTGTTGGACTACGAATTACAGAGAGAGAGAGTAGTGCGTGAAGTTATGGTTTTGCTATACAAGTAAGAAAGTCTGATACTTGTGGTTCGAAATTGATTGATTGTTAGTTTTCGTGTTCTGATCTTGGCCGTGTTCTTGTGAATTCTTGATGCCGGCCGTCGGATGTGGGTTGACGTCAAATAATCTTACAAAATATGACGTGTTTATCTAAATCATATTCCGCGATACGAAAGGGAGTTTTTTTTAGTTAGTACTCGCAAGTTCGGCATGCAAACTATGTGCGTATACAAACGACGGTCATTTTTTGAAATTTTTAAATCTTCAGCATCAGTCTACTGATAGATCTCTACTTTGAACCCAGTTTTTGTCAAAATTTTACTACGTTGTGTCGCTGAACGTCAATTTTAGACGTTCTCTTTACCTCCTTTACCTCCCAGCGATAGTGAGTCACATATCTACTTCCTGATACACCGCGATATCCACTCTGTTGGTCACGCCATTTGGACAAGTAAGCAGTAGAAGGCCCGGTAGATTTCTTCTCGTTCATACCTAACTTTTTATGGTTTCTTTACCCGTTTGAGCATCTTAGCTCAATTTCAATTTGAATAAATCAGCCATTGTAACGCGATGCTAATTTTATACTAAAATCTGTTTAGATGCTCATAACGCCACACCGGAACTGCTGATTAAATATCACTATCTGTCCAAGAAAAAAGGTTTATTTACCAAACGAATGGCGCTTATTGTATCTGATTCAGGCAAAGCGTAGAATCTCGCCCCAAAATTGGCTGTGCTTCCGAAATTCGCCCCAGATATCCACGCAGCCCCACCATACTGTACATGACACTTTTTCTAGTGACCATACTTTGTCGTGTAGTGGGTGATATGCTCTACATGTTGATATACATATAAATGAACAAAATCCATCAGTAACTGCCAATACTCCCGATGGCTTGAAATGCATTCCAAATTTCGTTACATTAACTTTTCTAGACCGCACTCTTTCCGTCAGACTGAACTATGAGTCCTTTTTGACCAATTGATGTTGGCTCTTTGTAACCATATATTATTAAAGTCCAAACAGATCATTTGAGGCTACAAGTACTCAAAGATCATGGTGCTGTAATGAATTTGCAACAAGCTGGGGCTTTTAATAGTTCATTTCCAAATTTATGCTTCAAATTCGCATTCCGTGATTTTTTTTCCAAACAAAATAGACTACCTAATACCCAAACAAAATTCTTTCAAGCAAGATTTCAAGTTAGATAATCCTTCAAAGAACGAACTGTGAGGCGGGTGAAATGTAAGAGAAGTTTGAGAATCATTGCTTAAGAATGACTGCTAATATCAAACACTTACTAACTTAAGGACACTTGCAATGTCTTTCAGTTTGATGGAACTACTGAAGATGGATTTGAAACTCAATACATACTACACAAAACCAGAATACTATTGAAGACATTAAACTGATTACTCAAGCTGGTGAAATAGTGCAAAAATGAACTCTCCTCATGAGGCTGTCGATTTTGGGAAGGAATCAGCGTATTCCCGAACTGGTGGGAATGGTGTAAGGTTTTCTGGCTTGATCTTGTTGGCAGCCAATACTAGTGGAGTTTGATCCTCTGATCTTACTAATTTGACATCATGTTTCATGGAAAGGGCAGGTCTGCCTAAACCAAAACCGTCTATCTGCTTTCGTCTCTACGTATAACAGTTTTAAACCATCTCTTCTCAAGTGAATTAAGTTTTATAAATCCACCTTGTTGTATCTGTAGTCCATCAAACCTCTTTCCAATAAAAAAAAACATCCTGGTTTATCTTCTGTACATAGTATATGGTTCTACAGACATCCACAAGAGTGGACATATCAGAACCAAAAGTGGTCTTTCCCACTACCCCGGTTCTAACACGGAATTGGACCCAAACGTCAACGCCTTCTGAGCTTTTGGGAGAGTTCTATTCCTTGACAACTGACCGATAAATGTAAGCCGGGGACAGTCCAAATGCATCACTAAAAATAGTGGCCGTCGCCAGCTTGACAGCATCTCGAGATGGTAACACTAGTTGCTTCACAGCATTACCTGTAGAAGATGGACCCATCTCTAAGTTTTTTTTTTTATTTGAACTCGAATTTTCGGATTCCGGGAAATGAGTCCGCATACTAGCGACTGGTGCTGCTCCAACTCAGATTAACGCTTTGAAAATGAGGCTTACACCCCTCTTGCTGGAGCCAGTCAATCGGGACGATCTGAGAGCACAGTAGTAAGTTTTCTGATCAGTTGCACGATGACCGCCTCAAGGGACCACTCGTAGTGCTAACCTATAGGAATCGCCTTATAAGCACTCTTTTTGCACTGAGTGTTTGGAGTATTTATAGCTTCATTTCTGGCATCAATCATGAATGATACGTTCCACAATCTAAACCATCGTTGCTGTATATATCTACAAAACTTCCGTCGCCATCTACCTTCTGTTTTTCATGGATGTCATCAGACTTTCTATAAGATTCTAACCACCTAGGCCCCTGGTCTTATAAAACTACAACACTAATAATTATTTGTGAATTTACTTGTAATTTGTAAATTATGTGCAAAATATTGTTTCATAAAGAATGCCAATTCACTAATAACTACAAGTATGCCAAGCCTGTAACTACAAGTGTAATTACAACTGCGGCGCGCTTTTCTGTTTCATAAAAGTATTTGCGACGGACTTGTAACTACAAGTGAATTTCTTACAAGAGTAGAAAGACTAATAAAATCACGTACTGTGATCGCTTAACTGTGAAGTATAGCCGCAGGCTCATTGTTCGCAAATGATATTTAACTTGTAGACTTGTAGCATTTTGATCGCTACACTTATAATTTGAATTTGCCGCGCTACAAGTGTTGAAAAATGTTTATAGAACACAAAATTACAACTCCATACTTTATTTGTGATTGTGGTTATAAGTTTACAAGTACAACACTTGTAGTTTTATGAAATAGGTCCCAGTACTGTAAGTTGTGATATTGTGTCATGTCCAAGAAGATATGACTCATAAAAACTACAAAACTGTTCCGTTTTTTTGAAAATTGTTTTTTTTTTTTTAAATTGTATTGAAACACTCGTAAACTACTCATGCCCCCAAATTATATCGCAGACGAGTGCATGGTGAGAATGGAGCCTAAATGTGTCAAATGCAGTCCTTCTTTTACTCATTTCCACTTTTCCTAGGATGTCCTTCACTAAGAAACGTCAGACATAACACTATGTACGTAAACCCTTCTTCGATAAACTAAATGACATTTGAATGAAATAATTTGTGAAACTTTAGTTTCTTGGATTCCATGGAACCCATCCACCTTATAAATTAAGGACTTTTCAGAATGGTCCTACAAGTTGTGCTAGTTCAATCACCCTATTTTTCTTTAAAAAAAAAAAAACACCCCAACCAGTGTTTCTAATGAATATCCTTGTTTCTTTTTCGTTCTAGCAGTGGTCGAGAGGCAAGAAATCGTGCCGAGAAGAATCGTCGCGACAAACTTAATGGATCAATTCAGGAACTGTCCACAATGGTTCCACATGTGGCGGAATCGCCAAGACGTGTCGATAAAACTGCAGTTCTACGATTTTCCGCTCATGGTCTCAGGGTTCATTATGGTAAGTATTTAGATACATCAATTCAAAAACAAATTTTAAAAATTTATTTATATTTTGAATTTTTATTTTGAAACAAAAACAGTTTTTGGACAAGCGATCAAAAAGCCACCGGCTGCAAGGCCCCAACTAACCGAATCCCTTATGAGGCTGCTGGACAGCTTTCACATTACCATAACGTGCCACGGACAAATAGTGCTAATATCGGCTAGCGTCGAACAACATCTGGGCCATTGTCAGGTAGGTTAAATGTTTTCGTTGTTAAGTATTTGTTTTTATTTTTTTATTACGTCATTGTGTGCTCTCCTATTCAACAATCAACAACAGGTGCTATTTGGACAATTGTTGAGATCTCCATTTGAGAGATCTATTGAGATTGTCAGCGGTACAGTTCTATGTATGTATCTCAGGGAAAGATACATTTGCATTTGACGCGCGATCAGTGTTCCTTTTGTCTGAGAATAAATAATTAAGACATATTTTATTGGGATTTCATCAGAAATTATTCCATCACTCGTTTGTTTATTGGATTATTATACTTTTTTGTTGTTCTTGTTCTTGTTGTTGTTGTTGTGAATGGCAATACACTGCTGGTTGAGGTGGATGAAATGAATGAACGATGTATCATTCAATTTATGAGCAGCTGTCAATAATTGGCTTCTTGTTTAAATTTTTTTTGTGGCCGTTCTACCGCTATGGACAACGAATACAGAGCAAAACCTAACTTAATAAGTTCTATACAGTTTTCTGTAGTTAAACCACAGGGGGGCTGCCAAGAGAGTTGAACCCCCCACTGGATGCCATTCGATTTCAGAATGAAGTTCAATTTAAAATTTAATTGAATCACTGCATGCTGGCATTGGACAGAGTAGACCATAATATTATGCAATGTATTTGTTCATGGAATCGACCAGGTGTATACGTATATATACGATTAACAAACACAAACCAGTGCCCTAAACCACAACCTGAACCTAGAATAACCCAAGAATTACCTACTAAGGACCATACAATTGCATCTCAAAATCAGGATGCTTGGTATTATTTTTCAATGGTTGGTCATATAGGAGCAGGAACCTGCCAACCTATTTTTGGTATTTCATTTTCTGGTTTTGTTAAGTTACTCTTGTGGAATAATGAAATTGCTTTGTAGAGATTTCTGTATAAATATAGAATTGAAAGTAATTAGTTCTTGCATTTATGGATTCGTATTCCAATTTGGTTTCGTGTTTAGATTGCGTTGGCAAAGAGTATACAAATAGAAACCCGCCTACGTTATACCTATGCGTCGTACTCATAAGAAATTTTGATTGTGAATGCCTGAATAGGTTATAGGTTAGGGCTGGTTGAAGAAGCCGAGTAAAGTAGTTCCAGTTTTAGTAACTGAGAGTTGTTTAAAGTTTGATGGAGAAACACTTTAAGTTTCTAACAAAAATTGTAAAAACGAACTCAAATGGAAAATATTGCCGCAATATCAGTGTCCCAAATCAAGAAATTTTTTGGATCATAAGCTTCTTTGTTACTTAAGATGATTTTCTTCGCAAAATCGTCGTCCTTCACTCCATTATCCAGGGCTTGACAGACAAACTATTAACGATTAGAAATTCTGTTGACTATGTACCTAGTTATTGCGTCAACTAGGTTTTTTAAGCAAAGAGTTGTAAATTTTTTCAAGGACACTTTCGTTCCCTGTTCTGATTTTCTTCATTGAATGCATTAATTCAATAAGGTGCCAACAAGTTAATTTTTTTCTCTGGCAGACACAAAGATGTTCCTTTCCGTTTAATCTCATTTATAGAAGCTAAATTCCCTTTATATCTGAATCTATTTTAGTTCTAGCGAAAGCTAAAGATTTTTATTTATTTGTTATCATCATCGAAGTTCAAGACTTTCTTAGACAAAGGTAATATACAAGCACAATGAATATTATAGAAATTACAATAAGAAAAAAAAACAATTAAGCAGTAAAATAAATTGGTAAAGAAAAAAAAAACAAAAAACCAAATTAAAGACATAAGAATGATGATGAGTTCAATGTCTCAATAGTTGCACGAAGCATTCGAATCCTTGCAGATCGTTGTTACCGTTGTTTCCATAGACTCTGTTTTTGTTCTTGGAGAGTAAAACCCCCAATATAAGAATAGTACACTCTTTGTAAACACCATTGGGCTGGTGCAAGACTCATGATAGATACAATTGTAGTAATAGTCCAAGCGTATATCTACAACACCCTATATATGTAAATAAAACAAAAATCAAAATTCAAAGCCTAGCTAGCATGCTGTCTCGGTCGATCTCGGTTTGTACAGTGCCAACTTGTGGTTCTATGGAGTGGGTTCAATTTCCATTGGAAGATTTTTAAGAAAAAATATCGCGATTCTTCTCATCGAAAGACAACTTCATGTGGGTTAGGTTATGTAACTGTATCAAAAAAGACAAATATTTGTCGCGACAGGTCTATGGGACCCAGGGCCTAGCTTCTGATAACCATTCATGTTGTGCGTGTTATAGACACTCTTTGCACGAATAGAAGGGACCTACTGTTTAATGCCGTTTCCGAAGGGTAATTTGAGAAGATTTTTCGCGACAGATAGTTGTAATTAATTTTAGGTGCTGTCTTGGAATTGAACCTAGAACCCCTCACTTTGTAGTCCAACGCACTAACCATTTGAGCCACGGCACCCACTATAATCGTAACTGTATCACATCTCCAAATATAAGATCTAGCTGGGCAAACAAATCATCTCCTAAATACAAATTGGGCAGACACCGCCACCTCCAATAGATATCCTTCATAGCACACACACTATGCACCATCTCATAAAGCCGAGTGACATAAGCCCATATTCCAAAATTTATCTTTACGTGTAAGAACGCCATCATTAGAGTAAGGTTGTCTTTACAATTATCCATACAGGCGCGGTCTATGGTGCGTGAACTGATCCGTTTCCTAAACTTCACATGATGAATTTCTTAGCAACACAATTCGACAATTAGGACGTGTCATACGTATGATACCAAAACTTAGTTTAGTTTATCTCAAGTTGTCAGATGTTCGTCTAAGGTGACGTGGGACCCTATGCCAATATGTAGAACTAAATGTGGTATTGGACAAGATTCAGGTCAACGTTACGGTCTTATATGAAGGTCTTTGGAATGGCATCAATTCTAGATTTCGTCAAAGACATTTTGCATGAAGCACGTGATAGTAGTAGCCGCTGAGTATTACAACCTGGTTATCACTCAAGTCATTCGGAATTTTAAACATAAGAATAGACTGTAAAGGAGTTGAGGGAACGTCTCCGTAAATTGTTTTGAATGCAATAGTTGAATGGTCTAAACTGGTCAAAATAGTTTTGCTGGTATGAATCTCACCATTATTGGACGAAAATTGTCTGTCCGTTGAAGTCTTCTCATTAGGCTCGAAAGCATAAATTGCCGCTCGAGGTATAAAGAATATGTTTAATGAATAAGCCTTTGGAAGCCGTAGTCCCACAGTGCATACAGCATTATACTTGTCGGAGCATAGTGCAATATTCGAAAGTTTTGGTGGTATCATTTCACTTAAAGTTATTATTCCTAATACGTACAATCTACCCGGTTCGATGTCTGTTTTAAATAGGCCACGAATTGCTACTCTTTAAATATAGCGCATTCCACTCACTTTTCGCTATTCCCTATGGTCTACTTCGTGTTTACGTCGAAGTTGAATTTTTTATTCGCCACTTCACCAGCCAGTAACCAAAAACACAACAAAACTTTACATAGTACTGCTTCCTTCGATACAACAACACATCAGTTTCGATTTTATTTCTATTCCATAAAACACTTATCGCCATCTGTCTATCAATGAAAAGGTCCTGCTATTGCTTCATTACATTCTCGGACGGTACTTGTCACGGATAGAACTGAAAAACATACAGAAAAGCTACAATCCGTCTGGAACGGATCGTATGATACCCTATCCTCCTTTCTATGTAGCCCCTATAAAGTCGGTGTGGCCATATTGCATTTTGTACTGAAATACGACGATGACGTCGAACGTTTGAGGATGTCACATGTAAAATTTCATCAAAATCCGTTTTTTGATGAAAACGCCCCCAAAAAGTGGGCGAGGCCAAAAGTGTTGTATGGGTGAATTGTAGGGAATATAAATGCCTAAATATTTGGTCTTAATAAAATTTTTCGGTTTTATATAATTTAGTGAAGGCCGTGACAGTGGGTGGATTTCAAATATATTTACACTTGTACTGTATCCTTTTCTCAGAATGTTACAAACTATGTATCAAACTTAATATACCCTTAGGATAGGGTATAAACACTCTTTTGGTACTCTATGGTACTATATTTGGAAGTGAGCAGGGAAACTACCTGTGAAAATCCAAATAGGGCGCTAATTAGTCCGTAATTACTGTATGTACTTGACCATATCCACTGTGACAAGGTCTCCAAACCCCTTGATTGACTTAGCTTCCAAGCTTGTGAACTGCTGTCAAAAGAGATGGAGATTCTTATAACACAGAAAAAAAGTTACTTTCTTCTGGGACACTTGATACTGAACCTCGAAATAGAGATTAAGGTCCTTAAGGAGACAAACAACAAATAGTCCTCCCCAGACACTTTTGTGACCACAAGAAGTACATATATGAGCTTGCTACGGCAAGCGAAGTACCAACAAGCTTACGCATAAGTGTACGGAATCCCTTTCTACCCTGATATGGGTCATCACGGACTATTACACTTTACGGTCCTACATGAAAAACTAAGGCTAACGGAAGACACCTATGTATGTCGAAGTTATGGAAACGAGGACACAACCCACTTTTTCTGTCACTGACCAGGTCTCATCCACCTCAGATATATGTAAATATCTCGAGCGACTATTTTGCCAGGACCTAGAAGAAATATTTGGTAAACCACTGAACAACATCTTGAACTTCATCAAATCCGCCAGAGTCTAACCTTCATATTAGATGTCCCCTCATAGTATACATATGTATATGGATCTAAGGATTGCCTTGTAGAACCAAAGGATAGTATTTAGACTTAGTTCATGTTCTCTCGTTTATTCATGAACAGAATCAGTTTTGGTTTCTTTGGGCTTCTTTTAACTGACCTATTGTTTATTATGACGAAGTTTTTATCTTTTTCAAACCTCCTGTTGCCTTAATCTGGTTTCCACTACTAGGATCGTCATCGAGTGACTCGCTTCCAATTTGAATTAGTGTTTCCAAAATGTGACAGTTGAGAACAAACGACTGTTGGATACATAAACAGCACCCAGCCAAGCTCTGTTTGATTCTTCATTTTCTTCAGGAATTAAGTCACTCACCGATATACCAATTTATTCATTTTCAAAACTCTCATTTGATTCTTGACATCTGATGACATTTTCTTCAAACGCAACCATCCTCAGACCAAGGTCAAACTACACTATGTAAGAGGGTTTTCCATCTCTCTCTCATCTATTAGCAAAATAAATATGTTATTGTCCTTAAAAAATCAATGTTTGGTTTTCTAAATTCTTGTTCAGATTTCGTTTCAAAATCGACTTCCATGCGAATTTCCACAATTTCACAACTACCATCTCTAACCAATCGCCTCCGCCTCGGGTCTGACTCGCATCAATCACATCGAATTATTGGCTGTCGTCGCCGACAACATTGTTTCAACTTTGAATGGATTTAAAATTGAATTGAAATATTATTTCCAGTGAAATAAAATTTTTTTCTATTTTAAATTCGACCATAAATTTCATGCAATTATTTCACTGATTATGCATGTACACGGCGTCCGGCTTTCATCATTCGAAACAGTATGAGTCCAATCGCACGTCGGTTCGTCCATCCTCTGGGGTAGCACTCTGTAGGATTCGGTAACATATATTACAATTTAATTGCATTCATCTGGTTTTAATTTGCTTCCCCCAAAGAGTTCCAACGCCACCACACAGATATACATACATAGGTACACGCACAGAGCAAGTGTTTCCGACATTGAAAACTTTGTATCTACGCAAAAAAAAAAAAAAATTATAAAAAAAAAAAATCTGTACCGCAAATAATCCATAAATTCATTTGTTTACAAAAAACAACAAAAGCAAAATAAACAAACAAGCCAGACAAAACAAGAGTAGGGTGCTGGGGGTAGTGCACCCCTATCGCTTGATTGCGGGTAATACGTGACAATCGGTCAAAACCGTGGCCAACATGAGTTCGTGCCTTCGTGTCACTTGAGTGTGTCAGTGGCGTGGGGGTTATTGCCAATGCAAAACAAGTTGCCCGTATCCTTGAACAATTGCACCGAGATTGAGGATGCCAAGTGCAGCATGCATGCATACAGCTATAGCACTGATGCTGCAGCATCTGCATACCTATTATCATCATCAGCAGTAGCGCCTGCATCCCGGCACGTTGCAATTTTCTGCTTATTATTATTATTATTATTGTTCCCGACTTTCCGGGTGGTTGGTGGTGGATGTGGATTGAGCACTTGTTGATGGTTGGGTGTCTAGAGAAGCTAACGATTTGCATGTACATACGATGTGATTTGCTAACAATTTTCCGGGTGGCTTTGTTTATTTTCTACATAATTTATTTTTTTATTTTTATTTTTTTTTTGCATTTCACAGACTGATTTGTACGGACAGAACATCATGAACATCACGCACCCGGATGATCAGGCGATGCTAAGGCGCCAATTGATACCAACGGATTTGGAGAGCTTATTCGATATTCAACCTGAGGATGAAACCGGTGAGCCAAGGCCCAGGACACAGGAGGAAGAGGAGCTAATCGATAGACGATTGAAAGCGGATTCCAGGAGTTTTACTGTCAGGTAAGATGTCAGGATTAGGTAAATTGGAAATGTTTCAGAAATATATGCAGCAATCGAATGGTCTCACTTATCAGTGCTTCCTGCAAGTGACGGGCTTAGATGGATTAACGTCAGTTTGTCCTGCGACTTATTAAAGAGGTGATGGGAGATTAATCGAAGACTTCAGCATATTCGAAAGAATTTGCTAAGTACGTAGACAGTTCTTAGACCACTCGGAAGTAGGGGTTTTCTTTGGATGTGTAGCATTATATCACTATAGCTGTTACACTTGGCACTTGTACATTCCTCAGCGCTGTCATAATAAATCTCCGATTGGGCGAGTTGAAGGCATTCCTGATGTCGGCGTAACCACGGCGCAGTACTGCTTTTTTCCTCATTTCTATCTGGTCTCAGATATGGCTTCGCGTGCAAAAACTGCATGTATCGTAGGCGTATTATCGGTCGAGAACTTTCCCTACTGTGTCTAGCATGCACAGCGGTCTGTATGACGATGCGGTTGTTCTGGAAGCTTGTCGCCTTTTGAGATTAATACCACCCTCTGTTGTTTCCATTCCAGAGGAAACTTTCCTTCTATCA
Source organism: Xylota sylvarum (assembly GCA_905220385.1). Lineage (NCBI taxonomy): Eukaryota > Metazoa > Arthropoda > Insecta > Diptera > Syrphidae > Xylota > Xylota sylvarum. The sequence continues at coordinate 127,560,197 of LR999957.1, forward strand.
GGCACGTTGTGTAGAGATCTGTAAATGCCTCGGGCTTAGATTAAATGGCTTCCTTCAGGACGAAGTTTGGGATCCCGTCCATTTCGGGAGCCTTATTGTTCTTGATTGAGCCCGCTGCTTCCAGGACCTCTGCAGTTGTGACGGGTGGTTTGTAGTTTCAGGCAGTCTCCTCTCTACTTAGCAATGCAGTCGTTCCACCAGTACACCGGTGTTCTCCCATTTTCATAGCCTTTACGTGGCATGGGGGCGTCGCATCCTCAGGTGAGGACAGTTGTCACCTTTTTGGTCTTTTCTACAGCTGTGCCGCTGGGTAATTCCATGTTGCTCAGCCAATAATCCTTGCCTCTATTGTCTCAAATATCGGAGACTTTCCATTTTGTTTTCCTCGCTATGCTTCTTTTGGCGAAGGTTACATCTATGATTGAGCCAGCTCTACTGTTGTTAAATCTTCAAACGCTATCAAGCGCATCCAGCAACGTTTCACCTCTGCGATTGGTCCTTGTACTGCCCCATTCGACCGACTATTCATTACAGTCTCCGCCTACGATCGTTGGTCATTTTCCTCTTATATCAGCCAAAAATACATCCAGCATCTGTTAGTATTCTTCTCTTTAATAATTCTCTCAGCGCGTTTTTGTATGCGGCGGATATGAAACTCCCAGTGGCATAGTTGTTTCCGTGCCGCATCGCATATTGCACATTTTTGATCTGCTGTGCAGTTTTTGGCAGTATGTCCTTTTATCCGCATCTTAGGAATATTCCTGTGCGAACTGCCTACTTCATTTTTGCAATACCTAGCAGTGTATCCATACTCAAGGCATTTGAAGCATCTTGTTTGGCGAACTGAGCTCGCCCATCCTATCCTTAAGCGTCCTGCAACCTGCGTCCTGCTTACCACGTCTGCTGAGATATTGATAAGGGCAGTTTGTGTTCTGTACCTTGTCATTCTCATGGACTTGTAATAGCACCCTTTGTGATGCTCGCTGCTGTTGGAATTTGGTCCGCTATGGACGTGCTATGGCTGTCGCTTCATCTGGGTCGCGTACTTCGAACGTTACTCTTTGGCAAAACGTTTTTACATTCGCTTCTGATTTTAAGATTTTGGACATATTTACCTCTTTAGCGATATGAGCAGCTCACCCTTGGCTGTCTTTATGATCTTGTTGACGATTTCCCAAGCTCCTTAAGTTCAGGGTTCGCTCTCATCATTTTGAGGATGTTTGCGTCGGAAATCTCTCTAGTTTTCTCGATTACGATAGCATCAGACCTCATCGAGTCTTGCAGCTATCGCAATCTCTGTTCTCATAGCTTATCAGTGGCGGGTTCATCTGGTTTTCGCCAATTTACTCTTTTTGTGTCCCACGTGGTGGCGGATACTTCTGGATCTCGCCATTTAAGTCATTGTGTATCCCTCGTAGCCACCTCATGGGTAGGGAGCACTAATTTGAAAACGCCAACGTATACCAGAAACTTTCAGCACAATTAAAGCGCTGAAGCAACTGCACTTTTAAGGTTTCATCAACCTAATGACGTGGTTTCATGTAAAAATACCTTTGAACATAAATAACCGCGATAAATATACTGAAGGTCCTTGCTACTTCATTCAGTCCTATTTCTCAACGTTTTGATTCAACAAAAATAGAGTGTTTCAATGGATTCTCCAGATTATTTTTGGGACAGGTCGGGTGTTGCCTGCGTCGAGTATTAACTGGTCATCGTATCATTTTTACGTGTAACCATTGACGTGGGCTTTGCCTTTTTTGCAGACTACCTTGTGTGCTATATTAGGGAGACATCGCAATTTTTCTGTTATGACGTTGCCTGCGAGATGACCTTCAAAAATATGTAATGCGTATGCTTCCCCACGATTATATTTTTACAATGAGTTGGTGGTTTTTCAAGGCTACTACTGCCAACACAGAACCGATATACTTCGAGTGATTCAACCGTGTCACGATTTATTTCTATTGCAGCACGTCAGCGATTGGGGTTTGATTTGAGCTAATTTTGTACCCAAGACGTCTCCTAATTTAGCACAATAGATGTTATAGTTCGCACTACCTTTACGACATTGAGTTGCACTGCCTTTTTTTAAAAAAAATAATCGCTCAATCGCTTGGAGAGTGTAGTACCGCCATATTTAGTAACAGCTGAGTTAAGAATCCCTCCACGAGACAGTGCTAACAATGATGAGAATAACTCCCATCCTTTCTTTCGCTAATATGAGTATTACATACATTCTTATCACTGTTTTTCATAATGTCCAACTTTTCACATAAAGTCCTTTCATCAAAAGCTTATCAAAATACGTCGAACTCCTTCTCGTTGTAAAACCCAATCTTTGTGGTCACAAAATCATCTCTGTCAACATTTATGTCTCTTGCAAGTTTTCTTTAATCCTTGTCTTAAAAATGAACTCCTAAATGCAAACTTCATTAAGAAGCAACAAAATGTTCCTTATTAACTTAACTTCTCATCTCCTTGTCATTCAAAAATACTTCGCCAACTGTTCCAACGAATACCCTTAACTGAAACTTGATTAGGGTAAACATCACTCAAATGTTCAATTTTCTTAATTAAAATCTAAATATTGCAAATCAATAAAATCTCTTCGTCCCACTCTTATTTCCTGGAACTCAGGAACCTACACCATTGATAGTATAAAATGTTTTTTGTTTGCCCTTCTGTTCTTCGTGCAGTAAACAAGAAAACGCTATAAGGTGCAGAAAATCGCTACACGTCCGGCTAGTCTCGTAAAAACGAAGACCAGTCGCTAATAACGAAATCCCCTTAAGTCGTAAAACATTGCACAAGACATTGCAATTATCCGGTTTCTGCAGTGTGTACCTACTCCACTCATTCTGGTTTTTTTTTTACATCTTTACAACACCAGTCCGTTTCATTTACACTAGATTTTAATACTGTAACTTTTTTTTCCTTTTTTTTAACAGATTAGCACGAGCTGGTCCCCGTTCTGAACCCACTACCTATGAAGTTGTTCGCATAGATGGCTGTTTCCGGCGTTCAGACTCAGCGCCACGTGGTGTAAAATCAAGTAATTTTCCTTCCGGCTTACAACTGATACGAAGGGCGAGAGGACGAGACGACAGCATACCCCTGCACAGTATTAGCGGGAATGATATTGTAAGTCGTAGTAAAAATACACCAAAAATTGTTAATATAAACATTTTCTTTCTTTTTTTTCAGGTCCTTGTGGCCATGGCACGACTAATACGTCCACCGAAACTCAACAGCCGCCTATTGGAGGCGAATACGTTTGAGTACCGCACCCGTCATCTAATCGATGGCCGCATCATAGACTGTGATCAAAGAATTGGCCTTGTAGCTGGCTACATGAAAGCCGAAGTAACCGGATTGAATCCGTTCACATTCATGCATCAGGACGATGTACGATGGGTTATCGTGGCACTGAGACAGAGTAAGTCGAATGGTTGTGGGATAGTTATTTCCCAGTCTTGGTTCGGTTTAGATACAGCTGATCTTATGCACGAAAAAGATATCTCATTGCAATACAACTGTCTTTCACAACGCCTGTTACTGTGTCAGTCATCAAGGCCATTTGTTCCATCAGTTAGTCGAACTCTGTTGTCGTTGCTTATCTTGGTAAATATACCTCTAAGATGACAATGACGCAAATGTCGTACTAATCTGATGAAAGCTAATTTCTCATACTCTGCTCCGAAGTAAAATGTGTTCACAATATGAGGCGACAGATAAGTTGGAGTCAGCAGCACTCGCAAGTCAGATTCACCTGTACACCTGGACAGTGTTCCTTGTTGTTGCAGGCGCAGTTTACTATGCGCTTTTGTATTTTGAAATTTCCAAAAAACCCAAACCGTACCTAATGTCTAATTCTGTATTCTTTGCAGTTTGTTTTGTGTTTACCTAAATATTTATTCTCTTCATACGATGATGCTATGTTATTTCTATGTTTTAATTTTTTTTTTCTTTTATTACAGTGTACGATTGTAAAAGCGATTATGGCGAATCATGTTACCGCTTACTCACCCGCAACAACCGTTTCATTTACCTTCAAACAAAAGGATACCTGGAAATTGATAAGGAAACCAACAAAGTTCACTCATTCGTTTGTATCAATACGCTGGTCAGTGAAGCTGAGGGCCGGCGACGTGTCCAAGAGATGAAGAACAAATTCTCCCTCATTATAAATACAAAAATTCCTCTCTCATCATCGCAAGATATACCCGCTTCAGAGAATCCTCAGCAACTGGAAAAGGCAGTACTCTGTTTGATACAGAATTTACAAAGAAGTGGTGATGACGATGACACTGATGCATCAACATCGAGTGCACATGGTCAAACCTATCACGATAGAAACAACGAATCCGGCCTACCAACTAGTATCATGAGTCCGGCAGCACGTGCTGCATCTAGTTGTTCGATACGTTCGACGAAAACTCCACCACTTGCCCTAATTCCACCTGAACCAGCTACCGTCAAGATATCAATATCAAAAAGTGTTGATGTTGTGGCGAAAAACATTCGCAGCGCTCGTGGTATGCACAGTCCGCAGTCTGGTGGGGCTCCATCTCCAATATCGCCGGCCGTGAGTCGTGATGAGAATTCAAATGACTCGACCAGCACCAATAGCTCGGGTAGACAAAATAGGCCATCTGTCCTGCAGAAAGGTGGTTGTGCTCCGCCAGAGGAACCGCCTATCAAGATCAAGGAAGAGTTCTTCCACAGTCCACAGAGTCGGGTGCCACCGCTGCCGAACAGCAATTGCAATTGTTACTACGAGATAGGCGGCCCACGGAATGATTGTCTAACTTGTCAGGAGTTTGCAATGATGGCCTCACCACCACCCACCGCTGATGCACCACTTCGAAGTGAATATCGATCACCGAGTTCTTCAATGCTGAAACGGACACATTCGGTGGTATCCTCAGACGGTGGAATGTCACCGTCCGAACAAAGTCCGGTACCGGATGAGACAGCGAAAAGGAGGTTAATTTATCATGAGGCCGCCGGTAGAGGTGAGAGGTGAAGCGAATTTGTGAAAGTTTCTGTTTTTTTCTAATCGTCTATTATGTCTCTTTAGAAATCTGCCAGGCGATATCCAACTCCTTTCAACAGATTGATCGTTCTCTCAATCACATAGAGACCGTTACAACGGAGCTACGGGGTCAGTGCAATAATTTTACCGTTCCAAATACAAATGAGCAGCTGAATGAGATTTTTGTAAGTATATCCTCACTGACGCCACAGTCCAATGGACTAAGTTATTACTTTTCCTTTCAGGAGGAACATCAAGAGCAAAAGAAAATGCTGGTTAACATCAAGAGCGAATACGAAGCCCACCTGCAGAGTAGTACGTTCATAGAATCACCAATCGAGGATCAAACATTAAATCATCCTGCCGAGGACCACTTCACACAGAAAAACGATCTTAAGCCCAGATAGGGAACAGCCGGGAGCGACAACAGCTCACCGGAACCCTAAATGCGCAAAAGAGAGATAGAGATACCTTTTTACCTTTGGATACGTTTTGATAATGAAGCGATCAGCAATAGTGCTCGAAACAGATACAAAGAAATTGAACGGGAGAATACCATTTAGTAGAGAAAATTTTAGTAAATCTGATTAGAAAATAATTTTTAAGCAAAAAAACTTAAAAATATCTAAAAAAAAAAATACTTTTTTGTTAAGTTTGTAACTTCGTCCTTGTTGTTCAATCTGTTATCAGTGTATAAAATCATTGTTTATGTATTTTTTTATTTTGTTAAATAATTTTCTATTTTATTTTTTTAAGAAGTATTTAAGTTTAGAAACAAACAAAAAACACAAAACACATTTAATACAAAGGAAGCTGTTTTTGGTCGGGGCTTGTCATCCTCGTGTCATGCCTTTTATACCACTTTTTACCTTTCTAGAGAGGACTCGCGTTAGTATGAACTTGTAGTTCGGTGCCGTATCAAACATACATAATTACAAGACGAATACTCGTGAATTCAATTCAAAACACCACCCACAATACAAAAACAAAAAAAAAAAACATACAAAATCCTTTGCTCCAATTAATAAAACAACAAACCGCACTCACACTCAACACTCTTGTAAATTACTACACCCAAACAACTAAATAATAATAATAAATATTCTTAAGAATATAGAGAGAAAAACGACAACATTATGTACCGCTGATTACCGATTTAATTATATTAATTACTTGACTTTATACCTGCATGTAGTTTTTCCGTTTAACACTATAAGAGAACTAAATATTTAAAAATTAAATATTTACTAAATATATTTGCGAAGATAAAGGAAAAGTGATATAAGACTGTTCAAGAATAAATAAAATTACAAGAAAAAAAAAAATTAATTAACATAAACATTAAACATAAATTCTTAAGTAACAAAAAAAAAAAAAACAAAAAAACAAAGTGAGAATAAAACTAAACAATTTTTAATTTTACATTTTTGTCATGCAGAAAAATAATAATATTAATAAAATAAAAGAAAAAAAAAATACAATTACTACAATAAGTACCTACCTACTAGAATAATGTTTGTAATTATTATTTTTAATGAAACAAAACCAGAGTATAGTTAGTTAATGGAAAACAGAACAATATAGGTATATGTATACATGCATCTATATTATATAAATATATATATATATATATATATACATACAATAAGTTTTAAGCTACTAAAACAATTATTATTGTAATTATTCTATATATTGTATATACGTGCATATATGGTACTGTATGTGTAAGTGAAACAAAACAAAAAAGCAGTTAATGAAACATCATCGTGTTTTCAACAACAACAAACAACCAAACAACAACAACAAATGGGAAATAAAAACAACAAAATATTTGAAAAAAAACCAAATGTGTAATAATTTGTTAATAGAGTTAATTATGGTAAGGAAGCTGAAGAGTGTAATATAGTCATAGTCACTCAATAACAAAACACTCCCAGAAGTAAGTAACAAGCCGGTTTTATCACGCCAATGGGAATAAGGTAACCCAAACTCGGACTCATTACATTGTGTACATAAATTTCCGCCTCCAACCATTTTCAATCTAAGCGATTGAACAAGTTGCCACATGATTCGATTTCGTATTCACCCTTATTCCGCGTGGTGTTTTACTAAAACGCCGATTGTCGTTTTTTAAGGTGTTTCGTTGTTTAAGAGTTATTTCAGAAATTGAACGCCATAAAACAGCTTCAACGGTAAGTAGGTATACACTCCACTCCACATACAATCCACTCTTAACGAATCGTCTTAAAGAACGACAATCGGCGTTTTAATAAAAAGTCACACGGAATAAGGGTGAATATTTCAAACCCAATCTTGTTAGAAGTAACAAGTGATGCTGGCACAAGTTTTCAATGGGGTTTTTGTAGGGACTTTGGAATGGAGTTCACATGACGCCCAATAAGCAGATACCTTGTAAGTACTGAGCTTATTGTTCTGGTAAGATTTTAAAGCCATTACTAAGACAACGTTTTCTAATTCCCTGCAGTTGCGAACTCCAAAGTCGGTTGAGGTCCCTCTTACTTCTGCGTGCCACATAAAAAGAGGTTCGAAGATTACGCCAATGGTGCTTTACAGCTTGTATGGTTTATCGTTGTACCTTGTCCCCCAAAACCAGTAAACTTAAATGATATTTTTTCTGGAAAATACCGAGGATATCTTCATATCTTTTTAATAGAGTGCATGCTTCAGCGCCAAAATATGACTGAGGTTGATGATTCAAGTCTTGTATGATACATATATAATCTCCTTAGTAATTCACGATAAAGCCTTACTACTCAATTTCCTTCTCAACCCAAAAGAGAAATAGTTCATCTTCGTTTGATATCTCCAATAATCTACCAGTATCTTCGAAGTAGTTGCAAAAAAGTGCTTCCTTGTGTTGATTTGTGATTTTCACATAATCCTTTAAAGTATACCACCAATACACCAATTCGATTAAAGTTCGCTTCGTCTTCCTGTCGTTAAATCCGTCGGATTACGACAAGTATTGTTAGAAGTGCTCTCTTTACAGCTTGTTTTTTCAAACATGTGATTTGTGAGAGCTTACGAACTCAATTTTTGGTGAAATAAATAAATATGTATATATTATTTGTTTCTTTATTTAGGAATAAAATCACCTTCACCTCCCACCTCTACATTTAATGGCTATGAAAACTGCGGCGTCAATCGCCCTAAAGCTTCACCTCCTATTCAACAACAAACCAACCAACCTAGTTGGACAAACATGCATACATACATGTGTACAAAATTTCGCGAAAAAATCCCGCTCCTATCCAAATCGGTAGTATGCACTTCGGAGGTCATGTCGAGAAAAATCAATCTCTATCGCCAATTTAAAGGTGTCATTTCCCAGCTCCCTCAATCGGAATGGTACACTGACGGTTCAAAAATCTCGAATTGGGTAGAAGTCGGAATTTTCCGCCCTAGCTACAAATTGTCTAAGCCATTAGGACAGTCTACTTCTGTGTTGCCTTGGAAGTGTCGCTTTAATTGACGAGCATACCAAATTAGACGTTAGTAGTCGCTTATCGAAAGCAAAAGCTGCATTCGGTATGTTGTCAAAATTATAGACAGGTAGTGCAATCAGCTTAAACAGCAAGCAGCGACTGTTCTGCTGTAATGTGGAAAAGTTGCAATCTTTTGTCAATTGCTGTCTAATAAACACATTACAAGTGGCCGAATGCTATCTCAAATACAGGACAGGATCATATAGATTGTACAAACGAAAAGGTGGCAGTGGATTGGTCACACCTCGCATAAGAATAAATATTGGATTGCCGTGAAACCCATTAGCGCAAGTAGGGCATGTACAGGGAGATCCTCGCATGTAGTGGCGCAGAACTGTCGAAAAGAAATCCAAACACGGTGGTACATAGGCGAAATTCACGCCCCAAGACCCATAAGGGGGCTTAGGATCTAATTAAGTACGTAAGCATTCAATTCATTACAAGTAGAGCCTGCAACCGGAATAGATTCGGACGAGTACAAAACTGAACCGAAATTGACTTCTCGCCCTTTCTGCGACCAATCTTCTGCTCCTAGTGCCAGTCTTATTTTGTGACGTGAACTTCCTAAGTTTTTTTTTATATTAATTAGTGTAGTAGCGTTTCGCCTGCGATTACGCAAGGACTGTGCTTGTAAGAGTTCCTTGTCGGATGGATGGGCTAGTCCCCTTGTGACACGGCGTTAGTATCTATTGCTTGTCACGTCAGAAGTGTCAAGTCTTTTCCCTGTCCTCTTCACAATTTGTCTTTACCACTCGCGGAGAAGACAAATGGATTGGATTTTGCTTTCTCGCAGAACCAGGTGTTACCTCCGAGGTGGCAGACACGACCGCCTTCTGCCCTGAGTAGCAGTAACTATCGTCAAAGACCGTTGAGGGCAGGCGCTGTAGATAGGCTCGTGCGTCATGTATGAATTGAATTGAATTGAATTGAATTGAATCGTGCGTCATGTAGCCTCCTTCATTCCCTAACCCCTAGCTTGTTCCACTTCTTGGTCTCTAATCTCTTTACTGGCAATTTAGCGTTCTTAGAGCATTCATGTTAGAGAGAGATGAGCTGGCTATAGAGCAGGTATCACAAAGTTTCTAGGAGAAACTTTTCCAGACTCCTGTCGATTGCCCAACGCTTTCCTTTTCCGAAGCGCAGAGAAGTATAATTTCATCTCCTACTACCTGATCGGTTTTTATGGAACTAGGAAAGCCCGATCAATCATTGAAAAACACTCTTCGTTTTCTTTTTAATTAAAATTTGGTTTAGATTGTTCATTTTGAGTCCCACCAATAAGGGAGAAGAGGATGTCCAACAGCACTCACCCTCTGTATGCGGGTAAGAAGAATTAAGTTCAAACTAAAGGTCCCCAGATATTAAAAGTTCACAAGTAGAGGATACATTTACGGAGATTACGATTTTTTTTTTCAAGTTTTCCTCTTTAAATCCGCCATATTACGTTATCAGCACAGACATGCTGGATGTGGTTCTTCACCACGGTCACGGTATGGGCGGTCTTAGAAGATAGGCTGAACTACCCGTCTGTGGATTTTGCAGATGGTATCGGATATTATCCTGCCGGTGATCGAGTAAATTTTAAAATGATGTCTAAGTGTGGTGTATATCCTAATAATATGGAGAGAAGTTAAAATTGTATTTATCCCCAAAGCAAGTATTAACACATCGAATCGAAAAGATTTCAGACCAATTAGTCTATCCTCTTAAAAACCTTAGAACGATTGACTGATATCCACTTACGCAACAGTATTGATAAGAAACTACTGTCAGCGGCCCAACTAGTTCGTAATATCGAATATTTCCTCTTTCATAAGGAGTACATGATGGTAGCCTTCTTGGATATACATAGAAGACGCCTTTAACAATGTCAATGCATCAGCGATAGCAGATGGACTATCAGATCTGAAGGTCGACAACTCACTTTCTGAATTGATTAATTTACTGCTAAATGGCCTGATTTTCAATTCAAACCTCCGAAGGAGGTTTCTATCCCCTCTTCTTTGAAATTAATGAACTATTGATAATCCTGGAAGGCGAGAGATATACACCGATCGCTTATGAAACTTTTGTGGCCTAGCTGTCTCAGGAAAGCACCTAAATACACCAAAAGAAATTCTACAAAACACTTTAAATAAGCTGGCCAGTAGGGCGGTTACGTGGTTTGAGTTTAAACTCCCACAAAACTCAACTTGTATTCTTCTCCAGAAAATATAAAATTCCGTTAGTCGGCCCTCACTTTCTCAATGGTATCAGCTTAACTTTCTCTGATAAAGTAAAATATTTTGGTCTTACCCTGGATAGGAATCTAAGCTGGAAACCTAACATTCAAGAAAAAGTCAAGAAAGTCACAGTAGAACTTTTCTCTTGCAAAAAGCTATTGGATTGGGTCTACAACCTTGTATAACTCACTGCGTCCACATCTCCGTCATCTCAGACAGTCTTAATCTTAAGCTCTCCTTCCGTCTTCCAAATCATTGTAGCGTGTTCCAGACGGAAATTACGACGATCAAGGAAGTCTTTTCTTGGCTTAAGGAAAACGTGATATCTGCTAGAAATATCCTCATCTTTTCAGATAGCCAAGCAGCTCTCATATCCTTGGAATCGATCTGTATAAATTCTCTAGTAGCTGTAGACTGACGATCGTCTCTCACGGAGACGGCTCAACAGTTTGTTGGGTGCCGGGGCATAACGATATTCCAGTGAACTGTAAGGCCGATGAATTCGCCAAATTAGGAACAATTTTATCCATTTTGCCTGACAAAGTCATCTTATCACCAATCGCTACTTGCAAACTAAAATTTAAGTTGGATGCTATCGAGAGTACAAATCTTAGGTGGACAAGTGGACCAACATGTCTAGCGACAAATCAAATTCGACCAAAGCTGGATTTAAAACGCTCTAAGAATTTGATTTCTCTTAGTAGATTGCATATCGTCACTACAATAGGTGTCATCACTGATAGGTAAGCATGCCACAAGGATGGGCCTTTTTGCGAACAACTTTTATAGAATCTGTATGGATGAAGAAGAGGATGAAACTGTTTCTCAACTTCTTTGTTTCTACCCAGCTCTTTCAAGCACTAACTACTACACCACAATAAATAACTTATGTCGTAAAAAAATTGGTATATAAGCTTTACCATATGATATTTCAGTAGTATACATCCGAATTTGACTATTTTAACCTAAACCATATTTTGAATATCACTGTATTCGCTTTAATAAATAGGACAATGTAAATTCAACTGAAATAAAATTTTGAATTCTTTTGAAAATGGCTGCTTCCGCCTGGCTGTACCAGCGCGCCTGAAACTCTGCATCAAATACAACCTATTCACTGTATGAATTCATAGATGTCGCCGTTGTAAATAGTGAGAAATCTATTCCTATTGAAATTATAACTCTGTCACCGTCGCCGGTGAAATGAAATAATCCATTTGGGAAACATTCAATGCTTTTCCCTTTATTAACTTCCATCAAAGTCATTTATTCTATTTATTCACAATAGCCCGCTTCAATCAATCTAAAGCGCACGCACTACCTACACACAAACACAACACAGCTGACTAACTGTCAAATCGAAATCGGAGAAAAAAAAAAAACAAAAAAGAAAAATGTCGATTCTGCCCCCGGAAAGTCGTGCAGTGTTCAGTGCAAACAGTTTCGAGAGAACATCGCATGTGAGTGGATATCAGACGGCGGTTATTGTTTTGTTTGTTTTATTTCCACCCGTGTGTGTGGCGCTGCGTAACATTACCACATTCGTCTATAAATGTCTGTCTGTCTGTCGGCAGTTAGTAAATAACAATAAAAACCGGTCGGTATTTAGCTGAATTTTCCATAAACACAAACTTTGCATTGCAAATTCGAATTAGTTGTACCACTTCACTTGGTTTTGACGGTATTTTTTGCGTTTAAAGTTCTTCGACTCTGACACCATTCGGGAGGTTTTGTGTCAGCGGGTTTTTTTTTTATTCAATAATTTTTTGATGTTGTTTTGTTTAAAGACTACAGCACGCGCTTCGGAGAACACAAAACAGAGTAATGTTTACCTATTAAACAGAATTAGAACAACGGAATTGTAGATTCTAGGGTTAATTTCTGTTTCTTTATGCCAGTCGACCCTTCGTTATGCACATTGTATCATCTCATGTCGACGGGGTGGTGGTGTGGTGAAAAAGTTGTAGGAAACTCCGGAAAGGTTGTAAAACGCGCGCATTCATCGCATACCCGAATCGAATCAATCTAATTTACTGGTTCCCCTCTGGGCAGTAAACTCACCTTCGCGTGACAGTTTGACAATTGTTGTTCGCTCACGCGGCAAGCGGTCAGTTATTCATTGTCGCCCTGTAAATCTACGGTAAGCAATTGGAATTTACGACAAAATATTTAGCACCCCTGACTCGCGCGGACAAGGATGCAGAGGTGAATTTTGCGCTCCCAACAGTGGTATTGGTGTAATAAATAAAGCATCTCTCGAAAGGAGGGTTGTGGGCGCAGAGTGAGCGAAAAACGAATGCAAACACTTGAGGAGAAGAAGTGTTTACGCAACGCTAGAGAAGTTTTCCAAAAAAAAAAACCAACGGATTTTTGGTGAAAAAAAAACAACGGTAAAAAGGACGCGAATCCTTCGAAAATTTCAATAAATTCTGTGGACTTCGTAAAAAAAATCCCAGCAGTTTTGTGTTTTATTTTGTTTTTTTGGTTTTTCATAAGAATCCTTTTCTTTTCGCGAAATCTGTAAAGTGTGGTGAATTTCTAATGCAATCCAATAGAATGAGCTAACGAGCGCAATAGAGAGAGAAAGAGAGAGAGAGAGAGTGGAACCAAAAAGTGCCGAAAAATACATAATAAACCTGCATGCATGCAGTTTGTTGGAATGTTCGGTCTTATATCCTTTTTATCCGCGTGTCGGTGAGTGCTGTCCTGTTTGCTGGGAAGAAAGTGAAATTATCCGTCGAGATTTTATCACACTTTGTGGTTTCTTTTAAGTTTTTCACATAATTTTTCCAGTGCTTATCCCCCATGTATCAATTTATCACATAGTGTGGTGATTTCCTTTTCATCTTTCAGTCGTGCTTTCAGTGTGTGTGGGGGTGTAAAAGGAAAAGTGTGGTGAAAAAATAGCGAAGCACACAGCAAATGTGTATGCATATTTAGAGTGTGCGTGTTTTTTTTTTTTTGTTTTTTGTTTTTTTATAGCTAAACTGTCAAGTGGAATGTAATCAGTAAGGATAGTAGTGGAATATTGGATTATTTACTTTACGCGGCGAAGCAGGATAATAGCCTTCAATGAAGCGGGAATGGTAAGTCTACATATGTACATATATTGCAGTCATCGTTTGTGTTTCATCATAATTAACTTGACTCGTACTATCTGTGTACCTAACTACTGAAATCTTGATTCGTATTTTGTAAGTGTAGTTATTTACTTTGTCAGCTCTGGAGGTGAAGTTCAATTCAGTTTTGATAGTCACTCAAGCAGATGAGTTATTTACATGGGCTTTCTCTGACAAGGCTTAATGTGCATAAACAAAATAAAAAAAAATGTTTTTTTTATATCAGAACACTATAATTGTTGATAATCTTAGGCTATGATTTCATATTAGCGTGACCTTTAGTGGAATGATGCAATATTTTTTTTCGGAGATATTCATACCTACCTATGTAGTATGTACGTATCTATAATAGTAGAGTGGAATTTTGAAGTGAATCACATATTCTTCGATGTATTTACATGAGCAGTACATATGTACACATGTTTGTAACTGCATAGCATTTTGTTTAGTCTTGAGCAAGTGTGAACTACCAAGTGAGTAATTTTTTTCTGGTGGGTCATGGTCGAACAAATTTCGATGTAACGACATTGTTTGGTGCATGAAAATTCGTTGTTAAATATGACTTAGGTAGTATTTCTAAAATAACTGGTGATTGTTTAGCAGAATTTTATTGGATCGGATGTTTTAGGCAGGATCGGCAAGTAAGCAATGCTTTAAATCCTTTTTATACTGGAATTTCTCTGCGTTTTCTCCTCCCTATACCTATTAAATCGAATCTGCGCAACCTTTCCATTGGGCTGCACATATTCTAACAATCTCAAACGCACTGTTTTTGACTAAGTCGGAATAAAAATCTTGCAAAGAATTGTGGACTCAAAATTACTAAGACCAAGCTTTAAAGTAGTATAGAGTTGCCTTAATTATTAAGGATTAGACAGGATTTAGAAACAGAGTTGATCTTCCTTCGATAATGGCATAAACTTGGTTCAGGAAAAAGTGACCAGAATGGAATATAATATTCCAATATTTAAGTTCAAGTGGAATATATTTTTGAGAAAAAATTTAATTTCCATTTAAAAGTGGAATATTTTTTATCCAGATATAGAACATTTAGCATATTTTTACATCAGGGTTAGGTTAGGTTTGATTGCAGGCAGTCACACTTAGCCCAGAATAGGCCCATTGTGATACCGCAGGATCTAGTGTCCTCAATCTAACCGTTGAACAAACAAGAGCAAATTATAAAACACTGGAGGCGGCTAATGCTTATGCAAGCTAGTTTGCCAAGGTTGTCGAAGAAGGATTCTCCTAGATATACATATGTATGTAGTTTTCTTCGAGTTGAGAGAGCTTGGGAGATGCATATTACGTCAAAAATAGTCTCATCCTCCTCCTCATCCATGCAGCTCTTGCAAAAATCGTGTGCCACGAGACCCAGCCTCTCAATGACGCAGTGTCTAGTAATGATACCTACTAATGTCCTGATGAAGGATTTCTTTAGTCTTATTAGACTATTGGAGCGCTTAAGATCCAGCTTGGGCCAGGTCTGTCTTGTGATAGAGCACGTGGTGCAGTTCCTTCTATTAGTAGTGTTTTTCGCATTTTGCTTAATTAAAAGGTTACACGTAGCGAGGGGCATGCTGAGATTCTCCTTCGCCGGTAGAATCGACAGGATTGCGTCGTGCAATTTCTTGGAATGTTCCAATGGCTCAGCATCTAAATGAGGTGAATTTTGAATTATTCTGCCACCTCGTTAAGATCCACTGCGAGACCCTATATCCTCCCACTCAGTCCTGGAGGGTATATAAGTTTCCAAATTTTTGTTGAAATGGGGAAGCTGGAGCTGTTTTTTGGAATGCATTCTAGTTTATTTAGAATATGCGAGTGGCCAGTTCGCAGACTAGTCTATTGTGCATTTGCTGTAATTTGTGTGCAATAGATACTGAGCGGAAGCATGTGGAGTAGTGTATCCATAGCTGAAGAGTGGTTTCCAGGGCTCCACTAATGCAAAAGCATGCCGTTCTTTGCATACAATTGAGGAAGTTGTAGTGGATGACTTTATCTAGCGCAGACCATCAGACGATCAAGCCAAACGTAAGTATGGGCCTGATATCGGATACATCGAGCCAATATGTAATTCGAGTCTGAAGTCGCCACTTACTTCTAAGAGCTTTCTTACAGCAGTACAGAGCCGTGGTGACTTTTTTGACTCGGCTGTTTCCAGCTTAATTTACTGTCTAGGATTAGGCTTAAATAATTGGCCATATTTGTTAGCACCAGAGGGATGCCGTTTTGTCTTGTAAAAAGGTCAGTTTTCTGAGTATTAACCCCCAGGACCGTATTTTTTAGTCCATCTGGAGTGCTTAGAGAGGGAGTTCTGTAAAAGATCCCTAAGCGTATTGAGGTGTTTCTCTGAGACAGCAATAACAACGTCATCTGCAATTACCTTGCACCCTTTCCCTCCCAGGATTTCAAAGAATTGCCTATGGTTTGACATTGTTAAACGCTCACTCAATGTCGAGAAACGCTACCAAAGTAGATTCATTACAAAAGATTATAGGTACAGTAATGCTAACTAATGAGTGTAAGGCCGTTTCAATCGATTTCTCTTTATTATATGCATGTTGAGAGGTTGACAAAAGATTTGGATTAACACTGCAGCGTACTTACATATGTATATGGGTCTCTATAAATTTCTCTCGGGTTTTTAGGAGAAATGATGACAAATTTATGAGTATAAGATCTTTGGAGTTAACGTGCGAACTTTTACCTGCTTTGGGTATAAAAACCCAAGCGTAGCGCCACCTAAGTAAGTAAGTAAGTAAGAGAGTAAGAGTTGACCTTCGTCCATGTCTTGGGAATGTGAACCAAATCCAAGTAACTTTTGAAAATTATAGTTAATCAAGGAAGGTCAAAATTCCGCTTATATTCGGCAAGTATAATATCATCTGCTCGAGGAGACTTGAATGGGTTATACTCGTAGCCGCTTATTGCCCAAAGAATTTTGTACTTTATAACAAGATAAGAGGGGTTGCTTAACATTGACATTGCCGAGATCACAGTTGGACCCGAAATGGCATTGTAGCTAATTGGGAAGTGAGAATCCAGTAACAGATCCAGGGCCTCCGCAGTAGAGGTGATCCACGATCCATCTGCGCTTTTGAGATAGCTAGGCATTCTGGGAGTGGCTGCGAGGATCTTTCGGAGCCTGGATGCCCTAGAGATCTTTTCTATCTTGTCGTTGTTGGACTTTTCTAATATTCGTTTTATTAGATTTGAGGGCCTCTTTATACGAGATCCAATTGGTGGCCTCATGAGAACCCTTGGCGTGCTTGAAGAGCAGCCTGCCTGCACGTTTTGCGGAGAGAGATCTCCTCTCCTGATTCCAACAATTATGCTTTGCTGATTTATGCTTGCTCGTTGTTTAATGGGCATCAGATACACATTCCACGTCTAATTCGTGAGTGTTAGTTGGGTGACAGGAGTACTGTTTATTACAGAAGGCTCCATATTGTTCCTATATTTGGATAGCCCGTCCTCTCGAAATTCCTAAAGACGGCTTGAGCCTGGGGTACGTACTTTATACCAAATTGAATGTGTCTATGATCTAAGAAAGAGTGTTCGCTAGAAACTTTCCAATCTCTGATAACAGATAAATGCTCTCAAAGTCCAGCGTGATATCTAGTACTCCCTGTCTATTACAAGTGATAAAAGTGTCACACGAATTCTTACCCGAGGAATCCTCAGGACAACTTTCGTCGCCTAGAAGAGGATATTTTTCTTTTTATCGGAGAGTTGATCTTGAGGGACGTTTCCATATCGCTCCAGAAGTTTGGAGGCTCTCGGTATTGCCGTTTAGATTGGCTTACATGGCGCGAACTTGAAGCAGTACGGAATCAGAATCACCACTGGGTGAGCCCTCCATGCAGCTATTGGCCAAAGGACCAGGTTTAGGCGCCAAAGTCTAGCTGCCAGCACTTCAGGAGTTCGATTACTCGAAGCGGACACAGAGGAATGAAAACGTCGTCATGAGTGCATGAGTTTTGTCATAGTGCTAAATTTGGTCGATTGTGAACTTTCTTGTTCTAAAACCTTATAGATCGGAGACAATCAGTTTGTTGAGAAAGCTGTTTGGAATTCACAGGACGTGGGAAACAGAATTTGGAAGGAGAATGATGTCTCTGTAATTAGCGCCGTTTAGGGATTGTCCTATTTGTGATTTGG
The DNA here is from genome assembly GCA_905220385.1 of Xylota sylvarum. Lineage (NCBI taxonomy): Eukaryota > Metazoa > Arthropoda > Insecta > Diptera > Syrphidae > Xylota > Xylota sylvarum. The sequence goes on from LR999957.1 coordinate 127,578,246, forward strand.
GCAATCGATGCCAAATCTATCAAGGCAACGCTGGCAGAGAAACACGTCTAACAAATGCTACAAAGAATATGGAGCATAATTACCTAAGACAGCAGAAATGAATGCCAGCACCTGTAAGGAATAGGTGAACAAATACGTATGTGTTTATTTTGGGATTTTATAAAGAATTGGATTGTTATCTAAAGTAATTTTTTATTGGTCAAGAGATCCAGAATGAACAGAAAAGTTAGGCAATTTGTTTGAGGTAGTGAACTGTATTTGTAGCCAAGAAAATTCTCTTTACATTCAGCAAGTCAGTTTGCGCAATGTCAAAAACAGCTGATCGGTTAGTATTCTAAGTCAGTGATTGTGTTAATTTTTTTAAGGCATTTGAAGTCATTTGAAGTCAGCTAAAGACTTCTTCAGTATGACTTCAAGGAGTGCATTCTACAATGTTTGCATTCTCTTACAGTCTTGATATGAAGCAGAAATAGTGCTGGTGAAAGAGTACATTCTTGAGGGACTCCATGTTTTAATGCAAACGTATCGAAAGACTTTGATAATGACTTCCATCACATTGTGTTCTACATGAAACAGTCATTTTAAGATACATAGGCATATACTTTAATTTTTTATAAATCGGTTGAATTTGATTGTATTAGCATCAAGGTGGAAACATTTTAAGTGTTATTCTGTTCCACGATTATTAATGACTAGGTATTGTATCGTGCCTAGTTCAGTTGCTTTTCTTAGTTTAAATGTTAAGAATATTGCGGTCCGCACAAGTTCAAGACTTCCCATATGGTATTAGTGTCAGCATTTCACACTGTTTCACTCTCATGTTAATAGGAATATGCAGTTGGGGTTTTATCTTTTTCAAATTTCTACAACAGTGTCACGGAAGAAGGACTTCTCAAGTATCTGAAAACAGGACTAGGCAGGATTGCACCAATGTTTCACCGATGGTTTCTGCGCCGAGTTTGCAGTACTTGGCACGTGAGGGTTTAAAACATATGCGCCCCTAGCAGGATATGGGTGAGGAGTGGATTAGTCACACACTTCGAAAGTAGTTGCAAAGCAAGTACGCAATGCAATGGAAACCATTACCTCAAGATAAGATCAGTAGAAATCCAAGATCAGTGGGAATAGAATCACGGCAACTGTAAAATAGTTTCATGTCAGTTATACTCTCGGATATTTGTCAAACGCTCGTGATAGGTGGTGGGTACTGTAAAATAGAATTTGATCCTATCTGGGAATCGAACATTGAACTCCTGCCCATAAATCTACACCGTCTGAAGCAGAAAACTTTCACAGGATGGCGAGTAAAATGAAGTACAAACTATTACCAATGGGCTTGTGCTTCATTTCACTGCATCCAAAAGGAGCTTTACTAATGCTTCTCACGAGCTCATAAAACGTTCAGTAGATTTCTGGGAAAACCTCAAGCAATTCCTAAGGATTTATCGAGATAACTTTATTTAATTTAAAAATCGTGATAAAGTCTTACAGATTCCAATGAAGATTGTAGGTTTTGATAGATTTCATTTGTGCCTCTTCATTTTCTATTTACATTTCGCAAGTTAATAGAAACATAGCATGACCATAACCGATCCACACGATCCGCAGGACTAGACATTTTCAGAATTGTAACGATTAACAAAAGTTTCTGGTCTCTGCGGACGTCTTGGATAAAATGCCATAGAAAAGACTCAGAAAAATGATTAGCTTACCGGAGTTATTCGACAAGATGGATCTAAGAACGTTGCGTGATGAACACAGAGTCACTTGGTTTACTCCGAGTAGCTACAGGTACGTATTTGAACAAATTTGTAAAAATCCACCGAAATACAAAAAGTCGCAACAATTCGTCACTACTTACCTTGGATACCAACCATAGAGCAAGGAAACCTACAAGGATCGATGTTTCAAACCATTATAGCAAAAGATTTTTATTTTTGTAATCGGAATGATGTATCTGTATATGTGTATGTGCATACTTAAGTGCAATGCTAGCAGTTGAAGTCGAACATTCATTAAAAATTTAAAGAATTCTATTGAAAGCCCTATCCAACGCCCTTCTTGCAAGAATAAAGCAATTTCCGAAAAGCCATTGCAATTTTAAGGCAAGAGTACTAATTTAACCTTAAACCCCTGTGAACTCTGCTTTTGTTGTACTAATTAAGAAAGTCATTCGAAAACGGACATAAATTGAGCAAGGATGGCGCCAGCTGAATGGAAATCAAAGTTCCTTATGCTATTTTTGAAAGTCGCACATTTAATTCGCGAGCGTTACCACCCCATTCCTTTCAACGGCTTTCTTCTGTTTACATCGCACGCTGTGCTAGTGCCTGTACTTAAATCACCCCCTTGAGACTCATTTAAATGCTGCCGCTGCTGCTGTTGCTGTTGCTGCTGTAATCCAAATCCAGTTCAACCAAAAGGAAGGGTTGCTACTTGGTTTTTTGCTCTCTGCCTGCTGCACCCCTAGTTTCATTTTCTTTGATTTTCAGTTGTGTGTGTGTTTTTTTTTCTCTCTCTCCAGGAAACAATGGAAATTCCGTTCGTTTTACTGGTTTGTAGTACACCCCGTGCTGCGCGTCGTCCTCTTGTGACGCTTTAGAATTTCTCGCATCCGTGGTTACAAGTTTTCGTTTCTTCGTGTTTTTTTTTTTTTTTTTGTTTTGCTTCAGAGTTTTGCACAAAAGCAACGCAGAAAAAAAAAAAAAAAAGGATTTCATCTTGAAAAAAAGAAATAAGGAAAAGAAACCGTTCCGGGCTAGGCCTATGTGCATAGGGTGTGTGTGCAATTATTACGACTGCCAGCGTAGCGATGATGTAATGCTTTTGTGGCAAACGTCACAGTCCCTTTGCCATTTGTGTGTATGTAGGTAAATATTGCACGGGGGGTTGGTTTCCATGGGTGGTGATGGTGATGGTGATGGTGCTGGTAGGTGCAAGGGTTGTTTAGGGTGCAAGGTACCTTGCAGCTGTTTCTAGCTTTTTTTTTATTATTTTGCTTCGTGCAATTTTTTTTCTTCTCCCCTCTGACTTTGAGAATTTATTGCAAACGTATATGCATGTGTACACGAGCTTCATGATTTTATGCTTTTTCCTTTCGTTTTTTTTTTTTTTCGTTTGACGATGTTTGGTAGGGGTAGACCAGGAAGGTGACGGTGGGCCGATGGGGCCGGTAGGAGAAAAAAAACTTTGCAAAGGTCAAAGAAGTTTTTTAACTCGAATCCAAAAATTGCGGTGAGGGTGGTAGGTAGTTGGTTGTTGGTCGGTGGATGCAGTTACAGTGTGTTGAGTTGATGTTGATGACGGTGATTTTCTAGTTTCGACTTTTCGAGGTTACAATTTGCATCGGCAATTGTTGTAGGAAAAATGTTGGAGATAATTCATTTTGAAGAGCTTTCAGAATAGGCTACGTCGTTTGGCATTTTTTTTTTGGACGGCAATGTTGGGGCTTTTTGCAGTCTTTTGTGTAGTATTTCATGGCGTTTTGAATAGATTTTTTCGTAATAAAGCTATTATGAAAATTTGTGTGTAGCATTAATCAGAAATAAGGAATTGTACAAGACTTTTAAGGACTTTTCTCCAAGCACTTAATATCCCTAACAATTTAAGTATTTTTTTGGGGCTAATGCAAGTTACTTTCTTCAACTCACTGAAAGAGTGCTACTTGCTTTGATGCCTCCTTAAGCTTTGAGCATTGCCCTAATATAAACATTTATGTTAAAGTATCTACATATGTGCCTTAGAAAAGCAGGGAAACTTCTTGTTAATGATCTTAACTAGAAACCTTTTACTTAGATTATGGGCCATTAGATGATGGTCCATTATCCGATGTGAAAGTAGACAAACATTGTCAGCGTAGTCTATCTGTTTAAGGTAAGAAGTCATAGTCCAACGAATTCCATTGTTTCCTTCCGTCAATGCTGCACGGAGTACATCGCTGATAACCACCAAGAACAATAGTGGTGACAGTATGCATCCTTGACGTACTCCACTTTGGACATCAAATTCCTCTGACACCTTAACGTTGTGTAAGACGTGACACTTACCGCTCTCGTATGTAGCCTTGATAAAAGCAATAAGTTTTTCCGGGATGCCTCTCCTGCGCAAGGCCAGCCAAATAGCATCTGGTCTCCAAGGCCGTCTCGTCTCCCATCACGTGTTTAAGCATGTTGTTGTCGCTACCTACCTTGGCATTGAAATCCCCCATCATCATTACGATGTCTCCATTAGGTGACATTCAAGACGGCGCTTAACTGGCTATTGGAATTGTCCTTTTCATCCTCAGTCGCGTCATCAGTCGGAGCATAGCACTGTATGATGATGCCCTTCCTTACTCTACTCTGGAATCTGGCCGTCAATATCCGGTCCCTGTGAGGTTTCCATGATATGAGGCTTTTACGTATGCTGGAGTTAGCACCAGTCCTACTCCAGACCTCCGTGCGCTTCCAGCTGGTTTACCAGAGTAGAGCATGACAGTACTTTTTGTTGGCGAGACATATTCCGCAGCATCGAACCATCTTATCTCACGCAGCGTGTCTATTTTATACCGTACGAATTCGCGCTCCATTTGGAGGAATCTGTCGTTGTAAGGCCCTTCTTGGAGTGAGTCCAGGAGGGTCTTAACTTTCCACAAACCGATCGTTGGTCGTCATCAAATTATCCGTCCGTATCCGAGGCGTATGTTTCCGTTTCGGAGCAATATTTCTCTTTACGGTTGAGGCTCGCTGGGCCTCAGACCAACCGACACTTGTCCTGTTATATGGCGCAGGAGACTCGCCATTCGTCCTCTCCCGTTCGCAATTTCCGAAGAAATTCCCAGATGGCACCACGAGGAGGTGGGAGTAGGACTTACTAACGAAGCTGCTAGGTTTTTGGGTGCAGTGGTTCTTTCTCGTTTACTTAGCGAACCAACACCTATCGGGAGATGTTGCTCCTACGAGGCCTTTGTTAGTCGTTTGCCATCCAAAATGGCTATACAATAGCAATACACATCGTTCTAGGAATAGTCGGACTACTGCCCCAGAGTTTACCTGCTAGGTTCCTCCAGCGTTTGAGATCAGGCCGTCTGGGTTATCTCTTCTTTGAGTTTTTCCAGATGAGTTTACTGTCTAGAAATATCTCATGAATGCTACTATTGTGATTTTTGTCGGATTTAGGCTTAGCCTAGCCGGTATTGTACCATTCTCGAATCATTTCAAGTCCGCTTTGTATAGTACCTATCACATAGGGTTTCCTTGACAGTTGATACTATGGATTGTCAATTTATCAAGTAGTTTATCCATTAGAAGGAGTCACATTAAAGAGTCACATTTTGCTGGGCTGGCCTTGATAATATCTTCTGATGTTTGAGCCACTGCCGATCTTGCCGATAAATTTACTTAGATACTGTATTAATGACTCCTTTTCTTCGCTTAACTAGCTGGCTGATGATGAATTCCTTGTCCTGGTTTAAATGTATTGCAGTATTCCAATCAAGGCCTGCAATCGTGCTCTTTCAGATCAAAGGCAGTTTGAAACTGCCATTTGTCTCTTAGGGATATGACAGAGCAGTTTAACATTCACATATGCTGGCTGGATGCCAGGTAGCGGCAAAGCTGACGAGATTGCCAGGAAAGCTATTTCTTTTAGAATTCAGCCGAATTTTTGCACCTTAGGTAAGGGAGGAATTACCCTCCATTTCCTCAAGCAAACTGGTGTCTAAAAATGCTTAAATTGATGTAAATAATCTCTGCCTAGTAACAACCAGAAATCTATGATACATGGTATCACAATGAACCCGCACTGGTCTAAGCCTGTCTGTATCCTTATACAAATAGCTACAGGCTCTAATACGAGGTATTAGCTTCGTTGAAACTTGATTAAGAACCGGGATTATCATAGATCGGGTCCCGTAAAACCAAAGCATCTAACGACAATAAGAAATATACATAGGTAGAACGTTCCCACAAATTCTAGGTTTGCTAGACCTTTTCCTTATGTGCGCACGGCAGTATTAAACTGTAACATGCGACTGTTTTCACTTAGTTTAGGTAGTTTAAGTTGAGACTCCATCCTCCATGACCTCTATTGGTTGATTTTTAAATATTTATAAGACTGCATTCTCACTAAGTAACATATGTGCAGCAATTGCTCTATTTGACATTAAATCGTTTCACTGAGAGAGCTTTGGTATTATCACTGCGTCATATCACCCAACAGACAATAGACAGTACGATTGTCATCGCCGGTTCATGATGTGAAAAAAAAAACTATAACAACCTGCAGCAACAATAATATTACTCAGGATATTGTTGACAACTACACGTGTTTCCTTTGTTTCTTCACTTACTTCCTCTGTGTCTGTCCAGCGGCTCTAGCATCAGCATCCCAATTCCATTCAAAACGACTCAACACATCTGTTTTCCGTGCTTTGTTCGGTTCTTCCTCTCATCGATAACCGAGAGTAAAAATAAAAGATTTTTCCATATAAACAGGATAACACCACAAAAAAAAAAGTTAACATCCCACATATTGCTCGAACCGATTTCAGATACACAAAGGGACAAAGACAAACATTGCCAATAGCAGATGTTAGCCCTTTCCTGGTCACATGATACCACTTCATCCGCAGATGTTGATACGTATAGTATGGATATGTGGGCTCTTCGTATTCAGTTGTCGGCTCCTAAGTGGTACTGTGCTGGTCAAGATAAATATGTTATAATCTTTTAAATGATTCACGACCCCTCCATCAGTGAGGTTCATTGAGGAACTGGTTTCATTCTTGACCTGCTGCGCGCAGATACTACCTACTGACAATGACGATGATACTCCAGCGATGACTTTACGATGACGATGACGATGATGATTAAAGAAATCTGTTGACCTACGAGTATTTCTATCGGTCGTTGGTGTATCTATGTATGTATGTATCTATTGCGAAATTGTGAATCATCATCGTCATCATCATTGCGGTCAGAGATGGGACACTACTATGACGGTTTGATGGTCGGCAAGTGGTTTCATTGTAACTGAAGAGCTTCGTTGATAGCTGATCTTGTATAATTGGTCTTTGGCCTTTTGTCTGTATCCAATCAGTTGGTTTTTCTATTTCATTATCGAGAAAAGAAAAAAAAAATGGAAACGAAACCGATGGTGAATAGATACAAATGAAAGTTGCGTGCCAGATGCGGTTTGGTTCGATGGAACGGTTTAAGCCATTGATGTTGGATAAAACCAGACTTGACTTTGTTTTTCTGCTCTGTTATTGATTTTATGGCTGCAGTTGACAGTCATAAAAACGGTAACAATGACATGATGCATTAAATTGTCATAGTTTACGGGTTTTCGCCGTAAAACTGTCATACACAGAATGCTGGTGTAAGTAAGTCTGATTTATTTAGTTTTAGATACACACTAACAGTTTCACCTTTGGGCGATAAAATTTATTTGAAAATGGTAACAGATTAAACAGCGTGTGGCGGCTGCCTTATTTGCTTCTAGGCGTTGTCAGTTTTATGTATTTTTTATTTCAATTTATTCATCGAAATGTATAGCTTTAAAGGCTGATTGAAAGTTTGGAATTCTGAGTTATTTTTTCAAAGGAGTAATAGATCTTCTGACAGCTATTACGGGCATTTTGACGACGCTGTCAAAAATTTAATCGCTACGTTAAGCTCAAGCTAGCCGAGGAAGTCATTTGAATGGTATATTATTCCATAACCACTCTAACCTTTTTAAAAGGCCAACCAACAGATGGTCCACCTTATAAAAGATAGGCACACAGGACTATCCTTTTCCTATGGAATAACTGATATGACACCGTTTTATATTTAAGTGGTAGTGTTCTGCGATATTCTAACACTTCGGCCAGACGAGCAAGTTCTGACATGGAAATTGCAATCAACTGCTGTGGAATTTCCCAAGCCAGTAGCAAAGCAAGTAATTTGACAGCACATTGCATTCCTTGGACCAATAACCAATCTCCTCCACCTTCCGTCATCGAATAATTTTCCCTTCTGGTTCCTGACTCATTCTCGGGTTAAGAATGCTCCTTAGAGATATGTGCGTATTTGTTGCATCAAAAAATCCTTAAGATGTTACTTAGGCACCTGGTAGTCAACGTTTGCTGCTTGGCCGTGATAGTGGACATCCGTATAAGATCATGGGCACAACATTGGCGTGGAACAGTTTAAGTTTGTTGTTTAATTTAATGTCATAGGTTCCCCATATTTCGGACAACATTTCGAATGTAAATTTGCTTTACTGATTCGACTTTCTTAATCCAGATCGGTTCCACCATCCCAAGATACTGGAAATCTTCTACTCTCCCTACCGATTGTCCAGCAAGACACCCTTGTGTTGATGAGTTGATTCCAAGCCTGATAGTTTTAACTTTTGAGTCAAAAATTTTCAAGTGTTAATTTAGCATCTAGATCCGAAACTTAGTTGGAACCTCAATATAGAGCAGCGGGTAAAGAAAGCAAGTGTAGCTTTCTATGCCTGCAATAAAACTTTCGGTAAAAATGGGGTCTGCAGCCAAAGATGACCCTATGGATGTACACAGCCGTTGTATGTCCCATTCTTGCCTATGGCGCCATTGTTTGGTGGCCCGCCTTGAGCAAGAAATACAATATCGATAGACTTAAAAAAGTACAGAGATCGGCGTGTATAGGCATCACAGGAGCTTTGAGGTCTTGTCCTACAGATGCTCTAAGTGTGATTCTGCACCTAATTCCCCTTGAAAACCATATAAAAAAATCAGCGACATGCAGCGCTGTCCGGCTCAGAGAATCTGAGTGCCGTAAGGACACTGTAGAATTTTGGAAACGATTCCAAGAGATAATAGTAGATAGTAGGTAGTAGATCTTTCTCAGTTAAACTACCTTCCAGAGAAGAATGGGAGAATGGAAGCATTATCAGCGACTATGATATAGGGATATATACATATGGACTGTTCGAAGATGGACTGCCGAGTGGGTGCAGGCATCTTCTCTAAGTAACTAAATATATCGAAGTCCTTTCGTATCCCAGACTCTGTTAGTGTTTTCCAAGCGGAGCTTTTTGCGATTCGCGAAGCTTATCGGCTGCTGAGCGATCTCCCCACACCCAGTCACAATATCGCTATCTTCTCAGATAGCTAGGCTGCTATCAAAGCTATTGATGCTGTCACCATATCCTCAAAACTGGTAGAGCAATGTCGAAATAAATCTTTTAAGTATCCACTCAACAATTACACTCATCTGGGTCCTTGGGCACAGCAACTGCGAGTGTAATGAGCGCGCTGACAAGCTGGCCAGGCGAGGGTCAGCCCTTAACGGCTTTTTGGCGGAAAGAGTCGATATTCCGCTGGGTGCCGTTAAGGGCAAAATACGTGATCACTTCCTCCAGCTTGCCAGCCAAGGGTGGAACAGCCTGACTAGTTGTGTAATATCATGAAAGACATGGCCTGATAACAACAAACCTAAGTCAAACGAGCTACTTGGCAAAATCGAGACCAGATATTGCCAGAACCATAGCCATTATTACAGGCCACTGGCCAGTAGGGGACCATGCGGCCAAGCTTGGTAACCCTTACAACACCTTTTGTAAAAGCTGCAGAGACACTGACGAGAAAGAATCTCTGTACCACTTCCTTTGCAGCTCTCCGGCCCTAGCGAGGACCAGGCTACATATCCTAGGAAAATCCTTCCTCGTGGACCTCGGCGAGATAGCCGAAAAAAGGATTGGAGAACTAACCCGTTATTTGAACTCCACTGGTTAGGTCTAATTTTTCGCACTACTTTAGACTTTTACCGCACGGGTTTTGCTTGTGGTTACAAAACGGCGCACTCTAGAGCTAATTGGGTTCTCCAAAGAACCACCACTCTACCTACCTACCTAATTTAGCATCTATGGAGTTCCATAATCCTTTGAGAGTAAGCATACATATGTGTAACGTCAGCGCTCAGTCAATTTATTTTAGTTTGGTCTATCGAATTCCTCCGGTTCTCGTCAATAAAACACCACGAAACACTTGGTGGAGAATAGAGAAGTTGGGTAAGAGCAGCCTCCATTCTTTTACCAGTACTCTCTGATAGGCCATGTCTGGAGACTGTTCGTGCTAACATTCTGAGAGCCTTAGACTTAATCCACTTCATTAGGAAGTGGCTTTCGTTTAATCATCTTAAAACTAATTTTGTTATTTTTAGGTAAGGAGGATCAGAACTTATCTAGCTCAGCTAAGGTGTCTTCAATTTTCTGATAGTGTTTGGGTGTTTTTGAGACGACATGAAACATATAGTCGAAAAGGTACGATTAGCTGGTCGCTATGTTTCCTCGATAGCGATGTGGATGCCGCCGCTGATATGATCACTAATACCCATTTACCTTGGCATGAAATCCTTTATTCCAAAACGTATAAAGAGTATCCAGCCAAAGGAAAATGCAAGGTATGATTCGACCTGTAAAGATGCTATCAGGTTGTGGGAGTTAGGTTTTCGGTCTTACAAGGCCGATCCATCTGAGGAAAATCGTAAAAAATTCAAATGAGCTAGAAATGACTACAATGCTCTCATTCGTCGTGTCAAGTTCTCCTTTGACCAAAAATTGAGGCAAAAAATCCTAAATTGTCCCAAGGGTAGTAGAAATTTTTGGTTTTTCGTCAAAAACATAAAAAATTGTGCTTGTTCAAAATGACATTCCAGTTGTCAGTTCTTTAGACAAGGCCAATCTGCTAGCAGACCCTTTCGCGAACTCCACACTCTCAGATTGTGCTATGCCTCCCCCTGCACTTGGCCGCGTTGAATATTCTATGCGACAAATCCACTTTCGCACTCGTACAGTAGCAAGAGTACTTAAAGATCTTAACATAAACAAATCCGCTGGTCCAGAGGGTATCTTACCCATTATTCTGAAGAGGTGTCTTCCACGCTTCCACGTAGATAGAAAACAGAATTTTTCCAGCCCGTCTGTAAAAAAGGCGAATCTTCTTCTCCTTCAAACTATCGAACCATTGCACTTACGTCCCTTCTTCCAAGGTCATGGAAACGCTGATAAATCGTCAGCTTATGAAATATCTTGATTCATGAAAGCTCCTCAATGACCGTCAGTATGTCTTTCGAAGCAAAAGGTCCACTGGTGATTTGATGGTATATCTCACCGAAAAGTGGAACCACTCTCTGCATCATTCTGGTGAATGTAAGATTGTTGCGCTTGATATTTCAAAGGCATTTGACGGAGTTTGGCATCAAGCTCTTTTGTTGAAAATGCATGCATTTGGCATCGATGAATTTCTTCTTCAATGGATTAGAAACTACCTTTTGGAACATTCAATTCGAGTGGTTTTAGACGGTTTCAAGTCTGCTATCCACCATATAAATGCTGGTGTACCCCAGGGCTCTGTTTTGTCTCCGACTCTCTTTCTTATATTCATAAATGATCTCTTGTCTGCTACTTCTAATCCAATACATTCCTTCGCTGACGACAGTACCCTCAGCTTCTCATATTCGTTCCCAGACTTACGTCCCTGCTCTACGGCCGTAGAATTGGAACGGCATCGTATGTTAAGCTCATTAAATTCCTATATAAACAACAGAGTAGAATTTAATGCTTCAAAAACCCAATGCTGTCAGTTGTCGCTTAAGCGTAACCTAAACCGTTGGAATGACCTCATATTCGAATCCGCTAAGAATGCTGCGAAATGTCTAGGATTCCGCAAACGATGCAAGAAGTTCTTTACCCCCTCTGATCTAGCTGCAATAGATAATGAGACATTAGACCTATTTTTATTATTAGTGATGTGGTCTATCTCTATTTATAATTTCTATGAGCCTTATATGTATATTCTGGACCAGACACAGACAAAATTTTGCCTGCAATTCACCCCAAACATTTAAAGACAATTTCGAATATTCAGTTAAAATATTTGTTCAGTATGTGGGTTGTCATTAGGTGCTAATCAGCCTAACAGACTTAGCATCTCTCGAATGATGCAAGAATATTTTATAGACTAAATTATCGTAATCCCACTCACATTCGTGGAAAGCACAACCTTCTGTTACTAGACGAGAGGTGATTGCCTAACATACTAATGCCGGCTCAATTCATCTAACGACTCTTAATTGTTAGCTCTTCTTCCAACCACTCCTTCTTTCGTCTGACTTTGACTTTGAGAACTGTTTCGGTTTACTAATTATAATTAAAACCTCGTGAATAGAAGGAAGTGGAAACAAAAAGAAAATAAAACGTCGAAACACTTAACCGCGACATAATGACTCAACCACAATTTTACGATGCTCTACGATAAACAGCACGTTACACTTATTTAATTTACCTATTAGCATAGATTAGTATCAAGGAATTTTTTTTTTTTTTTTTGAGAAATACCAGTAGTGCCTGCTTTAACTTTGTCAAACCAAAAGCCATTAACTCCAATTCAATTAGACTAATTCACAAGAGTGTCGGTGAGGTGCGAAATATGGTGGATACTTTCGATTAAAGCTCTTCGTTGAGTAGAAGACGTGTGCAAAGTCACTGCATGATAATGCCTGACCTTCACTGAACCCCCCGAACGTTCCCGGCGATATTGCAATATCAGGATAGAAATTTTACTTTCTTTCCTTCCTTTCATGTAGATGGCAGGTGATATGTCCACAGCTACCCTTTTGGGGACATCCGCAAAATTCTTCCCACCATGCTGCTGTTGGCAAAGCTGTATTGTAAAACAATGAAAAGCAAGGACATTTCGTGTAACCTTAAAAGTTCATTCAAACAAAAACACACAAAGTCGGTGCGGGTAATAGGGGAGGGCGGCCAACCCTCTGGGGATAATAAGTAAATATTCATCTCCCTTTGTGTACCACAAAGCTGTACACACCCATACAACTGCACCACATCGAGAGAAAGTGCACAATGCCGGGGCTTAAGCAAATTTCGGTGCTGCACTATGTGTCAGCGTTAAAGGTCAAAAGGTGTTGTTTGGTAAAAGTTCATCTGGGCATGGATGATACCCTTTTCGTCCTTTTTTTTTTTTTTTTTTTTTTCCGACAATTTAATCTGCAAAAATGAAAATGATAGATTTTCTGTCGGGGGGGGAGTGGCGCTTCTATGGCTTGAATAAATCCCTTTACATCCCGCAAGTGGGATCTTCTTGTGTCCAATTAAAATTTAACTTGCAACAGGGTAACCAAAGGTAAGATGAAATCAAAGCTTGGCGATGAATTTTCCAACACACCACGAACACAAGCACTGTGCAGTGTGCAGTGAAGATATTCTCCGAACAACGATGTGACTGGCAGGCAGTTAGGGAAGAAGGACGAACGGAAAGGATATCACTTGCATGTGCAGCTCTTAATTTGACGGTGTAAATAGAAATGTGAGTAGTGGGAAGAATTGAATACCCTTGTAACAGAGTTTTCTTTGATCAACTATGCATGGTTGAACTGCAAGAAAATGGATATTTGTGTGTGTTTGTTTTCTGACTAGAAAGGATGAAGTAATCATTGTGAAGCGAATAATGAAATTGTGTTCCATGGGTTCAGTAAACTTATTGGATTTTCATTTGCATTGTACGTCGAATCTTTGGTCTTACGTGTAATCAAAATACTACATCGGAACGTAATGACATGTAATTCTATCGATCCAGGCGTTAACACAAAGAAAAATATATTTGTCTGCTAGTTACTTAATGGTGGGACATGGTCTATTATTTGTAAAGATACTAATGAACTTATTCATATTTGCAAGTGTAAACAGAAGAGGTATTAACCATTAAATCAACTTTGACATTGACTTCGACTGTGCAACCAACGAAGACAAAAATGAAAGGAAATGCATTAACTTTACGCTATCCCAAAGGATGAAGGATTTCCCCTGAAAGAGGAAAGTATTTTATGTGAATCTAATACAATTTATATCTCTGTAGGAGTATTCATTGGGTGAGGAAGATATTCTAGAAATATCTGGATTCTCTGAGTCTGAAAATTACTTTTGCTACATATCCTTTGACGAACAAGTTTCATCAGTTGATAACATTATGACGTTTTGCAAGAGAGTAAGAGTGATCTGGGGAGAAATTTGGTTTGAATAGCTTCTTATAAAGTGGCCATGCCAGGCTACCAGGAACCTTATTAGAAATTGTAAACAGATCCGGAAAGAATTTTTTGAGCCATATTTTTACTAACCCAAGTGTTGGGCAAACTCTGTTAGCAAAAACTATCTTCATGATCGGTTTTGTACCTTCAGGAGGAATCTTTTCCGAAGAGCTTAAATTGGTTCACCATCGACGCCTAGGGGCATAAAGCTCAGTATATCCGATTGTTTAGCTACACGAGTTAAATAACTTGATGAAGGGGAAAATCATTCTTATAGCACTGGACTCTCAGAAAGCGATTAAGGGCACATAGTAGAGTAATGGGCCTCTTTACTGAATGTTCTCAAACGTTTAAAGAATGTGAAACCTAAAACGAGTTTATATTGAGACACGTGAAGATAGAAGAGGAACTGACAAAGCAGTACTTAGAATTCCCCGGAAATACACATTGCATTGTTGGAGGACATTTCGCAATGGACGTGTCGCGGCGGTCATTATCAGTTTTGATGATTCAAGCGCCATTCATTGGTAACAAAGGAGACTCTGCATAAGACCGTGATCATCCCAGTCCTGCGGGCTAACTGGATAGGCTTGTTATTGGAGGCCCAGGTTCACCCCGAACTTTAGCGTCACCTAAGAAGCAGAAGGCAAGACAGCATTTGACTTATGAAGCATTGCATTCCACTCTGTTGTTTATACCACATTTTATTATGCTTAACATCTACCGCTGCAGAGCAGGGCAATGTGTCTGGGAACGAATATGAGCAGCTGAGACTGAGAAGTAGTGAACCATTTATAAAAATAAGAAAAAGTGTTGGACAAAGAACGGAGCCTTGCGGAATGCCAGTATTTATATAGTGGAATGCAGACTTAAAACCGTTCAAGACAAGTTGAACGTCCGAAAGGGAGTTTCTAATCCATTGAAGAAGAGTTTCATCGATCATCCCTTTTCACCTAAGGAGCATAATGCCAAACTTTGTCAAATGCTTTTGAAATATCGAGCACATCAATCTTAGGTTCACCAGAAGGATGCAGAGAGTGTTTCTACTTTCCGGTGAGATTTATGTAACATGAAATCACCATTGGACCTTTTGCTCCAATAGTCCTTTTGCCGGTTATTGAGGAGCTTTTGTAATTCAAGATATGTATATCATATACGTACATAAGTGCAATGGAAGAAGCCATCTATATTCATATGTACCCGGAAAGAGTCCTGGGGCCTATTTCATAAAACTACAAGTGTTGTACTTGTAAACTTGTAACCACAAGCACAAATAAAGTATGGAGTCGTAATTGTGTGTTCCATAAACATTTTTCAGCACTTGCAGCGCGGCAAATTCAAATTTTAAAAATTTAAGTGTAGCGATTAAAATGCTACAAGTCTACAAGTCTGTAACTACAAGCTAAAAATTATTTGCGAAAAACTACGAGTCTGTGGCTATACTTCACAGTTAAGCGATCACAGTACGTGATTTTATTAGTCTCTCTACTCTTGTAAGAAATTCACTTGTAGTTACAAGTCCGTCGCTAATAATTTTTTGCGCAAATACTTTTATGAAACAGAAAAGCTCGCCACAGTTGTAAATTCACTTGTAGTTACAGGCCTGGCATACTTGTAGTTATTAGTGAATTGGCATTCTTTATGAAACAAAAATTTGTACATAATTTACAAGTTACAAATGAATTCACAAATAATTATTAGTGTTGTAGTTTTATGAAATAGGCCCCTGTTCTTCTGGATTGGAGCTGCCAGCTGGAATGTCATTATGAATGAGCGTTGGGGTGAAAGATGAGGCACAATTTTAAGGTTTCTTAAAAAAATTTCTACGTGACAATGTAGGATCTTTCTCCTCAAGTTTTTCGTCATAGGAGTACTTTACACTACGAATGAGACCATTGGAGTCTTTACTGGCTCATTTTAATGTTTTCTGAAGGGTCGGCCTTAACCTGTTAGTTTCTTAGGAGCTGGAATCATACCACCCATTCCTTTTGGCTTGATACTCTCTATTCAGTTAGGAACAAAGGATTTCATGTGGACTCTATCAAATAAAAGGATCTCTGAGCTTGTTATTCCAAATAGTATCGTATGGTGAAAATGGGTGTTTGAAAAATGTGACCTGACGACGCTTAGGCAGTGACACGAGTACTGTGGCAATGGTGAGAAAAGGCCACCCAATTGTTGCAAAATAAAAGATTCAGTAAGAAACAAAATGAAGGTCGAGAATGTCTAACTTATGCCTATACCCGGGATACTAGGTACTATATTCCAAATAACTTGATGGAGAGAGTCTACAAATACAACAGTATTTATTTGCCGTCCCACGAGATAGCTCGTTAGGGTACACAACCGTCATGTTCAACTAACAATCACACGTCCGTCTCTATACATAAATTGCTTTTGTAACAAACCAAGTAAACTCTGGAATTCATTATCAAGGGACATATTTCCAAAAGGTTTTAATCTTCAACCAGAGCAGAAAATCAATTCCATTTCATTGAATTGTTTGTTAGTATCTCTACAAGGGATCGATTCTAAGCTACACATTAGAATTGTGGAATAACTTGTCTTACTCTGTATTTTTAAATGGTTTTTTCGACTTTCATGGTATTGGAATTCGTAACTGGCACAATTTTTCAAATAGCATTATTCTGGACACATAGGTTTAGAGAATTTTTGAGAATCCTATCTATGAATTGGTAGTTCTGTTGGTCCTTCTAGATTGATGTTCCCAGTTTAAGTTGGTTGATAAATTTGTCTACTTATCATCAAACGTCTTGCTAAGGTAATTTTTTCTAAAACTATATTCATTTTCACTTTTAAGAAAGAATGAATTGAAGCATATACTGTTTGGCTATTAGTGGCAATAGTGGCAATGATTAATCTTTGAACTTAATTTTTGTTTACAATCGCACATATGTATGTACCTACATCTACATTCGCACAACATAACTTAAATATTTTCTTAATATACATGCATACCTACATACATAAACATACGTACGTCCTAATTCTATTTGTTATTGTAACAAATAAAATATCAATCATCATTCTAATAGCCTCATTCAAGATTCCAGGAAAAAGTAAAAAAAAAAAAAATATAGTAAATAAATAAAACTCAAATCCATCAGCATATTTTCCAATGCCGTTCTTGGTAATGAAAATATCGAAGAAAAATTTTCTCATCTAATACATAGATACCTTTGAAATTATGTTTACAGTTTTAGGTACCAACGCATGGTATTTGTTTTCCAAATATTTAGATTTACATATTTATTTAGTGTTGCCAGGTGAAATTGCATTTTTGGCAATATGTATTTAGCTTTCGAAGTGAGAAATGTTTGCTTAGTAGCTACTAGAGTGCTGAATTTCCGGAAAACGATTTCAATGTATTCCAATATTTGTAAAGAAAATCGCTCCACAATGTAACTAAAACAGTTAATAGTCTTAAGAACAAAAAATCCGTTTATATCGATCAGATTCATTGAAAGCTTACATCTCTTAGTTTCATACAATCGCTTAGCCCTTACCGGGCAATCTGTCGAAGTATTAGAGTCATGCTGTTCTTCATTCCATTGAATGTTGTAACAAGAGTGCTACATCCAAACCAATCCAAATTAAAGTTTTGTGGACAAAAGTCGAACATCGTATTCTTCTTATTAGGTGGCCCCAAGTCCAATTCCGGACGTTGTGTCGTGAAGGCTGTGCTTGCCAATCGTCCCACCAAGATGTCCTCCTTTCCTATCTTAGCGGTAAAATCGCCTAACATGATTTTAACGTCATATTTAAGACATTGCCGAGGAGCTCGTAGAATCCGTTGATGCGGATTGTCACAAGACGCTCGCTCGCGTTTCGTAAGCTTAAGACCTTATTGCCTAAGTCTGCCGTTAATAATAAAACCACATCCGAATAAGCGCAGTTTTTCTTCCTCTTTTTGCCGGGTCCATCCCATCGCATTTCCTATATGGCGGTGATATAGCAGTCTATGGCCTCTGTTAACTCTTCGACTGCATGCGGTCTGTTAAGCGATCGAACATTCCACGTGCAGATCCGAAGATTGTTGTCTGTGTTTCGATTGTTAGGGTCGTGAACAGTGAATCCATCCATATTCTAGGCTTGTTTTGGTTTCGAAATTAATTTTTTTTCCGTGGTCGAGAAGTTACTCCTACGCACATCCCCCAACCTGGAAGACCAGTTTCCTTCGTTACCCCTATGACGCGGGACCGGATTTTTCCGAAGTCAGTGCCCGCTTCGTGGATATGAGCTCAACGACCTGGTGCGGTATTGCAGATCCCTATAGACCGGGGATTCAAATATGTCGAAGCAGTTCATATAGTTCACTCAGTTCACTAATCTACTTGATTGGAACTAGTAGACGCCACCATTGGATCAAGAGAAAGTGCCTTATTGAGAAAACACTCCTCCCCTTTTTCTCGTCCGCAACCACCAACGACCTTCCAAAGGAGTTGGTTACCCAGTCTTCAGTCGATGTACTAGCCATCCAACAGCCACCAACGTAGAGGTGTAGAATAGGAGTTGATAGTGAGAGGCTAAGGTGAGAACGCTTGTGCTCCCATATATTCGCATCATTACCCTTTGGCCACCAATCGAACATCCTGCTGTTCATAAACTATCAGACAGCTTTGGATAGTTTATCTCACAAAGTATCTTGAAGTACTTAAGATGAAGGGACATATTTCCTAGCACAGCATCTGACTCTGGTGGCCAACAAAGTTGTCTATTCTCACATATCCGTTTCCGATTTTATTTTCCGATAAATTTGAAAGCGGCTTTGATGGCTTAGGCAGAGGAACGTCTTATTTGACGTGCTCATTCTAAATGTAACCACAACCAACTTGATCCTCAAAACTGAAAGCTCTCAACTTTTTGGTGTTGTGTCGGAATCAAAATTCAAACTCGTCGTTCAGTAGTCCTACGCACTAACCACTGAGCCACGGCGACCACATGAACTAATTTCCAAAAATTTTCCATTATAGCCTGGGACTCAAGACTTTAAATAAGTATGAAGTTCAGACATAATTCTCCACACTATGTACATAGATATGCTCATTCCTTAATAAAGAAACAAAAAGCATTACGTAAATATTGCAAATTCATTTATTAAAATCTGGAGACAATTAAAAAAAAAAAATCTTCAACCAAATGCAGACGAATCTGTCTACATGGCAACACCGCGTACCCTGTAAACATCACCCATGTGTGAAATAAAAAAAAATAAAAAATCGAAATAAAATTCTTCCTGTTCTGCCCGTTTATTTACATCATAACAGTAAATCACCGAGGATGTACAGTCATCAATCAATTAATTGACAGATTATATGGTTGAATAACAAAATCGACCCATGGAGAGGGTGCCTCTTTGAACAACGTGATATCGTTAACGCTTGTGTACCTTAATTGCCTTGAACTTTGGCACATACAGTACCGAAACCCTATTGTTAGGCAATACACAAGAAAGGTCAAACAATCGCAACTTTTCCCTCAACAAACAACAAAAAAAAAAACAGAAGAAAATGTGTTAACATCTCTCCCTCGAAATTCGATTTGTGAAGAGCGGTACCTTCCTAGATATGTACATCGGTACAAGTGCCTACTGCAACAAGGAAGCGCGCGTCTCTCATGATGCACCTCACTCACTCACTAGGTGGCATTGTTTGGCTCTGCGAAATCCGTTTCTGTATAGAACAGATTTCCACTTCAGAACTATTTTTAGCGCTTCCCGGTTCACTTTGATGTTAACGTGTGCAACTGTGCAATGCAGATGCACAGTGTTCCAGTGGTGCATCCGTATCGTATCGTGAAAGGATTACGTGCTCGTGTTGTGCAGTAAGGGGTGAAGTGAGGCAATTAAATTTACCGGAACTGAACTGAATTGATAGCAGCTGCTACTGTCGGATGGCAGACGCCGTGGTGCAACGCACGGTTTAAAGCCTTCCAACTTCACAATTGACGATTAGGTTGAAGTAAAGATTCAAGTGATATTTAGTAATTGGAAATGCGTGTTGAATGCGTCAGGTCTACTCGTTTCAAGTGAGTTACAGAGAGGGTGAGCGGCTACCATCTGGTCGAACGGAAATGTATTCGCTTTCTTAGTATGTAGGGTTATTCATGTCCATGTGGATGCTTCGATTCATACAGAAGTAATGAACGGTTTTAGGGATAACTCACGTTCGATGCGTTGGTGAGGCACCACCACTTGTACGGAAGTGATTTATGGTGATTTCTCAATTTCTTTGCTTCTAAGCAGATTGGGATGTTTACAATTTCACTTCCTGGATTTGAGAGTAATTTTCTGATGGGATTTTATTTTTTCCAACTCATGGAAATGTGTATGGTCTTTGAATAAGGATACGATTACGGCGGATAAACCGGTGGTTTCTGTAGACCATTAAATCAGTACATTTATACAGTCGAATGTACAGTGGAATGCAAACTCACATAACCACCGGGCAACTAGCAAATGATAGCAAGGTAATGGTTGTTAAATTCGAGAGTGCTAATGTGCTAAAAATGAAAATCTTGTTTCTCAAATAATTCCACGACTAAGAGAGCGATCTCAAGATCTTAACCACATCTCTAAAACGCAATAATAGGACTTTAGAATTTGCTATGCCACAGTGAAGGCTGTGTGTGCAGTCTTACTGAAATCAAACATTCTCTAGATCCTGATCCAACATTTCAGTCTCCAAGAAGTCTGCTAAAATGTATCTGCAGCGGCGTCCTCAAAGAAATGCGATTGAATCACCAACCATAGGTAACGATGGGTTCTCATTTCCCCAAAAATAATCGTCTTGTTGGCAAATTATATTAACTTTCTCGTCAAAACTCGGCAATGGAGGCTTAGAATAGCCTGAACATACTGATGTCCAACGTATCTAACGAGTCACTATTCTACAGGAAGATAGAGAAGGTTTAATGCAAAAAGTACTATAGAGATCCTCTAGAAAGTGCTATTCCTAGGTATTGTTCCCCTTTTTTCGCAGATCACGTTCACATAAATCGGGAGATATGCCGACAATTTGGCGTTAGATGTTGGCTTTGAAGTCATCAACTCTTTTTTTTTACGTAGGAAGGTGGGAATCTTTTAAAGACGAAACTGAGCCCATACTCAGCAACAGTGTGGGATTTCCACCCACTAAGCCCTCCTTCCCTTCTACTCCTGGTCCTCGCGGCACTGCCGTCAAGCATTTCATCGCGAGGGGGGACTTCAGGCTTACATACTGGGCTCATTCAAGTTGGACAAAAGGGGTTGTTGTCGTGTCCAAATCTGTGCAGGTAGGCTCTGAAGCATCCATGGCCAGTAAGCGGTCAGGTAGAAATGCAGCTCCCCATGCTTCCTATTAATCCAGGTGTCTATATTGGGTGTCGATCTATGCGTCCACCTACCTTTGTCAGAGTGACACCATCTCTCCTGCCATTCTTCCAGACTTTTCCTTGGTGGTACAGTACTACTTCGAATCGTTACTGTTGCCGATGTCCTACTGACACGGTATGTCTGTTGCGCTTCTTTGACAAGAAGGTCTATTGGTACCATGCCAGCCACCACACATGTCGCATCTTAGGAAGTTGTTCGGAAGGCGCTGCATACTCTCAACGCATTGCTTCTGCAGGCTGCCTCAGTCTTCTTTCTATATGATTTTGTTTTCATGGCACCAGCCCATATTTGGGAGTCGTAGAGCATTATTGATGCAGCAACTCTTGCTAAGAGTAATCTCTTCTTATGTTTCGGTCCCCCGATATTCGGCATTATCCTTGATAGGGCAGTCGTTGCCTTTGCTGCCTTTTCAGCTGCATGTTGCAGGTGCTGATTATATGTTAGCCTTGCATCTAAGGTAATGCCAAGGTACTTCAGCTCTGATTTGGAAGCTACGACGTGATCGCCCACTGTTACTCTTATAGTCTCCGCTGCTGCTAATGAGCATTACTTCAGTCTTTTCTTCTGCAAGTTGTAGGCCCATGTGTACTAGCCAGTCCT
Organism: Xylota sylvarum; assembly: GCA_905220385.1. Lineage (NCBI taxonomy): Eukaryota > Metazoa > Arthropoda > Insecta > Diptera > Syrphidae > Xylota > Xylota sylvarum. Next base: position 127,600,290 of record LR999957.1, read on the forward strand.
GGACCATTTCGATAGCTTCATTGCAGTCATGCTCCAACTCCTCAAGGTGTTTGTTCACTACAACGCCAATTAAGCCAATTATTTTCGAAGACCTTGGGGTTCCAAGTCTGAGGACATCATCGTACATTAGGTTCTACAGTAGTTGACCTAATACGGAGCCTTGAGGAACGCGGCCTGTGATGTTATACTGCCTCGTACCATCGTCGGTGTCGTAGAGCAGTATTCTGTTTCTAAAATAGTTCGTCATTATCTTCTGCGGGTATTCTGGTACTCTCCAGTTTGCGGTGTTGAAGGTGTTCTTCACATCCAGCGTGATGATTGCGCAGTACTGTTTGCTCCGGCCCTTCCATCGTCTTCCTTCTATAGCTTTTGTGGCGGTATTCACGACTTCATCGATAGCGTCGATCATAGACCGTGTCTTATAGAAACTACAGCATATAACCCGCACCAAATAGTCAATTTTTGTGGATGAATGACTTCGGGTTGCTATATGCCGAAATGTAACAATTTAGCTTATTAACGAAGCCTTTGAGTCAGAAATGGGCTTCATCGCAAAGAATGATTTTGCAATGAAATTCGGAGAAGCACGCACCTAAAGTTATTGCAACCGAACGCGAGATTTGATAAACTAAATTTGGATAGTTATAAACGTTGTTGAAGGGTGTACCTTCCCATGACTAGACAGCAAGTATAGACGAGTTGAAACGTCAAAGAAAGTGGAGCTAACTTCACGAATCCCTTTACTAGTGGTAGGTATTTGTTCTTCCGAGTAAAGAGGACCGATTTAATTCATATGGTCCATTTAGAAGGAACTTATTGAAGCAAATACCTAGTATTTTCCAAGTCCTTCATCTCAGATATAGGCATCAAGTTTAAAAATTATCGATTCAAACGTAATTCAATCATTGCACAAAGTCTAAATCCGCCGTCACATTCACATGACAACTGCCATAATCTCCAAGAATATCATATGTGATGTAAAATATCCTTAAATTTTGAAACAACGACAAACAACCTTTACTACTTCTACGACATATACCACCCACTTAGACACTTCCATCCACGGCGTACAAAATTTATTCCTGACGGATACGGTGTCTTATCTCACTCAAAAAACCATTCACTTCAGCCTTCATAAGTTGAACTTAAGAGCCTCATCAAATTCGAGAATAAAAATAAAATAACGAAACTGACAATTCCAATTCAATTGTCAAGCATAAGAATGACATCTTTATTTATGTGCACTTCAAAAGTAATCATAATCGGTAACATTCCCTGAGAGTCGAAGTCGTAGTCGTAGTCAGCAGACGGACTTTTTCTAACTTCGGTTCCTTCGTCGTCGTCGTCGTTTTCGTTGTCGTCGTCACGGTGTATACAGTCCGCTCCAGATACTTGGAATCAGATTCTCTTTTCAATTTGCATATTTTTCTATTACGTGAGCGCCATAAATGCACTTGAATTCGTCTGAACCTACACGAATACGAATACGAATACACTACACAAGTAGCTGTCTCATGACATATCTATCGCAAAAATCAGTTGCCAGACGTTTTGTTTGTGAAAGAAACGATGATGGCTGGCATAACGCTGTCTAGCAATAAAAAGAAAAATTTTGAAGAAAAAAAAAACAATTTTTTTTACTGAAGAAGATAGATGAATTAATATCGTGGGATGGGTAAGATAATTTTATTTGTTTTCTTTCTTTGAATCAAACGGATGCCTTACTCAAAAAGTAATTACTTTCTAGGAATGACCTACTGTGTGTAGGCATGAGATTGCTACTCTGCTTGCATTCAGTGATGATGTCGAGAATATAATGTTCGGCGATGAATCAGGTTTTAAAAATAAAATTTTATTGTTTCGCAAATATACAAAGGAAAAGAATATGGAGCAAATCTTTAAACTTTATATCGAAATTTAACTTTTAGAGAATTAATGCGTTGATCATCGAATGCAGCAGTCAATCTGAAATTCAAATATATTATGGAATGATGAGGAAAAGCAAACACTGTTCGCTTCATCGTCCGAGTTGGACTATTGTTTCTGTGGAAATCGTGTGTATTCATGTGATGATGTTTCTATTTTGCCGAAGAGTACCCCAAGGTAGCCTTATGGGGCCAGTTCTCTTCACTGATTTTTACAAAGTGGGAAATAATTTTTGTAAACACAACAAAAATCTTTTATCGGCGAACTCCGACTAGACGCCAGCCACTGACATTAAACTTTAGGCTATTAATTTTTGCTCTTAATGAGTAGGGAAACGTTGCCGTAAAGTAGGTATTTAGTGTCGGTCACTAATAATAAAGAGAATTTAGGTGTTGTTTTCGAAAGATCAGGATTCGAACCTGAATCGTTTAGATCAGAAGGAAACACATTATCCACTATACAATGTAAACCCATCTTTCACTTATGCTACAGGTGCATTGTGCGAGCCTCCTGAATATAATTCTTTTTACCTTTTTCACCTCTGTCCTATGCATTCTGTTTGCCCTTTGTTTTCTCAAAGTCTGGGACTAATCTGAAGTATAATTCATTCTTTCCTAAGTTTCCTGTTTTGTCACTGATAAGTCCGTCGTGGAAACTGAATTCCTAAAGTTTGGCTTCTGAGGTCTGCTGACTTCTGACTTAATCCGCGCTGTTGCTTTCGACCAAAGTATGACCCATGCTTGACACCCAACGACTCAGGGCGGTATCAAGGGCACTGAAATACATATTTCACGTAGTCAATCTCTAACGACCAACTTAGTCGATTCCTTCTCAGTCAAGGCGTCAAAATTATAAATGAACAAAATTTGTTCTCATACCCAATGTAAAACTCAGTTGGATCGCTGGTCATCAGGGCTGGCACAGAATTCGTATTTTTAGGACCAAGATCTTACTCTGGCGTCAATAGGGCTATCGCCTTAGCGCTGATTAATGAATGCGAACATCAATTGCGACTAGTCCTGCTGTATTCGAAGGGCAATGATTATTTTTGTACTTTGTATGACAGTTACACTTTTGGATCTTGGTCAAATGTTGGCAATAACCCCTGAGCCAAGGCGCTTACCGATTTTTTGCTTACCAGACCTTAATATTAGGACGACCTTATCGTCCTGCTGAGTTCGTGTACTGTATTATTGGCTTCGCTTACTCGACCGTTTTGTGCTCTTCTAGAATTGCTTTGCCTACAACTTGTAAAAGCTTATTTGTAGATTTGTAAATATTATAGGACACAAATTTCATTCCTGAGGTACTCCTGATTTATACTTTTTTATCTATCTGTAGTTACTAGAAAATCCTGACATGGACAGACTTTTGAAAGATTGTGCCTCCGGTGTTGGCTTGTGAATTTCGTACAATCCTTTCAAGTATGACGTTGAAAAAATCCCATGACAGCGCGTCACCTTGTCTAAATCCTTTTTTGACATCAAAGGTCTCGGCGAGGTCGTTACCGAACTTGATGGAGCAGCGAAAATTCTCCATCGTCATCCTGTACAGACGAACGACTTTGGCAGGAATGTCGAAAGTAGACATGGCTCTGAATAGCTCGTCTCTATAAATGCTGTCATATGCGGCCTTGAAATATATAAAAAGATGGTGGGTATCGTTTTGGACTTCTTGAGTTTTATTTAGGATCTGTCCAATTGCGAAAATTTGATCGACTGTGGACTTTCCTGGACTGAAACCACACCGGTGTTGACGAAAATAGATATGATCTTGTACGCGATGTTGAGGAGACAGATACCTCTGTAATTGGCGCAATTCAGGGAATCTCCTTTTTGTGGATCGAGCAAATGATGCTACGATTCCATTCATCTGACATACATTCGTCGAAATGGTTGAATTGCATCTACCAATTACCAAATGAAAGTATTCGTGTTACCATGACCTCGGCTGCGATGTGGTCATCGAAAAGACAGATTTATTGTGAGACTGGGTTGGCTCAAGCTCGATTTGCTGTGATCAGTGTAGGCGTGGATTGTAGATTCCATCAGAATCGTGTTGCTATCCAAGTCTTCTCTACAGGAACATCGAAAGTGTAACTTGTATTAAATGGTCAGTCCTTCCTGCAATCGTTGGCTCTTCCGACTTCAAATTTATACCAGTTCTGGTAGCATATTGTACCTTTATACCGATCACTTTGGGTCCGGATAAGCTGTAAGAGATGTAAGCTATGCTCTGACTATTGGTCGCAGTGCTGAAACATACCAATTATATTAATCTGACTATACACTGCTGCATAAATCTTTCTATACGAAAAATTAATCTCTGCATCATTTCCGCTGTCACTATAAATCGTTCATTACAAATCAGCTTTTATTTCAAAATTATCACACAACACATTAACATCTCCATGGAGATGAAAAGCAGTAATAATTATATTACGCAATTCCCCGACATGGTATGTATAAATTCATCGGGAAAATTTTAATTGCAATTTACCTCAAACCCAATTATAAAATATTCTCCTCACCCCCATCGTTAAAATAGTGATTGATGTTCGGTCCAAGCCTGCATGCGTTCAAATCGAAAATTTAAAAATTAATCATTCATCAGTCAGTAGTTTGTTCCACCATCAATAGACGGACCCTTATGCACTATTACCGACCGCCAACGGATGACCATGACCACCAACGGTTTTCGACGTGATAAATTACACTTTCGAATGCAACTAATTAATTTGTGGTCGGCCAGTTAAACGCGGGTGAATATTTCTAGCCAAGTCTCTGACGCCTGTTTTGACGTAACCACAAGCAACCCCAGCTCAGGGGGACCAACTGGAGGCCACAACTTAGCCGCAACCACATATCGAATGACGGATACGTTAACGATCTAATTTCAATTCGGTTCAGATTTATAACTGCGGTGCGTTAAATTATCCGTTTAAACGCTACGGTGGGCTGCGCTTGTAAGAAAACCAAGAACGATGCAACTTGCTGCAAGTATCCATTTCATTTGACGGTAAATTATTATTACACAGACACACTCGTGCGTCGTCGTCTCCGCAATGGTATGGAAAAAAAAAGTTGAAATTGGAATTGGTACACTATCCAACCACTACACCTGTACATAAGTTTTGCATCTCCCGCTGACAGTTCTGTACATATATGCATAGTTCTGAGTTCAAGGAAACTTTTAGGTCAACAAAAAAAAAAAAAAATGGGAAAAGCGTGTGAAACTTCTTAACGAGAGTTTTTAGTTAAAAAGTCATTTGGAGAAGGGAATTGTTTAAGTTTTGCTTGATGCCGAAAGAATGATGGCCGGGAAAGATAGGTGTTTCTATTTTTTTTTCTTTTTAAGGAACTTTCTTGACAAATTTTTGAAGGAATCTTGTGCTAAGTTGCGAGAATTATATTAAACTTAGTTGGCCAGGTGGAAAAAGGGATGACGAAGGTCTATGCAAAGATGTGATAGGTTTTGTTTATGGGCACTCAGTGGTTTCTATTTTTCTTTCTGCGAATATGGTATGGAGAAGGAAAAACTTTTTTACGATTCGTGATTTGTTTGTTTGGAAAATTCTTTAATATACAATAAGTGCGAGTATGGGAAAGATTGTATAAATTATTATATTTTTAGAATGCCTTTGTGTTTGGCCCATAAAAGTTTGAGAGTTTTTTCTTTAAATAAATTTTGTATATTGTTTATTTTCTGGAAATATATTTTCTCCAAATTGTTACCTCCTGTCACAGCTGCTTTGTTTTAATACAATTTGGAGACGAAGCTCTAAAGTTGTAATTGTTCTGTATGGCTTACTGTTTTACTCGTTGACTTTGTATACTTTAAGCGATAGTGAGGTAGATCAGTCTTGGGTCTTTCGAAACGACTAAAAAATTCCCCAATTTCTTTTTCAGTTCTTCAAAGAGGGTTACGACTTTCGAAACCTACCTTATGTCCTGCAGCCTCTTGTGGGTCCTGGGACCCTACTACGCATACGCGCGTAGGTTAATGTTGAACTGCTCAGTCATTTCCAGAGAGAGACATGCCAGTTTAAAGCAGGCGTTAAAGAGAAGGAGCACGATTACAGAAATTTGATTGTCGCTTGACTGTCAGTGAAAATGCTAATATCCCTGAAAATTCCTGAAAATATTGCATTACATTTCAGCCCGGACAAGGCTTCCTTGATCGCAATGTTTTCCGCCTGAAAAACGCTACAACCTGGGACGCAGAAAGGGATGCTCAGATTGAGCGTTTTGGAGAAGACGCCAAAACCCATCCTCTCATCCGTCTTGGAGCCATCCCTGTAGAAGTGAACTAAACTGATCTCAGGAGAGGGAGCAGTTCACCCATTCATTACAGTCAGGGATTCTCGTGCGGAAATTTTGGTCAAATAATAGGGTCGACGGGGTGTATTCGGTGTCTTCTAGAGTAAAGTGGTGGCCTTCATGATAGCTAGGCACTGCTGAGGGAGAAGTTCTCAGTGCACCATTGATGCATATACATATAGATCTTCCCATCTTAAATAGGAGATGCAGTTGAGTAGCTCTATAAGAAGCCGGCCAGCAGACGATCACGGCATACAGTAGGATAGGCCTTAGAACACACACGTATATCCAGCGTACAATATCAGATTGAAAACCCCAGATCCTACCTATGCGTTTTCTACAGGAGTATAGACCAACAGTTGGTTTCTTTACGCGTTTAAGTAGATTGACTTTTTAGTTTAGCTTCCTATCCAAAATGAGACAATAGTATTTTGCATTATCATTGAAGGAGAGACTGGTGCCATTAATCGTGGGAGGGTCAATAAGAGAAACTTTATATTTCCTCCTAAAGAAGGCAAATTCTGTTTGGAACTTAACCCATAGTCCACATAGTCCACATTGTGAGGCCTATCTGGTAAGCCATTGGAACATTTTCCTGGCAGTATCAGGGTGTTTCCGATAGCAATGTTATCTGCATAGGCAACCACTCTGCATTCAAACCTTTCTATGTCCAATAGAAGCCCGGTGATCATAGATACCACAAAAGAGGGGACAAAATGCCACTCGTGACTAACAAGTCTTCTGATAATCCTGCGTGTGAGCAATTGATTGACTCCACATTAGAGCGGAGTAGTCTTAGCTTCGTGTTTAGGCTAATTGCATTGCCTCGGCATAATTTGGGCAACTTTTCGACTTCAGTTCCACCATCGGCCGAAGTACTGGAAGTCCTCTACCGATTGCCTGCTGAAGTACATATATTCAAGCTGATGAGATCGTTCTCCACAGATCCTGTCTTCTGATAGAGGTCCATAATTCAGTGCGAGAGTGATTCCTTTTGAAGCCCTGCGTTTCACGTCAACGAAGTTCGTGCTACTCATCGGTCATTATGGCACTCAAATGAGGTGAACGTTAAATTGTTCAAATGATAATTTAACTATAAAGGAAGGATTCCATAGATGTGATCGCGGCCTGACTGTCCGTAAAAATGAGGATATTCCGATTGGATATCAGACTATTCTTCAGCTACCAGGCTTCCTTTATCGTCATGATCTTCGTTTGAGAGATACTTAGCTAGTTCATCTCCAAATTCGTTGCCTGCAATTCCTTAATGACTAGGGACCCAATCGAGTTTCACCACGTTATGTCTGGCAAGAGATTGTAGTGCATCGTAGCAGCATTTAACTGATATAGAGTCCATTAAATTGGATTTGAAAAGATACATATATATTCTAGCGCCCTTAATACCTTTACCAAAGTTTATTCTAGTGCAGATCTCAATGGCATGGAATTCAACCTGAAAACCCGTGCGGCATATTCCCATAGGTATCGAGACTTTGGTATTGGGTTCAAAAACGCCATCTCCAACTCCAGTTTCCATCTTCGATCCCTCTGTGAACCAGACCAGACCTCTACTAGCATGTGCGGGAACACCATTAGACCAGTTTGCACGGTCCTATATTTCTACCTCAAATAGCCTAACAAATCAGTACTCTCTGACCATGATGTCGGAGATAGTGCAAAACATGTGTTTTTGAGAATTGAGTCAAGAATTTTTAGTTGTCCCACATGGTCACCTAGTTTACACTTGTATTCTAATGCAGCTTAATAGCGCATCTTGCGCCCGTCTTCCTAATGAAGATTTGTAGGGAAGAAAGTTCAACAACAGCCTTTAATGCTGCAGTAGGGCAGGTACGCATGGCACCCGTAATACCAAGAAAGGCAATTCTCTGAAGCTTAGTTGTCGTTGTCCGTTGAAGAACTTTCGGCCACCAAACGATGGCCGTGTACATAATAATGGGCCTCACCATGCATAATTTTTGGATTTAGACTCGAAATACTGCTGTAAAGGCGTCTACTGGCTCACATGGCCCTAGTGGTGCGCTCTATGGCGGATTGGATATGAGAATTTCACCTAAGCCGTTTGTCAAGGATGACGTTGAGATATTTAACCTCACTGGAATAAACTAAAGTGATGCCTTTAACGGCGAAAGGTTCTGTGTTGAAGAGACTTATTTTTGTAAAAGGCGCTAGAACGATTTTGCAAGGATTGATGGATAGTCTTTCTCTGCTGCACCATTCTAAGAAGTGTAGTAAAGAACCTGATGTCATACAGGGACAGATACATAGATAGATACAGGGTCTCGAATTTATTGAAGAGGTATCAATCTGGCTCAATAGATTGTTGGCGTTTACAGATGCTAAATGCACAGGAAAGAGTCTCTGGCTCAGGCGCTATCTGTTGACATGGCTACCCCCAGTCGTCCTAGGGCTTTCAACGTTAAATTTCTTTGTTAGTACAATGCGCAGCTTTTTCTCATTGGATGGTTGAGCTCTGCAAAAAGAGAATACTACTTTAGAATATTAACTTTTGGTGGCGACATTTTTTGTCCAATATCCAGAAATTTCCGAATTTTTCTAACTTTAGTACCATCTGTCACTACCTAGTCGAATTTTGCATCGTAATTCCCGCCCGAAGTCTGTAAATAAATGTCTCGCTACAAAATGCGATGAACTATGACGTAACTGTCACCGCACTGCGATTTAATTAACACTAAACATTAATGTGTTTGGCTTAGAAATTACATTACCAAAGTAAACAGCAAGTGTCAATATTTTTCCCAATTAATGTCTCATCCATCCAAACACTTCCAAAGGCGCTTATGAAATAAAAGAAACGAAATTCACCAAATACATATGTACGTACAAGTATACACAAAAAGTCTTTCTTTTTTCAGAGATAAATCTTAAGCACCTACATGTATGTATCTCAGTTTTGAAAGCAACACCAAATCAGGCACGCACGCCTAAGTCTAAGTATATGTTCGCAATTTCCGATGAAATTTTCCGCCATAATTCTGCCGTCTTGAGTCATCTCCATGGCCACTTCACATCCATCATCCGCTGTCTGAAGTGCGTACGAAAAAAAAAAACTGCTGACCTCATTTTTTTTTTGGCCAAATCCGTCGTTCTTTCACCCAGTTCTTTTGCAGTCTCATCATCTCAGCATCAGTGAAACTCGAAATACTGCCACACTACACCACACCACCATAGCATTCTTTGGCGAAGATGAATGAATTCGAAAGGCAGTCACAGTGTCTCTCATAATTATGTCACTTTGGATTATCCACGTAAATTTATTCCAAAACTCAAAAACGACAAAGACTTCTTCAGATATGTGGGACAAAATTTTTGTTGACAAACATAACACCGAACCACACCCTGCTCGATACGCCATCGGATCCTATCCTGTGTATAAAGGAATTAAACAACTTAAGCTGTGTGCAGTTTGCAGTGTATTTATACCGCAATTAATTTTCTTGCAAATTTTGCAGATAATTTCTGACAAGATACCAAGATAGTGGAACAACAACGTGGTTTGAAGATTAATCTCTGTGGGTGGTGGTTGGGCACTTGCACACAGGGGATACCTCAAGGGTTCTTGCTTTGTTCACGGTTTTGTTTGTACTTATCTTCATGTGGCTTGACTTTCTCATTTGTGCTTTTTTTTTTGCGCTTTCTTGAAGCCTCTGTAGGTGGTGAGTCTCTGATTTTGATGAGACGCAAATTGATGGGTAAATCCGATGATGGTAGCGATAAAATCTGAAGGAGAAGATGAAAAAAAAAAAACGATTGTATTTTTTAATAAATTTCCATCAGCAAATTAAGCAAGCAGATGAGTGGATTGTCCGCTTGAAAAGACTGTCATTACATTTTTTTTTTTTTTTTTGCAAAGAAAGCGTAAAGGAGGATAAAGTTAATGGAGGATGTGGGTGGCAAATGTGTTCGGTACTTAAAGCAGGAGATTTTGTAATAACAAAGAGTAGAATGGAAGGTAAATGAGGCATTTTATGTACAGATACTGGATTTTCGACAGCTCATTAATTACATTCGGGAGCGATTTTAACGGTTCGAGTAGTCAATATGTTTAGATTTTATGTTGATATTCAGGATAAAAATGGGAAATTAAGATCTTTAGGTTTTTCATTCCTGGTAACGCATGGCTATTACGAGTATGCCTCAACATAAAAGACGTCTTAATGACTGAAGAAGATTATGGGGGCTTAGTAGAAAATTTATTTCATTATACAATTTAATGAAACTACCACATAGCACCTATCCAGAATAAGTAAACAAAAAATACTAAAAATCATAAAAACCGGTTAAAAGAGATCACAAGAAAGTAGAATCGTATCGTTAATTCACTCCTCCACATTTTTGGAACTTTTCTCCGACCGTCCTTATTCACATTTGCTGAAGGCGACATACTGTTTTACCAGCTTGAATAGGTGGGATAAGTATTTGGATGCATTATTGCCAACAGAGGCAGACCAATCCGGCCAGTTGTGTTCCAACGAAAAAAGAAACCATTCCAATGCCGGCCTATGGATTATGGCCACTATGTTATATCAGGAATAACCAGTGGCTTTGCGCAGGGTGACATTCTATCTCCTCTGCTTTCAGTTGCATAATTTTAATAGTCCTAATGTCTATGCTCAGTCATATGCGTACGATATTCCCATACTTTCTGTTGCATCATGCTAGTTAGTGCCAATGTCCAGATGGCTATGGGTTGGTTGGTGGTTGGATTGGGTTTGGTTGGGTCCCCGCTTAGTAGGGACACACTAAGACCAAAACGAGGATAGTGATATCACTATGAAAAAACCGGATTATTAGCATCGTAGACCTACATGGAGACTTCTTAGATGGGACAGGAGACAAGGCAACCAGTTACTGTGTAAACCAATGCCTTTTATTTCGCCTAAGTCTAGTCTAGCTACAATAGATCTTTGAGATCTTTAAAGAAGTACTCGCCTAGGGAACTCAAGACCGATAGAGAAGGTTTTCTCCCTTCAGCTTCTACAGAAATACTTAGTTTGAAGAGAGCACCAAGCCTTCTGGTATGTCTGCCTACCAGACAGTGTTCTGTGAGGACGCCAACTATCTTTCTCACATTTGTCCTATTGCGGGAAATAAGTCTACTGGCTCTGGCCAGATTTATTTAGAAGAGAGACATGTGCTGATATTGTTTCACATACTGTTTGCCATTCTCATGCCTGCGGTGTTATGGCCATTTAGGATGCATGCGTGGGCCATATTTTCATATGCCAATTGCACGGATTCCCTAAGCCGTCTAATTCTGCTATAGCCGCCATCAGCTTCGCAAAGATATCAACAGGAAGAAGAGGGAGCATAGTTTCTAGTGCAGAGTGGTTCTAAGGGCGCTCGGTAAACAAACGCAGGATAACCTTTGAACCTTGAACCCCTTTGAACCAGAACCGTCGACCCGACTAGTACTCCGTGCATAAGTATGGGGTGTATATCCAATCCGGGGCTGGATACCCCAGTTTGAGTCTAAGGTCTTAATGAATAGAGGGCAATCGAAGCTTTTTTGACGCTAATTTTAGGAGAATTCGTGACAAGGATCACATCGATTACTGCCTGCCAATCGTTAGTAAAAATGTGGGATCAGATCTCTTATTAGAAATAATAAGGTTAGTTTCCATTATGTAATCAAATAGACACTCACTGCAGACCTTAAGTATATTGTCTGGATGTCAAGCACCCATTTCATCATAGGGCATATACGCTGAAGTGATCCATCCTGGTTTCTCCTTGCTGCGTTCCAAACTAACGCAAACGAAGTCAGGATCGCTGAAATTGGATAAAAGCAACAGATTAAGGTTGTTATTGGCAAGAATACAGGCCCTGAGTTTACCTAGTTCTTTAGCGAAGAAAATCGTATAATTCGTTGCACTTAATCTCGCTGTACTGTTGTCCCTTAGGACCCATGGATCCTGGATGGCAATATCTTCTCCACCTTGCAGGCGGCGCAACAAATTAGCAAAGGCTACTTTTGAGTGGTGTAGACTAAACGGTATCAACCGGAGCATTAGTGCTAGTTGATACATACGCCTCTATTACTGTGGTGTTGCAATCCTCCGAATTGGAGGATTGGTTACCACTGATCTGCTTCTCGCAAAACTTAGACAGGAACGCGTCAACCTGTTTCTCAGCTAAGCCAGAAACCAGTTTTTCGTCCCTCTCATATACCTTAAGGTAGAGTGTCTCCAGCCCATAGAAGGTCCTAAAATCTTGTGAAGCGAGGGGTCAATAGACTCCGGCTTCAATAGCAGTGAAACTAATCGCCCGGCCTAATTCGGCTCCTCAGCTTTAATAAGCTTTCAAATGTGTGTCAAAAGGCCAGGATTTTGGATCCCTATGAGCCGAAGAATGTCTTTAGGGTCACTAGGACCAAGAGGTATTCAGACTCTGGTAGGTACAGCCTTGTCGAGTTCATATAGTCAGCTGAATTGTCCTCACTACAAATGAGTAATTTGGCACCAGTCTGATGCCAGACCCCTCCTTTAAGGTCGGCGGCGCTAACGTAGGGTTAGCCAGAGAGTAGGAGAGAATGCCCAAAGACGCTTGTGCCTTCAAAAGCCTCCAGTTCTCCGCACTTATCTGTCCTTTATCGTTGCCCTGGTCAATGATCCCAAAGATCAGATGATGCTTCGAGAAAAGCTCTCGCCCAACTGGCAGGCTTCCACTCATCCTCATCTCAGTTAGCTTCTCCCTTTTTCAGGAGACGCTCTAGGACGTGCTTTGCCGATCTGTGTTCTTTGTACGCCTTCGCACTAGGATTGTGCTATTTATTAGCCGATGTACGTCCTGCTACAGCACCCAGATGGCTATAGACATGACCGATTAATGAAGAGAGTTAGCTGACGATTCACGTTGAAAATACTGAGGAGGGCAAGTCATCCCAGATTCGTACTGAGTAACTAAGGAACACACTTCTGAATTTGATGTGCGGAAGAGGCGGCCGCTCGTGGAGTTCGATCAAACTGACTTGAGCCGCAATAAATATACCTCTCCAGTCACTTCCGGGGTGGCTTCGAAGATTCTCTGGGCTGGAACTCTTCGTCCCATTCGCTCTCAATTGAACATCATTCTATGCCTTACGGGTAACGATTTTAGCCTTTTCTGAAAAGTCTTAGCTCCCCTGTTGCAGGGCCTTTGTGGAAGAAGTGGTCCACACTGTTTTTCGTTGGTATCGCCCATCTGAAGGAAGTTACAGATCTGTACGGGAACCAGGACCTAGCATCTTTTCATTTTGTGTGTGTTATATTCGTCACACGACTGAAAGGACCCTACGTGTCCGAAGAGCAATTTGTATTTCTTTTCTTCGTAAGCGGCAATACTGTTCTCCGCTCTAAACATAAGTTTCTTCTAATATTGAAATGAATGCAGAAACAATAGAGAATCGGTTAAAGCAATCTTAAAGATACATATCCCAAATCTTTGTGACATAATTTGCCCTCGTTAAGCTGCGGCCCCATACAGGTTCCTCGATTTAGTGTCTTTTCATCCACATTTTGTAATCGATCAAAAAAAATCTCAGCATAGCAGGTGGTGCATCCACATAGTTACATAATGTAATACGGACTTCAAGGCACAAGTCATGAATGTACTATACAACAATGTGAGAAAATATTACCGCGAGTTAGTGCTAATTGCCAATTACCCATTCATTAGTTTGTTTCCCACGCACACTATAATCTCTGAACATTTCATTCGAAGTTATGTCATCAAACGTCTAAAGGCACGCGAAACATTATACGCACGGATTCATTGTTGTTATGCAATCCACATGGCACAGTCTCATCTGCTCATGACTTACGGCTTTGTTACGGTTTCAAATTTCCCATGATTTTCTATCTATGTCCATCTGTCTATGCTTTCTTGATATTCATTCGTTTCGCAGACAGATGTTACGATTCCCATAGACAGAAGGGGAATTTCTATGACTAGTTCCAACGGTAGTGACTCCTATTTGGACTTCAATGGCAATTTGTCTTTAGACGGATACCAATTAAAAAAAAAAAAAATCATCTATAGTCAATTATGATACTATACCCAGTTGCGACTGTCAACAGTGTTATCGCTGGCAGTGAAATTAACTACCACTAGGGGTTAAACTTTTCGATTGATAAAGACCTCCCGAATAGCTATCTCAATTAGTCAGCGACGGCGGCGGCGGCCGTTCTCATTGGCGCCTGATATTAAGAGTAAATAAAGTACGAGTACATTATTATTATCTTCAATAAATTACCAGAGGGAAACTATATGTACATATCTATCCAAGATAACACTGTGTAAGTATACAGGCAATGAGTAACACGCCGACAAAAATAACTTTGTCAGCGCAACAAGGAGGGCTTGCCTTCAGGAATTATTCTATCAGATACTTTGTTGGAACCAATAGACCACCACCACACTACCGAACTCCGGAGAACGAAAATAGATTCATTCCTTTGTATCTATTATACGGCCGATTGAATTCTTAAAATTCGAAATTTTTATTTCGACACGTGCTGTTGGTCCATGCGATACGAGTTGGTATGGTTTGTCTGAGGTGATGATGCTCCTGCAGAGAAGGAGATTTCGACGCAAATTCCAAAACAGATGCATCCGAAGGATGATGTCATGGGTAGTGGAATTCACATTACAAACAATGTATTGAAGTATCTTCGACACTTTCGTTGTTTTGTTTTTATATTCCCGTGGGAGTTTCGGGAGTGAATACACTTTTTGGTATGTTTTAATGCGGGTAGATACATTTTCTTCTTTAATTGTTGCTGGCGCTCGCTGGTTATTTCAATCTATTCCCTGTGTGCAAAGAAATTAACGTTCTGTCGAGAGATGGGGTTGTTGAGAGAAATTGTTGGCAATTTGTTTTGTACCATTGGAGATGGTTTTTATTTCGAAAGGAAGGAATTTGTCGTCTACTATTCTAGATCTTAAATTAGACATCCCGTTCCGGAGATATAAAAAGTAAACAGCTCATGAGGGAAGAACGTGCTGAGGGTTTTGATTAAAAATGTAAAACATTATTTTCATGTTATGACGCAGGGGTGTTGACATGGATACTAGAGACTTGAGGAGGAGGAGGAGGACGCGGCTGGAATCTATGTTGTTTTACAACTTGAGGTGTGATTTTTTTTAGTATTTTTGTGTGAAAGTGATGTTAACAGGAATTTTTTCTAGTTAGGATACGTTACCCTTTCTCTTTAATGCTTCTGGGAAAAAATTTTAATATCCGTTGTTGTTTGATAAGCTGATCTATGGGTATAGAAATGTAGAAAAAAATGTTCGCTTTCTCTTGTGATATGTACATATATGCTTTCATAGGGACTTATGTGAAGTAAAATTAAAGATCATTTATTCAGGGGTACTTTGAACGTCTTGATGGTTAATGTAGGACCTTTCAACTTGCTAATATTATTGAGATCATTGAGAATGTTTCTTCAAAGTTTATAGTTGCTTGGTACTTGGTATTGGTAATAGAATAGTTTAAATTGCAGTCCTAAATGGTACTAGCTGTCATTGGTTTACACCAACCAACATGTCCTTGATGGCAAAGACACACTTGCTTGTACAAACCAGTCGTTCATGTTTAGCACCTTCACCGGAGACAACACTTTCATATCCCAAGTTGCGTAGACCAACCAGATTACTATCTGTGTATTTCTAGTAAAAGTGCTAGCCATTGTCGAGACGATTTCGTAGGAGGAAATGTCGACAATTATATAGATAGACTAGGAGTAATCAAACACATCTATAAGCCGTTGAGTAGGTTTATCTTTTAAGGCAGGTAACCTAACCTAACCTATGTATCTGAAAACTGAATCTGTCAATCGTCGACAGTTCTATTCTACCCTCTTGGTTCTTTTAATATTCTGTATAGATTTATACTTTTGAAAAGCAATGTGGTACAAAAATATCGGGTGTTCATTCGGACTCGGACCCGCCTAAGCAAGGGTAATAACTCCACTTTGAGGGAAACCTTTGTCAGCTCAGAAACTGATTTTGTGCCTACTTTGTGCAAATTGTATTATAAGTTTTATCCCGTTCCACATATGTAGTTCAATCTTGCCTGAGGTTTGACCCACTGCCAAGGAGATGACCCACTAAAATGATGACATATTCTAAGGAGCGTGGATAGTTCACTTTACAGTTTGGTAAGCATGCATGGTTGCGCCAGGTAGATGGGGAATCTTCTAAATATGTCGAGAGCCAGCGCCAGTAGCATGCACGACTCATACATATATGTACCTGATCCTGACATAGTGTGTAGTATTAAACCTCACCCATGCACACAGATTTCAACAATTCACCCCATAGTACTGCCATTAAGTATTACTTCGTGGGGTTGGTTAGCAAATCATGCTATGAGTCTTGTATCAGCATTCCGGCAGGATGGAGATATGTCATGTCCAAATCGGTGGAGATACTTACGGTAACTGCCATAACCAGACAGGAACTGCGTAGGATGATAGTTGCAGTCCTCAGGCTTTGAGTGGCGCTGTCGGTTTGTAGGTCCATCTGCCTATTGTTGATGCTGCCTTTTCTCCATTTTAATCATCTTGATGGCCACTGGGGTCTCAGGGTTCTTCTATCGTATATCCTCAGCATCTTATCTGCAAGGATGAGTCGCTGATTGTGCGCAGCGCGCACAGTCTGTATGGTGACGATAATCTCCTTTTGGTCTTCTTCCTCCTTAGTGCATGCGTCCAGACTGGGCGGCATATAACAAAACTGAGGTCATAACTCTTGAGAGTAGAATCCTTCTGGCATACCCAAGTCCACCAATATTAGGCAGTATTTGCACGAGATCTCTGAACTGCGGTTTGTTGTCCAGCATTACTCCAAGGTGTGTAATGATTTCTTTTGAGGTGATTGTTTGGTTACCAGCCTGAAAATTTGCGAATTCAACTTTTTTCCAACTGGTTATGAGGAGGGCTTCTAGTTTACGTTCGGCCAGTTCCAGTCCGGCGGATACCAGCCAGTCTTTTATTCGAGCAATTGCTTCCTTTGAAGCTGATTTTACTGCACTGATCTGTTTAGTTACTGTCACGATGGTACATTGCCGTCGGATTTAATTATCTTTACTCCGTCAGGTAGTTTTAATCGACAGTAGCGGCCCTAAGACCGATCCTTGTGGGACTCCTACAGTGACATTGTAGTATTTTACCCCATCTGTACTGTACCTCCTGTTCTTGAAGTAGTTGGTCACTATACGCAGTAAGAAATATGGCGTATCCATCCTGGCAAATGATCTTCTAATGAACGACCAGTTAGTAGAGTTAAATGAGTTTTTAAGTTCCAGCGTCACTACTGCACAGTACTTCTTTGTACCGTAGAACCATCTTTCTCCATCATCGATATTGACTACTGTGACATCGACAGTAGATCGTACTTTTTTAAACGCTAAATTGATGACCTGAAAGATCTCCTTTCTCTTCTGCTACTGCTAATCTAATCTAAACTATTTTCTTAAGGTTCTTTCCCATGGTATCCATATTATATAAGCATATACCATCATCATATTGGTCGATAAGATGATGGTTCTCTTGGAGGTAGGGAGTAGGATCAAATATTGTGTTTTTCTTTTTTCAGGAAAGGTTCCTTCTTTGAGACACTTCTAGATTGTCGTTATGAAAAGGTCTGGTCTGTTTTCCACAGGCGCCTTATTCGAGATCCCGTCGGGTTCGGGGGCATTGTTATCGTATATCTTGTTGCACGCCCTTAGCAACTCCTCCAAAGTAATAAGTTAGTCTTCGGGGATAAAGATGCTCCACTACGGATGTCAACATTATTAGACATGTTATTGGAGGCGTCCTCGAGCCCTTTAGTTTCGTCATCACCATATGCCGACTCCCATGGATTAATGTCGGCAGAGACGTTTAAAGCATGCAGTCTTGCTCTCTTTGATGGCTCTATTTAAATTTTGTTTCGCCTGTCTAAGGGTCTCCAGATGTTGTTGGAAGTCTCCTCTCCCTCTTGTTTGCTGGACTTCATGCGCCGCTTGTAGGCATTTTGCGCAAAGTGACCTTATATTTTCGTTCCACCAATAACACGGTGATGCCTTCCTGTTGTTTTTCCTTCTAGGCATTAATGCATCGCATGCTGTTGTGACGGTGCCGGTGAAGCAATGCGCGAGGGTCTCCGATGTTCCATGTAGAGTTAGATCTTTATTCAACATCTCTTCGAACGCATCCTTATCGAAAGATCTGTCATTCCATTTTGGACCCGTTAAAAATTTGGGTGTCGGACTGGTTTCTTTCCTTCGATTTCAAATATTATCACCTATTATCACCTCCACTTAATCGTTTTGAGGATGGAGTCACTCACGAGGGTGATGTCGATAATGGAGTTGGTTGTCCAACAGTTCTTGGTATTCGCTGGCCGTCAAGCTGGGTCTTGCATAGCTAACTATAGAAATGAATCCTATTTATTTTTGCCCGCACGAAGCCTTCTGTTTGGTCGTTATTTTCTTGGAATGCATGACGCCCACATATCCATATTGCCGCTTGTTTTGCTTCGCTTGTCATAGATTCAGTTACTATTCTGGTCGAGACATTTATAAGGCCATTTGCGCTAGGATGTCTCAACTGTTTCAAGCCGTTTCTGCTTTTGTTTTCGTTTTCTCGCTGGAGGGAGTTCTTGTTTCCGCTTCGGATCCGGGGCTTCGTTTCCTGGAGCTTGTCTTTTCTTCGTCTCCGGACTCGGTTTTAGCCAAGGAGAGGTCCGAATCACCTCATTTGTTTTCGCATCGTGTTGCTCGATTGCATAAGGGAGATAGACTTACATACTTATATGTATGTTTTAGATATGATTTTGGCTGTAAAACAACTTCCTACGCCCCTAAAAGGATGAAACGATCATAAAATGTCCTTGTACTTAATTCCATTACTTTACATCAAAACTCAATGAAATTAATTTTCCCAATCAAATCCATTCCATCTAAAAGTACTGGCTTCGTAAATGCGCCCCAACCGCATGCCCCCTGGTCGGTTGTGGTAAAGTGACCAACCTCTAACCTAAATCTAATCGCAGTTAATCTACACTGCACCTTTGATGGCAACATCAACATCTGTTAGCCATAGTTTGACCCTCTCCACGACATACCGTCGCCACACTGGTTACAACTCAAAGCAAATACTAAATCACATCGATCAATGAACCCCCCTGCCCACTAGGAATGGGTGTGTGCAGCACCGTGTAATCTAAACACTGACGGCATTCATAGTCACATAATGGACGGGCCTGCCACCCAATAAGTTCATAGGCATGTTGCCCAGAACACCACCAAACCGAGCCGAGTAATCAAATATTCCTCAGCCCTCTACGGCGTAAACTGATTAATTGCCGTGCACAACAGAAAGGAAGGAAACCATTTCCCGCGGGCTTATGTGTCGGCCCTGCGTTCTTATTCGGTGCTCGATGCAATCACTGATTATGGAAACATGGGAAACTGTTATGAAAAATTGGTGCGGGCTAACACTGATACAATAGAATGCGTGTTGCAACGGTAGATGACGATTATTTTATCTCCGATGACGTCAGTATGTTGTTAAATCGATTTATTTTTTTTGTGTGTTCTATTGTCCTGGGCTGTCATTCAGGCAACTAGGCCAGGTCTACCTTCGACATTGAGGACGAGAGAGAGAAAAGGAGCAGAAAAAAAAATTTAAAACAACTGCACTCGAGCGTGTATGTCAAGAGTGTGGTGCTCTCGATGACATGACGCGTGCTGTCATAACGTCAGTTGAACGTAAAAATCTGTTCACGTTAATATGTCAATCACGTTGTGTCGATTACGTGTTATGTATGTTTTTTCGTTTTTTTTTTTGTCGAACAAGAAAATATGTCTCCATTCGGTCGCTTAATTACTTTATAATCGATTGAGTGATTAAACAAAACGGGGTGACATAAAAAGTGTACCGGTTGATTAGAGTGCACTGGTTTCCGGTTTTGAATCGGAATTTTTTTTTTTCTTTTTTTCTTGCTGAATAATGGATGAGTGGAAATGGGAAGGGGGAGTCGTTGTTTTTATTTTTTTTGCTTTTGAATTTAATTTAATCGATTTTTCTGGGAAAAAAATGGTTGGGTTGGGTGCTTGAAGTTCCTCGGTTCATTGCACGATGCCGAGACAACGATTGAGTCACATATGCTGCAGACTCTCTTGCACTCTTGTAGATGAAAATCAACAGAAGATTTCCGCATTCACAGCTGGAAATGGAATGCGACAATCGTCCTCTTATGGCTTTGTCAGCCACGCCTACACAATATTGTTGTTTTGTTCGGTTCTCCAGTGTACCGTGTATGTTTGTGTATAGAATTTTTCCTTTTATTTCCATTGCAGATGAATTTTTGTACCGTTCTTGTTAAGTGCTACAACCTGCAAGTGACGAATTTATTTTCGAAACATTTTGTGGAGAGATTTCTTCTGCATAATGGTGTTTTTTTTTTTTTTTATTCACCGAAGCATTGTTGCATTTATAAATCTGTCAAATTCATTCGGTGGAAATTGTTTAAGGGTAGGCAGGCACGTACTAGTGAGTAGTAGGTATGAACTATTCTTTTTGAAGTGTTAAAGCGCTTTGGGTGGTGAAATTTTGAGGTTTTATCTCGAATATTGATGCAATTTTTTGTTATAGTTACTCATGGATACATACGAAGGTGAATGCCTCGGGCAATATCACAATTACTGATTACACATAAGGTATCTGAATCGTTATGGTGTTTGGTGTTTGGTGTTTGGTGTTTGAGGGAGAGTAAGAACTTACTTATGTACTTCCATAGGTGGCGCTACAGTTCGGAGTGAATCTCGGCTTAAAAGAGTAAAAACTGGGGCCTATTTCATAAAACTACAAGTGTTGTACTTGTTAACTTGTAACTACAAGCACAAATAAAGTATGGAGTTGTAATTTTGTGTTCCGATCAAAATGCTACCAGTCTACAAGTCTGTAACTTCAAGTGAAAAGTTATTTGCAAAGAACTACGAGTCTACGGCTATACTTCACAGTTAAGCGATCTAAGCATTTCCCGTTCTTCTTCTTTCTTTCTTTCTTTGTGACATTGAATTTACTTAAACCACTATCATCACTGCTTGAGATCATTTTTATTTTAGAATTCTTAACCCCACGTTGTTTTAGCACTAAATTCTAACCGCGAATAAGCCCAATTTTTCCAGTACGTTATTTTATTAGTCTCATACTCTTGTAAGAAATTCACTTGTAGTTACAAGTCCTACTTACTTAGGTGGCGCTACAGTTCGGGGTAAACCTGGGCCTCAACTAACAAGCCTCTCCAGTTAGCCCGGTCCTTAGCTAACTGCCTCCAGTTGCGCACTCCAAGCTTGTTCAGGTCCCCTTCAACTTGTGCGCGCCACCTAAGGCGAGGTCTTCCTCTGCTGCGTTGTCCCTCCGGGTGTGATTCGAAGACTCTTCGGGCCGGAGCACTGGTGTCCATTCGCTCTACATGTCCTAGCCATCTCAAACGACTAATGCGCAGTTTTTTGACTAGGTCGATGTCGCTGTACAGCTCGTATAGTTCGTCGTTGAATCTTCTCCTCCAAAGCCCGTCAACGCAAACGGGACCGAATATTTTGCGAAGAATTTTTCTCTCGAAACGACCGAGGATATCTTCATCCGCTTTTGATAAAGTCCAAGCTTCAGCGCCATAAAGCAGGACTGGGATGATCAAGGTCTTATATAGAGTCTCCTTAGTTGTTCGGGATAGGGCCTTACTACTCAATTGCCTTCTCAGCCCAAAGAAACAGCGATTGGCAAGAGTTATTCTTCGTTTTATTTCTGCTGAGGTGTTATTTTCAGAATTGATAGCAGAGCCGAGGTAGACAAAGTCCCTTACTACCTCAAAGTTATAGCTGTCGATTGTGACGTTCTGTCCAATTCGTCGATGTTGCGTGTCCCTTTTGGTTGACAGCATATACTTGGTTTTGCCCTCGTTTACCGTTAAACCCATTTTGGCCGCTTCTGTTCCAATACTAGCGAACGCACCGGTGACAGCCCGCTGTGTTCTTCCAATAATGTCAATATCGTCGGCATACGCTAGTAGTTGCACAGACTTTTGAAAGATTGTGCCTCCGGTGTTGGCTTGTGAGTTTCGCACAATTCTTTCAAGAACGATGTTAAAAAAATCACATGACAGCGCATCACCTTGTCTAAAACCTTTTTTGACATCAAAGGTCTCGGTGAGATCGTTACCGACCTTGATGGAGCAGCGAGAATTCTCCATCGTCATTCTGCACAATCTGACGAGTTTGGCAGGGATGCCAAAACTAGACATGGCTCTGTATAACTCGTCTCTATAAATGCTGTCATATGCGGTCTTGAAATCGATAAAAAGATGGTGGGTATCGATTTGGACTTCTTGGGTTTTTTCCAGGATCTGTCGAAGTGTGAAGATTTGATCGATTGTGGACTTTCCTGGTCTGAAACCACACTGATAGGGCCCAATCAGGTTGTTGACGAAGGGTTTCAGACGTTCACACAATATGGCAGATAGGATCTTATACGCAATGTTGAGGAGACTGATACCTCTGTAATTGGCGCAATTGAGGGGATCTCCTTTCTTGTGGATTGGGCAAACGGTGCTGAGATTCCATTCATCAGGCAAGTCAGTTACAAGTCCGTCGCTAATAATTTTTTGCGCAAATACTTTTATGAAACAGAAGCTCGCCGCAGTTGTAAATTCACTTGTAGTTATAGGCCTGGCATACTTGTAGTTATTAGTGAATTGGCATTCTTTATGAAACAAAAATTTGCACACAATTTACAAGTTACAAGTGAATTCACAAATAATTATTAGTGTTGTAGTTTTATGAAATAGGCCTCTGGTATCTGTTAACGTATGGTTGATGAAGTAAAGGACAGTGTTGGAGTCGATCGTTATATTACTTAATCTTGCTCCCTGAGTCTATATAATACTTACATATATACATAACTAATTCATTTGAAATTTGATATTTATTGGAAAGAACACTTGATTGATTGCACTAGATACCAAGTCCATGGGGGTTTATGGGGACTTCCCCAAATTTCGATTCATTATTAGATTTTGTACATGAACAACTCTCATATTGACGTCAGAAGCATATAGTCCGAAACGTCGTGCAGGTAATCGTGTAGTTCACACATTACATTAAAAAAATTTGTCATTCGAATGTTATTGAACGAAAGAAAACAAAAACGCTTCAGAGTTACATACCAGTCTTGGACTTAAGTTGGTCATTATTCAAAATGAGCGGCATGGCTCAGTGGTGAGTGCATCGGACTACTAAGCGGGAGGTTTGAAGTTTGACTCCTACCCCAGACTCTCGTGAGCACTTGACAAACATCCGAGAGTATAACTGTCATGATAAAACTTCTCAAGCAATAATGGCATTCCAATAGCAACAGGAAACCTTTCCGTTTGTGTGAAGAATATATCAAGGGCTTGGGTGCCATGTCGGGCCAAATATTAATGTTGTGTATGGTATAGTAATAGAAAGAGTACAGCAGATGAACTCTCTCTTTATACTGTCGATGATCTTCTCGAAGTCGATAAAAAGTTGATGAAGTAAAGTTCTATACCCGACGTCTTGCTCTATGAATATCCATCCGTAAGGTAGTCAACGCAGAATTAACCCAAGTGGAAGCCTGTTTGTTCGACTTTGAAAATGGAATCAAGATGTTATTTTATTCGATGCAGCATTGCTTTATCTATTATTTTGAACATTTAGCTGTTTGTTTGAAAGTTTTAAGATCATTCACTACTGCCATCTTTTGAGAAAATTTCGCGTTCCCTTAGTGGCTTGGGAAAGCTATACGAGAATGCCACCAAGTCCCACCGGTTTATTTTTCTTGATTGCTTTGCTGTTGTCGCGGCTATGATATCCAATTTACTAAGCGGACCGGAGCGAATTCTAAACGACTTGTGCCGAATTGTTGCCTCCACGATGTCATTCGAAGTCAGTAACGAACCGTTCAGACTGATTACAGTGGAGTGTTGCTTGGTGCTCTGATGATCTACTAGTTCCTTGGAAACTCTATAAACGGTCCTTCTCTCATAATCTATTTGTTGCTTTCTCAGTTTGTTAATCTACGATGAACTTCTTTCCGGTTTATGAATAACCACGCTGTTGTGGCAATGGGTTCGGCTATAAAATAAAAGGTTTTGCTTTCAAATTCCAGTCATACCCATTTAATTTGTAAAATTAAATTGACATCTCCGAAACTCCACTTATGTAGATCGAAAAGGTGATGAAACTAAGAGCTAAATATAAAAAAATTCCCTGCCCAGTGCGGACACCACCCTTGGAGTACACTCTGAAATCCAATGACACCTGAGTTTCAAACCGATACACCACACGATCTATTCTATCTTCACTCCTCACTTCCGATTTATGCTATAAGGGAGTGTATACTTGTAGGCGTAAGACAAAAAATCAACCAATCGGGCTGGATCTTGACATCATAAGGGTACATAGTCATAACCCCTTGAGCGCAAGGACATTATAAAAATAATCCTAGCAACAGGATCGACTGTTTTACTGCCGTGACAGCTGCGAATTGGGCTATAAGTGAAAAATGCTCCTTGACCTGTCTCCAGATCTCTCGTGATAGCCATGTTTCTGCCTTGAACTGTCAAACTGCTCTGCTCCAGCTGTTTTTCACAGGTTTCCAATACTTGTCTATATTCAGTTGAGCTTCTTTGATGAGATAGTTCGCAATTGTTGTTGTGCTGAAGAGGCTTTGTTTTTTTATCACATGTCTATGAGTACCTTGGCATTGAAGTCTCTCATAAGATATAATGAGTTTGTACCCATTTGGTGTTAGATTCTGAACAGTCATTGGCTAACTATAAAAGATGTCCTTTTCTTCTTCTGTAGCGTGAACTACGTGAACTTCCAGGAACTACTTTTAGAGAAAACTTTCTCTACTCTGCGCGTTATATCTACTCATAGCACCGCACTATTTTATTAAATGGAAGCAAGACGAATAACAATAGCGAAAACAAAGGCCACAAGCAAAGGAATAACATTTTTTCCTTCCGATATTGTGTCTTATACATATTTTGTATCTCACCCCAATCTGATAGTAATCCAAGTCGTATTTCAAATACAATACCATGACATGTTTCACATGCCAGTATAGTTACAAAGCGTTAACTCAATTTACAGTCTATACATAACTGGAATTCATTTATTAATGTTCAAATTCGACCCGATATTGTGGGGTAATGACCAATATAATTTAACGTTCTAATTAAATGATAATTACATGTTGCACACACCATATCCACACATGCACGAACTTGCCGGCCATTTACATGTCATTAGACGGAAATTTGAATAAGCAATTGGTATTTGCCAAAACCCACTCATAAATATTGCTCTGTGTTTAGATAAACGTGTGGCAGATACAATGAAAACTTTTTTTTTACTCCTGAAATACCTACCGTAAAGGAAAAAGTCTAGATATGCATCTACGCATGAAATGTCCAATTAAAATTCCCCTCTGGAGCTGTATGAAATACCAGGATACCACTATAAACTGGCTAAGGCGCACACCTCTAAATTAAGTCGTACGAATGTGTCTCGAAGCAAAACCGAACCGAAACAGGAGAAGAGTGGTTTTTATTTTCTTCTTCTCCCTGTGGGGCGATTATAAAACATGGAAAAGGTAGCCATAAGCCAAATACGACGATAGGCGACACCGAACCCACACCTTAGAATTGCTCCGGAACATGAAATTGATTTTTTATAGTTTTTGCTTCTGCCCACTAACGATTTTTGGTTTCGTTTTGAGTGTACAGTGTGTGATGGAAGTTAGGATACAGGGGAGTCTTATAGTTGATTTTTAGGAGATGTTGTGATTTCTGAAGTGGTTTTCTTGGATGACATTGTGCCTTTTTGTTATGAATTATTTTCTCCTTTTTGATCTGTTCTTTTTTGGTGGCTTGCTTCTTCCTTTCTATTCTAATTATTGTATCTTTTAAGTTTAATTGGCAAGTTATAGGCCAGGTAGACTTAATTTGTTTGATAATGTAGAATATTGCACGAGTGGTTGTTTTTAATCTACGCCTAAGAGTATGCACTCTTTTGCATGACGTAAGTTAGAAATGAGGTGAACGTGCAGTGGGTCGAAATTCAACACCTCATGAGTAGGGTCACAGTTTTGAGCCACAATTTTGTATTCGGTTTAGTTTTATTCCAATATTAGAAAAAATAGGATTAATATGCCATCCACTTTCATCCATACTATAATCAGACTTCTTATGTATTAATTAGATCATTGAAGGAACTTTCGCAGCAAATGAATACCCATTTGCTCCCGATTATAACAAAATCAAGACAAGTACCTACACTCTTTCTGATCATCTGTTTGGTATTACTTGGGACCGTTTATTTAGCGTTTTAAAGCTTTAAATTGGGTAATGAAGAGAAAGGGTATAGAAAGGACTCAAACTTCTTATAGCTAACCAAATTTATTATTGGAATATTCGGAGTTGCTAACCTCATCTCGGACGCTTAGCTGGTTGTGTATCACCATTGTGAAGCCCTTATTCCTTTAAAATAGCTGCAGCTTATTTCAACCCGAGCCCAGCCAAAAATGAACTCTATACATCTATCAGCAGCTAGAAGGTTTTTAAGGTTCTGAACTATTATATTATAGTAACTAACTCAGAGTTAGTAGGAATCGAGAAGCGGCAATCTAAATGAACAACCGAGACTATGACTGAATACTAAGTACCTGCCATGGACCACACTTTACAATTATCAAGGTCTCCCCCTTATGAATGTTTTTATTAGTTTTGTGGAAAAATTACTGAATTTAATGATTAATTCACTAGCACCACCAATAGACAGTGTCTTTGCTTGAATGTAACCGCAATGGTTAGAACCTTATTCCTCATCTACTTGTATAATAGGAACAGCCTTAAGACCTTCTGAGCAATAATACTCTATATCGGATTAAACGACTGAAAGCAGAGAGCTTTGGTTTCTGCCCTCGTTTTTGAAAATCATTTTCTTATATAATAGTTGTCCTTACGCACTACTTCTTTAAAATACAATTAACAGATTGTCGATACTTAGAATAGGCTGCCGATTATAAGTTAGATAAGGTTAAGGGTAGTAGGATGTGCTATCCAAACATCCCATTTATTCCGAGACTTTAGAGTGAATCATTGTGCCTGATCGTGAATCAAGGTTGGCTAGAGTTTCAAACCAATGGAAGTCTAGAGCGTAAAAGTATTGTTCTTGTAAAATGGGGGAGTTATATCGTACAGTAAGGCTCTATCCCGATATTCAAAAAAATAAAATGTAGAAAACAACTACTAATTGGTAGCTTCACGAATTGTTTAGCTTTAGGGCCCTTATTTCACGTAAAACTTGACCAATATTGTTCTGGAGTGTCTAAATCGTCTCTGAATTGTTCGCATATCATCGATCTTTAATGACACTCCACAAAAAAAAGTCCTACGACGTCAAATTGCAACTCCGTGCCGGTCAAGCAACATCACCAAAATGACTGATTACACGATTATTTAACTTAGTGTGCAATAAATCGATTATTGGATGAGTTTTGTGGTACGTAGCCTTACCTTGCTGGAACTATAGCTAGCCAAAGTCCAAATCCTCAGTTTCGGACCATAAAACATCGGTTATCATGCTTTGGTAGCGCTCTCCATTGACTGTAACGTTTCTTTTATTGTCGTCTTGAAAGAAAAGTGCGCCAATAATGCCGCCACTCCAAAAACCACACCAAACAGTCACAACATTCTCCGTTGAGTGCACAGGATGAGCATGTATGTTGGCTTATCGATCAGCAAATCAGCCTCATGAACTTTCATCATAAATTTGGATACACCAGGGGCCTATTTCATAAAACTACAACACTAATAATTATTTGTGAATTCACTTGTAACTTGAAAAATTTTGTGCAAATTTTTGTTTCATAAAGAGTGCCAATTCACTAATAACTGCAAGTATGCCAGGCCTGTAACTACAAGTGAATTTACAACTGCGGCGAGCTTTTCTGTTTCATGGAAGTATTTGCGCAAAAAATTATTAGCGACGGACTCGTAACTACAAGTGAATTTCTTACAAGAGTAGAGAGACTAATAAAATCACGTACTGTGATCGCTTAACTGTGAAGTATAGCCGCAGACTTGTAGTTCTTCGCAAATAATTTTTAACTTGTAGTTACAGACTTGTAGACTTGTAGCATTTTGATCGCTACACTCATAATTTGAATTTGCGCTACAAGTGCTGAAATATGTTTAGGGAACACAAAATTACAACTCCATACTTTATTTGTGCTTACAGTTACAAGTTTACAAAGTACAACACTTGTAGTTTTATAAAATAGGCCCCAGGTGCAGTTGGTGCATTATTTCGTCTGAAATTTCTTTCCAAAATTCGCACTGGTTCGGCAACACAGCATTCAATTTGAAATTAACTTTGCAATATTTCCCAACGTTGCTCAAGCGTAAATCGATCGCCAAAAAAATTAAATACTGAGTTTCTGTCAAGTTTTTTTAACGCATAAGTGTTGTCAGTGTCAAAATAACATGTGATACAAATAGAAACCAACAGATGGCCTACCTTTTAGTAGCGCTTAAAAACTGATCGTAACAAAAGCCCACGACAAATGTCATAGTCACAGCTTCCCCAACATTAAAAAAAAAGAATTTAACTTGTAAAAAAAATCTCTGTAACAAATCTTCCTTGCCATACTGTACGATAATCACCTATAAGTTACTCCCAACATAACTACATGGCACACAAACTGGGTCTATAAGGTGACACACTCACCGGAATCGCAATAATTGTGCGAACTTCCTGTCCACCTCTCCATTCAAACTCCTATATATGCCAACCTTTTATGGCGTCGGAATTGAAAACCATAATTTATAGTGGGCGTGGATGAAGGTTCAACAATATGTATAACATACACACATACGCCGCTGCATGTGTATGTGACTATTTCCAATTAATTTATGAAAACGTTTTAATATTTAATGAACAAGAAAATCGTTCAAGACGAGGGCATGATTCGTCGCTGAAGACACCTGTCGCCTACTTTATGACAACGCCTACATCCT
Organism: Xylota sylvarum; assembly: GCA_905220385.1. NCBI lineage: Eukaryota > Metazoa > Arthropoda > Insecta > Diptera > Syrphidae > Xylota > Xylota sylvarum. Next base: position 127,629,653 of record LR999957.1, read on the forward strand.
TGTGTCAATTTAAAGCGGTGATGACGGTTACCTAGATTTTTATGGTTCGCTACACCAGTAAAAGGTGAAACTTTCGCACTTTGTACTTGTTATATGGATTTCGAGATTTCTTTTTTTTTTTATCTGTCTCCGTTCTGGTTTCCAGCGACAAAAGGAAATGATTACATCACTTTGTCCAATACTCCATGTGTTACAGCTGAAAGTTGAACTAACCCAAATGGACTCTGTACTCACATTGTTTTACGGAAATGTCACAAATGTTGTTTGACACTTGTGATGGTTCCCTGAGTTGTATAAAGTATTTTTTTTTTTTTCGATCAACTTTTGTAGACAATTTAATTGGAAAACTTTTCAAATTGATGGAATTTTCGAAACACTTTTATGCGGTGCGGTAGTATTGGGAAAAAAATTTCATTTTATTTGACATCTATTACGATGATTTGGTTTGTTGAAAGTTTTATCAAATCAGAGGTTATCCATTACTGACATCCCTATGTCAAAGAATTCGGTTTCAGAAGACAATATTGACTAATTAAATTAACCAATAAATAGATATATCATCTCTATATCCCCAGGATCAGATACTTGCCTCGGGATAGTCGTAGGATTAATTTCTTCGAACTGAAATGGCTTTTATGGCTCAAAGACAAATGCCAGGGATGGAGGTGAGGTTAAATGCCAATGTCACTCTCTTTCTCTCTATCGGATCGGATAAAAATTTATTTTATTACTTCTTGGCACGTTCTCTATCATGTTCAAGTAGGCTCTGGGTGGAATGTAAATATGTGTAAAAACAGAAGGACAAGCTTGTAGACGATTATGTAGAAATATCTATTTTACTTTGCTGTATTTTATTTATTTTTATGGCTCCTACATGTACCTAATGGTTGAGTGAATGATTGGATGGAATGGTCTTAAGTGTAGGTATTAAGTATCTTATTAGCGGCGGCGTTTTATGATAAAGCATTGTCGGATGTAGTTTATGGCATAGATCTTATGCGCCGGTAGTAAATTTCCATAATCATTTTAACAGGCTTTAACTAGAGTCTGCTTAAGGCGTTCCTAAATTGAAATTTTATGAGGAAACCATTGGTAATCTTTGGCATAAGATATACATACATAATGATGTTCAAGATCAAAGAGAACACCCAGTGGCTACAAACCGGACTTCATAGCTGTAGATCAAGCCATCAGTTTCGACAAGAAATTCAAATTAATTTTGGTTTATGGACTGTGTATTAAAAGGAAAATAATTACGACAGCAATTCAGTAAACGCAAGCAACTTATTTATTACCAACACTGTGCATGATAGTATCTACTTGTGGGTAGGCTATAAAATGTAATTAGGTCACTGACTCTCGACATAATAGGTTGACAGGACGAAAAGGCATTTAACAAGTTCCACCCATTAAATAAATTTGCACCAATAAGTGCAATTAACTGAGATGAATTAATTATACCATGTCCCACAAGGATATATGTATTCATTTTATTCGAGAACTTGTAGCTTCCTTGTATATAAGGAATGACCATGAGTTGACCATTGTAGTACCAGGAAGCAATATCCAGTATTACCCATTTTATTGGAATTTCTTCGACTTTCGGAGAAAGCTGAGAATGCACTTCAGTGATGAGCTTACAGTATCAGCACTCACCACATCAGTGCCGAAGATTTGCCACCTGATCCGAGCAAAGGCAGGGCAATAACAAAGGAAATCATCCGAAGTGTCGTCGCCTTCTCCACAAGTGTCGCAGACAGAAGTGTCTCTTAAGCTTAGCACACTAAGATCTTTAGCAAAAGGAAAGTGTCCCGTAAGAACGCCAATAAGTTGTCTGCAGTTTTTTCTGCTGAGAGACAGCAAGAATGCCGCTGATTTCTTACAGACGTTCGGGAGTATACGTTTAGTCTGCCTGCATCCTGGAGAGCCGTGTCACACACAATTGTGCTCGTAGGAGACCCAATCGTCAATAGAGCCCCTGACCGAGGACGCGGGAAGTCCCAACGCAGGTTCAGGTCCTGAGAAATCATCCTCTGAGCCTAGCTTAGCAATCTCTTCCGAGATCTAATTGCCCGCAATCCCAGTGTGACCTGGGACCCAGACAAGAGTCAATGAGTTCAGCCTTGTGACCGAATTCAAAGAATTCTTGCATTCTCGAACTGTTTTGGAACGGGTTACAGGGTTAAATAAGGCCTTAAGCGCAGCCTGACTGTCACTACAGACGCAGATACTCCCTTAACAATATAGTGGGCAGCCATTGGGATAGCATAGATCTTCGCTTAGAAAACAGAGGTATGCTTGCCCAACGAATAGTGAAGTCTAGTGTTGTCGGTCTCCACGAAGACACCAGCACCGGCCCCTTGACTAATCAGCCCAGTCCAGGCTCAGACTCTGGCCGAAGTCAGTCCTGAATGGAAGGAAAGTCAACTCGAAATTAACACAGCAGCCGAAGTTCCGGTGTCATTGCATCAGATGGAATATCCTTGGAACTAGGGTCGTAGGATAAGTGTCGCGTAAGGTCATCGAAACTTTAGTGCGGATGATACCAAAGCCACCCCGTCTAAGACGATAAACTGCTTTGATAGTACAGCCCATGATAAAAGTATCAAGTAGAGGTAAATCAAGCAGAGCATCTAGAGCAGAGCCAGGCGTACTCGGGAAAGCTCCCGTGCAGCCGAGACAGTTCTTTGGAATTTGGTGCAGAAGGCATTCACATACTAACGCGAAAGCCCAGTCCACCAAACAACCGAGGCATAAGCTAGTAAAGGTCTTACCATAGCCGTATAGACCCAGAGAACCTTTTTCGGTGATAAGCCCCGTGTCTTGCCAAAAGCACCCTTGCACTGGTAGAAAACTGAGAGCGCCTTGGATGTCTTCGGCTTGACATGCTTTGCCCAAGGAAGTTTCTTATCCAGGATCACTCCCAGATTTTTCGCTTCATCGGAGATCTGGATGGCGACGCCTTTTAGCACTGGCTGAGTCATACCGGTCACAATCCTCCTTCTCGTAAAGAGAACAACCTCAGTTTTCAAAGGATTGACCGAAAGCCCATTCCTAGTGCACCATTCAACGACCAAGTCTAAGGCTATCTGCGCGTTAGCACAGACAGTCTGTATGCATGACCCGACAGAAAGTATGGCAACATCATCCGCGTATGCCTGAGCGTAGACGTTTGAACTATTGAGAGTATGCAAAAGAGAGTCAACTACCATGCACCAAAGCAGTGGAGACAGAACGCCACCTTGAGTGCAGCCTCTGTTTACACCTGCCATAACATGGCGGCCATAGTCCGCATCTACAACCAAAGTTCTATTCATCAGCATTGCCCTAATATTGCATATATGTACGTACTTCAATAGCATGTAAAGGGCCAGCCAACAAGAGTCATTTTAAATCAATAGAAAGTGGGTGTGGGCGCCGTGGCTCAAGTGGTTAGTGCGTTGGACTATGGAGCGAGGGGTTCCAGGTTCAATCCCCAAACAACACCTAAAATTTCTTTCACGGCCCCACCTCTCGCGAGTGTCTGACAAACATCCGAGAGTAAAACTGTCATGAAAAAGCTTCTCAAAAAACTGCCGTTCGGATCCGGCATTAAACAGTAGGCCCCTTCCATTCGTGTGAAGAATATAACACGCAACTCACGAGTGGTTGTGAGAAGCTAGGCCCTGGGTCCCATGGACCTGTCGCGCCAAAAATTTGTATTTGTATTTGTATTTGAAAGTGGTAATATTTTTTATTTAGTACAAGCTCTAAGGAATGAAATACAATATCTGCCAAATATCGCTCAGCCCACCTCACGGAACCATATATATGGTCACGATGAATGTATTCTAACATTCTGAGATAACGTTCAAAATCACTAGCTTTAAAGTCTAAAATCTAAGTCAACTTGAGAGCACTTTGGCTTACTACTTTCTCGACTTTCATCGTTGGCTAACTTCACTCGTAATTTATAAATACTATCTGCTGTGCTGTCGACATTCATTTCTCATTTTTATAACAACATCATTTTGTCATAATTTTAATTACATTCCATTTATCCATCTTTCATATTTATCATTTCATACATTTAATAGTACTTATATTGCACACATAAAACTTTTATGGAGCGCACAATACCAATTTAATACTATCGTCTCCGTCTCCGTCGCCATCGAAGGACTTCCTCTTCCTCAAGACAAAATATCATGTCTCATCCATAATTCCTTTATTTGCACTTTAAAACAATTCTCCTCGTCGTCGTCTTTATAAATAAAAATCTTCTGGCACCAGTGTTATCGATTGTGCAGTATATTCTACAATTTCATTACTATTTTCTGGCGCAGTCATCAAATGCAAATGTGTGTCCTTTTCTTGCCTTTTGCGATTCTGAGCTTCCAATGAAAACGAGAACGGTTTTACGTGCTCCAAAGTGCATTGTCGTCACGGGTAAACAATAATATAAAACTGCATCTTCATCAGGAATTTCACAAATGAAATCATATCCCTGCTGGGGAATGAAGGATGCAAAATGCAACTTCCAACCAAGAATGCGGGGGGGCAACGATGGCAAAGGGATGAACATATTTCACCCAGCTTGGCAAATATCCCAGAAGGAAACATTCATTTTCATCTGCGACTCTTTCTCTATTTGTCTCTACCTTTGTTTGTCGGTCTCATCTGCTCTGGTGTTTTTGCAAAATGACAGATGAGCAACGCGAGTTAACACGACAAACAAGATGAGCGCCCCCATCCTTCCGAATAACTACCTCGCCGCCGACTGGGGTAGGCAATTAAATTGACGATTTATCAACAGTCTTGCATCAAACAATGCAAGGACGAACAAGGAGGAACTATAACAGTTCCCGATGACAGCGTCACCAATTTCGTCAGGATTGATTGGGCGGTAGCCAAAAATGATTTTACCCCCATCACAGCTGTTGGGAAAGGATACACGATTCAACCGAATCATAGCGTCAACTGGAATATGGTCTCGTAAAAAGTTTAAGGTCAGATACACTTCGGACTATGTACATGCTGTGCGGTTTCCATTAGAACGGTGACCGGTTGCACCGAGTAGTGACTCAGGAGATTCATAAAACGAGCGTTGCGGATAGTCAGAACAGCGTATTGCTGCCAAGGGGGATAATAAATGGCATCCAGAGATGGGTTCCTACTTGGTGGTCGAATATTTCCGCTTTTTCTGCATGCCTGCTCATAATTTTTCCGACGATGATGATTTTTATGAGTCGCTCCTTGGGAACATATGGGCGGTCTGGGACTAGATAGCAGAGGTCAAATCTATCTGAAGGTTTTATGGTTTTCGGGGTAACTATTCATTGGACGATATTTTGCTTGTGGTAACATTTACGGTTTGGAAAATTGCACGTTTGTTATAGGTTGTGGGTAGGATGGTTATTAATTGTAAGTTTTGTTTGGCATTTGTTTTGTTGGGTCCACACACAGTAGGGGTTTAGATGGCTAAGATAAATTTTAAATAATCTTTACGGCTAATACTTCAAGTATCTCTCAGTTAAAAAAGAAACAACTCGGAAGGTGAACGTTCTTAAGAAAAGTTGAGTTTCATAATAGATGTATCATGATACAATTTCGGATATACATAGGTTATTGCCTCAGCAGGATGTTTCGTCAATTTTTAATGAATTGCGGCTAGAACTTGTGTCAATACTTGATCATTTTAACAAAATTCGTACAGTCCTAAAGTTATGTTCTTGAATTTTCGCGATTTTTGCGTTTAGAAGCTATCTTTAGCACTGTATCAAATGCGTGAGAATTGAAAAGAAGGAACAATTGAAAGAACTCTTAGTATGCGACGAATTATAGAAAATGTTAGAAGCTTTTACGAATCAACGCTGATCTCTTTCTCTGGTTCAAAATATATGACGATTTTACTACCTATTTTGTGATTCGATGATTGTGGCTTTATAATATTTTGAAAAACATTTCCAAAAATTTAATTTGAAAGCGATTTGTTCCGCCCTTATGTCAAAACAATTGTCCCAATAGTTTTTCATTCTCTTTCACTTCTCGTTGACAAAGCAGCGGTAAGCCTAATCAAAATAATATTGGTGAAAGAATGCAGCCTTGTGTTACTTTACTTTTCATCTAAAATTGCGCCACCTGCCTATCTTCCTCTGTTCAGAATGTGATATTTGGACCCATCATGATTTAGGGTTAGGTTCGATTAGTTTATAGGGGTAGATGGTACATAAATTATGCAGCCTTATTTGATTGTCCATAGATCCAGACCAGGATAGGAAGAGCAAATATTTTACTTGATTTGCTATGGCCCGGGACCTAACAGAGTGCGACATTATGGGGTAGTCTGAGGTTAAAGGGGTCTCTGTTGAGGTTATGGGTTGTTGGAGACTCGGATCACATTCCTCCGATAGTTTCTTTATATGCAGTCTTGAGACGTAATTATTTGGTTATTGGAGATACCTCTCTCTGCCAGCCAGTTCATATATTTGATCATTTGCGGGATGTTGATGGCATAGGAGTGTCCAGAGTGGAAACTGTTTAAGAGGTTGTCTGCGAGGTGTTCTTTTATTAACTTAAGTACACGCAGTCAATAATTTATTTTTCGTATTAGGATTAGAGTGATTCTATGACTATATCGGCTAGTTCTATGCCATCCTTACATATGAAGTAAACACGTTCCTTTGTATTGTAAGATTGGAAAACTTGTTTAGGATTCTGCTGAAATGGTGAATCTTAGGAATGCCTCTCTACAAGTAAATAACTATTTAAGCTGGTCCTGTTACTTATTAGCAGGACCAAGCATAGAAGGGGAAATGGTTCAACTTCATATCATATCTCGAGATTTAAGTTGGATCAGAAAAGTAGTGGAGGGTTGGTAGTCCTAAAGCGATCAAAGATCATCTACCTTCTCGATGTTTTCTCTGAACACTCGCTGATAGGCCAACATGAAGAGGAAACCATCCGCAATAAAACCACGCACCTATTCGGTACTGGATCACCCCATTTTACTTGCTCTTCTGCATAAATAAACGAAAAAAAATTTTGAACTCGAGATTTTAATCAAACTTAACAGTACAAGGAGAAGTCCCAAAAAGTAGGACCGACAATTCTATCTGTCTGTCTGTCTATAATTCTATTAGCAGCCTAAACCGCTTGAGGGATTTACTTGAAACTTCATCTCTGGACTCTATAGGGTCACAATCATTCTTCGTTACAGACTACTTCTTCTGAAAGCTGTTGTGTCTCCTGTATTCTCATGGCAACTTCCTCTAGCATTCAGGAGACAGACCGTATTCAATAATACAACTCCATACCTATCAGTTGTAAAGTAATTGATGGTTTCAACAACGTCTTTTAGTGGAAAGTTGTTGGCATCAGTAACTAGAGTTCAAAAATACCCTTAAGTGGAATTTCTTTTCTTTTATTTTGGTTCCTAATTATTGGAAATGAAATGGGGGGAATGGAAAGTGCTCTCAGATTCTCATCTCACATGTCATCTAAGAATCGCAGAATTCATTCTTTAGATTTCAGATACCATGCCCACCAATTGCGATTTTCCAGAAGTTCTACGCTGCTATAGATGACAGCCGCGAAAGGAGAAATAAGGATCTCCTAACATTACCAAATTCTCAAATCTGGAGTATGATACAAATAGTTTTCAAATTTCGTCCTAGTTTCTAAAGTGCATCAGAATTTAGAAAGTCACCAGCGATATATAACATGGAAACTAGAGGTCGAACTATTGTCATAGACCAAAACACCACAACCTGGAATGTGCCCTAGAATTTTGCTGTTGACATCTTCACCACTGAGATCTGTGTCAAGTTACATCCATTTAGCGTCTATCAGGCATGTAGGCAATCCCCAAGATCTATGCTACTACTTAGTCATTTCGGTCAAGAGCTGGTTTTATGTTTGAGTTAGATATGTGTCTGGTCTCTAAGGAGTGGAAGGTAACGAGATTCCAGATGAATTGGCTCCTTCTATCCCTAGCCAATTGGTAAAAACTTCCGGCCCTGGAGCAAATCAAAGATAATCCATATGTTAACCCAAACATGGGGTAGTTTACAAAGTTTATTCCAATTTACTTCTTACTTCATATGTAAATATGAGATCTCAAGTGACGCTTCCTTGACTTATTGTATCGATAAGACTTCTCATATTCTATTAAGTCATAATACTTGTTTCCCTTCAGATCACATGATATCCCTTCACAAAGGCATGTATGTGCATGCGATTTATTTTCAGTTATAGGATCTATTGTTCTGACTGCCTGTCTAAATTAATAAACTTCACTAAATCTACAGTAAATCTCATCACGTAGAAGAGTATCCCCTTACAGCATTCACCCTATGAATCCAAACAACCACAACATCGATTTGGGGTCACCACCCAAAACTGTCCTTTCAACGCACAGCACAGCCCAGCCGGTAGGTATTCGTATCCCATGTCTTAATTTGAATTATGAAACTCGAAATCGAAATCCCCTGTCAGGATTATTTTTGGATACCAACTTGATAAAGGTCCACTTCTACCATTACCAACTAATCCCTAATCAATAACACAAACACAAACACACAGTCACTGTCACCAGCACTACAGGAGTCTAATCCAAGGTTTTTTCCCTTTTTTTTTTCTTTCATTCCAGAACTCCATCTACAGTAACAAACCAACCAAACGATGTCCTACTATGAGAAATCAATCGAATGGAAGATGTTGTCCCATTGTAATCATCTCAAATTCACCAAAAGGATTTGATAGAGAAAAATAGACAACGAAAGACGTAATAAAAGCGAAACGCAAATAAGCGACAAAGTAGCGAATAAATTATAAAAAAAAAAAAAAAATCAAATCAAAACGGAAACAAAGACGATACCAAAAAATTCCTTTCCCCTTCTCCTCCTTCTGCTCCTTGTAATCCTGCTTAACTCAAATATGCTCCTTATAAGTGCTTTAGCATTGGGTCTAGTCGAAACGACAAGTCCCAATATCGCCGGCAGTAGCACCCATATTGGTGGCTTCAGTATTGCCAATGGTGGAGCCATTGGCGGTGGCGCTGGCGGTGGCGGTATAGCAGATACTGTGATAGGATCCATTCCGACATCGGCCCATTCCTCGGGCACATCGATTGCACATGCAACGACAAATGGCGGCGGATCAACGATACCATGGGATAACAATGGAACCCTGCGGTCGGCCGGTCCCGGCGATTGGTCCATTGAACAGTGTCTCATTTGGCAGCGACCTCATCATCTGTACTTTCAACTGGGCAATGCATTCTTCTTTATGGCTTTCCTGGCACCGCACGGTCCTTTCGGGATGCTGTGGCTACGCTCGGTCATGGTTATCGGATGTGTACTGATGGCTATGTACGGATGGCTGATTGAGTGCACACCCGACGTGGTGCTGTGGTCGGGACTATTTCTAGGCGTTAATCTAATTTATCTGATAGTACTGTTGTGTCGACTGCGACCGGTGCGGTTCGAAAAGGAGATCGAAGCGGTGAGTTACACATTGAATACATTTTATTAATTCTATTTTTAGGGATTTGTATTACTTCTTAATACTGTTTTCTTTTCCCTTTTTATTGCAATTAATCCTAAAGCCTGTTATCCATCGATGAATATGAATATGTATATCCTTTCTACACAGGAACGTGTATGCCATGACGTAATTGAACCCCAATTTCACCCCCAGGAAAAATAAGCAAACACAGAGAGCTAACATAATTCGTGTACTCTTCGGAATTTTATTAGGCATCTTTTCAAGGATCTACTCTCCTTGGTTATTTGCTTACTCATATCCTTCTTTCTTCATCTTTATCATTTTTGTTCTTTTTTTTTTGTTTTTCTCCTAACCTACAGGCTTAAGCCTAGACACTGGGAAGATGATATTTTCTGCCTTCTTACATACATACATATGTGTTTACTTGTCTTGAGTGGAAGTTGGCGCCAAGGATAACATTCTTATCAATTATTCATATGAGTTTCGTGGAATTAAAGGAAACACTACACTAAATGTGTATGTGTTTGTGTGTGCATTTGTTTTCGCCTCAATTGCGTCTTAGGACTTGTAATTAAGTTGAAAATATGAAGAAAAAAAAAATAAATTTTCGTCGAAAGAAGTTTACTTTCTGAGCGAATTGAGTGGCAAATATTTGCCATGTTTTTCAGTTTTATAATTTTGTTTCTTAATTTTCTGAACAAAAACTTAAGAGTACTTTAAGGATGTTTTAGCGTTGGGATAATGATGATGATGGAGTCGACGAGGTAGTGGTGGAGTATGTAAATAAATGTTTTCATTTGTATTTGAATTGGGAGACATATGTGTAAGTAAAGTGCCTTTATCTCATTGGCGATGATACCGAAAATAAAAGCCCTAACATTTGTCCATCTATCTAAGGTAGAGCATATTGTGTATCTATAGTTGGATTGGTGGTGTCAATCTGTCGCCAGTTTCTGGTTTAGTTGTGTTATATACTTCACTGTCTTATAGGCTTTCGGGCTTAGAGATATAGAATAATAGTAAGAGAAGGCTTTCTTTGTTAGTGTGAATTAGGGGAAAGACTGAAAAATAACTTCTTAGAGATGTGCGACATACGAACTGTATGTGAGCGTAGTTTTGTTCAGGATCTCCAAGTGTCCAAATAAATCAGAATTTTTGATATGGCTTAGTAGGTGAAGCTTTAGGGTACTAGGAACCGCAGTATGGGCATCTTTGCAAAGTCATCAGTAGCCTAAGTGGTTCATTGCACCTTTTGGAGGGCGGATTATACGGAGTTATATCCAGAATCCTCTTATCTGGTAGCAATGTACCATGTCTGGTGAATTTGTCGGTCATAGAATTCCTTTAAATGCCTCTGTGTTGCGCCACTCAAATTAGGGAAATTTTTAATTACTTAACCATCTCGTTATAAGACAAGACACAGTTTCGAACAGTTTTTTAATTAAAGGTGACAGATTTCATCCCGCTTAGAATCATATTGTACTTTAACCACGACAAGCTTATTGAGGTGTTTGACCGAGACAGCTTTATCAACAACATATACCTTACAACCTTCTCTCTCCAGGATTGGAAGAAGTTCGTTCACCAACGAGGGGGATAAAGCGCCACGCATTGTGCAATGTCTTACCTACGAACCTTTGAAGTAAGGTATCACCAAGTTTAGAGTCGATAAGCCTTATTGATGATGCTGTTGAATGTTCAGGCAACTTTTAAAGGTTTTAGTTAACCTGAAAAGAATAAGGTCAACTGTTTGTTGGAAGTGCTAAAATGACTCAAGGTGAACAGCACTGATACTACAGCGGTTTCTGTATAACGCACTATATCATTGCATTGATATAGTGCGATAGATATATTGGAAAGATAGGGTTTCAAAAAAAAGGAGACAAATATAAGTTTAACACCCCTAGCAGGTCAGATTTTGGCCAGCGTTGGGCTTTTATTAGGTGGGTCTTATAAACTTTGACGATCTCTTTATACAGAACCCAAACTTGAGCGTCACGAGACCAGCCATCTGAAGGCTTTCTTTTTCTGATTCCACAAGGAGGTCTGTGTTTACTTCTAGGACTGCACATAGACATTATGTCATAGAGAGCACCTGTTAATTTCTCTAAAACAGTATCGAACGGAAGGGTATTGTAGATTCTTCTTCACTGTAACCATGCTTGGACCAATCGGTTTTCCTCTAAAAACTAGATATTACTGAACCATTAGACCCGCTGCGCTGGAAGGATACACTTTCGATAGAGCCAGGTTCCGTATCCTTATTTTCGCGAGCTATAAGAGGATACGAACCCTGTTTGGAATCATATTTTTTCACATCCCCCTCTGTCGTAACTTCTAAGGTAGACGGTACATATATTGCAACTCAGTAGAGTTGAGTTAAATGTGGAAGAATTTAAGCCCTCTGGACCTCCTCATCCTTTTTGTATATCCGGAGAATTATGGGTCCGAAGACATAGCTAATTTGTCCTTTTGTGTCAACCAGAGGAATCCCGGTTTCTTTCAGGATAATTTTGACTCCTCTAGCTCGGATAGAGTAATATGAGGGTTGCAGACCCGAATAAATTTTCAAGACTAGTAAGGGATCTTGAGAGATGCTAGGGTTTTGGTCTCTATTTACGACTTCTAGCTAAACCCCCTCCCACGCTTCACTTAGCATAGCAATTGTTATCTTAGAGAAATTCGTAAATCTCTGCTCAGAGCAGGCTATGAGCTTCAAGTGAAGTGCTGTTGTTAGGTACTAGAAAGAACTGTTCGTCAGAACGTAAGCTCGTCGGAAGGTTGCCATAACTATTATGGAGCCGAGAGGCTGTGTAGCGTTCACAATAATTCCGATTGAAGGTGCTTATATGTAGCGTGCTTGAAGTGAAACGGCCGGCGTATCAAACTAGTGGAATCCGAGTAGGACCTAGGTTGGGAATTCGTTTCCATATGGTGATCAATGTGTTTTATGCGATTGTTGATGGTACTATGACTTGTTTTGGTAGTCAAAGCCTTAGCTGATAGCACTTCAGGAGCTGTTCTACGCGAAGCGTACTCAGAACCAGTATTTTAGCACCGGGCTCTGAATTAGGACTCCACGAGAAGTGGTGAAAAAAAGTCCGTTTATACAGAGTTCAGCAGTATATACTGATGAATGCCTATTTCGGAGGTCTCTTGAGAGGGCCCTTGGTATGATAATGAATGCGTACGTCGGAAAAGGTGACAGAAAATGCACACATAAAACGTTGCAGCGAGAGAAGAGTATCGAGCCAGTAGAAGGGAGAAGAAGATCCTCGTAAAAGCAAAAGGGAAAAAGGATCCGGATGTTTTTTTAGGAAAGCCACGCAACTGGCTTCAAGCCCGGAATGCAAGCTCTTCGAAGCAGTGAAGGAAACCTAGTCACCGAACCACAGGGAATAGTAAAAGTGTTTAAGCAGCATTTCCAACCAATGAAGAAGCCATCCCCCTCACAATTTTGAAGAAGTGGGCTTAGCTATCAAAAATCTGAAGAACAACAATGCCGCCGACTCTGATGGTCTACCAGCGGGGCTTTTCAAACATGGCGGTGATGCTTTGGTAGATTGCCAGCACCATATTATCAACCAAGTATTGGTGGATGAAGCTCGATGACTGGACTATCAGCTTTGTATGTCCCATCTTCAAGAAAGGTGATCCTATGTTTTGTAAGAACTATCGAGACATATCCCTGCATAATGTCGCATATAAGATACGATATCCAATGTACTGTGTAAACATCTGAAGCCTTTCAGCAGCACACTCATCGGCACATACCATCGTGGTTTCCGGCACGACAGATCCATGATCGACCAAATTTTCACACTAAGGCAGATCCAGGAAAGACCAACGAATTTCAAGTCGATACTCACCATCTTTCCATCGAATGTGAAGCTGCATATAATAGCATTCATCGTCTTGAGCTCTATAAGACGATGACCGAATTCGAACTGATCCAGCTGTGACGCGTGAGCAGTTTCAAATATGTACCGGATTTCGGCAAGGATATGCCCTATCATATAACTTCTTCAATCTCATGCTCATCAAGCAGATAGCACGCAGGCCAGGTGATAGCATGGAAGGCACTTTATTCAACAAATCTGTCCAGCTGCTGGAATACTGAGACGACATGGACATCCGGTCGCTTCCAGCGCGCCATCTTAGGATCATATGATCCCATATGCGAGGAGGGCGAATGCAGCAGAAAATACAACCGCGAGCTCTATGAGCTGTACCAATATGTGGATGTAGTCCAAAAATCCAAAACACGTCGACCACATCGAGCGAATTGATAATAAAGCTCCAGCAAAGAGGATTTTCGAATCACAGTCGAGTATCTCACCGGGCGACAAAGTATAGAATCTATGACATAACTCTTTCTAAAGTAACCGACACATCTTGAATGAACAATGTAAGAAAGAACAAATATTACATTGTGTTGTTTTCACAAGCTTTTACACATTTTCAGTTCATGTTAGTGCATAAATAAATTTATTTAGCGCAAAGTCGTACTCCACACTGTCACCAATTTTTCATGGTTTTCAATCATAAAATTGACGTTTACACTCTAAAAGGTATCGCATTGCACTGCAAAAAGTGATGCAATGCTTGACAATCTCATCTTTCCTGGCACTTGCCACGAGAAAGTATGTACCAACAAAGAAAGAGTATCCCACACACATCCATTTTAAGTATGTTGAGATAATTTCCCAACGTCGAACTGACACAAGTTTTCCCAATATGTTGCCAAGAAGAATTTGCATATTTTATGAGATAGTTTTGCACATGAATGGCATTCCCCATTGGACGCCTGTATCACGAACGAAATGGAGTGTGAAAACTTAAGATACGAAGGATTCCATGTAGTGAAAGAAGGTATAGTAGTTCTTAGTAAGAGATAAACTTACGTACATATGTCTGCATCAGGCTTTTAACAATCCTGTTTGGAAGAAAATGCACAATTTGAAAGTCATGCTTCAAAATTTCAATTTACTTTCATTTCTAAGGATTCAAATACGGATCAAGTGGGTGAACTTTTTGTTATACAACCCAGAGGATGTTGCATATCTTTAGCTTTATGAATTAGTTTTATTTTAATAAAATAGGTGACAATATACAACCCTGAGGAATGCCTTCTTAAATCGAAATCATTGCAGCTGACAGATTTTAAGCCTATTTTCAGAAACACTTCTCCTCATCATCATTTCGAAAGAAAAGAATAATCTTTTTCACAGAAAACATGCTTAAACCGCCCAAGATTTAGTGCTAATAATCCGACAATAAAAGAGTCAACAACGACACGATTCATGACGACGACGACGACGACGACGACGATGATGAATGCAGAAAAATTAACAAAAAACCATTCGAAAACAATAGGCAATGCTGTGTGGGTGGATGGCTGGTTGGTTGGTTGGTAGAAAACACCCCACATCACTTTGGAAAACTATGTAAATACAGCAGCGACAATAAAAACAAACATAAATGGAATAACGTCACAAATGACAAATACCCCGAGAGTGGATAACACGATAATGGCCACTTTCATTCTAGATGAGTGGAACAATGGGGAAAATATTTTCCATCAGATTGTCACATAGACTGAGACTGCATCTCTATTGTGTTGGCAACGGAATGGAATGCATTCAAAAGATTTGTTTTCATCGGTGAAAATGAAATTTCACAGAATTGACGAGGAGGTACATAGATTCATATATTGTATGATGTGCGGGTTCAGGGGAGCCATTAAACTGATTTTTTTTTTGTTTTGTTTTAAGCTTGCTATGCTATAAGCAACTAACGAGGAAAATATCGCTCTGCAGGTACAATTTTTAAATAACCACACGCAATAGCATGGGAAGTACCTACGTCAATGAGGATAATGCACGATATGTTGTGTGTGGAAAAAATGTCATTGAAAGGATACGTCATTGATGTGAGGACGCGAAGTCGACAATTGAACTTAGTGCCTTTTTGGATGCATAAACTTCACTCTGACTGTGGAAATGTAAACACGAAAGCTATGAAGCTTTGTCAGCGCGAAAACATTATTGCTTTAACTATGTATAGTTATGCAGTAAATATGTATAGTTGCAACGCAGGAGTCTTGACGGTTAACACCAGCGAAATCAATAGGTATAGGCAGATAAAATCGTTTTAAGGTGTCTGTTATAGCTTTGTCATATTCTTAGGTACTTAGTTTTACTTCCTAGTGATGCGAGAGACATCTACATTATCACGGTGAGCACGGGGTACGAAGTTAGAAGCAAATGCCTCTAGAACACGACCTTTCAAGGCAGAGTAATCTCTCCACTACTTTGGGTCATTGTTCTAAATGAAGCACTACTACAATCTACGTTTAGAGGTGTCAAGACAAATGTCAGGGCGAATTCCTCCCAACCCTTTTGAATGTACGCTCAATCGATCTGGTATTATTTACTAACAAAACCAAAGTTCCTGAGTTTTCATTACATTTCATAGGGGGCACTCCCTTTAAATCTCGGACAGCGACAGGCATCTAGGCCTAGGCCTCGTACTTGATAAGAACCTGAACTGAAGGCTACAGTCAGAAAAAAACCCGAAATTTTATATACGGCTTTAATAAGATCTATTCTGACTTATGACTGTCTT
The DNA here is from genome assembly GCA_905220385.1 of Xylota sylvarum. NCBI lineage: Eukaryota > Metazoa > Arthropoda > Insecta > Diptera > Syrphidae > Xylota > Xylota sylvarum. The sequence continues at coordinate 127,645,766 of LR999957.1, forward strand.
GTATGGTGGCAGTCCGTCGTCACCAACTTAAAGGGTCTCACTAAGATATGGAGTTTGGCTTGTATTGGCACCATGAGAACTACACCTATCCGCTGCCGCTGGATAAACGGATAAGCTTCGGATAAGCTTCGTTTAAGCCTTGGCACCTATTAGTGCACTAAGAATAAGTCAGTCAAATAGCTAGAGACAATCGGTCATTCTATGATCCTGGAAAAATATCTAAGTAAAAAACCTAGCATCTGATTCTGTACCTGGATTTGAAGAGAATCTTGCCCGTCACAAGCTTTTTTTTAGGTTAGCAATACACGTATCATCTCTGTCTTCACAGATGTATCAAAGATGGATATATGTAGGCGTCGGCTCAGAGATCTTTTCTGAACCGGTGGGCATATCCAAATCAGTTCGCCTACTCAACCTGTCGTGAAGAGCTTAAGGTTGGAATACACCCGAAGGTTACACTCTGCTGAGTCCTTGGATAAGAAGATACTAGGTAATGCAAAGGCCGACGAATGGCCCAGAAGAAATTTGGAATCCATATCAGAACAAGGCGATATCCCATCTTGCACACTTAAGCTCGAAGCAGGGATTAAGGTCCTAAGAGAACCAAACATTAGACTGTTCTCCCTCGACACTTTATTTTGTGTAACCGGACGGTGAACCTTCTATAAGCACTGCGTTCCAGTTTTTTCGAGTTGAGAGAGCTTGGCAGTTGCATAGGAGGTGAAGAATAGTCTCTTCCTCTTCCTCATTCACGCAGTTTCTGCAGAAGTCATTTGCCGGGAGACCCACCCTGAAGACATGCCTCCCAATGACGCAGTGTCCCGTAATGACACTAACTATTGTGCTCTTTAGTCCTATTAGAGTATTGAAGCCCTTGAGATCCAGCTTGGGCTAGATCTGTTTCGTGATAGAGCACGTGTTACAGTTCGACCACACGCGGTTAGTAGTGCTTGTCGCATTTTGCTTAATTAAGAGTTTACACGTAGCGGGAGTCATGTAGAGATTCTCCTTCTCCGGTAGAATCGGCAGAGTTGTGCCATTGCGGCAGTTCGTCGGCCATGCAATTACCTGGAATGTCCCTATGACCCGGCACTTAAATGCGGTGAATTTTGAATTGTTCTGCCATCTCGTTAAGAAAAAAGCAGCGATTAAGGGCAGCTTTGGAATTGACGGTGACCGAATCCAGGGATTTAATCGCGGCTTGACTATCGGTAAAAATGGTGACATCCCTCGCGAATATTACATTGTGCTTATGCCACGACAAGCCCTCCTTGATCGCCATTATTTCCGCCTCGAACACGCTACAGTGATTGAGAAGGCGGAAAGAGATCTTGCAGTTCAGATCTTGGGAGAAAACACCTTCCACACACCTGCTTCTGTCTTGGACTCGTCTACATATATAGATTCAAACGTCCGCCACTGAAAGACCCTATATCACCATTCCCAGTCAGTCCTGGAGGGTATATATGTACATAGATTTTGAAATTATTGTTGAAAAGGAGCTGGGGGAATGTGTAGTCAGTATATTTTGGGATGCATTCTAGTTAATTTAGAATAGACGAGTGGCTAGTACGCAACTACGCCACTTGTTTGCAATATATATCGAGGGGAAGCAAATGGAACAGTGTATCCATAGTCGCAGTTGGAGTGGTCCTTAGGGCTCCACTAATGCAGACGCATGCATGTTGGGTTTCCTACGATTAAACCTACGTATTTGGTCATATTTATGAGCACCAGGGAGATGCTGTTAAATTTCGTTGGAACAAAGATAGGAAATTTATACTTCATTGTGAAGAGGACTAGTTTGGTTTTCTGAAGGTTTACCCCTAGACCGCATTTTTGGTCCATTTGGAGACCTTAGAGATGGCGTTCTAAACGTATTTAGTTTATCTATCTTGCACCCTTCCCCTTCCAAGATTAAAAGCAGTTAATTCACCAGTACGTTCCAAAGAAGAGGGGAGATTACACCTCCTTGTGGTGTACCCTTACGAACCTCCAAACTATGCTTAGAGCTGATGTACCTGTTAGTAAGCAACTGGTTCACCCGTGTTCCAATCGACGTCTCATTTCCAAGGTTCGACAGTATGCCTGCAATTGCTTCTAGTTCGAAATTGTTAAACGCTCCCTCAATATCCAGGAACGCAACCAGAGTAGATTCTTTACAAAAAATTATTCAATAACGCTAACTAATGAGGGTAAGGCCGTTTCAATCGACTACTCAGAAGATTTGGATTAACACTGCAGCGTATATGGGTATCTATCAATTTCTCTAGGGTTTTCAGGAGAAATGATGACAAGTTTATGGGTCTAAGATCTTGGAGGTTAACGTGCGAACTGTTACCAGCCTTGGGTATAAAAACCACATTTATATCCGTCCATAGTGTGGGAATGTGAACCATACCCAAGAAATTTTTGAAAATTACAGTTAACCAAGGAAGGATTTGAACCACATTCTGCTGAAGTTCAGTCGGCATAATACCATTTAGTCCACGAGACTTGAATGTCCTAAAGCCGCTTATTGCCCAAATAATGTTGCTCCTTGTAACAAGGTAAGAGGGGCTGCTTAGCATTGACCTTGCCGAGATCACAATTGGACCTGAAATGGCATTGCAGCTGTTTGGGAAGTGTGAATCCAGTAATAGATCCAGGGATTCCGCACTGGACGTGGGCCATGAGCCATCTTCTCTTTTGAGGTAGCCAGGTATTCTATAGAGGTCTTAAGTAGCATCTATAGGTTGACACCATTTTATTGCGGAGAACTTCTTTCTAGTAACCCAATCCCCAATTGCACTGAATATTGTAGAAACTAAAGTAGTTACCAATCTCCAAATATGAATAACCCCACTTTAAAGAAAAATATCTTATTTAACAAGATAGCACTCCCCCAAGATGTTCACCGTCTAGAACAAAACAAAATTCCTCTCATCGTAATGATGGCTCACAATTTCTAGACCGTGAGATACATAACATCTCCCTAATAACTTCCCCCAAGGGAGACGATCAACAAGAGGGTCCCTTGCATTTTTTTTTTTCCAATTACTTCAAGTGAATTGAAAATAAAAATAAAACAACAAGCTACACCCAGTGCCACCACCCATCCATTCACTGATCATAATTATCCCTCAGAATGAAGTCATCCAAACATTCTACAGGCGAATTGCCCTCGCTACTAGTCATAGCCCTAGTAGTCGCCTAGTCATAGTCGCCCTTCCCATCGTGGTGCAGCTATTCATAAAAAAAAAATAAAATAAATAAAACGAAACAAACTAGAAGCAAGCAAGTGAAAAGAAAAACTTTCAGAATCAACAAATTAAATTGCATTTTGCAACAATAAGGGAGGGAATGGAAAATAAAATTAAAATTCATTGCACAAAGTCATCGGTAAGTAGCCGGGAAACGGAAAACAACAAAACCCGAGACGTGGTAACAAGACGACACGACTGCTGTAGTCGGCGACAATCCGAGAATGCTTCGGGGTAGGTCCGGCCCAACCACCCATCTGTGTATATGCGCGCTCCCACTTGATGTTCCGTTTGTGAATCAGTCATGCCCACAGCCTCCCTCTGAGCCGCTGTAAAAGGAAAGAAACTTTTAAGAAATAAAAGCAAAGCCATGTAGCCTATACTCGAAACATAGAATTTAGTTTAATTTACTTCGGCCTCCCACTATACGTGTGTTGTAAAGTTTTTCTCTCACTTAGCACCACCCTCAGCCTCAAACCCCCCCACCCGTTTCTGTTCGTTTACTAATGGGGCTGTTTTTTTTTTTTTTTTTATTTCATATTTTATTTATAAACTACCATGGGAATTTGCCGCGTTGCTGCTCTGTCGGTTGTGTGATGTGACAGGCTGTGAGGGTGGTTTCGGCTGGTTTCGTTGCTGTACTGCTTCTGACATCAAGAACCTCGCAAGTTTGCTGTGCTGAGGCAGCGCACCGGCTGCATATTTCATTCTTGGACAGGGGATGCGGTAATGTGTATGTTTTGGGGGAGAGTTTATGAGTTTCTAGGTCACCAGGGAGGACTATACCAAGGCGAAGAGGAGTATACACAAATAAGAACCAAGGAATACGGATACTTTATCTGATACCATTATTTAATTGGAGAGAGGGTGGTCGTTCGGTCCGATGGGAGTATGTCGTGATGGAGCGGCGGCGCCGGCCGCTTGGCTCCTTGGTGATATTTGTTGTCTGATTATTATCAAATATGCATGGTTAATGCTCATCTCCTTTTCGATTTATATTCTGTTTTCTTCGTCCTGTGGTCGGTCTTGATTTTAAGTTTTTTTTTTTTTTTTAAACTGACATGCTAGTCGAATAGAATGTGTGTTATTGAGAAATCTTCGCCTTCGTGATGTGCGATAGAAAACTGACTTTGATAGAGGATAAATATTTAAGGACGTGTGTGGTGAAAGTGGAAATATGTTTCCTCTCATAGCCTTCAAATCGGGTTGATGGTTTTAACTCAAGGTCGAGCCGTTGAGGGTTTTAAGTGTTGTATATAAATAAGTTGGATTTAATGCGTCCTCACCCATGTATGTATGTAACATGGGTGAGGAAGGTTTAATTTGTCCTTGTCATGTGTGTATATATTTTTTTTTTTGATTGAAAAGTAGTGAAATGTACATTGAATTTGAAATATTTTTTTTAATTAATTTGGTAGAAAATTTTAAGGTTTAAGTAAGTGACTACTTAAACCATCGCGGAAGTAGAGTGACCTTTAGGACCTTTAGGACATTGGTTTTGAAAAATACCCAAAAATATAAAAAAATTATTTGCCCTCCAACGTGAAGCTCTGTCAGGAAAATCAAATTCAGCCTCTAAGTGAGTAAATTAAAATGAAAGGTCCTGGTTTAGTTTTGAAGCAGCAATCGACGTTCTGAAACGTTAAATATTTCATCCAAAGAACAGTGCTTTTGCAATGAAAAGGATTTTGGACCAGAACAGGATATCCTTCTCTATGGATCCACAAACGTTGTCAGTGACATTATATAGACCGATGGCTAAATTTTAGACCAGAAGAAACAATTGAATTCCTTTAATACATAAGTAACCCAAAAAAAACGATCCGATATGTCCCCATGATGTCAGTGGTTTGCAGTAATTATATGCGACTACTTACATAGGTATGTATAGCGTAATGGTGTCCAACTGAAGTTCTGAATATTCTACTGCACCTAACACCACTCTATCCTTATATAACATGTATGTATCTAGGGATTTGGCAACAACAATTACACCATCCCTAAACTGAACTTTAGGAAAGACTTCATGGGACGCTTCCCACTAGGGTGAACTCAGAAAAAGGAGTGTGAAGGAACAATTCAACGCACATTGTCTTAGATGCAACAATGACAGCGAACACGAAACAGTGTTTCATCAGTCATGCCAGACATCGCATACTGGGCAAAACCTTTTTTGACAACCTTAACAAAATAAAATAAGTGATGGTTGGACCGACAACTGTCAGAAGATGTTTGGCTCCTACGATTGAATTCCTCCTAGTTTATTCATGAAACAACTTCTTTCAGTATCCTCACTTCGTTTTGGCCAGGAGGACGGAAGTTTCATTGAGGATTGCAAGCTTAAATCTAACATGGCTGCTGGACCTGACGGCCTACCATTCGAGCTGGTAAACCTTTGTGCAGATGAACCCGGGTTTCTTGGTAGTGGTCGGGTGCAAACAAGCACATCAGTTGCGGCACTTCTGATGGCATGTAGGTAGCGTTGGCACTGGTCTTCTTGACTATGCTGGCGGCATAGGAGTCGTTAAGAGATTTCGGTATACGCGTTTGGCGAAGATTCTGGCGATCTCTTGCCAGACTCTAACTAACTCTTCTTTGTTGTGGCGTTTGGGATATCCATATTTGTACCTTGCCTGCAACAGGTCCTAGTTGATGGTGACTGCTCGGAAGGTTCGGACATCCAGAATACTGGAGGCATGCCTTGCGTCGATCGTAATGTAATCAATTTGTTTGACCGCTTCATGATCAGAAGACCGCCATGTCCTCTTGTGGATATTGAGATAAGGAAACCGTGTACTTGCTATAGTGACGTTACGCCATGCCACTAAGTCAATAAGTCTTAATCCATTTCCGGATGTAAAGGATGTGCTTGCCAATCGTCCCACCAAAGATGTCCTCCTATCTTGGCGTTAAAATCACCGAATATAATTTTATCGTCATATTTAGCAATAGTATGCGTCACAGTTTTTCATCCTCCTTTTGTCCGGCTTATTTCATCGCACTTCCTGGATGGCGATGATATCTGATTTATAGCAGTCTAGAACAACTGCTAATTCTTCGACTACACGTGGCCGTGCAGATCCGAATGTTGTTATCCGTACTTCCTGTGCTGAGGTCATCAACAGTAGGGTCATCCTTATTCGAGGCTTGTTGTTGCTTTGTAACCGTTGGGTTTTTCCGTATAAGTATCCGCATCGCACAACCCCCAATCTGGGTGGCCAGTGCCCTTTTTATACATCTAGGACAAGGGGCCGAATTTTCCCGAGTAAGTTACTAGAGGCACTTCTCTGGGTGAGGTTATCTTTCTCCTTTTCTGGGTTCTTGTCATAGACGATATACTTAAGGATCTATGCATGGATGACGTGGTGATTTTAGGTCTGGGAAAATTGTTAGGTATATTGAGTTAAATGATGGATTCAGCCCTTAAAAGTCTCGGAAAAAGTTGAAAAGTGTGGACACTGTCACTTCGGAAATAAAAACAGAACTAGCACTCTTTAGCAGGAAATACAAATTACCACCCTTCAAATTGCCTAGGCTTTCTCTCTCGGATCGCGTAAGATATCTAGGTTCGGTACTAGATAGAAAGCTAAATTGGAAACTTAACGTTCAGGAAATAGTCCGTAAGGCTCAGAATGATCTTTTCATTTGCAAGCGGGAAAAAAGCGGCAGTGATGCATTGGCTATACATTATGGTAGTCAGACCAATTCTTACATACATATGTGGCTCTTGTTTGGTAAAAGGAAGAAGATACACGGTATACGTTGACCAGGGTACAAAAAACAGCCTGTATTGTCATCACTGGTGCTCTACGCACTATACCCACAGGTGCACTCGACGATTTTTGTATCTTTTACCACTGGATCCACAAATAAAATTACAAGCAGGTAACAGTGCGCTTTGTCTCACTAACGCAGGATTTTTCAAAACTAGCTACATATATGGGACATAGCTCTATTCTTAGTCATTACCCAACATCCCTGACGAAGCGGATAAAATTCTTGGTACACTCGACTTCGACACACCCTACGAAGTAGGAATAGGAAGGATTAGCAACGAAAAAAAATTTCGATCGAAATCAAGATTTCAATTTATACGGATGGTTCCAAAACTAGTGAGGGTACGGCGTCAAGCATATATTAGAGAGATATAGACCTACATGTGGCACTGAGACTTCCGGCCACATGCAGTATATTCCAGGCAGAGATTGTAGCCGCACTCAAAGTTACGGAACTGCTTAAGATGGGATCAATATCCAGCAAGAATATCCGCATCTATATTGATAGTCAGGCTGCGCTGAAGTCCTATATCCCTAAATCTGAACTAGATTAAGATTATGTTGGGTTCCTGGACATGGTGGTGATATAGAGAGTAAACGAAAATTCCGACGGAATGACCAAAAAAAGAGCATACCTCGCGGTAAACGATATAATTGAAGGCATTAGACCTCCACTGTTCGTGGCTAAGAGAAGTCTTCTCGATAAAATCATCATATGGCCAAACTGAGATGATCAAACTTAGAAGGACATAAAGTTTCTAAGGCCTTGTGGTCTGAGTTAGGTCGGGAAAAATCTGGATCAAAGTTAAGAATAGCGATGGAATAATCTCTGACCATTGCCTTCTAAGGAAGCACGCCATGACATAGGTTTAACGAACACGGATACATGCAGGTATGACATACATGTCACAGAGGATATTAGTCATCTACTCTGTGAATGTCAATCCATGGCTCGAAGTACAGGAAAGTACCTCGGAAGATACTTTTTCAACAATTTGGAGGTTCTGTAAGGAAATTAAATATATGGACGAATTTGTTTAGGTTTCTGACCATGAAGGTTCCCCAGGATCCCGATGCGCCCACTATGCTGCCTTGTGCTTATGACGAACTCATAACCCTATGCAACCTAAGACCTAACACCTATTTCCACAATCCGCCAACCCTGAGATCTATGACTACCTTTTTGAGTACAACTACGAAGGTATTGAAAACTCTAGGAACGAAGCTAATAGCTGTGAACACTTTCTGGGAATTTACGCCTCTCATGCTGTTAACGTTATGTAATATGAATAAATATTCATTAACCCTGGTCTTGAGACCCACGGTAAGGATATCACATATGGCTCCAGTTATTCAATCTCCAAAGGCACCGGGACTGTAAAATGTAGTTAAGACTTATTACAGTATTAGTAAACTTTCCCAACTCAACCAACTAACCATCGTTACCAGACTTCCTTCCTCTGTATCATATCGAAACGAGTTGATTTAATATCCTTGGGCTGTTTTCAACTTCTATATTGCTTCATGTCGTTCGAACTGGAACGAGGTCTTGCTTTGACCACTATCAACTCTTAGGTAGTCGCCCTCAGTCAGTACGCAATTTAACTCTCAAGATGAACAACAAAACTTGTATATTCCCACCAAACAGCACAACACACCCAAAAACCCAATTGAGGTCAAAAAAATGTTTCGCCGCGCCGGCCGCGCCGAGTGGAAAACATTATTCAAACTTGAATCCCATTAAAGCTGGAGGATGAATGTTTTTTTCATAGCCCCGAAATCTAGTTCAATGGAGTATTTCATTCGCCTCTTAACAGTTTTTTTTTTGTTTTTATTTAAATTCCAGTAATACTTGGGTACTTCCCTAGTTGAGTATAAAATAAATGGACTTATCGTACTGCGGAGGAGATTTTATCTCTTCCCTCTTCCATCACCCGAAGGACCCCTTAAGTGGTACTTAGTTTCCTTTCGTTCTATTGTTAGAAAACAATGTTATTACCCCGAAAAATGCATTCGACTCCGGAAGTGAGTCCTTCGGTATACTGGTGAGCTGCTGCATGTGCGGGCCAACACAAGGAACGTACAGCAGTATCGCATAAGGAAAGGAGTTTCGTATATCAACGGCACGAACAAAGCCTTTGTGCTGCGGGTGTGTGGTGAAGTGGTTTTGAAAATTTAGTTCAATGTAAATAACGTGGGTGGACTGAGAGGGTGGTGATATTGATACGGAATTGATTTCCTTACTTTTGAATAAGATTGCATTTTATTTTCGGGATGTATAGGAGGAGGAACTCCTTCTGAGTTTTATGTTATCGAGATGGTTAGATGGATAGAAATACTCATAACTAAGCTGATCATATGCATATGTACGGAGTATAAGAAGTATTTTTATTTTGAAGTATTTATTAAATTTGTGTTGAGAGGCATTCAAGGAAATACTTAAGTTTGTATTCCTGACAATATTCAATTCCACTTTGATTGTGAGAGCAAGTATAAAACCTAAAGCCATTGTCGGAAGTAATTTCACAGACTTTTAAAAGATGTTGCCTCCGGTGTTTGGTTACAATCCGTTTACGGTACGGTATACCTTGTCTAAATCCTTTGTTGACGCCAAATGCCTTTTTCACGGCGACCAGAGATTCCAAACCTAGACCATCCGTTGCTACTTTTATAACTTTGTTTTACCCCTCTTTTGGGGTTTCTACACTTGTATCGATCCTAGACGAAACCTAGACTATGGTGCGAACCAATCAGGTTGGGGTCAGAAGATTTCAGGTTTGGATACGATGTTTGCAGATAAGATCTTGGGCATGTTGAGGAGTATCTTTTCTACTGGATCTCACAAAGGGTGCTGATATTCCATTCATACGACTCATGAAACTTAGAAATAAGTTCCTTTTTTTCGCCTGCATCGTGGCTCTGACTTTACCGCAAGGTTTCCTTCATGAAGTCATCTCATCTACTCCTTCTACTTATTTTGGATAAGGCGATTGTCCTCAATCCTTATCCTTCTGAAGCGCCGCGTTTTGGGAATTCGGTTTTATAACATACATTTGCTCGACTGTACTAACTCGCCTAGTTGGGATATCACTGATAATAATTGTAATAGTGGTAACAATAAGCAGTCTCTCTTTGTAAGCCTCATAGTCAGAGACTTCTTCATGCATTGCTCGGTTTAATTTAGAAAAAGACTGTACACGACTTTGACAGTATCTCAATGTGATATAGCGTAAAACTTACTTCTCGCCTTCTGTCCCATCCGGGAATCTCAATGAAGGTCTCCGGTGCTGGTAATCCGGTTTTTCCATAGTGGTATCACAATGGACCTCCCTTTTGGTCTAAGTGCGTCCCTGCTAAGCGGGGACAACCCTCCAACCCAACCCAAACCTACTCCACGATTTCGATAACCTCAATCGCATTAAGTTCAAATTGGCAAATTTTTTAAGCAAATGGAGTGAGTGTTGATATTATAAGTATCTCACCGCTATAGCTTCTAGGCAGGTTGTATATAGTCCTCCAGAATCTGTAAGTTGGAAAGTGATACAACCTCCCACACCCAACCCGTGAAGAGTTTCTGCCGGAGATACTACGGCTTTCCATTCCCATCGATCACAGACCAAACATCGTGGCATCTGCATTTGCTTAATAATGGATGTTTGGAGTTCCCTGTCATCTCAAACCTAAAGGCTGAGATTCGAAGATTCTCTTGGCTGGACCGTTCTCGATCATTCGATGTGATCGAGCCAATATAGTGCTCTGGCACTAAATTCAAGAAACTATCCGGTGCATGTCTGGGAACGCTCCGAAGTGGAACTTCCAAACTGTACTACACACTGCGTGTTTTGTAGCGTAGCGCGGTATAGCTGGATTGATTTTTGTCGGGATCCCAAATTTAACCATCGCCTTCTCAAGCTCCACGTGATAAATGCTGTCATATGCAGTCTTGAAGTGTTTTAGATCCGAAGGTTTGTTTCGACTTGAAATTCGCTACTCTTTTCTAGAATTCGTCTAGGCATCAAAAATTGGTATACAGTCCATGTACGTGCGGATCTAATATGCGACGTATAGCAGGGATTGCCTTTTTTGAAGATAAGGCATGGTAATCCATCAGAGCTGACGACTGTGTTGCTCTTTAGGATTATAATAGCTACGCCAACCTCATCTAAGCTGGGAGAGAGAAGTACTTCATCGACTGGGGGTGAGATCTCTTCTTGGCGTGCACCCTTTCTGCTTGATGCCCACGCAGCAGCTGTTGAAACTGCTTCTTAAATATTCTCTCACTCCCTATTCTACGGTGGATTTGAAGCCTACAGGCAGTTGTTTGGCTTTCTTGTAACACTTCCGAATCAGGTTTCTGTCACGAGAATCTTTGATATCCATGAGCTGTGAAGCTATAATATGTATCATACATAGGCCCTCTTCTGTGTAAACAGGGGATTTGTTTCCTCAAGTCTTTTTGCTTTGGAATCTACCCGGGCTGCTCTTGTTCTCCACAGCAACGCCTGTAGATATACCGCTTATGTCATTGGACGGGTCCACTCTTCCTCATACCATGCATTTTTTTATGGAGTGCTATGTAGACTATGAGGGCTACTTTGTTGATGATGGAACGCTAATAATTCTGATAATTTCCTTGTCTATTTTAGGAATTCCGTATAAAACTAAGACTCCATTCATCATTTGGATTATTGAAGCCTCGATGGGCCTTTCAATGAGCTAGCTTGTCCTAAGAATGTGGATTCTGAATCAGCCCTAGCTTGTTTATCCGCAATTTCTTTGCTTCCAATTATCTGATGACCAGCTATCTAACCAAATTGTAATTTGCTATGTCTGTGTTGTATTACGTTCCATGACAGCACTTTGAACGTTGCCTGATTATCTGAGAAGATAAGTATGTATTCTGTCGCCCTTGATACTTTTTCAAGGTTTAACCTAGCGCTGATCACAATACTATGAACCTAACACCCTTCATTACAGTGGTACACGTTCCCATAGGAAATGGGACTTTGATGTTGGTGCCAAAGATATTAGGTACAACAAATTTCATCTTCGATCAGTCGGTGACCTAGACCATATTTCTAAGGTCCTGTGCTGGTATTTCATTAGAAAAGATTTCACGGTCCAATATATCTACCTTAAATAACCTTTCAAAATAATAAGTGTCTCAGAAGATTTCCTGAGTTGTACTTGTATTCTAGCTGCAGTTCTATAGCTCATCTATGTAGCTTCCAAATGAAGATTTGTAGATGTGAGAGCAGAACAACAGATTTGAGTCCTGCCATAGGGTAGATGCGGACTATAACACCAAGACAGGCAATTCTCTGTGTCTTTTGCAGCTTTGTTACCGTTCAAGAACTTTCAGGGACCAGACTATAGCCACATACTCTATATTGGGCCCAATGGCTAGATATTTCACCTCATTAGAGTCGACTAATGCGGTACCTTTGATGGTGGGTGATAGGTTCAGGATTGCCCACACCAAGGCTTCTAACCCTCTAACCCTCTTAAAATCTTGAGAATGCACTCGTAGTTAATTTTCTTTGTTTTATCCAATCTTCCTTTATTAACGTCCCGGATCTACAAACCTGATCCATGTCATATATGTCATGACACGGTCATGTGGTTATTAAAGTCGTAATGCGCCGCAATTAAATTCCACTCGCAAATGGATCCCTTATTTATACGTTAATCTTTTTTCTTAACTCTGAAATGCCAAATGTTACTCCTTCTCCGACCAGGTGAACAAGTCGTTCTACCACCACACGTGATATTCACAACTCTGCGCATTCACACCTCCAAGACGACACAATTTTGTTTACCCCATGCTAATGACTTAAACGTGACTTTTGTTATTTCGCCAAGATTCGTGAATATGTCACGCTATCTGCTTCCATTAAAAGTGATTAAACTCTGTAAACAGCGACAAATTTCCAAGATGCCAAAACTAAGTGTCATCACACCTTTAAATAGAACTCTTCTCCATTCGTGCCATCGTTCAAATGATACCGATGATGCTTCTCAGATTCCCCATCACCTCTTACGAAGTGAATCGGCCCAAATTGCTCCAGAAGCACCTCTCACCCGAATCAACGATGGTTAGTATAGTATATAGTGTCAGTCTTGAGTGGGCCATCTTGTCGTCGTTGTCGTGCCTCTAAAATGTCAAAAAACAGAGAAGAAGAAGAAAAAAAAAACAACCTAGTGACTCAAAAGTGTGAACAGGAACGTGACACATCGCCCCGATTCGATTATATCAATTTTACTGAAATTGGATTCGAGGATATGACAATTTAATTATGCCTTCGAGCGCCATTCAGTACGAGTACCAGGCCTGGTGATGGATGTTTTTACTCCACTCCTTCTGCTCGTGCTCCTCCACACTCACTGACTTTATCATCTAAAGTCAGAGAAGGATTTTTGAAGGCACATCTAACTGGAAGAAAATGTCACTGCTGCCTGCACTCTGCTAGTGAGTTTGAAACTTTTCTCCTTGTTTTTGTATCTTTTCCTTTGGTAACGACGATATCGAGATTCAAATCCAGCGAAGGCTGTGAATCCACTTTGTGGTTAGAATTTGGATGGAAAGGAAAGGAGCCTTCAAATGGTTGCACGCTGTTGAACGAGATGACGGATAAAGGAGCCTTAAGGCTATTTTTCACGGAGAGAGAGCTGGAAAATTGTGGAAAATTGAAAAATCACAACAAAAAATGTTTACGTTGTGTGCTCGGTTGAGAGCTTCAAGGATTCGTATGCGCACAGTGCACCGTGAATGCATGGGAAATGTGTTTGTTTTTCGGTAGATTTATCTTTTCTTTTTTTTCCAGTGTTTTTGAGGTGCATAGACTTTCTGATGTTTTTCGAGGCAAATTGTTGCGATTTTTTTCACTTTTGATGCAAGTGACGGTTACAATTTGTATTTGAGTGTGTCAGCCTAAATGTATGCTATGATGGAATGCATTTTGTTGTAAAAGCGTTTTCTCTTGTCGGTTGTGCTGTTGCCCCTAAATGTATGTGGCATTATGATGAATGTGTTTGGAAACAGTGGGGGCCAAGCAGTGGGAAAATGAATGTTTTGAAAAATTCATTTCAAGAGACGTTTCGTTTTAATGTTTTGTTTTGATGAAAGTTTGTCTGTCTGACTTGAAGAACATGAGGATTTTAATTTCTTTTGCCTCTTCGTTGAATTATGTATGTAATTTGACGTAGCGTGTTTATTACTCTTGATTTTGATAGATGAAACTTTTCGAAAACACTACGGAATAGAGTCAAATATAATGAATGTGAATTGGTTTTAGAAATTGGGAAACAACGCTCGTTTCAAGTACATAGATACTAGTGATGTCATGTAAAGAATGGAAACAAAACAATTAATCGACCTAGCAATGTAAAAATATTGACACCACCATTCTGTGTTCTAGAACTGGCACAAGATCCGATGGGTCTCAAAAGTTGCCTTTTTGACGTTCTGTAACGTGGATCCTATATAAAATAGATAAAGCATGTAATATTCATCTTACTGCAGCTCCTATTCTAAGCACAATGTTGGGATCTCTATGAGCGTCAACAATCTTAAAAGAATCAAGCTCCACAGGGGAGTAATTAAAATAAATTTTGAAATTGGGCGGCTGGATTTATCTGGCAAGGTTGCACCATGCTGGAATCATATCGAAGGGCAAAGTGCAGCAGGAAAATCTAAACTATCAGCGTAGTATGAAAGGAAGAAGTATGTATGTATGTGTGTCTGAATATGCTGTGGTAAAATAGAACGCATAATTTTGGAGCGTATCAAATAATAGACAAATGGTAATATCGATGCCCAACACTTTCTAACTAACCATTTGTACAATATAAAGTCCCATTTTTACAGACTTTTGATGTGGGGGTGGACCTTCATATAACAGACACAGACCAACAATGGGGGATCTCTACTATTAAGGCTGTACATATCCTTCAGTTCAACTGTTGAATGTCTTGGATATTTGCTATCAAAAACGGCGTGCGACAAGGCGGGATACTATCACCGCTGTTATTCCTGACAGTGATTAGAAACATTTTGGAGGACAACTCATTTCTAAAATTAGATGTGGCGATGAATAGAATGTCAGCATTCATAGCCCAATTAGGAGACATAATCAATAAATATCTACATACTTCGGTAGATCCCGTCTTTAAAGATCTCACGGGAGCCACAGGATTTAAAGAGATAAGCTATAGATAGGCTTGCCAAATGCTTGCTAGTTAGGGGAATGTTCTGCTTTCTTTTAAAGATGAAACGGTGTCCATACTTAGTAATAATGTACTCATTAAAACTACCCCACATTTCTCATCCCTGTGGTACAGGGTGGTGTTTCTTGTTCATTTTTAGATTCCCTCTCCAATCATACGGAATTTTTTCATAACCCTTCACTCCAATGTGTAGTGTGTAGTGTCTGTAGAACCTTTATATGAAGCATTACAGCTGCCCACTGACTGTTAGCTGTGAGCAATAGCGTAGAGTCATAAGTCCTTTGAAATCCATGATTGTACACTACTGCACCGCTTCGCTACTCTGGTCATCTTATCTTGAAGTTATCATTACGTTTCACAGGACTGAGTCCAGGATAGATACCTGTGGCACACCAATAGTCACACTATAGTGACTCATATTCGATCACTATTAAGCAAAATTATGTGTGTTGACCAATCGACCAATCGGTCCTGTTCAGACCCCTTGCTAACTAATTCGCCCGCGTACGAATATACCTTCAGGGTCTCGCTTGTCCAGTTCATCTTTTCTTCGTCTACAATCTGGTTGTCTAGAAAGTGGTTTGTGTTGTTAGCCGTTGTGTCTTGAGGACTTACTGAAGTGTTAGGTTGGTTAAAATTGAGAGTTGTTCCGAACCAAGTACTTTTTCCCTGCAGGTTTGCACTAGAAATCTAAGTTTCTTGTAAGCCTGAGCAGGAACAACCTAAGAACCCTAACCATAGCTGCCATAAATACTCACTGTCTGTAGACTTTGCTTAGAGAGCTATGAAACCTCCTTCCTGTCTGTAGACTGTGCTTAGAAAGCTATAAGACCTCCCGAGACATTTTCACAGAATACCCCACTTTACTTAGAGTGACTGAGAGATGTTATTGAACTTTCTGGAGGAAATAACTTACACTAGAACCCTCTGGGATAGCAGAGAGTGTGATACGACCTTGGTTGGTGTCTTTTTGTTATTCATTACATTCTTAGAAAAAATCCACATACATATATAATTATTTGCAGTTTAAAGACACGACTTATCTCTCCATAGTTACCCTTATCGCACACGACCGACCGACGCACGGTTAAACTAAAACAAGTCTCCACACATGATGCCTGCCGGCGGCACTCATTCAAAATGCTTATAGTAAACTCATTTCGAATCAATATCCTCAAGTCAATATTTAATTTAAAAATTTCTCATTTCCGTTCCTTTCCTCAGTTTCTGGTATTTATTTCAAAAAGCAATTTATTGTCTTTGCACGAAGCACATGCAGCCAGCTTTCAACTACCAACAACCTACTTCCATCGTTCATTGGTAAACAGACAAGTTATCTTTGTCTGGCAATTCCCCAGCACTGAATTGAATCCATTGGATACCTACATTTCCAAAGAGAACAAGAAAGCAAGGAAAAAAAGAAATCGCATCGAACAGATAAAGGACTCGTAGTGTTGTCTACTTAAAAAGACGCTCGACGACTAACAAATGCGGTCGTACACCTGAATGGAGAAATGCAACACTGCAGCACAATTTCTCCAAGGACATCACGGCACTAACCATGTTTGTTTTTGTTCACTTTTGTTTTGTCAAACACACCCACCACCCGCCCATTCTTCCACTTGTAGCCATTTGATATCCTGACGCCGTTGCTGTTGAAATGCTAATAAATAGTTGTTGAAAAACCGCGAATTGATTATTTCTATTTCTCTGCTTCCATTGTCCTTATCTTTTGGATTTGTGTAACGTTTTCTTGTACCCAAAAAAAAATAAAGAGAACGGATTGAAGGACACAATAGGAAGCACTTATCGTAAATTATTTTGCTTCCTAGTGTAATGTTAAACTAAACAATTTTTTTTGTTTTTTTGTATTCCTTCGTCCTTTTTTGCTATATAGTCTAATTTATTGTTGTCCATCTCCGTCGCAGTCAAAATCAATAAATGTTCATTGTGTTGTGTTTTATGGGTAGTGGGAGTGGATTTTTCGGGGGTGTGGTATTTCGGGCGGACATCATCCTGTCTTTTTGACCATATTTACTTGACAAAGTAACATTGAAGAGTGGATGACACAAAAAGGGCACTCTATCGATTTTTGTGTTTTTTTTTTTGTCGTAGAGACGCGGTCTTGCCATTATTCATTATGTGCTTGGTTAGGTTTTATGATTGGACATAAAGGACACAAAACAGAGTCAAAACGACAGAGGACAGCGGCTTATGCATGGGAGTTGGTATTTGTGTACTTGAAGCCCCCTTCTACTGGACGGGTTTTTGTTTGATTAAGTATTTTTTTTTTGTTTGTTGTGACTGGAACAGGACATTGGGTGGCACATGTGGGTGTGCTTTAGGGATCGATTTGATGGACATTGGAATTGTGAACGAAAGGGTGGGTGTCTGCGACCTATTTTGCAGTTATTACGGTCAGGATATAAATGCGCTTTGATGTTTTTAAATAGCGGACGTAGATGGGTGTGATCTATTTTCGTGATGCGTAGCCTAATTTTTTATGTCCTGGAGGGATATTAATTTAAGTCAAACAGAAGATAAATTGGAGAGATAATCTTCTCGGAATGGGCATAGGGATCATTTACATTGATAAAGTCATGTAGGGCTGGTAATGATAGGTATTTGCTTTGGCCCCTACGGAAAGATAGAATCGGTTAAGGTTACCCGTAGGCTTTGAATAAAATCAGTTTTAAATTTGTAATTTTTTTTTTTCGTACGACTCATCTGTGGATATTTAGCTGACTCATGGTACATGTACATGTACACGAAATTTTGGAAACTCACATTCCTTGTAATAATACAGACAACAACATTCTGGAGAGACCCATAAGCCGAGCTTCTAGTGCCAGAGTTTTCCAAAAGATTTTGTTCGTACAAATCACCTGAACTCGATGGTGACCACGATCCTAATAAAGGAATAACTACAAGTATTCAGACTCTGATTCCATACTATCTTTAAGAACTGTCTAAGCCGTTCATACACTGCTTGATCCTAAAGGAACTGACGTTCGTAGCCGGTTATACCTCCCGTATTTACTTCCACTCCCTCAGTCTTTCCTGCTTTCTATTGAAGTTCTTGGAAAGATTGAGGTACTTCCACATAAAGACAAATTTGGATAGCGACCGTATGCATGAGTATCATTGGTACACATCATTAATAGATTTTTTAAGAAAAAGAATTTCGCCATGGTCTCCTTGTTTGACGTTTAGGAATGTTTCAATAGACCTGAAGGTTGAAAGCCATTTTATAGAGCAAATGCTTGAAAGCATACTCGTCCATGCTGTGTTGGGTGCAGTCAAACAAATGTACTATCACTACTACTGGGGCTAATGATAGAGGTACTCCTATCTGTTCTTAAAAAAACTTACAGAGCGGATGAAAAGCTTTGGTCTGGAGATCAACCCATCTAAGACCTAATTAGTTTAGTCAACCAACTGAAAGGTGAATGTTTAAGATCATGGTTGTAGCGCCTCGAGTATCCAATATTCATGTAGAAAGGTAAATGCTTCTTTGCCTTGAGCTAGCTATCGGAAATACACGGCAGTTATCAGACCCCCTCTGATATATAGGGTATTAGTCTGGTGGATAGTATTAGACAAAAGCAACAGATTGAAGCATTATATTGCTTATTGTCGAAAAGCATGGAAAGGCTAGTCAAAATCCACGAGCGTAATATTGCTCTGAGGATGCATCCAACATGCCCAGCCTCATGAAAAATCGTGGAGTAGTTGCTAGTTTGAATGGCCACTTTATAGGAAAAGACATTTTAATCATTTTCAGAAATTGCCCTAAATAATGGAAACTTTGACTGCATGTGGGACAACACGGGATAGATGAGACATTAATAGTCTCGAGCGTTCTAACGTCTATATTCAGGCATATGCAGATGGCGTTGCCATATTTTAATGTCATGTCTCTTTACAAAAAGGAGAATTTTGACCTCTCGCATTTAGACATGAAGTCAAATATATAAGTGGAAGCATGTCAAGTCGAGGATATTCAAGGCACTCTGAGTTCGAGACTTCCGAGGCAAGTATGCATGCGTATCCAGCTAAGACTTATGCTTTGGATACGGGCCTGTATCACAAATGTTAAGCGGAGAGGAAGTAGTAGTAGCGATCATAACATTAGCCACGTTGTTCTTAAGACCCTCTAATTTTGATCGTAAAGTTTAACTTTTTGGTCCTTCTGTGAGACCTAAGGCACACTGAGACTTGTAAGATTAAGGTTCCTAGACAAGCCTCAGAAAATAATTATCTATGACATCAACTTGTATTGGAACTTAGCGAGTTACCGGTCAAGACCTCTATTGACAATTGGTTTCTTGTAAACACAATTTTGTATGGCGTGGCTCTTTAAGATATGAGCGCCATGCCTCAAGTGGTTAGTGCGTTGAACTACGGAACGAGGGGTTCGAGGTTCAATCTACAGACAACACCTGAAATTTCTTTCACGGCCCTATATCGTGCCAAATATCTCTATTTTTGTTTTTTGTCTCTTTAAGATGCACGCAGACTAAATTATATTATTACTGTCACTCTCCAGAACTTGAGGTTGTAGCGGGACACCTTACTTTTACTTGACTTAGTTTTTAATCCAAAATTCGATGGGTTTCTTTCGCTGCTCTTCCTTCATGGCTTCTAGGTTTTTTTCTTAGTCAGCTTGGGCTAAAACATTTTAAGAGAAATTTTATTTATGTTTATCAGCAGTATTATAATAGAGAAGAAAAATGAAAACCCTTCCGTCAACAGGGAAGTCCACGAGTAATAGATACTTACGTACGTACAATTAATCAGCTGCTAGTCTTATTATCTCGTTTAGAGAGTAGAAGGTTATACAAAATTATTGATTACTGGGTTCCAAGAATTATTTTCAATAATTAATAGTTTATGTAAGTATAATCAGTTCGCGATGCGATGTACATATGGAAATACATACTAAGTATGCGGAATATGCATTGTAATTGAAAAGCCCTTGGACTAACGACTAAGGTGTTTATTTAAATGTGACACTTGGAAACGAGATTTTAGAATTCAATTAGAAAAAATTTCATGAATGTATGGTGATAGTGACTAAACAAACTTACCCAGAATCAGCTTAGAATACTATTTTTGGAAAATTGTATCATTTGATTAATCGCTGCCTAAAAGCTGGAGACAAATAAAGATCGGGAGTGCGATCATAAAGTAAAGATACATTCTTTGACACAAGAGGTACATATCAAAACAAAAGAAAACATATAGAACGAGACTTAAACTATGCTTACATGTTTTGAGTTTAGTGCCAAAGCATTGTCTATCTCAATGGAGAAGCATATATAGACTGTCTGAAGTACAAAATCTTCAAACTCTGACTCATCTGCCCATTAATATAACAGGGGCTTCGATGACCTTAGTCAAATAATTTCTAGGTGTATGATATTTCCACGTTCATTTATACATAGGTGCTCATAGAGCTCATCTAATTTATGCCGACTTGGCCGCATATGTCTTTGTCAGACTTCATTACAGAATGATTTAGATGGGGAATACTCTTCTAGGAACCTTTAACCTTAAGCCATTCAAGAGAAGAAACAACTAGCATTTGCTAAATATTATAAGTTTGCTTGAACTGAGGTTTGTTTTTTAGATGAGTTTGGCTTTGTTTATTGCTTCTGTTGAACCATCCATTTTTTAAAGCAGCTTGAGATGTTGATCGGCTTTGTGTTATAAACATATACGGTCAGCCATCTGTTGGTTTCTTTTTAAATCATATGTTATTTTGACACTGACAGCTTTTATGCACTCAACTATGCACATTGACAGAAACTCAGTATTATACTTTCGTGGTATGAAATATATCGATTAATCCTTGAACAACGTTCGGAAATATTGCAAAGTCACTTCCAAAGTGGATGCTGTGTTGCCAAAACCGTCCGATTTTTGAAAAGAAATGACTGTCGAAATAATGCACCAACTGCAGCTGGTGTACGCAAGTTTGTAATGTCTTTAATGAAATTGTCACAAAAAGCAACAAATCTGGATGCCATTCAGTTTAAGACGCAAAGCTCGAAAGAGTTTATGGCAAAGGCTACGTCAAGAAATTCTTGCTTATAGTTAGAAATAAAATTGGGATCTGATCCCCTATAACACACAACTAGGTTAGTTTCCATTATGTAGTCAAATAAAACCTTTAGTGTCGCTACTGTTCCATACCCTTCCTACAGCTTTTCCATCTTTGACAGATTCCAGCACTATTCTAACCCTCTACTTCAGTATGAAGTATTCATCCCACACAAGATGTGCGTTGTTACCGAAACGTGTCTGAGAAACGTCTAATGCAATATTGAACCCTGTCATATCCATTCAAGTCTCAAGGCCGTATCTTAGCTTTTTTCAAACATTCTTAAAACGTTTATTCGCCTACAGATACTTATGTCTGAAACGTCTTCATTTTGTATCTCTGATGTCAATGTGTTGTCATTAAACGTTTTGCTAAAAAATAACGTACAACGTACATGATCCTGTAAAATTTCATCAGCCAATCTACAATTAGGTCAACAAAACAATTGACATCTTGAACCCTTCCTTACGTATATCTTCTGATTTGTACTCGCATTACTTGCAAATAAATAAACATTCAATGTCTTTCAACAAAAACACAGAAATAACTTCTCATTAGCCATTTAAATTTTCAAATTAAGATAACTGCCAACATTAAGTTTATTGTCTGAGTTTAACTCCTTGGAGCCAACTGGATATGTACAGTCTCGTTTCGAGTTCAACTTACATTGATTATTCCTGGCACCATGAATACGTTTCTTGACCCTCTACGTCGATGAAGGGGACATTCTGCTTGTCAATTAGGGTATTTATGTATAACTCATCGCAAGGAATGACTAAGTGACTCATGGCAGATGGGACAAATTCATTGCGAAAATCTTAATCAATTTCAATAAATCATTGATCTGTATTTTGAGATACATTTTCTCTGTCATAAGACTAATTGGGGTGCATTTTGACGAGGTAATCAGTCCCTTTTATCTATTTTAGTAAAACAAACATCTGTAAAGCCTACAAAGTCTTATTTCATTCATCAAGTATGATGCATCCCAGCTTATGTACGTCAGAGAAATAAAAACACACAAACACAATGAACAAAAGTATCTATTGTATTTGAACAAAATAAATTTTCATTATTCCCAACTTTAACGAGCTAAGTAATAAATTATAATATATTAAACCCGACTATTAGTTGATTTTATGTTCATAGATACTTGTACTACCATCTGTCAGCGATGAATTGGATGATGATAGAATGTACGAGTATCTATTGTTCTTAAAAAAAAAGAAATCACATGTCCGACCACTCATTTCAACGAGATGGTATATCGCTTTCACGTGCTGTTATTAATCTAATTAGCAATTACATGCATGTTTTGAACTATCTATGCACGTAACTTATCTTATAATTGCTAGTTATGTCAGCGGAAAGTATCTACTGATTTGATCAAGTTTGCACAACTGTTCTTGTGTGTGGGACTTTTTATTTTCAGACTGCACGTGTTTTGCTACGATACGAATATCAATAGAAGTGGAACGAATTAAAAATTATATTTTATTGCTATTTTTAGAATTTTTAGTAATTGCAATTCACCAATTCAATGGCATGGGGGCTACTGAAAATTTATTTTTAAAACTTATTACTAGCTTCCTGTCTTGTGTTTTCTTTCATCATTTCATAAGCCATGATGTTCTAATGAGTTCGATATATTATTAAAGATGATTGATTGTAATCGTAGTTTCTTGTTATAAAGTTGAATGAAACCAAGTGACTCGTAAGTAAAACGAGGGAAATGTAACAGAGAAAGGGAATCCCCAGAAATCTTCTATTCAAGAAATGAAATCGTAATGTGCGGTTTGAACTATTTTTAGAGTTCAGTTTTCCACAAAGCTAACTGTGACGTAGATGTGCATTATTGACATAATAGGGGGTTGTAGACTTTGTTAGTCCAGATGCTAACAGATACTTAGATACATAGTCTCAAAGCTGTCATGGCGTACATATGTATATAAATTTGCACAACACCAGTAAGTTTGCTATTTTATATTAACAAATAGAAAGGGTTGTTCAAGGCTGTTCTGGAAAAGTAGACACAGACGAGCACTCGTATTTTCAATAGAAATCGTTTGAAATACAATCCTTATCGATTCTGTGTACTTGGTCCATACTTGTTTGCTTTATTACGTGCTTATCTAGCTCGACTTTGAAGGTTTGCTTGTTAGTAATGAGCAAATAGTTTGAAAATTTGAAACACCACACGCCGTTTAGTACATGGATAAAAGTGTAGGAACCTTCTATAGAAAATGTTGATAGAAATATTTCCCTTCTAGGCTAGGGAAATAGAGCCTCCATAAACAGTCACACATGGGTTTCATACAAACGCGAATATCATGTCTATCCGTTGGTGGGCATTTAAGGACGAAACCAGCCGATACTTAGTGGCCTTTCCACCTATGTACATACATACTTAACCCATTTCCTGTTCTGAATCTAGTTCTCGCAAAAGTGCTGTCAAGCATTTGATTTTGAGAGGGCTGCAGCCTTATATCATTGGTTGGCTCATATGTACATATTTCCATTTTGGTGTTGCTTCTTCGTTATTAATGGTACAGTCTTGCTGATTGTATACCATGGTTCCTTACACCTTACCATTTGTCTGGTTATATTCCCCGGGGTAATAGAATCGAATAATTTCTCATTTAGTTAATTTTTTTCGGTTCGGTCAATGGAATATACAATATTCAACGTCAGGAAGTATGGATTACTGTTCTACCCGAACCTGTGTAGATACGGCCTGAAGCATCCATGGCCAGTGACCTCTTATTGATGTTGGGTACAATCTTATTTGTCCATCTGCCTTTTTCGAAGGACTCCCAGCGTTGTTGCCATGCGATTAGACTAGTCACTCTTCGTCCCATCATACCTTTCAATGTTCTTTATTCTACTCTCTTGTGTCACACGGCACTATGGCAGGTTCAACTGAAAGCTCACGTAACGTATAAGATAACTTAGACCGAGCAGGAAGTATCTTCTCAGATGTATGTATCTTAGCGCCCCTAATGCAGGGCATTCGCAGGGGAATTGCTCGAGGCTTGCTTTTTCTTCCTCGCATCCCAGTCTGTAGTCATGTTTGTTCAGGTTGATGCATCTGGTGTATTGAACGACCATCTGTCTTAATTGTCTTCTGGCTAGATCGCACGCCCTCTTTATCTGGCGGTAATTAGGGCATTCAGTCATGTTTTAATGAACTTGTCGAGGATTTTTCATTTCAAAGTGAATAAAATTGTATAACTCTTCCGCAATGAAAACTAGGAGCGACGCACAGGTATGATGGAATTTTTCTCTTACAGTTTGAAACATGTCCACTCATAGGAAGCCAGAGTTATCATTTATTCATATATGTATGTACTTATATGGAATAAACTGGTTACAAGACTGTGTAAGGCATGACGATTGCTCTTTTAATTTCTTGCAGTCGTCGAACCCGTCTCAATACTGCCCGGTGACGTTTTTGATATGTCACTTGGTTTTTCTTGTATTAAATTTCCATCTTTCTATTGGAGTAAACCCGCACTGCGAATGGCATAATTGTCCATTGAATTTGAAAGTGATTATGCGCATGTAAATAACGTGTAAATTTTGTAGAAGATACACGATGTTTTGCCCAGTATAGTGCCAGTAAATTCACATTATTAGAACGATGTCTCTAATCACAAACATACCTTGTATCTCAGATCGGACATTGTACCACAAATCGGACACAAACTATGGGAACTAAGCTCAGCTATTTGACGTTGAGCTTCAGAGTGGAATCTCAAAGGCACTAGAAAACCTGGAAGATCGAAAGCGTCATTGAAGGAAACACTCTGGAGGGAAATGCAAGAGTTCAGTAAAAAAAAAAAAAAAACCCCAAAGTTTGAGACGTTTCATACTCTCCCAAGAACTGAAAAATAAAGTAGAAAGTATTTACTAGCAACTTGGCGTCAATGCCAATATGCTTTTCAAGGTTAAAATTTGCAGTTAATACCGCCCACAACTTAGTACGTTCACATCTAAGACACCAACTCCCTTCAGACAATCTCCTATCTTTTTAACAGTCAGAAATCATTGCTGTAGTTTTATTAAAGGTAAAAGGTTTGACAGCAAACTTGTAGTCTCTTATAGTTGGACAGTGAAAAGATTGTCTACCAAGAGTACTAAGAATGCCTGCGGAAAACACATATAATATAAACAGCTCAAAAGAATAGAATGTAGCAACACCTGGCTGTCGTTTCAAACCAATCTGATTCAGTTCACACTAATGCACCAGTTGATGTCAAAAACTGTGCATACAATGAAGGAAACTTACTGACCCCGAGTGATGATAACTTGTAGATCAGGTATTTTCTATAGAGGGAGACAAATGTAGCTTGTATGTTGTAATCGCCTGCCTAATCAACATTTGTAGGACATGCTGGCGTAAAGTATTATATAGTGTATTGTGACTAAGATCTCAAGTTCTATCGAGTATCTATCGTAACTGGTATTATCGAACATGCCCTGGATGTCTGGAAAAATAATTATGTAGGGAATGATGTAGGGTACCTTCCAACTTAACTTCTTCTAAGAGTCTCCCATTAGGTAACCTTTCAGAAAAAGTAAATGGTTTTTGTTTATGTTGCATTGTGTAGAATCTTATTAGTTAGTGGTTCTCAAGAAGTTCCTAAGCTTGCTTTAGACCGTAAAAATTCTGCAGGTTCTTGCCCTTTTTTCCTTATTCAACCTCCTGGATTCTTCTATTAGGGTCCTCTATTCCATTGAATGGAATTGAAATAGTTTATAGGTCCTATGTATCTGTTGTTTTTAATAGACTGTCAATCAATCATTTCTTCCCAGTTTGATCAGTTTCTGCATAAGTGAGACCATTAAGAGCTACTTGACTATGACTGCCCTTCATTGTTATGTCAGATTGATAAATATTTTGTTAAGAAGGATTTGACATTTCTGTCCATGGCGTATATTTCGGCTTTCTTCTTTGACACACGGATTCGAAGTACTTTGATTTTGGTTCTAACATTCCTATACCTGTCCCATCTACCTATGTATGTATCACTTGCTAAGTTTAGTAAGCATATTTTTCCTGAGGCTGAATTTTCAGATACGATCACTTCTAGGGATTGCTAGGAGGGTATGCATCTAATTCTTTCGATCCAATATTTGTCTATGTTATTTGAAATACTTGTTAAACTTTTACAAGATATAGTATTTTCAAGTTTATGATTTTTTGGACTTATTGCTTAGACCTTTTCACCATACTAACCCTCGCCCACAGAGGCCCTCTATTATTTGCACTTTGTTGTCCATGCAATATACATATGTTTGTATCATTAATATCTCCCAGGAACGTCTCTAACTCTAAATTTAAGCCCCTCCAGGCGGGTAAACCTATACAAAAGTGTTTAAAATAAAACAAAAAGAAATAATTTGTTTTAAAATTAATTTAATATGAGTTATTTTTTATTTGTTTCCTTAATTGGTTTTTTCTAATCACTTCTCTTTTCTCTCGTTTTTATATTCATCAGTTATATTTTGTTTTTTTTTTTAATTTTTTATTCTTTTTTTTTTTTTTCTTATAAAATTCTTACATAGAACACAATTTTGTAATACTTTTTCCACTTACAAGACTAAAAAAAAATAAAACCTTACTACAGTCAAACAATTTTCAAATTCATATTCATCATTCCAATGTGGGGTTTTTTTGTTTACAAACACATTACATAGTTAGATAATTTTTTTTAATTTTAAATTTTAACCATAAATACACAAAACGATACTAAAAACACGAAAATAAAAATCATAATTACAAATTAAAATCAAATTCATACTAAACAATACTTTCCCACACATACAGTTGGATAAAGTGTAAAATAAATACTAGAATAACATTTTGTTTTTCTTTAAAATTAAATGATGTATATAATAATTTTGTTTAAATTTTAGTTTTTTTTTGATGAAATGTTTTTTTATTAAATTTAGAATTTTAGTTTATTTTTTGGGATTTTTCTGTTTTGTTTTTTTAGTTTTAGGATATAAATAAGGATGAGGGATGAATTTTTTATTATAGGTATAATTTTTTTTTTAGTTTAAATAATTAATTTAAAATTATAGAGTCAGTTGTGCATAACTATGTATGCTTGGGGGATTTTCATTTCCTTTTTTAGTTTTTCTCTTTTTTTCTTTGAACAATTGGGTTTCAGTTTTTTTGTTTTCATATTTTTTCTCTTCGCTTTTCGGCTTTCTTTTTTTTATAATGATATTCGCCGCTTAAATATCACAGATATACTCGAAATATTTTATAAAATTTCATTTTCAGTTTTATACTTTGTAGCTCCATTATTTTGTTGGAGCTTATAAGTAGTTTTGTAACTCATTTTGTTAGTGCATAATTTGGTTTTTCTTATTCGTTTTCTTTTTGGTTTTTCTTGTCCCTTTTGCAGTCAAAAAGAAATGGAATACTTTTTTTTTTTGTATGGTTTTCTCGGATAGGAGGGGTTTGAGTCCTTGTATTTTTTTTTTTTTGTTTTGTTTATAAGAGATTAGTCATTCCCATACTTTGTGGGTGGTGTTTGATATTATTTGCTTATCCTACACTTATTTTAGAAGCTAAATAGTGTAGATGCAAGAAGGTACACACGAGGGCGGTTAGATTTCCCATCGCGACTGTCATGTGAATACGACGGAATGCTTTGTGTATTCCTTGATAGTGGGGACATTTCACAAGATCTCCTTGTTCTAGTTGGCCGACTTCTTGTCCACTGCCGACGGTGATTTCGAACTTGTGTTTTTCACGCATCAAACGGAGTAGAGGTGGCGCTAGATAAAGGCGCACTGTTACTTCGATGACAGCACAGACGGTTAGCGCAATAACTTGAACGTATGAGGAGAATTCCCAGCGGCCGGCTATCACTTTGATGAAAAGGATAAGCGTTAGAATACTCAGCATTGAATTCATTGCAAAGTATTTGGGGAATAGGATCTGCTGACATAGGCCAAAAGTGTGACGTGGTAGTGCAAAGTATAGAGCAAGTCCTGGAAGAAAATAAAAGAGAAATTTTCAGTTAGTTTTAAGTTGAATGGAGATAAATTTAAATATAAAAGTATCAGTTAATGAAAGCTTTCGTATCTGTAGTTTATTTGTTGGGAATTTATCGGAATAAAGTCTTATTTCTCTTTAGGGAGTACAAAATATTATTAACAGCACCCTGCGATATGAAATAAATTTTAGTGCTTAGTGACTTTAAACCCCTAAAGTAACACAATCCAAACTCTTCACAGAAAGCTTTCAATCTTTTTCAATTTCAAATTGATTTCTTACCTGAGACAAATGTCATCCAAATTTGTGCACCAAAATGTGTTGCAAATGCACCAAGATACGCTACCAAGGCCCACCCGCTACGCTTGTCATTGGAATGCAATGCAGCCTCCTCATTCTCAAGTAGATTTGGCCACACGGCCAACAGTACAAATGATAAAATGCCAAGTGCTATAACATGAGCCGGCTGAGTTGATTTACTTATAACTCTGCAAAAAAAAAAAAACAAAAAAATCAAAATTTTGTATAAATTTTTAAAAATACTCTTTTATGACCCTGTCGTGTCGTGTAATCTGCATTCAATCGATTCTAGCATAGCAACGCAACTATGCAAGTACAGATAAATTGTTGCCTAAAACAACACAAATTGCAAGCATTTATTCATTTTTTTTTTCAAATTTTCGTTGCATGTGTCTTAAAGTGATAAAATGGCCTACGTGCGAAAACGCACTCACCACCCGTATACATTTGTTTAATGCAGAGGCGCGCGAAAAATTCAAAAAAGACTCAATAAAAAAATAAATACAAAAACAGAAACACAAAAAAAAAAAAAACACCGACCACAGAGAACAGAAACAGAGAAGTAGAAGCATAAATTAGCACACGAAATTATAATAATAAAACATATAGCGCACGTTAATTGGCAACAATCGGTTGTAGTCAGAGAAAGAGGGAAAAGTCTTTAAAGATTTATGACAAATTGTTGCATTGACACCCGTAAACGGGGATAGATTTGTTTTTTTTTTTTTCCTTTTTCGTTTTGGAACAGTGAATGTGGGTGTGGAAAGAAATTAGAGTTATTTTTTGGGGATTATATCGAATTTCGGTACAAACAGAGAAAAAACTGTCAAAAGTATATAATGACATTTTTATTGGACACTTAACAATACCATAAGCCTCAGGTGGTCCACTCAAGGGCGAGTGACTTGCGTAAAAGTCGTAAATTTGACATGATATTGACATTTTCGAACTTTTATAAGATTAAATAAATTTCCAAATTAACTGCCTAAGAGTATGCTACGCTTAAAGTTAAAATTGGTTGGGTAATCAAAAAGTATGGTTTATGGTTTACTTTTTGGCAAATAAATAGAAGTAACTCTCTCCAGTAAACTTTCTCTGGCGAATAAACTTGACGGTGTATTTATTTATATTAGGGACGTGGAATTTTCTCAAATGAAATGCGATTTTCTTCATTAAAATTTAATCTAATCCATTACTGGTATGCATTACTTTGACATCATTTGTACATTTATAATGCATTGTTTCTAATAGGTGATGCTTGAATAGATACATAGCTAAGCAAGACATCAATGCCAATCTTTGCTTAGTCAATTATTTATATCTGCTGCGGTTATGACAGAAATGGTGAAACATTTTTTGCGGTTAAAAGTAATTTTAATCAGAAATTCAATTTGTGTTTCTCTCTATAAAAGATTCACTGTGTGTGAAAAGTAACTAACAAAAACCATTCTAATCATGAGGTATTATATGCAGTCACACACCTCACTTCTGTATCTATCTTGTCACAGATATTAGATACACATTACAGGAAATTAAACTCGTGTACAAAATTTCCTCTTCAATAGTTCCATTTCCGTCAAAATTTCCCACTTAAATCAAACAATGGATAGAAGTGCCAAACAATTGAATTAGCAAAGACAATTTGTAACAATTAAAAAGAGAAAATTAATTAGAATTACTCACTGACCCTATTAGTTTGTATGGGGTCATTCTGGAATAATAGTCTTAATTGCAAACAATATGAAATGTTACAGTGACAATGTAAAGATTACATACGTATTGAAGGCAAATCAAAGTATTTAGATATGCAACGATTTAATAGTAAATCGATTACATTTTCGTGAACACGAAAGTAATTTATTATTCCATTACTTTTTTTTTGGTTTTTTTGTGGGGGTAGTCAAATTGAAAAACATTTTTTTTCGTTTATAACCCACCTATATACTGTAAGGTGCTGCTACTGCACCCCGAGGACATTGCTTTTACTTTGATTAATTCAAAACAAATTTTCATTTAAATCTCTCGTGACTTGTATATCTGATTGGGTGTCATTTGTCTTACTTCCTTGAGTGATTACATCGAAAAAATAAACAGAAACAAGGAAAGAGACACATTTACAATGAGAACAAAATTCGGGCAAAAACAAGTAGGTATGTTAAACTTAATGTTTGCGTTGACATATTTTTTATGTAAATTAATTGATTTACATGTCTGCATAGTCATGTACATAATTTACGAATTTCTGAACCCGTGTGACAGTTGTGTCCTCGGATTTTAGGGCTAATATCAACAAAATGTTTGTTTTTCTTAAGAATGTCGTAGAAAACTCTATAATTCCATTAAAATTTGCTGCCACTCCCACTTTTTGAAGCGAAATAGGATCAACTATTGATAAATCAAGCCAAAAATTCAGTCAAGATCTAGACAGTGGGTAATGATACTTTGATTTGCTCTCAATTTGAAAATTAACAAATAGTTGGAGTACCAGAAGGTTGGTATCTGAGGCCAGAACTTTTGTTTCTTTTTTGCTAGAATAACGTATTTTTGATAGACAGATATGAGATACTTATTTCCTGCTATCTTGCATTTGTTGTCAGTGCAAATTGCACTCGCATAAAATTTGCATATCCAATCACTAAAAGCATTTATCCACATCCCTCTTATGAGAACTTATCCACGCGGTGGATACGCTTTCATCTTCATTAAAACGTGCCAAACACGCAGTATACCTTACACTAAGCTACCACACACGAGTAGATACATCTCACCTGTGCATAGTCATTTTACAGACGAAGATCACAAGCGGGCAAAAGTGAAGAAAAAAACCAACACTTACTTAATCAGATACTGTGAAAAAACACACTCCATTATCACATGAAAACAGTGTATTGCGTACCCAAGGCAAACACATATGGTACTACGTTGCTACCTACATATACACCTTACCTACAGGCTGAGATATAATTACAGTCATTTAGTACTTTACTGAAATTACTCACCATAGAGCTGGAGTGTGTCTGAGTTCGGATATGCTTATCAGGCATATTAAAGTAGAAAATTGCTTTTCAATTAATTATTTCTCTCTCCACTTTTTTTTACAGACTTCTCGAACGTTGACATTAGAAATAAGGAAGCTGTTTTTTTTTTTTCTTCATCTTCTTTGATGAACGTACATACATACGTGTGTATCTTTTTGTTCATTGTTACTAAGTGTGATACATTTTGCATTCAAAATTTATCTATTCTTCACACTTTGAATGATAAATTGTTGGCAATGTGTTAAAAAAAAAAAAATTTAGATAGATAAATCTTAGCTGTGCTCTATATTGGAATTGTTTCTGTAGACTGTGTGAGAGAAGGAAATAAATATTTTTATTGGCGCACTACTCAAAAGTAAGTGGAATTCGTGTATTTTAATAATTTTTACAAAATCGACTGAATGTATTCCTTCTACGAGTATCTAAGCGAATTGTGATGGTTAATGTTGCTTAAATGGGATTATATGGAGGCAATTGAACTTTAGGAGAACTATTTATAACCGGTTGTGGTTTTTGTTTTGGCGAAAGATTTTATTTATTGCCGACATGACGGATGTGTAAGACGTGTGCTTGTTGATGGAAATAGAAAAATTTATCAGATCTAAACGAATTTTTGGAGTGGTGGCGAACAAGAAAAAAATGAAATACTGCGAAATGGCATGAGGTGCCAGAAGGCGGACATTTCGGTCCTACAGTAGTTTTAGTATGAAAGTCTGGTTGTGGGATTTTAAGGGAATGATTTGCGTTTTTCTTCTTCCTCTTCGGAAAGTTTACTAAATAATCTTGATAAGTTCGTTGCAACAAACTTGATGTCCCCGTTTTCCAATTAGAGGACGAAAACTCCAATTATTACATATTAAACCAATTTAAATTCAAATGTAGTCATTTGGCAAATTACCCATCATTTTCTATCTCTCCCGCATGTCAGTGTTCTATCTATCACCTGTCATTCATATCTATAGACGTACAATACTTCTATCTCACGGCAAATGCATTCCGAACATTTTGTTAATTACTATGAAACATGAAAACTTCATTCCACTTGCATAGATACGGAATTAAAACTACAGATACACAAAGTCATACAATTTAGAGTAAGCTATCTATAGCATAACAGACAGACTAGGGTAGTCTTTTACTGGTATGTATGCTCGATGTTACGTAGAGCAAACATGATTTTTAATTACTCTTCAATACAGGTATGTACATACATACATATATGGTGTTTGTGCTTTCATGCAGATGCCAGCATCAGTGTATCTACAATAGATAGTGGATGAATAATTTTACGTCTCACCACCTACATTCATTCATGTGCGAATAAATACGCATAAAAAGCTATCTAAAAATACATATCTATATGTAGTATCTAACAATTTATGAATATCACATGATAATTCTCATCAGACAGTGAGGTTACAAATTAGCATTGCACGTGACCCTTAACTTGCTAAATTCTTTCCTTTCAAATCAACTAATTAGCGTACAAAGAGTGTTAATTCACAGTGGCACTTGCCAAAATTTTAACAAAAAAAAAAGAAAGAACAGATATTGGCTACTGTATTTAATTAGAAGACGCCAACGACAGCCAATGCTCTTATCAGTTCTGGTAATAATTATTTTATTATCAGTATCTATACCTCTGCGCACACCCTTTTCTAACTGCCCCTCAAAAGAAAGGAGAAATCACATGATAGCAAGAAAAAATACTGGATTCATATGATTTCGGAAAGCATGACGCTTTTAAGATTTTCGGTTTCTTGAAACTAACCGCTGTGTACATCTGTGAGGTTAAAATTTTAGATATCTAATCGTGTTATCATCTCTGGTCTTATCAATCATATAATTTTTTTGGTCTCATTGTATGTATATGCATTTGTATCTGTATGTTTATTCAGTCTGGACTGCTGCATGATATTTTTTTTTTTCGGGGTGAACGTGAGAATTGTCAAGTAGCTTAATTCTGGTTAGGGGTTGCTGTTATATATTTTTTTTGTCTTGTACTTCTTTTGCATTTAATTTTTGTTTTTAATTACAAGAGTAATAAAAAAATACAAAAGGTTGATGTGATATTTAGATTAATGGTGAAATTAAATGTTTGATCGCGTGAAACAATTTTCGCGCCGGAACTCTCATGTCACGATTGTTTACTGGCTTTTTGCGTGAAGAAGATATTTTTTGTTCTATTGTGCCGCAGAGTAGATTTACGTATGCCGATTGTGTAGGGAATTAACACTTAAATTAGGAGTTTTACTGTAGTTAGCCAGTCAGTCGGCCTTACGACAAAGTTTCTAACAATCCTATTGAACTATGTGCAATAATTAGTTAAATGTATATAGTTGGAGTAAATATGAAATATATAAGTGCAACAAGTATAACAGAAGAGCATCAACGTGCGACAAAATGACGAGCTACTTATATTGCATGAGGATAGCCGTGACATTTTTATTTTTTTTTTATAATCCGGTTAGTCATGTGCTGGTTTTTTTTACCTTTTAGTTTGTTTTTCTGTCTCTCTACGGAAAATTTATAACGTTTAACTCATGATTAGTTAAACAACTTGTATAAATAAAATATGTTGTGGCGCTACAGCCAGACGTAGGGCTAAAGGCCTACCATTCACACCGAGCGTGATAAATGCAATGGTAGGCCTATGCACTAAACACTGAACCATGGCGGTCAATGAACGACGAGAGACTGTGGAATACCACGAGGAAGACATATAGGGCCTGACCTGTTTTGTTTTGAAAATTCAAATAAAAGTGCGACTAAATTCTGACTTTTAGCATAAACAGATACATCTGCATTCAAATCAAGTTAATTGTGGATCGTTGAATTGTAACTGAAATGAAAAGCCATTCCACCACATTTCTTATCCTGATCGAGAAATCTGCATAATCTATCTTGTCATCGAAAGCAAGTACAATTCCTTAAAAGGTAATAAACCAGCTTAACCTACATATCACCCAATGCAACCTGAGAAATCTGTCGGAGAAAATCTTTAAAAAATACAAAAAACAAGTATTTGTACCATCGAGACATTCGTGTAATGCCCCTGCATTTTTTTTCTTGTCATTCCCTAACCTTCGGCTACAAATTGACCAACTTATTCATCTGCCGGCCAAAAAAAAAGGTGCTTTTTGTTGCATGGAGCTGGAGCATACACGCACCTTAACATAATGCCATGACCTTTCCTTTGAGGAGCAATCTTTCGATCACTTTCGCACATTATACAATCACTCTGTGTTTTTATTTTTAGCTTATGTATTTTTAATGTCAGATCGTTTATCTTGTTTCCTCTTTCTCTGTCATTTTTGAAAAATTTATTATCAACTTAATTTCATTTTGACTTAAAGGCGGCACTGCTTGCACTGGTGGTCAACCGTGAAGAGTTATGCTCTTTGGAATTTGCAGATACCTGTGCTAAAAATATCTTTAACTGTATCTATATTTAGCTCTGTGGGAGATCACAATGGATGGAGGTTTGTTGTTGTTTTTTGTCCAACCGGAAATAATATCACAAAAGATACGTGATATAACAAACTCTAACAAAAAAGAAAAAAAAATCTTTGTACCTTGCTCCGACAATCTCGATTCATATCTCGTTTTATAAATTTATTTTATATTTTGCCACAAATATATTGTTCGTATTATTTCACCCCTAGACCAGAGGTCTTATTGGCATGATAACAAAATTCACACTATTCAATTAGAATGATTTGTAGATACGATGCGTATATGAAGTTATATGACAGACAAGCTATAGGTATGTACGTACATACTTGTTGTATATTGTTTTGTTGGTACATGGAATGATCTTGCAGATGAGTTTAGCAAATAATATTTTGCGTCACATCCTATTATGCCTCCCACAAAAAATTGTTGGCAACGCAAATTGTGAAAAACCTACGTCACTAGAATCAGCCGACACTAGAAGGAGGAATTCGTGTCTGTTTTGCTGACAGAATTTAATTTTAGTAGTGGAAGATTTTTTTTTTGTTCTATGTATGTGAGGGGTTACCAAAAAAGGTACGGATTGCATCTATCTGCATTAAATTGAGACGAAATGCCAGACAAAAGACCGGAAAGACTGTTTATACGAAGCAACCACAGATACCACAAAGAGGAATGAGGATTTTTTTCGTTTTGTTGTTGTTTGCCATTGCATTTAAATGCTGCCCAAGCGTCTTGTTCTAGGCTGTGACGAGTTCATTAACTCTTCACTGTAAGAATGGCGTTTCATAAGAAACGGCCATGAATTTCCTGTATACACTGTACTCTGCAACGACTGAATGGGAACAAGGACAACGACAAGGTTTTGAAATATATATTAAAAAAAAAAAAAAAGTATCTATATTATAATTTTATGTATCTTTACCTGTAAGTTTTGGTTTTTTGCACTTTACACGAAAAATGATTGATTTTTTGGACAATTTTCTTTGTCAATTGTGTGAATACAGCTAAAATATCATCTTGATGTGTATGCGTTGAAGGTACTGGTACTGATGATGATGATGATTGAGATTCAGATGTATTGATGGCTCTCATATTGGCCATTGGGCATCCAGTTCTTCTGCTTGATTTTCTACTGCTTGATCTGAATCCTGTATCGGAATCCTCTAAAGATTCATCTGAATCTCCAGAGAAATTTTCAGTCTGTGTGGTTAGAACCAATTGATTGGACATTTCTTCTTCGGTGGACGATGACGCTCCAGACGACGATGTCGACGACACATCATCATCATCATTCTTAATACACACACATCGATTTGTAAAATCATTTTTTGGATTTAAACAACGACCGCACTGGTTACAATTACACCAATTATTATTATTATTATCGTTAATTGCGGCGGCGGCGGCAGCAGCAGCAGCGATCCGTTTTTTCAACGTTTTTGCAACCGATTTACCAATTTTAGGCGGCATACCGTTGTCAATTAATACTTCGATTTGTGAATTCATATCGATCTGTTGTTGTTGGCACATTTTGGTATACAAATCGGTTTAAGAGAAAGAGAGAGAGTTATATCTTAAATAGTGTTTAATTAATTAATCTATTGTTTTAATTTTTCTATCACGCACTCTCAGTCGGCACAGACGATACACATTTAGCCAAAAAAAAAAAAATTAATAAAAATTAAATAAAAATTAAATTCGTAAATAGGACACTTTTTTTTTTGCTACACAATTTTGTGTTATAATTTGTCTAAAATCACTTAAACACCAAAAAGGGGTTGACTTCAAATTTATATGTTTGTCGGAGGGGTTGGTGACAAAATTTGAGAAATTTTGACGATCGTTGTATACCGACGGATACTAATGCCGTCGTCGTTGTCGTCGTAAGGTGAACTTGTGATATGAATGATTACAGAGCGGATTCAGAAGTTTTATAGGATTTAATTATCGTTTTTTTTTCTCTTTTGCGGTCTGTTCAACGGGGGAGTACTCTTTAATTCTTGCGAAAAATTTTCTCTTTCTTCAGCAGTGATCGCGTAGTACGTTTCTCTCTCTTATGTGTGTGTGTTTTTTTTTTTTTTTTTTGTTTTTATTTTTAATTTCCATTGATATCAGGCCCATGCGCGAGAGGGTTCATATAGTACACATCTATCTGTATAGGGTTTAGATAATGATTGACGTACCGGATTGATTGCATAGTCGTCAGGTGGAATGGAAATTACCCCTGGTTGGGAGGGCTTGAATTGTCCCTTTTGACTTATGGTTTATCCAATTTGAATTACAATTCATAGATCAGCGGGAATTTTCTTTTTCAAATTGTTCACGATGACATCTTGGGTTACAATTTCCTTAGAAAAGGGTGATGGACGACGTGCAGCTTGTAAGGTGGCACCTTGTAAAAACCATCACTGTGTAGGTGGTTGTTAACTACTTCTATCATCATATCGAGTAATGAAAAAATAGTGTCGTTTGCGAAAGTCGTTAACGACACTTTCTGTTTGTTTTATGTATTTATTTTTTTTTTACTACTTTTTTTTTTTGACTTGACGTGCGACCAATTGATTGATCATAGGTTTGTAGGTATATACAACATATATGTATCTATTGGTGCTTTTGTGTTCGCATTAGAATCGATTTTTGGATGGAATACTAATTTTTTGTGTAAAACATCGATGCACTATTAATAACGAGTTTTGGGCTTTTATTTGATAATCGTAGGTCAGTATAAAAGAAAGGTGTGTCGTAAATATTAAATCTTCTAATCAAATACTACATATGTATGTATTTTTTGGTAGTCATGTCATGTGAATGTTTTATTATCTGTGGGAGTGTAATCGACAGGTTTTAGTCATAGTACGTAGGTCTATGAATCATGAACATACATACATATGCAGTTATCGATAGGTAGTCTCGGGGAAGCCGTATTACAAAGTCCATAGATTGTGTTATTTTTAATCAAAGATTGTGTTATATAGAATCAAGTTTTTTGGTAAATATTTACCAATGACGAAAATATATGCATATGACACCTACCTATAAGTCACAGCTATTAACCTGAACATTAAATTCTGACATCGGGTTATTGTTGACGTCAAAGTTCTCTAGTAATCGCGAAGTATCATATAGTAAATATTTCTGCTACAAGTATCAGTTTAGTACGTAAACTCAAACATGTTGTTAACACATTGTGTTAAAATAGTAAACATGATAAAATCTAAAATCTAATCTAAAAATCAGAAATGCCCTGTCTCTGAAGATGGATTGAACACAAAATCTTAAAAATCACATTCTAGTTACAGAAGGCTTAGTCAAGGTCTAATCTCAATTTCGAATTAAATGAGGTAAGTCTAGTTTACTACCCCTCATGTGCCAGGTGTGAAAAATGTAATTACATCAACACTATTTGTACAGAAGCTGAGGAAGTAGCGACTATAGGTGTGATTTATAGATCATTTACTGAATCAATAAAGAGCAGATATAATTAACAGGAACATGGTGCAATTCAATATCCGGTAATCAGATGCACTAGCTTATGTTCAATTTCTATGACAAGAAAGAACATTTTGATAAGATTCTGACTTGCTTTTAATGTATCTCCGTACTTTTTTAAATCATGAAGAAATTTTGTAATACGCCCCATTGGTACGCCCCAGTTTTCTGATAAGAGTCTCTCGATGATGCTTGAAGGTAGCTACGGACTGACGTGTCAACTCGCTTATACTTTCTATTTAATCATGGAAAGGTACACAGGTCAACAACGTTTTTCAAATTATCTAATTTTTTATGGGTTGCAATGTTCACGAAGAATTGACTATTTGGTACGGGTTTCATGCTAGACGCGATATTGGTGCGTATTTCTTCTTCAATAATGCTAGCAAGACAATCACAGTCAATGGAGATCGCTACCGGACTATGTTGACTGACTATTTTTGCAATAAATTGGAACAGAATGACTTGGACCATATGTGGTTTCAACAATACTACTCAAGTATAGCCAAATAGGGTTCGAACACATAGAGAGTAATACTAGCTTCCTCGATCAATATTACAAATCTTTTACTATCAACTTATCACAAAGGAAGAAAAGGAATGCATACTAGAGCATAAAACCTTGCAAATGTCTGATAAATGGTTTGACTTGACGGCATATAAACCAGAGAGGCCTAGGTCATCATAGGTGAGACCAACAAATACTTTGAGATTACTGCACCGATAAGTTTCCTGTGTTTGTTGATCCGACCACCATTCCCAGCATATAAACTAGAATGATTTCAAAAATCGTTTCGGATCCTTTTAATAAATAAACTTTTTTTTTTAAATTATATAGTAAAACACATTCTTATAGTAATGAAACTAATTTTTTCTTTCTTTTTTCTTTCAGGTAAGTCTATCCAATTCTGCGAAGATTCGTAAGTACAGAACCTTACAAAATGTGTTTTGAATGAGTAAAAAGAGATACAAATCAGATATGTCGTTTATTGGGTTTCTCAATTTTTTTCAGGATAAAGTAACCTATTGCACATCAATTATAGTGCTGACTACTTACTCCCCAAGAGTTTTATACCTATGGCTTTGTCTTCCGAGAAAGTTAGGTCGACATTTAAGTACGTGTATAAGGTTGCTCTCAGGACCTATTCCTTATCGGAGTTGCAGCATGCATACCAGGGTAGAAGACACTGGAAGACTGCATTTGTAAACTAGTTACTAAGGTTGAATTCATTCTTGACAGGAAATACAGCATAAAGGGCGCTGTCAACAAATGCAACTACAGACTACGCTAAGTTTGGTTAGAGGTTTAGGGGTGCCTTGCTACCGGAGGGTTCGCTGCTCACTTAGTCACTTAGACCAAAAGGATTGAGTCCATTGGACCCAATAGAATCTGCTAGATAACAAGGAAATACCCACAGCATTGTGGATCAGAGCAATTCTAATAATCTAATTGTATGTACCTACATATATACTACAGATCCAGACTGACGGAATCGTTAAACAGGATCTGTCCACAAAGTGGCGTTCAATCTCCTCTGCTATGGTGAATGATGTTTAACTCTATATATGTATGTATATCCAAGGGATACTGATTGACATAGACATAGACTATAAAGACGACTAAAGCTTTATCATCGTCACCCTAATTTCACTAATATGGTCAAAATAAAAAAGTACGTACCCTCTCCGACCTTAAAAAAGTGCAGTGACAGTGACGTTAAGTGTGCATTGCGTACCTATCCGACTGCTGTGGTGGGAGTCCTCCTTACCCTCCAAGCAAAAGTTTATACCAGTGAACTTTGTACAAGAGAACGCATCGGGAGAAATCTCCGAAGATTACATACATATAGACAGTCTTACAGATAGCTTGAGCTGGTTTGGACCTCTCAAGTTTGTACGTCTTCTAGTTTTAAAAAACGAAGCGAGCCTAGGTCCCTGCTCACATATCCTTGGAAATGAAGCTGTTTATGAACTAGCCATATAGGGTGTCTAATCTCCATTCATTGGCCTGAACTCTTCTGAAGCTTAGCTGTCAGCCCAATGAATGTTAAGCTAAACCGCTGGGATTAAAAAGACTTACTGGAGCTCACAAACAGGTTTAAGACGGAGAATGTCTTTAAGCTTCAAATAATAGCTTGGCTTACGAGTAATGCTAGATGCATTGCTAAATCTATCTCGACTTGATACTACTGTATATCATTGGCTTTACTATTAAGTATTATCTGCACTGAAGTTTAGAAGACCTTACGGGATACCTACTTATCCTATTGCAAAAAAAAACTAAATATTTTAGGCAACAGATACATGGGACCCAAGGCCTACCTTGTCACAACCCTTCGTCTTGTGCATGTCATATTCTTTACACGAATGGAAGGGACCTATGGTTTATTGCTGTTTCTAAAGGGCAATTTGAGAAGCTTTTTCATGACAGTTTTACTCTTTACACCTTAGGTGTTGCCTGGGGATCGAACCCTGAACCCCTCGCTTCGTAGTCCTACGCACTTATGTACCACTTGAGCCATGGCGGTATCATAATTATGCCGTCTTATTCATTATCACCTGAACTTCGGTTGATATTCTAATTTGAAGTCAATTTTCATTGGGTTTAATATTGGGTTCGGTCAGAGGTTGCATCAAGAAACGGCTGTAGTTGAATCTTCACGGATGGTTCCAAAATCAGCCAAGGGTAAAGTGTACTTGTCAGAAAAGCATGCATCTGTTTTCAAAGCAGAGACTCATTATCTTAATGACTCATGTCTAGATACTAGGATACACTGTGATGTCTGGGTATAAGATCTCCAAAGACATTGATAGACAAAGTGTAGTGGATGATTTTTCAGTACCTGAACTTCGGTTGGATTTTACGCATTCTCAATCAGGGGCTCCTTACGAATACAATCCTGTGAGGCACAGCTCTACAGGATGCATGTAATCTAGGTGAATATTCCTGGACGTCTGCTGTTTCTCAGCATAAAACACTGTAAACAACTTATTGGCTAGGTGATACTACTCTCTGTGAAGCTTGTGGAGAGAAAGCCGATACCTCAGATCATTTCCTTTGTGAGTATCCTGCCTTTGCTCGGATGCGGTTGCTTATATTCAGTACTGATGAGGCTAATGTTGAAAGATGGGCCCTCATCACGTACGACGACAATCGTGGAAACGATATCGTTTTGACTATAGTTTTGCTCATGTAACTTAGTTACGTTACGTTTTGACGATTCAACTTTTGGTTTATGTAATGCGAAAACTGTCAAACACTATCATCCTGACAATATTGTTTGCACGGTAGGTCAAAAGGTATTGTCTAGACGACAATCGTCCGAAAATTTTAGGTGATGAATGCCCTAGAAAAATTACAATCAAATCACTAAACTTCAGTTTTGAGGTTGACATGAAGGTAATAGCCAAACACAACAGCCTCTCCAGTCGGATGACAAAATCAATTTCGAATTGCTGCCTGCAATTCTTTAAATTCTAGTCTAGCTCTAGATTGTCGTTTGTCCTTAAAAGAGATAAAGCCCCAATTCAATATACCTACACCTTCTTTCTGAGAAACTGCAAACATGAAGAGATCGTCAGCGAGTTTTGGGTATTTTTTTATGTCCATCATTACGTGTAAATATTTTATAAAGCTATATCGAATGAGAAAAGCCAACCGCAAATGGGAAAATGGAATGACGTGCCATAAATATCTTGGTCAGGCTAAATCAGAGACATGGTAATATATTGGTTGCATAAAGGCACCTCACTGAGTACTACGCTAAGAGTATTTCAAGCCATCCGTTGAATGACTAACATAAATAGCTGCAAGAACAACAAGGAGCAGAAACTGATTCTCCATTTCTTTTGCACTTTCCTTTCCTTTACTCAAAGAAGATTGCTCCGTTTAGTGGTCCTTAAATACGAAGACATTTTCGTATTCATGATTTGTGAAGCCAAAAGCTTTTTTTGCTTTATAAACCACTTTTTTTTGGGTAGTTTGAAGTGATGTAAGGAAATAACTCCACGGGAATCTACTACACATGGGAATTAGATTCACATTTAGTTGAAAATAAATCCACATTTATCGAGTAAAATAAATGCTTACTGAAAGTGAGCAATAATTTCTGTTGAGCTGATTCCCAGAAACTAATCAGTAAAGTTCGTTTTGCTGCTTGCTTTACTTACTTACTACATATGATATTATTCAATTATACAAATTTACAAATTGCTGGCACGATTTTTATCATAAATCGAGCAGCGGACTGGTGTAGTAATTTGTATTTATAGTTTATAATAAGGTTTATGTGTATTCATTCTACTCAGGGGTTGATTTCTACAGCAACTATTGATAAGCGAAATATCTTTCATAAAACATTCGAAAAGTTGACTTTATTCCCACTAGAGATGGAATAAATTTCCTCTTGGAGTAAATTCTCATAAAGTTACTTCCCTGCACCTTTTAAAATTACTGATAACTCTATAAAACGAATTTTCTACGGTATAAGTGTGTTTATATCGAGTTATAGATACATAGTTATCCTCTCTTAACCTAACCATATTCAAAAATAGGTGAACTGCTTTCGCATTACGAGTCTATAAAGAGCTGGGGAAGTGTACCTGTAAGTGGGTATAGTTTGCAAAATAAGTCTAAGTCGTTCCTTGATATAAATTTATGTTCAATAAATGTCGAGCTTGTATTGCAAGGATTCACTAAATCGGCTTAAAATCGATCATCGTATCCAAGGAATTTTAGAAATTGCCAACAGCTTAGAGTCTCGTTGTTTGATAAGTTGCTTGCAAAAGGACCTATTCAATCTGGAGACTCAGTCCACACAGGATTATGTTAAGATGAAACCCATCCGTCAATGAAAACACACTGACCAGGACCCAGACGTTTGACTGGTTTTGAAGCCATCGAAGTAGATTCGAGTTTAATTATTTCATGGTTCGAGTCATCTTTGAATTTTTACAGCAGCCATAGTTCTGGTATCTGGACATTGTATCCCTTATATTGTAGTTACTGCCTAGTCGTAGTCCTGCTAATGTGCGATATTGATTCTAATGTGATCTTAAAATTACCAATTGCTTGGTCAGTGACTTTTGTCTTGTAAGGATACGACAAGTAAACGCGCAGCGC
Source organism: Xylota sylvarum (assembly GCA_905220385.1). NCBI lineage: Eukaryota > Metazoa > Arthropoda > Insecta > Diptera > Syrphidae > Xylota > Xylota sylvarum. Next base: position 127,689,533 of record LR999957.1, read on the forward strand.
CTCTTAAATCATTAGAACCTCTGGATACAAATATATACCATTACTGTGAAGATTTATTTATAATCTTATTGTCAAGTATTGGTACATGTTTCCTCATTGAAATGATTCATCATCTCATGCAGTCAATTAGCCCACGTTTGTTTTCAAATGTAATGACGTCACTGAAGGCGTATATTCTATTGAATTGAGAAGATATGGTAATTAACTGAACGTCATATTTAGAATGTTGATGCTACTTTTCTGCAGAAACAGAAACTCATAAAATTTTGTTTTATTGAACAACGGGTGTGCACCTATTTATAGGTATACTTGTAGGTCTATTTCCTGATTTCAATTCATCAACAATATTTATTATACTACTCCTTGAATTCTTCTTTGACTTTGCGCTTCTTGGCGCACGTGACTATCAGAACGTACTCCCTAAAGCTCATAACTTAATAAAGTTCAATTCTAATGAAGAAATACGATCTTAAAAGTAATCCGATCAGGTGCCATACCAACAATGCCATGAACAAGTCATGTGTAATCGATATAATTTGGTTTCCATAGAAATCGTACATATGTACATATTTCATTTCATCCCTCAAGAAAAGTTATAGTCTTTGCCACTTTCATGGTCAAGACGTTGTGAAGTTCCCTTCTAAGAATTCCTGTTTCCATATCTAAACCAAACTCACGTAACGTAAACATCCCCTCGTGCTCTTGGCTTTCAAAAACTTTGTAATAAAAAAAAAAAAACAATTAGTCACACATTGCAGTTTTTTGTTAATTTTTTTCAGCCAGAAGCGAGTATTAGTTGTTTACATGATTGAATTTCAAATCGATTATTCGTTTATACATCCAAACTCAAGAGAAGTAATTAAACTTGTTTATTGTAGTTTTGTGGATTCTGCGAAGTAATTCCGGTGGCGATTAGTTAAACTCCAAAATGTACCTAACCACTTGAAGACGTGAGAAGTATTTTAAATCTTCAAATTTATTTCGAAAAAAAAAAAATGTATCATGACAGATTATTATTATCATGGTACGAGGGGCTTTCTAATGGTAAGCGATTTGATTGGGGACTTTTATTGATGTCACATAATTCTTGTGTCAAATCTCGTTTATATTTAACGTCAATGGTTTTATACACAATGTGTGATGAATTTTTGGAAAAATTTGGCTGCACATTGGTTATTTTGTTTTTTGTTTTTTTGTATACATATCTAAAAATACCGGCATTTCCAATGTCTCAGGGTGAAATATGCGAGCTGGTGAGACCGAGTCAAATAACCGTATGTTTTAAAAACAAACAAACTCATTAATAAAATAAATAATATAACAAATCACATAATTTAATAGTCTAAGAGACAAAAAAAAAAAATGTTTCAAGAAAATTTGCAGACGCTGACTGGCTTTTTATTTTATTTTTTTTTTTTTTTTTAAATTGGGATACGACTACCATTGTCTTCTAGCGGAAGTCTTCAATCAGAGATGTTATTTCCATCTCCGTCGTACTTATTTGTAGAAGACATCTTGGACCAAGAACTTATAATGTTGTTTTTAAAAATGTGTAAGTTATTAACCACTGGAAACCATTTTGTGTCGAATAAAGAAAACATTGCTTTTAACTGAATTCGATGTTTATAAGATCATAACTCATATTTAATATTTAACCACATAGCACATTCAGTTAATCCAAAACGACATCAACCTTGAATTTTGAGAGAAAAATATACAATTCCTGAGACTAGTGGATGGTCTAAAAATATCATAGACCTTGAAGTCGAATACCTTCACAGGTAAACATGATTGTTGCTTAAGCCTTTCAGTTGTCCTTCAAAGTATCCATGCAAAGCAAGCCATCTACAAACAAATTTGAATATGAATTTGCTACTGGATAGCTAAATTGGAATAACGTCACCCTGTATGAGACTCACACTTTTTATGAATATGCCGAATCGATATGTAAAGGGTGTTTTTTTAGCTTCGGAAAACGTTAAATTGGCAACACCATTTCTGTGACAGCCGATTTGACAGTTCGCGGTTGTTTTGAGGTTAGTTTGGTTTGGCAATTCTTCATGAATAGACTCAAGCCGGACTAACGTTTGCAAATTTATTTTGAAAAACATGGTTCAATTCGAAAAACTCATCGGGCTTTACTATCAGAGCGATTAATTCGAGAAACTATGGATCGTTTTCGTTTACTCTAAACCATAATTCTCATCCTGTGCGACGTCGTACAGTGCGCACATAACAAGGTATTGATCGTGTGCAGCGTAGTGTTGAAGATGATCCAAATGTGTCAAATCGTCATCATGGGCAACAATTAAACTTGTGTCCATCCACTTTATGGAAAATTTTGCGTAAATATCTTAGTTTACGTGGTTATAAGGTTCAACTTGTACAGGAATTGAAGCCACACGATCGTCGTTCGCGCCATACGTTTGGTGAATGGAGGGCGGCGGCGTCATACACCACCTACTCAAATAACATTAAATCATGCCATTTTTATTAAACTAAACCTAGTAGAAAAGTATTGGCACAAGTCCTTGGCCACTACTCTCTTTCCCACTTTTTTAGTCCGTCCACAGTCAAATTAGGGTTAAGCATGTTATTTGAGTAGGTGGTGTATGGTGGGGTTGGCAAGAACCGCCTCGTCCGACGAGCTTATCCGCGCAACCACAAGCATGCCGCCGGCCACCTCACCTGCACCGAAACTGCCTCCGTGGCCCAAACTTAATCATAACAGTGGCTATGTCAATAAACGAAATTGCCTCATTTGGAGTGATGATGATCCAAAAGCCTTTGTCGAAACACCATTTAATACATCCAGAAAAAGTCACCGTTTGGTGCACTTTATGGGGCGGTGGAATCATTGGTCCACACATACATATGTATGTCTTCAAAAATGATTATCGTCAAAACATTACAGTCAACGGTGAGCGGAAGAGAGACATGATTACTAACTTTTTCGTGTCTCAATTGGAAGGCATTAGTGTTACAGACGTGTGGTTTCATTAGGATGGTCCCATATATCGCATGTCTCCACCGATAAACCAGAAACAATTGAGCACTCTAGATCATCCAATTGTAGTTCTTTTCGTTCAACCCTTTTCTTCTGTGTTGTCCATTTCACCCAGATAGTCAAGGGAAACTATGGCTTGCGACTTTTATCTAAATTTCGGGACTTAAACAAAGTAGACAATTTCTGTTGTTTGGATATTGCTATTCTCACTTCATTCTGGTCGGGTGGTGGATGGAAGTCTTGGTTTCATCGTCCAGGTTAAATGGTTCATTCTGCCTGACAGCGAAATTTTGAATTTGTGTCGTCGTCGCTGTTTAACAGTCTGCAGAAGTGGTTTTTCCATATCCTCATTACCGATTGTGACTATACTACAAGGTTTCCTTGTTCATCTCTATAGGTCTTTGTTCGGGTCTTGTTACCTTGATATGTTCTTGTTACCTTTTGGTAAAATATACGCACATTGTTCCTGGAGTAGAATTTCCCTGATTCCTCGATCGCGAACATCTCGTGCTCTTTCTTTTTCCTTCGAAGAAGTCGATGTTCTTCCCTCCTCTTTTGTTCATATAGGTAGCTCACGAGCCGCTCTCGTCCTCCTGTGCAGCGCCGTTTTATAAGCGAATTGATTTACTGCATGTACTTGCCGGCATTCTTCATCAAACCAGGGGTTTCGTGGGGGTGGTCGGGTGAAACCCAGTACATCAGTTCCAGCGTTTCTTATGGCTTCTTGGCAACGATGTCACTGGTTTTTTGCACTTGATGCTGATTGCATAGGACTTCTCGAGAGGTTGAGGGATACGCGATCGGCAAAGATTCTGGCGGTTTGTCGTAGCAGCCACCAACGCGGAGGTGTAGAGTAGAAGTTTATAATGAGATGTTAATGTGGAAGTGCTTGTGCATCACTCGCGTCACTACCCTTTGGCCCCAAAAAATAAAAACTATGTAAAAATAAAAAAATCTCAATAGGGCGGACAGGATAGCCATGCTTTGGTGAATTTTGTAATTTTGTATTTTAAGAAAAAAAAAATCTAAGTTCTATCAAAAATACATTTTAACAATATATCTTCCAATGAAATTATGTTTGTTTTAATTTTATTTAATATACTACCTACATCAAACATTCAAGTACTTTTATGCCTTGAAATGTGCAGCCAAAAATTTACTAATTAAACGTAGGCTCGTTTGCTCTATTTAATTAGCTCCTTAAACTGTGAAACGATCCTCGTCCACAGCAGTTAACACTGAAAAAATACCCCAAAACATAGGGCATATAAATAATTTAATTGTGATAATTAAATTAGCAGAATGCAATCTGACTGAAACAGACAAAAATAATGATGATGATGATATAATTAACAAGTTTTCTTGTAACTAAAAATAATTGGTGTGGCCACTGTATTAGGGTATTCTTTCGGGTCTTCTTATAACATTAAATACAAAAAAAAAATCATTCAAAAAAAATTTGTGAATAAAATGTTAATTTTTCTAATAAATATAAATAATTATTAGAACTAAATGATTTAGTAGAAATCTTAATAGATTTATAGCACGCGTTGAAACCGGTTTAATCCGTGTTTTATGACGCAAATGTCATTCACACAGATTTTGAACTCGTTAGCGTTCATTATTCTACTATAGGAGGATATTGGAAAATTCAATGAGCCATCGAAATACATCCTGTAAGAAGTCGTGGGTGATTTTTCTAACCAGTTACCGCAAAAAACCTTCTATAAAAACACCAATAGATACTTTGGAGGTTATATGACTCCAGTTCATAGGTCAGCTGGAATTTCCAAAGACCCTACGTTATCCCTTCTGAATCTGTGACATTATTATAACACCTTCACAACATTTCTAATTGGCTGCTTGACATTTAAATTACTTCCACAGTAAATCACTGCAAATAGAAAAGTACAATAAATCTTGTTGCCATACCCTCAATGCCATCTAAATACGACACGAAAACTAATTAAAATCAGTAAGCATTCACTAGCCACCAGTCAACTGCAGTTATGTAGCTCCACCTTGACTTGACAAAGTTCATTTCTATTACAATTGTGTGGTCAACATTGACTTGTCCTTTTTATCCTGACTGCCTGCCTGCCAACAATGCAACAGCTCGAAACAATAGACCACCAACCGACACCCTGCGGCTAAATGCACCCACAACCTGCAAAAGGTGAACCCAAACAATTTGAATAAAGACCACGACTGTTACAACAACTGACGACTGTGCAAAGTGCAACATCAATAAGTGTTATATGCATACATGCCGATGTACGAGTAGATGAACTGCACTTCAGTGCAAGAATATGCAAATATGATTGATTTTTCGTCCAAAGTGACGAATGACATTGGCAATAAAGTGTCAATTTATCTCCACGAACACAGAGTCAGCAAAATTTGGAACAGCACCGTGTTGTTTCGAAATTCCAATTTCGATACAATTAAACACGAACTGTGGCTTTCAGCTGAACGACGCAGCTATGTACATAAGTAAATATTGATTAGAGAATTCTCCCAGCGGGAAGTCCTTTAATGTGTATCGGCTGTGAATTCATTGACGGGGGGTTAATTCGAATGTTCATTTCAATTTAAATGCGGTTAAGATGACAAAGAGGCAAAACATGTCCTTCATTGGTAATTTATTTCATTAAATACGTGTCCTGTTTTCTCAGTTCGCATTGTTTATATTCGGTTGCGGGAGGTTGAGTCTATTGTGTATTGAATTGACCTAGTTTGTAGTTTTGTGAACATTTTTGTGGAACTTATTTGAACTATGTATATTCAGGTGATTTCGGATAGTAGTTGGATCACCATCCATATGCATTGACGTACAAATATTAATTCAATGGAGTTAATTTAAGAAAAACACGACATACGGCTATTTTGTAAACAATACTACGACAAATAAGTACGAATGTATAAAAATAACAGTCGTCAGAATCGCACTTAAATTATTAATTGAGTATGACTCTACATAAAAAAAAATGTGAGGTTAGCCAATGCGCACTTAGTTTAATAATCGAGTACATTAGCTCCAATTTTGGATTGCTTTGGGAAACTGTAGAGACAGAAGAAAGCGCAAGTGATGGACAAATGTAATTTCGTCATCCTTGCGAAGTTATAGACTAACTTTTGTGCTCGTTTTTAGGATATCTACTACAGAGGTTCACAATGGATCCATCCATCCGCCTACGTACTTACACGTTCCCAAGAGTTAGGAAAAAATTCATTCGATGCACTTGCGGCTTCATCGCTACAGAATTCCTTTATAGAACTGATACGAAGGAATTTCCATGAAAGAAAGGACTTGAGAGGTATCCAAAGCCATATGTCCCTATACTGTATAAAATCTGGGTTCGAGTAGGCAACGACACATATCTATGTAGTTCAGAAACAGAAATTGACTACTTTTTTCAAGTCCCGAAATTTAGGTTAAAGTCGTAAATTATGGCTTTCCCTTGACTATCTGGGTGAAATGGACAACACAGAACAAAAGGGTTGAACTAAAAAATTATTGGAACAGAAGCGGAAAAAATTGATTTAATTTTGAATGAGGGCAAAACCAAGTAGGTATATGCTGGAAGGTACACACAACATCGACGAATCGGACAGAACGTCACAATAGATAGCTATAGCTTTTAGGTAGTTAGAGACTTTGTCAACCTCGGCGAAAGGACCGTAACGAACTTGGAGTGCGCAACTGGAGGGACTTAGCCAAAGATCGCGCTAACTGGAGAAGCTTGCTGGTCGAGGCCCAGGTCCACCCATGATTGTAGCGCCACCTAAAAAAAAATAATTGAATAATAATAGTAACAGATACTTCTTAAACTGTCTTAAAAAGCCTTGTTTTAGTTTGGACTTTATTTAGATATTGCAGAACAATATAATTTACACAGAAGGTTTACATCTCCTTCACAGTTAAGGATCTCCAATACTTGCACCTCAGTTTTCCAAACAATGCGGCATCTAAAATGAATTTTTCCTTCCGACTCATATAACTCATCGAAACATTTCTCCTTATTTTTCATGTTGTATTGTCTATTTGGCGGATATGATGATTTGATTAGACATACTCAATTCCTTTGGCCTTCATCTATAGTAGTTTCGGAAGTAGCTGTTTCGTCTTGGGTTTGTAGAGCTATGATCATTAAGAGAGATAATCTGAGAACAGCTTACTTAACACATTCAAACCAGGTATTAAAGAAATCCACTCCACTCCTGCTACAGAAAAATCGAAAGGTAAAGTAGAACCTAAAGACTAATAGACTACATGGCTAGTAATTTTTAAACTATTTGTCCTATAAGTTTTCCAAAATCATAGATTTAAATGTTGAAAAAAAATGATATCTTCGAGTGCAAAAAATTGAGGTTTTTTGTCTCCATAATGAGGCCTATAAGATATGAGATACACTATATTTAAAAAAAAATTTAACTTGAGTTATGTATTTAAATACACAAAAAAAAATTTTTTAAAGAATTATCTCGTTTGACGACCAGTGCACATTTAACATAAATATTTAATAATAAAATTCTTTCGTTATTATTTATAGAAATTTTGATTCGCATAAATTTTTTTAAAAACATGCACGAGCAACTTTGTTTTTTATTAGAATCGTTTGTAGGTAATAAAAATATGAAAGAATTTTATGATATATGTATGAATGTTTTGTTTTATTATATGTTTTTTAATGGTGTATACATATATACAGGTTGGTATATCGTATTTTCAGAGATGACTAAGCACGTGAAACTGTGCTGTAGCTATTTGGGGGCTTTTATAAACCGTGTAGGATATTTGCATAGTGGAAAATATCTCCTATAGGTTAAGGTGAAAGGTTGATGAGGAGAGAAAAGCTCTATCTGAACACACTTAGACATTGTGTGATGTATGATGCCGAATATAAGGCTGGTCCAAATTTTTGTATTGGATTTTTTCTTTACGCCTTGTTGGTGAATATTGTCTCCAATTATCGTGATGTCCTCAGGTTGCCCTAGAAAAATTGTACAGTGAAACATCAGATAGTTCTTATAAGTCCTGGATGTTATTTTCTCCTAGTGTTCTGTTTCTCAAGTGACAAAGGTTTGGGCAGTGACAGAAGAAGTGATGTATGTCCTCGTGATGTATATTGTTTTAGTTAAGTTTGATTTTCTTTGTGTAGATCCTTAGAAGATCATGGCCAGTGAGTGGACTTACCAACATTGACAGTGATTTCCTGTCATTTTGTAGGTGTTTATTGGTTCCGTCTTTATTGTGTCATGGCCAAAGCTTCCTTGATATATCGCAGGTAGTTGGAGCGACTTTTAACTAGGTTGATAGTGCGTCCTCCAAGTTTTACGCTTTGATTATCTCAGGGTCTTGGTTCCACTTATCCGATAGCTACACCATAAGGTCCGGCTACCATACTGTCCGGTTATTAAGAAAATGGTCCATTTCGAGTTATCAGATTATTCCATGTTTGTTGAGGTCTCCTTCTACTAGCGCGCGCCACCTAAGGCGAGGTCTTTCTCAACTGCGTTGCCCCTCCGGGTTAGATTCGAAAACTCTACCGGCCGGAGCAAATCCATCCGCTCTGCATGTCCTAGCCATTATGGACGAGTAATACGTAATTTTTCGACTAGATTAATGTCGCAGTACAGTTCGTATAGTTTGTCTTTGAATCTCCTCCTCCAAAGCCCATCAAACAGCAAACAGGACCGAGAGATTTTACGAGAAATCTTTTTCTCGAAGCGACCGAGAATATTTTTATTCAAGTATGATGTTGATAAAATCACATGACAGTGCTTCACCTTGTCTAAATTCTTTTTTGATATTAAAGATTTCGGCGACAGACACTCGTTATCGAGCTTGATGGAGCACCGAGCGATGCCAAAACTAGATATGGCTCTTTATAGCTCTTCTCTATAAATGCTGTCATTTGGAGCCTTAAAATCGATGAAAAGATGGAGAATACCGATTTGAACTTCTTGGGTTTTCTCCAAGATCTGTCGAAGTTTGAAAATTTGATCGACTGTGGACTTTCCTGCTCTGAAACCATACTGATAGGGGCCAATCAGGGTGTTGACGAAGGGATTCAGGCGTTCACACAGTAACTTTCTAGTACCTTTACTAGTACCTTTCTAAGTGGATCAGGCAAACGATGTTGAGATTCCATTCATTAGGCATACACTCGTCTGACCAAATTTTAGAGATGAGTTGGTGTATGCTCCCGAATTGAATTCTATTACGAGTTTTACTTCTTCATCTCTACAAGCTGACCATTCTTTTTACCTGTTGGTGAAACTTTCGTGCATTATTCCTGGAGTATAATCTCTCAATATCTTCGATCGCATGCCTTACGTCGATCGCAATGTGATTAATTTGGTTGACCGTTTGAGGACCTGATATAGTGACGTTGCGCCCCTAACGAAGTGAATAAGCCTAAGTCCGTTGCCAGACGTGGTGTCGTGGAGGCTGTGCTTGCCAATCGTCCTACCAAAGATGTCTTGGCGTTAAAATTGACACTGCTCCCAAGTTTTGTCTTCGGTGGCGTTGTTGTCTTTGTCCACTGTGGGGGCATGAGCGCATATTAGGCTTATGTTCGCGAATTTAGCATTGATGCAGATTGTTATAATGACGCTCGCTCTAGTGTCGAAAGTTCAACACTTCTTGCCTAAGTCTACCACGTATGACATATCCGCATCCGAATAAGCGCTGTTTCTGTTCTCTATAGCAATCACCGTACTAGATGTCACAGTTTTTCATATATTCCGGAGCCAGTAGCACATGTCGGGGATATGAGCGCTGCTGTTAGCCCATTAATGGTTCATCGGCCACGAAATCTTTTCGAGCACCCTGGCTCAGTGTTGGAGATCCCTATAGACCGAATATAGTCCAATATGTCAAAGCAGCTTATATAAGGATGACACTAGATAGTTCGGCCTGACTGAAACTGTAGACGCCACCATTGATTCCATCTAGAGAATTCTATCTATCTTTTGATAACCAAAAATGTACCTTAAGAAAGTTATTTATTCCGCCAACAATTTTTTGTGCTTTAACTATGCTTTAATAAATGTCCGGGGTAGACCCGAATTTTTGTATTTTTCCATAACCTTATATGGTTGCCTGCTATCTGCAGTCTCTACCCAATTTGGTCAGACTTTTTATTATTCCTTATCTGAGTCCACGCTTTCAATTATCGAAAACAATAGAATACCCCACACTGTTGCTAATTTAAAAATCATTGACAAAATAATTATTATCGCCGATAAATTGATTGCCTTGAGCTACAAATAGTATTTAGGATAAACAACTTAATTTATCTCCAGTCACACATCGCCAGATATAGTTTCCTATAATTCGTAATCGAAAACAACCATCTAAAACAATAGTTCGCATTAATAGACTTAATCACACTCCTCAAACCGATAAAAAAAAAATACTAGTACCTAATCCTAAATGGTATCATAAACTATAAAACCAATAACACACATCTGATTGACTCATTTACGATTGCGCGTATTTGGTCATTTTATTTTGGATTGCCAAACATTAAACAAACCCAGAAATGGTGAAATATCTAATCTCTCCCCTGTAAAAGAAAAAACAAAATATAAATTGCGATTCAAAATGAAGCGTGCTGTAGGGCGGAAATATGTTATTGATTCAGTTTCCTAAAAAAATCCATTAGAAATAAAAAACATACTAATCATATCAAATAACCAAGTGAGAGCCACCTTATCACTCTGGAAAGCACCCCAATGCATAGATACCACCTAGTCACTATGGGGGTAATCTAATTCAATTTGTCAAAATGAAAAAGAAAAAAAAAACGAATTACTTTGGGGAATTAATGATGTTTATCTCTTTGAGGCGCCCTTGAACACAGCACTAGATGAATCTAGATTCAATGGTATACGTGCCACAAAGTGGAGGGCAAGTAAAGGAAAAAAATTCAAAATGCTTTGTAAAATGTACAGAGTATCTACAAGTATTCCTCTCCGCAAATCAAGAGTATCTACATTCGCAATGAAGAAAAAAAAAGCCAAAAAATATATTTCCAATATAAAAAAGTGTATGTATCCACGCAGCTATTGGCCCCCAGACATCTTTCTACGAATCGATTCAAGGCAAAGGCACACCCCGGCGCCTCAATAATTACATATATCTAGCATTTCACCACTCATCGGAATCCCGTAAAGAAAAGCAATAAATCCCGAAACTCCTGTAAATTAATATATTTTGCAGAACAATGAATAACATTGTCAATTCAGAGAAACGTTAGTCACCATCACCAACAGTTTGACGTCCAAAATACTCAGCTATTCAAAGTCTAAGCGATTCTCTTTGGTCAGTGGTTGGTGTGAATTTTTTTTTTGTACAGTCCCCATGAAATATTTCTCTTTCATAGAAAGATCGTCTAAACGGATCTCTAGATACTTTCTCTCTTGTTCTTTTTTTTCAATTTTATTCAATGGCTTAACACTGAAAGACATTCTAAATGGAAAAGGGGGATTCCATTGCCATGGAAATGGCAATAAATTGTAAATACGCACCAAATTCGGCGAACAGTTTGAGAAAAGAGAACCATACTCTTGGGTATTTGGGATTTGTCAAATGTCAAGACCAAGTTCATCTGATGTGACAGATCAAATGTGAAGGAAAAAAGGTTATCGCCCATATATGGTTTTTTGGGACATGATGATAGGCAGTAGGAAGATTGTTGAGTGTATTGCGGATTCTTTTTTATTATTTATTTCATGGTTCACGTGGGAGATTAGCACAATCACGATGGAAACGTACTTTTCTTGTTCGTCGATGGAGCACGCAAAGATGTCATGTTGATGTCAAAACATCCATAAATTGATGTAGAATAAGGGGAAAACATGTTTTTAAAGCTTTTAAATTGGGGTATGGGGATAGGTTTTTTTTTTTTGGTATGAACACGTGAGTATTTGTATCTGTGCTCAATGAATTGGGAAGATTGCACCCAAGTGGGACTATGAAATAATCAATGTGTTTTGAAGAGTACTTACTCAGCTTCAAATGATTTTGAAATGACTGATGGTTGGACTGATGGGACTGATTGGGATCAGAATCCCTCTAAGCCGGTTTTAACATAGTGAGCATGTGTTTCCTTAAATTAAACTCAGACAAGGTGGCAGCAGTTATTATTACATAAGAGGTGAACAGACCGGTTTATACTTTAGCAGAAGGTTTACTACCAGTAGCTAGAAAAGTGGAACTAGTCGTTTGCATTGATAGTTTCAAAATAGATTTCGGCATTATGCTAAAGACTAAAGACTTCTATGAAAGTTGCTCCTTTGAGGGGCTGAGGGATTTGTACACGTTTTAGCTGATTCTAATTTAGCAGTGTTCATGTTTGTTTGAATAAATGCTGATGCATAGTATGAATATATCACTATGTTCTGAACAACCCTGCTTGGTAATAAAATAAATTAACTCGAAGAAGATTTGAACATTCAAGCAACTTTACAGTTAAAGTATCTTTTTCTTTTTCTTTAGTTCCAGCAACACACTTCAACGCTTCGATTAGACCAAAGTCGCTGATCAATATGTTTTCTATTCCTCTATTTTTTTTTCTCTCACAAAGCCTTGTGGTTGCCATTGCCCTGGCCCTGGTCTCCACTGGCAATAATTCATTGCAAGAAATATATCATGCCATTGAAATTTTCAATGGAGACCGCAAGTTTCTTGACGTAATTTATTGCCAGACATCCATGCCTGGTTTTATTTTTTGCCATCTCTGTGGACATAAACCCTGAAATAAATTTGACATTGACTGTCAATTTGAGTTTTACTACAAACAAAACTCAAAGGAAAAGGAAATTCATTTCTAAATCATGAAAACGCCATTTTTGAGAAATGGATGCCAAAAACGATGCCTTCTTTGTTTTTCTAATTTTTAGACTTAATTTCAAGCAAAATTTAATTGTTGCTTCCTTTTACAGGACATGGTTGAAAAGAAAATGTCGTGACATAAAAAATTCTAACATAAAGTCTGACATTAATATGTCTTGTGGAGACACGGTGTTAGGGCTCACCGAACTTCCATAATGCTTGTGAAATGAAACTTCCATTCTTACAGCTAAGACAGTAGCTGCATCTTTGGACTTGATATAGAAACCATGAGGAGGTGTTTTTCTGGACAGCTCTCAACAGAACTTAGTCCACATTTACAACGGATTATTCAAAGGCTGATCTCTGCCTCCCTAGATGGCCTATCCGCTCATTTTACTCTATGGTTTGGTATCCAGAGACCATTGTTCTTAAACTATGTAAATGCAGGGTAAAATCGTTACAGTAGTATCTGCATGGTTTAGTGATGATCCACCAGCTCATCAGATCTTTTATTTCCTGGCACTCCTTTCTGTTGCACTGCACGCCTAGAATTCGTTGTTTAGCTTCGCCACAATATCTATGGAAAATTCTTGTACGAAAATATCTAGAGATTTACGGTTGAGTATAGGCTTAAACTCCGCTGTAGAGGCGATTCTCATTGCGCCAGCTGTGACGATGCAGGATATTCTTTGAACTGTAGTCAGAGTCTTAAAATTGGTAGCATTACGCTGGCCAACTTAATTTAGCCATCTAAAGCCACATAGCCGTGGCTCAAGTGGTTAGTGCATTGGGCTACGAAGCGAAGGGTTCGAGGTTCGGTCCCCAGACAACACCTAAAATTTCCTACGTCTTGCGAGCGCCTGACAAACATCCGAGAGTAAAACTGTTATGGAAAAGCTTCTCAAAACAAAAATTGTCCTTCGGTTACAACATTAAAAATTCTTCCTTCCATTCATGTAAAGAATATAACACGCACAACACGAATGGTTGTGAGTAGCTATGGACTTGTTGCGCCAAAAATTTGTATTTTTTTATTTTAGGTCCCCAAGTTTTGCAGAATAGCCTGTTGCAGGCGGTGTCAGCAATTTTTAGTGGAGTAAAAGGATCAGTTCTGTCTTTTGGGGATAAGCCACAAGTTCGCAGTGATTGCTGCAGATATGAACCATGGATAAGGAGCCTAATATTTGAATTTCCCTGTCGCTAGCAATGCTTTGAAGCTAAAAAATGTCGATTTAATTCAAATTTCATCCACCACGAGAGCCCAAAGAAGGGGTAACAGAACGCCACCTTGAGGGGTGCCTCTAGGTGCTTACAGTTTAACTTGTACATCTCCGATGATCCAGTTAATAATAGTGTAGTTCACATTTAAGTCTACTAAAGCTCTTTTTACTGTATCGGTTTGGACATTATGGAATGCCATTATTGACCATTTGTCAATGTCCATAAAGGCAGCAAGGGTGTATTCTTTGTCCTTCTGTTTTTTCCTAGTGCTGATGATACTGTGGAGTATTGTTTCTATATTTTTACCTTTGGTGTACGCAGGTTGTTCAGTGTTCTCCAGATGCAAACGTCGCTTAGCAATTAAATGTTTTTAAAACAAATGAGGTTAGACTAATAGGTCTGAATTCTTTTGCGGTAGTGTGACTGGGTTTATCAGCCTTAGGTATAGACTCTCCTTAAGTGATGCAGCTTTATATACATAGGTACATATATCCTTCACATCTTTGTAGCATCATTGGAAAGATGCCGTCCGTTCCCGGAGATTTTTAAGGTATGATGTGTGATGTTTATTGTACTTACTGAATCCTTATTCCCATTAAAGATACATCCCGGAAAGGAGCTCTAGCATTTCAATGCAGAATTCCGTCCAGTGGCTGTTAGATTCTTTATGTGAGCCCAAAACAATTAGCCCATTAGCAAGCCCAAGTACCTTTCTATGGCCAGGCTCTCCATATACAGTTTTGATAGCTACGTGTCTGTCTTTAATTTTCTTTGACTGGATTTACAGTCTTTCCAGGCAGTATCCGTTCTTGTGCATTTTGTTGCATTGAAGAGTTTCCTGCTTTCTTTGTTAATGTTATGTTATGTCATCATGGAGAAGTATTTTAGATTTTTCTAGTCGTACTTAAGGAGCATGTTTCTCAAGACCTATTCCGAGAGTTCTAGTTATATTATCGGTTTTCTTGTTAGTTCTATCAGACTCATGCGTAGTGCTCTACTTCCATAATAAAAATATAGAAATTAACTTTCGTATGGTTTCTCTATCGTTTTGAAAGTTGATTATTGTCTGAGATTAGAAATTTAATAATGAAAGGTTAACTCACCTTTGTACTACCCATTTACATACTTATATGTGATGGAAGTGTCACATCTTATCATCAGTTCTCATTTTTTTCGCATAGTACATTGGACAAGTAGGCGAGTTAGCTCTAATCTCCACTTTCGCCATTTTATATAGTACAAGACCCTTCGAGTTTAATCCCTTTATTTGGCCTCCTACCATCTAGTGTTTTTGGAACCGATAGCTTAGTGAGATGAGTTCTTTATAAAACTTCAAGCTTCTAATAGTCCCCTGACTATGACTGAAGATGACTGAGTTTCGTATGGGTATAGGATTATGTCGCCGTATTCGACAAGCTTCACGCATTTCAAATTCTGCTGGAAGACACTAAAGGAATCTGGAAGGCAGGTGATCGAATTTTTATGTTTGCTGAGCTTAAATGAAAAATGCCATAGTCCATGTTTGAATCGTAAGTTCTTTATCACTCCACCTAAAAGAAATTCCTGTTTGGGTATGGATTAATTTAAGTTATAATCGTCTCAAGATCACCTGGTATTGAATAAAAAATGTTGCTCATTGAGCTTCACATGATGTTCTTTATGTGAGGTGGTAGTGGTTTTCCTTGTACCTCATTCAGTTAGTAGTGAGCCATATGTAAGATTAGATATTAGATGATAGACAATTACTATGTACATCCAATCAGAATTTTCGTCTGATACATTTTAGTAGATGTTACATTGTAATGATACTAATGATTAAGATTGTTTCTTTTTTGCTTAGCGTTTCTGAATACATATGTACGGCCTTATTATTTCCTTATCTCGAGCACAAAATAGCAATACAGACCCCCAATTCGACCTTAATATTTACTTCGTGTTTATTCTGCATATCCCTCATCCGATTACCACAGTATCGAATAGAGTGGGATTTGATGATCAATCATTTAGCGAAATCCAAACACCATGCTGTTCATCATTCAAATTGCTTAGCTCCCATTTAAGTCTAGACAAGCAATGGAAACAACCGAACTGATCAAAATGCTGCAACATTTTATTGATATTGCAACAAAAACATTCGATCGATAAGCGATCTGTTAATTGGGTCGAATTTTATAAGCACTTTCAGAAAAAAAAAGTATCTCAATTCATTTACGCCATAAACAATGATAAGAGAAGCATGGTGTATGACATCAAAGTCAGAAACAGAGACGAGTCGAGTGAATCATTCATGATGGGAGACTTCGTTTCTGCATGTATCTTTTTACACTTTGCTTTACTCTTTTGAGTCATGTTTGACACCTTCTGACGATGATCAAACAAGTGAACCATTTCCTATTTTAAATTACCTTATTTGACCATACGGATACATTTAAATCTCTGGTGGTTCACAAAACAAAGGAGATGGTGTAACTATTCTCTTTTACTTGACCCCCAAACTTGTATTTTACAAATGCTTTTACTTTATAGAATATATTCACCACAAAAGTAAATAATGACTTCCTATCCTGGATTTTCTAAGGTTCAAAAAATCACCCTCAAAATTCTCGAACATCTTGGGAATTCCGTTTGAAAAATTACCGAAAAATCCGAGGAATTATTTCTAATTCATACGTCAGAGTGGACCACAAGAAACGATTAATAAATTAGGCCATCGGTTAGTCCTTCTATGTACCTAAGAGGAATAAAAACAAAAATCACCACACATTTCAGAGAAATTACCTTAATCGCCATCAGCGAGAATTCATTAAAATCACCAGAACCGGAAATTAGTCAAGGAATTCATGTCCTCTTCCGCCGCAAACAGTGATTTGCATTTCTTGATTTGCGACGATTCTTTTTTTTTTTTTTTTAATGGGGCAGTGGCTTTGCATAAGTGATTCAACACAACCGGGTGTGAAAATTACTGAAAATTAAAGATTAAAGACTAACAGTGGTAATCGATTGCAATCGCACATACAATTCTAGTGACCCATATATCCTGACTTATCCTTGGTGGCATTAATTTGAATTCATTTGACGGGACTGGGTGGGCGATAAACCAACCCCCTTTTTTTTCGTAAGGAAATGCAAATTTACACTTCGCTTTGTTTCAAACTGTTGCATATATAGGCCTGGACATTGTGCTCCTTAGGATAGCGTAACTGTTGAATGACAAGGCACAGACTGCTGGCATGTGTATTCATCGTTTATCATCACTGCCAGAGCTTGCTGCACACAATCTTCGGTGGGGTACGAGGGAAAAATGCCTGCTTTGGTGCAAAAATAAATTGAATTCGCTTAATGCCAGAGGAAGCGGGATCCGCGCGATATAATGTCGGGAGTGGCCGGTCGGTAGTCGGTGGTCCGCTCTCGTATTGTACATGGAATGGGGTTGCAATTGTCGTTCGGTCAATTGGGAGGAATGTGCAAATAATCAGAGAACAAATCATTTTGAAAGCCTGAATGCATATTATTACTATCAATGGGTGGGCGGGTCGGCTGGGATGGAGGGATTAGATGGACAGCATGGCGTTTGGTCACGTATCACCTCGGGAGTGTACACACAGCCTCCGAATGTGTATGATGATACTGCGGGGGATCTCTGACGAACTCAATTCGATTAGAGAACTGCTGCACTTTTCACTGTGAGGGAGGATGGCGGTGGTGGAAGACAGGTCAAGTACAATGAATGAGTGAAACCAATTTGATCATGAGGTGATTGGAAATTTGTCCAAGCGAATTATTGCTTAATGGGTGCAGCTTATAGGAGCCATCACAATGTTCGAGAGGTATTCAAATTGGAATTGATGGAGATCCAGAAATGTGGGCACTAGCCATTATCTAGTTATGAACAATTGGGATGGTAATGAGGATATTCTACATAGAGAAGTCGTAAAAGATCACTTAAGGTTGGCTTCCCAAGACTAATAAGGATCCATTGAGTCGTCGGGGTTCAGTGTACAACTAACGGGTATGTCCTCTGTGAGGGTGAACTACTTCTACTTTCTATTACCCCCTGTGATCAAAGTACGAGTCCAATTAGCTATTATCAGATCAAACTAACAAATTATAAGTTATATGAAGATAAACGATCACTGTTATATATTTTTTTAATTCAATAAATTACAGTTGCCTTCAGTTTCATTGTTTAAAAGCCATACCGCCAGCCATTTCAAGACCACGTGCTATGTTATCTGAAACTATTAGTCGCGTCTTTATTTGACGTAAGAGTCCAATTACCTATAGGTACAGATAGTCCAACAGAGATATTTTTGTAATGAAGGTTACAGTTTATAATTTTTTTTTATCAGGCTCAATTAAATCACTTCAATCAGCAGCTTATTTTGTGTTCATTTTCAAGTGCCATCCAATTAAGGAAATTACGCCTCGAAGGAAAGTTATACATATGTACATATGTCACAGTGCATAGTGCTGATCAAATGGTGTTACAGATATTAGGAAATAACATACTTTGATAGGTTTACAGTACCTTTTATGATGATAAGAGTGGCAAATGCACGTTGTAGCACGTACGACACTCTTCGGCTATGAGTCAATGATGTAAACTGACTGAGTTACTAAATCTACTGACAGAATTAGTCACCGCCGTGATATATTTTTCGGTGACAGATAAGTTCAGGTGAAGTTTACACAGGCTTTGGTGATTAGCATTACTTATCACGAACAGTAGATACTACTGATCCGCAATAGATTTTTTGATTTGCTTTGCTTACTTACCTACTTTAGTCATGTCTTTCATTGTAGGCTTTTGGACCTCCCCAGTGTATATGGATGGTTGTGGCAAAGATAAGCTCTTTCTATTTCATAAAATCATGAAACAAAATGTCACTTTACTTGGCTGATTTTATTGGTAAGACCATTTTAAAATCAACCATTAGCCGAGGTAATATCCCCTCGATACTGGAAGCCATCCACATTTTTGATAGACTTATCACCCAATCCATTCATCAACTGGGTGATAAGTAGTGATATCAAAACTTACCATTCTTAAGGGCATTTGGTCAAGATTCATACGTCATAGTAGCTACTGATATTCATGTATCCTGAAAAACTTTACGCGAAAGAAGGCTGACGGCCTGATTCAGGACAAGTGTAAGAAACGTCACATAATTCAATGGTATGCTCCCACAATCTTAGCATCTGAGGAAGATACCAATTGAAACTTCTGCACCAATACCCAATGGGCTTTTATAGGGAGACCTTAATGTAAAGGTAGGTAAAAATATAATCGAAACTCATGGCTTCGATGCTCGCAATGATAATGATGAAAAGTTTAAAGTTCGCATTACTACCATCCTTGGAGAGGGTACAAGCGACCTCGAAGCCATACACTCGATGATTACGAGATAACTTCAGCGTAATATGCGCCAAAGCCGAAGAAGCAGCAATTAGATACGACAGTAGAACAATGTGCAGAATCGCCAAACAAGTGTGCCAACACCCGATGAAGAAGCATCTGTTCTGATTTCTGATGAGGCCCTACTAAAGAAATGGAAAACGATGGTTTCAACTGAACACAACACGCATCCCAGTAAGGTTGAAATCATTACCGCGATTAAGTCGGCAGTACTATATGGCCTTCCTTCAGAGCTCTTTAGGGCTTCGGCCTATGAAAATGCTAATATTCGTAACAGATAATATATACCTTAGCCTGGATAGGGCTTATTTAACAAATGCTTTGTGTCTAAAATACGATGAGGGTACACGACAAGACTGCTTGTTTAATCCAGAGTACATTCTGCAAATTCTGCTTTTTGATTACTTTATGTAAAAGGAACCGCTGGCCTAGAATCATCCAAATGAGAGAATGTATCTTAGGAGGTGTTTCATTGTCAGGAGTGTTCTCTCTTTTATTGGCAAATGCAAGACTAAACGCAACAAGAGAAAACGATGTCTTTTTTTTGCATCAGTAGATGGGAATCTTTTAAAGAAAGAAGAAGCTAACCCCGTATTTCGTAACAGTGTGCGATCTCACGGCGCCCACCGTTTATTTGTATTTGTGCGATCTCCACCCATTAAACCTACCTCCCGTTCTGTTCCTGGTCTACGCGACACTGGCGTCAAACATTTCATCGCGATGGGGGACTTCAGCCTTATGCACTCGGCTCATTTATGTTGGCAGCCTGCTGCGCTTTATATCGTTGTCCCTCTTGTCTTTAATACTCCTTGATAATATTTGTTACAATGTCACTAACTGCTTCCCAAGCCTCTTCTCTGTTCACCATCAGCCTAGTGAAGCTGTCTGGGATTACGTCGTCCAGTTGGTTTACCAGTAGGTGCCATGCTATAAAATATCGTGAACAATGGAACATGCTGCGTTTCACACTCTCGACTGCTTGCGTGAACGTTGGACAATAGGAGTTGTGGTCATGCTAAAACATATGAGGGTAGGCTTTGGTAGAATTTAGCATAACCTCTGCATCCACCTACCTTTATCAGAGTGATGGCATCTTTTCTGCCATTGTTCCACGTTTGTCCTTGGTGGTACTTCAGTACCAGTAACCCTATTGGCGTTGTCCTGCTGGCACGGTATTTCTGTAATGGTTTTATAGCAAGTGGGTTTATTGGCCAAATACATGCCATATCGTATGAAGTTGTTCGGAAGGTGCTACATAGTCTCATCGCGTTAATTCTGTAAGTTAGCTCAGTCTTCTTTCTGTAGGATTTTATCTACAAGCTACCAGCCCATATTATTGATGCTGCAACTCTTGATAAAACCAATCCCTTCTTGAGTTTCGGTCCGTCGATATTTGGCATAATTCTTGTGCCAAGATACTTCAGCTCTGATTTGGGAACTAAAACGTGATCGCCCACGGTTATTTTATAGTCTCCATGACTCCCCTGCTGCTGATGAGCACTACTCTGTTTTTTCTTCTGCAAGCTGTAGGCACTTCCGTACTAGACAGTTCTGCACTAACCCGATAGCTTCATTGGAATCATGCTCCAACTCCTCAAAGAGTTTGGTCGCTACAACGATTACTATGTCGTCGGCGAAGCTAATAATTTTCGAAGATCTCGGGATTCCAAGTCTAAGGACCTCATTGTACATTAGATTCCACAGTAGCGGACCTAGTGCGGAGCCTTGAGGAACGCGCCTGTGACGTTATACCGCCTCGTTTCATCGTCCGTGTCGTAGAGCAGTACACTATTTGGAACATAGTCCGTCATTATCTTTGAAGGAGTTCTTGACATCCAGCATAAAGATTGCGGAGTACGATTTACTCCCGCCCTTCCACAGTCTTCCTTTGATGCCTTTTTTCGCTGTATTCACGACTTCATCGACGGTGTCGATCGCAGAGAGTGTCTTACGGAAACTATACTGATGATATGCAAGGCCTCCAGTCTCATATAGATAGAGGTCAGGGATCCTACGGTGGTTAAATACCTTTTGGTTGGAGGACCAGTCTTTATTTCTTCCACTGGTCGAAGAATACTCCTTCTTTGAGGCAAGTGTTGTATATGTCCTCGAAGATGTGTGGGCGCCAATTGATTGATGATTTCATGGTAATAGTTTCCATCTGTAGAACCAACTAAACCTGTAGTCAATAGAAAGCCAAGCATCTCTTTAGATACCTATGCAGAGAAAAAACTTAGCTTAAGTCATATTTCCGTCCAACATAGCATGCACTATGATAAACGTAATCGTGCAACTGTCGCAGTTCAATAGGTTGACATGTTGACTGTTTCGGTCAATATATCGTATCAAAGCGGAAATGGTTTTAAGATAAGATTCAGTATCTAGAACTTCTATCAACGATGACCAACAATCTCTCAAAAATCGAAATTGGGATAGTCCAGCCTTTTGTAAGTAAACAATTTTCTACTATTCTTCTGACTAATTCGTGAGGATTGAAGAGTGTGACATGCATTATTATTCATGCATAGGGTAGATGTAGCTGATATACCATGGAATTCCACAATTCCTGTATTCATTTCCTACCAATAAGAAATAAAGAACAAACATTTATCAGCGAAGAGTTCAACCATTCACCAAGGATTATGCAATGAAAAGATATCATGAGTTCCAAAACCGAAAGATATTTCCCCTATATCTTTATTAGTTTTTAAAAAAACTTTTACAACCCTACTATCTTGGTCTACGTTCTTTTCAAACATTATCAAGTTTTCATTTCTAAATATAATGTTGATGTAGTCCCACCACTGGTCACTTACCTTAGCCATCGCTTTATTTTTGTCCACTAAATACCCCACGTTGTCAGTGTGTTATATTTAAATTTAACGTCTGATAAGAAATATTCAAAAATTATAATCCTTCGACCATGAATCAGACATTGTTATCTGTTAAACTCCAAAAATGAAAAGTTTCACTTAACCTCCTTCGTAATACACTAATATATGTATGTAGGTAAATTTATGTACGTAACTTACTGAAGACCTTAATGAAACACTTAATTTACGGGGAATAAATTATTGAATCGAAAGCCGAAAATCTCTTACATGATCCAAATTCATCCATAAGTGATTGGATAAGTACACGCAGTTAATTCCATTTCTGCTATCCGGTATAATTACACATTCCCAGGTAGGAGGGCGTGGAGGCGTGGACAGTAATACCCTGCAATTGAATGCGGAAGTGACATATGGAAGCCTTAGAAATGTACTTTCACTTTACTCCCCCCAAGTGCGGTAAAGACCCAAGCGGCTTTTCT
Organism: Xylota sylvarum; assembly: GCA_905220385.1. NCBI lineage: Eukaryota > Metazoa > Arthropoda > Insecta > Diptera > Syrphidae > Xylota > Xylota sylvarum. Next base: position 127,712,334 of record LR999957.1, read on the forward strand.
AGAAAGTTTTGTCCAAACAACTAACTTGTGAATACTTAAATGTCACAATCTACTATGTTTGCTTCTTAGAAGGAATAAAACCACCCAGTTGAGTTGATAAAATTAGTAACATTTGTTTCTAATGGTGGGCATTCATTTTGCTGCTGTGTTGGACAGTCTACGAAAAAGTGTATTAATTCTTTAGGATAATATGTAAGTACTTATGGAATAGTTTCTCTATTCAAATAAGTATTTTATCCGATTCTGTTGGTGGAGATGTCCTTGTTACTTTAATGCGATAGGTACCTACTTACCTGATGTACAACGACGATCAACAAAATAAACTTATTGTAGCAAAAAAGGAAGATGAATGAAGGGAAATCTATTACAATCTTTACCCCTCGCCTTGTCCATCTTTTTTAAGGACATGGACTGGTCGAAACACTATTAAAGAGATGATATGTTGTATTCGAAATATCTCGCAAAATATTCATTGAGATAGTGTTAATAAATAGATCTTCTTAGACTTTAAGTTTTTTTATATAATTTCGAAACAAAACGAAGCATAAGTACATTTTGAAATATAGTCGTATCATGGTTGTCGATTGCTGTATTGTTTATCTTATAATGATTTCTCCACAATTAAGGACTCTTTGAACTGAACGTGATACACAAAAAATCGGTGTATATGTAAGTTTATACAATTATTTTCCTGTAGATGAACAAATGTTTGTTTGGAAGACAAAACTCTTAGACGGAGGAAGATTGTAAACGTCTCACCCGGAAATGATTGTAGTAGAACCATAAGATCATCCAGCAAGAGGTGGCATTTTAAATCAATAGAGATAAATCTGGTGACAGATTTATTTTAATTTAAAGTAAAAACTCTGTGGTTGGTAATGGAATACAATATCTACCAATTATCCGCCTCTAATCTGGCTTAAAATAGTCAGTTTGTTGATAAAAACTTTCATCACGTTTTCGCACAATTGCGGCTGTATGAAGGCCAAAGCTTCAGCTGATCTTGCCGAACGAACACTAGTTGGAGTTTTCACACCAATTACATTTTCAAGACGTTCACATTTATCTATTAAATTCACTATAGCTGCCCTAGAAGGCGCCTGATGATGACCAAAAGCAGTACAATCCCTACGTTTCCGCAATATTTTCACCATTTTTGTTGTGAATTTTCTCTATTTCAGCTCGTTATGCGAGTGTATATCGATCAATATTTAATAACCTTCTAGTTTTTCTAGTTTTATCAAAAGTCATCGCAATGATAGTTGAATGTTGTCGGCGAAATTTAAGATGACACCTCTTTTTGTATGAGCTTTTATATAGACAAAGTTGAAGTCGTTATTTTACTCACATAGTTTTTGTTGATGTTGCCGTAGAGCTCGTATAATTCATGAGCCTCATGGGCGCTTGAGAATAAATATCATCTCTCAAGCCTCACCAAAATCTCCATGAGAACAACATCCAAGGCTGCAATGGAGACGGTGGAAGGCTGCAAATAGGCATATTGAAATTGACTGCGTGATGTCTTCCTTCTTGTGAAGGAAAGTTGAGTGCTCATGTGTGTACTGTAGCTTGACCTTAGGATGAATAACTACTGCAATGTCTTGGAATTCAAAATTACAACCATCCTACAATCAGTAGAAATCAGCTTCAAAAAAAATATCTTTGAAAGAAATGGTAATATATCGACAGTCAGGAAGCCATTAGTCAGTAAGAGTTATCTAAATAAGTATTGAAAGCGAAGTCATCAGAAAAGTCAACAGTCACTTGGAAACATGCGCAATGGCTAGAAGTTTTAGGCCGGCCTACTTTTTCTCTAATTCACCTGTTTTCAGGACACTTCCACCTATCCCCTTGGGAAGCTATTTGTATGGTTTTACCTACTGGCTGGAATCAAGTCTATGTATAAAGCTTACAATCGTTTGAGTTGAGGAGGAGGTGATGTGAGATGGCAAAGTTAGGGCCTTTATGGAAGTTTCTGAACCTGGTCCGAGCAATGTTACGATATTCACACAAAATATATTTGAAAATTTCAGTGTCCTCAAGCCATAGTAGAAGCATGTCCGATTTTCTTGATAAAGTCTTTGAGAGAACAACAACCAATTAGTAAGTCAGTAAGAATCGTGGCATTATTATTTACTCATTGCTACAATATGTTTCGTTTCATATTTTGCGAAATTGATGATTTTCTTATCATATCTTAAAGCCGTTAATGTGTCCTAGTGATGTTAATTTTTATTTATTGATGAATGGAGATTTGGCACCAGATTTTAGTAGTTCATCAGCAGTGTCATTGCCTTGAATACCTTTGTGCAAGGAGGGTTTAAAGACAGGTCCAAGCCAGCTTAGACTCAAAATTAAACGATTTGAGATCTTTTAGTGTTGCTTGGGTATCTAATAGAATGTTTATGTGTGATTTTTTTTTAGCACTGAGCTCGATAGCATAAACTTTTGCTTGGAAGATAGAAATAGTTTATCCTAATTGGAAAGAGACTTTGGGCTCCCATTCCACGATACCCATGAGTTTATTGCTTTTCTAGAGTTTTGCTAGCTTTCTCAATGCTCCTAAATGATTCGGAGAAATCGTTTCCCAAGACCATTATTCCTAGATATGGATTATTTCATTTCATTAAGAACCTTTTTGCCTTCTTCATGTCTGTAGGTGAAAGACCAGAAATACGACGGTGAATACACGGCAATTTTTTCTCCGAGTACCCAACATCATAACCTGAGAAGCAGCCTTACTAGAGACTTCAGAACTTAAAAATAAATAATTCCAGCCCCTTCTCTCAGCATTCTCCCATTTTTTTTTTTCAACGCATTGGTTTACATTTTCAAACGGAAACTAATTTGAAAGAATACTTTGCTTCAAAAAAAAAACAAGCTAACCTACATAAATCTTTCAATTTGGGTCACCGATCATTGAATCACAGCGAAACTTTTTTAATATTTCTTAACAAGTTACCAAATAAACCAAATAACACAAGTTAATTATTTGATGAATGAAATATTTTTTGATTAATCAAACTGAATGCCCTCACTCATCAAATAACCATATTTCACAGTTTACACAATAATTATAAACTAGTCAGTCAGCGATACAATTTTCATGAAAGATGCCGCTGGCATTCCATATTACGAAATCAGATATTATTCTGGAACTTCGAAATAGTGGAACTCCTCCTTTTTAAATAACTATAGATACATGTTTATTAATAGACATACATATATGTACATATGTATGTACATAGTATGTCTAATATTCGTTCAATATGTTGAATGTGGATAAGCATTCGAGGAAAAAATTATTCAAAATCAAAACTATGATCAAAACAATGTGGAAAATATTTTTAATCAAGAAGAGCACAGCGTACAGTACCCAGATATTCCAAACGAATTTTCTCTTAATTACCTTTTTCATAGCCTTATTATTTCCTTTATAAAAAAGTGCACGACTGGGTCGTACGCTTGCACTGAAGGTCTATAAATTAAGTAGGATTGAAGTTCTAGTCAAAAACTATACCCATGGAGGACATTTCAATGATTTTTCATACATATCTCAAATACAAGTTGTTTTAGTTAAAAACAAAAAAAAATACGGCACTTTTAATGAAAAACCTCTTAGTAGCAGAATAAAGAATTTTATTCATCTAGACAGATGACTGGAGACTGTACCATCAAAGCTCTCATTTGTAAGTAGAAAACTGGGAACAACTATGAAGACAAGGAAGGAATGGAATAGATTTAATATCGAATGCTTAACTGAGTCAAAAAGAAAGCAGAGCTATCGAAATCTATAAAGAGCACCCACTAGACTACAATCTAGTAAGGTAGTCTTCCTTTTCCCCTTTATATCTAAGAGTCAACAAAAAGGCAAACTCCTACTGAAACTTTATATCTTGTTAAAGGATCTTGACTTAAATGGACTAAGCTCCACTCTTCATAAAGACTAAGAAGACCTATTCCAAAAAAATGTTGTCATTGAAACTAGTACGAAGGGTCATTCGACGCGTCCACAGTTCCAGTTAAGCCGAACTATCTAGTGTCATCCCTATATGAGGTGCTTTGACATATTCGAATTTAAGGTTTATAGAGATCTCCACCACTGAGCCAGGGTGTCAGAAAAGCATTGGTGTCCGATGAACCCTTAATGGGCCAATGGCAGGGCTCATATCCCAGAAGTTACTGACTCTGGTAAACTCGGCCCGAAAAGGGAACAGGTCCTATAGGTTAGGCTTCGTGCGTAGGGGTAACTTACCGACCACGAACAAAACATTAAGTCCGAAACCTGCACAAGCTTCGGATAAGTATGATTCTACTGTTGACGACCCTAACAATCGAAACACGGACAACGACCTTCAGATCTGCAAGTGGAATGTTTGAACCCTTAGCAGACCGCATATAGCAGAGGCGCTAGATTACTATAAAGCAGACATCACCGCCATCCAGGAAGTGCAATGGAATGGGCCGGCCAAACAAATGATGAAGAACTGTGACATCTATTACGGTGATGGCTATAGAGAGCCGAAACAGCGCTTATTCGGATGCAAATTCGTTATACGCGGCAGACTTAGGCAAGAAGTTTTCAGATTTCGACACGTGAGCGAGCGATTATGACAATCCGCATCAAATCTAAATTCGCCAACCTTATATGCGTTCATGCCCCCACGGAAGACAAGGACGACACCACCAAAGAATGTTTCTATGAGCTCCTCGACAAAACTTACGAGAAATGTCTTGACTGGCGTTCATATTGTACTGCGTGATTTTAACGCCAAGATTGGAAAGGAAGACATCTTTGGTGGGACGATTGGCAAATACAGCCTTCACGACACCACGTCTGGTAAAAGTCTTCTCTGCGAAGCGAAACGTCGCAGTACAAGCATATGGTTTCCTCATCTCAATATCGAGAAGGGGACATGGCGGTTTCCTGATCATTAAACGATCAATCAAAGTGATCATATTGCGATTGACATACGGCATGCTTTGAGTATTCTAAATGTCCGTACCTTCCAAGCAGCCAACATACATGCATACATACATACATAGCCATTATAGCTCAAAATCGGGCCAAAATTGGTGAACACATAGTTCTCTGTAAAGTTTAGAGAAAGAATCTGAAGTATGTACAACCGAATGGCCAGTCAATATATCAATCTTGTGCTGGAGCATAGACGATATTAAAAAAAATGAAGGGTTTCAACACTTGAAGATCATTCGAAAAGGGTTGGTCTTGAGATGAACAACATCAAGACTACGAGTAAGTTCATGTTGTGTACAAACACATCGTCTACTACAAAACATCAACAAAATAGTTAAGGAGCTTACCCACATCTTTTACAAATAAATAAGCCACATGTATGACCAAGGTGAAGCTTCTCTGTTGGTCCCGTCTCATCACTGTAATAGTATTGGACATTTGTCAACTACTCTTAAGAAGAAAGAAAACGTAAAACAATCTTCTTTTATTTTATGCAGTTTTACCTAGGGGTTGCACCTTGAACCTGGTAGTCAGTAGTTGAACATATTTCTTTTTTTTCTTTTTTTTTTTCTTATTTTGCACAGGGGTGAAAATTGTTGAAGGATATTGTATTTCCGACAGTTGTGTAGTTGAACGTCAGTATTATAGTACTTTAATCCCCTAAAACAACCAAGCTTTTGTTTTCCCACACAGTATGTACTGCATCAAGGGGTGAAGTCTGTTTATGCTGCTTGGTTTGCCATACTGGGGTTAAGAGTTCATTTTGTCGTCGTCTGTTATCGCTTCGTTTTCCATTCTACGTTGCTTCTTTATTATAGACGCGAAACAATACTCCTATAGACTCCTAACAATATCCCATGGGTTAGTTAAGCATTCTATGAACCACGTTTTCTGGGGTAAGATATTCTCTCATTTCTTCAATTAGTTTTTCCAAGTTATGGGTAAATTTGAAGCAGTGGAAGAAAAAGAAAAAATACATCGTTCTATTTCGTATTAAAATTTGGGCATGTAGGGTACACTGACCTTGTTCAGTTCAAATCTCTGTAAGTATGCTCGGACGTCTAAGGGTACTACGACCCTTTTCTTTCGTTCTTGTTTTGCCTCTTTAGTCGGGAAAGGTGATGTTCAATTTGTCTGATTGCTTTTATCATAGATGCGTTCCTAAGCCGATAGGAATGAGTCCCCAGATATAGTTCCAATACATGTGTATCTGTATCTCCTTTGTACACTGATCAGCAACACCCCTAATTTGCTTTTTGAGCCAGTTTGTATTTTTAGCCCTATCCCCCAGAGTGGTAATGCAAATGCTTTAACAGATTGTGCAACTCCAGCTAAAAGAAACATTTTATTTTGCTTTCATCCTTTCAGACTAATGTCAGTATCTCATTCACATAAACACTGAAGGTGATGTTTATACGTAAGAGTGAGAAATATACCAAGATACCGAAATTTTTCATCAAGATCTCATAGTCTGGTAGTTCTGATTGACAATTATGTTGTATTCCTTAAGTACCACTACATCAGCTGGACACATATATCTAGTATGATCCCAGTATCTTTGGAGACTGGTCTATTGACTATATCATACTTATGTACATTTTATTCCACAATAGCAGTACCAGCACAGAGCCTTGTGGTATTCCTAACTTTAATAACCAGCACCACTCCTTATGTGTATGAATGTTTGTAAAAAAAAGTATTTTCTAGCGTGAGTCGCCAAAAAGAAGAGGATTACAACAATACGTAGAATTATTTTTATTATTCCAATAAATTGAAGACATGCTTATGTTAAAAAAAAAATACATACGTTACTATTATAATTTTTTCTGCAGTACTAATTTTATTTTATTTTTTTTTTTTTCAGGTAAGTTCATTGCACATCAAAAAAAAAGTGTAAGTTAAGGTTAAAATTAAATAATTAAAGTGCCTCGTTAGATAATATGATTATATACTCATCAACTTGTTCACTTGTCTTTAAAAAAAAAACTGGACTGACTTGATCAAATCTTTGAAACACAATCAAACACTACGTCATGAATTGGACTACAAGTTGTGATAAAAGTTATCGATAATTCCCTTGTGGCGCCCGTATTTTGTTTTATCGAATACAATACGAATGCCCTATTATCTTTTTCGGGAAACTACGAGTCTATTATATGTATTCCGTATCTAACTTTGTATACGACAGGGTTGAGGTAATAACAGTATGAAGTTTGACAAATTATCTTGACGTCGAATTTATTTGGATAATGAAGGGAACTAATTGGTCTTCGTTATGAAATCGAAAAAAATGTAGAGTTTTGCGTCATAAAAAAATCAAAGGGTCAATGTCCAGCATGTGACATGTATATAGTATCTACAGTTCCGATACAACAAATAGGTATACTGTTCTTCCCAGGTTTTATATAAAATGATATCATTTTTTTTTTTTACAACGTGCCTCGGTGTCTTTTTTATTTTCTTTGGCGTTTGCATGGATTAGGGCTCCATTTCAATCAGCATCTTTTCAAAATCAGTACAATTTCGAAAGTTCTGTTTAGTAAAGTTCTGCCTTGAAAATGTATATGAAAAGTATATGTAGGTATCTCCATAAGTAGTACTTCAGTAAGGTGTTATCACAGACTTGAGTTCAGTACATAGTACTTGTACATAATATCCAGAAATTTTCCAACCACCAATATCAAAAAACCACTCTAAACTAGATTCGGCAAACTATAGCTATAATCAATTTCACATTTCTTATCTTTTCCGTCTGGGCCTTAAATTCTAATCACATGTGCAAATGATAATCACTTAAGACGGTTCCTATCATAAGGCACGGGTACATGTCTTTTTAAAAAACAATTAACTTTTATTTAATTAAATTGATTGCTGTGGATACAGTTTTTGAAAAATTTATTTTTTTCGTGCAGGTGTGTCTTATTAATTTGTCATTAGATTAAGCACTAGGGATTATTGTTAGATTTATGGAAAATAACGTGCATAGCTGGGTACTAACTAGGTACAAATTGGTCCAATATAATGGAGACATAACAGGTTGGCGTTTATAGGCCTTCCAAATAAAGATGTCTGAGAGATTTAGATTTTTTATGAACCATGGCGTTGAAGAGAAAACAAGCTCTCTGTGTATCTATGTATACATACCCTTATCTATTTGCTGTGTCATGTAGAGATATTACCATATTCCATTCAACAAAATCACGGGCAAGTTCCCAGCTACACCAAGCCTTCTGGACTTCATAATAGCCAGTCCTTAAACTGCAGATGTCTGCTATATTTATACTCGTAGAGTTCGTTTGAATCTTATACTTCCTTTAAAGTTATTATTTTCGTTTCTCACCCAGTATATGCTTGACCTTTCTATTCTACATCCAATACTCTGCGCCATTAAATGGAACTAAAAGGGGTGTAGTCTATAACCTCCCCTTATAGGACAATTTTTACCCTTTAACAGCAATTACCTAGAGGTATTTTACACAGGATCTCCAAACCAAGATTAATTTTGCAACTATACCAACTGTTTCTCATTCCTTATATGGTACAGCCCAATGGCTATAAGTTTAGTACAAAGAGTTTACCCCTGTAAAAGTAGGAAGTCACAATTTAGTTGAAACTAAGTTATCGTTCGTGGAATTTACATTTACATCAAAGTAGGTGCCGAGAGTGACTTGGTATTATCCTCGTTTACTCGAAGGACAAATCTTTCTAATATATATGTACATATAGTTTGCAAGAATCCTGTAGTGTTATCGTTTATAATATCAATTGCTCCCTATCTGCTTCAATAATTCTTGTCAAACCTCCATGCATGATTAGAATTATTTTCACAAGGGCTATGGCTAATTGCCCACCCACTACCGATTTGGAGTCCAAGAAATGAGGGTAGAGGTCTGACATTGTTTTTTTTTTCAGCAGTATCGTTGCCCATGATATCAGAAACTCCAGTATGTGTAAGTTTCTTAAGGCAATAAGCTACTTAATGCACGTACATAGTGCAACCCAGATTGGATTCAAAATTTAAGGACTTAAAAGATTGCGTGGCTACCCGAAAGGTACTATAGCCTCGGCTTGGAAGATCGAAGTATTACGTCCAATTGGAATTCTAGGCTTGAAATAATCCATTTTTTATGCATTGAAGGACCGATATTGTTCAAAACTCTGGTACTGATTGAATTGAAACTTTCACGATTACATGCAATGGGAGCAGATTTAAAAGAACTGGGAATGTACCTGTTGGGCATGTTTCCATTGCACTTTTGATACTTACATACATGGGCCAATCTTTGTAGTTTTTATGGCTCAATTTCTTGCATAGGTTTGTTCGACCGTGTTATGGTCATAAGTTTACAGTGATAAGTTCGGTTCTATAAGACAACGACAATTTTTTGTGAATTTAAGAACCATTGCACCAAGCTGTCCTGAAGAATTAGTTCAATCCAGTACAGGGCAAAATTCACCAGCACTTTACTCTACTTTTTTGAAGTATGGTCCCCGAAAACAACTTCACTTACAGTACCTAAGTCTAAAATTTCATCAGTCAAACTACCGTACTGCTAAACTGCTCCATTCAGCTTTTGACCATCAAAGGTCGCCTAGAGTAAAAGAAACTACTGGTGCCAGTAGCTCATTACTAGGAGCATCCATAGCCTTAACACTTAAAGGAACCATCTGCAAAAAGTGCCATTTACTTGAAGCAATCCAACCTTTAGAAAAGAAGGTGACACGGGCCACCGCACTATTGCGAGATGGGCACACTTGGATACCATGACAGATTGTATGTATATCACCATCCTTAATCGTTAAAACAATCCTCCCCTCAAGAGAGTATTGGATTATCAGTAGGGCGGGCCATCAACCCGAATAATATATCAATTTTCACGAACGGGTTAAAAACTGACGAAGGAGCAGGCTCTGGCATATTCTCATCTGAACCGAACATTGTTAGCTTTTTGAATTCCAAGTTGAAGCAGTAGCAATCGCAGAAGTGGCACGAGAACTATACATGAAACTGCACATGCCGTGAAGAGCTCACAGCACTCACAGCAAACCACAAAGTTGCACTACTTTAGATTCCATGACACAGCGGGCATTTAGGAAAATGAACGGTCGGACGATTTAGCAAGAAAGGGATCCAGACAGGAGCTGTCGTCCCCAGCTCTTGTTAAATTCAATTTAGAGCATGGCTTCTCGAGACTAGCTAATGAGAGATGGTGCGCACTCTCATCTTGTCGCGTCTTGAGAAAACTCTGCACTAAACATGACAATGCCAAGATCAAGCAAATTTTAGCACTTAACAGACCCAACTTAGTGCTCTTCACCGGGGTATTACCGGCCACAACCTCCTGGCGGCCCACCGAAGAAGACTGCGACTAGACACTGATGACCTCTGTGAAGGCTGTGACGATACGCACGCAGAATAGGAATACTTGCTATGCGTATGCCCAAGGCTGTGCAGAACTAGGAAAATGGCCCTCGGTGCCATTGAATATCCTGAAATTTATAACAATATTGGGCTGGTTCATGGAAGCCGCTTACTAACCCAAAGCTACAGATCAACTTTTGTCTTCGTTTTAGATTATCCGCGACAAGGGTTCACAATCGATCCGTTGGCTGGATGTCCTGAAATCTCTTCTACCTGCCTACATACCTGATACAAGTGTCTAAAAGTTCAGTCTTGTGACTAAACTCAGAGGTTTTTATTACAAAATATTTTGGAATTGATTAAAGGGTAGAACAAAACCTTGAGCGCAGCCTTACATACGCAGAGAGCCCAAATTCTCTTTAAAAGCATTATGGTACAATATTAGAGTTCAGTGTTCAGTGTTGCATTGTTAAACTGTGCCTCGTACGTATACAGCTGTCCCAAACCCAAACGAACCTTGATAACTTTAAGTTAGGATGCATTCCCTTTGCTTTAATGCAAGGGTAATGGGCATGAAGACTTGAAACCTAAGAATTTAACTACAAGCTGCAGTAGAGAGCTCGTCACTAAATAACCTTCAATGGTTGTCATGAGGAAGTGCCAACTCATACCCCTCGCATTATCTTCTAGCCTAGAATTTTGCGGCTGAAAATCTCACTAAATCGCCCATTTCCGCACTTTTTCCTACAAAAATACACATTCTCATAATTCTAATGTAATTAGTCAAATCCCCCCATTAACACGGTATGCTCCAATTATCAATAACATATGTATGTAGCTCCCGTTTTCTGCATAACTCTGTACAATATCCAAAAATAAATAATTTGCATATAATTCAAGTGACTCATCAAAGCCACGCTTCCGCTGAGAAATTGCCTAATTTTCTGACATAATTTCCATTAAACCCCCCTCTGCTATAAAATTCTTTGAAAATTCATTCAAAACAATCCGCTTCCCACAAAACCGGATCGGAATGCAGAGAAAAAACAAAAAAATAAAAATTTCTCCACAATGAGTCTTCAGTTTTACATTAAAATTCCAATCCAGACTTTATACTGTGGATCCCCCAAGCAGCTTCCTACCATACGACGACAGACCATGACCTAGGCTTATAAATCTATCACTCTCTCAGTCACTCTTTCATTAGCGCCTATTCATTATCGGCGCTAATATTAACCATTCGAGTCACACCTCACCTCTAAACCACAACTATACTGCAGCGGTAGCGCCAACAGGACATTCCCCCCGGCTAAAATAAAAGAAATTCCCCTCCCCAAGTGGAATTAAAACGATTTGCAAACCCAGCTGTGGCAACTGCCATTCTCATTAGCGTCACACAAATGCTTTACATACTTTGGACGTCACTATCCGAACGCGTCGCTAGAGTGTATTTTTCTTTACAGATTCAAGTAAACAATTCAAAAGCGTCCACAACGTCGTCGTTTTAACAGGAAATCCCAAGACCCCATGAATGAATTGCAAGTAACATTGTCCCACGGTGGTAGTGGTACTAGTGGTGGTAGTAGTGGTGGTGGCACAAGCGCCGATTCTTATCATAGCGAGACTAAAGAGATTCTAATTGACGGCACAGTGCTTTGCCTTGCTTTCTGTTTACTCTCCTAACTCAGCGGTAGTTTTGTCAGCGATTCAAGCCGACAACGACGCGCGATATATGGTGGAAGAGAAACAATTCCAACGTGGTAAGAGCACCAGACAGGATTGTGGTGGTTATGTAGACACAGCATCGTGGACTGGCGTACGTGACTAACTCGCTATCATTGATGTCTGCGATCCGAAGCGGGCCGCATTTTTCTAGGTTACCCCGTTGCGACCGATGTTGTCGACGTTGTGCAAATTGCGTTTTTTTTTTTTTTTTTGCTATCACATTAATGAAAGTACAATAATGGAAACGACCGACTACGAGCGGTTGACACATGGGAGCCAAAACTCGAACATACACTGCTTTGAGGCGTGCTTGGGTCAAGCTTTTGAAAGGCCACATGGGGGGAGCATTGGATTTACCTAAGCCGCACTGTTTAGATTGTGAATACAAAATGGGACGGGTAACGATAATCATTTTTGCGAGTTTAGCTCTTACACTGCGGTGGTGATCTACCACAATGTACAGCCTACCTCATGTATTGTAGAAGCCGTATAAGTTCTGTTTTGCCTTCTACCGGTAGTATATCGGTGGCAGATCACTTTCAAACAAATGCTAATCACGTTGTATACATCCGCGAGTATCGATAGAGATCAGGGTTGATCTTGTAACAAAATCGAAACAAATTACAATCCATCACAACACGAATGGAAACTTGTATCTAGATCTCGTAATGATCGTGTTGTACATACTGCTTTATATATACATAGATCGTGTTTTTTTTTCTAATTCATTAGCGTCGAGTGGAAACGATTTATTTTTAGTTAGTCAATTCCAAGTGATATAATAGCAAGCGCGACCAACAGAGCGAGACCTTAGAGAATTTATTATTTTAAATTAAATGATAAACTCACTATCTGTAAGGTTAATGGCATTTTGATCAAGTTGTCTAGTTGTGGCATATGTATTGCGTACGGCGTTTAATGATTGATCTATTAGCCGATACAGACGTCACAGTTGATGAACGGAAAAATATTTATTAATTGATTTCGCAGTCTGTTGATATTTTGATCAGCTGCTGCTGATTAGTGTTGTGATCAACATAAAATGACAGAAGCTAAATAGATCACAAGCTGGCAAATGATCAAAATATTTTCTTGTGATTTCTTGAGGTGAGAAAAATAATTGAACTGTGAAAAAATATTTTTCACTGAAAGTCAATGGAGAGAGCAACAGAAATTTATTAGGGCCAGGTGAAGATGATTACTTTTGAAGATCAACAGATTATTTCGCAACAATGTTGACAGTTACGAGTAGGCGTTGAAAGATGATAGCTATTAGGTGTTAATAAATAAATATGTTTGGTCGACAACAACGCAAAAGAGTGGCTTCCTGCTGGGATGGGTGTTTTTTTGTTGGTTATTATGTTAATTTCGTTGGGTAGCGTGATATTGTGAAATAATACGTTTATACTCGTAGAATAGCCTACTGACATTAATAGATACATACTGATATCCAGCAAGAGGTGTCATTTGAAATTTCTCGCCATTGTTGAACTGTCAACATTCAACTATCGTTGCGATGACTTTTGACAAGTAGAAACTAGAAGGTTATCAAATATGGATACATTCGTACTTATACACATGCTAAAATAGTGAAAAATCACTGCAAAAACTATGAAAATATCGCGAAAACGTTTCGTAATGTTCATACTGCTTTTGGTCATCACCAAGCTCTTTCTCGCACAGCTATAGGGAATTTAATCGATAAATTTTAACGTCTTGGACAGTGCATACTGTCAATTCATAGTCCGTGAACGATACAAATCGTGATCTTAAATGTGGGATTCCTTTGTTATACAAGGCTAAACGCACAAAGAAGACCTCGATAGCTTTTTAGGAATGCAGCAGAATATTCGCCAAAAAATGCGGACCAAAACCAGCCACCATCCACTGGATGTACACCGCCATCGTTAGATCCATACTCACATTCGACTGTCTAGCCTGGTGCCACAAAAGTCACAAACCTGAATGCCTTTACAAGGATCCAAAGCCTAGCGTGTTAAATTACCACCAGCGCTATTAAAACAAGACCTACCGCCGCCCTGTTTTTATACTGCCGTCCTTGAAGCCAAGCTCGGGTTCTGCCCACTAGTGGTAAAAAGCTCACTAAAGAACTAGTGGTAAAAAGCGTTCTGCGCCTCCGACAAACCTGGATGTGGAAAAGCCACCAAATCGAACACAGCACCATCGCCAAGTGGTCAAACGTTAATGCGCCTTCTGACTACTCCCACATGGATTTCAGCCTCAACTTCGATTCCAAATTTCTCTCTAGAGAGAGCTGGACAAATGGTGAGGTCATTAACGCCGCCTCCATATCCACCTTCACCGAGGGTACTGACTCAGGCAAATTCTCAGAGGAGCCATAAAAAAATAAAATTCCCCAACCGTGCGGAATATGTGTTCCAAGCGGAAATATGTGGAATGATCGAGGCCTGCCAGAACTTATAGACAGCCAAGCAGTCATCAAAGCCATCACTTCCATGTTCCATCATAACCAATTCAAAACCAGGCAAGAGGTATAAAGAGGAACTCAGATCCCTCAACTAGAGGAACATCATCACGCTCTGCTGGATTCCGGGACATATGGGATTTCAATGGAATGAAATGGCCGATGAGCTAGCTAGGAAATTTTCAGAATCAAACGACCTACAAATAGATCATTCGGTTCTAACCTCCATCACTCTTCTTATGTCCAAAATTCGGATGAGAACACTGATGGATCGGATTTTCACAATATGGCCAACGAAGGTGGAGTACGCTCGCCCGTCTCTGGAAAACTTTGGGTTCAATACTACAAAAAAAGATTTGAGAACGCCTATCACTAAATAGACCATAGCTGACCCTCCTCATAGATATCACAGGCTACAACTCAACAACGGCCCACCTAAGAAGAATGAAAATCAGCACCACAGAGTAATGCAGAGGCTGTGGTGACATAGAGGTAGAGGAAGACACAACACATTTCCTCTGCGAATGCCCAATTCTCAGTAGAACTAGATTCATAACCCTTGAGAAAGGAATCTTTTAATGACCTTAGCGAACTACCTAACACGCCACCTAAAGTCACCCTGAAATTCATCACGAAGGGCCGCTCCCGCCATAGACTAACTATTGGTCTTGTTCTTTTATTTCATTTCTTTTATATCCCACACCAGGGGCCTATTTCATAAAACTATAAGTGTTTTACTTGTAAACTTGTAACTACAAGTATACAACTCCATACTACAAATAAAGTATGTTGTTGCAATTTTGTGTTCCATAAACATTTTTCAGCACTTGTGGCGCGGTAAATTCAAATTATAAGTGTAGCGATCAAAATGCTACAAATCTACAAGTCTGTAACTACAAGTTAAAAATTATTTGCGAATAACTACGAGTCTGCGGCTATATATCACGGTTAAGCGTTCTACGCATTTCCCGTTCTTCTTCTTTTCTTTCTTTCTTTCTTTGTGACATTGAATTTACTTAAACCCTGTCTTAGTGACGGTCCAATATTTCTTAGCAATTTCTCGAAAACAGAGGATGGACAACATTCAAAATCCGATGGCTACTACTTGGAGGTAAAATAAACACAATTGATATGGACCAACAGTTATGGCACTGGGCGTCGCTAGGCTGACGCCACTCAGTACCTACCCATTTCCTACAGCATTTAGCACTTACTTCAACAATATATGGAAGAATAGAAGCTTGATCCATACTGACACTGATGGGTAATTTTTTAATGGACCTTCATTGCCTTTAGCAAGTGCTACGACTTTTCAGTGTCGAAATTAATTTCTGAATATTTGATTTGTATAGCAGATTCGACAAATACATTACCTTCCAAGTTATGATGACTACATAGTGATATACAAGCCTTGGTGTTAAGACTTAAGATTTCCACATACAGAAAGGTACGGATACTACTTAGTGATTGGGGCACATCGTCATCAAACCTGCATAGCCTATGTATTGCATTTGATCTTGATCGACAGGAACAACATTAACCCCCCACTAAACGTTTTCATAAGAAAATAACCCATTCGAACTTATGGATAATAATAATCTGTTCTGGAAGTTCCGTTTCATTTCTCAGTAAATCGTAAAACCTTATGTTGAAATATTTTCCATGTTATTCCTCATATTTCATCGAACTTCCCTGTAACTGAATCATTTCAATTGCTTAGAATTCAAATCGGTTACGTGCATTCTGCTACGTGCAACACTGTTTACACTAGAAGGAAGAAGACTTCTGGAAAATCTAATCTACCTACGCACTTAGACTTATTTACCCTTCATAATTAGGTTATGGTACAATAACACCATGTGATGTTGTGAGATGTTTTTTTTTTTTAAATGAATCGCAAAACAAGCTTGTTATTTTACGATTCAAATAACCTTGTTTATGGGGCGCGAGAAACAATTAAGATATTGAGATAATTTCACCATACCAGCAGAGCGATTCAAAACCAAAAAATATTTAAATGTCTGTCAAGGGGTGTAGAATATCTGGGGAATTAGATCTCACCGTTTGACGTCAGTAGTGATAAACACCTGACAGGGTAAAACTTATTAGTGTTTCGAATCAATTTTAGATGTAACAGGATGCTTATACATATAAAAAAAGGAAAACAACGAAATGTACGCCTTTTAAAATTGATTGTAAAACTTGATTACTCGATTAGTTTTAGTGACGAATTATATATGTACGTATGTACTTTTGATGAACCCTTAAAAGTGTGGTGCCACTGTTTGTTAGCCTTCTAATTTACCTGATTTTAAGTACCACTTTATCGAGTTAATGTCAGAGTTTTTGTAATAAATACCAACTTAGTGCCGCTTTGTATCAGACGTCAGTCGTGTCGTGATAGAAGAAAAATTAAGAATTTATCTATCTATCTTTTAGACATAAAAACAGGTTTGGAGTCTATAAAAAGAACTATCTGATTATAATTAAAGTACAGAGTTCAGGATAGTAAGCTCATTTTAATACGAACTGCTGACTATAAGTAAAACTTTAATTATGACTTAGATACAGAGGGGTAAACCATCACGGATAAGTTTGATTGGAATACGCGTGCTGGAAACCAGAATGGAAATTCCAACTTTAAACTGATTGTTCTATATGGGTGAAATGATGGGTAAAATCGGTTACAATGATAATACAATTTACAACGCAATGCACAATGCACAATAAAATAAAAAGATGTTTTTCAGGAAATACCACAGATTTTTATATCAGGAAATTTATTAAGAGTAATCAGGGAATGCCAAGTATTGAAAGGTTTGACATGAGCAATCTGTGAAGACACTCCTTCATGGGATGAACCCCAGATGACTAGTACCTCGACCGAAGATTGAATCGTTATCTACTTGGAAAGTCGTTGGTGGCATAATGAGGTTTTTTCCAACAAAACACTTTCCCTTTGATGACAACTATTGAAATTAGGTTGAAATACCTAGTGAATATGTTATCGGCTCAAACCTACGATCTTTAGGACCATGTCAGGATTGTCAAGAAGAGATGGTGGTGGAGAAACCGTTTATGGACCAACGGACCAACCAATGGACCAACCAACGTTTCCTACCAACTATGAACGAAACACACCACGTGGTATATTCGAATTCTCAATAGTGCAGTCGAATAACTCGCAGAAGACTTGATATATCTGAATCCCAGGTCTATAGGAATCTCCAATGCTGAGCCAGGGTGTTGGAAAGAGTTGATGGCGGATGAACCCTTAATGGACCAACGCCAGCGCTCATATACACGAAGCGGGTTACTGACTCCGGGAAATCCGGTCACTTGTTGTAAGGGTAACGCAGGTCCTCAAGGTTGCGGGTTGTGCGTAGGAGTAACTTCCTAACCACGGAAAAACAAAATTAGTTCCAAAACCAATACAAGCCTCGTGTACGAATGACTTCAGTGTTGATGACCCTAACAATCGAAACACAGACAACGATCTTCGGATCTGCAGGCGGAATGTTCGAACGCTTAACAGACCGCGTGCAGCCGAAGAATTAGCAGAGGCCCTAGACATACTATGTATGTATATGTAGAGCAGATATCATCGCCATCTAGGATATGCCAAATAGTGATGAAAAACTGTGACATCTATTACGGTGATTGCTATAGAGAGCAGAAACAGCCCTTATTCAGATGTGGATTAGTGATATGCGGCAGACTTAGGCAAGAAGTTTTAAGCTTTCTACACGTGAGCGAGCATCTTATGACAATCCGCATCAAGACTAATTTCGCTAACATAAGCCCTATATGCGCTCATGTCCCCACAGAAGACAAGGACGACGCCACAAAGAATGTTTCTACGAGCTCCTCGACAAAACTTACGAGCAATGTCCTAAATATGACGTTAAAATCATATTGGGTGATTTTAACGCCAAAATAGGAAAGGAGGACATTTTGGTGGGACGATTGGAAAGCACATCTTTCACGACACCACATCCGGAAACGGACTTAGACTTATCGACTTCGCTGCGGGGCGAAATGTCACTGTAGCAAGTACAGGGTTTCCTCATCTCAGTATACACAAGGGAACATGGCGGTCTCCTGATCATCAAACGATCAACCGAATTGATCATATTACGATCGACGTTAGGTATGCCTCCAGGTTTCTGAATGTCCGAACCTTCGGAGCAGCCAACATCGACTCGAATGACTAACTTGTTGCAGCCAAGCTACGAATCTGGATATCCCAAACACCAGGACAAAGAAGAAATACTGTGAGAATATTCTAATATTATGAGAATACTTTTGCAAACGCAAGAGACCATCCTAGAGGAAGTGACTTGGTAGAGAGCATACACCAATTCATCTCTAAATTTAAAAAGAGTTTTAGAAAATCATACATCGTACTTGAAAGAATTGTGCGAAACTTTCAAGTCAACAATCTTTCAAAAGTCTGTGTAAGGTGCTGTGGAGAAGGATATTCAACGACGAACTATACGAGCTGCACAGCGACATCGATCTAGTCGAAATACTGCGCATTCGTCGTCTAAGATAGATAGGACTTGTAGAGCGGATGGATGCATATATAGAGTCTTCGAATCCAACCCAGAGGGACAACGCAGTCGTCTTTCACAACAGCTTGGTCTTTGTCCGTCCTTTATATTTAATTTATATAAAATTTTACGCAAAGATCTTGGTATTGCTACCATTAGCGGCTTCATCTACTAACAACATACTTAGATGACCTCCTTAGATCCTCAAATTATATTTATCCATTTATAATGCCAGAGTTTCTGAATTCACTCATCCAACTTAATAGATCTTTATTTTACTATCTAAATATATAAGACAAACCTAATTAGGTCTAAAAATTTTCAAAATTCTTTTAGTCTTATCCCACTGTTTCGAATAATGCAAATATTTCAATCAAAATTAAATAAAATCAGCTGTCAAAGACCAGACATAAAAATTCCATTTCATGCGAGTTAATTTAATGAGCTATTTCTTTTAGGTAAGGAATGCCATATGTATACTTAGAATGGTAAACGTAGAGAGAAACTTATTTAAAATTTATAATATTACCCCCAAACTTTGCATTTAACATTTTGTTTCTTTAATTCTAGCACGCATTCGATGTCATAAAATCCAAACGTTGAACTCAAATCAATAGTCTGAGGCCAATTAACTCCAATAAATATATTTACAATTTATTTTTTAGCCATTTAGCTGCTAAAACAGTTGTATAGGATCATCCAAAAAGAAGTGTCATTTTAAATCGGTAGAGAAATGCAGCAATTTTATGTAAAGTGGTATTATTTTTATTTAAAATTAAATTACGAACTTTGAGGTAAGCAATGGAATACAATGCTTGCCAAAATGTCCGCCTCGACTCTGCTTATAAATAGTCTTTCTTTTGATGAAGTTTTTCATCACGTTTTTGCATAATTGCGGGTGCTCTGATATTCACTTTTAGTGCATGAATCGTTGGTGGAATATTAACGTAAACTTTATCTTTAACATAGTCCCAAAGGAAATAGCCTAATGGTGTTAAGTCGCACGATTTGGGGCGACCAATTGAAGTCTCCATTTCGAGAAATCACACGTCAAGGAAATTTGTCACGCAATGGAACCATTGTTTCACCAGTTGTGTGGCATGTGGCGCCGCGCTGTCCTGCTGAAAACAAAAGTCCTCCACGTCCATATCATAAATTTCAGGTAAAACAAAAGTCCGTCAACATCGTTCGGTAATGCAATCCATTCCCTGAAACGGTCACACCAGTATCATTTTTGATAAGAATATGACCCAATGACATCGCCAGCCTAGAACCGCACCAAACTGTCACTCATTGTGGATGCAGTGGTTGTTTCACTATTTCTCTTGGCTTTTCGTAGCCCCAGATGCGACAGTTTTGTTTGTTTACGTACCCGGATAAATGAAAATGAGCCTCCTCACTCAGAATAATTGTGCGTAAAAAGTCATGATATTGTTCATTCATTGCCAATACCCAATACGAAAGCACAGTGTTGTGCGTGGTTTCTTGGCTTTAATTTTTGTGCCAACTTGACCTAATAAGCATCTAGGCCAAGAACTTTATGCAAAATGCGGTGCAAATTGGTTGCTGATAGTCCAAACTCTTGAGATCGTTTCGAAAGACATACACCTGGGTTTTCAGGCACACTCTCAGCTACTGCAGCGATATTTTCAGCTGATCTTGCCGGACGAACAGAAGTTGGAGTCTTCACATCACTAACTTGTCCGAGACGTTCGAATTATTAATTAAGGCTTGGCGATGACCAAAAGCAGTACGATCATTACGAAACGCATTTTCGCGATATTTTCACCGTTTTTGTAGTGAATTTTCACTATTTCATCGATTTAATATTTAATGACCTCCCAGTTTTTACTAGGAGGCCTACTGTTTAATGCCGTATTCGAAGGGCAAGTTTTTGTTTGCGGAGATTTTTGATGACTGTTTTACTTTCGGACGTTTGTCAGACGATCGCAAGAGGTGGGACCGTGAAAGAAATTTAAGGACATTTAACACCTCGATCAGTAGTCCAACGTACTACCCACGGGGCCCACTTTTTTTTAGCTTTTACTTAGCAAAAATCAATGATAAGTAAGCAATGGCGCGAAATTTGGTTATTTACAGGATGACAGTGTAAAAAGCGACCTAGCCATCTACGTACAACATTACTTCACTGTTTTACGTCATCTCTGTTTTTTTATGACCTATGGCTTTATTTGGATTAGCATACACCATAAATGTTTTGCGCACATCGTATTGGTATTCCGTAAT
Source organism: Xylota sylvarum (assembly GCA_905220385.1). Lineage (NCBI taxonomy): Eukaryota > Metazoa > Arthropoda > Insecta > Diptera > Syrphidae > Xylota > Xylota sylvarum. Next base: position 127,733,645 of record LR999957.1, read on the forward strand.
ACCACTTGTATGTATATTTGAGTTTAGTTTTATTCACTTCAGATTTTCCCACTTTATCAAATATGCAGAAAAGGAATTACGATGAAAGTTCGTATTGGGTTTTTCCTAGACCAATACAAGTCTTTGTGTGTTTCCATCGATTGGAAATAACTTTTTCTCTCTTGCGAGAAATGTATCATCTTAGGTTAGGAGTTCCAGTTCCAGCAACTTATTATCTTCTAATCTATTGGTTCACTACTGCAGTGGTTTCGCTCTGATCCATCGCACAGTTGATAAAACATTTTTTTAATATTTTCGTTTTTTATTATAAGAAATCGTTGCCTTGCAATCCAAATCTGTTGGTCGTGCAATTAGGCACAGCATAACCACTGAATGAATCAATGGATTAGAAGATAAAAAGTAGCTGGAACTGGAATAGCTCTCAAAGTGAATAAATAGGAGGTGTTACGGAATACCAATACGATGTGCGCAAAACATTTATGGTGTATGGTAATCCAAATAAGACCATAGGTCATAAAAAGAAAAGAAAAAGATGAGGTTGCCAACAAATACGGTGATAGTCTCGTACCTTGATGGCAAATTCGCTGTAACATGCTATTGCTTTTACTATTACTGACCATGGTGCATAGAACTACCAAAGAACAGGATAATATCCTATGACTGCAATTTTCAGAAGTAGAGGAGATCATTGATGATAATGCTCCAGTCGCAGTTGCACGACGAGTTACATATATTGTATTTGGCGCGGCAGGTCCGTATCCGAATGATTGGGAGAACCTAGGCCCTGGATCCCATTTGTATTTGTATTTTGGTCCGTAGGAGACTCAGGACCTAGCTTCTCACAACTATTCGTGTTGTGCGTGTTCATACGAATGAAAGTGGCCTACTTTTTAAGGATAAGGCTTTCATAAATATGTTACTAGTTAGAAAAAGGAACTGATTAACTATCTGAAAAAACGCCAAAGACACTGTGCAGTTATCTACATACAATTGTTTTAGCAACTAAATGTCTAGCAAATTAATTGCAAGATTAGGTGCAGGTTTATTGCAAATAATGATTGACTTCAAAACACTTATCTGAGTTCAACGCTTGGATTTTAGGACATGGAATGCTTGCTGGAATTAAAGAAAAAATATGTTTAATGCAAAGTTGAAGGGTAGTATTATATATTTTAAATAAGTTTCTCTCCTAGTTTGCCACTTTAATTATATGGTATTCAATTTAACTCCAATTTATTTAGGCAAGAAAATACAGTTTCTTGCATCCAGATGTTGTAATAAATTGCAGCCTGATATTTTCTTGTTTGATAACTTGATATGTGGTCAAACCTACGCAAGCCATAAATGTATCTTGACATGCTATTGAAAGCAACAAGGAATTTGTGTTCAGAACAAGAATCCATTCGAGGGTACACTATCTCAAAGTATGATATCCCATGTACACAGAGGGATTTGACTAAATGAAGTTTTGTGACAAGTGGAGTGAAATCGGCCGACTGCCAAAGTTTCCTTAGTGTCTCATATATGTATGCGATCTATAACAGGATAGATTTGAATTTAATTTGTATCCAAAGCGTGTAACAGATTTCAAATGCGGTATTTTCAAGCTTTCAAAGTATAATGCTGGGAAGACTTCCGCATTATAGTCCTGCTTGGAGAACATTATATCTTCTTTGGATTCAAAGTGAGATCATTTGCTACTAACCAGCCATGAATAGATTTGAGGTCTTCAATTAAGCCTGTTGGCCTAGATAAACAAATTTGGATATCCTCTGCATACTTTTCTACAAGCTTTAGGTAAGTCATTAATGCACATTCGAAAGAGAATAGGACCTAAGACAGACCCCTGAGAAACTCCTGTGAAAACATCTCTTGGCTCTTCGATCCTTTCATTAAAAACAACTCTTTGCACCCTGCATCCTATTAGACGCGCTTTCCTAGTACCAAATGAAAAAAAGGAGACAAGTTTTCTACATAACATTTTGTGACTGACTCTGTCCAGAGCCTTTTAAAGGTCAAGAAGACATAGAATTGTTAGGTAATCTCCGTCAAATTGAAGTCCTATATCATCTAGTATCTTAACAATGGTAGTGGAGCAGCTGTGATTGACTCTAAAGCCGGACTCGTGTTGTGATAGAAGACTTTTTGAGTCAATATGCCGCACAGTTTGTCCTGCTAGTATCTTCTCTAAAATTTTTGGCAGATCAGGACACGATAGTTGCAAGTGGTTGAGTTTTTGTTACAACAGATGTTATTTTAGCCACTTTCCATTTAAGAGCAAAAGTCGAGAAAGTTTTAATTACATGGGTAATTATATATACAGTAATTAATTGCATGGGTAAGGGAGCTTAGTACGTCAGGAATTATTAATTTAACAAACTGTAGTGGCATGCCATCTTGTCCAAAAGAATGGAAACATAGTTTTAGAAAAATTGCAAGAACTTCATTTTCAGCAATAGCTTGAAAATCAAAACAGTTCAGGAGCTGGCCTCAATAGAGCATAGTTCGGTTGGCTTCAGTTATTAGCAAGGAGCTCTTTATTGAAGTCATACATATGGATCAAGTACACAATCAAGATTTACCTGCTTGTTTACACCAATAGATCGAACAGCTGCTTTGATGATTGTCGAACATTTAATTTTGACCCGAAAAAATTCTTTTGCTAATCGGATAGTTCAAGTAACATGGTTGCGTGCCTGGCAGAATAATTCCCTATTTACAGGACCAGGGTTACTTCTCCATCTGCGATACTTTTCACGACGAGTTTTGATAGACTCTTTTACGTCAGCAGTATACCAAGGACACTTCGCTTTTCGTATTCGAACTGTCTTTAACGGGGACATGTGATTCAAACAACGCGGAAATTATTGACTGGTCAGGCTTGCCATTAACGTTAGATAAATATTTACAACCGTTCCAAGGCGAGAAATGTGCCTGAGAAAAAAGCGCGGTAAAATTTATAGATTTGTAGTCACAGTATTGAAATGTCAATGGAATTTGGGAGTGAGAGAAATCAATGTTATATATGCCGCCGCTTAGACAGCATAATTTATTCCACAAAAGGATATACGTCGACAAGAATAATAATTTTTTTAAATACATTTTTTTATAGGCCAAAGTTGGGATAAGTTCTTCGCATCCGATTCGCAACTAATTCTCCACATTTTTTGTTTGATCTTAGAAACGGATCCTTTTAATGTCGGAATTAAGGGGCACATTCTTTATTGCCGTATCTAAAGGGCAATTTTGATTTAAGAAGCTTTTTCACGACTAGACTCTATATATTATACTCTCGGATTTTTGTCAAACGCTCGCGAAAGGTGGGCCCGTTAAAGAAATTCTAGTCTGCAGATCGAACATTGGTCCCCTTGCTCCGTAGTCCAACACAGTAACCATTTGAGCCATGGCGTCGGTAATGACAAGCTTATGGGTGTCTTCAAATTTCTTTTTATCCATGGTAGTTCTTTTGTACCGCATGATGAAAGCGGGGTGTCTCTCCCATCTCTGAATTTTGGATATCCAAATTAGAATTGAGATATAGAAGATGTACAATCATCGATACTAAGTACTCCACTCAACTTATCTTAATATGAATGTTGATATATTTAGGAGCACATTTTGATAATCTACTATCTAGTATAGCGGGAAAGCCCATTCCTAAAGTTCCGAGATATCGCGGTTGGATCCAAAGATGTCATCACCTACCCTGAAAGATATTTAGGAGCCAACTGTTTGTAGATTGGTAGATATTCAATTAAATGCCTATCTCGAACCTTTTATCAAACCAGAGACATATGGACATGGTCTTCCAAAATGTGTAGAGTAGATTGTGTACTGCTCAAAAATGGTATACATGCACATACTCGTATGTGGATTCTATTTTTCAAATTTTGCTTACATACATATATCTTATCGCGTTTATTGGGGCAAATGGTGCCTACAAGTCCAAGGCGATATCGTCATTTCCTTTCATCACTGACGTTTTAGTTTCCTTATAAAATAGATTTATACCATGTTTGGTTAGCATAAGTCACTCATGACATATTCTACAACTCTATTTACTTACCGCCATAAGATATGACCGATCCACTACAAATTCCTACACCTTAATGTCAATAAGTTGCTTATCCGTTCTCGAAATCAAATGTTTATTAGCGATAAGGCTGAGCGTTTGATTTCGAAAGGTGTAGGCCTTTTCTATTGAAAGTACTTATCCTTAGGTCACCTCTGTTTAGCTTGATTTTCAGAATGTAAGTCGTTTGGTGTAAATCCAAAATTTTCTATGCGAGTAGACAGATATCATCAACTCTAGTCCAGATGTCTTAGATAAGATCTCACTGCGCATTATATTTGTCGGTTTTTTTTTTTTTTTTCATCAGTGCTGCAATTCAGAGAAAACTACCAGAAAAGTAGAGATAAAAATATGCCACTCTGTCACACCCAACTTTCGACTTCAAGGTCTTCTGGTTCTGTGGTTTCAAGCTATCAAAACCTTTGTCGAAGTTGATAAGAGGTAAATGTTGTAGAGACTTGTATTCGATGCATTACTCTATAACGATCCACACGGTCTTAATTTAGTTAATATTAAGAGTTGGTCCCATTCAAAACTATTGTTGTTACTGCCGGAAGGACTCATGCTCCTCTCCAGTAACTAGATTTCATCAGACTGAATTGTTTACAAGATCATTAAAACGACGTTTTGTTGAGCTGATCCTTATCGAAAATAACAAGCCAGCCGGTAACCTGTCACACCATTTTATTGATTTTTCAGTTTATGAAACGAACCTTAACATGAATCCGCTTATCGCCACTAGTAATGGGGTGATTTCCCTTCTATTCTAGTAGTTCTCAGCAGTAGATAAACTGCCAAAGCTCCTGTTATCTGAATTTCATATGAAACACGCATTTGCATCCGTCTCCAGGTGTTTGGCAATATCTCAGTTTGGATCTCAGTTTCCTGCCCATAAAAACATTTTTCCATCTTGATCGCCCAAATTTGTTTGAATTGTTTCAACTCCAATAGGATGATGAAGTTTGTTGGCATACCAGGATATTGTGAACATTTTGTCGCTGTTGATGCTATCGAATGGCTCTAGTTGTGGAGACACAGGAGACATCTTTTAAAGTATTGACTAACCGCCACCTATCTGAAGAGACCCATCGATCTTATGGTGGGTGTTATCGGCATTGGCATTTCAAAAGTCCACAAATTCACTTCCACATCGTAGATGCAAATACTAAAATCTACGAATTAATCTACTCTCGTATTTTCCGAGAACAAGGCAATCAATCTCATGACTGTTTCACCCACAGACACCTCTGGTTTCAATTACCACTTGATCCGCATTTTGTCATCTTAATTATTTTTACCGTAAGCCCAAATGTTTATTTCTAGGTACCTGCATTTATTTCCGTACTGGCCCCGAAATATGGTAAACCCAAAAAAACATTCCGTGTCTGACGCACATCAAGAGACCCCTTTCAAGACCCCCATTGACGCTAATTACCAAAAAAAAAAAAAAAACAATTGAAGAACAATTTAAGCACAAAATTAGTTTCCAATGAATTACGGTCCCCCGAAAATAAATCTGTACAGAAATACACTCTCAATCAATGACTAAGCTGCACAGCATTAACTTCCTGCTTTGAACGAGCTCCTTCACCTTCCGTCATTAATTTGCATCCCCCGCCGACTATCGTCGTCAGTGAAAAGTACACGAGTCATAACACATGATTATAAGGTTCAATAAACGTATTCCGTAATTACCATTGAATTAGCAAACATAGCGTCGTGTGGTCGTCAATCGAATCGTCTTTATCGCAAAACAAAGCGCAAGTCAACATGATACCCATAATCACCGTCCTCCTATGTGTATGTACATACTATATATGTAGTCTGGAGGCCTACAACCACTCCCACAAATTGTACAGGTTGTAATTTTCCAGACAAGTTTTCTTTTCTTTTTTCTTTGTGGTCATGTCGTGAGTCGTTGCCTCTGGCGTTTTCCGCGTGCGAAAATGTAGCGCAAAAGATGACAAGCTGCCATTTTAACAACCTAATCGAATGGCTAGACTATCGTTCATGTCGATCACGCAGTTCCAAGTTTGGACAACGCAATTTATTCAGCAAGACTCAGCGTTTTTTTTTTTCTTGTCGCTTTTCGCTTTGTCATTAAGTGTGTGTTCTGCTTCTTCTTTTACACGTGAAAACTTGTTAATAATAGTACATATCTATATGGGCCAGCGGAATATATACAATAATCATTTCTCATGATCGCCAATGTGAACTGTGTTACTATGTGATACCAACTGAACAGATCAGAGTTCCCATTAAAATTGTGTTGTGACAGCAGTTTTATGACTCTGGGCTCGAGACCGAAAGAGGGGCTCGTGGCTAAATCCGCTTTCAAGTGGTCGGACAGTTCGGACAGACTGGAATTTGAACTTTGATTGGTATTTTAAAAATAATTTTCGTAAATTAATGATCTTGATAAATCTTTGCGAATGATCAGATGGAATGAAGATGGGCGGGGTTGTGTATGTTTTTTTTTCTGTTATTCGTATCTACTTATGAATGATCGATCAGTTGTGACGCCGCGATTGTAATAAAAGACGATCGTAAAAATTCGATGCGACATTAGGATAATCAAGATTTATGTTAAGGATGGGCCAAAGGGAAGGATCCATTTTTATGTGTCTGCGTATTGAACACACCCTCGAACAGAAACATACATATTTCTTCGATTTTATGAGAATTTATTATAAGAGGACATATTTTATTACGAAAGTATAAATATAGCAGATACTGTGACACCAAAATTAAATTTAGTTTCTTAGAATGGAAGTCTTATCTTCGACTAGGAAAAGTGCTACGATAACCTAAGAGTTAAGCTGGTTCTGCTATATGTCTACATCTACGTCTGCATCTAATCTCTAGAGGATGAACGGTCTTGTAATCCACTTTTATGTGAGCACTAAGCAGTTCCCAAGTGAGTTAACACCTTCTGAGAGTGTGCCCACTCTTTGTCTGTTTTAATGAAAACCGTGCAGAAAATCCCATACATACATCGAAACTGAATGTATAGGGTGCGCCATCTATTGGTTGGCCCTTTAAAAAGGTTTTAAAAAAAACTGTTCAATATATTTCAACAATTGTTGGTTTATTGAAAAGAATAAATCTTTCGATTAATTATATTGTTTCATTCAAATGACTGCCTAAACTAACTTGGCAGTAGCCCAAGTGAACTGAAATGCCAGCAGGGGCAGCCGACGTTTCTACTGTCTTTAACGGCCGCTTAGGCTTTACGCCCGTTTGGTTGTGCTCAGGATCAGGTACATGGTTTTTTCAAGGTTCCACTAGCCCATCCTGTCAACCCAATTTTTAAATATATTTTCAATGACTTGAGACCCTATTTCACGAATAAGTTGTACAATATTGTTCTTGAATACTATAATCGTCTCTGGATTATTCACATAGCATCAATCTTTAATAGCACCCAACAAAAAAAAGGCCAACGGCCTCAAATCGCAGCTCCGTGTCGACCAAGCAACATCACCGAAACAACTGATTACACGATTATTGAACTTGGTGTGCAATAAATCGATTGTTGGACGACTTTTGTGGCACGTAGCCCCAATTTGCTGGGACCATAGCTCGCCCAAGTCCAAACCATAAAAAATTGGTTGTCATGCCTCGGTAACGCTCTTCCATTGTCGTCTTGTCATTCCAAAAGTCCGCAAAAAGCTGCAGTATTCTCCGTTGAGCGCACAGTACGAACAGGGGAATGTGTTCGGTTATCAATCACCAAAACTTGCGCACACCAGCTGCAGTTGGTGCATTATTTCGACCAAAATTTCTTTTCAAAATTCGCACTATTTCGGCAACTCACCATCCACTTGGAAGTGGAATATTTTCAACATTCTTTAAGCGTAAATCGATCCATTTCGTACCGCAGAACTATATTACTGAGTTGCTGTCAATATTTTGAGAGCATAAGAGCTGTCAGTGTCAAAATAACTTGTGATTCACAAAGAAACCAACAGATGACCTACCCTATATAAATCGTGACGTGATATTACGACCAAACTTTTGTAACGAAGACGGGGTCTTATAATGTGGGTTCACTAAAACATGATTGGTCAGTTCGGCTGTCTGTACTTTAAGGGGAATTGCATATGCATAGGGTGAGTTCCAGAATGTATCAAATGCGTAATAGATACAAAGTCATAAGTTCCAAAAGTCAAATGAGAAAGTTTTGACAAACTCATCGCATCGATACTATTTTTTTTACATTTTAGAACTCAGCCCTACTTATGTATGTACATACAGTGGATTTCCTATAAAGAAATGACACTCAGTTTGAGGGCATGTTATTACAACCTATCAAAATTATTATCATGCATGGTCAGGGTACTATAATGAACTTCGAATAGAATGGACTAGTTTTGACGCATAATTTGTAGCATAAAAATCAAAGCAAGAGATTAGATCGTAGTATCTGCAGACCTACTAATTTCATTTGTGGAGAAGGTTTGAAATAGTGAAACCTTCCACGAAAGATTGAAGAAAGAAATGTTTGTCAAGCTCCCAAAGAAAGGCAAGGTGTGAAAACTGTTGAGATATTTGCTTCCTACAAATGCTAAAATTATACCCAACACATTCCTTGAACGTGTTAAAGAACATCGAGAAAGTGCTCTCGATAATGAACAACCAGGCTTTCAATACTGATGCCTCGGACAGAACGTCACCCTCGACAGATATAACTTTGAGGTACTTAAGGACTTTGTTTACCTAGAATCCGCTATATACTCAGACAATGACACCACTGTAGCGCTGAGATCAAACTAAGATTTACTCTTATCAATCGCTGCTTCTTTGGGCTAAGAAGGCTACTGTGCAGCAAAGCTCTCTTTCAAACAACTAAAGTATCCCTATATACGAGCTATATGGCGACATCGACCTAGTCAGAAGTAGTAGTAGAGGAAGACCTCGCTAAGGTAGCGTGCTCAAGAGGAAAGGGATCTCAACCAACTTTGTGTGCGACTCTGGAGGCAGCTGGCTAAAGATCGAGCTGGCTGAAGAGGCTTGTTGATTAAGGCCCAGGTCCACTCCGGATTGTAGCGCCACCTAAGTAAGTAAGTAAGTAAGGCTTTCTTTGTGGATCATCCTGTGTTGATACCTTATGGATCATCGTCGTACAATTTATTCAGTATAGACCTCTGCTGCAGAACCTCAACAGAGTCGACTTTTAATTTTGTTGAACAACCAAAGTTTTGGTTCCATGACGTCAGATGACATGTCTATGAGACCTAAGTCTTAGAATTTGTCATGTGTAAGGTCATTAAAAGTCCAATGTGAATTGTTCCAAAAGCTATCTCGCTCAGGATGTATGATGGCTTTGATGGTGCTCTCCATGATAAAAAACGGAAATTCGAGATATGCTTAGTAGTGCATCTTGAACAGAGGCAGGCCGAGAAGTTCAAAGTTCGGCCCAAAAAGCAAAGAAGCCCAAAAGAATGAAGCATTTGTTTAAAAAAAAAATCATGTGCACATATCAAAACCACATTTTTGCTGACAAGGGCCTTGCATGTGTTCCGAGTATTGGACGCCTTTTAACACTGCCTGACTCAGACGGGTTACGATCCTCCTGTTTGTAAAAGAATAGCCTTAGTTGTGGGAAGATCTACCGAAATCCTATTTTTAAAATGGAACTTATTTAGGACCTGTTGATCATTAGACCAGACATTATATAAGATTCTCAGGTTATCGCCCAGAGCACCTGCGAGTTTTCAACAGAAAGTCGATAACCACGCACTATCAGATTTCGAGAATCGTCCTTTACATTTTGACTCGTCCAGAGTTTTGACCAATGTCTGGCTCTTCTCTGTACCGTACTCAATTTGTTTTCCCCATATTCCTTCTCTGGCGCATAGTTATAGATTTGAATTCAATTTGGACCGATAACATGACGTCCAGGAGATAATTGTCTCTTATATTATATGTGATATGTAATCTTGCTCCTGCTTAGAGCAGATTATACTAGTTACATTTCCAGATCCTCGCTTTACCAGGTTGTTATCTTGCTTGTTTCACTAATTTACTATTATAGCGATGTTTCGAATAACAGGGTCTATATATGTAGGTTGCAACAGGTCTATAGGACCCAGAGCCTAGCTTTTCACAACCATTCATGTTGCGCGTGTAATATTCTTTACACGAATAGAAGCCTCATTCAAAGCATTATAAATTACCATCTTATCGATAATATGGATGACCTGATGGTGTGTCTATCAATAATACCTTTGCTACTTAGATTGCAACCAATGCTGGTATCCCGCAGGGTTCAGTCCTTTCGCTCGCTCTGTTTATAATATTCATGAATTATCTTCAAACTGTCACTCGTAATCCAATCCATTCATTTGCGGATAACAGTACTTTAGACATCATTTACTATTTTATGACTCCCTGATAAGGATCTCATCTTATGGAGGGTAAGAACCAACGAATGTCTATCGATATTGGAGTTGAATTCAACTCCCAAAACCCCTGCTATCTTCAGTCCCTGATGTAGCTGAACTAAAAATGTATGCAGCTGGTATTCATCACATTAAATTGCTTTTCAAAGCTTCAATACATCGTCTTCTTCGCTAGACGATCGCCAGTATATTGCATGCTTTGCGTTCGTATAGAGACATTTTCATTGGAATTTCTCAGATGAAATCTTAAGTTCTAACCCGTTTATTCGTAACCTCAATCATGGAATTGCCTTCCCTTTTTAGGTCTGATTCTAATAAAATAACTTACAAAGATCAATTCTCAACTCGTATCGATACCCTTTCCCATCACTCCATCACGGGACTATAACTTTCAAGGACTTAGTGCTAAGTGGTGCATTTAAACATAAAAAAAAAACATGTAATGACGCAGTCTCCTGGTCGGTATGGAAAACGTAATAAGTCACAAGTCAAATTTGCCACATTCTTAGTTCGAAACACTGTACGATATATGAGCATTACAAAAATTAGGTTCCATGACCATATACTGCGTCTTTGTCTTCACTAATGAAGGTATGTATAAACAAAACGACAACTTCGATTCTTAACTTCCTGCATCGTAAATATGTATATTTAGAAGGTTTTTAATGCTGATGAATCAATTTTAAGTAATGACAGGAGAGGTTAATTTTGTACTAACATAAGATGATTCAACGGTTAGCGTCGATGTGTTGCTTTAATAAAACGTACATTTTATGAGTGAACATCGAAAATCGAAAATTGTATCTGAAAGTCTGATTTATGCCAATTATACGTGAAGGAAGCATATTTGATAATATTTCGAAATAAGAGTTTAAAATAAAATCTATAGCAGGTTAAAGTTCTGAGGTTTTTGAAAAACACCCCAAAAAAGGAGCTAAAGGATGTGACCATCGTCGTTCCTAAAAATTATGTGCACAATGGTTTTTAAGCGCAAACACGACTAGGATGGGTTTATTATAATACCATAACATTTTTGAAGCTTTGAAACTTCGAATCCCTGAAACCCTGTATCCCCGAAGAAAAACTTAACCTCTCGCGAATATCTGACAAACATACAAAAGTGTCTCTGTCAATTAAAAATCTTCTCAATAATTTTTCTTACAAGAAATTTATAGCAGTCACACGTCTTCTATGTAGGTTTCGTTTATCAAGTACATGTATATTTTTAGTAATTCACACATTGGATATGTAAGGTACATACATTATAAGAACTGTAAGAACTACAAGTTAACCATTACGTGTTTGCTACCCATGAACATGTTCATGGTAATTGGAAGGTAGTACTCGTTATGAAGTAGATACATTCATGTTTGGTTGGTTTTTATTTTCCAAGTAAGTACTTTCCGATCAGCAGGCACCCTTTTCTTGGGAGATAAGTACTGAGCTGAAGCTCAACCTAGCTATAAAATTATATAGCTCACGAATTCTTTATTCGTTCCACTAGATAGTTCATGTTGTTACACGTGCCACTACTTGGATTAAGTCGTGATTGCATCTTCTAAGAAATAAAAATAAGTAATTATCAATAATTACATCTCACGATAGTAAGTACGTTATGGGATTTATTCTTGGTTAAGTAATGTAAGGGTTAGGTGATAATTTTCTTTGTTGAAAGACCTTTGGCCGATTTGCTGTCTTATGTAAGAACCGTATCATGGCATGGCCAAAAAGACCTGAGTTACAAATTTCATTCTTAATTCGGAGGTTTTTTTAAAATTTAGAATTGGTTCTTCTTAATTCTTTTGCAAGCTAGTTCTTCGTGTGAAAAATATAATAATCACAACACAAATGGTTCTGAGAAGCTAGACTCACGTACGGACCTATGGAGCAAAATATTTGTATACAAGGTGCCTTCTAAAGTAAACAAGATGGGAAGTGGTTAGTAGTTAAAATGCGATTTTTGTCAAAAAATCGGTCACAAGTGTCTATTGATGAGATAGTACATTATCGTCAAATAAACGCCAACTACCCTTTGCTTCACCAACAGGAATGGTTGTGAGAAGCTAGACCATGGGTGCCATTTGTATTTTTGGGGTTAATTAAATCAGATTAGCGTTAATTATACTCGAAAATTCTCCACAATTTAGGTTGTAAATATGAAATCACTAAGTAGTATCGACGCAGCTATGCATTCCTGAATACCTATGATTTTTAAGAGAATTATTTATGAATCAATGTTTTTCGATTGAAAATATAGTTTTCCCAAAACCAGAATGGATTTATAAAAGATAGAACCACAACCCCAAGCAACTGGGGTTCGGGGCACTTTGTGTGCAGTAGAATGTGGAAACGAGGTCGATGTGATACCCACAGATTTCAGCGAATCCTTCGACAAAACCTCACACAAATATGTAATTCTTATTAGATTAAAGGCTGTTGGCTTTCAGCTGAGATCTATTATATAAATTGAACCCCATTTGGAAGACCAACTTTTCAATGTTACAAAAAAGTGTCTTGCGGAGTACCTCAAGGAAGAAATCTTGGTCCCCTATTATTTTCATATTTGAAAATTAATGATGTTGATCAAATCATTGAAAATCCAAATATACAGGTATGAATGTATCTGTTTGCGCAAATGATATGAAGAGTCATATGTATATCGTCATCCTCTATCTATCTTCTACTGTATGAAGACTTTCGAAAGCGCCCTCAAACTTTTTCAATGAATCCGTTCGCTTAGTAACTGAAATGCACAACCTTGGTGTTATCTGTGATATAGAACTTAATTTCTGTACCCATATCGATAACATTATAGTAAAACCCAACTCTTCCCTTGACTTTATCAAATGTTTCTCTAAGGAATTCCCTAATTCTTATGCCACTGACACCCACTGTATAACCTTTAATCGGCTTCTCCTTGAATATGCTAGTTCAGTTCCGTCTCCTTAGTACACTAGCCACAGTACATATATGTAGAAAGTATGTTCTATAACGAGTCTATCCTTGCATCTTGGATTCTGTTTCGCAGACCTATTGGGAACCGAGAAGACTGCACCTCCACATGACTAAAGTTCCAAAATATGTACACGACATGTAGGTAGCTCGGTAGGCCACAAGTCCGCAATAATTTTATGTTAACTTATGACTTTATGTGCACCAAAAACTTTTACGACATTATTTTACTACTATCTGTAAATGGCCCATGCTCTCAAACAGTTTAAGATGCAATATGACAGCGATAAATATTTCAAGTAAATCCAATTAAGGCATCATAGTCTATCGATACATAAATGCCTTCAAACTTAACAACGGATTATTAGCACATTGCTTGAAAGCTATAAAAAATACTAGTCCCCTTCATTCCAGGACATTGCTCGTTCTAATGAAGCTAATGATCGTCTTGCGCCCCAAAGCTATAAAAAAATACTAGTCCTCTTCATAGCAGATAGACTATCTATTCCAACTTAATCTCCCCATAACCACGGTAATCCTAAATACAACTCTCTTAAAAGCCTTGACTACATTCTCTTTTCCGGCAGAACCGCAAAACTCACTCAACCTGTCCGCATTTTATCTTCTCCGTGAGGCCGCCGCCTGCAGGGCCGTGGCCAATAGTCGCCAAACGTAATCACTTAACCTGATCACAGCCCATCAAGTGAAAGACGTAGGTGTCACAAGTGATTTTCAATTCGAAATGTCACTGAACAGCAAGACACTCTTAAAAAGACGACAGAATGAGTTCTAAAAATAACCCAACCATCGCGCCAACTACTTAACATACGAACGCAGCAGAAGACCACACAAAAAAGGATTTCCATACGTGTATGGCATTCCACATGCGTAGCAGAGCAAAAAAAAATAAACTGCCAGGCGTCGACTTTAATTATGCGCCAGTCATCCGTGATCCGCTGCAATTCGCGCATGCAGCGTGTGTGTGCAGTTTCATAAAAAGACGATGGAATATGTGCCAAAATGATTAATCCCTGAAGTGAGTTCAATTGCAGAAGCGACGAAAGGAACATGGTTCTCAGTTTGTTGGTAATTTTGATGCCCTCACTCCGGGTCCGGGACAAATTGCGTAGAATTGCCCCCAGAGGAATAATGCATGAGTTACTATATATCTATATATGGGCCGAGGTTAAAAGGAATATCTCGAAGGAGTAATTCTTTAGCGCCCAAATGAAAGGCGGTAGTCTTTTGGAGAAAAAGAGTGTAATTTATGCGCCTTGTACTTGTATTGTACGTCATTATGTTTTACAGTTCGGCGCATTTGACACGCTGAACGTGCCCTTATTGCCCATATGTGGGTCGTATAACGCAGGCTTAACTGATTCCATTTGGTGGTTTGGTCTGCGGTAGAAAGCAGTTTGTTAATGCGGTTGCCTGCAACTATGAAGTGTTTGCAGCTGCACTAAGCAATTATAATTGCATCGGGAATCTGTTCTGGAAACACATGTTTTCAATAAACGGTGTTACGTAATGTGAGTCTTGTGGGGTCGTTGGTTGAAGAGATAAATGGGTTTTGATACATATGTATGCATGCGAGGGTAGACTTGGGCTATTAACATAATGATACGGGACGAGTCTTGAAGTGCGATGCTTAAGCACTGAAGAGTAATTACATGACCCTTTTAGTTATTTTTTGAGGAATGTGACAATTTCTTCAATATTGAGGACTAACCTATCTGTGGGTGGTCTTTTGAAGTTGTAAACTAAAATGGAAGAACTGAAATCTGTCATCTCTATTCATAGATCGAATCAAGAAAGGTAAGTCAGAAAAAAGCCATGGTCGTCCGTCCGTATGTTCATATATGTATCACTACTTTTTGTGCCTTAAATTTTGAGCTAGGAGGATGAAATTTTATATTTGGGCTTTTGCGAAGGAGAAGCAGTACAAATGTAAAAATTTTTGAAATCGTCCCACTACCACGCTCACTTTTTCATAACTTCACTATACATGAAACCAAAAAAATTTGTTATGATATTCAGATTGTCTTTAGCCACGCCCACTTATTGGGGACGTTTTCATTTAAAAAAAATCAAATTTTCATGATATTTTGCATATTATATCCTCAAACGTTCGAAGTTATCGTAGTAATTCAATAAAAAAATGCGGTATGCCACGACCACTTTGTTAGAGCTGATGGAAAGGAAGAATATCCCTTTCCATACCAGACAGCCGGTGAATATTGGTTTTAAATGTTTGTGGATAATAACGTGAGAGGAAAATAGAGCATTAGTATAGCATTCCACATTCGTCTTGTACGCTTTAGAGAAAGGAATCTCTATTCTTGACTGTACGTCCGAATATAGACTTGTGGATAAACTGATGAGGATTCACAAAATGATGGGTATTGATGAAAAATTCTTAAAGGGCTGTAATCAGCAGTGTATCAGTGAAATACCCAGTCGCATTCCACTCCACTCCACTCCTTCAAGCGATTAAACAAGGAAACGCAGGAAACGTTTGTGCGGTGTTCTAGCTATGCTTCTGCATTTTATAAGTTTTACCGCGCGATTTTAAATTCTATCTCGCAGGTGCACATGTCAGATATGAGTAATATACTTGAGCTTGGAGCGAATGTATGCCTTATATGTGTATCCCAGCCAGATCAGAAGGAATAAAGCACTTCATGCATAGTTTGAAGAATCCTAGCCATTTCCCAACATTCCTACCAACTTCGAATGGCACGTAACATTTATTTTTAATGACAGAGGTGATAGGTTACCCTTAAGCGACAAAGGACAGCATTGAGTTTTTGAAGCATTAAATTCCTATTGCTTATTATACTACAAAAATACAAATACAAATTTTTGGCGCGACAGGTTCGTTGGAACCCATCACAACCATTCTTGTTGTGCGTGTTATACTCTTTATACGAATAGAAGGGGCCTACTGTAATGCCATTTCCGAAGGACATTTTTTGTTTTGGGAAGCTTTTTCATGACAGTTGCTGTACCATGTAGCTTTTACGAAAAGTGGGAACGGTATCTACTACATCAATTTAAACGTTAAATAGTAATCTATTTACTTCTGGCCAGTCCTTTGATAATGATCCACAACTTACTGCGTTTTCGAAAAAGTCGCATTGACTGAATGATGGTTTAGGGTTAGCCTAGTGCGGAGAGTGATACAAGAATACAGACATACTTAGATCAAAAAAAGTCCAGTTTGGCTATTTAGGGACTAATAAAACTAACATGCTGTTCAAGGAGGTCTGTTCTCTAACGTTATTGAAGACAAGAACCTCTGATGGAGCAATCTTTTCTCCTCCTCTTCGTCTCTGTATCTTCTGCAGAAGTCCTAAGAAAAGAAGCCCAAACCTTTTAGCATGTTGGCCTATAAGAGCAGCCATTTTCCCATTTGTGGTTGATCTTACTTATACTGTCCAGCTTAAGTAAATGTTTGCATGTAGCGATGGGCAAACCCAAATACAAAAGACAAATATTTGAAGCGATAGGTCTATGGGACCTAAGGTCTGCCATATAGGCAGTATCCTTAGAGTCTTACTCTTTCTGGCAGTCGGAATAGTTTTATAGCCTGTCACCTAAGAAATGTGAACGTTGAACTGCTCTATCATCTCCGAGAGAGATAAACGGCTGTTTAAACGGGATACACGCAGCGAAAATGCTAATATTGTCAGATATCGCATTACATTTTAACCATGACAAGGCTTCCTTGATCCATAATAATTTCCACCAGAAAAATGCTACAGTGATCTGGGAGGCAGAAGAAGGTGCTTAGATTGAGCTCTTGAAGTAAACTGAACTATCATCTAAGGTGGCATCAATGTTCGGAAGTTACAGTCACAGCTTATTTTCGGAAAGATTTTGTCGATATTATCATTGAGAGAGTTTAATAGATCGAGTATCGAGGATAGGCCAGCGATAAAACCGATGACTGCACTGGTAGCCATCTGTTTGCCAGATATATCAGATCAAAGTCTGTGACCGCAGTTAGGGTTGTCCCCGAGGAGGAGTCGTTTCTCCCCTTCTGTGTTCACTAGTCATCGACAATCTTCTATTCGATCTACAAACGTCAGGTCACATCGCCATTGGTTATATTCATTATTAATGGTAAATACAGCACGACTATCTCTAGCGTCATACAAGGTGCTTTACTACAGGTTTTAGAAAGGTCCAGCATGGAAGGACTATCCATCAATCCTTCCAATACCATTGTAGTACTTTTTACAAAAAGAAGACTGGTCAATCTAGGACCTATCACCATGAAAGGCACCACTTTAGTTTATTCTCGTATGTTTGTCAGACGCTCGTGAGAGGTGGAGCCGTGAAAGAAATTTTAGGTGTTGTCTAGGGATTGAACCTAGAGCCCCTCGCTCCGTAGTCCAACGCACTTACCACTTGAGCCACGGCGCCCAAGAGGGTTTGGGAAAAGATGTATCATAGTTTATGAAAATAATAAACAGAATCAGTGACAAAACAGAGCCTTGAGGGACGCCAGCATTTATATGGTGGATCGCAGACTTTAAAACATTTATAATAACTTGAAGTTAACGGTCACAGATGTATTTTCTAATTCATTGTAGCTCCAAAGAATTGACGGTATTACAGGTGCCTTGCACATGGTGTGCAGAGTGTAAAGGCTGTTGTTGGGCTTTTACCCCTACAAATCTACACTATAAAAACGGCTGCTAGAAATGCTATCAAGCTGCAGCTAGAACATAAGTACAAACTAGAACATCTTGACTCTATTCCTAAAAGGGTCGAAGTTTATTTGAGGTCGAAATATTAGACCGTGAAAACTGCTCCAATGGTGTTCAGGTACTAGATCCCAGAAGTCTAGTCTGGTTCGCTGACAGACCTACTGTCCTACTGTCTTCCAGGCTGAAGTTCATGCCGTTAAGATCCGCGCTATGGTGAACCTTCGAAACGATGGTTAGAATAGATATCTTCTCTGATAGTCAGGGAGCTCTTAAATTACTATCATCCAATATCAGTTAAATGCTGCTACTATTCACCTGCAAACTAAATTATAAGATATCTGCACGAGTTGTATCGAGCAATATCCTGTAAAAGAACAGTAGACTTAGGATTTCTTCGCTTCGTCCACACAATTGTGCAAAGGCAGCCATTATTCATCAGCAGCCTCAAACGAATTGTTCCCCGTCAGTTCCTAACTCGTTATCGTCAACAGATTAGAAATGTATAGTGCTTCAAGACTTCCAGAGTTTGAGACCAATCTGACCATCCATGCAGATGATGATTTCCGTAAGTGATAGTCTTTGTGCGTTGAAGTCATGTATTGCTTTCCTAACTACAGTGGTCCTTCGGTCAGAATAACTGTTTGATGTGTATTTCTTAAAACTTGGTTGGGTTCCTGATAACCAGGGAATTGTAGGCAACGAATCTGCTGATGAACTAGGTAGAACTGACTCTGAATTTACGTACATACATACATAGGTACATAGGCGTACTGAACCTTACAGTGGCCTCAACTGGCATTTGACAGCGTTGATTAATAACTGGGAACGCAAACGTCATCTTACCCATTGGCAAATATCCCGGAGCTATGACAATTCAAACAAATAATCAAGCCCTTTTCACAAGCCGTTATGACTTAAGGTACCAACTTCACAAAAAGAATCTGTGGTCAGACTTAAAATGTCGGTTCTGCTTGAATCATTCGAACATATTTTCTGTGAACCCCGCACTTCATAGGTGAAGAAGAGAAGTCTTCCACAAAAAAAATATATACGGCCACCGAGTTGAAAAATTCTGCTTCTAAGGACATACTAGACTTCATTAGGGAAGGGGGTTGTCTATAAGGCTATTCCACCTGTAGTAGATCTTTTAAGCCGCAAGGAAATTCTCCTTTTTTAGATAAAGTGCTTTTTAGCACTTTTCATGCTACTTTTCATCTGTTTGTCAGTTTGCTATCCAAACTTTAGTCAGCTAGCTACTGTGTAGGTACTATGCATACTTCAGTTAGTCTAGACTAATGATATCAAGTTAAAATTGAGCGTATAACTCCATCAAAAGAGGAAGGAACTATTCTGTCATAAACGCTCAAAAATGTATGGCAGTCGGTTACTATATTTGCCAGTCCTTTGGATTTTGATGAATACTTGTTTGTCAAACTTTTGCAAGAGATGTGGATTGTGAAAGAATCGTTTGGGCATCAAACCTCGAACATCTGAGTTATGTAAGGATTAAAATCTATGCATACTTCTTGATGTGGGATTATATTATCATGGATATATATTATGCGGCCATCTGCCTTTGTCAAAGCATCGATTTTTCATTGCTTGGTTGTACCCGGATACCATAAACTCTTCTTCATTTCTTGGTTGATCTTAAGTGGACCTACTGTTCACTGCCGTGTTATAATTATAATTATACTCGCGGATGTTTAGCAACCGCTCGTGAGATGTGGAACCGTGAACTAACTTTGGTATTGTCTGATGAATCACTAGTGAAAAAAATTCAGACATAGCGACTATTGCTTGATAAATACCGGAAAAATAGTCTCTCGATCAGATCACATCCTTTTTGGTAGGAAAAGAGAACTGGGGATCTTTAGTCACGGATATTCTTGGAAAACATATAACTCCTGATCTTGATGAGAAACAAATGTTTGACTATATAAATAAAAATGGGATGTAACAAGTCCTTAGTTGTCCATAAGAAACAACTATGCTGAAAGAGTTATGTGGAGGTAAAAGCTACAGCTCTGCCTTTTATCATAAGAAAAAGGCCAAATTTGCAGAGACTTATTGCTCTGAATGTCCTGGGAGGCAATGTTTATGCCTTGATCATTTATCAACAATGGGACAAACCAACTGGCCACCTTGCCTCACCTCCGCAGAGTAAACAGCTTTTATGTGTTTCTACCATGACACAATACCATTTGTATGATTTTCCATTGACGCTTTAAGAAAGTTATTTCCGTCGTTAAATATCCTCGTAAAAATGTGACAAGGTAACTATGGATTATCCAATACTATAAGTAAACAGTACAAAATCCAGCAGCCAGCTCCACGGTTTATTAAAATAAAAAAAAAACCTGACATAAATGTTTAAGAGAATTAATAGCGGCGGCGGTGGGTGCTGTTATAACTTTTGCTGTCATTCTCCTTGCGTCAAACAATGACCAACCCGACAACACTTTTACTTTTAGCCAATCGCATATGAATAATCGACGGTTGCCTATAAATAGATACATACATATGTATGTCCATCTGCGTCTACCAGAAGTGAAAAAAAATAAAATAGCACCGCAGATTGAAAAGAACAGGTTTTCACTTAAAGTAGCTGAAAGCATTAGCGACTCCGATATGGGTCATCAACCGATCGTTTAAAATAATATCACCCTTCCCTGGAGAACGGTCAACTGGACGTGAACTGGTAAAACAAGAACATTTGCTTGATTGAATTTAAATCGAGCGTTGAAATTTATGTTGATTTAATGGATTTTGGATAAACAACACATATGGGGCGAACAGGTTCCTGAACTTCTTTTCTAGCAAATCTAGCTTAAGAACGATTTTTAAAATTTTTATAAACCCCGAAGAAGAGTCTATTTGAATTAACTTCCGATGCATTTATAATTTTCTATTCCAATGGTACGTAATATAAGCGCCTTCGTGACTTTTGTCACAAAGCTGTGGACAATTTTCATACACAAGCCCGCCTTAGACGGTGCCAGGTGATGTGATGTGCCATACGCCAACCATAATTAACATAAATATGTATCTTTATGGTTCATAAATTGCCAAAGAGGACAGTAATAAGTGAAAGAAAAACAAAAGACCGGGATGTGCAAGATCAATTGCCAATTAAAATGATAAAACTATCCGATCGATACAAAAGTGAAGGTATGTGACCTTCCAAATAAACAGTGCGGTTTGGATTATAAAAGTAAATGATAGCTTTGATAGATGTGACAGGATGTGATTCAAAAGTTTGATATGGCTGCTATTCATATTTTTATTTTTTTGTGATTCCTTGCGAAAGGGTCAGTAAATTAAATGGCAAAAGGTGATACCAGTTTACGAAACCAGCGATGCTACTCATAGTTATAACCAGTTAAACGGTTTTTAAAAGTGATTGGAAACTTTTGGGTGGTTTCGGGTATACGTATTACGTTTCTCTTGTTTATTACTTCTTCTGAAATCGTTCTTCATGAAGTGAGTCAGATTTGCTGAATATCCTGTAGTTTACATTTGGAAGAAGACGTCAGCATACTCAAGGAATTAGAGAGTTTTTGAACCAAATTAGTGAATCAATGTATTAAAAATGCAAGACGCTGAATCACAACAATATATCGGTTTTTAACAACCAAATCATACCAGGCAATACAAGCTTTCTTGTTTTTTTTTCTTCTCAAGGCCAGTATTATGTACGTATTTGTGTAGCAATCGATTGAATAGTCAGCAGCCTTGAGAATAATTAAGTAGAGGCATATGCAAAGTGGTGCAAAAAGTATGACCCGATTTGTGTTGTCTATAAGAATAGAAATAAATAACAAAACTTCAATTTTATTATTACATTTACAATATTTTGTGGACACCGCTTTTATGAAGCTGAAAGATACACAGTAGGCCTCTTCCATTCGGTAGAAGAATCTAGCTAACATTGAGTTCAATCATGACCAACCTATTAAGGGAGTGTATTTCGTTATGTACTTTCCCAGGTGTTTAAGTCTACTCCGAGCTACATATACCTTGGCGTTCACAGAGTAGATGTGTAATGTCCTCCGAAACATGAGGGCCACTGTAGTATCTGCATATATTCGTATTTGATAATTCTAACATCATGGCATGCCTCCTCAGAAGGCAATGACCAGAAAAAATCCCTACCGTTATTCTTAACCGCGACTTGCTTAGTTTTATTATTTCTGCAGAATTTTTTCGATCGGACATAGGCCACAAGGCCTTAGACAGCCGATGTCCTCCTAGGTTCGACCATGACCTGAAGTCAGCCATATTGATGATCCGATCGAGAATAATCTTCTTAACCCACGCATATTGGTGGACTTACTCCTCTAACTGTTTCGCTTTGTGGAAGCTCTGATCCTTTCTTGGTCAGTACCCTATATATCGCAGTGTCCACGTACCCAGTATAATCTGACACGGTTCTGCGTCCTGAGCATTGTGTGGCAATTCCTGACTAATTCAGATTTTATGATGTTCGATTCTAACGCCTTAAGCGCAGTCTGACTATCAATGTATATGTATATGGCGATATTCTTGTCAGATATTAATCGCAACTCTAGTAATTCGGCAGCTTTGAGCACAGCCATTTGCAGGTCTATGTCTCTGAAGTATATACATACCTGAGGCTGGATCCTCAATGGTTTTGGAACCATCTGTGCAAATTGCAATCTCACTTTGTAGAAAGACGACTTTCCTATGCCAATCCTCCTTTTCGGGTATATTACTTCGTACGGTTCGTACATCTGATTCATCAAGGATATCGGGAAGGGATTCCCTAAGCATCGAGCTATGTCCCTCATTGTTGGACTTGAAGAGCACTACGTTAGTTAGCCGAAGCATACTAGTATTCGCCTGTAGTTTTATTTGTAGGGCAAGTGGTAAAACATACATAAACATCTCGAGTCAATCCGTGGGCGTAGTGCGCAGAGTACATATCTGTAATGGCAGTGCAGGCTGTTCTTTGTACCTTGGCCAATGTACCAAATGAATTTTTCTATATCATGGCCTTCCAACATACAAGAGCAAGGGGCTCTGTAAGGATGGGTCTGACTATCGTAATATATAGCCAGTGCATCATTGCAGGTTTCAGGCCCTACTTCTTCCTGTTCTCTTGCTGTTCTCTTGCAAATAAAGAGAGCGTAATAAACCTTGCGGACTCTTTCCTGTATGTTAAGTTTCCAGTCTAGTTTCCTATCCAATACAATGCCAATATATCTTGACCGATCCGAAAGGGACAACTCCACTCCATTCAGCTTCGACATTTTAAAGTGTGTTATCTTGTACTTTCTGATGAACAATACCAGATCTGTTTTGTCCAGGTTGACGTGATGTTCGCAATCTCTAGCCAATTTCATCATTCAGCCATCATTCACTTAATCTGTCTAAGAATTTTCCGTGAACTAAAATAACTACGTCATCCGCATACGCGAGGACGCCTATTCCTATGTTAGTTAGTTCCCTAAGTATGCTATCAATGACTAGCACTGAGAAGAGGGGGGATATAACGTCTCTCTGAGGGGTTCCTCTAGTAACGGATTTCCTAATTGATCTATAACCGAGAGTGGAATTGATGTTTCTTAAGATGATCATTTTGCAAATCCAGTTGGTAATGATATGCTCTTCGTGGAAACTTTCCAGGGTTTTTAATGACCTCCCTCTTTACGTTATTGGAACCACCTTTTATGCCTAGGAATGCAGCTAGTGCGAATTCCTTGTAATGAAGGCTAGTTACAATCTTTTTACAACCTCATGTAATACAGTGTCTACTGACTTACCCTTGAGATATGCATGTTGAGCTTTGCATAAACTTCCGATACGACACTTGCCTCTAATGTGTATATCCTGAAGCCTCTCTAGTGTCTAAGTTGCATTTAAGATATCCAACAACTGCGAGTTAAAGAACCATCGATAACATTAATTATGGAACACGACATCATTCAAATGTTCTACACGGAATTGCCCAGACGAGTGAATGCGCTGCATCCAACTTTTTATGACTTTTTTGCATACATCGGTAGATATGCGGGGAATTTGACGTTTAATGGTCTCGAAGTCGTCTACAATCTCTGGCTTATTGGCATAAACCATAGACTTGACATACTTCTAATGAAAAAAGTTCAGAGTTGTTAAATCACACGAACCAGGCATTCAAATGACTGATCCATTTCTGATAGCATGTGGCGCCGTCTTGTTGAAACCACATATACTCCAAGACATCCTTTTTCAATTTTTCCCAATTTTTTCAGTCAACAAGGTTCAGTAGCGACTTCTATTGACTGTGCTTGTGTTGCCAGCATCATTAAAGAAGATGTATGGTCCAATGATTGTTCCAGCATGAAACCTACGCCAAACAATCAATTTTTGTGTGTATAATGGCATTTCGAAATGGCTTCAAGTTGCTGATTTTCCAAATGCGACAATTTTGCTTATTAACGAAGCCGTTAAGTTAGAGATGGGCATGATCGCTGAGAATGATTTTGACATAAAAATCGTGGGTAAAGTTGTTGTAACCGACTTCGAACTTTGAAAAAAAAATTTGGATACTTAGCAAACGTTGTTGAGGCGTCTGATTTTTGTCATTCTTAACAGAAATCTTAGTTGATTTGAACAAACATGCTCATACATATGTATTCTCCTTGTGGTGTCAAAAATATTCGCAACAGAATCCACCTTGTAAGATCCTTTTCAGTTTGCATCTATACAGCCCCAATCTGATATTCTTTAGCATAAATATTTTACCAAACTTCCTTCAGTAGCTGGTGTCTTTAAAGAACTCAACCGTATCAAAACCCCAGCCAAACCAATGCCATTCAGCGTACACCTACACCTAAACGGCGATATAAGCAGTGTTGTCTAAAACCTTGCCAGCCAGTAGTTCATTTGGACAAACCCCAGCAGGCTATAGCTAGTGGAAATTTTAGTGCCCCAAGTTGATACGTATGTTTTCGGTTCACTGCCACGCCTACTTTTTCTTAACTTCACTATTTTACATGAAATCAAAAATTTTGTTAAGACCAAATATTTAGATATTTAGATTGTCTACAATTTACCAATACATTGTTCTTCTCGCACGCCCACTTTTTAGAATCGTTTTTAATAAAAAAAAAAACCGATTTTAATAATATTTTGCATGTAACACCCTCAGACGTTCGAATTTATTATTGTAATTCGAAAAGAAAATGCAGTAGGAAGGAGGATAGGGAATCAAACGATCCGTTCCAAATGGATTGTAGCTCTTCTGTATGTTTTAAGTTTCTCAAATATATACTAAACTCCAGGATTCTTCTTGCAGTAGAACAAGAATTTTAAATTCGACTCAGGGTCTCATCCCTAATTCAAAATGAAGCCAATTGTTTCCATTTTTCTTGACTTATTTTTAGCTACAGCATCCATGTTTTTAGTAACACCCTGCATGTAGTTACGATTTCACCTCATTTTTCCTTGAAGTAATTAGAATAATGGTTACGTAAAACTTATCTATTATTAGCACTTAAACAGAATAATTTCTAATTGATATGTGACTCAATGCACAGAAGAAAATAAGCAAATTCAAATCAAACTTTTTTATTTAAAAAAGCAATTGTTTTACGTATGAAAATTTATTTTCCTATTTTACTGACGCAAAATGAAACGAAAATATTCCGCGAATTCCACAATTGACTCCAATTTATTTTCCTGCCAATCAAAAGCATTGTACAAGATAACTTATAATTGGATCAACGTTACGAACACTCCCTACAGAAATACAAAGCATTGGTTACACGTAATATGTTGCTGAATTCCTAACCAGGAGCTCTCCTAGTGGAGAGGAAATCAGGTGGTGTCTCCAGTAGGTTGTTATATATATGTTTTACGTGTAAAATTTACCCTTACTGGCAACTACTGAATGGCGATGTTTAAAAAAGAACACGGCTTTATATGTACATACCTAACTCCCAGATATGCACTATCGAATATGTAAGAACCCACGATCCATTACCACCTTCCAAGATATTTTAAACTATGCAATCTACTTTTTCCACTCCCAATGCAGTTGTAACCCGGGGCGCAGTTTTCTCTTCTGTCCTATTTCTTAGATTTATAAGTAATCTATTCTCTTTTTAT
The DNA here is from genome assembly GCA_905220385.1 of Xylota sylvarum. NCBI lineage: Eukaryota > Metazoa > Arthropoda > Insecta > Diptera > Syrphidae > Xylota > Xylota sylvarum. The sequence continues at coordinate 127,759,903 of LR999957.1, forward strand.
AAAAAAAATCATTATTTCGCGAGCATCAGCTCTCTTGTCTTTAAATGTTCATTAACCAGTCGATCGATCACAATCAGTGCTTTAATAAAATAACAAATTGCATTCCACGCCTTGGACAGTTTTCCCATAATTCTTCTTTATTGGTTTACCCTCATTGCCTTGGCTTTTAGTCTACCTACACACTCTAGAACAATCCTTGAGATATTTTTGGATGCCTCGAGTATTTTGCGATCTGTCTGGCTGTCACTACAAATGTACACACTTTTACCATTCCATCTCTCATCAATTATTCACTCTGTCACACTACACCACCACACTTCACTCCACACGACACGACATTCGTTCTTTTTCCCAGAGCGCAATAAAACGTTGGTCTCATTGTTCAAATACTAAATTCTAAAATTGTCAATCACCTAACATTTCCCATATGAAGCTCTCGGGAAAATTTCTCTTCATATTTTGCTGTCCAACATAGCGACAAGGACATAATATCAAAAATATGTTTAAGTTCTTCTTAAAGTGGCCTCCATTCAGCACTTTTTGGCTTAGATCAAGGCATCGTCTTTAAAATATTTTGGTAATGTCCGTTTCGTTACACATTTTGACTTCATTTTTGGCAACAACTTTGTATTTGACATGTACATACCTCAAGTGGATCGTTTTATTTTTATCTGCTAGCCAAAAAATTTCTAAATATAACACTGGGATACAAACTCCGCAGTAACCTATTTTAAATCATTCATTAGACGAATCACACGAACAATCCAGTAGATAGTCCTCTAATAAACGCCATCCACACTTGCTGAATTGGATTGTCAGCGCCAATGTTTTATTTTTTTTATAGCGCAATTTATGACACCAAATAATAATAGTTGCGGTGGTTGGTTTTAGAAATTTTGTGTAATGATCCAACGTGTGCATAAATTAGACTTGACTCAGTAGCATGTGATCATTAGTGCCAAACTAATTAACTGTTTAGGTATACTTTTGACGAACCTATAAAAGTGTCATAGAGCACTTTTCACCCGCGGAAATTTACGACTCTGTGTACGAACAATTATTTTGGCCGTGTACCAGAACGACATGAAAAATATTTTGAAAGCATATTTCCTGCAGCCTTGACATTTGGATCGAGATCAAAATTTTCATTTAAGAGAAAACAGAAATTACATATATATCTTATCCCATTGAGTAAATGTCAAAGACTCCATTATTGCCTTGACAACACGAGTGTCAATGTCAATGACGTGTGCAAACAGCGAATAACTCAGAAAAGTCAAAAAAGGGGGCAAAAGTCATCCCCCCGGAATGGAAGAATAAGACATAAGACAGCATACTTGTGTGTTAAGTTATCGCCTCGCTACAATGACTACGACAACGACAACAGTGTAACCCAGGAGGTGTGTCTCATATGTGACGTAAGAAAAAAGAGTTCCCAGGCATGCGTCACAATTTCCACATGTGTATCTTAACTACCACGCTGCTGTTGTTGTTTTTATCAATTAAATACCAAAAAGACTTCTCATAGATACACGACTACTGTTTACAAACCCACTATGTATTTGCGTAGCTCATTTGGCATCGTAAAAATGTCAAAATGCGCGGAATAGAAAAAAATATTTCGAGTCACAGTCGACAACACTCACAGTCATGTGACTCTGAATGCGGCCCCTCGACCGTTGTATGGCAAAGTGTCAAAAATCGTTTACGCGCTTTCGTTTGCTGAATTTAATGAGCACGTGGGTAGCAGATAAGTGAATATGCCGCCATGCTGCTTGCTTACAAAGGGGCGGGTTGGTATTTTGGAACTATTCCTACGAATTGATTAATGAAAGTTGTTATCGCATACAATTGAGTGAATTAGTTTGACATGTCGACCCAGCAGGGAACAATGCCAGTGGGGGTTGGGGGGGTGGCATCCAAGCCTGATTTATGGGATCCAATTTAATCGGGGGGGAAATTAGAATAGTGACGCGATTCGCACATATTTTTCGGTCGTAGTGCGTGATTACACCACTTAGGATCGTGTTAGATTATGGAATATGCCATTGAGGGGCCCTCGAGTTACTGCGAAGGAGATGCCATAAACAAGTCGTAAACATGCAACAAAAATGTACAAATGCTTAGTAGCAGGTGAATCACTGATTTATATTGGCCATATATCCAACCTTGAAGGCTTCAGCTGTCATAATTTTTTTGGGGCAATTTGAGGGTCAATAGATTGCCGAAATCCGGATTGTAATTGCTGCGAGCTATGAATGAATGGAAACTGAGTCACGCAACCGATTCTGGATTTCAATATTTTTATTTGAATATGGTAGACCATAATTAAGATGCGGAACCAGATGGTTTTGCTAAATGATTTATGGTGCTGCTCAGGAGACCGTAGAGGAGTTGACACTGGTTGGAGTGTGAACGTGACTTCAAACAGGCATTCGTACAAGTGGCGGGAGTTCAATGGATCTTCCTTTTCGGTATTGTAGCGGTAGCCATTGAATTGGCCCGTAAGGCCATCAATTAATCGTCTATATAGAGTGTGCAAACTCATTAAATAATTAAGAAGTTCTATGTGTTTTTGCTCATTGGTTCTGGTACCGCCCAGGAATGACTACATTTTCTGATGAGAACATCTAGACTATGAGTTATAGAATAGATTGGAATACCGAATAGGAAATATCTTTGGAAGTGGATTTTGTTAAGTAAATCCAAAAGGCTTTGTGAATCCAAGAACCTCTTCACGGATATGGAAATTTGGTGAGGGAAACCACCGCATCTAAGACCATACAGATGCTCTACGTTAAAAGCTATAGTTAAGGCTTCTTTGACTTCACATTCACAGTCACAACTTGCTAAAACGTGTTCCCATAATAATCTTCCAATTAATTCATCATTCAGTTCGTGCTCTTTTGACAAAGTATGGAAACGAGTTATGTACATATATGCTTATGATACTAAACATAATCCGGGACACCTAATTGGATCCGTTTAAAAGGTTTCTCTAAATATTTTCTAGTTTTGCTTACGAAGTTAGATAATGTCGCTTTCTGATTTTCCATTGCCAGAGATATGTATCTATCTTCTTTTGAAAAAGGAAAAGTTTTGTAAAGTACTTTTGCGGAACCAAAATTTCTGTCCATCTGATCAAATCGATAGGACAGCAATAGTCCGACTACAGCCCTAAAACTTCAACTAATGGGTTTTTGAGCTTTTCCAAGTACCTGGATATGTTTGCGGTTCCCAGAATTATTTCTCTGATCTCCAAGAAAGGAGAACCCCCAACGAAATAGCAAAGCACCTAGTCTATCATATTGTATGGACCCTAAAATCTTTAGTCAACAACCGGATTGCCATTTATCCGTGAAGTTTTAGACACAAAAACTGCAATTAGCCCGAACTTCACATTTTGACTGGAGAAAACTGAAGGAGACAGCATTTATAGGCACAAGGTCCATAGAATCAGTACCAGATTTAACATCCCAGTCATTCTCCTCCGTGTAATGTTCCACCAATAACTGCTTTTATCGAATCCTGTCGGACGATAGATAAGACGAAAAAAAATCGTCCGCCATGGTGGAGTTCCAAAATTGAATATCCTTCGATGCGTAAGCAGTAGCAGTTTCAACGAGTGTACTTCTGTAATAGGTGATTCACCAACACAGCCTAATAACTTCTTCACTTTCTCTCAAAGGACCGTTCTTTTATTTCTTAGTGAAAGATAGATATATTCTAAAGGCTAAACTAAGTCCATACTTGTACAGTGTGAGGTTTTCACCCTATAAATTCACTAGACCTCGCGCCCTTCCAGACTAAGTGCTTAAGATTGCTTTTTGGTGGTTATCTGCCTTTACTTACTGCACTTAAATCCTTTCAACCCTCAAGGGGCATAGGACGTCGCCAACGTCAGAGCGACTTGTTCAGGGTACTGCAATGCCTTTGAACTACTTCGAACTTCCACTTTTGTCTAGGGCGTTCCGCAGTTCTCACTCACTTAGACCACAGTTCGGATCCATTGTGCCCAATCATTTAACCCCGGAAACCTATCAAGTTCGCTATTGGAACCACCCAGATAATGATATGAATCTCAGGAGGTCCTTCAGCTCCGAGAATAAGTAACTACTAAGAGTCCTCATTCTTCTGACGGATAGGGCAGGACAGTCGCACGGCAGGTGACGAACTGACTCAATTTCTTCTTCGTCCCTGCAGCTTCTACAGAAGTCATTACACCGAGTCGCTCCGCGTGGACACTAATGGCACAATGACCAGTAATTATCTCTGAAACGACCCGTGTTTTATAACGACTCAGTTTCACTAGAGAAGTTGATCTCTTCTTGTTGATGCCCGCCCATAGGGCACTGGCTGTTGCGCATGTTTCCAGATGAACCCAGCGACTATTTGCTCGACCGATGGCTTCATCCTCTATTTTCTTCTGTAAGGAACTGATTGGGGTTACTACAAAAAGGAGAGCACGCGATAAAAGCAGCACCGACCCTTTCCTAGCAAGTTTGTCAGCCCTTTCGTTTCCTACGATATCCATATGCCCTGGCACCCAACAGATGGTCTCCGCATTAGCTCTAGATATCTCATTCAAGAGCGATTTGCAGATCTTCACAAGCCTTGATCTGATTATAGCGGAGTCCAGAGCCTTAATGGCTGCCTGGCTGTCTATATACACAGTAATCATTCTGCCAACGATATTGTTCTCATTTATAATCTTAGCAGCCTGTATGATGGCTGTGACTTCGGCCTGAAGGACGCTGCAGCCATCGTTGATTCTAAAGGAGTTGTTTATTCCTAGGGCTTCACAATAAACTCCGACTCCCGTGCCAACGTCCATCTTAGAACCGTCGGTATATGTAGAACGCCAACTCCTTCTTCTTCATGGTTCTTCGGCACTGCCAGTACAGTCTGTCAAGAATTCTTATAGCGAATTTCCTTTCAAATGCTAGCGTGAGGGTCATGTGATCAGTTTCTGACAAACAGCTGGTAGATCCCCATCGGGACAAAATTGAGGCATGGCCGTACAGGCTCGATGACCACATTCGGCCTTCCCTCAGTCTTACAGCGGTTTTAGCCGCCAGACTGCCACAGTATATGTCAAGCGGAATGAAACTAGGCATGGTTTCCATTGCCACTGTTGGTGTTGTCTTCATTGATCCCATGACTCCAATGCACGCTGCCCTCTGGATTTTGGTGAGGTTACAAAGCTGGTATTGCTTCTCCAGTACCGTCCTCCGTACCAGTGAACCATATGTAAGAAACTTCTTTTATCTTTTAAACAACCGCCGTCGAACGATGCCTGGGGAGACCTTTCTCCTCTTCTCTGTTTTCCGGGGACTCCCTGATGGATCTGCAAGAAGCTGCTTCTCCATTTCCAGAGAGATCTCCTCAGTCATCAGTTCTGGTGCTCCCACGGATAGCATGTCAGCATCAGAACCGGTAGTCTCGTCAATTGTTGTTGTCGTTGTTTGTTTGTTTGTTTGTTTTTCTATTTTGTCCATTTGGTTCCCACGAGTATGGCCGGAAAGTCGGTCCACCCGGCCAGAGCCACCATGCCGGGGTAAGGCATTTATACCACAGATCTCGCCAGGGCATCTGTGCCTCGTTAGTGGTTGGTTTATTTAAAGCCCTCCAACCTTTCATCCTTCGGCACGGTTTTAAAGTTGAAAAACTGCTCACTCCACCACTAGAGTTGGGGCTCGACTATTTCTTAGTTTCAGCACTGCGCCGTCAAATCCTGCGGTATCCTTCGCCTTACTTAAGCTCCAGCATCGCGACAAGCTGGATAGTCAGCGCTGAGGGAATAGTATCTTTTCCTCGAAACTTTAGTACATGAAGCAAATCTGTCTAGCATTAGATACTATACCAAGCATCTAAACTGAGGATAGGCTACTAAATGTCTTTCTGATACATTCTCTATTAAAACCGGCTTTCCGCAGGGTTCTGTTTTTCCTCCTAATATATTTTCTTTTCATATATTCTTCATTGGATTAACAAACAACAAATTTGCTCACTCCTTCCCGAAAGAAAATTATAATAAATACTCTGCTTAAAGGTAAGGCACTACCTAAAACGATTTTTGAAGGAACTTCAGACGTGAAGAGTTACTCGCATCTGCACTAGTCACCGTGAAAATGTCAGCGGAATAGCTTTTCTACGATATTGACAATTTTAGCAACGTCTTAAATCACCACCTACGTATAAGTATAAATGGTTTAAAGGGAAGGCGATGTCACCCATCTGCCCATACATAGTGGCAGCTCAGTAAATTGTGATATCATTGAGTGCCAATCCAAACCAACCAAAGTTGTTCCGGAAATATTCCGATCATTCCGATCATGGTATCCATTTTCGTACAGAAATTTCCACAGACTATAAATGTAGGTATGTATTTACACCTACACCTTCGAATATCTTTCGAAAAATTTTAAGAAAGAACCATAACAACTGTCCAAAAAAATGCAAAGCATCGCAGACAGCCGTTGTTGGTCCCCCGATTATCCCCTTTCAAAGAATGTCTCCGACAAGATTCTCCGAACGGACACTATAATAGGCGATTCGCCGATTTCGTACAAATTTATTCACTATGAATTTATTTAGGAAACGCCTGAATCATGCTAGTCATCTTAACGGTCACGTTTTCAAAATGCGCATGACTATTAGTAATCATAATCTTGCCTTCCTAATCTAATAATGTATTCTGCAATCTTTCGAAACAGTGTCGCCAATAGTACTAAATTTTGAGTAAATATTTTCTTAAACGACCATTCCGGTGTTGTTTCTCATTTCTTTAAATTCAAATCTATTCGTGGGCTAATGGCTTCGTCATCGTCACCCGCATTGAACTTGTTTGCCAAATTGAAGGCAAAGTCTAGCAACATTTCTGATGACTGAATTTTTTTTTCCTGACTACAAAATATTTTGATAATGAAACGATGACATGCAGACAAAGTTATCGTGTAAATATGACCGTCGAGGTCATTAGTCCTTTAAATCTTTTCGATTAGATGATCACGTTCATATAGTATTATATATGTGTATAGCGAATTTGATTAAGAATCTTTTTTTTTTTCTCTTTCCAGGTGTACGAATCTCTCTTCAAACCGTTGCGTGTGTCTCGACATCAGTTTAGGAAAATTTTAAATTGCATGAAACTGATACGATCGCTCAAGTATCAGGAGGTGTATGCCCAAGAGAAAGTAACTAAAGTCGATAGTTTATCATTAGTATTATCCGGAAAGTAAGTATTGCTCTTAAAAATTTAATCCTCTTATCTTAATGTTCTCACTCCATGGCAACGACACAATTTATCGTTCATTTTTGTAGTAAACATTCTTTTATTTAGTAAATAAAATTTGTCTGTGTAAACTTCGAAATGAATGAAATTCGTGAAATGTTCAATATGATTATTTAGAAAATAAATAAATCTAAATTAACAGAGCGTATTTAGGTCAATAACGCAATGACTGTAGATTTGTTTTCGCCTTGATATGGTATGTGTAATGAGGTATACCATATGGATGATAATTTTAAGTGCATCTAATTCCCAATCGATTTCTATTGTCCGGGAGTATATTCATATCTTCTTAGCAACTCTGTATTTATTTGACTTTTAGGCTCCAGTCTGGCTAGTATAACTTTGTTTACAAACTTTAAAAAAGTTATTATTTTAATTGCATAGCTTTAGGTGTTTTATATTATTTGCTATTCAATTCACATTTCGATACGATACCATAATTGTAACACCTATCGCTTGTAGGATACGCCACGATGATGGGTAATCTGAGATTTTCATTTCACGGCACTCATACTATCGCAATGTAAGTTTAAATTGTATCAAGACCTATCACCCTATCACCTGGAAGTATGATACCGCAAGCGATAAGATCATATTTCACTGCATACTTCTTGCTGGTAGAATTTTCATCTTTCTACTCGCATAAAGTGGTACCGAGATTTGATTTTAGATCATAGTAAGAAAATGTATATAATACTGAATGTAGCGTAGAAGAATAAAGCGAAAAGGAGCATTTGATGATAAAGAGGAATTGTACCAATTTCAAGGGTATACCCTTGGGTATATGTCATGTAGTGATACATGGAATGGGTTACTATTTATTAGAAGTATGGTATCGTTAAAAGATAAGTTTTCGTATTTTTGTGATATAATAGACGAACTTAAACGTGATTCCGCAGGTCCAATTCACAAGCTCTATCTGGAATGTGTAAGAAAGGTTGCACTTTATGGGCTTAACTAGTAATCATCTCCCTAGACTTGTTTCTGGCTATCCGTGACAACTTTATCTCAATTTATTCCTGGCTTCAGCGGCCCAGTTGCTAATTAGGCGTTCTACCATCCCTCTGCCAATTGCAGCGAATGGTTCCAGACCAGAGAACTTCAAGGTTGACCCTTGCTTTGCTAGAGAGTCCGCATTTTCGTGTCCTCTCACCAAGAGCAGCGTCATCTCATTTCGAGATGAGCACTCATTGAGTTTATGGGATTCATAGGATCATATCTGTGGCTACATTATTTTATGATGATCAACCATTAAGCGGCAGGGATGGTTTCTTAATTTTTGCCTCTGGTCAGAAGGAGTCGGTCCAGACGATTCGTAGAGAATGGCAAATCCTGAATCTGCCACATACTATACGTATCTTACACTCATAGTTTTGTATATTGTTTGTTAATTTTTTTTTAAAGAAACTGCGTGTTGGAAGTTCCATTGAATATATTACAGCACATTTGTTCTATTAACCTGGATACTGTTGTTGAATTAAAGTTGACTTTAAAATTAAAGGCCCAAAAAATGTAAAAAAAAATCCGCATTTTCAGCCGCATTTTCTTGCAAAGCCTTTAGTAAATTTGGTAGTGATGAGTGTCCTTAATTTTTTGTAGTTTCAGTGATATGTAATCGACTTCTAAAGAATAAATGGGGATCATGGAAATATTCCACTTCACGTTGTCCAATCTTTTTTTATGGTACTAGATTCAGCGGCCCTAATCATCAAGATCCTTGCCCACAACCTCGTCAACAAATGCAAAATCTAATATTACCACTATCTACAAATATCCGATATATTAAACTTTTCTTTACAATAACTCGAATGGCCTCATTCAACTTTCTTCCCTAACGGCTCTCTTGCGCTTTTTTTTGCCGATGAAATACAGATAACCAGAAAAAGTACAGGCAGCCCAACCATAGTAAATGTTAAACTTTAATTATCATTTTGACAAACTGTGAATCAAATTCCCTAACAAACTCCTGTTTCTAGTACAAGGACCATTCGTCCTGCAAATCCAACTTCAATGCCAGTACTTTTGTGGTGTTAATTCTGTTTATCTGTTTCATCAACCATGCTAGTCCACTCAAAACCATTACCCATTCACACAAAGTCATTTGAACATCTACTTGTTCCATTTCTCGGTGACAGTCAAAGCAAAGCTCTAATCCTTAATTTTCCTACTCTTTGTATCCAGTCTGTGTACTCAGCGTTAATTAAAAAAAAAAAAAAAAACTTTGTACTTGTTTCGTCCCACAGATTAGTCGTATCACAAAATCAAAGAGCTTTGCACATAGTGTTTCCTCATCAGTTCCTAGATTCGCCCGAATGGTTTGGGGTGTCAACGGACGACTATTTTCAGGTAAGTCCTATAAAAACTGTATCCACATTCTGTACAAAAAAAAAACTACATTTAGGTGTCAATTATGGCCATGGAAGAGTCCCGGGTATTAATATGGCATCGGGACAAACTGAAACTCTCCATAATGGCTGAACCGTTTCTGCAATCCGTTTTCGATCATATCCTTGGGCGGGATGTTGTCAAAAAACTTATGCAAGTGACGCAGGTACGTACACCACCCCCTACAGACAATACATTTGAATTATTAAATTTAATTAAATGTCAGTCAGGCAACTAACGAAATTAACTTTTCCCTTTTTAATAGGTCAGCGAAACAATGGCGAGTAATGGTTTCTTGCCATCCGGCGGTTACGACGATGCCGAGGATAAGCCAATGTTAGTTATGAAAAAGGGTACCGAGGGTCATGGGTTAACAGCTTTAATCAACCGACAGCTGCAGGGTAAGTTGAGTTCGATTTGGATTTCTACGGTGGACGGTTGAATGTGTCAGGAAACTGAGAGTCCTGTTGCTTTGTGACGCTATTTATTTTGCTTTAATTTCTGTTCTAATTTTTTTCCTTAATTGTTTTTTGTTTTTAACTGCTTTTTATATCAGTTCACTAATTTTGCATGCTTTTGCGATGTAAAATCTAATCAATGTTGTTGTCACTGTGCTTATTACTATTTTATGTATGCATTTGTTCTCGAACATTCTATACTAACTATAAATTGGTGTGTAGAACTACTGTGTTAATCTTACCATAATTTATGTTGGTTCGTGTATCGGGTAAATGTTAGCTTGCTTTCTAATGAAGTCTAAGACTCTTCTGTTGTGTATTTAATTGCGAAACAGGTCAATCATGCTTTTTATTATTATGTTTCATTTTTAATTTAAATTTGCGGGAATAAATATTTCTTGACAGCAGGAAGTGGTAGGCAAACTTAATCACTTTAGAAGATATGCATTCTTTCAGTACAATTTACACTAAAGAACGTATTTCTTTACCTATGTATCTATGGAAGCGACGAGTATTTTCTTAATTAATCTGCCATAGAAATTGACGCAGATGGATCCAAGGAAACGTGTGGTACAGGTGCTTCTCCAGTATACCGGAAATTATTATCATTTATAAGCAATTGCTTAAGTCTTTTGTGGAAAGCCCAAATCTATTTACTACCATACCATCTCTACATCTTCTCGATGTTACTTTTATCTTGCTCTTTCTGATAAACAGTCTTAGTTTCTGGCAGATTGTGCGCTTAAACCTATCACTCCTTTTCTAAAAGCTTTCTAGGAGTGTTGGAGGACCCCTTGAGAAGTTTTTAAGAGTTCAAGTGACGTCCAATCGACAATTATCTTCCTGCAGCCTTTCAACATTAGACTTTCTCATGGGGGTAGTTCTATTCGTCACATCATTGCTGTAACTAAATAAAAGTGAAAGCTGAAGATCCTTCTGGCGACTGCAACATAAAGAATTTGATTACCGTAGGAATGTTATGTTGCCAGTACGATCGTTAAGTGTAAAAGTAATCTGCTAGATGGCCGAGCATATGTAGGACAAATGTAGTGGAATTGTCATATTTACCGATAATACAGTGCCCGCGAATATTGCAAAATTTTTGTCATATTAACGAATGTCATGGATGCGTTGACGTTACATTAATATCGTCTGATTCTACCAATTAAACCTGATCCAGCTAATTAATTTATATCTCAACATTTGACTACCTCGTTAAGAGATAAGCTGTAATCTTACCCTGTCCCGTATTTTATTGAATTGAGTGCGGCAGATCTGTTTGCTATCTGGCTATTAATGTAAATTGTAAATTCTGTTTATGGTATTATATATGGTTGTTGGCAACTTTATAAATGACACTGACTTCAGTCTAGACAACTCAGTAGGTTGATGTATCCAGGTCCACTGTTTTGTTTGGTAACGTAGATCTGCGGTGCCAGGAAGTATCCTACTACGATTTCCGTAGATTCTAGGTCAATTTTGTATGCAATTCTTGAGTTTTATCTAAACGCCATACAGGGCGGCGTGTACGTAACATTTTATGCATACATATTTATTTATGTTTTGTGTGTCATAATAGATGGAATAGAAGTCTGTCAGGAAGACTATTCTATCAATGGGCTATCTCATCAAAAGCCATATAAAAATCCTGGTGGGGATGGAATTTTCATTATTACAACATGGAATTGATATAATGACCCTTGTCCCAATCTCCGAAGTAGATATGATATAGAATCACTAAAAGACCAGCAAAAGTTTGTTCTAGCTCTTCGAAGAAAATTGAGAACCTAAGTTTACAAGGATTCACTTGATATATCTTACCATTGTCACCCCAATCATGAGATGGTTACTTATGTCACAATGGTATGGTGGGAAAAGATTAAACAAGTCCCTGTCCTTAATACCAGTCACAACGTGAAAAGTTTCGACTATGTAAGCATCACGGATACGATGCGTGCATATCTAATCTCGTCGCTGGAGGTACATATTTCTGGATCTTCTGCCATGAAAGTAATGAAGATTGTAGCTATTAGTGCAATAAAGCTTCAGTTGACATGTAACCAGTTCAAATTAAAGAGGTATTTTAAGATGCTCAACGAGCTGTATGTATTACAGATTTTATGCCGAAAAAATTTATCTAAACTGGCTCTTTATTCCGAATCGCATCCGAATCGTCAAGTCCTTCTAAAACTAGAGCTACATCAATGGTAATGAAAATCTCCAAAAAAAATGACTCACAAACTAGTCTAAGACACTCCAAAAAATTTATTCAATTTTCCACGAACAGATCAATGGATTTTATAAATAAATAAAGGTAATCCTAGGATCTTAATTGACTCCCTAAACACTTTCTCAAATACCACCTTAAGTAAATTGGCATTACTCAATCCGAACTTCGTCGTCACCATCCCTTTCAGATCACTCTAGAATGTTGAAACACTTTGATGATGAGTCGATTCACGTCTACACTGACGGCTCAAAAATCAAGGATGCAGTTAGTGGAGGTGTTTTTTCCGACAGTCTTAACCTTAACTTCTTCTTCCGTTTTCCAAATCATTGTAGCACATTCTAGGCGAAATTTATGGCGACCAAAGAAGTCTTATCTTAGCTTAAGGAAAACGTGATATCTGCTAGGGATATCCTCATCTTTTCGAACAGCCAAGCTGCTATCAAATGCTTGGCATTGGACTCTATAAATTCTCTTGTAGCTTTAGACTGCCGATCGTTTTTCACGGAGATGACTGAGCAGTTTAATATTCACCTTTGTTGGGTGCCGGGGCATAGTAATATTCCAGGGGACTGTAAGGTCTATGAATTCGCCAGAACAGGGACAACTTTACCCATTTTGCCGGACAAAGGCACCTTAGGTATTCCAGCCGTTTTTGCAAACTAAAATTCAAGCTGGACACTATCGTAAGTACAGATGTTAGGTGGAGAAGTGGACCAACGTGTCTAGCGATAAAACAAATTTGGCCAAAGCTGGATTTAAAACCCTCTATGAATTTGATTGCTCTCAATAGGTTGCATATCGGCACTAGAATACGTGTCATTACTGGACATTGTGTAATAGGCAAGTATGCCACAAGGCTAGGTCTTTTTGAGAACGACTTTTATAGAAGCTGCATGGATGTTTCTGCCCAGCTCTATCCCGCAGAAGGAAGCTACATTTTGGAGCCATCTATAACATAGATATCCAAGAGCCTCTTACGCTTCATCAGAAGTTCAAAATGGTTTAACAAGTAGGTAGAGAGAACTTTTCTCCTATCACCCATGTGATATCACAATGGACCTATTGCTGGTCTAAGTGTGTTGGCGTGTCTGAGCTTGAAGTCACTTCAACCAAACCAAACCCATCCGACATTCACAGATTACATTTTGAAGACCCTGAAACTGTAGAATACATTATTTACGAATGTCCTGTCATTTCTCGCAGTTGACTAAAGCAATATTTTTGAAATTTAAAAGATAAGTCAAAATTCTTACTATAACTTGGAACTGGGTAGTAATAACGCACCTAAACCGTTCGTACTTTAAACTCGTCTACCAACTAACAAAGCTCGACATCAAAACATACTCAAGTCGTCTTCGACAAACTTATGACAAGAAATTACTTTTTTCCCCATTTTCCGTTCATTTTATCTTTTCTTTTCATCATTTAGTTTCTTATTTTGGATAAAAGCTTCTTCGCCTAAATTTTGCTTCTCATTTTTTCCCGCCTACGCCTTCTCTAAAAAATTCTTTCTTAAAAAAAAAAATCATTCAAAAATTTCATCAAACTTTATTTTACTGTCTTATCACAACCCAAAAACAAAAAAAAATAATTCGTAATTCTTTGTTATATCGTTCGTATTTTCTCGTATTTATTTTTTCTGTTATTTTATAGAAGAGCATGCCCCTCTGCTTGGCCGTACGTATCCAAAGCGAATTCGATTGGTGTCCTCTGCTGCTGCTGCTTCAGATTCTACTTCGAGTAAAAATAATAATGTAGCTTATAGAGATCAAAAGACATCTCCCTGCTAACATACTTTTACATTAAAACAAAAAAAAAACTTTTGTTTAACTTTCTAAATATTGTCCTATATTATCTCTGACATCCTATGTAACTTTTAATTTGTTTTTTTGGTTTTCCTTTTCGTCCTTTTTTATTTTATTAGTATTGAATTTGTTTGTATTTATGTTTTGATATATTTTAATGTAATTTTTGTTGTTTTCTTTATTTATAATTTTATTTTAAATTGTTTTCAATATTCTTTTTTGAAAGTTGACTTGGTTGTATAAGTTCTAATAAATAAGTATTGAGGCATGAGTATTGGTGTTTTAAAAGTGTTGTAAATGAAAGAAACTTATTTCCCTAAACAGATATTGAGCCTTTCTAGATATATTTCTAACAGGGATTTGCTATAGTGTATCGGGATTTAAAAGTATGACAGTACATTACAGTACAGGACTATTGCCCACAGAAATTCAAGAGCGGATCATCTGCTCAAATCTACTCAATTACTATTGTATAGACACACTGTATCGGGATTTAAAAGTATGACAGTACATTACAGTACAGGACTATTGCCCACAGAAATTCAAGAGCGGATCATCTGCTCAAATCTACTCAATTACTATTGTATAGACATTTTCCTCCAAGATCACCGAAAGAGCTCTATTTCTGAATAGCGAAATAGAATCGAATATGATACAATGACGACTAGAATTACAATTGAACTTCAATGCCAAAATTGTCATCATCCTTAAAACAAATCCTGGAATCCTTTCAGAACAAACAAAGAAAATCCTTAGGATATTATTGGGTTCATTGAATAATTGCTCACAAAGGCAACATGGAAATGGAAGTGGTTGTGTCGTAGGCTAAACTCTGAGCATAATCACCATTGATTTTGAGTCTTAACAGGAAATAGACTGAAGTTATGAATGTCTTTAGTCAAATATTACAGGTATACATATGTTGAGCAGGATAAATGTAAGAAGCAAACTAATATCCAGAACGATTCTTATGGCTGTATAATGCACATACATATATGCTGTCTGACATCGAAGAGAACTTTTACAATTTACTTATAAACGCAATGAATAGATGCTGCGTAGAGGAAGTTTAACATTGCTACAAAAATAAGTGGTCATTTAGTTGAAATTTTAAAGGACGAAAAAGTTGTCGACGATAAGATGCTATACTATAATATATGGAATGATTTGTACACTTAATTTGTTGATATTGCATTGTTAATGAAAAAATTAACCAAAATTATGCAATGAGTGATAAAAAAAATACAGAAATAGGATCTGCAAGCCTCGCCAGCTTGAAAGATCTATTATTCTATTTTTGCGTTCAACCGAGTCTAATGTAGACTTTTAATATACCTCAATAAATCTCCTGACTCCATATGTCTACTTGGCTTATTATAACCTTCCACAAGTGGAGTAATCACCTACCTGCCACATGACAGATACAGAAATTAGTACATTCTGTTGTATATTTTTAAATTCAACGAGTCGATAGACATCTGATTTGGATGTTCTAATAATTGGCGGCTAAGCTCTACTAGCTTATAGATGAACTGAATGAGCTTTATTATATGTTTCAGACCAATACTAGGCGATATATACTCCTTTACAGAACTATTTCAAATATTGAGATTTACTTGACTTTCCAAGGTGTTTGAGATAATACTAAGCAAAGATTAGCCCTACCCTGTAGTGTAGCATACAATCACACCTTATAGTTTCAGAGCATAGACCTTGGTGAAGGAGGGAAGTTGACATACATCCATACATACCTAATGCTATTACACTTTGAATTTGTACTCTAAGACTGGTCTCAGCAAGAAATCATCTTCTATCGAAATTAGACAATTACCCACCCACTTCTTTTTCATACTCTTTGACACACACTCACACTCTAACAACGGTCTTAGAATACTCCCTGTGAGTACTCCTATAGCTTTAATTTCCATAGAGCAAACTTCGTCAAACTCAACAACCTGCTTAACAACGTAAATTTCGACATCCTTTACAATCCCAAAGTCTTCAACTGACTTTCACAATCCGCGCCATTTTTACTCAAAAGGAACCCTCCTCCCCACCCTGATATAATAAACGCTCCCTTCGTAACAAAAGATAAAAGCTCTGGCACACTTACTTACCTCAGATCACGTTGCGAAACTGATTTTCAAACCTATCATCTTGCCTACACTCAGTTTTCTCAGCTCGGCCAGTCTCTTTATCTTAACTATTTAAACCTGATGCCTTGCAGCCTCATTTCCGATCCTAAACGATTCTTTCAATTCATTGACATCATAAGAAAATCGGATACCTCCTCTAAAGGTACCTCAAGACATTGGTTCTTTATTATTTATTTTGACAATTAATTATGTTGATCGTCATTGTAAATCATTGTCCTCCTCGGACTGTCTTCTTCTGCATGAAGACCTGGATAGATTTTCTACCTGGTGCCTTAGTAATTTCCTTGAACTCAATGTGTATAAGTGTTAAGCAATAACATATACACGTAAGCGTGTTCCAACTACACCTCGTAGTTATCTGATTTTGAATGAACTCGTTCCCTTAGTAACTGAAATGCGCGACCTAGATATTATCTGTGACAGACAACTCAGTTTCCGTTCACTGAAACTTTTAAACGTCTCCCCCTCTCTACATCAACTTATCTCTCTTAACACTAACACGCGTAGTCTCAAATCTACATACACATATCCCTTTTCAAATATATACACCTTCTCGAGTTCATACGCTCCGAACAAATTACGGGTACCAAGAGGCAATGTCTTGAATGCTACGTGAAGTCAATGGTATCCACCTTCTCTTTGACTTTCATCTTAACCTTACGAAAGATATTTATTCTGCTTGCACTTCCCTTTACATTGCTCATAACTAAAGTAAATCTGTTATTTTAAGGAACGTTGTTAGTTTTAAGTTTTGGATTTAAGTTTGTGCTTGTACTAAGCTATTATTAATGTCCGGGGTTGACCCGGACCTCAAATCAAATATCTGCCCAAATCCAATTTTTAAAGTATCGTTATACTTTTGGTAATTGGTCTAAAATCGAAGACCAAGAATGTTCATGAACTCAATGTCTCTTGTCTATTCTAAGAATAACCAGAAAAATTAGACAGTTGTAAAAAGGTATACTGAAAAACTATAGTAGGATTCTGATGATAGGTTATATAGGACATCTAAAATATTTCCAAATCGGATTAGTCATTGAAATGCTAAGTAGGGTTCTGACCTCTAAAAATAGAGTATATTATTTTTCAACCTGTGGCACCAACCTTCCTTGCACTTAAGAATACAAAAAACCATTTTAAATCATTGGACAGCACAGGAGTCTAGGCATAAAACTTTGACTTTTCCGAATCCAAAAAGACGTCAAATGGTCGTCGTGGCGATATGGAATGCTAGAAATGTCTTTAGATCTGTATTATATTTATTTTCGACCTGGCTCGAAATTTGCTTCTTAGAAACCCTAACTTAAGAAGAAGCATTCTAAACGGACGTCTTTAATATATAAATGGAGTTGTGGTGTAGGAATTGATTTCTAGGTTACAACTGTTGAGTAATAGACTTTTTTTTTTAGTTTTAGGGTAGGTATGTTGTTGTGGTATCTATTCTATAAGTCCCTCCTTTTACACTCATTTCCATGTACTAAGTCGACTGATCAATTGGACCCATTAGCCTTCTAATGCGACTGTCTTCTTGAAAAAAATTGAAGAAAAGTCAGCATCTTCATTATGGCATCTTAAAATATTGAAAAGCGAAACGTTCTTTCTGATGACGTCTGCTTCAATTCCAACAGTCCCCACCTCAGACCGATAATGATTAGATAAGGTCCCGAATCATAGTGGGGTACTAAAATTATACGTTACCTAAAAGCTTAGAGCTTAAATTTGTCGTTGATAATATTTAAAGAATTGTATTGCATTGACGGAAACGTTATATATAATTGCAAAGTAATAGAACCACTTCACACATAATCCTTGCCTCAACACTTATTTGTTCTGTTCATTAAAAAATATACAAAAACAGTTAAAATTTTACTTTTAACCAAATAATAAAATTTATTTATATTTTTGTTTTCATTAAGTATAGTTTGTTAACCAAAAAAAAACCTTAATAAATAAAAATTGTAATGAGAAAAAAAAAATTGGCTTTTTTTTATTTACCCCTAAAACGTCAAAATATTATTATTATTTTTTTTTTTAAACCTACAAAACTACTAAATAACATAAAAATACAATTTAAACTCCGCTGCGAGATTTCAACACACTTTAAAGCAAAACATTCTTTATATACCTATAACTACCTAAAAAAAAAACCGCAACCACTTCGCATGAGATGTTTTAAATGTCGTTACCAGATACAAATGCTGCACCAAATCCTTATCAATTACACCATTTCGAAAACACTTAACAAAATGAACCTAAAAACTCTGATTTAATTTTTTTTTTTTCATTTTCCAAAATTTCTATTATTTATGTACCTCTTTCACTCACTCTCTAACTCTCTCTCTCTATCCTATCCTCATTCATGTGAGATTCAAATAAAATACTAGTTTAAAAAAAAAAAAACAATCTGATTTTTTTGATAAAAATCCAAAAACATTTGTTTCTTTTCTTTTTCTGATTTTTTTCCGTTCCATTTGTTTTTGAAAACAAAAATAAAAAAACAATTAAAAAATATACAAAAAAAATATGTAAACCCAGCCCTGCCTAGGATATCAAAGTATTATTATTGCGGTAAGTTATAATAATTTTTCTTTTTAATTTGAATTACCTAGTAATGATGTTGTAACGTATAAAAACTATTGCAGCAGAGAGTTTTTATTTGGTTTATTATTGTATCCTATAGACAAGGATGTGTTTTTATTTTTATGTTAACTTATTAAAAAAACAAAAGCGGATGTTGCTAGTTGTAAACATTAAGCT
Organism: Xylota sylvarum; assembly: GCA_905220385.1. NCBI lineage: Eukaryota > Metazoa > Arthropoda > Insecta > Diptera > Syrphidae > Xylota > Xylota sylvarum. Next base: position 127,778,988 of record LR999957.1, read on the forward strand.
AGTAATTAATTACCTAAGCCTTTCCTTGAAATATACACTTTCTTCAGTTTTCTTTATTTTAATAGGTTTTCTTTATTATCAATTTAAAAAGAATTAAGATGTGAGCCCAGAATAAGTTTAATTAACAGTGAGTTTTTTTTAATTTTGCTACATTCCTTCAAAGAAGGAAATTTTGAACAAAATGATTAGGTACAGATACGAGGAACATTTTTGTTATTATTTTCAAGAAAAGTTCTACCTTTGCCATCTTAAGCACAGGTAATAGCAGTCGGTCACATTTACTACTTATAAAACTCTTAAACTCATTCCATTTCAAATCAGTAAAAGCTAGAAATTAGTTCATCGTACTAAAAGGTACACATATACATATATTTTTAACGCCAATTTTGTATTTAAAATTATCACATCAAAGTTTAGGTGTACATAGTATTATTATTATTATTTCTTTATTTATAAATTTTTGGCAATGTATACAAATTAGAAAAAATATATACTATATACAATTTTTGTTAAAATATCCTTCCCACCCAAAAGATGAATGATTAATCCTGCATTTTTTCAAATGCTACTTGGTATTCAAATATTAGACTTAGTTAGTTTAACTAAATGTGTAAGCATGTTTTTTTTTTTTTTTTTGTTTTTAATTTTATTTTTAAGTTTATAGGGAAAGCTAACTTAAAAAAAGAAAACAGAAAATTTTGTCAATTTCTATTTTACGCTATTTTTGTGTAATTTTTTAAATCACTTTCTATAGCAGGTGATCCAAACTCATGGCGACTGGGGCGAATAGACGAGACAGATCACGAAACGGCAGTCTGAGAGGAATCGACATTTGTAATTTATATAATACACTGAGTAGTTATTTATACGAAGAAAATTAATTTTAAAATGAAATTTAAGTTAAAATATAGTCAAATCAAAAGGAAAAATTTTAAAAACAAAAACAAAATGCTAAGAAAATTGTTTAATAGTATTAATTTAAATTAATATTTATTAAATAAATCTATGACAAACCAAATTAAAAAAAAAAAATAAGTAAAATGTATTTATAAATGATTCCCCGATTTTATGTATTATGTACTATAAGAAAAAAAATAAGAAACAGATGTGAGGACAACCAGAATGGAATAGTAGAATCTTAATCACATGGATATTGTCGCTTGTGGCAAGTGGCAAGTTTTGTGTATGCCCTAATGAAAGGATGGTTATCAAAAACCATACATACATATGTAGCTGTGAAAATCCGGTTGAAGAAATTAACACTGAATCGACAGAAAGTTCATTTTTTTTAAGTCCGATTAACACCAAATGAAATTGGATGTAATTTGGAGTAGCCCCCTAATATTTTATTAACCTAAAGTTTTAAAAGAATTTTAAGCTAAGGCTGCTTTCCTAAATTCAACCAAAATGCGCATTGTGACTGCACATCAAATCCATGCTGCAAACACACGATGCTTTTAGTATGCGATGCGCATTCTGTTGCGTCAAGACGTTTGGGAATGTTATGCGATGCGCACAATTTATTTTTTGGAAATCTGAAACAATGTGTAATAAATTAATTGCAACTCAGATAATTAATCATTTCCTAAACAATTGTGGTACTGGTGACAACCGAATATGTATTCGCGAAATATATTTTAAAGCTGATTCAAAAAGGGTAGCAATAACTAATACAATTTGCATCGTGTTAGTTCACGATGCGCTGTTTGCTTTTGTTTGCGCAGTGTATTCGTTCACAATGCATTTCGGAACGTAATGCCATGTGTCATAATTTTGAGTTTGCATTCAGGAGTGGTTGCTGATTCACAAAGTAGGCAGTAGTGCATTTAGGAAAGTACTACTTTGCAACTCCTACCTAAATGGATCATGTCGGAAGTAAACGGTCGATAAAGGATCTCGATTTCAGGCTTATACAACTAATATACGGGTTACTGGTGTAGCAAAGGTGGCTAGTGATAAAAACTTATGGATTCGATGACAACTAATCATCAATCTTATTCCATTTGGAGTTTGAATATTACAGTTTATATAGCTCATCAGACATACATATGTATTTATATGGTGTTACGCCAAGTTTTACAAGAAGTACACGCTTTCCGACTGCCTTATGGATACCAAGAAAGAGCTTGTCTCACAATTTGAACAAAGGTGAAGAATTGTGGAGACACTGGATACCCTTGTGTATACTGGATACCCTTTGTAGACCTTATTGGCTGCGCGATGGTTCGTTCGATAGATAGTATTCGTGTTTCGTTTATCTTTTCATCCTGAGTGACTTCATTAGTCATCATATGCCCTTATAGTGGACCCCGATGAGGAGAGTGAACACGAATCCAAGTACTCATTAAAAACTTCAAAACGAAAAGAGCTTGGTGAATGTGAACGACTTAAAGCCAATCGCTGACCGAACTACAAATGAGGGAACAATACGTGGTCTCCACAACCCTATCGATAAAGCGCTGACTTTTTAAAAGGGCCTACTGGCTTAACTGCCTACGTCAACCAACTTTCGTAAGCATGGCCTTCCAGGTCTTTTGGGAGAGCTGGCTGCTTCTGAAAATGTTGCATTATTATGAACTTCCTCGTGCAGCATTCAATGGCTAATAATCCCAACAATGGCGGTTGTTAAAGTCTATTCTGCAGAGTTGAGCTCATGTTATTGAGCACGACTAAGTTGTTATACAGATGGATGCATCTAGTTTAAATTTAAGGTTTTAAGCCTTACCACCTTAGTGATAACTTTTCTAGCAGTGATTCTGTTTCAAGATCAAAGACTTTTTCTCCTCAAAATCGTTAGCTGGTGAAGAGTCTTTGCAATATAAAGCATTATTTCTCTACGCTTCCCAAGATATAGGGAAATCTGTTGATTTCTTTTTAAAAGGCTATAAAAACAAAACTACTCAATATTTTTCAACGATTGTTACTTTATTAAAAAGAGTAAACCTTCCGATTAATTATAAAATATTATTTCATTCAAATGACTCCCTTAGGTGGCTTGGCAGTAGGCCATACTATCAACCCAATTTTTCAATACCCTTCGATGGTTTCGTCCCCTATTTCACGAATAACTTGACCAAAATAGTTTTGAAGTGCCTGAATAGTCCCTGGATTGTTCGCATAGCATCGATCTTCATCAAATTTCAGCTCCGTGCCGACCAAGCAACATCACCAAAATGACTGATTACACGATTAGTGAACTTATTGTGCAATAAATCTATTGTTGGACGGCTTGTGTGACACGTAGCCACATTTTGCTGGAACCATAAAATATTGGCTACTATGCCTCCTTAGCGCTTTTCCATTGTCGTCTTTGAAGAAAAATGGGCTTATTATGCCGGCACTAAAAAGCTACAATATTATCTTTTGAGCGCACAGGACGAACAAGGGAATATGTCCGGTTATCAAGCAGCGAACCAGTCTCGGGAACTTTCACTACAACTTGCGTGTAAATTCAAAAGTCAATTTTTTGAACACATAGAGCTGTCAGTGTCGAAATAACATGTGATTCAAAAAGACAACAACAGATGGCACAACCTTATTCTTTACCCATAGGTCTATTATGTCAATCTTGAATTTCCTTGATTGTCCTTGTCCTTGCCTACTCTTATCTCTTTTTTTCGATATTTTTATCACTTCTATGCTTTTTCTTATGTAGATTTTTCTATATTCTACGTATGTGCTAGCATGTAGCTTTACTGCTAGTCAGCATTCTGTACATTACCTTAGAATTGCTTTGGCTCCCACCTTATCAGATTAATACGAAAACTATTTACCTCGAAAGCTTAGTTCCGATGTTTTAAAAAATCGGTCTAATTCTTCTTGTGCATACAGAAAAGTAATGTAATCTTAAAAGTGGTGGTCTTAGTGTGGAACCTTGATGAACTTCTACCAATATAGTAACTCTATTAGTTGTTTTTTCGAGGTCTTTAATTGGGTCCTGTATATGAGTATCACGAGCAGTTTTACATAGTACTTCGAGAACGTAGTGAGCACTCAAAGCATCAAACTCAAGTTTTGTAGAAACGCCCTAAGTATTGCCTTCTCTAGTTTCTTTAGGTTGTCTTCATATCCCCTTAAAATTAATTGATTTGATATAAAATTGAAAGTATAACTTTGTTCAGTTTTTCGAAATAGTACATACATCCGTAATCCACAATTCTTTGTTTTTTTACTCAAATTCGCAGTTAAAATCAAAAAAAAAAAATTCAAAACTAAATAAACCCAAGAAAAATCATAAAAAAAAAAAAGATGTTTCCAGAGACAATATGTAAATGTATTTTATAGCTAAAACTAAGTTATTTTATATTTAAGCATTATTTCTACTAACCAATCAAGTATTTGTACATATATTTTAATTTTGTTAAATCTTGAAACAAAAATAAAACTACTTTACATTCTTTTTTATGAGGAGTGCACATCAGAATGTCTTACTCTTATCGTATTTAACTTTCATTTTCATTGTTTATTTAATTAAGGCAAACGTGCGATAATAATTAATAAATCTTTTAAACTGTAAATCAAATTTTAAATAATGTATGTATATCAGTCAGCTTACAAAGAAGAAATATTTACAATATACTTAAGATTTTAACGACATAACACCCAACAACCAGATATCTTTTTTTTTTTTTTGCCTCTGCTCAAATATTAATTCAATTAACATTTGAATCTTGTGCCTTCTGTCGACTATTGGCTTTATTGTCGTCCGCTGATTTTTAATTGCTGCTTAAAACAGAAACGCAAAGAGAAGTCAACATGAACAAATAAATAATTTATATTGTATGAATTCGAAATGAGTAATTAGCTCCTTAAGAGAGCGAAATGAAAGCTGATTTTTATTAAAGTTTTGGCAAGTTTATCGTTTCGTGAACAATGTAATTTCAATTAAGAACTGCTGTCATCGTTACAATGAATCAGCAATAAATGAAGAAATGTGCCCAAAATGGTTTGGAAGTAATAATATTATTAATGGCAGACAAATGAGCACCTGTTTGAAATATAATAAAGTCGCAGATACTATCTAATGTATGTATGTACTTTCTTATTTAGCTGCGCACTTTAAATGTCACGACAGTGCGGATTAGATCAGTGACTTGACAAAAGACTCATCAAACGAGTCCTGCTTTTAGTTTCGATTGTGTTTCGAAAATGTGTCATCCTATGTTTTCTTTTACTGAGTTGTGTGCCTTTCTGGAAAGGATTGAGACGAATATACATACATATGCATGTATGTTTCAAAATGTTTGCAGACATTTTTGTTTCCATTCTTAAAACCCGGCATAGCGTCTTTAAGCTCGATTACTTGGTGATCCCTCTGAAACAGGAACCGGAAGGTGATTTATTTTAGAAATTGATGTGAGTTTGCTTCCTTTATATTGAAATTTATCAATTTAATCCTTCAATCCTTAAAAAATTGTCTACATCTTATTTTACTTGAATTTACTAATATTCCTGGACGATTGAAACCTTTCTTAGGTTGATCAGCGTGTTGATTTATAGTCACCGTAGTGAGCATCCAAATCGGACAACGTGTATACGTAGTCACAGTTCTGGCTTGAAATTGTCTGTGCAGTCGAAATTTACTGCAACAAATCCTATCGTGCGAAGGTTTCTAATTGACCCTAATTTCGTTACACCAACTTCTATAGAGTACGACCCTACCAGCCAACTGAATTATAAGACGTTATAACGTCGAAAGTAAGTCCACTGAAACACCACCTAATAGAATAAATTTAAGCAAAAGAAATTGCACTTTGTTTATCTTTTTGGCATTACTGCGGTTAAAGAAATAGATCAGCTCACCACCAATACGATCAGCTCCTTGCTTATGTGTAGAACCATTAAAGCAGTTCCAACGTACATTCGGTCTCACCAACCAAGGCTACAATGACTTGGACACAGTAATCAGAAGCAATCATAAAGTAACTTTGTTTGACAGGCAATTCGTTCTATACAGAATCTTGAATTGGTGTTAACTCGAAGGACTAAGCGCTCACCTATACAACATCATAATTATATTCTTAACCAAAAAGAAAATCTTTTACTAAATGGAGGCTAAAGTCAAATATCTTGAGGGTTACCTTTAATGAAACATTTAACTGAACTCTCATGTTTAGACTTGTCCGACATTTTTTGGCAATAAAGCCAGCCTCTAGCCAAAAATGATTGATTGGTCCGTAGACCCTACTATTTTTGTTCTTTTAATTTCTGGTTCTTTGAACTTCTGATGGATAAGATTTGGACAATCCTCAACCTAACTTGCGTTACAAAGAAGAGTGAGAAGTTGGTGTGGATATATGGAAAAACATTCTAATCTTACCTCCAGAGACCTGATACATCATGTCATTCTGATGATCTGAGCTGAGAACCAAACCAGATTCAGTAAATTCATATTTGAAATGAGTTCAGTGTCGCCTTGCATTCTTGAACACTTCGGGGAGCATTTACAAGTTGAAGCTAGACAAAGGCAACTTGTCGTAGCATTAAGCCAAATGTAAAAGGTATCAAAGATCATTAAAATAAGCCTTATTTTTGGATGGAGGATAATACTTCTTAAAATACATATACATATGTATTTATATGTGAACAAATATTCATTAACGTTAACGAAAACTTGTAAAACATAAAGCAAGTACGCTAAGGAAAGCTCTCTATAGCAAAGACACAACATTCTTTAACGTTTGACAAAGGTAGTATTAGCCTATTACTGAAAAAAATCTCAAAACTGGACCAACCAAAGGTCGAACAATCAGAACTGATAGTGAAGACTATCGAACATTGAATTTTCAAGAGCCAAAAGGGGAGCTGTATTTTGAAGAAAATAAGCAGTATTACAAAAGAAAACAAAACAAGCCATTAAACTGTGCACACTACACTTAATACTTTTCGTAGACATCGTAAAAGGCCATGAATCTGTGGGAGTCCACCTAAAAAGAATAGGCTTAATAGACCTTTGTATATGCTGAGACTCAGCAAAATCAGAAAGGCAACCCTTGATGAATATTCCTTCTACAATTTGTTCGATTTGTCAGAAAACCCATTGAAAGCCATTTTAAAATTGAATCCGAATTCGATATGGTTCAGGAAGGGCATGATCAAGTAAAAGGAGATAATTGCTTACATTAGAGAAGGTTATTCAAAGTCCAAAACTAGTGATTCATTCATTGAGCCATTCTGGCACGGGTTCCTGAATTACTTACTTACTTAGGTGGCGCTACAGTGAACATGGGCCTCAACTAACAAGCCTCTCCAGTTAAGCAGTTAACTGCCTCCAGTTGCGCACTCCAAGTCGTTTGAAGTCCCCTTCTACTTGTGCGCTTCACCTAAGGCGAGGTCCGGGTTCTGTTCCACCAAATACTTCGATTTGTATTTTTTAATTGAAAGTACTTTACTAATGAGCCATGCAGTGAAGTTACTGTTCAGAAAGTCACACGACACAAAGTATGGCAACATCGTTCGTACATCCTTAACCTTAAAAGGTAGAAACGTTGAGAGGCATTTTTTAGCCTCCTGTTGTTTAAGACACTTAATTTAGGAGACGGTAGATGGTATAAAAAACAACCGCGAACCGAATCAAGAAGCCCTTTGTTTGCAGTTTAAGATCTCGGCTCATTGGGGTGGCACAAATTCCAGACCACTCTAAGTCGCTTTAGGTGTCTTAGGTTCAAGTTTTAGTTCTTTATATGTTCATCGTAGGTTCCATCCAATCGAAGCTTTAGTGTTGGTTGCAGGCTTTCCATAAAATTGGAAAGTAGCTAATTAGATATTGAGTGCATAGTCGGTATTTTTAGCCTCCACATCAGTACTCTGGTTTTCAGTGCCTGAAAACCATTCCATAGATCTAGCTACAAACTTGTAGTATTCCGACTATTGACGCCTCACATTTTATTAAAATAGATCACATAATTGATATTGAATATAATACTTCAGTACTAAACCATCGCTGACAGCAGTTTTTAGTTCACATCTCCATTTTAATTCTACGCTCTGAGAAATTGGAAAAATTATGAAACAGCTATAAATTGAATAAAAGTATCCTAACGTAGCATGAGAAACTGCCCGGATATGAACATACTTGTACATTTGTATTTATGTCTAATTTCTAGTGTTTGGAAAACTCCCTCCCCAGCTGGTACATTAAGTTGGCCATTTATTTAAAAAAAAAAATATAAAACATAAAATGTGCACGCCCATAAATTAATAAATTCTCCTTAGTTCCATCAGAACTTAAAGTTAAAATATAATACTGTCCTACCTAAAGTTTACAAATAAGAGGCGATACAACTCTCATCCCGAATCATATTAGTAAATGGTACAAAACAAAAAGAAAAAAAATATAAACATTGAACAAAATATCATTTTGTCATCAAACAAATATAAAAACCAAACCAAACAAATACAAAAAAAAAACATTAACAACCACAACAAAACATATTCATCAACGAATTTGCATCCTTGCGACAAAAATATTACAAAAGAAAAAATATTCATAAGTTATATGTATAGTCCTGTTTCAATACCAAAGCGAAATCTACCTACTACCAGTACAATTTAATAAAATAAAAATATGATTATTTTTTAAACAACTTATTTTACATTAAACTCGTTGATATCCAAAATATAGTCAAAAACAAAAAAAAAATTGTAAATAAAACAAAAGAAAAACCTATGTGTAACCAAAATTCGATTCACAAAACAAAAATCTTAGAAATTAGTTTTCAATAAATTTCTAAGCGCTAAAAACAAGTAAATGTATAGAAAATGAAAAAAACAAAAATATTAATTTAAGAAAATTACTCTTAAGAAACTTAAACTAAATTCAAAAATTTCAAAAAGAAAAGAAATGCCTTTAATTTGTGAAATAAGAATGAAACATTAAAATATAACAGAAACCGTGTATCGTTAAAAAGAAAACTAATTTTGTTAAAAATTGTATAAATATATAAATAATTATTTATTTATTTTAATATTCTTAATGCAATTTTTTTACAAGAATACTATAGGAATATGTATAAATGTTAGATGGATGTAACCAATTCGTTAGGATGTGCAAAGCGACGTCATAAGAGAACTGTTTCGAGAAGCAACAAATATTTTCTTGTAGCTTTATAATTAGTTATCTTTTTTATTGCAAACTTTTAACCAAAACTAAATTAAAATGAAACAAAAAAAAATTATATTTTACCCTAGTCGTATGTATTTTTTGTTAAATAATTTTTTTTATACCAAAAAACAAAAACAATAACAAATATTAATATTAATATTAATCGATGTTTGTTTGTTAAGTTTCGCAAGCGAAGAAAAATGTTTTTCAGTATTAAAAACTTAAAAAAATGCAAAACGAAATGAATAAAAATCTTACGATGAAAATGTGTTGTTTTTTAACTTTTATGGAATTTCAAAGAAGAATTGTCGTCAATTGCAGATTTTTTGGAAGTAGGCAAACGTCCTAACAGCTAAAAAATAAAGGTTGTAACTTATTTTCAAATTATTTAATTGAAATTCTACAAGTAGGACGCCCATATATATACATCTCCTGACAGAGTGGCCATAATTTACTAGATATAGTAAGACTAGTGTGAATCTATAATTTTCAAAAATTTTCATCTCAAAACCACGAGAACATAAATGTAATTTGAGCCCAGCGTTGCGACTTTAATCGCAATTTGAACCTTTTTGGAACCAGAGAGACTCCGACTTTTCCAAAAATTCCTCTTTTCGACCCTTTTTAATTATTTTTTTTTTAAACTTTTGAGATTTTTTTTGTATAATGCCACGTACAAACTCACTCACTCTTAATATGTACCTATGCTTGCAAACCCAAGTATTTAAATGGCAAACTGACGGAACATTTAGGTTTTTTGCTCTTACAAGACCGATCTACTTATTTTTTCGACAAGTTCGTTGGTAATGCGGCAATGTGTGAATTTTCGTAGCATACTTTAGACGGAACTCATTATTTGCTTGGTTCTAAAATACTGGCTGCTTTCCTAAATTCAACCAAAATGCGCATTGTGACTACACATCGCCTCCGTGCTGCAAACACACGATGCTTTCAGTATGCGATGCGCATTCTGTTGCGTTGTGCACAATTTATTTTTTGGAAATCTGAAACAATTAATAGCAACTCAGATAATTAATCATTTCCTAAACAATTGTGGTGCTGGTGACAACCGAATATTCACAAAATATATTTTAAAGCTAATTCAAAAAGGGTAGCAATAACAAATACCATTTGCATCGTGTTAGTTCATGATGCGCTGTTTCGGAACGTAATGCGATGTGTCATCGTTTTGAGTTTGCATTTAGGAATGGTTGCTGATTCACAAAGCATGCAGTACTGCATTTAGGAAAGCACCCAATATTTTCCACTTCGTGCCTAAGTGTGCAAGGCGAAATGGTCACCGTGCAATCGCCTTGCTTCAGTCAAGTGTCGAGGCTTTCCTAATCAGTTCATAAGCCATTTCATTCCCTGGTATACCTTTATCACCAGGGATTCAGCAGAGCCTTACCTTATGCTGTGTTCCAAGAGCTTTAAAATCTTCTCGACATCGCCTGGCTATCAATGAGAAAGGTGAATTCCTCACGTGGTATTGGCATCATCGCAGTTTCCCCAGATACAAAATACAAATTTACAAATTTTTGGCGCGACAGGTCCATGGGGCCCAGGGCCTAGCTTCTCACAACCATTCGTGTTGTGCGTGTTATATTCTTCACATGAATGGAAAGGGGCCTACTGTTTAATGCCGAATACGAACGGAAATTTTGAGAAGCACCTAAACACCTAAACACCTAAAATTTCTTCCACGGCGCCACCTCTCGCTAACGTCTGACAAACATGCGAGAGTAAAACTATCATGAAAAAGCTGCTCAACACAAAAATTGCGCTTCGGATATGGCATTAAACTCAGCCTCTTCCATTCGTGTAGACAATATAGCACAACACGAATGGTGGTGAGAAGCTAGGTCCAGAGTCCCATGGACCTGTTGCCCCAAAAACTTGTATTTTTTTTTTTTTTGTAATTATCACTGAATCTAGATTAAATCTGGCTATAAACTCGAAAGTCGAAGTGATTTAGAGAGACTTTTTTCGATCTACGAAGTTTGCTACATACCCATCCCTAATATTGCTATCTTCTAATTTTTCATTACGGTCTACAATCTCTTGAGGCCCAACCTATGTACATATGTACATATAAAGAATGCGACTAAGTACAGATGACCTCTCCAAAGTCGCAGAAGAAAGCACAGACCACTTCCTATACGAAACAGGGAAAACAGTCATCTGTGAATACCATTTCTGAAAGGAAAGCCACAATTAACAATTCTAAAATTTATAACAATCTCGGGATGGTTCAGGGAGCAGGCATAGGAGGACAGGAGGACAGCTGTTTTTGTTGATAGCTGGGCATTCATACAGGATATTCGTTTTGTCATTCTCTGCGTAGCCTCTGCAAAAGTTTGCTGAATCTAAGGTAGGTCAAGGTTTTCATGTAAAGCTAGTTTTATGTTTCATCAGTCAGTTTTAAGAAGTTAAACGCAATATTGAATTGTCAGGTCTAAGGGTCGTCTGTCGGGCTGGTACCTCCAACGAAATCCAGAAGAAAATGATCCGAAGAACTGCCTGAAGGAAAGGAAAAGGTAGGTAGTCTAAAGTGCGAAGAGTCCCATATTTTATTAGCAAGAAAGAGGTCACTCACTTTCAAAAATGTCCCAACCTCCAGCGTGAAGAAAAAAAAAAACAAAAGGGCTGAATTGCCACTTCTTAAGCTTTACTTAAAAGTTCATCTGCACTCCTATTTTCATGGAGGGTTTGGCAAATTGCTGATGCACATTCCTTCAGCTGTTCATGAATTTAGTCACATATCTATATATATAATGAGCACCGATAGCTGGGCACATGCAAGTATCCACCATTATATACAGGACAAGCATACAATTTATAAAATGGCTAGAAAGTAAACTGACTTACCTCTCAACTAGTCTATGATTAAACACCAAGTATAGACAAGTTTAAAACGTCAAACAACCCGCAAATAACTTCACGCATAGCCGATTCCCCAAGCTCATCAAGCATTCCTAAGAGGTCCTTGTTAGGGTTTTGCTGGTTTTCTTTACTCTTCTTTAGTCTTTCTTAGATTTGCCGTTGTTATTGAAACCTCTATGAAAAGACTAATGGCATGTTATATACTTATGTAAGTATGTAGGTAGTATTTTTCCCAAGAGTCCATCATGAAAATTCTCATAACTCTTCTTCCCGCGGATGTTTGTCACTCCTTTTTTTTGAGAATTGTGACTATGGAGTTTTCTAAAACTGGAACAAAAGGAAACAATTGAGCACTTGGTAGCCAATATTCGACGCGTTATTGCCGAAATACTGCCTGATTTACTGCGAAGCGTGTGAAAATTTTACCTCCAGACTACGCCATGTACGCACCAGCCGTGGCGGCCGCATTTTCGAAATCATATTCAAGCATTAATGTAATAAAATTATCTGTTAAATAAAGCCAATTTTATGGATATTAAATACATTTTTCTGTCTTTTATTTCAATTTAAAGTTCTCCGGCTCTATAAAAACACCCTTTATAAGCATAAAAGGAAAATAATCCTAATCATCACTGAGCCCCAAAGCCTAGGCCTAAATATCGACCTGTTCGAAAAGATCATGTCAGTCCCATCACAAGGTTGCTGCATTGGTTCTTGATACCTTAGTTAGATGGCGTTTGCACAAATTTCCTTGTCTTGGCCTATGTACTTTTGAATTTAGAACATCAAAGGCTGCCAGCTTGTCAATGTGCACAGTAATTTCTTTTCCTTTCAATGAGGGTCTTGCAGCCCATGTGAAGGATGTATTTCCGGCTTAAAAGACACTGCATTGGTTTTTAAAGGAGTGATTGAATCGATTAGTTTCGTAGTAAGTAAATCACTTAGAATCTCTTGTCAGAAACCAGCAATGAATCATAAAAATGTTTTGACTTGAACATAGGTCCAACCAAATTTTCAAACTGTTTTGAGAATAAGAATGGCGTGTACCTCGCACCATCATTGTGTGTAGTCGTACTCTAGCTTAGAGCAGCTTGTGAAGGACCGTATGTGGCACAAAATATCAATTTTCGCAGACATCATACGACCATTCTTTGTACCTTATATTGACCAAAAGTTTCAACTGTCCAAACTTTGTTTTATTCAAACTAGATGAATCAACTCCGATTCGTACAACTAGGGAAGTGGGTGCTCATTAGAATGCTACCATTGATATCTTGTATAGGACTTATCGAGGCGCTTCACGCAAAGATTAATCGAAATAGATGCTCAAGCTCATTCAAATGTCTTTCAACCATTACCCATTGAAAAAAAAGTGGCCCAACAATTTCCTATCTAATAGAACGAATTCCCTTTTAAATATACGCACATTGACCCTCCCCCATTCGAGTGCTAGTCTACTCAATGAGAACTTTTTGTTAACAAATCTATCTGATCCGATAACTTTGCACTTGGGTTCGATAAGTTTGTGGCATTGTACAATTCTCAAAATATTCCTATTCGAACCTTAGTCAGACTACAAAAACATCGATTGTTTCGTCAGAAACCGGATAGCGCACCTTTGGATGTTGCAGTTCTGCAAAGTCATCACTTAAATAAAATAAATAATAAGAAAAAAAATTAATCTAATCGAATTGATTTATCGGACATTTGATTGTTTGTCAGTGCAACCCTTATCGCCAGTTGTATTCCGAAAGCAAACAGACCACTTGTCGTAAACTTTTCCACCCCACGAAGAAAACAGGTAAGTTGTGACAAAATGTTATGAAATATGACGGCGACAGGTGGTAAGTTTCCGTTTTCTATTTTTAGTAAAACCAAGTAATGTCTGCCTTCCGTTGCACACGAGAGTAAAGTATTGTTACAGGGTACTTGAGAATCCACGTGAACACTTAAGTTCAGACAATTAACCAAATGAAATCGTATTCAGCCATTTTAAGAGTTTCACAAACATCCTGAGTCTAATTGATATGACGGCAAAAGAGAAAGCTTAAGATGTTGAGGCGGAGAGTTCAACTGGAAACGAATTAACTGAAGTGAGTGTAATACTGTGGGTGTCAGTGAGATGTTACGAATAAGTTTACATAATACCCACACAACCACACATGATGTTAATCCCGAGCAACAGTTGCTTCTAAATAATAAATTAACTGCAATACATTACGAACACATAATCTTGTTTTGGGGAAAAACAATTTCAAAGGATAAAGGGATTATACGGACCAAATGGTTTAAGAAGTGTGCGATGTGTACATCTATATCCAACAAGGACACTCTGTATCTCTAACAACTCATGTATGCTTTGTGGTAAAGCGGAGGACTTTGTTTCTGTTTTGGAGTTGGCTTGTGGTCAGCAAATTGTTTTCAGGAAGCAAACTGTGAGGATTTTGGTTCTATCTACACGTACCAAGTGTAATTTGGGTTAATTAGTTTCACCTGGTAGTGTAATTAGAAGGAAGTCCTTGTAAGATGCGTCAATCTTTAATACAAAAAGGAAGTACTACATCATACATATTAAAGTGAATACATTGATCAGGTTAAGGTGTTTTGAAGTGAATGCTGTACAGCGATATTGATTACATTTGCATGTGTCTCTTATAAAGGGTCAAGTAAGGAAGCCCATATGATTGGATTTAGTTGTGTGTGTCCTTTTTATGATAGAAAACTAGCAACGGAAGATGGCATTGTGTGTTTTTGAATGAAATAATGAATTTGAACCAATTACACGTTTGGTTTGTTTGAAGTGGCTGCCAGCTCAGAAATGCCAACACACTTAGACCTAAGTTAGCTCCTAAGTAAAGCTTCCTTCTGATCAATGGTTTAATCCTCTTCTTCATCCATGCAGGTTCTATAAATGTGGTAAAAGGCCCAGCCTTGAGGCTTTAAATCCAGCTTTGGCCGAATTTGTTTTATCGCTAGACATGTTGGTCGACTTGTCCACCTAGGATTTGTATTCTCGAAAGCATTCTGCTTGAATTTTAGTTTGCAAGTAGCGATTGGTTCCTTTGTCCGGCAAATTGGGTAAAGTTGTTCCTATTTTGGCGAGTTCTCGGCCTTACAGTTCCCTGGAATATTGAACTGCTCAGCTATCTCCATGAGAGACGATTGGCAGTCTAGAGCTACTAGAGAATTTATACAGATCAATTCCAAGGATTTCATAGCTGGTTTGCTGTCCGAAAAGATGCGGATATCTCTAGCAGATATCACGTTTTCCTTAAGCCAAGATAAAACTTCTTTGATCGCCAAAATTTCCGCCTGGAACACGCTACAATAACTTGGAAGACGGAGGAGGGCTTAAGATTTAGACTGTCGGAGAAAACACCTCAACCAACTCCGTCTATGAGTGCAGACGTGAATAGACTCATCTTCCGAAAGTGCGTCTTTTAGTGCTGTAGTCCGTGTGTTCGGGAAAGATTTTGAAATCATTCAGAATGGGAGCGTGGCCGAATTCTTTTCTTGACCACTGTAGGGTAGCTTCGAGGTGAATGGCTGCACTTACTGCCATTGGTTTGCTAAATATGGGTATCAGATGAAACATAATGTGCCGCAGAGAGAGTTGTGCGTAGAGCACCGCTTATGTACAAACAAGCTGTACCCTGGGCCTTACTTAGCTAGTCGTAGTTTACAGGTTTTCAAAGGCTGTCCAACAAACAATAGACTCATATGTGGGTATCGATCTAATGACGGAGAGGTAGAGTCAGTGAGTTATATTTCCAAAAGTTTTTTTCCAAGAAAAAGTGCTACTGGCCAAAGATTCCTTATTGATGAAAATAACTGCACATCTATGAAAACACTTAGCCTCGTCCAGCTTAGTGACTTTCCAGTTGTGTGTCGAAAGCTTAGGATTGCTGGTTTGCAAGATCGTTAAATCGTTCGCCGGAATCCAGGTGCGAGTTCTCGGCCTACTTGAGATATCCTCTCTCGCAACAACCTCGAGCTTAGCATCTAGCCATATCTGCCTTAATTTGCTTATAGCCAGTTTGTAGAGTTCTTATAATCTCTGATCTTCGCAAGCGATCAACTTCACGTGGCCTGGATCCCATCCGCCATCACAACATCTGGGAGGAGGACCTAGGTTTTCCTTCATGATCTTCAGGAAAACTAATACCAATAAGCTGGTGATGGATACATCCGCATTGCTTTTATCGATGACCTCCAGCACTATTTTATCCTTGATGACATCGCTGCAGAACTTGGATACAACGTTGGAAGCCCTGGAAGAGGTTATGGATTATGTTCTTTTGGAATCCGACCTGAATTCCTCCAACGAATGCTGACGATCTGATGTGGAGTCGCAGCTTGTCTGGCAAAAAGTTGTTACACAATACTTAATATCTTGATTTGTTAGTGCAAACCGATCAGAAATTTACGTGAGATTCCTTTAGGACTACATATCTCAAACTCCAAACCCACACGGACTAAATCCACTGAGCTTCTTTTTAAAATAAGACAACCGGACGAGTTTAGTATTAAAGGTGGTAAGTATCGATTTGAAATTCCTGGGTTTGGTCGCTGATATGGACCAATCAGACTGCTAACAAAAGGTTTTAAGCCTTCACACAGAATAGCAGATAAGATCTTGTACGCGACTTATTCCTCTATAGTTGGCGCAGTTTACAGCGTCTGCTTTCTTGAGGATAGGGCAAACAATGCTGTGATTCTATACATCGGGCATACTTTCGTTTATTTTGCAAATGAGTTGATGCTTACTAAGTCGTCTTCCACTGGTTTAAAAAGCTCGGTAGTCAGGCCGTCAGCTCCAGCAGCTTTATTGGATTTCAGCTTAGATATCGCTATCTTAATTTCACCCAGTTCGGGTGGACGGATATGTTGGTTATCATCATCCAGATTGAATGGTTCATTCTGCCTAACAGAGGAATTTTGGTCGTCGTCGCCATTATACAGTCTGCAGAAGTGATATTTCCATATTCTAAACATCGACTGCAATTCTACTAAGTTACCTTGTTCGACCCTCCAGGCTTCGATTCTGGCTTTGTGGCCTTGACATGTTCTTTTTACCTTCTGGTAAAACTTCCGAACCTCATTCCTGCAATATCTTCTCTAAATTTCCTCAATCGTGCGCTTCTCATGCTCCTTTTTTTTCCTTCTGAGAAGCCAGTGTTCATTCCTTCCCTTCTGCTCGTAGAGCTCGCGAGCACCTCTGGTCGTTCTATGCAGCGCCGCTTTATCATCTGTTTTATTGCATTTACTTGACGGTATTCTTCGTCGAACCAGGGGTTTCATTGTGGGGGTCGAGAGAAACCCAGCACATCAGATGCGGCATTCCTGATGGCTTTTTGGCAATGTAGCCACTGGTCTTCAGTACTTGATGCTGGCGGTATAGAGCTCCTTGAGATCAAGGGACATTCGATCAGAAAAGGCTCTGGCGATCTCTTGCGATTGTAGTTTTCTGACTACAAACTCCCTCACAGTATTTTCTTGTATGCGCGCTAAAGCAGCATTACGACTTAGGTAAACCTTGTAACTAGCTCGTGGAAATATGGATCACGCAAGCATCTTAAATGGCCGTAACACTATTCCTAGTAATTCAGACTACATTAACGTGAAGTATAAAACCAGGAATCCAAGCAGAAGTAATCGGGGAAAAATTTTAAACGAATTTGCGGCAGAGATTTAAACAAACGGATCCAAGACAGCGTCTGGAATAGGTGCGGAAGTTTATTCCAGTGCACTGGAAATTTGTATCACCACTCTACTGCCGGACCACTGTAGTGTATTTCAAGCAAGTCATAGTAGTCCGTCAAGCCACTACTTGACTTTCGATTCACTCGATAAAGTGCAGCGTTATTGTTCTCTACATAAATAGTCAAACTGCGATAAAAGCATTGGAATCCCCAATAATTCGATCCAAGTTGGTAAAGCAATGCCGCGGGTCTCTTAACGAGATCGCTATCAGAGTCGACGTTTCCCTGTGCTGGGTTCCAGGCGACAGTTACATATATTTCACACAATTGCAAAACGGTCGAGCTAGCTAAGATGCGTGCAGACCGCAACCTCCCTGACAATAGGAGGAAACTGTCAGCACCTATTTAATCGATAAAATTCCAATTGAATACCGCAGCCATAAAAATGGCTAACAGTACAGGTGGAACAATAACAGCATATGCCTCCCTTCTAAACAAATCTGTCCAGAGTTGGATTGTAGGAAAACTAGCAGACTTATAATCCCCAATAGGATAAGTCTGAAAAAGATAGTTGGCGCCCTCACAGGGCACTGTCTGATGAGCAGACATGCCCGAAGGCTTGGTGCTCCCTTCAATGATTTCTGTAGAAGCTTATATATTTATACTCCCTTACAATTTGTATTTATTCCCTTTGGCAAGTTCATTCTTCGTTTCGTAAGTACCTTTCCACCGCCGTTTCCAAAAATCATAATGTTATCGTTTTCTAAATTAACACACGCATACATATATTCCATAGTTTGCAGTAGGTTTCAGCTCGGTTCATCGCTCGCTGCATTTCTTCTACATTTTCAGTTAGAAACACAGTAACATCCCCAAATTTAAGAGCTGGTATGGAGGCTCCTTCAAGCTCGATTCCTCCTCCTATTGCATCTGATGTCGTTTAAATATACAATGAAAAGTAAAGTGCTTGAGTTCAACTCCCATTAATATTTCAAATTCTTTTGCTATACATACGCCATGTTCTTCTTACACAATACTTTCACTGCATTTATAATTTGACTTCAAATTCCAATCTTGTACAGCTTATAAGAAAAACTGTTTCAGGCGCTATAGACCTAAAAGCTGCACGGAAGTCCCCGCAGCGTCTACAACACAAGCTGCATCGTACGATCACACGGCGAAACGTATGGTTTCCGTTCATTCTTTTGTATGTCTCCTGAATGCATTTCTTTTCTCATAAGAGTTGGTAGTTGGCATCGACATCCCTTATGGATATTGAAGTGTGGTCCTCTGGGTACCGAGTCTGTGGCCCTTATGCAAAACTGATTAGCCTAATGTTTAAGAGTTTTTTCGTCAAGAGTGCATTTCAATTTCCAATAAATTTGCTTTGATTAGGAACCTATAATTCCACGTTAATACAATTCACTATTTTTACTTGTCGCCATTAAAACCTACCCTGCCGAGGCTAGGGTCGTTAAAATCATTTACATTTTCGTTGCAGCACTGCGCCCACATAATCTTAAACCTGAAAAGTCAAGAGGACCTACTTCGTGCATATGAGCGCTGCCTCTGGTCTACGACAGCTCCGAACTCTACGGAATAACGCATATAAGGCCTGTAGGCGCCGCTTTCGCCTAGATCCAAGGCTGTTTTCCTTAGTGGAAACACGCCTCCATCTCTCGCTTACTGCCACAGCAAGAGCATCTTTCCTGAAACGAAAACGCATAGCTAACTAGATTACTAAATAGTACACCTTAGCCCTCTTACTTTATTGGTACACCAACCTCTTATTACAAATTACAATGCACGTTTAGAAAAATCTACAAAATCACAAAAATAAAACTTACTCTATGCACAAACTTAGCTTAAGTTCGGAAATACAATGCGTCCATGCAAATGCTTGCACTCTTCGTCTTCCTAACCAAACATTATTTAAGCCTAATACAATACAAATTTAGTTTCGCTAGAAACATCGTCTAAGTCTAAAGACATCTCTCAACTAATACCAGGGTACGGGTCTTCGCTTAACGGGACTCGCCTCCTCGATGACTCCGTGCATTGCGATACTGCCTTGCCGTTTTGTTGCCATCAGCGATATGGTATTGTAGGACATTTTTAAATATTTCTGTTTCTGCAGAAGGTGCGGATGAAGTTGCGTTTTTAGGTGGTCATTTAGAATGATTGTCTGAGCCAGTACATCCTGAGAATAAACTTTTCTTGTTGGGATCATATCATATAGCTGTGGTTGTGGTTCTCTGGTATCAATTGGACGCTTGTACTCTCGCTGCTCCAAGGGAACCGCAAATGTCTTGTAGATACGCAGGAGTTCTTCATAGGGCAGTTGGTCAATGTTTGGAATTCTCAAGTGGCGCTGGAAAGCAAGGTGTAGTGAGGAAAATTACTTTGTTTAGCGGAACTTTTTGCGCACTTACTTCGTTCAAAATGGTTGTAATCTCGTGGCGAGATAACAGTTCTCCGTGCGAAGGTTCCATAATCACTATTGTGTTCGACAAGGTAGCATGCAGTTAATTGCTTATTTTTAAGTGGATATTAACGCAATTAATTGCCGTTTATTGATAACACAAACTTTTTGTTGTGGAGTGGGAAAATTTTTCAAACAAATTCGCAGTACATCCCCTCAAACGATACAGAAATGTCAAAAGTGGTGCACTGTGTGGTGGATAACGGAGAATATGTTGCCAGATACGCTTTAGACAGAGAAAATTGAAGTAGAGTTGTTTTAGTTGGAACTGTGAAATTTTTACAGTTCCGAATAGAATATTTTGTCTGATTGGACTGAAATTCTGCTGGCAACTTAGTTCGAAATTGCTAACGTAAAGGTAAACTGCAAACGTAAAGGTGCTCTACACATCAATGTTCCTGCCAGTCGTATTAAAGTCTGTGCTACAGGCGAAATACAAAGCAAAACAAATCTGGTTTTATTTTTGATATAAAATACCATAAAGAGTTGATTACTTTAGTTAAGCTTATTGATTGAGTGGACAACGAGACTCTAGCCCAGAGGATCTTCGAATCCCAGTCAGCAGGTTCCATTCGGAGAGTTCATAGCACCGTTCTTCTACGAAAATGATACAATCCCACACAGTCCCATCATATCATCCATTCTGAGAAAGTTACGAATAGCAATAAAAATTCCAATTGCAACGCATGACACCATCATGATGTCCGTTTTTGAAAACAAATTTCCAATATGTTGGAGAATTTTGGAAAAAAAATTATGACAACTGTCAGAAAAAATGCAATGCATCGCAAGTAGCTCTTGTGCATCATCCCCTTTCGGAGAACGTTTCCGATAAGAGAGCCGAAATGAATAACATGATAAAAAATTCTGTGCTTTTTTACGAATTGCATATTATACAAAAACATCAGAAACTTATCGCTTTACTCGGGCAAAATCTATATATGTATACCTCCAATACGGCTAAATAGAAGAGAAATCGCCACATTCCTAGCAAATTCGATCGTACTCTAAAATGCGGACGCGGCCTTATCCCCCTCTGTGTACGCGCCTTCATTCACATACAGCGGTTCGCCGCTTTGTCACCGGCTGTTTGACATACCAAATGGCATTTCAGACTGTCAAATCTTCGCAGGAAATTTTGGTGTGTGCAACCTAACACTCGATTCCTGTAAATTAAAATAGAAAACTCAAACATTTGTATTTTATTCCTAGTTAATTACATAGCCTAAGTCTAGTTAAGATGTTCAAAAAGTAAGTGCCCGTCTAACCGTTCAAATTTATTTCATAAATCATCGTGTAACCAAAAAATCAATTGTGCACACGTCAACTCGCGTTCTTCCTTGAAAATTCGTTAATTATCCACAAAATCCTTACAGATTTGAAGAAAAAGAAAGTGTTTCATCCATCCAACAACTCAAGTCTTCTGTACAAAAGGGTATACGCACAAAACTGTTGGAAGCCTACCCACAGCTGGAGTCGCACATCGATCAGATTCTTCCGAAGAAGGATTCCTTTAGGATTGCCAAGTGGTAAGGGTTTTGTCGGTCAAAATTTCTTAGAACAGATGTGAATTTCAATCTCTCACTTAGTCACGATCACATTGAGGTCCTACTCAATGGTATAGGGGAGCAGGTGTTCTTTCGCCACCGCGATGGGCAGTGGATGCCAACACTGAAGCTTCTGCACAAATTTCCATTTTTCGTCACAATGCAGCAGGTTGATAAGGGTGCCATTAGATTTGTGTTGAGCGGAGCGAATATTATGTGCCCAGGGTTGACATCGCCAGGGGCGTGTATGACACCGGCTGAGAAGGGCACGGTTGTTGCTATTATGGCTGAGGGAAAGGAACACGCACTGGCTATTGGAATTACCACGTTATCGACAGAAGATATGTAAGTTGAGGTTGATTGCAATAAGAACTTTATAATGGAATTGTCTTCGTTCTAGTGCTAAGGTTAATAAAGGAGTCGGAGTGGAAAACTGTCACTACCTCAACGATGGTCTGTGGAAGATGAAACCGCTTAAGTAGACGATTGCTTGACTAGATTCCTGCATTTCGATGGACTTGTGACAAAATTACATTTAAGCCTCATTTTTCAAAGCGAAACACTTCTTTTGTACGTGTCTCTCCTTAGTTATTGTCTGTGAAGCCATAAAATCGAATTTTTAGCTCAACAAAGCGACGGTAGTTTCTTTAAAGAATCCATGGAGTACTGATAGTTGTAGTTCTGTTGGATGGTTATGCTAATTTCAGATTCTACTTGGTACGGTGCTTCTTTTGGCTAGAGAGACGTTTGTGTACCAAAAATAGAAAAACAAAATACTTTGAGAAATGTATCGTTTTTCAGTGACCAAGTACTGTAAGATCCATAAGGCGATATCGACATGTAAAGCGATCTCCGAATCCACACTGGGAGGGCAATACAACAGAGGGTATAAGTAGGAAGGGATCTCAACAAAGAAACTTGTAAGTTGAGGCACAAGTCCACCTCGAAGTACCGGTCGAGGCCAAGGTCATTGGGTTAACCAACGACAGCTGCAGTTATAAAAGCCAAACTACTAGAAAAAGTTGATCAAATCAGTAGTTCAGCGTTATCTAGCGTAAGTCGGCCTATAAAACAGAGTATCGGAGTGCTTTGATACATTTAAGACTTGGACTACGTTGGGATAAAGCCAAATGGTGGAGGATGGATATAGTGCAGGGTTCACATACCAGTATGTAGTACTTTATGTTTCAGCAGTTTGGCCAAGCGCTGGGAACGTACAGCGTATCATAGCGATAAATCGATTATGTGCACTAAGATCGACTTCTATGTTCCTACGGAGCTGGACCTAGGCAGCTACAATTTGGGGTAGGTAGCTTCAACCAACGAACCTCCAGCCGGTGCGATTGTTAGTCAATTCACTCCAGTTTCGACCCCTGGCCGTCTTCCCACTAGGTCGATGTCGCATGTACCTAGTGATTTGTATCGATATGGCAATCCTGGGTTTTTCCAACATCTTGGAGTTTCCTGACCTAAAACCGCAATGATATACATAAACCAATCAGTTCGTTGACAAAGGGTTTAAAGCATTTATACAATACAGCAGATAAGACCTTGTAGGCGATGTTGAAGAGACTTTTCTTCTATAGTTTGGCACAGTTTAGAGGCTACTTTCAGGTTACATTCGGTTATACTTTACTTTCGTTCGACCAGTTGAATTGTGCTTCGAACAAGATGTCGCGTACACATTGCTGATACCATACATTCACCATTCGGACAGTGAGAGCATTTTTATAAGTAAATACTCATCAGCGAGCAAAGATAACGCATTAACGTTCACTATTGACCCTTCAAAGACTACTAACTGCTACGACAGATGTTCCAAAGAAATTAAAGGATTGCCCACATTTTGGAAACATGATATTTAGGCACTCTAGCTAGGCTGCTAGATAGACACAGCATCAGATAACAAAGATCACAGAGCCAACAGACTGGGGAGGCAAGCTCTGCGTAGAAGGAAGACGCTTAAGCAGCTACCCAGCTCCATGATATCGAACAGTATCGTGACAGATACCGGATTCAGAATTTTTACAAGAAAGTCAAGTAACTAGCTGCAGACTTCAAACCTGGATCATAAGGTCCTCTTCGAAATAATGTAGTAATTCTAGTCACAGACGCGTAGGGGATTCTACGCGTTGTGGAACCCCTCAAAGAGGGGATCTATCTTCTCTACTATGGATACTGGTCGTAAACGAAATTTTAATGAAACTTGAACACAGTGGGGTTTGAGTTGTTGCATATGCGCACGATGTTGGCATACTGGCTGCAGTTTTGTTCCTGCCACCTTCACTGAAATACACAATCCATCCTCCGTACCCTACCAAAAGGGCCAAAACGACGTGAATTAGAAGTTAACCTCCTGAAAACAGTATTCGTCCTCTTCCCTAACAAGAGATGAATACTACCGATCGGACCTTTGAGAGTCAAAAGTACGCCACTCCAAATCTCCGATAAGTCGTGTTATGTATTTGGATTGTATCTACATATGTATATACTCCGAAAGCTGCCTTTGAAAAGAGAAGACATTAGAAAGAATCCAAAAATTTTTGGCAAAAAATGGGGGCCTAGGTTTGCTACACTGGATCCACTGAATATACACAGCCGTCATCAGACTCATTCTATGGTAATGGATGCCGCCTAGTCTGGCGGCTTGCAAAAGGAAAGGTTACATACCTAAGGCTGAGAGCACACCGGATCAGACAAAACGATTTATTGTGACTTATTAGACAACAACGCATTGATTCTTATGACACCAACAGACCAAACAAAAACATAAAACAGGTTTTCTTGACTATGAGCCAAAAGGCTTTTTTTCTGATCCGGTGTGTTTTCAGATCCAAAGATTAGCGTACATAGGCACTACAAGTGCCCTTACAGCCTTTGAACCTTGCACTGATTCCATTAGACTACTCCCCTAGCACTTAAGAAAATTTTAAAAAGTAAAATCCAACATAGACCCTTGCCCATAACGACACTGCTACCTAAAAAAAAATCTGTTGTATCAATAGGGTAGGTGTGGAGTATAAGGGTATGTCTAAACCACCAGTCGTACCGCCTCCCTAATGAAGGATAATACTTCCTTAGCAGCTGAATTCCTCAACTCCGTTGACGAACATATTTTTTTATAGAAAATACGCCTCCTTAATCAATGTAATGCTAGGCATTCACAGAGAATGTGTTCAGAAGATTCGTCATTTTCCGAGCAGAACCTACATTCCGGTTCTGGACACAGATTGATTTTGTTAAGGTGATACCGCAGGCCAGCTTTATAATACTATCCTTGTCTATATTAAGGATTTGCTTGTAGGAATAAGGCGTGATTAAACCAAGAATAAGGCCTGATTGATTGTCGCAGCTTCGAGATATTTTCCCAGTGGCCCAGACAAAGTTTGTGTTCCCAATCGTTAATCAGCGCTATGGTGACAGCCACCCAGTTGACACCACAGTAGGGTTCAGGTCCTATGAACGCAGATTCTGAGCCAGCCATAGCTAGTTAATTTGCAGATTCGTTGCCTGGAATTACTTGATGACCAGGGACCCAACCTATTTTCACCATGTTATGCCTGGCAAAATATTGTAGTGCTTCGTACCAGCTTTAAACTGATATAGAGTCCATTAAATTGGACCCGGTTCTAAAAAGATATATATCCTAGCGTCCTTAATACCTTTACTAGGGTGTATCCTAGCGCAGATCTCAATGGAATGTAATTTAACCTAGAAAACAGAGGGGTTTGAGACTTTGGTGTTGGATCCAAAGACGCCATCTCCAACTCCAGTTTCCATCTTCGATCCGTCTGTGAACCAGACCAAACCTCTAGGTTCCAGTGTGTACTTATATTCTAGCCGCAGCTTAATAGCGTATCTAGTGGCTGTCTTCCTAATAAAGATATGTAGGGGAGAAAGCACAACAACAGCCTCTAATGCTGCCGTAGGGCACCGTGATACTGAGACAGGCAATTCTCTGAGGCTTCTGAAGCTTAGTTGCCGCTGTCCGTTCAAGAAATTTCGGTCACCAAACGATGGCCGCTTGCGTGACAATGGACCTTATAAAGGCCTGTACTGACCCACAAGCCCCCAGTTGCGCGCTCGATGGCAGACTTGATATGAGAATTCCAATTAGGCCATTTGTCAAGGATGACGCCAAGATATTTAACCATTAACTAAAGTGGTGCCTTTGATGGTGATAAGTCCTTGATGTCTATAAACGGCACTGGAAAAAGTCAAGCCATTTGTTTCGTTGAGTTTGAGGTTGAGTCGACAAGTCGATCGCGATAACACCTAACCTGACAGCACTAGCCACTTGGCTAAAAGTGGGACATCAGGTGTAGGTCCTGCCTTCACCTTCTTGGCAGCCGATACTGGCAGCGGCTGATCCTCAGATCTAACACGCTTGGCTTCCCTCTGAATGGAAGGGAGGGAAAGGGCAGCTCTGGCAAAAGTGAGAGCACTTTCTCTACTTTTGCCTATTCCTAAAGCATATTTTAACCTCCTTTCCATCTTCCCATCCCTTAGCATCTTCCCAATGGATGAGCACCCGGATTTCTCCAACAACAAGTGTGTAAACATCAGAATCAGAAGTGGCTGATTCCACGTCCTCACCTCTGACACCATCGGAAGATACAAATGGGGCCCGTATGGCAAAACCTTCTGAAGTCTGAGAAGTTGTGACCAATACGGAGTTGGCCATCGAGAGCTCTACAGCACCTCAGGATACAACTGATTTGAGATGCATCAGCCTCATTGTTTTAAGTGATTCTTAAAAATGTTGGATCCAAGAGTCTCCGGGAAAGGAGGTTGTGCAAGACAGAGCCCGGTATGCCATAGGAAAGCTGTATTGAAACCGAAGCTCACCAGATATTCTGAGTCCTCATACTAGCGACTAAGAAACCTTTAAGGCATGCATCCATCGGCGTACGCTGTTCCACTTTGGATTAAGTATTTGATAATGCGGTTTTCTTCTCACGTTGTCCGGCTCTCATGCTGTTTCTGCAACCAGCCATTCGGGACGACCCAAGAGGCACACAGCACGACAAGGCAAATCCTTGCGCTTAGAAAACACACTTAGCACGCTTCAGCAGGGATATTCGAACAGCTGTAATAGACCATCATGTAGCAAGGCTGGGACTAGCCCATAACGACGTCTAGGAACTGCAGGGACAAAGAGAAAATAGAATCCATTTGTCACTTGGTATTTGATTGACCAGAACACATACCAGAACAGACCAGAAGGAAAGACACTCTTGGAAGCTATTGGGAAGATCTACATAAAAAAAAACATTGCGCTGAACAAAGTGCTGAGATTCATACCGACATCTGAGTGATTGATTTCAGCAGTCAAAGACAGAAATTATCTTTGCAGTGGTCTTATAATTGGGCACAATGGACTCATTGCCAGTCTTAGTGTCATTTCAATAAGGGCACCCAATTATCTAACCTTAGCTAGCACTCTTCATAGGAATCCTTACCAGCTAAAATCTCTTGGCGGCCCACTTAAAAAGAATGTAATTAAGTAGCTAGGAACGCATATGTAACCACTGGATAGGCCGTGACGATACAGATGCAGAAGGAAATAGGTACAGTTAATGTCCTATGCGGATGACCTAGTCTATGCAAAATTAACGAAAAGAAAGAAAGGAAAGCGAGCCCTGGGCCCAGGTTCACTCCAGTAAGTATGTACATATATGTATATGCATGTGGCTTGTTTGAAAGGATAGGCTTACAAAGTTTGGCTTGGATGATTCTTTTGTGAAATTCGTGTGAGTCATGCATGACTATACAGGAGTCACTTGTACATTTACTTTAATTCACGGAATCCTTATTAGTCACTCTGTCAATCAAATGATCATTATGTACCTATTTAACTTTAAAAAGTGAACGCCCTTCGCTGGAAAATGAACTCAATTTCATGACGAGTTCCACGACTTTAATAACTCACCCCCAACAATGAACAGACTTCCCATGAAGACACAACCATCTAAAATAGGAAGTCCCTACTGCCGGCAGCATCGTGTCTGTCCTCGTGTCTTCAACAGTTCTTCCCATGCTTCAAAGGTCAACAGCATCACAAACAATACCTAAGTATCTCAGCTCTTAACCACTCCCACCCTATTAACAAAACAAAAAAAAAATTAAAAAAAAAAAAAAAAAAATTACGTAGGATAACACACAGAACCTTCATCACATCATTGTCAACATCCAAGTCGTCTACAACAGTCCTACTCCTACCCCCAACTAACATGGAGTGCATTCTTTCTTCCATTGTCATTCTCAGATTTAATAATTTTGCCCCCTTTATGTACACACAATGGCATGGAAGACCGCCACCAAAAAAACAAAAAGGACACAACCGCACAAAAAACAACAGAAACTTGTAAAAGGAGATGTAATTTAAGTGACGACAAAGACGACGACAATGCTCCAAGCCTAGACGTAAGGATAACAAACAATTTTGCGCGGACAAGAATCGCTGAAAAAAAAACACAACACCCTCCCCCCCACTAGCTTTATAAAAACAAAACTTCTTCTCTGATTTTAATAACCGAAATCGATTTTACTACGACCACCTGTTGGAGATCATGTACACCCCTCTGGCCCGTAGATGTGGTGTGTATGACTCCTTCCAGTCATACGTCAAACGTAAAACTTGGGCCGATAGCCCCGGTGACGCCTATGACACTTTGTGAAAATGGGGATAGCAGGGGGTGGTGTATAACATTCACGGAGTGTGCCTCTCCCTCATGAATGGCACATTCGAATGAGTCAGAGCCAAGCGGAGGAACGTAAACAAATCTCTGGTATGTTTTGATACGAACTACGTCCCGGGCTATCTAGTCGCAAGGGTGGTTTCTCGAAACACGTGCCACAACACGAGGCTCTCCTATATACTCGTACAACCAAACGCCATCCATCCCCAACCCCACGTTGGCGAGGTAACCACCACCACGGACCACATGTTACAAATCGCCCTCCAAAGATCCAATCCAATATGGCCGCTACAACGCTTGACAGTTCCCGTATCGATTTTTCCAGGACATGCGCATCGACGCGCTGACATTTTGGAATGTCAGAGGAAAAAGGGAAAACCCGTTTGTTGTCGACACAAACGGCTACAACGACGACAACGACGAAGGCTGCCTGTCGAAACCCTCTGCAAACGGGCATATACAGTTAATTTCTCTAACAATATGGCCGTGGTCGGTAGTAGTCGCTCGGAAAAATTCTGAAAAAATTTCCGTTTTTTTAATTTTTCGCCAGGAAATTGTTCCTTTTTCGGTTTTTTGTTTGGTTTTCGGTTCCACCGTGTATACAATCGTTTGGGTGAAGTGAAATAAGTGTGTTATCCTGTGAAAATATATCCTTCCATAGTGCATAGAAACGGAATACACAAAAACATTAGCGAAACAAGAGAAAAGAAATAAAAAAAAAAAAAAAAGACTTTACACAAAATTTGGTAAGTTATCAGTAAAATCCTTTTCTATTCCTGCGGCAGGACATTTTTGCCTGGCCCTGCGGAAGTAATGCGTCATTCGATTTGGCTTTTGCGATGCTAACCTCCATTGTGCCAATAAATGTCGTAAAATTTATCGCCAATGGCTGGGGTTGATGATGATGATGAATCAGATCCCAAACAGGCACAGTAGCAGTATCCTTGCAACCTAACACAATGTTGTTGATTAACTATCGATTTGTCGTTCCCACTGTGCGACCTCACCGCCTCCGGGGAGGTGGCCTTATGGTTGGGGATTTCAGAAGAAACAAATGATTATCTACTTTGATCTTTCGAAAAATGTGTTGCATTCTACTAACCATGTAGACAGAGACAGAGAGAATGCATACTTAAATCCTTTTGCACCTCATTCGTGTGTGTTTGTATGTGTACAGTACACTTCAAGGAGTCAAGTGGCATTTCGCTTTTGGAGGACGCTATTCACTATCACCACCTCTATTGAGGATAGATCCCGTGCCACAGAAATAGCGTATAGTTTTAGGGTTTTATTTTAGCGCCATATGTTACCCTATACATATGTATGTATTCTGGGTGCCAGGACACATTATCTAAGCCTTCATGCTTATTTCACAGTTAGTTTCACACTTAGTTTTGTTGTTCCAAGGGTTATCTCTTGGGGCATATGTATGTCCTCGATTCCGGTTTATCCTTTTTTCCTTGCGCCCGTGTCGGTGGGTTTTTGTCATGTCCTCTCCTATTTTAAGGACATCAGTGAAATGTGGTAATTAAAAATATTCACCCACCCACGTAATGCGTGTTTTGAGCCTGCTACTGGAAAGTCAGCCTGCTTTTGTGTAATTAATCCTTTCTTTTTTTTCTCATTTTTTATTATTATTTTTCTCTAAAATAAATCCTTGTCAAGGATGTTGGTGGAGAAATGAAAAAAAAAAAACAAAAAAGAAGGAATATAGGTGGTAACTTCCAAGGATGGGACACATAAATTGAAAACGAGGCAGGCGGTGCGGCAGAGACTCGCAAAGAAAGGACGAATGAGATGTACTTATTTGCGGTTTGTTGATTTGTGAATGTGGTTTGGAGAAACGGATGTGGAAGGACACGATGGTGCTGTTTTTTTTTTTTCTTTAAATTTTCATTTTTTTACATCTCTTGTCCCTAAGGGTAGGGTGGTGCGGCAGTTTGATCCTCTTAAATTCTTTGACTTTGGCTAAGGGAAATGTAATTGCTTCATTTTTAAAGAAGAAACAGTAAGGATAAGGATTATTTGCAGGGCCTCCTTAAGCGCATTAAAGGAGCAATTGGACTCGTAGGAGGGTTTCGTAATCTTTTATGAAGTCTTTGAAGAATGTGGTCAGGAATTATTTTGATAGTCCTTTCGTTTTGGGAATATTCAATTATTTCTTATTGTTACGCAAAAATGGTTTCTTCCTTTTTAGTTGTTTTTGTTGTCGTTTCAACATAATCACCCACACCAGCACACACACAGACAAAGACACACTTTCGATAACGACAAACACGTTTTATTCAACTGTCACGCAAGGACTTAAGCACTATAGTTTCCGTGGTTGATAGCCCATTCCCCACTACTGACTTGGCGTATTCGAAGGATATTAATGTCCTCGGAAAGGTTTCCTTCCAATTTTTTTTGGGCACTAAATGAATGTTGCATGGCGCCAAGTCTGCTTTGTATGAATGTATGTATATTGATAGAATGGTTGGATTCGTACTTTCAATTGGCATGCGAAGTGTGTCATATTGCAAGGAAGCAATTTTCTTTGCCCCTGTGGTCTTTAAGTTTTTGTGTCCTAAATTTGAAGGCGTCGCGATGAACATGATGCAGTAGTTAAATAATGAATGGTTTTATGTTTATGGAACACAATAATGCTTGTAACTAAAAGCTATGTATGTATGTCGGGAGTAATTACGACTTGGCGACACGTTTCACAATGCTCTGATGGTTTTATTGTGATACCATGCAACGACTCTCTTAGCGCCTATTTTTAATGGTTATTATGGCATAGTAACTATTAGATAAGGCAATTCTTAAGTCTTAGAAACGCTCTATTTTCGAAACATTTGATAATGGTCAAATTTGTTTATACCCGCTTCACGCTTTCACCCAATTCAAAAGGAATTACCTACCGCTTAGAGGATCAATTATTTAAGAAAAGAAAGTGATACAATCATGGCGGACATTGTACAAAATTTTAGAATCGAGTGAGAAGTTTAAAAAAATTTTGTTTTAAGCGAACTAAGGAGCATCTCTGCAGTGAATGAAAGCATTGTAGAGTCCGGAAGCATACATAAATTGAACAATTGAAAAAGCTTTATGGGTCTTATATGGCATCTCATTGGTTGACCTCGAAAGGGCCTTGCTTAATAATTACTGGCCCACAACCATTCAACATACGCGATGATAGCCAAAACTTCCGTCCACCTGACCAAAGGGAAGTGAGGATAGCAATATCCAGCTTAAATCCAACAAGGCTGCTGGATCTGACCGCTTACTAGCCGATCTGTTCAAAGCAGTTGGAAATGACCTGGTAGAGAGCATACATCAACTCATTTCTAAAATTTGGTCAGATGAATGTATGCCTGATGAATGGCACCTCAGCACCGTTTGCCCGATCCACAATAAAGGAGAACCCCTCAATTGCGTCAATTACAGAGGCATCAGTCTCCTCAACATCACGTACAAGATCCTATCTGTCATATGGGGTGAATGTCTGAAACCCTTCGTCAACAACCTGAATGTGCCCTATCAGTCTGGTTTTAGACCAGGAAAGTTCACAATCGGTCAAATCTTCACACTTCGATAGATTCTGGAAAAAACTCAGGACATCCAAATCGATACCCACTATATTTTAATCGATTTTAAGGCTGCATATGACAGCATCTGTAGAGACGAGCTATACAGAGCCATGTCTAGTTTTGGCATACCTGCCATTGTGCAGGCTGCTCCATCAAGGTCGGTAACGACCAAAACCAAGTATATACTGTCAACTAGAAGGAACACACAACAACGACGAATTGGACAGAACGTCACAATCGACAGCTATAACTTTGAGGTAGTAAGGGACTTCGTCTACCTCGGTTCTGCTATCAATTATGACAATAACACCTCAGCAGAAATAAAAGGAAGAATAACTCTTGCCAACCGCTGTTTCTTTGGGCTGAGAAGGCAATTGAGTAGTAAGGCCCTATTCCGAACAACTAAAGAGACTCTATATAAGATCATCCCAGTCCTTCTTTATGGCGCGGAATCATGGACTTTATCGAAAGCGGATGAAGTTATCCTCGGTCGTTTTGAGAGAAAAATTCTTCGTAAAATATTCGCACCCGTTTGTGTTGGCGGGCTTTGGAGGAGAAGATTCAACGACGAACTATATGAGCTGTACAGCGACATCGACAAAAAATTGCGCATCAGTCGTTTGAGATGGCTAGGACATGTAGAGCGAATAGAAACCAGTGCTCCGGCCCGAAGAGTCGTCGAATCAAACCCGGAAGTATGTATGTAGAAGGGGATCTGAACAAACTTGGAGTGCGCAACTGGAGGCAGTTAGCTACGGACCGAGCTAACTGGAGAGGCTTGTTAGTTGAGGCCCAGGTTCAACCCGAACTATAGCGCCACCTAAGTAAGTGAGTAAGTAAGACCGTAGTACCAGCGGGAACAATTTGGGTATGTCACCATTTAAATGTCCGTAGAAATAGCCTTTGCATATTCAGTACCAACTGCGTCTGTACTATACTATACTATTCTCGCTCTTCTCCTTGAAATTTTTGGTTTGGGTAGCGAAATCTATGGTTGCTTTCTGCACCTCTTTCACTTTGTTCTTTCATCTGAGCTCGTGTTTTTAGTCACTCCTATTCTACTTGTGGAGCTGATGAGCGTCCTTTTTGCAGCGCAACTTTATAGGCAGCCATTTTGTTTGCGTTTGCCGGTGGGAAACCTAGCACATTAGTTGCGGATGTGGCCTGTGGGAAACCTAGCACATTCGATGATGGGTTACTGGACTGCTACGCTTGTTACTGCCGCTAAGGAACTTCTCGAGACCTCAAGGCAAAAGTTCTTGCATAGGTTCTTGCGCTCGGTTCCGATATCAGTCCTGCGGCATATTAGTTTTTCACAGTGTGCTTCTGTTCACAACATTACTGGATATTTGCCTTTCCTGCAACAAGTTAATGCTCTGAGTTGATGTTTGAACCTCTGAACTTTCGAACATCCAATATTGGAGGGAATCCCGTTAACCACGATGTGCTCAATTTAGTTGACTTTAGTTTGATTTGGTAACTTCAAGTTGCCTTGTGGATGTAGAGATCTGGATAATATCCTACTGACAGCTGCAGTTAAAAAATTGACAAAAACTCAGTATTATATTTTCGCTGTACAAAATGTATCGATCTACGCTTGCACAACGTTGGGAAGCATTGCAAAATTACTCCCAAAGTGGCCGCTAAGTTGCCGAAACAGTGCGTATTTCGAAAAGAAATTTCGATCGAAATAATGCACTAACTGCAGCTGGTGTACGCAAGTTTCTGATGAAAGTTCGTGAGACTCAAGTTCGAAAGCTCGAGAACCTCAACAAAGATCCCAGCAACTGAACATCAGACGCACTAGCCTAAGGAGAATTTGACGTAAAGACAACCGATTTTTTTATGGTCCGAAATTGACGATTTGAACTTGGGCGAACTGTGGTTCCAGAAAGACCTACGTGCCACACAAGCCGTCCAACAATCGATTTATGGCAGACTAAGTCCAATAATCGTATAATCAGCTGTTTTGGTGATGCTGCTTCCCCGGCACGAAGATCGCTGCTATCCGAACAATCAAGAGACGATTCAGGCACTCAAGAACAATATTGGTCAAGCTATTCGTGAAATAGGGGCCGGAACGATCGAAAATACACTGAAAAATTGGATGGACAAAACTTGGCCTACTGCCAAACCAGTCGATGTAGTCATTTGAATGAAATAATATTCTATAATTAATCGAAACGTATACCTTTCCCAATAAAGCAAAAATCGCTGTAAAATATTGAACAGAGTTTTTATAGCCTTTTTAAAAAGAAACCAACAGATGGCCCACCCTTTATTATATTCCTATGTCTTACCTAGCGCCAAAGGCGATAACGTGCATGCTATGTCTTCCAATGATTCTACCTCCTTTACGATATTTGTATTGAATTCTCAAAGCTATTGAATTCTACAAAATTTAACTTTGATGCGGATCATCATCGTTCGCTTGCTTCTGTGGCGCAAGCTCAAGACTGTGTCTAAATCTAACTATGGCAACTCTGCTCATGGTAGCGGATATCTGTCTATTCGAACGCATTTCCTGAAAAGCAGTTATATCCACTTTATGACGTTCGAAGATCCCCGCTAATTCGTTAACTGAACAAGGTATGTTCAGAGTATGAGTATTCTATGTGCAGTACCTTATGGCCACAACCCATAGAATCCGTCGACGTCTTTCCGTTGAATATTGACGTCTATGCATTGCCTGAGACAACTATCCCATAAAATCCGTCGCGAAAAAGTCTATTGTCTTTATGGTGGAAAGGTCATTGGTCCATGTTTCAAATGCAGTCACAGTCAAAGGAGATCGCTATCGGAACTGGAGCATCCTGAATTTGAAGAGGCAAACTAGGAGCATATCTCTAACTGTTGAAGAAATATTTGACACTTAACTTGTTAGTTTCTGGCACTAAATTCATTTACAGAGAAATACATACGCTGTTGGAACTGGCGGTTTTGACAAAATATATCTCTAAAGTCAGGCTAAAGCAAAAACAAGTTGTTCGATAATATTGTATGTCATTAACAAGTATCTTTTTCGAATCAGTTAATTGTTTCCAAAAATCCTTGCAAATATTACCAATATGCGGTATTACTTGACAGTAATCAAGTTCAATTTTCAGCCACCTTCAATGTAGGTACCTGTAAGAGTTATGGTGGTACTTCTGCTGAAGGTCTTGTATAGACATCAAACAATATGTCCATACAAGACATTCTCAATATCCATAAATGACGTTATTATGGTTTGCATTCAATTTGCCATAAAGTTGACTGCAGTGAACGCAAAAGTTAAAATCTATTTCAATGGCAAACAGCGACATTCGTCCTTATTCCAGTAAACAAAGTGACAAACTTTGTTTCAAGACCCTTCTTTTCAGAACTGAACTCTGAACTCTCAGAATAATCTCTAACCAATAACTACAAAAGCACAAATTCTACCCTGATCTGATAAAGAAAATAAATATTCAACGGTTAAGATTCTTACGAGAAGTGTTTCATAAAATTTTGTGTATGCAAATGGATCATTGTTGTAGCACCAAGCACCAAACCACAATATATTCCGGAATTATTTTGGCACCACAAATAGGACTCAAATATTACTTGAGTCTATGGGATACACTATCTTATGCATTTCTTATGAGGTTTGGGAAGTACGACTAGTTATGCACACGTGTGTGTATTTAAATATGTACCTAGTTCAGTCAAATTAGATCGCGTTGAGTGAAATAAATTACAGTGTTTATACATATTTTATGTGAATGCCTTATTTTATATTATCTTCTCTTCGTCCTTGATACACGTAGTTCCGTCCTTGGCCACCAAGTGGTAATTTTCTTAATATTTTGTTAATTGTTTGCTTGAAGTGTTCGCTAATTTCTCTTAACGTTGTCTTATGCTTCAGCTATACGACTTTAAGCACTAAACTGTGCATTAGGTATTATTTATCTTTGAAGGCAATAGGACGGTTTTGCTTGGCTGCAGTTTAGGTAGGTATTTTTTAAAATTGTATAAAAAGTAAATGTGACATCTAGAGACACCGGCTGTGTGGATGCGGTTTTGCTGTAACAGGGAGACTTAGGCTCGTAGATACGACACGTTAGTATTGTTTTTGGAGATTTCAACACTAAATTCAGAAAGAATGACATCTTTGGTAAGACCTGCACGATAAGACCTCCGGAAACTGAATAAAACTCATCGATTAGCACAAAATTCCCACATCTCAACACCGAAAATGCAACTTAGAAGTCGCCAAATTAAAATATCGGCAACCAAATTTCGACTGCAATCGCAACCGACTGCAAGAACCTATGCCATGTTTCCCACTTCCATTTGTAAGAAAAAATGGCAGGAGCTGGTCGTCAGCTCTAAAAGCAGAAAAGAAGAGCCAAAAGCACGTACTCAGATAAAAGAAAAAGGAAAAGGAGAGCAACCCAAGAATTCGCTACCCAAACCAGAGCCATCAAGGAGAAGAGCGGAAATGTCATAGTACAGAACCAATCCGTGCTGAATATGTGACAATACTATTTCTACAGTTTGATAAACGGGAACGATAGCTAAAATCTCATTGTTACCATGACCTTGCCTTATTCAGGAGTACCAAGTAGACGCTATGTAAAACCCTTATCCTCCCGGTTTCAGTCTTCGAGAGGAAAGTTCTACGTTCGATTTATGGTCCTATCTGCGTTAACGATTTATGGAGGAAAAGATGTAACAACGAATTATACTAAATGTACAAAGTTTATGATGGCTAGGTCATGTAGAGAAGATAAATGCTCCAGCCCACAAAATCTGTGATAGATAGGTTACTTCAGGTAAATGGTGTTTTTAAAACCCGGGAACCAGTTTAGATACATGAACCTCATAACTTTGTTCAGTGCAGTATTTTGAAGCGACTGTTGTCCTGGAGAAAGGTTGCTACCCAGCGTTGTGAACAACATCCGGATGTTTTTTAGGAAAGCCAAGCAACTGGCAGCTGACTTCAAGCCCGGAACGCAAGCTCTTCGAAACAGTGAAGGAAACCTAGTCACCGAAGCACAGGGAATAGTAGATGTGTTTAAGCAGCATTTCCAGCATCTACTTAATGGACAGGTAGAGAGAGTGATAGGGCAAGAAGAGAACCCGCATCCAGTCAATGAAGAATCCATACATACTCCTTGTTTTGAAGAGGTCGGCTCAGCTATCAAAAAGCTGAAGAACAACAAGGCTGCCGGCTCTGATGGTGGTGATGTTTTGGTTTGCACCAAATTATCAACCAAGTATGGGTGGATATAGCCATGCCCGATGACTGGACTATCAGCTCTATATGCCTCATCTTCAAGAAAGGCGATCCTATGTCTTGTACGAACTACCGAGGCATATTCCTGCTTAATATCGCAGATAAGGTCCTATCCAACGTAATGTGTGAACGTCTGAAGCCTTTCTGCAGCACACTAATCGGAACGTACCAGTGTGGCTTCCAACCCGGCAGTTCGACGATCGTCAAAATTTTCCCACTAAGGCAGATCCTGGAAAAGACCAACGAATTTCAAGTCGAGACTCACCATCTCTTCATCGACCTTAAAGCCGCATATGATAGCATTCATCGTCTTGAGCTCAACAAGGCGATGGCCGAATCCGGGATCCCGGCTAAACTGATCCAGCTGCTGAACGTACAATTCGGAGACAGTTCCTCTGAACTATTCCATACATGCACCGGAATTTGGCAAGGAGATGCGCTATTATGTGACTTCTTCAAACTTGTGCTGAAACAGATAGTGCGCAGGGCAGGCGTGAACACGGAAGGCACTTTCTTTAACAAATCTGTCCAGCTGCTGGAATACACAGACGACATCGACATCATCGGTCGCTCGCATCGGTGTTAGAGGCTTTTACGGCAATTGAAGAACAGGCAAATCGAGTTGGCCTTGAAGTGAATGAGGACAAAACCAAGTACATGTTAACAACAAACAAAGAAGCATCTGTCCACCGCCTAGGATAAAACGTCACTGTTAGCAACAGTAACTTCAAAGTGGTTAAGGAGTTTACCTACCTCGGAGTAAATATCAAAAATTTGATGCTGCCAGTTCTACTGTATGGAGCCGAGTGTTGGACGATAAGCAGGAAAGCAAAGCAGATGTTGAACACTTTTGAAAGAAAAATTCTTCGTCGGATATTCGGTCCCGTATGCGAGGACGACGAATGGAAGAGAAGATGCACAGCGAACGCTATGAGCTGTACCAAGATGTGGATGTAGTCCAAAAAGCCAAAACACGTCGACTACACTGGCTCAGCCACATCGAGCGAATGGACAATAATGCTCCAGCAAAGAGGATCTTCGAATCACAGCCACCAGGTTCGAGACGACAAGGAAGACCGAAGCTCCGTTTTAAGGATCAAACTATCGCGAATGCCAGAGCACTTGGTCTAGACAACTGGAAGCAGCGTGCCCGGGATCGAAGAGAGTTGGAGGCTGCCGTGTCTCAGGCAGAGACTCTTCACAGGTCGGGAGCCCGTTAAGTAAAGTAAGTAACTCGTTGTATGGTAGACCTAGCAGTTTTACATGGATGCCTTATGAGCAAAGTCCCTATTTAAGATTAATGGAAATCATGTTTTGAAAACTTTCCATAACGACATGTAATCTAGCTGATACCATCTCTTATTAACCCTTATATTCATGTATATTCTTTTACAGAATGGGTGCCATGTCTCAAGTGGTTAGTGCGTTGGACTACGGAGCGAGGTGTTCGATATTCAATCCCCAGAAAACACCTAAACACTGCCCCACCTCTCGCGAGCCTCTGACGAATACCCGAGAGTATAAGTGTTATAAAAAAGCTTCTCAAATAAAAAATTGCCCTTCAGACACTGTATTAAGTAGTAAGACCCTTTAATACAGGCGGGTAAGAGTGTGGTTCGGCTCACTAACGGAGGGCTCTTTAAAACAGCAACCTCCATTCTTAGGGAATCACTTCCCGATATCCCTGACGAATCGGATAAAGCCTTTGGTACCTTCGACTTGGATACACCGTACGACGTAATATACCCTGGAGGATTGACAAAAGAAGGCAGTTTCTCTAGAAAATGAGATTGCAATATATACAGATGGTTTTAAAACCAGTGAGGGCACGAGGTCAAGTATATACTCCAGTGGTATAAACCTACAGGTGGCTCTGAAACTTCCGGGCAAATATAGGAGTAGGCTAAACACATTGGAAAATATTTCTTTGATAACCTAGAGTAAATTGGGTCTGGTTCCAAGAAGATTAATGAGATTTGAAGATTTTAAAATTTTCTTGGGATATGAAATGCATGTGAGAAAATCTCTAGGGATCACAAAGGACCCAGTATGGTGGCTCGTGTCTTATAATAAACTCATAACCCTACACTACCTAACCTACATCGAATATTACTGACATTACATTCAGTGAATCGTTAATCTTTTTTGTTGACGTTGTTCTGGATATCCACATACATACGTGTAAATATTTCCGATCTAGATATGTACACATACATATGTATGTAGTCATCCTCCTCTATGTTATTTCCCCAAAATTTCTCGTTCCAAAATATTTTTTGAGTGACTTGCATTGGTCGCAACGTGATGGTTGACAATTAATAGATCAGAAGAACACGATGCATGTACATAGCAATACAACCACATCCATAAATGTCCTTGCTGAAAATCGACAGAATTTCATTACCAGTCCAGAGAAACTATTCACCACATCTCACGCATTTATTATTGACCCCGTGATTCATTAGCCTAGATAGGTAGGCTGAAGGACAATGGAGCTTGCATTGTATAGACGAAAATGAACCTGGTTGTGCATCGCAAACAAAAGCATGACATTGACATGCCGTACAAATTAACTTCAAGATTCCCACCACATTAATTAAACTCCTGGAATAAAGGATAGCTGGCATATGGCATTTAAACAACTCAAACCAAATGACTTCCATTAGAGACCATTGAATACAAGGATGGGGGTTGACATTGATTATACACAACTTGAGATTCATCATAATATAAAAGCTTTTTACAGACCTTGACTTAAGGCCAATCACTTTCTAAGACAGGAAGTTATAACTTGGCTGTCATAAAAGCTTAGGTAGGTACTTAAAATTAAATGATTTTTTTTTTATGATGGGTTGGTGGGTTCATGAAATAGACAGGAATCCTTCTCATCACAATCAGGTCTATTATGATGGAGTGTGACTTTTTATGATCTTCTTCGAGGATTTTATTGTTGAAAAGTGTGAAGTTTGTAAAGAAGAGATTTCTCTTTTCAGTTTTCGTTTTAAATTCAATATTGAATTACACCCTTCAGGACTTAGACAAATAAATTGGCTTCTTCCCGAAAACCCATTTAATAAACACTTGACTTCATCATGTGTCTTATCTGACATCGAGTGCAAAGAAAATCCCTACGCCATTCTTCATGCTCGTTCTCAATTTTAATTCAATTTAAATGCAATCACAAAAACGAATCAACATTTATCAGGGTCGTTTGACAGTTTTGATCACACGAACATCTCACCCTACGCTGCCTGGCACTATTGTGCACATCCTCCAAGGATTGGCTCCGCTCTCTAGTCAAGGGCAATTTTCGCTTGAATGCGACAGGGTAAACAGAATGCGGCATTCTTCATATCACCCAGGAGCAAACAAAAACACTCACATACACACGACACGGGAGAATAAAAGAAGAAAAAACAAACTCTTTGCTTTCACGCTATAATACCTCGCACTAAGGCTCTTTAATCCTTAGAACAGAGCCAACATATCGGTACACAACACAGCACAGAGCCAACGACAACGACATTGAGTAAAAGGATATTTTATTTCACTCCCCGAACCGGGTTTTGTGTTTGTTCGGCTGTTGTGTCATATCCTCAAAATCTGAATTCGTTCATAAATACCGGATTAGGTGTAATCAAATGCTTTACGATATTAGACAGACGACAGAAAGGAATACACAAAAGTGTCGGAGGCACGGTAGCACGGAGGCACAGACAATGGCAGAAAACAGAACGACTGACAGCAAGAAAAACTCATTTAAGGTCGAGTGCAAACAACATAATCGGTGGGCGGTTGCTAGCTGGTGTCTGTACGGGTGTAACCAAAAACCTGAAGCTCATTGGAATCATCACCCTCACCCAGTCTGACCGGCCGCCCCATGGGGGTGTATCTCGAAGAGGAATCTTAAGAGCCCTGGAGATGATGGCCAGAGAGGTTATTGACA
Source organism: Xylota sylvarum (assembly GCA_905220385.1). Lineage (NCBI taxonomy): Eukaryota > Metazoa > Arthropoda > Insecta > Diptera > Syrphidae > Xylota > Xylota sylvarum. The sequence goes on from LR999957.1 coordinate 127,820,184, forward strand.
TAGAATCTCAGACTAGTCAATCGGAACTCAATGTAAAGCAATAAATTTTATGGGTAAATATTGCTCAGGATTATCGAGGGATTCCATGGGCATAAACGGGAGTTAGGGGACGCTGTTTGTTTTAATTATTGTCAAAGTCGTCGAGGGATTTGCCAAATTAATGTTTTACTCGCGGACAAATGGTTTGCATTTCATAGAACGACCAAAGAGATTAGTTTAATATTTGTAATGCTTTTATCTGTCAAGGAAGACAGATATGGTTCATGGCTTTTATTGCGGACGTCTTGCACCAATTCGTGGAGTTGGGGTTCGTTCAATTTAAGGGTCGAAAAAATGTTGACTATGCAACGTCGCCGCCGAACTAGTCCGTGGCGACTAAATAATATTAAATTAACGACCAGCATTGTATTGCATTTTGGCAATTCCAGAAGTGTGTATGGGCAGTAGTCATAAAAAAAGTAGTAAATTAAGTTGATGATCCTTGCTTGTCGGAAATGGTACTCACATATATCAATAAATTTAATTGCGGCGTTATATTTAGTCGGTAGATATGTGTATAGACTTGTATTTAGTGACTTTTCGTCACCCGATTTTGGTGCCAAAAGGTTTTTTTGAGAACTGAGTAAGATTAGGTTCCACAGAATACAGCAGTATAGATGCTGCATGAAAGGCCAATCAATTCTGCATAGCCAAAATAGTAGCGCGGTCACGTTTCCATTTCTTATTATAAAGGTAGGTTAAACTTCAAGCTGGAATTAGTGTGCTACGAGCTTCTCTAGTATACATACACAGTAAAACAATTCTTACAAGGAATTTAAAAGGCTGCCATACGCCACACGACGTTCTGTTTACGAAAAGAGTGGATTATAATGGTTCATTACAGTGAAATAACAATCAATACGGACGCTTTTCAATCTAGTTAAGACACTAAGATTGAAGCAATATTAAACGAAAACAACGCCATCTAGTTGTACATTCATACTTAAGGTACACTCAAGGCGCTATAGTCTGTACGATGGTAATATTTCCTTGACGGATCGAGAAAGCTTAGACGTCACAGATCCTAATTTTCCTAAAGATCCTATAAATTCCTAAAAACAATATCTCAGGTGAGACTTTGACATATAGGCTGAAGCCGCTTTGACTGTAACATTCAAATTGACATTCAAAAGTCTACCGGCAAAACAGAAGGCTCTTTCTACTGTGGATCGTAATAGTGAAATCAAAACTTTACACATAGTCATCTCAACTGCTGATGGGACATGTATTCTGGAAATCGCCACCTCAATTGAAGACTCAAAAAATTTCACCTGAAATGAAATGTCGCTCATCATAAGCAGGTAGATGATCGAATGATGGACTTTTTTTTTTGTCAGGTTGGGAAACACTCCACTGGAGCACTCAGACGCATCTGTTCCATTGTACTACCAGACACGCATATTTTACTGAAATTTTTTCGTCTTTCAGAGGAAGCTAAGAAGGCATTTCAGAGATCTTTCGTATCAGCACGAAAGATCTGCTACCCGATCCGACCAAAGGCAGGACAAAAACAAAGCGTTGTCATCGTTGACAACCACAGTACTGTCTCTTAACCATAGTACAGTAAGATGCTTGGCAAAAGGAAAGTGTCACGCAAGAACTGCAAAGTCTTTATAGCTAAGAGATAATATTCAGGATAATTCGTTCAGTCTGCCTGCATACCTTACCTATTAAAATGATAAAGTTCCAATTGTCTGGTTGGCAAATATGCCAAAAGACCGGGTGCTTCCTTCAACGATTTTTGTAAAAGCTGTAGAAACGAGGAAGATAAAAATACCATGATCCATCTTCTGCATACCTCTACTGCCCTATCGGCTTTGAGAAGGAAAACCCTTGGCGAATACTTCTACGAAGATCTTAACCATCCCGGATCGACTTAAGTAATATCAAAAGTTTTGCGTCTGGATCAAATGGGTTTCATGCCTAAATGGCAAATCATCTTACGACATGGGTTCACGCCGAGACTCTTTGTTCTACCTCTTATCCCAGTTGAGTATTCTAAAGGGTGTTCCATTTAGACCGCCGATTTTGAAATTATAAAATAAACGTAGTATTTATTTGAAAAATTCTTATGTTTTTATTTTAATAAAGAGTGTAGACCTTGAGATTATGTGTGGAACCCAATATCCGATAAATGGCTGCTTCGTGACTGATGGCACTCGTTGTTCTTTTTGATGAAATTTTCGATGGCATTACCGACATACCGGCCCAATTTAATCAATGGCGCGTCGAATCTCGTTTTTCATTTCAGGAATTGTCCTTGGGTTATTGACATTCATCTTTACTTTCAAAAAACCGCAAAGAAAGAAGTCTGATGGCGTCAAAGTTCTCATTTAATGGGACCACTATACGGCGAGTAGGAGCAGTATGGTATGGTGACTGAAAAATCTACGATATTTTCGAACCGTCTTCACAAAAATCTCACCGTTTCACAATTTCTCTGCGTTGTGCGTCCATGTAATTCTCCATGACTAAAGCTTAATGTTTACACATGACAGCTGAACAACAACGCTGTACGACCGATAGAAAAAAAAAAAAAATGGCGCTAAATTCAAAATAGACGGTCCTAATTGGACATAGGTTCTAGGTCTGGTTTTGGTAATCCGCTTTTTCTTTTGTGGTATCACAATGGATCATCTTTTTGGTCTAAGCCTGAATGTCTCAACGCATACTTGGGCACGTCATTATCATCATCATGTCTTGTAACCCAGGTTGGGGCATAGAGCGCCAACAAATCTTCTCCATCCTTCACGATCTGCAGCAATATATTTCAACCGTGACCACGTTTTCCTCTAAGAGTCGGCTTCTGCTAAGACTATTGAATTGAAACAACGATATCTTTAGGATGTAGTACAAACATCGATTTACAAAATCCTGCAATTTTCTCGAGATGAAAGTTTTCAAGTTTCGTAGGCATATAATATCACGGATTTGAATCTCAACTTAGTGCGTAAGGAGATACAATACTTCCGAGGTAATTAAACTGTTCGACCTCATCAATTGGCGTCTCCTGTAGAATAATACGTCGTGTATCCTTATACCGATCGACTCTCCTTTCACCTGCAGTTATTGACACATCCCGCTAGGCCAGCTAATGTTACTTGCCAGGAGACATATATCATCGGTATAGTCTAAATGGCTATGCTTTTCAAAAGGTTTCCACTGAATGCCTTGGCTTTTCCACATAGTCCAGACACCTTGCGTTCTTGTAGGACACCATTATAATAGCAACGATTTTCACAGGAATTCCTTTTCAAAGAAGTGAACTCGATATGTTTTCTCTGTTAACCCGGTCAAATGCCTTCTCAAAATCCATGAACATGAGGTAAAGCGGTGACTAAAACTCGGCAGACTGCTCGAGAATGATACACAGGACGTTGATATGGTCAGCTGCGAAAGCCCTCTTGATGCCTCTTGAGTGTATATTCGACTTTTATCTTTATCCGCTCTAGAATAATAGTTGTCATTAGTTTTGGAAAAACTTACAAAACGGAAATACCATAGAAATACCAGGTTTTGCAGTTCTTGAAGTATTTTAACAATAACTTCGCCCTTCTAGTTTCTGGGATAGGTTTAATTTTTTAAAACTATTTGTATCAACGGAAGTAGAATAATAGCCATTGTGGCGGGATTTGCTTTCAGGAAGTTAGCTGGTATGATATCAAATTCAGCTGCTTTGTTGTTTTTGAAAAGATTGTTCGCAGTTTGAATTTCTGTTGCTTATGGAGGATCGGCAGTGCACAAAAGTGATATTTCCATCTGCGTATCTGATGCTCAACTGATACCAGTAGTGTACCATCCGCATCTAGTACAGAATAATTGGTGTTGCTTTTTTTGCCGACAACTTTTTTGGATATTCTATACAATTCTCTGGTTCTCCCATTGTTGCAGTTTTCTGCATTTCCTGCGAGACCGTCCAGCCTCCTGTCACGTCTCACACAACGATAAAATGTCTTGTGTGCTATCCGGTACTCGCTTCGGTTCAGTCTTTGACTGACCATCTGTCTCATCATTTATTTTAATCTTCAACGATTTGCGAAGCGCAATCTTATCCCAGGTATCTTGGGATATCCTGGAGTCTCTAACTTTCGACCGTCTGGGCATAGTTTCGCACCCACTTCCCTTAAAACACTTTTTATTTCAGTCCACATCACGTCAGTGGCAGAATTGCCAATTTCATTTCATGACGAAGCATGGGATCATTTAAAGCATTCGTATTGAATTTTGTGCCCTTTGCTGCATCATGTGAATCCCGTTGAAGAGCAGCGATTAGTAACTTGTGACCCTTAAGAACCACGTGATGGTCGATTCCAACGTTGGCATTTCTTACACTGTGTACATCACATATTGACTTCCTCCATCGTTGCTGTCATGATATGATCAAATTGGGTTTCAGATTGACCAGCAGGAGATACCCATATGATTTCGATGCACGTCTTATGTTTAAACACAGTCCCACCCAGTACAAGACGATTTGCATTAAAAAAGTCAACTAGCATATAACCATTTCCGTTGTGTGACTCCAAACCATTTTTTACCATAACGCGTTCCAGAACATAATTGTCTGATTCTACTTGGGCTTTGAGGTCGCCAATGACGATTATGATATCGGATATCGGGACACTGATGTAAACTGAGTTAGGATGAGTATAGAACACGGTTTTGTGTTCCTCGGTCGCTTCATTTGTAGAGGCGCAGCACTGTATGATTGTGATGTTGCGAATTTTTAACCGAAACCTTGCTGTAACTACTCTCGCAGAAATAGGGTCACAGGAGATAAGACTGTGCCTTGTTTCTTTGTTAAGTATAATTCCGACACCAGACAACCTTTGGCCTCCCTTTCTTTCATCCTCACCAGAATACAGCATTCTCGTTTGCCCCGTGTCGCATCTATATTCGGATGTTCCTCTCCATTTAGTATCACTTATTCCCAGGATATTGATCTTATGACGAAGCATTTCGCGCTCTACCTGGTCGTATCTTCCCTCGCCGTGCAAGGAGTGAACGTACAATTTGCGTACGTATGCTGTAGCCAAAAGCATCCTTTGCATTTCTTCTATTTGTTGACGATTGATTTATTGTTATGGCATCTTGATTGACGATGGTACATGAAAAATGCCGCACCCTTAAATCCGATGTGCGGTTAACTACATCAAAAGCAGTAGAAGGACTCTCCTTAAAAGGGATACCTCCTTGGGCACGTGTTAAACTTTTAACGATACGTGTTGGCGTCAGAGTAATCTATACGTAAAAATATATTTCAGCCTCTCCCTAGCCTTGTGTTTTCAGGACTATCGGACCATTTAAACTATCATCTCTATGAATACGCTTGAATTAAACTTTAATTCAAATATAATCTTTATATTTTTTGTGTGAAAGTAAATCATTAAATCATAAACCTTAACTATGCATCTGATTCATATATTGCCACTCAGTGTAGCATGAGGTCTTATTGTAAACATTCATTCCGCCCTAATCGCATCCGCTTAACGACCATAATTTTTCTGTGTTGGATAATGTTCTGTACTTGGAGCTGTATACCACAAGATTCAACTATCCAACGCTAAAACTTTTCGCAACTTTCGTTCTTCTTTGGTTCCTACACTATCTTAATGCATCAAATGTAATTACCACAAACTATGCCTCAAAAGACTGAATTCCTCGTATCCAAAACCGGAACACTTAATGCTTCTTCCCGAATCACTTAAATAGTTGGAATTACATCATCCCCACCACAAAAATTCCGCTGGCAAAAGTTGTTTCCCTCTTTTTTTTCAATTTGAAATCCCCACGAGAGATTATCCACTCAAGCATGAGTTCTACCAGCTCTAACTCCATCCTCGGGCTAATTACCAAACACCACCATCACCCATAAAATTGTTATTCGATGTCATTGTGCGGTTGCTACTTGGCCTGGAAATTGTTTCATTTCTGATTCCTAGAAGTTCCTCAAAAACAGAAGAAGAAATGAAAAGTTTACCATTTCTCCTCGACGTCTCCCGTGGGAGGAAGGGAGCCGAAGCCCCACAACAGTGCCTATTATTTCCATCTCCATCATCAGCCACTGTCATTCAGCAAGCATTAACTAATCCATGTTTTTTTTTTTTTTTGCTCTCTCCTCCTCCAGAAAATGAACTAATCCTTCGCAAAAGAAAAACAAAGGAGATAACCCAAGTGAAAGGCAACAACACAGTTAAAAAGTAACCAAAAACGGAAAGCCCAGCTTAGGCAGAAGGAAGGAAAAAATAAAATAAAACCCAAACAATATGGAGGACTTATTCCTCCTGATAATCAAGGAATCAACTGGGACGAAACATAACACTCTAAAGCAAACAGCACAGATAGCTTATGGTAAGGACGCGTATTTGTACAAAAGGATTGCTTTTATTCTATTGTTGTATTCCCTTAGATAAACTGTATCGTCAGCATGGCATACATCGGGATCCTTCGCACGAGTTGCGCTCGGTTTGCTTCACTGCACTGCAGATGGCGTTGGACACGAAGCGACCTAAATTCATTACAATGGGTCTCAATGGATTACATGTGGGTTTTGCCATGTTCCCTCCGAGACGTGATCTAATTTCATTTTTCATTCCAGAGAATCATCAAGGACGAAAGGTTTTATATAGGCCTCGAGCCAGAAGATGACTCTGTATGGCTACCGGCGCAGCTTCTTCGGGCTACAGCTGGGATAACTCCTGCCACGAATAATGAGGACACAGTGGTGAACGTGCTTCGATTATTTTTAGCGATGGCCTGCTCTCCGACATGTACCCTGAATGGGCGTTTACTCATCGAGATTCTCTCGAGGTGTGGCGAATGCTGGGAGGCAGGCTCAAGGGCTATTCGAGCTGCTTCTCTTGCGGCCGCAAGTCAGTGTCTCCGAACATTCTGCGCTTTTCTGATCGACGAAGCAGAGGAGGTTAAGAAAACCGCTCCAGCCGGACTGATGACTATCTCACAAGCTTCGGCTGTTTATAACGAGGTCATACCGGTTATGCAGTGGCTCTGTAGCCGGCTTATTGAACCTCGTGTTGGCAGTCCGAAAAAGAATGAGGCTTGCGGCTCGCTATACCTTACAGAGTGTATTCTTACGTTGAGCTCCGCTCTCCCGAGGAATGTGCATGCCAATCCACACTTTACTTCGTTCCTATGGCAAAAGTTTTGTCCAACCCTTGCGGCGGCATTAGGTTCACCGGGGAGGGTCAACTTGGACAAGAAGTTTACTTATAAGTGAGTTATAAATAGAATTCTAATTCTAGGTCCTGCTATTAAGATTATCTTCCAGGGATGCGCTTCACTTAATTGAGAATGAGGCTAGAGGCTTTTTCACCGGTCCCGGGTTAGATGGACCTCAGGCAAGATGTGTATATCTCACCGGAATTCAGTTACTTCGCATTGCCGGTGCTCACGGTTCATTGAGGCCGATGTTGGAGGCTCTGTTTCATAGAATGCTATTGTTGCCAGCTCCGCAGAATCGAACTGAGCCACTAAAGTGTGTAAGGGAGATCTTTAAGAGCCCCGAGCGGTTGATAGACCTTGCTGTCATTCTGTACTTTGACAAGAACACAGCGCAGGGATGCAGTGACGAGATGGCACTCTTTAGATTGTATGTTCTGAGTCCTTTTTTCTTAAATCTTTCTAACGATTTCTTTTAGAATGATCGACGCTATGGAGGAGTGTGCTTTTGCAGCTCACACAGGAGCTGGAGTTGAGGCAAGTCTTCAAGCCAGCGTAGAGTGCATGGTGGCACTGCTGGACAGTCTACAGACCCTTTGCTCCGGCGATATCAATGAGAACATGATCAGTGATCAGGTAAGACTGTCTTACTCTTCTCAGTTACTTACTTACTCTTCCGGCATCTTTTGCAGATCGTTGACACGGTGAACAGTCGGCACTCGAACCTTCGTGATGCAGACTATTCGGGACCGCTAACCTATCAGTCCATGGCTCGTCTACCGGCGCCCTATCGCGATGCCATCGCTGAGTTTCGTCAGACTATTTTTGAGACCTCCTCCGGTTCGGAGAGCGATAATGAACATAACGCCGAGAACGATGCTGCTTCGAATGGCTCGGGCGATACAGAAGGACCTGAGGATGACATTCCCTCATCCTCTAGTGACGAAACCTCGTCAAAAATAGAAAATCGTTGGCCATACTCTCATTTAGAGGCACCGGTGCTACCTGTGCGTGGTGATACTGACAACGATCGTCAGCACGCCCGGGACTTTGCGCGAGCCCTTCGAATTGATCTTGTTCCGAAGCTACTTCGTCTAAGATCATGTGTTGAGGTTGATGAATCGATGCAGGAATTTGCGTCGGCGGTGTGTCAGGAGAATAGCATGAACTATTCAGACTTTGAGTATAACTTGACGGCAATCAATGCCGATGGCATATATCTAGCGATCTATTCAGCCCTGCTTCTTAGCCTGCAGCTTACACGTGCCGGGCACTATGACGACTTGGAGAAGGAGATTTTGATTCCAATGTCTGAACAGCAATTCGTCACATCCGTCCAGAATACAGGTGTTTTGGTATATCTATCGACACCGTGGCTATGTGAACTCTATCAGTCGGTGATCGTGTTGAATCCCTTGGAGGCGTTAGAGCGCCATGAACTGGAAGGCACTCGATGCGCTTTAGTAGATATGTTGTGTGATGCAGGAGGTATGGGTGCCACCCAGATGATGTCCGAGTGGCAGAGGCTGCAATCAGTGGTGAAGTATAATGACGAACAGCAGAATGATCGTCGAGAGGCCGCGAAGAAGTTATGTCGCAGATTGTTGACCTGTTGTTGGGATTCAATGGTGATCGTGTTGAGTTCGGGGTTAGGTGATCTCACTGGAACAAGTGCTAGTAAGCTGATGGCATTATCCAAGCGAACCCTGAGGGTAAAGATCAATAAGGCAAACAAAAGTAATGGCGAGGCGTTGTACGCCATGTGCTTGGATGGATTACATTCGGTAAGGTTCATATCCTATGTTAAAGTCCTTCCTGTAAAACAACTTTCATTTCAGGCTGCTACTCTAAGCAACTCGCTGAATCTCCAGCACTTGGCTGGAAAGATACTCAATTTGTTGGCATCAAACGTCTGTCAGACATCTGGCCCTCGGATCTCTGCAAGTCAGGCCATGTCAATGGATGTCGTCCTAACTGGTGGCCTTAACCTGGGCTCCTATAGTCCCGATTGTTGGCACTCAGTCTTTGCCGTGTGTCGGCATGTAAGCCAACTCGAGCATGATATTTTCAGCCTTCAAAATCCTCCGATGACAACTTCACCCGGAACAAGCCGTCGAGATATGGAAACTGGTGAGAAGTTAAATCCTCCGCCAGGAAGCGATAAGCTAAACTTATCCTCGATTCCTATTGATGATGATGAGACTTGGTTAGTTTGCCATCTATTTTCATACTCCCACACATCGTAACTGATCTCTTTACAGCGTTGACGTCTACAGTTTCCTACAGGCTCCCCTACAGAGCCCCAACACCAATGTAACATCAATCCTAAAAGTCTATTCCGGAACCAACGAGACGGTACTCCTTAGTCAGACTGATACCTCAAAGGTACTCTGTGCACTGTCACATCAGGCAGAGAATCTCTTCGGTGATGCCGCGGAGAGGCTCAGTTTACCTTCGTTGTGTCAGTTTTTGAAGAATCTATGTCGAGCTTCAAGGGAACAGCTCTACAAGAACACAGCAACGCGTAAGGGCAGTAGAGTTTGGTGGCCAAGTAAAGGTTGGAAGAAAATTGATTCCCTTCCGATGTCTCTATTGTTGCATAGAGTTGGAGATGTCACTTTAAAGGTGTTCAGGAGTTCTAGGCCGTTGTTGCATATCTTGAAAGTGTGGGCGATTACTGGACCGCATTTAATGGAGGTGAGTGGGGAATTCAATATGAGTTCTTACAGTTTGTAATGGGTTTCCTTTATTTAGGCTGCCTGCCATAAGGATCGTGTCATTTCGAAACGATCCATCGAGTACATCCATGATATTATTACGGCTTTGCTGGTGGAGCAATCGGAATTGCCACATTTTCATTTTAACGAGGCACTGCTGAAGCCATTTGAGAATCTTTTAAGCATGGATACTTGTGATGTTGATGTACAGGTAAGATTTCACTTACTGTATTAATACGTTTATCTAAGATCAAAACCAATCAAGTAGCTTCTTGATTGTTTATTAGTAGAAGTCGCTGGGTTAGATAGTGGTTAGATTTATATACTAAATCTCTTTCCTCCCTTTCCAGGATCAGATCGTCGCCTGCCTGTACGAAATAGTCGAAGCCCATCGGACTGAAATTCGTTCTGGATGGCGTCCGCTCTTCGGAACACTACGTAACGCACGCAGTCGCATGCTGAATATGGGAAACATCATCGACATCTTTCGAGTTTTCCTCGACAGTGATAACACTTTGGTGTTTGCAAATGCCGGTTTGGATTGCATTCTCTGTCTCCTATCATATCTGGAAATCTCCGGTGGCAGCAATAGCACAAACGACGACAACGACAACAATTTCCGCCCAATAGAATTCCTTCACGAGACTCTTCGATTCCTCGAACGCTGCTCGTCGATCCTCGGTTTCATGTACAACATGCCAAAATGTCCGAATTTCCATTCGACCTACAAGATCAAAGGAATCTCCTACACGCACATCATAGACGCTAATATCCCGAATTCCATGGAAAACTTCACCTACTTTGGTAATGACTATTTGCAAACTAAAAACGAACAACACATGATCTCCTATCGATCGTTGCACATTGACAAGGATGCGATCACGAAGATCGATGAGATGGACAAGTCCAGTGGTGTACTTAAGGTTTGGTTCCTCCTCCTCGACGGATTGACAAATTCCCTTATTGTCTGCCCGAATTCACATCAAGCACCGATCTTGCAGACGATCTTCAAACTTTTCAAGAATCTCACTACTAGCCCGGGAATTGATTTTGGTTTCTATTGCATCAATCACCTGTTGATCCCGATGATTCAAGATTGGTTGCGTTACATAAATAAGACTGGAGCCAGCTGGCTGGCAATTGAAAAGAACTTTAAGCATTGCTGTTGTATGACCACCGATCTGGTGGTGGAGTTCATTGAAAAGTCGGAAAAGAAGCTAAGTTCAGCGGCAAAGCCAAAGGTCACGTCAATAGTCCTGCCGGTGGATAATCTGAAGTATTCACAATTGAAATTGGTTAGTGATGGTGCGGGGTCTCCTAATCAGGCGGTTGGAGGAAATTCTTCGAGTGAGGAGAGCAATATGAATGAATCCCCGACGAAGATATCTGGCTCAGCTACTTTGGCGTTGAAGCAGTTGCTTTTGGTATTGATCGAGTGTTCAGCACAAGCGCAGGAGACCATCGCTAGGGTGGGAGTATCGTGTTTAAAGCATGTTGTACTGTCCACTGGTACACTGTTTAATGAGTCGCAGTGGATGATTGCGTGTTCAGCTATTCATAGAGCCTGTACTGTGACTATAGCCCCATTGAGGCAGCTCTCCTTTGCGTTCCATGAGAAGTCCAACAGTTTCTATGGCGATTGTGCAAATGTTAAGGTGGCAGCAAGACGGGACAGCACCTTGGACGAACTCTCACGGATCTACTCCCTGGCTCAACAGGTCTTTTTATCAGACAATCAGAGGGAGCCAGGATCGGCCCGTGGAGGCACACACCTAGACAAGCATTTAACCGACGATCGAAGTTACTCGTTTCTCCTGTATCCGCTCAATAATGGCTTCAATTCGAACCTAGATAACTTTGTCATTCGAATACCATTTAAGAATTTAGTTGTCGGCCTACTGGCCAATCAAATGCTCCTGCAACTAGTCGCTAAGCTGCTTCTGTCTCGTTTAAAGTGCGTTCCTCAAGCGGTCTCCACATGCATTTTTGATAATTACTCGACTACGACCTCGAACTCCGAATACGATTTGGACTTCCGTTCTAAGGAGATCCTACTACGTTGTGTAAAGCAGTACTTGACCAGCTCTCTAGAATTTGACTCTAGGCCGGGTTTGAAATTTCTCATGCAAAAGGTTTCGAACATCGAGTTCGCAGCGAATCTCTACAAGCAAATGACTTCATCGTGGATGATCTACTACATCGCTCTGGTGGACTCGTATCTCAACGACATTGTCGTCTACAACTTGGGTCCCGAGGACTTGAACTTCATCCTGGAGTCTTGCTCTCGTCTTAACACAACAACCGTCAAAAAAAAGGAGAACTTTGTGCGATATCTCTTCTGCCTGCAAGACGCTTGGAATCTTGTCTGTGAGTTGTATTTGAACAACTCAGCGATGCATGATGTAGAGAACGGAAGCTTGAAGGATGACAAACGTAATAAATCTCTAAATCCATTCCTGACTCGACAGAGCTCATTGAATGATGCAGATCCAGGAAGTTCCTCAAGTCGCTCGGAAACCGCAGAAAGTTCCCCCATCAAGTCACCCGAAGAAGACAACGTTACGATGACAACGTTGATCAGTGAATTCCAACCGAAATCACGAACGAATCCGTTTGACACAAATCGCCCCCAGAAGTTGGAATCGGAACAGATCTCTCCAGAAATCGAGCAACAGCGGGCGACAAGTATATTAAAGGACTCGAATTATAAACGTGCTGCACTGGCACAATTAGTTGTGGCTTCAATGGAATTGCTAAGATCGCTGCCAGGTGAGGCCGAGGACAATTTGAAATTGCTTATGACGCCGACAATACGCGAAGCTTTTCGTTTAGTTCAGTTGCAGGGTAATGAGCTTAAGGTTAATCAGTTTTAGGTGGGCTAATGGGGATTGCTTTTTTTTATGAATATAAATATGAATGTGAATGTAAATGGAATAAATAGAGGGCATATAGTATATTAAATGATAAGTAAGATACGTGTCGAACACATTATATGAAATTCTTGTGAAGAGTTGGATAAGTTGGTCCTTCGAGCCGAATGTTTGACAGTTTTGTTAACAATTATTTGTTTTTTTTTGAAAAAAAAAAAAAAATGGAAAATCAACAAAGGTTGAGTCACAATGTTCTCCTATTCTCTTCGTCGAGTCACATATGTACACTTTTTTTAAAAAACCAACCTTTCCTTTATTGGCCATGAAAGGAAGTAATGGGTTGTAGTTTAGGGAAGAGCTTCTAAAGACTTGCGACTTGTTTCTGCAGTTCCACAAAGCTCAAATTTGTGAGATGTATGTAGGTACCGCACGGGAATTGATAGGTTTTTTTAAATTTAGCAATATTCTGAGTAAATTAAAGTTATCCTTCGATCACCCTAGCTATACAAATATTGGATTCTCTTTTTTTCTTTATCTAAGTTGAGTTTGAAATGATCAAGTAACGAATGTTCTAAGACCTCTAGGTGGGTTGAAGAAGATAGATTTATTGTGATACCGCCATAAGAATAGGCCCAAATATCGCTTAACCTACTACTTGGAATTCTTGACCAAATCTCTGCGGCGTACGTTGAGTGTATCTAATCAATCGATTGGGAGCAGCCCTAGGCCCTACTTAAACTTCAGCACCAAGGTAGATAGTCGCCGCCGTCAATATGGTAAGGTGTAAAGATGGATCCATCTACACACGTTGTCATGTCAAAGAGCTCCAATTTTGTGCTTCTGAATTGAAACACAGAAGGACATACATACATATATGTACGTACATAATATCAAAGACTTTGTTCTAGTCATAGGAGGGTATGATGCAGTCCAATGATGCTTTTAAGTTTTATTCCAGAAGGGGGATTTATCTAGCCATTATCCGGGTTCTAGCAGCCACTCTTGTTGTACGTATTATATTAATGAAAAGGATCTAAAGTCGGAAATGAACGTTATTGGAAGGGAGTTCTGTTGAAAAAAAAGATAATGTTGAACAACATCTAGATATGAAGCTTCTATCAGTTTGCCGAGCAGATATTCATTAGCATCCTCGAGTTTGACAACCATAGTTGATTTAGGTCGATCAACTATCTCCTGCACAGTGTGGGCACTTACTTCAACGCCCTTAGCTTTTTGACGTTCTTTCTACCTTTTCACTGTTGTAAGGACTAGGTTTTAGATTTAATATATGTGTATACATGTATGTACAATCGTTTGATGTTTATGAGCAGCAACAGGTCTTTCTCTTGACGGGCTCTATCCGTTTGAACAGTTTTGTCAACTTCGGCTGAAGTTAACCAACCAATGTAACACGATGTTCGGTAATAGGAAGTGGTTTCTTTTGTAGGATTTCATTCTTATGGCACTAGTCAATATAGCTGTCAAAGTTTGGCATTATCCTTGGCATAGCAGCAGTTACCTTTGCTGTTGGTAGCTGTATGTTGCAAGATGTTATTTAAAAGTTAACCTTGCATCTAACGGCTGGGATACCGCACCATGTTTGCCGATGTTTACTAATATAGTCTTCATGACTCTCTGCCGCTGATGATGACTTCTGCAAATAGGAAAGCCCTGTATGTCAACCAGTCAGCTCCAGCAACCACAACTAATGCTATGTAGGTATATCTTCAGAGAAGCCCATTATCTTTAACGAGCTTGTGGTTCTTAATCGAATGATGTAATCATTCATCACGTTCCACAGTACCATACTACGGAGCCTTGGGTTCACCATAATCTTCCAAGATAAAACTCTTTTTCGGTGAATGGAAAGAAATTACACCAATTCGAGGGGACGTTTTGGACCTTCACCGTGATGAAGGTGCTATGCTGTATTGCTTACTTTTACCTTTCTATCCCCTTTCTTTGATGGAACTGTATTAATGGTGTTGATCATGGAGCATAAATTCCGGTATTGATATTCCTGCTAGTAGTCTTAGAAAGGGGTTTAACATTCATTCGACGAGCGATCCTGCTACTAGTCTTTCAAAGGCTATCTCTGCCCTTCTATAGAATTCTCTTTCCATTTTCATCTATTCGTACAGTGGTTAGTATGGAATATGCTTTGTTACAAAATCGAGCCTATACCTTACACTCCAGTAGCATGATGCGATGAAATTTCATCGTGTGAGGGTTTACTAATCCTTGTTCCCTAATGCTTATGCCTAATACATTGACTATGAAGCTATTAAATAAAGTCCACCTATCCTGGTTGTTTTCGAATGCTGGTGGACATTTTTGAAATTTTAAAGTCTAAAACCACATCCTTTTACATTTTAATCCTTTGGATGCAAGGCGGCAGTTTAGACATTGTCAGAGCTTCTAACTAGCTGCACGGCAGAAGCACAAAGATGTCACCTCTTCCATTTTTTGTGAGACCATTTTTTTTCTTTTCTCGAAGTCTTTCACACGTGTTCTGCATTGTTGTGCAAGTTCAAATTCTTTAGTCTTCACATATAAAAAGTCTCGAATCTGAGTTTACTAAATTAGGTAGGCATGTGTTAGTTTACGGACGTCTTTAACTATGGTACGAACCGATAAGTCCATCGTAGACTTCTGTGGGAGACAGAAAGCTGTCGTTCTTGAATTTTCGTGCTATAAAGCCATTTCCTTTTTCCTCCATTTCGGTAGAATTCTAAGAATAGTATCTTCTTGCCGAACTCATTAGGCCTTGCAGTTACCTTGAATGTGTGTGTGGCCTGGCATCCAACACAGATGGTAGACAAATGTGCATACCATCCAAAGATAAGTCCAGTTGAGACTTTCTAGGTTGTCCAGGAGATAATGCACTCACACAGTACACCGATTGCACCGCTTGATAATAAGGTCTAGTTTTATGTGTCCTTGCTTCAATTCAACAGTTTCCATATATTCAGCCGGACCCAACAGAGGATATCCATAAGTAATTATTGACTCGTTGCAGATTAACTCCAGTTCAACTCGATATTTAGCGGCTACGCTATAAGAAGACCATAAGACATTACATTTTATACCAATGAGCCTAGAGCACGAGCTCCTATGATTTTTTTACGATATGTATCTCATTTTCGTTCTCAAAGAGTGGTAATCTGTTCCTGTAGTTGTCGAAAACCACTATTTTTGCTTAATATAGCGATATTCTCATTCTCTGGGGAAAGTTCTAAATATGTATCTATTTTAACGACTTCAAGGAATTCCTGAAGTCCAATGGCAATGACAGTACTTCTATGTACTCCACTTCTAGCCTCTAACTTCTTCCCTCCATAACTTTCTGGTTATCTAAGCACACTTTCTACAGCATTGACTGTTTTCTATCAGTTTTATGGATGCCATAGTGATATTCTGAGGGTTGCTCTGTTTCTTCGTTTTTCGATCTTCATCCCATGTGGCCGATATTACATAGTGTCTCCCATTTTAGGTCTTGTTTCAGTGCAAGAACTAATTAGGAGTAGACCATTTCCAGTCCTTCCTCGATTTGTAAGTTAGTTTCTTGGAAGCTCGAATACAAAAACTCTTAAAGAGAGGATAGCATAGCTTCAAAGCCAAGGCCAAAGGGTGTCGCTCTTAGAATATTGTTTTCGAAACTGAATTAAAATCACTTCGTTTTCAATGCAAACTAAACAATGCAATAATGAAAATATTGAATGATTTAGACACCAACTTTAGCTATGAACTCGCAAGTCTTTCGCTCTATTTTCTTTCGACTTTTTTTAAGTACAGATTTTCTGAATTCAAAAGCATTTATCAGGTTGCTTGTATAACTTGGGCTGAGATAAACAAAACATTTTTTAAAAAAATCCAACATTACACTTTCACTTCAGTACATAAGCGCTTTCAGCTTCCATTTCTTATCTTCTTTCTTACATTTCAATACTGTCTGCGCTATTTAAAAAGAAAAAAAAATCATTAAACAAAAAAATAAATATTTATCACTCACCGTCTAATTCTAAACAAATTGCTTACCAATCTGAATAGAAAAAAACTCTATAATCATATAAAACATATTGTAAACAAAATAATTAAAAGTATATGTATGTATATGTATACATATAATCAAAAAAAAAAAAAAAAACTTAATGTTAACAATAAATACTAAGCTCAATACTAAAAGAATACAAAATAATTGAAAACATATTTATTAGCTTACACAACAACAGACTATTTAAATGGATTACATATAATATATTCTCTACGAAAAAAACAAAATATTTTTGATGGGCGTGTACTCTACAAATAAATAGAATTAAATATATAAAATAAAACAACTACACAAGAAACATATTTTGCTGTGCTGTCTTTTTATCTTCTGTTCAATCGGGAATTTCAAGCTTTAATTATAAGTTTATATGTATTAACAAAAAAATAAATATAAATATAAACAAGAAAACAAATAATAAATAAACATTATCAATTAAGAATATAAATGTTATAGATTTAAAATATTATTATAAAAAAATAATAATACATAAAAATAATAATACTAAAACAAAAAAATATATATAAAACTTTACATCGTCTTTTCTGCAAGCAGAAGATGAAATATATTTGTGCTATATATACATTGAATAAAAATGAAATGCTTTTTTCTCAAAATTCTTAAGAGTTTCAATACTAAGTTGAATGTAAAACAAAAACTTTGGCTATTCACAATTACTGTAAGAACTGTCTGTATTGCAGGGCACAACTTTGTGAATTTCTCATAAACTTTTGAGTGAAAAAAAAAACTGCTCAAGGAATCCCTTTAACTTTACTTTTAAATGCTTAAAGTGCATTCTGGATGAATACATTACACCGTCCACTATTCATTACAACTCGTTGCCTTAGGGTGGGATTGCTCTTTCCAGTTTCCACAGGAACGCAATCATTATGGCGAATGAAAAGAATAAAAAAAAAAGCGTAACTTTCACACTCTCGTTCGGTATCAGACACTTTCACTTTTTTCTGATCCTTTATGCATTTTAATGAAACAGAATCTGTTTTTTGCAAATGAATTTTTTCGGATGCAGTGGAAGAAGGTTATGGGGGTGATGCGAACGGATTTAATGGATTGAAACGAAAAAGTTGTCATTATTCTGTTTAGCCAAGGGCGGTCCGCTTTTTTGCTGGACATTTTGTACACAATTCCTCTTGGATGTGTACAAGCACTTTGAGAGGTCTTATGAAGAAGTTTTGTTTTTTTTTAAATGTTTTGTGTATTTTTTTGTTAACGAAAAGTAATTAACAAGCCTGTGTCCGTCTGGGAAACAATTAAATTTGAAAACGGCGTTGACATACAGGATATGAACAAAAGAGTTATAGATACGAAAATATGCAACTTCGGTATCGTAGATATAGTTATTGGAAGTCAGCCATAGATAAGCAAGGTGGAGATAGGTGTAAATTATTCTACACATATAATATAGATACACCTTAAAGAATACAAGGACAGTTCGTAGTCGAGACCTCACAAAGTATATGCAAGTTATAATTAAATTTTATAACAATTATTCAGATTGGTATCGAAGGATGCGATAGGCCTAAAGCCTAAAGGTTTCACTACACATGGTCTCACTAAAAACCCGCAGACGGTAAGACCAAGGTGAAAACCAGTTCACTCGAACTTAGTCCAACACTCCTCTTCATTTGTCAAAATCTGTCAAATTCATCGTTTTTTTTTAAATGTTCATATCACGATCCAAACCACTTTTTATACTAAATGTTGACAGACCAGTGCACAAACAGTTGGATATGGTATCAACAACATACAGTTCCGTCCAAAAACATCAACAAAATCAAATCAGCTTTGATTTCTGGTGAGTCCAAAAATTTGGTACCATTCCGGAGACGATGAATATGAGCTAAACCATGGTTAGTGAGACTATGTTTACTTAAACCATGTTTTACCGTCTACAGTGGCTTTAAGAAGTCTATATGACACATAGTCCAATATTGTTTATTCTATTCGAGCTCCAATCACCAAAAAACATTCGTTTTGAGTTCTCGGAGGTTTATTTCCTTCCATGAACCTCAGATTTGGAAAATCCAAGCATTGTGTTCTAGGGCCGTAGGCTCTCACACGAATGACTCAAAGAGCTGATTTTTTCAAGACTTGCGTCTCAGTATGATGACTTTCGAGTGCCATTTTAGTTTTTTGGGCCCAAAATTGGAGACCCAAACTTCTAATCAGGAGAGCAGTTGTGTTGTTTTTAGATCCCTTTAAATCCTCGGGTTTGAGGTTGAGCAAAGAAGCTTTAAGTACTATTTCTACTAGAAGGACCGAAGCCTGCTGATAGTCCTATTGTGATTGTTTTTTAGAGGGATCATATCTGACTTTCCGATATACTCATAGGAGTCAGTATAGGCACTTCAAAGCTTCCTGACTGTCCTTTTGTCATTGGGTCTTAGAGGCATCCGATATGGTTATCTGATATTCGTACTCGAAGGAGGCAATGTAGGCACCTCAAAATATTATTCCGTTCCCGATGACTAGTCTATATATGATCAGAAATCTATTGATCAGGAGATTATTTATGTTCATTTACACTTCCGAAATTTCAGATATCTGAGATAGGTAGGTCCATTGTGATACCACTATAGAAAAACCGGATTACCAGCACCGGAGACCTACATGGAAACTTCCTAGATGGGACAGAAGGGAGAGCAACCATTGTAAACCCATACCAAAGATATGTGGCTCACTGTTTAGTCATTAAACCAGTTTGACCCGGTGATAAAATTCTTAGTCTTGCCTAAGTCTAGTCTGGCTAGATCGTCTAGATCTTCGAAGAGGTACTCGCTTAAGGTTTTCCTTCTCAAGGCCGGTAGAGCAGGACAAGTGCACAGAAGATGTTTCATGGTTTGCTCGTCTTCCTTGTCTCTACAGTTTCTACAGAAATCGTTGAAGGGGGCACCAAGCCTTTTAGCACGTGCCCTGTGAAGGCGCCAACTATCTTTCTAAGATTTATCCTATTGCTTGAAATAAGTCTACTGGTTTTCCTATAATACAGCTCTAGCCAGATTTGTTTAGAAGAGAGACATATGGTGATATTGTTCCAACCACTGTTTGTCATACTCACGACTGCGGTATCTAATTGGAATTTTATCGAGTTTTTAAAATTGTTTTTAAAATTACTCCCAATTCCCGAATTACTAGGAATACTAGGATGCTTGTCATCAGCCTCCCAAAGATACCAACAGGAAAAAGATGGAGCATATGTTCTAGTGCAGCTGTAGGAGTGGTTCTGAGGGCGCCACTTATGCAGACGCAAGATAACCTTTGAGTTATATGTGGTATTTTATACTTTCTTGTGAACAATACTAGTTCAGTCTTCGACGGATTAACTCCGAGACCGACACTATCCGTTCACTAGTACTAGTGCTAGATTATTTAGAGCAGACTCCAATAGGTCTCTAACTGTAAGGAGGAACTTCCCTCATATCGCTATGGCAATGTCGTCTATATAAACTATAACATTGACGCCCTCTTTATCCAAGATCAGGAGTATCTCATTCACTACCATGAGCCACAATAGTGGTGATAATACTCCACCTTGCGGCATCCCTGTACACAGAAATTCTGGTTATACAGCACTCTTTTTCAGCTTGGATAAGCCTGTTTTTAAGAATCTGCTCGATGCAATAGCAAAGATATGTAATTGTCAACCTTCAGGTCAAAAAGTCCAGCAGATATAGCTTCTGTTTTAACATTATTGAAAGCATCTTCAATATCAAAGAAGGACACCATAGTGAAATCCTTGTTTTCAAAAGATTTCTCAATGATTTCTATCAAAAATCTACCGATTTTCCCTTGTGGTACGCGTGTTGCGATATCGATAGGAGATTACTTTCTAATTTAGTAATAATGTGGATTAGCCTTTCCAGAGTCTTCAGTAGAAAAGATGGATAGGCTGATCGGACGGAAGTTTTTAGGGGATGCATGAGAGGTCTTACCGGCTTTCGGTATAAAGACAACCTTGGCCCTCCTCTAGGATATAGCGGTGTAGCCGAAGTTTAAACAACTCCTAAGGATAGTGTGGAACCTAGGGCTTCAAATATCAAAATCTTGCTCTAATTCCACTGGTAAGATACCATCGAGTTCAGCAGTTTTGTACGGGAAGAAGCTGTGCACTGCCCACTGTACTTTATTGGGGGTGACAACGTACTTTGGTACTGTAAATTGGGCTCTGTTTTGGTTTTCTACAGAGTCTGTTTTGCTACCAGGTAAATGGGTGTCCATAAGAAGCTGGACATAGTCCAGTTACCATCTGGTTTTTTAATGTAACTAGGAATAATTGGAGATTTGGATAAGATCTTCCTAATCCGTAATGAATCACTAGTCTTTTCTATATTTTCACAGAAAATTTAGTGATTTCCTAATGAAGCACAATTTAAAAAGAAAACTGTTCCAGATTGAGCCATATCTAAAAAAAACTTTGTAGCGGAGCGAAGCGGCGCAAAGCGGTGCGGTGTAATAGTTTGAATGATATAATGCCGGTTTTTTTCTCGGGGGTTTTAGAGAATTTTTTCTAAAAACAAATTGAAAAACTTCCCTGAATCAACTGTATGAATACTTCCCCACTGATTTATTGAACTTGATTTATAGTGCGAAGTCTGATTAAGTTCGCAATAAAATCCACTTACCGCTTTTCTTTGAAAATGAAAAGGTTTCAGAACATACCCTAAATATACAATATTCCAGGCAATACAATTAAAAAGCTGTGGCGCGAAGAAAAGTCCAACAATAATCCCTTACATATGTATGTATGTGTCATAAAAAAATTAATCACAATCGATGACAAATCCTTGAAAATAGAACTTGTCTCATCCTTTAAAGTACCAAACACTCAGCAAATATTCTCCTCTTTAAGAAAATCTCTTTTTGTCATTTCCTTGAGTATGTTTATCATTCAAGTAATCATGGATTTGTCCGTCGATTTCCTACTTCCATGTATGTATTTATTTTGGAATAGAAGAATCCTCATTCCTCGTTGAGCATACACAAAGGCAACATCTGTTCACCCTCGCATAAAATAGATTGCAAATAATTGCCCATCAAGCAGTGTCCTTGCTGTTAAATGCCATACCACCATCGCATATCACGTTGCGGTCGTAAATTGTGACATTTTGTGACCTTTTGACCTTTCACACAAGACAACACACATATGTACATACATATGTATACGCATATGAATAAAAATCTATCCCAAATACGAGATAACAAATAAACCAAAATAGAAATCCAGCGTTTTCTGTGCACATCGCTACATCCCTGCATTATATTCTCGTTCTTTATGGTTCAATCAACTTTTTTTTTCCTTTTTTTTTTTAAAGTCATCACCCACTCCAGATATAATTGTGAAATTTAAAAAAAAAAACAATCTCTAAACGAATTTGTGTCTCTCTTGCTCTTAAATCAAATCAAATTCTAGCAAAAGGACTTCGATACCACGGACCGAAACCACACAGACAGTGCAGCCCTTATCCTGACTTTCGTACGTCGAACGTTGGTCCTGTGGAATTTTAGAAATTATATCTCCATTTTTGGGTATTTTGGACACGTGCCATAACCATAAGCAGTTGCATATCATTTGTTATATAAACTCTAAGCTATGGGTATGGATGTGAAATGATAAAAAAAGAAATAGAAACGATACACCCCGAGGGTGCTATGGGTAGGTGGAAATATCTGTGCATTGCTCCTTGCAAGGAGAAGGATACATTTCGTTTTTGTTATAAATATTGAATTATGTTGCACAATTTGGCTGATTTATTCTTAAATTACACCATCTGCCGGCTGCTGGAGGACTCTACATTCCGAATGATAAATAGTATCCAACTATGTGGACGAGGTCCTTTCCACGTGATAAATGGAAATTCACTCACAGTGAGGGAATATTCATTTCATTTTTTTTTTTTAAATTAAAATTAAAATTCATCCCGCAATCAACTCTCGCTGGTCTATATATTCGTGTACTGTGCACTTATGCAAAGTGGCCAGCGTTCAGTTAATCCTTTTAAAATTTAATTGTTGGCAGCGGTGGTAGTGATCCATGTTGAGATGAAACAAAAATGAATGAATGGATAAAAATAGCATGAATCCTCAGAGAGAAATGCTTCGCGTGTAATTAAAGAAATAACTGTGTGACAACGCACAGTGATGCCGGTCGAATATATTGTGTGTTGGGAACACAATATAATCGAATAAATTTGTGAATACAATTCTACTCTACATTTTTATTTTTGGTCACTGAAGAAGCAACCCATAGATAAAATATATTAGACGTTGTCAAATAGAGGAGAAGAAAAAAGAGGAAGAGAAGCGCACACAAAAGCAACAACCTTCTAGCAGACTCCATGTACAGTACTCGGGCATTTCGAGAGGTCTTGGAAAATTTTGTTACTGGTTCATGGGGAGTTCGGAGGAATTATAGGACTATCCCTACTTGCAATTGCTCTAAGAAAACTCACTCGCCTCTAGTGGATACCACCGAACAACGGTTCTCATAACAGATCTTCCTCTACTGCGTTGTCGGGTTAAATTCGAAGACTCTACGGCCCGTAGCATTTGTGTTATGAGGTGTCAGGCATCTAAGATGGCTAGGACATGAAGAACGAATGTCGCTGTTCATTTATATCTCCTCCTCCATAGCCCGTCAACAAAAACGGAACCGAAAATTGTACGAAGAATTTTTCTCTCGAAGCGACCGAGGATATCTTCATCCGCTTCTGATAGAATCCAAGCTTCAGCGCCATAAAGCAGGACTGGGATGATCAATATCTTACATATATAGAGTTTCCTTAGTTGTTCGGGATAGGGCTCTACTACTCAATAGCCTTCTCAGCCCATAGGAATAGCGTTTCCATGAGTTGTTCTTCGTTTAATTTCTGCTGAGATGTTGTTGTTAAAATTGATAGCAGAGTCGAGGTAGACAAAGTCCCTTACTACTTCAAAGTTTTAGCTGTCGATGGTGACGTTCTGTCCAATTCGTCGATGGTGTATCTCCTTGTTGACAGCATAAACTTGGTTTTGCCCTCATTTATCGCTAAACCCTTTTTAGAAATTTCCGTTCGAATACTAACGAACGCACTAATGAAAGCCCACTGTGTTCTGCAAATAATGTCAATATGGTCGGCATACGCTAGTAGTTGCATATACTTTTGAAAGATTGTACCTCCGGTGTTGACTTGTGAGTTTCGCACAATATTTTGAAGCATGATGTTGAAAAAATCACATGATAGCGCGTCACCTTGTCTAAAACCTTTTTTGACATCAAGGGTCTCGGTGAGGTCGGTACCGATCTTGATGGAACAGCAAGCGCAATCTGCACAATCTGACGAGTTTGGCAGGGATGCCAAAACTAGACATGGTTTTGTATGCGGCCTTGAAATCGATGAAAACATGGATGGTATCGATATGGACTTCTTGGGTTTTACCTAGGATTTGTCGAAGTGTGAAAACTTTATCGAATGTGGACTTTTTTGGCCTGAACACTGATAGGGGCCGATCAGGGTGTTGAGGAAGGTTTCCAGGCTTTTACATAGTATGGCAGATAAGATCGTGTACGCGATGTTAAGGAGACCCATACCTTGAAAATTTGTGCAATTGAGGAAATCTTCTTTCTTGTGGATCGAGTAAACGATGCTGAGATTCCATTCATCAGGCATACACTCGTCTGACCAAATTTTAGTTAGCGTGTGCTCTCTACCAAGTTATCTCCAGTTGCTTTGAACAACTTGGCCTGTCAGATCAGATCAGGAACCATGTGAAGCAATGGTGTACAAGGCTCAATGCGAAAATTCTGAAATCCCTCTTTGTCAGATTGCTATAGCACCACCTTGCATAGACTGCTTTCCTTCAAAGTACCCACTGTACAACCCCACAGTGCCTTAGTCCCCTTAATTAATTTTTTATTCAAATACGTCCCTGTATTGTTGTAGAAAAAAAATACATACATACATACATACACAAGTTTCACTTGTTCCATAAGCCCCTACGTTAGCGTGCTGAATAATTTATTCACCACCACAATTTTCAAAACTAAAAGAATTTATGCAGCACCAAGTGCAAAACTAACCCCTCTGGCATTGGCGAGCATACCTGAAGGAAGCAGCAACACGCATCGCTGCCCTGCATCATCATCTACAACCCCCTTAAGTTCGGTTCACCGTCGTCTCTGTCTCTGTTTCCCTCTGCTCTTTGTTTCGAAATCATCAGTTCCACTTGGAATCAAAATTCCCTTTACAACACTGTAAATGCAAAGAGCACTCAGTACGCGTCCAAGGAAACTAAAACTACCCTCTCCCACGCTGCTGGCTAGGGCTACATGGAATGAGGGGTTGATATCGCCACTTGTCTTATCACGTTCGTGATTCTGAAAGAGTTTCCTTCGAGGAATACAATCCACCTCCTCCCCTTGTCGTGTCTATGGTTATTTACTTTAAGGGTTGTTATGCCAGCGAATTGCAGTAAGCTGGGAAATTGCGCCGCGCCGTTACGGTAGTTATGTGTGTACACTATGTGCGGGTCTTCGCTTGGAGGTGTGAAGGGATGTTATACCGGTTACGCCATTTGAGGATATAGTTTTGTTGTTAATAATTTATCCATGCACGCTTTCAGTTCAGAACGTGATTTATAGTCGTTTAGTCTTGCGACTGTACTCGTATAGTTGGAACGCGGTAAATGACTTCGGGATTTGTGTCCTGGAATTGGATGTAGTAGAAAAATTCATGTAAGGGCTGAAGGAGTGATTGAATGGTAATTTATTTCCATGCGTGTTTATTAAAGGATTCGCTGAATTGTGCGTCTTATTGGAACTCCTATTTGTGGTTGTCACGATGCTTGAGGGTAAGGGGGTTTGTAGTTTTCATAACTTGCTTAGAAGCACGTCTCATGAGCGAGATACAATTGAATTGTTTGCATGTTTGCACATGGTAACCTACATAGAAGGGTATAACTTTCTGTCTTACATTGTATTGAGAATCGTACTACCGAACAGGTTCGTCTCCCTAGTCACACAAGTATGAGGACATCGTACCATACAGTCAATGTTGGGAAGGACGCAGTCTGATGATGGCAAAAACAACTCACTCAGTACTGGGTCCCTTTTTTATAACGATCAAGGATGTTTCCATTCCAAAGCGCGTAACCAGTATAGTTGCACATCTGGAATGTTTTTCGTTCCTCCGTTCTGTTCGTAGATTCCTTAATAAGGAAGCAGATAGCATATTCTACCCCTGAACGGGCAATAGTCTTTACTTTTTTCATGGTCCTACGTATTGCGAAAGTCTGACAAACATCCGAGGGAATAATTGTTATAAGAAACCTCTTACTCAATGGAATAAAACAGATAAAGCATGTATGGAAAATAAGACATGTACAACGCGAATGGCTACGAGAAGCTAAGCATGGGACCTTACATGGGTCTGCTGTGCCAAATATTATTAACAATCTTTATAGGGTTACCGGTAATTATACTTATGGTCGAGTCGAGTGCATTTGGAGTAGGAATGGTTTGCTTTTTACTCCATTTAATAGATTTTGGGATATTGCAAGCAGTCACTATATCTTTTCAAGGTGAGTAAGCATTTTCATTGACATTCAAGGGCATGAACCAAGTTCAGTCGATACTGTCATTCACCACTCATGAAGATGACAGCCCCATTCAACTTTAAGGGTGACTTTGGCCAATAGGGAGAATAGTTGCAGCAAAGAGGAGTAGTCGAAGTATAGTAACCTACAATTTCTTTGCAGTCTGGACCTGCTCAGAACAATATAAGCGCGAGTGTTGAACAAGATAAAATAGCAGCACTATAAATACGACAGCGGACAAAGTCTCTCGATGGAGTCAACGGTGGCGTCACACCTTCAAGCAAAACCATAAGCATTCTTTAACTAAGCTACTTCGACATATTCGGAGATGAGGCCGATAATGATTTTCAAGAATAAGTCAGGTTTTTGGAAAAGATATGGCGGGTTACTGACATCGGTTTAAACCGGTCCATCATCCTAGGGGTTTTAAAAAAACTGGGTAACTTCCTTACCACGTTAAAGCTCTAAGCTATCAGAGGGACAAAGGTTGACTCTGATCATTTTCTTGTTGTAGTCAAATTTAGAGCTCGTCTATCCAACGAGAAGAAACTGCAAACCGCCCAGAAAAAGAAATTCAACGTTGGAAGCCTTAGCACGGCTGGAGAGCGCCTGAGCGAAAGACTCTCCACTGTGCATTCACCATCCACAAACGCCAACCTTTGGAACCAGTATCGCGACATCATGAACGGGGTAGCAGAGACCTCTATAGGCTACCAGCCACCACCCAAAAAGAGCCCTTGGTATGATGATGAATGTGTGCATCGGAAAAAGGTGACAGAAAATGCACACATAAAAGCGTTGCAGCGCCAAACAAGGGCAGCTAGAGAAGCATATCGAGCCAGAAGAAGGGAGGAGAAGAAGATCCTGCTGGCTTGAAGCCCGGAACGCAGGCTCTTCGAAACAGTGAAGGAAACCTAATCACCGAAGCACAGAGAATAGTAGCTGTGTTTAAGCAGCACTTCCAGTAGCTACTTAATGGGCATCAGTTAGAGAGAGCTAAGGCAAGAAGAGAACCCGCATCCAGTCAATGATGAAGCCATCCCTCCTCCCAGTTTTGAAAAGGTTGGCTTAGCTATCAAAAAGCAGAGAAGCAACAAGGCCGCCGACTCTCATGTTGTACCAGCAGAGTTTGTTAAACATGGTGCTGATGTTTTGGTAAGGTGTATGCACCAATTCATCAGCCAAGTATGAGTGGATGAAGCCATGCCCGATGACTGCACTATCAGCTCTATATGCCCCATCTTCAAGAA
This sequence comes from Xylota sylvarum, assembly GCA_905220385.1. Classification (NCBI taxonomy): domain Eukaryota; kingdom Metazoa; phylum Arthropoda; class Insecta; order Diptera; family Syrphidae; genus Xylota; species Xylota sylvarum. The sequence continues at coordinate 127,847,881 of LR999957.1, forward strand.
AGGCGATCCTATGTCTTGTAAGAACTACCGAGACATATCCCTGCTTAATGTCGCATATAAGATCCAATCCAACGTAATGTCTGAAGCCTTTCTGCAGCACTCTAATCAGCACGTACCAGTGTGGCTTCCAACCCGGCCGATCGACGATCGTCCAAATTTTCACACTAAGGCAGATCCTGGAAAAGACCAACGAATTTCAAGTCGAGACTCACCATCTCTTCATCGACCTTAAAGCCGCATATGATAGCATTCATCGTCTTGAGCACTACAAGGCGATGGCCGAATTCGGGATCCCGGCTAAACTGATCCAGCTGCTGAACGTGCAATTCGGAAACAGTTCCTCTGAACTATTCCATACATGCACCGGATTTTGGCAAGGAGATGCGCTATCATGTGGCTTCTTCAATCTCCTGCTGGAACAGATAGTGCGCAGGGCAGGTGTGAACACTGAAGGCACTATCTTTTACAAATCTTTCCAGCTGTTGGGATACGCAGACGATATCGACATCATCGGTCGCTCCCAGCGCGCCGTGTTACTGAAGGCTTTTACGGCAACTGAAGAACTGGTGAAACGAGTTGGCCTTGAAGTGAATGAGGGCAAAGCCAAGTACATGTTGTCAACAAACAAAGAAGCATCTGTTCATCACCTAGGATAAAACGTCACTGTTGGCAACAGTAACTTCGAAGTGGTTAAGGAGTTAACCTACCTCGGAGTAAATATCAACTTCACGAATGACACTTTAGAGGATATTCGACGAAGACATCCTAGGAGACCGCTGCTCCTTCGGTTTGGCAAAACAAATGGGTTCAAAACTTCTTACTCGGCATACGAAATGCATGCTCTACAAAACTTTGATCCTGCCAGTTCTGCTATATGGAGCCAAGTGTTGAACGATAAGCAGGAAAACAGAGTAGGTAGGTTGAATACTTTCGTGAGAAAAATTCTTCATCGAACATTCGGTCCCGTATGCGAGGAGGGCGAATGGAGAAGAAGATACAACCGCGAACTCTTTGAGCTATACCAAGATTTGGATGTCGACTACTCTGACTCGCTCATATCGAACGAATGGGCAATAATACTCCAGCAATGAGGATCTTCGAATCACAGCCCCCATGTTCGACGCGACAAAAAAGACTAAACCTACGGTTTAAGAATCAAGCTATCGCGGATGCCAGAGCGCTTAACAACTGCCGTGTCCAGAGCGCTTGAAGGCTGCCGTGTCCAGAGACTCTGGACGGATCGGAAGCCAGTTACGTAAGTAAGAGATCGTACTACCTTTAAATTGCCAAACAGTGGCCTAGAGCAAAAAAGTGACGGTCTTGTAAAATAAGGCATATTCAATTTTCAATTGATTCTGTTACGTCCTCGTTTCCGTACCTCCTTTAGATTTAGTTGGAGCTAGTTTGTCATATGTTGTTTTGACGATACAGTGTCAGTGATTACTCCAATGAGTAAGCGAATAGAGGATGTAGAGGATAAAAATACTGGCAGATAAGGTCAACAAGTTCCCTCTGTTCAGTAAAAATGTATCACATTGAACCAAGTCTGTGATTAAATTGTAAATTTTTTAAAGTAATTTTGTAGATTTACTTTAAACGAATTCATGCTGATAGGGAGAAATAAATCCTTTAATAGATACAACTTACTCCACCAATTCTCTTCATAACATCCCTGCGACAAAATTCCACTCAATGCTGTCCGTAGTGCCGGCCGGACACTTTTCTTCCACACATATGTATGTAGAGATAAGCTTATCAGTTCGGCTCGTTCCGCTCACGTGGCGAACGTAAACAAAAAATCAAAACACTCGAATTCAATTTAACGGCATAAACACTGGTCCCACACACAAAACAGTTCTCAACACATTCCACTCATTCGCCTACACCGACCAGCAGTACCACCAGTGCGGCTGTTTGAGTGTTGCAACGTTGAGTTGCATTTCTTTCTGCGCAAGTTCGCTCCATCACTCAATTTCACAGAGCTTTGGGCATTTGTTCTTTTTTTTTTTTATCAGAAGAAAGCTCGCTTCACCTTAAATTCCGTTGAGTGAAAAATCCATCTCATCAGTTGAGTCTAACCCGTGTAACCGTTTGGTAGTGTTGCGGACGGTTGCACTCTATCGCGATTCTTGGAACAGAAAAGAAAAAAAAGAGGTGCATGGCAAAGAGAGAAGATGAAGAAAAATCTCTAATTTTCCTTTAATTGACGATAATTGAATGGAAATTTGATAAATCACAGCGGAAAGTGGCATTTTCCTGTCAACTTTGAATAGCAAATGAAAATTATTTGAGTGCGAAATGTAGGCCGAAAGAGGAACAAAAGAAAGACGAACAGTTTTTTTTTTTTCTATGGTTTCCGTGTGAGTGATGTAATTTCTGCGTACAACGTGCCGGGTACGGGTTCTTCACCATCGAACAAGTGTGCGAGAGAAAGCTAAGATAATCGAGGGAGAAAAGAGGATTTCAAACGGATTCTGCAGAATCCCTTCTTTTTTTTCTGTGTGAGTCCTAATCTTGCCACATTCTTGCTTCATTCTTGTTTTTTTTTCCTCTTCATTTGTGGTGGCTGCCATGGGCTATGGTAAAAAGTGAAAAAGTGTGGTAAATCTAGTAAAAAAGTGGAACAACACAAAGCGGTTAACACTTCTTTCTCTTCGGGGTTTTTGTTTTGATTCGTTTCTTTTTCCTCGCTTCTTCGGTGACATAGTTTCAATTGAAGTTCATCTCCGTCTACCTTTACCTTACCATCTCTTTGCATTATCGAACAAGGAGTAGAACTAGACGAAATTCTCGGTGTCTATTTACGCAGTTAACGGGAGAAAAGTACGTGCGTAGGATCAAGGATTTTATCCATCTGAAATCCTTCCCTCTCTCTGATTGTGTCTCGTCGGTGTGTGGGTGCGTGTGTCCAAAGTTTTCTATGCTTTCACTGTTTTGTGTATATTTTTGCACTCTATCGTCTTTTTCTGTACTTCTGAGTGAAAATTTTGCGCAAATGAAAAGCTAAAGATAAAAATAAAAAGGAAAAGAAAAAAGCCATGAGTGTGTATTCGTATTGTGTGTATAAAAAGAAAGAAAAAAGTGTACACAAAATTTTGTGTGTAGAATAAAAATGAATGGGAAATTGTGGAAAAATTCGTTTACAGTGTTTTATTTTTATTTTACTTTTTTTGTACTGCTGTGATGCGAAGGATTAAATGTTGACAATTCTACTTGGTTTAGGGGGGTACAATCTGCATACTACTAGATCCTTAAACTTTTCATCGATTTCGTAAAGAGAGAAGAAACTCTGAATAAATTCATTTTTATTCGGGATTAAAGGATTTCGACGTCTTGAATGAAAGGTAAGTACCCAGAGTTACGCTTGTTGTTGAAGTGGATTATTGAGTAAAATGAAACGATTTTGTTTTATGTTCGTTGAAGTGTGTGTCTGTATCTACATATATGAAATACTTGGTAATGGAAATTGTGAGGGCTATTGTTACGGAAGTTTATTTTAGGGATGTGTCTAGGTACTAGGATGACCATGTAACATATTAGTACAAGACGTACAGACGTATGTAATCCGTAATCCCTTCAAGTTCATCGATGAAATATTCGTCTAGAATCTTCTTCCTTGCTGAGGATAACGCAGGGTAGCTGCAGAGTAGGTGGACATGGTGGTTCTTTCTCTTCTTTATCCATGCAGCAGCGACAGCAGGCGTTGGTTGAAATCAGTTGAAGTTCTCTTCCATTTATACACACAACTTCAGGCACTCTATTGCGTAGGTCTTTGAGGTTAGATCACAAAACTGCAAGTTAAGGCCAACTCAAACGTCAAAGGTTCGTGTCACTCGTTTTAAAGCGCGTCAACGCAAATTAGACCGATTATCATACGAAGAATTTTTAGTTCGAAACGACCAAGGATACCATCGTTTTTACGGTTGAGATTATTCCAGATATGGTTTCCCCAACTAGTGCTATTCGCGGCCTAAATACAGCAGGCCTTCAATACCTTGAAGTTGTGACTTTTCACTCTGACGTTCTGAACCATTCGTTATTTGTAAGAGGTCGCATGTTGTTTAGTCGTTTAGTCCTTTTCTGCCGCGGAATCGGTGCAAAGACTCCGGTAACGACCCGCTAAGATTTGTAAAGGTAAGGAATATTGTTAAGGTCTATGGATAGAAAACCATTATACACTACATTTTGTGGGCGCCGGCCGTGGCTCAAGTGGTTAGTGCGTAGGACTACAGAGTGAGGTTCAATCCCCAGACAACACCTAAAATTTCTTTCACGACCCCACCTCTCGCGAGCATCTGACAAACATCCGAGAGTAAAAACTGTCATGAAAAAGCTTCTCGAATAAGGAATTGCCCATCGGACACGGCATTCAACAGTAGGACCCTTCCATTCGTTTAAAGAATATAACACGCACAACACGAATGGTTGTGAGATTTCTTTCGTAATTAGTTAGAAGTAGTCAATCTAAACTTTCCTACTCAAGTTAAGATCGTTTGACGTCTTTAAACCCTGCCATTTCTTCCTATGAATGTTTAAAAAACGCATAGACAACAGTTATCACGCGATACTCACTAGACCAATGCTTAATGACTGAAGCCTTTGGCTTACTACAAGCCAAAGACACAAAGCACTTCGATATATGTATATATGTACATACATATGTTTACCGTCGCAAATTTTAAATCATCTTATCAATTTTGCTACACCCTGTGCATGTAGACGAAATTTTTGGTTATCGGTATTGCCACTGGTCTTCGGCTTAGAAGTCGTTAAGAGATTTCGGAATACGCAACGCATTCGCCAAAGATTCTAGTGATTTCTTGCGTTTTCAACTTTTCGCGGTTGTATCTTGTTGTATCACAGTAATTCTTCATTGTTGTTCGAATTCGTATCTTAGCTGCAAATGCAAAGGTAGTGATGCTAGTCAACGCTGGCGCTCGGAAAGTACAAACACCGTGTCGATCGGAACTTGATCAATTTGTTTGATAGTTTCATGATCAGAAGACCCTCATGTTCCCTTGTGCATTTTGAGATGAAGAACGCTTACTATAGTTTCCCAAGGCTTAGTCGCTAAAATGAAATACTTAATTGCAATTAATTAATTGACTGAATTTGGTTCCATTTCACTTTAGTAAAGTGACCTAGGACCAGATTCTAGAATGTGGCACGCCAACGTTACTGTCTTCAGACACAAAAAACCAAATGTTCTTCAAAAACTCTCATTACTGGATCAATATGTAGTTGAATGTCTTGAAGATCAATGATCATGGTTAGACTGTTCTTTACATCGAAATTGAGTATAAAAAACTCAATATACATAGGTATATTGTAAGAACACTTAAAGACCTCTTGTAGAACTTTTCCATTCCGTAGGTCGCAAAAGTAATTGAATCCAGCTTCTGCGTCTTTACTACAAAAATATGTTCCCTAAGTGGTAGCTTCACACTGATCAAGATACTTGAATAACTTCTGTTCTTCGTTCAGCTCATGGTAATCCAACAGATTTGAACTACCATGAGAGCCATGCAGTGGTACATCGGACAACTGAGATTCCAGTCTCATTTTTTTTTCTCAAACTCCCGCGAAAGTTTGACAAATAATTGAGAGCATAATCGTCCTACGTTAGCTTATACAAAATTATTTCCTTTGAAAACGACCTTAAACGCGATTTGTTGTGAAAAGCCATACCTTAGGCTCTAGATGAACTTGAGCAACTACCTATCAATATAGGCAATTGTTTCATTACTTATGGATGAGACCTTCTCCATTAGCTTTGCAACCACAATTTCAGCAAAATGTAGTCAACAAAACGTATGTATATTATATATCTAAAGCCTTAGCATATTGCGGTTGCACTACGAAACATTCTACAATAAGGGGCCAGATAGCGAACAGTATGGAACACTATTCGTGATCTCATATTCTTTTGAGTTGTCATCACTCTGGTGCTCTCATTCCTCGAAACGATTCCAGAATATGATTGCATTGTGTGCGTTCCTACAGTCTCCTTTCCTACATGACTTTTTTTTATGTAAATTATCCTACCAGAACATCTCAAAATTTGATCGATTTTGAGATTTAGTTTAACCCTATATTCTAGTCCCTATTATAACCCTTGAATTTTTTGTCATTTGGGGATTCTTGAACGGTTGCTAAGAACGTCAACCAACGTCAGTATAAGATCCAGATGTCTGAAAGTATCATACTATCTTTGAGAGAAACATTCCACTCAATTCATACTAGTACTATTATAAATTCTAATATTGACTCATTCAGTTTTATCTTGCATTGTGGAACTTCTTCAATTTTCATAACATCATTTGAGTCATCGCTAAAGCAGTGTATTTTATTTAATTTCGTGCAATAGGCTCTGACACATCTGATTCCGAAATCCTATTTTTAACTTCATCCACAGATAACTTGTTAAATGGTTTAGTTTCATGAAATAGTCATGCGATTCTGTGAGTATTCAACACATTTTTATAAAGTTGCTAATGCATTTCCAGAGAGATCGTTCTCATCCCGATAGTTGTGCAAAAAGTTCTTAAAAACAAAACTACAAAGATATAAAGGGAATTTCGTTTTTAAGTTAAATGATTTTCAATGAAGCATTGTGTCGTTTATTATGCAAGGAGGTTACTGTCGATTTACCTGATTGATATCCAAATTGATGGACGCTTAGGGTGCGTTCTAATGTTAATTTTTCCCATTACCTTTAGAAACCCTACAGGGGGACTAGTAGGGTTCAAAGCCTTTCAATCTGTTCGTTCTAGGCATGAATACTGCATTAACTTATCTTCAACCAATCAGGATGTATGTAGCTAAGTTCATAGCTGCATTTAAAGATAGGCACTAGAGATTCAATAAGAGTACCGATATCATATTTTCTGAAGGCAGCAAAATTCCGTCGCCAATGATGGAATCAGGGAAAAGGATTCTCTTTGAACTACTTGTTTGTCTGTTCAGTCAGTTCAATCTTCACGTCAGTCTTTTTTATTTCCTATTATTAGAGTTAACCCCTTTCGTTATCACTTATTCAGCACGAAAGAAAGTTAGTAATCTAATCTTCATTGTATTCAAAGACTTATTGTTAGTTTTCTGTTTTACTTGTAACTGCTGAAATTCGTGACCAAAAGTCGTGACGGGAACGTTTACAAGGACAAACAAAACAAAACAGCTAGGAGGCCTTCCTAATTATACTGTCGTCAAATCAGGTGCATTTTGAAACGACAATCACTGTATTTCCTTATTTAATTAAAAAATTTATTCGAGTTTCTCAACTAGGTGAGCTAAAGGAATCTTCTAAAGTGAAAAAAAAGAAACGAAATTCATGTTTGTATCTCGTTGACATGAACATATTTAATCTAACTATCACTGTCAGAGATCCTTACACCCTCGTGACTGTATAAGTTAGAAACATAGAATGCTATTTATTATATACCTACACACTTAATGTTCAAAATGTCATAAGATAATACAATTTACAAGTTGCAACGTATAACCCCCATTAACTGTTTTACATGCAAGACTGTCCAAACTTTTAATAGCAGCTATTAACTGAACAATTGCAATTACGAGTAGTTACCCCCTAATGTACGACAATGCTATGCACTTGATTTCAAATGCCAACACGAATAGCTATTTATAGCTTTTGCACTTTTTGAAACATGTAGTTCAGTGAAATTAGTTTCAAAGGGTCGTCGGAGACACATGATATTTTGTTTAGCTATACGCTATACGCTCTATATATATTTTAAAGTACAACTTGGAGAAGGGTAAGTAGGTTAGACAGGTAGGTAGGAGGGGAACCCCGGATCAACAATGAATCGATTGTGAGCCCCTGTCATGACTAAACCTAAATAGAAAAAATGAGAGACAAATTAATTAGTGGCTATCTGGTGGCTGTGTGCCGTTCCATCCAGAACCATCTGGAGATTTATAAATTTTAGGATAGTTAGTGGTGCCTTTCCTGACAGATCGCCCAACTCACCGACGGACATATCGCCACAGACTCTACAGAGGTAGTTTATATTAGTCGTATACTTCTTAGGGTGGGCCGCCAAAAGGTTGTGGGTAGCAATAATTCCTGTGAAGAGTGGTATGTACATACCTACATTCTTTCAAGCGCTAGAATTTGTGTGGTTTTAATGCTGTCAACGAGATGAGAGTGTGCTTCATCTCTCATTGGCCAGTCTCAGAAAGTGTTGCTCTATATTGGTGCTAGGGAGGTAGAACAAAGTTAATGACTATTGTCAGGTCCTGTTCAGACCCCTTTTCATGGTAATTTGTCTGACAGTTCGTTCGTTTCTGACCCGTCCGTGTAGATCGAGATTATATTCGAGTTAATGGCCCTACCGTCCACCTCTATTGAGGGAAAGAATGTTTAAATGTTTTATCGAAGTCATAACCAGAATCCATTGTAGAGGAGTTAGACCGCCTTCTTATGGAGTTTCTCCAGTGGCCAGTGTATGTATTTAGCTGTCGCCCAGTGTTGAGGTAATGACCCAGTCTGAGGTTAATAGGCATATGCTTTGTTAGTCCAATGCTAGTCTAAATTCTACGTTGGTTAAGGCTCCTTCTATGCATGCGTACATTCTTTTGATTCTTTGATTTGTTGCTTCATGCAAGGCTTTCTCAAAGGACATAACCCTAGGACTTGGTTTGAATCGAGTTTGTAAATCTGTTAGTCTGTCCAATGTCTTGAGCAGAAAAGAAGTGGGACTTATCGGTTTAAAATCTTTGGCGGTCGTGTTGGTAGGTTTACCCGCTTTGGATATGATAATGATCTAGACTTCTCTCCAGGCCAGCGATATACCAATTGAATTGTGAATAGTTTTGAGGAAAGAAATATTATAATTTAGCACGAGAGTACAAAATAAGAAACATACGCTTCTAGAAGTAAGCTTCAAGGGGGAGTAATCTCTCTATTACTATGGGTCATTATACTAAATGAAGTAGATACTCCTACAACTCAGGTACAGTGGTGCCAAGATCATCGATTATGCAGATGACGTCTTGTAAGGTGGCAGTCCACCAGCAAGGCCACCAACTTAACGCCTCTCATAAAGATAGGATATCTTCGTTCTAGCCTCGGCAGCTATAAGTGCCTTAAGAATAAGTCAATCAGATAATGGGAGACCAAATACAACGGTTATTCTATGATGCTGGAAAAATATCTAGGAAATGTACCCAATACGGATTATCTGAATTTGTACCTAGATTTCAAGCGACCCTTTACAAGCTCGTTCCCTAGTAGAGAAGAATGGAAAAGCGGTCAACTCATCAATACACGTACCATTTCTGTCTTTACTGATGGATCAAAGATAGATAGATGTAGGCGAAGGCTCAGGGATATTTCCTGAACCGTTGGGCATATTCAAATCAGTTCGCCTCTCGAACCATAGCAGTGTTTTCCAAGCGAAGATCCTAACAATGACAAGAGTCGCACATGAGACTGCGTTGAAGGCAATTTCACAGGAAGGTATCACCTTTTTCGACGATAGTCAAGCAGCAATAAAAGCGATTTCTGCTATCGAAATATGTAAAATCCACGCTTGTGAAGTGCTGTCGTGAAGAGCTTAAGGTTTTTGGAACCGTTGTGTTCCTGAACATGAATATATACCAGGAAATGAAAAGGCCAACGAATTGGCTAGAAGAGGTTCAGAATTCACATCAGAACAAATCGATACCTCGGTATTCAACCTGCCTTGCACACTGAGAATCAAAGCAGGGGTTAAGGCCCGAAGGGTGGCTAACATCATATCTTCCCCCCAAAAACTTGTCTGATCACAATAAGTATATATGTAACTTTGTTTCGACAAGAGTATGACCGACAAGATTAGCAAAAGGATCCCTTTCTACCCTGACAGGAGATATAACACTCTGCGGTACCACATGAAAAAACTAAGTCTAACTGAAGAAGACTTATGTCATGGATGGGGAGATGAGGAGGTCAATGAGGATGCAACCCCTGTCAGGTCTTATCTGCCTTAGATTTAAGTTTCGCGACACTTCTTCCTTGACCTAAAAGAAATATCCAGCAGACCAATCAATGGCATCTTTAACTACATCATTGTATTGACCTGAGTGTGGCATTGTGGATCTCTTCCACTTGCCTACCCATGTACCTAATCCAACCTAGGCCCGAGGTAAACGAACACTTAAGGCAGCCGCGGAAAATAACCGCCAGTCACAGCGTTGCTTTGTATCTTTGCAGTATCATGGAAAATATATCAGGGCCGGCTGCTTTAAAAGGGGAGAAGGAGTCGACTGCCCAGTTGATCTTTCATTCAACTCCACTATCTGGTTTGCCCAGGAAGTGGTTTGAGTGACCGGTCAGGTTTTTTTTTAAGAAAGCCTGGGACTATGTTAACTTTTGGTAGGATCTTCTGCAGTCTATCTGCTTTATTGATGGATTCTATTTCGAACCAAACACACACATCATGCACATCAGAAAATATGTGTAATGGTGGAGTAACAAATCCCACTCACAATTGCTATACTTCCATCGTCATCTGTTAACAGTTGTGGTCCAAATACTCCAACAGCCCAACACCCCATGAAACAGTGGCTCGTTGACGATGCAACAATATTTAAGATTCATGATTTGAAAAACCTCCTTTTACGTAAGATGATTTTCTTCACAAAATTGTCCTCTTCTTGGTTATGTACTTTAAAGCTGAACTGATGAACTGTGAGTCTGCTAGAATGAATTTAACTTTGTAAACATCGAGTTGCAGGCCTTTTGTAAAAAGTGATATTTTTATTCACTGATCCAATTTTGTTTTCAATTCTAAATCGATTAAACCAAAATTCGTAATATCTCTGTAAAATTGTTGCCATATTTGTAACACGTTCTTTGACCATATGGCAACACCATCTGCAACAATAGCAGATGACAGCTGTCAAGACTCAGGGTAGCCAACCTAACAAAAAAAACGCATTGTTTAAAGTGTGATTTTTAAAAAGGATTCTCTTATATATCCAACTGCCAAATTATGTAATTTTTTGGTTCCCTAATGTATTTGAATCTAAAATCTAATTTTCTTAAACATTTTCACTGCTACTTCCTGATTTTGATCCGTATGCACTTTTTTGCTACAAAAGTTCGTTACACCCTTTGCAAGACGAATGTGTGTACGTATTTGAATAGCATTTCTACGATGAATGCTTTTCAAATCCCAACAATGCCTAGAGATTCCTTTCTGTTTTGTTGTTAATTAATGGCGTGCAGCCGCGCCGATGAGCATGTGTAATTTTTCATTAAAACTTTACTTACAATGGATCCGTCACCATTTACTACGACATGGCGTTGAATTTTACACTGGCGTGTTTTATTTCTTTAATTAGTTTCGTTTTCTACTTTTAATGGATAATTTTAGTTATCACGTGAGAGGCTATTTCTAAAGTTATAATGATTGCATTGAACTGACCATGCAGATGTTTGGAAAACGACTTTGATTTTCTTCGTTTCTGTTGACTCAACCGGCGGCGGCGGTAAGGGAAGGTTGAGTCATAGGTTCAAAGCAACCCCTCCATTGTTTGTTTGTAGATACCGCTAAAGGGCTTATGTACTTTATTCGTTGTTTCATGCTATGATTTTCTGGGCTTTGTCTGTCACGAAGTGAATACCTTTCATGTGACTCTTAGCCTTTGTTTACACCGAGTTTCATGATGCACCATGATATACATTTTATTTACAGCCCACTGCATTATCTTAGAAGCAAAACCAGAAAACATTTTTTACGATTTAATCCAAATAAATACTGCGAAATTCCAGCAATAAATTAAAAACACAAGTAAAAGAGTTAAAAATAAAAAAAACCAAACCATAATCGAAATTATCTTAATTGTGTTATCGTGGCGCGATAAAAATACTACTCAAGTGATTTTGGCGTACACGAGTGAGTATCTGTTTAGAGTTTCATTTTGCGAAATGTATCAAATTAATATTTTTAACTGATACCGGGAAATGTCAGTCTCTGTTTTCCCCACAACCTTTAAAGCTCTGTCTACGAGCTCGGAAATGCTTGTCATGTACATAATATGAGACTTAACGTTCGTGTATAACATTTCCATGCGCCACCGGTATGGTACGGCTGGGGTTAAACGTGAAAAGGGCGTTAATTATATGCTTGCTCGCGGCACAACTTGTTTGACGTTTAGTTAGGTGTTAATGCATGTAAACATGACTTTTTTTTAAAAAAGGTCACTGTTGCCTTTTTCACTTACTGCTTTGACATAATATTGATTAATTGCATTGGTGACATATTTGGTTGTGAATGGGAGGTTTGTACGAATTTTGTTTTTTTTTTTTTAAATGCCAGTCACGTTCACGTCATCGGGGGTAATAACTTGTACCGGCAAAGTACGTTCGGGACTTAAGGTTTTGGGGAATAAATTTTGCTTGCCTTTGCAGAAAATGACATAAGTAGTTAATTTATTTATATTATAAACGGTTGTCTTTGTTTTCTGAGTTGTGTGGAGGAGGGGAATAAGAGAAAACTAGTTTCTCATGGTATGAAGCTACCGAAATAATAAAAAGAAAGAAATTCTATCAAGAGACACTGGAACAGGTTTTGGTTTTGACTTTCGATAGATAGATTCAGTACGAACAAGCACATTACTATGTTAATTCAAAGGTGGAGCAAAATATATGTATGTAACACGATCTATGTATAACTTTTGAAAAAAATTAATGTGACAACTGTGGCTCAGTGTTTAGTGCGACGAACTACTGAGTGGGAATTGGAGTTTGAATTCTCTGACAATACCAGAGTTTATGTCATTTTTCACGGTCCCACCGATCGCGAGCGTCTGACAAACATCTGGGAGTAAATTAATTTTTGTTTATTTGTAAACGTAGAATAATACTACAAAGAATTATAAATGTTTGTTAACACTGCAACCGCTGGCACATCCCCAGAGTTGAGCGTCACACTGGCTCCACACAGGTTCCACACTGGTTTTAGGACCTCGTCATATAAAATAATTTTGTTATCAATTAATAGTCCTGACTAAAAGTTATTCTATTTTTCGCTATTTAATGTTTAGTTCTATTCTTTTGGTTTCAATATGTTCTTTCCATGAACATCTTCCTGATTCGCAGACATTTTTTTTTTACTTAGCCGGGGAGCCTGGTAGCAGATGTCAAATAGTCAGTACTGTCAGGATAAATCTGTTTTCCAACCAAGGAACACTGTTATGCTACAGCCTACTTGCATGAATTTGTTTACTGTCAAGTCTGAGTTCTTGTCGCTGTCCGAGATATCTTTGTTTATTTAGTGCATCGGACTGCGAAACTTTGGTACCCTGGGCCAAAAACAACTCCTATACCTGATGATACCGAAACTAATAGCCTTAAGTGATTTTCTTCTCCTTGAAAATATTAAAGATAAAATTTCCGAATAGACATTAGTTACTTAGATACACATGTCCAGGCTCATCTCATTCCGAACTATAGAGCCATCTCTGTAAGTAAGACAAATCCTAAGCGGAACTCTGTTTTAAATGTCAAAGCAAGAGTGAGTGTGTCTTATATGAAAAGCTAATTTAAAAACCTTTCTCCATTATAAGATGTTTTAGGTATGCCTAGATTGTCAACACCGCATTTCATTTAGACAATGTCCAAGCAGATGCTGCCAAAATTAGCGTAGATAGCTTAAATGTAAGCAGCATGTGTCCAAGCTAAAAAGAAAGTACAGAACGACAGCGTAACGCAGGACTGAGCTACAGTTATAGTAAGAGAAGGTAATGTGGCATTGCATACACTAAATTTCAACAAACTATCAGTGCCCAAATTGAAGGACCCTAGTACTCACTCAATAAGTGGACAATAATTCTGAAAATTATAACGTAAATCAAAATTTCATCCAAGCAAACAACCTTTCCCCCATTTGAGGTTAATTATAGATGTCGCCCTGGCTCAATTGGTTAGTGCGTTGGACTACGGAACAAGGAGAAGACCTAAAATTTCCTTCACGGCCCCACCTCTCGCGAGGGTCTGATAAATATCCGAGAGTATAACTATCATGAAAAAGCTTCACAAATAAAACATTGCCCCTTCGATTCGGCATTAAACAATAGGGGGCCTATTCCATTCGTGTAAAGAATATAACATGTACAACACGATTATTAGTGAGAAGCTAGGACCTGGGTCACATGGACCTGCCGGGTGAAATATTTGAATTATTTATATTTTGTTTCACTTAGACTAGCGATGAGTCCTTTGTTTCCAATGGACCGCTGAGAACCTAAATTTCAGTCACCGACGACTGAACTAAACCACCCAGATACGTGTATAAATCTCAGGAGTTTGTTTAGCTCAATGTTTCTTAGATCACCCAGTTCCGCAAAGAAATAGCTGCCAAGAGTGTGGGTGAGTTGCCAAATGTATCACATGCATCATAGATGCAAAGTCATAAGTTTCAAAAGTCAAATGAGAAAGTTTTGACAAAGTCACAAGTTTCTGAACATATCCTAAACGTTATCGATGCGCATCAATTGAGCAAACTATGCATCGATAATTTTTTCGATGCTTTCATTTGACATTCAAATCATTCATTTAAATTTATTTTTTATTGAAAGTTTGTCATTTTAATTTTGTCAATTGATTGCTTTGTATAAACTATGTACGTTCCGAAACATCAAACTTGTACAGTGTAAAATGTATACAAGTTGTCGAAGTTGCGTTGCAGATGCGCATCAAAAGAATAGTTCTACTGCATCGAAACAATTTTTTTTACATTTTGGAACTCAGCCTGTTTTTCCATTTGGTGGCTAATGCTGAACAATCGCATAGCAACTGGTGAATGGATTCTATTTCCTCTTCCTCTTCGTTCCTGAAGTTCTTACAAAAGGCGTTATAGAGTAGTTCTAGCCATGCGACATAATTGCCTATCACGCAGTGTCCTATCATAAAACCAAAAGCTGTCCGAATATCCCTGCGAATGAGTTTCATGACATCTCCAGATCTCTTTTTGTCATAGATTGCCCATAATGATTTGACTGTAGCACGTGTATGTATTAGATACCATCATCTGTTAACTTTCTCGATCGATTCATTATCTATTTCCCTGTTCAAACTGATAAACAGTGTGTTAGCCTCAGGAAGCGCTTGTGAAGAGCTTTGATATGACCCTACCTTTGCTAGTTCATCCTCTTTTTCGTTTCCGGGGATATCCATGTGACCCGGACGCAACAGAGGCGCACTTTTACGAGCTTGGACCTTATCGATGCTGACTGTAGCGCTTTATTGGTTGCTTGACTATCTTCTTATATACTACATATGTCCACAGTTTGTTTCATTATTTCACAGTGACTTCGGCTTGAAAATAACCAAGTCTGTATTTGTTTCGAGATTTCTAGTGGAGATCAGCACCAACATCCATCGGTTCAGAAATGAGCTTCCTTTAGTCTTAGCGCAGTTTTCACTTCCGAGCTGCGGCATTAAATATTAAATGGAAAAAGATTAAAGTATTGTTTCCAGGGATTCTGTTGGCGTTGATCTCATCTAACCCAGACAGTTTGCGGTGGAATCTTTGTCAAGTTTTTAAGATTTTATTTCACCTCGAGCGCCTTCCACCAATCAATCGAACCGTAGATTGAAATGAGTCTTACTACCGCAGTATATAGCTAGTATACCAATTTACGTTTCTTCTGGATTTACGTCCAGACTCCGCTCGCGGTAGATCCAGTCGCACTTACCAGGCTGTTCGATCTACCAATTTCGATTCCATATACTAGGACGTTATTTCTTCTGGAACAGTAGCAATTTTCGATGCGATCTGCAACTTTATTGATCGGGGGGAGGTTCTCTCCTCTGGTTCAAATCACCCACTCACAGATTACGGAGAACCGCCCTAACCTAACCTATGACCTAATTTGTTTTTTTTTACACATCGGATGCTGTATCCATAGTAAATTGTTTAATTTTCTCGTCGCATGCTACCGAATCCCATAAAGTAAAGTCACTTTGAACTCCTTTCTCTGTGCGCGTTGCTTAGTGAACTTCCAATCATGAGGCTTCTTCTCAATTACGGATCTGGAATTTTGTCAAGTAAATTGAATTGAAATTTTTTGTCCACCTACACATGTTGCGCCTCTAAAAATATGCCTTTCCCCCATTTTTCCAATGAAAATCAGTGTTCCACCATCTGGTTATTTGCATGTTTTTCAAAAAGGATAAAAAGAAAAAAATTAAAATTAAAAGAAAAATAAAAGCGTTTAGCTAAAAATACCTTGGCAACGGAATTAGTGAATGTAAATTATTTTGCAAATCGATTTGGGTGTTTATTTTCATTAAACACGGAGCAGCAGCAGCCCCGTCTTCCCCTTCGCAGCTTTGTGTTTTTGTTTTTATGCTAAATAGCATTTGTATCGTGTTTTCGAAATGAAAATCGTAAACATTTTCCGGTGAATTTCATGAACAATTAGAAACGAAACGATCGCCTACAAGTAGGAAAGGATAAAACATCAAGCGAATTGTTAAATTGTCATCAAACAGCCGACAGTCAAAGAGTCGTAAATTGATTTATTTGTTCCAAAGATGATACAAGTCACGCAATTGGTGGATTCAAAAAAAATATCTAATAAATAGACTAAAAGTCGCCATTATCGTAAAGGTGAACTTTAGATACTTTTTCGCTTTTGGCTGAGTCATTGCTTTTTATTATTATTATTAGCTGTGGCTGGTGTTTTTTTTTTTTTTGATTTGTTTATCAAAGTCCATTTGTCAAATTGGGGATTTTAATGCGAACACTGACAAAAGTATTAATCGTGACGAAAAAATAAAAAAATAAAAATCGTAGGCTACAGCTTGTAGTACGTAGGTTAGGTGGTATGTAAGTATGTCTATAAAAATTGGATTATAAATCGTAATCGACCGACAATTTGATTTTTTTTATTTTTTTTTTTTGAGGTACAGCCTGTGGGATTAATTATGATCGTTTCACCTCATTTGACCCACTGCGTGTCATAAAGATAAAACGATGGAATGTAGTAGCGTGGAAAAATTAAATTAAGTATTTTTTCTGGTTCATTCATTGTTGGACGATTACAATTTTGATTGGTATTTACCTTCACGTGGTAAATTGTTATTTGTTAAACGAATTGGTGGATAGTATGTACATAGATAGTATCAAGCAAATTGCGTTGGGTGATCTTTGTCAATGGTGTACCTGGCAATTATGTTAAATCAGCGTCAATCACAAGAAATTACTTTGTCATTCTTGAGAACATTGTAGTTTGAACCAAATTCTAACTTTCAAACTCCAACACCACTCATTAAGTATGGTAAGTCGTCGATCATAGTCGAAAGTAATAATTGCTTATAACCCTATAATTATAATTTGCTTCCACATTGTTTATTACGAGACAGTTATCTACATAATGAATATTAACTTGGGTATTGCGGTAAAAATGTTTAAACAACGATTTATGACTTAATTATATGTGCATACTAAAAAACTAAAGTGGAACCAAGGTAATAATTACTGTCTATGCTACGCAAACTAATCCTAAGAATGAAGTTTAATAAGGTAGGTAAGTTTAAAATACATAGAATGGGCTTTTCTAGAGAATATAATAAAGAAGATATTCTGCTTTACTTGTTCTTAAATAATAGGTAATGTAATAAAAGTTAAATTGAGATTAAATGGCGATAGGAGTCAAGCTAGACCACACATGACATAGATATTTCCCCGAAAAATTTTGAGGTTTGGATTTCTCAATTTTTTTTTTTACAGAGCTAGACACGTTCTTAGAAGGTGGAGTACGGTTTCTTCGTACTCCTCATAACTGTAGCTTCTACAGAAGTCATGTGATAAGATGTCCAACCTTTTGGATTGTTAGCCTATCGGACAATATCCAGTAAGAACACCGATAACGTGACTGATCTGTGATCGCTTCAACTGGACCAACTCGGCACTACGCTCAGATCAAGCCTAGTTCAGATATGTCTCGAAATGCTACAAGTAGAGAGATGAAGCGTCCTGCTTTAGTAAGAGTTTACAAGTAGTAAGGACCCAGGTTCTGCCACTTAGGCAGGATCCTATGGGTCGTACCTTGCCTGGTGAGCTCGCTAACCTTGCAATTTCCTGCAAAGTCTCTGTGGTCTGGTACCCAGCACAGGTAATTGTTGAACTGTTCAGTCATCTCCAGAAGAGGCAAACGGCATTTTAAAGCAGTCTTTGAAGTGAAGGAGAATGATTCCAGGGATTTGATTGCAGCTTGACTGCCAGTGAAAATGCTAATATAAGGGATAGATATTGCATTACATTTCGGTCAAAACAAGACTTCCTTGATTACCATGATATCTGCCAGAAAAACGCTACAATGATCTGGGAGGTGGGAAGAGATGCTCAGATTGAGCTCGTCGGAGAAGACACCACAACCCATCCCTCATCAGTATTGGAGTTGTCCGTGTAGATGTGAACTGAACTGTCCACAGGAGAGTGAGCAGTGACCTGCTCACTACGGTCAGGGATGTTCGTGCGGAAATTTCGGTCAATAGGGTGTAGTCGGTATCTTCGTATAAAATTGACGAGATCAATGATCGAGGGTTGCCCCTCATGATAGCTAGACCACTGTGAGGAGGTTTTGAGAAGGATATTCGCACTCGCAGCCAATTGCTTGCCAAGAATATCTAAGGCGATCAGGTGAAGCTTAATGTCCAGCGCCGGTGATGAAGGAGTTCTCAGTGCATCAGTGATGCATATACAAACAGATTTTTTCACCTTAGAAAGGAGATTGAAATTGAGTAGCCCAATTAAAAGCCGGCCATCAGACAGCGTACATCCAGCGTATGGTATGAGGTTGAAAACCCCAGCTTTTACCTATGGTCTTTTTACATGAGTATAGAGCCACATGTTGACTTCTTTACGCGTTTAAGTAGATTGGCTTTCCAGTTTAGAATGAGACCCAAGTATTTTGCATTATCTTTAAAGGAGACACTTTAATTGTAGGAGGGTCAACAAGGGAAACTTTATATTTCCTTATAAAGAGGAATGTTCTGTTTTGAAGGGGTTAATCCCTAGTCAGCTAGATGGACCTCAAAGTCCATCTAGCAAACCGTAGGAGAGCACATTGGAGGATTTCCCTGAGAGTATCAGGGTATTTTCCAGAGGCGGCGATGTCAATGTCTTCTGCATAGGTATATGCATGTGTATATATCCAATAGCAGCTCTTTGCCCACTAGATTCCACAGAAGAGGGGACAAGACGTCAGCCTGAGGAGTTCCACAACTAGCCGATGCACCGCCCAGCTGCGAACTGATAATACTGCGTGTTAGCAATTGATTGACTAATACTCCAAGCGAAGAATCGACTTTCAGGCTTGTAAGTGCATCTATGATTGCCCAAGACAGGACATTATAAAAGGTCCCCGCATACTCAGTAGGTTAAATAGTTGATGTTCAAATCTTAGGGTTGTAAGCGAAGTTATTACCTCTTTGCTTAATGTGATTACAGATTTGGCATATATACTATCCACACATACATATGTATATGAATCTCAACTGGTCGTTCCGTTCAATTTTGTCTATGTCGTCATAATATACATACTTATATATGTGAATCCACTGTGAAAGCGTGGATTGACACCTCGTATAGTCCTAAAATCATTTCTTGTGAAAACTTGGGCATACAATACTAGCTTTGTTTAGAGTGAGCGTAATCAGGATAGAGTTTCTATGAGGTATAATGTTTTCCACATCTTGCACTAGCTGCCTAGACTTGTCCAAGGCTGCCGTTGAAACCCTTATGTTTCTTTTTTTTTCACAGGGACATGAGTCCATAATGGAACCAGTTCAGTGGGACCTAAGTCCTTTTTTTGTGAACTCATGTTCAGATGAGCTGGGACAAAGGTCCATAATTCGATTGTGGACTGGACTGGACTGCATGATTGTGGATAATTCTATTATGGATTGAACAGGGACATAAGTCCATTATAGGCTTTTCGATATGATTTTGTATGTTTATCTACCTTTTTCAGAGTAGCTCAATCTTTGTTACCATTAGACTAGGCTTGACACGATTTATTGTGTCTGGATATCGTCTGATGATATAGTTCTCTAATATTTGTAAAATGTCAATTGGTGTTCATCCTTCTAGTTGAAGCCCCATATACTAATAGTCATCAACGAAGCCAACTTTTTTGTCAGAACCTAGATTTCTTAGGATTACGTTCTACATCAAGGAGGGTTGGGATAGATCCGCTTGTAATCTGTATCGTGAAGCAGCACTCTAATTATTTTCTGTACATTTTCTGGCACTCTTGGATTATTGACTAGTAGTTTGCTGTATTAAAGACGCCCATGATGTAGAATGTGGTAATAGTACAGTACTTCCTGGTAAAATTTTTATTTTTATCACTAAAGTCCCAATTTGTTGTCAATTATTAAGTTCCAAGCCTTGGTACGTATTGAAACGATTGTAACCTCTTTTGCGTCCTTTGCTAGTGAGTGTACATAGTACATATATGGGCCTGCCCTTCGAGGATCCTATCAATTTTCACTCAACTGTCCTGAAATGGGAATGAGATAAAGCGGGTGGTTAATTTGGTTCTCATCAAAGGCTGAATAATATTTTATGGGTCTAGAGGTGGGGTCTTGCTAGTAGGCTGTCTGAAGGCTTACGCTGCTGTACGTGAGTGACCCAAATATGTATATTTTCTCAGACTGTTAATCAGTGTAAGCGTACTGTGGTAAACTTTTCCAAAAGATGACACAAACGTTAACCTCATTCCAATCCCCATTTCTGACAATAGTCGAGGACAACAAAATTAGATTAATATTCAGTTGACACTTGTAGATACATAGATGTTAGTGCCGATGTAAGTGCTTTCATAAATTCAGTTCCCATGGGTGCCATAGACAAACCTCAGGATGTCTACATGTATCTACTTAAATCCATTAACACACCCGTGCGTCGTTAAAAAAAGCCTCTTTCAACAGAAGTGCAGCAGGTTATTAGCTAAGCTAAACTATTTCCCGCTACCAGTTATTATGTCACATTTAAAAATGTTTAAGAAATTGTTTATTAAATTAAAAAGAAAAAAAATTGTTACATCATTCTGCATAACATGTACATACATAGTTTCGTGTTTCCCCGGAGTCCAGCTATAAATTAGTCATACCCACTCCATCGTGCTTCCACTTTTTATTCGACAAGTTACAAAAAAATTCGCGTACCCTATGTTAATTCTGCGAAATATTGCGTTTTTTTATTTCTCTGCGCAAAAAAACAAAAAATAAAAAAAATATGTAGGTACTCCCTAAGCGACCTACAGGTAGACTAGCAATATAACAAAAAAAAAAAAAGCTTGTCCTTTGAGTTTAACAAGCGAAGTCGATTTTAATTAATTTTGCTAAAAACTACACCTGGCGTGGAGACTACCCACCCATTGCGACCGATAGAGAAAGTTTTCAGTAATTTCAGAAACTCACTTCAATATGAACAGTACTCTTGTTTTTTTTTTTTTAGTTTTTTGTTTAATTGAAACATCACAACATATCTACGTCCACACCCACGATATAGTGGCAACAATCGCCCGCCAGGCAGATGTCAACCTCAAAAACGTGTTTTTAGTGAAATTCTCTTCTCGACACAATAGTGTATCTGAATCGGTGTCTCTCAACGATAGATACACAACCGACCACGGATAAATCTTTTGTAGTGCACTCTGTTGAGTGTTTAGAGGATGCGTGTCTTGTGTGTCGTTGCACAGAGGTCATGGCTTTGATTCACTTAACCAGTCAGTGCAGTTGGAGTGGAAATGTGGTGTAGGTTGTACATGGTATGTAGATGACATCTCTGCGCTGTTGGTGTGCGGAAAATAGAAAACTCAAGTAAACCCGATTGTATGTGTCACATGTGGATGCTGAAATCTTTTCTACTTTCACTATTTATTCCTATTTTGGTTGACAGAGATTTTTTTGTTCGACTTGAGTCAGTCTTGAGCTACGCATGATGTCATGCTGATTTAGATGAGTGTGGCTTATCGCGGTGGAATTTTACTCGTTTTGAGTGAGTAACGGAAATGTAAATTTAAATGATGACTTAACTGCACAAGTCGATATGAAATTATTGATGTTTTATTTACACTGTTATTGAATGTTGACGGCAGCTGGTTTGAGATACAAGTAATTATATACGTCTGTACTTTCAGCAACCCCTTCAAGCCTGGTGTGTCTCTTTTAAACTGGTTTCTTCTCTGTTTTTTTTTTTGCCGGTTGTGTTTTTTGTGAACGGACTCACGGGAACGGAGAAGTTGTGTAACGTTGAACCTGTTTTAACCAATTTTTTGTCTGACCGTGAAAAGATCGTGAAGAGCAAGTTTTGCCTTCCAATACAACTGTTGAGAAAGGTAATTTTATATCACAAAAATCGACCATGTTTCATGGTTTTGGTCCACAAAAGAGAATGTGATTATCCTAAGTTTTTATTCACTATTATCAGACTATTACTAGTCGGGGTCATTTGTCCAGAATTGCAAGTTGTAGGCCCATGCGTACTACAATGATTGCCATGTCGTCGGCGGGGCTAATTATTTGCGAATATCTGTCTGAGGACGTCATCATACATTAGGTCCCACCTAGTACAGAGGCATGGGAACATCGTCTGTGACGTTATACTGCCTCGTTCCATCGTTGCTGTCGTAGTGCAGTATTTTATTTCTAAAATAGTCCGGGATTATCTCCTGCAGGTATTCTGGTACTCTCTTGTGGTCTTGAAGACGATCTTAACTATAACGATGTACTGTTTAATCCCGACCTTCCATCACCTTCCTTTGATAGCTTGTTTCCGATTATGCATTTCTCGTACAATCGGCGTGTCCTGTAGTCTGGGGAACTCGTCGTTCCACCAGTATACTGGTAGCCGTTGCGCTATTCTTATTTTCTGTTGGATGAAGGCTCGATGGCTGATCCGTAACGAGGTATATTTTCCATCATTAGCTGGAGTAATTGAACTTTGATATTCTGTGGTTACCATTCCCTTTATTCGGCAGCCTTCTCTGATCCCTACTTTCACTGCGATTGGGCCCTAGCTGAAATAATCAAAAGGGTTAAGTTCTTGAGTAAATTTAATCTTGTAACGGTGTATGCCAAGATCTTTACGCAAAATTCTCCACAATGTGGACTGAGAGATTCCGGATTCCTGTGAACGGCGTGGAATAGATTTGGCTCATTTTAAACTGATGCGCTTGCGTCTGCGATATTTTCGGTACTTCAGACGGTGCCTTGTCTCACTGGCATAGGAACAATCAATAGTGACAACAAACAAACAAAGGTCTGGACGCCCGAAAATCGAAGTAAGCGCTTTTAGAGTTACCACCAGCACCAACTAAGAATTTCGTTAGTAAGTTTTAACAATTTGCAAAAATTTAACAATTTGCAAAAATTTAAGAATTTACAAAAATTTAAAACAAAAACGTCAGTCAAACGTTTTGACATTGACAGATCATAAAAAAGTTTAAGGGTGTGTTTGTATTAAAATACAAATTGTTATGTCTCTATTGGAAAACCGTTTATTAACTATTAAAGGAATTTAAAAGTATTGATCTTATTATGTGAAATATTTATGTTTTGAGCACTCCTTTTATTTTGAACAATTAGACTAATCACTTGAAGTACACTTTTATTTTTCAAGTTTTTTGAACTTAATATTGTTAAATAAAATTAATTCTGTTTTCTAAAAAAAATGTTAAATATGTGACAAAAATCGCATGTTTTCCATTTTGAGAGATACTGATCCTATTATTTTGAACACAGCTGTACGTATTTTTTTCGATATACATACATATATTGCTACTTAAGATTTTGCGGGGGTGTTACGAGCGTTTAAAAAAATCTAAATTGAACAATAACACATTATAATGGCCGATTTACCAAATTAGATGAAAAGGAGACGTTCAAGAACTATAACCATTTGAATTTGTTCATAAAGATTCTATAATTTGTAGCTTGATATGTATGTACATACTTGTGGTGATTAAATCCACATACATATGCATACATATTTCGCAAATATTTATCATTTTAAGGAAGAACTATATTGAATCAAGAATTCAATAAACATTTTCCATTTTACTTTTACAAGTCTTTACTTTTTTTACATTTTACTGCTCAATCAATATTTAAATGAAAACACAAATAAGATAAGGCATAATAAATAATCAAATATAAATATTTATCTCTTGGATTTGTGACGTAGGCTGTGATTCTTGAATACATATGTGCATACATACATGTCAATTGTCGTGCAACCAAATTCCCTAGCTATGCAAACAATTAATTGAGATATATGCCATACCCTAAATTTAATATATGTACATACGTACATACATATGTGGATCCAATAAAATCACAATCAAAATAATCATAAACGAAATGCGAATAAACAAACAAATGATCGTGTTTATGTGGCCCCATTTGGCAGTTTATTCGCTGACGAGGTGTGTGTCAGTTAAAATGATTATGAAATTTATTAAAATGCACAATGTTCATCGTATTCCCCTACTACGTATGTTTGTATGTACATATGTAGGTTCTTCAATAGTTTTGGTTATTCTTAGACAAGTCAGCACTGAATACGAGATATTGGTTTTATGCAGGAGGTTTACATATATGTATGTACATACGTTCTTAAGGATCTAAGGTAAACCACCAAAGTGCACGGACTTTTTGTTTTTGTCGCATTAGGAAACACCACTGAAGCACTCAGACGCAGCTGGTGCATTGTACGAGTACTTGGAGGCAAAATCCAATATTACCCCTTTTCCAGGAATTTCTTCGATTTTCAGAGAAAGTCGAGAATACACTTCAGCGATAAGGAGTATTAGACCTCATTACATCAGCAACCTGATGTGCTAACTGTTCCGAGCGAAGGCAGGACAATAACAAAGGAAATGATCGGAAGTATAGTCAACCTCTCCACAAGGGTCGCAGATGCTTAAAGGGAAGTGTTTCGTAAGAATGCCAATAACTTGTCTACAGTCTTTTCTGCTGAGGACAGGACGAAAGCTGCTGATTACTTACAGACATTTGAGAGTATACGGGTATATAACCTGCATCCTGTAGAACCGTAGCATACAAAATTATATTCGTAAAAAACCCAATCGTGAATGGAAGCCCTGACCGAGGACGCAGGAAGACCTAATGCAGGTCTCTGAGTCTTTCTTCCCGCAATCTCAGAGTGACCTGGGATTCAGACAAAAGTCAAAAATTTAATGCAAAGAGTTCTTATGTTCGCGAACAGAGTTCAGCAAGGCCGTAAGAGCTGCCTGACTTAACAATATAGTCGACAGGCATTAGGAAATCATAGATCTCCACTTGAAACACAAAGGCATGCTTGCTTAACCATCAGTAAGTCTATCGTTGTCGGTTTTCTCGAAGACACAAGTACCAGATAAATATTCAACTACAGTCCAGTCCAGGCTTAGACTATGCTCGAAGCCAGTCTTGAACGCAAGAAAAGTCGACTCAAAATGTGGACAGCATCATCATATCAAGGGGAGGTAAATTAAGCAGAGCATCTAGAACAGACATAGGCGATCTCGTAAAAGCTCCATGACAGGGCGTTCTTTGGAGTTTGGTGCAGAACGCAATCTCATACTTACGCGAAAGTCACACAATCGACTCATAAGCCGTATAGATCCAGATATCCTTTTTCGGTGATAAGTCCCATGTCTTACCAAAGGCACCTAAGATTCTCAGAAAACTGAGAACTCCTTGGATTTCTTCGACTTGACATGGTTTCATTAAAGAAAAATCTCATCCAGGATCAGGATATTGAATAGTGACGACTGTTAGCATTGGCTGAGTCAGACTGGTCACAATTCTCCTTTTCATGAAGAGAACTACCTCAGTTTTCAAAGGATTGACCGAAAGTCACTTCCTATCGCATCATTCATCGAATTCATGTTTCAGCGCTTTCTGCGCGTTAGCACAAACAGTCTCTAGGCACGACCCACCATGACCCTTGGGGTATTCTTTCCTATCAACCGTGAATTCAATTCAATTCTACCAACACGATTTTCAAGCGCAGTCTCATAGGATTTGTCACGTTCGTATGCATATTGCATCTCAGATAGAGGGTACATCCTCAGTGCGGTCATGTGCACGTGAATCTCAACTCTCTCTCTCCAAGTTTCTCCAAGTTTTTTAGCAAAAATTAAAACAGACCTATAGGTCTCTAATTCATAACGAAGGAGTAGTCAAATTTATCAATTTTTGATACAAAAACCTCCAACCAACCGTACGCCAAGGTGAGGGAATATATCCTACATAGTACTTGGCACATATAAAGATTCTCTTCGGGCAACTGGTTTATGCCCTCTTGGGTACATTCCATCAGTACCACTCGATTTAGAGCTATCAATAGATGCCACAGCATATTTCATCTGTATCCACTGCCAATACAGTATACCAATTAGGCCGGTTTGGGACTTAGATTAAGCTCACCCAAGCTGTGACTCAATCATTATCTGGTTACACGTAAAATAAATTTCCAGCAGAAGACTAAAAGTTTCCGCCTCCATTTCAGTGTAGGTACCATCAGATTTTCTAAGTCACTCCGGTTTGGCTGGTTTGTGTCTTTTGAGAACTCCAACAAACCTACTGGTTGCACCTTTTTACTAAAATCTCTACAGAATCACTCTTCGACAGGCGAATTAACTTTTTAAATTCTTTTTGTTTCCATTGGGAACGGTTCCATTCTTCATCTAAATTTGTCTTGAGTGATCGAATTAGAAGATTTCTGGCTGCTTTTCTGAATCTGTGCAGTTCTGGGTACCACTAGACCAGCTGGCACAACGAGGAGACTCAGTAGATACTTTCGGTAACTTTGCATCTAAAACCATTGTAATTCATTCATTCATTCATTTACATTTACTCAATACATCTTCTAGCGTATTTCAATACTAGGCTCTAGCTATAGATACATATTTAGTTCTAAACAAACGAGCTTAGCTGTTAAAATTGATAGTCTAGCCAGACTAAGTCAACATTTAACAACAAGTGGAGATAAGGGATTAACTTCCCCTGGTAATATGAACCGATTACACTTATAACAAATGATAGGCACTCATTGTATTGAAAATAATAAATCGTACATAATTACCTAATTACATACTCATCAAAAGTTATCGGAATATCAAAAGTTAACAAAGCCCCCCCCCCCCCCCCTCTTCATGGCGACAGTGATGACCTTACTCGATGATTATCATGTTTTTCCGATTCATTAAGTTTTCATTCGTTCGTATTATATTGGTATGCGCAAAACTTTGCGGAATAATCGAACATTATAAGCAAGAAAATCGATGAATAATGTTTAAGTACCCACACGACATCGATGACAGCTACTCGTCTGCCTGAAGTCTGCCAACGGACGTTTGCACTGACATGACATTCGAAAATAATTTCCAATATTTTGCTGACTCGTTTGGAATGTTAGAAATGCTTTTTCAAGTTTCTGTATTACTGGCATTTGGACGTGCACCAGGAATGCATCCTGAATCGTAGCCGACTTCCATATCTTGTTTATCCTTTATCATCTCAATTCGAATTTAATTGCAATACCACAGATGGAACATAAAGGCACACACATACATACTATATCTTACGAATTTAATTACCTTCCATTACAATTCGCTTTTAATCAATTCTGCATGTGTAACCACTGCACGCGTCCCTTTATATCCTTTGAAAGGAAAGGGCCAACCATGCAATAACAATCATTATGATAGAATTATAGCCCACAGCAAGAGTGTGCGTGTGCGTGTGTGTGTGTGTGTGTTGGCTGTCGTTCAGATTGTATTTAACGGCAGCTCCCGGGGTAAGCACGCAAAATGCATTTTTCCTGTTGAACCCTGGCATAAGCCCTTACGCGAATGTATGTATCTGGAACTCATATTTAAATTTTATGCAATGCTTTGCATATTCTGTATCCCCCACGCAGTAGTCGATGAACGTTCGAATTCGATCAAACAAATAAAATACGAAAATCGATTCTTAAAACGGCTCGGATCCGGGGGTACGTGTGCATTACACATTCATGTGGTGTGCGAACGACAACACGACACAGAACTCTAACATCTGTAGCGTGTCCCATGGAAATTGCTGCAGTTCATCGATGGAGGAAACAGACTATCGGTGAAATAACACTATACAATGGCACACTTGAAGTTTAAATTGCCGGGAATTTATCATATTCTGTAGTTTTGGGTCATTTAACTTGAAGTGACACTAGTATCGGATTGCACGTTATCGGTCACAGGGAGAGTGTGATAAGAGGCCGTAATCGAGTGGATATCTATTGGATGTAGAAATTGATTTGCTGTCAGAATTACTAAGTGTTTGGGTTCAAGGAATAGTCGAAATACACATAACATACACACAGACGAGTGTTTATCTAATCATATAGCGATACTATATAGAGGAATACATCTTTCTTTCTTTTTTATGGCAATGACAATGAGATAGGATTTTGGGAATTTATCGATATTTTTTTGATAGTTTTGTTTTGTTTTAGTATCTGGCGAGACAATGATCATAAATTTCGGAATAGTTCTGGGGACAAATTAATGAATTTCATGACAGTATTATGGATAACAGCATGGCATGGTATAAATAGTAATGAGCGCAATCCGAAATGATGAGTGCAATAAATTTACCGCATCTGTAAACAAATTGTATCAGCTTTCAAAATATAATGAGAAAAATTATTTTTGATGAATGATATCTTATTATTTTTACACAAAAAAATATTCAGAAGGATATTTCTGATCCTCAGACAAAGACAACAATAATTTACGTAGAAGTATCTATTGTTCTGTCCTTGTGCTAGACCTAAATCTGTTAAAGATTGAGGCACTTATTCCATACATACATATATGTCCCAATACTTTGAGCGACAGTATGGCATGTTGCGCCGCCGCTGCTGTCGTCAAATTTAGAATCCAATAGTCGCTGTTCATCGTTAGGTTACGGGCTCTATTGACGGTAACGCAAGCCTTTAGTCCCATATTTGAAGTAATAAGGTTACATGATACCTCAAGCGTGCATTTTTGATAATGTGA
Source organism: Xylota sylvarum (assembly GCA_905220385.1). Taxonomy (NCBI): domain Eukaryota; kingdom Metazoa; phylum Arthropoda; class Insecta; order Diptera; family Syrphidae; genus Xylota; species Xylota sylvarum. The sequence continues at coordinate 127,876,954 of LR999957.1, forward strand.
GGGCATATCATAAACCCCGAACAAAGCCCCATTTCCTTATCGAATCCAAAAATTTCAGTGCTCAGCGAAACTAGCCTTTAGCGGCGATATGTTCTTCAAAACGTACTGTTCTCAATCTCGTTAATGGGTGGATGTCCAATTGAGTGCGAAACTTATCAGTTACATGTAAAATGCACTTAGTCGATTGTGTCACCATAAAATGGCCGAACCGCTCTGAAACATTATTGAATTCAGCTGAGAAATAGATACTGTGGGGTATGTCCTACTCTACACAACCAGCTATACTGAGTGGAAGATGTTTTTTTTTCGTTGATTCGCTAATGGATTTGGTAATCTTCTAAAGATAATAGTAGGCCAGGCTACCAGCATGTACTACAATTTGCAGACTCGAATCACTTGATGCCAGGAATGCGCCTACGTACTAATCCACACCCAGCACACTTCTACCAGTCTTTTATTCTTTTCAGCTCGATTTGCACGTTTGTTACGAACCCAGAAATTTCCATTCAATCTTCCTCTGAACACAACATTTGCTCTGTAAGGCACTGTTGGCTTGGAAGATTGTTTCCCCATTCCATGAAGCGTCTCCAATGGAATACAGCGCGCTCCATATCTTCTTCATGGTCTGGGCAGTTCGGTCAAAAAGGTAAGGTATCGTGTCCAAATCGATACTGCGTGAGATGGTTAGTTGCAGTCACTGTGGACTCGTTTTGTCCAGATCGCGATAGTCGCGGATCAACTTGTTGGTCCATCTGCCCTTCGTAGTGATGTCCCACCTAGCTTGCCACTGTCCTCTTGATTGTTGATGGTTCCAGCTGCCTCGAGGTTCTCCTGTTATACATAGATCCTTAGCATCTCGTCCGCGACGATGTTAGTAGTGACCATTCCGGCTATGTATAACGAAAGCAGCTTCGTCCAAAATCATTCGAAAACCACTGATTGTCCTTTTTTTGTGCAGAGTCTGTAGAGTGACAAATTTCCTTCTCCTTGCCCTCGTCGCTAGTGCCCTTGCCCATATCGGGGCAGCATCTAACATGACTGAGCAGACTACTCTGGATATCAAAATCCTTCTAGGATACCCAGGTCTTCAATGTTTGGCCGTATTCAGAAAAGGAAAGGGGGTGACTACACTGATATCTCCCCGGTGTGAGATACTTGAACTAAAAACAATGACTTTTGTACCCAAAACTTAGTCCATGTCAGAAGCGGCTCTCCTAAACCATCCGGTTTTCGTGATGAATTTTAGGGTGGTTTTGGGAGGCGTATACCCATGAGAAGACTCAGCTGTGATCTACTTCTGTTGTATTGGGCCTAAAGTTTTCTCGAGAAGCGACATAAGGAGAGTGTTCTTCACCTTATGTTGGCCATATTGAAAAACTGATGGGCATTAGGACTGACTGATCTGCTGTTAGGTCTTTTGATTCCGATCATTTTCTCGCTAGTTCATCGTCCATTTCATTCCCGTGGATGCCCATGTGTCCCGGAATCCAGTAGAGCGTGATGTTGTGCCTTGAGATGAGGGTTTTGAATTCCTCTTTACATCTTTTTACCAATTTAGAGTTGGTTGAGATGGAGGTGATGGCTTTGATGGCTGTTTGGCTATCTATGTATGTAGATGTCGATGTGTACGTTGTTATTTAGAGTGGATAGGTCCCGGCAGGCCTTGGTTATACCATATATTTCCGCTTGAAACACACTTGCGTGGTTGAAGAGTTTCATGGACCGGGCAATTGTTGATACCTCTGAGAAATGTTAGTGAGCTAGCTTGATATTATCCGCAGTTAGCACGGTAAATCCATACTGGCGAGTGATCTTCGTATAAATGACCATTTTGGTGAGTTAAAAGCGTTTTTAATGTCCAGCGTCACTACTGCACAATATTTCTTTGTCCCCCATAGTCTCTTCACTTATTGCTTCTATTGCTGTGTCAACTATAGCCTTTATGGCGTCAGCGGTAGAATGCGATTTTCTAAACCCGTTCTAAGGCTCCTCTAAGGCTATTGTATATAATCAATTCCAGTATCTTTCCCAGTATATCTAGAAGACGTACATATGACGAAGGTTCTCCAGGTGGTTTATTCCCTTTTGGTAACAATACCAAATATTGCAGCTTCCATAGTTCTGGGAAAATCCCTTCCTGTGGACACATTTTTATTGTTCTTATGAACATGTCCGGCCTTTTTTGAACTGCACCTTTAACGTCCAGTTCCCGGCGATTTATTGTCGCGTATTTTTTTGCATGCTGCAGAGAGTTCATTACACGTGACTGTTGGAATGTCCTCTGTGTTGGTCACTCTTATAATGCCATAGTTATTAGACTGGCATTGTAGGAATTAATGTTTAAATTGACTTTATCATTATGGGACATGACCTGGCTACCTGGAGCCCTTCAGTTTAGTCATTATTTTTCTATATGCCGTGCCCCACGAACCTATGTATGTCAGCTTCGTCGCATAGAACGTTTTAAACATATTCTTTTGCTCTCCTTGATCGTCCTTTTTAAGTCCCGTCTTGCTAACTGGCGGTTACCTTTTTGTGTCCAGACGTTCTTGGAAGTCGGGTCTCCTCCTGAATCATTGAGCTTTGCGCCGGGCTTGTAGGCTACTTGCCCTAAGTACTTTTATTTCTTCATTTCCCTAATAATAAGATGCACCCATTGATCTTCGAGGCATTTCTGCCCCGCATGCTTTGGTTATAGCGCGGGTAAGTTGATGCGACAGGGTCTCAGCTGTCCCTGTGGAGATTAGACCACTGGTACTCATCAATACCTCAAACATGTAGTTGTCCAAGAGTTCGTCCTTCCATTTCGGACGACCTATTTTGAAACGGGGTATGCTTTTCTTTTATATTATCGCCTGGTGGTTACTGTGCGTGTTTTCCTCGGTGACCCGCCATTTTATGTTGCGTAGGAGGGTATTGCTCGCGAAGGTAATGTCGATGAATGATCCTCTTCCTGCTCTACGGTACGTGTTTGCCCGTCCAGTGTTTGCAATACTAATATCAAGGGGTGCTAATGTTTTCATCAGAGTACGAACTCTGGTGTTAGTGAGTTTGCTGCCGTATTGTGTTGTCCATGTATTAAAGTCACCACTTGACTACTCGAGTCTTCTCGTGGATGTCTGCCACTAAGTTGTCCAGCATGGCCTGGTATTGGCTGTCGAACCAGCTGGGTCGTGCATAAGTCGTGCTGTAGAACTTAATACCATTAATTTTTGCTCCGCCTGTCCATAGGTATCTTGAAAGGCGTTTCTCCTGTATATCCATACTGCCGCCAGTTTAGTTTTGTCACAAATCCAAATGTTACTGCCGCGAATCTTACACCGTTCGCTTATTTACATATTGACGTCTGTTTCCTCGTCCCTAGCTGTTTGTGTTAGGATGTCCTGAGCTATCTCGCAGTGATTTAGATTAATCTGAATTATTTTCATTGCGTTTTACTTGTGATGGCTCTCCTAAAAACTGGGCATTTACATACTTCTTTCAGCTGCATGCTTTGCATCTTCTGGATGATCCTTTCGATAGAACATGCATGATGGATCCTTGCTACAATCCTTCGCCATGTGTCCTTCTTTTCCACACCTCCTGCATAGCTTGGAAAGGTTTTTTTTCATATTTACGCCTTTAAATTGCGTAGGATCTGCGCGTAAGACAGAAAAGGATGGTCATTTACTGTCTACTACTACTTTTCGCTCATTCATTGCCACACAAATCACTCAATGATAAATTGAGTTGAAATTTTGTAAGTTCGCATTATCCAAAAGCTTATGCCAGATTGTCGATAAAAAGTGTATCGATAAAAAAAGAAAAACTCAATCAAATACCATTTCAAGTGCAAACTTTTAAAATTTAACCTCGTGTATGTTCCATCACCATCAACAAACAATTTCATAAACAATGACTCGCTCTATATTCGCCGGCCTTGACTTTTACAATCTCTTAACGCAATTTAATTTTTGTTTATGTGTTCGCCACATGATTTCAAATAAATTAATCGATTAACACTCCACTTTGCCATCTAAATCGAGACTATCGGGTGCGAGCTATTTTTATAACGCTTCGGGAATTAATCGAATCCAAGACGTGGGAGAAGACATGGCGCCAGAAGCGTTTTGATTAAACGCAAACACTGCACTTTCGATTTATTTTTTTCGTCCTTTTGAGATGCAATTGCAGTTCTTTCCTCGGTTGACGAGTCATACAAATTATTTAATATTTGGCACACATCCAGCTGAATGCTGGTCTTATGGCCAACGAAAATATTTTTGCATGTCTCTTGTTGGAAGGAAATGAAAATAAAAGCATCGTCTGACAGGCATACTACAATCTGCCAAAATATATGTACAAATGTGTGCTATATACATGCCAACGATATAATTCATAGAGTGAAGATCATTTGGCTAATTTCTCTGGAGCGGTAGATGTACTTACACTTGGTATTGGCTTCCTTGACTAGATGGGTTAATGGGGTACATCGTATGTTGTGTTGATGTTTACGTGTTAAGAATTTGTTTGTGATTTGTGACTAGTGGCGGGTGATTCACGAGCTATTTGAGACTGTTTACCATTTCGGGGAACGTGAAGGTGTTTAGTAAGTAATAAGTGATTTCGTCGGGCAAAAGTCATTAAATATGGGTGTTTAACTGAAGCAGATGCTTTGCCAAAAATAAATTTAGCCTGCGTTACCCCATAGGCATCAGAATTTATCACATTCATCATTAAAGAAAGTTTTGTTTAGACTCTTGCTAGGGATTTCATTTGTAGTTTTCCATTCTAAGTCGAAATGTATAAGCCTATCGGTTAATTACTCATCCCAGTTGGAATTCGATTAATCGGATGGCGTTGATCTCATCATACCCTACAGTACCTGATCATGATCATCAGAAGTGTGACACATGTCAGGCTAAATGATAAGAAAGAAGTGCTTGCGAACTGTTTTCATGAATGAAACCAGAACTTTCCTTCAGGGTCGGAGTCAAAACCTTGCCTTGCAATAAACCCTGTAAAATAATTTAATGCCCTTAAGGCGATCTTTCACGTCGGTCGTCTGGAATCACTCAAACGTAAAATATGAGCAAGACGACTAAACAAACATATTCTCCAGGCATTCTGTCTACAAAGAGGGATTTGACAATGGGTTCTCGTTGACGATGAATTAGAACAGAAATCTAGTTCATCCTCTGGGTATCTACTTAGTGGCTCCCCAGGACCTCTCTTCTTCTGTTAGCTAGCGCCGGACATTGACCCAATATACATATGCGCTGCTGTCCCGAGTTCCTCCAGGCATAGTTCATAGGTGTCATCCTCCAGAAGACCCATCTTCTTTAGGTGATACCCGAAATTCCCATGACCTGTAGATAACGCTACCACCCATTTCAGTGTTCTTCGCCCTAAGCTTAGAACATATCTGTGAGTGGTGCCAATCGGCATTTTAATAGCCATTTTCGGTTGTCTGCATCCTTCCACGGTTGACCACCTTCTCTGATATTCCGTCGCGGCTAAGTTGCTAATTAGGCATTCTACCATCCCTCTGCCAATTGCAGCGAATGGTTCCGGACCAGAAAACTCCAAAGTTGACCCTTACTTTGCTAGAGTCCCTACGTGCCCTCTCATACCAAGAGCCGGAGGGGCGTCATCTCATTTCGAGATGAGCACTCATTAAGTCTATGACCACATTCCAATGCCAGTGATGTATTGGTATCTGTTTGTTCCATGCGTCTAATCACTGATTGATTGTCCAGTGATACGGTAACGTTCCTACCCTCAACCTGACCCTCTTTCAGGTGATACAACGCATGCAACAGAGCAATCATCTCGGTTTGATAGACTGAGGTATGTATATTTCCCCAGACTAATATGACAGACTAGTTCCAGTTCTTCTGAGAAGATACCTGGCCCCGGTCTGCCATCTATGGACCCATCCGTAAAAATTATTACATCATCAATCTTCTTTTCCGAAAGTGTTCCATCTCCAATGAGAGTTTTGTGATACCTTTCGGTAACACGCACTCTCTTTATTCCATCAATGGGCATATTCTCGTTTTTCAAGAGATCCAGGATTTTCCTATGACCGTAGATAGTACGACGAAGTGCCGTCAAAGCCGCCACTTTCTTAATAAATAAGTCCAGCGGCAGAATACCTAGGATCAGTTCCATTGCGCATGTTGGTGTCGCCCGTATTGCACCGGCGATCCCTAAACATGCCAGACGTTGGACTCTATCTAATTGCTTCCTTACAGTTATCTGGGTGACTTTCTGCCACTATACAACTGACGCATATGTGATAATCGGTCTAACTATCATCGTGTACATCCAGTATGCTGAGCTCGACCAGATTCCCCACCTTAGTCCACATACTCATTTGCACTAATGAAGCACCCTTTTCGCCTTTCTAATCTTTTCTTCCACATGGAAGTTCCAAGTTAGTCCAGCATCTAGGTATACACCCAGATATTTAACTTTCCTGGTCACATGTAGTTCCGATTCGAAAAGTGTCAAGTGCTGAAATTAAAGATCTCTCCTCTTCCTTGTGAAGTTGATTAGATCTGTCTTATCCTCTTGTGATCTTAAGTGATCTTGTGTTTTCCAATCGTCAGCGGATTTGTTTGATTTATTTTCCTATGCTCAGGCAATTGTAGGTCAACGGATCTAAGCCACGTCGGTGTTATACGGATAGCCCTATGGCTAGCTAGCGATACCTCTTCGAGCACCTTTAAGACTACAACCGCAGGGATGTCATCTGTTTATCTTACTACCGAAGCACAAGGTCTGTGCCTTGGCGTTACTAATGTGCACGCGCAGTACTTAATGGATCCACCTTTCCATCCTTTGCACTGGATTTCCTTTCGGACCAATCAACCATCGCGTTTATAGCTTCCTGTTTGGAGCGTGCCATATTGCTGATCAGCCAGTTTCCCGCTTCCCTCACTGCTGTTTCAAGTTTATCGCAGATAATATGCTCTAGTACTCTCCCAGCTGTATCAAAATAACTCATGTGTGGGGTTATTTCCATATAGACACATTTGCTCTTGATTTACCGTTCCGTCAGCTTTTGGTAGATGCAGTACGTATGTATCTGTTGGTTTTGATTGTTGATATTGTCTACAATCCGCGGCTTTCACTCCTTAGCTTCTTGGATAAAGCTATCTAGAATCTTCTTATACTCTTTTATTGTTCCACTTGAAAGTGAACCAGTTCCATTTGGAACTAATTTGGTTTGATCTCTGCTGCCTTATGCCTATGTACTATTGGATGTCTCTTCCGGCACAGATCAGTCTCTTGCTAACTTTTCTAGCAATGTCTAGCGGAGTTTCCAATGCTCCAGGGCTTTGTTTGCCCCAGCTTCTAGATTTTGGACTATCAGATGAAGGTCCATTATCCGATGTGAAAATAGACAAACATCATCAAAGTAATCGAGGTAAGGTTTAAGGTAGTCCATCGAATCCATCCATGGTTACTTTTTATCAATCCTACACCAAGAACAACAGCGGTGATAGTATGCACCCTTGATGTACTCCACTTTGGATTAGAAAATGCTCCAACGTATTACCATTGTGATTATCATTACCAAGTGACACTTACTATCCTCACATGTAGCTATGAGTTTTTCTAGGATGTCTCTCGTGTGCAAGGTCGACCAGAGGGCTATTTCGTAAAACTACAAGTGTTGTATTTGTAAACTTGTAACTACAAACACAAATAAAGTATGGAGTTGTAATTTTGTGTTCCATAAACATTTTTCAGCACTTGTAGCTCGGCAAATTCAAATTATAAGTGTAGTGATCAAAATGCTACAAGTCTACAAGTCTGTAACTACAAGTTAAAAAGTATTTCCGAATAGCTACGACTTCACAGTTAAGCGATCTAAGCATTTCCCGTTCTTCTTCTTTCTTTCTTTCTTTCTTTCTTTGTGACATTGAATTTACTTAAACCCTAATAAAAACAAATTTTTCATTAAATTTATGATATGATATCAAAATTGATGCGCTCTTTAAAAATTCGTGGTTCTCGTATCCAATTGTCTTCGTAGTCATTATCATCACTGCTCGAGATCATTTTTATTTTAAACTTCTTAACCACACGTTGTCGAAGCACTAAATTCTAACCGCGAATAAGCCCAATTTTTCCAATACGTGATTTTATTAGTCTCTCTATTCTTGTAAGAAATTCGCCCGTAGTTACAAGTCCGTCGCTAATATTTTTTTGCGCAAATACTTTTATGAAATAGAAAAGCTCGCTGCAGTTGTAAATTCACTTGTAGTTACAGGCCTGGCATACTTGTTGTTATTAGTGAATTGGCATTCTTTATGAAACAAAAATTTGCACATAATTTACAAGTTACAAGTGAATTCACAAATAATTATTAGTGTTGTAGTTTTATGAAATAGGCCCTAGATATCATCTCGATTCAAGCTATCGAAAGCCTTTTCGAAGTCGATAAACACGGTAAATCAAGCGGAGACTTGTACTCGACAAATTGCTAAGGTGATCCGTAATGTTTTTATGTAAGTAGTTAATGCAAGAGGATCAAGCTCGAAAGCCTGTCTGTTCGACATCGAGAGTTGAATCTAAATGTTCCCTTATCCGTTCTAATATGATTCTAGTTATTATTTTTGCTACGGCCGGGTGTACCACTCCAGTTTCAACTATCCATCAGATTTCCCTTTTTTCAGAAGCTTGAGGATGATCATTCTTTCATTCTTTCAGCATTCCTAAAATGCTGACATAACCTTGTGTCCCGCTGGGATATTTTTCAATGTCCAGCTTTCTCGTCATTTATCACCTTAATGTATAGCTCTTTGTATAGATATACGAATGAACTTGAACAATTTGAAAACTATTTTAACTCGACCAGGTGTAGCACTCACTTTCCTCTCCATGAGGGCGGGAAAAAAATCTCTGACTCATAAAAACGATCGTAAAAACTATAAGTCCTGCCCCTGCAATATCCACTATCACTAGTGTTTTTGTTTTTTTTTTCCATTTCAACATTTTCATCTATAAAATCCCCCTATTCGAGGATTGCTCCTCCAAATCCATTACTTTATTTTTTCTTAAAAGTTTTCCCCAACACTTAAATAACCACCTTCCTTTGGAAAAAAAAGTATTACTCGTATAAAACTTAAGAAACGCTTTACCGCCTGCCATGGTAGCTACTTTATTAGAATTTCTTTTAATGACCTTAATCTACCGTCCTATTAAACATAAAATCGCTGTCGAAAGCAAAGAAATGAAAAAAAAAAAAAAAATAAATAAAACTGGGGCGGCATCGCCTCCCCCTATAGATGTAAGTATGTATGCTACTGAAGAGAGAAAAAAAAAAAGAAATAAAAAAACCGGAAGGTGCACCGGTAGCAGATAAAGTATCTGTGATTATGATGAACTTCTTTGAGTGGAGTAGGTACTCTATTTTCGTCGCTTCAGAGGATTTCATTAGCGTTTCTATCTTTTGCTACTTCTTCGGTCTTCTTCTAATGATGATGATGTTGATGATAGCTTCGAGTATCAAGTTTCTGTTTGTATGCTGCTGCCTCCTCTGCCACCCATTTTCAATTAATTAACATAACACAGCGGGCTCTGTTGCTGCTTTATAAGACAACATCAGCTCAGCGGACTACAAAAGCGTATTCAATTTCAAGAAACCCAAGCACAAAACATGTTCGAAAAATAGAAAACAAAAAAAAAAACTGAGCAGAATCCATTTTTAGATTTTTAATTGTGAAATGATTTGCCGCGATAGGGAGCCTCCCCTTGCCAAACCGCAAGGAAAAGTCTGCTAAACTCCATCGGCAAAGCCACCGAGCTGGGAGACTAACGTTACCATGGTGTTGTGACATGCAGCCGTGTAGCCACAAATCGATTGGTTAAGGGATTCTAGATATAAATTATTTATTGCAAGTTTCTTGTAATGTGACACAATTCGTCGCTCGAGGAGATGGATGCAAAGTGAAGTCTGTGGTTGTGGCGTTATGGCGTTGTCCGAGGTGATTGTGCGCAATTGGGGCATTTGCGGTGCGTACCGTATCGCACAGCACCTCCACCAAATGTGTGGGCTTTTCTTTTTGAGATATTTTTAGGAATTGGATTCACACAGAGATTGGTGGTTTTAAATATGGCTGTGTTGATGGAGGTGAGCCGTTTGGTGGGAAGACGCACGAGGTGGGTAATATATGATCATCATTAGCTGGGGTTCTTTGGATTAAGAATAGCCTGTCTGAATTATGAGATTGATAGAATGGGACATTTGTCTTCTGGCTATGAAACGCAGAACTATGTATCTATGAAAATTCTGATGTCATTGGAAAGATATCTCGAGGTTCGATAAACTTGATCTAGATAGTAAGAACCAAAGTCAAGGTGTCATTTAATCAGAAAGTCTCGGCAGCAGGGTTATAAATGAGGAGAAGCCCGTCAAACGTGTTATTATTTCCTAATGTTGACCAAATGGAGGTGATGAATAATGCTCTACTGATACCTTGCTGAAGAGGTGAGGAAATGGCTTTTGTGGCATCCTTTCTGTGGAAATATAGATAGGATCAGTTACTCCTCTCGAATTAGAAAAATCTTGTCCAAATATTCCTAGTTACATCAACAAGGCGACCGTAGAGCTTGCACTTTTCTGGCAACGAGACTGAAAGAATACTCTATTCTATAGAAAACCATAAGATAATCCGATTTCTTGTGTCAAAGAATGTTATGCTCAGCTTCCTGACGTATCTACATATCACCTCATCTCGATGGTAACAAAAGTACAAATACAAATATTTGAAGCAAGGCCTAGATTCTAACAACCATTCGTGTTGTGAGTTTTATGTTCATTTGTCATACAGTTGAAAGGAGCCTACCGTTTATCACTGTATCCGGATGGCAATATCTGTTTGACAGTTATGCTCTCGGATGTTTGTCAGATGCTCCGGGGAGCTAGAACAGTCAGCAAAAGTTGGTTTTTTCCTGAGAATTAAACCTTGAAACTTCTGCTCAGTAGGTCGACGTCTTAACCACTGAGTCACGATACCACGACAGTAGTATTAAGAAAAATTTCAACAGGAATTCGATAAATTGAGATTTTGGTTCCACTGTATCTTTACGAGTTTTTTTTTTAACTTTGGCGCTTACCTCATGGAGTAGCATCAAAGTCTTCATACTTTATTCCCAGTTAGTCTATCTTCCTTTCTACGAAATTCTAGAAAGTAGACTTAACCATGCTAAGCTGTGTTGCTACAAATGTATCTATCTAACAAAAAAATTAGTGTACAGAGGTATACCTCAGGGTGGAGTACAATCACTACTATTGTGACTCATGGTAGCTCTTAACTCTGGTTATATGGTGGCTTAGTTAAGGTTTAGGGAAGTTCTTTTACAATAAGACTAGAATTGGTCTTTAATCAACTTCTACGGATTGTGCACATATGGGTCATGATAGTATTCTAAACGGCTATAACAATCGCACTAATTCGGACTATATTGCTCGTTATATGGACTTCAATATCACGTACAAATCTAGAATTCCTAGGGTTTGTGATAGAGATATACAGATGGATCCAAGACAGATGAATCCAAAACAGCTTTTCAATGCACCGGATATTTACTTACGATTCATTTCAGGTAAAGATTACAGCACCTAGAGAAGTCCGGCCTGGTTTGCAATTGCAGTACTATTGTTTAATAGGTTAGGTTAGGTAAATGGGTGCCTTGTGACAGTGTCACCGCTCACTTAGACCACAGTTCGGGTCCATTGTGCCCAATCATTTAACCCCGGAATCCTATAAAGTCCGCTATTGGAATCACCCAGATAATGATATGAATCTCAGGAGGTCCGTCAGCTCTACGTTACCCAAGTCTTCCAAATCCGAGAAGAAGTAGCTGCCAAGAGTCCTCATTCTTCTGCCGGATAGGGCAGGATAGTCTCACAGCAGGTGACGAACTGACTCGATTTCTTTTTCGTCCCTGCAGCTTCTACAGAACTCATTATGTAGTACACCGAGTCGCTCCGCGTGGACGCCAATGGCACAATGACCAGTAATTATCCCTGAAACGACCCGTGTTTTATAACGACTCAGCCCTTTCGTTTCCTACGATATCTATATGCCCTGGCACCCAACAGATGATCACCGCATTAGCTTTATATATCTCATTCAAGAGCGATTTGCAGATCTTCACAAGCCTTGATTTGATTATAGCGGAGTCCAGAGCCTTAACGGCTCCCTGGCTGTCTATATACACAGTAATCGTTCTGCCAACGATATTGCTCTCGCTTATAGTATTAGCAGCCTGTATGATGGCTGTGACTTCTGCCTGAAAGACGCTGTAATCATCATTTATTCTAAAGGAGTTGTTTATTCCTAGGGCTTCACTATAAACTGCGGCTCCCGTGCCAACGTCCATCTTAGAACCGTCGGTATAGAACGCCAGCTCCTTCTTCATGGTTGTTCGGCGCTTCCAGTACATTCTGTCAGGAATTCTTATAGCGAATCTCCTTTCAAAAGCTAGCGTGGAGGCCATGTGATCAGTTTCTGACAAACAGCTGGTAGATCCCCATCGGGTCAAAATTGGGGTAAGGCCGTACAGGCTCGATGACCACATTCGGCCTTCCCTCAGTCTTACAGCGGTTTTAGCCGCCAAACTGCCACAGTATATGTCAAGCGGAATGAAACTAAGCATGGTTTCCATTGCCGCTGTTGGTGTTTTCTTCATTGATCCCATGACTCCGATGCACCCTGCCGTCTGGATTTTGGTGAGGTTAGAAAGCTGGTATTGCTTCTCCAGTACCGTCCACCATACCAGTGAACCATATGTAAGAATGGGTCTTACGATCGCCGTGTATATCCGGTACACCACAGCTGGCTTAAAACCCCACGTGTTACTGAATGCATTTTTGCAAGAATAGAAGGCTACGCTTGCTTTTTTGACGGGTTCAGCAGTGTTATCCTTCCAATTTAGTTTGGAATCTAGAATTACACCCAGATATCGGGCTGAATCTGAGATACTTAGTTCAGTACCACTGATACTTGCGGGTCTGAAGGCAGGAATTGATCTCTTCCTAGTGAAGAGAACTGCCTCCGTCTTTCAAGGGTTCACTCCTAGCCCTTTGCTGCTAACCCAATTCCCCACTAGTTGTCGTGCGACATTAAGTCTTTCGCTTAGAACTGAAGGGAATTTCCCCAAGACCAGGATAACCTCGTCTTCGGCATAGGCCTTCACGTTGAAGCCTATTCTTTAATACATAAATAGGCAAGCACCTATGAAAGTCATGAAAGTCTTGGAATCGCCAATAATACGATTCAAGAGCAGGATAGAGCAGGATAGGGATATCCTACGACACTTTCTCTCTCCATCAAAAAATGAAAAACTGCACTTGGTAGTCTGCCATGACTACAGTGACTAGAAATTATTATCGGCAACTTTCGTTCTACGGATAAATCTGGAGAATACATATGTATATCCTTGTGGTAGGTATCACAATGGACTTATTTAGGTCTGATTACTTTTGCTCGTTTAGCTGACCGCCATTCGAACCTAACCTAACATAGTGACATCTGGTATCAGTCTATCTACCATGGGTTTGACAGGGATTAGAAGAATTAATGAAAAGAACGATTGTGGTCCCATCCAGTATTGTATTGTCCGCCTAAGAAGTTTGGATCATGTTGAACGTTATTGGTCTACCTTGTAGTGCCTTTCCAAAAGAAATATCATCCAAACCGCGCCTTTAAACACAATATCGATTTTTTTAAACCTCATTTCGAACACACTGCATTAAAAGCTTCCTCTGACTGCAACCTAGATTTTCCAAAAAAAAAAACCAATTAATTGTCCAAGCATATGGCTTGTTGCAGTCATTACCTTAAAACGAATTCATTGCAATCAATGAAACCACCTTTCACTGTTCAACTAGCATCCTCTGCTATAAATGACCAGTCGTCCACTTGGAAAAAAAAAACACACTTTTGCAATTATCCATCCGACCTCTTTCAACTGGCGCATCGCAGGAAAATTTGCATTTTTCCCATTTCATTGGCAAACATTCGAGATTCTATGCCAATCAAGGATATTGCAAGGATATTCTAATCCTCCCTCCCATTGAAATCATTCTCGAATTGGATCAGGAGGGTATTCACTTCAATCAATCGAATAAAATTTATTCAAAATGTCGGCGGTAGTCTATGAAACGAAATTCCCTCCCATGCCCTGTCGAATAGAGCGAACCTATCCTTGAACAGGATGCGAATTCGCTTTCAACACTTTGACCTTTTCAAAATCTGTTTTACACAAATTACTAGTTTGTATTGGTATTTTGCATAATTTTGTTACTTTCTTATGGAAAATAAGTATTTACGGGCAGGGCGGAAGGATGGTATCCTGTATCCGGTGAGGAAAGAGACTTGTCATCCTCCTTGACAGTAATGAAAACGTTGGAATTATACGACTCGATTCGACATTGTAGATTGGCACAATGAGTCTATTTGTCGTTTGGGAGTAGGTACCAGCGCAGCAAAGTAAATGTCGTTCCTTTATCGATTTCGCAACGTCGTCGTCGTCAGGGAAAACGAAAAAAAAGGACGACAAGCAATAAACCTCCGACAAGGAATGCATATATGCAGGGAATACTCTACGTGGGATATACATAAGAACGGATCAACTAGGAGTTGTATATGTACACTCTACCTTGGTTCGATGCATTTTCGAATCATTTTCGAAGGATACATAGCCGTTGACTTTGTCATGGCTTATGTTTGCTAACAATTTGGGTGAGGAATTCCAGCGTAATAATACGAAATCGGTCGGTCGTATCAGAGCGGTTTATATGGCCAATAAAATGCTTGATGATTACACAAACGATGACAATGGCGACGATGATGGTGATGGTGATGATGACGAGATCATGAACGACACCACGGCACAGCTATGACGATGAACCAACTATCCGAGGGAAACCCTATCATCAAGGACAACGGCAACGACGTTGACGATAAAATGCATGCACATCCTGAAACACACTTAGCTGTGTTTTTTTTTTTGTTCCTCTCTCTCTTTACTTATTTTCGTATCTTCGTATTTTATAGCGAATTGTTATGAAACTATGAAAGTAGTAGTGTACCGCATTAATGAGAAGGATAAAGCAATTCCTCCTCTCAGCCATGACATTTCACTCCAAATCTTGGCTGAGAGAGGAGGCACATAAATGTATACGACGAGTAAATGGCAAAGTTCTCTTGGAATAGAGACAAATTTCACGAGAGTATAAAAGACTGACAGGGTTTCAATATTTTAAAAAAATGTCCTTGGATGAGGTTTCTAGTAAGGAACGTTCTGCTGCTGCTAAAAATTTTTTTTTTGTTACGGTTCAGAGTAGTTTACACTTTTGATTTGGAGATCAGAGATTACTTATTTAGTAGGATAATAGAGCATTTTGTAACCATGATGAGCTACTGAAAGGATATTCAAAGTTTGTCTCAAGTGGGGTTAGATATAGATGGGAGGTTATAAAATATAGTTTTTCTTTATGGGGTAGCCCGCTGGGAATGATAGAAAATTGATAAGTGCACTAGGGGACGGAAAATGAGAATTTATTTTCGAAGGAAAGGTTAAAGAGGTTCAAGAGTGTCATCCACTTGTAAAGGGCGAATTAGGGGTTTATGCATTTTTTTGTTATCCACCCGGGGCTTATAATTGGTTTAGGAAAATTTATGGCATTACATAGTGAAAATATTTGGAAAAAAAAAGAATCTAATTTAAAATGGCAAAGATTTTCGAAAGGATTTACGTGACAGGAGATAAGGAATGAGTAGAGCTTGGAATTTCTTTTCTCAAGAGATGCATACATATATTACCAGATACTTGTTAAATCCGTTCTAAACCAACTGGAAGGAGTGACTTCAAGAGGTTGCTTATTTTGTATGGTAGGACCCTCAAATGTGGTATAAGAGGGATCACTTTAACGAGTTCCTGAAACGTTTGCCTTGGTAATGCCTTAGCCAATAGGTGGAGATAAAATCTTATATTAAGCTAGCTAAAGATACGTATAGCTTCCAACTAAACTTCAAATGCTTTAACAATACATAAGCCTTGTTCGAACTTTCGCTTTATGTGGGAGAAGCAGTTACTGGAATCTATTTGTTCTAAAGGGACAGACCAACTATTCAACATGCAATGCTCCACCGAAGTTAATTGTGATAAAATAAAGGTGGTGTAAGAATAGATCCCTGAGGCACTCCATCACAGTATCGATTACACTTTGTATTGTTTTGGTATTAAAGAAAATTTGCAATCTACTCGAAGAGCTATTGTGGTTTTAAGATTGTTAATTAGGTCCTTATATGCTTTGCACAAGGAAAAAGGAATACTTACTCCGTAAAAGGTGACTTCAGATGGAGAAGTGTACCATCAAGCTCTCGAAGTCTTAGTACTAGTAAGTAATATGTAAAAAAGCAAGTATTGTGTCAAATGGAAAGATTTATATAAAATGATTGACGCTAAAAATAAATCTTCATATTAGAAGACATAGATGTTAACATTATTTTAAGAAGACGATTCATGTGTTTTGAGAAACATTGACATAGAGTATCAGAGAATGAGTGACGGATACAAAAGTAAAATCAGCAGAAACTGATTTTTTGGGTGGTATTCGACTTAGTTGGTGTTACAGTGTCTTTCGCTTTAATCTAATTTAGCCCTTGAGCACCGTTTCGAGAAAGAGTCGTGAATGTAACAAACAATGGCATCAACTGTCAAGCAAACTGATGACATAGTTATTATTACCAGTAGGTAGATTTGAGAAAACTCTGTGATATTATACAAAGGGGACTTGATATAGCTTGAAAATGGTGTTTGACGGCTGGGACTAAACCTAGACAGTAAACTCATCTCGAAAAAAACACACAGAAGAGATAACCAGGAAAGTCATGCGGGCTCTAATGATTTGCCAATGCCTAGTGGACAAATACTAGAGATGTAGCCCGATTATCCTTAGATGGATCTATATTTCTTTGTGAGGCAAATAATCACATATGGAGCAATTGCATGAACAAAAGAACCAATCTGGCCACAAGGGAGACACTCAACAAGGTGCAAGGACTGGCATGCCTCTGTATAACAGGGGTCAACTCCAGCCATGGCGGTACTATTGGAACTGACTCCTTTGAATCTTGTGGTTGAGGAATGTGCAAGTTTAACGATTCTAAGAATAGCTAAAGAAGGAATAGTAAGAGATAAGTCGAAGCAATGCGATGCACTACTCAAGAAACTACCACTCCTAGCCTTTCCCAGAGACAATTGGAGTAATGAATGCACAATCCACAAACTGAGCAATCACACAACAAAGTGGTACCCAGATGGATCAAGAACTGATGAAGGAATTGGAACAGGAGTATTCGTGGTTAGAACCAAATACTCTGAATTCAGGCTGAAATCTGTGATATACGACGCCAACCGTGATATAACTATAATGTCAGATAACCAAGCTGCTGTGCTACACATGACTCCTATATTATTAAGTTCAAACATGTGTGGGAATGTCTGCAAAAACTTAATGAATTGAAGGCGGCCCTCTGTTGAATGCCTAGCCATGTGAGAATAGAAGGTAATGAAATGGCCGACTCCCTTGTAAGAAAGGGAGCATCAGGAACCTTCATAGGTCCTGTGCCATTCTGCGGAATAGGGGATCATACCCTCAAAGAAGAATTCAGGAATGCTCAGGGTATGAGGCAAGTCAAGAAACTTCTGGGGCAACCGAAAAAAATTCGAAGCATGTATCAGCGTGAGGAAGAATAACCTTCGCATCCTAAAGGGTTTCCTGACGAGGCATCGTAAACTCCTTAGGAAAGCAGGTATATCTGAAGAAGGTATCTGCAGTTTCTGCGATGAGTCCAGTAAAATCCCAGAACATGTGCTGAGATCTTGTGGGGCACTGACCCACAAAAGATTGAAATATTTGGGCAAGTATCAACTATCAGATAAAGAAATACCTAGAGCCAACTCTCATCCTTAGATTCTTAAAGGATTAGAGAGAGTCCTCTAGAACAAATTTCTCAGATTTCCGAAAGGAATCTTAATGCGAGGGGAACTCTAATGAGGGCATGTACCTCTCCAAGGTGTTAGCTGGGGTACAATAGACCAACAGGTCGCAGTGCAACATACCCTTACTTCAAGTAATACATAAATAAGGGTAGCGTTGAATAAATTTCAATAACTCTGTTCTCTATGATTTCATTTAGGTAATCGGTAATGTGTTCACCCAATGTTAGATGTCAGGCTTTGCCCAATGTTGGACATCCACAGACGATGTGAAAATCAGTTTCCAGTACAGCTGCGGCAATGTGAAAGGGATGATTCTTGCAATATCTAGACGAGTGCTGTTTTCAATTTCTTAACTTTTCCACACGTAATAGTTCGACCATACCTGCAACACCAGTTGATGATTTTTGCTAGAAAGGGGAAAAAGACTTAAAGATTTATTATTTGACAGGTCTTATCGGAATTTACTCTGCAAGAGATCTGCCAATGGATGATCTACACATAAGTTCATCAACCTGCACCTAGCGTGACGATCTATTGGCTTAATCTTATTGACACAGCTGGATTTCGAGCCCCCTGACTATCACTGTTACATATGGATATCGAGCTGACCTAACTTCCGCTCCGGCTCAACAATTCATCTCTAAACCGTTTGTATAAAAAGTTGTCTGCTTTCCATTTCTGTACTATCTCAGTCTGTTTTGGACAGGAGATTAATGGGATACCTTTCTTGAAACTCAGTTTGCCTGGAGTAAAACTGAATTTACAGCTTGTGGCCCATGTGCTTATCGTAATTATCCACCTAATTTGGTTAGAAGTATATAACGTATTGCACCATAATTCCACAATTTATTGAAGGAAGGGGATTCACAAGTCCATGAGTTTGCAATCAATTCTCAAATGTAATGTGTATTTGTACACTATTGCACCGCTTCGCTCCGCTATGACCCATCCGGCTATCTAGAATAAGGTCCAATGCTTTAAGTAGAAAGGAAATTAAACTACTGTGACTGCAATCTTGTGCGAATTAAAGCTTTCGGTTTCCTGCTTTCTGGATAAATAGTACTCAGATGCGTATCCAACTCAAAGCGACGACGTTTACCTATAGTTTTTTAAGGCTGGCTGACTAAGAAGGGTTTTTTTCCTCTGTAACAGGGAAGTGAGTGTATATTAAAAGCTCTAAGAATTTGGTAGTAGGCTCGACTGCAGTATTGCTTGGATAAAAACTTACCCAGCGGGGCAGAGTTTTTGATTTCCGTAATGGATTGCCAGTAATAAGTCTTGTAACTTGGCCGTGCCACCATCGGGGAAGCTTTGTCTTAGTATTCAAAGTTTTTCAAAGTTCTTCTATTCAATTATTTTGAATTTTCTATGGGGCTTGGGAGACTCAACCCTGTAGAGAATCCACCTGTGATCCCCGGAAAGAAGATTAATTTCGATGAATGATCTTAGTTGGTAGGTCAATTATACTTGTATTTTCATAAACTCATTTATGTGCATACCTAAACCTACATATGTATGTATATCTAAGATAGCTGTGTTTACGATAATTTCACTGAATTATGTGAAAGACTGTCAGGTTGTGTTCAAGGATTTTATAGTAGTAGAGGACGATTAGGCTGTCATGAAATTAAGCGCAATGAGGCAGTGGATGTAGCACTAACAGATAGAAGGTAAGGGTGGAACAGATGTATGACTGCCGGACGTGCTATAAGCTGCAGATGGAACACACGCCTAAATGAGAATCTCTTAAATGATACCTAGAAATACTCTTTCTCTACTAGTCACCATAAAATATTAATGATTTTTTGTCAAATCCTGTAAAGTCAAACTGAGTCGAGTTATCGTGTCATTAAAGGAAGGAATTCACCTAAATTGGCGTTAACTTGGAAGTGCGATGGAATCATAAAATTGGCTTAATCCAAAGTGTCCCACGACTTAGGGAATCGAACAAATTTATTTTCGGACCCGAGTATATGTACCTACATACAAGTTAATAGGAGTATTGGTATTGATTGTAAACCTACATATGAAGTTCGCAATCTGGTTTAGTTACTTACTATTTGGAGGATTTCTGCACGAATACATATCTTCAAACGGACACAGACTAATCGACTACGTATCATGGCAAGTCTCATAATCGTAGAAAGCATACGATTAACAGACAAGACTAAAATAGACATGCTAACTTACGAGTCAACATCGAATCCTGACTGATGCCCAATCAGCTTATGCATGTATGTCAGCAAACATCGCCAACAGTCATAACAGCGCCAAAAAAACGTGAATGCTGCGTCCAATGGCTACAATCGTAAGACACTGCCAGAACCTTTTACCATATACATATGTATGTCCAAATAAGAGACATACACGTACGTATGGCAAAAAAAAGGACTATTTCCAGAGGATAGAAAGCGAACCTCTTCCCTGCACAGATATCATCGCGGTTCTTACAATCACTATTCTGAACGATTTCTCGCGGAAGTGACTTTCTAATAATCTCTCGATGCACTGTTTTGATAACCTAGCGACTACTTGGGTCTTTTTAGGGTATGCGAATGGGCGAGAGCAAGTTCGAAGATATTTTACTAGGATCACACCTTAAGAAGAAGAATTGTTAGGTCTTCTCTAACTCCTACCATTAACAATGCCGAACTACGAAATACTTAAGGCCACTTAGAGGGCACGATCCTTTCAACTCGACCAACGAGAGTGGCCCATTGCATTTTTAAAGGATTTGACCTGTCACCAGTACTTACTTTATCTGTTGCTTAGTTCACTGGCTTTATAGAGGCTTTGACATCCAAGACAATGAAGTCAGTTGGGCATGGATTTTTGATTGTAAATCTAAGCTTATCCTCTATTCCAGTTTGTAAGACACTTGAGTACCTGTTCTGGATGAACTAAAAGTTTCAGACCCAGTACCTGATTTCGCCGGACAGGATTTTAATATTTCCAAGTTATCCATTTAAGGACATGAATATACCATATGTAGATTAAGTCCACATGAAGCAATAGTTTTAGTTCAATTCAATTATTTTCAATTCAGTTGTAGAGCATGTACGAGTTTACTGCTTTGTAACTGAGAGTTGAGTAGATGAGATGAAAGAACATGTGTAGCTCTCTACCAATATGAAATTTCGTTATTTTTGAATTCAGTATCCAATTGCAGCTACATAACCAGTGACAGATGCAAAGTTCCCCATTTACTCAATAGATTCATTCATTATGCATGTGCTATCGATTGCGTCCTATGCCTCCCTCTTGGCTTTAAAGATACTTTATTTCATACTTTTCCGGTATGGGTTTACTTTTACCGATGAATCTTTAATATCGAGTATCTCTATGCAGTCAACGCTTCTTGAATAAATATTTCTACAATGCTTGGCATATCCTCAGGATAGCAATTGGAGTGATTTTTGTTATGTCATAAGAAATTTCTTTGCAAAATGCAATTAAGGAATCGTCCTATCCATTCAGCTAAGTCTAACAGACTTCTTGTAAACCACCGATAATCACTTAAGTACATGTATAGTTTTACCTGTGGCATTTGCACCCATCGTTGTCACAAGTCAAATAGCCACAATTGTGTCAATCAAATGTGTACACAAAATATCTTCCCCCACTATCCCTATTGTTTGACAATTGAGTGCCACCCAACGACGGGTAGTAAGACGTACTGTAAGAACAAAAAAAAAATCTATGACGTTGATGCCGTCATAAATTATGTTAAACATGACAACGGGGAAGTCTCTACCACTTGGGGTGTACGGCGCATACCTCTAAAAATAGCACCATACAACTCGCGGCACACACAAGGTAGGCACTCTCACCCCACTTGTTAATTAAGACGGTTACAACAACAACATATGTACACTACTTCGCCGTAGAATGCAAATTTAAAAACATATTTAGATACTAATTGTAAAAAGTGGCCGATTTAGCAAATTGCTTGAGAAGACGGTCCGAAGGCTGTGTGGGCTTGCACCCAAGACGAGGAAAACAAACCGCGAAGAAGGAGAATGTGTGTATAATGCCAGCGATTACAGAATGCTTTATGAAATTGTTTATTGGAATCCCCTTGCGGCAATTAGTAGAGCATACAGGCCTCGAAGGTATCTGCTCTATAGAAGGGGGTTGCACATGGGGGTTAGTGCAACATGGTGGTTGTTGGGTATGCAGTTGATTAAATGTCAAGCCGCCTAAAGGCCTTTTGGGTGTACTGAACCAAATGTAGGGTGAATCGGATAGACTACGTTAAGTGGATCCTATTGCCGATGAATGAAAAGGCTTAATTGATTTGGGTCAGATATTCAATATTGGCTGATGGATGTGGGTTGATGAGTTTGTTTGCTTTTCATCTGACAGTCGTAATTGTTTCGATTAAAAGCATGTATACCACCAGGCTTTTACTGATGAATCGATTATGGTCGGCACACATGGCTACCAATGACCTCGGATAAAAATAATGAAATGTATTTGATACAAGTGGCAGCGAGACAAAGAACGCGCTTCTATAAATAGCGACTCATGATTTATTGATTCAGTGAAAATAGAACGTATCTCATAAACAGGTTAAAGCACTGGATGAAGCGGAAGCCTTAATTAATTTAAGAATCGTATTTCGGGAGTGCTTTTGGGGTTTTAAATATTTTAGATATATGAGATGCACTAGGTATGAGTAGTAGTCAGCGTATACGCTTAATGAATTCAGAGGAAGTATGTAGGGCCAACCCAGAAAGGCTTCGATTGCTGTGTACATACATATGTTGAAAGCTTTGGGTCTGCTACTGGGCTAATGAGACTACCCGCAGACTCTGACCAAGGTTCTTGTTTCATATCATATCATTTCCAAAGTAATCGCGAGGATTCGTAGAGCAGGGTTTGCTAACAGACCTACAAGATGTTCGACTGTAGAGGCTTTTATTTCATTATTTGGCGAACCAACATCTATAGGAAGATGGCACTTCTACTAGGCCTAATGTTGCCATCCTGACGCACGATATGATACAATTGCTACTGCCCTGCGATAAGTCACAGGTTACAGATATATCCTAGTGTAGGATCTTCTGTCAAGCCAGCTGCTCTTCACTGAATCCTGCCGAATAAATGCAGATAATGTTTTGAAGAAGATCTACAAAAATGAGAGGAAAACCCATGTTACAGTCTAATGTGTTCGCATTCGCATTGAATCTAGAGTTGATCTTCGTTTAATCTCAATGCTGTTGTCAATATCATCGGCTTATGCAATCAACTGAAAGATAGGGTCTCTGATGATTCTGCCGTGTTAGTTCTGCCCAATTCTTTCCTGAACAACGTTGAAGTAATCGCGGTATAACAGAGTATCTGCCGGATGAATATTTTCGCTTATATCTCCATACTTTGGGGGAACGAATAAAGGAAGCCTCGCAGATTAAATGAAAGTTATGGTATTGAGTTTTATTTCAGCACGCGGATGTTTATCTGTAAATTCACTCATTTCCATCATTTCCTTCACAAATACAGAAAGTTTCCTTCAAATCAATGCTCTACTACCGATTCCCCTCCTTCAGAGCAGAGCATCCTGCCTTCTTCTATGAGATATGAGATTGCCATCATACCACAATGAATAGCACTCTCATGATGATAGTCATACTTCTTTGGCAGCGCGTTTGCAATTCCGCTCAAAGTATCTTCAAAACAAATGCTGCACATCAAAGGCCATAACGCTCCTCCATGCGCTATCGCTATCGCTATCGCTACCACCATACCATGTGATGAGTTATCGTTCGGTGTTACAGAGATACAGGGATACACTTTCGTCACGAATCATTGAAGCGTTTACAGAAAAAAACAAAACAAAAACATGACCGCTCTTTGGCAGCGCACTGGTTGTTATTTAGTGTAACTCCAGCCATCAGCCGATTGTTGTTTTTCCAATTTTGCTGGCTATGAAGTCTTCCAAGTGCATTTTTGCTTCATTAAATTGCTCGCATTGTAATTGAGTGAACCGAACTGGATGTGTATGTGCATCTCTGATAAAATTTTATTAAAGCAACGAATAATGGACTTATTGTTGCGCAATTTTGGGTGCGGGGCGGTCGGCGGCGGTGGATTGGTTGAAGGTAAATGCACTCCACCGAGAAAACTACTCATCCATCTGTTTGTATCTAGATACATGTAGATACAAGTATATACAGCGAAAAGCAAGGGAAAGACAAAGTTTGTGTATGAAATGTTTTCTTTTGCGTTTTTGGGGTGCGGATGCGTTGTATCTTTCGCCAACCAGAAGTGGGTGGTTGAGTGGTTTGGGAAGTTGGCCATTTTATAATCTTTGGAATTAGTTTGATAATTTGATTTTCTTTCGGTTGATGGAAGTTTTGCAGCTCGTCGTCTGTCTGTTGCTTATTAGCGGAGTTTGTTGATTGAGTGTGAAGGTTGTTGGATAGCTTTTTCATTTACAGAATGAATGAATAATTTATTTGATTTGATGTAGTTGCTGAAAGGAATAATTAGGGTTAAACAGGGAGATGTTTAGATGGAAGAATTATTAACAACATGTTGATGTAATCAAGGAGAAGGTAGACAAGGTTGCTGTTCCGAAATAGTCTGCAAAAGTGATGCAGGTTTGTAAGAGACAGAAAAAAAAAGAGGATGTATGTGCATTGAATTTTAAGTTTGGAATTAAATAAGGAACAACTTGGTTAACTTGTGTAAATTTGTTGTGAAACGAGTTCGGATAAGTCGGGGATGCAGTAGCTTAATTAGTCAAAATCTGCTTATGCAAGTGTTCCTATGAAGTCAGATTTCCTAATGAGTAAATGTTTTGGCACTGTAAACACGTTCACAAGAATTAGACCATGTATTAGCTTGATACAGATTATAGGAACTGTGCTCTTCAAACTGTCCTCAAACACGAATGAAATATGTACATTAAGTTAACTATTAAAATTCTCGAAGTTCCTGGCATGCCATAGAGTAACTTTGTGAGGTGATTGATTATATAAAATCATCAATCGAACGTAGAAGGATTGAAAAAATACTGAGGTATGTAAGCTCAAGCCTTTCAGTGCTCTACTAAATGATCACAAATACATACGACTTCTAGTCAGGACAGGACGATTTTAAAACCACATGTGATGGATTGATCATGATGGGATCGTAAAGGGATTGTATGGCTATGGGAACCCCTTATCTTTGAATGCACACTCAACTCAAGACCTGCCAGCGAACAGTCAAGATCAAAATGCAGTTCAGCTGTAAGAAGTATGTATGCATAATATGAGGCTGAAATATGTACATACAAGCTCATATATGTATGTAACACGTGATCACTATACCTTGATAGCTCGTATGCCCTCGTACTGGATCCGATGGAAAAAATCTTTCCAACTTGTCTTACGAATCCTTGTCATCAAGCTTGGAGAACCTCACTGCGTCTATAATGTTAACGCCATCTATGCGGACGAAAACATTTTTTTAACTGGTACAGCTTCTGGTTTTAATTCTAGAGCGCATGGCTATCTGAAATCTGAAATCGGATCGAAGCGCGTATTTTACCAAAATCTCAACTAGCACCAGGATGAACACGAACAGATGTATGTTTAAGTCACAGTATAATATGTATAACAGTTTATAAGGCACATTTATGGCATGGCAAGCAAAATGAACAAACAAAACCAAAAGAAAAGAAAACCACCTAAACCAACACAAAGGAGCTGAACTTAGACGGTGCTTTGCTAATCATGTATGTAGATGGCTCACTCCAACCTGAACCACATGGTTCTGTACTCACATGAGTAAACCCTAGAATCAATTGCTATAACCTTTGGAGGAAACCTTATAGAATTACAAATCTCTCCTGACAGTGAGTACCAAAGTTTGCTTGATCTGTAACAAAAGAAATTTTGGTAAAGAGACGCTGGCACGTTTTTGTTTACCTCTGGAAGATGGCAATTTTTTTAAAGACGAAACTACGCTCGTACTTACCTCCGAACTCACCACGACAATGATGTTTTTCACTTCGGAGAACCATGATCATTGAAAAATCATACGCTCCGCGTTTTCCGGGCTCTGCGGTCAATATGGACCGTCATCGTACTTGTACTTAGGTAGGTAGTTACAATCGGAAACATCCATGTAACTACTATACGGAACTCGTTTAGTTGGCCAGCGTCATGTGCTGATTTCTCTGGTCAGTTGGAAGCTATACATATCTATGTATGTCTGGGTCGTCCTATTTTTCACATAATGCGCACTAGTGCAGCAATAGTACATGCTACCAATCATATTTAATATGATTTTTGAACGGAAGTCTTGTATAGACCAGGACGCCTAGATACATATCCAATGTGCGGGTTGGATGTAATTGAATCTATACCGTATCTATCTATGTACAGCTCGTAATAAGA
This sequence comes from Xylota sylvarum, assembly GCA_905220385.1. Lineage (NCBI taxonomy): Eukaryota > Metazoa > Arthropoda > Insecta > Diptera > Syrphidae > Xylota > Xylota sylvarum. The sequence continues at coordinate 127,903,353 of LR999957.1, forward strand.
ACTGTTTCTGTCTTACGCTCTGCTAGTATAAGGTCGACCGAGATACTCCATTCCCGAAAGCTCCTTATCTCTTCCCCTTCAACAGGTAAGGAGTAACGAGAATTAACCGCAGTATATCGCCATACATGATATTTAATAGCAGGGGACCGAGTACAGAGTCTTGTGGTAAGTCGCTAGTTACATTGTTTTATTTTAAACCGTTGTCGGTATTGTACATCAGGATCCTGCGGTTGAAGTTATCCACTAAAATCCTAATACTGCTCAAGTTAATGAAGTTGATAAAGTTTGTAATGTGTAATGTTGGCAGTATTTTTGTGTGTCTCCTCCTTCTTGTGGGGCTTTTCATACCATTTAATAACACTTGTTATCCTGTGTGTGTTGCTGTCTCCATTCTAGAATGTTACCAGGAACAGTTGACATGATGAGGACTCACCTGTTGGCTTTTTCTTTTGGGAAGGAGTGTTAGTCTTTATCTGTTTTACTTCACCTTCCTTCACGCACGACTTGTTTACACATATGTATATGCTTTAGTTGTCGTCGGGTTCTGGAGCTTCGGAATCTCCAACCTTTTTCCATACCTACCTTAAGTAAGTCTTCATTTAAAAGATAGACTTTCCGTTGATACGGAAGCAATCCTACAATAATTTTGTCTCGAAACTCCTACCTACTGAAAGCCGGAACCTACTATCCTAAAAATTTCTTCATGACAACATGGTAGGACGTATCCCAAGAGTTTTGCTCTGCTTTCACCAGTAAACCTGTAGGTCATTTTTAGAAATCACGCTTGCAGGATCCATATTGCAGGTTTTTGGTTTTGGTCTCCTGACCAAGTTTTCTTTTTATATATTCTAAGGATGGCGACCTAAACGGACCGATAATCTTGACTGCATGATTAACATTGACGCTCTATATTGCTATGTTGGTGGCTTTTCTTCTCCATCAACCTCCAGGAAAGAAGAAACCACCTTCGTGAAATGCAAGTCCCTGCGCTTTTAGAAAAGAAAGTAGACTCCTTTTTAATTTAACTGCTGATTGAGATGAGTGTGGGCACACAGGACACACCTCTCAGCTTATATTATCTAAGGCTTTCTCAAAAAAGGGTTGCTCATACATATGTACAAGTATATTTAGCACTCCTTGGAAAAGAACTGCAGGAATCTCATTGTTTCCCACCGCTTAATTTTTTTGAGTAAGAGGACGCCGTTGCTCAAGTGGTTAGTGCGTTGGACTACGGAGCAAGAGGTTCCAGGTTCAATCCCCTGATCGAGACGCCTATAAACTGTCTTATAAAGAAATTCAAAATTCCCTGAGGAAAGAGCACCGCTGGTCCTGGAAACTTTTTTACGATAGCATTGAATAGTCCTCAGAGGATTTTAGGCTGCAAAAAATTTCTCCAAACCAAAAACCCCTCAATCCCATCTACCAATGCTTCCAGATGCCCACTGGACGAGTTCGCCAGAAAGGGGCACTACTATAAGGATTCTGTCTAAATGGCAAAACCTCACTATATGTAAATATCTACTGAATCTGGACGGTTTGACGCCAATAGGCAATCTTTGACTGTCTTGCCATTGAAAGGACCTTACTTCTTCTACTATAGTCGTCGAAGGTTGACAGGATTAGGTAGTAGCAGTCAAGCGATTTTCTTTCCTTCTATCTATCGCATCACCCATCCTCATCACATTCCCATCAAAGTTTAATAAGAAGTGTGTCATTAAAAATTCGTGTCCAAAAAAATACTAAACTAGCAGCACTAAATGGAAGAATTTCCACAGGACCTGCTGATTTAGCATTCCTCCAAGTCCAGAAATAAAAACCACGAAATCCGTTGTCGAAAACCACATAAATGAGATTCAAATTCACAAAGCCTTCTTCGTCTTGCTTGATGGAGAAGAAACTACACATCCTGATGAAGATTTTTTATTAAAGCAAGTTTTCTGTTTTTGACTGTAGATGTCGAAAGTTTTTTTTTTGTTTTTATTTGTTCCTTTACACTCGTTTAGCCAAACAAAAACGGAGGCAAAGTTTCTTAACAAGTTTAGGAAAAGTTTTTGTGCCGCCCTTTAAGACATTCCATTCCTTGCTTCCTTCTAAATAAAAATATTCAACCCGCAAGTATCCTTTGCAACTTAATTCATTTTCTTTTTCTTGACGAAAGGAATGGTTAATTCTGGTAGCAACTTCCTTGTAGTTTCTCTTTCTCCTCCCAAAGGATATCTTTTCATTTATCATTTGTTCCTGGCATTTTTATTTTTTTATTTACTTTTTACCTCCCTTTTCTTTGCCATTTTTTTTTTTTGTACTGGTGGTGGTGGTGCTTCTGGTTGAATGAATGAAAAAACACGGAAACGTTCTCATTTTCTTCCCACACATGCATTGGACAATTGAGACAGGTGGATAATGGATACAGTCACCTCCTCCTCCTACTCCATTTATTCAGTCATTCATTAGTTATACGATTGTACATATGTATGTACGCCTGGATAATCCTAATCGAAAGTCGTAAATCCATTTAATCCTTGTAAAATCGTAAGTTAGAGTAACGAATGTTTGTGGCAGTAGTAAAGGATGCCAACCCGCCCGGTAATTTAAATTTTCCATTTAATTTGTGTATGTGTGTGTGACCACATATACGTAGATTGTACACGTCCTGGCAGTTAAACTGTCAGGCCAATGAAACTTGACCCAATTCCATAAACGAGTATGAAAAGATAAAGGGTATATCACCACAAAAACACTCAGAAAATTCTTTCCTGATAATTTTCTCCACATAAAGGATAACACTGTGTGACAACCAGCTTAGCTGTCTTTCCACTGTCAGTAGATGTGTATACGAGTTTGTAGTACATCCAGGAAGTGACTTGACATAATGTTTATCGTATGTCGTCCTGTCTCACTGGGTTGTCGTCAAACAGAAACTACTTCCCTGTTTGCATATACATACAAATATATATTTCCTTTATCCTGTGTGTCCCATCGGAGCGCGTACTATTACACAACTCTAAGCTCAATGGTTTCCTGTTCGTGGTGGAATTCACACCGAGAATGAAAGGACAAGTAGTCGTATTCCTTTTATTTTTTTTAATAATAGAATTTTCACATCCTTCAACTCGTAAAATGCAATTTAATTTTTGTGTAAATGTCAAGGAATCGTGCGCGACAGATTTTGCTTCCTTCATGTGAGTTCAACAAAAACGAAGGCAAGTCCTGGAAATTTATGGCGAAAGGAAAAGAACTCATAACTAGTAAGTGGTCGTGGTCGTGGTAGTGCGGGTGGTGGTGGTTGGCTGGTAATACCACTTAGACTTGGCTTGTGCTTGTACCGCCAAACCGCTGCTTGTCGCCACCTACACTCGGTAGAAAAATCAACGCAGGACTATTTCAATCGAGTTGAATTGAGTTCTTCGGGGTTTTTCTCTGTTTGTAGTGGCGGTTGTCCTTTTAAGCGCCCACACTCTGTGTTTTATTGGCACAACGTGAGTCTTCAGTCTGGAGAGGGAGGAATAAAAAAAAAAAAAACCCCTGAGAATGGGAGAATTTAATTTTTGCTGCCAGGACTTGTTTTTTTTTTTTTTTTTGTCGTGTAGAAGGGATATAAACGAACAGAAATGGAGGACGTTTCGGAGTTCCTTTGTCGGTGAGGATTTTTTTTTTTTTTCACCACTCGTTGTGGAGTTGCATAATTTTATTGTTCGTACGGTGCTTTGATTGCATTCACATGTTGGAAGTGGGTTTTGTTTGGTTGCACACACACGGTAAAAGTTGATAGCTTTCGCAAGTTCAAACCGCAGTCGTAGTCGGTGATGTGGTTTTTCAATGGTCGACATCATGTGTTTTGTTTAGACAGAATGCGAATGGATACCACTGTTTAGTGCATTTTGATTTTTTGCTATCTTCCTGGTTGTTTACAGAATCATGGAAGGTTTTAAAAACTCTCGGAGAATGGAATGGTTTGGATTGTTGTGAAGGGCTGTCAAGTATTCTCTGGAAACAAACATTGTTTATCAATCGATTTTGTGGATGTTATTGGAGGTTGGTTGGGTGTTTTCTTTGATATGTGGCTAAAAATGTGTTAAATTTATCCCAAAATCTTTAAATTTTTGCTTTACATACTTCCTGTCCAAGGGTTATTGCAAATAGTTGTATGTAACCTACAAAAAGCATTCCACTTGGTCGTCTTCTTTCCGATCACATATCCCTTTGTTGATTGTACGGCCTATACTACGCGTAGAGTTTCTGAAGAGTCTTCGTTGTCTTAAACTCTTCTGTAGATGCCAAGCATTCTTTTTAATTATTGTTCCTGTGCCATCTTCTTCTTAGAGCTCCAGGTCTTCTGCCATTGTGTGGCTACCTACGGAACTTTTAACTTTTTGGAAAATATCACCAATCCACTGCCAATTTCATCGTTGGATAGTTGTGCCTTTAGGTTCTTGACCCATTCTCCAGTAGAGATATACGTAAGAGATACATTTGGGCCAGACAATCCTCAAGATCTTCTGTAGGCATCTGTAAATAAACGTTTGCTCAGACTCTATAACAGCATACTCTCGCCGTTCGATCGAAACAGTCTTAGCTTTTGGTTAAAGTACGATGCTAATCGGGGAAACAGAAACATACGAGAACCAGGACCTAACTTCTCACAACCATTCGTGTTACCACTGAGTCACGATGGACAAGTTAAGTCTAATCGCCTTGTTGCTTGTCGGTGCATAAACCGCAGTTGTGAACTCGACCTTACTAGGGCTTGTGGTTCTGGCGTTTTGTCTATTCGCTCGACCTTTTATAGCCAAACTTGTATAGTTTTTCGAAGCACGTTTTGATATAGTTTCTAGAGTTCTCGTTGAATCGTCTACGCCATTCGTTCTCGTAACAAATTGGATCGAAAATCTAACGAAGTATTATACTAATGTATCTTTTTAGATAACTGGTTTCTAAAGCGTCTTAACGTCGTCAAATTTGCGAAATTATATCATATTGTCTTCCCAGGATGGATAGAGAGGCAATCACCGTGTGCGGTCTTTAGAAATAAGAACGGGTTCTAATGGGAATTTAAACTCATCTTCCCGCTTTTGAAAACGCCAAAAGGTGAACTAGCAACAGACATTGAATTCACCTGACCTACTCGTATTAACCGATCAGTTTCACAACTGCCGCATGCACCATACTGCATCCGCTACATCCACAGTCGATTTAGGTTGATGTAGGGCATCTTAAAGTCAGTGTCGAGTATTGGGCGTTTCTAGACATTGAAGGGGCGTTCAACAACGTAAGCACCGATGCGATCCTGGGCAGCTTACACAGAGCTCGGCTGAGCATCGGTCTCTCCAATTGGATTGCTCAGATGCTTCAATCGAGAGTCATATCTTCATCGCAAGGAGATGTAACTATCAGGAGAAGCGTCTGCAGAGGAACCCCCCAAGGAGGAGTCGTATCCCTTCTAATATGGCTCCTTGTAGTGGATGAGATCTTGGTAATATTGAAGGAAAACGGCTTCAACGTGACGGCCTATGCCGACGACGCGGTTATACTGGTCTCGGGAAAATTCCCTTCAGTCCTAAGCGAAAGATTCAATCTCGCACTACAACTAGTGGAGAATAGGGTTAGCAGCAAAGGGCTAGGAGTAAACCGTTCAAAGACGGAGGCAGTTCTCTTCACTAGGAAGAGATCAATTCTTGCCTTCAGACCCCCAAGTATCAGTGGTACTAAACTAAGTATCTCAGGTTCAGCCCGATACCTGGGTGTAATTCTAGATTCCAAACTAAATTGGAAGGATAACACTGCTGAACGCGTCAAAAAAGCAAGCGTAGCCTTCTATTCTTGCAAAAAGGCATTAAGTAACACGTGGGGTTTTAGACCAGCTGCGGTGTACTGGATATGCACGGCGGTCGTAAGACCACTTCACTGGTATGGTGGACGGTACTGGAGAAGCAATACCAGCTTTCTAACCTCACCAAAATCCAGACGGCAGGGTGCATTGGAGTCATGGGATTAATGAAGAAAACACCAACAGCGGCAATGGAAACCATGCTTAGTTTCATTCCGCTTGACATATAGTGTGGCAGTTTGGCGGCTAAAACCGCTGTAAGACTGAGGGAAGGCCGAATGTGGTCATCGAGCCTGTACGGCCTTACCCCAATTTTGACCCGATGGGGATCTACCAGCTGTTTGTCAGAAACTGATCACATGACCCCCACGCTAGCATTTGAAAGGAGATTCGCTATAAGAATTCCTGACAGAATGTACTGGAAGCGCCGAACAACCATGAAGAAGGAGCTGGCGTTCTATACCGACGGTTCTAAGATGGACGTTGGCACGGGAGCCGCAGTTTATAGTGAAGCCCTAGGAATAAACAACTCATTTAGAATAAACGATGATTGCAGCGTCTTTCAGGCCGAAGTCACAGCCTTCATACAGGCTGCTAAGATTTTAAGTGAGAGCAATATCGTTGGCGGAACGATTACTGTGTATGTAGACAGCCAGGGAGCCGTTAAGGCTCTGGACTCCGCTATAATCAAATCAAGGCTTGTGAAGATCTGCTAATCGCTCTTGAATGAGGATATCTAGAGCTAATGCGGTGACCATCTGTTGGGTGCCAGGGCATATAGATATCGTAGGAAACGAAAGGGCTGAGTCGTTATAATACACGGGTCGTTTTAGGGATAATTATTGGTCATTGTGACATTGGCGTCCACGCGGAGTGACTCGGTGTACATCATAATAACTTCTGTGGAAGCTGCAGGGACGAAGAAGAAATTGAGTCAGTTCGTCACCTACTGTGCGACTTTCCTGCCCTATCCGTCAGAAGAATGAGGACTCTTGGTAGTTACTTCTTCTCGGATTTGGAAGACTTGAACTTCCTGAGATTCATATCATTATCTGGGTGGTTCCAATAGCGGACTTTCTAGGTTCCCAGGGTTAAATGGTTGAGCACAATGGACCCGAACTGTGGTCTAAGTGAGCAGTGACACTGTCACAAGGCACCCATTTACCTAACCTAACCTAACATATTGGGCGCCATTGTAGTAAGTTTAGAAAGTGCCATAGAGGCTTTTGTGAAGATGAGGGTAAATCACACAACGTCCACATTTTTATCTTTATACAGTCTTTATGCTCCGCCTTTTATCATCTTAAGCTGATACTGCCTGTGTGTTGAGGCTTGTCTAGGCCGTTCTTCTGTTGTGTATCAGCTGACGGAGTCGACCGGGACGTAGATGACATGTGGCTAAAGACTAGGCTGCGGCTAGATGGTGCTTTCAGTGGCGTTTTTCTACTAACATCGTCCTGTTATATGTAGCAAACGATGCATCGTTCATTGATCATTGACAACCCTATCTGGTAAGCCAATAGTACTCCAGCACTTTGAAGGCATAGTATGCTTACAAATAGGGATAGTTTTTTCTCTCTAGTTAGATGCTTTTATATTTATTTGGGACGAGATTTTTGTGTTTGAGCAAGAAGCGTGTGTAAAATAGGAAAGCTGTCCCATGCAATGACAAGCGTGTCTGGCCTAGCTCATAAGAAGGTCATTCAATGCAGATGAACAACGATGTTTTGCCCCGAAGAATCATTGAATCCCTCTTACATATCTATAGAGTTTCTGATGGAATACGCAACTTGAGTGAGCCACCCAAGAATTCGGCTGGGCGGCACCGAACTGTGGCGCAATCATGAGAAGAAATACAAAGATTAATAAAGATGATACATAGTATGTACCCTTGCCGTTAATCGATTTTGATGCAGAAATCTTTGGGCACCTTACACTCAAGTCCTCGGTTCATGCAGACTTCACTCAAATGCATCCATACAGTAAAGCGTTTATCGCGCGGATCCTTGTATAAGTCCTTCAGCTCGACAAAAGTTAATAACTTTCAGCAGACGAATTGCTTCATTAAACGAATCGAACGAATCGCCAGAGTTCTTATATCACTTATTAGACGATGACTCCTTTTGTGAGATTCTTTATTGGCCTATATCACGATCATCGCCTTCCACCAGAATTTCCGCCCAAACTACTAGTTAGTTTAGAGTACCAACAACAGAATGGAGACTTCAAAAGTTCTTAGATCATCACAGCAATATGTTACTATCATCATCGACAACAACTGCTCAAATCCAGGACGTACAAGTGCAATTTATTCAAACTTTAATGTCTTTTCTCCTTTGAGGCCATGTCGAAACCAATATCCTCTTACCATAAACAATATCCTCTTCGAAATAACCTTTGTTTTGCCCATCATTCACCTAATGAGAATGGCAAATATTATTATCCTTCACTCACAAATGAATCCTGATTCGTCTTTTAATAGAACAATGACCAAAATTCCAGACAATAACTTCCACGTAATTACCAACCTTAATACCAGCCATAGCTGTCCCATTTACTGACAAACTTTACCCCCTTCCATGGCAACCAGCCCCCAAAAGAAGTTTCATAACCTAGTCAACCTCATTAATTCACATTGCCTAACAACAAAGGAGATCACAGTAAGAGCAGGTCTCCTTGGCAGACGTCTGCTTCAAACAACAATACCCCGCAAATACGCTCCATTATTGGGGGACGACACCATTCAGGGAATAACCAAAAATATATACAAACACTTATACACAATAAGAAAAGGAAGGACGAAGACAAAAACCGTAAAATCCCAAATCAGTACCTATCCATTCCATTGATTTTGGTTTTCGTTGTCCAGTCTCTGTATATAGGTTTTCGCATTTTTTATTCATTTTACGAGCCCGCCCCAAAAATATACGAGGACACGATAAGTCCTTCGGAATCATTAAAATGAAATCCTTTTACGCTATGCTATGTTGGGCTGGAAGACGACTCCCTGCTGTCATCTGATGACAAATTCTCTGTAAATTTCCCAGAGTTGGTGCTTGGAGTTATGGTTCTGCTCTTTTTTTTTTGCGTTTTGCCTTACAAGGACACCCGAAGGAATATCTTTATCGATTTTGTCTCCTTCCAATGTGTTAAAGAAAAATATGTGTATACATATATTTGAATCCTTGGTGTGTGGTTATCCTTACGAATCAACCAGCCAAAAGCAATTTACACAATCAATCATACATCAGGATATTAGTTTAAGTTGCTATATAATTTTTATTTTTTTTATTTTTTCTTTTGCGGAGACAAACAGCGAAAGGATATGCTATACGGATGCGCCAGTTAGATACGTCTGTTTGGACAGGAATTACATTATCCTTTTTGGTGTTCCCAGAAAATATATTAAATTGCCGATGCAATCAATCAATTTACGAGTCGGTATTTCAATGTAAACAATTTTATTTCTTTGGCACACAATAATGGGGTTGCGAGGGGATAAAAGCTTTTATCCTTTACTTTTAGCCTTTTTATTATTTTTTTTCTCACTCACCCCTATATTGATTTTATCCCTTTCACTTCTCGTGTTTGTGGCACTTTGAAACGAAAACAATTTGGGGTGCAAAAGACAAAAGAATTGCGGCAATTTACGGGTCAGAAAGTTGAAAATTGATGCTGTCAACTGATGGAAGAAAGACATCTAAGAAAAGGACTCACGGAGCCTGATAGGGTGTATTCACAAAAAGCCAATTTCTTTGGAAAAAATAATGCGAGGAATATATTATCGAATTTCATTTTATAAACATACATATATACTTTGCTATGAACTTTAGGGGGAAAGGTGCTATATGGTATCGGTTTGATGGTATCCTTTTATCAGACTCTAACGAGCGCTTGTACTCTAAACTGTCAGACAGAAGAGAGTATCACTTCATAAAGGGATAACGTTTTTTTTTTTTGTTCAACTTTAGAGCAAATAAATTACAAGAGAATGTCTATTCGACGTAATAATACTTTTACGAATTGAACGCCTTGAGAGTGGGTACTATAGGCTAGTAAAGTACGAGTAGGACCACCTCTGTAATAAGCGCTCATAAAACTTATCCACTAAGCATCCATTACAGGATAAACAAACCTAAAATTTCCGCCCGGTAATGACCCTCGGCCTTAAGTTAGCATCAATGTAACAACTAGCAAAAGATTGACAACGAATTATAGAAATGTTCTCTTCCAGGAGAAGACCCACAGGGGTCTTTGCTTGGTCATCTACTGTTCAACGTTATCTGTAAGGGCATTCTGATGGTGTCAGTAAAGAAGAACACAACTATTCTCTCCACAGGGAATGGAAGGTGCCATAACTAGTTGCAAATAAAAAAAAAGCTGCAGTTCATTAAAATATTAGAACCTAGTCCCTGACAATGTTGTTTTGCAGAAACTGCGACATCCACCAGTATTGCACCCGCAACGATCATACTTATGCAGCCGTCTTCTATAATGTTTCCTGTACCCTTGTAGTTAATGGCACTCCAGTTGCACAATCTATGGATCAGCGTCATCTTCTCTACCCACTCCAACGGTTTTGGGCACGTTTCTCCACTTCTAACTTGGTTAAATCCACCATTATAATGCGATGTCACGCTAATTTTTGATAAAATTTTGTTTACACGTTTACAACACCTACCTTGAAATTTCTGATTAAATATCGCTATAGGGTCTTTAAGTAAACTATTAATGCGCGTAGTCACAGCGTTTGAATTGACTGTGTACCTACAATTTTCTTCGGTTATTCGAGTGCTCCACTCACCCCGAGCGATGTGAGAAACATCTCTTCCACTCGGCATATCTAATCGCATAGTGATGTTACGACGTTAAAGTAAAAAAACCCCAAGGGGTTGAAGTAAATTTTCATGTCTCGGAACTTATGGGTATGTTTGAAAGATCAAACAAATCAATTCTCATAACAGGAAAACTTTACGATACTTGTAGCGATTATAGCAATACTTAGTTAGGCGTCATATTAGTGGACCCAATAGCAGCGTATGAAAGCGTCTGCCACAGTGGTATTCTCTTAACATTATCCACCGTATAAAAGTAACAAATCACACGAACACGGAATACCTCAAGGGTCAGGCTTGACTCGTTTATTGTTTAATGTATTTTTTCATGCCAAATACATTCTACAAGTTCGATCACCCAGCGTCTGTTCAAAAGCTCCAAGATATTGGGGTGCTGAACATAAACAAATTAATCTCAGACTTGTAAATAACCCATTGCGGAACTTTGCAACTCGTTTTAGCTCAATTTCTTTTCAACTGTTCTACATCACGATTTTTTATGGCCAAGCAATGTGGCTTTCCTCAGTCAGTACTGTCACAAGTGGTAAGAGTATACACCCCTGTCGTAACCCGTTTTGGATTTCGGACGATTCAGAAACCTTACCACCAAACGTATACCTGAGGTATACGAGTATACATCTTACTACTTCTGCCACCTTCCCAAGCCATTGTCACTTGAGGAATAGAACGCTAGTAAGACATTACTTCCAAGACTTACACGAATGATCTGATGTCGCTCTATACATTCTTTCTAAGTTTCTGAGGATATCATGATGGTTAGATGATGGAGACCCTATTCACCATCGAGCAGTTACGACGAAATCCAGCACAGAAACTGGGACAAAACTCCTATAAGGCAACACAATAGGTCTATAAAGACCTACGTGTAATGAGGTGGAGTCTTCCTCCATGGATGCTTGTAGACCCCTGCAAACTCCTTGGTCATGTTGTAGAAGTCGCACATTTTTGGTCCTTGTTCAACAATACACTCCACTTCGCGTGATAGTGGGCGTTTTTTGTACAACTGGAGATGCTGCAATCCAATCTTTGCAATAAGCTCATCGGTAGATTAGCATAGCATAGCATAGCATTCCAATGGTCTTTCTCTTCTGTATTGAACTATTGTCGCCCTATAAAGCAAGGTGATCCATGAATTGTTGATACACTTCATCGCTAAGTTTCGCGGGATCACGATCCCGAAATTTGTCGTCCTGGTTATTTTTACCTAGTGGAAGCATTTGGTATTAATGAATGCAGTATGAAGGCGCATAAACACCAGCTTAAATCCGCGCTTATTTCTGACATCTAAGATGCAATTTCTGAAGCGTCGCCTAATCGCAATGTAATCGATCTGGTTCGATAGCTATCAGTGCTGATCAAACTGATCTTGAGACAAGAGATCCGTTCAAACCCAAATCTTTCGTCATTTCGGTCCCCAAAGCCGGGTACTTACACCACGCAATGTCCTCATTAGGTTTCGAGTTACAGACGACACCTAATTGAATATTAAAAGTATCCTTTTTGTCGTCAGCTGCTTCTACTGTCGGTACAAAACGGTGTGTGATGATAGTTTTTCTTACCCTTATCTGGAATCTAGATGTCAATATCTGGTCCTATAGGAGTTAGCATCTGTACTATGTCTGACTCCTATCTACTTTCGCTGGTCTGCCAAAGTGGAAGAAGATATTATTTTTTATTGGTATCTCACGTAACCTCGAGATAACTATTATACATGAACTAGTGCTCCAGTTAGAGTCGAGGAGTGTCGTAACGTATCAGAATCCAATCGTTGCCCGTTGTCGATAGCCAAAGATTGTCAAAAAATTATTCGAAAAATTTGCGCTTTTACGGTTGCGACCATAGACCAACCGATACTTCTCCCATTTTGTGGGCAAGGGGCTCACTATTTTTCATTTACTTTTCGCAATTTCCGAGGGAGTCCTAGGTCTTACTAGGAGAGCCGCAAAATTGCCGGCTGCATTTGTTTTTTTGTTCTTCTTTATTTAGCAAACCAACATCTGTGGGGAGATGCTGCTCCTACAAGGCCCTTGATAGTCATCTGCCATTCTAATGATTGATGTAAGCACAAATATTTAGCGGTCGGAGTTCTAGTAAGGTAGTATGACGTGAGGTTTTTCTCAAAGTATAGCTAACTTTCCATCCATTCTGTGCTGACATTGAGCAATGCTATCGATCGTCAAGCCTTTCTAAATACTTTCTTCCTTCTTTAAGCCTTCCTACACCACCTTAACTTATGGAGACTTCAGGGTGGCACTTTATGATTTTTTCGTTCCACCAACACACTGGTGGTCTTCACGGCATGTTCTCATATACTTTTTGCGAGCCTCTTTACTGTATCGGTTCGAGTTTCGATTTGTACTCCGTCTTCTAAAATTTGGCGAAATAAGCATCGTCAAGAGTTTCAAGTTTGCAGTACGCCTTCCAGTGGTCCCTATTAGCACCTGAGATTCTTGCCTCTCGTGTCAGACTGGGGCTTACAAAGACGATATCTAATATTGAGCCTCATTTGATTCTGCTAAACATAAGCTCTGGTATTCAAATACCTTTCAAATGATATCCCCTCTTCTTTTTGCAATGTGTAAGATGGGACATGCCTAACAGCACCAGACAAGGAGCAGCATATAAAGGCGATAGAATCGTTACTAAGGAGCTGAAAGATAGACAAGACTCAACATATCAACAAATGAAGTGTTTCAATAGATCCTTAGCCCATATGTATGTATAACAGCCCATTTTACACCCATGTTACCCCAGATGAACAACAATTCAAAGCAAAAACTTTGGAGTCTTCTATTGATCTACGTACTCAAGATGTAAGTGTAATATAGAATCATACTTACTTCGAGAAAAGTGCACCGCTTTACTTGCTTGACGTTAATTCTGAAAAAAATTATCAATAGCTTGTGACCATAGGCGCGTCTTCCACAGCAGAGTCCTAGCCTCTCACGAGCTAGTGTTATACTTAGGGATAACGGCCAAACTATGAGAGTCAGAATTCTGTACTTCAATCTGATCATGACCTTTAGCTGGGCTACAATCTTAACACCTGAAGAGTGGTTTGGGTCGTATTCATTTTCAAATCTAAAAAACTTTGCTTAAGTTGGGCTCCTGATACCACTCTTAACAGTTTTTGTAGGGCAAATCTTAATGACTGTCTCTGAGACTGTATTCGATATTTGTTCAAGTAATGCATGGCCAACGTGCCTGGGGCAAGAAAATTAAAGTATGGGTACTACTCCATTCTTCTGATACAGGCTCTTCGTGGTTGAAGGGATGTATTGTTTTGTTTTTGAGAATCTACTTTCTGATGTTTGTCAGATGTTTAGTAGACTTAATGTATTTAAATGAATTTTTTTGTGTTTTCCAGAACTCGAACCTTGAAACTCTAACCATTACGTTACGAGCGTTCACTGTCGAGGACTGCAAACTAACCCAAAATACAAATATGCGGGGACTTGCCTGCCAATGTCAAAAATCGACATAACTTGAGTACAAAAATGATGTATTCGTGAGTTGAATGCACTACGCAATACGCACTACGCACTACGCAATGAATGACTCCAATTTGGTACTTAAACGTTATACATATACCTATGCATATCCTTAGAGAATACTCATGGATTCTACAATGCACATGCTTGCGACTATTCATAAATGTGCCAATTTATGTTTGCATTTAAGAAACTTCACTTCAACTCGAAAAAAAACTTAACAACATCTTCCTGACGAATAAAAGCAGATTTAGCTAATTTCGTGGACAAAATTGCAACTCTCGCTCCCATTATCCACCACCAGTGCTCCACTTTTCCTTCTAACTCTGCACACAAAAACGCTCCAACTCAATTCATTCGACCGCAATTCCCAACGACAAACCCACCAAGCACCAAACAATGGCACAGAAAAGTGCCAACTATTTATATCCCCCACCACCGCCGCACCGCAGCTCATACCAGGTAAAGTTTTGTTTACACAAAACTCGTCCTTCGGGCCCACACCGGAGGAATTATCCTCGAATTGGTTTTTATGTTGATGACCCCAAAACATTAATCGGTGACAAAAGGAAAATAAACACCAATTAGCCGGACTAATTTTTCCGATGCTAAAGGACTTGGTTATCGGCTATCGGCTATCGGATGATGGTGATGGGTTTTTGGGGTTTGTGTTCAAGGTATCTCATGCAGTAAGTCAACTGAATGCGAATGGGCAGCGTTCGACCGGGGGTTGTTGGCATTGTCCTGGTGAAGTTGATTGGTGCGGTTGGTGTATTTAAAATGAATCGATAGTGGACAGATTTATTACCTATTACAGTTTTGGGTTTATTGTGTTGGTATTTTGATTGGCTTTGGGACGAGTTGTTTCCAGCCGATAGCCGTCGTATTTAAAAGGTTGGTTAGCGTTAGAATGATGTTAGCGTGCTGAATGGTTTTATGTGGTTTTGTTTAATCTCGGAATTGGTTGTTTTATAGATTTTAACATGTTTCTCTTTTTCTGTTTATTTTATTTTTAGATGCCTGGATTGGTGGTATTCAGACGGCGATGGTCAGTGGGATCAGATGATCTTATTGTACCAGGAGCATTTCTATTAACAATACATGTTATATGGTGAGTAGGAATTATTTTAATATGTCTTAATTTTTGTTCTGTGTGGTTGTACAGAATTCAGCTGACTGTTTTAAAAATATGGTATAATTTTATGGCCTAATCTTAGTAAGTTCCTGCTACCCTGTGGTTCATTCTGGCCTCTTTGGGATAAGTGTTCCTCTAGTTATACATGAAAGCATGTGTTCAACAAGTGGACGATTGCGTTCAGCGTTCATCTCCTTACATGGATGAGATGCAATAACATTTTGCTGATTTGGAAGCAATACTGCCTATGCTGAGTTATCTTTCTGAGATCAAGTTTTGGCCACTGAAGTTGCACAGTTTTTTTTGGGTATTATCCACCATATAACCGGCCAATGCAGAATCCCAGCAGAGAATAACATTGCACTATTTACCTACCTCGTTAGGAGATATTTCAGATCAAAGGATAAGTCCAAGTCCAAATGCAAGAACGCCAACACGGTACTGTCCGGCCATTGCAGCGATTGACTAACTTTTATAAACGTTAACGTAGAATGCAGCTCTGTACTTCTTTTTTTGAAGAGAGTACCAAACGAAGTTAGTCCTGTCCACAAAAAGATGTTTAAGGCTGTTGTTTTTTTTGTAATTATTAAGAGTATGGATACCAAGAAAGGACATTAAGACAGATACATTTTAAAGATGCAGTAATTATTCGTATAGTCAAGGTGTTGATGTCGTATAGGTTACTAATCTAAATATGTTCATAGAAGTGCCACATGAGCATGTCGGATCGGTAGTTTCTTCCCAGCTAACTAAGTTGCCTTAGCATCACCTAGTAGAAGTCCGGAAGTACGGATTTTTTCAGCAAGAAATTGTAAGCACTCAATTTTTTTGCGAGTTCTATTGAAGGATGTCTTCAGCAAGGTCTCAGGAAGGTGGTGTTAACAGTGTGGAGCCATTCAACTGGAGTTGATCACGGGTATCAGGTATTAATCTTATGGTGGTGCTCAGATGAGGATCGATCTTGTTGGTGTGAAATCTGTTTAGTGAAACTGGAATTTCATGTTTTGCAGTTGAATAAACCAGCTAGAGAGCAGATGTCTGGCAGTTTTTGAATCACGTACTTGTCCTAATTTTTTGTGAGACTTGGGTTCCATGGAACTTATATCTATGTCATTGTTCGATCGAAGATGATATCCAAATATTTCAAACTAAAGATTGTCTTAATAGGACTTGGAGCTCTTTTCAGGTATGTCTATGATTGAAGTAGACCCAAAAAATTTCAGGATTGATTGCGTTAACTTTTACCAACCAGACTACAGTGTTGGGTCCTTTTTCGACTATCTTTCACGATCCATCTTAGCCCGAGACTCTCTCTGGATTTCTCCACAGTTCCTCGCTCACTTTGATTCCTTGTGTCAACGCTCGCATTTGTTTTACAGAAATCTGGTTCATCCTCTGCGTTTCTATCCGGTGGCTCCCCAGGACCTCCTTTCTTCTGCTAGCTACTGCCGGACATTGACCCAATATATGTATATGCTGCCGTCCCGATTTCCCCCAGGCATAGATCACACGTGCGAACTCCAGGGCGTTAAAAGACTTATGTTGGATCGATACCCCATGTCCGTTGAACATTGCGCACATTAGGTTCCAGATTTGAATGCATAAGATGATCTTTAGAAGCTTATACAGGAAACCTTTGTTCATATTGCATGGAACCTACATATAATACTTGCTCGTCTGAGACAGCCTTTTCAATAAAATGTCGTCCCTATTCGAATTCGAATCATGCGTTCAAAGAGTTTTAAGTCAAATGATAGTAGATCAATTGGACCGCAGTTTTGTGGAGCAACTACAGGTTTATTTCGCTTGTAGGTCGTGATATTTTTTGATTGTGGCAGTTAAGTAGCGAAGCTTTACGGTAACATGTTGGAATAGGCTCGGGTCAGTGATCATCTGCCTTTTGAGGCGTTGTATGGCTGCAGAAATTTTGGATAAAAACTGTTTGCGCCGGTTATTCTTTTCCTCATCTTCTTGATAGCGCCAGAGACTATGTTGGCCAGGTTATAGAAATCTGCGGGGTGAACGGATGAGTAGAATTAGTAGGGAAGTACTTGGCCTGAACAAGCCATATTTGAGGTCGTTGTTGTTGTCGTTAACAATTTTTATAGCGATTGATTGATTGATTGAGCGTTGTAACACAATATTTTCGTGTTTGACGAAATATTTCCACAAGGAAACTATCCGCATTGGTACCAGCTTCTGAACCAGTTCGTTTGATACCTGGAAGCTTCTACTAGCCTCTGTTGTGGTCCAGAATTATAGATAATCTTCTATACATAACCTCGTTATAGACATTAGAGCAATTTTAACTGACTAAGCACTACCCTATCGGACAACACGTCACATTAGATAGCTACAACTTTGAGGTAATTAGGAACTTTGTCTACCTTGGCTCCACTATGAACTCTGATAAAAGCATCACATCGGAAATCGAACGAAGAGTTACACTTGCCAATTGCTGTTTCTTTGGTCTAAAATGCTATTGAATAACAAGGCCTTGTCAAGAAACACTCAGGAGACTCTATATAAGACCACCATCATCCCAGTTTTTCTGTTGGTGCGTAGGCATGGACGTTAACAAAGGCGAATGAAGATATCCTTGGTCGTTTTGAACAACAGTTTCTCCATTCCGTCAAGGAATTAAAAAAAGGACCTGCAACTGGGTACTGCCCTAAAACTCCACTAACGATTCTAAATCGCTTCTCTGATCGTAGAGACTATGGCAGAGCGCAAATTAAAGCAGCTTCCGAGATTATCCACTTTTATTGATTCTAACCCTTTCTAAGGGCTACTAGACAGGAGCTCAATTCCTTGAAGCCTGGACTTATAATTTCGGTGCTATATCCAACGTTACGAAGCTCGTACAGACTATACTGGCTTCTGTATTATCAGTATTTTCGCCTAAAAGACGAAAAGTTACCGTTCGGTATATCCTAAAAGATTCAGAGAAGTTGTGAGTCTGCTTCTCTATCTGAATCGATTTTTGAGCCTCCCTGTAATAGGTGATCTTGATAAAAATTATGAATACCCCTAACATTCTTCAAGGAACTCACTCTCAAACATTCAAACTTCTTCAGTTCGGACTAGAGGTATTGCCTCTGGTACTTCTGCTTTTGCTTGCGGCAGGATGAATCTATCTTTCATCGGCAGTAGGGAGTTGACAATTGAGTACATGATATTCGGGCGTATGTAGCTGCTGTGTCGTTCTTTAGATTTTTCATGACTATTTGGTGCGCTCCTACCTCTTTACGGGTTGTGTTGCAGTAACTCCCTGAATGCCTCTGAAAATTCGCTGTTGTTCCTTACTATCAGACTACGAAGTTGCGTTCTCTTTCTCTAGAGTTGTGCTCATAGTCCTTCATAGTTTTCTCTACCTTTTCTCTAGGACTTAGCTGGCGTCTCCATATGTCGTCGTGTTGTCATCAGGTCTACTACTGTTTCCATAACCCTTTTGTGGCATGACTGCGTCACATGTTTAGGATAGAGACAAGTATTTCGATGTCCACGTTGCATGCCTTTTATTGCACAAAACAGCTATTGTTTAATGCATTGTAAGACTATTGGTCAATGCTGACACCAAATGACTGTCACAGACACCATATTCACAGGTACGTCAAAATAAGGTAAAAAAAGGATCATGTTAAATCTAGAATACCTTTGGCCTTTTTAAAACCAGCGTAAAACTATAAGATTCCTTAATAATTCACCACCAATTGATCTCAAATAGGCAATCACCTAAACTACTGATTGCAAGCTCGACACTTTAACCAAAGCTTAACGAAGATCATCTTGGTATGACGACTGATCCACATGATAATATAGTACATTACTGTCTAATAACTTTTTGGACACCTACAGGACTGCATATTGCTACTTTTTTGAGAAAAAGCCTCGCTGTTCTTAGTCCATGTGGCACCAAGGCAAGCATATCCTTGAGGAAGTTTCAGCCTAGTTCCGACTATACACGAGAATCTTCTCACATGTTTTGTGGTGGGAACCCTTGAACGATGTGCAGTTGTGGAAAATATCCTTCCTGTAATTTGATCAAAGTTTCTGTTCATCCACCCTGAAGTGGATCTATCGGCAGAAACAAATAGAACCTACTCTGTGGTTTGAGTCGAACAATGAAATTCTGGATTAGTCACTGCATCAGTGAACTCTACTGAAATATCGATAACGCTTTATGTATAGTATGTAGTATAGGTAGTAAGTTGCTTTGTCAGCGATGCTATTCTCTACATCTCTCGGTACGCTTGTTGGTCTAAGCGGATTTCGCAAAAATCAGTGAATATTCCCTGGATTCACCTTGTCATAAGGTTAAGCCGCATCCGTTCTACTGGTCTAAAGGAGAATTTGCTCGTAAGCAGCTTTTACGTCTTTGTACTTGGATTTCGTAGTTCCCACGACCATGACTATGACTTTCACTGCAATTGCAGGACAACACAAATGGGTATGTAGACGCTTATGCATCTCGAAAAGTGTCCTCTCCTCGATTTTTATTTTTCTTCCCATAAAATACAGTCCGGTTGCCTAGAGTTCAATCGGATACTTCCCTTCTATAAGCCAACAATACACCATTTTTTCGGTCCATAGCATCCTTAACTTCAAACGTAAACGTTAGCAGGATACGCCATCCAACTTAAAAACATCCAAACAATTTACACAATTTAAATAACGCCTAAAAGTCAAAGCGCAAACACTTCCATTTCAAATCTATTGTTAAGTTCGTCATTTATTATTTATACTCAATTTAATCTCAGCCATCATCATCATCACAATCATGGAAATTGTTATAGCTACTTCATTCCACCAATTACCCACTAGCCCATATACATCCTCGTAAACAATCCCGATTTCCGAGGAAAAAGTTTATTGACCAAACTCATTTCAAAAACAACAACACAACCTCTTTCACTTTAATCTCCAGCAGCAGCAACATGGTTTGTTGATTTTCCTACTTTAGTGTTCGTTGAACTCCATTGTGTCAATAGGATCAGTTTAGCACACACTTCTGCCAGTTCTACTACCACTATTGAATCCTTTGAAACAAACGACATGATGATGACTATAACGAATGAAACGTCACGACTAACCTAGTGAGAGTTCTCTCCTCTTATGTGTGTGAGAATTATTTATTCAACTCCTCCTCGCCTATACCTTTATCACGATGCCGGTGCAGTATTGAAAAAAAAAAAATAAAAAAAATCCTGTCGTCGAGAAGGATGTGCTAATCCTGGAACAACGAAATGTGCATCGACAAATCTTTTCTCTTCTGTTTCCTCTATTTCTGTATAGGAATGAACTTTTCCTGCTTTAGTTGTGTGTTGTTTGATCCTCTTAAAGGACAAACTTTGCAGAAAAAAAAACCTACGAATGTCAAAAGTCCAACTAAACTCTGATGTCCGAACAACGAAACGGAGCTACGAGTTTATGTGTACATATGTCATGGACAAAGGACTAGAATTGAAAAAAAAATGTCATAATGCAATGAAAGTCCAATGATACTTGTATGTCAAAAGGAAACTACATACATATGTACATAAAAAAATATTCTTTCCTGATCACAACTAGGTCCTGCTGTGCGACGTATATGTATGTACTCTCCAGTTTCCTTTTGAATTATTCATTTAACACACACCGATAGGAGGCTGACAAGCAAAGTCGGTCGTCATGCTGTCGTGCGGCCTTGAACTTTTCCCTCACCGTCTAATGAACTCGTTAGCAGGAAGTGAGGACTGCGATGTGTGTGTGCATTTAATTTGAAGGTAATGCGGTAAAGGATGTGATTACAGTGAATAAATAATGGGCGGTTTAGAACTTTTAAAGTTCATCGTTTGTTTCGTAGTAAGCGCCTGAGGCACTCGGAAACAAAGTAACTGACAAAGTGTGGATTTTAGTGGTGAACTCATGTGTGTGTTAAGAGGGATTGACATTTTTGCATTTTGATATAACGAAAGTTTTTTTTACTGGTCTGAGGGAAGGGTTTTAATTCTTTTTTTTTTCTTGTAAAAGGTAGTTACAATGAAACTGATTGCAACCAAGCGTTCGACTCCACTTTTCTTGGCCATCTCCAGCCGTCAGATTGCCTTTTTGATAGGTTAGTGGAGTATACTTATGTACATACATATGTACATGACTAAATTACCATTCGAATCACCGGTAGCACATATAGGTGAACGTTAAAACACATATGTCAAACGAAGCAACTCTTTTCGGATCTCTACCAATAGCTCATCAGAAAGAGGACGTACAAGGCTTTAAGTGGAAGATACCTTCTAGACTTAACTCAACGAGGATGTTCCAAGGTTTAGTTAAAGTTTTGAAAACTACAGCTCTCACATCCTCAAACCGGATTGTTGGGATCGGAATACCCTAACCCCCTAACAGAGTAGGTACAAGACTCGGATAAGAACGGCTTTACTGTTGACGAACTACACAAAAGTTGTTTCGATAAAGAAATCTAATTACCACACCGAACTAACCAAATAGACATTTTGGGTACCAGCAAGATTGGTGAACTTGACAGAAAAGTTACTTACAGGCTTCTATCGAAATGAGCGCATCTAGGTATACACCCAGATACTTAACCCTCCTGGTCAAATGTAGCGTCTTTTCCGCATTAATGGAGAGCTCTTGTTCCTCACACCACCGCTCCACCACTCGAAGAGCATTTCTCATGGTATCTGCTGTGATGGTTATGAATCTGTTTCTTGTCATCGGTCTTGGATGCCAGTCTCTTCAAGTCTTCTCAGAAGAAAGTCCACAGTTATATTTCACAGAGTAGGTGATAAAACTCCTCCCTGCAGGCAACCTCCGGTAACCCTTCCTCTAAGCCTTGAAGTTCCCGTCTAAATATTTATCGCTCTATTTTTCAGCATATTGTCCACCCAACTCACGTCCAACGGGTTAACCCTGCGTTCTTCTAAGGCTACTCTTAGACTTTCGAATCATATCTTATCGAAGGCATCTTCAATGTCCATTATTATGGTCATTGCAATGCCTCCGGTATACATCTCCTCTTCCGCAACGCGTACCATCTGGTGAAGCACTGTTTCCGTAGACCTGCCAGGTCTGCATGCTGTCTGCTACTCAAAGGACACGCTTTCAGCGCCGTGCTCTCCACATGGTGCACCACAATCCTTTCCATTGTTTTCAACAGAAATGATGTTCGGCTGACCAGTCTGAAGGACTTCGCTTAGGTGTAGTCCTTTTTCCTCGGTTTTGGAAGAAACACCACATTTGTTTCTCTCCATGTTATCGGAATGTAACCTATTGCTAGTTATGTAATGTATATAACCCTAAGCCTTGATAGAATTAGGTCTGCACCCCATTACAAATACCATCAGGTCCTACGGTCTTGTAAGGGGAAAAAGATTTTCTCGCCCTCGAGACAATTTTCTAAAGTCTATTGACCTCACGAAGGGGTGGGGTCCTGTTCATGTATCAAAGTAGGTGTACACGCCTCTTGGTAGGCATTCTCACCAGCTGATTGTAAATGCTTCAGCTGCGACTTTACATCCCAATTGGTTTTCGGTATTTTGAGTCTGCCTGCAGGTACTCCTACTTGTACAGCGACAAGCACATAGTTGCGGCAGTATAACCGCTTCCGTGCTTCACCAATACACAAAATCTAACTCTTTCACCGCACATAAAGTAAAGTGGCAGTACTTTTACGTAGACCTCTAATCATTCCTTTGAAGATCCAAGACTCCTGCAGCAAGGCAAAATCAATCGACTCTTCCACAAAACATCTGGTCAGCCTTGCGGGTGCAGCTTTGCTGTGGTGAAGCTACAATTGAATCACCCTAAGTTGTTCCTGGTGCAGTTCGGGTTGATTGACTTTCTTTCTCCTGGTTTGTCCATCAGCTTTTCCATTTTCATGTGGTCCTTGTTATTTTCCACTCATGTTATGTGTTAATGTTGCAGAACTCCTATATGTGTCACACTTATCTGCTGGCCACATCTTAATGACTACGAATTCGTTACACATACACTTGGACCTAGACTTAAACAAATGGCCAGCACTTAATCAGCACCGTATCGCTTTGTAACAATCAAGTTAATAACGTGGACACGTAATGACCAGCCATCAGTTTCGTAGTGATGGGCAACGCTGATGACATGGCCACTAACTGTCAATGCACTAAATTCAACCATTACAGATGGCAATTTCGAATTGTCTAAGGCCACACTATTCATCCTTAAAGACCATCTGAGCAAACTCTCCTCCACGGTTGTGATTTTAGAGTATGGACTTGAAGCGGAAACTACGCAAATCAATATACACCTCTTGGATTACCTTCTCCTTAACCTGCAAGAGACAATGGCAGTACAGTTGTTCATTGGAACAAACAAAGACCAGCTCTGGGGGTACTATATATTCATTGTTGATTCCTTCGAGGCTTTTAGGTAAGATATGCTACCAAAAGTCCATTCCAGTTATGTACATATGCCCCATTCCATTGCAGAGTGCTCCGTTGGAAGTTTCCTACAAATTATTCCGAACGTCACTTCTACTTCCTCATCGTGTTGACAAAGTACATTCCGAACATCCACCGAGTTTTGAAGCGAATCTTTAGGCTTTGTTACAAGTTCCACGTCATCGATGTGAATGTCATCGTTGATCATCCTTCAATGGGAGTTTGCCTGTTCACCTACGAAATCTTTTCCAAGAACAGCTGTCACACAGTTCAGCCTGTACTTTACTTTAGATTTAGTCAGGGCTCTGAGCAGATGAAGACCATCTTTCCAGATAAGCTTACCAACTTCTACGGGTGTTCCTTGAAAGTGGCCGGACGTGTATTCGAGCCCATGTTGATTTTCACAGGAAACACCAGCAATCCAAAGCCCGTAGGATATTGGGAAAACCTCTCCGGACTGGAAGGTATGCTGTTGAAATTTATTGCGACGAGCTTAAACTTCACAATCGATTTGCTGCCCTTCTCGGAGGAGAAAAGCTATATTCATGATAACCTCACGGCCTATGGATGTTTTTCTCAGGTGATTTGAGGTTTAACCTTAAGTTCCTTCTAAAGTCTCTATTTGCAGCTGCTGAATGGCAAAACAAATGTCGCAGTCGGTGGCTTGAGTGGTTCAGAGTCGAAGGGTTGGTTTCTGTCACCAACCGTGCAATACTATCATTCCCCGTATGTGTATGTTGTGCGTGGCGGTAAAGGATTGAGTCCATTAGGCCGCCTTGCAAAGCCATTTAACTACGAAGTTTGGATTTTCATAGGAGTTTTGCTCATCTTGGGGATACTCATCGTTAAAATTGTAAAACTCATGAAGCCTGCCATTCGCAGAGCAATCTTTGGAGAGAGAAATGCTCATCCCCTGTGGAATCTATTAGCAATATTCCTAGGTTATTCGATTCCTCAAACTCCTCGTAGAAACGTTGCACGATACCTTCTCATGACATGGCTCTTACTCAACCTAATCCTTCGAAATGCCTATCAAGGTTCTTTGTATGACGCAATTCGACTTGACACCTTTTTGAAGATACCCTCGGGATTTGAAGACCTTGTAGCATGGAACTACAAGGTGCTTGTGTCTCCAGAAATCGCCCACTTGAGTAACTTTAATAAAAACCAGACAATCATTGTGGAAAGTGGTGACTATATACAAAGATTAAAATTTTTAGAAACTACTCGAGAGAGATATGCTACGATTGTACTACGGGGTTACTTTACGCACTATATGGATACGGTGGCGTATAAGTCTGGAAGTGATCTGCTAATGATCAAAGAAGTGATATACATGTGCCAGGTTGGAATGTTCTTTCCTAGGAATTCGATATATTTGGCTGCGTTTAACAAGAAACTGGATGGATTTATGTACTCAGGCATAAACGCGCACGTTAGCGGTCATTTTAGTAATGATCGCTTTCTGGTCAAGGAGTAGGCTCCAAGGAAAGCTTTAACAAACGAACGGCTTAAGGGGATTTATAAGATTTATGAATTCATGGCAATAGTTGCACTGGTGATATTCGCTTTGGAGTTGCTTTCAGTCCATTCTGTGAGGTTGCGCAGGGTAATTGAATGGGTGCACCAGCTTTTGTTTCCTTGTTTAAAGATTTTACAAAAAATTAAGTGTAAAATGTTAAATATTATTATAAAAAGTCTTGCAGGACACTAAAGATACTTAAATAAATCAAGAGTTTGCACAGGATGGTTCTAATCGTTTTAAGATATTGCATTTTTAATATTTTTTTCAAAAAACTGAAAGACGGTCTGTAACATTTTCCAAATAATTAGAAGAACCACGCCTACTTTTACAATAAAAAATTTAGACACGTAATAGGTAAATATGGTGTTATCCCTATATGAGGAGGTTCGGCATATTTGAATCCCAGTTCTATGGGATCTACAATACTGAGCCAGGATGTTGGAAACGAGATGGTGGCGGATGAACCATAAATGGTCCTCGAAGAGGGTTACTGACTCCGAAAGATCGGTCCTTCGTCCTGTGAGTATAAAAGGGAGCTGGTCCTCCAGGTTGGGGGTTGTGCGACGGGCTAACTTTTAAACGATTCTCATATGAAGCTGTTTATTTGAAATGCAATCGTAGGGACATCTAATTACGACGGTGGAGGTTAAGTTCCACATATTACTTCCATATATGTAAGTATAACAGTACTGACTCAAGATTTCAGTAGAACAATCGCTGATTGTTACTCCAATAGATTATTTTTGAACTCACAATGAATACATGTACACATCGATGTCGATGCCACATTCGATTAAGACAATACTTTCTAACTTGTCAGTACTTAACCTTCTGGACAGCTTTTGTATTTGTCGTATATACATAACATTAGTGAAAGTATGCATCCTTGCGGGACCCAGTTTTGGAATTCAAAATTAACAACTTCAAAATTAACCTCATAGGTTGACTTAAGAATAGCTATCAGTCTTCCAGAGGACACATAGGACACACCTCTCAGCTTATACTATCGAAGGCTTTCTCAAAAACGAGTTGCTCATACATATGTACAAGTATATTTAGCACTCCTTGGAAAAGAACTACAGGAATCTTATTGTTTCCCACCGCTTAATTTTTTTGAGTAAGAGGACGCCGTTGCTGAAGTGGTTATTGCGTTGGACTACGGAGCGAAGGATTTGAGGTTTAATCCCCAGACAACACCAAAAAAATATTGTTCACGCCTCCACCTCTTGCGAGCGTCTGATAAATATCCGAGAGTATAACTATTATGAAAAAGCTTCTAAAATTGGCCTTCGGAGACGGCATTAGACAGTAGGTCCCTTCTATTCGTGTAAAGAATGTAACACACACAACATGAATGGTTGTCAGAATCTAGGCCCTGGGTCCCATAAATCTGTCACCCCAAATATTTGTATTTGTAAGAGGACCGATGTTTGCAACCGCGGAAAAATACTCCTTCCACTTTCTGAGCTGATCCTCAAACTATTCACAAGATTTTGCTTGGAACTCTAAAGACCTAATAATTCCTTAGTGATTGTATAACCGGTCGTACTGTCATTTTTATATGGTGCTTCCTAGCTCGTTATCCAAAGGCGATTGCCGATCACGCTGCGCTGAACTACTTTCGTCTCTGTGCAGTATTGTGATTCTAGATCAAACCTCTCTCCTTCTAAGGCTGCTGCAAAATTAGACGTTCTGTCTGTAATGATAGCTAGGTGCTTTCCCGAAATACCACAAGTTACACACTGAGTCTTAAAGTTCATTTGTCGATGGCCAAAGTCGTCATCTTATCCGAGGTCATTTGTTGGGTTTCGAAGGAATTTGTTGTTATACGGTTGCTGTTCGCACTTTGACCTTTTCGTTCGCAACGTCTGAAGAATTTCGCAAATGGCACCACGAGAAGGTGAGAATATGACTTGCTGACAGAACTGCTGGGTATTCGGGTCTTACTTGTTATTTAGGGAACCAACATCTATCGGAAGATGGTTCAACTAGACCATCCAATGCATTCCACATAGGAATTTAGTTCACATTTGTTAAGAAATAAATCAGTGAAGTTATTTCTCGCTGTTTTTATTAGATGGCGCTACAGTTCGGAGTGAACTTGGGCCTCTCGCTGATATTGAGCATTAATTTCACTTAAAATTTAATGAATTTTCCAAAGATGCAAAATTCTAGTTCGCTTTGTAGCTGGTTATACAAATTACTATCACCGCACTTTATATTAAGGGGAACAAAGCAGCGAATCGAAACGGTGTAAGTAATTTCTATAAAGGAATTAATGTGTATTCTTTCGTCGCACTTTGGGGAATAGCAATTTCGTTCCCAGTGTCCTGCTTTTACACAAATATGATTTCGCATTTTTGGCCTCGACGTCATAGTTATTTCATTTCCTTTACAGCGTGGTATTAATCCGGAGTAGAAGTATCACAACCCTCCCACTTTACGGCATCTCTACTGGGCTGCCTCAGGAAGTACCAGCAGGTTTCATCTCAGCGATTGTTAATTTGCCCTCGTACTTTTTGTACTTTATCCGTATTTGAGCGCCGGACGTACAACTCCGGTGTAGAGGCTACCTTTGAGCTTACGGGGAATTTTTCGTTTACAAAAGATAGCGAAGTTTTCCCACCACTTCATCCACCGTACGCTCAATTGATGATTGATGTCATCATAACAAGTTGCTTCGCTATTGATCATAGATCCCAGATATTTGAACTTTACACACTTGGGAAGCACTTTTCCTTTCAAGTAAATGTCTGGAATAGGTCGGTGTAGATACTCTGTCTTTTTTTAACTAATACGGTACCCATTTCCCTCCAAAAGATCAACCCATACATCAAGTACTCATTGCAGGGACATTCGATCTTCACTTATGATAGCTCCATCATCAGCAAAGAATAACTGATGCACTTTGGGGTCTGTCACTTTTCCTTCAAACAGATAATCTAGAACTACAACAAATAGCAAGGGCCTTAAGACGCTTCCCTGATGCATACCGACTTTAATTGTAAACTCTTCGGTGACTCCGGCGGGTCATCTTTCTCATGTCTTTGCTACATGTCCATGATTATCTGTATGTAGGGTTCTGGAACCACTCGATGTTTTAGCGTCACCCATATCAGATCTCTTGGTTGTCTGTCGAATGCCTTTACAAAATCAACCAACTACATATGCAAATCCTTTAAGGAATCATGATGTTTTTTCCATTTGTGCAAAGGAAGAAGATAATTTTCCCTCAACGGATTGGAGGCATTGGATCACCGCTCATAAGGCCTACTGTCCACGACGGCTGAAAATAACGACTAGCGTATTTTACATCTAAGCATTGTCCACGAAACGTCATACAAGCTTCATGCAAGCTGCAAATATAGGTCATTTCTTCAAAGTTTAGTATTTTTTTCCATGCACTTGCAATACGTTTGAGTAATGAGCGGCTGCAGCTCAGGCTGCATGACGATTGCTTGCGTTAAGCAAATGCGACTTTGCCGCTCTGTGAACAGATCTTATTTTGTTTATATGCAAGCTCCAAGCAAGCCTACAACAAGCTGCAAATGAAGAAAGCGTGTGTATGAAGTGCAGCTACGTAGGCAGTAGGCCTAAGTCTATAACTTTTTTTACAGAACTCAGAAGGTATCTCGTCTGGCCCAACCACTTTTGTGTTTTTTTTTTTTGGAGTATATGACCGCATTTCTAACTTTTCAATAGTAATGTCGGATATTTCTTTATGGCTAGGAGCAGCTCTTGAAAAGTATAACCTGGGAAACTGTTCGTTCAAAAATCCTTCACAACACTGTTGCCATATGTGTAAAACTTTGTCGTCTGCCACAAAAATCTGGCCTTGAGCATTGTTAATGAACTTTGGTGAACGAATCTCTTGAGGATTTTTTCTTCTCCTCTTCTCCTGCTCTTAGTAGAACAGCACTTTCCCTTATCACCACTTCAGCTTCATCTGTCCACCACCATGTTTCTGTAGCATGTTGGCAGTGGCCTTTCGATGTTTCAAGCTGAGATTTACCTCGCTCCAAGCAAGATCGCTGTAGGAAATCCCACATATCTTGAGCTCTGCACTCCACATCAACGTTGGTAAAGGGGTAATTTGTCATACTGGTAATAAAAGCTTCGCCATTTCCTTTGTCCAGCTTGTACCAATTGATTTTTTCAGCCACTTTTGTTTGTCTATTTGTTTTCTTCCCCGTCTCCATAAAAATTTCTGTCAGGAGGAGCTACGGTGCTGCTGGGCGATCACCTATCCCAGAATCACTTTGCAATCTTTCACCCGGGGTTTCATGAAACTGGCTACCAAATGGTAGTCAATCTGGGTTTCATCTCCACCACTTCTGTAAGTAATCAGGTATCGGTTTAGTTTGACTAACTCGGTATTTAACACGATCAGAAGGTATGACTTGCACATGCTTAGGATGTATCCTGCTGAATTCTTAGTACCGTACCCCAGGCCTCCATGGCAGCCTTCATAGTCTTCGTTTGTCTTCCCGTCATGTCCGTTCAAATATCTGCCCACAAACAAAAGCTCTTCCTTTGAGATGTTTTTAATTAGGTTGTGAAAATTTAGCCAGAATGCATCTTTTTCCCTATGCTCGCACCCGACTTGGGGAGCATATACACTGACAATATTCAACTCCCTTCATCAGTTTGAGAGACATGGTCGCTGGACTTTGAAATTGTCAAGATGTTGCCAAGTAGCTCTGTCGCGAAGATGATAGCAATTCCATTTCTACCCTGTTCCGATCCACAGTACAATTTTTGGTAAGCTTTTGTTGCGCCCGATTTCCGGTATTTCGCCATTTCGTTTCTTGTACACACAAGATGTCAGCTCGCCTTTTAATCATCATTTCTTCAAGAGCTCGTAGCTGCGACCATTCATATTTTCAACTTGCGACTCTTAGGTTATGCGTAATCCGTTGCATTATTTTCCTATCCCCCGGAAACCGAATAGCTCTAACCAGAGCATTTCTGCTCGTTCCAGGATCACAACCATGCCAGTGTCCGCTTTCTGTAAAAGTTCTGTCTAATAAAGTCTTCTTGGTTAAATATTTAATTTTTAGTCACAACGTGCCATTGTCCAATTTTTCAACTATGACTGTATGTATGCCTACCTTAGACCTTCTAACGAATTGACTCAAATACATTGCTTCTCACCGGCATCATACATCGATGGAACCCTGATAGGTACATTCCCGAGCAAGACAACCACAAAATATGCTTAAATTTCAACTCTTTAACTTTGTCCTGGATACTTGATACTCCTCCCATTTCATCTGCAGAAAATGAATAGCACGTGCTTCGATTGCCATCACATTAATCGTTCTGTACCAAGAAAACAATTCTCTGCCAATTGTCGATATTGATCAACTACGTGCCTTAGAACTCTACACTACAGGCTAAAAGACCAATCCAGGCTCAGTCCTGTGCCCTAACAATGGAAAAAACCAAATAAAATAGAAAAGGCGACAGAAAATGAAAAAAAAAAAAAAAACTCGCATCTCACCAGACTGCTATTGTCCAGTGTCTTGATTGCCTCAGTTGATGACCACAATTTGATACGCCGCTGGCGTTGTACTACGTCTCTCATTTTCACTTTATTGTTCACCATTTTCTATCTCCCAGAGCAGTAATGATACACCAATTGTATTGCCTTTTTTCTCTTACAAAGACCTGATCCTTGAGAAAGTATTCATCATTCCCGATTTGTGTAGCCGACTTCGGGAGCAAAGGCGATGAATCAAACAAAAGCTCGCAACTCCATTAAATCTTGCATAACTCCTCTTTGAACTAAAACCACTCCAACTACGACCATGACAATAATACAAAACTATGAACCCGCCCTCCAACATCTATAACTTTTGCGGTTCGGTCCGAAAATTACAAAAGTTTTTTTTTCGCAAAAAACTGAAACTTTTATTTTTTTTGTTGTCCTCGTCCTTTATTTCATGCGCCAAGTGGGCGGGTGGGCTTTGGGGCTCTTGTGGTTTTATAAGAGTATCTTTTGCCATTTGCACACTATTACAGTGGCAATTGTGCTCAGCCCTTTAGACAGTTGGAGTAGGAGAAGGACCTCCACCTGCGCTGGCAATAATAACGCGGAACGTTGTGTGCCCTTTTGTTAGAAACGATTTCTATGCAAAAGGTGGATCCATCTCATTACTTTTTCTATTTCCCTGTCGGTTTTTCCGTCCCGCCAACGTCTCCTGTCCAATGATGCATGTATAATGTATACTCCTCGAGAGGATTGTTAAAGGACGCACTGAGTACTCTGGTGTTCAGAGGAAAAAAAAAAAGAAAAACTTTTCAAAACTGATTTTGAAGCTCGTATACATGTACGTACTGCACACTCGAGCTGGCAAATAAATTGTTGCATTCCACTTGTGTTGGGCTTTGGTTCAGTGTGCTCCTTGGATTGGCAAGGATGCAGAGTGAGTTTGCCTATTTAAGTGGAGATGCAGCAATATTTTTGCTTCAGCTTAAGAGGGCTTATACCTACACATAGGTATACATATATGGGAAGGGATGTGTGTAGTCCTGGCGGTGCTGCTGCAAGTCTTTAAGGTGCATTTACACTGTTGTGTAGTCGATGGCGTTGGGGTGGGGTGTTAGAGGCTATGGCTTTTAATGGGCTTTCGCTTGAGGTGAACGTGTGGTGGGATATTAAACACATTTGCGAGACTGAAACGGTGCCGGGGGAATTGAAATAACATTAGAGGTGGATGTAGATGAGAAAATTGATAATAAATTTTTATTCAATCGGGGTTTTTGGTTTTTTTTTTTTTTTTTCCTCATCGAACATCGATGAAAATAACCGTCTGTCAGAAGGTGGGACGTTGTTGAACGAGCTTTATTTATCCTTTCAACACGTTGGTGTTTGTGGAATATTTATTGCAGTTTAAGTGGCATCTTTATCTGCGCTTTTGATGGAATGTTTGTATATATGTATATCCGGGTCTGAAGTGCTAAATGTATTTCAAAAGTTTTTTTTTTTTTTTGTACTGAAATGTTGGTTGTTTTTTCACTATAAAGGATTCTGATTGTCCTTTTTGAAGGACATAAATGCAACGCATACTTTGTTTAGAGTTCTTCTAAATGTATTGCGCCAAACAACTAGCAGTTGGCATATGTACATGGATGTTGAATAGTTTACGCTTTTCTGACCTAGGTACCGCTGATTCCAACACTTTGATATTCGTTGTCGCTGGTGTCGTAGTCTGAAATTTAGTATTGTATTGGCCAAAGTCATCCAAAAGAAGATGGCCACACCGTGGGGGCCAAAATATTTTTTTTATGTATACAACTAGGAGACGCTGTGTGAAGCAACTCGAATTGAAATCGAAATCTGGTCTTAATTGATGCGTAGTCTGACATAGTCAAGATAATGTTGATCGAAAAAATCGGAGCTATCAGGATATCAAACTTTTAGGACAGTTAAGGACAACATTTCCTCCGGGAAGATTGTAGTGTATTAACCTAGACTTGCCCAGAGTGTTGTATCAGATGATTCGCCAAGGATTCCAGACCCAGATCCACTGTCCATTTTGAAACCATCGGTATACCACACCAAGATGCTGGATAGGATGTAAACCTTACCTTGGGGAATATCAATAGAATAGTTCCGTTCATTGTTAAGTCACAGAGAGTTAAGTAAATGCAGATGACCATTAAAGTGGTGTCGTACTTGGATTTTGGGTTTTGTAAATAAAAAAAAAAGTGTGCAGCCCCAGTCCAGATGGTGCCGACTTCACTGGTTTAGGTCCATCATAGCACTGCCTCGTAAGTTTAATGTTGGTTACTACTCCATTGAAATCTCTTTCAGAAAATCTATATAACTTGATCAAGATTGATTTAGACAAGGAGAAGACTTTGCTAGTCTCCCACGGACGCGGATCTGCTCGATATTGTGCTTTAATGAGTGTGACGTGTTGGACCACACAACCAATTTCTGTATGGGTGCCTAGACTGTTAGGTAAGTTATGAGAAAGTTTGTAATCTCTTGTTACCGACTTCAGATAGCGTAGCTTTGAAGGTTCTGCTTTTATGTTTTTAGAGGCCTTTATTCCAGAAATTGATAGAACTAGGTCGAAGCGGTGCCTCAGCTTCTTTGGATAGCTGGATTAGAGGTTTTGGACTTAAAGATTATGATGTCCGTGGGTTCAGGTTGTTTTTGATTTTGAACTGAACATGGTTCTGGTCATAGAATGTTCAAATTCACCAAGAGCCTTCGTCCATCGCAAATGTCAAGCAGATACCCTAAGCGTTGACTACCTTCCTAACAACTTTCGAGTACATAGTTGGTAAAATTTTGTTCTCTATCCTTAATAACAAACTTATCTCGTCAACAAGGGTCGGAAACACTTCAGTAGGAAAGTACACATAGTGTGAAAAGATCATCTTCTTCAACCATGATAAGTTTGGCATTATCCCATGGCGAGATTTTGAAGGCAGACGCATGGACTAATGTTTGGGCCTTCTGATGGTCGAGCTGACTGTGCCAACTGATTTCAGATCTAGTGAATCTGATTCGCTTTCAAGATCACGAAACAGCCACACTATCTGTCCACTAGGGATGTAGACAGCAGATTTAGAACTGACATCGGTTAGAGTTGTCAATGTGGGCCCAAATAACGTTTGGTTATCGATGGCTGCATCGTTCTACTATCCCATGGATTGAATCATGCCAGTATCAGTCATCATGCTGCTCTGGAAATGGATCGAAGACCTGTAGAAAACGAAGTATGACTGGAGCGAGCAGATATATGAGCAACTGCAACGCAAATTCAGCAAGGTTCTGGGAACTGTATCCTAACTTAACGACTTAATAATTCTGTGCTAGATTGTGCTAAGTAAGAACTCACTAATTCAACACTTGTTCTAAACCGAGGTTATTGTCATAGTCATGTTCGCAGTCCCTCAGTAGACCTCCACAGGGTGTGTTCCCTTATAAATCCACTCATCGAGCTCCCTTTTTGGGAGCATACTCTTGTTTGATCTCCGCATCCACTTAGATACTTCGTTTTCAACTAAACATAACCAAGCGCTTGCTATACATCGAACAAGCACACTGAAAAACAAAAGGTCGAAGATATTAGCACAATTTGACCTTTAGCTTTCAATTAACGACGATGCGTCAACAATGAGCCCTTAGTGCAAGTTATCTTTGAAAAATGTTCATACAATCCCATTCCAAGCACACCTAACCACTTCCGATTTTCAACTCTTCATCAAAACGAAGTTCCCTTACTTCGACGATCACCCTCCTGACCAAAGTATTGGTTCTATAACCAAAACCCAACTCGTATCAGGTGACAAGTTGCATTAAAATTTCAAATAGCACAGAGGTACCGCCGCGGCTGGCCCCCGTCTGACTTATTGATTTTGTTCGCCGCCAGAACCGGAACATCAACAACAGTCAGCAGAAAAAAAAAGAAAAGAAGGGAATTCACTTCCTTCCAAACAATTCACGACCGTCATTCCCCACACAACCCGTTTTGAACCATCCCCCCGCTACATTCATTCCATTCGCGCTACTGTTACCGTCGTCGTCGCTTCAGTCGAAAACAGACAATTTCCGTTCAGGCGAATAGCCATGTGCTGTGTAAATTTCCGGTGGCAGCTTTTATTTCATATCCACTCTCCCACACTGCCTTCACCCAGAGCCAAAGAGAAACACTTTAGAATTATCCTTGAAAGGCTTCAGTCTATCATTTTGGATTTCAGTTACGAATGCCCGAACAATTATCCGGTGTGTACTTCTGTGTATGTGTGTGTATGTGTTCATGTGTGGCACTTACAGTTGCACTTGTCGTAACTCGAGCACCACGCTATTCCACTCGGTTCTTTGGCCTGGCATGCCAGCCTGAATGCATGAATACAGATTTCCATTTAAGGACACAAATGCCTGAGTTGAATACCTTTCATGAATGCAGGCACACGTCTCCATTAGAATTCCGTTCTCGTATAGTCTGTTGACCGATTACCCCAAGGCGCGATGAGGGAGCCATCAACCCCATGTTAACCACCCAAACACAATTAATTGAGTTCTGGGCTGCTAGTTCTATCTCTCTCTATCTCTCTATATCTCTCTCTATATGTAGAACTAAGCAGCACCCAGGACATGGTATGCACTCGTACGAGTACGACTCGTACATTTGGCCGCAGGAATCTTATACCACAGACTGTCATACATGGACACCTTAATTGGATTTAATCTGTTTAATGATAGTGTATCCCAGTTTATATTTCTGCGACGCAACACGCCCCGTCCCAGGTAGAGATGATGCGTTGGCAATTTCATCCCCACCATCTGCCCGGACTAAGTGCATTCATTAGGGCCATTTACGAGGGTGATTAAGTTCGCTTTCGTGCGACAGACTACGGAATATTGTAGGTGGTCTCGTTGGTTTATTGAGAATGTCATTTGGCTTGATTAAGAGATGGACTGTCACTTAGGGATTACACTTGGATTATTGTTGTAAAAGATACGTAGACACTGTTACCTGATGTACTACATAGGGTGGTCGATTTAATTAAGGGTAGTGCGTTAAGATGTCAACTAAAAAGTGGAAGATAATTAATGGTATTGAGGAGATATCTTCCACACTGTGTATCTGGTTGCGTTGCAATGGAGGATTTTGGTTTGTATGAAGGGTTATGTCATTAATTCTTCCTCTAGTTTCTACGTCAGTGATCCTTTTAATGAATCCTTGACGCCATCTGTAAGGACAATAGAAGATAATATAAAAAGCCATTGGAAAAAGTAAAAAAGGAGGTGAAAAGATATGTGATCCAAAACGGGCGAACCATTATGGATGAATGCCAACTTCTCTTGATAGATGGCAGCTACACCGAACAAAAGAAACAAGTAGCACAACTGCCCTTAGAAAACCTTCCTCAAAAGCTGGACTCTACAATCTCGGTCTACCTGGATATCGAGAAAGAATTCTGTAGCACTTCATGATAGGACCATACGATTCCTGTATGGAAAAAAAAGTCACTGATACTGAATCTAAGTGGATTCAACAACTGCTAAGTGGAAGATTAGGGCAGAGTCATAAATCTCGAAAAAACATTAAGTTCAGCACCGCAAGACGATGCCTACAATGGAGCCCGATTCTGGAACTCGATAAGCAGTTCCTTGAAATGAACTGTGATGCTTATGAGATGCTGTGAGAACGTAGTACTTACTGATCGGTAGAGGATGATTTGAAACACTTAAGAAGGTCTAAATCTTATACATACAAACATGCCTAAACACTTCTGAGATGGGACTTATTAAAGATGTATGGCTTTGAAACCTGGACCAAATCTTAGAGACCCTCACGGACTTTAGTTTACATAAGACGTAGCTTTGAGCGACACTTATTCTACAACCTCGCTCTCATATGTAGATATGAGACTGTCTGATGCAGTAACGCAGTTTCTTTGCATTCAAGAGTGGCTAGAATGGGAACCAGGAACGGTTTGCAGTCACATCTTCTTGAACAGCTTCGAACCCAGTATAAGATTTCATTATGATATAAACATACTTGTGTATCTGTCTACTAAGTGGTGACTTAATCTATCCCTATAACCAGGAGCTTTATTAGTTCACATGGACGGAAGTCAATGTGCTTTGTATACCCTACGCGGGTAAAAGTTCGCACGTTAACCCCAAATATCTTAGACTCATAAGTTTGTCAGCATTTCTCCTGAAAACCGTGGAGAAATGAATAGATACCCATATACGCTGCAGTGTGAATCCAAATCTTTTGTCAGCCTCTCAACATGCATATGGTAAAGGGAAATCGATTGAAACGGCTCTACACTCATTAGCGTTTAACAATGTCGAACCAGAGGCACTAGTCGATTGGCGCACTAGTGAACCAGTTGCTTACTAGCAGGTTCATGAACCGCTTCTAATCCTGGAAGGGGAAGGATGCAAAGTAGTTGCCTATGTAGATGACGTTGCTATTGCTGTTTCAGGGAAAGACCTCAATACGCATAGGGATCGTCTACAGAACGCCCTATCTAAGCTCTACAAATACACTAAAACAATGCGGTCTGGGGGTCAATCCTCAGAAAACCGAGCTTGTCCTCTTCACAAGAAAGTATACAAATTCCCAACATTGTTCCACCGAAACTAAATGACACCCCTCTGGTGCTGACAAATACGGCCAAGTACTTAGGCCTAATCCTAGTCAGTAAATTAATCTGGAAACCCAACATCCTGGAGCGGATTAAGAACTCTATACTGCTGTAAGTACAGCTCTTGGAAGTAAGTGGGAACGTCAGCCTCGAATTACTACAAATTGGCTCTATGTATCCGATATCAGGCCCTTACTTACGTATGGCGTGATCGTCTTGTCGACTGCGCTGGATAAAACCATCCACTATGACTTCCTCAGTCGCATGCAACGAACGACATCCGTCTGCATTAGTGGAGCCCTGATGACCACTCCAACTGCGGCTATGGACACACTGTTCCACATGCTTCCGCTCGATATCTATTGCAAACAAGTGGCAGCAAATGCGGCTATTCACATGAAAGCAATTCTTTTGTAAACCAGTCTTCGAACTGGCCACTCGTCTATCCTAAATAAACTAGAATTCATCCCAAAAGACCTTGACCTGCCCAAGCTCTTTTCGAAAACTATATACCCTCCAGGACTGACTAAGAGGGTGATATAGGGCCTCGCAGTGGATCCGTTTGATTCTATTTGGTGGGGAAAGGTTTTTTTTCACCCAAGATCTGAACTACAAGATCTGCTTCCCAATCACTATGATTTTTCCCCAGGCGGAAATTATAGCGATCAAGGAGGTCTTGTCGTGGCTAAGTTACAATGTAATATCCGCAAGGGATATCACTATTTTTACCGATAGTCAAACCGCGATTAAATCCCTGGATTCGGTCACCTTCAATTCCAAAGTGGCCCTTAAATGGCGCTAATCTCTTAACGAGATGGCAGAACAATTTAAATTCATCTCATTTGGTTGCTGGGTCATAGGGACATTCCAGGAAATTGCATGGCCGACGAACTCGCCAAGCATGGCTCAACTCTGTCGATTCTACCGGAGAAGGAGAATTCCACCATACCTCTCGCTACGTGTAAACTCTTAAACTCGCAGATATGTAGTTGGAATAAATCTTGGGTGCACAGCACAGTGGTTCACCTGTAGGCCAAAATTCAAAAATAGTAATATTCTCAAAAAAAATTTTATTGTATATTTACATTAGCCAATAAACAAATTACTTCAAAACACAAGTATGTACATATATGCCCGATTCCTTTACATTATCGTTCAGTTTAGTGCAAAGGAAGTGAGCACATGTAACAAGTGGAATTATCGTTCGCCGTAAGATTGCACGTGAAACTTTCGAGTTCTTAGTACATTACCCGAGATTTGGTGTTCTGTTGTTGTTCTTTCGCAATGGATGCATAAGGACTAGGTATGCTTATCATTTCGTTATATGTCTTAAAATAAAAAACTTCGTATTCTTAAAAATGTAGTCTCGTAAAGACAGCCCATTTTGTGCACAGTTTTTTCTTTTGTATATTAACTTTACGTAAACTTTTAATCACTTTGCAATCATTTGCAATACATATGACTTATATGCCTGTATTTCCAAATCCTCGAAGATTCAGAGGTACAAAAATTCGTTTGCTTCTAGCCGCTTCCACTCTTCTAATGCGATGTGGATTGTATTGTTACAGGTGTTTGACATTTGGCAATCCAACCGTGGAAATAATACGGTAAGAATCCGCCAAGTTTTAGAAGTGTTAATGAAAGATTTACTTGATGGGGAAAATATCGACCTTAAGAATTTAGAAAGTCGTATAAATAATAATAATATATTCCCGCTCAGTTTAGAGAAAACCTAGGTTTGGTAGTGGATAAGTGCCGGAAGTGGCACGACGAACGATGGTAACACGGCCAGAAAATTTTTTCAACTCAACAATATCAGCTGAAATCATAGGTCTAAGAAAAGACCTTATAGATCGTTATTGCAAAGTTTTTCAGTGCTTATCATCGGGATAAAATATCAATAAACAGTGAAACCGCACATCTGTTAGTCGAGGAGTACCCGTGGTACAGTCTTCCTGCTTCAGTCCATAAAGTACACTTCCATAGATCAGATGTTATAGATTACGCTTTGTTATTAATAGGGGAGCTTTCTGAAGAGGCAGCTGAATTAATAAACAAAAATAATAACGCTATAAAAATACGTACCTATTGCATAGACTCCTACTTAGCTCCGACTCTTTAATAAAAGGACTTCGGAAGTTACCCCGAAGGAATAAACATTCAATGTTTTGGAACTATGTATTAGGTTTAGGTTTAAGTTGAGTAGGATTATGAGTTTGTCATAAAACACGCCCATCGCGATCCCTAGGGAACCTTCACGGTAGGAAACCTTACACCAATTCGCCCATACATTTAATTTCCCTAAAGAATCTAATTATGTACTCAATTTTGGTCAATGAACCAACTTCATCCAGATTGTTGAAAAAGTATCTTCCGACGTACTTTGCTCTGCTCCTAGCAATGGCGTGACATTCACATAATACTTATGTGAGTGATGTCCTCTGCGAAATGTAGGTCCTCACAATACCTGCATGTGTCCCTGTTTGTTAAGCCTAATGGCATGGCGTGCTTCCTCAGAAGGCAATGGCCAGAGAGTATATTGGAACTATTAAGCGTTTAAAGTTTTTATTGATGAGAAAGGAAAAATCTTAACAAAGAAATTGGTGAAAATTCATCACAATCGGTTGACTAGTTTTTGAGTTAGAGCAAAGTAAAAACAATATATGGACGAAAGTATAAAAAAAGTTATTTTGAGAATTTACAATATCACTGCTAAATAAGTCTCCAAATTTCATTCAATTCGGTACAGTAGTTCAGATTTTATAGATTTATGACCGCCTCTCCATACAACGTGAACCACTGTGCACAGTGAACTTAGAGAAAATGCAGTGATTATATGCGTTGTCCGATTTAAATTCTATAAACGACAATCGTTTGAAATACATATGTATACACATTTTTTCTTGGATAATTATTGGTATTTCAAATAGACTAACTGCAGTAATTGCCTCCACAATTAATATCCGTCTTCTGGTTAGAAAATCGATTCCAACTTCCATTTGAAACCAACAACCATTCTCATTGTAATTACTTTCAGTTAAAACGCAAAGAGCACACCCACTCCTACACGGATATGCATTTACAAAACTAACTAACAAAACACTTTTTCAAGTAATAACCATGAATGCATAAAAACCACAAACCATAATTAAAACCTCCTGCAGCACAACAAGTCCTTAAACATGTTCCAACCATAGAGTCAGAGAAAAACTAGGTAACGAAGTTTTTTTTTTCCAATTTCCCCATTCAAACTGAACATTAAAACACCCTTAACTGAACCGCCTTTATGGATTTAAAAACGATCCATAAACTGTTCGAAAAATACTTTAAAAAAAGTCCTTCGAATATGTGAATTGCATTTTCATAAAATTCACAATGGGGTGTCCATAAACAATGAATAAAAGCAACAAAATGAGAAATCCTTAGTCTAAATTCAGAAAAGCGGAACATACAAAACAATATGGCGCATCCTGTGCAGTCGTCCTGTTTTGCACTTGCTATGTGTTGTGTACCCACGTCGTCGTTGGTTTCATTTAATATTTTCTTTTTTTTTATTCCCTCCAATGTTCTTGATTTGATTATAACTCAGGGCAATGTACACAACAAAAAAAAAAGGATATTTCTGGTTTTGTATGTGTACAACACAGTAAAGAAAAACTTCATCGTTTTATTTCCCACCACCAAAGGCCATACTATGGAGTAACCACAAATAAACAAAAATGAGATGGTTACATGACAAACTAAAAAGGACGAAAGGGATTTTGTTTTCTTTTGTGTTTCTGTATGTGGTTTTTATATCTGCTTTGCCGCATCCTTTTGACTGCATGACAACTGGGTTGAATATTAATTGCTTTAAATGATGGCAAAAAAAGGATATGATAAATTTGCATTTATTTGTGACAAGAAAAGGATTCTAAAAATCTAATTTAAAGTTAATCCAAGTCTAACACAACAGGACTAGGTTAATGTCCTGTCAAATATGTAGGATTTCTCTTGTCGACAAATGACATTAGTGTGGTAAACGACTGAATATACATAAATTAAGCAATCAAGCAAAGCTTCGTCACACATCCTTTTGGTCGTATAAAATTGTATGACTTCTCAACACTTTCTAGACAATAACAGAGTCCTTTTGTTCTTGCGACCATATTATTTTACACTTTGAATTGTGAATTACCAGATGGCTTAATATACAGAAAGGGCATGTGTATGCTACACATAACAGAGCAGAAAAAAAAAAACAAAAGGACTCCAAGGACCATTATACAACATTTGAAAACATACGGAGCCAAGTAAAAAGAAGGACTTTTCTTATTATTGCATTTTTCTTCGGTGAGAGGTTTCTCTCTTGGTTCTATGGGAAAGGACCTCCCATAGTGCATGTGTTTTGTGCATTTAAATTCTTTTTTTTTCCTGTTTTTTTAGAATTACTATAATCAACAGCAATCAACTGAGATGGAACGAAAGGAATTCGAGTGCAAATTGAAATGCACAGGCACAGAGAGAAGTCTCGCATCCTTTTCTTTGGAGCTCT
The DNA here is from genome assembly GCA_905220385.1 of Xylota sylvarum. NCBI lineage: Eukaryota > Metazoa > Arthropoda > Insecta > Diptera > Syrphidae > Xylota > Xylota sylvarum. Next base: position 127,945,264 of record LR999957.1, read on the forward strand.
TGTAGTAGTGGCAACTATGTATATTACTAGATTAAATGAAGGCGAGACCAACAAAAAAATACAAGAAAGAGAATTTTTTCTGCAAGGATATTTTATGACTTGTTCGAAGGACCAAGCCACTGGAAAGGAAAGAAGAAAAATAATTTTTTGTTTGAATAGCGTGTGAATGCGAGAATGCACGTGGAGCGAAATTGTGTGTGGTTTGTGGTAATTTGGTTAATGGTATTTCGGTGAACAGAAGCGGTCCTTGTTAGTGCTCACTAAATTGTGGCTAAATTATAAGGGAATTACTATTAAGTGGAAGAGTTTTAAGAAAACAATTTCTTTGGAACATACAATGAAGAGAGCAGAAGGAATGGAAGTAATGCACATGAATGTATGGAAGAGATATTTGTCCCTTCTAGCAGCGGGCATTAACACATTCTTCATGTACTCTGACAGTTCATTACTGACGATGCAAGAATGATAAGGATAAGGATATGTGACTTAATCTGATGAAACTTTTTATACTCTGACTTAAACATTTTAAAGCTTGTCCAAGCTTGGTGGCCAAAGTGTAGTGATTATATGAGAGCACAAGCGTTCTCACGATAGCTTCTCACTATCAAGGTCGAAGAAGCAACGCCTATTAAGATGTGGATTCGTTATAAGCCGCAGACTTAGGCAAGAAGTCTGAGATTGACAATCCGCATCAAGGCTAAATTCGCGAACATAACCCAAATATGCGTTCATGCCCCCACAGAGGACTAGGACGACGCCACCAAAGAAAGTTTCTGTAGCTCCTCGACAACACAACTGAGCAGTGTCCTAAGTATGACGTTAAAATCGTGCTAGCCGATCTTCATCAATTTTAAAGCCGCCTATGACAGCATTTATAGATGGGAGCTACATATATAGATCCATCTCTAATTTTGGCATCCCTGCCAAAGTCGTCAGATTGTGCAGAATGACGATGGAGAACTCTCGCTGCTCCATTAAGGACGGTAGCGATCTCTCCGAGACCTTTGTATAGCACTATCCCGAAAAACTAAGGAGACTCTGTATACGACCTTGTCCTGTTGTATGGCGCTGAAGCTTGAAGTCTGTCTAAAGCGGACGAAGATATCCTCAGTGGCTTCGAGAGAAAGATTCTTCGTAAAATTTTCGGTCCCGTTTTTGTTGACGGGCTTTGGAAGAGGAGATTCAACGACGAACTATACGAGGTGTACAGCGACATTGACATAGTTAAAAATTTGCGCATTGGACGTTTGAGATGGCTAGGATATGTACAGCAGATGGACACCAGTGTTCCGGTCCGCTTAGTTTTCAAATCAAACCCGGACGGCCAACGGAGTTGAGGAAGTCCTCGCCTTAGCTTGCGCGCACTAATAGAAGAGGACCTCAACCGACTTGGAGTGTGCAAATGAAGGCAGTTAGCTAAGGACCTCGCTAACTGAAGAGGCTTGTTGGTTGAGGCCCAAGTTCACCCCGAACTAAACCGCCATCTAAGTACGTAAGTAACCTTCGGAAAATTTAGATTAGATCCACTCGATACACGAAGAATATGAAAAGTTGATTAGGTTGTCGAAAAGTGCTTCCCAGATGCAACATGCGTGCCAGTATGGACAATCCTGCAATACTGCGCTGAATAGAATATATCTTTGGTTGGTAGATGCGGACTGTCGCCCCTAAGTCATGGCATCTGTTAATAGCAGCTGACCCTGATTTTCATTATCAAATCAAAGGACCTGGCCCTCCAGGTTGAGGCTTGTGTGTCGAGGGAACTTGGACTCCTAACAGGAAAAAAAAAAGTAGGAGGATGACAAGCGAGACTTGAAAAACACTACAGTGGCCCGGCAGTCGAGTGGCGATGCGAATGTCCAATACACTGGAGTATACTTCCGCACCTGTGCCAGACGCTGTCTTGGATCCGTCTGTGTAGACCTCGTTTAAAATTCTTCCCGATTCCCAAGCACTTCTGCTAGGAACCCTGGTTCTATATGTCAGACGTTAAAGTCCAGATAGGGTACAATGTAGTCCGAATTACTAGGAATAGTATTATGGCTGTTTAGGATGATTGCGTGGCCCATATTTCCACGAGCCAATTGCAAGGATTCCTTTTTATCCACGATTAGGAGTATATCATTCACTACCATGAGCCATAATAGTGGCATGAGTGATAATACTCCACGCTGGAGGGTACGCCTGTACACCGACCTTCTGGTTAGACAGCACCCTAGCTCAGCTTGGATAAGCCTGCTTTTAAGTACATGCTCGATCCAATAGCAAAGATTGTTCTTAACCTTCAGGTCAAGAAGTGCAGCAGATATATGTATGTAGCTTCTGTTTTGACATTGTTGAAAGCTCCTTCAATATCAAGGAAGGATACCATAGTGAAATGCTTGTTTTCGGATTTCTCGATGATTCCTACCAACGAAAATCTCTACAGATTTTCCCTTGCTGTACGCATGTTGGGATACCTACATATGGGAGATTACTATCTAATTTAGTTCTAATGTGGACGTCGATTAGCCTTTCCAGAGTGTTCAGTAGAAAGGAGAATAGGCTGACCAGACGGAAGTCTTTAGGGGATGCATGAGAGGCCTTACCGGCTTTCGGTATAAATACAACTTTGGCCCTCCTCCAGGATCTAGGGATGTAGCCGAAGTTTAGACAACTCCTAAAGATAGTGTGTAGCCAAAGGCTTAAGATTTCAAAACCTTGCTGTATTCCTAAATCATTTTACGACTCCTAAGCCGCCAGTACAAGTGCACATTGAAAACTTGTAGTAGAATCACAGCCGGTGGTGAAAATATGGAAGAACTTCTGCAGATTGTATAACGGCGACAAAGACTAACATCCCTGTCTCAGGCAGAATGAACCATTCTGTGTGCGAAACTGGAAACAACTTCCTAACGATCGAGGTGGCTGGAGAGACTTGTTGATTAAGGCTCATATCGATCCTAGACTGTAGTGCGACCTAAGTACATATGTAAGTTAGGTAACTTGTAAACCAGCAACGGTACATACAACATAGTGCACTACAGGCTTCCTGTGAACATACAATAAGATACTGGGACTATAAACATAAACAGCGACCTTTGAAATTTGAAGCAAAATTCATAGGCTTTAGTAGAGCTGTTCCAAAAATTCGCGATTTTTTTTTTAAGGAATTCCAAATCCCAAAACTTGTTCAAAAGGGCAAATCAGAACTTATATCCATTTTATCTGCAACCTACCCAGCATGAATTCCAAATAGCATAGAATTCTCCAAGTAAGATAAACATAATCTCTCTCCTTTTCCTAAAGAAAATACGAAAGGATTCATATGCCAAAACTTCTCACACAAGTCCTTTAATTCTTCTTATAACATGCAGGTCACATTTGGATAATGCATCTCGCAAACAGAGATAGTTTTCATGGTCCCAATTCAAATCTAAAGAACTTTTCCAATATTTTCCCAAAAAAAAAAGAACTTACCCCCATTTGATTCCTGTGATTCTTGTTTACCCTAGTCCACTGATATACCCAAACACGAGTACCCAGACAGATAGAAGAATATAGAGAGAAACTTTGTTCATAATTTTACTTCATCTAATAAATATCAATTTAGTTAAAACTGCTTTTGTTTACCATCTTGCCTACAACCCCTATACGGACTTTAGATACACCTACGTACATGCCATGGGGGTGAATGTCAATGTTTCAATTTTGCTATTTGTTTCAATTAGGCCCTGGCACTGAGAATGGGAATTGGGTTGGCGTTCCAAGTATTTATGTGTTCGCCCAATATCATTTTGTATTGATGTCTACACCAGCATATGTCTCCTCAAATTCTATGGGCACTTTGGATTGACAGGTTAATCAACCTTCGGATTGTGTACATATACGTCTTCCAGGTGAAACAATATTCCATTTAATGTCAGCTGAGTAGAATTCATTGGGTTCGCCAGGCACGGGTATTTGTGTAGTCTTTTGTGATTGAGTTTTATTTTACTTTTGTTTTTTGTACAACTCTGTGTCCATGAGGTATATTAACTTTGATGCATGGTCTACAGCTTAAAGATATATAGTATACATACATATATCCTCAAAGAAAAAAAAATAAAAATTCCTGGCGCGACAGGTCCATGGGAACCAGGGCCTAGCTTCTCACAACCATTCGAGTTGTGCGTCTTATATTCTTTACACGAATGGATGGGGACTACTGTTTAATGCTGTAACTGAAGGGCAATCTTTGTTTTAAGAAGCTTTTTCTTAACAGTTTTACTCTCGTATGTTTGTCAGACGCTCGCGAAAAATGTGGCCGTGAAAGAAATTTTAGGTATTGTCTAGGGATCGAACTTCGAAACCCTCGCTACGTACTCCAACACACTAACCACTTGACCACTAACCAACAAGCAACACCTACAACTGTATCAAAATAACCACGACTATTCATCCGTTCATATGTGATGGGTTTTGGGACTTAAAATGTTGAGAACCCTACCGAGTTAAAGTTTTTTTTTAAATGTGCCCACAGTGGGTAAGGCTACCCATCTAATGATGCAATTGCCAGGTTGCTAAGTTTTGTCAGACTTTCCCATACAAAATTAAAGTAGTAGTAGAGGTACGCGGACTCACAAGGGGATGCAGTACGAATATATGTAAGTAAGAAATGATACATACATTTATCAAGAAAGCCAAGACACGACACTATTAAATGCTGGAGCATGCAAGTGCAGTTCACTAATAAGAAATCTCTCCGGTGATCTCAACGCTGCACGTGGCAACCCTGAAAGCAATTTCAAAGAAGAAGTGCTTCAATTGGCAATAGACACGCAGGTCCCTCTTCGTAGTGTCACCATTCGTCGAGGTGCGTACTCTTACGTAAGTAGACCTTCGGCGAAAGTCGTAACGACGGAGAAAACAAGAGCAATCATGTTGTCATTATGTTTTCTGACCTATATTCCTCTAGTCTGGAAGAGGTCTAAGGAGGTTTTTATACCGAAGCCAAGGATGACTACCAGTCCTGAGAAACTGATTGATGTGGAACTTAAGCCGGATATTTCGCCTCAGCTGAGCGGGTAGCCAATATACATATCGTCCCTAATATAGAGTCAAGTGTGGAATGAACCTCAAAGATGCTTAACAGTGGGGAGATTACGACTACAATGAGCGGTTGCGCCAGGGGCTGTAGGGCACATCTTTTTAAGGAAAAAGCTACCAGCAAGGCCAGTTCTTTGACGTTTTCTTTGGCTTGCAGGTATTCAAAATATTGTTCTTACTAAAAAAGGCTAAGCAACCAGTATTCAGTTCTTTAAAATAGAATTAAAAAACTATTGATGTACAAAGGTCGGGTCGCACCTGTAAAACGGAGAGCGCCTGAGCGAGAGGCTGTCCGCTGTGCATTCACTATCCACAAACGCCAACAATCTGTGGAACCAGTATCGCGACATCATCAAAGGGATAGCAACGACCAGCCACCACCCAAAAAGAGCCCTGAACAAGAGCTAAAGAGGTTGTAATTATCTATCAGCAGAGCTTTTCAAATATGGTGGTGATGCTTTGGTAGGGTGCATGCACCAAACCATCAACCAAGTATGGGTGGATGTAGCCATGCCCGATGATTGGACTCTATATGCCCCATTTTCAAGAAAGGCGATCCTATGTCTTATAAAAACTATTGAGGCATATCACTGCTTAATGTCGCATATAAGATCCTATCCAACGTACTGCGTAAACGTCTGAAGACTTTCTGCAGCACACTAATCGGCACGTACCAGTGAGGCTTCCGGCCCGGCAGATCGATGATCGACCAAATTTTCCTACTAAGGCAGATCCTGGAAAACGAATTTCAAGTCGAGACTCACGATTTCTTTATCGACTTCAAAGCTCTATATGATAGCATTCATCGTCCTGAGCTGTACAAGACGATGCCAAATTTGGGATCCCGGCTAACATTATCCAGCTGTGCCGCGTGACGCTGGAAAACACGTGGTGCAACGTGCAATTCGGAAACATTTCCTCCCAATTAATCCAAATATGTACTGGACTTCGGCAAGGGGATGCGCTATCATGTGACTTCTTCAATCTCGTGCTGGAACAGATAGTGCGCAGGGCAGGTGTGAACACGGAAGGCACTATCTTTAACAAATCTGTACAGCTGCTGGAATACGCAGACGACATCGACATCATCGATCGCTCCTATTGCGCCATCTTAGAGGCTTTTACGACAATTGAAGAACAGGCGAAACGAGTTGGCCTTGAAGTAAATGAGGACTAAACCAAGTACATGTTGTCAACAAACGAAGAAACATTTGTCCACCGCCTAGGACGAAACGTCACTGTTGGCAATAGTAACTTCGAAGTGGTTAAGGAGTTTACTCACCTCGGAGTAAATATCAACTCCACGAATGACACCTCAGTGGAGATGCGACGAAGACTTACCCTAGAAAATTACTGCTAGTTTGGTTTGGCGAAACAAATGGGTACAAAACTCCTAACTCGAAGGACGAACTGCATGCTCTATAGAACATTGATCCTGCCAGTTCTGCTATATGGAGCCGAGTGTTGGACGATAAGCAGGAAAGCAGAGCAGATACTGAACACTTTCGAAAAAAATATTTTTCGTCGGATAATCGGTCCCGTATGCTAGGAGGGCGAATGGAGGAAAAGATAAACCGCGAGCTCTATGAGCTGTACCAAGATGTGGATGTAGTCCAAAAAGCCAAAACACGTCGACTACACTGGTTCGGCCACATCGAGCGAATGAACAATAATGCAAAGAGGATCTTCGAATCGCAGCACCTACGTTCGAGATGACAAGGAAGACCGAACCTCCGTTTTAAGGATCAAACTATCGCGGATACCAGAGCGCTTGGTCTAGACAATTGGAAGCTCCGTGCCCTGGATCGAAGAAAGTAGAAGGCTGCCGTGTCTCAAACAGAGACTCTTCATGTGTCAGGAGAAGGTTAGGTAACTAAGTAAGGGTACAAAAACCGTGTCAATACCCTGGACAGGACTTTTCTCTGACGAGTTACTTTATCTCTGAACCCGAGGAGGAAATGTCTTATTCCTACAAGAATGTGTGTGCTTATAACACCACTAGCCAAACATATCCAATGCTTACGTTTACAACCTAAGTTTCAGGAACTAGCTAACAGTACACAGCTGTCATTTGTTTGATCTGTCAAACAACAAACAACGAAACAAAAAATTTATCTAATCTATGTACATACATATGTATGTACTTTAATTTTTAAAACATTAATTCCTGTAGGTATACAAAATTATAACAGTTAGAAAGTAACAAACATTCCTTGCTACACGTTATAGCCTAACCTATACCTTTACCAGAACTGTTAGAGTGCTTGTTCTATCATTGCACTCCGCTTTCTGTCACAATTTAAGCAAATCATGTATGCTTAATGTATGCATTTTTCTTCTTTTTAAGGACATTTTTAAGAGTCCTAACTAAATTGTCCCCCAATTCATTTTGCTTTAAGGCCTCGCACAATATAACTTCATATCCATTTCTCCTTCTATATCCATCCGCAGACACTTAATGCCTCTAAAGCGTCCTTCAAAACAAAAACACCGTACAGCTGGAATAACCCATTTCCCAGCTCAAGTATTATGTGTGAAGAACATTTCTTCCAATTACAAGTGGAAAGCTGCGCTCTATGGGCTACGCTTCATCTCATTATGAAAAGATTAACTGTTTCGCAGCAATTGGCAAATAATTCATGAAACTTTTCTTCTATACATATCGCTCCCGTTAGTCTTCATAAAATTTCGTTGTCGTCCTTAGCAAATTGCCATCGCTCGCGCTCCATTCTCGGCTACAGGATACGAAATGAAAAAGGATTTGGTCGTCAGAATTCATAATAACAAACCACACACAAATGGCAAGGAAATGTCGTCGTCAACGCGGCTGTTGCTGGTGGCGCTGGTTGTTTTGCAAAAACCCTAAATAATTCAAGGACATACTTGCCGTTGATTATCCTTTCATTTTCATATCAAATTGTATATACTGTGTGTTTTGCGCACGCCGCCGCCGCCGCCGCCACCGCCACCGCCACCGCCATAGTATTAATATTATCCTGTCAAGCTAATACAATGAGATTGTGATTCTCTTCGTTCGTTCGTCCTTTTATTTTTCCTCGTAATTACCAAATGTGGGTGGAGGTAGCTTCCTACTTCTCACAGACGACGGAGGAAAAAAAAAATACATACACACAAACAAAAAAGATAATTATATCCTTACTTTTATATAAAAAAAAAATTTAAAGCTTTTGATTTAATTTCGTACGCCTCAAAGCAAATGTGACGAGGATCTGGTTCGTCCTCTTTTGTGCCCGGTTTGCTATTAATTATGTTGATGAGCGGCTCCGTATGCAAAGTTGAAAGTACTGTTCGAATAATGTCGGGTCTCTTGTTGAAATTAGGGGTGGGAGGGGGAATTGAAGCCCTCAATTTAGGCCAGCGACACAGGATAATCTCGTGCAACAAGTTCAGTTGATTGTGTTCTTTCTCTGTATTCCTCTGTATATTATGAAAGTAGGGTCAGCTATTGAGAGAACCGACTTGTAGGCGACCAAAGTTGGGACTAATTAGTGTCAGAAGTGGGGACTGATTTTTTTTCCTGTTGTCTATGAAAGTGGAGAGTAAACCCTCGTTGGGAAATTTTGAATGAAGATTATACGATAAAAATGGTACAAAATACCCAGCCACTTCTGACACGTACTTTCATTTACTTTGACAGTTCTAACCAATATTTTTTGTTTTCTTATTTCATTTCAGCCTGATAGCTTTATGCACCTCATTAATCATATTCGAATATGATACAGAAGAATTAAGTATAAAGTTTCTGTGGTACTATCAACTAAGCTATGTAGTTATATTAGTTTGTAAGTTATCCGCCATTTTTTATTTTTAATTTGACAGATAACTGACATATTTTATTTTTTTGACAGTATCAATATGCATAGAATTAGCAATTTGTATTATTTCAACGAGGGGTAGTATACTGGATTCTGGGGTTAGAACAACGATAAATATATGGATTTATATTAAAAGTTGTAAGTATAACAAGTTACAGCGCCATCTACTCGTAATTTATACACAGTTACTCGTTTCAGTTGTGATATTATTTGATATTACGTGGTTAGTCTTAGGTCTAATATGGATTAGACAATACTACTTTGATGCTCCAATGGAAGCAGCTAAGAAAATTTTTTTAGGTAAGTTTGTAACTTTATAGTTAACATATGTACATGGATATTTATTTTTTTTTGTTTATTAAATGAACAGCTCTAGTTATATGCAATTGGTCGTTAGTGTTAATAACGCTCATCACAATATGGTGTACATTTGATACCGCCGGCCGATCTTGGGTTAAAATGAAGAAATACCAACGATCAATGAGGGAGACTGAGTCTAGATTTAATTACAAACGAAGTGGTAGTATGAATCGCAATTGGAGGCAGAGGTTTGTTTGAATAAATGTTTTCCATAAATAAGTATAAAATATATCCTCTTTTTTTATAGAAAAGTATTTCGGGCATATCAAGACAGTTGGGACCACCGATGTCGGCTACTTTTCTGCTGCATGGGATCGTCGGAACGAAATCGTAACTCATTCACGGATATTGCTCGATTGCTGAGTGACTTTTTTCGTGAACTCGATGTTGTTCCATCGGATGTGGTCGCTGGTCTGGTTCTGCTAAGAAAATTCCAGAGGCTCGAAAGGGAGGCCATTGTTAGACAGGTAAGGCTCACATTTAGGAAAATACAATAGTATATGTATGAATATACATAAATTATTTTCTCCATAAATATGATAGGAGAAAGTACTTTTTTGAAATAGAAGCTCACTTAGATCACTTTTGAGCCATCTCAGAACCTGAATGAATTTATGACATTTATCCTCCAATATTGTGTAAAAGTTTGACAAACAGGGGATGACCTCAGTATAGTGACCATGTGTTTGGTTATTCAAAAGAAGATTGGTAGTTTAACTCACAGCGGAACCAAAGATAAATACAGAATTCCAAAAATCATATTAATTTAATCGAACTACTTCAGACAACAACCATGTACCTTGACCAACAGCTGAGTTTCAAACCAATACAGCAAATACAATTTCTCCTTGATAAATTTATAAGCTAAGACCACAATATACTAGATTTGGTTAGTTTGGGATTGTCGTCGATAAATATGTCTTGATCTAGGTGCTTCATCGGAGGGACCTTTAATGCTTCAGTGTGTATGCTATTTGTACCAGAAAAACCTTGACGGGTTATCTCGTTGCAAGTATCTGGGATCTTAAAGTTATCTTGTACCTAGTCGAGGGTAAGATAATACTATCGCTAGAACTACGCAGCATTATTTTACTGCCTTAGATCATATGATAAAGGATTGAAAGCTTCCTTACTTCTGATGTACATAGCATAGCAGTGATGTTCCTGGAGAGGTCCTCCGAGAAAATTCATTGGCCTTATTTATTTTTAAAGCCACTCGTGAAAACCGACAGAAAGAGGTGGCAGGTGTTTGGCGACCGTAGGATTCATCAATGAGATTTGGACATATCCAATGATCAACGGTCTCCATTGTTTAGATTCGTTTAGTCCTAATGTTAAGCTGGGTGTCAGTTGTTTTTCGACTATGTCTATTGGAGGGAGGTAGTTTGCAACACCACCGTTAAAGGAGACGATCTTAGGACATCGGTGATACTGAAATATGCTACTCACTCACTAATTCTTTCCCAGGAGATTAAAATTCTTCACTAGGGTAATAAGCACTCTGGAGCCCACCGACTTTTTTAAGAATATATCAAAGGTAGCAAGGGATTTTCCGTCGTTCTGTTCTGTAACTTATTTCCTCTAGTTGAGTTCCCGGCCAAGCTTCATTCTCAAATAGCTGACGCGTTTAAGAGGAGTAAAGAAGAGAATTTTATATTTCCTATTAGGAGGAACTCTATCGAGGTCGGGTTAGAATTGAGACAAAAGGTATTATTTCAGTTGGTGTATTGGGAACAGATTGCAGGACATCCACAAATGTCTGGTTTCAATTTTCAGAAGAAGCAAATTTGAAACTATATTCCAAGAAGTATAGAAGGTACACCTATTCAAATGCTAGTGTTCAAACGTAACTAGCTTCGAACTATACAGTGATTACTACTGAGTTTATGGACCGTAAAGCCTTAGTGAACGAATTTTTTTCAAAGTTTTTGAGCCAAGGTAGCCAAGATAAATTCAGTGATTAAGAGGGATTTTTCGATAGGTATCAATCTGTGAAGAGACTCTCTATATATGACTTATAGAGTCTTTTTCATGTAAAAGGGAGTCGAGCTAATCGGCTACAGATTTTTGCTGCCTTCGATGTAAAAGATCTCGAGCAAATCAGTGAGCGGAACCAGTATATGTAGCTGTGTAGTACCTAAAGCCATTGGAAGTTGGATCGGTAAGATCCTCACATTTCAGTCCCTCGTCACTGATTAGGACCGAAGTGATTAGTGTGATTAATGACCATACAGTCTACTTGATCTTTCAGTCATGGTGGGATCTGTGTAGAATATAATTGAACTTGCCTCTATAATGACAGTATTATCCAATTCAGTGGGCAGGAATGATAGTACGTAAGTTATAGTTTAGTAAGACTATATTTTTTGTTGTCGTAGTCTTTATATGTAGGTAATGATCAAGGATCAAAGAATGGCCAAAATAGTAGCTAGACTAGGAGGCATGGTTTTAGTTAGAAGACCGCATTGGCAATCATCTGTTCGCCGATTATTTTTAAGGGCATCAAACGAAACAGTTTCTGATGTTGAAGAGAGAGTATTTTTTAGTGCACTATTGCTAAGTGGTTGCCGTATTACGCGTTTCAGTTCTAGTAGATTGACTTTCCAATTTGACAGAAACTATCCCGAGTTATACATCGGGCCTTACTTGATAGTCGTAGCCACGAATATTTTAGCTGAGAGCTATCTAGGAAAAATACAACATTTATGACTATTGGGAGCAGCATTTCAGTCCAACGCTTTGAATCCAACTCGAATAGACTGCGCAATAGATATTGTCTTGCTCAAGTGAGCACATAGATAAAGAAGCATAGAACATGATAAAGAAACTTGTTGGTTAGGGCCTATTGACCAGGACATACTGGTGACAGAACTAAGAGGAGACTATCTAAAAGCGCAATAGACGCACAGGTACCTAACGAAGTTGCGCTATTCTTCATTGACTTTTTTTTTAATCATATGTTCCTTGGTCGATCCGGTTTTCTGTCTTCTAATAGAACTATTAAAAAAAAAAATTCAAATTTTTGGCGCAACAGATCCATGGGACCCAGGGCCTAGCTTCTCATAACCATTCGCGATGTGCGTGTTATATTCTTTAAACGAACGGAAGGGACCTACTGGTTAAAGCCGTATCCGTATCCGAATTTTTGTTGTTAAGAAGCTTTTTCATGCCAGTTTTACTCTTGGATGTTTGTCAGACGTTCTCGAGATGTGGGACCCTGAAAGAAATTTTAGGTGTTGTCTGGGGATTGAACGTAGAACCCCTCGCTCCGTAGTCCAACGCACTAACCACTTGAGCCACGGCGCCCAGAATGTTTGGAAAAACTTGGGTACTAAAATTCAAAATTATGCTATGGATGTATACGGCTATTCTGACTTGTGGCGGTCTTGTATGGTGGCAGTTCGACAGCAAGACCACCAACTTAGCGGCTCTTACGAAGATACAGATATTAGCTTGTATTGGGCCATGAGAACCACACCTACCGCATGACTGTAGACTATACTCAATCTGCTTCCGCTGCATATCTTCGTTCAAGACTCGTCAGCTGTTAACGCCCTGAGAATAAGTCAGTCAGATAGTTGGATACAAAATACAACGGGTCATTCTGTGATCCTTAATAAATATTTAGGAAATGTTACCACCACAGATTATGTACTTGACTCCGTACGTAGATTTCAAGAGACCCTTCACAAGCTCATTCCCGAGCAGAGAAGAAAAGCAGTCAGCTTACCAATACACGTACGAATCAGTCCATCTCCCAAACCATAGCAGTGCTTTTCAAGCGGAGGTCCTTGCAATGACAATAGCCGCCCGTGAGACTGCGTTAAAAACAATACCACAGGAAAGTATCACATTTTTCATCGATAGCCAGGCAGCAATAAAAACGATTTCTGCTATCAAAATAAAATCCAAGCTTGTGAAGTGCTGTCGTTAAGAGCTTAAGGTTCTTGGAACACAGCACAAGGTTGCGCTCTGCTGGCTCCCTGGACATGGAAATATACCAGGTAATGAGAAGGCCGATGAGTTAGTCTGAAGAGGTTCAGAATCTACATCACATTAGGCCAACACTTCGGTGTGGATCCCGCCTTGCTCACTGAAGCTCGAAGAAGGGATTAGGGCCCGTAGGGAGGCTAACATTAGATAGTCCTCCCTACACACTTGGTTCATCACGAGAAGTACATATATGGCCTTGTTTCGATACGAGTAGGACCGACAGAAGAAAAATGATAGGAAATCCCTTTCTACTTTGATAGGTGTCATCACGGGTCATAACACTCTGCGGTAGCACATGAAAAAATTAAGACTAACAGAAGAAGACTCATGTCGTGGATGTGGTGATAAGGATGTCAATGAGAATACAACCCAGTTTCTCTGTCACTGTCCAGGTCTTATCCATCTTAGATTTAAAATTCTAGGACGACACTTCTTCCTTGACCTAGAAGAATAACATCTAGAACTACATCAAATCAACTGGATGGTTTGCTAGTTCATAAAAACTATATTTGTAGAAATGGTTTGTTAACCATTGGGCAAGGGACATATCTCCCCTATGGGTATCGAAATGAGTCTGTATTGACCTGAGTGTGGCGTTATGGTTTCTTTCACTTACCTAACCAAACCTAACCCGAGAAACTCGTTTTTATTGCAAGACGACAATGACGTTACAGTCAATGGAGAGCGCTACCGCGGCATGATAACCGATTTTTTATAATCAAAAATTAAGGATTTGGACTTGCTAGCTATGGTTCCAGCAAGATGAGGCTACATGCCACACAAGATGTCCTACACTCGATTTATTACACATTAAGTTCAATAATCGTGTATTCAGTCGTTTTGGTGACGTTTGACGCCGTTGGACTTTTTTGTGTGAGGTGCCAATAAAGATCGATGCGAACAATCCTAAGACGATTCAGGTACTCAAGAACAATTATTGGTCAAGCTATTCATGAAGTAGACCCCTAAAGCATCGAAAATGTATTGAAAAACTGGATTGTCTAGACGGCCTACTGCCAAGCTGATTCCTTGCGAACCATAAGCTTATAAATGATCAAAATAGAGAACGAATAAAGCTGCAATTTACTTGCTTACTGCTACAATAACAATCAAATAAACAATTTGCCATCGAAATAAATAAAATTAATTTTATAGACACTTTCCCCGAAGCCATAAATTCTGAAAGGACCAACAATTAATGCAACAACACGTTTTATTCATTTTCTAACGTAGAGAAATCAATTTATTCATAGTTTAACTATGAGCATTAAATTTCTTCCATGTTCTTTCAATTCAGCGCATATCCAGCGCAGGACTTACCAAATGCAAGCACACACACTAAGTCGTCCCTGGGTTTGAATGATAAGATTATGTATCTCCTTGAAACTTGGTACTCACAGGATGTGTTGTTTTGCAAATTTAATCCACCACCATCGACGTGTCTGCATGATAAACACATTTCCTTATGCATGGCAGAACTTTCCGGAAGGATGAGAGAAGGATTATTAAATTCACCTCATAACTAATTAGTGAAGGGAAACTTGTTTGATGGCGAAATCAGGATTTCTCTAGGAAGGAAGTTTTTCCTGTGAAATTATTCACCGTTTGATGGATGAGTTGGTAGTGTTTTTTTTTTTTCTTGCTTTAATACATCAATTTGCTGGAGTTTGGACGTATTAGGGATGAAAGTTAAAAGCAGAGGGTTCGTTTAATGGTGAATTATTCAAAATTTAATTTATCGATCAGAGGAAGGTAGGTAATCTACTACATGGTACGTATCGAAGTTCGCAAAACAGCAGAGGAAACATCAACAGAGAGAGACTGATAAAATTTACATGTTTAGGTATGAGATTGACATGTCTAAGTGAATCTAGTGCAGCAGTGGTTTTCGTTATCTTAAACGTCCAATGGTCTAGAAGTTCGTTGTTAAATATTTTCCTTCAAGTCGCTCTAAGCTAGATTTTAAGAAATACTTCAATTTGTGAGCTACACATTGGATTAGTACAGGTTTCATAAGAATTTAATAATAAACTAGAAACGAATAGCAGGATTAAAACTGTAGTAAAAGAGTAGTTAAACGTCATGGTTCAAACCTACAAATTTGTCCAACTGCCTGTTAAAATTTTTAGAAGGGCTGGTCGAGGACGCATTGGAGATTGTGTCGATATTGTTCTGATGACGCAACAAATTCTGTGAAACTGAGCTGCCAAATCTAGTTGCTAGACCAAGAAAGACCAAGAATGATGGGGTTATAGTTTGGAACTACTAGAAAATGTCCTTTAGTGACATCAATTGGGCAATTGCCACAGCTCTGACAACAATTCGTTAAAAATTGTGCTCCCATTTGTGTACCTACTTTAAAGACTCATTTTAACCCCTGTACCAATATCAAACATACATATGTACACAACCTATTTCATTTTCTTTTTAACAATTTTCAGCGTAAAAACGGAACGTACGAATTTCTAAGCGGAGTTCCAATAACAGAGCACACACAGTTCCTAGCGTTAAATGATACCAAAAACTATGATTTCTTTCAAACCGTCATCCACTACATGTACTTTGCCCAGGGTGCCTACGGTTGGCCCATGTACTTCATAATACATCGTTCCGGTTTGTGGCATCTGTTGCCTGAAATGAGGTAAGTCCCCTACCCCCACCATCCAGCTATAAAACCGCATCACTAATGAACATTTATACCTATCCCCCTATCCAGTTGCCTAGGCTGTTGTTGTGGCCACAACGATGAAGTTGAAATCATTCAAGACAACTGTTGGTACTGTAACTATGCCGCCCTCAAGAAGACTCTACAAGTTGGTGACATCGAAATCATCTATGTCACGTATCATGTGGATGTTGGTGAGACACCATTCTTTGTCGCTGTCGATTATACACAAAAGAAAGTCGTCATCAGCATACGCGGTACGCTGAGTATGAAAGACATCCTCACCGATTTAAATGCCGAGGGTGAGGTTTTACCACTAAATCCACCGCGAGACGATTGGTTGGGCCACAAGGGTATGGTACAAGCAGCCATCTACATCAAGAATAAATTGGAAGAAGAGAATCTCATCCAGAAAGCCCTAACACATAATCCTGCCAGGAATACACAAACTTTTGGTTTAGTTTTAGTTGGCCATTCGTTGGGTGCTGGTACAGCAGCCATACTTGCTATACTTCTTAAGCCGGAGTATCCGACTTTACAGTGTTTTAGTTATTCCCCGCCAGGTGGGCTCTTGAGGTAAGGATGGGGATTTTATTTTGTTTTGTTTTGTCTCTTCATTCTGTGGAATATTTTTTCATTTTGTAGCATGCCCGCTGTGGAGTATTCAAAGTCCTTTATAACATCTGTGGTGTTGGGAAAGGATGTTGTACCGAGGATTGGACTGCATCAGATGGAAGCGCTTCGTGCTGATTTAATAAATGCAATACAAAGGAGCGTAGATCCAAAAGTAAGTGTATCCTTGTATCTTTCACATAAACTAGTGTCGAAAGGGAGCTGGTATAAGGATCACCATTTATTGTGGTAGTTTGTGCAACACATGGAACGTGATTGGAATTCGCTGAGATTCGAATTTTTTTATGCAGATGGGTTCCTTTCTAAATAGTCACGTGCGGACGTGTAATGGAATTTATGAATAACGATGAATTTCATTGTTATTCGCGAAAAAGTAACAATTTCAAGGACATATCCATGGAAAGTGTCATATAAATGAATAAAACGAATTTAATTAAATTTCCTCCTCGCAGGCGAATCTCTTTAAAATATTCTCCCTTAGGATATGGCAATGGAAAAAAGAAACTAAATACATCCTTGTTCTCCTTTTTCTTTTTTTTGTGTATCTGTCTAGTGGAAGACCATATCCTGTTCTGTGATCTGTTGTGGCTGTGGTCCAGAGCCAACGTCCGTTGTAGAAATGTCTGGCAAGGATACCCACATAAACCAATACCAAGAGGTGAGTGACCCCAAACATACTCTTCTTATCACATCATCATCCCCATGAACATGAATATGAATATGAAACTAACATTATTGTACATGGTCCTCCTGTCGATTACAGCAACGCGATACCGCCAGAACAACAAGTGCTCATCCCACAGACAGTTCGATAGCTTTAACACTACATCAACCATTATATCCGCCCGGAAGGATAATACATATTGTTCGACACCATCCAAAACCAGATGAGTAAGTTTACTTTTTTCTGTTCTTCCTTCAGCGTGTATGTGTGTGCTTGTACTTTTACAACCAACACATCTCGTGTTAGCTTTGACAAAAAAAAAAAAAATAAATAAATAAATCAATAAATATGTACTGTGTCCTGTCGCGCATTAAGAAACACCTCTACATCCGGTTCTCGTGAAAAATAATACAAAGTAGATGAAAACAAAACGGTGAAACACAAATTTCCGCTTCTATGGAGAAATAAGTTCTCTAATTCATCGGATATTACAGTGGCTTGTAGAGTAGGAGACTTTTTTTTGTGTGTGTCCTTTGTGTACAGTATGTCTTGAGGGGAATTGTTGTACATCCATTGAAGTTAATAACACTTACAAGGTATCAGTCTGGCGGGTTCGGAGACATAGATGTGTCAGACAGAAGGTTCAAAACTGGTCTAAAACCAGTGCATTCGAATAGCAATTGGAGAGCATGCTATTATCTGCTTGTTGGCGGCCCACCTAAATACTTACGCTTATACAGAACCAAAAACACAGCGTCTTGCATAAATTTACTGCAAAGACTTCAATAAAGAGTGAGTTGTTAATTCAAGACTGATATTCCACTACTTGGACCCATAAAGCTTCTACAGAAGTCCGAGGGAAGTCTTTCCAACCACCCTAAATATAGGTACTTAATAGCCTTCAAAATTATAAGCCTGCCGCCTTATTTCCTTTATCGTTATTTCGTCGTATTGTGGTAAAAAACTAAAAACAAATATTTGGTGCGACAGGTCCTTGCGGGGCCCAAAGCCTAGCTTCTCACAACGACTAGTGTTGTAAAGGTTTTTTTTAGAAGCTTTTCATGATGGTTATACTCAGTGGCGAGTTATAAACGGTCACGAAAGGTGAGACCATGAAAACAAAAATCGGTATTGAAACTCGAACTCCCACTTAGTAGGCCAATGGACTAACAATTGAGCTATGATGACCACTTACTGCGGCAATTATTTAATTTTTATTGAGAAAGCGATGCTGATCCTGTGGCATCCATCCATCCACAAGTTCAATTAATAGCAAACTGCACACTCTATATTGTAAGCTAATCTGATCCTCGTTTAGACATAAACGTATTTTAAGCTGTATCCACTGAGTGACTCTAAGGACGTCTTGTAGCTTCACTTTAAATTTCTGGGTCTGTTTCATATGTACAAAGTGCGTTCCAAAGAGATCATGACAACAAAAGTGATCAACTGATCAAGAACAACAAAAAGTTTTTAGGCAAAACCAATTTATTTTATTCAAAATAGTGTCCGACTCAATACAGCGATTTGAACGATCCAAAACCATGTCGAATGAGTGTTTTTATATCGTCGGCCAGGATGTCCTTCAGGATGTCGGTACAAGCCTTTTGGATGGCTTCTACGTCCACAAAACGCTTTCATTTCATCGGCATATACATTATTTCGAAAGATAAAAGTCGCGCGGTGTTGAATCAGGTCAAAATGCACTCCCCGTGAGTTAAAATGCGATTTTAAGTCAAAAAATCGGTCACAATTGTCGATTGATGAGATGGCCTATTATCGTGCAACAAAGCTTAACTTCCTTTTGCGCGATATTTTGGCCAAATACGACAAATACGATCCACCAAACGCTTCAAAACACCAAGATAGAATTATGCATTAACGGTTTGACCCAGTAGAACGAACTCTTTGTGGGCAATGTCCTTGCAATCGTAAAATCGAATCAACATTGTCTTTACTTTTAAGTTCTCCAAACAAGATTTTTTGGGTTTTGGCTCATCTGCCACCTTCCACTCGGCACTTTGGCGCTTGATTTCTTGATCATATTGAAAACACCTCGTTTTATCACCAGTCGCAATGTTGTAAAGGAAATTTTTGTCCTTTTTTTGGTCGTCAGTCAACTTTTGTACCGATGACGCAAACATATCCACTGTCACTTTACACACTATAACTCCGCTTCTATTCGTCCAAATGTCATCACATTTTGACAGTACATCAGTGATATCCGTGATCTACCGACGCATGTAATTACCAATAGATGGCGTCACTAGAAATACCTATTTTAAAAAAGTTCTGTTTACTTTGGAACGCATGTTGTATAAAAAATATATCGACTGCTGTTTGCCAACTTTCATTGAAATGATCAGTGTTGCTAAATCGAGATGTTAGAAGTTTTATGTTCACACGATGCCTCTAATGACAAAATGAGAAATCCACAATCGCCTTACTTACTTACATTTGCCTTCTATCCTTCACTACACTAATCATTCACTCCTGCCTTTCAGCCTAGACAATCTCCAGACTAAGAATTCTAGCATCCGTGATATCTTGGTCTTTATACCGGCGGAGGTTCTGTCATCCTTGCACGCTCAAACAGAGGAGTAGATCTTTGTTATATGCCCCTTTTCACCGCGTCTACAGCAGTGGTTCGACCGATGATCGCTTTTGTAGTTTTTTCGAAATAATTGTAGGTGTCCGTGCCAGAAGTGTTTTCTTTCAGCGAGGAGTTCACCTAACAAATAAAAGGATTTCCGATGGCTTGCGCTTACCATTTCTCTGTGCGTCCCATCATGGGTCTTCATTCTAGATCTAACTGATGTTATTTGTAAGCGCATGCATTTGCCTAAATGCTTCGAGTGTGATAAATGGATGTCATCCTTTGTCGTTGTCTCATCTCTATCAGGACTTTATGTATTACTGCTCGACTTATGTTTTCTCATTAACTCGGATTTCGCTGCGTTGGTTGGTGATACCCCATTGCCACCACTGTAGACTTGTTGATTGTTTGTGTACACAGTAATGACCTTTCCGACGAAAATACCTTTCGGCAGCCTGGACATGGATAATGGTTATGATTTCGATTTGAAAGACGCTGCAGGGATTGTTCATTCCAAAGGAACGTTAGCTTCCTGAACTTTTGCAGTAAAACTCAGCTACTGTACTGACATTTATTATAGAGCGGACAGTTCCTCTTTACCAGTGACTTATTGACATCTTGAGTCTTTTTTGTCAGGGATTCTGACAGTCTATCTCTAGTCACATGCGATATCGGTTTCAGTGTGCCTGTTTCCAGACTTCGGTCAGGTCAGCGAAATGCGACTTAGTGCTAAAAATGTTCTTATGTTTTCTAGAATTCGAATACCCTCGAGTCTTGATGAAATTTAAAAGGTGGCATTGCTCTTTTAGTACCACTTACTTCTCGAGTCATTTATTGAAATATGTAGATCTTCATGGTTTTCTGAAACCAGTTTGTTTTTTAAATCCATAATAGATGGTCTTCCAGTTTAGTTTGTATACAGCCAGGTATTCTGTTGACCTTCAAGAGATTACTTAATTCAACTTCTTTGCTGATATAGGGGTTGAATATAGAAACTCATCCTTTTTCTGTAAGAAAAGCAATCTTTATCCTTAAAAGACTATTGACCTCTGATAATTCCGAAATCACGTCCACCCTAATAATCAGTAAAGTGGTGAGAGAACGCCGCCCTGCGGTTATCCGTGACATAAACACCGACATAGAGCCTCTGTACTTCTAATTGTTCTCTCAAGAATACCCAGAAGAGTATTCCTGAAATAGGTTTTCTCAAATCTCCTATCTAAAATCTCCAACTAAAAGAGTACATCCCTTGTGAGACATACTGTAGGCAGCATATCGGAAGTGTGGCGACGAAAAAAAAAAGTTAATAACAAACAATAAACAAATGCACTATGCGCGATGGATGCTAGATGGTGTTGTATTTGTACCCGTTGCGACAACAGCAAACAGGACGACTCAACAGTACAATAAATAAACAAGAAACACGAAAAATACTATATTTTATGAACAACAAAAAAAAATCAAAAAATCCCCAAAGGACATCAAGGATTTTCATACTATTTTCTCATTTATGCACAACAACAGAAAATATTTTAATATTTTTGTTAGCTCTGATAAAAAAAAAAAAAACAAACTCACGTATTTTTTGCTATATCCTGAATTTTAGTTCATCTTTTTTTTTTCTACTACGTAATCGAGCGTGGGGGGGGCTTTAGGATTATTTTACGTAAAATACAACAAAAAAAAAATTCCTGTTATTTTATTCCTGTTTTTCCCATCTTTTTTTTTTTTCTTTTTACAGACAAAAATACGACAGGGGTTGGAGGTAGGCAAAATCCTGTTATATAAATATAAATGTATACATAGCAAATAGAAAAAAAAAGGATTCGTATTATTTCTGTTATTTTCTTGTCAAAAGGATTTGCATGTTTTGCATGAAGATGATGGTTTTCGTTAGTTGAAAAGAGATAGGTTGTTAGTAAACCGCTAGAGAGGGCTGGGATATGTAGGTGCTATAGAAGAGTTAAAGTGGGCGTTAAATGCTTTTTAAATTGAATATTTTTTTTTATTTTCTTGTAAGCAGGACATGTAGAGACAGGATATTTAAGTTTAAAGAAAAAATATTCGTTTTCCTTTTATTTGGCCTTAGCTTTGGGACTCGTATCGGTATGTAAAGTGAGCAACAATGTTTGAAGTTTTGTTTTATGTTGGCTTTAGATAGTAGTGGTGTAGTAAATTGGGTCGTTTGAGGGGTTCTAGATTTAGAACTTATAATAGTTCAAGGGACCTTTTATTTTGGATTCGAACGGAAACGAATCGGAAATTATTCAATAGGAAAGGATGTGGTGAAGCGAGAGGTTGATCGGACGGAAATATTGAGATGTACACGTTTAGTGTTAACTGACCAGTATTCCATTGGGGTAACTATTTATTCGGGTCATTAGAAATTAATTCAGCAGACCATATTTTACAGATTTTGACAGCGCAGAAATCACCTAGGATTTGTATGGACATACGAGGCTGATTCATTTGTCATCAAAGCGTTGGAAAGCGGTTGTGCGTGCCTACTCGTATTTCGTGACAATTTTTTTGTGTCGAAGACACCAATCGCACCAATACTAAACGAGTTAAGTTTACCACTGCTATTACGGTGTACTCCTAGTATCTAGGAACTCCTGCGGATTAAGCGATTGACCCTTATTGTGTGTCACACCAGCGTTTTGTATTCATTGTCACCAGCTACAGTAAACGTTCCTTGGAACCAAAAGGCTAGTTTGAAGCTGTCTCTGATTTTTTTTTTTCATCTGATGTGAACATGCGTATGTATATTAAATCAACTCTAACGTGATCCTGTCGAGATCTTAGCAACTTTCTGTGATATCTGCTGCTGTTACCTGTTTTGCCGTTGATCATTTTAAGAAAGTCGCCAAAAAAGTCGCCCAGGGCAGAAAAACTGTCCCTCACTGATTTTGTTGGCAAAAATGAAGCACACAAATAGATAATCATTAAAATAGTGAATAGTGAAATAGTAAAATTCATATTAAAAATGGCGTAAAACAATACAAATTACGACATGCAACCGAAATCAAATGCACACGATAGTTCTTTTATAAGATGAGCATGCAGACAACACTTTCTAATACTTTTTTATGTCATTACTTATATGACACGGACTTTAGATTTTAGTAGTAGTTTTGGAAGATTGTAACAAGTCGGCCATACGAGAAAGTTCTGGCAAGCAAGTTGCAATACACTGAGACCGAACACTTACAAATGTGTGTACAAACTTTTGCTACTTGCCCGTCAACTGGCATGAAGTTTCCCAAGCCAGTAGCGAAGCAAGTAATTTGACAGCATAATTTATAAATGAATCCTGAGAGCAACTGAAAGCAACTTGCGTATCAAGTAGGGTGCAGCCTACGTCACAGCAATTACGCAAATAGGAATTCTACAGATAGTGCATGTAAGTCACCTGTTTGCCATAACTTCTTCGTCTGACCGCCAGATAAAAAAAAATAGTAATAAAAAAATGTTTTATAAAGAAAGGATTAAATGATTTGAGATATTATGAGTAAAAACTAAAAAAGATTTTGAAAAAGTGTCCAATTTCGGCATTTTTTTAAAAAGTGGTGTCCAACGCTGAAAAGTAGCCAAATGTCGACTTTAGTCGTCTAATGGCAACCCTGGTTGTTACTTATATAACTCTGTTGAATACATTGAGGGATTGGAGGTCGAAATTTTTCAAAGAAACTGTAACACCAAGATTGTCTAAAAATTGTTCTCACTATAATATCTGCCTCATTCCCGAAGAAGTAATACCTTCCAAGTGTAGATTGCAGTTTAGTTTAGACAGTTTAACTGTCTCTTTGCTAGAACAGTACTCTTTGAATTTTTTTGAAAACGTAATGAGTCTGGAGACCTAATGAGCCGGTATGTGGATTGTGCTTTCAATGATTTGCTCTGTTGCAAGTTATTATTCGAACATACCTTGCATTTCTTCTTTATTCTGAATTTCTTCTGAATAGATGTTTCTTCCCGATGGTCTGCATGTATTTTTATAGAATACTTTCGTACATTGCATCGTAAGATGCAGTACAAATAGTACTTCACATATTGAGCAAATATTTGTCTAAAGTATCCCAATGGTCTTAAGATGTCCGTTTAAAAAACTAAGGTAAGTGATGAGATGAGATATGTCATCACGGACTAAGTCCATGGCAATATTCATAAAAGCTCAGTCATCTCAGAAACAGAAAGTGGTTGCTAAACGTTTGCGGGTTAGAGAATACACGCGTGGTGCATGGGACCCATGCCTTGTCATGCCATGAAAACAAGCCCAACCGAGACCTTAAATGTAATATTGCACCTTCTACCACCTGACTTTCATATTATGTTCTTATCTTCATGCAGTGCAGTCAGATTAAGAGAAACAAAATGCTGGTGTACCAAACCTTAAGGTCACAACAGCATCCTGAATCTGTTACCACGGGACCTGGTAGCTAATCTAACCGACTATGTAACTCCCAGTGTGAACTTCAAAAATGACGTTACGGTCAGATTACCAACCAGGGCGGAGTGGGAATCAGGCAAAGTGACAAATGAGTTCGAAATAACAATTTTCACCGACGATTCTAAAATGAATTGTGGAGTAGGGGCGGATATATTCTCTGATTACCTCAACATTTCCAAGTCTTACCAGCTTCCTGACTCGTGCATTGTTTTCCAGGCGGAAGTTCTTGGTGTACGTGAGGCTTGCCGCCTACTCATGTAAACCACCACACAGATAGCCAGGCCGCTATCAAGGCTATGATATCTACCAAAAGAGGAACTTGCCTCGCTGTGTCATCGGTTCAGGATTAACTTCTTTGGGTACCAGAATACACTAACTTTGAGGGCCATCAGCGAGCTGATGAACTAGCAAGGCGGGGATTTGCCCTTGATGGTTCCCTTGAGGAGGCGGTGAACGTCCGCCGCGTGGACCTTGAGGGTACAATCTTTGTGTGATATCTATTAAAAACTGACAGCAGATGGAAGGGGTGAGGGGGTTCATGCAGCCAAAATAGGCATTCCGTTTAATGCACATTGTCGCAACTGCAATATTGCTAACGAAAAAGCAATAATACTACACTTCCTCTGCAATTGTTTAGCTCTAGGCAGAGCCAGACAGCGCACACTAGGTTAACCCTTCTTTGGCAACCTAATAGAGTAACCGAAGATTAGCATTGGGGATATCATCAGTTTCCTCAATTAACCGAGGTGGAATTGAATAATCGTCACTCATTTCCCTTATCCCTATTAGTTTACACCCTTTTTACTTCCAATAGGTCACTTGAGTTGTGGTATTAAAACAGCGGCTTTGTGCTAATTCTGTTTCGGTAAGGCTTGCTGATACAAGCAGTTCTACCTACCTACCTACGGACCCATGCCAACATCACAGGCTCACATTTTGAACTAGGGCTGAACTATCTGAGGAGACGTATAAGGTCATCCAACAGGAGGTGTCATATTTTAAATCAATAGAAAAACGGAACATTTTTATGAAAAGTGACACTCAAGCTGGACATTTTACTTTCAGTGGAAGGACTCCGGGCAAGACTTCCATGATAGCAGTTTTAACGTATTATTTTTTCTTAATGTATAAATGGACGTGTCCTATTTATTTTATTTTATTGTATTTATAGGTATTGATTTCAAAGAATGTGTATATTTAGTTGTAAATTTCAGTATCAAAAATCCTTATATTTGTAAATGCATCTTTCTGCCTTGAGGTTTGTGCTCCAATAAGTTCAATTAGTTTAAAATTTAGTGGACTACATTTGAAAAGAATAAGGTCTAAGAAAAATTGTTTTACATTTTTTCTGGATTTCAAACAAGTTTAAAAAGACTCAAATTTTGAATTACTTGTTTCAAGATTCCGAGTACATTTTATAGACAGACGGATAAAAGAATCAGTTTCAATCATTGAATGTTTTGAATAGTGATCGTAAAACCTTCATATTTTCTTAGTGGAATATCTCTAAACAGTTTCTATTCTTTTGTTGTCATACCCATACATTATTTTAATTGTTGACCAACCTTTCCAAGTGTTCAGTTTTATTGTAGTTCAGTTTATCCTATATAAACGTTGATTATTGATGTTCAATGTTTTAATTTTCTAGAATCAATCCAATCCATAGGACACAGCAAAACATTATAAAATCTTTCACTAAAACAACACAACTCTAACACCAAAATTTAGACACAGCATGAGTTCTCACCACCTGTTCATTCATTAACTCTAGACTATCAATGCTTTTTAGCACAACATTGACGGTCTAGATTCAATGACTGCATGTGATTGTCCCTTAAAAAAAAAAAACCATCTCCCTATTGGCCACAAAACTAATACTATAGAAAAGTTAAAAATTAAAACTCTAACCTCGCACTCATAATGTTGCGCATGTTCCTTTATTTTCTTGTAGAAAAAAGTATTTTCTTATAAAAAAAAAAAAATCTTATAACTTCTCTCTATTCATAGGCAAGTGTTGAAAAATCGTGAGCCCGTCTATCAAGCCATTTGGGCGGACACAACCGACTTCGATGAAGTCCTAATCTCACCTGTCATGTTGCAGGATCATATGCCAGATAAAGTTTTGGCAGCACTTAAAAAGGTAATTGCTGATGTTACTGTGGAGAAACCAACTGAAATTGTTTAAACAAAATATTTTTGTTTTTGTTTATCGACTTATATTGATTTTATGTATTGTATTTTTTTTTTTTTTTCAATGCTTTTTGACTTTATTTTTTGAATTTTTCTTTAATTTAAAGAAAGTAAATATTTTGTTTGACATAATTTAATTTGAATTATTTATTTTGTATGATTCCATCCAAAAATGAAATGAAAAAGGAAAGCTTATAATGTATTTAATTTATTTTTCTTGTATGAATGTATAATTTGTATATTTTTATATATAATTTGTTCTGTTTTTTACATTAGTTTTACAGCACATGAATAAAAAAAAAAATCATTGAAATATGTTTTGCACATTTGACAAGTATTTTTTATTTTTTTTTATAATTTTGTTTAAGCTTTAATTTGTTGTGAAGAAGAAAAAAAAAACTGCACTTTTGTTGGTAAATAAAATTTTAAAATACTTTTAGTTGTTGGTTTTATTTGTTTTGTAAGCATTTTTTTTTTTTTAGTTAACATATTTGTTTGATTAATTTGTGGTTATGTTTCGCCTGGTTTTTTGGGCCTCATGACTCTCCAGCTTATAGAATTCTCTCTAAAAATAAATGTAAACTGAAAGTGAATGGTGTGACCTTAACACAAAACAAAAGGAAATAAATAAAAGTTTGATTTATATTTATATTCCCCCCGCACGTAATGTACGTAAAAGCACAAAATGTAACAAAAACTAATGAAATTTAAACAAATAAATGTAAACTTTTATATAGATTCGCTTTTCAATTTAGATGAACAGCGAGTGCTATATACATATACCCTTAAACCGCGAATAAAATAATTTAATCCTTAATGGTGTTATAAATGTAAATTTAAAAACAAAACAAAAATCAGTATATGAAAAATATTGCATAATATCCTGCTTAAAACAAAACAAACAAAAAAAAATCTAGTGCAATAAGCTCCTATATAAAGTTTAACTAATTTTTTTTTCGAAAATATATACACAAATCTACAGGTCGTGGTACATAAAGATCAGTGTAAAAATTATGCCAACCAAAGAGAATCGACGTCTAACGTAGATTTGAATACTAAGCCCATTTATGACACCAGGTATACAATGAAAAGTTTTTTTTTTTTTTCGTTTCTATAAATTTGTGTTTTTTTTTTTAGAAAATCCATCAGAATATATCTAAATGTGTGTATTTTGCTCATGTCCCTTGGTGTTTATAATCAAAACCCCCTTTTTCTTATATTTATATGTACGTGTGAATATTCGCTAAATTTTTTTCTTCTTTTTTTTTTTATACTTAAAGATGTTAAACTTTTTATTTTTTATAATCTAAGCACAATTTATCACAGGTAGTCATATTGACAAGACTATCGTATACAAAGCTAAGTGATTTTGAATTGTGAAGACCGATTTAAACGTACTTAGTGTAAAAGGCGTAACCTTATTTAGAAAAGGATTTATGGTAGAAAATATTTTATAATATGTATAAAGGATTGCTGGTAAATATACATATGTACATATAGGTACATACATAGGCTTTCAGAAAGAACGATACAAGTTTGAAAATATATCCCAAAGGTTTTGATAAACGATTCTATCTAATTATCCAAAAATACTTCTATAGATTCCAAAGAAACAAATTCAATCTCGTAGTAAGGTGGGCGTGGCAGTAAACCTAATCGAATTATACTCTTACTCAATGAAGATCTTGATTCACTTTAGTCATCTGACGATTTCCAAAAATTGTATAGTATGCAAAGACAAACTTACTGAAAAAAAAAGCTGAAACGAGTACAACTTCTTGCTCATTTAAAAATGGAAGATAGCGAAAGGCTCTTCTAACATGAAACTTAATTTCAGCGCTCTCTCAACGGATATAGCATCCCTAAAATACAGTAGCATGTTGGTTCTGCTTCAATTGCATAGACCTCAGAGCTATAAAAGAATGTAATCGTTTCCGAAAAACGTTTCAATTCAACAACTTGAAAAATGACAGTCATTTTAAGTTTTTAGCTGATTTCAAAGACTTCAAATGACTTCAAAAAAATTTAATGCATTTACTAACTTCAAGTACTTCAGTGACTACAGATGGCAGAGGAATAAAAAAGATTATATTTATTTTGACTTCAACACTTTGATTGCTCCAATCTTCTTCAAACTTCAAACTGAATGGTGATTTTTTTTTTTTTTTTTTAAGTTAAAGTCATTGAATTGAAAAACAAAATTTACTTGAATTCTTAGTATGACTTCAAGGAATGCATTCCACAATCATTGCATTCTGTTACAGCACTGATTGACTCTGTTTGCTACAAATGGAACATTAGCAAATAATAATACAGTACTGCCTGATGACACATCGCATTATGTTCCGAAATGCATTGTGAACGAATACACTGCGCAAACAAAACACGATGCAAATGGTATTTGTTATTGCTACCCTTTTCAGATTAGCTTTAAAATATATTTCGTGAATGTTCGATTGTCACCATCACCACAATTGTTTAGGAAATGATTAATTATCTGAGTTGCAATTAATAATAAATTCTGCGCATCGCATAAAATTCCTAAACGTCATGATTCACAACGCAACAGAATGGGAATCGCATACTGAAAGCATCGTGTGTTTGCAGCACGGATGCGATGTGCAGTCACAATGCGCATTTTGGTTGAATTTAGGAAAGCAGTCAATTGCTGCTTTAGAAACTATGCGCATCTTAAAGAAATACCCGCCGATCACCGATTCTGATCAATTACTTTATTACACACCCAACAAAATGGACGACAATGTTCAAAACTACGATTTGGAAACCACATAAAAGAGTAGAAGTTATTTTCCCACCTTACGAAGGAAGGTATTTTAATTGTTAGTGGTTTAGTCTGTCGACGTTGAATATAAGAATTCTTTCTTTTTTTGTGGGAACTTCGAACTGGAACATGGCGTAGTTAGAGGCTAGTCTCTAACTAGCTTTTATAAGAGAGTGATCTTAGCTGATTTAATGGCAGGCGTTGTCTTCAGACATGGTCCTCCTCGCACACTTGTGCGACCAAAAGAAGAATTTGGCCCTATTTTGATAAAACAAGGACCGACAGGCTTATGCAAAAGGATAGGACCTACTAATATTCAAAATGTATACCTGAAAGCCTTTGAACGTAGAGAGCTACGAAGTATTTTTTAGAACAATCTCTATACATACACATACTTCCCTGAATGGCGTTTTATCCCGTATCAGTTTACTGCGTCTAGCGCGGAAGGTACCTTCCTAAGACCTCATTAAGTCTGGTGCAAATAAGTTGGAAGGGATTCGTTTGGGGGATTTTTAGGAGGTGGGAAGTTGCACTGACATTTTTACTGCCATTCTCTTAAGAAAATTCACTCCTATAGTATGCGAGTAGTAGTACTGTTATAGACCTCAATTTCAGGACATAAGATGGACGAATTGAAGAGATTGCGTGTATCAATTATGGTAGTAAACTAAAGCTTGGTTAATATCGACTGTATGTTTGGTTGTTGGTGTCAAAAGTTAAGGCGTACCCAGTCCACTCCATATACGGATATATTGAAGTTTCCTTGCTACTTGGACTTGAAGGGATTGTTATCTTCCCTTCAGACAGCAAAAGGCGAGATGAATAAATACTCTGGAGGTGGATTTAATACCGCGCTTAAAACCTTCTTTAGAGACCTCATAAACTTGTGTTCCTCTTGACAATGCTGGAAGACTTTGCCGTAATTCGTCAGCTATCTGCATGGTGAGTTCCTATAGTAGACCGTCCTTGTCACTTTGATGACAGTTCTTTGTAAAACTTAGACTTGTGGAGGTTCTAAGATGGGGTGTACGGTAGAAGAATTTTCTGGTGCCAGATGGAGGTCTTGGGTCTAAAACTGGCTTGGCTTACTCGTATAGCGAAGAATATCTTCTTTTCCGTGGAAATTGTGTTTTGTACATACGTCGTTGAGTTCGTAAATCTAGAAACTTGTCACGGATTTTATGTCGTTTTTCAGTTCTCTTGTTTCTTGAAATATTTGTTACTACTAATTTAATCATGCCTCAAATTATTCCATCTATCGCTCCAGTGGAGCGATTGTTTTAACTATTTGCCATCTGTGTTTTTATGTGTATGTTTATGACCTCCACCTGATGGTTTGATCATCGTGTACTCAAAATTGTAATAAATCGATAGAGTTTAGATATATTTGTTTTCTCTAATGGATATTACACTTTTTAGAGCTTTATGTATGCAATCTCACTACTATACTGGCTAAAGCGTGTACTTATATTTAATGTGAACCTATAATCGAACTCCTATAATTTTTATTTTTAATTTGTTTTTTTAAATTAATGTTTTAGTAATCCTCTTACTCTTATTTGTTTTTTTTATTTAGTATTTTGTAGTCCGCTGCAGTCTTAGTAACACAGCCGTAGACATCAGAATTCAGTTTATTAATCACTTTCCTTTCCTTTAGGTTGTAACTACAAGTGGTCCTCGAAAACCCCAGCGACAGACATCGAACGCCTTTTCTACACTCTCTAATGAAGTGATCATGGATCATCCACTCTCATCTAATGGCTTCACCACCGGATATGGTTCAAATAATCGAGGACAGAGTCCCATCTCGAACATCACGAATTCCGTTTCAACACCGAATACAACTCACAAACTCTGCCTGGAAACTTCATTCACTAACTTGCAGAGTCCCATCGATATGCATCCATCACTACCATTGTCCTGCGGTCCGGGTTCCAGTAAGGCGTCATCAATTGCGGGCAGTCTGTTTGGCCGCAGTCAGATGAGCTCTTCGATGCAGCAGTACGACATATCAAGCATGTTGGACGAGAGCCAGGCAACGTATGCCACAAATACGACAAATGGTCGAAGTCCGTCAGTGCCTAGTGAAGCTACGACGGTTATTATGACAGATTGTCCACCGACAGATTGTGCCACTCTGCAGAAGCCAAAGGCAGTCGCCTTTGACATGGCTTTGAATTATTCAGCGATTACAAAGTCACCGTCCCCACAAATGCCACCGAGGAGTATACTCCATCGGCAACAGTCCGCTCGGGCGGGTAAAAAGCCGACAAGCCTGCCATTGGCTCCGCTAAGGCGAGCATCAGACTGTCCCAAGGCCGTGGATTTAATTCACGACGATTGGTTTGGTTTGGCTCCGCTAGCCAGTCCCGAGACGCTGTCGGAGATCTCGAGTATTTCGTCCCGCACAAGTGCCGCCATGTCGTTGGCAAACAGTATAGAGAGGTATCTGCAGAATATGAGCATCAGTGAGAATGGTAATCAGGAACTGATGGACGGGATCTTTGAGTCTCAACTGCATACGCCGAAAATTCTTCGTCGAGCGCCAAAGTTCACCGAGAATCTTTCGACCTGCGCCGAGGACACACGCTACGTGGACCAATACAAACGAATGGGTCAAGTATTTGTGACATTCCCACGGGTGACGCCAATGCGCAAGAACAGCCGTGATGACTCAAGCGATGAGAGTTTTGAATCCGCCGCCAGCAACTCCAAAACTCTGCCGAATAAGAAACGGAAAAACAGTTCCAAGTCTGCCGATCAAATCGGTGACGACGAGGAGTCTGTGAATACCCAAAAGCTCGGCAAGAAACTTACTTTCAGCGACAGTCAGATCCTCGACCGAGAATGTACAAGTTCCTGTCCCAGCTGTCCATGTAGAAATGGTTCCTCATTCGCCTGCTGCCATCGTACGGACCATAGTCAATGTCAAAACTTGACGGCTCCCCAATCACAGCTTAACGTCGGCTCTCTGGAAACCTACTATAGTGCTAATTCGTCCCTAGATCAATTCTCCACACCGCAAAGTCTTATCCGTCTGCAGCTGCCGCCGCCACAAGCATCACCATCAAATGGTCATATTGTGGTATCAACGGATCAGCGTCGTCCTGGTGTACTGGAGTCACATTTTCCTGTCTACGATTTAGTTGATATCACATCGGAGGAGGTTTCACTCCTGCCACAGACATCATCTCCTGTGCCACAGGTGACCAGTAACAACTTTATACATGCACAAGTACAAAAACGTTCCAGCTTACTCCGCAAACGGAATTCCGCTGAGGAACGGATGTTCTCACGGAATGAGTCACTCCCTCTGTTGGCCAATTTGTCGGAGAGAACATCATCTGCGTCACCATCACCAAGTTTTGTGAAGCGGAAAAGTTGCGTGTATCCGGCTAACAACAGTAAGTTTAGCGGGAGTAACAATGGATCACCGGGCAGTGTAAAAGCGTTCGTTTCGACGTCGAGTAAGAACGAAAGCAGTGTCTAAGTGTTCAGGCGAGTGAAGTGGGAGGACGACGCAGGGTGAAACTATAACTAATAGTGTTCGCTAGGAATGGACTGCTTAAATCTGCCGCGAGGACTTCTGGCATCATCCTTGTCTAGATGTAAATAAAAACGGTCATTCTAAAGCTCATTATGAGATTGTTGTTTACACTGACAGGGTAGGATGTTTGTAACTACGTTAGGAGAAAACTATCTTTTTTACAACTTTTTTTCTTTTACAACTTCAGCCCAATTACTTTACCAAGAACTACAATGAAAAACTTGACTTGACCAAGGGGACGACCTTAAGTAGACCCAAACTAGCCCATGAATGCAAATCAATATACATAGACTATTCTACAAGTTCTGAACCAACTGTAGCTAAGTCTGACTTCTTTGATAATTTGTGGCATGTCAAATCCTATAGTAATGGCCCTATGACCGATCCTTGTGGGACTCCCCCAGTGCTTTTATGTGTCAATATAATCGCCCCATCATGTGGGATGTTGCCTAATAGCTTTATTAGAGATGTTATCCAGTCCCGCCGCCTTACTGTCTTCATATGTACCTACTGGAGGCTCGCAAGAGTTCTTCTGCATGTAGGAGTGGTGAAAGTTGTTGATGGAGCTGTTCTCCTTGTGAGAATAGGCTCTTAGTGATGTATGACAGATAGGTTATTCCAGCTTTAAGCTTGATGTTTGCTATTACAATTTTGTACACATTTCTCCAGAGGTTCCAAACAACCTTTAAGAAGTTCATTATTAGAGCTTAGTCCTCTGGATCGCTGGCAAAGTCTACTCACTTCTATGCTTCAAGTTTTAGACCCAAAATTTCATAATTCCAACACTAAGCTGCATATTCTCCAGTTTTAGAAGATTTTCTAGATCTAAAGACGGCAGCGTTGGACATAAACATTTGGAGCCATAGGCTTCTATGGCTTTCTTCAGTAAACTCATTCAGGATTTTCCGAAAAGGAAGAAGGTTGATCCGCAAACGCAAGTGGAAGTGTTTGACTAGGTAACTCATTTCACATTCTCACCGCTCGTAGATGAACTCCTTAATCACCTCGAAGTTATAGCTGCCGACAGTCACGAGAGGACTAAATTCTCATACCCTTTTGTTCAATCTACCTTAATACCTGGGCGCATTTAGTAAAGATCGCGAGATGATGTCAATATCGCCTGTAAAACTCAGCCACTAGATAGACTGACAGGGAATTACAAGATAGAAGATATCATATTAAATGACCTCATCATCCTTCCGTTTGGAGTGCTGCTGAGGAAGCCGAAATCTCATGACAACGCGTCTTCTTGTCTAAATCCTTTTTTAACATCAAAGTCTTGATCATAACATCTCGCTGAGATCGTTATAGACCTTGATGAAGCAAGAATTCTCCATCGTCATTCTGCACAATCTGACGAGTTTGGCAGGGATGCCAAAACTAGATATGCTTTCATATGCGGCCATGATTTGGACTTTTTCGTTTTTTTTTCAGGATCTGCCGAAGTGTGAAGATTTGATCGCTTGTGGACTTTACTATTCTGAAACCACACTAATAGGGGCCAATGAAGTTTTTGACGAAGGGTTTCAGGCTTTCACACAGTATGACAGATAATATCTTATACGCGATGTTGAGGAGACTGATGCCTCTTTAGTTGGCGCAATTGAGCAGCTGCTTTGAATAGCTCGGCTAGTAAGCCGTTAGGCCCAGCAGCCTTGTTGGACTTCAGTTTGGATATTCCTATCCTCATTTCATTTTGGTCAGATCGACGGAAGTTTTGGCTATCAGCGTCTATGTTGAATGGTTCATTCTGACGGTCAGCGAGATGTTGGTCTTCGTCGCCGCTATACAGATTTTTCGATATTCTCAGCACTGACTGTGCCTCTACTACGATGTTTTCTTCTTCATCTCTTCAGGTTTCTGTACAGGTCTTGGCCTGACACGTTCTTTTTACTTGTTGGTAAGACTTCCGTACATTGCTCCTGGAGTATAATCTCTTAATATCTTCGATAGCGCGTTTTCCATGCTCTTTTTTCTTCTTTCGGAGAAGCCTAGGTTTTTCCTGGCTCTTTTGCTTATAGAGCTCGGGAGCCGCTTTCGTCCTTCTTTGCAGCGCCACTTTATATGTTTCTTGTTTAGCTGTATTTGTTTGTCGGCATTCGTCGTCAAACCACGGGTTTCTTAGAGGAAGAGCAACTTAATAAACTATATTGCCTGGTCTGCGTAGATATTACCGAGGCGATGAATGTTAAGGCAGTGCTTAGCCTTACACCGCTGCATCTAGGGGTGCAGAAAGAAGCTGTGCTTACTGTTCTTAAGCTGGCTCAGATTGACTTACATAGGCCATCTGAACGCTGCATACCGGTCCCAGGTATGGGACTAAGACAAGCGAAAAGTTCATCAACCCCAACCGATATAAGGCGAAGACTTACTCGATCTCAACAAAAACGACCTAAGAACTTTACTAAGATACCGTCTTCACAAAATAAAATTGTCAAATATTGATACATATGTACATACATATATGCCGGCTCTGTGAAGAACAAAAAGAATCGATGGAACACATCCTTTTCTTATGTCCAGTAGACGTAAGAAAGAAATTACTCCACTTGGACTGAGACTCTGTCAGTCCAGAATAAATTCAGAATCTGTAACCTAAAGTTATACTGAGGTTCATAACCTCAATTTAACTTCTGGTCAACTCATATAGGCCAGTGCAAAAGATCTTGTAGGTCGCGGTGCGCGTTAAGGACCCTTGTATAGTATAAGTAAGATTACATTTTCAAATGGTGTTTCCAGTCCCTGTTCAGTTTGATATTTGCCATCGTTTTGTGTTCTTTTAGGGGAAGTTGTTTGATGACTATAGTTTTTGCCGGCAGGTAGTGCGATGAGCTTAATAATATGTTTATTGAAAACCAACTCGATCTCTGAATCACAATAGCCCACAAAATCTACTAATAGAAGCGCATAACTCTAATGAGCTCTCTAAACTATGTAAGTAAAACTCATAATTTCATAATTACAGCAAAACACAAAAGAAACACAATTTTTATACGAAAAAAATACTCCGACCAATACAAAAGCATCAGCAAAATGCTTTTACATTTTATTTTTAAATAAAAAAATCAATAAATTGTGTAGTTTCACCTGAACAAATTAAATTAATAATTAAAAAAAAAATGTTTTGTGCCAAAAAGAAAAAACCAATAAAATTAAGACTAGTAAAATTTTATTAAATAAAAGAAAATAATAATAATTTCACATGTCAATTCGTATAAGTCACGTAGACGTCTGAATATTAACAAAACAAAAAACAAAAAATAAAGTTAAATCACACAAAAACAAAAACATACATACTTAGTTTAGACTTTAGTCTAATGTCTAAGTAGCTACTAATTAGTTAGTAAATTATAGTACATAGATGTAGTTTTTTTTTTATTAATCTAAAGAAAAAAATAAAACAAACTGCATACATATTTATAAATAAATTTTCAAAATTAAACCCTGTTGAAAACAATAATTTAAAAATGAAATGTATTCTTTTTTTTTTTTATTACATGGAGATTACTAGTTATTTAATTGATTAGTTTATTTAAAATTAAGTATTTATCAGTAGTTATTATATATACTTGTACCTATATACTATAAATATATATATATATAAAATAGATTATTTATATTTATTGTAGAGATCTCTATATAAGTAGTTTTCCATTAAACAGAAGAAGAAGAAAAAAAAAACAAACAATAAAACAAAATTAAGATTTAATGCAATTGTATATGAAAACAAAAAGTTAATGAATGAATATAAATGGAAATGAATTTGTTAAAATGAATAAATTAAAGAAAAGAGAATTATTAATAGTTGGTGAGTAGCTTTTTTTTATATAATTTGCTTGCACTCAAGGGGTTATGATTAACAACCTTAAAATGTTAAGACACAGCGCGAGTGGAACTTGTCTTTTTTTTAATGTCCTTCATCACTTAGGACTAAACTCCTTTAAAGTTATAAAGTGTAAGGAAAGAGTATAGACAAATTAAAATTGGCAGGAAAAAGAACGATCTTCTGAACTTCACTGTGCGACCGAAAATAGGTTTGTAAAGATAAGAGTGTGCGGAAGAGGCCGCTGGTGTAGTACGATTAAACAGACGGACAGGCGGGCCGCAACTATAAATTTCATCCGAACGTCTGGATATCTGACGCTAGATTCGATCTAATAACAACGAAAACTTTCGCCCAAATATGTATGTGAGTTGTATTCGAGTTTCGGACCAAGCATTGACAAGCCATTAGATTTTTCAATATATTGTCCCGCTTCAGAGCGAGGAGACAGCACTGGGTTTTTGGTAATTGAACTCAACTTTTTTTTTTGCACCCCAATTGATGATTGCATCAAAATCGGAGTTGAGCTTGGTTGCGCACTCCAAGCCGGTTGAGATCCAGTTCTACTTATGCGTGCCACTTAAGGCGAGGTTTTCCGTTACTGCGTTGTCCCTCCGGATTGGATTCGAAGACTCTACGGGCCGAAGCATTTGTGTACATCCGCTCTACATGTCCTAGTAATTTTAAACGATTGATGCTCAATTTTTTCACCATTGAATCTCCTCCTCCAAAGCCCGTCAACACAAACGACCGAAAATTTTACGAAGAATCTCTTGAAGCGACCGAAGAATTCTTCTCCGCCTTAGATAGAGTCCCAGCTTTAGTCCCATAAAACAGGACTGGAATGATCAGGGTCTTATACAGAATCTCCTCAGTTGTTCGGGATAGAGCCTTACTACTCAATTGCCTTCTCAGCCCAAAGAAACAGCGATTGGCAGGAGTTATTCTTCTTTTTATTTCTGCTGATGTGTTGTTTTCAGAAATGATAACAAAGCCAAGATAGATAAAGTCCCTTAATACCTCAAAGTTATAGCTGTCGATTCCGACGTTCTGTCCAATTCCTCGAAGTTGTGTGTTGACAGCATATACTTGGTTTTTCCTCGTTTACCACTAAACCCATCTGATGGCTTATTGGCAGCATTGCCACTGGTCTTCGGAACTTGGTGCTGGCGGCATAGCAAACGTTTAGAGATTTCGCGATACGCGTTCAGCGAAGGTTCTATTTTTGACCGTTTCATGATCAGAAGACCGCCATGTCCCCTTGTGAATATTGAGATGAGGAAACCGTGTGCTTGCCAGAAGTGGTGTCGTGTAGGCTGTGCTTACCAACTGTCCTACCAAAGACGTCCTCCTTTCCTATCTTGGCCTTAAAATCGTCTAACACGATTTTGACGTTATACATAGAACATTGCTCATACGTCTTGTCGAGGAGCTCATAGAAACATCCTTTGGTAGCGCCGTCCTTGTCCTCTGTGGGGGCATGAGCGCCTATTAGGCTTACATTACCGAATTTTGCCGTGATGCAGATTGTCATAAGACTTTCGCTCGTGTGGAAAACTCAAGACTTCTTGTCTAAGTCTGCCGCGTACTAAGCTAACTAAGAAGCGCTGCTTCTGTTCTCTATAGCAATCACCGTAGTGTCACAATTTGTATCCTCTTTGCCCGCCCATCCCATCGCAATACCTGGATGTCGGTGATGTCTGCATTGTAGCAGTCCAGGGCCTCTGCTAATTGTTCGGCTGTACGCGGTCTGTTAAACGTACGAACATTCCACGTGCAGATCCAAGGTCGTTGTCCTTGTTTCGTTTGCTGGGGTCGTCAACAGTAGGATCATCCTTATCCGAGGCTATTGGTTGTTTCGTAACTCTTGTTTTTTTTTTTACTTGGTAGGGAAGTTACCCCGACGCACAACCCCCAACTTGAAGAACCAGTTCCCTTCGTTACCCCTAGACCAAGGTGCCGGATTTTCTGGAGTCAGTAAGCCGCTTCGGGGATATGAAACCTACGGTTGACCCATTATAGATTCATCCGCCATCAACTTTTTTCCAACACCCTGGCTCAGTATTGGAGTTCCCTATAGACCTGCGATTCAAATATGTCGAAGCAGCTCATATGGGCATAACACTAACAGTTCGACCTGCTTGGAACTGGTAGACGCCACCGTTAATTCCACTACGTCCACTACGAATTCGTCCACTACGCCCTGGATCTAGAGGAAGTGCTTTAGTAAGAATGCACACCTCCCACTTGTCGAATTTACAACCCTTTCAAAGTTCTTGAATCCCTTTCTGAGTCTTCGCCACTATGTACGATTTCGAAATACATATATCGGAACTCCGTCCAACTTCTTTCTAGCTACTGTGACATCTTTTTGGTTGTTCTGCGCCATATGTTAGTCAGTCGACCAGCGGTTCTTCCGTCCTGAGTTAGCGATACGTTGATCCGTTCTCTCCTGGAGCTACGTGTTGAAAACGCAATTAGGCCAGAAGATCCACAAGACGTTTCGTAGACACCTAATATAGCTTTCTTATGACGCAAGGCATGGCACCAGTATTCTGGATGTTGCAAGCAGATGGCATCGATTCACTAGCTTGTTGAAGCCAAGGAGTAAAGGCGGATATCACAAGCATCATAACAAAAAGGAATTACTATAAGAAGGTACCACCTCGAAAGACTGTTGGAATGGTTCTATCCCGAATCTTTCAACGACTTCTATTGCTATGCCGCTAACATCAAGTACCATCAGACACCAGACGACCACCAAGATACCCCCTAGTTTGACAAATCATTTTGTGCCTTGTGCCTTGTGAGAAGGGCGTGAATGGTTGTGATTTCAAGCCAAAAAAGTCCACAACCGACCATATTTTCACACTTCCGTTAACATTAAAGAAACTTGTTAGCCTAGACCTACGTAACTCGTAGATAGTTTGAATCTCGCGAGGATCTGTTTATATCTGCTCTGAACGTTTCTTCTTTGAACAGAAGCCTTTTTTTTACTCGACACCATAAAACTAGTTCCAATTAACCGGAACATTCAATTAACTGTTCTAATTGGACTAATTCTAAAACAAGTAAAAATCCAAATATTTATAACGGATTTGAAAATTTTTGAAAAAAAAAATCTCTAGCTATCTTACCGCCACCTACCTTTAAATAGCATTGTTAGAAATCGTTGTCTGGGACTGTGTTAAGTAACAGCTGATTAGCTGTCAACTCAATTGACAGTCTGCTTTTGTTATTCGTGCTAGTATGCCTCCATGTGTTTAATTTCCTTGTAATGTGGCTGTGAATTCATCCCTGTGGCTGTTACTAGTGTTTTATATTTTCTAATTAATTTACAATTACACCCTATACTCGAAACAATGCTGTTGTCAACGAAA
Source organism: Xylota sylvarum (assembly GCA_905220385.1). Taxonomy (NCBI): domain Eukaryota; kingdom Metazoa; phylum Arthropoda; class Insecta; order Diptera; family Syrphidae; genus Xylota; species Xylota sylvarum. The sequence goes on from LR999957.1 coordinate 127,985,250, forward strand.
ATATCGCGTTTAGCGATGAGATTCGCCTCCAATTACTCTGCTGATATAATCATGAGTTCAGAAAATCGCGCTAGATGTCTCAAGTGTCTGCAAAAACTGCCACCTATGGGTATTCGTTTAAGTAAATCGAAATCTGAAAAGAAATTCGCTTCCGTTTTGATTGCCATTTGTATTGATTCCGCTGGAGAAACATCGATTTTGTATACCCGCCGGTCGGGTTTGTTGAGTCGTCATGTCCGGCAAATTTCATTCCCAGGTAAGGTTGGCAGTTAGCAATTCAAATTTATATTGAAACTCTCTTGTTTAGGTGGAATGAAAGATCCAGAGGACGCCAGTTTCGAGGATTGCGCACTGAGAGAAACAGAAGAGGAAATTGGTTTGCCCAGGTCGCGTGTAGAAATCTGGGGCAGTGGACCACTTATATCACCGCCGCATACAGCAGCTATAATGCCGGTGTATGCAATTGTGAGGGATCTAAAGTTGGACGAGCTAGTGTTAAATGAGAAGGAGGTAGATGAAGCGTTTACAGTCCCAATTTCGCATTTAGCCGCCCCGGATTCCTTCCGGCACACGCAATTCAAGGATGGCTACAGTGGACCAGTATTTATGGTGGACAACCATAGAATTTGGGGTATCACAGGGTATATTACTAACAATTTTTTGAACTGCCTACTGCCAGAGGAGGAGAGCAGCAATAGACCGAAAGTGGAGTTCATAAGGCCTTTCAAGACAAAATAGATAAATAAAGTGTGGCGTAGCCTGGTTTTTGTATTGATCAATGAATTATTTTCCTTGGGAAGTTTTCACCTCAGTTTGATCGCACAAATGGAAATGGATGCTAATTAGCTTGGTGTGCGTTCTTGCAACTGTGCTTGGGTATGGGGTAGGGGTAGATGTTTAAGATGGAATGTAACGTTATCTACCTAAGTTAGTAAATAAATTTCTCCTATGTAAGGAAGAACACCAGTACGATTACTTTAGTAATAGTTACAGAGACCAGCTGACACATTAAACTCTCCACTGCTAATGCTCCAGAGTATTCAATAGAACGAACCGTAGATGATGGATTTGAGACGTAACTCGTGGCAGTGTGGGTTGAGAATTTATGGAGATTAGACTCAGGCATAGGTTAGCATCGCATATTATCAGATCCTTATTTGTCATCTTAGTAACGACAACTCTGGTGAAGCCTTTGACGCCAATGCTCCTATATATTTAGCAGCCATTTGTGGATTTCGGTGGCTGAAGTATTATAATTCCTAGGGAATGCTGGAAATGAAAACAAAATGAGAATCAATTTTCGTCATTTCCAATTAGGCATTCGTTACAAGCGCACACAGAGGTGTTCTTCAAGATATCCAAGCTGTTCTCTTGATCGAAACTTACATTCTAAACCACTATTCTGAAACAAGGATTCTGTTACACCATATGATGAACCTCTTATTTTCTGGACGGTATTGTTTGAGAGGAATTTCGATGTTGCATTATTTATGCAATCATTTAAAGTATTTTGACGCGAACAGGTAAACTGTAACGATGGTAAGCATAGATGAAAGATGATTCCTTTTCGTCTTTTTTGGTCAAATATGGTTGACATTTTGGGACGTGACGGCGGCAATGGTAAGCAATGTTGGCTTATCTATCTGCAACAAGCTGGTTACGGTCTTTCACCTGATGGGACTGGTGAGTGTGCGGCGGTCTACCGACTGGGAGTTCAAGGTTCGATTCCTAGAGAACACCAACTACGGATTGTACCATCCGTTTACGGTCTAGAAATCTCGTTGGCACTGTTAATAGATCGTTGGCCAACGAAGAATTTAATATGACCGCTTTCCTGAGTAAAGTTAGGTGGTTATAGAATTTTTCTCTATCAAGGGGTAACTGGAAAATATTGTTGGTTGAGGTGCACCTTAGAAATAAGATAGCTTTCCTAGGTGTAGAAGGGGCTTGCAACAACTTCAAACCAGAGGTTATAATAGCAACATTTTACAAACTTCACTGTTATGCTAAGTCACTTGAACAACTAGATTATGCTAGGCAGGCTGATTAATCAAGAATGAGGATTTTGCAAGTCGAGAAGATAAGTACAATACGATACATCATAGGAAGGGGTATTATTACCAACCAGTTATGGCTTTTTACCGCCAACGACATACTCAGGACTACTTACGCCCTTTCCCAAGTTATAATAAGAAGTAGTATACTACATACAACATACAGTGGGAGCAAATTAAAGTCTGCTACTTATAACCGGAGCACATAATATTGGCGAGACAAGGAATCCCTTTTCTTGAATTGTCGCAAGTTCATGGATGAAAATGCAGGGGAATCATTCTACCATCGACTAAAAGACTAGTCCTTATTAAACCCTGGTATCATCTGAACCCTTAATGATAGTCTAGTGCTCTTACTGAATCAGAGTTGGATTAGAGGATGCTGCAAATGACACAGTTAAGTAAGCTTAATAATAAAGACACCCATCCTATTGTGCCCGAACTGTGGCACCATCGTAAGTAGGTACATACACATACATACACAAATACAACAACAAATCTTACAATTAAAATGATTAAAAAATGCCAGATAAATACCGGCTAGAATTATCGATAAAATAAATTGTAAAAATTCGGCGATAAGTTTTGCATTGAACTAATCTTTAGCTAATCATCATCAATCGGAAGTTTTTTGTTTTCAGCTCTCTTGTTGTTGATCAAAATATTGGTGCAAATTAATTTGCTAAAATATAGGCCATTGTCAATAGATGCATCATCGTAATTAATTTTAAACTTAGCACATTCAGATTGCTGATTGATGTGTACATCAGCTTATGACTCCATGAAATGGTCTAGAAGTTATTATCAGATGAATAAAACTGTTGTTATTATGTAATACCTACTTGTCCGAATTTTTTAGCAGTAGTAGATGGAAAATTAGACATTTTCTTTTTTGATCCTAAAACCAGTAGCTTTGAGATTGATTTCAAATTTAGTCAGTCAAAGACGACGAATCGCTAACCACAGGACTTAACCAAATATCGATCGTTTTACAAACATGTTTTCAGACATTTGAGCACTACATCCGAGAGAATTTGAGCCACCGGCTATACTGAGAGCATAGGCATCTATGGACAGACGGAATACCGGACGTAATCCTCAAGAACTAACCATGAGAATTAACACCTTTTCTTTTAAAAACTTTCCTCGTGCTGAAAAACCCACCGTTTCCCACCGACACTAGAGAAACAAAATGCCACAAAAAACAGGATAACATCTCAAAAAATTAAAATCTTTAACGCCTTACTTAAATCGATCGAATCAAACTAGTTCAAATCAGTTCGATATCCATGGCCACGGAAATACATAATTGTATAAGCTATTGAATTTTATTTCTTTCTTCATTTGTACACATCCCGTTTGTAAACAACCCCGCATAAACAATGGCATTAAAGCCACTTCTTCCTTATCTGTGTATGGTCAATCAATAAACCACATGAAGTGCCAAAAGACAATTTTTCCAAGAAATTACTCATATCCGCTGCTTATCTTGTAGTAACTTCCAAACAAAACACTTTACTTCTGGTATCTGCCGGTAGCCGATCTATATAAATAACCTCCGCATCGTACACCTTTAATCATATTCCAATCATAGCTGAAGCCAGTCAGTCAATTAACTAAATAAAAACAAAAATGTTGCGATCAATTGTGTTTAGTATCTTCCTAATAACCGTTGCTACCGCTGCTGTAGTACCGGAAGTTTCAAATGTTCCAAACGATCTTGCCGTACAAGTTGTTGTCGTTGATGATGTCGCCAAGCTGAAGGATCTCAAGCAAGGATTTGAGTTGATTCCACTCAATGGTATCCAGGAAAAATCTCAAATTCGTTATACTTTGGGAAATCGTGTTTCAAGTAAGAAACCGAATAGATGGCGTTGTAACAAAATTTGTTAAATCCTAATTTTGTTCTTTCAGATGATCGTCTAGTCTCACAACTTTCTGACTACTATCAATGGGCTGTGCCACAAAATGTTCAGCTAAGGATTCAGTATCCAGCTAGTGGAACAGGAGCTATTATTACCTTCGTGGACATTCTCGTCGATCAAAGTTCAAGCAGTGGACAAGCTTATGTGGTATCCGGAGGTATTGGACAACGATATATTGTGATTATTGTGGAGGCTTACAATACCTATTGGTTCAACTACGTTGCAAGGATTTACGGCGTTTAAACTGAAACCACAATGACGTGCTGTCCTAAAATAATCAAAAACTTCAAAATTGTATACTTAATTTAAAAAAAAAAAAAAACCTTACAAAGTCTCTGTAATATTTTAATTGAATAAAAATATCGATCTTAAGTCTTTGCTTTGATTAACTGTTTAGATGCACTTAGATTTAAATAGGAGCAATGTGAAACAAAAGGTGTCTAAGTATTTCTCAGAAGAAACAGCAAAAATAGCCGGATTACTTTCCAGTTCTTAGCTGCAGTCCTCTGCTTGTACGTCCATGCAGCACCAATAGTAATCTTTCAAGAAAAGGCCGCTCCGTTAGATTGCCTATTAAAAAAATGGTGTCCTGTGAACCAGAGACCAAGCGCTCTGGCATCCGCGATAGCTTGATCCTTAAAACGGAGGTTCGGTCTTCCTTGTCGTCTCGAACCTGGGGGCTGTGATTCGAAGTTCCTCTTTGCTGGAGCATTATTGTCCATTCGCTCGATGTGGCCGAGCCAGTGTAGTCGACGTGTTTTGGCTTTTTGGACTACATCCACATCTTGGTACAGCTCATAGAGTTCGCGGTTATATCTTCTCCTCCATTCGCCCTCCTCGTATACGGGACGAAGAATTTTTCTTTCGAAAGTGTTCAATATCTGCTCTGCTTTCCTGCTTATCGTCCAACACTCGGCTCCATACAACAGAACTGGCAGGATCAAAGTTTTGTAGAGCAAACATTTCGTCTTCCGAGTTAGGAGTTTTGACCCCATTTGTTTCGCCAAACCGAAGTAGCAGCGGTTTCCTAGGGTAAGTCTTCGTCGAATCTTCACTAAGTTGTCATTCGTGGAGTTGATATTTACTCCGAGGTAGGTAAACTCCTTAACCACTTCGAAGTTACTGTTGCCAACAGTGACGTTATGTCCTAGGCGGTGGACAGATGCTTCTTTGTTTGTTGACAACATGTACTTGGTTTTGTCCTCATTCACTTCAAGTCCAACTCGTTTCGCCTGTTCTTCAATTGCCCTTAACACGGAGCGCTGGGAGCGACCAATGATGTCGATTTCGTCTGCGTATCCCAGCAACTGGACAGATTTGTTGAAGATAGTGCCTTCTGTGTTCACACCTGCCCTGCGCACTATCTGTTCCAGCACAAGATTGAAAAAGTCACATGATAGCGCATCCCCTTGCCGAAATCCAGTGCATGTTTGGAATAGTTCAGAGGAACTGTTGCCGAATTGCACGTTGCACCGCGTGTTATCATGGATCGATCAGTTTAGCCGGGATCCCGAATTCGGCCATCGCCTTGTAGAGCTCAAGACGATGAATGCTATCATATGCGGCTTTAAAGTCGATGAAGAGATGGTGAGTCTCGACTTGAAATTCGTTGGTCTTTTCCAGAATTCGCCTTAGTGTGAAAATTTGGTCGATCGTCAATCTGCCGGGCCGGAAGCCACACTGGTACGTGCCGATTAGTGTGCTGCAGAAAGGCTTCAAACGTTCACACAGTACGTTGGATAGGATCCAAATCCCTACATTTTTTCCTAACAAAGAGCTTACCAATGTCAAAAGAACCACTTGTGTTCAAATGTTGGCTATTGAAATTCGAAGGCCGATTACGAATATTGGTCAAGTAATACAAGTTTAATCTTGATGGGCAATTAATGAATAGATAGTACTTCAAGTGATAAGAATACACTGATGTCAAAGATTTTTCGGACGGTATAGGTATACATATTTTAACTCTTACAAAATTTTTTTCTACTAATGACCATCCTCCTTGTCATGTTGCTAGATATAAAGTAGGACCAATGATTCTATGAACTTTGTAGAGTGTCCAATATTTTGAATATCTAAGTTCTGAGATTTCATTAACTTAAGGAAGTAAACTCTTGAGAGCGAACTTGTCTCAACGACTTAACTTGCTCCAATACCCACCGAGTAGTTAGTGACTATTTCTAAACCACCTCTAAAGTAATTAACTTACTCTTAAACCTTATGAACCGACACCATAGGACTTTTAGTATCAACCATTCCCCAATTAGAATAGTAAGACCGGTTGAGTATAGAAGAAATAATTTTCTCCCAAAGTGGAACAAACATCTATTCAATCTTCAATTCTTGCTGAATTTTCAAGAACGCCAAGACCTGGTTGGAATAATGTCAATCTGTTTAAGCGATCAGAAACTCTGCCAGGCTAAATGTGATTCTGTCCAATGAACTCTCTAGCTTCTTGTTTATTAAAAGACCTGTTGAAGCATGGGTAGAGTCCACTGGAGAATCCTTGGATCGTTCTACAACTTTGAATCCAATCCAGGAGAGTCAATTCTTTGAAACTGGTTGCTGACTTTAAAATAGTTTCTCGTTTTTAAGTTTCCGTTTCATGTTATCGAAAGCAATGAAATTTTCCTTTTCTTGATGCTGAACCCTTCTGTTAGTTAGCCCCCAGTAACTTAAAGCTGCCAGTTCCAAGGGCACCCTTATGAACGAAATTCATCTGAGTGTCTTTGTTAAGCAAACAATTTCATTAAAAGAACGACAAAGAAGACGGTAGGAATTTAAAACTTCTGAATGTCTTGCTCATTAGCCGCATAGACAAATAATGATTCTACTAACTTCTAGGTGAATCCTCTGTCATTGATAGTTGCATACTAGATCGTATCTCCTTGCACGAAATAAGCAATTAGTCAACTTTGCTCCACTGTCAAATCAAATATTTTAAGGTTCCAAGGAATAATACAAAATACATCCAGGTTACAGTGTAAGACAGGTCTGTCTTGACCTTTTCATTTTCGCTTGAAACACATATGTACGTCTGCCTTACGAGTAATGAAATTGTATGTCATCTTAGTTTGAAGCCATCCGTGACAAATCCCAGATTCTGTCGGAGTTAGCCCTAAGCGCAAGGAAAGCCGAGCTTGAATTTGCGCAACAATAAAACTAGAGGCGTGGAATAATTTTAATGGAAGGTGATCAAAAGTTGAGGCAACGTTTCAGAATACCCTGCTTATAGAAAAACCTAGAAAATGTCCTCTATTCTCGAGTAAAAATTCCTATGAGTTAACCAATGCAAACTATATTCTTATTTTTAAAAATTATTAATACAAGACACTATATTCCGTAAATAGCTCCCCTATAACCGAAATACAAAGTGTTCTTCGCCTCTAAAAGTATTGTAATCGAACGTTGTCCTATCCCACCGGCTATTACTTTGGCTTGACCAAGTTTCGAACTTTGTTTGACGAAAAACTCTGCACAAGTAACCTTAGCCCCTTGTCCACTCGATGGGTATTTTAAGGTCAATGTCACATTTACAGGCGTACTCCATTTGCCACCGTCTACACCGTGCGAGACTATGCGGTCATCTGAAAGTTACAGGTTTGAAAATCATTTCTCATTTAAAAATAATCTTACTTACTTGGAGCACGCTTTCCGATAGTGTATTTTATTGGGTCTTCATTCTGCACACTGGGTACCACAGTCAACTGGCTGGATAAGAAAAGATTCTTTACTTCGGGTATGAGCTTAATTTCGAGTTCGGATGGATCTCTAAATGCATTCTGCCACGGAAGTTGGAAGTCTTCAGGATTATATTCAAAGGTCTCATCCGACTCAAACTCATTTCGTACAGTTGGGATTGATGCCACAGCGCTAAGGAGCACGACTATAACACAGAAAATAATTGAACGTGACATATTGCCAGATGAATTGTAAGCGACTGCCTTAGCTTGCGGCCGCGCAAAGGCTTTAATAATCCGCTAGTTCTGCTATGGTTGTGAATGTGCGATAAGAATTGTAAATAACTTCCAAGAATTGTTAAAAAATCCCTTAAACTTTTATTTTTTTTATGCATTCTTGTACGAATTTAGAAAGCGCACACTGCAAAAAATTCAAGATAAATCATAAATGGTGACACACACTTTCAGATACAGGCGAATTATGCAATCCCAGCATTGAATAGAAAATAATTGTTAACAGTGAACACACTCTGAGGATATGAGAAACGATAACAAAGTTAAACTAAGCTGATGTAAACCACCTAACACTTATCTTTAAAAATGAAAACAAAGAAATGTGTATTTAGACGCCAGCAGCAAGTATTCAGACAAGTTTTACCAGCGGTTTTCAGCGGGACATTCAGCATCTTATTGTGTTATTTTATAATACAAGTATTCGAGCACGAAAAATGGGCGACATGCGCATCTTTTTTGGTTGGCATGAGCCACACTAAGGGGTTCATTTCGCAGGCCTTTTACCCAGGCATACTTCTTAGTGGATTGCGCCAGTCCCAGATAAGTTTGGACTCTACCAAGCACGCTTTGAGGCTCATAAGCGCTGCTGGAGTGTCTGTAGTTGACTATATTTTAAAGACATCCTTTCATTAGAATCTGACCAAAACAGCTTAATAAATCAAATATTGTAACAGGGGTCTCCCTACGAGCCTACGAGTTTTAAAATATGTCAACTTTCCAAATCGGGCATAAATAATTATATTAAACCACTCGAAAGAAAGAGATAAGGAAATATACTCGTACAAGAGCGTGTGAGTACCGCGGGTTTTCGACATCTCCGACTCAATATGCTTATACCGAAGGGAAAAGTGTAGAAACAACACTCCACAATGTCATCAGTATCTAGATGCTTTCCTAGATATCGAGGGGGGCTTCAATAATGTCGAAACCGATGCAATAAAGAAAAGTTTTAGTAGACCTTAATGTGAACAACACCATTATCAACAAATCAGTTCAGCAAGTGGTGGTGAGCAAGTCACTTGTCTGCATCCAGAGGCACTCCTCAAGGTGGTGTATTATCATTCCTTCTCTGGATCCTCGTCCTAAAATTTAGCAGAGTTAAAGCAGTAGCATATGCAGATGACTTAGCACTGGCAATAGGAAATTTTCTGTCCACTCTTAGTGATCAAATAAAAAACTCCTTATCCATGGTTTCCGACTATGTCAAATACCTGGGAGTCATTAGATAGGAAACTAAACTGGAACCTCAACATAAAGGAAAGGGTAAGGAAAGCAATGATAGTATACCATGCCTTGGGCGCAAGCCCAAAAATCATCATGTGGTTTTACACGGCGATAGTAAGACCGATACTGACATATAGTAACTTGGTCTGGTGGCAAGCGACAAAAAAGGCACCAACCTAAAGACTACAATGGGGCTGGAAACAATACTCAACCTAAAACCCCTAGACCTATTTGTACAAGAATTCGCCGGAGGTAGTGCTATTCGGAAACTGGAAGCTTGAAACTGGTAGCTTAAAACCCAGTCTGATAGAGCACGCGCAGATTCTACAAAATATGCGGGTTATATTGTATGCACAGACTATTTACATAATCCCCCGCCTAAATTTTTCTGAAATACTCGGAATGTTCACTTCAATCAGACTCCCTGACTACAGCAGTGTTTTCCAAGCTGAGGTTGTGGCAGTGATAACAGCTGCTAATGAGGGCATTACCATACGTTGATATTACCTTCTTCATTGACAGCCAAGCGACAATAAAAGCAATTTCTGCTTCTTGAAATAAAATCGAAGCTTGTAAGTCGCTGTCGCGAAGAGGTACGGATTTTTGACGTGCAGCACAATGTAAGACTTTTCTGGGTTCCCGGACACAAAGGTGTGCCGGGAAATGAAAGAGCTGATGAACTGGCAAGAAAAGGTTCATAACTTGAACTAAACGAGGCAGATACTACAGTAAAAATACCACCCTGTACTCTTAGAGAAGCGATTGAGAACAAAACACTAGCAGCAGCAAATGAGAGATGGAGCAGGCTCGACTCCTGTTACAACTGGAAAAATGTGGCCAATCTACAACAAACAAAGCAGATCTTACAAATGAGTAAAAACAATCCTTGTCCTCTCTCGTGAGTATAATTACCGAACATAACATGCTGAAATATCACACAAAGAAGATGAGACTTGGCACGTCACATGTGGTGACGAGGATGTGCATGACGATACTCCACACTTCCTCTATCACTGACATTTATTCCAAAACTTAGAATAACTTTCCGACAAGTCTTTAAAAGATTTGCATAAATTCATAATCGCCTCGGGATGGCTTGAAGATCCATAGGTTTTTCATAGTTTCTATAGTATGGGAGGTATAACCCCTCGGGGCATCAAAATATATCTGCATTGAGCTAAATGTGACGGGTGCAAGTTTCTCTTGTGTTGTGTCTAAACTTCCAGGGTTTCTTACTATTTGAACAGAAAGGACTCTATATGGTCTAAATGAGCTGTTAATATGCAGCCAGCAAGTGCAAGCAATGCAAGCTAACCTAGGGTGTTGGCTTTATAGTTGAAAAGTTAAAAAGATTCAAATCAGAAAACTAGACCTTTACATGACATTTGTTTACTTACCTACTTATCATGGCACTGTCGGTCGGGGTAAACCAGAGCCTCAACCAATAAGCTTCTCCAATCAGTACGATGCATAGGCAGTTGCATTTGTCGAGTTGGTTGAGGTCACGCTCCACTTGCTCACTCCATTGGAGATGAGGTGGTCCTCTTCTGCATGGTCCCATAGGGGTGAACTCGAAGATTCTTCCTCCGCTCTGCGTGACATAGACATCATAATCGTTGCACATGGATTTTTTTTTGACTAAGTCAATGTCGCTGTACAGCTAATAAGGTTCGTCGTTAAATCTTCTCCTCCATGATCAGTAGACCATAAATAAACCGTAGAACTTCTCTCTCGAAAATTACGCTTTCATCCGCCTTTGATAAAGTTCATGTTCCTGCACCATACAGCGATATGGAGCTGATGAGGGTCTTGTATAGCGTGTCTTTGGTTCTTCTCGGTAGGGCCTTGTGCCTTGTGTAGTGGTATTGAAGGTCTCGGTGGTGTCTTTTCTGATTTTGATGGAGCAGAGAGCATTTTCCAAATGAGTTTTGCAGGACAAGCCTAGACATGGCACAAAACAGCTCATATCTATTGAAGACATCATATGCGGCCTTGAAACTGATAAATAGTTGATGGGTATCGATCTTGAACCCTTGGCTTTTCTACAGGATTTGGCGTAGAATGAAGATTTGGTCAATCATGGATTTTCCAGATAAGGTGGTCTGCTTTCTTATTGATCCGACATATGGTGCTAAAGTTTCATTTATTGGGCATGCATTCTTCGGAACATATTTTCCAGATAAGTTGGTGTATGCCCCCTGCTAACAGAGTTGGACAGGTACCTTGATATCATCATACTAATTAAAAGCCCAACAGAAAGAATCCGAAAATACCAGTAGAAATTGGTGTACATGACAGATCAGGCCTAAATCCTCATAATTGTAACATTGTTATGGACATTCGCATATGAATTCTATACAGATGGCATAGAGTTAATTGAAGATAATGCACAGGAGCTGAGCTAGAGTGTAAACTTGATGAGTGGCACGTCGCCCTAAGGAACAATGGACTTAGAATAAAAGTCTTAATTTTCCTTGGGTTACGCAACACACGGTGCTCTTAATGCGTTCCACATTGAAAAAGAAGTACAAGCAATGCCCGCACGTTTCAAATGGCTGGATTGTACAATAAGTTATGAACGTACACATATATTTCGGGTTCGTTAACACAAGTTAGTTTTAAGGCGCCATGGTTCAAATGTTTAGTGCTTTGGATTACAAAGCGAGGTTCGATCCCCAGATAACACCAAAAAGTTCTTTCACCGCTCGCGAGCGTGTGACAATCATCATGAAAAAGCTTCTCAAATAACAAATATCCGTTCGGACATGGCATTAAAGACTAGACCCCTTCTAATTCGTGTAAAGAATATAACGCACCCAACACGAATGGTTGTGAGAAGTTAGGCCCTGGGTCCCATGGATCTGAGATGTCAAATATTTGTATTTGTAAGTTGTTTTTTGACTGTCAACTCTGTCCATTTTATTTATTTTAGAATTTTTAAAACACTTTAGAATTTTTGATCTCGAGATTAACAATAAATAGAATCTTATTGTCGTCGTTCTGAACCGTATCCAGGGGAATACAGAGGTTCTACAATTTTTTGTAGCAAAAGAATGAGCTGTTTTTGACGGTCGGTTCAACATGGGACATTAAAATATGAAGTCTGATCTTCATAATTTCATATTTATTTACTGAAATTGTTTAAAAACTTGGACATAGATATGCTTGTTTTGCAACAGTCTCCAATTTAAGTTGAAATCTTCTATCAGACCGCGGCGCCATTGTGATTTTTAGCATTAGATCATCGTTTATGGTTTACCATATCAATGTGAATTTTTTCAACAATTTAAATCATATTTCCTATCAACACATACAAAATGTCTAGGGATTTTTTTTTTTTTTGGCTATTCTTAGAATCCATTCATATTACACTCTTATCACAAAAAAAACAAACGCTCATAAAATCACTGTCGTTCGTTAAGTGAACAGCTTATAATTTATTCGAAAACATGTCACGATTTATTGTATTCTGTGTTACAGTTGCGTTTCTAACTATTCTGATACCGAAGGATGTTGAGTCATTATTCATCTTCGATTTCAATACTGATTCGACTTCAGAGCAAAAAGATTTTCAATCGCACGATGCCAATGGTTGGAAAAGTATATTCGGAGTTGCGGATGCTCGTAAGGTAGAAAACACTTACAAAGTGGAGAACCTCGTCTTGTCCAGCCAATTGACTGTTGTACCCAGTGACAGTGTCCAGGTTGAAAGCTTCGTTCGTTACACTATTGGAAAACGTCTTCCAAGTAAGTAAGATTGTATACAATAACACATTGATTATAAAAATCCAAACTTTCAGAGGATCGTGTTGTTGCTCACGGTGAAGACTACGGTAAATGGAACATGCCAGTGAATATAACATTGACATTGAAATACCCATCAAGTGGACAAGGGGCGAAAATAACCTGTGCAGATTTTATTGTGAAAAGAAGTTCAAACATAAAGCGACTTCAAGTGATATCCGGTGGAATTGGACAGCGGTCAATTGGGATCATTTTGGTGGCCAATGACACTTTGCATTTTGCCTATAAAGGAGATATTTATGGAATTTAGAATTTTGTATTAAAAAGTGGTTTGCACAAACGTGTACTTTTATTGACGTTCAGTTTCAGTTGATATTCCGGTTCAGAAATAGGACATACCCTGGGTTTTTGTAGAAAATAGCACCAACATTTTTTTTTATAAAAAAATCCCATTTTTTGTTTGATTCCTGTAAGTCCTCATAGAGCATAGGACCTGTGTGGGTTGCTACAACGTGTCTCAGCTCTCTCGAATTCATTCCCAAACACCTTGCTTCCTCCTCAACTATCCAGCGCCAAGTTTGATAGGTCAGCCCACGCTATTTCACCATTAATTTTGACCTTATAGGAATTTGTACACCGCAAATCTGTTGGAATCCAGTATAATGCTATGAGCTTCCAAATTCAGCACACAGATGATCCTAGTCAGGCCACATTGCATGCCCTAATATTTTTGATATCTGCATGCATAGAACCGACACTTTGTTGGTTACGAAAGACCAAAAAAATGCTGTATAATGTGAAGGGTTAAAGTTGAGACAACGTTAATGCACTTAGGAAATGCAAGACTTAACTAATCAGCAACTATATGGTGGAAATAGCAGGTCTACAAAAGCCCAACAGAGCATACATACATAAATGTATCACGACGGTGAGAAGTGTCATGCTTTTGAAAATGGTAAGGGGACAAAAGTCTTTAAAAAGTAAAGTTAGATACACCAAGATTGTATAGTACTCTCAATACTTTTGTTCGCGGTAGTCCTCAGCTACCCCCTACCGACGAAGCTGAAGACTCTATCAAGGAGGAGTTTTATGACCTCCTGGACGGAGCCTACGGAGCCTGTCCAGAGTATGATGTCAAAATCATACTCGGGGACTTCAATGCCAAAATCGGTAAGGAAAACATCTTCGGCGGATTAGTTGGAAAGCACAGCCTCCACGACACGACAACAGACAACGGCTTCCGGCTAATCGATTTTGCAGCAGCTCGTAATACGGTGATAAGTAGCACTAGGTTTCCAAGACTACGAATCCACACAGCAACCTGGCGCTCTCCAGATGGTCGAACCGCCAACCAAATCGACCACGTGCTAATAGATGCGAGGCACGCATCCAACATTCTGAATGTGCAAACGTTCAGAGGGGCAAACGTCGACTCTGACCATTTTCTTGTTGCAGCTAAGTTCAGAGCTCGACTATCCAATGAGAAGAAGCTGCAGACCGCCCAGAAAAAGAAATTCAACGTTGGAAGCCTTAGCACGTCTGGAGTAGCCAGAGCCTACAGGGAGCGCCTGAGTGAGAGACTCTCCGCTGTGCATTCACCATCCACAAACGCCAACAATCTGTGGAACCAGTATCGCGACATCATCAAAGGGGTAGCAGAGACCACCATAGGCTACCAGCCACCACCCAAAAAGAGCCCTTGGTATGATGATGAATGCGTACGCCGGAAAAAGGTGACAGAAAATGCACACTTGCAAGTGCTGCAACGCAAAACAAGGGCAGCGAGAGAAGAGTATCGAACCAGAAGAAGGGAGGAGAAGAAGATACTGCGTAAGAAGAAAAGGGCCCACGCAGCCTCCCAGCTCAAGGATATCGAAGAGTCCCGCGATAGGAACAACATCCGGATGTTTTTCAGGAAAGCCAAGCAACTGGCAGCTGGCTTCAAGCCCGGAACGCAGGCTCTTCGAAACAGTGAAGGAAACCTAGTCACCGAAGCACAGGGAATAGTAGATGTATTTAAGCAGCATTTCCAGCAGCTACTTAATGGGCAGGTAGAGAGAGTGATAGGGCAAGAAGAGAACCCGCATCCAGTCAATGAAGAATCCATTCCCCCTCCTAGTTTTGAAGAGGTCGGCTCAGCTATCAAAAAGCTGAAGAACAACAAGGCCGCCGGCTCTGATGGTCTACCAGCAGAGCTTTTCAAACATGGTGGTGATGCTTTGGTGGGGTGCATGCACCAAGTCATCAACCAAGTGTGGGTGGATGAAGTCATGCCCGATGACTGGACTATCAGCTCTATATGCCCCATCTTCAAGAAAGGCGATCCTATGTCTTGTAAGAACTACCGAGGCATATCCCTGCTTAATGTCGCATATAAGATCCTATCCAACGTACTGTGTGAACGCCTGAAGCCTTTCTGCAGCACACTAATCGGCACGTACCAGTGTGGCTTCAGGCCCGGCAGATCGACGATCGACCAAATTTTCACATTAAGGCAAATCCTGGAAAAGACCAACGAATTTCAAGTCGAGACTCACCATCTCTTCATCGACTTTAAAGCCGCATATGATAGCATTCATCGTCTTGAGCTCTACAAGGCGATGGCCGAATTCGGGATCCCGGCTAAACTGATCCAGCTGTGCCGCGTGACGCTGGATAACACGCGGTGCAACGTGCAATTCGGCAACAGTTCCTCTGAACTATTCCAAACATGCACCGGATTTCGGTAAGGGGATGCGCTATCATGTGACTTCTGCAATCTTGTGCTGAAACAGATAGTGCGCAGGGCAGGTGTAAACACGGAAGGCACTATCTTCAACAAATCTGTCCAGTTGCTGGGATACGCAGACGACATCGACATCATCGGTCGCTCCCAGCGCGCCGTGTTAGAGGCTTTTACGGCAATTGAAGAAGAGGCGAAACGTGTTGGCCTTGAAGTGAATGAGGACAAAACCAAATACATGTTGTCAACAAACAAAGAAGCATCTGTCCACCGCATAGGACAAAACGTCACTGTTGGCAACAGTAACTTCGAAGTGGTTAAGGAGTTTACCTACCTCGGAGTAAATATCAACTCCACGAATGACAACTTAGTGGAGATTCGACGAAGACTTACCCTAGGAAACCGCTGCTACTTCGGTTTGGCGAAACAAATGGGGTCAAAACTCCTAACTCGAAAGACGAAATGTATGCTCTACAAAACTTTGATCCTGCCAGATCTGCTGTATGGAGCCGAGTGCTGGACGATAAGCAGGAAAGCAGAGCAAATACTGAACACTTTCGAAAGAAAAATTCTTCGTCGGATATTCGGTCCCGTATGCGAGGAGGGCGAATGGAGGAGAAGATATAACCGCGAACTCTATGAGCTGTACCAGGATGTGGATGTAGTCCAAAAAGCCAAAACACTTCGACTACACTGGCTCGGCCACATCGAGCGAATGGACAATAATGCTCCAGCAAAGAGGATCTTCGAATCACAGCTCCCAGGTTCGAGAAGACAAGGAAGACCGAACCTCCGTTTTAAGGATCAAGCTATCGCGGATGCCAGAGCGCTTGGTCTAGATAACTGGAAGCAGCGTGCCCGGGATCGAAGAGAGTGGAAGGCTGCTGTGTCTCAGGCAGAGACTCTTCACGGGTCGGGAGCCCGTTAAGTAAGTAAGTAAGTCCTCAGCTACATACTATATGTACTTCAGGCAGCATCGACTGTGGAATACTAGAAGTCAAAACTAATAAATCGAACCCATCTGCAAAAAACGCTAAGGTACAGTTTTAGGTCATTGCTTGAGTAATGGGGGTACATCACGGAAAGCTTCCAAGAATGCAATTTGACATAAATACAGAGAATTCGACGCGAGTTTATGGCCACCTATCATCTGTTTGGTAACTCTGTACACTACTCTGTTGTCACTTCTACTTGCTGCTTCGTCTGTTTATTAAGCCAGTGCGTTGATGGCATTTCTTTTGTCACGGCATACACTATGTATTCTCTCATCTTAATGCCATACAGCAACTCGAGCGCGCTCCTTCCATCATGTAAGGACCTACGCATTCCTTCATTCTCACCATATTCATATGTATGCTCTATACTCTTTTTAGGTAATGATTTAAGTCGACGATTACCCATCTTGTCGCGGTATGATGGCTTATTTAGATCCCAGGACGCTTAGAATCGATATCGGGGATGTATCACATTCCTACGGTACCGAAGTGACGACAAACGATTCTTAAGAGGAGGCTCGAAAACTGAAAAGTAATCACATCCTTCTTTCAATCCCCCTTCCTCGCTCTCTCCCACTGGGCTAGATCAAAGTGTCAACCGTACCGTGTCGAAGATCAACTTGACTGAGTGCCCAGGTATCTTAAACATAACTCAGTCATGAACAGTGTATCCAGAGAAACTGGCGCACTCTGAATCAGCCTACCTTATCTGCATAACACGGGGCTCTGTGCGGATGAAACACTCTTTCCCTAGCTAATCGTGGCACATGTCACAGAAGCAAAATATACAAAAAAATAAAAAAACCATATAAGCCCGAAAGACGCAGATCTCCAGACAAGGAGTCGTACGCCTCGAAGAAGACTAGGAATTCAAACAGCTCCAAAACTCGCTTAAAGCTTTAAGATTAAGTGCGGTCTTAAAGAAGTAGAGGTGAGGGTCTTTGCCTCAGACCGCAACAATGCTGTCGGTCCTTCCCTACCGTTGGTCCATCAAATTCTCAATACCAAACGGAATGTCCTGTACCACGAATCGCTCTTAATTTTATCGAACGAGCCAAAACCGAGGGCGTAGTCGGTGGAGTCCTCTTAGAAGACCTGGATATACATACATCTCTCCTTTAACCTTCCAAACTATTGCATCGTTTTTCAAACCGAAGTCACTGCCGTCATTGTCATTCATAAAGCAACTGACTGGCTGAAGGTTAATGCAGTATCAGCATCGGATATCGTCATATACATCGACAGTTAGGCAGCCGTCAAATAGTGAAAGTCTGCCACGTATCTCTTAACCTCACCCTTTTCTTTGTAACAGGTCACTATAACATACCAGGGAATGCGAACGGCGAACTGGGTAGACGAGGCTCCTCTGATTTAAATAGTATAAGGATCACTGACATCGAGGCGCCAATGTCTTACGTTAAATATTTTATCAACCACGACGCGGTAAGTGGGGCCAATCATCGATGGCATTAACTCGATAAATGCAATACCGCTACACTGCTCTGACTTTAAATATAACTAGGTCCATCGGACTCCTAAAACCGAAGGGAGGAACTCTCTGCAAGATAGTTAATAACCTCACTGGACATTATGCTATAGGAAGACATCCTCAAAGACTGAGCAACATCAGAAAGGCTACACTAAGTGAATACCTCTTAAATGATCTAAACAATCTCAGCAACGCCAACACGGCTAAGATTAGCTCCTTCATACAAAGGTGTAATTGGTTCCCAGAGTAAGAGGGTGATTCACCCAACTTACACATCTGCAGCACAATGGACCTTCTTCTGGTATAAATGCATCCTCACAGAGGGCCGGTTTCAACTAACCAACCTAAGTCGACTACATTGCCATGTTCATGTTCATGGGGGCAAGCACCACGCCACCACGTAAGGTCATACTTTTATCTCTCCGCAGCAGTGTGCCTAGTACAGAATTCAGTGGTACTCCTCACTGGTAATCTTTCTTTCCATATTCTATCACTAAACTCCAATAGTACAGAGTTCAAGATCATTCATTTCTAGTCCTTCAAACTAATATGTACATGTGCAAGTATGTATTCAGAAAACTATCTCGATTACCTACTGAATTTTAATTTGTAGCTTCCGATTGTTGCGACACATACATACATATACCTGCCAACTAAATCATCATTACTGATAACGTCACATCAATATTGAAGTTTATGACAGAACAGACAGTGTCAAGATTAATTTATCTTTCCTCGTTCAGTGAACGGAAACGCTGCATCAATTGAATTCGATTCTCCTTCTACATATCATCTTGGTATTCCAACGTGAGGTGTCAGTACCCACTCCAACGCTTAGCCGAAAGAAAACACAAGAGCTACATATGTATGCATTATTTACCCAGCAGTAAGCAGTAAAACCCGCTCCCACATGCAGAATAAGTATGTGTCACAGTTTGTTGAAGTTTTATCTTGAATTTAAAACCACCCAGTGCTACTGTTGATCCAACAAAATACTTTCTTAAATTGCAACGAAGGAGTTCTAAGGGATTTTTATCGACTACGAGTATTCTTAGAACTGACTAGTATACATATGTACATTAGACGCTTATCATGAATGAACCGCTCTGGTATGTCGGAGTTGCCGAATATAAAAAGGCGTTGCACAGTCGGACGCCTAATCAGTAGCTTGCAACTTATCCGCGATCATGTCACGTTTCGTTGTGTGTTATATTTTACTCGTACTTGTAGCCGTTGTGACATCTATCCCAGCGATACCGAATGATTTTGTGAAGACGCTTGTAATCGATGTGAATCCTGATGTACAGAGCACTCTCCAAGTGCAGGATCCATTTGGATGGAAAAACCTTTTCGGTTTGAGGGATACCGGTAACAAAAACGATTCATTAGATGTGACTGATCTCTTCACGGCCAGCCAATTGACTGTTGTTCCCACCACTCAGGTGGGAGATCTTCGACGTTATGTTATCGGAAAACGTGTCGCAAGTAAGTTGTTTTCTAATTGACAAATCAGTGATTGCCTCTAAAGGGATTACTTACAGATGATCGTCTAGTCGGTCATGGAGCAGACGGTAAACGTTGGACTACACCCCAGGATGTGACACTGGCCTTAAAGTATCCAACGACTGGACAAGGGGCGATCGTTACCTATGCAGAAATCGATGTTAATCAAAGTTCGGTTACTGGAAAAGCTTACGTAATAGCGGGAGGCGTTGGACAGCGTATAATTACGATTGTTGTGGAGGCTCATAGTACCTCGTGGTTCTATTATACTGCCAGTATTTATGGACTATAGAGTTTTATATTAAATTCATGATCACCACATAAAAGTTTTGTTGTTGTTTTTATTTTTATGTACAAAATGGATAAACAATACTTTAGAAGTAGTTTTATTGATCCTTGGTTCAGAAGAAGCTTTGTCTGAAGCGGGTATGTTACAGTGACCAGATACAGAGGATATTGAGTTTTTCCTTGGATTCTTTTACCAATTTGGAGTTGCTAGTCCTATTAACGCTGTTTGACTGTATCCTGTATCCTGTATCAAAGTGATACTCATTACGTAAATAGACGCTTTGATACCTTGCGTTTCCAGAAGCCTCTATTCTTGTGGTCCGTTCGTTGAAATAAACTAATGTCTTGAGTTAGAGAGCAGTCAATACAGTTGATCTTTCTAGTCCTATAGGGAGTTAGTTTAGAATCGTCTCCATGGTGTGCGGGTACTAGCAATTGTAAATCCAGTAGATTTGGTTCAGTTTCAAGCCTTAACAAAAGCCCTGCGGCATATTCGATATAACATTCTAACCTTTGTGGTTTTGTCTTCGAGTTGTCTTCTGCAAGTTAGTTTATTGTCCAGGACGAACCCAAATTATTTCATCTGGTTTCTTAGTTTCAGTTCTACGATCGAAAATCCTCTAACCTTTATCTCCTTGTGAAGAGTACCATATCGGTCCTTTTAGGGTTGACGTCAAATCCGGAGTTCCGGCTGAGCTCTCCTTAAGTATATTCATGTTTCCACTTAATTACGATCACCAGCATATGCTACACATTTCATTCCAGTGATTTTAGAAGTTCATGCACCTGCATTTTCCACAACAGGAAAGAAAGGTTGCTGAATACCTTTCGATAGATCTGAAAATTGGGCTTTTCTAACGACTATGCAGGAATTTGAAAGAAGTTAGGGTGGTGGAGGAGTCCTTAAGGGACTAGCCGAGGAAAAGAGGATCAAAAGTGGGACATCTATTTCGATTAGTCTACAGAGAGCAGGACAGTACTTACTCCGATGCAAAATGGACATACGCAGCAAAATTGGCAAAAGTCTTGAGTTTTAAAAACGTGAGTGAGCGTGTTAAACTGCACCAAGGACAATCAAGATATTATCAAAAAAGATATTTTCTATAAGCTGCTCGACAAAACCTATGACCAATCTCCTAAATATGACGAATGGTAAACATCTTTTTTGGGACAGTTGATAAGATTAGCCTACACAGCAACGGACTTAAGCTAACTGATTGACTTTGGGGCGGGGGCGATACTTCACTTTAGTAAGCATAAAGGGAACCAAAAGACGATCAACAAAATTCCACAGTACAATCGACGTAAGTCACATCTCCAGTATTCCGGTTGTCCAAACCTTCAGTGCATGCAACATCGACTCGGATCTCTATCTTCTTACATACAATACCATACATATTTTGAGTGACCTTTCTTGTCTCCAATTCCACCTAAATATCTCTTCCGACCTGAACACCAGGAAGGTTCGCGCCATAGTGCTTTATCGTTAAACAGTTAGATGGCAGTACTCTCTGAATTTTTTGATTAGTCATTATGGTTACGTTCTGTATTCTAGGTCTGTTTTACCGGTAAGGCTTAACATTTGGAACGGCAAATTGACAAGTGACATTTCATGTGTTATAACTCTCATTCCACTTTCCGTTTTCACTTTCGATAAATTATTATGGACTGTGGTTTTCAAAGTATCTTAGTCATAAAGTTAGCAAAAAAGACTTGTTGAAAGAATTTCGGCTCCACTAAAAACTTTAGACTTGTGGAAAGAAGAAAATTAAAAAACTCCACGCATATAACAATTGATCATATCCTTTGGTACCCTTAAATCGTAGATCACTTTACTGTTACTCACTTTGAATTTAACACTTTATTCACCATACATTTAATGTATAAAGCATAGCCGAACAATAAATAAAATACCAACCGATCAGCTGTTTTTGACATTTCGCTAACCGACTTAAAAAGTAGGAAATATTTTCTTACCTACAAGTGGATCACTACCTCAAAAAATTGCCTTACTTTTCTGTCAAATATGGATCTTTTGGCCAATCAGAAACATTTGCCTACCTACTGACTAGAATACCAATTCCCAATTATTCTGTGGGTTTGTGGTTGGACAGATTTAAGGAGCACTGTCTTATCGCCATATGTAGCACAATATTCATTTGACGTTTGTCAATTTCATTCGATTGTATAACTGTCATAAAAAAGCTTCTCAATTAAAAAAAAGTCACCTTTGGGAAATCCCTTTTTTTCATATGAAGAATATAATTCACAGAATACAAATGATTATGAGAAGTTAGGCTCTGAGTCACATAAGGACCTATCGAGCTGCAGTTTTCAATAAACTTTCAAATTAAAAAAAAAAACACTAAATCAAAAATTTACAATTCTCATTTTATTCCTTATAACCATAAATATTGATTTCATATTCCAATGATCGTGTGTTGACCGCTAAAATATTTATCGTTATCAATGCACTATCAATTGGACCGGATATCGAAACCTCATAGGTCACGTTTAGCGGACGTAAAAGCACTTCCACATAAGTCACTTGAAAGAAATCTTCAATTGGCCAGTTTTCTGGATACAAAACTGAAAGATACTTTGTTTTTTCCTCCTCCCATTCAAAATGTCCAATAGATTTGAAGATTTTAGTATCCTGATTGCCATCTTTGCGTACACCAAAGGTATAGACGTAGCATTCATCACGACTTATTGCAAGATTTGATGGTTTTAGGGGATGTATTGGCAATTTCTCGATTAATCCATTGGTTAAGGTGAAAATAGAAATTCCTAAAATTAACGTTAACCACCGATAGACTGACGACGATGACGACGACGACATGTTGTTAGCTGAAATTCTACTTGAACTAAATCAAACGGAGCGTATGAACATCGATTATTATCAATGGGTCTGCTGATAAAAAAATACGTTCAAGTACTTAATGTTGATTTGTTTATTTTCGTACAGATAAATGGTTGTATAAAGTGTTCTTAAATCAAAAATGTTTTCAGCCGAAAATTGAGACAAATATGTGATATGACTGGGAATCTAGTATAGCCACAGTGAGGCCTAAAAGTTTCATTGTTGGATAAGGGTTTCATACTTCCATTTCAGAATTCTGAAAAGTTTATATACGTTCATATGTATACTTTGCATAGAGGTGCAAGTGCGTTCGACCCAGTAGTGGACTTTTTTTTTGCATCGGGTTGCTGAGATGTGGAGCATCTCAACCCTCGAACAAGCTCTTTACTTTAGGGATACGCAGAGGACGTCTTTTGCAGACACAGGATTCCAGAGTTTCGTTCACTACTAAATAGTTCTTCTACTACTTACAAAGTGGCGTAAAAGCCTTGACTCGCTCGAGTTGGACATCTGCAGTCACAGTAGCGATATTTCCGACCGAATGGCTGCTCTGGGAACGGTCACGCCTACTACTATCCCCTGTTAAGCCAGTATCTGTGAAGCGAGTGGCTAAAAGCCTAGTTGGTGCTAGACGAAAAAGGAATTAACGAAGAAATTCACGTTGTCAGTAACATTGACACAATTATTTCGCCTTCTTGAAAAGTATAGCGATCCATATTCTGTCAACGCATATTCTGCTTCCGTTTACTTCACATTCGTCAAAGTCGCGATTACATAAGGTGTCATTTGCAAAAATTAAGGGATCTTCTGATGGGTGGATTACTTTTTGGTCGCCTCGTATGAGAGAACATTCAAAATTTTCTAAATTTATGATTCTACGTGAAAATAAGAACATTTTCTGTTCTGACATATACGATGGCTAAAGACTGACTTTCTTAATCAATTCTGGATGAACTAATCTACTAAAGGTGTACGATATTTCGTATCCCCCTGCCAAATTTCTACTTACCGACATTTTGCTGTACTAATATTACTTCAGTGTCAGAATGTAAATTTGGAAAATTAAAAAATTACGAATTTTTACGTAGGCTAGAATTTTGATATTCTGTCAGGAGCCAGTGTTAAGTATTCGATCGATAGTTGTGTGATTTATGCGATCACAATTAGAAACGATCATATGGTCAAGTTGAACGATTGTTATCTTGATACGAAATTTTAATTGTAGAGGTGTATTGAGTTGGAATGATAACAAGACAGTGGAGTTCCACTATTTTCGTGCGCATAGCTTTTAAGTCAGAATACAAGAAAGGCACACTTAGAGGATCTTTTAAGGCTTATCACGAAGGAGCCGCGCAGCTGATCCTTCTTCTATCAGCCAGATAAAGATATTTGTTAAGCAGATGACGGACAGATTCAACCTTTTAATTAATTATCTCATAGATGATTTTCTACTGGTTTCGTATGACGAAGAACTCAATTGATTGAAAGAGCAATTTTCTGTAGTTGTAAAGTCTAATCGGACTAAGCTTCTCGAAGAAACTATTACCAGAATTCGCACCACAACTCCCATTTAGGGACTCACATCTCCCATCTCACGACTGTATGTACATTTGTAAATGAGCAAAAGGTTCAAATCTTTCTGTTTAAGGACATCAATATCCTTAATATTACCATTGAGCATTGTGTTAGGATACATGTACATGTCATGTCACGTTCTACACAGAAGAAGAGTGTCAAAAAGATTCCAAATCCGAAAACCAAAATTGGATCTGACAACGGTGCATTCTTTCACCGATATTATTTCTATTGGTAATTGGCTATATACTTTGCGCTGCATTCTCGATGGGAAATTTCAGAAATCCATGCACTCTTTGATCACTTCTTTAATACCTGGACTACATTGACAACCAGACCTCCAACAAATGACGAAAAACGCCACTGGCAAAACTAAAATGATTTACATCGGAACTAGTCCATAAGCTGAAGTAACGACTGCATCGACGAACTGAGCGCGACTTGATTCCTTGATTCTTAATTTTCCACCTATGGGAAACATCTGACAAGCACCCGAGAGGATACCTGTCATCTAATAGCTTTAAAAAAACAAATCCCCCCCTGGAATCGCAATTGAACTGCACAACGATTTGTCAGAACACGGACAACACAAATGGTGGTATTAAGGTTCCTATATGGACCAACTGTCCCAAATATTTCAACTGCAGGTGTTCAAAAACAATTAAACCCCACTGTTTCGTTATCAATTCCATTACCGCCCATCAATCACAATCGAGAACTTAGCCGTCAAGATAAAAATCAATCGTGTCGGTTTACCAATATCATTGCCAATTACAATCACAAGTTAGTTAAACATTTTAACAACACAATCAGTCCAACTCTCCCCACAATGGCTTCAACAATACAAATGACAATTTTAATCGCTTTCCTTCTTACTCTGGCCATAAACCACACTCTGGCTATGAGTTTACAGCCCAACGGGACACATAGATTTGGAATAAGAATCGAAAGTAAGTAATCCAATCAATAAAAAAGAAAAAACACTTCACCCCTTTTCTCTTTTAGATGACCGTCTTCTCTATCGAGTAGAAAACGCCCTTGGCAGTGCCGGATTCTTCAACTTTAAGTACAATAGTCCCGAAACAGCTTCTGGTCCTGTAATAACTTGTGTCGAAATTGCTGTTAGGGATATTTTCAATCAAACCCATGCTTACATCTCCTCCGGTGGTATCGGTGAGAAATCTATTGTCACAGTCCTTTCTATTCTTCATAAGACAGTATTCTACTATGAGGCTTCAATTTACGGCTTGTAGATTTCGAATAAAACTTAAATAAATTGGCATTGAACAAATGTTTTTTTTTTTATAATTTTTCCTAAATTCCATATATTCTTGAAGAGTAGTTAAACCAATAAGTGCTATTACCCTCCACAATGGCAGCTATAAAACGTTTTCCAATTCCGCCGGCTAATACACGAGCCAGCCCAATATTTGAACTCTGGTTGACTTCAATTTCAACAGAAGTAACAATAGCGCCCTGGCCACTGGTTGGATATTGCAAAATCAAAGTCACGTTCTGAGGTGTGGCCCAATGAAAACCGTCCGTATTCTGAGAAACTATACGATCATCTGAAAGAATGAAAGAAGATCCTTAGAAACCAGTCCTTTTCAAGATCAGAGGAAGAAACTTACTTTTGATGCGTTTTCCAATACGATAACGCAGGGTACCTTCGACTTCATCGGTTGGAATAGCAGTCAATTTACTCGTCGAGAAGAGTTCCTGGGTGTCAGATGTATCCTGCAGAGCGGTTTCATCAAATCCTGAATTGACATCCAAAATAATTACCGGGTCAGCATTTGTTGGCATAGATGTGACAACGGCTATGAGCGCGAGAATGATACTGAGCCCGATGGAACGAAACATTTTCCCTGACTAATTAAATTGGCTTAGATAGTGTGGTCGTTGTTTATATACCACGAGGCCGTCATATCATAATACATTGAAATCATGATAAGCGAATGATGACTAAGGTTCGATAGACCCCACTCAAAGTAAATTTGTGTAGTCTATAGTGCATATCGATAAACTCTACAGTTAGTAGTCGGGATAAGATAGGTGGTGAGGGCTACATGACAGATGCGTCGACGTCGCTCATTAGTCATCATGACCACGAGGTGTAGTTGATTTCTTTTGTTTTATAAACATTCAACATATGGGAATTACATACCAAAACAATGCCTTTTGAAATATTTTAGCAATTAAGTTAGAAATTGTTTAGAAGTGAGTCATTAACGCCATACGATTGTTAAGTGGTCCTAAGCGTCAACTTAGGTGCTTAGGTGCAGATAAACTGCTCTTAGAATCATAGAAGGCGTTTGTACTTTGAACCTTGATGGCTCACTAAAAATCTGAAATGAATACGACTTTGGCCAACAAGTAATAATTAGACTAGGAAGCTGCTGGACGTGTTGGCCTACAGGCCAAGTTGTTCAAAGCAGCTGGAGACGACTTTGCATCTCATCTCTAAAATTTAATCAGATGAGAGGATGCCTGATGAATGGAATCTCAGCATCATTTGCCCGATCCATAAGAAAGGAGATCCCCTGAGCTGCGCCAATTACAGAGGTATTAGTCTTCTTCACATTCCGTACAAGATCTTATCTGTCTGTGTGAATGCCTGAAACCCTTCGTTAACACCCTGATCGGTCCCTATCAGTATGGTTCCAAGCCAGGAAATTCCTCTGTCGATCAAATTTTCACACTACAACAGATCCTGGATAAAACCCAAGAAGTCCAAATCGATACCCACCATCTTCTTACCGATTTCAAGGCCGCATATGACATCATGTATTGAGACGAGCTATACAGAGCCATGCTTACCTCTGGTATCCCTGCCAAACTCCTCAGATTGTGCAGAATGACGATGGAAAACACTCTCTGCTCCATAAAGGTCGGTAACGATCTCACCGAGAGCTTTGATGTCAAAAAATGATTTAGACAAGGTGACGCAGTATCATGTAATTTTTTCAACATCATACTTGAAAGTCTTGTGCGACACTCACAAGCCAACACCGGAGGCACAATCTTTCAAAAGTCTTTCCAACTACTAGCGTACGCCAACGATATTGACATAATTGGTAGAATTCAGCGGGCTGTCACCAGTGCATGCGCTAGTATTAAAATAGAAACTGCCAAAATGGGTCTAGCGATAAATGAGAGCAAAACCAAGTATAACCTTTCAAAACGGCGGGATCGACGAATTTTATAGAACGTCACAATCGACAGCTATAACTTTGTGGTAGTAAGAGACTTTGTCTACCTCGGCTCTGTTATAAACTCTGTCAACAAAATCTCAGCAGAAATTAAACGAACAATGACTCTTGCTAATCGGTGTTTCTTTGAGCTGAGAAGGCATTGGAGTAGTAGAGCCCTATCGCGAAAAACTAAGGAGACTCTGTATAAGACCTTGGCACTGAAGCTTGGACTCTATCCAAAGCGGATGAAGATATCCTCGGTTGCTTCGAGAGAATGATTCTTCATAAAACTTTCGGTCCCGTTTGCGTTGACGGTCTTTGGAGGAGAAGATTCATCGACGAACTATACGAGCTGTTCAGCGACATCGACCTAGTCAATAAATTACGCATCAGTTGTCTAAGATGGCTAGGATATGATATTAGAAGCAGACCTCAACCGGCTTGGAGTGCGCAGCTCGATGAAGTTAGCTATGGGTTGGGCTAACTGGAGAGGCTTGTTATTGGAGGGAGCTCACCATTAATGGATGCAAACTGAAGGTAACAGGCAAACATAAATATTAATGTCAAGCATCTTCCATATCAGAACGAAACAACTTCTAGCACTGACTGGGAGTCCGAATAGTAACATAATTTCTTACTGGACACTGTCGAATTCGAAGGAACCTCATGGCCATGGGAATAATATGAGATAACACATGCAGAATGTTGATAGTCATGAGTTTAATGCTTATAAAGGTAAATTTAAGATTACTGTTTTTTCCGTTGCTTGAAGCACCTGACTGAAGTACATGACTTCCCTGTTGTTTTATAAAAGGTTCATTGTCATTCTTGATCCCGATTTTCCAAGGCTTGGTAAGGTTTAACAGAAATTAAACATACCTCTGAGTAATCCTAGAAATCGGTATCATATCCGCGATGCATAATGCGACAGTCAATGTTCCATTTGAGTATCTCTAATATCTTCCACTACATTTTTAAAGCAGTTACCTACCTGTCAAATTTAAGGCCATACTCAGAACCCCATTCTAGAAAACAATGACTCGATTTTAAGCCATTCAGTTATCCATTATTACAGTAAGCATGGGCTAGAATGTGGTGAGAAGGTAACACTATTGACTGTACTTATCCTACTTAATCCTATTTAGTAAAAATGAATTGGAAACCTACATAACATAGTCATAAGTGCTGGATGAATTGAATGAAATTCACTAATAAAAACATTTCAGAAGCTGAAATTTGTCAACAAAAATTCATTAACAAAATTGATATTTCCTCATCATCAATGAGTAATAAATCCTAGCCCTTTAATTACTCTTAATTTGACACCAAAAATGTTAAAATCCGTTCACAAATGGAAAAGATACAGCAATATTTGTCGAATCGACAACAAACCTAAAATTATCATGATGCTTGTTTCAGCCGCTTTTGCCAAGCATAGTTTTAGGCGCTCACGATCGGTTCACCTGCTGTTTTCTGAAATTTTCTGTTCGCCTGGTGTTTTACAAAAATATTTCTTTGCGAAAATTAAGCAGTCATTTTTTATTTGCTGGGAAGCAACACATTTTGTGAAATCGATATCTCCGCTTTCAGATAAGCCAGCGAAATAAAACAAAGACTAAAATTTAAACTTAAGGTATGTATTTTTCGAACGTTCTTGAATGGATTGCGGTCCGTATTTTTGTGTCAGCATCGAGAAAATTTGTGTACAAAGTCGACAGATTTCACATAGAAGAAATTTCAGATATTTGTATAGGCTTAGCAAGTACGTAAGTAAGGCTGAGGAGTTTTACTATTACCTAAAGTATGGCCTAATGATGGTTGACAAATTCTTTTGTGCCTTGAAAATCAATTAAATAGGCGTAGGTTTCCACCGTGAGGAAATAGTTGTTTGCAACTTATAAACAGCGAACATCTTTTGATGTGTTAGTTCTGGCATGAAATTTTTGAGAGCTATAGCTGATATTATGCGGGCTACAGTAGCCTTTTTCTGTCTTTTACTCTACTGGGAATTGATTGCATCGATATTTTATTTTGGACCAGAATCCAATGTGGGTTCGGAAACACTCCTCCCTACGCGGAGGCTTTAGAGGCCAAATCATGTGCTTGGCTCCCAGCTAGTTTTTCACGTCATATCGGTGGAGGAGATGAGTTTTCAGATCTACTGCGAGGTGTTTTTTGCGATTGTAACCAGTGTAATGGTCAGTGAGAATATTCAGCAATTTAATGTTGCTGCTAATGAAAGCAGATCATCCTCTTTTAAGTTTATGAAACAATTCCTTGGAGTTCCACATTTTATGTTAGCTTATGGAAATGACGAGATCAGTTTTTGTAACTGCTACCAGTAAATGACCGTGTAAATTGAATAAGTTCGTGTTTTCTAATTGAGCAGATGTAACTCTCTTACTCTGATGATAAAAAAAAGAGATCTTATACATTTTCAATGCGGATTGGGGTTTCTTTAATTTACAAAGGCTCCTTGCCAGACTGTGAAATTTTGAATAGATGGTCAAAGTTTCAACGTACCTTTCTGCATCGGCAGTTGTGTTTGGAGAAGTTTAACCAATTTCAGCCGTTGACACTATACACAATTCAGTCAAAAGAAATACAAAATTTCGGAGCGACCACTCGTGTTGTGCGTGTTATATTCTTTACACGAACGAAAGGGACCTACTGTTTAAAGCCGTATTCGAAGGGCGATTTTTTGTTTTTGAGAAGCCTTTTCATGACAGTTTTACTCTCGGATGTTTGTCAGATGCTCGCGAGAGGTGGAGCTGTGAAAGAAATTTTAGGTGTCTGAGAATCGAACCTCGTAGCTGAACGCACTAACCACTTAAGACACCGCGCCCACCATTCAGTAGCTTGATATTTTT
This sequence comes from Xylota sylvarum, assembly GCA_905220385.1. Taxonomy (NCBI): domain Eukaryota; kingdom Metazoa; phylum Arthropoda; class Insecta; order Diptera; family Syrphidae; genus Xylota; species Xylota sylvarum. Next base: position 128,015,670 of record LR999957.1, read on the forward strand.
GGTTTTTTTTTTTCAATTGAAGAGCTTGCGAGTCTATGTTTTTGACAAGGTTGTTATTTACATACTGCACTGCACTCCTAGTCCCTATTGATTCGAAAGGCAGACATGTTTGCCTCTAGACACGTTTAACCCAGGAAGTCAGATGCAAATTGGGCCTCACCTTATTTGTACTGGTCCATTTACCAACGTCTTTAGCACAATTTAGCAAACCAAAGTTTATTTTCTTCATAATCATCAGGCAACTTAGTGAAATATCACCGATTTTCTAATCCAATAATCTATGAAGGAAACGTTTCATAATTCCCTTTTAAATGTTTTAACCCTCATACCTAGTAGCTAGTAAAATCACATTAATCGTAGTTGTATCAAATTGTTTTTATTTATTTTTGATTTCTTGTATAAAATTATATACAAAGTTATTTTGCTCATATTATTATAATTGATTGTTGTTTTGTTTTTTCTTTATAATTATATTATATAAAAACTTTACATTAAGTTATGTTGGGCTGATTTACTGCTACTAATCGAGCAGTAAGTCTAATTTGTTTCTTGTCGTGTAATACCGTTTTTTTTTTTATTAATTATTATTAATTTGTAGCAAAAATTTAAGCGCAATTTTTAAAGGCGAAATAACTTTTGTTTAAAAAAGTTTTTTTTTTTTTTGAAGATAAAGCAAATTGTTTGGAAAATATTTAATAATTCCCTACTTCAGCATTTTTTTTATATTATTATTTAACAAAATAAAGAAAAATATTTTATATTAATAATTACTGTATACATATCAAAGATATTAACCCTTCGCGCGGCACTATATACTCAAATTAAATTTGTATTGGAAAGTAACATTTAAACAAAAAAAAAAAAATTAATAATAACAATGCATTAAGTATGCATTAAAGAAACAAGAAAGAAAAAAAAAAACAAAAAAATTTAGGTGGAGGGATGCCTTATATCCAAAATACATTGTATAATATAGTTTCTCCTCTACGCGTGCGTCTTATTCCGAAATATCAATCGGAATTGACGTTGTGAATGTTGGTGTCTCCAGTTCTTCGTGTTTCTTCATTTTGAGCATCTGAAAGGGATAAATAGTAGGATTTAGTTGAATACTCTCTACAAATGTAACCACAGGATGGCAATATCCCATGCTGGATTATTTCGCAAATACTGCAACTATATGGACGATGAAGATTATTTACAAATGGACATCAGCTTTTTAAGCATTATTTTGTTAATGCAACGATATATGTACATGTGTTCTCTTAACCATGAATATAGTTAATAATTACTATTTGACGGACAGCAACTTACAATAGATATTAATATTTACATACGGCTAAAAATTTAAAATAATTTTATTTAAAAAGTTAAAAAATGGCACAACAACAAGCCGATGACGACCAACTTGTCATAATCCCACCATTTCAAAGGAATATGTTTAGGTGATCAGGTTTGCTTGAACCAAAATGAGAAATAAATAATCTACTCGATGTTTTTTCAAATATTTACGACAGAAGAGAAAGAAAAGTTACGTGTATCAATTTTTACACTCGGCGGTGAAGAGTAGTCCTTGAAAACAATGCGATTCTGAAAGTCTAATATGGTCAATGACGAAGTTTCGTAGGTTACGTATACTAAACTACACCCAACACAAAATTCGAATATCGGTAAAATTAAAAAGCCAGGCTTTGGACTAAAGACAGTGTCGTCGAAATTGGACCTAACAGTGGCCTCCAGGTTCGATTTGTCGCTTGGTAATTCAAGCAATAGTTTAACGGGGAATTGAAATAGCAGTCTATTTGCTGTCATTCAGGAAATAATCGTCGAAAGTCCTTAGCTCTAGAAATTGCAACATTGAACGAGAGGTTAGAGAAATAAATGATGATAATAATCTATCATGCAGTCAAGTATAGTCCCATCTTACCAGTCAATTTAGTATATCCTGACGACTTCTGAGAAGGTCCTGTGTTGCGTACGAACCCGTCGAACTTTTTTACCACATCGAAAGTGTCAATATAAAACAAAACGTCCTAAATAAGATAGGAGCCATAATCCTCCGCAGTTGGGATAGGTCCGAGTTGAATCATAAATGACATTAATGAATCATTTTGACGCGAGGGTTAAAGTAGCAAGAACTTGATGAACTATTTGGGCAGTGACGAATTTAGGATTGCCTAATCCTTAATCCAAGATATTATCCGAGACCATGACTATTAGATGGTTTACAATCAAGAGATATACGGACTGTATTCGAATGAAACCTTTCTGAAACCAAAATGAACATGGTGGATTAGATAACCCACAGAATGCAAAATAGAGGTTCCATCCACTCCGGCAGAACAAGGGTACTTATAGAGGGGAAGGGATACCATCACAATTCAATGGTTCAAAAGTAAACATAAAACTGGCTGTTAAATTAACTATGACATTAGACATCGATCCTAAAAATCGTGAAGCGAACAAAACGTTGATATGTCTAAGCGTTTTTCCTAAATATCCAGATGAAACATATGCTGACTGCTTATATAAAATTCGTCCCGTCAAACAGAAAGCTGACAGCAAGCGCATGCAGGAAACCTCGGACAGCTTTCAATTTTCAGCGTTCCAGTTTAATTGAATTTCACTGTGCAGCAGAATTAACCAGTAATTCTGATGAATATTAACTGCTCCTTTTTATTACTCTTGTATCAAGGAAGAGAGAAGAATAAGGATGCATGAAATTAATCAAAAAACTACAGATTATTATAAATTCCATTGTCTTTTCAAGAAAAGCCGTTTATTTGAGGACTGTTTCTTCAATTATTTTCGTATGTCTCGATAACTGTGGGAGAGGATACCCAAACTCATCGCATCAAACATCCCACAACTTCAACGAACTGTAGAAAGTGCTTATTTTTCTCCAAGTTATCGCCTTATTCAACTCATCCTTGTTATCAGAATGCCATGTATCGTATAGAAACTCAATTGGACCCACCAAATCAATCAATTTCTCTATCTCATCAGGTACATTTATAGCGTTTCCACATCGCGCTCTTTATCCAAAACTAGCTTTACTTGTTTAAGCCCGCTTTCGGTTTGAGCTATGTGCTACAATTCAACATAATGCGTTCGATTTCTTTCTTACTGAGTCTTTAAATCATATAAATGTTTGTGTCAAAGATTCTATGGTATTTCTTATTATTAAACAATTACTAATAGCTTATTACTTGTGTTTTTGGTTGAGCGTGTTTATTTACAAAAATGTTACGCTTGATATCCCATACCGAAACCATTTTGTTAATTTTTAAACAACAATAACAGAAAAAAAAAGAACCAAAAAACTATCCACACTTCTGCTTCATTAAACATACCTGTTTAATATCACCTTTAGCCTTTGTTTTGAAAATTTTTTATTTTTTTTTTGTAAATAAATAGCAAAGAGAATAAATAGAAATATTTAACATTAGTTAGTTTGAAAGGGCAAAAAAGGATTTTAGATAAAGGGAGAGATGCCCAAAAATCGATTGGAAAATAGAATGATTTCTTACCTGTTGCAATTTATAATGATTGATAATATCCTGATCGGCCGGGCAGGATTGCGTGAAGGCATCTAACTGATACATATGATACATGTAACGCCACAAGTCTGTCAGATGAGTCTAAAATCGAAATCAGTGAGTTAAACTTCTTTTCAAAAATAAAAAGATTGAAAAAATAAACTTACGGGTATTTCGAAATCAACAAAATACTTTCCAGCCACTCGAATGTGTTGCAGCCTTGGCATTAGTTCACAGTCGAAACAACACATAGTGTCGCCTGTTAGGAAACGTGTTGCACGTGATGTCAGATGATCGTTGATCTTCTTCAAATGTGACAATAAGGCGTTGTTTTTGTTTTCATCTTTTTTGACCAACATCAACTTGAGTTTGGAATATAGATTCTCAATCAGTGTGGCTACCTCCTTGTCCTGGAAAAAATATACAAATAAATAATTTTGTTTAAGGACTTTTTGAAGTGCACTTACCTGCACGAAAAGATTATATCCACCGGGGATGTTCTTCATGATATGCCTTTCGATTTTGTCATTCTCAAGGATGGCCAGACCATTGTCAATTAGGATTGGCGGATGTGTTGCCTCAAAGTTGGTACGGAAATCTGGTGGAGGCTTTTGCATATCAACTGTAGTGACCTAAGAAGGAAAACAAAACGTTACAGATGGATACATAATGTTTGGGTATACAATTTAAAAAAAAAAGAAACAATTCAAATCAATTGAAATGTAATAAATAGTTCTTAACAAATATAACCAAGGAAAATATGAAAAATCTTCGATAAAGTGAACTCCTGCTCAGTAGTCCGACACACTAAGCACTGACTAAACCTGGGCGATCCTGAAGGAAATCAGGCCCAATAATAGTTCATCTTTTATAAACTCAACTGTACCATTACTATCTATCGAGCTTACTGCTAAACTGCTTTAGAAGTCGGAAAATGACACTTGAGACTTTGCTTCTATTAAAAAAGTAGGCTATTAGGAATCTTATTTATTAAATGCCGCACGAAATTACCCTAATCCCGACAATTTTGACTCCCAAATTTCAAAAGTTTCTGTCCAGCTGTTTATAGGAAAAATGCACAGCTGATGAAAAAAAGTAGTTGTAGAGAAGTGCTAAACATCTCAGCTGAAGGCGTATTGCAGACCTTCAACAAAAAATTGCACATGAACAAGAACAGTTGTCTTTGTCCACAAAGCTAACAATTGAAAACAAACGCCAACGACATGTTGCTGCGAATGAATTTCTTGGCATGTTCTAACACGACACCAGCAAAACTTTCCATCGCGTTGTAAGAAGTGAGGAGACTTGAATTTCGAATTTAGACCCCGATACAATACAACAAAGCATGGAATGGCAATGACGGGGAAACATCAAGTTCAAAGTTAAACCTATCATCAGCAATATCATAGACTTTATTTTTGGCATCTGGAGTGAATATTACTGATTGATTATTTTCCATACAAAACCATCGACAATGAACCGATGCACAAAACGCACCAACTTGCACGAGGTGCATTGAAGGAAAGTTGCTTTCAAGTTGCTCACCCATCCACCGTATTGTTCAGGCCTGACCCCCAGCCATTTCTATTCCCGAACCTGAAGACTGAGATCAAAGGCAAGCCTTTTTCGTTGTTGGTGAGGTTCATGACACTCCTTTTGCCTATTTTGAAAGAAATATTCTGACTGTTTTTTTTCGATTGATCGCAGCATTAAAGCAGCGATATGAAAAATGTGTTGGGGTTCGAGGAAATTATGTCGAAAAATAAAAGTCTTTGACTTTTAGACCAAAAACTTGTCTACCTCCAATGAATTCAGTGTAAGTAAGCAACTACTCCATAATCATGTCCATAAGAAATGACTGGAAAAAATGATAACCTATCCAGCTAAATACGAGAGTATTTAGTAGCTCTATCATTATCCTCATTTACTCACCCTGACATACAAAAGCTTGGATACTGGGACACCCAGTGTAAGTTTATGACGAAGAGTCCAAGCAAATTTATAACCAAGCCATGTCTAGTACGGATACACTAGACTAAAACTCATACACTTCCTTAATTCATGCATCATCTCAAAACAAATATTTTATTCATGTCTCGAAAAGTTCTTAAAATAAACCACTTTAGTCCGGAATTTGTTAACATTTTTGCAAGATTAATAAAAATTATTATTCAAGAACATTCTTACTTAACTTATAATGTCGTCATATTCCAATAAAAATGTATTAACACCTCGTCCCAATAAATTATCTGCTACATATGTTACTTTCGACATAGACTGGACAATAACATGCGGTATATGTATACAAATGAAAGTTGAATTCTTTCCCACGAGATCATCACAGCGTAGTTCTTGAATGGGAACTCTTCCAAAATAAATACAAAAACACAACGTTTAGTCTATTTTCATCGCTTTCGCAAAAACTAAACATGTTGGCCGATATAATTTCGTTATTGGTCAGTGCAGTGGCTATATGGTAGTACATTTGAACTTTGTGGCATCATTCCGGATGTTTAATTAAAATTAAAATCAAATAGATTCATTAGTATCGTAAAATATCTTCAAGATGTATATTTTATCAAAAAACAAAAAGTAGAAGCATATGCAATGCATTTAATTTTGCAATGACGTCGATCGTTTTGTTTAGTGGAATTGTTCAAGTGATTTCTTATGGATGGTTCTACAGGAAACTTGTATTATATATGGTAGCTAACTGCTACGGAAAACGTTGGTTGACAGACATTTTTGACTAGTCGATGGCTCACTAGCAATATCTAATAATAATCATTTCTGTCATTAAGTCTAGCAAAGATTTATAATAACCAAAAAACAACTCTGGTGAGAATTCTGTGAATCCATAGAAAACATCAAAGACTCTTAAAGGTTTAGTAGGATTCTGTCCAAGGAACACAGGAGTTCTCTTGATTTTTGAAAAAAAAAAAAAACTTCTGATCTCCTACTTCAGATACACTGTGTATGGACCACAGCGAAATCCTACTTATCCCTGACGGAGGTCAATTATAAACTCAATCTAAAATGGCTTAGAGATCAGCATCCAGTCGATTCACTGACTTTACCTTCTCCACGGTCAACCTACTTATATTCTTAGTTCAATTTGTTCGCGACGTTAGCATATCACTGGACTTTGTCGAACGGTGGTCCAAAGAGGTGTTGCAACTCTCACGTGACCCGTCCCTGAGTACGCCGTCCAGCTTGATCCCCTTTTAGCGAGTTCATGTGTCCAAAACTTAAGTCATGTGTTACACGTCATTTTCTTTGATTATCTCTTAAAAGGTCTATCCTCGAACGATCCTTTTATCTTGCCTACCTTGAATACTCTTAAGAAAAGCAGCGACACGTAGCACACATTATTTTCAGTCATCAACTCTTTTCAGGTTTCGTAAATTGCTATGTACGTATACTCATCACACATGCTTCCCAACTTAACTAACAATATCTGAAAGAAGGGCTTGTTTCTAGATTTGACTTCACATCATTCTTCGAGTCTATTCGACCAACTTTCATTAGACACCCCTCGAAATAAGACAGCTTCTCTTACGTCTACTTTGTGTGATCTAAATATTATTCGATGAAACCAAACTCATACTCTTACCTTTAAGCTTATTGTTTTCAATTCAGCCAACAGGTACAAGTCCATGAAATATTCCTGACAAAAAAGGCACGCTCCTTTGCGTCTTCCATCGATTGTGGATGCCTATAAGCAAAAAGAAAATTAAAAAAACATTATAATTACGATCTTTAAAATATTTAAATAATTTACCGCATAAAATATCCAGTAACAGCACAGAGTGGAAGTATTTATTTAAAAATAAATTTGGTTTTTTATTTTGCTTTAAAAAATAGTTAATAATATTTATACGTCTCTCTTTAAACTTTTCTGACAGTAATTTACGACCAAACTTTTTAGTAACTTTAAAATAAATATAAACACAAAGCTTATACGTATAACAAAACATATATACAAACATATGTAACCATAATCATTAAAGTTTTAAATAATTTTTTATGTCAGAATTTATTTTTATCGTGGGTCTGGAAATTTGTGTTCAAGTGTTACTGAAAAGTTGTTGACTGATTCCGCCATGATTTATGGTGTCTTACTATAGAAGACGACGGTTTTCGGTGAAAAAAAATCCAAACAATCTCTGTACAAAACTACCTTTGGTTCAATTTATTCCTAAAAAATTCATTTTACAAAAATTCATTCTTAAACAAATTCAAAATGCAACATAGAGCACAAGTTTTTCGTCTACGTACTTAAATCACTCGAGCTCTCTCTTCACATACTTCTCGAACGTTTCGAAGTCAAAATTAATCAAAAAGTCACCATCCTCGCTAGTTTGCTTACTAGCGTCCTCTTTTTTACAGTAAGCGTCCACATCGAAGTCTGCCATGTCTAAATCACTACTATCTGATTCCTCGTCTGGACTGTCTTCTTTCACAGAATCAACCTCAGCGGCTGCAGGCGTTGCTTCGCCTTGTTCTTTCTTCTGGGCAGCTTGATATCGTCGTATGTACTTCCACAATGTGGACGGAGATATGGAGTAAAATTTTGCGGCAAAACGTATCGACATACCATTCACCCGGCAACCGCGATAGGCTTGTATGATACGCTCCTGTGTGGCGAGTCTCTCCTTTAGATTTACAGGTGGTTTAAGTGTTACATTCGCTGGTAGCTGCCCGCTCTGTGCCAGTCGAACTTTATGCTGATGTAAGGTGGATTTGGCTATTTTTAGAGATCTCGAAATAACTGAGAGCGATTCGCCAGCGCAAATACGTTGAGCGATCTTGCGATTTAATTCTTCATTGACTTTTTTCCGGCAACGATTTGTGTGTTTATTCACTTCCTTCCAGAGGGTGCTCTTTACCACTTGGTAGACATTGGCTGCTTTACTTATGCTTAGGTGGTTACTGACTACGGCTTCTACGGCTTCGGCAAGTTTTTTTCGCCTCAGGGCACGCCGACTTTTCGGTGAGTTTTCCTTAGCCTCTTCCTTATCACCCTCAACGATTATTTGGACACATGGCACAGTATTTTGTTCTAGATCAGGATCATTTTCTTTCTCTACAGGTTTAGAGGTGGTGCTTTGAGGTGGATCCCCGTCATCGGGTGGTGGTTTCTTTGCTTCCGTGATGATGTAGTTAAACATTGGTTCTGAGTCCGTTTTCACTTCGAATATGATATACTGATCATTCTTTAAAACAGTGTCATCTTTTGATTCAGTGGGTAGTTGTGGGGGTTCTTGGACGGACTCTGAATCTGTATCGGAGACATCGACAACATTTATTTCGGCCTGTAATTTGTAGAGTTAAAATAATAGGATAATTCATCGCCATGGAGAGGAAGAGAGAGAGATACAAAGATGCAAAAAAAAAATGTTCAAACATTTTCTACCGGCTAACATGCGTTGTTTACACTACTAAGTATTACTTTAGGATTAAAATTAGGATATTCCAGTGGATTAACTATGTCGTTGACGAAAAGAAACCTCAAATTTCATACAAATACTGTGACATCATCAAAAAAAGTGAAACACAATTGAAGGGCAACGAAACGAATTTTTAAGGCTTCCTAGAAACAATGTCACACAGACGGTCAGTCATACATTCACCGACAAGGAATTTGATTACTATGCACAAGGCAAATGAATGAATAAATATTTTCAATGTGATAAATTCGTAAACGCCGACAATTAAATTTTATTACAATCGCAGTGATAATGATAAAATTATGAAAATAGATCAAATTAAGATGTAATTAAGAAATTAAAATGCAGCAAGTCATGACAAAGCCACAGAGATCAATGAGGTACGTTATGCTTATAATAACCTCGGCTTACTTTTCCAAGTATCTGTAGCAAAATACTTGACCATTGGCAGCTTGAGATCAATTTATTGAAGGTAAAAACGAATATGAACCTACGAGACTATTTTCTTGGTCACTGGTGCACCACTGACAGAAAAATAGAACACTTTAGATTGCATGGCAGCGAAAGTTAGTGGTTTTAAAATAAGGTGTTCCATGGGGTCCATGATTGGAGTTTGAACTTAATCAATATGATTTGGAAAACAATTTCAGAATTCAGTTAAAAATCTAATTATGAGTGATGGTTTCTTTATATCGTACGAGCTAAAGTCACACTCAGCTAAATGGTTGACTATAAAATTACATTAGAGGTACATACAGTCCCAATCCCTCTAAACCGAACCTCCTCTAACTCGAATTTCCTTGTTTTAGTTGTGTTCGATGGCTTATTTTCCAATCATGTTCCTGTAAATATTGAGGCACCACAGGGTTCTCTTCTTTTACCAACTGTCTTTCTGTTTCATATTAATGAACTATAAGACTTGCCCAATAACACGATATTTAGCCGATGATACTAACAACGCCAGAACCTCTCTAGCTATGCGTCCAATGTCAGTCATTAAAAGATTTCCAGACAATCTTGCAGTAGGAAAACAAAGACGAATTCAAAGCCCGTTCCACAGCTTCAAATGGAAAGAAAGGATCGGAGCTCTCACAAAGTGTTACAATTAGAGGCACATATCCACCAATCTATCAATCTGCGTCGCCAAGAAGATATGTAGGGATATAATAAATTTAAGTAGATCACGGTTAAAACTAGCGATAGGGATTCTCTCAAGTCATTGCCTTCCAAGGAAGCACGCTATGAGATTAGGATTATTAAATACGGATATTGTATATTCTGAAAAAGATATTACACATCTACTCTGTGAACGCCAAGGCAAGAAATATCTCTCTTATAACTTAGAAAAAGTTTGATCTTCGAACCAAATTAGTGATATAACAAAATTTTGTAGAGGTAGCAAATGTATGGGAGAAATGGTTAAAGTACTCTAGGGATCGCAACGGACCTACTATGTAGTCTGGTGTCTTATAATGAACTAATAACCTTATATAGTACCTATGTAGGTAGGTCTAGCCAAACAAATATTTTCAACATCTCGCAACTTTCCCGAACGTCTGACAAACATCTGGGAGTATAACTGTCATAAAAAAGCTTCTTAAATAAAGACACGGCATTAAACAGTAGGCCCTTTCCATTCGTGTAACACGTACAACTACAACTTGGTTGTTAAGAACTAGACCATAGGTTCCATGGCATCTTTATCTACTGACAGTTTCCAAAGAGGAAGCCTTTCATATTTATATTGTTATATGATGTGTCCACCCAATCCAAAGAGGGGTTATATTTTTACTTCAGCATTTCGACTTCTATATTGCCTGGCAACCAGATACTTGAGTTTATTGAGTTAATCTAATATAAACTGAACGCCAGAGTTCCTGTTAAGGGTAAATTGGAAGGACCCTTCTGCTGCGCGAATTCCTTGGTATTTATTACATGGTTTCTGGCCCAAATACTAGTACGTCAATTCCCTCTACTGTTTTGTCTGTGCACCTTTTAAAAGCGTAATCGTTGAGAACATACCTCATTTATACGTATATGTACATTGTAGGTTCTCTTGTCCATTACCTCTTCGTATTCAGTCTCACAGTACTGTATTTCCTGATCGTATCACTTCTAGCACCTTTTTTTAAACAGAGCCCTATCCACTACATGGTACTACGAGCGAAAAGACCTATTATGTCAGAGGTGAATACTACTCTACTAGAGAAGTTCAAAAATTTTGCATGCTGACTTATCCATTGTAGGTGCTGAATACGCTTAAAGGTTTTCTCTTCTTACAGACATCTCTGAGGACTTGGTATAGACGTGCTTTATCGGTGAGTGAGTTTTGGCTTCTGGGCCTTTGCATCTATCTTGATGATAAAATCTCGATTTTTTCATATAACCTTTCTCAGGACAAAAAAACACTAGGATAATACCCCGGGATGCTAACAGATGGCTGTTCATTCTGCTCATGAAAAGCTGTAGACTGAAAACTTTTGGACACACATCTGTTCGTTCTATAGACATTCGCGTGATTAACAATTGAACGCAGTGCCGGTATGTCTAGCAGCCACCTGATGGTAGGACATTCAAATATCGTATTTCTTGGGATTATTCCATAGAGTTCTTCGGAACTTCTACGTGAACACAAATGTTGCCCCATCGAAAGCTGGCACCAATGGCGCCCATATCAATGAAATATGTATATTTAAAAAAAAAAACAGAAAACACTGTTAATCCTTAAATTTCATAAATATGTAAATAAATTTAACAATGTAATCATATTGAACACACTGTAGCTTTAACATTTTTAGGCCAATCTCTCATTTTCATAATGGTCGCCAGTATGTCTGGGAGCTTCATTGCCACAGTTGTCATCCATCACAATGATGACAGCCATTAACAACAATGTTATCTCACTTTAGGCCAAATCAACCTGCATGCTGTTCGGTCAACAGCAACAATGAAAAACATTATTAGTTTACCAATAATGTACGTAACAGTGTTCCCATTCAGTTATGTGCAAGTCATCAGTTTCGTTTTCATTTCCCGTTTCTCTAATTACACTGCACTTTTACCATTAACCCTAACCACCCGACTAAGTGCAGAAAGAGGCATGCATAACAACTCATGGGCATGAGTACAGAAGTATAAATGAAGAATGAGTAATGCTCAGGCACGCACAGCTTACTCAACTTTCCATTTGCATCCTTGATCGACCATGTAACGTTAATACAAACATGAGACCATCAACTTAATGCTGACCTAAAGGTTAGAGTTTCCAAAGAGCATTGATACGCACACACACACACACACACACACACACACATACAGTCGGCCATGTGCGGTATAAGCTATTATTAGCGGATATTTGCATTTTAGCCGCTCAACGGGGAGAGAGATACATACATTCTAAATAATGCATTCGAGTCATCGTTGTCCAATTTTGTTTGTCTCTTTGCCCATGTATGGGATGTCGTGGCGCTCCTCAGTTCTGCCCATTTGTTTATTTTTTGAATTTGTAGTTCATTGAGGTTAGATACGAAGTTTGTTGCATTTTTCATGATTTTAAATGCAAGTCAACAGATAAATAGTACTATGGTATAGCAATGGGAGTGGTAGTGCCCATTCAAATGTTCGCATTATAGCGGTAGTCGGTGGAAACTCCAATGGAAATTCCGATTATTCCGTTGGAGTTGAATGAACCTTTGAATGAAGTTGGAAAAAAAAAGAAAAACAAACGCAAATTATTATTGCAGACGACGATTCAGAAACGAAATGTGATTCAGGTTTGTGGTTCGTTATACGTTGGGAGGGGCACTTGTGCTACAGGAGCATAAGATTCATGAAAGTATCATACTTAAGAATGAAATGATATGTTGCGTGCTGGTGATGTTTTATAAACCAGGATAAAGGTGAACCTTCTGGTCACAACGAAAGCGAAAAGCAGTCTGTCAACAATAATTGAAGGTATCGACCTTCACCGAAATATTTTGCTGAATTCAAAAATATTACACAGGTTGTTGCCAAAGTCATGTTGGTTGTCACGGCCATTACCCTTTCCACTGCTTGCTAAAGATAGTATGGTGCAAGGCACTCTGGCGCCGTATGGTCAATTGGGATTACACTCGCATTTGGGGAATGTAAAACAATCTAAAGAAATATGAATATGAGCGCCATTTTTTTTGAATAGTAAGATCGTGCAGGTTGGCGCTTGGTTGGTTGACCGAATACTATCCACAGAATGTACAGAACTCTATTTGTCAAAAGAAAGCACGTACATAGATCTTATGACCCACTGAACTTCAGTGTAGCCACCCAATTGGTGTTTGCAGGTAGCAACCGAGATTTTTATACCAATAGTGGAGCTGAAACCAGTAACCACATCCTCAAGCCACGTTCGTTCTGTCTAAGCAAATACTTTGGTTGGTCTATCAGCATCTCTGAATGTCTACATGAGCTACATACATACATAAATCCATTCCAATCTATGTACATACATATGCATATATGTATGCAGCAGCTCAGTCATTTCCCGTTTGTAACATGATGAGCTGATGAGCCTTTAGAAACTTTTTGCACCTATGGCCATGTTTGCTACCTTCCTATTTATGTTCAATCTACAACTCATAAAAATACAAGTATTTGTTCAACAAATACCGCTATACTAACAATCAAATTCATATCAACACAAAGCCTGACATCATTTAACCTCCATGAGTCAGTATACCGATACTAAAGCAAAAACTATTAAATTCAAGTTTAACCCATCAAAACTTAACTGCCATTAAAATTACCGTCAGAGAACATTTCCATTTCAAGGTAATTTACACACGAAAATTTGAAAAATTTAAAAACAAATATTTAATCAATATACATCACACTACAAGACCGCTAATTAAAAGTCGAACTACCTTGCCGATTATCAGCACCCCTCACCGGCCCAAGACCGATAAACACACCTTGGTCTTGTTCTTTTTCCTAGGTTACTATGACTACATCTTCTTATTATTTTCTTTTTTTATGTTTTTTTTATTATTCACCCTCTCACGTGGTTACGCCCGCCGCCGCCACACCGCTGTGTGAAGACGAACCAAAAACAACATCACCATTACCGGGAAGTGAATTCCAAAAGTTCTTCTTTTTGTTTTATCGAACTCAGCATTCTGGGCCTGGTGGAGTATAGGCGTAAATTGATTTACCGCACGGGGTACTGTGGAGGCGGCGGTTGAGGACAAACAAGAAGAGGTAGCGACAAACAAAAGAAAAGAAAAGATAAATATTCCAACATAATAATATGACCTCATCGTTCCAGCGCACTATCGGGAGGGAATGTCAGTGTTTGCCGGTTTAAAGTTGTCCCGCCAATGGTTTGGCTTTCTTGACAGGCCAACGTATGCCTGTCAATGTATTCGCAGCTTAATATGAAGCAGCTTGTGGTTGTGAGTTCTTGCTATTGTGGTGAGTAACTTGCGGTGGTCATAAGAAAAAAGTTTTTATTTTCGTTTTTGTTTGTATTTCGTTCTTTCGTTGGTTTGGTGACCGATCGATTCCGATTTGTGGCGGTTACACACTTCTTCTCGTAGCGTCTAGAATTTTATTTCAAAAAAAAACGAGGGAAGCTTTAGGGAAACCTTAAAATATGAGTTTATTTTTTTTTGTTGATAAAGATTTTTAAACAATTTTTTTGCGGTGAAGTAATGATTGACTGACGCATTGCTGATAGAGGGGCTCTCTCTGCCCCTGTCCCTGTGATGTTTGCTCAAACGATGATGTTCTCATAAAATGTGGTTCGTAATCGAGTCGCAGTCGAGTCACATGATGAGAACATTATGAGAGGAAGCCACTCGATATGATGAGGCGTGAAGTGAGAGGCACTTTCAGTGGTAAATGAATGGTTATTTTTAGAGAAAAAAAACTAAAAAAAAAGCTCAAGACATGTCATTGAAAGATTACTTGGTGTTTTTAAATGGACGCCCGGAAATATTCCCCTAACATCCGGGATATAGTATGTATGTACATACGAGTACAGTACCACAGCCATTAAAAAAAAGTGAGAAACTAAGCGAGATGGGCCATGAAATCACTCCGTGACTCAAATGTTTAATACGTTGGACTACGGAGCGAGAGGTTCCAGGTTCAATCCCCAGACAACACCTTAAAAATTTCTTTCACGGCACCATCTCTCGCGAGAGTCTGACAAACATCCAAGACAAAACTGAAATTGGCTGCGAATACGGCATTAAACAGTAGGCCCTCCCCTTCCATTCGTGTAAAGAATATAACACGCACAATACGAAAAGTTGTGAGGAGCTAGGCCCTGGGTCCCATGAACCTGTCGTGCCAAAAAATATTTTTTTTTTTTTTGTAATTCTCATGAACACCTTGCTAATACACAATAATGGGGGACTGGGTCTGTGTGATAAGCAGTCTGGTTTTGGTAAGAAGCGAATTACCATGCAGGCAATAGAGGCATTGTGTGACATTGCGCGTGAAGCAACAGCCGGCTAGGCGGGTAAAAGAAGTACTATGCCAACGTTAAACACGCGTTCAACTCAACCAGGAGGAGTTGCACAGTTACAGTCATAAACAACCTGCATATACCGAAGTACTAAGTGAGAATAATAACAAGATATGCCAAAAAGAAAACCCTTCGCTGCGACACAGAAGAGGGTCCAAGATATACCAAATCACAGGAGGAGTCCCTCAACAGTCAGTATTAGTCCCAGACCTGCGAAATATAAACATACGATGGGGCACTGAGAACACCGATGCCGATTGGAGTGTACAATGGCTGAAGATATCGCAGTGCTCGGGCAAACTTTGGAGGACCCAAACGCAGGAGATAGTAAACCATCGTCTGTCTGATAAAAAGCCAATTGCCTTAGATGGTTCATGCTCAGGTTCACAAGAAACTTATATGCATTTCTGTCCAGGAATGGTCTGAGAAACACTCAGTGATTGGAGATAATCCTCAATTTTGGCCACTGATTCAGCCAAATCAATTGTTTACTTTGGACCTATGAGTGTACCATATTAGATTGTAATCCTGAATTCTGAACTCGAAACTCTAGAGATCTTGACATGTCTCTCATAACGACCTCAATTTTAGTATAACCATGTCTACGTATGATCCTTTCAGTACTAGGTATGTTGGTAACGAACAACACTGCACCAACCTTTAGCTACTAATTGCTATTCAACCACATGCACATACATATGTATGTACTTCAATTAACAAACAAAACTCATAATTGCAAGCAGTAACAAAAACCCTCCAATTAAATGAATCTTTTGGAAAAATCTAGAATTTTTTTTTGTTGTGCACAATTCCAGGATACTTTAAATTACATACATAGTCAATGCCACTTGACAATCAAAAAATAAAAACAAAGCAAGAAATTATCTCACAAGACAAACTTTCCTATCTCAACCAACCAGCATACACCAACTAAGGGCCTAAACCACTTTACCGGTTAAGTATCTGTTGCCACTCCACAAATTATCTTCCTCATCTTCTGCAGCAAAACGCGTCTATCGTTCATCACTCAATGACAAGTCATTGACAGGAGGCAATTGCGCCTCTCGCAACCATCACCGCAATCTTTGGGTACTTTGGAATTTTTTCCAACCGATTTCCACTCAGCGATACCCCGGACCAGGTATGGTAAAAGCTAGATAATAAAGATGGCAGTATCCAGCTGCAATCATTTACTACACTGACTTGGCTCTTATTATAAGCGCTTTGAACTTTTCCTTTCAATTCACGAAAAGTAACAGCGCAGGCTGCGTGGGGCATACATAGTTGCATGCTGCACGTTACCACCAATCTTCTGTGTGAGGGAGTTATTGTGCAAAGAGAAATATATAAATAAAAAAACAAAAGACTCATAATAAAACATGAAATGCTTAAAGAAACACACTTTAACGGCCAACATGAGGTCATTAAAAGAAAGTAAAAGTTTTCGCCGTGTTTTTTGTTTTATTTTTTCCCCTTTCCTTGGGAATTGGTTGTTGTTTATACTTCAATTGGCCTTTTCCTTGTTTTGTTTGTATTCGGTAATTTTTGTTTTGTTTTTGGCGATTTTTAACTCGTAGTAGCCAAAGAAGCGTGAAGCAAGTTAAGAATTTTCCCACAAACGTCTACAAAATTTGTTATAGTTATGCGAACCATTTAGCAGCTGTTGTTCGGTTGCTTCGAAATGAGATTGCACTGGATTTGATTTCGCTGCAAACGCTACAGGCTTGACTTTCGCCGGTACTTGAATAATGAAGGCATTTACATGTTAATAGCTCTCTCTTTCTCTGAAGTTTATTTGTTATCCAGCATCTCTAATTGCTTAGTTAATTATTTTTATGATTTTCCATTAAACTTTAGTTGTAAATAAAAAAAATAAAACAATTAACGAACCATGAGCAGATGTAATCATTCCATTACCTGATGACAGCCACAGTGACCTCTTCCAAGTTTTTCCGTGTGAGAAGTATCACTTGGACTGGAGTGTTCTGTAAGCCATATTCCATATTTGATAATTATTGTTATTGAGGAATAAGTAAGCACGGCGAGAAAAGCCAAGATGTCACGCTATTATCACGTTGAACGTCAAGAATTTCCACAATACTGTAAATAGGACATTTTTTCCCAAGACTTCATTCTAGGTCCTTTGCTGTGGAACGTAATGTTCTGCATCAGTTTTACTGTGAGAGCTGATCGCAGAGCCAAGGTATTTGAATTGTGTGGGTATCGTTAGTGGTCGTATAGCCCTGATGCCTAGACCATTAGCCGTCCTATTCAAGTGTCATTTATTCAGCTAACGTTCTAGGACGTGTTTGTTATTTTCCTTCAACACGAAATCATCGACATATACATATGTATGTACATATGTAGTAAATTCTAGGATCTAGATTTTTGTATGCTAGATATTACTTACTTAATGGGCTATCAACCCATTTACTCTCTGCTTAAAGCAGAGTCATCAGCTGTCGCTTGGTCTTTGACCTGGTCATTCGTAATCTCAAATCTGGGGTCTGAGTCTTGAAGATCCTCTTGGTTGGAACATTGTTACTCATTCCTTCAATGTAGTCGTCTTATCTTGGTCTTTTGGACTACATTCACACCTTGGTACAGCTTGTAGTTGTATTTTCTCCTTCTTTAACCCTCAAACAGGACCAAATATTCACCGAAGAATTTTTCGTTCGAAAGCCCCAATGTCTGATCTGTTTCCAAGGGTATCAGCTTTCGTCGAATCTCCACTATGTAGGGTGTCATTCGTGAAGTTGATGTTGACTCCGAAGTAGATGAACTTCTGAACCACCTCGAAGTTGTACCTATCAAGAGTGGCATTGTGTCCTAGGCGGTGGACTGATGGTACTATGTTCGTAGACAGCATGTATTTTGTTTCGTCCTCACTCACTTCAAGCCCAAATCGTTTCGCCTGTTAATTTATTGTCGTAAAAGCATCTAAAACAGAACGCTGAACTCAAAGTAATTATACAGATCATCAAAATTACGTCCAAAGAAGAAGAGAGCTGATTGAAAATCTCAATCCTGGGATTCGACTTATGGAAAGTCCCCATTACATGAAGATGTCAAAAAACAAAACCTTTCCTGGTTATTTACGCTGACGGACACCGCTTGTGATACCGAAAAAACGTAAAGAAAACTTAACCAAGTCATGAGTATCATCCATTCCTAGATGAAAGCCATAGTCTAAACCTAACAACTGATGATCCCTATGAGAGGAAAACAAAAGTGGAAAAGAAAATGGCAACATAAGAGTCCAGATTCCAGTTAACACAAAACGACATCATACCTGAAAACATTATGACGTTGATGGTCACAAGTGTTGACAAGGAGTGACGACGTATGTACATATGTAGAAGAGTCCCCACTTTGACGAAATGCTGGAAATATCTTTAAATTGTCTGAAAGGAAGTTTTTAGTCGTAAAGAGATGATGATGCACAAAAGATTTCATCTTAAGAGCTCAAAATTGGTTACTATGCAACTCGAAAACACGCTGATAAAATACGTATTTCTATAAGTGCCCTTCAATGCTTATGTACCAAGCCAACTTTAGCATTTGAAAACCCAGTAGTTCTCCAAATTAAAATCACCTTTTACGTGAAACCTTGTAATGTAGATCAAATGAATTCCAGTATCAAATTTGACAGTGAATTTATGGCAATCTATGAATTCGTGCCGCTCTAAGGCGACTGCATAATCGTGTTGGACAATCAAAAACAATCCAATTTTAAGAATCAGTTTCTACTTAATCACATTCCTTCAGAGCACGGACATTGCCATCTATCCAATCGGTATTCCAAAGACAATACCGTCACATTTTGACATGAAAAATCATTTCCATTCACTCTCTCTAGACTAGCGGGGGATATAGACTGTGCGATTACCTTCCCGCTGCCAGTCAAACTTGTAAACTCTTTGCACAACCAAGGGAAACAATTTACCTTCTGTGCTCAATTTGGTCAAAAGTACACACACACACATCCGTACCAACAATAGTCTGTCCCTCTCCCAGGAAGATACGACAAAAAAAAAACGTGAGAAATTTCCATACGTTCCGACTAACAACAACGACTTCTATTTCAGAATTTAAATTGAATAAACTTTGCGCTTCCAGTGTGTGTTAGTGCGCCGCGAACGTTTGGCTTTAACCATGGTAATGGGAAAACGTGAGTCAGCTGAACTGAAAATTATACCCACGACAACGACAAAGCAACAAACTATACAAAAGCCAAAGCATAGCACAAAACGATACATATTTAGAAAGGAAACTGTTGTTGTTGCAGTTTGGAAAATGTCATTCAGACCCCGTTCGCGTTCTCCACAATTGTTCCACATATCCACCACCAACCCCACCACGTATGCACATTGTTTCTGTGCAGCACTTAATGACTATAAGACTCCACGTATCTTATTCGTAAGAGGCAATTTTTTTTTGGTGGAGACTTGAATTCAATAAACGATTACAATCTACTTTCTAGAACTTCTATTCATAGTTCATTGCGTAAGATAGTCTCTGTGCTGTTACTGATTACCAATCCATATTTCTGGGCTGGCTTTCCAGATAAGGCAACACGCCTTTGGCTGACTGGCTGTACATACCTGTAAAGAGAAAGAAGGCAATAATTATAAATAGATTTTTGGCAATTGTTTTGTGAGAGTATAAATTATTGTATCTGCACTCAATCAACCGCGGGGCGAACTAGAAAACAAAAGCTCAAGATCGGTTATTGTCTAATGAGTATCAGTGCGAGTCGATCCGAACACACAAGACACAAGACGGGGAAGAAAGTGGGTCAAAACCAATTCACGGAGGCATTAACATATGTTACTCGGACACCAAGCCACAATATTGAGAGTTACCCTATGCAAGTACATATGTACATGGTATGAGGCGGGTGCGACGAGGAGGGCCTTATCTGCAGCGCGCCAACTGAACGTGACATTTTTCCATAATGTTGCATCTGACTGGAGGGAAAAATGATTTATGCTGCGCTGCCGCGGTGTTTGTTTGGTTTTTCATTTTAGAAAACTTCAAGACACAGAGAAAGATAATTTGATGTTTGATCTAGGGTTTCATAAGTGAAACCGGTGCTTTGTGATCACATGAGTCATGCACGTGACGTGATGATAGTAGTTAGCGGCAGTCGTTTTTAATTGGTTGGTTTTCCAAAGGAAACGATTGTTGTTAGCTGTAAGCAGTAGGCTGTGGTGCACATTAAGGGCACAGAATTAAGTTCATTGCACTCGCTTGGGAGAGATATGCATTCCTAATGTTTTGTTGGTTCTAGTGATCAAGAGATATCACCTTACAATACTTAGGTGGGTAGAACGTTTGCAGCGATAAGGAACTAAAATAATAAACAGACTTTCCGCATACGTTGCGCATCGTTCTGCATAATAGAAGTGGAAATAATCTGAAGTTTAATCCTGAATCCGATTTGAAATTCGAGAAACTATTCGTGAACTAAACGCTGATATGCTTGCCAAGCGTTCGTAAGGTCTGGAATCGCAAAACTATTGTATTATCTCTGATGTGGCTCTATTCCAAAGATATCCTTATTTTCTTAACATTCCAACATTCGTAATTCGAAGGAAAGTAAGTAGAGGCAGCCTTGCATTCGCTTATGCGCATCATTCAAAATTTCACTAGAGCCAAGGAATATACTATATTATAGTTTTCTTGAAATCAACCTTTTAACAATGTAACATAAGAAATAAGCAATTTTTCTGCTGCAAATGTTAACTTATTACTTATAGGTACTTGTAAAAGTATTCTCCGGATAGAATGAAAGATGAAGTCGTTTCCAACGTTTTTGAAGACGGAATAGTAAGAAATGAGTGAGCGATGTTAGTCGGATGTTTAGGGTCTGTTTGTGCCTTTAGACCTCATTCACTACTCAAGTATTTTGATAGAATTTGAACATAAATATTGTTTCAACATAGAATTTATAAATTATATAATTACTAACAATTATCCAAGTGATGTTAAATATCCCTACTGAGAGTAGTAGGGAGGAGAGTAGACAGACTGTATGCATGACAGAAACTACTCACCAACCAGGATAGACTGTCAACCGCGAATGATTGCGAGACCATTCGTTTCGGCTAAGAGGGTACAAATTTTCGAGTACCATTCACGATATACCACTTCCCCAGTCATGACGGTATACTCGTACAAAGTTGAACTGTCTTTAAACAGCAGAAACTACCAATCAGTCATATGAGGACACCAATTACAAATGGGCGTCAGGCACGAAGTTTTGACTATGCATCTGGCACAGAAAGAATATTGTCTGTCGATGAAGAAATAGGGAGTAGTAGGCAGCCTCGCATTGCAGCTATTCCAGCAACAGAGATAAGCCAAATAGAGTCCCCATATCGCATGAAGATGATTGAGGAACAGAGAAGCGTGCAATTTGACAAGCACAACTATAACAACTTGTTGACTATGTATACAAGCAGAATAAGCTGCAAACAGGGTTCTCCTTGACATTCAAGTTAGTCAGTGGCTGAACTGGTTAGGTCGTCATTGGGCAGAGATCTCAAACGTTATTAACAACTCCAAAAACAACTCCTCCTAGGTTAAAGTTTAGACTAGAGTGGTTATCTGTTCAGTTCCGTTTATAAGGAGATCGCTGTGTATCATGATATACAATGACAGTCGCAAACTACCAATTTTGTTTTAAACCAGACGAAAATGCTCGAGGTAGATGTGCAGCCCTTCCTTTTCTATAAAATCCTGATATCCACAAAGGTTCATGATTTGTATCATCCTTGGTGTTTCCGACAGAAAGACAATGTCATCAACGTATAAGAGCATATTTTAAGCCCGGCGAATTGGATTCCTACCGGGAAAAACTTTTGCAGATCATCCAAAATCAATGTAAAGAGAAGAGGACTCACGAGACAACCCTGCTTGAGACCCATTCTTGACTTAAAATCAGCCTGATATATTTACTCCATTCCAAACTGCAGTCATATTTTCTTCATAACAACTTTCATAGCATTAAGCCTCTGTTGACACTCTGAGATGACTTAACTCATAAGAGAGTCCCTTCTGTCAATGGAGTCAAACATCTCCCTCAAAGCATTAGCAATGCTTATAAAATTGTTATTAACTGAGGAATAGTTTTCATAAATCCAAACTAACGTTTGCCAACGAGTTCATACTTAATTACATATGTACTTGGATCTCTGAGATCCCCTTTTTTAAATAAAGAACAAAGAATAGCTTAAGCAAAAGTATAAGTTAAGCAAGTGGCTCAGTGGTTAGTACGTCGTTCCACAGAGCAAGAGGTTCGATGTTCGATTTCCAGATAAAACCAACGATTTTTTCACGATCCCACCTCTCGCAAATATCTGGCAAAATACGCAAATATCTGACAGAATACCACGTGCGAACAGTGATTCGTTGACGGTTTAAGCTAGTTTCCAGAACGAACAACTGCACTCCTAATTATCGATTACTAAGCTTGATGTTTAAATTTCTGCTCCACATATGAATGGACATCTGCTAGTAAATACCTATGTACATACGTACGTTCATTTTTAACGACAACCAAAGTTATTGAAATTGTCACCACATTCCGATAGAAGTAAGAGCGCATTACAAAATATCACGCTAATTGCTTTTACTGCAAATGCCTTTTAACTAGAATGATATCATTGCTACAGAAATTCCAAAGGAAAAAAATCATTTACACACTCAATTATTGAGCCAGGCGCCCCTTCTAGAAAAAAAAAACAAAAAAAGATAAGTAACCCACTGACTTGAAGCGGGAAAATTGTTTTTTTGTTTCAAATTGAGCTAATTATGACAAATTGCCTTGGCATTGTGGAACATCACGTTCATCATCTATTGTTGTTCCAATCCCCCTAATCAGCTAAGTACCTCTAACTCGTGAACTATAAACCTAAAAAGCAACTTAAACTTCCATGTGGTAGAATTGGTGAATATTTTTTGACGTCTTCTCGTTGCGACTTTTATCATCCCGCGTACCAGCGTTTAAGGTTGGTTGTGTATAACACAATAAATTGGAACAATAACGTGGCCGGCGGAGTGTATTTTTTTCAGATAAGATAAAAAAAAAAATAGAATCCAATTGATATTCAATTCGACGAATGTGAATTGTTTTCTTCATCGAAGTTAACTCAAGACAAGAGGGGCGGCTGTGACGGTAAGAGACGCAGATAACCGATATTGTTCGATATTTGAGTTGAGACGGTATCAACTTCATTGGATGAGACATACGAGGGGATCAAGATTCATTGAAAGTCAACAAAACCACTTATTGTTGTCGTTGCTGATTTCATGATCGTTTTTTTTTTTTTTTTATTAAATTTTTGCATGGCAGATGATAAGTGAAACATGAAGATGTGTTACTTAATTGGGGTGGATCGACTTAATGTCAACGAAATGATTAAGCAATTCAATTGCGAAAGTATGTTGCAGTAGTCTAAGTTGTTGGTGAGTCAATAGAGGAATGTCAAGAATCCTTTAGCTAATGGTGAACAGATTGAGTTGAGGTCTGTTGACATCACCTATTTGTACTGGCTGCGTTGTATTAAAAGTTCTATGTAGCAGCTTGACTTACTTATCAGTTTGACTGATAATTCTTTTATGTCCCACCACGTGTGTTGTACTGCGTTCCTTTCAATTCACCAAACCAAGCTAGACATCCCCAATTACTTTAGATTGGAATGTACATACATACTGCTTCGAAGTAGTCTTCTGTACAGAAGGCAAGATTGCACTTTTACATATGTACATATGTATATATGTATTTCAGTATGATTAGGTACGTAATAGCATATTCAAAACAACAGGTTTCAACCGGAACCCAACGAACATATGTATGTATGTACATTGAAATTGACCATTTAACGATCAGAGAAGCGCACGATCGTGGAATTAGAGAGGTTCTACTCCAGGAACAATGTTTGGAAGTCTTTCCAAAAGGTAAAAAGAACGTGAAGTGAAAATAGCAATATCTCAACTCAAGTCCAACAAGGCAGCTGGACTGGACCGTCTACTATTGGAACAGAAGCGGCAAAATTGGGTTTAGTTGTGAATGAAGGCAAAACCAAGCATATGCTGTCAACAAGAAGGGACACACAACATCGACGAATCGAATAGAACGTCACAATAAATAGTTATAACTTTGAGCTAGTTACGGACTTGGTCTACCTTCGTATAAACTGACAACAGCAGCACATCAGAAATCTAACGAAGATTTAGGCTTACTGTCCACGTAGCTGCACTTCTTTCTCGCATTCGTCATATGCTACTTGTTGTACGCTTGTTTGCAGCTTGCGTATAAACAAACGAAAATCTGCGCACGGAGCGACAAAGGCGCATTTGCGTAGTCGCAAGCAATCGTCATGCAGCCTGAGCTGCAGCTGGTCATTACTCAAACGTATTGCAAGACGTATGGATGTCGCTTTTTTTTAATGGCGACTTCTAATGTAAAAAATGCTAAACTTTGAAGAAATTCCCTATATTTGTAGCTTGCATGAAGCTTGTATGACTTTTCGTGGACAGTGGTTAGATGCAAAATACGTTTGTTGTGGACAGTAGGCCTTACACTTGCCAATCGCCGTTTCTTTGGTCTAAGAAGGCAACTGAGTAACAAGGCCTTGTCAAGAAACGCTAAGAAGACCCTATATAAGACCCTTATCATCCCAATTCTGGTGCATGGCACAGAAGCAAGGACGTTAACGAAGGCGAATGAAGATGTCCCTGGTCGTTTTGAACGCAAAATTCTTCGGACGATTTTCGGTCTCGTTTGCGTTGACGTGATTTCGGGACGGAGGAGGATCTGACATCGATCTGATCAGAGAAGTACGCATCAGTCGTCTAAGATGACTAGACTAGGCCCAAAGAGTCTTCATCCAACCGAAGAGACAACGTAGTAGAGGAAAACCTTGCCTTGGGTGGCTGGCACAACTGGAGTACGCAACTGGAAAGGCTTGTTCGTTGAGGCCCAGGTCCACCCCGAACTGTAGCACCACCTAAATAAGTAAGTATGTATGTATATCGACTAAGTCATTCGGTGCGATAGAATTCCACTTACCTAACTATGCCTTAATTTTCAATTTTCTTCTGATTGGTCGATTGGTCGATTGGTTCTTACTATTTCCCTTCGAGTTAGGTAAGAAGCATCTGCCTGACATCTACATATGCAACAGCTGATTTATTTTGAATGACTACCCTTGACTTCTAAACTTTATCTTCAAAAGATGAAACATATAATTAATCCGTTGATCACCTTGATCCCTTAGTAGTTGATTATATGTAAATCTGTTGCAATAATGGTGATGGATTCAACAAAGCATTCACCATGATTAAAATTTTAGATTGTTGATTGATATTTAGAATGTGATCACATTTGTGGCTTAGGTCTCAACTTCCTCTGAATCACTCGTGATAATTTTTGTAATCGTTTTGTTTTTCCAATGAATTCAGTAAAGTTGAGATCTGCTTCTCTCTCCTCAGAAAGTAAAATGAAAAAAACATATGGTACTTTGACAACCCCTAACTACATAGGTGGTCGTTCAGAAAACAAGGGAAAACCTAACTTAAGCATGGAATCCGAACGCAACCATTAGTCGTTTTTCTTTTTTAGTTCAGAGCAGAGCCTGAGTTGTCAAAAAAAATGTTTGTGTTTCTTTTTTAGTTCAGAGCGCTTAGAGCACTCGATTCGTGTTTCTTTTTTCGTTTAGAGCGCGCTCCGAGCGCGCTCTATCAGCTCTGCATGAATTGATGGAGCATCCTGAGCAAAACCCGAGCACAGTGAATTTGACGTTTGACAAGGGGTAAAGCAATAAGAAAACGAAATCGAAAACAATTGAAATGGAGTTCGAGGCTTTGTTTTTAATTAATTATTAGTAGTTAATAATTAAATGAAAACTTTATTTGTGTATAAACGCTATTTTAGTGTTTAAGAAGACAAAAAGCATGAATGGTCGATTAATTTTGCAGTCATATGACAGGTACTGCTCAATCGTGTTTCTTAAATATATCAGAGCGTTTAGAGCGTGCTCCGTTCAGAGCGCGCTCGACATGTTCAGGATCTGTTCAGAGCTCTGTTCTGAACTAAAAAAGAAAAACGCCTATTGTCACACTTATGATTAGCTGTCAATCTTCTATACCAAGTCATGACCAAGAAGTCACGGCCCTTTTTTTCAAGAACACATGACCACAGAGTTAAAAAGAAATGTTCGTCAAAATGGAAATGATGACTCGGTCATCATAGCAAAATATTAAAAAAAAACACACAAAGCTGTGTTGATGAGGTAAGTCTCGAACATGTGCTACGCTTATTAATGCATATGTATGTATGTAGTATGACTAAACATCGCAACTGCACTTGTGGCAAGCAATCCCACGCATTTCAGTATTTGTTTACCTTTTAGCACACATCCAACTGCAGAACGAATATACAGACATATTTATGTATGTATGTATCTATACCAAAGAGGGGAAATACATATTTTTATAAATAAAATATAATATCATCAGTTTATTATTTTTAGATACATATACATACCCTTGCACAATTTGACGACCAAATCGTGTCGAATCTTCAATGCAAGTCAAACGAAATACACATACTACGTATGTATGTAAATGTCAAATGGGTTTAAGTATCTCAAGGATAAGTTTATCGTCAGATTATATCAAGAAACGTAATAAATAAAAAATAAAAAAAGTGAAAACATCCAGCGCAGCGGTACGTGGACGCTCACGTATTTTTATTTTTTTTTTTATTTTTTCTGATGTTAGAGATAAGACTATCAACAAGTTGTAAAATATGCCAATGGTTCTATTCGATGAAGTAATCAAAATTATTAGCTTGATACATACGTGTATATTGAGTAAAAATTAGCCATTGAATGTGAAGTATTTGGTAACAAATTTGAAATAGAAAATACCATGCATTCACTTTATTACTTAAAATACGTCACATATTGCACATAGATATTTTATTTATTTATTGCAGGGAATTTTGCAAAGCCTTTACAAATACACAACAGTAAGGAAATAGTGTAGAAAACCCATAAACCAATGTTTGCTCCAAAAGGCATGAATGCCATAAACCCTCCGGGGTTATACCATGAATGAACATTAACCTCCCACACAATCAATTGCAAAGCAAAATAAGTCTATGAATGAAATTTGGTAGTGATTCATTGGATTTTGGATACACTTCTCTAGCGAAGTGTACAAGAATAGTTCGTAAATACGAGTACTATTCATTATCTAACGCGTTTAGCGCGATTCTTAACAATGCCTTGCGATTGTTGTAGAAATGAGGTAATTATTATTCTTATCCCAAAAACGTTTATGAAGTGTTAAATTTGCACTCTAGCGCTGATGTCATACAGTTGTTTAATACGAGTATTTATGTATGTAGTTCATAAACACTTGACGAGCCGACAAGAGAGCTACATAACAATAGCAACTGTGCATAGCAAGGTAAATCTTTCTAGTTAGGCAAGGCAGGTTACGGCGACTACGATTACGATTAAAAGTTATCTCTTTAGAGTACTAGTTACAGCGTATACTACGTCATTCCTTGCATAAATTTGATTTAGATGTGTTCTATGGTATATGTATATATACTTCTTTTTAGTCAGAGCTGAATATCTGCTTAGTGGACTCCAAGTCCCTAACAATATCCCATCAGAGGCGACAAACTTGGTTGGGTTCATTGTTATCAAGCAATTGTAGGAAATAAGTCTACGGATGGTGCTAACCGTGAATCAGTGGTTAGGGCGTCGGACTACTCAGCGTGAGGTTCGTTGTTCAAAACCCAGACAACACCAACAAGTATTTTCACGTCCCCACCTCTCGCGGCCATTTGATCAACATCCGAGAGTAAAACTGACGTGAGCTTCTCAAAACAAAAATTCCCCTTCAAACACGGCATTAAACAGTAGACCTTCCATTCGTGTGAAGAATATTACACGCACAACCCGAATGGTTGTGAGAAGCTAATACACTGATAAACCAAATAGTAGATCCGAAACTTAGCTGGAAACCTAAAATCTTAGAACAAGTACAGAAACACACTACACAACTAAGTGGAGACTATAGCCATTAATTTACATATTGGCTCCATATACCCGTCAGCAGCTCGATCTTGACGTATAGCGTGGTCATCTGGTGGACTTCTTTGATGAAAGACTCTCACCGCAACTTCTGTATTCAATCTAGTTAAGGAATTAAGCATAATACAATCAACATGACTAACCACAGATGAGTAGTCGGCACTACACTCCTCATTTCCAGGCACGACATTAGGCTATGCCACCTCGCTAAAGACGTCCGTAGAAGAAGCTACACTGCACCTCCTATGCACAGCTCCCTCCGCACGAAAAAGAACACTCCTAGAAGCTTACTTTTTCGACAAACTCGGAGACCGGGCGCACACAAATATAAATCACCTCCAACGCTTTATAACAAGATCCGGCTAGTTCCGTGGGTAGTTATTGGGGATTCTAGGCCCTTGTGCTTATTACTGAGAATTAACCACTAGGCCTGTATCGAAACGCATAGTTTAAGATAAGTATATATCGTCATACCGTCCAATTGTTTATGAAATATCATTTTAGGTCTATTTATGGACACCCATTTATTTATTTATTGTAGAAAGAGTATATGCGATTCTATGCGCTTATCTTATCTGTTGACGAACATGAAAGCAATCAAGCCAAACCATTACTTTGAATGCACTGTTGGTAGCAGACTCCACAATCGCGATCCGATTTGTAAACAAATTTAGTAAACGATCAACTGTAAACAAAATATACACTAAACATTTCTCTATATACAGTGTCCTATTTTACAAGCAAACAATCAACGAACAACTGATATTGCTAATCGTCTATATCTACTACTGTTTTGCAGTTGTGTTCAGCAAACGGATAAGGATTTAAAAGCAAGTGCGCAACTATGTAAGACAAGGCTCTCAAGCGATTGATTTGTAATCGAATAGCCATCGCAAATCCTCCGATGAATTGTGAGGTCAACATTTTGCCTAAGCAAACGTACTAAACTCGTCGAGCATTGAAGCAAAAGGAGAATCGCTATATAGCAAGCAACCTCGATTTACTTCGTCTCGATTTGCATTATTTCGATTGATGTTGTCCGGGTTTTTACTTCCCAATTTTACTTCCGATGAAAGTTGCCATAATTTCGTGCAGGTGCAGGCCTCTTTTTGCACTTGTCTTAGATTATTTAATTTTCGATATATGTACGTCGCATTTTATTTAGTCCCGAAGACGACGAATATCAAGGCATTACAAGAAGGTCCTTGCTGACTCCATATTGTTATTGTTTTGAGGTATTTACTTCATTTCATGCACGCTGAAAGTTAAAGCATTTTGAAACACAATGCAAGAAGGCAAAGCTGTACGTACTCCAGGCAAGCACTTTTGCCTTGTCCTATTCCCTGTGACAATGCTTGGTTTATGTCGAATAGTTTTCGTTTCGTATACGGCACAGTATAACACCACAAGCAGCAATAAGCATTCCCTTTCTACAAACTAACACACGGCCAACAAACTTGAAACCTATGTAGCTCAAGACTTGCCACAACATTTTTCAAATTCACAGAGCTCCAATGTATCCATCCATGGTATGAGTAGGTTCCTAACTAACCACAAAAATGTGCACATTCTCCAGTTATTTGCATTCACAAATTCGAAATACGATCCACTAATGCATTTGCATACACATTTGAACCGCAAACTGCCAATACCAGCTGCACTTCCGCTCCACTCATTGCCGCATACAAATCTATTAATCCATGCATCGTCCATACCTCTATCTCTTAATACAAACATGTGCATCGTGTGAATTGTACTGTGCTGGAAGTAATTATCACATTTTGCAGAAAACTGAAATCGAGACACGTTTTTCCATTTCGAAAGAATTTCGCTTTTTTGTTCATGTCTTTCCATTTTCGTTTCAACGTGTGCTGATGACTCGCAATCACTTATGTACCGACACGGCTGGTCGGCTGGAGCATAGTTCTCTGCGCAGAGCATGTGCGTTATCTTATCTGCGGAAATATGTACTCTTATTATTCTTCTAATTCATTTAATGTAATTGAATTCCAATGAGATAGTCTTATACGTATAACTACGGTTAATTATGGAATGTTTGCTGACTTTTCTGCGGCGGCGGCGCCAATTTATGTGTCGTCAAGACATAAATTAGCCTTCAAGAATAAGATCAAGATCTTCATCACGACGCTTGAGAGATAGAGCATGCGTGTGAGGAACAAAAAAAAAATCCACCTGTCTTTGAGTCTATGTCAAGACAGGAAAACCTTTCTCTTCGTCTTCCTCTGTTTGCTTTAGCGATTTCTGTTTTTATGTTGTCACATATAGTATGTATGTTTTGTCGTCGTGCTAACATGGCATCACATTATGTGCGCGGACAAATTACTCAAACGCACACTGATGTTGATGACTCCTCGTCTCCAAGAGATTGCATCAAATGTCGATTTATTTGTACATGACCAGCAGCGCAAGAAAGAAAATTTAATTGTAGTCAATAAATCTGTAATTGTGCAGACAACTTTCCCGCAACGGATTACAAATCACTGTCTCTTTCGATGTAACCAGTTGCGGATGTGTCCAAGTGAAAGAAATTCAAACACTGACTAAGGTCAAAGTTGACATGAAGATGCCGCAGCACTAGAGACTGATTTTTTTTTTTGTTTTTTAAGAAAATGCCATACAACACTGTTTTGGGTAACTCATTGCTTGAACATGACTTTCGTGTAAAACTGCAGCGCAAGTGGAAACTTGTTTTTGTTTTTTCTTCTTCTTTTCAAAACTTCATCATAATTAATGGCTTTCACTTTTGTTTTGTTCTTTCACTCGACTCGAGATTGAATGTGCACTTTAGCACTCCAACTCTATTCGGATGCACATTCGCTTGGTATGGTTTTGATAAATTATTTGCGCATCACGAAAAATACCATTTAAGGCCGCCTTCCATCACCACTACTATTTTTAGTGGTTGTTGCTTATTTATTCATAACGAAATCCATGAGCCGCTGTTTATACTTGCGACTCTATGTGGTTTTTATTATCTCAATTCATTAGAATCAGCTTGGGAATGGGCGATTGTAGGGGAAGTGTCGGACGAAAACCAGTTTCAAGTTGATTTCTAAAGATTTACTTAAATGAAAATAATTCTCCATAGGAACTGCGGGGAGATGATAAAACTTAAGTTAGAAGCATTTTAATACAGAAAAAAGTGATTCTGTATACAAAACACGTGCTAAAGGCTGGAATCGTTTAGTTTAGAAGATTCTTGAATTGATTTGCACCTCGTTTTAGGCAAATATGACGTAAATCAAGCCACATATGATGTTTCTTCGCATAATCACAGGAAAGTATATATTTATTTTTTTTGTAGCAGTTTTCGATGATACTGCACTGCATAAGGCAATTACCAAATTGCATAAGAGAGAGAGAGAGAGAGAGTTTTGGACTGAATCCAAGTTGAACATACAATTCCAAGCATAACACGTTCAAGACTCAAAAGCTTGAGTAATACTCGGGTACGATAGGAAGCTATAATAAAAGGAAACATTGCTGAACATACTAGAAAATCTCGGCAGAAGCCTCAAAGGCAATAAAGTTCATCGATATTGCGCCTCAAATAAGGTTTCTAGAAATAAGTAAGATTGTTGCATTCCGATGACTATCAGTCCCCAGAAACACTGCACTGTTCTATTTCGGGAATTTATCTGCGAAACCGCGGTAGTTTGGAGTAGGGCTGCTGCTAACTCAATACACAACGAAACCAACGCAGCATTGAAGATCTCATCTGTTGATGAGAAGCACAATGTCGAACGAAAACTTTTTTTTATGTTTTCAGCAAAGAATCACAAAGATAGACTTGAGAGTTAACTGATAACCATTCGTCAGCGCAGAATGCAATTGCCTATTTCGCTGGGGCACTGATTGTGAAAAACAAGCGATAAAACAAGGGAAGATAGGAAACGGAGTTAAGTATTCTGACTCCTATGAAATATGTAGAGCCTTGGGCAAATATATACATACATAGTATGTAGGTATATCGCAACCGGGTCAAATGACATAAAATATTTCTTGCATCGTTAAAGAAATTTTAGACATTTCTCAGAGAATTTAACGATCCTAACAGCCGTATAGCAGGAACCACCAGAATTTATAGGAATGATGGATTGCAGACTTGAAAAGTTGAAACCGTTCAAAGCAGAACTGATTCATTGACACCAAATGCACGCTTTTTCGAAAAAACAGCTTGATGACAAACCCTGTCTTTGAAATAAATATTCACATTTCTATCATCAGATCACCGATGGACATTTTGCTACGAAAACTGATGGTTCAGTCGGTCGTTGAAGAGATTTCGAGATTTAAGGTGATTTATATGCTGACAGTTAATCAGTGTTCAATGGATCGATAGTTGGAGGATAGTCGATTAGTTGAAGGGTAATTAAAAGTTGCCTTTGTTTTAGAGACGTCGTGGAGTCGAGCTTGTTATATGTATGCATGTTACACTCAACGTAGGCAAACATTAACAACAGACTAATAGTTGACATGGGTATACCCCCAGGTTGCATTCTTTCACTACTCATATGGCTCCTTATTGTGAATGAGATTTAGAAAATTTTAGGCGAACATGGCTTCAACATGAAGTCTTATGCTGATGATCTTGTCAGGGTACCAAGGCATAAGCAACCTCTGGAAACAAAAGAGCAGAACAAATGTCGAGAAATGAAGAAATGATCTCGCCGACAGGAGAATGTGGGCCCTTGATAGTCACTTCTTCATGGAGTTGCAAGGACCAACGCAAAATGGAATTTCCAGACCTCCTGAGATTCATATCTCTATCTAGCTGGTTCCGAATCAACAATCTATTGCTCTTTTGATACTATTGCTGGTGTTTCTACCATATAGCTTAACCCCATATATGGTAGAAACTCTAAACATGGTGGCTACTGGTCCTCGTGAAATATTGTCGAAAATGTACTTATATTCGACTTTATTCCATCCACCTAGCCTACAGAAACATCAGCATGGTGCAAAATAGCTGCGCCTTAAATAATGTCTTTTTTAACTTGAAGAAGCTGGAAGAATTTGTGGCCAAATAACAAATTTCAAATTGCATTGTTCATCATATAAGCGCATACACTATAAATAAGTGTGTTAGCACAGATCTGAGTGTGTTAGCTAAGAATTAGCTGCTACTAGGTAGGCGGAGAAGACAGGTATGTATACTTATGAATATCGCTTCAGTTAGCACTTTTATGTGGTTTCCGTTTCCTCAACTCCACGGTATCATAGTGAAATTCAACAAAACCTCTATGCTGTCCGAGGCGTTTCAAGCTATTTCGACAACACCGACTAACCTTCTGAATGCCCCCGCACCAAGTGAAGGTAACGACCTATCGGAGTCGCTGACGTCTTCCCTATGCACTATATTGCACTGTTTGGAGTTACTATTAGACTACACTGGTATGCGACACGATCAAATTGAAACATATCTCCTTGACGCTGTGGAAATTCACTCCTCAATTCATGTTCCTAAGAAACTACAAATTCTATCCGAGCTTGAATCTATAAATAGGAATCCGAACCGAAAAACTCTTACTTCTTGCCACAACTAACGTATTCCACCGTCGCCCGTGTCTCCATCCAACATCTCTAAAAACTGGTCTCCCAACTCAAAGTGGGACACACAATCCCAACAACAAAAACGAAAGAAGAAAGAGTAGAGTATTAACTTTCCTCTTTTCCAGTCTGCTTGGGCATAACCCACTAAATTCTTGTTCTCTCTGTCCAATAGCCACTGCTGACTGCCACTCAATGCCAGTAGCGATTCAAGAAAAAAAAAACAAAAAAAAAACTTCATTTGAAAATAAAACAGAAAATCAACGTTAGAGAGGCGAAAAACCAGCAGAACAACCACCAGCAACCAGCATCACCCGAGCCTAGGCCCTCCATCAGCAGTTCCTCTCATCGCCAAAGTCCGATGGTTGCGCGTCCACACAGTAGATGACGCATCAGCACAGCTTAAACCGCGCCGAACTTGTTTTTCTGAAGGAAAATTTCAATTTTCATATTTATTTCTGAATTTGTACCTTTTTTTTTATTTTATTTGCAAAGCGGCGATTACGTAGTACCAGCGAGGTTCGAGATACGGAAGATTCTGCTGCTGTTACTGGTGGGTTCTCTACCCGATAATGGCTAAAGCACACATGAAGCAATATAGAACGTGACGCAGAAGCAGCAGCACCAACTAGTGCTCCAAACCGCGCCGGAGAAAAACTCAATTTGTTTCTGCTTAATGAATTTCTGGTTGCAATTATGAGAAACAATTACCCTTGCCACCGCTGTTTTGCGAGAAAATTGCGTAATTAATTCTAAGCACTGTTGCACACTGTATGCACTAGTATTTCCCTTCGATAGAACAATGGAAAAATGAAGGAAAACATGGAAAAAACCGACGCGAAAACCAAGAAAAAATCAGAGCAAGTCGAGAGTGGAAGTGGACATTGCGTTTAAAAATTCCTCCATATTCATCGGCGCTCAAGGTCGCATAAATTCAAAAACGAAATAGATTGCATTTATTTATAGTTTTTAATATGAAAAGCACACTTGCTGGGCATGTGTGGTGCGGCGCGGCAGCTCACCTACCTTAATAATTAATTCTATCTCTGGGACGTCTCCGTTGGCGGTTCCATTTTCTTGGTTATCTTCAGACATGGTGGTTGCGGTGTTTTTTTTTTGTTTTCTTTTTTTTTTTGTATGTATTTAATCCACAAGTGTCTCGGAAGGGTAAACACGGAAAGTTCAAGGATTTTAAAAAATTTCAAAAATCAGCAAAAAAAAAATTTTCACACTTTTCGAACGAAACCACAGAAAATTTATTCACGAAAGACAACCGGGCAAAACGACAGCTCAAAGTACACTGAGGAAAAAAAATTCATCAGACGATTTGATTCCATTTCCATATTGTGGAATTGTGAATGGGGTTTGTCTGCTTCGGGCAGGGTCACAATGGAGAAATTGATTGTCAGTTCGCTGTTCGATTCATAGTGGAATTGGACGGTTGAATATTTTGAACGAGAAAGTACTGCCAAACTGTGAAATAAACAAATATTAAAATCATAATATTAAAAAGCAGAGTTGAAGAAATGCACCTGAAGCTCCATTATCCCACAAAAATCCTATTGGAAAGTAGGTTTGAAGTGGAGAATTCATAATACAGAGTAGAATAGAGGTGGGCGCCGTGGCTCAAGTGGTTAGTGCGTTGGACTACGGAGCAAGGGGTTCCAGGTTCAATCCCCAGACAACACCTAAAATTTCTTTCACGGCCCCACCTCTCGCGAGCGTCTGACAAACATCCGAGAGTAAAACTGTCATGAAAAAGCTTCGCAAAATTGCCGTTCGGATCCGGCATTAAACAGTAGGCCCCTTCCATTCATGTGAAGAATATAACACGCACAACACGAATGGTTGTGAGAAGCTAGGCCCTGGGTCCCATGGACCTGTTGCGCCAAAAATTTGTATTTTTTTTTTTTTTGAGTAGAACACTGGTGATTGTTCGGATTCGGATTTGTGATACTTGCCAGACATATGAAAGAAGTCTTAAACTTTTGACGAGCGAGCGCCGTCTTGTTACATTCAGTTTTAAAGCTAAATAGGTGGGAAGACTACCACTATCGGCTTCTCCGGAGAATGAGCCCGAGAAGTGAGCGGTTGAAGAATGAGAGAGAGATACAAGAAAACTTTGTAGCTGAGTGACAGTAAGGCAGAATGAACCATTGAACCTTTACGATGAAAACCAAGGCTTCCGTATACCCGATCAAAATGAAGGAGAATAGCAATATTCAACCTCAATTCCAACAAAGCTGCTGGACTAGACGGCCTACTAGCCGAGCTATTTAAGGCAGCGGGGGACGACTTGGTGGAAAGCATACACCAAGTCATTTCCAAGATTTGGTCGGAGGAATGTATGCCTGATGAATGGAACCTCAGCATCGTTTGCCCGATTCACAAGATAGGAGACCCTCTAAACTGCGCGAACTATGGAGGCATCACACACCTTAACATTGCATACAAGATCTAGTCGGTCTCCAATTGCTGTTTCTTTGGTCTAAGGCAATTGAGTAACAAGGCCTTGTCAAGATACACTAATGAGACTCTATGAGACTAAAGACCCTCATCATCCCAGTCCTGCTGTATGGCGCAGAGTCATGGAGGACTTTAGTGAATGCGGATGAAGATATCCTTGGTCGTTTTGAACTCAATATTCTTCGGACGATTTTCGGTCCCGTTTGCCTTGACCAAGAATGGAGGAGAAGATTTAACAGCGATCTCTACGAGCTGAACGGTGACGTCGACCTGCTCAGAAAAGTATGCATCAATCTTCTAACATGACTAGGACATGTAGGGCGAATAGACATCAAAGCTCCGGCCAAAAGAGTCTTCGAAACCAACCCAGAGGGACAACGCAGTAGAGGAAGACCTCGCCTTAGGTGGCGCGCACAAGTGGAAGAGGACCTCAACTATCTTAGAGTGCGCAACAGGAGGCAGTTAGCCAAAGATCGCGCTAACTGGAGAGGCTTGTTGATGGAGGCCCAGGTTCACCCCGGACTGTAGCGCCACCTAGGTAAGTTTAAAGCTAAGTTCACCAACATTTACCTCATATGTGCTTATGCCGCCACAGAGGCCAATGAGGATGCCACCAAGAGCTCCCCGATAAGACATCCTATATATGACGTTTAACGCCAAATGAGGAAATGAAGACAACTTGATTAGGATAGTTGTAACCATCACATCAGGCAATGGACTTAAGCTTAAGAATTTGCGGCAATATAGACACGTCGGTCTCCTGATCATCGAATGATAAACGAAATTCATCACATTTCGAGCATCCAAAATTGACTCGGATCACTAACTTATTGCAGACAAGGTAACTATGCGGATATATCCAGCATCATAAGAATAATTCTCATGAGAAGATATAACTTCCCGAACTTCGTATTTCGCAGCATCAAGTGCCAAACACCAGTGCCAACGCTGCCAACATGTCAAACAAAAAAAAACTGGGTTGTCGAGGAATCGGAAAAGGCGTATAAAGCGGAGCCGCAAAGGATGATGGTTGTTCGCGGGTTCTACGACGAAATCCAAGATCCGAGATTTGAAGGATATCTTTTAAACGGCTCAGGCACTTATGTAGGTTTCCTAAAGAATTGTGTATCATCCGTTCCGTACTATATCACCAGGATCCGCAATTAAGAAAAACTTTGAATTCGAAAACAATTTTTTCTTTTAATTTACTTTAACCACTTAACTATATAAAAATTTCTTTTTCCCACCCTAAGAAGGGATAGTCCGTTCTTCAAAACATGGATTCCATTTGTGATCACCTCGGTGAAGTTCTGGGCGCGTTTCTGATTGATGTAGAAACCACCAGCAGTTATTATTCTAATAGCGTCAGCTGAAAGACAAGATTTGTAGCCGAATGAGGAGCGTTCTTTTCTACTTACTCTCTGTTGGAAAGCACTTTGCTTTTAAGGCTAGCTGTAGTATTGACAGCCCTGGTTCAGGTAGGATCTCTACAACAGCGGCGCCAGAGAATGTCTGTCGAATCTCGTTGTAGTTCAATTCACCTAGGCCATCCATATTGCCTTTGTAAAGTGCATTGGTTACTTTCTCTGCTTGCTCGAGGCCAGCCTCTGTAATGAAAAGGAATTAGTAGCCTAGTATAAATAACAATTTCTCTACTCACCCCCATGAACCAGCAAAGTAACATCTTCTGCTAGGATTATTTGGGCTTTACGCTTCTCGGGTTCTTTTTGATGTTCTTCCATTAAGAACTCTATTTCATCCAACGGTATGAACGTGAACAGCTTCAAAAGCTTCTCCACCTCAGAATCTGGCATCCGCATGAAGAACTGGTAGAGGGAGAAAGGCGATGTCTTCTCTTCGTCCAACCATATGGCATTGCCAGCGGATTTGCCAAATTTGTCCCCCTCCTCATTGGTTACAAGGGGGAGAGTCAATCCAAAAACTGTCTTATTAGCTGCGCGACTAATGAGCTCATGACCAGTCATTAGATTCCCCATTTGATCGCTACCTCCCATTTGGAAACGGCAATTGTATTCACGAAGCAGATGCAGCCAGTCGTAGGCTTGAAAGATTTGATAGGTGAATTCTGTGAAACTCATGCCAGCTTCGCTCTCAAGTCGGGTTTGCACCGAGGAACGCGACAGCATTGATCCCATGCGAAAGTGTCGTCCCATGTTGGCCACAAAGTCTATGAGATTAAGGTTGGAATACCAATCTGCGTTGTTCACAACTCTGGAAGCACAAAATGCCTCATACACAAATTATTCCTTCCCTAGACTGTCTACACTACCTTATATCGGACAAGTCCTTTCTATGTTTGCTATCATCCCACAGTACATCCTGGTGATTCTTGAATATCCGCTTCAGTTGCTTCTCGATTGCCGCAAGATTTGTTTCGATAACTGAACCGCCAATTTGATTTCTTTCAGTCTTCCGACCACTTGGATCACCAATCAAGCCTGTTGCACCACCAACTAATGCAATAGGATTATGTCCTGCCCGTTGGCAATGAAGGAGACCCATGATAACTAAGAGATTACCAACGTGCAGACTATCTGCTGTTGGATCAAAACCGGCATAGATTGTTTGCTGTTTGCTTGTAAATAGCTTTTTCATTTCTGGACTGGAGTAAAGATTTTTGTAACGTGAATCCTTAAATTAAGAACTACTATCACTCACCCAGCAGTATCAGGAAAATAGTCCTGGAAGAATCCTCGCTCTGTCAGCTCCAATAGGTTCATGTGTGTAATATTTCGCCGGACAGTGTTGAGGCAAAATTTCGACTGAAGAAATAATTGTTTTCTAAACATTTTTGATGGTAACTTTGAATTAAATCTGGTAGAAGAAAATTAAAATAATATTTCTCGTTATGCTACAGCCGGTGTTAGTTTCAAATTTGCTGCATTTACGAATTTTAAAACACAATAAAATTATAAGAAAATTATTTAATACTTGTCGGCCGCCCACTGACATGATATGAAAAACGTCAATTCTTCGAATGTGGAACGAAACAGTGGCGAGTTCACAATTGCAATCGGGAAGAGTTTTACTTTATTACACCTGCTGTTTGTTAATTTGATTTGGGATTCGAGTAGTTCACTAGTTTTCATTAGTTTTTGATGCTCTAATCTAAAAGCTGTGAGAAAGACGAATGGAAGAGATGGGCAAAACCGCAGCAATATGCCCAGCTAGAGGAATAGGCTTCAGTCGTAGAACAAAACTTTTACATCTAGCTCTTCAATGAGTTTTCTAATTGCTTAGAGATGTCTAGTTTCTGTATAGATCTGCATTCTGGAACGCCATATCTCACACTCTGTGCTCGTAAAAAACCCAATCGCCAATGGAATGCCTGATTTAAAACGCAGGAAGATTCATCGCAGGTTCAGGTCCTAAGAATTAATTTTTTGAGGCTCTCTGAACAGAGATGTCATTCTCAGAACTAAAGTTTACCTTTAATTTTGCGAAGCAGCCGAAATTTCTATATGTCATTGCTTCAGACAGCATATCCAATGGACTGTAGTCATGGGACAAGTGCTGCGCAAGGTCGTCCAAATGCGATACGAATTTAATCAAAAGTCACAGTTGATGATGATGGTTGATTTTTTTGATAGCAGTGTTCATGAAATAAGCATTAAGAGGAAATAGATTCAGCCGTGAATCTAGAGCAGCGCCAATCATACAGTTGAAATAATACCGTCTTTGACGTTTGTCAACAAAAGAAGTCACATATCCATCTAAGCAATGCTGCCTCGACTGTGGAGTATCCCGTACTACGTTGGTCTTTCCTTTCTAAAAATATGGCTCAAATCTGGATTTGAAGAAAACGAGGAGACATTCCATTATTAGGAAAAGCTGAAGCTATTTAATTGATGCTCCCTTCAACGATTTTTCTAGAAACTGTAGAGACGAACAGAAGAAGTACTTATTCAAAGATTTGAGTGACTAGTTAGTCTTTATTAGTCAGTGTCATATAGCAGTGTCATAAAGCCAAATTGAAAATTTGCTAATTTTTCTTGTTGAACTTTCTTGTTTTTAGTAGTGCCTTCACTTATGTATGCCCTGTATCCCCTTGTGGGTCCTAGGGCCTCCACTATACCTACGGGTCATCGTATACGGTTTCGGGCGATGTGTCTCACCTCTCCTCAACTCTTTTCTATCTGCCGTGCTGCCTTCTCGACTGTTTGTCATGTTCATCTTAGTTCACTATGTCTACTGTCTTCCAACTTAACGGGTTCTATTGGGGTTACCTCCCTGTGTTAGGCAAGGCAACTAGATTCTCTGTTGAGATTATCGAATGCGTTCTGGAAGTCGATAAGCAACTCGTCAAGCAACGATCGGTATTCAACATATTGTCTGACACTACTACAATGTCCCCAAGAAATTAATAGACTGATCCCCAGATATAAGTAACCTAGACGCAACCGCTATTACTTACCCCATCCACATTCAACTG
Source organism: Xylota sylvarum (assembly GCA_905220385.1). NCBI lineage: Eukaryota > Metazoa > Arthropoda > Insecta > Diptera > Syrphidae > Xylota > Xylota sylvarum. The sequence continues at coordinate 128,056,769 of LR999957.1, forward strand.
GCAGCCATGCGAATATCTCTCTATCAAAATTCCTTTCTTTGCATAATGAACAAACTCTGAAATTTACTACCAAGAGAAAAGTTGGCAGAAGATTTCAATATTTGTGGAATTCAAAAGTTTAAGTTTATAAATTAATTTTAAAGACTGCCTACCTATTTTGTTTGTAATAATTTTAGTCTCAATTCATTGCTCTATGAACACACTCTATTCTATTGCCATGATATTCCTACATAAATCTGACGTCTGTCATCTGGGGGAGAATTCCTCTACCACACCAAAAAAACATATTGACATTTCTCTCTCTCTCTCTTTCGTTCGCACTATTCGCTTTTGTTTATTGTACTCTACTCTGCTGCTGATTCCAAAATCGAGTGCGACACCGACGGACACGTCGACAAAAGAAGATTTTCTGGAGCGCTTTTCCCCAGCAGCAGGAATCATTTCATAAACCCGCATCGAATCATCATCTAAACTCCAGAACATTGCATCGGCCAATGTGCTTCCGGTTGTGAATTGTGAAAATCGAGTGTGTTTAACAGTGTGCCGGGATCACGCAAAATGCGTTTGACCAATATCCGTAGTGGACGCATAATCCGTTTGGCCATTTGTGCGCTAATCATCCTGCCATTGATTTATCTTCTTGCTACATGGTCCGATGGCCACAAGAAGGTCGAGGAGGTATACAACAGTGCGAAGAAGGCGGCTCTGCGAAAGCATCGTCAAACGCCGATCCTAGTCACTGGTGAGTAGTACCGGTTATAGAATTAGAATAATCTGGGGGTCACTGCCTGGCCTTGACATTCCCAAGTGCCTGGGTTGGTGTGTTATATTGGTGAAAACTAACTGGACACATTAGGCCGTTGTTATCTCAAACTCGTTTACAGGTGATATCTCGTATCTGAATTTGATAGGAACCGCATTTGCCATTCAATTAAAAATATCTCATCGTTGTTTCATTGTCGTCGCGCCGTGATTGTTGTGATAACGCAAATATTAGAGGTAGAGGTGGAGGTGCAGGCGATGTTTGTCTTATCTATCTGCTAGGGTTCCGCACCGGGCTGCGTTAAGTTCACATTTGCTTAAACATTAAAAGCGTTTTTCGGCGTTCTCTGTGTGTCGGAGTATTTGAATGTAAACATCGGGAAGAGAATTGCTTAGAAGGCGCGTTCTCATAATTTATGGTGCGCGAAAGCTACTTTGCAAGCAAACTGGGTTAAGAAAATGATTTATTACGTCTTCGTTTGGCTGGAGGTGCTGTTTTCCTTTTCGTCGCAAAAAATCGTTTACTTTCACTTTCGATTCCTCCGCTCGCCGTACACCGAATAGGTCAGAAATAATTATTTTATTTTTTCGCCATGCATAATGGCACTTGTCAGCGCCGCTTCAAGGTACAATGGAGAGGTGTTCTTTTTTGGTTTTTTTTTTTGTTTTCCTTTAAGAACCAGTCTTCTAAACGTCTAAGCGCCAGTTACTCAATCAAGTTTTCAATTATTCATTCAGAAGTTGTGAAGAACACTTAAGACGACAGAATACAGCAGCTGCCAGGAGCTAATTTTATGATTAAGTTCGGTGATCATAATCGCGTTGAGAGAAATAAACATCTGCTACGTACTCGTTGGCATAATGGATTCTCTCGCTAAACCGAAGTCAACATGTGCATACTGTTAAAACAAAGTAAGGAGAAATTTTGCCTGCAGGAAAGGAAAAATGAGACAAATCAGCAAAAAATTGTTGATTTTACTGTCCAACATTACGACTTGGTGTACTTTTCCTTTCCCCATGATGTGTTAATTAGAGTTATGACTTTCTCTCTTTCTTATTTCAAAGTCCCCTTGCGGCACATTAGTCAAAAGCCATCAACGAATGGCGGTTCCATATGGCAGGTGAAGTGAGGGTTCATTATGGTTTCAAAGACCTCATAAATCAAATAACCTACGGGTCATAGCTCGAATCGTACAATATACAACTGAATGTAACAGTCTTTTCTCGGGTGAGGCATGCTTAGGTGCATGCTAGGATAGAGCCCTCAGATGGTAGTACCTAGATGGCTGTGAATTCTGCTATGGAAATTGAAACATCTAGGAAATCTTCAAAAGATGTTAGGGAGTGGGGGATTTTTAACCACTAGAGATTACATTCCTTCTGTTTTTGTCTTAAATTCCCCGCGAAGTGCGTCTAAGGATTTGTAAGCTTGTCTAGATGTACAGGTACAAATACAAATATTTAGTGCAACAGACCCTTATACGACCCGGCGCAGCTCACAAGAGGTGAAAAAAAGCCTTTGTGTTTTTTGGGAATACCTGCTCGATCTCTCAGTTTCGCATATTGGTTGCCAGACTCACGTCCCTGTTCCCGACATTGGAGATGAATCGATAGCGACCTTGGTAGGATAATATACTGAAGTCGCATCTTACTTACAGACTTGCGCACTCCAAGTCGGTTAAGATCCCCTTCCAGTTATTCCTCTACTACATTATCCTTCCGATCTACATGTCCTAGACAGATGTCTAATATGCAGTTTTTTTTTTACTAGGTCGATCTCGCTGTATAGGCTTTGACCTCTTGCTTCCTGAAATATGTCTCTCTCGTGCGCCATGTGCTGGCCTTCTCATTCAAATGGATAAAGAATATTTTATTCAAGAAGATTCAAATGCATGACATTTATTCATTGCTTTTCTTTGTTTATACACCTAACGTTAATCTGTACAGATGGTCAACTTTTTCAAAAACCTCAGCAATCGGTTAAAATGCCCAGTCTTTGGGCATTATGAGAGGATTCATTTTAAGTGTATCAGAAGTCCGTTAGTTCATATTTAATACTGGCTATAGTAGCCGATGTCTTCAGAAGTCAAATTATATAGACTTGATATTTGAGAGCATCAATTTGATTTCTGGGTCAAACTGATTCTTGGTATAAAGAAAAATTAATATCCTATATTATTGTTTAATCTCGTAATAAAGTTCAGACCAGTTGTCGTCACATGTTTCTAATCTGTTTGTACAGCTTCTGGGCTTAAGGTGATGTTGATAACTTTCGTATTTTACTCAGATCTTAGTTCAATAGTAATATACAAACAATTAAACACCAACTTTGGTGTATGATAGAGAAGATCGGTAATAATATCTGAGTAAGGCTTTATTAAGCGTATCATGGTGGAGACTATTCTTCTTAAAACAAAAAAAATAGTTTCCATTCTTTCTCTGTTGCTAGTTGAATGAGTGAGCCTGGTTTAGTTCCCTTCCGTTCTTTCCCAATCTGTGTTTAGACAAGTTTTTCTTGTAAATGATCTTGAAAAGCATTGCGTATATGCTATGTATATTTAAACAGACTGTTCTTTAATGTAACGACACGGATAGCCCTTAAACCTAACGAAAACGTTATATAATAAACTGCTGGGCAAATACACTTCTATTTAGATTTTACATACACGCTCTGTTTTTCATTCACGAGTTGATAAACAACATTTTGCTATGGCTAATGCTAATATATGATTGTCACCTAATTGACAGATAAGAAGTGTTTGAAAAGTGCTATAATGATTAAATGCTTAAGTTCTTAACGTTCTTAAGTGAAATCTTAATAGGCTAAACTCATTGTTTGTACAAGTTTTGTCTTGTCATAATATTTCTTTTGAACTTTTTTATTTTGGTCTATGAAGAAGTGTTTAGCCCGTTTTGTCTTTTATAATTACGAGATAAATAATGTGGTCATATGTAAAAAGTCAGGTGTTCCTTATCTTTAAACCAAATCACAACAAAGTGGTGGTTTTATATGCTTAACTTCAATAATATCAGACACCCCATTTTTAAGATTATTTTTTTTTAAATTATGTACTTTGCTATATGCATTTTCATAACATATCCCAGATAAAGGCGTTATGCGTGGACGAAATTTAGAGAGAAAGATAGACAAGGTAGACAATGACGACGAAGGGCTCAGACATGTTATCAGGAAACACTGGCTGATTCTGCAATGCCAATCGTCTTGTGAGAGGTGGTACCTTTATTGATAAAGTCGCCTTAAAAGTATTCTCCTGGATGTCCGAAATATACGAGAAGCAGATGTGAGGATAGCACGAGATCACTCACCTTCTTATGATATGTAGCTACTCTCCAACTAAAATTATTCAATTATTCAATCAGCAACGCCACCATCCAATACCGTAGGTGTGCTGTAAAAATTATGTTTACATTTTTTTTATATTTGTTGGTCAATCAACAGGAAGCCATTTGGCGTTGACTTTCCTAGGATACCTGGAGACACATCGACGAAGGAAAACTACTGATAGCTCGCATTGCTATATCGCATTAAGATAACGGTGTAGCATGTGACATGATAACTGCAACTACGTTAACGCGCTGTCTTCAGAAGTAGAATAAGCTGTAAGAAGGCGGTTATTTTTGTCTTCAATAGCTTTCTATATTTTGGTTGACATAGCTTCCATCGTTACCGCGTCTTTCGGAACCTGTACTATTGGCCCGCTGCTTCAAATTTAAAGGGCTATAGAAAAGCTAAATAGCTGTAGTTTGACAGTTCAACCAGTAGACTCTTTAATAATGTCTGCAAATTACCCAAAGGATCTCAACCAACAAGCCTCTCCAGTTAGCGCGATTTGGCTCACTTGTTCATATGTGGTTTCATTTAAACAGCGCTACATGACACGCAGCTTGCCAAAAAATCGAGTTATTGAAGTCGAAGTTCGGTGATCGTGTTACCTCCAGACATTGACTAGTCAATTGACCGCCTGGTTCGTATAATTTGACGCCTCTAGATTTTTTCAATGGGGTTATGTCAAGTTCATGGTATATGCGAATAAGCCAGATGTTTTAGACGACATCAAACGGTCAATTGCTGACATATCGTCCGATTTTCGTGCAAAGTCATGGAAAATTGTGTTCAACGCATTCATTCGTGCAGACGTATTTTTTGAGAACATTTAAATGATGTTGTGGTCCATAACTAATAGCATCGATGGTAATATCATCAAGTCACCCCTTTTCAAAGTTTATACTCGTACAGAACTCAATGGCATCGGTTTCAGCATGAAATACACTAGGCTACATTCCTATTAATACCGAGTACTGGTTAGATTTTCGGATCAAATTTTCAATTCGTCGGTGAGTCAGACCAAATTTTTGAGGTCCAATAAGAGTTCTCCATTAGACTTTACCTTAAATTTTATTTCAAAACAATACTCACTGACCATAATGTCAGGGGAAGTGCAAAATATGTTCCTTCTTGGAATTAAGTTAAATATTTTCAAGTGTTGCAATTGCGATTAGCAATTCTATTTCACATCGAACATAAGAAATAAACTAAGGAAACACACTTTTGATAATATCAACATATCTCAACGTAGGTAGATTCAATATGTCCCATTTTTTGATCACTTTGAAATGCCATAGGACACAGTCTGCCTGAATTAACCTAGTTTAGTTGTAGCTCAGCCCTTCCACTGAGTTCTTATCAGGAAAGATTAATGTTCACACCTTAACCCGTGAACTAAAATGTTAAACTGACATGACAATGTTATTGTGTCTACGCATTGAATGTGACTTCAAGTGCTAATTACTTAATTTTTATTTTTGCTTTGTGGTATTTTTCTTCTTTAGTTTGCTTAATGGAACATTTCTTTATACAATAATTTATTTGTAGAAAGTTGATTTTCCAAAGATATTGTTTTGTGTAGCATTGCACATTTAAGATTGTGTTACCTATTATGTAAGTAGTTTCGATTACGAATAACAACAATTATTTTAATTTCTACTCATTAGCTTTAAGCTTCCCATTAGCTGAATAGTTTTGTAGGCTAAAGACGAAATGTTGTTCGCAATTCAATAAGCTTGCCTCGCTTATGTTATTTTATCATTCGCAGACCGTGTCGTCGCACAAATGTTTACAATAGTAAAAGTCTATTGAACCGTTTTTATTGTAGCATAGAAAGATAATATTAGTCGCAGTCGACTAATTAAATGTGTCAGTTGGATTTTAAATTAACACATGCGGTCGTCTATCTAAAATCTAAAACTCATCGATCGATCTTCGGTGGTTCGGTCATTCAAATCGTAGAAAAGAACCAACAGAAACCACGCTTGAATAAAACAAGTTTTATTTAGATGGAGGAATTATGAATTAATCATGAAATATGCAAAACAAGAGTTCAGTGACTTCAGTTTGACACCATCTGTGTATTATACTGGTTGATGTTTGGAATTCGTAGATATAATTAAATTGAGTATAACACTAGGTACGTGCGCAGAAAAGTTAGTCAAAGAAGAAGGCGTATTTATTGTTCCGTAATACTTGGACCACAGATTATTTGTTAGAATCCACACATTGGTAGGTTTACGTGAGGTTTAGGTGGCTAATTTATGCTTAATATAGTTTGTTGATTTTTTTTTTTTATAGAAGAAAGCAAAACAAGTATGCGTTTCACGGTGTCGTTCTACCTGATTATGGGTGTGACTAAGAGGATTAGATTTATTTCATTTAGTGATTCGAAGAAGATTTTCTGGAATATTTTCGGTCTTTCTCACTTAACCGCACAAACAAGCTGATGACAGTGATTGAGAAGTTAAACCACAAAAAAAAAAAAAAACAAGTCCGCAAAGATATCTAAATATAGAGCCATAGTTCAGGTAAATACTATCATATCTGTTATCGTAGTGATAATAGGTGAAAAGGTGTACAAACAACAAATATTGTATGAAATTATACGCAATGCATTTGTTTGTTCTTGTCTACATATCGTAATCTAGGAATTCGTAAAACATCGAACGCAACTTATAGAAATTGAGACACGTGAGACGGTAGCAGTGACATTATCTTAGCAATGTGGGACAAGTCGGAATATATGTATGTACGCGTCTCAAGTCAGTAAATAATATTAAGTGCTGTCCACCACGGACCCAATGGCAACGCCAACACAATGCTCGAACATGTAATGTAACAACACGGCCTCGGTTACCGAAACGATAAGGGAGAACATTTTATGCATTTCTGCACCGTCAACCGTTTAATCATTACAGGCACCTGCCTGCCACAAGTTAAGCTGGGTCCCATTTCAACTGATAGACAGCGAATATCCGAACATATTGACCACTTGGCGATCAGATTTTGTCATAAATGTTGCCTTTTAGATGTCCGTGTCCGTAATAACGAGGAATCGACATCGGATAGGTACGTGATCATCATCTTATGATAGCTCATATTCGTTCGTTATCATACTGCATCCTTCCGAAACAAATATGTAGGGATCATTTGTTAAGTCCTAGATATGTAAACTCTCTCCGTATCCAATTATGAATACTGCTGAATGCACTGTAAATTATATAACTCATTTTTAATTTGTTTTTCATTTCAGAACTGGGCAACTTTGAACCCCGCGACCTTCCAAAACGCACTGGTCCAGGTGAAGATGGCGAAGCCTACGTACTCCCACCGGAAAAAAAGAATCTCGCTGATGATTCCGAAATGGAATACGGCATGAATATCGCTTGCTCAAATGAAATATCCTTGCATCGTTCAATACGTGATACACGTCTAAAAGAATGCATGTACTGGGATTACCCCTATGATTTGCCAAAAACTTCTGTCATCATTGTGTTCCACAACGAAGGTTTCTCCGTGCTAATGCGTACCGTCCATTCGGTTATTGATCGATCACCAAAGCATGTGCTTCATGAAATCTTACTAGTCGATGATTTCTCTGATAAGGTGGACCTGAAAGATAAACTAGACGATTATCTGGAACAATTTAGTGGACTTGTTCGCCTCATTAGGAACGAAGAACGGGAAGGTCTTATTCGAACACGCTCGAGAGGAGCTAAAGAGGCAACCGGCGAAGTAATTGTCTTCTTGGATGCTCATTGTGAAGTGAATTTGAATTGGCTACCACCACTGTTGGCGCCAATTTATCGCGATAGAACTGTTATGACGGTGCCTATCATCGATGGAATTGATCATAAGACTTTTGAATACCGTCCAGTGTATGGTAATGGTCATCATTATCGTGGTATATTCGAATGGGGTATGTTGTACAAAGAGAATGAGGTTCCAAAGAAGGAACAGAAACGACGAGCACACAATAGTGAGCCCTACAAAAGTCCAACTCATGCCGGTGGACTGTTTGCCATCAATCGTGAATACTTCTTAGAACTGGGCGCTTATGATGCTGGTTTACTAGTCTGGGGCGGTGAGAACTTTGAGTTGAGTTTCAAGATTTGGCAATGTGGCGGTAGTATTGAGTGGGTGCCCTGCTCTCGGGTTGGTCATGTCTATCGTGGCTTCATGCCATACAACTTCGGTAAGTTGGGTCAGAAAAAGAAGGGACCACTGATTACCATCAATTATAAGCGTGTTATTGAGACATGGTTTGATGAAACGCACAAAGAGTACTTCTACACGAGAGAACCTTTGGCTAGGTTCTTGGATATGGGTGACATTTCCGACCAGTTGGCTTTGAAGGAGCGCCTCAAGTGTAAGAGCTTCCAATGGTTTATGGACAATGTAGCCTACGATGTGTATGACAAGTTCCCTGCACTCCCGGCTAACCTACATTGGGGTGAACTGCGCTCAATTGCAACAGATAATTGCCTCGACTCGATGGGCCACCAACCGCCCGCCATAATGGGGCTGCAACACTGCCATGGAGCTGGTAATAATCAGCTCGTACGACTGAATGCAGCTGGTCAGCTTGGTGTTGGTGAACGCTGCGTCGAAGCCGATCGACAAGGAGTGAAGTTGGCTGTCTGTAGACTAGGCACAGTCGATGGTCCATGGCAATACAACGAAGAAACGCGTAACCTTCTTCATCGTGTAAATAAAAAATGCATGGCATTACATCCGCAAACATCACAGCTACTTCTCAGTCATTGTGATGTTAACGATGGCTACCAACAGTGGCGGTTCAAAGAAATAAAGCCTAAATGGTAGGCACTAGAATCGATTAAGAATTTCTAATTTTGACGAGAGACTAGACCCGTTTATTGTTATCATAAAACGTCCTAAGTTTGCAAAAGGCAAGGCATTCTATCATTTAGATTCGGGCATATGTGAATTGCTATAACAATTTTGTACAACTTGCCTTAACTGTTTAAAAAGTTTATATTTTCGGAGTTAATTTAATTCTTCTTTGCAATTTTTGTTATTAGTTTTTATTTAGTAGTTGTTTGACACGAAAATTTCAATTTTATTTGTCTCTCTTAATTTTTATTAAAAAATAAGAAAAAAAAAAACTGATGCAAACGTTAAATAAAAAAAAAATACTTAAATATGTGATAAATTCATTCATGTTGTTCTATAGAAAAAAGAAGTTAAATTAAAAGGAAAACACGAAAATGTTAAGTTAGATCATAAGTAAGATCGTAAGTTTATTCCAAAATCGATGAAATTAACCACACAGATCGGTTTGAAAGTTTTGAGAATCGACTCATGCATGTAAGATTCATTTAAACAGATTTATTTGGTTTTTAGTTTTGTTTTTTGTATAACATATAATTTCCTTAAACAGTTGATATAACCAACGAAATAAAAGAAAACGATATAACAATCAAGTTAACCTCGCTACAAATATACATAAAAAAGAAATTCGTAACTTCTCATGATAAGCTTTGATATCTCTATCAGAAATTCGTGCACATGATGACAGTTTCAAATGTTATGGTGCCGTCCATGTCATCAACATTCTCAACAGGTAAACATTCTTGAATCATACTTCCTCGAAATGTTGATGGTGTTGTTCGGTGCCTAAAAAGTTGAGTTTTGGTTTGTTAGTCACTAAATGACGGATGAATTTCTTATACTATCTCTAGTTTCTGACAAACATAACGCCTTCCTTTACATCACTCACATTTTTATTTTAAAAGTTTTATCGAATGACAATCATATACTGTCGCATCATTGTGTACGAATTTTTGAAGAAGAAATTTGCTTTCGGTTTCAATTTTAAAATTGTTCACTTACAAGCTGTGTATGTTTCACACTCTAAATATTCCAACATCTGTATTCTGTAAGTTGTATTTCTTATTAGCACTCGAGGCTTTCAACTTAAGCTGGGCTACAATTCCTTATATTTAGAAACAGGAATTTCCTTAAAATATGAGAGAATACATGCCTGTTTGTACTCTGATCTTCATCCTCATTCCCGTTGTAGTGTCTTAATTCTAGAAGCTTATCGTCTTATTCATCGAGTGACACTATCAATATTGTCTAGAATTCTGAACACTGACAAAACACAGATAAAACTTCAATTGTTATGAACTAACTACCGGGATTCGGTCGATTGTCTAACACGCAGTCTAATTCTTTTAAACTTCCGATACATCGAAACAAATGTCTATCGTGGCTTCTAATGTTTATATGAAAAAAAAAAAAAAAAATCATCAATCAACATATCAGTGGATTATTTCTTTCTTTAAGCCTAGACATAGTCTGTTGCAATATAACATTTAAAAATAAAAGTTCTACATCACCGTTCAAGACTTATACTCAATGCATACACAAGCAATAATTTTCTTCATTCAACTGTGCCTTTATCTATTTATAAAAAGAAATTAAAAGGAAAAGAATAAACTAACAAAAAAGATGAAAATAAAAGAACTAATATTTAACGAATGGAGACGAAAACTTATAATACTATATAAACAATAGGTACGTAGAAAACGTTGAATTCAGTCGATAACCTTTTGTATTTCGAAAAAAAAAAACTGTTAAATCGTTGAGACAAAAATTAAAAAAAAAATGAACCAGAAAACCAGTTAAATAGTAATAGAATACTTAAGTATATAATACGATAGAAATAAGCATTTATTATTATATATATGGATCGTTCGTAGTTGCAATAAACAAGTTTATTATATGTGAGAATTTGTGTTTAAACTTTATGCAAAGGTTTTCTTTAAATTCGTAGTATTTAAAAATTTAGCCTTCACATTGTTTTTTTACAGAATCGAAATCTACACCGGTATGATGAAAGAAAATACTTTCGTTCATAGTTGATGATTTGGAGATTTTTATCGGGTTAGAGATGTTAGAGTTTCATGGTCTTCTGAGAATGTTATGAAACGAATTATCGAAAGAGGTAAGGCATATGATCGCTGACGCCAGTTGCAGTGATAAAATTAAGAAACGTTACTTTCCAAAATATATTGTGCACGAATATACTGCGCAAACAAAAGCAACCAGCGCATCGTGAACTAGTACGATGATAATGATATTTGTTATTGCTACCGGTTTTGATTCAGCTTTAAAATATATTTCGTGAATATTCCGTTGTCAGCAATGACTAATTATTAGTAAATGACAAATTATCAGAGTTGGAATTAATTTGTTAGACGTTGTTTCCGAAACCTCATGACTCACAACACAATAGAATGCGCATCGCATCGTGAAAGCATTGTTTTAGCACACCGATGCAAGTTGCAATCACAATGCGCATTTCGGTTAAATTTTAGAAAGCAACCAAAGCTTTATTGGGATGTGATTAAGATACGAATCTCTTGAACGATCAATTACTCAGCTCTCTATAAAATGTTCCTTTTCTACTTGGTGAACCAATTGGAGTTGTGGTAGGTACAGTCTAAGAATTCTCTGCCAGCGATTGTTATATAATAATCTCACTTTTTCTTCAATTATGTTCGGCATTGGAACGGCTTGTAAAGTCTCTCCAATGGTATTAGTGTAGCGAAGTCATCGCGCTTGTTTGTGAGAGCATGAAGTGTGGAAGCTCCCCGAAGATCCGTGTCTTGTTGCTGGTTGCTCTTTTGATGTGATATTTCACGTATTTCACACGTATTTCCATGAAGTTTCATTTTGACAATGAATTTCGGCATTTTTGTTGATGTTGATGTTGAAATTCCAAAAGAATCCATCCCAGCTAAGTTTTTTGTGCTATCAGATACACCAGATTATCGCCCGTTATTATTTTCGGAAGGACAAGTTGCGTGTAGACATCCCTGCCCAGTAACAAATCCGTTGTGGACAAAAGTTCAGTCAGGGATTTCGAAACAAAGGCCCGTGTGCTGGTCCCAAAAGCAGAGCGCAAATACCCAAACACGATGCCAACATATTTGTGACAACCTTCACTGCTGACCTTCCTGAGGTTTCTATAAATGTACTCCGCGTCTTCAACCACTGAACAGCTGTCTCAGTAACGAAGATAGCTTCCGACCCAGGGTTAATCAACAATCTAAGGCTTAGCCATCTTCTAGTCAACGATTTAACTTTGACAACTGTTGTTGTTCAAAAGAGTTGTGTTTTTGTGCTACGTTGTGTCTGGCAACTGTAGACCATCGAGCTGGTCGATGGATACTCACTGCTGATAGAATGAAAAGCAGATGCGTTGGCTTTGACTCGAGAGACTTGGGTATAAAACGTAGCTACACACGTAACTACAAACTTGACAAGCATGCATGTTCAATCTTTTTGTCCGCAACCACACGTACACAGGCATCAAGTCGGACGGGCTGGTGTGACCAAGCTCTGGTAACTGTGGGGGTCACATGTGGCGAATAGTCCACAAATTGGGTGAACAAATAAGAAATCTAGACGAAATGTTAGAAGATGAAAAAAGCGCTCAATTAACCAAACAATGAGGGCTATGATTGTAAGCATAATAGCGCTCTACGAACTCTCAGCAATCGGGCAGCATGACGCGAAAGCAAATGAGGTGATTCGGAAACACAACATCTTACAAACCTCTCCCTGGCTTAAATTGAATCCGAAGACGAAGAAGCAAAAAAAAAAGCTCCAGAAAATGAGAGCCCGGACCCGAAGCGGCATGTTCTGTAAGAAAGACCATCCAGAAGATTCAAAGGAGGTAGCTGGCAGTATCAGTCGTCCAGTCTTTCGGAGAGCTGTCACAAGCAAAGAACCATGAAAATGCTACAGAGAAATTGTAATCACTGTACAATAGCTCAAGACATTCTAGCACAACCGACCAATGCCAAAAGATGAGACGTCGTCATGATCAGCGAGCCTTATATATGTCCCGACTAGGACAGCAACTGGATCTTGGGCAAAACAAAACAAGCGGCAATATGGATATGTGGCCACCATCCCTTCCAAGAAACCAGCGACCTAACAGAAGCCTTCGTGCGGGCAATGAAATCTACTTTTATAGTTGTAATGCAAGACCCAGCTTGCGAACCTAACCGCGGATGCACTTCAGAGAGTCCCAGTGGTTATTGGAGGTAATTTTAATGCGTCGGTAACATAATGGGGTAGCAGAGTCACCAACACCAGAGGATAGGCCACACTAAAAATGTTCGTCCCTCTAGCGATAAGCATAGCTAATAAGAGTCAGGCAAATACTTATCGGAAACTGAGGAGCTATGTCTCCAACAACATGTTCATTATTGAGCTGAGATTCATGGCAGAAGTGCTTCGCAGAAGGAACCTTTCCTGGAAAATGTTAAACACAACATTTGGCCCTGCTACCCAAAGGAAAGAAACCTCTAGGAGAACCATCGTCGTATCGACTAATATGCCTATTGCACACTATGGAAAAGGTCCTAGAGAAGATAATTTAAAACAGATTACTCCCAGTAGCAGAAAAAAAAGGAGCTCTCTCAGATCTTCAATTTAGCTTCAGAAATGCGCGATCTACTGTCGATGCTATAAGAGCAGTAGTTGATATCGCAGAAGAAGCCATTGAAGGAGGAAGATGACTCTACAGTACAAAGGAGTATTTTGCAGTAGTAACGCTGGATATTAAAAACGCATTTAACTCGGCGAACTGGCCGTTCATTAGAAGATCACTTGCCAGGATGGATACGTCATAGTGACCTAGTGACATAGTGACTACTTTAACAACAGGGTAAAATACTACAATGTCACTGCGGGTGTCCGAGCTTTGTAATTTACATGACAAGCGGAGTATCGAGTCCTGGTTGCAGTTTCTTTAATATAAAGGGTGAGCTATAAATAGGAGTATGACAGTTTGAATAACATGTTTACTAAGTATTTCTGAAGAGAATAGATCGCGATTAGATGAAGAAGGCCTTAATGGTGACGGTTACTCTACATTTAGGTGCGGTCTTAGGTGGGTCCATAAATAGGTTTCACACACTAGCAATTGTATGAAATTAACAAGGATGTTCGCTGGTGACACTGTCAGGTCTACTCACTTGCAGAAACATGACGTGATCATAGCTCCACAACGTTCCATATTGTTTCTGGAACCATTAAGTATAAGTATATACTCTTGTGTAATAGTCAGGTACTTGAAGTATTTCTGTGATTTCTTGACGATTCATATCTTTATTGCTGACCTACTTCGGCTGCAAGTTTATGGTCAGTCGGAAGTTCTCATGTTTATGACTCACAAGTATGGTGTCTAATAAAAAAAAAATTAAAGGCTTCAATAAAAACCTCGCTGATAACATCAATCAAAGAAGGAAAATCACAACAATTTTATTTCATAGTTTCCTAACATTTTTTTTATCTAACAGTTATATTTACACACTGAGTATGTAATAATAATAATTAGTTCAATCTAGAAAACCTCGTAATTCACTCGAATAAGGCTTGCATTGATTTAATATGCGAACTGGGTGTCTTATCAGATTGCCATCTTATCTGTGAACCCACCTGGAATGAAAGGAGCCATCTGAATCATCGAATAATTCTCAAGAAATCACGAATCCAAATTTGTTTACGTTTATTTCATTCAAAAACAGTCTAGAACTCAGTCCGATAAACAAGGTGCCACTCGGATGTGATGAGGAAAAACAATAACTGCCAATTAACTTAATCAAATCACCATAGTGCCAATCAATGGACATCCATAATTAATTTCCACGGAAGCTTATCGATACGATAGGGGACTATTCTCTTATCGAAAGGGTGGTGCGGCGAGAACTGCGATTTCTTTATCGGTTCACTTAACTTTGCATCGTGTCCAAACCGAGCTCTTATCTTTCGGCAGAAATCATAGGTGTAGCACCACTATCAGTGTGTCACCTCAGTCCTGGTATCTGGAAAACCCATTTGGTCGCAATGAAGACGAAAATAAACACTTGGCGTTTGATATAAATTACCGAACGGTTATCAATTCGAAATTAGTTATTAACCTGACGCTCAACGGAGCTATATTTAACTGAAAAGTCTTCACAAAAGTAATCTCAGGGGCTATACTAAAGATGTCTGCCATCATTCGTTTTACTCTCATCTGTACGGTCCTTCTGGCCGCTACAGTCACCGCAAAGAATGTTCCAGCTGGTACAGTTCAAAAGCTCAAGGATATCACCGTTGTTAAGGATATTCGTAACTTTGCTGACAATCATCCAGGATTGCATCTCGTCCGATTGAACAAGGAGCAGAGCAACGCTCGTACACAGTCGATTCGATACAGTTTGGGTAATCGTGTTGGTGGTGAGTTTGTTTTTTCTATTTTCTGGCGTTTTCGTAGATTGTAAAGATTGTTTTTGCTCTTCAGGTGATGGTTTGGTTGCTCAAGGAACCGATACATTCGCCTATCCCGCTGCAAATGATGTCAGTCTTCAGCTAACTTATCCAGAAACTGGCACTGGTTCTATTGTAACCTATGTGGAGATTGTCGCTACTCAGGATAATGACCAAGGAAATGCTTATGTGGTAGCTGGTGGAATTGGACAGCGATTCATCTCGATTATTATTGAGGCTCTGCAAACTGATTATTTCTCGTATAAGGCTCAATACTTTGGAACCGATTAAGAATGTGAATGCGAATAAGAATGTGTAATAAAGTGTAGAATATAAGAGAGACAAAGAAACCCAAATGTTTTATTTTTAAATTTGTTACTCAGGCTAGTCTTTACGGTTTTGTGATGGCTTTCGAATTGGTCAGGAATAAGCCTAGGATTGATTCGCAATGAGTTCAGAGCATTTTGTAGGTATCGTTTGCAAAATGCTATCAAAAACATGACACGATCCATCTTAGGTTTCTTCATCTGTGGATTTCTCCACAGTTTCTCTCTGGCTTTGATTCCTCGTGTCAGCACTAGCATCTGTTTAACAGAAATCTAGTTCATCTTCTGGGTTTTTACCCAGTGGCTCCGCAAGACCTCCCTTCTTTTGTTAGCTAGTGGCGGACATTGACACAATATATGTGCTGCCATCCCGATTTCCTTCAGGTTCACAGATGTCATCCTAGAGAAGATACATCTTCTTTAGGTAATACCTAAAATTTCCATGAACTGTGGATAACGCCACCACCTATTTCAGTGTTCTTCGCCCCAAGCTTAGAACTTCTGTCTGAGTGGTGCCAATCGGCATTTTAACAGTCATTTTGGCTGTCCGCAACCTTTCACTATTGACCACCTTCTTTGGTGTTCAGCCGCGGCCCAGTTGCTAATGAGGTGCTCTACCATTTCTCTGCCAATTACAGCAAAATGATTAGATCATCAATCTTCTTTTCCGGAAATGTTCCATCCTCGATAAGAGTTTTGTAATATCTCTCGGTAACACGCATCCTCTTTATTCCATCCATGGGAATATTCAACTTCCTAAACTCGTTTATCACGAGATTCAGGATTTTTCTATGACCATAGATAGTACCGTGCCAGTGCCAGTTGGCATTCCAGTGCAGGCGAAGTGTTGTCAATGCCGTCGCTTTCTTAATAAATAAGTCCAGCCGCAAGAGTCCAGGTTTAATTCCAGCTAACTTCGGACGAGATTCTCCACCTTTGTCCACATACCCTTTGCACTGACGACCATTCTCCTTTCTGATCTTCTCTTGCACATGAAAGTTCCAAGTTAGTCTAGCATTTAGGTATGTACCAAGATACTTAACCTTCCTGGTCACATGTAGCTCCGATCCGAAAAGTGTCAAGGGCTGAAATTCCAGACCTCTCCTCTTCCTTGTGAAAGTGATTAGATCTGTCTTTTTCGCATTAATGGCCCATAGTATCTGCTGTGACGTTCATGAATTTGTCTCTTGCCATTATTACTGCATCATCGGCATATTCCACAGAGTTGATGCCAGTCTCTTCAAGTCTTCTCAGGAGAGAGTCCACAGTTATATTTAATAGAGTAGGTGATAAATCTCCTCCCTGCGGACAACATCTACTAACCCTTCCTCTAATGCTTCAAGTTCCCGTCTTAATATTTATCACCCTATTTTTTTGCATATTGTCAACCCATCTCCCCACCAATGGGTTAACCCTGCGTTCTTTTCAGACTACTCTCAGACTTTCATAGCATATTTCATCGAAGGCACCTTCAATTATGGTCTTTGCAATGCCTCCGGTATATATCTCCTCTTCCGCAACGCCTACCAACGCCTAAATGACGGATCACACAGAAACCCGAAGCAAATAACAATCCAATAATTAATTTTTCTTTACACAAAAAATAATAAAACACAACAGTGCCATAGAAAAAACTACATAAGGCCATGACCTCTTTTTATTCTCTCTCCAGTCCTCTGTTTAGAGGTCGTGGCCTGAATCCTTAGTCAAACAGTTCTGCCGTCCAGTTGGAGAAATGTTAGTTTTGAGGTAGTATTCATGATGCTCTGCTGTGCATTTTTTTTTTTTTTGTAAACAGAAGATTTAATTGTTGGATTGTTAGTTGGTTCTAGTTTCTGTATGGTTAGTCATTTTATTTATTCGTTATTGAACCTTGCCTAATGAAAGAATACAAATTGGCCTGACTAAATATAAATAGTATTTTGTCTAATCACTTGTTATTATACATTCATTGGTACGTACATATTGAGCAATGTGAGAAATAATGGAAATGTAGCCCATAGCCCATAGTTATGATTCAGTCATGTTTTTGAGAAAATTTCGGAAACAAAATCTGCACACACATTGCAATTGAATCTAAAAATTTAGTATGCTATCTATAAGTTTTATTAAAATAAATTCGTTTGTCTCCCAATTCTGGAAACTATCACAATCCACAAACAATCCAAAGTGAAAATAGAAACTGGAATTTCGAAAATTCCATTTTTGACATATGGAACTGTCACCTAATATGGCAGTCAATTTTGAGTTCAGAATTCTAGGCCTAACCATTAGTGCCTGAAGTCTGAACTTCCCCAATGCTTTGTAACAAACTCTGCTTGACCACAACTCTGTACATTTGTGTTTGGATAGCACCATCATCCCTGGCATATTATTAAAAAAAAATAACCTTATATTGATCATTTTGAACTCACCATTAAAGCTTTCCTTTTAAACTGTCATTTAGCTAAAAATCTGTGCATAGTTTTAGATGAAATTATATTTCATAAATAATTGATAAAGCATATCATCGGGCATTTAGAATACCGACAGTGTAATCTATTTGATTATAAAGTATCATATCATGTACATCTACATACATATATCCATACAATCAAGTGCATTACCAGTTTAATAAATTTCAATCAATCTGAGTTTGAAGTCTTCAGATCGAATCAGTTTAATCGCCTAGAGATAGTATTATTATTAGAACAGATACAAAGTTATCTATTCGTATTAAATTGTCTGGTAAAAGAACAAAAAGTTGCACATACGCCTCCGGAATGACGTGCATATTTAACAAATTTAAATTTCCCAGTAATTGATTATTATAGATCAACAAATTAGAAATACAAAAAAACAAATAGAATCTTAATCCATCGCTAGGATTAGTTATTTATGGTGCACGTTTTATCGAGTACTCAATTGGAGTGGCAATTAATTTGCTTTTATTTTTTTATGGAATCGGAAAAGGTTTGTACGAAAACAAATAATGTTTATTTTTAGCACAATTACGCGACTCTCAGGCGAGTTTAACACGAAATTCATTATGGTTCAATTAATTTTGATTAGTCGGAGATAGGTGACTGAAATTTCTGACTGGCTATGTTAGTCCTTCCTGGAAGCACACGTTAATTACGTGTCTGAATTCAATTTCGTGTGCGGAAATCGCCATGGGAAATACCGATGGGCAGTATTTAGTTATTTTAGATGATAATACAGACCATGTGCCGTTTGGAGGATATTGAATTTCGATTTGATTTGTTGCTGTGGTGTATTGGGATTGGGAAACAGGGGGAAAAACAGTGATGCTCTCTTGTAAAAGTTCAATGAAATGCAGTAATGTGGGAATAGAAATTATTTGTTTGACGCAGCATAACGCTGTAATGCTATCATGTTAGAATGATTGGTTAAATCTTGCATGAAAATCATAAAGATTCAATGGAGTCTTAAATACAACCTATCTCGAACAGTTCGAGTGTTCTGACAATGTTTGCATACTATCGCACCGAAAAATGGACCTGTACCAAATTGTGGACATTGCAGTAATAAAGGGATTTTCAATAGTGACATAACAATTTTGTATATTAATACAAACGCACCCTCAAACTTTTTTCGCAATCTCTTAGGCCACAGTGTGGCGAATTTTTCGTAAATTTCTTGGCTTACAGCCTCTTGATCATTTGAAGTGCTGAAACCTCAACGATTGGGCTCTGTACAAATTTGAAGAAAATCCTGAATTTCATGAAATTTGGGCAGCGAAAATGTTAACTTCCATATGGAACAATATGTTTTCAAACGTCGTCCTGATGGCGTTAACATCATCAATTTGGGCAAAACCTGGGAAAAATTGATGTTGGCCGCACGTGCTATTGTTGCTATTGAATACCCCATGAAGCTCATTTTTGGCTTGATGGATTTGTCAATAAGCAAAATATGCATTACTGGACAGCAACAAGCTCATATGTGCTCCATTGCATCCACAAAAAGTGACCGGGTGGTGTGGATTTCATATGAACAAGATCGAATTCCATATTTAAATATAACATGTGAACTACACCTGGAATGAATTTCAGCCCTATAACTTAATTATTCTGCGTTTCACTTAAATACAAAATGTCCTTATGTCCTTATTAAAACTTATTGAAAAACCCTTGTCAGAAGAAAGCTGCAAATTTCTATTAACTTCTGTTTAAAACACATATTATGAGTGTTATGGCTAACTCGTACCTGAAACTCACAACTTTATGGGAAAACGGGTCGGAAACGTATAGGTTATGTAATTAAAAAAAAAAACGAATGTTGCAGTGGAGTGGTAACACTCTACAATTGTATTGCCCGACAAGCCATGCATATGCTAGTACCATTGCAGACACCGGCAAACATACCTTTTTGTCTTCAGCTGTACTGTTAAAAATTAATTAGACACCTTGAAGACAAAGGGATTAAGGGAATAATGTATTGGACGAGACTTTATAAGAAAGTCGAAAATAGGACTTCAGAATTATGTATTCAAATCGTTCGAACAATATGAGGAGAGTAAAGAGAATATATTTAAAAAATCAGAAATGTCTAGTGAAAAAGTTCGCACAAGAATTTCTTTTCCAGCCCAACTAAATGTGGTTATTCCCAAACTTACATAGGAATCCATGCGCATTAATTTTGACACGAGCGTCACGTTACCACTGAAACTTTTATAACAATCAGCTGACTTTGACTGGTGCCCAGTAACTCTGCCATTGTCAAAAAATATCGTCAACCAGTACACTCTATTACCAGTAACTAGTAAATCGTTGTATTCCGGTCCAAAAGCTAACCACAAATCAATCGCGCGTTGTCAAAACCAAGTGGCTTAACTAAGCTTTTTATTATGTTTTCCTAGTTAATAGTTGTAAATAAATTCGCATGACGCAAAATATTAGCGGGGAATACATGACTTTCAAAGAAAGCCTGACTAGTAATTGGCGTTTGATCGATTTATTGGACTTATTTGTATTTGAAGTATTTTATAACCGTGTTTTGAATTAGGTAGTCTTAGTTGATTAAACATTTTATATATGATGCGTATAACTCTTTAATTGGATAGCTTTTGTCGATTGAGTGCTGGCATTTAGTTATCTTTCCGCAAACGCTTATCCTTGTGTAATCGAATCCATATGAAAAAGATTATGAGCCATCAGAACCAGTGGAAATTACATTATGTACCACACGAGCTAATAGCCTGATGCATAGCAAATATAGTTTTCCTACTCATGACGAAAAAACCTAACTACAAAACAATCAGCTGATAAGTTTAACTTCTTCCATCCTGAAAACGATACACATACATTTATGAATTAACGCTGATGATATCAGAATAGAAAAATCCGAAGGTGAATTTTCCTAACTTTGATCTTTACATTCGAAATACTGCCTTATTAGAACACCCTCTCAATTAACTCCAGTTTGCTTGTAATATAGGTAAATCAACAACAAGATCAATCCGGACCCTTCGAGAATACCTCGCTTCAATCTATTAAACCAATTGTCCACGCAAAAGGTATAGAAAAAAAAAAAAAAAAGGATTTGGTCCATGCTGAGCCGTATGATTATTTCTACCAAGCTCGATCAGCTATCACTCTCCATCAAAAGTACCAAAGGTTTTCCACAAGGAGACGTCTTGTCGCTTCTACTTTGACCCATTATGCTTGATCAGCTCTTAAATGGCTTAAACAGTAATAGTTCTTGACTCAATGTTACACAGATGGTCTAGTTATATAAATCAGAAGTAAACACGTATCTATCATCACTAGACGGATGCGAAATATCTTAATCATAAAAATCACTACCTGATCAGTCCGATGGGTTGCGAGTAAACCCACGGAAAACGATCATCACTCCATTCATTAGGAAAACAAATGTAAATCTCCAGTCCTCAACTCTAAATGGTGTCCAAATCAGCTTATCTAAGGAAGTTAAATATCTTGGAACCACCTCAGACCAAAAACTTACCTGATCTAGTTAGAACTACAGAAAAGGCCAGCAAAGCCATCTGGGCATGTCCTACGCTATCCGGTAAAAATAGCGCCTTGAGCCTAATATGATTCCCGATGAATACTCGTACATAATATATCTAACTATTGTCACCCTAACAAGTTCATATCCGCAATACCATTCAAAAGGTGCAAGGACTCGCCTGTGTAGACATTAAGGATGCGATGCCTACTTTGGTTTAGGTAAATAGGAGCTGATCACAAGTCTCTACTGCTCTGGTGCATGGTGGTTGATTTTCTGTAACATACTTGTACTATCAATAGCTTTAACGCCCACACTCAAGAATATGCGGATGATGTTGCAATATCTTCTGTCAGGTCATGCCTGAAGATTGTTTGTACTAACGGACAGACGGCCTTAGAAATGATCAACGAATGGTGTTTTAGAAGTTAGTTTTCGATCACTCCTCTAAAAACTGAAAATGTTATTTCTCTACCAGAAAGAGAACTGTTACGTGGTTGACCCAGTCAGTGCCAAAGGGCATCAATATCCAAATCTGCGATGAAGCCAAACAAACAGGAGTGATCCTGCGAAAAAACACCTTGATCGAATTCGGCCAGTGTAACAGTTCTATTGACAAGATATGGGACATATCAATGAAGAAGGCACTTTAGATCAATGTATATGGCATTGGTTGTTTGGTGAAGAGTCTTTTACAAAAAATCTTCAAAGACCGGCTTGCACGGAAGATTTTCCGAGTTCGCCTGATACTTTGCTAGTCTTATAAATATTTCGTTCGATGCAAACAAAAAGTCTTCATGGAGGCTGACAGTATTAGACTTTTCTGTTCTTAGACAAATATACATTTTTTCCAAGGGGAAACCTATGCTATCCTAATGATTTTGTACAATATTGTGACGTGAAGGGATCGGATAATTTGTTTGAAGTGATAGTCAGTCTGCGGTGAAGATCAAGATCAACAATAGTTTGAGAATGTTAGAACTCTCTGACTCTTGTATCTTGTCTCTCTGATGAGATTAGAGATTTCAGTGCAAAAGATTTTAGTGCAACCCAAACCGATACAAGAGTCAGAGAGTTCTAACATTCTCAAACTATTTTGGAACTGATTGAAGAGTTACAAGACAAGGTTAGAAGGATAATTTTTTAGGTTTTCAGGTAACTGTAGACAACTTATTGGCAGTGGCAGCCAAGAATATGCTTAGTTGACTTACTGCCTGCGCTTATGGAGAAGGCGATGATACTTTGGCCACCTCCTTTGTGATTGGCCTTTGATCACATCAGATAGTCGATCTTCTGTAGTCTGCGTAAGCTTTTCATTACTGAATCGCTTTTTATTATTTTTCTCCGAAAGGCGGGAAAATGCCTGTAAATTGGGGTAACACGGAGTTATGCTTCTTGGTAGTAGAGTGATTCCTTACTTACTTACTTACTTATATAGGTGGCGCTAGAGTTTGGGGTGGACCTGGGTCTCAAACAACAAGCCTTTCCAGTAAGCGCGATAATTGGGTAACTGCTTCCAATTGCACACTATAAGTTGGTTGAGGTCCTCTTCCACTTGTGCGCGTCAGCTAAAGCGAGGTCTTCCTCTACTGCGTTGTCCGCCCCGGGTTGGATTCGAAGACCATTCGGGTCGGAGCATTGATCTCCATTCGTTCTACATGTCCTAGCCATCTTAGACGATTGATGCGTACTTTTCTGAGCAGGTCGATGTCGCTGTCCAGCTTGTAGAGTTCGCATCGTCGCCGTTTAAAAGTCCGCAGAAGTGGTTTTTGGGAGTCGGACAGAATCCCGAAAAATCGAAACCCAAAAACCCAAAATCCCAAATCCTTAAAGGCCAAAATCCCGAAAATTAAACTGAAAATGTTCCAATTGACTTAAAGAAATTTTGTATATACCCAACCTCGCACCTACTCCAAATCCAACAGTGACTCCAATCAGGGCGATTGCAGGGGGCAACATGTCCCCCCATACATATACTGTTTATGCACAAATCGAATTGAGGACCTACGACCCTGCGCCGAAAAGGATTAGATACTATGTTTGTTACATTGTTATATTGTTATATTTCGTACCCAACCCAATTTTTCGAGATCTTGGCTTTTTGGTTTTCGGGATTTGGTTTTTGGGATTGTGACCTTAACCTGTGGTTTTTTCATGTTCGCAGCATCGACTGCGACTCAACTACAAGGTTTTCTTGTTCCCTGTTCGGGTCTTGCTGGCTTCACACGTGCTTTTTACCTTTAAGCAAAACTTCCGAACATTGTTCATTGGAGTAGAACCTCTCTAATACCTCTATCGTAGGCTTCTCGTGGTCTTTCTTTTTTTTCCAGCGAAACCGATGTTCTTCCTTTTTCTTTTATTCGTAGAGTTCTCGAGCCTCTCTAGCCCTCCTCTGCAGCGCCGCTTCATAGGTGAGTTATTTTGCTGCATGTGCATTGCCGGCATTCTTCATCAAACCAGGGGTTTCGTGGGAGTGGTCAGGTGGAACCCAGCGTTTCTGACGGCTTCTTGCCAACGATGCCTCTGCATAGCCTCTGCACTTGATGCTAGCTGCATAGGAATTCTCATGAGGTTGAGGGATACGCAATCGGCAAGGATTCTGGCGGTTTGTTACGATTGCAGCCGTTCAACGTTAAATCTTCTCACAGTATTTTTCCGTTGTTGTGGCGTCTGAGATATCCGTAGACGTACCTGACTGTAGACGTACCTGACTGCAACTAAGTAGTGGACTGAATCTATGTTTACCGTTCGGAATATCATCACTTTATTTTATTACATTTGCATCACTACCTTTACGCCGACAGCATAGGGCAGCATGATATTAGCATTTAGCAGCAACATAAAAACACAACTACTCGAATCTCATGGTCATTGCATTATACTTGTCGATAGTGTCTCTGAGTGTAGAACTGGTTTAGGTTTTTCTTCTTTTGTATTTCCAGTATTTTGGGACGCATTCAGAATTCGAGTTCTTTAATTCCTACGAGTACTTAAACGAAATTTACACAGCCAAAGGGTATTCATCTTGATGGAGCGTGGGACCGGTAATCTGATCAATCATGATTCTTTAATCATTCCAATTATGTCAGTTGTTATTTTATTTTTGGGTAATTCAAATATCACTATGTACTATTGTAATGGCGGTTATTCTCACAGGCGTCACGCCGTCCGTCGGTTTAATGATAACAAACTCAAGATATTCAAAACCCGATCGATATCGCAATTTTTAAACACATACCGATAACGTTTCCAAACAGAGATCCATACGAATGCTAATCGCAAAAATACTAATAAATGAATATAGGCACGGAACCCTCAAGTAACGTAAAGCTCTGCCTCTGGATAATCAAACAAGCAATAGCCCACCCCATTCAATTCTTATCTCTTGCAAAAAAAGACCAAAAGCTTTCCATTTCGCACAGCTTATCTATCAATTATTTGCGAAATGCCATATCTTTCAAATATAAAGGCCAAGTTGTCCGCAAATAGTCATATTGGACACTTTTGAATCCACACTGTAATCATTAGCGCCTAATTCACTGTAGAATACGGAATTTGTTGCGTCTTGAGGAAGAGTTACGTAAATTTTCAAAAAAAAAAAAAAAAAAACACAGAGCATGGCACATTTTATTACTGTCGGTTTTGTATTGATCACCAGCATACTTGTAGTGAATTGCGTTGATTTGGATTATACGGAAATAACTATTGTGACAGATGACACTCGTTATCGGACTTTGAACCCGGATACACCGTTAGATATATTCGATAAAATCCGTCACGTTAAGGGAAATATTTACTTTTCGAAAGGGAAACGCATTACCGGTAAGTGTTTTCGAAAGTATGCTTAGTTTTATGTAATCATGGTTTTCGAAATTTCTCAATGGCGTTTGACAGTTTGTTGTCGCCATGTCGTTTTTCAAGTGTGACAATACCGGAAAGGGATACTTGAGATTCTCAATAAAAGGCTGTGTTAAATTTTAAGTGGCAATTTCAAGATTGTTTGTACTTTTGTTTTTTTGTTTTTTTTTTGAAGTTCTGACAAAGGTGACCGGTTTATACGACGCAAAATTTTTATCTTTAGTGATACGTACATATTTATGAAGATAGAAATGTAATTATTAGAACTTACTTGACCTACATATGTATATATGGGTAATGAAGTTGGCATGTGTATTTAAAATGATAAGACGAATGTTTTAAATTTGTGTTTAGAATAAAGTGAAGGACTGTAAGAGCAAACAAATAAGAACAAACACGAATTTATACGAAAAACCAACGACAAAGAGTTGTATATATTCATGTTAAGAAATAGTAATTATAAAATCTTTAGTTTGGTAATTATTGTAAATGGATTAATTTACCAATTCCGCCTTGACTGTCGGTCATCCCATACGAATAGACTACGGTTCAATACAGTTTGTGAAGGGCAATTTTTTTGGAAAATGTCTATTTTATGATATTTTTTTCGGATATTGTAAGACATTTGGCAGATGTAGGATCATGAAAAAACTTTGCTCATCTCTGGCAATAAAACCTCGAACTACCATTCAGTAGTTTGTCGCACTATCCACTCTGTTACTTCGAAATTCAATTACAACCTGTTTAAGCTTTTCTATAACATAACTAGTTGGTCAGTCTATAGGACGGTATAGGGTTATCGAGCGGGTAATTTGGAATCATTCCTTAAATGGATAGGTTGATCGAGACCTATCCTTTCTTTTATAGTGCGAAGGACCTTCGTTTTTGTGCTTAAGTTTTGTTTTTTCGTAAGAAGAAGTGTTTCTTCGACCCTTGATGATAAATCTTATCCATCGATTGGACTGACTTTCGATCCATCTACCTTTTGATTGACCTTGCTAACACACTATCGATTTACAAAAAAGTAAAGAGGGCGATTTCCTTAGATCAGTATGGTGCACTTACCGGTTCTGTACATAAACTTATACGAAAGCATATGGTTGGAAATTGTAGCCGTCGTCTTTGATTTTACATCATTTTGACAAAGAAGAATGTCAAGAAGCTATGTAGGTCTGAGAAGAGAGATGAAGACCATAACTACATACATATGTATATATCTACCTCTTTCCAGGGTATTGTGATATATTCCCAGTTTTAAATTGCTCCAAATAAGGGGAGTCATCAGTGTCTCCGGGGAAATATGCTGATGAACACATGATATTTTGCTTTCTTCCTTCAGACGGGACAGAATTAAGTCAAAAAGTTTAATTAGTGTAATGAAGCAAAGTCCATTTTTTTTTAACAAAGTCTACGCTATCAGCAATAACGTCAGTAAAACAAAACATGCGTGATAACAAGTAGAAATAAATACGTGAATGCAGCAACCTTTGTAGAAGATAGAAATATTGAATGCGGTAACAGCCCTGAAAATGTTGGGTACTAGCTACAAGAAGACTGGGATTGCAGCAAGGACACTATTGAAATCGGCTCTAAGTAAAGTTTTTTTTTTTTTTAATTATGACGTTAGAACGTATATTTATCACCTTGAATCATAGCCCTAATGACTGACACAGAGACCGATAGACAGGCAAAATTAGCGGACGCACATTATTTTTAATTTTCGATACAAGTGTGGCGCCATAGTGGTTATTGCGTTGGACCGCAGAGCGAGGGGATACAGGTTAGATTCCCAGACAACACCTAAAATTTCTCTCGCGAGCGCCTGACAAACATCCGAGAGTAAAACTGTCATGAAAAAGCTTCTCAAAACGAAAATTGCCCCATCGGATACAGAATTAAATAGTAGCTCCTTTTCAGCGTAGCGTGTAAAGAATAGCACGCACAACACAACAATAGTTGTGGAAAGCTAGGACCTGTCGTGCTAAAAATTTGTATTTTTCTTTTGTAATTTGATATCATAGTTAAGAGTGCCATATTTTTTGTTTTTTTTTTTTAATAAAACAGAAAAAAATGTCCTCCACGGAAATGCCTGCGTGAATACATGTGAAATAAAATTTCCATAACTAAAGTCTGTGGGGTATTGGCATAGACCATGCATTTGACACAACCCCAAAGATAATATTCCAGAATCGTCATATAACACGAATAATTGACAATTGAAGAATCGTTTAGCTGCAAGTAAAAATTAAAAAAAAAAAACAAAATGTAATGAGAAACACCTGAGTTCGCTGTGTCCAAAAACTGGCGCACCCTGACATGTTACAACAGAACTCCGGTGCAAGGACTCTACTTCCTATCCTTCATCAACATTAAGTTGAATATGAATTTGTCTTTCACGCTACTTAGCTTCACATTAACATATTTCGTTGAAGTCAGTAGTGAATTCACTTGAAATCGGTTGAAGTCAGTGAATTCACTTGAAATTATTTGAATTCATTTATATGTACAAACTTATTTGTTTACAAAAAATAAAGTTTTCGCTATGCTAAATCAGTAGACGATGTTTAGATTGAGTCTCGTCTACTTGGTTGAACAGTTTTACACTCTTCTGTTTTGTTAAGACATCAGAATATCCTTCAAGTGAACAATATTCACGTTTCAAATACCACGGTATCTTAACTACCTCAAAATTTGCATCTCGTCCACAAAGGTTTTATAATCAGACATCAAAATCAACAAATCAACATGATCCACTCACTGGAATCAAGTGAATTAAAATTATTGCATTTGAATTCACTGTCTTAGACCGATTTTAAGTGAATTTAATACTGACTTCAACTTCAATAATTGCCAAAAATTGAATGCTTTATTCACTGACTTCAAAAGAATGGTGAATTTTTGACATTTATTGCACCAATAAAAAAATTGAATTCTTTTTTAGGAATTCTGTGAATGCATTCCCAAAAGAATGCATTCTTTTACAACTCTGCTGTATGTACTTAGTGCTGGCGATGATTATATTTTGTTTTATTTTAATAACAAAAACTCCACTGCACATTACTGGTATAATAATAATGCTGTCTTGCTTTGTTGCTAATTTCAGAACCATGGATGTAGGCCAGCTTTCTATCATTCTGATGGAATCGTTTTTTAATTGCTCTATGGCCAAGTTGTCGAATATTTACCTTTTCCATGTAACATATCTCTCTGTCTTATAACACCGTCATACATAGGGCTAAACAATATGGTACTTAGCACTAAGCCCTGTGGAACTTTGACTTCTTCTGATTTTGTATTGCCTTTCGCCGTTATAAGTATCAGTGTAGCGTAAACTACAGAATCAATCAAATCTCAGGAAACATCAGTAAATTATTTGTCAGATCTTATCCTTCATAAACGTCTAAAAAATACCCGAGACTATAAATATCATGAGAAATCTTTTCAATTTTTTAGGTATCTTCTATTCTTGGAGAAGGTGGAACACCTAGGGTCTAAATGGGTTTGTTAGCTTTTGCTGATAGAAAATGGTTCACATTATGTCTATGTCTAATGAGGAACCAGCTTATTATTACATTTCTTATTAATTAAAGGTGCCCTTAGACAGGACAAAGGGTTTATTGTGTAAAGTTATTTTGCCTTCATATTCCTACAGTCTAGTTAAAAAAGGATCTATAAACAATCATATTACTGCAAACTATATTCCATCATCTCCTTTTTTTGAAAACATCTAATTGCTTGGTTATATTTCTTCTCTTACAGGTGATCAGCTCCTTCTTAATTTCCTCGATACGGAAAGTTTTACTCGAGCCGAGGACGTTGAAGTATTCTTCCGTTATCCTGCCGAGGGATATGGAAAAACTCTAACTTTCATTGAAGTTCTTGTCGATCTGACAGCAGAAGGTGAAGCAGATACATTTTGCATTGAGGGTGGAATAGGAAAAAATTTCGTCGAGTTCTTCATCGAGTGCAATGGGACTACAAATTTTACCTATGAACTCTTCCTTTATGGATATTAAACTCCAAGGGAATGAATTCAATTGTTGCCTGAATGAAACTCATTAAAAACTCATAATCTGTGATCGTTTTGTATGTATTTTTAAACAAAGGAAAAGTTTTTTTTTAATAATATTTTTTTTTTTTTTGTAATTTAAGTTTATGTAAAGCTAATGGGAGAACAAAATTTAATATTTTTTTTCTGTGAAAAGAAATTGTTTAAAAAAAGTAAAAACACTTTAATTATGTTTGTTTTGTATCTGTTGTCAAAATTTGATAGACGAGTAAGTAAGGGGGTCTGGAAAGACTGGAAGTTTTTTGAATTTTCAAATAATTCCTCATTTAAATTAATAAATCAAATTGCGACTTTGATTGATTTTTATATTTTAATCTTTGAATGAGGCTCTCTCTTATCTTGTGGGAGGGCGTATTTATGTATGTATATTTTTTCGTTTTTTTTTTAAGTTTGCTGTACATTGCAATTGATAAGCATATCGATACACGAGAAGCCTATGATTATGATCAAAGTATTGTCGATGATACTGTTGGAAGTATTAAAATAATTCTTTGTTTACGTATTCCGTGTGCATTTACGTGCACGCCATGATTTTGATTGATACCTATCGAGACACGAGGCATCTTAGATTGAAATCATAATTAGAAGCAATACTGCGTGCTATGTAAGAGAGTTTAAAGTCCTTTTGATATTATAAATGGATCAAGTTAGTGGTACGCGTTACTATTAAATACCGTCTTGAAGTTAACGTGTACCTACATATACTATGGGTAGGTATACGATATTATCACAAAGAAAGGAAGTCTAACTACCGAGGCATTCGTGTCATATTATTTGAATGGCTTAAACTCTTTGCGAACAATCTGATTGGCTCACATGATTGGGTCGTATGTTTTAGTTCAGGAAAGATGGCCGAACTTGGAACCAATTTTGCTTCAAATCGATATATTCGTAGATTTTGAAATAGCCTATAATACCGTTTATAGAGGTCTTCTTTGAATTATATAAACCATCACCTCCACCAAACCTATATATCTGGTTCAGTAAGAGCACACGTTGCATAATTATTAATCAACGTCTTTAATGGCAATACATAATAAAAAGCGGACGACGTTCTTCTTGAGTTTGGTTCGAAAATAAGGAATATGGAAGTATTTAGTGGAGCTATATGATGAATGAACAGACAATCTAGGAAGAAGGGTTGGAGGCAGTCGAATTCATCTCTAATTATTCGTAATCAAAGCAAATAGCAAAGGAACACATGAAGAACAAATTAAGTGCTAAAAACTCTCCGTATACTTAATATGCGCCATCTGTTGAGTGTGTCTGGTTGTTTTTTGGTTTTGTCCGTTTTTATTACTGCAAGGGGACTTGCAATATATGCATTACGTGTGTAGAAAACAGACAAAACCACACTCAAATAATCAAATAACGCTAGATCTGATGCCTCTAGTGCTTAGATCGGTTTCCTAAGAAATATTTAAACTATCATTCGTAAAGGGAAAGACCTTCACATAAGCAGAAGGACATACATACATACGACCTACTTAAGTATGCATGTTGTTTTTCAACAGTTTTGTTTTTCTTAAGTAATTGCGCATAAAATGTTATGAATACTCTAGTGTTGCCACACAGCGCGAATGATCTTATCGTCATCTTACGCCTAAGAGTATACACTACTTTTATAATGTAATTTTTAGGATACATTTTGGTGGTGTGGTTTGAAAATTTGGTGTCAATACGTTCCATTACCCCATATGTGTGTTATCATTAAGTTCACCTTCTCCTTCACTAGGATATATACTCAGTTATACATTATATACACACATTTACGGACAAATGGTCTTACACATAAGTATAACAAGATTGGAGAACATAGAAAT
This sequence comes from Xylota sylvarum, assembly GCA_905220385.1. Taxonomy (NCBI): domain Eukaryota; kingdom Metazoa; phylum Arthropoda; class Insecta; order Diptera; family Syrphidae; genus Xylota; species Xylota sylvarum. The sequence continues at coordinate 128,088,221 of LR999957.1, forward strand.
AAAAAAAGTGACACCAATCTAGAAGGATAAGAAAACTAGTCCTGGAACTAAACTGTCTACAGATGGAATATACAACACACTGTCTTTTATAAATCACTACTTCGCGTATGTCAATGGCATTGACTTAATTGGAAACATTCAGTGTGGTATTGGCTATCAAGTGATGTCCTTAAAAATCAGAAATCAAAGACTGCTATAAGTATCACATGGAACGTAAAAATATCAGTTCAGTTCAATTCCACGCCGGATGGACAAGGCAGTAGAGGAAGACATAACGTGTAATGTTGAAAAATGATCTCAATTAATCTGACGAATTGAGCTTTGAACACCAGGATAATCGAGTTGTAATAAAAAGAAAGTAGCTTAGTGTAGGCAAGTATGAAAGTAAAAAACGTTCATCGTACTGCTCTATCTCATGCATTTCCCTGAGTGAGTATTTCAAATTTAAATCAACTAGATGAAAAAACAAAAACACTGAAAACACAAAAAAGCACCAATGTACCTACCTACATACTCGCACTTGGTACAACCAGTTTTTTGCTTTTATTTTTTGTTTAATAAATTACGTGAAGGTATGTTGGAAAAGCTTCCTACAGTGTGATTGGATCACATTTAGACATTGGGATTCCCAACTTAAACCACAAGACCAGTTGTAGCTATTGAGGTACATACATATATAGATTTTTCTTATAACACTTGCTTGTGGCTTGTCTTTTTTTCACAATCCATAGAGTTGTGTTATTTCTGTAGGGAGTTTGAAGTGATGATATTATAGTATATAATATCTTTCATAATTTTTTAATGCAAAGTTGTTGTCGATATTTTATTACATCCACTTTTCGTTGTCGTTTATCTTTATATGTATGTTTTGATAGTTACCCTGAAATCACAGTATTAAATCACATAAAATTATAAAAAGATATGCTTAGTTGTGTACCACAAGGTAGTCATCTAGGTCCGGTACATTTGGCTTTTGATACAAATGGTCTTCATTTGTTCATAAACATAATTTATTTTTTAGGATATTCCGTTGAATGGAAAATGTTTGCCAACAGAACTTCGCTGCTCTAAATGCGGTGATAAACCTATCACCATCATATCTATGTATCACTGGCACTATAGTTTTGATGACCTTGAATGATACATGTTCTACAATTCAAGTGTCATGGATATGGGGTCTTATGCAATGACGCTAAATTAATGCGTGAATTTAAAGAAATCTTTCCTTGCGTTCAAGAGTGGTTCCGGTTAGAACCTCAGTCAAGAACGGGTTGTAGTTGAATTTTTACGAATACGGCCCCGACACCAACAGATGAACATGAATTTAAATCCGCCTTTTAGGTATTTGTGGACAGCTGGGAATGGGATGAAAGTGAACATTGATAGATACATGCATATGCATTCTTTAAAAGACACTCAAAGTGTGTACTCAAAGAAACTTTCCAGAAGGAAGTTAGACTTATTGCTCTCAAGGTAACTTTGCCAGTTTATAGTTCGGTTTAATTGAAATGTTTCTGTTTTCCTTTCTGAGTTGACACAGATAGTGTTCTATCAGCAAACTGGATTCTGGAATTGTGAGGACTTGAAAAATATCCCTTGCAATTGATCTTATTCAAACTTCTCTATTGATTTTCCTAGGAGAAGCAAGGTAAATCTCGATGAAACACTTACTTGCTTACTTGCATTAACAAGGCGACTAGAGCAATGATTATGTACTAACGGGTCTGAAATTTAGGGCCAATATGGTGGCCGAATAAATTTAGAAACTAAAACGCATGAACGTTGATAAGATTTTACCATCTCTTGTTTAGCACCATCTCTTGTGAGCACTCTTCTAAAGATAGATACTGGCAGACTATCACGTTTCGGAAATTCGAATATTGGATGCCAGGAGTACGTTTACGTACTAATCCACACCCTAAACAGTTCTATCACCCTCTTCGCGGGACTAATGCTAGATATTACTTCGCTTGGTTTATTAGCCTTATATGTTCTACTCTGCGCTTCACTGTTTTCTTTTTACAGGTAACTACTTTCTGTCGATTCCGGAGTTTCCTGTTGTATACTCGTCGATGTCACTCGCAGAGGCTATGAATTTTAATCTGGACGGCATTGGCAGCGTGAGCATATCGTCAGACATGTTATTTCAAAGAAGAGGACCTACCACTGATCCTTGTGGAACCCCTGCCGACACAGTGCCGTATTTGTGACCTAATTTTCTCTGTGTCCTTTGAGGTTTATCATAGCGAGCCTGTAGGTAGGGTTTATGCTGGGTCAAGAGATTTCCTTTTTTTTTAAACTTCGGTGACGGCCGCGAATGTAAGAATGAAAGTCTCGAAATATTACCAAATTCTCAAATCTAGTTGTTGCAACGCAATACGAACTGTTTATATTGGAGGCAGATTGTTACGATTTTCAATTAAAAAAAAAATAAATTTTTGCCACAACAGGTCCATGGGACCCAGACCCTAGCTTCTCACAACCATTCGTGTTATATTCTTCACACAAATGGAAGGGACCTACTATTTAATGCCGTATCCGAAGGGCAAGTTTTGTTTTGAGAACCTTTTTTCATGACAATTTTACTCTCGGATGTTTGACAGATGTTCGTAAGAGGTGGGGCCGTGAAAGAAATTTTAGGCGTGGCCTTGGCATCGAGCCTCGAACTCTTCCAAGCCAAACAGACATGTGAAGCAACACGGGAAAATTCGTACAGGTAAAAAATTCTATGTTTTTTGTTCATATTATTACTAATTACTTCCAGAAAAGCAAAGGGGAGAAAAACTACTATGATCTACTTTCTGTCATGTGTCTCTGGTATGTTTTGCTCTCTGTTACTTCTCCCACTGATCATGGATTATAAAATACTATCAACGGAGAGTGTAATGACCAACACATCAGCTACTCGATGGAGTATGTCAACGGCAATGACGTTGGTTCCTGTTGCAGTAATTTTTGGACCTGGACAATCTGCGGAGTTTCATTCAGGTCAGTGGTCGAGATGCAGTTTCAAGTCAATGTTATCCTTCAGTGAAGTGGAAGGCCAACACCGCATCCCTCGCCAGCAGATCACTAAAAATATAAGTTTAAATAAAGAATAGAATAAACATAAGTTAGTGTTTTTCTTTCATGGTCACATTTTTTTTTAAAGGAAATCCAAATCTTAGAAGCACTCAAACTCCTTTTCGGTTCATTGTAATTTCAGGCAGCTTAACTTTTTTATGGTTACATATTACATACATACATATTGTTGTTTGAGACTATTCCATAGATCACTGTTTAGTGTCCATGGATGGTGTGCTAGTTTCTGCACGAAACAATGGTACATGAATGGACTTTTCGCCTACTTCTTGGTCCTGAATCTATTTTGGGGTAAAACGCGTCAGTGTCCACTGTAAAATAACACATCTGGTGATCGACAGACTTGTTTAATACTGGGTCTACCTGCAGTGATAAGACATTAACTTCAACCAATATAGCGCTAATCCATATACAGTCAGTCACGAAAGTCTACATATAGTGCTGAAAAGTGCTAAATTTGAATTGAATTTTTGGTTTTTTCTTGTTTTCTTTGAATTAGTGTGAGGATATGATTTCTTTTTGTTTTGAATCATGTTTTTAAACAATAATAAGGTTATCTAATAAAAAACAAAATTGAAGTTTTGTCTATAAATGATAATTTAGCACTTTTCAGGGCTGTATGTAGACTTTCGTGACTGACTGTATTAGTCAAACTCAAGGATTAGATCCATTGCAGGGTATACCTCTTTAGATTCAACCTGCATAAAAATCATACAACAAATCTCTCTATTTTAACAATCCAGCAAATATTACTATGTTTCTAAAAGAAATTGCAGAACTAGAGCTTCTCAAAAGCTTTTCCCTGAACAATTAGAATCTAATATTAGCAAATAGATCTGATGTAGCCCCAGCATCACTTGTTTCGATTCCATCGTTTCATTTACTCGTAATCTCTCGCTCAGAATCAATCTCTGAGTCTATAGAAAAACTTGACTTGTAAATCCAAATGATTAACCCAATGGTCAGTCGACACTCAAATGTGATCGGGCTCGGTCTCAAAATTTTAAAACGCTTTCATTTGAACCTGACTTAATTTACGTCTTCGAAAGGAAGTAGTGACTACAGAAATAAAAGATCGTTGGAAAAATTTAGATAAAACGCAGTTTTTTAGTTGTTGTTACTTGTTTTTGTCTTGTTACATTCGTTCATCTAAACAATTATTTATTTTTTTATTTGCAATAATCTGTGCTTTCAACTTTTCAAACGTGAAGTAATTAATTGCAATAATAGTCTAAACGTATTCAAGTTAATTGTTTTCGGAAAGATTCAAGTACATATGAATTGTATAAATCGTGCTGATTGTTGATAGTCTAGTGGCTATCACAGATTCTACATATAGTTCTCGTTTTTTATTGGAAGTAAACATTCTGTTTATAGAATCAAACTTCACAAATAACAAGATTGACCTTTATTTTCATTTCGAAATCGAAAGTAGGTAGGTGTACATGCATATTGTCGGTTGCGTGAATTCGAATAGTGTTTTGTTTTTCGAATATATTTAGTTGTTTATACTTTTCCGGGTGGTTTGCTGATTTGCGACGAGACAGTCTCGAATAGAGACGCTAAACGTGATAGCGTGAATTTTTTGAGATACATTATTGAAACAAGATGAAATTGATATTCGGTGAGAAATATTGTGGCACCTGGCGGATAACAATGACGTTAATGCTGGTGACAATGTTCAGTGGTTTCTCATATGGTAAGTATGACTTTGTGGCAAAAATTTCTGTGTAAATTGTTATTGATAAGTTCGTGGTCAAGTTTGCAAATTAGCACTAAAAATATTCATACATGTGTATTATGTTTGTCAAAATGTCTTGAAATGCATATATTTACATTTGCTTATATATTGATGGTCATATTTTGCACAATTTCAAGGGGGATTGTTTTGAAACGGTTGAACCTGATAAGTTTTGAAATTCATTCATTCAGACACTCCCTATCTGGAGCGGCTTTGTTTGGCATTTAATGAAATATGTGAGAAAGATGCTTTTTTTTTGATTAATTTGAACTTAATGAACTTTTTACGAAACGTAAATATAAATATTTTTATTTTGTTTACTTGAAAACAAAATCATGTTGAATGATCACAAAATGTTACCAAATAATAAACAAAATTAAATGTAACATTAAACAAACGATATATCTATGGCAAATGGCTCTAGGGTGGTGGGGACTGTACCAGAATATAGATACACTTATTGTTTGAAATATATTTGGGGTCATAGCCTCAAGAAGCCCTACGATCTAATAGAGACCTTTTGTGCTATCTCCTTCAAGACGTAGAGTAGTGTTGCCTATTAGCTGAAATGAAGTTTATGACTGAAGCTTAGGATTGTTTGAAGTGTTTGATCCAAGTGTGGAAGTGTTTGATCCATAAAACATGTTTCGCAGTTTTGCTAATATCAATTTTTTTGAGATACTAGCGTTACTCCGTCCGCTTCGCTAGACGTTTCTTTTATTTGTTTGCTTAATTAGAAAACATTTCTTTTTTTCTTTCAAATGAATTTATTGTAAGGCTCTGTGATAAACAATATTTTTGTGGGCCATAGGACATTCATTCCAAACGACAATTTCACACTGTTGCAACACTTTGGCCATTCCTGACGTTTTGGTAATATTACATGTTGGCAACTTGAGGCAACAAAGGCAACTTGAGCGCAGAATGTGCTGTTCTGCCGCCGTCCAACAACATCGCCGCGATTCCAGATGATGCGAGAGCCAATGCTATTTTATTATGCGAACGAATGGTGGCCAAAATGGTTGAAATAAGATGCCATCAGGCGCATCTAAGAAATACGTTCCACTACTTTTGTCTGCCATTGCTCGCATCAAATTGTCGTAAACATCTTTTTGTTGTGCGTTTAACTTTGGAACATTTGTTACAACAAATTGATTTAAATCATTGCGATCGAAATCATGTTCACGCAGCAAATCTCGATTATACAAATCTTGTAATTGCTGATTTGGCGATGGCATGCCTAATTGGGATAACGCTTTGTTTGCAATTGTAAGGCAAATATCTTCGATCATTATGAGAGCTTCATTATGCATTTCTGGTGTTATTAGCAAATGCGGATTCGATGTTGTTCTACGCATTCAATTCAAAATATATTCCGTCATAAAATCTGCATAATTTGTCCACAATTCAGATGGGTTCGAGGGGCTACACGTTGCTATGATTATCGCAAATAGTGTACGAATCGGATGAGGCGGTGCAATAATTGATATGCGAGCATAGAATCCCAGGGAGCATCGTCCTCGAGCAAATGTAAGCGACGACATGCCTCACGATAAGTTGGGCACTCTAATCCATCTACTGTTTTCATATTTGCAAAGGATGTTGGTCCACGAACGTTGATTAATAGAAGACGTAAATAAAAACACTCGACATGTCTCGGATGAATTGTATAAAGTCTTCCTAATGCATCGGTTTGAAATATATTTAGATGACCTGGAACTGGCTTCCCTTGCTTGCGTCTTGCAAAAACTTTGGTCGATTTATTCCATGTGCAATACTGCGGAACTTCCGTGTATAATAATTAACTGGCAAATTGACTGCAAAAAAAAAGCAGTCAATATAGTGACTGGTGGTGTAATTGCACGTTGACCGTTTTCAATATTTCACATACATATACATTTTGCATTTTCTTGAATGAAAAAGTAAATTTTTATGAAAACGGGCCTATGTCCTTCTCATTGTTTTTCTGAATAGTTTAAAAGAAAAGCCAAGTAAATTGGTTGAAAATTACGTGAGATATACGTAAACGCAAAAAATATCAACTTAGCTTTATATTTTGAGATATTTGAGAAAGTAATGACAAGTTAGGAAGTCCGTCAGGATATTGGAGTTACCTGCATTTATTCGTTGCTAGAATCTATTTTATGCCTTTTTTTTTTGAAAAATTGATAAATTTTTTAGCATGTGTTAAGATCGTTTTGAGTTTCAGTAAGAGCGGGTTTCTTTGTGTTACCAATGACTTAGCTCTATCATCGTAGATCGACAACTACCAACCTAACAAAATTTGTTCGACGATGATTTGAAGATGGTTGAGAAATTGATGTAATAGCCACAGACTTTAGTAAATCACTTGATAAAATCTCTCACCCAATTATTACTCACAAGCTGAAAGCTCTCGGTTTTATCAGATGGATCCAATCTTACCTTGAAAATCGGCAGTACGAGGTTATATTTAGATCTTCTGTCTCTAATCCCTTCATGGCCACATCCGACGTCCCTCAAGGCACACTTGGGTCTCTTAACTTTCGTCCTTACCACCAACGATGTTGACCGCATTATCAAGGACTCCTATCTCTCCATCTATGGCAATGACATGAAAATCTTTAAATTCATATCTTTCACAACCGACTCTCGCTTTCTCCAAGACGATCTAAATAGATTTTTTATCTGGTGTTAATACTAGTAAATGTCAGTACATGACATACTCCCGTAAACGCCTTCCAACACCCCATAGGAATTACTTTCTCTGTAACGAACCTGTCCCTTCAGTCTCATCGTTGCGCGATTTAGGTGTCATATGCGACACGGAGCTTAACTTCTTTTCGCATATTGATAACATTATATGTAGAGCCAACTCTACGTTTGGTTTTGTGAAACGTTGGTCTAAGGAATTTTCAGACACCTACGTTACCAAATCACTCTATATCACCTTCGTCAGACCCATCCTCGAATATGCTAGCCAAGCTTGGTCTCCTCACTATGCTGTCCATGTCTGACGCATTGAAGCTGTCCAACACAGGTTTATACGTTTCGCCCTCCGCGGTCTTTCTTGGGTTGATAGTTTCAATTTGCCTCCCTATTCTGAACGTCTGAAACTGATCAATTTTCAGTCTCTCGAAAACCGACGCGATAATGCCGAGCTTCTCTTCCTACATCATTTAATAACTGGTCACATTGATTGCCCAGCCCTTCTTGCATAGGTCTCGTTTAATCCTGTAGCCTTAGGTCTATTCCCCTTCTCCGTCTCAGTACTCACCAGTTATGATGATAACGCACCTTTGTCCAGAATGTTTCGTTTGGCTAACAATATGGAAAACTCGTTTGACTTTCACTGCAGCAGAGCCACCCTTCAGAACATCCTTCATCATCGCTCCAATTCCGCCTAACCACTGTTCCAAACCTCCCCTCTTCTGACCATACTCTATTCCCCCTCTCGATAGTGTGTAAGTTTATCTTTAGTTTTTAAGTTTAGATTGTTTAAGTAAGGCTTGTATTAAGATTAATAAAATTTAATTTAATTATCTGTCTGACAAGTAAACCACATTAGGGTCTGGGAAGTTCAACAACAGCTTTATTGTCAGGGATGCCTATATGTCCTGGAACCAGTTTTAATTTGATTTTATTGCATACACCTAGATATAAAATGGTTTGAAGATTGTTATACATTAGCTTAGACTATAAATTAAATTGTAGTTCAAGTTGAATATACGACTTCTATCCTACCCCATTTTGAACCATTAGTATACAATTCAGATTTAAGTATCAAATGAGGGATTTGAGGCGAGATGCTTTGTTATATTATAAACCTTTTCACTTAGGTTACCCAGGGACTAAATAAAGCTTTGAATGAAGAAAAAGATATTCATGACGTCTACGTTACTAATTCACTGAGGTTGTTTAAGAACAGAGTCCCTAGATGCAACAGTCTTCTTTAGGACAGCACTGGAGAGGTGTTCCTCCTCCTCATCATTCATTTGAAAGGATACCTAACCTTTTAGCAAGCATGTTCAAGCCTATTATTTAGTGTCCAGTGTGGACTCTGAGTATGTACCTACCCCTGGTATGTAATCGCTTTATCATAACCAACGCGAATGATCCGATCCAGCTTAAGTCACTGGGGTCTCATCTGCTGATTATTCTTGCTAATACCGACTAGTTTTAGTATATATTTACATACATTCAGGGACATAACCAGGGTTCACAATTTGAGTAGAATCTCTAGAGTCGTAGCCTTTCTGAGCTTATCAACCATGAAGTTAACCGGAATACCTATAGATACAGAAGATCAATTAAATTAAGACTATGCTCATATGGTGGTAAGTTATAGTCATCTACCCATGAAACATGAACATGAAACACGAAACGGATGAACCATCGATGGACATGTTCGATTCTTAGCTTATGGGTTTAGAGATAAGTTGATCATACCGAACTGACATATGCAAAAAGAGGCCTTACAAAGGTTACACAAAAAGGAGACTCGATAACGTAAGGAATTGAAAATTCTTTGATTCTTTGACGAAACCGAAAGTAGCCTATAGCTCTCTATAAACAGATTTTATATACATAATCCTACGGTCTTTCGGGAGGATAACGCTATTTTGAGATACTGTTTGGACGGACCCTGAAGGGGTTTGAATAATATCGATAGACTAAATCGCGAAAAATACTGGTGGCTTGATTGGGTTGAAACTATTGTTTAGATTCGGAGCTTAGAGTTCAATATTTAGTTCTAAATACCAAGAACGTTTTTTTATTACTTTTCAGTGACCATCCTTCGTGAAGATTGTCACTGAGTAACTTACTTAGATAATAGAATAGATGTTGTATGAAGGTAAAGGAGAGATGTCATAATGTATGTATATATGTATATGGTAAGTGTATATGTACTATTCCCATTAAAAATTCAATTTACAAATTAGCATGCCTTCGAGAAGTATGATAAAAACATACAAATCAGACATTCTCGATAAATAGTTCAATTGAATAGAAATATCTTTCCTAAGAATTGCAATAATTGTAGATGTAAACAGATATACTTACCTGCTCGCATTGTCACTGAATTAGATATGAATCTATATTCTGTTTTCTCAGTACATGATGAATAAACATATCCATTAGTTTCGAACCTAATTTAAATATTTCCATTTAAGAACCGATGACTTCTTGTACGTAAAAGTTGTTTTATCTTGCACATTGGCTTGTTTTTTATTTCTCAAAAATATCTTGTTTCTGAGAACAAATTCTATAAAATTCAACATTCATTAAATAGAAAACTGTATACCGTTATGAGACATCTAAGAATACAATGAAGTCTAATAAAACAAGGAAAATAACCCATGAATACCATTTTAGTGAGAGCTGTTTTACAATACTGATTACTGATAGTATTGTAACTGCACTATAGTCCCACAATAAAAATTCACCAAATCAATAAATAAATTTATCATTTGTAGATACATATGTATGTATGGATACAGGTATACAGTAAGAATAATAATTATAAACGGTTGCATAATATTTCTGCTTTGTGTCGGCTGTCACATTAATTAAAGCTAAAAAGCAGTTTCCTATAATTTCGAGTTGATGTTGCTAGAACCGCGTTTCATCACATTTCAACATCAAACAGATAGAAACTGTTAATTACTGAATTCTGAAAAGATCCGATGATTTTTATTGCAGTTTCTAGAAGAGTTACGATAATAATTCACAATGAAGTAGTAGTGTATAAATGAATCCTAATGAATTAAGCAGACCCGGAAGACGATTCACTTGAACTGGTTGCCTCGGATGATGAGCTTACCTTGTACTGTATACATTTATTTGTTGAGATTATCACCACCAAGGATTGAAGTAGTGAAGTATAACTAATATACTTCAGTTTCAAACCACCACGTCACAAACTCTATCTTATTTTCTCCTCATTTCCAACCTACTATACGTCGTCCAAATAAAGTGCATGCATTTAGGCGCAGTTTAAAATCCACCTACGTTCTACATTGTAAGGGTATTCATAACCCCTTGAGCGTGAGCACTAGAAAGAAAAGAAAAATTAATTCATCCTTATGAAACCCTTATTTCTCCATCCGTTGCGTTCACTTATAGCAAGATCGAAACATTTGGAGAATCGAAATCGCTAGAAAATCGAAATCGACTAGAATCTTAAGTCGTCTGCATGGAATAGAGCCCTAGGGTATACCAGCATTATTGATGAAAGTGGTTTAAGGATAATCATCGAATACGAAAGGTCGAGTGTGTACTATCGACACCATTAGCTTGAAGCCATATATCAGGAGCAACTACATATGTAGTCTGCGCATCGTAATGATGAATGCATTGATTTAATTTTTCTGATATGTAAGCTATAGGTCTCACATTCTCACTGAAAGTATAGCCAAGGGTGGATTGGGAATTATAGAAACGTTTACAAGTTCCCACTCATACGAAGAATAAATTACGTAGGGGCTTACTAGGTTAGAACCACATTTCTTCTTCATTAAAAGATTCATAATTTTGTACCTAAGAGTAGATTACCTAAGGTCCTGTATACCGAACTTGGTACAACGTTATATAATAATATGAAACCTTTTGTATTTTTGAATTTCCAGGTAGACCAGATTCGACAACTTGGGCTCCAGGGTAAGTAGTACAATCAAATAGCTTAAAAAATAAATAAATACAAAACATGCATAATTTCTTGCACTCAGTTGGGGACAATTAATAGATAAAGATGCACCACCTTCAACAACAGTTCATCCAGGAGGCGATGAACGTAAGACAACCTGGGCTCGAGGGTAAGTAGGATACAAGAATTAAACTTAATAACAGTTCTAAACATGATCTTTAAATATTTTTTAGGTGGGGAGCTTTAATTGAGCACGACCCGAACGAAACTACAAATGGTGATGTGTCTATAAAAGAACTAGGAAATGGGTTAGTATATGCCTATTGTTTGTAGTGGTAGCCATTTATGCAGGACATGCGTAAAGTTGTTAAGTAACCAAATATCTAAAAGCCTGAAACGTCAGAATGGCGTCGAAATTTTAACTCTTTCGTTTATTTTCATTTGGTATTCGTAGAGGTCTTTGAGGTTTATGGAAGTGTCGTTTTGAGATTTTAGTCTTTCTACATTTAGTTTGCCTTTGGTTGACCTTGTGTTGGGCGGTTCTTTTAGGTCCGTTTTTGGTGGCTTTTCTTGCGCTTGTCTTCCCCATCGGTGTTGAGTGTTTTCAAGGAATACAGCATTACTTCAGTGACTTATGGACCATATATACACATTATTCGAGAGATTTCGAACCAGACCATAGTTTTGGGTCCCTTTTCGACTATATTCCACGATCCATCTTAGCCCCGGTGAATGTCTGAACTTCTCTACAGTTTCTCTCTGGCTTTGATTCCTCTTGTCAACTCTAACTTCTGTTCAAAAGAAATTCGGTTCATTCTCTCTCTGGATTTCTACCCAGTGGCTCCCTAAGACCTCCCTTCTTCTGCTAGGTAGTGCCGGACATTGACACAATATATGTGCTGATGTCCCGATTTCCTCCAGGCATAGTTCGCAGGTGTCAGCCATCTTCTTTAGGTGAAACCTGAAATTTCCATAACCTGTAGATAATGGTACCACCTATTTCAGCGTTCTTCGCTCCATGCTTAGAACTTCTCTATGAATGGTGCCAATCAGAATGTTAATAGCCATTTTTCATCAGCTTGGAACCTTCCACTCCTCTAGTTCCTACTCGGACAGCGACAAGATCTAACCCTTTCGCCAGATCGCACATAGTGTAAAGTGGCAATACTTTCAGGTAGACCTCTAATCCTTCCTTTGAAGATTCAAGGCTCCTGCAGCAAGGCAATAATAATCGACTCCTCCACGAAACATTTGGTAAACATTACTGAATCAGTTTTGCTGTGGTGAAGTTTCACGGACACAGGCTGTCCATAACCATTTCCGCTTTCCGCCTCCATCAACCTGGTTTTAGCTGAATACAAGGTTTCGGTATCAATTCTGAACCGTTTCCTAAGTCCTGCTTCTTCTGGGGTGGTTTCAGTCGATGTTAAATTAGCAATTCATTGATTGATATGTCACTATTACCCGAGACAGATTTTGTCAATGACAATAATAAGAGCTTGATGTCAAAAGACCTTGATGAGAATTAGGACATGTACATACATATGTACCTCCATCAGAGTAGATCCTGCCATTTCAGTAACAATATTCTGTTGCAATAAATAATGTACATATTTCCCAGCATTAACTAATTCTTTAAATTATTTTCATAGCACTCCACCAACATCTAGTAATAAAAAAGACAGGCCTTCAGCAGTTGGTAATAACCTCAATCCTATGACATTTTGGAACTTTTGAATTTTAATTTATTTTCTTTACAGCTTGCCGCGAATGGAAAGATCTTGATCCTGCCGCACTTGTTCCTCATATTTTGGGCGGAGAAAAAGCGGTAGCTGGTTCATTCCCACATGTAGCAGCCTTAATGGGAAACGTCATTGGTGGTGCTAAGGGCCTTGTTGTTCTCTGTGGATCATCACTGATAGCCAAACGCTTTGTTTTGACAGCGGCGCATTGTGTTAGCGATCCACTTAAATTACCATTATTTGTACGATTTGGTGTTGTCAATTGGAAAAATTTCGACGACATCGCTCCGGTTGATATTGAATTTTTGGTAAGTGAAAGAAAATATTAAAATTCAGGACGAAGGGTTAAGTTTTCATAGACTATGGGTGATGCTGTATTCAGTTGCGTTTAGATAAAAAACTAGTTGTATATATACCTTTTACAGGATGTGCTACAATGCCCGACTATTCAGTGTATTCAATGTTGTAAATAGATTTAGTACACATCCTTGACAATCGCTGCAGGAATAGGTTAAGACCGTTTTCTGCCACTGAAAAGAAAGGAAAGATTCAAGTCAAGGTTTAGACTTCTCACAGCATTTTTCATTGCTTTTATATGACAACCATTGGATTACAATTTATGTTATGTATAAACTCAATTTACAGAAAAAGGATTAGCTCTACAATGTAGGTGCCCTGACAGGGCATTTTTGATACTACTTGGCATCACTCCTCCTCTGATTCTCTGGTTTACCTTTAACCCTGTTTATACCTATAAATTAAAACTTTATAAATCATTTTATTTTTATTTTTTTTTTAGAATCCACCACATATTTACAATGATTATCGTGGATTCACCGGATCGCCACACGATATCGCAATTATCGAATTGAAGAAAGAAGTTGAATTTACGATTTATATTAAACCGGCCTGTTTATATAGTGATGTAGGTGACATTGACTCAAATAAGCCACTTGTAGTCACTGGTTGGGGTTACACAGATGTTAACAGTAAGTAATAGATGTTTCTTTTTATATTCAATCTAATCGAGTTTGTCTTCTCTTGTAGCTCGCGCTCTGTCAGATGAACTTTTGATGACAAATATCACCACCGTACCCCTAAGTCAATGTAACGTCACCTATTCTAAATCCAGCGTTCCATCGAAAGTTAAAAACCTTGTCGCAGGACAGTACTGTGCAAATGATCCAGAACTTATTAAAGATGCATGCACTGTAGACTCTGGCGGTCCATTACAGCTATACGAAAATAATATCGCAACAATTGTTGGAATTGTATCATTTGGACAATCATGTGCCAGTCCTTTGCCATCAATATATACCAGAGTAGCATTTTACTTAAGTTGGATAGAGAGTATTGTGTGGCCACAATAATCGGAATGAATTTAACACAATAAGGATATCAGCTTTAAGTTTAGTTTATAGAAGCGTTTAAGTAAATAAATGTGTGGGCGCCGTGGCTCAAGTAGTTAGTGCGTTGGACTACGGAGCGAAGTTCGAGGTTCTATTCCAAAAAAATACCTATAATTTCTTTCACGGCCCCACCTCTCGCGAGCATCTGACAAACATCCGAGAGTATAACTCTCATGATAAAGCTTCGCAAATAAACAAATGCACTTCGGACACGGCATTAAACAGTAGGACCCTTCCATTCATGTAAAGAATATAACACGCACAACATGAATGCTTGTGAGAAGTTAGGCCCTGGGTCCCATGGACCTGTTGCCCCAAATATTTGTATTTTTATTTGTAAGTAAATAAAATAAGAGAAATTCGTATAAATATTTAATAAAAATTTGTGATAGCAATCGACGATCGTCTTTCAGTAGTACAGAATAAAAGGGACCCGGATAGAGTCTAAGCTAAAAAGGGACAAGCCACAAAAAGTTTTTTAATGATTGACAAATTAAAGATATGTGACTAACTTAGTATCGAAAACAGAAGAGGTCACTGTTGGAACAGTTCTAAAGCCTCCATTTCAAGAGAATACAAATTATGGCGACCCGAAATGAAACCCTTTTCTATTGTAATGGATTGGAGAACTCCTCGGTCTGGTATTTGATGAAACCGATAACAGATAACATCCAAGTCACACAACTACAGATTTTTTATAAATAAAATATTTTCTTGAGAGTGACGAACAACAGTTCTGGAAGAATGTAATTAACTGACATTTGTAGACATTAAGCTTCAGAAAATTTCGATAGCATCCGGTTGAAAACTTGTTCAATAAAATCCTGCATTGAACGATGGTTGGGATGGGATGGTTTTAGGCATGGTTTGTGCCTTAAGTTCTTCATTTCATCAACGTACAATGTGATGATCCATCTAAACTGTCATAATGAATATTAGTGGACCAAAATGTCTGCCTTGAGGGACTCCAGGAGCTGTATTGGGAACAGATAAAGAGGATTCGAATAGCACTTTATTTTATGAGTATGATTTTATTCACTTAAAAGTGGATTTGGTTGACGTGGAGACGGTGAGGTAATGCCAGTAGATGAACTTTGGGAATAGACTTTCCGATCGGAACGGATAGAGTTGATATTTTTTCTGACGTTGCCAGACTGACATTTGACTGGATTGTACCGAAGTATTTCAAAAAGAATTTCTTGCTCTGGCTTGCGTAGTATTCTGAAGGACTCATGAGTGTTATTGAAATTCTGGATAGCAGAATTTCATTATCAAATATCAAGGACGATGAAACCATTCAAAAAAGTCAAGTGAACTTTTGGACTAGGAGAGTTAAATTTTCATTTACCACAGATGCGTAACAACTATGTATTCTTTTATCTGCCTGGTTATACGTCCATAATGGATAAGTTCACAATTGAATTATGGACTTATGTCCCACCCTATTAAGACAAAAAGTGTCTGTCCTTATGTCCCATCCAACATAGTGTCTGCCGACCAAATTCTTACGATGATCGTTAGGGACCAGCGGACCAATGGAGTGGGACATAATTCAATTTTGGTCTTATGTTCCTCTGAACTGTGGGACATTCAGTCTCTGCGCCTATCTACAGAGACTCGGACACTGTCTATCTATGCAAATACAATCAAAAACACAGAATATTATCAAAGCAGTTAATCCATGGGCTGTTGGTTCAACTCATGTCAATAGTCGGCTATGCTTTTGAAGAAACCGTCAGGTTTTCATCAATGAGGTGAAAAGAAAGGAAGACGCGTGAGACTTCTATTTCGCAATTAATTCCAGACTACCTACGCTCACGTTTCGATGATAAGTTACACTTGCGGATAGTGACTCCGTCGGATAGTGGGAGATGTGCCGCATAGATTCATATCCAAGCAAATAAAATTTATTTGTAACTTCCTATCGTACGAATGTTTCAAGCTCCTAACTAATTTTATTGCATTGACTTTTCAAACCTAGACCCTTACAAGCAGGCAGAAGTATAAACCGTTATCACAACAAAATTCGTCAATACAACAACTTCTACTTTTACCCGAGAAATAGCTTTAGAGTATTCTTGTAATATGTTTTTCAAATTAGGAGTATAAGCGGTACTTCGTAAGTTCTGGCGTTCCACAGGGATCCATCCTCGGACCACTTCTATAGAACATAACGTATGACGGTATACGAATGCTGCGATTTATTGGAATACAAATCATAGGTTTCGTCGAGATTAGTGGTTAAGGCGTCCACATTTAGTCACGACGTTAGAACTGAACGCAAACTATGTATATTACCTAGAGTCAAGAGCTGGAGTCAAAGAGTCTAGCTTTGGCAAAACACAAGACGGAAGCAGTTCTTATTAGTATCCGTAAAATAAGAGAGACCATCAAAGTCAAAATGGGGAATTACATAATATGGAGTATATTATGTGCCTGATTAAATACCAAGGCGTTATGATAAACGATAGACTAATCTTTGGTAAATGTTTATGTCCACTCGGCGCTTTCAAGAGTGCTGGCAAATTTTGAGGGCTCACTAAGCACCAAGAAAGTTTACTAGAATTATGTGCTCAACAATGCTTTACACATTTGGGGATCCGGTCGAAGGCGTTAAGTACCTATACAATTGGCTGTAGATTGTGTGTCGTATTTCGACTTACATATCGGTTTATTTGACAATTTTGGATGGATGTAGCAGGTATGATCGCCATAGATATCCTGATCCAGATTTCGGAATGGGTGATCCGAAAACATGGACTCTAAGGAAGTCAAGAGAGCACGTTTTTACTAAGATAGTGGCAACAAAGATGGGATACCTCAAACAAGGGAAGGCATAGACTAATCCCTTTGGATAAACTACAATGTCATGTCTACAAATGTGTCAGTCGATGGCAGTTATCGTCGATAACTCGTTTGATTTAGACTGATCGACTTGCTAGATCGACCCACGAATGGTAATAGAAGAAATGCTGAAGTCGATAGGTAATTGGAAAACAAATCGATCTCACATCGGCGGTAGGCTGGTGAATTCTGCTGCAATTTTTTTCGAAATACCACAGGCGAACGAGTTTGGCAAGAATGCCAAAACTAGACATGGCTCTATATAGCTTGTGTCTATAGATGCTGTCATATGCGGCCTTAAAATCGATGAAAAGATGGTGAGTATCTATTTGAACTTCTTGAGTTTTCTCCAGTATCTGCCTAAGTGTGAATATATGATCGATTGTGGCCTTTCCTGGTCTGACACCATATTGATAGGGGCCAATCAGATTGTTGACGAATAGTTTCAGACGTTCACATAATATGGCAGAAAGGATCTTGTAGGCGATGTGGAGGAGACTGATATTGCAATTAGAGGGTCTCCTTTCTGAGATTCCATTCATCAGGCATAACTTATCTGACTAAATTTTAGAAATAAGCCTTCAGGTCCAGCTATTCTAAATCGATTGGTATAGTGAGATATGTTAATTTTCCAAGGGTTGTAGCCCATTGTGTTAGAGGAGTGAGAGAATCCAATTGTCTGGACGAGAATAGGGATATGGTTTCCTCCCTGTTCGGTATTGATGAATTGGATGGTGCCCTCCTTCTAATAGTTTCGTCGGCTCACTGTAGTATTTCCGCTCCGTGTGTTGCGCAGGCATTTGTATAACCTCTCACTTGCTTCTCGTCGTTCGTTGTTGTCTTGAAATGAAAATAATTGGTTTCATTTGGTTTCGTTTCGGAAGTAGTTCTTATTAATAGCCGTAAAGTAAGTAAGTTCAAGTAGTGAATCATCTGATTAAATCGCAGCTAAGCGCTGATCTCTTACGGACTTATCGCTCCCAATATTTGTATTTGTATTTGTACTCCTTCAAAAATGAAGTTACTCCTTATGAAACTTAAGAAATCCAGCACGAGAGAAACTATTTACAATCCATGACACGCGACAGTAGCGTGTCAGTGTGATAACAAACGTAGAAACATGTTAGTCATTTTTTTCCTGTGATTTCGAAAGCGTCACTTGTCTGTGGATAGAAAAATTCCAAAAAAGGAAATACAAGGCATCTTGAGAAGTCCAGATTATGCTTTTAACAAAATATATATAACCACAACTCATTTTATCAAAATATAAAAAATGTTGTGGCTGGTTATTCCACGTTAACCACAAAGTCAAAGTTATGATGAGCGAGATGGTTTGGTGAAATACACAAATTTCAATCAAACAGTTCAGAAAATTGTTGGGACTTTTGCTAAGTAAATGAAATATGTTAGCGAATTTAGATATGTTGTGAAATACAGTACATTTGGTACAACATTATTTGTCTAACTAGAGTAGAGAATTCGATGATCTTGAGGAAAAAATCTTTAAGAATATGGTAATTCCGAAAATACTGATGAGAGTGTCAGTGATTAGGACCGAAATGTCAAGAAATCCTTTGGTTGGAGAATTATCCAATATTTTCCCACCAAACAGCTAACATATAAGTTGTGTAGTATTCATACTTAGGTCCTTTTTTTGAATTGTATGATTGACTGAGATACTTTTCATTGTGATACAAGCTTGGACCCAAGTGTACCTGAATTATCCTTTATTCGTTTATTGTAAATAAGAAATTTTTGCTTTTGGACATTTTTAAAATTTTTCCAGGGAGAACGCTAGTTTTATAATTTTAATGTCCTTGAGCCTTTTCTATTATAGTATCTATTAGTTTATCAGTGTATGGCTTACCATATTTCAGTGAATTTATTTCAAAGAAGAACCAGAAGCATCTAATCATACCGGAAGCGTCTATCAAACTTAAGTTAGTTTTGGTAGCAATTTATGAGTATACTGTTTCCATGCCATAAACGCTTAGTATCTGAGAACTACTACACAAGTATAAATTAATAAGAAAGTAGCAAAATAATTGAGTCATTTACACTGTACATGTACCCTCACGTAGTTGATTTGTTTTTGTTATTTTTAGTTTGAGTGTATCATCCTACGGTGAGATCTAAGGGTCTCCCCAGTAAGGAACCATAATTTTTCGTATTGTAGAGTCAGAACTAGTCTGGAAGAAAGTCTTATATTGAACCGACGGACGGGCTCCAGCAGTCAGTTGTTAATGTAGTGCTACCGTGTTTGGTTGTAACAGGAAAATTCTGAATAAGTGTTGTGGAAACTTAAAGAGAATTTCATCTGTATCTTAAGTTCAAGTTTTGAGAAGTAAATCTTGAAAATTTATTTAAAAAGATACGCATTTAGAATTTGTAGATACACTTTTTGCATTGGATTTATTTATTTGTATATACCTAAAGCGGGTTTGTTTTGTTTTTGTTTTTAATTAGAAACAGTGACTTTGTGAACAGTGAATAGTGATACCTAGGTGAGAGTATTTATTGAATGAAGTTAGACGGGCATGAGGATTTCGCTATAATCAGGATGATGGCTACAATACTGATATTGCTTGCAATGTTACATGCGTTTACATGTGCACCAATAGAAGATAATGATGATTACGATCTTGACGATAGTTTCATAGAAGGTAAGTACGAATGTCGTTTAGATTAGTAGTTTTTTTTCTTTTCTCAATGTTAATGGGTTTAACATATTTATAAAGTGAAGATCGTAGTGTAAATCGTTTGCAGAAAATCTTTATCTTATGCCCATTTATAAGCAGATCCATATTATGGCGTTTGATGCTGGTGAAGTTGCCAGGTAATTGGTTACTTTGGACTGTCATTGTTATACGTGTGGGTTAATGGCCTATAAGAATAGTATCTTATAAGTTTACTTGTAACTAATTAAAGACTTGAAAGTATTGGTATTTAAGTTTTACGAATCAACAAGCGTATATTTACGTCATGGGATAAATGGGTAAATCTCTTTTATGGGAAAGATCAACTTACAGCATTTGTAAATCTTAACTCAGTTTTTCGGGCAATAGGTTCCAACTGTAACATCAACAAGTCGATGGTATCCACATCTCGTCCGAATTAATGTCAGTTATGTTTTCAAAGAAATATTCATTAGACATGGTCTAATTAGTCTACAATTTCGCTTATTAACAAACATCTTAATAAACGGCCATAATACTATTCCTAGCAATTCGGACTATATAGTCCCCTATCTGGACTTTAACGTCAAATATCGAACCAGGATTCCTAGTAGAAGTGCTTGGGAATCGGGAGAAATTTTAAACGAATCTGCTATAGAGATTTACACAGACGGATCCAAGACAGCGTTTGGCACAGGTGCGGGAGTTTACTCCAATGTTTTGGACATTCGCTTTGCCCCTCGACTGCCGGACCACTGCAGTGTTTTTCAAGCAGAAGTCTCAGCAGTCCGTGAAGCCGTGACCTGGCTATCGATTAACTCGATAGAGTGCAGCGCTATTGTTTTCTACATAGTTAGTCAAGTTGTGATAAAAGCCTAGGAATCGCTAATAATTCGATCCAAGTTGATAAAACAATGCCGCGGATCTCTTAACGAGATCGTTGTCAGGTGCCGATGTATCCCTGTCCTGGGTTCCAGGCCATAGGGATATTCCAGGCAATTGCAGAGCGGACAAGCTAGCTAAGGAAGGTGCAGACCGGGACCTCCCTGACAAATGGGAGGTACCGTCAGCACCTATAAAATCAATAAAATTCCAATTAGATACCGCACCCATAAGTATGGCAAACAGTAGGTGGAACAATATCAACATATGTCTCTTTCCTAGGCAAATCTGGCCAGAACTGGATTGTAGGTAAACCAGTAGACTTATTTCCAGTAATAAGATAAATCTTAGAAAGATAGTTGGCGTCCTCACAGGACACTGTCTGGTAGGCAGATATGCCCCCTTTAACAATTTCTGTAGGAACTGTAGAGACGAGAAAGAGGAGGAAACCATGACACATCTTCTGTGCACCTGTCCTGCTCTATCGGTCTTGAGAAGGAAAACCTTATTTGAATACTTCTTCGAAGATTTAAACGATCTAGCCAGACTAGACTTAGGCTAGATTAGGAGCTTTGTCACTAGGTCAAACTGGTTTAATGATTAAACAACGAACCACATATCTTCGGCATAGGCCTACACCGAAAAAAATTGCCCTGCCTTCTATCCCATCCGGGAAGTCTCAATGTAGGTCTCCGGAGCTGGTAATGTAGTTTTTCTATAGTGGTATCACAATGGACTCCCTTTTGGTCTAATTGCGTCCGTGCTAAGTGGGGTCAACCACCTAACCCAACCCAACCCAACCCAGGGATCTGAGAAACATTCGAACACGGGCATTTCTTCTCCAAGTTGATGTTATGGCATCACCTAGAGAAATTTCTGTACAGATAATTTGGAAGTATTGTTCAGTCGTTAGTATAATCATGTCGATTTGATTGACTATTTTACGCATAAATATCAGAAAGAACTAGTATGAAGACAACTCATTTTGACATTTATTTTCACAATCTATGTACATATATTTGAAAAAAATTATATTAATTATTTAAAATCGTCATTTTCTAACGGTCCAAGGTACACGATATTGAGTTTTTCTCTGAATGCCTGAAACTTTGATATTTGCAGTGATTGCAACTTATACGTTGCAACCGTATAAAAATAATAAAAACCGAAAACTACTGTCATGAAATTGATAAGATACGTTTTTCTTTTTCTCAAGTAAGTTTACAGATTAAGGTCAGAAATACGAGGACATTTTCCAAGTGATTATGATATTTTGTGATACCACCTTTAGAGAAGCAATTTTTGATCCATCCATACAACACGATTGCATACTTTTAGGATGAATCAGCAGATCACCAATAGTTTTTATACCCTACCTTAAGAGTATATTGAGTGTGGTACATAGTTTGTAACATAGAGTAATAATCGAGATAGACCCTGTAAAGTATATACATACTTATGTACATATATTCGTGATCAGTATCAATAGCGAAATCGATTAAGCTGTGACCGTCTGTCCGTACGTCACCGCTTTTTAGGCGTTAAATTTTGAGCTAGAAGGATGAAATTTCATATCTGGGCTGTTGAGAAAAAGATGCAGTACATGTGTAAACAGCACTGCCACGTCCACTTTTTTTATAAATTCACTAAATTATATAAGTTATATGAAGACCCAATATTTATGTAGATTGTCTACAATTCACCCATTCGTTAGTTTTGGCCATTCCCGTCAGGTTCACTGTGCATACTTATCTCGTCTGGTGTGTTGCGAGGCCAATATATGCAGGTTTCATTTTGTTGTGCATGTTTGAAAACTATATTTTTAAATTCAATACATACAAACAAACGTTTCGGAGTGTTATGACGAAATGTCACAAGTAGAACCACACTTATCTCGTGTGCCATGATGATGACGCGGCATAGCGCCATAGAGCTATGTGTCGCAAATCGAAAAATATCGGATAGCATTACAATACACCACACCGTGACACACCACACGAGACAAGTGTTGTTCTGGCTTAAGACCATTTATTAATGCTGTTTCAAGTATGGTAGAGTGCAAGGCGGCGTTCTCCAAGGGTCCGTGTTAGGTCCTTTGCTGTGGAATTCATACTGATACTGACGTTACCTGTCTTTTATTATACTGTTGAGTTCAAGTCAAAAATAATGTGTACCCTAGCGTGAATGTAACAGCATATAGAAGGACGCAGTATGTAGGATCCGCACAGTAAGAGCTACCTGTCCCAGTCAATCGACATTTTGGTAAATGAAACTCAAAAGAAGTGTAAAATCAAGAGCATAGCAAGAAGAATATTACATCCTGCTTCATATAAAAGCAACCAATCTAATCGAATAGCACATAAGATGCCAATCTTCTGACAAAGACAGATGAACACACTGTCAATCATTGGATAAAGTGTCAACAAGTTAAAAATAAACTGCTATGTAACCCAGATATTAATATCCCGTGTATTCTTCGGGGCTTATAGGATACATACACTGCATCACCGCTATTATTCGCAAATCTCAATCTTCACAGAAACCATGGGTGAGGCCATCACATCAGAAGTTATAATCAATCTTTGGTGTTAACTGGAAATCGGTCCTCGAACCTCCCGTTCAAATAATAATTCCATTGAGCCACGGCAATGGTGAAATTCTTATTAACAATAGACTGGTCGTTTATGTCAACCAAAGAATGATAGACAGTCTTAATTGAATATCCCTTACGAAAATTCTACGAAAATCTTTAGAGAAAGTATGTGAGATGTAGCCATTCTTCTACAACAGAAGAGCGTCTACATCTCAGCCTATCCAAATCATCTTCAATAGTCGGGGTCTTATGTACAACACCTTCGATTTGCAATACTCAAAAGCTTACCAAAAATATGAATTATTCTTTTCAGAGGTTTTAAACGAAGGTATTGCGTGTGAAACCAAAGATGGCAAGAGCGATAGCTATGAACAAAGTGGAGACGGAGAACTATACATAGATATATATATACATAGAATTCCAAAGAAAACAATGAAACATAAATCGACGGTTCATAAAATATCTCCAAAAAAAAGGTCACCACTACCAATACCCATGATAGGTCCTGAAAACAACGAGAGACCTTCACAAGCAGGTACATAACCTAAACCTTATTTATTTGAAATTTGCTTATGGAAATTATCATTGTCCTTGCAGCTTGCCGTGAATGGAAATCACTTGATATAGCTGTTCACATTTTAGGTGGAAGCCCAGTGAAACCGGGTGTATTTGGACATATGGGTGCTTTAATTCAAAATGATCAATCCGGTGGTAGACCAATGTTTGTCGTCCAATGTGGTGGGTCATTGATTAATGAACGTCACGTTTTGACGGCGGCACATTGTGTATCTGATCCATATGTGTTGCCAACACTTGTACGATTAGGAGCGGTTATATGGGACTCTGAGAAGTCCAATCCAGTAGATGTCGGAATTGAGGTAAGATACAAACTTTGATTCCACTTGACTTGGGTAAGATTTCATTCTGGGATTTGTTTGGTATTACATACGCACTTAGGCATTGGCTCCAAAGTAAAGTTCTTAAAATCGTAGATAATATTTGTTTCGGTCGATGTATTAACCAGTTTTAAACTTTTGAACTACTACAGGTGATGGCTGGTCTTGGGCATAGTGATTTCGCTATCGACGGCTTTCTGTTTGCAAGACTCTTTTACAACTGTAGCACTGTAGTACTGTAGTTTACAGGGACACTGTATAGCAGCAGTGTGACTGATCTGCTCCGTTGCCTTTGGAATGATTCCTGTTGAGTTTGCTCACTCCTTATGGAGTGTCAGTCTTAAGGTGTAAGACTAATATCGTTTTGGCCCTTTGGTCTAGGTGCACTTTTGGTAGAGATTGAGTGGAGAAGACTGGCTTCAGGTTGGAAGTTGGGAGGTGTGCATTCTTCAATATTATTGTAAATGATATTTCATAAATAGAGAAAGGAAAGTCGCCTTTAGTAGAGTCCCATGTTGCAGGAAAGCTGATTGAACCCGTTTAGGAACCGCAGTTAAGGTAGCAGCTTAAATTATTCTGAAAAGACCACCTCCAAAATATTGAAACAAGTCAGTTTTCAGCCCTGCGGAACGGCCTTGAAAACGCAGTTTCGACAGAGTATCTTCGATAAATGAATACTCTTAACTATGTCTCCATACGATATATATAAGTACTGTCTGAAAAGTTATGATTAAAAGTGGGATAAGACAAAGTTATATCATTTTGCCCGTTGTGTTTTTTAATAAGCCCCAGCTCTGCTTTACAGACGGGAAACAAATTAATTAATTATTTAATTGGTTTTCGAATTATATAATACGTACTAACTAATTCCTTTTTTTCAGGACATAATAATTCACAACGAATATCGTGCCCCAATAAAATATCACGACATCGCTATCATAAGGTTGGTTAGAGACGTTGAGTTTTCGCCTTACGTCCGACCAGCCTGCTTATACTCTGATACGGCAGATGTAGATCCGTCTAAACAACTCACAGTCATTGGTTGGGGTTCGACAAATCCTATGAGTAAGTTGAGAAATGTGTACAAAGTACACTTCTGCATATAAAACTAAACTGAAATTTGTATAATGAACTAGCTCGCGCATATTCAAACAGTCTACTAATGACAAACGTCACCACGGTTCCTCTTAGTGCTTGCAATCAAACCCACCTCGAAAAAGGTGTATCACGCAAATATAAAAAAGGTCTTGACAGTGGACAGTACTGTGCGTTTGACAAGAAAATGGAAAACGATGCCTGTGAAGGAGATTCTGGTGGTCCATTGCAATTGGTCGAAAAAAAGGAGACGAAAATTGTTGGTATTGTTTCGTTTGGAGAGGTATGTGGCACTGCTCTTCCCGCGGTGTATACTCGGGTGGCATCCTACTTGGATTGGATTGAGAGTATTGTTTGGCCAAATGTGGCTGACATAAGGAAATAGTATTAAGAAATATATATGTATACATACAACATGATAAAACTTTCTAAAATTTTGTTTAATTACATATATCTAGATACACGTATAGAAAACGAATAGTAAATTTAATCAAAATAAGAGCTTAAGACTATAGCCGAAGTAAAAAAAATCGCAAAATTGTTTTATTTAAATATTTATGAATAAAATTAACAACTAAAAATGCTGAATTATTGTTTGTAGTTCATTTTTCTAGCGTATATCCTAAAATATTCTTCATTTCTGATCATTGTCGGGAGTTAGGCCGCCAAATATCTAAGTCAGCTCATCTGTCTATCTATCTTTGGACTTTTTCAATTTAAAGGTAGAAAGTTGAAATTTAAAAGATAAAACCGATATCACTGATAAGATGATATATAATTGTGGTGATGTTGCCTAAATTTCGATGAACAATCTTCCCAATCTTCCCACATTCTCATGTTTTGGCCAAAAAATTCAAAACAATCTTACAAAATACAGATATATCTTCTTAGGATTAGGGAATGTAAATTAGCAATTGTGAAAATTATTTTTTTAGGGAGATTTTCATTTTTCCAGATCACTCTCGAATGAAGAAGCAAATCAGTTCAGGAGACAATTTATGAAAATATTATATCCCACGACATAAAAATTTAGTATCTGAAGAATCTATATATATATTCGTTGCCAGCAGCTAGATTAATATGCAGGCAGCGAAAGTCATTAGAGTCATTTAATCGAAGTACACTATCGCGTGCTGATTTGTTTTTGTTACTTTTTTTAGCATATCACCCCACATCTGTTCGGTAAGGTTTAAGGGCAGTAAACAACCTTATCTTCCCACGTCGTATTCTGGCCGATTCCACTGTTTCATAGCATCACTTGTTTAGAAGTAGTCGAGAAGAAAGCCTTATATTGAAGCGATTGACGGACCTCGGCAGTCAGTTATTAAGCTAACGCGATCGTGATTGGTTGTTACACGGAAATTGTTAATACATATTGTGGAAACTTGATGGGAGTTTCATTTGTATCTTAAGTTCAAGTTTTCAGAAGTAAATCTTGAAAATTTAATTAAAAAGATACGCATTTAGAATTCGTAGATACAATTTTTGCATTGGATTATTTGCATTTACCTATAGCGGGTTTGATTTTGTTTTTAATTAGAAACAGTGACTTTGTGAACAGTGAATAGTGACACCTGGGTGAGAGGATTTATTGAATTACGATGAAGTTGGACGGGCATGGGAATTACACTAGAATCAGGATGATGGCTAGAATACTGATATTGCTCGCAATGTTGCATGCGTTCTCATGTGCAGCAATAGGTGACAACGATGATCACGATCATCACGATAGTTTCACACAAGGTAAGTACGTTTGTCGTTGTTGGATGGTTTTTTGTTGGAAAATAAAATATGAGTTTAAAAGTTTATGAATTTTCTAAATTAGCCTGAGTTAGTTACTTGTATTGAGGAGTTTGAAGATTTTTATTTGTTTTATGAAATATATTTACGGGGGTATATTCAAAGCAAGTGGCTGGTAAACACTGTCAGGCTTTTGTTACAATTATTTTACTATATTCAGAATATGTTTTCAATGGTTTTCTGGGAAAAAGATACATCATACAGGAGAACTAGTCTTCATTCGCTTAATGTGTATCTTTTGCATTGCGTTAGGATTGCTTTCCAAATCAAGTAGTTTTTTTTTCTTTTCTCAATGTTAATGGGTTTAATCTGACATTTATAAAGTGAAGACTTAATTAAATATGTGATCTATAGTTATCTTATTCGCATTTATAAACAGATGCATTTTGATGGCGTTTGATTATATGCTAATGAAGACGGCAGCTAATTGCTCCCTTTGCCATTTGCTGTCAATGTCATGTTTGTTGCCGCAATGACTTGTAAGAATAGAATCTAATAAGTTTTTTTGTGTCTACTGAAAGCCTCGTAGAAGCAGACCTAGGACTTACTATAATTTTAAAAGAGACGTTTTTCATTGCTGTGGGTATTGAAGGAGGCTTTACTTCTAGCCTTAACTGAGGATATGAGATCATTCATGCATTCTCGAATTTTGATTTGTAAGTTTCTTAAATTTATAATCACTCTATGAGTTTAAGTATTTACCTTGCTTTCTCACTATTCTTTTTTGAAAATGAAGCTCACTGTTCCGCCAGGGATATCTCAGTTACTAGATCTAGGTTTAAAGTGACAACTGAAGAATCTATATGCTTGTACTGGATCGATTTAAGCTACATCTGAGTGTCTCCAGTGAATTCTATTGAATGTGATTAGTTTCTGTCGTAAGGTCGTACGGTCAAACCTTACTTGCCTATAGTCTGACGCGCTAATTACAAATTAAGTTGGACATAGAGCTAGTACGGTCCTACACCTCATGTCTATTTGAGAATACAAATGCATTAACAAATTTAAACTCTCTCTTTTGTTACCACACCTGATGAGGTTTCTTTTTATATTAGCTTTAAATACATGCATTTGTAGTTCGTAATATTCTGTGCACGGATTCAAATTTGTACTTCATACCTACCGGCTTCACAAACGAAGAAACAGAATAAATTGCAAACACGCTGGTTCTTAGTAAGTTTTATTTGCATAACAACTTTCGTCATCATTTTCAATTTAATTAGTATTTTATTCGGCATCAATATAAGTGCAAGTTTTTCCTATACTAAATCGGTTAGAGTTTCAGGAATTTGACACCTGAACGCAAGTATAGACAAGATAGAAGCATCTGACAGTAGTTAATCTACATATTCAATTATTTTCTGTGAAATCATTTTCTAAGAAAATAATTAGTATTTACTGCAACCACTAGTTTTCCAACATTTTTTTTTTGTCATATTAACTAGCAATTGGCTTAGTAATACAATTAGTATGACGGCCCACCAGCCGAGCTGTTGAAAGCAGTTGGAAATGCATACACCAACTCATTTCTAAAATTTGGTCATATAAGTGTATACCTGATATATACTCTACAAAGATTAGTTAGATGTTTTCCTTCGACAATGATGCAATGACTAAGTGGTACCTTTCTAACTAAGTGGGATGCGATATATGTTCTCGACGTACATATATGTATGTATGATGTAAATTACATCACCTTTGATTTGTATTACTCAAAAACTTTCTAAAAATATGTATTTTTCTTTTCAATGGCTTTAGATGAAGGTACTGAGTGTAAAACCAAAGATGGCGAGAGCGGTATCTGTAGACAAATTGAAGATTGTGATCTATATGTAGATAGACTTCGAAATAAAACACTGAATTACCAATCGATGGTTCATTGCTCTTCTATCACAACAGTCATATGCTGTCCATTAGATGAACCATTTGAGCCGAGAAACAAAAGAAGTACAACAAAAACGACAAGTCCTGTAAACAATGAGAGACCTTCACAAGCAGGTACATATATAGCCTAAACCTTATTCATTTGAAATTTGCTTATGGAAATTATCATTGTCCTTGCAGCCTGCCGTGAATGGAAATCACTTGATCAAGCGAAACCGGGTGCACATATGGGTGCTTTAATCCAATCTGTACAATCAGATGGTAAATCACAATTTGTGGTCCGATGTGGTGGGTCATTGATTAATAAACGACATGTTTTGACGGCGGCACATTGTGTATCGGATCCATTTATGTTGCCAAAATTGGTACGATTCGGAGCGGATAAGTCTGGGGAGTCCAGTCCAGTTGATGTCGAAATTCAGGTAATGTCACTCAGGTTGATGCCACTTGTCTTAGGTAAGATTTCATTCTGGTATTCGATTGGTATTACATAATTAATTAGCCATGAGCTCCAAAGTAAAGTTCTTAAAGTTGTAGTTAATGTTTGTTTCGGTCGATGTATTCACCAGTTCTAAACTTTCGAACTTACTATGTATAGGTGGTAGCTATATCTTCTTCAACAATCGTTGGTTCCCTTCTATTTCGAAATTTTACTATTTTATCATGAATGTAGATTTGATGCTGAGTTCCTATACTATACTGGTCCAAAAGATTTAACCACAACCACTTGCACTAAGGCTCTTAATATACCTTAATATAGCTTTGCTCCAAGTTATTGCAGGGCAGACCGAAATCTTAACCAGGTGGAATGATCTATTCCTTGCGACTCCTAGATATTGACAAAGAATATATTCTGGCATTTCCTTTGCTCTTCTGCTGTGCGGGTATCTTAGAATAGTGTTAAGATTCTTAGGACTTTTTTTTTTGTTAAGATCGAGCCTTAAATTGATTTTTCGCTTGCCTCATGCTCTGTAGGCTGGACCAGTATTTAGTGTGTTTATGTAATTCCTATTTTGAGTGAGACTGTAAACGGGACAAACGACGAACCCTCCTATAGACATTTAATTCGCAGCTGATAATCAAATGCAGAACTTTGTTGGTCTTGGGGTATGGACAGCAATTTACTGGTTGCCGAAGAGTCTCTGTAAGTCGGTACGGGGTTTGTTGGTTTCGGACTTGAGCTGGTAGTAGTTGCCCTCCTCTTCACGTTTCTTTAATGGTTTAGCGCTGTTTTTTTTAGGACATTTTGAGGGGTCCTTGTATGCAATTGGAACAAGGACCAGCTCTCGAGTCCATCCCATACTTATGCCATCTCTGAAGAACTTCTTACATTGTTGTCGTCCAGCTCCTGATAGCTTATTTATCCTTCTTTGGGGTTTTTTTTTTTTTTTGTACCACTGCTCTGAGCATCAATTTCCTTCACATCTAATCTCGGTGATGCAAGGACCATTCCCTCATCCACCGTAAAAATGGCTTTGGTTGAGTCAATGGTGTGTGAATCCTTAGTCAGACATGTCAAATTGCTTAAACAGTTGAACTAGGTGCACTTTTGGTAGAGATTGAGTGGATCATACTGAATTCAGGTTGGACCTTGGGAGGTGTGCATTCTTTAGTATTATTGGAAATGACGTTTCATAAATACGGAAAGGAGGGTTGCCCCTAGTAGTGTCCCATGTTTCATGAAAGCTATAAACCCTGAGGTCGCCTAGGTTCTGCAGCTAAGGTAAGAATTCTGAAAAGAGCCCCTCCAAACCCTCTGAAAAGTTGTGATCGAAAGTGGAATAAGACAAGGTTGTATCAGTTTGCCGGATATGTTTTTTAATAAACCCCAGCTTTACAGACGGGAAAAATTAATTAATTGGTTTTCAAATTATAGAATGTGTATTAACTAATTCCTTTTTTTTCAGGACATAATAATTTACCCGGAATATTCTTCCCCAATAAAATATCACGATATCGCTATCATAAGGTTGGTTAGAGACGTTGAGTTTTCGCCTTACGTCCGACCAGCCTGCTTATACTCTGATACGGCAGATGTAGATCCGTCGAAACAGCTCAGAACCCTTGGTTGGGATAGGAGTAAGTTGAGAAATGTGTATACATAACACACGTTTGAACATTAAACTAAAGAAATGTTTGTAATGAAATAGCTGGGGATTATTCAAACAATCTACTAATGAAAAACGTTACCACGGATCCTCTTACTAATTGCAATCAAACCCACCTCGAAAACGGTGTATCATTTTCTTTAAAAAATGGTCTTGGTAGTGGACAGTACTGTGCGGTTGACAAGAATATAGAAAACGATGCCTGTGAAGAAGATTCAGGTGGTCCATTGCAGTTGGTCGAAAATGGAGAGACGAAAATTGTTGGTATTGGTTCGTTTGGAGCGTCATGTGTCACTGCTTTTCCCGCGGTGTATACTCGGGTGGCGTCCTACTTGGATTGGATTGAGAGTGTCGTTTTTTCAAATAAATCTGGATAACTTAAGGAAATAGTATCTAGAAATATACATGCATACATGTAACTTGATACAAGTATACAAATTTAGACAAATAAAAATCTATTTTTTTTGTTTTTTTTGAGCATATTTTCGATTTGGTTTTTAGTTAAAGTAAATTTTGTAAGTCGAGTTTTCTTTTGTTTGCTGTGGTCGCGATGAGTTTGCTATACCATTAGACGAACTGAACGGGGAAAGGTTTGGAAGCTGTGATCCACATGAAAAGTGTTCTTGTTCATGCAGAATTATAGCCGTAGGAGTATATCAACGTGTTAAATTGGTTACCGGATGACCCAAAGAGGCTGCGGATGCAAAAGCCCTAACAACGAGTTTACTTAGTGCAAAGTCGTTAGAATTAATTCACGTAAAGCGTAGTACAACGTCAAAGGAGGCATGGCATGAAAGGGCCGGCTCATATGGTTAATCTGTTCAAGCAGTTGCTGCACACAACAATGTTAGATGGGCAATCATTGCCAAGTCACATAAATAATTTCTCTAGCATCGTGGAAAAATTGCGCGAAATACAGGTGTCAGTTCCGGATGAACTTTGTAGTTCGTAGAATGCCTATGAAAGTCTCGTAGTTGCTGTCAAACCACAAACTGAATTTCGATGCAGAAATGACACTAAAAGTATGGATATCTAAATATGAATAACATCTCAAGATGATAGTTGATTCATTTGATGTTGACGGGGACTGCGTTGCGTGCACTAAAGAAAGAATGATAAGTCTAGATATACATATTTGAGTTTATTTTTTATTTAAAAATTGTAAGGCTATGGTTGAGTTCCAATCGTTACGTAAAATCAAATTCAACGGACGAGCATTTATGAATAAAGCATTCAAGGAGTATTGGCAGGAACAGAAAAAAACACCGTCGAGTATACTCCATAGCAGACCGGTTTGACTGAAATGGCCAACCGGACCCTCGTCGTGATAGCTAAAGGGTCTGCTGTAGGATCTCCCGGAGTACCTGTGGGTAGTAATAGTAATAGCTCACCATCCTAGAGAACATTGTTACCCCTTTCGAAATTTGGACAGAATCGAAACCCAGTATAGCACACTTCAAAGCATTTGTTTTGAAAGCCATGGCATTGAAGAAAAGACCTGAAGATTCCAAAGGTGTTAAAGTTATCTTGGTAGGATACTCGGAGAAATCTTTTCGGTTCCAAAACAAGGCAAATTCTAAAGAATTGTCGTGTTAAACTTTTTGACTGTTTTAGCGATACAAAAGATTTTTTACTTCCAAAAGATGATAATATTGCTGTAACCAAAGAGCAACAAGAAGAAACCAACAACGTTGAAAATGTTCCGAAACAATCTTCTAAGAGCTTGAAGTCAACTATAAAATCTACTATCTCACCGAGGTCGCCAAGGTTGTTGGGTCAGGATGGCCAAAAATCATGCGTACGAGCAAATCTAGTAAGCCAGCCAAGCAATAAAATATTATCGAAGCGGTTAATGGGATGGAGGAATTGTCATTATCAGTTGCAGAAGCAAAGAATAGCTAATAAATGGATGTGTGTCATGCATTTGGAATACGATACACTTATCAGTAATGAGACCTGGGAGCTCGTGGATCCATCACCATAGAACCAAATAATTGGATGTAAGTGGGTTTTAACTTCAAAAGAAAACCAGATGGATCGATTGAAAGGTCCAAATGTAGACTTGTAACCAAGAGATGTTCCCAGAAATATTTGATAAATTTTAAAGAAACCTTCTCCCATGTAGTTCGTTACTCGACTATACGGTTAGTGTTAGCCATTGTGGTGCAGTATGAACTTCTTGTGCCAAATCGATTGTTATTCGATTGTTGACCCTCGATTATTTATCATTCCCAACCACTGACAATTGCAAGCAATACAATCGACATCGATTGCGTGTATTCGCCGAATCTTCTACTTTGGTGAGAGACAGAGATAGATTGTTCCACTCTACGTTTAGATGGATGTGAATTATACATACTTATGTATATACATTACCATACATTGGGTTTGTGAGTTTTGTGTGAATGTTTTTTTTTCAACAAAACACTGATGCCAACAGATGTATAGATCTAGAAAAACATTTCTGCAATTGACCATTAGTATCCACCATTCCCTCGATTGTAATTATAAAATAAATTTTTTAGAATTCGTTTCGATTCGATTTTATTCGCCTCGATTCTATTCGATTCTACACGATTGTTATTCGATTGCTTTCTATTGAGACCGAATAAATCGACAATCGAATTGCAATTATCGATTTATTTGATTGTGAGATTCATTCGCAAACCTAAAATAAATATAAATACAATTCAAAATATAAATAATTTAAAATAATTTATTCAGCAAACTACAATTTGCTCGCTCGGCTAGAACCTTAAGTTTTCATTCAATCCCGATATAATTACTTAAACTGTTCCCGTCAATTCTTCGTTTAATCTATAGGATTATGGAACTGTTTGTCCTTACATATTGGGAGTATATCTAGTTCTTCTAACTTTAAAATCAACTGAAGATTGTAATTGAAACAAATTTCTGGATTGGAATTTCCCGTCTCCATATCATCTCTGTCATTGTAAACTTGTTGCAGTTTCCTATTACTTATTTCATAATATTTTGAAATCTATTTAATTAAATAGCGCACTCACAATGAAATGGAAGTCAGTCTCTCTGTTTCACCTTTGAACTAAAATCGATCGTAATGAATGAAACAAATAATTAATTAAGCTCTAAAGACATACATATGTACATATACATACAAATATATACTTGTGCATACTAATTATTTTGAAATAATTATTAAATAATATTTTTCTTTTTTGCGTTATGAAGTTCATCAATCGAGAAAGAGGGAAAAACCAAATATACATAGTGGGTATCTGATTTAAAGGGGTTATCGCACAATTATATGAGTAACTACGTCGATTAATGCCACCCGCATTATCACTGGAACATTATGGGTAAATTTAAATATTTGAAATGAATTTTTTTGCATTTTGTAACGATGTACCCTAATTTACCCTAATATCGCTTAATGTGGGCAAACGTGTAGAGTCTAGAGCAAATGGATTTGAAGATCCGATCCGATCTATTGTATCAAGTGCGGAGTACTCTTAATTGACTTATTTTGGAAACTACTCTTATGAAGGCTAGTTTGTCCTTAGTAGCGAAGTGCTTGAATTCATTATAGACACTATAGTATGTCTTCTTAGCCAATATAGATTTTCATTTAACAATCTAGGTGAGGTGATGCAAAATTTCAAAGAAATCCAATGAGGATTTCTAATATTATTTGCTATTAGAACGAGACTGCACCGATCTAGGTTAGGCTAAGTAGAGGTATGAGATTATCAGAAGATACTAGGCGATCCCTAATAAACCTTTGCGGTAAAATACCTAAACCATTTATCCCATGAATTTAAACAGACCAGTAATTTGGTTTAAAGATCCAACCTCCTCTAAGTTGTAAAAGAAGTAGAAATGTAACATCCTTTGATACATTGAAGGATCTGCATCCATACGTTCGTATATAATCTTTGTCTCATAGCGAGCTTCTTCAGAAGGCAATAATCAAAGAGTATCCCTATAGCTTTCTTATCCATGAACTGATAAGTTTTATAATTTCCCCAGACTTTTTCCGATCTGACATTGGTCAGAAGGTCTTATACACCCTGTGCCCTATTAAGTTGATCCGTATTAGGTCAACTATACTATACTATGTATGACTTTGTGGAAACTGTGCTACTTTTTTGACCAGTGCATTATTGCTGATTTCAGATCTATTTTTACCGAAGAATACCAGCTCAGTCTTGTTCGGGTTGAGATGAAGAGCACAATCTCTAGCCCATCATTTTTAGACACTATCAAGAGCCGATTCCATTATTTCACTTAATGTGTACAGGAATTATCGAAGCTCGATAATGTCATTTGTAAATCGCAGGATTTTTAAAAAAGCACAATCTGCAAGCAAGTGTAGAGAAACCTTTTACAGAATCACCAAAGATTTCACAGCTAGTTGCAGTGTTCCAGTAAACACGCAGTGCATGACTTAGACTTGCCTATTTTGGATGAGGGCCATTGTAAAGCTTGTTTTTGCTAGCGACCTACCTAAATCAGACTGAAATGCTCGAAGTAA
The DNA here is from genome assembly GCA_905220385.1 of Xylota sylvarum. Lineage (NCBI taxonomy): Eukaryota > Metazoa > Arthropoda > Insecta > Diptera > Syrphidae > Xylota > Xylota sylvarum. The sequence continues at coordinate 128,124,109 of LR999957.1, forward strand.
ATAATACAGACGACAGTGATAAAGGGTCATGTTATAAGGGCCATGTAGAGGTCAAAGACTCTTGGGATTCATTCCCTAAATGAGTTTCGAAACCAAGATGCAGTCGATCTCAATCCTTCCTTTCCCCTCTTCCCTCCGGTGGGCTGGAACAAGCAGTAATAAGACCCGAAGGGTCAACCTGATTGGGGGCCCATCTCACAAATAGTTCAGTCACGAAAGGAGTATCCGGATACCTGGCGACCTCCGGAAAATCTAAACTTATCTGTGTAATGCGGATCTGTGCACATACTGACCTTCCTTTTTCCGTTACTCGTGGGAACTTATTATAAACACACACAAAAAAAAAACAACCAATAAGACCGATTCTCCCTTTAAGCCAGGCGGTAGTACCTGTAGAGCTGGTTAGTAGGAAGATTGTAGCCATTTATGAACCAACTACTGCCAAAAGCCGCATGGAGCCTCATGGTACTAGTACTCCTCCACGTTGCACTAGGGACTCTTCGGGATCAAGGCGTATCCTCGGTTGGTTAATGATTTCTGGAACACTTGGATAATATGGTTTGTTGGTTGGTTGGTTGAAACCGGCCCTCGATGAGGATGCACTTCGACTACAAAAGGTCAATTGTGCTGCCGATGCGTAAGGGGGGTGGATCACCCTCTTACTCTGGGAACCATCTACTCCTTTATATTAAGAAGCTAGTATTAACTCTGCAGGACGTGTTGAGATCATTTAGATAATTGAATAACTAGGTATTCATCTAGTATAGCCTGTAGGAGGCGACTGATGGTCTTCTCTTCCTCTTCATCGCCACAGCTACTACAGAAGTCTTTGAAGGGGATGCCCAATCCCAGTATCCGGGGAGAGTGTTAACAATCTTGGAGAGGGTTCCTCTCTTATGTTTTAGGAGTCCGATGGACCTAATTTTGTTTAAAGTCGGCCAAAGAAGGTTTACGATATGACATTGGGCGAGTTGAACTTTGGGTAGAATGGACTATAAAGATCGCCAATGATGATAGATCTGGCACAAACAGCGACTCCACGTCAAAGAGTCAGTGATTGTTGGAGGAATCCGCGTCGGATTCCAAAAGAGCCAAGGTACATAACACCAGTACCTCTTTCAGGAATTCCAACGCTATATCGAAATCCTACAACGATGTCCTCAAGGAAAAATTAGTCCTGGCGGTCATTAATAAAAGCGTAAAGAATGGATCCATTGCGCCAGAAAAATTAAAGATCATTCCAGCTAAACTGGTCTTAATTTTACTGGAGATCATGAATTAAAACCCTGTTCCTCCTGGCCACTGTGAATGGTATTAAGACCACGTGAAGCTGATCGCTTGCGAAGATCCCAGCCGAACCCTCCGTGACATATGTATACGATTTTAACGATCCTGTAAACCAGCAATTCTAAACTTCTGACACACAATGGGAAAGCCGATAAGCTAGACAAGTCTAAGGGTCTTTATAGATCTGTATTTATTGTCATCAATAAGGAATCTTGGGATCTTTTGGCGAAGACTGGAGGTGTCATTCGAACTGTTGGAATCGTCCTCAGACTCGGAAGCTCTAAATCCCACTGTGGTGGACGTTGCCTTGCCTTATTGTAGGCCCAATGCTGCAGTTAGTCTAGATTAATCTCCACCACTCCATTACGGCATCCGCTGGCCTTCTTCTCCGTCTCTCAAAGGACAGAGAAGATATCGTCAGAAGTTAAAAATGGTTTAACGAATAGGCAGAGAGAAACTTTCTTCTATAATCCATGTGATATCGCAATGGACCTATTGCTGGTCTAAGTGTCTTGACGTTTCTGAACTGGCAGTCACTTCAACCAAACCAAACCAATAAACTACCTTCCAAAGCACGGAAATGTAAAAATGTCCTTTAACTTTACGTCAGCGGATATACCGTCAAGTTATACCTTGAGCTCTTATAGCCAACGCCAAGAACTTTAGCTGAGATGCTGCCCACACTTATGAGAGCTTTCCTGGTGAATGAAAGAAGGAAGTGATTTATGTCCCTCTAGAGGTGGTCATTCAGCGTCAAGGGTTCATGCGCCACCACTTCCCTTTTAACGACCCTGACTCAGTCTTAAAAAACCATGTTAACTTAATCAATGGTCTAAGTTCAACTTTTCATGTGTGTACACTTAGACTCAGCAAATGATGATGACTCAGCAAATGAACATGATGTTGCGATTTTTTCCACCGCAAAAACGCATGCGAACTCTGCATTATTACTATAGTATAGTATAGTTATTGTGACTAAGGTAAATATTTTTGTGGTTTACAATAATTAGTATTAGTCATTAATGCTTGGGTATCAGAGTTTAGTAACTCAATTGCGTGAGAAAAAAGTTGGAAATGCGTATAGGGCTGACTTCGGATATCAGGTCGTAGAGAGCATTTTTGTTGCGCTATTGAGTTTAAGGTTTCCATCCAAAAGTAGACCCATGACTTGGTAATAATCTCTTTTTTCACTCCTCCTCCATTGCTTGTTTTCATTTGCTCTTCAGTGTCACGCTGTGATGGTTGGTTGGTTTCTTGCGCGATACTGAACTTCAAGCTCAGATTTCTCTACTGTTAATATACTTGTCGGTCAGGAGTCTGCCGATAGTCATGTGCTGTGACTTTTACCATGAGCCGATGTGGGTAAGAAACCTATACGCGATAATATCGTTTCGGTCGTGATCCATGATCTCGTGGCTATTGAGAGTCCCTACTTCCAAGGTAAGGTGATCCTTGAGGCACTTGGAAATAGGGTAACGTGTTGGCATTGATCGCTGTTGACGGGTGCAATTCAAAGTAGTGTCGGCAAACGCAATGTGGTGGATCTGGTTCGGTGGCTATTAGTGATGACCCAACTGATATAGAGCTCAAACAACTTCCAAACCAAACAGATGGCACAGCAATGGAATTATTGTGCATCCCGGTTTTGGAGAAACCTAAAGGGGAAGAAGACAAATTTATTACTGGCTTTGAGTTGATTATGAGACCTCGCTGAACCATTCTGAGATTTTTATAAATTTTAGGTTGTTTAATGGCGGCTTTCCTGGCAGATCGCCCAGGTCCCTGAAATTTTTTTTTATAATCCACTTACGCTCAAGGGATTATGAATACCCTTATAATGTAGCAACACAGCGTAAGTGATATTTTAAACTTATGCCTAAGAGTATGCACTCTGCACGGCGTAAAGTCGGAAGGAAGAAGAGAGAAGATAGGATTAGATTTTTCTGGTGTAGTGGTTGAAATTGTATTCAATGAAGTCCGCTTTCCTGGTTCTGGGTAGGCTAGGTCATTTTAGAGGTTTAACGTTGAATTCACAAGTATTAGTCTTTTCGTGTTGGGTGCTAGGTTGGATTCTAGCAGTTCTGTGATAGTGGACAGGAACTTGGGGCCGGTATTCATAGTAGAAGAGATAGGACTTCTTAGTGAGGGATTCCTCTAGAGGTCAATAGATGGATGCATACATAGAACAAAGTCAGAGATTACTAGGCTTGCACTTAGCTCGTCCAATGCTGGTCCTATGAAGTCAGATTTCACTTTGATTTTTTCTTTGTTTTACGTATTAAGGTGTGAACATTTTAAAGACGAAACTGAGACCGTACTCAGTAACAGTGTGGGATTTGCACCTACTAAACTCACCTTGGCTTTTACCGCTGGTCCACGCGGCACTGTCATCAAGTATTTCATTGTAATGCAGGTGTTCAACCGTAAGTATTCGGCTCATTCGTGTTCGCAGCCTAGTGTGCTGCATTTCGCTGTCGCTTCTGTCTTCGCTGCTCTTTCATAGTGATGGTCACAGTGCCACTAACTGCTTTCCAAGGCTCTTCGCTGCTCATAATATGTATGGTGAAGTTATCTGCGGTTAAATCCGCATCAAATCAGCTCTGATTTGGAAGCTATGACGTGATCAGCCACGGTTAGTCTTATAGTCTCCATGACTCGCCTGCTGCTGATGAGGACTACTTCGGTCTTTTCTTCTGCAAGTTGTGGTCCCATTCGTACTAACGAGTCCTGGACTATTAGGTTCATTACCCAACTCCCCAAAGAGTATGTTCTGTACAACGACTGCCATCGGCGAAGCCAATTATTTTTTAAGTCCTCGGGATTCCAAGTCTAAGGACGTCATCATGCATTAGATTCCACAGTAGTGAACCTAATACAAAACCTTCAGAAACGCCGCCTGGGACGTTATACTGCTTCGTTACATCATCGGTGTCGTAAAGCAGACATCCAGCGTGATGATTTCGCAGTACTGTTTACTCCCGTCTTCCTTCTATGGTTTTTTTAATGACTTCGTCGATAGCGTCGATCGTATAATATCCCCCGCCTTACGGAAACCAAAAATAAACAACACCCTATATCTGCAAAGATATGTGGACGCTAATTGATTGCTGCGTTTAAGACACTAGGCTCCTTTTGGTTCTTGACTTTTGCGCAGACTGGCAGGACATCTTCGTAGTACTTACCCTCTCCATTTGTTCCTTGATTTCTCGTTTTTGTGGGAAGAGTACAGCCACCACATTTGCAAGAAACACGGTGGACGTAGGCGAAGGTTTTCGGACACCCTTCAACTTCATCATCGCCACTTGGTAGGCTTTTCCCCATGAATTTTGGTCGGCTTCATTGCACAGTTCGATGAAGCATCTCTTTTTACTATCTTTAATTGCAGTTTTTAGGTTTCCTTCGGGTGGTCGTGAATCTCTCGCGGAATTCCCTGTGGTTGCTGCGTTCTCTGGAATGCTGGTACAATCGGCGTGCGCTGTAGAATTCTGCGCGTGGTCTAACGATTTCATCGTTTCACCAGTATTCTGGTTGTTGTTACGCGTTTTCTGTTTTCTATTGTATCGATGCTAATCCTCTTCTAAGCTGATTTGCCTTGTCGGCGGTTGATCCACAAAAGGGATATATCTTCCATCATTCCACGTGAAGTACTTCAACGTCTGGAGTATGTGGTTTCCATCCTCTTTTCAACGGCTGTCCTCTCTGCTCTCTTCTATTTTCAAAGCGACTGGATCGTAGTTGGAACTTGATCGCCTGGTGGTCGCATACTGGTGCATACTGTCCACGCAGCATTCCTTGTTAAACACGTGCTCATAAAAGTGATATCTATTATTAACCCTCTTCCATTTTTGTTGAAAGTCAGTTTTCTGCCGGCATTTGCAAGAACTACGTCCAATGATGCGATGCCTTCACTTTGATTAAGGCTCCTTCAATTTAGACCTACTCCCAGTCTTACTATCAGAACTGCAGGATCTTCGGCTGTTGTGGGTCTTCCTCGTTATTATGATAATTAACATATATCGGGAGATGCTGAATGTTAAGAATGGTTCTATTATTTCACTTGTAGGTGATTATAAGTGCAATGTGTAATGTCCTTGAGCGTCGTTTGCTTTGACAGTTTTTATTAGTTTATTAGTGTATGGCTCATCATATTTAAATGAATTTATAAGAAGTATTTTTAAGGAGAACCCAAAGATGGGATTTTTACATTGTGTCACTAACGTACGTAACGTAAACCGGTTTAAGTATAAAATGCACCAATAATCGTATCATATATACAAGTATCTACATATTGCAATAAATACCTACCAATTATACGTAAACACAAATCAGTTCAGGAGACAATTTATGCGAATACTCCCACGACATAAAAATTTTGTATCTGAGAATCCTCTATACCTATTCATCGCCAGCAGCTAAATTAATATGCAGACAGCGAAATAATTGAGTCATTTGATCGAAGTACACTATCGCGTGCTGATTTGTTTTTTTGTTATTTTTTGCTTTAGCATATCATCCCACATCTGTTCGGTGAGGTCTAAGGGCAGTAAGCAACCTTAACTTCCCGCATCGTATTCTGGCCCGATTCCACTGTTTCATAGAAGTAGTCTGGAAGAAAGTCTTATATTGAACCGATTGACGGGCCTCAGCAGTCAGTTGTTAATCTAACGCGATCGTGTTCGGTTGTAACACGAACACTGTTAATACGTGTTATGGAAACTTGATGGGAATTTCATTTGTATCTTAAGTTCAAGTTTTCAGAAGTAAATCTCGAAAATTTATTTAAAAAGATACGCATTTAGGATTCGTAGATACACTTTTTGCATTGGACTTATTTGTAGATACCTAAAGCGGGTTTGTTTTTGTATTCAATTAAAAATAGTGACTTTGTGAATAGTGAATAGTGACACTTAGGTGAGAGGATTTATTGAATTACGATGAAGTTGGACGGGCATGGGAATTTCGCTAGAATCAGGATGATGGCTAGAATACTGATATTGCTCGCAATGTTGCATGCGTTCTCATGTGCAGCAATAGATGACAGCGATGATTACGATCAACACGGTAGTTTCACACAAGGTAAGTACGATTGTTGTTTGGATGGTTTTTTGTTGGTAAATAAAATTCAAGTTTGAAAGTTTATGAATTTCTTAAATTAGCCTGAGTCAGTAACCTGTATTGAGGGGTTTAAATATTTATGGTTGTTTTATGGAATAAATTTACGGGGGTATATTCAAAGCAAGTGACTGGTAAACACTGTCAGACTTTTGATACAATATTTTTTCAATGCTTTTCTAGGAAGAAGATACATCGTACCGGAGAACTAGTCGTCATTCTCTCAATGTGTATCTTTTGCATTGCGTCAGGTTTGCTTTGCAAATTAAATAGTTTTTTTTTTTTCTTTTCTCAATGTTAATGGGTGTAATCTGACATTTATAAAGTGAAGACTTAATTATGTGTAGTGTAGATCTATAGTTATCTTATGCGCATTTATAAGCAGATGCATCTTGTTGGCGTTTTCTTTTACACGCAGGTTATACAGTTCCACACGAGAGGTTTCTTCAATATGGAACAACAGCTCCTGTACAGATCTTTTCCACGATTCGGAACTATACTCCATTATCGGGATGTTATGTTCGAGCTTAATCGGCTGCACTCCTTGAAGAATTGCACTTTTCGGTGAATTGCGTGATTTGCAACTATGCGTGGAAGGCGGTGGTTATAAAAACGCCATTACCTTTAAAATATAGTGAAAATGCAACTTTAAACTAAATATATACAGAGGAGACAGACCTGTTTCTAGGTGCAGCATATAGCTTGGAGAGTTTCCAGGGAGTTTGAACATTTTCTTAATAAAATATCTCAGAAGTTTTTCCACATCTTCATACCGAGAGATACCCCAAACTTGTGAAGCATATGATCTCATGATGGATCTCATTGTCGCCTCGAAAACTTTAAATTTAGTGCTTGGTGAAACGTGTTTTTTTGCCAAGAATACCTTCCAATTGCAATTTATGGTTATTTTTGCTTCTTTAAGTTTTTCTCGGAGATGATTTTTGAACAACATTGAAGGTTTTAAAATTACCCCAAGGTATTTATACTCCTTCACAATCTTTACTTCTTCGTTCTGCCAAAACTATTTTTCATTCCTTGCGTACCGCCCGGATCCATTTCGAAGCACCATTATTTTCGACTTACAGATGTTTACTTTGAGGTTCTTGTGCAATAATGTTGTAGCGTATTTATCATCATTTCCATGATCGTCGGTGACTCCGCCAAAATGACAATATCATCCCCGTAGAGCAGAATCTGAATATGAAGACCTTCGAACACGATTCCTCCACACAGAAAGCTTAAGAGGTCATATAAAAGAAAATGAGTGGACTTAACAGACAAAACGAGTGACTGTCTTTAATTCCTACCAGTTTTCTCGTCAGTTGCTCTAAGTACTTTGTTTCTTTATATTTGTTTTATATGCCTTGTTGTCCTCTTGGTACATGCTTTTTGCCATGCTGTAGCCCGATTCCCTAACTAGCCGTAAACAGGCAAATGACTTCGTTCTAGCAGCGACACACTTCCAATCAAACCATTTCATTCGGGCAGTGCGTTCCGTATGTCACGAATGGCACAATATTCACTTCTAATGCGTCAATTACTTCTTCGCGTGATCATGTCAGATTATGTGAGATCAACAACTCGATGATCTCTCCAATTTGTCTGGAAAAAGATCAGTCATATTTTCTAAGAAATATTCATTAGACATGATCCAATTACAATTTTGCTTATTCTCTTAAGATAATGAGCTAGAACCTAATTTTGCGAAAAACCATTTGAAACTGCTCTAGAGCCCAATTAGCATGATTTTTCCACCACCAGAATCTTATATACATAGGTGTAGACTAAGATCTTGCTGCACAAGCACGGACACGGAACCTAAATTACTGACGGATCGATAGATTTGGACCCAGTTCCATTCTTTCGTTTACAGCGGCAACATTCTTTTTAGCATGAACATTTTTTTAATAAGAGAAATCACGACACCACTTAGAGAAGTCTTTGTACAGATAATTTCGTAGCATTGTTCAGGCGTTAGTCTAATTATGTTAATTTGACAGACATTTCTGCGTATAAATGACAGAAAGAGCTGGTACGAGGGCAGATCGGTTTGATAGTTATTTTCATTATAAGTTCTATCTCAGCAAACAAAACAATCATTATTTAGGAACATTAAGTTTTAATGCTTTGAAAATTGTTTTGTTTTTGATGACTCGGCCAAAATATCTGCATCCAACTTCACGTGAGTGGCAGCCATCTTTCCCAGCTGTCATTTCGGAGCGGTATGTCACACGAACCTTTTTTTGTGACAAATTAACTAACTTCGCATTAATCTAAGTTGCAGACTGTTTTGTCACTTCACTTTGATTTAAGACCACTTTGGTTCTATAAACATAACAGAAGCCAAAGCTAAGGAAGCTGTATTTCAATTTTTTTTTAGGGTCATTAAGCTTAGGCTACTAGAAATTTTAAAAACCTAAATTGTAAGGTTTCATATTCAGAGGATATGCCTGAATAATACAGAGTTTATTGTTAAGGAAAAATAGAAAACGTATCTTCCCATCTTCCCATGTTTTTTTGTTTACTTACCACACCCTTTCGGAAAATACTTATGTTTTACCCATGATGTAGTCACGTATACGAATATAGTACGGTCCAAGCCAAGGCCTGCATTCCCGTTGTGCTTGTGTTAGTTTTCACTCTAATGAAAGGGCTGAAGCGAAAAGCCTAGTCATGGTGGTTATACCCTTGGATGTTTATCAAATGATTAAGAGAGGTCAACAATTTTCTGGGGTTTTCTGGAATTCTGTATGTCCGATGTAGTTTCCATATCACATTCCAAATCAAAATTGAAATATCATCATGATGCCTTATCCTCCTCGAAAGCATGGAAATAATGCCAAACAACAAAGTGACAACTGGATGCGAAGGTGATTCGAATTTAAAAGAATCTATACATGTTATGGATCGATTAAAGTTACACCTGAGAATCTGCAGTGAATTCTATTGAAAGTGATTAGTTTATATCGTAAGATCGTACGGTCAAACCTTACTTGCCTATAGTCTGACATGCTAATTACAAATATGATGAGGTTTGTTTTTTATTTTAGCTTTAGATACATGCATTTGTATTTCGTCATATTCTGTATACGGATTCAAATTTTTACTTCATATCTGCCGGCTTCGCTTCACAAACGAAGAAACAGAATAAATTGCAAACACAAGTAGTCGGAACAAAGGATGTTATTAAACGCTGGTTCTTATTAAGTCTTATTTGCATATCAACTTTCGTCATTATTTTCTATTTAATTAATATTTTATTCGGAATCCATTTAAGCGCAAGTTTTTCCTATACTAAACCGGTTAGAGTGTTCATGAATGGGATAACTGAACGCAAGAATAGACAAGATAGAAACAGCTTACAGTAGTTAATCTACATATTAAATCATTTTCTAAGAAATAGTTAGTATGTATTGCAACCAGTAGTTTTTTAACATTTTTTTTGTCATATTAATTAGCCTATGACTTAATAACATGCACAATTATTAATTCGTTGTAAACTGTTGCACCCAATAAATGTAGGATAAGGCCTATGTATATGTATATATATACATATTCGACTGTATCTATGAATGCCTATAATGGAGAAAAAGTTAGACATCGTCATTAACTTCAAACTTTGAGAAGTGCAGACATTTATCTTTTTTTTTGCATTTCAATACTTTTTTCATAAAGTTTTGGGAGTCTCTTTTCCATTTCCAAAATAAAACTACTCTTCTATATTCAAAATGTGTTCAAGTTCCTGATCCTAATGTCATCAGTATTTTCACTTGCACCTATAACTATGAATGTGGCAAGTAATAGTCTTATTTTTAACCAAACTATCTACTATGATGTGGAAGTTAAAAAAAAAAGTGGGTCCAGCTATTTTTTTTGTCTACTGCTAGACCATCAAAAACCAGTTAAGCACTTAAGATTCGAGGCAAAATTTTATGTTGAACTCGAAGATGCAGTTCAAGAGTACTGAGATGTGTGGCGTGGGCCAAGCTATGAACGACGAGCATATCCCTAGGTAAAGAGCAAAAACGAGTGTATGTATAGAAATGCAACTATGTCAACTTGTCTCATAGCAGCTCTAGAGCTAATTGGAGGGCTTACACTTAGAAAAGAATCACTAAGAAGTCAATTTTTAAAATAGTCAAATGGGTCATTGGAAAAGGAAAGTCATCGTACTAATGTGCATTACAAACTATCCAAAATGGTCCGACACGGGGTCAAACTTTGGGATGATATCTCCTAATTAAGACAACCCAAGAAGCTTCTAGCAGAAGAAACTTTAATCAGAAGTTAAATTGAATCTACTTAAGCTCGAGTACGTGTTCCAACAAGATTGTCAACAGACCATTTTAGACTTGTAAGTATTTCAGAAAAAAACCCAGCACTTGCATGCCTTCTTATGAAATATGAATCACTAATTCATAGAAGAAGAAACTGGATGTGAGCCTTTTTTCATTTAGAGACGGATCTTGTTTTTCTGGATTAAGTTTAGAGGTTTTTTGGATTTAGAAGAAGACAAGCTCTAACTCGACTATCTCATCAATCAAAGCAATAGCTCGGATAGAACAATAGATCTATTAAAGTTGCTGAGATCTTGCACAGTAAGTTTATAGATCAAAACATGAAATACTGGAACATTTTCCAATTGATTACGATATTTTGTGATATCAACTTTAGAGAACCAGTTTTTCATCATGGAACACGATTGCATACTTTTAGGATGAGTCAACAGATCACCAAAAGTTTTATTATCTCGGTTTGGGACATTAATCTGAAATAGTCAGCCAAGGAAGATCGGTTGGATCGGCATAACTATTAAGACCGTTTATAACTACTTTGTTTATTCAGATCTTGTAAGTCGACTGTTTTACAAGGGCTAATAGAAAAACTTTCCTTGGCTCAGTAATTTCATGATTCATTGACTGTGTAAGTTTGCACACATTTCTTCCATGTTTACCAATGACTATGACTATCAGACCATCTATACTGTCAATATACTTACATAACCTTACCAAAAGATTTCTTACAACAATTGATCGCAAAAGAGTTGATAGAATGCCGCCTTGCGGGCAGCTACTACTATCTACTGCTACTTATCATCTAATTTACTTTATCAGCCATAGACTAAATTGTTCAGATTCTAAGCATAGTAAGACTATCTAAAAACTCAGTTGGTTTTTGTATGATCGATTCCTTTATATCTCAAAAATCTTTTGATAGAAATTCGACTGAATATATAGAAATAGAAACCCAAACTAAACCATCGGTTGAATTTAGGTTCTGATAAATAGAACGACAAACAAAGAAGACGTGAAAAAAAGTATCTTCAGTAATGATACACACTTTCAAATGAAATAAAGAACACTCTAGTGTTTTATAAGAGATCGATGTATCTTCTATAGTATTTTAAATAAAGCAGATTGTTTGGGCCCATAGTTTTTCGAAGATGATGTTAGAAATGCAATAACCACAAAACTGGTATTCTTGTATCCTTAACATGATGGCATATGATTCCAGCATATAAGAGATAAGTTGCACAATAATATTTCAATGCTATGTATAGTATTTCGCAAATTGTGAAATAAGATCATAAGATTTAATTTTATTTGTGCTATGAAATATAAAAATTAATGACATCAAAACGATAAGAAAATTCCCAAACTCAAAGCTGAGTTCCAATGCATAATTGGTTAGATTATGCGTCATGTCGGTAATTTTAAAAAAAAAATCATCAAAGGCTTTTAATGATTAACCGCCTCTGTTTTTTTTTTTCTCTAAAAATCCGACACAAAAAGCTGTCTATTAATTTGGCTAAAATATTTTTGTTTTTGACTTGACAATGTCTAATAATTTAGTTCGTAATGAAATTCAATTCGGTCTGTAACGAAAATCGGTAGGAATATGAAGCCTTCGTACGATAGGAAGCAATTAATGGATTGGACTCATTTAGATATTTCTGTTTTCGGGAAATTTCCCATTACGTAGCTTGGTATTCCGATTAGAAGAGGTGTCATGCACGGAATGAGAGGGCCCACAGATAGTAGGAGACATGTTCGGCTGCACGGTCAACTTAAAGAATGCACTTGGATCACACGCAATTGGATCTAGATGCTAATAACCTATATTTTTGGAGAAATAGTGACATTTAGAGTATAGTATATTCACCAAATCTGAGAGGCAAAGACGTGCTGGATACGTCATAAAATGGCACGTGTGGATCGTATTGCCTATACATATATGCATATGCATGTATTTTTGAATTTAATTTTTTTATTCAAAATTATTCCTCCAGCTCAACTCATAAACCCGATTGCTCGATTATGTAGATTGATCTACATAACATTGTTATTTATTATAAGCTGTAGACTAGAACTGATAGATAAATGGATAAATTAATGCAAAGAAAGTTGTTTGAATGGACTCGAGGGTATTTAAATCTGAATTAATACACTCGTTTAGTTGAAATGAAATTTTTATTTAACTATTCGCTGAACTTAGCTAATTTGTTATAAAAATTACGTTGTTTGTTTATTATTTATCTACTTATTTATTTATTGCTTTGTTTATTGTTTACTTTTTTAACTATAAGTAACCGATTATGATTAATTATAGTAGACAGGCTATATAGAAAAATTAAATTACTAATAAATTACTTAGCAGAAGTTTGAGTCACCATTTTAATGTAAACATCGGCTAAGTATCTGTTGAGGGATTTCCTGAAGTTATTCATTCTAAAAAGCAATATTAATGATTATTAATCAATTATAAGTAGTTTAATGGGTTTAATTAGTGTTGTAAAAAAAAAAGGTTTTGCTTGCATGGGTAAGCCGTTGAAACTTACAAGCTTCAAGCTTGCTCTGTTTCTTGTGATATCTGCATAACTAGATATATGTGGGATATGTATATGTACATACATTGGAATAAATATAAAAAAAAAGTAAATAAAATGTAGTTTATTTATTTAAAAAAAATACAAATATTTGGCGCGGCAAATCTATGGTACCCAGGGCCTTGCCTCTCACAACTATTCATGTTGTGCGTTGTATATTCTTTACACGGGAAGAAGGGACCTATTGTTTAATGTCATTTTCGAAGGGCAATTTGGGAAGCTTTTTCATGACAGTTATACTCTCGAATGTTTGTCAGACTCTTGCGAGAGGCGGGGCTGTAAACCAAATTTTAGGTGTTGTCTGTCTAACTACTTGGGCCAAGGTGTCCATCTAGACGCCCATTTATCTAGACGTTGTAAAAATAATGTTCAGAATTCCCCTGATTCACAGAACGATTTTATTCTCACACGTCTTCAACAGTGTCATCGGAATCAATTTCCCCACAATACTTATAGACCGAGAAGACTTAGTACATCAAAATGTGCTCAGTAAAGATAACAAAGCATGCTTTGTATCAACTGCAGTCAATAACCTTTGTAATGTAAAAATCCAGCCACTGATTCACTTTTGGGTATTCACAGCTCAAAATTTGTCAACCCGGAGTTCAGGTTCATAAACATATGTATGTACGTTTATAATGGAATTTTTAGTCGAAAGTACAAGTAGGTCTGGCACAAGTCTGGCGCAGGAAGGGTTATTCTTCACACCACACATTTATTTTTTTTACCTGAAAACTTCTTATATTTTAGTTTGTCGGTAGGAAGTGAGAAGAAGTTTTTCTAGCAGTGTGTTGCTTTTAAGGACTAGTACAAAACAGTCTCACAGTAGATGCTGAGTTGACTTAGTTCTTTCTTCTTTCCTACAGCGTCCACAGTAGTTGTTTTACAGGAGACTAGTCATTCTACGATCTAGTCGGACAATGCCAGTCAAGATAGCAAGAGCTGTAATCGAACCTTGAACCTTCCGCTCAGTAGTTCATTGAACTAACAATTGAGTCACCACTGTGAGATGGAAAACCACTCTTACGAAAATTCTATGAAAATCTTTAGAGAAAGTATGTGGGATGTAGCCGTTCTGCTAAAAGCCTCTACATCTCCGCCTATTCAAATTATCTTCAATAGTCTGGGCTTTCTATAGATTTTGCCTTATTGAAGAGGCATGAATCTACTCTCCAAAGATTCTTTGGATTTTTTTCAAGGCTACGATCATAGCATTAGTGACTAAGTGGGACCTTTCCAATTAAGTGGGATTCTATATGTGTTCTAGATGATGCTATTCTCATCTACCTACATCTCTTCTGTAAAGAAGTCTTGAGTTTACATAAATTCTTAAGTCAGTGTGCTTTGTATTACTTAAATCTTCGATTTGTATTACTTAAAACTCTTACCAAAAATATGTATTTTTAATTTCAGTGGGTTTGTACGAAGGTACTGAGTGTAAAACTCAAAATGGCGAGAGCGGTATCTGCAGACAAATTGGAGATTGTGATATATATATAGATAGACTTCGAAATAAAACAATGAAATATAAATCCATTGTTCGTTGCTCATTTATACGTTTCACAGAAGTGATATGCTGTCCATTAGATGACCCATTAAAAGTGAGAGGTGAAACACCTACAAGACCAACCTCAATACCCACAAGAGGTCCAATACCCACAAGAGGTCCAATACCCACAACAGGTTCAATACCCACGACAGGGCTTGGAACCAACGACAGACCTTCACAAGCAGGTACATAACCAAAACGTTATTCATTTGGAATTAGTTTATGAAAATAATTATTGTCCTTGCAGCATGCCGCGAATGGAAATCACTTGATCCTGCTAACCTAGATGTTCATATTTTGAATGGAACTCCAGTGAAACCGGGTGTATTCGCACATATGGGTGCTTTAATCCAATCTGTACAATCAGGTGGTAAACCACAATTTGTGGTCAGATGTGGTGGTTCATTAATTAATGAAAGATATGTTTTGACGGCGGCACATTGTGTATCTGATGAACTTTTGTTGCCAACATTTGTAAGATTTGGAGCGGTTATATGGAACTCTGAGGAGGCCAACCCAGTTGATGTTGAAATTCAGGTAAGATACAAATTTTGATGTCACTTGAATAAGATTTCATTCTGGTATTTGATTGATACTGGTAAACGTTATCTAGCAATGTAATGTTCGGGAGTACTTGGGTACTAACAACCAAATCGGAAAACTAGACAGGTTCAGCAATCATTTTTATTGACTCATTATCTTCTATAGAGTTCTACTTGTCGGTTTACTATGTAACCAACTTTGAAAAGACTGGTAGGTGGACCAAGAGTCGACAGAACTAAGTATTTACTTGAATTTGGAGCTTGGTTATTATTATACATAGTTCTAGCTCCTTTACACTACAGATGTAAAAAGTTCATGTCTGTGTGAATGCTGCATTTGGATGGCTACCTTAGCAAACACTTTATATGGAAGAACGAGTTGATTGATCAAAATCTCACCAGTCTCGTTGTCTTTGCGAAGTCTTGTGCTAGATTTAGAGATCTGGGATTTGTGCACAAGTTTACCTGCTTGTCGTCTTCGTATCCAACACCAAATACAATACAATTGCGTAGAGATGTTAAGGGACTGAGAGAAAAGGAAGGGATTGTCAAGCTTTATAGAAAATGTATTCATGTGGTATCTGCAGTAGAAGCAGCTTAAATTATTCTGAAGCAATTAAAGGAACACCTCCAAAGTATCCGGAGGTAACAACTCAGTTTTCGTAGTTTGAAAACGCAGTTTCGAGAGGGCATCTTCCATAAATGAATATCCTTAATTATAGCTCCATACAATATATATAAGATTCTATATAGATCAAAACTTATCTGAAAAGTTATGATAACATGTGGGTTAAGACAAGGTTGTATCATTTGGCCAGTTATGTTTTTTAATAAGCCTCAGCTCTGCTTTATCGATGGGAAACAAACTAATTCGATAGATTCTATCATATTAACTTTTGTAATATATAACATGTATTAACTAATTCTTTTTTTTTTTCAGGACATAATGATGCACGATGATTATCATGCGCCAGTAAAATATCACGATATCGCTATCATAAGGTTGGTTAGAAACGTTGAGTTTTCGATTTTGGTCCGACCGGCCTGCTTATACTCTGATATGGCAGATGTAGATCCATCTAAACAACTAATAGTCATCGGTTGGGGTATAACAAATACTAGCAGTAAGTTGAGACATATATATGAATACATTTTGAATTTAAAACTAATGAAATTTGTATCATCTTATAGCTCGCGCCGTTTCAGACGTCCTACTAATGACAAACCTTACCACGGTTCCTCTAAGTGGCTGCAATCGAAGCCACCTCGAATTCGGTGTATCACGTAATTATAAAAATGGTCTTGATAGTGGACAATACTGTGCGTTTGATTTGAAAATGGATAACGATGCATGTGAAGCAGATTCTGGTGGCCCATTGCAATTGGTCGAAAATGGAGAGACAAAAATTGTAGCTATCGTTTCGTTTGGACATTTATGTGGCACTGCTCTTCCCGCGGTATATGCTCGGGTGGCGTTCTACTTGGATTGGATTGAGAGTATCGTTTGGCCATCATAAATCTGGATAATTTAGGGAAATAGTATTTAAAAAATATACATGCATACATACAACGTGATAAAACTATCTAAAATTATGTTTATTTAAATATATCTAGACATTCGTATTCATTTTTTTTTTTAATTATTAATAAATATTACACTATTTTAGTAGAATAGAAAATTTAATCAAAATAAGAGCTTAAGACTATAGCCGAAGTAAGAAAAATCGGAAAATTGTTTTAATTATATATTTATGAATAAAATTAACAACTAGAAATGCTTAATTAATGTTTGTAGTTCATTTTTCTTGGGAATACTATCGTTATTGAGTGTAAACCCCCAAAAGTATTCTTTGTCGGATCATTATCCTGAGTTAGAGGAAATGTCAGTTCATCTATCTATCTATCTATCTTTGTGATTTCAATTTAAAGGTAGAAAGTTGAACTTTCAAAGGACATCGTCTTGAAATCATCAGAAATATTACCTCTAAATCAGAGTTTGTTACGGCAAGAAGGATGGAGGTATGTAAGTGCTCTGCCGCTTTCTAATAGATACTTCTATTAATTCGAATACGGGTACTGCCGGAATTGCTATTGCATTGCTAGAATCGATGGGTTTCCTTACTTCTTCAGGACCTCTTTATATACTATGTTTGCTGTGTTTCCAACAGGCTGTGGAATGAACAGACTACGAAGTGAGCTAAATCTGTATTGGGCCATGAGAGAAACACACAACCCTTAAATCAATCCCAGGCTTTTTTAAGAACTGAACCGGAGCCTAATTTATTGTCATAACGAAACAGACTTTCAATGGAAACTGCCATCTGCTAAAAAGGTGTAGTCAGATGGAATAGGAGGAGAAGTACTCGTAGCTGAGGAAATTCTTCGCCACCCACGTCATGTCCCATAGGTACTCTCATATTCTTTTTGAGCACACAACTGCTTCGTTTTTGGCCACAATTAAGATGTTTTTAGGTAGGTCCTTATTTTGTCAAAATGAGTGGTAACATCTGTTTGAAATTACCAACAAGCAGTACATTGGCACCACCTATGAGCCTAGTCTTACTTCGTATATCCTTAAGAGTCCTACTAAGTCCATTGATTGCTGTTTTGTGTGAGATAGTCCACTTGTCTCAGACTATGAGCTTGTATTTTCGAAGTACCTGAGGAATATTAATTTGCTTAGTTAGGTTTCAATGAGTACTTTCTAATGTATTTAAATTTAGAGGCACCTTCATTGTCGAGTGCGCAGTTTTGCAACCCTCCAACAGCTATTCCTGACGAGTGACAGCAATGAAAATGTTCCAGCTCTCCAAGAAGAAAACAGTACCATAAGTTGATTTTAAGCTATTAATGGCTTAAAATCATAAACTTTCTTCCGATCTTCCACACTACGATCGGAAGAAAGTGAGTGCTTTTATAGATTCTTTTAACTAACCTCGGTTTACTGGAGTTTCACCTGATACTCAGGGCTATACTACTCCATAGTGCAAAAGGAGTAGGCCTGCCATCCCAACCATTAAATTCTCGAGCAGCCAAACATATCTCTGCGCTTCTCCTAGATGATGATGTAGTGAATCCAACAACTGGCAAAAAACACGTATCATAGCGAACAGATTCCTGCAGTTTTGAGATAAATAAGGGACAAAATCTTTTGTCAGTATCTGGTCCCAGTGCCTATCGTCTTCCAATAGTCCCAAAGCCCTGCAAGCTGAGTGGTATATAGGAAAGTTGAGAAGATTATCAATGACCAGGCTATGTCACAAAGAAATGTTTACAAGTGGTACAAATAATTCAAAGAAGACAGAGAAAGCGTTGAAGACAATGATCGCCCTTGTCGGCCATCAACATCGACTGATGAACAACATGTCAAGGAAACCAAAGATTTGGTAATCAAAAAACGTCGGTTATTAATTAAAGACCTCGCTGATACTGTTCACATTTCTAGTGGATCAGTCCAGACCATTTTGAACGATGTTTTGTTCCTGAAAAAAGTCAAATCTCATTTGGCAAATCCCTAAGCTCAAGAGAGCGCTCCGCGGACAACGTTTCGACACAATTGAGGATATAAAAAGAGCGTTTTGAATACCAATTTGGAAATCGACTTTAATAATTGTTTCGGGTATTGGGGGTGGTACGTGACTTCTGGCTGTGGTCTCCACTGATGGCAAATTGCTGCCGATGGTTTTATGAATTTTTTTTGTGCAGTACTCAGCTTCAAGATAACGCAGAAGGATGATTTATAGCTCAAATCAGGGATGAATTAACTTAAAACTTTTTTTGTTTTCAAATTTGATGAAGTATTTTGAGTAAGGACTGTGTACCTACTCATCGACATTAACCTCATTTCATCCACTTAGGCTGTGGTTCCGGTAGAAGCAAATGATCTAACTGAACGAATCTAAGCGAATGAAATTTTCGATTCATTACTGTTTTACTCGTAATTTGTGATTTGTGCTTAGCTGTGTAATGAATCTTTTCCAAAATGGATTCGGATAAGCCAGTTTACGAAGAAAAATATCGAGCACCATTGTGGGACATATGTAGGTTAGATAAGGTTAAAGTGGCTGCTAGCTATCCCCAGCACACTTAGACCAATTATAGGTTCATTGTGATACCACATTGATCATATAATTCTTCATTTCTACTCGTGGAACCAGATAAAGTTTCTAATAAAGTACAGTCGATTCCTAATGTCAGATTAGTATTAGATCATCAAGATAGTTAAAGTAAAAAGCTTCCAAGTGAAGTTTTTTTTTTACTGATAGAGCGCAGCTACCCTGCAAAGAAGATGTAGAATAGTTTCCTCCTCCACTCCAGTCCGCAAAAGTGTACCTACACCAATCCTAATTGCGAGGTTTCCTATTAGACAGTGTCCAGTGATGCCATCTATGATAGTGTTAATATGCAATCTTTTTAGAGAGATCATATTCTAAGAGAGTTTTTGATCCAGCTATGGTCAAATCTGTTTTGTCGATAGATACGTTACTTATATCAGTTATCCACCTGAGATTTACTCTCTCGAAAACATCCAGCTTTAAGTTAAGTTTCCATATAGCGATTGGAAAACCTACGTAAGCTAGCTTTACCTGGTAAAATACGTACAGTAGTTCCATGTTTGACGAGTTTATCGGCCCTATGATTCCTGGGAATATCCCGGTTCCCCGGGACCCAACATAGGCGAATATTAAACTGCTCTACTTTCGAATTGTTAGAGACAGATTCCAGGGATTTGATTGCTGATTGGCTATCCGAAAGGATGCGTATATCATTTTATTTAAACCAGGATACAATGATGACAATGATTTGGAAAATTAAAGGAGAGCCTAAGATGAAGTATATCAGGAAAACACCTCCACCTACCCCATTGTCGGTATAAAAGTAAATCGACTTGTTCTCCAAGAAAACCTCTTCTTTCCAGAATGATTTGAAAGGGATAGTTACCTGGAAGTTTTTGTCAGCACTTAACTTGGGATGTAGTTGGAGTGGAGTGTAGTCTATGTTTTCGGAAAAGTGGTCAAATACTTTACTGGACCAATGTGATATTGCTTTAAGGAGAACAGCCATATATGTACCAAAAATGTCAAAAATGTCAGATAAAACACATTGTTCATTACTGCAGAGGGTGTCGTATGAAGCACTCCGATTATGCACAGATAAGCTGATCGTTGGAAGTTGCTTAGATAGTTACGTTTTATGACTTTATCATAGGCAGTTCACCAGACAACCATCCCGTACGACAGTACGTTTATTTTCAATTGTTGCAAGAAATGAAAAGTTCCACAGTAGCCTCCTTGACGCTTTCTTAAATGTTGGACTTCCTTTCTATCCAATGGTGAAACTCTTCATATTCCAGTCTTTTTTATACCATATCCTAAGGGTACTAAACGATTGAGTCATATCTGTCCGACCATCCGACTATCCGTCCTTCCGTCCGTATTTCAGCACTTTTTGGGCCTTAAATATTGAGTTAGGAGGATGAAATTTCATATTTAAACTTTTGAGAAAGTAAAGAAAAATCCACTTACTTCCACTATTCATAATTTCACTAATTTACATGAAATCGAAAAATTTTGTTAAGACCAAAAATTTAGATACTTAGATTGTCTACAATTCACTCATACATTATTTTTAACCACGCCCAATTTTTGAGGGCGTTTTCATTAAAAAACCAATTTTGATGAAATTTTTCCTGTAACATCCTCAAACGTTCGAAGTTGTTGTTGTAATTCGAAAGGAAAATTCAGTATGCCACGCTCACTTTATTAGAGTTGAATCAAAAGAAGGATAGAGTATTGAACGATCCGTTCCAAACGAATTTTCTGTATGTTTTATAAAAGCGATTAATTTTACAAAGCTTTTTAATATACAAGTATTTGTATTCACTTCAAAAGCCTTTTTGTAACAAAAATTGTTTTTTTCGCAAAACGATAACGAAATGCTTAAAAGCACGACTACTTCGTACTACTTTGTGCAATAAATGTTCGTTTCTGCTATATTCATAAATAATTCGCTAAGTTGGCGCGTGTAAAATGCGCTTTCACCCGAAGCACAGCCTCGTATTTACTCCGAGTTTCGGAAAATCCCGTCTTATCTCGCAAGAAATTATTGTAATCAAAAATTCACAACACCACAAAAATTCTCTTAGGATTTATTTACACCAAGAGGGATTCAGAGATCCATCTTGTATACATTTTTGTTTTCGATTATTTTATGAACTTCAATTAAATATGTTTGTACGCCTATATAGGGTAGGCGTATCGCATAAGATACGTCAAATCTAAAGTGAGGTATCAAGTTTAATAACTGACCTTTCCTACTAGCAGTGACAGCTGATGTGATTTGAATTTTTCATAGAATCTCTGTTCTCAGAAGCAGTCGGATTGAATGGTTCTACCAGTCAGTTGGAAATTGAGCGCGATCTTGTTCGAATCATATATTTACGTATAATTGAGAAAATCTCGTGAAAAGTTAACGTAATTACTTATAAAGTATTTTTTAGGTTTAATTTCCTAGAATTGTATACGCGAGATACGTATTGTGGTTTTTTGGTCAGACAGATGGACTATAAATGTGAAGTGTGACGTTTTAAGTAACCGAGGGGTGTGCTTTACATATGATACGATGTCGTTGATCGTTGGTGAAAAAAACTATGGTTATTCGTGGAGGTTGTTGATACTGCTGGCAATGTTATGTGTAATCTCAGGAGATGATAACAGTAAGTGAACCGATTAATAGTCTGATAGATTTCGGAAATAGGGATAACTCCAATTCTAACAATTTAAACGCTAATAGGGTATTCAGATGCGGGGAACAGAAATAGAAATGATTCAGGCCGCTCCTAATCAAAAAGATGATAAGCGGAATGATGTTGATGCAAACCGTTTGTCTATAAATAAAATACATACATAATAATATGCGGTTTTAAACAGCTATACTTATTGGCATGCTTTTACTCCTTCAACTGTATGTAAATTATATAAAAAGTAATTTTAATATTAGAGTGATTCCCATTCATAAATCGGTCACTTGGGCAGATTGTTTGACAAGGCTATTTGTGGTCGCTGGAAATAAAAGGCAAAGGCATTGCAAAATTAATGAAAATTCCTTTTATTTAGCTTAATTTGTGAGCTCAGATATTACATATACAGGTGGGCCAATTGTTGGTTTCATTTCGAAATTTGGTTTTTTTTTAAGGAATATGGTAAGCATCCAAATTCTGAGTGTGAGACTTCAACCCTAACTAAATCGTTTCGTTTTAGATGAGGTGTAACCCATTGGCTAGCCCCGAAGTTTTTTGTTATTTTTTTTATATCTTCTAAGCCGTCTTAGTGTGTTGTTGTTCTCTTCCACCATGTATTGTATTTCGGGACTAACATGCAAATGGATTTGCTGATAGTGCTTCACAGCGTATTTTCAAACAATTTCATTGACACATTCTGCATTTAAATCCCTGCGTAGGTTGTCATTTCTTATATACCATAGAGCATTGAAACAACTTCTTACAACCTTGTTTTGGAAGGTTTGTATCACTACTAGGTTTATTTTCTTGGTCCATATGAGTCACAGAATTTGCTTATAAAGCAAGAGTTTATTGGCAATTGACAGTTGGGAGCTCCATCCTACTAGCCAATGCATTTGTCTGAGTTTGATATTTAATTCCTCTTTTTTATTTTTAATGTGCTCTTTCCATCTGAGCTTAGCATCAAGTGTGATACGCAGATATTTAGCCATACTTAAGTATGAAGTTTTTTCCTGTCAATATTAACTCGTACCTTATTCTTTTGTTAGTGAAGGAAATATGAACAGATTGAGTTTTATGGAGTTGTATTCTCCATATTTTTGTCCAATAACTTACGGATCTAATGGCCTTTTGTAATTTATTCATTGCTTCATCAGCATTGTCACCAACCATCATGATTGCGGTGTCGTCGGCAAAAATCGCCAGGCTAGCTTCTTCCTGCTTAGGTAAGTCTCTGGTAAATCTCTGGTACTGCTGCTTTTATCTTCCTTAAACTGGAGTACTTATCATCATATCTTAGTCGAAAGTACCATTCTGCGATGTATGATTTGAGAATAAGTTAAGAATAAGCGTTCTTATTTTTAGACGAATGGATCCAGCTCTGATATTGATAAAAGGATATAAAGCTAATACGAGTACTCAAAATTTTACTTTTTATAATTCAATTTATTCAGAAAAAAAACGTGGATAACCTTTTTGACTGTGCAAATGTCAAAGAGAAAAGGATAAATATATAATAGTATGAAAGAGGTAAATAATTGTGATGGTTGTTAATATACTGGTAGTGTTCAGGATTAAACAAAGATAGAACTCCTCAGGAAGATTACGTTGTAGTTTAAATTCTAGTCCTCGATGCCAAACTTTATCAAATTCTTGTGCTATGTTTGAGCAGACTTTTTTGTTTTCTTTTCTACTATACTCGCAATTCTATGCACTTGTTAAATAGTAGAGTGTTTTTCTTTAAATCCAAATTAGTGGGAAGGAATAAGGTTCCTTTCCTCCATTATTGGTTTAAGCCTCTTTAGAAGTAATTTTTCAAATAGTTTTGATATATCGTAATATGGAGCAGGGAAATCGGTCAATATGATTTTTTTCATTTGATGAATTATTTGGTTTCAAAATCATGATTACCTCTGCCACCTTCCATTGTTTGGGAACATACTTAAGTCTGAACTAAATGAAGTATTTTTCGTATAACTTTTTCAGATAACTCTTTAAGTATTAATCCTGTCACTAAATCATAGGCTGGTGCTTTTTTTTGCATTTAGGTTATTTTTAATTTCATATTTTAGTTCATGCAGTGTTACCTGCTGTATGTTTTCGAGGTTGTTTTATATGCAGTGTGGTTAAATTTTAATCTGCAGTTTGTTTTGAAAATGGTTGAAACGTTTCTAGAAGGTCATCTGCATAGAGGTCAGCATTTTCTTTCGTATTTCGCGCCCAGTCCCGTCTTCCTGCTTAATAGGTGGTATCTGCTTAATAGGTGGTAAATGTTTTTTTCCTTTCAAATCCTTTCAAAGCTTTCCATAGCGAGTACCCTGTACCCTTGTGGGGAGAGATTATTTAGGTATCTACCTATTGATTAATGTTTGACTTTTTGCAGTAACTCCTTGAATTTATTGCATAGCGCATTTAGAATCTTTTTATTCTCAGATGTTCGGATTCTTTGCAAAGTCTTACGTACTATCTTTTTTTTTTCTTATAAGTTCTTTAACTTCATATGAGTAGGTAATGTCTGCAATATTCTTTTTTTGGCAAGTAGGTGTACTTTCCTATGCTGCTTGCTGAATATTTGTATTTAACTGTTCAACTTCTTCTTCTTCTAGTTGAAATGAGTTTTTTTTTGGGACTGGCTAATGTTTTCTTCTAATATATGTCTACAGCAATACCAGTTTGTTTTATGATTTATAAGACATGGTCGGCTTTCTTTCTTGAGTATCTGATCACTAATCATCATAACAACTAGTGTATGATTTGACGAGAGATCGTCTTTATTTTCTACATAAATGTAATTATCAGATTTTCCTTTTCCTACATAAAAGTCTATTAAGTCTGGTATGGTTGGTAAAATAAAAATCACAATTTGTTATAGTTTCCTCCCTTTGGTATTCGTGAGACGTTTTCATCTGTTTTTCTTTTTTTTTTTTTTTTGATGTTGACAGCATCAAGTAGATTTATCCCTTTCTGTTGAAAATCCTCTGTAATAGGTTGCTTATCACAGGTTGGATGTAGGTCCCTAGCCTTAACCTTGAATGGTCTGTTATTCTTGTCTTGTAAATTTCGCGAAGTTTCTTCGCCAGAGCCCTATGTGTGTCTGAGTCTGGGGTATAAATTTTCCAGACGTCATTATTCAATGCCACTATTTTGTTGGCCTTGCTTGTTCCTGAGTTCATGAGAACTATAATTTCCCTGAAATTAGTTATTTCAGTTATGTTAATTGGTTGAGGTGGTTTCTCTATACTTTTAGTTATGCTCGTTTGTTTTATTTTTCTTTGCCAATCTTGGGTGATCTATGTGGACTGATAACTGGTGAGGACACTGCCTTTCGCTTCTTACTTGGTCTTTCTTTCAGAATTCAGTCAGTTTCTTTGTGCAGCTCTTCCTCGTCAGTAAGGAACTGCTGATTAAGTATATTTTCACGGTTCCTAGTTTTTTCCTGCTGTTTAATTTTGAGTGCCTTTTTAAGGATTTACTACATTGTGTAATTGGGCATAGTTATGGAGCTTCCACTAGATACTGTTTGCGGTGATCTAGATATTCTTGCTTTTCTTGAAAAGGGATCTATTTGATGCAATAACTGGTCCTCCACAGAATCCGTAGGACCGAACTCAATAGAGTGTGGATTTTCCAGTAAACCTGGTCTGCCACCTGAGGCTTTACTTCCTGTTGTTTTGTACATTGCATGGTGTTTTACTTTTTTTTCGTTTACTTTTTTCAAAAACATGGACTTTAGTCGCCTTTTACGACAGGCATGCTTACCTCGGGTAAATTCTATCCCTCTATCCCGAAGGGAAGTTTTCGAAAAGTCTATGAAAAAAACTGTTAAATATTTTTCAACGATTAATTTTGGAACATTATTTCATTCAATTGGCTGCCTGGGCTGGCTTGGAAGTAGGCCATCCTATCAACCCAATACATTTCCAATAGTTTCGGCCCCGATTTCACGAATAGTTTAACCAATATTGTGCTTGAGTGTCTAAATCAGATAGCATCGATCTTTAATGGCATCTTGCAAAAAACTACAGGAACTTTCATCACAAACTTGAGTATACCAGCTGCAGTTGGTGCATTATTTCGAAAGAATTTTCTTTTCAAAATTCGCACTTTTTCGGTAACAAATCATCCACTTTGGAAGTAAGTTCCTAATATTTTCCAACGTTGTTCAAACGTAAATCAATCCATTTTGTACCGCGAAAATATAATACTGAGTTTCTGTCAATTTTTGAGCGCATAAGAGCATGAGAGTGTCAAAATAACACATGGTTAAAAAAAAAATCTACAGATGGTTCACCCTTTATCTTATGCAGCACACTTTGCATAAAATATCAAACAATTGTAATGTTTGAAATATGCCTAGTTTTTTATTTTTAATACGTAAGCTTTTCAAAAATAAACAAAATACACAACAAATTCATTTAATAAATTAAAACATAATGCATGACATCTACGCTGACGATCAATGCAATAGCTTTACAATCTTAATACGTTTTTAAAAGACATAGAATTCATTTTCAATGATTTTTTTTCGATTTTCTACCTATTTTCTAGACCTACTGCAAGTTTATTTTTATTTTAATTCCAAAAAACTGCATTGTTTGAATATGATAAGAGAATTCGTGCAATAAAATATTTTCGATGATTTTGCTGTCTCATCACTTTTTTACTAAACCGGGTATTTCATCACACCCAAGTCCGGATTTTTCAAGACACTTTCCATCTAAAGTTAACATCTCGCATTATACTATTATACGAAAAAAATTATTATGAAAATATTTACATATATGAATACTATAATAAATGTATGTAAAATTAATATAATCATACTTCTTTCAAAATTAGTCTACAATTTAGGCAAAAAATAACAATAAGTACTGAAGATATACTTCAAAATTAACTTTTTCGTGCAAATATGTATAATCAACGAGACACCACTTCTCTGTGTGTTTATCAAAATCTTTCAAACTTCATATAACAAAAATAATAAAAAATGTATAACGCACTAGAGATAGTCAGCAAAAAATTTGGCCCTTTCATACCACATTCCCTCTACAGAGATTTGAAAATAATCTCGAGTTTAGAGCTCGAAATTGAATGAAATTAAAGAAGAATTTAATTTAATAATTTTAATAATTAAATTATGATTGTCCTCGTGGAGAACATCTTTCAATGGTTCGGACATACGCTTTACGGGTATCTTTGGGTACATAAAAAAACTGGAAGTGACGATCCTTTTAAGTAGGGAATGAGTTCGCAAGTAGTTTTGTTAACGTGAACCTCTTTAGTTTTAAAGAAATACATTTATTTCATATCAATCATTCAAAAACTTAATGAATAAAATTTTTTCCAGTAACACTGCAGGAAGGTGACGCGTGTACAACCCTATCTGACGAGGAAGGAATCTGTACCATAATTTGGAATTGTGAAATATATATGAAGGGACTACGCAGTAAAACCATTAAATATAGCTCCATATTTCGTTGTAGTTTTGTTGGTAGCGATGAAGTGGTATGTTGCCCAATAGGATCCAACCAAACAATACTAGCAAATCTAACGACGGCAACGACACCGACTTCCATAAGCCTTGTAACGATACCGACTCCAACAAGCCTTGTAACAGAGTAAGTATACAGATTTGGATTTTTTCATTTTAAGAGCTAATGGTGCACGAGTTAGTGTAGTGGAAGGAGATTCTATTCCTTAGTGATAGAATATTATACTGTAGTGTTTCTTTATCCTTTTAAGATACTCTCTACAAATCAGAGTCTAGTCGTTATTATGTAATTCAATGAAATATTGGCAGGTACTGATAGTATCAGCGCTGTTGAAGGCTTCGAGTCGAGCACATTACTCCTGCGCTTTCTACATACATATGTAAAGGAGGAGGCGACATGAAGTATCACTTCGCTCCGAATAGGTAGTTTGGTTCCATGGACGCTGATTTTGGAATGTGGGATCCATACACGTGTATGTTGGCATGTCATGTTATTCCAGAGTTAACGGTGACATTAAGAAGATACATGGTTTGCTTGAATTTGATTATTTGATTATCCATTCGAAGCTTAGGGCAAAGACTGTGACAGTCTTTGAATTGCACTCAACTAGGTTTGATCTTTCTCCCAGTGAAAAATTGTCTGCCAATCTGCATTTATTGTGATGACTTGATGTATGAGTTCTAGAAGTTATGAAATTATGTGGTTCTATCAAGGACCTAATAGGGTGCAGATCTTGTGGTTTATTAATTTTAACTATAGTAACTAATAACCCTTGATGTGACAGATCTATTTGCCTGCTCGTGTACGAATTGGTAGTTGTTTGAGGGTATTCTACATATCAGGGCAGTATTTCAAATGCAGAGGTCGATCTATCTCAAGATTATCCTTCGGACCGCGAAGATAAAGCTTTTGAACCTAAAAGCTATAGGGTCTGAAGGAGATCTGCAACCAGCGTTAGGGATGAACACTACATTAACTTTTCTTTAAGCTGTCGGGGTGTAGCTAATTTCAAAGCTGGGTCTAAAGTTTAGCACTAGGGATATAATGAGTATCGTTTCCACCTTGGATGAAGTCAGAAAAAAACTTCTGTCACCACCAAGTGCTTTGTACGTCTTCTGTGTAGAAATGGCCCATCTGATTGAGTCAGGCAAAAAGCTTCTCTTTGAAATACGCTTAGTGTGCCTGTTAGATGTGTGTTTAACAAATTCATGAATAGGAGGAGTGAGAGTGTCAAAAGAATGAGTTTCATCGACCAGTCTTAACCCTTAGAGAAGTATAAAGTTAATATATGTTATTATCAGCTTTGAGGATCTTTTCGTTTCCAATTGAGGTGTTGACGGGAAAGTGTTCCATCAGAATAGGGTCGCGAGGAGTGTAAGCCGTTTTCTTCATTTTTGTATCGAGTTTTGCCTTTTCGCAGACCTTCTCTGATGTTGTCAGTATAGTTCCTCTCAGCACCGGCTATGTCGAATGCTCTTACACAATTTAATGCTTATTGCATTCATATAGTCAAAATATTAATTATAACTATTATCCTAGAGACTCAACTACAGCACCAGTTACCACTGGTCCGAACGAGAGACCTTCACAAGCAGGTACATTACTCTAACTTCATTCATTTGGAATGTGCTTAACGAATTTTGATTTTATTTTTAGCTTGTCGCGAATGGAAAACACTTGATCGTGCTGGTTTGACATTTCACATTTTGGATGGAGTTCCTGTACCACTAGGTTTATACGCACATATGGGTGCTTTACTTCAACCCGTACAAGCGGGTGGTAAAGAGTCCTTACGAATTCTATGTGGATCGTCATTGATTAACGAACGGTATGTCCTGACAGCGGCACATTGTGTATCTGATCCAATGTTACTGCCAACAATTGTTCGATTCGGAGTGGTTTCGTGGAACTCGGACGAGATTAAGCCATTAGATGTTGGAATTGGGGTAAGAAACAATTTCACTATGAAGGTATTTCTAAATGTCTAAAGTTAGATGTTTAAGGATTTATTTCATTGTTGTTGACATGTTGCGGGATTGTTTCGTTTTCTTTTTCGTCGTCTACTGGGCCATTTTGGACTCGCTCGCTTTTTAGTTTTTTTTCATTTTTTCAGCGAAAATATCGATAAGTAGCATTGAAGATATCATCAGTCTAACATCGTTCGCAACAGTTCGAAATCCACTGGTTTTTTGACTTTTTATTTCTCTAGAAAATTTTAACAATTTCAAAGTAATGGTTTGGCTGAAGGCTCTCTACTAGATTGACACTGACATTATAATTAACAAAAATATGTACACAGTCCAAAGATTTCCTAGTTAGTAGCACTTTTTTTTATGTCACCCTTATCGGATCTTCACATAAGTCTACTCGTAGAGCTAGATCTAATATTTTTCTAATTTTCCACCAATCTATTCCCAGCACATAGAAATGCATCCAGATTATATTTCTTCAAGAAGATACCATGACATTGCCGTCATTCAGTTGCTTACGAAAGTAAATTTTTCAATGTACATCCGACCAGTCTGTTTATACTCTGACATGGAAGATGTAGATGCATCTAAGCAGCTTACGGTCATCGGTTGGGGTGTAACAAATACTGCCAGTAAGTTGAGATACATATATAATTCATTTAAATTTATATTTAACTAATTGGACTTGGGTTCTTTTATAGCTCGCGCTCTGTCCGATGAATTATTAATGGCGAATGTTACCACTGTTCCCTTAAATAGCTGCAATCAAAGCCACATAGACTTTGGTCGAAGACTAGCTATAAGGAGTAGATATAGCTATAGTCTCGACAATGGAC
The DNA here is from genome assembly GCA_905220385.1 of Xylota sylvarum. Classification (NCBI taxonomy): domain Eukaryota; kingdom Metazoa; phylum Arthropoda; class Insecta; order Diptera; family Syrphidae; genus Xylota; species Xylota sylvarum. The sequence continues at coordinate 128,154,522 of LR999957.1, forward strand.
AATATTGTGCGTTTGATGTTGAAACGGGACGCAGAGATGCTTGCCAAGCAGACTCTGGCGGTCCATTGCAGTTGTCTGAAAATGGAGTGACAAATGTTATTGGTATCGTTTCGTTTGGACTGTCATGTGGCTCTATATTCTTACCTTCAGTGTATACTAGGGTAGCGTTTTATTTGGATTGGATCGAAAGTATCGCTTGGTCGTCCGAAATCTTGGGTACACAAAATAGCATAAATTAATTAATGTCATTAACATACATAAGTATGTACCTACTTGTATTGTGATAATCGTCTAGAAATATATATAAATGTTTCTTTTTTTTTATTATTAATGTATAGTGAACTGAAAATAATATTTGTTTATGAATTATATATAAGAATGACAGTACTATAAAAAAACAATTTAAAAATAAAGAATTGAAATCAATTAATTTTTGTTTTTACTAAAGATTTGGTTACGTCTCTTTAAGATTAATCACCTTCCTTAAATTTGTAAATATATTTTTCAGGCTCCTTCAGGTTGCACAGTGAGGAGAAACTTACCAGATCGTTCCTTTGAGTTTTGTAATTCAACTAAATCTGCACTTGTAATATAGTATTTGTTTCTGGGAAGTCTTTTGTCTACTTTAAGCAAAGGTTAAGATTTCTGTTCATGTGATCATAAAAAGGGCATGTATACTTCCAGAGCTGTTCCAAGAAAAGAAAAAACAAAATTTATTTGCTCGTTCAGAAATTATTTTCGGACTCACAAACATTATCTACCAATGCTGTGCTGTTTGATGTTCAGCTGAACCTGTGGATGAAGTTCCATATTGGAAAACAACACTTCAATAGCTAGTGTTTTTGTGCTGATTTGATAAGATGAATACCCTTTGCCGTGGCGGCAATTCAAGAAACCTAGAAGAAGAAAAATTCCGGAAGCATTGATACTTAGTCGGTAGGAGCTACATGTATCGACATAGTCGTCTGATAACCGTCGACCACCGATTGTAGTGGTAGATGCTCCTGCGTTGCTAGGTTTGTAACACTAATCCTTTCTCAAGAGTCTTAGTTCTAACTGAATCAGATCCCCAAGACTCTTCCTAAGTGCCTTCATCGATGTCGAAGTCGATGCCTAGGGCGCGTAGTATTGGAGGTCAAGCAATTATCAATGCAATTTCCACTGGCAGATGCTTAGTTTCTGATCGTGGATTTTAGTTTGCTCAGTCTCACTTCCAGGGTATTTTGACGGTCGCTAACCCCACTCTTTGGGAGCATATTTCACACGTAAAATAACAAAAAGGCCAGGAGTCTACGTTCAGACAAATCTCCCAATAAATAATATTTTCTCGTGACTCCATCACAGGCGCCATATTAAACAAAATCTCCTAGTGGAGACGGAATTTATCGCACCTTCAAATCGATACTGTCACTGAATTTCTACCACCTATCTTCGGATTTAGCTTTAAATTTAGCTACATTCCAATAGTTTGGAGAAAAGCTAATATAGTGTTCATACCTAAACCTGGCTGGAGATTACACTCAGATCCACCGGCTTTCAGTTCAATAAGTATTCAGTCGGACCTCAGTATTCCTACAGGATTATCGATCTTCGCATTCGAAATACAGCCCTAATTGAAAATCGGCTAAACGACCAACGATTCGTATTTTAATCAAGTAAATCAAAATTGTTGTCTGCCACGCCTACTTTTTCATAACTTCACTAAATTATATGAAACTGAAAAATTTTATTAAGACCAAATATTTAGATATTCATATTGTCTACAAATCACCTTTATATCAATTTTACCCACGCCCAGTTTTTGGAGGCGTTTTAATCAAAATCCCGATTCTGAAGAAATTTTACATGTAACATCCTCAAACGTTCGAAGCTGTGGTCATAGTTCAGCACAAATTGCAATATAGCCACGCGCACTTTATAAGGGCTGCATAGGAAGGACAATAGAGTATCACACAATCCGTTTCAGAGGGATTGTAGCTTTTCTGTATGTTTAATTTTTTTTGCATTAAGAAAGCAACTGATACAGCGGCTAAGCCTGTCATACGTGACGTCTATAGTGACAGTTCAGTAACTGACCTTTCCTATTAGCTGCAACGACAGATGTGATTATAATCCTTCTTTTTTTAATTCATTGAATCTCTTGTTCTTTAAATTTTAAGTTTTCCAGATTGAATGGTTCTAGCATTCAGTTGAAATTTGAACTCGATCGTGTTTGAATATGTGAAACAATCTGCTGAAAACTTAAGCGATCAAATAAACAATTTTTTGATTAAACTTTTCTGACGTATATACATACATATGTACTGCAAGAAGATACGCATTTCGATTTTGCAAGATAGTTTTGTTTTTGTGGAGTGTGTATCTACTAAAGAGATTACGGTTTTTGGTCAGACAGACAGACTGTCTGTTAGTGTGAAGAGTGACATCTAAAGTATATAGATAGCCAAGAGTTGTGCTTTACATATGATACGATGTCATTGATCGTTGTTGAAAAAAACAGCGGCTATTGGTGTATGACGATCAGATTATGGGTGATGTTGGCAATGATATGTAGTATCTCAGGAGACGATAGCAGTAAGTAAACCGATTTAGCATTTATATGTTTGGTAGTCTGATTGATTTCGGAAATAAGGAAAACCCAGACTCAGATACGGGGAGTGATAATAGAAATGATTCGGCGGACCGCTTTTAATCAAAGATGATAAGAGGAATGATGTTGTTGCAAACCATTTGTCCATAAATAAAATAAAATAGAATAATACTGAGGTTTTAAATAGTCATACTTATTGGCATACTATTACTACTTCTACTGTATGTAATTTATACAAAAAGTAGCTTTAGACACGTCATCTGAAATTAGATTGATTTCCATTCATAAATCTGTCACCTTGAATGGTTGGTACCCTGTTTTTTGATAAGGTTGTAAACTTTAGTAGGTACGTGTTGCCTCTTTATTCCATGTGAAGATTTTTGATGTAATAACCTCTTACATGAAAATATTGGAAAGTTTTAAAAAGTGGGCATGGTTGTTTCTAATTTTGGTGCACTATACCTTTGCATATGTCTTATACTCCTAATATGTTGCTAATTTTTAAAATTAGCTTTATACGTAGCCGTTTTCGAGAAATTCGGTTTTTCTACTAGAAACGCATTTTTCTGTTAGTTCTCCGGTTCGAAATCATTCTCTCTCGACCGTGCTGCAACTCCACAAAAATTGTTATTACTGAAAGTATCCTTCGGACCATGTGCACTTTCAAACTATATAAGTTTCTAGGACCAGATGTTATCATTCCGGCAGAATCTTCACCAATCGAAGGACATGTTGCCTTAAAGCCTTCATGTCTGGTTTATTGAAACTGGTCTGACTCCACAAACTGTAGACCGATGTGGAAGTTGTTTTCATGTCCAAGGCGAGCAAATTTTGGCATGTGGAACCAAAGGACCAATTTATTAGCCTAACCCACCTAAGAAAGAGCATTAGCCCATCTATGCTGTCTGCGCCCCAACAAACGTTTTACAAAGGCAATTCAGTCGAGACAGCCTTGCATACATCAGTGCGTATCATTAAAAAATCACTGAGCATCAAGGAATTTACCATAGTCGCGGTCCTGGAGATTGAGGGCGCCTTTAACAATATCAGATCTACGGCAATTATAGACGGACTTGCAGCCTGAAAGTTGATTCTTCGCTTGAATCAAATGCCTTGAATCCCACTTCTTCACCTCAAAGGCTTCTTTAAATTGTCGTTTGTTTCTGTCGCTGTTTTAAAGGACAGTTTCAAAAATGAAGGATAAAAACCGTTTTTTATTAAAGAAATATAATTATAAGACAAAAGGCAAAAAGAAAGGACTTTCCTTTGAAAGAAGGGACGCATAGTCACCGTACCTATAGATATAGATGCAAATAAAAAGTTAATGTAACGAACTTTGGTAGCAGATTCAAGCGATCGTGCCATAGGAAGTAACTGACAGATTTCTTTCATTTAGGTATTTATGTTTGGAACATAATTTCCTTTACTCGACGAACTGTATCAATGCCAAACGTGGAACATATTTTAAGCCTTTATACATATTTCAGTTCAAAATAAGCGTTGCATCGCAGTACAATTGATGATTCATATAGATAACATCGTTAGTGTATGTCAAAATTCTTAAGAAAGTTAACTATAAGTGCTAAGTCAGCTATTACTCAGACGAGTATGGGCGCTTTTGGCCCGTTTACTGTTCAGACTTCTAATGATTAAATATCTGAAAGGCATGATAACTAATACTAGAAGGCAAAGTATGGCACTGAACCGAGTGCCAGCGCCGAGCAATTAATTGCTACAAAGAGTGTCAAAATACAATACAAATGAAACCTACGTAGGAAGTGACTCGTATCTATCTCTATATGTACGGAAATTTTGAATTTATTTGAATGATGTTTATTTTTAAGTGAATCCTTGATTGAGACAAAACGTCACGCTGCAGCTGGATAGTTTTAACTTCGGGCTACGAGTAGTAAGAAACTTTGTCTACCTTTGGTCTGTTATTATTTTTGCAGACAATATCTCAAAGAAAATCAAACGACGAATAATTTTTGTCCAAGTTATGAAAACAATAGGGCCCTACTCCGATGAACTAAAACAAACTTTTTATGGCACTGTAGCATGGACTGTGTATGTATGTCGCAAACAACTGAAGATATCCTTGTCTGTTTCAAGACAACCTGCATGTGTACATATATAAATCACATAGAATTATTTATAAAAAAAAATGCCTATAATATACATATGTGCATATTCAGCGAATCTTCTTCATTGCATTCAGCAATGCACTTGAAAAAATTAAATAGAACCTCAACGAACTTATTTAGTGACACTGACTGGTAAAAAAGTGTCATTGGTTGCGACCCAAGTTTACTTTGGAAATGGACATAGGTCTTGGCATTTCATAACAATTTTTATGACATTACATCCTTTTAATTTTAGGCTGATTTTGAGACGCAATAACTCAAAACTTAATGAATAAATTTTTGTTCCAGTTACACTGCAAGAAGGTGACGCGTGTACAACCCTATCTAACGAGGAAGGAATCTGTACCATAATTTGGAATTGTGAAATATATATGAAGGGACTACGCAGTAAAACCATTAAATATAGCTCGATATTTCGTTGTGGTTTTGTTGGTAGCGATGAAGTGGTATGTTGTCCAATAGGACTCAAACAAACAATACTACGGGAACTACTGATGACACCGGGCCTAAGGATGGCAACGATGCCGACCCCGACAATCCTTGAAACAGAGTAAGTATACAGATTGGGATTTTCTCATTTTAAGAACTGATGGTGCACGAGTTAGTGTAGCAGGAGTAACGGCCAGTAACGTGTGTGACAGCCTTAGTGATAGAATACTGTACTGTAGTGTTTTCTTATCTTTTTAAGATACTCTCTAGAAATTCGTCCAGAGTTTAGTCGTTATTATGAAATTCAATGAAATATTGGCAGATACTGATAGTATCAGCACTGTTGAAGGCTTCGAGAGCACAGTACTCTTGCGCTTTCTACATGTTTAAAGGAGGAGGAACTGTGGCGACATGAAGTATCACTTTGCTCCGAATAGGTAGTTTGATTCCAAGGACGCTGATTTTGGGATATGGGATACATACACGTTTATGTTGGCATGCCATGTTATTCCAGAGTTAACGGTGACATTAAGAAGATACATGGTTTGCTTGAATTTGATTATTTGATTATCCATTCGAAGCTTAGGGCAAAGACTGTGACAGTCTTTGAATTGCACTCAACTAGGTTTGATCTTTCTCCCAGTGAAAAATTGTCTGCCAATCTGCATTTATTGTGATGACTTGATGTATGAGTTCTAGAAGTTATGAAATTATGTGGTTCTATCAAGGACCTAATAGGGTGCAGATCTTGTGGTTTATTAATTTTAACTATAGTAACTAATAACCCTTGATGTGACAGATCTATTTGCCTGCTCGTGTACGAATTGGTAGTTGTTTGAGGGTATTCTACATATCAGGGCAGTATTTCAAATGCAGAGGTCGATCTATCTCAAGATTATCCTTCGGACCGCGAAGATAAAGCTTTTGAACCTAAAAGCTATAGGGTCTGAAGGAGATCTGCAACCAGCGTTAGGGATGAACACTACATTAACTTTTCTTTAAGCTGTCGGGGTGTAGCTAATTTCAAAGCTGGGTCTAAAGTTTAGCACTAGGGATATAATGAGTATCGTTTCCACCTTGGATGAAGTCAGAAAAAAACTTCTGTCACCACCAAGTGCTTTGTACGTCTTCTGTGTAGAAATGGCCCATCTGATTGAGTCAGGCAAAAAGCTTCTCTTTGAAATACGCTTAGTGTGCCTGTTAGATGTGTGTTTAACAAATTCATGAATAGGAGGAGTGAGAGTGTCAAAAGAATGAGTTTCATCGACCAGTCTTAACCCTTAGAGAAGTATAAAGTTAATATATGTTATTATCAGCTTTGAGGATCTTTTCGTTTCCAATTGAGGTGTTGACGGGAAAGTGTTCCATCAGAATAGGGTCGCGAGGAGTGTAAGCCGTTTTCTTCATTTTTGTATCGAGTTTTGCCTTTTCGCAGACCTTCTCTGATGTTGTCAGTATAGTTCCTCTCAGCACCGGCTATGTCGAATGCTCTTACACAATTTAATGCTTATTGCATTCATATAGTCAAAATATTAATTATAACTATTATCCTAGAGACTCAACTACAGCACCAGTTACCACTGGTCCGAACGAGAGACCTTCACAAGCAGGTACATTACTCTAACTTCATTCATTTGGAATGTGCTTAACGAATTTTGATTTTATTTTTAGCTTGTCGCGAATGGAAAACACTTGATCGTGCTGGTTTGACATTTCACATTTTGGATGGAGTTCCTGTACCACTAGGTTTATACGCACATATGGGTGCTTTACTTCAACCCGTACAAGCGGGTGGTAAAGAGTCCTTACGAATTCTATGTGGATCGTCATTGATTAACGAACGGTATGTCCTGACAGCGGCACATTGTGTATCTGATCCAATGTTACTGCCAACAATTGTTCGATTCGGAGTAGTTTCGTGGAATTCAGATGAGATTACCCCTTTGGATGTTGGTATTGAGGTAAGACACAATTTAACTATGAAGGTATTTCTAAATGTGTCTTGTATTGTATTCTCAGATATTTTTTCGGTTTGCTCTTAATCTTCTTAATCCTGGCATTCATTTGCATTTGTAAAGGATCGTGATCTAATTTTTTCAAGTGCCCTCTCAATTTGCGTGTCCCTGGTTGTGCATATATGTTTGGTGAACGACATGGTTTTGAAAGTTTCTATAAAATGAAACATTTTTAAGTATTTCTACATGGGATACCTACATAATACACAAGTGCAAAATCCCCAAATCCCAAAATCTCCACCTTTTGAAAAATAACCGAATTGACTATCCCCAAGTACAAAATCCTCAAGCGCAAAATTCCCATGTTATCCCCACTATCTTTAAGGAGCAGCGAAGCGAGCTGTGAAGTAATTTTGGACGTTCTATGAAGGATTTATTATAGACGATTTATGTTTAAGGATTTGGATTCTAATTTAGGACTCTTGCAACTGGGGATTACGCAGCCAACCCGCAACAAAGTCAACGATTTGTGATTGGGGATTTTGGATTTGGGGATTCTGGGATTGGGGATATTGACTTCGGGATTTTAACTTTGGAGATTTCGTACCCAACCCTTTCCATATCCACAAATGTGTTTTTTAGATTTAAGCCACCTTCACAGTATAAGTATCTAATTTTGGGTCCTTCTATTTGTTTTACTATCGACATTTTAACGCTTTTTACCCGATCTGGCAGTAAGTTTCCGAGTTTGAAAATTAAAGAAGTTCGATGATAGATTGAAGGCATTGTGCGATAGTCATGTTTCCAAAGACTGTATATATTTATGTATGTGTATAAAGTATGATCAGAGGAAAAGATATCATAAAGTATTTCGTTTGCTTGTATCTACATGCATATATATTCTTCTATTTTGATACTTGTCTAGCACTTCTACCGCAGTATGAATTTGTTTATGAAGCTAACCTGAAAAAGATATTTTTCTAAGTTTCTACCAATTTATTTCCAGGACACATACCTGCATCCAGATTATCGCTCTCGAATAAAATATCATGACATTGCTGTCATTAAGTTGCTCACACACGTAAGTTTTACGACAAACGTCCGACCAGTCTGTTTATACTCCGACATGGAAGACATAGATTCATCTCAGCACCTTACAGTCATCGGTTGGGGCGTAACAAATATTAGAAGTAAGTTGAGATATGTATATTATTCAAATATATATTTAACTAAAAGAACTTGTGTGCTCTTCTTATAGATAAAGCTCTGTCTGACGTCTTATTAATGGCAAACCTTACCACTATTCCTTTAAGTAGTTGCAATCAAAGTCACAGGGACTATTTTGTTGCAAGCAGCTATAGAAATGGTATAGACGATGGACAATACTGCGCGATGGATGTTGAACCGGGGAATAAAAGAGATTCCTGCCAAGTAGACTCTGGTGGACCACTGCAGCTTAGTGAAGATGGAGTGCCAAATGTTGTTGGTATCGTTTCATTTGGAGTGTCATGTGGTTCGGTAGTGCCTTCAGTTTATACCAGGGTAGCATTTTATTTGGATTGGATCGAGAGTGTTGTTTGGCCGTCAGAATCAGATACATATGTATAATTTTAAATAATCATACAGAAATACATATGTATGCATTAAAACTAATTTATTCAAAAGTACAATACCTATTGTTTACAAATTCTTTTTAGCAATGGCATAACCTGAGTTTCTGGCAGAGACTCTGCACGAATCGGGAGCGGGATAAGTAGGTAAGTAAGAGCTGTAAGTCTTAATGGCGGTTCTGCTATATCATTAAATAAAAGTGGAACTCAAAGGGTCTTCTACCATTAAAATCTTTCATTTTTAATTTCTCTGTATTTTTGAGCTATTAAGCAATGACAGCTTTATGTTTGAAAGCCTAATAGTCTTGAACTTCTGATGAAGTATAAGAGGCTCTTAATCTATCCTCTATCGCTGTAATAGAAGGATTCTAAGTGATGTTTCCTTTTCTGTGAGAGAGGCAGTAACAAAGAAGGTCAGCAGCTTCTACAAAAGTTGTTCGCAGCATGCTTTCCTCTTAGACAGTGAACTGTGATGACACTTATTATACATAGTGCCGATATGCAATCTAATTCTTAGAGCATTTTAAATTACGATTTGGCCAAAAGTTTTGTTTTTTGTCGCAGGCATATTGGTATACTTGCCGATCTAAGATTTCTACTCTCGCTAGCATCTAGCTTGAATTTTAATATACAAGTAGCGATTTGTATAAATAAAATGCCTTTATCAGGCAGGATGGCTATAGTTGTTGCTGGCGAGTTCATCGGCCTAACAATTCCCTGGTATATCTCTATGTCCCGGCACCGAACAGAGGTCGATACTGAACTATGTAGCCATCTCCGCGAGATGCAATCGGCAGTCTAGAGCCACTAAAAAATTTATTGAGGTCGATTCCAAGGATTTGATACCTATTTGGATGTCTAACGAATATCAGATTTTTCTTAAGCCAAGATAGGACTTCTTTAATTGCCAAAATTGCTGCCTGGAATACGTTACAATGAATTGGTGGACAGAAGGAGAGCTTTTAAGATTAAAATTGTCGAAGAAAATACCACCACCAACTCCATCCTTGGTTTTAACACTTTGGCCTCTAATCTTTCCATAGTGATCTGGAAGGGATGGTGATCAAAATTTAGACGTCGGGTGCTGTAGTTTGCGTTTTCGGAAGAGACTTTGATTTTTTTCAGAGTGGAAGCGTTGTTCTTTTCTGAAGGTAGCATCAAGGCGAACGGCTGCACTGACAAATCTTCTAGTAGATGTCCCATCCAGCTTGGAGTTGATAATACCACCATTAAGTATATTTTGGAGATTAATTAATTCGCAAAGTGAGCAGTCGACGTTTAAGTCTGATAGTGCATAAGTTACGTTACGTCTTGGCCTGTCCTTTATACCCTGTGGCAGCAAACGCCCTAAAGCTTCATCTCCTGAAGCCATCAGCCTAGTTGAATATATGAAGATCTTTGAACATATTTCACCGCTCATCTCTCTGGCAGTACGCAGCTTGGAACTCATATCGAAAAGACTTAATCCTTCCGAATCGCAGCTATTAGGCTAATCCTCAAATCCCTCAGTTCGACTAGTACACTGACGGTAAAAAAAATGTCAAAACCTTGGCTATTGATGCGTGATCATCAGGTCATTGTTACTGCTGGTAATGATACGAGTATACATATGCAATCTCGGGAGATGATAGCAGTAAGTAAACCGATTAAACATTAATGTATCTGATAGTCTGAGAGTAGGGAAAAAACCCATTTGACGTCATTGTTTATTGCAAAAATACACGCAAGATAATATATTTGTTTTTAATCGCGTAATTTAGGTCAATTAAATCTTTTATTGAAATACATCGAGAAAACGCAATTTCATAATTCGCAATTATTATTGTGTTATTGGTATTGTGGACTTGTGCTTAGTCCGCTAGTATGCGACTTTCGGTTTAAATCTAGTCTTCGTATGTCATACCGGGCTCTGTCATGTGCGACCTCCTTTCCCCGTGACTCCTGGGTCAGTATTTTTAGCTACATAATAAGACTGGGTTAAGTTAATGGGTTAGTACCCGTCACACTTAGATTAATAAAGATCCATTCTGTTGCCCTAAGATTTATGACTCCCATACTAAAGGTATAGAACTTATGAAAACCTATAGATTTTCAAGCCATTCGAAGGCGTTCTTGAGTCATTATTTACAGACTTGCCAGAAAGTTTTTCTTTTAGATGCCATTATAGGTAAGATGACAGCCATACCCGAAGTTTTATACTTTGAGAACGAGTAGATCGGATTCTAAATCCAGCATCATCAAAATAGAGCAATGCGTTGAGTAGAGCTCTTCGCTTCATCTGCGGTTGGAGGGGTATCCCAGAAAAACTCATAGTTATTATCAAGACTACATACGAGGGTTGTGAGTGTCACGTCTTACGTAAAGCTAAGCTGTCGGAGTAGCTTGGGTTCTTACTGTCACTTCTGTTATTCATGGTGGTCATCAAAGATGTACTCCGTGCAGCATCAATGGAAAGTAACCAAGGAGTTCAGTTGACTACGGCAACGTTAAACACTTGCAATAGGGTGACGATATTTTTCAGATAAGGGACTTTCATCTGATGGCCCAAAATCTGGAAGCTAAGGCAAACAAAGTGTGTCTTAAAATAAACACACCCAAACGCCTTGAGAACTACTAACAGCTCAACTCACCATTGCCAGACAGGAAGTGAAGAAAGTAGATAACTTTCTATACATACATAACTAGGAAGTGCGGTTTCGTCAAAGCGGTGGCATCGAACTGGATCTGTGCAGCAGAATCAGAAAAGCAAAACCTGCATAGCAAAACCTGCTATATGGGGCCAATACGTGGAAGGTGGAAACCAATAACTCACGAAACATTCCTAGTTAGGTGCATAAGAATCATTTTGAGAATTTCTTGGTCCAATCATATCTTCAACGAACAACTTTAGCAGAGAATGGACCAAAAACCAGGTTCACCCCGAATTGTAGCGCCATCTACGTAAGTAAGTAAGGACCAACAACCTATAGATACTTTTATGCGAGGCAGAAAGTGACAGTGGATTGGACATACCCGAACCCGAACTAAGACGAAATCCAATTGAAACGAGTTATAGTACAAGATGGTACGCAGGTATCGTTGATGCCTTATGCCCATCGAGGGGCTAAAGGATTTAAGTAAGGCGGCTTGTTCCTTAGGAAACACTCTTCTAAGCATAGTCAATTCCTTAGTATACCCTACTTATCTACCCCTGTTTTATAATAAAGTCCGGTAGGTTTACCTAGTGCTGGGGTAGCTCGGTAGTGGGTGTAGATCCGTGGTATCACAATGGTCCTCCTCTGTTTTAGGTGTATATTCATCCGCAACTCAAACCTTAACCATTACCACCAAGACAGAATCCAGTCGAGAACGGCTTTCTTCTTCAAAGATCGGCATAGTGTAAGCATTCGACGCGAGCAATTGGGCTGAAAATAGATTCTCACCTGACAAACAAGTCGTGTATCTTATTTTAGAAGTTTAAGTCTAGAGCTGAAAACTGTCTTTTATTTCATAGATAATTAAAAATACTTACGTATGCATCATATGTAGTGACATGCATTTAATTTATTTTATTTAGAGGCTATTTCTGTAGTGGGTTATCGCGTTTAATACATTAGCTCTACATTGAGTTATAAAGGCCGCTCGAATAAGCTTTTATGGAATATCTGAAAGAAGCTTTTTAATTAAACCGATTGACCGGGTGTTCAGTTGGACATAGAGCGCGATCGTGGTCGAATCTAATACGAATGTTTTCACCCAGTGACACTTAAAGTAAATATTTACATATGTACATAGATTATATCAGATTGGGATTTACAAAAGTGATTCACGTTTTGGAAGTTTTGTTTTGGTTTCAGTAGTACGGAGCGGTTTGCGGTTGTGAAGAGAACGGTTGAAACAAGTGATAGTGGTGATTTTGCGAATATTAAGGATGCAGTTGATCTTTGGGAAAACCAATTTCGGATCCTGGTGGATGATAGTGAGGCTATTAATACTGCTGGCAACGATAAGTGCGTCCACGTCTAATGAACTCGACGTTTTATATCCAAGAAGTCCAAGTAGTAAGTGAAAAATTGAATGAAGGCTCTATTTAGTAGATATACTTCATGAGTGAAAATCTCTTTTAAGGTAAAACAGAAAATCCTTGTGTGTTGTACAAATAGATATAAAAGACTCGATAACATTTGACCGGTAATCATAAGTGGTGAAGCTATATATCTGCCTGAATACATCTGAGCAGTCAGATGTGGAAAAAATAATGAATAATTCTTGAATAACCTATTCACCTTCATAGAATGGCACAAGCTGGCAAATACGTTTCTACTTGAAAGTGATAACATAAAATGCGACTGGAAAAATGTCGCACTGTATGTGGAGTGTTATCCGTAAACTCGTGCTAATAGGCAACTTTATCAAAAAACTCCAGCAACACTAATAAGCAAATAAAGGCAACGGATTGTTTTCTCATTTCACGTTACTGACACATAGTTTGTAGCCATTCCTGATATCAGTAAATCTCTACTCTAAGCATTAGATATCATAACTAACCTCATGAGAACTCCAATTTATTTACAAGCTTTCATTTCATCTTCAAGAGTGATACGTATATTTTCTTGCACCAAAAATAGAAGAGTGTAAAATTTTACCATAAAAACCCGGCAATATCAAGTTTATACTCGTCTCATCTCAACTATTCAAATGAATCCCCAGTTTAGTGGAATTCTTGCATGTACAAAAATTCCTAACCGATTACCAATTTTTCCCCCATTGCGGTGTCGGTACACTCACCAATGTGTACTGTCGTTTCTTTTGATGAGGAAACGTCTACCTTTATGAGAAGGTAATAGAATATTGTGATGTAACGAAAATCGGTAGGAACTATGAGCCTTCGTACAATCTGAACTTATTGATGGAAAACCTTCATTTTGGTATTAATGAATGGACGACATCCCCCCTATCTGAATAGGTATGTCGGAGTGGATTGAGGACTTTCAGCTCTTTGGGGGTGCGCCCAGATAGCTGGAGTACAATTTCGAATACTTATTCAGCTTCAAACAGTCCCTGTAATTACACATCTTATCCGATTGAGATGAAATAAATGGCATTCGTTTGCTTAAACGCTTATTTTTGAGGCAAATAGTGATCTTTAGTGTTTAGAACCTCGATGGTGAGAGCTTTCTTTACCATATGTTCAACGTCCCTCCGGATTACATGGCCATAATATCTGAGCCTCTTCCCCGTACGCTTCTCGGATATGTCAGCTACTTTCAGGGTGCCTCTGATATGTTGGTCTCGGATTTTATCCGTTTTAGTCACTCCCGACGCCAAATGCAACATCTACATTTCCGCTACATGAAGTTTTGTTCGTCTACTTTATTTGAAGCCTAGCATTCTGTCCCAGTGCAGGCCTCACAGAGGACTTATAAATTTTGACCTTAAGCTTTGGTAGGAATTTTTGTTACATAGAACCTCAATTACGGATCGCCATTTCACCCATCCTGATGCGATGTGGTTTTGCACATCCTCATCAATTTTCCGGTTAGACGAAATCGCGGAGCCAAGGTATTTAAAGATGCTAGTTGTTGGTATCGGGGTTTCTTTGATCGTTATGGTGCTTATAGGACCTGTCGCAGACGCTTATACTCTGTGTTACTTGTGCTTATACGAAGTCCCTTATCTTTCAGCTTTCCACAGCTTTCCTACGCAGCTGTCTATTTTCGATTGCAGAGATTCCAACGATTCGGCTACCAGCACTATATTATCTGCGTACATGTTTGTCCATGGTTTCTTCGTCTTGCACATCTGCTATCAAATAGTCAAGCGTTGCTATAAATAGCAGTGGACTTAAGGCTGATTCTTGGTGCACTCCGACTTTTATCTGAACCGCAGATACTTTTGTCTTCTGTGGTCATGTCCGAAGATTTATCCATGATGAGTTCAATATACGTCTCTGGAACTTTATGATGCCTAAGAGCTTGCCAAATGATGTTCCTTGGTGGTCTAGCAAAAGCTGTTTCAAGGTCTAAGGAAGCAACGTGCAGGTTCTTTTTACGTTTTTTTACTTTCTCAAAAGGATTCTCAACTTTTGTATAGCATCCGTTGTCGATTACTCCTAAACAAATCCATATTGGTTTCTTGATATGTCTATTATGCTGCGCAGTCTACTTGCAATGACTCGCTCCCATATCTTCATTGTGTGTGACATCAACTTTATACCTCTAAAGTTATCGCATTGTTGGACGTGGCCTTTATTTTTATATAGAGGTATAAGGTAACTATTTCTCTAGTAGTTTACGCCCTTCTATCAGGGCTTTGAGCTTTGAGCGTTGGCAGTGGATCTGGTGAGTGCTCGATCTCTTCATTAATTAGGTGGTGGTAATACTTCTTTCATCTTGTGTTTGCCTCATTGTTTGTTGTGAGGAATTTCCGTTCGCGTCAAGAATGAAACTGTTGGTGGATATTAGCATATTCCTTATTTTTGCAATTTTAAAATTTCCAAATTATCATAGAACGTGGCATACGCTTTGTTTTTTGCTTCTGCGATGGCCTTTTTGAGAGGTATGCACTTATTTTTATACGCAGCATGAAGCTCTCTTGTTTTAGAGTTTTTCCAAGCCTTAAAGGCCACTTTCTTTTCTTTTAGCGCTTCCGGTACCGCTGTAATCCGCCACCAGAACTCTTTGTTTCCATAGAATCGGCTCTATATTACTCCAAGCTGCCGTTGTGTTATTTTGAACTGCGCAGAGCCTAGTACTTATGAGTGACATGTGTCCATTTTTGTCCAATAGTCCGTTCATTTCTCTGGAAATCTTCCAGTCCTGGGATCTTGTTCGTGGTTACGGTTGCAGTAATAACAATCTGAAATTATATAGATACATATACCTCTCATTTTCTCTGTTAGGATTCACGAGTACATATGTTTAATAGGATCAACTCCTGCTTAAAAGATTTAAGGTGAATTTTTAATCACTCATATGTCTCGAATTTTCTGGAAAAACGAAATCTCCTTGAGTATGCTCAGATAAGTTATAGAATTACGCACTTTATGGTTCAGAATCTGAGGTAGTCTTAGAGCACTACCGGCATGCTGGCCACGCATTTATTATTTCACTATTGGGTATCAGCCATGCAATCTAGATGATAGAGGTGGTTCAATTGTTTCTTAGTTTTGAAATGCTGAGGTTTTGGCCACCATACAGACCATAGAAAGGGGAATATAGGTACCTCATAATGAAGCTGTACGAACAGAAAGTTTTACTGAAAAGACTTTGGCACTATTTGCCATGTTGGAAACCTTGTTCAGATGCGAGTTCCAGTCCAGCGTTTTGTCGAGGATTATTCTATATAAGCTACTTCACTCTTCTGATCTCATATACAAGTGTATGTTCATAGATCTCTGACAACTCTGGCTAGGTCTCTGACTACTCTTATATCTGGGCTTTCCTTCACCTTCTTGACAATAAGTGTTATAATCGCGCAGTATTTTTTTAATCCACCTTTTTATCTTTTGCTGAGATTGCCTTGCAGCTCCAATATACCACCAGGTTCTTAGTGTTTTATAAAAGTCATATTGATTATTATTAGAGTGCAGGTGCTGTGTACGCTACAAAATGGTATTTGGTATTTGAATGGTATCGTAATTCGTGTATAATTGCAAGAACTAAATTATCAATTAAAATGAGTATATTCACACAAAGTTAACAACACATGCGTTTTATTAAATAAAGAAGAAGAAAACAGAAACATTGGATAACCTTATAGTTCAAATGATGATTATAAACAAAATGAAAAAAAAAAAAAAAAAAAACTATTTTTATAGTTTGGGAAATCCCACAATTTGTTCAGCGGATGTTAACTTTCAGACCTCAGACAGCCATATTCTTTTTCTTTCTTGGGATCGACCGGCATGATGCTACAGATGGCAAGGTGATTGGCTTTGCTACACGTACTGGTAGCTGTTATCGTTACCATTACCTACATAATCTGTGTTTTCCCAGAACATATTTTAACTCGTTGTTGTCATAGGAAAATCCTGGATCTCGTGAAAAACGAGATTAGAGAGTTGAATATGCCCATGGATGGAATAAAGAGAGTGCGTGTTACTGAAAGGTATCACAAAACTCTCATTGGAGATGAAACACTTCCGGAAAAGAAGATTGATGATATAATCATCTTAACGGATGGGTCCATGATGGATGGCAGAGCGGTGGCAGGTATCTTCTCAGAAGAACTGGAACTAGCCTGTCATAATAGTCTGGGGAAATATACCTCAGTCTATCAAGCCGAGATGATTGCTCTGTTGCATGCGTTGGATCACCTGAAAGAGGGTCAGGTCGAGGGTAGAAACGTTACCATAGCACTGGACAACCAATCAGTGATTAGACGCATGGACCACATAGATATGAATACATCACTGGCATTGGAATGTGCTCATAAGCTCAATAAGTGCTCATCTCGAAACGAGATGACGCTGCTCTGGGTAAGAGCGAACGTAGGGACTGAGGGGAACGAAAAGGCGGACTCTCTGGCAAAGCAAGTGTCAACCTCGGAGCTCTCTGGTCCGGAACCATTCGGTGTAATTGGCAGAGGGATGGTAAAACACCTGATTAGCAACTCGGCCGCGGCGGAACACCAGAGAAGGTGGTCAACCGTGGAAGGTTGCAGGCAGGCGAAAATGGCTATTAAAATGCCGATTGGCATCACTCACAAAGAGGTTCTAAGCTTAGGGCGAAGAACACTGAAATGGGTGGTAGCGTTATCAATATCCGGCATTAGCTAGCAGAAAAACGGAGGTCCTAGGGAGCCAGAGGGTGAACCAGATTTCTGTTAAACAGATGCTAACGTTGACACGAGGAATCAAAGCCAGAGAGGAACTGTGGAAAAATCCAGAGAGACTCTCCGGCTAAGATGGATCGTGGAAGAGATATAAGAGATACTGTGGTCTGGTTCGTAATCTATGAATCTTGAATTTCAAGACCGCCATTACTGTGATGTGATTATATCATTGCTTAGCGTTGTGTTTGTTATGGCACCTAGCTGGTTGTAAAGGGTTTTCTTAAATCCGTTGAGGCATAGCAATGTATGATGGTAATGAGTAGTATTTTGGTCCGGAATCTGGCCATATGGGTGTGTGGATTGTTATTTTTTGCAGCAATCCTACATATTTTCGACTTGAGAACTATTTAGCTTCACTTAATCTCAATATGTCCAACCTATGTATGTCGTAAGAATTCTTACTCAAGTTGTAAAAATCTGCGTTGTTGCGTTGTTCACGTGATCCGATATTATATTCTTTTTCGGGTCAGTGCCTTACATACCTTCATACTTTAGATTTTTGTTGAGTTCACAGTGCCCTATTAGAAAGCCATTAGCTAATATATGCCTAGGTTGATACCTATATGTTTTGAGTGCTTTTTGGTTATAATTCAGCAGGAGTTTCTTGGCTTACGTTTTCCATCTTCAGCCTCCTAAATCAATCTTTTAGGGTATAGGCTTACATTCCAAAGAATAGCTCAAGTGCCATAAATTGCACTGCTACCTTCTGTTTTACTATTACCCTAATGATGTTGCCGTCGTAAATGGTACTATTGCTGTTTTGGTCATGTTGTTAGTCCAGCCATGTGGCATTATTTGAGAGTTACCTTAAAGCGTTCCACTTCCACTACTAGAAGTTCAAAGTTGTTCAGCTTGTCAATCCATAAAACATCAAAAAAAATATTCCTCCTCTTGTTGATAGTTTTTAGGGACATTTGTACTCAATAGCTCATATTTTCATTTAGATATTGAGATGTGTCTACTTTTTCGTAGGTAAGGTCAGAATAATGTCTCTTTCGTGCAGCTGAAGTGGATCGTATAATTCTGCATGCATGCTGACAGTTGGGAAAATGGGTTATGAATAGCAACTCCTATTTTTTTTTAACAACATGAATATAATTTTATCTCTTGAAAAAATTGGTGCAATGCCCTCTACTCCTGGTGACATGAAAGCCTTCCGAGGTCTTAGTAAATGGGTCTTCCACCCATTATCGATACTGTGCAAGCTTTGCCATGACGAAATGTAGGTTAAGAGCTCTTTGTTCCTCCTTTCTGATAAAGGCAACTGCTATCTGGTTTCAAGAGACGATGGAAGTCCTTACCTTTACATTTCTTTTTACTTACCAAGTATTAGTTTCCTGAAAAATTTTAAACTGGAGGTTATAATTAAACTTGAGATTGCACTGCACCAATTCTGCTTGATTATCGATCTGTTAGTGCGTTCGACTGCAACCTAAACAACTGGACATATTTGCTTCAAACTTTATATATGGGATTTGTAGAATCACACCTCGAGGCAGAATCGGAATTTGCATCCTAATCTCAAAATGGAGGGTACCTACTATAGGTTAGGTTAGGTTCGATTGACACGCTGCAGCAAGTGCTGCCACACATTGGCCAGAATAGGCCAATTGTGATACCACATGCTTAACTATCGCTAAAAATTGTGATATTCCTTGCGGATATCACATTGTACCTTAGCCAAGACAATGCCCCCTTCATCGCTATTATTTCCGCCTGGAACACTCTATAGTGATTGGGAAGGCGAAAGGAGATCTTGCAATTTAGATCTTGGGAAAAAGCACATCCCTCCACACCTGATTCCATCTTGGATCTGTCTCTAAAGAGGCAACCTCCCAGAACCTCTCAGTCAGTCCTGAAGAGTATATAGACAGGCTTCGAAATTTGTGTTGAACAGGAGTTGGGGAAGGGTGCAATCAGTGTCTGTTGGGGTGAATTCCAATTTATTTAGACCAGTAGCCAGCATGTAAAGTGGTTCACAAAAGAATTGCTTTCGTGCAAATAGCCGAATTT
Organism: Xylota sylvarum; assembly: GCA_905220385.1. Classification (NCBI taxonomy): domain Eukaryota; kingdom Metazoa; phylum Arthropoda; class Insecta; order Diptera; family Syrphidae; genus Xylota; species Xylota sylvarum. The sequence continues at coordinate 128,174,077 of LR999957.1, forward strand.
GCTGCCACTTGCTTGCAATAGATATCGAGCGGAAGCATGGGGAAAAGTGTGATGCACTAATGCAGACGCCTGTCGTTCTTTGCACAAGACTGAGGAAGTTGTGGATGGCTTTATCCAGTGCAATCCATCAGACGATCACACTATACTTAAGTGTGGGCATTATATCGGATACTTAGAGCCAATATGTACATAATTCGAAGCTGAAGTACAGAGCCGTGGTGGCTTTCCTAACTCGCTCCAGGTTGTTGGGTTTTCAGTTTAATTTACTGTCTAGGATTAGGCCTTAGTATTTGGCCGTATTTGGGAGCACCAGGGGAATGCTGTTAATTTAGGAGAAAGGTACTTACTTTAGTCAAAGCCGATTTTAATACAAATTTTTTGTCGAAAACGACTATATTTTGGTTAGCTATGCTATTAGATGCCAAATCATATGTATAGTAGGTCCAGCCCACAAACTTTTTTTTAAGCTGGGGGCAAATTTGCTTTTAAATTATCGAGGACCTTGATTCGAGATACAATCTCTAGTTCAAAATCCTCTAAATATTTGTTGTTATATTAAAAAAGACTTGATGGAAGTCCATGAACTATGTCCAGGGAGGAAACCTGAGAACCTCTTATGGATACCAATTTTTCTGATAACAAAACAGGAAGATCTTCTTCATTTATGCAGCTTTCACAAACGTCGTTCGCAAAAAAGCTCAGCCTTAGCATTCTTGCTGGAGGTTGAGGGTCAAAGTAGTCTTCATTCCAAAACCCGCTAAGACTTTTCACACGTCCCCCAAAGACTTCTGTCTAATCACTCTATCGTCCTTTCTATAAAAGACTTTGGAAAAACTGGTGGACGTCCATATAAGAACGAATTAGGATAGTAAACTCTAATTGGTATCCCAACACGCGTATCGTAAGAAAAAATTAGTAGGAACTGCCCTGCACTCGTTGGTATAAATCATTGAGAAATCTTTTGAGAACAATTATTTTTTTATGCTGTCCTTCGTTGATACTGAGTAGCTTTCCGTTTACAACACATAGGTCAAAACCTATCTCGTGATAAAATAATTTAAACAAAATTTACTAGCTAAACAATTTTATTGAATAAAATTTTCTCTTTCAGTGTCACTCCTAAAAGGTGATGCATGTCGAACCCTATCTGATGAGCCCGGTATATGTATATTCATTAGAGACTGTAGGGTATATGTGCAAGCTTTAAAGAGTAAAACTATGAAATACAATTCGATATTTCGTTGTGGTTTTATTCGTACCGATGAAGTTATATGCTGTCCCATAAACACCGCATCAACGGGTAATGAGATAAATCCTGTAACGAGGTAAGTAGATTTAGTTTTTACGGATTTTGTCATATTAAGTCTCATTTCATATGAAGGACAAATTCAGTTTCATCTTCATCTTCAGGAAGTATGCAGTGCCAGACTGTTGCAAGCAAGACTGCATTCTCTCCATATGACCTCGTTCTACTCGTATAAATTAAATGAAGGGGCATCCAACAAGAGGTGTAATTTTAAATTTCGTGCCATTGTTGAGTGGTCAGCAATTAATTATCATTGCGATGACTTTTGATAAGTGAAAACGAGTGGGTTAATATGGATTGATACACACTGCCATAACGTGTTAAATTCACTACAAACATGCCACAAAACTGATGAAAAAATGATAGACAATGGCTTTCATTTTACATTGAAAGGATTGGTCGACTAGAAACTTTTGAACCAACCCATTTCATGCTATGTTTTTATTCTTACTGAATGTTACTAATGTTTTAAACCTCATTAACTACACTGTCTAGCACTACATTTATTTAAAAAAAAAAAAAAAAACTACCTAGCTAAAATTTCAATCGTTTAGGTTTCCACCAACACAACCATGGGCGAGGGAAACAACAATTCATCCGCAAACAAAAATTACTCAAACTAATAGGTGAGCATAGCATATAGTATTGTTTTTGAACTAATTTTTGACTTAATGGTAATATCCACACTAGGGGAGTAGCAATAGATACAACCACAACCACACGACCGCATCTAATAAATATTTCTGAGTTAGTAAAATTATAACAATACTTTTGATATAAATTTCTATTCGTAATGTACATATATTCTTCTATTCTTAGCTGGAGATTGCTAACAGATAATAGCATCATTAATAAACCTGATATAATTATATATGAAGTATCGTCAACAAGGTTGGTATTGTGTGTAGTTCTGTCTTTCCTAGACATGTGGCCACTTTGGCCATAAAAAAATTAAATAGATTTGAGTTTAAACATATGTAGTATCTAAGAATCTTCTTCTAATCTTCTTTCAATCTTCTAACCATTATTGCAAATAAAAAGTATCATGTGTATCTCGTTTAATCTTTTTTCAAGAACACTTACTTACTTTTGAAAGATGGTGCCCTTCTATCGATTTTGTAAGTTTTGTTAATTTAATGACAGCCTGAGGCTATTTCTACTCTTCATAAAGCTAAAGGATAAAGAGATAGTTAGTATCGATTTATAATTCGTGCACTTTTTCCAGGATCTTTCGAACTATGAAAATTTAGTTCATGTCTTGGTTACGACCCATATGTTATACTCTAAATCTTTCTGAATCTTGATGAGCTTTCCAACCCTTCTTTATAGTATATAATCCAGTCTTAAATTATTTTATCCTAAAAAAAAGAATTAATGAGAATTTCCGTCATTTAGGTCACCAACAATTCGTCCACAATTAAGTTCGGCACAGTTGTAAGTAGAACACAGGACATACAGTTTTAGAACTCTTTTTTCTAATCTTATTTAAAAATCTATAGATGGGAATTATTTAGACGCGCAACTTCAAACGTAACCACAACTGCAACCATAAGACCACGTACTAGGTTACCAACAACTCAACCAAAAATAAATTGGACTCAAAGGTAAGTAGGGCAATGGAACCAAAGTTCATGAATTCGATTCTAACTTAATTTAAAAATCCACAGTCAGGGACAATCAAGACGCACAACCACAAACATACCACTACATGGTACCTCAAGAAAAGTTCCCCCACAAACTAATCGGACTCCGAAGTAAGTAGGGGAAGGGACATTAAGGTTATGAATTCGATTTTAACTTAATTTAAAAATCCACAGTCAGGGACAATCAAGAGGTACAACCGCAAAAATTAACCTACGACCACAGGCTACATCAAGAACATTTCGTCCACAAATAAATTTGGCTTCGAAGTGAGTAGGGCAAGGGACCTTAAGGTTACGAATTCGATTCTAACTTCATTTGAAAATCCATCATCGGGGATAATCAAGAGGTATTTGATTTTGCCCCGAGATCTATCGAAGTATGGAAATTTACTTCATGCTTTGGTTGGAACCCTACCTAATATCCTTAGAGCATACAAGTGTTCCTTTTTTTTTTGCACCATTCCTTTATTAAAAATACTAACATAGACATTAAGATCACTACAAACCTGTTCTTGAACTGTGTACGTTGAAGTAGTTTGCATAATGTACTTAGCAAGAACATGCAGTTATTCCTAATTGCAACAAATGATTTCAACTGAAAAATACTTGCGTTGAGATAGATATGCACCTTTTGTACAAAGGAATTACAACGACTTCTTTGGAAGCATCCCCTAGCACACCAATCAGAAATCTCGTCCAGGGTCCTTGACACATTATCCTTAAAGCCAATTTGCTTAATCTTTTCAGTAAATCATCTATTGTGACAAGTGACCACAAAAATTAATAGCGGGCTCTACAGTAGAGGAAGTCTTTTATCGTCAGATATACCCGGGTAGGAAAAAAATACAAATATTTGGCTCAACAAGCCCGCAGATGGCCTACATTCTTTATAATATAGACTTCGTACAAAAGGATACCGTTTCCGCAGGGCTTATTTTTTTATAAGCTCTTTTGTGACAGTTCGCGAGTGTTGGCGCAAAATTTGGTGTTACATGAGTACCGAATTTCGAATTTCTTGTTTACTAGTTAGACGTGCTAAAATGGAGTACGACAAGGTTGCGTACTATCTCCTCTATTATATTTAGTCATTATCAAAAAAGAAAAAAGGAAGTAGGAGTCTGTCTAGTAATATTTTGAACCGATTTGGATAAGATTCTTGAGATGCAAAACAAGAACAAGTATAATATTTTTAAATTTCTGAAATTCACCCACTGACACGCCCATTTTTTAAAGACTTTTGGCAAAAGATATGCATACAGGCGTCGATGATTTTACTCTTAAAATCATCTAATCTAATAGGTGTATGTTGGTTCTAATGTCATTCTTTACATATCCCTACATTACGTACTTATATAATTTTTAATGTTTTTTTTAATTTTTAGTGTACCACAGATGGCACCACAATCAACGACAACTGCCACCAATATGAGGCCTTCGCATGCATGTGTGTAGTTAGCATGACATATTTTAATCCCAATTTTGTTATGGAATTTATCTTTGTCTTTACAGTTTGTCTTCGAACGAAAACACTTTTTCCTACCTCAGGAGATGCCGACATCTTAAGACGAACTGAAGTGCCGGTAGGTGTATTCGCACATATCGGTGACTTAATGGGGATGGCGAATGGTGAAGAAGAGTTTTTTTGCCAATCATCATTGATAGCAGAACGGTATGTCCTGACAGTGGCCGATTGTGTAGCTGATGAGGACAGTAGGCCAACGTTCGTACGTTTCGGAAAGACTGCCTGGCATCCTGAAAATGACACTGTAGTTGATTATCAAATTAAGGTAAGGTACAATTTTTAGTATTAAATTGCCAACATGTTTATAAGTTTTGTGAAAACTGTAATATTAACTTGCATTTGCATGTCTTCTGAATAAGCTCTATGACATGTTAAAGGCCGCTGTCAGAGTAGGCATAGTCTTTTAATGTCGTCGTTTCCTTTCCTGATCATAACTCATACTCATACTCATAAATTATCAAATTTTCTCTCTACATGGATGAACCTACAAATCGCTTCTTTACAACAGTGGTCTTCGGATACATCTGATCATCTATAGAAATGGGTATGCATTAGAATGCGATGGAGCAGGTACCATTGCGTTTCTGGATATTAGATGCCAGTATTGGTATCTTGGCTTTCTTGACTTTCCCTAAACGAATCCAAAGTTTACTACCGCTTGGAGCAGTGAGCTGCAGATTGCTGCTGTCTACTTTATACCTGGTTTTGCTTACGACCTTGCTAAAGGACTCAGCCGCTGTCTAAGAAGTTGAAGAAGTTGCTGGCTGCTCGCCACTAGAACCTAATTTTAGGGTAGCCTTGGCTTCACTTCTTATTTCTGGGTCACTTTCTTACCTTAAAGGCATTAAATCTGGTAGGGAAAGTACGATCCGGTGTTCTACTATACACCACATTTAAATACTAAATAAGGTGTTTCGCTCTTTTACCGAAGGAGAGCATCTCATCTATCTACATATGTACATACTATATGGTTCACCGGTGGGTTTTGCAGCGATTATCTACATACATCTTCCAATTTAAAGATAGATCCCTTTTTGTAGACATCTCTGGATTATTTGAGCGAAGTCTTCTGCTGGCGTTACATATTCCTCTGGTCTGACTTCTGGCATTTATGGCACTTAATAGCTGAGTTGTCGCTTTCGTAATTATTAATTAATATTGTTAGATACAACAGTAAACGTTGTTACGGAGCGACGGGTTAGAGGTTCAATCCCCTGAAAGCACATAAAATTTCCTTGTCCGGCCTCTCGCGAACATCTGACAAACATTCGAGAGTATAACTGTCATAAAAGAGCTTCTCAAATTAAAAATAGGTTTTCGGACCCGGCTTTAAACAGTAGGACCCTTTCATTCGTGTAAAGTATGTAACACGCACAACACGAATGGTTGTGAGAAGCTAGGCCCTGGGTCTCATGGACCTGTTGCGCCATATATTTGTATTTTTTTGTCAGATACAACAAAGTTTTTCAAAGTTTTTCTAGTGCCTACAAATACCATTTTTACAGTCGAGTCTATAATATTTTGCTATTTTATTTTTTCAGAATTTTACCATACACTCTGAGTTTAAGTCTGGATCGAGCTATGATGATATTGCAATTGTTGAATTGCGTAGACCTGTCCTATTTAATATTTACATCCGACCCGGATGCCTATACCCGCATGTGAACGACATCAATGCAAATGTACCACTAACAGTCATCGGTTTAACTCAAGGTAAGTTTGAGGTGCATATTTTAATTACTTGTTAAACTAATAAAATTTGTATCTATTTACACTTTAGAGGTAATGACATTATATACGAGTACGACTGTTAACGTAAATACATGCAATGATAGTTATAAGGCGTTTGGTGTGTCACGTAGCTATATATACGGTATTGCCAAAGGACATTACTGTGTCTTCAGTGAGACATTAAAAAACAAAAATTGCGAAGTAGATACTGGAGCTCCATTGCAGTTGATCATAGAAAATGAGATAGCTACTGTTGGTATCTTATCTTTTGGAAAATTATGTGGTAGTCCTTTACCCGCAGTGTATGATCGTATAGCATTCTATTTAGATTGGATTGAAAGACTAGTTTGGCCAAATGGTGCTTAATATGTGAATAGAGTAATTTTTTTTTTACATTATTATATTTTAATAAACTCATTAAGTTAAAGATTGGATTTGACTTTTAATTAAAGAAAAGGATATTCATTGTTTTCGGCAGTCCTCTAGTTCGAATAAAGCCTTAAGTATGACAGTTACTTCAACGGCGAATCTTAGTCTGTGTCTAATGAACACGTACCTCAGAAATGGGTAGTAGAAGTGGCCAAACGGTAACATTTAGCGAATATCACAACCGGCCAGGCATCTTTTCGCTTTCAAAACACTTAGATGGGGTAATATAATATGTGAACATAATTTAAATTCGGAATTGAATTGAACCATGCTAACAGACATCAAACAACTCAAAACCTGGCCTTGGATATGCTGTCAACTCTAAGAATAATATCTCGGCAGAAATTAAACGAAGTATAACTACCTCACTTAGATCCAATATCCATTATGGATATTGGGGAATCAGCACCACCTATTCTACCTTCCACTGAAGAAATCGCAGGACTTTGTTTAAACCGACATAACGCGTTGCAGAATACTACTAATTAGTATAAGAAAAAGTAGTGGTGATAGTATACAACCTTGGAGAACACCGATATGGATCTCAAATTCTTCTGACAACCTACCCCTGTGGAATACTTGACACTTCACACCTTCATAACTTGCTTACGAGCTATATACCATATTTATTAACTCCATTTTGACTTACGCATCCATTGGCTGGTGGATGAAAGTCAGGAGTTTAGCAAAGATGACTTTAACGACTATTATGCCTTGGTATTACAGGCGCCATGCATGTCTGCCGCTACTACATATTATTGAGTTGTCGATAGGTGGTATGCAGATAATATGAACCCAATAGCAGAATATCGAAACCCATTAAGAAAAATAGTAGCCTTTATCAGGCCGATACTAAACGCGATATTAAACGCTGATAAGCAGCAACTTGATCTCAAAGAAATGATCAAAGATCCTTTCCAACGTCTTTTAGAGGAATAATGTTGGATTTATGGGTCAAATCCTTCCTGGTTCTGATAAAAACAATCCTTACTTGATGTTTTATTGTGTCTAGTAGCAAGATTAGGAATACTTTTAGGCGAGGTGGCGTCTCTTTTTTATCGCCAACGTGTGAGAAGAACGATTTCCAAGACAGGTCTTCTAATGATTGTGGTGAGCTTTTGAAGTTTTACCTTCCAGTTTTCCTACCGCCACTATTAGGATCCGTGAAGAAACCCTAGTTAACGTCGGAATAAATACAGTTCATACTGCATTTATAGTTTTGTCTAAAACAATATTTATGGTCCTCTGAAAATCTTCATGCTTATCGTCTAGTACAGAATTTAGTTCTTTAATTCAAATGATCATCTCCAAATGGTTGACTGCTGCCTCCTTGTAGGACTAAGTGCTGCTGTCAGCTCTTCATTTAATGATAGATATGATCCCGGTGTATGTTGGTAGTGGGATGTGCATTTTAGGTTTACATTTAAAAATTAGATAAGAACTTAAACATAGATACATACGAGTAGTAGGGCACAGCCCCAAGCTATCCCCCATGTCATCTGAATAAATACTTTTAGACAGAAATGTACCAAGTACATCTTCCATCCGCCAAAGTTCTGTTAATTAAACTGAGAACCTTAACTGCGGTCACTGCCTTTTGAACGGGAATCTCTACAGACTCCACTTATTATGGGATCTCATCAATAGATTCTGTCTTGTGAATGAAGATACTTGCCTGTAGATCACACAGAATGTCACACATTTATGAACGTAGGAAAGCTAACTCTTTTCAGTGAACTAATCGTAACGACTTCTTTTGCTGCAATACATTCCGAGAAGTTATTGAACTGTTGAGCTGGCACAATAGGACTATTCGGGAGACCGCATTAGCAGGGTGGACTAATCACTGGTCAATTAAAATTAAAATGAATAATTATTAGATACGGTAGTTTCCAATATCTTCTCCGAATTTTTTGGAGAAGTTGAGCAAATCCTATGTGTTGTATCTACCCTGGATACCTTGCTTCTTTTATTGTGCATTTACCAACCGCGTTCTACTCTTGAATCGCTAGGTTAATACATCCTTCTCTAGAGGTGATGAGTAAGGATGCCTTTCCCCTGCTCATTTTCGCTGGTGTTTTTTAGGCTGTTTTTAAAGCCTCGGATTCAGGATGCTTACCCGATGTCGTTAGTTTCTCCATCTCCACCCTTTTAAGTTATAAAGCCTTTTTTTTTTGCTCCAGAACATCTTCTATGTTGATGCCTTCTTTCTATTGCATTTGAAGACATCGTCCTTGTCCTGCTCAAAAATATAAAAATATGTCTCAGTTCAGAGGTTTCTCAGGATTCTAGTGTCTGACATATGACATATCCCCTTCGGAATCAATCCTTCGCATTTCAGTGGTCTCTATCGACTCTTGAGTGTATACGCACCCGTGATTTATTCGTATCCTTTGTAGTCTGTTTAAGTAAAACACTAACTTCCCTCTACTATGCATGTCTATTTCATTTTCATTTTATTTTATTTCCTTTACTTGCCATAGATTTCAATTTTATAGCTAACCTTGTGGGCGTTAGTTGAAACAATTTTAAGGTTGACACTTTTTTGTCCAACACCTCCACTTTGAATGCTGAACTGAGTATCTCCCGCATCGAGGGCAGTGGTCGCAACAATCTGAGTAATCACAGCATTGTTTGGCTTGTCTTCCTGGGGGAATGGCAGCTCCATAATTATTTGTTTGGCAAAATCAATCATCTGGTGACCAGTACCAGTCCAAATTAGTTTATCACCTGAAAGTATTTTTTTTTTCAGAAATATCTGTTAGCATTAGAATTGGGAAAGTCTATCTTCTATCTTACCTGTTGCCCTTTTACCAGCATTGAATCTTTGAATTCCACCGCTGGTTCTTTCCAAGGGCGTGTCAGATTCAAGTGGACCGGCAAGGACCGAAAGGATCAAACAAGAAATTGCAACAATTCGCAGCATTTTGTTAAAGAATGTTTTCCAGTGAAACTATGCGCTCTGAAAGGCAAGCAGCTTCTTATATACACACAACCGTGGATGAGATTGGTGTGAAGGACTTCAAGTGGTATCAAGTGGTTGTTTTCTTTCTTGTCTTATCGGTTGTGATTGGTAACACATGTGTGTTTACTACTAGACAGGGGGTAAGTGTGTATAACCACCCTTTGCTGTTTTACGAATGTTTGCAAATCATTTCGTGCTCCAGACGGTAGATAAAATACATTCTAAGAGATCATTCAAATCAAGATGTTTACACTAGACTTGAGTTTTAATTAAAATCTCATATCGTGTTAAATATAAAGGAATTCGAGAACGTTCACCACCGTTAATTAAAAGTTTGTGCCAACATGTTGCGAATCGTTATTGTGATTTTTTTGGGAATATTTTCCCTGGCACTGGCAGCTTCTCCTGATACAGAGTTTTTGAATATTAATTCTAGAGTTCCTGGTAAGTTTTGAAAGTCAAAACGTTGTTAGGGTGTTAATAGTTCGTGATTTTTTTTAGGTGATACGTTGATTTGGCAATCGTCATATGCACAACAAAATTTGGACTTTTTTGGTCAGACAACATACGTTATTAATTTCCCGCAGGATGGATCACGTTCTCCCTATGAAATCACTCACATTCATATAGATGCTAAGGAAAATACTGGCTTCATGGACCTGGACTTATATGGTGGACCTGGTAATGACTTTGCAAGATTAAAACTTATTTCGAAAAGTGTAAAGAGTGGTAATTATATAGTTTACATTTATGGCAAGAAAAAATAAGTTTTTGAGTCAAAAATAAAGTTGGAAATGTTAGACTTCTGATTCCTTTCTAAGATTTATTTGAGGTCCTGTCAAAACTGAAGTTAAAACTTTAAGTTTCATGGTCGGAAGAGTAGCTGGATATGGCCATTAACTGTGTTGGTAGTCAGCCAATCTTTGTAACAAGAAGGCAGGTTATATAAATTGAACTTTAAGTCGATTCAGCCTGAGGTGTATTTATCAGATAAAATAAATGTCGCATATCAAATCGAATGCGAAGCTATAACTTTTCAGGAGACGTGATACCAGTGGAAAACTAACTGAGGAGAACTAGACAAGTCCTTTAGAACTCCTCTTAAAATATGGCCTTATGTCACTTTGCGAAAAGGTCATAAACGCCTTTTTTGGAGGTACGTAAAGGCGTTTTGAAATATGGCCTTATGTCATATGGCGTTATGTCACGGCAGCACTGTGAACTGACTTGATCGGTTACCAAAACTTTCTGCAGATTGTCAGTTCCCTGGTGTAACCCAAAACTGCGGAAACTATAGAAGGATTTCAGAAAACTTTTAAATCGACCATTTAGGAGAAATTTAGATTGCGGCTGGACTCTTTTCCTATCTAAACAAAAAGGATATAACAAGTTAATTTGCTTGTCGAAAAGTGCTTCCTGTATGTCTTTGTGAAAGGATCGAGACGCTCGATGAAACCTACATGTTGGTTAGAGTTCTCAAAGGTGGCAAACCAATCAAATCAGAGTCACTTAGACAATCTGGTGGTACCTGAGATAAATGCGGAGACTCTCAGTCATGTACTTGAAACTTATTTTTCTGGTAATCAGAAGCTTGATCTTAGTTGGAAAACCCGGTATAGCTGGTGGGGCATCATTTGATAGTTTCAAATCACCTGGTACCGATAAAGTATACCCAGCCTTGTTGCAACAGGGTAAAAACCAATTGCTGCCAATACTGAAGAGAATATTTAGAATATATTAAGTTTGACACAAAACTTGGTAAAGATTTTCAGATTATTCGAGATTCATGTGCGCTGGGGTTGCTCTGAGGATTCAATCTTCTATCGCAGATATAGAATGCATACCAGCATGGAAGGTCCTGTGAGTCTGTGCTTTTCAATGTCTAGTTTCTAAAATAAAGTACGCACTTGAAAGGAACGTATACCCCATAGGGATTTTCATCGACATAAATGGCGCTTTCGAACATGCGATTTTTGATTAGTTGTGTGATTCTTCTAGAAAAGACAGGATGGATGAGACATTGGTATAGTGGATCAGAAAAGTGCTAATAAATACAAGTTTGGTTGTAAATTAGGACTGTAGCTGCTATGCATGTTCCGGTTAAATAGTGGTTGACTGCAAGGTGGCGTTCTGTTTCCAATACTATGGTGCAAGTTGTTTGACTTAGTGCTTACTACTTCCTTAACACCGTCTTTACACAAGCCAGCTTTTCAGAAGTCTTGTGTCGTATGCCTTGTCGATAGGTCGCTGCTTCCGGACTGATGGAATCAACCGTGGCGTCCACCAGTTTCAGTTAGGTCGAACTATTAGTGCTATTGTTAGTGCAACTTATCATAGGATTAACGAAGGGACCTGGTCTTTCAGGACGGGGGTTGTGCGTAGGGGTAAAACTTCCCGATTACGGAAAAAAAAGTTCCGAAACCATAACAAGTCTCACATATTTACCTGACTTCACTGTTGACGACCTTATCAATCGTAACACGGACAAGGAACTTCGGATATACACGTGGAATGTTCGAACGCTTGACAGACCGCGTGCAGCCGAAGAATTAGCAGAGGCCCTAGACTGCTATGGGATGGCCCGGGCAAATAAAGGATCAAAAACCGTGACATCTATTACGGTGATTGCTATAGAGAGGAGAAACAGCGCTTATTCGGATGCATAGCCTTCACTAGCTAATTGACTTCGCTGAGTGCTGAAACGTTACAATAGCAAGCATACGTTTTCCTCATCTCAATACCATCAAACGGTCTACCAAATTCACCACATTGCGATCGACGTAATCGCATGCCTCCAGTATTCTAAACGTCCAAACGTTAAGAGCAGCCAACATCGACTCGGAGAACTTCAGTGTTATTTTAGGACAGGAAAGTCCACAGTCGATCAAATTTTCACACTTCGACAGTTAATGGATTAAAGCCAAGAAGTCCAAATCGATACCCACCAGCTTTTCATCGATTTTAAGGCCGCATATGACATCTATAGAAACGAGTCATGTCTAATTTTGGCATTCCTGCCAAACTCGTTCGCTTGTGCGAGATGACGATCGAGAGCGCTTGCTGTTCCATCAAGGTCGGTAGTGATCTCACCGAGTCGTTTGTTGTCGAAAAAGGATTTAGACAAGGTGAAGCTTTGTCATGTGATTTTTTCAACATCATACTTAATAAAATTGTGCGAAACTCATAACTTTTAAAATTACCTTCTTGATTATACACGAAATGATACGTATATATCTAGTATGTACATACGACTAGTTTCGTAAAAAGTTTCAAAACCGATTTACAGAATGGTTCTAGAATAATCTAATCTCATAAATATTTCCTTGGTTGACATAAGGAGATAAGACCATGTGTCTTAAGTACTTTCATCTCAACGAGCTAATCGAACGTACACTTCAAAGCGAAGTGAAGAATGGCTAAGTACCTACATACTTCAATTTAATTGAACGATAAACGCATATCTTTTCGTATAAAAAGAAGGCTACATGATCCATTTTCGACGTTAGTTTGTTTTGAAAACTGAAGCATCATGATGCAGTCTGCAACCTTACTCTCATTGGCAGTGTTTGCCTTTGTGATTCTATTTTCGCAATCAGATGCGAAAATGTACAACGAGTTTACCAATATCAATAGTCGAGTTCCAGGTAAGAGCTTATGTTTAGTTTAAGCCGTGTTTCTCTATATGTTCAACTTCTACTTTAGGTGACGAGCTAATATGGCACTCGTCGAAAGCAATACAAAATCTTGACTTCTATGCCAAAGTCTCAGTGGATGTCCGATACCCGTCTGATCCAAAACAAGCATCTAAATACACACTCACTCATCTCCACCTTTCGGGACAAGACGATACTGGCTATTTGGATTCTAGGTTTGATCAGGGTGGTCCTGGAACTGATTCCATGAGATTTAAGATGATTTTCAATTCCATTAAAAACGGCAATTTTGAAATCTACCTATATGGCAAGAAGAAATAGATTGCTATGTTGTCCAAATAAACTGATTATGCTGATGAATAATTCGCGGTTTTTCTTTTTTTTATGTCACATGCGAAAAACGTGCCGTTTAGAACTGAATGGACTTCGCCCAGCAATAAATGAGAACAACAAGTTGTGATGCGTTATAGATTCATATTATGTTTTGAAATACTTTACTACACGTGCAGTCAAATGGGCCGCGCGCTTGGCCGCTGTTAGTCGAAGTTGCTAAGCAACTTTGATGTAGCACAACAGTCAAAAACAATCTCTTTGTGTCCATTGAATCCATTGACGCAAAAGTCTTAAATTTCATCCAAACACAGCAACAGACGACAACGAGAGATACTGGCCATAAAATCTTGCAAACTGTACCTGTTTGGCTGTGGCTGTATCTGAGTGGTAGGAGTTCGATTAAAACAACCTGTTTGCAAGTTAAAGTATCTACGTACACTTCGTTTGTTGGTTGCTGGTACTAAGAACAACGCGCTCCTAAATACGTATGGTATTTATACGTACGCTGTTCTCGGAATCGGAACGCGTGCACGCGAGCAACTTTCTTCTTGGATCTTGAATAATCAAACAACCTAGCACAACGACTGGCAGTAGCAGCCGCTCATGGTTTCTCATTTATTACGTATTCATGACTAGTGACCGTTGCGGATGGCGCTGCGTTGGTATGGTTTTCCCAGCTACTCCGGTGTCAATGAATCCTACCAAGTGATAGTTAGTGGCTGAGAGCGGATGGTGCTTAACATTCCTGACAATATGATCACTTACGTCGTAATAAATGACGAATTGAAGATTCTGAATTGATTGCGATAGCGATTCTGTGTCAAGGTCATGAAGTGGTGAACGTTCGTGGAATTTATTTTGGGAATCTATATGTTTGTTGGAAAATCTGAATAAGATCAGTGTGAGTCAAACAGATTTTGGAATGAAAATAGTTCTCCAAGAAGATCAAAAACGTTTGGGAAATTTTATGCTATGGGAAACTTTAGTGACTACAGTTTGGTATTAGTGTTAAGTTGAAAATTACGTTTGGGGAATGGTGGGATTAATGGTACTCCTAGTACTCACTCACCATTTAGTACTTCTTACTTCCTCTAATAGTCATTCGAAAGATATCTGCAATCATTAACCTTTTATTCGGATTAGATACAAAGAGTTGGAAGCCACAAAGATACTCGTATCTGCAATCTGCATTGTGGTTGTTGCGATGGAATTTATTGGAGCAATGTGCTTCATAATGTTGCAGTCGTTGACAATGAGAACAAATGGAGATCAGATCAGATTGCCTTTTAGTCAAGGTGCTTCGATTCATCATCCTCAGGTTATGTCAGCTAAGAACAGTACACTGACGTTTCCAAGAAATTTCTTTTTCCGGTTTATGTTGTGGTTTTCGCTGTGCTCAAATAGAGATACGAGTAGATACACAGTAAGTGTGAGGCGTCAGATAAATGCTTTGCCGGAAGTTTTTATCAAATCCCCAGAAATTTACTTTATCTTATTTAAGTTCTGATGTCATATGTACTAGGTTCAGTAAACCGCTTCGAGGAGTGAATTCGTGCATACAAAGAGGATGCGGTCAGTCAGTGTGTAAAGGTTTTCGTCATGATTTCGGCGTGACGTATTATTATATTTAGTCTTTCCGAAGGTTAAAACGTTTATGTAACGAAATTTGGTAAGTGATTGAAGCCTTCTTACGATAGGCAGTTACTGAAAGATTTTGTTCTTATGTGTAGGTATCAACGTGAAGGTAGTTTTACTGGTTGGGTGAGGTACTGGCGTAAATTGCGGATGCACAGTCAAGATGATGCTGTGATTGCACGCGTTGTCCAATCAACGATTTTCATTTGCATAATAAACAAACTGCAATATCCATTCAAAATCTTTGGTGTGGGTGTTGTGCAAACACATAGTAGTTTAAAATGTGGATAGCGTCAAATTAGAATGCTCATGTGATAATGTTAGTAGTCAGACTTTAAGCAGCATCCTTGCGTCTCGTTCTGAGGTTCGCAGAAGTTTTGAGAGACTTGTCTAGCTCTACTCTAAAGCATATCCAGTTAGATTTTCGCGGATTCCTCATCTCCTCCAAAGTAATGGTTTTGCATTTGATTTGTAAGGCAATGTACCTATGAACCGACAGAAACACATCCGGCAGAACTCTCCAGTTTGTAATCGAACAGTTAGATAACGTCAAGTCAACCACCTCCTTTCTTCTTGCCGTAACAATGGTTAGCTGAGAACCAACATTGTTAATAACCATGTCCTATTATAGTAGATGTGCGATGGTTTCCGCGGATATTGCATTTACTGCAGTCCCGCAGTCCCAGACATGTTTTCTGAGCATTAGCGTCCGCGAATATGAGTAGTCCCATTTTCCGAGAATCATGACACTCAACATTGTGTTGGCTCGGCTACACCCAGTGAATAAACAACAATATTTCATCCTAAATAATTTTCGAATCTCCGGATCGACATGACAAAGCATGATAAAGGCGACCGAACTTCCGGGTCAAATACCAAGGGTCGCAGGTTTTAAATATTATAAAATCGCTTAAGTTACAAGTGGTTGTAACCACAATTTCTCCAAAAAAAGTTTCTAGACGTAGAAACGTGAAATTTTGCATAGTAATTCTTTGAAAATGGAGGTCTTAGTGGGAAAAAGATGGTTAATATTGAATTTCCGTCATTAAAATATGATTGAACAACCAATACTGACTTATAGGATTGAAAAACAAACATTTAAATTTAATGTATATACATTATTTATATAATACCAATCAATTTTCTGAATAAAATATTTCTTTTATTGAAACTATGTTAATTCGTTCTTTAAAATTTGGTCACAATATGGTATATTCTTCGACGTTACTACTTTTTGATTCTCAGATTTTGAAGGACAAACATTGTAGAGTTCTAAGCAGTAGGTATAAGTGCAAATAAAAAAGTTGTAGCATATATACTATATATTTTACAAATACAAATAATTGACGCAACAGCTAGTCTGGCTTTCTTATTAGATATTACAAGCATGCTCTCAGATATTTGTCTGGTATTCACGAGGGCTTAAACAATAAACAAAATTATCTGGAATTTGAGCCTTGAAATCCCGCTTATTAGTTTGACGGACCACTATCGGCATTTTATTTGTCTATATTCGTTTTATACATATGTATGCACATATGTACTTAAATCTGCACACATCCCCTTTTAAAATAAAAAATTTCTTTCGTGCTTGTCCTTGGATGGCTTTCTTGTTGTGCTGTCGCTTTCATTAATAGCGTCGATTATGAAGAGCCTCTTTCGAAAATACTATTGGTGAATGTGAGTCTTCCTGATTCAACAATAGCTGGGGTTTTCGGCTACCTTTCAATATTTGCATTACGATTGCGGTTTTGATTCACAAGTAGAGTAGTCGGGTATTTTACGAACTACAGCTTATTTGTCTGCTTTTTCGTAATTTTCACTAAACTGTTAATGAAAATTATATTGGACATAGACGTTAGACATTAGATACTTTAGACATATGCGCACACTCTAAGTTTCTTGAATCTAAAAAGTGTGTAAACCAATGAATCATCTAATTCAGTCATCATAAATGTACATATGTGTACGAAGAAGAAACAAATAATAAAGCTATAAATCAAAACGTGCCTACATAAGTTTATTGTTTTGAAGTAACGGATGGACTGTAATCAATCACTATGACACTTCTTTTGGCTATTATTATAAGTTGGTTTTACCTGTTAACAACTCGTGATGTCAAAAATTAACATAAGAGCATTATTTGTGCAGACAAAGCGCGCCAAAAGGAAATCCAAATGACGACAGTCTCCATTCAACTCCAAAACCAGCACAAGTGTGGTCCATTCCAGTTTTTCTATGATGCGGCCTCTGACTGGTTATTGGCTTTTATTTCTTTTTGGTCGGGGTCGTAGTATTGTTTTATCTGTTTTAAGATGTCAGTTGATTGATGCATGAGATTAGGCATCAAGTGGTGGATAAACCGAATTGGTGGTAATTAAAAAATCGGGAAATGAAGAGGGGCCACTAGAAGTAGCATTCATCAATCAAAGAATGGATGCACTTACGAAAATGGTTAGTGATATCTATAGATAGAGTCTGGGTCTTACCAATTGCCAGCGGTTATTTTTCCATTGCAATGTGAATTTGGAAACTTATATCAAAGTTAAATTCACCAAACAAAATAGCAAAGACTTGATAGGTACTTATCCCTATCCTTTGGTCTATGAGGGAATATTCCACCTTTTAGTTGAAGACATACAAATAGGCGCATGGGGCCTAGAGTCTCGCTTCTCATAACGATTCGGACCATTTGTTTTTAAAAAATATTTTTATGAAAAACTAGGTATGAATGACCAAATGAAATGCCTCAAACGATGCAAGAAATCCTTCTCTCAGTACAGCGATTCCTTCCCGAATCGTACAACATGGTTAGAAAATGTTTTGCCAAGTTTTATTCCGGCCTATTATTAGTCTATAAAGGTTCAAAACCCATGACCATTGGCATATCTTTCTAATTTCCAATCTATACTCTCCTAAATTATGTAAAGATTATGATTCTTGCTTGATCTAATATACAGTGAGATACTTACTACTGCTGTATGGTACAGTAAAAGTTAGTCAAACATACTTTAATCAAACAAATGTACGTTTTTCAGTTTATTTTCCTGATGATACACAACAAAATCCCAATACATTTGGCAGTGGATTTCCCACCACTTTAAGAAATAATTTGTCATGTTGTATAGTTTGCAACTCTTTTGGTATTTTTCACATAACTTGCAAATAAAGTGATAAATGTTTGATACATGAAGACATGTTAATGTCGACTATCAAAGCAGAAGTATGTACCGCATTTAGGATGGTAATGGTGTCCTAATCCTTAATTCATGTTTTCTGTGCGCTTCCAGCTATTTTCCTAATTTTGACATGAACTCATCATCTGAAATACTATAAAATCCAAAACGTTAAGGCTACAAATGTTCTTGAAATTACATTTTCTCAAAAACGTCTAGACGTAGATACTTGCACAATAATTCCTTATTACCTGTATATGTAGGATAAGATGGGATTTTCAGAAATTCGAGGTCTAAGTGGGAGAAAGGGGATTAATATCATAATCACTAAAAGAGAAAGTTAGTATCCGTCTGGAATGGAATGTATATCCCTCTTCCTTTGCATTAGCCCTAATAATACATTTTCTATTTCTAGTAAAAATATGAAGTTTTGAAAGTAGGCGTGTAGGTATGTGGATTTCAAAAAACTTTGTGCTTATTTATGGTTCTCAACAGTTTATACATAAGTATGTATGTTGAATATTATCACTTAAAATGGAAGGCCGAACAAGTGACAACATACGAACGGAAAGGAATTAATGAATTGTTCTTTTAGAATAGGATGTAACTAACATACTTTGTCTATTCATTCCCTGTGGAACGTGACGTGAGGTGCAGGCTACAAAAGTTGATGTAACGAAATTTGGTAGGCATTTGAATCCTTCGTACTATAGGAGGTTATTGGTGCATTGCATTAATTAAGGTATCAGTATACGGGGCATATCCTTCACTATGCTATTAGGTAAAAGGAGTGGGTGATGTATCATACAAGGCCCCATCCAGAACCTGGCGAATAGATTGAGTAAATTTCGGCCCAGTCTTACTCAAGAAGATGGTGTGATGATTCGCGGTGTTCAATTTACAGACGTCAGATGCCGTGTTCAAATATATAGACGTCATTCGGTTACTACTTAATCCTATTTTCTTTAACATATGGTGGTATTTAATTAGAAGTGTTAGAAACATGTAAACAGCCGCACAGCGTAATACAACTGTGAATCACTCATTTTTTTAAGAATTAATTAAATGCGCATAATCTGATAGATAAAATGAAGATGAACAAGAAAAGTTCGCTATTATGGTTAAATGAATCAGAACGTACAGCAAAAGTCACGAACGTTGCACAGCTGGTTCTTCTACATGTATAACTAATGCTAGTAACACTTGGAACATCAAAATTAAGTGTGCAAGTGAAGCGAGTTCCTGAGGGACTTTGCACTTTGCATAAGTAGACGCTTTAATCTCTGCAAGAGTAGGGTAATTTCAACTGGTTTGACATATCCGACTGAAGAAAACTGACCAGAAATCATGTTGGCTGGAGTGATGATTTGGAGCCCTGTTTCACCCCAAGTTGTAGAAAAATGAAGAGAACCAAGTTCATATCTAGTTAGTTAAGTTTCTTGACTCAATCGGTAAAATTTGAGCAAATGCTTTTGTTTTACCACTACTAGTAACGTCCAGTCCTTGATCAAAAGTTATCAAAAATACGATTCGAAATAGCAGACACTCTCAACCGCACCTGAAAGTTTGAGAGACATTCGTGTTCGTCCTTCTGTTTGTGTAGCATGCTTCCAATTATTTTTCATCGCCACTTTTTAGAAGCAGAGGAAATATATTTTACAGATTCATGTCCAGAATGAAAAGACATTGATTACAGACTAGAACAGACTTTCATTTCACATAACTTTAACTTTAAGGGAGTTAAGGAGTAGACAGAAGTGTAACGGGGCAGTGATTCGATGAAAATTACTTATATTTCTGTAATTCGACAAACGAAATGTTGATCTTACCAGAACTTCTACAAAGCTTCGAGTATTGGATGATAAGTAAGAAAACAGAGAAAATATTAGACTCCTTCGAGAGAAAGATTTTTTTAGAAAAGATTTAACAATGAACTCTATGAGCTGTACCAAGATCTGAATAGAATTCAACAAGTAAAGACAATATCGTGGATAGCGAATCTGCTTTATTGAGAGATGCAATATTTAAGATTAAGCCACGCTATTCAAAGTGGAGATGGGTAGGTACGATCTGAACGAAGCAAATTAAATGAAGAAATCTTCTTCATAGACCTTTATGGATCTTCGGTCAACGATATGTTGATATTTAAAAGGCAATAATATAAAAAGATCTGTCTGGAAATTTTGAATCAATTCACTACGTCCAACTATCCACATTCCCCACATTCAATTCGAATCTTATTCATGTCGTATTCATTAAAAAAAGATACTTATTTCGATGTCGTTATTAATATAGTGGTAGAGTTGGAATTTTCCATCATTTTAGCAATGTTGTCTGTTGGTTTTTCAGATTTAAAATAACCACCATGTACCATGTATCTTTCATTAGTAATTCCTTGTTTTTGATCTTTTCCTCAATTCTGTCTGGTTCTATCAAAGGGATATGATCAATCTCGATCAATCAACTTAATTTATGTAGGGACAGCCTTTTTGCCACTGCTACAAACCACATCAAACTCAAAAGGAATTTAATCAATTTCATCATGAATCTTTAAAGTCATTGCCACTTCGCGGAAATGAATTTCAATTTACGAGTAATAAGTAAATCCTCTTGCAATAAACTGCCAACGAATTGTCTTACTTTTTTATTTTTTCCGGATCAAACGAATGACTCTTCTTTTGGTATTTCACCATCACCCGACATTTGAGGGATTCTTAGATGAATCAACCCAAAAAGAGAGAAAAAAAATTGAGGGCTTTCACAAAACATTTATTGTGATTATATCCCCCCATTTAACCGTTCATATGTGGTCTACACTACTCAACCCTGAAATATGACCACTAATTAAACAATCAAAGGCATGTCACCTGAAGTGCTTAGTTCCGGCCTTCGTATGTACATATGTACATATATACCCAACTAAAGATTTATCACACTCCAATTACTGTTCAACTACTTAAAGATACAAAAAAAAAAAACCCAACTATCTATTATCTGAAGGTAACATACTGAATCATAGTAGACTTTCTAGATACGAAGCATCACTTTGAATAACAATCCCATTCAAGTGTCTTCAAGAACATCGAACGCGTCTACATTTACCTCGTGTAGGTTTTATTAACTTTTGCAAAAAAAAAAAAAACACAAAAAAATAAATAAAACCAATGAAACAACAAACAAACAAGCAAACAAACATTCAACTGCTGTCTTTTTTTCTATTTGTAATAGAAAAGCCGGTCTTACAACTCCACCTCGAACACGAGTACCTACTGGAGGGGTCATTCTGTGTATGACTCTGTTTCACTGACTCAGACTAAATCATCTTCTTTACCCACTCACTCATAGGGGTCTGTCTGGTGAAAGACTTGAATCAGTAGAACCTGATCCGATTCCAATAAATTCCATAAAATCTCTTGTTCAGAATCTGTTGCAGAGTCTGAGAGAAGCTTTCAAATTGAACCGATTGACCAGCACCAGCGGTCAGTTGCTACTTAAACGCGATCGTGTGCGGACTTACTACCGAAGTTTGAGACAATTTTATGGAAACTTAACCTAATTAGCGTATAAAGAAATTTATTTTTAACAGTTTCAAGTGAAAAACAAAAAGTATCTTCAAAAAGATACACGCTTAGATATTGTAGATACATACCCATTTTGCTTCTAAACTCAGTTCAGTTCAATTAGAAGTAAAAAAAAAATAAAAAATATATCTCTGACTTTTATTTATTTGTTAAATTACGAGTATTTATCTGCGTTTGTGTCTATTGTTCTAAGAGAAACATTGCGACAATAAGTTGGGGCGGTTTGACCAGGTGAGAGGGATTACGACTACAATACAAACGATGCAGTTGACCTTCGGTAACAAACAAGTTCCTTCCTTATGGATGACGATAATATTGATACTACTGGCAATGTTGAGTGCATTCTCATATGCAGCACCGCAGTGGCAGGTGGACAGTGACGAGAGCGGTAAGTTTATCATTATTTTTATTAGCGAGAGGGTCTTTGGCCCTCTCATCTTGGTATGAAGATGCGTGTGGAATTCATTGAACTTTGTATGCAACACCATCAGTTCAGGCTTCCCCGGTATTGAATCGGTTGGCAAGCAAAACTGTTGAGACTGTGAGTGTGGTTTGTTTTCTTTATTTATTTGTTACACAAAAGCCGGTTAAACCACTCCAACCCTGTGTTAGCGACGGCCGGTGGAGTGATCATTCTGAGTATTAATCTGCGTCACTTGTTTACTATAGCGCATCATCTTTTTTTCCCATTCGCTCTTTTGGTAGAAAACTTAAACCAGCTGTACTTGATTTGATTTCAGAAATTTTGTATAATCTCTCGTCTAGAATCAATCGTTAAGATGGAGGGAAGCTTTCAAATAAAACCGATTGACAAGCCTCATCGGTCAGTTGCTTCTCAGACGCGATCGTGATCCAATCTACTGCGGAAGATTGTACCTTCTCGCATAGGTATATTAATTAACTGGGAGAAAATTAGTATTTGACAGTACTAATCAAGAGTGTCAAGTGAATTTCACAAACCAGATTCAAAAACATACACATTTAGATACTGTAGATATTTTTGTTGTCTTCTCTAATCCGTTCGGATAAATTAAATTATTTTATTTGGAGTTTTGTGTTTAGTTACGTTGTTTATCGGGTTAAATAAAAAAAGGGGTTGTTTGACCAGGTGAGAATTATCATTTGGAAATGATGTGGTTAACCTTCAGTGAAAAATTTGTCGGATCCAAAATGCTGATGCTATTGATAATTTTGAGTGCAGTCTCATACGCGGCGGTCAATGGCTGGCAAGTTGATTCAAATGGTAAGTAGCTTGAAGAGCTCTTAAGTAGAACTTCTAATTGAATCATTCCACTTAGCATTGAGTTAAGGAATTCACGGTATTTATTGAATGAATATGTGGGAAAGTGCGCGGGAAAGTACCTTTGTGCGTGCGGACGTCTTAAACCTAATTAGTGTTATTAAACAATTTGTAACGGTCTACTGGATGCGTATTGTAATTGAACCTATTTAAACAGCAACTGATTTACGTATATTGGAATCAAATAATTAGCATACGATAATGGGGTTTTAGAAGATGTACGAGTGTGTGTCATCGAAAGTAAATTTTTCGAAAGAGTGTTTTCCTATTTGTTTTCGCAATGATTTATGTTATTACTTCTTATTAGTACTTTCTTATTATTTTAAAAGAACACGCGATCATTGCATGTTCATACGGTGTAATAAGGGAATATGTATAAATCACTAGTATATATGATCGAGAGATGGAAGATTTTAGCACATGCTATCAACAGATTAATTGTATCTAGACAAATTTCTTTTGAATGAAAAGTAATGTCTACGAGTATAGTTACTAACTACTCATCCCTCGACGTCCTTTAACTGTATTAATTCTTAGAAGTAATAATTATTTTCAATTAATTGGTTCATTTAATTGGTATCATTGATACATTTTTAGTTTATATTTAAAATTCCATGACAAAAATTAAAAGACTGTATGTATTAAAGCGGCGACTTTAGTAGATAGTATGTACATATGCAGGTGTAGATACTAGGAATTATCAGGCATGTGTTTGTTTACTGTCCCATCTAATCGGGATATTCAAATAATTTATGCATGAGATTCTTAGAAAATGTTTAACATGTTACTGCTTAGAATTAAGCCGGTTTCTTAAGTGACCTTTCAAGTTAGCGAATGTTGCTCCCGTTTCAGTATCTACTTAGAAATTTCCGAAAAAAAAAACTTAATAGGGGATAAAGCAAAATTTTCTTTGTCAGTCTGCCTTCTGGCGTGTAATCATTTTATGTGTTTGTGTTTTGAATTTTTGGTTTTAGATACTACTCGTCAAAAAGTATATCCAGTAGCTATGTATATTGGAAGTGCAATTTTTGCTGGAATCCAGCTGAGCTGTATCGCGATGAGGTATTTTATATTTAAATTTGTCATGAAGCGATTGTGTTACAGATTATACGGAGGACCATTTTTATATTGAAACGAGGAAATTATTTGGCCATTTCATGCTGAATACCAAGCTAAGGCGATTTTCCTTCAAGTTCGCTCAAGTTGACTTGCTTTTTCTTGTATCTAATGTATTTACTTCTTTATAATAAGTACTGTTTCATGCAGCGTTACAATATGATTAAGCCTAAAAGTAGGCAATAGCTTAAAAGTGGACTATGGGGTCAATGTAAATATCTGTCCACCGTCACGTTGGTCGTCTAGTAATTTTCAAACCCAATTACTGACTTGTTGCACAGTGTGAATAGGAACTTTTCGCCCTTGGTTGTTGGGTTAATTTAATCCTCTCTGGCTGCAATTTCATATGTATGTAGTCGTTCGATGTAACTTTGAATGTTCGTATATAAATTATCGTAGCTACAAAGCCTAGCATTCTCTGTGGATGTATCTGTAGATGAAACTTTTTGTGAAACCCTAAATAAAATTCCAGAGATTAATAGTATCTGCCACAGGATGGACATGAGAACGATACTCTCTTCATTTTTAAATATAGATAGCAAGTGCAGTACAAAATTTATAAACAGTTAATTAGTGCTTAACAAGGGAAACTTTAATAACCACTTTCGTATACCTACATATGTACCGAAAAGATTTTGCTTGTTTGATGCGATTAAAACAGTTTTCCTGTCATATTTATATTGAAATTAAAACAATTCGCAGATGTTCTGTTTATCATGGTTTGGAAATTTGAATATATTAATGCACTTTTCTGTAGCCTGTCACGGCATACATGGTGGTTTGATTGGGCTAGATACACAGTTGTGCATGGGCTACTATTAAAACGAACACGTAACAATCTCTTTTTGTCTGCTCTTTAGACAAGTGAATAATTTACATAATTTCATGTTCTTGCCTATTCATGGGTACACAAATGATTCTTTGGCACCTGCTACCCTCATTTACATACATACGTATGTAGGTACCAAGGTACTTTGACACATTTTAGTCCTTCATAGCAAAAAAGGATGTGTTTGTTCTGCTGGGAAGTTTGAACCAGATATGCAAAGGTAGCATTCCTTGTAATATTACGATTAATACGAAATATGTAAGGGAGAACAGGTCTTAAATGAGTAAGCAAGACTGGTTTATGTATGTCCTGAACCATCCATGTTCTCTCACATCAGGGTTATGTAAAAGTTGTATCTATCTATGTCCTAATGTTGGGTGTGATTTTAACAGTCTTTTTGGCCTTGTCGAAGAATCCTATCCCATCACAGATTTGTCTTTTGGTGCAACTTCTGCCAATCTGAGCTTTCTCAGCCAGTATTTTAAAAGGTACCACTTGTATTCTTCTTTTATACATTTAAACCTCAATGTCTTCTGCTCAGATTTGAGATTATTGAAACAGTATTCTTATTTCAAAAAAAAAAACTTTTCTGATTTCTTTTCCAGTTTTATTTTTGCTTCTTTGACAGTCGGATTAAGTCGAACTTTTTGTGTTCTGTTGCACAGTACGGAACGTAGCCTGAAACCTTGGAGAATGTTACCAATGATCTTGTATTTCTTTATTTTATCTATCGTTTCGTATAGATACATTCAGTTTCTGAAGTAGTCCTCTAATATCGTAATATCGTAGGAATATATTCTGGCACTAATATCCGGCGGCGGATCTTAACTCTAACCCATTTATCTTATGAATTTTCTGGATTTCTTTCAATATAACACCTACCATAATGGTTTAGATATCATGTTGTTCAGCTGTACAGCTATTTTGTTTATATTTCCTAAAATATTCGCTGTAGTCCCACACATTTCATGTTTACTGCTTTAAGCAGAGGTGATTCTGTCTCAAGTGCCCCGTTTCGAGCACGTTTGAGTAGGACCTTGCAAGACAAATCTTGAAATGCATGTTAAATGTCATTAAAGCTAAACTTGTTTTCGAGGGCATTTTGTCACACTCTATCAAATATATGGAAATATCAAGGCCGACTATTCTGCATACAACGTGCGATGATATGGCTTGGTTGCATTTGTCGAAGATACAAAAAAAAAGTCGCCGGAAAAAAGAGTGACGGCGACTAAAATAAAATTTCCTTAAATATGTCCCACTGGTATCTTGAAAAAGTATCTATTGAAGTAAAACTGCTAGCAAATATTGCAACTAGATAGAGAGCTCTCACTTTGAAGTCTATAGACTCTTTTAACAGACTTTAGCCCGTAAATCGTGCCGTGTTTTTGTACATCGCCACCAATGACGTTCTATTGTTCGTTATTTAGAAAATAGCATAAGAACGCAACAATCCGTTCGATTTCATTTAAATAAATGACATCTATTAAATTTGTTTTCACCAAAAACTACATAAATTATAACAAAAAGTAGGATACATTGCAAATCAGTAAACAAAACGTCACACTGACGTCATTTCTTAACGTTTCATCTCTAGATTAACAAAAAAAATTTGGCGCACACGCTTAGCCACGGGCAAAAGTTGATACCAATCTTCAGTAAAAGTTGCTAACATTAATTTTATTTTTATGTTTGGCATCTATGTATCAACTTTTGTAATTAAAAACAACACTAGTGTTTTGCCAAAAATTTAAGTCTACAAACAAATTAGCTTACGTCAGAGCTGAAGTTGATTAGATGATTGTATTGTTATTTTGTCTGCTAATTTGGCGATTAGTGTTTGTTTGTAAACAAATTTGTACCTTGATCTTAATATAAGAAAGAAATAAACAATATATGTATATATAATCCAGTTTAATATTAAAAAAAAATAATAAACCGGATTAAAACTTTAGACATCGATACTATGTAGTTGAGCACGTGGAAAGTCTTTAAATTTATTTTCTTTGCATTTTTTGTGTCATGTGTCAGATAGTTTCTTTTCTTATCGGTGGAGGAAATTATATATTTTTTTTTGTTTGTATGAATATTGTTTTAGTCGTCAATCACTAGTACTAAATTGATTAATAAAGCCATAATTTTTACCACACACGCGGTGTACTAAAGAGTATTTAAAACGAGCACTAGTGCACTGAAAGACTTTCCGATAGAATAGTATCTATTTTTGTTTATTTTGATGATAGATGATACTGTACTATAGAATAGAATTTTTTTTTTTTTTTAAGTCTATAAAGCTATGCTTCTATCCTTGTTCTCTCATATCCCCATATCATCATCGCCATTGTAAGTGAGACTCTTTTCTTTTATGGACTTCGAGGGTAAGTTCAAATAGGCTGAAGCTTTGTAGTTTGGTTTAGTTTGGTGCTAAAAGACCATATTTCTAATGGTTTTCTTGTTAAGAATTTTCTTAAGATGTCTGATTAATTTTTGGAGTCAGGTAAGATTTGAACTCGTTTCATCTGCCTCAAAACATCACTTACATACGAAAATCTGAGCTGCTTATACGAAGTAAAGACACATATTAAAGTTCTCAGGCCACATCTGTTAAGTTCGATTTGAACAGATACATATTTAGCTTTGCCCTAAACAACACTTTTTAAAGGGGTTTTCCAATCGGGACGCCCCATTTTTCCAATTGGGTTTCTCCGCTACGCTATTTTCGTGTTTCAAGTCTATACTTACTATCAAATCATGGAGAAATGCATGCTTCAATATCGTTTGCAAAATGTTATCAAAACAAAGTTTGCAATCGTTTCGGATTCTCAACGATGAAGTCCACTTTTATTTCAACAGCTTCATTAAAAAGAAAAATTGTGGCATTAGGTCAAGTCACGGACGTACATACTTCTTCAATGATGCTAGGAACACAGTCACAGTCAATGGAGATAGCTGCCGGAAAATGTTGACTGACTATTTTTCTGATAAATTGAAAGAGGCTAACTTGTGGTTTCATAAAGATGGCGCCTCATATCATACAGCTGGTTAAACAATCGAGCTACTAATGTCGACGTTTGGTGATTGGGTTTTCTCCAGAAATGGCCAGTTTATTGGCCGCCTCGTTCATGTACCTTGATGCCTTTTAACAATAAATAAAAAAAATAGCCAATAAAATGCCCGATTTATGCGTAAAAGACATGAAGTCAAAATTGAGTTTAGAGCATTCACTAGCGCAGGCGTTTGAATGATGTTGTGTTATAATAATTAGTTGGGTGGTTGTTTCCGCTTACCAGGGACACACATAGACCAAAAGGGAAGTTCATTGTGAAGGTCCATTCTCATCGATGGTACTTTAAGGAGAGATGATTTTTAATGATAATGATGTTATCATCAATAGTATTAGCAAATTCGACGGGATCAAATCAGAAATAAACCCAAACAAGAGCCACTAGGACACATTTCTATCGACTTGGCTCTAGACACCAGCTACCTTGAAGTTATCCTTGGCAAAACGCTTACCTCCCAGTCGCACCTCAATATTGTTACCAAAAAGGCGACTAGGTCATTATTTATGTGTCAACGCCTTTACACCAAGATATGGTGACTGAAACCCAGGACAATTTATTGGTCATACATGACAATTATCGGAACAGTTGTCGCCTACGCGTCATTAGTATTACAAGATAACTAGTTTTCAATTGGTTTAAGGGGGCCTCAAATGTTGGGTCTTAATTAACAGATCATCTGAAAGTACTAAACCATATTCACTTCGACCCCATTTGATTCCAGATACTATGCTTAAGAGATTTTGATTCTCTAGAAGTTTTGAAGTTTAAGGTTACGAATTAAGATTGTCTGCGACTATGTCAATCTCGTCAAATGTCTTGCATCTGTGAACAGAGTTACTGTAGCTTATATTTTACGTCATGAAGGTTTCGAGACTGCCTGACAAAACTCGTTGTTATTGAGCAATGTTGTGGATACCATCTAACAAAATGTGATCCATTCGTTGATACTGAGCCCTGTTGTGGATACCATCTAACAAAACGAGATCCACTCGTTGATACTGAGCCCTTTTGTGGGGTGCCATCTAAAGATCAAAAGACACGCTGAGTACTGTGTCTACCTACAGGCCTTAAGCCAACGAAGCAGATAATCAACTTCAACCAATGTAAAGTCAAAAATAATCTTATAGAACTTCCTAAGGCAACACTATTCCCTTAGATACCATCTGCATAAAATAAAATTGTCAGATACTGATATACCTGAGCCGGTTCTGTGGAGAGCAACACGATATGTGTGAACATATTCTTTGTGAATTTCCAAAAGATTCAGTCAGTCCTGTAGAGACCTGAAATATAGCCGGAAGATATATTTATGTTTATCAATTTAACCCTAAACTCTTTTTCTTTTGAAAGGATTTGCTCTTGAAAGGCAGAAGTTTGTCTACCCAATGCTGCAGATTGTTCTTGTCAGGTTCTATTAAACGTTTCGCACAAATGTTGCCGAATTTTCCGTCCCGTTTACCCAATGTACTACAGGATATTAGACCTTACACAGTTGACTTTGACTTTTAGTGACGTGGACCGCGAAATAATAGTTGTGTATATAAGATATGATTAGACAATAAAAGTCTACCAAAAAGATGCACAAGTACTTAACTCTACTAGATAAGGTTGGGTGAGTGCTCAAAACCCAGACTATATCGCAATTAAAAATGCCAAAGCTGCTATAGTGAGTTCCTTCTATAGATTCATTACGCTTGCGCAGATCTCAGTGACATGAATTTTTCTCATCGTGTTGCATAATAATGGAACTTATCACAATCGGTGTGACATCAATCCAGTATGACTGACTAGGAGATTGTCGGTGAACACAAATAAAAGAACAGACATCAACATTTCTTTCGAAGAAACATAAGTGATTAGATGTCGGATTAGATGTCGATCCTTCTACTTTGTATTTATCCTAAACACCCTCACTCCACTCGTTTGTTATGCTACTTCTATATTCTTGCGCCGATGATGGGATTTTCCCGGTTATCGAGGTAGCCCTTCATCAGCCTTTCAACTTTTCGATAGCCGAGACTCTGACTTAGAGTGCGCAACTGGTGTTAGTTAGCCAAGGACCGGACTAACTGGAGAGGCTTATTAGAGGAGGCACAGGAGAGACGTATTCTTTAAATTCAGTTGACAAATTACAACTTGGACTAAAAGTTTGTTTGTTCTTAGAGTTTTGAATGTATAAAGATACTTCTACAAACGTTACATTCTCTTCCCAACCTATAGAGTAAATTCTCCAAGGAAATTTTTAATATTCATACGAACTTTGGTTCTATTGATAATGGTTCAGCTACTTGTAGCAAAATACATCAATCAGTTAATCAATTCCACGAAGTTTCATATATTCCACGGAGAATCATTGTCCTCGGTCTGTTTACATTGAATCTGTGTATCTTTTGATTCGACCCTCGTTGCTATGTTTTTACTCAGTATTCTATTTTTCGCGATAGACAAATAGATTCCATGCGCAATAATAATCAACTGACCTTGCAAGCTGTAGAAAAGTTAAAAATCTATTTTTCGCCCCACAAAAAATTAAGTATAATGCTAAATTTTGCAACAAAGTGTAAAAAAAAAAGAAATTAAAAAAAAAACACTTGCGTCTTTCGTCGGTTTTATTTTTCTTTTTTCAATCTATACAACATATCTCAGAGCTTTTGAGCTTATCTCATTTTATTTGAACTACTTGAACTTATTATCAAGAATTGTTTTAAATAATTTGTATTAAGTGCAAGTATATACAAAATCGGTCATGGTTTTTGAATGAAGATGAATAACAAATGAATATTAAAAGTAGACATAGATAGTTGATTCTCTTCCATTAAATCCACGTATCTATAGGTACATCAATATAAACAATATCAACACACTATGTATTGCACAATTAGCGATTACAAAACTGTTGGTAATCAATCACGATTCCTATACTGAGATTTTAATAAGCTATTATCGTTAAAAATTATAAAACGATTTAAACTAGTCACAGCGAATTGCAATTAACAATGGAATGGATGGAATGTATTGGCACCGTGATTTATGGTGACGCATAAATGTTGTCATTAGTTGCGTTAGTACTTAGATAAGTCATCGTAATGGCGAAGTCAATATTGGTTAAATAAATCGCTTTTCAAATACAAATAAACTGTTGTTCGGAAATCGCTTTAAGAAGAGTGCAGTTTATTCAGAAGTGATGGAATTTTATTTTGACAAAGTTTCATTCTTATTTACGAATGTTGTTGATCCATTGTTGAGACATGAATCCCTTTTACACAATCAAAAGTTTCGATAAGTTGCTAGACCTTGGTGCATTCTATATCATTATTCTAAATATGTGTCGGGTCTGGTAAGGTCTCTGTGTAGCTCGCCTCTGAAATAAAGTTGTAAGCCGTCTTCAATCGAAAAAAGGGAATGCGAATATCAATTTTGACATCTCTAGGATATGTGAAAGGAAAAAAAATGTGCTTCTAGGATTGAACAGATCAGTCTTGGATTGACAAAAGAAGAGAAATTGAAGTAATATTTGCATGGTATCGAAGAAATTCAATGAATTTTAGAGCTTGTCCTTTTCGAAATCTCTAGCGATGTCTGTACTATGAATTTCATGTGGTCGAAATGTACGCTATAGATATGTAGATACGTCAGAAATGCACCCAACTCTTAGTCTAGATATGTGGGAGAGTGCCTGCATGTATAGAAATAACAAAGTATATCTCTATTGAAGACCAGGACCTGCCGAGGTAGACGATTAATAGTGGATTATCTCTAAACAATCAGGAGACTAAAGAAGAAAAATAGGAGCAAAACCTGAAAATACCTTTAAAGCCTGAAGCAAGCTAGGAACAATCCCTCTTTGTAAAATAATAGGTTCCGCTGGTATTCAAAATCTATTTCGTAGACCAGAGAGACTACTTCATTGTTGTAAGAGGATTCGAAAGACTTTCGGTAACGACTATCATCTACAAATGTACGTTCAAAGTTCCCTTGGGGCACTAATTCAGTGTATATTGGTGCAAAGAGGGTTACCGGATGTAGTACTTCCAAGTTGTATAAACTATGTTGACATTCGTCAGTTAAGGTAAAAATTAATCTAGAACATACAATAATAAAAAAAATATATAAATATTTGGCGTGACAGGTTCATATGGAATCCAGGTCTTATCATCTTCGTGTTGTGCATGTTATATTCTTCACATGCACAAACCATTATAACCAACCAAATTGCTTTACATCATAACACTAGGCTTACTAGGAAAAACCACTAACTGTTTTATTTCCAAGTGCAAATCTTACCCAATTCAGAGGTATACTAAGAATGATGAATCAGAAGAGCAAATTATGTTCAACTACCTCTCAAAAGATACTTAATTTTGTAAACAAACCTTGATCTGAGACTATGACGTGGCACAATAGAACTTTTCAGGTCGTTTAGTGACCCTAATGACTATACAATTGCGTATCAGAGAACCGGCAATAGAAATTAATTTCGAGTATCTCTACCACAAAAAATCGCCCCAAAGGTAATTTGACTTGTCATTAACTATGCCACTGCATTCCATAAAGATATTTGTATGATTCAGCATTACAAATCGCTTACTACTAATCTTTTATCTAATAAGTTCTTAGTATTGTTTATTCAACTTCATTCAAGAAATGTGAACTTCACAAAAATTCATTTAGGCTAGGGAAAAAACCATTCATAATATCCCCTTCAATTAGGATTTCCAAAGTTCTACTCCCAAATCCAAAGTAAAACACACCTCTAAAGGTCACTTATATGTACATGTGTATCTTCTCCTAAACAAAGTTGATAACAAGTCTTTTTCTCCAAGAAAACTGCAGTGATTAAGATGTTAATTAAATAAAAACACAATACTTTGCTATTTATCTGAACCAGTTTTCGGATAACATGTTCGTATTAAGTGCTAACTCTGACTAATCTAACATAACCCAGAAGAATTCCTTAGAAAAACGTTTACACTTTTTTGTGATTTAATCGTTTTTTTTGGGCAACTATACAATATTTATTAGCTTGATGTAAATTAATTTATTTAAATGAATCACTTTGTGGAGTGTATCGCATAAAAGTTGTATCTTTTGTTGAAAATTTTCAAGACAAGTTTTTGAAAGTCTGGATATTAAGTGCTTGTGCACTTTAGAGTTAGGGGGTTTGTCTAGCTGTGAAAGTCTCATCGCCTTGTTATAATAATTAAGATTTTAAAAACTAATACTTAACTCTACTCGATGGTGGATTATGGAAAATACATTACGGCATTTCCGAGGTGCAACTGGCAAGAAAAAAGATAAATACCTACTATACTCGATATATGTATGTATGTATCTCGATATAATAATTATAAAAATTCCATACTAATAATAACAAGATCTAAACAAAAAGGAAAATAAAAAAAATATTTAATAACCCTACACATGAACATATACATAGATAAGGAAAATGCAAACAAAAAATATTTACATTGGTTTTTCCGTACCCGAATGCAGTCATACTGTGTTGCTATTGATACGAGAATGTTACAATTAATTTTTTTTTTATCAGATGTAACGATAGTAAATAATCACAAAAAAGATTGGCTCTATTTGTGACACGAAAATGCCCGTAGATACTATTAGGCATATCAATTTCTATAGATAATTCGTTTGTAACGTGTATTTTTTTTTTCTTCAGACAGGGGTGATTCTATGTATTACAATCAAAATGGGGACAAGTATCTACTTAAGTATATAAATATACATACA
Organism: Xylota sylvarum; assembly: GCA_905220385.1. Taxonomy (NCBI): domain Eukaryota; kingdom Metazoa; phylum Arthropoda; class Insecta; order Diptera; family Syrphidae; genus Xylota; species Xylota sylvarum. The sequence goes on from LR999957.1 coordinate 128,208,109, forward strand.
ATTTTGTTGGTTAGGTCCTTCCAACAGTGGCAGAGAAAATCTTACATCGTACTTTGGGACAAGACTCACAAGTAGACTTTACAGTGAATCTTAAGTCTGTCAGGTGATTTGTGTTTGTATTATTATTATTATTGATGGAATAGTTTTTACACTTCGATCTTCTAGCCTGTTGTACCACTTATAAATACTTTAGAGGATTAATCTGCGACAATTTTTCTGATGAATCTCAAAGATATCTATGATATCTAAACGTTGCCCAAATCATTTCATTCTATTGTGAATCAGTGCCTCACATAATCCGAAGTTTCTTTCACCCCTTGCTAGCGGCCCCTTGCTCCGGTTCCTTAAGCAGAAAGAACCATAGAATAAAGTCTCTTAGGATAAGTAGGTCGTTTTTGTTCATTCATGTTCCTATGTATAGGTATGTACACTTTGAACCTATTGATATGAATGCTTTCTTAACCTGTTTCAGATCTTGAAGATTCTGATGCAGATTTTGGTTTAGGTTCCGTGAAAGATTTTGCTGCCTTTAGTCCTGTTAGCGTTTCTGCTGATTACTTCTTACTATCATTCGATATCTGCTAATTTAAAACCGTGTTCGAAGGTCCTCAATTTTTGTTTTAGGAGCTTTTTCATTACAGTTTTACTGTCTCGCATTGTCAGACTCTCGGAAGAATCTCGATCTTCTAACTCAGCCTATACTAGCGATACCTCTTCTCTAGTAACGATTGATCAAATGCTTTCGATATAATTACTTATTTCTACATAGCAGAGGAGGTCACTAGTTGAATGCGACATGTAAATACTATACTACCAGTATCAACGCTTTTTTGAATAAGACTTTGAAACGATTTTCAGGGAATATAGGGTACAGGGCTTCGTTAGATACCTATGCACCTGTTTTGTGTCCTACTTAATCCAAAAGGCTAAATGCTTGAAAAATATAGGAACTGCAGTTTATACTCGAGCCAATATGATTTAAACTCTATTTTTGATTCGTTGTTATATCAAAATTTAATAAGGATTTGTGTAATTCTCTTTTTAGTTATACTCGATGCAGGTGATAACTGCCAGACTCCAACTGGAGGAGCCGGAGTATGTAAACGAATTTCAACATGTGAACCATACGCCAAAAGACAGATTAAATACAATGCCCTTCGACGTTGTTCTTTCATTGGCAACGAAGAAGTAACATGCTGTCCGGTAACCGGCACGGGTGGGGGGTAAGTCAAATAACTCCATTAGTAGTTAGATACAATTTACAGCTAAAGCTTTTACTTAATTCTATCCTTTTTCTATGCTTCTTATCCTCTATGCTTTTTACCTTTAGTCAGTTTAGCACATTTAACTGGCAAAATTCAGTAGATCCAACAGTAAGACCTACAACAACTTCTACGACTACTAGTACTACTACTACTACTACTACGACAACAACAATCAGTCCAATTGTCATCGGAGATATAACCCTAACAGGTAACGAGCAGTTTTTTGATTTATCCAAAGTGTTAAGGATCCCGACGAGTACTAGGAGGCCACAGTCAAATAGACAAATACCACCAGTTTTACCAAATAATTCCCAAAGACCGATTCAAAGAACCTTTAGTTGGGAGAATGTAAATCCTATTGGCATTGGTGGGTCAAATAATGTTCAATGGCCAAACCAACAAATCAATGCACGACCATCGGAATCACGAAATGTTCAGAGAATTCCTACAAGAAGACCAGTTAATCCTGATGTAGAGTTGTTCAATCCAAATGCTCCGGGACTAGCCTCCCAGAATATGGTTCAGAACCCAACGACTAATTCACTAAATACACAACCTATTGCTGTTGTAGATAATATATTTGAGCAATTTCAATTTCGTCCAGGCTCTGATGATGATGATCTGAAGGTAACAAGTACAGTGAGAAATTTCGTTGACAATGATTTGGGGGATGATGAATGGGCATGGCCTACAGCAACAACAGTAAGAACAACACCAAGGATTACACCAAGGACTACACCAAGTACAACAACTACCACGACAATAGCGCCAATATCACAAAGCGTTACTACTGAAGATTGGATCCTAGCAGCCTTGAGAAATGCATCTGTTTCTTTTCCTGTTACTACTCCTTTGATCGATGTAGTTCCCATTTCCGTGTAAGGTGGTGGGTGGTTATAAGATTTTAAGCCGAATTTGAGAAATAGTTTAAAATGAGAAGCTTATAGTATTTCATAGTATTTCATACTTTAGCAAGTATTTTTTTTTTGAAAAAAGTATTATCTACAATAAAAGATTATTTATTCGACAACTTTGTAAAATTCTTTTCTTTGCTTATGACCTTGATTCTTAGCCCAGATTGTAATACAATGAAAAGATATTTGAGTTTAAAACTCCATCGAATTGCATAATTAGACATAGCTTAATTTTTAACCCTTTCTTTCTAAGCCCTGAAGGTGTAAGATACTCACCCAAGTCGCACATAAATCCAGAGTTATGTGTGTTGGCTTGGAAAAGTTTGTCCAGAAGGTTTAAAGTTTTGTCCAAGTAGCTATAGGTATAGGAGCTAAGCTGTTAACCTTGACCTACTTTGAGATTGATCATTTGGAATATAAAACTACCACTGAAATCTTCCAAACAGGAATAATTCAACTCTTTAATGCTTTGTGGATCTTTAGTATTTTTAAAGTTTGTTTTTTACTAAATATCTTTTCTACGATTTATGAATAGATTTTCGACAGATATGGTCACAGGCTCGCACATAAGGGCGCTCATAACTCTTCCACTTTAGATGAAGTTTGTAGTTGTACATGCTACTGTCGTTTCGAACCTAGAAGCTATAGTCAGTTTCTTAGTTATGGTACAAGGTCGGAGATACATAGCTATTCAAATTATTTATAATTCACTCATACATTATAAATGACTAAGCCCATTTTTTGGGGGCGTTTTCAATAAAAAAAAATGATTTTCGTAATATCTTGCTACTAACTGCTACATAGGTTTGAAGTTATCGTTGTATCTAGATTCAAAAATGTTGTATGCCATGTTGATGCAAAGAAAGAATGATAGGGTGTTCAGACAGATTGATGCTTTTCTGGATGTTTATTTTTGTTAAGAGAAGCATCGAGACCAATGTGACTTAGACAGCAAGTAAGAGGTGTCACTATCCGCATCTACAATGATGTAGAGTGGTCATACATATGTATATAGGTGAAGTAAAAGGTCTTTTGAACTTCAAGTCGAAGACATCCAAGATGATCTCAAATGTCTGTCAGTGTAAGGCTGCATTCTGCAAGATATGAGATTGGAATAGAAAACAATTATCTATACGGCTGCAGCTATAAAAAACTCAATTATATGTATATGTACATCGGATTTTTGGCCGGGAACATTTTCGGGTAAATATGTGAATGCAAATATATGGATGGTTCCAGATCATGTTAAGGTTGCGGTACTAATATCTGATGTCTTTCAACCATATGTAAATAATGTATAATAATGACATGTACATATGTATGGGATGGTGAGGGTATAGTTTTCTGTAAAAATAGATAGTACGTATGCACTCCAACTGTTTCCAAAATAGTTGAGGAATGTTTGAATTCCCTGAATTCAACCGTAAGGTCCGAAAGTTTGTCGGTCCTCGAGAATGCTTAATTGTATATGACATAGAATGCAAATCTATTGAACGATTGCGATACTTTTTGAAGATACCTCAGAGCAATGTCTTTGCCATTACTCGCATCAGATCACAAAACTTGATGAAGGGACTCCAGTAATATAAGTTAATCAGAATTTGGTTGCGAGTAGAACAATGAATCATTTGTACTTGAGTAATCTAGTAAAGTGTTTTTAATCAATCTAAACGATGTTTGAAAAGTTTGACAAAGGAAAAAATTAAAGCTGAATCTGTTGAAACTCAGTGTACACGAAACGGCACGATTTGTGCCATATGAATTGGGTTTGGTGTACCAGAGCAGATATGGAATGCGAATGGCATCAAACTAATGCACCAATCATCTTTAACACATCGGTTGAACTCAGAATATGATATGTACATACGTTCTCAAGAAATCATGTAAATCAAACCTACTAACTAACCTAAACTTTAAACACGTATACATAAGTACCTCCACGATTCGTAGATTCTGACAAGTTTTTTCCATACTGAGGTTGATATTGAGTCTCTGAGATGTGGACTGACAAATTTTTCAAGACTACACTTAATTTCGGGTGGTTCCTTGCTACACTAGGTTTTATTGTTGATCAGATATTTTCAAGTAGGTAAGTCGGACCTGTAAGGAGTCTAGTCCAACATGAATGTTTTTTTAATATTTGTCCATAAAAGGTAGTTTATTTTTTTTTTTTAATATTTTTCCTTATTTAAAAGTTAATTATATAATCGTTAAGCTAAAAGTATTAATAAATTGTTACTTAATTGTTTCGCGGTATGCCATGGAGCATTATTCTGTTGAAAAATAAATATGCTAGTGGGCGCAGTGGCCCAAGTGGGTTAGTGCCTTGAGGTTGAATCTCCAGACAAACACATTAAACTTCTCTAATGGCCCCACGTCTCGCGAGCTTCCGACAAATATCCGAGTGTATAACTGTCATAAAAAGGCATCTTAAAATTGCACTTCGCAAATAGCATTAAACAGTAGGTCCCTTCTATTCATACAAAGGATATAACATGCGCAACATAAAGCTACGCCGTGGGTCCCACTGAACTGTCACGCCACATTTTGTTTTGTGTTCTATGTATATAATACATATGTACATATTATATTTTCTAAAGTAAATCTTGTCATGTCAAAATAAAGAAATTTAAGAGTGGAAACCTCAGTATGGCATTATACCCATATCCATTTGCTATTCTAACTTTTCTCGTTTAGTCAGATGTCCCATTATGGAAACCAAACATTAGTCTTTCCTTTTGTTTCGCTTCTCCTTAACTATTCCTCAGCCTTCTAGACTGTTCTGCGGTATATTCTCGTCGTACTGCAAGGTCATCTGCCATCCTACAATAATGAATTCTATCATGTGGTTTGAAATTAGGTGATAAAGCGTCTATAATTCCGAGCTGAAAATAAATTCTTAAAATGCAAACTTAGTAATAGAAAATCCATTTTCGATCCATGACACGACTTTCGACCTGAAGCTAAGCCAACACATAATTTTGAGCAGTTTATTTATTTGGCTATCTCATGAATCATCCTTATCGCATTATGTATTCTTGCAATGCACGTCTATAGCTTACTTTTATCTACTATCAACAACAATTGGACGGACAGCTTTAATTTGTAGATTTGAAGCTTTGTAAAGTTCTTATAACAAAGCCCCAAATGCAACATTCTCAATGGAATTCACTATGAATCCTTAGTAGATACCCTTACCATTCGTGTTCAGTCTCACAAACTATCTGAGCTAACTATCTAATCTAAGTCGGGTGTTGAAATTATGCTAATTGCCCTTTTATTTTCTTGCTACCACTCTCTTTCTCTTCACTTTTTTCAAGCCTTACACCCACTTATAACTATACGCCTCTGTTATGGAATACTAAGAATTTTATCCAAAATCCTTTTTTCTGCAACTTCTCCCACCTAGTTCCCGGAATTCATGCTTTGATTTTTATGACAAATTGGATGTATCCCCTATTTGGAATTGCGTTTATTTAAATACAAGCCAGAATTCATCACCTCGAAATTTTTTTAGCCCTTATTCGACAGACGCTCCTGAAATCGATATTCGAATCGGGTAAGTCTATCAAAAAAAAAAATAAAAACAAAAACGAAAAAAATTCGAACTATCTCTTCAGATTTGGTTAAAGATACTTTTACTAATAATTTTTTTGTTTTTCGAATGTGGTTTAAGGCGGACGATATTAAAAATTCTAGAATAATCGAAAACGAAAACGAGTAGAATTTTTCTGTCCTTTTGTATCTAAGCTTTTGTGTATGTAGCTAGTTTAGAATTTTTGATGTTGAAGTAGAGAATCTACCCACGGCATCTTTAACTGCCGAATAGATCTTGACATCTACATACATATGTAATTCGAATTATGGTAATTTTTTGTAAAGTGTCACGCAAACTTTGATAACTTTTAGGAGCATTCTCATTATTTAAACATTAGGGGCTTACGACAGAGTCTTGTGGAATCCCACGACTTTGATTTCATTCCTACATTTCTACATAAAATAACTAATTGTAAATAATTTTCTCAAATTCGGCTTAAACTTGGTAACCTGTCCTATTTATGCTTTTATTTCCTATTTTCTGCACGCTATATCGCATTTTATCACCTATTGCATGTTTTGGGTGAATTATTTCTTGTTAAGTTGGCTTAGTATTAATTTTTGCAATTTTTGTAGAACTCCAATTGCAACACCATCGACTACTGTTGAGACAGTAACAACCCGTACAACAAATGAAAGGCCTTCGGAAGCAGGTACCTTTAATATTGAATTATTTTTACCATGATTCTGTTTATAACAAAAGATTTTTGTTTTGTTTTTTTAAAAAAAAGCTTGCCGCCGGTGGAAGGACTTTAATCCTGCCGCACTCACATTTCATATATTGGATGGTGTACCAGTCGCACCTGGAGACTATCCACATATGGGTGGTTTGATTTTCCCTGTTGGTGGTGGTGAAGATATTGATATTCGATGTGGAACATCGTTAATAGCTGAACAGTATGTCTTGACTGCGGCACATTGTGTTAATGATCCTGTGGCACAACCAACAGCTGTCCGATTCGGTGTGGTTATATGGAATTCAACAGCCGATGATAGTATGCTGCCAGTTGATGTTGATATAGAGGTAAGTTATGTTATCGAATATTGATTAATTAAGGAAGTCTACAAATGTGTAAGACTGTATTCTATTGATACTTATCGAAAAAAATTGGCTGAGAATTCCAGAAAATCTTTGTTTCTTCTGCACAGTCCTTGAATTTTTGGCCTAAAAGTATGCACACTTTTTAGAAAATGCAGGATGTAAGTAATACTAGGTGTATTAGGTTTTAATATCCCATAGGTCAAAGCAAAGTTAACTGTCGCCAACTTCTACTGGTGAAATCTGAGTGCTCAGTCCCTTGATTTGGTTTTGGATTTAAGAACATATTTGATACTCGAAGCTGACGGCCTCTTTACGACAGAGGTAGGGTTCTATGTTTATACTCGCACTATTCTATATGAGAATAGCAAGCGCGTGCTTATAGTAATGTCAGATTTTTAATGGATAAAAACACCACCCTTCGATGATGACAATAGAAAAATGGAAACTGTCGGTGGTACATAGAATAAATTGCCGATACTCTGTGGTCATAGCAAGGCTTCACTCACAGAAGAAATAGAGTCATACTTCTTTCGTGTATCAGACTAACATCTATGTCGTGATGAACCATTTCAAAGAGTAGTATGTAGTATCCAAAATATGACTGAAATATAAAAAAAGCAAAAATTTTGCGCGACTTAGGGCCTAGCTTCTCACAACCATTTACGTTATACGTGTTATATTTCTTACAAAAATGGAAGGTGCCTACTGTTTAATACCGAACTTTTTGTTGTTGTCTTCATAGTTCAACGCACTAACCAAATTACAAATTGACCATCATCATTATAGAGCATAGGTGTTATTTTCTCTAGCACTTTATCCTGTGAAAGTTCGATAACATGAGCAGACGCTTCTTCTGATAAGCATTTCAAGTGAATCGCTGTTTACTTTTTTAAAAATCATTCACAATTTTGAAAGGAGAATATCGATTCTTTTGATGGTATACCTCAAGGTTATATTATATTACCACATTTCTTTCTGACTTTAGTGAGAGTAGTACTTTGATACTTCCGTTGTTTGCTTTTTCTGACCGAGTAATACTTCAATCTAGTTTAGAAGCTCTTAGAAGTGAAGCTCATAGCTCATAGCCTTTTTAATAAGTAAACCTTTGCTATCATTCAGAAAACAAGTATTATAAGCACCATCTAGCAGGTCCTAATATTCCTCTTCTTGATTGATTTGTACCGATATATAATATACACTTATATTCCCCACGTGTATAGCTCCCACGAGGGCTATGTTGTAGAATATAGTTTTGGTTTTGGTATACATATGTTTTAATTTTTAATTTAATTTTTTTAATTATTATTTAATTTTTTTTTTCAGTCTATAACCATGCACGGTGAATATCGTGCTCCATTGAGATATCATGACGTCGCAATCATTAAATTGCGTAGACCTGTTGATTTTACGCCTTTTATTCGTCCAGCCTGTTTATACTCTGATATGGGAGACATAGATTCAGCTACACCACTTGTAGTAATCGGTTGGGGTGTCACAAATGTTCAGAGTAAGCTAGACCTCGTCTTATATATTTATTTTTATATCAACTAATTAAATTTGTATCCACTTACAGCACGATCTCGTTCCGAAGTTCTATTAATGACAAACGTTACCACTGTACCCTTAACTGATTGTAATGCGACACACGTTGCCCAAGGTGTACAACGTACATATAAAAATGGTCTCAATGAAGGACACTATTGTGCATTTGATCCAGAATTGAAAAAGGATGCATGCCAAGCAGATTCAGGTGGCCCACTACAGTTGGTTGTAAATAAAGAATCAACTATTGTTGGAGTTGTATCATTTGGTCTCTCATGCGGCAGTGCAGTACCGTCGGTTTATGCCCGAGTAGCGTACTACTTGCAGTGGATCGAGAGTATCGTGTGGCCATCATAATCAGATGATTTGAAGGCTCTAAGAGTGTTCAAATAAATCTACTAGTTTATTTGTGATATAAAGACTTAATTTTTTTTATAATAATTTTATATATGTAACTTAAATATTAATGCATTTAAATAATTTAAATAAATATTAAAAAAATACAAAGAATTTTGAGTTTTGTAAGAATTGTTATGATATGAAGTTATAGGTGTTTTCCTTCGCCGATCCGTCTCGGAATATTCTGTAAAAGCCACGCTCTATGTTTCCCTGCAATGGACTGACGATTCTTTCATCAGCAGATCTAGATGCAGTTTTCGGCATCAGAAATGGTCTTAGATTGTGCTGGGCAGTGAGCTGCTGATAGTTTCCACAACTAGCAGAATATGGTCCTTTAAGTGTTGACGCACTTAAGAATCCTTTGTCAGTTAATATTGAACCTGGATATTCTTATGCTGTCGTAGAGTCGAACTACAGTAGTGTTCAGGTAGAGAGCACATATGTATGCTTCCCACCTATGTATTTTGGATGCCTAGGAGAATATTTTTAAAGTGGCGGCTAATGGAAAATTGGTTCATGTGATTCAAAGTCGCTTGCCAGTCATTGGACACCCAGCTGAATTTATGGCATATCTTGAGCTCAAACACGGTGCCACCATCCAATTTTAATCGTTGTCATTTCTGTTGCCTAGTCTGTATTCAATGTTATTCAAGTCCCTCATCACTACGTCTTTTTCAGACGAATAGTTACCCGTTCCGCTTCATATTTTTGTGAGTTTCTGGATGGTTTTCCTGAATAGTCTATATCGCATGTATTTTTGCTCGAGTTTGATGAATTTGGCATTTTGACGTCCATCGCCTCTCAAGTCGAGGAGCGTCAATCTAGGCTCCTAATTTTGTTCTGACCCGAAGTCATTAGCATCTCCTCATTCATTATCTGAGGCGTAGTGTTTGATTTCATCGGCAATAATCATTTCATTATCAATGCAAGTTGCTAGTCCAGAATTAGGGACCTGTATAGTCTCACTCACAACTTTTGCCTACATCTCTCTACCTGTAATATTTCGAGGCAGATCTGGCCTAGGCTTCATCTGAAACATAGTGGCGAGATGGTTTTGTCGAAGCGGTTATAGATTTACCACGTTATCGGTGTACTTACCAGACACTGTCTGATAGGCTGGGCCTCTTTCTAAATGACTTCTTTAGAAGCTGTAGGAATGAGCTTGTCCCAAAAAAGGCTAGGAGCTAGTACTAGATCTAGGACATTGCTTCTTTGACAACCTCGGCGAACTGTCGTCATTAGGTGTCACAAGTCTCCTTCGCTTTGATTAGTTTTATTGGTTTTATTAGTCCCGGGTAGCCAAATGGTGTGGTCATTGACATCACAACACACCTTTAAAACTAAACCTATGTATGTTTTTATGAATTTTTCTTGGAAAAACCTTTCTTTGTTAGTTTGCCAAAAGTTATGTAGGCAGTCAAAGTATGCACAACCTAATTTTTACCATCAATTAAGATACGCTGCATAGAAATTCTCCAAAAGTTTCTATCTTGAAATGGATTCCTTAAGATTTTCAGGTATTCGACTTGGGCTTTACATTACCCTAGTACTTCATTACCCTTGAATACTAAAGCCCTAATAATTCTTACTCGCATCATTTATCTAAAGCACACATTTTACAAATTCATCAAAACCCTTAAATACCTTAAAGCACAAAAAAAAATGACCATCGTCTTATGCTAACAAAAATTTCAATATATTCACAACGGCAAACCACCAAGAAAAAAAGGGTCTTCTGCAACGTTCCATGAATCCATTGTCATCTTCCAATTTCAAAGCATTTAACAGTTAAAAGTCCCTTATACCCAAGACATCAAAGCCAAGAAATACCGCATATGGGTTCTCATTTTATAACACAAACAATGCCTACCCCAATAAAGTTTCAGCAAGTCACATACATTGAAAGGAAATTCCCAAAGCTTGCGTGCCCCTAGAGCTGATGTAAATCACTATGCAATGGAGAACCCATAAACTCTAAAGTAACCACCGGTATTTCTACTCACTATCACCCTTAAATCTATCATATACATTTTTTTTTTTTCCCACAAGGACACTATTAAGCATTCCTACGTTTGAGGGTGTAATCACATTAACATAAGGGGGCTGGGGGTCGCTATCAAACGGAAAATGTAAGTACAAATTCCAAAGGAAGTGCAACATGTGTCAGCTGAAAACATAATAAACAACCCCTAGATGGCATGCGTCAATTCCCCTACTTCATAAAAGCTCCCTCACAGCATTGCCAGAAGGAATACAAAAACGAAACTAGGTTATTGCAGCCGGCTCCAGTTCTTTTGATCATTGAAGTTGGTTAAAAGGGACCTACATCTGCAGGATAACTTTCAGTCTAACGCGATTCTTCAAAACGGATACAACACGGTCCTTGCGGAATAATAATGGACGTGCTCTCCTTTTATAACAGAGAATCTGGGATAACCATATTGTGAAGTGAAAAAAAAAAAAAATAATTCCAGTGAAGAGCTAGAGAAACCAAAAATAAATATTTACAGAAAAATAATTATTTACAAAAAAAAAGTCCTTACAATGGGCTAGAAAAAATTAATTTCTACCTGTCCTTCCTAAAATAAAATATAAAATGTGTGTTGTGTGAAGTGCGCGTTTTTTTTTTTTTGGTTTTTTCGTTTAAACTCTTTACATTCTACTCCTTGAACCACTTCTAGGATTAGCATTTAAAGTAGTAAAGAGGATATCTTTCGACATACAAGGATACCAGCAGTACATTGATTAGCCTGCACCTCACGTCCAAGGGATTTTCGATTCCGTAAGTTGTTGATATCTCATAACAAACGGTGTGTTTGGGGGTGGACTTTCTGAAGAAGACCACCCGCCTCTAAGGCTACTACTATTTCGCACTATCTCACGTGTGGGTGATGATGTGATGAAATTTAAGGGTTATTAATGGTACCTAGCTCGTACCATGGTGGATGGCTGACTTACTTGTGATTATATGCTGTGTGTATGTTTATCTCCGGGTGCTTTGTAGGTTACAGGGGCGTGTGCCACACGTTACGTAGGAAGCGTGATTTTAGTTTGCAAAAAAAAAATTTACTTAGAGAAAAAAAATATACACAGCTAACTGGGCTTATATTTCATGCTGTGCTATTTATGACCGTTATGAAGCGGAAAGCCACCATAATAACGTGAGATCGTAAAAAACAGGTGTGCTGGAAGGATTTTGTTTCGAAATTCAGAGTTAATAAACATTTTTTTTTTTGCTTTTTGTTTTTTGCTTTCCTTTCGTACTACTAACCATGAATATTCATATTTACATGAGATTAGGTGTCGAGGGTATTTATGGGTTGTTATTTGTAGCCCTACCTCTTCGAGTGACTTACATACATGTCAGAGTAAGCAGTCAAGTTACCTAATAGACATACATATCGTGTAACTATGACTGACCCTATTGGGGTGTGGCGTATTTGTTCATATGGAGTTCAATATGTAAGGACTTTGTCATTAAGAAAAAAATACCCGGGATTTTAGCGAAGACTTAAACGGAACTGGAACAACAAAGCTTCATACGATACCAGGAATCAAATAAAAATACCCGATCCTGTGGGTGTGTTAGTTTTAGTTTTTAAAGTGCTGAGGGGTTTCTGAAGTCCCAATCTATTTTCTTTGGAAACACAATTTTGGTTTCATAGTATTTCCGAGGGATTTTCTTTATTTAGCGTTACCGATAGAAAAGCGCCTTGAAGAAGTCGTGAGACAAAAGGGGGTTGCAAGCACTTCTGGTCAGGTGAAGCTTTTAATAAACTCCAAATGGCATCAAACAAAATTTGCATTGTAAGCAATACTTTGCAATTACTGTATATACTACGTGGACAATTTTGCGTAAGGATCTTTGTCTGGTATTATTCATATCAACTGGTCCATCAACTCAAACCACAAATTAGCCATTTGCGGCATATTTTTGGTGAATAAACTAACAATGATTCCGTGTTTTAGACAGTGATAAGGCCCGTGTTTAAGTTAGAAACCCAATTCAGACGTTAGAAGCCCATACACTGTTGTAGTAATGTGTTCGGTAATCGAGTAGAAGGTTTCTAGGTCAAATTCAGCCTTTCAATTATTTTTTTTTTTTTAATGAATGTGTGAAGTATGTATGTAGATGAAGTTTTTTCACATAGTAATAGCCCATCAACTTAATTGATGTTAATGTATGTATTTTATGAAAAAGGATGAGAAATATAAATTTTTAATCCTTTTATTTGGTTTGACTCAATTAAATTAAACTTTCAAAATAGTGTGTCAATTGAAAAAATTTCACCCAAAATAGTGGTGCTGTGCAATTACTTGAGATAATCTTTGAATTTACATATTTTGAGAATTTTTGAGATAAATTGATATCTAGTGTTTACAGTCTACCAAACAAACAACCCAAATTTCATCAAATACTATTTGATTTTTTTAAAGTTCTTTAATAGATACTATGTACGTACCCACTGAACGAAATCCCAAGGCTTCAGAAAATTTTTTCAAATTTCTAAGATTTTTTGAAATCCTTTTTGAGTTCATCCATCTGAGAGAAGTTGTCTAACCGAACCGACCTATAGCTTGAACTTTGTTCACCATTTTTTCGTTTTTATTTTCATTTTAAATCGGACAATTCTTAAAAGAAACTAGCTGACTCGGCGATCTTCGTTCCGCCTAAAATTGATTAAATTATTAATGTCTCTTTCGAAAGTTGAGCCCCTCTATTGAAAGAATGAAACTGAACCGGAAAAGTCGCATGTTGGTTTGTCATTCATCTGGAAATTCAATGGCAATTTTAACGCTGAATGAGCCATCAATAGCCCATCCCAAACAAAATAGAATTTTCAGATATCGCCACTCTCTACCCCTGAAAGTATGCAATTTCGGGTTTTCACGATTTTCCGATTTTTCTGGTCGAAATTTCCAATTTTCAGCTCCGTTGTGTGATTACAATATGAATCCGACAAAAAAATCCCCATACAGAAATTGTTGACAATTGATTTGTCATTTGGGTTTTCGTCCTCGATAAAATACAATATTAAATATTAAAAAAAATTTAAATTACGAAGAATTGCTGGGAATTCGAGCGGCTTGTCGTATACTCTAAGATGCAATCCCACAACCCCATACGCAATATGAAGTCATCTTCACTTATATACGCTGTAACAATCAGTTATACGATTCAGTAATTCAAACATGAACATTTTCAGAGCTGTCAATAATAAACTAAATAAATTTAAACGATCTGTAAACGGAAGACTAAAGTTTGGTTAACTTAAACGAAACATTAAATTCCATTTAAGGCTTAAACCTCATTTATGTCAATCTTTTGAGCGCATTAGAGCTGTCAGTGTCAAAATAATATATGATTCAAACAAAAATCCAACAGATTTTGCCCACACATTCTTCTTGGGTGCATTTTTATTAAAAAATGGATTTTTATTTAAACTGATTGTTATTTAAAATGGTTAATTCCTTCATCAATACATTGTGAAGATGTATCCAAAGGATTCAAACTAAACGGTTGCTTAATATTTGCATGATTCAGAAGAAATTATGTTCTGAAAAATACATGCATTTGAACGATGCAATAATGGTAATTGGATTTCATTGCTAAACATCATACTCGATGTATTTTCATTGAATAGCACAAACAAGTATGCCCACATTTTGATTTGGTTGATCAATAAAATTACATTATTTTATTACGTGATTGATAACGTGATTTGATTCCCAATTCAACTTTCGATTCTGAATTGTTTCAAAATGTCACCAAAAATATGATTCATGGTCCATGTGGTGTTCACAACCTGAATTCATCATGTATTACACATGGAAAATGCACAAAACGTCATCCAAGAGCATAGCTTCCAGAAACTATTGCTCGGACTAATGGTTACCCACAATATCGTCGTCATCAATCAACTAATCAAAATGGTAAATCGACTATTTTAAAAGTCAGAAACATAAGCATTGAAGCTAATATTCGTTAGGTTGTACCATACTCTACTACTATAAATGCACACAACAATATTGATTATTGCAATTCTGTGAAATCCATCCGTAGGAAGATATTTTTTCACTAAATTTTCAGTGTTTTATACAAGGACTATGTATTTGAAAAATTAGTGTAATTCGTTAACGATTGATTTTAAGATGTGATCATGTGACAGAGTATCAGGATTGATAGTATTCCAGGATTATATCTCAAATGACTATCTCTGCTTTAGACCTAAAAGTTTCGTTACATACATATATAAATAAGTATTCAAGAACGCAAGTATACAGGCTCTAAGTCCTTATTGGATTTATGACACACCTATGTAGGTCAACCAAAATTGCGGTTTTATTCTACGTCCACGCATTCTATTTTTGAATAGTGTCGTAAAAGCACTACGAAAATAAAACAAGTTGGTGTATGAAAATAATTTGGTGTATGGAAATTATATTATACAAACTACTGCATTGCTTCGCTACTCCATTTCCTCTGCTTTGTATAACTTCACCATTTTGAAGTATTTATGAGCCCGTTCTCATTTGCTAAATATTTAATGCTTCTGGAGTAAAGAGACCATTACAAAGTTAAAAAGCAGGAAGTTTGTAGAAATGAAAATCACTACAAAAATTTTAAAATACGGTCACATTTTTTTGAAGTAGGTACATAATACTAAAACCAAAAGCAGAAGGGCAACAAAAAAAAAAAAAAACTTAAACCAATTACCTCAGTGGACATTATAAACATGTCAAGCTTTGAAATATGTGGAACTGCCACTGTTTTTCAATATATTTTTCATTTTTCCACAACACTGTGTGGTTTTCCTTATGGGTACCAAAGTTTTACTTCCCCATTACATAATATTCCCTCCAGACTTGGAGTTTTAAATAAAGTTTGTTCGTGTGTTCATGTTTTGCTGACTAAATTAAAAACACATTCTCTATAAGTATGGACCATTCTGTTCCTCCAAAAACAGAATAATGACCTAAATTTTGTATCACACGTTATATTCTATTCGGCATTCTCCATGGGAAAATTATCTTTTAAGTTTATCCTTTAAGTAGGAATGTGCGTTTTGAATTTTTGATAGTACACAGTACCCTTCAGAGTACCTATTCCTTCAGTACCCTATTTTACTGTCTGTATAAGTAGATCCTGTGCAATCCGTCTATTGGCTTGACATACTGCATGTTTTATTTAATTACAATGATTTCAAACGTTAGAAGATGTTACATGCAAAATGTCGTGTTTGTATGTATTTTTTTGCATTCCATTTCCAATTACATATATTATATGACTACACATTATAGTCTCAACATTTCATTAAAAAACTAGCTTACTAGCTCTACAGATACTAGTATCTAGAGCACTTTTTCAAAATCATGGAATATGATAATATGCAATATTTTTCAACATATTTCTTCTTCAGTAAATTTGTATAACTATCGCATAATTGAAATAAATAGAACATTTCACTTAGTTTGCTTCTGACCCTATTAGACTTGAAAGTGGATCAAGTCAAAGGAAATCAAATGGTATGACTTAGGCTACACAAACGTTACCAAATTGAAGACAAGTTAGACTTTCTCTTCTCTGCAAGGTTATGAAAATGCTAATAGACCACCAGCTTATGAAATATTTTGAATTACAAAAACTCCTTACTGACGGACAGTACTGATGGTTTGATGGTATATTTCACTGAAAAGTGGAACCATTCTTATCGATATAAGATACGAGTATACATATGAAATTATAATTGATATTTCTAAAATATTTTATTGGCCTCCCCCAATCCCTTCTTTTTACATTCAACTCTCTTCCTATAGCCCACCTCCTTTACGATTTATTTTCAACCTCCATCAATATTTATGTAAGTAATGCTCCATTAGAGAGTATACTGCTATAACATATCCTGATAGCATTATTTCATCTTTTATCTTTACGAATCCATTATATTTGTATAAGCCAATAAATTTATACGCTTTTAACAATTCAATCATCGTAAAACAAAAGAAAACTTTTATAAAGCAACAGACAACCGAAAGGGTTTAAAAAAAAAGGAATGATTCGTTACTTTTTTTCTCGATGATACTAAGTTCTGAGGACCATAAATCAAGTAATTCTTCTGGAACGGTTAATAGAAAACCTTCTATCATCCTGACATTGATGTCAAGAAAATGTAGGTGATGTTTGTTTTTTTTTTAAGAAACCTTTTTTATTTTCCTTACGAATAGAATAAAAAAAAGGATAAAATATTGCATCACTTTGAAAAATGTACGAAAAGTTTGAAGATATTTTTAAAAGGGGGGAATTATATAACTTTGTGGTTAAACGTAATTGTATTGATTTAATAACGTAAACCACACATGTATATAAATGAACAAACGTCTTTATAAGGCAAAAGGAGGGTGGTCTTCTTTTAAATATTTATTTTTTGAAGTAACTCCAGGACATATTGTCAGTTAGCGTCATTCGCATCAACACAATTACAGGCACTTCTAGAATATTAGGCAATAGAATCCCACCCTACTTATGAGTATGTCGAAATAGAAATTACTGTGGATTATTCTCAAGGGCTATGTAATAATTTTTTTTATGTCCTACTTAATATCAGTTTTATGTGGATATTAATGTGATAGACCAGAGCCTACTCATCATTAAATAGTAGCTGCTTGTGGTGTTCCTTTTCGCCAGAATCCTAGACGGAAGGATGAAAGGAAGTAAATTTACTTATTCCACTAAGCGTTAGTTAAGAAGCATTATGTATACTTAACAGAAATTCGCTGTAATTCTTGTGTAAATTAATGATGGTAATATACGATATAAAAATAAAATAGGCAATAGCAGATTTATAAACGTTTACATCATCATCGAAGAGAATGGAAAAAAAATCGTTCTTGTCTCTCGGAAAAGAATGTTTTCATTATTTTTAATAAAAAAAATTTTAAAGAAAAGTTCAAAAAACCCATAAGTCAACAGATATTACATTCATTATGTTGCGTCTAGTTTCGACAATCAGGACTTCGATGGACATCCCACCATGAAATCTTGATTAAGTGTTAAGGATGACAAGGTCTTTTGAATTTATTGATAAAGTGGTGGCTCTATTCAACAATGTGCTGGAATTCAGGGTAATCCCTAAATATTTCAAAGGGGGATGATTTTCCCATTCACAAAAAGGGGTGTTAGTCCGACCCATAGAATTATCGAAACATTTTGTTTTTAACGCCTCATACAAAAGATTCACTATACGATTCACTTCACGATTTTACATAGGCGACTGATAAGGTTGATTGGTATAAATGAATTGCTAAAGGAGTTCCAAGCAGGATTTAGACCAGGCTATTCAACAATTGACAACATTTTCGTTTTGAAAAATATTCCGGAGACTTTCCTATCAAGGAGTACAACTTGAAACTTTGTAAACTTCATGGGAATTTTCAACACAGTGGAGCGAAATGCTTTTGTTTATAAGATGAGCAATGTGCGAATGTCGCTAAAATTTGGAACGTGCATACAAAATTTATACGAATTCACCCTGGTGGTATACCAGGTGTAATGGAGTGGTTTCAAATAAAGTCAGGAGTAAGGAAAGGATGTACGTTAAATCCGTTTTTGTTCTCGCTATTTATTGACATCACTTAAATCGTTATTGTTTGCATATGACATAGTGCTACTGGTAAACTCCCCGGAATCTCCATAACTAGTCATAAATCGGTTATCGAAATATTGTCGCTTACGGAACTTTATAGTGAATTTTAATAAATCGAAGGTATTGATATTAAAAGAGGGTGGCACCAGGTTCAAGTGGTTAGTGCGTTGGATTATGGAGCGAGGGGTTCCAGGCTTAATCCCCAGACAACACCTTAAATTTATTTCACGGCCCCACCTCTCGCAAGCATCTGACAAATTCGCAAATAAACGAATACACTTCGGACACGGCCTTAAACACTAGGACCCTACCATTCATGTAAAGAATATAACACGCACAACATGAATACTTGTGGGAAGTTAGGCCCTGGGTCTCATGGACCTGTTTCACCAAAAATTAGTATTTTTTTTTTTGCAGCAGGTTCTGTTCCAATCTGAGAAAAAAACTTAAAAACATCTCAAGCAGAACCTCGCCAAGCGGCAAATAGCAATAAATACTAATTGAAGAAAATGTTTTGGTAATAAATACTTCGTCCATAGTAGTAAATATAAAGTACTAGCGACTCGACTAAAATTGACTAATATTGATTAAATTATTATTAATGTCTCTTTCGAAAGTCGAGGCTCTCTATTGAAAGAATGTCGCATGTTGGATCGTCATTCATCTGAAGATTCAATGGCAATTTTAACGCTGAATGAGCCATCCGACCGCCTTTCAACAACGTGTCCTTCCATACAAAATGGAACTTTCAAATATCGCCACCATCAACCCCTGAAAGTATGCAATTTCGGGTTTTCACGATTTTCCGACTTTTCCGGTCGAAATTTCCAATTTTCGGCTCCGTAGTGTGTTTACCTAGTTCAATACGAATCTAACAAAAAAAATCTCCATGCAAATCGGATGATGTTCAGCCGAGTTATGCGCGTACGAACCGACCCATAGATTTAAGGGTATATCTGAGATAATTTTGTTTCATGCAGCACACGCAAACAATATGATACAGTGGAGATGCTGTTAGGATAATATACTAAAAGAACATTTCACCTTTCATCATGCAGTCCGAACTATGTACATGCTCATGGTGGAGTATTTGCTAATTTAGATAAACATCTGAGGAAGGGCTTTGTAAGGGTATCTGAAGGCTCTCTGTACAGGGCAACTTACATTCGACTATGTCAGAATTTTCCAAATAGCAGCTAATGAAATAGTATTGTCGGACTATCGATCTAACTGCGTGGAGAACTTCTGAAACTAACCTCACCGCTTACGGAAGAACTACCCATCATATGTACTATGTGTGGAATATGCAACCTAGAAGGAAGAAAGGATGTGCTACATTTTGTGGGAAGATGTCCAACCTTGCGTGAAACAAGACGGGTAAACAAATATCGAGTAACTATTGCATTTCAATTTCATCTTCTTCGGTCTGTCGAAATATAAAATTATCTTCACGTCCAAAATTAGATCAACTTCTCTTGTGATTTCGTAGTTTGTGATTAATACTTAAGTTTCTTAAATATTCGGTGTGTATCTCATAAAAAAATTCTTTTACTTCAGTACAACCAAGTTTAGCAAAGCAATTCATGTGTCATTAAACATTGCCGTTGCTGAACTGTTTTAGTGTCAAAGTGACTCATTTACCGCATTGTCCTGTGACCTACATAACTGAGAATTTTTACTGACCAAAGCATTTGTTCTTGTCCCAATTGAAAACCATAGTCACATACACTTCATTTCACAAAAAATAAAAAGAGCTTGCCCTTGTTTTACGTGACAATTGATCAGATATAAATATATGAAATCGTAAATCCTCTGGCAACAGTTCAGGCACATACAATGACGTTCTACATAATCTTAATGAACAATCATTCGTAATTGGAGTCAGAGGATAAAACGTGCAACGAAATGATGAACTTTTGAGATACCTACTTATGTACGTAAATCTCAATCTTTTCCTTGGCAATCCTCTTTGATATTTTGTTCCTTTGTTTTCAGCGAAAGTTGCAGAGCTAAATATTAAGCAAGTGTATAATCTTTACTCCCTTGCAAGGATTTAAAAGGAAACTTCATTATTTTCATCCCCTAGTGATGCTACAACTTGGACAATAGAATTTTTGAAGCAAATGGTAATATTTATTATAAACATCACGTGTTTTCGCTAACTAAAATATCCTGGCTGCTATCAAAGAAGTGTTTTGTTTATTTTAGTTCAAAAAATAAACTTATAGTGTAAGAAGTTCTTGGAAAAGATATCTTGTAGATTTCTGCCAACTTATGATAAAAAAGGATTGTTTGTGGAAACGGGTAATAAGAGAAACTGTTGTTTAAAGTCATGTTGTATAACAGTCATATTTCGAAAAGTTGTATAATGTTCATTTACAGTACGATAAATCTAAAACAACTTTAGCAATTTTTTTTTGGTTTTAATATGTATAAAGATAGAATATTCAACGAGTTTTGGGGAAAATACATTTCACAGCAGAATGAGTCTGGTGGTACATAGGTATCCACGGTCCAAGGATGCTCGAAGAATGATGTTGCATAATTAATTGTTAATCAGTTGCCTGTAATTTCTGGTCTGTTCTGCTATCCTTCGCGTTTTAGCTAGTGATAATGTTTCAGAAAAGTTCGTGTTTTGCTATAATGAAATCTGAACAAGTCGTCATTTACTCATTTATTTATTCAGCTCTGCTATTAGAAAGTTACTTACAATGAATTGCTTCAAAATAAGGGCAGTTAATCTTTTCCACTATCTACATATAGGTAATGAAATGTGGATGTATTTAATATTAATCTTTGCTTGATAGAGAAGCAACGAAGACTTAGATAGATACATAGATATTTATTATTTTTATAGCTGAAATTATACAATGTACAATAGACCTAGGTAGATATTGCTTATTCAGAGATATGATACTACAGATACATCTTAGAACCTAACAACATATTCGATTGGAATGTACTTAGTGATTAACAAGTCTTTATAAGTCTGAGACATAAATATTTGAATAATTTAGGAAACATGTTCCTGGAGTCAAATTTCAATACGCTCTTATTGTTATAATTGTAATAATAATAATTATTGACATTGATTTACTAGTGTTTTCATTTTTTCAGAAAAACTTTTTTGTAGCTGGTACTTTGTCCGATTTATTTTAGTTACCAAAAGTAAGTCTGTATCATTTGGTTAAGATAAAATTCGATACCATTTCGGAAGTAACAATATCATAACTTATAATAAATTCACGATATCTGAGCCAGAAATTACTTTTCCGCAATAGATTCCTCTTCCTAGAGACTGAATTCAGAGACTTTCAGCATTCATGAACTAAGCCTCGAAGCTTAAATTTCCCCCAAACTCGTCACATATGACAATGCTCGTAGACTAAGTAACGCTTAAAGTAAAGTGCAGATAATACCAGAATCCACCACATGTATGAAAGATTATATAAGGCTCAAGAACTGCGTATCTTATCTTCGGAAAGTTCTCATGAAGTCTATAAAAACCAGTCTCCAGCAATTAGCCGGGGTATCAGCTACGAATAGCCTTATCATAGCCTTTGGATTCAGAAAACATTTTACAATGATCTAGGATCACTCCCAAATATTGCACTTTTGAGATCATCTGTATAGTGACGCCCTTCAGAACTGTCTGCATCAGACCGTTCTCGATCCCTGTACTCATAAAGTATTCATCTTCGATCCACTTTTATGAAACACTTCTTTGACTTACTTACGGTATTTGCAATCCACACAAGTGGTCTTTGAAAGTTAGTCTCGAAATCGATCATCATTATTTAAAGTGATAATTTGTTGACTGTGTCCTGTTTCTCTTTGCGGATCATGTATGACCATTGTTTATTCTAGCAATGTGTTTCAGGTTTTTTTAACATTTCTCTAGTTGCTATGATATTTTCATGGCTCTTGGGTAGCAAATCCAGGACTGAATAGGGTTCAATAGGCTATTTCAAATGTATGTCCTAACCAGTGCCATCGATTACGTCGAATAGTATTGTGTATAGGTTCCTGACCTACATAGGTTCCTGACCTACATATTTTCTCTACAGCGGACTAGGAATATAATAATGTTGGAAAATTTTTGGTATGGTTCAGGGACACTGATCCACGAAAGAGCACTTCACTTTAAACTGTCGATTGGTTGGTATGGAGGTAGCTTTTTTTTTTAAATGTTCTGCATCACTTAGGACTAAAGTCCTTTAAAGTTATAAACCCAGTGATGGAAAAGGTATAGGAAAGTTAGAAGTTGGTAGGAAAAGGAAAGCTAGTTAGTTAGGTGACGATGCGCGTTGACTTTAAATCTTTGTAAATCATAATTTGATGGAAATATTGAGGACGGCAAGTCATTTCACATACGTGTTGAATGGATAAAGAACGTGCTTCTGAATTTGACTGTGCGACCGAAAATAGGATTCAAAAGATAAGGGTGTGCGGAAAAGGCCGCTCGTGTAGTACGATTAAACTGACGGACCGGGGGGACACAATTATAGATTTCGTCCGAACAACTATGATGGAAATATCGGTACAGGACCGATAACCATCCAACATTCCGACAATGTTCTAGCGAAGGGATTTGGTTGCAAATTGATAGGTCACTGATCAATCTACGTGCCTGACGCTGGGCACGATCTAATAAACTCAGGCATGTTACGGGATCTCCCGCCCAAACGTGTGAGTTGTATTCGAGTTTTGGACGAATGTAAGCTTTATAAATAGTAGCCAAGTCTGTAGGACTGAAAAAACGTTTACACCTCTTGAGGAAACCGAGACATCTAGCGCCATTTTTCGCAGCTTCGGAAATCTGATGATTCCAGCGAAGGTCTGGGGTAACTTGCATGCCAAGCATTGACAAACCATTAGAATCCTCAATATTAGCTCTATTCATTTTTAGTTTGGCTACATTGATATCCCGCTTCAGAGACAGGAGACAGCACTGGGTTTTTGGCGAATTGAACTCGACTCGGTTTTTAGCACCCCAATTGATGATTGCATCAATATCGGAGTTGAGCTCGGTTGACATTCGCTGCCGGTGAGACTCTACAGCTTGGAGTCTCAGCTCTGGAGTCGCCAAAGAATAAGTGAAGTCAAGAGTACTGTCATCCCTAAAGTAATGCATTGGATTGCGAGTAAGAGAGAGAAGGTCATTAATAAATATTAAAAACAGGGTCGGAGAGAGGACTGAGCCCTGGGGTACACCAGCATTGGTTGAGAATGGGGTAGAAGTATATCCGTCCAATACAACTTGTATTGACCGTTTACTCAAAAGATTTGCAATCCATGATGAGAAGCTCACTCCAGAGGTTGTATTCGCAGTGAATGAAGTCTTTGGGGAGTCGGGGAATAGCATATATGTCGATAAGATTGATGATCTGTGATAACAAGTTCTTTGTTTTTTTATTTTGAGAAGATTTTTCATGATAGTTATACTCTCAGATGTTCGTCAGACGTTCGTGATAAAAACTTATGGTGTTGTCTCAAAACTCAAATTTGATCTCCCCTTCGGTTACCCGGTACACAAACCACTGAACTATGCCGCCCAGAGATATACTTAGGCGATGAAATTATTGAAAAATGGTCCCAGTTCTCTACTTCGAATTTAGCCTTCAGTCTTGAACAATACATCCAGATAGCTGTCAGATGTATGTAAGTAGTACATCTTTTCAAGGAGACAACGTTGAAAGACGGTTTTTAAAGCACAAACATTGAAACTCGATTGAAGATATTTTTTTATAAGTTCACTCAGTTCAGTTTGATTCCATAATACCTACGACAAATTTATTACACTGTACATCCTGTAATCCACGAGTAGTTCGATGAAAAAAAATATTAAATCCTTTGACACAGTATTGCGACAATATTTGAAAATAGAAATTGTATGTTTAGCTCTTATTACGGCTAGAAAACGATACACAAATATGATGTAGGTACCTATCGATAGATTACATATTTCAAACTTCTGACTCAAATCTCCATTCAATAATATTACTTGGAGTAACCACTTCTTATTTAGGAAAACTTAGGTCTTGGCTGTAAAATTGTTTGCAGTCTTGGGGTTTTACTATTACTTCCTCCTAAGTTTTATGAGTTCCTTATTTCCGTTTGCATGTATAATCCAATTTTAGATACAAATGCTCTCAATTTAGAATCCAATTCATTCTTCGTATGCAAGGACACAACTTCTCCATATTAATGACCATGTTCTCTTTTTAAAGGAAACCGCAAGCATTCCACATAAATTTTGAAAAGTTAACTACTTCCGTCAAAAAAAAAAAACTTCAACAAGTTTACTTCATATTTTGCTACTACTCCAACTTAGCGAGAATAGAAAGTATTTTGTTTTTTTTGTTTAGCCACATAAACAAAAACTTTTGCCTTCAAATAACTTGTGTCAACATACTGTAGAGGAGTAAACAACTTTTGGTCTCACCTGTGTATACCTACATTGTTTACCTGCATCCTTGTGGTGAACTCCACCTGCCCATCAATTTTAATTTGGCAACAAACACACTCTTCTGACAGACCTGCCACAATCTAATTCATCATGCTCGCTTGGTTTGGGGTAACAATTTCAACAACGCACGCAAAATTGGAGACAGCTTGAAAAAAAAAAAATATATATCACACTTCGATTGGTCACAACAAGCCTTCTACCCTTCGTCGATCGATTTCGAATAATTTTCAAAAACAAAAAAAAATACAACTATACTGCGGCGCAGGACATAGTATGAATTGCAGCTCAAAAGGGGTGAACACCGGAGAGGGTTGGAATTTCGTGTAATAACATCGATTACTATTATCAATTCCATTGTGAAAATTTAATTTATAGTTGGCCTTATCGTATTCTTGCGATACGTTGTAGTTGAACTAGATATTTTTTTTTTTTTTTTGTGGGGGTGGATAGGGGTTGGACTGTTTCTAGGGCAGAATGGAATATTTTCCTCTGTGCATATCTTTATGACTAAACTATGAGAATATCGACTGGGAAAGCCAGGTGGCATTAGATTGAACTTTCATAGTATACGAGTATACTACAGGTATACCGGTGGATAGGATATTGACAGTTGAAGGTTGAATGGCTGTTGATGTTATTGATTAGAGGAAATTTATTCAGAGGGGTTGAGATGGAAGGAAGTTTGTGGAATAATTCTATGGACGACGTTTTTTTTTTTGAGAATAATAATACTGTTATCATATTGTATTTCATATGTACATATACTATGCATTTAGTAGGCAATAATAAACGCTGTCAAATGGACTGAAGGAATAAAAGAGACATGTCAAGGATACTCAGTCCAAAAATATTATTAAACTACTTTGGATTTGAAAACATTGAGGTTTTATGTGTATGATAGTTGGTTTATACATGTTTTAGGATCAATTAGTGCGTATGGGTGTTGAACGTGCCATGCATAGGGCTACCTAGTCTCAGGCTCCTGGCACGTGTGTAGAGAGGGACATACAGCGAAAATAAATTTATCATCAACACAACATGAATTAAAAAATGCTGTACTGCACACTTTACATACATATGTATATAGAGTACAGGATGGATAGGATTAGTCTGGTTCTTATGGCTGGTGTTAGAAGTATGACAAAAGCAGGCATTGAAGTGAAAGTGAAATGTGTGTAAGGACAACTTTTGGTAGTTACGGAGATTGAGAGTGCTTGACAGAGATTTAAGGCCAGTATTACGAATGTGAAAATAAGTAATTTTAACATCAACTTAAGTAACACTAAAGTGAGTATAATTGGCTGGAATGTCTTGGTGTAAAGGAGATCCGCAGCCAGATTTTTCTGATTTTTTTTCCAAACTATTGGTTCGTGGCTCACTGGGCACTGTCTGGTAGGTAGACATGCCAGAAGACTTGGTGTTCCCTTCAACGATTTCTGTAGAAGCTGTAGAGACGCGGAAGAGGAGGAAACTATGACAAATCTTCTGTTTACCTGTCATGCTCTTTCGGTCTTGAGAAGGCAAACCCTAGCGGAGTACTTCTTCGAAGATTTCAACGACCTAGCTAGACTAGACTTAAGCAAATTAAAAAGTTTTGTCACCGGATCAAACTGGCTTAATGACTAAACAGTGAACCATACCTCTTCGCCATGGGTTTACACCAAAAATGGTTGCTCTGACTCCTGTCCCATCTGGGAAGTCTTCAGTGCTGGAACTTCGGTTTTTTCATAGTGGTATCACAATGGACCTTCCTTTTGGTTTAAGTGCATCTCTGTCCAGCGGGGACAGCCACCGAACCGTTTGGTAAGAAACGGTATTAAAAGTGCTAAGCCAATCTAACAAAGCTCTCCTGACGATATTTTCTCTATTAATGCTGGCATACATATCACCAATTTTACAAACCACCAAATAAACCTTGGCCACACCATATATTACCAATATCAAACCACCTTGCAGTATACAGCGGCGACTTTAACAGTCAGCATACTTCTTGGAGATAGGCAATATCAAACCCCAATAGTCTCAAGCTATTTGACTGGGCTGAAGTCAACACCTTACTCAATCAGACTCTGCTTTCCATAAAAAAAAAAAGAAAAAAATATTGGACACGTAAACATTAGAAGAATGGACACCAAATGACTGCAATGCGGTAGTCTATGTTGACTGAATCATTTTGGTGCCGGGAAGATTCCTTCGCTGTAGTAATAAAATATAACAATGGCAGCCATTTATTTTACAGAAAATACAAGTCCTCAATGCGGTACTAAAATAATCACCAAAGAGGAAAAGGTCTTCCACACTGACGGTTTCAAAATGATACAGGAGGTGAAGGACTGGGGCACTAGGAGTCAACCATTCTAGATGGTTAATAACGACTGCAGAGTTTTAAAAAAAAAATACAAGATACAGTCACCATCCAGACTGTAATCAAACTTTGTACATTGTTAGCGTGGAATCCGTCAAGGCTCTAGACGTTCAAATAATTAGTCCAAGGCTAGAAAAGCAGCATGTTAATGGCATACGAAGAGCCAATACAGTAACCTTATGATGGATACCAGGACAAATGAAAGAGTAAACAATTCAGATATTATTTTAATACCTAATCATTATGATAATGATGAAATTGTATTAATTTCGTGTACCCAACCAAAGTCCCTAATTAAGTGATAATCTCCAGACGTCAAAATGACTCCTTATCAGTAAACAACACTGTCTGCAATTCTATCCCATCAAAATTATGTCAACTTGCTTTCCATGCACAATTTTCTAGCTTTAAATAGTCATCTGCTCCAATGCTGTAAAACGAAATTTAATTTACACCTACTTACTCCACATGACCTAAGAAAATTTTAAGAACACCTTCGGAAATTCCAATGCTTATCCTTACCACGAAAGCATTTCCACGCAATGGCGTCATAGTAAATTCTCCCAGACTGTAATACCTTACCAAGGAAACACAGATCATTAACCCTGCACTTAAGTCAACCTCATCACTATCCATTTCCCATCCGCTTACAATCGCCCACTATCCTACATCAAAGAGGACAGCACCAATCGGTGTCCTCGACCGCATTCAACACACACCCTCCCACGCCTCTCAGTTTTCTAATTTGATTTAACATTTAAGCCCTCCTGGGTGTTGCAAGGCGACCAGGTTGTTAAACATCACAATTCTCGCCACACAAACAAGACACAAGATAATTGGTTCTTTTACTTTGTGCCTTCTGTGGCAATCTCGCTCAAGGCTATAAAATATCTTAATACCCTCCTCCCTCACTCTCAATCTGACAGTGCCGGCAAGCTATCATAATAAAAAAATCTTCACCAATTTTCAATGAATTTTCTTCTCCAAAAGGAGCCATACAACAACAACAAATAAGACTTGGATGTTTTAAAGAAAAAAAAAGGAAAAATTATTTGAAATTTTTACCACATACATATGCAGGAAAAAAGGACGAAGGACAAAACAAGAAACCAAATGATGAAATATTATTTTTTATTACTTATTAATCCGCGAATATATGTAGTTTACGATTCAAAGGAATGAGGACAACACACTCGAGACAAGGACATTGTGTGTGTGTCACATAGAAAGGACGACCCCAATATCACGGTTGAACCATAAAATATTGATTTTGATGTTAACAACATTTTATTATTTGTTGCAAAGTGGCGACTAGGGAGAAAAAAAATTGCATGTTGCGTCCTGGATTTCTGCTTGTTCAATGGATGCACATTGAATGGATGGACAAATAGACGGGGGTCGCGGTGGTGCTATGCTATAAAAAAAAAACTATAAAATTTTATTAGAATTATGACGTGTTTCTTTTTTTTTTTTTTTTGTTTACAAGTGGAAGTTGAATCGGTCAACTATTAGTAGGTTAACAGCTGAACTGAGCCATCTGATATCAAGTGGTTTTCTGAGGACTTCCAACTTTTTAATATGGAATCAATGGGACGTGATTGATTTTCAGGGAAATGCGGCCAAAGGGAAAATGTATTTCTTAAGCTAGTGGGTCAGTCGTAAAATAGTTAAAGTCTAGAAAACTGGTAAAAATATAAGGGATTAAGGTCAGGACGTTTGGAAAGTGTTTTAAAAACGTTGTTCGCTATCGTGCCATACTGGAAGACTATTTTTGGTCAGAATTGGATGGACTTGACATCAGTGATATGTGGTTCCAATAAGATGGTGCCACATGCCACACATTGCTCTATTGAAGGAGAAGTTCGGTTTGGTCGTATGGACATTTCAATCATGCGATTTAATACCGGCCATTGGATTTATTTTTACGGGATTACGTTAAGTCGTTGGTATATGAACTCAGGAATAATATCAAACGCGAAGTTATCAACGTTCCGGCTGATATGTCTGGCAGAGTGGTAGAAAATTGGGTCCAAACAATTCATCACTGCAAATGTGCTCGCGGTGGTCATATGAACAAGGTCGAATTTCGTACTTAAATGTACAATGTGTACTATACTTGGAATAAATTTCAGCCCGATATCTCAGTTATTCTGTGTTTTATTTAAATACAAAATCTCTAAATGGTCATCTTCTCTAACCAACTAAATATATCGAAATCTTTTCGTCTCCCAGACTCTGCTAGTGTTTTTTAAGCGGAGCTTTTTGCGATTCGCGAAGCCTGTCGGCTGCTGAGCGATCACCCTACACCCAGTCACAATATCGCTATTTTCTCAGATAGCCAGGCTGCTATCAAAGCTATTGATGCGGTCACCATATCCTTAAAACTGGTAGACCAATGCCGGTTCTAAATAAATCTTTTAAGTATCCACTCAACAATTACACTCATCTGGGTACCTGGGCACAGCAACTAAATTCCTCATGGATCTCGGCGAAATAGCTGAAAAAAGGATTGGAGAACTAATCCGTCATTTGAACTCTACTGGCTGGGTCTAATTCTTCGTACTACTTTAAACTTTTTCCGCACGGGTTTTGCTTGTGGTTACAAAACGGCGCACTCTGGCGCTAATTGGGTTCTCCCAAGAACCACCACTCTACCTACCTACCTATGGACCGTAGTTGATCCAAGGAAGTTATACTTGTTGGCGGTGAATCATAAACTTTCTCACTGTCTATTTTTTAAAAGAATTACATAACATGATCAATATATCTGCAGTATCTATAGTATCCATTCTATTTTGCGTGTATTTCTTGGGGTTCCTGTGACTCCGATTACTAGAAGTGAATGTCCTGGTTTAGTAGTAAAATTTCGGTTCGATACCTAACCGATAAAAAAGTTATATTTTTTCCAGGGACCAACGTTTCGAAAACCTCGTGACACATATCTGAGAGTTATAAAAAAGTGAGTGAAGAAGAATGACTATGAGAAGTTAGACCCTGGACCCAAATGAAAAAAAATCATCCTGAAGGTTGATTTCTTTTTTCCTTTTTTTTGGGGCTTATCGAGCTACTGAGAGCTAATGAGTATCTATGTATTTCTTTACAACTGCAACTCCTTATGGTGCTTAGCTTCTTGACATGGGACAGATTTGGGTGGTTCTTTTGAACTTGAAGTGCAATGTACTTTTCATTCCTGTAGAGATATTTTGTATAATTATTCACAGGATGATTTTCTTGGCGCTCAAGTTAAGGTGAGTCCTAGGACTATCGCCGCTATGGGACAGATTTATCTATTTCGTAATTCGTATTTAAATGCGGTCAATTCTTTGAAATTTACTTGTAAATATCCCAGTTGTAGTCTAGTGTTGCTTGCCCTTGTTACTTGTGAATATCTATTTCTGTCAGGGTGGGCTTTATTCTCAAATTTTACTTGGAATACATATTTCAATACAGCGTGAGTATTAGAGGGAATCAACCTAAGTGTTTCTTCCAAAAAAAGATGTGTTACTCCTAAACACTTGTTTTTGTGGGGCCACTCTAACCAACTACGTAGTTGGGTTAACATAGAGTTCTGCTTTCTTAAATTTGTTTAAAGGATAACAAACATTACACTTCACCTTCCTTTTGCCGAACTGTTGCTATAAGAGCAACCGGAAATCTGAATTCGTTAGCAGTGTTACACTTCACATCTCATAATCTATAGCTTTTAACCTTGTATCGTATACCCATTCGTATTTTACGTTGCCTAACTCTCAGTAATAGGCTTCAGCCTCATTTTCAAGGATATGTATTTCATTTCTCAGATTTTTGTCTGAAACTCACAAAAGATGAATAAAATACCAATTTTGTGTTTCCTAGTATTCAAATCCCGAACCTTTTCGCTTACTACCTCAACCAACTAATAACCACCCACAAAATGAATAAATAATACAACAACAACACATTTCGTTCATACACGTGTCATGGGGCAGCAAATAATCCTTGGCAAACAAAATTCATATACCTACTCGCATGTTTATTTGTCATAAAACTTTTAGGTCTACGATGAGTTGCTCCTTCACTTTCAGATTTTGTGGCAACAAAAAGGATTTTCAAGTGAAAAAAAAAAAATAAATTCTTTTCATACCAGATAAGCCTTCTTCCCGTAAATTATTCAGATGAATCTGAAAAATCTGTAAATACGGGTAGGTATGCATATGTACATATATTGTATACACATCCAATATGCCTGAGTTGAGGTTAAATTGTATAAAATGTTTAAAGTTAAATAAATACGAGTTGGGAACATGCATAATCTTATGAAAGCAATATCACTGATGGGTGTATAGTGAAAATTTAAATTTAACGTCACAGTAATTGAAAGAGTTCTTAAATTGGGTTTATGCGTGGCACTTTGGTAAGGTTCTGGTTGACTCGATTATTCAATCCCTAAGGCGTATAGGTAACATTTTTCTATGGAAATTTCAAAAGAATTTACCATTTAGGTGGTGTACCAAATTGGGCTTTAATAATTGACATATATTGAACTAATTATGTACTATACTTGAAGTAGATTCTTGCCTTACATTGTAGATGCATGCATTAGTAGTATATATATCAAAAATTGGAGAATCTTAAATAGACCCTACCATGGCGAGAAGTGTCAAACGCTCTACCAGGGATCGATGTAAAATTTCAAAAAGTCATCAGAAAAGTGTCACAGACCAAAACAAAGTCGCAACAATAATAAATAATACAAATATTAAGGACATTTGAATTTTGTCATAAAAGCTATATCACGCTGCTCACAATGCTGGAGTTTACTCTATCTGACCGAAGCACGTACACGTTCACTTGCAAATCTGCGAGGAAGCGCATTACATTCTTCTTCAGCCACACTAAGTGCGTGGTTTCAGTACCTTCTTTAGATTTGAACATGAATATCAAGGAGTTAGATTAAGATTCGTGAACTCTATTTTATCCTTGACAAAAATCCGTAAAAATACTGTGTGGCAACTCTCAAATTAAGGCCTGCTGGTCTTTAAACATAGCATCTTTCAAGGCGAAGTTACTGCAATCGAACCAGCTGTTGAAATGATTCTATCTATGTTGACAGCCAAGCAGCCATTAAGGGGTTGCACTCAACATCGATGCTAGGTTCAAACAAGATATGGGAACACATAGCCCAGGCAACCGCAACTACAACGGTGAAGATTCGTTAATTTTTCCAACACTAATTGTACAAAACCTGCCATAAAATTAGCTGGATGTCAACTAAGAGCCAAGAGACTTCGAACGATCTCCTAAACGTCCGAAACAGACGCGAAGCAGACATGAAGTTGGTACGTGATCATCATTTTCTGGTAGCGACTGTTCAATTATGGACTGCTCCCGTTCGAAAATCAAGCGACACAAGCATGTCCAGGTTTAACACCGACAGACTTAGGGCCAATAACTAAAGAGCGAACTTTTTTGTGGAAACAATGAGCAGCTCACTGCCCGCCATCATACAATACCATTGATATCCTGTGAAAACTATTCTCACATTGGGTGCAGAAAGAACTGTCGATCAATCACAAGAAATACATAGGCATAGGGAAATACAATAAAGTTCGCAGCAGTGGGGACCGAGCTAGAGGCCATATCCGCGGAGCTATTTCGAGCAGCGCCAACTGCACCCACTTGTTGGAAGAGCCTGGAAGGCTCTATCCGGATGACTAAAAGAAAGGAATGATAGTCAAGCTCCCTAAAAAAGACAACCTAATGCAGTGCGAAAACTGGCAAGGTATCCCTGTGCTTTGAGAAGTGTTAATCAGGAATGTCACGTTTTGTATAGAGAAAGGCTGCCTGAAGAGTTCGAAGTTCAAAGTGGGGTTCGGCAAGGCTGTGTCCTTTCACCAATATTGTTTTTATTGGTAATTAGTGATGTGCTAAACTGAATCGAACTGAATATCGACAGTGGAATCGGCAAAGCATAGCCTGCGTTTGGAATGCTAATCAAAAGTCTAGGTTAAGCATCAAGCTAAGACTGTTCCACTTTAATATTGAGTCCGTCTTGTTATATGGATTTGGTAGTTTTACTAGGACGAAAAAACTGCAAACATTCTTATGCAGTAGAGAAGATGAAGAGAACGAAGCACGTCAACTGGGAAAGAGTTGAGGAGAGTTGAGGAAAGTTGAGGCACATTGCCAGAAATTGCACACGATTGAGCGTAGGCGCTATGGATGTCTTGGGACCCATAAAGGAATACAGGACATAATTAAGTAATCAACATCGATAAGAGCTGAGTTCATAAAACAATGTAAACTAAAACTGAACAAGATATCAATACTCAATAAAATTATCCTTTGTAGGTGCCGGGACAGGTTAATGTCTTCGGAAACGAAAAAGTATATGAAATAGCCGGGAAAAGGTCGAATATGCACCACTCACACGCTCTAGATAAGGCCGATATACCACTTAGTGCATTACACAGTGAAATAAACATAGAGTCTCTCGTAAAGTTAACAAAGCTGCTGTCGATTAGATACGTGTAGACCATTGTGTACTATAAGTCCATCAGTCTACTGAAGCTAAGCCACATAGACATTCGTAATACTGTCGGCATTCTGACCCTAAACCTTTCACCCGGTTATGGAGAATGCATGATTTTTGGATTAGGGCCAAACTTTTTTGGTTGGTGTTGTACTTCTTTAAAGTGGATGAAAACATACCAAAAAAAAAGATACAAATTTTTGGCGCGACAGGTGCCCCAGGGTCTAGTTTCTCAAAACCATTCGTGTTGTGCGTGTTATATTCTGTAGACGAATGGAGAAGCTTTTTCATGATAGGGGCCGTGATTGAAATTTTATATGTTATTTGAGCATCGAACCTCGAAACACTCGCTCCGTAGTCCAACGCAGTTCTGATATAGTTCCGATAATATAAATAAGTATTCAATATCATTAAAAACTCAACTCTCACTTTCTTCTTATTTCGGAGAATATTAGTTCGATTAAAGGTCCTTATGCGTCGTAAATTACCATCGGATACAGATGGCCTATGTTTTTGCTATAAACTTTTAATATTGTCTTTACACCGTACATTGTTTTAATTTAACTACCGCAGGCTACGTAAAGAATTGTTTCCATTTAATTTCCTCCACCATATTTACGCAAGATAAAACCAAACACAAAACAATGAATTGTTTACTGCCAAATGGAAAGATGTCCACTATTTCCAACAGCTAAAGCATGAAAAGCCCGAAACGAAACTTTTTCAATTTCCTCACACACCATTCGTAAAGTCCTTCCTCAAACTGAAGGGTTTAAGGCTCTCTTTTGTAAACAACACCATTTAACTGTCATGTACACAAAAAGTACAAACAGAACTGCATAAAACGGCAAATCTATTTGGCTTGCAAAACAGGAACCAACTGAGGAAAGTTTGTCTGTTCCCACGGGTAGATTTTATCTGATTATTGCTTTTGGAAAATATTGCAGATACAACTGATGATAGGTATAGACCAGGTGCTGTCCGAAATGAAAATACTTTTTTAAATTCACCTTATTCTGGACCTTTATCAAAGGTCAAATATTTTTCGTATAATGAGCATCCCAATTCCTTTACCATTTACACATAATTTAAAAGTGAATTAGCTCCATCTACTCAATATTAAATTCACCATGAAAGTATCTTTCATCGAGCGTTTGAAATTATTTTGAGGAAATCATTACCTAATCCCCGAATTGAAAACCCCAAACGTAATACATTCGAGTCAGAAAAGGATCCACACAAAAACGAAAAAAAAAAAAAAACACGTGGAACTGGAGCAAATCCTCACATCCAACTGTAACAAAAATGGCAGCTAAAGGGCAACAAAATCCCAGAATCCATCTATACACTCATGGAATTATTATGAGAGTTGAACATTGAGCATCCCACACTGTCTCCTTTGCAAGCAAGGTTCCATTTGCAATTCAAGGTAAGCCGATTTACGCTCCAACAACCAACACCATAGTGCCATTAATAATATTTACACTTAATACTCTTATGTACGACTCTGCGTGTGTATGTGTATGAATATACAGATCCGTGTAAAAGAGTTCATAACTTGGTCCAGAATTGCATCTCATTTGATAAATGATCGAAATCACTTCCGACTAGTTTAGGTCCTTTGTTTTCCTGTCTCTCTAAGGAGATATAGTACAAATCGAATGAAGGATGATTAATAACTAGTGAAACTGATTTCTGGTCCCACTCAGGAATAAGCGTTTATCAGTGATAATCATTTGGCAGAAAGAACATTTCTTGATAAAAAATTATCTGACAGTTTCAAGGTTGTGCCCAGATACAGGAAGGAGTGGGCATCCAATTGATTGAGTACATGGGGCAACCATTCGAAATGATGAATGTGATAAGGATTTTTTTTTGCACTATACATAAGTCTATAAATACTGTGATGTGGATTACAAATGGGATTGACATGGGTAGAAAAAGTATTAAATGTACATGGAATTAAAAACACTATTCGGTAGAGATTCAAAAGACTCATGGCTTTCGGTATGGAATACTATTGCAGTGATTTCAAAGGCTTAAGAACATCGGAGGGTTATTGCAAAGTTAAATGAATACAATGCTAGGATGTGGCTGCACTACTTGTTCGTTTTCTGGTACAGTCATAATGAATCGTATCCTATTGGGATAAGTAATTTCAATTAAAAATTCCTAGAATATTAGGACTATCATGCAAAACTGATATTTTCTGAACGAGGATAACTCGAAATGGATATAATTTGCATACTGGTATGTGATTGGATAGCTCATCTTTATCTCCATGAATATTGATTCGTGTGGAATATAGAAGACAGTATGTACATTCTGAGTCCAAATACTTTATCATTATTGCTTATAATTTGTCTGATTCTTCAAATTCATAGAGATATTTATTTAGGCTTTGCATTCAAAATATTTTTTATGAAAGTTATACTCTTGGACGTTTGCCAGACGTTCATGATAGGTGAAACCGTGAAAAAAACTTTTATCTGAGTATCCAACCATGAACTTGCAGTTTGTGCTGCGATGTACTAATCACAATGTCACAGCCCCCTTGCATCGAACAGTCGAGAGTCAGAAACTGTCATCCATATTTTAAGTGTTCTTGATGACAAATACGTTTTCCGAGCCCTCTTCTCATGATGGAATTTCTGTTTTAAAACTTCGATCATATTGCCTCTTAGTTAAGTATTTTGTGACCCATTTTGACTTGGGGGACTTTTAATACTTTGTCGTAGTGTAAGATGTCGGTGGCCGTTGTACACGCGGTGATTCAATGTAGAGTACTCGCTCCCCTATTACTGTCAATGCACAAAGATATTTGAAGTCTAAGTAATTTGATATAGAAAGCCTATTTATTTAGGCTTAGTCAAGCTTCCATTTGTATATGGTATAATATTGAGGGAAGCAGTGAAGAGAGATCTTAGACGAACCGTCTTACAACTCTTGTCTCACATTGTACTCATTCCAGTTTTCTAATTGTACGAACGGCCTCATTTTTGGAACTAGAACTGAGTTATACAAGCCGCTCTAATTTTTGTAGAACTCCGTGGGCAATACAGGGTTAAAACTGTATCTTACTTATCTAAGGGAACTTGTATGATCCCTCCACTTCGAGGAATTCACTCTTGGGTCGTTCCTAGACATTGAAGGGGCGTACAACAACGTAGCACCGATGCGATGGGGAGCTTACACAGAGCTCGGCTGAGCATCGCTCTCTCCAATTAGATAGCTCAGATGCTTCAATCGAGAGTCATATCTTCATCGCAAGGAGATGTAACTATCAGGACAAGCAGAGGAACCCCCCAAGGATGAGTCTTATCCCCTCTAATATGGCTCCTTATAGTGGATGAAATCTTGGTAATATTCAAGGAAAACTGCTTCAACGTGACGGCCTTTGCCGACGACGTGGTTATCCGGGTCTCGGGGAAATTTCCTTCAGTCCTAAGCGAAAGACTCAATCTCGCACTACAACTAGTGGAGAAGGCAGCAAAGGGCTAGGAGTGAACCCTTCAAAGACGGAGATAGCTCTCTTTACTAGGAAGAGATCAATTCCTGCCTTCAGACCCCCAAGTATCAGTGGTACTGAATTAAGTATCTCAGGTTCAGCGCGTTACCTGGGTATAATTCTAGATTCCAAACTGAATTGGAAGGATAGCACTGCTGAACGCATCAAAAAAGCAATCGTAGCTTTCTATTCTTGAAAAAAGGCATTCAGTAAAACGTGGGGTTTTAGACCAGCTGTGGTGTACTGGATATACACGGCGGTCGTAAGACCCATTCTTACATATGGTTCACTGGTATGGTGGAC
Organism: Xylota sylvarum; assembly: GCA_905220385.1. Classification (NCBI taxonomy): domain Eukaryota; kingdom Metazoa; phylum Arthropoda; class Insecta; order Diptera; family Syrphidae; genus Xylota; species Xylota sylvarum. The sequence continues at coordinate 128,245,668 of LR999957.1, forward strand.
GGTACTGGAGAAGCAATACCAGCTTTCTAACCTCACCAAAATCCAGAGGGTAGCGTGCATTGGAGTCATGGGATCAATGAAGACGGGAATGGAAACCATGCACAGTTTCATTCCGCTTGACATATACTGTGGCATTCTGGCGGCTAAAACCACTGTAAGACTGAGTGAAGGCCGAATGTGGTCATCCAGCCTGTACGGCCATGCCTCAATTTTGTCCCGATGGGGAACTATCAGCTATTTGTCAGAAACTGATCACATGACCCCAACGCTAGCATTTGAAAGGAGATTCGCTATAAGAATTCCTGACAGAATGTACTGGAAGTGCCGAAGAACCATAAAGAAGAAGGAGCTGGTGTTCTATACCGACGGTTCTAAGATGGACGTTGGCACGGAAGCCGGAGTTTATTGTGAAGCCCTAGGAATAAACAACTCCTTTAGAATAAATGATGATTGCAGCGTCTTTCAGGGCCGAAGTCACAGCCATCATACAGGCTGCTAAGATTATAAGTGAGAGCAATATCGTTGGCAGAGCGATTACTTTGTATGTAGACGGCCGTTAAGGCTCTGGACTCCGCAATAATCAGATCAAGGCTTGTGAATATCTGCAAATCGCTCTTGAATGAGATATCTAGATATATCTGCGGTGACCATCTGTTGGATGCCAGGGCATATGGATATCGTAGGAAACGAAAGGGCTGACGAAATTGCTAGGAAAGGGTCGGCGCTGCACTTATCGCGGGACCTCCCTTTTGTAGTAATCCCCATCAGTTCCTTACAGAAGAAAATAGAGGATGCAGCCATCGGTCGAGCAAATAGTCGCTGGATTCATCTGGAAACATGTGCAACAGTCAGGGTCCTATGGCCGGGCATCAGCAAGAAGAGATCAACTTCTCTGGTGAAACTGAGTCGTTATAAAGCACGGGTCGTTTCAGGGATAATTACTGGTCATTGTGCCATTGGCGTCCACGCAGAGCGACTCGGTGTACTACATAATTACTTCTGTAGAAGTTGCAGGGTTGAAGAAGAAATTGAGTCAGTTGGTCACCTACTGTGCGACTGTCCTGCCCTATTCATCAGAAGAATGATTACTCTTGGTAGTTACTTCTTCTCGGATTTGGAGAACTTGGGTAACGTAGAGCTTACAGACCTCCTGAGATTCATATCATTATCTGGGTGGTTCCAATAGCGGACTTTTTAGGTTTCCAGGGTTAAATGATTGGGCACAATGGACCCGAACAGTAGGGTCCTTCTGGTACTCAATACCACTTAAAAGAATTCTATATTCTGTAAAGCATTAACTTTGTCGTTAGAACTGTGTGGTTGATATTAATTTACGCCTAAAAGTATACAACCTTCTTAATTTAAGTAATAGACAATACAATCCTTTAACTAGAAAATAAGCAGTGAAGTGTTTTATTGTGCGGTGGTTTGATACCCAGATGTCATTAGGTTTCGGTATGTAATCCATGCGAAGTGTCCGCCTTGCGCGAGGAAAGTTTGTTGTCTTTGTAGGAGCAGTTTTCATTGATATACATATGTTAGTATGCTAAGCAATAGCAAAACGCCTGTGCAACCTTATTTCTTGTAGTTTTGTTTTAAAGCCTTTCGACAAATCTTCTCGCAGCGTCAGCTGAAAGTTTTATCGGAAATCTTCAATGCCGAAGACTTACTAAAATATGTTAAGAAAGGTGCCTTAATAAAGCTTATGCCAAAAACCAAAGTCCTCCCCTTATTACTACAGCTCCGAACTTTTGTCTCATTTCAATTACGTACTGCATATAAATCCATTGTGTGTGTAAAACATTCCTGGTTCACACCATTCAAGGTTTCGATTAATTGCTCATTTCACGTTTCTAATCAAACTAATTCGGGACTCATTTCTCCAACCATTTATGTCACCATACCGGCTGTTGCTATGGCAGAACACTCCAAATGTTTTCTTCTATTTCGACAACAGCGTCTGAAATACGACAAAGGATTCATTCAATTACCATCTTTCTGTGTGAGTACTTTTTACTTAATTATGAAACATTTTCCATTGTGGCACACATGTTGCCATGACGTCTATGTATTCACTCTTCCAAATTAAGGTTATAACGTCGCCAAAAATGTAACCAATTTTCTCCGAATCAGTCTGTAATTAAACCAATGATTTGCCAGAAAAAATAAAACGACGCATGGAAAATTTCCTCTAGTGGTACTCATTTACCAGGCAACAGTACCGAAAACAGTTAACACTGACAAGCACACCTGAGGTCATTCAATTGAAGGACATAAATGAAGGAAAATTTCGTTTCGTCCTAATTAATAAAACAGATCAGCCATAAATTGCGCTGCCATAGCAAAATATGTTTATGGCCCAAAGTAATTTTTATTCCTTCCCTAGTTGTATTACGAGTATATTTGAATCCAAAAAAAAAAAAAAGAATTGCGCGCATTTTTATGAGGCGTGTGTAGTCCTACTGGCAGCCTTCACTTCCAATACTCCGACTTGAGTAATGAGTTCTGGTGCCTACTGTTGGGTGTGTAGGGTATTGGAATTTATGAAAGACAAAAGTAATGTCCTCCAGGGGCATAAGTTTACTTTGACATGTTTGCTATCCTTGGGAGCATTAATTTGGTTTTTAATTAAGTTGAGTTTTCTCTTGGGGGGTGGGACTGGGTAAGACTGCAGACTACCCCAGAGGTAAATACCTACAGGTTTATTTTTTTTGGGATAAACGAATGGATGTGCTTGTGCCGACGGTTGTGGTCCTGCTAGTGTAAACACAATCATTAATGACCTCTTTGGGGAAATGTACCCGCAATGTATTTATTTGAAAGCTGGGAGGCGATCAAGTCTGTAGTTTTTCGTTCCAACTCGGTGGCTGTCGGTTTGTAATAAATGGCAGTTCCTGCTGTGAATAGTAGTTGTGTACATGGCAGGCAAATGGTGTTATCCGCAATGGAGTAGCCCCATGAAATTCGCCACTCGGTCGCGAAAGTGAAATTGGAAAAGTTTTGTTTTCAAGTAGATTTGGGACTTTTCATGGACCAACAGTTCGAAATAGTTGACGATTGGGGGTTGAGGGAATACTGCAAACTTTTGGATGAACTCAATACGTTGATGAGTTTTATCGTCCGTAAAAATGGATGTTGGTTCGAAAGTAAAAGCCTGAACACACGGCGTATATGTAACATTTTTGAAGTGGTTTTCTATTGAAAAACTTGAAAATATGGAAATTCATGCAAAAAGTTATATTTACTGTTTTTGATTGAAGGTAGGTCATTGTTGTGAATAGAAAACTGTAGGTAAACAATATTCAATTTAATAATCTAGTCACTGGGGGGGAGGGAAAAAAAATTGTCCAATAGGTAGGGTTGTTTGTCTAGACACTGACACAATGGCATACATGAGATTTCTTAGAAGGTAAATTCTGAAGAACATTTCTGAACAATAGTGACTGTGTTAATGGAAAACATTGTGTACTTACACAAACGTCTTTTCAATTATAAAAGCAAGTGCAACTGACATGAATAGGAAAAATTAATCAGATAATTGAAAAATATTCTGCAATTATAAACATGTTAATGGACGTCGTAATAACATCGGCACTTATTTAGCAGACTCAAATTTCTGACGATACTGATACTGGAAATAGAATAAAAGTAAATTGGATTCGTTATGGAGGACCATATTCTATTCAGAAAATTCGTTTTCGAGTTGAAATGTGGGAATTTTTTTAAAGCCTATACTCACAACAGCGTATAAATTACACTCAATAAGACTCTTACTTCTTTGACATCGAAGATATCCTTACTGTGAGAGCTGAGGTATTTCTTGCTTATTCTCCCTGCATCCCATACCTTATGGCTTCTAAGCATTTAACCAAGTTGATACTATCCGAGTTCTCTCATCAGAAGACACCCATTTTGACATATCAAGGAGTCTATAGTATAATGGAAATCACTTGAAAAGAAATATCATCTTTCAAGACTACATTGGAATCTACCGATTCAAGGGAACAATACCCACAAGGGATATGGAAAGCATGGTTAATCCTACTCCGCTGGATCTCTTTTGCACAAGTTCACGATGAAACCAGCCCTTGGGTCGAAGGATTCAGGATTGTAGTCAATAATAATGTACGGCTGAGGTTTTCGAGGTAAAGCTCTTTTCTATAGATGCTGTCACAGGAGGCCTTTTAATCGATTAAAAGGTGGTGAGTATCGATTTGAAATTGCTGGGTTTTTTCCCAAATCAGTAGAAAATTTGGTCAATGATGGACTTTCCTGGCCTAAAATCACACTGCTATGGATCAATCAGATTGCTGATGAAAGGTTTTAAGCGTTCACACAGAATAGCAGACAAGATCTTGTAGGCGATGCAGTTTAGAGGGATCAGGCAAACAATGCAAATGAGTTGATCCATCCTTCTTACCAAATCATCTGATCAGCTCCAGTAGCATTGTTGGATTTCAACTTAGATATCGCTATCTTAACTTCACCCAGATCGAGTGAACGGAAATATTGGTTATCATCGTCCAGATTGAATGGTTCCCTCTGGAATGGTACCATCTGCAGAAGTGATCTTTCCATATCCTCAACATCGACTGCGATTCTACTACTAGGTTTCCTTGTTCGCCACTGCAGGATTCGGTTCTGGCTTTGTAGCCTTGACATGTTCTTTTTACCTTCTGGTAAAACTTCCGAACCTCATTCCTTCAATAGCATAGCTCTATTTTTTTTTTGAGAAGCTGATGTTCATCTGTTCTCTTCTGTCCATAGAGCTCGCGAGCAGCTCTGGTTCTTCTATGCAGCGTCGCTTTGTATGCCATCTGTTTTTCTCTTTTTGCTTGTTAGCGTCCTTCGTCGAACCAGGGGTTTTATTGTGGTGGTCGAGAGAAAACCGGCACATCAGATGCGGCATCCCTGACGGTCTTTTGCTAGCTTAGCGACCGGTCTTCGGCATAGTCCGCCTTTGAGAGATTTATGGACACTCGATCGAAAAATGCAATTTTCATCTTTCTTTTGCCCAGCCAGTTCCATCGCACTTCCAGGGCCTCCGCTAATTGTTCAGCTGGACGTGGTGGATTAAGGGACCTAACATGGCATGTGCAAATTCAAAAGTATTGTTTTTATCACGTTTGCTGGGGTAGTCAGGCTGTTGGTGCTTTCGTAACTAATAGTTTTTTCCTGTGGTAGGGAAGTTACCTCGATGTACAACCCGCAAACTGAAGGATCAGTTCCCTTTTATACCCCTAGGACGAGAAGTCGAGTTTTTCTGAATCAGTAACGCGCTTCGGGGATATGAGCGCTGCTGTTGGCCTATTAAGCGTTCATCCGCCTCAACACTTTTCCAATACCCTGCCTCAGTATTGGAGATCCCTGGAGATACAAACTAATAGTTCAACCTAACTGGAACTAGTAGACCCTACCATGGTTCCATCTAGGAAATTCGTCCGCTGGATTCCTGGAACAAGAGGTAACAAGCACTCCTCCCCACTCTCTCGTCCGCTGCCACAATCGATTATAGGGGTTGGTTACCCAAACTCTAGTCGAGGTACTAGGCTCTCAGCAGCCACCATCATGGAGGGTAGAAGTTGCTTGTGAGAGGCTAACGTGAGAACGCAGCTGGTCTCATATATTCGCATCGCTACCCGTTGGTCACTAACTAACTAATACCTAATAATCGTTTACAATTCCAATAGGACTCCTCGGTACTCACATTTACTCATTTCTCGTAAGAAATGGCTCTACTCCGCTTCTGTCTAGCATCCGATTTTGAACGTGCTTTGCTAAAAGCGATTCGACAGTACTCTGGTGTCATCAATTGCTGACTTCGACCTATTGCAGAAAAATCTTCCCACTTGAACGATATGATGACGGCTTTGTCTGGTAATATTTTCAAATTATGTACATCGGCAAAAAAGTCTTTGCATATGGTTTGACTTCCGCGGTGCTTTGCTATCTCTAATTTAATAAGCATATCTCAGTTAGTATTACAGTCAATCAGACTAACAGTGAGGGCTTCTTAAACTTTTTCGTGACTACTTGGTAGTCTAAGTAGTTTGCATAGCTTCTCGGTCTGCTGCCTTTAACACTTGTGCAGTTAACTTGATAATACTTGGTATGAAGTTGAACTACTTTCTGGTTTTGCCGATAGCAGAGTAAATATTTCTAATAGATCTTCGTCCAAAAATTGTGCTTTTTCTCGCAAACCAATGCTTAAAAAAAATGAGCGAATTTTCTCTAAACAACCCTGCTCAAAATATGTAGGTTCCATCATGGTCTATACCCAATGCTTCTTAAGTCTACAAGTATACTTCACTGACTTTCTAACGTTTCCTAAAAATGCTATTTTTAGAGGGATCAGTGTACATCTTTCAATCGAGTGCATATTTCTCAGCAGTTACTGTACCTTAGACTCACCTTCATATTTTCAATCGTTAAAAAAACTCTTTTCATCAGTATCATCCTGAGGAGGTTTGGAAGGAGGACTGATTAGAAAATCGCGTCCCGATCCTTTTCATTCTCGTTTTCTTTTCGTCTAATAATCTAGGTAGAGCAATTCTTTTTGTAGCAGTAAGGAATTATTTTATGTTAGAGTAAATATATAATACTAAGATCAAAATAGGGCCATTCTAGTACTATTTGACCTATTGCCTATAAGTAGTTAAACAAATTCGACGCTTCTTGTGAAATGTATAATGCTTCTGCTGAATATACTCAGATACCAGTTGTTTTCAAGGATGAGAGTCCCAAGATGGATTCATGGTGTGGTCGTAATGTGTTTATTTATTTGATATTATAATGCATGGACTGAGAATATTGTACTTAGGCTTCGGACATCAATGTAAAGAATAACTTAAATCTTTATAAATTAAATGACCATGAAAAGATATTAAGCTGAATGTGGGTTTTACGGGTCCATCTTAATATAAATCACTCACAAGCAATCTCTTCTAATTAGGCCCACTTAAATTGAATAATGTCCAACATAAAACAACAGGAATAAATCCGAATTTAATGATCCCTCCCGATACGAATATAAATCGTAAACTCTTAATTCCTTAAAATCCAAGCACACTCCAGAAAGAAAATGCCATTTATCACGAGATTACCTAACAATCACCACACAATCAATTCAGCCTAATAAGCTTATAATTAGAAATCGATTAACCTTCATTTCCCAAATGTACTGAATACTTTCTTAGAGATACCTTTGGGCGATGCTTATATTCTTCCAATTAATGAGGCCCCCGGCAACAAGCCTGAAATAAATATAAAAATCACCCCAACTGTCTGGCTAATTAAAATTACAAAACGTAGGACACATAGCCGGCAAAAAAGAAATAAAAATCAAATTTCAAGGACTCGAGTCCGCCTTCTTGTCTGTTTATTACGCAAACACTCCCAGTGAGCGAGAGAGAGATTCTATAGAAGCTGATGGCATCCTAGAAAATCATAGTTAATCCTTGGTAATACAATAAAGTTTGTTTACACTGGAATGCTTATTATGCAAAATGTTATTTACTTAAAGGGAATCCTTATGATTTGCATTAGACGACGGAATTTTCACTCTCGCAAGGAAGACATGAAAGAGATGCAAGTGAACGTATAGCCAAGTGGGATTTTAAACCAGAAGATTACATTAGGAGTTGTCAGGCAGCATACCAGAATTAGTGAAAAGGAATTTCCATGGTATGTGCAACTTGTTGGAAGTGATTATGGTTTCTTATGTACCTAGTGGGTGTGTAGTTGATAAAATGTATTTTCATAGTTCCACGAAAGGGTACGAAACCATATTCTCACGTACGTTGCCACAAGAGTTTTGTTGTTTATTTCATCTTGAATAAAATTTTCGTAAACTACAACGATGTCAGCAAGAAAGTCTTTAAATTTTTTGTATTACATATTTTTAGTTCAACTATTTCATTACCTTTGTGTTTAACAAAGTGGAGTAAAGGACACGTTTTTTTATTGGTTTGTTAGGCACCCCATTGTATGATGTAACGCAGACTGTACATTGCGAGTGTTTTAGGGATATAAGACACCAACAGGTTTAAAAAATATTGAAACCGACTCATTTTGGTTGCATGCCAAAGGTAAATTAGAAGACTGCTGTCATCCACGAAACTCTCTACTCGCATTGAATAAATAGAGTTGGGCAATGAAGCAATTGAAGTGTCCTTGGGGAGGGTTGGCGTTAATTTGACAGGATTATAAATCGTTTTAACTATCACTACGATCTAAAATATTATTACACTTGTTTAGGTTGAAATATGGTCTAAACATTTATTGGATGTAGTTCCTTAAAAGATTCTTAGCTTGAATTAGAAGATTTTACTCAGTTTTCTTTTCTAAATTTCTGACTTCCTCTTTCAGATTGGTACAGGACATATGAAGTTATTTCGTAGACCTCTGTCACGATATGGCTTGTTGTCCAATAGAGTGGTCTAATGTATGTATCTGTACAGCTTATTAAGTTTGTAAACAACAAACTAAATTCATTTTCTTTTAAGATTGATTTAGATGCCGCAATCTATAACGTATATTTCGACCTTGAAAATGCTGGTACTTTACGCAATGAATTCGAAATGTTTTGTTCTGAGTATAAACACTCCTACTCCAGTTCTTTTTTAGTTCTTGACCCATCAATCCAACATTGAATTGTTAGGTTGCTCATTCTATAGATTATTGTGGATACATTACTTCATACTTTTTTATTGCGTAGGTCAGTGAGGAAATTCTTTTCAAAAATAAGGACTACTAACGATTAATAGGGAGAAACTGTTTTTCCAAAGCTAGAGACTGCTAGGAAGAGGAAAGTTTTCCCTGAATGATCAGCTAATGGTAGGCCCCAGACTCGACAAATATGGGTAACCGAGCAAAATTCAATGTACCAGCTGATCTTTTGGCGGAAATTCCCAACTGTTACGTTTGGTACTGCATCTGCTTCATATTTAGCAATACGTACACTGAAAAAGTTACTCGACGACATAGAGACTCAATACCCGAGGGCTGCGAAGATGATCCGGGAAGAGATGTACGTTGATGATCTCATCTCTGGTGCAGACACTGTAGCGGAAGCTGAAATTAAAGAGAAGAGAAAAAGTAACTCTAGAGACAGGCGGTTTTAACCTACGAAATTGAACATCCAACGCAGACGAACTACTCAAGAATATTCCTGAAAAAGACCGTGAGCTAACGTTTTCACTGCCTTCCGAGGACTCGGACTGAGTCAAAACTCTTGGCATCTATTAGCTTCCTGCGGTCGACCAATTTTCTTTCTGCTGCACTCCACCAAGCAGTCCACAGCCAACGAAGAAGTTCGTGCTTTCAACGATTGCGCGTTTATTTGACCCCATGGGATGGATCTCGCCTTGTATCCTTAAGGAGAAACATGTCATGCAGCTGCCCTGGATCCACAAAATATCGTGGGATGAACCCTTTGAGTCCGACATCCTTAAATAATGGAATGACTTCTACGAGGAACTAACGTTATCAACGAAGTACGTTTGCCAAGATGGGTTCAGACAGCTGGTAGGTCAAATCACGTCGAGTTGCATGGATTCAGCGACGCATCAGAAAAGGCGTATGGAGCAGCAGTCTATCTACGGGTTGAGGACGAGAAAGGTAGGATTCACATACACCTTCTCATCGCCAAATCAAAGGTCACACTTGTGGTACCAGTAAGTCTTCCCCGGTTAGAACTATGTGGTGCTGTTATGTACCATGACATTGCTCCGCTATGTCGCAAACATCAACGAGCAGAAGAACGTGAAGACGTATGCCTGGACTGATTCCACAATCACGTTCTGCTGGATCTTCGCGCAGCCTACAAGATGGGAGACGTTTATCAGGAACAGAGTAGGAGAGATTCAACGTTTGACGGATACCAGCATATGGAAGCATGTCCCTACTCAACACAACCCAGCAGATTTAGCTTTCAGAGGTGTACTCCCATCAGCACTATTACGGTCAACTCTATAGTGGAATGGACCCTCGTTCTTACAATCCGTGTGGGACTTCGCACTTCCGACGCAACCATCCGATCTCACCACAGACGAAGGAAGGAAGAAATCCATAATTCATCGTACAGCCATTGCAGAAGATCCGATCAACCAACTGATACATCGTTCATCGAACATCAAACGACTCGTCAGGACTGTAGGTGATTTACCAACAACTCAAGTGACCAAAGCTCTAGAAGGGCTTTTGGATCCTTTTGCACAACGGAACTCGACGCTGCATCAAAAACCATTGCTCGATGTACCCAGCAAGAGATGTTTCCGGAAGGGATTCCTAAGTTCAGAGGTATGGGGCCCTTGAATCCATTTGTGAAGGCTTCAACATGCTGACCTGCCATACTATCAACGACATCCCATTCTTTTGGTGCCCAAACATTATCTGACAACGCTCATCATCCGAGATGCACATCAAAGGACGCTGCATGGAGGAATCCAGCAGATGATGAGCTACTTACGTACAAGGTACTGGATATTCGCAACAATACATCGATTTTTTTCTACCCAATGAAGGATTTTTTCGATTCCTTCGTTTGTCTTTCTTATGATAAATTTGTTTGAAGTATTATTGACCAAGAGCAGTAAGGAAATCAGTTCCACAACTTTAGGTAGCACAATTCTATTCACTCTCTTGTTAAGGACAATCATTCAAATATTCTGCTTCGTGTGCATAAATTTGCTGAAATATTGACTTAAAAGTAAAAAAAATACATAAAAAAATGTTGCGTATACGCCACCGAACTATATAGATATATTCTTCGAAATTTTATTTTCTGCAAGGACATTTCAATTTCCACTAAGAAGCCTCTCAAGTTAGCCCGGTACTTAGCTAACTGCCTCCAGTTGCGCATTCCAAGTATGTTAAGGTACCTACAACTACCTTGTTAAATATAGAAAAATGCTGAACTTCAACCCAGGAACCCAGGATGGATTTTAAGCAAAACCCGTATAAACTCTTGCTTCGAAGTTGTAGACCGATGCATGGCAGTCTTTCTGCATTCGTGTTTCTCCAGAAGCTTGATCACCATAAGTAATCTCGTCTAAAAGTTAGGCCAGCTACTCTGTCATCGACAACCGCTACAACACTGAGTTGTGTCCATAAAAAATTCTCAGCTAGCTATTGATCCTTTTGAGGGTTAGCGAGTTTAGTGTTTTGAAGTCTCACTTTGTAATTTTTTTCGAGAGGTTTTAGGTTCTCCTTGAACTTTTGAGATCGTTTCTCAAACGCACATGATTGAATGTCAAACCCTTAAAGTAGCATGTAATGCCTTGAAAGAGTTCAATACAATCTTTAACATTGTATTCAAAACTACTGTCAAGGGTATTTCAAAAATTAATTTCAATCAATCATTAAATTCTATTAAGTGCAACTCCTACATAATTGAAGAATGCTCTTAGGGAAATAATAAACGATTTCCACGTTTGGTGCCAACCTTTTTGAATACAATTTAAGGGTCAATAATTAATCGAAAAGATTACCGTAAAGTGTGACAGCATGTGTGCTCCTTTGGGGCTTGATATTCTTTATCGTAACACAATGAATAAATATTACTGAAATCAAATGGAAAGATACCTTTTTCTTAATGTGGTGTAGCGACTGTTCTTCTTAGGAAATTTCTATCCGATCAACAAAAAAAAAAAACCAGCCACGAGAGATATTCCTTCCTGGAATCCATTTTATACGTCGTACACGTCGTTATCCCCTCTTTCCTTCCAATAAGAAGCATAGACAAAGAATATGTATCTATCAAGTAGCAGCTGTCATTTTTCACTCCCCATATCCTTCGCCCTAATATTTTTTCTGCTGACATTTTTTTTTTTGGCGTCATATCAAATATCAATTTGAATAAAAGCCACAAAACACCATTCAATAAACGGATATATGTATCCTTTTGATATATTTGCCACAGGGGGTGTGGTTGCCTAAAACATATACATACATATAGCTTACGACAAAGATATCCCTATGATGGATGAGTGCTTCTGTTTTCGTTTCTAGGGCTTACCCTACATCTCCATTCATAGTCTCAAGAGGGTGTAATTCTTTTCAAATAAAAAAAAAAAAAAAAAAAAACGAGAAATAAAAATATTAAATTTTATGCTTGAAAACTGTCTTTCGATTTGGAAAAAAAAAATTTCAACATGAAACATTGAACACATATAGGATATGAGCAATTGATTAAATTGAGATGTCATTTAGGTGCGGGTGTATCCATGTATATCCATCTTTATCTATTTATCTCAGTCCTCCGGAAGAAGGACATTTTCAAGGCCCTTATGACTAACTCAATCATAGAGAGGCAGATGTGCATGATGGATGACAAGACATCTGACTGAAAATGTAACCAGTTCATGTTTGTATAGTGGGTGGCAGGTTGATCCTTTTGTAAGACATAATGCAAATTGTGAAAGTGAAATTTGAGCAATTACATATGGTAGTGGCCTCAAATGGAGCAGAGGTTATTTGGATCTATTTCTGGAGAACCAGACCGTTTAATGTAATGTTTTGTTCAAAAGTTTACGACAAGGATTTCATGTGCTTATCTACATGTGTTGGTATTATTAATGGAAGTCTTCTGTTATCGTTGTTACGAGAGAAATTCATGGTATAGACAAATTGAACTAATCTCAAGAGGGTGGAATGTCATTTATTTTCTCTTCGAGTGTGAATATTTTTTGTTAGATAGAAAAAATGTGTCAAGAGGTGTCTTGAGGAAGATTTAATATTTTTTTGGATATTAAACTTGGAAGTGGTGTATGTATGCATACCATGTGATAGGTATACATGCCATAGAACATTTCCGCATTGCAAGTCTCTTACTTTACAAGAGCATATCTACGATAAACAAAGGGGTACCTAGGTTACTGCCTTGTGGTATACTAGAAGTAATAGGAATGTGTTAATATCAAAAGAAGAATGTTGATTAGTAGGGATTGTTCAACGTATTTGGATTTGAGTTTGTGTTTCTCCGTGTGTATATCGTTCTAGAGCAATTTTTTTAAATCGGCTTTGATGGTACTTTTTTTTTGTAGATATACGTATGTGAACTTGTACATTGATGCTGATTCAAATTTGGAATTTAAGGAATTTACAAATTTGCAAGGTCTAAACGCAATAATTAACCCATTAATCCTGGTCTTCCATACATGGGATTTGGTTTGTCTTAAAGCAATAGTCTGTCTTCCAATAGCATGCTGTATGTCGGCACTAAAAGTCGGGGATAAAGATTTGAAATATTAGTTTATATTCTACTGATTGCGGTGAACTTTAGTTAGTAATGGGGTGGGATGACTAAAGATAATTTCAGATATTGCTCAAACCAAGAAAAAAATCATGAAACTCAGTAATAGCACGATATGGATGGCAAAAATAGTTGCCGGACTTTTTGCCCAGATTTCCAGTGATTGAATGTCTAAATGAAATGTTCATCAAAGAAGAACTCGCAACGAATTTCAAAATGTCGCTTTCGATTTCTTCAAAATGTAGAGAAGCTAGACTCTATCTAGACTGTATTAGACAGTCGATATATGCAATCAACTTTGCTAAGTTAAGCTTTAAGGACTTTTATTTCAGATAATGATAGTATAATAGTTTTATGATGAACTTTCTATGTGGATATGTAATTTGAGAATCTTCCTCTTATTTGAACCCATGACGCTTAGATCTGTGTTAGCGAGAATGCTATCCAGACAACTTTGGATTTCCTTTACAGTTTGGTTCACTTTTTTTCCGTATGTAAAGGGTGAGCCATCTGTTGGTTTCTTTTTGAATCATACGTTATTTTGACACTGACAGCTCTTATGTGCTCATCCAAATAGGATGCTGTGTTGCCGAAACAGCGCGAATTTTGAAAAGAAATGTCGGTCGAAATAATGCACCAACTGCAGCTGGTGTACCCAAGTTGGTGACAAAAGTTCGTGATACTGGTTTGCTGACTGATAACCGAACATATTCTCATGTTCATCCTATGCGCTCAACGGAGAATATTGCAGCTTTTTGCAGGTTCTTGGAATGGTGCCATTATTGGGCCAATTTTCTTCTAAGACGCTGAACTGAAACTTTAAGTAGTGGGCTATTATGTATCTATCGGCATTTTTGCTATAAATGTCGAGTATTGCAGGATTCCAGTCTCTTAGTGACTTACGTTGACATCTTTTCTGTAAATGCTGGAGTACCACAGGGTTCCGTTCTTTCTGTGACTTTTTTTCTTCTATATATATATTAATGAATTGCTACAGTTGACAAGTAAAAAGCTTTCTAAGTTATTGCTTGTTGGTTTATTTGAAAAGAAATGTGAAGAAGTGCCTCGTCGCCAGCACTAGTTAGGATTAACTGAGCTCAGCAATCGAAGAGACTATTAGGTTCACCAAATTTCCACTTTGCCCACGCAGGACTAAATACATAAGTATTGACTCGAACTGAACAGACAATAATCTAATAACTTTAGTACTTTAAACTATTTATAAAACAATGAAAAATAGTTTATTTCGTCAATACATAGTTATACCATTCCACAGCATTACCTACTAATATATGTATACGAATACGATAATCATTTTCAATATCAAATCCTCTTAGAATCCTCGTATTACACATAAACATTGTACACTTCTTCTACAGATATTCCTTAAGCTCCATTTCCTCTAATCCAAATAACATCAATTTAAATTTACACAATGCATCCGACAAAAGGATGCCGTCTACAGACACTGGTTTATATTAAAACAAATGAACTTGTAATATAAGTTTTTATTGAAAACAATATGTGTTGTTCCAGGAAATATACTATAAAAACCAATATCTACGTATTTAAATACAAATTCAAAACCAAACCTCCATAAATACTTATTTGCCTGGACTAGATTATGGAAATCCAAATATATCGAGATACATATTCATTTATGTGTATGTGCGTACGTGATTTGAGTATTAAATTGAAAGTCATTACCACTATCACCGGAATTACTTTTATCGAGAATTTATAGCTGCCATTACTTTTCACCAATTCACATCAGCATAAGACAAATGATACCTCTTACATAAATGATATTAGATTTTGAGATATTGTCAATCGAGTAGATACATTGGGATCTACAAATTGATTTCGAATAAAACAATATGCCATGTGGGACAAGGTAAAAAGGTTATCAGTCTGGAAAATTTAATGTAATTTATTTTCAAATGCGGGACAAGGCAAACATCAAATGTAAATGCAAATGATATAAAAAAAAAACTTTGGAGATAAAGGTGATGTCTAAAAAAAAGGAGCCACCATGTATTTTTGTTCATTTTCTACAGAACTCAATGTGAAGTAAGTAATTTAACTTATGGGTTAAGCACATGCATACATTTTTAGATAGAACATAGATTATTTACTTGCAATGAGATCAAGTTAAGCATTTACAAATCTGGTGGTAATTAGGATCTTTCTCATCTGAAATAATTCAACAATAAAGAAATGCACGCCATTCATGCCATACACCTCATCCAATCATTGTCTGATATAAGAGCTATCAAACTAAGACGAACTGGCTAACTTGGAAGTATGAGATACTGTATACTTAATAAAGACTACTTGATGACTCCTTATTTCTCGAGAGATTGCAAAAGTGATGTAGCTGATGATAGGATGATATAAATTGCATCTAGGTTCACGAAACAGTCTAGAATACAATAAAAAGGAGACTTAAAATAGGAAAGTATTGCTGTCAATTGTTGGCCGCCAAATGCAAGCTAGCTATATGAATGTATATTCTTAGAAAATTACGTTCATTTCACTTGAGCCTTCCTAGATATATATAGGTGCATGAATGGAGCCGTCAACAACGTAAAATCTGAATCTGTAAGACCAGCAGTGAACCAACAAATCATAAGCCCAGTAATCTCAGACTGAGTTGTATGGATGCTTAAGACGAGACAGATCAACTCAATATTGGAGGACAGCCAAGCACATGCACTGTTCTTTAGGGGAGTCCCGAAAGTAGAGGTACTATCTCCTTTACTATAGATGTTGGTTGCGAATGAAATTTAAAGAAACT
This sequence comes from Xylota sylvarum, assembly GCA_905220385.1. NCBI lineage: Eukaryota > Metazoa > Arthropoda > Insecta > Diptera > Syrphidae > Xylota > Xylota sylvarum. The sequence continues at coordinate 128,261,717 of LR999957.1, forward strand.
AAAACACAGTGTGAAATGAGCTGTTGCATATGCGGACGATGTCATAATGGGGACAGGCAAGTTCCTTCCCCATCATAGAACTACTATAATCTGCCCTTAATATTCTCCACATAATTAATTAAACGTTAAATCTCTGAATTAGAGTTAGTTCTTTTCATCAAGCAGAGAACAATACCATTCTAAATTTTAAACAAGGCCATATATTTGGGTTGTATGCTCAACCGAAAGCTGACTTTGGAACACAACATGTAGTAAATTGTTTAGTAAAAATTTTTGACCAATCCTGGTATCATCCACAAGATTTACACAGTCATCGTCAGACTTATACCATCCTTTGAGTATCTAGACTGGTGGCCTGTAGCTGTACTTGCACTGGATTACTTATATTTGCATCTAAAGCTGCCCAACGTTTGAAATAATCCCACTTTTGGAAAAAAGGCGACTGCACTATTGTGAGCTGGTTATATCTGGGTACCGAAATAGATTATCTTACATCAGTTCATGACTTCAGCGTAAACGTTAAAACAATCTTTCCATCAAGTGGGAATGAAGCAGAGCGCACTTTCATCTTGTTGCGTTTCCAGAAAATGAAGTACGCCCAAACTTAAACTGGCCAAATCCTTAAAACAAATACACTCAGTACTCTTCATGGAGATTTTTACCCACCTAAGAAGAATGCACTTAAGTGCAGTTGAGGTTGTGTCGATACTGCTGTAGAAAACACCACAACTAACTTCCTATGGAAATGCCCTAATCTGTACAGGACAGAAAAGTGAAGCTCGACGATACTTACTTACTTACTTAGGTGGCGCTACAGTTCGGAGTGAACCTGGGGCTCCACTTACAAGCCTCTAAAGCTCGACGAATACCATTTTGAAAACTCAGTCTATCCGATCTGTCAGGAAGGCCAACATTAATAGATGGTTCAGGAAGAACTCACATATCGTCTCCAGGACCTTACAGTGACCATATGCCAGTCATATGACTATACTTCTCTGAGCTAAATTCCAAATTCAAATGCCATCGTTGGGTGGCCAAAAGCTCTTGAACGAACTTGCCAGAGAATTGCCTGTACCTGACCTACGGCAGCATTAGAAGCTGTTGTTGGACGTTCCCTACAAAACTTCATTAGGAAAATGGCCACTAGATGCGCTATTAAGCTGAAGCTAGAATACAAGCATAAACCAGGTGAACATGTGGGACACCTGAAAATTTTTGACTCTATTTCCAAAAACGATGTGTTTTGCACTATCCCCGACATCATGGTCAGGGAGTGTTGTTTCGGTAGGTTATTTGAGGTAAAAATATTAGACCGTGTAAACTGGTCTAATGGTGGTCCTGTACTAGATCCTAGAAGTGTGGTCTGGTTTACAAACTGTTTGAAGATGGAAACTGGAACTGGAGCTGGACCCCACATCAAAGCCTATGGGAATGTGTTCCACGGTTTTCCAAGCTGAATTCCATGCCCTTGAGATCTGTGCAAGGATATACCTTAGTAAAGGGATTAAGGGCACTGGGATATATATCTTTTCAGATAGCCAGGCAAAACTTAAAGCGCTGTCGTTCCTTCTAATGGACTCTATATCAATTAAATGCTTCTACGATGCACTACAATCTCTTGCCAGACATAACATGTTGGGTTCCTGGTCATCAAGGAATTGCAGGTAACGAATCTGTAGATGAACTAGCCAGGTCTGGCTCAGAATCTACTTTCATAGCGACTGGACCATACTGGGTTTGTCAGCTGGGCTGCCGCTAGATCGCTGATTAACGATTGGGAACACAAATTTGGAAAATGTCGCGGGGCTGAGACAATTTAAGCGATTAATCAGGCCTTATTCCTACAAGGAAATCCTTAATCTAGACAAAGGTAGTATTAGAAGTCTAGTGAGCATTCTCACAGGTTACTGTGCCCTGCGGTATCACCTTAAAAAACTCAGTGTGTACCCCGAAATGGAATGTAAGTTCTGCTCGGAAGATGACGAACCTTCTAAGCACATTCTCTTGAAATACCCAGCATTACAGTGGTTAAGGAGGCGTATTTTCCATTAACAAATATGTTCGCCAGCGGAGTTGAGAAATTCTGGTAAGGACATACTATCCTTCATTAGGGAGGTGGTACGACTTTTAGTTTAATAATACCCTGCTTTGTAGGTCGCAGCGTCAGTCAAATGGGCAAAAAACTAAAAGGACTGAATATAAGTATAACATCCGACTACATCCGTGGGGTCATCTTAAGCTGCAGTCCCCATATTTTACCGAATGCTTACTGCAGGCATTGAAGTTATGCTTACTTTCTTGTTGTTTCCGGTTTCCTATATTCAGGTTTCAATAAAGTTTTGGGTCTACAATCATGCACTAAAGCACAGTGAGAGTGACTGACCATTTAGTTTAAATCGTGGTATCTTGGCTTTAGAGGTAAATAGCATCATTTCAGTCTTTTTCGGATCTACACAAAGGTCACTGCTCATAACTTTAATTTATTCACCAACATCACAAAATCATAGCATCGATGGTAGCTCTAGTTTTATAGCTAAAGTCCTTAGGCGAGACCTTCCGTAGCCTTTTGCCATCGCATGTGGTTTTAAAATTAAATAAATGCCAAAATGATTGATAATCTCACAAACGCTCTCTAAGTTAAAACTTTTTCAGTTACAATTTCCTTTAACTCAATTACATCCCACACAAGATTCATTTCAAATTTAAGTATTCCAAAACAAAACGTGTACCTTTCCTAGTAGGTTCAACAGCAGATTTCGCTGATCCATGTCAACGACAAAGTTTTCAACAAATCCTTCCTCCCCATCATCAGGCATTTGTTATCTCCCTTGGTATGCCTGAGTTGGCATTTAGCCAATCTCCGCTGAACATGATTTCCTGATTAACCGAATAAATTAATATTATGTGAATAATCACAGCCATAATGCCATTAGTTTGTTTACCTCCTTGCAATTATCCTCTTTTCCTCATTAATTAATTAATTCAATTATTCGTCTGTTCCGCTCTTCCGATTTGAATCTCCTTCGGCCGACTCCTGTTTCCTACTTGATAAAAAATTAAACAACAAGAAAATCCAAACATTTTCCTTAGAATAATTCCCACGGAATTTATACTCGGATTAATCTCGATTACAGGCGGGAAGGGAATGTAAACTGCTCTCAGCGTTTCTTTATGGAATTAATTACTCGGCTTTCCTCTGATTCGGGTTTCTGCTGAGTGAACTCAAAACGCAGATTTAAAATTCAATTAGTATACGAAACGAATGGTATGACTGTGGATGGAACGTGTTGTATAGCAGGAACATCCCTTGGGAAGAAATCAAACAAAAATATTACGTATACGCCTGCGATGACCATAAATTGAATCTTTTGTTGTGTTATTATATTTCACGAGCTTGACAGGATATGAGTGTAAATCTTTGAGAAAGATAAAACCTTACCTTCGGATACGCAATCATAATCCAATCAAACTGGCGAGACAGATATTAAATAACAGATATCCCATGCAAGGTCGGATACGGTTCCTATATATGGGAATATGTTGGTTTTCTCGGAATGAAATCCTAGTGGAGTAACTTACCTTGTATGAAGTATGAAGTGCCTTCGAGAATGTAATTCTGTCGAGTATTATCCACTGGTATTGGATTTGATTGCTCTACAATGTGGTTTCTTTCTTCTTTGTGTTTGAAGATATACAGCGGATAACGTTAGAGAGTTCAAGGTGTTTGGATAGAATTTCATAATAGGATGTATGTTGAAAATAAGAGATTCTCGAAGTTATTACTTCTCACGGTCATTACAGGAAGTCAAGGTAATGGAAGTATAAGTAGAAATGTGTAGAACTTTAATTAAGACAATAGATCTTTTGAAGGACGTTGAAATCGAGGTGAACGCATGATAAGATCTACGTGCTTTAAGCCAGTATTTTTCAGTTAATCTTATGGACATCTTGTTCCCCCGTATAATGGTACTGAATATTTAATGAAGGATCTTTCAAAGAGTTTAAGTTCTACTCCACTTTCTAATCGGTATTAATACACTTGATTTGTTAGGATTAAATCTTGATCGAATTTTCATTGTGAAGTTTATGTTTTTTTTTCGAGAGGGGTGAACAGGGATTTATTTTAAGGGAATCTTTATCGGTTAAACTTTGAACTAAACACTGACAAAATGGATCTTCTTATCCTTGTCAGGATGGTTTTTTTAACAAGTCTAAGTATCCACTTTGAGGGCGGCAAGTCGTCATCTACCTTGATGTCTGGTTGAAAACTTCGCTACTTGGGTTGCTGTTATAGTGATGTTAGATAGTCTTGAAGCCACTTTACCAGAAGCCTTGCATAAGAATCTGTAAGAGATGGCAATTAGATTTAGATGACTTAATGTACTTTAACTCTGGTTGAGGAACCACAGTATAAGGTTCACCAATCATAAAATGAGAGGGTGTCAAAGCAGTGGGTTCACTTGGATGTTGGCCACATAGGAAGTGAATTGAACAGTGCCTTAATTTTCATCAGCAGAGTGTACTGTGAGTACGTAGTCTCCAATGACCCTTTTCAGATGGGTCTTCACAGATTTAATATCTTCCTCGCCCAGCCCACCGAAATGAAGTGTAGAAGGAGATATAAATTTTTAAGAGCTGGTGTTCCTGGAAAGACGGTCGGTAACGATGGTTTGATGTTGTTCGTTGAGGAGGGAAGCATGCATTTCATGAAGCAGTCTTTTGGCTCCATGAGAATTAGAAAAAGTGATGGTGGAACCCCACGAGTTGCGATGTCGGCTGGATTATTGGCTGATCGAACGTGATTCCAACATTGACGTGGAATTAATGTCTGGATCTCGGAAGTTCGATTTGCTACAAAGACTGATCACCTTTTGAACAAAAACTGTAATGTCTTTTTCCTGTAAAGATATCTTAAGTTTATTAATAAAACGAATTAAAGGAGCAGCTCCACAGAGCTCAAGTCGTCAAAGGGGTGATACTTTTATGAGAACAACCCTTATTTTGACTGCTACTAACGAAACATTTACCCATTTATCCATGTTTATACTTCGGTAATATACCACAGGACCGTAGGCATCCAGTGATTCGTCACAAAACGCGTGTAACTTGAAATTTTTTGTTTGTTGTTCCACAAAATCCTTGGAATAGTTATTGATTCAAGAAGAGAAAATTCACTACGGATCAATATCCATCTTTTGGCGAGATCTTTGGAAATGTTATCATTCCATTTAAACCTTCTCTCTTTAAGTTTTGGAAAAGTATCTTAATACCTACGATGGCTGCAACTAAAAATCCGATGGAGTCAAAAATCCTTGAAGACTCAGATAGTATACGACGTTGTGTATAGACAATAGAAAAACCTATCTTTAGATAGACACCATAGCATCACAAATAATTTGACATGCAGAAAATCCTTCAAATTCTATTTGAGAAAGCTCCCTACGGCCAAGAAGATAAGTAAGGTTCAGCAGTTGGTTGTCCATTTTCTAAGGTTGCCCGACTTGAGTAAATTGAAGTAACTTCTGCAATGAAGTCCGTGACCGTCATCACGTTATCGTTATAAAAGTCGTTGAACATTACTTCCGAAGCGTGATGATAGGTTTGCTGTAGATCAACGGCTAATTGGTACAAGGTTCGAACAGCTATAAATGGGGCACATGTCATGTATGTCATGTCATAAGTTAAGGTCAGGAGACGATAATGTTTCAACGGTTGATCGTTTGATTTTCTTCACAAATTTCATTGAAAATTTGTGTGTTCATCCGATACGCGTATCTGGCGAAATATTTTCTCTATGTCACCATATTGTTTAGAGATGACGATGACATCAGATACAAAAGACGAAAGATCTCGCTGATAGCTTTGTCTAACGAGAACAGATTCATTAAGGAACTGGTTGCTGAAAGAGTTCGCCGAACTTTCAAATACTGCCCTCACCTTGGTAATACTGCTATCTTCCTTTAATACAGCATAGTGAGGTAAATAGTAGTATTCGCTTGATGATGCACTCAAATCACTGGAAAGAATTGCTTTTATGTGCTCTAAACTGAGGTACTCGTCTATGAATCACACATATTCATCGCTTAAATATTGATTATGGGCTATTTTGTGTTCAGTGGATTTCAGGCGATTTAACACGAGATTAAAACTGTTTCCGAAATCAGTGTGTTCATTGGTTTCGAAGGGTAATTGAACCACATATCCGCCATAAGGTAAGCGTGAATAATTTTTAATGAATATGTCTTCTACGCGTTGGTCGTCAATAGATAAACTTAATTTTAGATCAAGTTCTTCAAGTCGCCAAAAACGCTCAAGATTGAAAGTATTTTCAGTGTCGTAGGAGTAGATACTGGTAAAATTTTAAGGAATCAGACTGCCTCAAAAAACCCAGTTGAAGATTATGGGTACGAGATCTGAAACATCTTGCTCACCCTGGATTGCTGCGCCATTGAATATGCTGAAAGATTTATCAGCAACGATGAGAATGTCAATATGGCCAGGCACATTAAAATTAGGATCTGATCCAGTTTCTGGAGTAGAACATAAATGATCCAAGGGTCACGATTGGTAGATCTTAGGGTATTCAAGCCCCTAATCATTTCATCAGTATGGTCCATCATTTTGTGAAAATTTAGAATGATACATGATCTTATGTTTTGAAGTGAAAGGACCAATTCAATATGAGATTGAATAATCAAACTAGAGCTAATAAATATGTATTTAGACTACGTATAGAATAATTGAGATATCTAACTAACTAACAGATATAGTACACTAGTGAAGTCGAAGTATTGAATTCGATCTCGTTCATATGCTGACTGCGAGCACGTTGGATGTAATCGATTTTTTGGAACCAATTTCCCACCACTCTTCCAAAGGTATCGGCCGAAACGTTAAGAATTTCGCATTAGATGTTGTTCCTGAGCTCCTCTAATCTTAACGCAACCCAATAAAAAGAAATTCAACGGCGTTAAATCGCATGAGCTATTTATCAATTCAACCGGACCAAACTTCTCCTTCAATAGATCAATTGTTTCACAAGCTGGCATGTCGCACCATTTCGTTGGAACCACATATCATTGATGTTAAGTTCATCCAATTCTGCCCAAAAAGGGTCTTCCAACATGGCACGATACCAAACTCGTTGACCGTAACATGGTGATCATTCTCATCGACGAAAAATACGGTCCAATCACACCTCCGGTATGAAATTCGCACCACATGGTCCCTTTTTTGTGGATGCAATGGAGTCTCTTGAAGCATATGTGGGTTTGTTGCTGAACAAAGCCATTAAGCCAAAAATGAACTTCATTGCTGAAGATGATTTTTCGATGAAGTTCAGGATTTCCTTCAAACTTTTGCAGAGCCCAATGGAAGAAGTTGTGGCGTTTCAAATGATCAAGGTATAGGCGAAGATCTTTACGCAAAATTCGCCACAATGTGGACTGAGAGATTCTCAATTCCCGTGAATGGTATGGAATCGACTGATTTGGTTCATTTTGAAATTTTGAACTGAAGCACTTACGGCTGCGATATTTGCGGCATTTTGACCGGTGCGTTGTCTCACTGGCACAGGAAGATTCAATAGTGAATATGTTGACTCAAATTTTTCCACTATAGCACGTACATTCTGTCTAGTGGGACGATTATTACGACCGAAAAGTGTATTAAGCGCTTCTAAAGTTGCAACCCCCGACTCAGAATTTCAGTAGTAATTTTTAATAATTTCCAAACGTTGTTCGTTCGTGAACTTCACCATGATAAAAATGTAAATCAAATTATTTATGTCCCTATTGAAAACCCTTTTACTTTTAATTAGGGCGATATATACATACAGCATGACAAGATGTAAAGGGAAAGTTTTACGAATACATAAAAAAGTCGGAAGCGTTGTAGCAGAGGTAAACAGCTAGAAGGACCCCACGCACACATGGTGCACTAGCATTTAACAAAAAATACGTCCTTATGACAAACGTTAAATTCCAAATTAAGAAGTTCATGGCATTTAATATTAAAAGTTAAATTGGTTTCCTTTGAACGAAAGTATCACATGTTAAAAGTTTCTTTGAGAAGTCCTCTTACATATATTTTAATAATAAATGCACTTAGTTCTGAAAAGGGATATGTTTCTGCAGTTAAGCATAGAATACTCTTTTATAAGCAAAGTAGAGCTGATATTTTAGTCATAAGTCATGCTTTCATTTAACATCATTCAGTTGAAAAAGGTTGTGCGCATATGACCTGTCAAATACCTGATCATTGTATATAAATCTTCATTGGTGGCTGACCGTATAGTATAGATTCATCCAACAAGAGGTGTCATTTTAACATAAAAGAAAAATGCAACATTTTATGAAAAGTGATACTTTTCTTTCAGTCTAAAGTACAAACTCTGAGTTAAGTAACTGAATGTAATATTTGTCAAATTTCCGTCACGGCTCTGCATATAAATAATCATTCCTTTAATAAAAGTTTTCATCACATTTTTGCATGATTCTGGCTGTATTTCGCGAATAACAGCATTGATATTTACTTTTAGTGCATGAATCGTTTGTGACAGCCGCAAAGATAAGAGTTTAATAGTGTCAAATCGCATGATTTCGGCTGCCAATTGAAATCCACATTTCGTGAAATCACACGACCACATGGTCATTGTTTCACCAACTGTGTGGTATGTGGAGCCGTTCTACTGAAAATATACGTTGGCCACATTCATTGCATCAATTTGAGGAAAAAAAAGTCAGTCAACATCGTTCAGTAATGCAATCTATTCACTCAAATGGTTACATCAGCATGATTTTTGAAAAAATAGGGCCAAATGACACCGCCATTCCAAAAATTGTACTAAACCGTCACTCGTTGTAGATGGAAAGGTTGTTCCACAATTTCTCTTAACACCTTTATTTTTCATACTTGGTTGGTTGATTGAAACCGGCCCTCGAGTAAGAGCACTTAGGATTTCTTTATATACTTACCCAGAAAAATAGAAATGAGCTTCATCATACAGAATAATTTTATGTATAAATCATGATCATGTTCATTCATTTCCACCTAATCAGTTAAAGTATGACATTCTGCGTGATCTGCTGGCTTCAATTCCTATGCCAAATAGACCTTATAACCATGCAGACCAAGATCCTTATGCTAAATGTGGTAAAAAATGGTTCTAGGAAAGCATTATCAAGGCACTAAACGAGTAATGGATCGTGCTAGATCATTTTGTGTGTGTGATCTTTATAGATCGACTGTATCTAACGGTAGCCAGAAAGATTGAAACCCTAATATTACTATTCTAAACCATTCCACTATATATTACGAGTATTTAACCCTACTTAGATACCTTATATCTATTTACAATTCACTTTCATATACTCCCCATCAAGTACCACGATAATTTCGTCCAATATAATGTTTGACATGGCATTAAATAAAACAAAAAAACAAAAAAGCTTTCCCTTTAATAGAAATATCAATATGTATTCAAATTGTCAACTCGCTGTCTTTCAATCTGTTAACGAACCCATTTGCTATTCACAAAATGTGCACACACGTAATCAGTAGCACCTCCGTTATTACCAATAAAGCTAATTGAAGTAATAAATTACTGGCAAAGATGTAATCCCTACCATATTCACAGTTCCATTAGTAGATTAACTTTGGGGAATTGCATTACCCCACACATATCACAGATAAGCGTTGAATTCACTGCGTAGATACATATTTGTAGCCCCTAGGCTGCTTACAATCGGAAGGATCAGCTTTTGTTATGCTCTGATTATTTTTAATTTTCCACCAACACCCGTTGGTATTGTTATACACTCATCACTGCGGCTTGACAAGTGAAACATTGTGCTTGTGTTTAATTTGAATGCAGTGTTGTATGTTAAGATACATATATGTATTTGAGTAGGCACATGTGTGTGAAGATCTTTTCACAATTGAAGTGCAGATAGGTTAAATGGTATTAAAAAAAAACAATGTTATGGTTATGCCTTTCGGGTGAAATCCATTAAAATGTTTAATGTCAAATGGAACATGCTTGTTGAATGTCAACTGTATAAATGTATCTACCACTGAAATCAGTTGGCTCCTGAAAATGAATACTATTTATCTGAAATGCTATAGGTACATCGGATTTTCATTATAAGGTGTTGCTCAGATGTATATAATTGTTTTACAAATGTTGATTTTGATTCTTGATTTTTTTAATTCGCCTATCTAATAGTGCAGTAGTTTAGTGCGAGTCAAAAATTCGGAAATAGTATTGTTGGAGGCTTTTTAATGTCATAACTTCATACATTTCTGTCATACATTTATACATTTAAAAATGCTTGTTAATTCATTAGGGTACCTTCCAAAGTAAAGGTCTTGAGAAATTACTTCTTGTGGTCTAGTTTAGTACAAAAAAACAATGCTTAAAACAACCCAACCTATGGCACCATATTCTTTAAGGCTGAGTATATTCTTATCTGCTTTTTAAAACTTTCCAAATACTGACATCTTTTATTCCAGAGAAAGATTCTACAAATGCCTTCTTCAACGGTAACTAGTGTCCTTAGATATGCCTTCAGTTTGCAGTCAAATCACGCTGTTTTTTTTCTTTGGCTTCGTTACAAAAGATTTTACTAGCCTGCTTCAGACCTTAAAGGGTTTATCTTTCCTCCATTTTCCTAAATACTTCATGTAGAGTATTCCACAGATTTGTTGAAACCCTATAAAGTGTTCTGCTCTTCATAGTCTTGCTAGTATATATATTTGAATCTTTCTTTTTTTGCAGTTCTTAGTGTCATTTTATTTGCGGTCATCTCAACCACGATGTATGAAGAAGAAAGTTACGGAAACACCTTCATGACAAACATTTTCACACCTTCAGTAATACAGAGGCTTACTAGTCTTTGTACCTTAAGGAAAGACGAAACTAAGTATCGGAAACACAATCTGAGCAGGTGCAACTGCTGGTAGGACGCAGGTCGATGCAAAATTTTGTGATGGCTTATTGTAGTTATTGATTCACACAATAGATTGATTTTATCGGGTTAACTAGATGATAAATGTTAACTAGATATAAGTAAACCATTCATTGTAGGAAGTCACGCTTTTTCAAATGTCTTGATATAATTGAGCAACTGGGACTTCGATTCTGTAAGTAATCCTTAAAGATATTTCCCGATAAGCTCCTAACGAACGATTAGTTTATAACTTACCACGAAACACTTTAGCAAAGGCTTCGTAAGTCAACGTTCCATCTGTGCATCTGTGCATCGAAAAGTTCAAAACTTTACACATGTACATACATCCTACGTGTTCATGTACCAGTTCGTTCATATGATTTATCCGAGAACATCTTCTCATTAGCAGAGGTCTGTACCTAAGAATTTATATGACTTCTTCATGATTACTCTGATGGATTTTTCCACTAATATTACTTGCGAACTTAAAACAAAGACTCTAACTATGACTACCTTATCCCATACAACGATACATTCTGGCAGAGGGATCTTAAGTCAATGTGTCCTTTCTATCTTACTGTTCCTAGAGTCTCCAGTTTTACCGCAGACTAGATTTATCATTAGTTTTATGGCGGCAATCTACGTTCATCTCAAGTTACTCGGACTCAGGCTTATCCGCTAGGCTTCGTACCCTTTATGTTCCTGTTCATTCTATTTTTTTTCCAAATATGTTAACTATCTGGTGAATGTCTTGGATACACCTTTATAATATGTCTCAGAGTCGAACTTGAAAGTCTAATTAGATTCAAAATTGAATTGGATTAGAACTACCCATAGGTCCTTGTAAGAAAATGTATGGGTTTCTGTGACTCTTATACATTTTTCCTGGCTTTCAAACTGTCGCTATTTTGGTGTTCTAGCACTTAACAATGGATTTGACATTAAGAAAGCATTTGGGTCTGTCCAGACAGTAAACGTCGACAAGACTTTAATGGAATCCATTATAAAGATAATTAGGAGCAGAGAAATCACGACTGCCGTGGGCTTCATCGACAAGTCTGTGCCAGCTTTTAATTCCCTGTTAGAAAGATACAAGGGAGGAAGGTATCCAATTTTACTGCATTGTTAGACCGTATCTATTGGTATGGACCAATTGTTTGGTAACTGAAATCCGAAACCCTGAAAGACAACACCAAATTGTCTGTTTGTGTATTCCAGGTAAGGGGAACTCGTTGCATCTCTTAGTTCAATTTCGAAGCCAGAAAGTTATAAGTGTAGTGCTCTTACATTTATTTAATAACTTAACTGCTACATCTCCAGCTTATTCCACATTCATTCGAACATAATTTAGGTCTGGCAGCACTTGATATCTAGTCCCAGATTCAAAAGAAGTATCTTGAAAATGCTAATGGATCTAGTATAAGAAGAGTCCACTTTGGAATTTCTTTCCGGATGAACTCTAAAAGATTCTCTTAACGATTTTCGAAAATATTTGAAAATTGGAGAAAAAGAAGGCAGACCCCTTATAATATCTGACAGCGTCAATATCTGAGACTAATGTTCGACAAATAAGCTTCAAGGTAGCTTAAGGAAGATAGCCTTCTACTTATGCAGTAGATTTCTTGGGAAAACCTGTGGACAAGATCTCAGAATCATCTTGTGAATATATGCAATTATTGTGAGACCTACTTATGCCACCAATCTCAAATTCAAGTCAAGGCTAGCGTGCATTAGAGCTACTAATGCGATGAGAACAAAATCAATGGCAGTATTCGAAGCTATCCTCAACCTACATCTAGACCTTTCTACTCAAGAACCAAGCAGTTGGTACTGTGGTATTACAGATCCTAGAGGAACACCAAATTCACAATCTGAAGAACTTTACACTGATGCGCCCACAATGGATATAAGTGTAGGCGGAAGATATTTTTTTCCAAGGCATCGAAGAGTTATCCGACAGGTTCAAAATGACTTCTATATATACATATGTATACGTACATATGTACATTAAGACGACGAGATAGTTTGGATTTCAAACACAGGACGGAGTGTACTTATACAATGATAAATTACTAGACAGGTATTGCTTCACAAGCAAAGGCCTACACGTTTTCTCACAATAGGCATTTCTTTTTTTCGGGTTAGGAAACACTTCACTAGAGTACCTGAATCCAACAGGTTCATTCTACTAGTAGTTCGCCGTTCTTACACCTTCGTCCTACTTAGAACTTCCTTCTTCATTACAGTGAAAAACTAGTGAGGACAACTTCTTTCAGTTTAACATTCTCACTCCAAATTTAAGAACATACCAAGATCAGGAAGAAAAAGCATCTTCAAACATTTTTGGAACGTTCTTAATTCTGTTCAACTATGAAGGATATTTTGTTGGTGTTCGTAATAATTTTTGAAAATGATAAATACATTGTACCTATATGTATATTCCCTTTAAGTAAAACAAAAATTCTTGTTAAAAGAACTTAGGTTAGGTTAGGTTAAGAAGGGGTGTGTGACGGTTGAAAACTCATCACGTCCAGTCGGAGACGTAAAGGTCCATTGTGAATCCCCTATTAAATTTTGATGGAGTGAGAACAACAAAATACAGAAACCTATCGCGTCACTGGTTGGGTTGGGAGCCAGTTGGTGCTTTTGATAAAGTGGAGAAGATCCGATATCTGGAAGCCTGCTACTTCTGCGGTGCTTGCGAAGAACCTAGAACCTAAAGTGCGAAGGCGTCGTTCTTGCAAAGCGGGGCAGTAGCAAAGCAGATGTTGGATAGACTCCACCTCTTCCTCATCTCCGCAGCTTCTACATTGGTCTTTGGACTCCACCCCCCATTTACGGAGCATGACTCCGATGGTGCAGTGTCCTGTGATTATACCAGTAAGGATGCGGATCGATTTAGTGCCAGAAGGCCCTTTGTTTTCTTTTTATCTAATTTCGGCCATAATGTGCGAGAGGTGGCACAGTCCTCCCTAGATACCCAGGACGAGTTGGCCTCTTTTTCTATTATGCCGTCAATTATACTATACAATTTTCCAATCGGTGGCAATATGGAATTGTCCGCTTCACCGATATTCATTTCCGACTCCATTCTTGCCAAATCGTCTGCCTTCTCGTTACCTTTAATACTGCTACATATATCCGGGAACCCAGCAGAGTTTGACCGAATGGTGTCTAATCGTGATCAGTGCATCATGACAGTTCCTGACTGCCTTTGACTTAATTGTATTAGATTTAATCGATTTTAGAGCTGCTTGACTTTCAACGAAGATGGTTATATCCGACGGGGGAAGGTGATTGTCTTTTTCTATTGCCAGGATTCCAGCTTGGAATACACTACATGCTTCTGGTAATCTGAATGATTCCTGTTTTTGCAATGTTTCCGAGTAAAATCCTGTTCCCGTACCTATCTCCATTTTTGAGCCATCTGTGTAGACTGTGATCCCTAGATCGTTGTCTATATTATTGGACTCCCACTCTGCTCGGCTAGGGAGTAGGATTGGGATATCAAAATTGAAGTCGTTGTAGGGGACTATATAATCCGATGTGGCTGTGAAGCATTCGGAGTTATATTTCCTGCCCATTGTCTTTGTTGCGTTTAATATTGCCTCATGTCCATAGGTGGTCTCTTTCCACAGGTTGGATTCTTTCAGTCTGAGAGCTCCTTTCGTGGCAGAGTCTTTAAAGAACAAGTCTAGGGGGAGAATATGAAGAATTATATCCACACCTGCTTGCGGCGCGCTTCTCACAACTCCAGTGGTGCAGAGTGCTGCAAGCCTTTGCACTTTGTAGAGTTCTTTCATATAGCTCTTTGTACTCGTTGCTGTCCACCAGACTAAGGACCCATATGAGATAATTGCTTTGTACATCCAGTGAATGATGCGCGGTTGCAATCCCCACCTTCTCCCAAAGGCCCTCTTACAAGCATATAGAGCATTCATTCCTTTCTTTGTCCTTTCTTCAACATTTCTTTTCCAGGATAACTTGGAGTCTAGAATGACACCAAGATATTTCGCCTCAGATGTGAGAATTATAGTGGTGCCATCTAGCTTTGGTAATGTGAAGTCGCGTATCTTTATTCTCCTAGTGAACAAAACAAGTTCAGTTTTCTGAGGATTGACCCTCAAACCGTTCTGTTTTGCCCACGTAAAGAGCACTTCGAGAGCAGATTCCATTAGTTCACTGGTTGTTGGCAAGAATTTCCCTTTAATCAGTATTACTAAGTCATCTGCATATGCTACATATATAAAAGAACTTACTAGACAGGGTTTGCCATAAAATCCTCCATCTAGCCACAAAACCTTAATTACAGAACCACGACCCATTATCACATATTCTTACTCCTCTCACGTTGTTCATCATTTAATTCGGTTTGTAGTCTCATCGTAGTACGTACAAATGGCCGTGGTTTTCAAAAAAGGCACATAAAGAAATTTAACGCAAAAACTTTCGCGTCAAATCAACTCATTTAACTTTTCAACCCGTCCAACTCAAATTCCCGCCATTCCCTGAGGTAAAATAGAACTGTTAAAATATAGATTAGCTCGCTTATCATCTTGTGTACTTAGCACTTCTGTTTAGTAATTGCTTCTAAAAGCCCTTAATGTGTAATACTTTGCGCGAAATTTTAAATTAGTATGCAAACGCGCAAAAAAGCCCTAAACACATTCCTACCCCCCTCTTGGAACGATATAATAAATATTTGCTACCCACCAGACACACTCCGAGCTCTGGGCATCATCTTTCACCAGACTGTGGTGTAGGAACAAATTTCATTCCTGTTTTTATGGTTAAATAATTAATTTTGCGTGTAGGGAAATTTTTAGGAGGCACATCATATACAAATTCAGTTCCTAAAGTAATTATAAGTGCCTAAGTGATTAAAGGATCATTTGCTTGATTTTTTTTTTCCTCTTCTCCTTCTTCTCCCAACTCGACCATAAGGAATCATTCATTATGTGTAGGGATAATTAAAAATCAACCATTCCATTTAGGCATTGAGGATATGATAAATAAAGTAGCACTTTGTAGAATATGCGCATTAGAGGCAATTAAAGTACACTTACGATGGGCAGAGTTGAACATTAAACGCACAAAAACCACTTGGGTGGGTGGGTAGTGGCTAGGATCAGTTTTCTCTATCCTTTTGCAATAATTACACAATTAAATCCATGGTAGATAATAAATAATACAATTTCCTGTGCCGTATTTTCCAGCATAATTATCCAGGTGGTTATTTCAATTTGTAACTCTAAAGAAACCACTCACCTGCTCAGTGCTCAGTGAGGAGGGAAGTGAATCGGGACTGAGAATTAAATGGCAACGGAGAGATGGTTGAATTCAGTCCTAATTACTCCTTAGCTCTGCAAGAGTTGGTTTTTATTGAATTGTGGGTTAGATGGTACGGTTTAAGATCTCAATCTGAAGCCAATTGGCCCCTCGTAGAATTAATGGAATCATGAGTTGTTTGCTACAAATCGTACAGAAAGGTTAGTTGAGCAAAATGTGGGAAGTAATTAGTTGGGGTTTTTCTTCGAGGAAGCGAATCATGGTGCTGCTTAAGGAGGAAAAAGAATAAATGAATCTTTACGATACGACTAGAATAAGTGGTTAAATCTTATTTCTATGTGCAAGAAATACACTGCATTATACAGTGTAGTTTCAACAAGTTTACTACCACTAGTCAGTTGTGTAAGGAAGTCTCTACTTTTCAATTTCTATAGTGGTTTTCTTCTGAGTATACTTTATTATAGTATCGCCTGTAGGGGAATCGCCACATTGTACCAGAAAAATATATCAAATTGATGAGATTACTTGCTATACTACTTATTACTTAAGGCTTAGGGCTTAGTGGTGCCAATATACAGCCTTGTTGAACACCGATCTCGTGAAACTTCTCCAAATACCCAGATAGCTTTTGGGAACATCACTACTCACATGAGTGAGAACGTCTTTCAAAGTTTCTATAAAACAGGTCTATCGTAGAAGTGTGTAATGAACTGGTTGCTGATCGGTGTTTATGTGATAATCATAGAGTGATTCGAATCGGTGCTGTGCATTCCACAGAAACTTGTTCATATTTTCTTTAAAATCTTGAGAAATACTTCTTCACTTTATATTTCAGGGAAGGTCATCGAACTTTAAGTAAAAACAAAACATCTACCGACGTTTTCAGCTAATCTTTGTACTGGAAGAAGCTTATGGATTGAAGAATGTTTGACAATCCGAGATGGATACGATTTTCAACCACTTCGTATAAACTTAATATCCATCTGACAGCATGCAGTTTGACGCTTAAAGTTGCTTGCGTTCCTTTTCCTATCGGGCATATCATATAAAGTGAGGGGTTTCTTTACCGCGGTCTCCAGTCTGTGCAGAATCTTAAATACATACATATATTAGCTCAGACATGCCATTTTAAAGGCTTGCGGAAGCTTGTACCTTTGGTGTTGGCTTAGGAGTTATGCCCAATCCCAGCAAGTTTAAGGTATCACCTTACTGAAGTTCGTTTGTTGACATCCATGGTCTCTTTTTGCTCTTCAATGTATATATGTGTAGGTCGTGGTAGTTGTGGATTTCTGGCTTCCTGAATTATTCAAAAAGTCGGTTTTTTTTCCTTTTGCCACGTATGTATGTACGTTTTTCTTTTCCGTGACCATTTGACTTGGCATGTCCATGGGGCCTCTTTTTGGACAGTTCTAATTACACACTCTAGTGGGATTTATGTAGTGCTGATCTATTGTGGATTCCTACTTTGAATATAGAAATACTCTGTGATATTTAAAAGCTCGCGGTTTTCGACAGCCTATCGAATAATTTTGCAAAGTACAAACCGTGTTTGTTTTCCTTTTGTTTTTCTAAAAGGATACGCAGGGTCTGGATGGAATTTTAGGTTAGCCATATTAATGATCCTATTGGAAATAATCTTCTTAGCCCCGCATAGTGGTGGTTTTACTCCTCTATCTGTATCGTTTTGTAGAGGCTCTTATCCTTACGTCGGCCTTTTCGTTCCGTTCTATATCGAAGTGTCTAGGTACCAAGCATAATCTGACATGGTCCTGCGTAGACGATTTTTTTACGCTAATCCTCCTGTATGTATGTACATTACTTCGTACGGTGTATCGAAGTCGAGTGTACCGAGGATGTCATCCGATTCATTAGGGATATCGGAAAGTGATCCCCTAAGAATGGAGCTATGTCCCTCAGTTTTGGACTTGAAGAGCCCTATGTTCTTATAGTGAACCGAAGCGCACTATTACCCGCCTGTAATTTTATTTGTAGCTCAAGTGGTAAAAGAAACAGAAACATTTCGAGTGCAGCTGTGAACGTAGTGTTAGCACTGGTAATAGGAATGTAGGCTGTTCAATGTATCCCGTGAATTCTTCTATATCGCGGCCTTCCTTCACACAAGAGTTCCATATTTACGGATAGGTCAGACTATCATAATATATAGCCAGTGCATCATTGCTGGTTTCAGGCTCCACTTCTTCTCCCCTGTTTTCTTCCACATAAAGAGGGCATTAGAAGCCTAGTGGACTCTTTCCTGTATGTTAAGTTTCCAGTCTAGTTTCCTATCTAGTACAACACCATAATATGTTGAGCGATCCGAAAGAGACAACTGGACCCCATTCAGCTTCGGCATTTTGAAGGGTGGCATCTTGTATTTTCTACTGAACAGTACCAGATTTGTTTTGTCCGGGTTGACGTGAAGTCCTCAATATCGAGCCCGTTTTCCAAGACTGGTAAGAGCTGGTTCCATCATTTAACTTAATTTGTATACGAATTTTCCCTGAACTCCAGCAGTAGTATACTCTTCAAGTATAGTTTTGAGCTACATAAACTTTGATGATAAATTTCTGTATGATCCCATCTCCCTCTTAATATTTTTGCGTATCATTCTCAAAATATCCTTGGCATAGGTCAAGGTCATAGGCCTTTCTTCGTACGTGCTAACAGAATGATGTGGATTTCAAGGATACTATAAGCTTAAAATGTATTCTTTCGACATTTACCAATTTTTTTCGCATTTTGTTTACATTTGCTAACCACAATGTAGTGATCTTCCTGTAAGCCTTGAGAGCCACCACTGTTCGTATGCCATTTCTACGAGCAGTGCAAAGCACTTCGAGACTATACTGCTCTGCTTGATACTTTCGTTCAATTAATGATTTTTCATTAAGTTTTCTTTTAATGGATCCTCCACGGCTTCATGATTGAGTAAGAAGTTACTCCAAAGTCCTCCTACACCAAAACATAACTGTCTGTAGAAGTGGTTTGCATATTGAGTAATCCACAAAAATTCATACCCAAAATAATGAAATGAGAGATTTCATATCTGAGAATTAATCACAGCCCAAAGGACTCCTGTGAAAAAAAAAATTAATCCCTTTTTTCCCCTTGAGTCCTTCACGTTATGCTGCCAAGGAATGCTACCTTATTAATACCGCTGATGTATTCAAGTGCAGGAACTGTTAAAATATATACATTACGAGTGTATGAAAATTGAAAGGACATATCATATTCCGCGATTAAAATTTCCATCCGCATGCAGGAATTAATACAAGTCCTTACGTGTATCACTGCCAAAATGATCGAAATTATACAAAACAGAAAAACAGAAATCCCCATATCATGTTTGGAATTCAAAAGGCGTAAATGTCCTTGACTTCCTTTTGATACCATAATCCGCTTTCAACCTGTCACTCTGTCAACTGGGGGAAAAATGTAATTAAAGGATCAACTCGACGCGGCAGAAAAATACCACCCAATTGATGAACAAACAAATCCATGGCATGTTTATTTAATTTACGGTACCATGGTTAATTTGAAAATGATTCGCCATTTTCATTTTAGCTTCAGGATGTAAACCATTTCAACCATGAATTCATATGAAAGGAATTCCTTTCATTTTCTCACCGAACCGTGGCAATACCTCATTGGACGAGCGTTTCCTTCTTTATTTTATTTCCTTTAATATTGCTGTCATTCTGTTTTATGTTTTTCTCGCGTGACACAATGAATTATTGCATTAGATAGAGGATTCAAGATATACACATTCATACAGACGGTCTATCGCAAAATAGTTGAGCACGCGGCAAGGATATTCAGAGTTATTATTTGTTCTTTGCTTAGAAAAATATTTTATTGTTGTAATTTATTTTGATGGAAAAAAATTGCTTCCTTAATCACGAGAATGGTCAGAATAATATAAGGTATATTAATTTGTATCCTTGGCTAAGAATTTATTTACTCTTCGTAGTATCCTTCTCCTACTCTACGTAATTTGGCAATAAATTATATAAATTATAGGTGGCAGGTAAGCTTGGGTCGTGGTTATATTTTTTCTATTTGTAATGACTGATTCGAAGGAACTTTCTGTCTAGCTATGTTAATAGATTGCAGTATCAGACAAGATATGTACTGGATTCCATTCAAATGATATCTGACGAACTGTACTGTCTTCTATTTGGAAGACTATTCAATGGCTTGAAAAGTTAAAGGATAGATGTGAATTCAGGTACTTAGAGAAGACGCCCATACAACTCCTTCGATTATTTCAGAGCCATACGTGAAAATAGGCATTGAGTCGGTCCTCGTTTCCCTGTCTAGTATTGGATACTCGAAGTCCAATGCTGTCTGGCTACTGCCACTTCTTCCAACATCACAGTTCAAGTAGTTTTACAGCTCAATTAGCGGATAGTTATGAACTAGTCTCCATCTAGGACCCACAGTTTTTGTCTCTACTACCAAGATACATAGCATTATCGTCCATTCGCTCGATGTGGCCGAGCCAGTGTAGTGAACGTGTTTTGGCTTTTATAACTACATACATCCACATCTTGGTACAGCGTATAGAATTCGCGATTGTATCTTTTTCTCCATTCGCCTTCCTTGCATCTGGGAGCAACTAATGATGTCGATGTCGTCTGTGTATTACAGCAGCTGAATAGATTTGTTGAAGATAGTGCATTCCATGATAACACCTGCCCTGCGCACTATCTGTTACAGCACGAGATTAAAGGAGTTACATGATAGCGCATCTCCTTACTGAAATCCAGTGTATGTTTAGAATATTTCGAAACAACTGTTTCTGAATGCCCATTACCTCGCGTGTTTTCCAGCATTACGCGGCACATCTGGATCAGAGCTCAAGACGTACATATGCTTCTTTAAAGTCGATAAAAAGATGGTGAGTCTCGACGTGGAATTCGCTGGTCTTTTCCAGGATCTGCCTTAGTGTGAAAATTTGGTAGATCGTCGATCTGCCGAGCCGGAAGGCACTCTGGTACGTGCCGATTAGTGTGCTGCAGAAAGGTTTCAGGCGTTCCTTGAGTACTTTAGATAGGATCTTATACGCGAAATTAAAGCAGGGATGTGCCTCGATAGTTCCTACAAGACATATGAACTACTTCTTCTTCTTGAAGATGGGGCATATAGAGCTAAATGGATGCATGTAACCTACCAAAGCATCACCACCTTGTTTGAAAATCTTTGCTGGTAGAACGTCAGTGCCGGCGGCCTTGTAGTTCTTCAGCTTTTAAATAGCTGAGCCAAGCTCTTCCAAACTGGGAGGACGGGTGGCTTCTTCATTGACTGGACGCGAGTTTTCTTATTGCTCTATCACTCTTCCTACCTGATGCCCATTAAGTAGCTACTTACTTGCTTATCTGTTTCGAAAAGTTCCGGGCTTGAATTCAGTTGCCAGTTGCTTGGCTTTCTTATAGAACATCCGGATGTTCTTCCGTTTTCCGGTGCATCATCATACCAAGGACTAATTTTGGCTGGTGGCAGCCTCTAGGGTGACTGCACTGATAAAAAGTTGCAACCTCACTCGGATCTCAATGGATCCATGGTGTTCCCCGGTGTGAGATACCTGAAAAAAAAAGACTATTATTACCAAAACTTAATCCATGTCCGAAGCGGCCCTCCCAAACCATCCGGTTTTCGTGATGAATTTTAGGGTGGTTTTAGGTGGCGTGTTAGCTAGTTCGTTAAGGTCGTCGAAAGATACCTTTCCCAAGGTCGAGTATCTTGTTCTGTTGAGGTTTGGGCATTTGCAGAGGAAATGTGTCGTGTCTTCGTCTACTTCCGGATCGCCACAGCCTCTGCATAGGTCTGTGGTGCTGATTCTCATTCTTCTGATGTGGGCCGTCATTGAATTGTGGCCTTTGAGAATACCTATGAGGAGGCTCAGCTGTGGTCTATTCAGCGATAGAAATTCTCTAGCCCTTCTTTTGTTGTATTGGGCGTAAAGGCTTCTCGAGACGCAGCATAAGGAGAGTGTTTTCCACTTTATGTTGGCCATGTTGAGAAAGCCCAGGGTGCTTTTGGTTATGAGGAGGCTGATGAGCATTAGGCCTGAGTGATCTACCGCTAGATCGATCTCGCTAGCTCATCGCCCATTTCATTCCGATGGAGGCTCATTTGTCCCGGAATTCGGTATAGCGTGATGTTGTACTTTGAGCTGAGGAATTTGGGGTCCCCTTTGCATCTCTTGACCAATTTAGAGTTGGTTGAGATGGAGGTGGTGGTTTTGATGGCTGCTTGACTGTCTATATAGAAATCGATATGTACGTTGTACATGACCCAGCAGGTCTCGGTTATATCATATACTTCCGGCTGAAACATACTAGCGTGGTTGGGGAGTTTCAAAGACCGGGCAACTGGTGGTGCCTCTGAAAATATTCCTGAGCCTGTACCTTCTTCCCATTTTTGACCCATCCGTGAAGATGGATATGGAGTCGAGATTAAGGACATTTCCATTTGTCCAGCTCTCTCTAGAGGGAAATTTGGAGTCGATATTGAGGTTGAAGTGAGGGAGAAATAAGTTGACAGTTGACCATTTGGTGATAGTGCTGTGTCCGAATTGATTGTCTTTCCACATCCGGGTTTGTTGAAGGCGTAGGGCGCTTTTAGCTGCTATTTCCTTTGTGAAGAGATCCAATGGGCAAAGCCCTAGCATAGTTTCAAGGGCAGCGGTGGGTGTCGTTCTAATTGCGCTTGTGCAGCCTCTATGATAATATCGCGGTGCTAGTTACACAGATTGTATGCGTTTGTAAATGGTGAATACACAGCGGAAAGTCTGTCACTCAGGCGCTCTCTGTAGGCTCTGGCTACTCCAGTCATGCTAAGTCTTCGAACGCTGATTTTTTTTTTCTGGGCAGTTCCCAGCTTTTTCTTGTCGTCAGCACTTCAGGGAATCTACGAGTTTAATCGCAAGGAAAATTGTAGAGAGGAAAGTCCCTGTCTTAGGTTGGCTGTTTAGTTGGAACGGACCTTAAAGGGATTGCTGTGTAGTTTGTTAAAGATCATGCTAATTGGAAAGGCTTGATAGTTAATGCCAATGTTTATCCTTCTAGAATCGCGGATATCAAGCGCTGTCAAATCTCCGGACTCCCTAAAAGTGCCTCTTGGTTTTCGAACGGTGTGGTTCAGTCAATTGTTTTTTTGATTAAATCTGATGCCCGGAAATCTTAGGTTGAAGGCTTAAGAAGTTCATCTTTATATTCATCTTTCATGTCAAATTTTGATCGGAATTCAAGAGAATGTAATGTCTCCCCAGCTTGTATATAGCATTACCTTACTTAAGACTCTTCTTTTAGTCGGTAATCAAAATAAATAAAATGTTATAATTTGAAATACCAAATGAAGCTCAAGTATGTGTCATACTTTGCTCTTTCGTAGATATAAAGTCCTTTAGATACCAAATTTATTTCCCTTTCTATATCGAAACTTAGACACACTCGGCGGATATACTAAAATAAAAACATGAACATCTAGCTATCCATGGTCACAACTGAAATATATAGAACTTTCGTTCTTATTTTACATTTTTTTCTTCTTCAAAATAGCCTCTTGCGTTAGTTTTCATCGACCTTACTAACATCACATGAATTTCCACTGAACTGCCAATCAACCATTTAATTGAAAAGATTCCAACTTTTAGGCTTCAATTTGGGTTAAGTCCTCTCATCATTGTGACAACTTTCGCTTGGAGTGTCTAGAAACTTTTGCCTCAACACCATTTTGGCAATGATCCAAAGTGGATATTCTTGGCATCAAAGCGATTCATTTCCTTTGTGTCAAGATACCGAAAGTAGTTTTCCAAACTTTAAATTTAAAGAGATAGTTAGGTTAAGATAAAAATGAGGCTTCTTACGAACCCAATTAATTTTCAGAACTTTCATTGGCAATTTGTGTTAATGGAATTACTGGTGCTTCGGTAAAAAGAAAAGTATACGTGTACGCGATCATCCTCAAAGGATTCATTTGATTGGTTTTTCCATTTTATTATCTCTAGTTCACCTTTTCTCTTGTTATTCTTTTAGAAACCACCCCTATATACGCTGCAGCGAATACAAATAAATGCAAATTAGATTCTATAAATTCCCCAAAGTATTTTGGGTCGACAACCTCCATTAAGTCCCTACGCCCACCTTCACGACTATAAATCACTCGCTAAAAAGAATACACGTGTTCGCCATGGTGTTTGTAAGGATTTTATGTTTAATTCCATTTGACTGGATAATTCGGACGTCGATCTTACGAACAAATTACCGACAAGAGTTCAATTGCTGAATATGTTGAAGTAGTGCAATAAATTATCCTGAAAGTTAATCCACATTCCTTATCATTATTTATTTATTTATTTTTTTTTTCTGTCTAATTTCAGATACAACAACATCATGTCGGCAAGCGGTGGTGGTAGTCATCACAGCGGTGCTGGTGGTAGTCATGGAGCTAGTGGTGGTGGTAAAATAACTCCTGAACTTGAAGCAAAATGGAAAGAGATTCCCGATAAGTATCTAATGGTAATCGCTCATTTCCTGTCGGGACATATCAACGATACAGATGCCTTTGATAAGTACAACGGTCCGGTGATGAAGTCCAGCATCAAGTCGGTTTACTGGATTTTTTTGATACAATATGCGGTCCTGGCTGTGCTGGGCATATTCATGAATGTGGCCATCATTGCGTATATAATGTATCACAAGCTGTACAAGGATGTGACACATTCGTTTATCATTAATCTGGCGCTGTGTCATTTCGTGCAGTGTGCGATAGTGCTGCCTATCACATTGATGGTGATGATGATACAGAATTGGATATTTGGGCAATTTTTATGTTTCTTCTTGCCCATGTTACAGGTGAGTTGATGTGCTTTTAAGTTAGGAAACTAAATTGGTAACCTTCACGACATAAAAGTATTGTTTAGATAAAAAACGGATATGGTGAATAGTTTCATAGTGATTTGTAACGTTTAGATAAGACAAATGGTAGGAACTCATAGTGAATTCAGTCGAGAAATTCACACTAAGAATTATCAATATCATAACTGAGTTCAGTTGACAAATAATAGAACCTATAGGAAGCATGTCTTAATTTTAAAAAAATTTGGAATAATACTCGGATTTCGAATTTCGATTCCCAGATAACACCAAAGTTCGTTTATCGGCTAAAATTCTCCCAAACGTTTAAGAAACATCCTAGGGTATAATCGTATTTCAAATTGTCGCTGTAGTCATCATAGAGTATATCTGCTTTAGAGAATAAATCCTCGTATTTGTTGGTTGTTCTTCTTTGGCAACTTCACTCCAACATAGTGGCTCCAATCTGACTAAGATAATTAAGTTAATTTCTGTATTATGACTACTTATCTACTTATTAACGATTTACATTCATTTCCAGGGGGTTTTATAAAATCCACTTACATTAGTAGATATTGAAACCATCACTCAAATTACTTATTGTTCAATTAATCTATAATTTGGACGTTATCCCCTACAGGTGTCCTGACAAAACAATTCTCATATATCCTACTCAGATCAAACTCCCAATAGTCTCTCATGAAATCGAAAATCATTTCGTTCAATGAACCGAAGCATACATAATCTCGTAACACGATATCCCATATAATGCCACACGTAGATAAATAGGACACATAGCCCTCATGAGGAATGAATTGGATAACATTCCGAATAACATGGAGTGGGTCAAGTAAATTCCTTTTGCTGTATAGAACAATCACCAGGACTTACACCACAATGGATGGGAGAACAATTTTAATCTAATACAAGGACGGTCCTGTGCAATTTTTGAACAATTTTGTTTTCAAACTCCGAACCTTTGAGTAAATTTGTTTTAATCCAATGACGCTAGTTGACATGAAATATTTCACATAAAATACTTATGTATGTATGCATGTATGTATGTAAGAATTTGATTCGATAAGCACTTCCATAAAATATTATAGGTAAATATTTATGTGTCATTCCAATATGTACATCGACAACATTCTGGAGTCCTTCAACGCGGGATATACATAAATGTATGCATTTTTAGCATTTTGTATGAGGATACATACAAACTTCTGTGTACTTACAAGTGCTTGCTAAAGATTTATTCGTCTCCCACTTGCCTTTAGGGATTTAACAAATAATCAACAGAGAGCATTCAAAATAAAATAATAAAATAACAAATATTTGGCGTTACAGATCCTTCCCATATGGATTACGACCTAGGGCATAGCTTCTGACATCCATACGTGTTGCTTATGATATATTCTCACACGAATGTACAAAGCCTACTGTTTACCTACCTTCCTTTGTTTGAGAAGCCTTTTCCTCACAGTTATACTCTCGCATGTTTGTCAGATGCTCATTAGACTTGAAAAAGTGAAAATATTTTGGTATTATCAGAGAATGGCACCTTGAATCCCACTGAGGCACGGGACCCACGAGATCCTATTCGGAACTGTTCGAATATTAATATGGTCTGACGATATCACCTTGATATCACCAAATCCTTGCAGATCTAGGATGTTAAAAGCCAGATTCCTGAGTATTTATACAACTAGTATGATGCATTTTACAGTGATACGCGCCAACAAATGCCTCATTTGGTAACGAGAGGAAGACCCGGTTCAATCAATCAATCAGGGTACGTCTTCAACACAACACCAAACGGGACATAATCATAGTGAATTGAATGACAAGGTATGCAACGATAATGAATGATGCAGGATGATATTCATCGTGTTGCTTCAGATAAGCTCTTTCATTCTCTGGTATACCCTTGTGACCAGGGATCCAGCAGAGTCTTAACTTTGTTGTATCTCAATAACCTTAAGCTCTTCTCAATAGGATTTCACAAGTTTCGATGGCTATCAATGAAAAAGATGATATCCTCTTGTGGTCATCTATATTTTATATCCAATCTGACTGATTTGGACATGCCATGTGGAATCAGAGGAGTTATCTGTGTCTATACCAATGTCTATCCAATGCTCCAACAGTGTAAACTTCCAAAGATTGTGCACTTGGTACTACAATCGTTTGTATCTATATATGTCTGAGGAAGGATGCTTTGAGATTAGAATTAACGAACATGGATACATGCAGCTATTATGATGACCAACATGCCACAGGGGATATTACTCATCTACTCTGAATAATGCGAGTTCATCCAATGTTGAGTCCGTCCTATTATATACATAGATACACCACATGAGGAGTGCCCACTTCCATCACTAGAAAGCTGGCTCAGTCGTTCGTATCTATGTATGTCTGAGGAAGGTTACTTTGAGATTAGGATTAACGAACATGGATACATGCAGCTATTGTGATGACCAACATGCCGCAGGGGATATTACTCAGCTACTCTATGAATGTGAACCCATTGTGTGGACTAAAATAAAGTACGTCGCGAGATAATTCTTCAGCAATTTAGTCCTCTTCGAATCAAACCGTCAGTAAGGAAATTAAGTGTATGGTCAAATTAGTTTAGGTTTCTGACCCTATTCAATCTAACCTAAACTTACCTATCGACAAGCTGAATAAGATAAATAATGCGAAGGGCTTCAGCTCCTGCTCCTGTGGCATCCAATTTGCTGTAGTTGTACTTGCTGAGCCACAAACAGTTCCAAGTAACAATTCCACTGAAGCCAACCTATGTTTTACTGGAGATGTAATACTGTTGCATTGATACTGATCCGCTATCTTTAAACATGTTCAGAATCATTTAAAAAGAAATAAAAAATTCACGTTCTGAACGAAATTACTTTTCCGTGTGCGTGCTTAATAACACTCAGAGGATACTTAACAATGTACCTCTAATTCACGTTCCAATCTAAAATACCAAACACAAGTCTAAAACTCATTAACCTCCTCAAGAACGTAGCTTCGTTCAAAATCCATTACCACTAAGGATTTTCCAATAAATTTAAATTTCCAACAGATAAGTGCATACGATAGATAGCAAGGATCGAACAAAAACAACATTTTTTTTAAGTAGTCACGCATACGACCGAGTGTACAAATGAAGCAATGGAAATTTAGAGGAAACCATCATTTATTGATTACATCCGCTTTGTCTGTTAATAATTTATTACTTTAGGGATGCTTTATATGTTAGGAGGATACTCTGGTGCTATAAAAAGAAACAAACGCCATCACCTGCCTTGGTAATAATTCCTAATTCAATTGTATTTTTTTCTTTTCTTCTTTTTCATGTACCTGCATCCAACCAACATTGGGAACACACTCTCACAGGATATACCCTTGCATGTGGCTATGATATCGCATATCCTTATTGCCTGGGATAGAATGAGGTGGCTGGGTGATCCATTGAGAGGGCGTTTGCCTGCTTTCGTTTGTTGCTGTGCAACATGGCTGACTGGTATGGTTATAGCTTTACCATATCCAATTTATACCATGTACGTGGAGATTGGGGTAAGTTAACACACATATGAGCATATGTATTTTCTTCCTTTTTTTTTTTGTTTAAATCACTTTAGCTACTTTAAACACCTAGGTTGTTGGTTTATGTCTTTGTAGGTATGTGTCGAGAGATATAGAGTAAATAATAGAGTGAAAGAAGTTAACGTAAAAGAACCACTTTGGTGTTTGAATGGATGTGAGAATGGAAGTTCAAAGGATGCAGGATATTTGCACAGTTTATTTTGAAATGTGATATCAACAAGGTGTGCATGGAATTGGAATATAGAATACATTAAATCTGTCGTTGGGTAAATAGGACTCTCGAATGACTCTTCAATTTTGATTTCACCTATGGTACCGAATATTAGGGTACATAATGTATCTGTTTAAATTCACGAGTGGTGGGGTAAGGATGTGTGATAAGGATGTTGTGATTTGGTGTAGTATCCTGTGATTTTTTAAAGGATAAGACTACAAAGACATATATGAAGGCAGCTTTGAACCCGTTGTTCTTCTGAAGGCGAATCCCTATCCCTATAGATAGATTTCGCGAATCGGAGTAAAAAAGTCCCTGTAAAAGGTTTGCTTCCTCATTTCCTTTCTCAATATCGTTTCGAAATTTAATAAGGATATTCGAAGAAAAATTTAGAATAATTTTGTTAAAGTAGGTAATTGTTTATATGGCCCGAGAAAAATCTCAGTTAGAAGGCCTGACTTTTAAATGGATCGACGACTCTGTGTGTCTGAGTCTGTATATGGATTTCTGTACTAAATTTTGCAGACAAATTTAGAACATGTCCAAAGAACTCTTTCTAAATACCTCGTTCTTTATAAAGAGTTCTTTAGTTTAGCACAATTTTTTTCGAGTATTCATTTCTAAGTCTTGTCTTGAGTACAACAAATGGCATCCAAGACCTTCGAGAGTCCTTTGAATAGCAGTGAGTGTATGATCATTACATATGTATGTGGAAGTTCAGCCACATGGTAAGGCGAACATATAAAGAGATCTATCAAAATGCAAAAGAAACCATATAGGTAAGTCAAGGCCGGTATTGAAAATGCAAAAAAAAAAAAAACTTCTGGAGACTGCCCCTTTCCGGCGGAATAAACCATTCAACCTGGACGATGGTAACCAAAGACGTTGTATGCCTGATCAAATCAAGGGGACGAGGGTAATATCCAAACATTAAGGCTACTGGAGTAGCTGGAGATGCTGGAGGTGGCTTAATAGAGCCATATTTACCATCTCCCAAGGAGGAGTTTTATGACCTCTTGGACCTCGTACGAAGGTGTCCGTTGATGATGTCAAAATCATACTTCGTGACTTCAATGCTGAAATCAGTAAAAAAAATATCTTTAGAAAATATCTCTTGAGAGAAGAGTATCGAGTTAGAAGAAGGGAGCAGAAGAAGATCCTGCGTAAAAAGAAAAGGCCCTCCGCAATCTCCCAGTCCCACGATAGGAATAACAACCGGATATGTTTTAGAAAAGCTAAGCGACTGGCAGCTGGCTTCAAGCCCTTCGAAATGAAAATAGACAAATAGACACCGAAGCACAGGGAATAGTAAATGTGTTTAGGCAGCATTTCTAGCAGCGACTTAATGGGCACCAGTAGACCTTCAGTTTCAAACTATTCCAAACATGTACTTGCTTTCGACAAGGAGATGCGCTATCATGTGACTTCTTCAATCACGTGCTGAAACAAATAATGCGCAGGGCAGATGTTAACATGGAAGGCACTATCTTAAACAGATCTGCCCAGCTCTTGAGATACGCAAACGACATCGACATCATCGGTCGCTCCCAGCGCGCCATCTTAGAGGCTTTTACGGCAATTGAAGAACAGGTGAAACGAGTTGGCCTTGAAGTGAATGAGGAGAAAACCTAATACATGTTGTCAACAAATCAAAGAAGCATCTGTCCACCGCCTAGGATAAAATGTCAGAAGGAGTTTACCTACCTCGGAGTAAATATCAACTCCACGATTAACACGTTAGTAATGATTCGATGAAGACTTACCCTAGGGAAACCGCTGCTACTTCGATTTGGTGAAACAAATGAATTCAAAACTTCCTAACTCGAAAGACGAAATACATGCTCTAGAAAACTCTGATCCTGCCAGTTCTGCTATCTGGAGCTAAGTGCTGGATGATAACCAGGAAAGCAGAGCAGATATTGAACACTTTCGTGAGAAAAATTCTTCGTCGAATATTCGGTCCCGTATGCGAGTAAGGGGAATGGAGAAAAAGATACAACCGCGAGCTCTGTGAGTTGTACCAAGATGTGGATGTAGTCCAAAAAGCCAAAATACGTCGACTATATTGGCTCGGCCACATCGAGCAAATGGACAATAATGCTCCAGCAAAGAGGATCTCCGAATCACAGTCCACAGGTTTAAGACGACAAGGAAGACCAGATCTCCTTTTAACGATAAAGTTGTTACGGATGTCAGAGCGCTTGGTCTAGATAACTGGAAGCAACGTGCCCGGGATGGAAGACAGTGGAAGGCTACCGTGTCTCAAACAGAGACTCTTCACGGGTCGGAAGCGCATTAAGTAAGTAAGTAAAGTAAGTAAAGCCAGATACAAGATGAACAAAGTGAGTTTCAGTGAGGTAGGATAAGAACTGTCATGAATTACTCTAGCGAGCTAGATTAAAGCAGATATAACTCCGGCTTAGAACTAATTTTAACTCCAACAGTTTGTAGTAGTTAACAATGGAATCCTACTTGTTAGGTAGCGATTAATGCTATTTACTAACAAGGACAATAAATCGACCTTGGAGCTTCCACGTCTTAACAACTCTGTCCCCCAATACGAGGTATCTAGTTGTAGCATAATTTTGGTAGAAGGAGGACTGAAACCTTAGAAGGTCCTTTGACTGTATATTGCAATAGTTCATCATATCCTCACATACGACTACATTAAGGGGCTCTTTATCTTATGTTCGAGCTACAGCATCCACTCGACTACAATAAAACCATCCAAACAAATTTTCTATCCACTTCGAACTATCGTTCTTTACCAAGGGTTCTAAAACAATCAACGGGTTCAACACCACTCATTTCTAGACTCCCGGCCATAGTAACATAGGGGAAAATGGAAAAGCCGACGAGTTGGCTGCATGGGGCCCTCTTAACTGCTCCATAGTGGATGTATGCAATCATCTCTTTGCAATCATTAAGGATGACTTCTTTCAATACTTTATATCTGAAACTAACTCCATATCCATCTGAAACTGAATAATTGTGTTACATCCAAAAAGATTTTGCTAATGTAAGACAAAACAAAAACCCTAACCTAACCTAAACTAAGAAAGCTGTAAGAATACAGATTAGAAAGAAACTCTTTTCCACTTTCTTCGTGATTGTCCGGTGCGGGCTAGAGCCAAGAAACGCACACTTGACAAACCTCTCTTCAACGACCTTTACATAAATCTCAAGTATAAGGTTTTTAGTTGAATTAACTTTCTGAATACCAGAGGTTGGATTTGGTCTGACGAGTTGTGTCTTCAAAAAGGCGCATAACGTAGACTAGACTAGGACTTCTATCGATTCGTTGGATTTTAAAGAATATCGAATGTAAAGGACAGAAACTAGTCCTTTAACACATTTTTGCCTGTCTAAAAATGAACGTGCTGCATATGTGTACAAAATTGTACTCCAATGTATGTATATATCTTTATTCACTTAAATCGAAGAAAATAAAAAGCAATGCGTATCAGAAACAATCACATTTCAAGAGAAAACCATTCCAACCTTATTTCATTCTGAATGTTTGCAAAGTCGTTCAGAAATTATTTCATTTCCATGAAAAATAATTCAATCATAATTTGATGACGACACTACTCAATACTATTGAGAGAATTTCCCAGAACTCGATATAACACAAAATACGCATACCTATGAATTATTTCCGAAACAATATCAACAACTTCCAAATAAATCGAAAACCAATTTACATATTTCAAACAAAGTCTAAGTTAGTCTTTTCAGGTATCCACTTGTCACATGTCGTTTTTGATCTCTCAAAATCCCCCTTTGTTAAATGAAAGCCATTCAATATCACATTTCCAGATCCTTTTTTAATTGAAAATATTTTTCCCCCTTATACATACGTAGTTTACAAAATGTATGGCATTTGGTTTATATACTGCTTTCCGGGGAAATATACATATAATCAATAAATTGCAAATTCTTTTTGTTAGAAAAGTACTTTTGTTAGATTTTGATTTTAGATGGAATTCAAATATGAAATTCTTTTAGAGGGAACGTTGTACCAAGTCGAACTGTAACGGAATGAAATTACTATTTAATTTGAATACGAAGACCTTTACACACGTGTATCCTCGAATTCAGAATAATTCAAACCTTTTATGTGGAAATTAGAAATACCAGATTAATTGAATTAATTTGACATTTGATGTAGAATGTGCCTTTAGTTCCTAGGAATTGGTGCTATGGATTGAGATAGATGTGTGCTTTTGACTGATTTGGAAAATCAGTAGTGCTTCCTGTTTCAAATAAGCTTTTTGGATTCAATTTGTAGGAAAACCCCTTAAAAAATTATGCTCAATTCGAGAACCATAGGAGATGTAACTAACTTACCTAAAGAGCTCCCGACCCGTGAAGATTCTCTGTCACCATATCACCTCTGATCCTAGGCACTTACTTACTTACTTATGTCCTGTATCCCCTTGTGGATCCTAGGGACTCTACAACGCCCACGCCATCAATATGCGGTTTCTGGCAATGTGCCTCAGCTCTCCTCAAGTCTTTCCCAATTGCCGTGCTTCCTTCTCGACTGTTCTGCGCCATGTACTTCTGGGACCGCCGCATATTCTGCCATCCTGAGTAAGCGGGTTCCATTGCATGGCGAGGTTAGCTATGGACCTGTCACCTTTTCGGAGAGTATGACCAATCCACTGCCACTTTCATCGTTGTATGGTTGTGCTTATAGGTTCATGATAGAGATACATTATGGCCAGAAAAGTCTTAAGATGTTGCGTAGGCACCTATTAAGGAACGTTTGCAGCTTCCTCGTGATAGTAGCGGTCACTGTCCAGGTACCACATCCATACAGCAGCACGGATTCAACGTTGGAACGGAACAGTCGTAGCTTGGTGCTTAAGCTAATTGCACTACTACGCCAAATTGTGAATAGCATCCCAAACGCAGATTTTGCTTTCCCTATTCGGCTGGCTATATCCAGTTCGGTTTCGCCATCAGTTGAGACAATACTCCCAAGATATTAAAAACCTTCTACTCTCTCAAGCAATACATATATAACTTGATGAGTTCGGTCCTAAGGTGATTATTTTTTTTTTGCCGAGTTAATTTTCAGCCCAACGATGTCAGCTTCCCTCTCCACATTTGCTGTCATTTGGTGAAGGTCCATTATTCTGTGAGACAGTAGGCATACATCGTCGGCGTAGTTGAGGTGTTTGAGTTCGGATGTAAGCGTCCATCGAAGTCCTCCAATTCCCGTCGATAAAGCCGCATTTAGCACATTGCTTATCACCAATAGAAACAATATTGGTGAAAGAATGCAGCCTTGCCGAACCCCACTTTGGACTTCGAATTCCTCAGACAGCCTTCCTCTGTGCAAAACGTGATATGTGGATCCATCATATGTAGCCTTGATAATAGCTATTAATTTATCAGGAATGCCTCTATGGTGCAAGGCAAGCCAAATACATTCCCGATTGACACTATTAAACGCCTTTTCGAAATCGATGAACAGCAGGTGTAGTGGTGATCGATATTCAATGCATTGCTCGATGATGATCCGCAGGGTGTTGATGTGGTTGACACAGGAGGATCCAGAGCGGAAACCTGCTTGTTCGGCGTCGAGTGTGTCTTCGAGGTGTTCTTTGATTCGCTGCAGGGTAATTCTAGCTATTAGTTTAGCCGCAGCAGGTAGCACGCAGATATCTCTCCAGTTTTCGCACTGCATTAGGTTGCCTTTTTTATTGAGCTTGACGATCATTCCCTTATTCGACTCATCTGGAAAACTCTCGGCTTCCCAGGTTCTCCCAACCAGTGGAAACAGTAGCTCAGCCAATGCAGTTGGCGCAGCTCGAAAAATCTCCGCGGGTATGTCTTATTGGTTTTCAGTGCTTTGATAGCGGTAATGACCTATTCTTTACTGGGGGTTGAGGTGCGAATTCGGGAATTTCTTACCACGGATACTTCAGTCTGACTTGGGTGCATATTGCTGGCGAATACTCTGTTCGAAACTGAAGTAAAATGCTCCTTCCATCTCTTGAGCTGATCCTCATCCGATATTAGCAACGAACCATCTAAGCCTTTCACTGGGTATTGAGTAGAGCTTCGGTCACCTATTAG
The DNA here is from genome assembly GCA_905220385.1 of Xylota sylvarum. Lineage (NCBI taxonomy): Eukaryota > Metazoa > Arthropoda > Insecta > Diptera > Syrphidae > Xylota > Xylota sylvarum. The sequence goes on from LR999957.1 coordinate 128,296,729, forward strand.
CTCTTTGGCGATTCTATAAACGGTTCTGCTGTCGCACCTTGCAGCTGCTTTTTCTGCTTCTGGTGATCTGGTGCCAACCCCATGTCCGCTCCTCGTCTGTTTCGGACGTCTAGAAGACTACTTCTAAAACGGCGACTGATGGCAATGCTCAATTTGGTTGGAGATTGCTTGCCTGTCAGTTGACACCCAACTGATTTTATGGCAAGCTTTGTGCTCAAACATGGTGCCACTTATGACAAGGCGATTTGCGTTGCAAAAGTCAACAAATCTTTCGCAGTTGTCATTGAGGTGGCCTAATCCGTGTCGTCTCATAACATGTTTGAGCCCTTCATTGTCGCTGCCTACCTTGGCATTCAGGTCCAGCATCACTATGACAATTTCGCCGTTGGGTGTTGTATTATACACAACTCCTAACTGGTTGTAGAAGGTCTCCTTTTCTTCCTTAGACGAACCATCCGTTGGAGCGTAATACTATATAATAGTGACGCGACGTACTCTCGTCCGGAATCTGGCCGTTAAAATCCTATCACCATGTGGCTGCCAGGAAATTAGGCCTCTGCGTGCTGTGGGTGTTAACAGTAGTCCAACACCATATCCACGGGGGCTTCCGGATGGTCTTCCGGAGTAGAATAATACAGTGTTACGCGTTGGGAATTGGTACTCCCCCGCATCTAACCACCTTATCTCTCTTACTTCAAATATGTCCAGCGTATATCGAATGAACTCATGTTCCAGTTGAAGGAATCTGCCGTTCTGAGGTCCTTCACTCTGGGAGTCAAGGAGTGTCTTCACATTCCAGAAATCAATCTTAGTCCGGGTACAATAGCCAAAGGTCGTCAACGTATTATCAGTCCTTATCCGAGGCGTTGTGGCGGTTTCCGTAGCGGGCGGGTTTCGGTAACGCGGGTTGCTGGCCCAGGTTATCTAGTCTAGACTTAAGACTCTCGACAATCTCGCACTTGCAACTTTGGCCTACATACATAAGGATTTATAAATGCATGTAGTTGCCTGGGGACCACCATGTATTGGGCAGTCAGTTCCCGATCAATCGCCCTGCAGGTCCAGACACGCTGCTTAAAGTTGCCTAAACCAAGCGCTCTGGCATACATGATAGGTTGATAAAGCGGAAGTTCGTTGTAGAGTATGCTATCATACGCGGCTTTGAAATCGATGAAGAAATGGTGAGTCGTGACCTGAAATTCGTTGGTCTTTTCCATTATCTGCCTTAGTGAGAAAATTTGGTCGATCGTCGATCTGCTCAGGTAAGGCTTCACAAACCAATCGACATTGATGCACTAGGTATTGTGGGACGGAAGTTCGCAAACGGAGTTGAGTTGAGCATACAGATTTACAAAAATTTAAATTTAGCAAAATTTTGACTACCTTGCGAGATATATAGTTTTTCTATCATCAGTATCACCATAGGCATCCATCCTACACTACATCCAAATGGAGCCTGCTTCAATTTGCATCGATGATAACACATACATATGTATGTACTCTTTGCTAATGTATTTTATAGAGTAGGAGTATTAAGGTAGTTAGGAATACAAATCAATGCCCTTGAAGGCGACTTCGGAAATGTCTCTCAATCTCCACGCTTTGTTTTTCCTGTCATGATTCTCACATATTTCTCACAAAGGTATTGAAAAAACAACCCCTCACCCATTCTCTACAAAAATAAATATAACGCAGGTAACAACCATCTCATATGGGTGTACACACGTCTTAGTACTTGATACACAAGAACGGTAGCCATCTTCACTTTCAACCCAGATGCCATACCCAAATTGACATGTTGAATACATTACACTTTCAACGAAAGTAACAAACTCAGACCTGAATGAATAAATAATATATGGTAATTGTGCACGAGAAGGATGTTGGTTGTGCCACTCCTGTACACCCGCAACACCCCGACAACCAGCACCGCTTGTGCACGGTATGAGTTGTTGTTTTGCTTCCAGTGAAAATATTTTAAGGATAATGTTTCTACTTAAGAAGCCATCGAACCACAATACTTGGAATATGTTCTAAATTCCATCACAATGTTCGGATAAAATAAGGATAACGACAATAGAAACAACCACTTGCCCCATTGCGGTCGGGTGGTGGGTGAGCGTGAGGTAAAATATAATAAAATGTAAATTTAAATTATGTAAGTACGCAATTTGAAAAAAAAGAAAAAAAAAAAAGGCAACACAATAGGAAACTTTTTCTCGTAAATAACAATTTTATTGGGATTCCTTGAAATTGCAAAAATAATTTCGGATACTGTGGCAACAGTATAAAAAAGTTATTTTTGGAAACCTTCAATGAATAACAAAGGGCAGTACAGTTTGCCAATGCAATCCTTGCGTAAATATATTTGCTTTTATTGTAGTTAATCGTCCTGCATGTTGTGATGTGCTTTTCTAACCGAAGCTACTATAAATAACTATCGATGCGTGACATTTATACAACAAGTAAATTTAATTGGGATTATGGAGAATTTCGGTTTGATTAGTTTGTCATTCGAATTACAATAATTCCACGTACACAGTTGAAATAGAAGCCAGTAAGGATCATGAAAGGGATTGCTTACAAAAGATTATAACTATGCTTTTGAATAACATGAAATTAATTATAAAATTGATTTCAATTTAATTGAAGTTAAAAATAGATTCAATTTAAATGGATTCAATATTCGATGTAATCCACTAGCAAACTCTAAAGCAATAGATTTAACAGTGCAACGGACAACTGTACCATGAACTCCTTTCTAAGAAGGAAATGTCTTCCAAATCTTCTTGATGTGGTCTATTACTGCCGGTTTCACAATGGATTATGGGCTTGATATGGGTATGTATGGCAGTTTCAATTAAAGCATACCTTTCGGATGCTAAGCTTCCATTTTCCATGTAGACTCATAATGTCTATACTAGCATAGACTCTAACCTAGTATATAACTCCCTTAAGCCATTGTAGCTTGCTAGCTGCAACAAATCCCTTTTTTTAGTGTCAATGGCAACGAAATTTCAAATTAATTAGAGAGATAAGGATGTGAATTTCCTGCTCTACCCCACTATTCAAAAGTCACTTAATTTCAGAGTTCAACTGTTGGTAGTTTGAAGAACTTCTTGAACTCGAATGATATGCGCTACTAAAACCTTACATCACCTGAGTTTCAAACCACTGCATTACAAAAATTTATCATTTATCATGTAACCGCATTCAGTTGTATGCCTTAATTTGGTGAAGGTGTGCGCCACCTTTTGAAGGACTTTTGAAATTGGCACAATCCTGTCAAGCATGATGTTGAAAAAATCACATAACAGCGCGTCGCCTTGCCTAAATCTTATCTTTTTTTGACATCAAAGGCCTCTGAGAGATCGTTACCGACCTTTCTGGAGCAGCGACCATTTTTCCTCGCCATCATGAATAGATGCACGAGTTTGGCAGGAATGCCAAGACTAGACATGACTCTCTGTACTCGTCTCTATAAACGCTTCCTTGAAATCGATAAAAAGATGGTGTGCATCGGTTTGGACTTCTTGGGATCAAGGATCTGTTGAAGTGTGAAAATTCGATCAACTGTGGACTTTCCTGGCCTCTCGGTCTTACTCTTATCAAAGCAGGGCTACATGCTTCTTGTGATGACACAAGTGTCTAAGGAGGACCATCTAATGTTAGCCTCCCTGCGGGCCCTAATCCATACTTTGAGCTTCAGTGAGAAAGACGGGATGCGCACCGGGGTGTTGACCTGTTCTGATGTAGATTCTGAACCTCTTCTTGCCAGCTCGTCGGCCTTTTCATTACCCGGTATATTTTCAAATCCAAGGACCCAGCAGGGTGCAACCTTATGCTCTTAACGAAAGCACTTCACAAGTTGTGATTTTATTTCAATGAAATCGATTTTATTGCTACCTGGCTGTCGATGAAAAAGGTGATACCTTCCGGTGGTATTGCTTTCAACGCAGTCTCACGGGCAGCTATTGTCACTGCTAGGACCTCCGCTTGGAAAACACTGCTATGGTTCGGGAAACGAACTGATCTGGATATGCCCAGTGGTTCAGAAAAGATACCTGAGCCTACGCCTACATCCATATTTGATCCATCAGTGAAGACAAAGCTGGAACGTGTGTTGGTAGGCTGCCCATTTTTCCATCCTTCTCTGCTCGGAAACAAGCTTGTGAAGGGTCTCTTGAAATTTAGGTACGGAGTCAGATAATCCGTGTTGGGAACATTTCCTAAATATTTATTCAAAATCATAGAATGACCCGTTGTATTTTGTCTCCATCTGTTTGACTGACTTATTCTCAGGGCGTTTATAGCTGCCGAGGCTTGAACGAAAATATCCAGCGGAAGCATGGCGCTTGTGGTGCCAATACAAAACAATCGCTGTATCTTCGTAAGAGCTGCTAAGTTGGTAGTCTGGGGACTGCCACCATACAAGGCAGCCATAAGTCAGAATAGGTCTTACTATTGCCGTATACATCCACAGTATAATTTTGGGTAAAGGTCCCCAAACAGTCTGCTGCACGTATAGAACGCAATAGTGGCTTTCTTGATTCTTTCATTAATATTAGGTATCCAGTTCAGTTTCTTGTCAAGTATGAGGCCTAGGTATCTGGCACTGTCCGAGATTCTAAGGGGAATGCCCCCTATGGAAGGTAATGTAAACTCAGGAATTTTCTTTTTGTTAGTAAATAGTACCAGCTCGGTTTTCTGTGGATTGAACTCTAGTCCACATTTCTTGGTCCAGGTGTCTAGGGTCCTCAGCGCACCTTTCAATTATTCACTAAGGGTAGGGAGAAATTTTTCCGTAGCCATCAATATAACGTCGTCTGCATAAGATATGGCAGATAGGATCTGGTACTCGATGTTGATGAGACTGATACCTGTGTAATTGACTCTATTTAGGGGATTTCCTTCCTTGTGGATCGGGCAAACGGTGCTGAAATTCCATTCATCAGGCATACATGCATCTGATCAGGCATACATGCATCTGTCAGGTCCAGCAGCCTTGTTGGACTGAACCTTGGGTATTCCTATCCTAACTTCGTTTTGATCAGGTGGACGTAAATTTTGCCTAAATTCGTCCATGTTGAATGGTTCATTCTGCCTGACTTCACGACGTTGGTTTTCATCGCTGTTATACAGTCTGTAGAAGAAATGTTTCCATATTCTCAGCACCAACTGTGTGGTTTCCTTATTGATCTCGTTTTCGGTGTCAAATCTTCTCACAGTATTTCTCGTTTCTTGTGGCGTTTGGGATATCCACATTCGTACCTTGGCTGCAGCAAATGATCTGAGTCGATGTTGGCTGCTCGGAAGTTTCTTACAACCAGTATACTGGAGGCATGCCTTACGTCATCATCCATTTTATGCACAGCCCATTCCATCGTACTTCCTGTTTTATAGTAGTATAGGGCCTATGCCCAGTCTGCTAAGGATTCGAACATTCTAAGTGCAAACCCTAAAGTCGTTGTGCGTCATAGAGTCGTCAACAGTAAAGCCATCCATATCCAAGGTTTGTTTAGGTTTCTGAATTAAATATTTTTTTTCGTGGTAGCGAAGTTACCCGTCGTCATGAGATGAAAAAAGGTTATCTGAGAATGAATCCTCAAGCTCCCTCATAGTAGTCCCACGCACTCATTACTGAGCTACGAAACCCTAAAAGGTATGGCGCCCACCAAACGCCTACATATACCACAAGAGTATCTTTAACAGAAACTATGGTTATACTTTAAAGGACTTTTTCTAACGCGTATGATAAGAATCTACACTGAAAGCATTTTAAAGGATAACCAGCATGCAATGTATTCAACAGGTGCAGAGGGAATGATAAAACATTTCTTCTTTTTTTTTGTAAATCGTTAATAAAACAACTCAAATAGAAGACATAAGCTTAAATAAAGATAATCACCATTCTAGATCGTATCTCCTTCAAATAAAAAGAAAAGAAAACATTCTTTAGTCGGTCATAAAAATAAAATCCTCTCCTTTACACGTAAACAACTCACTTAATGTCTCTTTAGCAGTTTATTGTACGCCGAGGACATTTCTTTTTTTTTACTTTCCAACAGAAATGTATTAAAAGTGATCAACAAAATAAAAATGCTCATAAAAAGGATTTACGTCGATGTCCTACGAGGAGACAATAAGAACATACCAACACTCGTTCTAGATTAAAAGTGAACTATGTAATTAATCCCAGCGATTTTATTATGATAGTTGCTTGTGAAATACTATGCTATGCAAGCCGACTCTATTGTTCCCGAACATAATGTTTGTGAAATTTTCACAGTAAATTTGATACGGACTCCCTCAGTGGTAATTAACGTGCCACAATAGGATTTTCAATTATCCCTCGGCTGTTGTACGCAAATCGGATATATTTATACACAATGTGGTGAATGGCGAGTGATGTACGTATGTGTAGTGAGTGGGGTATGGGGTTACATTGTACATTGTACAACTTTTTGCCAAACGTGTGCTTAAAAACAATGAAAATGCATACATTTCTGGGAATCTGGATAGTCCATATGTATGTGTATTCCTGCATCCCATTGATTTCCATTGAATTGATAAGTTATTGTCCTAATATATTCAGATGGAGATAGTCCATTCTCATGGCATCGAGTTCACAAAATGCGCAGATTTAGTCTTGTAAAAGCAAGACCTGATCGCAGGCTTTTCCAAATAGTGAAGGGAACCGAGTCACCAAGCAATTGCAGATATGGGTTTTTTTTTTTCAATAAAGGAAATCCAAATCTCAGAAGCACTCAGACTCCGATTCGATCCATTGTATATCCAGGCAGATTCCCTTTTTATTCATGTCAGTCATATGGTTTGGTGGCGGTGTTCGCTGTTCCTCGCCCGGACTCGAATCTGCACAGTTCGGCTCACAATGAAATAGACTATCCACTACACCATCACCATCCAAAATGTATTTAAGAAGCATTTCCAGTATTTGCAGAATGGGCATAATGTTATGAGGGTGAGAGGGCAAGAAACCTATCTATCTTCCATAGAGGACACTTCCCTTAGAATTTCAGACAGCGCCAGATATCTATGACTCGTACTTGATAAGAAGCTTAACTTAAGATCTAACATTAATGAAGGAATCAAAACAGCCACTTTGCTTCCTATATGTACATGCAGTAGAATGTCTGGGAATACCTGGGGACCAAAACCCAAAATTATACTATAATGTATACGGCTATAGTAAGACCTACACTGATTTATGGCTATCTTGTATGGTGGGAGTCTCTCACGAAGATGTGCGGATTGGTTTGTATTGGCACCATAAGAAGCATTTTTTTTTGTAGACCCTTGCCCATATGGCTGACTCTGCAACCTAAAAGATCTATTGTATCAGTAAGGGTATGATTAAACCAAGAGTCGTACCACCTCCCTAATGAAGGAATGTATCTACGTCCTTAGCTGACTCCGCTGACGAACTTATTTCTTTATGGAAAATACGCCTCTTCAACCAGTGCAATGCTGGGCATTCAGATAATGTGCTCAGAAGATTTGTCATTTTCCGAGCAGAAACTACATTCCGTTTCTTACTTAGACTTAGATTAAGGATTTCCCTGTAGGAATGAGGCCTGATTTATTGCTTGGATTGTATCAGCCCCGAGACATTATCCCTGTGGGCCAGACGAAATTGGATTCCCAATCGTTAATCAGCGCTGTGGTAGCAGCCCACTTGACACTATTGTTCAGGTCATATGCACGCAGATTATGAGCCAACCCTTGTTAGTTCATGTGTAGCTTCGTTGCCTGCAACTCTTTGATGAGTTTTACCCTCTTATGTCTAGCAAAAGATTGCATTGCATCATAACAGCATTTAACTGAGTCCCATAAATTAGACTACAGAGCTTTAAGTGATGCCTTGCTATAAGAAAAGATATTTATCCTTGTGCCCTTAATGCCTTTACTAAGGTTAATCCTTGCGCATATCTCAATACCATGGAGTTCAGCCTGAAAAACCATGGGACACATTCCCATAGATATCGAACCTTTGGTGTTGGTCTAAAGATGCTATCTCCAACTCCAATTTTCACCTTCGATTCATTTGTAAACCACACCAGGTCTCTAGAACCCAGTGCCGAAACACCAATAGACCAGTTTGCGCAGTTCAAAATGTTTACCTTTTGGGAATAAGCCCTGATCTTTTCAGGTGTCCCACATAGTTAACCGGCTTGTATTTATATTCTGCTGCAGCTAAATACCGCAGGTAGTGGTTGTCTTCATAATGAAGACTTGTAGGGGAAAAAGTCTAACGACAGCTTCTAACTAACCGATGCTTAGTTGCCTTTGTCTGTTCAAGACCTTTCGGCCACCAAACAACGACCGTGCACGTCAGATAATGGGCCTCACCATCATTGTATACATCCAATGTATCATTTTGGATTTATACCCCTAGCTCTGTCATAGGGCCCTAGTGGCGCGTTCGATGGCGGACTTGATTCTAGCTAAGCCGTTTGTCAAGAGCGACGTCGAGATATTTAACCTCACCTCGAGTGGTGCCTTTCATGGTAATAGGTCCAAGATTGACAAATCTTCTTTTTGTAAAAGACACTAGAATGGTTTTACAAGAATTGATGGATGGTCCTTCTCTGGTGAACCACTCCACGTGTAGTGAAGTACCTTGCATGACAGTGGAAATGATCGTGCTGTGTACAGCACTAATAAAAATCACCAAGTATTCCGCATAACCAATAGCGATGTAGACTGATCTCTGTAGATCGACTGGAAGATTGTCGATGACTAGTGACCACAGAAGTAAAGAAAGGGATTCATTCCTGCAGACAGCCCTTGACTGCGGTCACAGACACTGACACTCCTCCAGAGGAGGAAGTAATAATTCGACTTTTAACCATGGCCCTTTTCCATTGGTTGGTCGAATCATAGATACTTCTGCTACTAATTGCTCTTGCTATTGAGTCGTAGCCAGTGTTATCGAATGCAAGGAATGCACACGGAGCTATTTCCTTTGAACGTAAAGTTCCTTCTATCTTCTTCACAAGATAGGCGCTTTCTGTGGATTTACCTTTCCTGTATGACTCGAGAGCAGAAGGATAGACAAATCTAGTCGGTCTCTAATATGAACGTCAATGAGTCTCTCGATGGATTTGAGAGCAACTGATGTTAGGTCTATTGCCTGGTTTGGGGATAAAAATTACATTTACCTGCTTCAGGTAGTCAGGATATAGCCCCAGTTATAGCTGGCTCTAAGTAAGGCAATCAGACTCGACAGGATGCAAACAATTACTTAATCAATTAATTAATCACCGCCGGCCGGGGGTTTTGAATGGTTTGAAGGAGCATACATCCGATTTAACCACATCTACTACGGGAATGGAGGCTATCCTCAATCTGCTTTAACTGGATATTTTCGTTCAAGACTCAGCAGCTTTTAGTGCCCTAAGAATAAGTCAGTCAGATAGTTGGAGAAAAAAATCCAATGGGTCATTCTATGATCCTGACAAAATATCTAGGAAATGTAAATTAAATTTTTCGGGCGATACCTTTTTCATGATCTAGAAGAATTATCCAGCAGACCAGTCAATGCCATCTTGAACTACATCAAATCAACTGGATAGTTTGCTAGTTCTGAAGTGTAGGAACCATATCTGTAGAACTAGAGTTAACCAATGGGTAAGGGACATCTCTCTTCTATGGCTATCACAGTAGGTCTATATGGACCTGAGCGTTGTTTTCTTCGCCCACTTCAACTGTTCGTCGATTCTTATTTTAACAAGAACCTAGGTTGGAATTTTATATGATCTTATGGGGAGTTAATTTTCTCTTTGACTGGTTGGATTATTCAGAAGTTTCCTGAACAGTTTTCTACCGAATGACTCGAAAGTCGTTCTTGTTACTATCATTCGACACAATTTTTCTACATTCAGTTCTTGCACTGCTTTGTTATAGTTCTACCAGTAAATTGGTCCTAGTTATATGTTTTAAAGTTATTGTGGACTCCCTGAAAACTGAGGGTGGATACTTCTTTGCTTTCCTTGATTCTTTCTTAAACACGATGCTTAGGTGGATTCTGTGGCTATGAATCACTGACACTTCAATACCAGTTGCCTCCTTTGACTAGAAAACTAGTCACAAGGGCGATGTCTACTACAGCCCGATCGCTGTAATAAAGATTTTGTCAAGCGATAAAACGAATCCCAGCAGAACCCAAGTAAAAGCTACAATACACCTTCAAAATCGAATTAAAAGAGAAGTAATCCAAAATAGACTATTTGAGGTTTCGCTACAAGATTTGCAGACAGGAATTCACTTCACTCCTTTCTTCTTCTTTTTTAAGGTCATGGTTTTTTTTCTGCGCAACAGGACACTTCAATGATTTATTTATTCGAATATCTAATACAACCCTTAAAATTATATTGAATCCCTAGAAGGCCAACCTCCAATCCTCATTAAAGTGAAATTAATTGCCATAATTGCATCTGACAGAAGCAACCCGCAATTTATTAAGAAAAATTGTCCTCGTCTCTGGCCAAACCCTAATCGATAAGGATATTTATATAATTATGAAAATTAATAACGTTACCATTTTACTTAAAATAAAAGCCTTAGCAAAAGTTTTTAATCTCTACATTATGATCAGTCGGCTTCTGTTTCCTTGTAATTAACTTTTACGACAGAATAATTAGGAGCTATTTTCCTATTCCCTTAAGGATATTTACCAACCTACTGCAAGAATTTTTAAGAAATAATGCTTTTTAAGAACTTCTCTAACAATACCGATGTCATTTGTTCTCGTCCATCGTCCATCGATTTCTATCCTTTCTAAGGGTGAAATGGAATCGAAAGGAATCAATACTTTTATAGATCCTGTCTATATTTTCATATCCTTTGCCATTGAAAATAATATTTATAAAAGAAAACCTTATTATCCCCAGCTTTGTCAACATAAATCCAATTCAGGAATCATGACAGACAGGTTTTTAGAGAAAAAAAAAAAAACTGGAAGACCAAAAAGAAATGCCTGGAAAAAGGGAGCAAAAGTAATTCAATAATATTTCAACAGAGCACCCCTAAAGTGCCAACTGCTTGCTTTCCAAACGAATCTATAAATAAGGACCAAAAGAAAAGATTCAACAATCAAAAATGTCCAAACTCGAAATGAAAACTTCATTCAGGAGATGAAAAAAAAAAAATTAAAAAATAAAGTGTATTCGTGTCCTGATTCTTTTTTCTTTCCATCATCAACTTTATTCCAATCGTCCTTTTTTTGGAATCCTGAATTATCATTGAAAGCGACTCACTACCGGAATCGTTCTGGATTTGATTTCTGTTTTCACATTTTTATTTCCCACTCTTCTTTAATCCTTTGTTCTCCATTCAGATGTCCTGAAGCATGTAGCAGAGAGACGAAGGATTAAGAGAGCAAAAAAAAAAAAAGAAACATCAAAATCCTTTAGAATTCAGATTTTCGCTGGGTTAAGTTGTACACTCGACTGCACAGACTTTTGTTGAAATTTACTAATTCGACTTACACGCGCCTCGATGAGGAATTCTCAAGTAGGTGGTTATTTTTCTTATCCTGACGAATGTCTGTGGTTATAAAAGGGGAACTGGAATTCAGGAGACAGATGGGTTTGGTTTTGCCAGAAATTTTCGAGACAGGTTGAATATATTCCTTGGAATAGGTATACAATATAGGTATCTTGTTTAGGTTCAAAGGTTATGAATTCAAACTTGACATGCTTGTGGTTTAGTTTTTGCCTTTGAAACTAAGTATATACATGCCTGGGTACAGTAGAACTTAACCAAAATGATGAAATCCTTTTATCACATGGTGATAGGTTGCCTTTGTAACTTGTGGTTAGTACTGATTCTGGGACTAGGACCGAGTCATCAGTAATTTTTTGTTGTAGTTATAAATGACGAACAATCCTGGAAAAATAAAACTTCGTGAGGATATCTAATTCCAAAAGAAAATGAAAAAGTATCTTATGTAGCATCAAAAACTTGACCAATGATTTAAATTCCACTTAGTTTACGATAGTTCTTGATGAGAAAAGAAGTATTTTCCCAGGATTAGCTCCTTTGCTGTCGACTAAGAAGAAATATACGAGGTACTTTAAAATTACATATTTTCTTACTCACCGAAGGAGTCGAAACGATCAGAAGTTTAGTGCCAGAAAACCTAGAAGAGGATTTGAAAGCTGTGGCAAACGTTTTTGTGAATGGTGCAGAGGAATCACAGCACATGACTATCTAATACTTGAAGACGGATCAAAGAGGGTACTGCTCTTTAAGCTAGAATTTGCAGCATTTTCAGTAGTGAAGACAGAGCAGAGCTTGAAGCCTAATATCCCATGAAGTGCGAAAAATTTCCGGGTAGTGTGAGACATGACAAACGAAACCACATCAACACCCGAGACTATCAGAGGAAATAGCTAGTAGATGCGATAGGAGGACTATCTACAGAATCACAAAAGAGTTGACGCATGGCCGAAGCTCCACTCAACATCCAGTGAATAGTGTAGATGTTACCCTGCTAATTTTGGATGAGAATCGACTCAAGAGATGTACAGATGATAGTGTCCTGAAATTGGACTTCCCAGCTAAACAAAGATCTTTATCACAATAAAAGCACTGAAGAAAAATATGGTGGTTGGATCTGATAGCATTTCTGCCGAGTATTTTCAAGGAGCGCCAAATACTTCGGCAGATCTTCTGGATTTTCATCCTCCAGTTTGAATGGCTCATTCTGTTTGTTTAACAGTCTGCAGAAGTGGTTTTTTCATGTCCTTAGCACCAACTGTGACTCAACTACAAGGTCTTCTTGTTCATCTCTACAGGTCTCTGTTTGGATCTTGTTGCCTTGACACTTTTTTTTTTACCGTTTGGTGAAACTTCCGAACATTGTTCCTGGAATAGAACCTCTCTAATTCTTCGTCCTCGTACTTCTCGTGCTCTTTCTTTTTCCTCCTAGGAAGCCGATGTTCTTCCCTCCTTTTTGTTCATAGAGCTCACGAGCCACTATCGTCCTCCTGTGCAGCCGCTTCGTATCGGCATTCTTCATGCCACTGGTCTTCAGCACTGATTAGGACATTGCTCATATGTCTTGTCGAGGAGCTCGTAGAACACCCTTTGGGAGCATCATCTCTTTCCTTTATGAAGCGTGAGCACATATCAGGCTAATTTTGATGAATTTAGCCTTGATGCAGATTGTTATAAGGCATTCACTGACGTATCTAATGCTCAAGACTACATTCCGAAGTCACCGCACTTCCTGGCTATCAATGATATCTGCATTATAGCAGTCAAGCCCTCCGCTAATTGTTCGGCTGCACGTACCATGTTCATAGTCCGAATATTTCTTTTTTCGTTTTGCAGGGTCATCAACAGTGAATCCGTCCTTTTCCGAGGCTTGTAGTTGTTTCGGGCCTAATGCTGTTTTTACGTGGAAGAGAAGTTGCCCCGACACACAACCCCCAACATGGAGGACAAGTTCACTTTTAAACCCCCAGGACGATGGGCCGGATCTTCTAGAGTTAGTAACTTTTTCTAACACTCTGACTCAGTATTGGGGATTCCTGTAGACTTGGGATCTAAGTATGTTCTAATAGTTCGGCCTTACTGGAACTGTGGACGCCACTGTTGAGTAAGAGGAATTGCTTTAGTGAGAAGGTTAAATGAGAATCCTTGTGTTTTCATATATTTGGATCACTATCTTTGGCCGCCTACAGAAAAGTTGAATGTCAGAGGACTTTCAGGTTCCCAGCATAGTGCTGTATTTAATTGCCTTAACTGTCTTTGATTGTAATATGCGATGTGATCCTGGCAGTCCTGCCGATAAAAACCCGCAGACTAAAATGGACCATTACAACAGAATTAAACAATACTACGCTGATAATGATTGCTTGCTTTCGCATAGAATTAATCACAATAAGGCGAACGACGCCCTGAAATGGAAGTAAGGCCCTGAAATTTTAGGAATTCCAACTGATACCATGGAAGTTGACTCCTTCACTAATGATGTTAGTAACTATTGACCACTCAGAAGTCAATATTGTTATTTTTATTCACGATACACTGTCCTACTTACTGACCTGTGTACAACCTTCAAGTTGATCGTGGCTACTTATCTCTTTTAATACATTCTCTATATTCCTTGCCCTTACCCACATCATTGGACTTCATAAACATAAAAATATAGAATAACATGTTCGTCCTTTTTGATTTTTTTGAATATAATAGTTGAATGAACACCCATGCTGTCTGTCAATCGTCCTCATCTAATCAAATTAAACTCAGATCAATGAATTTCAACAGAATCATCTTCAACATTTCAAATATAGTTGGGGACAATAATGCCATACAATGAATATCAATAAAAATAAGTTGTCAGGACGATAATTCTAATGTCAATGAAATAGAATAAAAGAAAACATAATAATCTCCATTGAGTTAGTGTGATGTCCTTAAGAGCAGATTTCAATGTTATGATATGAAACTGTCAGAAATAAGTTGAAATCCTTGTGAATCATCTTGTTGATTTGTTATATTTAAAGTGGAAGGTACAGACGGTTGGTTTAACCCTCGTTAAAGTGTTATTGTCATACCCTTTTTAGAATTCAAATTACTGCTGTACCTATGTAAAATTGATTCTTTTTTTTATTATGTCCTTGATTGACAGACACAAAGGTAGATTTGGAGACAAAATTAGTGAAACCATGTTTATTGTTGTTCGAGGGGAGGTAGGAATTCATATGAAAAACACTGAACGAAGTGGATTTTTAATGTCGACACGTTGAGGGATTTAATCAATTATATGATGGGTTAAGTACGGTATAAAATCATTAAGTTGCGGGACAAGTATTTAACTCAGTTTACAAGGGGATTTGGAAAATACGTGCAGATTTTTAATGGATTTGTAAATATGGACGGATTTGCATGCATTTTTAAGTTATATGTATAAAATCTAAAGGATAATGAAGTACAAAAAAATACAAATTTTTGGCGCGACAGGGCTATGAGACCCAGGTCCTAGCTTCTCCAAACCATTCGTGTTGTGCGTGTTTGATTCTTTACACGAATGGAATGGGCCTGTTGTTTAATGCCGTATCCGAAGGATAATTTTTGTTTTGATAATAATTTTTCATGATAATTATACTCTCGGATGTTTGTCAGACACTCGCTAGAGTTGGGGCCGTGGAAGAAATTTTAGCTATTAAGCAACGGACTAACCGGAACTCACACAATGAGATAGATATCAAGATATCTGTTACTACCAATGCAGAAGTAACGAAACATACATATGCATCTCCACGAATGTCCTCATATCCAATCAGTGATAGACAGATATTTCATTATTGCATTATATCTATGGCAGTATTCCATTGCAGAGACATGATAGATACGGCATTAAGGTTTTCTGCTCTGAAATCGGTTCAGTTTTTCCTATCCTAAGTATCGTTTCACAGATATTCGACTCCATGAGGAGCAAATCAAATTAGAGTGTTCGACATGGAATATCCTACATGAATTCTGGATAAACGGATTGTAATATGTACATGTTGCACCTATAGATGGACCTGTCTAAGAAGTATACAATTTGAGTGGTACCTGAATTTTGTGATAAAAGAAAAAGATATGATTCATCGTAGTTCAAATATCCATCTCGATATAAATACTCACGTGTCAGTAAAGAACGATTCAATAAAGAGATACATGTAGGTAGTATCTCCTTAAAACCATCAAAATCGAATGATGTAGCTCCGAGAGCCATACACACCTACTGTGCAGGTATATTTATATCACTCGAACTCAGTTAAATATTAGGCATGACTCTTGACGCTAAATTGCGCTGGAAGGCTCATATCAAGAAAAAAACATGACGAATTAAATATTCGCTATGAAAAAAATGTATTGGTTCCTAGGGAGATATTTCTGTTTCTCTGTATGCAACAAGCTTCTGTTTTACAGTGTTTTCAAAATAAAGTACAATGCGATATTGTCGATATTGTAAATGCGCTGGAACCCTGAATATTCTAGAAATTCATTAGTAAACGGGCATATACCACCTGAGGTATTTTCGAATCTGGATGCAAATGGCTTTTTATCGGACTCATCGAACATTCCTATCAAATATCATGTTCCTAGCGGGGCTACAGACAAAGGAATTTTATATATAAATCCTATACTCTTGGGTGAGAACAATGTTATTTTGAAATACTGCATAAACGTGCCTAAAAGGGATTTGAATAAAATCAACAGATTAAAATTGGGTTGAATGAAGCTATTGTTTTTAGTAGATTGCAGTTCCACACTATCGTAAAGCTGGTATGCGATGACTTTTCACCCAGCTACACAGAAATAAAAATAAATGTTTAGCCCTGTTCCACGTTCCAATTAATAAAGTTCCTTCACTGCGAATGGAGAATATGGAGAAATATTTAAAAATGCCGAATATGCAATTTGAAAACCTTCAACTATGACAGCTTGACATTTAGAAGTTCTAAAAGTTTGTGAAATGTTATTTTTCAACTCCTAAGGGACGTCCTCACAAATAACCAAACAATTCTGTCTGTGGTAAACG
This sequence comes from Xylota sylvarum, assembly GCA_905220385.1. Classification (NCBI taxonomy): domain Eukaryota; kingdom Metazoa; phylum Arthropoda; class Insecta; order Diptera; family Syrphidae; genus Xylota; species Xylota sylvarum. The sequence continues at coordinate 128,313,293 of LR999957.1, forward strand.
GTTGTCAAAGAAATTTTCATTTCAGTTTGATTTTATTTTTATATCAAAAATCATGACATTTAAACATCAAGTCATGGCTGGTTAGGTTTTGAATGGAATTTCTTTTTGGGCAAACTTACTGTTCAAAGAACTTTCTCATCATTTCGAATAGTCACCGGATATGGATGTATTTCGTATGAGTTCCGTCTACCAACAAAAGTCAACCGATGAAATTTGTTTAAAATTGAATGATAAGCGATAAATATTTCTGCATCCAAGATAGGAGTTACTTTTAAGTTTTGGGAGACCAAATCGATGAGTGAATCAACGTTCAATTTCAATTGAAATATATCAATATATTTAAAGCAATTGTTTTGAATTCCTTTTTTTTCCGCCTAACAAACTTTTATGTACCCTGTAGAATATTCTTCCTCAAAATCATACTATGAACTCATTGGAAAGATAGTTCGCTTATATACATACACATTTCTCTCCACTCCACGACTTTGGCTAGAACGGACGTTACAACTTTGGAAAAAAATTTTCAGATGGCGCAAGGCAATAATCCGTCCTTCCAACTGCAGCAGTAACAGAGTATGAATACTTTTTCGAAAAGGAAACTAGAAATAGGTTTAACGTGCGTTGGAGGCATCATTCAAATTTTTTGAGATCAAAAAAGAGATTTATATCTGTCAAATAAATTGTCAAAGCCAACTAGTACTGTGGACACCGAAATTTCGAAATGTTGTTGGTTGTGAAATACCTCAGGAAAAAACTGAAATCGGCTTAGAAAATTTTTTTTAGTGCAAATTGGTCCAGCTTACTATTCCCATGAAACGATTTAATTTAATAGATAAACGAATATTTCCGATTCCTGGAATGAAACATCAAACTACAATTGCAGTTTCGAATTGCTTCTGATATGCAATCGATTTTACATTCCTTTTTGCAAAGTATCGTTATGGTGATGTTATGAAATCAAAAATGCCCATTACCAGAAGCAGGACATCACAGGTTGTTAATCCAGCTTTGATAAATCGAACTCTGTCAGGCATAGCAATTTGTGATATTTGAAGGGAATTTAATTTATGTAGATTGTAGTGATTGTATTGCGTAAGTATTTACGTTGATACGTACGTCAAAAACCACCTAAATTTTTGAATGCTAATCTCTGGGTTTTGTAATTTTAGATATACACAGCAGTATCGTAAATCCTATAAATTGCATTAAGCAGGATAGATAGTTTTTAACAATTAGAAAACTTTGTAAACATTTTATTGTGTTTGCTTAAACTTTTACCATAAATGTTGTCAATTTGTTTTCGTAGGAAATATTATGTTGGTTTTTGGATTTACTTAAATTTTCATATCGAAATAGCAGTTTAGGATACGAACATAATATCCCTTCCTACCAACTCCAGAAAGGGGTCGTGATCAGCAACCAAAGGCACTCTTGATAGCTACCAACTGTCTATATCAATGTAGTTTTTTTTTTAAGTTTGAGTCTGATTGGCCCATTGATGCTAACAATTTAGTTGTCATTTCTGCTGCGACAATATTAAAACTCAAATTTTCCTCGAGCAGACATCCTACCAAGCTATATGAAGAAGCAAGATGTTTTAGTATAGAGTAATTAAACTAACACTCAGTCCACAGGGCCTGAAAAATTAGATCGCTAAAATAGACAAAACAGGAAAACTTTAGTCAAAAAGTGTTATTCCCTCCTTGGCATACCAAATTTATTGATAGATCTGACAGAAACGATCACGCAAACTATCTATTCAAATGCGATCGCATGTCAGCTTTATACGTTTAAAGGTTAAGTGTGAGTAGTAAAATAAATTATCATCCTTTTACTGTATCTATAAAATTCTGCTTAATAAAAGAATGCTCTATCTGAAAATTCTTCAATTTGTAATTTCTGTTCTGTAATTTTGCAAAAAATAGCCGAAGGTAGTCTTAGGTAAAGCAATAGATGTAGGCAGAAGTATAAAGGCTGGTTCTTTAAGAGTGTGACAACTTTTTTTATGACTCAATAGTTTGGTCGGCATTTTGACAGATGGTAATAGTAAGTGCCCATCTTGGTGGAATGCAAACTTTACTTGTCGTTACTACCAAAGCAGAAAAAGTCTTAATGTTGCCACGACCGCTAGGCTGGACACAAACTGAGAAGCTTACAAAGGATACTTTAAACTCTTTAAAAAGAGGTAAGATAAGCGCATTGACAATGACAGCTATTTGTCCGCAAAATCCTTCAGATCTAATATACTATATGAACCATACAAGTCCCCAGGACCAGATAGCATTTTTTCTGTTCAACTCAACTGTCTCAACAAATAGTGGAATAATCCACTATTTTCTAGAAAATACTATGAACGGGTCACATGCAGCTAAACAATTAGCTGAGGCTCTAGACTGGCTATAAGGCAGATATCACCAGGAAGTACAGTGGGACAGGCCATTATCCTGATATGTACTTACGCCCGCACAGACGAAAGAGGTGATGCTACCAAATAGTGTTTCTATAAACTCCTCGACAAGACATATGAGCAATGTCCTAAGAATGACGTTAAAATCTAGGTGATTGGCGTAAGAACAAGGAAATTTTGTAGTTGAGTCACCGTAGGTGCTGAGGAAAAACCACTTCTACAGACTGAAACGGCGACGACGACCCAAATTCCGCTGTCAGGCAGAACTAACCATTCAACCTAGACGATGAAAACCAATACTTCTATCCACCCGACCCGAAGGAAGTGAGCATAGCAATGTCCAAACTCAAGTCAAACAAGACTGCTGGACTGGATGGAGCTATTTAAAAGAGTGGGGAATGACTTGGTGGAGAGCATACACCAACTTATTTCCAAGATTTGGTCAGAACAAATTATGCCTGGTAAATGGAACCTTAAAATCATTTGCCCAATCCACAGAAAAGGAGACCCTCTAAACTGCGGCAAGTATAGAGACATCAGTCTCCTAAACATTGTAAAGCACATCCTGTCGCCCGTACTATGTGACCGTCTGAAACCATTTGTCAAGGAGCTAATCGCCTCATATCAGTGCGGTTTTAGGTCCGGTAGGTCCAGAACCGACCAAATATTCACAATACGGCAGATCCTGGTGAAAACTCAAGAAGTCCAGATCAATACTTACCACCTTTTCATCGATCTTAAAGCCGCATATGACAGCATTTATAGAGACGAGCTATACAGAGCCGTGTCTTCTTTTAGCATCCCTGCCAAACTCGTCAGATTGTGGAGAATGACGATGAAGAACGCTCACTGCTCCATAAAGGTCGGAAATAATCTTACTGAAACCTTTGATGTCCAAAATGGATTCAGACAACATCATACTTGAGAAAATTATGTGAAACTAGCACTCCAACACCAGAGTTACATTTTTCCAAAAGTCTGTGCAATTAGTTGCATATGCTGATGACACTGACATAATCTAGCGTAAGCTAACTAAGTGTGAAACTAAAAAAAAAATTATCGTGAAAGGCGATCATGTCTTATCGCGATGGAATAACTCTAGTTGGCCTACACTGAGACAAAGTAGACCCTAGATGGGGACCAATACCAACCTACGGTATATCTGATGAATGGTGGCTAGCACCTTGGAGGAACATAGAATGATCAGCATAATGGACACGCCACAGTTCTCACACTGTACTGCGATCTCATTTACACCATAGATCTACTGCCCACAATACATGACTTCAGCATAGGCCTTAAGTATCCAATACCGGACGGAGGAACGTGTAAACATAGAGATGTACTTCAAAACGATTTAATGACGAAGACAGTGCTATTCATCAAGCTGTCACTTGGTTTTCAATAAATTCAATATCTTGCACATATCTTGTAATTTAAGTACATACGTATGTACATACATTGATAGTAAGACAGCATTCTTGTGGCATACTAAGTAAAATCAAGTACAGTGTACATCTGTCGCTAATCTCTTAACGAGATCACCAATCATTGTGACATCGCAGGAAATTTCACACTCGATGTGAACAGTCGGCACTTAAACAATGTTAGTGCACCAATGTCATTGCATTGACTTATCTCGATGCAGTGAATAAAGCTAAATATACATATGTAGGTGGACATAACTAGCCCACTGCGACAGTGCTAGGTTTCTCTGGCCAACTTTTGGTCTCAGAAGAACTAAAGTCCTGTCATCACCGGACACTGGGTCATTGGCAGTAATGCTTAAATTCTGGGCATTGATTCCGAAGGAGCTGCACAGGCCATCGTTCAATTCATTTGCAGATGTTCGTTCCTTGCACATTTTAGAAAGACAAGGCAACTACTTCTTCAACTAGATGGGTGAGAGACTCATCTATCTCCGCTGTAGATAATTTCGTTCATCAAATATACACATATACATATATATACATATATGTGTGTGCATCGATAGTAAATAGAGGAGGTGCTTTAACCCAAGTATCCTATCGATTTAGCTCAATCAATCAATACGGTCTTCTGCCTGCTACCATATACAGCTTTATTTACAAGTACATAACTTAAGGCACTCGTTTTAGTTATATAAATTTTTAGGCACTAAGTGTATGTATGTAGGTTTGCAACCAATTTTCTATTTTCTCATCCTTCATTCAGGAAGAAATTGCTTAATGTAGGTACTCACCTTTAAAATCTACTCGTTCAATGAAGTTCAAAAAAATACTCTACAATAGACTAACTTAAAAAAAAATAATTTTCTTACTTCATATATATGTATATACTATATATATTCTCATATTCGTGGGTAAGTAACATCTGCTGCTATTACCACCTACCATCACGCTATTAAAAATGCCAATACTTGTCTCAATTGCCTGCAAAGCATATTATTATTAACTAATTTAAAAATGCTAATGGCCGGGTTTCCTCTTAAAACCATTATTTACTCAAGTTGTGCTTTAATATTTTATTAAGTTAATTAATTTTTTTTTCCTCTCTGCTTTTGCAGGACTATGTACCCCGGTTAAATGGCATTGGACTTTGCGTGGTTAATTTAATGGATGACATGCATGAGTACATGCGAGGACTATTCGTCATCATGTAAGTAATTAATGAAATATTAATTCCATTCGACATAAATTTTGCATGAGACAATTAACTAGGAGGACACATACATACATATATTTTCCATCAAACAAAAAGTTATATACACATATGTACGTTCATAGATATCCTTATGCCATCATATTGGCTGTAATCAATTTAAATTTTAAAATAACCACACAAAGGATGCACCTGTATATACATAAATATTATTACGTATAAGTTGCACTGAAATACTTTTTTCATTTTTAATTGAATTTGTACCTTTACAAATTCACTACAATGATAAATAAATTATATATCATATTAGTCATGATACCAAATTGTAGTAAATTTATATTTTATTTTATTTTTAAATTTTATTCCAGGTATTGCGGGCCAACAATTCTGCTAGCATATCTATACATAAGGACATCACAGGAGTTAAGGCCACCTGATGGTCCATTTGCTGTAATGATGTTCGAACATCGAGCTGATTTACGAAATCGCCAGAGGTAAGGAGATTGCATGTGAATAATTTTATGAAAATATTTTTACTCAATTTTTTTATTTTATTTTTTTTTTGAAAAGTAAATATATGCCCAGGTGATTTCTTTTATAATAATACGAGTAAATTTAAATGTGGGTCAGGAAATTATATTTGAATTTTCATTTTCAACTAATTATGCGTAAACAGTTCGCAAATATTACACAATTATCACGTTAATGAGAGGAAGAAGAGTCCTTTGCAATCTCTAGCTTTCTCTAATGCTGGATCGTTATCCACCTCAAATTTTTAACACCAGTGCCCTAGTATTACCAAAACTAACAAAAAGCTGACTTTTTAGTCTTATCTAGGCACTGCCCCGGGAAGATGGGGACATTTTGTTAAAACCGTCATTTTGAATCAGTTCTACTATTAGTTCTATTTATGCAAAAAGACCTGTTTAAAATCAGATAAGCTATAAAACCTTCTATTTTGAGGACTTGTTTCCTACAACTTTAATATCATTTTCTATCGTAAAGCAGAAACTAGGATTACCCATTTCTCTGGAATTACTTCGACTTTCGGAGAAATCCGAAACAAAACTTCAATGATGAGGTCCTAACAATATCAGTACTCACCACATCAGCACGGAATATCTGCCACCTGATCGAAGTAGAGCCAGAACTATCACAAAAGAAATAGTCACAAATGTCACAAGCGTCCCTGTCAGTGGTGTCTCTTAACCCTTACCAAACTACGATGCTTAACAAAAGAAAAGTGTTCCACAAGAATGCCAATAAGTTCTCTACAATCTTTTCTGATGAGAGGCAGCAAGAATGGTCCTGATTTCTTACAATCATTCAAGAGTATTCGTTTAGTTTGCCTACATCATGGCTACATACAATTATATTCATAGAAACCCAATCGTCAATGGAGGCACTGAGAAATGATCCTCTGAGTCTTGCTTAGCAATCTCATCAGAGATCTCATTTCCCCTTAATCCAAGTATGACTTAGGACGCAGACAAGGGTCAAGGAGTTCAGCATTGCGAACAAGTTCTTGCGCTCCCGGCCTATCTTGCAGCGGGTTGAACAAACCCATAAGCACAGCCTGTGTTGAGGAGAGACACAAATACTCAGACCCACAGACACTCTAGTAGCATAGATCTCCGCTTGAAAGCAGAGGCATACTCTCCAAACGTAGTAGTAAAGTCTAGTGTTGTCGGTCTCCATGAATAAGCCAACATTGGACCCATAAAGATTCAAGTACAGTGCAGTCCAGGCTCAGACTTTGGACGACACCAATCCAGAACACAATTAATTTTTCACACCAGCAGACATTCTAGTGTCATTGCATGAGGCCAAGTGTATCCAGAAAAAATCCATACTTTCGAGACAGAGCGCTCATTGAAATACAGAACAAAAGACAACCGACGTATATTTAAGCTAAAAAGACCTTATCATAGCCGTATATCTACTGATCTAGAGGACCTTTTCACTGATAAGCCAAAACTATCCTTACACAGCCAGCAAACTGGGAACGCGTTGGATCTCTTCGACTTGAGATGTTTTGTCCAAAAAGGTTTCTTATCCACGATCACTCCCAGATATTTTACTTTATTGCAGATTTGGGTAGTAACGGCCTTAGCACTTCCTGTATCAGACCGGTCACATTCCTCATTCGCGTGAAGAGAACAACTTCTGTTTTCGGAGGATTGACTGAAGCCCATACTATGCACAATAGCAGGGTGCTCGTAACATAAGGGCCACAGTTCGCATCTACAAGCATAGTTCTATTTACCGGCATTACTCTGATCCACAATACCAATGCCTCACCTATCCCATGTTGTCTAGCAGAATCACACATTCAGTCAAAAGGCGGATTATTATTGAAACTACCATGTCACTTCTATATCCAAAATATAAGCCCTCTAGAACCTAGAACCTTACTATTGACTCTTATAGAAGCCTAGAAGGTGCTATAAAAGTCTGGTAACTCTTGGAGAATAATACAAGAAGTATATGGTGCTAAAGATATCTGAAGTAAATCTGAGATACTTTGCACTCTTCGATAAGTTGAGCACCGAATTTGCAAGTGGCAAGTCTGGCCATCCTTATAAGTACTTATGGGCGTCTTGGAGTCGAGTATAACATATACCATTTAGGTTCGAGAGACCTGATTTTGATTATCACCAGGAACTCAAGTATGTACTATACTCGTATGTAGGTCGATATGTTTTTTGACTATTCATATGTAATGAACCCTCCACTCTTTCTGCTCAAAATCTTTCTCTTCGTACAGCTGGTAGTAGCAGCAAAATTCTCAACATCACTTCAATCGCGCATAGAGTCTTTTCTGAATTTATTGTAACATTGCATTTGTTCTACATATATGCAATTTTCAACATACATTCATACATATATCATTTATCTTAGTTTCGAACTATACATTTATTTATTCCACGTTTGTCCTGTGAACCAAAGTCAATTGTTATGTTTTAAAACTATTCAATAAATGATATCCAATTATTGTACTTTCGACTAGTATACAGCATGTCATGTCCTTGTCCACTTGCATTCTCTATTGCATAATAAAAAGAAAAATTCTTTAAATGAGTAAATATTTGTTTAACACTCATACCTGCGGTAGTAAGGGTTCTCTGTCATTACCATAATCATTACAAATTAATGATGCCTCGTGCCCTAGTCGTAGCTCTTTGTATTTGATTAATGTCTGTTACTGTCTGTAATCAGATTACGTATTATGTTTATAAATTATTCTTGCATACATAGACAGCATACACAATTACGTAATGAAATGAATTTTATTTTAATGTGCTCTGATATAGAAAGTAACCTTTGCCCGATGGCTAGGCTTCCATAGATGAACTGAATACTAAACCAAAGGAGATGCTCCAACCGCATACATGATAAGAGTATTATGTTAAATGTTTGGTTCATGACGATTCATTACTTTAAAAGTTGAATATTTTTTATCTACTCCATGGGTCAGCAAAATAAGCTAAGGGTGTTTTTTTTATTTAAGAGTTTAATTATATATAATTACTTTGACATGGATCACAGTATACCTATGTATATGAGGCATGAGAAGCACTTAAATAAGATGTTGAGCTTATCGTCCTAAATCAACTTCACCCTACCGTCAGACGTAACCTTCAATGTAAATTCGTTCACAGTCTGTGTGAAAGAGTCCCTAAAAGTTCTGACAATATGTAACTAATTTTTTTCAACTAATCTGCACCAGAAACTTGTAATATCTTCTGAGATACTATTTCCAGTTCGAAAGCCACTCTACTATCATTTTTTAATCAACACACCAAAATCTGCTCTTCTTGTGTTTCAGAAAATGCTGTTTCAAAAGATTCATATTGAATAAGTGTATTCTTTTCGATTGCAGAATGGTTCTAGGGACATTTTTAGTAGATAGAGCCGCCGTATTACTTATACCGAATGTAAGACATTTGACTATACAGACGAAATTCTTGTGTCAGTTTCAAGCGAATACCCACATGAACTCTTTATTATTCTAGAACTCTCTTTTCCAAGTCATTGGAATGAAGGCTCGGCAGGGCTATAATTACATTACTATTTACCAAAGCGTATTTTGCACTTACGACCTAATGGTCTATTGTGCCCCTAATTGTCCCATGAGGCGGTGTTGATGTCTTCGTGGAGACCGACACCATTAGACCTCATTACTCCCTAAGCATTTATGTCTACGTATCCAATCCAATTATGTCTACGTATCAAATTCAAGCAGAGCCTTAATATTTCCTAATGACCACGGACTAAGGAATATTGTAAGGAATACGTGGAGTGGTCGAACTATCTGCGTAACTGCGTAACTGCGTAATTGCAGGTAGGTTTAGGTTAAGGTGCACTCTGACCAGAATCGGTCATTTGTGATACAATGGATCCTTTCACTTTATCTACCAACCGGATGCTCATGACATCTAAGAACAGCAGTTCGATGATTTCATTGAAAAGAATAGCTCCAAAATGGAGCAATTTTCTTTGAGACAGGGCCAAACAGGTACATCCGTAAGAATTCAAGTAGGTATAGTCAAATCTCAGTTTCAGCGAGATGTAGTCGATTTTTTTTCCGATAGAATCTAATAGAACGAGGAACGACGAGTGGTCAGAGTGATAATTCGACCACTACAAGGATACTAGGAGACTTTAAGATGGTCGCACTGGTAGCCATCTGCTATATATCAACATGTGTACATATCACTATCAAATGAAACATGTCTAATGCTTCAAAAAGAGTAGGTTTTAGTGAACCAAATCGAATCGAGGCGAATAGAATCGAGTTCTGGAGAATTTATTTCATTATTACAATTGAAGTAATGGTGAGTTGAGTTAGATGGTTGTGCCCACTTAGCAGGGGGATCGTTGAGATCTTCGAAGAAGTACTCGCCTAGGGTTTTCCTTCTCAAGACCAATGGCGTAGGATAAGTACACAGAAAATGTGTCATAGTTTCCTTCTCTTCCTCGTCTCTACAGCTTAATCACAAATCGTTGAAGGGGCACCAAACATTTTGGCATATGAGGGTGCCAACTATTTTTCTACGATTTATCCTACTGTCGGAAATAAATCTACTGGTTTTCCTACAATCCAGTTCTGGCCAGATTTGTTTGAAAGTCAGACATGTGCTGATATTGTTCCACCTACTGTTGGCCATTCTCATGGCTACGGTATCTAATTGGAATGCACGCTCCTTAGCTAGCGCGTTCGCTTTGCAATTGCCTGGAATATCCCTAAGGCCTGGAACCCAGCACTGGCTCGCACCTAAGCGATCTCGTTAAGAGATCCGCGACATTGCTTTACCAACTCGGCGATGCACTCTATCGAGTTAGTCGAAAGCTAGGTCGCGGCTTTACGGAATATTGAGACTTCTGCTTGAAAAACACTAATCGAGTGGTGATACGATTGATATGAGTAAACTCCTGTACCTATTCCAGACGCTGTCTTGGATCCGTCAGTGTAAATCTCTGTCGCAGATTCGTTTAGAATTTCTCCCAGTTCCCAAGCATTCTGGTTTTACGCTTGACGTCCAGATAGAGGACAATGTAGTCCGAATTACTAGGAATAGTATTATAGGCGTTTAGGATGCTTGTGTGGCTCATATTTCCCCGAACCAGTTGTAAGGATTCCCTAAGTCGTAGTGCTGCTTTAGCCGCCATCAGCCTCCCAAAGATATCAGCAAGAAAAAAATGGAGTATAGTTTCTAGTGCAGCTGTTGGTCTGTTGATTGGATGGGTCTGACAACTGCCATGCTGGAGACCCCAGTTTGAGGCTAAGGCCTTCCTACATGAATAGAGGGCAATCGAGGCCTTCCTAGTCTTGAATATTCAGTTGTCAACTGATTTTTTTTTATCGAGAATAACCCCCAAGTTGTCCACATAGGCTATGACACTGAACCCCTCTTTACCCAAAGTTAGGAATATTTCATTCACTACTATGAACCACAAAGGGGTGATAATACTCCGCTCTGGGAATACCCCTGTACACCGACCTTCTGGTTAGACAGCAACCCAGCTCAGCAAGGAAAAGCTTGTTTTTAAGCGTCTGGTCGATCCAATAGCAAAGATAGTTATCAACATTCAAGTCAAGAAGTGCAGCAGCAGTAGTCGAAGTTTAAACAACTCATAAAGATAATGTGAGGCCAAGGATTCAAAGTATCAAAACCTTGCTATAATTCCATCGAGACCAAGGTATTTGCACGGGAGGAAGTTGTGTACTGCCCACTGTATTTTCTTGGGGGTGCCAACGTCCTGCGGCACTGTAAATTGGGCTCTCTTATAGTTTTTTACAGAATGTACTGTCTCTGTTTTGCTGTGAGGAAAATGGGTGTCCATAAGAAGCTCTAAGATTTCCTTGCTGGACATAGTCCAGTTACCTTCTGGTTTAATATAACTAGGAATAATTAGAGATTTGGATAAGATCTTCCTAATCCGACATGAATCACTAGTCTTTTCTGTATTTTCACAGAAAAGATGTCAGTCAAGTGGGTCCCTAAAGCGCTTAAATAAAAAGCTTCTTACCTTCACGTCGAAGCTTACTTATTTCAGATTTCCACTATGGAGGCTTAACGCCTTCTACACTCCTTGAGATACTTGTACCTTCACCAAGACCCAAACGTTTTGCATTTTCCGTAAAAGAGAGACGGAGGATCTATAAGGGGAACTTTTCACTTCCTCGTGAAGAGATCAAGTTCGGTTTTATGAGGGTGTACCAATTTTTCGCACTTAAAGACCCATTTGGTATGCAGAATGAAAGTATATTGAAAGATTTTCCTGAGATTTCTCTATCATTAGCATCAGCAATCCCATTCTTTCATTTCTAAGTAGTAGAACCAGTAGCTCGTTGACTACCATATTCCACAGAAGAGGAGACAAGACACCACCACCGAACGATGTATTTACTGTCAGACTTGCAAAGGCGCCTGTAATTGCGTTTGATGTAACATTGTTAAAAGCTCAAGGAAAGTTCAAGATATGTCAAGGAATGACACCAAAAGGGCGACGATACTTCAAATAGTCTTCTTTTTGATTGATCTGCTTTTGTTTGGATTATGTGGTATATCTTCGGCGCTGATGTGATAGGTACTGATCCTCTGAGCTCCTCATTATTGAAACGCTCTCTCTACTTTCTGCGAAGGTCAAGAAAATTTCATTAAAATGGGTTCCACTGTATCATGCTTCTTAGTAGGACAATACACTAATTCCATCTGCATGCTCCGTTGTCGGAGCCTACAGAACGACGCGACCATAGAGAATTTTCAATTCGTTTTCGTTTGTCAACAACAACTAAACACCTTCGCATAGATACTCATACAGACATAGTTTATTTTTGACCCTGCATATCTATAAGTATAAAAAATATAAATAGTACATCATCAAGTGGCGCCTGCATTTCATATTTTTCATTTTGTTTTAACGCATGACTTCCGTAAAACTAAAAACAATAAAAATGTCAAACCGCTCGATGAAAAGTTCAAATGTTTTCGACCGGAAAGGAGGTCCTTAGGGGGAGTATTGTTAGATTTTTATTTGGCTTTGTTTATTTTCTTTTCTATGAAAAATGGTGGACATTCTATTTCCTGTTTTTCTTTCAAACAATCTTTTCATACATACCCAAACCCTTGGAAGGAATTCTAAAACAAACAAATGAAAGGGTTACATTTTCTTCAGGTCACCCTTAAAATTAAAAAGAAAAAAAGTTGAGTTAAGTTAATTTTGAATCTTTTTTTAACTCTAGGCTATTCATAGGAAATTGAAGTTTTGATTTCTCTCAACAAGGAGGCTTATTGTACAATAATTTCGTAGGAACAATTTAATTAAAACCTTCTTAAATACTTTGAATCAGAAACGTTGTTAGGATTTTCGTTTTGTCTTATCCCCCGGGGAATTGTCTGCAATTCCCAACGCGTGTGTTAGTCCATATGGTAAAGTTTAGATTCCTATCACGCGTGAGATCCCAATTCGTTTGAATATAATTGAAACTGTGTGAATTTCACTCGCAACGACTTAATGAACGCTATTTCTCTACATTCATATGTACATATGTATATGTATTGTATTTAAACTGACTATTCTAGGAACCGAGTTAATTCCTCAACTGATTTTGTTTATATCGCTGCACATTGTGGAATATGGTTGTTTTCCGATGTTAATTTTGAGTTTCGAATTCGTTGGTTACCAGTTAATTGCTTGGAGGCTGACACACTCATGTGAAGTAGCGATTTAATGAGATTAATTTAATGCTTCCAAACTGAGATATGGCAGGGAAGTGGCTGAGAGTTGTTGGATGTTGGGTGTTGTTGAAACAAAAGGGGTGGTACTGGGATGTATTTGAACATACAATCAGTTAATCCGTAATTGCATCGTCATTATACAGAATGTTTCGTACTCCAGGTCAGCTTGGCCGTGGATTTGAAAAGCCTCGCTGCTGTGCATTGTCATCCATTTGTTTAATGTATCCATTCAGAAAGTTTAAAGTACATTGCATCTTCTTTTAAATTGTTCGCATAGTAAAGTGAAAACCCAACTTTTATCCGAAATTATTCAAAATACTTCTTTTTTATGCAGCTCTTTAGATTTCGAATATTTAGCAGTGCTTTGTGTTTTCTAGGGTTAGTTTTCATTGAATTGCCACATAAATAATACTTAAGTGAGCTTTGTGGATGCATGGCAAACGACTAGCATAGACATGGTAATCGTAGAATCTTCTGATAGATGTTATTAAGTGCTGCCTCCAAAATAAAAGGATAATTACGGTTAGTTTCTGAAATCTTCAAAACCCTCCTCGACTCTCGTATAGCTTCTTGACCAAAAATTGATACAAAGAGTTTCAGTAACAGATAACAACCTTCTCTCTCTCGAAAACCTTGATTAGGATTGTGCACTAAGTCCAGACGGAGAAACAATTTTTATTCGAAAGAACTAGAAATTCACGAAATAATAACTTTGAGTAGCTTCCTTTCTTCTAAAAGGGGCATGGGATCATCTATCAGTTGTCTGAAAGGGTTATGGCATATGCTTACACACCTCAGATGTAAAGATGTTCAAAACCTTATGTGGTACTCTATGCTGGTGAAAGCCTCCTTCAAATTGAAGAAGCCTTAAAATTAATTCCCAAATATTGTGGATCCTATCTCTCTATCCTCTTAATCCATTTTGATTCCATCATCTTGTTGAGGCAATACTCCCAAGATACTCCAAAGATTTTACCCTCTCTACCAGATGTGGATACTTGACAACGTCTGCCTTGCTCGCCATACCTGATTGTATTTGGTGGATGCGGCATTGCTCTTGAAAGGATTAGGCATACATCATCAACGAAGATTGATTACGAATGTAAGGGTCCATGGATGTTTTTTACTTTCCATCAACAGATGCTATTAAATCAAGGCTTTTACCAAAGTGTGACATGGAACTCCTCTAACAGTCATCAAGTTTCTCATTTCAATAAAAATTTCATTGGATGGATATACGTCAGTGTCCTTCTCTGAAAATAATGTTTTGTAGTTTGCACATCAGATTTACATACTTACATAGCAGTCCACTGATTCCTACAACAAAGCAATATCAGTTCGATTTTCCAAAAACATCTTGCCATCATTGGACATCCAGATTCAACGGTTGATTCTACATCATGATTGTCTACTGCTGGGTCTTCATTAACATCTTGGACATCGGAGACAGCATGATCATTTCTGACACTTTGCGAATCATCTACAAATTCGAGTTTACTATTGAAAGTAACCAGTAAATAACTATGGTTGCGCCTGAAGATCTCACCTGTTGATATATCCAGAACGAGAAATGAGGGGTCATTGACCTGACCAATAATTCTACCATAACATCATTTTCTGCTTAAATAACTTTTTGATCAATATCAAGCTTGGAAAAGGGACATATCTGGCGATCGCGTGTTTTATTCACGTTTTTGAAAGAACTTATCTTTGATAACAATGCGGCTCGGGACTAACAAGATTGTTAGTTCGCCGCCGCCGTTCAACTTTTTAAACTCCTGCCAGCCAGATTGCAAATACCTGAGAATTGACATCAAAACGTTAGCTGTCGGTGTTGCCTGTGCGTATGCGGCCTGATTCTGACCAGACATACACGGCCGTTTTCGAATTACATGGCTGACAACCTGTAATTTTCTTCTTTCATTTTTGAACATTTGCCCATGACAAGTAATCAACTACCTGAAATAATCGCTGTAGTCGCGTTGAACCATCATAAATCTCTCTTTTCATCAGTATGGTCAGATTGCACTTCTATATTGCACCATACACAAAATAGTGGATTTTCTCTCACGCGAAAGTGACCGCCAGCTCACTCTTGTTCACTGCTTCTGAGGCTCCAATAAGCATATGCTACCGATTGCTCTTTCTGAAATAACACTGATTCCAATCCATCTTTTGATGCGTCGCGGTCGTTTTGAATCACTATTGGCAGTGCTGGATCAAAAATCCTCAATATGGAATCTTCACTCGAGTATTTTTTAGGGCAAACACTTCTGCTTCATGCTCCTTGCTTTATTGCCACTCAACATTCACTCGTGGAAAATTTGCTCAAGCAACTCTGCTTTTGAGCTCTGGTGAAGGCTCGCTGGAATTCGGTTTCGATACCTCAAAACAGGCACAGAATAAGGCTTCAAATTAATGTGACACTTTCCAGGCAATTTACTTAATCCATCAAACACGTCAGTAAATTCCTTAATCAGATCACCAGCTCCTGCTTTGCCATCTGCTGATATCAAGTTAATACATATCTACATTTCGCTTGATGACACCCAAATCTGAAAACGAAATCCTATTGGCTGCAAGTCACGGTTCACCACCTCGGACAAGATGTTGTGTTTGTTCTTTTAAACCAAATCATAACAAGGCAATGTCATTTGATGGAATGTATTAATCTTATCATGATTATAGGTGAACAATTACGAGAGGGAGCGTGGTTCGCACCGCACACCTGACACCACATAAAGCGTGTTTTTTAAGAGGCGGAGAAACTTAAATTCAAATAAAATACAGAAAAATGGTTTTAATATCCATGACTTTGGCTTTATTTGACAGCTAATTTCATGACATTAATATTTGCATATGATTTCGGACATGTGGCAGCCGCGGTTGGTGCGTACATGACATAATCTAGATACCCAATTTTCACGCACTTTTCGCAATAAATTAGTCTATATTGCGGCAATAATGCGTCGAATGTTGGCTTCCAACTGCTCAATTATTTGTGGTTTATCGGCTTAGATATGTGACTTTACATATCTCCAGAGAAAATCATTTAATGGCGCCAAATCGCATGAACTAGGTAGCCAGCTAACAAGTCCATTTCGTGAAATTAATCGTTCGTCAAATGTTTCTTTCAGTAGATTGATTGTCTCGCGCGCTATGTGGCATGTGGCGCCGTTCTGCTGAAACCACATGTCTGCAACATTAATGCCTTCCAATTGAGGGACGAAAAAGTTAGTAATCATGTCTCTGTACCGCTCACCGTTCACTGTAACATTCTGACCATAATCATTTTTGAAGACATGTGGACCAATGATTCCAACGGTCCATAAAGCGCACCAAATGGTGACTTTTCTGGATGTAATGGTGTTTGATACATTTGAATCATCAATAACACTGCACTGTACATAATCAATTGCTCATTTAGAGTAAACGTATGTAATTAATCGCTCTGATGGTCGATGGACATTGCATTAACAGTATTTTCGTGCATGTTCATTAGCTCTTCAAAGTCTTTCTCCTATTTTAGAAAAAATGTCTGTGTATGTCACACTTCCATGGGCTCAAAGGACAACTAACTTTTACCAGTTTATTAAGAAGAAACTGCTGAATACTCCGGTCGACATTGACAGTAACAAAGGTAGTCGGTAGCACGTCAGACTTGCTTAGCTCCTTCGAGAGCCGCTTCCTGATATTGCTCGTTTTTGGATTCAATTAGAGCTCTGACTTCCTGGATTTTCTGGAGTTTTCTATACTTTCTGGTCCGTTTGATAGGGTTGTCTCAATTTCGACTTAAAGAATCGGCCTTTATAATTATACTAATTTTTCACTAAAACTTGTTTTACATACTCGCAACAACTACACTGAGACTAAATCTTATTATTTGCCCGTTCAATGATACCTAAATCAACGAAATTCATCGATAACTTTTTACCGTACGAATGACTCAAAAGTCTACCAAATTTCGTTACACTAGCTTTTCTGACCTGCACCACTACCAAACTATATTTAGGTGTTTGTGTTCCATTGTGTTCAATGAAATTATCTCTTCCAAACTCTCTCAAAATGTTATGAGTTTCATAACTATTGTGTCCTGCATGGCTACTCTTATATACTGCATGGGTCGAATGGTACTTCCATTAGTTTGAGTTGCAACCCCAGTTGTAATATTTTAGTTCGTAGATTGTAATTCGAGTTAAAAGTGACCACATTGTGTGTTTGTAGTCAGCCTTGCTTTATTTAAAACAAAGGGAAAATGGTTTACCACTTTGAATGATTTCTTTAAAAACCCCAACACAGGTCAACAAAATTCAATAGAAGTTATGGACATTCCTATCTTAATAATCAACCCTTACCGAGCAAAATAATACTCATACAAACCAAAACCCTAAATTCTAATTGAAAATACTTGGAATAATTGCATAAAGATTCTCCAGTTTTCCAATTACTGCTCAACATCCAAAAATACCATCCGAACAAACGTAGACCATATTTAAATAGTCAATACTCTTGACATAATAATATCCTTCTGCCACATCTTTCAAATAACTAATCGACTATCCAATTACCCTTTCTTTTGGCAGAAACTCATCAACATCATCCGTTGACCGTGCTCCAGGAAGGACAGCACCAACAACAACAGACAATACTACAGCAACTAGATCCTACGATTTGTACAATGCCGAGATGGATGTCTGCCGAGAGAAAAGGAAACAAAGGAATCTTGGTTCAATGGCAGCCGCCCAAGTCCTTTGCTTGTGTCCACTAATGATCCTTCGATTGGCACGCATGGTGATGGTAGAAACATACGAGAATACAAAACATTTCGATTTCACCTACCTGATGTTTGTTTGGATTGCTTTTCTGCCGACCGTAATTTTCCCATGTATCTATGCATCACAGATTCTACCAAGGTAAGTTCATTAAGGTTTACGCAATATATTTGTAGCCATGGGAATATAATTAATATTTATTGCATGAAAGTTTCGATGGAAAATAACATCGCAAATGGGCTTGTAATGAAATGTTAATCGGATAGTGATTTTCTGGCCACAAGGATGTCAGGCATCTAGACTTGTGTATCTATCCGGGGGTGAGTGGTATGTCACGGAATGTCACCGAGTCGAAAAGTTTCTTGTTTACTTCAAGGAAAGACTTTAGGGAAAATTCAGTGATTTTGCGCTTTCCTTTAGGGAGGTGGCTATTTAACGTGAAAAGTTTTCAAGCGAAAAATTTCATGCTCGTTGTTTATAGAAGGGAGGGATGGAAGTTGTATACTTTTTGTGGCTTATAGTTGAATTTTCTAGTGGCATTCTACAAATTTAATATAACAGGGAAATGGTTTGTTGTCCTTTGAGAGATAGTCAACAATTCAACTGTTGAATTCGAGTGGAGAAGATTTACCCGAGTTTGTGGTGAGCAAACACCACCACGGGAAACCGTGTCCTTTAAATAGTAGACAACATGCATACAGAGCTAGCAAGTTTACGGTAACAGCGCTGCACCATCTTGTACGCGTTGCGGAAGAGGAGATACATACCGGGGGCACCGTAATGACCATAACAATGGACATTGAAGGTGTCTTCTATAAAATATGCTTCGAACGTCTGAGAGTAGCCTTAGAAGAATGCAGGGTTAACCCATTGGTGGTGAGATGAATAAACACTATGCTGAAAAATAGGGCGATAAATATATAGGTGGAATTTCAAAACTTAAAGGAAGGGTTAGTAGAGTTTGCGCGCAAAGAAGAGTTTTATCACCTACCCTGTGGAATATAACTGTGGACGCTCTCCTGGGAAGACTTGGCGATGGCATAGCAATAATGGCAAGAGGCAAAAGTAATAAATGTCACAGCAGATACCATGAGAAAAGCTCTTCGAGTGGTGGGGCAGAGGTGTCACGAACAAGGACTCTCCATTAAATCGGAATAGACAAATCTAATCATCTTCACAAGGAAGAGCAGAGATCTGGAATTTCACCTCTTGACACTTTTCGGATTGGAGCTACGTGTGACCAGGAAGGTTACGCATCTGCGTGTATACTTAGATGCTGGACTAACTTGGAACTTCTATGTGGAAGAGAAGATCAGAAAGGAGAAAAGGGTGCTTCATCAGTACAAACGGGTATGTGGACAAAGGTGAGGAATCTCGCCGAGGTTTCGTCGATTATTATCACATGTGCGTTAGTTGTATGGTGACGAAAAGCCTTCCTGGGGCAGATGTACTAGTTATTCTGCTGCTGAACTTATATATTAAAAAAGCGGAATCGACGGCACTTCGTCTGCAGCAGAATGCCAACTGGCACTGGCGCAGTACTAACTATGCTAATAGGAAATCCTGGATCTCGTGAAAAACGAGATTAGGGAGTTGAATATGTCCATGGCTGGAATAAAGAGAATACGTGTTACCGAAAGGTATCACAAAGCTTTTATCGAGGATGGAACACTTCCGGAAAAGAAGATTGGTGATATAATCATCTTAACAGATTGGTCCATGATGGATGACAGAGTAGGTATCTTTTCCGAAGACCTAGAACTAACCTGTCATATCGGTTTGGGGAAATATACCTCGGTCTATCAAGCCGAAATGATTGCTCTGTTGCATGCGTTGGAACAAACAGATATCAAGACTTTCGAAATGAGATGACGCTGCTCTGTGTGAACGAGCACGTAGATACTGAGGGATACTAAAAGACGTACTCTCTAGCAAAGCAAGGGTCAAACACGGAGTTCTCTGGTCCGGAACCATTTGCTTTCGAAATGAGATGACGCTGCTCTGTGTGAACGAACACGTAGATACTGAGGGCAACTAAAAGGCGTACTCTCTAGCAAAGCAAGGGTCAAACTCGGAGTTCTCTGGTCCGGAACCATTTGCTGGCGGCACACCAGAGAAGGTGGTCATCAATGGCTATTAGGATTCCGATTGACACCACTTCTAGAGAAGTTCTAAGCTTAGGGCGGAGAACACTAAAATGGGTGGTATCGTTATCTACAGGTCATGGGAATATCGGGTATCAGCTAAAGAAGGTGGGTTTGCCCTAATAGGACAACTATCCCCAGCCACAACCTTTTACCTGGTTATTGTTTGCCCCATCAATGCACTTGAATTCATGAAATACATTTTGATATACATATTTTTACCAAATAATAAGGAACTTCTTTAAAGTTGCAAAATATGTACTTCACCATATTTTTCCAAAAATCTTATACAACCATCACTCAATTGAGAAACTATTAATAATTAAATTACTTCAAAGTCTTGAATATCTATGGATGCTTTCTTCTTTTGTCCTGGAGAAGTTTTTTTTTTTTTAATTTCCTTTCACTAATTATCTCTGAAAATGATTTTTTTTCTCTCTTTCAAATAATTGAATGTTTGCTATGAACACTTAACAACCATCAATGGCCTTAAGTTACACTCAAGTAGACATACAATAAAGAAAAGAAAAAAAAAACAGAATATTAATGGTGTATCTAAAGAAAAATCTCTCAGGACAGATACAATTTTACGAAAAAAAAAAATCAGAGTTTCTGGAAAAAATAACCTTTGGGGTATTTTTGTTGCTCATCATGCATGAACTTTGTTCTTTCGATTTTAATTTTTTTTTTTCTTTTCTTTTCGTTTCCAATTGCAAAAAGGAATTTTAAATATCTACCAAGTGAAATATTTTATTTTGTACTTGGCCAATATTATTATTTTTTAAATACATGTATATGTATGTATTTATATCGACCCTCTGGTGTTTGAACTTCGTTTTCTATACAAATATATGTACATTGCAAGAATTTTAAATGAGCGCTTTTATATTAAAGTGATAAACCACAAAAAAATCAAAAAAATAACAACGACAGCATCTGCAGCGAATTTTAATTAAATTGGTTGGAAAAGTGTCTGTGTGGAAATAGTTTTGCATAAAAAAAAAAGGATTTCAATTTAAATACTCAGTTGGATGTCGTGACCAGTGTGGAAGTATAAAGATATTCCAAATAAATAATATAGTAGATATTTTATTCCTATATGGAAAAAAGTTTGAGAATATATTTAAAATAGTGCTATCAATGTAGTGTTCGCTGACATGCTGTCTAATTTAGGAGTTACGATAACTTTTTTAATTAAAATTTAAGTTACAAAAGTAGTTACAATAATTTCATATTCACATATTTTTAAATGCAAATCGTAACTGAGCATTATTTATAGAAGAATTGTTCTACATGTTTGCATAGATAGTGAAGGTTGATACACAACATAGTAGTTAATAGTTACCAAAATGAAGGTGGTCCTTTAATTGTTAAAATCATTGCTTAGGTAGGGTCTGAGCAGTTTTTGACGGTTTTTCCAACCGTATTGGTAGATATCTATAGAGTCCCCGAATGACAATTATTTACTCTTCTCATGACATTACCGTAGCAGGGCAGACTCATTTTTCGCATTTACTTTACTTTCGCATTTAAACCACCTAGACATATTTGCAGCATCATTTTAATAGTGAACTATTTGTCCTCACAATAATTAAAGACTCGCCATGTCATAAATCATACCAGTCTTTATTTACAACGATCAAAGTATCACCGACTAGACTACATATTATTGAGAGGCTAATCCTATTTTAGAAGACACTTCTCTACCAGTACTGACTCTGGGTCAATAATCTGTAAGACAATCATTATTCTAAACCAAATAGAAACCCGAATCCGTAAAAATCCTAGCTGTAACGAATTTATGGGTTCAGATGATAACCCTCCCTTTTTTAACTCTGGCTAAGCTACTACGTGGCCAAAGGGCAGTGATGTGAATATATGAGAGCACAAGTGTTCTCACCTTAGCGTAACACTATCAACTCCTATTCTACACCTCCAATTTGGTGGTTGCTGGGTGGCTAGTACCTCGACTGAAGCTTGGGTAAGCAACCTCTTTGGAAAGTCATAGCTGGTAGCAGACGAAAGAGGGGGGAGGAGTCTTTTCCCGTTAGAGCACTTGCTATTGATACGATAGTAATAGACACATTTCCAAGATGGAATCAAGGGTAGCGTCCACAGTTCCAATTAGGCGGTACTATCTAGTGTCATACCTATATGGGCTGCTTCGACGTATTCGAATCCCAGGTATGTCCAATTATGAGCCAACGGCGGCATTCATATCCCCAAAGCGAGTTATTGACTCCGGAAAACCATGGCCCCTTTTTCTAAGGAAATTAAAAATAACTTGTCCTCCAGGTTGAGGTTTGTACGTAGGGGGCAACTTCCTAACTAAGAAAAAAAAATACTTAGTTTTGAAAACCACTAAGGCCTCAGATAAGGATGAGTTCACTGTTGACAACCCTAGCAATCGAAACTCGGGTGACCTTCGGATCTGCAGTGGAATGTTCGAACCCTTAACAGACCGTGTGCAGTCGAAGAATTACCAGAGGTCCTAGACTGCTATAAAACAGACTGCCATCCAGGAACTGCCATGGGATGGGTCGGGCAAAGAAAGGATAAAAAAACTGTGACGTATACTATGGTGATTTCTATAGGAAGCAGAAACTTCGCTTATTTGGATGTGGATTTCTCATAAGCGGCAGACTTAAGCAAGAAGTCTTAAACTTTCGACACGTAAGCGAATGGCTTATGACAATCTGCATTATATAAGCTCATGCCCCCCCAAGAGAACACAGAAGACACCACCAAAGAATGTTGCTACGAGCTCCTCGATAAAACATGTGAGCAATGTCCTATATGTATATGACGTTAAAATCATATTGGGTTATTTTAAAGCCAAGATAGAAAAGGAGGACATAGTTGGTAAGAAAATGAGCAATCACAACCTTTACGACACTACGTCCGAAAATGGACTTGGGTTTATTGCCTTCGCTGCGGGGTCAAACGTCCCTATAGAAAGCATACGGTTTCCCCATCTCAATATTCACAAGGGGACATAGCGGTCTCCTGAAAATCACAACCAAATTGATCATATTGCGATCGACGTAAGGCATGCCTCCAGTATACTAGATGTAATTCCGAGCAGCCAACATCGACTCAAATCATTACCTTGTTGCCAAAGTACGAATGTGGATGTCCCAAACGCTACAACAAAAAGGAAATACTGTAACCGCCAGAACCTTTGCGAATCCCGAAAAATCTCAACGACTCCCATGCATCAAATGCCAAAGACCAATGGTCATCAGCCATCAGAAATGCTGCAACTGTTGTTCTGGGTTTCGCCCGACACCTTCAAGAAACCCATGGTTTGACGAAGGCTCCCGGAAAACGACTAAGAGGCAAAAAAAGCGGCGCTGCAAAGGAAGAGGACTGCGTGTGAGCTCCACGACGAGAAGGGAAGAACATCGACTTCTCCGAAAGAAGAAAAAAGAGTACGAGAAGTACGCGATCGAAGATATTGAGAGATTATACTCCAGGAATAATGTACGGAAATTTTATCAACAGGTAAAAAGAACGTGTCAAGCCAGAAAGGCTCGTATAGAAGCCTGTAGAGATGAGATGAAAAAGGTAACCTCGTAGTACAATCTCAGTCGGTACTGAGAATATGGACACATTTCTTCTGCAGACTGTATATTGGCGACGAAGACCAATATCACGATTCAACATAGACGATGATAGCCAAAACTTCCGTCCACCTGACCAAAGCAAAGTGAGGATAGCAATATCCAAGCTTAAATCCAACAAGGCTGCTGGACCTGACAGCTTATCAGCAGAGCAGTTGAAAATAACCTGGTAGAGAGCATACACCAACTCATTTCTAACATTTGGTCAGATGAGTGCATGTCTGATGAATGGAATCCCAGCATCGTTTGCCTGATCCACCAGAAAGTAGACCTCCTCAATTGCGCCAATTACAGAGGTATCAGTCTCCTCAACATCGCGTACAAGATCATATCTGTCATATTGTGTGAACGTCGGAAAACCTTCCGTCAACAACTTTACTGTCCCCTATCAGTGTGGTTTGAGGCCAGGAAAGTCCACAATTGAAAAAATCTGCACTCTTCGACAGATCCTGGAAAAAACTCAAAAAATCCAAATCGATACCCACCATTTTTTTCATCGATTTTAAGGCATCGGCAGCTATAACTTTGAGGTATTAAGGTACTTTGTCTACCTCCGCTTCGCTATAAATTTTCACAACAACATCTCAGCAGAAATTAAACGAAGAATAACTCTTTCCAAACGCTGTTTCTTTGGGTTGAGAAGGTAATTGAGTAGTAAAACCCTATCCCGAACAACTAAGAAGACTGTGTAAGACCCTGATCATCCCAGACCTGCTTTATGGCGCTGAAGCTTGGACTCTATCAAAAGCGAATGAAGCTATCCTCGGTCGCTTCAAAAGAAAGATTATTTGTTAAATTTTCGGTCTCGATTGTGTTGACGGGCTTTGGAGGAGGAGATTCAACGACGAACTATACGAAATGTACAGCGACATCGACCTAGTCAAAAAAATACGCATCAGTTCTTCGCTCCTGACAAATCATACAGTCCTCCGTATAACTGTATAATAACTCACATATTTGGGCGAGGTTTGAGTTCATTAGATTATGATCAACATCAGGCATGTAAATTGGTTGGTATCCTGTGAATTTGCAGTCAAATTCCTTTGCTAGAACATTATCGGAATGTTGCGTGCTTTGAGAGCTGAGATTCCATCCACATTTCTCCTTTTCGAACGCAAAGTGAAATTCAGAAGTATGTGGAATAACCTTTCCTCCTCAATATATAAAATTCTTTTATTTTCAAACTTTTAACTCGTATTTATATAATATCCTATCCATTAAAACCATCACTGGGTTTTCTAACTTTAGAGAAGACAGTGATTAAAAAAAAAAGCGATTAAATAACAAAGCACTTAGAGCACAACCCTGGTGGACTCTAACCTTTACTTGGTTTTATCGAGGTAGGTACTTTCTAATCGCAACATATATCTAAGAACCAAATAAAGAGTTAGCACCGAATTCCATGAAAAAAAAGAAGAAATAATCGCATGTCTTAATGTTCAGCAATCGAAAATGTTCCGCCTCATGCTACAGTCACACATCGGTACTTTTCCTGTGCTGCTTTTTGGGTTGCAAGAACAAAACCTGCTACCCTGTTCGCACATACATATGTATGCAGCTCCTGGTACAAGTATTTTAAAAATTTCATGATTAATGTAAATACCACGGAAAATTGGACTGGTGCAATAAAACTGCACAAAGTGGTGACAACAAGTTTTGCCCAACCTGGCAAGTCGTACAGAAAATCCATTCAAAGGAGTACATCCTGGATTAATTGTAATGTGTTCTCTTTGTTTACTTTGAATTCGTGCAAAAGCGAAACTGTTTTCAATTTTTTTTTAACAAAAGACCCACTACACCAGGAACGTATTTTCTGAGTTTAAATAACAATAGTCCCGGTTGTTTACATAATTAATTTTCGGAGATTGTTCTGGCGTTATTTTACTTTTTTTTACAGACGACACAGTGAGTGGGATAAATTCATTCCTTTATTATATTCCCGTTTCAATTATAATGCGGCTTAAGTGCTTAACTTTCAGGAAAATTCGAAAAGGTTAACCAGAAAAATTTCGAGTGCTGAGTATTCAATAAGGTCTGGATTGTTCGTGGAAATTTACACGGAATACTTCTGTGCGTATTTTCTTGGAAATCTATAGTTTTAATTTATCTAATTCCTTCTAAGGTATTGCATTGGATGGGCTGAGATTCTCAGAAACCCTCCTCTACAGAAAATGAACTGTCAGGAGAAATATGAATTCCTTTCATATTTTTATCACTATTCCACATCGTCTGGGAAAGATTTATTTCACATTTCAATCACCCATTTTCCAACCACCATACTAATTAATTCACTCTCTTTCTTCTCATCCATAGAACGGAGAAAGAACGTCTTCGGGGTTACTTCCGTCTCTCGACAAAACATTTGAAGAAAGCCCGTCAAGATAGCCAAGAAGAATCCATTGAAAAGGACGATAATACCACCACCACCCAGACAACAACAATCATCCAGAACGGGGGTAGTGGCATCCATAGCAACGACCTAAAACAAAAGCAACACCATCGTAGCACCTCATCATCGATTGCAACGAAGGACACAACTAATAATAACCAAGGATCTATTAAAATCAATGTCATCGGTGATGGCACTAAGAAAACGTCATCTGCAGCATCTCGGTGTAATGGATTCGGAGGAGGAACACACTCTAAGATGGCCTCCAATCACAAGGTAATGAATGGCCTTCGTCCAGCTGTTGGTGGTCGCAAGGCGAAGAATTCCATCGATTCGGTTAATAACTCCTGTTCGAACATCACTGCGAGCACTTACTGTAACAATAGCAGCATGAACGACGCTGGCAGTGGCTATGACGGTGAAACTTCATCGATTGTTAGTGGAATGACAGGCACAACTGACAAGGATATCTATTTCGAAAAAAAGTGGGAGAGCGTAAATGGTGCACCACATCTTTTGCGTCACAAGGATGCGTCTTTCTCTGATTGTGGCTCATTCACTCGAATGGATTCGTCCAGTACACTGGAGAGGGATCTGGAAATTATCGATTTATTAGAACGTGAACGTAGCATGGACATTCAGGACATGATGGAACGTGAGAAACGAGGTGAATGCATGCGTCTGATGAGTGGAAGTGGAAGCGAACGACGTCGCTTGCCGGACTTGGGAAAAATTTGCAAGTCACCGAAACCAAAAATTGATCCATACTCCTATGAGAAGGTTATACCAAGTATTCCGTCAAATTCAATAACACCACAGCAGGCTACAGTAGTTGATGGTATCATTGCGAATAAGAATGCTGTCGATGTGGTAACCGATTCTGGAGAGGTAGTGGCAGGTGAATTTTTCAACGATGAATACCAACCACCACCGTCTGTAGCAGCATCAACAACACCCTCCTACTATCATCATCACTCGAGGCGACTAAGCAGGAAGAGTTCGCATCACAGCAACCATTCGAATCGCTCAAAGAGGGACAGTTTCAATTCGTTGAATAGCGACCTAATGGCCGGTGCATTTGGAGAGTTGGATCCCACACAACCATTGAGCAAGATGTCCGTAATCGAGGGCCGAATGCGTAGAAGTACTGGACGTACTTCAAGTATCTCATCGTCAGGAAGAAGTTCCCTCAAGTCCAGGGACTACCAGCCACAGCACTCGCATCCCGAGTTGGACTTTCGAGAGAACATATTTGCGGAACTGTAAGAGGAGTGGTGGTTTTAATTTTTGAGCGACATTTTTTCAAAAACCCTTTTGTTTTACGGTTGAGTTTGACAATAGAGGAGGAAGGGTATAACAAACTATAGATACAACCGTGTTTTTTTTTTACCCTCAACCCATACCCTCCCTCATCCATTGTCAAATAGCTGATTTTTGAAAACGAACGTTCTATTAAGAAACTTTTCGATACCTACTACACTAAGCCATGAAATTTCTTATAAGAATTTTTTGCATAAACTTTGAGAGAATGCTTTGAGTGACGGCTAAATGAAGTCAGTCTTTTTTATACATGAAAAATATTTTAAAAGATGAACAAAAGGAAACTTCGAGAGCAACATACAAACTAAAAAAAAAAAAACAAAAAAGGATATTTTTTTACATTTTCAAATATTTGCTAAAGAATAAATAAAAACGATTGTAAAAGAATACAAAGAAGAAATAAAATTATAAATTTGACATTTACATTTAATGTTAAAGTTCGTTAAACAAATAAATAACTATCGATGTTAATATTAAAAAAAAAAGTTTACTTAAAAAATATGTAGTTATGTACCAAAAATGGAAAAAAAAATGTATTTGTGCAGTAAAACTGTTGTTTGTAATTTTTGCTACATATAGATATATGAAAATAAATTATATTTAATGTTATTCTTAATGTTTGAATATATTTATAAACTTTTTAAATATTAAAATTAAAGTTGAGAAAATTTTAGGAAAACTTGCCTAATAAGCTAAACAAAATTTTTTTATTGTGCCAACTATTTATTTAAGTGATAAATAACTAATATTATGATAACTTAAAAATTATATACATACATGGTATAATAGAAATAAGATTTAAAGAATGTTGTGGAATATAAAAAAAAAATATATGTAAACAGAAGAAACATTTAAATGTTTTAAACTCAAGAGCTGTGTCGGTAAACTTTGTAATGTTTTGGTAAACTAATGCGTAGCTAAATTAAATCTTTAAAGTTAATTATAAAATAAATAAAAACATAAAAAAATTAATTCTTATGAGCCCCAAGAATTAACAAAAAAAATGATAAATAACTTTAATTTAAGACGAATTTGTTTTAAAGAATATACATAACTATAAAATGTTGGATGAAAATAATAATAAACAAAAACTATGAAATATAATTGTGATTAAAATGGTGTGTTTTATTTATATACATACATACATATATATCTTCTATTAATTCTGTAAGGATACAGGACACAGAGTATATAGGTTGGTATTCGGTAGGAATCGGCAGCTCACAGTAGCAGCAGGAAGCAATGAATTGTATAGACAAAAGCGTAAGTTCATGTCGTTTTCATTGAACAATGAAGGGTTAATCTAGCCTTGCATTCAGTGGTGAGTATCTTCTTTGGAACGTAAATTTTCCTGGAATTTAAAAACTACTGCAAACAAAAAAATATTGACAGATATGCTTATGGTGGTATCCTTTTAATGTTCTTACATATGATGACTTCTATGAAAATCGTGTTGTCCGATCCAATACCACCATAATGACGATATCCTCACTCCTTTTTGAATTAAATGCGATGCTTTGTTTATTGTAGAATTTGTCCTTTCCAGCGGATTAAAGGTGACTGCCGGATGATACTGTCAATATTATATTGAATGAAATCATGTTCCAATTGGAGGAATCCTTCACTCTTTAAGTGAAGAAGTGTCCTCATTTTTTTCAAACTAATCTTAGTGCAGGTACAAAAGCCACAAGTAACCATCTTTTGATCAATCTTTAGCCGAGTTGTGATTTGACTTTCGTTAGCAAGCTTAATACTAAATATGCCGCTCGTACGTTGGCGCTTGCAATGTAACATATTGTTAGACGAACATGATTGTTGCTCTAATGACTTCAACCAAGAATTGAGCCAACTATCCAAGAATATTAGTCGATTGCTATTGCTGCAGGAGCCTTGGACCTTCAAAGCAAGAATTAGAGGTCTACCTGAAAGTATTGTTACTATGTGCGATCTGGCGAATCTTGTATATTGGTGAGGCATGGAGTCAGGGCGGTTATGATGCCACAACTATGTGCCCCTGAGCTTGTCGCTGTGCGAGTAGGAGCAGGTGCAGGCAGTTTTGTCATGGCATCTGCATACCTGCCATATGACTCCTTAGAGCGTCCCCCAACAAAAGAGGTAGAGTCTCTCGTGAATGTCTGCAGGGATAGGAGCGAAGACCTAGTGATTGGTTGCGATGCTAATGCACACAGTATAGTGTGGAGAAGCACCATCAATAACTACAGAGGAAAAGCTTTATTAGAGTTTGTGGTATGCAAAGAGCTAACTATTGTCAACAGATTAACAGAATCGACCTTTGTGGATGCAAGACGAAGGGAAGTTATTGACGTGACTCTGTGTAGCAATAGAATGCTTGATAGAATATCAAATTGGAAGATAATGGTTCAAACAATGATGAGGGACCTAAAAGGAAAAAAGATCGGAAATATGTCAGGATTCCCAGGAACACTTACAAATTAAAATACCAGGAAGTGTTACGGGAAAGGGATAAACTGAATGGGAGGGTACCCACAATACCAAGCCTTTAATCATGTTATGAGGAGAAAGAGCTAAAAGCAACCCTGCGACGACGTAAAAGTTGAAGAACCAACAGCAGTCTGAAGACTCACATCCCACAAGTGGAGTGCTGACATTCGCTCATCCTGCTCCGTCTCTTAGGGGCTTAAATCAAGGACCTTCACCCCGCGGCATTTTCTAAATCTTTGACATCGTCGGCGGCCCTTTTCGAGGTAGCCAAGATACCATCTACTAACAGCACCGCTAAACCCCTTCCAAAGAGGGTCACTCTTACAGCCGGGCTAATTCTTTTAGTCGCAACTTCTGAGGATTTATATAGGCTCGTTACAATAGCTGTGCTTTTCTCTACAGCCTTGGCCTTGAGAGGCTAGAGCCTAGCTCTCGCTTCCTAATCTGGCAGTTGCAAGGCGTTTAGCTAACATTTGGGTCGACACAAGAACTTTGGAGGTTCTTGCGGCTTTTTGGCTAGTGCTGGGTTACACTTGTCCAATGGTACTCCCTCGGCTTGTTCCAGTCCGACTAGCGAAGTCCTCCGCACAGAGTCTTTGCTCCACGTGGTTCACTAGTCCAGATGTCACCCCGCTGGTTAAGTCTAGTCCGCGTTTTAAATCTTTTTGTTTTTGTTTTTTTTTATTTTTGTTTTTAGTATTCATGTCCCACGAGTATTGCAGGAAAAGGTTATCCGCCACGTCAGAGACTCGCAGTAACGTGGTAAGACATCATTACTCTCCAAGGCGGCCCTGTATCAGAGAGACTCTGTTAGAATACAGTCGGTATACCCCCTAACTGCCAACCATCCAGAGGGCAAGGGTCGCCTAACAGCCTAAATTAGGGGGGATAGGCTTAGTTCACTGATCTCATTTGCCTTTTGACTGCGACAGCCCTGCCAGGGACCATAGCCTGTGCAGTAGCACCTAGCAGTGCTGACTTTTCAACAGGCTTCATGAGTCAGTTTAAGCCCTCGCACCATGCCAACGTGCCTATCCATGCAAGGCATTCCTCTCCTTACACCTTCCTACAGTCCTACCTTTCCTATAAAAAGAGTAATCCACTAAACTAAGGTTTTGGTGATTGTTCAGTTTCGTCTCGAAAAAGGAGAACGATGTCAGGTTTATGAAAACATAGCAAAGATGCCCTCCGGCTATTAGTATTAACAGAGTTCACATTAGAGATATTATTTTAAGATCGCTAAATGAAACTCTATTCATCATTGAATTGTTGAAAAATGTGTCAAACCATTTGAATTCCACCTCAAGAGTGTTTGCGAGCCTTGAGCTTTTCTGTCTCACCAACAACCTCAGAACTAACAGCGAATGTTAAATTGAATTCATGGAATTCACTAGTGAAGGCGTTTCCGTGGAGAACATATGAATTCAGTTGTAATTTAATATTAATGCCATAAATGGTACTTTAAGCCGATATGTCTCGAGCACGGTGTATTTAAAAAACAAATGGCATGTTCTTAATGGAAAACTCTTCAGCTTAACATCGAAAACCCCCTCAATAATGCATTCACTTTATTCAAAATGAAATTTCTATGAAAATCATTCGATAATCTGATTTAATGCATTTCCTTTATTCCTGGAATTCCTTGCAGGCCTCTTCTGTTTTCAAAAAAGTCTACTTATTCGCAATTGTTTGAAAAGCTTCTCTCATCTCGATTTAATTACAGTATTCAACACCCATAGCACCATAGTTATTACCAACATCAGTGACAGTCATCCCTACAAAAGGGTCATAATTAAATTAGTTCGATAGGAAAAGAGTAATATCCTTTAGGACGAGTTAATTAGATTACTACCACCGTTCCATTGTGCAAAGTGCCAAAGCACTCCACTTAGATTCTTCCCAATTGAACTGCATCGTGGCTCCAACGTGTGTCGTTGCTCATTTGCGATATTAAAATTAAATTAGAGATACGACAACAAAAACAAAAAAAAATGTGAACATAAAAACTCATAAATGCCTTACACAAGTGACATCAGACATGTTTGCATGAATGCACATTCTACATCTATGTATATACGTATGTATGTATGTAGATCCCTCGAGATAAAGGATAAGGTCTGATTAATATTAAAATTCAACACGTGTGCTTGTTTCATGTTAAAAAGTTTACAAGCGATAATGATTATGATTACGTTGCTGTTATACTGTTGAAGGAGAAATTCAGTATCTGTCTCTTGTGTTAATGAGGTTGCATGCATATACATATTTTGTTTTCATTGTTTGCAATTATAGCACAGTGTGTCTAAAAAGTTTTCAACGCTTATAGCTCATACGTACAATTTGTTGTTTACACTCTATCGTAAGGAGCCATGTCGGTTCCTCCGTCTGTCCGCTCGTCCGTATGTCACCACTTATTGGGACAAAAATTTTAAAATATTTTGAAATTAGACCACTTTTTCATAACTTCACTATTTTACATGAAATCGCAAAATTTTTACTTTGCTTTTAGCCACGCCCACTTTTTGGGAACGTTTTCTTTAAAAAAAAAAACCGATTTTGATGAAATTTTTCGTGTAACATCCTCAAACGTTCGAAGTTATTCTTGGAATTCGACAAATAAATGCAGTATGCCACCCCACTTTATTAGGGCTGCATGGGAAGGACGATAGGGTATCAAACGATCCATTCCAAATGGACTGTATGGCTTTTTTCCAGTCGACGGGGATATTTTCTGTATCTGTGTACATATAGTATTTCTTCGCCGCCCTTTAGGAAGCATTCCATTTATTTCACTCTGCCTCACCAACTACATTTAAACCGCACTGTATCTACTATCTGTTCTATGAATAGTTCGAAGATATTATATTACCAATTCGCCAGTAGCTGATGCATTATAGCATCATACATGTAGAATTGTTGCGCAAATAACTAAGTATCAAGAAGGAGCGAGTGCAGTGTTAGTTGAATCTGTGATCCTTTACCGAATTACGCTAGCGCGTGTGCGTCAAGGAAATATATAATTTCATAACTGGTCTAATTTCCATGAACGAGTTTCATGCGTAGTTTTCATTTTAACATGATTTAATTATGAATGGAATGCTTACGAAAAACTTTTTCGCAGCAAATATCCAGGTACAGTCAGATACAATGCATTGCAGAGAATTCAAAATATAATATCCTGCTAGGACTGTGAAATATGTTCAAAAATAACTTTGTTACATATTTGTGAAGTTGTACTCTTGCATGTGGGTGATTCATTAAAGTGAATAATTTGAATACTGTAGTAGTACGAGTGTAGGATTTAAGGGGATTGTGACCTGGTTTTAGTTTTGCTGAGGAAAGTTTAAATTGGAAATACTAGTCGTGTTACCTATGAAGATGTAGAAGAATTAAGTGAGGTGAGATGAAACCATGGATTCAATTAGATTTCGTTTGCTTCTGACAGTGAGGTGGACTTAGTGAAAAAACGTTCAATGTGGTACTACTATGGACAAACTATGGCTACAATCATCGAAAGCTACATTTAGATTTCCCATGTGGGACAAGAGGCAGGGTAACCAGTTTCAGTTTGAACCCATACTGAAGATATGTATATTATTCGCCGTTTAGGCTAACCAGGGACCAAGCTTATATTTTCCTAAGTGGTATCTGGCTAGATTGTTAAGAACAAGTAGTCGCCTAGGATTTTTCTTCTCAAAGCCGATAGGGTAGGACAAGTACACAGAAGATGTGTCGTGGTTTCTACCTATTTCTCGTTTCTTTAACTTCCACAGAAATCGATGAAGAAAGCACCGAGCCTACTGGCATTTGCGCTTAGCAGACAATGCCCCATAAGAGCCCCAACAATTTTTCTTAGATTTGTCCTATTAACGAAGTTTTCTGGTTTTTTTGCAATCCAGTTCTGATCAAATTGGTTAGAAGACATGTGCTAATGTTATTCCAAAACTTCCGTCCACCTAACCAAAATGAAGTGAAGATAGCAATATCCAAACTTAAGTCCAACAAGACTGCTGGACCTGACGGCCTACCAGCCGATTTGTTCAAAGCAGCTGGAAATGACCTGATAGAGA
This sequence comes from Xylota sylvarum, assembly GCA_905220385.1. Lineage (NCBI taxonomy): Eukaryota > Metazoa > Arthropoda > Insecta > Diptera > Syrphidae > Xylota > Xylota sylvarum. The sequence continues at coordinate 128,347,367 of LR999957.1, forward strand.
GTATATACCAACTCATTTCCAAGATTTGGTCAGAAGAGTGTATGCCTTGTGGATGGAATCTCAGTATCGTTTGCCCGATCTACATGAAAGGAGACCCCCTCAATTGCGCCAATTACAAAAGTAGCAGTCTCCTCAACGTACAAGCAGTTGCGTACAAGATCCTATCTGCCATAATGTGTGAAAGTCTGAAACCCTTTTTTTTTTTTTTTATAATTCACGCGCGCTCAAGGGCTTATTACTACCCTTTTAATGTCAAGACACAGCGCGGGCGTTAGGGAAATTAGGAAGAGAAGATAGGAGATACCGATGGACGTTGGTTTTAAATGTTTGTGGATTATACTGAGAGGGAAAAATAGAGCTTGGTAAAGCATTCCACATTCGTGTTGTACGGTTTATGAAAGAATCTCTATACTTACGGTACGTCCGAAAATAGGCTTGAGGGTATACTGATGAGCATTCAGAGCGTGACGGGTATTGCGAGAAAATTGATGAAGGGGCGGAATGCAACTGGCTATTTCGCTGGAGCACTGTTTGTGAAAAAAGCGATAGAATAAGGAAAGACAAGAGACATTTCTGCGATGTTGGAGCGAGTCAATAGACTCCGCTATGCTTCTGTTCCCTATTAGTTTTAACGCTCGATTTTGAATTCTATCCAGCAGGTGCAAAGAGGTCTTAGGAGCACCAGACCAGATATGAGCATTATACTCGAGCTTGGGGCGGATGTAGGCCTTATATATTGTAGCCAGATCAGAGGGTGTAAAGAACTTCTTGCACCGTTTAAGGAATCCTAAACATTTCGCAGCATTCTTGGCGGATTCGAATATGTGGTCATTCCAACGAAGATGGTCGTTAACACACATACCGAGAATGGAAAGTTTTTCGGTTTCGACGATGCAAGTGCCATTCATTGATAATGGCAAGGGGTTAAGGTTACGCTTGAGCGACAGCTGACAGCATTGGGTTTTCGAAGCATTAAATTCCACTCTGTTGTTTATACCCCATTTAATTATACTGTCAAGATCGGAATTTAATGAGCTTAACATACGCTGCCGTTCCAGTTCTACGGCCGAAGAGCAGGGACGTGAGTCTGGGAACGAATATGAGAAGCTGAGGGTGCTGTCGTCAGCGAAGGAATGTATTGGATTAGAAGTAGCAGACAAGAGATCGTTTATGAAAATAAGAAAGAGAGTCGGAGACAAAACGGAGCCTTGGGGGACGCCAGCATTTATATGGTGGATTGCAGACTTGAAACCATCCAAAACAACTTGAATTGAACGTTCCGAAAGGTAGTTTCTAATCCATTGAAGAAGAGATTCGTCGATGCCAAATGCACGCATTTTCGACAAAAGAGCTTGATGCCAAACTCTGTCAAATGCCTTTGAAATATCAAGCGCAACAATCTTACATTCACCAGAATGATGTAGAGAGTGGTTCCACTTTTCGGTGAGATATACCATCAAATCACCAGTGGACCTTTTGCTACGAAAACCATACTGACGGTCATTAAGGAGCTTTCGTGATTCAAGATATTTCATAAGCTGACGATTTATCAGCGTTTCCATGACCTTGGAAAGAAGGGACGTAAGTGCAATGGGTCGATAGTTGGAGGGAGAAGAAGATTCGCCTTTTTTAGGGACGGGCTGGACAAATGCTGTTTTCCATCTACTCGGGAAGAGTCCAGAAGAGTAGGATAGATGAAAAAGCTTACGCAGTGGTTTTGCCAGCGTGGAAGAACACCTCTTCAGGATAATGGGTGAGATACCATCTGGACCAGCGGATTTGTTTATGTTAAGATCTTTAAGCACTCTTGCTACTGTACGAGTGCGAAAGTGGATTTGTCCCATAGAATATTCGACACGCTCAAGTACAGGGGGAGTCAAAGCACAATCTGGGAGTGTGGAGTTCGCAGCGAATAAGGCTGCAAGCAGATTAGCCTTGTCCAAAGAGCTGACAGATGGAGTGTCATTGTGAACGAGCGTTGGGGTGGAAGATGAGGCACAATTTTTTATATTTTTGACGAACGACCAAAAATTTTTGCTACCTTTGGGACAGTGTAGAATTTTTTGCCTCAATTTTAGGTCGAAGGAGAATTTTACACGGCGAATTAGAGCATTGCAATCATTTCTGGCTCGTTTAAACATTTTTCGGTTTTCCTCTGTTGGGTCGGTCTTAAAAGACCGAAATCTTAGCTCCCTTAACCTGATAGCCTCTTTGCAGCTCGAGTCTTACCACGGGTTTTCCTTTGGCTTGATACTCTTTATTCTGTGAGGAATAAAGGATTTCATGCCGAGGAGGATAGTGTTTGTAATCGTATCGGCGGCGGCGTCCACGTCGTTATCGAGGAAACATAACGACCAGTTAAAACTCCTAAAGAAGCTGTTCATGCCGTCCCAGTTGGCTTTCTCGTACTGCCAGACTAATCTTTTAGGAGTTTTTTCTTTAACTGTGTGGTTAAGGTACGAAAAATTAGCCGATACGACACAGTGGTCTGACGAACCTAGAGGCGATAATACGTTTATGCTGTATTTATCGGGGTGAGAGCTAAGGAACAAGTCCAGAGTATTGGCGGCGTGACTGTCAATGTCGGGTAGCCGTGTGGGCTCATTCACAAGCTGGGTCAAATTATTTACCTCAGCAAAGATTTCAACATATCTTCCTTCGGGTGTTGTCTGTCCAGAATGTCGAAGCCAACCAGAATTGTGTATATTGAAATCGCCCGCAATGACGATCTCAGTATGAGGGTAATGGGAAACAATTCTTAAGATGGAGTCAGACAGCTCATCAAACTCATTACAAGTAGAATTGCGGTCAAAGTTGGGGCTTCTATAAATAAAACAGTAGTGGATAATTTGCCTACGGACACTGATTTTTAACCACATGAAGTTAAATTCCGGATTGGAACAGGAGCCATATTGTGGTTGAATTTGGTAGGCTATATCACTACGGATATAAATGGCGAGACCGCGGTGAGAGAAGAATAAAGGCACCAGGCTATATCCAGGAAGGTTCAAATCTGAATAATCAGAGTTCTCGCCTACCTGTGTTTCACCCAATGTCAAAACAGCTGGCCTGTATTTACAGACGTGGACGTACACGGCGAAGTGATTCTTCCTTAGCCCACGAATGTTGCTTACATCCACTCTAAAATTCCCTGACATTATAAAAGACAAACACAAAAAACACAAACCCCGACGCTACTAAGCGTCAACATGCTTGTCATGTGATTTTTTAACATCATACTTGAAAGGGTTGTGTAAAACTCGGAACTCAACACCGAAGGCAAGATTTTTCAAAAGTTTGCGCAAATACTAGCTTACGCCGACGACATTGACGTAATTGGTAAAACACAGCGGGCTGTCATCGGTGCGTTCGCTAGTATTAAAACGGAGACTGCCAGAATGGGTTTAGTGGTAAGAGAGGACTAAACCAAGTATATGTTGTCAGCTCACAACACCAACGTTTTGGACAGAACGCCACAATCGACAGTTATAACTTTGAGGTAGTAAGGGGCTTTGTCTACCTTGGCTATGCTATTAATTCTGAAAACAAAACTTGAGCAGGAATAAAACGAAGAACCACTCCTGCCAATCGCTGTTTCGAGCTGAGAAGGCAATTCCGTATAAGACCTTGATCATACCAGTCCTGCTGATGTTTGGACTCTATCTAAAGTGGATGAATTTATCCTGTCGCTTCGAGAGAAAGATTCTTCGTAGAATGTTTGGTCCCGTTTGCGTTAACAGGCTTTGGACGAGGAGATTCAACTACGAACTATACGAGCTGTACAGCGACATCGACTCAGTCAAAAAAATGCTTCGTAGAGTCTTCGAATGTAACACGGAGAAACAACGCAGTAAAGGAAGACCTCTCCTCAGTTGGCGCGCACAAGTAGAAAGGGAGCTCCACAAACTTCGAGTGCTCAAATTGAGGCAGTTAACTAAGGACCGGGCTAACTGGAGAGGCTTGTTGGTTGACGCCCAGGTTCACCCTGAACTGTAACACCATCTAAGTAAATAAAGTAAGGTACATCATTAATTACCATGTCCAGTGATATTATCGCTATTCCACCCTGGAAGATGCAGAGGAAGAGAAAGAAAGGTACTCAACTGTTTTTAGAAGATATGTCATGTACATCCTCGTGGAACCATTTACCAGCTTTGGGTATGAAAACCACCCTAATTTCCCACCATACTTAGAGGATAGATAGGCAAAATTATATCCGAAGTATTCTGTAGTTCTGCAGGTATAATGCCATCTGTTCCTCCAGATTTGTACAGTTTGAGGCTTTGTGGAGCCCAACTCAAGGCTCTTGGACCAAGACGATATCTTCCACATCTTTGAATAGACGGATAAGAACATCCGAATCTGTACTAACCGGAGCAGTATCACTACAATCAGGTAGGGAAGCCTCTACCGCGGTATTGTTTATGCTTCCCGAGTTCGAAGAATAGGTTACAGCCTATGCGATAGGGGCGTATGCCGCCACGACAAGCTTTAAGTTCATTTCTCATTTTAAAGGACTTTAAGGACAGCAACACTAGAGGACTTGAAGATAAAAGCTCTTCTTTAAATTTTTAACTTTCTTATGTATTTCATCTACGGCATAATTTCTTTCACAAAAATAAATTGTTACTAAATTCAATAAATAGGTTACACAAGTATTACACGAAATTTTTTTATCCAAATTATTTCTTTTTTCAAAAATAAAATATTTCTCCTCTTTTAGCGGGGACGGTCCTTGGGTAGCGCTTAGAAATTATAGGCCAAGTCTCCACTGGAGAATTTAACATGAGACACCTGGTTCGATGGTGAATACTGAACACCCAATAGATTGGCTTCAGATGGTTCGGCATTCTCAGCTGGTGCAGCTGTAGTTTGTGCTGAAACAGCTGCGGGTTGAGGTTGAGCTAAGGGTTGAGCGTATTGTCGTTGTTGAAGCTGTTGTTCACGTTGTGGTTGAACAGTTTCAGGTTGATTGTAGAATTGAGCCTGTTGTTGCTGTTGTTGTAAGTAAGCGGCATACTCCTGGGCAGACAAGAATTGTTGTTGATCCTGTGGCTGAAGGGGTTGTGGTTGGGCTGCCTGTGGTTGTGCTACCTGTGGTTGTGCTACCTGTGGTTGAGCATAAGCTGGACTCTGATATTGTGGCTGATACTGTTGGGCGAAGGCACTTGGATATGGGGGCTGGTATTGTTGTGGTTGATATTGTTGTTGTTGAAGCTGTGGCTGTGGCTGGTACTGCTGGGGTTGTTGGGCGGCATATTGCTGTTGCTGTGGGTAGTATGTGGGTTGTTGGGGTTGATACTGAGCGGGTTGTTGATAATTGCTGTAAGTTTGTGGAGCGGCTGGGAACTGAAATAACAACACATATGTATAATTAGCTCTTATCATTTTAACAGTGGTTTTTGCATCAATAGTTGAGTGTAATTAATCTGGATTGCAATAAAAACTAAGAATGCGATTATTAGTTGTAATTTTATTGCTCGATTTCGAATGGATAATAATTATAGCATGCATTTAATCGGATGGTAATTACTGAACAAATATAAATCAGAGATGTTTGTCACAGAGTGGGTATAAATAGTCCCAGTGGTAGTTAATTTGGGTTTAGTTATTGATCATTGTGATATACTAGTGGTGGAATATTTTTAAATTTATGATGAAGTTGGGTGTAAAGTGGAGCCAGCTGCCAGGCCTGGTAGTTGGATTACTCATTTGCTGGACTGATGCTTTTCCAATAGATCCGGAAGTAAGCATTACAATCGTTTTATTTCAATACTTCTACAAGAATCTGTCGACCTGATATGGGAATTTCGGTCGAGGCAAAAAAAGAACCATCTTCCCAGGGTGAGATAGTTTGGCTTATCCATTCCTAGACTTCGAAGATGGAGACCTTTGATACACTCAAGTCAAGAGAGTATATATTATTAAATTGTATATGAACTGTGAACTAAAGCCAGTTACCTGGCTTCAAAGAAATTACCTTTACACAAGACATACAACCTCAATATGCAACAGAGCCGAACGAAACTTTTTAAACAGATTCTATTTGTATTTTTCTAGGAAATTATGAACGCCGGGCAAATGCTTGCAATGAATGCTGCAGGGACAGCTATGGAAATGATGCAGAATGCAAATCCCCATGCGAACATGGATGTTGGATTTGGCTCTAACAAAAAGGGTGATGATTCTGATGAGGATCGCAAAAGGCGGCGAAGGTCTGCCGCTGATGATGTTGATGATTTAACTCCGCTTCCACCCTTACCGGAAGAACATCGACGTAAGCGATCTCCCTGTGGTAGAAATCGACGTACACAGTCTACTCCAGCTACTCCTACTAATGGAGCCGGTGGAGCTGGTGGAGCTGCTGGAACTGGCGGAGCCGCACCAGGTGCCGGTGGTGCTGCTGCTGGACCCAATGCTGATAATTTGCCACGCCGCCGCAAACGTTCACCAGCCGAAAATGACATTGATGAAAACAGTGACATTATACCCAATCAAAGGACATTCGGTGAGAGAACACAAGAATTTAGTGAAAAATTGCATCAGACTGCTAAAGAAATTTTCCAGAAAATGAGTGAAATGATGTCGAATGTAGCAGATGCGATGGCAGGAATGTTCGACAACTTAACAAAGAGTATGAAACCTGGCTCAGATCATCAATCAGAACAATACGATGGTATATGAATAGAATAAATTATTTAAAAAAAATATATATAAATATGTAGGTACTACGCACACAAACGAGGTATTCCTATTTTCCTTTCGAGGGGTGTGCCAAACAACTTGTAGAAGATTAATTTCACTGAAGGTTCATTTGGATGGCAAGGACCTACAAAGTAAGTATCTATAGCCAGAGGAAATTGAGATGTTACTGAACTTTTTGGTTCTCTCTAATTAAATCCCAGAAAAGGATCCAAAGTTTTCGTTTTCGTTGTCATTGGCAATGATAGAGAAGGTGGGCAGCAGATGGTAGATGATGGTGGCTTTTTGTTTCAGATATTTTTTTTTCTTATTAAGAGTTTTCTGAGTGATTTTAAGGAGAGAGCGTCAAAAAGTAATGAAGGATATAAATGGACAGAAAATTGAGTTAAACAATAGCTTCTAAGAATGGAGGGTTGGCAAAATTTTCGACGAATGGACTTAAGGTCAAAGAAATTGATTTGGATAAAGCAAAGTTCTTGTGCCCCATATAAAAGTTAAACAAATGAATGGAAATGTACATAGTGAACGTGTTAGGGAGGACGGTGTCATAGGTTATTGAACTTATAGTGACGAAAGGTGAAAGATAAGAATATCTCGCAGTTTCCTGGTCTAGCAACTTTCTAATCTATTCGAAACCGACTTGACTTAAACATGGTAGATGGCACTTACAAAAGGGAGAAGATTTTCACATCGATTTGAGAAATAGGTAATGGTCACTATCCTCGCTTTGCTTTTGATGCAAATGCTGTGATAATTCTACTATTGTGGAACGTTTCAGAATGTCGTTTTTCTTCGACAAATGGACCAGCAAGATTCAGGGAGGCTATAAGCGTGGTTAGGTCTAGCCTTCTAGTTGGAATAAAATGCTTATGTTAATAATAGTCAAGCTCGTAAAAGGAAAACCCTACAAACATTATTGCTTGCTCATTGGTACGCAGATCAATGTTATACAGCCATGCCTGAATCCTCCGTACTGATAACCTTTTACAAGACTTCGACATCTGCATGAAAAACTCTTCATTGAATCTGTAGACGACATGAACGGTTGATCTATTGTGATAGACTCCTTATTCCACAGTGACAGCCTTTTTGGGCGACGTGGCTGAGTGGTAAGTGTATCTGAGTGCTGAATGAGAAGTTTTACGTTCGATTTGCAGACAACATCAAAAAGTGTTTTAATGGTCCCATCTCTTGCGAGCGTCTGACAAACATCTGAGAGTAAAACAGACATGAAAATGCTCCTCAAAACAAAAATTGCTCTTCGGACACGGCTTTACCTTCATTTAAACCTGCCACCCCAAATATTTAAATTTTTTTATCCGGCAAATTCTTCCTAAAGCACGACTTAAATAAAAACCTTTCATCAGTGAAACTAAAGTTATTAATATCGTGTACAGAGCTGAGGCATTCTTTTACTATTAGGTGGCAGTTCCAAGACTTTAGTTAGATGGTACTTGATTATCTAGAACAAATAGCACTACCTTTCGTTGTGCATGACTTCTCTGGAAATATACAACGGTCACCGTGGTTTCGCTGTAGAGTTGCATTGGAACTCTTGTACCAAGTATGCCAAAGCCATCCGTGGACCGTATGTCTGTACATGAATCAGTAGGTCGGGGTAGTGTCAAATGATTGTATGTATGTAAGTAACTAGAAATCCCAGTTGTAATCAGTGTACTAAGCCTTACTAGTGGGCACCGTGGCTTAAGTTGATAGTGCGTTCGACAACGCAGCTAGGGATGCGAGGTTCAATCCCCAGACAACACCCAAAATTATCGCAATTTTCTGTAAGATAGACACGGTACAAGTTCTTATAAGCTTCTTCATCTAGACCTTTGTATACAAGAATCCGCGGCTAGAAGTGTCCTAAGCATTAACCTTTTTCATACCACTACAGCACCTTTTGAACGGAAATCGTAGGTCATGCCAGTAGAACGTGGGAATATAACATTTTTATGAACGGCCATGCAGCAATAAAAGTTATATCTCCATAGTCTTCCTATACAGCATATCGCTAGACTTTGCTGGATATTTAGACTTTCGGTTATACCAAGGCACGAACGAGCTATTGAATTTGCAAGACAAATCTTGACCTTTGACTATAACCCAGATCACTGCTTAAACACTTAGACATTGAGCAAGAAAAAAGCTTGAATGGAGGTTCATTGGACACGAGCAAGTTATGTCTTTCTTTACCTCTATGGCAAGACAATAAAAAATATTTACTACCCTTCGCTAAATTCACATTCCTTATCTAACCTTCTAGAATGGCTTAATTCTAGCATATAGCTTTATCAGAACCAGGAATCAATAGGAGGCACAATTCAGCAATACACATCAGGATAACACAAAACTTTTTTGGGTGAAATAAGACTTGAGACCTAGCTTAACGTAACTATTCCCAGAGCTCTCAATTATACACCTTTCTTGAAGTACTTAGTAACTTTCTTATTGGAGTTACATATACTTTTGGATATTTGTCACACTTTACTGAGGTATGGGACCTTAGTAAAAATTCTTTCTTTTTCCTGGACACAAACCTTCAACTCGACCGACATACAGATCACTGATCATAATCTAAAGTTAATGAACGAAAATATTGAATAGATGTCTAGCCTTAGGGCCTTTTTGCTATTTTAGAAGTGGTTAAGCAACATCTCAAGGCCAAGTTGACGAAATCACTGAATTCCTGCAAACACTGTTTGCAATGGACTAGATTGCTTAATAGATTGTCCCAAAGCTTTGATTTGAGAGAGTTCACGAATGCATGAAAGAATTTAGCTCCTGCGGAAAAGTCAAAACTAAGACACGAACACAGAAAACTTTTAATGATCCACACGTCACAAACAAATAGTACGAATCGCAATTCAATGAATTGGATAAAAACAGGATTGAATAAGAGAGCCCGGATATACATACGTATATCAAATCATTATAGACCTCGGACAGTCTTTTTCATTAATCACTTGAAAAAGTCAAATGGCTTCACAAACTAATTATCCACCCCATGGGTATTCATTACCAACCACAACTTTATCCTTTCCCCGTCATTATCCTTTCATTTCACCTTGTACCTAACAACAACAACAAAAAAAAAAAAAGGCAAAATCTTTTCCTTTTATGTACCTGTGGCTGTTGCACTTGAGGCTGCTGGGCTAATTGCGGTTGCTGTTGAAGTGGCTGCTGTTGTAATTGCTGCTGTTGTTGACGTTGTCCACCAAAATACCGTGTGAAGGATTGTTGTAAGCCAGGAGCTTTTAAAGTAAATGAATTCGAAGTGGCATCTGTGTGGAAGGCCAATTGTGCCGCCGATGGGCCACACCATATGCCAAGGACCAAGGCCATGACAAACAACGATGATCGTTTGGAGAACATTTTTTTTTTCTTCTTTGTTTCCTTTTGGTGGATGTATATCCTTTTTTTTTTTTGTAGAAGAAGAAGAACAAAAATATGTTACTTTTGACGAACCGGAGAAAACAGAAAACAGAAAACAAGAAAAACCACAAAACTCACAGAAAAACCCGTCTAAGAGAGGTAATCAACGCCGTATACACCGTGAACTTAAGCTAATCACGTTTAAATGGTATCTGACTTTGATCACCTTTGGTCGAGTGGGTTTTATATTATTTCTTCGTTAACTAGACAATTAGTCGTAAGGCTACCCCTCCTCTTGTACGAAGCAGTGCATGTTCCCTACATCCACCCACCGCGTTTCGTCGCCTTTTGGCCTTTTGTTTTATTCATGACGGGCTGTCACTTAAAGTGGGCTAGAAAAAGAAGCAAAAAACAAAGTGACAGTGGCAGAAGCAGAAGCAGGGAAGATGGAAAGAAGCGTAATCCAGTAGTGTTTTTCACTTTCGATTTCGTTTTTGCTTTTTTAATCGGATTTTCTTCGCGAGGCACATACTCGTAGAATGGCGTAATTATCGCCGGACAGACATACAAAAGACACTGGCGCTGTAATGTACTCACGTCTTCGGCGGCGAAATGGCACTTTAATCGCACACATGGTGCGGTCATTGTTTTGTCATATCATCAGTCGTGTCGATGGCTATTTTGAAGTAGGAAATGACAGTTTTTGAATTTTTATCGAACGGATTGTGGAGCAAATGATATGGTTTTGGAATTAAATATGCAAATGAAAGTTATTGTTTGGGTCATTGTGTGAATTTTAAATTTACCGGGCGGGGCGGAAATTTGGTAATTTTAGAATTCTATTCGCTTGGTTTTCTACTCGATCGAGTGTCCTTGCAGATACTCGTACATACATAAGTTAATCATTGAATTGGCAGTGGTTTTAAATTATCTTGATGTCACTGTGACAGTACACATGTATACTTGGAAAGTAGGTTGGTTCATCTATTCGCGAAGCATGCCAACGCTAGCATTTATATTTGTGAATGCGATGACGCGAACGATGACCAGGTAAAATGTAATTTTCAAGGAGTGGGAGATGACTATTCAATTTTGTAGATGTTTGGAAAGTCATGTGACCAACAAATCGTTGACCTAATAAAGGAGGTTGGTTGAAGTTTAGATTATTCGACATACAATCATTCTTACAAATAGAATGGATAATCCCACCATCAGCTAGAGAAAAAACTTATGAAGGTTTACAACAGAGGGGTGTACTATCTCTACTGCTTTGAGATTTAGTTCCAGATGGTTGACTGAAGGGAAAGAAATACCCACAGATACACGCTGAACTTCTTTGTACTAAGGAAGATTTTGAATGAACTGCTTATTAAATATTAGTCCAAACAATATGGAATAAATTTTATGTACCTACCAACAAAAATATCATCGGAATCTTAAAGGATTTTACATAGTACAAGCTGTCTAGTTCTTAGGGTTAATAACAAATTCTCATGTGCTAGCAAATTTCGAGTTGCTATAAACTCCTTTAAGAAAGCTATTGGGCGACTTAGTAATAAGAACTACATACATATGTGTATAGACCCACAGCATAACCATATGATGAAACTTCCATCGGTGAGAATCTTTTCCACTACAAACCATATCACAGATTCAAAGGTCTTTCTCAACTTTGGATATCTCCAACGCCATAAACTAGTTGATACAATTGCATCATCACCTCCACATGGGGCCTGCAGAATAGTTATCTAACAATGAGTAAACGATGAGCACATTCTGAGTCTGACTGTACATGTAGAGAAGAACACTCGGCCCTATTCAGCCATAGCTGAGTGAGCTGCATCACGTACATATGTCCCAGGCACGACATATTTGTTGACCAGATTGGTACTAACAAGTATCTCAGATGGCTAGCAAGAAAATCCTCAAATGGAAGATGAACGGTGGAAGTATTCCTTCCATGGAAACAACGATGCCTTATTTGAGCTAAAAATACAAAATACAAACATTTAGCGCAACATGTCCATGGGACCCAGGGCCTAGCTTTTCACAACCATTCACGTTGTGCGTGTTATATTCTTTACACGAATGGAAGGAGCCTAGAGGACCCTGCCATTTGAGCAGCTTTTTCATGACAGTTATACTCTCGAATGTTTATCAGACGCTCGCAAGATGTAGGGCTGTGAAAAAATGTTTAGATGTTATCTGGTCATCGCAACTCGGACCACTCGCTCCGTAGTCCAACGCACTAACCACTTGTGTCACTGCACCCACTTGAGCCAAGGAGCTATTTGGACATATTAGAAGCCCTGGTCAATTTAGAATATCTCAGGTTGAGGATTGTCTGTTGGAGTAGGTACTAATGGCAGGCTGTGGCAAGTGCAGCCACACTTAGGCAAGAATAGGCCCATTGTAATACCATAGGATATAGTGTCCTTAATCTACCCGTAGAACCAACATGAGCTTATTTTAAAGCGCTGGAGATGGTTAATGCGTTTGTTATCTAGTTGGCCAAGGTTGTCAAAGATGTACTTTCCTAGATATATTTTTTTCGAGTTGAGAGAGCTTAGCAGGTGTGTAGGCGCTTCCTCTTCCTCATCCATGCAGCTTCTGCAAAAATCGTTTGCTGGGAGACCCAGCCTGAGGGCATGCCTCCCAGTGAGACAGTATGTAACGATTTGTTCTGATGAAGGATCTCTCTAGTCTTATTAGACTATTGGAGCGCTTAAGATGCAGATTGGGCGAGATCTGTTTCGTGATAGAGAACGTGGCGCAGTGCAAATCGACCTGCGGTTAGTAGCGTTTATCGCATTTTGCTTAATTAAGAGTTTACACGTAGCGAGACGCATGTAGAGATTCTCCTTCTCCAGTAGAATCGACAGATCGTTGGCCATGCAATTTCCTGGAATGTCCCTATGGCCTGGCACTCAAATGAGGTGAATTTTGAATTGTTCTACCATCTAATTAAAAAATAAGCGGCTATTAAGGGCAGCTTTGGAATTGAAGGTGACCGAATCCTGGGATTAAATCGCGGCTTAACTATTGGTTAAAATTTTGTTGATATCCCTCGCGGATATTACATTGTACCTTAGCCCCGACAAGGCCTTCGTGATCGCCTTTATTTCCACCTGGAACACGCTACAGTGTTTGGGAAGATGGAAGGATATCTTGCAGTTCAGATCTTGGGAGAAAACACCTTCCCCTACACCTGTTTCTCTCTTGGACCCGTCTGTTTAGAGGAAAACTAATCAACTGCGAGGCCCTATATCACCCTCCAAGACAGTCCTGGAGGGTATATAGCTTTCGAAATTTTTGTTGACAAGGAACTGAGGGAGGGGGTAATCAGTGTCTTTTGGGATGAATTCTAGTTTATTTAGAATAGACAAGTGACCAGTACGCAAACTGGTCCACAAAAGAATTGCTTTCATGGGAATGGCCGCATTTACTGTCACTCATTTGCAATAAATATCGAGCGGAAGCATGTGGAACAGTGTGTCCATAGCCGCAGTAAGAGTGGTTCGTGTGTTGCGGTAATTTACCTACCCACACGGACTTTTGGTAATGAAATGGTTGATTACAAATTCACGACACGTGTCTAGGTGTATGATCCTTTCCAGCAGCTAAGAAAAGGATACAATCTGTGAGAAGATAAATCATCAAAAAGCTGTAATCACAAACGATCGCCAGAATGTTCACCGAAAGTATATCCCGAAATATCTCAACGACCCAGTAATAAGTGTCAAAGACTGGCAACGCTGCCAATATGCCACCAGAAACATCACAAAAGAGATGATAAAACGTCGGCTGCTCTACAAGAAGAAAGGGAACCCGAGAACCACAAAAAATACAAATATTTGGTGTGACATTTCCATGGGACTCTAGACCTAGTGATGCATATTCACATTTCAAGTCTGCAGTAACGTCACTGGACAAGACTGAATAAGAGCTAACGTTCTCAAAAAGTAAGCCACAGAACTACATATGTAACACCTGCGCAGAAAGCGGATACATTTATCATGAACGGTGGAGTTCCACATGCATCTATGCTTTCATTTCTTTTCTATATTAAGGACTTACTAGGATCAACAAGTTGCCGAAGTTGACATTTTAGTAACACAACATGTTGTTGATACAACAATACAGACAGTAGTGTCTTTAATCAAAGATGCAACCAAATCGTGGCAATGAATGAATTTCTATAAAAGCAGATCGAAAACAGTCTAAGATTTTCTGATTCCAGGTTATTGAAATCTTGAACTCCATCGACGCTAATATGTGATGTAAATGAATAATCAAGCTTTAAACTCACATTATGTCCATAATCCTGTGCGTGAATAGGCAACATTTGAGCGTAGTCTACATCTTATCTTTAACATTTGCTAGTAAAACTCTAGTGGATCCCATTGACACTAGAAACAGTAATGGCGACAGAATGCAGCTTTCGCGAACACCACTTTGAATCGCAAATTCTCCTGCTAGCCATACGTTTACATCGACTTTGAAGGCACAAATTTCAACTGGAAACTAGTTTTCGCAATTCAAAAACCGAAAACCAAAAGACTTCAGAAATGAAACCGAACCTTTTATTTCTTAAGAAGCGCAAAGTGCCCAAGATGTAGATAGTTATATTATCTATGTAATTCCCTCCATTTACAAATAAATACAACGTATCGGATATGTCTTTACATTGAAGTGTTTATATTACACTTCCCACACATTTAAATTGCAAACTTCTGGTTTAATTAATAATTTAATCTAAATTTAGTTCAATCTAATATAATCTTTTCGCTGTAGGGTACTTTCTTATCACAGAACGAATACTACATTAATCTACGACCACTCTGTGAACCATTATCCATCACGTCCTACTACTGCATCTGTTTCTTATCCTGCGGGTAACTTGGCAATAAGGATTTTACTTTCCAGACTCTGGTCGAAGCATATAAATAGCCGCAAAAATAAACCATAGAAATGCGGTTTCTTGTAACTTTGTTACTGTCTTCATTAAGAATCTTTTGTAGTTGCTTTGCTATCTATCCATGGAATCCTTGGAAATTATTGCAACTTTTTGGGTTATTTAGAGCAATTAAAATGTAGCCAGTAGTTTATGCTGTTACTGGTCATTAAGGGTTTTCCTTTTCGCATTGCTGATGTTTCAATTGGCAAAAGGAATGTTTATTGCATTTAGTGCTTTAGTTTTCTCGTTTTGGGTTTTGAAGGACGTAACCACAGAACCGGACACGGATATACGATTCTTCCTTAATGAAGTAAGTACCATCAACCACTTATGTAAGTTCTATTAAATTTTTAATTGAGTGAATTTTGAATTTATTTTCAGTGCTTTGAAACGGGTGTAGAAAGAAAACGGGTGAGGTACAAGTCCTGTCCCAAAATAATGATTCAGTTTGTCACTGCATCCAGTGTCCAGGGACGAACTAAGTCAAAAGCATGTAAGACATTTTTGTTGAGTTGTTTCTGTATCTTTTACTGAGATTTCCGGTCACATACAGTGTTTTTTAAGCAGAGGTTGTAGCTGTTCTCAAAGCTGTGGAATTAATAGAGATGGGATCAGTATCTGAGAAGAATATCGCCAACTACATTGACAGTCAGCCTATCTGTGGGTAAAAAGATTTTACTCGATTTCTCGATAGCATCATCCATATGGCTGATCTGAAATGGTCGAACCTATCAGGACATAGATGGAAAACAATCTCTAGAAACCAAGCAAGTCTCAGTTAAGAATAGCGCTAGGAATTCACTATGGTTATTGCCTTTTGAGGAGGCATACCATGATATTAGGATTGTCAAATACGGATCCTTCACCTTCACATTTCGGAGGATATCACACTTCTACTCGGTTCATTTCAGGGCATAGCTCGGACTAGACTTAAACACATATAATAGTACTTCTTTGACAACTTAAAGAAAGTTCGGTCTGAGAACCAAATTTTTGAGATAAATTGTATAGGGAGATCAAAAACATGGAAGAGATGTTTTAGGTTAAGGGTTGTTACCGTATTGGTTCTCTAGAAATCACGATGGGCCCACTATGGTCCCTAGTCCTCTGAGTCCATCATCCTTTGAGGAGCGTCAATTTTCAATTAGATTTCTTTTAAACACAATTCAATTCAGGATACAGGAAGACTAAGGCAATGCCCCCAGACGTCTGTACAAAATTAGCGGCATTCTTACTCTCTGTTAGCAGTAAAGACTGTAGACAAGTTATTGGCCCACTTGACTTTTGTTAAAAATCTCAAAGTTTTAGACTTAAATGACACTATTGTCTGCAAAGCTTACACAGTTCACCGATACTTAGAATCAATTCCTTTGTGATTGTCCTTTCTAGCACAAATAGTATGACCTATTTTCTGTCTGAAATAACCGGAACACTTAAAGTGCCCTTAACTTGGTTAAATTACCTAGACACGTCATAAAAATTTAAAATATAAAACGACACCAATTTCAGTCTCATACTACCCAGAAACCATTTTTTATTGCAATTTTCCATGTCCACAAATGAACATGAATATCTTATGTCCTGCATTAACCGCTGTACTGGGGTCATGTGACTTGTAACTGGTGCGCAATATTAATCGATATTTTCCTTGCTATTGTATTTGTTAGCAAGAGTGGAATACATTTTTATTTTTTTTAAATTCAAACATTGCAGTGAAGTGTTTACTGCAATATTAAAGAGCTGCGATTTTATTGCCATTCAACAATGGCCGTGATAAAACTTTATTTACATCAGACTTGACGTATGGACCCAAGATTTGATTGGTTCAATTTCTTTGTGTGTTTTCTGCTATAAATTTTAATGTGAAATCCATTTTTTTGTCAATTCTTATGATTGATCTTGATTACAAGGAATTCTCTTGGGTTCTCGTTTATAGCTGTCCAAGCTGATGACCACTAACTATGATTGAATTGCATAGAAATTTTCGATTTTATTTGCATTGATTGTTATTTCACTGAATGTATTCAATTGGTTTCTTTTAACAATAAAGAGTTTGTATTTAATAAATGGAAGTGCACTAAGCATGTCTCCAGTCAGATACTGATCATTGCCAAGGAATGCTGAAAAGGACGATCAATAGTTGATTACGACTTGAGCTACAACATTTGATCTACTGTAAAGGCCGTGACCTAACCTTCGCCATAGCAAGGAGTAGTGAATCTTCATTTCATAAAATAATCCCGTGGTTACCACTCCAGCACACAATCTGTGAGTGGTTACAACACTTAGTAGTTTACTTACTTACGTAAGGTTCTACCAGAATCGTCGAAACAGAGCAATCCGTAACCAGTTTTTTTTTATGTCATACTTAGCCTGGTCAACCTCAACAATAGCACACTGTGAGCATCCAATATGCGGTTAACCCAGCATCACAATGGACCTCACCTACATGTAGCGAAAGGCATCTTGCGATTCTCCTTTTCCGGTAGAATTGACACAGTTGTGCCAGGCGTGACGAGTTTATCGGTCAAGCAATTTCCTGGAATGTCCCTATGGCCCAGCAGGATATTGAATTGTACCTTACCCACGACAAGGCCTCCTTGATTGCCAGTATTGCCATCTGGAACACACTACAATGATCGAAAAGGCAGAAGAAGATCTTGCCGTTTAGATCTTGGGAGAAAATACCTCCTCCCACAGCTATTTCCGTCGTGGACCCGTCTGTAAAGAGGTAAACTGATCCACTGCGATACCCTATTTATATCACCGTCCCAGTCAGTCATGGGTGGTGGGATGGATATGTAGGTTTCGAAATTTTTAGTGAAAAGGAGCTGGAGGAGGGTGTAGTCAGTCGAGTGGCCAGTTTGCATACCGGTCTAGAAAAGAATTGCTTTCGTGGAAATAGCCGCATTTGCTGCCACTTATTTGCATATATATCGAGCGGAAGCATGTCGAATGTATGTATGTCTATAGCCGTAGTAAGAGTGGTTTTCAAGGCTCCACTTACGCAGATGCATGCCGTTCTTTCCACACGACTGAGGACGTTTTAGTTGATGGCTTTATCTAGTGCAGACGATCACACCATACAAAAGTATGGTCAATGACAACGGCCCGACTTACTTCCAAGAACAGTGCAAAACCCATGGTGGCTTTTTTAACTATTTCCAGGATGTTCGGTTTCCAGCTTAATTTACTGTCTAGGATGAGGCCGAAGTTCTTGGTTGTGTATGTGAGCACCACGGGGGTGCCGTTTAGTTTCTTTGGAACAAATTTTATATGTACTTCCTAGTGAAGAGGACCAGTTCGGTTTTTTGAGGATTGACCCGCAGACCGCATTTTTTAGTCTATTTGGAGCTTAGAGAGGGCGTTCTGTAAAAGATCCCTAAGCGTATTGAGGTGTTTCCCAAAACAACGTCATCTGCATAGGCAACTACCTTGAACCTTTCCCCTTTCAGGATTAGAAGCAGTTCATGCACCACTACGTTCCAAAGAAGCCAGCTTTGACTTCATTAAACTTGGCTTGGTTATCTGAACTAAATCCACATAACTTTTGGAAATTACAGTTCAGCAGATATAATACCATCCAGGAGACCTGAATGGCAGGAGGAACTGCTTAGCATTGACCTTACCGAGATCACAGTTCGACCCAAAATGGTATTGCAGCTTTTTGGGAAGTGGGAAGATGCAGGGAATTCGCACTAGAGGTGGTTTACGATCCATCTGCTCTTTTGATATAGCTAGGCATTCTGAGAGTAACTGCGACGATTTTTCGGAGCCACGATGCCTCAGAGATCTCTTTTATCTTATCACAGAAGAATCTTCAGAATTTCCGTTGGGCTTTTCGAATGTTCGTTTTATAAGACTTGAGGACCTTTTTATACGAACCTTTTTTATCCAGTGTCTTCACGGGAACGCTTAGTCTGATTGAAGACGGCACGTTTTGAACAGACAAAGAGTCCCTTGAATCCAACAAGGTGGTCTAGGCTTGCTTTTTGGGTTGTTAGCTTGGGAGACAGAGGTACTGATTATTACAGAAAACTCCACACTGTTCCTATATGTGGACCGGTCCGTCTTCCTGAAATTTCTACATTCAGGTTGGGCCTGAATTGAATGTAGATATCTTTGATCTGCGAAGGAGTGTTCTCTAGAAACTTTCCAATCATTGACAACATGATAAATGCTCTCAGAGACCATGGTAATATCTATTACTTCCTATCTATTACAAGTGATAAAAGTGGGCTCACAACCATTATAACATAGGACGAGTTTAGTACTAATTAGGTAATCGAAAAGCCCTTCAGCTCTTTTCTTAACATTGGCATAACATCCGAGGAAAAATGCAGCTTTGTGCTGACATCTATGTGGCTTCTGTCTATTACAGCAAGCACAAGGTACTCTTGAGCACGTTTCTGTGAGGAATATTATTTCTCAAATTTTTCAAATTTAACCGATAATTTTGAAATTGATTCGATTTTATTAGGGCACTATCCCCACAACCATATCCACATTCAGCTGCGGCTAAAATTTCTGCTTGAATACACTTACGATTCCCAGTACATCGGTGGCTTGGTGGCCTTCACTTATTCTTAGAGCCTACGTTGCGGACCTATAATCGAAGAACTACAGGATGGTCATATTAAAGAACTACAGGATGTTATTCTTATTGGCTGATTTTTACATCAACTTGCACTCTCCAACAAATCCGAAAATGTGTTTTTTTTTTACCGATTTACCATTTAACTCGCCGAGTACAACTGAGCGAGTCTGCAATCGAACATATGCAACCTTTCATGACAGCTGTGATAAATATCGCATGTTTTCCATTTTTGAATACCTATCCACTCATAGTAGACACAGTGGCCTAATTACTATGCAGATATATGCTGATATATATTCGTAAGCACCCCATTAGGCTGGACATCCTCGCTCATGACTTTTGTAGAAACTGCATGGACGAAGAATAGAGAATACTATACTTCACCTCCTTTGTTCGTGTCATGCTCTCTCCGATAGCAGAAGTTTGCACATAAGCTTCCAGCACTTTATAATAAGCTCCTGCTGGTTTTTAGATAGTCTTATGGGGATGTTAGATCCATGTGATACCACAATTAACCTTTATTGGTCTAAATTTGCTATGCGTCTTGCCACGACTTATGTTAAGAATTCAACCTATCCGGAGAACTAGATCTTTGGTTAAGGCCCTAAGACATAGGGCTGGCTAAACTATTCTCAGGAACCCACTTCGAGGATATAGGGCTTATCCGATACCATCTCTTTCTAGAAATCTTACGAAGTTTTGGAAATCCTTATCAACCTCAACTCCCGATATCTCAGAGTAGATCAGTTGAAGTGTTCACTGTGTTCGACCTGACTGGAAGTGAAGTTGACTCAATTCGTTTGCAGAAGCCAGCTCCCTTTTTTGTCAGTTGTCGCAAAAACCCTTTTAAAAGGTGCAGTCTCAAGCATTCACTATTGTGGAAGTGAGAGCAGGATTTGATAGATTGAGGCCGAGACGCTTGGACCTTTTTATACGTCGATCACCCGCACTTAGTAGTTGGAGCGAAATTAATAGTCCACTCTAATGGAAAACGAGAATTGGAAACATTCTCATAACCTACCTCGCAGTCAATAAATATATCTAGTTCGGGACATCCACTTTTATACCTTAACAACTTTTTACCAAAATATTATCAAAGCTATATAAGGTTGAAGAATTTTCCAAGTATGTTTAATACTCTTATGCAAAATTTACGATACAATTTACGATAAGCCTGAAGCAACGCTGAATACAAAATACCGAATCCCACCAAGTATACAAGTATATTCCTGAACACATCGTTCACCGGTAAAAGATCTTATATTGTCTGAATCTACTTGTCATGCTGTAAGGTATCATAAGTCCGGATGCTTACGGAATAATACTCGCACTTCTTGAAGCAAAACAAATTTACTGCTCAGTTGACGTGGTTTAGTTCATTTCCTCGGCAACTAGCCATTAGTTTTGCTTGATCAGTTAAAATAAAACCGAATCAGATCACATAACTGCTGGTGCTTGGTTATGTTAACCTTCGAATGCTTATGACCAAGGTTAGGGAGAAATAAAAAAAAAATTGTCAACAACTAAATATTCAGCATTATTTTTGATTCGAATGTGTTCCGGATACATAAACATTTTCAGTAATTTTATTGACAAAACTGTGGTGTCTTGTGAGAGTCAGAATGTATATAGAAAAGCTACGATATGTCTACAAAGGATCAGATATGGTACCCTATTTTTCATCTTCTGAATGCTAATATCTACTAAAATCTATCTTGTCACCTAAGCTTTAATCTCAGGAAATAAAAGATCAAATAATAGGAAATAATAGATCAAGCAAAGAGCACCCACAAAGAACCGGTTAAATATCCAATTCACATCGCGCATGATCTGCACGTAGAATGTTGGTTTTCCTTACAAATTCGCAGAGGTCCTCCCTCATTTGATATCACGACCCGGAACGTTTTTTCCGGAGTTTCCGGACTACGAGTGGAGAGTATGCATAGGAGTATGGATGAGGATTCGTCATGGGAAATCGGCTACGCTCAATGATAATTAACTTTAAGCCGATCAGTGATTACCTAGATGTGATCCGCATCAAGCCAACATTTCAAAACCTCAGCAGAATATGTGCACACATCTCTATCGACGTAGCTAAAGAATCTATCAAGGAGGAGTTTTATGAAAACGACCCAGGCATCTCCTAGTTCAAGGATATCGAAAAGTCCCGCGATAGAAATAACACCCGAATGTTTTTTTAGAAAAGTCAAACAACTGGCATCTCGCTTTAAGCCTGGAGCGCAGGCTTTCCGAAACAGTGAAGGGAAACTAATCACCAAATCAAAGGGAATAGTAGATGTGCTTAAGCAGCATTTTCAGCAGCTACTTAATGGGCATCAGGTAGAAAAAGTGATAATTAAAGAAGAAAACCCGCATCCAGTCAATGATGAAGCCATCCGCCTCTCACTTTTGAGAGATTTAAAGCTGAAGAACGTCAAGGCCGCCAACTCTGATGCTCTACCAGTTGAGCTTTTCAAACATGGTGGTGATTCTCTGGTAGAGAGCATGCACCAAATCATCAACCAAGTATGGGTGGATGAAGTCATGCCCGATGACTGGAATATCAGCTCTATATGCCCCATCTTCAAGAAAGGCGATCCTATGTCTTGTAAGAACTACCGAGGCATATCCCTGTTTAATGTCGCATATAAGATCCTATCCAACGTACTGTGTGAACGTCTGAAGCCTTTCTGCAGCACACTAACCAGCACGTACCAGTGTGGCTTCCGGGCCGGCAGATCGACGATCGACTAAATTTTCACACTAAGGCAGATCCTGAAAAAACAAACAAAAATCGCGACTCACCATCTCTTCATCGACTTCAAAGTCACAAATGATAGCATTCATCGTCTTGAGCTCTAAAAGGCGATGGCCGAATTCGGGATCCCGGTTAAACTGATCTAGCTGTGCCGCGTGACGCTGGATAACACGCGGTGCAACATGCAATTCGGCAACAGTTCCTCTGAACTATTCCAAACATGCACCGGATTTCGGCAAGGGGATGCGCTATCATGTGACTTCTTCAATCTTATGCTGGAACAGATAGTGCGCAGGGCATGTGTGAACACGGAAGGCACTATCTTCAACAAATCTGTCCAGTTGCTAGGATACGCAGGCGACATCGACTTCATCGGTCGCTGTACCAAGATGTGGATGTAGTCCAAAAAGCCAAAACACGTCGACTACACTGGCTCGGCCACATCGAGCGAATGGACAATAATGCTCCAGCAAAGAGGATCTTCGAATCACAGTCCCCAGGTTCGAGACGACAAGGAAGACTGAACCTCCGTTTTAAGGATCAAGCTATCGCGGATGCCAGAGCGCTTGGTCTAGATAACTGGAAGCAGCGTGCCATCGATCGAAGAGAGTGGAAGGCTGCCGTGTCTCAGGCAGAGACTCTTCACGGGTTGGGAGCCCGTTAAGTAAGTAAGTAAGTAAGTACTATCAAGAAGAACCAACGAGACGTTCTTCTTGATCCTCAACATCCCCGTCCTTCTGTTAGCAACAGAGGTGGTTCGGCACCAGTTGGTCGCTAAACTCTATACTAGTCTTGAAGATAAAATGAATGAAGCAGCGAGGCATTGTAGTAGTTTAAATGATTTGCACACATTTGTATATCCTTGGACTATTTGAAAATGGAAAACACTTCACAAAAGTGAGGCAATGTCCTGTGGAATTCTGCATTTGAATTTGAATTGCATTTTCAAAGTGACTCCTAATTAAAAAAAATACGACCTGGTTCTTGACTTACGCAGCAGGAGGCGTCAATAAAATAATCATGGTAACTATTTATATATCTGGTATTTTTATCACAAGGATAAGGTCCAAAGTTAAAGTCAGAAATAGAAAAACACCTTATTGACGTCCCAGCTATAGTTGAGGAAAGTTAACCTGTTCCTGAAATAAACATTGAGTACTTTTTATACATATATGTATCTAAATATGAATACATTGATTCTGAGCAGAAGGTCATCCCGTAACATATTTTATCTGCCCTTTACAAATGATGTAAGTCAGTCTCCATGAAGATGGTCTAAGTAATCTCTGCAACGATAAGTCCTCAAGACGTTGTCACAGCAACATTCCTCACCTTTAAAAAATTATTAATCTAAGTGAACGCCCAAAGGATAAGAACAACTCATAACCACAAAGAATGTATGTGTACTTTGTCCATAGACTGCATCCCTTATGCATATCAGTTTACCACACCTCCGCTGTTTGCCCAAGGTACACAGTTGAGAAGGTTAAGCTCAACAAGAAACTTTAATAGATATTCCTAAAAAAAAGGATTATTTCTTTCTATGTGTACCACACAGCTTGTAGCAATTAATTAAAACAATACTTTCCAGATTATTTCATAAATCCCCCGCACAACGTCAATAAAACATTTCTAATCATTTACTTTGTCTTCACTTGGTTGTTCTTTTGTATGATATAACCTAATCCTGTTCATATTGCAGGTGGATGCACGTTGAAGTTCATAGACGGTTACCATTTGGTTACCTTTGTGCATCGGTTAAAGAACCCTTTTGTATGAGCACTTGCAGCTACATCATGTGCAACTTGATCCTTGTTCTTTTTCTTTATACCTACTGGCTGATGTTTATTTAACGTCTGTGAGTGATGATGTGAAATTGATATGTCGTCTGTAATAAATAAATGGCAGCAGTTTTTCATTGCCCTGAAAGGGTTTTAACTAACTATCGGATTAGAATGACGACAGTCAGTTTTGGCTTTTATCCTCGGAGTCCTTGTGGAAATAAAATATGAGGCACGTTTCGTTGACTTCATCATCAAACAGGATATAATAGAACAACTGAATGTGAAATACGATGGACGTTTAGAAATCTTTTTTTATTTTTTTTCTAAAAACAGAAATGAATAGGATTTATGAGGACAACAGCACGTTACGAGCGATAGACAGATAGGGAAAGAATGAAATTTATATGGTTCGTAGGATGGACGAACAATGTGCCATGGTAAAGTAGCATTATGATCGAAAGAGCTTTCGCAATGAATATAGAGATGGTGGGCGTGATATAGGATTCGTTGGGATTTTGTTGCTTGGTGATACAGGAAATAGTTTTCTCCCAGGGATTCAACCATGTGGGTAGTGTTATGAAATTATATTTCGAGTTGGAGATGATATTCTACGTGCATACCTATTCTTGGATGAACTGACATGACAACGAACTGGGAGTGCATGCAGTAACTACATTTTATTGGGTGACATCGGTTATCATCAGGGTGGTATCAGCAGTGGTTGCTACAAATTAGTTACAAAAGAGGAGCGTATCCTGTTCGTCCGTGTAGGCAAATAACACTAGTCAACCCGGTTCTGGCCTTAATTAAATTTGTATCCTAAGGGTATATTTAGTTTGTAACATAGAGAAATAACAGAGATAGATCGACAAAGTAAATCCAACTAAACAAGACGCATACAAAGGGGAACAAGGGCTGCTAGTGAGCTCTACGAGCAGAAGAAACGGGAACAACATCGGCTTCTCCGACAGATGAAAAATGTGAAGTTATTGAAAGATTATACTCCAGGAATAATGTACGGAAGTTTTACCAACAGGTAAAAAGAACGTGTCAGGCCAACAAGACCCATACAGAAACCTGTAGAGATGAAGACGGAAACCTTGTAGTAGAGTCACAGTCAATACTAAGAATATGGAAAAATATAAAAAGGCGACGACGACCAACATCGCTCTGTTAGGTAGAATGAACCATTTAATCGAGATGATGATAACCAAAAATTCCGTCTTCCTGATCAAAACGAAGTTAGAATAGTAATATCTAAGCTTAAATCCAACTAGGCTACTAAACATGATGGCCTATAGGTCACCTCCAGTTGTTGAAAGTAACTGGAGAAGACCTGGTAGGCAGCATACACCAACTCATCTCTAAAATTTGGTCAGACGAGAGTATGCCTGATGAATGGAATATCAACATCGTTTGCCCTATCTACTAGAAAGGAGACCCCGTCAATTACGTCAATTACAGAGGTTACAGTGTAAAAAATGCTTTCAGCACCTCAAACTGGAGAAACATCTTGCGAGCACTTACCGCCAAGAGAGTACCAGAATACCTACAGAGGATAACGACGGACTATTTTAGAAATAGAATACTACTTTACGACACCGACGGTGGAACGAGGCAGTATAACGTCACAGGCGGCAATCCCTAAGGCTCCGTATTAGGTCCGCTACTGTGGAACTTAATGTATGATGGCGTCCTCAGACTTCGAACCCCGAGGTCTTCGAAAATAATTGGTTTCGCCGATGATATAGCGATCGTTGTAGTAAACAAACCCCTTGAGGAGTTGGAGCATGACTGCAATGAAGCTATTGGGATGGTCCAGGACTGGCTAGTACGCATGGGCCTATAACTTGCAGAAGAAAAGACTGAAGTAATGCTCATCAGCAGCAGGCGAGTCATGGAGACTATAAGGGTAACCGTGGGCGATCACGTCATAGCTTTAAAAGATTCCCACCTTCCTACGGAAAAAAAAAAAAGAAGAGGTTACTGTCTCTTCAACATCGCGTACAACACAAGCCATGTCTTATCTGCTATATTGTGCGAACGTCTGAAACCCTTCGTCAACAATCTGATTAGCATATAGACTCCTATGAATGTGGTTTCAGAGCAGAAAAGTACACAATCGATAAAATCTTTACACTTCGGTAGATCCTGAGAAAGACTCACGAAGCGATACCCACCATCTTTTTATCGATTTCAAGGCCATATACGACAGCATCTATAGAGACGAGCTATACAGAGCCATGTCTAGTTTTGGAATCACATTGTGAATGACGATTGAGAATTCTCGCTGCTCCATCAAGGTTGGTAACGATCTCACCGAGACCTTTGATGTGAAAAAAGGATTTAGACAAGTTGACGCGCGTTGACGGTAAACGAGGGCAAAACCAAGTACATATATGCTGTCAACAAGAAGGGACACACAACATCGACGAATGTCACAATAGACAGCTATGACTTTGAGGTAGTAAGGGACTTTGTCTACTTCGGCTCTGCTATCGATTCTGATAACAGAAATAAAACGAAGAATAACTCTTGCCAATCGCTGTTTCTTCGTGCTGCGAAGGCAATTCAG
This sequence comes from Xylota sylvarum, assembly GCA_905220385.1. Classification (NCBI taxonomy): domain Eukaryota; kingdom Metazoa; phylum Arthropoda; class Insecta; order Diptera; family Syrphidae; genus Xylota; species Xylota sylvarum. The sequence continues at coordinate 128,374,115 of LR999957.1, forward strand.
AAGTAAGGCCCTATCCCGAACAACTAAGGAAACTCTATATAAGACCTTGATATTGAAAATTTTCGGTGGCGTTTGCCTTGACACGCTTTGGAGGAGGAAATTCAACGACGAATTATACGAGCTGTACTGCGACGTCGACAGAGTCAAAAAATTGCGTATTAGTCATTTAAGATGGCTGGGACATGTAGAGCAAAGGTGACCTCAACCGACTTGGAGTGTGCAACTGTAGGCAGTTAGCTATGGACCGGCCTAACCGAAACGCCTTGCTGGTTGGGGCTCAGGTTCACTCTGAACTGTAGCTAAATAAGTAAGTAAAGTCACCAAACTCTACTACAGAACTATAAAATCTTGGAATTTAATAAAACTTTGTAGCTGAATGTCCTTGATTCCCATTTTGAGTTTTTCCCTAAAACTTAGGTGCTGTAAGCGACGAGCATGGGGAGAAATTTCATTAAGACATAATGGTGATGGAAATTTACAAACTTATATTAAATAATCTCATCCCAAGGTATAAAAGAATACAAGTATCTACGAAGCACGGCAAAAACAATGTACTTTTGTTTTGTTGATCAGTGTAATTCTTTGTTCAAAAGTTCTATTACACTCAAGTACCGATCTGCTCTGAAATCTGTTGGTGTAGACTTATAGTTCTAATTAACTGATTTGAATTGTTAATGGTATTGGACTATGTATTTCGCGAGTGCCATGATACGGACCTTTTGGTAGAGTCGTTTGCTTCTAACGAATCTGTCAATAAGCTGAATTTGCCACATACGACTTTAATATTGAATACCAGATGGGGAAGCTAATATTTCCTCAAATCTCTTTGCCAAGGTCAGGCCTCAAATTGGAAATCAGTTACTCTAACAAGGTCGATGTATGTACATACTTGCTTATGTGACTGCAAGCAAATAGCTTGTTCATCTACGGTAGATATATATGTATATATATGCACTCCCAGTTTATTTGATTGATATCCTCCATTAAACTGTCATACTGCATATGAAGAAACTACCCACACTTTTGACATCAAAGGCAAAGCAAATATCGTCAACTGAGTGCACCTATCGTCACCAATGTATACCGCCCCAAGGTCGATCAGGGAGGAGGAAGGTTGACAGGAATCAAATTAAACGACTTGCATGGAAATTAATAATGGGTACTTACCCTTGGTTCACAGTTCATAGTTTTGCATCCGTAAGAGCTACTTTTATTATTGCAACGTCACAGTAGACAGCTTGTGTTTTCAGTTGCAATTGTTTCATTCATCGGAGACTTCATACTGTTTACTTAGTCAGTCTCATAAGATCTGCAGCTACTTAGTAGTGTTATTGTACATATATTATTGCTTGAACTAGTGAATTCTAAACCATGTTTAACTTTGTTTAATAACACACGCACTCTACAATATCAATCTAAAATGCAAAACACAATTTTGAAACCACATCGCCGAGAGAATGGTATTATACTTCCTACCATTGTCCCTGAATTAATTGCATCGCCACAGGCGATCCAGCCATCCTTTATGTCCAGCCCTCAATGCCAATGAAAACCCCTTCTAGTCCAAAGAAAACACTTGCCAAATTTGTTACCCTAAAGATGCACACACGCGTGTCAGCCAAAGCTCACAATCAGCGGTGAAATTAGGTTCCATCATAAGGAAAAACACCCCCCACCCCAGATCAGAATGTCGCCTGACCAGTGTCAATGCAGGCACTCTTGCACCCTCAATGACAAACCAAACGATAGATAGATACTCTACACGACTACATGCACTGATGGCACAAATTACGTGACCAGCATTTTGATTGTTATCTTCGGAGTACCTATACGTTTTGGTAACACAGATACACACACCAGTCAACTTGGTGTTGTGTGCACTATCCTCCGTGCGTCGGTCAGAGTACACAACATGACAACCAGCTTGTAGTCGATGAAATTTCCTAATAAAAATTTTGTCTGCCCGGCTGTTTGGCCGTCCATTTTCGGGAGAAATTATTGCCGATGTGGATGCGGGTCATAATGGGACAGTAACACTTGTGTGTGACATAACAATATCGTGCGGGCTACTGTTTAAAATGAAAGTGGGGCTTGCATACGATTGTCGGGCTAGCGACTGTTTTATGGCTCGACTGAGGTAAATATTAGTTAATACGAGTTGCTTTTCGCGCAGCGTTGCTATTTGATGGAAGTGATAGCTTGGATATGATGTAAGGGTCATGCCATTTGGGATGGATTTATTATCTGTGCCGTAATGAGAGTGGCAATATGTATGTGTAATGTAAAAGTTACAACCGATAACATTAGGCACGGACTGACTGAAGTAAGACAAAATAGCTCTCCTTACCAGGGTCTATGACATGGTGGATTTCAATTCCACCATCCCTCCTGGAACCCAAATTATTTGCTTATTCATTAAAAATGGAAACACTGTTAGCCGAATCACAAGAAAAACTTTCCTCGGAAAGAACTTGTGTTGAAAAATGCAATACAAATTACACAGGCACAACATTAACACTAGCAGTCCTGCAGTAGATGGCCTCTTAATATGACTTTCAACGCCTTAAAGCGGGAGGGAAACCAATTGAACTAACCAGCAGCTTATAGCCTCGTAAATGATAAAGACTGCGATTCCAACAGAAAAGGAAAAAACTGTACAGATGCAAGTCCGTAGGAGCAAAACAGAAAATAAACATACAGAAAGGCTACAATACGTATGGAACGCATCTTATGATACCCTATCCTGCTTCCTATGTAGCCCCCGGAAAGTGGGCGTGATCAAGAGTGAAAAGGCCATGGAAACGAGAGTGTGTGTAAAAACCCTAACGAAGTACTCCCAGAAGTACTATATGAAATTACAACGAGGAAGGTTAAGTTAGGTTAATGGGTTGATGGGACAAGAGAAACTTGCACCCGCCACTCTTAGATCAATGTAGATCCATTGTGAAGCCCTAGCGGTTATACCTCCCGTACTATGGAACCTGTGCAAAACCTATGGATCTTCGAGACTAGGGCGTATATGAATTTATGCAAATCTGTTAAGGATTTGTCAGAAAGTTCTTCTAAGTCATGAAAGAAATTATCTTCCCACAATGTTGTTTCTAATTTGACAAAGTGCTGGGCAGTGACAAAGAAAGTGTGGAGTATCCTCATGAACCTCCTCGTCACCACAGCCTCTGCACAAGTCATCCGTGCTAAGTTTCATCTTTTTTGTGTAATATTTCAGCATGTTATGTCCGATAATTACACTCACAAGAGAGGACAAGCATTTTTTACTCATTTGTAAGATTTGTTTGTTGTAGAGTGGCCATATTTTCCTAGTTGTAATACAGAAGTCGAGTCCGCTCCATCTCTCATTTGCTCCTACTAGTGTTTTGTTCCCAATCGCTTGTCTAAGATTACAGGCAGGGATGTTAACTGTAGTGTCTGCTCCGTTTAGTTCAAGTGATGCCCCTTTTCTTGCCAATTTATCATCTCTTTGATTTCCCAACACACCATTGTGTTCAGGAACCCGGCAAAGTCTTACATTGTGCTGCGCGTCAAGAACCCGTAGCTTACAAGCTTCGATTTTATTTCAATGGCAGAAATTGCTATTATTGCTGCTAGACTGTCAATGAAGAAGGTAATAACAGCGTATGGTAATGCCCTAATTCCAGCCTGTTTAGCAGCTGCTGTTACTGCCAGGACCTCAGCTTGGAAAACACTGCTGTAGTCAGTAAGTCTGATCGAACTGGACATTCCGAGAATTTCAAAAAAGAAACCTTTGCCAACGCCTGTGTCCATCTTGGAATCATCCGTGTAGATGGGTATCGTTGATTTTTTTTTTTTCTTGCCAATCTTCTCTACTAGGAAAGTAAGTGACAAATGGTCTTATAAAGTCTGTAAGGGGACTATGTAGTCTGTGCATACAATATTACCCGCATATTTCTGTAGAATCTGCGCGTGCCTTGTCGCACTTGATTTCCAGCTTCCAGTTATTATTTAAAGAGCACTACTTGCGGATTCTTGTACAAAAAGGTTTGGGGTTTTAGGTTGAGTACTGATTCCAGCCCCATTGTAGAGGTGGTTCTCATTGCCCCAGTGGTGCAAATACAGGCCATTCTTTGAATTAAGGTTGGTGGCTTTTTGCGTCGCTTGTCACCAGACCAAGTTACCATACGTCAGTATCGGTCTTACTACAACCGTGACCATGTGACTTAAGGGCTTGGACCCCAGATTTTGCTAAATATCCTGTTGCAGGCATGGTATGCTATTATTGCTTTCTTTGACCTTTCCTTTATGTTGAGATTCCAATTTCGTTTCCTATCTATGATGACTTCCAGATACTTGACGTAGTCGGAAATTTTTAGCAGAGTCCTTTTAATTGATGGCATTTTAAATTCCGGTATTGTCCATTTGTTGGTGAAAAGGATCAGTTCGGTCTTCTGTGGAATAACTACAAGTCCGCAGATTTTTGGTCAATTTAATCATGGATAAAAGGGTTTCTATCTAATCACTAAGACTAGATAGAAATTTTCCTGTCACAGTGCTAAGTCATCTCCACATGCTATTGCTCTAACTCCACTAAATTTTAGCTTAACTAAGATTTCGTTTACCACAAGGACCCAGAGAAGGAGAGATAATACACCACCCGATGGGGGTTGCATCATAGCGCAAGTACCATGATCTTATAATCAGCTGTAGGAGCCCGTCAGTTTCGAATTGAACCGTGAGTAGTGTGGTGTATATCGCTGTAGGTAGATAGAAGAAAGAAACTAATCTGTTTTCTACTACAAGGTTCTGGCCTGCTCATTCTGATGTGGGCATATGGGATCACATCCCGCGATCTCTTGGAGACAAGTGCTGACCTTGCTTTCTTTTTCAACAGTAAACCTTGCAGTGTTCGCTTTCTTATCTTCACTTTTCTCATTTCAATTGGAATTCAGGAATTATTTTGCGTTAGCTAATTCCGGCGAAATACTTGTGTTAGCACCTTCAGTAAATCAAGACCTAGCCCAGTATCATTTATTTGCACAAAATTTGTATACACGCTCCATCCTTCCAAACAATAACTCTCAAATCCCCTTTAAAATCCTGACTTTCATCTTAGGAGACAGATCATTTTAAGCAGCTGCCAATAAAAAGTCCTTATAAAATGGTATACACTACCTTTATATACATTTCTCATACACCATTCCATCCATGAAGCAACCAAACGAAGTTCACGCTGAAGAAGCACGTATACCATGTAAATTCGTTAAAAGATATCCAATGTTTCCAATGTTTTCTCATGCTCGTCGCATAGATTATGCAAATGATAAATCTGAAACTGCAAAACAGAATTGTTCATTTTATCAGTTCCCTTTCCATGTCGGTCGGTTCCAAAAGACAGTAAAAAGGATTAGGACAACAGAAAATTCTTTGCGCTACCAATGATGATGACCATGCCACTGCAGAATTTTCATAGAGTTAAGGACATGTTCTGCAGGAATTTACATTTTTGGCTTCCGTCCAAATAAGAAAATCTACGAGTACACTACAGTGTGATAAAATTTTCTCTTTGGTGCTCATTGTACACGAGAAGCAGTTGGATTTGTCTGATAATTCTTTGGTATGTATGAATGTATGTACCTAACGTATACACGTAACGAAGTTTGTGTTTATTTTAGGATAAGGACAACGTTGATGATGAAGCAGACGGAAGGAGCCGAAGTGGATAAAGAAGTGAAAATAAAACTATTTAAGTAGACGTAAGCCATTGGCAGGAAAATCAGCTAAAGGATGTATTTTGTTTGTAGTCATTTCATCCTAGGGTAAGGATGAAGCTAAGCAGTTGGTAAATATTTGAGTGCAAAGTTGATAGGATTGCACACAGCTGACAGGTATCCCATGGTAACTCATTTCAAATATCTTATTTCAATCGAGGACACTGAATAGATATTGATGGTTAGGAGTAGTGTTAATAAAGATTATCAATCCTCATCCTCATCCTCATCCTCATCCTCATCCTCATCCTCATCCTCATCCTCATCCTCATCCTCATCCTCATCCTCATCCTCATCCTCATCCTCATCCTCATCCTCATCCTCATCCTCATCCTCATCCTCATCCTCATCCTCATCCTCATCCTCATCCTCATCCTCATCCTCATCCTCATCCTCATCCTCATCCTCATCCTCATCCTCATCCTCATCCTCATCCTCATCCTCATCCTCATCCTCATCCTCATCCTCATCCTCATCCTCATCCTCATCCTCATCCTCATCCTCATCCTCATCCTCATCCTCATCCTCATCCTCATCCTCATCCTCATCCTCATCCTCATCCTCATCCTCATCCTCATCCTCATCCTCATCCTCATCCTCATCCTCATCCTCATCCTCATCCTCATCCTCATCCTCATCCTCATCCTCATCCTCATCCTCATCCTCATCCTCATCCTCATCCTCATCCTCATCCTCATCCTCATCCTCATCCTCATCCTCATCCTCATCCTCATCCTCATCCTCATCCTCATCCTCATCCTCATCCTCATCCTCATCCTCATCCTCATCCTCATCCTCATCCTCATCCTCATCCTCATCCTCATCCTCATCCTCATCCTCATCCTCATCCTCATCCTCATCCTCATCCTCATCCTCATCCTCATCCTCATCCTCATCCTCATCCTCATCCTCATCCTCATCCTCATCCTCATCCTCATCCTCATCCTCATCCTCATCCTCATCCTCATCCTCATCCTCATCCTCATCCTCATCCTCATCCTCATCCTCATCCTCATCCTCATCCTCATCCTCATCCTCATCCTCATCCTCATCCTCATCCTCATCCTCATCCTCATCCTCATCCTCATCCTCATCCTCATCCTCATCCTCATCCTCATCCTCATCCTCATCCTCATCCTCATCCTCATCCTCATCCTCATCCTCATCCTCATCCTCATCCTCATCCTCATCCTCATCCTCATCCTCATCCTCATCCTCATCCTCATCCTCATCCTCATCCTCATCCTCATCCTCATCCTCATCCTCATCCTCATCCTCATCCTCATCCTCATCCTCATCCTCATCCTCATCCTCATCCTCATCCTCATCCTCATCCTCATCCTCATCCTCATCCTCATCCTCATCCTCATCCTCATCCTCATCCTCATCCTCATCCTCATCCTCATCCTCATCCTCATCCTCATCCTCATCCTCATCCTCATCCTCATCCTCATCCTCATCCTCATCCTCATCCTCATCCTCATCCTCATCCTCATCCTCATCCTCATCCTCATCCTCATCCTCATCCTCATCCTCATCCTCATCCTCATCCTCATCCTCATCCTCATCCTCATCCTCATCCTCATCCTCATCCTCATCCTCATCCTCATCCTCATCCTCATCCTCATCCTCATCCTCATCCTCATCCTCATCCTCATCCTCATCCTCATCCTCATCCTCATCCTCATCCTCATCCTCATCCTCATCCTCATCCTCATCCTCATCCTCATCCTCATCCTCATCCTCATCCTCATCCTCATCCTCATCCTCATCCTCATCCTCATCCTCATCCTCATCCTCATCCTCATCCTCATCCTCATCCTCATCCTCATCCTCATCCTCATCCTCATCCTCATCCTCATCCTCATCCTCATCCTCATCCTCATCCTCATCCTCATCCTCATCCTCATCCTCATCCTCATCCTCATCCTCATCCTCATCCTCATCCTCATCCTCATCCTCATCCTCATCCTCATCCTCATCCTCATCCTCATCCTCATCCTCATCCTCATCCTCATCCTCATCCTCATCCTCATCCTCATCCTCATCCTCATCCTCATCCTCATCCTCATCCTCATCCTCATCCTCATCCTCATCCTCATCCTCATCCTCATCCTCATCCTCATCCTCATCCTCATCCTCATCCTCATCCTCATCCTCATCCTCATCCTCATCCTCATCCTCATCCTCATCCTCATCCTCATCCTCATCCTCATCCTCATCCTCATCCTCATCCTCATCCTCATCCTCATCCTCATCCTCATCCTCATCCTCATCCTCATCCTCATCCTCATCCTCATCCTCATCCTCATCCTCATCCTCATCCTCATCCTCATCCTCATCCTCATCCTCATCCTCATCCTCATCCTCATCCTCATCCTCATCCTCATCCTCATCCTCATCCTCATCCTCATCCTCATCCTCATCCTCATCCTCATCCTCATCCTCATCCTCATCCTCATCCTCATCCTCATCCTCATCCTCATCCTCATCCTCATCCTCATCCTCATCCTCATCCTCATCCTCATCCTCATCCTCATCCTCATCCTCATCCTCATCCTCATCCTCCTCCTCCTTCAGTTTGATGACACTAACCAACCGTCCCACAGATAAATAATTCCAGAAACACGAAATCCATGTCCTTATGGCGGAGTGTCGTCCACCTATGAATGGAAATTTGCATAAATTTGGTTCACCACCTAACATCATTGAGTTATACTGTTCCTAATAACAAGCCAGCTCATAATGGGATCACTATGTATGCCCAAAACCACTTTGTATCCTTATCCATCTACTCGTTCATACATACGTATGTACATACATATGTATGTATGCATATACAGCATGTTGGTTCAACATGAAAAGTTTACATTTTCAATTTCGGTCAACAAACCACACAAACTGCCGCAGGTCGAACATGTTTGCGATCAAAATTATTGGACAACAGAAAAGGATAACCGCACCCTTGCTGCTAAACGATAAACAAATCCTTAAATACCAGTTTATCCTTTGAAGTGGTCCTCAGTCTGTCGGTCCAATTCCGGATCGACATTCGATCAACACAGTTAGTACGATTCGTACCTACATGCGGTCATTGCTTGTAAAGCAATGCGGTTCGGTCGACATGAAAAGATGGATTTTCGTTTAAAGGATTAAATGAAAATTTCCACCTTAACCCAGGGTTTATCTACTTGAGTAGATAAAGTTGTCATATAGAGTTCATTCGTAGTAGTTGTTGTTTGTTATCGGGAGTATGAATGTCAAGAACCTTGTCGTCACCACACCTTCGACCTAGAAGTTTGGAACGGAAATAACTTTTGGGTGCTATATGTGGAAAGTATAGTAGGTACAACTCGACACAACCTATACCTACTACATGGGCTTGCAACTCTAGCTTGAGTTTTAGTTAAAACTAAAAAAAATGCAGAAAATACTGAAAAGTGATGGAAAACCGGTGAAAGTCTATGAAGAAGAAAATCTTGCATAAATCTCCCTCCCTTTGAAGACGAAAATGAAGGCTATCCAGCCAGAGTGGAGACAGGTCTCAGTTAGGAAAAGGGAAGGGGAGTCGGAAAGACATTTTATCAAATGTATAAGAAAATTACCAAAATTCTAGAATGTGGATTGAAAAGTTTTGATTTGGTGTGAAAATACTGCCAGAATTGACTGCAGTGTGACGGTACTGATAGTTAGGGCCGAGGGAAATTTCTGTTGATGTTTCGTTGCATGAAACCCCGCAATTCGGGGTGAACATGGGCCTAGTCTTTAGCTAACTGCCTTCAGATTAGCACTCTAAATTGGTTTTAGTTTATTGAAACTCATAGCAAGCCTAGGGTGCACAAAGTTTCCGTTCCTACCTTAAAACTTATAGCTGTGCTGTTCTGTCCAATTCGTGGGTATTGTCCATTCTACTGGGCAGCTTACATGAATTTTCAGGTGTACACATAAATTCACCTTATCCTAAACTGTCTATTGCCATTCCAATTGGTGCAGTTGAAGAAGCGCACTTTTTCTCTAGCCGATTTGAGTAGCTCGTCCGGAACTGTCTCAGCTTGGATATTGTTTTTCATTTACCTTTTCTTCCATTTTGATTTGATAGATGGATGGTATGGTGTATGCTATTTGACAATGCGATGTTACTCTTCGTTGACATATGTCAAAATTTTGTAGTGGCTTCAAGATCTTTCATTTCAATATATAGTAAATGAACAAGATAACAAGGAAGTGACATTAAGAGTTCAAAGACCTTGGTAAATACGTTGATTTCTTTGTCTGACAGCTCTAGTCTACCATTGGAATACCATTTCAAAAAATACTCTTACTTAAGTACATCTCTTTTATCTGATATTTTAACAATAACAAAAAGTACTTATTCAAATAGTAAATCATTGTATCTAAACGAAACCACGTATGTCAGATAAATTAATAAAATAATCACACTCTTACCCCGCATCCACGTTTACATCAGATCACCATAAAATTGAAGTGAAAATTAAAGGTTCGAATTAAAGCCTGAGAACCGACATAGATACACGATATGAATATTTGGATTAACTCTCTTTCAATCCAACACTACTCCATTGGAAGCTGTTAACTTAATGGCAAGTCTGCTCGTCAAAACTTCATTATATCGTTAACACCCGAATGCGTACGTGCGATGTTTCAGAAATGATTTTGTAAAAAGCCTTTTTCGAATGCTTCCGGAAATTGGAACCAAAGAATTCGTTCTCAGATGATTTCAATAGCTAAAGCTTTAGGTCCACTATGACAAAATTAAAAAAAAAAATTCAAATTCCTCTTAAAGTTTATTATTTTGTTCACGAAAAGTTGGATAACGATTTTCAGTCGATAATACCTGGTCATATATATGTATGTATGTCCTTGAAACACTGTATGCATCTAAACAAAACAAAAAAAAAATTAAATTGGCTTAGAAGATACAAATTGATTTTAAAGTGACATCGGATGGAGACAAGACACCCTTTTAGATTAAACCACTGACCAACCTCACTGTGATGTGATATACATGCATATGTACATATGTATGTACTTTCGAGATTCACTTTCCTCGTGGCGAATCAATTAAATTCGTACATATACACATACTACGTGCAACACCCATGTGTCCTGGAGAGGCTCACCTATAGTCGGCACACAAAGCTAAACTATGTATGTATGTCTGCAGACCAAATGCACGTCCTGTCATTTGGTTGAGACTGGGTGGATGAATAGAGTTAGATTCGCATGTAGAGCGAAGCAGATTCTTTGGGAAAGAATTATAATAATATTCTAAGCACGTACGCACACGAAGTACTACGCACTATGTATCTACGAATAAACCATTTCAGAGAATTTACTATTTTTTTTTCTTTTTCTATACCTTACCGTACACAGCTGCAGGCGACCGACTTTAAATGTGTTTCAGAGTGTGTGTGTTTAGTGTATACACATGTGGAACGTGATTTGGGTCTTTTTTTTGGTAAAATTTTGTTTGCAAAAATTTAGTATCGATTTGGAAAATTTCCAGGCACGAAAAATGTTGGTCAACCAGAGCGGCAGTACATAAAGCAGATGACTACATCGACTGAGCTTACCATATTTTCTATGGTCAATGGCTAGGATAAGCTTTGTAGATGTGGCAATCTTTGATAGATGTTATGGTCTTTCTTATAGTTAGATATTGCGTACAGATTTGCTTTGCTTTAGGAAATCTATACAACATCTTACATTTGCAGACGATATTAACATAATCAAAAGGATGCTTCAGGATGTCAGTAGTGCTTTGTGAATATTGATGCGAAAACGGTTAAGTTAGTTTCGAAGATAGACAAGTATGTGCTGTTACGAACGCGGGCACTCAATACCGAAGTCATAAACAGAGATAAGTTGCTACGAACGTATGTAGTCGAGTGTAGTACTGAGATCAAAGAAGCTCTATTGACTGTTGAAGCTAGAGCAAATCATCATCGCATTCCTGTTCTGTGGTATATAGTAAGATTTTAGTCAGAAGAAGTAGAATTTGAACCCACCATAGCTAGTTAATTCGGAGATTCGTTGCCTGTAACATCATGGCGACCAGAGGTCCAACCGAGTTTTTACAAAGACACCACCTCCAACTTTAGATTCCATTTTTAATCCATCCGTCAACCAGACGAGACTTCTTAGGGCCATTACCTGAACTCCGTTAAATCAGTTTTCACAGTTCAATACTTCTACTTCAAACAAGTTCCTAAAACAATATTCCCTGAAGATAATATCGAAGATATGTCCCTTCTCGGAACTGAATTAAAAACTTGTAGTAAAGCTCTCTGCGTGACGCTGGAATTGATCATGCTATGTTTACTCTGTGTAGATTGACTGAAAGATTTTTCATGTCTAGCGACTACAAAATAGGAGACAAGACTCCATTAAAGGAAGCTCTTCACTATAGATACTGAAACTTGTAATAATGCGACTTTTCACATTGGCTCTAATCCATCGATTGGTCGAATCTTCGGTCCTTCTGCTACTGATAGCACTTGCCATCTAGTCATAACCGATATTGATTTGGCTTAAGGCAGATCAAAAACTAGTGCCGGGTTGGTTATGCTAAAGTGATCACAGATAACCGATGTCCTCACTGGACACTGGCTGATAGGCCGGCATGCTGAAATGTTAGTTCTCTTTTTAAATGAGTTCTACAGAAATCATAGGGACGAAAAGGAAGATGAAACCATCCTTCACCTCCTATATGTATATCTGTTTGGCTCTGTCCCAAAGAAGATTGAATTTGTTGAAGATTACCTTTTTTTTTCCTTAATTTGTTTATTGAAACCTGTGGTTGCTTAAAATAATCCCTGTCTAACCTGAATGGAAAGATGCATGCTATCACAAAGGACTTCTTTTGGTCTAAGTGTGTCTATATTCTGCTACAGATAGCCACCCTTACCCTTTGTTAGACCGGGAGGTTTAGCTCCATATGCGCTGCAGCAATGGTAGCAGCAACAGGGTTGTGTTGGGGCAACCAGTCTAAGGTAATACCAGGAGTTAAATGTGCTTGAAATTTTTATTATTGGTAAATTAAATTTTCAGATTCAGCAATACGAGTTTGGAGCACGAAATACCTCTACTCGTTGTATTCCGTACCTTGAATGGAAACATGGTAGTCATTCGACCTGATGTTGGCTAATCAGAAGATGCGGACATCCGGTATAATACATGTGTACCTTATGACGATTTTCGCTTTCAGATGTATTTCATTGACTGTTCCATAGTCAGGATCAGCTTCGGCCTTTACTAAATCTATTTGAACAACATTATGGCTCTTTTGGGCAGTCCACTACTACCCCACAGATAAATCCACATATGCGTATACCAGAACTCCATCTAACATCGTGGTGTTTTAATTGACATTATTCATTACCCTGTAGTTCAAAGAGTGTTGAAGTGCATAGCTAATTTCATATGGACACAATAAAATTTATTCCTGCGTAAGTTCAAGTTCACCATCCTAAATATACATATATTACAAACTTGCTTGCAATACCATCCACCCGCTGCTATGCATCTCAAACATCGTATTGTACTGCAGTTTGCCCTTTCTTTCGCTTTATAACCGCCAATTTCAATGCTCTTGTTAAACGTTTCACACTGGAAAGATGCAAGGACGAAGTCCTTGCCACCAGTGATGAGTGGGCGGAATAATTGCTGTGCAAATGGAGGTCGTTTGTGCGAATAATTGCTATTGTCCTCACCCTATTCAGCGCCATTGTCGAATGGGGGGCATTGTTTTTCTTATTTTTTTTTTATTGTCATTATTTAGAATAACAAAAAAAACAGAAATTGTAATCAATTTAATTTGAATACACGCGAACGTGTCTAAAGCAAATGCGGATGCTACACATGTTTTGGTACTTTTTTTTTGTTTTTGTTTTTAATGGGAACTCGATTGAAGGACACCGAATACCGGGCATGTTCAGCGTGACTAAATTGATTTCATTTAAACATACTTACACGCATATGTATGTAGTTTACTTTTCTTTTTTTTGAGTGGGGCTTCTTTGCACTTTTTATTTCCAATTAGATACTTTTACTTTCTCTTCAAGGTGGAATAACATAGAAGATAAAGAATCACAATTACAGGCATTTAGAGAGAAAATGTATGTATCTCCAGGGATTTTTATTGCAGATAGTGCAATGAGTAAGATTTTTACGATGCTATAAACTTATTTTATAGCTGACGGAAGTGAATTTTACGATTGGGCTCTCAGTTGAAGTAGATTTCTTTTCTTTTTTCTTCTACATTCAACACTTTGACTGACCTTGATTGCAATTTAATTAAACAAAGCATCAATGTAAAAGGAGTCATATCCGACGCAAACCAACGACCTTTACGTAGAAGAATTCCTTTTCACTAAAATGGAGTTAAGGTAAGAGTCTCCCATTTATCGGTGTGTCCTTTTATTCAGGTTTAGAGACGCTGCTGGTTTGAATTAGGCGGTTGCTCAGGCAACACGGGTCGAGAGTCTGTGAAATACTTGAATTGTATGAGAGAAAGAGGTTAATAGAGCGGTATGCAAGCAATTGACTGAAATTTAGAGTGCACTAACCCTGTGTGATTCGCAAGAACAGCCTACATAATTGGTTGCCTTGGTTTGATTATACCCAAGAGAAGAAAAGCTACACAGGGTCAAGGATAAATGGTATGCATGCCGGAGAATGTCCTGACTCGTAAGTGCTATTTAAAAAATTCAATGCGTAAACATATAATCCAGATGTATCTTTCTAGTGTTCTACTGACTTCTTATTTACCAAGTATACTAATTGAGGAGTGAATGCACGTTTTTAGGACTTTTAACACCCCATTGGGTTAATAGCAGAAATCACTTACGTAATTTAGTTTACTAGATAGTCCACCCAAAAACGGGCGTTTTTGTTTACGTTTTTTGTTTTCTTATTGGTACTCCAACTGGCTATTTCACTGGAGCACTATATGTGATTGTGGAATGTTTGAACCCTTAACAGGCCACACGCAACCGAACGACTAGTAGAATTCCTAGACTGCTATAATGCAGATACCACCACCATTCAGGTAATGCGAAGGGATGGGCCGGCGAAGGATGAAAAACTGTGACCCAAACTATGATAATTGCTATAGAGAACAGAAACAGCCCTTATTTGGTTGTTGAATCGTCATACGAGGCAGATTTAAATAGGAAGTTTTGAAATTCACAGAGGACAAAGACGTTCTTGGCGATTTTAACGCCAAGATAGGAAAGGAGGACATCTTTGGTTAGACAGAAACTAAGCACAGCCTTCACGACACCACGTCCGGAAACGGAGTTAAGCTTATTGACTTTACGGCGGGGCGAAATGTCACTATAGCTCAATATCCACAAGAAGACATGGCGGTCTCCTGATCATCAAACGCTCAATCAAATCCAGTGTTCTTGATGTCCGAACCATCCGAGCAGCCAACATCAACTCGAATCATTACCTTTTTGCAGCTACGGCACGAACGCGGATATCCCAAACGTTACAACTAAGAAGAACTGTTGTGAGGAGATCTGACGTCGAAAAGCTGCAAACGCAATAGATCGCCAGAATCTACACCGAACGTGTATCCGAAAATATCTCAACGACTCCTTTACCACCAGCATCAAATGCCGAGGACCAGTAACAACGCTGCCAACATGCCATCAGAAAAAGAAGTAAGAAACTTCCAGTTTGTAGATGAGTGCCGGCAAGTAAATGCAGCTAACCATGTGTCACTCCAAGCGGCACTGCAAAGAAGGACGAGTGCTTCTCCTGATCTCTATGAGCAGAATATCGGCTTCTCCAAAAAAAAGAATAAGGAGATGCATCTAGAGATGTAACGGATAGTGATTTGACAAAATACCGGATTTTCGGTATATTCTTTGGCCGGATATCAGGAGACCCAATATACTTTCGAGAAAAAAGCCTTCACGTTAGGGTTGCCAACCGTCCTCCTTTTTGGAGTTTAGTTTTCCTTTGACTGACGGACTGGATTTTTTTGACGTCTCCGTGTTCAGAACTATCTGTCTGAACACTTCCTTTCTGACTTTATTTCGAAAGTATACCACTGGATCTTTTCGGTATTTAGCTTTTGGGACACTGCCCGCTAGTCGTCGTTAATTTTTTACGCATGAGGAATACCCCAAAGATGTAACTTTAAATTTCGATGTTATCGTTGCTTTAAGGAGGCTATGCATCTTATTATATTCCGTCATCCCGACGACGTTTATTGGTTGCGGTAGACGAAATTGCACTCGAAGTTTTTTTGCTTTCGGTTTTTTTGGCTTTTCTTCTTTCAGAGGCTCGACTTCCGGCAAAGAACAGGCTCATCGTTTCTTACTAGGTGTTTTCTTAGGGACCCGATTCGTTTCACGTACTAGCTCTTCTTCGTCGATGTGGTATTCCTGCCTAGGTACTGCGTTTTTTCTGCAAATGTGTATCCCTTAGAACCTCATTTTCTTCTTTTAATAAATCTATCTCTTTCTTAAGATCTTGATAGAGTAGATCCATTTCATTAAGCTTGATTCGGAGTACTTTATTTTCTTCCTCAAAGATTTTAAATTTCGCTGAGTCCCGATTTGTCCGCTCTGGCACTTCCGGTGAACTTCTTTTCCCAGGGTTATTCGAGTTTGGTGGAGGAGATCGAAATACCCTTTAACTTTTTGTAATAGCGTCATTGGATTGCAATAAGTGGCTCTCCCCAGAATTCGTAGAGCCGACCTCCGAAGAGCGTGGATTTTTCACTAAAACTAGACTGCCACCTGGGATACTAAGTCTTCTCGTTTTATTTTGTTCATACACTCGGTATACAGAAGTTGTATTTCAGTCGCCTCTTACTATCCCCGAGGTAGACCTCGGGTATATTCTAACCCCTACCCGAAGTTTTGTTGGTTTGCTTTCGTTTTTCTTTTGTTTGCTCCGCAAATTCTCATTTTTTTTAAATTTTTTCACCCTTACGTCGATAGACACCGATTGACATTTTGAAACGTCAAATAATAAAATCGAAAAAATTTCAAAAAATCTGAACATCCATATTGCCGTAACATGTCACGTCTCCGCTTCCTCAATTGCCTATTAACGTCAAAAACCAATTAAACCGTCAGTCCTGTGTGAACATGGTCAATAATTCATCTGTCATTTCCATATTTCCAGCTAGTGTCACTTTTAAATCAAACAAAAGTTGCAACAAGCTTCTGTTTTCTAGTCCCACGGTTTCTGATTTTTGCCATTTATTCATTTATGTGTTCCACTGATTTATTTCATTTTCGTTTTTGTTTTATGTAAATAATGCCCAGAGTATGTATAGAAATATATCTACATTGTTATTTAAAACAATAAATGCAAAGAACTGAACTAATTCTAATACATTCGGTGTCCTCCTTTTGTTTCAATCAAAGTTGGATACAAGTTGCGAAGATCTATCTTTCATCACCAAGTAACAGCGTATACAGCGAAAGGATGTCTTGCGAAAAATAAATAAAAGCAAACATCTTTTAGCGGTTATTTCATGAAGTGAAATAAATTCAATCTGTTGAAAATATTACCATTCTTACCATGAACCCAACCCACCACTCTCATACTTGTAAAATGGCAGCACTGATCGCTTTATGCTCTCGCGAAAGCTCCGTTTATCAACATTTCAATGGAATAAAAGCTTATTAGCCTCATCGAAACCAGTGCAGAATTCGATCATAGTTGAGTTGAAGCGTTCTGCTACTTTGGCTGTTTCCAGCTAGAATCGTTTTTATCTTTTCTGACTCACTATCGTTGAGAATGTACAAACTCGCATTCTAAAAAAAGAATTCATTACTCGAGTATTATTTGCATTTGTATAACATTTCTGATCAATATCGTGTGCATCATTTTACTTATTAATTTGGTAGGTGTTTACAAATTAAATGTGGGGTTGGAATGGGAATCATAAAATACATATGTATGTAACAATTGTGCTTCTGCGAAATTTCGAGAGAATTTCAACAAAAAGAGAATGCGTGCATATGGATGTACGTTCTCTTCAAACGGAACGTTTTGGAAACAAAAACAATATGTGAATCTTACCACATACGTATCAGTATCAGTATGTGTCTGTGGATTAGTATGTGGTTAAAACATGCATTATCGTTATGTCTTGTATTGATCACACAACTGTGCTTTAACGATTTTTTATAATAAGAAACAGTGGGAATTCCCTGAAACCATTATTTCTGATATTTTTTGAACGAATGGTCAGTATTTTTCTAATGTTTTCCATTAAGTGGTGAATAAAATAATGGACAACATACAGAAAGTACTCGCACTTACTTGTGCACAAATTAGCACGAACCATCATCATCTAATTTTCGATCGGTTTTTATGATAAGCTACTTACATACAGTGTTAGTCAAAGGAAGTGCAACTATCTTCAAGATAGCATAACTTCGATGTGATGACGGTTTGAATCGCCTCAACTTTTAACAATTTTCATTTTTGACGTTTAATATTTTGGTCAAAAGACGTGCAACTATTTACATAATTATAAAAGTCGGTGGACGATGTGGACTTACGTACCATGCACTATAAAGTGAAGTGATCGCCTCTTTATTTTTTTTTTTTTATTAAGTGTTGTGTAAAACCCCATTTATGATTTGGGATGACATGACACATAACACCGAGTCTCCATCGCCATCGTTATTGATTTAATCCATTTCTAGAAAAGAAGACATTTGCATTATCTAGAAACTTATGTTTTCGCGAAATTCGTCAGTTAGCCTTGTTTGCTTGTTTGGTTGAAACCGGTCCTTGATGAGGATGCATTTGGACCAGAAAAAGCTCCATTTTGCTGCCGATGTGTAACTGTGTAAGGTGGGTGGATCACCATCTTACTCTGGGAACTATTTCGTTCTTTGTATGTAAGAGCTAATCTTAGCCGTGGAGGCGTTGCTGAGATCGTTTAGTTTAGATCAGAAGAGGTATTCACCTAAGGCTTTCTGATGTTGGCGAGTGCAGGACATGTACATAACAGGTGACTAAAGGTTTTCTCTTCCTCTTCGTCCCTACAGCTTCTACAGAAGTTGTTGTAGGGAATGTCCAATGTTTTCCTTCAACACAGTGTCCTCACCGGACACCGGTATTAACTATCTTGAAAAGGGTTCCTCTCTTATGTTTTAGGAGTCCGATGGACTTGGTCTCATTAAGAGTTCGCCAAAGCAGCCTAGAGGTGTTGCATTGATCGAGTTGATGCCATCGACGATTGGCCCCACTCACCACGTCGGCATTGAAAATGTACTTAGCGTAAAACGTTGGCGTTTACTATGGTTAACTATGTAAACCAGATGTGCCTCATTTAGCCAGTTCATCAGCTTCACAATTCCCTGGTATGGTACAGTGACCTGGTACCCAGCAAAAGGTGAGATTGCACTGGCGTAAGTATCTCGTTTAGAGATAAGCGGCAGTCTTTCACTGCCTTGGATCGCGTTGTGCTGTGTGCCCGATGCATATGACACTATACGACACTGATACTGCTTAACCGCCAACCAATGAATGACAGTGACTTCGGCTTGAAAAACACTGCAATGGTTTGGAAGGTTAAAGAAGAGGTAGATATCCAGGTCCTCTGAGAAGACTCCACCACCGACTACATCCTCGGTTTTTTTTTTTTTTTTTGGCGCATCCGTAAAAATTGACAGAATATCCCGGAGTGCCCATTCAATTCTGTTTGGTATTGAGAATTTGTAACCCGTAAATCCTTCCTTTATTTGGAGGTTTTTAGTCTTATTGCTGAGCAGGCAGTTTTGGATTAGTTTTTGCTGACGATGTCAATTGGAAGTGCGAGAGGTTCACTGTGCATCAGTAATACTTAGACAACCAACTCGTTGAGTTTTTTCCGTTTTAGTTCGGTTGGAACTCTTTTCCAGTGCGGGCCACCAAACTAGTGGTCCATTCATGAGGATCGTTTTTATTACCGAGGTGTATAACCAGTGCATAATGTTTGGTTATAGACCCCAAGTGGAACCTACTGCCTTTTTGCATATGTATACAGCAGCCAGGGATATCCTGGCACGTTCCATATTATCTTTTCTCTCCAAAGAAGCTTGCAGTCAATCTTCGGGTAAGGGGGGTACCTCTTAGCTTTGGGAAATTAAAGTCAGGTAGTTTGTGTTTTCTTGTGAACAGGGCCAGCTCAATCTTCATCAGAATAACGGAGAAGTCACAGCTTTCAGTCCAGCTTGTTAGTTTATTGAGATTTGAATGATAGAGTGAAAGATCGTTTCAACAGACTTACCTTTCTAAGAATCTAAAGATGAGAGCTGGATCTAGTGACGGTATTTCTTCATCTGGTATTAGTACTTGCCCAAGTATTTTAGTCTTTGGTAGGTCGGTGCCCCACAAGAGCCCAGCACATGTTCTGGGATTTCACTGGACTCATTGCAGAATCTGTAGAGACCTTCTTCAGATATACCTAGTTTCCTTAGGTGCTCCTTGAGTTTACAATGCCCCATTAGGAAGCCCGTTAGGATACGAAGGTTATGCTTGCTCATGCTGATACATGCGTCGAATCTTTTTCGGTTGTATTGCCCTAGAAGTTTCTTGGCTTGCCTCATTCCATGAGCGTTCCTAGCTCCAGTCAACCTTTCTAGATACAGGAAAGGTTATGCATTAATATGCTAAAGGCCGCCTGCATTTGTGCTGGAAAAATACCGTCCGGCCACGGGGACTTAAAGGGATCGAAACTGGTCACCGACCATTTCAGTATATCATCGCTGATAAATTCAAGAGGTAGATGTAATATTTACCAGAGCAGGGTCGTCACTAGGAATAGGTGTACAGCCGGGTAAGTGAGTGTCCATAAGCAGATTATGTGATAATTCATTGGATTCTGCCCATAATCCATTGGGATTCATGAATACACTCGTCACGGTTGGTACTTTAGTAAGGATTTTGCGTAGTTTAAAGACGTATTGTCAATACTCCGACAAAAACTGCGCCAGGATAACCGATTGGCTTTCCGAACTTCTGATTTGAAATTTTTCAGGCTTTCTTTGTAGATTTTCCTTCCTGCTTACGCAGCG
This sequence comes from Xylota sylvarum, assembly GCA_905220385.1. Classification (NCBI taxonomy): domain Eukaryota; kingdom Metazoa; phylum Arthropoda; class Insecta; order Diptera; family Syrphidae; genus Xylota; species Xylota sylvarum. The sequence continues at coordinate 128,394,921 of LR999957.1, forward strand.
TAGGTCGCTGAGTTCTGCTGAAGGCGAACGTTTGTCTACATACAGAGGTTAGAATAGTGTTCAGCTTATCTAGTTCCAATTGTGTGGTTGGTAGATATCATGTGCACACTATTTGATAGTTTAGCGAAAAATTGATTGTGCAGTATTGCAGCTTGTCCTTATTTCATATTCCATATAGCGGTTATCAGAAAATGAGTAACAGCCAGATACAGTCCACTTAGAAATCGCATAGTATATGTTTTGAGAAGCAATGGTAACATCTACTACCTCTTGCCGGATTTTTGTTATAGAGGTGGGACCATTCGTGCACTACTAGATCGGTTCCTAATAAGTACTTAAAAATGGACTCACCTCGGGTGTTAGTGTCGGGCCTTCCCCATAGCACATGGTGCGCATTAGTGTCGTACCCTAGCACAATTCCTTCTCCTTTTCTCCTTGCTTCTTCTACCACTGCTTTGACCTCCTTTAATGGGGCGGATTCGGGGTCTTCGAGGGATAGGTTGCCTGAAGCCACCCAGATGGTGTTGTATGCAGATTTTATCAGAGTTATTGTCAGGCCATTCGTGCCGCAATGGGGAAGAATTTCCCTTTGGAAATCGGAGCACAGGACATTATCTACCTATTTTACAATTCGCATGCGCGACTGATTTAGTGCTGATTTTGACTTCATATTTTTTTTTCATTTGTATTTTTTGATGTCGCATCCTTAAGGTATATTAAGCTAAACGAATTTATTTAAACCTGTCTGTGAGTACATGGCCACTTCTAAATCAAAGTAACATACGTATGTAACTGTAGACTGATATTCAAAAGCTTATTAAAATTAAAAACTTTAACCTTTTTTCCTTTTTTTTTTACGTTTCAGCCGACATATGTACATAACACAGTAAACCATGTTTGCTACCCGAACTAATATAGTTAAACAGAAAATCCAGCTAGTACGCCTTTTTTCGGATTCAGCAAATAATGAGATATTAAATTCTCTAGACGAGTCCTTACATCAAGACTTTTCAAAAGTTTACGATTTTCTTATAAAGGATATTTCCAGCTTCGCAAGAGCAATTATCGAGGGTATGATAGAATACAATCTGATTGACTATGAGTTCTTAAACGAAATTTTTTTATTCGATCACGAGCTGTACACACAGATTTTTCTTGACGCTCCCGATAAATTTAACAAAGATTATAAATGGATTGAAGATATTGCTTTACGCTTTACGAACATCCACCAAACTGTTCTGGCTTTCCAATGGGCCTACAAGCCGATCGATGATGGAGTAAGAAGCACCAACCTACATTACGAATTGCAAGATAAACTGGTAAAAATCCATTCATCGAAATCATATACCTCACTTCATGATAAACTAAAGCAAAAGGTATCGTGGATGTTGGACAACTTACCTGCCCACATCGATTGCCTTCGTTCAAGTCCTAGCGTAGTAATATCAAATTCAGGCAACGGATTATACTTGACCTCGAAAAGACTACCTAAAGGACGAGGCAATGCTTTGGCTTTTGATTCAAGAGGTGTAGTTTTGAAACTGCATTATCAAGCTGCTGGAACTGAAAGTTATTATAAACTTCAAGCTAACGATGACTTCTTGATGTGTAAGACGCCACCAAATTCAACAGATTGGCATGCCATTTTTGGCCGAACGGATGATATAGCGAAGTGGACAATAAATTTATGTGACCCAGAAAATCCAAGCAAGGGTTACTTAATAAAAGCTACAAACCATAATGCATATCTACGCAGTAACCCAGTTGAAAATTTTGAACCTTATGTTTTGTTAAAACAAAATATCGATGAAGATGAGTATATTTATTTTACATGGAAGATCCAATTATGCACGGGAAACTAAGGGAATCCAGTAGACGCTCAATATAGTGAAATAAAATAAAATACGAATGATGTATTCCATTTCCATGTATTAATAAAAAAAAAATCATCAAACTTGTGTTCAAATAGTTAGTCATTTTCGTTTGGTTTTTCTTTGAATTGTTGTCAATTTTCTTGTAACCTTAGACTAAAACATATGTAGTCGTACATACGTCTAATAAGTAGAACAATCAGAAAATTTGACAGCGTGTCACCTTGTCTAAATCCTTTTTTGACATAAAAGGTTTCGGTGAGATCATTACCGACCTTGATGGAGCGTGCATCGTCATTCTGCACAATCTGACGAGTTTGGCAGGGATACCAAAACTAGACATGGCTCTGTATAGCCCGTGTCTATAGATGCTGTCAGAGGCGGCCTTAAAATCAATGAAAAGATGGTGGGTATCGATTTGGACGTCTTGAGTTTTTTTTTTTTCAAGATCTGCCGAAGTGTGAGAAATTGATCGGTTGTGAACTTTCCTAGTCTGAAACCACACTGATAGGGGCCAATCAGGTTATTGACGAAGGGTTTTAGATGTTCACACAATATGGCAGATAGGATCTTATACGCGATGTTGAGGAGACTGATACCTCTGTAATTGGCGCAAGTAAGGGTATCTCCTTTCTTGTCTCCTTTTTTTCGGGCAAACGATGCATACTCTCATCTGACCAAATTTTAGAGATGAGTTGGGGTATGCCCTCTACCGGTTCACCTCCATTTCCTTTCAACAACTGGAGATAACCTGTAGGCCATATTGTCTAGTAGCCTAGTTGAATTTAAGCTTAGATATTACTATCCGAACTTCGTTTTGATCAGGAAGACGGAAATTTTGGCTATCATCATCTCGATTAAATGGTTCATTCTACCTGACAGAGTGATGATGATTTTCGTCGTCGTTTTAAAGTCTACAAAAGTTGGTTTTCCATATTTTCAGCACCGAATGTGACTCTACCACGAGGTTTCTGTACGGGTCTTGTTGGTTCTTTTACATATGGTAGACCTTCCGTACATTATTCCTGGAGTATAGTCTCTCAATATATTCGATCGCGCACTTCTCACACTAGTTTTTCTTCTTTCGGAGAAGCCAGTGTTCTTCTTCGTCTCTTCTACTCGTAGCCCAATCATTTAACCCTCGAAACCTATAAAGTCCACTATTGGAACCACCCAGATAATGATATGAATCTCAGGAGGTCCGTAAGCTCTACGTTACCCAAGTCCTCCAAATCATTCTTCTGACGGATAGGGCAGGACAGTCGCACAGGTACTGTGTACAGTGCGTGCTTTCGTTCGATGCATCAAATGAAATACATCGATACATCGTTACACATCGAAAGTATCCGATGCATCGGATTGATTCGATACATCGAATAGTAAACATCGATGTTTTCGATATATCGATGTATAATGAGCAACCCTACTTTATCCTCTATTTTCTTTCGTAAGGAGCTGATTGGGGTTACTACAAAAGGGAGGGCCCGCGATAAGTGCAGTGCCGACCCTTTCCTAGTAAATTCGTCAGATGGTCACTCTATTATTAGCTTTAGCCCTACATATCACATTGAAGAGCGATTTGCAGATCTTCACAAGCCTTGATCTGATAATAGCGGAGTCCAGAGCCTTAATGGTTGCCTGGTTGTCTATATACACAGTAATCGTTCTGCCAACGACATTGCTCTTACTTATAATCTTCGCAGCCTGTATGATGGTTGCGACTTTGGCCTGAAAGACGCTGCAATCATCGTTTATTCTACAGGCTGCCGTGTCAACGTCCATCTTAGAACCGTCGGTATAGAACGCCACCTCCTTCTTCTTCGTGGTTCTTCGGCACTTCCAGTACATTCTGTCAGGAATTCTTATAGCGAATGCTAGCGTGGGGGTCATGTGATTAGTTTCTGACAAACAGCTGGTAGTTCCCCATCGGCCGTACAGGCTCGATGACCACATTCGGCCTTCCCTCAATCTTACAGCGGTTTTAGCCGCCAGACTGCCACAGTATATATCAAGTGGAATGAAACTAAGCATGGTTTCACGGATGCACGCTGCCCTCTGAATTTTGGTGAGGTTAGAAAGCTGGTATTGCTTCTTCAGTACCATTTAACATACCAGTGAACCATATGTACTCGTAGAGCTTGCATACAGCCCTCGTCCTTCTATGCAGCGCCGCTTTGCTTGACTCTTGTTTAGCTGCATATGCTTGCCGGCATTCTTCGTCAAACCAAGGGTTTCTTGGTGGTGGCCCAGGTTCACCCCGGACTGTAGCGCCACCTAAGTAAGTACATAAGTAGTAAACCACATTAGTAATTGAGTTCTTCTATCAAACGTTTTGAAATTTTATTGGAAACCCGAAATATGAAAAAGAAAAATTGCACAAGTTTAATTCGCTTTTAAAAACAAAAAACAAATAAACCATGATAATTAGTCAGTTTGCTAGTTGAAAGTTCCATTTAAAATAACGATAGTCGTTGATGTTTTGTGTAAGGACTATGTCTGAGGCAGAGTTACTGCCCAGATAGTAATCATAAACGCCGGCTTTTATTAAGAAATCTTTGCTGGGATTTTTCGGATTATATAAACTTATTCTCCACTTTGCAGCTTGAAGGTCGTCTTGAAATCCACAAAATGTGGGAACCCATTGATCCCGACTATCTGGTGGTATCCTACATAACACCTTCTGCGCGCTATTAAATATTTGATACCTAGTTTCGTCTACAGCGTATATCTCGAAGGTTTTTGGTCTTGAATCCATAGTTAAAGGATATGGTGATTTAAAGTTTCCGCTTCTATCGTGCCAACTTAAGTATAATCCGTTACCTGCATTTGATATTATTACCTTAAGACCTCTACATTGATAAAGGTAATCAATGGAAATGGGTTTCACGCCACTCGATTCACTTTTCTTAAGTCCATCATTATGTAAGGGTACCAAACTATACGATGTTCTTGCCTCTGGTTCATTAACAAGTTCAGTTTTCGAACTGTATGCCTTTTCCTCTTGTTTATTTTCAGGCAAGGGTTGCGAACTTTCCGATACCCTTTCAGTTAGTTTATCACTAGGTAAGAGTGTCATCAACCTCTTTACCCTTAACTTTAGTTCATCACTAAACGTGAGAAAAGATTCCGACGAACAAATTTGTTCCAAAATTTTACGCAATATATGTTGCTTCTCGCCATCATTTACATATAGTAAGGCCCGTTCAAGACACACAATAGATGGCGGGATGAAATTAAAGCAAAGAGCGGTATCTATTATCTTTTTAAAATCAAAATTTGCTGCCGTCTTTTGGAGAGCTTCTAAAAAAATTTGTTCGTATTTCTCGTGATCAAATTCATATAAAACTTTGCAGAATTCACAATCGATTAGATTGTAATTGAGCATACCCGTTATAAGTGCGGTTGAGAAGTCTGAGATTTCCCCTTGAAGAAATTCTCTAACTGTGTAAATTTCAATATTGAGTGGCTGGTCTAGCGAATTTAATAACGTATTCGTTGGCGCATTAACAAATTGTTTATAGAGCAGAATTTTTTGTTGGAGTAGATCAATTCGGTTAAGAAACATAATTCAGTCTGAAGATGTATAAGTACTCTGAAAGACACAAGGAAAGAAATTAAATTTTAGTTAAGGTATTTATTTTTAATACAGTTAATAAATCACTCTCAAATTAATTGGCTATTTGAATTTAAATTCACTGGGTCGCACGAACTTCTACATTAATGCTACAAAATCATAATCTTATAAGCACTAAAGTATTGTTCTTCTTACATATGGGGGCTAAGAAAGTGGGCGTGGCATTCTGCATTTTTGATGGAATTGATAACATTAAACTGATTCTATCTGGGAGATTTCACAATTTTTTTTTTGTAATAAAGCGCTCAAATTGTTCTACAGACCCCAGAAATGAAGTTTGATATAAATCCATCCAACCGTTTAGGCTGTCGTCGAATACACAGACAGACAGACAGCTGTCATCCAGCTTTTCCGTCATAATAATGTCAAATTTGATTAAAATCTCGAGTTCAAAATTATTCACGAAACCAATACTTTCCCTATAGGTATAGGTGCAAGTAAAAGAGATAGTTTTGAGAATCTGGCCTCACTGCAGTTTGCACAGTACCTACATAACTTCATACAGGTTGACCTGTGTGCAAAAATGTATGTAAAAACTGTAGAATGTGTGTAAGCTTTTGCATTTGAGATGACATTTCTACACAGTATACTTTTGGCAAATCGTCATGTACTTACAGTACAACAAAGCATGCAAATTCCAAATTCCAAAATCGAAACTCCATTGGACAATGTTAATGTTAATGGAATTAAGAAATGACATTGCATTCTCTGGAGCAATGAAACTAGGCGCAATTTCTTCTCCTTAGACTATCCACACAACGTGCACGAATAAATTGGAATACATAGAAAATGTCATGCTTAATTTTGTTAAGAAAAACATTTCACACCGATGTGTGTTGACTGCACATCCGACTAGTTTCGAAACCACCATTCCAAGTCAGACCCCAAATCAAAATGCGAATAACGGATCAATACTTGAAAAACAAAGATCAGTTATGGGAAAGCGTTCAAAAATAGTGATATTCAGAGTTGTAAAGTACTGAAATACATTTGTACTGCAGTACTGTGTAAGTACCCAGTACCATGTACTTGTACTTGTACTTAAAAAAAAGGAGTACAATGTACTTGGTACTTTTAAACCACCAAGTACAAGTACTATTTCAAGTCCTCTCTTCTAAGTACATTTACTGGGTACTGTAATACTGGGCAGTACATTTGCAAGTACTTTTCAAGTTCAAGTTTCCTTGCGTGGTCTATGGTGTGACATGGTAGTACAGCTAACTTAATACCGAGAATCAAAGCATTGTTGTTCTTCTACATACGTACATATGTCGAGACTCGGGATCACCTTTGTAACCGTCCACTGTCATTATCTGCAGCAGCATTCAAGTAAGTGGTAGTCAATTGATCTCCTGATTGGCCTTTTGCATATCTGAACTGAAAATAATAGTTGCCGATGCCAAAAACAAATTTGAAGATTAATGCTTTTTCATAGCACGTTTCACACATAGACCACGTTAGGAATTGTACTTGCAAATGTACTGCCCAGTATTACAGTATCCAGTACATGTACTTAGAAGAGAGTACTTGGAATAGTACTTGTACTTGGTGCCTTTAAAGTACCAAGTACATTGTACTCCTTTTTTTTCAAGTACAAGTACAAGTACAAGGTACTGGGTACTTGACTGGTACTGGTACTTGAAAGTTTACAGGTCTGGTAAGAGACAACTAACAGATCTTCTTAAAAGTGGTGGTTTCAATTAACGCAAATGGAACAGTAACGTAAACAAACTACTCGGCAGGGAAGTTCAATTACTTAGCGTTTTTTGAATTTGATAGGGAAGAACGTGTGAAAATCTCAGGACTTCATTGGCATCCAGCAAAGGATTACTTTTCATTCGAAGTATCACCATACGAAGCAAAAACCTAATGGTCTAAAAGAAATGTTCTATCAGAGACTGCGCGTATATTCGATCCACTAGGATGGTTAGCACCAGTCGTCCTAAGAGCAAAGCTGCTTCTTCAAGACATCTGGATGGAAGAAGACCTAGATTGGGATAACCCACTTCCTGCCCAATTACAGACTAGATGGGAAGACTTTCGAAAGGATCTCAACAGCATACAACAAATTAAAATATATAGATGGACAAAATACACAAACACCGCAACCGTCGTAGAAATGCATGGATTTTGCGATGCACCTGAATGAGCGTACGAGGCTGCTGTGTACATGCGCATAATAGACAAGGAGAACAATTTAACAACCACATTACTTACATCAAAATCCAAGGTCAAACCATAACATAAGAAAGGAGCGTACAAGAATAACCTAACTATACCAAAACTCGAACTATGCGGAGCTGTGCTACTGGCCAACTTGTTATGGAAGGTCTAAAAGGACTTAAACATCGAATCAGTACAGACGTTTGCCTGGTGTGACTCAACAGTAGTGTTAGCTTGGATAAGCACTCAATCAAACAAATGGAAAGCATTTGTAGCGCACAGGGTACATGAAATCCAAAACCTGAACACAGGATATTCATGGAACCACGTAAGATCAGAAGATAATCCGGCAGATCTAGCATCCAGGGGCACCTCCCCAAGTTCCTTAAAGGAACTTTTACTCTGGTGGAAGGGTCCAACCTGGTTAGAATCCCAACAGGCACTTAAGGTCCAAGCAAGTCCGAGGATTGATCTAGGAACAAACCTAGAGCTTAAGATATCGTCCCATCATACCACAAGGGAAGAACCAACGAAACTAGATGACATAACAGTACAATTATCATCACTGACACGCCTAGTTAGAGTTGTAGCGTTCTGTCACTGATTCATCCACAACATCAGAGTAAGCACACGAACCAGAAGGAAACTTAGTACACTCAGCACGGCTGAACTAACCTGCGCTCACAATAATATCATTAAAATGGCACAAGAAGAACTACGTGGAGAATATAACAATCTTAAGCAAAACAAATCACTACCAACTAGCAGTAGCATCGCTAATCTAAATCCATTCATCCAAGAGGGACTACTAAGAGTTGGAGGAAGACTACAAAACACAGCCCTATCAACCATAGCCAAACACCCAGTAATAATTCCACACAAATCCCACTTAGGAAAATTATTCATCGATTGGGCCAACAAGACAACACTACATGGAGGAAATGATCTAACAATGGCATACATCTTAATAAGATATTGGATAGTAAAAGGAAGAGGTGAAGTGAGCAGTGTCATCAAAAGGTGTGTCAAATGCAAGAGATTCAATTCAAAGGAGCATTCCCAACTAATGGCTTATCTACCGTCACCACGAGTCAACATAGCAAGACCATTCACACATACGGGAGTGGATTACGCTGGACCATTTATGATGAAAACAAGTAAAATACGCCCGCCAGGCCAAACTAACTAAGGGATACATAGCTGTGTTTGTGTGCCTTGCAACAAAAGCATTTCATCTAGAAGCAGTAGAACAACAACGACCCAAATGGACACAGCGCACAAAGAATATTACAGAAGGAACTCTGCGGAATGCAACAATATCCTTTCGTTATTATCAGCCCAAGTGTTTAAAATTGAAGAAAGAAATAAAATCATTTATGAAAGAGGGGGAAGAGTCAAAAGGTCACCGTTCGACATCATCGGAAAGCTATCAAATCAATTATTCGGGGTACTAGACCAAGACTATACCCACGAAATTGAAACCCAAATAAACAAGATATGGCAAGATGAAGAATATAGCCGGAGACTGCTAAGAAACCAAACATCTATTGTAGAAACAACACTCAATATAATGAAGGCAAATTGACAGCAAACGATAAATCAATTTAACCTATTACAGGAAAGGGTTACTTATATTACGTCAGTCTTGCATCAGAACTCTTGCGTCAGAACATTCTCGATAAAGTACAACAGACTCAGCTTCTGACTGCAATAGGGCTCACCACACACATGTACGTCAGCAACCTTGAACAAATTCAAGATACTCTTTTGGATGTAGTGCTCAATGCACAGCACGGGACAACTCATCACCTGATTATTACCCCACAACTAAGAATACATCCAATATACATATATTCGGCAACACATGCCTCCAACAATGGTGTTACCAACTAGCGAACGTCCAGATCAGCTACCTCAAATCTACAAACTGATGACAGTAAGTGGAAGGGTAACTACAAGCTACGTACTCTTTGATTGCAAGATACCAATGTTGGACCAGTACCAACACCATATCACAACAAATTCGCATTCATCGCACCAACTTCAGAATATATACTCACCAATTTAGCACGGAAAAAATACTATCCAATGGAGAAGAACGAATTTGAAGAATGTATTTCTACCGAGGAAGGCTTGCACTACTGCTCAAAACGTCATCCAATCTATAACCTTCAGTCTAATACGTCTCAATGCAAAGTTAATCTGTTAAATCACAACAAGGAATTATGTAGAAGGAAAATGCGATATTATACAGATCACACCCAGGCAAATATGGGTACCGTTATGAAATCCTAATAGTTGGTTATATGTGATGGACAAGGAAACAACTTTCAACCTCGTATGCAAGGGACGACCATCTGTCATAACTTTAACTAGTGATGGAACTCTTACCCTGGGAGAACGATGCCAGCTAATCGTTGATACCATGGTCACACCTATACACAACCATATTGAATGACTCGTACACGCCACAATTGAATCTAACTACAATTAGGCCCAATAACACAAAGGAAACATCTCTTCTTCAGTCAACAGCTGCACGATTAAGAAGTTTGGTACAGGCCATAAGCATACTAAAGAAAGCCGAAGTTTCTAAAGCGAACAATAGCTCCAACGACACACACCACTTTCTTCATTACTCCAGTTCATCAATAATAATTATTGTATTAATTATTGCGTTCATTAGAGGCTACCAGAAAACTCATAAGCAACATAAAATTCCTACACCTGCGCCAAGAACCAAGGTAGATGACAGCAGCCTAACAGGTAGGCGGGAATAAGTTTAAGATCCAATTAAACGACGTCTCAATTATTTACTAAATATTATCCCCCCACCCGTGGTAAGGTATTATTCAGTTTCCACACATATCCATGTCGAATATTAATTGACCCAAGACCTCTGCGTATTAAAAAGTTGTAGAAAATAACGACAAACACTGTGATTTGAAAAAAAAAATAAAAATAGTCTCATACTAAATTATCTATACACGTGCGTATGTACATATTTGATTGACAAAAAAAGGAAAAAAACAGGAAAATATTTTATTTATATTTTTTATACTTATGAACGTTAATAGACACATACTACATATGTTTGTTTAAATGAATAAAAAAAGAGTATTGAGAGAGAGAATTTGAAATTTATAAAACAGTTTTAAAATAACTAGAAACCTATTTTTATGCAAGTTAAATACATACCTCAGTTTTTTTCCGGTAATATTTAATTTATTTTTTCTGCAAATTTCAAAGCGAAGCTCTTGCTGCAAACAGCAGAATGCCACTGATCGGACTAAAATATATTTTCTTTAATAAAAATATGAATCTATGTCTTGTCTGTCTAACTTGACAGAGGGGTATCAGATTTTTGTTTTGTTTTTTTCATATGGACACGTGAATGTGCGATAAGAATTTGCAAGATCTCTTTCGTGTGAGTGCATTCAGATACATTGGTAGTTTAGTAATAAAAAAAAGAAGGATTTTAGGTGGCAAACACATAAGTCCAATTTGTTTGAAACACTCTTCAAACCATCAGCAAGTTCACTGCGTCGTCCAACTGGGGTGGATTCGATGACTATCCATCCGCTCTAGGTCGATGTCGCTTTATAGCTCGTACAGCTCATGAACGTATCTTCTTCTGCACTCAAAGTATTTTTCTCTCATAACAACCGAGAGCGCGCATCCATTCTTGACATAGTTCATGCCACTGCGCCATAGAGCAGGACTGGGATGATCAAGGTCTTATATAGGTTACTTTAATTGTTCGAGAGAGGGCTCGAACGAGCAGCGATTGGCAAGAGTTAATCTTCGTTTGGTCTCAGCGCTGGTATCATTGTCTGAATTTAGGGGATCCTAGGTAAATAAAGTCCTTAACTACTTTAATTTGACGCCGACACTACCGGCACTTTATTAAGCTTAATACAAGCCTTGCTTAAACAATCTAAACTTAAAAACTAAAGATATACTTACACTCTATCAAGATGAGGAAGAGGGTATGGTCAGAAGAGGGGAGGTGTGGGACAGTGGTTAGGCGGAAAGTGAAAGTCAAACGAGTTTTCCATATTGTTTGCCAAACGAAGCATTCTAGACAGAGGTGCGTTATAACCATAATTAGTGCGGTGAGTACTGAGACGGAAAAGGGGAATAGACCTAAGGCTACGGGGATTGGTATTAAACGAGACTGATGCAAGAAGGGCAGGACAATCAATGTGTCCAGTTATTAAATGATGTAGGAAGAGAATGTCGGCATTATCGCGGCGATTTTCGAGAGACTGAAGATTGATCAGTTTTAGGCGTTCAGAATAGGGAAACTATCAACCCAAGGGAGACCGCGGAGGGCGAAACGTATAAACCTTTGTTGCACAGCTTCAATGCGTCGAACATGGACAGCTTAGTGAGGGGACCAAGCTTGGCTAGCATATTCGAGGATGGGTTTGACGAGGATGGGTTTGAAAATTCCTTAGAACAAGCGTAGAGTTGGTTCTACTTATAATGTCGATATACGAGCGGAAGTTAAGCTCCCTGTCGCATATGTCACGTAAATCGCTCAACGATGAGGCTGAAGGTACAGGTTCGTTACGAAGAAAGTAATTCCTATGAGGTGGTGGAAGGCGTTTACGGGAGTATGTCATGTATTGACATTTACTAGTATTGAGTTCGAGATGATTTTTCTGACACCAGATAAAAAATCTGTTTAGGTCGTCTTGGAGAAAGCGAGAGTCGGTGGTGGAAGATATGAATTTAAAGATTTTCATGTCATCGCCATAGATGGAGAGATAGGAGTCTTTGATAATGCGGTCGACAGCGTTGGTGGTATGGACGAAAATTAAGGGACCCGGGTGGCTGCCTTGACACCTGATGTGGCCATGAAGGAGTTACAGACAGAAGATCTAAACATAACCTCATAATGCCGATTTTCAAGGTAAGATTGGATCCATCTAATGAAACCGGGTTGAAAACCGAGACCTTTCAGCTTGAGAGTAATAATTGGGAGAGAGAGGGGTTCCAGGTTCAATCCTCAGACAACACCTAAAATGTCTTTCAAGGCCCCAGCTTTCGCGAGCGTCTGACAAACATCCGAGAGTAAAAATTGTCATGAAAAAGATTATCAAAAAAGAAAACATTGCCGTTCTGATCCGGCATTAACAGTAGGCCCCTTCCATTCGTGTAAAGAATATAACACGTACAACACGAATGGTTGTGAGAAGCTAAGCCCTGGGTCCCATAGACCTGTCGCGCCAAAAATTTGTATTTTTTTTTATTTTTTGGTGGTCCGAGTCGATGTTCGCTCCTCAGAACGTTCGGTTATTCGTCAACTGGAAGAGTGCCTTGCGTCGATCGCAAAGTGATCAAACTGATTGTCGGTTGATTTATCCGGAGATCTTCATGTTCCTTTTGTGAATATTTAGATGTGGGAATCGCATGCTAGCTACTACAAAGTTTTGTTCCACTGCAATTTTGATTAGCCTGAATCCGTTGTCCGAGGTGGTGTCGTGCAGGCTATGCTTTCCGACAGTACTGTGAAAGATGTCCTCCCTTCCAAGTTTTGGGTTAAAATCGCCCAAAACAATTTTAACATCATAGATGCTCGTTTGTCTTTACCAGGACCTCGTAGAAACTGTCGTTGGTATTGTTATCTTTCTTCTCTGTGGGGGCATGAGCGTTTATCGGGCTAATGTTTGCGAATTTAGTCTTGATGCGAATTGTGACAAGACACTAGTTGACATGATGGAAACTCAAGATTTATTATCTATGTCTCTCTCCAATAAGAAACTCGCATCCAAATAGGCGCTGCTTCTGTTGTCGGTAGTAATCGCTGTAGTGGATATCGCAGTTTTTCATCTTTCTACTTTTGCCCCCTCCATTCCATTGCACTTCTTGGATGAAGGCAATGTCTACTTGTCCAGGCCTAAACACCTAACATTCCATGTGCATATCAGAAAGTCGTTATTCTTATTACGTTTGCTGTGATCGTCAATAGTTTAATCACTCTTATCCGAGGCTGTTAGTGCTTTCGCAACTAATAGTTTTTCCGTAGTAGACAACTTACCCCGACGCACAACCCCCAAACCTGGAGGAACCGATCCCTTTTTATATCAGGTTTTCCGGAACCAGTAACGCGCTTCGAGGATAAGAGCCTTGACATTGGCCACCTAAGTTATATTTATAATTGTGCAATTACTTCTGGGCTCGCAAAACTGTACAGTATCTAACAGAATGTCCAACACAGAAAATAACAATCGTGGCTTCAAATCTAAATTCACCTATGAACCCTACTGCTGTTAAAAGCGATACTATCACAAAAAAAATCGAAGTTGAGATGGAGAACCAATTTCAAAAAATAAAACTGCTGATAATGGATGAAAACGCCAAACTATCTAAGAAACTCAACAAAATTGTTAGCGATTTTGACAGTCGTGTCAAAAAGATAGGCCAAAAAGAATAGCCGACATGACAGAGCTCGCCGAACGAAAAAGGTTTCAACAGCCCCTTGCATATGCCCAAATAAACACCGACATCATAAATCTACAATACAAAATTGATTTGCTTGAACGTGAAAAGATATATACTGATGGCGTACTACGAGGTGTACCAAAACAAACTAACCAAAACTTGAGGGAAGTCTTTGATACGCTTTGCAACTCAATAAATTGCACACCACCATCCGTGCTAAAAGACATTTTTCAGGCGAAAAATTATTGTTAAATTTAACACCGTCGGAGAAAAGAATAAATTATTGTTCTTAATAAATCAGCGCTATAAAACAACAAGAAAGGCACTTTGTTTACATGATGTTGGGCTTTATTCTGACAATAGATTATACGTCAACTTAAGTCTAACGTCACTAAATCATATGGTTTTAAGAAAAGCTTTTCATCTTAAGCGTGGTAAGCAATTGACAGCTGTGTTCACCCGAAATGGAAAAGTTTATGTGTATGCAGTTAATAATCCCAAAAAAGCTTTAATCGTTAATTCTTGTGAGGAGTTGGACTCTATCATCAAGCAGCAAAATCTTAACACTGCTACTACACAACTTATAGATGCCGCCTTTCAAAATTAAAAGCACCACATATTTTCACCACCCTGATGTCATTGGTTTCGAACAACAGGGAACATTTACCACCAGCACTTACTCTCCCTAAATCATCCAATGGATCTTTTAATTATATCTTGGAATGATTGTGATAATTCAAAAATAGTAAAATCATCATGAAAATATAAGTAAGCTCTTGTTTGGTACCTTAATCGTAAATATTGTGAGTAATTCATTCCTTTCTTTAATTCATATTTTCTATATATTTTAGCTGATCAACTACTTAAACATTTTCTCGTCTTTATTGTTAATCACATATGCCATATAAATGCACAAAGCTTGTATCCCAAAATAGATGAATTTCGTGGATTGTTTGTTACCACGAATGTAGACCTAATATGTGTGTCTAAGACATGGTTTGACAGTGTTGTTGAAGATGATAGTTACAGACTCAGTGGCTACAAAATTTTTAGAGGCGATAGGATTTCTAGGATTGGGGGTAGAGTAGCAATTTATGTTCGAAACGGTTCACATTGTAGGATAGTAGTTAAATCACCTCCAAATAGTTGCGTAGAATACGTTTTCATTGAACTTGTTCATGGCATTAATAAAAGTCTGATAGGTTGCTTCTACCGTCCCAATAGTAGTGTAGATTTAGGTGATTTTTACAAGGTTCTGGAGGAATATTCACCATTTTATCAACACCAGCTGCACTCTTTTAGATTTATTTCTTATTAAGGATTTGCAAAATGTTATTTTCTATAGCCAATTATCCGCACCAAGTTTCTCCCATCATGATGTGATCTTTGCTACAATCGAAACTGAAGTTAATGAAAGTGAGCAAGCCTTTACTTCTTTTAGAGATTTTAAAAATATAAACATAACACTTCTCGAAACAGATGTAGCTCGTATTGACTGGCAACAAGTTTATTACATGCCATCTCCGGATACACAAGTAGCATTTCTACAGGAAAACATTCGTCAGCTGGAAGTTCTCCGGCGGAAAACAGACCTATTTCAATATTGCCCTTCTTATCCAAGGTAATGGAGAAACTTCTGCATTACCAAATGTCCAAGTTTTGATCTAAACATAGTTGTATGTAGATTGATTTTGTCAAACCTTTCTGAAAGAAAACAAGCAGTTTTAGTAAATAAAAGGACATCAAATTGTTTGCTGATGATACAGAGAGGTGTACCACAGGGGTCAATTTTAGGTCCATTATTATATTTACTTTTTATTAATGATCTACCACTTTGCACAAGAAACTCTGCAAAACATATGTATGCTGATGATTATCAGCTTTATTTAAGCTGTAAGTTAGGGTTGATTGATGATGGGGCTTCCAATTTGAACGAAGATCTTAAAAAAATATACCGTTGGTCGGAGGAAAATTAATTAAAAATAAATCCAACTAAATCGAATTGCTTGATTATATATAAAACTTCACTAGATCACAGCTATTTCCCACCTATTCTTCTTTGAAACTCCCAAATCAATTAATGTTGACAAATGCAAAAACCTTGGTATAATGTTCACAAAAACACTTACTTGGGATGAGCATATCCGACAAGTTATTGGCAGAATATATGGAGTCCTTCGATACCTATCAATGTCCAAACACTTTACTCCAATAAGAACAAAACTACTGGTAGAAAAGTCGATTGTCATTCCCATTGTCACTTACGGATGTGAAATTTTTTGTAGTTACAGTGCCGAAAAAAGACGTAGATTGACTGTTACCTTCAACAACATTGTCATATATGTTTACAACCTTAAACGAAGAGATAGTATATCCCGATTCTCCAAACCCATCTTGGGGTGCCATTTACATTCGTATATAAACTACCGAGCGCTTATATTGCTATACAAAAGCAGACCTGTAAACTTTCAAGTACCAGTACTATTCCAAGTACTCTTTTCTAAGTACATGTACTGGGTACTGTAATACTGGGCAGTACATTTGCAAGTACTTTTCAAGTACAATTTCTAACGTGGTCCACTAATGCTATAAGTTTACAAACCTGTTAATACTGAAATTCAGGTCCTGTTCTTACTGTACAATGGGCCTAAGAAAGTGAGCATTGCATTCCTCATTTTTGATGAAATTATAATGTTGACATTGATCTGTGAGATTTCACTTTTTGTTTTTAAATACGCCCTCAAAAGTGGGCGTGGCATACTATTCGCTATACAGTATCATAGGTATAAAGGGTATGTATTAAGTTTGATACATAGTTTGTAGCATAAAGAAATTGAGATATACCCTATAAAGTATATATGCACATATACGCACGTATGTATGAAAATCGACGACATTTCTTAAAATTTTGTGAAATTTTGAACTAGGAGGATAAAATTTCATATCTGTGCTTAGGCGAAGACAAGTCAGTACAAGTGTACATTTTTTTTAAATCCACTCACTCCCATGTCCACTATTATGCTTGAAATCGAAAAATTATTATTAATACCACATATCTGGATAGATTTTCTATAGCCAAGCGCAGTTTTTGGGGACGTTTTCATTAAAATTTTGATGAAATTTTATATGTAGCATCCTCAAACGTTCGGAGTTATCGTAGTAATTCTATAAAAAATGCACTATGTCACGCAAGATTGCAGCTTCTGTATATGTTTTTCTTTTATAAACAAACAAACAATATAACTGAATCCACTCACTTTAGTAAACATTGAATGTGCAAGATTTCTTTTATGCCGTGTTCACATGTCATAGCAAAAATCCCCCATCCATATATGTACCTAACAGATACGAGTATACATACAGATTAGATTTAGATTTATAAAAATGAAAAATTATTTTAGTCGACTCGAAATCGCAGTGACAATTGGTCAACAGTTCAGTCTTAGCAGTGTTCCAGGCATTTTGCTATTTGCAGCTGGAACCGTCTCCAGAACAATTACATTATTACCGGTGTTACTGAGGTATTATTTATATTTAACGCACACAGAAGTATGCAGGTGTAAAAATTGGTTTCACTCAATTCAATTCTCTTCAATTTATCTAAGTTCAATCAGAAAATTTATTTGGGACTGTCTATGAGTAAATGCCTTATTGAAAATAAATACTTTAACCAAATTTCCATTTATTCC
The DNA here is from genome assembly GCA_905220385.1 of Xylota sylvarum. Taxonomy (NCBI): domain Eukaryota; kingdom Metazoa; phylum Arthropoda; class Insecta; order Diptera; family Syrphidae; genus Xylota; species Xylota sylvarum. The sequence goes on from LR999957.1 coordinate 128,412,728, forward strand.
TTCTACCTTTCAAACTACATATGTACGTACATCTTCACCCTACTGATCTACATCGAAAGAAAAATTCTACTCTACCATCTCTTTTGATTTGACAACTAATAAAATACTAAATTGCTTATTTGTAAAGTATTGACCCGTCAGTTTCCCTTTCAGCTCATTCCACAAGTTTTCAGTCGAATTTTGATTTGGGATTTGACTTGGCAATGGAATAATAGGCATTTTCGTAATTCCGAAACTAGTCGGATGTGGTAGTAATGGACTTTGTATATCTCGGTTCTGCTATAAACTCTAATAATATCTCAGCAGAAATTAAACGAAGGATAACTTTTGCCAATCGCTATTGCTTTAGGCTGATTAAATAGTAGCCCTACCCCGAACAACTAAGGAGATTCTGTGTAGGACTTTGATCATCCCAGTCCCGCTTTATGGTGCTGAAGCTTAAATTCTATCTAAATCGGATGAAGAAATCCTCGGTCGCTTCGAGAAAAAATTTTCGGTCGCGTTTGCATTGACGGTCATTGGAGAAGGAGATTCAGATACGAGCGTCATCGACCTAGTGAAAAAATTGCGCAATAGTCGTCTAAAATGGATAGGACATATAGAGTGGATGGACACAAATGCTCTGGCCCATAGGACTCATTAGAGGAAGACCTCGCTTTAAGTGGCGCGCACAAGTAGACGGGGACCTCAACCGACTTGGAGTGCGCAACTGGAGGCTCACTGCAGAGGCTTGTTAGTGGAGGCCCAGTATGAATGCGTTGCTATACTGTAAGTACATAACGAACATTCAAAGCGTAGTGAATACATATTTCATCTTAAATACGAAAACTGACTCACAGTTTGCTCCTATTGAAAAAATAGGACATTCTTTAAAAGAACACTATTAACATAGATATTTACAAATAGTTCAATCTGTATGAAGTTAGGCCAGGATACCATAATAGACTCTTAAATATTTTAAAATCAATTAGCAAACTTATTTGGGACGGTCTGTGAGTACTATCTGTCCATTTATACATCAAAGTAACAAAATTTGAAAAGTTATTTGATCAGGTTTTGAAAAATAAATATCTTAACCATCATTTCCAATTTCTCTTTCTATATTTCAGAGTTGGAATCTTATCCCAGTGTTCGTGATAAATTAAGGAAACGGCTATCGAGGATGCACCCGTTTAAACCCGTACCAATTCCCGTTATTAACATTCGGAGGGAAATGACAGTAAGAATGTCAAATCTAGGTAACGGATTATTCCTCTGTTCGGAAAAAACATCTTCAGCGCAAAATCGTTATGATTTAACTTTGGGTTCAAATCCAATAAGCTTATTGTTACGTCGTGCAGACGGGGTTGCAGATAGTTATCAAATTTTTGATAGTAATGGATATGTGCTATGTAGGAGACCGGAAAAAGAGCCGGAAAATTGGCGTTGCGTTTTTCTACCATGTTTTGCGAACATTAAGTGTTCAAAATGGAGAATAAAGTTACAGAATTCGAACGACCCAAGTCAAGGTTTCCTAATAAAAGCCAACGTTCGCAACTATTATCTATACAGTCAACCATCCGCACGCCACCCAAAGTTGACGGAAAATATCACCAGCCATCGTAATTTTGCATGGAAGCTTGAAACATACCCAGAATAATTAAATAGTTTGATTTTGTTTTTGCTTTCATAAACGCATTTATCTTACGGAATATATTTATATATTTTTTCTAATAAAATAATAAAATGTTTGATAAAAAAAATCAATTGCTTGTAATGTTTTATTTATGTAATGTAATAAAATTTACTCCAAGGTATATATCACGCTTGTTTGTTGTTCATGATTGTTTCAATAGATAACAGCAAATGAGGAGTGAGTTTCTGGTATTTGTCCAAGCAGACAACCGACAAATAGTCAGGCGCTTTAAAATGCTTGTATTACGCTTTGTCGCAAAATAAAGTTTATTATTGTTATAAAAAAATCTAATAATTAACCAAAAAAAAAGAAAAGCTTAATATATTCTAGAAATTACTTACATCCTCGCAAGAATATCGAACCACTCCTGTTTTTCATTAATAGAAGTTGAAACCAACCCCTATTACTTATGAGTCCATTGCTGCAATTGGATTAATTGAACTAAAAGAAAGTTAAGTTACTACTAGCATGGCAGTTGTTTATTGGTCAAAGATAACCAAAATATGAAATCCATATAAGATAATCCAACGCTGAAATATAGATTAAAATTAAATGCGGAGTGCCATTAAAGCACATTTTAACCGAGCTTGACCGTCTGCAATCTCTCTTCAAGAACCATCTCACCAGCTACGGGACAAACTCTATGATCGCGTTTTTCATAATGAAGCTAGGACAAAGGAACCATCAGTTACCCAGTCTAAACTGACTAAGTCATCAAAATCTGGCACTAAATCCAGGAAGCCGGATCTTATGATTCTTACTGAAGTCGATGTCGCTGCTGATTTATTTGTACCAGATACTGTATCTTCGGATACTACTTACACCAGATCCTGTGGCGAGTCAATCTATTTGTGCTTCCACTTCATCATTCCTGTTTGCTGAAGAATTTTTCAGTACAAGCTTCGATTTCAACTTCGACGTCAAATTTGGTTGAAGTTAAGAGACCTCCTCGGAAGTATAATTTTATTTCAAGGCTGTCTGTCAATACTACCGTGGATGACGTCACTAATTACATCAAAAGCTAAATTTCTTCGCTTTCATTATACATCAAATCTTTTAAATTTAACTTTATTGAATCTCGAGAAATAGCGTCATAACTTGTTTACTCTTGTTTGTACGATTTAAACAAGGAGGCGCGCGAGTCCTGTGACTTTCTCAACATCATACTTGAAACGCTTGTGCGAAACTCACTAACCAACACGCAGAGACACAATCTTTCAAAAGTCTATGCAACTACTAGCTTACGCCGATGACATAGACATAAATGGTAGAACACAGCGGGCTGTCACTGGTGCATTCGCTAGTATTGAAACGGAAGCTCCCAAAATGGGCTTAGCTGTAAACGAGGGCAAAAGATGCTGTCAAGTATGTGCAGCAAACAAGACACTCAATATCGACGAATTGGACAGAACGTCACAATCGACAGCTAAAACTTAAAAGTCGTAAGGGACTTTGTCTAACTCCGCTCTGCTATAAATTCTGACAACAACAACTCAGCAGAAATTAAACGAAGAATAACTCTTGCCAACTTGCCACTTATTTAGACTAAGAATGCAATTGAGTAGTACAGCCCTATTCCGAACATCATTTCAGTCCTGCTTTATGGCGCTGAAGCTCGGACTCTATCTAAAGTGGATGAAGATATCCTCGGTCGTTTCAAGAGAAAGATTCTTCGTAAAATTGTCGGTCCCATTCGCGTTGACAGGCTATGGAGAAGGAGATTAAGCGACAAACTATACGACCTATAGAGCGACATGAACAAATTACATATCAGTCGTCTAAGATAGCTAGGTTATGTAGAGCAGATGTACACAAATACTCCGGCCAATAGAGCCTTCCCAAGGAACATCACAGTAGAGGAAGACATCGCCTTAGATGGCGCGCGCAAGTAGAAGGAGATTTCAATCGACTTGGAGTGCGGAACTAGACGCAGTTAGCTATGAACCGGGTTAACTGGAGACGCCCAGGTTCACCCCGAACTGTAGCGCCACCTAAGAAGAAGAAGAAGATTTCTTCTATGTACTACCTGTTACCCAAATAACGACAGAGCTAAATTACTGGGAGCAAAATAAAAAACACTATTACTGGAATTCACCAACTGGCTTAAGACAAACCAAGAAATTCATCAATTTCTCAACAAAAAAAAAAAGTGCACGACTGGGTCAAATATTTTTTCATACGTATGTACATATGCACGTTTTTGCACCTTTATGCTGTAAGGTATATAAATTATTCAGGATTAATGTATAGTAAGCATGGCATTCTGCACGTTTAAGGGCAGTTCCGCGACTACTTTTAAGCGTGTATGTAAATGACCGCATACCTCAGAAGCCGTTTTAAGCTTGCTTAAGTTTTCATAGCTCAAAAGTAAGTTTAAGCGTTGTTTTTTTTAAGCGCATCTATGACCTCATAACTCAAAGGCGTGTTAATGACCGCATAGCTGAAAGTCAAGTTCAAGCTTCGTCTGTGACCGTATAGTAGCGAAGTTCAAGCTTCGTCTATGACCGTATAGTAGCGTAGCAGTGGTATAATTTCCAAAAGTTTAGTCTTTAACGAAACTAAGCATTCAGTAATTCTTAAAATAGAACACGTACATTAAGTGATTACTTTCGTAATCAATCACCTACATTGGTAGGCATATTCGAATTAATAAAATTCACATAATTCCTAAATAACGTTTTTTTAGTGCAATTTTTAAAAAAAAAGTGGCAACCGTGATTATGTATCAGCACATCAGATACTTTTATCAATATTTATATGAATGAAAAGCTTTTTAGTTCGATCAACACCGCTGTGGCAATTGGTCACCAGTTTGGTGTTTCTAGCTGTTTCCAGTTGGAACAGCTTTTGATTTTCTGATTTAGTAAACTAAAGACCTAAATATTTCGCAATCAAAAAAGTAAAAATATATTATTACCGGTGTTACTAAACTATCATTTGCATTCGCCGTATGTAAGTGCATTATTAAACGATATGGTGTTTATCTTTACGATCTATGGTAAATTAGAAGGGGCTTTTTAGATTTACAAATTTAATATACATATGTTCATCCATATCTGTGTTTGTGAGAAATTGTTAAAAAAAAAAAGAATGAGTACATGTGCGTACAAAGTTCTGTTCAGAAGGAACGTATTGGAATTTGCAAACAACAACATGGGAATCTAATCTCGCAGTTCAATGGACTTTTTGGCCGTTTGACGTTTAAGCTGTCATAGACTACTGGTGGTAAACAATGTTTTTGTATGAGAAATCTGTTAAAAGTGGAAAGAATTGTACATGCAATTTGTATAGGTATGCAAATTTATGCGTGCGAATGTTATTAATCAGTTTCAGCAATAAAATCCCTCTTAAGTTATATTTATAGTAATCTCGTATCATGTGCAGCATTACCTTATCTATGTACTTATCATGTGGTGTATTTAATGAAAGAAAGTGAATAATTAATATTATTTAATCAAAACGTTGGCTAAGCATACATAAACATAAACATTTATGTTTATGTAAATGTTTCGCAGACGACACGGAGAGCTAATGCCTCATGTGACACTACAATAAATACAACTTAACCGTAATATTATTACTAAAGCTAATTAATAACATTTGTATCTATAAGTTTGCATACAAGAAACTTAAAAATATATTATAAATATCGAACATTGTACAATTCTTTCACATTTCATTCATTTCTCATACGAAACATCGATTGTTGTCTGTAACAGATTAAATGTCAACATTTTGACAAGCAGACACAAAGGTCTATAGGTACTTTTTCGGTGGTGACATTCCGTCAAATGTATGTCATTTTTCACTTAGTCATTTGTATTTAGTGTATTCTTGCAAATTATCACTAAGCCGTACTTGGGCCTTAAATCAGGTAAAACTGAAAAATTTTGTTTTGTCCGAAAATTTGTGGTAATAAGCTCGCAGTAATCGCAAATATTACTAAAATTATTACTAAAATTTTATCAAAATCAGAAGAAGAACAAAAAATATTTTGAACTTTCGGGTTAAGATTTTTTTTCGGTTATATTATCTTTCGAAATTTTTGGCATCTTCTAGATTCTAGATTTTTGCTTCCTATATTATATTTCTCTAGATATTAAAGTAAACTCTATTTGTAGAGTGATTATTAGAAATAAAAACCTTAACAATTTGTTATTTCTTTTTATCTTTCAGACGACATATATTCACAGGAAGCCATGTTTCTTCAACGAGCTGATATACTTCGACAAAAAATCCAGCTTTTTCGTCTTTTTTCTGAACCGAAAAGTTATGAGTTACTAAATTCTCTAGACAAGTCTTTAGATAAGGACATTTTAATTGTTAAGGAATTTTTTAAAAAAGAAATTTCAAACTTCGCAACTCCAATTCTCCATGCTAATCTTAAAAAAAATTTGATTGATTATGAATTCTTAGATGTGTTGTTAGAATTCGATCAGGAAAAATATGAAAAAGAATTCTTCAAGGTTCTGAAAGAGAACAACCTACGATATAACTTAGAATCGATCGAAAAAATGTTTCCAAGCCATCAAGCAGTCCTGTTTTTCGAATTTGCCTACAAGCAAATCGATGCAATGAACACCAAAGAGTATAATGAATTCACCAAAGCTCTGGTAAAACTGCATTCGCGAGAATCTTATAGCACACTCAGTACTGACCTAAAAGAAAGGGTAGCGATAATGTTCCGAAATGTATCTGTTTACATCAAATATATTCGCAATACTCCTGGAGTAGTTATATCAAATTTAGCTAACGGACAATTCTTGCAAATGCCAGAAATCGTAAATAATTATCATATATGTTTTGGTCCACGTCCAACTAGTTTGGAGATTCATGATGAAAATGAAGCTGAAAATGAAGCTGAAAATGAGGATGAAAATGATTATGAAATTCGTAGTAGGTATAGTGACGAATGGGTGTATTTGTGTCTACTCCGAAATAAATTTAATGAAATGTCTGCCGCTTTTTGCCAAAAATGCGTGAATCCGACAAAGTGGACCATAGTGTTATACGATCCACAAGATACATGCAAGGGTTACTTAATAAAAGCCAAAGAAGATAACGTATATCTATGCAGCGAACTCGGAAATGGCCTTGTAGTACTAAAGGAAACGATGGATGAAACTCAATATGTTGACTTTACATGGAAGTTCGAATTGCGCCCAAATTAAAGAACTACATTTTTAAATGAACTTAAGAAATTTGTTTCCAATACAATTATAAAATATTTAACAAAACCTATGAATGTAACTATTATTAAGTTCCCTATCGTTAATAAAAAAGATTTAAAAAGAAAAGACGGTGCATCAAAGCTTATTCGTAGATCATGATCATTCTTATAAAATAAGTCTCTAAAATAGGCCACATAATTTGGGGTTATAGGTGAGACTTTTTTTCATAAAGAACCATTGAAGCAACTACATGTACCAACTCTAGCACATCAGAGAGCGCACCACCACTAGGAAACTCTGTATTTCGCTGAGACATGTATCTAAGTATCTCTTTTTTGTTAATTATAATTTTAAGTTTATATCTAGTTTCTGCTCGAGGTGTGGTTAGATTTATGTCTAGTACTTAAATTGTTTCACTACTTCAATTAATTCGGATTTAACAATAGTTACTCAGGCAATTTTGAGCAATTTATCTAAATTTCACAAAATTTGTGCGAAACGTCTTTAAATTTAAACAATATCCGTCATTGCGTAAGGCATATCCCTGACATAATGGTCATAAAATACGGACAAGGACAAACAGTTCCGATAATAAATCGAAGAAGATAGATTACTTTAATAGTAGATCACATAATATATGTAAGTGTTAGGGAGCAACATCAAAAGCAATGCGAGGCATACTCGCAAATAGTCACTTGGTCACACTAAAGGTTCCTCCATCAAATAACCGACGAATCATCTAGAAACGGTTTTATCATGGTCGTACCTGTAGATCCAAATGACCTTTTCGGTGATAAGTCATGTCATGTCTTGCTAAAGTATCCTTACACTGTGAAAAAACTGAGATCGCCTTGGATGTATTAAACTTGACACGCTTTGGCATTTTTTTTTTATCAAGGATCACACCCAAATTTTTTGTGGCTTCATCGGAGATCTAATAATAATGACACCTCTTAGCACTGATCAAAGAGAACAACCGCAGGCTTTACAGGACTGAACGAAAGCCCTCTCCTAGTATACTATTCATCGATCATGTCTAAGACCCTCTGCGCGTCAGACATACAGTCTCTTGACATGACCTGACTAAGAATACGGCAACATCATTTGCATACGCTTGCACATAGACGTCAGAACCATTGAGAGAATGCAACAAAGAGTCAACCACTATGCAACAAAGCAGAATTTTTTTTGCAAAAAAAAAAAAAAAATACAAATTTTTGGCGCGATAGGTCCATGGAACCCAGGGCCTAACTTCTTGCAAGTATTCGTGTTGTGCCGTATCCAATGGGAAATTTTTATTTTCAGAAGCTTTTTCATGACAGTTTTACTCTCGGATGTTAGTCAGACGCCCGCGTTTGTCGTTCGCTCCCTAGTCCAACGTACTAACCCCTTCAGCCACGGCGCCACCACCTTGCGGACAACCATAATATAGAGGCGACAGTACGGATCTACCTATTCATCAGCATTGTTCTCATCCACAGTACTAAAATCCCATTTGACTCACGTTGTCTAGCAGAATCCCACATGCAGCCAAAAGTCGCATTATTAAAAGCCTCCTCCTCAAACTTAATTGCAGTTTTCTTTGCCTTCTTGTCTAGGTCTTAACTTTTTCCTCATTATCCTTGAGACTTTTTTTCAAGACATGATCTTATAATCTGTTGTATGCTGTAGAACCTCAGATATTTCACTATTAGATGTAAGCCTGTAAGTCAGGGGTTCTATTTTTTTTTTTTTAAGTTTAGTAAATTGTGCTTCCATTCCAAAATCACTTCGTGAAGGTTGTTATTTTTATTATCCTTTTATCTTATTCTCATAATCGTTATAAACAGACAGTCTGTGATATTTCACTGTTGCAGCGACTGTAGAACGCAATTAGGATCCACCATACTTTCTTTTACTAGCCTACGTATTTCGTTTTTAAATCCAATCGGACAAAACAATTTCCAGCCGGCTGTGGTCCCAGGATGGAAGCGTTTTGTGGCTCTCGGTGCCAAGAGGTGTAGTAAAGTACCCTTAATCTTGAGGTTAGAATACAAATTCCAACTCCACTTCTAGGTATCATCCCACAGACCCTAGATATAAAGTTTGATACAAACCGTCCAGCCATTCAGACTGTAGCCTCGTGCACAGACAGACAGACAGATTTGCATTTCCAATACTTGCCTTATGTTATAGGTGCAAGTAAAAAGAGCACAAACTCGATAATAAGCATGGTTGCCACTTGAAGAAAAAATGTGTAACAAAAATTTAAAAAAAAAAAAAAAAACCAAAAAATTTTAATGCTAAAAACGTTAATTCGATTTTGCCTCTAGTTTGGGAGCATACATATGTATGTACATATTATGCAAATAAAGTGCACGACTGGGTCAAATGTTCTTTCATACGTATGTACATATGCAGGTATTTGCACCTTTATGCTGTAAGGTATATAAATTATTCAGGATTAATGTATAGTAAGCATGGCATTCTGCACGTTTAAGGGCACTACCGCGACAACTTTTAAGCGTGTATGTAAATAACCGCATACCTCAGAAGCCGTTTTAAGCTTGCTTAAGTTTTCATAGCTCAAAAGTAAGTTTAAGCGTTGTTTTTTTTAAGCGCATCTATGACCTCAAAACTCAAAGGCAATTTTAGGCGTGTTAATGACCGCATAGCTTAAAGTCAAGTTCAAGCTTCGTCTGTGACCGTATAGTAGCGAAGTTCAAGCTTCGTCTATGACCGTATAGTAGCGTAGCAGTGGTATAATTTCCAAAAGTTTAGTCTTTAACGAAACTAAGCATTCAGTAATTTTTAAAATAGAACACGTTACATGTATGTACATTAAGTGATTACTTTCGTATTCAATCACCTACATTGGTAGGCATATTCGAATTAATCAAATTCAAATAATTCCTAAATTTAGCGCACTTGTTAAAAAAAGAAAAGTGGCAACCGTGATTATGTATCAGCACATCAGATACTTTTATCAATATTTATACGAATGAAAAGCTTTTTAGTTCGATCAACACCGCTGTGGCAATTGGTCACGAGTTTGGTGTTTCTAGCTGTTTCCAGTTGGAACAGCTTTTGATTTTCTGATTTAGTAAACTAAAGACCTAAATATTTCGCAATCAAAAAAGTAAAAATATATTATTACCGGTGTTACTAAACTATCATTTGCATTCGCCGTATGTAAGTGCATTATTAAACGATATGGTGTTTATCTTTACGATCTATGGTAAATTAGAAGGGGCTTTTTAGATTTACAAATTTAATATACATATGTTCATCCATATCTGTGTTTGTGAGAAATTGTTAAAAAAAAAGAGAATGAGTACATGTGCGTACAAAGTTCTGTTCAGAAGGAACGTATTGGAATTTGCAAACAACAACATGGGAATCTAATCTCGCAGTTCAATGGACTTTTTGGCCGTTTGACGTTTAAGCTGTCATAGACTACTGGTGGTAAACAATGTTTTTGTATGAGAAATCTGTTAAAAGTGGAAAGAATTGTACATGCAATTTGTATAGGTATGCAAATTTATGCGTGCGAATGTTATTAATCAGTTTCAGCAATAAAATCCCTCTTAAGTTATATTTATAGTAATCTCGTATCATGTGCAGCATTACCTTATCTATGTACTTATCATGTGGTGTATTTAATGAAAGAAAGTGAATAATTAATATTATTTAATCAAAACGTTGGCTAAGCATACATAAACATAAACATTTATGTTTATGTAAATGTTTCGCAGACGACACGGAGAGCTAATGCCTCATGTGACACTACAATAAATACAACTTAACCGTAATATTATTACTAAAGCTAATTAATAACATTTGTATCTATAAGTTTGCATACAAGAAACTTAAAAATATATTATAAATATCGAACATTGTACAATTCTTTCACATTTCATTCATTTCTCATACGAAACATCGATTGTTGTCTGTAACAGATTAAATGTCAACATTTTGACAAGCAGACACAAAGGTCTATAGGTACTTTTTCGGTGGTGACATTCTGTCAAATGTATGTCATTTTTCACTTAGTCATTTGTATTTAGTGTATTCTTGCAAATTATCACTAAGCCGTACTTGGGCCTTAAATCAGGTAAAACTGAAAAATTTTGTTTTGTCCGAAAATTTGTGGTAATAAGCTCGCAGTAATCGCAAATATAGACGTCGCTTTTACCCATGCGTATGGACCATTCAATTGGTCACCAAAATTATAAGGTTTAACCCCGCTGGATTATTTCTTGTAGGGAGTTGTTAAGTAGCTGATCTATGCCAACAAACCTGCGACGATTGATTTTTGGGAAGCCAATATTGTCTGTGTTTTTCGTGAGATGTCGCCAAGGTGCACAAAAAAATTCGAATTTGTGATTTTATTCAAATTTGACATTAACATTCTGTTCGTTTGTAGTTGACTCTCGGTTGCATACTTTCATTAGTTCAAACAACTACGCTTAGGGATGCGCCGATGATGTTGCCATACTCTTTGTTGGATCGTGCTTAAAAACTGTGCTAACGCGCAGATAGCCTTAGACATGGTCGACGAATGGTGCACTAGAAATGGGATTCCTGTTAATAATTTGAAAACTGAAATTCTTCTCTTTACGAGAAGGAGGATTGTGCAGCCAGTGCTAAAAGAACGTCTCTATCCAGATCTCCGATGAAGCGAAATATCTGAGAGTGATCTTGGATAAGAAACTTCTTTGGGTAAAGCATGTCGAGTTGAAGACATCCAAGGCGCTCTCAATTTTCTGACAGTGTAAGGGTGCTTTTGGCAAGACATAGGGCTTATCACCGAAAAATATCCTCTGGCTATGATAAGACCTTTTCTAGCTTATGCATTAGTTGTTTGGTGGAGGAGAGTTTCGCGTAAATATGTGACTGCCTGATGCACGAACGGCTAGTCTCGGCTGAATGGGAAAGCTCCCCGAGTACGTCTGGCTCTGCTTTAGATGCTCTGCTTGATTTACTTCATCTTGATACTTTCATCATTGGCTGTACTATCAAAGCAGTCTACCGCTTAGATGGGGTGACTTTTAGTATCATCCGCAATGAAGTTTCAATGACCTTGCCCGACACTTATCCTATGACTCTGGTTCAATGACACTGGAATTTCGGCTGCTGTGCTAATTTAGAATCGATCTTCCTCGCGTTCAGGATTGGTTTCGGCCAGTAGTCGAATCTTCACGGATGGCTCCAAAACTAGTCAAGGGTCCGGTGCTGGTGTTGTGGTGGAGACCGACAACACGAGACCTTAGGCAAGCATGCCTCCGTTTTTCAAGCGGAGATCTATGCTATCCTAATGGCTGCCGACTACATTGCTAAGAATAAATAGGTGGCGGGGTGAAAGTATCTGCATTTGTAGAGACAGTTAAGCTTAATGCCTTCCTCAATCCTGTAACCCCTTCCAAAATAGTTCGAGAATGCAAGAACTCTTTGAATTCGGTCGCAGGCTGTATTCTTTGACTCTTGTCTGGGTTTCAGGGCACACTGGGATTGCGGGAAATGAGATCTCTGATGAGATTACCAAGCAAGGCTCAGAGGATTATTTCTCAGGATCTGAACCTGCGTTGGGTCTTCCCATGTCCTCGATCAGGGCCTCCATTGACGATTGGGTTTCCTATTTCAGGGATTGGGATTGGGATTGTACGAACACTTGGACTTTCTCCGGAGAAAGTGTTCGTAAGATAGGAAATAAAATGGGTAATACTGCATTTTGCTTCCTGGTAGTACAATGGACCAGTTGCATCTGAGTGCTTCAGGTATGAATTTTTCGAATATCTGAATGTTCTTTGTATCACTTTCTTCTTCAAGTCTTCTACTTGAATTATCACATTTATTTAGTATTTCTTCGACTAATTATATAAATATTTCATAAACCTTCAGCATGAAGGTTCAAGTACGCTCCCAGTCATGCAACTTTTTCGAGTTCGGTTAACTAATTTTTTTAAGACCGTGTGTGAGTAAATGTCCCTTTCTAAATGAAAGTAGCAAACAACATTTATTTTATTTACATTTATTTTTAACAATGATTTTATCAGCTTATTAAAAATTAACGTATTATCAATTTTATTTTTTTTTTATATTATTCAGATGACATACATATGTACATAACGTGTGAACATACCTTCAGAGTGAATCATGTTTCTTCAACGAGTTGAAATACTTCGACAAAAAATCCAGCTGTACCATTTCTATTCTGAGCCGGCAAATAATGATATACTAAATTTCTTAGACGAATCCTTAAATCAGGACATTGTAGTCGTTAAGGATTTTCTTAGAGCGGAAATTACAGGCTTCGCAACTCTAATTATCGACAGTATGCTGGAACATAAATTGATTGAATATGCATTTCTCAAAGTGTTATTTGAATTCGATCACAAAGAATACGAAACAATTTTCTTTAAAGCTCTCGAAGAGAATATCAAACAATATGATTTCGAAACGATTGAAAAAATAGCTCTAGGTTTTCATTGCTCGCAACAATCTATTATGTGTTTCGAATGGGTCTACAACTGGATACAAAAGAAACCCGTAAGGAACACCAACGAGTATTATGAATTGTTCAAAAGTCTGATAAAATTTCATTCGTTAGAATCTTATCGCACACTTTGTAATGAAAGCGATAAGCAAAGGTTAGCAAGATTGTTGAGTCATTTACCTTTTTACATCGATTGCTTTCATGGATTTGCTAAAGTTATAATATCAAGTTATGGAAACGGATTGTACTTGAATTCGAAAGAAATATCTGCAGAGGATGATATCTATGCTGCAGCTTTTGATTTACCAACCAAAGTTTTGTGGGTGTATGCTGAAAATCCGCCTGATAATAATTATGAACTACATGATATTACAGGCTCGTTATTGTGTATGGTGCCAGCCAATAGTTCGACAGCATGGCGTGCAACTTTTTGCTCATTTCCCGACACAGGCGATTCAATAAAGTGGACTATAAAGTTTTATGACTCAAACGATCCATATAAAGGTTACTTAATAAAAGCTAAAGATCGTGACGCATATTTATGCTGTAACCCATATGAAAATTTTAAATATTATGTTCAGTCGAAGAACACGATCGATAAAAATCTGAATGTTAATTTTACATGGAAGTTCCAATTATGCACAGACTAGAGAAGGGGTTGTTTTTTGGTTTTTTTTTTTTTTTTAAATCAAATGCAATTTGTTTACATATTTAATGTTTTTAATAAAATTATAAATCGTGCAATAGAAATATGGTTATTATTATGTACATCGTTTAAATAAAAAGATATAAACAGCGGGACCATCACAAAGGCAGTGCAACGAAAACTCGAGCAACGACTTTATAATTGAATGCATTCATGAGATCAGAAGTTTCGAATAAGTGTGGCATAAAGACAAACAAAAATCCCGTCACAGTAGAACAATATATTGCTATACACGAAAAAAAATGGTAGGTAACTTTAGAATTGTATTTAGGGCAGTCAAAGGAGTATTAGTAAACTCCTAACCTATCCCATCAATCCAAACGTGATCGCAAATCATCCGAAGAGTTTTGCGTTTAAAACGACCAAAGGATATCTTCATACGCCTTCGTTAACGTCCATGCCTCTGCGACATACAGCAGGACTGGGTTGATGAGGGTATTATTTAGAGTATCCTTAGTGTTTTTTGACAAGACTTTGTTAGTCAATTGCCTTCTTAGACCAAAGAAACAGCGATTCTTCGTTTGATAACTGATGTGATCTTGTTGACAGAGTTTACAGCGGAGCCGAGGTAGGCAAAGTCCTCAACTATCTAAAAGTCATAGCTATCTATTGTGACGTTCTGTGCGATTCGTCGATGTAGTATGTTCCTTCTTGTTGACAGCATATACTTGGTTTTGCCCCCATTCACAACTAAACCCATTTTTGCTACTTTTGTTCCAATACTTGCAAACGCACCAGTGGTAGCTCACTGTGTTCTGCCACTTATGTCAATGTCATCAGCGTATGCAATTAATTGCACAGACTTTTGGAAAATTGTGCCTCTGGTGTTAGATTGCGAGAATTGCACAATATTCTCAAATAAAATGTTGAAAAGTTTTATAACAGCGCATCACCTTATCTGAATCCTTATTTGACATCAAAGGTCTCGGTGAGATAGTTTCTGATCTTTGTAGAGCAGCAAGTGTTCTCCATCGTCATTCTACACAATCTGACGAGTTTGGCAGGGATGCCAAAACTAGACACGGCTCTGTCTATAAATCCTGTCATATGCGGCCTTACAATCAATAAAAAATGGTAAGTATCGATTTAGACTTCATAGATTTTCTTCAGGATCTGCATTACTGTTAATATTTGGTCGGTCAAAAATCGCGCTGATAGGGCCCAATCAGCTTGTTGACAAATGGTCTTAGGCCCTTACATAGTGACGCCGACAGAATCTTGTATGCAACAGTAAAGAGACTATAGTTGGCCATGTTTAGAGGGTCTCCTTTCTTGTGGATTGAGCAAACGATGCTGAGGTTCCATTCCATTCATGGTCGGATGAAACTCAGCACATCAGTTGCAGCGTTTCTGATGGCGTCGCAGGAAACACAATTAGATACCAAGTGCGTGGATCTCGCGTCTTAACTTCTAGATCAGAGACTTTAGGGATTTAATTTCTTGAAACATAGTGACAGATTTTTTCTTTAGGAATCTCCTTGAGTTTAGGGTCACGTACACGTCTTTTCTACACATGACAAGCGCCTCATCGCCATTTCTCGATTATTGGGTGATTGGACATCGTCAAATCTCAATAAAAAGCCTGTTTCGGACTTGTTTTCTTTTCGTTGGGTTGTACCACAAAGCAGATCCTGTGCCCGTTAATCATCACTGGATGCTAGAGCCGATTCTGGTTTCGTTATACCGAGTTCTTCTAGAGCAAAAAATTCCTTCACCATTTGCTACAATCGATTGTGGTAGATGTTGATGAAATACCTAGTTGTGGGGTGAGCTTATTTGACTTTGTCCTCTTGCGCCGTACACTACCCATTCGAGTCGCTAAACTGAATGATGATACCTAACAATTACGGTCACCCAACCTACATATATGAAGTTAAAATAGCGATATCTAAACTGAAATCCAATAAAGTTACCTCTACACTACGCCAACTATAGAGAAATAAGTCTCCTACACGTTGCCTACAAGATCCGTCTGCTATACTGTGTGAACGCGTAAAACCTTTTGTTAGCAGTCTAATTGGTCCATATCAGTGTGGTTTTAGGCCAGGAAAGTCCAATATCGACCAAATTTTCATACTACGGTAGACATTGGAAAAAATCCAGGAATTTCATATCGATACTAAGACTGCCTATGACAGTATCTATAGAGAAGAGTTATGTCTAGTTTTTGCATCCCTCCCAAACTCGGCGGTTGTTCAGGATGACGATGGAAAATGCACGCTGCTCCATTACGGTCGGGAAAGATCTCACCGAGACCTTTGATGTCAAAAAGGGATTGAGACATGGCGACACGCTGTCATACGATTTCTTCAACATCGTTCTTGAAAGAATTGTGCAGAACTCACACACCAGCATAATCTTTCAAAAATCCGTGCAACTGCTCGCATATAGATAGATAGATAGATAGATTTTTTGACTTTGATCATAATCGAGTGGCTTAACAATACTATAAACGGTACTATTCTCACATCTATTTAGACAATCGCCTTCTAGGATCTCTGGGATTTATTTATCATCCACACCATGAAAAGGTAAGAAATTATAATCAAAGAATATGAACCCATTTACTAAGGGTTCAAAATTTCGGAACTCTTTTTTCCCTCAAAGCCCATAGGTATTAAGTCATTTCCTTTTGGATAATAGCTATGCACTTTCATATTTAATAAAGCTAACTTGGATGACCATCCGGATAAGTTATTCAACAGTAGATTTTCCCTTTCGATTCGGTTGCAACTATGATAGTTTCATGTCGATTGCAAAACCTTATAACTTATGCATGGCTAAACTGCTAAATGCTCCTTAACCATGATTCAATTATGGACAACATAGATAACATTATGAAAATTATATTGACACTTGTAACTATGTATGTACAAATATAGCAAATAATTGATAGCACTTGTAGGTCATATAAGACAAACGATATCGGGTAGGTTCTTCAGTTTAAGACAAGAAATATGGCGTACCAAGAAGAACTCGTGATCCTTTTAAGTAAGCTTGTTTTATTTTTTTATGGAAAAGGTCTTATATGTTTTTTTAGTCAGTAGATACTTTGCCAACCTAACAAGCATTCTCATTGTTTACAACTCATCATATTCAAGTGAAATTAGCGAACACTATTTAAAGGCTACTCAAGCAACTTTACAAAATCTAACTCAGCAAGGACACCCAATTGGTTTGTATTGGATAAACGTTAGTGAATTGACGATTCAATTAGATTTTAATAAATTTTTATTGCAACTTGTCGACATGGGAATACAGGTTTGACACTTTGAATTTAAAACTGAAAAATGGCATTTAATTGAAATCCTTCCTACAGGGTTACATTACTATCCTGCCAAGTATGGCAGAATTTTTGTGTGCCCGTGTTCATGCTACGGAACACTCAGTAATACGCCTGAAGGACAAGTACTATCTCTTTTTGACTGAGAATGAAAGTCCTATCGATGTATTAGGTCAGGAGATTTTGAAACGTAAGTTTGTCTTATCGATGATTGAAAAATTTCAGGAAATCAACGTTTTCTTAAGACATACTCTGTCCAGTACAACACGGTCAGCTTCTAAGACATCAGTCAATCTCTGTGTAGCGTAGAAAATTTCAAAACCACTTCCAAATAGCTGGATACCTTTCGGATACGGCATTAAACAATAAGTCCCTTCACTTAGTGTAAAGAATATAACACACACAACACGAATGGTTGTGAGAAGTTAGGTTCTGTGTCCCATGGACCTGTCGCGCCAAAAATTTTGTATTTTTTGATTTCTGAAACTTGTCTCTATAAGATGACGATGATTGATCATCAATCCAAAGCCCATTGCTTTGTTATGATGCCCTATCTCAAACTGATCTCCAACCATTGGTATTGCTACCATCAGGACACCATGATACTCAGCCTCTACAGTGCTGGCTTTATCCGTATGAGTTATAAATAAACGCGACTCTGAGTGCTCTAGTAAATCATTCCTGCGGAAACTACTTTCTGAACATACTACTTGGGGGTTCAAGCCGTGTCGAACAATAATTAGCGCAAAGGCGCAGTTTTAATACCACAACTCAAGTGATCTCTCGGATGTGAAAAGGATATCGACTAATAAGGATAAGGGAGATGAGTGACGATTATTCAGATCCACCCGGTTACACTGAGGAATCTAATGATACTAATGCTAATCGCTGTTAACTCATTTAGGTTGTTAAAGAAGGGTTTACCTAGTGTGCGCTGTCTGGCCCTGTCTAGACCTAGACACTTGCAGCTGCGACAATGTACATTAAACGGAATGCCGCATGAACCCCTATGGGCCAGTGGCCAGTACCTACTAATTGCCAGGTTTCTATTTAAAAGTTCTTGAAATCTATTCCGGTAGTAATTGGGAAACATCTGCCTCGATATGACACAGTTTCTCACCCCCACCTCTTACAGAAGGTTTTACTGCAAGCATAGCAGACCACACAAGCTTTCTTTACCCGCTGTTCAATGTTTAGTTTCCAGCTAAATTTTGGATCAAGTACCACATCTAGGTACTTGGCATTGGATGATAAGGAGAGTAGTTGGTTGTTTAGCCGTGGAGGCGTGACGGTTGGTATTTTCGTTTTTGTGGTAAAGAGCATCAGTTCATCCATAATCTCACTGATTACTGAAGGAAACATCCCTGATACCAGTATTACCACATCATCCGCATACGCGACAACCTTGACTCCATATCTGTCTAGCCTGCACAGGATTTTGTTGATTACCATAAGCCAAAGGAGACCCCACCCTGAGGAGTTTCTCTTACGACAGATATGGTGGAACTGCTGTTACCGAAGGTCGATTGAATGATTCTGGTTTTTAGTATAATTACTATCCCATTGCTAATAAACTCTTCTACACCCAGCTGGATCAGAGCTTCCTGAATCGATTCATTACTGATGTTATTGAAAGCACCTTCAACGTTTAAGAAGGTATCTAGGGTATATTGTTTGAAGTGAGTTGTCGTTTCTATCGTTCGCACAACTTCATGGAGTGCCATCTCTCTCGATCGCCCCTTAGTATACGCGTGCTGAGATATACATAGATAGAAGGGAATGATCTAGGGTGTTTCGTATATGTGTATCTAAGATGCGCTCCAGCGTCTTTAAAATGAAGGAGGATAAGCTGATCGGTCTGAAATCCTTTACGGATTCATATCTACATCTCCAATTCAGGGGAACGTGGTTAAGGAAGATACAACCTCTATAGATAGGTACTAGCCATGCGACCACTTGATCTAATGTTTTCGGCAGCATAACCGGAAGAATGCCGTCAAGGTCAGCCAATTTATAGAGAGAAAAGCTATTAACAGCTCAGGAGGTATTTACTTCTGTGTCTTGTTATCTTGACGTCATTCCAGGATGAAGATGGCGCGACCTGAAGCACCGGTGTATGAGCAATAACATTTGTACATCCTGGAAAGTGTGTTTACATTAAAAGCTCCAACGACTCTTTAGAGGAGTCCGTCCATGTCCCATCCAGCCTTTTAACTCACAACTTTTTGGGTCCAAAATTTTGAGCTACGAGGATGAAATTTCATATCTCTTGAGAAGAAGAAAGAGTTTGAAAACAGTTTTGAAATGCGCTCACTGTTACGTCTGCCTTCTCAAAACTTCACTATTTTACTTCAAATCGAAAAAAATCATTAAGACCAAATATTTAGGTACTCAAATTATATACAATTCACCCATACATTGTCGATAGCCAAGCCCATTTTTGGAGGGCGTTTTCATTAAAAAAAAAAAACACTTTTTGATTAAATTTTGTTCTTTAAACGTTCGAAGTTGTATCGTTGTAATTCAATAAGAAAATTCAGTACGTCCGCTGCTACCTTATAAGGGTCACATAAGAAGGAGGATAGGGTATCATACGATCCGTTCCAGATGTATAGATTTCTTTCATAAGAAGACTGCAATAAAATTATATCTTTTTCTTTGAAAACAGTTTATCCCCATCATTTACTGGTATCGGCAACAACGAACTACACTGCTCTAGAGCTATTAACTCAGAAATTTGTTGGCGTAGACGACAATACGAATGCTGTTCATTTGGATACATTTTTTGCAAATGGTAGTTTTGCAAAAAACGCAGAACTCTATCCAAATAAACTTCTTGATATGCAAGGACGGACATTGGCTGTAGCATCTGTCACTTACATCCCGTATGTTGCTAGCTGCTCTGTGGTAAGTGTATCAGTATCTGTAAAGTATATTTCTGAAGTTTGCCCTCGTGTTGACGTTTTTTTTTTTTTTGTTTTTTTGAATGTCATACATAGATCAAATCTTTTTCTTTAAGCCCGTTGATTCTGGTGATGTTGATAGTATTGATCCGAAACAACCCAGAAAAAGTGTCACTTACGCCGGAACAGAAGCGGAAATAGTCCTTTCATTTTGTCGCTTAAGAAATTGCATCGTTAAAGTTATGCCTTGTAGGTTTGCGTAATACTTTTCATGAACTACTGATATTTTCTAATCTATACATACATAGATGGCAACGATAACTGGGGTGGTGTCTACGAAAATGGTTCATCGGATGGAATGATTGGTTCGGTCTATCGGAAAGAAACCGAATTCGGAATTGGTTCCTACTATAATTGGTATAATGATATTTTCGAAACGTCTATAGCTATTGCCAAATCAGCAGCGACAATCTTAGCACCAGCACCATCGTAACGAAATGTTTTTCCTGCAATATGACTTAATTTATTTTAAAATCCTTTCTTCCTTCAGTCGCTATCCACAGTATATGACAATAATCCTTCCATTTAACAAGCTTATTTGGAGTTTGATTATACTTTCGATCATTGTCAGTTCAATTGTGATGCATGGGATCAGATATTTTACGTTCCGGATGGCACATCGCAGTGAGAATAGTAAACTTTCTTTTGAGCAAATCTCCTCGTATCGGCTGACTTTACTACAAATCGCTGCGATATTTTTCCAACAATCCTTCTCTCAGTCAAGGTAAGTCGCATAAAGACAAAATTTTATCCAGATCTAGGAAAGAGTTATATTCTAGTATCTATTGGGCATTTCTTAAAGTATTTACTATAAATAAGTAGTCAATTTGTATTCACACCAGCAAATACATATTTTGTGTCAACCTACATAGATTGGATCGTGTTCCAGCTCGTTTCTTTTTGAGTACCTTACTTCTGGCTGGGATTACATTGGAAAACACCTACAGCGGACAATTAAAATCATTGCTGACAATTCCGATTTTCACAGATCCCGTAGATACAATTCAAAAGTTTTCTTTAACCAATTGGAAATGGGCTTCTCCATCAACGGCTTGGATACTGTCTATAGCTTCGTCTAATATTTCATATGAACAAATTATGACAAAGAAATTTGAAGAACTCAACTATGAAGAGCTAAAGAATGCGTCATATAGTGGAGTCTATGGACTTGGTATAGAACGATTACATGGTGGTAGGTATAGCTTTGGAGATTATATAAAAGATGGAGCCTTAAACCAATTCATTGTAAGTTTTATTTCCTACATAAGTAGTTGAAAGATTGGTAACTCTTCTATAACAGATTACTAAGGATGACTTATACTACGAATGGACACGAGCATTTACTATTCGAGGTTGGCCACAGATGGATAACTTTAATACATATATTTTGTGGTGCTTAGAGCATGGACTGTATACCTATTGGGAGAGTAAGGTATACAAATCGATTCTTTTTAAGACAAGACATTTAAGGCTAACTCTTTTAGTATGTCACACGCTTTTTGGATAGAAAAACTCAAGAGATCATTTCTGCTCTTGCATCGGGACAATTGCAAAAATTTCCACCAATGACCTTGTCGATTGCGAACATTTCGGGACCACTGATGGCTCTTATTATTGGATATAGTTTTGCATTTGTAATTTTTGTATTTGAAGTCTTTGGAGATAAGATTTTGAAACAATAAAAACTATTAAACTCGTCGACATCCAAAACCATATAATATATGCCCGAGGGTCGTTTTCTTTTTAAGCAAGTTCGTTAAAAATGAATCGGCCCATATTGTTTTGAAACAGGACCGTAACGATAAATACAAGTATCAAACGATTATTGAGGAATACAACCAAAAATCTGGAATCGAAAACACAGCCATCACGAGTTCACGATGAGATCGACTCAGCACCCAAAAGGAGCAAGGTAAGTGCGACAAAAAATGTGCGACAACTATCAACAAACAAGGACTGCTCATTCATGCGTACTAAGAGCTATGTGGTTATGCACCATTTTCAGGTTGCGATAGACGACGTGCTGCACGCAAAAGTAAAGGTCCTACAAGATTAAGGGTAGTACTAAGGTCAGGCTGTCAGAACCTGTGGTGGACTACTTTCTTGAATCTGAGGGAGGCTCTGTGACCGGTTTTGACTCCTCCGAGATTGTCAGATCTTTAAGATGATCAAATGGCAAGACCGATTATTCAAACTTTAGCTCTACTGACTTAACAGAGCTCAGATAAGATCAAACTATATGGCCCCTATATACGTTTTTCTAAGTACAAGATATTCTACGAGCTAGGAGAAAGCTTTCAACATGAAGTTAGGTTAGCTACGTAGGTAGACGACTGGAGGAGATCCACAACGCCAGTTCAATATACACCCATTGTGATACCCATAGGGGACAGATGTCCCTTACCCATTGGATAACCCTAGTTCTCTAACAAACTAGCAAACCATTTAGTTGATTTTATGTTGTTCAAGATGTGTTGCATAATTCTAGATCATGAAAGAAGTGTCGCCCGAGAATTTTAAATCCAAGGTGGATAAGACCTGAATAGTGACAGAAAAAGTGGGTTGTATCCTCATTGACTTCCTCATCTCTACATCCACGACATAAATTTTCTTCCACTGGTCTTAGTTTTTGCATGACGTACAGCAGATTGACATGCCCCGTGATGAATTCTATCAGTTTAGAAAGGGATTTCCAATCCTTTTGCATAATCCTGTTGGTCCTACTTATATCGAAACAAGGGCTAGGGAGACCCATCTGATGTTCGTATCCCTTCGGGCCTTAGTCCCTGCTTCGAGCCTCAGTGTGCAAGATGGGATGAACACCGAGGAGCCAGCTTGTTCTGATATAGATTCCGAAATTCCCAGCAAAGCGCAACCTCGCGCTGTGATCCAAGAATTTGATTTTGTGGTTCACAAAAGATGACTGACCCTAAGCCTGCATCCATCATTGATACATCTGTAAAGACAGAGACGATACGTGTATTGGTAAGCTGACCGCTTTTTTATTCTTCTCTTCTCGGGAACGAGCTTATGAAGGTTCTCTTGAAATTTAGGTACGGAGTCTGGTAATCCGTGGGAGCTACATTTCCTAGATATTTATTTAGTATCATAGAGTGACACGTTGTATTTTGTCTCCAACTATCTGACTGACTTATTCTTAGGGCCCTAATAGCTACCAAGACTTGAACGAAAATATCCAGCTTAAGCAGATTGAGAATAGCCTCCATAAGTGCCATAGGTGTGGTTCTTATGGCACTTATAGTGGGAGTACAAGCCAATCTCTGTATCATCGTGAGAGCCGCTAAGTTGGTGGTCTGCTAGTGGACTGCCACAATACAAGACAGCCATAAATCTGAATAGGTCTTACTATATAGATATATAGAAGGTAAGGCTGATTGGCCTGAAGTCTTTTGCGGTGGTATGATTTGCTTTTACGGCCTTGGGTATAAATACCACCTATCAAGTTTGTGGAATATGTCTTCGTATGAGACTACTGATAGATAGTTTTTAAGTACCGGAATAATCGTGCTACCAGTGTTCTGCACCATGATCGGGATGATGCTGTCCAGTTCTGGCGATTTGTAAGGGGAGAAGGATGTAATTGCCCACTCAATTCCTTCATCTGAGATCAAATTCGCTGGTAATTTATATTAAATTTATTGCTGTCGATATATTGGGTACACCTCCTGGGAAGTGCGTATTTATCAGTAACCTCAGTGAATCTGAGCAAGATTCAGTCCAATTTCCGTCGGGAATTTTGAATGGCCCTACAGCCGTAGTTTGTCTGAAGAGGATCCTCCTCAGTCTCGCAGATTTTGTCTTTCCCTTAATGGCATAGCAAATTTTCTGTCATGAGCGACGCTTAGCTCTGCGTCTCATTTTTGAAAATCATCTGACTGGTCTTACACTGATCCCAGTCTGCATCTGAT
Organism: Xylota sylvarum; assembly: GCA_905220385.1. NCBI lineage: Eukaryota > Metazoa > Arthropoda > Insecta > Diptera > Syrphidae > Xylota > Xylota sylvarum. Next base: position 128,436,930 of record LR999957.1, read on the forward strand.
TTAGACATTGGACATTGCAGGTCGCATTCTTGAAAACATCTGCAACTCTTACTCACTACCTTACTAAAGACATGTCAATAAGCCTTCCTTAGGAGAATCGCAGGTACTGTTTAAGACAAATTCAATAATTTTGTGATTAGAGTATGATTCGACCTCCAAAACTTTCCATTTCTCTATGAATTGCTTGCTAAGGTAATGTCTATAACTTCTTGTCTATTTCTAATTACAAAAGTACGCTCGCTACCCCAATTACCTACAATAACATTATTTTGGATAACAAATTCAAACAAGGACTTACCGCTTTCAATATTACACTGGCTCTGAACTTCGGAACATTAAAGGTTAAGAACTTGAGAGTTCTCCTTCTCGGATTATATCATCTTTGATGTAAACTTCAAACCTAAAAATTTGTGGATACAAACTTGACTACTATTCATTCTAAAAGTAGGATGAGATCACAAACAATTTCAGTTAGTTTATCCTTTATTGAGCTCAAACGGCTAGAAGATCAAATCTTACACTCGCTTGAGGGAAGTCATTATCAGAATCTGAATACAGGTTATAAATTGTGGTCTAGGTGACAACCCTAGTAAGTCTGTAATAATACCTTTCATAACGACTACCAAAATACCCGTCACTGCAGGGTGTGTTAACGTATCCGAACATACAGAGACGAAAGGTTGGGGCATAGCTGAAGATTGGGTGTCAACGTTGCTTAAAATATGCTGGGATCTGTGAACAACATTCGACTCTTCATCCTTGATTTAAACCACCATTCAGTTACATCCTCCCTAAACTTGTTTTACCAGAAGGGACCAGAACGGTCCACAATAATTCCTAACCAACCCACCAAGATTATAGTCACAAAAAACCGAGAGAATAACACTCCTTTCCAAATCAACCAACTGACCTGACTGATCAAGACACAAAAACTTTAATTTTTTCAATTATTTTTATATTTGATTTTTTTTTTATTCATTTTCATATGTTTTCTTCATTTAACCGCGATTTGTGTCGTTCTATGCTTAACATTAACAGAAATAATAAAAAAAAAATATTATTTTACATTCTATACAATCATTTCGTTTTGTGTCTGAGTATTAGTGCTGTTTCACTGCACAAAATAAAGCGAGTCCTTAATTTTAGTACGCGTAATGTACACCATGTCCAGCAACTGATGTATGCACTAAAGCTGGTGCAGCAACGGCAGCTCTGTTGATTTAATAAGAACCATTGTTATCACATTCATTTGATGAATAATGAAAGAAGAAATAAATAGAATCAGAGAAGAATTAGCATAAATACACAGAAGACAAGGAAATATAAAAAACTCACTTGAGTACTGGAGCGGCATAAGCTGGAGCAGCATAATGAGCAGCAGCTAGACCAACACCGAGACCATGACCAGCTAGACCAAGACCGAGTCCATGACCAGCCAAACCTACTATAGATAAACAAAAAAAAAATCAATTTATTGACATATGCATTGTTAGAGATATCCTTTTTCACACAGACAATGCAAATTTAAAAATGATCTTGAGTACAAGTACAAGTGATTCATCAGTGGTTCTTTTGTAAAAATAGTTCAAGATACAAGTATACCTCGATTTACTTTGAATACTATATCAGTATGTAGTATTTTTTTACTGTTACCGTCCAGATATCCTTTATTTAGTGTCCTTTATGAACATGTTTTTTTCTTCATATTTTTTTCAAGGATTTTTGTAAAGCAAAACGATACAGGGGAAAACAAGATAATAGACATTTTGGGTAGGGACGTGGACTTAACCTGTCTGAAGTGATACTTATCCTAATGACAAGGATACCAAATTCAACTTGTTTACAAACAAACACAAAAAAAAAAAAGTTTCCAATTCAATTCTATTTTTGTCTTATTTTGGAGAAATCCTTCCAGAAGATAAGTAGAAGGGGATAAAGGGATTTTAATGTCATAATGGACGTTTTGCTTTCCTTTTTTTTTGAATCAGATTTATGTAAAATATGGAATATCTTAAGCAACTGTATTAAGTAGGATACAACAAAAAAAAAGACTTAAGTCAAGATTTGTAAGAATGAGAAAAAGGAAGAAGATTTTATTTTAGATAGGAATGGGATATCTGACTAATTTGTCTGATATCCTTGAAAATGAGTTGCGTTATAAATGTTCTCATCTTTAAGAAAAAAATCCTTTCAATTAAAACAAATTCAAAAAAGGATAACAGATCGGAGGGAAATATGACTTCATGTCTGAAAAAGCTTAGACTTTATTTGTTTCATAATAAATCCTAATCTGTGTCATAATCCTAAGCTGTGTCCTTTAGAAAAAAATTATTGAGGTCTGTTATAAATAGTATCGGGGTAAGTATGTACGAGTAAATGCCTTTTTAGTGTATCTAAGGTGGCAACAACATTTAGAAGTGGAATGCCATGGGTATTTAATAACAGAAATACAATCACTTAGGCATGTTTATTCATGCAAGGATCGACTTTTCATGTATCCATCGACATAAACCTCAGTATACTAAACCGAGATGCTTACGTAACAGTAACGAGATGCTAACATCATTTTAATATCAGTTACATGACGAATTTATAATTCGAATTATATTGAGAATAGTTTGAGTGAACGGATACGTAAAAGTAGAAGGCGAATGCACTAGCAAACCTGAACCATTTTACTGCTCAAGGCGAACACAATACAAAGGACAACTCGTTCCATAAGAGGAGAAAGTTTTTGACAGATAGATGTTCGCTGACCTGCTTAGATGTTCAAATATGTTATTTTTAGGGATCTTATGGTTGGATTCTTGAAAGCATATGGTTTGCTAATATCTGTAGTATCCACATAAGGTTGCTATCTGCTTTTAATGAGCCAACGATTGGATAGAATCTTCTACTAAGAGAACCACTAGTCGATGTTTGAAATTGACGTAAAAAAATAATACACAACCCCAAGCTTGTGTCGTATAATTGTGCCTAGCATAAGTATCTTTTAGGTTTAAAAATATAGTTCAACACGCTGAATACTTAAGTATGTCTTTTATGTCGATTATATAGTCATGCTAACTAAAGTAGTTGTTATGATTTTCGATACGTGCACTTAAAGCTGGCCATAGAACCGTCAAGAACTCCTTTAATACTGCGAATATAAAATACGTTCCACGAACCTTTAGTGCCAAAGGAAACGGAGACATAAGTTCCACAAGTGTGCGTTCTGTGTCCCATACTGTGCAGCTGATAGTTACATATTCTAATGAAAGCTTATCACATAGAAGACGTAGAAATCTATAGTACCATGTAAGAATGGCTAACCCACATTGGATAACAACTAGCTGAACTCAAAAAAGAAGAGGCAGTCGCTAATGGACAAACTGAATTGGAAGAATTGCAGTTGCACGTATGTACATAGTGTCACCAAATGAAAAAGAAAGACTGAGAGAACCATACCTAGACAGATGACACTAGACGATCATGATCACGATCCTGAAGTCCCAACAAGAACTGAGATAAACTTTGAGTGAGCATTATAACGACGCAGGTACTTTTGTGGTATCCATATAAGTATCTGCCATTTCACTAGTTAAGTGAAATTACAGACAATGTCAAATGCTTGCTCTCTGTATCATCTGTTCGAATATCAAATGTGAATTGTGAACGTAGCCATTCAAATATGGATAAAGACTAGCAAATTAACCATCTTTCCGCGAAAGATTAATGCAGCATAAAACCTTAGTAAAACCATGTTTAGAAGCACTCTTTAGCAAGAAGGTATAAGACTATCCAGTATACAAGTAAAGGCACAGTCACCCTTAGCTCAGGGCTTTGCTGATGGTTATGAAACACCTAGGTCCTATTTACGAATGTTCGTCGCATTTGGGAGCTGTCATCAAATCGGTAACATTCAGAAGATGAAGCCAACAAACCATTTCGAACGTTTACTGCATACCGCTTAGGTTATGGATACTCAGCAGTAGATCCAGATATACCAGGTTCAGATAGGATAAAATTTGTGGAAAAAAATTTTTGGACTTAGAACATGCAGAATTTGGGAAGGACGTATTATCCCGCAAAGAATTGACATCAATTAAAAGATAGATTTATGGCACGATCGACAGCTCAAGGCGAATATTAAGGGGATTTTAGATCCCTCACGTCAGCTCAACTGTAATCCTACTAAATATACAAGAAACTGTCAAGGACGAACTAATTTCAAATGAATAGTTTTAAAGTTAAGGCCATCTGTCCGTTTGAATTTAAGCAAACGGATACTGATTACTTAATATAGGGGAGAATTTCATCTTTTAACTACAAATACATCTGCAAATATTCCACTCAGCATTCTACTTAATTTTCTTCTCCACGAATAGTTGCAAGTACAAAAAGGTGGAAGAAAAAGGAAACTTAAATGTTCGCGTCCTGATTCTGAGAATTTTTTTGTAAATCGTTTCATTTCCTCCTTACCATCTACCAACTGAGTAAAATAGAGCTTCCACCATTGTGCATTATCCTTTTACCTAATGGAGCTGAAAAGCGGATTTCTCCTTCGGCAAATATTTACAGCTTCACCTACATTCTTGTTTCTTTCTATATTGCTATACAACTGTAACGCTTATAGGAATAACTCTCCTCCACTGAAACGAAACCCGAGCGCCATACCCACCTAGACGAAAAAACAAAAAGGACTTCTACTGTATGTGCAATTCTAAAGAATAATATATGTACATCTGTGCTCTGATGTTGTGTTGGTGCATTGTGCATATAAAAATAAAAGCAGATTATATATATACATACATATTTACAAATACTAACCATTCGATGCATATGCGAGAGCTGGAGCAGAGGCTACCTTCAGGGCAGTTGGTGCTGATGCCACATAGCTATGCGAATAAGCTGGAGCAGCTGACAAGTAACTATGGGATAATGCTGGAGCGGCTGAAATTTTCAATGCAGTCGGAGCTGACGAGATGTACGATGAGATAGCTGGAGCGGCATACGAATGGGATAGTCCTGGTCCAGAGGCTAGAATACCATGCGAAAGGGCTGGTGCTGCAGAAATGTAACTCGTAGAAATAGATGGTGCGGCAGCAGCATAACCATGTGATAGAATTGGTGAAGCAGCAGCATAGCCATGCGTCAAGACCGGTGAGGCAGCAGCATATCCATGGGAGATTGCCGGAGCATAGCTTTGTGTAATAACCGGAGCGGAAATAGAATGTGCAATAGGAGCAGCAGCAGCAACTACATGACCTTATGTACAATTTGGGTTTTATAAAATATTTAAGCAGTGCAAGTGATAAGCTACTAAATTCTACTCAAGCTTATAGTGCTTATAAGGGTTGTTCAATAGACATACAAATTGCAGGTACTTACCACCATAGCTTGGAGCATAACCAACAGCATCATTGGTGGTACTAGACCGAGAAACATGGGAGACAGCATGACCGGCAGTCACCGAGCTAGAGTAGTCTGATTGTGAATTTTGTCCATAGTGACCCTAGAGAAGGAGGAATTAGAAATTAATGGTTGGGAGTGATGAAAAAAAAAAAAGCATTACCTTGACGGTGTTTTCTTGTGTCTGTCCAACGGAACCATGATCAATACTTGGAGCCGAAATTGAGTAGGCAGCTGGTCCACCAGCTTGGGCACAAGCAACGATAGCGGCGAAGACAAATACAATCTAGAAGACAATAAGAGAAGTAAGGAGTTAATGTTCATCAGGAGTAGTGGATGGAAGCATGATTGCAAAATGCTGTTCGGCTCATGACAGAGGTTAGCAGTAAGTCGTGGGTAAGAACAACCTTTCGACATCCAAATGAATAAAATCTGAGTTTCTCCAATATGCCATAGCAAGATATTTCACTCAATCACGAAAAATTCAAAAATAGCTCCTAAGACTAATTCTCTTGCAGTTCTCATTGGAAAAGACAGATACATGATCAATTCACTGGGTTGAATCAAGGCCATGTCCAACGAAGACTAAATAGATAGGAAGGAGAAGCATTAATAGGTGAACCTTCTAAAAAGCTGCATCTTATGGTAAAAATAAATAGCCAACATTCTTGTTTGGAAGCATTAAAGTGGAGCTGGGAACTATTCAAATGGACGCATGTGATCGAATGGCGGCAGTAAAATTAGAGATAAGTCTTAAGAACCAACATTTTTCAGGACTATCTGTATAAGATTATGATGGACTATTTCAGAAACATGGTACTTCTACAATATAAGACACCAACAATGAAGTTCGACAAAACACCATCACAAACAGTGTCCCTCAATGCTCCGTACTAGGTGTTCTTGTGTAGAATCTGTTGTGGAATATCATCAAACAGTGAGAACACCAAAAATATTCGTAATTTATTTCACTGACGAGAATCGCTATGGTAATGAAACTCTTGGAGGAGTTGGAGCATGACTCATATGCATAAGTTCACAACTTGGAGAGGAGAGAACAGAGAATAGATACCAGTGCTCATCAAAGGCTAGAGATGAATGGCGACCATAAATGTAAAGGTTGGCAACCACACCTAGGTGTTCATTCTATAGTTCAAGTACCTTGGTAGTGCTGTATCTATAAATGCAATTTATAGCAGTCAAACTAGGAAGAGACTGCCAAAATATAGGAAGATACTGCTCTTAGTAAGAGTTTTGGCAGAGATATGAATCTGCTGGATCCAAACAGGGCCAATTGTATAACTATGAAATCCGTCGGAGAAACGACCAACTTCTTCCACAATGCAATATGCTAAGTAGCTGGAACAATGAAAATGCATAGCCCGGAAGAACATCAGTTACCAGAGAGTAATAAGACAGAAACAGGTTAACAAAGACAACTATGTGAACAGAATAGTTAGCAATATAGTCGCATGGATAAGCCGGAGGGAAGAAAGAATTCTGACACAAACTGTTCGTATTTGATGCTTTAGGATGTTTCAGGATCCCACTATGTACACTATATTACAGAGAATTCGTCCCTGCTTGAAGGCCTACTATGAGTAAAGAAGCCAACAAATGCCTCCAAGGTTAGCACCGGTAGCGAAATTTATATTTTCTGCAAACACCTTTGTAGATAAGGATCACGTTAATCTGTTGGTTTTCTTCTTCCTCTGGTTAATCCGAATGACTTGTAAGCTATCACAGAAGATGACCTCATATCACTGGAGTTCGACGATCACATCATTGGTTCTACAATTCATCATTTTATTGGAAAAGATACAGCCTAGATAGAGTGGATAGTATATAGAATGAAATGTAACATTCCTATTTTCTCCGTCGAACTAAAAGAATTAAAATGAAAAACTGACCTCATTAAACAACTGATTATCTTTTTCCTCAATACCCCCATTGTGTCTAGACTAATACTCAGTGTTCACCCTTTCATATCATAAGTGAATGCCTCCAGGAATATTTACATACTTGATGAGTAAAGTGAAAAAAAAAAAAAAATAAAAAAATCTCACCCGATACAACCTGTTAGTCTATTGTTGTCTAACCTTTTCAAAATGTTCTCATTCAAGTTGAATATTCAATTCAAACAGTATGTGAGTGTGGAGAATTTATCTTTCATCTCAAGGTTACATCTATTCACTCACACGATACAGCTAGAAGTGCCAACCACCCTTAAAATATCAACAATTGTCTATATCCTTCGCTTTGATTCTATATTTGATAGTTTGTTTTTTGGACATTGTTTGAACAGGACCATCAACATGAAATGTAAATCCTTTGCCTATTACACTGTTCTTACGACCAGACAGATTTCTAACCAAGATAGAAAAAGGATGTGAAAGTCCTTGTGAATCTGTTTATAATTTATCTTTTGTTATTTAAATCAAATAGTCCTTTGCGCTAGGCTAGAAGGTTGGGTTATGTTCTTAAAAGTTCGGTAAACTTTATTTTAAAAAAATTTCGGAGAGTAAACTTTCAAAATAAGTATATCTACGGAAATCAGAGACGACGACAGGAGAACGATAAGTATCTTATTTGCTTAACTTACAGTTCTGAGAAATAATTGAGATTTTATTTCTTCGAAACAAATAGATTAATATTATATGATGAAGGAGTATGCAAGGGTACACATAAGTAATATTAGTTTATCTTAGTATCCTTAAGTCCAGTTTTCAGTCTAAATAAGTAATTTAGGCTTCACTAGTGACGCGAAAAATGAGATTAGTTTTGGTCGTAGACTTAACCAATTAATGACAGGACTAAATAGATAGGAATCTCTATGGATTTAAGAAGGAACTCTAGTTTGTAATTTGAAACCTAGAATACTGGTTTCAAGCAATTTCTTTTGGTATACGATTACTTTCAATAATTGGCGCCCAATGCACGTGAACGCTTAATTGTTGATCCGTAGATACTTGGTTCGAATACCTATCTCCTTTATATTGCACAGGTATATAATTGAGCCGATAACGATTAGAAAAAAACTGAAACTGTAGACTGGTTGTTAGAGTTTAGAACTTTAATGTTGAGGTAGTAAGACCTCATGTTCATGATACATGGACGTTGAGATTATTAAGTTTGGTTATGATTATTTGAGAAGGGAATGCGCTTTCATGGTATTTCTAGTCGAAGATCCTTCATCCTGGTTAGACCATAAATACAGATACTAAGATGGCTATGATACTCAGAAGACTATGGCAAGTCACGTAAATAAGGTTGAATTCATCCAACGAGTTCTTGAAGTTGAGACGACCTTTGAATCCCGACCTCAAATTCTCCCTACATGATAAATCCTCTTGGAGCTGGACTGGAGAAAGGGATATAATCACTTGTAGTAAGTGTCGTCATTGGCTGTACCTCAATTCTATGTTCTACTTGGAAAGAGCTGTAGACGAAACTATCATCAGTTGGATGTATTTTATACTGTCGCGTTGGCTATTTTCTGCTGAAAGTATCATAAGATACTGATTTATGTTGAAATTTATATTGAAACCTGCCCTTAACAAGGCGTACCAAGGCTGACATTAATCATTTCATTCTTCTAGAGGAAGTGTATGTATAAAAGGCCTTAAAGAGAAGCCTACTATCTTCTCGACACTTCGTACAACACATTTGAACATCTTCAACTGGTCTTAGTGCTTTTTAGTAACAACCTTTTCTGCGCCCTGCTTCTTTATGTATTCAAAAAAAAAGGAATACTAGTCTCATCACCGATTCCAGTACGGTTCTCTCTCAGTAAGACTAGACCTATACTAGGGAGTCAATTTTTCGATGGGAATATCGTTTTTCTATCAATATCTTTGAATATATTTGAAATAGATAGACGAAATAAATTTATATAAAAATATCTGTCCTAGGTAATGGATCCATTGCATTTGAATTCCTAAATGTGCCAATCTTCTGTACGGATAACATCAGACATTTTGCATTCAATATGGAGTAGCCTAAGCAAGAGCGATATGATGTGTGGTAGAATCCTTTACTACAACTGCAAGCACTTAAGTATTCATGAGAACAGAATTTCGTAGGATCTAGATAGTTTGCATGCAATTAGGTCCTTTCTGCTTAGAGTATATCCGCTTATGCAAAGAGTCCTTTTGCCTTTTAATGTATTCATTTTCAAAATCATGGTCTATTAATTTTTCCTTACAAAGATATGCAAACGATTTAAGAGTTTCCTTGAACTTCTCTGCAGTGTCGTCATCGAATGCATCATCGACCACCCACTATTTCTAAATTTAACTTACATAAATACATTAAGGTCAAAGCTGTTAACTAAAATTTAATTAAGTACCTAACCACAGTAATTAAATCAAAATTGTTTCGTTAAGTCATTCTTTGGTTTCGTGGGAAATCCTCTCGCGAATTGCTATGACAACAAATGGTATTATATCTTTCTCATTAATTACACTCGGATTAGAAATGATTATCACATTTCCCGTCCAATGAGGCATACCTAAGGTTTCAATATCAATTTCTCACTTCAATCGTTTCGTCTTCCATCCATCGACATAGATGCCCTTTAAATAATTAAACATCTACTTGTATAGTCCATGAAGAAACCGAAACAGAAAAAGGATTCTTGATCTAACAAACATTACAAACGGTAACGTTGAGTTTCTAACCTTGTGCATCTGATGGGGGTATCTTCATGTAATTTCCAATTACTGATCAATGTCCTTACTGTATTTCAAATCAAGTAGTCAACGTAAATAGAAACTAGGACACTTTGACATGTTACATTGGTTGTCGTGACGACAAATGGCATTACGTGTGTTTTGTTACCCTTGATATGGAGACTATTGGATGAACGTATTTTGTCCACCCCAAGGCAAATATTTTAATATTTCTTCTTCGGATCGTATCAACTGGAAGAATCCTTGTTATTATTGCTTGAGGGTTATTTTTGGATCTTAAAACCCTTGTCGTCTGAATTTTAATATTTTATGAAGGTATGGGGCTTCAGATTGTGCCATTAGATGTCAACATCTTTTAAAAAAAAAATAAAAATAAAAAACCCAGTTCGTTTCGTATTCAATTAGGGATTCAAAATTGCTTAGAGATGGGTGAATAGTTTTCGAGTACAATAAAAGGTGTTTTGAATTGAATAGAAGGATGCTTGGCTTTTTGTTAATGGAGGGGGTATACATAGCTTTGAATGTAGAACCTAAAATCCTTTCTTGTGGTTAAGAAATAAGATGTGTGTAGTATATGCAAATCTGTTATTATGGTGTCTACGGTGCCATGAGCGCATCACTTGCGGAACACTTTAGGGCTTTAAACTGAAATTTAAAACTTTGAGCTTATTAAAAGTAGCTCTTCGCCTTTGGTTCATTGGGCGTTAATGAAGTCTCTAATACCTGACAGAGTAACATTTTGTACAGTGTATCTAATCACTTTGCATCTTGTCACATACTCATCAACCTGACAGAATTGTTATAGTCTTTTCCACCCAAATTCAGTAATATTGGCCAAACCACACTTGAAATGCTATTCTAGGCTATTTTGGCCACTCCAGCACCTCCTCTCCATGAGGATGGGTCCTTTTTTTTTTCTAGTTCTCTTCTTAGACTGCAACATACCATTTGATACCGGCTATTGGTACGAGAACATTCTTCCATCAGGGCTTGTAGATTCCAATATGTAGTTCCACAAGGTAGAAAACTGAGCCCTCTACTTTTCATTAATAAAATACTGAAATGTTTAAGAAAATTGTTTTCATTAGCACACGCAAATGGCACGGCTATAGTTGTGTGTCATCGATCCTTAGAAGAAGTAGGAAGGATAATGCAAGACGGGTTCAATGAAGCTGGAAAATGGGCTAGACTTCAGTTTTTTTTTTTTGACATCCGAAGCCAACAATAGAAATACTCTAAGTTAGACCGCTCACTCTTAGAGAAACCAAAAGAACCCGGATTCTTTTTTTGTTTTTTAAGTTCTCAGAAAAATATAGATCATACTTACATAAAGAATACAGGCATAGAGCAGAAGAATGAAGCAAACAACTGAAAGAATATCCCTTAGTAGAGTACAAAGGATAGAGTTACGATACTGAACATGCATGAGATCAGCTCGAAGCTGCAATGATAGTGCCTCACTAAGATTCATCAACTTGAATAAGATAGGATAAGTAGGATTGTATGGAAGGGTAGCTGTAAATGAGTTAACGAGAAATGAAGCCTATTTTAAGGACTTAAACTATGTTGCGTGCAAAAATCCAGGACGAGGTACCAAAACAAAAAAAAAGTGTTTAAACATCTAAAATTTTGGGATGATATAATATTACACTATGACAGACTGCTATCGGCCTACCAATGACTTTATGAGCATCTCACGAAACTGTACATAGAACAGGAATTTAGAGAAATGTTGAGAAAATGAAGATAAATTGTGAAGATTTTTCTTCATAAGATTTTTTGTCTTTATAAATTTTTCCGAGGAGAGGCGATCCTGTAATGCCTGAATAGAGTCCCAATATGCAAGAGAATATGGCTGTTCTTTCTGCACTTCAATTGTCGTCTGGAAATAATCTTCTACTCCCAGAAATGCTCACACTGTTGTGAACTGACGAAAATGAACTTTTTCAAGTCTCTCATCGATTATAGAACCAGCATCTTCTCACGTCACTGAGGACTTGCATCCCTTACGCTCCATCTACATACATATATAAGAATAATAAGTTCAGTGGAATACATAGCTAATGTCACAAGAAAAACCGTATTTATTGGTGAAAACAGTTCAGGAGGTCAGCCTAGGTACCCATAGATACCCATGGATATATGTTAAGTACAAAACTGCACTGAAGTCTTGTGGAGCAATAGCATCAGATACAAAAGAAGAAAAAAATCAACCACATAGGCGGTATCGCTATGGAACTAAATCGTGATCTTAATTGCATTATACCCTAGTGACCCATGGCTTACGAAAATGTATGCACTACTTGCCATACCTAAATCGGTGAGACACAGGCACAGACAGTCCATGGTTACATTTCTTATTTATGTTGCGGTAGCGTATTAGTATTTATTTATTTATTTTTTGAGATGAAAATCATTTGCGGACACAAGTTGGTGATTTATAGTAAAAGGATAACCAATCTGTTTGTAGGTTGCATTAACTAAGTTTCAAGTGGTTGCCTTTAGCAGAATCGATTCACTGCAATTTCATTAAAACCTTCTCCAACAATCTATGAATCTATACATTTTACACAGTACAGTGGTGTTCATCTGATGCGAACAATACGAAGCCAGACCGTATAGAAAACCAAATGAATAGCAGTAACCCAGCCTTAGTTGAACCAGGACAATACCTTCAACTAAGTAAGTAAAGCAAGGACCATAAAATCACTACTTATAGCACCAAAGATACACATACGTGTGTATTAACTACATATATAGTAGTGTTTAGCATGTTATCCACTGTAGCGTATACATAACTTCCTTCTCCACACACATGGGATTGAAAATTCATTCTCCACATACTTTTAAATTACATAAGAATGCACAATTGCATGAATGCAATTCTTCATAAAATCAAATCGATTTGCATTGATTGCACACAAAGTAGAAAATTAAACATCAACTAGGTAGCGGCTTAACTAAGAGATACGAATGCTATGGTTGGATGAATTTTAAATAACCCGAACGAATATCACCACCACCATTGTCTGTAGATTCATTAAATCAAATTCTATGATATGATTGCATTCACAACATACACACAATAACGCATAGATACTTGTACACGCGAAAAAGTATCTTCATTGTTTGGTTCAATTGTATAGGCGTTTGTTGCTTTGCTATTCGCTAAAATGAAGTGGGTCAGCGGTGCTGTGTTATTTGAATGCATTTTGCCATTTATGCGTGTCGATAAAAATTGATATAAGAAAATCGATCAGTACGAGAAAGTGTAAAAACGTTAAGTAAGATATTGCAATCAGAAGATCACACACATGACTTGGCGTCGATGACAGATTATGTAATAGATGTTATTATATCTTTTGGAAAATATTTTACGACTGGATGGAGAATATGATGGAGAAGTAGTCGTTTGGATAGATATTGTCTAACTATATTTATCCAAAACTATTCTTAGACAGAGAATGTGTGCATGAGGGTGAGTAGAATTAAGCCATGTCGCATGAATTGGGTGCAATAAGAGTTGACATTGTAGATTTGAATAACATAAAAAAAATATTACGTATACGTCCTGTATGTAGTGACTATGTTTTTAAAACAAAAAATCCTTTTTTGTGGACTAAGACTGAGTAAGAAAGGAAACTTCAAATGCACGGCTAAATAAATGGGCTTAAGTTGGCAGCAGTGGCGGTTCTGTTTGGGAGAACCCCATTAGCATTAGGTGCCGTTTTTATACCACAAAACAAAATAAATCCAATATTTGGAGGGAAACAAATTCACACTTTTACCGTGAGATTATTTCCTATTGAAAGTGAGTGATAATTTCATAAATTTCTATTTAGTATGCTACTGCCTTCACCTTCATAAATTGAACATTTTTATGTCGTGAAATATAAGGTAAGCGGAGAAGTGAAGCGGAGCTAAACGATGCAATTATTTCAATGAATTGAAGCGGATAACTTCTATAAAAGAAGGTTCCCATAAAAACGTTTTCTCACCATTAGTGAATTTAATTCGCACCAAGTGTGGTATAAGTTCGAATATAGTGCTGAATGCCGTGAAGTTATTTGTACGTGCCTTAACCATATGTCTTTGATTTCGTGCATTAAGATAGAAACATTTTGGGTATATTCCCTGATAAGCGACAAGCTGTGCCGAGTGAGTGAGGTATATCGTACGAAATTAGTGAGTGCGAGGATAGCTGAAATATGTACATTTCGAGTACAGAATCAGCTTCGAAAAGACGCTCTAATTACTAGTGTCATAGGATATAAATAAATCTTTTTTTTCAAACAATATGATATTTATTTAGAAATTTGTGTAAAAGTACACAAATTTTAGTCCAAATTGCCCAATGATCGAATTCTTATATCTATAGATAAGTAAGAACTCCAGTCGTTCGTTGTTTATTGGGATTTAAGGCCTTTAAGTCACCAAATCAATGGGTTCCACCTGTTGACTATTTAAAAGAAGCCTGTGACAGCTTAAAAGAGTACCAAGTTAAAAGTAGGATACCGTCATTCGTTTAAATAATTTATTATAACATATTTGTTTCACTTAGATAGGTACTATCTATTGCGATACCTTTTGTTTTTCAATGGATGCACTCATACACTTACAGTAAAATCTGTGTGAAAAAATCTGAGCTACTAGTCACAATAGGTGAAGACTAACTGTGAGGCTTGAAACAGTGATAGAGCTACTCCTAGCAAAAAAAATTTCTCACACGTGCATATGCCTGATGAAGAAATCTGGATCATAAATACACGCTCAAAGTAGCCAGCACTAAATATTAGATATCTAATACCGCCATAGCTGTACTCAGGAATAACGAGAAGATGAACAAACGGAGCAAGTGTACATATGCTTAGAAAGGATTGGCGTATCTACGTACTATGCTAATACTATTTAAATAGAGAGTTAAAACACTGACTAATGTCTAAATAGTAGGTCGTTGTCATTTTGAGTTATAAAATCTAAGCAGACAGAACAGTATTCCGAATATTTGGTTGCCAGGTTTTATGGTAGTTTGACTGTTTTCGTAAATATCCTCAGATACCGTCTTTTCAAAAACGAAACGCAAATGAACTTGCTCAAATACTATGAAGATCCTATGTTCCACTGTCTTGAGAAATGTAGCACGTAGAAATATGAAGTCTCTACGGCCCAAAACATGACACAAATTATTTCAAAAAAAAGCCTTCGTTGATTTGTATCAAGTCCCATTAAAAGATAGAAATTACAATTAAGAATTGACCTAAAAGATACTTTCTGTACAATATCTAGGACAATATCTTGCCTCACCTAGAACGTATGTAGTATGTGTTGGAAGATACTCACTACACAAAATACAGAAGAGAACGTTATTTTAGTGAGATTGTTGGACATACAAAAAAATTCAATAACCCATAATAAAGTGGGCGTGGCATCATGATTTTTGATTATTGAATTGCTATGTTTTAATCTTCCAATCTAAAGGTTGTTTGCAAGATTGAATGCAAATGAAATCTTTCAAGAAAATGCTCTTCAAAAGTGGGTGTGGCTCTATGTAATATATGGGTGGAGATTTTGCCATAATAATTTGGATTTTTTGTAAATTTCTAGTAAATAATATTACAAAAGCTACTATGGATGGATTTGAGTAATATTACACTTGTAGATTTGCATTCTATGAAAACTATAAGCTGATGATTTTGATAACAAAGTAATCGGGTATAGTAGCAAGGCTTAAACTGTCACTGAGAGCTACATCAAATCTTTTTAAATAATATTTATAGTTAAAAGTTCTATAAAAAAAAATAAACTTTCAGTCAAAAATTAAATGTTGGTCCTAGTGAATACACAGTTTAAATATTAAAATATCTGAGAATTTACAGGACATGCCCGATATTAAAAAGACCAAACACAAGGACACTCCTTACTCAAAAAAAATCACACTCCTTTAAACGAACAAAAGAAGAAAACCATTCTCAAAAAACAAAAAAACAAATATTTCACTAAAAATCCTTAAAAAATCGTACCTTGAATGCCATTTTTAATTTAAAAAAAATATTTTATTTTATTTATATCACAAAATTTATAAAAAAAAAACTAAAACGTTTCGTTACGTTTGCTTTACGAAAACAAAGCCGGAGATATGTTATTGAGTAACAAAATTAAACTGATTCAAAGTTGATTCTTACGGTTTTATTTATAGGTGGTTTGGCTTAAATGAAAATCATTTGGTAGTAGCGCGCGTCTAACATCCATACCACGTGGTCCCACCAAGAAGAGGTGGAAGCTTCAGTACCTATACCACCACCACTATTACGAATAAAAATCTAGGGAGGTGGTGGAAGTGCACGCCAACTTCAGGCAAACAAAAATGAAGCTGAATCTATAGCACTATCGCAAAAAAAAAAAAAGAGGAAAAAAAAAACTTCCACGGATATACAACTCCAATACTGTATCTGGAGTACACGAGCAGCTTTATAGTGTATCTACGACAGCAAGAGATACCCATTCAAAAAGTTGATCTTTGGGAAAATTACGATTAAATCGGCGTTTGATTTTTTTTTTTGCATTTTTCTTTTTGTATCTTTTTCGTTTCTGTTATTGTCGTTCGTGTTTGGTTTTTGTTGTGATTTTCTTGTTACAGATACAATTTTTTTTTTTTTTTGTTTATTTATTTTGCCATTGTGTGGTACATGAGAATGGGGGGCTTAATGGTCTCATGAGGCGGCAGTGTTAAAAAGCATTACAGCTGCATTGGTATCTCCGCATCGTAAAAATTTGTGGCCTAAATTTTTAGTAGTTTCAGGCCTAAAACTGTGTCTATTGTAAATCAATCGCAGTTGATGCTAGTTTAGGTCAAAAGGTATGTTTTGTATCGTACCTAAGGCAGTAGTGGTAGGTGATTAGATTAATTAGTTGCAAATTGGAAAATTTGTCGCGAAATGTTCCCTTGGCAAGAACATAACTTTAAGTGGTGTTAGAATTTTGGGTTGGGCCCGCGTCAAAGTATCCCCCACATGACACGAAGTGACAGTATAAAGAATTTTTATGGATTAACTGTCAGTTTTTTGTTTGAAGCGGAGAAGGAGTTGGATAAATGGAATATTTTTCTCATTAATTTCGTATGCGTAATTTTGAAAGTTGTTTTTAGGCCTATCGGTTACTGGATATCTTGTGGGCCTACGTAGTTATTGCCCGTAAAGTGCAATGGAAATTGATTTGACATGCAAAAATAGAAAATAGTTTGACGTGATTTTGATGTAGATCCGGATTTGGGGGCTTGGTTAAGTAGGTGTGATAGGTTTTCTTATCCTTTTCCAAACAAGGTTTTACAAATTTGGCTATCAAGCAAATTCTTTGAACAAATGTTATCAATAGATGCACTTGCACTTGTTAATGGTTTATTTGTCTCAAAACGAAATTATTTTTAACAAAGTAACACATTTGAAAATTCAGTACTAAGTATCTGAGATAGTTAAAGTCAAGGAATACTAACAGTACGAGGTAGATCTGACCTCGATGAGCACGCATATGTCACGGACTTTTGAGCGATTATGCCTATCCATAACTTTAGCTTAAGTCTTCTGGACCCGTATTGGTCTTAGGACATCAAACATGCCTACGACCAGCGTTTATGTTCAATTTCTGGGTACGTACTTGAACACCAGCTTTCCCAGTTGCCGAGATTCATTTCCGAGTGTTGTGCCCCACTTCATATAAGCCTTTATTGTGTAAGTGGGTTCAATTATAATCAGCTTGCCCAACCTAGGAATCTTAACGAGACCTCCATTTGTGTCGGTTTCTGGATAGAACACAATAATACAAACTTATATCAATGCTCTAAGGATACAAAATATATATGTGTGTGTCCAGTCTTTGCCCATGGATAAGGTCCTAAAAATGCATTATTAAGGCGTTGTGCATCTGGCAGTTTATCCTGGTTCTTGTCGATACGTAGGTAGTTTTTCTCATATCTTTCCACAGAGAAGGTCAACATTCAGTATTTGGATGTGCGAGAGCATCAGGGACTACATTTTGAATACTCTTCCTATGCTCGATCACGAAGTCAAACCTTTGAAGCCTAAGACAACATCTGTAACTGCAAGAGGAATTCAGTAGAATTAAAATGCAGTTGCTGTATTTGTCGGCACAATCCCATAAATCCTTCAAAAATCCATGCCCGATAGCGGTCTAGACTATGCTCGAATTTAGCCAAAGATGGAGTTATCGAGTGGCCTACATATAAATAGAACGAAAAGTTCCTGAAAACGGAAATAAGATTTGCACAAAAAAAAATCTTGTAAGAGATTTTGCAGATTTTGACTTCTGAAGCGTCCACCAACACCCGCATCTAATATCAAGAAGGTTGATGGTGACTAGACTAGGAGATGCTGGATATTCCAATGAGCACCCACTTCCCTGGATATACGGACCTACCTGTAAATAGTTTGTCTATTTTAAAGGACTAGATGCGGAAGCTATTGATAAAATCATCGACGAGCATAAGACATCCTCAGCAATTAAATGGTTTGCTCTGTTGAAACCACCAATAATGGACAACATATTCAACGTTTGATTCTGTAGGAGTCAAATGCAACTACTACTCACAGCTACTTAAGGCTAGGATTCATTCCCAAGGCATGACGAGAAGTCCGTGTGATTTTCAATACTAAAGTGGTGGCAACTTGCAACTAGAATGAGAATTTGGATATTTTAAGAGGGAAATAGCTTCAATGCGACATTCTACGCTGATGTCTTGTAAATACTCTTCAGCTCTAAACGAAAGCCTCAACAACGCACTACTACTAGATAACAATTCATCAGTCATGATCTGGGATTAAACCCATTAAATACAAAAACTGTCGTAGTATTACAAACTACATTGGAAGGAAAACATCCACGATCACATCAAGAAAACGTGTAACCTTCAACGCTTTGCACGGAGGAAAGCATTCAGCAACACATGGCGCCTTAAACAAGGCGTTGTCCATTGGCTATACACATAGGTTATAAAACTCATTTTAACTCTCTGCTTCGTGAAATTTCCTCTTAGATAGATAAAAATAAGTCTATTGACTATGAAGCCAACGGAAAACGTTTAAGAGCCTATGGCAGGAAAATATTGAAGAATGGGCATAGACTTGGAAGAAATGGGATATCACCGTCATCTGCTGCGTAAATGTACTGTCCTTTCCAAAATAAGAATGACCAATGTCACAAGGTACCAATATTCCTATCTTCCTACCAATAAGTTGACCTATGAGGGTGCTAAGTGACACGTCTTACACGATGATAAGGTGAACTAGTATGTGGAAGATAACCTCCACTATCATTTGTAAGCTTCAGTCTTATAATGTGAATAGATGTCTGCGCATCATCATCAAGATTTTCTAGCCAAATCGCATCTCAAAGTAGCAGTAGTATAGTATAGGTTAGGAACATGTTGACATCACCATCCGATGCCGAAGAGAAAAACACTCACATTGAACAATCAGATAGAAAAACGTGTTGTCTCGAAAAACGTGGCGTAGAACAGTTGAACAGGAATCTAGAGCCTTGGAAATAATTTGGAGAGAGTAGACAGGGGGTCTACTTCAATTCAAAGCATCGCAAATTCCAGTCCACTCATACAGAAGAATTACTCCACTTTTTTTCCAAAAACCAAAAAGAAACCTTTGCTGACTCCGCAGTAATAAAGTGTAGCCGACCCGGATCTAGGTGAAACGAATGCACCGTCAATGTACATAATTTCTGCTGGAAAGGTCAATACGAATAGACAACTTGATACCAAAATAGTGTCTAATCGTATTGTGGACTGCAATCGCAAGTATTTTATTCCAAGGTTTCCACTGTACATACTTATCTATGGACGCCATACAATGGATTCCCAAACAGCAATTGAGTTTATTCAGGTAGTTAACCTTATATGCAAATATTACAAACTACACCCAACTCGTCAGTATTAAATTGATCCAATTTCCTCCCACAATTTAATGTTAACATAAATAAACTCCAAACTACACAACCGCCTTTCAGCGTCCTAAATTTCCCCTGGAAACCACAAAGAACATTTAAAAACCTCAATTCTCCTACTCAGCTCCAACTTTGTAACTTTGTTTCCCACTAATCCCAATGAATTTAGAAGCAGAACAAAAAAAAATCCCCCCAGTTCCCATAAAATAGCATCACTTTATCTCTAATCCCACAAAAATCAACATTAACGCTAAACGCTCTTTTTCGGGCCTCCAGCCGTAGGTGGCTGTGCCCAATGAGTAATCTATTGATGTCTACACCACGGCGGAGGCTCACTTCGCCTTTACTTATTTCTTTCTTTTTTTTTTGCATTTTAATAGCACACCCAAGTTGGAAGTTCAATTATATTCTTATTTATTCGGGCGTGGCAAAGTTGGAAAGAGGTTCTAATGACTTTTGGTACTTCTTCGAAACCGTCCAACCAAAAGCGCGAAAGCGCGAACTTCCCAAAAAATAATTCAATTTTAGGGAAGTCAACTATGCTTCCTTCTCCCATAAATGATAGATTGTGTGCGACCATTTTAATGAATGAAAGGAATTAACCGGAAAAATGATTCGCTGATGGAGTATCTCCACTCCTAATGGGACAGTCAGTCATTTCTAAAAAAAAACAAGTACAACTATCCCACAAAGTGAGTTTCCACAATATCTGTACATATGTATGTCTGTATGTCTAACCTTTTAGCGCACAACTTGGTGTGCATATTCGTCAACAAAACTGCAACGACAAAGTAAAAGTGTCCCAACTTTACTTTCAACGTGCTCCAGATAAGTTAATTAATAAAAAAACAAAAAGTTTATAAATAAAAAAACAAAAAAAGTTGAATTGAAACTTTCTTGTTTGTTGGACTGCATGTGACGAGGTCACATTAGAGTCCCAATTTGGACCCAGTTTCGACTCTGCGGATTAGACTCTCCGCATGGATACATTCGAAAGGGACTTTGCATGCGCTGCAGTGCATTGTTGTGCGTGAAAGAGGGGAAAGGATTATTCATTGCATGTTGTTAACATTTATGACCCAATTTGCAAAACATTTGTGTGACAGTGATAAGTGATATTACTGATTGTAGTGTGCATTGGCGATTACTACTCTATGAAGTGAAGCCGTTGGTTGGTGTGGTTTTACTTTCATTATAGCGATTGGGGTAATGTCAGTTCAAATTGTTGAAGTAATTATGACTGAAGGCAATTTTGTGGCTAAGAAGGATGATGCTGTAATAATATTGAAATTAATGTACTAATAATCGGCAGCTGTGATATTCAGGGATGCCAGATATCCAGATATATTTGTGTGTACACAAGCTAATGTAACTGAATCCTGAGGTGTTGAAAATCTATTTTAGGGTAGTTCAAAAAATCAGCCCAGAGGTCGAATTTTCCACGAAACCAAGTTGCCCGATAGCTTCTCATGGTAGCCCAGCTGGGAAATCGACTGACCTATCATCGTTATAAGGGCAGACAGTTCACTCCGTTAAATATCATCCAACGAACTCCTTTGTTTGTACAACGGGCATAAATTAGCGCTTTCCACCGAAAGCTACATAGAGTCAGAATGCCTTAACTTTATCCGTCTCTCAGAGGACAGAGAAGATATCGTCTTGGTCCAGGAAACACCTGGTGGCTCCTAATACGTGGTATCGGCGTATGTCGCGTTGCAAGGAGGAAGAAAACTGGCCTTATCATGAGCTGTCACGCTAACGCTAATGAGCCTACTTTTGTTACCAGAAATAGGCGTGTGCTGGACATCACCCTTGCTTCCGACAGTATCGTTCAACGCATCAGGAATTGGATATGAAGCTAAGCTGGAAACCTAACATTCAAGAAAGAGTCAAGAAAGTCACAGTAGCACTATTCTATTCCTCATCAACTTCGTATAACTCACTGGCTCTACATCTCGGTCATTAGACCGATACTCACATATGGGGTGATTGTTTGGTGGACATCCTTAGAAAAAGTTATTAACCGCGACTATCTAAGTAAGGTCCAGCGTACAGCTTGTCTGTGCATAAACAGTACTGTACGCACTCCCTCTGCGGCACTTGACATTATGTTTTACCTGATAACCGTAGATATATTAAGCAAGCAAAAGGCAGCAAGTGCAGTCATTCGCCACGAAGCTACCCATTTTGTCCGACAAAAGCGCCTTAGGTAAACTAAAATTCCAGCTAGATGCTATCGAGTATTGGACAAAATTGGCCAAAGCTGAATTCAAAGCGCTCTTAGAATTTGATTTCTCTCAATATGCAACATATATCGGCACTACAATATCCATCACTACACACTGTTTAATAGGCAAGCATGCCACAAGGCTGGGCCTTTTTGGGAACGACTTTCGTAGAAGCTGCATGGATGAAGAAGAGGATGAAACCATTCCTCACCTTCTTTGTTTGTGATCAGCTGTATTCCACAGAAGGAAGCTTCACTTAAGAGCCTTCTATTATAATGATTAAGGCGATCTGATAAACATAGATATCAAGAGCCTCTTACTCTTCATCAGACTTTCATAATGGTTTAACGAGTACGTAGAGAGAAATGTGTTCCTATGATCCCATGTAGTATCACAATGGACCTATTCCTGGTCTAAGTGGGTTAGCGTTTCTGAGCTGGCAGCCACAGGCAGTTTCAAAAGTGACTTATAACATATAAGCTTCCAGGTCACCTGTCAAGTATTTCACTGAAGAACATCCTAAACAGGCTTGGCAATTATCAGTCAAGCAACAATGCCTTCAGAAAAGTCCAGAAAGACCAATGTCTTTGTATGGTTCTCTCATATATGGTGGAAACTCATCTCATTAAAGAAAAAAGATTCTTTGCCTTGACGGTGTGTAATGTGGTATAGAGCTTAAGAGTCTTCAAGAAGCACCATTCTCAGACTATCGTTAATCTAGATGGCCATCCACCCATTCAGAGATTATAACCACTTTAATTCTACCCACTTTGCTGAACCTAAAAGCACCATGACTGCATGGTTTATGCCTTAACATTGCCACTCAATGACTCTATCTCATTGTAAATAAGTCATTGTAAGTAGATCCTTTTTAATCTAGCTAAATGGTCTCGTGAGACAACTGACTTTGATGCCTATAACGTGGCTCTAAGAATATACAAAACTTCACCAAGGAAAAGCCTGGAGACTCATCTGCAATAGCATTGAAACCTCAGAGACGTTTAGGTAGCGAAAAATCCTATCCAAACCCCTTCAACACCCACCGACTACCTGATATCCAGATGGCCACTGAACTGCCTCTAATAAAGAATCCATTGATCTTTTCTGTATACTCACTGTATTGAAACGATCTCCCGTCTCCGATCTCAGCAATCTGAAGACATAATGATTCCTTGGCTTAAATGCATCAATCTGATTGTCTAAGTATAGTCCACATTCCCAAATCGTAAACTGAGGTTAAAGTTGTCTTCATATGAAAGACAGGCAAAAGCTAACATGTGGAACCTTAGGATCTCCGATGCATCAGTCTACCTATTGAAAATGCTGGAAAAACTGATTGATATCCATCTGCACCAGAGTCGAAATTAACACACAGCTGAGCAGTACATCGGCTGTAAAGATTGTCAGTCGCGGTACACCCCAAAGTGGTGTCCTGTCCCCTCTTCTTTAGAATCTAGAAAGGATAGAGTAATGAATTGCTATTACAGCCTCAGGTAAAGATTCCAAACACTCTCAAATGGACCGCCAAATGCAGACTAGGAATAAACCCTCCCAAAATCGAATTTGTTCTCTTCACAAGGAAATATAAAGCTCCCCTTATAGACCTTCCTTGTGGTGTCTCCTCTGAAAAACTCAATCTAAACATCTTCTTCCAACTCACAGATCACTGTAGCGGTTTTTAGTCGGAAATTATGGCAATCACCCTGTCCTAAGCCATAATCAGGGAGACCCATTGTAGTTGAAATGTAATGGAAAGTTTGTCAGGAATATTAGCATTTTCACTGACAGTCAAGCAGCAACCAAGTCTTTTGACTCGTCCTCATTCAGGTAAAAGACCCCTTTAAACCATTTGTCTTTCTCGTAAATGACGGGTCCCAGGCCACAAACATTCCAAAAAAAAACTGCCAGGCGGACGAGCTTACCAGAAAGGCTACCACTCTAAGAATTCTGCCTAAATCGCACAACCTGGGTATGCCGCTCGCTACTTGTTAACATCTACTAAAGCTGGACACTTTCAGTTGGATCACTAACATATGGGAAAGTGGCTCAATGTGTCACATATTAAGAGAGATCTGGCCTAAACTGGATCAGAAATATAGTGCCGGGGTGGTTTTGCTAAAGCAATCACAGATTAGCTTCATAATCGCTGTTCTCACGAGACCCTGTCTGATAGGCCAACATGCTAAAAGGCAAAGTCTTCTTTTGTTGCACGGACAAAAAAGAGAAGAAAATATTCCTTCACCTCATATCCATCTGTCCAGCCCTGTCACCGAAAAAACTACTCCATTTGGCGGCTCTATCCTCCTATGACCTCAGTGAACTGGCTTCCTTAGACTTCATGAGCTGCCATCGCTTCATAAGAAATTCGGATTGATTTTACTAGTTCCTAATCAAAATGGAGAGATCCATGTTATCACAAAAGACCTCTTATCTAAGTATATCAGCACCTCGGTACAGACAGCCCACCCTAACCTAAACATTAAGGATTTGCAACAATATTCTGAAGATAAGAGTTTATATTTCATATTTCTCCCCTCATTCTGTAACTTTGTTTGTTTTTGCTGCTAGCATCCCTTGTATCAAATATAATCTCCCAATCGCAGTTGAATCACATAATATCCAGGACCTAACTCTCCACAGCAACAGTCTCACGCGCTTCTCGATTCCTTCATTATTAATATCTCCTTTTTTTTCTAAGACCAAAACATACATAAAAGTCGAATACGGACTGCTTAAATAGCCACGAAATTATTGCCTTCGAATATTTATTCACACCAACGAACGTGACGAGAGTTAATTAAGTTGCAAAAAAAAAACCCGCGGGATATTATTGCCAACACAACGTATGTATATCCAACTTCCTTGGCAACCATAACCTCACCGCTCTTAAGGTCCGTCGTAACAGACTCCCAAGCAATTAAAGCCGCGTAAAGTTTTCCCATAACAAACCCGATCTTATCTCCCTCAGTCAATGCGATTACCTTTTATAGAATCAGCTAACAAAAACTTCGCGGCAAAGGATATACATTCTCCTTTTTACGACAGACCATCATTTACCAAAAAAAAAAAGAAAAACCCTAAAACTTTTCTATCTGCTCTCCACCTTTGACGGCGCGCATAAGTTATATGGCCTACGGCCAACAAACAAAACTTTACTCACTCACCTACTCTTTCCCTTCAAGGTTTTATTTCAAAAACCATAAAACATCCTTTGCCAGCACACGTTTTTGAATGACACACAATTTATCGTCGAATAATAGGTAAACTGAAATTTATATCGGATTTCTGAGTAATTTTTCTCGGTAGTTGCCTTCTCTGTGTGTATCGGTGTCATAAACTTATAAGCCGATATACAGATTACAAACGAGTAAATCGGATTCGTCGGGAGATGACAGTTTATTTATCTACAGCACCGCCAGAGAGTCAGTTTAGGCCTTGCATAGTGCCATCTGTATCATCTCGGCAATGTGTGTCCTACTTTGTAGATTTCAATTAAGCTCTTGAAGGCAAGGACGTATTTGTGTACGATTACACTTAAAGGACACGGCAATTTATTACGGTTCAAGTAGTTGGTTATTTATTTTGAAGATAAAGATATTCTTTACTCTCTAATGGTTTGGAAGGGTATATGACGCTGTAAGCCCTACGCGCGCTGCTGGAGCGACGAATTCAATATCTTGAGATGAAACTTTCGCCAGATTGTAAAGAAGGATCAGGAAAACTAAGCTCACTTGAAGTTGGTTTTTTTTTTCGTCGTCATATTGAAATTTATGCAAATTGATTTGGAAGTTCTTGAGACTCCTTTGCTACCGTTAGAAGGATTTCTGTTTCGTTGAAGAGTAATTGCAGTCGAATGAGGGAGGTGCAGAGTTTTCTAGGAAATTTTTAAATTTTAACAGTCAGCGGTATTCGAAAGGATTTAGATATTGGACTCTTAAACTATATTTATAAACGAAGGGTTTATTGTCTGCCAATGAATACGTAACTATTGACCTGATAATTTCTGCGTATTATATAATTATATTATATAATACCTAACTATTATTTCAGCCGTTCCTTGCAGCAGGTGCAGTTGAATTGAAAAATATGCTTTAAGGACATAGGTTTTCGAATAAAAAACGCTTTGATGGTATATTTTGACAGCTTCTGCATCTTCTAGAATGTCGAACACTTAGATCCTCCAGGTACATGTATGATACATACCTAAGTGATATTGAGAACGCGGAGCCCGCTTCCCCATATCTGGACGCTAAATGCATATCCAAATAGAAAAAATAGTATTTTTTTCTGAAACGCAGAAATTATCAGAGTCAAGCCAGAGGCTTCCATAGATTTTGTAAGTAATCCGTATAGCTTAGAAGTTGTTTAATGAAACAACTGGAATTTACGTCATTATATTTCCAAAGCGAGTCTTATTTCCACAATACAACTTAGTTCGAATGACCATAAGTTCACAATGATGTTATGTAAATTTCTGACCCATCCGGGTGAGTCTTAAATTCCAATTGTGATTGTCAATAAGGATCATTTAAGATTGAGGAAAGGTCATGAAAAAGGGATGGGCCGAAGAGCCCTTAATGGGTCAATGTAAGCGGTCTTACACTCAAAGTGGAGTACAAATTTCGGTACATCGGGCCCCTTATCTTAGGGGCATAGATCAAGTACTTGAGCCTCAGGGTTAATGATTGTGCATCGGGTAGTTCGCGGACCATGGAGAAGCTCATACTTATAGTTACGAAGCGCCAACAGCCTCGGATCTGCACATAATATTTGAACTCTTAACAGAATGCACAAACGAAAAATTAATAGCCACATTATCGTCCGCAAAGCAGATATCACCACCATCCAGGAATTGCGGTGGGATAGGCCGGCAAAAAGGAGGATGACACCACGTCTGGCAACGGTCTGTTTATTGATGTTGCAACCAGACGAAACGTCACTATAGCAAGCACAGGGTTTTTCATCTCAATACACATAAAGGGACAAAGTGTTCTTCTGCACGCCTCCAATATTTCCGTTGACTGAACCTTTCGTGTAGCCAACATCGACTCGGATCACTACCTTGTTACATTCAATGAACAAATGCGGATGTCCCAAGTGGCACAACAAAGGCGATGAAAAGATACATCTTCGAAAGGCTGAACTTGGAAGAGATGCCGCTGACAACTAGTTCCGAAGACCTGCGATAACGCAGCCAACATGTCATCAGAAACGCCATAACTAATTGACTGAGTATAGCATCATCACCACCATGAATCCCCTGGCTTGACGAAGAATAATAAATAAGAGGCATATAAAACGGTGTGGTGCAAAGAATAAAGGGAATCATGGCTCACGGAATATTGCATCAAAATAGAGAGCGGGAGGTTCGAGGATCGATTCCTAGACAACATCAATGATGAGAAACATCCTTATATGATGTCTTAAAGAAAAATTGCGCTTCAGACTCGCCATTAGCTAGCTAACAGCAGGATTCTTCTAATCATGTCAAAAATATGACATGCACAACACGAATGATTGTAAGAAGCTAAGCCCTGGGTCCCGTGACACGTTGAGTCAAATACTTGTTGGTAAAAGATCCCATCAATGGAAGCTTCGCAGTAGGTACTGAAAGGGTGGGAAAATTACTTCTGCAGACTGTACACTGTATGAAGCCAACATCCCGCTGTCAGGCAAAATGGACCATTTAACCTAGAAAATGTTAGCTAAAGCTATCCCCCTGAGCAAAATAAAGGAATGTTACAAATATTCAAGCTTAAATCCTTACTTACTCAGTCCAAAAAGTTTTCGAATCCACAGCGGATAAACGGGGTAATAGAAAAATAACTTACCTTATATGGCATAGTAGATAGAGAACTTAAACGACTTGGAGTATACAATCAAACCATAGATACAGTGAAGGCCAAGTCGAAACCTACTCCAACTTCCTAATTTCATTAGAGAAACCAAATTGCGAGTTCACTGTCAGTCCTAATGAAACCTGCCAACTACTACTCAACAACCATTTCCCAGGCTGTATCTCCGATAGCGCTGTCCCCTTGTATCCACTGAGGAACCAAGTTTTCAATCCTTCCACCCAGAGCAATAGCCAATCTGGAAGATTAACGGCAAACCATGTTAAATATGCTCTATCCACATGCAGTCCATTCAAATCGCCAGGAGCTGATGTCATCTTTCTCGGCCTCCTACAGCAGGAAAAAGACCTAGGTACTGACACCCTCCCTTATACTGATTTTTAGATCCAACCATACACTAGGTTACATATCTAATAGCTAAAAAGAAGTTAGAAATATTTTTCTATACCGAAGCCGGCAAGGCAAGAGGAAGTATCGCCTAAATCCTATCGACCTATTAAAATAAATTTGTTTCTTCTCAAAACAATTAAGGAAACTTGTCATCCTCTGCATCCAAATCAATTCGCTTATCAACCTAGAAGGTCTATTGAGACTACCATTCACTGCACTGCATGTATGACAGGGAGCCTTTGCAAATGCTTTGATAGTACGAGGCTATCCAGCAGACTATGATTGGGAAAGAAATCACACCCCTCCTCATAAACTCAGTGCTGGAAAGAATGCAATTGGAATATGGAGGATCCTGCTCAGGACTTTGGTCATAGGCGAATTTCTAAAGTTAAAACTGGTTACAGAGTACAAGGTTATGTAGACGACGTTGTCATCAGCTTGGTTAGGGGCAATGACACCATACCTTGGCATGACGCAAAATGCCCTTAACCTAACTTTGGAGTGGAGAAGAACTAAGGATCTAACCATAAATCCCGAAAAAACTGTTCTTTTACTTTCTTCAAGGAAAAGAAAGACAAGTCTCAGCCCGGAGAAGCAAAGTACCTTGGAGTAATGCTTGACAAAATATTTACCCGGAACTTGCAATGATGATGTGGCAACTGTCACCGCCTCTACGCCAAAGTCTGGGGACTGAAACCCAAGTTGATTCATTAGAATGGTGAGCAAGTAGTTCAAATGAAAGCGCAGGAGCAACTTAGGAAACTATATTATTTAGCCTACTTGGGTATCAGTGGAGCTATCGAAACGTGTTCTACGACGGCTATAGGAGCTTTTATTGTCCACTTAGATGCCATCGGCTTAAAACAAAACTGACAGATACTGATGTTTGCCATCTCTATGGAGAGCAAAGAGAAATGGCACAACATATTACTCCACTTAGAGCGGGAGTCTGTCCAGACGAAATTCAGAACCTGGAACCTAAAATTATACCCTCAGTATAATATAATTAAGAACTTCAGCATAACTTCTGGGTAAATTATATGGGGCAGTACGAAAGATCTTATAACTAGGTTGCAGTCCACATTAAAGGCCATAGTACAGTATAAGTACAAGTATGGCTCGACGATGTGCGAGTCTGTATCGACGGTATTGTACATGTTTAAGCTTGCCATTATAGGGTTCTGCGTTGGAAGCTAAAACGTGCCTTGTAGCGGTGGTGTTCCAGTACTAGTACTAAAGTATTCGATAAGAAATTCTTTCCAAGGATAATGGAGTCAAAAATCGAAAACGAAGAGCTAGAGAAGAAGCAGTGTATACAATCGCCAAAAACAAGATGATGCTTTTACTGGAGTACTACAATCTTAACTGTTGACAGAACAAAATAGAAAACTGATTGATTCGGTAGTCCAAGTGGCCTCTAGCATCCAGAAATCATCGACAAGTTGTTGCCTTGTCACCTTTCTATACAGGCAACTTATATCACCTACTATAATGCCTACAGACTTCCTACCATCACCTGTCCCAAATCTGGTTTGGTACAAAACGGATTCGCGAGCTAATGCATAATTTATATCAACGACTTAATGTTTATAGCCCCACGTCAACTGCTAATAAGATGAATACACAAATTTATTTGCACTTAACCCGAGGCAGCGCCCCATATTCGCATGACTTGGTTCAATTAGAACGAATCTGCATAACCAATACCGACATCGTCAGACTCCTCTTCAGACAAACAAAACGAATCCACTGTATGGAACGGCGGCGCTTGAGTCTGAATTCGCCGATTCTCATGGTACCACACCTGTACCCCAGCACGTCTTTCAATTAATTTTCCCTCGCAAATAGCAAAACCTAAGGCTGACTATATTCAGCATACCACGCGGAGTTGCCTCCAACGAGATACCTGTAACAACGACATCCATATCTTAACCCCACACTTAACAATCTACAAGCGAGCGAGATGTGGAACTATAATGGACCCTCATGTAGCAGCTGTAACTCAACCTACATACACTTTGCTACTTTTGGCCCGAATCGGTGCATGGCCACACCTATTCTTTACGGCTTACAGGGTTACATCATAATAGCAACTCGCCTAGAGGGAGTTCAACGATTGATTTAACTCCGTCGATTAGTTTCTTCGAATCCTCGGAACGAAATCCGTATCTACGAGTATGTACTGCACTCGGCCAGGCTGCCAAAAGGTTACCTGGGCAATTCAAGACGTCAGCGTGTGACCACGATGTGTCGATGCGTCCGATGCTGGCGTATAGAGTTACGAGTGGTTTATTGCGAATCATTAAATGCAGTTCCGTGATCGGGTTCAATTGAAAATGATTTTAGCCATAAATTGCGATGGCATCTTGAGACGACAGACGGCTGGTGGTAGGCGGCAGGCAACGGGTGGCACTTACAAGTACGTGTCGCTTTTTTGAGAGGGGCTTGATGTCTAACAGTGACATTCGATTGACTGAAGTGCAAATTGAAGAATGGCAAAGGCTTTGATGGCCAATTAGTTGACGACGACGACGACGAATACGACTACGACTACGCTGACTACGACTACGCTGACGACGACAACGATGATGATGATAATGATGATGATGATGATGGTGGTGTGTGAGGCGATGATTGATGATTATGTGTCCTTAAGTTTATCGATTCGGGGATGGGTCGTTGTTAGGTTATCGATGAATCATGACCTGTTTAATGGAATGCTACGAGCTGAGATATGTTAATTGCGGTATGATGTTCATAAATTTATGGCTTCCTCATTGAATGGAATGTATATAATGATGGACGAGAATTTAAGCCATTATAGGGTTTCCAAGGAATTTTCTATTAAAATTCTAATTATCATTCAGCCATCGATGGTAAATATGGCGCTACCAGAAGCCATAGAGAAGGAAATGATTTCCAAGGAAGAACAAACCGCTAAATGTCACATTAAACCCATTTAAGTAGGAGTTAATCGTCAAGGTAGAAAATAAAAAGCAAAATCTTGTCACAAAAGCGAAAGATGTTAAGACATACATATATATGTACATATGTACGTAACGCAACACAATGCCATACTAACCACAGCAAGCAGCATCATCAACATCATCATCAATTTGCATTGCATTTCCCTTTCGCCAGAGGCTAATAGCGCGCGACAAGCTATGGCTATAAAAGTTCCCACGATTCCTGGAGAACACGCCTCGTGGTAAATCCGGCCTCCGTCGTGGTCGACATCAACATCATAATCGTAGTCACAGTTGCTGGTTTGTTACTGTCGGTGGTGGTTCTAGATGCACACTTAATTCCCACTCAGTATTTTTTTTTATATTGCAGTTAAGGTTTGCTACAGAGCTCGACCACATCGAATAAAAGAAAATACCGCTGTAGAAGATGACAGTGGACAGTAGGGAGAACAAGAAAGGATTTAGTTAATTAGTTTACCTTTGACGGCTTCTAAAGTGTTTAGGGTGAACCTTGAGCTTGTTTTACTTATTTGTTTTTATTGTTTTTTTAAGATCCTTAAGGTTAAATTACTTCATCAAGGTCGGTAACAATCTCACCCAGACCTTTGATGTCAAAAACGGATTTAAACAAGATGACACGCTGTCATGTGACTTTTTTACATATATGATATGTAAAGGATTGTGCGAAACTCACAAGCAAACTCCGGAGGCATAATCACTCAAAAGTCTGTGCAATTACTAGCATATGCCGACGATATTGACATTGACAAAACACAACGGGCTGTCACTGGTGCTTTCGCTAGTATTGAAACGGAAGCTGTCAAAATCGGTTTAGCAGTAAACGATGGCAAAACCAAATATCTGCTGTCAACATGAAGGGACACAAAACATCGATGAATTGGACAGAACCTATTTTTTTTTATGGAACTTAACCAATGTAATGCTGGCCATTCCCAGAGCTGATTCACCGTCTTCGGAACAGAACCTACATTCCGTATCTGAGCATAAATTGAGTTTATTAAGGTGATACCTTGGACCACAGTGGCTCACCAACCTTCTAATACCTTCCTTGTCTGAGTTAAGGAATTCCTTACGGCAATGTGGCATTATTACTAGTTTGGATTGTCTCAGCTTTTGGACATTTTCCCAATAGGCCAGACGAAGTATGTGTTCCCATTCATTAATCAGCGCTGGGCGGCTGGCGTTACAGTAAGGTTCAGGTCCTGAGCTTGCCAGCTCTAACTAGTTCATCGGCAGATTCGTTGCCTGCAATTTCTTGATGAGCAGGGGCCCATTCGTGTGTCACCCTGTTATATGTATCTGGCAAGAGATTGTAGTGCATCGTAGCAGTATTTAACTGGTATAGGGCCCAGTGAATTGAATACCTTTATTGCGAATTAATCTACCGCAGATCTCAATGGCATGGAGTTTAGTCTGGAATACTAAATACTAAAAAATAGTGGGACACATTCCCATATGTATCGAGACTTTGGTGTTGGGTCGAAAGACATCAGCTCCAACTGCAGATTCTGTCTTTGATCTGCCTACATATATACCAGATCCGACTTCTACGGTCCAGTGCCGGAACACCATCAGACCAGCTTGAATGATCAAATATTTCTACCTTAAATAACTTACCGAAACAGTACTCCATGTTGGGGATAGTGCAAAAATGTCCCTTTTAGGAACTGAGTCAAGAGTTTTCAGGTATCCTACTTGGTCAGCTTCCGCCTGTGTTTCTAATGAAGATTTGTAGGGGTGAAAGCCTAACGACACCATCTAGTGCTGCCGTAGGGTAGGTACGCATGACATCCGTGACACCGAGACTGGCAATTCTCTGGACCTTCTGAAACTTAGTTACTGAAATTCATTCAAGAATTTTCGGCTACCAAATTGCTTTCTTTGTAGTCCCATTAAGTGAACCACGCATCGAAGTCATCAGCAATAATCACAGGTTTTTGACCAAAGGCATCATTTAATAATAATACCCTTGGCGATACATATTGTTGGTTTGCATCAATGTCCTTGTAGAGTTCCCTAAAAAAAAACGATGTCCACTCTCTGCCTTCGCATACAGACTGTAAGAAGAGGTCTGACGTGGATCAGTTTTATAGTATGTTTTCAGCTATCAGCTACTTTTTTCTGTAACATGGATGCTGTTGATGTCCTTTTTGTGCAACACAGTAGGCATTTGGGCTCAACGACCCAAGATTCATCGGAATGTCCAATCGTACCGCGCCTAATACACCGACCGGATAAGTCGAGCTCGCTTTTATATCTTCTTACTGATGTATTTTTTTGAGGTGATTTCTTGGCAGACTACACGTCCAATGTGCACTTTGTTGACATCAGCTGGGAGGCTCACTGTCACTATCTGTGTCCCTAGGTATGTTTTTCACTGAGTCTTTACTGCACTTGTTTCGTACCTTTTGAATCCTTCTAACTGATTGACTAGAGCTTGGCAGATTTCTTCCCAGATCTTTGACCTCTAGAAGTATTTCGTGCGTTAGGCTTTCACGTCTGCTCTCGTTCCCAGGGGCATTTTCCAACGGATGTATGCAAATAGGTTGTTTCCGTTTTTGAAAGGCTTCATCATATTGACCAATATTGACCAAGCTCTTTCAAACCAGGATTTTTCGTTACCTTATGCAACATTTCTGAGTGCCAGTAGGATGAGTGGTCTGTCTAACGATTTCGGGAGAAGCTATATAGACTAAAAGTTGGATAAACAACGACTCGCTTTGTGTGAACATGTCCCTCTGTCGGTATTGATAGGGAAAATCTTCGAGAAGGTACTTAAGTTAGACAACAGAACGACGAAACCGACCTAAAGTGGTGTTCTACGAAATGGTCGAACACAAAGAAGTCCTTCCTAAAGATTACTCAAACATGCATGTGTGTTTCTTGTTTTTGGTTGGGCAATGTTACAAATGATACAGAAGATACAGGGAATTTTACCGACCGAAAAACCCTCCAGGCTGCTACTGGTGCCTCTGTATTTTATAATAGTACACTTCGCGTCACTAACGCAGGGCTCTTTAAAACCAGCCAGAACATAGCTCAATTCTTAGGGAATCATTTTTCAAAATCGCTGACGAATCGGATTAAATCCTTGGTACCCTCGACTTCGACACACCATACGATGCCGAAGGATCGTCAAAGGAAAGCAGTCGCATTCCAAAATGAAATTTAAATATACATATGTACATACACAGTTGGTACCGAAACCAATATGGATATGGGTTCAGGTATATACCCGAGAGATATAAACATATAGATGGCTCTGAGACTTCCGCACTCAAAGCTGTGCAATCAAAGCTGAAATAGTCTAGAATTGCTGCACAATTCTTATCCCATTATGTACGCAGAATCATATCAGATTATATTAGGTACCTGGACACTGCGATATAGAATTAAACATACACAGAGCTCCCTCCAAGTGACACAATTAGAGGCATAAAACCGCCAATCTGAATGGCCAAGAGGATTATTCTTGATAGACGGTCCAACTTAAGACGGCGGTGTCTTGTCTACAGCCTTGTTGAGAGTGTTAGATTGGAATAAACTAATGAAATTATAAAACTAAGCAGATCACGAAAGAAAATAGTGAAATTTATGCTCTCTGGTCATTGCCTTCTGAGGAAGCACGCTTTGAGATTAGGATTATCTGATAACTACACGTCTACACACACCATGTTACACAACTAGTCTGTGTATTCCAAAACATATCCTAGAATAGACTAAAACACATCCTTAACAATCCAGCAAATACTTCTTTAATAATCCAGAGAAGGTAGGGTCTTGGAACTAAAATATTGTGGTATTCAAAATTAGTAGGGAACTACTCTTAAATCGTGATGGGTACCCTGGAGTGCGTAGTGTCTTATTATTACTTCATAACCCTACTCTACTTAACCTAACTTAACATAAGGTTAACTCTAGCTTAAGTTGTGTTTCAGCTCGCTCGTTTTTGCAACCTTCTTTTTCTCCACACTTTTGTATCAGAATTCTGAGAGTCTATGGTAGCATCTATACATGATG
This sequence comes from Xylota sylvarum, assembly GCA_905220385.1. NCBI lineage: Eukaryota > Metazoa > Arthropoda > Insecta > Diptera > Syrphidae > Xylota > Xylota sylvarum. The sequence continues at coordinate 128,472,458 of LR999957.1, forward strand.
TTCCCATTGATTCTTCCAAATACGTTCCAACCGCTTAACTAATTTTCTGTTTTTTTCAGTTTCTCCTGCAGTCATTTCTTGAAAGGATATTCCCTCTATTAATGTATCTTTCAAGGGACTTTTTGAAGATTCCAACATCTGAACATCCTTTTATATTCAAAATTGTATTGTTCAGCATCTATTATGATTTATCTAGTTAGAAGTAGTAGTACCAGAAGGCTGTGTCCTTTGCTTAGAGTGCATTTAAAAAAAGAATCTCATTCGAATGATATTCATATTGGTATCCCTCCATGCAAAACATACTATACATCAACTGCAATCTAAGCACAAAATTATGTTCTTCAACTCTCTGAAATTACTAAACGAATCATTGACTTTGGCTTTGCTTTTTCTACAATTCTACACAAAATACGAAACACTTCACAGTCGTTTTCTCTGGAGGCACGATGGTTGAGCACCACATTTAACACTCCAAATGGCCAGAGGGTGAGGCACTCGCCCCATTGTTTTGTTGTACACTACAAGTTGCTATGGGAATGCAATATTTCGATTTATCTTAGAAAGAAGTAGATCGAGGTGGGTGGTTGGTGGTACCTAACCGATGGAATACAACATATACGAGTACAACTGGGTACGCCCTGGTTTTTTATATCCTCCAGCCCCTCCATCACTCTTCGCCATACACACAGGCAACTGGAAGACTTTTGTGTGCCACTAGGCTTTTTTTTTCTTTTAAGTTGTGTCATATACGTTTGACTGTTGCTGTCTGTTGCTGTCACGTTTGTTGAAGCTCCTGGCTATGTTACAATTCTACTTTTGTATGCTAGCCGCCACATTGGCTTCGATCGGGAGCTCCTTTCAAAATTGCCTGCCGACACTTCTACCCGTTTTAATGGGCCAATTTTAAAATATCACAGAGATAATTGCCGCTTGATGGATGCTGAAGAGAGTGTGAGTGTGTCTCTTTGGTGGTGGCAGGATGGGTTGATGGTAACTCCCAGGGTTCAATTAAAAATGATCGGACACAGTTGGTACGTTGTTGTTGCGTTTAAGCATTGCGCTAGGGGGATTGTAATTAATTTTGTTTTTAATTGCTATTGGCTAGCGTGATTACGGTATTTATGAGATACACTTTGAGTCATGAGGATATAAAAACCAAAAAAAAAAAAAACAGAAAAAAAGTTCATGCGTGGAATGATACAAGTGGTGTCGGGAGACCAACGAGTCTATCAGGGGCTATTGGATTTTTCAATTAAACTTTTGTTTATTTGTTTAGGTGCGTTGCATAAGGAATTGTCGATGTGGGTTAATGTGTGTGTGTGCACTAATTTGGTCGATAGTGTGACCGATGGAAATTTTATGGTAGTGACTGCACATTGTGGCTTAATACTCTGTCTGTGCTGCGCAGGAATGTCTTATGTAGACGTTTTATTGTAGCAAGTGCATTTTATGCTTGAACTAACAATTTTAAGGTGCACTTGGTACGCTATTTAAGAAGTCATTAAATTGAAGATATCCAGTTACGAATAAGTTACAGTGTAAGCATTTTATATGGAACCACACCACACAGAAGATGTCGTAATTTTGTTGTATTAGCTGGTGATTACAGGAAGCGCTTTATCGACCGAATGACCACGGATATCACAAATGTCAAGAACAAATGCATTCGGTATCGCACTATCCCAAAAATGAACAATCATTGTAGAAGCCCTATGCCCCAATTGCTAATTTTTTTTCAAGCTAAGATCATGCATGCAGACAAAAAAACCAAATTGCACATCACTGGATTGATGTGGCTAGGACATATAGAACGAATGGACAGGGCCTACTGTCCTTACATGACGCGACTTCAACCGATTTAGAGTGCGCCTCTGGAGGCAAGTAGCTAAGAACTGGGATAACTGGCGAAATTGGAAAAGCTCGAATTCAATCGAAACATTAGCGCCCTCTAAGTAAGTATGTAAGTAGGTACGGTTAGGTAGGCATAACTGTGATGCGATGGTGTTAAAACTCGAATGTTCAGTGAAAGCAATGTCTGCCTCCTCGAACCAACCCGACATTGCACTGAATTGTAAATAAGCTAATGGTTTTTTGACAGATCTTCCACTGAGGTTCGCCGAGGGTCGTCTACTTCTGCATAGAATAAAGCATGCGCATAGCCAGTATTGCCGCAGCACATGTCATCTGTACTTAGCCACATTCTTCATAGGCCGTGCGCCAGTTGTGACCGGTAATGATTCCCATGAAAAGCGCTAAGATGGGTCTGTTACGAGTAAGCGAAGTGATATACCTGATTTGTCGTATTTTGTTGACAGTTTTCTGGAGACACGACAAGATGAGAGTATGCTGCATCTCTCATCGGTTACTTACTGGTCGGTCATTTCATTATTCATCATTGTCAGGTCCAGTTTCGACTCATTTCTTGCTAATTCGTCAGCCAATTCGTTTCCTTTGGATACCTATATGCTCCCTGAAACCTACTGACTTGCAATGACTGTTTTAAGATCGTTGCAGCAAGGTTTCACAATTTTAGATTTTTACAACCGTCGATGAGATAGTTTTTATAGGAGCTTGACTGTCAATGTAGATATCGATCGCCTTTCTGGAATGTCGTTTCATGGATACTTCTCATGCCGCTTCTGCTATTGCTAAGATTTCCTTCATCGATATTTGACCCGATCGCGATTCTATTCGGGTTAATGGCCCTTTCATTTACCCAGTCCTCCCTGGGCTGATGTCAGGAGATGGTACTTAATTATTTGTTAATTAGTACCCAACTATGCGCATCTAACGATAGTGCGGTTGCCCATGTCATTCCTCTATCCATGAATTGAATTATTTTAAACTTAGGACACTTCGCGGCTGTTTTTTTTGATGCACTAGTACTAGTAGTGCCTATGCTAGCTAATCTTTGGATCGGGTTCAGTTCCTTAAAATTTGTGCCATTAACTGCTGCAGGACTAGAAATCCATAAGTTGGGATGGGGCTAACGACGGCTATGTACATATATCCAGTGGATGATGGGAGGCTTAAGCCACATTTCAACCAAAGATTGCGCTGCATACACAAAAAGCTGTATGTAGATCCCTTCTTCATGCGTCCTGCCTTGTTCTTTTTCCAAGTCAATTTTTGGTTGACTACAACCCAAGTATTTCGCGTTGTTTCAGATTTGAAGTGACGTTTAGTTCCAATGACCCGATTGTTGCCTTGTTAATGAAGAGGACAATCTCAGTTTTCTTCGTGTTTACGTGTAAACCACCCATTTGTGCAAAGTTTGTAGCAGTTTGGTGATTAGTATCTTAATTTCACTAAAATTTCGTTTGCGACCAATATCCGAAGTAGAATCTCTCCTTGCAGAGTTCCCCATGAGGCCAGTGTACTTAGGTGTCATCAGTTCTGAACTAATGTGTCTCATCTTTTCTTTGGCATGCGTTCAACCCAGTCAAAGATTATGGGGCTTACATTTTGTTTGGCTAGTCCTAGTCTTATGTAAACAGATTTCCCGTTGTTGAGGGCTTCTTTCATGTCTAAGAAGGCTGCTAGCGTGATTTCTTGTAATCAAGTGATCGTTTGATTGTTGCTACTTCATGCAGGGTCTTTTGTATGGGCTTGTTGAGTCGGGGACATACATACATATCTCTAGGACTTAGTTTGGAACGAATGTGCGAATCTATTAGCACTGGAGAATAGTGTCCCGCTTTTGTATCTAAAACTAACATATTGATTCGCTAAAACAGGTAAAGACATCATTGTGACCTTCTTTGTCAAAAGTAAATTTTTTCAATGCTATAGAGAAATAACATCTGATCCACATGAGAATTTATTCCCCATTTAGTGGAAGTTAACTTGAAGTGGATTTATTTTTCAACAATGAAATGCTGAGAAACTACTTCCCGAGGCAAAATAATCCGCTTTGCAGCTCCATTTACCGGTTGTCATTGATGGCATCCCTCACAAGCGTTTTCAAACAGTCCAAGAACTATTCTGTCAGCTCATACAAAGTGAAGTACACCAGGGTTACATGCTCACACCGCTGTCATTTGTCAGATTGTTGTACTATGTGTAGTACTAGTGAGAGAAAACAAGGGACACAATGGACAGTCATATTCTAGCTAAAACAGCTGGATCACACTGACGTCATTTGCTCTGCTGGGACAATAGACCTAAAAATAATGAGTCATACTTTATACTAAACAGCATCAGCATCAGCATCTGGAAAGCTAAAGGTGGAATCACTCGAAAACATCAACTGATGTACATCATTTGAATTTGCAAGAACTTTCAAAAAGTAAACCTTGAGTATAATGCCTGCCATTTATTCAAATCCACCAAAGTCCAAATTGACAGCCTTCAAAAATCAATTAACCAACCATTAAGCATGTATAAATATACTCTAAAACTGCCAACGAAAATCTTCACCTTGCCTGTTCGATTATAATCTTCGTGATAAATTATCAACATTCACCTCTCTCCGTGCCATGTATTACCAACTTTGTCTTTAATTGATTAATTAACAGATTTGTTCATTCACCATGCGTCATGTGACTCTGATAAATTTCGCACACCGGTTAACCACTCCCGACCAAAAATTTTCGCCGCACAAAACCCATTACAACATTGCGTGGTCACAGTATCTACGTACACCTTACAGTGCAATCCATGACAGCTCTGGATCTGTCACAAGCTCTTTGCCGACGCAACAACTATCTCTAACGATTACCAGTAATTAAGACCACCCCAAACCCGGCTACGACCTTCGTTTTGCCTCTAAATTCAACAAATCCCAGCGTTTATCTATTTTTGTACGCGTCAACAATTCGCAGAACTTTAATCGCTTAAAGGTTGTTAGACTTTTCCTTAAGACCACAAAAAAAAACGCGCTGAACTGCGTGCGCGCGATTATTTGTTGCGCAACCAAAATCCGTCGCACAAATGCACTCCACAAAAAACTTGTTTCCACAACGGATAGGCCATAAATAAATCCAGGTCCATTTAAGACTTTCGATTTCTGTTTAAACGGATAAAAGCGACAAACTGAGAGACAAGCCAACGGACAACGGACAGACGCATTGACTTGGAAGTTATTTAGCCACATAGACATACGGTCGTTCTTGTTGGATGATGGACACGGTTTTACTGTCATAAATGGACGAAGAATTTCCTGCAAATGTCATTTTATTTGGATAGAGGAAGGAAGTAGCAAGAAGAACGACATGTGAATGTCATTCCAAGTTAGGCGATGACGGTTTAGTTTAAACGTCAAATGCTAGTTAGGAAATGCTACCACATGCACTGTGTTTGTCGCAATTTGTTTTAGCGTGGTTTTCTTTGTTCTTCGTTATACATATATGGTGTACTACTCTCCTCTTCATATTCATTTCATTTAACTCTCAGTGTTTGCATGTCAGAGTGTATAATATGACTCCTGTCATTTGTGTCAAACAAGTATCTATTGAGAGTGACATTTCATTTATTTGCTGTCTCTACTGTCAAAGTACTATTTTGAATGCACGTTGACATTACCCAAGACTTAGAATAGGAATAGGATTGTTTACACTACAATAATTCGAAAGGATAACGCTCAATGATCCGATTTGTTAAGGAATTTTTGGCACGCAGATAACTCGAAACCAAATGTTAGCTTGGAAAATGACTATTGTAAGCATTCTTTCAAAGAAACACTAGTAATAATGGTCATACTCTAAAAATAACAGAGAGAGTTGAATGAAATTGTAAAGCAATAAGAGATAATGTGACAAAATAAAGGACATGCTTGGGAAAGCATTTGACTTCAATAAAAAGTTCGACAAAAACATAGCCGGTTTCTGTTGCTCATTGAGTAGAGGTTGACGTACTAAAGTAACTTGAAATGGAAATTCGTACATATCCCTCAAGTACAGGAGCCATTAAGTGGGATAGTGTGTGAGAGGACTTAAAATGTAAATGTCTTTCAGATGACAATTCTAGCCTTTTACATACGTACTCCACCCTGACATCCCCAAGAAATGGTAGACAATCAAACAACTGTCGGTGATACATTTGACAGGCGTTTTAATAAAAAGAAACAGCGTTTAAAAGTAATAGATTTTATTAAGATGAGAAAAACAAACAAAAAAACATTAAAAAGGCCCAGAGCTCATAATCCTCGGCCCTGTGTCGTACCGCGTCTTTTTTTCTTTCTTTTTTTGGGGTGCGTTTGGAAAAAGGTTCACGTTCCAATCATTGGCGGCGTTCAGCTGACACAACTAATGAAGTTAAACCTATCAGTAAAAGCCATGACAACAGAAACGAAAAGCCCCATAAGCCAGCAAAAGTCAAAGGTTCACCACTTACTTCTGGCACCAATGAGGATTCTAAAATCCTACCATTACATTGGCGAATGGTTAGCCACCAAAAAGGCTTGAGATTTACTCTCTTTGATTAGTCACCATCTGAAAAGGAACTAATTCCATACAATAGCAATTGTTTTCAGGATTTACAATAGATCCACAGAATGCAGTTGTCTTAGCAGCCCTCTTTTGCAGCAATACCGGAAATATGTAGTTTCATGAAAGAAATGGTCCATTAGGTGGTGTTCACTTTACAGATTTCCCTCACTTTTATCAATTTCTTTGATTGCATTCCCAGATTCAGTCAGTGTCTTCCAGACTAAAGTGGTGGCAGTACTCGATGATTGCCGCGTTTTGAAAGACGACTCTGCATCTATCTGAAACATTGCCAGGCTGCCATAGCGAGCATCGAATACATCTTCTAAGTTGGTGGAACAGTGCGAAGAGGAACACACTTAGGGCATCCCTTCAAGATCAGACTTCTTTGGGTGCCGGAGCACAGTAACATAGAAAGGAATGAACGGACTGACAACTTCGTGAGGCGCGGTTCAGCCCTGGAAGGTTCCTCGTGAAGGGACCAGGTGGCACGGATTGACGGTTGCAGAATTGTGTCACATCAAGCCAGATGTGGCTCAAATATAACTGGTTCAGAAAACAAGATCTGCAAAAATAGGACTCGCACAGACATTCCAAGGATCATAGCAATTAGTACAGATCACTGGGCCATTGTAACACATGCGTCCAGATTAGGCATCCCATTCAACGCGCATTATCGCAGCTACAACAATGAAAGAGTGAAAAAAACAGTGTTTCAACTCCTCTGCGGGTGTCTGGCTGTATGCATGGTCAGACATGGGATACTAGACAAAACCTTCTTTGACAACTTTAACTACATCTCGGAGAAGAAACTCAGTAAACTAATCAGTATCCTAAATGCCACAGGATGGTTGTAGAGGATTTTCGCTCCCTTTTTCTATGTTTTTACGACAAATCAGGTCACGCGAGTTGTGATGTTAAATTGGCACTATAGCGCCATTAACTAAGTCTCATCGCGGAAAATCGAGGCTACCACTTCTACCTACATACCTACCTACGTTGATTGCATTACATTTCACTAAATCATCACTGCTTCCTAAACCGGAACACAAGTAGACTACTACACCCTACTCAAGGCAAACAAGATACGCCCAAATCAATTCACATATCCAGATAGATAGATAGCAGATAGCTTTGTACTCCACGCTTCCTGGAACCCCAATTTCCTTAACAAGACGTTAATTGAAATTCCACAACCTAAAGCGTCCAACCAACCAGTTTAGTCACACCTATATTCCGTCGGAACAACCATTCTCATCATTGCATCCAACTACATATTTGCCATTAGCTGGGTGTCGCATTTTTTATCTTATTCCGTTGCATTGGATAACAAATTCCATCAACACGCTTAGTTTGTATCTTCGTTCAAATGTCTGCACACTTCCCATTGACAAATGTGTACTAACCCATTACACTTTTCAACCGGATTAAGGATTTCCTGTCAATGCACGAGTACACCAAAAAAAGGAAAAATCTTTTCAACATGTCAGCTACATGCAATGACGTAACTTGGACCAAAGTAAGTCATACTGAGGCCGACGGCAACAAAAAAGGGCACAAAACAAGCCCAACCCGTTGTCAGTCTGCAGTTTTTCATTTTGGCCATTTTTTTATTTTTTGTTGTTGTGTGCCTTTTTTGCTTGGGTCTCTCAGCCGTAATTAATCTCAAATCGAAACAATAATTGGATTCGAACGCTGGTATATGTAACTTTTCCGCCTGATCTCGGACACATTTCAATGGCGAACACCGACACTGGAGTGTTGTTGGACATTGTGGAGCCAAATTCGGTGTGAAGTGGTGATAAAATGTTAGACCCAAAGGCCTGCATGTTATTTATTCCTGACTTGAGTTCAGCGAGTGATAAATTAAGTTTTACATAAGCACTGTACCTGCCTAGGTGATAAATTTCTCATTGGGGAATTCATCTTATCCCCACAAGTCAATTGAAACTTGATAGTCGGTGCATAGAAGTCTAACTTATGACCTTTCAATTTAACGTTGGTGAGAGGACTTACAATTGGACCGATGTACATATCTCTATCTGATATGGAACGCATGAGCGCTCATCTTCCGATTTTGCAGTCAATAACCAGTTTAGTACTAGTAGCTGGTTTTCCTCAGCAATACTGCCGAAAGACATCGCTGATGATGACTAAGAGTAGTAGTGATGATAATATGCAACCTTGTGGCATACCACATTTGATTGCAAAAGCCTCGGGCACCCTTTCATTGGAGCTCTGTTGATGAATTTGTCACCGCTTGAAAGAGATCCATAGTAGGGGCTCACTAAGACCACCTGTTGTCTCCATTATTCCCCTTTGGATTATTTTGAACAAACCTATAACGCAAAAACCGCTGGTAAAATATCAGAGAGATAAGAATCTCAGAAGATTCTTCAGCTTAATTTTGCTTAGGATCTGAGGCGCTGCCAGACGCTTTGCATGAGCACAAATAAAGCAGTGACCGGTAATGATGCTGCGACTAAGCTTAACGCTATAAACCGAACTACTCCTTTTATAAGCCGGTTATAGGCACGTAGCCACTGCGCATGTATCTAAATTGGTCCACCGAATTTTTTGCGTCAGGATTTTTGTATTAGATCCTTTGTGAGTGGGGGTTGCTCAGCGCTTTGATTTCTTAGATTTATGACCATGATCCTTGCTATCATCACGTGAATGCTTCTTATATTTGTGATGACTACTATTCCTGTTCTTGTCTCAACTCTTGTCCTTATCATGCTTATCCTTACTTCGATCCTGATGTCGGTCTTTCGATGATTTCGATTGGCTCCTACTTTTCGAAGAACTTTTCTTATTGACTGTAGATATCTTATCTAGATAGTGTTTGTAGAACCTTATCCCAAAGAGTAGTCGATCTTTAGAGTTTCCTGTATGTCCGTACAAGAACGTCCATTTTGGATTCAACCAATCCAGACTGAGAGGGAAATAAAATTCCTAGGTTCTGTACCGACCCAAGACACAGGCATAATCGTTAGGCGCTGGTGATTCATTTCCAGAATAAAGCAAAGAATGGTCTCCATTAACGCTATAAACTGTGATTTAGCTCTATCTTTATCTGGCTAACAGACGGGTTTGGGAGCAACAAATAGAGACTGGGTACATGATCTCAAGTTCTTCAGCCAGTGATGTCTCTACGTCCTGGGACCCATCTTAATGGGATTTTATTATATGCAGCTAGCTGTAGGAGGGTTTGAAGATAGTTCCAAACCATCTTAGATACCAAGGCAAAGAACATGAGGGCTTTAGAGCTACTTGGCTAGCTCATAAACTATTTATATGTGATTTTCGGGGGTTTCCTCTGATGCACTCTCTAGCAAAAGGGGTTTTTCACCTGAAGTAGCCAGGAAAAAGGTAGATGATCACAAAGTAACAACAAAAAGGTAAAACCTGGACCCCTAGGACAGTAGTACAACACCGACCTCGTCAAATAATTCACAGAAAAGGGTGTAGATTCGAAGGCAGATTCGACTAGTAAACAGACAAAGGGCATAACAGCTGAACAGGTGACAGTATATGAGATACTCAGATCTACAGACTTCTAAGCACTGAAAGATGCCATTGTGGCAAAAACAGTCTTGAAATTGATGCACAAGCTCAAGTTCCATAGTTGACACCTTAAAACCTGGCACGCTACAGAGAACTGCGAAACTTCACAAAGAAGGAATACGCAATCGAAATCGGCGATTGTTAAGCTATTGAATATAGTAAAAGCAAGAGAATGGTACCCACATTCTACACCATCAAAATAATTTGGATTCGGTTGTGTAAGTTTATTGATGCAAGTAACTTTCCTCCTCACTTTTAAAACTTTAAGGGTACCTCATTCGTATCATTATTTCCACAATAACAAACATTTATTTTCAGTTAATACGGATGAATGTCACTTTTATTTTAGAAAGACCTTCGGTATCTATAAAATATTTTCGTGTTGTTATCTAAAATTGTCTTCCCCGGACAGACATGTCCTTGAAAATGGTCTTATTTGACTAAGTTCCACAATAAAAGCATAATAAACAATATACAGGTTCTTAAAATGATCATTAAATCTTTCAAATTGATTCGCCTACGCCAATGAACTATTAGTCTCTTTAAATATAAGTCTTCTCACCGCTAACCGCTGTCAATAAAACTGGAAAATTTTCCCGAAAATCCTTCACTTTAACAGCTTTTCTAGCCTCCCGCCCCCCCATCCACTGGCATGTCATTATTACGACCAGATATCAGTGGGCGTCCTGAAAGAAGAATGTTCCTTATTGAAACTTTGTCAATCAGTATTTTCATCGCCAAATTCTTAGAAATCTTGTCCCCTGCCCTTCCTTCGATGTGACGAATTTTTCTTGAGGCAATAAAAACCCACAATGGAAAAATATTGTTTCACTTAAAAGGATTCCATGCGTGCGCGAGGAGCACAGAGAAACCATTGCAAAGCAATGTTAGCCGTAATTAATTTAGCCAGAGATTTTTCAATGGTCGGGTTAGAGGGACACGAAAAGGCAAACACATAAGGACTTCTCAAAAAAAGAAGAAAAAAAAATAATAATTTTATTGCCAGTGCCTTTCTGACTTTTATTTCACCCGTAGATGAGCTATTGCGGTGAATTCCTTTTTGTTCGGTTTTTTGTTCTCTGAAATTTTTTTTTATTATTCTCTTGGGAAGGAACTCGTACAAGGACACTAACGGGATTTCACTCTGTTCGTAGGTGATGAGTATCCGGAGAAATGTAAAACACAAGAATAAATGGTAAAAAACAATTTTAGATTACCAAAACACGCAACAGAGAGGGTCAGGAAATTATTCAGTTGTTTCAAGGACGCGCGGTAATAAATTGAAAGCACTTTGACAGGACAAAGGCAGGATAGGATTACCTACGTACATACATAATTTGGTCGTTACAAATATGTCAAGGTAATGATGGGAAGGAAAACAGGAACACCTGTAAAGCAAATAGCATTAGAAAAATGATTTCTGATCAAAAAGGTCTTTAACGAAAGAAAAAGAGGACAATCCATGAAATTTGATGCCTTTGCCCAGTTCGTGTTCTACTTACCCATGCTTCAAATGGTACACGTGCTATTGGGATCGATTTATGGACAGATGGACTTATACTTTCTGAATTTACGTGGGTTGTTGGTCAGTTTTGTGTTTGGTTAGATATTGTTTGTTTAGAAGTAGATACTCTCGAGTATGCTTAAGGATGGAATAGAGTCAACTTCTTGTACTTTTTTTTTAAGCGACTTTTGATATTCAAAGCGATTTGGGTATATGAAGTACAGGACTGCCCGACCCTAATACGGACAACGGACGTCTGTTTTACTTATGTATTAAGTTAAGTATTAAAAAAAGACGATATGTCTTCTGTAGGTCTTAGTAGATGAAAATGGTACGAAATAGATACATATTTTTAAGGGCCAAATAAACGTCGGTATCTGATGGGGTACCACAAGGCTCTGCGTTGGATCGTCTACTGCAAAACGTAGCAAAACTCATAAATTTTATTAGTTTTGAGTATTGTTATGACAGATTGCAATATTCGGACTTGCATGTGGAATGTTAGTGCGGTCAACAGACCGCGTGCAGTCAAATAAATAGAAAAAGCCGTAGATAACAGACAAACGCCGTCCAAGAAATTTAATGGGATCAAATGGACTGAGAAACTTAGTATGGTGATTACTACAGAGAGCAGAAATAATGCTTATTCGAAAGAGGTTTAGTCATACCCGGCGAACTTAGGTCCATGCTGTTCCATCAGCAAACGGCAAACAACATCTAGCTTTCACCGATACTACATCCACAACGTCCAAACTCATAGTCGAATCAGGATCAGTTCGACCGTAACACAGGTAGTCGATTGCACGAATTTTGCGTCCTCTTATCTGCATGCCGAGGGAATCCCCACCGTTTTCATAGAAGCTTTTGACATTGCCTATTCAATCACCAAAAGAAAGGATATAATGTCACCTCAAGGGTTGAGTAAGTAGGTGGCAGACAGATAATAACAAGAAACCTCCTTAATGTGGCTAAGAGCACAAAATCATACACGGACTGGAAACTATGTATATAAATACATATATAGCCACTCAGAGGAAGTTCAAAAATAAAGTTAAGCGGAATCTGAGGAGTTAAGGAAGATCCTCTTTCCAGACAATGATCTTATGACTAGCATTTCAAATTGCATCATCCTCGTGTTCTGCTGTTGAACAAACCGTTGTATCCCGAGATGCTGTAGAGCTCTCGACGGCCAACTCCATAGTGGCCACAACCTCTCGGTCTGCTGTCGAGCAGGCGAACTCTCCTAAGACTTCAGAAGGCGTTGCCATACGGGCCACATCTGAATCTTCCGATGGAGTCAGAACCGAGGACGTGGAATCAGTCACTTATGATTCAGTGTGATAGTTCCACGCTTGTTGATGCGTGTAGTGTCTATTTGGTGAAATCCGGATGCTCCTCTTCCATTGAAAAGATGTTAGATGAACTACAGATCCAGCAATAACAAGAATAACAAGATTCAATAAATTGAATTCGGTGGAAATAAGGCAGTTTATGCATATATGCTTTACGCATGCCAGAACCGCCTCTTCCAATCAGCGAGAAGCCTGATAGATGTTATATCTGAGAATCAGACGCCACCAGCATCAGCTTCCAAGAAGTTCAAGGCAGGACCTACATTTGATATTTCCAATTTTAACCAAGCGAGCAGTGCTGTGAGGTTAAGTGTTGTCCTGACCGACTTACTGATTCAACCCTACTTAACTGAGCAAATGACACTTTTTTAAGAGGTGGTTAGAGACATCTCGATTGAGATGACTCAGCATCTCAATCAGGATAGCTAGTTTTCATCTGCTCAGACAGTGCTACTCCTGGGTGGATGCGCTCAAACTTTTAGAGAATCAGATCTAAAAGTGGATTAAGCGTGACGCTGATGGAAGAGCGATTTTTCCCTAAGCCACACATCGTCTGTGGGTTCTTTCCACAAAGTCATGAGCTCTCCTCAGAGAAGATTCTAGCTACGATTTCTGCACAGATTACCAGTGCGGAGCCACTAGATCCCTTGTAAGGCTATTAAGGCTATGTAGCTATTTAACTGCAGCAAGAATGTCCATATAAACCAGGTGACCAAGTCAGGCACCAGAAAATTCGAGACTCATTTCCAAGATGGTTGACTGCTCCGATAGTGCTGCTCATGCCACAAATAAGTATAAAGGTGATGGTAAAGTAAATAGTGAATCTAGAGTAAAGCTAGTCGTATACAGAGAAGCTTATGTGCAGCCGAGAAGTTTGAAGCATATTCTCTGATGTTAGCAGCGTATATGCCAAAAACAATCTCAAAATAGTCGGTTAAACCAACATTACATTTTTTTGGATACAAAGGCATTGGATGTCTTCAAAATAGTTCCGGACACTGACGCCCTTTAGCACTGGTCGAGTCAGAATTTATACTTAACTCAGGCATGGAAAACTATTCTCCCTATCGTTTTTGTAGGTACATACCACTCCTTTATTGAAAATTTGCTGCCATACAAATACAAAAGTTATTTCTAACATCAAATGCGTACTACCTTCTATTTATAATTATCTTTTTTGTTATCAACATTTATTTGTAAGCTCTTTTTATCAACATACGCTTGCTTAAGTTTTCAAAATGAAGATAAAAAACTCAATCGAACAGATCTTCTGCCTTATTTCTGTGAAACTGACAATTAACGTCATGCCATCAATGCTGCCAACACCAGCAAAATCAAAATATTCATACCTACCGGCAATAAACCGGAACTTTTCTCTCTACTATTCATATCCAATCGGCCACCAAAAAGAAAAAGCTTTTCCTATTCCCTTCCCATATGATATCCGAAAATACGTATTTTCTTTTTTTCTTTTCTTCCTTTCTCTTCGTTTTGGTATGAATTTTCTTCAACTGCGTCTGCGTCTGTCAGTAGATAATTGTCATCAGCAGTTTCGCAAATTTATCGTTGTGAAGTGTTAACAAATCGTCAAATTAGTGAAAGAATTTCTCCAATTTCCCAGTGAAATCAATTTAACTTCTCATCTGTGTCAACTCCTTACTACGTCAAAGTTTCTGTTTTTAAAAAATCGTTAAAAAAAAAACCCTCAAAGGTATTCATTTGTGGTGGTCTTGTATCATGTGTGTTGCCCTTATTCGCTTCTGCTTGACATCATTTCCTTCTATTTCCCCCCTCGTCAAAACCATCATCGCTCAAATGTACCAATTTCCTTGCTTTTTTAGCTAAAAAAACAAAAAAAAATTTCCATAAATTTTGAACTACATGAACACGCGCCCCCACTAATCAGTCGTGCTAGCTAAAAATAGAAAATCGCGAATGGTTTACGTAGTTTTTGAGTTTAAAAATAAATTAAGTCCATTAATCTCCGGCGGGCGAGTACGTGTGATATTTTGAAGAATCGATATTTTGTCGGTGCGGGGTTGCACCGGACAATGCGAATGCCGACATGAAAACAAAAAACCTTTTGCAAACAGATTCACGTGTCGCGCATCGTGACAATGTGTGCTTTTGTTTATGTTCTCTTTCGGTTTGTCATAGATTATGGGTGACATATTGCAGTGTAATGTGAAAGACGAATGGAAATGTCAACAAACTTGATTAAGCAGGGGTTTTTTTTTTTTAAAAAAAAAAACACAATTAACCACTACCGTTGCCTCTTTTAATGTGTTCGTTGGGAAGTGAAGAGAAAGATTCAAAACAAGAGTTGAAGTAGTAGAGCTTTCCCAATGTCATATTAGTAATGTTGCATACATTTAGGGTTCGCTTGAAGACGTTTAATTAAAGTCTTTTATAGTTTTAGGATGGGGAGTATTACAGTTTTGAGTGAAAAATCACCGTAATTTTTCTACCTACCAAACTGTTTGTTAACGTTTGCTAGACTTACCGATCTAATGGCGGACCACCTACCTGTTGCTCTAGTTAAGTTGGATTTAATACTCGTTATCTGTCCTAGTAACCGAAAGAAACAGCTATTGGTTAGAGTTATTTTTCCTATCATTTCTGTCAAGGTATTGACAGTTCATCACATAGTCAAAATAGATAAAGTCCCTGACTATATCACAGCTTTCTCTATCAACACTAATATTTTGGTCGATTTATCGACGTTTGTTGTCCCTCTCTTTTGACAGCTTTACGTTGATTCGCCCATGTTCCATCAAATGTATCAAGTATGTATGAGAATAAATATGGCTTGAAAGCTTCATACAATTCGATCAAGTATGATGTCTAATTCCTTTTTTCATATCAAAAGTCTCATTACCGACGTTGATGGAACATCTTGGTTTCTCTGTCGTAATGTTAGACAAACGGCGAAGTTTGGCAGAGATGGTAATACTATCATGGCTTTGTAAACCCATTTCTATAAATGCTGTCATAAGCAGCCTTAAAATCGATAAAAGGTCGGAAATAATCTATTTAAACTTCTTAAGTTTCTGTTCAAAATCTTGTACACAATGTTGAGCCTTATGCCTGTCATAGGCACAGTTGAGAGGTCTCCTTTCTTGTGGATCAGACTACCGATGCTTAGATTCTATTCATCAAGATTACACGCGTTTCTCACCAGTAATTCTTCAGCTGTTTTGACTAGGTCGGCTATCAAGTCCAGTAGCTTTGTTGGATATAACCTTAGAAAGTGTCATCACTCTATTTTGGTCAAGTGGATGGTTTTGGTTGCTTCTGCTCTCTACAGCAATTACCATAACGGAAGGGTCATTTATATTTAAGATTTCTTGCTTCCTAACATGCATTTGCCATTTGCCTCGATATACAACTCTAACCTGTACCAATGCCATTGATTGGTTAAATCTTATGCCACCATATCTTTTTCAAGAACCTGCCTCCGACGTGAAAGATCTTTATTGACCCGAAAATGTCGACGTAGTGGGCGCCGTGGCTGAATTAAAAGGACCTGGGTACCATGGACCTGACTCCCATGTACCTGTCACGCCAAGAATTTGTATTTTTATTTTTTGTGAGCTAGTTCGTTGATGTCCTTGAAAGATACTTTATAAGATACACAGGGTTGAGTATCTTATTCTGTTAAAGCTTGAGTATTCGCTGAGGTAATGTGATGTGTTTTCCTCTACCTCTGTGTCGCCACAGCCACTGATAGGTCTATGGTCCTGATTCTCATTCTTTTGCGATGGGCCGCCATTGAATTGTGTCCTGTGAGAATACCTATGAGGAGACTCAGCTGTGTATCTATTCATTGATAGAAGTTCTCTAGTAATTCTTTTCTCCTATTGGGCCCAAAGTTTTCTAGAGACGCGACATGAGAAGAGTGTTCTCCACCTTATATTGGTCATGTTGAGATAGTGCGAAAAGATTTTGGACATAAGAAGACTGATGGGCATTAGAACTGAGTGATCTGCTATTAGGACTTTTGATTCTGATGCTTTTCTCGCTAGCTCATTGGTCATTTCATTCCCGTGGAAGCCCATGTGTCCCGGACTGCTGGATCACAGCGTGATACTGTGCCTCGAGCTAAGGTAGGCCTCGGTTATACCATATATTTCCTCTTGAAACACACTTGCGTGGTTGGGAAGTTTCATGGACCGGGCAATTGGAGGTGCCTCTGAGAAAATTCCTGAGCCCGTACCTTCGTCCATTTTGGACTCATTCATGAAGATGGCTATGGAGGCGGGGTTAATGACGTCAGCATTTGTCCAGATCCCTCTCTAGAGAGAAATTTGGAGTTGATGTTTAGGCTCAGTCAGTCACCATTGTTTTGTTGTTAAATTTTTACCATCTAGTGAGCCATTAAGTTGGCATAAAGCTGCTAGGCTTTCCTCTACAGGTGCTAATCAGCTTATGTTCCGTTTTTGGACGTCCTTAAGAGTCATGTCGAATAAATTGCTGCCGACAAAGGAATGGCGCAAATACAGATCCTGTTTATCAAATTTCGGTGAAAGTATTAAGTCGTATTGCTCTCTATGTGACTTGAAAATCAAAATGTTTATCCTTAAAACCATATTCGGAGAGTTTTTGCATTGTTGAACAGTTTACAGGGGATGGTTGCGGAGGTCCTTAAGGCCAACTTAACTTCTGCTATAGTACATACATATATGGAGCTAACGACCATTACAATAGCAAAGGTCTCAATGTCATGTTACCTAATCAGTAATGAAGTCCTTTAACCCTATATCGTCACCCCAGCACTGGACTACTGACAGATTTTGGACTTATCCGTCGACTACAACCAGGCTTAGACTTTTCCCAAAGCCTCAGGACTGACTGACGTGGACTTTAATTTCCAAAACAATCAATGTTTTGGTGTTATTGTGTTAGTTAAGTCGTATGATAAGCCTTGCACAAGGTCACACAAACACTAGGAAGTGCAGTTTGGTGCATAGGCAAACTTATGCGAAACTGATGCATTGGCTAGGAAAGGTCTTATGATAAGTCTCGAAGGTCTAAAAAAAAATTCTCTCTTCCAAGTCTAAACATTAATTGCGCTACCCAAAAACTGAAACTTTGTATCTAGTATAACTCCCATACCACAGGCTAAGTCAGACAGTTCACGATCCTTCCTCTCATGAAAAGAACAACCTAAGCTGTGAGATGATTGAGCGAAGGGTTATGGCATAATTCTTATGCACTAATGTATCATTTCCAGACGTGGTTCGGCAGAGGATAGGCTTAAATTTTTTATCAGAATCGTGCTTTGCATAAGCTTAATCATGTCAATGCACTAACCAGTTGAGCCACGGCGCCCACTAACAGTTCGACTGCAGTAAAAGATGATAAACCTACTCTGATTTAAATGACCCTATGCCATTCATGACTTCTGTGAAATTGTTTACGGGTTAAGATCCTTGGTATAAAATATATCTGGTAGCACCATTCCTTTCACTCTATTCTTCTACTCCAACGAAATAAACTTGTTTTCTCATCAAAACTTGTCTGACAGGACTGGCAAGACAGTCAATATTCCTCTAAAAGTTATAAAAAATTCTCCGCGATTTTCGTATTCGATATGTCTATGTACGCAATCAAGCCGGCTTAGCTAAAATTTTGGGCTACTAAATAAATGATAAAAAGCTTTCATTCAATCAAATTCAGTTTAGGTCTAGAGAAACTTAAAACTCGTTCATTTACGATCCGTCAAAGTCGGGTACTATTTCAAATCGGCCAAAGTCACACAAATTATCCTTTAAAGTTGTGTAATCCCTTTGTTTCGGCTGTTGGAATAAAACTGCAACACATTAGCAATCAGATCATCAAACTAAATCGTTTCATCCCGCAGAGAATGGCAAACAAACGTTTCAATTACAGCGACACCAGTGGCGTGAGTATATTTTAGTATTTAGTTCGTATATCCTTCGACTCTCATCATTCATTTTAATTAGTTTGAATTTTTGTGTTCCATCTATTCTACCTACATATGTATGTATACCTATATAATCCTTGTACTTTGATTGTTTAGTTTTATTGGGGAGTCAAAGCTATTCCGTCGAAAAGTCCTCCCCAGGATATCAATTGCAAATAATTTTATATTACAGAAATTACGCAGGTGCCGGGTAGATTATGACTACCACGTCGCGGTGAAACCATAAATTAAATCACAGGATTACATGTTGACAGTTTAATTACTAATTGGAACTGTTGGCAGTAGTACAGTGTGAGTTGCAAGGAAGTGGTAAGACTTTTTCGAAAAAGGAAAAGTCAATGGAATGGGTTAAAGAGAAGGCAAAAGTATTTTTTTTTTTTTTTATCAAAGAACGACAAATAAATGAGCAGCTGGAACTATAGACGTAATCATAAAATGCGATGGAGAAACAAACAACGCATTCAACTCACTGTTCTTCAACCTAATGAAGATCAGATTTGATTTCTGTTGAAAAGCGCGGTCTTTCGCTGCTCAGTCGTTTACAAATCAGCGACTTAGGTCTGGATGTATTCTACTACACGTGTCTTTTGTTAATAAATGAAATGAAAAGCAAAACCAGATTCAGTTGAAATGACTAAAACTATGTTGAGAAACAGGCCTACTGACAAGAGCACTGTATCACACTCTATCGAACAATTTTAAACATTGGGTCTAATTTTTGTCTCAAAGGTTCCTGTTTGAACACAAATTGCCTAACGTATAGGAAATAAGTACTCCACTGTTCTATCGTCCATTATGATACCAAGAAGTAACACTTACGTTTTACTAGAAGAAAAGGTTATGACGCACAAATGCAAGACAATCGTCGCCTCTCTCCAAGCATTCCATACAATAGGGTCACTTACGAGATCTTTAGATAAAGTGAAGTGTTCCGGTAAAAAGCTAATAAGTGGCCTTTTCTGTTCATACACAGCAAAAATTCAGTTGAATTTTTGGAGATGGTCTGTGGGCTTTCGTTTAGTCCTCCTGTTCTCTTAACAAACCCAATGGTTGATGAAAGCCTTGGCCGAGGCTGCGCGAAGACCCAACACAAATTTAGGTCCTGGGAAGTCATACCAGTCTGAGATTTTTTCTGTCTAATGTTTAAATAAATGTCAAAGAGCTCAGCCTTAGGACTTCTAATTGAAACCAATTATGAACGCAAAAAAACGATTTTAAAATTTCACTGCAGCTGAAGATCTATTAGACAAGGATATACTATTAGACATAGGATAAGTGTCACGCAATACCAAAAGCCGCAGGTCTAAGACATTCGATTTTTTTAATAATGAAGTCCATGATATATCAGGTATTAAAGAAATATAGATCTAGCAGTGCATCTAAGGCATTGCCAGACGTACTCTAAAAAGCTGCCGTGCTGCCTAGACAGACAATCCCTTGAAAGTTAGTGCTGAACGCAATCACATATTTACGCAGAAATCCCCTCCAATAAACAACCAATCTAGGCATGGTCTTATGAAAGCCATTTAGAGCTAAATATCGGCTATAAATCCAAGACCTTAGCTTGAAATTACCTTGGATATTTTTTACTTGACATGCTTTGGGTTGGGGTTGCCCCCGCTTGGCAAGGACACACTTAGAGTAAAAAGAAGATCCATTGTGATACCACTATGGAAAAACCGGATTACCAGTACCGGACACCTACATGGAGACTTCCGAGATGAGACAGGAGACAGGGCAACCAGTTTTGGTGTAAGCCCACGCCGAAAATGTATGGTCCGTCGAGCTTTCTTCTTTGTTATGGCGTTTGAGATATCCGCATTCGCATCCGCGTTGGCTGCGATAGGGTACTGATCCAAGTTGATGTCAAAATATTGAGATGAGGAAACTGTGTGCTTGCTATAGTGACGTTACGCCCCGCCGCAAAAGCCTAAATCCGTTGCCAGACGTGGTGTCGTGTAGGCTGTGCTAACCAACTGTCCAACGACCTTCCAAAGGGGTTGTTTACCCAATTTCCAGTCGAGGTGCTACACACCTGTTGGTAATACAGATTTGTAATATCTATCTTATAATACAAAAACTATTTCCATTCGCTAAAAAACAAAATTGGATTAACCAAAGAAGCCCTCTTGATATAACTTAATTTGAAAAACAATCCATAATTATCTTAAACAGAATTTCTGATATTATGTCTTTCCTTTCGCATTGATTTTCTAAAATTATCTCCAATGCGCACTCAGCCCTATAATGGTATCTGATCGGAACGGATT
Organism: Xylota sylvarum; assembly: GCA_905220385.1. Taxonomy (NCBI): domain Eukaryota; kingdom Metazoa; phylum Arthropoda; class Insecta; order Diptera; family Syrphidae; genus Xylota; species Xylota sylvarum. Next base: position 128,493,523 of record LR999957.1, read on the forward strand.
TTTCTCCGATTTGAATAAAATCGTGGAATTTCATATCATACCATCCATTCCGACACTCTTATCGGAGACATTCTCCGAAATGGGATGTTGTACAACGTTGTAGAACGGATGCTTCCATTTCAGTTATGATTTTTTCTCCGAAGTTCTGCGACAAATATTTGTCGCGGAGAAATTTTCCTATTTTTCGTGGGATAAATATCATACGCGTTGACGAAGACGAATACCATGATGGTGTCATCCGAAATTTCGAAAACGGATATCAGATAGGACTGAATATTTCTAGTAAAATTTTGTTGAATGTTTCCGTTTCATACTAGCAAATTGTTGTTGCTGATAGCATATGACAGAATACATTCAGCCAAAACAATATTTGTGTTGTGACATCTATTGGTTGTAGTTTAGCCGAAGTTAAAAAGGTTTTTGCCAATGCTCGCAAGTATTCACAGACGAGAAGCGAAATTACAACAAAAACAAGGTAAACAAATGGGTTTTACTACACGAATGATTGTGAGAAGCTAGGCCCTGGGTCCCACGGACCTGTCGCGTCAAATACGTATTTGCATTTTTTTTTTTTGTAATCTTAATCAAAGATGTCAAGTCAATTCACTTGATGTGTGATTTGAAGTCATTAGTGAATTCACGTGAAATCAGCTGAAGTCAGTAAATTCAATTGAAATCATTTGAATTCATTTGTTTAACACGTATGTACGTATCTGTTTCAAAACCTTGAACAAATTTTTGGCAATTGGTCATAGATGGAAGAGCAAAGTAAAATGTATAGATTCGTCTTAAGACCACCCCTTCAAAATCTCCAAAAAACCAAGTTTTTTCTTGTACCACCTACTATACAATTTGCATGAAAAAGTTGTTGGATGAATGATAATTTGTTTCATCGCGTAGCTCATCATTTTATTATTTGGCATAATTTTCGCTTCGTAAATCAAAGGATGATCCCTTTCGGATAATCCTTGCCAGTAATTAAGTACACCTTTTGTGCGGCACCTGAACGGATGACGATAATTTTTGTGTGATTATAAGAGATAAATGATTAATTTTTTTGCGGCACGCGAAAGGATGTCCCTCACGAATGCACCTGTTTGCGTTTGTACATCGTTTTTGTGACAGGAGCTAAAAATAAGTGTCCTCCTCAGTGGGTTGGGCAATTCGATTAAGTTGATTTTGTTGAACTTCCTCTTTCGATTTTGTTTTGCTAGTCGGTGCTGGTTGTTTATTTTTGCAAAAAGAAACGATTAAGTGCAATACAACACATTTGGGTAATGAAAAAGGGTGGCCACCCAGAACAAGCGTCATAGGAAGGCAACTACCTAACGTGCTGTTCGGTAGACTGTGAATAGAGAAACCAATTAAATCAAATATGTAAATTTCCAGCGACGGACAACATTTGTTCCAATAGAGCAACTTGTACCAATATTGGCATAAGTGTTTATTCGATGAGGTGAAATCGAATAAAGTATCATTGTACAGAGGGTATAAGGGAAGTGGATGCAACCACTATCAGCAGTTCTATTCCTTTACAGAGGAGTGTAAAATTTCACACAATTGGCGGAAATATGCCACGGGCTAGCGAGATGTATGCGAAACTAAATTGAGGACTAACTACATATATTACCTACTTCCTTTAGGTGGAGCTACATTTCATCTCGTTTGTCTCTAGTCTCTACCTCTAGGTCTTCCCACTTGTGAGCTTTGATTCTTTTAAAAACACTACGTTGATACGAATCTATGGATTGTCTTCAGGCTTTGCGTTTTGCTTCAATACTTCAAGAAAAGATTATAAAAAAACGATTCTTACATTGACGTCAACACTGGGGTCAAGTTTACGATCTATAGTACAACTGTATTTTGGTTGAGAAAATACTAAACTACTTTTAAGAACTTATGACAGAAGAAGTTTTGCGGCTAGCTAGCCACCTAGGCAATGTCAACCGTAAACATTGTCGTTGTAATGCACGTTATGTCCTAACAGAGTTAGTTATCTTCGTTCATTCTTCAAGAGCCTTATGGCAAGGCCACTGTAATTGCTATGTATTACAATGTATTACTACATAACCATGTAGATGAAGTTCGACAAATCTTGAAGTATGTCATCTGCTCTCAAGGACTCTCACAATCTCAAAAATACTGGTTGAGGTTCTAGTTTAAACAGCACAAGAGACCGTTTAAGGAAGAAGATGGAGAGGTGGTTAAAAAAAAAAGAACTGCAGTTGCGAATAAACCCCTGCCTTAAGCAACAAGCCCTCCAGTCAGTTATCTCCAGTTGCCTACGCCGAGTAGGTTGAAGTAACACTTCATGACGTCGAAGATGAGGTAGTCCTCTGCTGCATAGTCCCTCAATGGTACAATCGAAAATTTTTCAGGTTGGAACATTGGTATCCATCCGTTCTATATGAAAAAGTCATCTCCTTGTACACGTATCTTTCTGATGACAAGTTCGATGTCTCTACAGCACGTATGTATGGATCGTAGTTAAATCTTCTTTTCCATAAAATGATTGTCAACGGAGGTAGAAGCATAAATCGAATACAGAAGTTTCTTTTTGAAGATTTTCCATCCAATATAGCAAGGCGGGTCTTAGAGAGGGCCATGGTTGTTCTCGATAAGTCCGTGTAAAGTAGAGGTCTCCCAATCTCGTAGTAAAAGAAATTTGAGACTGTTATCGTACGTTAAATATTCCCACTGATGTCGTTTGCAAAATTGGCCCTCACCTAGGTAGACGCACTCCTTGACTATTTCAAAGTTAAAACTTTTCTTCGTTCGGATATTTACTGTTCGAGATGGCAATGTTCATACACAGCATGCACACAGTTTCTGATTCGATGTTCACGATAGTCAGTATTTACTCGTTTTATTTAATGTCAATGATGATGTCAATCTCTTCTGCGTAACAAAGCCGGTGAACCTGTCTTATACCATTAGTAGTATTAACGGTCTCGGAGATATCTTTTTCGACATTTACATATCAGCAATCTTTCTCCTTTTACACCATACATAAGCTGATTGGTTTCCGTACACTCTCTTTTATTCATTTATTTGAGATAGATGACTTCAAAACATTGTTAAACAAAAGCGTGCCTAGTGCCGATGCTTGCGGAACTCCACAAGTACGAAATGTATCCTGTTACTGTAAATGTTTAAAAACAAGTCAGAAATATGGCGTCAACAGTCAGTTGTCCATTACTCACTATAGAAGCATTCGTCAGGGGATAGCAGTCTTTCTACTGATTCATTTCAGTTGAAATTAGCATAGTCATAGTATTGCGTAGAACATTCTTTGTGGAAACTAGCATACTAATAGTGATGCCTTACAACCTCCCGCAGATAAAACCAATCCCATTATCTCCAAAGACCTACTGATTAAGGAATGTATTCTCTCGTGGAAGGCCGATAGATTCTAAAAATCTGCTAAGATAGACTGCCGTCCTTCGCTTCACAGCAATTGTACCCTATATCCAAGGACTTATCTCCAATAACCGCATGCCAAAGATCACAGTCGTTAATATACTTAACAATAGATGTTCTTAGTAGAATAAGAAAGGTCAAACAAGATTATTGATACCAGGGATTAAAATTGAGCACTGCAGAGAGGTCTCAGATACATTCTCAATCCCATTATACATGACATCCACAAATACAATTCAATTCCTATCCACACTGTAATTTATTCCCCAATTACTCACTCTATGGTTCATTACCACCTAGAACACGTACCACAAAAGCTTTAATGAGCATCAGTTCAGTACACCAGCACACATTGACCCCGGTGTATCCTTAAATCTTTTCAATAAATTTCTCTCAAAAAATGAATAACCTCATCACGTTCTGCAAATTTTCGTTTATTTTTTTAGAAAAAAAAAAAAAAAAAAAAATTAAAATTTCCCGCACGTTTGTCCTCAAACTGAAGAAGTACCACATTCTGCGGCAATTTACCACCTGCTACAGCAGCATCAACACAGGACGACGATGGAAAATTAGTATTTTTTCAAAGTCTCTTGTGCTCAAATCATCTTTTCATATCTTCTCAGTCATATCCTGTTAAACATCCTTCTTTTCAACTCCATGTAGGGCGAATGGGCGGAGATCCAAAATCACTTGTGTGTAGGAAGCTCTCTTGTTATTTTCTATAGGAGATGGGTTCATTGCACTTTAAATCCTCGGAGTGAGAGAGATCTCCTACCGGGTAGAAATAGCTATACCGAGCATGTGTTTGCATTCTAATTTAATTAAGTACTAGCATGGGTTGAGCTTCTAAACAAAAGGAAGCTGACTCCTTTGTTTTTAAAAAGATTTTCCACAGGATTACGGTCCTGTCTATCCTCATCCTGATTGTGTTGAATTTGCATTCCATTCATTCCCTAAGCATTGTACATAGTTTTCTATGCTTTGTATTTGTCCTGTTTGTGTACTGATAATGATCCTTCTTATTTTGTTTTTTCCTTGCAGTTTACTTACACAATGAATGAGGCATCATTTGAAACGAGTGCACCGACATCGCCCAATCAGACGACAGTGAAGAAATACTATCGCAAGACAGCGCATAGGTAAGTTATAGGTTTACCGAAGAGGTCTTTTAATGGACACAATCCCTCTTGAATGATCGTCGTATCTGCATCCGCATAGACTTAGGTAACCCAACAACCTGCCACAAATTTCTGGTAAATAAGTGTCATGGTAACATCCTGCCAGTCTAACCCTACATCCAATTTGGCTTCATAAACAATTAAGTAACCAATCATCCGTTCAAGTATACGTAAGAGAATTACCCTTCCAAAGTCTATCTTGATCCACTTCTAGGAATGAAGTATCATCATCATCATCATCCTAGGGCACAGTGTACGAACTACAATTAGGACACACATACAGCATGTGGGCTTTTCGTATTTAGTATTTAATCTGTTGTTTATCCTTTGGTAAATGGGAATACGTCACACATTGTCGTTCAACTCCCCCATAGAGTTGTGTTTACGGAAAAGAAAAACAACAAACTGCAGTGTAGTAGCATACCCTCCTCTATGTCAGTCGTACATTTACCCCAGCCTGACGGGTGGGGGATGATGGAATGCATAAGAGCAGCCTCGTGCCAATCAAAAATCCAATTTATTATTATTTTTTTTTTTTGTAATCGCGTTGGTATTATCGTTATTTGTTTTCTGTGGATTTTTCATATTTTTGATTTGCGTTTTAGAAACAACGCGCGCATTCTGTGTTCCCATCCCCCTTGTAATGCATTTTACTTGTGCAGCGCTTGTTTGACATAATTTCTTTCGAGGTACACAGCTACTGCTGACGTACGTAGGACTTATCTAAACGAGATGCAATACTATATAATGATGAACTTTTGAAACAACAACTTTACTGATAATGATTTGTTGATGAGATATTTTCGTTTAAACAGTGTCGACGCAAAAAGTTTAACGGACTTCATATTTTCGGAATGGGAATAATTTTCAAAAACAAAAATTTCATTTTACATTTAATTATTCATTACGATGAATATTTTATGGAAACCTTGAACTTTCGTCAAATTGCGGTTGAAAGCTACGTCAACAAACAAATTAGATATGTAGTAGTAGATAGAATCAAGACAATTTTACATGTTTAATTTGACCCACATTACAATGCTTTAAGTATTCATAAGCTTGTGGTATTAGATATGCAAATTTGGTTACCGGAATTTCATCACTCCGTAGCCAATATTCGCAACGATGTACTTTGTATTTACTTTGACAGGAACGTCAGACATATTTGAAAAAAAATTTGCTGTCATACTTTGTCAGATGTAGAAGTAGAAGACCTCATTCCGTCTATGCTTGCATACATGCAGAGGTAATTACTTATTAGGACCACTTCAAGTGCCGTGACTTGCTAATGGATACTCTCTTCCCTAACTCCTGAGGAGGTATAGAGTGTCCTGAAGAACCCTTTCCAGAATAAGTTCCGATGAACTGTCAGCTGATACGACAGTTGTTTCTTTGGTGCTGTCACATATAGTATTTCCAACATAGGGTCGCTAGTGAGAATTTTTTAATAAGCAATTGTACGACATGGCACTTCAAGGGGTAATCGAACCGGTGGAGAAGTTCATTAATTAGTGCGCTACGATGACCATCACTTTAAAGAAGAATGGAGACACTCGTGTTTGTGTCGACAAATTCATGAAGAGGGAGCGCTATCCTATGCCATCTGTCTAACACACCTTTGGACAGCTGACAGGGGCAAAATTCTTCAGTAAACTGAATACAAACAGTGAGTTCTGGCAAATAAAACTCACTGAGAAGTCAAAATTGCTGACAACCGCCTCCCATTCGGCATAACCTTTGCTCCAGGAAACTACCAGGGGATAAAGTCTAGCGTATTTCGAGGATTGGAAGGAAATCTTTCAAATGGATGACATTCATTGAGTAGGACAGCTTAGCCGACGACAACGATCTTCAATACTGTCACACTTAACGAAGCCAACGGCCAGTTTAGTGTTAAATTTCTCGAACATATTCTAGTTGGAAAGGACCTGCATCTCGATAACGATCATATTTTTTTTTAACTTTAGCACAGATCGACCGAAAAACGTAACGATATCCTCATTCTATACTGACTTATTAATTATTTTTTAAATTCACGACAATATTGTAGGATGTTGTGCAACCCATCAATAAAATATTGAATAAGGGACAAGCATTCACATAGAATACAACGCAGTATAAATTCTTCGCTCAGGTCAACCAAACTTTTATTGAGAACCAGAATTGGAATACGCCTGGATTCAAGCTTGATATTCTAGCTTTATCTAGTAGGGCTCATGAATTGTACCTAGCCCAATGAACAACTTTTCGTGGATGATGTATCTCACTAGCTCAAGGTCCTCACTTCTGCAAACCAACTTACCTCGAAACATGCCCATGGTGCGAAGTTTGTCTTTGCTTGACCCGCAAAGAATCTGGTCTGACACGAATGGAGTGATGTTATCTTGAATTTCCGTTGGAAACCTCAAATGCGATGGTGGTGGCTTGCAACTTCCATTTAATTATGACTTCGTTGTCGACGACCTTCGCTATCCATTACTTGTTCCGGTTCTCAGCATCGTTGAAGCTGCATATCGTTGAAACGACTCCGAGACACTTTAATGCCCGGTTCGCCTTAGACGCGTTTTGCTTTACTATTTTTATGGCGAGGCAAGCACGTGCATAATGACCTTGCTTGCTACAGTTATTACAAGACTCACCTTTGAGCGGAGAGTCATTCTCAGTGTCTCTGACAAGGTCTAGCGAATGTGGCTTGACGGCTTCGATTTGTCTTGCGTGCCGAGTGGCGTTCTCCAGTGCAAGAGCATTGTCCAGTTGAAGCTTTTCGAACAGTATGCGGTCTTGCACTCCGATCACAATGCGATCGTGGTTTAGTTCGTCATACTACTGTTCATCATAATTGCTGTGCTAGGTCAACGCGTACAGCGATACGAGGTTAGTGTGGCCTGACTCATGGAGGATTTTATTACATTGGTGTTGTTATTGTCATCCAAAGCAGTAAGTAAGAGCACACAGGGTGGTATGCTCTCTTCCCTATTTTGGATTCTAGTGGTGCATATGCTATTAGCATAGTTTTTAGTAACTCCGAGAGAGTTCTGTAATCACGGTTATTTCATCTTTATTGAGGTGCGATTGCATGCATCGAAAATTATTACTTTCAGCAGCTCATTTTGAATTTTGTAGACGATTCTGATATCGCACCTATTTGCTGCTGCTTCTGCTTCTGCGATCAACTGACTGACTTCCCACACTATGCTTAACTATCCCTTCTTTTATTCGGTATTGTGATACTCCCTCGTTCCTCCTTACTGCCAATACAAACTCTTAGAGCTTTTCGCTTCTCGATTTGTTTCCAGGTACATACATATCTTCTGAAAGTCATGTGCTCTGCCTTACTTGCGATCGTCCTCCAGAGGTGACAACATTTTTCACAGCATTCCAATATTTTGGGATGACTCGGTTTGTGCTCAAGTTGGTGGTATTTGAAGTTGTAATCTTTGCCAGGAAGAAAAGGTTTTCGCTTTCTGGAACGAAAAACGTGTGTTATTTCAAAAACCAATCTCTGTCTACATAGCTACAATAGACAAAGGTCGCCATCATTAAATCATTCCTTATCCGAGGCATTGTTTAAATTTCAGTAACAGAATTGGGAGTAGACTACAAAACGCTAGCACGTTCGAACTTGTAATTTTGTCATATATGCGCAAGTGTTTGCTCATAGTTATAGAACTATTACAGAACAACAAAGGAAGTGCTTTTAAAGGATGTGACATTCTTTCACTCCATCGATCGCATATGATTGGTTTAGTTTCTTCATTTCCCACTTGTGCAGTAAAATCTCCTAAGAAAAAATGGTTACTGCATCCCGTTCTTAACATCCAATCTACTGCCCATAGCTGCTTAAACCTTTTTCTGTAAAAAAAAACTATTGATATGTACAAAATATGTATGTAAGTGGATTCCATATAGTACCTACGTACTACATGTTTATAAAACATTTACCGATTGTTTTTAACATTTTTGTGCAAAAAGTAATCGCAAACGTTCAAAAGCCGATAAGATTTATAGAAAACAACATTTCCTGACGTTAGTATTCAATTGAGGAAATGAATGCACATTTGCAAAAATAAATATAATCTGAGATTTCCTTCCAACAGATAACTCAATTACGACACGTACAGTGCATGTTAGCTGTTGTTTATTAATTTTTGAATATGTATTTAAGAACTCTTTACATTTTCGTCTGCAATCAAACAAATACGGCTGCCAGCATAGTCCTATTTAACTCTCGATAGCTTGAGTCAATTTTCCGTCAATAGAACACAAATTCACTTTCCACTACTAGATCCATTCAATTATGCATCTCATGTGTTGTACCTATTCCCTGTCGCATAATATTAACGACAAAGTTACGATAAAGTATGAGCATCGTGGAGGGAACAAATTATGAATTCATGCTTCGAGATACTTTCACTCATGCGGTTGATTAATTTTTTTATGTTTTTGAAAAACAGTTCCCGAATAAAAAGGTTTGTTATGACACACTGCCGTGCACATGCTCTCGGAATTGCTATTCTCGCTATTGAAGCACACCTCCATCGATGAAATCGGTGTTTTTCCGTTTGCGTGTATGCCTAATTCAATGCCTGCTCATGCATAAATTTTAGAAAATATTATGAATTCTTCGCAAAAATTTCATATAAAAAGTTATGTAAACAAATTGTATATATTCGTGGTTCATTAAAACGTTTAGGCATTTAAAAATTCTTGTAACAAATTCACTTTGAAAACTGTGTTTTTGTTTAGGTGCTGATATTGACATATATGGAGGAATTTTAGGATTACATCAGGCAGCTTTCTGCCTACGAGCCACTCCTAACTCGTTTAATACCTCGAGGTGTAAACTGAATCAAAAAATAAAGCGCCTCTATCGTTGCATTTTGAGTAACTTATATTATTGCTCCAAACTTCTTCTTCAATAAGAGAAGGAGATATCGGGACTTACTTTACTTACTTATGTCTTGTATCCCTTCACGAATTGTGCGGTCTCTACTCCACTCATCCGCCTTCGTTTCCTTTTTTAGCGATGTGTCTCTGCTATCCCCGACTCTTCTTCAGCTCGCGAGATTCTTTCCCGAGAGCTCTGCATGTGTTTCTCGCACTATCCTGCACTCCACAGTGAGACAAGAACCACGAAAATCTGGCCAAAAGTGTGTAGGCATCCTAAATAGCTATATTTTGACTAGAAAAGCTGTTCTTAAGCTTAAAATAAAATATTTCGTCAAAATAGTGTTCAATTTATTTATTATACATATGTCTTTAAAATCTAAAATTTAAAATTTTCTTTAAAATTTAACTATTTGGATCAAGAGAGTTTTTTTTTGGTTTTGAAAACACGGAAAACATCTCCAATGCTTTTGGACTAAACTTCTGGAATTCCTTTTTTGAAAGTGTCCTTAGGTTTGTTATCAAAGGGTTATTACAAGTATTGAGAACATTTTCATTCGTGTTGCACGTGAGCATTTACTAGTAAAACATTTTCGAAATTTATGAATCTCTTTGTTACGTGCTTCCTGAACTTCTTTGGAGAGTTGTCTTATTGATACTAAAGAGTTGTTTCTAACATCTGATACATGTATTCTAGAGGCTTGTTGCACCAGGGATACTTTGTAACTAAAAGCCTAGCTTTCGCAACTTTTACTTTTTCTGCCCAAAAATAGTGTGGCACAATAATTACGACCGAAAATTAGAGTTGCGGACACCAACTCAAAATTTCGAATAATTTTCAAATGTTTCTCGTTCCTGAACTTCACCATGATAAAAATGTAAACCTTGACTGATGTTTTGACATTGAAAAGTCAAATACAAAATTGTTATGACCCTATTGAGAAACTCTTTAAGTAGGTTGGGGAGTGACTGCACTAAAAATTTGCAGTCTCACACGGATCTCAGTGGATCCATTGTGTTCCCCGCTGTGGGATACCTGAAATAAAAAATTACTATTATTCCCAAAACTTAATCCATGACAGAAGCGGCCCTCCTGAACCATACGGTTTTCATAATGAATTTCTGAGTGGTTTTAGTTGGCGTGTTAACCAGTTAATTGAGGTCGTTGCAAGATACCTTTCCCAAGGCATTCGCAGAGAAAATGTGTTCTATCTTCCTCTACCTTTGAGTCGCCACCGCCTCTGCATAGGTCTGTGGTGCTGATTCTCATTCATCTGAGATGGGCCACCATTGAATTGTGACCTATGAGGAATCTCAACTGTGATCTATTCAGCGATAGAAGTTCTTTAGTACTTCTTTTGTTGTATTGGGCCCAAAGTTTTTTAGTGACGCGGCATGAGGAGAGTGTTCTTCATCTAATATTGGCCATGTTGAGAAAGTCCGAGGTGATTTTGGTCATAAGAAGACTGATGGGTGTTAGGACTGAATGATCTGCTATTTGGTGTTTTTAGCTCATCGACTGTTTCATTCCCGTGGAAACCCATGTTTCCTGAAATCCAGTAGAGCGTAATGCAGTGCCTCGAGCTAAGGGATTTGAGTTCCTCTTTACATCTATTGACCAGTTTAGAGTTGGTTGTGATGGAAGTGCTGGCTTTGATGGTTGCTTCGCTGTCTATGTAGGTAGATGTCTATATAATCGTATTTCCGCTTGAAACACACTTGCGTGGTTGGGAAGTTTCATGAGCCCGTACCTTCTTCCATGTTTGATCCATCTGTGAAGATGGATATGGAGGCAGGATTAAAGAAGTTACCATTTATCTAGCTCTCTAGAGAGAAATTTGGAGTCGAGATTAAGGCTGAAGTCCATGTAGGTGGAAGGTGGTCAGAAGGCAAAATGACGTGAAGGTGCTGTATCCGATTTGATTGTTTTTCCACATTCAGCTTTGTCGGAGGCGTAGGGTGCTTTTACCCGCTATTTCTTGGGTGAAGAGGTCCAATGGGCAAAGCCTGAAGAAGGACAGCGGTGCTACCCAAGCACGCTAGTCGTGCGATCCTTGTGAGGATGTTCAGGTTTGTGGCCTTTGCGGCATCAGGCCACCAGAGCAGACAGCTTACTTAATGGCGTCTTTGCTGGATTCAATGTCACTGTAGAAGTTTTCCAGGCTACTCTCTTGGCGTATGTCGATCTATTTTTGAATTTCCCTTTGCTTTCTTTGTAGCTGACGAACCCTTAACATATCTTTAAGAGGCCTCTAACCAAAAAATGCAAAAAAGCGAAAAATAAGCAATCGATTTACAATGCCATTCAGCGAATAGTAAACCAGTTTAAATGGTAGTTATCACATATTAAAGAATTGAGTTTAATCTGCAATGTGATCGACCAGATTTAATGCTCAAGCATGTTTTTTGTGACAAAATTTAAATTCGAGCATTTTTTGGAAAAAATATTTTTCGCCAACTTAAAAAGGTTTTTGCATCACTGTGCGGCAGGTCGCCTTCCATTCTGAATTAACAAGTTCCATTGGATCGCGTGATTAACTATAGAACTGTCACCTTTTGTTGAATGTACCTATTGGCTTTGGTGTTGTCTAAGAATCGATCCTCGAACACCCCGCTCAATGGTCTGACCCACTAAACGCTGACCCATAGCGCATTACCCACATTTTACTAATCAGCATCTTTTAAATATTATATTCACTTCCATACAATGTACATAGTCCTAACCCGTCAACCCTAGTAAATAAAAAATAACCCACCACGTACTTCTGCTTATACGATATGCTAAAAATGTCATTCAAACCTTAATCAATTGCTAGCTTGAGTGGCGACAAAAAAAAGGACGAAAATTTACAACTCATTCGTCTCTCCCGCCGTATTTGATGCTTCATAAATGGAACACCATGCGAAGCCCGGGTTCCAATTTGCAAATATGTCATCCCATCCTGGGTACAAGGAAAATCAATATCTCATCCGGTGTTTTTGGTTTATGTTGACTCGAAACCTTTTTTTTCTTTGCGTGCCCCGTTTCCGGTCGTAAATCGAGTTTTATCCTTTTATATACCCCAATTCAATTCTTTATTTGCAATGATTCGCGCCCCCAGGGAGCGACCGAATAAAAATCACAATCACTCAATCAAATCAAATTAAGATGATAACATTTTTTTTTTCTGTCTCAGTGGGTTCTTTTTTCGATTTTATTTGCAAGGATTCAAGGTCCATTTGCCTAGTTTGGTGTGTTGATCTGGTTCGTCGATCTCTTATATATGGAATAGCTACCGGATGCAGTTGTTTATATGTTGTTGCGTATGAGGCAAAAATTCAATTTTGCATCTACGGCGTGAAATAAACAAAAATCTATCGAAGTGTTGCAGCAGTCACCAATGCAAAATGTTTTCTTATCGGAAAAAAAGTATCTGTTGGCGGTTTTGTTTGGTTTTCGTTGGTTTTGAGTCAAGTTTGTGTTGTTGTCGTCGGGTCAGAAATCGAACGAGGGTAATTATATTCACATTTTCATGCTGCCAATTGGAATGGAAAATATAGGCAAACTGAAAAGCGTGCGTGTAGATACACACTGTGTAGGTTGTACATTGATAAACAAGTATCTTTCGAATGAATTGTGTTTATCAGTGAAGTGTTGTTTTGAGGTCAAATGGAAATTTTTCGGTGTTGTTTGTCTATGCTGTTTGGTTGGGAACAATATGAGATTGGAAATATTGCTTGGAACAGGTGAATTAGAGGTCATCAATTTAACCTATTTTTTAACAGCAGATATATGTAGATTTATCATTGAGCGGGATGTACATAGTTAATAGAACGTGTTATTTGAAAGATTTTTAGTTGGTAATACTGCTAAATGTTTGTTAAAAACATTTTCATGTTTCCACAAGGAGAGTTTGATTCAAAACTTGTATTTACATATGTACATATTTCTGTTACACCCTTCCCATTTCTTATGGCGTATGTGGGGTTCGATCCCACTCAGTTTCGAGTATCTTAAGCACTCAAATAGAAACACGGTTCTCTTAGCGACGTCATACTACAGAAGACGTCTGTAATCATCCTCTAGGAAAGCATCGGGCCAAATTGTTTTTCTAGGAACACAAAATAGACTGAAAGCTTTTGTAACCACCCGTTAGTTTCTTGGTGATTCTATAAAGGGATCTGATATCATATATTTTTACTGCATCCTGCACTTCTAGGACCAACTACGCGCTTGTCATATCGTACGCTACGCTGTGTTCTCTCATCTTCATGCTGCTGGAATAGGTGTATTTCGAACTTTTAAACTTAGAAAGACATCTGCTATTTCTTCCTCGCTATCGATTGACAATTCTTTCAGCATCATTTTGTACAGCATTGTGGGATCTTTGAGTGGCAGCAGTGCGAAGTAGAAGATGTCTTAAGATGATGGTCTCGCACCAAACTTATGTTGGATTCTCGTTTGTTTTCAATGTCCAGGAGTCGGCTTCTAAAACGACAATTCTCAGTTGATATACAACAAAATTTTTGACAGATTTTGTACTTATACGTGATACCATCATTACCATTATGACAAGATACTTAAGAGGTAATAAAGGCCATATTTGTTACTGGTCTTAATATATTTTAAGAAAAATTGCGAACCAGACTGCAGTGTTGTGTCCCTTTTCGTCTCTCTGCCACGATTCATATTAGCCCGAGAGTCTCTTTGGATTTTTCACAGTTCGTCTCTAGCTTTTATTCCTCGTGTCAACGCTAGCATCTGTTTAACAGAAATCTAATTCATCTTCTGAGTTTTTTCCCAGTAGCTGCCCAGGACCTCCTTTCTTCTGCTAGCTTACGCCAGACATTGACACAATATATGTATGTACTGCCGTCCCGACTTCCTCCAGGCATAGTTCACAGGTGGCATCCTCTAGAAGACCCATCTTCTTTGGATGGTATCCGAATTTTCCATGACCTGTAGATAACGTTGCAGCTACTGGTATTAGCAGTGTCGAGTGTTTTGATGCCTGCGTCTGAAAACTTAATGTCTGTGATATCTTACAATTTCGAATTTCCGAATCCGCAATATTAAGGACAGTTTTGCCTTCGTTCAACGTGATGATGGTGTATCGACCGCCAAGTTTGCCATCCAAAAACTTGTTTTCTTCAAGCGGAACCCTTGGGACTCATCTTCGAGAGCAATGCCAAACCAAGTTTTTTTCCAAATCTTATAGAAGATTCGAAAGATTTCATCAGAGTGGGTTATGACAATTACTTATCTATATTTCTACATAGTAGAAGTACATGCTTTCAATCCACTATATATGTAGATATTCACTTATGACCCATTTCTCTTATATAACGCTGCACTTGCAAGTTCCTTTTGCTCAAACCTGTCCAGCTTGAGTATATCCTCAAACTCTTGTGTAAATACACACGTGCGCTTCCGCACATCGTCTCCATTTAAAATGTCTCTCTTCAGCCACACTTTGCATATATTACAAACGACCGGAACTCTCGACTCGATCATCCAAGAAGCACTCTCGTTTTTCGAGATTTATTTACTTTTTTCTCTTTTTCTTAAAAAATATATGTATCTACGCAATGCTACCGAAAACTCTTCAATTTCATATCTTTACTTGCTTTTTCAAACACTCCAAACTGCTTGCGTCTATCTATCACTCTCTTTGTTAGGAGAACGTCTACCAACTACACCTCTTAAGCCCACATATGTACACTCATACACAGATACTTAGACGATCTCATCAAAATTCAAAAGTGAATAATTAAACAAAAACATAAAATTAAAAAGAAAAAAAAATCACTTTCTATACAAGTGGGAAGTACGTTGAGTATTTTGTTTCCCCTCATCGTCCACGGCACGGTTTCGCTGGCATTAAACTACAACACTGCGCTTTACTCGCAGTTGTATCTAGTACGTTGACCGGAATGATCGTCGAGAAAGAGACTATACATACTAACACAAGAAACCAGCCGAAGAAAACATCTGATTGAGTAAAGCCAAGTGATCACCTATAAACAAAAGTTTGTGTTTTTTTTTTTTTTGTTTTGGTAAAGTGGAGAAGACTGCTGGAATTTGACCTTGTTTCACGCTTCCGTTGACAGCTGTCAGTTTATATGTTAGCCATGAGTTCGTATATGATTAAATGCACACTATTCGCACTTGTATGCGTGTCAAAGAATTAAATCTGTTCATGTGTATCTACGAATGCCAAAAGAGTATCTTTTGTATTAAAAACTACCTAAATGTGTCTAATAGACATCTGGCAATAGTCTTAAGTGCCGAGTGACGATAAATTCATAAAAATATATCCACACGAGAGTATTTAAAAGCGTGTAAAAAGTATTTAAATAGCATTTACTGACGTCTGAACGTAATTAAAACTGTCTGACTGTTCTTTGTGTCTAGGAAGTTTCCATACCTCATACATATACAAACAAAAGCCAAAAGATCAAAGGTGGTCGGTGTGTACAAAAGACCTAGACTTGGGCTTATCTCCAATTGGACACGTAACACTCCCGCAGATAATCAATCTCTGCGGCTAATCAAGAGTCATTTCGTCACTTCAACTACTGAGTTGGTAGCAACGCTAATTTCTCGCGATAACGACAAAACGCAGAAGCCTCTCGCGTCGACAGTTCTCGCTCTCTGTTGGTCATATCTCGATCGCGTGGAATTTTTCTTTTTTGTTTTTTTTTTTTCGTTTGTTTGGTTGTATTCTTATTCTCAGTGTGGTTTTGCGTGGTGTGTACTTGCAAAAAAAAAAAACACAAAAGACCGACAAGCAAAGTTGCTCATTTAGTTGATCGAAGAGAGTTGTCAGAATCGGAACAGCATTTTTATGACCAATTTAACGCGGTGTAATCGTGTTAGTGACGTAAGGGATACTCATTGTTTTATCTGAGAAATTCGTGTGCATTGGTAAACAACGTTTTTGCTTTATCTTTAACTAGATAGATACATAGATACTTTGGTTTTTTGCAAAAACAAAAAAAAGGTTGCGGTTACAAAATTTAGATTAGAGTGCGTTTGGTGATATGCCTGAAATTTCTCAAGATTTATTTGAATTGTCAAATCCTATTTCATCGGGTGCTGCATCAATGGAATCACGTTCGCGTTCAGATTCGGCGGGAATGTGGAATTCTCTTAGATTGAGTACTCCTACAACGCCGACAATTTATGAGAATGATCCATTCAGTTCTAATGACTATGAAATTGAGAGATCTAGAACAGTTACGGTTGGTGAACAAGATATGGATTCGTCGTTTATAACAGGATTACAACCAGATATTTATCAAGGACACAAGAGAGAATTGGGTCACAGGTAAGATAGACATAGAATAGTCATAAATTTTAAAAAGACTTTGTAAGTTGAATCGAATATTTGGTCTTTGACACTTTTTTGTGTGGAAGATAGCGAACGTTTTGGAGTTATTTATGTTTGTGCTTTATGACGATTTTTTTTAGTGTAGTGACATAGTTTGACAGTATTTATCCTGAAATCCTTTATGCTCTGGCGAAACCAGCGGTTAATCATTTCGAATCATTTAAAGACTCCTAGACTCTCCTCTTAATGAAGAAGATAGTATGGCCAATAATTACAGAAAGTCTACATAGTTTGAAAAACTGATCAAAATGTTCATACCCATACTAAAGGTGGGAGCTGCTCTTGCTCTGATTTATCACACAGTCGAGTTCATCTTTACACTGTTTTACTTGCTTAGAGTATGATCCACCAACCTGACTAACAACTGGTTATAGGGATGTGTTTAGTGGAGCTGACAAGCCATGCGTTTATCAATAAATTCGTGAAATAATTTCTGAAAATCAATTTGGGAGTATTTATTATTATTTGGAAACGGGGTGTGATGCACTGCGACCAGTCAGTTTATTGTGCCTCCAGCTAACACCTTGGAGAGGTACATACATACATGCCCTCATTAGCGTTTTTCTCGCATTTTGAGGGTCATGTACTCTTGCGTAGTCTTGGCGGAAGAAATCTGTCCTAGAGCACTCTCTCTAATCCAGTTTCCTTTAAAAATTTTGCGATGGAGAGTTCGTTCTAGTGACGGTATTTTCTCATCTGATAATTGGTACTTCCCCAAGTATTTCAGTCTTTAGTAGATCAGTGCCCACCAGATCCCAGCACTTGTTCTGCGATATCACTGGACTCATCGCAGAATCTGCATAGAATTTCTTCTGATATACCTAGTTTCCTTACGTGCTCCTTGAGTTTATCCCCCGAAGGTTATTCTTGGTCATGCTGATACATGCTTCGAATTTTTTTCGGTTATGTAGCCCTAGAACTTTCTTGGCTTGCTTCATGCCCTGAGCGTTATTCCAGGTTTTTGACCTGTTTTCGATCTCTTGTTTCCTGAATTAATTTTTAAGGGTATTATCACCTATTCCGCAGAATGGTTCAGGACCTATAAAGGTTTCCTATGCTTCGTTTCTTGCTAGCGAATCTGTCATTCCGTTACCCTCTATTCCCACATGGCCAGGTATCCAACAGAGGGTCACGTTGTTTCTACCATCTATTTCATAAAGTTTTTGCAGGCATTCTTACACAAGTTTGGACTTAATGACATAGGACATTATATTTATATGATCACAGTTGGCGTGGTTTCTGTCAAGATTGATTTGGACACATCTATCTATAGCATAGATTTCCGGCTGAATGATGCTGGTGCTCTTACCAATGGATTCCGAATATTTGTTTCTGGGCCCAAATACTCCTCTTCCAGTTCCTTCATTAGATCTTGATCCATCTTTGTTGTGTGATTGCTCTGTTTGTAGATTGTGGATACATTGCTCAAAGTCTTTGATGATGATATCGTCTAGGAAAAGCCAGGAGTGGTAGCTTTTTTAACAGAGCATCGAATTGCTTCAATGTAATGCACTTATCTCTTCCTATTCCTGGCCATTCTAAGAATCGTTTTACTTCCATTCCTCAACAACAAGACGCAATGGAGTCAGTTCCAATAGTACAAGTCCTCATGGCCCACATAGGATTTCCTCTAATTTATCTCTGGCAAACATAACTATGTATGTCATAACGATGTTTGTTAAATTCTCAAGTACAAAGGAACTGAAATCGATTACATTAGATCCTCACTGCTCAGAGGTTTGAAAAATGCATTTGACCCGGACAAAAGAAAAGTGAAATAGCATCGACGCAGTGATCTGTCTAAGCTTCCTATACCATATGCCCGTATCTATGAGTTAAATTAAGCCTCCCACAACTTCCATGAATAACTCCACTCAGTTAACAAACTTTTTGCAAATACAATTCCACATTTTCAATCCCAATCTTAACCTCTAGGTTCACGTTTCTAAAACAACCTCTCAAAAACTCTCCATTTCTAGTAAACTTTTCCTTTGAAAATTTTTCTTGGAAAAAACAAAAAAAAAATAGAAAACCAAAACGAGGGTCGCGAATTCTTGTCAGAATTTCTTCGGAATACACGTAAATCGAAAAACTTTCTACAAAGTAAACAGCGTTGTACCTTTTATATTCTTTTTTTTACTCACAAAGATCCATTACCTATGCGTTCCTTTGTGGAAACTTTTTAAACCCTTGGCGCCATTAGATGTAAATCCCAGACAATTTTTGTAAATACATTTAAATCTTTACAAATAATAAAAATAAGCATTCAACTTGTTGGCAAGTATTTTTCATTAGATACATCAGCAAATGAGTCAAGATACATTGTTTGTTGTGTAATCAAAACGTCACTCTTGTTAGGGGTGTTAAGAACGTGTTTTACTTATTAATTACCTCGCCATTGTGAAGTAGTCATCCATTTGTGTGGGGGGCGTACATGACACCTATGCTGACGAAGATACAAAAGAATCTCTGCAAATAGTTCAGGTGAATGGTTGTCAATCAGAAAACTAATTTTTTATTTTTTTTATTGTAGACTTGTTTTAGTCGAGAGACTATACGGTCTGTTAGTCGCACATGGCTGGTCAATGTATAAATTGGCGTGCAGGCATTCAGGTATGAACACAAGCGTTGCACCTAAATGTGTGGAAAATTCCACTCAGCCGAACGAATGGATTTGAATCTTATGATGACTAAACTAGCTTTTCTTTGGGAGTAATATTTTATGTCCACATGGATTGGCGGAGATTTGGTAGTCGTTGTTGAGTGTATTAAGGGATTTGAAGACAATGATTGATTTGCCAAGTTTAGCATGAAATGAATGTGAAATTATTTAAAGGTGATTACTAATTTCGAAGACCAAATCATTCTATCAATATTCGCAATCAATCGAGGTACTCGTAACCTCTAATCTATAGATAAGACAGTCAATTGAATTATGGTCTGAGTATAATTGTGCTGGAGATACATATATGAAATTTAATTTTATTAATGGGAATTACCTCAAACAGGATGGCTATTGATTGTGAAATAATCAGAAATACTTCAATATATTATTTTAATTTCGATGAACGTTTTATTGCATTAAATCACCCCTATCTGCTACATAGACCACGCGACTAATTTGATGATAAATGGCTAAACTTTTCAAATATATGGTCGTCTATATTAAAATAGTAAATTATCTTGGTTTAGAAGCTACATTGTTTACTGTCACGTTTTGAAAAGTTACCATTGCAGGGAAACCACTGCAATTCGTGAAGTAGTTTCGCATCTTCCAGATGATTGATAATTTTCCAGATTTTTAAATGAGCAACATAACAAAATATATTTATGTAGATACTTTTAGTGACTAACAAGTAAGTATATTTGTATTTAGATACATTCAGTACTTTCGGTAACATTTTTCAAAAGACTTGCACTGAACAGCCATCCGCTTAAGTGCTTAAGAAACAACTTCAACAGATAGTTCGGTTGATGAAACGTTACTAAGTCAATGACTATCTATTCTTCATAGATCCGCAGATATGTTCACCGAACTCAAGAATAATGAACACCGTGGCTAGCTATCTGGACTTCAGTTTTATAGATTTTCGAACCTTTGAGACCTAATCAGAATCCGAAAATCCTTGTAGATACTTATTGATTCAGTACTAGTAACGTATTTAAATAGCATAACTTAGAACACTTTCGAGTTTCATACCTATAATTTGTGGTCAGTTTCTACGGTACAGTAACTAAAAATCAGTTGGGATAATTTTCGGAAAAGTACTTTACTCAAAACCAAGTAGCAAGTAAAGCATCGTCGATAATGTATCGATCTTCCTCGAGCTACTCGACAAAACTCTATATCCATCATTGCGTTCACAAAATCTTGATTTTACTATTGCCTACAATTGTTTAAACACTGGACTAATTATTTTATGAAGTCCTTCGGGAACAAATTATCTATCTTAGATATCTTTTAGCCTAAATGTATCTTAAATAAGCAATTTCATTCGAGGATGGGGTAGAAGTCTATTAGGATAGCAAGAGAATGAAATACGACGATGATATGTTCGTTGCAAACTACCCTTTTGAATCCATTTATACTTTCTGGCAGAAAAACCGGGTTATCTTCAACTTACATAGCGCAGAATAGCCAAGGAGGGATTCTGGTCAGTCCAAGAATATAATTTCTCGGAAATCTGCTCCGTATGAGAACTTCACATTTAGTGGAAAATAAATCTGTATTTTAATACTTCAATTTTTTCCCAATAACAGTGGATAATTATTTCCTTAATTTACATTTCGGCTTAAAATCCCATTAATATAAGCAAGACCTTATATAATAGAATATTTGAAGACTGCTGGTTACACAGAAGCCACCCACCAGAATTCAAGTAGCATTAATATTCACTGTGAGTTGGAAATAACTTCGCTTACAAAAGTATGAATTTATTTCCCATTAAATGTAAAATTAATTCCCCTGGAGTTATTTTTCTTTGCTCTGTGGAAATGACTTAAATATAGCTAAAGAGCATTGTAGAACCAGATGACGACCTATGCAACATAAGAAGTACTAATACTTAATTGTACATTGAAAGTGTACGAGTATTTTGCTTTGCGAAAGATTTGTTTCCTCGCCCTACTATAATTCTTCAGGAATTATGCATATTTCTTGCATTCTAGCTTAACCTCGCAAAGGATACTTCACCCTAAAGCACTTTTTTTAAGCAAGTTTTTCACAGGAATCTGAGAATGAAAAGTGAAGACTCATTTCAGAATCATTTCTGATGCATCCCTTATATCTTATCCAATTATAGCTCTCCAAGAGTTTCTTAGCTCGTATCAGACCTTAAAGATTTTTTCCGGATTATCTGTTTTTCTTCTTCATTTTTTGGAATTATTCCTTTAGAGTATGGTACTCTATTTTTCACTTATTGGTTGCCCTTTGTCGTCCTTGTACTATACCTGCAGCTTCGTTTTTCTCTATAAACACATGGACCAGTTCGGAGCTTATATAGGTTGATTTGGAAGCTCTGCAGATAGATGGATCTACAGCTCTATATTGGTATACATATCTGTCGATGGAATCGAATGGTCCATTACCTTCTCAAGTGCTCTACCATCTGGTATTAGTCAGTCTATACCCTACGGATTCATGGCTATAATTATTCTTATGACTAAGCTTGGTAAAGGAGTTTAAAAATTTCTAATACTCTCTAGGGATTGGCATGAACCTCCTCCTTCCAATTCTTTCTTTTGACTTTCTTAGGATCGTTATGTCTGGAATATATTTAAACCAACAACAGTCAGAAGCATCTCCATTGTAGAGGTTCTCATCACCCTTGGAATCTACAGCAGCGTCATGTCAGTTTTGGCAGGCCTTTTCGATTCTGAACCTCAGTCTGATCGGGTTAGTCTATACTATTTCTCCGTAAGTGTTTATTGGTCTTACAATGGCAGGGTGTATCCCAGGTTCTACCCTCTAGATTTGCTTAGCAAACGGTTGTCGTTTATTGTAGTAAAATCGGACACCGCGTGGATTCACATGGCTTTCTCACATTTGGCTGTGTTTTCAACTATTTATTCCATCAATCTGCGCATTCTCCACACCGTGTAAGAGACTTCATTCTTTCGGCACACTTAAGTAGAGAAATCAATCAGTAGCATCCTACAGTACGAAGGCTTCAACCTGGTACCAAATGTGTTTACATCAACGTTTCTAACTTGGACGTTTTCACGTCAAAAGTAAAACATAAATTGGCGAATATTGTGGATTGTGTTCAAGAATTTGATTACAAAGATACAACTCTTACGTTCTCTTCCACTTCCCTGAGTATGGACAACTCATTTTCGCATCAACTTCGAAATTATATGAAACGCCTGTTTGCCAAAATCCTAAAGACTTTTCCAGTTCACTTGAATATTGAAAAGTGAAAGTTTTTTTTTTAAATTATATCTAAATGCCCAATAAACCGTGCCTCATATCCGTTGGCCACACTTTTACTAAATGAGCTCTTATAGTAATTTCTGATTAGTCGTTTGTATTTCTGATAACAGATAAAAATCTATTAAGATAATTTTTCTATTATCTAACTTTCTATTTATATTTCAAGCAAACAGAAGATATTCTTTTACTGATTTGATAATAAATTAATTTCATTCACTGTCTTTCTTTCTTTTTTTTTTGTTCGCTACTCGAGGCACTTCGCAGGCCTTGATTAGACTGTATAATCACCATTTGTACATGCTATCTACAACTTTGACATTGTAGCATGACATAACTTATTTATCTGCGGTGCAATTAAATTATTGACACTTTCCGGGAAATTAATTTAGCATGCCATCAAATGTGCTTGAGTTTATTTCATTAGATTATATGATTACTTGTAACTAGATACATTTACTTGGAAAAAAATAAATTTTGCTATTTTTGGGCATTCCAGTGGCGACTGTATTTTTGTTTGACCGGAAGTGCTATCGACACACAAGTGTGATTTGATCCATGACGGGGACGATCTTTTTTAAATCTAGTAACGATTCGATAATTTGTAGCTTCAGTTCGCCTGTCAGTTCGATATAAATGTCAAGTAATGTCATATCTTTTAAAAATTGACAGCAAAATCTTTTCAAATCTAAAATGGCTGTCAAAACAATGTTCGTCCATGTTGAAGAACCACAGTGTCGATAACTGCTTACCAATCATGTTCGGTTTTTGTCATCAGCTTTGTAGTAGTCTGTAGTATTAAGTCGTCACCAAACAGTCGTTCATTGCAAATTGACAGGTTGGAGGATTGGAGTTGTTACCGTGCTCAAACCTGAAAACAACGATGAATAGGGAACAACTGCGTCAGTTAGAAGTTCAGCTTCCTAAGAACTCTGTTGACTACATCGTCTATGTTGCAGATCTACTTTTGTTGAAATGATCCCATCGCTACTGCCACCTTGGAGGTGTATCAGTTCGCATCAACTGTGTTACTACTGTTTTATTAATTTTTTTGAAAGAAGATTGCTACTTTACGCTCAAATTCGTAGCGCACAGCATACTTTCATACATACATATCAACTGCATCAATTTGAGAACAGTAGAACACTATCGATGCCGGAACTCTTTAAATTTTAGACTAGGGTGGATGTCAGTGCCAAGGTATATTTATGGCTACCCAGGGAATGTGAAATGAACCGGAGCTTTTATGAACCGAAAAATGCTTATGATGCATAAGGACGCTAGTTCGCTGAAGAGCAGTCTTCTTTGGTACAGAACCGATCATTAATTCCTCCTCTTTGACCCTGTGATTCTTCTATCATTCGATAGAGACTTTATGTATATAATACGTTGGCCTATCAGACAGTATGCAGTGAAGACACCGATTATCCAGCTGATCTGTGTTCGATTAAGCATAACAATAACCGCGTTTATGATCTAGCTTACTCCAGGTCTGCCTCGATATATGTATGAAAACTTTTGTTAAGACCATTATCCTCCTATATTTTGGTTCACATACGAGTATAATTGGCATGATATGTATATGCTAGTGCAGCAATCGGCTTCAATACTATAATTCAGGTTATGAACCTGTAGATCATGTCAGCAAGTCTCAGACTGTCCTGATGGATTCATTGCAGTCATACTCCAATTCATCATCCGATGATGAGTTTGGTTACCATAGCGATTGCTATATCACCAGTCATGTTGAAATCTATGAATGTCATCATAAATTAGATTACACAGTAGTGGACCTATACGACGCCTTGTGGAACGCCACATGTGACGTTATACTACCTAGTTCCATCGACGATATAGTACAGCAGCATCCTATTTTTGAAGAAGTCGGTCATAATATTCTACATTCTACGTCTACATCTTTGAAATTCTTAACTGTTCTCGCTCTAAAGCCTTTATGGATAAAGTCGATCGTGACCTCCGGTCCCAACAATTCACCATTCACTTCGGTATTTTTACCATTGAGGCATCTTTCCTTTTGGCAGAAGCGTCAGTCTTTGTGTATTCCACTGTTTTCCTTTCGTGTTGTAGATTCGAATATTTGAGACGACTGTTTGCTATTTTCGGAGGAAAGAACGTTGGCAATACAGTCGATAGTCGGTTGTGTTTTGTAGTAAATTCTGAGATACCTGGTAATGATTGAGATTAAACTAGACAGCCTTTATGCTCAGTTCATTTGCAATGCTTCTGGTGCTCTCTTCGGTATCGTGCAGACATGCATTCCGGCTTTCAGGGGCAGTATTTGCAATTTACGTCTTTTCACAACGTCTAAAGCTGTGTGGGTGTAGCATCTTTTCTCTCTATTCCTAGGTAGCCATATGTATACTTATGTAGGTATCTCGATTTCTTTTGACCTTATTTACAAAGTGCACACCTTGCTACCTGAGTTACAATAATAAAAATCCCTGAATACATCCGTTACGGCTGGAACTCAGAAAAGACTAAAGACCAAGAGTTAATTGATTGGATTCGATAAAGAACTTAACAGAGAAAGGGGAGAAGGAAAGAAGTAATTACATTAAGTTATATTAAAATATACTCTTTAATACTGAATGAAGAGGACTTCATCTGGAAAGGCTTCTGTAAGGAGTTACCTACATATAGTAAGTTCGCATCAATAGTTCAATTCATTGAAGTACCAATCATATAAGTTGAAGAAAAGTAATACCAATGACTTTCAGGATCATCTACGGAGCATGAATCATTCAGAGTGTGTATCAAATTTGAGAAAAGTGACCTTATTATATTAATTAAAGGAGAAGTTCAAACGAATTGTTAAATATCACCCGAAGTGAAGTGAACTTACATAAAGGTTAAACAGTCTGCAGATATGGACGTCACATCTTTCAGATGCAATTCACATCCTATAGATAGTACTTTCAGTTCCCATACGAGCTTAATGGGAAAACAAAAGAATTGCAACCCCTTCATCCGCTTTTGCACAATTGGGCGTTATTATGAAATCCTCTTTCTAATTAGCATCGTCATTCTGACAAACTGAATGTTTCTCTAATTAATACTAATAAAATGAGAAACAGAAACAAACACAGATCAGCTTACGGCAGCGGGTCACTCAGAATGAATCTATTTGCAGCTCTCGATTATTAACACTCCATTATCTATAGGTAAATATTTGTTCCCGCACTACTGATACAATAAAACGTTTCGACGTGAGCAAAGATTAAATATTCTTTAAAACTCGTACACCGTATGTGCTCGGTGGAAGGGTAAATAAGCTTAAATCATCATCTGTGGCTGCGTGTTGATATTTTATCTCGTTGATACTAAATAAGCCAAGTATTCATACAGATATTTTTTTGTAAATTTATTCATAACCAATATTATGGACTGTCCATCGTCGCGCCGCCCGGGAGTGAGCAGCCTAATGCATATTTGATTTGAAATTAATCTCCTTATTTGGTTATACTTGTATGGATTTAATGGTCTTCTGGTTTACGGTCTATGCAGTATAATCCGTTTATGAGCTGTAGCGAAGCAAGGCTAAAATTTATTATTATAATTTTTTTTTTTTTTTTTTTTAACGAAATGCGTGATAGCAACAAATGCCTCATGCTATATCTTTAATAAATTGGATGATATATTCATGGAGGTATTCTCTCATGAAATTGTGGTTGTTAATCCCAGCTGAACAATGGAGGATTCGTTGTAAATTTCGTGTTTTTTTTTTTTTTTATATGATAATAAGAGAAACCTGTAGTTGATTATGGCACACATTCGTTAGACCAGTTGGTACACATTGTATAGCGTATAAGGCATATAAAATAAAGCATTGAATCAATGAATGGTTCACGATCGTAAAATAGACACACTGACATATGTATAGGGTAGTGCAGTATAACATTTGTTATAAACCTTTTAAATCTGCTGTTTTTCTTTGTAGTAAATTAAATTAACTTTTAGGCCTAGAATTCTTTTTTATGGTCCTTACCCTAAGACGATAAATTCACAATCGTTTGTAATCAGAAAACTGTTTCGGTTCACAGGCTGTAGTTTCTCTTATGAGATTGGACTGGACTGGACAATCAGGTAGAATGTGTTCTGTGGTTTGGTCGAAGGCATCACAGGCGCATGATGACTCGAAGCTTAGCTAAAGAACCATTACATCTGTCAGTGGAAGTTCGTATCTGGTTAAGGTTGTATCAAATTAATTTTTGTTGGTAAATCAAATTCAGGTTTTCTGTTATTATTACGAAAAAATGGCCTTTATCTACCAGAACTAACCATGAAGGTTTCTGTATATAGTGACCTTTTCGTATTTAGCCAAACTCCATTGGTGGATATGTGGAACGGAGTTTAGTGAGGCAGTATGTACGATTCCTACACTAAGCTGAATATTCGGATGGCGAACAAGTCGACTGGGGTTGGTTTAAAAGTGCCCGGTATTAACCTCATGCCGGTGTTGAGTTTGGGGTAGATCTTGGACTGTTAATTAAAACTGAGGTGCCTTACTCAATAGTAAGCCATTAAAACCGCTTTGGAAAGTTTCAAAGTCAAATATAGCATTACCAACTGCATTTGTAAAATGTTCATCTCAAGAAATATAAATTCCACTCTCGGTTACAGTTCCATTAATAAATCCATTACTAGAGGCACCCCTCAGAGAGGCGTTTTATTTCTCCTTCTCTGGATGCTAGTCATTGATAGCACACTTAAGGAACTAACTAACATAACTAACAAGTAAGCGTCACTGCGTATGCGGTTAATGTAGTTATTTTAGTTCAGAGAAAATTTCAAGACATATGAATTGAAATGATGGAATAGTCTTGGGAAATGGGCTAGATATTGAAGACTTCACGTCAACCCGGACAAAACAGACAGCAAAAAATACAAGGTACTACCCTTCAAAATGCCGAAGCTGAATGGGGTGGAGTTGTCCCTTTCGGATCACTTAAGATATCTTGGCATTGTACTGTATACGAAACTGGACTGGAAAAGAGTCCACAAGGCAGGCTTATAACGCTCTTTTCATTTACGAAAGAACAGCGGAGAAGTGGGACTAGAAACCAGCTATGTTGCACTGGCTATATATTATGATAGTCAGACCCATCCTTACATATAGGGCTCTTGTATGGTGGAAGGCCACGATAAAGAAAAATTCACGGGCTCGGTGCAGGTGCCACGTCTTACAATAATCTAACAGAATGCATAGTTTAAGTGCGGCTACTCGTAGGGTTTCAAGGGAGTTGTGTTGGAGTGGGAATGCCATAGCATCAGCGCAATTAATTTTACGGGAAGTTGTGACTGTTCCATCCTGTGACTAAATGGACGTAAATGTTAAAAAGGAAAGGTGCAAATACGGACCTTGAGGTAGACCATTATTAGGCTTTCTTGTTTGCTGCTCCTGTCATTCAAGAATAAATTGAACAATCTGTCATTTATCAATGAATAAATGAGGTCGCAGATTTTGATGCATGCGATAATTTTGATGAATATAGACAGGAGACGTTTCTTCCATGCAGTACCGTTGACAGCTATTAAATTCACAAAGTTTCATTTTCTCTTGAAAACCATTTTCAATGAAATGAGTTATTTCCAGGACTGTATCAATGCAACTTTTAGATGTTCTCAATGTTGCTCGTTCATTGGAAATTACTTTTTTGATATTGGAGCCAATTCTGTTCAAAATTATGCGTTCGAGAAGCTCTAAGCCCAGAGAGCAATTTGGCAATATCTTTTTGGGATATCTGGGTTTGTTTGGCATTAACCTTTGAACTGTGAAATGAAGTAGGAAGCTTTGCTTTTGACAATATCCCGGAATAGCAACAAACAACCCTTGAGCTTTTGGATTTCGTTTTTACCCGATTAAGTTGTATTTTGTTGGAGAGTGAATTTTTTTTTCCAGTCAAGTATTGGGTGGTTTCTTCTCTAGTTTCATCTTAATTAAGATAGATACTCATTATGTCCACACCTCCTCGAAAGCAGCCATGTCCGCAAAAGAGCTGGATGACATTGAAATCGAATTCTCCATGATGCTGGTCCACCCATTTGAGTTTAGGATAAATCTTTCAATATCCGATATAAACCGATATGTTGATCTTCCATGCGAAGACATAGCACCATGTCTCTCATGCCTTTGTTGTATTTCTTCCAGCTTGATATCGTTGACTGAAGCTCGTGATTTCTAAGGGATAAGGGTTTTTAATAAAAATGAGTACCCGAATCGGAGAAGCACATGATATTATTTTCATGCTACTAAAAATCTAGGAAAGATATATATTCAGCAAAAGAACCATGTTGAAATTGTGTTCCAAATATGTATGTTGCATTTACATTTGAAAAACACTCATTTATCGTGTACCGCAGGATTCTGCATGTTGTCCACTTCTACAAGGTGGCCCAAAAGTAATCATCCTATCGAAAGATGCTCCCATTTTTCGAAATAGCATCTTATATCATCACGACTTTGACATTTGTGAAGTGAATAGAAGCAGAATATATATGTACATACGTTGACAGAACATGGATCCGTATACTCTTCAAGATCGAAAAATAATTGTGATTCCAAACCAAGATCTACTGCTCATTTTATAGCCATGGGTGTACCATTCTAGACTGTATTCAGCTGGACATGATTTTCATTGTCATTTATCATTCTTTGTTTGAGATACCACTATCATGACCTATGTACCTCTTCATGATTATGACCTGTGCATCAGTTTTCCAATATTTTATCTGTGGGTTATACCTTTAGTTCTGTATCTTGGGGACTGAAATATGACATTCTTTGCATCTTCGATTGTTCCCATGTCCCATCTAAAGTGCTTTCCATAAAAATGCTTATCACAGAAACAAACTTCGGTGACTCTAATATTACCAAATCATCCACTTACGCAGCCACATTGAAACCCTCCCTGTACAGTCCTTCTCTGGTTCATGGCGATTAGCCAAAAGAAGGCGGAGGTAATGCCTCCTTGAAAGGTCCATCTACTTATAATATTAGTTGTGCTATTGTTTCCTAGTGCCGACTGAATGATTCCAGTTCTTAGAATGGATACTATCTATTTATTAATACACTGCTCTACACCTAGCTTGGCGATAGAATTTTATGTTTTCCTAAATGTACTGTACTATCTCATGAAAACCGGGATACACATGTACAATCTAATAAAAAAGCGGATCTTCCTTGGCGACACTAGATCAGTTTTCCACTATCTAACGAGATGTTAGGCAACCAAATCCACGTAGGATAAGCTTGGATTTTAAGCCAATCCATGTTTCGCCTATCTTGTCGATACAACCGCTAAGGAAGTCCTTAGAATAGCGGTCTTGACACTCGATGACCCTATATCCTGAAGCGACTTCGGTTGAGTCGGAACAGGGTAAGAGTCCGCGACAGTTTGGTCTAGATTTCACCCTGAGTTTCCATCACCGATTTGTCACTACTAGTTAGCTTATCTACTCGTCTTAGGGCAACCTGGAGGTCATCACTTTAGCTATCCACGACTTATCATCCCATTCACAAGCCTGCGTAGCTTTAAATATGTTCTATTGAAGACAGCGGGGAAATGAGAAACATTTTCCGCTTTAACATATAGCTTCGAAGACCCTTTAAAGTGTTTTCAAATCAAATTGAATGCGCCTCCATAAAAACACCCTAAAACGCAAAAACCAAATTGAATTTATGTCAATTGATGTCAAAGCCGGGGGTGTCCTTGATTGACACAACGCCACTTAATCGCCTTATGTCGCAAACCTTTAAAGCGTAAACCTTTGTTTGTCTCTTTCTGATCGTAAATTTCACTCTAACAGTAGCACAGCAGTCGCTACTTTTCCCAAAAATCACGTACTCAACCCCAAAGTCACTTTCTAAATGTGAAATAGGTGTGAGATGCACAGACGTTATCTCCTTTTCAATGACTCAATAAGAGCCTCTTGTGGTCATAAAGTGTAGGTATGTGTGTGCGTCATCATCATCATCGCCACCCATTTAATTTTCCTCAAGGAAGGGACCAGTTAACGAAATTATATAGTCCACGAGGCAAACCGAAAGGGGTGTGTGACACATGCCTTGCACACACCCCCAACCATTTACCTCCATTACAGACGACGGCTACCTACTCAGCGATTCCTTTCACGTAATTTCGTTTGAAATGAACGAATTTACTTCGTATTTTCCTCAAGGACCTGTGAAAGAAAACGATTGCAATTCCTCGATGCTCATGACATTCATTTATGCGAGTGAATCCTTCGAGTGTCCTTTGGGAGGTGGCTTGTTGGATGCCTTTGTCTTTTGATCACGTAAATGATTTAAATAATTTTCATTGTTTAAAAGTTTTCTTCTTAATATGTCGGTAGTAGTAGGTACACCATTCGTTAACGTTTACACAGATAACAATTCTTAGAGGCGCCATAAGTCCTTTGCATCTATTTATTGTATCTTTTTTTGCCAATTTGCTTGTGCCTTTGTGATGTTTATCGTTTGAATATACAAAATGATGTGTTTATATCGCGCGTGTATCTACTCAAACTTCATGAGTTGGCGAAACATACTTCAAGGATGTTAAGTCCTTGAAAAAAACCAAGTGGGAGCTGAATGAAAACTTCTGCAAAGAACGTAGTAAATTGAATGCGAAGTAGAAATTCTTCATTCAATAGCTGATGTGGTAAATAAAAATGCATTCATTGGTTAATATGGATGAGTAGTTCTTCATGATAAAGTGTGCAAAGGATATGAAAGACTCCACGGTGTAATATACGTTGGGGGCGTGAATGCATTTAGAGAAAATGCAATTCAGGGAAATGATGAAGATGTTATTCGAAACGATGATATTGGAAAGTGAACAATCGATAAGTTTTTCAATGATGAAGTTAAATAAGGATGCCGGTGTATGTGAAGCAGGATATTGGTTTCAAATGAAATTTTCTCATGAATTGTGTTGGGGAATAAAAAATACTTTTTTCTTAAGATCTTAATTCCCTTTGTAGTTACAAAAAGTCGGAAAATAAAAGTTTGATCGAGTGTCGACTTTTCTAGCCTGAAAACGCATTGATAGTTGCTAATGACGGCCCATATGGCAGATAAGATCGTATACGCGATATTGAACAGACTTATATCTCTGTTATTGTCGCAATTGAGGGAATCTCTTTTCTTGTGGATCGGCCATTCCACTGATCAAGCATGCACTCATCTGACACAAATCGTAGAAATGAATGTATGCTCTTTACTAAGTCATTTCTATCTGTTTTTAATAGCTTGACCAGTAAACTGGTGTTCCTATCCTCACTGGGTTTTCGTCTGAAAACAATTCTGTAAAAATTTCGAACTGGAGGGTATCGAATGAAGTATCACATCCCGATCATTATTGGATACTCTCCTCCTCCTCCTCATAACGTGGCCTTCCGAAACCCGTGGAATTGAACTGAAGAAGATTCAATGAAAAGTTTGGGAAATCTTAAGGCAAAGCTGGAACCTTGCTAAAGAGGGAGAAGCTGAACACCTACGGCACCTCCGGAAACAATACTGTTTTCACTTGACTTGGCATAAAGCGGATGAACTAGCAAGAAAAGCGTCGGTTCAGTGCCGGCACCACTCACAGGCTCTAGTCAAAGCTAATATCCCATTTAGTACATTACATAGGGAAATAGACATACGAGTTTCTGGAAAAAGCTAACAAATGATAAGAAGAGGTCCATCAATCTACTGAAGCTAAGTCGCAAAGACATTCGTACTACTATCGGCATCCTGACAGGACACTGCGCCATCTCTCGCAAAAACTGCTGGAATGAAGATGAAATATTTGCCACCTGTTATGTCACTGTCCTGCGCTGGTGCATAAAAGAAATGGAATCCTTGGTAGTCACTTCTTTTCAAAGATAGATGAGCTACAAAATAATAAGCCAAACAAACTCCTGAGATTCATACATTAATCTTGGTGGCTTACTTAGCGGTCGATTCAATTCTGAATTGTGCTTTAATCATCAACGTAGACTTTATCTTTAACATAACCCCATGGTGAAAGTCTAATGGAGTTAAATCGCGAAATCTCGCCGACCAAACTAGGTAAACCTGGTAAACATCGTCGACGTCCATAACATCAATTTCAGGCAAACAAATGTTAGTCAACATCGTTTGGTATAGCAATCTTCTCACTATCGTCGCACCAGCAGCACCAGCGTTGACGATCCTGCACAATGAAAAGGACCACGAATTTGGATTTGCATCTGGAATATTTGGACTGCTTTAAGGCAGATAACACCGCCATCCATGAAGTGCAGTGCGATAGGCCGACCACAAGAAGAATGAAAAACTGTGACATATGCTACGATGATTGCTACAGATAACAGAAGCAGCGTCTATTTTGGTGCGGATTTGTTGTAAGCGGCAAACTTCGGCATGAAGTCT
This sequence comes from Xylota sylvarum, assembly GCA_905220385.1. NCBI lineage: Eukaryota > Metazoa > Arthropoda > Insecta > Diptera > Syrphidae > Xylota > Xylota sylvarum. The sequence continues at coordinate 128,526,730 of LR999957.1, forward strand.
TTAACTTTAGACACGTCAGTGAACGCCTTATAATAATCCACATCAAGGCTAAATTCGCCAACATTAGCCTGATATGCGCTTATGTTCGATCGACGTAAGGCACTCCTCCAGTATCCTAGATGTCCGAACATTCCGAGCGGTGAACATAGACTCGGATCACTACCTACTTGGATTTAACGTTGAACAGCTGCAATCGCAACAACCCGCCAGAACCTTTGCCGATCGCATATCCCTCAACCTCTCGGGAAGTCCTATGCATCCAACATCAAGTGCTGAAGACCGGTGACATCGTTGCCAAGAAGACCCAGAACTCATGGGCTGGGTTTGACCTGACCACCCCTAGGAAACACCTGGTTTGATGAAGAATGCACATGCAGCAAAACAATTCGCCTACAAAACAGAGCCACACAGAAGACAAGATGTAGTTGAGTCACAGTCGGTGCTGAGGACATGGAAAAACCACTTCTGCAGACTGTTAAACAACGACGATGACCCTAATTCCGCTGTCAGGCAGAACGAACCATTCAACCTGGTGGATGAAAATCAAGACTATCGTCCACCCGATCAGAATGAAGTGAGGATAGCAATATCCAAACTCAAGTTCAACAAGGCTGCTGGACCGGACGGCCTACCAGTCGAGCTATTTAAGGCAATGGGGGATGACTTGGTGGAGATCATACACAATACATTCAATAGAACCGCAGCATCGTTTGCCTTATCTACAAGAAAGGAGACCCTCTAAACTGCGCCAACTATAGAGGAATCAGTCTCCTTAACATTGCATACTGTCGGATGTATTATGTAAATGCCTAAAACCATTTGTCAACTAGCTGATTGGCCCCTATCAGTGCGGTTTTAGGCCCGGTAAGTCCACAACTGACCAAATATTCACTAGGACATGTAGAGCGAATGGACATCAACGCTTCGGCCAAAGAGTCTTCGAATCCAACCCGGAGCAACAACGCAGTAGAGGAAGACCTCGCCTTAGGTGGCGCACACACGTGGAAGAGGATCTCAACCAATTAGGAATGCGCAACTGAAGGCAGTTAGCTAAAGACCGCGCTAACTGGAGACGCTTGTTGGTTGAGGCCCACCTCTGACTGTAGCTCCTAAGTAAGTTAAATACAAATGGAAATGAGACTCACCACTTAGATTAATTTGGTTCATTCATTTCATTTCATTCATGTACACTAATAATAAGCTGAATATACATAATTTCAAAATCCTGTTCCAAATAACAAAACAGAAGCTTATCATTCTGACCGTGGTTAAGTACCCTTCTTGCTCCTCAATGCATACTATTGCTGATTAGTACTGTGATTGAAATGGATGACGCTATTGTGTTTTGATGACGGCCTTCCCCACTCATTTAGTTCCAGTTATCTGCCTGAAGTTTCATTATCAAGATACTTAATAGATTAAACATTTTCCAGCGCATGTAAATTTAATTCTAATTAAATTTTTTTTTAATTCTTTTCTCTTGCAGGTGAGTTCGTCTTAATTACAGAAAAACACAAATGAAAAAGTTGGGTTAGTAAAACTGTACAGACACTGCATTAGAAAGGCAAAGGTTGAGAACACCACCCAAGGCGTGTCTAAAGATGTCAGATGAAGGTAAATGCAATCTGTGAGGATAAGAACTAATAGAACCAAGTTTTTTCTCCACCCCTATTGACACAAGGGGAAACTGAGTGTTCGTTTAATTAAATCGTAAAAGAAAAAGTGAAGCAAACCAAGGAGTAAACCAACGAACGTCACTGACAGTAGAAATTGCAAGGAAATTTTTTTTTTTTTTTTAATGAACTTGAACAAGAACTATGAATTAATTTTCATGATTAACTATTATAGTTGACTGAACATGAATTTTATCTCAACTTCATTGTCATGCTCATCTGTTGACTCTACATGCGTTAATTGGGCAAATGTTTGCTCAAACCAATTTTGGGCAGTATGCCACTTGCCATATACATATTTATGTATGAAACATAACAACGCGCACGAGTGCTCTGTTTCAAAACATAGTTCCGCTCGAAACAACCAACCTGTAGGCCCAAATTTGTGGGGGCTTGTGATATGTTTTTTTAATCAAAATTCAGGTTAGTTGTCAAGGGGGACCGTTTTGGATTTCCCATATAAGGAAAACCCACGTACACGAGCTAAACTTAAGTCTCATCGCTCCAGGGGTGGGAGGTAAGTTGACAAGTCTTCGACTTTATTTGATTTCTATGTCCAAACACAACGGTATCGATTGAAAAGACAACGATTTGAATAAGGTAAAGGTAAAGAGCTTGTATGATTCAATTGCATTATAAGTGCAGAGTTAGAGACGAGGACTGTTTGTACATTTTCTTGGAATCGTAATGCTTTGACGTTGAGCTCTCTTGGATTGAGTTCATTTGATTGGATTTATGTTCAACTATTGGACAAGTTGTTTGCATGGTATTTTGGGTCAAATAATCAGTATGTATGTATTCCGTATATGGTAGTTGATGTGGGTGGTCATGTTGAATGATTATAAAGCAGAGGGTATATGATATACATAAAAGAGATTATATAGTACCAAGAAAACAAGGAAAGTCAGGGATAATGTTGTGTTTACGTATAAAAGATACGAAACTTGAAGGCACTGTCATTGATTATATCTTTACGTATTTCAACTACTTTAGATATGGACTGTCTCTTAGAAATCAATTAATTTTCCGATAATTTTCTGAGTGTTTGTTTTTCATTATGTAGTCAAGTAAGTTAAAAAGTGGTAATCACATCAAGTATAGGAGTACTACACAGAAGGGTGTTTTGACCACTTGGGTATTGGGTATTATCTACGAATTCTAACTTCGTCTAGAACCTAATCAGGAATAGGCGTTATATCTATTTTAAACCGTTGGCTATGTACCATACAGTTTGTTATATTCATTTAATAAGAAGGTATCCACTTTTGAAGCAGCTGAGTGTAATTAATAGAATTTTGTTATCTAAATATGGTTGGTCGGACCGATATGTTTCGATTTTGACAATATTTACATGTAGCCAGGAGCATCATTTGTATCCTGTCCTTTCCAGGTCTACTCGCGACTTACTGACGACAAGTTTCTATTAAAAAGAGGACAAGATAAAACCTTGGGGTATGGCACAACTGACAAGTCTTCTAGAACACATTTAGCTTATAGGACAAGTCTTCACAAAAACACTGTGTGGGCAGTTTTCCTTACCCCATTAACAAATACCTACCGAATCCAAGTTGGAACAGCGAACGCTGAATGACGCAAGTCTAGGATTGACCTTTAGTCACGAATAATCGGACTCGGAATACTACTCATGACATACTAGGCTCTATTATGGATAACTTTCTCTTCTGGAGCCCCTTGTTTGTAAATATTTAGAGATACATACGTCTCTAATCGCATTAACTTCTGGTACTGCTCTATAGAAACTAGTCATACCACCACTTCGGGATGCTGTTGAGCTCTTAGGGGCTTTTGCTCTTAGTACCGTTGTAAGCAGACTTTGGCCTCAATCTCTCGGGCTACTATCGAGTAACAGAAGGCGTTTCAAAGAAGTGGCAACAATTACTTCTGATTGTAACTCTTCCACTCTTATATATGCATGTTCTGCATCCAGATAAATCTGGATGTTCTTTTAATGAAAATGGATTAAATAGCCAACTGACCCAACATGATGTATTTGTTCAACTGAATTCAGTTGAGAGGAGACGGAAAGGAGAAAGCAGTCCAGGCTTCTCCTCCCATTTAATGCTAAGCGAGTAAGACGGGAAGATCAAGCTTCACCCTTTCAAATGATGTCAATGCAACTCCCTAACATTTCCACTTTTTAGCAATGTGACCATATCATGTATTTTCTCGATCGTCTTGGAAAACCAACCGCTCTAGCGTGACCAGATGGCACTGGTATTCTTATAACCGATTTACTCCGATGGTCTACTTTTTTTTTTAATTCGCACCTAACTAGTCCTCGTCTGCTCAGATAGTGATACAGCTGGGTAGATGTTGGGTGGTCTTTCCATATAACGCTTTGACCAGGTTAAACTAAAACATAGAAAGGACACTTTCTAGACAAATAAGCCTGCTTTCGATAATACTTCTTTATACTTATAGGCCAGTAAGTCCAAAACTTGGGGTCTACGTACAGCAGTAACGAAGCTGAAAAAGCTACGAGGAATTATCTAGAAATATTGGAACGTGAAAACTTGTCTAACGGAGTATGAATACTGGAGCCTGAAAGTCTGGTCTGGTTCACCAATGAATCGAAAATGTAATCTGGAATTGAAGCTGAACCAACACTCGGTACTCGGTCTTCCCGACTTATGTGCATGTTTTTGAGATTTGTCCCCAGTGACAGAATATCGACTTTGTCTGGAAGGAAATGAGTAATACGTTGGTTAAGAAGTCATATTTAGATAATAACGAACGTCAGTTCAGTTTAGATAGACGGTACAAGTGCGGGAGTTTACTCCGGTGCACCAGACATCTACATCACCAGATGATTACCAGACCACTGTAGTGTATTGCAAGCAGCGGACTGGTTTTTAATTAACTCGGTAGAGTTCAGAGGGGTTAAAACCCTTGGAATCGCCAATAACACGATCCGGATTGGTATAGAAATGCCTCGGATCTCTTAACGTGATCGGTATTAGATGCGACACATACATATCTGTGCTGGCTTCCGATCTAGCTAAAGAGGGTGCAGACCGAAACTCCCTGACAATAAGGCAAACTGTCAGCACCTATTAAATCGATGAAGTTCATATTAGATGACGAAGCCATCAGAAGGGCAAATAGGAGGTGGAATAACATCAGCACATGTCAAATCTAGCCAGAACTGGATTGTAGGAAAATCAGAAGACTTGGTGCTCCCTATCGGTTTTGAACAGGGAAATCCTAGGCGAATACTTATCGATCTTATCGATTTTGCCAGACTCGACTTATTGCAGGCGGTTCGATTGGCTTTGCCTATAGAAGACTAACAGTGGATGTCGTGCTATGATGTATAACATTAGAAAATGTTTCGTTCTCGAGGACTCATCGGGCCAAGCTCCCCTAAGCAGTTTGCTACTTCAGTTTTCTTTTACCAATCTTATGGGAATTTTACATTTGTATCCATCCTACAACTAAGGAATGCCAATTCCTATAATATAAGGTATGCGATACATACATACGTGTGTAGGTATCAGATCGTTTAGACCTCTCGGATTTGAAGTAATCATGGTGTTATAGGACTAAACCCAATTGGTGTTCTCCTATATGAGAATTAAAATGGTACTTAAATTCCACTCAAAGTTTTGACACTCGTAGTCCGTCATAAGAGGGAGAATTCGGTAGAATAAAAATGTCACAAGGCTTACCCTCTCAATCACATAAATACTCCCATTACACACTCCATTAGTCTGACTATCCGAACCGGTATGTTAATTTTAAACTCGTTAATAGATACTTAGTAATCCAGAGACATACTTCACAGACAGAGAATTTTACTTATGTCAATTGATACTGGTCTGGTCACCCACTATATGTTCCAATTCGCCGCTAACTAAACTTACTCCAACAGTAATTTAACTTCCGTTTAGGGACCGCAAATTTCAGCCCATTCATGACTACAAATCGTCCACAATCGACGAAACGACAAAAAGAAAAAAAAGAAACGTACCCACTCTCGACAAAGTGCACTTGAAACTTGTGTAGGTCTCGCTCATCCACGCCTGTCACAAGTGTCTAGATAACAACCTTTAAACCGGCACGCAAAGACACCTTCTTTAACGTGTCGCTACCGCTACGCTACCATTCAAGCAAATTGCTCAATAATGGTCGCACAAATTAAATACAATTCTCCGTTCTTCTCGGTGTTCCTTTTCACTCTCCGTTTGATGGTTTATTATGTGAAAAGTGATAGTAAGTGATTACTAAACAAAAAAAAAAAAAAAAAACACGAACAAGAACGACCGATACCCCAACCGACACCGACACACAGTAGACATGAAGTATGTAGTAGCGCAGCACTTGTGGAAAATAATTGGCACATGGTGAATTTCTTTCGTATACTTGTATACACTTGCCTTCAAGTATCTAGATACGTATTCATAAATATATTCTTGTTTTTGTTGTTAGTTTTTCTAGCCATTGGCGCACAGTTTTTCAGACGACATACAGTTGACGCCAGGCCCAAGGCACGTACGGACGGTCGGTCGGTTGCTTACAACACGTGTTAGTCGTTCAACCGGTGCAGTCCCAACAAACAAACAAAAAAAAAAGTTGTAAACCTTCCTCCATCCACTCTGCGTTTTTTCGCGACAAATTAAATTGAAATATATTTTTTATTTGTTTCTATATTTGCATGAGAAACAAGAAAGGTTAGCACGAAATAAATTTCCCATCCATCCCTTCCACATCATCTCTCATTCGTCCTTAACCTTGAACATTGATTCCTTTCTTTTTGTTACCACCCACCATTCCTATCCAGCCATCCCTGTGTCAATGTCATTTGAGTGCTTTATGTGATTTGTGAGTGAGTGCGGTGTTCAAGGAAAACGTGCGTTTAGCTAGAACAAAGATTCTCAACGGAAGCCAACCTAAAAATGTTGACAACTGGCGAAAGGTGAACAAAAAAATATTTACTCCTAAGAAAATGTATGAAACCAAAAATGTTTTGGTAAACATAAAGTATCTTTACCATGACGTTGAAAAGCTTTTTTTTGTACTCATTCATTTTATTCATTACAATTGACCGTCTATCATGGGCAAATGGTCATGGCTATGAGTTCATTGAGTCACTTCGTTGGATTGCTTTCACAGTGTTGCAAGCAAGAAGAGAAATGGCGCCAAGGGATATCATATTTGTGTAGCGCGGTTTTAAATTGTTTTCATAGTTCTCATAGTTTTGCCTTAAACATCCTCCATTTTGAGTGCTTTTTTACAAGCTAACTGTTCCGGAAGACAAGATATACAGTGGTTAAGCTGTCGTTCTACATATTTACTTTTACCTAGTTCTTGTCACCCTTCGGATGCATGGGTATCAACTACGCCTGCGCGCCATCTTGTTCGAAGCTATGTAATCCGTTTCAGTTAGCTCCAACTCTTTTCAAGTGACTTCAATTCCTCTTCAACTGTTTTGCGCCACATATGCCCCTTTTGGTGGTCTACAGTTCTGCCTCTCTGTGAGCGTGGATTCCACTACATGGGGTATTTTGTACAATTCATCACGAATAATATCTCTGAACTGCTAGAAGGTCCTACACATATTCAGGTATTTGTGGCTGCGGAAGGCCACGGGTCATATTGTTATCATCTTAGTGGTTGAGCCCTGTTGCAAAATGTTCTTACCATCATTTGAGCTGATCCTCGTTCGAAAAAAATAGGTTGCCATCTAAACTCTTCACGGGATTTTGGTTAGAGCTACGACCATTTCTTATATTTTTGATGATGAGCCCTACTGTCACACCTGCTTGCTACTTCCTCACTATTCATGGCAAGCACGTTTGTAACGTCTCACTCTACGCTGCACTTCCTTTCCTTTTACGCGATACTAGGTTTCGAGTTGCGGTCTTTTTACCACTGAAGCTGGTCCAACCTGATCCCTAAATGCAATACGATCATAGATCCATCCATGTGCCGTAATTCTTCTATCTTTTATCTGCGAAACTCTTTGCCAGAGTTTCAAAATCATTTTTTATAGCGGTGGGGACCCAAGGCCTAGCTTTTCAAAACCATTCGTGCTGTGAGTGGTAAATTCTTCACACGAATATAATTCTTCTACTGTTTAATGCCGTATCTGAAGGACAGTTTTGATGGCAGTTTTCTTTTCTCGGATGTTTGTCAGACGCTCGCTCATGCATTGTACTACTAATTACCTTAGCTTCTACGGCAAGGTGGTCCTTAAATGTTTGACGCACTATAGGATCTCGTAGACTCTTGGCTACTCAAATAAATAGGCAATTGAGATTACATAAGTCCACAAACTGCTCGCCGTTGCCGAGGCCGTGAATTTCTATTACGTGTCTGAGCGCTGTGTTGTTACTCTCTAATTTGGCGTTAAAATATCCCATCACGATTCACGATTATAAAACCGTCAGGCGTTAAATTGGTGGCGGTGCTTTAACCGTTGTTTCATCTTTAGTAGCGTTTACTGTTGGAACTTATTACTGGCCATAAGCTGAATTTAAGCGATTAGTTCTAAAATTATGCATTTACGTCGGAAAACAAAACTTTTAGAAGAGTTCAGAACCAATAGATTATGTTACTTAAAAGTTTAAATAATTTTATATTTATGTCGTTTCCAATCCAGGCAGGACCATTGCTCGATTTACTGCCACCTCCCATCTGTGTGGGGAGTTGACTTGGCAAGTGGTTTTCGCCTTTTGGGGTCGACGACCGGCTGTTTCTTGTGCCAAAGACTCGGCCATCTTGAAAGGCCGTGGACTTGAATTTCAAAGAATCTTTGGAAACTGAAGCTTTTTTTGCATTCATTGAGGCGGGTTTGACATCTAAGTGCACCTCTCGCCGTCAGCGCACTTGAAACTAAATATTCGGCGTAGTGTCATTCTCCCTTAACACCAAATACTCTACATTCATCCTGGAAAACAGATATTTTGAACCGAGTTGAAGTAGTTAGGCCTCCAGTAGGCTATCGTTCGTAACCTCCATCAATCGAGGGAGGCGATGTACCACCAACGCCATAGATGACTAGAGTGTTGTTTTGTTCTAGTGTCTGAGGTGTTATTTATCTTGATCTTCCTCTCAATGACTTGAAGACCAAAGCTGCAAGTGTAGCTCGGATAGTTTGACGATTTTCATATCGAGAAATCCGGTGCATTAGTAAAGCTTCACAATGCACGGCGAATTCAAATATTGCGTGGTCCAACTAGAGCAGGTCTTTTAAGATCCTTGGGTCGACTATAGGGTTAGAAACTTATGGCTTTCAAGACGAAAAAAGAGTCAAAATTTAGCTGCTTTCCTAAATTCAACCAAAATGCGCATTGTGACTACACATCACATCCGTGCTGCAAACACGATGCTTTCAGTATACGATGCGCATTCTGTTGCGTTGCATGACATTTAGGAATGTTATGCGCATAATTAATTTTTTGGAAATCTGAAACAATGTGTAATAAATTAATTGCAACTCAGATAATTAATCATTTCCTAAGCAATTGTGGTGCTGGTGACAATCGAATATTCACGAAATATATTTTAAAGCTAATCCAAAAAGGGCAGCAATAACAAATACCATTTGCATCGTGTTAGTTCACGATGCGCATTTTGCTTTGGTTTGCGCAGTGTATTCGTTCACAATGCATTTTGGAACGTAATGCGATGTGTCATCATTTTGAGTATGCATTTAGGAATGGTTTTTGATTCACAAAGCAGGCAGTACTGCATTTAGGAAAGTAACCTTTTGGAATCCTTTATTCGTGGTCGATCTTTCGCGACAGAGGCTACACATCAGTTGTCATCAGAAAGTTGTCAAATAAGCTGGATGGAATCTAATACGTAACAGTGATATACTTCGATAGTAAGTAAGCCTTGTCTCTGACTCTTGTCCTTGACTGCTGTTCAATGCAGTCTTATTCTTACGTTGAAGAACTAAAACATTTACACCTGTTCAAACCTTTTCAAAATAATAATTTAATAGTTGACGTCCTCGTCATTTGTTCCGACTGATTTAATAAATCCCCTGCTTAGTGCGGTTTAGAAGTGGCCGGAGTAATTGGGGCTTAATTTTTGATTGCAACCCGTACCCATCCACTTTGTCTCTGTTAAAGTTTAACAAAACTCCGTAAGTCAAAATGGAAAGATAAAAAGGCAAAGTAATACCCTTTTAAAATGTTAAAGGATTCACTTCAATGAACAGAACACGAACGATTTTTAAGAGGATTTCCCTCTTCAAAAAATAAGTATATACATATGTACTTTGAAACATACCAACCCGTGTTACTACTGTCTCATGTCTTTTCTGAGTAAAATATAAGACCATTCAATATTTATCATCGTCGTCTATATCTAGTTATAAATTCATAAAGTATTGAATATCCTGCATGAGAATGAATCCTTTTTACATCATCCGTTGCCTCTTTAATGTTCTTGAGCTTCAGACAGAGGAAAGGGGATACACTTAACCAAAGTATCGTGCTCTTTTTTCACTTACAAGAGGCAAGCTACCTATGTTAAAAGTCCTTGAAGTGTAAAAAATTACTTTCTCCTTTTTTTCATTTATTATTCCCTTTTTCATTGGAATAAAATTTCAAAGAACATAAAGAATGGGGGCTTGAGGAGAATTAAAAACAAAATATTTTAAGAAGGATATTTCCCTCAAATGAATATAAATTAATAACTAGTACAAAAGATATTCATCACGTGCCACTGATTACTTGCATACTCCCAAGTATATCCTAACAGATTCTTTCGGTTAATTTATGAGAAATTTTCTCCCATCAATATTGGTTTATTTACATAGCTCGGTGTCCTGAACAAAATTAGCACAAGTTAGTCATAATCAAGAGGTTATCATGGGTATTCAGTGTTCAACAACAGACGTGTCGGCTTCCAGTAGAAGAATGGGACAAGCTCCTATAACGAGTACTTACTTGATGGATGGATTGTTCCATGAAAAAGGACGAAAAGATACTATCCCTAACATCAACCACAAATCGACGCAATCAAAATCATCCACTCACTAGTACGAGTATTTCCGATAATCAAATAAAAATATTTGTCACCCATATCCCCGGCGCTACCTGACCATAAATTTCATGCGATTAACACCTGCAATTAAAATTTTCGTCTACCCTTGCGATTTCCTTTTGAGATGGTAACGTGACGATACGTGCTGAGCATTCCATTAATTTGTGTGTTTTTATACAACACGGTTTTTCCTTCCCCCATCGGCTTGTGGATATACAAGCACGGAATGTGGAGCCACATGACCAGAAAGTAGTGCAAATCGATTTCCTTAAACGTAATTGTTTTGCGTAACATCCCTGGTATAGTTTTGCTTTGTTTGAGTTGAAATATTTTCTAAGAATCGGAGCAAGAAACGGTGGGTGGGAGGATTGTAAAACGTAAATATCAACAAAAACGTACGTACATATATTTCTTAGATTGAATGTCAGTTTTTCTTTTGTGTGTTGTTAGTCAATTAATTTTATGAAAAGGAAACTACAGTGTGTAAAGCAAGAAAGTACAGAAAAAAAGTCCCATTCAAATTAAGAGATGATAACATTGATATTTCCCATCTGCTTCATTCTACATTTAAATGACTATTTGTTGCTCTAAAATTTTGTGAGAATACAACTTCTCGATTTTACACTTTTCATTGGTATTGTGATTCTTCTTTCATCTTTACTATTGTGAATTGATCATCTGAACATGACAGCAAAAGTTTAATATTGGCTGTCACTTTAGATTCTTATAGCTTCTTATTTTTATTGTGAATGAGTTTTACTACTGTGACTAGGTCTGATTGTTTATATACTAATACTAATAATAAAATTATACTAGACCTACTGGACTCATTTAAAAAAAAAAAAGAGCCTCCCAGACACTACAACGTTTTTTCGGCTGGATATTATGACTTCTGAATTGGTTTGGTCTCGCCGCTGTTTAGTAAAAGGGTAAGGAGGGAGAAATATGTAAAAATAAGCTATGTTAGCAACTGTCGAAGATAGATGTCAACTCCTGAATGATGATACGCCCTACATCGAGTTCCATCTTCCACCTTATTTCCTGTAGATGACGTTTAAGTATACAAGCCTCTGACATTTTATATTTTCGGGTGCTCATCCGTCAGAGTATCTACTGAACGTAGTTCTGAGATAATACTGGATGCATCTATATATCTACTAGTAGCCTTTTGGATTGAGTCCTTTCTCTATATATCTAATGAGCGGCTTTTATGCAAAGTTTAGGTAACCTATTCAGTTCGTAATGAATTAGATATAGTTTCTGCTGGTGGTTAACAAGTATTTTATCTCAGGTCGCCATCTTTTATTAAGTTCCATCAATAGGGTTGTAGGCGAAACCTAACTGGCTATAGGAATTTTCCTTTTCCTTCTCAGTCGCATCTTCAGTCGGAGCGTAACAGTGGATGATGATGATTCTTCTTACACTACTCTGGAATTTAGCCGTCAGTATTCTGTCACTATGAGGTTTCCAGGATAAGAGGCTTTTTCGTGTTGCTGGAGTTAGCATCAGTCCTACCCCGCATTTCCATGCACTTTCAGTTGGCTTAGCAGAGTAGAGCATGACAGTATTGTTTTTGGGAGTAGTGTTCCCCAGCGTCGAGCCATCTTATCTCACTCAACCCTTCATAAGATGTCAGTCTTATACCGTGCGAATTCGCGTTAAAGCTGGAGGAATCTGACGTTATGAGGGCCCTCCTGAAGTGAGTCGAGGATGATCCTAACGTTCCAGAATCAAATCGTTGTCCTTATTCGATAGCCATAGGTCGTCAACAAGTTATCCGTTCGTATCGCTGAGCCACAGACCAACTGACACTTATCCTGTTTTATGGCGCAGGAGACTCGCCATTCGTCCTCTCCCGTTAGCAATTTCCAAAGTATTTCCCAGATGGCACCACGAGGAGGTGGGAGTAGGGCTTACTAACAGATCTGCTAGGTCTTCGATTGCAGTAGCTCTTACTCGTTATTTAGCGAACCAATATCCATCGGGAGATGCTGCTCCTACGAGGCCTTTGTTAGTCGTTTACCAACCTTTTACCAGTCGTTTACCAACTATCTCTGCAGTAGTAATATGTAGTCCTTTAACGAGTTGGAAGGTGATCTCATTTTATTAAGGCTTTTTATCACCGTTTCTCATGCCTCTCCCAATTTAGTTATATTCCTATATATCGTATGTTTCTGTAAAGATGATCCTTTATTGGTTGAGACAAAGTCAGCAGTTGTCTGATGTCTTGACTACGGGTTTCAGTTTACAAAAGATTTCACGATCAATGAAAAGCATTATGCCCTTTCATGTGCGATTATATCGCAGGTCTGTCCAACATCCGTAGCTTGATCCTTAAGCTAATAGCATTCCTTCTCCATATGTATTCCAAACGCAGACTGGAATGGCTTATTTGATTGGCTCTCAGTTCTGCCCTCAGTCGAGAAGTTACTAAAAAAAACTTTACCCTCTCCAATGGTTGCCTTTCTAGTTTTCTTTCCATCGCAGCTGTCATTTGATGGGGATCCATTATCCTATGTGGTAATAAGCAGACGTCATCAGCGTAGTCGAGGTGTTTGGGCAGAGTTCATTAAACTCCTCCAGTTACCTTTGATAGCGTAGCTCTGACCACATCACTTATCAAAAAAGAACAATATTGGTGAAAGGATTTTGAATATCTCTGACAGCTTTGCTTGCAGAACATGAAATTTGTATAAGTCTTATTCCCTTTATTATTTTTTGGAACAAGTTTGGCTTATTATACATAAGCAAGTCAAATATAATCGATGAACTTCTAGATGATGACCCACAGGGTATTGAAGTGGTCGACGTAGGATGATAAACCAGGAATGCTTACTAGTCGTCAACTTAGACAAGATGGTCTTTTATGTGCTCCAAAATTGGGTTTTGGAACTCCAGGAGACACAAATTCGTCTCCAGTTTTCGCATTCCATGAAAGCTTTATCGATACACCTTATGCCCACTCTTCAGGAAAAGACAGCTTCCTTAGACCTTAACGAACCCAAATGTCTAAAAAATTATAGTCTTATTGTTATTAAATATTTATTTGCTACTCATCTCTTGAAAAATGCGCTGACAACCTTTCAAATTTACCTTTCTCGATTTGCCCGCAAGCCTCCATTACAACCTGCTGCATAATTTATTACCCCTCGATGATTTAACTTGTCATTGATAAAGATCATTTTACAACTCCCTCGAAGGATAACGAACACCATAAAACACTTAAACTGAAACCATAACTCTCCTAGGAAAATATCCTTAAACGAAATCTCAAAGAAAAACAAAAAAAAATCCTCAAAACATTAACTTTCTCCTTGCGTAGTAGTTATCCTTCAAGCTGTACTAATTCAGAGCAAGGTGAACATAACTGCCAAGCAAGAATAAGAAAAAGGGGTAAAAATAAAAAGACTTCAACTTCACATTCTTTGTCCAGAGTGCACTTGAACATGGATAACTGCGTAGTATCTTCATCATGACAAGGATCATAAAGTTAGCTACACACCATCACCGTCGAATGGACACCATAAAGGAGAAAGCAATTCCTAATCGGAGCTATGGGGGGTAAAGAATCATGACCTTTCCTTGATCCTTAAGTAGATTTCTTTTCACCCATTGTTTGGAAGGAATACTAATCAAGATGATGATAGCTACTTACCTACCAACACATACATATGTATGTATGCAACAAAGAGAGCAACTGGTATACAGGATAAAAAAAACACATGAAATACCTTTTGCCTTGTCCTCTTTGTGGAAAGCATTAAAAAGTAAAATTTTCATGTCAGACGGATTTATTTTGTCCTTCTTTCTATTTTATTATTATTTTTTGTTGACAAAAGAAATTTGAATGGAAAAATGCACCCACACTGTTGAAAGTGAAAGGATCGTAAGAAAGAGAATTTTTTTTTCTTATTGTGTGGCGGGTAGTCCATTTATTTATTGAGTCCTTCTTTATAACTCAATTTTTTGTGTAATTAAGCTCATTAAAAAAAATATTGCGTGGGATGGGAAGATATCCTGTATAAACATTTACATAAAATGCCAAAAGTTCAAGCTGAACGGTTGAAAATCTTTTGCGAAAACCAAAAGTGTATCCTATTTAAAGTCATAATTCTTTTGTAATTAGTAAAAGGATTTCGAAGAAATAAAATGTGTGTCTTTTTTTGTAGGAGGAGTTATGTAAAAAGGATCATGTGGCTGGGCTCAGATTTTTTAAATAATACGTCTGATACGGGAGGCATTCTTAAGTTGTCCCTTTCCTTAATAAATTGAACCATGAGCAAGATTTGGATAAATAATCCTTGAATGACTTCAATAGAAAGCTCAATATTCTGATTTGTATCGAAATATGCTGCTATGATATGAAGCCGTTAGAGTAAAAATGCGTTCTTACATTTTTAAGGACTAAGTAGCAGTAAGTACCTCCTAACCTTTTGGTTGACTTAGGTGACTATCCTCCTTAATTGGTGGACTTCTCTTACTTTCTGTTGACTTAGTCCAATTCTATGCATCAGTTAGAATTAAGGTTAGGAGAAGAAGGCGTTTGACTGTAGTGAAGCTCGCGTGTATAATCAATTTTGAGAAGACATTGCACTTACCCACTTTGACCGATTTAAATAATATAAACGGAGTGATATTCAATTCAATTTTACTTGTATGCGTGTAAACAAATTTTAGTAAAATTATTGTAACTTCGCGTTACAATTGCCAATTTGTCCAGGTCGAAATTGAAGAAGCGTTGTGAAACCAGTATGGGTCAAGAAACTGAGCAAAGACATAATATTGAATGGGTGGCAGTTCACAAGGAATCTAAAAAGATGACCGTTGCAAATGCTGGAAACCAATGAAGGTACAATAACGTCAGAAAGTCGTTTCCGTGAACCTGACTATCTCATTTAAGGTCAAACGACCAGCACAGGTAGTAGTTTCTGCTCAGCAATCTGATAGAAGCCGGTGTTTGATTTAATTACATCAAATCACAACCATTCACCCTACCGCCTTTTTCTGACTTTGTATCTGTACTACTAAGTCTTTGGATTTCGTTTCGTTTCTTTCTTATGGGGCTTACATAATATTTGCTTAAGACACCGCAGTCACCAAGTACACTGCTACCAGTTGTCCAAAACAAAGTATCTTCTCTCCGTGATGCCCGTAAGAAACAAACCAATCCCATCTAGTGGTCTAGCATACTGGCGTCTTTACATAAAGAAGCGAAAAGGCTGTACAACGTAGCCAAAAACACAGAGATTCTCAATGACTAGGACCACTACAAAGAAAAAAAAGGGAAATTCAAAAACAAAACGCCAAGAGAGCATCCTAGAAAAACTTCTGCAGTGACATTGAATCCACCAAAGACCCTGCCAGACTCAGAAAAGTCCTGTCAAAGGTTCAAACAGTTCTAGGATTCCATAGAAAACAGAACTGAGTCCTGGCACCTTGAAGGAACTTATCTACACCCATTTTCCCGACTGCTTCTTCAACAACTCACATCCCACAGAAAGGGTCAGAAGCAAAAAAGTAGCATGGGTCATTGATATCTTCTCCTCCTACAAAGCGCCGGGACCCGACGAAATTATTTCTGTCATGTTGCAAAGCTCAAAGGCATATTCCGTTCTATGGGTTCACACGGATTTTAACTAGCTGCTTAACCAGAACCCATGTACCCCCATCATAGAGAGAAGTCAACGTCATTTTTATCCCCAAGGAGGGAAAGCCCAATCACATCATAGCAAAGGATTTTAGACCGATCAGTCTAACATCTTTTTGCTCAACACCCTAGAAAGATTGTTAGACTACTAACATTCCATTCAACCCCAAGGGACGTCTCAACTGCCCAACATGCCTATATGAAGGTCCAATTAGCAGAGACAAAGTTAGACGTGGTGGTTGCAATAATCGAAAAGAATACACACTAGCAGCGTTCTTGGATATTGAAGGGACCTTCGACAGTGAAAACTTGAAATCAGTCAGAACAGCACGTGAACCCGTGAATACACGAAACATTAAATCTGAATTGGGTAGAAGCCAATCACATACTGTGACTTCGCGTGGAACTTCCCAGATTAAAACGGGGTTAGGGTTGTCGCCTATGCCGATGATGTCGTCATATTAGTGACTGGTAAATTCCTGCCCATAATCGTTGACCTCCTACAAGCAGCATTGACCGCCCTGAACAACTGGGCCAAACGCTGTGAACTCGGTCTTAATGAACAAAAAACCGAAATAGTTCTCTTCACACCGCTGAACTCCCTCACAAGGATCGACCGTCCAGCATGTTTGGGTACCACCGCTGCGATTGAAGTCATCCTCGAGCTTTGCCCACTGGACCTCTTCACCCCCACACGAATTTCAGCCTAACCTCGGTTCAAAATTTCCCTCTATATAGAGCTAGACAAATAGTGACATCAATAATCCCACGTCCATATCCATCTTCACGGATGGGTCAAAAATGGTCAAAGGTACGTGCTCAGGAATTTTTTCTGAAGCACCACCAATTGCCCAGTTCATAAAACTTTCCATCGACGCAAGTGTGTTTTAAGCGGAAATAAGTATATGGAGTAACCGAAGCCTGCCGGGACCTATCCACTCTGAATAATAACAATCATATACACATCTCCGTAGACATCCAAGCAATCATCAAATCCATAACTTCCATCACAACGAACTCCAAATCGGTCAAGTGATGTAAAGAGGAACTCAAATTACTTAGCTCGAGGCACAGCACCACGCTCTACTAGATTCCGTGATACATGGACTTCCATGGGAATGAAATGGCCGATGAGCTACCGATCACTAAGTCCTAACGCCCATCAGTCTTCTTATGTCCAAAATCACCTCAAACTTTCACAACATGGCTAATATAATCTGGAGAACACTCTCCCTATGCCGCGTCATTAGAAAACTTTGGGCCCAATACGACAAAAGAAGGACTAGAGAACTTCTATCGCTGAATAGACCATATCTGAGTCTCCTCATAGGTCACAGTTCAATGGTGGCCCCTCTCATAAGAGTGAGAATCAGCACCACAGATCTATGCAGAGACTGTAGCGACCCACAGGTAGAGGAAGACACAACACATTTCCTCTGCGAATGCTCAAGCCGCAACAGAACAAGTAAAACATGCCTGGAAAAAATATCTTTCAACGACCACAACGAACTAGCAAACGTGACACCTAAGACCACCCTAAGATTCATTATGAAAACCGGATAGTTCAGGAGGGTCGCTTCTGTAATGGACTAGGTTTTGGGAATAATAGTCAATCTTTATTTCAGATATCCCACACCGGGGAACACAATGGATTCGCTGAGAACCGAGTGAGGCAGTAACCCACTCCACCTACCTATCCGTGATGGCTTGGCTCTTTAAAAGTACAGTCTTCTCGATACGGGCCTGTTGTACTCTGACCTCTTGACCTTTTTTCCTGTACCCACTTAGTGCTTCTTAAACGCATCTGCTACCCCCGGCTAGGTTACCTTTGCTACTTCCACAAGATGGTGTTAAGTTTCACAGCCTTCCTTCCTTTCCACCATTATATTGCGGAAGCTCTTTTGGGAATTATCGGTAGCCCTCGGCTAGTGGTCTTGGCTATAGTTTTGTTATGCTTCGATCTAGAATGGTCGTTAATGCTTTGCAGTTTGCGTCACCTTACAAGAGTTTTCATCGATATTTTATGGTCCTGACGATAACATTGGACATTGGACAAGAATATGCATTGAATAGTCAATATATCACCACTTGGCCATTTGTCCGCAATACTGTGGGCTAACCATAATTCTTGGAACGCATTTGCATATAACAGTTGTTCAACTCAATTTTCAAAATCGATGGGAATGATTTTCTTTCTATATTCAGATGGCTTCCGTACAAAGAAACAAAAAACAATTTCAATACTCGTGCACAAAACCCAAAGCCTATTAAATTATTCTATACGGAGAATATGTACCTATCAATTTTCGTACTACCCTGCCTTACCCGCACATCCTTTCGATTCCATTAATTAAAATTATGTACAACATGTGCAACATGAAGTACAACGTTCGTTCATATAATCATTTGTTTTTGGCCAAAGCCTCAAAACACCCTGATTGTTATGGAATTCTAAACAACGCCACAGGCAAGAGCAACAAGTCCATCTCGACATCAAAAAGTTTTTCTCTGTACAGTCAGTATTTTCATGTTTTCTTTTTTGAGATACATTTTCTAAGGATGTTCTCGCCCATCGGAGTATATTTATATGAATGTGTAATGGTTTCGAGATTTGAAAACTTTCGAGATCTATTAGAATGAATAGCATAACATGTCTAATGTGTCATTAATTTAAATGAATATGGGAATTTTTGCAGAAAGATTCTTTAGGAAGTATTTTAGTCGAAACTTAGCCAAGTGTGCAGCAGATGAAATGTTGAAAAGATTTAATACGCCTTTAAAAAAACTTTTGGGTTAGATCTTGATTTCTCTGTGAATGAAAGGGAAAAAGGTTCAGAAAATGTCTTGTCAATACCATAGTAGTAAAAGAGTAAAAATTTAGTCACTCGGTCGTATGTGGGACATTTGTTATGCGTAGATACTTTTAGAATTATTGAAATTTCATTCTAATGACACCTACGGTTGCTGTGTGTATTTTTATACACTTTCTAAAAATAGATTTGGTCGATGTTAAATAGAAACTTTTACAAAGTAGAATTAGATGTAAATTTTAGGTCCTTCGGCAATCAGAAATGCTTACAAGGATCTGGAACTTTTAACGGCTTAGGGCAATCGTAGCGTTTAGGCAGTACATTCTGTATCCATGAGTTGTTGCTGAGTTAGTGTTGTTCTCTTATATAAGATGTCGAACTAAAACCAAATGTTTCACAATTTCTACGCAATTGGATTCGAACTGAAGGTATGTAAGCCCAAAAATGTTGACTAATATGTGAAGGTTAGTCCATCGGACTCTTCATTGCTGGCGTTCTGATGGAGTTTCACAAATCCAAGAAATAAGTTGGTTTTCATTAAGATCGCCCCAATTTGTGTTTCAAATAAAACAGCTTGTGGTTGAGATATCAAAAAGATTAAAGTAAAGGTTAAAGTACCATTGTTGTATTCATTATGAAATACAACATCTTGCAAATGTCATCCACGAAAACGCCTGACAGAGTGAACTCGTGGAGCTCAATTTTCCATTATTTTTAACGCAATTAAGCTTAATGGAATAGACCATGGACCCAAAGAAAAAAGGTCAGGGGCGTCAAATCACATGAACGTTGCCGGCCAACTGACTAGCCATTTCTAGAGTTAACACTGTCACCGAACTTTGACTTCAATAACTGAAGGGTTGTGCCGCCGTCTTGTTGAAACGGCCAGTATGGTGTCGTACCGGTCTCCATTGACTGTGACTGTGAGCATGAAACCTGTAGTTAATTTTTGTAGGCACTTCGTGAATAGCTTCGGATTAATGACTTGATTAAATGCAACGATTTTAACAAAGCCGTTAATATGGACTTCATTCCTGAGAATGTACGACTATTTGCGGTGATAGTCGGGATCTTTCTCGTGAATATTTAGGGCCCAATCCCTGAAGTTAGGTCACAGCTGATGGCTTCAGATCTTGGATCCTAGGGTTAGGAATGCAGGCCTACGTCCTTCACCACAAACTGGTCACAGAGATGCTCGTTTTGTGAAATCGACGCGGAATGGCCCAATTTAGTTCCTCACTTATATTCGGGGCTGCAACCAAAATATTCGTGTCTTATTGGGACGGGAATATTATGAAATGCATACGTGTACTCAAGTTTTTCCACCAAACATTCAATTGTTCGTTTATCTGGACGGGAACGATGACCAAAAACAGAAGTGGCACTCGTAAAGTTATCGGATCCGAACGCAAAAAAAAACAATTTCGATAATTTACAAACGTTGCTTAGCGTGTACTTTTCCATGATAAGGTGTCAAGTATAGACGAGTTTAAATCTCTAACAAACCGTAGCTAGCTTCACGCATATTCGATAAATCCCTTTGGAAACGGAAGTGTCCCAATTGAAAACCCCTTTAGTAGCAGTCTTCGTAGGCTAAAACTTTTAGGCTTAGAGAAAAATCCTTCTACTTGACGGACACAACATCATTTGCGTCTTTCAGAAACCAACAATGCTGACACCAGAAGAGCTTTTGAATCGAGATTTACATTACTCGACAAGCTGTTGTTGGTCTCACCTCTGACAGAGGAGAGATAACCCTACACAACTATAGCTTGGGAAGTGGGTGTTCATTAGAAGCTCTAAGGATACCGCTGTAGAAACTGTCCAGTTTCCATCTATCCTTTTTCAAAAGCGGGGGTGTTATGTCATTTAGACAGAATTTTACTGAGCGGATTCTAGAATTTCGATAGATAGACACATTTCATACAGGCTTGTTTGTTCCATTATGTATCTACTGGGTTACTCATTCACTCATCTTTATAGACAGTCTTTACAGGAATTCCAGTATTTATGATAGAAGTACATAGGTGTCTCGCAATCCTAGTATGACCTGGGACCCAGACAAGAGTCAATGAGTTCAGCCTTGCGAAAGAATTCAAAGAATTCTTGCATTCTTGAACTATTTCGGAACGCGTTACAGGGTTAAGCATGGCCTTAAGCGCAGCCTGACTGGTACTACAGACGCAGATACTCCGACCCGGCCACCTATTCTTAACAATATAGTCGGCAGCCATTAGGATATCATAGATCTCCGCTTAGAAAACAGAGGTATGCATGCCTAACGAATAGTGAAGTCTAGTGTTGTCGGTCTCCACCAAGACACCAGCACCGCACCCTTGACTAGTTTTGGAGCCATCCATGAAGATTCGACTACAGCCCAGTCCAGGCTCAGACTCTGGCCGAAACCAGTCCTGAACGCAATTACAATCAACTCGAAATTTACACAGCAGCCGAAGTTCCGGTGTCATTGCATCAGACGGCATATACATGGCTCCCGTGCAGCCGAGACAGGCCGTTCTTTGAAGTTTGGTGCAGAGGGCAGTCACATACTTACGCGAAAGCCCTCTCCACCAAACAACCGACGTATAAGCTAGAAAAGGTCTTATAGATCCAGAGGACCTTTTCCGGTGATAAGCCCCATGTCTTGCCAAAAGCACCCTTACACTTGACATGCTTTGCCCAAAGAAGTTTCTTATCCAGGATCACTCCCAGATATTTCGCTTCATCGGAGATCTGGATGGTGACGCCTTTTAACACTGGCTGAGTCAGACCGGTCACAATCCTCCTTCTCGTAAAGAGAACAAGCTCAGTTTTCAAAGGATTGACCGAAAGCCCATTCCTAGTGCACCATTCATCAACCAAGTCTAAGGATATCTGCGCGTTAGCACAGACCGTCTGTAGACATGACCCGACAGAAAGTATGGCAACATCATCCGCGTATGCCTGAGCGTAGACGTTTGAACTATTGAGATTATGCAACAGAGAGTCAACTACCATGCACCAAAGCAGTGGAGACAGAACGCCACCTTGAGGGCAGCCTCTGTTTACACCTGCCATAACATGGCGGCCACAATCCGCATCTACAACCAAAGTTCTATTCATCAGCATTGCCCTAATCCACAATACCAATGTCTCATCTACCCAGTGTTGTCTAGCAGAGTCACACATGCAGTCAAAAGTCGCATTGTCGAAGGCGCCCTCTATGTTGATGAAAATGCCCATTGCGTATTCTTTCCTATTGAGCGCGCATTCAATTCTAGCAATTAGATTTTGAAGCGCAGTCTCGCAGGATTTTCCACGCTGGTATGCATGTTGCATCTCCGATAGAGGGTGCATCCTTAGTGCAGACTTGCGCACGTGAATCTTGCCTAGTCTCTCCAAGCTTTTCGGCAAGAACGAAGACAGACTTATAGATCTGAAACTCTTAGGGAGGGAGTAGTCATCTCTACCAATTTTTGGTATAAAAGCCACTCGAACCGTACGCCAAGGTGCAGGAATATATGCAAATGCCAGACACGCAATGAAGATTCTCTTCAAAGTTGGCAGCAACTGGTTTATACCCTGTTGCAGCAAGGCTGGGTACACTGCATCGGTGCCAGGCGATTTGAAGCTATTAAAAGATGCTACAGCATATTTAATAGCTTCATCTGTCACCACGGCCGATGCAGTATACCAGCTACGCCGAGTTTTGCGACTTTGATCGAGCTCAACCTGCACCGGCGGGATAGCTGCGACCCAATCGTTATCTGGTTACCTGGAAAGTGAGTCTCCAGCAGAAGACTAAAAGTCTCCGCTTTCGTCTCAGTGTAGGTACCGTCAGATTTTCTAAGTGACTCCGGTTTGATTGGAGTCTAATAAGCCTAAATGGATTGTTAAACCACTATCGAAATCATTAGTTGGATTACCATATAAAAATGAACTTAGGCACTCCTTTGACCAAACACACAACAACCAGATTACAAGAGATGTGATTACAAAACTATATACGTCATGATTCCTTGAACCATCCCATAGTTGTAAGCTATTTAAGATGCCTAGGTCTACTAATTGAACTTAGAGTAATATAAATACTGCAGGGTACATCAGATATGCATACGGTTCGTATCTTTCCTCAACTAGAGATAGGAAAGTTTTCATTAATAATAAACTTGACGTCAATTATATTAAATTTCACTATTTCTCCTTCCTTTGAACTCTTCATGGCCTGGTTCAGGAAACTTAAATCAAAAGAGTTTGATATATAGATCACTCACCAGATGCTCCAGTTGTAAATAAATATAGAACGAAGTTATACAATTTCCACAGCCCATCAGCATGAACCTTTTCCTATCAATGTATCTATCTACAGCAATCCAATTTACTAGGCAGGAAAAGTCTCATTAATCCCAAGTGAAAAGCCGGAAAGGAAATCTGAACATCGTGACATTTACATTCCTTTCAATTGATGCTCAAAGATATTTACTTAAATCCTGTATCTGATCTGAATCGACATAAAATTTTGTGGAAGACTCACAATTATAGATTTCTAGTGGGAAGTTTAACCCTTGACCTACTTATGCTTACATTCGACGATTCCCATTAGTTACTCACTTGACTACCATAAATACTATCCATTGCAACTGACATTGAGATTCAAAAACTTTCCAACCAAGATGCATATATACATGCATATATTCGTATCTGTTGAAGACAACTATTCGAAAACATCTTCAAGTCACACACAGCACAACAATGCCACTATTTCCGCTTGAGGGTTATTCCAACATACACAAATCGAATTCGTAATTTTCATAACCATTTTGAAGTCCTGCTGTGTGCTGAATATTGAATGCACGCAATGACTTCAAGGCAATAACCATAATAGCAGAAATTATTGTACAACTTTCAACTGTTCCACATACAACTAAATCCTTGATGCTGAAAGTTGCTTCTCATTTTCAGCATCGAATCCTTGTAGATAATGCACATGTATGTGTCGTAGCCACAACTAAATGGTGATAAGTAAAATCAAAAATACACAATCAAATCGAAGAAGGACAACTTGAAGTCATACATCGATAGATGAAGTAGATATTCCAATTTAAATTGTGATTCCATTACGATCCTTGAGTATCCTTGAATGGCATACCAACATCTGCACAAGTGCCAATGACAAGACAATCCAATTCAAAGTTACCCCTTCACTGTGGCGTCACATTTGCTAGATAGCACTCTCGAACTAGGACGTATCACCAGCCTTCCCCCGCAGATATGTTTCACTTGAAACATTCAAAGCTTGAGGTGATACCTCTGCTTGTGGTTTCGTGTTAATAGCAGTGACTGAAATTAATGAACCGATAAGATGGTTTGCCACGAAATATCCTTAACATATAGAGGAAATGTGGTTTTGTTTGGATTCCCGTTTGGCATTCAATCGAGAAACTCCATTTTTCTCTACAGGAAGTAAAATGTTACGTATCCGCCAGAGGGGATGTCTTTCCATTTCAGCAATTGCCTGTACAACATTTATCGATTCGAAGATGGTGACAAAGAGAAATATAAGTGGTGTGTATATGTGTGCGGTAATCATCTCTCCAGGAGATAGTGTTATATGGATGTCCTGTCAGACTTTCAAATATGTTGCATTGGCTTCATGATTTAAAGTTTCATTTTGAAAAGGACGACTTTCTTGGATATAATATTGAAACATCATAACAAATGGAAGCTTTAAATGAAGGACAAGCAATTTTATCTTTTGTGCAAGTGCAATCAGATGATGTGATAAAATTTATCACATGCTGTGTGACACAGTGAGTATGTGGGTTAAGGATGGCAGGTGTGTGATTTTCTTAGAAAATACAATTCAATCACAACTGGCATGCAGGTGGACGGATATATGTATGTTGCATGTTTCTGATTGAGATACATATATCCTTTTTAAAGGTACATTGTGCAATTTATAGAAATATTTCTTCACTTTTAAATTCATTGTAATGAACTCTTTCTAAACTTAAGGGTGCATATAGAACCAGTATAGTCTGTGAGTCATGCGTTCTTTTTAAAGAAATTGGTGTTGTCCTTTAGGACTCGTTGCCTCTTATTTTGAATAAAACAGATTTCCGCAGAGCGCCTAATGATTGGAAGGCTTCTTTATATGGAAGCCAGCCTAGAACATCCTCCGAATGATTGGCTTAGTTAAAGTGTCATCTGCATTCTTTAAAAAACGTCTTATTCTCTGAGTTCACCATGGTTGTCTGAACTTATCGTCAAATGCACTTATTGGACAGAGGATTGACATATTATAATCAGTAACTTTTGTTAGCATTTTCTCTAAATGGTTGAGTGTAAGGGTGTGATTATAAAGACCAATAAAAAATTGGTTTATAACGCAAACAAATGCCATTTATTGCCTTTTAATCTAACCCGAATTATTTATTTCATTAATATGCGTACGTTTCACAGCGACTCTACTTAATAGCGTAGTGAGGATAGGCCCAACATTCTGACAATCCTTCAGTTTCTTTCAAACCTACGAAGGCTTCAAATTCCTACCGAGTTTCGTTGCACCAATTTTTCTAGCTTGCATCCCCTCTACGCACTAATTTATAAGATTTTATGGAACGTGACTACGATTAAGGGCAGATATCTCGACTACAATTTCATCCATGTATTATCCTTGGAACGCATGGAGGAGCTATCGGAACCATTTGATAACACCGGGTCCAACAGTGTTCTTCGATGTCTACCTCAAAAGATATCTAACGTTTTAGAAAATAGAATTGGTTCTAGGTTTCAGAACTTAAATCCTTTTTATTTATCTTTGACTTATTTAGGAAAATTCTAATGGATATTTTTTTATAGCTTTTGAAAGCTATTACTCCGAAGCTATAAGATAAAAAAGATTGTTTTTGAAAACAATGAATGCGCATCTAGTGTTGCTATTCCAGCTTGTTCATCGGAAGATGGGGGTTACTAATTTAGACTATTTTCAGGACTGTGTTCGGGATAACCTAGAGCTATGATCTTTCAATTTATTCCATCTACCCGATTGCGATTTTTTCACCAGGCTAACCTCAAATTTTCTCATCATCTTGGCTACGATTTTGTTTTTGATAAAATGCACCATGGTTGACGATCTCAATTTATTGCTTTCCTTATATGTAGCTACAACAAGTATTGGCTTCAGAATTCTCCTAGCTTGCTTGTTGAGAGAAAGTTTGGTACGATCTCCACTGCAACTAAAGTCTACACTACAACAACCGCTTTAAACGAATACGGTGTGCAGATACCACCAATAGGGAATGTTTCAGTAGAAGGGCACCCGAGCTTACTTCTTCGAAATCAGTATTGGGTTCAAGTGTCTAGTTGGTTTGAGTATCTGCTACCAAAGAAGTGTTGCTTTCGAACCTTAGCGCCTCCAGCTATCTTTTCAACATATTTTTGCACTGATTCTTAATCACGACTTAATCACGACTCCACCTAAGTTTTTTAAAAGCTTGTTCAGTCATATGGACTTCCCAAGTCAATCCCCTGGTAAAGTCTTCAGTCTTTAATTCTTTTGATCTCAGTTCGCTGGTTAGATTGAGGATTCATTGACCCAGCCGAAGTCGGGAACGACATACTTACTTTGGATCTCTTATGCTATGTCGCCACCAAAACTAAATCCGGGATTTAGCAATGATTTCGTTAAATCCACGTAATTCTTCACTAAATCACGAGGATTTGCCATACGTTTTTGACGTGTGTGAATCCCATTTAAATCCGAGATTTATAATAAATCCCACTTAAATTCTCATGTGACACAAATCAAACAATCCTTTTTTATTTCAGCACATGTCATTTTTGTGTGCTGACAAGGACAAAACAATTAAAACGTCAAAAAATTCAAAATACATTGGGCAATTCGGTTTTATTTCATTTTTGGTAATCATTTTAGTAATTCTAGTCTTTAATTAATTATAGACAGCAATACAATTTGTATTCACTTCCAAAAATTATAAAAATATTACCAATCTTCTTGACAGCATACGTCAATATAAATCCTTACTCCCGCTGGAGACACCTTACGTACATAAATCTAAATCTTTTTTCGCTAAATCCCGTATCTAGTTTTGGTGGAAACATAGTATAAGTATGTTCCCACCAAACCGAAAAATTGAGTTTTCGATGACCTTTTACCGAACCTCGAAAGTCGTTCCCACCAACTTGAAATCATTTCAAAAATGTCAGTACATGTCAATTTGAAGTCATCTGTCAATATTAAAGTGGCTAACAAAACAATTGCCAATTATTTTCTTTTTTTAATTTGTTTCTGTTCCATTTGCTAAAAAAAATTATTTATTTGTGCAATTATATGTACATATGTATGTAGGTCTGTTCGCGTACGCTTCCGAAACAACGAATTTTCACGAAAATTCACGAAATCCTGTTCGAGTATGCAAAAGTTTCATAGTTTTTTGTAGAAGAGGGCACTCACGAGAGAGTAAAAGATGTCCCCACTCTACGTGTTTTAGTGCAGAAATGTCTTTGCACTGATTTATGAAATCTGTCAAATCGCTATACTTAATTTTTTAGCTTGTGTATTTGTATACGTTTACTTTTTCGTAATTTTGTCTTTCTCTGAGTGAATTTTAGCCCCATTCTTTGACATTTTACCGAAAGTACCCGAACAGACCTTTGTAAGATTTAAAATGAAAAGAAAAACAAAAAAATCCTGACAATATATGTGAACACCAAATTAACCCATAGTTCACGCTGTAGGTTTGTTCGGTTCAACAACCTCTCACAGACGAAACTAGGTTTCGTTGAAATCACGAGATTTCAGAAACTTGAAAATGTATTAGAAAACCTCAGAGATTTGGAAAAATTTGCTGAAACCTCGATGTTTCGTTTGGTGGGTACCTAGTATTAGCATCATTGGATAGTCATCGGAAGATTGGTATAAGTCATTTGGAAAGTAAAATGCGTACCTCTTTTTACCAAAACCAAGTAAGTTTAAAGTGCCTTACGTCTTTAGCAACAAAAAATGTGGAAGAATTTGTGTCCAAATGGAGTTAATAATAGAGAAATACTCACGTCTAATCCAAAGAATGTGATATGCATTAATATTGGAAGTCAAGGGAGGTACAACCGATACCTTCAGTACTAGCGGATGCACCCGTTTCTCCTCAAAATACATGCCTTTTTTACACTAACTACCCAAGCCTCTACCTTGTACTGGAGGCTTGTTGTGGAAGTTGTACTTCATTTTTATAATGCGCTTGCACTCAAGGTGGTATAACTACTATAATGTCAATACACATCGTGAGAGGTTGATTTTGTACTTCCCTTATGGCAGAAGTAAGGAGAGAAGATCATCAATTTTGCGGTGTAATGTTTTGAAACTCAGGTGTCATTTAAGTTTTAGACTGTACTCCATGGGTGGTGTACGTGTTTTTTTTTTATCTACGTACAGGGCTGTCACTTTATTTTTTGTTAACAAATTGAATGGGTATGGCTGGGCTTTAAAGGTATAACCGTCCATTCAACAGACACATGTATTACTACCGACGCCACCCACTTAATGCGTATCTCTCTAAAGATCTTACCATTGCTGTCTGCACCCACATGTCACCAAGTTACTTTTGCTGTATTTCCACCACGGTATACTCGTTATGATTTATCTCCACGGCAACGACCAATTTTCATAATTGAAACCGCGTTTCTCTTTCTACGATGAAATTAGCAATAAATTACCAACACCTTCCCGCAGCAACATTTTCAAAACATCCAAAGCTACAACCACGGACAACCTCTCAAAACAAATTAATTCATAAAATTCCCATCATAAATGCTAAATATTTCTCTCATAAAACTCTATCCATACTAAAGAAGATACGCTTCTAGAAAATACCATACTCTCCGTTGCCACTGCCATTTGTTATCCCTAACAACTGAAAAGTATTTTTATGCTAATTTCTGTGGATGCAAAAATTTCTACGGATAAATTCACGAATCTATTGAGCATAAAATTCGCGTTACACTGTGAATGCATTTCGCAATGCAACCTCCCTCGTCGCAAATAAACTTTCAGGATGTTTTTGTCCTTTTGTATTCACCCTGTTATATTTATTGCCGGCCATTAATCATGTCAGTGCGCATTAAGAATCTCAATCGGTTTTAGATACTGCAACACAGTGCTGGTGAACGAGAAACGATTACCCAAAGAACGGACTCAGACTCAATTTTTTATTATTATCTGTGAAAGGACACGCTCTATACAGTACAGTTCAGTTCAATACGTACAGACTTATTGTCCTGTTTTAAACTCGAGGAATGTGTACATTAAAAATGCCTTTGGGAGTCTGGGATGAAAAGAATGGCACAGAAATATCTAACAAAATCCCATTATCCTTACATAATTCAATCGCAGTCGACGACACACGAAGCGGGTGAAAAAAGGAATTTCCAAACGAATAGAAAAAGGATTTGCCCGCGTGCCGTACATGAGGTAAAGTGAAGAAAAATGTTCCTTTACCGTTGAAAACGTGCTGAACATTTAACTTTCTGGTTTTTCTTTTATTTGCCAAGTGAACAACGGAAAGAGAAATGTGTTTGGGGTGGCGCTACTTGTGTGATAAAGTGCATGGTGGTGTCAACATAAACCACCTGCAGCCATCGATACAGGTGAGGTATCGATTACCATATTCTGATTTCTCAAGGTTGCATGTGTTATGATTTGTTGAAGTGATATATACCTATTTATTATGTTTCTTTGAAAAATCAGTTCCGATTGAACGGGTCTAAGAGTTAGGCGTAAGCAGGAACTTGTCCTGATTGTGAAAGTGAAGCAATAAAGTTTAACTAGTTCTGTGACGAATTTGACACATTTATAAGCCCCCTTTAGACAATCCTTTCCTCCACATTGTGCTTTCATAGACACGGCCTGGGTATTATGTATACTTCAATCCGATGTATATTTTTGGCAGGTATTGTCATCCCTAATCCCTAATGCTATTTTCTTTGAACTTCCAGTCTGGTGGTTTGTCCAATAAAACTTCCCTCTATTGTACTTTAATCGCTGGCTACGCTCTGAAGGGTATATAAGGCACATTGTCACTTTTGTGTGTCAATGTGAACTTAGGGTGCTTTCTATAGTGAATTGTTTTCGAGTTAAAATAGCGTACCGGCTTATCTTTTGAAATGTTTTGGTATTACAACCGCATAGTAGACTTATGTCCTTTGAGATTCTATATAAGATAAATGGAACTAAACATGAGGAAATAATGCGATTTCCGTTAATCTTATGAAAAACATAAACATACTAAACTTTATAACACAGCCACATGTGTATTCGCGTTGAACAAATATTCTAGATAGGCACACTTGTACATAATCTTTAATATCCACCCTTCTATATTGTATGTTCAACTGTAATCGGTTGTTACCGCAAGGTACTCTGAAGTTTCTTCAATTATGCGTATTTGACTTCCTATCCCAGGAATCAAACCCAACTCACATGACGTCTGAAAACTAACTTTAAATGACAGCTAAAAGTATACTCTACTAAAAGTTTTGTCTTCATAGAAATATTCTAAAGCCATCCAATAGGTAGAAGAATAGTGCATCGTCAGAACCTGCTTCTTAGTATTTCAATAATTATGAATGCCAAATATTTAGTGAAACTCTGAAAACTCTTCCATGGAGGTTTTCTCGTTGTAGTTTCTAGAATTGTAATTTGTTAGTGGTTCTTATCGGGAAAGTTTAAGTATCGTGATATCTACTTTTGCCACTCTGACGGTTTTCAAAAATGTCACTATGTATATACTAACTGGTATAATTATTTCTATTTTATCAAAAGCGATTCAGCATTACCATAAGATACACGCAATTCGCTAGATACTTTGAAATTTCATCAAAAATATTTTACTCTAAGTAAATTGTCTCAAAATTGGTTTGTGTATTGAGTAAGATGACATTTTGTTTTAAAACTGTTAACAAGGACTGATCAAAAGCTGATCAAATTTTGAATTCCTTTAAGCCTTTGAAGCTGTTTTTGTTTGATTCGTTTCGACGGCTTGGCCGTATATTCGACTTTGCATGGAGTAAATGAATGCGAGTGCGTTCATTACGTTCCATCTTAGGTAAAGAGTATCTATGTATCTACTTTGATACCAATTTTGAAAGTAAAGTTTTTCTGTCCACACCTGTTAATAAAATATGTTTCAATTTCATCTATGCCTTAGTGAATGCCAGAAGCTTCCTTCGACCTATCCCACGGCAGCCAATCACATTTGCAAGGACATTATAGGCCAGTCAAGTGTGCACGCGTTGTTCGAAAACGTGTACCTATACCTTCCCATTATTTCCTAGTGAATCCAATTTCTTCGGAATTAATTAACTCACCCAGTACCTGTAATGAGTAGAATAGAATTTCATTCCAAATTAAGCAAACTTCAATATTGGCCTTCCAATGAAGTACATATTTTCACAGATAACATTCCAATACCAATCATTCCCAAAATCAAAGTGAACAAAAGTATCGTATCTATCTCACACACATTCCAATACAAAAGAATATCCATAGACCTAAAGCCATTAAACAATGAATCGTCAGACGAATTTCGATGAACTAATAAGTGATGTTTGTATACCACCGGATGCGGATATTGCCTACGAGGAGAGTAACCTTCAGCATTACAATAATAACAATATCCAACTTCCTTCTGGTGTGGGAATTGCCTACGACAACAACAACCAGGACACCGACAACGACGACAACGACGTCGATGATGACGACGATGACAACTGGGAGGAGAACGAGGATGACCTCGACAATGAAGATGTCAACAATGCTGATAATGATGATGATTCGAGATGTGATGATATAACGCAGGCATCCAGTTGCTATGACGATTACTTCATCCTGAATGCGAAGAATAACATCCGAAATGAGTGAGTGTTTTGTTGCGGTTTTTGGCAAAATGTTACTTTGTTGGCTCAGTAGAAATGCTTGACGTGTGCGATGGAATTCTCTCTACTTGAATACCACCCCCGGATTGGGCTAGGACAATGATCAATCATCTTGTTATTGAATCCAATTTCATGGAATCCAACAGATTCTATTTACTGATATTAATAATCAGTGGCAGATGGGGGCGAGATGGTGATTATCTGACTGTTTCAGATGGTGTCTTGAAATGATTGGGTTGATGTAGGGGGGTTACGTGGTTTGCTATGAATGGATAGTAGGTGGTAGGTGTAGATGGGTAGAACGTTTGTTTTGATTTAATTGGGAAAGAATTGTGGTGCAATAATGTGTTAATCACCGAGGGCAGGCTGCAAGTTTTCGCATAAGTTTTTTTTTTCTTTTAGTGGATTAAGGGCTGGGCTGGGTAGGATTTAATTAATAAGTAAACATTTCAGTTAGACACTTTAAGGATGATTGATGTGTGATGGCAATGGCAACCGATTTGTCACACCCTGCATTCAAGGATAATCAGATAAGTACAAACAAGTTTTGGGTGAATAATAAGTGCTTGGATTAATTGAATGTCCTTGGAACTTGCGTATGTAGATTTGGCAGACTTATTATTATCTTAAGCATTTATTTGGTTAATGATGCTTTGACACATAGGTTGGTAGGTAAGCTATGCCTTTAATGTCAATGACAAGAAAGATGTGGACTTTGACAACTCCTATTCGGACTTCATGATGTTTTAAGTCTAATTTTTGTGAATTCCAATTTTTCGTTGACATTTTAAACCTATTCCTGAATGAATCAGTTCCATAAAACTACATGCAATTATATTCTCAATCCAAGCGTGAATATCTCACTAAAATTAAGGATTTCACCACAGAATAATATCTTGTCCCTTCGTCTCTGGAAAGTAGTAATTAATTAGCTACTAGACGATCTGGAAAAAACAGGCAGAATGATTGCCATTGCAGCCTCAGGATAATACCCGGAATCATCCATTCTCCTGCTCATCAAAAGGGCTTTAAAATCCGCCCTCGGGGCTAGTCCTCTGAAATATACCTCTTTACAATGAAATACACAGTTCCCCATACAGTAGACCCTCCTACTACCAGTCTACCAGTCTCTTCTTGAAAGGAAACTAAACTGAAAAGCAAAGTTTCTGAAATATGTAAAAAAAGCAAATGTAGTTTCTATTTCTGTAAATAAAAACTGTAGGTATCCACTGTAGTTGACAACCTAGAACACTCGCTAACTGCATGCTCGAACTCCAAATAAGAAACAAAAATAAATTAGGTGACTAAATAGAACCCTGAGGCAAGCCAGAATTAATAGCATATGTATCAGGGAATAAACCGTGTATCCCAAAATGAATTGATCTGTCCTCTAGAAACCTTGTAATCCATTTTAACTTGCTTAGTTTAGCTCTAGCCCAGTCTCTATCGAGAGCATAATGAGTCTCCTTGAGATTTGCAGTGCAACCGCGTTATTGGTTGGCTATCTAGTGCTGACTTTCAAAGAGTTGTGTCTTCAAATATGAATGTCTTAAACTCCCTTAGCAGGAAATAAGGTCCTTCCCTGTCTTCTAGATTTCGTTTAACTATTTCTAATAACATATTCCGACCTTGACGTACCTTGAAGCTTAACTCAAAGTCTAATAAAGAGCTATGCTCACTTCATAATAAAAGGAACAATGTGCGGCACACTTAGCGTCGGCAACAGTTTAAACTTTCCAGTACCTTGCTGAGGTTTCTATGACATGAAAGGTCGTAAGGACAAAATCTCTAATTATCGTTTTTTGCGTATTATTTATGACCCAATGTTTTTCCACTACAAGTGTATTTATTCCTAAAACCAACGTGGATATCTAAAAATTATATCTACAACCACAAATTTAATTGAATTCTTGTCGAGTACTTTGTGTGAAGAAGAATGTAGAAATGAAGTCTATGTAATCGCCACAATTTTTTGCACAACCTTCAAAAAAAAACGTCCACAAAATTATTCTTATTCAATTAAAAAATTTAAGACGGATTTTACAATGCTATGTTTAGAACCAGGGTTTAGGACCTAATAAAAGCCTTTTCTGGAGTACCTGAAGGTAACCATCTTGGTCCCTTATTATTTATTTATGGAGCTTAAGAAGTCTCAAGCAATAGATACACTCGTAAGCTTCGCCCAGCTACACTTGAACCAATTCATGGCATATTCAGGTTCTGTAGAGAAATGTAGTGTATAGTCGAATTAGTTTAGGTGTCTTACCGTGAAGGTGCTCTACAGATCGCGATGGCTCTACTATGGTTCCTAGTACTTTATGATGAGCTCATAATCCTACCTAACCTATCTATACTATACCTACCTATATAACCCGTTCCATTAGCAACTTAGAGTGAGCTAGAATTTGTGATAGATAACTTAATTTCTGTTCGCATATCTATAACAGCGCAAGCTTTAATAAATGTCAAATGTTAGAATCTATACATTTATCACCAACGATAGTAGACAGAAACCTCTATCAACCAAGAGAATTCTGCTAAATTTAGTCTCAAAATGCCTTGAAGATACCATGGAATTTAATGACTAAATACTCAAATATTCAAATAAATATAAACACAACGTTTATTCCTAAGAACTACTTATATCATATCATTATCTCCTCAAGTACTTGCTTCAAATGCTGTATCTTTTTTTGCAAATTCTATTCACATCACACATAGCTTAAAGCTAAAATTAAAAAAAAAAAATTATTTATATTTACACTTGGTACACATTTATTATCAGTCTCTTACTGATAACCTTTTAATAGCCACCTCATTATGATCTCACCCCATTTTGAATCTAACAACCCTTCTATCAGTCACTGGAGTCATACTGATAATAAAATAGATAACTTCGTCTACGTGAAAGTATATTTATAGCTCATCAGCTTATTAATTTGATTTTATGATTAATAATAAATCCTAAAGGTTAAGGACATCGAGAATATCCATCCTCCATTGAATTACGCATCATTTCTTCTAAATTTGGTCGACATCATCCGAGGGTTGGACATAGACCCTAATTCGCTGTGACGCTTGCAATTTGTTTTAAATTCCAAAATTGAGTACATAATTTCTTCATGGATACAAAGATACATTTTTTTAGATACCAGAGGGTCATGTTAAATACGCCATCGTTAAAGTCAGATCGCATATAGCTCACATTTCCAAAATTCTAGGAGTTGGAGTTCGGGTGTATTTGTGCTTACATGTCCTGGTGCCATTAATCGAATTCTATCGAAAAGTGACCATGTGGAAACCTGTGACTTCATTAATATACAAATAAACCTTACGGTGTGGGAGGGAATTTCAGAACAAATTGCTTATTAGGTTTTTTTTTTATTTTTGTTGGGGACAACTTTGGGTTTGGGGCTCTGCTTCAGGATGACATGGTAGATGAACTAGCAGAGTACAACGAATCGACATTCGTGTTAATAAATAATTCATTCAATTACTTTTACTGACAGTTTGAAATTGCAGTTAGTCTGATTGTGTGGACGAAATTTATGGGCAAATACGTTTATTTGTATCTCTGTGAATTTTTTTTTTCAATTCTGGGAATAAATTCAAAGAACTTTCCAGGCGATTTATTATTAAACTGGTTATATGCATATTTATCGGAAGGATATTTAATTTTGAGTTTAAATGCAAATGTGAGTATTTCGCATGGATTGCATTAAATTAAAGTAATATACATACCTAGGTACATACATACATATGTACCGTGGTCAATAAAGTGCGTGTGAGCCTCTGTTGTTCTATTAATTTACCAGCATTTACATATTAGTACCATGTTTATGTACTAAAATAGGTAAATTATTTCAATTTAATTATTTATATAACTTTATTCGTTTAATGAATTTTATTGCGCTGTCTTCACTCCCAATGGCATAACTCATCCACTGAAATTTTAGGTCCATATCAAAAATATTTGCCCCTTTTTCTAATGTTGTGGTTACTTGTGAAATGCAAAATCAAAATAACAACATGTACTTAATATTAAATTAACTTGCAATATTGATGGCTGATTCGAGCCCTTAAACAATTTTAGCAAAAGCTTTCCTTGAAGCCCTTGACGTTTGTCTCGCTCTTTATATTTGTTGCCATTTGGTCGCAATTTTTTAATAGTCCAAAAGATTTAAGTAAAACGAAAAGAACGTACATAGCTCACTAATCCAACCAATAAAACCGTAATGGTGATATGAAGGTACCATGCGTGACGCCACTTTGAATCACACACTCTTCTGACAACTTCTTTATACAGCCCATGAAACCTAGATTCTTCCAGTTGATTTGGAACATCTCTCCTATGCAAAGCAAGTCGATATGTGGGCATCGACATATTCAATAACAAATCCCAGGATGTTACTGTGATTTTATCTACTTGTCCAACTTCGTGACTATCTTCAAGTTATATTTTCGACTTATAGGAGCTTAGTGGGAGTTCCGTCTCTCCTAAAATTAAGAAAATTGTTACTGCGGATGGCTCATATCAATTTACATGTAAATGGTTCGAAAACGTAGCAAAACCCTCCTTCGCTTGAGCTAATCTTTATCCTAAATAAGCAAAATCCTTCTAAGTCTTTTTCCAGATGTTGACGCAAGCTCTAACCACCTATTAACTTCTTGGTGATTGTATACATAGTACAAACATTTGCGCAACGCATTTATTTAATTTCATTTATCACATTGTGAGCTTCTAACTCCTAGCTTTAGCTTTATTGCGTTCTTCGATCTTATAATAATTTTTGCTCTAGAGGTCAAAACATTTTTCACAGAACATCAATTGACAGAAGGTTGAAGGAAACGCAAGGTTGAATACTCAACATGACTTTCTAGACTGTAGTCTTAATCCACAAGACAGCTCTGGTCTTTTTCAGGACTTGATTTATTCTGAACATTAAGTGAATAATAATGAGCTACTGCGTTGTGTGCCGATGGTGAAGGTATCAGGTATTCACAAAGTATGCTGAATAAGGTCTTATATGCAATGTATGCCAAAGTATATCCAATTAGAAGAAGAAGTATGCTTTAAAAAATGTTACTAGACATTGATCTTCTTTCGAAAATACCAGCTCCATTAAAAAACATTTAAGCAAGTCATCATGAACTTTATTGGATTTGAGTTCATATTGTAGCTCGACTGCATGCCTTATGGTGTTTCTCTTGCACACGCTTATTAGCTTCTAATCCCTGCATGTTCGTGACGATATTTCCTTCTGTTCGACTTCAAAGCTATCTGCAAGCCTACTGCTACTTTCACAGTAGCTTACAACTATTTCTACTTTACTTATACGCTTGATCTAAGAATCTGGGTGCATGGTAAGAATGGTAAGAATCCAAACCTTTAAACCTATTTGCATTTAAAGAGTGCAGACAGTTAATCTCTTTTTGGATAAAAGACCAGTCGTATATCATGTCTGGAAACTATATTCCCTAAAAGTGGGTGTCCTCCTTGTTTACAAATCCATTGAGTTCAATGGAATCTACATTCTTCAAGCAGAGGCGTAAGCTGTTCTCTCACCCATTTGTTTAAGGCTTTAAGTAGTTAAAAAAAATTGAACAACGGTCCTGAAAGGAACTATTTTAGTCCTTTTTTTAAGACCTCATTTGACGACAGGGATCCTATTTGAATTGATTAAGTGCCTTTGCAATTTTTCTAATGTCGATACCGACATCTTGGGGTGCAAATCAGTACAAATTTACATAAAACGGAAGTCTTTTGACCTTTTTGCCAACAGATGATACAATTTATTTCAAATTAATTGCTACGCCCAAGATACGCCACTACATTGCCACACACCATGCAGAGCGTTTTATAAAAATTTATCTTACCATTTCAAATGAAACCAACCAAATGCCAAAATTACCACGCCTCATGATTCAAAAACAACCTCAAGACAAGACAAATCAACAACACAAATCAACGACAAATTCTCGTCCGACACACTCAGCCACACTCGATCATCGTCGTTGATGTGATCTTCACCTTGACCATGCCAAATGCGATGATATAGTTGTTTCTCACCACACACAGCTCCCGAATGGCGCCCATTAATTATTTAGCTTTCATGAACTTCCTCATTCGCAATCACACCGATTAATCCACGTGCACATTGCAAAAGTAACCATAAATTTGTGATGAGAATTTGCTAACATCTGCGTTGGCAGTTGCGGTCAATCGTTGCCAATACAAATCTATTCGTAGCGTCTTTTTATACGTTTCGCGATACGAAACTATTTTAGCGAATGATTCTCACCGATCGATTTATTTTTAGAAAACTAATTCCTTTGGATCACTATATTTAGCAAATTATAAAATTATGATGATTTGGTTAATTGCATTGTGAAATCATATTCAACTTGTCATGTGGAGAAGTGTCATTAACGTGAAATATGGTATACGCCATGTTTCATAATCGAGCGCTCGCGCGATATCGTTGACATTTTGACATTTTTATGTGAGCATGCGGTCAGCGCACTAGCCATGCAGTGTTAAATGTTGTGGCAGGCGGCTTAATGAGACGCAAAAGATATTATTTTTGTTTTCACTGTTAAAAATGGGCTAATTGGCTAAAGTCATAAATACTTTGTGTCTTTTTTAAATAAAATTACATTATTCGTGCGGTGTCAGGATAATTGCAATAAATGGTTAAAAGGATGTGAAAAATTTTCCATTGATGTGGAGTACATATATGAAATTTTCTTTTTTGTTAATAACAACGCAATAGCTTGATGCGTAGTTCCATTCAAAAACAATTTTTTATTGCAAATTTTACTCGTAACACGGTTCACTTGGGGTTATATTAATGAGATGCTTAAGTGCTTATGGTTGCCTTGCGACTTTGAGTAGGAAATGAAAGAACGAATCAACGTTATAAGGAATTTGATTGTATCCTTGAAATTCAAATGATCTGGAAAAAAGGTAGACATTCTTGAATCGAAGAGGAAATTAAAATCTTTTTGCATTAAATTTGGGTCAGTAAGTCAAAACATAAAACGTAATGGAACCATACTTTAGCAGAATTCTAAAAGGTCAGGTAGTGTATCGAAACTTGAAGCAGGATCGAGGTGTGATAAACACACCCGGTCGACTGCATAAGCTGATGCAACATTAGGACTTCTTCTAAAATCCGAAAGGAACTGAATATGGGTGCTTTCAAGGAGCAAAGCATGTCAATTAAATGTTTTATAGAATTAAGTAAATACTATCCTTAATTCCGTCGCATTTATGGGGCTTTTTGAATTCGGAGGAAGTTGGGCAGCTCAGGTTGATTTCATGAATGTTCAAGTCATTGCTTTGCATCCATGGCAACTAGTGCATCCTACATAAAAAAAAACACTCTTAATCCGTAAGAACACAACAAATCACATAAAATATTACTTTATAAGTACCAAGCATATCTACAAAACTCTCTCTATGCGGTTCATAGAACACGAACATCTCCTGGGATATGAACAACATTCTTACAGTGCATACAAATACAATACACAGTCCAATTCACAGAATTGTAACATCAAAGTGAAAGCGTTGTATTTTCATTAGAGATTCCATATTAACAGTGGGTGGTAGTAATGCGGAACCACTGAAAGGTTATGAAATGAAATGTAACCTTCA
This sequence comes from Xylota sylvarum, assembly GCA_905220385.1. Taxonomy (NCBI): domain Eukaryota; kingdom Metazoa; phylum Arthropoda; class Insecta; order Diptera; family Syrphidae; genus Xylota; species Xylota sylvarum. Next base: position 128,566,468 of record LR999957.1, read on the forward strand.
CCTGAAGCAAATAAACGTATACTCAAAACACAAAACTAAAATCTTATGTAGGTAGCGCGTAAAATCACAGGAACTCCTCTATCCATTGGGAATGGGAAAAACTGAAGTTTCAAACTCAAGACAAATTTCATTAAAAGAATGCATATTCTTAGGCGTAATGAAAATTGTAAAGTCAAATGTCAAAGTCTTGTTTAAATCAAATTTTTCATAAGGCGGATGGAATCCTTCATAAATTGCTTAGAAATTATTTTGACAATTCAATTAATACTTGTTCCACTTACTTTTAAATTACCCAGACATGACAATAAAAAAAAAAAAAAACAAATCCCATAAACTTCCACCTTAACAGTTTAATTGTGTTAACAGACACATTACCAAAAAAAGTTCACCAAATTCCCATAAATCTATTACAACGTCTAAACGGCAAAAGACTAAAGGCCTCCGATTTAAATCAATTACTGTCGCCTATGCCAGAAAAAAAACAGCACTAACGGATAAATGGACTCACCCCAGAACTTACGCTTCATTGGAATCCATTATCCTGAAGCGGTGGCAGAACAGCAGGCACCTAACGTCCTTTTTACCCAACTGGTGCAGAGGTGAAAATCTCTTTCATTGATTACACGCTGAGTAAGCGATTTTCCATCTGTAATTTAATTTCGTTGGTTTTTTTTTTTTGTTTATTTGCAAACGCCCTACCAGGCAATGAATTGGGAACTTTTCTGGCAATTGTCCAGCAGCCAAACGATGATAGTGTCCTTGAGTCTGAAAATGTAGGTGATCGTATATAACGTACTATGTATGTCCTGCCGTTCTATTTACATTTTTTTACGGTTTTCATATCGCATCCGGTTCTGCACACCCTTAGAGAATACCGAAGCACAGTGTTCTTCCTTTTGCCTCTCTCTGCGGAATCAACTGAATTTAATTCGAAACGATGTCACCGTAGAGTATGTTAGTGGGCCTGTGTGAGTATCGTTGGGAATAAAGGAACCAAAAACCCCGAAAGAAAAAGTTGATATATATTCCCCGAACGTTGACAGGAAGTGAGCATTTTAATGTATCGGCGGGTTTGGGCCCATTGTTTTCCACTCACAAACGTTAGCTTTTTTTTTGTTTGTCTCTTCTTGCTTGAGGGAGTGTGTGTGTGTGTTATGTGACAGTTTGTAATGTTTCGCTTTTACTTTTTGTTTTGTCATCTCATAATTTATGGAATTGGACCAAGTTATGTGACAGGGTGAGTAGAAAACTTGACTGCTTGTAGAAACGGAAGTGCTGTTTGGATACTACACCACGTGGGTATAAGTAGATGTTGGCAGACACACAAATGCTTTTGTTTATTTGATTGATAGGGTGTGATGGTTTGGGACAGATTGGAATTATTCATTGTTTTTACTCTTAAAGTAATGTAAATCTGAACAACGTTGTCAGCACGTATGATTACTTCCGTAGTATGTAAATGACATATAACTCACAAATGCCATTCCTACTACGTGGCATATCCAATTAAAAGTTGTACCCATAACTCGTACAAAATGTTTGAATGATTTTAACAACCGAAACTTTGGATGATACTGAAGGCACTGGAGACAAGTTGCAAGCTCATCCAAAAACTTTTCAAGGAAAAACGAATGTCAGTCGCAACTGAGCAAAAGAACAGTCACTAACTTAAAAATTAAAAAAACTAACTGGGAAATTGTCGGAACAGTTCAAATGACAATTGGAAGTTGTTAAATGGACAATCCTCGGAATGGTCTATGGTTCTCACAAATATCGGTCAACTAGGTTGTATTATCGTTTTCTCCACTCCTGTGTTCAAATGTCATCCATAGATCTGTATTATGGAAAACATATTCTCTATTCTCCAGAAATGCTCAAGAAAGAAGAAAAGGAATAATTGATTACTTGGAGATGAGTTTTTTTTTTTCCCAAATACGAATCCTATGCTAAATATAAATAAATGTTTGAACCGACAGGTCCATATAGTACACAGGGTCCAGTTTCTGACAACCATTCGTGTTGATGAATCGAAGGGGCCTGCTGTAAAATGCCGTGTTCGAGGGCAATTTTTTTTTGAGAAACATGGCAGTTATACTCTCGGATGTATGCCAAACTCTCGCAAGACGTTGGATCGTGAAAAAAAACCTTGGTGTTGTTTGAGAATCGAACCTTGAACCTATCGCTTAATAGAGAGACACACTATGGGTCCCTAGTCTGGTGGACTGCAGCAGATAAGATCACGTACCCTAATGCACGAACCAGGATACAAAGATTAGCATGTATGGGAACTACCACTGCCATCAGAACCACACCGACTGCAGCCCTTAAAACCATACTGGCACTGATCCCATTAAACCTACACCTAAAGGAAATAGCTGCAAAGAGTGCCTACGCTTAATACAATTCAACATTTGGAAAGAGGGTGACACGGGTCTCACACTACAGCGACATTGAAGAAAACGAACGGGTTAGGGCTCGGACAGGACCTGAAAATGGTCGTTACATCTGTTCTACCGCCCCTAGTTCTTGTTAAATCCAATGTAGAGCAACCTTTCGCGAGACTAGCTAAGGAAAGATGGAGCGCCCTCTCATTTTGGCGTGTCTCCAGAAAACTCTGGACAAAACATGAACGGACCCAACCTAGTGCTCTTCACGGGGATTATTAGCTGCACAACCTCCCGGCTGTGGCGACATGGGTACAGAAGAAAGCACATCTGACTTCCTATGCGAATCCCCAAGCCTGTGCAGAACTAACAAGCCGGCCCTCGGCGAATATAATACTTCGATGGCATGTGCAACCTGTCAGGAAGGCCACCATTATCTATCCTGAAATTTATGACAATATCGGGGTGGATCAGGGAGGCGCTTAGCTATCCCAAAGCTACAAACCAATTCTTTTCTTTATTTTAGGGTATCCACGACGGAGGTTCAGAATGTATCCAACCGGACTGCAACTACCTCATCTACCTACCTACCTACTTACATCTTAATCCTGACAGCACATTAAAAAACGAGATCATTTTGGTGGAATTGCAAACCGAAACCTTCATGTGGTTTATTTAAACCTTCGATGCAATGTGCAATTTGAGATTCTCTTACACAGTAACAGACTTTTAATCTTCCCTCAACCTACAATGATTTAAGACCAACGTACATCATATCCTCTATTGTTGCATCTTTGTTCTGCTCAAGTGGTGTTTCAAACCTCATAACCACTGTTAACACCACTTGAACACTCAGAATACAACTGTTTAGAAATAACATAACATTTACGTTTTATTTAAAAAACTATTCCCATTTGTATCACTCGAAGTCATTATCCAGTAAATCCTCTATTCCTTCAACATCTCTTTAAATATATAAAAGGCAAAAGTGCAAAATAGAATTCAACACAACCACAATGCACTGTTTCCGGCCGTTTTCATTTCTATTCTTCTCAAAAATACAAACGCCCCATTCAATCCTAGGAATCAACAGGATTTAGATATTGTCGCATTAATTTACCGCTCCCTTGCACTATGCTCTTTCCAACTGAATGATTCTTTTATTCTTTTTTAATTGAGACTCTCACTACAGTCACCACATCCCCACACATGAGAATTTTCTCCCGACCAAATCTGTTCGCCAATTTTTCATAGAAAATGCATCTCTATTGTCTAATGATGGCACCCAATTCAATGAAATTCCTGCAGTCAAGGATTAGAAATTTCTATTCAGTTGAATTTTAGTTTAACATTCAAAATAAAAACCTTTAATTAAAATTACATTTTTTTCTAATTTAAATGTTTTTTCTATTTCAGAATCTTTGTTAACAGATCACTGCATTTGGAAAACATCAAGTTCTATGGATTCGACATGGATTACACTTTGGCGGGTAAGTAATAAATGAGTTTATTTATCCTTGAAGATGGTTTTGACACTTGTTCTTTGCATTAGATTAAGGAATACAGAAAAATTAATGAAGTATGCAATTAGTAAACTGCTTGAAAAACAGAGTTCTTTTCAAGATTATGTCCTTGTTAATGAAAATGAAGTGTGCTCGAATCCCCTTAGAGTATTTTGTAAACCGATTCTAATAGCTATGAGAGTTCTGCGTGTTGAAGTATTTAAAATAAGGATGGTATACCATTTTAAGCCAAAGATCTGAATGATTTTTCACCATTATTTCTAAGTAATAGCCACGATATACATATGGTCAATATTTTGCTGGAAGTCTATCTGCTTAAGGACCAAGTTTCATGTCCATTTCATTAGAAATAATTCCACACATCAGATTCAACTAATACCCTACGAAAAAATCGCTCTCGCGATCCTGGTAGACAAATAGTGCATAATATTTGGTCCTACAGACTTCAATGTAAATTTTCTGAGGCCCATTTAGTCCCATTTCCTTAGCACTGTCCCAAGAACTGATAATAAAATGTTTGAACTTCGGATTAAGCTCCCACAACATCTTACTTACTTACTTACTAGGTGGCAGTTCGGTACAAACCTAGAATTCAATCAACAAGCCTTTCCAGGACCGAATATCTTACCCAAGAATATCGTCATCAGCTTTCAGTAGAGTCCATGCGTCAACACCATAAAGTTGGACTGGAAAGATCAAGGTCTTCTATAAAATCTCCTTAGTTGTTCGGGATAGAGCCTTACTACGCAATCACCTTCTCAATCCAAAGAAACATCGATTACTTACTTACTTAGATGGCGCTACAGTCCGGGGGGTTCTTGGCCTCAACCAACAAGCCTCTCCAGTTATCACGATCTTTGACTAACTGCCTCAAGATGCGCACTCCAAATTATTTGAGGTCCTCTTCCACTTGTACGCGCCACCTAACGCGAGGTCTTCATTTACTACGTTTTGGGATTCGAAAACTCTTCGGGCCGGAGAGTTGATGTCCATTCGTTCTACATGTCCTAGCCATCTTAGACGGAACAGGTCAATGTTGCTGTGCAGCTCGTAGAGTTCGCTGTTAAATCTCCTCCTCCAAAGCCCGTCAATGCCTTCGTTACCGTTCATGCCTCTGCGTCATACAGCTGAACTGGGATGATGAGGGTGTTTTATAAAGTCTCTTTAGTGTTTCTTGACAAGGCCTTGTTACTCGATTGCCTTCTTAGGCCAAAGAAACAGCGATTGGCAAGTGTAACTCTTTGTTTAATTTCTGATGTGATGTCAGAGTTTACAGCAGAGCCGAGGTAGATAAAGTCCCTAACTACCTCAAAGTTATAGTTATCTATTGTGACGTTCTGTCCGATTTGTCGATGTTGTGTGTCCCTTCTTGTTAATAGCCATCATTGCCCTCTGTTTGCCGTCATCCAGAACTAAACCCATTTTCGCCGCTTCTGTTCCAATACTTGCAAACGCACCAGTGACAGCTCGTGTCTTCTGCCGATAGTGTCAATGTCATCAGCGTATAGATATATGTAGGTTGTGCCTCTGGTGTTGGCTTGTGAGTTTCGCACAATTTTCGCAAGTGTAATGTTGCAAAAGTAACATGACAGCATGTCTCATTGTCTAAATCCTTTTTTGGGCATCAAAGGTCTCAGTGAGATGGTTACCGACCTTGATGGAGCAGCGAGCGTTCTCCATCGTCACACAAGCGAACGAGTTTGGCATGGATGCCAAAACAAGACATGGCTCTGTATAGCGCGTCTCTATAAATATTGTCATATGTGGCCTTAAAATCCATAAAAAGACGGTGAGTATCGATCTACACTTTTTAGGTTTTCTTCAGGATCTGCCGTAGTGGTGAAAATTTGGTCGATTGTAGACTTACCGGGCCTAAAACCGCACTGGTAGAGGTCAATCTACTCGTTGATAAATGGTTTCAGGCGCTCACACAATACGGCCGACAGGATCTTCTATGCAATGTTAGGAAGACTGATGCCTCTATAATTGACGCAGTTTGGAGGGTCTCCTTTGTTTTGGATTGGGCAAATGATGCTGATGTTCCATTCATCAGGCTTACTTTCCTCCGACCAAATCTTGGAACTGAGTTGGTGTATGCTCTCCCTCAAGTTACCCACGCTGCCTTAAATAGGTCGGTTGGTAGGCCGTCCGTTCCAGCAGCCTTATTGGATTTGAGTTTAGATATTGCTATCCTCACTTCATTCTGGTCCGGTGGACGAAAGTTTTGGTTTTCATCGTCCAGGTTGAATGGTTCGTTCTATCTGACCGCGAATTTGGGTCATCGTCGCCGTTTAACATTCTGCAGAAGTGATTATTCCATATCCTCAGCATTTTTGTGCCGTTTGAGATATCTGTAGATTTCAGACCTTTATACAATATGGCAGATCAGATCTTGTACGCGATGTTGAAGAGACTAATACCTCTGTAATTGCCGGAATTGAAGGAATCTCTGTTCCTGAGGATCGGGTAAACGATGTTGAGATTCCATGTTCTTACATAGCACCGATTGTGACTATATTTCCTTCTTCATCACTTCAAGACTTCTGCACGTTTCTTGGTGTCTTCGCAAGTTCGCTTTTCCTTTTGATAAAACTTTCGTACATTGTTCCTGGAGTATATTCTCGCAATGTCTTCGTTTACGCCCGCTCGTGCACTTTTTTCTTCTTCCACAACATCTAAAAATAAATAGGCACCTACTAAGAAATTCTATACAGTTTTAGTACCGGCCAAAATATTTTAATTAGAGACATTTCCAGAAGGAGGAAGATTGTGATTAATTACCGTGTAACTTGTTTATAGACTGCACATAAGTAGGCCAGTGATTCTTCCTCCGGCTCTCTCAAGGTGTCATCTATATACGAATATATGTTTATGTTGTAATGGCATTCCTGCAGTGTTGAAGATAACAGAGGGATATAAATAGAAACTATACCAAGAAATATATACAATATGCACCTTCTCGACAGGGTAACTTTGTAGACCCGACATCTGCCCTGTATTGAATCCTTCTCAGATCAATTCCTTGAAATCATCTTGATGGTATTTCTTACAAATGATTCTTAATTGGAAATTTTATATTTATAATTTCCTGGTAATGAATATTTTTTTAGATATTTCCTTATAATTGTCCATTCAGGAACAGGTACAGGTTTCTCAAAGTAGTCCCCACAGACATTTTTCAAGAAATGCTAGAAATTCCATCATCCATTGCAAATATTTGATAACTAGACATTACTTAACTTTAAATGAAATTGAACATTAGGTCATTCTCATCTTTTGTGCCGGGGTGTACTTAATAAGATTTCTCGAATACCACATTATTTAGAACTTAAAACCAACTGATTGGTCTTAAGCAACAATATTACATAGAATGAATGTTCACGGCTTCAATTCTTTGTTTAACTTATGGTTCTGCCTTTTATCCCGTATAGGTCCAACACTATCATCTACTATCCCTTGCGTCGAACCAATGTCAACTACTCCATCTGAGTATCTTACATCTTCATTTCTCCATTTTGAATTTTCCGGAAAATGACAGCAATGCTGCCAAATTCATTAGGACTACAAACTTAAACTCTAACCGTTTATTTCTTTTTCAGAGTACAAGTCTCCACAATATGAAACACTTGGCTTCGATCTTGTCAAAGAACATCTCGTTAGTATGGGTTATCCAAAGGAGATCCTTCAATTCGAATATGATCCTTCATTCCCTGTTCGCGGCTTGTGGTTTGACACACTCTACGGCAATCTCCTGAAAATGGACGCTTACGGTAACATTCTTGTGTGTGTTCATGGATTTGTATTCTTAAAACAGTAAGTCTTGGAATAATTTCACCCAAAACCATGTAAAGTTCTATCTTTTCGTTTAATTTCAGTTCCCAAGTCTATGAATTGTATCCGAATAAATTCTTGAAATTGGACGAATCACGTGTTTATGTTTTGAACACGCTTTTCAATTTGCCAGAGACTTACTTGTTAGCCTGTCTGATTGACTTCTTTACCAATAGCAATGAATACATCAGGTGAGTGTAAACTCTTAAGTGTCATCATTAATTAGTGAAGGACATGAACTTGTGAATAGTTGTAGAGTTCTCTACCCCAGTGGGAATTGGTTTTGTTGGTGTCCTTCTCTTGTCCTGTATCTCTGGGGAGTTTTTTCATGAATTGCCTGTGACAGTGATTAATTTGTTTTGGGTTCCATTGTGCCATATTTTAGCGTAGAATTCCATGTGGAATCGTTTGGAAAAGTTTAAGTCAGGTGTACGATGCTGTAGGGAAAATGAAATTAATGGGTGTGTTCGTAAGTTATTTCTTATGAAGTATGTTAGATACATTTGCGGAGGAGGTGTGGTTTTCTTTTTTTTTTTTGCATCCCCGTGAAACATTTGAAATTTTTAAGGCTGTTTACTGCTTAGAGGTCTGCTAAACGGTGACAAATTGTTTTCGTGTTTTCGTCAGTGGTTTGGTTTTCTTAACTTGGCAATTGTGGATGGATATGAATCATTCCCATGTGAGAATGGCAGGGTATGAAATAATGATTATAAATTGGAGCAGAGGGACTTTACAATTTCATTTTAGAAGTTAAATGCTATTTATCATTGTAATGTGCTAATGTGGAGATGGCCGTCCAGGTGCTTTAGTAGGACTCGGCTAATAAAGACTTTGTAATGATTCGAAGAACATTAACCTCATAGCTACCTCGTAAGTACTCCAGTAGATAATGAGACTTTAGATTGTTCCCAGTTTCTCTTGAAGGTTTTGAGAACAGATTAGATTCACAGCACGCAGATCTATGTAACTATGTTGATATGTATGTTTATTGGAGGTGGTTCCAAAGTTTTGTCTATAGGTAAACAAATGAGTTCTCTTTTTTTTTTTGGACATGGGGTTATGATACTCAATCTTATAAAGTTAAACCCTAGAGCATGGATGGCCTGTAAGCATTTTGGTTTTGGCTTCTCCAATGCTTCTTTTAAGCTATGCTTCGATATTTTCTCTGTTAATATTCTTCTAAAATGATTACCATTCCTGCACTCTTTGGTTTCCATTGCACTCGACTTCAGATTTCAGGGAATTTTAGTTGGGCCTCCAGGTCATTGCACATAGTTGTCGGTTCTTTACCACTGACCTAGAAATCATAGCGTCGTGGTCCATGATTTCTATACTCTTCTATCAGATGACCCATGAATGTTAGCTTATCCTGAACGATCCTATTAAATGTGAAGATTGGTTGGTCCACGATGGAACTGAGATCTCTCGAAGAGTCCTATTGTGCCGGCCCATGGGCTTCTAGAGTAAGTTTTTTACACCAAAGTCAGTTAGGAGTAACTACTCGGGGTTTATTGCAGAATGGCAAATCATTTGGACAAGTTCGCTGCAGAGTACACTTTCCTACACTAATAAGAACGGAACATTCTTTGAAGACGTGCAAGGAGGTTTTAGTATTCTCTAGGCACAATTTTCACGTGAAATCAGGTGATAAGTGAAGTCTATAGAGATCCATTTTCAAAGGCACTGGGCACTTATGGCACCAGTTAAGGTTCTTAGATTGTTACGCCTCAGATTAAAAAAATTAAACTTAGTTTTTTCTGTGATAGCGTAAGGAAGAATACTTGATACATGTCTATGCAGTATGCATGTTTTCGTTGGGGTGCTGTTAGGTTTTCGTTATGGTTGACCCTGGAAAGAGGGTGGTAATGGTAAGTAAGAGGTACAGAGTCACTTTTGTAGTTTGACTTCCATCCTCGTTAATAAGTTGATATGTGATCCTAAAGAAGTGATCCAGAGACTTACTGAACATTCGTCTACCGAAAAGCTCAATGCAATATTGTGTTTACTTTCCTAAGAACTTTCTAGTCCTTAGTCGTTAACATTTTTTTGCAGTCTTGCTCCAATTTCATTAGCAATTTGACAGCCATGATGATATCTCTGTCTTCAGTGAAGTTAATTATATATTATGTCCTTCCTTGAGATGTTTAATGTTGGACATTGTCATGAATTTGGTGCCAGTGTACCAGATCAAGTACATAACAATGGGCAACGCCACTTGCGACTATATACTTCTTCGTTCGTTGTATCATTAGGGTCATACAGCAGAGCCGTCGGACTGTTTTCCTCGAATCCGCATTAGAGACAAGGGAACGGTCTTTCGATGTAGCTTGGCATTTTACAACCATTTCCTACAAAGAACGGCCTGATGTGTGTATCCTACGAGTAAGACTAAAATGGTTCCACTCTGACTCCCACCTCCTGTTCAAAATATGCTGCATCTATCCCAAAGTCCCCATCACGATGTATCATTCCTCCATCAATATTTTTCACATTGTTCGCAGGAAATTCTTCCTTCAAATTGACACACATTCCAAGTGACTTGTTGTTTCAGTAGAAATCGAAAGAATCGTTTCAACAGAATTCCAATCCTTCCATGCTATTCCATTTCTTCTTTCCTATTGCATCAACCATGAAGATACGACGTCAACAATTATAAAATTCTCGAACGACTATACCAGAAGAATCTCCTGGTCTGAACGAATGTCACGGTCATAGGCCATGACCACTTGTCCAATTCGTAACGTCACCTACACAATACCCACATCCAATCTGAGAACAATTCAATGTAAGCTCATCTAGAGCATAACCATCAACGTCACCATCATGTGTCACCTTCAGGATTCTATAGAAAAATGTGTGTAGTTGCAATGCCATATTCAATTTTTTTTTTTTTTGTTTATCTTTTTATAGAGATAAGACCGGTGTGAAAGCTGGAGAACTATTCATGTCATTTAAATCGATCTTCCAAGATGTGCGACGAGCTGTGGACTACGTACATCTTCAGGGTGACATGAAAAAGAAAACAACCGAGGTGAGTGGTAGCAGGAATCCAATTTTTGATTTCGAAGAATGTTCACCTTCTCTATGGTTTCAGAACATGGACATGTACGTTAAGAAGGATTCAAGATTGCCGATGGTGCTCTCTCGTATACGTGAATCTGGGGCCAAAGTCTTTCTTTTGACAAACAGTGACTATAGGTTTACCGATAAGATAATGACTTATTTGTTTGACTTCCCCCATGGGGCTAAGCCCGATGAGCCACATCGTAATTGGAAGACATACTTTGATGTGATTGTGGTCGACGCTCGAAAGCCATTGTTCTTCGACGAGGGAACCATCCTAAGGCAAGTTGATACAACAACGGGAGCACTGAAAATTGGCACCCACATTGGACCACTGCAACAGGGACAGGTTAGTTGTTGTGCTGCTGATATTTATTGGATTATGTTTTCATTCCGCCTCCTTTTCTATGTTTTAGGTGTATTCCGGTGGCTCATGTGAGGTTTTCACTTCTTTTATCAACGCCAAGGGCAAGGATGTCCTCTACATTGGTGATCACATTTTCGGTGACATCCTAAAGAGTAAGAAGATCCGAGGCTGGAGGACATTTTTAATTGTCCCTGAGTTGGTTCAGGAACTCCATGTGTGGACCGATAAATGTCAATTCTTTGCCGAGCTACAGCAGCTAGACATCATGTTGGGCGATATGTACAAGTAAGTTTCTCAAGTTTATCAATGTCTCTCATCTAACCCACTTTCATTCTAAGAAACCTCGACTCGAGTACCAAAGAGAAGCCGGATATATCCAACCTTCGATCCAGCATACGCGATGTGACGCACAAAATGGACTTGGCCTACGGCATGATGGGCTCACTATTCCGTTCAGGTTCCAGACAGACATTCTTTTCCAGTCAGGTTGTGCGATATGCCGACTTGTATGCGGCAACTTTCCTCAACTTGATTTACTATCCATTCTCATACATGTTCCGTGCGCCAGCCATGTTATTGCCCCATGAATCAACAGTAACGCACGAGCAACGATTCTATATGGAAGCACCAATGATACAACGATCCAGAGCCAAGGGTCTGGAAGATGACACCGACCAAAAGCCCATCGCTTCGGGTGCAACAGACCTTAAGTCAACACTTCAGGAAAAGGCGGTAAAAACCGATACATATGCCATACCCCTCTTTCCTCCCTAAATTCAATGTTTTTTTTTTTTCTACAGCTCCAAGGAACTGCATCAGTGCCACATACACGTCCGGAAACACCCAGAACCGTAACCCATACACACGATGAAGATTATTCCGATGAAGAGAGTGACCAAAACACCAAATCAGACCACCGTAAGACTGATGATTCTTCCTGAAAACCAAAATCTTTACCACACGCTACTACTTGAGATTTTTCAAAGTGTTAACCTGCCTTTCTGTTGAATTGAGTCTCAAGTCATTGTAATTTTGAACACCTTTCTTCTTACACCTATAATCTGCTCGTTAATTGTTAAACAAAACAAAATTACATCCACAGGGTTTTTAGCAATACAAATTTTAATACATAGGTACATAAAAGTATAATGTTAAAAACACTGTATGTTAATTTGTAAGTTATTAGTTATTTATAGTAGCATTTTTATAGAAAAAACAAAACAAAAACACTCGTTATGGTTCTCCATTTTTTAAATGAACTATTTTATGATTTTATTCTTCTTCTTTTTTTAGCACTTACCACAAGAAGGAAACAATATTAAATGTTAAGTTGTTCGTTCTAACAGCCTATAATCCGAAGTAAAAATATGTTTTCTTTTTTATTAAAAGAAAATACGAATTTATTATAGAAAAATACAAAAAGAAAACAAAAAAAAAAAATTAATTTGATCTAACAAAATAATAAAAACAAAATACAAAATGTTTCTTATAAGTTATGCTAAGTATTCTACTGACAAAGAAATTATATAAAATTAAAAATACAAACTAATAATTAATTCATAAATTTAGCTAAGCACTATGTTACTGTTTTTGCTGTGTACTTTAGCAATATAACAAGAAAAAGAAACCGAAATTGTATAATTAAAATTAAATACATATATATTTGAGTAAAAGTTGCATAATTGTTATTGTTTTCTTCTATCTTGATCTTAAGCCCTTTTATTCGACAGAGAAGTCATGTGACTTCTTTATTAGGCACTATCATGCAGCAGTCACTTTAGTTAGGATTCGGCGAAGACTTACCCTAGGAAAGGAATGCTATTTCGGTTTGGTGAAACAAATGTGTTCAAAACTCCTAACTTGGAAGACGAAATGCATCCTCAACGAAAAGAAAAAACTTCGTCGGTTATTCGGTCCCGTATGCGAGGAAGGCGAATGGAGGAAAAGATACAACCGTGAATTCTACGAGCTGTTCCAAAATGTGAATGCAATCCAAAAACTTAAAACACGGCGACTACATTGCGGCCACATAGAGCGAATGGACAATAATGCTGTAACAAAAGTATCTTCGACATACAGCCCCCATGTTCGAACGCGCTCAAAAAATTGCCAGAAACTCAGGATTATATTTTCGCGGTGCAAAATGAATCGATTTACGCTTGAACAACGTTTGGCATATTGCAATGTTTTCTCCAAAGTGGATGCTGTGTTGCCAAAACTGTGCGAATTTTGAAAAGAAATTTCGGTCGAAATAATGCACCAACTGCAGCTGGTGTACGCAAGTTTGTGATGAAAATTCATGAGACTGGTTTGCTGATTGATAACCGAATATATTCCCGTGTTCGTCCTGTGCGCTCAACTGAGAATATTGCAGCTTTTTGTAGATTTTTGGAGTGGTGGCATTATTGGGCCATTTTGCTTCCAAGACATCAATCGAAGTAACGTTACAGTCAATGGAGAGCGATACCGAGGCATGAAAACTGATTTTTTTTTTGGCCAGAAATTGAGGATTTGGACTTGGGCGAGCTATGATTCCAACAAGATGGGACTACGTGCAACACTGGGCGGCTTGTGTTGCACAATAAGTCCAATAATTGTGTAATCAGTCGTTTTGGTGATGTTGCTTGGAGCTGTGATTTGACGTCGTACTATGCTAACAATTCAGAGACGATTCAGGCACTCAGCAACAATATTTGTTAAGCTATTCGTGAAATAGGGGCCGAAACCATTGATAATGTATTGAAAAACTGGATTGACAGGATGGCCTACTGGCAAACCAGCAGGGCAGCCATTTGAACGAAATAATATTCCATAATTAATCGGAAGGTTTATTTTTTTCAACAAAGCAACCATCGTTGCAAAAAAAATTGAACAGTGTTTATTTATAGTCTGTTTTAAAAACGCAACCAACAGATGTGCATGTGTATATAGGATACACATGCACAAGAATGAAGTCGCTTGGGTCGTCTTTATATTAACTTTCAAAGTACACCTTCAATATCGAAGTATTTTATTCTGTACTAGATAGATTGAGCATGATTTCAATGCATAGGGGCATAATAAATGAAAAAATGATAATTTTGAGGATTTATAGCAATATTCTGTTGTCGCAGTATGCATTTTCGACTACAAAGAAAATCTAAATTTCTAAATTTAAAACTCCATCAAAGCTTTAGAAGCTAACAGTCTAGTCAGCGAGATTTTTTATGAAGCTAGGGGAGATGCCTTGATAAGGTGTCTTCATAGAGCAGGACTAAAAGACTTTGGTTTTTTTTAAGTCGATTGTGACTCTAAAAGAAAAATAGGGCTAAGTTTCCTTAGCGGAAAGCCAAACCAAAGTGGTGTGAGAAACTAGAAGCATCTTTCCAGCATTTGGCTAAAGAAGTTTGTTGCTTGAGACCCAGGAGCCTCTGGTACTCTGTACTGTTAGTTTAAGGTCAAATCATTCAATTCGCAAAATTGTCACTCTGTAAATCAAATAGCAAATTCAAATTTTGCTGTAATCGAACTAGTTCTGCGACAGTCGTAGGCTACGTGTACTTAATTGGAACGAAAAATTTGGAAACACTCACAAATTGCTGGGGATAATTTTAATATCATAGGCAGGCACACAACCTCTCTTTTCAGAACCCTTACTTTGTCTTGAAAGATTCTTTTTGACATAAGTTCCAAAAACGTTGAAGTGACTCAAATAAAATATTTTCCACTCTAACTTTTTTCCAGTGTAACAACAGATTCTTCATATGAAACGCATATTACTTCAAATCAAGTCAACGTTAAATATCAGTGCGAAATAACAGTGTGGAATAGCAATGTAAAATAGCAGTGCGAAATATCAATGCAAAGTAGCAGGGCGGAGTTCCTTCTTCTTTGAAGGAAAGAGGCTCAAACGATTCCCAAATCTGAACCCGAAATGATCCAATAGATATTTCTACTGGCTGCAGAATGAGAATATAGCCAAGAAAAAACAAGTTAAGCTTTAAATTTATCGTTTCTCTTATATTATCTTAAGAATTGTACATAAACTGGCACAAAGTATCAAAAAGTTTACGATTTTGAAATAGCGTTTGCGCAACGAAGTTCCAGTGCAGTCTTCTCATCAACATTTGTATTCTTCCACTCAGTCTCTAGAGACTTTCCGTCATCCTAAAAGTATATTAAACAATTAGTACCATTCGCGCATACGTAAAACATTTCACAACTTACGCTGAAAATCACATTCTTCTTGCCTTGTTCGAACTCTCCGAACAACTCGAAAACATCCTTCAATTCTTCCGCATTTCCAAATTGGGTTGACAATGAGACGAACGCATGTACAATGTTGTCCTTCTCCATGTGATCCATTTCCTTACGAACCATCACAGTTCTAGGCATAGCAGCCTCAAAGTTACAACTGCTATACTCAGTCACAGGCTTCTTCTCCAAATTAGGGCACAATAGTTGCATGTTCTTATACTTGTTCAGTTCACTAGCCTTGACAATCATCATCTTGTCATTCTCGGTAGACTGGATATCACAGGTACTTAGACCACGACGTTTGTTCAACAGAGAAGCCACAGCACGAGTACGTCCCTTGGTGGCATCAAATTTACTGTAATCGTATGAGAATTATATATAAGACCGCATTTTCTTTGTAAATTGAAAGGTTAAACTTACACAGGGTTCTTCATAAGCACATCCTTGCTAAGGCTGGGATCTACAACCACAACGCTGACTGTGTCATCACGTAATGTCTCATAGAGAACTGGCTCTAATTGGTGTTCTTTAGCATCCTTATAAGCATTAGACTTAACTACGGTTGTATCAGCTTTGTTCTCTTTTACAGCTTTCAAGCAGTCATCCTTCAACACGCACTCAATCTCTGGGCGAATATCACGGGAATAGGCAGCACGTTTCATCGTTTCACATTTCTTCATCTCAATATCTTGGGTTACACAGAGCCTAAAAAGAAATAAGGACATCGTAAAGATTGGACGTCCCTCAAGATCACGGATTATAACCAACCTGATCTTGTTGATCTGACTGCCATCACGTTCAATAACATCTTTGTAACCAGCCCGTTCTAAGTATTCTTTTGGATCGACAACTTTATCCTTTTTGTGGAACACTAGATTGGGTTCAATGAGAAGTTGGCGGGCAGCGTCCTTATTTTCAGCTTTAAGACCATTTTCAAAGAATTTCTCTAAACGGGTTTCGAGCCGATTTAAGGCAGACTTTTCCTTAACAGTGTCGGCGTTACTAATGTATCCCTTCCAGGGACGTTGAGCCCATGAGCACGCGGGACCGGTGATCTTACGACGGCTGCCATCCTCACAAAGGTATTCGAAGTCCTCGGGGTTGTTACTTTCGGGTGTGCTTCCAGCAATGAGCTAAAATGTAAGGAGTCATATGAAAGTTTTTAAGATATAGAGGATGGTACTTACTCCGAAGTATTTCTTGATGAAGGAGGTCTTAGTGAAGGCGACATCGCCATGGCCTTTGTCCAAACAACGAATAGCACCATCGTAGCCTGAAAACTTGTCCGGGTAGTCACACTTGGTGGGATCCTCACACAAAGCGCAGAGGTTGGAGTATTTCTTCTCTGAAAGGGGATGAAGCAAAACGTTGTACTACTTATAACGATCGTAAAATGATCGATGATGAGACCGTTAGATCTAATCGTGTAGCAAGCATTAATTGTGAAGATCAGTCGAACTTATGACGATCGTGAAAATATTGACGATCATAGAGTGTAAGTTCTACGTATCGATGATTGAAAATGATCGTAGATCAGAGGTTATTCTGATCGTAGAACAAAATCTTTGTACTAATTGTGATCGTAGAAAGCAGTAGAACTCTCGACGATCGCGTATTCATCACAGATCGTAAGTATAATAAGTATAATAGTCCACGTCACGATCAGATGAATAATTGAATAATTTTTAAAATACTCACTTAAAGCTTGGTTTATTTCAGGCTGTGGTGAATAGGTTCCAACTAGACACGATTGGGAGAAGAACTCAGACAATGCCTTAAGTTCACGTTCGGTAGACGATATCTTAGGATCCGGGACTACTTTCAAAAGACCGGCGTTCTTCAGCTTTGTGATTGGGATCTATAAACAAAAATCAATTGAAAGACGTCCATTTAAGGCTTCAAACTAAAACCTTACTTTATAACCAACATTCCTTCCGAAACCAGTATGACAGGACTTAGCTCCTTGTAGATCCTTCATACTATGAATGTTGGAATTCTTCTTCACCAGAATAACACCCTCGTAACGGAATTCAGCTGTAGGAGATACATAGATTTCAGTTACCGATTTCACTGGTTTTCTTCCTGTCAACTTACCGTCCTTTTCTACTTGTGTCCTGAACTCTGAGATAACCCTGTAATCCTCATTCCGCTTATGATAGGCCACATACATATCCTCAGGATCAGCGGCAAGAACGTCGGCTTTACGCTCATTGATCAAATCCAAACATTCCATGCGATCGCGTCCTTTCACACATTCCATATGAATACCAGCCTCAGAGGGGTCCTTAAGAAGATCCAGACAATTCTGGTAGTACACCTCCGGGACGCACATTTTGTCTGGAAAATTTAGGAATAGTTATTATTAACTCCCTCAATCTGTAAAGTCTTACTTACAGATTTGTTCATTTTGGACAGCACCACCGGAGCAGGTAGTGAATACGGCCGCTAGGGCCAATACGAGGACGATTCCAGTTAACGTTGTAGTAGACATCTTGTCGTGCAGTTGAACACCAATCGACTGATGACTGATCTCGGAATCAAGTTCCTTTATATAGGTGTAGAATTGCAGGGGGATTTTTTTTTATTTCCATTGGGTTGTGTTGTTGTGCTGCCTGCCCCCAGTGCGTCCCTGCATCTATGCTACGGCTTTAGTGTCGTTATCTTAATTCGCGTTGCTCTAGCAGTTACATTTTGCTGTTTTTTTTTATTTTAATTTAATTGTCTACTAGGGGGCAGATGTAGACGGTCCGGGGGCTATCAATTGAAGCTACTTTGGTGAAGGAGGGTTCTTTTTTTTCTGAGAATTAGTTTGAGCATCAGAGATGTTGTGTTGTTATGGATTTGTTTACGTACTCTTGTGTGAAAATTTAATCATTTTATGTTTTTTTTTTTTTTGGATCTTATTTTAAATTTTGTTTTCGTTTTGATCTTTCAGCTGTTTACAGCTGATTGGTAATTTATTTACCGGCCGGTGTTTCGCTGAGGTCTGCACTTTAGTTGCTATACACGTTTTAAGTGCCCGATTAAGAGAAGAAGTCAAACTTGTTTTGATTGTTGCTTTGTGGGTGTGGAATATTCTAGTTCGTAGTTGCAAATGAATTTTAAGACCTAAGACATTTTGTTTTAAGTTATGCGCCAGAGATGGTGGGCTGGTTGTATGGAATAACATTGGTAGGTAGGTCAGTGTGCAACGAATATGAATTTTGATAGTTTATGTTATTCGAAGTTCGAAAGAAGTGTCATCATTCGAAGTAAAATCCGAAAAATTGACAGTTGAAGTCAATCTTCGATGGACAATGGAATCTTCATTAAATATCCATATTTAACTATGATATCCATAGTTTTTATCCATAATTTAACTATTACTAAATTGAAAGACACTAATACATATGTATGTATAAGTAGAGGACTTATTAAAATGTTATTGAGTCACATTTCATTACATATACATACATACATATGTATATATGTATGTACCCACATAGAGTCCTCTGGATTAACATCATATTTTTTTACTGATTTTTCTGGGGCAGGCACTTAATGGCATAAATCTTCTGGGTACACAATCTGCGTGATTCATCGGATCTGTGCACTCTACTGGACCAATGATTCTTGTTTTAATTTTTGTTTTGGTCTTTATTTGCATAGACCACTTTAGATAGTTAAGCAGCTTAAATACACACATACTCTTATGTACGTTGAAATAGTCGACAATGCAGACACAGCATTCAACCTGTCTTTCGAAAGATCTTGGACAGTATTACGCACATACATATATGTATATATAGGTGATATATGAATATTAGAAAAAGAATCAGTCAGATAACAGAGCCCTGTGGTACACCGACTTAATACGACAATATGTACATAACGTCTAATATTGGTCGATTACTGAAACCACTTTCTTGGAGATTATGAATGAAGATATCTAATCTACCTCACTCTATCGAATATCTTGGAAATATTAAGAGCTCGACTATTCAGTTTATAGTATCGATTATCAGTTTTTCGACATATAAGATATTATAGTGACCGTTTTTCAGAAGATAGTTCGATACAATATATACATACAGAAATCTTTACTTTCGTGACCTTGGAAAGCGCATTAGAAAAGTCAGGTTTGACCAGTACTATAAAATGAAGAAGATTTTAAGAATCGCTTAAGTACCTCAAACTGATTGAATGGAAGGTTGATATAACCAACGTTGCCTCGAGGTGCAGTTTGAGTATAAATAGAGATGCTGTTTACCTTCAACATAGAACAAGGTTCCCCTCGTGCATGCAGATAAAGTCTCATGTTTGCCACTTTTTCCTAATCTTATTTAAACTTGTCGCAAATTTTGTCACAAATTTTAGCGATAAATAAGGACAGTGGCTTGCACAGATACGTATTATCGCATATGGAGTTTATTGTGGTACCCGTGACCTAAAACCAGATATTTAATGAAATGCTAACCAGTCGCTACTTTTAATCGGTAAATTATTTTCCATGTGATAAAAAGTAATATTTTAGGCAGTCAATAGCCTAAGCTAACTAACACATTTAATGGAAATCAATGCCAGTACAAGACCTGTATGTATTTATTGATTACTTGCTTACACTTCCAACTAATAAACAGAAAAACCTAACTCTTGGCCTAAACTAGATTTTCGACAAGAAATTCCGAAAACTAAGATTAATTGAACTTGCTCTCGCAAGTTTTAATTAATATTTCAAGAATTCGGGAATTACACACTATTGCGACCTTCGAATCTAAAAGCGCGATATACTGTAGACGCAAAGTATCAACAAGCGCTCACCGAATTACATGTTTAATTTATTTTGATTATACAACAAGTGAAGTAGATGACATAAAAAAAAACTTATATGTGAAGTCCCCCTACTTATCATTCTTCGCTCTGATCTTTTGGTCGCGTATTGTGCAAACCAGCAAATAAAATATTTAAAGATTGCGATCACGACCCACAGAAGGTGGTGGGATTCACCTCAAGACAAAGGAAGCAGATATAATATTTTCAGAGTCGTTGTATATTTAGATGTGTTTCTGGGTAGGAGGACAGAGTTATATATATAATATATCTTCCATCCTATTTTTTTAAAACCAAACAGTCTTAATTTTATCTAAAGTATCTTAAATCGTTCTGAAAAAATGTGAATTAGCCTAAATTCCTGGACGATTAGGCCCACGAGATTATTCACTTGTTTTCATCGTTGCATCATTTAAACAAAGTCTGTGACTTCCATAGAACAGAGGGCGTTCTTTTTAATTGACCGCAAATGTTTGGTTTTGCCTTTTAAAACGTTCAGATCCAGACCGCATTTACTTCAATACTACTCATTACAGTGTTTTTCCAATTTATGTCAATATCAATCGCCTATACGAGCTGAACAATTTCACTGAGAGATCATGTTTCTGGTAATAGATTTTGTGATTCATGTGATTTTCTCATGAGTCTTGAAATAATCACATGATAGCACATTGCATGTTTGAAACTCTGCTTTTTCAAGATACAAGAATGAAAACAACACTCATTACAATGGATCCGATCCAAGTACTAGAACGACTTTAATAGCGTTGTAGACATAGCTATATATGTATATGTAGGTCGCTTCTGTGGACGCTGTCATATGCGACCTCAAAACCGATGAGTATCAGTTTGAGATTCTTGGATTTGTCCAAGGCCTATGAAATGAATATTCGGTCGATTAAGGACTTTTCTGGAGTGAAAACCAACTGGTGAGGACCATTTCGATTTAATACAAAAGGCAGACAACACCTTGTATGCGATGCATGTTCAGGGAACAAAATGTTTCCATTTGGTTGTTGACTTAATTCCATTTAATCTGACTTTCAGTGAGTTTCTAACATTCTCTTTCGATTACACCCCAAAGAAATGAACAAATATTTAGCGCAACAGGCTCGTATAAGTCACAAAATCTCAAAATCATTCGTGTTGTGCACATATATTTTTCGTAGGAGTAGATGGAACCTGCTGTTCCGTATTCGAGTGAACATTTTTTTAGTTCGTCAAAAGTTCCCAAAAGGTTGCGCCTAAAAACATTTATTTTTTTATATAAACGGTGACCCATCTGTTCAATTCTTTTTGAATCATATATTTATTTTGACAGCTCTTTTGCGCTCGAAAATTTAACAGAAACTCAGAATTATATTTTCGCGATATTCGATAATTAATCGGAAGGTTTACTCTTTTCAAAAAAAGAAACCAACAGATGCCCCACCCTTTACATACATTTTAGATTTTTGTAGTCTACATGTGCATGTGGAAACCTTGTACAAGTATAAGTGAATAAAATATACTTACCAAAAATAATTATTTTCGAAAGTGAACAGCAGCTTTCTCTGGTTCCAAACTATAGTTCAAAAACCACATCAATGTCAATGGCATTAATTAAATTAAAGTCAATGCTAGTATCTTTATGCAACCTTTCTAAAGATGAAAGTAATTTAAAAAATAAAATGATTTTATTAAAGCGATTACCAATAACTTTATTCAATTCCGATAACAGTCACGTTGTGTATCTCAAATGACATTTTATAGCTTATTCATCATTTAGTAGAACTTACGCTTAACTGTGTGTGAGTTAGAAAGTTACAAACAATAGCCTGCCTTTGGAATACACTATGACATTTACAATCAGTTGCAATAAACTTATTCCAAAGAAACTTGAAGTTCAGTAGCCACACGTGATCCCTGCATAGTATTAACATTACTTGATTGTTAAATAGACTTTATTCCCTATTACGAATACATCAATATACATATGTACGTAACTATCCATAAAACTAAGTAGATGAACGTATGGTTATTCAAGTATTTCAATATACCATTAGTAATTCGTTCTTGCTTCAAGATGTATATCTGCCTATAAATTACAAAAAAATGTGTACATATAACCTATCGCACTAGAATGCAGAATAATGGTAAAGTGTAACTTTTAACAGAGATAAATATTGGAAGTTATTGTCTATACTACATGTTCGTGCAGACCCTCGCATGAATCACTGATGCAAACAATTTTTACTCGCACCTAAAACTTCATATCTGGGGTCAGTGGTTACAGAATTTTCATTCTAACCTCAAAATTAAGGGTACTTTACTTAAGACCCATTTTAATAAAAAAAAATTTGAAGATCTCGAAAACGGCTGTAACAATTTTGATAAAATTATATATTTCGGTTAATTTGACTATATGTTATTATGTATGTATACGTATGGCATACTACTTTTCTCGCGAAAAAAAGGAATAAGGGTCTTTTTAAATAATGGCTATTTTTCGGCTATTCGCTGTCCGTATTTTTACTTCCCAATTTCGATTTACGTCGCTTCTCAAAATATACTTTTCGCTGTTTTGGTGCACTTGCAAGCCTTTTTTCCACTTGTCTCGATAATTTAATTTTCAATATTTGTCGTTTCAATTTACGTCGCATTTTCTCGGAAAACGACATTTATCGAGGCCTTCTGTAATTCACCTAAACATTATATAGAACCCGTCCACCTCTCTAACATAAACCTAAACCGTAGCATGCAGGTGCAAATACGTACTACCCAGTACTTTATTTTATTTAAAAAAGCTACTTTTTTTTTTGGGATTCAACCCCTAAACCTCACGCGCAATAAACTTCGCAACTTCGCCCTCCACCCAACAGATTCATTCAAAACATACACAAAAATGTTATCCTCCAAATGGAATCAGGAGATTAAATCTCTTCGTTGAAAAGCCGTACATAATCGAGCTTTTCAACAAGTTCAAGAAGTCTCGTGTTATTCAAGTATGGACCTTGTAGAAAGAAGCCATCAAAGTTTATAAGACCGACCCAAAATGAACCAACGAAAATTATCAGTCAATCAGGCAGCAAACCCGTATATTATTAGATCCAGGTTGGCATAGAAGTGCCCGACTAATTTCAATAAAGTAAAAAGAAATGAAGCAGCTAAAATCATATTTTTTGAACCACACCCTTTCTGGTGGTTATGACCGCACAAAATAAGGGAAGAACTGGAAAAAGAAGAAAAGTGTAGAAGGGCCAAAGACATCTCCAAACTGAAGCAGTCCGAACTTCTTGGAGAATACAACCTCAATAGAAGTGAAACGTGCCTAACCTTAAGTAAAATTTAAATACCATCTCAAGAAACTGTATACAGCTGACGGTGAACAATACAAATTCTACATGAGCCACGAAAAAACATCGGTAGTTCCGGGGGAGCTCTTGCTCTTGCATCGCGCTATCATCTACAGATACATCCCTGTGGAAAAATAGAAGAGATCTCTGAGGCATCTACCCTCAGAAATGTCCTAGCTATCTAACACCGCCTCCCTCGATGATAATGGATTTACACTTATCTAGCTGCGGTAAAGATATAGAGTGTCCGAAAAAAACTTTTGTGGCATTATGAGGCAAGTAGCTCAACACATCTTATTACTAAAGGAAAATTCTTTGGGGAACACGTAGTTTCAAACCATTGTAGTCTAGATGTCCGGTATACGTTTTACCCGCCAAAATCCAACAATCTTTCAACCAAATCCTTCTTTGATTGGGTCGCTAAATCTTAGATGAAAGGCAATGTGGTTTTCATATCGAAGGCAGATAAAAACGGTCCTACACTCCCTGATACACATAATTGAAAAATCTTTATATTGCGAAAAATACACTCTAGTGGCATTTCTCGAGCTCTCGGAGTTTTTAACAACATTGAACCTAGGGCAATTATGCCTGTACTAATGAACCTCGGATTGGTGCTTTGATAAACTTGATGTCAAATACATAGTGTTAACAACTCTGGGCCGGAAAGACCCTAGTTCAAATGTTCGTAAGTATGAGCATTCTGCAAGGTGGTGTGCCCTTTCATTTATTAATAACCTAGTATTGAATGAACTGCTTTTAATCCTGGAAGAGGCGGTTGTTCGGTAATTGGCTATTTCAACCATCCAAAACTTATATGTGGCACACGTCTAGTACTCACAGATAAAGCCAAATATTTGGGTTTTCACCTCGGTACAATATTCTCCGGGGCATAGGACGAACATGGGAATATGTTCGGTTATCAATCAGCAAACCAGTCTCACGAACTTTCATCACAAACTTGCATACACCAGCTTAGTGCATTATTTCTACCGAAATTTATTTTAAATTTCGCACAGTTTCGGCAACACAGCATCCACTTTAGAAGTGACTTTGCAATATTCCCAACGTTGTTCAAGCGTAAAGTGATCTATTTCCAACCAACAGATGGCCCATATACTCACAAAATAATAACCCACCTCAATTTGTTTTTTTGATCCTCGATTCGAAGCCCATTTCACATGGGGGAAGAGATTGCAACTAGGTCAGTAAAACATGTCTGCTGTTCTGTTATTAATCAATTTTTCCAAGAGTTGGACGGCATATTCCATTAATTTTACAACAATTACAATGTAATCAATGCAAATTATATCATAGCAATGCAATATGCTATCAGTTGTAGCAAAATAAAGTGATAACATACAAGATTGATAATTAAGAGTAGTATCATCAGTCAATTGATAAGTCACAAAGGTCGATTTGTCCAGGTTTTTCCATAACTACATCTGTTGATAAGAAAGTTCAGAACGACTGACTTACTTCTGATTAGCATGAGTAAGTATTGCGGTAAGGTATCACACGATGGCAGTTGTCTATCTATTAGATGCTAATTTTGCCTGTTAATTGTTCAATCAGTACTAGTTAAGGAATTCTGAAAAGTACATTTGTTTTGCGTAATAGTTAGAAATAACCATCACGTTGTTATATTAATTAAGCGAATATTGTTTTGGGGATTCCCTAGTAGATAACACAATTAGATTCTAAGAAAAATCAAGGAACAGCGATTAGAACGACATTTTATGTAGTGATGCTGAACCAGCCTTTTGTGGGAATCTTTGCTCTTGGAAAATATTCATTTATTACGGGCCCCGCACAAGCAGCATAGTGCAATCGAATTGCTAAAGATAAAAAACCACCAAAGTTTACTCGATCTGTAATGAAAACATACAGAAAAGCTATAATGCGTTTGGAACATATGGTATAATTCTCTATCATTCTTCCTTTGTATCAGCCGTACGAAAGTGGGCTTGGCATACAGCAATTTTTTTTTATGGAATGACTACGATAACTTTGAACGTTTTAGAATGTTACAAGCAAAATATCATAAAAATCGGTTTTTAATGGAACTCCCTCCCCCAAAAGTGGGCGTGGCTATAGACAATGTATTGGTGATTTGTAAATAATAAGAATACCTATTTGGGCCGAATGATTTTTTCGATTTCAAGTAACATAGTGAAGTTATGTGAAGTTGGAATGAGAGGCGGATTCGATTTCAAGAAAATTAAAAATTCACCCTTCTACCTCAAAATGTAAGGTCCAAAAAGTATTGACATATAGGCGGATGAACGGACGGACATGTTTCAATCTATCTTTATTATTTCTATGTTACAAACTTAATATACCCTTTACCTTCAGCTCCACTAAAAGTGCAATCTGAAAACCGGTTTTAAGATCAAGAATCTGAGCCAGCCTTTAAACAAATCAGTATAAGTTCTTCTGTACTGCCGGATATACCGTCGTGTGGCTAACAGTGGCATACTAACAACGCATATGTGACCATTTGTTGGATAGTTATAAGTTTAAGTCCTCAGCTATTGTTGTACTCAGCTGCTATATTAGACTAAATAAAATTTTTTATTGGGAGCCTTATGATAGCTTCCTGGAAAGTTCATGACTGTTGGATCAGTGCCACATAATTAATAATCCTGCTGTTCAGCATGAAAGATGAAATAAATTCATTTTAGCTGCCTTTATTAATACAGTAACGTCTCTTCCTCGTTATTTCTTTGTTTTTACTTACCCACTCTACCAGATGGTGACAGAGGTATGCAGCCTTTATGATTTCGGGAAGGTGGCTGCCGATGCACGCACAATGCTTTTCAACACACCTAGTTGCATAGTAGATAGTAGATTTGCCTTATACCTACAGTGGTGGCCATACAATTAGAAACGATAATTCTAAACATTTTTCATAGATCAGTATTTTGTCTCTAAAAGTTACTGAGTTTGGCTGGTACCGATATTCATTGACTGATGTAATGTGTGTTCCCCACAGTTGTTTGTATGTACTTGAGTAGTTGTCAAAACGTCACAATTTTAGGAAGTTCATTTGTAGTCAAAATTACAGCTGGACATACAATTAGAAACGACAACAGAGTATTAAAATGAGTCAATGGATTCCATAGCAAAACAATTTAGCTGTTAAAAGAAGATGGTTTTTGGTACAATACAAGTTTATAAAAAGATTGAAAGCTTGGAGAACCCCAAAAGAAAGTCGATAGACCGAAAAACGACACCAAAAGAAGAGAGATTGATAGGCTGAATAAGCAAAGCTGATCCTTTCTTACTTCTGCATATAATGGTCATTGTTGCACCCCAAATTGTTGAAGAACTATTAGCTAAGACCATAAGGCGTTAATTTTTTGAACATAGCATCCGTAGATGCATTGCACAAAAAAAAATTTAGTCATCATGGAAAATATCATGGAACCTTATTCCTTTACACATATGCCTATAAGTTATGTTTTTGAGCACGATAACGATCTAATGCACATCTCACGAAGTGTAAAGCAGTGCTTCACAAAAATGAATGTTTTGGATTAGCCGGCCCAAATTTTGGACCTGAATCCTATCGGAAACTTATGGGCAGACGTCAAAGAGGATCAAGAACAAAAAAAAGCAAAAAAATCTTACGAGCTATTCCATATAAATTGGTCGGGGGACTGAAAAAAAGATTGGCTGTCGTGATAAAAAATAAAGGCTTTCCTACAAAATTTTATTATATTTCGTTTATACCAACAGAATTCCTAAACAAAAATTATACTTTCATTATTGTTAAATAGTTGTCGTTTCTAATTCTGTGGCCACCACTGTACATAAATTAAATCCTTCTATAAATTCCTATCGCACGAAGGCTTCAAGCTTCTATTGAATTTCGTTACATCGACGTTTCCAACTCACAACCATACGTCAAAATTATGTCAATGATGACTTTGACACAAGCGTTGACATTGGTGATCCTAAAACATATGTATATTTGCGATTCTGGCCTTAAAAAATGGTCAGAACTTCCCAAGGGAACTGACCTTTATGTAAATCTGAAAAGAGAAAGAAATCGAACCATTTTAAATGCCGAGTTTAGCCATTGCCGTGTAGCTGATTGCTGATTGTCACAACAAAATGCATTTTCTTTGTTTGATTTGACATTACTGGTAAGTGTCATTAAAGACTGAAGTGTCAGTAAAGAGTACCGCTAAAAATTCAGGAACCATTTTGAATCTTTCAATAAAATGTCAAACTCGCATACCCTTCGACTGATCGAACCTTTAAATATAACTGCGACGTTTCGATTCATGGCATCCCATCCAGATGCAAATAAAGTACTACAGTTTATTGCAGGTACCTAGAATACAAAGAAAATCACAAACAGCATGACATAGTAAAACATGATACTTAAAGCATTTCAGGAACTGAAAACCCGTTTTTACTGTACCACCATTTTACAGTCAATAATACTGTACTACTTAACTAGATGTGTGTTACACTTTTACTGGCAACAAAGCACCCTTGATCTTGAAACCACTTAATGACAGTTACACTGCATTGAACCGCAGTAAAATATGAAAATTACACGTTTTACTAGCCATTTCCTACTTCGTTTTTGTTTAACAACTTACAAGATATGTACCTATAAACTACTAAGTCCTAGAAAAGCAATAAAAAATGTGCATGGGAAATAAATTCAAGACGTGTCTGGACCGCGCTAATACGCAACAAAGCACCCTTGATCTTGAAACCACTTAATGACAGTTACACTGCATTGAACCGCAGTAAAATATGAAAATTACACGTTTTACTAGCCATTTCCTACTTCGTTTTTGTTTAACAACTTACAAGATATGTACCTATAAACTACTAAGTCCTAGAAAAGCAATAAAAAATGTGCATGGGAAATAAATTCAAGACGTGTCTGGACCGCGCTAATACGCCTCATTATTGATGGATTTCATGCTTCAATTGGGGACTACGTGCAAATGTGTTGTACATGATTCGATTTGGTGTGAAAAAGCTCAGTCTAGTGTTTACAGAGTTTGGGGAATCACCTCAGGTGACCGCAGCGCAGGTGGTGACAATGGCTTGGTATTGAATAAATATATCAGAGGTGCACTTGTTTGCATTTTGAATTATTGATGTCAAGACGTTGTTTTGACGCGGTTTTGTTCTCTACTTAGGTGTGTATCTAATTGAGGCGGGATTCGTTTTGATTTATTTTTTATTTATGAATTGCTTGTAAACACATTGTGGTGCAGTGGCACCAAAACAGGTTTAAATTGAACGATCGTATCTATTCAAAGAATTAAGATGTTACTTTGCTTTTTTTAGGCTTATTTTTCAACAACGTGTTAAGAATTCAATTAGATTAGCTTCCCTTTTTTTGTGTTGACCTTCAAAATTAATGATTTTGTTGTTTGTTATGTGATTATCGTATCGCGCTACGAGAATATGCAATCAAGAGTCACCTTTGGAAAGTATTATAAAGTATTGATTGTGCTGTGCTTCATGACAGCTGATTATTAGGGGAGTGTCAATTTGTATGATTGTAGTTGTTTGTTTATAAAAAATAAAGTGCACGACTGGATCGTACGTATTTGCACCTAAATGATATAAATTTACAATCTTATACGCACAGACATTCAAGTCTTCTTACACATGAAGTCTAATAAAGTGAAGGTGGGATTCTGCATTTTTGATGGAATTGATAACGTTGTACTGACGCTTTGTGGAAGACTTCACAAATTCTTTTATTTTTTATAAAAACGCCCTTAAAAAGTGGGCATGGCCATATATGGTCTTTAAGTAAATTGTAGTGAACTTCAATGCCTATTAATTTTGTTTGACCCACTTTCTTGGACTTCTCGCTCATAGTAATGTAAAGTTCGAAATGTTTCACAAAACCTATACTTCCCCTATAGGTATAGGTGCAAGTAAAAAAGAATGCAGTAATTAAATTCAACAGGATTCTAGAACATCGCCTGCGGTACAAGTGATTGACTCATTTTAGTAGCTTTATTGGCAGCACTGTAAGCTGTAATAAATGACGATGTTGCATTAAGTGACATTCGTATCAGAGATGAATCATAATTAAATATGTAGTTATTTTCGAGAAGCTAGGTTGAGTAAGGTTAGGTTGCATTGCTCTAGATTCAGTTCATGTTAAACCAATATATGTACATAAGTAGGTTAATTGTGATACCACAAGGCTTTAGAATTTCCCAAAACTACTCGCAAAACCAGCAGGAGTTTGTTATAAAACGCTGGAGGCAACTGATATTTGTGTTTGCTAGTTCACCGAGGTTGTCGATGAAGTACGCACTTAGGTGTATTCGAGCGGAAAGATTGGCACATGCAAAGGAGGTGCAATAAAGTTGTATCCTCTTCTTTGCTTAACAGCTTCTACAGAAGTCGATTGGGAAGAAGAATAGCTTGATTTCGTGTCTGCCAATGATGCAAAGTAATGGCACCTACATACATATGTATGTAAAGTGATGAGGCATTTATAGAACAATGTATAAAACCTAAATGAAAGAGAGACTCGTTGCTGAAAAAACTCTATCCAGCAAAATTTTCGACTTTGTCCGGGTCCCGAAATTTAGGTAAAAGTCACAAATTACGGCTTTCCCTTGACTATCTGGGTGAAATGGGCAAGAAAGAATAAAAGGGTTGAACCAAAAGACCTACAATCGGATGATCTAAAACATGGGCAACTTTGTTGCAAGGTATGCGGCATTTATGGAACGATGTATAAAACGTAAATAAAAGAGAGACGCGTTGCTGCAAAAACCCTATCCAGCAAAATTTTCGATTTTGTCCGGGTCCCGAAATTGAGGTAAAAGTCACAAATTACGGCTTTCCCTTGACTATCTGGGTGAAATGGGCAAGAAAGAATTAATGGGTTGAACCAAAAGACCTACAATCGGATGATCTAAAACATGGGCAACTTTGTTGCAAGGTATGTGGCATTTATGGAACGATGTGTAAAACGTATATGAAAGAGAGACTCGTTGCTGGAAAAACCCTATCCAGCAAAATTTTCGACTTTGTCCGGGTCTCGAAATTGAGGTAAAAGTCACAAATTACGGCGTTCCCTTGATTATCTGGGTGAAATGGGCAAGAAAGAATAAAAGGGTTGAACCAAAAGACCTACAATCGGATGATCTAAAACATGGGCAACTTTGTTGCAAGGTATGTGGCGTTTAGGGACCGATGTATAAAGCGTAAATGAAAGAGAGACTCGTTGCTGGAAAAACCCTATCCAGCAAAATTTTCGATTTTGTCCGGGTCCCGAGATTTAGCTAAAAGTCACATATTACGGCTTTCCCTTGATTATCTGGGTGAAATGGGCAAAAAAGAATAAAAGGGTTGAAGCAAAAGACCTACAATCGGATGATCTAAAACATGGGCAACTTTGTTGCAAGGTATGTGGCATTTATGGAACGATGTATAAAACGTAAATGAAAGAGAGACTCGTTGCTGGAAAAACCCTATTCAGCAAAATTTTCGATTTTGTCCGGGTCCCGAAATTTAGCTAAAAGTCACATATTACGGCTTTCCCTTGATTATCTGGGTGAAATGGGCAAGAAAGAATAAAAGGGTTGAACAAAAAGACCTACAATCGGATGATCTAAAACATGGGCAACTTTGTTGCAAGGTATGTAGCATTTATGGAACGATGTATAAAACGTAAATGAAAGAGAGACTCGTTGCTGGAAAAACCCTATCTAGCAAAATTTTCGATTTTGTCCGGGTCCCGAAATTTAGCTAAAAGTCACATATTACGGCTTTCCCTTGATTATCTGGGTGAAATGGGCAAGAAAGAATAAAAGGGTTGAACCAAAAGACCTACAATCGGATGATCTAAAACATGGGCAACTTTGTTGCAAGGTATGTGGCATTTATGGAACGATGTATAAAACGTAAATGAAAGAGAGACTCGTTGCTGGAAAAACCCTATTCAGCAAAATTTTCGATTTTGTCCGGGTCCCGAAATTTAGCTAAAAGTCACCTATTACGGCTTTCCCTTGATTATCTGGGTGAAATGGGCAAGAAAGAATAAAAGGGTTGAACAAAAAGACCTACAATCGGATGATCTAAAACATGGGCAACTTTGTTGCAAGGTATGTAGCATTTATGGAACGATGTATAAAACGTAAATGAAAGAGAGACTCGTTGCTGGAAAAACCCTATCTAGCAAAATTTTCGATTTTGTCCGGGTCCCGAAATTTAGCTAAAAGTCACATATTACGGCTTTCCCTTGATTATCTGGGTGAAATGGGCAAGAAAGAATAAAAGGGTTGAACCAAAAGACCTACAATCGGATGATCTAAAACATGGGCAACTTTGTTGCAAGGTATGTGGCATTTATGGAACGATGTATAAAACGTAAATGAAAGAGAGACTCGTTGCTGGAAAAACCCTATTCAGCAAAATTTTCGATTTTGTCCGGGTCCCGAAATTTAGCTAAAAGTCACATATTACGGCTTTCCCTTGATTATCTGGGTGAAATGGGCAAGAAAGAATAAAAGGGTTGAACAAAAAGACCTACAATCGGATGATCTAAAACATGGGCAACTTTGTTGCAAGGTATGTAGCATTTATGGAACGATGTATAAAACGTAAATGAAAGAGAGACTCGTTGCTGGAAAAACCCTATCTAGCAAAATTTTCGATTTTGTCCGGGTCCCGAAATTTAGCTAAAAGTCACATATTACGGCTTTCCCTTGATTATCTGGGTGAAATGGGCAAGAAAGAATAAAAGGGTTGAACCAAAAGACCTACAATCGGATGATCTAAAACATGGGCAACTTTGTTGCAAGGTATGTAGCATTTATGGAACGATGTATAAAACGTAAATGAAAGAGAGACTCGTTGCTGGAAAAACCCTATCTAGCAAAATTTTCGATTTTGTCCGGGTCCCGAAATTTAGCTAAAAGTCACATATTACGGCTTTCCCTTGATTATCTGGGTGAAATGGGCAAGAAAGAATAAAAGGGTTGAACCAAAAGACCTACAATCGGATGATCTAAAACATGGGCAACTTTGTTGCAAGGTATGTGGCATTTATGGAACGATGTATAAAACGTAAATGAAAGAGAGACTCGTTGCTGGAAAAACCCTATCTAGCAAAATTTTCGATTTTGTCCGGGTCCCGAAATTTAGCTAAAAGTCACATATTACGACTTTCCCTTGATTATCTGGGTGAAATGGGCAAGAAAGAATAAAAGTTTTGAACCAAAAAGACCTACAATCGGATGATCTAAAAACATGGGCAACTTTGTTGCAAGGTATGTGGCATTTATGGAACGATGTATAAAACGTAAATGAAAGAGAGACTCGTTGCTGGAAAAACCCTATTCAGCAAAATTTTCGATTTTGTCCGGGTCCCGAAATTTAGCTAAAAGTCACATATTACGGCTTTCCCTTGATTATCTGGGTGAAATGGGCAAAAAAGAATAAAAGGGTTGAACCAAAAGACCTACAATCGGATGATCTAAAACATGGGCAACTTTGTTGCAAGGTATGTGGCATTTATGGAACGATGTATAAAACGTAAATGAAAGAGAGACTCGTTGCTGGAAAAACCCTATCTAGCAAAATTTTCGATTTTGTCCGGGTCCCGAAATTTAGCTAAAAGTCACATATTACGACTTTCCCTTGATTATCTGGGTGAAATGGGCAAGAAAGAATAAAAGTTTTGAACCAAAAGACCTACAATCGGATGATCTAAAAACATGGGCAACTTTGTTGCACGGTATGTGGCATTTATGGAACGATGTATAAAACGTAAATGAAAGAGAGACTCGTTGCTGGAAAAACCCTATTCAGCAAAATTTTCGATTTTGTCCGGGTCCCGAAATTTAGCTAAAAGTCACATATTACGACTTTCCCTTGATTATCTGGGTGAAATGGGCAAGAAAGAATAAAAGGGTTGAACCAAAAGACCTACAATCGGATGATCTAAAACATGGGCAACTTTGTTGCAAGGTATGTGGCATTTATGGAACGATGTGTAAAACGTAAATGAAAGAGAGACTCGTTGCTGGAAAAACCCTATCCAGCAAAATTTTCGACTTTGTCCGGGTCTCGAAATTGAGGTAAAAGTCACAAATTACTGCGTTCCCTTGATTATCTGGGTGAAATGGGCAAGAAAGAATAAAAGGGTTGAACCAAAAGACCTACAATCGGATGATCTAAAACATGGGCAACTTTGTTGCAAGGTATGTGGCATTTATGGAACGATGTATAAAACGTAAATGAAAGAGAGACTCGTTGCTGGAAAACCCCTATTCAGCAAAATTTTCGATTTTGTTCGGGTCCCGAAATTTAGCTAAAAGTCACATATTACGGCTTTCCCTTGATTATCTGGGTGAAATGGGCAAGAAAGAATAAAAGGGTTGAACCAAAAGACCTACAATCGGATGATCTAAAAACATGGGCAACTTTGTTGCAAGGTATGTGGCATTTATGGAACGATGTATAAAACGTAAATGAAAGAGAGACTCGTTGCTGGAAAAACCCTATTCAGCAAAATTTTCGATTTTGTCCGGGTCCCGAAATTTAGCTAAAAGTCACATATTACGACTTTCCCTTGATTATCTGGGTGAAATGGGCAAGAAAGAATAAAAGGGTTGAACCAAAAGACCTACAATCGGATGATCTAAAACATGGGCAACTTTGTTGCAAGGTATGTGGCGTTTATGGAACGATGTATAAAACGTAAATGAAAGAGAGACTCGTTGCTGGAAAAACAATATCTAGCAAAATTTTCGATTTTGTCCGGGTCCCGAAATTTAGCTAAAAGTCACATATTACGGCTTTCCCTTGATTATCTGGGTGAAATGGGCAAGAAAGAATAAAAGGGTTGAAGCAAAAGACCTACAATCGGATGATCTAAAACATGGGCAACTTTGTTGCAAGGTATGTGGCATTTAGGGAACGATGTATAAAGCGTAAATGAAAGAGAGACTCGTTGCTGGAAAAACCCTATCCAGCAAAATTTTCGATTTTGTCCGTGTCCCGAAATTTAGCTAAAAGTCACGTATTACGGCTTTCCCTTGATTATCTGGGTGAAATGGGCAAGAAAGAATAAAAGGGTTGAACCTAAAGACCTACAATCGGATGATCTAAAACATGGGCAACTTTGTTGCAAGGTATGTGGCATTTAGGGAACGATGTATAAAGCGTAAATGAAAGAGAGACTCGTTGCTGGAAAAACCCTATCCAGCAAAATTTTCGATTTTGTCCGTGTCCCGAAATTTAGCTAAAAGTCACATATTACGGCTTTCCCTTGATTATCTGGGTGAAATGGGCAAGAAAGAATAAAAGGGTTGAACCAAAAGACCTACAATCGGATGATCTAAAACATGGGCAACTTTGTTGCAAGGTATGTGTCATTTATGGAACGATGTGTAAAACGTAAATGAAAGAGAGACTCGTTACTGGAAAAACCCTATCCAGCAAAATTTTCGATTTTGTCCGTGTCCCGAACCTTAGCGAAAAGTCACATTTTACGGCTTTCCCTTGAGTAACTGGGTGAAATAGGCAAGAAAGAATAAAAGGGTTGAAGCAAAAGACCTACAATCGGATGATCTAAAACATGGGCAACTTTGTTGCAAGGTATGTCGCATTTAGGGAACGATGTATAAAGCGTAAATGAAAGAGAGACTCGTTGCTGGAAAAACCCTATCCAGCAAAATTTTCGATTTTGTCCGTGTCCCGAAATTTAGCTAAAAGTCACATATTACGGCGTTCCCTTGATTATCTGGGTGAAATGGGCAAGAAAGAATAAAAGGGTTGAACCAAAAGACCTACAATCGGATGATCTAAAACATGGGCAACTTTGTTGCAAGGTATGTGGCATTTAGGGAACGATGTATAAAGCGTAAATGAAAGAGAGACTCGTTGCTGGAAAAACCCTATTCAGCAAAATTTTCGATTTTGTCCGGGTCCCGAAATTTAGCTAAAAGTCACATATTACGACTTTCCCTTGATTATCTGGGTTAAATGGGCAAGAAAGAATAAAAGGGTTGAACCAAAAGACCTACAATCGGATGATCTAAAACAAGGGCAACTTTGTTGCAAGGTATGTGGCATTTATGGAACGATGTATAAAACGTAAATGAAAGAGAGACTCGTTGCTGGAAAAACCCTATTCAGCAAAATTTTCGATTTTGTTCGGGTCCCGAAATTTAGCTAAAAGGCACATATTACGGCTTTCCCTTGATTATCTGGGTGAAATGGGCAAGAAAGAATAAAAGGGTTGAACCAAAAGACCTACAATCGGATGATCTAAAACATGGGCAACTTTGTTGCAAGGTATGTGGCATTTATGGAACGATGTATAAAGCGTAAATGAAAGAGAGACTTGTTGCTGGAAAAACCCTATCCAGCAAAATTTTCGACTTTGTCAGGGTCCCGAAATTGAGGTAAAAGTCACAAATTACGGCGTTCCCTTGATTATCTGGGTGAAATGGGCAAGAAAGAATAAAAGGGTTGAACCAAAAGACCTACAATCGGATGATCTAAAACATGGGCAACTTTGTTGCAAGGTATGTGGCATTTAGGGAACGATGTATAAAGCGTAAATGAAAGAGAGACTCGTTGCTGGAAAAACCCTATCCAGCAAAATTTTCGATTTTGTCCGTGTCCCGAAATTTAGCTAAAAGTCACATATTACGGCTTTCCCTTGATTATCTGGGTGAAATGGGCAAGAAAGAATAAAAGGGTTGAAGCAAAAGACCTACAATCGGATGATCTAAAACATGGGCAACTTTGTTGCAAGGTATGTGGCATTTAGGGAACGATGTATAAAGCGTAAATGAAAGAGAGACTCGTTGCTGGAAAAACCCTATCCAGCAAAATTTTCGATTTTGTCCGTGTCCCGAAATTTAGCTAAAAGTCACATATTACGGCTTTCCCTTGATTATCTGGGTGAAATGGGCAAGAAAGAATAAAAGGGTTGAAGCAAAAGACCTACAATCGGATGATCTAAAACATGGGCAACTTTGTTGCAAGGTATGTGGCATTTAGGGAACGATGTATAAAGCGTAAATGAAAGAGAGACTCGTTGCTGGAAAAACCCTATCCAGCAAAATTTTCTATTTTGTCCGTGTCCCGAAATTTAGCTAAAAGTCACGTATTACGGCTTTCCCTTGATTATCTGGGTGAAATGGGCAAGAAAGAATAAAAGCGTTGAACCAAAAGACCTACAATCGGATGATCTAAAACATGGGCAACTTTGTTGCAAGGTATGTGGCATTTAGGGAACGATGTATAAAGCGTAAATGAAAGAGAGACTCGTTGCTGGAAAAACCCTATCCAGCAAAATTTTCGACTTTGTCCGGGTCCCGAAATTTAGCTAAAAGTCACGTATTACGGCTTTCCCTTGATTATCTGGGTGAAATGGGCAAGAAAGAATAAAAGGGTTGAAGCAAAAGACCTACAATCGGATGATCTAAAACATGGGCAACTTTGTTGCAAGGTATGTGGCATTTAGGGAACGATGTATAAAGCGTAAATGAAAGAGAGACTCGTTGCTGGAAAAACCCTATCCAGCAAAATTTTCGATTTTGTCCGTGTCCCGAAATTTAGCTAAAAGTCACGTATTACGGCTTTCCCTTGATTATCTGGGTGAAATGGGCAAGAAAGAATAAAAGGGTTGAACCTAAAGACCTACAATCGGATGATCTAAAACATGGGCAACTTTGTTGCAAGGTATGTGGCATTTAGGGAACGATGTATAAAGCGTAAATGAAAGAGAGACTCGTTGCTGGAAAAACCCTATCCAGCAAAATTTTCGATTTTGTCCGTGTCCCGAAATTTAGCTAAAAGTCACGTATTACGGCTTTCCCTTGATTATCTGGGTGAAATGGGCAAGAAAGAATAAAAGGGTTGAACCAAAAGACCTACAATCGGATGATCTAAAACATGGGCAACTTTGTTGCAAGGTATGTGTCATTTATGGAACGATGTGTAAAACGTAAATGAAAGAGAGACTCGTTACTGGAAAAACCCTATCCAGCAAAATTTTCGATTTTGTCCGTGTCCCGAACCTTAGCGAAAAGTCACATTTTACGGCTTTCCCTTGAGTAACTGGGTGAAATAGGCAAGAAAGAATAAAAGGGTTGAAGCAAAAGACCTACAA
Source organism: Xylota sylvarum (assembly GCA_905220385.1). NCBI lineage: Eukaryota > Metazoa > Arthropoda > Insecta > Diptera > Syrphidae > Xylota > Xylota sylvarum. The sequence continues at coordinate 128,604,156 of LR999957.1, forward strand.
TCGGATGATCTAAAACATGGGCAACTTTGTTGCAAGGTATGTCGCATTTAGGGAACGATGTATAAAGCGTAAATGAAAGAGAGACTCGTTGCTGGAAAAACCCTATCCAGCAAAATTTTCGATTTTGTCCGTGTCCCGAAATTTAGCTAAAAGTCACATATTACGGCGTTCCCTTGATTATCTGGGTGAAATGGGCAAGAAAGAATAAAAGGGTTGAACCAAAAGACCTACAATCGGATGATCTAAAACATGGGCAACTTTGTTGCAAGGTATGTGGCATTTAGGGAACGATGTATAAAGCGTAAATGAAAGAGAGACTCGTTGCTGGAAAAACCCTATTCAGCAAAATTTTCGATTTTGTCCGGGTCCTGAAATTTAGCTAAAAGTCACATATTACGACTTTCCCTTGATTATCTGGGTTAAATGGGCAAGAAAGAATAAAAGGGTTGAACCAAAAGACCTACAATCGGATGATCTAAAACAAGGGCAACTTTGTTGCAAGGTATGTGGCATTTATGGAACGATGTATAAAACGTAAATGAAAGAGAGACTCGTTGCTGGAAAAACCCTATTCAGCAAAATTTTCGATTTTGTTCGGGTCCCGAAATTTAGCTAAAAGTCACATATTACGGCTTTCCCTTGATTATCTGGGTGAAATGGGCAAGAAAGAATAAAAGGGTTGAACCAAAAGACCTACAATCGGATGATCTAAAACATGGGCAACTTTGTTGCAAGGTATGTGGCATTTATGGAACGATGTATAAAGCGTAAATGAAAGAGAGACTTGTTGCTGGAAAAACCCTATCCAGCAAAATTTTCGACTTTGTCAGGGTCCCGAAATTGAGGTAAAAGTCACAAATTACGGCGTTCCCTTGATTATCTGGGTGAAATGGGCAAGAAAGAATAAAAGGGTTGAACCAAAAGACCTACAATCGGATGATCTAAAACATGGGCAACTTTGTTGCAAGGTATGTGGCATTTAGGGAACGATGTATAAAGCGTAAATGAAAGAGAGACTCGTTGCTGGAAAAACCCTATCCAGCAAAATTTTCGATTTTGTCCGTGTCCCGAAATTTAGCTAAAAGTCACATATTACGGCTTTCCCTTGATTATCTGGGTGAAATGGGCAAGAAAGAATAAAAGGGTTGAACCAAAAGACCTACAATCGGATGATCTAAAACATGGGCAACTTTGTTGCAAGGTATGTGGCATTTAGGGAACGATGTATAAAGCGTAAATGAAAGAGAGACTCGTTGCTGGAAAAACCCTATCCAGCAAAATTTTCGATTTTGTCCGTGTCCCGAAATTTAGCTAAAAGTCACGTATTGCGGCTTTCCCTTGATTATCTGGGTGAAATGGGCAAGAAAGAATAAAAGGGTTGAACCAAAAGACCTACAATCGGATGATCTAAAACATGGGCAACTTTGTTGCAAGGTATGTGGCATTTAGGGAACGATGTATAAAGCGTAAATGAAAGAGAGACTCGTTGCTGGAAAAACCCTATCCAGCAAAATTTTCGATTTTGTCCGGGTCCCGAAATTTAGCTAAAAGTCACGTATTACGGCTTTCCCTTGATTATCTGGGTGAAATGGGCAAGAAAGAATAAAAGCGTTGAACCAAAAGACCTACAATCGGATGATCTAAAACATGGGCAACTTTGTTGCAAGGTATGTGGCATTTAGGGAACGATGTATAAAGCGTAAATGAAAGAGAGACTCGTTGCTGGAAAAACCCTATCCAGCAAAATTTTTGACTTTGTCCGGGTCCCGAAATTTAGCTAAAAGTCACGTATTACGGCTTTCCCTTGATTATCTGGGTGAAATGGGCAAGAAAGAATAAAAGCGTTGAACCAAAAGACCTACAATCGGATGATCTAAAACATGGGCAACTTTGTTGCAAGGTATGTGGCATTTATGGAACGATGTGTAAAACGTAAATGAAAGAGAGACTCGTTACTGGAAAAACCCTATCCAGCAAAATTTTCGATTTTGTCCGTGTCCCGAAATTTAGCTAAAAGTCACATATTACGGCTTTCCCTTGATTATCTGGGTGAAATGGGCAAGAAAGAATAAAAGAGTTGAACCAAAAGACCTACAATCGGATGATCTAAACCATGGGCAACTTTGTTGCAAGGTATGTGGCATTTAGGGAACGATGTATAAAGCGTAAATGAAAGAGAGACTCGTTGCTGGAAAAACCCTATCCAGCAAAATTTTCGACTTTGTCCGGGTCCCGAAATTTAGCTAAAAGTCACATATTACGACTTTCCCTTGATTATCTGGGTTAAATGGGCAAGAAAGAATAAAAGGGTTGAACCAAAAGACCTACAATCGGATGATCTAAACCATGGGCAACTTTGTTGCAAGGTATGTGGCATTTATGGAACGATGTGTAAAATGTAAATGAAAGAGAGACTCGTTGCTGGAAAAACCCTATTCAGCAAAATTTTCGATTTTGTCCGGGTCCCGAAATTTAGCTAAAAGTCACATATTACGACTTTCCCTTGATTATCTGGGTTAAATGGGCAAGAAAGAATAAAAGGGTTGAACCAAAAGACCTACAATCGGATGATCTAAAACAAGGGCAACTTTGTTGCAAGGTATGTGGCATTTATGGAACGATGTATAAAACGTAAATGAAAGAGAGACTCGTTGCTGGAAAAACCCTATTCAGCAAAATTTTCGATTTTGTTCGGGTCCCGAAATTTAGCTAAAAGTCACATATTACGGCTTTCCCTTGATTATCTGGGTGAAATGGGCAAGAAAGAATAAAAGGGTTGAACCAAAAGACCTACAACATGGGCAACTTTGTTGCAAGGTATGTGGCATTTAGGAAACGATGTATAAAGCGTAAATGAAAGAGAGACTCGTTGCTGGAAAAACCCTATCCAGCAAAATTTTCGACTTTGTCCGGGTCCCGAAATTGAGGTAAAAGTCACAAATTACGGCGTTCCCTTGATTATCTGGGCGAAATGGGCAAGAAAGAATAAAAGGGTTGAACCAAAAGACCTACAATCGGATGACCTAAAACATGGGCAACTTTGTTGCAAGGTATGTGGCATTTAGGGAACGATGTATAAAGCGTAAATGAAAGAGAGACTCGTTGCTGGAAAAACCCTATCCAGCAAAATTTTCGATTTTGTCCGTGTCCCGAAATTTAGCTAAAAGTCACGTATTACGGCTTTCCCTTGATTATCTGGGTGAAATGGGCAAGAAAGAATAAAAGGGTTGAACCAAAAGACCTACAATCGGATGATCTAAAACATGGCAACTTTGTTGCAAGGTATGTGGCATTTATGGAACGATGTATAAAGCGTAAATGAAAGAGAGACTCGTTGCTGGAAAAACCCTATCCAGCAAAATTTTCGACTTTGTCCGGGTCCCGAAATTGAGGTAAAAGTCACAAATTACGGCGTTCCCTTGATTATCTGGGTGAAATGGGCAAGAAAGAATAAAAGGGTTGAACCAAAAGACCTACAATCGGATGATCTAAAACATGGGCAACTTTGTTGCAAGGTATGTGGCATTTAGGGAACGATGTATAAAGCGTAAATGAAAGAGAGACTCGTTGCTGGAAAAACCCTATCCAGCAAAATTTTCGATTTTGTCCGTGTCCCGAAATTTAGCTAAAAGTCACATATTACGGCTTTCCCTTGATTATCTGGGTGAAATGGGCAAGAAAGAATAAAAGGGTTGAACCAAAAGACCTACAATCGGATGATCTAAAACATGGGCAACTTTGTTGCAAGGTATGTGGCATTTATGGAACGATGTGTAAAACGTAAATGAAAGAGAGACTCGTTACTGGAAAAACCCTATCCAGCAAAATTTTCGATTTTGTCCGTGTCCCGAAATTTAGCTAAAAGTCACGTATTACGGCTTTCCCTTGATTATCTGGGTGAAATGGGCAAGAGAGAATAAAAGGGTTGAACCAAAAGACCTACAACATGGGCAACTTTGTTGCAAGGTATGTGGCATTTAGGGAACGATGTATAAAGCGTAAATGAAAGAGAGACTCGTTGCTGGAAAAACCCTATCCAGCAAAATTTTCGACTTTGTCCGGGTCCCGAAATTGAGGTAAAAGTCACAAATTACGGCGTTCCCTTGATTATCTGGGCGAAATGGGCAAGAAAGAATAAAAGGGTTGAACCAAAAGACCTACAATCGGATGACCTAAAACATGGGCAACTTTGTTGCAAGGTATGTGGCATTTAGGGAACGATGTATAAAGCGTAAATGAAAGAGAGACTCGTTGCTGGAAAAACCCTATCCAGCAAAATTTTCGATTTTGTCCGTGTCCCGAAATTTAGCTAAAAGTCACGTATTACGGCTTTCCCTTGATTATCTGGGTGAAATGGGCAAGAAAGAATAAAAGGGTTGAACCAAAAGACCTAAAATCGGATGATCTAAAACATGGGCAACTTTGTTGCAAGGTATGTGGCATTTATGGAACGATGTATAAAGCGTAAATGAAAGAGAGACTCGTTGCTGGAAAAACCCTATCCAGCAAAATTTTCGACTTTGTCCGGGTCCCGAAATTGAGGTAAAAGTCACAAATTACGGCGTTCCCTTGATTATCTGGGTGAAATGGGCAAGAAAGAATAAAAGGGTTGAACCAAAAGACCTACAATCGGATGATCTAAAACATGGGCAACTTTGTTGCAAGGTATGTGGCATTTAGGGAACGATGTATAAAGCGTAAATGAAAGAGAGACTCGTTGCTGGAAAAACCCTATCCAGCAAAATTTTCGATTTTGTCCGTGTCCCGAAATTTAGCTAAAAGTCACGTATTACGGCTTTCCCTTGATTATCTGGGTGAAATGGGCAAGAAAGAATAAAAGGGTTGAACCAAAAGACCTACAATCGGATGATCTAAAACATGGCAACTTTGTTGCAAGGTATGTGGCATTTATGGAACGATGTATAAAGCGTAAATGAAAGAGAGACTCGTTGCTGGAAAAACCCTATCCAGCAAAATTTTCGACTTTGTCCGGGTCCCGAAATTGAGGTAAAAGTCACAAATTACGGCGTTCCCTTGATTATCTGGGTGAAATGGGCAAGAAAGAATAAAAGGGTTGAACCAAAAGACCTACAATCGGATGATCTAAAACATGGGCAACTTTGTTGCAAGGTATGTGGCATTTAGGGAACGATGTATAAAGCGTAAATGAAAGAGAGACTCGTTGCTGGAAAAACCCTATCCAGCAAAATTTTCGATTTTGTCCGTGTCCCGAAATTTAGCTAAAAGTCACATATTACGGCTTTCCCTTGATTATCTGGGTGAAATGGGCAAGAAAGAATAAAAGGGTTGAACCAAAAGACCTACAATCGGATGATCTAAAACATGGGCAACTTTGTTGCAAGGTATGTGGCATTTATGGAACGATGTGTAAAACGTAAATGAAAGAGAGACTCGTTACTGGAAAAACCCTATCCAGCAAAATTTTCGATTTTGTCCGTGTCCCGAAATTTAGCTAAAAGTCACGTATTACGGCTTTCCCTTGATTATCTGGGTGAAATGGGCAAGAAAGAATAAAAGGGTTGAACCAAAAGACCTACAACATGGGCAACTTTGTTGCAAGGTATGTGGCATTTAGGGAACGATGTATAAAGCGTAAATGAAAGAGAGACTCGTTGCTGGAAAAACCCTATCCAGCAAAATTTTCGACTTTGTCCGGGTCCCGAAATTGAGGTAAAAGTCACAAATTACGGCGTTCCCTTGATTATCTGGGCGAAATGGGCAAGAAAGAATAAAAGGGTTGAACCAAAAGACCTACAATCGGATGACCTAAAACATGGGCAACTTTGTTGCAAGGTATGTGGCATTTAGGGAACGATGTATAAAGCGTAAATGAAAGAGAGACTCGTTGCTGGAAAAACCCTATCCAGCAAAATTTTCGATTTTGTCCGTGTCCCGAAATTTAGCTAAAAGTCACGTATTACGGCTTTCCCTTGATTATCTGGGTGAAATGGGCAAGAAAGAATAAAAGGGTTGAACCAAAAGACCTACAATCGGATGATCTAAAACATTGGCAACTTTGTTGCAAGGTATGTGGCATTTATGGAACGATGTATAAAGCGTAAATGAAAGAGAGACTCGTTGCTGGAAAAACCCTATCCAGCAAAATTTTCGACTTTGTCCGGGTCCCGAAATTGAGGTAAAAGTCACAAATTACGGCGTTCCCTTGATTATCTGGGTGAAATGGGCAAGAAAGAATAAAAGGGTTGAACCAAAAGACCTACAATCGGATGATCTAAAACATGGGCAACTTTGTTGCAAGGTATGTGGCATTTAGGGAACGATGTATAAAGCGTAAATGAAAGAGAGACTCGTTGCTGGAAAAACCCTATCCAGCAAAATTTTCGATTTTGTTCGTGTCCCGAAATTTAGCTAAAAGTCACATATTACGGCTTTCCCTTGATTATCTGGGTGAAATGGGCAAGAAAGAATAAAAGGGTTGAACCAAAAGACCTACAATCGGATGATCTAAAACATGGGCAACTTTGTTGCAAGGTATGTGGCATTTAGGGAACGATGTATAAAGCGTAAATGAAAGAGAGACTCGTTGCTGGAAAAACCCTATCCAGCAAAATTTTCGATTTTGTCCGTGTCCCGAAATTTAGCTAAAAGTCACATATTACGGCTTTCCCTTGATTATCTGGGTGAAATAGGCAAGAAAGAATAAAGGGGTTGAAGCAAAAGACCTACAATCGGATGATCTAAAACATGGGCAACTTTGTTGCAAGGTATGTGGCGTTTAGGGAACGATGTATAAAGCGTAAATGAAAGAGAGACTCGTTGCTGGAAAAACCCTATCCAGCAAAATTTTCGATTTTGTCCGGGTCCCGAAATTTAGCGAAAAGTCACATATTACGACTTTCCCTTGATTATCAGGGTGAAATGGGCAAGAAAGAATAAAAGGGTTGACCCAAAAGACCTACAATCGGATGATCTAAAACATGGGCAACTTTGTTGCAAGGTATGTGGCATTTAGGGAACGATGTATAAAGCGTAAATGAAAGAGAAACTCGTTGCTGGAAAAACCCTATCCAGCAAAATTTTCGATTTTGTCCAGGTCCCGAACCTTAGCGAAAAGTCACATTTTACGGCTTTCCCTTGAGTAACTGGGTGAAATAGGCAAGAAAGAATAAAAGGGTTGAAGCAAAAGACCTACAATCGGATGATCTAAAACATGGGCAACTTTGTTGCAAGGTATGTGGCATTTAGGGAACGATGTATAAAGCGTAAATGAAAGAGAGACTCGTTGCTGGAAAAACCCTATCCAGCAAAATTTTCGATTTTGTCCAGGTCCCGAACCTTAGCGAAAAGTCACATTTTACGGCTTTCCTTGAGTAACGGGGTGAAATAGGCAAGAAAGTATAAAAGGGTTGAACCAAAAGACCTACAATCGGATGATCTAAAACATGGGCAACTTTGTTGCAAGGTATGTGGCATTTAGGGAACGATGTATAAAGCGTAAATGAAAGAGAGACTCGTTGCTGGAAAAACCCTATCCAGCAAAATTTTCGATTTTGTCCGTGTCCCGAAATTTAGCTAAAAGTCACATATTACGGCTTTCCCTTGATTATCTGGGTGAAATAGGCAAGAAAGAATAAAAGGGTTGAACCAAAAGACCTACAATCGGATGATCTAAAACATGGGCAACTTTGTTGCAAGGTATGTGGCATTTAGGGAACGATGTATAAAGCGTAAATGAAAGAGAAACTCGTTGCTGGAAAAACCCTATCCAGCAAAATTTTCGATTTTGTCCAGGTCCCGAACCTTAGCGAAAAGTCACATTTTACGGCTTTCCCTTGAGTAACTGGGTGAAATAGGCAAGAAAGAATAAAAGGGTTGAAGCAAAAGACCTACAATCGGATGATCTAAAACATGGGCAACTTTGTTGCAAGGTATGTGGCATTTATGGAACGATGTATAAAGCGTAAATGAAAGAGACTCGTTGTTGGAAAAACCCTATCCAGCAAAATTTTCGATTTTGTCCAGGTCCCGAACCTTAGCGAAAAGTCACATTTTACGGCTTTCCTTGAGTAACGGGGTGAAATAGGCAAGAAAGTATAAAAGGGTTGAACCAAAAGACCTACAATCGGATGATCTAAAACATGGGCAACTTTGTTGCAAGGTATGTGGCATTTAGGGAACGATGTATAAAGCGTAAATGAAAGAGAGACTCGTTGCTGGAAAAACCCTATCCAGCAAAATTTTCGATTTTGTCCGTGTCCCGAAATTTAGCTAAAAGTCACATATTACGGCTTTCCCTTGATTATCTGGGTGAAATAGGCAAGAAAGAATAAAAGGGTTGAACCAAAAGACCTACAATCGGATGATCTAAAACATGGGCAACTTTGTTGCAAGGTATGTGGCGTTTAGGGACCGATGTATAAAGCGTAAATGAAAGAGAGACTCGTTGCTGGAAAAACCCTATCCAGCAAAATTTTCGATTTTGTCCGTGTCCCGAAATTTAGCTAAAAGTCACGTATTACGGCTTTCCCTTGATTATCTGGGTGAAATGGGCAAGAAAGAATAAAAGGGTTGAACCAAAAGACCTACAATCGGATGATCTAAAACATGGGCAACTTTGTTGCAAGGTATGTGGCATTTATGGAGCGATGTATAAAACGTAAATGAAAGAGAGACTCGTTGCTGGAAAAACCCTATCCAGCAAGATTTTCAATTTTGTCCGGGTCCCGAAATTTAGCTAAAAGTCACATATTACGGCGTTCCCTTGATTATCTGGGTGAAATGGGCAAGAAAGAATAAAAGGGTTGAACCAAAAGACCTACAATCGGATGATCTAAAACATGGGCAACTTTGTTGCAAGGTATGTGGCATTTATGGAGCGATGTATAAAACGTAAATGAAAGAGAGACTCGTTGCTGGAAAAACCCTATCCAGCAAGATTTTCAATTTTGTCCGGGTCCCGAAATTTAGCTAAAAGTCACATATTACGGCGTTCCCTTGATTATCTGGGTGAAATGGGCAAGAAAGAATAAAAGGGTTGAACCAAAAGACCTACAATCGGATGATCTAAAACATGGGCAACTTTGTTGCAAGGTATGTGGCATTTAGGGAACGATGTATAAAGCGTAAATGAAAGAGAGACTCGTTGCTGGAAAAACCCTATCCAGCAAAATTTTGGATTTTGTCCGTGTCCCGAAATTTAGCTAAAAGTCACATATTACGGCTTTCCCTTGATTATCTGGGTGAAATAGGCAAGAAAGAATAAAAGGGTTGAACCAGAAGACCTACAATCGGATGATCTAAAACATGGGCAACTTTGTTGCAAGGTATGTGGCATTTAGGGAACGATGTATAAAGCGTAAATGAAAGAGAGACTCGTTGCTGGAAAAACCCTATCCAGCAAAATTTTCGATTTTGTCCGTGTCCCGAAATTTAGCTAAAAGTCACATATTACGGCTTTCCCTTGATTATCTGGGTGAAATAGGCAAGAAAGAATAAAAGGGTTGAACAAAAAGACCTACAATCGGATGATCTAAAACATGGGCAACTTTGTTGCAAGGTATGTGGCATGTAGGGAACGATGTATAAAGCGTAAATGAAAGAGAGACTCGTTGCTGGAAAAACCCTATCCAGCAAAATTTTCTATTTTGTCCGTGTCCCGAAATTTAGCTAAAAGTCACATATTACGGCTTTCCCTTGATTATCTGGGTGAAATAGGCAAGAAAGAATAAAAGGGTTGAAGCAAAAGACCTACAATCGGATGATCTAAAACATGGGCAACTTTGTTGCAAGGTATGTGGCATTTAGGGAACGATGTATAAAGCGTAAATGAAAGGGAGACTCGTTGCTGGAAAAACCCTATCCAGCAAAATTTTCGATTTTGTCCGGGTCCCGAAATTTAGCTAAAAGTCACATATTACGGCTTTCCCTTGATTATCTGGGTGAAATAGGCAAGAAAGAATAAAAGGGTTGAACCAAAAGACCTACAATCGGATGATCTAAAACATGGGCAACTTTGTTGCAAGGTATGTGGCATTTATGGAACGATGTATAAAGCGTAAATGAAAGAGAGACTCGTTGCTGGAAAAACCCTATCCAGCAAAATTTTCGATTTTGTCCAGGTCCCGAACCTTAGCGAAAAGTCACATTTTACGGCTTTCCCTTGAGTAACTGGGTGAAATAGGCAAGAAAGAATAAAAGGGTTGAAGCAAAAGACCTACAATCGGATGATCTAAAACATGAGCAACTTTGTTGCAAGGTATGTGGCATTTAGGGAACGATGTATAAAGCGTAAATGAAAGAGAGACTCGTTGCTGGAAAAACCCTATCCAGCAAAATTTTCGATTTTGTCCGGGTCCCGAAATTTAGCGAAAAGTCACATATTACGACTTTCCCTTGATTATCAGGGTGAAATGGGCAAGAAAGAATAAAAGGGTTGAACCAAAAGACCTACAATCGGATGATCTAAAACATGGGCAACTTTGTTGCAAGGTATGTGGCATTTAGGGAACGATGTATAAAGCGTAAATGAAAGAGAAACTCGTTGCTGGAAAAACCCTATCCAGCAAAATTTTCGATTTTGTCCAGGTCCCGAAATTTAGCTAAAAGTCACATATTACGGCTTTCCCTTGATTATCTGGGTGAAATGGGCAAGAAAGAATAAAAGGGTTGAACCAAAAGACCTACAATCGGATGATCTAAAACATGGGCAACTTTGTTGCAAGGTATGTGGCGTTTAGGGACCGATGTATAAAGCGTAAATGAAAGAGAGACTCGTTGCTGGAAAAACCCTATCCAGCAAAATTTTCGATTTTGTCCGTGTCCCGAAATTTAGCTAAAAGTCACATATTACGGCTTTCCCTTGATTATCTGGGTGAAATAGGCAAGAAAGAATAAAAGGGTTGAACCAAAAGACCTACAATCGGATGATCTAAAACATGGGCAACTTTGTTGCAAGGTATGTGGCGTTTAGGGACCGATGTATAAAGCGTAAATGAAAGAGAGACTCGTTGCTGGAAAAACCCTATCCAGCAAAATTTTCGATTTTGTCCGTGTCCCGAAATTTAGCTAAAAGTCACGTATTACGGCTTTCCCTTGATTATCTGGGTGAAATGGGCAAGAAAGAATAAAAGGGTTGAACTAAAAGACCTACAGTCGGATGATCTAAAACATGGGCAACTTTGTTGCAAGGTATGTGGCATTTATGGAGCGATGTATAAAACGTAAATGAAAGAGAAACTCGTTGCTGGAAAAACCCTATCCAGCAAGATTTTCAATTTTGTCCGGGTCCCGAAATTTAGCTAAAAGTCACATATTACGGCGTTCCCTTGATTATCTGGGTGAAATGGGCAAGAAAGAATAAAAGGGTTGAACCAAAAGACCTACAATCGGATGATCTAAAACATGGGCAACTTTGTTGCAAGGTATGTGGCATTTATGGAGCGATGTATAAAACGTAAATGAAAGAGAGACTCGTTGCTGGAAAAACCCTATCCAGCAAGATTTTCAATTTTGTCCGGGTCCCGAAATTTAGCTAAAAGTCACATATTACGGCGTTCCCTTGATTATCTGGGTGAAATGGGCAAGAAAGAATAAAAGGGTTGAACCAAAAGACCTACAATCGGATGATCTAAAACATGGGCAACTTTGTTGCAAGGTATGTGGCATTTAGGGAACGATGTATAAAGCGTAAATGAAAGAGAGACTCGTTGCTGGAAAAACCCTATCCAGCAAAATTTTCGATTTTGTCCGTGTCCCGAAATTTAGCTAAAAGTCACATATTACGGCTTTCCCTTGATTATCTGGGTGAAATAGGCAAGAAAGAATAAAAGGGTTGAACCAGAAGACCTACAATCGGATGATCTAAAACATGGGCAACTTTGTTGCAAGGTATGTGGCATTTAGGGAACGATGTATAAAGCGTAAATGAAAGAGAGACTCGTTGCTGGAAAAACCCTATCCAGCAAAATTTTCGATTTTGTCCGGGTCCCGAAATTTAGCTAAAAGTCACATATTACGGCTTTCCCTTGATTATCTGGGTGAAATAGGCAAGAAAGAATAAAAGGGTTGAACGAAAAGACCTACAATCGGATGATCTAAAACATGGGCAACTTTGTTGCAAGGTATGTGGCATTTAGGGAACGATGTATAAAGCGTAAATGAAAGAGAGACTCGTTGCTGGAAAAACCCTATCCAGCAAAATTTTCGATTTTGTCCGGGTCCCGAAATTTAGCTAAAAGTCACATATTACGGCTTTCCCTTGATTATCTGGGTGAAATAGGCAAGAAAGAATAAAAGGGTTGAACCAAAAGACCTACAATCGGATGATCTAAAACATGGGCAACTTTGTTGCAAGGTATGTGGCATTTATGGAACGATGTATAAAGCGTAAATGAAAGAGAGACTCGTTGCTGGAAAAACCCTATCCAGCAAAATTTTCGATTTTGTCCAGGTCCCGAACCTTAGCGAAAAGTCACATTTTACGGCTTTCCCTTGAGTAACTGGGTGAAATAGGCAAGAAAGAATAAAAGGGTTGAAGCAAAAGACCTACAATCGGATGATCTAAAACATGGGCAACTTTGTTGCAAGGTATGTGGCATTTAGGGAACGATGTATAAAGCGTAAATGAAAGAGAGACTCGTTGCTGGAAAAACCCTATCCAGCAAAATTTTCGATTTTGTCCGTGTCCCGAAATTTAGCTAAAAGTCACATATTACGGCTTTCCCTTGATTATCTGGGTGAAATAGGCAAGAAAGAATAAAAGGGTTGAACCAGAAGACCTACAATCGGATGATCTAAAACATGGGCAACTTTGTTGCAAGGTATGTGGCATTTAGGGAACGATGTATAAAGCGTAAATGAAAGAGAGACTCGTTGCTGGAAAAACCCTATCCAGCAAAATTTTCGATTTTGTCCGTGTCCCGAAATTTAGCTAAAAGTCACATATTACGGCTTTCCCTTGATTATCTGGGTGAAATAGGCAAGAAAGAATAAAAGGGTTGAAGCAAAAGACCTACAATCGGATGATCTAAAACATGGGCAACTTTGTTGCAAGGTATGTGGCATTTAGGGAACGATGTATAAAGCGTAAATGAAAGAGAGACTCGTTGCTGGAAAAACCCTATCCAGCAAAATTTTCGATTTTGTCCGGGTCCCGAAATTTAGCTAAAAGTCACATATTACGGCTTTCCCTTGATTATCTGGGTGAAATAGGCAAGAAAGAATAAAAGGGTTGAACCAAAAGACCTACAATCGGATGATCTAAAACATGGGCAACTTTGTTGCAAGGTATGTGGCATTTATGGAACGATGTATAAAGCGTAAATGAAAGAGAGACTCGTTGCTGGAAAAACCCTATCCAGCAAAATTTTCGATTTTGTCCAGGTCCCGAACCTTAGCGAAAAGTCACATTTTACGGCTTTCCCTTGAGTAACTGGGTGAAATAGGCAAGAAAGAATAAAAGGGTTGAAGCAAAAGACCTACAATCGGATGATCTAAAACATGGGCAACTTTGTTGCAAGGTATGTGGCATTTAGGGAACGATGTATAAAGCGTAAATGAAAGAGAGACTCGTTGCTGGAAAAACCCTATCCAGCAAAATTTTCGATTTTGTCCGGGTCCCGAAATTTAGCGAAAAGTCACATATTACGACTTTCCCTTGATTATCAGGGTGAAATGGGCAAGAAAGAATAAAAGGGTTGAACCAAAAGATGTATAAAGCGTAAATGAAAGAGAAACTCGTTGCTGGAAAAACCCTATCCAGCAAAATTTTCGATTTTGTCCAGGTCCCGAACCTTAGCGAAAAGTCACATTTTACGGCTTTCCCTTGAGTAACTGGGTGAAATAGGCAAGAAAGAATAAAAGGGTTGAAGCAAAAGACCTACAATCGGATGATCTAAAACATGGGCAACTTTGTTGCAAGGTATGTGGCATTTATGGAACGATGTATAAAGCGTAAATGAAAGAGACTCGTTGTTGGAAAAACCCTATCCAGCAAAATTTTCGATTTTGTCCAGGTCCCGAACCTTAGCGAAAAGTCACATTTTACGGCTTTCCTTGAGTAACGGGGTGAAATAGGCAAGAAAGTATAAAAGGGTTGAACCAAAAGACCTACAATCGGATGATCTAAAACATGGGCAACTTTGTTGCAAGGTATGTGGCATTTAGGGAACGATGTATAAAGCGTAAATGAAAGAGAGACTCGTTGCTGGAAAAACCCTATCCAGCAAAATTTTCGATTTTGTCCGGGTCCCGAAATTTAGCTAAAAGTCACATATTACGGCTTTCCCTTGATTATCTGGGTGAAATGGGCAAGAAAGAATAAAAGGGTTGAACCAAAAGACCTACAATCGGATGATCTAAAACATGGGCAACTTTGTTGCAAGGTATGTGGCATTTATGGAACGATGTATAAAGCGTAAATGAAAGAGAGACTCGTTGCTGGAAAAACCCTATCCAGCAAAATTTTCGATTTTGTCCGTGTCCCGAAATTTAGCTAAAAGTCACATATTACGGCTTTCCCTTGATTATCTGGGTGAAATAGGCAAGAAAGAATAAAAGGGTTGAACCAAAAGACCTACAATCGGATGATCTAAAACATGGGCAACTTTGTTGCAAGGTATGTGGCGTTTAGGGACCGATGTATAAAGCGTAAATGAAAGAGAGACTCGTTGCTGGAAAAACCCTATCCAGCAAAATTTTCGATTTTGTCCGTGTCCCGAAATTTAGCTAAAAGTCACGTATTACGGCTTTCCCTTGATTATCTGGGTGAAATGGGCAAGAAAGAATAAAAGGGTTGAACCAAAAGACCTACAATCGGATGATCTAAAACATGGGCAACTTTGTTGCAAGGTATGTGGCATTTATGGAGCGATGTATAAAACGTAAATGAAAGAGAGACTCGTTGCTGGAAAAACCCTATCCAGCAAGATTTTCAATTTTGTCCGGGTCCCGAAATTTAGCTAAAAGTCACATATTACGGCTTTCCCTTGATTATCTGGGTGAAATGGGCAAGAAAGAATAAAAGGGTTGAACCAAAAGACCTACAATCGGATGATCTAAAACATGGGCAACTTTGTTGCAAGGTATGTGGCATTTATGGAGCGATGTATAAAACGTAAATGAAAGAGAGACTCGTTACTGGAAAAACCCTATCCAGCAAGATTTTCAATTTTGTCCGGGTCCCGAAATTTAGCTAAAAGTCACATATTACGGCGTTCCCTTGATTATCTGGGTGAAATGGGCAAGAAAGAATAAAAGGGTTGAACCAAAAGACCTACAATCGGATGATCTAAAACATGGGCAACTTTGTTGCAAGGTATGTGGCATTTAGGGAACGATGTATAAAGCGTAAATGAAAGAGAGACTCGTTGCTGGAAAAACCCTATCCAGCAAAATTTTCGATTTTGTCCGTGTCCCGAAATTTAGCTAAAAGTCACATATTACGGCTTTCCCTTGATTATCTGGGTGAAATAGGCAAGAAAGAATAAAAGGGTTGAACCAGAAGACCTACAATCGGATGATCTAAAACATGGGCAACTTTGTTGCAAGGTATGTGGCATTTAGGGAACGATGTATAAAGCGTAAATGAAAGAGAGACTCGTTGCTGGAAAAACCCTATCCAGCAAAATTTTCGATTTTGTCCGTGTCCCGAAATTTAGCTAAAAGTCACATATTACGGCTTTCCCTTGATTATCTGGGTGAAATAGGCAAGAAAGAATAAAAGGGTTGAAGCAAAAGACCTACAATCGGATGATCTAAAACATGGGCAACTTTGTTGCAAGGTATGTGGCATTTAGGGAACGATGTATAAAGCGTAAATGAAAGAGAGACTCGTTGCTGGAAAAACCCTATGCAGCAAAATTTTCGATTTTGTCCGGGTCCCGAAATTTAGCTAAAAGTCACATATTACGGCTTTCCCTTGATTATCTGGGTGAAATAGGCAAGAAAGAATAAAAGGGTTGAACCAAAAGACCTACAATCGGATGATCTAAAACATGGGCAACTTTGTTGCAAGGTATGTGGCATTTATGGAACGATGTATAAAGCGTAAATGAAAGAGAGACTCGTTGCTGGAAAAACCCTATCCAGCAAAATTTTCGATTTTGTCCAGGTCCCGAACCTTAGCGAAAAGTCACATTTTACGGCTTTCCCTTGAGTAACTGGGTGAAATAGGCAAGAAAGAATAAAAGGGTTGAAGCAAAAGAAGTAAAATCGGATGATCTAAAACATGAGCAACTTTGTTGCAAGGTATGTGGCATTTATTGAACGATGTATAAAGCGTAAATGAAAGAGAGACTCGTTGCTGGAAAAACCCTATCCAGCAAAATTTTCGATTTTGTCCGGGTCCCGAAATTTAGCGAAAAGTCACATATTACGACTTTCCCTTGATTATCAGGGTGAAATGGGCAAGAAAGAATAAAAGGGTTGAACCAAAAGACCTACAATCGGATGATCTAAAACATGGGCAACTTTGTTGCAAGGTATGTGGCATTTAGGGAACGATGTATAAAGCGTAAATGAAAGAGAAACTCGTTGCTGGAAAAACCCTATCCAGCAAAATTTTCGATTTTGTCCAGGTCCCGAAATTTAGCTAAAAGTCACATATTACGGCTTTCCCTTGATTATCTGGGTGAAATGGGCAAGAAAGAATAAAAGGGTTGAACCAAAAGACCTACAATCGGATGATCTAAAACATGGGCAACTTTGTTGCAAGGTATGTGGCGTTTAGGGACCGATGTATAAAGCGTAAATGAAAGAGAGACTCGTTGCTGGAAAAACCCTATCCAGCAAAATTTTCGATTTTGTCCGTGTCCCGAAATTTAGCTAAAAGTCACATATTACGGCTTTCCCTTGATTATCTGGGTGAAATAGGCAAGAAAGAATAAAAGGGTTGAACCAAAAGACCTACAATCGGATGATCTAAAACATGGGCAACTTTGTTGCAAGGTATGTGGCGTTTAGGGACCGATGTATAAAGCGTAAATGAAAGAGAGACTCGTTGCTGGAAAAACCCTATCCAGCAAAATTTTCGATTTTGTCCGTGTCCCGAAATTTAGCTAAAAGTCACGTATTACGGCTTTCCCTTGATTATCTGGGTGAAATGGGCAAGAAAGAATAAAAGGGTTGAACCAAAAGACCTACAATCGGATGATCTAAAACATGGGCAACTTTGTTGCAAGGTATGTGGCATTTATGGAGCGATGTATAAAACGTAAATGAAAGAGAGACTCGTTGCTGGAAAAACCCTATCCAGCAAGATTTTCAATTTTGTCCGGGTCCCGAAATTTAGCTAAAAGTCACATATTACGGCGTTCCCTTGATTATCTGGGTGAAATGGGCAAGAAAGAATAAAAGGGTTGAACCAAAAGACCTACAATCGGATGATCTAAAACATGGGCAACTTTGTTGCAAGGTATGTGGCATTTAGGGAACGATGTATAAAGCGTAAATGAAAGAGAGACTCGTTGCTGGAAAAACCCTATCCAGCAAAATTTTCGATTTTGTCCGTGTCCCGAAATTTAGCTAAAAGTCACATATTACGGCTTTCCCTTGATTATCTGGGTGAAATAGGCAAGAAAGAATAAAAGGGTTGAACCAGAAGACCTACAATCGGATGATCTAAAACATGGGCAACTTTGTTGCAAGGTATGTGGCATTTAGGGAACGATGTATAAAGCGTAAATGAAAGAGAGACTCGTTGCTGGAAAAACCCTATCCAGCAAAATTTTCGATTTTGTCCGTGTCCCGAAATTTAGCTAAAAGTCACATATTACGGCTTTCCCTTGATTATCTGGGTGAAATAGGCAAGAAAGAATAAAAGGGTTGAACGAAAAGACCTACAATCGGATGATCTAAAACATGGGCAACTTTGTTGCAAGGTATGTGGCATTTAGGGAACGATGTATAAAGCGTAAATGAAAGAGAGACTCGTTGCTGGAAAAACCCTATCCAGCAAAATTTTCGATTTTGTCCGGGTCCCGAAATTTAGCTAAAAGTCACATATTACGGCTTTCCCTTGATTATCTGGGTGAAATAGGCAAGAAAGAATAAAAGGGTTGAACCAAAAGACCTACAATCGGATGATCTAAAACATGGGCAACTTTGTTGCAAGGTATGTGGCATTTATGGAACGATGTATAAAGCGTAAATGAAAGAGAGACTCGTTGCTGGAAAAACCCTATCCAGCAAAATTTTCGATTTTGTCCAGGTCCCGAACCTTAGCGAAAAGTCACATTTTACGGCTTTCCCTTGACTAACTGGGTGAAATAGGCAAGAAAGAATAAAAGGGTTGAAGCAAAAGACCTACAATCGGATGATCTAAAACATGGGCAACTTTGTTGCAAGGTATGTGGCATTTAGGGAACGATGTATAAAGCGTAAATGAAAGAGAGACTCGTTGCTGGAAAAACCCTATCCAGCAAAATTTTCGATTTTGTCCGGGTCCCGAAATTTAGCGAAAAGTCACATATTACGACTTTCCCTTGATTATCAGGGTGAAATGGGCAAGAAAGAATAAAAGGGTTGAACCAAAAGACCTACAATCGGATGATCTAAAACATGGGCAACTTTGTTGCAAGGTATGTGGCATTTAGGGAACGATGTATAAAGCGTAAATGAAAGAGAAACTCGTTGCTGGAAAAACCCTATCCAGCAAAATTTTCGATTTTGTCCGTGTCCCGAACCTTAGCGAAAAGTCACATTTTACGGCTTTCCCTTGAGTAACTGGGTGAAATAGGCAAGAAAGAATAAAAGGGTTGAAGCAAAAGACCTACAATCGGATGATCTAAAACATGGGCAACTTTGTTGCAAGGTATGTGGCATTTAGGGAACGATGTATAAAGCGTAAATGAAAGAGACTCGTTGCTGGAAAAACCCTATCCAGCAAAATTTTCGATTTTGTCCAGGTCCCGAACCTTAGCGAAAAGCCACATTTTACGGCTTTCCTTGAGTAACGGGGTGAAATAGGCAAGAAAGAATAAAAGGGTTGAAGCAAAAGACCTACAATCGGATGATCTAAAACATGGGCAACTTTGTTGCAAGGTATGTGGCATTTAGGGAACGATGTATAAAGCGTAAATGAAAGAGAAACTCGTTGCTGGAAAAACCCTATCCAGCAAAATTTTCGATTTTGTCCAGGTCCCGAACCTTAGCGAAAAGTCACATTTTACGGCTTTCCCTTGAGTAACGGGGTGAAATAGGCAAGAAAGAATAAAAGGGTTGAAGCAAAAGACCTACAATCGGATGATCTACAACATGGGCAACTTTGTTGCAAGGTATGTGGCATTTAGGGAACGATGTATAAAGCGTAAATGAAAGAGAGACTCGTTGCTGGAAAAACCCTATCCAGCAAAATTTTCGATTTTGTCCGGGTCCCGAAATTTAGCTAAAAGTCACATATTACGGCTTTCCCTTGATTATCTGGGTGAAATGGGCAAGAAAGAATAAAAGGGTTGAACCAAAAGACCTACAATCGGATGATCTAAAACATGGGCAACTTTGTTGCAAGGTATGTGGCATTTAGGGAACGATGTATAAAACGTAAATGAAAGAGAGACTCGTTGCTGGAAAAACCCTATCCAGCAAAATTTTCGATTTTGTCCGGGTCCCGAAATTTAGCTAAAAGTCACATATTACGGCTTTCCCTTGATTATCTGGGTGAAATGGGCAAGAAAGAATAAAAGGGTTGAAGCAAAAGACCTACAATCGGATGATCTAAAACATGGGCAACTTTGTTGCAAGGTATGTGGCATTTATGGAACGATGTATAAAGCGTAAATGAAAGAGACTCGTTGTTGGAAAAACCCTATCCAGCAAAATTTTCGATTTTGTCCAGGTCCCGAACCTTAGCGAAAAGTCACATTTTACGGCTTTCCCTTGAGTAACTGGGTGAAATAGGCAAGAAAGAATAAAAGGGTTGAAGCAAAAGACCTACAATCGGATGATCTAAAACATGGGCAACTTTGTTACAAGGTATGTGGCATTTATGGAACGATGTATAAAACGTAAATGAAAGAGAGACTCGTTGCTGGAAAAACCCTATCCAGCAAAATTTTCGATTTTGTCCGTGTCCCGAAATTTAGCTAAAAGTCACATATTACGGCTTTCCCTTGATTATCTGGGTGAAATAGGCAAGAAAGAATAAAAGGGTTGAACGAAAAGACCTACAATCGGATGATCTAAAACATGGGCAACTTTGTTGCAAGGTATGTGGCATTTAGGGAACGATGTATAAAGCGTAAATGAAAGAGAGACTCGTTGCTGGAAAAACCCTATCCAGCAAAATTTTCGATTTTGTCCAGGTCCCGAACCTTAGCGAAAAGTCACATTTTACGGCTTTCCCTTGAGTAACTGGGTGAAATAGGCAAGAAAGAATAAAAGGGTTGAAGCAAAAGACCTACAATCGGATGATCTAAAACATGGGCAACTTTGTTACAAGGTATGTGGCATTTATGGAACGATGTATAAAACGTAAATGAAAGAGAGACTCGTTGCTGGAAAAACCCTATCCAGCAAAATTTTCGATTTTGTCCGGGTCCTGAAATTTAGGTAAAAGTCACAAATTACGGCTTTCCTTTGATTATCTGGGTGAAATAGGCAAGAAAGAATAAAAGAAAAAGACCTACAATCCTACAGGTCTCGGTTTAATGAGATTCCACCACCGACCACGTCGTTTGCACATAGCGTACTTCGAATAATTGGTATTGATTTCTGTGACAACTTTTTGTGGCAGGTCCTAACTATTCCTTTCTGTGTTGGTCTTAAATTGTGGCGTTTCCTAACCATACATATGTCAATCCTGCTGAATTGGTCAATCGGTCGGAATTCTGTTATATTGGTTAAAAATCCGTTTTAAAAGTCGCTGCACAACTCGGAGACATTACTTTCAACTCTTATATAACCCTTAAAGATTTTCATATTATTTCTTGAAAATCTATAACGGCTTATGTTTGTATACTGTTCATGTGCATACATAGGTACTATTGTCGAAAATAATACTTTTTGAATAAGGAGAAAGAGCAGTCAAACGTTCGTAAGTAGAGATGCATATGTATATGAATGTATGTACATACATACATACATGTGTACCTATATACATACATAATGTATGTATGCATGTATGTATGTACATACATATGTACCTCAAGGTATTTTTAGGCAAAGTCCTAACAGTCATTTTATAGCGCTGGAAACATCAGAAAGTAAAATCTGTGAGTTTCATGTGGCATGGCACTTGAGCATGCAGGCAAACTAAACGAATGCCTCGCAACGTCTACAAAAAATCAGCGACAGTCTTTCTGTCTCCCAGCAGAACATATCGTACACAGCTGCTAAGCTTTTCCATGCGCTGAGCTCTCCTTTTAATTGGCAGATATTCGCCCTTATGTGGTGAGTGCAGATATCGTTTACTTTCAAATTAACACTTTTCAACGTTTTTCTTTAAATAAATCAAACTTCAATTCATTTTCACCACAAAAGTTTCCAGTAAAAGCCACAAAAGTTTGCATAAAAAGCTCAACTCCATTTCCTCCCGGTTCATGTCCCAACTATCAACAAAGAAACAAAATCCGTTTAAACAAAATAATTTCCCCAGCCATCGAATCCCAACACCATTGAAGCATTGATAACAACCCTTGGCATACTAAATTCAGATGCGCAAAATATATTCCCCACCCTGAACATTGGTAAGCAGAAAGTGAAAGCTCTAGTTGCGCTGCGCCACACACCCACTAAACTGGTAACTGCACTTGTTTGTGTTGACTACTACGGCGAGGCTTGATGATGAGTTACGTGGCACGTAGGCGACTGTATACAAGTAACAACACCACGCATGTGTTAGTATTCATTCTGAGCTCTATCTGCAAGGGGCGAGGTAAAAACAAAAACAAAAAACATATGACACAAACACTAACCTACTTCAACTATTATTTAATGAAATTATGTAAAATTGGGTAAGCTCGCACTAACACCATCTCACTGGCTTATATAAAAAACCAAAACAATTCACACACATACACACCAGAAGCCCATTAAATATAAGTTTTTTTTATTCGCAAGTGTGCGACAAATTTAAAAGCAATAAAAAAAAGTATACTCGATGTTTTGCCAAATGGCAGTTCTGCTTGTTGGATGATTTTTAGAAGGGGTTACAGGGAGGTTACGTGAAGAATAAACAGCCGGCATTTGTGGATAAAAACAAACTACGCATTTAGAGTTGTTTTAGCCTGCAGATTTTCGTATTTTTTTTGTACTATTGAACAGAAATGATATTTCTTATCCGCGAGGGGTAAGGGACATGCCGAAGTCAAGGGTGGCGACAAGTAAACACTAATATGGGGCCAGACAATCACATGTTTGGTTTCTACAAACAAATCAAAGAATTTTGAAATCGAATTTTTTGTGGAGTGCCTGCATACATATGTACATATGTACATATGTATGTACATATATGTATATAAATATAAACAATTGCAAGAACCACTGAATTGTTGATAACTATGAATATTAAGGAAATAACAATAGGTATGTATGAGGGCAATAGCCTCGGCTTTTGAGTACTGAGTCATGGTTGCATTTTACATTTGGTTAATTGAACAATTATTAATTTGGTTATGATTAAGCTAACTATGTACATTTGTATGTAGGTATGTATATACATAGGTACTGGGGATACGTGGTTTTATTAAGTGCATACATGCAAAGGAATGTACCTACCTACATATGTATGTAAGTACCTACTGACACTTGCAATACGACTAGGTAGCTGCCCTTGTGGGAAATGTTTTCAATTAAAGTGTGTAACAAATGAATCTTCTACGGTTAGTTCCAGATTCGACCTCTATTGGTTGGTTACTGTTGATTGGTCTAGATAACGTATTTTTGTGTTAAGGTTAACTATTATTTTTATGTTTTGCATTATCTTGGACAACATTCCGAGAGCCGATTTTGCTTCACAAGCTATAAATAGGTATCTGTACCTATTCTAATCGGTTATGCAAATGATCTCTTCATTTTACGGACAAATTCGATGATATCTTATTAGGCTTGACCATAAATATTGGAAAAACTGTTCTTAGCTACCTATGTACATATGTAAGTACACTTTTCTAGGAAGACAAGTGCCGCTGGAAATATCCACTTAGATCCTCCACCTGCCACGAATTGTGTCAACTTTTCTACAACAAAACTTGAGGACTGAAACCCAAAATATTTCAATAGTCGTATCTACAAAGCTTGGCAAAAACTTTATAAATTAAAACCAGGAACAGCTGAATATGCTTTCGAAATGTTGTTTAAGGTGTGTAAAAGCAATGTTTATAGCACTAAGATGAAGCTCCAAAGTCGAGTCAGTACTACTGTATGGATGTATTACTTGGAAGGTGATCACAGCAATCACTCGGAAGCTGCAGTCCTTCGTTAACAGATGTTTGCGTATCATTTTGAGAGTATTTTGGCCAAACGCAGAGCTCCATTTAAGAACAGAGCAGGAGTAAATCGACATCACTGTTTTAACGCCCTATGCCCGCCTAGGGGTCACATGAGCGAACTAACTAACTAACAGCTGAAAAGATTCCATCGGCTACTATACGTCAGTTTCATCAACACAATATAAGCGCAACGCAGCTACTTCCATACATATGTATGTACATTTGGTGATGAAAAAAGAAACTATGCTCAGTGCCCTAGGATTACTTCAAATACATGATCTTACCCAGTGAGACTGTACAACATATCATCTGAGAGTATACTGAAGGTACCATGACTGTGACTGGTGCGAAGGAAGAAATAAAGGTGTAATAACATTACCAAATTTTCAAATCTAGTACAGATTGTACTGGGGTATTGGTCCCAATTTGTAACATGAGGCAGTGCTTGGTACGAATAGCTTTTTTAATTTAATCTTATGTAGTTCAGGAATTTCGAAACCAACTGTTTGAATAAAGTGAATCAGATTTCCACTAGAGTTCGTAGAGTTTACATTCACATCGACCCGATGAGAACACTACGATGTCAATATCGTCTGTATATCACAGTAGGTGGAATGATGTGTTATATGTATGTATTTGTATAGTACAATTATTATTGATCCTGCGTTGCTGTCCGTGATTGAGGGAATCGATTGAGATCCTGTGTCCACGTTCAGAATAAATATAAAGAAGTCAATCTTCAATTTTCTAGTGCGACGCGGCAGTTATACATACATATAGATACCTTGTGAACTGTCAGTTAGGTCCCCTGAGTCCATTTTGTGCCCTTTCTGATTTTGATGATGAGAACCTTTAACTAATAGTCAGCTGATTAAAAAATATCATACAACAATCTCAGGACGTATGAAGAAGAAACTGCTAGTAGCAGTCTCATTCTTCTGTCATCAATTGCAGGTTAGAAGTATCGTCGATTTAGAAGTACCCAGATAGAAACATGAGTCTCACCAAATTTTTCTGTTCAATTTTAAGTAGGTGCTCCAACTAAGGAAAGAGTGACTGTCAGCGGTCTTCATTCTTCTGTTGACCATAGCAGGACGGTCCCACAATAGATGGCAGACAGAGTAAATTTCTTTTTCAGCTATGCAGCTCTGCAGCGACTGAATTTCTGACCCCTTCGTTGTCAAGAGACTTTTTTAATGGGGATGAGAAGCTTTTGTTTCGAATGGGATTGAGATATCTATAAACTTATAGAGTTCAAGGAGATTATTAATATCATGCGCAGCTTTGAAGTCTAAAGAAACAACAAAACAACACACTGATAGGGAACTACGTGCCTATGAGTATTACGCAAAATGCTGTAATAGTTCATTTATGTGACATTTAACAGAGTATTCACTAATAGTTTTCTAAAAACTATATAACTAACTATTCAAAAAAATAAAACTAGACTAGCAGCAGATAGAATTAGAGAGAAAATCCGGAACAATATGTACTTTAAGGTCTCAAAATTAGGGTTTCTCATCTTGTTGATATATAGCTACATGGATCTAAATTTATGTCGGTTTCTAGTCTCAATGACGCTTCTGTAATCAAACACCTACACTATAATAATAATACTTCTCGTGACTAGGTATGTACATACATATATACATGCATCTGTGCATATGTACATATATATGCACGTATTCTAGCTTCAAATGATTCATAGCATTATTTTTATTTATTTGTTTATTCTTCAGTAATTTCATAACATAGTCACAAATTAATCCATTCACTCTCTTAATAGCAACAAAACGCATGACCCGCATACCTATGTATGTACCTACTTATTGATAAAAAACAACATGTGCTTTCGTATGTAAACAACTCTGCCAAACAACATCTCCCGAGCGTTGCATGTTGTGCGTCACGTAGTCTCATTTTAACATATCCACCGCACGCACTTTTCGACTAGTTTTCGACTATTCCAATAACAACACCCATAAATTTTCCTCTCTCGACTATTCCGAATTTCTTCATTTTCTTATGAAATAAACTATTTTCCAATTTCCAGGGACATCTCTGTCCCCAATTGACCCCTTGAAACCAACGTCGCTGTGCAAAATTCACCTCTTTCTCCTCCGAATCCCCTTGGCAAAAAAAAACTACCTATATACATATGCACCCACCTATATATTCAACCATTTCCACTACTACACTCCTAAAAGCCGGTTTTCATCGTATAAACACACATCATCATGCACACACATGTAAACATTCACCACTAGTCAATCCGAATTGTCTGTCGAACAAAATAGAAAATAACAGAAAACCGCGACATCAGAAGAAATTCTCGTTTCCAATCGAACACTTGTGTCAGTTTAGCAAAAAAACGGAAATTTTCAAAACTCCATTTTTCGCGTAGAGATTTTCATCTCAATATTTTTTTTCCCATAAAGTGAATTTACAATTTTGAACAAATAAAAAGCAAAACAAATAAATAAGCAATTCGACAGAGAGGAGAAATAATTTTAACCAATTTCTCTCTTACTCTCAGTGTGTGGTGAATAAAAGGAAAATATAACTGAATATCCTTTGGATTTCCATGGTGTTTTACGATTAAAAGTGTCAATTTTCAATTTAATTACCGTCTTACCAACAAAAACACCGCGAATTTTGCAAAAAATATCCAACAAAAGAAGAACAAGAAACAAAAAGGCAAAAAATTAAACGGTTTAGTGGTGGAATTTCAATTCTTATTGGTTAGAGTGAGAAAGGAAATCATATTTTTGGTTGAATTTCTCTCTCTAGAACGTTGATTTTTTTTTTGATATTCCTCTGTGTAGTATTGTTGTTTTGTTTGCTGTACAAAATAAAAAAATAATAAAATTTCGTAAGTTTTACCAACAAAAAGTAAATAAGGACGAAGGACATATCCTGACAGTAGCTACGTCATAAGATAAACGGTAAGTGTGGAAAATTTTCATTGAAGTCGACTGTATTTTGTTTTTTTTTTTTCTTTTTCTTTTCCGATTGAGAATTGCATCATTTTATGTACATTTTTCTTTGATTCCATAATTAGAATATTCGGGTAAAGACGGGAGAGGGGTTAGTAAAGTTCTGAACAGAACGCGTTGTTGTTTGCCGGTGTTTAAAGTCGATGACAAAAAAAATCCAGTTGTATTCGGTGGATGGTATGTTGTAGTATTATTGGTGCAATGTGTTTCCCTTTTGGTTAGGCCTTCGTGATAAGAGAGACGCAAAGAAAGATTCCAGAATTTTCCTTTAAAAAAAATTCTTTGGGCTTTAACGAGATGAAAGTTCTGCTTTTTTTTTTTGCACCAGTTGGGTGTGGGAAATGTGTATATACCCCTACGAGAGGGATTATATCTGCGACGCAATTTGATCTTTTTACCGCCTTTTGGGTGGGTACACATGCAGGTTCTTACTTTTTGCTTTTTTGGGCGGTATGTATTCTATATATCGCTGCCAGACGAGAGAATCATCTGCGTTGCGAAATTTGGTACTAAAAGTTGTTTTTGTTTTTAGTTGGATTCTCTTTTGTGCTTCGGGTTTGGTTGCTTGGAATTTGGGGGAAAAGAAAATAAAAAGTAGCGATTAAAATTAGGCTTCTGTTGCTTGACTTCGTTGCGTGGGAATATTGAAATGTAACAACGCACTTCAGAGGTAGCTATGGGATTTGATATTTAAAGCCACACGCAAATAACAATTTTTTAGAGGGTCCTGTTTAGAATGTATCATCAGCAAACAACGTGAAAACTTGTAGTATTTGTAAGAAAAAAATTATAAAAGATCTATGGTGGAGTTGACATGAAAGACAGGTGATGCTATTGGCACCACCCGTGAACATACTCTGTATGTATGCATGTACATGTGTGCATTTGTATTTCAAAAGTAGGTAAGGTACATAATAGCGAATAAGAAGGCTCCCTTGAGTAAACAGTTTTAAATTCCTTTTTAAAAATACAGACAGTATGCAGTTGTTTAAATATTAAAGAATCTTTATAAGTATGTAGTACAACTCCTGTACATGCTGGTATTTCATGCAATAAAAGGACTTATAAACTATCGTGGGATGGACAATTTTACAGAGTCCATTGCTCAAAGCATATTCATATTGGGTTAACTTCTTCGTTACTGTGTTCTTGGTGATGACCTTCAACATGTCTGGAAAAGTTCCCACTACACATCGCTTGTTTTTGTTTTTTAGGATAACGCGGCAAAGCTGGGTTAGTTTTGTTTTGTAGATTTTCATCGATGCATACTGTCATACTCGTCTTTAGAGCTCGTTCAAATACGGCGTTCAGTAGCTAGTCAAAGTACTCTACAAGTATACGTACATATGTACACATGTACATTGTACCTCTTTAATTCACTGCATGTCGGTGACTAGACTTTCTCTACAATTTTTAATAGCTTGCGTTACGTATTTAAAGTCCGCAGCCAGTTGCTTGGTATTCTTGTTAAAATTACGGTTATCCGTGAAACCTCGATGCTTGCTCTCGTAGAATGCCCAACGAATAATGAAGTCTAATATTGTCGCCCTCTACCAAAAACACCAGAACCGACAGTTTGGCTGTAAATGTTCACAGTTCGGGGATTATTACAGCTTGGATAATTGAAAGACGCTGAACTCTAATTCAATTAAGGCTAAACAAAAACGACGAATAATGCGATGGTCGGAGAAGGAGACTGTGTTGGAGACTTCCGAGTTGGTAATGTCTTTTTGGTGGACAATGTGATGTCAATATCCACTTCCCTATTTTTGGTAGCAAAAGTGGGTTCAGACCCTTTATTTGCTACATACAGATTGTACGATAATAAACTCTAGCAAAGACTCACCTCTATTGTTGGTGTTACTGCTGCCCCATTGGACATTTTGGGAGTTTGCGATCAGTATGTCCCATCCTTTCTCGGTTGTCCCCGTAACCAGGTTCACTAGGAATTCAGTAGGAGGTGTTGAAGGACTGTCGAATGAAAGGTGCACCGACGCGATGATGAGTGGCTTGTTATTGGCTAGAATGCACAGTCTTAGAGTTCATAGGGCAACGCCGATGTTATTATTCGTGGCGTATGATACGAGGTTGGTGCTGGGCAGATTGCTGTGATGGAGGTTAATTAACTTCATTATCAGAGCAAATTGCGCCACCCCCGGTTTGTCAGAAAACGGGTTTTAACCATGTAGAGTCCAGTAGAAAATTACTACATGGTCTAGTTAAATTATATGTACCTATGTACATATGTATGTATGTAGTAAGTACCGCAGGCCATTTTGCACCGCGTTTAGTAATCCTTTCAGTAGGAATTATGTATGTACATACATACATATGTACATATGTCTCTGAACACCAAAATATTTATAGAATCAATGTTGTATTAATTTCTTCTACTTTATTCCAAATTACGGTTATATTTTGCTCTTAAAATTGGTATAAATCGTTTCTACCGAATGAAATTGCCTCCATGGCCACGTTCGATATTGGTTCCGGCTATGTCCTCATAAAAAATATAAGCCTTGACTAGTTGTATAAACACGTGAACGTATGTACATGCATATATATTTCTCCTACCACGTTTACTTTACCAACTAACATTACGGCATCTAATAACTATTTATGTATATGCGTACATACATTCACGAACACTTGACAATTTGAATAAGTGGCCCATTCTCCCACAATAAACCAATTCCATCCAATTCAGACCAAATTCTAATACTAAGCACATAAAACCGTGAAGACATACAAGACTAAGCAACTTCTTATCTCTTAAATCGATATGTTAAAGTATCATATTTAACATCGCCAATCCGCTTCCCTCTTCTATTATTATTCTGTTTACCACATCCACTTTTAACGCCCAAGTTATAACCAGAAACAATTCGTTCATGTGTATTTTTTTTATTGCGTGCTACTTATTATGACCGCATGCTAATATTTGTTTTGATAATTATTCTAAGAGTACATACATGCCTAGTAAATAGAAAACATAGAAAAGAAAAAAAAACATCATTATAAGCTAGCCGGTACATTTTTATGAATTGCAGCCTGAATGTGACCTTGAATGGAAATACAAACAAATGACGTCGTCACGACGTCTGTCGTTTACAGTCTCTCACCCCAGACTAATGACGACTTTGTCTATGCCGGCAATTCGAGTTGATAAACAAGAAAATTAAGATTGCATGAGGAGAGGGATGTATTGAAAAAAAGGTTTCATTTAGATTGGGAATGAAAAGGGCTATTGACTGGCATTGATTTTTTGTTTTTTCGGAAATGTTTCAGAAACATCAATGGTTGAGCTTTTGCTCATGAAGTGGAAAGTTACAAGTACCTACAAGTGATTCGTTTTTGGCTTTCAAGGGCAAATTCGTGTTTGTTTTTTATAGAACGTTCGAATGTATGTATGTACATATGTATAAGTAGTCTTAAATACAGTCATGTGTATTGTTTATGACCATTTTTTTGTGATAATCAAAGTTTTATAGATAAATCTTTGCACTGGACTGAGGATTGATTAATAGCAGGCATCGATTATTATCGAACTGTCAAAGTTGTTGTTCGTTATTTTCGATCAAATGCCTAATTTAGCGTTATGAACGAATTGTTGGTCCTAAAATGTGTTAATTATTCATATATGTATGTATGTATGTACATATGTATGTACATGCCTAATGTGTGTAATTTCAGGTTTTTGTGACAGCTTTTGAACGTTGCAAGGGAGATTTGTTTTAAGACTTGGTGATGCCTAGAAGTGGTAATAAAAGCAACTTGCGATTAAAATAATTTTTTTTTTCTTAATGCATAATTGAACCAGTTTTGTAGCAGTTTGTACAACTATTTTCAACATATAGGGTGTTATGTACATATGTAGGTAATTTCTTGTCGAAAATCTCCTTAGCTTCTACAGATTTCAAAATCATAACATCGTATGATTTTGTGGGGCATATGACAAATAACAAACATGATACAAAATTATGGTTGTTTCTTGGGCTTTGTACTTAACACAGTCTTACTACAACCTCACATGTTCTCCAAGTTCAGCTATTCTATTTCTGTCTAGAGTCGAATGCACTGCACTTCTCATTAATCAATTGAGGTTATTTTTTTAGAAGTTGCGCTAGTAGCTCTTGGCCTAGTAAGATTTTGAACATCAAAAGCAGCAAATCCACTTACTGTAAAACAGAAAAATATACAGCTGTAATCCAAGTTGCGTAGTTTACTCGTAGAATATCTTGACATGGTGTTGAACATGTAATTAAACTTGTCTAATCATATTTACAAAAACTATTCGCGTACACGAAAACGGACGGAGAATCAAAAGCAGGCAAGAAATTTGATGTATCTGACAACTTTGTATCGTCTCTGCCGTTTTGTTTTCATATCATACATATTCGTATCTATCTTGAAAATACTGTGAAAATTTCATCAGGCAAAACGTTCTTTATCATAAGACGACACCACCTCACCGTTGCATAGAATCTAATCTTAACTTTTCGATGTCCTCTTTAATTAGAATTTCAATTCTTTTTTTTCGAAAAATATAAAAACCAGAAAGTATTTCAATTAGCTTATCCGAGATAAAAAAAAAATAAAGTAAAACGAATAAGAAACCACGTTTTTTTTCGCAGCGTCAAGCAAGTGTTTTCATCGACATAACAAAAACTCGAGTCTCTATTCACACGCCATCATCGTCGTGTATCGCAGTATGTTTGCTCGTGTAAAATCTAAAAATAAAACCCACGACAAGGAAACTTTAAACAAATAAATAAGCTAATGAGGAATGGCGTGAGTTCAGAATTGTTTTTTTTTTTTTTTTTTTGTACGAGTATTCTCTATTTTTTGTGTTTACTCGCCTGGCGCAGATGTTTTAGATGTTCGAGGAATTGTTATGATGTGCCATTCTATGTTGGCTCTGATGGATGACTTACAGGAGAAGTTTTATGGAAGAGGTGTGCGAGCGAAGGAATAGCGATATGTCTTAGCCCTTGAGTGAAGGTTGTTCTTGGAAATAAATATCGTAACGAATTAAATTTTGTATGAAATGAAATTGTGTATAAAAATATGCAGAATATAGTTCGGATGCGAACAAGTGGATTAAAAGTACTACGGATGATCTTGTACCTAAATGAACTTTATCTGTACATGGACTTAGAACATCACGCCTCGTGTGTGATGTATGTATGTACATATGTTTGTCTACTGTGTTTATCAGCCCCATCTCTGCAAGTGATCATAATTCGGGAGATCGCCGTTTTAGCTTCTTTTGCAAGTAGATATTCATATTAGGTACGTTGTAGTTGAGTGTCTGCCAAACCAATACAAATCTGATATGGCAAATCTTTCAGAGATTGTGGGAATATTTTTTTAAATTCGACAGCAATTTGACATTTAGACATGACATACTAATTTAGGACATGGTTCTTTTATTTTTAATTTCATGCGGCTTATGTACCTACCGTCTGCAGTCTTTCTTGCTTGTAAGATTTCCAAGACTTTCTTCGCTCAAGCGATCTTTGGATCGAACCCACGATAAACTGACTACTGTCTTTTACTGCGTACATCTTTTTAAGAAAAGAATTAAGTGTAGAACTTTATACATCTGTTTCGATAACCAAGCTAGCAATTGTTAAGCTGGGCAAGGGCGATGTACATTACTACAGGTATTTTGGGTCACGATTAAGCAGACACTTCCCAGCAAAGGTACAGCAACTGCATTTATTTGCCTACAACCTATTAAATCAGCTGTTCGTGAATTTAAAAAGGTCAAATGACTGAACTGTTAATAAAGTCTCCAGCACTGCATGTGTTGATATGGACTTAGTTTATGTCAACATTTGAAGAGGCTGATAGACAAACCAAAAGTTGTAAGAACTAGGTATGTATCTGCTTGGATTAAACAGACATGAGTTAAGAACGTCAATAGATCTAATTACTTCTTAAACGACTGTGTCAAAATTATTCGTATACAAATCTCGGACTTATTTTAGGGGCTGTCTCAGTTGGATGAAATTGGTTTACATTCTAGACTTTTGCTTCCATTTGGATGACTACACCTTAGACAAACACTTCTTCCAGAAAAACGAGCTCATTGATCTCCACATCGCCAGTATCGCTCTCCTTCACTCTCTCTGTTAATGATACTGGCAGGTTTAAAGATCTCAGCTCGGAACACAACCGCTAATAACCGTGTTTGTCATCTTTGACCAAATACAATACTATGAAAGAACTGAAAAAGTTGTCGATCCATAAAAATTGATTGATTTAGTCCAGTCAGTATTTCGCAACGATGCCGATATGTGTCTTGCAGAACGACTGTTCATACTGTACGGAGCGACATTCCACAGGTATGTACATGCATACATATGTATGTATGTATATGTGCGTAGATGAGACATGCAGGATCGTAATTGGGACATATGGATTTGATATTCCAAGTTCAAGTACCTACTCGTACACGGCAAAATGAACGTACATCATCCGTCGATTAGTTTTTACTCGATCTGATCGGTGATATAACAATTCGTATATCTACGAAATCTGTGTGGATGCTATTATAAGAATACCATGTGCTACTGTGGCAACGGCTGTATTTTTGAATAAACCGGTCAAATATGGCTTCCTTGGGGGCTGCATCTTTGCTTTCTCTAACGTCGTACTCTGTTCTAGCTCCGCAGACTCTGTTTAGGAGGTCCTGTAACTCCTTGATGAACTTCTCTGGCACTTGGACTGGGGCGTGTTCTACATATGTCTGATTTTTTTCTTTGCCTAATAAGGTTGTAAGTGGACGCCGTGGCTCAAGTGGTTAGTGCGTTGGACTACGGAGCAAGGGGTTCCAGGTTCAATCCCCAGACAACACCTAAAATTTCTTTCACAGCCCCACCTCCCGCGAGCGTCTGACAAACATCCGAGAGTAAAGCTGTCATGAAAAAGCTTCTCAAAATTGCCGTTCGGATCCGGCATTAAACAGTAGACCCCTCCCATTCACGCACAACACGAATGGTTGTGAGAAGCTGGGCCCTGGGTCCCAAGGACCTGTTGCGCCAAAAATTTGTATTCTTTTTTGTATAAGGTTGTAAGTAGTTTCACTCAATGTTCAACATTGACATCCGTTCATACTTTCTCTTAAGTGCATATGTACGTACATACCTAAAAAAGTGGATATGTACGTGCATAAGTAAAATTTTACATTCTCCACGATGCTAGTGTATTCTTACCAGTTTTTGTGAATAGAAACCCCTGCTATCTTATTTAAAAACATTTGTTGAATTTGTTAGTTAGATACATATGTATGTATGTATGTATGTATATCTACAAGATCGAAATATAATTTGATTCAGTACAGTGCTGCCAATTGTACCTATGTTTACAAATTTTTTCTTCAAATTTACATATTTACTGAGATATGTACCTACGTATATTTACAATAACATAGCCTCTGGTAAAAAAAAGAATAAACTGCACGAATAACAAATTGCAAACAATATTATCCCCTATTGTTTTCATTGAAATATATTGTACATAAATTCGTCTGCCAATCTCATCGTGAATTCAGCATAAAATTTACATTTTTATTTTCTCTTCTTTTTTAACAACAGCGCTAAAGTTAAAGTCTGCCAAAGATCGCATATTTTCATATGGATAACCTTCGATTTAATGGTAACGCGTGTGGTGCAAAAGACAATTCACTACTAACTACGCACTATTTCCGACTTCTCTTGTATGTATCTGTTCTAATATATGTATGTACATACCTAGTATAAGTTTTATTTTTTTTTAAATGCGCCGTGGTTAATTAACCTACTTTTAGTTTGTTTATCATCATATATTTTTGTTTTTGAAATTTTCGGCAGATAAAAACATAAATAAACCGTTTTACTGCCTCCCGACTCAAACACACACAAAATATAGTATGTATATGTACATACATATGTAGGGAGGGTAGTTTTGTGCAGAGGGAGAATGATAAATTGCGTCGCAAAAATTTTCCACAACTGTACAGAGAAAGAGAAAAAGATGTAATCTGAGAGCAGAGAATATAAGGGCTTTTCTTGTTTTCGGGCACTTTGGGGCGGCGGCGGCGGCGGTGTGTATGAATGGCAAATGGAAAATCTATCAGCTCTTTAATGTGAAATATAAAATTTACGAATCTTTTTTTGATTTCGAACTGTAAAATAGAAGGAAGACACATTAATTCTATTTTTAAAAAGATAAGGTAAAATATTTGACAATTCTATAGCGGGTTATGACAATAAATTCTATTTCTTCTCGACCTCGACCAATATTTGAAACGTCTTGCTCCTCGTCGAGAAGAAAAGTTTAAATTTATTTATGGTTTCTAAAAAAACGAGCGCATATTTAGTGCAAGTTTATGACAGGTTTTTTTTATTGCTTTGAAAGTTTGAAGTTGGAAGAAAAAATTTAAAGGGAATGTCGAAGTAACCGTTGAGCCCTGACGTACACCAGGATTGGTTGAGAAAGGTGTACACATACATATGTACATATGTACATATATCCATCCAATGCAGATGGTTTTGACCAATTACTTGAAAAATTCGCAAGTTGAGAAGCTGTTAGCGACACCCCTTAAGCTAGGATTAATTGTTTTTGTTAGACCACAAGGTTTCCATCAGTGGAATGTTCTTGGGGGAACTCTTTGAGTAGATTGTTTTTTACGAGACAGCTCATGAGTTGATAATTTACAAGGCTTTATGTTAAGTCTATGAGTTGGTTGGCTGGGTGTTGTCACCCTATTTAGGGTATGGTGGGTTATGCGTAAGTGGAAACTTGCTTGGAAAATTTGTTCTTGAATTTTTAAGGATAGACATCTTCTGGCCTTTTAGGCTACGGCTGAATAAGAGACAAGTTAAAATAAATATTTAAAGTTCGGTGACCATTTATTCAAAAAAAAAATACCATAATGAAATTAAATAATATGTTAACATCTGTCACATTTTTACATTTCCCTGACTGACAGTTCAATCAAATAAAGTGACAAGTTTGACATTTTAATTATACCTACATACTATGTAGGTATGTATTTGCATCACAATAATAAAAATACCTTTGGAGTTTGGTCGGATACCTTGAATTTCTTTTAGGAGAATTTTGTCACTGGGTTTTATGAGCATTTGACAGCTGCTGACAGTTGTATCTTAAGAAATGTGGATTAATGTCGGATAATTTTGAAACTTCTTAATGAAATCCCTGGCTAGAAAACTGGTTGACATTAAATGTCAATATTGTGTTATGTAACGCATATCAAATTGATACTTAAACATACATATGTATATCAAAACCATATGTCTCTAACAAATTAGATTTAGTTTTTTTCCTTTTTATTTCGCAATATGAAGGAAAAAAAAAAGAAATTAAAAAATAAAGTTTCTTGTCGCATATAAAGTCACGTACACACCGCCACTTGACATAGAAGTGTAGTCAGGTTTATGTATCTGTCAAAAAATAAAAATAAACCTTTTGGAAATAAGACAGTACACATGCAAAGCCACGTCAAAACATCACCAATACAAGAAATCAGGGACACACCTACATTTGAAAGTATTTTTTTTTTCGTGTACCTATGCATATACATTTTGTAATTTTTCAACGACGCAGTTCTTTCTCTTTGCGTCAAAACATACCATCGCGCATACACCGGCTCGGAGTAAAATAAAAAAAAAACCTCTTGGACTTGCTTCCAATCAAAAAAAGCAAAGCAAAGCAAAGCAAAGAACTGATGATGATGATGATGTAGAAGACGATGAAGAGAGAATATCAAAAAAACAATTTAACCGGCTGACTGTGTTGATAAAAGCCGTTTTTGGGTGAGGGGGATCTTGGTAGTATAATCGTATTCCATTCAATATGTATGAAAATTGTTTATTCACTATGGATTTTTGTTTTTTCTTTTTATTACAAATAATCGTCTTTCCATGTATTTACTTACATACACATGTATGTATGCATGTACATTATTCTGATTGAATTATGTTTTTGGAAATAAAATTGGACAGTAACCTTGAACTTGAGCTTGAACGGCTGTGAATTTTGTAATGTTAGCGCCGCACATGTCTGGAATTTGTGTAGGCCGAGGTTGGTAAATGGGTGGCACATGCTTACTAGTCCATATATAATATAATCTCATATCTAAACGTATCTCTACATCCAATAGTACATAAAGTTTTGACAAAATTGCAAATACATAGGTATACAATCTATGTATATGTACAAATGTATGTATGTATCATTTAGTTAAATCATTGCGGCGAAATAGATAGGGTAGTATCGTAGAGCCCAACAGACGCAGGAAAATCCTTTCAGACGAATGAACATCTACATTGTATGTATGTAGGTATCTGTAAACATGTCCATACATAAAAAGTATTATCGGAGCGGCACCAGCACGCTCCTCGACTCCTACTAAAAGTTTGATACGAATCCTTGTTTGTAATAAAACAAGAGTGAAAGTGGTTGGT
Organism: Xylota sylvarum; assembly: GCA_905220385.1. Taxonomy (NCBI): domain Eukaryota; kingdom Metazoa; phylum Arthropoda; class Insecta; order Diptera; family Syrphidae; genus Xylota; species Xylota sylvarum. The sequence continues at coordinate 128,641,035 of LR999957.1, forward strand.
AAAGATGAATTCAATAGGAAAGACACAATGGGAGGGGGATGTTTGAACGTGAATCGCCATAGGAGGTATGGCGTACAAATACAACTAATTTGGGGTTGTTTAAGCGATTTATTAGCTTTATTTTGCCAAATAATCCTTAGCGGATATGCTCCATTGATATTGTGTGACATGGAATTTAATTTACTGTAATGGCATTGTAGTACGTGCATACGTTTTACTCCACCTCATAAGCATCTTGGGTTTGTTGTTGCGTAAATCGAAATCGATTGATTTCTCTGCTTTTTTAAGAGTCAGGAGCTAGGGGTAGTTTAATATTCAATGATTATAGTCAAACGGGTAATTATATGTGTACATATGTACATATTTTTAATGACCAGTAAGGAATTCCGTCAGGATCTTAGCTTTATACATATTTAGTCATTACTAGTCTTCTTTTTTTTTTTTTTTGAGAAATTGATAAAATTTCTTGGCATGTCTTAAGCCAGTTTGGGAATTTCAATAAGCTTTTCTTTATGTTCCTAGTGATTTAGATTTATCTATGTACATATGTATGTATGTACATATTTCTGGCTAACAGAAAGACCAGAAAGGGTTCGGGACCAATAAATAGAGGCTGAACACCGGATAAGCTCGTCAGCAGCTTAATTGCCAAGGATTGCCTATACCATACATACATACATACATATGTATGTACATACATAAGTACATAATATCCTATAACTTTTTGTAAGTGGTGAAATACGGACGGATAGATGGACGTCTTCACTATTGATACTGATCACAAATATATGTACATACATACTATACCCTTACAATAGGGTAGAAATACGTTGATGTGGATAACAGCCGAATGATTGGTTGTCGATATCAGCATCAAATAATAATGGGACTCGCATTCCAATTTGCAGTCTTTGTTTTCACTCAAAATTGCCATTGTTTCTCGTTTATTCTTAATTCAGTCTGAAAATAAGTTCATCTTCCTTTTTTCCTCAAAACAAAACAACAAACAAAGAAAACCAGTTTTTCTGGCAACCGACCACTAATCCTCTCGATTACAAATTCCATCAACGATTTCAGAAAAAATATTCTCGCTTGTCCTCCCCGCAATGCAAAAAAATTGCAACCAACAACAAGACCGACAACGACAACAAAGTGTCCATTAATTATAATTTCCACACGTATTAACATATTCCAACTTCTCCTTTTGACCATAATGCGAACAAAAACCGAACTGCATAGCGGCTGGACAATGCACCGTCGTTGTAGGGTGACTCTACAGTCACACACACACCCAAACTATGCCAGAGTACGCGTTCGAGGTTATTGTGACGCGTCGGTTTCTAAGCAATGATCACAGTCAAGCAATATTTCTTGTGGTTTCTACAGTACCTACACATTAGAGAGACAAAACGTGTGACGCGATACTACAATGTCAACGTCAAAGTTCCTATCCAAACAAAGCCACGCCGCCGCTTGTCTCTGACGTGGTTTGTAGTTTTGAAATTCGATCTTCTCGTATTAGATTACATTTCCGTTCAGTTGAATGATCTTGTATACAGTTAGTACGTAGGTCAATCTACCACTGACACACAATTGTATTAAATGTTTTGTTTTCTTTTTCTTTACAGCATTGGCTCCATAAAGATCAACCACAAACTGATTTAAGGTACGGAGAAGAAGAAGCCAAAAGGCAGCAGTGGCACCTAATCTATAACCAACGCGCTCCGAATATCCAAGAGTCTTCTCTCTCTCCTTCGCCTTAAAGAACAAAAGTACAACGAAACCTGCACAAAGTCGATAAAACTCATCATCAAAATACTCATCATCAACATGGAATGCGAAGCTATAGCACCCCAAAACGAAGTTGAGTCCCGTGAGAGCTCTGCTGAACGGGAACTTAACGGTAGTGCCACCGCACCTGATTCTCCTAAATCTGCTTCGGTGAATGGTATCAAAAAGCCTTTACCCGTTGATAGCCACGAGAATCGCATCAAGCGAAAGGCCAAGCGACTAATCAAACAGAACAGTCGAGAGGCATTGGCCAATCCGAATGGTGTATCCGGGTATGTGGTTCCTCAGCGTCGCTGGAAAAACAGTCGAAGATCACGTAATGGTCACGGCCGTGGTTTGCCAAAGAAGGGCGGCGCTGGTGGTAAGGGTGTTTGGGGCCTACCCGGCTCTGAGCTACTCGAGGAGGTCTATGAGGATCAGAATGATCCCAACTACGACAGTGAATGTAACGACAAGAATGTCGAGCTACGAGAAGTGATACCTGATATTTCGCCGGATGAATTTTTCAAACTGGCGGAACCCATTGTCTTGGAGTACTACGAGCATGGTGACACCCATGAAGTGGCTGTGAGCTTTGATGAGATTCTTACGGGACAACTGAGGCCATATGTTACAAGTGTTGCGATCCAAATCTCAATGGATCACAAGGACTCGCAGCGCGAGATGACATCGGTGTTGATTTCGGATTTATATAGCCGAGTCATCACCGGGAAGGATATCGAGAAGGGCTTCGATATTGTGCTAGAGAATTTGCCCGATTTGATTCTGGACACGCCAGAAGCGCCACATATTTTAGGTAAGTAATAAAGACTTTGGCCAGATTCGGAAACATTACATGTTATATGTGTTTTGTTTTCGTTTTGTAGCCAACTATATGGCACGTGCAGTTGCTGATGACTGCATCCCACCAAAGTACATTACTAAACCGATCGACATTGATGCACTGAATGAGCATGCAGTTGCGGCTCTTAAGCAGGCCGATACTTTGCTTCATATGAAGCAGGGCTTGGCACATTTGGACAATGTCTGGGGCATGGGTGGACCATTGCGGCCGGTTAAATTGATAACTAGAGAGATGACATTGTTATTGAAGGAGTATTTGTCGTCTCGTGATATTCAGGAGGCGCATCGTTGCCTACGAGCGTTGGAAGTTCCTCATTTCCATCATGAGCTGGTCTACGAGGTAAGCTTTGAAAGGACGGCGGGTAGGCAATGGCTTTTTTGTTACAGCCGTTTCTTTCTATTCTTAGGCCATTGTCATGGCATTGGAATCGTTGAGCACAAGTACTGAGGAAGCAATGTGTGAACTACTGAAGTCGTTGGATCAGGCATGTTTGGTCTTACCAGCAACTATGGAACAGGTGAGTGAATCTTTTTACGTTTTCATTAAAAAATTGAAACATAAAGTGAGTGAGACTGACTGGGTTCAAATAGTTCAAACGAGTTTTCGAGACATTGTGTTTGAGAGGGGCATTACAGATTGGTCGCATTTTTGTATTCGTTCGGTGAGAAAATATAAAATGCTTTGGAAGAAATTATTTATAAAATATGATTAATCTAGTTTTGACAGAGAGTGGGTTTGGATACTACATAAATTGATGCTCGCGAGATTAAATTATTCAAATATCACAATATGTAAAATTAAAGTCACACACATGCTAACATAATTTATATTTTCTGGAAATGACAGCCTTATTTGATGTATCTGATCGATCCCACACTAAAAATTTGAAGAGATTTAACATGGACTCCAAACCATGTACCAACTACATATACGAGTTTTTATAACAAATCTAAGCCCAATAAAGGCGGGTAGTAACGTTATGACTTTAATGTAGTATAGTGACTAATGTTAGTACATCGAATGGAAATAAGCTATGTAATTTTACAACCATCTCGAATCCGCAAATGGAAGTTCGAGGAATTCGATTACTGTTTGCAACTTACTACCCACAGTGTGTACACATTTTTGTTCAAATGGCGCTCAAGTCGTTGGAATTCAATTATCATTAGCTAATCTTACACGGTAACCACATCGAATCAAATAAACATAAGACTCGTGCTCAATGAGTCCAAAAAAAGGCGAAAGTCAGTCGCACTATTAGATCTTTGAACTGGTTTCAATAGCTACAAAACATACCGGTATCTCAAGTGCACAAATTGTGGCGCTTGCATTACAAATGCCAGTCCGCTTTTGGTTTTTGTATGTACAGTTTAAGAAAGCGATAAAAAAAAACGAAACAGATTACCCATAATGTCACACGCTAATCTTTGTTCACTTGTGACGCACGGTTAAGTTAATCCTAACAACAATGTTACAAATTTTGCAACAAATTTTAATTTTTTCCTTTTTTTCCTTTTTTTTCTCTTCTATTAACAGGGCTTCCAGCGCGTCTTTGATGACATGGCTGATATTGTATTGGACGTTCCGTTGGCGTACATTATATTGGATCGTTTGGTGGAACGTTGCAGCAATGCTGGTTTTCTTACTGATAAAATTATTATTAATATGCCCTCTCGGTGAGTACTTGTTTTTATTTAGTTGCTTATTACTTGTTTTTTTTTTGTTTCTAATTTATCTTATCTATTTTTGCTGTCGATGGGTCTATATGGGGGTAAATAAATTCAATTAAACGGAGTGGTGCTGGGGTATAATGCGATTACACTCGCAAGATAGTAATAGAAAGTCGAGTGTTTTGACATAAACGCTCCTCAATTATGGTTATCTTGAACTATTTATAGTTTGTTTATGGCAGTATATTTATTATTTTGCTAGTTAAGTCACGTGTAGAGGTTGAATTTTTAATCTGTTGTAAATTACTATTAGATTGTGTAAGGTGTTGTAAATGGAAACGGTTTACAATGTATATAATTGTATTAATATTTGTACTTTAGTGGGTTAACTAGGGTTGTTGTATCGAGTGCTTGTGGTTTATTGGAAAGTATGAAGGGGTTTAAGAATAGGTGTCATTGGTTCCTGAATAGATTTTCATCATTCACTAGACACAATCTTACAGGTGGGGTTCGGTAATAAGTGGGGGTTAGGTTGTTCTTGCTTAGATTGACGAAAAACTTTTATTTTTTGTGTGAATGTGAAGAGTAAAAGTTATTGGTACGTACATCTCTGTTCAGGAGCGTTTATCTACATATATGACACTGGAGACAGCTTAGGATTGTTCCCTGCTGAGGTTTTTAAAAAGGGTTTTGCTAACTTCTGGAAAGGCTTCAGGCCCAAGGACTTTGCAGGAAATCTGTCACAGCTGTTGTGCAACCGATTGCGTCTGTTACGGTTGATCGAGCCCATTGGACTGGACTATATACATATGTACATACATATGTATGTACATATTTGCTCGTATGTGGTAAACAAACTAGCAGAAGTTACATGTGTTCTTTGAAGTTGTCACGCTAAAAATTAAAGTTGAAGACTTACCCTTAATGTTAATTAGTAGATTTTCTAATTAGAAGGCAACGCGGAGATGCTGTCCTTATTGAAGCTTAACTTTGCAGACGTACTCTCTGAATTCCATGGTACATACTATGTATGTATGTACGTATGTACATAGTTTCTTTTTTTTAATCTTAATATGTCCCGTAAATTCGATCTGTTAAATCATTCTAGCCAAATTTCTATTTTATGTACCTACATAAAAGTTTCTTAAAGACATGCGTTCCAAGTTCTTTATTTTACGTTCATACAAGTTAGTGTATTTACTTTTTTTTCTGATAGTCTTACGGAGCCCCTGAATATCAATACATACATATGTACATTCGTACATATGTATAAACTTCGATAAAACTTACTAGATCGAGTACACAAAATACTGGAGGAGTTCTGTGGCTATTGTTCAAAACATAATAAAAATTGATTCATCATAAATCCATTTATTTATTATATGTACATACATTATCACAAGCACCTTCTGTCTGTTATGTAGTTATATAGTTCTTCCTTGAACTTAACTACATATGTATGTATGTATATCTATTGATTTGTTTGTTCAAACGCACTTATGCATATAAGCTTACTCCCTGCAAGTCAGAACTTTCAAAAGCTAACCACTACACAAGTCACAAGCTCCATCAATTTTAGCACCCAGTACAACATATTATTACCGTGCAATGTGCATGCAATATGAAAACAAATAAACAAAACGATCTTGAACTGAATTCAGGTTGTTGCTCTTGCCTACCACTATATTTTTCCTTTATATGGATGGTGGTGGCGGCGGTGACGACTGATGGTATGATGATGGCAAAAATAAATTCAAGAAAACTTCACATGTGCAGTGAAGAGCGACCATGTAAAGCCAGTGAGTTTAGGTGCTTCAACAATAAGTACCAGAAAAAAAAAGTCTAAAAATACACATACTGGAGGTTTGCCCATTCCAGTGGTGGGTGATATTCTTAAAATCACGTAACCAAGCGCACGCAATTAGAAACTGGAAAAATTCCGTGACAAATTGTGAAATTTATCTTACTTGATATGCGGCGATTTAGTACACATATAGAATTGTTATTTGTACGCGCCTACATGTTTAGTTGAGTTGGTGCTGTGTACGTTCTGCAAATAGTATATTGGCCTAGGTGATGGATGACTTGAACTACCAATACAGCCCCCGCGTCACCCATCATTTTCTGTCGGTGTTGTGCGTTGTTTTCTTTTACGCGTTCTCCCCTGCCTTGTTTTGATATCCAACTCTGATGATCCCCCTCCACGACTCATGCGTTAATCTTGAAAACACTTCTGTTTTTTTTTTATGTTTACCTGTTTTTTTTCGGTGGGGGTGAACCGGCCGGTCTTGGCTTTTACACATGAAAATGCGTCTTACTCTAGTGAAAATAATTTTTTTGGCGCCAATGAAATAACAAATATTTTTATGACCTTGCTCAAGTATTTAAATTAGGGCGATGAGTATATATTGTTGCGACGTTTAAAATTAGGACATTGGGGCAAAGCTTTTCAAGTGACCTTCTTTTCTTATGTATATGTGTATCACATATGTATGCATGACTGTTTTGACTCCTTTTTGCGAAGTGATAACCTTGCACACTTAATCTGTGTCAGCAGAGCAGAATTGGAGGAAGTTATGCGGAAAACTAGTTTCATTTCTACTACGTGGGTATGAAAATATCTATAAATGGAATCGTATCTTCTTTGGCGATGCTCAAGTCTGATATCAGTCCACTCAATGTCGTTGTCAATAGTTTCACAATTAATAACCTTAGACCGATTTGAAGAGTCTAATTGCGGTTTTGTGTTGCAAATATTAATCAGTAATTTTTAATCCACGTCACAGGTCTGAATGCGATGGAAAATTTTGTTCGGATCGGTCTCGCACATGTCGATAAGTAGATTCGCAGTCGCATTTTATTGTTCGTGAAATATCCGCAATACACTCTGTTTCTGTGTTTAGTCTCTATAGCGCTACATGTGATAGAAAACCGGTGTACCTGATGTCAAGCAGATTTACATAGTTAAAATTGTTCTTATGGTCTCGTCAGTCAAATCAATACTACCACAGTCACGGAAAGAAAAACCTATGATTGACGTGGTTAGACTCTATTCATCGTTTTTTCTTTAATAAGGGGATGAATCTGAAGGTTATCAGTTAGTTGGTACCATGAAACAAACCATTCAACATTCAAAGCAAAGTGTAGAAGTGATGAATAAATTCGGATCAATATGTCGTTGAAAATTCACTCACAACAGCCACACCCAGCATGGTATCAGATCGACAGTGTAACGCAATTGCTTTGATTAAACTCGTATCAGCTCCTGGTTTCTATTATAGTTTCTACAGATTGTACTCTTCTATTAGATCATTTCAAATGCGTTTCTCTCTCTACAAGTACAATAAAAAGCAAAACGTGTTTTAAAGCACACAACGCAATTAACTGGTTATCAAATTGATCAACTTCCACCTTCAACATTCCATTCTATCAATGCAACAAATTATATTATCTCAGATAGTAAATATTTATTAATATGTCGGTCGGTATTCCTGTTATCGGCTGCCACCACTCCTTTTTTTTATTATTTATATTTTTCTCCGTTTCTATATTCTGTCTTCTGGATTTGTGGTTATATCATATCATTTGTTATTTTATTTTATATTTTTTGCACGCTTTTGTTTTATTTCACTTTAGTTCGATGTGAGGGGTGGGAGGAAAAAAAACTAATCAAAACAAGTGCAGCTGAGCTAGTAGAAAAGTGAAAGTTTCTGAGGAATATTGCTATGAAACCGGCTTTGGGAATAGGATGTGTCTAGGAGGGGGAAGTGAAAATGAATCAACTGTGCGAATATAAAAAGTAAATCTGTATTCTTGAATAGGAAAAGCTTTTATTGTTGGATAGGTCATTCGTTTGTCGTTAAGCGTTATTGGATAGGGTGCTTTCATGCTGAGCAATATTGTTTAATCAACTTAATCAATATCGTTTATTTGATGGTTAAAGGCAAATGACAAATGAAAATATTATATTTTTAAAGAAATTTGTGAAGAACTAGGTATGTATTGAATATACAGCTGAGTCGTAGTCAATCTGATAAGTGTTAATTGAAAGCAGCTGCGAGTTCAAAGGTCTAATAGAGTAAAACTGGACAAAACCGAATCAAAATTATCTTCTTTCGTTTATTTCTAAATTCAGAGTACACTTACCACTTTACCACTTAATTTTATATACATACATATGTATGTACCTATGTATGTATGTAGATGGATCGAGAATCTTTGTGCGAAAGATGTGATCATTTGTTACATGGGAGTTAAACCCCCATTATCAGAAGCAAAATCTCGCTCCACAGCATGCTGAATTTTTACAAGCTAAAGCACCTAAGACTGCGGAACCACATTCAAAAATTATTTCACGTATTAGAATCAGCTTACTATGTATAGCTTAAACGTACTTACTTCATCTCTAATAAGGATATGAGACGTTAGATTTCCCGCCCTAATTCTAATATGTACCACCTTTATGGCTTCTCGCATTTTGTAGAGTTTCTAGTTTTAGCTTGTTTGTATCGATCTTATCCTTGAAATAAGTTCACAAACAGGAGGCTAGGGCCATCTCGTAGAATATACCATATCGTCCAAACGGAAAACGAGTTTATCAGCTGAACTATGCATTGCTGGACAACTGCCAGAGAGAGTAGATGACTTCCAGTAATTTAGGAGTATTGTTTCTACCGATGGTGGAACCAAACTGGATATAGCCAGTAGAATCGGCAAAGCCAATTCTGCATTCGGAATGTTCTCCAAAATGCGACGGTACAATGCAAACGTTGAATCCATGCTGTAATCTGGACTACTATCATGAGAAAGCTGAAAACGTTATTGGACAAGTGTCTACTTAAGATCTTAAAGACTTACTAGTCCAAGTGTACTTATCTGTAACAAACATCCTTACCAGAGAACGATTCAGACATAACCGTCGCAACAATGGAAATGAACATACATATGTATGTATGACAAGGTATCAGTTACATAGCTAACAACATCCGGAAGAATTATGGTCCAACCAATCAATCTTCCTGTATTTATGGAAATTATGAAACATCTTGTTGAAAAATCTATAATCCATAACGTTAATTAAATTTTGATAGATATCTTCATTTACAAGAGTTAAGGCCTATTCACATTATGGACTTTCGTATCAATTTTTGTTTCTCTAAAATAATAATTGGTAACCTTGAGCATGGGGTATGCTCCCGGCGTACCCTCAATGCGCGTCATTAGCTGTGATTTATATATCTAAGATATTGTAATAGCTTAATACGTCGAATCTGTGTAATCTCATCACGTGCTTTAAACGAATATCACATACAGTACAAACATACATACATACATATATCGCATTGTCTATCTAAATAGAAAATAATTGAAATTTGACGACATCGATTAGCCCATTTAGCAGGATTTATATTTTACTTTCGAATTTAAACTTTGCACATTAGCCAAACATAAATATATGTACGTGTCACAGCCAAGACGCAATAGCTTCCTATATACAGCACCGTAGCATGAAATGGATTTGGCCAAAATACATTATGAGTTTATAAATAAATAATCCCAATTTGTTGGCGGTTTATTCCATCAGTGTATACGTACATGTATGTTATGTACATACGTACATCCTACGCAATTTCTTAATGCCGCAGAGTATATTCTGCATTTTCATCGTCGCTAATTCAAAAGAAAAACGAAATTGACGCTTGAAGTGAAGTGTAGCGATGCAGTGCACCAGACAAGAAAAATGTGTGCACTATCATCGCCACTAACTTGGTGGTGGTGTGCAAACTATTAAAAGCTCAAAGCGGCTTTTCTCGCTCACTTTGTATATTTTCTTTTCAATGGAAGTTCATTCACCCTCTGGTTGGTGTTTCTTTTTTGTGTAGAAAAAAAAATTGTTGTAATTTTAAAGTGCACCAACCTGGTGGGAGTGGGAGTGGGAGATGAATGCGTACGGAGCATTACAACACAGTGTGCAAAAAAAAGAGGTTGTGCATGGTGGCTACTAAAGCACCAAACACACCTTTTAGAGGCTCAAAAACCAGTTTCACTTGGCTTTGTGTAGTTTGTTGCGATTTTCTGATTGAAATCGACAATAAACTCGTATGTACATACATATGTACATATGTAGGTATGTATGGACTACGTACGAATGCGGTAAACCTGAAAAACATACGGTAAAATTGCCTTTATAAGCAAGTCCTTGTGGTACAACTGGAAAGTATTTAAAAGCTTATCCAACCACAAATGCCGAGATTCTTTGATATAGTCGTTAAAATCAATGAGCCATGGTCAATGAAATTGGAACCTTCAGAAATGGAAATAAAAACATACATATGTATGTATGTATGTATGTATACGTATATTTTTTTCTTTCCATATGCGGTGCCTATAATACTTTCTATAGGTACCATACTCGTATTATACTCGAGTAATAGTAAAATTCTCAGCTGTATTGCATGTTTTAGTGATGTTGAAAGCTTGTTTATGTCCTTGCAGGACTTTAACATACGTTTTCAGTTGTTCATTGGCAAATAAAATGCACAATGCTCTTTTTTAAGTCACCACATACTTTGTGTTATATCCACATTGTCTCTGGTAGGAGTATGTTTTATATGTTAGGAAAAAAAATTATGTAAACCATTAACTTTGATTTTTTTTGTACTGTGTTTTACGAGAGAGCTTGGCACGTACTAAGCAGTATGGTTTCCTCCTCTTCTTTGTCCATACAGCTCCTACAGAAGTCATTTGCAAGGAGGCCTAGCCAGATGAAGTGCCTGCCAATGATGCAGTGCGCTGTAATAAGCGACATTTTCTGATAAGGCAGTTTATGCGTTTCTTGGCAAGATTGGTCTGATAAGGTACTTAGTACCTCCTGCAGTTGATACTTATCTACTTAATGGGCTCCTGACCCTTGAAGATTCTCTGACTGAGACACGGCAGCCTTTCACTCTTTTCGATCCCGGGCACGCGATTTGCAGTTGTCTAAATCAATTGTTCTAGGATACGTGATAGCTTGATCCTTAAGAAAAAGATTCGGTCTTCCTTCTCGTCTCGAACCTGGGCGTTGTGATTCGAAAATCATCAGTGTCCCCGATGTTACCGAGCCAGTTTAGTTGACGTGTTTTGTCTTTTTTAACTATACATACACATCTGGATACAGCCCATAGAGTTCGCGGTTGTATCATTTACTACATTCCTCCTCTGAGACTAGAATGTCTCTGTGGCCCGGGAAACAAATAAGATGAATATTGAATTGATCAGATGTAATAAATAGGCTACAATTCGGGGTAGTTTTTGATTCAAAGGTGGCGAATTACTATTTAAGATCATTGTTTCGAAGACATGACAGTGATTGAGAAAGCGGAAGGAGATGTTTTTGCTTAGATTCTTAGAGAAGACACGAGGAATGCAAGGTTATTGAGAATATAGGAGTGTACGCTACGTAGACCAAATACGGTACTAATTTTTTTCTTGTAAAGATGACCGAGATCGCAGTCTTTAGACCATTTAGTTTAGAGAAAGCATTTTTTAAAAATCTCTGAGCGTGTTTACCCGGGACAACTGTAGAAACAAGATTTGCATAGTCAATTAGCTTGCAGCCTTCTCCTTCCTAGATTAGAAGCAGTTCTTTGAACGCTAGATTACAATGAATGGGAGAGAGCACTATGCCTTGTACTTACTTATGTAAATCCTGTCACCCCTCAGTGGCGTAGGGCGTCAACAACTCCTGCGCGCCATTTTATTCGGATTACTGCAATGCGTTTCAACTCATTCCCAAGTTATCTCAATTCCTTCTTGACTGTTCTTTACTATGTTTGGTTAGACCGTCCCACTCTCCTGCCTGACTGGGTGAGCGAATTCCACTGCATGGCATATTATGCAATAGCGACGTTTTTACACCGTAAAGTGTGACCGCTCCACTGCCATATTCTTCTCCGTATGAGAGATCTGTCTTTCTGATGTGGAAATTCTAATAAACAACATCTCTAAACAAACAATGCGCACTGCCTTATAGTGAGACGCGCATACTATGTACACATTTCCATACCAAAACTGGAATCTGTATATTCCCCCTTGTGAGACACATCATATTGTTGGATTTCTGCAACGCTTTAACTATCTGCATCTCATACCCAAGATCCTGAACTCCTCTGCGATGATTCTGCTTTCTAATTCTATGTTCCATCGCATGGGGTATTTTGGAATAGCAGTATGCAGCCATTTCACTTTAGACATCGAAATTCTCAAACGGCCACGGCCATATCATTAATAATAAGAATTAATATTGCGGAACACTGCTTGTTCGACATCTACATTATTAGTCAAAATTGAACAGAATCATCGGTCAGTCGTCTTCGATCAAAGAGACTTTCTGTTCAGTATCTCTTACATTGCATATGTACTCTGTAGTAATCTTGAATGAGTTCCAAGGGCAATTAAAACTGGTGGAGGGAAATTTCCTTACCGTTGCTCTATGAAGCTTAAAGGAAGGATCTTCCTAAATGCCGCTTTTGATGAATGATTATCTACATTCCGACTGATGTAATAATATTAGTTAACAAATCGCGTTGCGCGTTGCGTTCAGTAAAATATAAAAAAAAACCTAAATGCCCCCAAAATTAGGTTCCCGAAAATTATAATACGCCTCTAACTATGCTTATTACCTTAGGATAACTTTGACACAGTAATTAATCTGATAATATTTTCGTTTTCCATTAATTTTCCATAGCACAAAATTAGATAAGATAAAGTATGGGTTTTTGGCTATAGATAAGCAATTTTATCAAACAAATTTCTCAACTTAATTCTAATCACTATTTTTGTTTTCTTTTACAGAGGACGTAAACGTTTTGTCTCCGAAGGAGACGGTGGCCATATCAAACCACAAACAATTCCAATTCGTGACTAAAATTGTATGAGAATGGAAGATTGATCTCGTTTTCTTTGATTTTTGTTTATTTTATTGAGAAGAGAATTTAAAAAAAAGAGAAGAAATCTATATAACCCTAACAACCACCAACTACTACTATCAAGAATATTCCTACACCCAAATATACGGAAAGAGGAGGACTATCAACTATAATGATGAACGATGACGAAGGAAATAAAAGGAGCAACAAATCTAAAGGAAACCATTTTTGACAACAGCATTAAGACGGATAACGAAATTTACTAATTAACTCTATTATAAACATAAAAAGAAAAATTTAGAACAAAAACGAAAACAAAAAAAAAACTTAAAATTGTGTAGAATTTTACATAAGAAAACGAAGAAAAAATAAGTTTGAAAACAAACATGACGTAATAATGAGAGAAACTTACATTTTAACAGCTTACATTATTTCCTTCAAATAATTTTTTCCCATTTTTTTTTTAAATTTAGATTTAGTTTTAATTTTTTTTTTCTTTATTTTTCACTTTTTAATGAATGAACATGAATTTTAAGATAAACATTTTTAGAATTAATGATTTATAATTTTCACAATTTATATGAATTTTCATACTTTTAATTTTTTTTTCATTTTTAAATTTTTTCGATATATAATGTTTGATTTTTTTTTGTAATTCACTATAACACAATATTGGCATGAAGCATTTGATTACCAACATACATACGAGTATATTAAAAAAATCTTTTTTTTACATTTAACAAAAAAAGCTATGAGGTAGTAATAAATACATATATTTTCAAAGACACAGATTGAACAAAGTTGCAAATTTTAAAACAAAAACAGAAATTATTAAAAACAAAAAGTAAATAAGAAAAATTATTATTATAAACAAAATAACAATAAACTGCTATTAATATAACATTTACTTACTTTATATACAAAACAAGAAAAATATTACTATAATTATAATTATTAAATGTTAAGGATTAAAGAAAAAATAATAAAAAAGCAAATAAAAAATAGAATTTCATTGGTTTATTTTTATATATGTATTTTAACTTTAAGCACTAGAAATCAATTTGGTAAAATTGAATATTTTTGGAACAATTTGTCTTAGGACTTTAATATGTTCCTTCTAAGTAAACTGTTTGCAGGGTATGGTAGAGCAACCGTTTACTAAGTGTCAGATGAATCTCCTTCAGTTAAGAAGATTAAAGACCGATCACGAGCGATCACTAGCGTCAACGATCTAGGGAATAACGGGCTAAGATTTTCACTCATGGCTGGGAGGGTTAGGTAGTTCTTGCATATTTTTTGATAACTGTTGGGTTCCCTTCTCAATCGTAGTTCTATCTTCACGCTTGTTATGTACAGTAAGTCTGTATTTCAGGCTTCTAGGGAAATCACTAACGATAATTTCCGGAATCGGCTCCGCGACTAACAGAATTTCCCTAGCTCTGGAAAACTTGGGCATTCGGCAATCCTGCGTTCGGCATTTCAAATGAAATTCATCCATCTCGGACAATTGTCGTCAATTTCTTCCTGCAACTCTTAACTGCAGGAAAGAAGAAATGGAAATGTTATGAAATTGCTGCTGAAGCTTTCGCGAAAATTCTCTTATATGGAATTCTATAAAACTTGTATGGTTCCTACCAGTAGATCTACAAATCAGGAGTGTTTGATGATGTTAATTAGTTTGTTTACCTTCAGTCTGCCGGTGTTCATATTCTACTCTTACGATTCTTTACGAATTGTTTATGTCCTCTATTCCCTTATGGGTCTTTGTGCATTATTTCCTACGTGCCATCGTGTGCGGTATTAGAAATGTATTTGCCATGTGCCTCAGTTGACCCGCTATTCTTCCGTTCTATATTAGCGGGTGACATCAAATCGCACCCTGTTCTTTCATGGAGCACTGCATTAGAAATGGAATCGGCAAGATTTTTCGCAAACCAATTCAGGAACGTTTGCATCTTTCTTGTTATAGGGATGGACATTTCCCGCTGATTCATCCACATAGCGGCGGATTAAGCCGTAGTTTGGTCTTTACTCTAATAGCATTGCTTCTCCATATCTTGGACCCGATATCAAACGCAGAATTTGCCAAGCTATTCGGTTTGTCCTCTCCTTGTCAGCTGTAATTTGATGGAGGTCCATTATCCTATATAAGAAGACTTCATCAGCGTAGTCGAGCTTTGTGAGTTTAGATGGTAGCGTCGTGCGGAGCACATCACTTATAACCAATAAGAAAAAATTTGGACAAAGAATAAATAATTGTCGGACACCACTTCGGATTTAAAATTTTTCTGACATCCATTCCTCTATACAGAACGCGTTATTTAGATCGGTTGTACTTATGTATGTTGCTTCAATAATAGCTATGGGTGCTTTCCCAAATCCAGCACTGACTGCATTATGAATCAACAAGCTTTCCTTAATTCAAACCCAAAATGAGAATACAACGAGGAGAGCCGTCTAAGGCTTTCAGCGAGTATAGGAGTCTGGCCACCTGTCAGCTTTTTCGTGATTCTTTTATTATTATTTAATAATTTAGTAGATTTTCCACTATTTAAAATTCATTTACAAAATTCTGTATACAGTTCTGCTACCACACCTATTTTGTGCTGCTTCCGTGGCCAATGCGCTGATCTAATTGGTTCTAAAGTGATATTAATGGAAATAAGTGACAGTCTTAAATAAAACGCACCGCACTGAGTTCATGCCTTCGCTTTAATCCATCTGACTTCAGACTAACTACATAGTTTTTTACACACTAGTGCTAATAGAATTAAGAGAGCTCGAATCTTTCTTTAATTTTAACTTCACATCAATAAGTTCCAGGAACTCGCATTCCATGAGCTATTATAATATATTCGCGATAGAACCGCTATTAGCCTTCTATTCACCCTATTGTGACTAGGAAGTTGGATTGACTCTTAACCGCCATTGTAATACAAAAGGCTTTTAAATACATATAATACATATATAATACGTATAATATAAGCACACTGCCGCTTTTTGAGTTCGCATTTAGGAATGGTTGCTGATTCACAAAGCAGGCAGTGCTGCATTTAGGAAAGCAGCCTACATATGTATGTCTTACTTTGAAATTCTAATTCGAGTTTTGAAGACTTTGTAGACCTCATCAAAGAGCATTATCTGCAATTAGCGCTTTTCAAAGAGTTTGCAACCAACGTCTACGCCTTCGAACATACCTACGTACCTACTTGTTGGCTGTTAACTCAAAAGTAGTCCTCGCCAATGCAATTTACATTATTCCACACCATCTTCTACCTAAAATTTAAAACAAAGTCTATATAGTCCACTTATGTATATAAAACTAATTTTATTCGTCTATCATCATTTCACGCCCTCATTCCCCCAGTTATTTGCATATTCGATTGCTTTCTGTATTGGGTGAACTGTTCTAGGTACTGATTGATTGTATCTATTGGTTCGTAGATTTCAGTTTGTTTACTCGAATGTCCCATATTACTGATGGATGGCATTAGGAAGTAAACTGGATACACTATAGGTACGCCAGTTCCTAGAAATCCTTGCAACACCTCTCGAATCATTTCCCAACAATTGGAGAGCATAACACATGGTTGATATTCGAGCTCGATGAGTATTCCTTTAAAGTTCTCCATCATGGCTACACTACCCAGTTTAATAACAAAATCACCGTACTCGAAACGTGCTCCTTTGGACTCGATTTTAGTTTGTTTCTTGGACGAGTACACGGAAGTCATCTTCAGCATCAGCAGATCGAAAAGATTATCGGCTACCAGTGGAATGTGTCGACTGCCATTGTCCAGAATGGAGAAAGTTGACGCGGGATACTCGGAATTGTGAAGAACGTGAACAGTTTTTGATGGACCATGTGGAGGTGTTGAGATGTATGTTTCACAATCGACCAGGAACTGGCCAGTCTGCGTTGCACCTAATGCTATGAGTCGTTTTGTAAGGTATTCTATGGCTTGAGCGCCACTTTTTCCTTCAGGAACTTGATAGGGTAGCAGAACGGTAACACCCATTGTTGTGGTATGAAATCAAATTCACTTAAAACATTTAAAATAGGAATAAATAGCAGGGAAATAGAAATTTATGTACAAGCCGGCGATAAAAGATGCTTTGAAATGTCACACAATTTTGACAGCGGTGGGAATTCTTTCACTGTGGCGATGCGACTCCCATCTGTCGGTGCCTAGTTGTATATCGATGTAAGTTTAAATCGGTTACATTTAAAAAAAAAACAAAGTAGTAGTATTCAAATTCCACAAAAAGAATTATCTAACATTTTAAAGCGGCAAGAAGAAATCTTTTTGTATACCATGTTAAATTATTCGTTGGAATTTTAGAATGAGTGGCTCTATCGAGGTGATTGCGATTGAGACTGGAGCCTTGTTTTATAGTAGTCAGTTCCTGTTGAGAATGTTCGTAACACTTACGTTGGCTGTGGGATACGAAATTTATATCCATTCAACCTACTTTATCGGACAATTGTGTTTCGCGTTGATTAGCTTCAAAATCAAGTTGCTAGAATTAAATGCACGCCTGATGGGACAGAATACGCCGCGCCGTGGACATTTTTATAGACATAGAAGTCGCTTTCGACAATGCGACCTTTGACTACATGCGTGACTCTGGTAGACCATGCGGTGTCGATGATAAATGTTGATAAGTACTACTTTGGTTGCTAATGCGGACTGAGTCCGGGGTAAACAGAGGCTGTTTGTCTCTGAGGCGTTCTGTCTCCACTACTATGATGCATGGTGGATAGCACTCTGTTGTATACTCTAATTGGTACTAACATCTACGTTCAGGCCTAAGATGTTGCCACACTTTCTGTAGGTTCATGCCTAGATACTGTCTGTGGTATCGTGCAGTGTTGCACTAGGACGGAGCTTTAAACTTGTGGTTATCTCTTTACGACAAAGTGTATTGTGATCCCAAAAATTCTTTGGCCAAAACATATCAAGTCGAAGACATTCACTAAGGGGCTCTAAGTTTTTTTTTTTTTTTGAAGCTCCAAAACCAGTCAAGTGTCCGATGCCGTTGCCTTCGTAGAGATCGACAACATTACACTTCACTACTCGTTAAGCAAGCTTACCTCTGTTTTCCAACCGAAGATCTACGTGCTATCATAATGGTTACTAACTATATTGTTAAAAATTTCTAAGTGGAGAGTTTGGAGTACCTGCATTTGTAGTTTCGCTTGGCCTTGCCTGAATTTAGTCGGAGGTAGGGCTAACAATTTTTTGACTCCTGTCTAGGTCTCAGGATAGACTGGGATCGCTAACAATAAGATCTGCGATGAGATTGCAAGATAAGAGTGTGATTTCTCAGCATATGAACCTGGGTTGGGTATTCGCGCGTTCTCGGTCAAGACCGCCCGTGGCACTTAAGTTGCCTATGAACACAATTGTATGTGGCTCGGCTCTCCTGGATGTAGGGAGACCAGACGAATATTCTCGAACGTCTGTAAGAAACATGGGAATTTTTTCTGTTTCTCACCAGAAAAGATTGCGGACTTCTAAACATCTCAATGTGCTAGGCTTAAGAGACACCACTGTCTACGACATTTCTGAAGAATTTGACGATACTTCGGATTATTTACTTTCTGATTGTCCTGCCTTAGCTTGGATCAGGTGGTAGATCTTCGGTACTTACATATGTGGTGAGTCCTGATAATGTAAGCTCCTTCTTGGCTTTCTCCGAACATTATATAATACTACCTACTACTAATAATAGCCCATCTTCGACTAGAAGTAAACTCCTTCATGATATACTTACTTATACTACTACAAAAGTGAATAAAACACCATTCATTTGTTCTTAAAAAAAGTGTCCAACAATTATTTCTTTATTAATGACTCCCTTTTCTCTGGAGACTTTTTAATAAAAGGCTTCTTCAGTTCAATTATATCTGTTTTTAGCGACCGAAAGGACTTCCGTAGATTTGAAGTAACATTCCTCATTTTATTCTTGGTACTACCAGCTTCACAACCATGTCTTTGATTACTTGCTCCGCTATCGGTCATTGTAGACAATATCGATGAACCCGATGATGAAGCCGAGGAACTATCCTTCGAATTAGCGCTCCTCAAGTATTTCCGATTAAAATTCATCTGTGGCGTTCCCCAATTTTTCTCAATAAATGCTTCAAGTTCTGGATCATCAGATGATGAACTTTCCTCTTTCGTTAAGTCCTTCTCTTCGTCGTTATCCTTAACATGGTCGACTGGAATATCGTCGAGTTTTCGTGTGACAATCACACCAGCGGGGACTTTTTTCAAATTGGATCCTTCAATGTCGGTCTTTTGGAAGTCCATGGGATGTTTCCTCAATGGTTTTTTTGGTGCTTTACTTTTCTGTGGTGACTTTACTTCGTGCACACGGACACGATAGTGGAGTTTCTATAAAAAAAGTACGTGATTACGTTTAAGTTAATGGAAATGGAAAACATTAGCTTACCTTATCCTGCCCAATTAATCGTGACAAATCAGATAGACTTACACAGACGCATGTTCCATCTAGAAGAATATCCTTGTCGTACTCACTGTGTACAGGGAAGCGCTGTGTTATAACTAATGCCTCATTATCCTCGTGGAACATTTCTACCTCATAGGCAAAGCTATTTTTACGGTCACGTACTGTTGAAGTTACAGTCATCGTAAAGAGAATACGATCTTTATCGTAGACTTGATAAAAGTTGAACATCTCATCGTAGACTTCGAAGACATAATACCCGGCTAAAGGTTGAACTTTGCCGTTCATATTCCATACAAGTTTCGCCTCATTCGTTTTGAATACTCTATTGGCATGTGCTGTTTCTAAGTGATCTTTCCAGCCAGCTTCTCGCCCAGTCCAAGAACAATCACCCCAGACACGTCCCATAAAGCATTTCATTGATTTCCATATGCATTGCTTCTCGTGCCAGTTGAGTAAATCGATTTGTAATCGAACTGTGCAACCAGCCGCTGCATTACAGCAACGGAAGTGGGCCTTCGAGCATAGTGCCTCCAGTGTTAGTGAACGTAAATCGATGAAAGGTTGCTGTCGACGAGAGGAGATGGCGATTAATTAGGAACAATTTAAATTTTTGTTTATTTTAGAGTTGCTTGGAGAATGAGGTTCGATAGTGGTGTGGAAGTAGAACAAGATGATTTTTTTTGATAAAGGTAATTGCATTGTTTCCCCACATTTGAAGTGTATTCACTTGAGCTTCTACTTTATATTCATAAGAGGTCTGCTATTTTCTTTAAATGCTCAACGATCTTTCTGGAGTATTTAGATAAGGTTTTCATTAAGACAAGAGTGTATTATGTTCTTGGGAAGAGGGTAATCATCAGGAGCGTATGAAAGTACCAACAGTTATTGACAAGAGATCAGTTGTTGACTTAATTCTAACAGAAAGTATTCATAGATATGCTGATAAAACACAAAACAAGTTACAAATTATCCTGGAGATTCTTTGGAGATGTAACTCATGGCAATGCTTAGCTAGGTACGCTTAAATCTCACCATGACAGGAGATATAAAAAAAAAAACTAAAGGAGAAAAAAATCCGGAATGTTTATAAAAAGTTAAGAGTTCATTCCAAGGTTTCGTTACCTAAATCAGCCTTCAAGGACAACAAGTGGTAAAGAAGTTAGGGTGTAAAAGACTACTTTGTGAACTGTTTAATGACAATAAAGATCAAGATCCTTCCGGCAGCTTGCTAGTCTTAACCTGCTGTACTGCTTAAGACTTAGACTTAGAGCGATGACTTTGTAGGAAGCATACACCAACCACATGCTTCCGATAAGATCAAGTAAGAATGGGATATACATATATGAATAGTCAAAACTTTGGCTGGGCGAAAAAATCAACATCAATCATCCTGTGGTGGATGTGGATGACAAATACATCTCTGTTGTATCTCGTATTCTTGGCCTTTGGGCAGGTGCGTTGACTAAGAGGATAGAAAATTGCTCTATGTCACAGTTAGGTCAATATAGACCTATTCTAATGAAACTTGCGAGGATTGAAAATTGAACCTCGAACATAGTGGCTTAGTGGGTCAAGCTAGAATAACTGGTGTTGAACAGCAAACACAGTATATATTTGGAGATAAACTGGTGAGAATTGGGCATTAATAAAAGAACAATTAATTCAACCAGATTGTATTGAAAATTAATCGCTTAAAATTTGAGGAAATGGGAATAGAATCTAATCGAACATATACATATGTACTATTAATTAAGACCTTAAGACACTTCAATATCATTTGGTCTAAGGCCTTAAGACGTCCTAATATAAAACAATAAATCTACAAAGTCGTACGTATTTACACAATGTGAAATCCAAATGATATAATAAAGTCAGGGCTATTAAAATCATTCATCATATCCACTGTCATTAAAAAGAATCCATCTCGCTCCAATGCGAATTATTAATAATTATCTCTCCCGTACGTCACCTACTTTGACTGACGTCAGTAGTCGATTACGAGACTCAAGTACAGAACAATCGGATCGTTCAACATTCTATAATTAAATGTCTACATTTCGATTAAACAAAAACTGATAATTGATTTAGATCATCGAGAAATGAACAATACATCAAGGTAAATCAAAAGAACTCACCTTACAAAGCGGGCACAGCATCAGCACATTAGTGCAGTGTTCACAGATACTATGACCGGTGCTACATAGTTTGATTGGCGCTCTCATCGGGGAAGCACATCCTGGACACTTTAGTTCTTCAATCAATCGTTCATAATGATTTACAGATATGCCACCTGCCGTGGTGGTAATACTTGTAGCAGTCGTTGGTGTCGGAGATACTGACGTTGACCGGTTGTTTTTGGAGTTATTACCGGCGACTGTAGTGGAAGCACCATTAAGAAAAATATCCTTGTTTGCTGACATCCTTTTCGGTGGTGGTTTCTTTGGTACTACTGGTGATTTTAATGGTTTCGATGTTGGTGGTGCTGGTGATACTGTGGTTTCTGTGACTGGTGTTACTGGTTTTACTGCTATTACTGATGGTGGTGAAGGCAAATCTAGATCCGATGAACTATCAAGAAGCTCTTCGATTGTGCGAATCTTCGCCTTTTGTTCAATTTGTACATTTTTCACCAAATCCGTAGATACTAGATCCTGTGTTAGTCCCGGTAGTTTTAGTGGTATTGGTGCCTGTACTGCAACTGGTAGTGTTATTACGGTTTGACTGTTGTTCAAATCTATGTTATTCAAAATCTCTTCGATTGTGCGAATTGTCGCTGTTTGGCCACTCTTAACACTTAACACTGATTTGTATTCCTTTGCTGATGAAGAAGAAGATGCTAATTCCTTTGAAAATTCCGTTGTTGAGATGGTAGTTTCCGTGCTCTTGTCATTTGTCTCTGGCTTGGAACTTATACCCTATAGTGGAGAAATGGTAATCTTTTCAAATTTATCGCTTTTCAAATAGTTCACTCACTGCTTGATTGATGGTAGTCATTTTTTTTAGTTTGCGTTTTAAGTTCTTAAATTTTTGGGTTCAATGAGAGCTGCGCGAAGTCATCTACCGCCGCGTCACCACATTTAATTGAATCGAACTTTTGTCGAAAGGTTTCGATAACTGTTTGTGAAGTATTACTATTTTTTTTTATTTGTTCTTAATCTTATCACAGTTTTCCCATTTTTTCATAATTTGTTATCTATTCTTTTAGCTATACTTTGAATTTTATCTGCAAAATTTTGATAAAGACTTGTGAATGTTTGAATGAGTTGACGACTATTGCAAAGACGACAAGACACGTAAATAAGCGCAGTTCTGTACACAGACTAGAGAGCTAATAAATGTTGTATTGTTGGGTGATTGAAGTGGGTTCTACGAAGTCAATTATCTTTAGAAGCAAAAGTAGGGAATCACTGTTGATATACCTATGTATGTGCATACCTATGACGGGAAAGTTCAACGTCATTTAAAATGCGACGTCGGCGGTGGTTTTACAAATTTCATGTCTATTATTGGAATTACATTTAAAATGAGTTGTTAGACAGGTTGTCTGGGTTTTACTTGAGCTAATTATGGAAGATGGTGGGTCGATGACAGACGATCTGATGATGTAATAGAGAAAAACACAACCAGCATAATTATGCCTGGTCTTAAATTGAGAATGTCTACGACGACATGCAGTTGAATGAAGGCTTTTAAACAATTCAACCGCATCGAACTGTTTATTATCAGTGTTTGTTGGTGGCCTTTTAGAATATAACTTGAAGTGAATAATTATTCAAGGCTATCTGATTATATAATGTTACAAGTCGAAGTTATCAAAAGGCAGTATCTGAACCAAAGACCTTGATTTCTCTTCGAAGTAACAAGATATTTTTAAAGAAATGTTTTATAATGCAAAACAATTCAGAGCCCAAGTCTGTAATGACTAACAGTACAGAATCTTTGAATACACATTTGTTAGCTTATCTGGATAACGTTTATAGAGCAAATTAAAATCAATTTTTATAGAGTGATATAACACAACTCTAGGTGCAAGATTAAGTTCTAAAAAGCCTTTGCCATTATTGTTACCATAAAGATTAATAGAAAAATATAGTCATTTGTTTTGAGAAGTCATCTTTTCTTTCTATTTGTCTTTGTACAGTCAATGTGTACTTAAATTAAGGGATACTAAAAAGCTAATCATAAAGATATTAAGGTACTTTTGAGCCGCTGCTGGTCGAACTACTCGGTTTGAACATTTTGCACGAATTTTTCGACAATGTCTCCCACTTCTGTCCAAGGGCTACTCAATCAGTCCTTTTGGTTAAAGGTTATGCGTAGGGGTAACTGTCCGTTCACGTAAGTAATCTTGGAAAATGCATCCCTTCAACCAATTTCAGAAATTTATTACAGATATTTTAGACTGAATCTGGAATAATAAAAAACCAGAGCTCCGATATAGACGAGTCATTGACTTCAAGCCGATAAGTGATTGTCTGGCTGTGATACGCTTCAAGGCTATATTTTACAACATCAGCCTTATATGTGTACACGCTCCCTTCCGAAGAAGTAGAAGATGCTATCAAGGAGCCTGTCCTGAGTAAGATGTCAAAATCATGTTCAAGTTACCGATTTTAGCATTGAAGTTGTTGAGCTCGGTTTTGACATCGTACTCAGCACAGCCTCCCCAGATGGTTGGACCACAAACAAAATCGACAAAAAGCTCTTTGTTGTGAGGCATGCATTTAACATTTTAGATGTGCGTAACTTTACTGTGGTCAATGGCGACTCGGACCATCTGCTGGTCATCGACAACCTTGAAGTTCGACTTAAAAGTACAGAGATTATAAAAAAAAATACCCTGAAGAGGAGATTCGACATTGAATTGTCGTACCATCAAGGAGTTTGAGACCACCATAGACTACAAAGGCAATTAAAAAAAATAAATCGTGACAGAAGAGCCATATCTACAACCTTTCAGCGGGAAACTAGAGTACCGCGCGAAGTGTACGGAGCCAAATGTATGAAGGAAAGAACAGTCCTGTATATAACGCAGAACGATCTACTCAATTTTCCAGTTCAAGGTTATAGAGAAATCTCATAAAAGAGATCTGATTCAGAATTTTTACAAGAAAGCCATGCAACTGGTTGCAGGCTTCAAATCTGGAACATAGACTCTGGGAAATAGTGGAGAAAACCTGACGCATAGGGAATTGTAGAAACAGAGAAAGTGACAGTGGAAGAGAATGAATCTATGAAGTGATTTTGGCTTTTAGTTTGGAGGAGATTGGGGTAGCTATTATAAAGGTGAATAATATGCAATACAAATAAATACAAATTTTTGGCGCGACAGGTCCATGGGACCCAGGGGCTAGCTTCTCACAACCACTCGTGCTGTGCGTGTTATATTCTTCACACGAATGAAAGGGGCCTACTGTTTAATGCCGGATGCGAACGGCAGTTTTTTTTTGTTTTTGAGAAGCTTTTTCATGATAGTTTTACTCTCGGATGTTTGTCAGACGCTCGCGAGAGGTGGGGCCGTGAAAGAAATTTTAGGTGTTGTTTGGGGATTGAACCTGGAACCCCTCGCTCCGTAGTCCAACACAGTAACCACTTGAGCCACGGCGCCCACAAATAATATGGAGGCGATGTTTTGATTAGGAGCAAGCATCAGATCATTAGTAATGTTTTGGGGTGACGAAAGCATGTCTGACGACTGGATGTGTCTATATCTACAAAAAATTAGATCGCATGTCTCCCGACAACTATTGAGGCATATCATTGATAATTAAGATCCTATCTAGCGTATAAATGACATCTAAGTAGAGAACCAGCGAAGAATAAATCTAGCAATTCGCTGTTCTTTCGGTTAGGCTAAACAACACAAAGAACAAATGTGATGCTCTACAAAAAAAAAACATTGATCCTGCCAGTCCTATTATACTATATGGCGACGAGTTCTGGACGATAATCTTAAAATCAGAGGTGATTTTGAGCTTCTTCGAAAGAAATATTCGAATAGTCGGTCCAGTATGCGAGGAGGATGAATGGAGAAGAAGTTATAACTGCAAACTCTATGAGCCATACCAAAATGTAAATGTAGTCCAGAACATCAAATCACATATGTATGTAAATGTAGGCTACACTTTTTTAATCCAGTTGTGAAAAAAAATATTGATGTAGTCTAAGAATCGGACCTGTAATTTTTTAAATGTACGTATTGAGCAACGGTGTCCACACTTTCAGTATCGGGAAATCAGCGTCCATAGCATTAAGGTACCTATTTAGACCATACTTTACATCCATGAATCAGTTTCTCTTGCGGAAAGCGCAAGTCATTGCAAAACCTTGTTTGAATCTATTCGGCGGCATTCAGAAAGGAGAAATAAGACTGAAGATCCAGCACTTAGCTGCGGTTTGTTTGATATTTTAACACGTCTACACCTGTGATGTAATCATGAAAAGGTACGTATTTACACAACATTTGCAAATTATATGCAACCTTTTTTCAAAGTTCGCGATTAGTTGCGACGACTTTACGGGCCATCTACGACAGGATTTAAAAAAAAAAACATGTCGATGTTTCATCAAGGTCTGTAACGACTTTTGTCCCTTGATCTCAACTAAGGGTTTGACGCGTTGTCATGTAATTTTCTTAATATCACACTTGAACAGATATTATACATATTTTATAAACGAAAACAAAAGATTTTATATTTAAGGATTTTGGAAATAGAAACACATTATTCGATTTTTCTTTAATTTCAACATCGGACATTTTAAGAAAACTAATTTTTACTTGTAATACTATTTTCTAAAAACAAGATCATTGACATAAACATCATATATTACGGTACCGCCGGCGGTATTGCATAGCGAAGTTAAATGCAACAATAAATTGCCGGCTCGCAATTATTTACGTTTAGTTCAATGCATGTTAACATTCGTATTTACTTGTATACTTAACATATATTACGAGTAAATGCTTACAACAAATTTTGCAACGTTCCGGGAGGAAAAGTCATTGAATATATTTTAATACAGCTCTATAGTCTGTCGGATGTAATCGTCATGAACAAAAATGCATTTTTCGCTTTCTAATTAATTTAGTAAAAACTGTAACGAATGGAATAATGATGATGACCCTTCTTCTTTATTATAGGATATATCCAACATTCGAATGATGTCTCGCAATACCTGGCTCATCAAAAGACAACGATCCTTGTTGATATATCACACAAGTCATTAAATCGTATATCTATTTAAATTAACGTTATTACTTTTCTCACTGAAAGACGTGTCTGGATAGGGTTTGGTATGTTAATTTGTTAATAATATTAATCAGCACGTTTCAGTGAATAGATTAAATGTGTTATCTATCAAGAACATATGACAAATTGCCATTGCGAGTATGTGTCAGGTTTAATATCATTTCAGTTCAACATCAAGATATCTGTTTCGTATTCAAATATAATAGATAGGATATCTATGGTAGTCACCACAAATTGCTCATACAACAGTTCTAGTCGTCAGCATGATTCAATTATTTTATATGTAGATACATACATGTTTGCTTGTGATTAACAATAGAGATAAATTTTGTGTTTGAAATGGATTTTCGAAAATATTTGTTGACTTACAAGCTCGCAAATATGCAAATATATTTATCGATAGAAAGCTTTTAGGAATTTTTAGAATACTTTAGCAGACAACGTGCCAAATTTCAAGGACAGGAAAATTGGCTGTAACGAGGAAAGTGCATGATTGGGTTGTACACTGCAAGTGTGACGTGATGAATCGCGATTTTATCCGAGAATTTATATGTAAATTTATGAGTAATTGTCAGATTTTTTTAGAAGTGAAATGCGTTCGATTATTATTGAATTTAAGAACACACAGATGCGTTCGTTTAGCGGCATCGAAAGAATTTAGAAAGATTTGTAAAATTTGTTTATAATTTATAACAACACTTGCAGTCGGAAACGCTTTCTTTGGATTTTGGTTTTGCTGTTAGGACATGAGTAGCAGCAATAAACAGTGTATACTACGATTATGCAATGAGTTTTCTGAAGTTAATTGTGATATAGAAGAATGAACAAAGCTCCACGTAAGGATTAAAAAAAAAGGTAAACCTGTTTGGATTAAGTATGCTACGACTTAAAGGCAGGATGCTTTTTAGCTAGGCAAAGCATTTATAAGACCCATTTATACAGCATTCCTACAAAAATATTCTTTGGAAGTAAAAGTTAGAGATAAGAAAATTACAAGTCGCATCTATTCCGTGAAAATATTAAAGAAAAGAGCGACTATATATGGAAGTTGTATGATGTGCAAAGTACTAGTTGAATAGACCCATACTGCTTAACTTGGTTCACCTTAACATCTTTGAGAAGCTAACAGCAGCGTTAAAAGCAGCAGCAGGCTTAGAGAATCTTCACAGCTGTGTTCTAGGATCGTAAACGGGCATAATACTAATCTTAGTACGATGGACCATGTTCGACAGATCTGTTCAAACTTGAATTTGAAAAAAAGGAAAAGACTCATTTCTGTTGACAAGGTAAGTAACTTAAATAAAATTCTTACAAGCTGTTGCAGGGGAGATGGTAGGAGGGCCTTTATCATGGTCTAAGTGCTTTTTTGCCTAAACGGCTATAGCTACCGAACCTAACCTAAGTTGTAAAATTGTCATCAACTGCCTAGGACACTATCATTTGGTTAAATCGCTTGGCTGGCATTTTGATAAATTCCGTATATTAACATGGACCACGGATTAAGCCTTGTTTCATCAAACCATTATCTCTTAACTCCTGGGCTTTTACATAAACAGAGCTTTTAGGCGTCAAAAGTTTTGCCACACTATTAAACCTAGACCGTCTATCAGTAAAGTAAAGAACAGAAGATAGCAAACAAATCGTGTGATCAGCAATGTCCAATTCTGCTAACCTAAAACTTGTCAACAAAATTATCAAAAAATACCTTTCTCTTGATGACGAGATTTCCAAAATTAAGTGCTTGCTTTAGGTCATATTAATCTAGATTGTAGATCGAATCCTGAGTGTATGCGAAGGCAGATAAACATCGTCGGATTAGTATACTGTATAAGGTATGACTTCACTCATGACCGTCAACACAAGCATTGATGATGTACTAATGATAGATTGGTGGAAGTGTGCAAACTTATCGCACTCCACCTAAGACGTCAGATATCGTACTGGATCGTAGTACATCTTACATCTGTAGATCTTTGACAATAATTTGATTGCGTAAAGTACACTAGATTAAACCTCTTTCTTAAATGGAATGTTGAAAGAATTTGAAAAAGCACAGTGGAAATTGTTAGGGAAACTTTTTTTTATATTTTTGTGTTTATATGTAATAAACTATGCATACATATATATATGTATGAAAGTAAGCAAACCATTACGGATGGTTTGGGTCACTGTGACCGAAGATATACTGGACGTACATATGTACATAGTGCTCCTACTCGTGCGATTAAAATGCCTCAATCAACTTTGTCTATGTATGTTTGAAACTGATTGCGCAGAGGCAAACGTAGAGACAATTAACATCTATACAGAGGAGTGCATACTTACTTACGGAATTAGAAGCTATAAAAATGGGTCAAAAACAGAGGTGGGCATCATCGAGGTATTCACTAAAAAATTCATTGAAACCCTTAGAACCAACTCACAGTTGCTGCTACTGCAACATACCATGAGGTTTAAAACAAGAAAAAATTCAAGTCAATAGTTTTAGCTTTCGACCGATCACGCCTGGAGAAGTTTTTAAATTCATCACAGGTTTAAAAAACAAAAATTCTTCCTCCAGTGATTGGATTTCTGTTACTCTTTTCGACATAAAATCTGAGAAATCGTAGATGTTTTGAGATTCATTTTTAACTTAAGTACTATAATTAGTACAAAGTTTCCTAAACAATTGAAGTTATCCCTCTTTTCAAAAAAGGTAAAAGGAAAAATATAAGGGATTACAGACCTTTAACGCTGCTTCCTACATTTTCAAAAATTGTTTAAAAATTAGATAAATCGCAAATGTTGTCTTTTTTAGAGTAAACCAATTTTTTTGCGGTTGATCAATTTGGTCTCAGATCCGGTAAGTCCACAGAATATGCGAGTTTTGCACTTGGCACTTGTTGACGTCCCAATTGCTTATAGATCACCTTTTATTTATATCTTGTAACTTCACCTAGGCTTTTTAATATCCTTTCGATATCTATAAGAACAAATAACAACTATCACTCATTCGTTAAAAGTCTTAGAGCCTGACTCTTTACTTGACTTTTGTAAAATTTAATTATTGTTGAATGGCAGTTATTCTTGGTAGGCTAATAGTCGTAAGTCCTTCAGCACTAACACTAATGTTATAGAATGACCTTTCGTATTCGTATTCTATGTTATATTGTATTAAAAAAAAAATCTAGTGACCTCCTCCCTAACTTAGTGAAACTCTTGGGGCGATCCTTGTATGTACATTTTTTCGAGCTAAAGAAGTAAAAAAACGCGTAAAACTTTCTCTAACAATCTCTTTTATCACGTACGAGTATCATGTATCATGTCTTGGTTTCTACAATATTTAGAGAATTAAAGCGGTGCGATCCATATGCGAATTAAATCCACATTTTGAGACTAAAATCATTTCACCTGAAAATATACAAATACAATTATATCACGCGGCAGAAGAACCTATATGACCATTCGTATTGTATGTATGTATGTGTCATATTCTTTACACCAATGAAAAGGCCTATTGTTTAATGCCATTTCCCAAGGACATTTTTTTTGAGAAGCTTTTTGAGCATTATGCTCTCGGATGTTTGTCAGGCGTTCGCGAGAGCTAGGAACAAAAACTTTGCTGTTATCTGGGATTTGAAGCTCGAATCCCCCGCTCAGTAGTCTGACAATATTCTGAAATTCATTCCGTTTCCAATAACTGCTGTAGAAAAGTACTCTCAAGATATAACAATACTTATGAATTCCTTTATAGAATATACATATGTAGGTACATACACATTACTGCTCCGCTTCGCTGCTGCGTTAAACTTAATATTAAGAATGGTGCCAGTAATTTGTATAACTGAAAAATTTTCAGAAATGAAACCAACAGCGAAGCGAACTAGAAATCTAATTTTCTGGAATACAACTTCACCAATATTTCAGGTTGTATTATTTATCACTTACTGGTAGAATAATTCCCATATGGAGTTAAATTCCGTGGAGTTATTTCTCTGCACCCGTTCAAGCGTGAATTTTACTAATTATCTAGCACCGATTTATAAAGCCTTTAGATCAACTGGTTCACTGATCAAATTGTGTCCAAAAAAGAACCACTCTACCTATCTGACGCTTTTATACATTTTGCTTTAAACGAAAAGCCGTAGTTGTAAAACAAAGAAATCGACACAAGTTGATATTGCAGATATTAAAGTCCCTTGACGTGAAGTTTGCTTCAATTTTAATTTTAATTTGAAAGAAATGCCACGGTGTACTGAACGGATGCGTGCGTCTTCTTCCTGTGGTAGGAGAAATATGTAGGTGCAGCAAAAGTACAAAGAAACGAAAACTACTTCCTACCTTCGAATGCCAGACCACATTTTCCAGGTATCAATTAAAATCAACCGACTAAATGACTCGTATTTGATTTCCACCATAAATCAAGTTTGAGAAAACCGGCACATTTATGTACATAGGTACATATATTATACAAACCCATAAGCTTTCGAATGCTTAGCTGAATTCAATTGACATTTTACATTGGCATCAACTTCAACTTTGAACTTTTATCATATTTCATCTGTAATTTCACAGTACACGGCATAAATTTTTCCACGTGTATACATATGTATGTCTACCGTCTGAATAACGCAAAACTAATTCAGCAACAACTATGTATGTTTAATCAAAAATATTGTATCTATTCACTGTATGAAGCACACCCTCATTTAATCTATTTATTTTTTTTTTTCCGTATACGTATAATAACTCGCCGATTGTAATCGGAAGATTATCTCCGGTCATATGATGAGAAAATCAATTGTTCTACACAGGTTTATACAAGATAGAAACCTTATTCACTTCTAAAACAATTCAAAATACTTTGCATTGAGAAGCAACTATTGGATTTTGCATAGAAAATCACCGCAACGTTCACCGAACTCGTAACTCGTCTACAATAAACTGACGCCGCTACTAAACACATCACAAGGGTTGCCCACTCTCGGTGCCCGACTACTACTAAGAGTCAACAAGAGAATCACTCCCTGAGTGATACGTCATGGTTGTAGCCGTCATATTGAATCTCCAAGGCGGGTTGGTTATGTCGACAACTGTACCAAGGACTAAGCCCACTATGCCGCCCACATCTTACGTGTTCTGTTGCAATGGCTGTGAAAACAATTCCATTAAGCTCGTATCTTTGATTCGACAAGTTTGATGGAAAATGTTTCCTTTTACGTATGAATCTGGATTGTTCTTTGTTCAATTACATCTACGGTTTGCATGTGATTTTTTTTTTTTTTTGATCGGGTGTGTTTACTATCGATTTGAAAGGTTTTTCCCTAATGATGTTGTTGTGTGCAGAATTCCACAAGGTCAGTCGCTAGAAATTCCACCAAAACGGGCGGTCACTTGGAGTGGTTTGGGGTTCATAGCACCAAGCACATGGTGTTGGGTGTTTTCACACCGAAAATGAATAGCGCTTTATGACCCTTGAAAGAGAGGACAGGCGTATTTTCCACGAAAATTATACGTTGTCTGCAAGTCTTGTTTAATGGATATTTATGAGCGGACGTGGTGCAATAATAAGTTCCACTGAAAGGGAACCACTTCAGGAAGGAATTTTATAAATCACTATGTTCTGTTGGATAGTTAAGCAAAAAAATGTTAAGTATACGCCATGTATGACCATGTATTCTCTACATGCACATACATATGTTTGCGGATAGTAAGAGGCGGGGCTAGTTCGTGACGTGGCATAGCCCCAGCTCAGTGAACTTCGAATGATATGAAATATTGCAATGTTCATTATGATGGCGTAATAACATTGCTATTTGGTATTGGCCGGACTGGCCAACTAGAACCAAAACGTCGCTTTTAAAACTCAAATAGTAGTGATTCATATGGGGCTTACTTGCTTATCACATAATATAGTGTCTACACATTCAATGAGAATCAAAAGGTAAGTATAGTCGACAGCAATAATCAAAATATGGGGAAAGTTTGCTCAACAAATAACACAGATTTATTTCAAATTATTGTTAAAAATAGACATTTGAAATAAGAAAGCGGAAGCGACTTACTAAAACAGGGTGATCTTAAAGAAAACAAACATTTCTTAATTTTCTTTGTATCACAACTAGCAAATTAAATCAAGGAAATGGCGGATATATTGGTTGATACATAATCTTTCTATTTCATTTGGTTGGTAGATATTCATGCTTTTAAAATAATAAAATAAAAGAAAACGGCCGACCTCTCAGACCATACCGTTCAAACCTAAGACAAGGCGATCCGGGAACACATACGATCCAAGATCTCGATTTATTCATCAGCTGTATGTACTGTACGAGCATGCCCTCTCATTTCTATGTTCAAGACGTTGTCCAACGTTCTCTCTATTCTAATAATGGTGGTAAGCGATAGAAATGACGCGTAGCGATATCTTTGAAGGAGAACTGCCCATTAGTTCCGTTTAATGTAAGGCTTCTTATGTGCTATGTGTGAGCTTTCAGTTTTCGCTAAGATTTTTGTGAAAACCAGGAATATTTTCTTTAAGACATAGGTAGTTTAACACGCAGCACGGCTTTCATAATGCTTCGCATCTGTCAAGAACTACTTACAGATAAGGCCATTTCCAAAAACCGATTTTAGTCAGGGACTTTATTGTTTGTTTGAAAAAAACATAATGATATGTGTGATCCAATGTTACAAAAGTATATTGTGTTATTTATTTTTTGTATTCGGAGCCCCAAGTTTAAAAATATCTTGTCCACGGTGAGTTGACCAAAAGCTGTACGCGCTTTGTATATAGCGACATCGACCTAGTCAGAAGAGTTCAAATATAAAGACTAAAATGGCTGGTTAGAGACTAGAGAGAATGAACAACGGATCGACCGATGGCGCAGTAAAGAAAAATCTCTTCCAAGCTGGTGCGGTCAGGTTGAAAGTGATCTTAACCAAATTAGTGTGCCAAACTTGAGTCCCAGGTCCACCCCAGAAAGTAAGTAAAGAGCTTTGCTCAGCTAGGATCTACGGTGAGTTTCTATAGAATATACCTTCTTTTTTTTTTTTTGTAAAAATATGTTACTAGGAAACAAAAACATGTTTTACTGGAATTCACTCGTCTTCTATACAAATCGGTTAGTATCAGCACTAACCACAATAGCACCGATGATCAGGCAACTGACAGAAGTAAAGTATCGTTGCCCTCGTCACAAAGGTTTGCAGAAAAGAAGATGGTGTAAGGAGACAGAATGTTTGTCACTAGAACATGACCGTAGTACACCTAGAACACCGTAGAACACTCTTTAGTTTAAGCGCCGACCTTACTGCTAATCGAATTCTTTACGTGTATAGAATAAAGTTTGACAAAGTCATTACTAGACTAACAAAGAAGAACTTAAGATAAAAAAAACATATCTCATCCTTTCACAAAATTGTCGGGTTTATACTCAATTTCTGAACTTGAGGGCGCAGGAAATCCTGGTTAACTAGTGTCATTGTTACTATTCTCGGAACTGGATGTCTACCTTATACCTTAAAACTTACAAAAACAATTGCGCTGCTGAAACTAGGTAAACCCAGTATCCGTACTCAGTGTCTGCTACAAGGTATTATAAAGTATTATGATACACAACTGCAGCGAATCTTCTATCAACCAGCACATAACAATTGAGCAAAACCAAATCCTCAAACATCCTATTTCACAAAAGTAGACAGCAAACTCAAAATAACAATGAGGATTACTAGTACTATTAGCTAGATCGCGCTAAAATACAAGATCTTAGCCAACGTTGACCTTCCTGATAATAAGGACATTCGGACAAGCACTTTAAAAATGTACTTTGTTTTTGTGTTGTCAAACTTTTGGAAAAACTCACCACTGCACAACAGCGGGTGCGTAACCGACTTTATAAGAGAGTTCACAGGATTCATCGAAAGCATACAAAAATTGGGTTAGGCTTAACCATTTATATAATTGAAAAAACACTTTTGTCTCCATTCACTGATTAACTCCGAAATGATTTGAAGCATAACTTAGGGGAGCATAGGGATCTGAACAATATTAAACCATTTACAGATTTAACTATTTTTATTCGATTTTTGGTCCCACCTTAGTCTGCGGAGAAAGTTTTGTTACATCATATGCTTAACGTGGAATGAACTTAAAGTCAGGTACACTGATCGATGCAGTTTGCTAATTATTTCACAATCATTTCGTAGAAATTGTAACTAATTCGAAACGAAACGACAATGTACATGTTCCGCCATAACAGGTCATAATGCAATTAGGTTTGCAATCTACGTCGATAAAGTTTAAAGGTCACTAATAGTCCAAGGGTTAAGCATTCAATGCACAATTCCCAGCACCTTCAACTACACAAACATTTCTCACTCTTAGAATTAACACAAAACCCACTGCAATCCGAGTGTTAGCTACGTGTCTTGCGTCGAATACCTTTAATAATCCTTTAGACAAGCCAAAACACTGAACAATCTTAAACTATGCTCCGCGATGCAAAAGAAAATATCTCTCGTTCAAATAAAATTCGAAATACAACTGAAATGCAATAACAACCGTCAGCTTTTGATACCCTCCTTACAGATGAATACTTTTCTAATTGGATTATGTGAACGAAGAAAGAGCGCTGCACGTTTTCCTGAATCATTTGCATGCGTCCCATGTGCCCCAGAACACACCACACAAGACGAAAGAAAAAACTTCAGCATTGAACCAGAGAGGAAACACAAACAAAACTTTCCATCAAAACATTTCCGCTTTATTTTTGTTTCCCCTTTTTCAAACTAAATTTTATAATCCTCCGGGTGGTATAATTCTGTCAACAATCGATAGACGTACGACGGAGCATGGCCACCCCTGAAAGGAGAAAGGTAGTTAAAACAAGAAAATCTTCGAAAGAACCTCTCGACTTACATGTTCGAAATGAAGAGTGTCACCAGCTCTGGTGGGACATAGTCAAATATTGGACTGTAGACCTTGGCGAACTTGGCTGCCAGCGAGTCATAGGGTATGACTCCTTCAGGACAGCCAACCAGATTGAAGGCATCCGCCTCATAGCTGCAGCGATGCACCGGCGAAAGTTTATACATTGGAGCGAGTACGACGACCGGTACGGAGTAGTGTTTCGCAGCGAGGGCGACTGTATACGCACCGCATGCTGCACGCAGGCCGCCATTAGCCAGGACGCTGTGCGTGCCTATAATCACTTTATTTACTCGAGACATCATTGCGAATATGGCCGAATCGGGGATGACAATGATTTCAACGTTGCCCGCAGCCAAATTCGAGGCGAGGTTGTGACCCTAAAGAAAAATACTTATTATCGCACCACTGGAGTTCAAAGAAATACCACAATCTTACCCGACATGACGGAGCGCACTCAGCTACAATGACAGTCAGATATTGTCGCTTTTTTGCAGCGCGTTTCAAGAAATTTTCCACACACTTTGAGTGACCCAGAGTGAGAATCACCTCCGACGAATGAATATGCTCTTCAGCTTGCGCTGAGATGTTTTCGGCGCTTGTTTCCAGTTCGATCTCAATCTCCTGCAAATGGTCCAGCAGTGCCTCTCGCAGACCCTCCTGTGTTTGTGAGTAGTCTTTATGCACCTCATTCTCGCTGGTTTGAGTAATGAGCTTGTGCAAGGACAATGATGCCTGGGAGTCGTCACAGACTTGGACCTGCAAAAGCGAAACTTATGTAAACTTCTAATGCAAGCCCTATTTATTTAATCTGAACCTTCGCTTTCAATGCAACAAACTCCTCCCGGATAAGTTTGAGCATCCTCCTAGCAATATTCGCAGTGACAGCCTCCTGTGGCAACGCTGCGGCGAGAATCTTTCCTTGAGTTCTAATCAATTGCATCAGTCCCCTATAGAGAGACAAAATAGTTTCATCACTTTGTTGTGTAAATAAACATTGTCGCCGCTTACTCAGCATGTATCCAGTCTTGGCTGTAGATGATTTGTTTGAAAATCTTCAAAGTCTTTGTCGTAATGTTGTAGGAACCCTCGACTTTGCTGTGGATGAAAACGAACTTGAATTGTTGTGATATTTGTGAATAATTACTGGTGATTTACCCAACTTTAACATCGTGGATTAGTTTGGCAACTTCATCCGTTGGTAGGTCTTCTGTTCTCATCTTAAAAGTTGCTGCAATTCGAAAAAAATTCTACGAAATTAGAACACAGCCACGCAGAATGAGATATTTCTTACAAATTTAGTTGTCAAACATGATAGTTAAGATTGACAGATTGGAGAGAGTAGGAATCAAATGGGAATTGAAACATTTTTCTTTTGATACAGGTGTGCTGCGGAGGACATTTGGGTGAAATCTTATATGTTTTGTATTGTTAGTTAAATGGGGATTTACCTATTTACTTTCGTACCATGAAGATCTTAGGGAACTTAACTAGCTTTACCCAACCCTTACCTACTCGCTAAGCCAATTGGAACTTCTGATAATGCATAGGAGACTTCTTAGATCTGTATTTATCAGATCCCGTAAATCGTTAAAGCAGAAATGTAATTAAATACGAAGAGGTGAAGAATAACTACTTCCTCTTCTTCTTGCATGATTGTCTACTACATAGTGCCGGTAATTACACCGCTGGCAGCGCGAATATTCAGTCTATTGAGTGAGATCAACTCTTAGAGTGTTGCAAATCCAGTTTTGGCCAAATCTGTTTATTCGCTAGATATGCTACACCAATAAGATATGTCCTTTTGATAGCATTTATCCATAATTTAAAGTTGCACGTAGCAATCGGCTTATTTATAGTATGTACATCTATGTACCTTTTCAGGAGGGATGGGTATTATAGTACCTGACAATACATCAAGGGTTCCTGCTTGCACTGAGTGTGGGGTTGGAATGTCATCTTGGGCACCACGGGACTAATTGGCTCCACGGGTAGTAATTGGACTATGTTAAGCCACAAAATCTTAGAGAATGAGACATTTATGCATTTGCTCCGATAGCCTAACTGGAATCAAGTCTTGTTTGCATGTAATAATTAAATTTGAAATTGTTGACGAAGCTATCATTACGTTGAATAAGCTAGGGTGGGTGATTCACTCTGTGACACTGGGCTAGGCAGGGCCTGGACGTTCAGATAATCAGGAAATTGAAAGAGCTGACGCTCTTAGTTTCCGTGTCTTCAGTCCAGCTTATATTCTCACTGACTTAGCTCTTATTGACGAACCAAAAGTGAGCAGTGATAAGACCTACTTGGACTGGACATTGGCCTGCTAAGAAGGACTCGTTACTCGTTATTGATCATTACTGATTTCAGCTCCATCGAAGAGCATCTTAAAACTATTAGCATAAGAAGAGTACTACTTCAGATAAACACTTCTTTGGTGAACGAAACTGAATGATTTAATCTTGTCAGTACCCTCCACTTTACTAGTTGTATCTCCTCCGTAATTTCAAGTGGTCTACCAGTTTGCTTCTGTGCAAAAGGGCCCAACAAAATTTCCTTCTTTTAGGGATAGACTGGTCGGCATAAATTGTTTTGCATTTTAATCTTTAACCAATTTTATACACAATGCACCGAGTGTTATTAACTGTTGAATCGCAAAGGTCTCTGAAGGCTTTGCACTGCTGTTAGTTATGGTATACATGTATGTATGTATGTATGTATACATTTTTTTCTTTAATCCATAAACAGTATCGTCTGTGCGGTGATACAGAAATACTCTTATCGGTTGAGGCTTTGCTTGTCATCGCCCACAATCTCTTTTCTTTTTTTTTTCCACTTTGATTTGTTCTCTACTGTAAGTTCGTATAGCTCGACTGGGAGTTCTAACAGTTTTGCCTGGTAGTCGCTATTGGATTACTGGTCTAATTCATAAAATTTGCAGCGTTGCAGTCGTCTTACTTCAGCTGAATCGAGTTTTGGTAACCTGGTGGTCAAATTCCTTTTTCCTATAAATTGTTGATTTGCTGCGAGGTAGGCTGCACGCCATTTGTTTTCATTTGTAATTTATGCTGTCGAGCGTGTAAAAATTGAACCTACAAATTACGACATGTACGTGTCAGCCGCCTTAACTATATGCCCGAAATCATATTCAAACATTAACGTAGTAAAATTATCTGTCAAACAAAACAAAGCATGTCATGGATACTAAAAACACTTTTCTGTGTTTTATTTACTTGCTTTTTAATTTCCTTCACTAATGACTTCAAAAATTCCATACCAGTTGACAGGCAAGTAGAAAAAGCTTCTGTGTTCGTAAAAAGTGTCAGGGTATTGCAATTTGCTTGTCAAATCTTTATTCGTTTGGCAGCTGGCTAAAATTCTTTCTTTATCACAATGTTTCAAATTAACAGAACTCCCTTCATGCATCCGCTGCATAAACAAATAACCAACCGCTGTACGACCACCACAAAATCTGCCGCATACAATCAACACCAAAACAAAAAGAACAAACATGCCTGTGCGCTGTGCGCACGTGAAAACTTCTCTCTTCCATGCCGTTCCGTACCACACTGTCAATTCCCATCAAATTCCAATTTTTGTCTGACAGCCGCATTCGACACTGCCGCTGTAGTTCGGCTGCCTTTGCGAAAATTCTGCAACTGTTTTCCTTCAAGTATCGCCGCAGCTTCACACGTCGCTTGTCGTCTCTTGACCTGTCTCGGCGATCCTTCCAGTAACACAACAATTCAATTCATAAAATTTTAATCAATGAAAGTAGATTCGCCCACGAAAATCTAATAGGCCGCCGCCGTTCACAAACAGAGAAAGATCCCCCAACCGGCCGAGTAGAATCTCGCCCTCCGTGTGTGTTTTGTTTTATATTTGTGCACGCAAAAGTTGCTGCAGAAGAGTGAAAGAAAAAGAAAAGAAAAACCCCGCACTTTATTCCTAGTGTATCGAATTCTAATTAAAGCAAAATTAAAAGTTCAAAGAGTTCTTACCTACATGCCAAGGTAGGAAAAGTGATACACCCCCAAACCAACATAGCGATATATTTCCCCCCGAATCCAATAATTTTGTTTAATTTGTTACACATTTTCTGTTCTAGTTGGGGACGTTGATAGTTGAATTTTTTTTTGTTATCGTTTTCCTTTCGATTTACGATTTACCCGAAATTAACTAGTTTTTCCGTTAAATAGTTGCTCCATCCAAAATTTACGAAAAGAAAAACTGAAAACTCGTTTCAGTGGAGGACCAAGAAGGAAGAGTTTTTGTGTGTCGTCTGCGTTTTATTGATTTTTTTTTTGTTTTTGTGTTTCTCTTCTGTTTCTGCCTGGAAAAAGAGCAAATTTTCTTTTCCCAAAAAAACACCGACGCAGATAAATTTGGATAAGAAAAAAAAAAAAGCTTAAAACATTTGATTTGATAGCATACACATATCGTTTTATTAGAGCAAAAGACACTCCGCGCGGACACTACAATCTCACTAGTATCTGTAGAGGTACATCCAAGGCAAATTTAAGTTTTTTTTGTTAAAAAATAGCAAGCAAAATTCAGATCATGCTAAACAACGATTCAAATTTTTCGCCGCATGTAAGTAGAAACAAAATTTCAAAAAAAACAAAAGAAATAAACAAAATTTATGGAGAAACACACTGCAACGCAAAGTTGTATATTTCTCCACCGCTGTTGTTTGCTTTTTGTCGCTTTTTTTTGTTCGTTTATTTGAAGATAATATTTTGTTTATGTTTGCCTTCTCTTTGTTTTTTGGTGCTTTTGTGTAGATTAACTTGCTTTGATTACGCGTAGCACAGTGGCGACGAAAAATATTCGCATAGGGCGTGGGAAAAATGCGAATTTCTGTTGGTTCTGTTTGATGGGCATTAGGGAACTGAAGCTATTCTGGTAAAATTTGTGCACTGTCGTTTAGAAAAAGACCATTCGTCGATCAGGTTCAAGACGAAAATATATAAGGCATTATCCAATACTGACCGTTCTGCAGAACTGTTGTAATCTCTTAGTAAGTAGAGTAACATCACGTAAGTTTGTCCAGCGGTGAGGT
Source organism: Xylota sylvarum (assembly GCA_905220385.1). Lineage (NCBI taxonomy): Eukaryota > Metazoa > Arthropoda > Insecta > Diptera > Syrphidae > Xylota > Xylota sylvarum. The sequence goes on from LR999957.1 coordinate 128,681,949, forward strand.
TCGCTTGAAACCAGAGAAAAATAAACTTTGACTTGAGGGAAGTCTATACAGAACAAAAAAGGGTGCGTTCTCACCGTCTCGCACTAAAGGGTCGCTTGGTCAAGGTTAAGAAAGGGTACGATAGGGTTTAGGTGTCGACAAGAAAAACTGCCCCTGGATGGTAATTATGTACATACATACATATATACATACATAATGTATACCAGTTCACGATTATTCCTATTTATGACACCTAGAAAATACTTAAGCTACTGAAAAACGTTATATCTTGTTGTTTAAAAGAGCATGTCTTTACTTACATATCCATGTATAGCTCTTAACAATTTATTCGCAGCGACTGTGGCTCATCTTCTCCATGTCTATCTCGATTTACCCGCTCTTCTTTCGTCCTGGGTAAGCGGGGTATATTACAGTTCATAACAAGCAATGCAGGTGTCACTTTTTTGAAATGCACATGCATATCTACATATGTATGCATAAATGTACGTCCGATCCACTATCCACTACAACTCTATCTTTGTATTTTGATGTTTCTTAGTTTCTCTCATAAGACTTGATTTTGGACAAAGTTACTAAATGTAGACTTTGGCTTGCTTATTTGATTGGCTACGTTTGCTATTATCTTGGCAACTACAGCCACCAAACAAGTCCCACGTGAGACTTCCTTTTTTACGAAGCTGGATGTTTATTCAATTCTTCAACTCCTCGGCAAAAGATTTACACAGCTTCCTAGTCCTTCTATAGCAGAGGATGTGGGAGCTGTGCTAATGCTGCTGTTATTGCTTCCGAAAATTCCGCGAAAGTTCTCTTATAACAGCAGTAATTTCATCTTTGATGGGAGTTGAGGTGGAGATGCCTGCAAAGTTTACTTTGGTCAGGTCATTTTGACTTGGTTGGATATCGTTGGCAAATACAGGGTTTGGTTCCATAGCGAAATGAGATGGTTCTGCTTTCAGACGTTCTGCGACTATCGCGTTGTAATAATTTCTATTATCACTTTCCACACTATTCTAAACTTTCCTTATTTTTATTTGGTAATTTGACGCTCGCTGGTTTCTCCCTACTATTGGAATCTCTGCAATACGAGCTCTTAGAGCTTCTCGATCAGTCTCCCACTGACGATCTGCGATCTTCTGAAAATGTAGGTGTTCCAGAAATCTACAAATTGTTCACCACTGTTTTTGTGCTCCCCGAGGCTCAACACATTACCCAACCCGTGATTTTCGATTACTACCCATCACGATAACAATCTCCCCGTTCGCTGCAGTATTTGTAACGTATACAAGTTGTGTCTGATGTAAGATTCGTTGAACCGTAGATTGTGACAATTCTTACTCTAGTTCGTAATCTGGCTGAAGGAATTCATTCGCCAAGACACTAGACTCCCGTAAGTTTTTTTTAAGAGCATCCAGAGCATTCCGCATTTGTGACAGTCGTACTACATAGGGTTGTCACGGTACTCTTCGTCAGGCAGAACGCTGTCTGACTCGAGAAGTGTGGTGGTATTTTAGAAACATCTAGAAAACATTTTTGTCATCATTCCAGTGCAAGGTCTATGGGATAGCCGAGGACATACAAACAGCTTCTCGGAATTTATTGGCGAACGTTTAAACGCCAACTTTATGAGACAATCCTTTCATTTTTAGACGAAATGACTTAGGTATGAAGAAGCGATGGTTTACAGAACCCTTTAAGACAAATAAGTCGCACGGGTTAGTTAAATGAGTTGTTTAGTGGTTTTCTGTAATGGTAAGGTTAAGGAAACAAATCACTATTTTTTCAGTACACTTTAGTACATACTTTGTGCAATGGCCAGGTAAATACTGCGATCGCCCTGAGCTAAGTAAATGAAGAAATGATAAAATAAGAAGATCTTATCGCTCTTTATTCTTCGCTATATAGCTCGTACAGCTATGTACATACATATATTGAAAGATAGTGGCTCTGATGTTGACTTTTGGTTTATGCACAATTTTATTTAAAAACGTTGAAGAAACCGCATGATATGGCGTCGTTATAACTAAATGGTTTTTTGATATTATAGATCTCGTTGAGGTATTTTCCGACCTTTTTGGAGCAGCGTGCATTCTCCATCGTATTCTTGCACAACCGGTCGAGTTTGCGAGGAATGCCAAAGCTAGACATGACTCTGTATAGCTTGTCGTTATAAATTCTGCCACAGGCGGCCTTAAAATCGATAAAAAATTGTGGTATCTGTTTGGCCTTTATAAGTTCCGAATTTGCCAAAGTGCGAAAATTAATTGTGGGCTTTCCCGGTCTGAAAACGTAGTGATAGAGGTCAATCCAGTTGTTGACGAAGGTTTTCGGACGTTCACACGTTTCATTAACAGGCATTCTTTTATGAGCTTGTGAAACGTTTTGTCATTTTTATACGTTTCCATATATTCGATATCCTTAATTGTTTTAGCTCTGCTATCTCTAGTTAAAATCGTTGGAATTAATTTGGTATTTAAAAAGTAAAGTCCATTTGTCAGTTAAACATTTGTATAGTTAACAAACCTAACATCAACGAGCTAGGAATGACTGCAACTCAATTTTGAAGCATGCGAAATTCCTTCAAGACCAAAAAGTGACACTAAAAATATAGCAGTAAATCATGTTGGTTTTTCGTTAAAAGTGTCAAAGGCTCTGCGTCATCGTTCATCCCAGGTCTTGTTCACAACGATGAAAATTTCATTGACTCGCAACAGAAATCCATACTACTAGCAGATATGTTCGCTGTAAATTTTACCTTGCCAGATACTTCTTTACCATCACCATTACTGAATCCGGTTCAATATACCTTATGACAAATATTTATCCGAACCCGCTCAGTAGCTCGAGCCTTAAAAAAATCTCAACAGTAACAAAGTGTGGGTGGGATCCCTCCTATTGTTTTGAAGAGGCTCTGGGTAAACCTCTAGGTAAACTAGTCGCCCTTGATGTCTCTAAAGCTTTCGATAGAGTGTGGCACAGTACCCTCTTAAGCAAAATCTAAGCTTACGGTGTCGACAAGATCTTCCCATCAGCGATTGCAAGTTTTTTTTTTTTTAAGTAATCGATCAATACAAGTTGTATTGAATGAATATACTTCTAACTCATTATCAACCAATACTGGTGTACCTCAGGGTTCAGTCCTCTCTCCTACCCTGTTTGTAATATTTATTATCCTTTGCGAACGACAGTATTCTTGACTCCGCTTTTTCGGCTTGCATCCCAAGCTGTGGAGTATCACTGAAAGTCTCCTGTCTCTGAAGAGGGGTAGCCAAACTAAAAATGGTGGGAGCTGATATTAAGAAATCTAACGGATTGGCAATGCTTGGCATGCAAGTTACCCCCGAATCATCAGATGTCTGAAGCTTCTGAAAAACTGTCGCTAGGTGCCTCGGATTCCCCAAGAGGTGTAGATGTTTTTTTCACCTTTGCAAATTTGGCTACTACATACATATCTATATTCGTCCGATACTCGAATATAACTTATATGTTTGGGCAGTTACTCCCGGAACTGGATTGAGTTTATTAGATCCTGTTCAGCGTCAGGTATGTACATATGTACATTAATAGATCGATCGATTTTCTTTCCCACCATCACTGGCCTTATAACTTTAAACGACTTCAGTCCATTGTCAAAATGTCCCACAACTATTTCCCATTCCGTATGATTTTTTTTCGCAACCACTGTGTCTATTACGTATGCGTTAATTTATTTTTTTTCATTGAAAAACCGAAACTCAAAGAAGGCAAGCAATAACCACATGGAAATTGGATTATAAAATAATTATTATTGTGATGCTACTGAACTTGTAACGCTTTTCATTTTTATTCGCACGCTTATCGAATAGATCTTCAAATAAAATGGTTTAACATACTCGCAACTAAAATGATTTTTATTTGACTTTTATTTTGTTTTCCTTTTTCAATTAATGTGTGTGTTGTTTTATGCACTAATAAATCTCTGGGTGTAATATACATATATGTATTTTTGTTTGACTAATGTGCAAATAATCGTTTTTGGAGAGGTAAATTCTGATGGAAGTAAATGTTTAGATTAATTTTGATCCAATTAGAGTGGTTTTGAATTGTTCTTTTTGTTTATATCATTTTTATGGAGGGTTGCCGGGATCATTAGACTTTTAATTTGTTTACACGATTATACATATGAATGTGGTGAATGAGTTTTTAAATGTGTGTGGTGTCTTATCAATTGTTTTTCTAATCAAATAACAAATGGCATGATGTTGTTATATTTACAATCGCAAATAACAGCATAAAAGCTGTGAAAAAATTTGATTCCTTTTAACAATTCTCTTATAATAAGTATCATACATAATAATTGCGAAATGGTTTGGCCGATTAAGTTGTATTCCCATTTAAGGAGGAAACAATTTAACACTGGATAGGATACGTTGCAATTGCACATAGTAGATCGATGAAATGGTAACGTTACTATGCCACCAAAATCGTTTGGTTAGTTGGAGTTTGTAGGATCGCCGCCGGTGGTTACATAGACAGCATACATACTAGGTGTCATTAACATAACCTCTTCATATGTGAGTCCAAACAAGGAATCAGAGTCGAGGCTAACATGTGTCGGATAACATGTGCTGGTTTCGTATGTTTAAGCTTGCATAAGACTGTCACTTCTTGAGATGGAAAATTGTCACAAGAAACATATATGAATGTATGTATATGTACATGAGTTTACTTAGTAGCATTCACTTGGCAACAGGACGCTGGAAAACATTGGAGTGCACGTATTAAATGCTGCGTGACACAATGCGTAAATAAGATGTTTTATGTAAATAAAATGAAAATTTGTGTACCAACAGGATTTATCTCTTGGGTGGTTTATTTGGATTAGAATGAATTTATGTGCCATCTGGGTAACAATTTAGGCACGAGTCTACTTTATTTGATTTTGCACGAAGGCTTGTAATAAGTACAGCAAATAACATGTACTTTGGTTTACATTTCATAATAATAAGAAAAACGCGTTACAGTCCCATGCGAAGTTTCCATTTATGTCTTGGATCCAGGACACAATGTTTTCAGTTTTCTATGCCAAGCCTCCTATTCCAAATAAGGCACCTTGGTGGGTCTGCGACCAGTAATTGTCCTATTATGGTGAGTCTTTGTTTTAACCCAAAGCTGTCCATGATAATAACGATCGTTCGTCGATTTCTGCAACATTAAGTGCACACTATATTGGGTGTTTACTGATCGGCAGAGAACTCTCAAGCAACTTGACAACATAGTTATTAGCCAGTGTTATATACTATGTAGATTTTCTCGTGAAAAACCGAAACGGGTCCAGTTGACAATGGACTAGAACGAGATCACCACCTGATGGTAGCTAGTATTCTCCTTTTAATTGCAGTTATCCATACTAACAATAACAGAGTGCCTCAGGTATGACGTACTAAGGGATTCCTTAGTCCGCCAACAACTTTGTTCAATGGACTGGAATGCTCCGAAAAATGAACTCTTTACTGAATCAGAAAGTCTAGTCGGAAGATTACAAAGAAGATATGTTACGTGGTTATCTGTTGATACCTGGAGACGGACTGAATACCAGAACCAACTTAAATTTCGTATCTTAACCATCCCTGTAGAAGGTAGAAGCGACCTCGTGTCCCTATACCGAATGGAAATAGAGAAGTTCTGCGTTGTGAGCGCCTTGGCAAAAGAAATATGTACGAGTATATACCATCAACCAATTGACTTAACAAGTTGAAGAAACAGCAAGTATCATTGTTGCGACAGTACAACCCCTACACAGAAAGATCAAAGAGCAGATAGTTCACTGCTTGCGCCAACACCCGGTAAAGAGTTTTGACAGGTATCTGCTTATTTTTGATGACGATCAGCTATTTTTAGCAACATGGTGGATGAAGGTATAGACGAGTTGTCCGACGTATGAAACTTAAAATTCGCACTATGCGACCAAGTAAAGATGAAAACATTGCCGCAATTAGGGTCCATTCACAGCTCAGCGACCTGCGAATGGGCGAACTGCGAACAAACCGCTTTTAGCACATTTATAAGCACGCCATTGGCAATTTTACTATTCCAAAAGAACAGAACTTAATTTATCTATCTATTGATATAAAAAAAAAGAGTTGAATTTCAATTAGTTTTTGTGAAGAAATTAACAATTCGCTAATTTTTCCGTGAATAGGCGAATGCTTTTGGCGAACTGTCAAAGTTTATTCAAATTCCACACAATGTAGGGCGTAATCCACATTCCCGCGACCAAAACATTCGGTAGAGTTTAACCTCACAATTCTGATGTTTTGTTCTTGGTGGTGGGTCAGAGCTCATAAATGACAAGTAAAATTCCCAAATTGCTGCGACCGAAATGGTTTAGAACATCGAGAATTGGAAGAAAGGAATGATTCTCACTTTTCCAAAGAAAGGCCATTCTACAGAGTATGGAAAACAGGAAAAATAATCCTCGAACGTTTTTAAGAATTTCTAGAAAGCACGCTGTTGGCGCTGTGGGTCAGTGGTTAGTGCGTCGGACTAGTGAGCGGAAGGTTGGAGATTCTATTCCCACCTCTCGCGAGCGTCTAACAAACATCCAAGCGTAAAAATGTTATAAAAAAGTTTCCCAAACAAAAGCGTTGGTTTGAACCATTGGACAATTTGGACACTAATTTGCTAAACTTAGGAAGAAAATTAGAAAATTCTAACTGTGCTAAACGCACGAAGAAGTGAAACGAATACAGGTTCGATCTCATCGATTACAATGTAGAATACGATGCAGGGGTGCAACTCAGTGGACTCTTTGACAGTTAAGTACTTTACGCGTTACAATCTTTCGTGAGACAAAACAAAATAAAACTTGGTGGGTCCCTGATCACTAAGGAATTGCAGGCAATGAATCTGCGGACGAACTAGCTAGGGCTGGCTCAGAATCCGCGTACATAGTACCAGAATTATACTATAACGTCTACTGGCACAGTGCTGATTAAGGACTGGGGTCGCTAACTTCGGTTAGCTTACTTATTGAGAAAGTTCTGGGGGTTACACAACCCAAAAGATAAATCAAACCTTATTCCAACAAGGAATTTCTTAACTTAGATGAAGAATAAACCACTGCGACCTGAGAGTATCTCATTTTAATTAATTAAGTCTGTGCCCTGAGGTAGAATGTTTGTTTTTTTTTGGTTAAAGCCACTTTATTCAGTATATTGGATAAGAAGTCGTGTCATCTAAAAAGAAATATGTTCGTTAGAGGAGTTAAAAAAAATTCTAATCCTATGGATATATGTATTACCCTTCATAACCTTTCGTCAATGTCAGCTCCATATCTGTTTCGGATATTCAAAATGTAGTACTGAGGGTTCTTGTCTGAGGAAAGTCCTAGCAAAGGCAAACAGCAGTCTCTAATATCAAGAAAGGTGAAGGTACTCAGAACGACTCTTAAAAGAAGTAGAAGTTATTGACAAGATTATTGACGTATCCTATTTTTATTTCATCCACGGTCTGGGAGTTAGTCCTCCAAAGATAGAAATCACCCTTTTCACGAATAAAGGATCTCTTCTTGTATTCAAAGCGCAAAGGATCGATGGACTTGAACTGAACATTTCAAGATCATCACGATACCTAAAAGGGCGTTCAGCAGTTCATAAGCACTATTGGCAGTTACTTCTAAAAAACCTTCTGAGATGCTCATCCTTATTTGGTACCCAAAACCGAACTTATGAAGAACTACTGCCATTTTTTGGCCCGTTTTATTTCATTCCAATTAGAGTGTGATTTCTTCGGTACGACATACCAAACACAAACATAAACGTCCCGCTCAGGAGAGCGTTATTTCACTGCGTCTACTGCGTTGGATAGTGTTTGAGTTTGTGTCCGACGTCATGATATGTAAACCGGCAACATATACGCCAGATTAAGTTGCGTATATTGTGGTCTCCCATTCTCTTATATATGTATCTGTCGAGTATCATGATGACATACATACATGCCAGTTTCACCAAGATGGCTGACGATGGTTTTCTCTTGGGTACGCCATTAAATGTAAAGATTGTCTCCTTTGTGTCATAAATATCTTGACATGATTACAAGACTTGTCTTTGGTACCAACACGCTTTATGCGATTCAAATTTTGTCTGTCGTTTGTGATTTTGAGAAGAAAAGTAGAGTTTGAGAAGACTAAGGCACAGAGAGGGTTGTGTCTTGTCCTTGTCCAAAATAGTATTGTACCTACTCTGTCAATAGTTGCAAAAATATCTGTAGGTATAACTCCTTCCTATATGTTTCTAGAGGTACGAGTACGACATCTATGCTATAACCAAATAAAATAACCATACATACATACATTCAGTCATACTCCATTTAATCGATAGTTGGTATTTATCTGCTGGAAAAGATAACATCACAACGATGAAGTTGTATTGCCATGTGATGAAAAGTTACGACAAGACCAAGAACAAGAACCAAGTAAATTGTGTGGGAATAGGTTTCCAACAAAAGTTCACCTTCAGTAATAACTTTGGCATGTTGTTGAGTTCTTTGACTGTTCAGCACGTGGTATAAATATTGCGTGACAGAGTTTATAAATAAACAATCAGTGTATTATAGAATTGGAAAGGGGATTCTTCGATGTTGTAACAATAAAACTGTCTCAAAGTACACACATTTAATACAGCAACACGTTTATGTGGTTAACATTCGACCTCAATTTTATGCCTCTCTTTTATTTTGTCTTTCAATAAAGAGAAATAAATAATAATATACAAGCATTTCAATAAAAATTATTTGTTTTGAAAATTGTCTGAAATACTTATCATACAGTGTGTAATGCGTAAGCAATTGGAAAAACCCCTAACGATCCATGAAATAGCTTTCTGATTGCTCACCTGCAGATTGTATCTATTTTTAAGAGAAATTTCAATTGTGATTATAAACAATTCTTTTTTTTTGTTTTTATTTGATCTTGTTTATTCAAAAATTAATTGTTGAACTTTTAAGAATGTACTTTGGTATTTCGTTAGTTAATTTTTTAATGGATGACTAGGTTGGCGTTTTTGGCTATTTGGTTTTAGATCTACATATACAAGCAAGGTACAACACAAGATGGCGCTATAACTGTAAAAGGTCACCATTTTAGTAATTAGTTGGTTATGTCATCGCGATTTTGACAATTGTCAAATGAATAGAGTAGGGTTTTGAAGAAGAGCCAAAAATGTCATTAAGAAGATGACAACATGTTTTAGGATACCCGAATCGGGATTCTTTTTGTGGGATTATTTGATATCCTTGGTATACGCTAGATGTCAAATATTCAAGAGGTCTTAGAGCTTAACATGTCATAAAGAACTCTGGGATCACTATCTACATTTATTGGAACAACATGCGCGAATCTTAAAGTTTTTTTTAAGTATTTTTAGGCTTTTGTACTGGAAAATTAAATCGGAGACAGTTTTGGGGCCATCCTTTAGCAGACAGAGTCAGAGATAGGATAGATGATATAGATATAGATGAAGCTCGCCTCCCTTGCCGATAGTAGTGTCCATTTTAGATGAACTAATATAAAATGAATATTATTGGTTAGTCGGGTGACAGAGTTCATGAAAGATCGGACATTGGGTCACTTATTCATCCTTTCCTAAACTGAGGTAGTTGTACCCACTACATCCGCGGTCATTGGTCCTTGGTTCTTATACCAAAGGTTGTTTCTTCCATGTCCTCTTGAATCTGGAGGCTGAGATTCCAAGATTTTCTTGGAGCGCTGCTGTACATTTGCCCGATATCTTGATACAGCTCTTAGTTAAAGCTCATCTCTAGTTTCATACTGTTTCTAGTTTTGCACTAGTTTTGTACTTATTGTCCATCACCCGACGTTAACAGTGCGATTGGCAGGATCAGTCTTCTGTAGAGCATTCACTTTATCCTTCGAGTTAAAAGTTCTAAATCCAGTTACAAAATGGAGTATATAGCAGCAGTTTAGGTCTATTCTTCGTTCGTTTTCACGTTTCAGGAGTCGCATGGCCTTATCCACATTCATTTCAAGATCAACACGCCTTGCGAGCTATTTAAGAGCCGTAAAATCCTGCGCACTCTGATCCAGAATATAAATTAAAGACCGACTTATCTCCCTTTCCGAAATCCGGTACAATAACTTGGAGTTGTTGAGATGAACCATTGCACAGAAGAATATTGCTCAGTAACAGTGTGGACCTCCTTTCCCAAATTAAAGGTTCTACTCATGTGGTCATCGTTTTTTTTTATCTCTTCATTTGATTGAGTTCTTCTAAATAGGTCCCTGTAGTATCCTTTAGTGAATCTCATGTATCTTTCGATGGCAGCATATGCTTCATGATGTTTTCTGGTTTCTCTGGTAAATTGAAGAATACACGTTCCACATCTTCTGGAACATCTTCGTAGATGCGAAAATGATTGTACACAGATGTGATTTTTCTGACGTACGTTCTCTTATTTAGGATTCAGTTCACCAAACAAAAATTTACAAATTGCTGTCGATAGAAAGATTTCGCCTTACAATGCTTGTTATTTTTGGTTCAAAGTTAGATTTTCTTTTAATGCTGCTTCTTCAATATCGCAGTTTCGCTGGTTACGTTCCAGTTTTCTTCAAATTTTACCCAGTGGCTGATTCTCCCAGTTAGAGTTCATACCTTCTTTGCATCTTCGATAATTTTTGTGCAACTTGGACTAAAGGACTTATGGCCTCTTAAAATGACCTGGTCTGTGGCCCACTTTCGATGTTGGAAAAGTTCATGTATCAATCTTTGTTGCTATTCGATTGGAATCTTGGTTGTGGCCGGATAGAATTTGGGTGTTCTTGATAGTATTCTCTTGCGTTCGTACTTTTTTTGTGCTTCATTTTCTGAAATGTTAATTCGCATGATGGTGACTACAGGACAAGCTACATATAAAGTTGTTGCCTTCGTCTTTCTTAACTGTCAAGTTCTCAGCCCAGATCCGCAAACTTAGCTTTGCATCTACGAGTATAATGATACCAAAGTATCAAGTTCTCAAATCAATTTCCTACAGAATGGTTGCCGACTGTTAGCGTTACTGCTACTGACGAGGACCATGCACGATTTGAATAGCTTTCGTGTTTTAATTCCTCTGTCATCAGCAAAGTCAAATGTCAAGCGATCTTCTTGGAAATCTCTTTGATCCATAGAAAGCCCTACGGCTGATGTTTTATCTCGTGGCTTAAGACCTTCAGTTGTTGCAAAATGATTTATATGATGAGGAATTGTAGGGCAGCTTGTATCTCGCGAACAGGACCAGTTTTGCAACAATTACTACTACCCTAGACATGTAAAGGAAGTCTTTTTTGCAGCGATAGTTTTTTTAAGGGGATAGCTGTCAAACAATCTGTCAAATTATACGATATACATATATATGTAAATGACATTTGCTTTCAGGTTAGCTTAAGCAAATTTATTGGGGAAAAACTAATAAATATAAAAAATAGATTGTAGTTTGTGGCGATTTATTTCCAAAGTCCGTCTTCAGTTTTTTAAAGTACAACGTGCCTTTGACAGTCCTAAGTTATTCGTCGAACTATTCATAGATTCCAAGAACACCAGCAAGGCCAAGACTGAAATTTTGACAACAGATCTTGATCGGATGCTTTTTAAGATCTAGCTGACGTGTAACAACGCAAACCCATCGTTTGCGTGAAAAAATTGAGTGAACTGTGAAACTTATAGACAGATACTCCGGATCTCTTCAAGTACATTCGTTATTTCTTTATGACACTAGTCACATTGTATTTCAAAGCGTCACATCTCGATGCATGGCCATTTGGATACGAAATACTATTAGTTTCTTTGAACGTCCGCTTGGGGGTAATAATTGTGAATTATTTTGACCTCTGTTCCGTCATTTTATTTCGAGTAACAGAAGAACCGATTAAATATTTATTTTTGGATCATCAACTGAAAACCTTGTGAAATCGAAAAAATTCGCATCATTAAAAGAGAATCAAGAAGTCATCCATTTATTTTCCGCCCAAATGGCTTCTCTATCAAAAAGCCACAAAAAAAAAGTGTATCCCCACAACCCACCAACCCACAGAAGCTCTAAAGAATTTGCTGAATCCTTTAGATACTTCGCCTGCTGTTTTTTTTATTTTACTTCCCAAGCAACACATGACAAAAAGATACTCGAAAGCAGCAGTTTTACACTCCCGTTCACCCTCCTTGTGTCTTGGGATGTTTCCCACGGTTTCATGCATTTGGCATTTTCCTTGAAATTTTTTTTTCTCGATATCTCTTATCTTTTGAATTTTTTTTTGGCTCAGATACACTTGCCTGGTCTACCTGAACACGTCAATGTAAATTCTGTTTAATGTTACAATGTTGTGCCAAAATTGTTTTTTTCTATTATACCCTCCCACCCACGCCCCCAACCCCCTTTTGACAATCAATTGAGTTCAAATCGGATAAGCAGATACAAAAAATAAAAAATAAAAATAAAACTAAATTCTCTTTGCTGATTTAGGTGATGTGGAAAAAGGACATCATAACGACTGAGGTCATCTGAACTTTATTCGTTCGTTCTGTCGGCGTGGTCATTGGGTGAGGGAAGGGGTGGCGATTTTAATTCATAGGGAATTAGTCGGTCGTGCTCTCTGTGTAGTATACACTAGGGGCTCGGTGTCCCTCCACTTTCATTTGTGGATTTCATTTTATTTTCATTTAATCTGTCTTTGCATCGATTTTGTTTTGCGGCGTTTGCTTTTTTTTCCTTCTTTTTTTTTTCTTTTTTTTTAAATTAAAAGTGATGCTGCAGCCCGACAAAATCGGGGGTTGTTAAAAATTGCATGGTCAACATAATCAGCACACATACACATACACTCTGCAGTGGCGAGTAATTTTGTGATGATAGTTTGGCCTTTTCTGTTGATAAGCATTTATCCCATGAGCCGGAGTTTTGGGGATTTGTGTTGGTTTTGTGTTATTTAGGTGCGGTCAGTTGGTTTCTGGGCAGCTAGGTGATTAGAATAACCCAGAGGTTGAAACGGGGTGTGCTTCTGCAGGGCAAAGATCCAACGTGATGTATAATTCGGAGGTATCGTCCCTGTCGCCGCAAAATTTGTGTACATTGGTGTGTGCCTGGGTAAACGATATGTGAAACGGTTAGCTGGAATTAGATACTATCCTGCATCATCTAATTTTGGTTCATTTTAATGTTTGGATGTTGGTTTGTATGAATATGCTAACGTTCGACTCATTGGGGGAAGAGTATTATCCTTGTTATCAATGGCGTGGTAGTCAACTCTTTGGGGCTGGGAATATACATATGTACACCCAGCCGTGGATGGAATTTGAACGCATTTATCAACAATTTTCACGGATGAAATAAAACACAGTTGGAGTTTATTTGCAGATGACTAATGGCGACACTATGGTGCGTGGGTTTCAGACGTGGAAATTTTGTTCTCAAATCTATTTAACTGGATTTGGAAAGCTTATGTGAGTAAATTGAATTGCTGGTGCACTCAGATGTTAGGTCAGCTACACAAATATACAAATTTTTGGCGTGACAGGTCCATGGGACCCAAGGCCTAGCTTCTCACAGTGGAGCCACACTTAGGTCAAAATAGGCCCGTTGTGATATCTAGTGCCCTCAATCTACCCATTGGACAAACATGAGTTTATTATGAGTTTAAGCGCTGGATGTGGCTAATGGTTTGGAATAGAAGGTGACCTAATCCAGAGATTTAACCGCGGCTTGACTATCGCTAAAAATGGTGATATCTCTCGCGGATATTATATTTTACCTTAGCCACGATAAGGCCTCCTTGTTCGCCATGATTTCTGCCTGGAACAGGCTACAGTAATTAGAAAGGCGGAAGGAGATCTTGTAATTTAAATCTTGGAAGATCTTGGATCACCCACTCCTGTTTATGTTTTGGACCCGTCTGTATAGAGGCAAAGGAATCCACTGCGAGATCATATATCAGTCTTCCAGTCAGTCTTGAAGGGTGTATCGTTTTCGAAATTTTTGGTAAAAAGCAGCTGAGGTGGGTGTATGTGTCTTTTGGTATGAATTCTTGTTTATTTAGAATAGATGAGCGGCCGCATTTACTGCCACTTGTTTGCAAAGAAGAGGGGAAATCACACCGCCTTGTGATGTAGCCCTACTGACAAACCTCCGAACTGAGGCGGAATGGCATTGCAGCTATTTGGGAAGATGGAATCCGGTAATAAGTCCAGGGATTCCGCACTAGATGTGGTCCAAGAGCCATCTGCTCTTTTGAGATATCTAGGCATTCTGAGAGTGGCTGCGAGGATCTTTCGAAGCCTGGAAGCCTCAGAGATCTTTTCTATCTTACCACAAAAGAGTCTCCAGGATTTCCGTTGGGCTTTTCTAATGTTTGTTTTATAAGATTCAATTGAATTGAACCTTGAGCAATGTCAGCTGTGACGTTGTATAGTGTAATTCCATGGTCGATGGTACAGCAGTACTCTGTTTCTGTTAAAGTTCGTTAATAATCTTCCCCGAATAGTCCATCACACGTTTGGCGGCGAATAGCGAACTACTGTCTAGTTTACAGTTGGGCTTTATAAGAGCCCAATAAGAAAATGACACAGTATTGGTTACTCCCGCTTTTTGGAGGAACCTTGGTCGTAAGTAAAGCATTAACTGACAGGTCTATTACTTACTCTGGATGTAGAAAGAACTATCCTGTCCGTCTTTAAATATCGTTCACTATTCACCTTGAAAGTTTTTCTATTTGTTCCGTTGGTGGGAGAGGCCTGGGCAATGATGGAGAAAGTGGGATGCAGTTTTGTAGACGTCCTCGTCTCTCCAACCTTTTTTGAGGTTGTTCCCCGTCATCGCCACAATAAGGCTATATAGTGGTGTTCTATTCCTTTCCGCCAATCTGTCGATTTTCCTTTCATGAAATAAAGGCTTCAATTGAATCCTTGTCAGTATACCAGCGTTTAAAAACCATCATCTATCGGCGGCTTTTTCACTACATAGTGCATGAGTATACAACATTATCTAGTACTCGGCTTGCTCGACGTTTACGGCCAAAGTTTAGCCCGGGTCTCGTTTCCTTGTACACCTTCAGGACCAGTATAGTCTTCCCTCATGTTGTGCTTTAAGAACCTTGAACTCTTCTCGACAGCGCTTCACAAGGGTGGATTTGATTACTGTAGCACATATCGCTATTATTGCCGCTTGCCCTCTTCGTCCTCTTTGCTGTTTCCAGATGACTAGGACCTCTCTTGGAAAACACAGCTATGTTGCGAAGTGCAGCAAGAATTGGAAAAGTTGCCTGCGGCTTCCTTTATTTTTAGTTGCTTAGTTGGTGTTTTGCGACGCGACGTACCCATTCTTCTCATCTCTGGTGAAATCTTGAAAATGGTTTTGTAAAGTTCAAATAAGCTGCTGTTGTTACATTGTTTATATGCTCTTGTGTTGCATCATTCGGCTTCCAGTCATAAGACCCCTCCGAGAACCGTTTATGGGTACATTTGATTTGGCTTGAGTCATGTTCCTTAGCCGGTAGTCAATTGACGAACCAAATACTCCCTAAATAGTAACCATTCCATTCCTCAAGCAAAATAAAAAAGGAAATTCTTTCAAACGTAATTTAGCATTTTATTACAGACCCATTCTGTCCATTCTTCTTTTCATAAAAACGAGTTTTGAATTTTTATTGTTAACTCATGACTTGGTACATCCAGCAACCATGCGAAGTTTTTAGAGTCAATTTACATTTACCTTCCTCAAGGCTGTTCCGGTCTTGTAACTCAACAGAAGCATATATTTGCGCAACATGTCCGGTCCGGTAGTTTCTATCTTTGTCTGTAGCACAAAAAAAAAACTACAATGTAAAATCCAGGACGAGATTCCAAAAGAAATTACAACATTCACCTCGTGTGTTTAATTTCACTTACTCGCATGTAGCTGCCAGCCTTTAGGGATGACACTGTGTTTCTATTCCTAACTTCATAGTCGTCGTAAAACTTGAGTACAAAATTCCTTATCACTTGAATGAGAATCACCGCAACCCTCCGGCCCGGAATGGTGGTAGAGAGAAAGACAGATAGTCGTAATAAAGAAATATCCTTTACTGCAGTGGCAGCCCTTAAACCACAGTGATGCCAAAAGGACAACACCAACCGGCATACACACCGATAGTACACCGATATCAAACCCGGTAACGGAGAGAGAGAAAGTGAGTGAATGAGTAAGTGAAATGGAATGAGTCCAAACATGTGCTATTTATTGATTTCGGCAGAATGCCAATGTGCTGCTGGGGTTAGTTATTTGGTTGGTAGCACAGGGTGGCAATGGGTTGGAATCAATGACGACGCATCGTTATGAACAAAAAAATAAATAAATGTTATACAATAAACATTATTATTGTTGTTCGCGATTTTGCTTGTTATTGTATATCAATTTAGGGAGCGAGGACCATTGTTGTTCGCTTTCCAAAGGGAATGGTGAATTATTTCGATACGACGATGATATGTGAGCATGTGTATGTGCGAGAGAAATCGAAGAAGATACATTGAATGTTGATTAATGTTTCGAAAAAAGAAGCGGGTTTGCTGGGTGAACGATGACAGTGGAACTGTGATCATGACGCAATTTAGCGGTAATAGTGTGAGGAATGGGAGTCTGGGGAATTATTTAGTGCTTTGTTGTCACAGAGAAATAGAGAAATGGCAAAAGATAATAAGTGGGGTAGCTTTTTTGGTTTTGCTTCTGTTTCTGGTATTTATAGTGCGGTGGGGTCAGTTGTCAACCAGGTTGGGTTTCACTAATCGGTTTGCGTTCCGGTTAAGCGACTGATTGTCCACTTATGGTTGAGACGAATGTTTGCTATAAGGGTAAGGATATGCATAAAAAGGGACTATTTGAATGAAAATTGATGTTATAACATAAATTGAATTCGAAGATTGTGGTTTCTGATAAAAAAAAAAATAGGTTCTTTGTGGGTGCGAGGTAGTGCATAAGTTTTGATATGATTTCAAGAACGTAGTCACGATGAAGCTATACATATTTGTTAGATTAATGGCATAAAAAGAACTTGCTCTCGTTGGATAAGTCACATAGCATTTGTACAACATTCATTCCTCTTGCTGAAGTGAAGCGCAATTACCGACAAGGAGTCAATCAAGCCTATATGTACATACATACATATGTACAATATAAGTTTGTCTCTTGTATTTTTACTAAAAAGCCAGAAAGTTATTTTGTTTAACCTCTAAATATTTGAAAAGTCGCATTATTAAGGGACAAGATTTGTCTTTCTTGAGATCAATGTTTTCGGGGAAGATTTTACCGAAGTGGAAAATGGTTAACCTTCCTTAGACCACACTGATATGAATCAATCAGATTGCAGACACAAAACTTTCCGCGCTAAGGAGGATTGGGTAAACTTAGCTTAGGTTCCATTCGTAGGTTGGGCTATATTTTTCCGACGAAATGGTGAATGCTGCTTAACAACCATTGGGTTTGTCCTTTCGGTAGAATGTTCCTGTGGCCTTGTCCTGCTGCATAATCTACATCATGAATTCACCGTGTGCATTCTCATAACATCATAACCCAGTATGCGAAGTTTTAGCCGCCCAAAAGCAGGACACTGACAGAGGAAGTGCTCTATAGTGTTCAAGGCACGCTTCACGCTTCAAGCATGTTTCTCATGTGATAGCTATAGACGTTGTGTCCTGTAATAAGTCTGACCAAATTATTAATTATTAATTCTGCGTCCCCGAATGAGGAGGAAATTTGCTGTGCCTCTATCTGGCCTCTTTAGGAAGCACTTGGTGGTTTTGCAGAAAGTTAAACTAGACCATCTCCTCCTATGTATTGACTCCATATGGGAGTTAATCCAATACAAAACTCTCGCTAAACTCGCACCAATAATAGGTTCAGGACTCAGCGGGATAGATTCCAAGCCCTGATATGATTATCAGTGAACTCGTTGCCCGGTATTCCCGTGTGATCCTGAACTCATATAAGACGGACACGGTTTCTTTTGGAAAGCGCTTTCAGTCTGTACTTATGTACATTCCAGGACAATTTTTGAGTGATTTATGGGGTCTTCGAGAGCTCTGAGTTCTGCCTGTCACTACAGATGTCAATGCTCCTACCATGCCATCTCTCATCCAAAATCTAGTTAACAACTCTTAGTATTGCGAAGACTTCTGTTTGGAAGACCGTAGCAAATTTACCAAGAGCATACGAATATTTGGTAGCATTGTCCAAATACCCACCAGCTCCAGTCCCACTTGAGGTACTGGATCCATCCATATAGAAGAAATTGGTGTATGAACTGAGAAGGTCATCAGGATTTTCCCATTTGACCCTGTCAGGGAAGGATACTGAATATCTCCTACCGAACATGATGAAAGGGCTAATCTTATCAGAGGGCATCTAGAACAAAGGACATAGTTCTGATACCTCAAGATATACATACACACATATATAAATGTAGCTCCGCGACAAGAATCAAGTTCTCTATGCCAAAGCCCATTTTTATTAAGTCGGCACATTGCTTCTTTCTGGCCAGTTACGTCTAGTGCGAGCAGATCTAGCGTTAAGAGCATCTCCTGATGTGGTGCGCATGGCTTCAGTAATCCCTAGACAGACTTCTCTTTGTAGTCTGGCAAGCCTAGAACAGACTTGACTGCTGTTTCGGTATGTGTGGAACTTTTTTTTAGTAAGTAATTCAGAATACTTATTTTGACCACAAGGTATGAGTGGTTTCTCGATACCGAGACCGAGTGTAATTCGAATTTAAATACTCCAGCTCTTTAGCCTTCCTTATGCGTTCTAGCAGTTTGGCTTTCCAGTTTAGTTTTCTAATTAAAGTAATATCCAAGCATTTTGGATGTTCTGTCAAGAAAAGAGACTAAAGCCAGCCATGGTGTATTTCTGAATGTTCTGAGATTATTCAATGATACGAACAAGTGAATGTTATGTTGTCAGTAGCATGTTGGAATGCTGAGAGCGTAGTTGAGATAATGGTCTGACCCAGATGGATATCAATCAACTTTTCCAGTGTTTTCCGAAGGAAGAAGGATATACTGATATGTCGGATATCTTTTCGTTATTTACGCGAGATTTTTTTTCCTCTTTTAGGCATGAAAATAGGTTCAACCAGATTCAGGCAGTCCTATCATGACTTTAAGCTGACTTTTAGCAGGATGAAGTATGGCAAGTACGGTCTTGGATTTAAAGGGTTTAAAGCTGAGCTTAGGCCCAAACTAGCTTTTCGGTTGCTGCACGATGGAGTACAAATATTCTCAGTTTGAAGTAAGAGTTCAACCCCTTTCTACAGGTAGTCTAGTGATCAGATACCTGATTCGTCATGCATAATCGAACGAGTTTGGAAGGTCAAAGCTACACAGTACTTGACATTACTAACCATTGAACAGACGCATTGAACTCTGCATTTGTTGTGCAAGATCCTTAATAGAGGAATGTTTTTAACTTTTTTTTTACCATTTAGTCAGCAATCGCCTTGGTCGGGTGTTGACTGTGAGTCCAGTTGAAAGCGTAGGTCCTTAGCTTCCATAAACAGCATGCAAGTGTTCATTGATTTTATTGGAAGTTTTCGCTTCTTCTCTTTTGTTATGACTTCAAGCAAAATCGAAAAATTAAAAACACAATGCTTTGATGCTTTGATGCTATGGACAGTAACTTATTTAATTTGACAGATAAAATTTGGAGACTTTCATCTGACATTTTGCCATATTTAATCAAAAGAAAACCATTCCGATCGGAGCGCCCCTCTGTGTCAATGTGTCAATGTTTGCCTATCAGACTTGGAGGATTGTCTTACATGAATGACGGAAGTAAATAAGATGTAAGAACAGTGGCTAAATGCTATGAAGCATCCTGTTCACACAGAACTGACGGACTGGATTTTTTTTTTACATTCTGACAGTGTAACCAAGAAAAAAAGAACCTTGTGCGAGACACATAGAAATTTGACAAAATCTTTCTTCCTTAACTGAGTTTAACAAGAAATAAAACGTTCAAAACTTCCATTTCTCTCATTATCCTCGAAATTTTATTTTCTTTGACATACTTATCTTTGTAACCAGCAACAGGGTGACTGTTTAACTTTCGGTGTGTCTGTCAAACCGATATCTGCCAACTTAATACGAAATTCGAATTTCTGCAGTATAAGCTTCGTATGCCAAATTCAAAGAATGTCTCTGCAAATTCTACACTTCATCTACTGACACTATAGTTGTCTAAAACCTCAGCCCCAATTATGAATCATTTTGCGGCTAAAGAATCTACTAATTGGCATATAGCGCAGCCAAAAACTGCGCCACGTAGGGCACTTGTCGTATGCCAACAAAACCTATACCTTTTGGCGATGTCCTTCCCATGTCTATTCGATTGTAACATCATGCGCTAACAAAAGACAATCCAAACAATACCGCTATTGTTGGTCGAATGCAATTAATGTCAAGCCACACTGACACACCTTAAGACTGCGAGTACCGTCGAATTTATGAATTAAATTAAATAAAACAAATTTATCAAAACAATTTCGTGCAAACACATCTTGTCGCATCGAATTAGCGCGCGCATTTGAAAACAATTTTAATTGTCATATTTAATTATTTTTTTTTAATTCCTCCCCTCCCAACAGGAGTGGCACGCTGTCACCCCGAAAAGCGTTGAAAATAAAATGCCGGCACACACAATCTGCCAATTAAATAGAATTTTAATAACAAATAGAAGCCATCAAAAAAGTTTTTTCTTTTTTTCACCATCAAAAGAAAAACATTTCACGTTTTTTGAGCACTGTTTGGCGTGGCAAACGTGATCGGACATAATTAGCCATATGGAATGATGTGGTGTGTAATTAGGTAATAATGCAAAATATATTGCAACAGTAATTGCAACTGCAATAGCTGTGGCATGGCATGTGGAACGTTGACAATATTTTCTTTCTTATCTACAGTATGTTGTTTATCGCGGAAGGTCATACACTTGCTTAAGTCTTAAGTGGCAGCTGTTTCTTTGACTTTGAGAGTAAGTACTTACTGACAAGAAGCATTTGAAGTTCCTTAGTTTTGAAACGGAATGAAATTCCTATTGCAACTCACTACACCTTCATAGTATCCGTTTTCGTGGAGACATAGTTAATACTGCTTCTGTCATACGATTTCCGAAAAAATCTATAACAACTGTCAGAAAAAATTGCAATTAATCGTGACGCTACACATCAGTCTTTTCCGAAAAATCTGTCTATCTATCTATTCTATCAATGACAGAAAATTTCCTTCCGATCGGATACCATGACAGGGGTGATCATTTTATTTCTCTTTGTGGGTCATAGGGCCCTTACAACTCCTCCGCTCTCTCTAAACTGTCCCCAGTTGTGGTGACTCATAATTGCTTAATCTTTTTTTCACATTGGAATGGAGCAGCGAGCAGCCTCCATCGTCATTCTAAAGAAACATATGAGTATGTGGAATACCACATACATACATAATATACTGTCGTATGCGGCCTTAAGATCGAAGAAAAGATGGTGAATCTAAATAAAAGAAAGTTTTAACGTCTACATCTTAACGGGAGTAATCACAGGACACAATCAATCCAATATCTGGTTCGCCACTACCCCGGTTAGCGAGAACTACGCCTACGCACCCTGGGATCTAGGTTCTGGCCGGTAACAAGATAGGTTTGCTTTGTTTTTAGTCTCTTTATTTCCAAAAAGGGGATTCACAATGGTCCTTTAAGTCTCCGAGTGAACTGATGAGTCCTTTCTATTACACACCTTTTATCCGGAAGCCCCCGTCGATATAGAGTTGGAGTGTTGCTAACACCCACAGCACGCAGGAGCCTGATTTCCTGGCAGCCGCACGGTCAGATTCCGGACTAGAGTATGTTGCGTCACCATTATAAAGTGTTTCGCCCCAATGGATGGCTCATCTGAGGAAGAAATGGAGACTTCTGCAACCAGTTGAGCACCGTTTTTAATCCAACGCCCAACGGCGACATTATCTTTGTGATAGGGGACCTGAATGCCAAGGTAGACTGCCAACCTGATGAAGTGTGATAATTTGATAAATCGTGCACTTTTCTGTCCTGACAAGGTTTTCAAGCGTTCACACAATACGGCAGATCAGATCTTGTACGCGATGTTGAAGATACTGATACCTCTGTACTTGGCGCAATTGAGGGCTCTCCTTTCCTGTGGTTCGAACAAACACTCCTACCATCTGGTATACACTTCTTCCACCAAGTCTTAGAAATGAGTTAATGTATCATATCCAGCTGCTTTGAATAGCTCAGTTGAAAAGCCATTGGGTCCAAGAGCCTTGTAGGACTTAGGCTTGGATATTGCTATCCTCACTTCGTTTTGGTCAGGTAGATGGAAGTTTTGGCTGACATTGACTGGGTTGAATGGTTTATTCTGTCTGATAGCGTGATGTTGGTCTTCGTCGTTCCCTTATTTCCAGATCCATTCCAGATCCTTGGCACCGACTGTGATTCTCCTACAAGGTTGCTTTCTTCATCTCTACAGACTTCTATACGGATCTTGTTACCTTGACCTTTAGGTTTTAGTTAAACTGCCGTACATTGCTTCTTGAATACAATCTCTCTATGTCTTCGATCTGGGTTCCGCGTGCTGTTTTTTTTGTTTTGTAGAAGGCGATGTTCTTCTCGTCTATTCTGGTCGTAGAGCTCATTGTTCTTTGCAGCACCTTACCACTTTGAATGCTTCTTGTTTAGCTGCTTATATACATATGTGCTTGCCGACATTCTTCGTCAAAACATGTGTTTCTTGGTGATGGTCGGGTGAAACCCAGCGCATCAGTTAATGATAGAGAAATAGAGAAATTTTGGGATACGCGTTCAGCAAAGATTCTGGCGGTCTCTTGCGATTCTTGCTTGTCGACGTTAAATCTTTTCACAGTAATTCTTCTTTCTTGTGGCGCTTGGGATATCCACATTCCTGCCTTGTGACTGCAACAAGGTAGAGATCAGAGTCGATGCTCTGGAGGTTTCGGACATCCGGCATAGTGGATGTATTCCTTGTGTTGATCGCATGTGATCACCATGTTCCCTTGTATATTGAGATGGGGAAATCGTGTCCTTGCTATAATTACGTTTTATCTATTTTGCTTAGGACCACGCCCATTTTTTAAGAGCCTTCTTCAGAAAAATGTTGTGTACCTCTTTCATAGCTATTTACTATTATGGTAAAGGTTTATTTCGAAAATCTCATCAGAATCCATGAATTACGGGTACAAAAAGTAACAGCCACGCCCACTTTTTTTGTTTGTTTTTATAAAAGAGATCTAATGATGCTTTTTTTTTGTGAAAATCCTTAAAAACTGAGCAGTTGTGCTGCAAATAGTAGGGAATTATTGCATTTGAAAATAGACCTTCCCACGATAGGGCTTCAACGATCATACGATCCGGTCCAGATTAACGTGACTTTCTGTGTCTTAAAAAAAATACATTTTTATGAAGAAATTCTTCCTTCCATACATATGTATGCATTAACTCATTACCACCATCGTGCAAAAATTCCTGCATCACATCCCCCACCTAATTATCTTCACACTCGTCCTCTTCAAGTCCTTTGTCACCACCCTCTTTCTCACGTTCATTAATTAAGATCAGTCACCCACTAAGCATGTGACTAATCTATTGAATAAGTTATCTGATATGCTACAGCTACACTATCGTAAAAAAAAAATCCAGGATAATCCATTTAAATGCAACTCCTTATCCCCTCGGTGAAAACTATTTATCACCTCGACCATGCTATGATGTCGAATTCCACCCATAAGTAATGTTCCGGTGGCAAATGGAAACCAACAAAGAAAAAAAAAGGTCCTCAATCGATTGTGTAAATGTGATATCCCTTAAGTACTCTTTGCTACCATAAAACTTTTCCAATAATCCCGCCAATCCAAGGATGTAAATAAATCACGTCCCATTTAAAAAAAAAAAATAAAGAAATACCCTGCCCAAACAATTTTTTTTTTCATAAAAATTATCCAATAAAAATTCAATTAAAACCCCAATTGGTATGCGGCCCCCACCCATAAAAAAAAGGACGAACATAAGCAATAATCATTTGTGTTTATCCTTCTGGTTGTATACTCATGCACGCATCGCAGTGCACCTTTTTGTGCAGACAAATATATGCGGTGTCAAGTGTTTAATTAATTCTTTGCGCGCACTATAGTTGATATTGCATGAAATTAGTTGAGGTGTCGTGTCCTTTTTCTTTTTTTTTTTTTTGTTACCCTTTTCCACTATTATAACCCCATAACTCAGTGTAGGATTGAAAACTTTGTTTTCTTTTTTGCACTCAATTGTACTCTCATGCGGTAGCATGCAATGAATGCAAGTGCGCATTGCTTAAGGAGTTATCCCTGAGAGGATACAAAGTTCTCCACGATACTTTCGGAAGAAAAACACTGTAAGCACTTTGCTTTGAATTAAGAAGTAATTAGGGGGGAAAATTTTATTTGTAGTTCGCGTTGTGGTGAAACGGAGGCAGTTGTTTCTACACTTTCCATACCACCTTTGGTTGGTATCCTTTTGACCCTATTTTGAGGTTAAACTGATTCTTTAGGACTTATTTGCCTTTGAATCGATTCGAAGACAAACAATCCTATCAAATCACGAATCGCAAGCACAACAAATGAACGTGAAAAGAAATCACTTAAACGAGGGGACGAGGTACACGTGTGCGTGTCCTTGTATTTGAAAAGTTCTGATTGTTTTACCATATACACTGTTATGTACGACATTTTTCGCTTTATTGGTTCTTACCATTAAATGTTGATTAGGATAGTGGGTTGGTTGTGCCGGACAGAGTGTACATACGTAAATTGGAAAGAAAAATATTTAACTTGCTGGGAAAATCTCTTGCCTTAATGGTGGAGAAGAGGAAGTTTTTAGAGGATAATGAAGTTTTTATTACGAATGTTTTCGCGGATACGGAGGAAGTTTTGGAATAGCAAATTACAATTTGCTTAGAGTATTTTTACGATGGTACAACTCTAAGCCTTTGGAGTGAGCACCAGTGTCATACACATGGTCGGGATGTATTTCTATTACCATAAACAATGACTGAGAGAATAATTACACTTGCAGTCCTGTCGTCTGTTGTTCTTTAAATTATGGTCTTGTTTTGTAATTCCAAAGTATAGACACAAACCAAACAGTGCCATCTAATGTTAGATTAGATTCATAACGATATGTTCATTGAAGGAAATCTTTGGCTCGTGGATGAGAAACACATAGACGTTGTAGCTTCAATGCCTACAAGGATAAGTATTTAGGCCGGCTTCGCGGAGTTCCATCGCTTTAGCCAACTTAGCTTGACGATTACATGGAATTGTCTATTACACAGAACCAGCTTTAATAGAGACTTTACTACCTAAGTAGATGCTTTTATGTTTTTCTTTAAACTAAGAATAACAGTGCTGTTAATATACATCCTTGACGCACCCCATTTTGGACTTGATGTACGTGGTACTTTGCGCCCTTGTAGTCTTGACAGAAGAGTACCTCTCCTGTTCAGGGCATCCCAGATAAAATCCGAAGTTTTTAGGACGATCATCGTCCGAACGATACTATTACTTCTCAATGGTGTCCATTCGCTTCACATGTCCTAGCCATCTCAAACGACTCATGCGCAGTTTTTTGACTAGGTCAACGTCGCGTCGCTGTACAGCTCTTATAGTTCGTCGTTGAGTCTCCTCCTCCATAGCCCGCCAACGCAAACGCGACTGAGGATATTTTCATCCACTTTAGATAGAGCTCAAGATTCAGCGTCATAAAGCAGGATTGGGATGATCAAGGTTTTATACAAAATCTCCTCAGTTGTTCGGGATAGGGTTCTACTACTCAATTGCCTTCTCAGTCCAAAGAAATAGCGATTGGCAAGAGTTATTCTTCGTTTTACTTCTGCTGTTGTGTTGTTTTCAGAATCGATAACAGAGCCGAGGAAGACAAAGTCCCTTACTACCTCTCGATAGTGACGTTCTGTGCAATTTGTCGATGTTGTGTGTCCGTTTTGGTTGACAGGATATATGTACTTGGTTTTGCCCTCATTTAGCGCTAGACCCATTTACGCAGCTTCTGTTTGAATACTCGTCGGTATACGCTAGTAGTTGCATAGACTGTTGAAAGTGCGTCCGGTGTTGACTTGTGAGTTTCGCACAATCCCTTCAAGTATGATGTTTAAAAAATCACATGTGAGCGCATCACCTTGACTAAATCCTTTTTTGACATCAAAGGTCTCGGTGAGATCGTTACCGACCTTGGTGGAGCAGCGAGGATTTTCCATCGTCATCCTGCACAAGTGAACGAGTTTGGCAGGGGGGCCAAAACTAGACATGGCTCTGTATAGCTCATCTCTATAAATGCTGTCATATGCGGATTTGAAATCGATAAAAAGATGGTATCCAGGATCTGTCAAAGTAAGAAAATTTGATCGACTGTGGACTTTCCTGGCCTGAAACCACACTGATAGGAGGCGATCAGGGATTTGACGAAGCGATTCAGGCGTTCATACAATATAGCTGATAAGATCTTATAAGCGATCTTAAGGAGACTATTACCTTTGTAATTGGCTTAATTCAGAGGATTTCCTTTTTAATTGGGACTTGAGCGATATGTTTCCACGACATCATCATATAACGCAATAAAATTGTTTTGAAAATTAGTTTCTCCTAAAAGACTCATGTTCCAGCTTTTCTTTTCATCATGTATCCATTCATGATGATTAAATATTCCATTTGAAAATAATGAAACTGAAAAATACATTGTTCATCCATAGTAATTATTCAGAATTCACGGATACATTCACCTACCAATTAAATATCTACAACGAGAATCCAGATAAAATTCCATGACAATATAGTACCCACTAGGATCCTTACAACCGTAATTGTGATGCAAACCAAAAAAAAAAAAAGAAAATGCAAATTTTTTCATCTGTGCACACAAATTTTAATATGTAAACAATGTAGGTCAACTTGCACAACCATAAGTTACCCCATGTTACTTCCAAACGACATCTCCTCAACTAAACACCGCACAACTGACTTTATTGTACCCAAAAAAAAAAAAAAAAACTGGAAACCAAAGTTAAATTTTAAAACGAACTACAAGATGTTTCCTACTCCACAACCAGAGAGATAGTCTATGAATTTTTAATTCAGGACAAAACCTCAATTTCACGGTTCACTCCCACATTTGAGAGTGCGCCTCCTGCCATCCATTTATCGATTGAGGGCACATAGTACCAAAGTAAATGATGGGCTACACTATACTGCATGTGTGGTACCGCTGCCATACTGCATCAGGATGGTCATGTATCTCGGAATACCCATGCGGATGTTTGGTCCTGTATTTTGTTAATTTTTTTTTTTTTTTTGTTTGCCTTTGCCTATCCGTAATGCGGTATCGTAATTGTGGCTGCGCATTGTGTTTATTAATTAATAAATTTTCCGGAATGTGTTGACATCGTAAAATTGATACACAACCGCCACCGCTGCCGCTGCCGCCTCCCTCCACAACCCGTTCATCGGATGTGAGAATTTTATTATTTTCACAGAATTCAATTTTATATTAAAATTTATTCATATTACCACTGGGAACGGCACGAAACATTAAAATTCATGAGTTCATGTATCGGGGGTGTGTGCCATCATCTTGACAAGCAGCACAATTAAAGCATCCTCTGCCAGGACACTACAAGTATGCAAAAAAAAAAAAAAAAAACAGAAACTATTTCACACGTCGCACACAATCACGTCAGTGAGTGACGCAATTTACACCAAAAAAATCGTCATTCCAGATGGTGTATCTCTCGTGAAACAACTTGAGATACATTTCTGGAGAAATGAGAAATATTCACTAAACCACTTGTGTGTGCGCCTCCAATTGTGCAGATACTATGTATGTACACGACAGAACGACATCCGTGCACTGTGCTGCGCAGCCGAGGGATAATTTGATAAGTTGCAGTTGGTAGGATCTCATGAACTGAAATTTTTGGACAGACTCATCATCTGTGTTCATCATCAAGCTATTGAGTTATTTTCGTTAAATTAATTTATTAGACTTAATTGAGTTGCATTTTATCGGGCGACCGACACAAAGTGATAGGAAGATAGAATTCAATTTGTTTGCGTTCTTCTGAATCGAGAGGGTGCATGGCGGCCGCCGCGCGGCATATCAATTCAGTTCGACAAGGGAGGCACACAAATTTGATTGAAGCGCGTGGGTGTCATGGCATTATACCTGACTTTGTGTAGTTCACGGTAATTACTGTGATGATTATCATTTGAATGGAAATACGTTACGAAAATACACTAGAAGGTAAATAATGGGAATTCTCTTTAGTTCATCAGATAAGAGGTATTTTGAAAATGAATGGATTCAAAGGCTCGGCTTCATGTCAACACAGTTGGCGGTTGTCGTACCACACACTATTCTGTAGAACAAAGAAAATTATTTTTAATCACAATACGTATAGTTGCATGGAGTACGCACTGTGCCACGTGGGCGAAATGATTCCTGTGAAATTTCATTTAGTAATTCAAAGAATGTGTTTTAAATCTGCTGTACGCAGTGCGAGGTATGGGATTCAGACACATCCGGGGCTTACGTATACAACCAGCGTTCCAAATTGGTACTGATTTCAATTTCTTTGAATTGGTTTTGCGGGTAGGTAACGATACGATTGAATTTACCATCCTGATGGATACGCCTTCCTTGATTTATAGCCTTTGTCGAGTTGTACATTCTTCTCAGAAGCTTTACCGCGTTGTTTTCCAGGAAAGCAATTTATAGAATTTGGTATTCTGTAAAACGCCTACGCCTGGTACTGTCGTAACCACAGCTTGTGGCTTGGGAATGTGGCTTAAACCATGTAAATAGCTACCACAAATTCTTTCTAAGGATTTAAGAAAATAAGGAGGTAGGATATGTGTAGCACGTTGAGCGGTATCTGCTTGGCACTACTAGTGACTTTTCTAGTCTGCATCCCGACAGCCACACCGAATTATAAGACGCTGCCAAAAAGATGTTGATAAATCCATCTCAAGTTAAGGTAGGAGTACAACTTTTACATCCTGCCACTGTGTTGGCGTATATCCAAGATAGGGACAGCCCCTAAAGTTTTTAGTTAAAGAAGAGTTTTAGGCTATTCGATGCTTACCCTCTCTGAGGAGGGTGTCCAATTCGATTCAACAATTTATTGTCACAGTTCATCGTCACAGGACATCGATGAGTTTTAGTTGGCTCCACAATTGTTAACCCTATTGTTTGTAGAATCGGGTTCGAGAATTAGGCCGATAATCTACCACAAAAGTTGGCATTTTTTGCCCTACTGTGTTCAAGATTTACCTGAGTGACTTTCATATAGTTTCTCTTGGAACGACTGGATAACGTACCGTTCTTGTCTCTTGGACTTGCCCGTAGATTTTAGGGGAAACTGTTGGATCTATATATGAGAGGCTTACCTTATAATAAAAGATAACCCTATACTGAAATGAAACTATGTGCGAATGAACTAAACTGGCTAGGTAGTAGGTTAGCTCCAAATATTTGTGGATAGCGTTGTTTGTTTTCCATGAAAACCTTCCAAAAGCATGG
Source organism: Xylota sylvarum (assembly GCA_905220385.1). Lineage (NCBI taxonomy): Eukaryota > Metazoa > Arthropoda > Insecta > Diptera > Syrphidae > Xylota > Xylota sylvarum. Next base: position 128,711,571 of record LR999957.1, read on the forward strand.
TGTCAGTCGTTTGCTCATGGTATATCCAACCAGATAGGGTCGTATTTGCTCGAAGAGGATCAGAAAACCATCCTTCATCTCCTATCCACCGGCTTTGTCCGGCTTTGTACCAAAGAAGACTGCTCCTTTTAGGGGCTTTTTTCTTCAATGACCTTAGATGTCACGAGTATCTTTCGCTTCGAAAGCTCCGGTTGGTTTTATTAATCTCTGTGTATCAAAAGTGGAAAGATACGTGGTATCATAAAGGACCTTTTCTTGTCTAAGTGTGTCCGTATGTTGGTACGGACAGCCACCCTAATCTAGAACTTAAAAACTGAGAGCGAACTCCTTCTGGAGGTAGCGGAGGTCTGCGCTTCTAAGGAGCACGTTTTTTGGCAACTTTTATTTTGGTGCAAGTGTTTGTCGGAAAACAGAACCAAGAGTTTTGTTGTTGTGGGCAAGATCAACCCTTCCAATCAGAGGCGGCATTTATTAGGGCTTTTTGGCTGCAGTGCTCCTGGTCTGTAGAACTGGTTTAAGCGATTGTAGCCATCCAACGTCAAATTTCTATAAACTTAACTATAGTGAGTGGAGGCACTATTTACATCTCCTTCAAGAAATCGCCCTAAAATCCTTGAATAAGTTGATTCATACTGTATAGTATGGTATGATATTCTCTGCCTAATGAGGCAACTGATCTGAATCGTATTAAACCGTCTCTAACTTCATGTCTGCTAAAAATTACCGTCCACCCTTTTCCAGATCTGACCGTACCGTTGTGAATTACTTTCAACATATTTAACCCTAATTTTGAAGTAGGTAAACATATAATTGCCGCATTCCTACATTGCAATGCGATGTCCAAGGATTCTTTTGAGAATTCCATCACCCCCGTGACATTACAACGACAAGGCCGTCCACTTTATTCGTATTCCATTCTCCTGTCAACGACAATAGCTACTGTGCCTAATCACCCGAATCTAAAGTCTGAGAAAACATTGTTTGCCATCTTTCGTCCTCGTTACTCGTTCTGCTGTTTGGTTTTTTCCTTAAGACTTTCCTCTAATTATCCTTCTCTTCCGGTAGATTAAACAGAAAATTAAATCAACCCGTGCGGGCGTCATCATCAAACATTGAAATCACTGCACCATTGCTGCTATTCCTTCGTGCCGACTGGAGTTAAATGATTTTTTGTTTGTTTTTTTTTTTTTTTTCAAAACTTAAACTCCTTGACAAACGGTGGGGTACAAATAAACGACTTTCTCGTGTAATTACACCGCACTTCCGGCAAACTAAACAAAATCCTTTTTGCAGGCAGCACACTACATCACGCATACAGGAGAAGTAGTGTACTAGTATTAACTACTGTGTTGTACAAACACACACACACACACACACTCATAGACAAATTAACGGTGTGAGGAATTTACAGCGAATTTGTTTTATACGTGGAAAGTGCATACCTTTCCATTACAGAGGATGGGTGTCAGGACGAAGAATAGAATTGCCTGAACGCGTGGCTTGACGTGTATTAAATTTAATGAAACTTTATGTTGACCGAATGTGAATGACTGTTAAGTGAATGCGAGCGGTGGGCAGCAGGTGGGGGTATGGTCTGAAACAGAAACAGGACGACATTACAGTTAAATCTAATAAAGAAGACAGAAAATGTGCAAATAGAGTGAACTGGAGTGGCGTTGGTTAAATATTTGAGTTGGAAAAAAAAAGGAGTTAAACGCCTGACACAAGGACTAAAACGATTGACATAAATTAGATAGAGTTTCCGGAAAAGCACCATGAGGTCGGGGGGATTATTTACGTCAATGATGTGTTTTGTTTTTGTAAAGTAAAGGAGTTTTGTTAGAAGGAAAAGTTGGGATGAACATATGTATATACGGGACCGTTTAGCTAAACATTGATTTTTGTATAATTAAGTGAGAAGAAACTTTTCACGAGAATTATGGGACAGCGACTGTTAAGGAGTGACTAATGGTTTGTAGGCTTTCAACGAATGTGTGAATCAAAGTTAAACAAACGTTTAGGGAAATGAAGACGTCTTAGAATAGCGAAGGGTATGGGTGATAGCATGATACTGAAAGTGAAAGATTGATGAGTCCCTCTCTGCCTTACGTACCTTTATGGTCTATGACCAATAATAAATGTTCTTGCAGCTTTCGCAAAAATCATTCGATTAAGGGTCAGTCTTGTAGTTATGTTTGCAAATGTATCAGAGGCTCACTGTGACACCTACAGCTATACAGATGTACAACATTTTTAAAAAGACAAAACTGTTGGGTCGACTAAAGTGGAAATATAGGTATTTGTGACAAATCTGTGAATTCGATCACAGTACTTACTTTGGATGAAGCTTGCATCACTAAACTACTACAATCCGCCCTCAATACCCTTTACAAAGGGACGAAAAGATGTTGATGAAACGTTAACCACATCAAAACAGAGGTGGTTTTCTTCACTAACAAGAGAACAATACCACCAACCGGATCCTTGAAACGGAATGAAGCGCCACTTCAAATCTTATTTACTTGAAAAGAAAATACGTTAGAAAGAATAGAAAACGGATCCATAGCTTTCTGTACTTGGAGGATGTACACGGCCGTTGTCAAGACCATTATATCGTGGGCATACCGAGTGACCTGTAGCAGGTAAGGTTAGGTTCATAAGGGAACTAGGATCCAAAGATTACCATGCATAGGCAATCCTCTACCAGAGTTATTAGAACCACACCAACCGCAGACTTTATCAGTCTTGTACCTAAAGGAAACAGCTGCAAGGAGTACACTACATTTGAAACAATCCAACTTTAGGAAAGAGGTCAACATGGCCCACCGCACTATTGCGAGATGGGCACACCTGGGTATCGACACAGACTATCTAACATCATTCCCTGAGTTCAGTCTAAGCAGTGTGGCAGGTGGCTTCCCCTTCCCCTTACGAAGAGTGTGGCAGGTCATTAATCTGAATAGAAACTCTATCTCCGGGGACGGGTAAAAACAGGCCAAACCATGTGGCTAAATATAAACTTGTGAAACGATGCCACGACGAACTCACAACACTTGCAGCAAATCCCGACGTCACACTCTGGTGGGTACCAGGACACACCTGGATACCCAAGGACACGAACTGGTCGACGAATTAGCAAGAAATTCTGAACAGGACCTGAAAATGGTCGTTAAGTTTGTGGTAGTGCTTTTATAATGCAGTTTCCCAAAACTTTTGATGGCTATAGTAGACGTTTCAGGCAGGATCTAAGAGCAGTTTCTGATCCCTTAGTCACTGATTCAAAGTTTGTTAAAAACCTACTTTCTAAAATAAGTTGTAAGAACAAAAATGTTACCCTTACCAAGCTTTATAACTTGGGTACCAACGCAGTTGTAGATTTAGGCTGAAGTCGAATCCTCGAATTTCAGTAAAGAGAACTTCTTGTGCTATTGAACTATTGTTGAACCAATTGATTACTTGGTACCATGACATTGGTCACAGCTACTTATATTAGTTAGTTGCACAGGGTCAAATCGTGCCGTAACAAATCAGTTGTTTCTCGCATAGTATACCAGCGTGATCTCCTATTGGAATCACATGCTTTTGAGGTTTAATTAGATGAGGCAATACGAACTTGGTAATTATGGTATACGACTGGCAATATCATTCCGTCCGCCAAAAAACTGATCCAATAAGCGGCTCGACTCCTGCATTTTTCGAGAATTTTCAACGTCGGCTGCCAGTTTAAAATGCGACTCACCACTGAAGAAGATTGTTTTTGCAAAATCTTCGTTAAAATTAACAGCATTTTTATTTTTAACTGTTTCACCTCTTGCGACAAACATCCGAGAGTATAATTGTAACAAAAAGACTTCCCAAATACAAATTTCCTTTGGATATGGCAAGGTCCACTCGGTCCTGTTCTTATGCACCGTCAAAGACTTATGCACCGTCAGAGTGAGTGCATCAGACGCAATATCCACAGTACGCGAAGCAGTAAGTCAGCTTTAAAATGCTTCACCTTCTACTATCTCGATTCTTAACCACTACAGAACTGCCTAAATCGCCTCTGCGTTCTACCCACTTGATGGCAGAGTTCAACTCTTACATAAGTAAAACTTTTTTCCAAAGTTTGTTAAGCCAAGAAATAATTTCTTCAACTCCATATGTAACCGTTTATGGACTGCATCACCTTAACTATTGTATGTCTACCTCGAAGAAGAATATACTCCATACATATATCCATCCTTAGGTTTCCTTATAGCCTGAATTATCCTCGTTGCCTCATCCAATCCACAACGGATTTTGAGAATAAAAACGATTTCTAAGGTGAGTCTTCTAATTTTGCGTGACAAACTGTGATTTAATTTAATAATATAAGTTGGCTCGTTCTTTAAAAGAGAAACTATTACAGCAATTGATTGGGTGTTCTTGGCTAAACCTATTCATCGGTTGTGTTAGCCAATTGAAACTTTTAACGATTTGCGTCGATAGATTTTATAACCCCTTCTTTTGGGGGCTTCATATTTTCCCAATTGTTCTGAATCACGGAAGTGCATACCATGGAATATTTGTTGTTGAATCATCTGTATGTCTTATCGATTTATCGCATAAAAAGATTCCTGACCAATTCTAGTAGGAAACTATTCGAAAGGTGATTTGGTCAGAAAAGCCTGAGTAGGATACAAAGACATTTGTTATTAAAGGTCTGCAACTTATGATTCAAAGTAGTGGTTGTCTTCTAAGTACTACATCCGTTTCAAGGGATAGTACATCGAGAGACGATAGCCCACCTAGACTTCTATGCTTCCAGTAAGACTTTTACTATAAAATGAATTAAAGATGGTCATATGGATGTACACCGTATTAGAATGTCTCGTACACTCGTAGATAAGTTCAATGATCTAGTTTGAGTCAAGACGGCTTTGAGTCAATAAGGATGCCAAGGAGGACCAATGCTCTTAATGTGCTTCTACAGATTCTTAACACTTTATTTACATATTGGAAGCAAAACATGGGATTATGCAGTAGAGTGAGGTTTTTAGTCTGCGAGCAATATTGTGGAATAGCTGGCAGCGGATTCGGCAGTGATGACAGAGTAGACTAAGAAAGAGGTGAAGATACAATGAAATACGAATCAAAAATGTTTGTGGTCCGTGAGGATCTTATTGTTTCCCAGATTCGTCTAGTGCCTTCCAGGCACAATTACTGGGAATTTGGGAAGTTTATCACACACTTAACCACAACGCTGCACCCACACGAAACATGGACATCTTCAGCTCTAGATTTAACTACGCTCATCATCCTCCAAGCTGTAAAGAGTAACTCGTTTCGATAGGTTGTCTGTTGATCACTCTCTTCTGGTGGACAGATCATACATAGAGGTGAATGAGGGTGGTGACAACCTGTCGAGGTAGACACTGCTGAGAGCTCTACGGTATAGATAGATAGATAAGAGCAAACTATGTAAAACTACAACAGAAATTCTATTTAATGCAGACCATCCCATTTAATAGACACGTGCATACATTGCCACTGTTGTCAGAATGTAAACGAGAAGGAAACTGACTTCGACTTTCTCTGCAGATGTCCAGCACTAGGCGCAGTCAAATATCGCACATTGGGTAAACCCTTTCTCATATTTCTAACCTGTTCCACCATGAGATTGAAGAAGTCCCATGATAGCGGATCTCCTTGCCGAAATCCCGTGCACGTTTGGAATAGCTCGAATTGCAGTTGCATGTGGATCAGTTTTACCGGGATCGCGAATAAGGCCATTGCTGTGTAGAGCTCAAGATGATGAATGTAGCTTTGAAGTCAATAAAAAGATGGTGAGTCTAGACTTTAAATACGTTGGTTGTTTACTGGATTTGCCTTACGTAGAGCTAATAGTTCAGTAATCGGGCATGGCTTCATTCACTCATACTTGGTTGATGATGTGGTGCATGCACCCTAATCATCTCTATGTTTGTAAGGCTTCGCTGGTAGACAATCAGAGAGATTTTATATGAAGAGTTCCTGGTCAACGCCAGTAAATAGAAAATATCATCACAAACTCTAGCTTTCAAACTCTAGCTTTTTCCATAGCCAAGTTCATTCCCTTATTATTTAGACTCCTCACAGAGTGAGTTTAAGACTGTGACCACGTATTAGTTCGGCCGTAATTCCACAAATGTTCCTCTAGATCTTTATCCTTGTGCGGCCTTGTGAAGCATACCACTACGCCCTACTTCTCGTAGAGTAAAGTTATTATGCCAGGAAGCAAAATAAACCAGAAAGTATGTATCATCAATAGTACCAACTCCACTTTGTCTAAGTAATCCCTACAATAAGGTGGTATTTCTTACTACACAAAGCGAAACTAGATTTTATAAATTGCTATGGAAACTGCCGTCCTAAACGTATCAAACAATGCAATCACATTTTCTTCGAAAGCCTTAAAAACTCACCACATTCCTCTCTATCCGGACTTAGTCCTTCCATTCTCCGTCACCGTTCAATTCCTTTTGTGTGATAACAAATCTTTGCAAGAAAAACTTTACCGTTAGTCCATTCGCTCTACTTCCTAGTTGTGTTTGTGTTTTTCAAAATACTTCTCTCTCTCTCTCGGCTCCTTCAACTCGTCATAATTTTGTCATTTGTCCTGAATCCCTTGGCAAACATTTGTCGTCTTTATTTCATTTTCTTTTCTCTTACTATCCCACTCAGTTAAACTCCTCCGAGTCCCGCCTACCCTCGCTGAAGTAAAGGACTTTCTCAACACTTTTGTGTCGCAGAGATAAAAAGTTTTATTTTTTTCTTTTTTTTTTACAAAGAAAACTTCTCGTCGCGTAAAGAATCCCGAGAAAGTCAACAACGAAAAACAAACTCAAAACGCAGTGCATAATTTGATACTCGCAGCACCAGCACCATCAACCACCAGCAGGAGTAGGGCCACCAACAAAGCTTCATCCTCGAGATGGACTTTAATTAAATTTCATCGCTCAAGTGTTGTATGTGCACCACTTTTCCTCGGACATGAAAACTTTCAACATACCAACAAAAAGAAAAAAAAAGCGTCCTTGAAGCTTTTCCACTTCAACTACACACCTATTCAAAGTAAAACAAAACAAAACGAAAGGAAACAAAAAAAGAATGGGTTTTCCCAAAAGAAAAAGTCAGCACCCTAGTGCATTCCCGCCAAAACTAATTTATGTGCAATTTGTTAAAAACTGTCTAAATGGCGGGAAGGACACAGCGGTGGAGAGGAGACACAGAAGAATGAAGTGTGCAGATGCAGAATGAATGAAGTGGATGAGGAAATGAGTAGATGCATCCATCCTCTTTATTCGCAAAATGGACGAATTCAGGTCAATAGTCGTGTGATTAGAATTTACCTTCGCTTCGCAATTAGAACAGCAAGCGAAGCAAAAAAAGGATCTCAAAGTGTACTTAAGAGCATCATTCATGATTTCTTTTTGTGTGTCCTTTTTATTTGTTCTATTTCGCGCTCTCTCTCTTTCTCTCTCTATCTCTGTTTGTAAAAATTTTCTTTTATGCAAAATATCTAGAGAACAACGAAATATGTGCACAAAGTGCATGACGTCCCCAAAAACACAGAAAAGGACGAAAGGGCGGAAGAAATTAAAGTCAAGAGTGCATCTCTATTTGAATGTGTTGGTTTGCATTTTTTTTTCTGTCCACTTTGTATCTAAGCTCTGCTGCAGTGTCCTCCCTCCCCATCCGTTTTTAGTTGAAGGTTAGTTGAGGCTACCAGCTTTGTGCTCTTGTGTGCTACTTGAAAACAATGTGGACGTGGATACACGCAATAAGGCGAACGGTGTGTTATTATTCATCCACATGCATGGTTGGATTATTATCATTTTTTGTTTTGCTGAAAGGAGGTTAGAAAGAATTGTTGTTGTTTGGGCATAAAAGGACGACAGTTCTCTCTCGCAAGTTAATTGCTGTCAAAACAACGATGGCTGTTTATTTTTTGGGTTAAGCTACGGATCCTTAATTAATAGTTTTCCATTGTTCTACCTAGAGAATGAGAGCTAAACAAATTGGCTTTTACCTGTACTAGGGCTTTTTTAGTAGTTCAGCGTAAAATATGTAGATTCAATGGTTGTTTGGTTTTTTGTACTATATTATGAGAAGATTTTCAAACAGAAGAGCCCGTCGTCGTTATCGTCTAGTTGGTCTTTGTGTTGTCGTTTTAATTGAAACCTCTCGGGGACGGAGGAAAAAATGATTGCCTATTAATTAGGAGCAAATGGCATGAGCTTATGTATTAACAGAGGCAGTAGGCTATAGAAAAAAGGGTTTGAACCTTGTATTTCACTCTGTATGTTAAACTAACATTGATTTGTTTCGTTATTCTGGAGTTTCCTGGTTCAAATACCATGTAACCAAAGTAACCAAGTTTGATCGCGATAAGATGTTTGACTAGTACAACTTAATTAACTTAAGTGGATTGAAGATCGAAATCTTCTATTTTTCAGTTAAACCCTAGGTTTTAAATGTCAGAAAATATACCGTGAGGCAGGAATAAACAAACAACTTTGACAAAGGCTGATATGGTTTCGAACCAGGCCACGGAGGGATTTTCAGTGCAGCTAAAAAGAAATGTTAGTACTTGTCATGATTCATCCAGAAGGATTGTTTATTTAGGAATCTTTGGGATGTCGCCGATCTCGATATGGTGGCGTTAAGTTCGATTTGTTAACTTTTAGCTCTGAGTTCAAGAGCTTGTCTTAAAATATGATTTCCTTGTGGGATAGGTAACAGCCAAACAGATCAATTGGTATCAGTTCGGTAGATGTACTTTGTCCCCAAGTCCCACGATGTTCCATTTACTGTCACTGTTTTATTTGCGTTATGTTAGTTTGGTGTGTTCCTAGAAGGATCTGTCAGAATATAGAGAGCATACATCTCGTAGAAACAACTACTGCACATAGTCAGTATATTATGCATTGATAGGATCCTCATTTCTTCTCACAGACCCTATAGCAGTGCTGTCGAAGCTTTATTTTCCCTTTCTTAGATGATAAAGTTTACTTTCAAAAGTCCGTCCCAGATACTTTGCACAGCAGTAGACCTTCAAATGTCGGTAGTGTGGAATCTAATATTAATCGTTTGTTTGTACATACATACATACATAGTTAAGTGTTGTTGTGTTTTCCAACACTGCCACTGTGGGTCGTCTGTCGATCAATTTTGCGGTCCGTCGTTACTTAGGTAGTAGGCGGGACAGCTGATGATAATACTTTATATTTAAAGTTCTCTCTACCTTTTATGTTGCATTTCTTGGCGGTCCAAGTAATCATTGATTATTTCCATCCTTGGTTGGGGTTTTTTGTTTTTGATTATCGAGCCAGTGTGGAGCTTGCTTCTTGGAAGCTACATATATATATGTATGTATATCTTGATGATCAAGGATTCCCCTTGTTTCTACATCATTTAAGCCGGTGAAAGGTAATATGTTCTAGTACTTTACCAGCTTTATCAAACATGCATAGGTAAGAGTCGGTATGATGATGACTCGTTTAGGGCTTATTTTCTTTTGGAAGCAGTACAAGTTTCTGCACTTCCCACTGGTTGGGAAAAACACCTTCTCTTAGGCATTAGATGACATATTTCGTTTAAACGAATATCTGCGGACATATTTTTTTTCTTTTTCCAAATCGATTACAGGGGCATAACACTTTGTAACTTCAAGTGTTGTCCGAATTTATTGCCGATGTTCAAACCTAGGATATGAGAAAAGACCGGTTGGTGTATATTTGTAGTTCGAAGTTCGAAAATTGATATACCAGATCCCATGGTTTTTTATCTGCAAAATATCAAAGGCTCCTCAAACATTTGCGCTCAGCAGCAATTTCCCTTTTGCTGTTCTTTTAATATGTCTCATCTCCTGTTCCAGGAATTTTGGTCTGATACATACACGAGATCTACGTTGAACCTTACTACTACTGCGCCAGGTCCTGGAGGTCTGTTGAGCTTATTAAATCCTGTTTGAATTATAGGAGTTGTCGAGACTAGGGCAAATATCTTCACTGTCGTGCTTTCAATTTAGAATAAAATCTTATCTACGTTCGACCAGTAGCCAGAGAAGTGGTCAAAATACATACATGTTTCGTGTATTTTCCTTGTTTTGATGGCATAATGCAACTCTTAAGCATTTTTATTATGTAGTCAAAGACAAGAAGAGTGGACTTTCTGGCATCCATTCCAAATATGTAGTATTAAGGTGCTCCTATTGATCTCTTAGTTCAAGAATAGGTTATTGATAGAACTCTACTTGTGATTATCCGGGGTTTTATAGTACTAATTATGTTATATTCTATAGCCTATTCTTCGAAGAGCTTAATCTTGTCACACCAAGACATAATTATTAATATACTTAAATACTTAAATCGTCATCAGAACAGGCTTCATTGTCTACATACATTGTATCCTACAATTCCGAATATCGAAAAGCACATGCACATAATTATTTCCAACATGTGCTCGCCAACAACATGATCTAAACAAATCTAGGCGTTCATTCTTCATCCCGTCGCCTTTACTACAAGCACAATCCAATAATTTTCCCATTAAGTTAAGTACTCGAAGCCCACCCTATTGTTGTGTGTCCGACTCATGTCATATCACAACACCAACAGCAGCAGCTGACCATATCACTTCTATCCCTCTATGCGCACAATTAAAATTCTTCTATTGTTTGCACTTCACACTTGAGATTAATTTGATGTCTTGTATCGTATCTCGTAGTAGTACGCATTTTATGTGATAAACTTCCACAATCCGTGCGTGTGTGTCCGTCATTCAGTATGTGTCGTACATCCACTGTGTGACAGCAGCACTCTTATAAAAGTGTCACCAAGAAATGTGTCGCACCATTCACATGACTTTCCTGTATGCTACCCCCAACCCCTTGTCGTCCTTCGAACACCAAGAGCTCACTCACACCAAACACTAATTAACTTCGAAGCTAAGTGCGTCGAAACCTAACATACCACACCGCACACACTGGTATGCATATCTGCATCCCGAGTGGCATTTTTGCGATACACGATGATTCTCACCCATGCGGCTATTAATTAATTTCAAATCAAAACCACGATAGGACATGAGTTGCTATTTTGTTCTGTCAGCCATGCCCGCAAAAAGAAAGACTGGTACGGCGGCCGGCAGTCGCCCGACAACTTGGACTTGGATGTACCTTCTTCGATTTGACGGAGATATGACCAACAACTGTGCACACTCGCTCACTGGCAAAGACACATAAAAAAGACTTAGACAAATGTTCACAGCGGTCTTAAATTATGATTGGGAAAAGCAAAACGACCAACAAGGACCCGCAAAGGTGGAGAGGAATTATTAAAATAATTCTTTCTCTGTGCGGCCTAAAATATTGGGAAATCCATTTACTGTAGGGGTAATGTGTACAGTGTGTGTTGAAAGAGTGAAATCAGAAGGTAGTACTCTTACAAAATTAAGTCGTAGTGCTCTCAGTCTCCATCTAGTTTAAGTTAGATATCACCGGACAATCACGACTGGAATTACTGATTCAATGTTGGGACGTTTGACTAACTCGGAAACTGAAAATATCACCAAAACATCGTAATCTACATATATATGGCCGCTTGTTAGTTTGGCTACTCTCGCTGGTCCTTTGGAAGACTTAGGTCTGGCTTTATCTATTGTTTGTCGGTAGAAAACGAGACTTTCAGGTTCAGGCCACTAGAAGATAAAGTAGAAGGCTTAGGTAGCGTAGGGTTCACTCTATAGGCCTGTGTTGTTTAAACAGTTTTTTGTGAATACTTAGTTGCCTTTCTAAGGTCCTAAGTGTATGTCATGGACTTGTGTGAGATTGGTTCGTTTACTCATGTGTCACTCCTGGTGGCTTCAAGCTGTTGTTCTAACGGATAAGAATGGTTTAATGTATAACTCCGTATGGTATCCACAAATGGAAATGTATGATCCACTCCAAACTTAAGCCAAACCTAAAGCTTAGGTATGGCGTTTTTAACATTCAGGCTTTCATACATATATTCAGAACTGACTGCTATGATATTCCCGTTCTTGTCCTTGCAGGCTTCCGCAATGTCATATTCTCCGCGTTTGCCTTGTGAGCGCACAAATGAGGCTAACGTTACGAACTTAAACTTTGATGCGGATCTTTTTCAGTCGCGCTTATTTAATTATAATGATAAAATTTGTAAACGTGGAATCCTGGAAAGGAAGTCAACTTGTGTACGTGCTGTTTCCAATGCCAATGTAACCCTTTCTCGTTTTTGCATATCCTTCATCTAGTATTTAAACTAAAACACTACGGCGATCCTGCTCAACATAATATACAAATAACTTTCGCCAACGAGTACGCAATGAAAACTGAATTTATCGCATTTGGTGGTATACTACCAGGTGCTTTCAGTTGGTACAAATTTAATTTGCGAAATGGTTTGAAACTTGATACCAAGATGTTTGATTTAAATAAAATCTCAGCAAATAAAATAGAATAGGTTGGCCTGGGTCATTTTATTCCTTCCAAATAGTAGATCCCACAACTATACTTTTGCGACTCCTGGCGTGTCGTAGAAAAATTTCTAAAAAATCTTGATGAATGGATACCACAATGAAGTGCTATTACTTTGAATTGAAAAGCGGACAAATCAATGTTGTGTTATGAGTACTTATGAATATAAATCATTTAGTACTATAAATAATCACATACTAATGCATTCCAAAATTAACACTGATGACATCTTGGCGTGAAGAACTTGTCACCCACACTGTAGACCAATGTAAAATTTTTCAATTGCATATGCAAAAGTACACAAATACAGTACCAAAAATACATTTTCTATCGGCGAAAAAGAAATAAATAAATACCAACAACAACCAAATCGAACAAAACACAAATTTAATTGAAAATTAGTTTCCTATCCGTGCACTAAAGCGACGGTAGATACACAGAGCGAGATACTAGTACTTCGAGATCAAAATCAATTGCTGTTGCTGCTGCTATGCTGCAGTCATTGAGATTAGCAGTACAGAAAGTAGCAGTAGGCATCATCATCATCATCACTAGGACGGATGTCGTGTGGTCTACACCGGCATTAGTTCACCATCACCACCGGTCGCGTTAGATTCTATGCTCGGTATTAAAATGAACCACAACTGATGTTGTATTGCTGTGGTATATCTGCCGTCCATTAAATTCGATACACGGACATTTTCGCAATCGAAAGTTGATATATAATTTTAGACGACAAAGGGTATACAAATACGAGAATATCCTCAAACGCGCGTTTGCTCATCTTAAGTAGATACATGCGTTCGTTTCATCCACTTTGTAACACAGCGTGGTGCTTTGTTTAAAGTCTCGTTAAATAAATTATCGGATCATTGTGCAATTAGTTTTACTATCACCTACAAACGGGGCGTGTCGATAAACGCCGGCTACAAAGTAGAGAATCTCTAACACGCGCTACAGTGTATACGAGTACGAGTATCTGTGTATCTACGCTGTGGCAGAGAGCACATAATGTTCAACGGCTATTACATGAGTAATGAGTCGGATAAATGTCAATTATTCGCCAAAAGCCGAAACTTTTTTATACGTGCTCTTGGAGTAAGTAGAGAATGAATTTGATTTTTGAATAAATTTTGAAATTGGAAAATTTTTAATTGAGTGCATTGGGGCAAGTGGAATGTGAACACGAGTTGAATGGCATTTTGGATATTTTTGAAAATATTACAAGTTAGATAGTAATTCCATGTTTAGGGGGATACGGTTATGGATTTATTAATGTGAAGTGTTTGAATGTGTTTCGGACATATTGTCGAAATTGTTTAAATTTTAGGTCTAGACGGACTTTGACAATATTGTTATGAAAGTCAACGTAATTAGTTGCGAGTCAACTTTTGGGGTGATATATTTAGTCTTTGACGACGGGATTTCAGTATGTTTTTCACAGTGAAGTTCTGAACATCGTATCGGCAGAATGTCGCAACATTTTTTTGTAACTTCTTTCCATAAAACAATCAGTATCTACCCGTTTGCCTATAGAGAAATCTGGCGATATCCATACATTGAATCAGTGCAAGATTCTATGAATAAATTCGCCCTTCAACAAGGAATCAGAATTGTGAGTAAAAAAAAACCCACGACATTATAGATATTCTACGGCTGAAAAAATTTTGACTGTCCGTCAGTCTGATGTCTGATTATTGTGAATACGAGTGTTATTTCTGTCACTTTTGCTTATTTTTATATTAGTTTCACCTTAGTTTTAATTTCATAAAAGTTGTCAGAGAAAATAAATATTTTAGGTCTCAAGTGAATCTCTTGTGGTATTCCATTTGGAGCAAGCAAATGTAGCATTCACCTATATGCATGTACATGTCTATCTGGTACAGCATGTAGACTTTTTTTTATTGAACCATAGAGCTCGAATTAGTAGTGCGAGAAATAGCAGTTGTTCCAGTATGGATTCGTATGGTACGCATACTTTTAATTTGTATTCTTGTAGCTAGGTCGTTAGGACTTTTAGTGTATAAGTTTACGGAATAGTCACATCAATCACGCATTGAACTTTCCTTCAACACGAGTTTTGGTTGATGTTTGTTATCATTAATTTCAGATTTTACAAAAACCGAACAAAAGACGCAAAAAAAAAACAAAACAAAGCTTATGTAGAAAAAACTATCGAATGCTTGTCCAACGTTCGTTTTTTTTTTTTGTGTTTCCCGAGATTCGAACCTGAAAATCTATGTGCAGTAGTCAAGAATTAAATCACAGCGTTAGGCTGTCTGGCAACTTAGCTTAGTTCAGCCGATCATAGCATGTTGTTACATCAAAGAAATAGATCATGCATCTGGTTCTACTAAGCGATCTCCATTAGTTCATTCTACATATGTATGTATGTAATCAAAACTCCCTGACTGTACTATTATCAAAATCTGCAAAATTGGCGGGTTTCAGGGGTATTCTGTATCGAATTGCAATTCGTAACGTGGTTCAACTAGCTATTAAGATCTGCCACGATGTTTGTGTGTCTTGAGTCTAACTCCAGGTGATCTCCTGAGACTTACAGGCTTACCAAAGTCAAATCGCTTGGCGAATAGCGTAAATAAATTTACGAATGAGTATTCCTTGTTTATTACCAGCATGTTGTTAGTACCGACCAATGAGCAGTGTTTTATGCCTTGTGGGAGTTGCTTGTAATTATACCCCGATGACGTCTGTCAAGAAATGACAGCAAACCATTTGTGGGGGTTGCATTTAAAAGTGGTGACTCATACCTTTGGTACTGAAGACTGACTAAGAGGTTTTCGATGATTAAAGACAAAACAAGACCAGAAAGGATTTTGGTAGTATTTTTTCTGCTTTTTTGAAAGTTCCTTATTTTTTGGTTGGTCTAAACTTCTGTATCCTTACTTAAGATTTGTCCTGCTGTCGTTGTTCTAACTGATATCGAAGTGTGCGATTCATATTTTTTAATGCGTTTGCAAGAAATAAACACAGCAATAGCAAATGACAACTGACATTGTTCAAACAAACTTACAAAAAATAAAAAAAAGCCATGGAAAATGACAAACCCTTTATTATTTTAAGTCATAAAAAGATATGGGAGCTCTGTTTAGATTTTATTTGATTCCGAATCATTAAAACTACAAAGATTGAAGCTTCGTTCTACACTTTCCCGATAGTATAACTATCCGTTATGCTTTGTGCTGAGTTCTGTCATTCAGCACTTTTTAGATCACAAAACAATAAGTGGAAACTGGTGAAATGATGATATAAACAAATGCAACACAAATCATAGACAAAAAGTAATAACTGCTTCAAGCGTTGTGTGTGGTTTGTTGAAATCTTCTGACTTATCAGCCAGTTAGTCGGTGAATACTCGGTCAGAAAGGAGTTAAGCATTACTCGCTGCTAAGGTGTTTAAAAAACGTTTACTATTGTTTAATCCACGCGCGGTTATACTATCGATAGTACCCAGTTTGGTGTTAAGAAATTGTTCAAGAATTTTGTTTCTATTCCGCAAACAATATGAGTATTAACTTTGTAAATTCCGTGTTTAACAATCCGAATAAAATCGCTGACGCCGTTTGGTTTCAAATCGAAGAGAAGTTGGAACTATGGTTTAAACATTTCAATGTGATTTTCGATGCTAGAGTGTCAGAATTGGAAGAAAGGTTTAGTCTAGAGGTCAGTATCGAAAAGAAATTAACCAATGGATTCATGATGTCATAGTTTTTTTTCGATATATGTACATAGTTAGATAACATGGATAATTACAATAGTGTATTACCAGCGAATGCTTGCATGTTAAACACGTACGAGCGATACTATCGTACAAAAAAAAGGAAAAATGTTTGAAATTTAATGACTTTGACCTTAGCAACTTCAAACAAAGCTAAACAAAGTCAAACTTTCAACACGCAGATATTCGTTCCCTAATGTATTTGAAAGTGAAATTGTTTAATTTCCAATAGTCGATACGGGGCTTATTTAGTTTCGCATATACTGTTCAACAAATAAATGTTGTTCCTTAAATCGGAGGTCTTTTTTAGAATTGTTGTATATATGTACATACATATGTAGTAGGTGGTTTCTCTTTGACGTGGTGATAACGTTAAACTACATAACTCGAAACGTCCATATCCATAGTCGTTTCAGTTCGATCGACTTTAACCGAGGTATTTCATTGTATAACAGTTTTCTGACGTCACTGTATTTTATTTGAGTATCAACATTATCCACAGCACCCCAGTAATTGCTTGATCTATCGGTTTGAGTTTGTTTGGGTGAATCGGTGTAACGTGATATATATCATGCTATTTTTGCACTAAAATTTGTTGGTGTTCATTCGCTAGTTACCTCAAACAACTCAGGCCCAGTGACTAAGATGTCAAGGTACTAAGCACCCGGGGTTCACTGCATGGAATAGGAGAACAAGATGTTGCATATGGCATGCAGTATCACAAACAATTTATATTCTTGCAAAAGGCATAGGTAGAGATAGGCGTATGATTTATTTATTCGTACTGTGCGATGGATCTTTATCACGACAACCAAACATCTCATATTCAGTCCAGCAGTAAATGCCTTATAATCCATATTATTGTACCGGATATTATCCACTGGTAGAACTTGGAAATACATGTGTATATATGTACATCCCGAATTCCATTTTCTTTTACTTCGTGTGGTGCTACAAAATTAATTTATCATCCGCAGACTTTTGGGTATTTTACCCAGTAGCGCCAATGCGTATGCAATGAAATCTGAAATTATCGCATTCAATGATATACTTTCAGATGCTAGATATTAATATAATATCATACATAGTGCCTTACGATGCAATCGAGCAACTGCTCGAGTTATGCATGTTATTGTTTTGAAAGTGAACTTTTAAAACTTCTGTAGACTCCTATTCTATTGGGTGTTGGTCGGACATTCGCAAAATGTCCAGTTGTCTACTGTGTTATGAATTATTTAGTTTTACTAAAGCTCTATAAAAATAGGTTACATCAGGGCGTCCTACTTGTCACTTATTTGATAGTTTTCTACCAATTATCTCCCACATGGTTATGGCAATGGAATTTTCCTGTTATAGACATATGTACGTGAGCTGGTTCTTTCGCAATGAACATGGATAAAACTTTCTTAGTAATCTCTCAACAGCTAATGAGATCCTTTGCTATTACTTACGATAATTACAAACTTTGTTAAGTCAACAAAACTTAAAACAAGGCCACTTTAAATGAAAAATCTATTCAACAAAGCGTGAACGTTTTTTCTC
Organism: Xylota sylvarum; assembly: GCA_905220385.1. NCBI lineage: Eukaryota > Metazoa > Arthropoda > Insecta > Diptera > Syrphidae > Xylota > Xylota sylvarum. The sequence continues at coordinate 128,729,354 of LR999957.1, forward strand.
CGTTTTTAATCATGTCTTTTCCAATTAATCAGAACTTTCTGTACTCCTTCGTAGCCTAGATTGCTTTTAGCCCACATTTTGCATTTTAAACAAACATCATTTTTCACCACCACTTACATATGTATCCGTATGTACGTGCCCCTTGGTAGGAGTAAAAACATCCTGCAAGCAGTAAAATCCATACATATCCTGTAAAAAGTTTTCCCTATGCCTCAAAGGAATTTCCGATAATTTAATGCTCCATGGTACTGGTTTTCTTGTAAACTACTCTGCACCCTTAAAGTTTCTCATTCGAATCCTTATTCATGCTTCCTTCCATTTGGCTTCCATATTTAATATCAAAATTGCACATCGTATCCACGGTATGTATGCGTGCATCTCATTGAAAATCCATTTTTTTTTCTGCAACCCCACAATGTCTAATGCAAATCGCAAACCGGGGAAAACTTCAAAGGTCCCTAGCCTCGCTCATCCACCTCAGGTCCTTTTGCCAGTATGTAATCCTTTTAAAGATCAGAATCTCATTCCGTGCTTTCTAGTTCTTGTCGTCTTCGTCGTTGTCGTCGTCGTCGTCGTCGTGGTGGCGTACATGGATTATATGTATGTATGTACATGTCGTTTGCGCCATAAATCATTTCACAAACACACTTCAGTGACTTTCTGCTGATGCCACAGTGAATTCTGTGATTTTTTTTAAATCCTTTTTTTTTTACTAAAGTTTACTCTCTTAGGACATCACAATTTTTTTTTTGTTGATTACGTCGAAAAAAGAGGGCGAGTTGAGCTTGGAGATGACGAGAAAAAGTTTATCGGCACCTTGCATTAGTTTGAAATCCTGAAGGAGTAGGCAGTTCATCCTTGTCAAATTGGACATGGTCTTGTTTTTTTTTTTTTTCGTTTTTAGTGCACTTAAGTGCATATGTCTTGCCAATTGTCTACCTTGTGTTGTTTACTGCAGTGGCAGCACACAAAAAGCTACACTGCCTAAGAATATGATAGAAAGGAAGCACAAAAAAAAAGGACATTGGCAAATGATCAAGAATTTCTACCGCAGTCTATTCATAGACAGGAAAACGGAGTCTAAATGACAAAAAATTGTATTTCTCTCTCTTTCTGCAATGAAAGGACGTTTTTCTGTAGCATTTTTTTTCTTTCATTTTTCTATTATCCTAGTTTTTGGAACGAATGAAGTCGGTCCTTTGCTTTGGTTGTTCGTTTAATTTTTCATTTTCAATTTAGTTGGTGTACGTAGTTCTGTATTTATGAGTATCTGTGTGTATGTGTGTATCTTTAGTTGGTTATGCTTATTTGTTTGGGTCTAAATGTTGTGTCTATCTGTATTTAAATGTTAGTTTTTTAGTATTTCTTTATGTAACAGTATGTCTAACAAGGAAGTGGATTTGTTGGAAGAAAGGAAGAAATTAAAGGAATGCTCTGTCATAGTTTGGCAAACAAAAGTGCACATAAATTCTATAAAATGTCCGTTACCTTACAATTTACGATGGACAGACTCTTTAGAACAGTTTTTTTTTTCTGTAGACATATTTTCAGAAGTATCCCTGATGGTCTATCAACATACGGTTTACAAAATATAAGAGCTCTTCGTGCCAGCTTTACATTCTATGGATTCAAAATCGTCTACGTTGGGAAGTTTCCACTGACTGCGGCCATACATTTGTAAATTGAAGAAAAATGGTGCCAGTTTTGTCCCCTGTTAGAAGCGTTTACTTTATTTTTTCATTCCACCCCTGGTTTCATTCGAAAACATTTTATGGATCTGATTCGATGTGTGGATTAATAATTACTATTGAAAGGTTAAGATAGCTAAGGTTGCTTATGGCAAAGCATAATCTTTAGAAGTTTGTAGATTAACCCACGCGTCCATAGCAGACTGCTCTTAGATAATGTGCAATCTCGTCTTGCTTCGATGTATGTCATTAGGATCCTCCAGGTCCAAATAGAAGCGATCGTTTCTCAAACAGCTTTCACTTAAGGGGATATTTTACTATTGGATTGATCGTTCAAGAGTGAGTACATATTCCTTAGGCATGTGAGCAGTAGAATGGGCTGGTACCCAGCAGAGCACCGTCCACGAGTACCAGCCTGTTTTCTGCATGATTCTTCCAATGATACTATTAGCGGTCCCATGCTTCCGTCGTTGATAACATGAACGACATCAGTTTCCTTGGGGTTATTTCATTGCCTCTCTCCTGTTCTATAACATTTCTGGCTGCTTCCTATTGTTAGCACTCCAACAGGATGTGCTCGGCGTTTTGTACTTTGCCTTCACAGTGACTACAGAACGGATCATCTGCGATGTCATACTTGGAATTCCCGGAAGCGTTCATGTCTCATAAGGAGTTGGGTAAGGTAGAAGTTTACTTCACCGTGTTTTCTTCTTGCCAACTCTTCTCGGCAGCAGTATGTGTGTCCATCTGCCGTTTTCTGACGTGTTCCGTCGCCATTGCCATTCTATTTCAGCAGCTGCTCTAATGGCTTTTTTATCCGCGTTTTCGTCATTGTATGCTGGTGCTGCTACTTTGACCTCCAGTTCGATAGGCATTCGCGCCGCTATCACACTTATTGCATCTCCCGATATTGTTCTATATGCGCAGTATACTCTGAGCGATGCTCTTCTATGCACAGAACTTATACTTCTCATGTACGAACTTATCGCTTACATGTGAATTGACTTGCTCACTGTCGTAAGCAGATTGCTTATTGGCTGCCTTGGTTCTCTAATATTTAGCATTAGTCTGGATATTGCGGCCACAGTCCGGTTAGGTTTAACGTTTGTGTATGTAATATGATCTCTGAAGTTGAGCCTATGGTCTACCAGTACCCCTAGGTACTTTTTTGTAGGGTTTTAACTCAATAGAGTGTTCTCCTACCTGTATTACCAAGACGCTCTTGCGGCTGCTTATGAGAACGGCTTCAGTTTTGAAGTCGGCTAATCCCAGACCTATTTAGCGAAGCCATATCTTCACGTCTTTGATGGTGTTGTTGCAGTTTTGCGTCACCTCTTCTAGGGTTTTAGCTACTACCACCACCGCGATGTCATCGGCGTATCCGATTATATCCACTCCTCTTGGTCTCCGCATTTGTAGTACTCTTTTATACATAGTGTTCCACTGGGAAGAGCCTAGTTCTAATCCCCGTACAACCCCTCCTGTAATTTTATATTTTTTCGGGTTCTGTCCTCAGAATAATTTGTGATTATTCGGAACAGGTAGTATGGCACTCGAATATTCCTCAGCGCTCTCATGAAGGTCCAGCTGGCCGAGTTGAACGCATTTTTTACGTCGAGCGTAACTACGGCTTTCCCTATATCATGCGGACATTTGTCCCATCTGGAGACACCTATTTAGCTGGCTGTACGCAGTGTTCAAAATCCTGCGGTCTACATCCCTACCGGCAGACCAAATTATAAGACGTTATTATGTCAAAATTAGACAAGTTTGACAGGATGGATGCCAACAGCTACAATTGCGAATCCTGCTAAGGATTTCGTTAGTTCTGTTGAGTTCATTCATTGAGTTCAAAAACCATGTCCAAGGGCTGATAATTAGTTGATTTTTTTTAACAGGCATAGAAGTCCATATTGGCTGTTTTCAAATTTTGGGTCTTGAATATATTAAGACCTCGACTAACAAACCTCTCCTCACATTGCCACTTGAGCAATCGTACTTGCAAACGTCACCTAGGGTCTTTCGTCATTTCGAGTTGGATTCGAAGACCCTGCGAACGGAGCGTTTGGAAAGTTATACCCCATCCTATGAAATGATACACTCAATGTGGTTTACACAATTTACTCATCACTAAATCTGCGAGTCGTATTAAAGCTAGTCTCATTCATAATCCCTATGCTTGCAGTCGATTTATATAGCTTTAGCTTTATATAATCACATCCAAAAGTATTATCAAAAGCGTAGACCCTAATATCCAACCATGTGGTAGTCCACTTAAAATCTAAACGGCAAACCATTTTTCAAAAAGAAAACATTTAAAATATCTCCTAATAGCTGAATTTCTGTAAATAAGCTTAAAATGCGACAAAAAAGGTAAACCGCAACGCGGTAGCTAACGTGTTTGCTTTACTAAGTTCTGTATGCCAGCTAAAATCGATTCTCTATATTGGTGTAGCTTAAAGATTTTTACTTTTTTGTTTTCATTTATTTTCATTTAAACATTCTACCAGGGAACTGTTAATGGGTCTGAGGATTTCACGGAGATCACCTTAGATCCCAATTCAAATGAAAGCCAAAGTCCTGTGAGTATTTCTTCCTGTTAGACATGCTGTCTCTTTATAGATGGATTAAATGTGTATTACTATCCAAAACATCTAAATGTTGTAAATGTAATTTTTGTTAAAAATAAATAAGAAATTTTTTCGAAACTAAATGAACTGAAAACTAATTGAATTGCTTTTCTTCTGTTTTTTTGTTGTTTTTCTCTTTCTCTTGATGGAAAAAACTAATTTAACCCACACAGCCCCTACTGATACCAAGGGTGGACACAATGAACGGCTACAGTCGGAAAACACCCTCGAAGCGACGGTATGAGGGGTCGAAATTTGCACGTAAGCATTATTATTTTTTTCACATCCATACCTATCTATACAAATGGTTAGGAGGGGTATAACACTCCCTGGGTCTTATGAAACTAATTAAATTCCATCTCTCTAGAGGATGGATGGAGGAGTGACATGCCCGCATTTTTCTTTTAATTTAAAATTTTATGAACATACGTATTTATCTAGATTTTTTTTTGCTCTTTTCCTGTGCTCCTTCTAGTGCATCCGAAGAAGAAACCTCGTGCGGGGAAAGAACGGATACCGCAACCGAAGAACACAGTTGCCATGTTGAATGAGCTGCGACATGGTTTGGTGTATAAATTGGAATCACAGACTGGACCAGTGCATGCACCGCTCTTTACAATTTCAGTTGAGGTAAGTGGGATGGCGGTTGGGTACTGGAAATAATTTTTTACTTTTTGGTAAGCATGATGAATGGGTGAAGGATATTATGGGTTTCTAAGGAGAATTTAGTGGTTTTGCGACATTAATATGTAGTTGGGAAATAGTGGACGAATTTTGAAAGGATATTGGTTTGTGGTTAGATCGAGCGGAAATGCTAAGATAAATTGTAATTTGTTTCTTCTTCTAGTCTGGTAGATGGTGTGTATGGAATTTGATCCTTTGAAATAAAGTGAGATATATTTTATACTGAGTGAGATGTCAGTTAGTCTCTTGGTAAATAATTTTTTGATTGCTCAGGTTTTTGATATCTTATTTTGTGGATTCCTTAAGGCTTTTGCCTTGGGAGCTAGTAGTCGTCCATCTTCCACGATTCCCGGAATGTTGTCTCCTATTCGTCATGCCAAACTTTCTGTTGTCCATGACAGATATCGTTTACAAAAGTTTCGTTTGTTCTCAAGGATTTAATTGGTGTACCTTAATAGAGGGGGTGTAGACTTTTATAGAGATTTTCGCAGGATGGATTTGCTGTACTGAAAGTAATGAGTGTTTTGGTGGTTTATAGATTTAAGTAACTTTCTAGGCATTGCTTCGTAGTTATTGTCATATGCGGTGAGAAGTGACACAGTAGATCGGTACAGACCTAGGTTTACGAGTATGTGTATTAAGGGAAATCAATTTTGTACGTATTGACCACTTTATGATATTTTTCAAGAGTTTGTAGACGATTAAGACTGATTCTATCTTCTTAAGTACCTAGGTACCTAGGAAATTTAGTGCCATAACACTCTATGTAATCTACTTACTTACTTACTTACTTACAACGGACTCCCGACCCGTGAAGAGTCTCTACCTGAGACACGGCAGCCTTCTACTCTCTTCGATCCCGGGCACGCTGCTTTCCGTTGTCTAGACCAAGCATCTGTGCTTGATCCTTAAAATGGAGGTTCGGTCTTCCTTGTCGTCTCGAAACTGGGGGCTGTGATTCGAAGATCCTCTTTGATGGAGTATTATTGTCCATTCGCTCGATGTGGCCGAGCCAGTGGACTACATCCACATCTTGGTACATTCGGACTCCTCGCATACGGGACCGAATATTCGACGAAGAATTTTTCTCTCGAAAGTATTTCAAATCTGCTCTGCTTTCCTGCTTATCATCTAACACTCGGCTCGATACAGTAGAACTGGTAGAATCAAAGTTTTGTAGAGCATATATTTCGTCTTCCGACTTAGGAGTGTTGACCCCATTTGTTTCGCCAAACCGAAGTAGCAGCGGTTTCGCACGGTAAGTCTTCGTCTCCACTAAGGTGTCATTCGTGGAGTTGAGGTAGGTAAACTGCTTAACCACTTCGAAGTTACTGTTGCCAACAGTTTCGATTTGTCCTAGGCGGTGGACAGATGCTTCTTTGTTTGTTGACAACATGTACCTGGTTTTGTTCTCATTCACATCAAATCCAACTCGTTTCACCTGTTCTTCAATTGCCGTAAAAGCCTTTAAAACGGCGCGCTGGGAGCGACTGATGATGTCGATGTCGTCTGCGTATCCCAGCACCTGGAAAGATTTGTTAAAGATAGTGCCTTCCGTGTTTACACGTGCCCTGCACACTATCTGTCCTAGCACAAAATTGAAGAAGTCACATGATAGCACATCTCCTTGCCGAAATCCGGTACATGTTTGAAGTAGTTCGGAGGAACTGTCTCCGTATTGCACGTTGCATCGCGTGTTTTCAAGTGTCACGCGGCACAGCTGAATCAGTTTAGCTGGGATCCCGAATTCGGCCATCGCCTTGTAGAGCTCAAGAATCTTACATACATATATGCGACATTAAGCAGGGATATACATACCTCGGTAGTTCTTACAAGACATAGGATCGCCTTTCTTGAAAATGGGGCATACAGAGCTGATAGTGCAGCCATCGGGCATAGATTCATCCACCCATACGTCACAGCTCAGTGCGATTACACTGATATTTAATATATGTCGGGAGTGTTACAAGCGAGTCAATTGGATCTGCCTACTAACGCTTGTCAGCTGGAGTCCTGCATGAGACCGTACATAAAAAAAAAGTTGCAAAATCCCATAAGCTCCCTGACGATGGCACGCAGATACGTTATCTGGGCTGCTCGTAAGAACTGGGATGGCTGACAGTCAACTGTAAAGAACCTAGCACTCGCAACTGGCTGGTAATCATTGTCTTCAAAATCTCGCTTTGGAAGAATGCCAAACTGATCGTGGTTAATGGAGACGATCTCCTAGCAAAACCACCTCTTTAAGCGAGTTACTTTCGTCTTTAAATCTGCAGAATAAAATTCTACCGACCAAGGACTGAAAAGTTCAACCCTTGAATTTTTCGATTGACAAGTGTTTGCTAATACTCTTGGAGAATCTACATAGCATACCATTTTACAACATCAACCTTGTAAAGTTCAAAATTCAGAACGCCCACACAGAGACATCACAATCTTCAAACATCACAACCCAGCTACTCAGCTACCCAAAGAGGTTGAGCCCCCGCTTCCATTCACTACTGGCAACTCATTCTTACTTTATGAAATTTCAATCTCAAGGATACGGATCTGAAAACCGAAGATATCTCGTCCTGTAATGATGAAGCCAAAATCAATTCGAACAATGCGTGTACAATCACAGTACCTTCTCAAATTAGAATGTGTACAAAGAATAGGATTCCAACTAAATATATTCGCGTTCAACCAACTCAAACCCTCCCACCAGTCTCATCCAGTCGCACAGTGGGATATGCGCTCCGTACGTTGATACCTTAGGAATGATTCATCCGAGTCGCTCATCTATATTGGAAAGAAGGACGTCCTTTTAAAGGCATTTCTGGAGTAAAAATAAATCAGGAACTCCGGGAACTCATCTTTATTGAATTTCCATAGCGACAAACTTCCACAGAATAGTCCTACCATTCAAAGGTTATTACTATAACATCATGATGAATGTTTTAGTCAGCATTTTAGTACTGTATATTGTTAAGCAAATAGTCACTAATTTCATAATTAATTTGATCCTGAAGGATTTCATTTTGTTATTTTCTGTCTTAAGTCATTCATTATCCTTAAGTTATGATCTCCAGCACTCTACTCGATTGCATTGACTATTGGGAGCGAGAAACCAGGGAAGGATTCATCTACAAAGTAATCCTCAATCAGCACTAACTGCTAAGGATTAAAACTGTTGGAACATGAAAAGCTTTTATAAGCTACCATCTTAATGGTGGACAAAGATGTGTCCCCCAAGATTGTCACTAGGATTTACACAATTTACTAAGGAGGATTGGACTTACATAGAATGCAAGTGACTTCCTTCCCCGGGGGATACGAGGAAGCAAGTGACAACATTAAGTTTTTATAAACTGCACACACTCCATTTTGCACGTTTTAATTACCTTTTATACGTATCTCTACCCCATGATCTGGCAGTCGACTAATTAATTCCGCTATAAGGACACAGTTTCTCTCTCCCTCTCTTGTTCGCCCTCTTTCCATGACATTGCCTCCATCAATTATTTAATCTAAAAAAAAGGACGAACAGAGAAAAACAAATAATCACCACTACCACTCTCGTCTGGTTTTCCATTAAAAAGGAACAAAAAAACAAATGAAACTGCCGTCGTGGAAAATATCACCTCATTATGACAACGCAAGCCTGCCTATCTCAGAGCACTCCATTAGAAGGAAAAAAAAAATTAAACTCGCCCGAGGAGGGTATGTGCTAGAGCGAAAAAATTACCAAGGCTATTCGTGGCCACTGGCACAGAATAGTGGTAATAGACGACAACGCATACCACACGTCGCCTCCTACTCCAATGTCATCTGCGTCACACTGTAGAAAGCGGAAAGCACATCTAATAGACGTGTCTGACCTATGCTAGCGGCAGCTCCATCGCGTTCCGGTAGAACACAGAAAAAAAAGGAGCCCGGCTTTATTGATTTTTTTTTCGTTTCGCCTTACCTCCTCCGCTCCAAACACACACTCACGCTGCGAAGAAGGACCTGAATCACAAGACCCATAGACGACGCACAAAGGCAAATAAGAAAAAACGATTGCCCCCCCGCACCCAAGACCATTGCCATAGAGTTGATCTCTTTGTAGAAACGCAAGGACCTTCTCACCTCTCGCCTCATACAAGTCTATTTGCGGTTTTAATACTTTTGTGCGGAAATAATGAATTTCATTGGCATGAAATTGATTCTCTTAGAGAAGGCGCTTCTGCTTTTGCTTGCTAAGGAATTTATTTTTTTTTTTCATTCAATTGCTTCCCAGGATACCCTACCCACCCGGGATGCTTTATGTGGAGAGATCAACTTCAATGGAGAGTTATGTACACACTGTTTTTTTTTGTGTACCACCATAAAAAGGAGTAGCATCCTTTTGTTGATTACACGCGCGCACAGTGAGGCTAGTGTGCTTTGTTCAACATTTCATGGTATGATGACTTAAATTCGACCTCTAGTGGTGTTAGCGGTAAATTTTTTTTTTTTTTTTTAAGGATTATGTTGATATAGTAGTTCTCGCTTCGATTGTGTGGAACTGTTAGGATTGTGGAGATTTTTTTTCTATATTCAAGCAGAGCGTCCTTTTGGCGGTTGTTTGTTTAATTGATTGGAAGTGTGTGTGCTCAGAGTATAGAAACTGATCATTGTATGGGTTGCGGTTGTTTGCAGTATCTCGTCACATATAGCTTTCAGTTAGATGGACGACATCAAGTCTAATGTGTGCAAACACATATGTATGGGATTTATTTGAATCACAGACAAATACTGTAGGAATCGAAAGGCGGAATGGGTATACTTCAGATAGATAGATTGAGTGTACAGTGTCCTTAAACCACCACAAAATGGTTTTTGGGGGTAATTTATAAACCACATAACGTTCTTTAAATCATAGTTATTTTCGGAAATAAGTACTATGAAACGACGCACTCAGAAGAACCACTATTTGAATATTGCAAGGGATTCCTACAAATCTAGGACCCCCATGCCTTGAATATCTCCTACTGATTGTATATTGAAGACTAGATACAGTGTATCCAAAGAAACAGTTCAACCAATCAGTTGGAGGACATTAATCACCACAAGATCATCGAAGAAATCGGAAATACAAAAATGTGAATGAAACAGTGTCAGAACTAGAAGCAGGATCACAATTCCCCTAAACTTGGATCAGTCGGCTATAGGTAGTCCTTATGACAATAAGAAAAAAATCAAGATTCAGCACACAAGTATACACTTAAGTAAGAAATAGAGGATGGTTAGAGAATATCCTTGTGACGACAGTCAATTCTCAAGTAAAACTACAAAACTACTTCGACTACGAAGAACTAATTGTGTCCGTAATTGGCTATCCTAGAAATCTGAAAGGTTAAACCACGGATAATTATAGGGAGGCTTTTTTCCTGATCGTTTTGTCATAAGTTGAAACCCACTCTCGTCTGTTCCCCATCCTTCATCCTTCTTTGTACTAGATATCTATAAGCCCTGGTACCCAAGACTTGGCTTGTTGTTTCTAACATCAAGGTTATGTGTTTTGGCTTAAGTTGTGTCGACGCCAAAGCCTTACCAGCCGCCACGCTGTGAACGTGTATTGTTATATATGTAGTTGATGAGCTTCCGTACTAAATCTGTATCCCTGATTAATTTTGCTGCCTTCCAATTAATTTTAAGGCCTCTTTTAAAGAAAATCTTTAGGTCTAACATCAATGAAAATTTTAGAACCTTCAAGGAAAAAACCCAGCTACGTGTTATTTCTGACAATCAGATTGGACCAGTTGTTTCTATCTGAGATTCTGGTACTGAACCTTATTTAAAATATAAATGGCGCCACAGGTCTATTGGACCCAGGGTCTAGCTTCTCCCAAACTTAATGTTGTGTGTGTTACATTCTTTACACGAATAGAAGGGACCTACTGTTTAATGTGGTTTCCGAAGTGCAATTTGAGAAACTTTTTCATGACAGTTATAGTCTCGAATTTTTGTCAGACGCTCGCGAGAGGCAGGCCGTGAAAGAAATTCTAGGTGTTGTCTGGGGATAGAACCACGAATTCTTCGCTCTGTAGTCCAACGCACTAACCACTTGGGCCACGACGCCCACAAGGCACATTGGTGTTGAAACTGCTCTTCGTTTATAACCCAGATCCGCAACTGAACAATCTGATTGCACGCGACAGTAAACTTCATCAAAGTGATTTCTGGAGGTCTACTTAAAGGCAGAATGCCATAATGTATAAAAAAGTCATTTTTACTATTGAATCATATGTTGTTTATTGTTTTCCTTAATGATAAGTGTAGCAAAACAAGAAGTTATTCCTCAAGGGTCAGTGCTTCTGCCTAACCTGTTTATAGTATAGAACTTTGACTTATTAACCCAGACATCCAAAATATTGTTTGATGGTGTCTACCTATATACGAACATAATGCATAACTTCATTTCGAAACCGAAATCAGTATCGTCATAGCATCTTCAGTATCATCATATCATATCGTAATCAGTATCAGTTAATGTAGGAGCTATAGGTATAAGCTCCACACAATCAACGCCTCATTGAAAGTAAAGATAGGGAACAACGTGGTGCAAAAATTTACTATAAACCGTAGCTTAACAATTACCTTACCAAAAAGATCGATCACAAACTGAACACCACTAGGAGCTTTACATAGATCAGCCATTCCAAAACCGTCACTGTTTGTATCGCTTTATATGCATGATATGTGAGATTGACTTAAATCCTTCAAAAGAGTTTTTTGAAATATTTGGGGGAAAGCCTTTTGCAGTCTTGGCCTTAAACTCGTCAGATGCTACCTCACTTCCATAGCTACAAAGTTGGGTGCAAACTATTGTTTCAAAATGCCCTTGATGTGCTAAAACAATTTCAATCTAAGTCCTTCTGCGTTATTCTGCCGTAATTCTCTAATACGTACACAAGACCTTCGAAAACGGAAACGTCCCACTAATTTTTATACTACCACCATTGTTGCTGAACTCCATCACTTGTAGGGATCTCGAAATGTTTGGATGATTTAGTGAAAACTTGTAACTAAACATCCAACATCCTAAATAACGAAACGCCTAAATTTTGTCGGAGTAGACCTGGTCTACTGGGGACTGGGGACAGCAACCGTAAATATTAGAGATGATGATCTATGTTTGACTACCCTATTCGAAATACCTATAGAGCTTGCAGCCGCCTGTAATATTGTAGTGTTCTTAGATACACACGTTTATTTACTTGTACCGACGACCAGAGGATTCCAAGTTGACTCACTCATTACACCTTATCCCAAATTTCTTGCGCTTAATAGTATGCAACATAAAGTTTCATATTTTTACTTGGTTTTAATTGGTTTTGTGAAAAATTTCGAACTCGAGATTTTAATCAAAGTTGACAATTACTGTGATGGAGGAGTCCGCCAATTCCGTCTATCTGTCTGTCTGTCGCTCTGTCTGTTTGTATATTCGACTGCAGCCTAAATGGCAGGACGGATTTGCTTCAAACTTTATGTCTGAGGTCTGTGGGATGATCCGTAGAAATTTTCATTCTGACCTCAAAATTAAGGGTACTTTACTTAAGGCCGATTTCACTAAAACTGGATTTTCTCGAAAACGGCTCTATTTTAAATGGCCGTAAGTTTAGTACAAGGCCACAAAATGGTTATGTCATATCACCCAAGAGCAAGTAGATTTAAGGAGGTACATATAGCACCAATCTGCGTCCCACTAACCACAACTACTGGCATATGAGGCAATCCTGCATGAAGAATAACTGCGGAAAGTAGAGTCGTCGCCTCTGCGGCTATTATCGCAGCTTTATTAGAAACCTTGTTCCCATTGTTATGTTAATATCCTCGAAGTTTGGATATTCTTCCAAGGTTTTTATTGTTAAAACTCCTGTCAGTCCCTCGACTAAGGTGGTAATAGAAAGGTATATCTGTTCTTCTGGGATAAGGTGTCAGAGTACCGGAAGGAGTTTATTGGCATCATCTTCCGAAATCCATGTTCCGAAGACATATTCCCATCATGTTTTATCTGTCTAAATTGTTTAGGTCACGAATGATATCTTCCTTCCTCTTTCACCTCTTCCGGGCTTCGAAGTTTCTGTGGCTGGCAAAATGGAAACCCAACCTTGACGTACTTAGCTGATTTCCCCGCAGTGGAGGTCAGAAATACTTTCTCACTGCATCTCACAGCAAAATTAATTGGATTGTTAAGGATCTATTGATTTTGCTAAAGCTCATTATAACTTTTTTTTAAACAAATCCTTGAACTAGTCCGATTTCTCCTTGTTCAACAAACTAAAAAAAAAAAAAAAAACTACCATCCATAGGATTCACTTAACAACCAAGTATCTATGTATCTTCCTTTGACGTACCGCAAGTGATGTTATTTAAATTATTTTTAATTTCTAATGATTCACTTAATTTAATTATAACATACATGTTCTCTCTCTTCACTTAAAACACGCATCGGTCGCGGCGTCACAATTCAATTGGTTTGCTTTGCCACCCCCAAAGCCGACCCACACACGCGCGCCAACATTTATCTGCAATTAATTAAAAATTTAAATATTTAAAAGAAGATTTACGATAATGCACTTGGTCGGGCCAATAGTTGCAGCATATACATACATACGTACATTGGAGTAGTATCCCCTACCCTTAGGGGGGTTGGTGTAACACCTCTCGATGGTCATCGATCGAAAAGTGTCACCCCCATTCCCTGTAGATACGCAAACCAACTTAAAGTCTTTTTTTTTTGTTGGTAGTTACATAGAAAACATATGACACACCATCAACAGAAGCTGGGCAGTCACCCATTACCAAAGAAATTGATTTGTGAGTCTCATTAACAGATACTTGGCCGTCTGTTGCTGTCAGTTTTCGTTGCTTGTAAATGCAATCAAACGATTAATGTGCATTTTATGCGAATTGATGATGGGTACTGTATCGTGAGGTATCTGTGGGGGCTATCGGGTGGTGGGTCCGAAAGATATGGCCGCGATTGATTGGAAATTCGCGCAGATGACACCCCACAGATGCGAACGACAAACATTGACACTTCCCGAAGAAGAAGCGCGGAAAAGGTCTATTTTTAACCCAGAGAACAGAATTTGACAAATTCATTTCAATCAGTTTGCTGATACTTTGTTGTTGTTGTTATTTTGTATTTATATTCATGGGAGACATTGGTGGTAGTGTGGGCGGTAATTAAAATGCGATTAGATGGACTTGGTTGGGTATTTTTGGACAAACCACTTGGTTGTGGTGGGAAATTGTATTTTAAATTTATTTTTGAATTAAACTTTTCCTGTTTCTGTGGGCGGTTGGATAGGGTGGGTTGGGTTGGATGTTTAGGCGAAAGGGTTTGCTTACTAATTTCCACTTGGTCGGCGGTGTGGAAGAGTCTGTTTGTTCGTGGATTCTTGTCGGGTGTCACAAATTAGTTATTGTTAAGCTCTTTCGAGTAGGATCGCCCTTATTGAAACAAGGTTTTCTGTCGTTTACTGAACGTGACCACGAGGAGTAATTTGCCAAATTTGATTGATATAAATGGTTCTGAACGTTGAACTAATGGAATTTGATATTATTATAGGAATGGCGTAGAATTAATGTAATTTTTCCCATATTTACTAATTCTATCGAAAGCTACTGGGGAGTTTCAAGGCATCTACATATGTATGTATGTATATATATGAAACAGGGGTTCGGCTAGCTCAGAGTCATGGCTTCAGGCGCCATTACTGAACAATCCTATGCCATTCGCACGCGTTAATTTGCTTTGTATCTTTTTTTATAAACCTCTCTCAATCTAGAGAAATTTCTAGGGTAAACAGATGATGTATCTGTAAACTCTAAAAGGATAGTGGTTGTAGGTATATTTTGTTAAGATAAGAAATTCCTTCTCATTTAAACAAATCAATTCCCACGAGAAGCAAAGTTCCTTAAGGTCATCCTGGCTCAAATCAACGTACTTACGAAGTTGTCAACGGAGCCTCTCAGACACTTTGTATCTATCGCCGCATATGTTGTAGGAACCAGCGACTAAATTCAAAAATAATCCTTTAAACATATACCTTGGTTGCCAAACCATTTTTAAAATCATCAAAGGAAGATGCTACGAGTGACTATAACGTCTATTCGTGCTGTCTGCATTCCATTTCCATAGCTCCTTTCCACAGACCTCCTCCAATACAATCTCAAATTGACCTAAGATGTGGAAGCTATATGATAGTGACAATGGAACTTGACTGTACGAAGACAACGTTACCGGCGGTATACCACAAGGCTCCATATTAAGTCCGCTACTATGGAACCTTATGTATAATGTAATTGTTAGATTGAGGTAGCCATCGTTGAAGGCAGGATAGTTCGAGACTGTCTCCCAATAATGGATCAACAAATTGTAGACTGAAAAGTAGTACTTATCAACAGTAGTATAGTTGTGAAGACTGTATATAATAGTAAGACTTTAGGGATCCCAAATATGGGCTGCGGTCATGCAAACTAAGGAAGGAGATGTATAGATGAAAAAAGGAGTCGGTGCAAGAATGACAGCAGTAAACCAACCTACGCGCCATCGTGTACCGTTTCTTAAAATATAGCTCTGCTCAACTTCTCTTTAGCTTCTGTGACTCCTCTTTAACTGTTCTGCGTCATGTGTGTCTCAATCAACCCGCTCTTCTTCTGTACTGGGTTATCTTGTCGCATTTTTGAAATGTTTGTTTGATCCATTGCGACCTCCACCTTTGAATTGTAATTTTTATAGTAACGTGACGCGTACTTTCGTGGAGCTCCGCTTTCATAGTCTGCTAATAGTATTGTGTCTTCATATTTTGGACACCAAGTGAAAATCATCGGCTCATACAAAATGTCGTCTAAGACAAGACGAATAGCTTTCCCCAATATAGACACTTGCATTCAGGAAGCATGGAACTTCTGAACTGAATGTCTATCTGATTCAAACGCCTCCCTACGGTATTCCATGAAGATATAGTTGAAGAAAAGTTCAAATCATGTCCTTTATAGTTCGTGGAATTAGGTCTAAATGTGAAAGCTATCTGAACCTAAATTTTATGACATTCTAGGCGAATACTCAAGCAATTTTCAGGTATCCGCCTTAAATAAAGGAAGTTAAAACGATCGTACGGTATCAAGGGCCAAATAGAATCATTCCATCGGGAATGTAACATGCGTATGACATTCTCCGCTCCTGATTGATCAATCTATTCCGATCCTAGCTAGCAAATGGTTACCTTCCAAATTATGGGCAGAGGATACAGAAGTGTTTATACCGAAGACACAAAACCCCTAGCAGATCAGTCTAAACTAATTTAGACCTATTAGAGATTAAAGTTAGGCCAAATCACTGTATCAACCAGATCCTACTAAGGAGGATGTTCAATTTAGAACTCGACATCTGCGAATCAAGAGGATCACTTGAACGTGGTTGACCGCAAGGATTTACTTCTTCACCTCAGAAAAGTAAGGCTATAAATATATAGCCTATGTCGATGACACTACAGTCACTGAAATGTAAAGGAAGCACAGTGGTAAAAAAATCCTTCAATTGTTTTTAAAAGGCCTACTTGAGCTGCAAATCTTAAACAGAATCAATTTAATGTCGATATCGCATCGTTGCGAACGTATTTTCCATGACAAGACACTCAGGAAACATTCAGAATAGAAACATATTCAAGCAAATAACGTCAACTCATCCTTTCGAAAAACATAAAACTCTGTTTGGCCCCTTAAGCTATAGCTAATCCTTTGTCTCTACAAAAAAAAGTCAGTCAACCACATCCTTTCTATCCACTTACTACATGTCATTGTAGTCAATTAGTTGATTACTTGATCAAACTATAAATTCGATTCCATAAGTTTCATATTTCATCAACAAAACCCAACGAAAACGCTTTCCACACACAAAAAGCCATTCTGACCCAAAAGTCCCCGACCGACACACCAACCCCAATTGTTCTCTAACACAATAATTATTTCCCCCAAAGTTTTCCAACTAAAAAATTTCTCCATTTTACCACTCAAAACTTGAACTCTGCAGACAAATATTCTGCCCACAGAAGGGGGGGTGGGGGCTTCATAAAGTACAAAACATACTCAGCACATTTTTTTCCTTGATTTGCTTCACACTTTCACACCCCCAGTTCACGACGCACATGATAACTTCTCATAAATGGTTACAAATAGGAGCACATGGCTACAGTCGGTGGTAAAAGTTTTTTAACACTTAATGAAAAGATAGAAGTCGTCCTTTATGATTGTTTCAAACGACTTAAGTTCTTGTTGCAGAATATGGTAGAATTTTTCAACAGTAAGTACTTTAAGTTTTTGGAGACAATTCTTTGAGCTTTTCTGACTTCCTGTTGTACATCCTCTCAGCCATGAAAATTTCAAACTTTGTGGTTTGGACCGTGATGGTTCCATAAACAGTTTTTTAATAGGGTAAATGTTAGTGACTACAAACTTTTGCCATCCACTGTTTCTACCCTCTACTCACACATGACCCTGAGTCGCCTGATAGAAACTGCGTTATTTAATGGGCTTTCCCCAGGGTGAAATTTATCCACCTTCCTGCTGTGTGTACCTACGTTTCATCCATCATGCAACACAAGTATAGTAGGAATGAACTGGAAGTGAGGGAATATCCTTCAACTCGGCACACAGGAGATGAGATGATATGCTTGTTTCTTTCGTTTTTTGTTTTTTTTTTTTGCTTTTTTTCAGCCGTTCATTTGTACAGAGTTTGCTGTTTGTGGAACACAGAGAGTCTAGAGTTTTGTGTACATATTTGCCGCATAAATGGATAAATCATTTCTGGAGCCACAGTATGTGTGATTTTCGGAAGGAAGGAGGGTGGTCGCATCACGTCGAGCTGAGATAGCTAAGTGTTGATGAATAACTGCTGACTTTTCAGTTTTTTTTTTTGGGGCAAAATGATAAAATGTATTCCTGGCATGAAGGTATTTTGGGCTGTTTTATGTGCGCGGAGACAGTGTGCAGCACTGCGGTTTTTGGGAAACAGATTGTTGAGGGAAGTTTTGTGGTTTCAATTAATTTTTGAGATTATTCTGTTTGAGGATTTTACGACGGAATGTCGCACTTAGCTGTCAGAGAGGAATTTGCTGTCGGGGGTAAAGTGTGGTTTACGACCAATTTGGATGGGAAAAAACATAAATTTTTCAATTTTGATAGTTCAAGGGTTCAAGGATTCAAGGAATTCAACAGCAAAAATGACAAAATAAAATGGGGTATTATTCCGAAAGCTGTCTTTTTTTTAAATTGATTTTGGACAAGACTACATTGGACAGCTTTTATTGTAAAACCATCGACAACAACTTGAATTTATGCACCCTGTAAACTGTGCCAGATTCGATGCTTTTGATATATCCAGGTCAACGGGTCTTGATTCCCCGATTTGGTAAATAGATCTAACATAACCCAGTGGGTGTACTGTGTTCTTGATATAGTTGGTCTATGGAACTGTAATCTTGAGCAATCATTTGTTATAAGCCAGGGGCAGCCGGACAAGTAAATGTAACAGAAATTTACGACGACAACTTGATAGCAGTTGCTCGATAAACTGTTGGGCAAGGATGGACTCGAACTTATAGCCAAGACTAACATTTGTCCCTGAGCATCAATCAAAGAGAAGTTCATGAAAACAGACTTCTACGATGTTGACCTCTCAACGTCTTTCTGGACATGGAGGGAACTTTCCTTATCATACCAACTAGGGGTTTAGTCGTTTTCAGGCACAGCAAGAGAAAGTTACTAAATTGCGGATTGGGCATTAACGCTGAAAGGAACGATCCATGTCACTCTTCACAAGACGATATAAATATATAACTTCCGAGCTCCACTTTTAAGGGGCGCGAAATTGAGGGTTTAAACTGGAGGTAAAGTCATTCTGGACAACAAGCTGAAGATAGTTGGCGCGATAGGTCCATGGGACCCAGAGCCTAGCTTCTCAAAACTATTCGCATTGTGTGTGTTATATTCTTCATACGAATGAAAGAGGTCTACTGTGTAATGCTGTGTTCGGAGGGCTATTTTTGTTTTTAGAAGTCTTTTCATGACAGTTTGACTCTTGGATGTTTGTCTGGGATTCGAACTCAAGGATTGACCAAATTCTAGGCCAATAAATAGTCCGACGTACTAACCACTGACCCATGGCGCCCACAACAAACTAACTTGGAGAATAAATATTAAACACAGAATCACGGAAGTCAGAAAGGCGCTTAGTAAGATGTTAGACTTATTCATCAGCTTTACATGAACCAGTCATGACTGACTAGACTGATGTTACTATGTAGCTCGTACAGCTGGCTCATGGTTGTGTCTTCTCCACTCACCGTCTATCCAGATGGGACCAAAGTAGACTCGGAGTATGTATCTCTCAAAAAAAAAACCGAGAGTAGAATCATTTATTGTTTACATAATCCAGCCATAGTTACCGCTTTCGTCTCAATAGTCACAAAAGTACTCCTGACATCATGCTGTGTTCCTCCTATTTTATGCTGATGTCATGCTGAAGAGTGAGCTCTGCATATTTCTTTCAAATCTTTTAGATGCCAAATGTATCGATGTGGTTTTTTCTGAGCTTCAAGGAGCGGGGTGTATTCTTCATTGTCAGCCTGCAGATACGGACGAGTTTCGCTGGGATGCCAAAACTAGTATGGCTCTGTATAACTCGACTCTATAGATGCTGTCATAGGTGGTTCCAAAATTTGGTCGATTGTGGATTTACCTGTCCTAAAACTGCCACTGATATGAACCAATCACGTTCTATAGTTAGCGTGGGTCTAACTTAGAGGTTCTCCTTTATTGGGGATCGGGCTAAGGTGCTAATAATTGGACATACTTCCGTCCAATCATGTTTTGCAGATGAGTTGATGCGTGGTTCCTATCAATACTTTGAGCAGTTCGGCAGGCAGTCAAGTGATTTTCAATTTGGATCAACCTCATCCACATCGGGTTGTTATCATCGTCCAGGTTGTATAGTTGATTCTGCCTGCCGTTTTCGTGTTTGTTCTGTAGGCTTCGGTTCTGGCTTTGTAAACTTGACTTGTACCTTTGTAACTCCGGTAAAACTCTATTTCCCCGAGCACGAGCTTCTCATACTTTCATGATTTCTCATGAGATTCCCTATCAGAATTCCTGATATATGTACATATCAGGTGTTAAGTCGACAAGTCTCCAAGATATACTGTGAGCGCCTATCAGGTAGACATCGCTTAAGAATTAATACCAAATGCAGCGTTTTTCTAAGTCATTATCCAGGCTGCTATGTAAATCCATGCCCTCTCTTCTTCTTACCCCGTGCGTGACATATTTCCAATTCAACACACCTACTCGTAGTAGGGAATATGTCCTGCACTTTGATACGTAAATGAACGAAATCCATCAGTAACTTTCTATCGTACGAAGACTTCATTTGTCTACCGAATTTTGTTACATTACCATTTCCAACTTGTATCCTTACCAGTAGCCTGAATTATAAGGCGTTTTCACGTCAAAATCGACGTAAACAGTGTTCCTGGTCATATAACTTTATCTAAGCGTCTCTGGCTACAGTGGTATCGAAGTGTGTGTGGACAACAAATAAAAGCTGCGTTTGAAAAACTATCCAAAACCCAGCTACGACTTCGTTAAGCTCCATGGTGAAGCTAGTACTTCTTTACGGGTGTAGTATTTGTCACTGGATCATACTGATAACTTGTTGTCCAAATTGTACCACGAACGAGTTTTATACAAGAAGGGGTCACGAATCAATAGATCTCACCACAGGACACAAGAAGTGCCAGTGGATCGGAAACACCCTGTGGCGAGTTACAAAATATATGATATACTCTAAAATCAATTACTTTATCTCTAAAATAAGACCTTCCTTGTATGTCACACTGTCAGCTATTTATAGCAAACCTATTGATCTAAGGATACTTGAAGCAACCGCGTGGGAACACATGTGGCGCCCGTGCCAAAACACAAGTAAATCACCACAAAATACGAACGAACCAAACACAGCAGCGCAGTGCAATGAAGAAATAATGCCAACAATAAAACAAAATAGAAACATTAAAAAGGAATTTTAAAAGGACGTACCCCACTCCACTCCAACCGCCCGCCCGCCAGCCTACAAATGTACGGAGAAATACTTAGAATACTCCGCATTAGAATTAAGGACGAAGGCCAACTTCAGCTATTGTCGGTATCTGTAAACATACATTCAAGCCCCATTTATTCCACCACTGGCCCTTATTCTACAAATGTATCCTTAGTCAACGAGGAATGTGAAAGTTTCTCCCTATTTTGGTTTTACTTTTCTTTTTTTTCTAGAGAAATGTGGCCGCGCGATGTATACATATGTATGTATGGTAACGGATGTATATCAGGGTCGCGGTATATCCTTACAACGAATAGAAAGCATTCTTTTTCAAAAAAAAAAAAAAAAAAACACCAACACACATGACAAACTTATTTAACAATGTGAAGAGGAACAAAAGTAAACGAGTAGCGAGTTGTGTGCGAATAAAAGGAAGTGGTGAACTACATTTTATGGCAGAAACTTTTAAAAAATTTTGTCTCATACAATTTCGGTTATCGCGAAGAGCACGAAGAATGGAAATTCCATTTCAAGGGGGGGGGGGTTAGGAACACAACACACAGCACAGGAGTGTTAAAGGGTATCGTACATGGTCTTTGGGGTTGCTCAGAGGGTATAATAAAGTTGGGCTTCCAACCCACACGATTCTGTATGCAAAATTTGCAAAACTTGCATGAGAATAGTGCACTAGAGTAATATGAGAATGCTTGTAAGGGAATGTCCTTATAAATATTCATCTATTTTTTAATTGTACATACATATAACTTTATACAGAGAGATAGAGGGCTAGTGACACATTCTACAGGCGCTTAGGTCCTATTGGCCTAAGGGTGGGGGGCGAAAAAGTTCGGAGAGAACACATGAATGGGTGTCCTTAGAGTTATGACTTTCGGTGAATCTTTTTAAAATTCAATTATTCAATTAGAAGCGAACTAACTTGATAGGCATCGTTGAACGAGTGAACGGAGGTTGGAATTGAAATGGGCTTAACTGGTCTTGAAATATAAAGTAGAGACTATTACGGGTGACTAGGTACTCTTTGGAAGGGTAAACTACGTGTTTTTGTCTCCACATTTGTCGGCGCCATAATAAAAATCAAGACAGTGACCTTCAGTTGAATGTTTGTTCTTTCGTCGTGAATTGTGTGCTAATGGATTTAAGGATTCGATTTATAGTTGAGAAGAATTTTCTCTTGAGAAGATCGCGTGGTGGTGATTATGTATACAATACAGAAGGAGTAGTATAAAATAGGACAGATTTACGAGATCAAAGGTACTCAGGGTTTTGTAGTAAAAGTTGTGCATATGCCTAGGGCCTTAAGTATATGCAGTATATCAAGAAGTATCTACGACTAGAATAGACTAAGCTTTCATAGGATATATAAACAAATGCCACGCCTCCTTTTCACCTCTATTGTAATTGAAGTTTATGAAGAGAGGTAGAAAAGTCAAAGCTAATACTGTTGACGTGCTGATACCATGGCAAAAATTTAATAAAATATTCGGAACTCTGTGAACTCAATATCAGTTTTTAGTTTTGGATTAATGACGAGGAAGTCCATGTAGAGGTATATCATGTAGACCATTTGACTGGTTTCCCTGATGACCACACAATTACTCGTGAGAAGCATGGTTATGACTTCAAAGTCTGCTGTTGGTGTAGTTTTTATCGCACTGGTTGGTAAGCCGTATGCCAACCGTTGTGTTTCAGTCACGGTCTTGTGGCTCGGGATTCAATCACCTCACTTGGCATCCGCATCATGAAAAAATCTAAGTAGTGCTCTTATGGCCCATTTAAGATCAGCATTTAGCAACGACTGCTTCTCAACTATGGTAGGACCGTTTTTGCCTTAGCAGGCCCCGGTTCGGGTAGCGAAACTTTGGTCAACCTTTTTCCTTTTATAACACATAAAAGTAACATCTTTCCATGTGCTCGATTTAGGGACACGAGAACCCGCTTTTCCTTCGTCTTAGTACGTGAGAGCCATTTTGTCGGCATTTGCTTGTGTGCAAAGTTTCTCGTAAGCGGTCGGTAAGTGACACCGAGACACATCTTGAATTGGAACTTAGTTTCCTTTACGTTTTCACGCTCGTTGTTATTTCTCCTTTTCGGTTATCCAGGAAACACTGCGTAGAAGTGACAATGGGTTTTCGTCCCTCCAATAACTCGATAAATATTTCGAGATCAAAAGGTTTACACTGGTAACATTTCTACAATCGTGTTGAAACCTAAGTGATCATATTAGCTTTACAAAGGTTCAACATTTACATCTCATCTACTGCTTTACAGAGCACATATCCAGGAGCAAAATAATCAATGCATTCTTTGGAAGCAGTGTATAAGGATCCTCCTAAAGGGGAAACCTTTTCCTATTGCTCTCGATGCTTATCATCAGCGATTTTGTCCTAAAAATAAAATAAACAGGCGGTAAAGTTACAACTTTTTCAGACGACACGTTGCTTTTTCGGGCAAGTTTTCGTCATCATTCTGCAGTGTGCTCTTAATATAGTGATCTCTTGGGCGAATAGTTCGAATTTTCGTGCAAAATATGTCGAAAGAAACATGACCAGCCTCTGCCCTGTAGAAAACGTTCTTTCCCTCCACAGACTTGTTGTGGTAGCCCATATCGATCGTCTTTAAAATGTTCAACGCAATCGCTCTTATTTGGCGCGAAAGGTCCGTAGGGGACCAAAGGCCTAGTTTTTCATAAAGTCGGTGTCGTGACTCAGTGGTTAGTACGTTGGACTACTGAACGGGAGGTTCGATGTTCGTTTCCCAGACAACACTGAAAAATTTTTTTTGTTGCCATGGTTCCACCTGTCCCGAGCGTCCGACAAACATTCGAGACTAGAATTGTCATGAAAATGTTCTCAAACAAAAAATTGCCCCTAAGACACAACATTAAATAGAGTCTGGAGAAGCTAGGCTCTGGGAAGAAGTGTTTTCATCCGGGATATTTGTTCGTATGAAGTGACGTCTTGACATTTGTCGTGATAATATCTTATAACTCGATCGGTCGGTAGGGATTATGGCTAGAAACGTTGTTGTACGTTTGTACGATAGGAAGTTGCTGATGGATTTTTTTCATTTAGGTATCAACGTGTGGCGTATATCCTTTCGCGCACACACCAGCTATCGTCACATCTATCCCCAAGATGTGACGATAGCTGGTGTAAACTTCGTGCGCACAGATAACTTCGACAAGGCGCTGTGATTACACTTGTTACACGTGTTGACTTCATTCATTTGCTACATAAATCTTTTTTCTCGGGCGTATAGTGATATCTAATCAAAAATTGGAGTCTAGGTGTTGTGGACGTATACTGAAACTAACGCAATATCGCGTTAAAAGAGCGATTTAATCCAGAACTTCCAGTTCAGGGTCAAAATATGCGAATGAATTCACTACTAGTGAGTGCGAACGCTTTCCACGCTAAACTTCATCTCATAGATACATGCTGAAGTATGAAGAACAGAGAACATTACACTTACATATTTTGTTCTCCTATACTATTGATGTTGCCTAATGGATGTTCTTATCGTTTGTTGAAAATCAATGCTTCAGACAATCCATCTACAAAAATTTATTTTTAAAACCAAAAGTTGGCCGTATTTAGGAAACAAAACGCCAAAGTCCTTCAAACAGTAATCCTAATCTCCTGCATGGCCAAATTTGTGTTTCGTTTATTCAGTTGCAGTTTCCACTTTCAAGAGAAACTAAAAGCCAAAGCCAACCATATTCGTTATTCCACACCGCAGAGCTACCAGTGTATGTATTTCAATATTTTCCAACCACCCTCCTACCCGTTTGTTTTACTATACTCCCTTAACAACGCAACCTCGATGAATACGAGGAAAATTTAACTAACAAACTGTGATCTCATCTGCATCCATAACTCTTCATGCACAAAAAAAAAAGGATACGAACTCTAAAATTCACTCTTCACCGCACACAACACAAAAGAAAAAAAAAACAGTATTCAGTCTCCCTACGTACCTGAAACAAAAAAAAAATAGTATCTACGTATCTACTCATAGGTAGAATGGTAGCAATCGAAATTTGCTTGCATTTCATTTCATGTATCGCAGTCCTACACACAACACCTAGGCCACCAAGGATATCCTGAGATTCTGTTTTGTCTTTTTTCCACTTTTTTTTTGTTTTAAACATTCAACCATTGCTAACGAAACCATGACGATGATATGACACACCTTTGGGCGTCATGTATGAATGTTTGTGTGTTTATCCAGCACGAGTATGCTGTCTGCACTCTGAGTGAGATGATGAATACACACTCAATCACTGTCAGTCACTCAGCCATCAGTGGAAACTGGAGTGGCTCAACCTTGATTAAAGCGCACTAAAAATACACTCCCACCCGCTGATTTGTCTACATAGTATCTGTTTCACATCGTTTCGCTTTGCAGCCACATTTTTATTTTTTCTCGACAAATAGAGAAAGCACTTCGAGCTCTACTTCAACGGCAAACACCATTGGGATACGTAAGGCAAACAGGCATACTCACACCCATGAACAGTGCAGTCGCAATTAATGAGTTATTTGTGTAGAAATCCTTAATCCGAGTGCTGGGTGGTGGTTGGGTCTGATTAAGGGATTACTCTATCCGTGTGTAGGTGGTGGGTGGGATACATTTCTTGCCATTCGTTAGCGAGGAATATTCTTCTTAGTTTTTCTTTTTTTTTTTATCATGTCGTCATCATCGTTCGTCCCAATGGAATTTAAGAAATGTAAAATTTTTTCAAACACAACAAAAGAAGGAGAATGGCAGTGGTTTGCGGCAGATCGATGTGGAGAGGAAATTCTCTACTTATTGCTCAGAACACTTTCGTTGTAAAGACAACGTAAAATGATGACGAGGATGAAGATACAGTAGCACAGGGCCAGTCAGTGATCAACCTACTTCAGTTACCTCAAACCAAAGGATATACTCTCAACGTTTTCACTGTTTCGAATATTTTCTGAGATTTTTATTTATAACCGAAGTTTTCTGCCATGTTTCGCTTTTTTGGTTGGTTTCTTGGAAGAAGGCAGTGAGGATTACGTGAAAGGAACGTGGAAGGATTTGTGGTTATTATTCTTAAGGAGGCTTGATAGTACCAAGGAAGTGGTCGGAAGGTATATAAATAAGCAGGATCGTTAGTGAATAGTTAGAAGCAGCTGAATTCTTTTAGAAACCGCAGGGATTAACTTTGAAAAAAATTACTTCGTTGCGTGAGATTAAGACAGGATTATCGTAAATAGTTGAACATTATTGGTGGAGTTACGAGTACAACCTTCAAATGAGAAAACGAGTAAATAAGATGGATAGATAGTTCAGGGTGAATCGGAAGCCACATGTTCTCTATTTTCGTAATTAGTAAGTCGCTAACGAAGTAATGGTGTAAGAATTCCGCCTTACGGTCATCCAATATCTCAGGAGTAAGCAGCGTGATGTAGGATGGTTTTATCTATGTCATGCATTCTGGAAGAGTTACATCTGGAGTTACATTAAGGTTATTCAAAGACTGGGATTGAGATTGAGATTGGGGTATTCAAAGACAACCTCTGTGCCGACAAGTGCTTTAAAAGGCAAGCTCTCTCTTGTTTGCTTAGGAAAGGTAGTGAGCTGTTTAAAAAATAAAATAAAACTACAAACTTGGTACCATACGTACTTATTCGTAGCTTTTTATCGACAAAAATGGAAGGCTAAGTGGTCTAAAATAGTACCTTAAAATGTAGGTATGAAGTCCACAGTTTAGGAATGAAGTTAATTTTAATATCGCACCAAAGATGTGATTCATGCGTAAAAGCTAAAAACACTCTAAAAATTCTTTCCAAAACCTTATGAATATTGTAATTCAAACTGTTTACCATTACTGGATGCCATTAGGATCAGTTGATTTATATCTGTTTTAGGATGTCAGTTGCTGACAGTTTGCAAAATAATATCGCGAAAACCCGTGGAGTTTTTAGGAACAAGTGCTTTGGAGCAATGAATCCAAGTTCAACATACTTGTCTCGGATTGCAAAAAAATATGTAAGACGTCCACCATACCAGGACTGTAACTTGAACTTTAAGAGCCATAATGGTGGATGCAAAATTATGATTTGGCACGTGTTTCCTGGGTTTGATGTAGACTCGATTTTTAGAATTAATGGACGAAGGTTGCAGTATTTTTAGAAAAATATTGTATGCAATGAAGCAAAGCCAGTTGCTACTTAGAACATGCCTAAGCTATTCATTTTTATGCAGGATAACAATTCGAAGTGTAAAACAACCTTTTGATTGGTATGGGCAAAGTCTCGTCTGAATTCAATTGAAAACCTATGGGGAGATATGGAAAGGACTTTGGAGACAAAAATAAGTTAAAAATGCACATGAACTCTTAAAGAACTTAGAGGTAGTTTGGCAGAGCATACCTGCAGAACGATAGTCAGTATCGTTGGAGATGTTTAAATAAAGTGCACGACTGGATCGTACGTACTTGCACCTTACTGCTTCGACAATGCGAAGCGAATAAATCTGCGCTGCACAGACTCGATTTCCTTGATATGGGCTCCGGCTTATTGACACCAAATAGGAAACTTATATGAATAGGTCAGAGTCCCTGATAATACGTTCGGCATCATTAATTGGAAGGGTAAAAATGGCCTAAAATGGCTGCATTGATGGATGTAAAGTGGAGCTAATGGCGTTCACCGATGTACGATTTAAGTCATAAGATAAACAGGGTTGAAAATCAAGAGCTTTTAGCTTGAAGACAATAATTTGGGGTAAAATTTTGTCAAAAGCCTTGTTAAAATCTACTAACTACAACATTAACCTCCTAGTCCTCCTCTGATGCGGAGAGTGTACATGTTTGATACGATTTTAATCAGGTTGGTGGATGGATCGAGCTCATGAACGGTTTTTTTTTTAATAAAGGTCAGAGTCCAAGAAATGCCCGACTACTGGGATTTCCCCTGGCATGTAAGAGACTCGATCGGCGATTTAAAAAAAACAATGAATCGACCTAACAACTCCAGGTTGCTAACAATAAAATACGAGTATATAGGGTGTTTATTATGTTGTCGATGTTGTTTTTGACAATGTTTTAATGTTATTGACCGAATATTTGGTTTTCAACAATTATTAAGTATTATATTGGCAAATGGAAGCCACTGGGAGCAGCCCACATGCCTGCTCTTTCAACCATATTTTGCACTTTTCGTCTCATCGTGAGTGTTATTCACCAATTTATTAAATAATCCTGTCTTTTGGCATCGAGATTGTCATTGGCTTGTTACCGTAGATCTGTTCTTCACCACAACTGTCAAATCCAAACTGACAAATGTCAACCAAACCAAAATGGCGCCCAAATAACATCATAATAAATACCCTGTATAAAGATGAGGGCAAAGAAGGGTTTTTTTTACAAGTTATCTCGAAATTAGCGGTATTTGAACTTTTTTCCAGACCGTCGCGAAATGTATTGAAATCGGAGAGGAATAGTTCATTAGTGGTTAATGGTGAAAGGTTAGGTTTGTTTCTGTAAGACCAAAAAATACTACCGTGATTTCTGGTAGTTAAAAAAACCATACGAATCTTAGTGCGCAGTCCTCTAAAAAAAATTCTATGGTCTATACTCGTTCTGGACTTATACGCCGAGGAAAATCAGAGATAGAAACCAGGAATGTGAAATAAAATGGAGCATCATTGGATTTGTAAAGACAAATAAGTCCATTTTTGATATCTTCAATATTTTGGTTAGTTTAGTTTAGGCTAAAGGCTTTTAAATTTTTAACACGCGTAGGAGTAGGTACTGATCTAAAAAATAAATAAGTCATATGAATTTGCAAGAAGATTTAAAAATTTCGAAAAATATTCAGTCAATATGGACCGGTAGGGATCTCCATTAACAGACAGAGTTGACAGAGTTGCCATCATTATTGAAGAATATATATATGTATATATGGATCAATGACTTCTCAAGCATGAAATCTGCACTAAACAGGAAAATTTTTTGGCTAAAATGGTATTTCGCTACAATTTTGCTTACCGAAGTCGTTGAGAAATAGGGTTGAAAATCTGAACTTTATTAAAAAATTTGGATGATTTGCAAACATTTTTGAAGCTTGTACTTTTTTTTTAGGTATGTACATATATTGCCAAAACAGACGAGTTGAAAAATCGAAGCAACCACAGCATAGTTCATGCATATCATGCATATACATATATGTAATAATTACTAGATTAGAATTGGGGATTAAAAAGCTGTGACAGACGGACAGACATGGATCAATCGAATATTTCTATAAAATGTTCATTTAGAATATGGTCGACGAATTCAGCCTTGACTTCTTTTTTTTTGTATATAACCCTTGCATTAAACTAAAGAATTTTTTTTTATATATCAATATTAATCTATTCCTTTTTTTAATTTTAATTCCAGGTGAGTTTATTGCATTCTAAAAACAAGAAAAATCGTAAGTACGTATTGATAAAGTCTCTATGTCACGAAAATTGTTATATGAACTATAATACAAAACTGAATACATACATTGAGATATATAGCTCAATTCATGGGCATAATTTACGTACATATACATATGTATATCAGCTCCTTAGTTTTGCTCTTTGCTTGAGTATGGACATCGAAATTCTAAATACATAATGTAAGTTTACTATTGAAGTTCTGAGATGAACGACTAAAAAAAGCTGAGCTTTTGTTATTGCTCTCATCAACGCTCCTATTGTTTATCACGGTTTCAACGTACCAGCACCCTAAGAGTAGCATGTATGTACATACCTAGAAGACTCTAGAACTCAGTTGTCATTAGAGTCTAGTTCGGGAGTTCTAATCTAAGATATATGACCGTATATAGTGGTAACCCAATAACTCTCTCAGTTCAGAGCAAACTGAAATAAGTTTGGGAAAAGCTGGCAATTTCCTTAGAGCATAGATGTTACTTTTGATGCCAATGACATCTTCCCAATGATATTTATCCGACAACTTATACTCAAAATTTTTTACATTTTTATCAAAGTCACGCTGCTAACAGTCAGCAGAATTGATTGGATCTCGACTCTGATGTCAGAGCTGTCAGAAAGCTTGCAAGAGGTGTTGCCGTAAAAGAAATTTTGGGTGTTGTCCGGGGATTGAACATCTAACCACTTGAGCCACGGCGCCTACACACAAGAGAAAAAAGAAATTGAAATTATTGCTTGACGCTGCTAATGCAACAACTTTCCGCAAACAAATATTAGTGTACAAAAAAATAAACGTCATCTAGGATTCAGTTTTTTCAACGTTTATGTTCGCTTTGGTTTACTGACTCATTTATCGCCACTTTTTGGTTTATTGTATTATGTCTTAAAATCACTGTCATCCCCTGCCTGCTAAAACTCTTAAATGGGCGCAGCCTAAATCCTCTCCTATGATTGCATGTGAATAATAAATCACAGTCATCAGCTGATTGCATTTCCTTTAGTGTGAACTAATACCATGTTCCCACCAAATGTAATACCAAAATTTCGCCAATTTCATGCAAATTTCTGAGGATTTCCCATACGTATTCGGGGTTTCGAAATCTCGTGATTTCAGCGAAACATAGTTGAAATATCCTTTTGAGTGCATCCATCATTGAGAGGTTGTCAAACCGAGCAAACCTATAGCATGAACTTTGGTTTATTTTGGTGTTCATTTATATTGTAGATGTCACAATTTTATTTTAAATTGGACAAAGAGGTAGTATTTTTAAAAGAAATATTTTAATAACACAATTAAATAATTTTTTTCAGCATACGAAAAAGAAAAAATATAAAAAAAACTCAAATTGTAGACAATTCTTTCGTCACCCACTTCAAAATTGACATTAGGAATGACTTCCGATTGACATGTATTGACATTTGAAATGATTTCAAATTTGTAAGAACATAGCATATATATGTATGTAATCGAGAATCGAGAGATAAATTTCCTTTTTGGTTTTGTTCCGTGAAATGTACCCCAAGAATAGGAAAATTATTTCAGCTCTGCACTATTGTTGCTCATGTCAATTGATTCATCTTATTGCTCTGAATTCAATGCTGCAATTAGATAGTCGTACTCCATTAATTTAATTTCATTTCTTTTCATTTAAAAGTTATAGCACTTTCAAATTGCATTATCAAATAATATCATTAAAAAAAAAAATCCCTGGTAGTCAATTTTTGACACCAAGATGGCTGCGCCAATGCATTCCCTGTCAGTCAAAGAATGTGTGCCTGAGCTCCATTTTGATTTGCATGGAAATACCTATACAACTAAAGAGCAACGGGGAAAAACAAATGATTTCTGGTGCGTTTCAACTTGAGAGACCCCTTCTAAGTGGACTATCTGTATAAGTATATCATCTGAGGTGCAACTTTACTAAGCTAGCTATACTCTTTTCCATAAAATACGCCTAGTGTAAGAAATGTACCAGTAGTGGAAACATTGAAATATTCCAATGATCTTTGGTGAAATGAAGGAACTGCTTCTTTTGTCTGTTTTATAAGTTCACAGTCAGGAAACTGTAAAACTAATTTTCTAATCAATTTTCAACGAATTCCACTTGAAATGTACCAAACTGCCCTGTTTTGGACAGATACGTAGACACACAACCGAACGAGTGTAATTCCTGCAGAAGCCTTGCTCTTATCTTGACATTATCCTCGAAATGCATTAAGACGTTGTTTTATCTTGTAATACTTTTTTATAGACTTCGTTAGTTTTGTACAAGTATGTGTCAGGTGTTTGTTACCACTTAGATTGTTCGAACATAAAAATTCGGTTTTTTTTTATTTTATTTATACTGGGGGTTGTTTAGTGTTTTACTCCTTTGGGTAGAAATTTACTAATAGAAAATGTTGAAACTCATTCATAACCATTATTCTTCTACTTTGTCGATATGTATTTACTTCTGCAGTCAAACGTTTCCGGGCGTATATATGTATGTATGTACCTCTGTTTCTCAATTTTTGCAGTACATGCACACTACCCCATGATATTGTTACCAACCACCAACTTCCCAATCAGTATCATTTACGCATCATTGAACATAAAATTCCGATAATTCACGATGAAATCTAATACCGCATTTTAATGAACCGGCAACGGCATTAAATGAGATCCAGAAATGTATTATGGGAATCCTCGAATCCGCACGCCTATTTCAGCTACAACTCTGCTGCTCTCCCCCTTGTACGCAGCACGCTTGTTAATTTGCGCCTCCACCCACCGAACCGAGGACGACACCAAATCGAATAAATCGAATAAACCACGGGAGCATGATAACGATTAACCTACCACCTCCACCCTTGTTGTATACGCCTCTGCACAAGGAGACAGAATAACCTAAACTATAAATTTACGACAGCATGACACGCACATGCCAACATTCGTAAGACGTCACGATGGGTTCGGTTTCGTTAACTGCTCTTAAAATTCTCAAAGTAGCTGCTCCCATTTCCAAACATACAACACACACACACACGCTCTATGACCAATAAATGATTACATCCTGTTTGTTATGTCGTGAGTAATACATCGTCGTCCTGCAGAAAGATGAGCAGAAAGTGCAAAACGAACTCAATAAACCTTTACAAATACATTTAAGTTGTGGTCTTCCTGGTTTTGATAAAGTAAACAAGAATATCCTGATTCCTCGATTGTCCTTGTGAAAAAACAATTTATATGCAAGTGACCGCATCAAAAGAACACCAAGGGGCTTTCGAAAAAAGGATACACTAGCTCCATATTCATTTGAGGCATGTCTATGTGAATGCATATAACTTCCTTATTGACAGAAAGAACATGGGTATCCAAAGGATATTTACTTAAGGAGATGACGACAGAAATTCTCCTTGTTAACACTTGCAGTTTCTGCAGGAAAAAAAAAATGCAATGAGGGCACTCTAACCACCCACTGTGAGGATGCGAACAACTCGAGAGTGGTTAATGGAGGAAGCTTGAGTGCATTAGGCAAAAAAAAAAGGAAACCAAAATCGTTACGTATACGCCTTGTTGTGCCTTAAGAGGAGATGTCGCACAATTATGTAATGGATTCGGTTTTCCCTTTCGGATGGAAACTCTGTTAATGCCTAGAGGATTGAAAGGGAAATCACCGGCCCATGGGGGAGGGGAAATGTGAATGTGAAATTATCATACACGCAAATTTTGATTGTTGTTTCGTAAAGTACTATTAATTATGCGAAGGACTATTTATGACAGCGTAATCGTTTTATATCGAGTAGGAGCCATAAATCAAGTTCAAGTTGGAATTATTGAAATTTATGCAAGTGGGTGGTTGGGCGTTGCGTATAAATAGGTCCTACATGCAGGGGATGGATGGCATGTTCGCTGCGTAATTAGGAAGAATTGTTCGAATTAATGGAATGTTACTTTGGTAACATCTAGTGCTATGCTAATTATTTTTTCGTCCTTCGGAACTTTGGGTGGTGGTGTTGTTCATCTGGTTGTTGTCTCTTTAAAGATAGAACGAATATTTTTCTAGAGAGAAAAACAATACTTGGGGGATTAAAACAAAATATTTTGTGACTCTGCCATTGTATTCCTCGCTGTTGCTTAGTAATCTTGATTATTCCCGATTGTTAAAGCAATTGTAGAATGACTTTTATTGACTTAGTTGACGTTTTACCCAGGGCATTTATTTATATCTATCTTTCTGCATCTGGTGCTGCCTTAGCTTTAGCATTGAATTTCTCTTGTGTTCACGTTGCAATAGCGTTTTCATAGATGCACAAATACACAGTGTAGAATAAAGGGTTGAGAGATAGACCTACAACCAGGAGATAGATCAGGGTCAATAGAAGAAATTTCTACTTCTATCTAGCAAGTCCACGTTTTACGCGATTTCCTTGCTGAAGTACAGAAATCTTTCAAGCTGATCGGCATCCCAAATTTCTCCAGGAAACACGAGGCATTTCCGAATAGAAAGGCCCTTCCGAATAGAAACGAATTGGTTTGTTATTTGGTGGAGAGAGTAAAAAGATATGAATCGCTCCCAAATCTAGTCAATGAAGAAGGAGAAAGTACTCAAAGTTTAGAGTCATGGATCGTAAGAACCCAAGTTAAGCAAATGGAGAAGCAGCTTCCCAACCCGATTCCAGTGAATGGAGAAGCAGTAATCCTATTTGGCTTCTCTAACGCAGTTCTATCTGCTTTTGGTAGGAATCTCATCTGTATGGGACTATTCTATAAATTAACGATCATTGAGATTAGTATGCCTGCTAGCTCTTTCAAGCATTTACTTAAAATGGATTTACGTACAAGATTCCAATAGAATTGTGTCCTCCTTAAGATCTAGGTCATTGCAGCATGAGCTCACCCATGTGTCTATTGCATATTAGGAGCAGTTTCCATTCTCATGGGGCGATCGGATCATTGTCTGGTGTAGGCTAAATTTTCGTACTCCCATCAGCACTCAGTTGAGAATGTCGATTGAAGCGGCATAAATTCGTTCGTCAGGGTTTTTAACTGGTCCCGTAACAAATCTTCAGATCCAGATGGGATCCCTTTTTTTGACGAGGTATTCTTCTATCCTGGCTAAACCTCTACGTAAGCTCTTCCACTTGTCGTATTCTACAGACATATTTCCAGATATGTACATATGTAAGTTGGAAACTTGCGCACAGCCGATCCCTAAAAAGGGCGATAAAACCTCCGCTTGAAACTAAAGACCTATAGCTCTAACAGCAGTGCTCTCTAAGGTCATAGAAAGCATTGTAAATTTCTTATGAGATATCTTGAAAGTAGCCCTAGATATCTCTAAAGCTTTTGATAGTGTGGCAGAATCTTAAGCAAAATCCTAGCTTATGGTAATATCTTCTCATCATGGATTGCAAGCTTTTGAAGTTATCGGTTAATATAAGTTGTATTGGACGGATTTTCTTCTACCTCATTCTCAACCAATGCTGGTGTACCTCAGGGCTCAGTTCTTTCTCCGGCCCTTTTTTTAATAACTGTTGACAACGTTCTCTCTCTTACTCGCAATCCAATCCATTTCTTAGCGGATGACAGTAGTCTTGTCTAAGACCCCAAGCGGAGGAAAGTGGAGTTTCAATAGTAGCGAATGATTACCGAGCTCAACTCCGAAATTCTAACAAAAAGAAAATCAAATAAAATTAATAATTCCAATCTAGTTCTTTTACTTTTGCAGTACCTTCTATTCCCACATGGCCAGTTATCCAACAGAGGGTCACCATACTTATTTTACCTGTTTATCAAGTTTTGACTTAATGGCATAGGAATCTACTAGTGCCATGCTAGGAGCTTGACAATTATGGGACCAAGATCGCAGCCTTGGGGTACTCAAGAGGAGGCTGTAATTGGGAGAGAAATCTTGGAACTAAGCAGAACGTTATAAAGTCGGTTTTCTAAATAGGATTCAATCCCCTTAATAAAATTTTGTCCATCGTTTAGGATCGAAAATGAGGCTGCAATGCATCCGGTTTGAGTGTAGTGTAGCCAGACCTTGTTTCTTTTGTTACGAAGTGAGTGTAGTTCTTTATTATACTAGGTGGAGGGGATAAGTGGTTCTTTTTGAAACCTCTCACAGATTGTGAAAGACAGTTGAAGACTTCAATATAAAGTATTCAAGAGCTTTATCAATTGAGATATTGGGGTTTGTTGAGGACGCCAACATCTACGTAGCTCAGTAAGTTGTTGAGTTTGACGAAGTCTGTTTAATGGAAATGAAAGCTGTAGGAGCACTCACATGCTAGTGTAATACCGCCTTTATATAATAAAAAGAAAATTCTACTGATATTCGAAATTGAACTGATAAGCTTGCCTGCCTTTCCTGAGGTCTTATGAACACGAATATATCTCGTCCACATACACTGCTACCCCCGAGCTCTTATTAACTCCCATTCTTCCCAACTGGATATCCTTATACTCGTATTCATGTAGTACGATTTAAACAGAAGTCGATGTATGTATGTAAATGTTTTACACAGTTGTTGCGAACAAAGATACATAGATACATGTGTACATACGTATATCTAAAGTCGTTTACAAACTGCATAGTTAATTTGCTACAAAGCATTGCAATGGCTCATCAGCCATGGGCAGGATAAGCCTGTCAAATACATACCTGTTATTGTCAAAGAAAACGACATGTGCACTTCCTTGCGGTCAAGTGGTTGACAGACCATGGTTGATCAAAGAAGAGGCAGGACAGCATTAATTGAGCTAAAGGGTATATATTACCTCAATTAATGTTGTCCTGCCTCCTCTTTGATATCTATCCTCTACGAATAATCGTAGGTTGCTGTGAAAATTAGCACTTTCATAGGATATTTAGAAGTATCTATGTAATTATTTTGCCATTTCATGGATATGGTATGAATGCGGTAAAAAATACTTTTGTACTTTTCTCTGCGGTATTGCTGTAACCGATAGTTATTCCAGTTTCTTTCTTTAACATGGAAAACTTTCGATATACCAAGTATGTCAGGTTTCGAAGTACCTTTATGTAGTAGGTAGTTGTTGCAGGGTTAATGGTTTGGTCCATAATGAAGATTCGAAAAAAATCAATGTTTTTACAAAAAAGAATGCTTTGACATTTCAGACCTGCTGACCACTATTATAGTTTTTAATCTGGGTTTCAGGTATCTCAGTCGGGGAAATGTAAAAATACCGATGTCACAGGATCTGAATCTGTGTCAAGTCCATGGTCTATGCGAACAAGCCAAGAAATTTAGCCAACCTCAGGGCCAACATAGAACCAGAGATAGGCGGCATATCGCCCGATTTTTGCGAAAAGTCATGAAAAACTTGATTTAGTGCATGCACTTGTGCAGAAGGTTGCGTGGAGGACATTTGAAAGATGTTCTGTTTCATAATTAATGTCATCGAAATGAGACACTCTGATACAGGCACATACCATCACATAAAGGAACTATTGTCCAGTGGTCAGGTTGGAAATCATTGGTAACAAAGGTCCATGGGATAGCATAGCTTGGGAAACAGAGGCATACTTGCCTAACAAGTACTGATGTCAAATGTTCTTCCATAATGACACCAGCATCGGACCATCCACTGATTTTGAAGCCTTTACTGAATATTCGACTACAGCCCATTCATGAATGGAAGTTTGCAAGCTCGGAGTAGAGAAGTTGCTTCTAGTGTTGAGCTTTTCTGCAGTATTTTGGTACTGTTACTTGAAGGTTAAGATTCTATCGACAGTCACTCCGAGATATTTAGGGATGTTTTTGCGTCTAAAGTTATCCCCATGGAATTCTTCTTCTTAAGGTAGAAACAGTCCTATTTAGTTTGGTTCTTCCTCCAGAAAGTTAAGATTTGCCACGAAATTGGTCTCAATCGGAGGTATATGCTGGTGTTGTATGATCGCAGTTTGATTACAGTTTCGCATGAAAAGGTTGACCCTGTTATCAAAAAGCTGAAGAACAACACGGCCGTAGCTTTTATCTTCGCACTAAATCGAATCTTGGAAACGACCAACGAATTTTAAATTTACAAGTGCCAATAGGGCTGGTTGTCTTACTTACGTACTTAGGTGGCGCTCCAGTTCATGGTGAACCTGGGTCTCAAAGAACTAGCCTTTCCAGTAAGCCCGGTCCTTAGTCAACTGCCTCCAGTTACGCACTCCAAGTTGGTTGAGGTCCCCTTCTACTTGTGCACCCCATCTAAGTCAAGGGTTGTCTCTCTGGGGTAGATTCTGCTCTACATGTCCTAGTCATCTCAAACCACTAATGCGCAGGTCAAAGCCCATCAACGCAAACGGGACCGAATATTTTACCAAGAATTTTTCTCTCGAAACGACCGAGGATATCTTCATCTGCTTTGGATAAAGGTCTCGGTGAGATCGTTACGGACTTTAATGGAGCAGCCAAGTTTGACAAGGATGCTAAAACTAGACATGGCTCTGTATAGCTCGTCTCTATAGATGCTGTCTTACGCGGCCTTAAAATCGATGAACGTATCGATTAAGACTTCTTGAGTTTTCTCCAGGATCTGCCGAAGTGTGAAGATTTGATCGATTGTGGTCTTTCCTGGTCTGAAACCGCACTGGAAGGGGCCAATCAGGTTTCAAACGTTCACACAGGATGGCAAATACACCTCCTTGTACCGTGCCTCGTTTGAGGAATCAAACTGTATAAACTATGCCAAAGGTTGTTCGTTGTAGCTTAAGATTCCAGAAGTCGGCTGTACTTCTTTCTAGAAAGTCCTGTCAACCGTTGCGGTCCGTTTGCTCTCAGGTCTTGAGTCTGAGAACAGACGGTCCTGCTTGTATTTTCACCTCGTATAGGGAATAAGTTATGAAGGTTATTCTCAGGCGTGCCATACGTTGGATGTTCGATAGTAGTGTAAGGGTATATTTTCTCTCTATTATCGGCCGCCAGACAAACACTCCATAGGGTGTGATACATGAGTAAATCTAGTGGGTTTGTGTCGGTTTTAAGTTTCAGGTTCCACCAAAAGCCCTGTGGAATGTCAGTATGCTCTTCTGGCTTCTTTTTCTAGATTTCTTCTCCTACTTAGCATTCTGCTCAGGATGACCCCAATATACTTCACTCCGTTTGTTAGGACTAATTTTAAGGAGCCCTGAAGTCTTCTAATGGTCGACGCTAACTTTTCATGATCAGCAGCTCCGACTGCATAATATCCCTCCCAGTGTATTTAGATAGCAAAGTCATCAGTTTAAGCTATATATCTGAACCAATTGCCTTTAAATGCCAGCTTCTTCCCATAATTCTGTGCCTATGTGCGATATATGGATAGATTCATCGATTGATTATGGAAAATGGATCCTCATTAGCATTTCGAAAGTTTTCCTTAAAGTAAGCTAAAATAAGCTGTGGTTCCTTATGAGGATCTTTTTGAGCCGCAGTCCCATCTTTTTCACTACAGACATTTTTCCATGAGTTTCTACTTGAGCTCTTGAGC
The DNA here is from genome assembly GCA_905220385.1 of Xylota sylvarum. Classification (NCBI taxonomy): domain Eukaryota; kingdom Metazoa; phylum Arthropoda; class Insecta; order Diptera; family Syrphidae; genus Xylota; species Xylota sylvarum. Next base: position 128,768,402 of record LR999957.1, read on the forward strand.
AGATTTGGATCCTGATTCATAATCCACCAAATATGCAATCAGAAATGATTTAATTTTCCATACATCATTGGATGAGCTTCGCCTGTTCAAAACCCAGATCACACTCGTTTATCCTGTCAAATTTAATCACATCTATGATTCAGATGTCCCACCTGAATACAACTGCCCTCCAGTCCAATCATCATCATCATAACCATAAGATTTATACAACATGCACGTTCTTCGTTGTTTAATAGCAATTCTCTCGGTATTTACACATGTTTCTCACGTGACTTTCTGCTTCTGACTGCAATGCCAACCAGGTCATACAAAAAAAGCTAAATTACGTAATGACCCTTACTGACCAACGACCATTATCATCATCATTTTGCCAGTAGAATAAGATACAAAAAAAAAAAAAAAATATAACGATTCACCTACCAACTTAATATTGGCACTTGGTGCGGCTACAATCACTTCACAGTGTTATGTGTGCTGGGTCCCCTAAGGCCTATCGATTTCTTAATTCATTCCCTACGTTACATCGCCTCGATATATGTATGTATGTATGCCGGTGTGGCGAAATTGCAGCTTTTTGTCATTACTCCCCTTTGGAATGGTAATTCAAAACGAAATAACCCCATTGGCAATGCCAATTGGCTGCATGCTTGTCGCTTCGGTTCCATTCACTCTTATTGATTGTGTCTTATGATTTATTCATAAGGGACGGCTGCAGGAGGGATGGGGCTGCAGCAGTAGCAGCAGCAGCAGTATGAGAGAGCTTACCTTCTGTGGCAAAGTAAATCAAATGTTTCATGTACATACAGCCGGTTCCACCTACATCAATAATCAAACACACATCACCTACCCCTAGTGTCGGGGCACCACAACCCACCCTCTCTATGACATAATTTTGCCATTTTGCCTCGTTTAGGCGGTTTTTTTTTTATGAGCCTTGTGTGATGCATAAATTTCAAGCGACATCCGGTAGCAAATGGGCATCCATTCCTTATACTTCCTTGCACAGAAATAGGGTGTAGGGGATGCATATCCCAGCGCATATAATATCGTACACTTGGCACCTAATCAAAACCCCCAGAGGGGTGGGTCACGAATCATTTTTTATGATATTATTTCTGGAGTCTTAATAATTAACAATATCGCTATGCAGTGGGTAGCTACAGAAACAAATTGAATCAGGACGCGCGCGCTTCTCCGAATGACTAATAAAATTTTAATGAAGTCCGCCTTCAACACGACCGGTCGTTTTGACGGCCCCCTTCAAGCAACCCCTCTCAGAGGTAGCAAAATTTAATTGCATAAAGGAAAACGGAAGGAAGGGAGAGATGGCACTACTTTTTTTTATTTTATTTGGTTTTTTTTCAAGGACTACGTGTGTCCTTTTTTTTTTTTCTGTAGCGAATCAAAGGGGCTATTGTTAAATAAATTAGTAACCAGGTACCACTAATCAAGTTGAGATTAATTATAATTTTTACGGTGGATAGGCTGAGCTAATCATGATTGATGGCATGCCTTTAGGAATCTTCGAGTGAAAAGGGTTGAGGTGAAAACCGCTGGCTTAGGGGGTAAGGAAACGAGATTCGGTATTGCGGAGCGTGAATGTGTTAATATCTTATGAGGATTTTAATTAAATGAGCGATTTTGTAGGTTAAAAGTTTTCAGCAGCTGCAGGTAATCGAATCATGCTTTGAGAAGTCAGTTGGATAAATCGTCGAAAGAGGTGAACTTTGAGGGTAATTTCAGAACGTAAGGGATGTAGTCTGTAAATAAGCAATGAAGCTATGTCATGAATATGATAGAAGTTTGCTGCGAGAAAATCCAATTATATCTAATCAGACGGTATATGAGGTTTCAAAATTCTCTCAGAAGTATGATATGTATGTACATATAGTATATGTGGTAAAAATGATACGAAATGTAACGAAGTGGGAGATTTGTTACTAAGACTTTCAGTCTTCTGCTGAAAGTAGCCAGGTAACGAATGAGTCACAGCTTAGACGAGCTAAGCTCGCAAAACGCGGCGTGGCTGGTATACATATGTACTGTGGTAGCAGATGACGTTTAATCTCAAGTTTCATCTCAATCTCAAATATGTTGTAGCATCTATCGATGGAGTGTATTAGACTGCAATAAAGCATATATTCCGAGGGTAATAGAATAGATAGATTATAGAAATAGATTTTCGGTCAATCTTTTGAAAATTGAGTTTGTCCAGTTTGAACTGAGTTTGCAGTATCCAATTCTCCGATGAAGTTAAAAGTCCTGGATTAGAAACTTCTGTGGGTAAAGCATGAAAAGTCGAAGACATCCAAGGTGCTCTCAGTTTTCTGGTAGTGTAGGGGTACTTTCAGCAAGATATGAGGCTTAAAAATATATTCTGAATCTGAATACGGCTGTGATAAGAGCTTTTCCAGCTTATGTGTCGGTTGTTTGGTTGAGGAGGTGCGCACGTTAGTATGTGATCGCCTCCTGCACTATATAACAAAGAACGGCTTATCTCGGCTGCATGGGAGCGAGTACGTCTGATGAGGTATCTTTTGGTATAATCCGCACTGGATTTTCGATGATCTTGCGCGAAATTTACCCTATAGCCCTGTTCATGGATATGCCGTCTGATGCAATGACACCGCAACTTCGGGTGCTGCCCAAATTTAGAGACGAATCTTGACAGATGGCTCCAAAATTAGTCAAGAATTTAGTGCTGGTGTCTTTGTAGAGACTGATACCACTATACTTCACTACGCGGAGATCTATGCTCTCCTATAGGTTATAGGTTATAGGTTGCATAGGATTATGAGTTCGTCATAAAACAGCAGGCACCATAGTGGGGCTATTGCGATCCCTACGAAACCTTTGCGGTCAGAAACCTAAAACCAATTCGCCCTTACATTATTTGGTTCAGTGAACTAACTTCATCCAGATTGTTGAAAAAGTATTTTCCGAGGTACTACTCCGCGCAATGGCTTGACATTCACAGAGTAGATGAGTAGTATCCTCTGCGTCATGTAGGTCATCACAATAACTGCATGTGTCCGTGTTCGTTAAACCTAATCTCATGGCGTGCTTCCTCAGAAGGCAATAGCCAGAGACTATCTCTATCGCTATTCTTAGCTTTGATCTGCTGAGTTTTATTAATTCTCCAGATTTTTTCCAATTCAACTTAGACCACAAGGCCTTAGAACCTCTGTGCCCTTCTAAGTTGGACCATCTTATAATTCTCTTAGCCGCGGCCATTGGTGATCTAATGCCTTCCAGAATATCATTTACCGAAGCTCTACTCCTTTTTTGTCCAGTACGCCGTGCCGCGCCGGCACGTTTGTAATCCTCTATATCACAGTGTTCAGGAACCCAATATAATTAGTTGAAAGCGAATCCACCTGTGGTCCGATAGGGATGCCTCCTCTGGAATACTCGATTTATCTAGTTTTGCTATCCTAAGGGCTGCCTACTATATTGTTAAGAATAGGTGGAGGGGTCGGACTATCTGCGTTTGCAGCGACAGTCAAGCTGCGCTTAAAGCCTTCTTCAATACTGGAACCAATTTCAAAATTGTTCGAGAATGCAAGAATTCTTTAAATTTGGTCGCAAGGCTGAAGTTTCTTATGAACACAATTGTGTGTTGCTCTCCAGGATGCAGCCCGACTAAACGTATGCTCCCAAATGTTTGTAAGAAATCAGCGGCATGCTTCCTGTCTCTCATCTCACAGGAATAGAAGGGGCAGTTATTTTCTGACTTCAATTGAACCCCAAACTCACTCCATTTGGTCATTTCATATATATGAAAGAGTTTATGTTCGGGTAAACTCAAGCAATGTAGGCGCCGCGGATCAGTGGTTGCATTGCATCACGGGCAACACCAAAGTTTTTTTTTCCATAGTCCTATCTTTAGCGAGCGTTTAAAAAAATCTGAGAGTATAGTTATCATGAAAAATTTAAAAAAAAAATGTGTATTTCATATGTGTGAAGAATGCCCTGGGTTCGAAAATTCTGGCAAAGTAACATATTTTCCTGTGGATGTTGGATACCGCCAAGGATACGTTTTTACACCTATTCTTTTCATTAAATTTATACTGAAACTCGATGGTGAAGAGCAGATGGAGTGAAATATTTTCCAAATAAGGATACTTAAGAATTTATCGTCTGGCTTTCGCGGACAATCATCTCAAACCAATATTCATTGCGTACTTGAATGGTTTGTACCGGTGACGATTTTGGAAAAGAAAGAAACTGATGATCGTTTCCGTGATCGTTGTCAATCTGTAGTTAGTGCAGTTCCATTAAATCCCATTGGAAAAGAAGTACGTATCTCGTGGTCTTATTCACAAGCGATAGCTGATATATCCTGTAGGATTAATATATCTAACTGGGTCATATTTGTGAGAATTTTTTCGCTCAGTTATGAAAAAGTTTAGTCACAAAACTAAATCAGTTTTCAGACAGGATATCGTTTTTCCAGTCATTATAGGAACATTCATATCCTAAAGGTCGAATCCAGGTCATAGAAAAGTTGTTCGTGTATGTACGATTTTTTAAAAGATTGCAATCCTTCCATGTAGGATTTAGGGGCCATTAGCATAACCTGTCTGTCTTTAAAGATATATGGACTTTCATTAATTGTGTAGCACATTAGAATCTGTGACCAGTACATTTAAAACCATCTCTGTACCTGATTTGAGAATTAAGTAATGCTACAAATCATTCAATACATAGTGGACCTATAGCAATCTCGAACTTCCTGGAAAACCAACTATGGCAAGTAAAATCACCGCCTTTCAGCTCCAAGAAAATGTAACTGTCAGCTTTGGAGATCTCGGTTTGGTGCACAATCGCTGATATCCAGTGATCGGGCGACTATGCTGAAGGACAATGAAACATTAGAAATTTAAGGTCATTGACCTTAAACGACAAATGCAATATAATAATCCTTATTGGTAACCTTGTTCAAATGCTAGTTACAAGCAAATGTTTTGTCGAGGATTAAGCCAAGACACTTTACTTCTCTTATGAATTGTCTTATGCCATGTTTTCTCTTCTTTGAAAATCGTACAAGTATCTACAGTTTTCGCACTATTAATGTGAATCAATCATTTCGACTTTTTTTTTTTTGAGATTCCAAGTCATCAAATGGTTGACAGTTATGTTCAATAAAATGGGGCTTAGTACAGATCCTTGTGGGATGCCACTAAAATTTAATTATTTATGTACCTCTGTCTCCCTATTCGCACAAAATTGAATTTTTTTCTCAAGTACGCTCTTCATTAGTTTACTTAGATACCGATGCATTCTCATTGATCTTAAGGGCCACTATGTATGTTCCCGATTAAGATAGTGTCTTGGCATTTATCCGGGTTTTGTTTAAAGGAAGTCTATGAAGATACGATTTTCAACTGAATTTCTTGGCAAATATTTCTTTCATGATATTGAGAAGCAATGTAAGTGTTCCTGCCCATCGAACCGAACCTAACCTATCATAATGGGCTTATTCTCCCAATCGATGAGCAAACCAAAATTACATATTGTTTCGAAACCTAAGAGCAATGGGGGTTTTTTGATGAAATGGGTTACATTTCTGGAATGTTACCCTACAAACTAGTTATCTCATCTCCATAATCTGAGGAACTCGAAATTCACACACCATCAGATACATTTCGAAGTGCAACGAATGGTAATGGTGAACGAAATGGTTTATTCCAAGAATAATTTGCTTTTCATCATAATTGAATTTTCCTTCCATTTCTCCAATATCTCTGTATCAAATTTTCTTAAAGAAAAACCCTTCACATTTTGAATTAATTTACAAGGATTTCTAGAAAAGAGAATTCTTCATGCTTATGTATAAAAGTTTCCTATTTAGTCGTAGGATTTCATTTCTGTTATAAGCTTTCCACTTGATTACATCAACTGAAGAATGAAATATGAATGGATTTCATTCACTCCCGCTGAGGATAGATTTTGTGTTTTTGTTGTTGTTTGCCTGATTTGACTTCCGGGCACCAAAATAAGCACACTGATTGCACAAATGCATAATACAACAACCCGAGCGCATACAGCCACCGAGTGCATCTTCGAAATCTCATTTCCCAGACATTGCACCACAAAGAACAACACTGCCCGGAGGGGTACTACTGGATAAAGGATCTTGTGTAAACAAACTACACCCTTCTCCACGTAGATTTATTGAAAAATAGAAAACCAAACCTCGTTGATTAATTACTCAAACCCCTCCAGCAGCAGCAGCAGCAGCAAGAGTAGCAGCAGCGGTACCAGCTAAACAACAAGACAAGCAAACATCATCAAAAAATCACATTTTCAGCATTATCCAGCACCCGGTACTGCTCCAGCCATCATCACGAGGGAAAAATAAACAACAACACTGAACTATATTTTGGGGGTCTTTATACCCCATCCAGGACGAAGACATAAGTTTCTTTTCATAACTCTGGCGCTCTCCAAGGAGACTTATGTGATCCCAACGCACAAACAAGCTGACACCTAAGGATATACCCACCTAACTCCTTGTCGTTTATTCCATTTTTATATTTACACCCGGATTGTCCCTGCTATGAATAATGCTAATGATATTTGTGTATGTGCTGCGCGCTGATATCTCTGTTGTTGGTATCCTTTTTGTTGGGGGTTGGTAACTGTGTAGCTCATTGGATTCTAATAACAATAATAATCGTAATTTGTTTGTCCTAGAAACCTCGAAGAAATGGAGTTTCCATAACAAATGCTGTTATCCTTTTTGGCCCCATAAGTGAAAAGACTGTGAGTGTATCCTTTTCTGTTCCTATTTCCATGGAAAAGGAAAAAAAGATCAAGATTCGTAAAGAAGAAAGGATTACTTTCGGGATGTAGGGATGCTTTTGTTTTTGTTTTTATTTTTGTTTTTCTTTTTTTTTCTTCCAGAGTATGTGTCCTTAAAATGCAACTGAGAGTGCTTTCTGAATGGAAATTCATGACAGCATACGACTCTGTCGTGAGAGCACTTTTGTGCATCCAATTTACACACTCAACCTGAACCACTTGGTCGTTGATGTGTTCCAGTTGTTATATCCAGTATTGGGTGGATTGTGGGTGGATTGGGTCGCTCTGCTAGCACGCATAAATGCATAACGTACACATGTGTGTTGTGTGAGAAGGAGAGGAATGAATTTTAAATAAGTTATCAGAGTATCATCCATGGAAAATCGAAATTCGATCGGGCATCAGAACTTGACCAGAGATGACTATTATGATTGAAGGCGACAAACGACGCACATATGGGGAAGGAATTTGTGATGAGTGTGTTTGCCCGTCCTTTTGGCACTCGAACCATTTGGGAAGCAGAGTGTGAGCATGAATATCCTTACGCAATAAGTGGGTTCTACGATTGGTTACGTGACAAATGAGATTAATTCGGTTGTTGGGCAGAAGAATGTTGGGAGTTCCATTGCGAGGGTGTGGGAGGATTATTGCTAATTTCATGTCAACCACTTTTGGCCTAAGTAAATGTTTTCCAATTTATTGTGTCCGTCGATAACTGGATAACAAGGTTTTCTTAAAGGATATCTCTTGTTATTGAAGTAAACAATGGAAAGAGGAGTGTTCATCCCACTCTTTGACCATTGAAACCAATTTCGATAGTCCTAGGGGTATGCACTAGATGGGAATGTATAACCATCAGAAACTACTTAACGAAAAGGCGTCCTAGGATGTATCTAGCTTTGAGTCGAATCTGAGTCGATGTATAGTCCGTCATTTGCTCATTTTTGTTTGTTTGTTTGTTTCTTTCCGTTGGAGGGTGGATGGTAATCTTTGAAAGACCAGACTGAGCTCTTACTTATTGTGGGACTTTCATTCACTACAACCATCTCTCTTTGTACTCCCTAATGCAACACTAGGCTTTTTCTTACTCTTGTTGTAACTGCTTCTTCATTATTATGGCCCCAGTTGTTTCTAGTATTCTTCTAAGTATTATCTCTCGGAATGAAAGCCGCACACAAATTCAGCTCCAGCTGAAGTCGTTCTCTGGCATAGGTAATGAAATGAAACACACTCTGGATCTTTGAGGCATTCGAAGCGTTCATCTAGCTTCGAGACTGTGGTGTGCTTGTCGAGTATCAGTCAAGTAAGCCTTTGTATTTTAAGCTTAAGAACGTCCTTTTAGAGTACGTTCCACAGTAAAGAATCTATCGCAGAATCTTTAGCTTGGGAAGTCAAATTCCTTTGTCCTAACGTACAAATATGTACATAGTTCGTGGAGGAGCATTCAAGCGGATGGTATGACACTCTTAGCTTAAAAAGGTCTTCGTACGTTATGCTCCATAGCAAAAGACCTGCATACCTTACAGGAATGCCGATATGCCTTCTGGATCTGTCGCCATTCTCTCCTCGAATGGTCACTGGCCGTAGACCACATGGTGTTTCACCGAATAATCTAAGAATTCCGCAATAATTACAGCAGTTTGGTGCAGATTTCATGGTGCAAGGGTCGGGTCATTGGCCCTTTCTTCTTCTTCACAAATGCTGGCTGAACGGTCAGATCAATGGAGATCGCTAACAGACCATATTGACTGACAATTTTTGGGTTAAATTGAAAGAGAATGACTTTGGAGCATGTGTGGTTTCAACAAGACGGTGCCACATGTCACACAGTTGGCAAAACAATCGAATTATTGAAGTCGAAGCTCGGTGACAGTGTTATCTCCAAAAATAAACGAGTCATTGTACTTGTTTTTTATACATCTATATTTTTATCTATATCCCGTGACAAAATTTTTACAGAATACCCCATGCAATATCTTTAATGGTATTTGAAGTTAATTACATGTATCTTCTCCACGTTTAGCTGCACATATCCCAGGCTTACTGCGATTGTGACTATAAAAATCTTCCAGTTTTACGGTAGAGTGCACAGCTCCTTCACCCCAATAACGAAGACAATGCAAAATCTTTGTATAAAATCCCCAAACTAGAAATCCTGCAACCACTCTAAATACAAAGAATCGCAATGTCCTTGATGTTGGGAAATCCAAACGCATCCGGCTTGTTCTCCGAGGTACAGTCGACTTATATTCGTTCAAGGCCAGTAAGAACAAAACAAAAAAAAAAAAAACATTTCACCATGTATAGTACTAGAGGAGTGTTGCAAGCGAAATCTCTTCCCAAATCCTTCCGACATTATACACGGCATCCAAACCAACAGAGAGGTTAAGCTTAACGGATAATGGTGCATGATACTTGGCATATACATTTCCTGTCTACCATTCTCTCTATCTCTCCTGTCACACTTAATCTCAGGATACACCACCCATCCTAACCCCAATCCGTTTGTAACTGCTACGAATCACGAGAAGCCAGGAGACGAAAGGACAAAATTAACCGCAATTTAACGTTCGAAATACCCTAGCGGCGTATCCTCTAAATCGTTACGTACCAAGTACTAGTTTTGATGGCACTCATAATGCATCGGATTGCTTAGAAAATAATGTCCTTTTTTGTTGTTTACATGCAATAAGGGAATTTACGAGCGGTACCTATGCCATTTGTGCTTCATTTTGTTTATCAATTTGTTTCTGGCGAAATTGTAAGTGAAATTGCTCATTTGATTCGACATCGATTTGAAGGAGTCCTCGTCGTGTTTGTTATTTTTTTTTTTTTCGTTTTCTCATGAAAGTCACGAAGGAGTTTTTATTGTTTCTATTTTTACTATTATCCTGTGCGGTTTTTTGTTCATTTTTTGGTGACAGTTTCTCTGCTGTATGTCCTTGTTTTTGAAAATGAAAATAAATTGAATAAAAGATTTGATTCTATTTTTCATTCTTTGAACATACACACGTACGAGCGTATAGGTGGGTGTTGGGTTTTTTTTTGTTCTAACGACAAGGATAGCAACCAACTGCAGTGCACGTAGGTCCTTAACTTACTTGGTTGATTTTTTTTTTTTTGGATTATTTTTTCTTGTGACATCATTTCGTGCTAGGAATCCTGTTGTGTAGATGATAAACCTAATGGTGGTGTTGTTGGGTTCTAGTTTCGCATTGCATTCCATGGGGATAAGTAAGTAGTATGCCTGGCTTACAGTGTTGGTAGGTAGGGGACCCCTGCTGCATCTACTCATCTTGAATTGGCTACGACACTTCCTCTGTCAGAAGAAGGAAAAATCAAAAGAAGTACAGTGTATGTCGGTGGTATTTGAAAAAATGTCGATACAACATTGCATGAAGGGTGAGGCACCTATCAAGATAAGTAGGGTACTGTCCAAGGTACTCTCGATATGAACATCTGTCTGACTACAATACTACATGAAAGAGATTACCCAGAATCTTTTTTATTGAGTACAGAGTAAGGTAGAGGATATTTTGAAACCACTCTACGCACGTGATACGTTTGCTGTATCAACTCAGTGGATTATGAGAAGCTCGAGATTTTTAAGTCATTCAACAGCTACGGTCAGAGGAAGAACCCATCCTTTAGCAGAGTCAAACTGGATACAAAATGATCGATAAATTTGGTAACAGAAAAGACTCGACATTCACACTTAGGTCCTTGTGAACCTATTTGGATGCCCAATTAAAGCAATTTGATCCAGTTTATGTACTGGTATTCTGCCTTATTGTGAAGCTTAGAAACCTGGAAATATTGCTTTAGTGAAATATTAAATAGTTCTTGTATGTCCTGGTAGTTCTGTTTCTTCAGTGACAAAGACTTGAAATAGCAAGTTACGTTTGTCCTCGAGAGCTTCTTGATCACCGCAGTCGCAGCTTAAGCTTAATTGTATTGTTTCTGACCAGTGACAGCGACAGTGTTTTTTGTAAGGGTAGAGCTTCATTGATATGTCACAAGTAAAGAAGACTGATACCTCTGTATTGGGTCTCCTTTCGTGTGGATCGGCATAACGGTGCTGAGATTCCATTCATCTGGCATACACTCATCTGAGTTGATGTATCCTCTCCAGATTATTTCCAGCTGATTTGAATAGCTCTGCTGATAAGCCGTCAACTCCAGCAGCCTTGTTGGATTTAAACTTGGATATTGCTATTCTTACTTCGTTTTAGTCAGGTGGACGGCAGTTATTTCCACGCCGTTCACAGGAATCGGGAATCTCTCAGTCCACGTTGTGGAGAATTTTGTTTAAAGATCTTGGCCTACACTCTTTTAAGATCAAATTAACTCAAGAACTGAAGCCTCTTGATCATTTGTAGCGCCGAAACGTCTCCGATTGAGTTCTGCAAAAGTTTGAAGAAAATTATGAATTTCATCGAAAAATCACGCTCAGAGATGAAGCTCATTTTTGGCTTAATGACTGTCAATAACCAAAATATGTGTTATTGGACAGCAACAAACCCATATGTGCTTCAAGAGATTCCATTGCATCCACAAAAACTGACCGTATGGTGTGGATTTCATGCCGGAGGTTTAATTGGACTGTATTTTTTCGTCGATGAAAATGATCGCTATGGAGTGATATGTGGTTTCAACAAGATGGTGCCACATGTCACACAGCTGGCCAAGCAATTGATCTATTGAAAGGGAAGTTCGGTAATCGTGTAATATTTAGAAATGGTCCGGTCGAATGGCCAGCTGGCTCATGCCAACAACGTTAGAGGAGCTCAAACAATATCGAACGTGAGATTGTCAACTTTTCGACCGATATGTGTGGAAGTATAGTGGAAAATTGACTCCAAAGAATCGATCGCTGTAATCGTGCTCGCGGTGATCATATGAATGAGATTGAATTCCATACTTAAATTAAACATGTGTAGTAAACCTGGAATAAATAAATTTCAGCCAGATATTTTAATTATTCTGTGTTTTATTTAAATACATCTGTTGTTGGCCTCCAATGGGACATAACGCTCTACTCGCTATTTGAAGATACAGAATGCAGGCTTGATCGATTGAAGTGCTCGATTGCGGTTAATTTCCGACCCCTTTCTTGCGAGCTATCTCAGTTATCTCATTGCCGGATATGTCCGTATGTCCATATGTCCTTATGACCAGGAACCTGAACCAGGGATGACAGCGACGAACTACCTTTGACCCGATTTTAAAAGCAGATACTGCTTTGATGGCCACCTGACTGTCAATAAACATGGTAATACTCTTTTCATCGCATGGCATTGTCAGCATTGATACCATATTGGTACATTGCTGTGATCAGGAAGTCTCAATGAGCTATGCCGACATTTATCCATCTATCTATCCATTGACCCAACTTTGCAAGATAGATATTAATTCATTGGTTTCGCATATTTCTTAGAAAAAAAGTGTTTACATCCTCACCTTCGAGTTTCTTTAGAATCTATCCATGTTCTATGATATTTCAGTTCCATCCATTTGGTTGACTTTACTTAATCGTCGATCTGTGACTTTTGTGACTGACCATATTCTTGTAATTCTTTTGCATGTTAATGTAGATAATCTAGAATTCAAATCAAATGAAAAAAATCTTAATAAAATGTTAATTGCATTAAAAGAGTGTATACTTTTAGACGGATGATACATTCCTTCAGGGCTTAGATGTCAAGAAATCCTTCTGCAAAGGCAGTAAAATCTAAACTTTCTTCATGCTTTACGAGCGTTTTCCAGAAGACATTCTAAACCTATTACCAACAAACCAAAACCAACCCATTTAAAAAGAGCTTATTCGAAGTTTAGTTCAGTTTTAAAACACATAAAAACTCCCATAACGAACAATGGACCGCCACTAGAACGGTCTTCGTTAATGCTTGTTTCTGACGAAAATTCAGTGGTCACTACGGTCAAATTGAATCCAATTTGTATCCGCTTGGAACAACCCAAATCCTTGCTGCTTTATGTTTGGCAATTCCTACATATAATTTATTATATCTCAAATTGCAATCCTTATTGCAGAGGAAGCACAAAAGGAAACAATAGGAGTCCTCATATAAAAAAAAATGCATTTATCTCACTCAATCTGCAACAACAAATCCCATTCAATTGAAAGTTTTATTAAATAACAGAAACGACGACGATGTCAACGGGCGGCAGTAAAAAGTCCACTTCCATGTGTCCAATTTGTTGGAGGAAATACGAAATATTATTCCTGCACTTGGTTACGAGTGGTGCATGCATCGAAACAAAGGAACCGAAGGAGAAGTACCATAAAACAGTACACAGGGTTGTTAAGTAGAAAAGTAAAAAAAAAAAAAAAGACAGGAAAGCAAAAAACATCAGGAAGCATCCGGATGAAAATAGATGTTGAAGGAGAAAAAAGAAAAACAAAGAACCTCAATAAAACACGGGAAGGGAAGGTAATACCTTCCTGATGCTCCTTAAGGATACAGTAACTATCTGCAGAGGACTCACTTTAACAGGAAAAATATTAAAAATTATTTTTCCCATTCAATCGACGTCAAGTTAAGAGGTGTAATGATAAATGAATTTAATCTCAGCTTCGTTGGCTAGATTTTTAGTAAGAGGTCTGACAGCCACCTGTGAATAATAGGGACGAAAAAATATTTCAAGATTTTTAACTTCTGAAAGTGCTTGGAATTTAAGTCCTTATGGGGAGTGGGTAAAAGCCCTGTATTAACATTTTTATATCAGAATGAAGCTCAGTACGTGTAAGTATGTATGTCATTGACACCTTATTTTGACAAGGATGTCAGCTTTCATGTGATTTTTTTCAACCCCGTGGTGGAGAAAACCATGAGCCACAAGGGTATTGGCAAAACAGAGTGGATACATCGATGAATTGCTTACAAGCAGTATTATAACAACACAGCTGAGCTAGAGGGCTTACCAGTCGTGGTACATACATACCAATGTGGAGTCTTGTCTACTCTTCTTTCGAATCTGGTAGTCAATGGGTTACTTGTAGACCTAGAAACTACAGGATACACGCGGACACTTAGGAAAATCCGTCAATGTGCCTAGGGGTAAACCCTTACAAAACTAAACTTAGTTTCGTCATGCTTCGTCTTAATCGTCTCTGCTTCGATTAATGCCCTCAGTCTCTCCTTTACAGAAAATTCAAAATATTTCAGTCCTACTTTGAATAGGAAATTTAACTGGAAGCCGCACGACTCACTTCTATGCAAAGAAGACGGAAAGCGGGATGGGTTGTAGTGTCTTCTCTGTAAAGCTCTATCTATATAAGAGCATCTTTTTCCGCCTCCCAGATCACTAAAGCATTTTTCAGGCGAAAATTATGGCGATCAAGTAAGCCTTGTTCTGGTGAAAATGTACAGTCAGCAATCGAGTCCTTGAAATCGTGTTCTTTCACATTAAACCCGGCTTTTAACGTTTGTCTCTATCGGATATGACGGATCAGTTCAACATTACCCTTTCCGAGGTACAAGGCCACAGAGACATTCCGAGAATCTGCATGACTGACGAGCTCGCTCTAGTAATTGACTCTAAGGATTCTCCCTAAATGGTAAAACCTGGGTATAATCCTCGCCCTCTATATGCAAATTTATTTTTGCAGTACCCTTGAATGTATGATACAAAGGAAGTGCCCTATTTCTCAATTACAAGAAACGTCCTTAAATCTGTAAAAGGTCATCACACAGTCCCAAGCACATTATCTGCGAAATGACATAGTCGCTTGGGTATTCATAAACATGTTTAACCTTCACATACTTTTCCACTATTCACCACTCATCCATATAAATTCTGATACAACGGCTATTGTTACACCTCTTTAGCCTCTAATGGAGTGGCTTTAGTATACATAATCTAAACTAAATGTAGAGGGAACACCTCCAAGTGACATGCATGACCACCATTCTCTCCCTTGGCGCTCCATCCACTAAAAGTAACCTACACCCACCTCCCCTTTCAAGGACGACATGGATAGAAACAACAACCACCTTTTAGCAGGGCTGGCCCATTATAAACATAAGCTCGGTGTACATCGAAGGATGTGTTCGCAATTATGGTAGACAAGCTGTACAACTGAAAGCGGATCGAATGAAATGATGGCACTTCAAGTTGCACATACATACATATGGTTACGTTACATACTATTTTTTATTTTTTTTTTTTTTTGTCTTTTTAGCATATCCTGCATATTTTTGCACTCCCTCTTCGTTTCTGTCCACCCGCATCTTAATTCACTTTGCCAATCTTCTATCCAGGTACCGTGGTGTAATCTGCGGTGTGAGTATAGCCCCTTTTGGAGTACCCACTTCTAGTGGCATTACTGCTGATAATGTGCCTTCAGTTGGAAATGGAGGATGACTTTTCGTCCTTTTTAGCTATCCTTGTTTGTAGCGAAGAAAATTGCAAAAGAAAAAATCAGATTCTTTCTGATTTCTTTTTTTTTTTTACATTAGGGGATGAAATGAAGAGATAAGCAAAAATGATTGCAGATTGTCCTTGCAACACTAACGTTGGCGAATGGATTGAGGACTTCAGGCATCCCACAAAAGCAATGATGCTAAAGTGAGTGGGCTAAAGGTGAAACGATTTATTTGCCAGCTTATTTTTCGCGATAATTTGCATATAAACCCTGCTTTCTGCGCTGCTACAGTTGCTGCAATAGTATGCAATTGGGTTGCCCAGAGCCGCTGTGCAGTAGGTAAGGCAATGCGTTTAAAAATTCGCAAAAGGTGTACACATAGAGCGCGCAAAGTCTCTGAGGGAATATTCAAGTCCGAAAGGTATTTTTACGTAAATGCATAGGGATCCTTATAAAACAAAAAAATAAGAAATATAGCACAAACACGGAGAGAGAAAGGAATTTTTCGAGTTGTTTCAAAAGGATTTAAAAGTGGCCTTTGAAACTTTGTTCCGAGGTTTTTTTTTCGCAATGTGCGGGGATTTACATTTCTGCGAAATCATTTCTTCGCAAACAAAAAAATAAGTTATACGTAGCGAAGCATTGCAGTGGATTTATAACTGGGTATGCAGTTGAAAATTCATTTAATTACTTGAATAATTTAGATTTAACTTACTGACATACATAAAGCTACGTAGAGTCTCTGAGAAGAGGCCTATTATCCCGACTATATTCTAGACTAATTAATTCACTCTGTGCTGCAGAAACTAGTCGATAGAATTTTAGTTGGGTTTTATGGAAAGGATTAGTAATGAGTATTTGTCACTGTCATACTTGAATATTATGGCTTGAAGCAGTGCTAAAGAATAGAAGTTTAATTGTCTTTTGGAATTGCAAACATGAACAACAAAGTTGTCACAGAAGGTCGTTGAAGGTACACGAGTTTTGGGCTAAGTTCGATGTAGAAGAACAAGGAAGCTGATCGAACTTACTCAAACATAAGGATCTAAATCTCCAATAAAGGAAGATACTTGTGAGTCATCATGAATAAAAAAAACTGAGGCAATAAAGACACAGTGTAAGGATGTTTTCTGCAAAGCAAGATCCTTTATTAAATATCGACATTGAATTTATTTATGTAGGAAGGTAGTCGTCTGACCTATTCTCATGTACGTAGTACTTACCACTGGATGGCACTGGACAAGAAAAGCAACATTGCAACACTCAAGAAGGTTTAAAGGTTATCCTGAGTCTGTATAACGGGGGTCTTTAGGACTACTCCTACAGCTGCACTAAAAATTATACTTAACCTTCTTCCTGTTGATATCTTTGGGCTTACGGAATCCTGGCTGACTCGTGCTACTATGGACCACGAAAGTATCGTCCACGGTCATAACACTATTTCTAGTAATTCGGACTATATCCTTATCGCTTATTCGTACTTTAACGTCAAGTATAAAACCAGGATTCCTAGGAGAAGTATTTGGTGTAGATATATAAATAGAAAGCTACAGTCAGAGCGGAGTTCACAGCGAAATTGGTTACCCTGCTTCCCAGATTCATTCTTTTGTGGTATCACAGACCTTTGGGTCTAAGTGTGTGTTGACGAGGTACTTCCATCGCACGTCATGGCTCTATTTTAGATTTGTACATATGTGTTGCTAAAGTCCACCACTATGAGTGAAAGGAATATTTTGCTTATACGAATTTTTTGATCACCTTACGCTACGGCGCAGAGTCAAAAGTTTCCCATGGATATTCCACATACATATGTACATAATTGACTCATATTTCCGTATAAAATTGTTATGACCCCCTGAACCAAGTTTTGTTATGAAATTATGGTACGGAGGCAGATGCAGAACTTTTATTCTTTTACCAAATTTGGGCACCGTAACATTACGTTTGGTTCATCCCACAGCGCCAGTTCTGCTTACCAAAAGTGGCCCACTGGGCACTTTTCTGATGTTTCTGATTCCAGTTTTCAATAATCTGCACTGCTTCTCTCCGTTGGAATCGGCTTTGCTAGTCCATTCAATTTGTTTTCAAAAATTGATCCGAGTTAAGGTAAACCCACCTACACAACACGAAACAAGTTTGATTCTGAATTTAACCAAACTGCAAGAAATAAGGTAAATGGAGCACTGTGGAGTACCTATTTCGTGGCTAAGTCTTTTCAGCCACTCACACTCCTCGCACATATGCATTGTCTCGAAAAAGTGTGATATAATGGGACACTGCGTTTAATGATGTCCTTGCAGATACTGTCTTCTGTAGTTCCATGGGACATACTTACATACATATAGCAAGGATATGCCCCGGTAGTTCTTGCAATATTTAAATTCCTATAGTCTATAATTGTTTGAAACCTCCATGGTATGATCTGTGGGGCATTACATTCTTTTTGATGGCATATTTTGAAAATTCACCACCACCATCATTTATGTTAAAAGAATCCTTACAGTTAGTCAGCTCTCAGACCGACCACCCACGAATTCTTACAAACTATAGAATTAATTCAAGTCAAACAAACTAATTCAAAAATAGAAGAATGGTTTAAAATTTGGTGAAATTTCAAATGAAATCCATCAGCGATGGAGATGTAGAGGTTACTACACATTCCGACAAGTTGTGGATTGGCTTTTAATCAAAGCAATCGTACGGAATGCTATTGTACTATACGCATGCTGTAAAGCAGGAATAGAATTCAAATTGGTTAACCACTTTTCGAAACTATGCAGCGTGTCATTTTGCTTGGTTTCAAGTCAGAGGGATATTCCAGTAAACTGCAGAAAATTAACTCATCAAAGAGGATACGAACCGGAACCATGCTGAAAGTTTAAATACACGCTGAGTGCACTTCTTGAAATCGATAATACTCCACCTAGATACAGTATAACTTAATGGATGGTGGTCAGGTGGTCTTAACCACTATTTGATGGAATATATGCAGTAGTGGGGCTAACATAAGCAAACCAAGGACAATGGGGAGTCCGTATAATTTGATTTTGTATTTTGTTTTGTTGGTCAAAGTGGCATAAAAACTTTATCTTTATCCTAAGATGCATCCTCGGCAGTGTCAACGCAATGACACTTATCGAGTAAAGAAACCATTTCATTGCTTAAAAAAAAAACATTTTATAATTCAACTAACAACCATTTATTCCTTTTCTATTTCCAGGTGGATGGACAAAAGTACATCGGTCAGGGTCGAAGTAAAAAGATCGCTCGCATCGAAGCTGCCGCTACAGCTCTACGAAGCTTTATCCAATTCAAAGATGGTGCCGTACTAACACCCCTTAAGCAAGCGTGTAATCTTGATTTCACTAGTGATGAACATCTGGAAAACGGTATTGTGAATTCTGATAAATTGGGATTTGCGGATTTAGTTGAGCTTGTAGACAAATTTGTTAAGCATGCTAAGAGTGCAAAAAAGTTGATACCCCTCTTGAATGGCCATATGAGCATGTCAAGCAAGTATAATTTTTATTTTTGTTTTGTTTCTTTTTTGTTTTTCTAATTTTATGTTTTTCTATATTTTTTTTATTTTATTTTATAAATAAAATTATAATTTTCCCTGATTTCGGTTGAGATTTTGGAGTTTTAGTGGAGAGAATATTCTATTTGAACGAATTTGTGGGTAAGATCCAAAGGTAGTATGGTTGAACACACCCCTCTATTTTAGCTCTAATGACATTTTGTTGACTTTTATGTTTTCGTATTAATATTTGCCCGAGATGGGGGATAAAGTGTCATAGAAAGCACCAATTGTTGTTGTGTATCATACTTAATCGCTGTTTTAACGAATTTGTTTATTAGTTTTTCTTTTTTCTTTTGTCATTAAATACTTTTAAACTTTATTTAACAATATTACCCCAAAACAAGAAGAGCTATGACGTATTCATAGCATTCCATTACCTATCCAACTACCTCACAAATACCGCATTCTCTATTACTCATCGATGTCCTTTAGGTCTCCCCAGTGAAATAGGAAAAAAAGAAAATTTAACGAAATAGAATCCTAAATCAATTTTGAAACTTTCCGCCATCAAGTCCTCCATTGACACGGACTATGTTAACAGAATTAGATTCTCCAATTGATGAATATTATAGTTGCTATTTCCGATATCTCTTCATGGACAGTTTGGCCGTATCGCTGCAACTATAAACGTGCCAAACGTGCCTCGGCGTTGAAAAACTAAATTTCAACTATCGAGGCCAACCACCATAGAGCAGCGGTGCGATATTGCACTTCGACCTTAATGCAATTTTCGAATGTCACAATTTTTATGTTTGCTTCCGCAATTTTTCTACATCAATTTATCGAAAGTGATTGGATAAATGTCATCCAACTTGCAGTAGGTATATGGGGCTGGGGAGACTTTAGGAAATTATTTTGACTTCGTTTTTAGTTGGAAAATATTTGTCTCTATCTATCCAAATGATGGATATTTATTGATGCATTAAGCGATTTTAAAAATCGAAAAAAAAAGATCAAAAAGTAAAAACGAAAATTTGATTAAAATCAAATGTCGAAAACTAGTGATTTATTTAGTCGGTGTTAGATATGCATGATTGGATACTGTTGGTAGCAATTTTGTGTGTATTTTTGAATGATTATTTGTTTTTTTTTTTATTAT
Source organism: Xylota sylvarum (assembly GCA_905220385.1). Taxonomy (NCBI): domain Eukaryota; kingdom Metazoa; phylum Arthropoda; class Insecta; order Diptera; family Syrphidae; genus Xylota; species Xylota sylvarum. The sequence continues at coordinate 128,788,274 of LR999957.1, forward strand.
TCTGAACGCGAATTTGTGTGTAGATTTTTGTTTAATGAAATTTATAGAATACATTTTATTTGTTGTCTTAGGATTAAATTTTTGGGTAAATTTTTTGAAATTTTGAATGGTTTGTCATCTTTTAAGAAAGATTCTGAAAATTCGAATACAATTAACGAAAATAACAATAATACGAATTAAGCAGTTAATACTTCTGGCCTTAAAACAGTCTCTCATGTGAAGTGACATTTAGTTGCTTATGTGGGTTAATCTGTCACAGATGACATATGGACTAGAGTAGTTGGCAATAGTTGCAGGTTCATACCAAAGTAAACAGAACTTTTAAAAATAAGAACAACAAAAACTTTTTTTTGGCAAAACCGATTTAATACAGCGTGTTTGATCGGTCTAAAAGCATGTCGAATGAGTGTTTTAGTTCGTCGGCCGAGATGGCCTTCAGAATGTCGACACAAGCCTTTTGGATGGCTTCTACGACCACATCGGCAAATGTATTTTTCCGAAAAGGTAAAAGCCGCACGGTGTCAAATCAGGCGAATATGGAGAATGGTTGATGGTTAATATGAATTTTTAGTCAAAAAAATAGTTCACAAGTGCTGATCGATGAGATGGCGCATTATTGTGGAACAAACGCCAATTCCCTTCTGGGTGATATTCTGGCCGAATACGATGCACCAAACGCTTTAACAGTTTGGTCTGGTGGAACGAACTCTTTGAGGACTATGCTCTTGGAATCGTAAAATCAAATCGTCTTCACTTTTGACTTCTTCAAACGAGATTTTTTGGGTTATGGTTAGTTTCTAAATCATATTGAAAATACCACGTTTCATCACCAGTCACAATGTTGCAAAGGAAGTTTTGTCCATTTTGAACTCCTTGATGATGTATTTCGAATGTTGAATTCTGAGCAATTTTTGTTCGATGCTCATTTTTATACCGATGACACAAACATACTGTCACTTCAGACGCAACAACTCCGCTTCTATTTGTCCAAATGTCATAAAATTTTGACAGTACATCAGTGAAGGAATCTTTCTTTCCGACGCATCTAATTGCCAATAGACGGGGTCAGTAGAAATACCTAATTTTTAAAAGTCCTGTTTACTTTGTAACGCACCTTGTAGACTGTATACTTTGTAATACAATCATCACTGATTTGCCATCGAAGCTCCTGCACCAAACAATGGGACACATATCTTAACGATCTATGTAGTTGACAGAAGTCATTTTCTACTTCGAAATTAAAACCTGTCTTTGGGTTTTTTTTTCTGGGCTAAAGCCAGTCCCAATTTAGTAGCTTTTGATTTGATAATCGAAATGGCGCCAGTGAATGTTCGCTTTCGATGAATTACGTGCTGTATTCGTTACCAAGAAGTTGTACCGATTTGTCGAGAATTGTATTCCGACTTGGTAATTTCGTTAGCATCTTGCCCTGTCCGTCTATAGCTTACCTTTATAATACGCAGTCGTGAAATCGATAAATATCTGCATGATTTGGACTTGGAATTCTCGTTGTGAAGCGAAGGTTTGATTTTTTATCGATGTGAACTGATGAATAATAATCTTTAATTACACTCTTGTCGTGTGGTTTTAGGAGCTTCAATATTACCTCGGATAAAATCTTGTACTCTAGTACCTCAACAGTCGATACTGGTAAGGGCGGCTTCTTATCGATTGGACATTTCATGCTTTTCAGTCAACGGGTTCTTCGACCTAGCTAAGGCGTTTGGATTAAGCAACTTAACTCCGAAACCATCTGGGCTTGCCATCTTTAGGACTTAAGACGTTAATTGCTCGTTCAATCTGAGGTGTCTATTGTTCAATTGGGGATGGCTACTGAAGTTTGAGGGGTGTAAAGTATTATGTACTTTCCAGTTCATAACATATTTTTCTTCGGTCATGCTGCTGTAAACGGACGTCCTTGCAGCTTTTACATAAGTCGTAAGACTCAATCTTTCGTTGGAAAACATAAATCTAATGTAGCAGTATCTGTTTTACCGCCGATCATAAGGTGCTAGGTATTGCATAATCTTCCCTGAATTTCCAGAAAAACTAACTTCGTTTTCTTTCACATATTCCAATCGGTAGGGTATAGATGTGGCCGTTGGACTAATGTTCTTAGTCAACTCCCAGCTTGCTATTGCATTCGCTTTATTTATTTTTGCTTCATTTTTTATTACATTCTTTCATATATTTAGTTATAAGTGCTTATTGAAATTTTATGATTGCCTTCGATTTGATTATCCGTGACCAATTAAAACCAACCGGAGCTTTTGATAAAGCTTACAGACGCCAGTTCGCATAGGTTGTCAAAGAAGTGAGCTCCTAGATGGAATAGTCGTTCATATGGAAGTGGATTGAAATATCCTCAGGATAGGGAGCAGTGATGGTCAGGAATGCTCATACGGAAATTTCGGTCCAATAACAGGGTCGATGGAGTGTAGTTGGTGTCTTCTAGGGTAAAATTGAGGAGATCAGTGATCGGTGAGTGGACCATCTAGTAAGCCGCAGGAGAGCACATTGGAGGATTTTTCTGGTAGTGTCAGGGTATTACCCGGAGGCACCAATATCAATGTCATCTGCATAGCCAATCACTCTGCAGCCAATTCTTTCTATGCCCAATAGCAGCCCTTTGACCACTAGATTTCACAGAAGAAGAGGCAAGACACCACCCTGAGGAGTAACGCAACCAACAAGTCTTCTAGGAATTGATCGGTCAATACTTCAAGCGATGAATCGACCTTCAGACTTGCAAGTGCATCTATTATTGCCACAGATCGGACATTGTTAAAGGGCCCCTCAATGTCCAGGAACGCGACCATGATAAATTCTTGATGTCTCGACTGATTTGCCTTTGAAATACGCATGTTGAGACGCAGAGAACATAGATCGACTAATGCTTTGACGTAGTTGGTTATCAATCAGTCTTTCTAGGGTTTTCATAGAAAGGATGATAAGCTGATAGGTCGGAGATCATTTGCTTCCACGTGCGAGCATAAGCCTGCCTTTAGATTACAGACAACTTCAACCTCGGTCCAACCATGGCCCAAGAGATCTTTTCAGTAGTAACTATTTTCGAGAGAAGGTAGTTTTGCGAAGGTACAGCAACTGTGGAGCTACCAGAAAAATGCGTGTCCAGTAGAGGGTCGATGGACTCCTTCCTTAGTAAAGCCTACATTACTTCCTAAGAATAGCGAGATTAGCGTTTTCCAGGCATATTTACTGGGAATTCAAGAGGCCTGCCAAACACTGAGACACACAATACAATCCTATCCACCAATCTATAATGACAGTGGGACAGTTATCAAAAATCTTGATTCGACTGTATCATTCTCCAAGCTAGTAGCCCACTGTAAAGGACCTATATGGAATGGAAGGATCTTATTATTTAACGCCGTGTCTGAAGGGGAATTTTTATTTTAAGATGGTTTTTCATAACAGTCTTACTCTCGGATGTTTGTCAGACGTTTGTGAGAGTAAGGGTCGTGAAAAACGTTTTGGTGTTGTCTCGGGTTCGAATTTCGAACCTTTAGCTCAGTAGTCCAAGCTAAAACCGCTCAGCCACGGCGCATACTGTAAAGAATAACTTGTCTCAATGAAAAACTGACAAGGTGGGATCCGTGCCCGTCTTGTTGAATGTGTGAAGTTCATAAGCAGCTTTAACTCTGTGAAGTCGCCTTTTTGTCATATTGGCGCGTTCCTAAGGAAAATGACGTTGGAACACTAATGTGTCTTAATCGAAATGTATGTTGGAATACTGTTATTCCGTCCTTAACCCTTCAGTCTCTTCATCGTTAATCATCCTTTTTGCTTTAAAGACCTTGCTGAATGGTGTTGTTTAAAAACCCTTCAACTACTTCGTAAAATTAGTCTTTATACTTTAACTAGACTTATTTGTCCTTAAGAATGGTTAAGACCAACTTATCATCTTTATTTCTACACTCCTTCCATCTGTACATTAAAAACTCTAATCGAGAATTTTGAATCCTAATTGACCTGATTCAATACCAAGGGCAGCTATAAATACGGCTATGCAATACGATTATACATATATTTCCTCTTGATTTTATTAAGTTTAAACCTGATTTGTCAATAAAACAATATATACATATTAACCTGAGCACTAACATCTAAAAAAAAGGACTTCCGGGTCGAAGGTAACATTTAAAAATTTTACCTTTTTGATTTTTCTTTGATTTACAAAAAAAAAAAAGTTTATCAAATCCGCTGTAGCAATTTTTCTAAACTTATTCAAAATAATTTGTTCTTTTTAATTTTTATTGTTAATACCGCTCTTGAGTTACATATGTAAAACAGAATAAAGAAGCCTCGTTTCTAATAAATTTTGTTTCATAAACACGTTTGCAGTTTTTATAGCCCTTTTTGGTTTGAAAAATATTGTTTTTTTTTGGTTTTCTACATCTTTTCTCCCTTGTTACACTCAACACAATTTGTTGTTATTTATTTTTTTTACTAATCTACATATATTGTTTTGTTATTTTATATTACATGCAGCTGAAGTATCAAAATGTCTCCTAACAGTCGATGGACAGAAAAAAGTTCCCGATAAGGGACCAGTCATGCTCTTATATGAGCTCTTTAATGATGTACACTTTGATTGTTCGACAATAGATGGCGCTCAGAATAATTGCCGCTTCAAAATGACTGTGAGTGTGAATAATAGCAAATTCGATGGAACTGGTAAGTTAAAAATAATTATTATAATAATTTTTTTTTAAATCTATGTTTCTGATGAATCTCAAATGGCTTTTATGTATCCTGTCAAGCTATTTATTAATGTTATACTCTTCATGTCACATTAACGGTTTGGTGGGCATTTATTTCTGGACATTCATTGTCAGTTTTTCCTTTAAAAAAAAAATAACTTGATTGACATAAAACGTCCCTTCTTTATGACATTATGAGCCCATTAAGGCAGAGATGAAATTTCTTTACTCGTTAGTTCTCTGTCAAATTTTTTGAATCGTGACACTCACATTAACGACGACTTTCGTCGTTTAATAACTTTAACAAAATGACACGACAATGCTGTGACAAATTACTTAATAATTGAGTGTCACATGCATCCTTCGGGGCTTTAATATTAATGTCAACGAGTCAGAAGTAATTGGACTACAGCCAGTTTGGTGACATCACAACTTTTGAAAAAGTGTCGAAATAGGAGGTTGTGAAATGGAAGACCCTACCGGCAATTATATCAATTTGCTGATGGGGATACTTTTGGGTTTATATAGTTAAATATATGTACATATACGACAAGACTATTAGGCCTCGTTGGGAGTTTTGCTATCTCAAATCAGTTGCTTTAATGTTTTAGACGTACGAACGTATCTTCCTATGAAAGGTTCATCATATTTAAGTACTCTAGCGGCTGAAACTCGATATTTCAATGTAGTATAGTTTGCTTCATTTGCCATCGTAGAAGGTCCTTTCGAAGTCCATAAGGTGCAATCGGTTTTTGATAATGTGCATGCATTTACTGCTGTTCCACTGTTTGACTAACACCGGTCCTACTTTGAGTAATGAGATGTCCGATGTATCTAGGCATGAAAACTATGATCTAGCTATGAAAGTCTTCGAATTCTAACCTCCAAATTATTGTGCCAGAGCCTCAGGTTTAGAAAATTAGAACCAGCGAGCCTGGGATTGATGAGGATGAAATGCTGGTGTATTTCAGGCAAGGATCATTCAAGAAAAGATTAGTCAAATCTATGGAAACCTACTTATGTGGCAGTAGTTTGTCAGGAAACCCATAAAGCATCCAATAGGGTCTTGCTTGCATCACTGTGCTTTTGGAAATCGTGAACAATTTGCCCCCGTTGATTTTATTTTGGTCTATCGATTCTTTTGTTTGATTCCACACCCGGGTGAACTTAGTTCCTTTCAGAATCCAATTCAGCTACAAACCTAAAAATCAAATAAGTATCGGTTACGTTCTACGTGAAGAACAACAAGACAGTCGACAACCAAAACAATGGTTTTCATCAGAAACTCTCTTATCTAAGGACAGGTTTGCATTGGTTTTATGGTGGCTACCTGTAGTTCCAGCACGTTGCCTTTATGCCATTTTATAGCCAATACTCTGTGAGCTTGTAGATTATAATCATCAAAACTATTGTAAAGTTTTATTTAGCAATTCCAACAGAATAGAAGGGAGAATAAATCCCTGAGGCACTCCAGTGTCTACCGCAAATATGTGTAGTTCAAAGTTAATTAAACTACAAAATCTTATGTTTTCTGAGAGGTCGTTGACAATCACAAATCCGTTCTCGACAAAGAAATAAACGTGGTTTTATGATAGTCGATTCAGGGTATTGTGGAATCCGTAGCGGCCGGGGCTTCGAAGAGCAAGATCCTTACTGTCCTACTGTATACCTTCATATGCAGCTCAAGAGGCAAAAGGTGGAGTGACCCCATGTTTATTTTTGAACTCTGTTCAGTTTGATAACATTGTACGCTTGATTTAGGACAGTCCACTAGTGAGTTGTAGGTGAAGATGAACTACTGTGGTGTACATCCATCGTAGGTACCAGCCCACCTGAGCGGAAAACAATATGTGTTTAGTTCGTCATTAAAGCAAGACTCTCATTACTTCAATGACAACCGATTAAAATTGTAGACTCTCATTCTCATCCCCAATAGATTTTCTTGTTCGTTACCATAAATCAACACTCATGAACTTAACTTTGAGTTTAGGAATGTTCTGTCTGACACCATTTATAGTTGATTTGAACCTTAGCCTTATCCCCTTTGGTGTTGAGTAGTCTAAACTCATACCTTTGAGTGACTCCTACCACAGATAGGATAGCATCGCATAATATACTTAATTTTTTTTTTTGTATAGCTGCAATGTTCGAATATAACTTCAGTAAGGATGAAGTGGGTCATTTGACCTTTATCTTTGCTGTCTAACGCTCGGTACATGGACAAAGTTCCTCTTTGAATGGAAAAATTATATTCACATCGTTGTTAGCACGTTGAAAGGAGAGTGCAACACCATTAACATCCACTCGAGTGGAATCCTTTTTTAACCATTTATAAATCTTTCTATCTGAATAGCGGAAATGTCACCATTTGGCCTTTAGCAGCAACAATTTGCGGCCGTAAAACCTACATTTCACGGCACAACTTTGTTATCGGATTTAAAAGGCTTTTCGTTTCGAATCGAATCCTTTGTGTATGTGGTGGTACATATACTCCCTCGAAGGTTGCAACCTTGAAATGGGCATTGAAATGCCTCGTCAAGAGTCCTCATCCTTCAACATAGCACTACTACTACCACTCTTGATGGAAATGGATTTTTTCATTTGAACTAAATTTTTGTTTTTCTCTTGCAGGTCCTTCAAAGAAATTAGCCAAAAATGCTGCAGCTAAAGCAGCTCTTGCTTCCCTATGCAATATCTCCTACAGCCCTATGATGCATCCACAAAAGAACGTACCGATACCTATCGATGACAAGCAATCGTCGATGGAATTACCACAAATCCATGCAGACACCATTGGACGGCTAGTGCTAGAGAAGTTCATGGAAGTGATTAAAGGACAAGAATCGTATTCGAGGCGAAAGGTTCTGGCCGGTATTGTCATGACGGAGAATATGAATTTCAACGAAGCAAAAGTACGCAGATACATTTGATACACAAGGATAAGTGATTGCAAACAGAAGTTTTGCGAATAGTTTTCCATTTTTTTAGTTTTTGTTTTTGCACTTGGTTCTTATTCATTCATTTTATTCTCTTCTAGGTCATATCTGTATCAACCGGTACAAAGTGCGTCAGTGGTGAGCATATGAGTGTTAATGGTGCGGTCCTGAATGACTCCCATGCGGAAATTGTGTCCCGAAGGTGTTTAGTAAAATTTTTATACGCTCAATTGGAACTGCAGACGAGCTCGTGTAAGTAGAGAGAAGTACTAGCATCACATCTACCACCATCGTTCGGTACATACTCGTACATACGCCTCCATCCACCTACATGGGTGTGCGCGAGTGTGCGTCTGTGGGTGGTTGAAAATGGAGAGATTTTCTATTCTATTTTTTTTTTTATTTTTTACATTTATCAACAGAGCTGCTGTCTTTTTTTTATTTTTTTCTTTTCTATCCTTCCATTTGTGTTGTTGGGCATTTGGTTGCATTTATTTTTTTTTTAGTTTCTATTTCTATTGCAGTTTGTTGCTTATTTATTCTTTTTATGTATATTTTCTCCAAGGATATTGTTGGCAGACTGTTATTGCGAGACATATACACAATGGCCTATAGTGTTTTTAATTTGTTCTCATTCTACTGTCTAAAGATATTTCTGTCTCTTGTTTTTTTTTTATTTTTCCTTGCTGGTCTTTTGTTATTCTTTGATTTTCATTGAAGGATGCTTGCATTGCATGCGTGATAGATGAAATATTTTAGTAATGGTATATGAGTTGAGCTATAATCGAAAGTGTCCCTGTGTCTAGAAAAAAACGTTTTTTCAGTCGTAACAAGCAAATGGCCTAATTATGCTTAACAGTGTCGTTTAATTCGAGAGAAATATTAGTCTGATTGTTGTCATGCTTTTCAGCTTTGGTGCAACATTTTATGTAAAGTAGTGTTTCTGGTTCAAAAATATTCTTGAATAGACTGTGGTGCACTCAAATCGAAGAAAGTGCTGAAATGGTTTGTGAATCCTTCTGACATACGTCGTATATACATAAATATCTAAAACTTTTACCAAGTTTTGATACAGAAATGAAGGTAGAAATAAATGATTGATGACTGTGCAGCCTCACTCAGATCGCTTTGGTTCTATTGTGTTCCTCAGTTTAGAAAATCAAACATTTTTATGCGGAATGTTTGCTTGAACAGACTCAAGTTTAGAGTAAACATTGGCAGGTTTTCTGACAATTTACATTCTTTGTTGAAAGAGTATTCTCGGAGAACTCCTTTTTTGGTTATTCGCTGCTTCTATGTCGCCGAAGTTTCTGCAAATAAAGATCTGTTGAAAATAGACGCACAATTTTAGATTGGCGGCCAACAAGTCATGACTTATTATGATACCTATGGGAACTGTTAAGTATGCAAAGCAGAGGGAGTCCATTGGTGCTTTTAGTTTACAGTGGGTATAATTTCTTAGAAATCAGACGCAAAGTTCTGAGTTTTAATTGCTAGCTATAGTGGTATGGTGATATTTAGAGTTCCTTTACTCAGAAGTGCTTTACTCAGCAACTCATATCGTTTTACCCTGTTTCTCAGACTGATTGCAGCTATCGGTATTAGGTAAGCTATTCAATACGACTACATAGACCATCGCCGGTTGCATATATACCCTTATTCCTTATTCCCAAAAAAGTGCGCTCAGCTAATCGCCCTAAAGCAATGTCTGCATACTGGAAACTCCAATATTCTAGTTAACATGCTTACATGTTATCTTTCTTTTCTAAAAGCGAGGAATATGTGCGGCACATCTCATATTTATATCTAAAGAAAATCTGATTTCATAAAAGGAATCCATAGGATTTTAACCGGATTCATCTTCACCCAAAATGGGATTAAAGACGACTTTCTTGCCGTTTTTTTGGTTGTTCCATAAACAAGTAACTGCGCTTGGTTACAGAACCTTTGCATATTAATTCTTTCATTAGTATATTATATTTATGTATATATGTAGTAGGTAATATATCAAATGATAGAAATGCGTGCCTTTCAATCAGTCTCATTGGGAAAACCCCAAAAGAAAACCTGTCACGTAAAAAAGCTTCCAAAAATATATTTTTTAGGTCAAATCAAAAAAATAATAATCACCTTCATTAATGTTCCCCTAAAGCGAAAACTTATAAGAAAGATACCAAATTAGTAAACAAAAAGAAATATGCGCGCAAAGAATTAAACTCCCATTCTTATCCGGTTCATTTGCATAAAACATCCTGCACGCGAAATCCTTTATTAAGTTTTATGTAATTGTGTGACAAGTGGCTGTGTAACTAGAACTTGCACTATTCCATGCTGAAAACTTATTAAGATTTTTCACAAGCGATAAATGGCACACGAAATGGCATTTAAAAAACAATGAAAAGAATTTAGTGTTATTGGACATATAAAGGAAGTTAACATTAAAAAATTAACACTAAATGATTTTCTTACGATTGGAGATATACTCTTGGTTAAAAATGATTGATTCATTGAATATGGGCCTTCATGTGGAAGCCATTTGTGCTATTCGCATTCGCTTTTTGTTTAGTATTTCGTATTTATTTGATAGAACGGAGAACTTACACCGTGTACAACAAGTTTTGATCTTTTTAATTCTTTGATGTCGCATTTTTTAAAAATATAATTTGTGTACATAGGGAGCTTGTGAGAATGAGGGATACATAGCTTGGCTATGGCCTGTGATTATATCTACAAATCTTGCAATATCCGATTTTGATCTTGATCTAAGTGGGCCATATCTTTCGTTTCCTTCTAACTTGACTATCAGCGAAAATAGCAATATTTTAGGGGGCATTCGGTAGATTTATCACTATGTGAGAAGCCTCACAAAGGGCAACAACCTCCGCCTGGAAGATACTACCATTGTCCAGATTCCCTATGCCGGAATGGGTTGCAAATAGCTGTGCCTTTGATACATAAATCGATGGTTAACAGGTGTGGGAACACAGTTTGAGCATCTATTAGACATGTCAGTGTCCCGGTAGTGTTTTTGATAAAATTTATTTTTGATCTTGGTACTCAGAATATGAAAAACATTTCGCAAGAGTATTAAATTACTTAGGCAATGGCTTGGCTCTACGGTCTTTAATACTCTAGAGTCTGTGGACGAAACAAATTTTTAAGTACCTACCGAACCACCCAGCTTTACAAGATCATGACCGCGATCCTTCAAAAGTAATAAAAATTATGGAAGAAAGGATTCATTTAACGGCAAAATGTACAACATGTACAGCGACAGGAAGACCTTGCCTACAAAGCGGGTAGAAGCTGAAAGGGACCGCAATCAACGGGATGTGCGAAAGTAGTGGCAACTAGTGAAGGATAAAAAGGAGTGCAGAGATTAAGGCCACAGATTAAACCCGGCACTGTAGCGCTATTGAGAGGTATCCCGGATCAATTCATAGCTATTATGCAGGTTATATTCGAGTGTAAGAAATTACATCGTTCGGGGAATCCAGCAAGGTTATCTACTACCACAATGGTTACTCTTAATGGTCATCTGTCACATATTCAGCAATATAGACATCAAAGAACAAAAATAACAATAAAAAAAATTGTCCACAACATTTGCACTACACTATTCATGTCTGCTTGCTTTTATACAGTGTACATAAAGATAAATGCGACAAAAACCTTAATCCGAGCATTACTCACTCCGATAAATCAGCATAAATTACCAGTAAGCATGTCGGATGTGGTCAGCAGGATTTGAAAAGCAAAGCTGCTTTCGGAATTTAAAATATGGAAAAGTTTTGTATTCAGTCAAATGACTGTTACGCTTCACCATTCCTGGAATGGTAACCAATTAGTAGCTCTTAAGGATTTTCTTGCCGAATCGTAGCTTAAGTACCAATACGCCAATTCAGCGAAAATTTTGGGATTCACCACCAGGAAAAATGCATATATATTTTCAGAAGGTTTTAGACTACAGCATTTCAAGAAGAAATTGCACCAAGAGGTTGCAATGAAAACTGTACTTTGACATATGTACTTCTAGATGCTTGATTCTTGGAATGGTAACAATTCCAGCATCAAAGGTTTAATAATAAAATCTCAATTCATTGAATCCGATGGCGTATATACCCCAAAAGCTGCCATAACTATTTTAGTAGCGAAACTGTGCTCTTGCACCCCAAAAAGTCGAATAAAAAGCTATTTAACTAAAACTTATACTTTTAAATTTCGATAGGATATCCAGCAAATTCAAATCTAATTTTAAACTCTTATGACAAAGCCTTTGTACATTTCGGACAGTCATCATATGTCTTCAAGTCTTTTTACATACTTTGCAGTTCTACTATTCTTTTCATGCTTTTCTTTCCTTATTTCAACTGTTTTTTATCTTATTTAATTTATGTACTTATTTTAACTTTTATTTCATCAGTGTGCCCGCTTTATGTTCTCCAAAATAGAAATAGACGTAGAATAGTAAGCATGACAAAAGTTTTTATTCTTTTCTCCATCTATTTCTATTTTCAACATCTCTATCGAAAGAAAAACAAACAAACAAATATGTAGCAACAAAACAAAATCAATAACGTGTGTATATGTATATTCTTTATAGCAACAGCAAATCAGTCAATTTTCGTGAGGAATACAGACAATGGGCAATATCCCTATAAACTAAAATCCGGTGTTCATTTCCATTTGTACATCAATACAGCGCCTTGTGGTGATGCACGGATTTTTAGTCCTCACGAAAATGACACTGGTGTTGACAAGCATCCGAATAGGTTTGTAAAAATTATATTTTTCTCTCTTTCTCTATATAAAAAAAAAAAATACAATCTCAAACCCTGTAATTCCCAAAATAGAGCAAATCCATATTTCCTATCCAAGAACGAAGAAAAACAGAAATTGTTATCCTTTTCCCCCACCCTGCTTCCCTCTCTTTATTGAAAATTTTCAAATATTTGACATCAATCCTTCTTCCAATTTTAACAAAAAAAAAAAAAAACAAAAACAAAAAACGAATACAATAAAACTAAACCATAACACAAACGACCACAGAAAGGCCAGAGGACAATTAAGGACGAAAATTGAATCGGGTGAGGGAACAATCCCAGTGAAAAGCAGTGATGGGATTCAAACATGGGATGGAGTGTTGCAGGTAAATCAATTTCTATCGTGTTGCTTCTAACTCTTGGGAATGATATAATCTTGTTTTTTTATGCTCGTTTCCTTGTAGGGACAACGCTTGCTAACAATGTCATGCTCGGATAAAATCGCCCGCTGGAATATAGTCGGTATACAGGGCTCACTGTTGGCTTCCATTGTTGAGCCAATTTACTTGCATTCCATTGTGCTCGGAAGTCTTTTACATCCAGAGCATATGTATCGTGCTGTATGTGGTCGTATTGAGAAATCAATTCAAGGTCTTCCACCGCCATATCATTTGAATAAGCCGCGCTTAGCATTGGTCACATCGGCCGAACCACGAAATCAGGCAAAGGCGCCAAATTTCGGTATCAATTGGACGATTGGAGATACAGAAGTTGAAGTGGTCAATTCATTGACTGGGAAGACGGTTAATAATCAAATCTCTCGAATTACGAAACAGAACTTCTTCATGAAGTATGGTTATTTGTTGAAGAATTTGCCTGGCATCCAGTCAAGGAAGATACCCTTTGACTATGGAGAAACCAAAGCTAAAGTTAAAGATTATCAGGTGAGTGTTGGTAGTTAGGAACATTTATGGCTATTTCAATATAAATGTTGTAAGCGTAGCTTTAGAGTACAGGGGTGTTCTAGACCTTCCTAGTTTGTTGTTTATACTTTCAACCGATTAAGATTAAGTATTAGTGTCAACCGAAGGTAAATAAGGATTGTAGTCTTTGCCTCAAGCACGTGGAACCCATTTTTGATTTATTTATTTGAGAAGCTTTTTCATGACAGTTATACTCTAGGATGTTTGTCAGACGCTTGCGAGAGCGTGGCCGTGAAAGAGATTTTAGGTGTTGTCTGGGGATTGAACTTCGAACCTCTCGCTCCGTAGCCGAAGCTCCAACACTGGGGAAATCTTGAATCGGGTCCCACGTTGGGCGACATTTTTGTTAGCAAAAATTTATGTAACTACTCAGAAAATACAACTGTCTGTGCAAGTTGAATATGCAAGTACATATGTTAAAGGAGGTGGTATTAGATAAAGTTGCCTTCATCTTCTTGTGTTACAGAAATTCGGGTCGGAGAAGGATAGATTTCAGTTTGTATTGTCGGATTCTAATTTACGTCCACACGTTTTTGTTTTCATAATGTTTTTTGTACGCAAGAGGTTAAGTAAAAGCTTAAACCCCCACATATCATTGGATATAAGATAATGTTTTGGAAATGTTTTCTCTCCATACACGATTCATGGAGGAAACGCGTTTTACAATAAAAGACTAATGAACTACCGTTCATGATCTGTTTTTGCCTTTAAATGTGAAGGTGATTGAGTATCAGCTTAGTATCGTATTCGTAAATCCGAAGTTTGTCAGCAGCTCAATGTAGGAACTGTTTGTCTGCGATTTGCCCACTGTTTGACACAATTTCAATGTCACAGCCATACGCTCACTCAGTTATCCTTTTGTACTTATTTGTTCTAGAGCTTTGCATTCGGATTGGACTTGGAACCCAATCCAACAGACATTTTTACAGTTGATTTATTGCTTGATAAGCATTGCCCAAAAAAAAAAACCATAATAATCAAGAAGTATGTAATGTAATCTGAACTTGTTACATTTAGCTTCAAGGTGCTAGACGTTGGTAAAGTTGCAGTTTGTGATGACATGAAATCTGTCTAGAGTTTAATATGAAAGTCTCAATTCATTGAATTCTTGAACATATGCCAGATGCGATAGAAGCTGAATTCTTTTAATTATTACTTATGAAAAAAGTAATAATTATGTAACTCAGGCACCAAAAAGTTTACAATGAAACTCTTTTTAAATTCACTTTAAGTATATAGTTGTCATTTCAACTACTTACGATGTCTTATTTTTTTTTTGCAGATTGCCAAACGTGAATTATTCGCAGCATTCCGGCGCGAGGACTTGGGCAATTGGCTAAAGAAACCAATCGAACAGGATGAATTCGCACTTCCTGAATGACTACTTTTACAGGGCGACAATACAGACATCTTCTCCAAGAAATCCCAGAAAATAGAACATCAAATCCACAAGAAGGCCATTGTTTTCAAGACAAACGATGAGGAGGCATCGATAAATACACTGTCATCATCATTAACAAAATCATCGTTCAGCTATCACGGACAGATACTTGCTCTCTACTATTGCTATAAATATATCTCGTACTTTTTCTTCGTCGTCTTCTACTTCTACAACAAGAACAATACGATCCCTTTACTCTCTTCTATCTACTACTCCTCATTGGACTTCAAATTACAAACAACAAATGATGGATCTCAACAAATTAAAAAATTCTTTGAATGTCAAAAGAGTGGGGCAACAGCAATTATCATCATTACATCGATAAGACTAATTAACGTAAAGAAACATACAAAAATGGCAAATACAAATAATTTAAAAGTAATAATTACTATAATTAAAAATAATAATAATGATAATTATAATGATATCGTTATCAATGAGAAGATGATGCTATCCAAAGATGATGCAAATGCAATGATGCGTTTACTGCTAAGTAGTGAAAATAATAAGAATAATAATTTTATTATAAATACAATTAGTTTATCAGCAATTAAAACAAAAATTAGTCATAGTAGTGAAAGTAGTAGTGCTAGTAGTTTGATATTAATTGAGGTTTACATTAAATTGATTCAATTAATAATGATATTGGTAATGCATATGCAAATGCAATTTATAATCAAAAGAATCGATAACGACAGCAAAAACATACACAAAATTCAATTTCAAATGCAAATTAAAAAAATTATTAACATTAAGCTATTCAGCAATTACAGCAGTCACAATAATAACAATAGCAATGCAGGCAATAAAAATATAAATCAAATCATCATCACCGCCATTACACTCGGAACACAAGTGAAAATGATAATTGCAAAGGGTAACGCATATCCTTTACTTCGTCTTTTTCATTCTTGCAATGCTATAAAATCTCTTTTTAATTCATCTTCATCTACATATTCAACTTGTTCTATGGATTACACTGCACTTGCTGCTACTGCTGCTCCTGCTATCGGTCCTGTAATTGAGAAATGCTCTAGAATATTTCTAGAATAGAATGTAGCTGATTTGCTGGAACTAAGTAAGAAAGTATTATGGCGTTTTAGTCTATTAAATACATACATATATCATACACTCAATAACACACAGTTACACACAAACCATGAGAAAATTTATGTTTTGTTTTAATTCTTAATTTATTATTTTTTTGTTTTTTTCTTATTTACATTTGTGTAATGTATTTATTGTTTAATTTTTAATTTTTAATTTTATTTTAATTTAAACTTGACGTAAGACAATGTTGTTAATTTTTTTTTGTTTTATTTTAAGCAGCACAACGCTTTTTATTCTGTAATGTACTTCAAAATTAAGCTGGGATGTAATAAACTATTTTATGTTACACATTTACTTTTTATTTTTTTTTTAATAATACAATTAGTAAATTGCAACAAAAAAATGTCTATACCTTTTTGCACAGTCTTCTTTAAGAAGAAACGAAATGCGGTGTTCCAGACATACGTGTACTATCAAATCAAATGTTTGACTTGGGATACAACATTGACTTATGTAAGTCGAGCTGTGTAATCCATTCATTCCGAACGACAAAAAGTCACCTCACTGTCAAACCTATCATTAACCTTTCTTAAAACAACTTCATTCTCGTTAAAATTCCTTCACTCCTTGTCATTGATCGCAAAACTGTTCAATTGTGTGATTCGATGTCTGCGCTTTTAAAAACTTACGAAATACAGATAGTGTCACCCGCATGTCATTTTTCACCCTATACGGTTTAGAGAATATAACTTTTTCCTGTAATTGATAGACAGATTTTGACACATTCACACAATTTAGAAAGGCATTCCAGATTATGGAATATTTACTTTTAAAAGGTTTGAGATTGCAAATTCAGTAAAAGAAACAAAAGAATCTAAAGGATAGCCTTTAAATATTTCTCTTATTTATATTCGGGAATGATTCAGACAAGTCACCATCGACTAAAAGAAAGAAATTTCAAATAAATATTTCTTTTTTATCCAAAGGAACATCGTTAAGTACAAGAACTTACCCATTCCAACCAAAACTAGACAATTTTGGGTAAATTATTACACTTTCTGCAATACTTTCGTCTTCTCTCTCTCGAATTGTTATATCGGCTTTGTGAATATCTTATTCACCCAAGTTGTGTACAAGAAGGAAAAAACATATACTGAAGCTGTCTAGCTTAAGAAATTCTGGTATATGTAGAACGGAATCTTCTTTTTTTTTTTAGTGATAGCGTTACAAGAGTAAGGGAATTGACTTAATTACCAGATAGTACATGTCGATTTCTAGATATTGCAGAGGTACTTTCTACCTAACTCCGCCCATGGATAACAATGCATAAATAACGACAGTATGCTATCATGTTTGTATACTATAGCGTGTTTCACCTCTCGTCACTTCATTTTGAAAAATTTGGTATCGTCTTTAATTGTTTTGGGCTGAGTTACTTACTTTTCTGCTAGATTGGAGAATTGAAGTATCATGGGAAGACATGACAAACTTTACATGGCAATATTATGATCTATTCAGAAGTAGCGGCTAGGCCGAATAATTCTTAAGGTAAAGCTTATATATTTATTGCCAAAGAACAGAACCTTATGAGAAATGGTGGCACTCAGCCTCCTAGTTCTGTACCACAGCGGAAGCCGCAGATTAAAAATTACAATTTCTGATTTTTTAAATTATAACCTATGCAAAGGTTTTGCGATTTTCCAGCTTTCATTTGGCTCTACCATCGGGCGCAATAATGAATTCTAACTAGAGAAAGTTGTTCAAATTTCCGATTTGGGACTAGTATTAGTGATGGATTACAAAATAGGAAATGGTTATCAAACGGCGCTCAATTTCTTTGATGTACAATTAAGCCTTCAAATGATTGCACGATCTCTTTCTCATTCAGTCGCTACAGAGTCGAGATTATTGGCATAAACTTTGTTTTTTTAGAGCACCGCACCAAAAAGCCGTTTAACAGGGGGCTCTCACATTAACCGAAACTCCGAAACATATGCTGCAAAATCTAGATAGTTTCATGGACATAGTTGGCTTATTGCTGTTCTCTTCCATTTCTCGATCTCCAAAATATCCGCCTTTATATCACTGGCCATAAATGGTAATCTTCTGCGTTCACGAAGGAGTGCAGTCCTATTGTTCCTACAATGATTCCTTACCAAATAATCACTCTCTAGAGATATACGTACATACAGACTTTTTGTGGTTCTCAGAGAAATTCAAAATGGACTTCCAACTACTCTAGTCTTTGTCAAAAGAACTTCTAACAGGTGCGAAAGTTCATTTATAAAAATGAAGATTAAATCATATCATAGTGATTTTATCTGTGCTCCTGTATTACGTACATACATTTTATGTATGTAGACTGTATATATTTTTGTATACACCAGTTAACCATGTAGGAAGCATCAGCATGTAGGAAGTATCAGTATTCTTTTTTACAACGATGCACGTTTTCCACCATGCCCTTTGTTTGAATTAAAGCTCTAATTAGCGATTCCATCCTAATTAGTTCACAATTTCTATTTTGTTTGCTCTCAGACTAGTGTTTGAGGATTATAATTGTGAAACTTTTAATTGCTTGTTAGGAATTTTTCGAATTTGCTACTGACGGCAGTAGAGTTATAATTCTCAAATGCCTAGGTGGTATTTGCGCTAATGATAGCGGTTGCTATAGTTGCCTACATTACAGAGTTACGTGTTTTTTCCCCATACTCATATCCTTTGACGGAATGAATATGGAATGAATGGAATGTTACAATGCGTTTTGGTTGCAGTTTATTTCGAACATATTTGCCAGACTTTACAGAATGTTTTTCATAGCCTCTTTGTCAGTATCTTGGTTTCGACAGGTATTAGAAAATCATCGTGTCATACACGCCATAGTAGGGAACCAAGCAGGTATGGGAACGTCGCCTGTGATCTTCTATTATTTTGTTTTGTAAAGCTGTTGCGTTTAAAATAGTACTACTACTACTACTTTTCGAATTGCAGATACCATCTTCTATCCATTGATGGATCCAGTGCAAGCTTTCTGGGCCCAGTGATGGTTCTAAATTGAACAATTGAAGAGATTAAACCTTCCGATTAATTATTTCATTCAAATGACTGCATCGGCTGGCTTGGCAGAAGGCCATCCTGTCGACCCAATTTGACCAATTTCGTTCTTTAGTGCCTGAATGGTCTCTGGATTGTTCGCATAGCATCGATCTTTAATGGCACCCCACACAGAAAAAAAGTCCAACGGTGTCAAATCGCAGATCCGTGCCGGCCAAGCGACTAACTACACGACTATTCAACTTAGTGTGCAATAAATCGATTATTGGACGACTTGTGTGGAACCATAGCTCGCCCAAGTCTGAATCCTCAATTTCTGGCCATAAAAAATCGGTTATCATGCCTCGGTAGCGCTCTTCATTGACTGCAACGTTTCTTCTATTGTCATCTTGAAACAAAAATGGGCCAATAATGCCGCCACTCCAAAAACCTGCAAAAAGGTAGAATGTTCTCCGTTGAACTCACAGGACGAATACGATAATACGTTCGGTTATCAATCCGCAAACCAGTCTCACGAACTTTCATTACAAACTTGCGTACACCAGCTGCAGTTGGTGGATTATTTCGACCGAAACTTCTTTTCAAAATTCTTACTGTTTCAGCAACATAGCATCCACTTTGGAAGTAACTTTGCAATACTTCCTAACGTTGTTCAAGCGTAAATCGATCCATTTTGTACCGCGAAAATATGAATTTCTATAAATTTTTTGAGCGCATAAGAGCTGTCAGTGTCAAAATAATATATGATACAAAAAGGAACAAACAGATGGCTTATCCATTTCATTAAGTAGTAACGACTATTGCCTTTCTGATTTAGTAGGTATGGGAATCAACTGATTTCGAAAACACTCGTCGAGTCTGTAGAGACGTTACTACATAGGTATGTATGTATATGTATATGTATGTAGCATTTCATGTTTAAAAACGGTCGTAGGACTAAAGTCGAAATTAAAAGCGTCTACAGTGTCTATGCAAGGCCATAAGGATGGCCCAATGTAGCTTCAACAGTATACAATATACATAAGTATAATGTGCACTCTTTAGTCCCGGCAGTAGTAAAATGTATGAAATCCTGTCCTAAACAATAGTTTCACAACAAAGGCGTGTGTTAAAGTAAAAGAAACGGAGATTATATCCACTGACTAGTGCTTCCATAGTTTAAGTGTACAACTCTGAAACTTCTAAAACTTCGTAGCTGTAATTAGTATGAGAATTTACATCAAGGGACTTACCCTTAAGGGAATTAATGTCGAAAAAAGACCAGGTTTCTTTTTTATTCTCCATCGCATCCAGGTGCTACTTCCATAAGAAGTCACCGATCCTTCGTTTAAACTTTAAACAGATCGATCACCTTTTTCAAACCTTTCCAGCACACAGAGACTTACTTCACTTGTCCACATTCATGAAAAACTTTCTTAAAACTAAGAATTATCTCTCAAACTATTTTATTTCTTACTTAACTTTTTATTTACTCTTATTTAGAATTTTATTTAAGTTCCTCATGATATGTCTCAAATCAATATCTAAAAAAAAGAATACAAAGAGTAGTGATAATTACAAAAGAAAAACACAAGTATACATCTAATAAAAAATAAGAACATTTTATTATATAAATAAAAAAATTATAGTAATATAATATATAAACAAATTTGATCTTATAAAATACTGTGATACTAAATTTTACTAGTACTTCCAGCATAGCTGCATTTTACCCATTCTAAAGATATTCTAAGCAAAAAAATTTAAAAAAAAAAATTCAAATACATAAAAATCAATATGTTTTTGTTTGTTGTTTAATTTGCGTTACAAAACTAAAAAAAATAAAATAAAATAAAAACAAAAAACTTAAACTCACGAGTAATATATAAACGAATCTTGCTTGAAAAAATAGACTCATTTTGTTTGTAACAATATATATATAGAAAAGCTATTTCATACAAAATAGTTAAAAACATAAAAATGCATAAATTATTTAAATAGAAAAAATTTCGATCTATAAACAAACAGTACAGTTTTTCCAACCTTATGCCATCAACAAAAAAAAATAAACATTTTTCAAAGTTAACTCCATTTCAGCATCACATTCAGAAAGAATAAAACTACCTTACCAATATTATTATAATGAATTCAATAAAAAAAAACTCTTACTTACGTATATTCAAAACTTAGATTAGATTATCTTTTATTCCCCCGACTCTCTTTTTCGCTCTGTGAAAAATAAACAAGACGAGACGGCGGCGGAAACAATATTCTTAGACGTTTTTGAACTTTTCGCTGAAACAACAACAGTATTTCAAGGAAAAATAAAAATCTCATCAACATCACCATCAAACCACACACACCAACGTAAGGAATGAACACTAAATGATAATTTTTCCAACTCCAGACTAGAAAAAAATATACAACAGCATATAAGAATAATATAATTAATTTAAATTTAAATGAATTTTAATCCCAAAAAAAAAAAAATATTTTACGGGAGAAGTGGTTTGTTGTTTCTCCCCTTTAAACCAAAATAATAAAAATAAATTTTAAATTATTAAACAAGATACCAAAAAAAAAAAGAAGAAAAGTAAAATTTTGGAAAGTCAAATACATTTTGTTGTTTTAATGAAAAAAAAAAACGAAAACAAAGATTTTACGTTGGTTTTCAAATTTAATTTTCTAAGACACAAACCGGGTGGAATAACAACGACACAAACGCGAATGGGGTATTGATGAAGTGGTTGTAGTTGAGGGTTGTTTACGTTTGTTTGGTTTTAGTCTGCGGATTGGCGCTGCATGTAGTTTCAGAAGCACTGTTGTAGACTTGGAAAAGAACGCTAGTGCATTTGAGTACTCGTAGCACATTTTATTAATGATGAGTTCACGCGATTTTGTAGTCAAATGGGTGCATTTTTACCATGATTTAGACCAACATAAGCGTCCAAGGCGGTTTGTCGGTATAGACCAGCGACTTAACATAATCCTAGTCCTTACAAGAAATAATCCAACGGCTTTAAATCGTATGAGCTGCTCCGAATATATGTAAGTCCATTGGTTTGCTGAATCGGAAATATTTCGTTCCGATCGGATACCATGAAAGGGCTGAGTATGTCATGTTGCGCCATATCTCAACCACATGTCGTTCAGCTCTGTGTCGCTCAAATTTTGAAATAAATAATCGCTGATCATCATTCGGCAACGGGCTCCATAGAGTCATCCTATTTTTTAAAAAATTATAATTTCGATGATGACAACAGTGCATTCTATTAACCTTTTATTTATCTTCAGTCCAAATGCGACCATTTTTTCGTTTACCTACCATTTAGGGTAGATACGCGCCTCGTCGCTGAAGACTCTTGCGATCAAAGGACGATCCTTTTCCAGTCGGTTTAGGGCGTGGTCGTTTTCTTTCTTGTACTAATTAAATCTTGTAAACCTTTAGGCCAAGATCTTCCACATTTTGAGGGCACTAAGCCTCATTTCCTGTGCACGGCGTCGAATGGATAAATTGCTATCCTCAACGACACTAGCCTACATAGTATAGATATTTTATTAAAAATGGATGGATGTCCAATAGAGTGAATTGAGTCCAAAATTTAGTTGTAGTTGTCCGGATCGTTTACGCAATTGAAAATGTTGATTATTTCTTGTAGTAAGTAACATCCTTATCATCCATGGAACCTCTAACAATCCTTCAACAGTTTGAGTCGAGCACGATTTTCGGATGCTGTTTTGCTAAAGATTGGTATTCGGAGGTACGCTCCACGGTAGAGATGAGGAGGTGATGGTAGTGAATTAAATACTCCACACCCTGTATAAAGGTATGGCCACAAACCAGCTTCTCGGTTTCTCGCTTTCTAGCCGCTGGTACACACTGACTAAAAATAAAGCCGGCAATAGTGAATCCGCTTCTTGCTTCAACAAGGTTTTACCAGCTTTTACGGGAATGCATTTTCACTCTTTTTTGAGGCCAGTAATCAGTTTTCAAGCGCGTTCTTTCATTTTTTTTTGCAAAGTAGTGCCAGGGCTGAAAAGAAAACTGACGGTAAATCGCTCCTGTTCACTATGACAATCACCTGCTAAAACCACGGTGGCTCTGAGTACCGGCAAGAATCTCGCGGGAAACCTAGTAAGTGATAAAGCAAGAGGCTGGTACACTATGGTTCGGATACGGCCACGGATATTGCGATAGGTATGTATATTAGGTAGGTTCTTTCTTGCAATAGGATCCCTGATGAAATCTCCTAATGGGCTAGTGGGCGACTCTTGAAGATAATGAAAATGGAACAGTGAAGTAAAGCACAACGAAGCAAAGAATTGCGGTTGTTTGACTGATTTGCACACATATCCTTACATCTAAGAAGTTGTCTCATTTGAATATTGAAAACTGGAATACACTTCTCAAAAGTGGAGTAAAGTCCTGTGAAAAATTAAAGCGAGTCATATGTATGTCCACAATAGAGCTTGAAACGCGTGGCCCATAAGTCCGTAACCATTTTATGAGAACTTATGACCTATTCGGGTGGATTGTGTGATTGCAATTCGCGAAGCTCATCAGATATCTTGGTATTATTCTCGATGAAAAAAAAAACTCAGTTGGAATCTGAAATTCGTCCTTTAGTCTCCAGTCGTCAATTGAATACATGTTGTTAGACCTGATGTATTCTAATTCTTCTCTTTTTTTTTGTTTTAGTAAAACTGACTAAGGTTCCTTATACGGACCTGATTGAGTTTCCGTGTTGAGTGCATACGAGTATACTTGGTTTTGCCCTCATCGGTAGATCCATTTTGGCAGCTTCCGTTTGAATACTAACGAACGTACAGGTGTCAGCCCTCGACATATGTCGATATCGTCGGTATACGCTAGTAGTTGCGCAAACTTTTGAAAGATTGTGCCTCCGGTGTTGACTTGTGAGTTTTGCACAATCCTTTCAAGTGTTCTCTATCGTCATTCTGGACAATCTGACGTGTTTGGCAGGGATGCCAAAACTAGACATGGCTCTGTATAGCTCGTCTTTATAGATGCTGTCATATGTGGCCTTAAAATTGATGAAAAGATGGTGGGTATCGATTTGGACTTCTTCAGTTTTTTCTAGGATCTGCGGAAGCGTGAAGATTTGATCGATTGTGGACTTTCCTGGTCTAAAACCACACTGATAGGGCCCAGTCAGGTTTTAAACGAAGGGTTTCAGACGTTCACACAATATGGCAGATAGGATTTTGTAGGTGATGTTGAGGAGACTGATACCTGATACCTCCAGCGCAATTGAAGGGGTCTCCTTTTTTGTGCATCGGACAAACGGTGCTGAGATTCTATTCATCAGGCATACACTCATCTGACCAAATTTTAGAAATGAGTTGATGTATGCTCTTTACCAGATCATTTTCAGCTGCTTTGCATAGTTCGGCTAGTAAGCCGTCAGGCCCAGAAGTCTTGTTGGACCTTATTGCTATACTCATTTCATTTTGGTCAGGTGGAAGGAAGTTTTGGCTAACACCATGTTGAATGGTTCATTCTGCCTGACAGCGGGATGTTGCTCTGTCGCCGTGATACAGTCTGCAGAAGAAGTTTTTTCATATTCTTAGCACCGACTGTGACTCTACTACGAGGTTTCTTTCTTCATTTCTACAAGTTTTTGTACGGGTCTTGTTGGCTTGACACGTCCTTTCTACCTGTTGGTAAAACTTACGTACATTATTCCTGGAGTATAGTCTCTCAATAACTTTGTTCGTGTGTTTCTTGTACTCTTTTTTCTTCTTCGGAGAAGCCGATGTACTTCCAGCTCTCGTCCTTCTTTGCAGCGCAGCTTTGTAGGCTTCTTGCTTAGCTACATGTGTTTTCCGGCATTCTTCGTCAAATCAGGAGTTTCTTGGAGGTGGTCGGGTGAAACCCAGCACATCAAATGGAATGGAATGGAAAATTTCAATCATCCATTCCGGAGTCTTGAAATTTTATCTTGAAAATGAAGAAATTTCTGCGTAGGTCCTTAGTGAATCACCGACGATAAAGACAACTGAAACGATGTAAAGAACCCACATAACCCAGTTGACGAACTCTGTAAATGTCTTAAAGATAGATTAGTGCCTCATTGCATCTAGCCTGAATTCCTAATGCTCATAACCATAGTGTATGCGTGAGAGTGTATTAGAAACTGCTTACTTAAAGGAGTCAACATTTAACACCATTCCAGTGAAACTCATTACTCAAAGAAAACAGAAAAAAATGTCATTTCGCTGCTATATAAAAAAAAAAAGTTCTTCCCAAATAATGTACCTCAGCTTGTCCTTCATTATTCCATTAGCTAATTACTTCCTCCCTGGATGCCTAATTTTATTATACTCCCCCACCGGTACGTCTGTAAATAACCCTTCCACCAATAACCATCTGTAAAAGCCTCCCTCTCCACAAATTGCATGTCAAAAATTAAGTCATAATCATAAACAAACCCCGTCTACCTCATCACATAGCCAGGCATCGTTGGCTACGACAAATGCACCGCCGAAGCAGAGTTCCTGTCGCACCGATTAATTAAAAGACAACGGCGACGAAGATGAAGACGACATACAACGAGTCCACGTGCCACAAATCAAAGTTCCGTCTAATAACTGCGCCCAGACGAACAGGAAAATCCCAAAACAAATCCCGAAATGAAAAACGCGTTCATAACTTCCACAGAGAGACAATCCTTCACTCCCGGGAGCCCCACCGACAAATCACTTAATTATGATTGAAAGTGCCTCCCCCTTTTGTGTTTTTTTTTTTTTTGTTTTTCTTCCTTTCACTCGATCCCGGTGAGAAGCGTGCGACGGCGCCGTAATAGCCCATTCCTACAGAACTACAAGAGTAATCTACGGACGGATTAATCGAAGGCAACGTGTCTATCCTCTGTGCTCGTGCTGAAGAAAAATGTCGCCATCCGTCATCGTAGTGTCATGCGCTCAATTTTGAGTGCCGCCGATGCGTGGAAAACTCATTTTCATAATTTTCACCAGCAACGGATACAGATACAGTCCCGCTTCTATCCAAAACCACGTGTTTTTCATAATGACGAAATAATTAACGAACGATCATCCGTGAGATGCGTTGTTTCATCTTTTCATGCAGACGCACTCGTCAGAGGGGATGTCCATGGATAAGAAAGGAAATTAGCTGATCTTGCGATCACAGCAGTCACTCCTGTGATCCCAGGGGATATTCAAATGAAATGCTCGCAAACGAGAACGAGATTTATTTTAATTAAAATTCTCCAGAGTGTGGGGGAATTATGCAGTGTCATAGGGAATCCAGAATCGAGAGATCCCTCAGGTGGGGGTTGTGAGTGAATGAATGGCTGAGGATCACAGTTGTCATAGTCCCGGAGCGTAGATTCACAAAAGTGCCGTTGTTTAATGGACTTTTAATACGAACTGACGGATGCGATACGAAAAGGGCTCAAGATGTTTTCAATAAAAATATTTTTAAAGAAAGAAATATTTAAAATAGCAAAATACTGTAGGGGGAATGGTGAGAGTTAGATTGGTAGTCTTACAGCTGCTCCAATCGACGCAGTGGTGGTCTATTTCTAGGGTAAAAGTGTGGCGACATTGTCTAGGATTAAAATGCAGTAAAAGATTAAAAGATTTATGGGGGCCTTGGGAAGGTGTGCTATAGGGAATTTAAGGAATTCCGTCTGGTAAATGACGACTATAGGGTCTTAAAAATAGTCAAACCAAAAGGGCCAAAAGAGCCAAAAGAAGTCAACTCCAACAGAGTCATATTGTTCGAAGGCAACATTGCTAAATCCTTACTTTAGGCTCATCATGATCGATTTAAGCTTGGAATGCAGCTTATTATTAGCCTATTAGTCTTGGGATATCTTAAGAATCTTTTGAGAATGCAACGACTCGCAACAAACCCCTTCTTTCCCTTCAAACTTTTTTGCAGATCTACAGAACTGCTACGTTGGATTAGAAGTTTAACACTCTACATAGCGGTTACAAAACTGCTGTCAACATTGCTTACCCTGATTATAAGTAGTTCAAAAGGCATAGCTAGCTAGCGTTGCTCTGAAGGACAGCGAAGATGGTTTTCATCTATAAAATATGGCAGGCTGCCTATGGCCTACATATGAGCAGTATATGTGAGCCAAAATGTGAGCGCAAATTCTATACCCTTCTGCAGAACTGAGTCTGACTGAAGGGCCTAAAGCATTCAAAGACTTATCACACAATGGCAAAATGTACGCCTCCCGGTGAATGGTATTTGACGGCTTCCAGAGAAAGGTGTCTCTTCTATAAATATCTGGAATCATCGGGTCTCTGCTGCAGACTCTTAATAGGGAAAGATCCCCTGGAATTGGGTATACCGAGAATAAGTCTACCATCTGTGTGAAATGTGTTCTTAGCATGGTCGATGGCAGCTATGAGGAGATATTAACCGTCAACCTATCAAGATGATGCTGTTCACAATACGACAAGTAGAGTGAGTATCTACTCGAAATGAGAAGAATTTACAGCTATTGTAACATTGTCAGCGTGGCCGAGGACCTCCACTCCGTTCGACTTCAGCGCTTTCAGTATGCCATCAGATATTACACTCTACAGAACTGGACCCTACACTGACCCTTGAGAGCGTCCTCCAATGATTTTGTTTAACTTAGACCCCTCTTTCGTGTCGAAGTGAATGTTTGTTTCAGTATCTGCAGGCTGTTTAACTCTCTAACTAGATAACTTCACCCGGCTGTTACGTAAGCCTGCTTGTATGTCGATGAAATCCCCAAGATTGCCTTATAAGCAGCAATCAATCAACGCCCACACATCTTCGCAGATATATGCAACACTTGCCTCAAAGATGGAGTATTCCTCAAGCAGGAGAAGGAAACAAAGACTGGTCCTCCTACCAAAAGGTAGTAAGCCACCGCAGGATCCATCATCGTGCAGGACCTCTATTCATGTTGGACACCCTGAGGAAAATACTTAGGATTGGAGATTGGAAAATGCAATCAATGAGGCTGGAGGCCTTGCAGATAAGCAGTATGGTTTCCGTAAAGCACGGCCTAAGAAATCACGAACATAGAAGGAAGACGATGGAAGGGCGGAAGTAAACAATACTGCGCAACCAGCATACTCGACGTCAAGAATGCCTTCAACACCGTAAACTGGAGAAAGATCCTTAAGCACTTACCGCTAACATAGTACCAGAATACCTGCAGAAGACAAAGATGGACTCTTTTAGAAATAGGATACAGCTCTACGACACCGACGGCATTTCTCGTCCACTACTGTGGAATTTAATGCATGATGACGTCCTCAGACTCAGAGAATCCCGAGGTCTTCGAAAATAATTGGCTTCGCCGATGACAAAACAATCGTTGGGGTTAACAAACTCCTTGAAGTTTTAGAGCTTGACTGCAAAGAACCTCTCGGGATGGTATAGAACTGCCTACAACGTGCAGAAGATTATACCAAAATAGTGCAACTAAGTCATGGAGACAGATGAGTAGAGGAAGAAGTTTGGAAAGCAGTTAGCGACATTGTGACAAGTATTATGAAAGAGCAGTGAAGACAGGAGCGACAACGAAAGGCAGTGCAGCAGGCTGCCTAAACGAACGAACCGAGTACTTAAGCCTGAAGTCCTCCGTAGCGACGAAATGCTTGTCGGCAGTGCTACACTGAAAGATCTTGTTAAATACTCTTTAATACTTTTCGGTATCCAACAAGGCACATACATACTACCATCTTCAACGCAACAAGAGCGCTTCAAACGTTTGCAATCAAGAAAGTATAGGTTTTGTTTTTCATGATGTGGAATACCCTGTATCTTTATGTTCAACACCCTGTATCTTAACTTCAAAACAGTCAATAAATCATGATAAATGAATTGCGATTTGTGATGATATATAAAAATTAGCTAATGTTAATGTTCTCTATTAACAAATCCAAATCACAAACTTCGAGTCCATTGTATCTACGTATCTATTTGTACTAGAAGAGGTTAACAATCGTCAATCAGCAGGTGGGTAACGTATGCATTAATCTATCCATTGTTATTATTAATAATAAACAAAAGAAAAAAAAAACACAAATTTCCACTTTCGCCATTATGATGACCAAACTCATCATCATTGGGATTGAAAATAAAAAAAAAAACAAAAAAAAAAACTCTTAAGCAACTTCACAGCTTGAACATGGGCACGACGACGAGACCATTTAGCTGGACTTTGTGCCAAACGTACGACACTAATGCCAGTGGCTTGCTGATTGGGATTAGTTAAAGGTGCTTAGGGGGGAATCGGCTTTGACCAAATTTAAGTTGACAACCGACATCCGATCGGTCGATGGCGATGGGGCGATGGTGAGAATGTATGTAGATGCCATCGACAAATTTCTTTGTCAATGCGCATTAAGTCGGATATCCTGTTCCGTCGAAGATATACGCAGTGACTTAATTATTTCATAAACGCTAATGAGATTCTCCCATTCGGTTTCTGGTTTAATGGGATTACCATGGACAAAGCACATAGGCACTGACCTACGGTCTGGCTCTGAGTGGAGGTACACTGTGGCGAGGAGTAAATTAATTAAATCGAGTGGCATGCTGGGAATGCTGCGGTGAAGATTAATAGCCACTATTCGTTTTGCTCCAAATTGATTTTTCATGTTAGAAGCGGATACATATCTTTTCTGCTGTAATCGAGGCATACGAAGTGAAAAGAGTTAAAGTTTATCTTTTGGTGTTTAGTAGCTTAAGCTACGATGTTTTGTTTCTTTGTAAAAGTGTATGTCATTGTACTTTCTGGAGCAAATTCAGAGTTTTGACAGTATGTAGGTATGTATATCAAAGAGACCGAACTGTATCTAAAACAGAGATAGAAATCCAGAAAAACCAAGGAAGATGCTGAGATGTGAGAAAATTCAGCCTGTGTTGAAGTTCATCTCTACCCGGGATGGAAAACTTTTTGGAAATGTCGGACGTATTAACATACATATATAGCCATTGTCATACCATCTTATGACTACATGGACCATCTTATGACTTGTGGAAAATCACATCATAGTCAATAAGGCTAAAGAAAGACCGAACCTGTTACAAGTTTTTGCAATGGCCAAGGTTACTTATCCTTGATCTTTTACCTCTGGAAAGACCAATACTTCATCGACTTCAGGGGTGTTTAATCGACTACTACGACTACGTTTTACAATAGGTGCAATACTGACAGGATCCAATGCAGGGACCTATTCAATCTATCCAAAGAAGCCGAATCTATCAGCTCAAACGAACAAAGAAAACACAGTTTTTGCAGCTAGAGCAGATTAGTTTGTTGGTATAAGGCAGAAATACAACAGAACATGGCTCTCAGCAGAGACCTAGGAGAATGAATCTTAGAACTCAGTTACTTAAGGAGCAATTCACAGATGCCTCAGTACCTAGTAGGGAAGGTTGAGCTAGAATCTCAATGAAGAGTAAAAATGTTCAGATTGAGGCGTAAATGGAATAGCCTTTACGTCCGTGCTTCACAACCTGAGGAAGCAACAAATAGATGAAACTGTAGGACCGTTTAAAAATTACTAGGGAACTAAAAATCATCAGAACAACATGTGGCCAGTCTAAACAATTCGAATGAGAATCATATGCGATCATCCAGTGATTTTGAAGTATGAAGTTGACAAGGATGCTTACTTCAGAAGCAGAAAAGCTGAAGCTGCATTCGATATGCTGTACAAAATGTAGACAAGGAATATTTACTACATACAACCCCAAAACCAAGCTTCGACTGTTGCGCTCCAATGTAGAGTCACTAGATACTACTTTATGGGAGTGGTAACTACAGGGCTGGATTAAGGTGTCAACCGTACCGTGTCGACGATCAACTTGGCTGAGGGCCCAGGTATATCAAAAATAGCTCAGACGAGAGCGGTGTTGCCAGAGAAATTGGCGCATTCTGGATCAGCCTGCCCTGTCCGCATAACTTGGAACTCTATGCAGACGGAACACCGCTAGCTACTCATGGGAATAAAATTTAAAATATGCTACAAAACCAAAAACACAAAAAATATGTCTGAGACCGGATCTCAACTAAATCCGGATTCAACTGGTACCGCCAGCAGCTCTAAAAGCACTTCACGTGTGGAAGAGCACTTGCAACGCCGTTGCATTAATGATGCCGCGAGTGATTGTTTGCTACTATCGGATGAGTTGAATAGCGCGAAACTGTCGTGCTACCCTTCTCGAGTTGATCAGCGCCTCACCATAGTGCAACTCAGCTCGCTCCAACCTTCCCAAGCGCTCTGGTCAGGACCAGTCTGTCATTCCGCATCTTAGAGCGATTATGCAAAAATTCGGAAAAGGATTGGAGCCAGCATGAATGGGAATCCAACATATGAGGAACCGGCATCGTTAGCCAGCCAAATCTCCACTTGTCGCACCATCCAACCCACTACACAAGAAGCCAATCCTTATCATCGGGAGAGTAGCCCCATGCCAAAGACAAGAACTGGTTCAATGACCCAAGCTAGGAGCCAATCCGTCGTCGCGACAGGAACTGCGCCAAAAAGGTGCAGATCCGCAGATAAGAAATCCAACACCTCTAAAAAGACGAGTAACTCATCGAGATCCAAAACCCTCTCCGAAACGATTATGGATAGCCCCGTCGTCACTATAGTGGATCTGTCGCACGATGAAGGAAGGATCTCCTACGAGAAACGGAGGCTCATTGAAGGCAGAGTGATCAAACCCTTTGCAACAACGCTGTCGGGCCCTCCATACGGATGATTCCTACCTCACCCCGCATCTCGGTCTAAGATGATGAATCCCGAAAATGTAGACGCTACAGTTATGAAGGGGTCTGCACCAGATGACAAAGATGCTTGAACTGGTACATATTAACCTCCATCACTCTAGCATCCACTAACCTAAATCACCGCCTCTATGAAAGAGGTTTCGACATCGCCCTCATCCAAGAACCTTAAATGCAGACGACGTCACAATACTAGTAACAGGAAAATACGCACAGACACTGGCCGATGTCATACATCGTTGTCAATTCTTACGGATGGGTCCAAAACAGAGGACTGAGTTGGTGCTGGACTCTTCTTAGAAAACCTTTCCTTTGACTTTCCAAACTATTGCAGCGCTTTTCAGACCGAAGTCACTGCAATTCAACCGCCAGCCGTTAATGCAGTATCAGCATTTGATATTGTCATATACACATGTACATCGACAGTCAGGCAGTCATCAAATCCCTCTTGCATGTCACTTGCATAGGTATATCGGGCAACTTGTCCTAGGGATTCCTACCAAGGATCTGGCCCCTCAGGGGTAATTTAATACCATTCAACAAAAATGTCTTAGCTTGTAGCTCGTTAATATTCAAACGATGAATATACAGAACTGTCACGTCGCATTGCGTTGAAGGTCTCTATTTCAAGTGCGTTGCAATACTATCCTTAAGTCCTATATTCACTCGTACACTCTTCTGCATATCTCTCCACTTTTCATCGGATCACATAGTGCTACAAACAGTGCTCTATTCCATTCAAAGTAATTATTCTCCTCCACTACCCTTTCAACATATCCCGAGATCACTTCCCAGAAATTCGAAACTCCTTTCTCACGGATTGGCCTTCGAAAATTAATTGATTTATTTTTAGACCACTTATTCCTGAAGTGATATCACCAATATCACTCAATCAACATGACAGTGGACACTGTTTCGTCGTTGTGGATAGAATTTACAATTAGCCTCCGATCTCCATGAAGGACAAAGGAACTTCTTGAAAATATTATTAATGAATTTTCCTGGTGCGATTGTCAAACCCGTTTCCAAAAAGGAAAAAAAGAAATGCTTGATACCAAAACCACGCAGGTGATTTATCTTGACCGAGCTTCTCCTACCACTGTCCTCTGGCTCAGACTAAAACAAAAGATTGATATTATTTCCATCGACTACGGTCTCGTAGATGCATCCAAGAGATAACTCTTTCTCTAACGAACCAGACATGGGACAACAACTGACTTCTCGATTGCAGCCAAGGCTACGCAACGGACTTTGAGTTTGGTTTTGGAATTTTCGTAAACAATGCGAGTGTATTATACCCAAGCAAATGGAGGTCCCAGGAAATTTCCATTTTTCTTCAGAATCGAAAAGGGTCAGATGTGGAGATGGAGATGACATTTTTCTCTTCTGGTTCTTGGTATCTTTTTCTCTGTTTATTTTTGAATTCACTACTCGATGGTAATCAGTGGAGAATTTGTGTCCCCCTCCATGCAACTGTTAAGATATCTATCTTAAATCCATTTGGGGTTTTGTTTTCGGAAAGCCTGGCGCAAAACTCCTCCTTTTCTCTAAGCTTAACTATTATTTATGGTTATGAGATCCATGAAATATGGCCAGAGATGAGGGAATTGTCAACAAGGAGACATTCTCTGTTGTTGCCATTCGATATCTTTTGTTGAAGTCTTGAGTTGAAATGAATTCACCGATTGAATGTCAGTTGGAGCCAGAGTCAGAGCCGGAGACGAAGCCAGAGACGGAGACTTAAACTCCCTTGTGTGTTCGCAGAATTTTCAAATGTAAGCTAAATTATTCGCGCTTTGGAGATTGTATCTCAGAAAGTTATGGACATGTCGGTCAGAGAGCTGAAATGATGGTTGGGACAATTTACATACCGGTTTGGTGTACGTTTCTTTCTACATGCATACATACATGGGCAGCAAGGATCATTCACAGTCATTTATTCATTTCATAAATTTCTTGATTATTTTGGCATAATCTGTGAGCACAATCTCGGTGCGCTGGCTTAAAGTAAATCGACTCTAATTGGAAGGTTGATTTTTGAACCCAGAAAATAAATAAAATGTGGGACAAATGTACATAATTAGCAGTTTGCCGGTGTTGCGTCATTCAGACGGTCGGCTTAGGAAGGATTGTATGCGTTAAAGCTACTAAAGTACACTGGAGATTTAATTAGTCAGTTTTGCAGATATTAGAGACTACTAACAATTCTTCCCATCGATGAGTTAACAGTAAGGACCTCAATTAAAGATTCTAAAATAAGTCCAGTACTCTTTCTTAATCTAAGCCTTAGTTATGTATGCACATTAGTCTAGAAGAAAATCAGGTGTGTTGGTGTTATGTGGAAATCACTCGAGTGAACAGGTGTAGATAGTATTTCAGTAAGAACTTGACTGCAACCGTCTTTTGGTAGGTAATCCCCTTTTCAGTTTCAAAAATTCAAAAAATTGTACCTCGGATCAAGAATTACTTTGACTTCAATAGTCACAACTATCTTCCACCTATTGCGATCCTTGTCAAGTTGCCTAGAATTAGATTAGACCTTCGTACGTTCTCGTTCACCCGGACGTTGAATCGGAGCATAGAAACGATTCTATGTGTACATAGTCGTGAGTACTGTGAAAATGTCCTCGAAGGAAAGCGATGGAAATTCAGGAGGATGTCAAGAATGCCTTCAACACCGCAAGGTGGAACAGCATCCTCCGAGCTCTTACCGCCAAGAAAGTACCGGAGAACCTGCAGAAGATAATGACGAACTATTTTAGAAATAGGATACTGCTCTACAACACCGACGATGAAACGAGGCAGTAGAACGTCGCAGGCGGCTTTCCTCAAGGCTCCGCACTAGGTTCGCTACTGTGGAATCTAATGTACGATGACGTTCTCAGACTTGGAATCCCAAGTTCTTCCAAAATAATTGGCATAGAAATCGTAGTAGTGACCAATCTCCTTGAGGAGCTTTAGCATGACTGCAATGAAGCTATCGGAATGGTTCCGGACTGGCTCGTACGCCTGGGTCTACAACTTGCAGAAGAAAAGACAGAAGTAGTGCTCATCAGGAGCAGGCGAGTCATGGAAACTATAAGAGTAACCGTTGGTGATCACATTATAGTTTCCAAACCAGAGTTGAAGTATCCTGGCATTAGTTTAGACGCAAGGCTAACCATTAAGCAACACCTGCAGCATACACCTAAAAAGGCAGCAAAGGCAACGACTGTCCTGCCAAGGGTCATACCAAATATCGGCAGACCAAACTACAGGAAGAGATTGCCCTTTGCAAGAATTGCCGCAACGATAATGCTCTACGACTCCCAAACATGAGCTGGTGCCATGAAGACGAAATCTTACAGGAAGAAGACTGAGACACCTTACGCGTTGAGAGTATGCAGCGCCTTCCGAATAACTTTCTACGACACGGCATGTACTATATAGTGGCTGGCATGGTACCAATAGACTTTCTTGCTAAAGAAGCTCAACGGAAATACCGTGCAGGCAGGACAAGGGCAACAGCCCTTGTGAAGTGATACTGAGGTACCACCAAGGACATTTCTGGAAAAATGGCAGGAGAGATGGTATCACTTTAATAAAGGCGGACACAGAGATTGATCCCCAACATAGTCGCTTCGATTAATAGGAAGCATGAGGAGCTGAATTTCTACCTGACTCATATGCTTACTGGCCAGGAACGCTTCAGAGCCTACCTACGTAGGTTTGGACAAGACGACAACCCATATTTCCGAACGTTCACGAAAGCAGTAGAAGATGCGGAACACATTATGTCACATTGTTTACAATATCATGAAAAACTGCACCTGCTGGTGAGGGAACATAACTCCAGACATCATCACCAGATAGATGAAGGGCAGACAAGAGGCTTGGGAAGTAGTTACCGATAGTTTCAGGGCTCAGTTTCATCTCTAAAAGATTCCCACCTTCTAACGCAAAAAAAAAAAAAACTTTGGAATGAGGGCGACACGGGCCACCGCGCTATTACGAGATGGGTACACTTGGGTGCCGAGACAGACTATATAACCATCCTACGACTTCAGCCTATACTACCATCTTCTTTTCAAGGATTAGATAGATTATAAATCACAGAAGCTGCAAGAAAACTATCCACGAAACTGCAGTCCAGGAAGATGATCGACATTTGTACATGTATGTACATTGCCAGTCAAGCCGCCATGAAGGCCATCTCATCCACAACGATGCCGTGAAGAACACTCTCTCAGCAAACCACGGTGTAACACCACTTTGGGTTCCAGGACACAGTGGTATTTAAGGTAACGAACTAGCAGACGATTTACAAAGAAAGAGGTCCTTATAGACCTGAAAATGGTTGCTACCACTGTTGGACCTGTTCGATAAGTCTAATATAGAAAAAGCCTTCGTGAGACAAGCTAATGAGAGATGAAGCTCACCCTCAACTTCCCGTGTCTCCACAAAACTCTGGACACAACACGACAATACCAAAACCAAGCAAATGCTAGCGCTTAACAGAACCAACCTCACTGTCTATGCGAATCTTTTAGCCTGTGCAGAACTAGAAAGCGATTCTCGGCGAATACCACTTTGGAGGCCTGGGCAACGTCTTTGGAAAGCCCCCATTAATCAACCTGAAATTTATAACAAACTAGGGTTAGTTCAAGGATGGCGCTTAGCTATCTCAAAGCTACAAACAAAATTTGTGTCTTCTTTTTAGGTTACTCCACGACAGGGGTTCACAATGGATCCACTGGCGATCCGATTGCTAGGTCCATATGCAGTCACCCCTTCTACCTACCAACCTATCTACAGATCTACATACTATTGCAGACTTTTTACTTTGGTTTTCGTTTTCTAGTGTGAAGTCAGCTTTAATCTTTCACTGTAATTCTTATACACAAGCAATCCTCACACTAGGTGAGAAATGAAAATCTCTTTTGATAGAGATACTACTGCATCTTTTTCTCCGTAGCATAATCGGGAATATCGTGGCTTATTGGAGGCATTTCTATCAGTGGTCTATAGGCTTTGTCCGAGATTTGGTCCCCATGCCTCCGTTAAGAGTAAGGCCCGGGCACGGATAGTCAGCCATCCAGCAGTATTCTTTGAGTCTCTGATAGGCTCTTAACGCTCTCAGTCCTAATCTAAGTTCGTTTTCTTGGCTACGTTAAGAAGTTCCCTGTTTTTTTTTTTTCTAATGATGAAAAGTTCTTAAAAACAAAAAGGAAGTGTCTTTATGTTTGGTTGTTCTGAAAGGTCAGGAGTAGAATAAAATCAGTATATGTAAATCATCGCATCGATTTAAGGATAAATAAAGTTCTGCATATCCTCTTCCAGTTCTTTACTGAAGACTTAATTAGCATACAATTTCTACATAGTTTTGGTACGGAATTTTATAGTATGTTACTCTGAAAGTGATTCCATGCACATCCTCAACTGATCTATTACTAGAGTGTCTTTCGACTGACCATGCCTACTACTTCTTCCCTCTGTGTTTGCCTATACATAGTGTCTTCCGATTTAAACTGTTCTGATACTACTCACAGCCCGACAGCGACGCTTGCCTCATTCGCTTCATCATCTTTGTCTTCGTTGAGTTCTATACACTTCTTAGGAAGAGAATTTTTCAGGACATTATCCACATTCTCTATCCACGAATTCATAACCAGAGACTTTTGTTTCTTTTCCTGAGGTTCGCTGATTATTGACCAAGTAAACATGACCAGTAACTGCTTTTCAAAGTCTTATTTACGGAAATCAAAAACAATATTGAATCCAAATTCAAATCACACTTATGGATGAGATTTCCACAGTCTCTTTTGCGATCATAATTGCCTCTGTGCACGTTCAACAGATACCCTCAATAGAAACCCTCCCACAGACTAAATCATAATTACAAAAAAAAAAAAAAAGAAAAACACCAAAAACCGAGGGCGATGGACACAATGACGCCACATGTTGAGCTATTAGAGTTCATAAGTGAATGCCTCCGGGTGGGTCTGTGTGTTTTTCAGCACCCACACACCAGCCAATGTGAGTCTGTTGCTCTAAATCAATTTCCGAGGACCGTTTCCATTCAACTCCGCAAATGGGTCTCCATTTCTCTTTTCATTTCGAAATTTATTAGCCAAACAAAGTATTAAGTTACAATCGCATTCTCCACACTCCCACCACCGACCGGCACGGACATAACTACGGATACTCATGCATATTATCCGTCACCGCAAATTTAACAAATTATCCTTGAGCACGAATCGAGTGGTTGATGCTTGCTGGTTGCACACGCATCCCAGCAATACACCATCTCTGGACAATACACTGCGAACTCTCATCGGATCATATTTCACACAGGTACACCGTTTCTCGCAGTGTATTTGTGTGTGTGTGTATGGCTGCGGATGGATGATGCTGATTAAGGATTAGGATCTCCGAAGAGACGGGGTAAAACATTATTTGCAGATGTTTTAGATCCCAGCGACGAATAAATCGCGTGTGTTCCAGTCGCAATGACTGGTCCAACAATGGATGCGATATGGCACGTTTTCTTCTACCAGATGACAAATTGAAGGTGAGCTCCGAGGAGTGAGAGTGTTGAATTCGCGTTTTGCACCCCAAAAAATTTTGAATTTCCTGCCTGTCATGCGTTGGGATTAAAACCACAAAAAGTGGTTCAGCCTCAGGGTAAATAAAAAAGCAAACAATCCACGCCTGGGCTATGTGCATTTTGCGGATGAAAAGGAATAACGCGTGTGCGTTTTTTTTGTTGTTTTATTTCGTCCTTTGATGGCTTTTATGACCGAGGGTGGTGTTTTGAAGTCCACTGTCAAATGAATGTCAACGCAAGAGCAGTGGTGAAAATTTGTTTTGTAAATTTCAGATAACATCCGGAGGGGAAATTGTTCCGTTCGCACTAGTGCACGAATATGATATGCAAATTGGCCGGATTATTGGACATTCATGATGCCTTTTGTTTTAGGCGTATTGTTGTGAATTATCACGCAAAACGAACGCAGCGGGAGAAGGATGCATGATGGTAGGGTAAAATGCAGCTGGCGGTAAGGTAGGGTTTTCTGGTACGGTGGTCCAATTGCCCAAGGCACACGACTAATATTCGACTAGGAGGCAAATATTTTACCAAATCTTGTCGTATGTTTCAAGGTGTGAAGTTTCTCGGATCAGTTCTTGATCGAGCCTTTGACCTCTAAGAGCAAAAAAGAGATCGATTAAAAAATACGTTTCATGGTTTCGACGCTTTAAAAGTAACTTACATTGATCTCCAAGACTATACAATGTATACCAAAGATACCGATACAGAAATTCACGATCGATGCTAGTCCTTATTTGATTTTATAACGAAGCCCAATTTATCTGTGTTGAAAACCATTAGTCTCTTGCTAAAATGGCTGCAAGTTTAAGGATTGAATAGTTTTTGTTAGATCCTTCTATCTCTTTTATCTACATATCTATTGAATGTTATCCTACAGTGCTCCTGCGCAACCACCATTCTTCTTAGAGAGCCTTTGGGTTCTTTCTGTGTCTGATGATTAGTGGATTGTCTCTTCTGTTCGGATCTCAGACTTAGAGACACTGATGAACGCAGAACAGATTCTTTATCTGACTCCGTAATGATCTTCATGTTATTTTCGATGTTGACTAGTTTATTGTTGCCTTCTTTCCATTTACATAGATCCCAAGAGTATTGTAAGACAGGAAGGTCTACTGGTTAGTAAGAAATAGCTCCCAGTATAGCGACATTACGTGGGCTATGGCTAGTGTCTTTCCATATCAGCCATTGACGGCACCTTATCGATCATGGTGCAGAAAACTGAATATCAAGAAAGCCTATGGCTGTTTAGTTATCAGAAGATTTATACGACTAAGAGTCGTTCTTAAAGGCTCTCGAGGCAGGATCGAAGTGTATTAATCTTCAGCACATCTGCGAAGTGGCCAGAGCTGTTGAAGCTCTATGAATTATGTACGATAAGTCGAAGTGGTCGAATAAAAGAGAACAAATATTTTCAAAATGTGGTAAATGGCTACAGCCGAGGCATACCTGTGTACCCACAGTAGAATTAATTGGCTAATACTGAAGGTGTGTATGTATGTATCTTTCGTCAAGCTCGTTTGACGGTCAAAGCTATTAAAGAAGTGGTAAGTACTCACGGCCAAAAAAGAAAGAAATGATAAGGCGATGAAGAACAATATTACAGCGCGATTCCGCAAGGTTCCGTTCTGAGACCTTTGCTGTGAAATGGAATATATGACAATGTCCTTAAGCTTCATAGATGACTTTGGAAATGTTGCATTACCCAAACAACTAAAGGAGAGCCCGATAGCTCTATTTATAGAATGTAAATATTAGAACCTTCGCTATGGACTGAAGCATATGGGGCAACAACGACCAGAACCAGGTAATCGTCCGGAGAAAATCGATAGTGTCTACCATAAGTAGATAAAGTGAAGTTATTAAGTACTTTAGCGTTATTGTAGATGCAAGGGTAACTTTTCGACAACATCTACAATACATCTGCATTACAAAGTATAATACCAAATATTGGCGGCGATATTAATAGTCTCCTATGGATCCCAAATTTATGCGGATGATCAAAACAGAAGTTAGTCAGAGGCGGTAAGCAGAACCAACGCACTAAGAGCAATCTGTGACTGTCCGATCATCATGTCTGAAACTTTGGCAAATGAAGTCTGGGAATAGTATAAAACCAGAAGAATAGCAGCAAGAACATCCTAACAAATAGACACATAACATCATATCCAATCATATTATCATCATAAATATACCGACAACATGGTAGTCCAACTTTTACATGGGTCAGTTGGTGACAGTTCATGGATGCTTCATTCTATATATACACAG
Organism: Xylota sylvarum; assembly: GCA_905220385.1. Classification (NCBI taxonomy): domain Eukaryota; kingdom Metazoa; phylum Arthropoda; class Insecta; order Diptera; family Syrphidae; genus Xylota; species Xylota sylvarum. The sequence goes on from LR999957.1 coordinate 128,828,843, forward strand.
ATTCGGGCACCTGTAGTAATCCACGTTACCCGAGTCCCACAGAACATGGGGAACATATTATATGTATAGCAGAATGCAAATGTAAGCGAGCCAATGGTATAACGTTCTATAAGGACTAGTTTTAGAAGCGAAAGTGGGTGTAGTGGGTGGCAATTCCACACTGTTTCTGTTTTAAAAGATGCACACCTTCAAGAGAACAGGAAAATCGAGAGATTAATAACATTTCGAATTCATCCTTCACAGTAGTCATCCGATGATTGAAGGAAGAACCGCGTTTTCTTGGAATACCGAGTTCAACTGCAACGCAGTAAACAGATACTCAAGCGAAGGTAAAGCGAAGAGACCGTAGGAAGATCGAAAAATCAGGAATCATGAATTATATAATGCAGGTCTAATGCAAGTTCTACTTATTCATTTCTAAGATGAACTTTGCCATTTATTTGTTTGAACGAGAAAAAAACGAACTAGTCCTTATCTTCATGGGCACTGTAGCTAGTTCAGGGTTAGATAGTTAGTTTCCTTGTTTGCACTTAGTACATGATGTTTCAATACTCATTTACTTGTAAATTCTTTTCAGTTTCCGACTTAATAATACAAATTCAAGACAGCCCTTTGCGTTCTTTCAATTTTGTCTATGTAAAATGAGAGCCATGGCTAAGTAGTTAGTGCGTCGGACTAGTAAACAGGAGTTCAATGTTTGATTTCCAGACATCACAAAAGTGTATTGAGAGTACAACTGCGATGAAAAGAGACTTCTCGACATGACAGAAAAGCCCTAGATTGCGTGTGCCGAATTGATTGAAGTCACCCCATCGAAAATGAGGTCATTTTCTTATGCGTTGTTCCTCAGCGGTGGAATTGAAAATTTTGCTTTGGAACATTGGTGTTCATTTGCTCTACACGACCTAGTGATCTTAATTGCTGTGTACGTATCTTTTTGACCACCACGTCGGTGTCCCTGTACAATTCGTGTAATTCGTGGATAAATCTCTTCCATAAACGGTAGAACTTTCCTTCCAATGCGATTTCACTCTATTTGAACAAGTCGGGGATAATGAGAATTATATATACAGTGTCCTTGGTTCTTCATGATAGGGCCTTGGTAAATAAGTACATAGTTATCTCCAAAGGCGATTATTATTCTACGTTCAATATCCATCCTAATGTTGTTGCCAGAATTAGTAGCAAAGCCCAGGTAAAGAGACTCCTTAACTACATCAACTTTGTAGTTGTCCATTCTAATGTCTTATCCGAGTCATTAGTGTTGTGCTTCGATGTTCGTAGGCAGCATGTAACAAACTTAATTAAGTTCTCCCAATGATGTCAATATCGTCGACGTGCGCTAGTAGTTGGTAGTTGCACAGACTTTTGAAGGATTGTGCTTTCGGCCTTGACTTGTGAGATTCGCACAATCAATACAAGTATGATGTTTAAAAAAATCACATAACAGTGCGTCGCCTTGTTTAAATCCTTTTTTTGACATCAAATGTCTCGGTGTGATCGTTGCCGACCTTTAGCAGTGAGAATTCTACATCGAAATCCTGCACAGGCGAACTAGTTTGTTTCAGACGTCAACACAATATGGCAGATAGGATCTTGTACGCGATGTTGTGGAGACGGATACCTCTGTAATTGGCGGTTTTGTGGGGGTCTCCTTTCTGGTGGATCGGGCAAACGGTGCTAAGATTACATTCATGAAGCATACACTCATTTCACCAAATCTTAGAAATGAGTTGGTGTATGCTCTCTACCAGGTCATTTCCAGCTTCGTTCTTCTTTGCAGCGCCGCTTTGTAATCCTCTTGTTACGTGTCGAAAACTCAAGACTTCTTGCCTAAGTCTACCGCATATGACAAATCCGTTTTCTATAGCAATCACAGTAGTAAATGTCCCAGTTTTTCATCTTCGTTTTGCCCGGCCCATCCCTTCGCACTTCCTGGATGTCGGTGATATATACATAGCAGTCTAGAACTTCTGCGAATTCTTCGACTGCACACGGCATGTTAGGGATTTTTCCGTGGTAGAGAAGTTACCCCGACCTGGAAGACCAGTTCACTCCTAAGACAAAGCGCCGGATTCTACGGAGTCAGCAACACGCTTCGGGGATATCAGCGCTGCCATTGGTCCATTAAGGGTTCATCCGCCACCAGCTCTTTTCCAATACTCTGGCTCACTATTGGAAATCCCTAAAAACCCGAGATTGAAATATCTTAAAGCAGCTCATATAGGGATAACACTGATAGTTCAAACTAACTGGAACTGTGTCCCTGAACTAATCAGTTCAAACAGCACCGAATGATACTCGAAACCGTAGCAATTGAAAGCTATGATTATTGTAAGTTTTAACCTCTCCAACATTTGTGATTTTATTTCGTATATGTAATCCACAAGGCCACTGGAACCTATTGACCTATTGCCCAACCATAACTATTGCTCTAATCGATAAGATACTCGAGTTAAAGGAGCACCTCTCCTCCAACAGCTTTGATGAATTGGAGTATATCTTGCAAATGCAAATCACTCTCTAAAAGATATTTTGGCTCACTGGTGGTTTCTTATTTTATGGCCCGTCTGCAAGCTGTCTTTATTGTAGTTTCCCTGAAGTTATTTGACCTGCCCTAATTGTGGGAGTATTATATGCAGTCTTAACCCGTAAAGGGGTTCTGGCACCAAGAATGTCATTTCCATGCCTTGCTTATTCGTGTCCTACGTTTCTTGGTGCCCAGTAAAGGGTGACTTTGTTAGTCTGTCTCAATCGGCTGATCTTAGTCAGATGCTTCTACACCAGTCTGGCTCTGATTACGAGTAAAATCAGTTTGATAGTATTGCGATATCTTGCGAGTGAGGTCGATATCTCTTGTCGCAGTTCAATTAGACGCATTTTTTTTATTGTGGGTTTTTATCTGAGAATCTGAGTATCCCATCCATACACAACTGGCATAGATTCTGCGAGCATTTTGGATACATCTATGCACCGTTTCTGTTCCAGAACATCCAATTTCGAGAGAGTACTACGTCGATGTACTGATGCATAGATATGTATATCTAATCTTGACATGGCACCATTAGGTACATGATACAACTATGTATGTACTTGTGTTTGCAGATCGTTTGTACTGTATTTGTACACAAACGTCATGCAAACTTATGGTGCCTCCTCGACCCATTTCTATCTATCTACATAACTATGAAATACTTAATGTTTTACTCACTCGTAAGATCAAGGCGTCAGCCACCCATGTGGGTGTTGCGAAAGCTAAGCAATAAAAAGATATTAACTACACCAACAGCCGTAATAAAAACTAGAAAACATTTTTAACATAAAAAGTATTTTTTTATTGATTCCCATAAAAATAAAGTTTAAATATAAAATAAAAAAAAATATATATATAAGTATTCTCTTGTTTTTAACAAAATTGAGATTCCAACCTAAGTGTATATATGAGAAGAAAATTTATTTTTTTTATAAGAAAAATGGAAATATAATGGATAATGTGCTTGCCACATATTGCACCATATAGTAGGTATTTAATTGTCTATGAATTATTTTGTCATTTGTGCATCACATACACAATGATATCACTTAAAAATTCTTCAATTAAATAAAAAAAATATGATAAAACTTTAATCCAATCTATAACTTATCGAATGCATTTGTGTTTGTCAACATCTCCCTGGTTAGTCGCCACACCTGTTTGGCAGCATTCTCCAATGCACTCGGTGACTTGCCTTTGAACATATCCAAACTTGGTAGGAAATAATGCGGACATCTACGATATTGTAAACATGAGATTAATTGCAAAAATATCCCATTAATACGATCGGCTACACAGCACTCGTCCCATTCGAATTCCCGCGGATGTTTCTCACACTCGTATAGGAGAAGATTTTTCAAATGATAAGCGGTGATTGGATTGCCCGGCAAGTCTAAATGTCGATCGCGCAGGGTCTTCAGGATACTCAAACATCGTTTGCGACAACCACCTTACAGGACGAAGAAGAAAAGGAAAAAAAAAAAAAACAAAAAAACTTAAGTAAACTTATCAAGATCATGTCGAGTTCCTGCCTCGTCTGCTGCTTACCTTGTAAGAGACGATTCTCGGCTTCAAAGAAGCTCAACACCCAAGCGTCACCTTCCATGCTTGCATTCTTGCCCTGCATAATGATGCTCTCCTTGGAGAGTAAATCAAATCCTTCTGTCTTCACTTCAGCAACGAGACTCGGATGGGGCCATGGTATACCGGGCAGTGGCCAATGTGCTGCCGATCGTGGCCATATGCCGGAGCACTTGAAAGACGGCGTTATCTGAACAATGTATCGATCTCGTATTCGCAACTTCACTTCACTCGTGTCGGCGATCATTTTCACCATGTCACGGTAGATACTCTTATCGCATGCCTGACTGACTAGAGTCTGAAAGCGGGAGCGAATCTTTCTCGATGAGAGGTAACCGGAAGCTGTAATGAATTCCACCCAAAGCGACATCGATCTTTTGCGTCCGTCACTGAGTTTGAGGACCGCACACCCAGGCATGGTACCGTCATCGACAAAGTTAAAAACTCCCATTTGATTGAGATAGAGAACGATCTCGAACTCATTCGGCGAGATCACTTCGACGCCTTCAAATCTAGAGGGACGACATAGGCTTTACAATTCGATGGATGGTCGTGGGGGATTACTAACTCACCTGCCATTGCACTCGACAAGGCTTGAGATGAATCGTGGTTCCTGTACCTCGACTTCCTTCAAAATGTCTTGAACGATCTTACAAATCTCCCGGATGGTCGTGCATATCTTTAGCATTCGCACTTGGACACGCTCGGCACAGAATTTATTCATCTGATAGACCATCCGCGTTTGGGCGGCCATCATATCCGGTGGCACAAGCATCTCGCACACACAAAATAACCCGTGTCCGTGTCACGTGGGAAATATCTTATCGAGGTCACACAACTCACGGCAAAAACATTGAACAAACGATTGTTTTCTTTTTTATTTTCTCGTCTCCTTTGCTTCACTTGTTTTTTTTTTTTTTAATTACTTCTTGTGGTTCTTATCGGAGTGTATTTGCTTTTTTATTTTTATTGAATACCGACAATAACAGGAGGAAAAAAGTGAATATCTGTGGGGGAATTCGATACGCGATGTCTTTATCTGAACTGCATCCGCAGTTTCCCATCAACTCTTTTCGTAAATCTTTACAATCTTTTCGATAAAAATTGCACAACTCGCACACTATTGCGCTAAACTTCAACACAATCGCATGTACAGTGATTGTGTGCGAGACATCCACCCACTGAAGTGTGATAAAATTCGAAAAAATCAATACACAGGCTGTTTTGCTGTTTTACCGGCAAATAGATACTTTTGTATCTTTTTGCAGTTTCAACGTATCCACTGCGGTTGAATTGTGCGAAAATGAATGTTTATGTTTTCGATAGTGTTGGCAGGTATAATTTGTGTTAGTGTATAGAACTGGAGGCGTGGTTTCGTTGCTCCACCCTCGGTTAAGAGAGCCTGTGTTGGTGAATGAATATATGAGCCAGCCATTGCTGTCAATATTCACCATCGCCACACATGTATGTAGTATCTATGCGTTCATTCATTGGAGTGTGGAGAAAAGAAAAACCTCGTGATTGATGACAGATAAAAGTATCTATGCGTTAGAGAGATAAAAATCAATACCATACCATTGAACTTTCTTTTTAAACTCAAAACGCCATTTCTTGGTTGATAAGTTTTTAAACAAAATATGAATTTCTTTTTGTTTTAAAAAATTTAACTTGTTTTTTTTTTTGTTGCATTTGTTAATCGTGCTCTGTTTTATTAATGATTTTTCTTTTTTTACTTATCAGCTTATGTATAAGTATAGTGTATATAAATTAATTGAGTCGTTCGATTTATGTTTTAAGTTTAAGGCGGAGGTGGGGTGTTTCTCACTCGATAGTGGAGATAATAAATTTAAATGATGAATTTTTCTTGTTTTTTTTTTGTTTTACATTTTCAAAATTTATTTTTTGTTGTTCGTATTAATTTGCAAGGAAGTGGGCAAGTTTTTGACATCGTTTTGTCGATTCAGTAGAGATGTAGGGGGTTTGCATTTATATTAAAGACCATTTTGCTTGTGGTTATTGTTTTAAACTTTTTGTTGTTAAAATTTATTACACACGCGTGATATTTAAAAAATTATTAAATGAGTTAGCATGTCAACAATGAGAGTGGGAAGTTTATTTTCGGAAGACGAACACATTTGGAGAATGTTGCACGAGTTAACATGGCATTGAACTTTTGCATGCATATTAGATTGATAATGGTGGTTGGGTTTGGGGAATTTTTTAATTATTTTAAAAGTAGGAGACACTCATAAATAAACATTTATATATACTTTGGAATAAAATACAGTTTGTTGATTTATTTTAAGATTTATTGTATTAAAATAGAGGAAAGAAATTAAAAAAACCGCGAAGACAGTAAATAGACTGTGTGGAGTGAAATATTTATAGTGTCATTGTAAAATGAAATAGAGTAGATAAATTAAGATAGTGTCTCTGTTTTTGGAAAAAATTTAGTATATTATTGAACAGGTGGAAACGAGGTTACTAGAAACGATTCTACAATCAGGCACCTTTCTGACATCATCGTCCATGCATGATATTACAAAACTGATATAAAAAAAAAAATTCATATGCATGTAGTAACAAATAAGTAACATGCACAAATAAGTTATAGCACTGCTTCTCATCGTTACTATTGCTGTACATGGACATGCATAATTCACTAACTTTCCCTGATGACGTAACAAAAGTATTTTCTGCACCATCTGTATAAGATCCGATTTAAAGTTCGTATATTACTAAATCTTTGCTCTTTTGATTCAGATTTTTGTGAGTTCAGTATGGGAGAAAACAAGTCCCATTTTTAAAGAAAAACCTTCAGTTATCTGGCACTCTCCAGATGATCAAACCGCCAACCGAATCGACCACGTGCTAATAGATGCGAAGCACGTATCCAATATTCTGAATGTAAAAACTTACCAAGCAGCCAAGTTCAGAGCTCCATTATACAATGAGAAGAAGCTGCAAACGTCCAGAAAAAGAAATTCAATGTTCGAAGCTTTAGTTCGACTGGAGTAGCCAACATTTGTGGAACCAATATCCTAACATCATTTGCGTTACAGCGCAAAACAAGGGTAGCTAGAGAAGAGTATCGAGCCAACAGAAGGGAGGAGAAGAAGATCCTGGGTAAAAAGACATGCACACGCCGTCTCTCAGCTCAAGGATATCGAAGAGTCCCGCGATAGAAACAACATCCGTATATTTTTTAGGAAAGTCAAACAAATGACAGCTGGCTTGAAGCCCGAACGCAGGCTCCTCGAAACAGTGAAGGGACTTACTCACCGAAGCACAGGGAATAGTAGATGTTTTTAAACAGCACTTCGAGCAGCTATTTAATGGACATCAGGTAGAGAGAGTGATACGACAAGAAGAGAACTCGCATCCATTCAATGGAAAAGAGGTTGCCTTAGCCATTTTATTTTATTTAGCGTATGGATACAAACAAAAAAGGAAATTACAATACATGCACTTTACAGATGCAGTGATTGCAGCCAAGATTCGGCTTCTGTTGAAAGGCTGGAAAGGGTTAAACTAGGTTACCCATAAATGGCAGGTCTGGGCAGTCTAGCAGGAGCGCAAAATGTTCAGGTCGAGTCAATAGTTTAACTCCATCTAGTTAAGGTGCCTTTGCATCTCCTACTAGAAGTCTTTGTATACCAGGATTAGCCCATGAAGATGACTAGGATTCCTCCAGCGAAAAGAAAATCGTATCAGAACTCAACTTTTTTGCGAGTTCTATTGGAGGGTGTCTTCAGCGTAGTCTCAGGGTGGTGGTGTTTCCAATATCTGCACAAAGGAGGATTTTCGCATTTCCTCGGATTTTGTGGAATTCTTTGATCAGGGCCTGCTTTCTTCTTAGATCAGGTGGGACTGTTTCGTGGGGAGCCATTAAACTACGGTTGGTCTTGGGTTGCAGATATTAGCCCCATAGCGGTGTTAAGTTGCATGTAGCAACTGTTTAGCCATATAGTATACATAGGTAGTAAGGAAACTTAGTGTTTTTGGAGTTTGAAATATTTCTTTTGGTATCCTTTCTTTGCGGTAGCCAGGAAATTAAATTTGCTGAAAAGTGTTGTCGTGTTTGTTTGGCTTCCATTTGTTGTAGTTCATTTTGCTTTACCCAGGATGCACCGTGAATAGACGAACTAGTCTTCATCTCGTCTTAGCTATCAAAAAGCTGAAGAACAACAAGCCCACCGTGTCTGATGGTCTACCAGCGGAGCTTTTCAAACATGGTGGTGATGCTTTGGTATGGTGTATGCACCAAATTATCAACCAAGTATGGGTGAACAATCAGCTCTGTATGCCCCACAGGGGCATGCCAAGCACGTGCTATGGAGCAGTTCCGAAAACAATGAACAAGGTGAGTCTCTGTTCGAATATATCCTTGCAAATAACCTCTCGATATGTAATAAATGTAACACTCCAACCTTTGTTTTTTCAAATACGGATAATTTCAATGGTTGGGAGGATGTTAGACGTTACACTCTCTAATAACAATAGTATTATGAAAGTGTTTCCACTTTCCACTGAAAAGTATCTAGTCTGAAATCTTTTTCGGACCATAACTGGATCCTTTTCAATGTAGACCTTGAGACCGAAACTGCCAAACCTTTCAGGAACCCTAAAAAAATCGACTGGAGAAAGTTTAGTCAAGTCGTTAACACCAAGCTAAGTAGAACGCTCAACCCGTAAATAACCTTTATTCCAGAACTAGACACAAAATTAAAACCTTTCGAAAAGACTTCAGCACTGCAGTCTGCAGGTGGAACAAATAACTCTTTAATATCAGGAAACTGACCAGACTGCTACAGGTGTAAATACGGACAGCTTTATACAGACTGCCTTATAGTATGCAAACAAGCTATCAGAGCGGCCAAGAAACGGTCCTGTATAGAATATTGCCAATCAATTGAGACCATCAAAGACTCCGCAAGACTTAGTAAGAGTCAACGATCATTCCAATCCATCTCAGATTCTGCAGTTCCTTAGAGACTTTAATACACACGAACTTTCCCGGATGTAAAAATAGCAGCACAAAGCCTAGTATTTCGGAATGCCTGCACTAGTGGGATCACATAACACCCATTATTACTGAGGAACAATTTCTTGGGCCACACACAGTTTCGCCGCTTATAAATCGCCAGGCCTATACGGCATTCGGCCCATTATGCTACAAAAAATGCAAGAGATAGCAATCCCATGGCTCATATCGATTTTCAGGAGCTGCATTTTAAATACCCACGTACCCCACTCATGGCGACGAGTGAGAGTGGTCTTAATTCGGAAGGTGGGTAGACGAGGCCACGAAGTACGAAAGAGTTCAGAACAATTAGACTGACCTCCTTCGTATCATCACTCTCTAAATCCCAGCACGCATACCTCAAAGGAAGATCTACGGAAATAGCTCTTCATGAAGTAGTACGAACAATAGAAAAATTCATACACCTTAGCTGCCTTTCTAGACATAGAAGGAGCTTTTACCAACGTACTCACGGAAGCAAGTCTGGAGTCCATCACACAGCTGGGTATAGAGAATCACGCTTCTGGACTGTGGGGTTGGTGCGGGTGTATTTTTTTTAAATACCTAAATATCTCAAAATCTTATAAATTTCCGAACGATGCCAGCGTGTTCCAAGCGGAATTCCTCGCTTTCACACGTGACTTCTTCAATCTCGTGCTGGAACAAGTACTGTTCAGGGCAGGTGTTAACACAGAAGGATAGATTTGTCTATCCAGCTTCTGGGATACGCAGGCAACATCGACATCATCGGTTGCTCCCAGCGAGCCGTCTTAGAGGGTTGTACGACAATTGAAGAACAGTCGAAACGAGTTGACCCTGAAGTGAATGAAGTCAAAACCAAATAAATGTTAACAAACAAAGAAGCATCTATCCACCGTCTATCACAAATACTATATGAAGTTGAGTGCTGGAAGATAAGCAGGAAAGCAGAGCAGATACTTAACACTTTCGAGAGAAAAATTCTTCGTTGAATATTCGGTCCCGTATGGGAGGAGTGCGAATGGAGTAGAAGATACAACTGCGAATTCTGTGAGCTGTACCAAGATGTGGATGTAGTTCAAAAAGCCAAAACAAGTCGACCAGACTGGCTCGGGCACATAAGCGAATGAACAATAGAGCTCCAGCAAAAAGATTGGTTGAAAAAATAGAGGTTTGCCAACAGCAGACGTAAGTAATGGTCTGATCTTAAAGATAAATACAATCTCTCACTCATTAAATTGCATGAGTCAAGCAAATAAGGTAAATACCACGACTCCAATTCTCTTCAAATTATTGCATTCATTGTATGACATTTATTGCGGCAATTTTAAGTGTCCACTTTCGTTAGCAAGAACGTGATTTGACGAAACTATGCGTCATTGCGATATTTTGGCAAGATAACAATGATCTTTTCAAATGAAATCAAATCCAATTACCAAATGCCAACAAGCTATCTTGTTTAAACTCGTCTTGCACCTACCCAATGTAGATAGCATGCTGTGCTACACAGGGGGTATACGTATTATAAATCAATCTTACAAATTTCAATATTTCATAATTACCTCAGTGCTAGATACATTTTTTTACAATCTGTATACAAGATTTACATCCACAAATGCCAAATTTGTTCGAAAAAGAATGACGTCCCGTTGCGATACATCCATGGGATTGTAAATTTTCAACTCTATAACCATAAAACAATGAACAACGATTAGCGCCTTGATCTAAAGTTAAATAAATAAAACAAATTGCGAGACGCATCACTAGCATCAATAAAATATCTCGACTTGTGTTTTATTTTTAGTTGTCGTGTCTCCAATTACGGTTCGTTATTTCCTTGTTTTTTCGGTTTTTTTAGATGGAATATGCAAATGAGATCGCAAACAAAACCTAAACGATTCCAGTGGACATTTGATACTGATCTGAATATTTTTTGGAAATTAATTTCGAAATAATTTATATCAGTCAACGGATGATAGAAATCTTTGTCGATTTAATTTAATGACCACAAATGGTGTGGTGGTGAGGCTTAGATAGTCAACAAGCCACGCTGAAACTTTATTAAATGTGAATAAACAACTAATTAAGATTATATAGCGTTTATATTTACTTAAGGCAATTCTTTGATTAAGAGTCACCGGTTTAATCAATCAAGTGAGGAAGTGACGATTTCATTGAATTTATACAGCCGTTTCGAAGGACATACATCCTAAAATACCTGTCACTATGTACAAATATATTTTTTTCCTTCACGAACACGGACGCACTATGACAGTGACAAAGTATTGGACATGTTGTTTTAGAAAAAATGAAAAAAAAAAAAAAATGGTGTATGTTTCCTTTAAATTTTATAAAATTTATGTTTGAGTATTCGAGTATCTACAGATGGAAGGTTGGTTTTTTTTCTTTTCTTTTTTTCATTGGTTTCTGTTTCAGTAAATTTACTTTGACATGTTGACAGTGCGAGGAAGGAGGTACACACACATACCTATACTTCATTTGAATTTTAAGTAAGTCCATTAAAATTTATTATGGGTTCGAGTTTTAACATTAAAACTTATGTTATTTGAATTAACGAATTTCCAATGAATATCTTAACAGCCATAAAGAATGAGTTATGGTATTGACGTGAGAATGGTTTAACTGATATGTGCATTGTGCATATGTAGCTATAGTATGCTGGTTTGTTTAAATTATTTGGATACGAATTTGCATTTTGTCGCATGCTGCATACAGGGCTTGAAGGCGTTCCCTCAGGAGAATATCTTAATATATAAATCAACAATAACATACGAATAGGGTATGAAAAGCTTCGTTAGAGTGATGGATGTTTACGATTATGATCGAATTCATCGCGATAATAGGTGGACATGTTGTGAGAATCGTGTGAAATATTGTGAGTCATGCTTTTTCTGGTTAGGAAACAATTCACTTAGCACTTATGTAGATGCAACTGACTCATTGTACTACCAGGAAGCAATACCCAGTATTACCCTTTTTACTAGGACTTCCGATGAAAGCCGAGAATGCACTTCAGCTCTTACCACGTTAGCACCGTCATCTGCCACCTGATCCGAGCAAAGACAGAAAAATCACAAAGTATCGTCGCCCTCTCCACAAGCGTGATGTCTCATAACCTAGCACACTTAGATGTTTATCAAGTGGAAAGTGTCCTTTCTTCTGTGAGACAGCAAAAATTCTGCTGATTTCTTACAAACGTTTAGGAGCAGTCGTTAGGTCTACCTGCATCCTGGAGATCTCTTAAAAGATTTAATTTACCCCAATTCCGTGAAGAGTCTGGCATCCGCGATAACTTAATCCTTAAAACGGAGGTTCAGTCTTCTTTGTTGTCTCGAACCTGGGGGTTGTGATTCGAATATCCTATTTGCTGGGGCACAATAAGACAATAAGTCCATTTGCCGGTTTTCTAGTGTAAGTCTTCGTCGAATCCATCTTCCCCTGTGCATTATTTGTTCCAGCACGAGATTGAAGAAGCCACATGGTAGAGTATCTCCTTTCCTAAATCCGGTACATGTTTGGAATAGTTTCCGAATTGCACGCTGAACCGCGTGTTATCCACCGTCACGCGGCACAGCTGGACCAGTTTAGCCGGGATCCCGAATTCGGCCATTGCCTTGTAAAGCTCACTACGATCAATGCTATCATATGCGGCTTTGGAGTCGATGAAGAGATGGTGAGATGGCTCTGTCATGCATTTTTTTTTTCAATTTAGAGCTGGAACACATACATGTAGGTTGGTGTCACCACGGAATATACTGGGTTTCATAATTTAATTTAGCTGACGGGATACGTATACTGCCCGCTCACAGGGAACCATTGTAGAAACCTTGCCAGAAATTGAAAGAAAAGTAAGATATAATGTCCTCAAGATCAATGATAAACTGTTGTCAACAAACCAAAATACATCCGTCGACCACTGAACTAAGGCGTTTACTTACTTCGGAGTTCATTTTAACTTAACGAACTACTTCTTAGTAGAGATCCGGTGAAGAATTGTCTTTGCAATCCGTTGCTATTTACTTCGGTTTGGCAAAACAAGTGGATTCAAAACTTCTAACACGACAGACCAAAGTAATGCTAAACAGAATATTATTCCTGTCAGCCCTTATGTATGGCGCCACATGCTGGACGATAAGGGGGAAACCGGTGTAAATTTTGGACTACTTCCAATAGAAAATATTTTGTCGAGTATTCGGTCCCACATGGGAAGTGGACGAATGGAGGCGAAGATTTAACCGCGAACGCTAAGAGCTTTATCAAGATGTAGATGTAGTACGGAAGACCACATCGAGCGAATGGACAGTATCGTTTCAGCCAAGAATCCCAGCCCTTAGGTTCAACATTCAAGGAAAACAGAACCTCCATTACAAGAATCAAATACTCACGAACGCGAGGACGCTTGGTCTGACGAACTGGCAGCGGTAGGCCCGGACTCGAATTGGGATTCGTCATTCCAGTTTCTGAGCACAAATTGAGTTTGTTAAACTAATACCTCCTGAGAAAGCTCACCAGCTAACATTCTCCTTGTCTAAGCTAAGGAATTGCTTTTAGGAATATATTATGATTGATGGTTTGGATTGTTTCAGCCCCGGTATATTTTCTCAGTAGACTAGACGAAGTTGATGATACAGCACTGTAAGGTTCAAAACCTATGAACGCAGATTTTGAGCCAACCCTAGCTAGTTCATCCGCAGATTCGTTGCCTGCAATTGATGACCATTCTTGATGAACATGAACTCATTCGAGTTTCACCCTGTTATGTCTGGCAAGAGATTGCAAGAGATTGCATTTAACTGATATATGGTCTGGTGAATTGAACGACAGTGCTATCTGACTAAGGTTTAAATTACCGCAGATCTCAATGGCATGGAATTCAGTATGCAACACCGTTGGGCACATTACCGTAGATATAGAGACTTTGGTGTCCACCTTCGGTCCATCTGTGAACCAGATTAGACTTCTACGGTTCAGTGCCAGAACTCCATTACACCAGTTTGAATGGTCCAATATTTCTACCTCAAAAAACCTACCGGAAGAGTACTCCCAGAACGAAAGATATTCCATTAAGGAATTGAGTCAATAATTTCCAGGTGTCCCACGTCCTGGTTTATATGTACTTGTATTTTAGTTGCAATTTAATAGCGCATCTAGCGGCCATGTTCCTAATGAAGACTTGTACGGGTGAAAGGCAAATAATTGAAACTGGCAATTCTCTGGAGCTTGTGAAGTTTAGCTCCCGTTGTCCCTTCAAGATCTTTCGGCCACCAAACGATGGCCGCATACATGATAATAGAAATGAAATGTATCATGTGGATTTAGGCCCCAAGTTCTGCCGTAAAGGTGTCTACTAGCCTACATCGCTCTAGTGGCACGCTCGATGGCGGACTTCATATGAGAATTCCAGTTAAACTTTAGCGAGGATGACGCAGAGATATTAAACCTTACTGGAATAGGCTAATGTTCTGCCTTTGATGGTTTTGGGTACCAGATTGATCAGTCTTCTTTTTCGAAAAGGGCGTTCTAGTACAGTTTTGCAAGAATTGATAGGTAGTCTTTCCCTGCTGCACTATTCTGAAACGTGTAGTTGCATGACGCTAGAGATGGTTATGATGTATTTACATACCACTTATAAATATCGCCAAGTTATTATGCCTATATATCCTAATCTCTGTAGTTCGACTAGAAGATTGTCGATGACCAGTAACCACAGAAGGGGATAAAGGATTCCTCTTTGGTGAGTATTTGGTCAACGTTGGAATTTTCAAGGGCTTTTTCCACTGCGCATGTTTTGACATTGTTCAATGCACCCTCGATGTCTTAAAATACAGCAAGTGTGTATTATTTATGTTTTAACTACCTTTTTTTATTGTGTGTAGCTCCACCGTTCCTGATTAATATTATCTAGGTTTACCTTCAGGTTCCAAGATTTGCTATAATTCTCCAGCCTGTTGATCATTAGATGCATTGCGTCCACTAAATTTGTAAGGAAACGGATGTCATATATAAAATGAATAAAAGTGTACCAAAAACGCATCCTTGTTTCACCCGCATTGTTGTATTAAACTCCTCTGATAGGTTGCTTTCATCCCAGATGCAAGCTAGACCTCTGTTCTTACTGCACTTTTCGATGAACTTTTATTTAATAATATTGGCGCATCTAAAAATTCGTATTGAAATGGTGGTGATATTTGCGTTGCATTGAGAAGGGTCTCAAAGTTATCTTTTAGCTGCTCTGCTTGTAGGCAGTTTAGCGGCTCTCTTGAAATTTGCGATTTATTTAATAACGCAACATTCTTTTGGTCAAAGACTAGTTTTTTGCGTGACAAATGTTTTTAAAGCTTTTGTTTGCTGCTGCTTAAAAAAATTTCAATGAGTTGTTGCCGTTCATCCTTAAGGATGAACATACATATGTATGTATGTCGAGATAATGTCGGTCCTAAAATTCATCTCTCCTCCTTAACTTGAGCAATAGTTCGAGTGAGTTAACGCTTGCTGTATTCAAGTTATCGTTTACCTTCTAAGGGCATATGGTCTGAAAAAATGTTCATTCCTACTCAAAAGTGGTTTAAATAAGATATAAATGTCGGTAGTCCATAACTGACCATACAATTACTACCAGAAGAATGTGTTCTCCACGAGAGTCTCCTTCCCAGCTTCCATTTAATTTGCAATCACTGGTTCTAAAATGCTAATGCATTTTGTCTTACATAATTTATTCTTGGAGTTACGGCTTATATTTATATATGTATGTACATACATATGTATGTAGGTAGGTGACTAGCTAAATTCGCCCACAAAGTTATTTTGGGATAAGCCCAACCTTGCCCTGATGTCTCCAAGAAGCAGTAACCCAGTTGTAGCTAGGTTATTTAATACATCTCTTAACTTACTAAGATCGCGTAGCCAGTGGGTACAATTTAAATACATACATTAGCAATACGAAAAGGGTGTTATTGTTGTTCTAATAGACGGGCAACCCTCAATTAAGCGCGCCATTTTAATTCCCACTTGCGTTAGCACTGAAATACGAACTTCTTACGAAATGGCAACACTAGTTGGTCTGTCAGATGAAAATTTTCCCATACACCAAGAACACTTATTATAGGTAATTGCTGCGTTTCTTCCATTCCAAATTTATTCATACTTATCCACTGTTTAAAAAAAAAAATATAAATTAAAAAAAAGTAAAAAATATCAATTTCACTCTTCTAAATGACCCCGACGTGATTTGAACACGCAACCTTCTGATCTGGAGTCAGACGCGCTACCGTTGCGCCACGGAGTCATATGACATTGCACCACCAAAAATGAAAAACTTTCCCATGAAACGGATTTCCATCCACGCACCGGGAATCTATGTAAATTCAGCAGATACCTACAGATACACCGAAACCCAACCATAAATATTGATAACAAGAGCCCACGTCAGCCGTGTTGTGTGCGCTATCTCTATACCACCGACTGTGCGTATGTATCTGTCTATCAAATCTGAATTCGTTCTAGAACCAAAAAAAAAAAAATCAAATGTCACATGCTCGCATGCTTGCATGATATGTGTTTATTAAAATTCATCGAGCGGTAATGAAGAAATCATAAAACTGTACATCAAAATGAAATATTTTTCTCAAGCTGCTCGGCGGTCGTGTCAATGTTGTTGTTTCTTGTTGAGCCCGGCCAGTCGTTGTCGCTGTTGTCTCCGTACCTACCACTCCCATTGAATTAAAATCAGAAAAGTAAATCAGAATCAGAGGACAGAGGCCGGGATGGATCCGTAAGGCAATATATGTATGTATATTGTAAAAAGGGACGCACGGGGTGGTAAATCAATCACACATTGTCAACGACAAAGAATCTCGCCATATATGGCTGTTAAAAGGCTTTCGGCATCCGTTCGTCTGTCGGTCAAGCCAGCCAGCAGCGCAGCGGTCCCGATCGTAGCTCATATGTATGTGAACGCGTTGTACGTGCCTTGGGCTCAATATCGAAGGCAATGCCTGTAGTTGCTGCTTGCTGGTGCTCCACTACCATTGAGGTGATTTAGGATCCCATTTTCAGGTACGTGATAGTCATTTACAAACACCGGCAATTAATTGTGAGCGATCAGCAACTCAATCTGGCCGGCGCGATCGATTGGATGCAATCGAACTTGAAGAGTGAATTGAAATTGCCCACCAATTGGTAATTATTCATCGAGGTTTTTTGTCTACAAAGCCCATGCATAGGCATGGGAATTTGTATTTATGCACCTGGATAACGATCTTGTGTTTCGAGGAATAGGGGTGGCGTATAGTGTCGCATCAATGGCATACTTAACTCGATTGGAATGCTACTGTGAGCAGCGATTTTTATAGACGAGAACCGAGCCTATCTTTTTAAATCGGGGCCTCAAGGAGTGGCATTGTGCGTAATAAAGTTAAAGTGTTTGTCCGGTTTGGGTATGTCCTCGGAAGCAGTAAAATTTTAGAGCAGTATCATGTTGAACGACGTGTCTTTGACAACAATCCCGATGACACCTTTATGTTCGGTAGAGTCAAAGGTTTCAAATTACCTTGGAACTGCTTTGGTCGGTAGATCCTTCGGGTAAATCTTGTTAAATGTTCGTTAATGCGTGACTTGCATTGGAGTACATGGGACAATTACTATCCCTTTGGCATATTGATCGTCGCATGATGGTAACATAAGCCGTGGAATCGTGTCGTAAGTATAAGATCACACTCATGTCGACCATCAACTTATGAAATCGGATCCAGCTAAGTAAGCAATCACTAGTGGTAGTAATACTTGGAAAAGCATTAGGGCCACAAAATGAAAAGTCGGGCTGAATGAATTCATACAACATGTCTTCGTGGTTGCTGCGTTACTTGTCAGACATGCATTGTGAAGAGTGCTAAGTGCATGCTTTTAAACGCAAGGATTTGCCAGGTTTTAGTTTTGTGCACTTTGCCCAGCATTTTCTGGAGACACGTCAAGACTAGAGTGCACTCATGAGCTCGTCGCGGTATCGATGACCTTCCTACAGTTTCATGGACAATTCTCGAACCGCTTCTGCAATTGCTAAGACTTCCACTTGGAATACACTGCCGCGGTTTCGAAGTGTTAACGACCCTTCAATTTCGGGTTTAGACGAGTAGATGCAAGAGTCCACTCGGTTCTTGACCCGTCCATGTAGATCGAGATTCTATTCGGATTCATGGCTCTACCGTTTGCCCAATTCGCTCTTGAGGAATATTCCCCTCGCTTTAACGTTTAGGCTGAAGTCATGGGATGGTTTTATATAATTTGTGTTGGTACCCAGGTGTGTCCATCTAGCAATAGTGTGGTGGCGCCTATCGCACTCTCTCCAAAGTGGGATTGCCTTCAACTCAGGACACTCTTCGCAGCTATTTCCTTTAGATGCAAGTCTATTAGAATCAGTGCGAGTATAGTTTTAAGGCTTGCAGTTGGCGTGGTCCTAATGGCGCTAGTAGTGTCTATGCATGTTAATTTTTGCATCTTCCCTAAGTGATCTTACCGGCATCATACTAGGCATCTATAGTTTAGGATGGGTCTGACGACGGCTGTGTAATGTACACAGTGAATGATGGGAGGCTTTGTGTGCCATTTTTGACCAAAGATTTCACTGATGGCTATAGATGCCTTCTCTATCCGTTCTGACGTGTGAAGTATACAACCCAAGTATTTCGCCATTGAGTCTCAATGTGATATGGTCTCCTTGTATGGTGAAGAGGACCCATTCTGTTTTTAGGGGGTTAACGTTTCATCCACATCTTTCTGTATTTGTAGGGTATTGACGATGGTTTGTTGCAGTTTCGTGATGGTGGGAAGGCACATTTCTATCACCACTATGAAAATATCGTCCGCGTATGCAATATCTTGAAGCCCGCTGTGTCCTAGTTTCACTAAAATTTTGTTTCCGATCAGTATCCAGTTCCTTTTAAGTGCATGTACTTGGCTATCATCCAGTTCGGAGTTAAAGTTTCCGTCAACCCAGTCTGAGATCAGATCAGAGATCAGTCCAATGCTAATAGAGACAGATTTCATGTTGTTCAAGGCTCCTTCTATGTCTAGGAAAATCGATAGTAAAGTGAGTTTCTATTAAAGTGAGTCATTTATCTCGTTACTCTCCCAGAATATGAGGTGTGAGCTGGTATCCCAGACAATTATGAAGTCCCATTATTTCTTGGTCGCACCTTCATAAGGAAAGTAGATTGGTGAGGAGACCAAAGGTAGAGAACATGGTTCGGCTCTTTTCGAAGATTAAGTTGTAATCCTGCAGATCGTGCCACCAATGTTCCAGAGTTCCTGAACTCGGGCTATATCGACATTAGCGCCGGCCAGCTTGCAATGATTAATCATTTGAGCATTTATCCGACGTTACTGTTGTAAAACATAGTCATTGACCCAAAGCATGATGCTAGTATTTTTTCATTTTTCTAACTATTCCCGTGAGCCACACGTCTAGGCACATAGCCCGATGCCATGTTGATTGTTGACAGGGGTTGTATGACACCTGGATTCACACCATAGGAACGAATGGGTTGAGGGTAAGGGTAAAGATTCGTGAAGTTTGGGAGCTGAAATGACCATCTTTTGGATTCGGTCTCGTCTCAAGAGGTGAGTCTCGCAAGTCTTTGACTGTTCTAATCTCTTACATCACGACAAAGTAGATAGTCTCGTAGGTAGAGGAATACGTGATGTGTAGTTTCTTTATCATGGATGCATGTCCTGCAAAGTTCCTTATTTCTAAGAGAAAGAGTGCCCCTAATCTCCTGTACCCTTTGTAGAATCTTTTGCGCCAAGTCGTTACGTTCATCTTGACTTCATCATGCGAATAAGTACATAGACTTTATTGCTGGACATGATTGGCTTTGACGACATCATAACCATTCAACTAAGTAAACAAGTAACATCAACAGCCTCAAGCTACATCAACGTTTTCTTTTCCAATTATATTACCCTCGGCAAGCTTCAGCCACACGTTCATATCTCCATTTCAGTTGTTCACCACAGGAGCTGTCTTGAATTTTCGTTATCTTATCTAAATTGTCCTCACTGGCAATCATCCCGTTCACTACCTGCTAACTCTTATCTGAATGACTCCCCTAATCCTAATTAAAATGGCACTTACTCAATGCTTAACGAGATTTTAATTTAAAAATAACATAAATTTGGTAAAAAAAAAAGCAAACACAAACACAACACAGCGGAGCGCAGACGTCTCAAAACAAGACGCAGCCCCATCATCGCACACCGACAGATGCTCGTTTTGAAAAATTTACATTTTTACGACCACTTTGTGGAGGTTTCCAATGGTTGGTTGGTTCGGCCTGTTCGAGGCACAGTAGTTCACCACAAAAATAGTTGAATGGCTGGCTTTGTGGCTCGTAAAACAGTGATACCTAGAGTTGTAGTGACAGCCATTAAGCGAGCGGTAGACTGTCAGGACTCTGGAGTAAAACTTTCAATTCTATGCTCTACGGTGCATCCTGCAATTTGCACTGCCCGTCCACCATTGGCGCTTGGCTATTTTTGCGTCAACTTATCCACTTAGTATTCCAATCAGATGGGTCAGGTACATGTGTCCCTACACCGAAGCAAGCGCTTCATATATGGTATGGCGTTGCGTGCTAATTTCGCAAGCAAAACGCATCGCGGCGCATCATTTGTGCGTTCGTCATAAATGGATAGACAATGATGATGAAGATGACGGTGAGTGAGGTTATGATGAGGAGCTGCCGGAGCTACTCTTGGTTTGATGGAATAATTTGCTGCTACTGCGCACTGCGAAACCCTTTTGTGGCGCTTCTGTCTCGCTCACGGATGTGGTTTTGTGTCCCTTTCATGTGATAATTTGAGCGCGTTGAGCCGGTTAAGAGTGACATTGGGACAAAGTGACAGTTTGTTTGTTTGAAAGTGATACGTATGACAGGTGTTGGTATTTCTGTTGATGAAGATGTAGTTTTTTTTTGTTCTGTTGGGTTGAGGAGATTTTTGTTTTTGTGTTTAGCCGGCACATAGGGATGCTTTGAAGATGGAGATTGGTACTGGAAGTGCGGTTGGTTTGTGGTGAAGATTGTTGTAGTTTGTGGTTGAACGGTCTATGAGGTTTTTTAAGAATGATGCTTCGTAATGGAATACCCATAGTATACAAAATGGACAATAAAGTCATTGTCATGCTCTTCAATCTCTTCCTGTCAATACCTCGAATAACATTCCGGATGCCCAACTTGATGTCCATGTTTCTGTACCACAAATCGGACTTCATTTGTTTGTTAGATAAAAAAACTAAATCCAATGTCATGATCTCAATCAACCAAAAAATGTGATGGGTACGGGGCCACGTAGACTGATCTGATCGCCAGACAGGAATCCTCTATTTGTTCATTGGACCTGTACCCCCTTGCGAAAGTTCAGATTCTGCTTTTAAATATAGATATGTGGCATTTATGGAACAATGTATAAAACGTAAACGAAAGACAGACTCGTTGCTGGAAAAACGCAATCCAGCAAAATTTTCGATTTCGTCCAGGTCCCGAAATTTAGGTAAAAATCACGTATTACCGCTTTCCCTTGATTAACTGGGTGAAATAGGCAAGAAAGAATAAAAGGGTTGAACCGAAAGACCTACAATCGGATGATCTAAAACATGGGCAACTTTGTTGCAAGATCTGTGGCATTTATGGAACAATGTATAAAACGTAAATGAAAGACAGACTCGTTGCTGGAAAAACGCAATCCAGCAAAATTTTCGATTTCGTCCAGGTCCCGAAATTTAGGTAAAAATCACGTATTACGGCTTTCCCTTGATTAACTGGGTGAAATAGGCAAGAAAGAATAAAAGGGTTGAACCGAAAGACCTACAATCGGATGATCTAAAACATGGGCAACTTTGTTGCAAGATCTGTGGCATTTATGGAACAATGTATAAAACGTAAATGAAAGACAGACTCGTTGCTGGAAAAACGCAATCCAACAAAATTTTCGATTTCGTTCAGGTCCCGAAATTTAGGTAAAAATCACGTATTACCGCTTTCCCTTGATTAACTGGGTGAAATAGGCAAGAAAGAATAAAAGGGTTGAACCGAAAGACCTACAATCGGATGATCTAAAACATGGGCAACTTTGTTGCAAGATCTGTGGCATTTATGGAACAATGTATAAAACGTAAATGAAAGACAGACTCGTTGCTGGAAAAACGCAATCCAACAAAATTTTCGATTTCGTTCAGGTCCCGAAATTTAGGTAAAAATCACGTATTACCGCTTTCCCTTGATTAACTGGGTGAAATAGGCAAGAAAGAATAAAAGCGTTGAACCGAAAGACCTACAATCGGATGATCTAAAACATGGGCAACTTTGTTGCAAGATCTGTGGCATTTATGGAACAATGTATAAAACGTAAATGAAAGACAGACTCGTTGCTGGAAAAACGCATACCAGCAAAATTTTCGATTTCGTTCAGGTCCCGAAATTTAGGTAAAAATCACGTATTACCGCTTTCCCTTGATTAACTGGGTGAAATAGGCAAGAAAGAATTAAAGGGTTGAACCGAAAGACCTACAATCGGATGATCTAAAACATGGGCAACTTTGTTGCAAGATCTGTGGCATTTATGGAACAATGTATAAAACGTAAATGAAAGACAGACTCGTTGCTGGAAAAACGCAATCCAGCAAAATTTTCGATTTCGTTCAGGTCCCGAAATTTAGGTAAAAATCACGTATTACCGCTTTCCCTTGATTAACTGGGTGAAATAGGCAAGAAAGAATAAAAGCGTTGAACCGAAAGACCTACAATCGGATGATCTAAAACATGGGCAACTTTGTTGCAAGATCTGTGGCATTTATGGAACAATGTATAAAACGTAAATGAAAGACAGACTCGTTGCTGGAAAAACGCAATCCAGCAAAATTTTCGATTTCGTTCAGGTCCCGAAATTTAGGTAAAAATCACGTATTACCGCTTTCCCTTGATTAACTGGGTGAAATAGGCAAGAAAGAATAAAAGCGTTGAACCGAAAGACCTACAATCGGATGATCTAAAACATGGGCAACTTTGTTGCACGATCTGTGTCATTTATGGAACAATGTATAAAACGTAAATGAAAGACAGACTCGTTGCTGGAAAAACGCAATCCAGCAAAATTTTCGATTTCGTCCAGGTCCCGAAATTTAGGTAAAAATCACGTATTACCGCTTTCCCTTGATTAACTGGGTGAAATAGGCAAGAAAGAATTAAAGGGTTGAACCAAAAGACCTACAATCGGATGATCTAAAACATGGGCAACTTTGTTGCACGATCTGTGTCATTTATGGAACAATGTATAAAACGTAAATGAAAGACAGACTCGTTGCTGGAAAAACGCAATCCAGCAAAATTTTCGATTTCGTCCAGGTCCCGAAATTTAGGTAAAAATCACGTATTACGGCTTTCCCTTGATTAACTGGGTGAAATAGGCAAGAAAGAATAAAAGGGTTGAACCGAAAGACCTACAATCGGATGATCTAAAACATGGGCAACTTTGTTGCAAGATCTGTGGCATTTATGGAACAATGTATGAAACGTAAATGAAAGACAGACTCGTTGCTGGAAAAACGCAATCCAGCAAAATTTTCGATTTCGTTCAGGTCCCGAAATTTAGGTAAAAATCACGTATTACCGCTTTCCCTTGATTAACTGGGTGAAATAGGCAAGAAAGAATAAAAGCGTTGAACCGAAAGACCTACAATCGGATGATCTAAAACATGGGCAACTTTGTTGCAAGATCTGTGGCATTTATGGAACAATGTATAAAACGTAAATGAAAGACAGACTCGTTGCTGGAAAAACGCAATCCAGCAAAATTTTCGATTTCGTTCAGGTCCCGAAATTTAGGTAAAAATCACGTATTACCGCTTTCCCTTGATTAACTGGGTGAAATAGGCAAGAAAGAATAAAAGCGTTGAACCGAAAGACCTACAATCGGATGATCTAAAACATGGGCAACTTTGTTGCAAGATCTGTG
The DNA here is from genome assembly GCA_905220385.1 of Xylota sylvarum. Classification (NCBI taxonomy): domain Eukaryota; kingdom Metazoa; phylum Arthropoda; class Insecta; order Diptera; family Syrphidae; genus Xylota; species Xylota sylvarum. Next base: position 128,852,983 of record LR999957.1, read on the forward strand.
GCATTTATGGAACAATGTATAAAACGTAAATGAAAGACAGACTCGTTGCTGGAAAAACGCAATCCAGCAAAATTTTCGATTTCGTCCAGGTCCCGAAATTTAGGTAAAAATCACGTATTACCGCTTTCCCTTGATTAACTGGGTGAAATAGGCAAGAAAGAATAAAAGGGTTGAACCGAAAGACCTACAATCGGATGATCTAAAACATGGGCAACTTTGTTGCAAGATCTGTGGCATTTATGGAACAATGTATAAAACGTAAATGAAAGACAGACTCGTTGCTGGAAAAACGCAATCCAGCAAAATTTTCGATTTCGTTCAGGTCCCGAAATTTAGGTAAAAATCACGTATTACCGCTTTCCCTTGATTAACTGGGTGAAATAGGCAAGAAAGAATAAAAGCGTTGAACCGAAAGACCTACAATCGGATGATCTAAAACATGGGCAACTTTGTTGCAAGATCTGTGGCATTTATGGAACAATGTATCAAACGTAAATGAAAGACAGACTCGTTGCTGGAAAAACGCAATCCAGCAAAATTTTCGATTTCGTCCAGGTCCCGAAATTTAGGTAAAAATCACGTATTACGGCTTTCCCTTGATTAACTGGGTGAAATAGGCAAGAAAGAATAAAAGGGTTGAACCGAAAGACCTACAATCGGATGATCTAAAACATGGGCAACTTTGTTGCAAGATCTGTGGCATTTATGGAACAATGTATGAAACGTAAATGAAAGACAGACTCGTTGCTGGAAAAACGCAATCCAACAAAATTTTCGATTTCGTCTAGGTCCCGAAATTTAGGTAAAAATCACGTATTACCGCTTTCCCTTGATTAACTGGGTGAAATAGGCAAGAAAGAATAAAAGGGTTGAACCAAAAGACCTACAATCGGATGATCTAAAACATGGGCAACTTTGTTGCAAGATCTGTGGCATTTATGGAACAATGTATAAAACGTAAATGAAAGACAGACTCGTTGCTGGAAAAACGCATACCAGCAAAATTTTCGATTTCGTTCAGGTCCCGAAATTTAGGTAAAAATCACGTATTACCGCTTTCCCTTGATTAACTGGGTGAAATAGGCAAGAAAGAATTAAAGGGTTGAACCGAAAGACCTACAATCGGATGATCTAAAACATGGGCAACTTTGTTGCAAGATCTGTGGCATTTATGGAACAATGTATGAAACGTAAATGAAAGACAGACTCGTTGCTGGAAAAACGCAATCCAGCAAAATTTTCGATTTCGTCCAGGTCCCGAAATTTAGGTAAAAATCACGTATTACCGCTTTCCCTTGATTAACTGGGTGAAATAGGCAAGAAAGAATTAAAGGGTTGAACCGAAAGACCTACAATCGGATGATCTAAAACATGGGCAACTTTGTTGCAAGATCTGTGGCATTTATGGAACAATGTATGAAACGTAAATGAAAGACAGACTCGTTGCTGGAAAAACGCATACCAGCAAAATTTTCGATTTCGTTCAGGTCCCGAAATTTAGGTAAAAATCACGTATTACCGCTTTCCCTTGATTAACTGGGTGAAATAGGCAAGAAAGAATTAAAGGGTTGAACCGAAAGACCTACAATCGGATGATCTAAAACATGGGCAACTTTGTTGCAAGATCTGTGGCATTTATGGAACAATGTATGAAACGTAAATGAAAGACAGACTCGTTGCTGGAAAAACGCAATCCAGCAAAATTTTCGATTTCGTCCAGGTCCCGAAATTTAGGTAAAAATCACGTATTACCGCTTTCCCTTGATTAACTGGGTGAAATAGGCAAGAAAGAATTAAAGGGTTGAACCGAAAGACCTACAATCGGATGATCTAAAACATGGGCAACTTTGTTGCAAGATCTGTGGCATTTATGGAACAATGTATGAAACGTAAATGAAAGACAGACTCGTTGCTGGAAAAACGCATACCAGCAAAATTTTCGATTTCGTTCAGGTCCCGAAATTTAGGTAAAAATCACGTATTACCGCTTTCCCTTGATTAACTGGGTGAAATAGGCAAGAAAGAATAAAAGGGTTGAACCAAAAGACCTACAATCGGATGATCTAAAACATGGGCAACTTTGTTGCAAGATCTGTGGCATTTATGGAACAATGTATAAAACGTAAATGAAAGACAGACTCGTTGCTGGAAAAACGCATACCAGCAAAATTTTCGATTTCGTTCAGGTCCCGAAATTTAGGTAAAAATCACATATTACGGCTTTCCCTTGATTATCTGGGTGAAATAGGCAAGAAAGAATAAAAGGGTTGAACCAAAAGACCTACAATCGGATGATCTAAAACATGGACAACTTTGTTGCAAGATCTGTGGCATTTATGGAACAATGTATAAAACGTAAATGAAAGACAGACTCGTTGCTGGAAAAACGCATACCAGCAAAATTTTCGATTTCGTTCAGGTCCCGAAATTTAGGTAAAAATCACGTATTACCGCTTTCCCTTGATTAACTGGGTGAAATAGGCAAGAAAGAATAAAAGGGTTGAACCGAAAGACCTACAGTCGGATGATCTAAAACATGGGCAACTTTGTTGCAAGATCTGTGGCATTTATGGAACAATGTATAAAACGTAAATGAAAGACAGACTCGTTGCTGGAAAAACGCAATCCAGCAAAATTTTCGATTTCGTCCAGGTCCCGAAATTTAGGTAAAAATCACGTATTACCGCTTTCCCTTGATTAACTGGGTGAAATAGGCAAGAAAGAATAAAAGGGTTGAACCGAAAGACCTACAATCGGATGATCTAAAACATGGGCAACTTTGTTGCAAGATCTGTGGCATTTATGGAACAATGTATAAAACGTAAATGAAAGACAGACTCGTTGCTGGAAAAACGCAATCCAGCAAAATTTTCGATTTCGTCCAGGTCCCGAAATTTAGGTAACAATCACGTATTACCGCTTTCCCTTGATTAACTGGGTGAAATAGGCAAGAAATAATAAAAGGGTTGAACCAAAAGACCTACAATCGGATGATCTAAAACATGGGCAACTTTGTTGCAAGATCTGTGGCATTTATGGAACAATGTATCAAACGTAAATGAAAGACAGACTCGTTGCTGGAAAAACGCATACCAGCAAAATTTTCGATTTCGTTCAGGTCCCGAAATTTAGGTAAAAATCACGTATTACCGCTTTCCCTTGATTAACTGGGTGAAATAGGCAAGAAAGAATAAAAGGGTTGAACCGAAAGACCTACAATCGGATGATCTAAAACATGGGCAACTTTGTTGCAAGATCTGTGGCATTTATGGAACAATGTATAAAACGTAAATGAAAGACAGACTCGTTGCTGGAAAAACGCAATCCAGCAAAATTTTCGATTTCGTCCAGGTCCCGAAATTTAGGTAAAAATCACGTATTACCGCTTTCCCTTGATTAACTGGGTGAAATAGGCAAGAAAGAATAAAAGGGTTGAACCAAAAGACCTACAATCGGATGATCTAAAACATGGGCAACTTTGTTGCAAGATCTGTGGCATTTATGGAACAATGTATAAAACGTAAATGAAAGACAGACTCGTTGCTGGAAAAACGCAATCCAGCAAAATTTTCGATTTCGTCCAGGTCCCGAAATTTAGGTAAAAATCACATATTACGGCTTTCCCTTTATTATTCTGGTGAAATAGGTAAGAAAGAATAAAAGGGTTGAACCAAAAGACCTACAATCGGATGATCTAAAACATGGACAACTTTGTTGCAAGATCTGTGGCATTTATGGAACAATGTATAAAACGTAAATGAAAGACAGACTCGTTGCTGGAAAAACGCATACCAGCAAAATTTTCGATTTCGTTCAGGTCCCGAAATTTAGGTAAAAATCACATATTACCGCTTTCCCTTGATTATCTGGGTGAAATAGGCAAGAAAGAATAAAAGGGTTGAACCAAAAGACCTACAATCGGATGATCTAAAACATGGGCAACTTTGTTGCAAGATATGTGGCATTTATGGAACAATGTATAAAACGTAAATGAAAGACAGACTCGTTGCTGGAAAAACGCAATCCAGCAAAATTTTCGATTTCGTCCAGGTCCCGAAATTTAGGTAAAAATCACATATTACGGCTTTCCCTTGATTATTCGGGTGAAATAGGTAAGAAAGAATAAAAGGGTCGAAGCAAAAGACCTACAATCGGATGATCTGAAACATGGGCAACTTTGTTGCAAGATATGTGGCATTTATGAAACAATGTATAAAACGTAAATGAAAGACAGACTCGTTGCTGGAAAAACGCAATCCAGCAAAATTTTCGATTTCGTCCAGGTCCCGAAATTTAGGTAAAAATCACATATTACGGCTTTCCCTTGATTATTCGGGTGAAATAGGTAAGAAAGAATAAAAGGGTCGAAGCAAAAGACCTACAATCGGATGATCTAAAACATGGGCAACTTTGTTGCAAGATCTGTGGCATTTATGGAACAATGTATCAAACGTAAATGAAAGACAGACTCGTTGCTGGAAAAACGCAATCCAGCAAAATTTTCGATTTCGTCCAGGTCCCGAAATTTAGGTAAAAATCACATATTACGGCTTTCCCTTGATTATTCGGGTGAAATAGGTAAGAAAGAATAAAAGGGTCGAAGCAAAAGACCTACAATCGGATGATCTGAAACATGGGCAACTTTGTTGCAAGATATGTGGCATTTATGGAACAATGTATAAAACGTAAATGAAAGACAGACTCGTTGCTGGAAAAACGCAATCCAGCAAAATTTTCGATTTCGTCCAGGTCCCGAAATTTAGGTAAAAATCACATATTACGGCTTTCCCTTGATTATTCGGGTGAAATAGGTAAGAAAGAATAAAAGGGTCGAAGCAAAAGACCTACAATCGGATGATCTAAAACATGGGCAACTTTGTTGCAAGATCTGTGGCATTTATGGAACAATGTATCAAACGTAAATGAAAGACAGACTCGTTGCTGGAAAAACGCATACCAGCAAAATTTTCGATTTCGTTCAGGTCCCGAAATTTAGGTAAAAATCACGTATTACCGCTTTCCCTTGATTAACTGGGTGAAATAGGCAAGAAAGAATAAAAGGGTTGAACCGAAAGACCTACAATCGGATGATCTAAAACATGGGCAACTTTGTTGCAAGATCTGTGGCATTTATGGAACAATGTATAAAACGTAAATGAAAGACAGACTCGTTGCTGGAAAAACGCATACCAGCAAAATTTTCGATTTCGTTCAGGTCCCGAAATTTAGGTAAAAATCACATATTACGGCTTTCCCTTGATTATCTGGGTGAAATAGGCAAGAAAGAATAAAAGGGTTGAACCAAAAGACCTACAATCGGATGATCTAAAACATGGACAACTTTGTTGCAAGATCTGTGGCATTTATGGAACAATGTATAAAACGTAAATGAAAGACAGACTCGTTGCTGGAAAAACGCAATCCAGCAAAATTTTCGATTTCGTCCAGGTCCCGAAATTTAGGTAAATATCACATATTACGGCTTTCCCTTTATTATTCTGGTGAAATAGGTAAGAAAGAATAAAAGGGTTGAACCAAAAGACCTACAATCGGATGATCTAAAACATGGACAACTTTGTTGCAAGATCTGTGGCATTTATGGAACAATGTATAAAACGTAAATGAAAGACAGACTCGTTGCTGGAAAAACGCATACCAGCAAAATTTTCGATTTCGTTCAGGTCCCGAAATTTAGGTAAAAATCACATATTACCGCTTTCCCTTGATTATCTGGGTGAAATAGGCAAGAAAGAATAAAAGGGTCGAAGCAAAAGACCTACAATCGGATGATCTGAAACATGGGCAACTTTGTTTCAAGATATGTGGCATTTATGAAACAATGTATAAAACGTAAATGAAAGACAGACTCGTTGCTGGAAAAACGCAATCCAGCAAAATTTTCGATTTCGTCCAGGTCCCGAAATTTAGGTAAAAATAACATATTACGGCTTTCCCTTGATTATCTGGGTGAAATAGGCAAGAAAGAATAAATAAAACTTTGTTGCAAGAGTAAGTGCATTGTACGTCGAAAAACTTAGTAAACTTTATTGTGGGGATAATGTAATCTGTTGGCGGGGTTTACTAGTTCTCCTGGATTAGAATCTAGAATAAATTTTATGCTTCGGAGTCCACCACTTGGTGGTGTCTGATTGCGCTCTGCGCTGAAATGTTAGTAATATTTAGATCTAGAGGTAAAAGTTAGAGGAAGACTGTTAGAGCGTCTGACTGGGTTGAAGGTCACAGCGTCGACACTACAGCACAATGTCCGCCGCATACCCGACTGCTTTAATCATTTCTCTGTCGAAACTTAAAAGGATTTTATTCTATTTTCTTCTCCAAAATTCGCTACAGTTCCAGAATGAACCAAACGGATAATCGAAAATCTTCTGAGTCTTTTGACATTAAGTTCCATTAGGAGTTCCCGTGTTTAATTGGAAGTTTGGGAAGTGGAATGGAAGTTGCCCGAACTGATATATGTAAATAAACGCAGCGAAGTAGTCCAGGAATGAAATGAGTTGAGTTTATCCGATCAGCTGTGATAACGTTCATCAGACGCTCAGCAAAGTAGCGGAAAGTCTAAATTGTGAAAGTTAAGTGTCGTACAATAAAAAAAGTTAAACCCTCTCGGGAACCAAAATTATCTGTTTTCACAGATTTTTCCACATTTAAGGAGCTTGTTCTCAGTTTCGTCCGCCGTCGAATCTAATATGACAAATATTTGACGCAGCTGATGTGTGGCAGATCCCGGGCCTAGCTACTCATAAACATTCATATTACCTTACGAATGAAAGGGACCTACTGTTAAATGCCATGCCTGAAAAGTAATTGCTTTTTGAGAAGTTTCTTCATAACAGTGATACTCGCGAGATGTGGGACCGTGAACAATGTAAAAAACTTTTATGTTGTTTGAAAAAGAGACCTAGAACTACTAGTCTTCCCCGATTCATATTAAGTTCTGTTCCAATATGACAGATTGATTTATGATTTCTTGACAGTTGACAGCCACTCAAACCTAACCCAACTTCATCACATATCTACTGTAGGTACATACAGTAAGCACTAAATAACATCATCTAGCCCTAATCGTCTAATTGCATATTGAATTTTTAATAAACTTTCACTCATTAAAAAAAAAGAAAAACAAACGTCTAAATGCGACCTAAAAAAATATAACCAACCGCAGTTAGTTCACAATTGAGTAAGAAAAGAAAAAAATTGTTTTCAAACTCTCGGCTGTGCTCATAAATCCCCAATAACAACCAATTCACGATTGTTAACAAGCAGCAATAAAATAAAAATTACTTAGCATATCGATTGGTCCCACGAAATACCAATGACTATAGCCAAGCACAGATACTCACACTACAGCCAGCGCAGCGGCCCAATAAACGAACCGAACGGATGGATCGTGATTGAATTGAAAATCCGAATGCGTTTTGCATTTTTTGGAAAATTATTTTTCAGTCAGTTTTTCCCTCTGGCTCACTCGGATCGCCCGGCAAGATTGTCAACTTAATCACGAATTCAAGCAACCACGGCCAACATTCAACATTACTATACACGATGCCGCACAAAACGGTGGCGAAAATCTTTTTTTAAAAATAAAAACAATTTTTTATTGTGAATAGTTAGTCAGAGAGGTGGATTTGACACAAAAGACGTGCCGCCCCGTGTGCAGAATAAATAATGACAAGCATTAAACTGTTTTGGCGGATGAATTTTTATTCGCAAATTGAATTGTTGAACGAGTACGAGTTGGTAGTAGATATACGAGAAGATGCGCGAGATACTATTGCAAAAGATACTTCTCTTTGTTGGGGGTAATATGCGGGGGCGATGACAATGACGAGGACGACGACGACGGCGGGCCGCACCGCTTTGTAAAACGTTTATCTATTTTTAATGACCAAGTTGACGGGATGTTAATTGATTTAACTGATTGCGGGCAAAACTAATGTTTTCGATGTTTTTTTCTTTTCTTTCTTTCTTTAAATAAATACATTTTTGTGGTATGATTGATGATTTTCATGAGGCGATTCATTTTGCGTATTGTTGCTGATGTACGAATAAATTAGATAAGCTATTTGGCAGCACTAGGACTAGGATTTATTTAAAATCTACCTGAAGAAATCAGTGCCAAATGCTAATTTTAGAACACGATAGAAACATACTTTGTAATGGCGAGTAAACCTCAATAAAACATCCACAATCCAAGCGTACCTATGCCGACAGATGCGGTCTGTTGTCGAGTAACTAAGCATTCCTAAAAGTCGGTAAAGCATTGCCATATAGATTCGCTATTTTTGCTCTTTATGTCAGGATCGTTGAAATGAATGTAACTACTTCTGACTTTGTCACATCCACTCTTGTTTCATGTGAAAGATATCTTTCATTAGGATGTTGTTAGATGGGCTTCAGACCAAGCAACTAAATTCAATTTAGGATGTTATGCAAAAGTCAAAACTGACTTCGGCAACCAAGAAGGTCATCTTAATTGAGTTTTGGAAGTTATTTTACCTATCAACGATGCCTCTATGAAAAAGGCTCTTTACCCTTATGGGAAAAATATCCTATCACCTTAGCTAACCTCAGCACCGATCAGATTCCAGGGTTTTGCCGCGATACCTCTAGCACAACAGACGAAGTCAGCTCAGTACCTCCTATCTACTGGCTGAGTATATGCTCCTTTTACTGGCATGCTAGTCCCAATGGCAAGCCCGATAAAGTAAACCACTTCGATAAGTGAACTCTGCAAATCTAAGCACAGCCAGCAGATATGGTGAATCAGCTAGATGCATACCATTGGGTCATCCTAACCGTACTGCATACGAATCGTGCTCAAAAAGTCTGACTACTGCCGTACGCTAGATCTTCTAAAAAAGGTTAATGAGTGCCCTTAGAGTACAACAGGCAAACTAATATCACGCGAATCATGAACTTGCATCCCATTGCAGAGTTTATTAGCAGAGACCTGATGGACCTTCTGATCAAAGTCCCAACCAGCTCGACATATTTTCACGGCGGTTCTAATGACATCCTGCTTGGGTTATTTGTACCGGTAGCGACGAGGTACCAGGGTAAAAGATTCACAATTACAGAAATGCAAACATTTCCAGGACTTTGTCCTTTTTTATGTTTTTTCCCCCTTTCTAGACTGTTTTAAGGGAGACTTGCGGTACCCACAACAGGCAGTAAATAGCTGCGTTCAATGAGCATTCACTTAATTGAACGTGACACTCATCGCATGCCACAGAGAAAAAATTCACCCATAGGATGGCACCGGTAAGCACTACACTGGTGAGTTCAGGGGCTTATTCCATATTTTATATTCGATAACAGCCACATTCAGTGCATCATCGGTTGTGATGCTGTTGGGCATCATATGGCATACATATGCCAGACTAGGGCTATTTGTCACACGACCAACACACGTGTTAGAATCGTACTTTCCATTAAGCCTTTTACGAAAGGAGTACTAGACCTCTAGTATGGTTCACCGAGGAATCGAAAATGAATTCTGTAGTCTATGGACCCAAAACCAAAGTTTCGGTACCATTCGGAACGTGACCGAGTTTATTTCAGTCTGAAGGATATGCCATTGAGGCTAAGTTAATTCTTAAAAAGGTATTAAGGGCGCTAGAATTCACATATGTATCATCTCAGATAGTTAGACAGCGCCCAAAGTAGTAACGGCCAACACAGTAGAATCTATGTCAAATGCTGCTATGATGCTTTAGAAACCATGTCACCAGGGAATAGCAGGCAACGAATGTGCAGACGAACTCAGTATCCGCTTTCTTCTTACCAAAATCAGAGAAACGATCAGAACACCAATTGTAACTTTCCATGTACTAGACCCGTACAATACTGACTTCCCGTTAGAGATGAACAGTGGCAGCTTGGTTTTCGTGCTGAGAACATTACTCTTTCAGATCTTGGACAACATACCAAAAGCTTTTGATTTCCCGATTCTGCTGCCCATATCAATTTCGGTACTACCATCGGCCGAGACCATACTTCCTAGATAAGTTGTTAAGTTTCTCGACCATCTTGGGGTCTCTCTATTACTGAAGTTGCTGCAATCCACACTGCAATTGGATTCGCAATACGTTCTTCGATCAGTCTGTTCGATCCGTCTCTGGATATCTCTGCCGATAGCCATATGTTGTTGTTGTTGTTGCCTTTTACCGACATATCTCTATGCTCCGGTAATAAAAACATTTTTCACGTTTCCAGTGTTCCTTGACACTTGCTTGGACAGTCACAGTCCCCAAATTGTTAGCGCACTACAGGATCCGGACTCGTGGTAATGCCATCGAATTGGTGGGTAATTCCCTGATGGTCAGAAGAGATCCAGCTGACCTTGTAGCAAGTATTGTGCTCAAACAATGTGCCCACAATGACAAGACGGTTGGCATTACACTAATCCGAAGAACATCCGCCATTGTCATTTCAGCCTCCAATGCCATGAGCTCTCTTTAGCATTAAAATCCTTCATTACCATGGCCCGTTGTACATTAAGCTGTGGACGGCATTTAGGTGGCTATAGATGACACGTTATCGTTCGGTGCACCTTTCGTTTCCTTACTCTACTATGAAATCTTTCTGGTAATATCACAGGTGGCTACTCTGCGCTTTTCGAGTAAGTCTTAAGCCGGACTCGCAAGCACTTCCGAGTGGTAAAATAGTGTTTATAGATATTCATCTTATACCACGTGGATTCTTGCTCTAGTTGGAGGAATCTGGTGTTTAACAACTATTGCAACTTTCTATTTAAGGAATACCTACCTCTTTGATGAAAGACACCAAGGATAAAAAGAATATCACCAAAAGTCCATCAAAAAGTGGGGAAAATAAAACATCGACGAAACTTTTCCAATTAAAAAGTCGACTAGATTCATGTTCGACATAAAATTTTGTACAAAACACAAGTTGTCATATGGTGCCAGGGGCAATTTGACATCAATTTGACAGATCGTAAATTATCCCTACACACTCATAAAACTCATGCGACATACGAGTATAAACCATTTTTTTATTACAAATTGAACTCTGTTCCTTGAAGATGTTGTTTTTTTTTAATTAGTTCCGCTCCCCTACTCTCTCTAGCCGAAACAAAAAAAAAAAAACAGAAAGAGAAAACGAATCTCTCATCTGATTGATAGCAAGCAACTTTGCGATTAATCTCCCTCTTTCCATCACCGTCAGCGTCACCAATTTGGAGCCATTATTACCGTCAAGACTGCAATGGTGGTGGACAGGACCCATCATTTGGTCGTTTATCATCGTCTAGAGGAGAGAATTTCTGGTTTTGCATCTCCACACGGCGATTTCGCCAGCGCGCATCCGAAACGAAAGGGAGGAGGAATAAAAATTAATATTTACCTTGTTTTCGGCAAAAGACTATAATCAGGACTATTGCGATGAGAGGATAACAGCCCGTAATTACACCTTGTTAAGGGGCCACACACTAAGATTGCTGTAATCTTGTCTCCCTCTCAGACGGAACCCATAGTTGAAGTGCATTTGCAACTGACTGCCGGCGATTTCATATTTGGATACCGAACCAGTATACCCGACTATCAAATATGCAATTTTCCGACGCACACAAGGAGTCAGGAGAAACCATCCTGCGGGCACTGGAGCTGACCCTCCTCCCGCCCGACTGTTGTGGCTGGGGTAATTTAATGGTTGTGAAAAATGGGCGATTACTGTCATCACACCGGTTCGTAAAAAATGTGGGACAAGTATGATATGTGATGTGATGATTGCATGATAGGTTTTATGGGGACCGTTTAAGTGGCCCGCGGTTGAATGGCTTCAGGGGCTTAGATGGAAAACTCCATAGCTATTATGTTCATAAATCATTTTGTGGATAAGATGAGAACAGAGGCTTAACGAAAATTGATTTTTGTTTTATTTGTTTCAATCAAAAGAGTAATCGAGAAAAGTGAATGGAAAACGTACAAGGGAACTGAGTTGATCTTGGGTATTGGAAAAGTAAGCCTGGAGTGTCCTAGGCTAAGATTTCACAGGTGACATCAATACCTCAATTGGTGCATCTTTCCATTTATTGAATCCACAGTTCGTCGTTTACTATAGCGAGGTGTTAGTTCTTCTGGGTGTTGATCATAGTAGTTTTTTTTTGGTTGCTCCAGTGGATGTGGTAATCTTTTAAAGATACTAGTAGTCTGGGCTAATAGCATGCACGATTCGCAAGCTTGAAAACTCGATGCTGGGAATGCGCCTACGTTCTAATCCACACTCTACACTTCTCTACCACTATCGCCACAGGATTACCGTTAGGTATTACTTCTTGGGGCTGGTTGGCCTTTTAGGTTCTACTCTGTTTTTCGCGAGTTCCTATTCTTAGGCTTTCGATTCTCCTGAGTTCGACCTGGAATCTATTCACATATGCATTCACTTGGTTCCAGCTCTCTTCCGACTCATGTCTCCAGTGAGCTGCATGAGTTCTGCAAAATTTATACGTTTTGGCGTAAGGCGCGCACAGTGAAACATCACATGTTCTATGTCTTCTTCCTGCAATTCGCGAACAGAGTGGGGAGCTGCTGTGCAGATATTATACTCTAGGTGTGCCTTAAATTTCAGCGTATTATGAATCATTACCCCTAAGTTCTTCATTACCTGTTTAAATTTAATAACTTTATCCCCTACGTGCACATTCATGCTTAACGGCTTCTGATTATCACTGCTTCCGTCTTCTGCTCCGCTAACTCTCCAGGCCTGCTGTGTCTAACCAGGTTTTAATTTTTGAAATTGCTTCATTTGTTGCTGATTTTACTTCGTGAACATGTTTCGCTAAGGTTACAACTGCGATGTCGTTCGCAAAATCTATAACTTTTGTTCGTGATGACATTGGCAACCTGAGCACATCTTCATATATGATGTTTCACAGAAGGGGACCTAACACCGATCCTTGCGGAATGCCTGTCGACACCTTGTAGTGTTTGCTACCTTCATTGCTTTTATACCTTAACTTTCTATTCTTAAACTAGCTCCACTAAGCTCAACGTAACTACGGTGCAGTACTCGTTTGTTTATCTACCATTTTTATAGCGCCTATTGTTGACAAGGCTTTTTGGCTGCTCGTTGTTAGAGAGATGTCTTCGGAAACATAGCCAACTCTGGGAACAGCACCGCCAAAGATTATGACGGACTGTTTGTTTGACTATAGGTACATTATGAAGATGCTATACGACACTTGCGATGGTGCTAGGCAATATAATGCCATAGCCGAGTTTGCCCATGTTCTGTCTAAGGTTGGTGGATGTACAAAATGGAGAAACTGAAACTATGGGGATCTAAATACTATTTCAATCAAATTCTTAAGGGCGTGAATAATTCAAGGCTTTTCCTCACCGATTTTGACACGTGACAAATGCTATAGTTGAACCTGTATCCAGTTGCAGAGCACTTTACCTAAAACTAGAGTCGACTTCGCGATGGAAAGCTTGACTATAGTCCTCAGAAGACAAACGGTGAGAAGGGATATAGTACGTGTTGTTTAGTCAATAAAATACTATACAGCTGTTATGACCGGTTTTGTAGTAACTTTGGAGCTTTTTCACCTTCTAATCCTGAAAAAAAAGTTTAAGGACTTTTTCTCTCGTCAGTGCCAACAAAATGAGTGGTAATTAGGAAATATAATGCTAAATCTGTTTACAAAAGGAGCCTTCTTGCATGTTTGCCTATTAGACAGCAACCAGTGAAGACACCTATTGTAGCATAAATTTGTAGTCCATTAAGAAAGATAAAATTCTTAGAACATTTCAGATTTAGCTAAATCTAGTCGCTAGATAGGTTGTACTAGTTGTCGAATTAAAATTTGTTCTTTCGATATCAAGTCGTATGTTTTTAACTGACGATATGTGCAATATTTCGATGTTTTATGGAATGTTGTCTGATATCTAGCCTATCTGCAACAACAATCCATTACAACTACTAGAAATAGTTGTGGTAAAAGTATGCAGTATGCAGCTTTTTAAACTCTTCTTGTAGCTCACCGCTACAATTTGTTTTTATTCGATGAAAGCAAGTCAAGCTCAGACAGCAGGGTGTTGATGGAGGAGAATCCAACTCGAAGGCTTGTTGGTACGAACTGGTACTCTACCAGATTAGCTATCTACTGAAAAACATTCCGTCTCCCATGAGAGAGTAGGTGAAGTAACAAGTAATATATGAAGCTACTTGCAGGAATTTGGCTGTAATTCCATATATACCAATTGTTTTACTTTCTTCACTTATGTGCCCTGATTGCTGTAGTGATCTCTGCGTTACGGGGACATCAGAGTTAGATACTGTGCAATGCAGGTGGCATAACGTCCAAACTTTTCGCAGTACGCATGTTGTTTGAAGCTTCGGTAACATGTTCCTTTATGATACGGTCCTTTCAAGGCAAAACTTCCAGCTTTATAAAACACACGCTCTTCGATCTACTTCGGAAAAATATACCGCCATGCTGTCTTTTTTGTGCTGTCATACATTTGTACACCAGTTTTGAAAATCGTTTTCACAGGATTTCGATGGTCGTCTATGTTGTCTTGTACAGATGAGTTCAAAGACTCGATTCATATCGTTGGCACATAGAACGGTTGTCAGCATTATACCGCGATAAACATACGCAACATGTGGAAGCGGTTATTCTTAGTGGAGAGGAGATGTCAGCCATGTTTCGGATTTCTAGAATGGAACTTCTTTTCACCAAATGAACGACCTAATTGAAAGTCCGCTGTATGTCCAACTGGTCCTGTGGCACAGGAATAGCGTGTCTCTAAGATGACACTACACAAAAATCAACAAAATGGTCGTCGTGTACACTTTGTCCAAGGTGTGATATGACAATATGGTCATTGGATGTCAATTTGTGAGCGACCCTCAGTTCTCTATACGAGTAGAAGTCATCCTTCTCGTCCTCATTTACGAACTCTGTTCGAGCGTTGCATTGTATTATTTTTCTTATTTACTCTGGAATATGGCAGTCAAAATTCTATCACTAAAATGCTTCGACATACCATCGAATTCGGTAATAATTCCGGTTAGCTTTACGCAGTTGAGCAAGGCAGTAATTTTTGTATGTAAACCCACACTTTTGTTTGTAAAACTTACAAGTAAATAAAAAAAAACAGCAAATTATTTCTTTCGGTATTTATTTTTTAATTCTTGTTTTTTTTTTTTTTATTTATTGAAATTTGAATAAATTATCTAGTCTACAATAAAATCTACAAAAGAGTCATAATGAGCTAAGACAAACTAAAAAAATACATAACTACTACTTACTTATATGCGTAAAGTAAAATTGTAACGTATACTTTTTAAAAGCACCATTCTTTCAAAGGAAATATGTACGTATATATATTTAAACAAGAAAATGAAGTTTAAATAAATACAAAAAAATTAAATGAAACAAAAAAAAACTGGCCACTGGTTAGAATTTTATAAAATTTTCTGAAAATTTCTTTTTTACAACTTTCACTCCGATTCTCACTCAATTCATATAACATACGCACATTCACACCAAGTACGAGTAACTAAAATTTATTTTGTGAACGTTAAAAAAAAAAAAGTATCTAAAGTACAATTCATTAAACGTGTATCTACAACTCCTCCAAGCAGCGAACATTCGTCAACATTATTCGTGTCAATCGCCACACTTGTTTGGCAGCATTTTCCAACGCACCAGGACTCTTTCCCTTGAACAAGTCCATGTTTGGCAGGAAATAATGCGGACACCGTCGGCATTGTAGGCAGGATATTAGTTGCAGGAAAATTCCATTAATACGATCCGCAATGCAATTCTCTTCCCATTCCATTTCGCGAGGATGTTTCTCACACTCGTATAGCAGCAGAGTCTTCAGATGGTACGATGTGACAGGATTGCCAGGCAGGTCTAGATGACGGTCACGCAATGTTTTCAGGATGCTTAAGCAACGTCGCCGACTGGCACCTGAAATTAAAAAGCCAAAACTTGCTGCATTAATGGACATTGCGTGTTGTGCGTGTGTTGTGGTTTTAATGGTTTAAATGGTGCAATTGCAGGGATTGATGTTTGTGCTAAAAGGAAATTAATTGATACGAAGATGATTTTCTAGTTGCAGTGTGCGTCTGCGTGTGGGTCTTGATAAACTGAGACATTAATGAGATTTTTGCGATTATTATGGTTATGACAGATGGAAACATTTTTCTTCAATTAAATCGCAATACATAGGTTATTCGTGAGATTGCCAGTGAAATGAATGCAGGCAAACGACTAGAGTAGCTGCAAGGTGGGTATCTATAACTTGATGGTATGGTGACAAGAATATTTTATGATGCTCCTTAGCACATAAAAGTGCTAATGGGAGTAACAAGGATATTTCTAGACGCCGAGATAACATGCACACGTTCTTTAAATTTTTTGAATTGCAGATATCAGTAGACGTAGAGGGTAATTACGTAGTAGAACGAGGAGAGAAACTGACTGGTTCATTGCTAAAGATGACACGGTTATCGAACTTTGACCGCAATAACTCCAATGGTTGGCCTGCTGTGGGGCATGTGGCGCCTTCATGTTGAAACCACATATGCTCCAAGTCATCTTCTTCTAATTTATTCGAAAAAAAATAATCAGTCAACAATGTCCGCTAGTGACATTTGTTTTTATTTTCAGCCATGGATAGAGATAAGACTACATACATACAGTGGGCATAATAGCGTCGTCGGTATTGATATTGGTTAGAGAAGATCTTCAGCATAGTCTTTGGCTCCAATATTTAGTTAAGTAAACACATTGTAAGACAAGCTCTACGATTAAGCCCACAAGGTAGAAGATAATCGGTCACTCCAGTTAAAACGGTGATTTTAAGGTCTTAGTATTTGGTGAACGTCATTTTAAGGGGATATCAAAATACCTAAAGAAACATGGTTGAAAACGGATACAAAAGTAAAGTATAGAAGAATCTTCAGATGCTTTCAGGTTGCTATCTGATAAATCTAGATGACCGCTGGGTTACCTCTAGTAAGGAGTCCATTCATCTCTAACTGTGGTCCACATTTTCAAGCTGTGGACTGAGGCTGAATTTGTTTTTATAACTAAAGTAGGAAAAAATTCGGATGTGGACCGCCCTATCAGTTTATCCTCCTTTCTGCTAAAAATGCTGAAAAGGCTGATTGAAATCCATCTACGCCAGAGCATTAGCCCGACTTTGCTTTCTGCATCTCAGGATGCACACTACAAAGGCTGGGGGATTCTCACAAAACCGAACTTTTTGTCTTTACGAGGAGATACAGAGTGCCCCTCATAGATCTTTTTACGATTAATGACACCGGTCTCTTCCTCACAGAAAATGCACAATGCTTGGGACTTATTTTGGATAGGAAACTAAACTGGAAAGCCAATCTACTGAAACCAAATGCAGCTCTCAATTTCTTTAAAATGCTGTGAGTAGGAGCTGAAATATGTAACCTCTAAACACATGCTAGCTGCACGTCAGTGTAGCCACCCGACGAAAAGCCTCCTCGCAGCGTTCTGACAATTACGCCTGCCTCGATCTCCGATCAACTAAACTTTTCCAATGGAAAAATCCCTGTTACTTCCGGAAGAGCATTCACACTTCCACATAGACCGATATCGGGTTGAGTTTTGGCTTTTTGTTCTCTGTTACGCTCAATCTGGCCAGATCTTTGTAGCGTTTTTCAGCCTGAAACTATGGTAATCGAGTGACAACATTCACCTATGCATCTTTACTGACAGTCAAGTGGCAATCAAATTTCTGGGATCGTGCTCATTTACCTCAAAGGCCGCCTTAAATTACCATTTGTCCCTTAAGGAGATGACGAAGCAGTTCAACATTCAGCTATGCTAAGTGTCTGGCCACAGACACATTCCGGGTACCTGCAAGGCTGATGAGCTCTCCAGCAAAGTAAAGATTCTGCCGAGATGTCGAGTCCTGCAGTTATGGGAAAATAGCTCAACGTGTCATATGTGAAGTTACATACAACTTGATCTGGCCGAAGCTGGATCATATTAAAGCGATCACAGATCAGATATATATTTTATGTAGATACTGTCTAATAAGCCAACATGTTAAAAGGTTCGGCCTCATTTGCCGACAAAGCGAAGGAGGACAACATCGTCTATCCGTCCCTGTCCTAAAGAAGACTAGGGGATTTTTTCGACGACCTCAACGAACTGGTGCCATGGTGCCAAGAGTCTCATAAAAGCTGCAGTTGGTTTAGTTAGTCCATGGGTAGCCATAAATGGAAATCATTGGTCTATAGTCATAGACCTAGGAAAACAGGCCTCGGTCGGAGCTCCTTTACTGAAAAGAGGATGTATTGCAATAGCGATTACCAAGATCTCTGCCTAAAAGAAAATAACTAGTCTACTCAAGTTTGCCGATTGGTTGATCCTACCATTCTTAGAGTAGGTATCCATCGATATCCTTATCGAATTGTCTGCATATAAAACAGTAGTTAAAAGCACATTCGAATCTCACTGTTCCACTCCGAACGATTCGGAGATAACCCTCAAAATCGATGTTAAGACAATTGTTTTTAGAACACGTTTCGAGTTCTTGATCACTATTACCCGGTGTATTACTTAGAAGGGTCCTTTTATATCAATCCGCCATCATTACTGCTTTTCTGGCTCACTTTCAACAAAGATTTCCAAAGCGGCAGTAGAAGATCATCGCATCACACCTTTGATGCACAACCCTGCGAGGAGTAGAAACTTACACATTAAATTTTTGAAGATGACTTTAGGCTAACAAACCAACAAAGTCTTACAATGTACACTGTTTATCTACATACCTACATATGTATAGTATTAATCTACGACTTAGTCCACATGTTCCGCTGAACATTTTGATTATGACCATCGTCCATCATGACTATGTTGTCTCCATGAACTTGCCTTTGTGTCAAGTGTCACAGATGTGCTAGCTGTCATATTTACACAGCGGCGGTGGAGCATCTTGCTTACGCTTCACGTAGATCAGTTTCTCAATGCCCT
The DNA here is from genome assembly GCA_905220385.1 of Xylota sylvarum. Taxonomy (NCBI): domain Eukaryota; kingdom Metazoa; phylum Arthropoda; class Insecta; order Diptera; family Syrphidae; genus Xylota; species Xylota sylvarum. The sequence goes on from LR999957.1 coordinate 128,871,995, forward strand.
TCATCGTCCTCCCACTAAGTATTCCGACGTACTAACCACTGCGGAATGTGTACTTAGCGGAAGGTTTGAGGTTTATTGGCTTTGGCTAATACAGACATAAATTAAAATTCTATTTGCTACTCAGCTCAGCATAAACATTTTGCATCGCTTCAGTCCTACCAATAGTTTTACCTTAGCCACTCTTATCAGTTAGTCACATTTCCCAAATTCCGTTGCAATCGAGTGCATTAACAAAATTTTTAATTATCCGTGGTCTGGTGCCAATTACGCTGAGTGTCATCCATATGACTCCGTGGCGCAACGGTAGCGCGTCTGACTCCAGATCAGAAGGTTGCGTGTTCAAATCACGTCGGGGTCATTTAGAAGAGTGAAATTGACATTTTTTATTTTTATTCGCAAAATATTTATTTTCATTCAACAACAAGTAATCAAATTAAAATAAAGCTTCCACTTGTGAACAATAAATATTTCACAATTTAAATTGATTTTGTCTCATGTCCAGGTTCAACTGGATTCAACAATTTATTGTTGACGTGTTGTTTAATTTTTTTTTTTTTTAAAAAAGCGGAGGATTGATCATTGTAATTATTTCTTAACAATCACGAAACTGTGCACATTTAGCGATCAATTGCGAGGTATTTTAAAACAAAACATATCCCACAGCGATGTTGATGATGAATTAATTAATTGCTGCAGACGTTTATGATGGTTTTGCATCATAAATTTTCAGAATTTCATATTCGGATCAAAACAAAGGAATTTATTGTGTAGGTTGTTAATTTTAATGGGCATTTTATCGCAAACATGTTATGGATGAGCGTTGAATGAAAATAAAAATAAACATGAAGGTAAATACTATAATAGATTGAAGTTGAATGGGTAACCAGTAGCGAAATACATCAAAAGATTGTTATAAAACATTAGTTTTAATTGTTGTAGTCGATATTAGTTATAGTATTTTATTTGTTTGTTATTTGTATACATGTACATATATACATAAAATAATGAACTTTACTTTCCTTAAATATTTTGGTAAAGTGTAGAGCAATTGTCATACCTCAACATGACCAAGTAGGGTATAGTATAGGGTGGGCCATCTATTGGTTTCTTTTTAAAAAAGGCTATAAAAAACACTAATCAATATTTTTCAACGACTGTTTTATTGAAAAGAGTTTAACGGATTCCGATTTATTATGGAATATTATTTCATTCAAATGTACGCCATCCTGTCAATCCAATATTTCAATACATTTTCAATGGTTTCGGCCAATATTTTACGAATAGCTTGACGTGTTGACTGAATCGTCTCTGAATTGTTCGCATAGCATCAATCTTTAATAGCACCCAACAAAAACAATCCAACGGCTTCATATCGTGCCGGCCGAGCAACATCACCAAAACAACTGGTTACACGATTATTGAACTTAGTGTGGACTAAATCTGCTGTTGGACGACTTGTGTGGGACGTAGCTCCATCTATGTCTAAATCCTCAATATCTGGCCATAAAAAATTGCTTAATATTCGCCTGTAGTGCTCTCCATTGACAAATAATGCCGCCACTCCAAAAAGCACACCAAATAGTCAAACGTTCAGGATGTATTGGGTTCTCTATGATTACGTGTGGATTTTCCGAGCTCCAAATACGGCAATATTGGTTGTTTGTGTAGCTGCTGAGATGAAAATTCAAAGCATCTGAAAAGATGATTTTTTGAGCAAAATTGTCGTCAATTTTGATCTGCTCTAAAGTCGATTCGTCAATTCGACCTTGTAAGCGAGTAATCCGAGATCTTTCTGCGAAATTCTCCTCAGGCTAATGAGACTGATGTTCAGTTGCTGAGATCTTTAGCATGTTGAGGTTTAGACGCACACTTTTGGCAACAGTCTGGTGCTCTGGTGAACAATACGAATACGGGAATATGTTCAATTATCAATCAGCAAACCAGTCTCACGAAATTTCATCACAAACTTGCGTACACCAGCTGCAGTTGGTGCAAATTCGCACTGTTTCGGCAAAATAACATCCACTTTGCAAGTATAAGTAGTTGCAATATTTCCCAACATTGTTCAAGCATATATCAATTCATTTCGTACCGCGAAAATATAATACTGACTTTCTGTCAATTTTTTTGAGCGCATAACAGCTGTCAGTGTGAAAACAACATATGTTTCAAAAAGAAACCAACAGATGGCCCGTTCATTGGAGCTATGTCAAGTAGACTTTTTACATACATCAATTTATGAAAATGATCTGCAACTGATTTTGTGTTTTATGCCAAAGATACATATCTAGGTAGACCTTTACATATCCCAGCAGGACGTAAATATGTTCGATCTCTGGCAACGACAAAGTAATCTCAACTTCCCACTGCGCTAATATGAAATGCATTGATCTGCAGACTATGACAAAAATATACTCAAACCAAGTCGCAAACAGAACCTTTGATGTGTCTGCCATTAAGCTTAACACAATATTACTTTTAGAAAGTGATCTTACGATTAACATACCACGATCATCAGAACTATTAAAGTAATTCTAGAATTCTAAACTAAAAATGGCCATAAAGAATTGAATTCTCAAAAAACAGCATAAACAACGTAACACTCTGCAACCCACAGCTGTTTCGTCAAATCGTGGGACACATATATATTTCTTTTAAACTTTTAAGCCTAGAAAAATGATAGCGATCCTAAAACTAAGCATAACAAGCTGACAACAGCCGGGCTTACGGAAAAATTTGAGATGATCCGCCAACTCCCGAAAATATTGTGTGAAATATTTAAAAGTCATAGAGTACGGGATGCAGCCGTGGAGTGCATAACAAGCTTGATGAAGAAAAGATTGAGGAGAGCACCTAATGAAGAAAAGGAAGTAGAGTAGGATTTTAGTACCTAATCCTTCCAATGAGGAACTTTCGGCATAATGGGAAAGAAGGGAAAGTTTATTTTGGGGCCGCAAATCCCACATTTGCACTAAGTAGGGGTTTTTAAAAGATCAAGTCTCTCAACGCAAAAAAAGATCAGTTCCACTATAAATGATCATATTTCAATAACACATGTAGGCTTTAGATAGACTTGACGTATCTGCATTTTTGGGCTAACATCGCACAATGAGTACAGTTTCGAGCAACGATTAGACACTTTATGAAGACAAAGCCACATTTCAAGCATTCGGAGACTATCGGACTTGTGTACTCTTCTGACAAGACAAGACAAAAATATCAGCTTAAGATATTTTTTTTAATGATTTCCGCACATTCGGCAAGCGTGAAACGATGCATGATGGAATGACAAACCTTACTGAATATTTTGACCGCTTTGACAGCGGAAAAAGTGTCAATGCTATCTGGGCACCCTTTATAACTAATACCGTGAAAACGGTATTCTTGCGGGTCGTTGAACCTGTTCAAAGTAATGTACCCACTGCTGACAACAATGAGGTCTATAAAAAGGTATCTTCTCGATATACGGGTGAACTTAATTTCAGTTTTCTTAAAAGATTATGTCCATGTGATTCATACTTCAAGAATTTCTGCCTACTGTTCCAGTTAAAGTCAGGCTTTAGTATGCAACATTTTTGAAGACTACAATGTTATCGACTTGAGTTACAATTTTGGTCTAAGCACATAACGAAGTTAGTAGCAGGAATGTTTTGTATTTCGAATCGTGAAGGTAAGGCTAAATCTGTCCAACATATCTAAGATAGTTTTTGGACCCGTATCTGTACTCGTCTTTACTTTGAATGGATTATTTCATTGCATTCCAAGTCGAGCTTATGCCTACTCGGAAAGTTTTTGTATGGTTGTCGAGTTCGGATATCACCATTTACATTACAAAATACGGGACCCTATGTACTTCTAGATACATACGGCACTGCAAAAAATTGCGGAATTTGGGAATCATGTGAGTGGTCTCAGCTCAGTTAGCACTCAGCACAAAACAATAAGATCGCTTCGTACTAAGGGTGGCTTCACATTTCGGCCAATAAATTCTATCGCCGCTACATCGATAAAGAGGACGGAGAAGTCCTTCATTATTTTTTGCAAGTAACCAGATCCAAGGTAAGTATTTTTTCGGGGAACTCTTAGATATTATAACTTAGAACTCTTAGCTGCTGGGACTGGGATATCAATTAAATTCATGGATTCATCGCCAAAACGTGGTGAATGCGATTTCTTGCCGACAATAGTTAGTTACTTTCTAAAACCAAATGATAGTTTTGATGGATGAGAGGCCTCAGCTGTCCATCTAAGGACCTGAACTATTTGTATTTCATTTGATTTTTTTTTTGTTCTTTAAGACAAATTACATTTTTTTTAATCATCATGTGATCATGTTTTAAGAATGAAGTAATTTTTTTTAGCTGGTGCTAAAGTACAATTCCGCAGAAATTCACTATCTACATCTGTATATATTACAAGTCGTAGAGTACTTAACAGCATAGAAAGCTTCACTTCTTCACAACGCGCACTCTACGTCTTCACTTCTTTCTTTTGAAAGAAAGATACTTTGTTAGATAATATATGAAGACCCCAATTGTGAGAAGAGCCAATAATGGATAAGATTTACCCGCGAGTTATACACTGGCTCAGGCTTTAGACGAATACTAACTCAAGACGTCTTAAGGCCAAATGATAGAGGATGCCAATAGGATAGGATGTGTCAGAGGGAGAACTATTCAAGAAAATATGTAAGTTTTAATGGATGGATATTTAATGGTCTAGGAACACTTCTTAGCTTCGAACCAAGTAGCCATAGTAAAAAAAGAAAGACACTTTATAAGTGCGTTGTTTAAAAATTCCATACCTGCAAACCTTTCTTCTAGACGACACGTCTTCCATCAACAACAAACTGTCCAAGTAATATCTTAATAAAAATATATAAAACGAAATCCAAACAAGTCTTTTTTTCGGTTTCCCAACAAAGAGGACAAAAGCAACAAAGAATTCAGGTTCAATTCCATTATCTAATCATTTTATCGTTGGACAACTTAAACGAGCTTCATTCTCTCATCTCCGGACGATATTTGAATTGATAATTCCTATTCTTCTGCGCCCACCATCGAATGAAGGTAGCCAAGGGGGACTAATTTTAATTTACACTAAACACCATCACGGAATAGGACATTTCTTGTCTTGTTTATATTATAATTCATGTATTTAGCATCTCAGTATCTTTCGAAATGAATTATTAATTCAAATTTATATGGAAATTTCACATAACGCAAATGTTAAAATAGCATAGATACACAACAACTAATTGATGCGAATTGCAAATAAACCAAAGATGTTCAGATAAAGTCATTGGTTATGTTAAATTATTTATAAACAAATATATATATATACTGTAGGTATATGTATTTGGTTGTTTTGTTTTTAAATATGCGACCAACAAATAGTGTAAGATCGAGTGTGTAAGATACATTTTTTTTTTTGGTATTTAGCGTAAGAGCTTTTGAGATGAACTCCTCAGCCCAGCGGGTGGTAAACTGTATCTTTTTGTGTGTGTTGCTAACAAATTTGTATAAATAAAGTATAAATCACTGGAGCAGAATAATAAAAACATAAAAATGATAACAATAGTTACGGTGATGAGTACTTTTTGATTTATGCGCGATGCAATGATTTATTGTCGCTAAGGTTATATGCTGAGTTGATAAATCATGGTTAGAAGTAGCGCGTATCTTTTATGTTCTGTGTGTGAACGGGCTGAAGTAAAATTAGGACATTAACGCCTACTTTGTGCCGAGAAAAGAGAGAAAATACATGTTTTCAGTTTTTTTTTAACGATAAACGATTTTGAGATAATTGTTGGATATGAGATCATAAATTTTAAAACTTGCCAAGCAAATGTTATTCAACTTTAAGAGAGATGGGGAATTGTCTTGAAGTTCTTAACACTTTCCATTATCGTATCTACATTTGTAAGGCATGTGAAACATCGATGAAGCCTACTGATAAAGGGTTCTATTCGTTTTTGTGATGGCAATGATTTCAATCACATGAGGTGGTAGTTAGTATACACTCAACTCATGCAAAACTAAGAATGTTTTTTTTTTTTTTTTGATCAAGGGAAGTCAGTGAGACAAGACCGACGATTCTGTGAAAGCAGATATATAGCATCACTTTCTCTTAAAAAAAGGGTGCGCTGTCCCTAGAGGTACACTTTCAAACGCCAGTGGCCACTGTCAGGGATTATAAGTTATTCCTTTTCGAATCCACTAGAAACTTGGCGTCGAGATACCTTTTGTTTGATACTTGGTGGAGTCTATACTTTCTACACACATGACCAGTTCGAACTAGACGCAATCCCATTGGGAGCCATCCGTGAACTATACATTATATTATATTTTGTTGGACAAGCTTTGCATTTTGTATAGTCACCGCTTTGGGGAATGGTTGTGAAGTAGTTCTTCTTAAAGCAATAGTTGGCGGGTACACTAAATTCACTGCTCAATTATGGGGATTTGAGCAGAAGGAGATGGACATTATGATGAACCTATGTAAGATTAGCCTAGTTAGTAAATCCATATGTATCCATATGAATTGAAGATTGGGCAAAAATAACACAGAAAGTTGCAATATCGTTGAAATCTCGTACCTTGCATAGCATCACTAGTTCGTATTTGAAGCATTAGCTTCAGTTCCCAATTTTTCGTCCTTCGTCTCCAAGTCCTAACAAATATGTAGCAGCATATCTAGAGTATGTAGGCTGTAGGACTTTAACCAGATTTCAAGGGTTGTTGTGCACCGGCACTCAGACGAAACTTTAACCTTGGACCAGTGTCCGAATAAACCAAATTCCTATTTGCGTTATTCCATCAGTTTGGAGGACGACAAAGTCGATGCTAGGGGTTTGATGGCACCGTTTAGATTGTTGCTTCATACTCTTTCATACTGTCACCTTTTTCTCAGTCCACACTAGATGGGAAACCCACCGTAAAGTCTTTAGAGTTTAGAGTCTGTGGCAGATCTAACCGCTGCTCATGCTCATTTGTTTATAAGAAGTAGGATATAGTCGCATAGCACCAATATGGACTATAGTAGCGTTTCTTTGCAGTTACCAAACCATCACGAAACAAGTGACCCATAGGATAGGATTGGATGCACCACTACGGTATATATCCCAAAGAACATAACTTGTTGAATTCCGTAGATTTAGCCGAAGGCCTTACTGTGAGGGCTAAAGGCTGTTCAGACTTTTTCACTTGCTGCTCTAAATTCAACTTCCAGTTGAGCTTTCAATAAAGTACAACTCCTATATTGAATAATTAAATGTTTAGTTTTGAAGGCGATACAAGAGGAGAGATGACCCCTTCCTGAGGTATTCCTCTGTTGACAAACTTAGTTGAAATGCTGTTACCAAGTGTTGATGAAATGATTCAATGGATTTCCACGCTTCCTATCTTTCGGAATAAACACCACTCAAATGTGGCTTCGTAATAAATAGCTTATAAACATCGTCATAGGGGTCCAGCGATTCCTGTAGCGTAATGAGCAGTAGGCCGTCAAGGCCAGTTGATTTATATGAAGAGAATCTGAAACACAGAATTTGGTCAATGAGTAGGTCTGTGTGCAGACGAATCCCACAGATGATTCTATACGGTCGACATAACAATAGCCATTTCGGAAAAATGTATCCCAATCAAAAGTGATCTGATGGAATCAGATTTGAATAAGCTCAGCAAGTGGACGAATGCCATTTGGCTGGGGCTCAACTAAATCAAAACGAAGATAGTGATATTTACAAGGACATACAAAAAACCACTAAAATTTAATGCACAGTCCTGTAATTCTGGTGGCCTGCACTTGAAAAGCAAAATTATATACACAGTACCTTGACAACGAATACAAAGGTCAGCATAAGTCTGTATAACAAGCACACTGTAAGCAATGCTTTATCTTCTTCCTGCAAATATCCTCGGGAAACTTTTAGCCGCAGTGGTAATGAGACTAAGAGAATAACATCGGTACGGACTATGATTTTAATATATTAAAAAAACAGTAAAATCAGGACTAAAATACCTAGTAGATTCAATTCGAATTCTAAACAATGCTATAATAAAAATATATGTATACAGACGGACATCAGGTAATATGAGAGCAGGAGTCTTTTTCCAGTTGGCATGCATAATATAGAATAAGTACATTGATAGTCAGGCAATCGATAGAATGGGAATCGAAAACTATAAGATTCAACTTGGTGAGCAGTGCCGCTAGTCTCTTTAAAAGATTATTGACAGATGCGAACTTTCCCTATGCTGGGTTCCAGATCATAGGGGTATTCCAGACATTCGAATGCAACTAAGCTGGCAATGGAGAATGTCAATTGAAACTCGCTGAAGAAAGCGTAACTCACTCTGGTTCTAATGACGTGATAAAATTTCATCTGAACACTGACTGCCAATATCAGACGGGATTTCGTCAAGGCAAATGTAGCCTGACCTGAATATAAATAGAGCAAACAGATTAACTTCAATTGGTAGAAAGAAAATTAGCTCTACACGGTTGGGTATACCCTCCAACGATTCCTAAAGAAGCCATAAAGACGAGAAGGAGGAAGAGTCGATAACTCACTTTTTACGCAATCGCTCTGCGCTATCCGTACTTAGAAAAAATATCTTAAAGGAGTGGTTCTGGAATACTTCAGCACGGAACGGAACTACTGTGTCACGTGGAGAAAATATTACCTATTGCCCGTCGATTCACGTTGCGTACGGACCCTGCATCGTTGCGCCACTTCAAACATCCGAAAGGACAAATGGCAAGGTGTTTGGAAAGACTGCAACAGTACAGCTTCGACATCCAGCACCACCCGGCACCTATGCATGGAAACGCTGATGCACTCCCTAGGCGGAGTGCAAGCATTGCACTAAGGTAGAACAAAATGAGACTGAAGCCACCCAGCACGTGCATATGACATCGGTATCCGGCAGCCTAGAAGTGGAGCAGAGAAAGGATCTTGCATAGGTGAAAGGAATTCTTGCATAGATGATCCAATGGAAAAAAGAGGGCCAAGCGCCCCATAAAATCTGAAATTACTTCAACGACTATAGGGCAAATTGTCAACAAATCCACCAAAAGTCATTCTAAAAGTTTTGCTGGATTCGCAATAGTTCAAGAAGGTAGTTAAACCATTCAAAAATGTTTTCATTTAATTTCAGAAAGTACTAACAACTGGCGAACCCTATAGGTATATTCATAGAGTTCGCAGTGAAGATTATATCGTGCAATGCATAGCCACCCCGATGTCATAGCGTAAGCTATGTATCTTTTGCTGATTACGACATGATTTCTGAATTTTAGTGTGCCAAAACAAATAGCTCCGAAATAATGGAATATCAGATCAGATACTAAGGGTTTTGTAACACAGCCACCAGGCGGTCGCAAAATAATAGAAAACACATCTGCATTAGAGGAAGTAGTTAAATGTCATCTGCAGCAAAGGGGTTACAACTTCGCTCTGTCGTACCAAGTCGCAACAGTACCTTTTTCGAAATGCATCCAAGTTCACCTTCTACGTTTTAATGTCAGTATATTATTATAGGAATGACAGTAATATTTAAATGTGCAGATAAGATTCTGTTAAAATTTAATAGATTTAAAGAAATAGATAAGCATATATATGTATGTACATATGTAACTTAGCAAAGCGAATCATATTTTGATATATATTTTACAAAATGCGTGGAATCTGTGGATTAATTGTTGGTTCACTTGCCTACAGAGTTTCAACAGACTGACATTTGGCTGTCACTGAATTCTGTATCGGTAACTGAAATTGCAATTTACGTTGACAACCAAACAGCGCAGTCAGAAATAGATTAACAAAGTTGAGTCGAGCAGCTGGCATTAAGAAAATGTCGACCTTTTAATGTCATTTGGCTCAAGCGAATGCAATAATAAAAGCAATTTATAGAATGACACACATATCATATCTTTCCATCTATTGCAGACTTGCTTGGTCAAGTCTAAATCCTAGAAAGTCAAGTTCTTAACCACTGTAGATACAATATCTGCAACCTCATAAGCTTTAATACAGTACATCGTATCCTCGGCAGTCATGCTTAGAGGACCAGAGCATGTTTGACAATGTGGGAGAAGCTTATTGGCTTTTTTTCTCTAACCATAGTTTAATTCGCTTGACCATATTCGAGAAGCTTCATCATTTAATTCGAAAGACTTAAGCAAAGCCTGCTGAACAGTAGGAAATGAAAAACGAATTGACAATGGTTTGAGGGAAAGGACACGTAAAGATGGAATGAAGTAATACACCAGACAAAATGATGATGAAGGAAACCATTCACTGCTGAGAGAAACTGTCTAACAGCCTAAACGATAGTTAACTTTCACCAAAGTAGACGATTGCACTTAAAACGTTAGAACCTTCAATCAAATGAAATGTTCTTATCAAAGAACAATCAAGTGGTTAGTAGTGTCCCATGATCTGGTAACTTCCAACATCTACTGAAGAATATAGGAATAGTGAAGAATATATATTCTGGACTATGTTGCCTGCAAACTATGTATGTATTCTCCGAAAGAGTGTATACTGTGGCACGTATGTGTGTACTGTCAATGTCCGACAACAGACATCTGTAAAGAGTGATTCTGGGGCTACCTCTCGTTGAAAAATCAGAAGATAACCAAACAAGCTTGAATCACAAAATCTGGCAGCAAGTCTTATACACTTGCCTTAACTTTACCTCTGTGTTTAATCGCCTAGGAACACACAGTGTTTAAGTGGTACTAACTGGGCAAATGTACATAAATACGGTAGCCAAGTTTGGATTTGAAAGTTATACCAATTTCAGTGCTATACGGATATCTAATTGAACTTCCAAGAAACTTAACAAAACTGGTCAAACATTACCCGGCGGGGCCTGTCACATGGCGATCAATTACATCGTATCGATTAAACAACGATAGAACCATACATATATATATCTACGGTCCTTGGTCTAGTGGAGCCCAGAACACTGAGAATACTGCTGCACACTGCACTCTGTACTGCAACTAAATGTCCTTTCATTGCCAAAGGTACTGAGATATTGAACGCTTTACGAGCCTCTTTCTCCCATTTAACACAACTGACTATCAAGACTAAAAAACTAACCAAAATCTTCGTTTCAGCACAAATTACAATCCTCGCCACCATGCCGTCGGCAAATCGCTTTCGCTCACCTTGCAATAACCGGTTCTCGGCATCGGTGAAACTCAACACCCACGCATCGCCTTCCATGGCCGAGTTCTTGCCCTGCAACGCTATACACTCCTTGGACAGCATATCAAATCCTTCAGTCTTAACTTCAGCCACGATATTTGGATGTGGCCACGGAATACCCGGCAGTGGCCAATGTGAAGCCGATCGCGGCCATAGTCCGGCACATTTGAATGCCGGCGTTATTTGCACAATAATACGTTCGCGTATCCTCAGTTTCACTTCGGTTGTATCGGCAATCATTTTCACGATATCCCGATACGCACACTTGTCACAGGCCTGCGCCACTAGGGTCTGAAAACGAGAACGTATCTTTCGAGCTGATAGATACCCGGACGCGGTTATAAATTCCACCCACAGTGACATGGAACGTTTTCGGCCGTCGCTAAGTTTTAATACCGCACAACCGGGCAGCGTACCATCGTCGACAAAGTTCAGCACACCCATTTGATTGAGGTAAATAATGATTTCGAATTCCGTTGGTGAGATCACCTCTAGACCTTCGAAACGCCCATTGTAGTCGTTGAGGGACGAAATGAAACGGGGTTCTTGAACTTCGACTTCCTTCAGGACGTCCTGAACTATGCGACAGACCTCTTGGATGGTCTTGTGGATTTGTGCCTTGCGGGCTTGCACCCGATCTGCGCAGTATTTGTTCATTTGGTACACCATCTTGGACTGAGCCGCGATCATATCCGATGGAACTAGCATTTTTTTTTTTATTTTTCTTGTTAATCACTTTCTTGAAACCAGAATACACTTTTGTTTGGTAAAAAATTTCTAGATCATCACTCTTAACCCGCACAAGATCCACGATACGAATGTCACCACAAGATGCCGCCGCAATTTAGATTCTCAATAAAAAAAATGGTTTTCCCCGAAAAAAATTAAATCAAACAGCGAACACATCCGGCGACGACAGTTGCTGTGCGTTGAATGCCAAAAGAATAATCCCTCCAATCCACAACCGGATTGTATCTGCTTGAAAGAAGAATGAATTTCTGTGAGAGTATGGGTGTGAATCGGTGAAATCTAAACGAGATGGCGCTGAAAGAAGGCGTGGCTATCATAATATCCCTTTGTAACCACCGCAGATATGGCGTAGATGCGTGTGTAGATAGTTTTTGTATCTACACTCAGTTTTAGAGTACTTACAAGCAGTTTTGTTGCATCTGTGAGTTGTTATTGAGTTCTAGACAGGGCGGGCTTACAGTTATGATTGTGTGTGTAAACGGTAGCCCTCGTTATTATTTCAATATTTACATTTTAAGTGTCAAACTTCTTGAAGTTGGTGTCCACCTTCTTTGGCTTCTTGTGGGAACACACCCTTTGTGTGCGCGTATTATCTGTGTGTGAGTATAGATACTCCCGATACTTCTGTGTGTACACAGTTACTAAGGGAATGGTTTGTTCCTTGTTTTATTTGTTTTTTTGTTTCGTTTTTGGGAGAAGTGCGAAATGATTAATGTGGCAATAACACGGATAATGTGTGTTTTTCTTTTCTCTGGTTTTTATGTGCGTTATAAATGGCGTTTTCTTGAGCAAAAGCGAACAAAAAAAAAAAAACAAAAACCGGAGAACTTTTGTGGAATAAAATCGAATTAATGCCCGGAATGTGTTTGCCCGCCAATATGGGGAGAGGGTTGCCATTATTGTTGGAATAGTGTGCAAGAATATACCTAACTCGCTGACGCCGACGGGTGTGTGGTTTGTTTTTATAGAGAATTTGTTAGTTTTTTTTTTTGTTTCCCTGTTTAGGGTGTTTGGGGGTAATAAATCTTTAAAAATGTAAATAAATATAAAAAAAAGACGTTAAATTTATAAGAGAGAGAGTTGTGAGTTTTTTTTTTTTAGTTCCTTTGGACAGTTTACGTGTTTGTTGGGCAGCTTTGCGATAAGAATGGAAAACAAAGAAATTTTGGGGATGAAAAATGGTTGAGGAAAACTCTTTGATGTTAGAAAACCTTGTGGCAGGAAATTACAACCGAACTTCTGTCGGCAAATGTGTATATGAATAAGAAACATGATTTATAACAGAGATCGTTGGAGATTTGGAGTTGATGAGTGTAAAAACTAAGTTTAGGGTCTCTGCTTTTAATGGTCTTAATAGGGTATCTACATATGAATATTCAAGAAGATAATTGAAACGATTTTTTATAAAGAAATATGCATGTCGAGGCAGAAACGTAGGATGGAACATATGAAAGCAGCTGCAGACGTACATATGTACATATGTATCTAGGTCCACAGAGTAGGTACTAGAAGTCGAAGAAAGGTTTATCCTGGTTAGTTAAGAATCCCTTGACAACACATCACATAAAGCTGTCACGACAGATCTAACGAACAGACGGGTTTTGACGTAATGTTGAACAAAAAAAAAATACTATGGCACTTAGTACCTACCTACCTACCTACCTACAACATGAGGCTGTGAAATTCTGTAACTCTTAACGTACAACCTAGCAACAGACTAACTATGAAACACGGTAAATAGTACTTAGGCATGCCGATAATATAATAGTAATAGCAGTTTCTAGCTAGAGGCTGTTTCGAGCAGAATATACAAAATTGGGTAAGCTGTATCGCGGGTCTTGCTAATGAAAAAACAAAAAAATTCCGGCTTCTACCGATTTGTGGAGCACAAACTGTTCCATCCATACCAGTACTGCATTTGTATTTTGACACGTTTACTCAATTTAGTCTTGAGTTGAGTTAATGTTTCAATGTAACGCGGTATTTTGGATTCGAATTATACTTTAGGTACCCCAGTGCACAACACCTTTCGCACCCTGCATACTTAGTCGATTAGTAGGGGATATGTCCCACGTCGCTCTGATACCTAAATGAGCGAAATCTATCAGTATCTTTGTATTGTAAGGAAGGTTTCAACATACTACCAAATTTCGTTACATAAACGTCTGTAGCCTACACCTCTTCAAACAGACCGAGTTATAAGACGAATTTGTGATATATACCTAAGTTAGCCATAAATCATTGCGTTTTAAAATAGTACGTAACTATTGAAACTGGTGTAGGATAGTAGCAATTCAATCGAAAGACCCTAATGTTAGCTCTATTTTCCTATTTATCGCCTGGCATGATAAATAGACTGTAGAGCTTAAATTTGCTTTGTGCAGTAAGTAGCTTTGATCTCATTTGTTTTGCAGAATCATACTAGCAATGGTTTCCCGGAGTTGAATCTCCACTAGGGTATCATTCGTGTTTGAACATTGTTTGGATGTACAAAAGCGTAGAACGGTTTCAAAATATGCAGACTTACTATTTAATCGAAGGTATGTGACCAATGTAACCATTAGTAGCAATTTATACTACTACTCCTTTATGAAGTGAAGTGCAACTAGGGCTACAAAATCTTTGGGCTACGGTGCCAGTTTATTCAAAGTAACTGGAAGTGATGTATAGAGCATCATACAACTCGCCTAAGAGCATTCTTCATAAATGGAACTCAACATCGATAGTTCGATCAACAACCCTTTCACATTACAACTATGGCAGGATTTATTAAGTTTAATGATACAGAGCTATGTGTAGCTTTTAAAATTTATTAGAGTTAGTAAAATGATTTTCGAGAATGATTGCTCCAACTTGAAGTCGAAAAGCTTCTCACAAAAACCCTTGATTAGAAAAAGTATGATTTGTATAGCAGGCATGTGAAGGAAAAGATACAATGGACGGCTTTGCGGTTTCGAATTCATTGTTTAAATGCAGAGAATCTACAAATCCGTTCCGTGAGGATAGTGCGATAAAGATAAACTTTGTCTACAAACTACTTGGTGTGTAAAACTGTAGAAATTAACTGAAGTGAGGAACGAGGTAGGTACGTCTCGAACTAGACACCGGGAAGTTACATTTTTCAACTACAATCTCATCATTTTTGCTTTGTACTTATACTTTCCGCAGCCATCTAGAGGATTGACTTTTCTTCGAGTTTTATATAGGAGGGCACCATTTAAGCTTTATAAACATGCAACAGCAACGTTTGACAAGTTATTTCAAGAACCAATTTATATATATTCCGTATCACCTGTGGGTCTTAGGTGTTCTACCGTGTATGGTTTCTAACAATGAGTTTCATCTCACTCCAACTTTTCCCCAGTTACCGAGACTCCTCTTTCATTGTTTTGCGCCATGTACTTCTTGGTCGCCCCACTATTCTGTTAACTTGGATTAGCGGATTACATTGCATCGCGTGTCTTCTATAACCTCGGTCACCTTTTCGTATAATAAGACAGACCCACTGCCACTTTCGTCGTTGAATGGTCCTTGGCTCGTTTTCTGGTGAAGCTGTTCACTTAAGACACGGCTCGGCCAGAAGATCTTAAGAATATTTTGTAGACACCGATTTCCAAATGTTTACCGCCTTTTGTAATAAGGGCGGCCATTTTTGAAGAGCTACACCCATATAAAAGCACAGACTCAACTAAAAGTCTTGCTTCTCTATATTTGAGGCAACATTCCACAGGCTGACTTCGCTTTAGAGATTTGGCTTGTGATAGTTTCTTCGGTTCCCCCATTGACAGAGACAATACTTCCAAGGTTTTGGAAACTCTTTACTCTCTCAACCGGTTGTCCAGGGATTTCTATTTGTCGTAAGCGATGTAAAGATGTTTTAATTTTTTTAATTGAAATGAAAGTGTCCATCTAATTCTTTCATTTCCCGATGACAACTAATCATCTGAATCTTTGGTGTGAATGCCAACCACAACTCTTTTTAAACGCTGACAAATTCAGTAGATAAGAGCCATCTGTAACATTTCGTGAATTCTTACTACCATGGTTCTTACTGGAGTCTTGGCTTGAGCTATATTTCAAATATTTTCAAACTTAATACCAAAGTAACTATCGACCTTGAAGGTACCATAGTTTCTCGCTAAGTTTAACTTAATCAGTTTATAGTGAAATTTTGGCAATTGAGTTCTAAGAATCATTTTATTGTTTCGTGATTCAAAGATCTGACATTTCTGTCATGTTGTATGCTACAAATGTATTATAATTCTTCTTCTAGGGATATAATATTCTCATTTGTACCAAATAAATAAAAAAAACTTTTCGTATTATGAGTGAAAAGTATCGAATTTATGCCAAAGTGTCAATGAAAATGAGTTATCTCTGTTATGTAACCTGAAAGTATCTACAAGCAGCATAATGAAATCCATGAAACTATTTGCCGAATATTGTATGTTTTATGTAATGACATAAAATATACTTTAAATTTTACTAAGAAATAAGGAGATTCGTCATGTCCAACTAAATTTATTTTACTTTGAAGATCTATGGTTGTTATAAAAAAACTTCTTATTTTTGTTCAATATTCAACAAACAATTCCAATGATCAGTAAATTGCTATCCAAGCCTGACTATACCTATCAATATTGTTGACAGTTGATGAGTTGACGTTTAACTTTTGAAATCTGTAGCCTTAAAATCGAAGTCAGAAAGGCTAAATGTAAGGAAGATACACCTGAAATTTGTTGACTGCGGTTACTGCAGCGACACCGGTTTTTACATTTTCATCAGTCTAAAGAGTTCTTACATTTCTTCTCGATATCCAAAGATATCTTTTCAAAACTTAATTTGTCATTTGGACAGACATATGGACAGGTTAATGGGACCCAGGTCCTAACTTCTGACAACCATTCCTTTTGTGTGTGTTATATTCTTTACACGAATGGAAGGTACCTACTATTTTTAATACCGTTTCCGAAGGGCAATGTTTTATTTGAGAAACCTTTTCATGAGGGGTCGTGAAAGATTGAACCTCGAACCCACCGCTCCGTAGTTCAATGCACTAACAACTTGTGACACGGCGCCCATATCAACTTACTGAAAATGTCATCCGATGTATCCTAGGTCCGACATATTCACTCACTTCTCCGTACCTCACTATTTTTCGTTCGAGAATGACAACCAATAGGTATTAATCCCACTTTCACTCTCTTCCTGACCAAAATAATGTCTCAAATTTTCCCGAATCTCACCTGCTGTTCGAATAGCCCTCATAACTGTCATAAATCCCAAAACTCTTGGTAATTTTTTTAACTAATGCGCGCTTCAACAGTCACACATAACCTTGCTCACGCCTAAGCCCAACAGAAACCCATTTGATTGCCCTGTACTGCACTAGGCCCTTAATCCACACTAAAACTCTCGATCTCTCTCTCCCTAGGAACCCCATCTAACGCATCTAGGCAACCATTCACACACCAGTTGCTCACCATCGACCGCACCGCATCCCGAGTCATTCTCATGTTCGCATGCGGACGCATTCCACAATTATCAGACAATTCACGGCGGGATGCAGGCGCCACCGCTGCAGCAGGTAGGGTGCAACAGCGCGCAGTCCATGGCTGTTCTTTTGCGCATCTTCATATTCATATTCGAGATTCAGTATCTCCGTCGTCGTCGTCGTCGTCACCGCATCATCGTCGCCGCCGCCTTAGTGGTTACTGACCCAACAGGTGATCATTGATCGTAGAGATCCACAAGACAATAATCCGTTTGAGTTTGTTACCATCTCAGATGTCATCCCATTTGGTGACGACTATGATGATGGTACCGTTTTGTATGTCGCCACAGTCTGATGCAGTGACTCCACGTTCGTGGAGTGGGAATTTCTGTTTCTTTTTCAAAGAACAATCAGCCTGTCAGCGATGATCAGTGATCCATGTCATGGAGTTTCCTTTTTTAATCTCGTATTTCATTCGGGGCCGCCTCCCTCAATGGACGATGACACCAGCAGAGGTTGGTTGTGCTGCTGGTGCTCCCGAAACACGCTGTAATGGATCCGAAATTAATGATCGTGCAGTGCTTCCTAAGTGCTGGGAGGGCGAAATGCTTTTTGTGTTGTGTGTCTCTGTGTCGCCACGATCAGATATGAGGATGACGTATTGCTTGGTGGAAACGTGGTTGTTGCAACTGCAACTGCAGCTTAAGCCACTGTTTTCAGTTTTCGGTTTCCACCAGTGGCACGACGAAGACGGCGACTACAACGCATGTGTGGAAGAACAGTTTGCCTCCAAAAAGATTATGATCGCGGGCGCGAGATCGTCGTTTGGCTCAATTAAAACGAGCAGACCAGGCACACTGGTGCTTCTGCAGTCGCGGTTAGCAAAGCTACAGCTTGGTATTGGTGGAGCACACACTCCGTGCGTGATCGATTTTTCGGGAGTGATACTGTCTCCGGCTGAATTAAGTTGTCGGAGAGGGGCAATTTAATTAAGCAAAAGTCGTGCCAGAGGCGCGACTCGACGTATTGTGTGTGTGGGATTGGATTATCAGTATAAAGTGGTCTTAATTAAGTTGAAGGCTTCAGGCTACCAATCAGAGAATATTTCAAAGTCATACATACACACATGTATGATGGTGGATTCTTGGAGTTTGTTCCTCGTTTCCCTAATTAAAAATTACACCTCGCCTCGACTCGGCATCGTTCGCATTACACGACGAACTGACAAATTAATCTCAAGGCTCATTAATTCGTAATGGACTCTAAATCTAACTCTTAATCCCACCATAAACATCTACCCCACCCATTGCATTACAGACATTCTGCCGGAGAACCCTCTGACAAAAATCCATAAATCAAAGACCAAACGAATTCCACCCCAGGAATACGTACAACATCCACCCCCATGCGCAGGAATAGGTACAAATCCCGGCCTCGAGTCAATTACACGGCACAAGTTCATCGATGGTTTTGTCCACCGGGCGGGCGCACCATAACTTTTGAAATGAACCAACTGTCGGATTGTTGAACTGCCAGTGGGTCCTTAATCCTTGCGACGAATTGAAGAATAAAATGTAATTTCAAGGGCCAAAGAGCAGGGAATCCCAATTTACAATGGAATTCCAAAAATAGCTGAGGTTGGAGCCCCTCTGGGATGTGTCATGCTCATGATGCAGCAGATTCATTTTTTTTTATGCGCAAAGATACTTTTTGAAATTTCCACTCGAATAAACGTGGAATCGAACATTCTAATGTTACGAGTTGCGGAGACTACTCTGCGTGGTAAGGATGAACGTTCGCAATGCCTAAGCAAAATGAAAATTAATGATGGAATGGTTGGTCGCTCCTATAGGTATCCAAGTGAATAATTAATAACATCGCCGGTGTAAGGCAGTTGCATGCAGGCATATGGTTAGATGAGTGTGCTAGTAAGTTAACTTCTTTTTGACAGGTATGTACATATATATGTATGTATGTTGTTAGCAGTCTGCGGTATCTTTTTATCATGGTTTCGCCGGGAAAGTGTCACGCAGATTGTGTAGCGATTATATGTTAGTCAGTAGTTTGAATCACAGTATAGATACTTATATAACAACATCAATCGGAGAGTTACTTATTCGAAGACTTATCTGCCTAATGTGACAACCAACCAACCAACCAACCATCTATGTCTTCCAAGGATGTGCTTCTTAACATAAAATCGCATTCAAATAGCCGCTGTTTTTACTCGTAATAGGAATCACCATATACGTCACAGATACTTATTTTACGGTCCACTCGGTTCATCCCTAAGCACCTCCTGAAGAACAGTTATATCCACTTTAGGTATAGTGTTCGAGGATCTCTTCTCAGGCAGAGACTCTTCATGGGTCGGGAGTCCTTAAATTAAGTAAAAAAGTGGGTTCGAGGATCTCTGCTAATTCGCAGGCTGGATACGATCTGCTCAGAGTACGTGCTGTTATTGTCCTTTATACGTATGCTGGGGTCATCAACAGTTGGATCCGGCCTTTCATACGAGTTTCATAGTGTCTTGAAATTCAGGCAGTCTGATGACTGGAAGTCGAATATAAGGATGGGTCTTACAATAGTTGGATGGAGAAAGCTTAAACTACTAGATTTCAGAGGCACGTCTTGGAATATTCCTGAGAATACAATCTAATGTAGAGAAGGCGCTCGATACGGATGAAGTCATACTCATTTGAGGTACAATTTGGTTCCAACAGAACAGAATAAAAGATTCCAAATTCTTAATAAGTTTTCGCCGAACTCAAAACTAATCTTAGTTCGATCTTCAAGGCAAAAGGTTAAACATTTTTCAAACACCTAAGCTATAACGATCGTAAAAGGTAAACTCGTTATCTGACGAAACGAAGATTAAACGCTGTTCCAACCTCTATCATTATTTTCCACCCGTTATCGGAGCTCGTAGACTCTTTAATTGCTTGTTGCCCATATTCCCCCGAGAGATCATCGGTCTTACAGACAAAAACCGAGTTAAAATGGTGATGTTAATGGAACAACTCTATCCCGTAATTAGCGGCATTTTTATTTAAGAACTCCAATCGTCTCCATCGTGCTCCTGCAATTTATCACCTGTGACATTTCACATTTGGAGAGTATCGATCAGGGAAAGAGTGTACTCGGGCGCATCTTAATGTCGCTCATGAATAATTCATTGTCCACTCTAATAGAGTGAGATGGGCAACGAAGGAGAAAAGATAAAAATTAACTAATTAAAAACTGGACTTTATGCTTGGTGGTGGTGGATAAGCCTCTAGGTATGAGACGACTCAATTCACTCACACTGCATGCCCGACTATCGCGATCGTGCCCTTAGCCGATTTCCAGTATCTAAATGCGTGTCCCAAGTGGCCATGTTTGTGGGCCATAAAACTAAATGAGTCGTTGCCCAATGTGACATGTTCCGTGTCCAAGGGAGCCATAAAGCTACTTCTAATGAGATAAAAAGATCGTCAGCACGATCGTGAGCATCATCTTCGGTTCAGCGACAGCAGCAGACAGACTTGCGGATACAAGCAGTTAGACGGTCATCTTGTGGTGGCGAATACATACACTGGAGACTGGTTAAACTGGAACGTCGCCGCCGTTGTAATTGGAAAGAATTTTATTACAAAAGCTTGGAATGTGAATGGTGCGCTGCCACGCCGCACCATGTGAGTAGACCACAACTCTGGGCGTTGACTACACCTAATGAGCGCGTTTAACGAGTGTAAATATAAAGGTTTGATGTGATCGAGTGAGAATTGGTTTTAAATTTGCAAATTTATTGCAAAAAAATGCAACTTTGTGAGCCAGAGCCAGACTGTGATTGAGGGTGAATGTGGCATAGTGTTCGTGAGAACGATGCTAGATGTGAACATGTTACAATATTTTGTAGTTTGTTATGAAGGCCTGTGACAAGCATAGTAGTTCGATGCTAGTAAATAGCAATATTTTGCTATACTTCAACCGGAATCACCTATATGTTCGACATGAGTTTGCTTCAACACACCAACTGAAGGTAAGGATAACACATTTCCGTAAACAGATGTTAATGGTAAGATTCCAGAGCAGAATCAGAAAAGTCACAATTATTCAGTTTTCACAGGAGCTTTCGATTCATACAACTTTTGGTACTAGAAGGAGCACATAAGCAGCAGCGGTATATTGATTGTATCTCTTGGTTTCATTAAAAGACGGAATAACGCCTCAGCGAGTTATGACCTACCCTTGGTCTAAAGTTTAGATCCAAATGAACTCCTTCTGAAAATTCAATGAAAATTTGTAGATGCCCTGCAATCTGCTTATAATATACCTACTGACTTCTTACACTAATAGCTATGGTTTCAGTGTTAACCCCAGCATGCTTACCCTGCTTAGGATATAATGGAATAGAATAAGTCGTATGAAATCCTAGTCTGGTGAACAACACTGAACATAAGCTTTCGACTGGTCCAGCAAAAGACACCATATCTATACATCAGATCTGCGGCAGATGTGGCCGCAGTCGAGCAGACGCAAGACAACAAGTCTGCTACTCATCAGCAGAATACCCATAGGTCGGTGTAATGACGTGTCATGCTGGGATTTTTCAAGCGCAAATGCGATGTCGAATGGGCAGATTTTCGCTCAGGTCTTCCTATTTGGATCGTCATTCTGCAATGGATCGGCCATAGGTGTCCAGTTCACTGAAAGAAGGTTCGAGCCCTACTATATAAAGGTCGAAACTTTTATGAACCCAATGGCAGTAGTTCGCTGAGGTCATCAAAGTGAAGAGTCATTAGGATTAAAGTTTATAGGAGACGGCCCGACAGGTGAATAGGAGGATGCAGCTCCTGCAGATGTAATTTTGAAGTATTATTCTTTTGAATCTAATATTCACGGACAACATGATCAGTGGATTACCACAGTGGACAGTATTGGGTCCTATGCTGTTCAATATTTTGTTCGCTAATTTACTACGGCTAATTTACTATTTACATCCCATCAGTGGATGATACGAAAATTATAGGCTTCCCTCGCCATCGTCGTTGACATTAGAATCCGGTGCAAGAAGTATCTAAACCAACATAGTAGAAACAAGGGATAGATGAAGAAAAAGAACTCTATGATATGTATCTCATACATGTACCTCAACCATGTATTTGTTTTCGAAAACAATATTCCAAGGGCTTGAATGAAGTTTTTCGGTTGATCTTTTATAATATTGTGTACAGAAAATCAATAGTCCATCCACCCTTACATTTTTGTAACATATTTAACATACACATCACTGATAGCTGTAAGAAGCTAGGTTCTGAATCCTACATTGCCCTCTTGCACCAAATATTTAAAATTTTCTTCAGACTACGTATTTTGAAGAAACGACAAATATTTCACTTTTACAGATAAATCATTGTGCTTTACAGGATTAAAAAATTTCAGTTTCCTTCCAATACCACATTGCCACTCATTCACGCCACAGTTCCAATACCACCAGTTTAAACAATTGAAGTGTTAATATCCCAATTTATTGCGGATTTGAAAAATTATCCCTAAACCACAAATTGACCTCCGGGGCGTGTTCAACGAGTCAACCTCATTAGCAGCTCTGAGTTAAAACAAACTTATACCTCTCGAACCCATCAACCACTTATCCACACTTCTTTCCATCAACAAATCATAAAGAATCCAATGTATCTCTTTCATAAAAAAACAGGTAGCACTTCTGCGCTCACTTCGTTTCCTTTTCTTGTTCTTAACACCGGAACACCTCAATTGACCCCTTATACTCTTCTCTCTGATCATTGGCAGGGAAAAGAAACAACAAAGCCCAAAGATCCTTCATTAGTTTTATTTTTACAGCGTGAATATGATTCTGTCAAAATGGGCGGTCACGCCCATAAGTCATAATTCAAAAACCACCGGCGACCGACGCGGCCACGGTCGGTGTGCGCCTTGTGCATAATAACAATAAAAATCCTGAACAAGGGGCGACTTTGATATATGTACTTCCAAATCGGCTCCTGACCTCCTGCTGATGACTGTGAGAGGGAAGCCTTGTGACTCCTCTCTATCATGGAATAAAAAAAAAAATTACTCCATGCCAAGTGGTAATCAGGGGTTTTGAGGTGAAACTCAATATTCTGTGGCGTTAATTTGAGATGAACGACGATGAATGGTCGGGATGGAATAGGATCGTAGAAGTGACACACTTGGAGCAGTGATCGTAACCACGATCAAGCGAATAGAGTACAGATATGGTCTTGATGACAAGTGGTCATATAATCCGTTGACGAAATTTTGGTGGTCCTGCTGATCTATGCCCAATTCACTCGATCAAGATGATCGGTAGTACGGTTTATGAAATAAAATTTGTATCTGGCTTTGAAAGAGTATCGAAAAACTACGAGTAATTGCATGCTGCAGTGGCCCAACTGATCAATATATTGTATACGACACGATCATGATCATGAAGATCATAACCATGATGGAGGGAATGCTACACCGATCAGCTCTCCAATAGATAATATGCAATTACGAAATTAATTACGAAATTTTGGTAGGGTTGCTGATACATATGTATTCAATTACACGATCATCGTGATCTGGTTTTGGGGGATCCTGCTAAATATGACAAGAGACCGGCTATCTCATTGACTGATCTACACCATGTCCCATGATCTTAATGATCGTAACAACGATCGGGGGAATGAAAAACAAAGTTGATAGGTATTCACTACTTATCCAAAAAAATGTCAAGCGATCATGCTCTGTGAGATAAATTTCGGATCTATGTACGTATATCTGGCCCCAGAATCATGAAACCAAAAATCAATCTCAGGAGAGGATCTGCACTTAAATTTTATTTTCCTGAAGTATGAGGTTGTGAAAGGTGCTCTTACAAGAATCGTGAATGACAGATACTTCTACTATCAGATAGGTAGATCACTTTCAGTATCGTTATCGTGCTCCAGTTCCTGATCTTCAGTCTATTCCAAATAAACGACGGTCGCAGATTTTTGATATAGGGATCGCTCTTGTTAAATCAGGATCACCTTATCCGATCGTTCCTTGCAAGATCATTACATTCCATAAATGCATTTTCGAAATACGTGAAACATTTTCGTTTTTATTCGAAAACAATCGTTTCCGACATCTATGGCTCCTCGAATAGCGATCGCAAAATAAGGTGTCTGATTAAAATCAACACGGGGTATTGAGACGATTATTTTCGGTCAATTTATGTGGCTGAGACGTCAGACTATGGACGACGAGGTGGATAGCACAGTGCGACTCAGTCATGTCCACGAAACCAAGTCCAGGTATTTTATTGATTCTCTCCGTTGTTTTGGTTGTTTGTTTTATTTTTATTTATTTTTTTAATTTTGTGTTTTTCGAACGTCTTCTCCTTTTTGGATGGACATCGTATAGAAATTGTTTTTCCTGTTTTTATCAATTAACCAAGGACCCCATGCTGAGCGGTGTGGTGTATCGTGTCTGCGATGATGATGCTCTGGGAAGAAGAGTGGTTCTCCTCTTGCTCTTTTGATTCGAAGTCAATAATCGAGGAAATAAAATGTTTGCATTGTAAATTAATTAATTTGGACTTTGTGATGCTTGTTAATGTCATTTAACGATTTTTATTGTTTTCTTGTTAATGTCGTTTCTTAGTTTTTATGTGAGGAGATTTTCTTTTGTTCGTATTCGCAGGCACAGTCTTCAAGTGCAAGGAATGCCTTTCTGTTGGCGCGTACAGTAAAGTGTGCAATTTGGGTGGGATTTTGATTATTTTTATGGCGGTGAATGATTTTTCTTATTTTATTTTAATTATTGTCGTGATTTTATGAATGGGAGGACATGTGAGTCATCTGTCATTGGAATTTTTATTACAGATACTGATTTATTGATCACACGACCACACAGAATGTTATAGTCTAACCGGTCGGCGCTTTAATTGATTTCATTATGATATGGTTAAGGAACATGACCCACACTAAACATGATTTCGAACGGGGTTGCCTAGATAAGTTACCCAGCCTTTGAAGCTAGACAATGTTTCGTTAGTTCACTTACTTCACCATACGATGTATCTGAAGATAATTCAGAAGACGATAGATTCATTTTTAGCAAAATGGGCCAGATAGTCGACTGCATCAGCCAGATGGACGAAAATCGATACAAATACTGACTGTCTATCCTGATTTCAGTCAGACCTTCACGAGATCTTCATGAATGATTCAAAATGGATCGCGGATATCGCTGCTGCCAAGCTTCCAACAGACTATGGTAGAATTCATTAGTCAATAGTATTTGATGAAAAAGGAGGAAAAACTTTAAAAGAACCAAATCAGCACGACTACCCCTGGGTGGAAAACATTTTTTAAATACTTCTCGATACGTCATTATCCTCCAGACTAAGTAAGGTTCTATCCTTTATTTCTATCGCAACAAGTCCCTCAGAGAATTCAAAAGGTTCCTGCGCAAGATTTTGAAGAAGCACCTGCTTTTAGATACTGACTTCCTTGGTTGGACTGCTGTTTCTAATGATAAATCCACAGCGTTTCTCAATCCAAAGACACCGCCATTTGACAATACACTAGCTGGATGGCGGTTAATACCCAAAAGCAGTCGGGAATCGACCGTCAACCAGCCAGCCCAAGACTATAAAATTTAAGAAAGTTTTTATAGTCTCTTAACGAGACGACAGGGCATTGTGATATCCCAGAGAATAGCAAAGCGGACGAGCTAGCGCGACAAGATTCTACTGGTATCAGCAGTATATGCATTGCACCACAGACTAGACTTCACTACTCGTTAGACAAGCATGTCTCTGTTTTTCAAGCGCAGATCTATGCTATTATAATGGCTCCCGACTATATTATGAATAGGTGGCGGGGTCGGAGTATCTGCGTCTACAGCTCAATCCTGTAACCCGTTCCAAAATAGTTCGAGAATTCAAGAACTCTTTGAATTCGGTCGCAAGTATAAACTCTTGGCTCTTCTCTGGGTTCCAGGTCACACTGGAATCAAGGGGAAATGAGATCTCCGATGAGATTGCTAAGCAAAGTTCAGAGAATGATTTCTCAGGACCTGAATCTGCGTTGGGTCTTCCCGCTGCTTCGGTCAGTCAGGGCCTTCATTAACGATTGGGTTTCCTACGAACACAATTGTGTGTAATAAGGCTTCCCGGCGATGCAGGCAGACTAAACGTACATATGTATACTTCCATACGTCTGTAAGAAATCAGCGGCATTCTTGCTGTCTCTCAACAGAAAAGACTGTAGACAACTTATTGACCTACTTACGAGACACTTTCCTTTTCCCAAGCATCTTAGTGTGCTAGGCTTAGGAGACATCACTGTTTGCGACTTTGTGTAGAGGGCGACGATACTTCGGAGCATTCGTTTTTCGTATTGTCCTGGCTTTGCTCGGATCAGGTGGCAGATCTTTAGTACTGATGTGGTGAGTGCTGATACTATAAGCTCATCATCGCTGAAATGCATTCTCGGCTTTATCCAAAAGTCGAAGAAATTTCAGTAAAATGGGTAATACTGGATTTTGCTTCCTGGTAGTACAATGGACCAGTTGCACTAAGTGTCCAGGTTCCTAACCCGACAAAAAAAAAGTACATGGCCGACTTCAAAGCGCCAATCCACGCTAGTTGCAGGAATCACTCAACAACACCACAGCCAGTAAGCAGAGTAAAGCTCGGAGTAGATTGCAACGTCTTCTAGAGGCTAGGCCCTCTATTCCACTTTTGAACTCTTGCATAACCTGCAGACTCTTACACTTATTTCGAAGTTCTGTACAAAGAAGGCTAACCTTAGCATTTCTTAGACCTAGCCTCGCTTAAAACTGGGATATGTTACTAAGCTGCGTTCGGTAATAGATTTTACTAATCTTACTAATCTCAGCTGGGTGAGCTTGGAATAAGATCACTACGCGATCCATGTCAATTCCTTAACACAACTAACTACATATAACAAAAAAAAAAAAAAAATAAATAAATTTGAACAAGACACACGGTGGCGATGTGTATTTCCTCCCTCTGTTGTCGGTTATTGAATATTTTTTCTTGGTTTACTGCCTCCATCCAACAACCATTCAACCATCCACATGTGGTGTGTCCCGCGTATTCTCTGGAATCACGCTCCTTGGAACACACAGTCGCGTACACACATAATTTTCAATAGCACAGCGGGACACCTTTGTTGCCATGTTAACGCTCTCGATTTTTATCCATTTTAGCCTTTTGTTCATCCACCACACAATCACAATCAAGCGAAACAATTCAATGGGGTGTAATGGCGTCCTCAATCCTTTTGTTGTGGTCTTTTTGTGTATTCCTATCTCTTTTCTTTTTTTTTTTTTTTTGTATTCCCCAACAGAGATACCTCACTTGGATTTGTTTGTTTTATAGGTTTTCGATCGATGCTGTTCTGTGGATGGTAGGGTTCTGGTTCTATGGATCTCTCGAGGGCTTTATTTGTTTTGCGCATGGTTAAACGCTGAATGGGATTAATGTCCGATGCGATTCAATAAATCGAAGTCGGTGAATTGTAGAGAGATCCTTTGATATAGGTATCTTGCGGGGGTTTAGTGTTTCTGGACGACGCACGAGAGATCACTTTAACAAGCGCGGTATGGTATGAGAGAGGCTTAGGGAGATGTTGAGAAATAGCCGGGATAATGCCAATTTATGGATTTGATTAGGGTTTTTCGAA
Organism: Xylota sylvarum; assembly: GCA_905220385.1. NCBI lineage: Eukaryota > Metazoa > Arthropoda > Insecta > Diptera > Syrphidae > Xylota > Xylota sylvarum. The sequence goes on from LR999957.1 coordinate 128,900,166, forward strand.
TCCAAGCCCAGCTTAAGGCCAAAAAGGGATTCGGGTGGGTTGAATTCCCTGGAAATTGTGTCATGAAATGGAAAATGCATGTGAAACTCAGAAACTGTAAGTGGAACCATATTTGATGATAAATGCGGTTCCGTAACAGTCAAGACATCACTACTTTATCGACGTGTGTATGGGTCTCTCTAGAGTATTTTAAAAAAATCTATTTTTCAGCACAAAATAAAAAAACGTTTTCCTTGACTCATCCTCACGCGTTGTATCGCCTTTAAAATATCTGCATCCTTAATTACTGCAAATTAATGAAGAAAAATTGCGACACAACCTCGTCTTCGTGTTCTCTTGACCCTGACATCGCGCCTATACATTGCTATTGCTTCGTTCAGCTCGAATTCATTCAAGCATTCGTATATAACCCGAAAATAGCTCCGAATCCGCTTCGACTTCGACTACACATCACTTCAGTCCTGCAAAGCCAGAGACACTTTCGAAACATACCATCTCTTCGTGTGCATTTAACGAATCGCTAAGTCAATTTGGGCGACATTCCTCGTCCATCAATGCACTGCCGCGCATATATCATTCCAATTTGTATAGGCAACGGCACCATCACCATATCTAGAGACTGATTGCAGTTGAAATTCTTAGATACTCAAGACATCGCATAGAATTTCATTCATGCATCGCACAGAACGCATGAAGTTAAAGTGGCAAATAATTATGTTGTGCTGCGTGTAATTGCCAAGTGCCATTGTTGAAATGGGCGACGGATTTATGGGCTGTAATTTGCTCGGGAGGCGTGTAATAAATTGGCGTAAATTTGTGGGATGGCGGACCGATTGCCGGTAATGGGGTGTAATTGGTAAGGAACACTGCAAATGGTAAGTCGCTGGTAATTGAGGATAATCCTTTTTTTTTTTTTTGTTTTTGTCTTTTTAGGAGGCTGTCGCGGTTGAGTGTCAAAGTCAAAGTGGAATGCATGTGATTTGTAATTTCCTTAGTTGGGAATGCTTTAGGGTTATGAGTTCTGCGAAGACATGCAGGCACCAGTCTAAGGATGGAAATAACTTTATTGGCAGAGAATCAAAACGAGATGAAAGGATTGTCGTTTGTTGGTATGATACCTACTACATTAGGAGGAAATGGATAATTTAATTAGGAGTTTATCTACGAACTGTAGAGTTGATGTCCATTAGAAGCAAAGATCTTACATGTGACACGCAACACCATCCTTTCCCCACTTTCAAGACAGACTTTCGCACAGCCGGCGATGGAACTTGAACAAAGCTAATTGAAAATGCTTCACTAATGAGGTCGATTCCTGTTTAAGATTCATTCACAAGTAATAGACTTCGGACATGGACAGAACAAAGTGAGCGGCCCTGTGATAGTCTGGAGGTATCTGGAGATCCAGAAACTGATGATGAACTCTAGAATTGGAGCTGATATCGCTTGACGAGGCTTTCAACTCAGCGCTAGTAGAACTTGAACAACTCAGTAAATATTTCATGTGCCCAAGCATGTCTCAAACAGAAATCTGGCATTTTCACCTAACCAGCCAACTTGCTAGTTAAGAGCTGAATGTCCAACAATACTTCATATAACCATAGTCCTAAACCTAAATACCTAGACATATCAATGGACAGAAAACTCGCGACAACATCATCCAAAAACTAACTGGATCAACCTAGGATTCAAGAGAATCAACTCTTCGTATTATGGCGTTTGCACAAGTGAACTCTTCAGGCTCGACTCTTTGGGTTTGACCTACTTACGCAACTTTTCGCTGATGCTGAACAAGATTCAAAAAAATTTGGAAACCCTGGACTTGTCACCACAAACTTAGTTCATTCTCTGTTCGTACAGACATCAAAAGATACAATATCCGAAACCAAGTCGCCCCTGCAAGGACAGTTTCTCATATTGATAGTCGGTGCCACAACCGGAACATATGCTCCTTTTTACGAGTTAAGAGTATCTGCAGCACAGAATAAAAAATATCAAGCAACTGGGCACTCGAACTTCAGTTAGTCAAAAGAAGGAAAATGAAGGAGTTCGAAGGATGAAGAAAGACAAAAGAACAAGGAATTTACACTAATTGAAGTTCCTGGTCATAGGCGTAACAACAAAAACCTTGAGAAATACTCTTCAAATGAATCTTAACAGGCCTTCATTAAAACTGATCAACAGTCGTACTAACTTAGAAGGTCCTTCCAAGTTTGCCAACTTCTGTAACGGATTTATACGCAAATCAATGCGTAGTCTTACCTTCCTATGTTAGTCGATGGCACAATAAAATTGCCTATAGCAAGTGGAGTACCACAGGGAGGAGTACGATAGCCACTACTCGTGCTGTTGATCATGATTGAAGCTCGAAGAAAATTAGAAAATATTGTGGTAAGTTTTGCCGATTGCAGAATAACACTGGTGTTGTAGATTGTGTATAGTAGTAGATAAATTAGTAATAGAACAACGTCCGCAGGATTTGTGGAACATTTGAACACACTTCACAAATCTGTTAAGGAAATAACAGAAAATATAACGCGCTTATCAAAACTAGAACCAGGATTTGGTTATGATATCGATAGCTAGTGTGAAGTCCTAGCAGATTGTGAAATCCATGCTATCAAATGTTTTATTTAAGCAAATAAATTTGAATTTACCTTTACCATCTCTTTATTTATTTTTAAACATTCTTCGAATAAACCTCCTTTCATCTTCTCCAGACACACTCGCATTGTAAATGTCAATTCCATCGAAGAAACCAATCAAATCGACAGATAAATGGGACTCACGTGAGCACGATAAACCTACAGCGGAACGCTTCCCTTGGGAATTCCCCCTAATTGTCGAATGTTTTTTTAATTGAAAATATATATCCACCACAATGTCGTAGTAGCGATTTAATATGACACAGCCATTCGATTAGATACATAGATACACCGTCCTCTTTAACAGAAAACCACTTAAGACCAAAGAAGTAGTAGCAACAGCAGCAGCGTCTTCTTGTCCTTACTTTGCTATCGTCGCGCGTGTTACGTTGACATAATTTATCGTCTAATTCACTTAACGCTTCGCGTATCGGATGTATTCGATTAGCCACTAAAAAAAAAAAATAGAAAAACATCTCAAGACAACCCCCAATATACTTTGAGATACATTCCACTTAAACATAGCAACCGACGACCTCAAGGGACGCATATAAAATATCAATTCCAGATGGAAGTATGATCAGCTGTTGGCAAATGTCAAAAGTCGACTTGGAGTGGATTGGAGACATGTTTGGTACTTTGTCGCAACCATTAGCAAGCGCGGTCTAATAAAAGTCGCTGTTAGCAAGTATGTCGCCAATTAAACGAAAAGAAGATGCCGCTACTGGTTATTAACAAATACATAGAAACTTGGTTCAGGGTGGGTGCTTCTCCAAGTCGAATAGCTGTTGCACGATAAACAGAACAACTGTGTCACTCAAAGGGTCATGCTGCTGAAGTAGTAAAAGGAAGAGATGTAAGTATCTAGATACAGAGAACGAGCTACTTTGATGATTTCCCAGTGGACATATAAAATTCGAGATACAACTACGAATAGATAGGTCACAGGGGTTGGTGTTGGAACTGGAAATATCTTAATTTTGTTTGTTGGCAAGAACGATTTGTTAAACGTCGGTTGGTAGTATTGTTAGCATCTTAATAGGAGTAAACTGACGGCCCTAAGAAAGAACGAAGAGAGGATAATATTTCGTTGAATGTAACATCCGCCTTAGGAGTGTTTAAGTATTTTACTAAATTAGTTTTTGAAAATAGAAAGGAAGTACAATCTTGTGGTTATACATCCTTTATAATTTGTTGCATAATATTTTAGACGTCATGAGTATCCTTATGAGCAACTCCGGTTACTTGGTCTTTGACTTCGACAAAATCTCGGTTAAAATTATTTTCATAGCAAGCATTAAAGGCTCTTTGCTTTCAGCCAAGGTTTATTTTGTGGAATCCTATTTAGGAGACCGATTCTACAAAATTCAGAGTTTCGATCCAATAATAACTTTGTATGGAGTACCTCAAGGTAGTCACCTTGGTTCCTTATTATTTATGAAATGATGAAATTAATGATGTTCATCAAGGAACTCTAAAGGGTGTAACCTGGTTTAATACCCTAAACTAACCTCGATACCCAACTTCCAAAAGAATCTCTTCTGCCCCCGAATACCCAATCGCCAAGTGAAAGTGACAAGTAGCAAAATATTCCATAAATTGCCATTTATCATCTCGTCAAGCAATCCACTTAAATCTTTCACTCACATTCCACGGCACTAATACATCACTTTCATCGTAAGCCCACCGAATACCCGCAAGGCGTCCGGGTCTAATTAACCCTTCAATTTATTTCAATTTCATCCGCGCGCCATAAAATCATCATCAGAATGTTATCGTGTCAAATTAATTCTGTCTTCCACTCTCCTGGGAGCCACTTTAAATTGGTTTCAGTGGACCACTCATCCCGAACGCAAACATCCATCAACCTGCCACAGGTAGATACTGTGCGATCAGTCCAATTGAATATTCTCCCCCGTTCTTCTGTCCGGCGAGATCAGTCTCGCGAGATGCGTTCAACATCCAATTCAGGGCCCTAATTACTTGGCCCTGTGTGGTGGCTTGTTTCGTTGCATCTTTTAAAAGTTAATCATGACATGTTAGGCTCCACCAGCACCGCCAGTGCTGCTGCTGCTGCTGCTGCTGATGCAAAGAAGACGACATTCCGCCATGTGGAACCCCCTCCGGGGTTGTGCTAAGGTTTTTATTTTTTTTTTTTATTTTGGCCTCTTCCCACAAAAAAATGGTTGTTGGCCCCAAAAGGTGAACACTACGGGCACTACAAGCTGCTGGATAGAAAATTTCACCTGCGGGCTTTGTACACCTATGGGGTCTTGAAGCGCCCTGGTCGTACGTCGCGTTGTTCATCTCTCCCCGCCGACCATGGATTATCCAGTGTACATAGCGACCATGACAGCGCAGGGAATTATGATTGACGTAATGTATTTTTTCATAATAATCCGCTGATGTTGCTTCTTCTAATCCCAGTTGGTCAGTCAGCCAGTCACCCAGTCAGGCAGTCAGTTGGAGAGGAGGCCAGTCAGCCTGCATCTTGGTAATGATAATGTTCGGGATTTGGAGTGTCTATCGGGGGTCTGCAGCATGTAAAGTTCTGTGGAATTCGCTTTCTACCTTCATCAACGTTTTCAGCTTCGTCTGACATTTGCAAACTCTGTGTCCCTCCTTGTACCTCGTGTTTGGGGGGAAAGTATCAAATTCCCATGTTCGGATTGTCTTCCTACGTTTTGTGTGTTCTGTTTGTTTGTTTGTTTGTTTGTTTGTAAGGCTCTGCTGGATTTTTGTTTGTTTCTTAAATGAGTTGTGCTGATGATGATGAGGATGATCCTGCAGTTGTTCTTGCGCCTAATTAATTATACACTGAAAGGAAAAGAAATTCGGTTCACCGAAGAACTGTGAGTGGGCAGCTATAGACCGTATTGGGTAACGTCCTCGGACCTATTCAATTAATTTTGATTAGTTAGACTGTCGTATTCTGTTGGTGACTGTGTAATAAAGAGAAATATTTAGAAACCTCACGTATTCAAGTTATAGATACAGAAAAAAGGGTGACCATTACTCAAAAAAGCATTTTTTCTGACATGCCAAATATCGACCTGTCTCGGCTGCGCAGGAGCTTTCCCGAGTACGCCTGGCTCTGTTCTAGATGCACTGCTAGATTTACTTCCCCTTGATACTTCTTCCATGGACTGTACTATCAAAGCCATCAACCGTCTTAGAAGGGATAACTTTTGTATTTCTGGAGTTTCGATAACGTTTCGCGACATTTTCACGACACTGGTTCCATGGATATACCGTCTGATGCAGTGACATCAGAACTTCGATTATTGTGCAAATTTGAAGTCGACTTTCCTTGCGTTAAGGATTGGCTTTGACGAAAGTCTGAGCCTTCATGGACGATTCCAAAACTAGTTAAAAGTCCTGTGGCGACAGATAATACCAGACTTCACTACTCCTTAGACAAGGGTGTCTCTGTTTTTCAAGCGGAGATCTATCTATCCTATATCCTAATGGCTGCCGACTATATTGCTAAGAATATGCGGCCGAGTCGTAGTATCTGTCGATACTACAGTCCGTCGCAAAAGGCTGAAGGACACTTTGCCTCAACCAACTATTAAATATACGAGAACCTTTTCAATTCATTATAATCCCGCCATCATTTGCAAATGTTCTTTCCACTCCTTTGAACATTCCTTACTCACATGTCCTTTCATCCATCTACCGCTGATCTTGTAGCACGATCGGTTTCATCTCATTTTACATGCTCAAATGAACTTTTTCTTGTTTTTTTTTTTCCTTTAAAACCCCAAATTGAGGATCATTTGCACATTTTGAAACGCACAAACCAATTAACAGATGTTTGCACATACTAGCAGACTGTTCATAGAAGTTTCACTTTCATATCTTTATCCTGAATCGATCATTCGTGTAGGTTCATTCGTTCGTACATGTACCTCCGGCTGTTTTTGCAGCAAATCCTTTTTTCTTCTGCAATCTAATTTCCAGATCTCTACATCCGACATATGTTCCACTTTCGATTGAGGCAAAGGAGGATCTCCTGCCAAAACACTGTGCTGCGTGGTAACAAAAGGACCTCCATCTATTATTATGCGCATAATTGTTGCTATCATCCATGTAATCAAGTTTTGTTCGGCACTGTAACAACAAAAGGACAATACCCTCCTTTTCGACACAATAAAAGCGTAACAATGGTATCCTGCTGGTATTGTTGTTTCAAGAGTCCTTTTTGAGCAGCGCTCTCTTGAAAAGTTGTTGAAATTAAAGTGAAGTGCATTAGCGTTTAAGGACTCTCGTTACAACCCCAGTTGTTGGTGGTGCGTGTACCTATGCATAAATCTCGTTTTGTTTGGTTGTACACTTTTCAGCCGTGGCAAGGACTTAAGGATGAAATCAACAAAATTCCAATCGGCATCGGATTTCGTTCAGTAAACAGAGAGAAGGGGCTGTGACATGTGATTAGATCAAATTTGACATGAGTGAGTGATGGGTGCCATGATGCGGCAGAAGGGGGCTTAGCAAAGTGACGCTTGGTGGGATGTCTGTTTTCGCAATACATATGTTTAGATGCGTAACATAGGGCATGATGCATGCTTGAAAAGTAATTAGGATACGTGTTGACATTAGTTCAATTTTTGTTTTGATAGTGGTTAGAGGCGCGCAGGAATCATATGTCCTTCGTGTGTCTTCTTCGTTCTGTAATTGCTAGTGGGTGACCTCTGGATAAACCGAAGCGTCGTTCTTGTGCAGATCCGAAGGTAGTTGTCCTTGTTTCGTTTGCTGGGATCGTCAACAGTAGGGTCATCCTTATCCGAGACTCGTTGTTGCATCGTAGCTATTGTTTTTTTTCCATGGTATGGAAGTTACCCCGACGCACAGCCCCTTTTTATACCCGTAGGACAAGTGACGCATTTTTCGGAGTCAGTAAAGCTTGAATAGCAGATCAAATATCAGCAAAGGGCCCTAGTTGTCGGAATAGGGCATTTCCAGATCGCACTTGGCGATTTTAGGAACTTTTTCCAGATCGCACTTGCCGTATTACTCGGAATAGAACAGTAAGGGTCGGATTGACTTTAAGCCAGGCAGTAGCGGCTTTCTGGGGCTGAAGTCTATTCTAAAGGTTCTCCCCTCCGCAGTATCGAGTAGATACACCAATTTAGCTCCAAAGTAGAATTATTTACAGTGCATATCCTTTCTAGATAAATAATTTAAAGTAAAACCTTATATCTACTTATAAATTGATAGCGAAGGTATTATCAAAGCCTGCTTGATTGTACTCTAAAATTGTTGCGGAGACTTTCGAAGCTTGCAGGTTTACTCCTACTCCTACAAACATATACGAAACATAACTTGGAGGCAAGCACATGACTTCAAACCAAGATTTGTGTCTCACACCATCGTATGCACTCTTCTAATTACCATCTAGTGACAACTCAATTAATCCGATGGAAAGATAAAAGCCCCGGAACACACAAAAACCCTGCCATATGACTGCCATAACATACCCTCCCATCATGTTCCCATCGATTTGATGTCTATCCAACCCCACTTGATGTGATCAGACAACTGTAAACTAATGACATTCCGGTTCATCCATTAAATTTTATGAGATTTCATATTTCAACCCTAACTCCGACTGGATGTTGTTTCAATTATTCCACAGGTCCTGCGCCAGCTACAAATGATTTACTAGTAAACATTCATCCCTCGAATGTGTTGTTGAAGAACAAAATTCACTTGTCGCAACATAATCGGCAATATTTTCTCGATTACATGACGCAAATCGTTGAATCAAGGGTTCAACCAGCAACCACCCTCTCTTGTCGCCTTGATTAACAGCAGGATACACCAAGAGACCGAACTGATGCACTTAACAAATTACAGATGTGAAAAATTCATTTCGCATCCTTGATGCAGGATGATTAATGGACTCACTCGACACTTGAGAGCACAACCACGCACACACTTCGTTTTTCACCGAAACAAAAAATGGGGGAGGATTGCAGAGTGGATGATCCTTTTTGGTCAGGGGGTGTGTGTGTGCAGCATCCGTAACGGAAGCCAAGGCGAAGAAATTGGATTGCCGGTTGCTGCACGCGACGCAGCGGGTGAATCGAATTACATTAAATCTTTGTTTAATCTGTGGAGGGTTGGTATATCCTGATGCGGTATCCTGTTGGGTTGTTTATGTTTTGTTTTGTTTTATACTTTTTCGTTGTCTGTTGAATGATATTTGTGTGTTGTTGCATGGAAATTATTAAACTGTAGATGAAAAGGGGTTGGACTGGAAAAAACAATTAGATATTCTCAGGATGATTAAAATTATGTCGAATTACATCATAGGATGCGACAATGACAGATGCTGAAAGGGTGCAGAAGGTGCAGAGATTTTTGTTTGCAATTTGAAAGGTGAATCACATTTATCTTCAATAAGATGATGGATCGGATAATATTTTTTAGTATGTAAATACAAGCCTGTCATTCAACTTAGTTCATACAAGTTGAAAGAGGCTACCAGCAAGGTGGAGTTCTTTTACCTATAGTTTTTGTTAACTTTCTGCTGATGGAAATACAGAATTTGGGACGTCTTTCTCAGTCCATTTAGGAAGAGATGTACAGTACAGAATATATAGTACTCGTTGCCAGGACTGTAGGAGTGGGAAAATGTTAACATCTCTTGAGGACCCGAGGAATCTTATGCCACTGCTGCGATGAGTAGAACAGGATACTTAGAAATTTCGCCAGGCGCCGATGTAAAAGAACACATAATCAAAACAAAAACAGTGATCCGATCTCGATACGAAGATTTGATACTTAAGGACTCGAACTGCTGAGTGGGGTGGGACCAAAGGAAGCACCTGAATCTACATGGAGACTTCCCATATGGAGAAAAAATAGGCATTAAGCCAGGTTGAACCGGTAAAAAGGATTTTATTCTGCTTAATTCGAGTCTAACTAGATTGTTAAATCTAAAATATTCTCGCCTAAGACTTTCCTTATCAAAGCCAATAGGGCAAGATAGGTACACAGAAGATGTATCATAGTTTCCTCCTCTTCCTCGTCCCGACAGATTCTACAGAAATCGTTGAAAGATGGACCCATTTCTGTAAATCTCTGTCGCAGATTCATTTAAAATTTCTCCTGATTCCCTGAATTCTCTTGGCACTTCTGCTAGGAATCCTGATTCCTTCTTTGATGGTAAGGTCAAAATAGGGGACAATATGGTTCGAATTATTAGGAATAGTTTTATGGTCGCCTAGGATGCTTTCGTGGACCATATTTCCACTAGCCAGTTGCAAGGATTTTCTAAGCCGTAAAGTTTCTTCAGGCGCCATCAGCTTCTTACATATATCAACGAAAAGAGGATGGAGCATAGTTTCTAATGCAGCTATACGAGTGGTCCTAAGGGCACCCATTATGCAGACGCAGGATAGCCTTTGAACCTTCTCAAGTATTGCAACTTTGCTTCTCTTGTCCACCAGACAAGAAATCCACACATGAGGATGGGTCTGACAACTGCCGTGTATATCCAGTGAACAATCCGCGATTGGAGACCTCTCCTTGGACCATAGCCTTCCTAAATAAATAAAGGGCAATCGAGGCCTTTCTACCATGATTTTGGATATTCAGTTTCCATCTGAGTAATCCACAATATCTGGAGTGCGAATTGGAGTTCAATACCCTTGAGATTTGGAGGAGTTATACATTGAGTTATACAGATTAACTCTCATACCGACACTGTCTGTCCACTTTGCGGGTTTATTTAGAGTTTAGAGCAGACTCCACCAGGTCTCTGACTGCAAGAAGAAATTTTTTTCAGATATGGCTATTGGAATGCCATCCTCATAGATTGTGACACTGAATTACTCTTTAGAAGTGGGCATAATATTTCGCCCTGAAGGGTACCCCTGCAGACCGGTCTTTCCAAAGTCTTTAATAGAAAGGACGAGAGGCTGATCGAACGGAAAGATTTTTGGGTATGGGTGAGAGGTTTTACCAGCTTTCGGTATGAAGATTACTTTGGCCCTACTCCAGTACCAATTGATAGTGTAGTCGAAGTTTAAACAGCTCCTAAAGATAATGCGGAACCAGGGACTTAATGTGTCAAAACCTTGATGTAATTCCACTGATAATAAGATAAATCGAGACCAAGGGATTTGTACGGGGGGAAGCTATGCACTATCCACTACGGTGATGGTCATGGTTGACGATGCATACTACATGTGAATATCTAAAATAATAGACACATAACAAATTGAACCTAGAGCCCGACGATCACACAAAGTAGATCAAACTTCACTGTCACATATGAGATGACGTTGAGCATACGTTTTTCGGTCTGTAAGGATATGATCCACCTATTCTTGATATTACGGAGAAAAACGGATGAAACTGACAACTAATTCGAACCGACTGGTTCACATCCATAAAACTTGCCAACCATTTAACTAGCTCTTTCTGTTCTTAAACTACTAAAAAAGTATCTGATCCTAGTATTTCGTACACAGAAGGTTTTTAACCGCAAGAGAGTGGCTTCCATATTTGGACATAAAATCTCTTTCTCCTCTCTACCTCTCCAGAAATCCGAAGCGAAGGTCGTTGTACTGCGATCAGCATTTTTTAATTTTTCGTTTTCTTCTACAAAGGACATCTTGCTCCTGAAATTTCTTGGTCTCGTAAAAGAACTTTTTTTCACTCCAGCATTTATTTTGATCCAATTGAGAATGTCTGAAATGCCTCTGCTTGCATCTCAAAGGATGTGTTAACTTTATTCGAATTTTTCTGACACATGCGCACAAGGCAAAAAAAAACCACCTCATCCCAAAAACCTGTCTCTTCAATTGAATTTAAATTCTGAAATATCATTCAAGTGTGGTTGGTGTTCAGTCACCGCGTTGCATCTCAAAGGATGCCTGAGTTTTTGCTCCTCAAGCCTGGTTGATCTTTCCCAATGCAAAGAAATCCATCCATCATTCTGACTGCTGAAATGATGGACATCCTAAGCGAACGAACTCACAGAGATTCTGTGATACAAGGTTTGTACCTTTTTGTCCAAAATAATACCACTCTTCCATTCGGGTGATGAATTTTGCAGGCTTTGACATTCCGCTCATGGAATTCGTATGAATTCACGCAGGAAAATCAATTAACTTCAGCTGGAGGAATGCTTGGATACATCTTGACAGTTTCAGATCGGAGACACTGTTCCATAGTATTAGGCAACTTAATTTGTCGCAACTTTTTGTCGGTAATTGAGGTGAAATTCAATGAAAATTACTTAAAGATAGAAAGACGGTACACAGACGACATGAAACGAACCGAAATTAAGAATTGCACTTTTCCTAATTTAGGTTTATTATCCAGCTACATGCAACTCACAGCAGAATCCAACTGAGAACCTTTATTATCTCTTTCGGCCCACAACTCATGTCACTATACATCACAATTGAAGGAGTCTTTAAGGAGCGCACAGTGGTGATCGAAAGTTTACATGATTTAGTTGTACATAACAATATGATTATTAATACATTCAAACATTAACAATATTTCAAAACTCCCCACCTCTTCAACGACGTTAAAGCTGCTAATGAGAGCATTCATTGTAAGATCAAGTTCCGTGATATGCAGACAACATTGTAACTAACTTCATGGTTCCATCCAAAGTTGCTGAGGATGGAAGGTTGCAATGTCTTAGGTAGAGACAGAGACATGGGTCGAGAGCCCGTAGTCTGAAATGCTTTCGTTTTTGCTGAGCGTCGGACTAAAATCTTATTTCTATGCTAGATCCCTATTCATCATGAACATGATCCCATGGACAATGTAATACTATTTGACTGCCGAAACTCTTTTTGCTGCAACGATTTTGATGAACTAGCCCAGGGAAAGATTGTGGTGCTTCAAATCCATTCCTGCTTGCGGTATAGATGAACTTCTAGAACTTCTAACTGGGTAAAGAGTAGTAGGAACAAAGGTAAGTCAAACGTTCTCTAATAACAAGTACTTCCAGTCCTTTGGTGTCGTGTTTCATTTCATACTAGCCATCCGAGGCACTAGCTTTTTAACCGGCCGTTCATTTTATCTGGATAGTCTGGGGACATCTTTAGGGAGTATTGGTATTCATCAGGCAAAGTAGGTAGAGTTTATGGAAGAGAAGAAATTGTCAAAACCTCATTAACTGGCTGCACAATAGAACAATGCCATGAAAGGATGAAACAGCCGGTTGTGGATACCTCCACCTACACCCATGAAAATACTGCAACTAAGCCGCTTCTCGACCCAATCACCGATGTTAAATTCATCGCTGCTGAGGGCTATAAGTTTACAGACGTAGTTCCTAAAGACCATCCATTGCTTATTTCCCCGGAATGCCTTGTAATCTGTGGAAATCAATCATTCCACCTGTCAAACAAGGGCCCTCCATTCATGAATTGGAGGAAAACACAGGTGCTACAAAGAAGCGACAACAACCAAGAATCTAAGGTTATCTGGGGCTGAGTTAATCTCATCCTAGTTCTTGGATTCCGAAACAAGGTTACAGTAACCTAAACTCCAGGGTATCAAGGTTTCGAGGAAATAAAATGGGTGACTGCCCTGCACAAAAAAAACGTCTATTGCTCGGTCCCTGATCTGGTCCTTTGTACCAAACTACCACAGTATAGAATCGACGGCATCGCTGAACACTGGGTGGATCGTAAAAGCCTAAGACAAGCAAACAAATATATCAACCCCAGCGAAGTTAAAATAGAAAAAAAAATTCTTTGACTCAGCAAGGAAGATCTAAGAGTCTAACCAGGTTACTTATCGCACTCTTTCCATAGGCCATTCTTCAAACTCTAATGAACGATCTTTCTTTCGCAGGATATCACGTGTTTTCTACAGACTTACCCCTTTAGGAAACCGTGTTAAGCACTCCAGTTATATCGACGCTTGATCAGTCCTCTGATTTGTAGGTCTACAAGTCTTTCTACGGTTTTTATATGAAACAACGGCTTTCACAGGATTCACATCAAACTTAATCCTTGAATTCTCCTTCACGCTACAAACCAAATGCCACAACCTTTTGATGGCCACTGTAAGCCTACAACTACACAAAAAGGCCGCTTGAAACAAAGACAAAAGCTAAACGATACACAATCATCGACTTCAACACAGTATGACTGCAAACCAATTCAAAAGAAAAAAAAAACAAAACTTACAGCGGATCGGGCCAAATTGAATTTCAGGACAAGCGAAATATCACTTCGATTAATTCAGGCGATCCCATTAAGGAAACTCGGAGCACAGAACAGTCCAGCATCATATCACTGCTGCCGATGCCGCCATTGAACAAATAAAGTTCGCATGACTTGAAGACTTCAGAGGAAAAGCGCCGGCTGAGCCTTTGGCTTTTGTTTTTTTTTTTTTTTTCTTTAACTCTCTCGTCGGCCATGTAGTCTCTTCATCCGTTTTTGTTTTTGTTGTGTTGGCGGCATGACGCTGCACACACAAACGATCGATTACCTTCAAAGTAACCAAACGCGCAGCAAAGAAGGAGTTCCCCTCTAAGGTACTCCTGGCTGGTTAGCTCCATGTGTACTTGCTGAGCTGAGATAAAGTTAAGTAGGTACGTGAATTTATGGATTACATTGGGAGCCTGCTTGTGGATTGTGTGTGCATTTTTGTACTCCTATGGCAGCTGTCGACGGTTCTCCTTTTACGTTTGGAAATTTATCGGCAACAAGTTGGCAAAAAGGATCATACTCGGCGACGATCGACGATTGAAATGGTTATCTGGCGAAGAATGAGTACTGGAGCGTGTGGGCAGAGGAAGAAGTAACTCAATGCGGGCATAGCAAAGCAAACAAGAACCAAATCGCAATTCAAATGGTATAAATTGGGTGAAGATAAATTTCGCAATTGTAATTGCAATAAATTTACTGTTGTTTGCTGAAGCCAATGATGGGGCTTAAATGGATGTGGTGGGTCAAAGTTATCGACTGGCAATAGGGGTGAGAGTGTTTAGAACAGTCCATCTAGTTCAGCTTGAAATCTTGGTCATTGGTTACGATACCGGTATGAAAAAATTACCAGAATTGTGATTTGTTACAAGCGACATATGCCATGCGTATCTACGGTGACATTCTGACAGAGGACGATCAGTTCCTTAGATTCTAATTTAAGCTCAGATTATCTGCTACATTGCTATGATTTCGATAGACCATTAGGAGCACTAAAATACCAATAAGATACATATGTATCTATCTGCGCTGGTTTCTAGTATAAGGTTCCTTAGGCCCTGGTTATACCTATACTGATTATGAGATCTTGAGGTTTGAGCAGTCCTATTCTACCTCAGCACCTCACACCAAAATTGGGTAAAAGTAACCACTCTAGTGCCAAAGATTATAAACCAATAACTGAGAGGACATGAGAAGAGATTGGCGATAGATATTTATCGGAATCGGTAGATGCCGCTCTCCATAAGGTGGTCTCTACTGTAGAAAACCTTCTTCAAGTTAAGAAATACACATTAAGTGACTTCCACGACATTAAAGGGGGCATTTGACAATGTGAGCTCTTCAGCAATTACAAGCAGCCTGCGTAAGGCACCAATAGATACGGGAATATGTAGCTGGATAGAACAAATACTCAGTACACAAATAGTAAACTCCACTCTAAGAGATGTAAATGGCAGAATGAGAGTCAAGCAGGGTACTCCCCAATACTGAATCCTGTTGCCACTTATAAGGCTCTTAGTACGATTTAAGGACTAGATAGGATTTAAGGACTTAAGTGGACTCTAGAAGGCTTATGTGGCAATATACGCTTGTAGGCGAGCGTTCAGGAAAACATGGGAACTCAAACCAAAAGTTGGCTATACACTGACATTTAACCTACAGTTCGATTATTTAGTAGAAGGCGCTCGAGAAGAAATATCAACTTGAAAGCTTGACAAGGATTCAATGGACAGGCTGTCCGGTGGTGAAGGGATCGATAAGATCACATGTGATCTGAAACCAAAAGTTGGCTATACACTGACATTTAACCTACAGTTCGATTATTTAGTAGAAGGCGCTCGAGAAGAAATATCAACTTGAAAGCTTGACAAGGATTCAATGGACAGGCTGTCTGGTGGTGAAGGGATCGGTAAGATCACAGCCAACCGCAGCCTTGGAGACAATACTTAATCTTCTTCCACTTGACATCTACTGCGATAGCTTGGCAGCTAAAACGGTGTTAAGACTATAGTTAGCTAAACTCTATGGTCATGTCTCAAATCAGAACCGGTGGAATATATCGAGATTCAATATACTAAGACTATATGGTTCCAGTATCAAACTGGAGTTGGAGATTCGCTTTCAAAATTTCTAGAAGGGAGGAGTGGAATGAAGGTATAGTCTATACCGAGAATGAGTTACCTATTTATACCGACGACGGATCTAAAATGGTTGAAGTTACTGGTGCTGCTATCTACTGTCTACTGGTACTGGTGCTGCTGTCTAATACAAATCGATCCTTCAGATTTAAGGATGATTGTAATTTTCAAGTTGAAATCAATGCAATAAAACAAGCTGCGGACGCGATTGTCGAGGGAAATATTTCGGTAAAATAATGAATAGGTATCTATGTTGACAGTCAAGCAGCCATTAAAGTGTTACAGTAAGCATCGGTAAAGTTCAAGCTCAAAAAGTGTGCATAAGAAGACTTGACGATATCTTAGTGGCCTATAAGGTGACCCTCTGTAGGGTACCGCGTCACACGGATATCCCAGGCAATGAAAAGCGGATGAACTAGCCAGGGCTAATCTCTAAATACTAAATGAAACTAGCACTTTAAACAGGGGAATAGATACTGAATCAAACGCGAAAGCTAGCAGGTAATGGTATGTAATACATGTAGCCTGTCTACGACAAAAAGAGATCTGGAACTCTCATGAAACTCAGTCGGAGGGATATTCGGACAGTTCTTGGCGTCGTGATGGGACACTGCTTGATAGACAATCATGCAGCACGGTTAGGACTACCCTATAACGAATTCTGTAGGGACTGCAGCAACGAAGAATCGTCACTAGCTATGCGATTGTCTAGTAAAAGGAAAGACACTCTTGATAGCTACTTCCTTGCGAAACTGGATGATCTAAGAAACATTGAGCTAAACAAGCTCTTGGAATTTATACACTTATTTGCGTGGTTCAGTTCAGC
Source organism: Xylota sylvarum (assembly GCA_905220385.1). Lineage (NCBI taxonomy): Eukaryota > Metazoa > Arthropoda > Insecta > Diptera > Syrphidae > Xylota > Xylota sylvarum. The sequence goes on from LR999957.1 coordinate 128,916,967, forward strand.
ACTCGATGACTGAAATGTAGGTTCTCATGGGTCTTGTAATGGGGCATAATGACTCCATTGGTAGTTTAAGTAAGCCGTTGACAATTTTTCTTTTTACCAACAAGGTCAACCATTTATCTAACCTCACCTAACCTCACTGAAAGAGTTGCAGAGGAAATCTTGACCAAAGCCCACAACAAAGCGAAATCTGTGATATCACGTGACTTATATAGAGAAACCAGAAGTCACTGTAAGTTGCTATTGCAATATATGGGAGAGGCTATCGTGACCTTGTTCAGTAAAACAAGTTTCAGTATCACAATATCTACATTTCCTACGTCGCTATATATAGTTCCTATCCTGAATGAAACGTATAATTTCTAGACTTGAAGAATGAAAAAAATAGTCGACGATGGGATGGGGCAGCCCACAAAGGGGGCAATGCCATCACCGCCCCTCTGGCTTCTACATAGATTACCTGCTGTGACTGAAAACCGTAGGTAAAACTCGGTGGGTGAAAGATTATAAGAATCATTCCAAGGAAAAGCGGATGAATTTACGCTGGATAGTCTCGCTTGATTCGCTTGATATGGTTAGGCATTTTCAAGGAGCACACTAAACGGGTTTTATGAAGGCGTTTTGGTAATATACACATTTGAGAACTCTTCACATAACCCTGATACACGCCTGAAGATTTTCATGTCGTCAGCATATATGAACAAGGAAGAGTTAAAGATAATATTGCCAACATTGTTTGTAAGAATGAAGATCAAAGGGAAGGAGTGACTGCCTTGAGGGACACCAGAAGTGTCTATAAAAGTGCTGATCTAAAAGACACTACGTACTGCCCTTCGGATATGGCATTAAACAGTAGGCCCCTTCCATTCATGTAAAAAATATAAAACGCACCGCACGAATAGTGTCACGTCATAGATAAGGTGTACCTTAGGTACCTGAGGGAGAATAAACCCGGTTGATTTTGTGGGAGCCAGATACAGGACCCAAATCCTAAACCCAGAATACCTCAAACTGATGACTGAGTGAAAATTCGGCGAATTTCGTGCTCGAATGGTCGAAAGCTATGAACTCTCTCCCCAATTCGTTGACAACTTGTTTATATCATCTGACATCTTTATGAGTTGTCCAAACGCAGTTACCAACACGTTTACCCATCCAAAGCAATATTGTTGCAAACCCCATTCACTTTTCACCTGCTTACTAACGAAGCACATGTGCTTTTATTTACATTTCTCCACACGACAAAAAATTCCAAAAAAAATATCCACAACAACCTGAAATAAAACATAAAGAATATTTAAGTATGCCTGTCCATGTTTTCACCATTGCACCATGGCTGTTTCATGGATAAAACTACATCATTAAAAAAAGAGAATAAAACCAAACAACGAGCCATCCATGCAAAGAGCCAACAAGCACATCAAAAAAAAAATAAAAAAAAAAACATGAACCCCATACGATTCCCGATTCGGAAGAAGCCCAGGAATCGTCGGTTGTTGTTCGTTTCGAAAACCAATAAATTGTCCCGGTTGCGCATTTGTTCTAGGACATTAACTGCACCAAATGGAGAGAAATAGAAAATTAATTTCGTAATAAAATTAAATTTACCAGGATGGCAAATATTCACGCAATTTGCAAAGTGCGCTGCTCTTGCGAAGGAAATGAGTTTTGTCACATCGACCGACACGTCTGCTTAAACTAATAAGCACAGACTGCGAGAGAACATGTTTTTTTGTTTTCGTATGTCAGGTTGTGGGAATAAAATATGATGGTTGGATGGGAAACGGTTCGATTGCTAAATAATTAGGTGAGTGGCTCAATTGCAAATTGCAACACCTACTGCGCACTAACCGTGGTGAGACTTTAACCAATGTGCATCGAATAGGAATATTAATTGATACCCGTGCTGGCAGGAAAGTTGACTCAGACATACCATTAAGATGGAAACACAAAACCAGTAGCGCGAAGTTGGTTCCGGTTTCTTGTGTCAAGTACTTGGAATATGTTTTAAATTAGAAAAATCTAGAAATTCCGAACAACAGGATACATATCAAAAGTGAGACAATCAACGGTGTGTTCTTGTAGTCCAAACTGGGTAGTTGAAGCATGGGGCGGATTCTTCAATTACTACACTCTTGACTTGTCCTTGTGACGGCTCCTAGGGTTCTAGAATAAGTTATTTAATCAAGAGACAGTCACTATGTTGAATAACTTCTCGCGGTGTATTGCAGGAAGGGAATCTATTTGGGACAAGTTCGTTGTCATGGGTTCACTGCGTTAAGTTCATAAGAACCGGACATTCTGCAAAGGCATGTCTTATCATTTTCTAGGCATAATCTACAGGAAGGTTTTCTGTGATAAGTAAAGTCTGTAGCGATTTCTTTACAAAAGATAACAACCAGATATGGCGCCAGTTAGGGATCATAGAGAAAAAGGATCCTTGATATTGGAGGAGATGTCAACAATGTCAAATCTGAAGGTTGCTAACTATATTTGTTCACAAGAAGGTACAAAATACCATGTAAAATTCGTCCAAAACTCAAGTGTATTGAACTGCAATTCGCAGATAATGCCAGATATATAACACAACTGGAATTTGTATACTCAAGATCGTGATAAGAAGGCCTCGATTGTCCTTTATTCATGTCGGAGGGCTATTAGTCTAAATTGGGGTCTTTAGACTCGGATTGTTCACTGATTATACACATCAGTTGCAAGACAAATCCTCATATACGGAGTACTAGTCTGGTAGACGGCACTGGAAAAGAAAAGCAAAATTGCAATACTTAAGAAAGTTCAAAGTCTATCCTGCGTCTGCATAAAGGACGCCCTTAGAACCATTCCTACAGCTGCACTAGAAACTATGCTCCACCATCTTCCCATTGATATCTTTGGGCAGTTGGCGGGGGCTAAAGCAACATTACGGCTTGGGGTATCCTTGTAACTGGCTTGTGGAAATAGGGGCCACGTAAGCATCCTAAGTATCCATAACGACACGTATGTGGAATGATCTTCCAAGCTCTGTATTTCCTCATCATTACAATCTTCAAACATTTAAAGCCAACGTGCACCGGCACCTCCTCCGTTCCTCTTCCCCCTTTTCCCAAACGCCCGCGCACTGAATTCAGTATAAGGGTATTCATATCCCCTTTGGTGCGCGCAGTTTATAAAAAAAAAAAAAAATAACACTAATCCTAGCAATTCGGACTATATTGTCCCCTATTTGGACTTTACCATCAAGTATAAAACCGATTGGGAGTGGGGAGAAATTTTAAAGAGCCACAGTCGGATCCAAGACAACGTCTAGAACAGTGCAATGAATATTTGTATCACCACACGACTGGCGGACCACTGTAGTGTATTTTAAGTAAAAATCACAGCAGTTCGAGAAGCCAGGAACAGACTTTCAATTAACTTAATAGAGTGCAGCGCTATTATTCTACATACGGCACAGCCCCCAACCTGGAAAGCCCGTTCCATTTTTTCAAACCCCAAGGACGAGGGGCCGGTTTAAACCGATGTCAGTAACCCCAATAAGGGCTCATCCGCCACCAACTCTTTTCCCAAAACCTGACTTCATCTTGGAAATCCTTATCGGCATGAGCTTCGAATATTGTTCTTATGCTTCCGTTTGAAGCTGTGACGCCGCCGTTGACTCTATCGAGAGAGTTCGTCCGCTGTTGTAGTTATAGTACTCCAATTTTCTCTTGTTCAACACTCGCGCTTGTAAGTTTAGCAAGTCGGTCCAGATGGACACCAATAGCTACCACTAGAAGGTAAAATAAGCACAATTGATGCACAGTAACAGTTACCACACTGGACATTACCAGATTGACGCTAGTCAGTGTCTATTGTATTCCTACCGCATCCAGCTATCAACGGTAGCAGGTATTGAATTTTTAAAGTAAATCCAAAAGCCTTGGCAACTACCTTCTGGATCGGATATCTTTGGTAATTACCTATTGGTCTAAAAATATCTAGCACCATACTTTTGCACTAAGTACCATTGTCAAACACATGTTGTATGTAATCGCAAAAAAGAAAAATGTATCTATGATATTACTATTACTATTACGTCCTTCTATTAGTATTCTTTACCTCATCCAGCTGATACTCTTATCTCAATAGACATCAGGATAAAATATTTCGTCCGGTTGTCTAGCATAATATTATTCACCTGTGTCCTTGCATCTCTCGGCTTCTCCATGAAAAACAATTGCAATTGTCAAACTGACATTGTTTATCGTCTCGCCTGAATGATGATAACAACAAATGACAACAGCAACATGCCTCCTGCACCAACTGTCGCATTGATAATTTGTCGTTCAGATGCATTCTCACACACTCACAGATACACTGCATCCATGTAGATACATATATTTCTCTGAAGATGTAATCGAAACCTTTTTTGATAATTTATTTAATTTTTATTTATCCCTTGTTTCTGTTCCTGTGTGTATCTGCCCCCTTTTCACGAATCCTTTATATGGAAATGAAAGGTAATACACAAGAACAAGACAAAAAACAAAAACCAAGAAACAAACAAAAGGATAGGATCAACGACATTCATTGCATTAAAATTGTATAAAAAGACACGTAATCGATATGCTCGTATATATTCCCCCCCACCCGTTTGTTGGAAGATCAACTCACATTCTGCATCTTCTTCGATAAAAATCTTCGAAAAGTGGAAAAGATACGACGACGACTACGACAACGATCCATGAGGTCCCATCAAAATTATTTATTGGTCTTAAATCGATGATGATGCGTCTTATCGTCGTCGTTGTCCTCGTTCGTTTTCATTCTCTTTCTTTGAACTTGTTTCAAAAAAAAAAAAAAAAACAGAAAAAGATGCGTTTTTTTAATTTTTCTTTCCTTCAGCACAAGTATCTGCATCTTTCTTATCGGAAGAGATAGCAAAACATGTAGAGTAGATTTTTTTCGCTATCTTTCGACGTATACAGAGAGTACCTATGCTGTACTGGCGCCGGAAACACTGTATGCAGTCCAAAGTATCTACGTATACCTCTGTTTCATTATCTCATTGTTTTATGTTGACATTTTCTTCTTTTTTTTTATTTTGTTTTTGAGCAGACATTCCTGTGGGATAATCCTCTATGAACATCGACCAGGATGGCATAACTAATGATTCTGGTTGCGGCGTGACCTTCTTGGTAACATCAGGTGTTTCATTCATGTTCGACGCTTGGTCTTGGCTACCTACCTACTATACTTCAACCAACTGCAGTGCACTTGTTCTTTGGTTACATCGAGGACACAATTTCGTAGGCAGTTTCAAGTTTGTATCCTGCCTACAGACAGCGAGTAACACTGTTACATTACAACGTTTTGCATGTGCCAATGAAGGATTGAGTGACAGATTAAGTTAAGCGTTAACTATGCCCTGGCTGCCTGTCTCCAGAGTCTAAATGGATGTGGTCAGGCCTCGTTAGCTCTGGGCACACCGAGTGTAATGTGGTAAAAATCCAATCGAACAGCAGAGATGAGGCTGCAGTAGCAACATCAGTACGCTGCTCCTTAATGAGGCTGTTAGTCATCTTTTAAAGTGCTCCTCGGCATGTGTGTGTTTCATCCAGAGCGTCGGGTTATTGATGTTGTTTGCTTTATTGAATCTTTTATGGCAGATGCAATAAAATAAAAAGAGTTTCGGTGTGAATTGACAAGCGAGATGATCGTTCAAGCGGACGATGTGGGTTAATTGGTTCAATTAATTGGGTGTGATGTGGTGTTTTGTACCCTTGTGGTGTGGTGGGATGGTAATAAACGGTGATGGGTGTCGCTTGGAATGGGACGATGAGCCATTAGTTATGGGATGACCAACAAAATTTTTTAACAAAAAAGATTTAATATAATATGTAGTATCGGGTTGTGGAAGATTACGCAAAATGAATTTGACGACGCTAGCAATTGTTGTAGTGACCAAACTCCTTGAAGAGTTGGACCAAGATTGCAATGTAGCTATCGGTATGATCCGAGACGGCCTAGTACGCATGGGCCTACAATACAACTTGCAGAAGAAACTCCAGAAGTAATGCTTAGCAATAGCAGGCGAGTCATTTAGGCTATAAGAGTAACCGAAATTGAGAACCTCCTACGACGCGGCATGTGTAGTGGCTGGCTTATTTAATACCAATAAACCTACTTTTTAAAGAAGAGCAATGGAAATACCGTGCCAGCAGAACAACACCAACAGCGACGACCACCAAGCACAAGTCTCGAAGAATGAGGAGGACACAGAGATTGATATCCAATATAGACGCTTGGATAAGTACGAAACAAGGGGAGCTGAATTTCAACCTGCTGAAACCTGCTTGTTCGACATCTAGTTCAACAACAATTGTCTTAGCCACAGCAGCCAGCACGTAGATACCAGTTTTCTCACTACACTTGTCCTACCGCCTTGTTATTTGTCAGTGCTTTGATCTCATCCTTAATAGGGGATGTGGTGTGAATTCGGGTATTTCTTGTCTCGCACACCTCAGTTTGACTTGGGTTCATATTTCTAGCGAATACCTGTCCATACATCTCTACAATTGATCTTCATCCAAAATAAGCAAAGCCTTTCACCGGGTATTGGGTAGAGCTGCGACCATTTACCAGTTCTTTGGTAATTCTGTAAACGGTTCTGCTGTTGTACCTTCTTGCTGCTTCAGTAGCTGCAAGTCTGTTTCGGACGTCTAGAAGACTACTACTAAAACGGCAACTGATGGCACAATAGTCAATTTGACTGGAGGTCGCTTGCCTGTCAGTTGACTCCCAGCTAATTTTATGGCAGGCTTTGTGCAAAAACATATTACCACCTATGACGAGACGATTTGCGTCGCAAAACTCAACAAATCTTTCACTGTTGTCGTTGCAGTTGCCTAAGCCATGTCTTCCCATAACATGTTTGAGCCCTGCATTGGCGTTGCCTACCTTGACATTTAAGTATCCCATGACAATGACAATGTCGCCGTTGTGCGTTGCACTCGTTGTAGAACTCATTTTCTTCCTCATACGCGCAATCCTTTAGAGCGTAACACTGTATAAAGGTGACGCGACGTACTCTAGTCCAAAATCTCGCCGTTAAAATCCTATCACCATATGGCTGCCAGGAAAACAGGCTTATGCGGGCTGTGAGTGTTAGCAATAGTCTAACTCGAATGATCACGCTTACTCCCAATATGTCCAGTCTATAATGCATGAACTCACGTTCCAGTTGAAGGAATGTGGCGTTCTAAGGCACTTCACTCTGTAAATCGAGGAGCGTCTTCACTTTACAGAAACCAATCATGGTCCGTGTACGATAGCCAAAAGTAGCCAATGTTTTGTCATTCCTTATCCGAAGCATTTTGTCGGTTTCGGTATCACCTTTTATTTCGCTAACGTGGAATACTAGTCAACTCTAGATTAATGGCTCTAGACAACCCCTCAATGTTTGCCTGCATGTATGTACATATATGGTTTTTTACATGCAGTTGCCCGGTGACCACCACATTGCGCTATTGGCCCCATGTTTTAGGCGATTACCTAAACATTCCCAATCAATCACCATGCAGATCGGTTTTACGGGGTTTCCTGCATTCACTCTTCGTTTTCATATTCAAATTCAGTTTAGAGCTAAAGTGGGTACCTACTTAAATTCGTTCTGAAAACCTTTTAGCATTTTTTTCTATAAACCAACCATCTTTACGACCTTGGAATTCTAAATGCAAACACATGACATTGCAAGTTTGTAGCTCTCTCTCAGAGTAAGACATCCAAGCCGGGATTTAGTATCCAATTCAATAATTCACTTAGCACATAATGAACGAATGTACCAACACGCCATAACGAACACCATCCTTCCTAATTAAACAAGTATCTGTTAATGTAAACTCAATTTTCCAAGAAGTAGCACAATATCCCTATAAATTGAATGCCTTGACGAGGTAAAGGCACAATCCATTTGGACAGGTTTATTTTCACTTTGCGTGCTGACCTGAGCCAACTGGAAGAGCTTATCACTTTTCCACTAATTAATTGTGAATTTCTACTGCAATCGTTAAGCACAGGAGATCCTAAATAATTTCCCCTCATCATGCAAACTTTTACTACAACAGCAGCAGCACTGGTGTCTCTATGCAGCTCCTCGATCAGCAATTTCCATCTCAAACCAAGAGTAAAAGTTACCGAGTAGCGAGAAGACTCGGAAGATTTAATTTATTTTAAATATCTGTTGACATGCGATTATTCTTCTCTAGTTTCAATGCCGCAACCGCTACTTGAAGCAATTACTCTCTGTCACGTCAACGAAACCCAAGATCAGTCAGTCTTGCCTGACGTAAAGGTAGGTTGTTTGCTTGGCCGGATATTTTTCCGTCTTTTGTTCATTATAAGGCTCATTGATTTCACTTAACACGTCTCTCAGCCGTAGAGCTGTGCTCATGTGTAGACACTGATCATCAGCGTTTGTGATGCAACGGTAGCTGGAGCAACTGACATTTTAAGCAATTACCTATGGTGAGCCTAATTAGAGATACATACAAAGTAAGGGAGGAAATGGTAAAAGGTTTTGCATCGAAATGGAGCTAATATGATAATTGGAAATATTTTTGTTTTAAATTTAATTAATAAGGGGGACGCACTTGGAAATTAAACACATCATTAATTTCATTAATTTAGATGACGGGAAGTGGGTCAAAGATAACACTAACTGAAAGTGCAGGTAGAAATGTTTATCTAACTAGCAATCGCAGCTTGGCCACGCGCAATACACATAGTGTTCCACTTGAAGTGGAACTTCTTGCAATGGTAATCATTGCAAGTCTAAGTTAAAATCTAATTAACATCTTGTCAAAGAAGTTCAGTATCTAGGACTACACTTAGATAGTAAGCTTATCTGAAAATAGACTCAGGAAAGGTATTCAGAGAGGCTTCATGTCCTCACATGAAATGTACATATGCAGGAGTCTTCACGTTGTAGTGCCAGCATCCTGAGATGTATTCATTTATTATTATGCGATCAATGATAGACACTTACATAGGAGACACTCAGCAAAACATTACTTGACTCTCTATATCGGGAAAGAGTAATGAATAATTAGCTTACAAATTATTCAACCCTTTTACCTAACCTAGTATATAAACGACTGAATAGGTAGAGATAAGATTTGCTGCAGGAATGTTGGGACAAGCAATAAAGCTCTCCGAATCCATGGACAAATGCAATAACATCTTTCACCCCGCAATATATGCGATAGATACATGTGCCACTATGGTGCCTAGTGCTTTATAATGAACTCATAATCCTTTTCAACCTAAGAACCTACATATGCCCTATGTAGTAATGTGTAACCCTAAGGCAGTTGCAAGATTGTCTTCAAAATCGTGGAGAAGAAAGGTAGAGAACATCGAACGCATCTATGGGATAGATGAGAAACTGGTACTGATGCGGCCAGATTGGGAAGTCAAAGCACGAGGCTGGAAAAGCTGGATAAGTTCTTTAGCAAACAATGCCGATACTTTCCAACAGTTAACGATGACGCAGATGTCTATGACAGGTAGGGTGAAACATGGTGAGGACGTAGAGGAATACATCATCGAATTGAAGATGGTCACGTCTCGAGGAGGAAAGAAAACTCCCTGGTGAAGTACATCGTGAAAGGAATCTGTAATATAGACTACCAGGAATCCGTGCGGTGAAGCCAGCTTCAGTCAGCGACATTGGCACATGGCCAGACAGCGGTGGAGGAATACTGGTCCAGGGAGAATGCCCAAAAACCATATTCAGTTATTGATAAAGAAAGGGAGAGGGCCTTTGTCCACGAAGCAACAGAGTACGCTAAAATTGTGATGATAAACGTACACCGCATGGCATCATTCATCAATCTTGGGAGCAATTGCGTCACTCTGCGTGGGTCAGACATCGAAGCTATAAGATTCATCTATTCTGCTATTACAGGTAGGTGAGCCGGTTTGGCGGCGGAAGATCTATTACTTTAGGGTAGACCGCAGTGGATCAGCTAACATCCTGGCGCGAGGTCTTAGTGGTCTCAGACAATTGTCGAACATATCACATGATCATTTGGCGGAAACTCTTTGACCATCCCCACGTTAAGGTCGAAAAGTCGTTTAAGAAGTTGTTCATCACCGACAACTAGAAGGAAGCGGTTCGATTGGAGCGGCAAACCAATGCGCAGTACACAGGAATTGCAAGGAAGAAGCGGAAGACTCTATCTCTATTACTAATAGATCTCAATATAAACGTAGGCAGCCAAGCAGAGATACGATCACTCTCCTCGGACCTTGTAACACTTTGCTGAGTACCTGGGCACAAAGATGTCGACAGGAATCTGAGAATCAGAGCAAACTGACGAACTGACTCAGAAAGCATCATAACTAGACTATACAATGTATGACAATACAGTTCTGCATTACCATAGTCTTCCAAAACCTTGCCGGAGAAGATTGGACTTCACACAGGTTATTCTTTCACTCAGTATACCGAGCGTATCACTTCTAATAGGCAAAATATTGTCAACGGTTGTCGGCGTATAAGAATGCGTTCATCACAACTTCCATTTGTAGGGGTTGTCCACTCTCTATGTGAAAACTCAAGCATATTCGGACCCAAGAAAGTGCTTTACATGGACATACAGTCGTAAAAGGTAGATATTGTTCCTACATCCTTGGGATTATTAGCCTATAATTCATCATATCCTCTGTGAAACAGATGCCTTTCCACTATACATACCTCTATTCACGCAGAATCCGGAAAAAGGAATACACTTAAGATAACCTTCGCTCACTCACACTGACCTCATCTCGGGAATAAATACATTTAACTGCCCAACTGGTGTCCCTTTGGCTAATTATTTGTCTCCACTTAACGACTTAGTCACCCTTCCTCCGCAATCGTGTATCCTAATGCACTTCGTCCCATAAAATCCAAAGTTAATGGGATCACCGGCCTGTTGCCCATGTTGCCCGAGCCGCCTCTCCACCCCACCTAACCAGGCTGCCTTATCACCAGCTAAGTGCCATTAGTGGACACTTAAAAATCATAAAAATATCCATGTACGTTCGCACTCGGTCCCGCCAAACGTGCGGAAATGATAATCCCTGCGCAATTCATCGCCGCTGCGGTTGCATTATCTTGAATTATGCCAACTCAGAGGTTTTACGATGGCCAGCGTGGAAGACGACGACGATGGGGCATTGCGTGTCTCGCTGCCTCACCACCGGTCCCGGTGTGACTCCATAGCGTAATGAGCGCAATTGCAACGCCACCATCGATATTTTATTGAGAATGGATGACGACTCTTCGATTGTTGGGGCACAATGTGCAAATGGCGTATTCATGTCCCGGCTATCTTTTTTGTGTTCCTCATCGGTGTCGTTGTTTTAGTGGGTTGTACACCTTAAAACACTCGAACGGGCAATTTACAAGGCACTAATGGGTGGCACATCACATGTGAATCAATTTTATTTCTTCGACTTAAGGTCTCTGTCGTGCTTAGTGGAGCTTTGGAGTGCGCTCTTAATGGCAATTAAGGTGGAGACGATAACACACCTGGACATTTGGCTGAGTTGTGACCAGCGGAATGCGCTTTGCGAAGGATGTGAGTGCACGCTGAACCCGATATTAATGGATAATGTGGCGGTGGATAATTTTTAATTAACAAATGTTAATGCGTGGACGAGTACTTAGGGTTGACAGTGATATGTGGGCGAAGTTTGTTAACAAGAATTGCTGCATTGTGAGTTGGGGAAAGTCTTAAATATGTCATCGTTATCGGAGATAACCCATCTTTTATGGGGTCGATGTAGAGAGATGCTTGTGAAGTGCAGTGTATTCTATCTATACATAGACACGGCGATAATAATTAGCAGATGATTCGAAATGCAGTGACCCATCGGAAGATTAATGAAACTGACAGGGACATCTGATTTATGGTAATATCTCACCAGAAGACGAGAGTGTGGAACAAGTACATTTGCAGCTAAAGACTTGAAAAGGATTGGGTTCCTGCAGCTGTAAGCTTCAAAACGAAAGGAGAGCGGATAACCTTCATCGTATTCAAGTTAAAGAGGTTATGGCGGTCTTGATAGGGTGACAAGATAAAAGGGTCATTCCAGGGTGGTCCTTGAAGAGCAAATCGAAGAAAACGATGTTGAATGTTTTCGATTATGGACACATAAAATCGATGTAAGGGGGACTGAAGTTGACTGGGGTACTGAAGGAGTAGACGAACAGTCACGTAAGGGTTGGAGAATTCTTTGGACCACCGTTTAACAGAGCCAAGTATTGAGTTACGTAGCTTTAAGGATTATCTCATCAATATGCATACGTGTTATGCTAGACTCCATGCCTAAAATATCTAGAAGTGATCCTGCAAAAAGGATATTGATTTGATCAAAGCATTTCAAGTTATCCAAAGCGCTTTCAGTTTATGGCGATGGTAAGAAGCCTGTGGCCGACCTTTGACAGAAAGATAGGGCTTCTACCGGTTAGGCTTAGTCGCAGTGATCCACGAACTGTCTTCGCTATCATTATCGGGCATTGTGCCATTGGTACTCATGTGGAGCGTCTCGAGGAATCTCATAACGACAATTGCAGTGAATGGGGTTTCGTATGACGCCTTTCTGTACTTCAAAGAACGACTTCATCTACACTTAAGTCCTTTAGCATGAGAATAGGTAAACATCATCAGCATAGTCCATTTGATTCCAAGGTTTCCTCCGGTCAATGCTGGCCAAAGTACATCCCTGATGACCACTAAGGACAACAGAGGAAAATATACAACCTGTCGTACACAGATTGCTTGACATTGACCTCGCCTTCTAATGTCACCTTCTCCTAAACTTAAACAGTCCGAAGCTTCATCTATAAACTTGATTTCGAAAGGCTCATTATGATGACATCGTAGTGCAACTCAGGTTACGACAAGTGAACTCTTTAAATTTTCCTTTGCAACAGATTTTTCGGACCAAAAATCTGTAAGGCTCTACTTAAGTGCACAAGGTTTCATTCAACCTGACCTTGAGCAAAACCTATAATTTATGCTTGAGTGACAGAAATATCAATTCCAATCGATTACATCCGATACAAGATGTGACTGAAGTCAACGAGGATCAAGCTCTCCTAATGTCATCTAAGAAAAAAAAGTCGACTCACTTGGGATCTGATTAAACCATCCAAATTCTTTTCTTTTAAAACTTACTTCACTCCACAAGCTGGCAATCAAAAACTGCGCGTCATTTTATTTTCACATCTGTCCAGTCGATCTTCTGTCATTGGGAAAACAGCCAAGGACAACCAAGTCAAAGGAAAAAGAAAAATTACTTCAGATCTTCGAACTGATGGACAGCGCGACGCCGGCCGCTGCTTCACCGCAGGGTTTGTCCTTAATTTTTCCAGCTCATCAACATCATGCATCATGTCTCATTGTCCTTCTGCGTCACGCAGGCGCTTTATAATAATTCTTTTTTTCTGGCCCCATGGTGTTAAGGATTCCGAAAAATCAGCAACCGCGCAGAGCGTCTCACAGAAGGAATTCCTTGTTTTTTTTTTTGTTTTATTATTCACCCTCTCCAGGGCGGATGGTTATCGATTTAATTAAGCCGCGCCGGACAATGGACACAAATGCCACATACTTAAGTCCTAATGGATGCTAATGAGATTATGTGGTTTCGGCAGAGACACCACACGAAAAAAAAGGATATCTCCGTTTCGGTGATAAATTACCTTTCAGGGCAAACCATGCAGCACCTGTTTCCCAAAGATCAAGATACGAGTTGCAGTCGCAGTCACAGTCTGAGAAGAAAAGATCGATCGTGTTGGTTTAATGGTTGTCAAAGGAATCCACTCAAAGGTTGATTGATGACCCCAAGACGATTGCAGGGTTCGTCGTAGATAAACAAACAACTTTGTTGCACCACTGGTGGTGAAACTATTACGGACCGCGTTATCGACGATGAGCTCCCAATCGTGTATAATGAGCAAGATATGCAAATGATCTTCCAGTCTGATGTCCCTCCACGATAGGAGGGTAAGGATATGAAATTGTCGTTGTGTAGTCATAAAATCATTTTTTTGTCACGTCATGCCAGTTAGTTTGTTTGCTTTGGCAATTGCGAGTCAGACTAATAAGACAATCGATTGGGATCGTTAAAAGTTGGTAATAAAAATGTTGCCTGGGGGGACCTGTCTATAAATACAACTCACAAAAATATAATTACATCATGAGATGGGCACGGCGCAACAATGTTGAATGGTTAATTCGTTTCTCCTTGTAAGGATCTGCACAAGTGGTGGTATAGATGGGAATAGAGTTAGTGCAAGTTATGGTAGTAAGTTGCATTAGTTTCCTTCCAGCTATGTTATTGCACAACTTGATGAGAATTCTATAAAGGCGAAGGAAGAATGTGCAATGGGTTGTAGATGTAGTACGTTACATAAACCAATTAAACACGCGCAGGGGGGCCTTACCTAAAAGCGCATAAAGCTGCAGGTGATTCTTGCACAGGACACTGCTTCGAAAAATCAATGTAATTGGTAGTTATGCTCATCCTGCTTCACATATTTAGTTGTCTTTAGTTAGTTCTGCTAAGAATGCTTGCCTGCATCCTAATGAGTCAAGACAAATTTGATCGTAAGAAATTCAGTCATAAATGGTTCGGGTACTAAGAAATTGCCCTCCAAGTCTCATTCCCAGCATGACTTGGAACTCAAACAAAGATCAAACAAAGAATTCAATCTCGCAGTCGAACTTAGTCTTGTATTCATAAATTATCTCGAAAGTGATTGAAGGTTTGAGCAAGACCATGAATGCAGCCTGCAGGCACACACGATCGTTCTACTATTAGGTATCCGTTTGGAAAACAGATGTATAGTATACTTGGTTAACGAGTAGGGTCCTTCCGGAAGGCATCACCATCGGATGCCTGACTATTTTTGGAGGCATCCATGTGAATTGGACTATAACTTGCACCAGGCTCAGAATCTGGTAGAAGCAGGAAGGAAAATTGACTTTAAATTTGCACTATAGCCGTTGTTCCAAAGCCGTAAATAAGTTTCGTGTAAGGTGGAATGGCAAGCAGCATCTCCGGATAGATGTTGATTCACTAAATAGCGAAAAAGAACCCAAATTGCAGCCGCAGTTCTTGCAACTCTGTTACTAAGACCTTTTGCCACCTCTTCGTAGTGTCATCTGGGTATTAATTTGGAACTAGGGAATGGGGAAGGAGAATTGGCGAGTTCGCTGCACTGTAAAACAGAATAAGTATTATACACCTTTGTGAGTACGTAAACGACACTTTTTACCGGCATTTCGACAGGGTTGCATACTCTCCCCCGATGTTCTCTTAATCATTTTAGTGGTCATTAGCGATGTATTGTTTTCAGCATTGACCAGCGGAAACCATGGAATTTGTCTATTTTCAGGATAAAGGACTTCCGTGTAGATGAAGCCGTTCTTTGAAACCCCATTTACTAAATAACCGACGTACCTAGGACCGGTCTTAGTTATAGTCGTAGAAATCCAGAGAAATTTTAAGTGATAGGTAGATAGGTAGGTATGTGACTTTGGTAATTATTCACTTAGATCATCTGCTGGGTTCATTGTTGCCATTTTGATTCTTCTGTCGTGAAATATAGATTAAAAGAATAGCCAATTTAAAATAACGCAAATAGGGATATGAATCTCAAAAGGTCCTTTAGTACAATTTTGCGAAGATGTGACTACCAAGAGTCCCATCTTTCTGTTGGCGAGGGCAGGACAGTCGCATAGCAGTTGATGGAATGAATCAATTTCATTCTTGTCTCTGTAGCTTCTGCAATAGTCGTTATGAGGTACTTCAAAATGGTCCACATGAGAACCAATGATACAGTGCCCGGTAATGATGGCGACTTGGCCTAACCGGAAGAAGCCTTCTAACCATTCCTATAAACTGAGAGCTCTTTGGACAATTTGAAATGCTTTGATTCTTTATACTGGATCACTTCTAGATATTTTGAGCATGCAGTCTCACATAACACGTAGCACGGGCTGCCGAGTATTCATGGAGGATTTCACCCCTCCAACGCACATACTATCTCTAGGCATGGCGGACAGAGATGATGGCATCAATATCTGCATATACCTGTGCATAGAGGCTCGGAGAGGGGATAATTCCTATTTATAGGCTTTGAATTCGAATTCCTTTATCACTCCGGGCGCAGCCACTGCATCCAAGCCATTATCTTTCTTTGTACCCTTTTGTTTCCACAGCGCTCTCTTAAGTTAGCACAAATCCTTTTAATTTCTTTACTGCTTGAAAATGAGCGTTACAGCTTGGAAGTCATGGCGAGTAGTATATATGGCTTCTTTTGTCTTTATTAACTACGAACCAGTCTCGAAGGAATCAATCGAATAACTTCATTAAAATCTACTACTATACCCTTGTGATCCATCTACTACAGTCTTAAGGTTGGGTATTGCAATCTTCCCTAATTATCTCTGTTCCAAAATATTTTCCCTATTTTTTTTATTATTTCCTTATCCAAAAGGACCTGTTATCTGATTGCACGTTGATCTGACAAGCGATGACCAATGCCAATGGCTTTAACGTTCTTTATTCGCCTGTATACCGCCACTGTACATTGTATGGAACACTGGCTTCCGCCAATTATCAATTTCCTTGGCGTCTGGTGATCGCACATCTGCGATGGCTATAAAAATTTAATGAACATCCCTAATTGTCGTTAAAAAATTAAAACAAGAAAAAAATTCAATTAAACTGATATCTTCAGAACTCCCCTAAACGCTTCGCAATAAATTCTCCACACTCCACCATCCATGACCCACTCCATGCGAGAGGATCTCGTTGTCTTCACCTCAACCTCAACACACGCCCCATAAATAGCCCCATCATAAATGTCATCACTTCAATTTCATTCGGTTTTTTGTTTCGTTGGCCCCCATGCCATATACGTACGCTGATTGCATTTTAATTGTTACGTTCGGAAATTGTGGTGTACAACGAAATTTAAATCAACAAGCTGTCCCGGTTCCTTCGTCCTGCTTCGGCAAAGAGAGGAATTCAATTTGTATCCTCCCCAAAAATAGCTTCCAGGCGCGAATTGTGTGTAAAACACAACAATCAACGGACAGCTTGAGATGATGGACGATGCAACGCGCTGTTGTGGGTCCTTCCATACTGATACTGCGGTTGCGCACGCGCATCGCACCGATGTAGGTTAACACTACATGGACCTGTTGCAAGAGCGTCCTGTCCGCCCATTGTTGGCGAAAATTCACTTCATCTCCATAATTATTAAATGCGCTTATTTGTTTTAATATTTTCTACGCGTGCAGGCTTGACGAGGTCGAGCAACATAAAAGCCGGTCCAGGATAACAAAAAATAAAAAAAAAAGCTGTATACACACCGAACCGATGTTGAGGCCGAAGACCACCCCTTTAATGAGCGCCTAATTACAGTCCTTAAGCGGCACCCGATTTGGTGATGGCGCGAGCGCGCGCTGTAAGGCGTTGGCATTGTGTTGGCAACGATGTACATCCTTTTTAGGTCTGTTTGATGGTGCATGAACGATGCAACGCTTGTGGCGGTTCAATCAGTGATCGAAGGAGATGCGCTACAGATATCAAGGCGATCAAAGAAGGGTTTTATGTTCTTTTTTGGGTTCGTCGAGAGGAGAGCTTGCACGAAGGGAGAAGTATCTGAATTGAAAATGATACGTTCGGTTTGATTTATCGAAGTCCTAAGTGGAAGTGAGGAGGTTATTGGTTAAATGGCGCTGATTTAAGGTTTGTCTTTGCTTGAAGCGAATTCAAACAGGCCAGTTGAGGTTCGAGAAAAAATGAAAGAAGGAAAATGTTCCAAAGACGACGACGAGCATTGAGGTCAATAAAACGATTTGTTTTGGAGGAAAGTTTTTTTTTTCTTTTTGAGGCACTATGTGGTTCTTAAATTTTTTTAGGGGTAGATCCCTGAGTTATTACCTCCTGAGTTCAACGACAACATTATCATGATGGCATGATGAAAGGATTCATTGAATGTAGGTACATGTGTCCATACATTCGCTCGTATAAAGTATATCCGTCAAATGTCAATTCTTTTCCGTTGAATTACTGGATATACATATAAACCTGGACAATACAAATGTTGTGTTTAAAGTCTTTGGTGGGGATATAGGATAGAACCGGATTTGCTCCCAAAAATTCTTGTTTTTATTAAAAATTAACGTCAATGGCGTTGTCTAGCTGGATTTCATAATATTTTCCATTTTCCTTCTAGATCTCCACCTTAAGGCGGCAATATGCTCACGATCTTTGGATGGGAATTAGGTCTTTAATGATCCAGCTTATATTTTGTATCATATTCCTGATACTGGACTGATATTATTTATACCTTGTACTAGGTCCCTTATTGTCCACATCGACTTTTAGGGTCTATTGTAGTGGCGCATATGATCTAAACAGAAATTATATTGAGGCTTGTAATAAACCTCAGTAGAACTTAAGGTTCTAGGTTCTGAGTTTCTACTGGACTGACAGAGCCCCACTCCAAGTAGACTAACCCCTACATTGCGACTCTTGCACATAAGCAAAGAATAGGCTCTATCGTTGCTGAGATCGAAAAAAGTTTTGGCCCTATATCGGTTGTCGGTGATAAACTTCTTCAGTTGCCTAAGGCCCTGAAGGTTGACCCAGTAGTCAGCATATCTGTCGATCTCCCATTGTGGTATCTTAAAGTGGACACTGTTAGGTGGTTACGCAAAAGAAAGCTCTGGACCAACAAGTGGGTTACAACCTCCTCTTCTCAGCAGGAAGACAGCCTGTTCCTTCATGTCCTTAAATCCGAGTAACTGTGTTCATAAAAGTAAGATTTTCGAAGAGATTCAGACAGTCCAAGACCCGCTTAGACCCTATCATACAGGATTTTAGGGAAAATAGTACTGCTTGACTGTCTAAGAACGATATAAATGCCCTTCTACGGAAGTGTTTTTTAGTGACACTTCCCAGAAATCATGATTTCTTTTCCTGAAAAGGGAACAAGGATAGTTTTCCCGGTATTTATTATCAGGTCCTTAGTTCTGCACCACCCCAAAGTTAGATTAGGGATATTTTACATCAGTTCAGATTTCCTCCTTGTACTGTGGCTGGTTACAGCTTTTAATAGTAATTCTAGGAGTTGATCTATGACCAAAGTCCAAACCAAAGTCTATGACTAAAAGTCTTATTAGTTTTTTCAGGTTGATAGGCAATTTGGTTTGCATGCAGAAGATCACGAGTAAGGATCCTTTATGTGGTGTTCCACTATATTCTCCACTGTTTTGAAATGAAAGGAACTTACGCTAATACTTACTTATTTATGTAGCGTTACAGTTCGGGGTGAACCTGGGCCTCCACTTACGCTAATAGGGTAGCACGATTTAGGCGATAGTTCCATATGCTTTCCCGCTTTCGGTATTTCGGTATATTTCAATCTATTAAGTTTAAATGGGTTGCAGGTGGGTAAAGCCCATTTGTTTGCCCATGGTTTGCCGTCAATATGCTGTCAGATAGGTCTTGGCTCTACAAGAAAGGAGACCTTCTCAATTGCGCCAATTACAGAGGTATCGGTCTCCTTAACATTGCGTACAAGATCTTATCTGCCATATTGTGTGAAAGATGTCTTAAGCTAATAGTTTCACAGACTTTAAAAAGTTTGTCCCTCCGGTTTTTAGGTTTAGAATTTACATGACGGACTCCGAGAGTTCCTTATAGATGGATTAGCGATCATTCTTCACCGTAATTCTGTTGCGTAAATCTGGCAACGATGCCGAAACAAGACACGGCATTATGTAACTCGTCTGTTACAGGCAGCCTTAAAACCAATAAAAAGGAGGTAAGTATCGATTTGAACTTCTTTTATCTAGGATCTGTTGAAGTGTGAAACTGGAGATTTTCTTAGACTAAGACCGCACTGATATCAGGTTGTTGATAAAGGTTTTCAGGCGTTCGCAAGATCTTGCAATCTCGCAATGTTGAGGATACCTCATACCTCTGTATGGACCCACTGATAGTTCTGTAATGGACCCATTTAAGGGAGTCTCCATTCTTATGGATCATCATCATCATCAGGAATATCCTCGTCTGACCAAATCTTAGGAATAAGGTGGCTTACGCTCTCTACCCAGTCTTTTACTGTGTACAGCTTGGATACCTATTGCTACACCCACTTCGTTTTGGTCTCTTCTCTTCGTCGTTATACAGTCTACAGATCGAAGTCTTTCTATATATTTAAAATCGACTGTGACTCTACGACAAAAAGTTGTTGCCATGGCCCGTTCTAGAGTATAATCGTTTCACTTCTCCTGCTCTTTTCCCTCCTTTTGGAGCGGTTCCCATAACCGCTACAGCCCAGCTTTATATAAATTATGCTTAGCTGTATGTCCTTTCTGGCTTTCTTTTGTCAAAACTGCGGATTCATGTGGCAGTTGAGTGAAATCCGGCCTCTGTTGCAGCGTTTCTTCTGTGATGCTGGCACCATTGTCACTGGTCCTTGGCACTTCATGTTGGCAGTATAGGAGTCGTTAAGAAATTTCGGGATAGATTCTTATCACAGTAATTTTTCTTTACTCTGGCGCTTGAGATATTCGCATTTGTATCTTGCTGCAGGTAGTGATTCTAGTCAATATTGGGTGTTGGAAAGGTTCGGACATCCAGAGTACTACAGTCGTGCCTTCCATCGATCGCAAGATTATATGGTTAAGCGTTTTATGATCAGGAAACCGCCATGTTTTTTAATGGCAACTTAAGACGAGGCATGGTGTATGCTGTGCGTTATGTTAACGTCACGTGTAGGACATTGCTTATACGAAGGTCTTGTCGATGAGCTCGTAGAAGGACTCTATTTTGGTGCATCACTGCATCATCTGCTGGGGATAAGCGTATATTAGGATAATGTTGGCCTTGATTTTTTTTATCTGCTCACGCTCAAGGGATCATGAATACCCTCATAATGGAGAACATAGCGCGAGTAGTCGATTTGAATCTACACCTAAAAGTATGCCCTCTTTTGCATAAGATTGAACTGTAATGGTTTTCAACTCAGGTATATTGGATTTCAATACTCCGTGGATAGTGTCTGCCCTAGTCAAGAAGATTTTGTATCCAATTTTTGTGTTCAGTTTGAATCGAATGTGTATGTGATCCTTTTTGATGAAGGGGGCAGTGACTTATCACTGAATAACCAAACACATTACCATTACACTCTTGCCATCCTGCATGTCGAAATCTAAAGACGTCTTACCTACGTTTTCAGCTTATAACGAATCACTGTTCCATAGCAGTCTAGCTTCTATGCTAATTGTTCCGATGCATCGGGCCTGTTCAGTTTCTCCAATATTATCTCTATGAGAGATACCTCCATCTGTACAGCTCTCCGGCACTGAGCAGTGAATGTAGCATATGACTAGACGACCTGGTCCGCGATTACTTCTTTAAAATAAACTATTCAATAATCGTCCCTATAAAGGAGGATAGGGAAAATATAGCCCATATCCTGTGGAATACGATCTAATGGAAGTATACTGGATCTATGGTAAGTATAAGACAAATACTCAAGTATCCTCTACGGCAAAACTGTTCGTAGTTTCTCTAACATCCAAGCTGCCTTAAAGGCGCTTAACTCAACAACGATGAAATCGAAAGTGCTATGTAGTTCTGAAGTCATTTAAAATGCTTTCAGAACCATGTTTCGCTAACCAAAATTGCAATCACTGGCCCTAAGTCCATCTGTGTTGTAAGCAAATCATTTTTAAAGAAGAAACCTTAGCAGCGAATGAAGCAAGACCGTCTATCATCGCCGTCTCTGAATTATCCACAAAGCTATAGTCGAAGAACTCTAATAAACTACATGTCTTTATTTTCTTTTCATTGCTTTGTGTATTTTATTTAATTGTACGACCTTATTTTGTAACCTATAATATACAAATAAAATAGTTTTTTTTTTATAAATAAAAGTTTACATTTAAGCTTAACTATTTACACGCGTTAATCTACGAATGAATGATAAGGAATCACTTCCTTTTGGTAATATAAATATTTTTGTTTTTATAAATACGATGAAATGAATGTTTTAATTAAGTTAATTAATATTAGT
This sequence comes from Xylota sylvarum, assembly GCA_905220385.1. NCBI lineage: Eukaryota > Metazoa > Arthropoda > Insecta > Diptera > Syrphidae > Xylota > Xylota sylvarum. The sequence continues at coordinate 128,939,099 of LR999957.1, forward strand.
TTGCGTTTGCATTGTTTTTTTTTCAAAGAAAATAGTTTTGAATTTTCTGCAAGCGTTACAAACTTTATAACGCTGCCAATGCCATCTCTGGCTTATAAATATCATTTTCATTACTAAATTCTATGTAATGTGCAAGTCTTTCGTAGAATCGGTTTGTGTACCGAATAACCTTTGTTTATATTCACAGTTTGAGTAGTCTTGGTTTAAGCTGGTCTGTGTCGTAGCTAAATCTTATTCTTCGCAATATTTCGTCTCGAGAATATTTTCACTGCCGGACAAGATGGGCGAGTTACGCAGCGGGCAGAGTTTGAAATACAAATCCCTTTCCATGGACTCGATGAGGATGTAATCCACGTAAATACGCGGCGAAGAGATAATCCGCCAGGTCAGTGGATTCAATAGATTCGTTCGGTAATCCCAGAAGACGGCCGCGTAGGCTGGATTGTGGAAATCGCGTCCGGGCACCATGGATGTGTACTCCGAGCCAGGCTCGAAATAGCGGGGTTCCTCTGAGAATTTGATTTTATCCGTGTGGCGCTTGCGATTACTGTGCAGGCGGAAGGATAAGGTGCCGATTTCACCTCCGTGGAGGGTGCTCTCGTCGGAGTTGGAGATTTTCACGGTGACTTTGTAGTGGACTCCTGGAGGGGGAAAAAATTGGGTTAGATATAGAAAGTGGACCTTAGAGTCGTCAGAACTTACGACAAAATGGTTTTTTGTCCCCAGTCATAAGGTAGGTAGTCACAGATGAGTTTTCACCGATCTTCTGCTCTTTGATCAGTCGGCGATAGTCATCGTGGCTATGGAGGCCCATTCGAAGGCAGTTCATTCCGTTTGCACCACATTTTGAACAGCTACCCGCCTTAAAACTCTGTAAAAGAATAGGTTGTGTTATTCAAACTGCTGTCGAACTCAGAGAAGCCTTGAACTCACCTCAAAGGAATCGCAAGTGATACCAACGAAGGGGCATTTCGACCTGATGCTTTCTGTGAAGAACTGATAGCTTCGAATGTGATTGCATCCCAGGAACTCTTGCATGTTTATAAAGAACGACTTCTCCCTGTTGTTGATGTACTGATGGAATCCCTGACCACAGCCAGGATTGTCAAATCCACCATTTGGGAAGAAGTCCACATGACCGATGCTCTTGTAGAAACCCAGTCCGCCCTTCATCAGTGGATTAGCGTCGGTGTGGATGACATCCACATACGCCGCATCAGTCGAATCCAAACGAACTATCGGTTCAGTTTCAGAAAACAATGGAGCCGCTGGATCCATACCGGTGATTCGGCCGAGTTTCAGTCCAAAATCTCTCTGCAGGTGATAGCCAGCATAGCCGGACAAATGAGCGCCCAGCGAGTGGCCTATAAAGTGGACATTGTCCAAGTTTCGCATTTCTAGTTCTTCCTGCAAAAACCCATACACATGAGATCATACGCTTCTTGAGGAAGGACTCCAGTAAAACTTACATAAATCATATGAATGACATGCGCAGCGATGTTGCCCACCAGTCTTATGTTCGCAACAGCTTGGACGTATGGTGGAATCGAACCACCACCCCAGTCGATCAGAATAACAGCTGCCTTGCCTTCTGGCTCGCTCGACAAAAGTGTCTTACCCAGCTCCATCATCTGCAAACAGATACAAATCGTGAGTCCTTGGCCATAAAATAAAAATTGTCTCGACTTACCCAAGGCATATCGCCACGCTCCAGGTATCCATGGGCAATCACAAACAGCTTACCATCTCGATCGATACCCATATTCCGCACGGAATCCGGGTCATTCAAGTCTATAAACAGTGGATACTCAAAACTTCTACTCGTGTAGAGTGTAAAATGTGGCTGTATCTCGGAGGGTTTCTGTGGATGGACATTAATTTGACGGGTATTCGTTGTCCATGGGCCATTGAGGGGAAAACATCCATAGACACCGTAGCACTTGACTTCGTTTAGATCTGAAAATAGAAGAGATAACAATTGTCAAATGGATTTTATGACTAAATGCAGGGTAAATAAACATATTTACACCGTCAATATGCCGATAATAATAGAGTTTACACTTCGGATGGATTGGTAAATAGTTACTCATGCGACTTAGATTTCAATTTCAGTGGAACACGAGCACGTTTCTGTTCTAGAACGTTTTGCAAATTGAATTTCAAGAGAAAGGAGGTTCGATTACGTGATACGATGCAGAAGTATCTTCGAGTTCTAGATTCAGAACGAGGAGATGAGGAAATGTGTATCTAAGTATGATAGAAAGCAATTGTACAATAGTACCATTTGTATGGACAAACCACTTGCTTGCTTTGCTCTTAGTTTCGTTTTGTTTGATGAGGAGGCTCAATGACCTTGTTTCATGATCAAAGCGAGTTTTATTTGTCTGCGCTTTATACTGAGATAGGTATCTGGATAGATAGGATGAATAGTCTGGTTTTCAGGGTGAGATGAACTTGGAACTTTCGTCTTTTATCTAATACGGGAACCATCTACTCCTGGAACCACATACTCCTTTTATAGGAACTCTGTTTGTGTAACAGCTGGATCGTTTTAATCTAGTCTTGCTAGCCATCCATTCAAAATTTAATCAAAACCAAACAGAAAAATCTTAGCTAATTCCCGTCTCATGTGTCCTCACCACTTGTTCACAACGACTTTTCATGTATCCGACAACCTGCGGCTAATTCCGTCATTACTAACCAACTTATTATCCACACGATTGAAACACGTCAAGTCTGTAGGTAGGGTACCCAATTTGGATTACAAAAAATTGCCACATTCACCGCAGATACTTTTTTTTTATTACTACTATGCTCTGATTAGCGGCGGTATATTGAAAAGCAATAACTCTGTCATTAGCCCTAACGAGTCAAATAGAGACAAAAGTGAAAAATGATTCTTTTCATAGATTAGTGGAGGAAGAACCTCGCCCACCATACCATCAGATACTTCAAGTGCATCTGCATCTCGCTTGACTTAACATACCACCAACATAACAATCCGAATGGTAATTAGTTCAATTACTCTCACGAGTGGGCTGATGAAATCGACATCGACGGCGCGGTTCACTCTCACGAGTATCATCAATTTGCACACAGTGGAGAGCTGCCCGCCTTGACAATTTGCAAATTGTGTCAGAGTGGCGTCTGGAAACAGTACATATTCACATCCACTATCATTTAGAGGGGTGACCCCAGAGCGAATCGTTCTTTTTTTTTTTTGTTCGCAAAATACTTATCTATCAGCTTGTGGATGGTCATATTATCACGAACTTATTGATAAGTTAATTCCTTTTTCTTTTGAGCGCAAAATGGTTGTTTTGTCGAATTTTATTTTTAGCAGAAGTATCTTTTTCTCGAATCCGACTATTTCTGGATGTATAGTGGCGGTAGGAAGACGCAATAAAGCTGGGCGGACGCGATGCTGAAAAGTGAGCGAAGAACCTTGATCTCAATTTGCGGTGTCTGGTGTATTTGCAGATTGAACTCACAGTGCACTTGATTAAGAAACAGAAGACGAGATAGGAGAATCTCATTAGAATGACTCATGGTTTAGCATTACTTCGGGTAGCCATGTGCCCGATTTTGATAAGAAAAACCGAAAATGAAACAATTTCGATGCGAATATGGCTTTGGAGTTCATGATCTTTATGTGATCCGATTGACTTCCGAAGCTTCCTGTTATATGATCACTTCAACATAGTATGCTGTATTTGTTGGCTCCCATTGCATGTAAGTATGTATATCCGTGTGAATTTCCAGATGCAGGAATCATAATACCAGCATTCAATGAGGCTTTAGATACTAGTACAACACAGGGATCCAAATTATACCTCTTGATTTCCCATAGCATAGTATCTCTCAATCCAACATTTTCGCAACTTATTTCCCACCTAACAAGTTGCAACTATGTGTACCATAAAATTGTCATCAAGTGAAACACAACCTTGACCCGATTTTCTCATCAAGTTATGTCACTTCCATTCGTCAAGTCATTCCTCCAACTGGGCGTGGTTGAACACAATTTCACGGTCTCCGTTGGGAAGCATATTATTTAAGTCACACGCTGTGACCTCAAGAAAGTGGACCCCATAAGTCGGCAAACAGGTATCTATCTTCTCCACGACAATAAAAGCTTGTACCAATAAATAAATATACAACTGCATGGGTCAGACTTTGAATATTGCTTTCTGCGTTAATTGTCTGATTTTGAAATCATTGACATGAAGTGTTAGATGCAATAGAATTAAAGTGGATAGCCGATCGATTTTCTAATATATACGCGACAAACTCGCCGCGTAATAGGTGTGCGTGTTCATTTCAACATCCATTTGCACAGCTTCGACAATTACTCGTTCCATTTCGAATGCAACGATTCGCATATCGTCCAGACAATCCAATGGCTTGCGTTTTACTCTTATTGATTTCGATTTTTCGCTAGCATTTCTAGTAAGCGGAATGTTGTCTTACGAGTTGGTTGTTAACAAAGTTGTAAGATGTTGAACGTGTTGAGCAAAAGGTTTTTTTTTTTTTTGCACATTCAGTTACAAGCAAAATTAGCTAACTACGATTGTTGGTCAATTTAGTGAGGTACCTACATGCATAGCTTGTATCTTGTCCCTTTGTTTGGTTGATCATTTTTATTTTCCATTATTTGGCAGCACCAGACAGCTAAGAGACCGCTAGTAGTCATCAAAAACACTGATGGTGGTTGGCTAATGACAGTTCAGAAGTATGTAGAACAGTAAAATAAAATGTAGTAGATCATAGTAGAATGTATTCACGATGAAGGAGATACATTTATGGAACGATTTTCGGTTACACGGAAATTTTGTCACTGAGGATAATTGAGACAAATTCTAGATTGGGCGTGAAAAACAGAAGAATGTTTCTAAGACTCCTGAGAATAGTGTGGAGGAGTGTCCCTAAAAATGCATTTCTGACAGCCTTAGCTTGAAGTGTGTTCTGAAAAGATTAGTAAAGGAAGCTTTCACTCACAGATACACACGTCTCGAAATAATAGAAAAGTCTGATTCGGGCTTTAAGAATACGAGTAGGATTTTAAAGCTGTAAAGAACGGATGGACTGTCAAAGCGATGCATTTCTGACAGTCATAGCTTGATGTCTGTTCTAAAATGGTTTGATGAATACGTCGTCCTCCATCATGAATCAGATCAGATGATAAGAGGTGGTACTGTCTTATGAAACCGCAAAATCTATGGTAGATCGAGGCGTGCATATACGGTGTGCAGAAAGTTAGTGGAAACTCAGCCGTGATGCGAAGCAATATAGCTTCTCTTTTGCTGATTTTTTTCTCCATCTGCATGGCATTCTTAGGTTAGGACGAGGTCAGAATGGGTAAAAGTATTTGTGTCATACCACATGCTACGAATGCCCTCTTTTCAATAAATTTACTAAAATATTTGACTCTCATAGTGCCATGCTCACTTTGCAAGTGCTTTTCTTGAAAAACATATTGTACTACCTTTCTTTTCAAAGCAAAGTTTGTGGAACTAATTTCGGAATTTGCTCTAAATCAATCGAATTGACTTCAATCAAAATCACGAGTGCCACGCCTACTTTTCACATAGAAATCAGTCTGACAGACTTAAGTCTCATGAAATTATATGAATACCTTTCCTCTTAAGCGAAAATTATAAAATTTTCAGATAAAGACTTTAAATTGACCTCTTCAGAGGGTTGATTACTGACTATAAAGATTTTGAACGACTTAATGTGTCAAACTACACATTAGTTGCAATACGATATTTCGTGAAATAAGTAATAATCATGCTGACCATTTCACTGTGGTCTTAAAAAATTCAACACCAAAGCAATTAATGTTCCAAGATACTACCAAATCCAAAAATGGACACAAGACTCGTCATATTATTCCCCAAAAAATTAAGAAATTTGAGACCAAGTTCCTGTAGACACAAGGGATACAGTATCTCGACACCATGGTCAATTATCAGCATTCACTGTTTGCCATTAAAAACGCAAATAAAAATAAAATTCCTTTGACGGTCTTTAAGTCTTAATCTGTCAAAAATAAAAAAAAACCGACTTGAGCGGCTGATCAAGAGAATTCATTTAATCTCCGACAAAGGAGGTCACAGAACTCTCCAGGAATTGGCATCAAGAACGAACAAACAGTTTCCACTGACTCTCTTCAAAAGAAAAACAAACTCTCTCAGATGCATCTACTAAAAGTAAAAGTATCTTAAATAGACTAAAAGTAAAAGTGGCATTTAAACTCCATTTCTAGGCCAAAGATGCCGGCTTAGATATTCTTATAACCTTCGGAGACCATCTTTCACACTTAGCATATTAGTAAACCATTTCACTTACCACTTTTGGGTGACGGTGGGAAGTCATAAAGTGTGTTGACAGCTCTGCTAGATTGATTGGCCAAGTATAACATGGTCTGTAGCATCAGACCACCCGTTGAGTTTGCGATGTACATTGTTGCCTTATTATTATTTTATTTTAACTGCCAACAAAACACTTAACACACGCGTTATAACTTTGTTTTCGATAAATAAGTAATAAATTAATTTTTTTTTTTAAAGAAATTCTTTACAATTTCATTGCACTTTACTGGAGCTGTTGTCCAAGTAGCACTTCTTGAAGCACCCCTTTCAACAGTTAATTGATTGCAATTAGCAAACACCCACACACATACAAATGGCTTGATTATTGTTCAAATTTGTAATTAAATTTGCAATTTTATGCGAAGTAATTTTAATTTTTTTTTTTCTCAATCAAACTATATAATCCAAGCAGTAAGACCGTCTTCTATTGTTATTCCGCTGTGGTGAACCGGCAAGTCTCAGAATCTGCTCTTAACTGATCGCGTTCGTTGTGGTTGCCGGGGCTTTATGTGGTTTGAAGTTTGATGGATTGCTCGTCGCGATGTCGTCGTCATCTGGGGCTTGTGCGCTGTACTCTATGCGACCTACGTCAAAGAGAGAGCCAGACGCATATGGGAAAAGCTTGGGGCAGCGTTTTAAAGAGAATCCACTACTATGTGTATGCGTCTGAGTAATGATTCTATTCATGTTTAATAGAGGCGGAGAAGCCCCAGTGCTGCTGTCAGGTGGAACACCAGCACCAGCACCAGCAACGTCATCGGCATCTTTTCTCGAAGTTCGATGGTAAATTGTTGTTGCTTTGCGACGACGTTTGCGATAAGTGCGCTGACCCAGGGGCGAAATATTATCATGCTCCATGCTAATCTTCCTGACACAGTGTGGCTCCCGCCTTGATTTTAATCGCAAAGTGGTGGTTTTTGTCTTTTTGCTTTTTATGTTCGGACTACTGGGCTTATCGTCGGATGCGGATTGGTGTGGATTTTGTTTTTGTTTTTTTTTTTTTTTGTTTTAGGGTTCAAAGTCGAATGCAGGCTATGGAACTGTCTCAGAGCGACTTGCTGTCGGGATAATTATACATTTTGTTGCAGTAGGAAGGGGGTGATTGTGGGAGTGGGAGGAGGAGGTGGTAATTATTTTTGAAAAAAAAATATTGTTGATTTGTTGAAGGACTAACCTTGCACGACCCAATTTGTTTGGTTTACACTGTCGATTGACGTCAATTGACAAAGTCCAAGTGATTTTGAAACGAAAAATGATGAAAATGTATAAAACAACTCATTTTCACAGTTGTGAGTGTATGCGAAGAAATAGGGGAGAAGTGGGCAAAGTTGATCAATGTTTTTGAATTCAAAAAATAGAAATGCAAATTAATTAAAGCTATGAAGCTAACACGGGAGAATTAACAGATTTGGGGTAGCGCCATCTATATAATTGGAGGTACTATGGTTCTGTGCAAGGTTCGTGTCCTGGGAAATATTGCCATTTCATCACAGTTCTACGTGTGATTTTAATTTAAGTAGGCTTAGATGTGATCTCATAACATCACTCGAAAGTTTAATATCAGGTACGTTCGGATAACAAGCTTGCTTATACTTTTCTAGTATAGGCCCCATCGGGTATCCAACGTCGGATACACGATTCTTAGTAATGGTCAATGCCATATATAGAACGTGGAAAACTTGTAGAGAGAATATATTGGCGACGTTATTTTCTAACTATTCAACAGATACCAGTTTTCCGCTTCATAAATTGTAGAGGCTTCATTCAATTTACATTGTGAAAGTTTGAGAATTAACTTTGTAATAGATGCAGACCGAGTGATAAATCACAGCCGTCGTACCGGCCGCTGTGCATCCTTGAAATAGTGGGAAAAGCGCTTAAACAAAATTACTAAAAACTAAGGCCAAGCCAAATGGACATCACTGAAGCTGAGGTTGTAGCAAACAGGTGACTCTAGAACAGGCGACTGAAAATCGATTAGAGATGTGTAGCTATGGTCTTTCCTGAGACCGCTTGGCATTGTCTATAAGTAGTTCGATAGATATGTATATTCGATTAACTGAACTATTGAATTCTTTGTTTTTTTTAAGGCAAACCTGTGAAGCTATTGGAGAATTGTTTGGACAGTTGTCTTAACTATCGAAATGTCCAACAGATTGTTATTAGAAAAATATTGAGATTATTGACGAAAACTTGCTCAAACAAAATTTAGAATGAATGCTGGAAGGAGGTTTATAAGAAGGAATCGAAAAAGCTATGCTAAGAGGTTACTGCCATAAATGTTGTAAAAAGTTGAAAAAAAAAACAAGTTCTAAGAAAATATACAAATTGTAAAAATAATTGGCATGTTTGTTTACAAGTTAAAAGCATCACTGACGTTTGGTCTTAGGAGGTAGACAGATATTTCTTTGTTTGTTGCCAACATGTACTGGGTTTTGTCTCATCATTTACTTCAATTGCCGTAAAAGCCTCTAGAATGGCGCGATGGGAGCCACCGATGATGTCGATAACGCCTACGTATCCCAGCAGCTGGACAGAGTAATTGAAAATAGTGCCTTCCGTGATAACAACTCCCCTGCGCATTATCTGTTCCAATATCGCTTGATAGCGTATCTTGTTGCCGAAACCCGGTACATGTTTGGAATAGTTCGGAGGAACTGTTTCCGAATTGCACGTTGCACCGTGTGTTTTCCAGAGTCACGCCACTCAGCTGAATCAGTTTAGTCGGGATCCCGAATTCGTCCATCACCTTTTAGAGCTTAAGCCGATGACTGCTATCATATGCGGCTTTGAAGTCGATGAAGAGATGGTGACTCTACAAGACTTGAATTTCGTCTTCCAGATTTCCTGGAAATCACACTGGTACGTGTCGACTAGTGTGATGCAGAATGTTCACATAGTACCTTGGATAGTATCTTATATATGACATTAAGCAGGGATATTCCTCGATAGGTCTTACAATACATAGGATCGCCTTTTTTGAAGAGGTGATAGTCCAATTATTAGGCATGGTTTCATCCATCCATACTCGCTTGGCCTAAACCTGTGGCTAGTATGCCGTAGATTTATCACATTGATTGGTAAATTAAGGGCAGTGAAATACCACAGAGTGAAGATGATTAAGCACCAACTCGCAAGACGTTCTTTTCTTCTGTGCGGTACTAGTTAATCAAATCGATTTACAGAAATTAGTTAGCTTCAATGATATTTTTCTAGTAGGACACCTCCTCATCTCAATTGTAGGCATAGGACCTGGGGTTGCCTAAGAGCTAATTCGTGGGGAAACATCCTTGCTGACCTGCATTCTACCAGAGAATCTTTTATACGTTTTTCGATGTATCCCACGTCATATCATGTATTCGACATTTAATTTTCTGCGATCTACATGTGGAAATATAAATTACAAAGTACTGAGATTCTTTGTTCGCTTAAATGGGCTTTCAAACTAGGAATTCACGTAAATGATAAAAGTTCCCCTATAAGTCATAAATAACTGTCAATAAATTAGTTGATGGGAAATTTCCCAGCTAATCTTATCGTTAGAATCATATTGAATCGTTTAAATTAGCACTATGTCTGATACTTATTTATTATTGTTTATCTTCATTGTTTTCTTTTTTTTTTTACTGTTTAAAGAAAACAGAAAAAAAAATTCGAGTGCGAGTTGAAATGGAAAGAAAATGTTTTCTACCACCTACCGTCATTTAATGACCGAAGAATCTTGATTTTGATTCACGATATTGTTTGTACATCTGTATTGTTTTGATGACATATTCGGTGACTTTTACGAGATGCGGTATAATCTGATCAATCCTGCGTTGGATTTCACCGTGGGACTTGGGAATTATTTTGTGGTTTGCTGACATAAGCTCAAGATTTCACAAATTCCCCAAAAAAATTAAAAATCACACTGCGTCAAATCCCACAACTTAATAGACCATTAATATCGACACTTTGTGCCATGGGACAGGGTAGAAAATGTTGCGGCAACAAATCGCCAATTGGTCACGAAGTGTGGCAAGTTGCGCTACGTTATACCATCAAGGCACATGGTTCAGGATCTACTCATGGACGCATTTGTAGCGTCTTGTTAGGAAAAATACCCCACTAAACATTACTCATCGTAGATGCATTTGTCTCTCATCGATCACGTTATTGAAATCAGCCACTTATCTTCAAATGTATCTTGTTAGCAGATTGCGTTTCGCCCGATCGTCAGATCTATGTGGTGCAATGCCTATCATCACAAAGTTTTTTGTTCAATTAAAAACAGATTCATCAATTTTAAGTATGTCTTCAGACTAGGCTTGTGTTTGAGGCAAGCATTCTGGTGACACACCTTAAGGAGTTTGGAGAAACTGCCAACAAGATTAGGAAAATACCCGAGGACTAGTTGCTCATAGCGCTCAAGAGAAGAATTCCACACACGCAATTTAAGAAAAATATGTTCAAAATCCTCCAATTAGAAGTAATGGTGAAAACGCTGTGCGAACGAATAACGACTGAAGTCCGCGACTTAGGCGAAGCGATGACTCTAGAGGAGATCTGCACCACCACAATGGAGCAAGTCCCAACAGCAGGGAGCATCACAATTGATGGTATTAAGTCCACGAGAAGGATAAGGAATGGCACGCAAACTGGCCTTATGAACCTTCCAGCAGAAGGTTGCAGCACAACTGCCTTCAGTTGCGCACTCCAAGGAATTGAGGAATAAGCTTCACAAATACGAAATTGCAAATGATCCATTCTCCCGTCATTGTAAAGGCAAAGTCTAGAACGCCGAGCACGTGCTGCTTCAATGCAAAAAATACGAAACAGTCCTAACGAAAGAGAGGCAATGCAGGAACACAAAGGAAACTGATATTGTTCATGCTATGGGACATCGCCGACAGTATCATTGCGAGGAACTTCGCAGAACAATCAAACACGGAGAGCAGAAGACACGATGTCAAAACCCGTCGTTCCGAAAGAATGTCTTGACCGCTGAAACTGTACCGAGCAACAGGACAGGATTGGAAAGATGTTTTATCCATTTCAACATGCAGGAACATGGATTTAGGAGCCTTGAGAAGCTACGCGCCAAAAATTTGTATTTTGTATTTGTAGCATGAATTTGGGCATAACTCGTAGCATGGGCTACCGAGTATCCATAAAGGATTTGCACTCTCTAGCGGATCAACCCAAAAACCAAAAAGGACGATGTATTTCCATTCAAGCCATGCATACATACATACATAATAAAGACGTACTTATAATTTTAGAAGGCAGTACAGAGGTTGAAAACGTAAACAATTCAGATTGCAGCATTCCGTTTTCGAAATTTAAGAAAACTAATTGAATTGGCTCCAGATAAGGTTATTAAAATAGTAATTGAAAATTGGGCACTGCGCATTTTTTTAATGAAGTTCACACTGCTCCTTATCACTGTGACCAAGTTAATATAGACGGATCAGTTACAGATGAAAGTTGGCATACAAAAACATCTGACAGATAAAAGTTACGTCAACTATAACCAATTCGGAATGAAGGTAAACAAATTCGTAAAGAATTCAAAGAATACTTCATGACAGAAGGTGATGTCACATGATAGTACAAATGTATCCATAATGAGTAGCTTACCAAGTTTGTTGTAGTTCCTCTGGGTGGTCTGGGCTCTCATATCTCGATTCGTAGGTGAATCCAACGTTAACCACTTTCGGACATCAACATCTTCTTTAGCTCTGACTGAAATAAAATATTGCAATAGGTTCGTCACAGATACACGCGACAACATACTGCTGTTCCTATAATGTCTCATAACATTAATCATGATCGAAAAAAACCTGACTTACTATGTAGTACGTCATCAAACTTCTCCTGCACTTTGACCAGACTGTACGACGTGAGCCACAAGCTCGAGACTTACTGGCGGCACAGTCACTTATTAGATTTTCTACGAAACACTCATTAACAAACGATATATGATTATTAAGTGGGTTTTTGTATAATTAACTAGAATAGTTAACAAAGTTTAGTAATGTACTCGTAGTACATCGGATTTGGAGTGAGTTGAGCGCGTGTTAGGAATTCCCCTAACGGAGTAATCTTAGAATCGTGCTGGTAAGGTATGATGACTATTTATAAGCACAATGAGTTGGCGGTTTCCAAGTGGCATGGGTTTTCTTCGATATGTCGCTGTGAAAGGAAATGGGATACATGGAATCGAACGAGTTGAAGATGGAGATTACAATTAGAAACGTTCTAAGAACTTTGTATCAGAGAACGAACATACGCTGTTAGTTACATTGTTGTTTGATAATGTTTTGTAAACAACAACTCTTTCGTAAGTCAAGCCCTGTTGTTTTTTTTTTAATCCACCTTATTATCGACGTCAGTTTTGTGTTTATCAAAACAGAAATACAGTTTAATCTCTATAGACTTGCGTCAATCTATGCGCACATCTAAAATGAAATAATATTGTTTAACACACTTGAGTTTCAGTAGATGTTTGTTCGTTAAATAATGAAAAAAAATCCTTTAAGATCCGTTTACTGTGACTGTCTGTACAGACACACTTGGACTAGAAAAGGCCATTTGTGATACCATCGACACTAAGCCATAGAATCGCCTATTTCAGTATTTCATGTGCAATGGACACCTGCCATGGGGCGACATTAGAGGCTGTTGTTAGGCTATCACCCCTAGAAATCTTCATTAGGAAGACTGTACAAACCAGGACACCTTGACACTTGAAAATACTTGACTCAATTCCTAGGAAGGATATGTATGGTACTATCCCCGATATTATGGTCAGAGAATACTGATTCGAAATGTTATTTGAGGTTAATATAATAGACCGTGAAAAATGGTCTAATGGTGCCCTGGTACTGGACCCTAGACGTCTAGTCTGGTACACCAATGGCTGAAATCCATGCCATTGAGATCTGAGCTGGATTAAGCCTTCGAAAAGGTACTAAGGGAGCTATGATACATATCAGATAGTCAGGGAGCGGTTAAAGTACTATCGTTCAACTCAGTGGACTCAATGCCAGTTAAATACTCAAACTCTTGCTAGATATATAAGAAGCTAAAACTTGGTTGTCCCTGGTCACAAATGAATTGTAGGCAACGGATCTGCAGATGAACTAGTTAGGGCTTTCTGTGGCTTCAACACAAAGTTCGTCTAGCGACTCTAAGCTATTAATTAAGCTTTATTTCTACAAGGAAATCCTTAATTTAGATAAGGAAAGTCACTTAACAAACCTTCACAAACTTGTGTCTGGTACTGGTACTACGTTGGTTAAGGTGACGTGTCTTCCACAAAGAAATAGTTACGTACTGTAGTAGAGTCAAAATCTTCTACGGACATACTTACCTTCATCAGGGAGGTGGTACGTCTTTTAGTTTAGTCTCCACCCTATGAAACAATAATCTAGTATAATCTACTTATTACTAGCACACAAGCACTACTAGGACCGATGAAAGCAGGTTCTACAATAAATCCAGAGAGACTCCGAAACACATTTTTGACGGAACTAACCTCAACCATTACATCTAGAAGAAAAAAGACTTGCAGCCCTTACCGCCACAAGGCTCAGAGTACTCGGTCATTTCAATGATAGAATCAGAACGGGACATCGGAAAATCCTTGGTACATTAGAGGAATCAACAACTCTGATCGATAACCCTAGTGATGTGGCCGACAAAAATTACAACATTGTAAACAACTTCATGACTACTTTGCCCATACGCGAGTTTTGGTCGACCAGAAGAGCGACAAACACCAGTAGGATAGAACTATGTATATACAGATGGCTCAAATATAGCAGGAGAACCTGGGGCCGGCATTTTTTGCACAAACCCACAAATCGAGATCGCCGCGCAAGAGAAGGGACTGCCAACAAGGAATCAACTCCCGAAAGACGAATTGGAGTTCCGCTAACAACCATCAAGACAACCATTAATAAGTGGACCCACCAGGACTTCAATAAGTTAGCGACCTGTAAAGTGGCCAGATCAATCGTAGAGTGATCAAATAACAGACTAACGAATCGTCGAATCCAGAGGAACGTAATTGAGATTGATGGTAGGATTTCTAATAGGGCACATCAATCTCAATAAGCATGCGCACAGACTCGGCCTGAATAGAGGTCTAAGTGAGAGTCAATGATTCAACCTCTCCAACCTCTCCAACCAACCTTAATAATGGTACTGCATACCCTGAATACTATTTCGCAATTAACAAAACCTGGTTATATAGTTCCAGGGTTCTGCTGCGTAGGTTATCGTGGATTTTATGATAGACCCGTCCAAGCTTGACCACACGAGCCTTGATAGAAAAACGCCAATTTATTGTTTTTTTTTTACTTCTTCTGAATATAAAGGCTATTTGTTTGAGATGTCAAAAATATAGAGGCGTGAAATTCTAAAACTCCTAACCATTTATAAATCCCTTAAAAAAACTCGAAAACCCCCGTACTAACACGCCCACTTTTAATGCAAATGTAGTCGATAATCACAAAGTGGATTTTAAAAAAAAAAAAAATTATTGCAACCAACTACAACCCAAATACCCCCTAGACTCAGTCTAGCCTGTAAACAAATTTACTTAATAGGTACAAAAACGAACAAAATAAATCACAAATTATTTATAGAAATCGTATTTACAATCAATCCGGGACCAAAGTACAATACGGAACATAATCACAATGTTCCTGCACACCCGTCTCAGGCTTCCTACATCGAAACCGTAAAATATAAACAATTTATTATTAATTAATCGCCAGAATGCCATTTTCTATATTTTTTTTTTTTCGAGTAGAAAATAAGAAAAATTAAATTTTTCAACCTCCACCCCACTGGCTGGTTGGAGCGAAACAAGCTGATAAAAGTGTTATCTTCTGCGCTGCAAGGAAAAGAGTAAAATATTGTCCGAGAGAATAATAATATTTATGAATATTTTTAGCTGCACTAAGTGGTAATCGGTTGTTCTTAAAAATATTATAAATATATATTTCCTTTGAGGCACACTACGTGCACTATACTGACGCAAGTCTGAAGAGGTTAGTACATTCAGTTTTGATAAACGTTGACGACGTACGTAGGAAGGCTTAGAAAACAAGAGTGTATAACATACATATGAGTTGTTGCTTGGGCAGAAGCCTAGAGTGCATGCTTTACAGAAAAAGGTTATCAAAGAGGGAGCTCTGTTGGTAACAGCTCTATTTATACTTTGAGACAGAGTTGCAACAGTAAAAAGTATTCAGCACGGTCTTGCGTAAATCAAACAAGTTCCATGAACTTAATCACACTTTCGGTTGTGTAACTACAATCGGTTAACCACATATTCAAGAAAGTCCATGCCAAGTAGAAAAATGTCAACTCATTGAATCTATAAATAACTAAACGTATCCACTCGTATGATTCTAAGATTAAGTCGTGAGGGGAATTTCGAATGTGCGCCAATGCCAAATTGGATTTACATTTTTATACAAATGACTTGGAATTCATTCTACTTCTTGGTAGTCATACAAAAACCCTCTTACTAATCATATCGTTGTGAAAATCTAATAAGAACTACTCAGTCTCCAACTAACAATGTATCTCAGGGTCGGTTAGTCACCTCGGGCACAGAAGTTATCAACGCTTGGTTAAAGGTTAACGAAACGCTGATGACGTATGAACAACTAAGTTTATATTAATTGTAATTCCCTGAGACATTTATGTAAATTTAGTGACGTCCTTCTCGACGCCGCAAGCTGTAATTGGAATGTATGATATGTTGCAAGGATCGCAGCTTAGGAATATGACCTTCTGTGCCCCTTAACCTATTTTTACAGCAACCACATGGCAGTGGTCGTCTTCTGTGGAACATCATGTATGACGATGTACTCAAGTTGACAATGCCGACAAAAACAAAAGTTCTAAGCTTCGCGGACTACATCGCCATTGTAACCAAAAAACACATTTACGATGTGGAATTAGCAACAAATGAAGCGATTTGAAAAAAAAAAAACCTTTTCGGAGCAGACGTGCCGTGGCTTAGTGGTTAGTGCGTCAGACTACTGATGTGGAGGTTTGAGGTTTGAATCCCAGAGAACACGAACAAAGTTTTCCCTCTAGCGTCTGACAAACATCCAAGAGTAAAAATGTCATAAAAACCCCAATTCTACTTCGGACTCGGCATTAAACACTAGGTTCACTGAAATCACCCGATTGGCAGAAGCCATCGCTGTCGCGACCCTATATTAATTAAAATGTTTTTGAAATGTTTTTTGAAGTAATTGCTATCAAATAGATGTTACTTTCAAGAAGCCAGGCAGTCGCAGCCTTAAAACCTGCTCCAACGAAGTCATATGGAGATGTAGCACCCAACATCCTAAAGATGGTGGTCTACAATAAATACGAGAGGAAGATACCGGAAGAAATGCACAAGCGATTCCAGAGAGCCGCTAATAATGGTTTATATGAAGTGCTTTTTACGGACTCGATGGCTTGTCTGCTGTAAGGATCACTATTCTACTTGATGTCTAAGAAGAAAAAAGCTAGTTCTGAGGTGCAGTCACTAAAACCCAACAGAGGTCAACTTTATTTGCAAAGATAAACTACAAACAAGAACCTTAATACAGAAAAGTAGAATCCCTGCCAAATAAAATAACAGCTAGGTAAAGGTCAATAGATCATGCTGAGAGTTGACTAAGAATCGCTGGGAATACTCATCTCAATGGGGACCAAAGTGATCCCACTTTTCAAGAGAAATAATAAAGATAATCTAAGCAAAGCTTCACCACAGTAGGGTGGGATGCCAGCCTTTTTCTCTAATGTAATGCGAATGCTCCTCTCACTCAAAAGCCTATTTGGGGTGCCAAACTCAAAGTGATAGCATAGATAGCATACGGGCGACCTAATAGTAACCTACTAGTGAACTAAACGTATTGGTTATTTAGACCAGATTCCACCAAAAAGGTCTTATAGTGGGCAGCGCTAACATCCAAAACGCTAACGATAAAAAACGGTCAAGCCAATTTGGGAATCATCCATACAGCTGACTGTGGATCATTCTCAGATGCCAAATTATTCATTCGGTGCTGAGAATATGGAAAAACCACTTCTACAGACGGCAGGTACGGCGATGACGAAGACCCAAATTCCGCTGTCAGGCAGAACGAACCATTCAAGCTGGATGATGAAAACCAAGTCCTCCGTCTACCCGTCCAGAATGCAGTGAAGATAGCAGTATCCAAACTCAAGACCAACGAGGCTGCTGGACCGGACGTCCTACCAATTGAGGTATTTCAGGCAACAGGGGATGACTTGGTCGATAGGATGCACCAACTCATTTCCTAGATTTGAAGGAAAGAATGCCTGATGAATGGAACCACAGCATCGTTTGCCCGATCCACAAGAAAGGAGGCTCTCACTAGGAGGCGCAAACTATGGAGACATGAGTCTCCTTAACATTGCATACAAGATGCTGTCGGCTGTACTGGGTGAGCGCCTGAAAGCATTTGTAAACGAACTGATTGGTGCGGTTTTAGACCTGTGAAGTCCACAACCCATAAAATATTCTCACTACCTGGAGAAAACTCAAGAAGTTCAGATCTATACTTACCATCTTTTTGTCGATCTTAAGACCGCATATGACAGCATTTATAGAACGTTCGCTGCTCCATCAAGGTCGAAAATAATTTCACCGAGACCTTTAATATCAAAAAAGGATTCAGACAAGGTGATGCGCTATCATGTGACTGCTTTAACATCGAAGAATTCACCTTAGGTGGCGCGCTCAAGTGGAAAAGGACCTTCTTGAAGTGCGCAGCTGAAGACAGTTAGCCAAAGATCGCGCCAACTTGAGAGGCCCAGGTCCACTCTGAACTTAGTATGTAAGTAAGTAACATGTCGCACCTTAATGTCCTTAAGGTAATGGGACCTTAATATTTAGAACACCCTCAACAGCCTACAATTTCAAAGTCAGGCAAATCAACAATCACAATCTTAAATCATTTTGAGGATAAGATTTAAAGATTGGAGAAGGAAATTTTTCTACATGCCTTTATAGACATCTTCGGAGGGTACGCAACTAGACGACCTAGTATATTCTAATGATAAAATGCTGACAAGAATCCAACATCACCGGATGCATTAAAATTTAATCCATCTAAAACAATCATCACTAAAAGAAGGAACACAAATTAAAAGGCGTTATCCTTAAATGGCGGTGGCCGAGACTCAGTGGTTAATTCCTCGGACTGCTGAGTGGAAGATTCAAGGTTCGATTGTCAGATAATACCAAAGTATGTCATAAAAAAGCTTATCAAATAAGATTTGACATTTGGACACGCCATTAAACATTAAGACGCTAGGCTTCAGCCCTTATGGGACCCATAAAGGCTGAAACCCGAGATGCTTTACTAGTCGCACAATGCCATTATAAAATCAATAATCAATTATGCGTCGATAGTATGGGGGCATTGAAAAAGTGCCTAATGGCAGTTACAGAAACAGTGACTCTAGTGTTCCCAGGCTGCCTCAAATCCTCGACTGTAAAGTCAGTGATTATCTGAGAATACTAGAACACTTTCACTACTGGTTCCAAATTGGAAATGGCACCACTGACTGGTGCTGGGGTATATGGTCCCAATTTCCAAAATGCGGCAGAGTTTGGGAAGTCAGCACAAATATTCCAAGCAATAGTACACGCTATGTCGACTACACTGGCTCGGCCACATCGAGCGAATGGACAATAATGCTCCAGCAAAGAGGATTTGCGAATCACAGCCCCCAGGTTCGAGACGACAAGGAAGACTGAACCTCCGTTTTAAGGATCAAGCTATCGCGGATGCCAGAGCGCTTGGTCTAGATAACTCGAAGCAGCGTGCCCTGGATCGAAGAGAATGAAAGGCTGCCGTGTCTCAAGCAGAGACTCTTCACAGGTTGGGAGCCCGTTAAGTAAGTAAGTAAGTACACGCTATGAACTACGTATGTGGAAGCAAAGACTGTTCAGCTAGGCAACCAGCACTATTGGCCTTACAACCTACACGCTAGGGTCTAAGCTTGTCTGAAACTATCTCCTCGAACATCTAGCATCTATGCACAAGGTTACCGTAGCCTGGATTTTAAGTCATGCAAGTTTCAACAGTAACGAACGGGCTATCTGTCTGGTGCTTGTTGATCCTGAGTCATGTTTTAGGTTACCAGTAATAGTGTTGACTCCTAGGTAACACAATGGTAGAGTGGGAGACCAACGAACATGCTGACTACTGGGCCAACCTATAAAGCCTAAGGAAAGCGAAAATGTTAATCCAACGCAACCAATATGAGGCTAAGAAGTAAGACTCTATTCAATCTCAAAGACGAGCTAAAAACCTTCATAAACTATCTAGCGGGACACTGGACACTTAGATAATATGATCAAATAAAAACGTCAGAAGAGTAAAAAAGAAATAGAACACATTTTTTCCAAAATAATCCTCCGAATGTCACACAATTTATAAATATATTCTCAGATAGCCAAGCAGGCTTAGACGCACTTAATTTATTAAATTTTGAGTTTTAACTAGTTTGGAACTGTTCACAAAGCCGCCCTGTGCAAATAGCTGTGCACAACGAACTCCAACTTCTATGGATCCCAGGTAACAAGGGCATCACTGACAACCGAAATTTCTCTTTTCCCTAGTCCAGAACGTCCAAAATATTTTCGTACATTTTGTGTAAATGTCCCGACATTGTTTGTTGCAGAAATAAACATTTCCAGAAAAGGATAATCACCCCATTTGTTACAATTTTCTCCTCAAAGAACCATTTCCTAGCTAACTCGAAATGTTTTAAATGAATTTTACTAAACCAAACTATAATAAAATACCGCTTAACTACAATTTTATTAAATACATATACATACATAAATAACATACGTTTGTCTACATTCTAAAATTCGATTAGACACAATAATAAACTCTAAAACTGTACTTTTAGTCATTTTAAATACACATACGAACGCGAAACAAAATGCTCTTAAGGCGTACCTATACGCACTAACTCTTTACCATGTAAAGCTATTTATTTGTAAAATAAATTTTTTTAACGTAACATTCTGTTATGGTTATTGTCATCTGGGTGGCTTGGCAACCCTTTTACATATTTTTTTCTTTTTCTTTGGAATTGTAGTTTGTTTTTGGTTTTGAAAATTGTTCTCTTTGGTTTTTTTTTTAATTACTCTCTATGGCTTACAGGATATACGAAGAATATTTGCTGATTAGCTGATGATTTTACAAAATGAAAACAAAAAATAAAACTTAACTTTAATTTTGGCTTAAAAACTTAACAGTAAGGCACGTAAAAATTCATTCCGATCGTTGAATAACTAAATCGATTTTATCTCCAGCGGCTGCGATCAATGGTACCGTGAGGCAACAATCAAAGTCCTGCGTTTTCATCTCATTAACCTACAAGGATGGAAAATGAATATCAGTCGAAGGATTAGTGAAATGTTTTAATTTTCTAACATTTACCTGCATGATCCGATCGAAAGGTTTCAGCATGCCGCATATATCCGCTGGTCCACCTGATCGTATCCGGTTGATGAAAACTCCCCGCTCGTATAGGCCATCCGATACAGAGAAGCCATAGTCGTCGTAGACTTTATCTTTGTAGAGAGTCACATGGAAAGTACGGTGTTTACTATCCTTACTGTTTGAACTGGACATTCCATCACTACTCGATGGACTTCGAGGTCGTCGCTGAACCTTGGCATAGATGACTTGTGGCTGTGGATTGCTGGACGAAGCTAAATCCAGTCCATAGCTATTGGGTACTTCTAGTGATCGTAGAATTTTAAGATCTACAGTATCACTGAGTTTTTGTAGCATTTTCGTGGCGTAGGACAGTGGCATTCCTTGAACGGATTCATCGTTGATGGCTAATAGTTGGTCGCCGACTTGGATTTGTCCAGTCTTTTGAGCAATGCCACCTAGAAGGAAACAAATATTCTAAACATGTTCTGAGAATTATTCTCCGATGAGAATCACCTTCGACCATTCCACTGATAGATATGGGATTACTCGTCTCTTCACTGCCGGCTAGTGTGATCCCCAGTAGACCACCTTTGGGCTCTAGTCGAACTGTGAAGATTATCTGATGATGTGTTGTTCCGTACAGTTTATTCTCCATTGGCGGGGGAATGGCTGTACAATCGGGGCTATACGCATAAAGAGAGCTTAGAGTTTGGGGTTTTAAAAATGATTGAAATTTTTAAATAGAAACAGGGTCAGTATACCAAGCTTGAGTGTTAAAGAAAAGGCCCTTAGCATGTTGAGGTGCTTACATACATATGTTACTAAATTCTCTGGTTAAAGCTAGAAAGCTCTTAAGGAGCTCCGTCATAATTGATGATATGACAGTAAGTTCTAGAAAAAATTTAAAAAAAGGAAAATCCCCAGAAAAGGAGTCTCAAGAGTATAGGTACTGTCCTATCTATTATTCGTTTTCGTATCTACAACTTGAAAAACTATACTCAACATCGAAAACTAATTAGAAATACAGTTAGAAGCTATTAGTAGGTTTATATTCGTAGTAATCCCAGACTTCTAGAATAAGTAGTATAAGTCATTTCCCTATTAGCCCTCTTAAAACTCACCTCGCAAACCGTTCCGTTGGATAATCCAGGTCATAGGGACTCAAGTCATTGTACGCATCGTCGGGTACCTCTGTCGTTAGACTCACAGTATTCTCAGCACCAAACGTTCGTCCAATCGAAGGTGGTGTTGATGGACTTTTCATAGCCCAAGTTGGATGTTGTCGAATCTGTACCGCTGTTGAATTATACGAATCCTCTCCACGAAAATACTCAGGCTGTGGTGTGGTGGATTTCATGGAAATACAATCGGTATATTTCACAGCATCACCGTACTTGGATGCATAACTTCCATAAATTTCATGATCACTCGCTGCTCCACAGTTACTATAAATAGGGTTGACCTTCTGCTGAGCGTCAAACAGAAAGTCCGGCAGTAGATTCCGCTTAATCGTCAAAGTTGTATACTCATTCTTGCCACCCTCCTTCAGCATAGCATCAACATTGAAATGCTGCAACGGGTGATTGTCAACCGCCAGTAAAACATCTCCAGCCCTCACCGAGCCAGTACGATGTGCAAGACTACCCGGCTTAACCTCCGATATAACGAAACCCCCATGGCTCGATCCATTCACACTGATTCCGAGTCCACCTTTACCGGTCTTTGGCAGTTTGACATTGAAAACCCCACTTGACGGCACAACAGCATCGGACATGTCAAATTCAATTTCCAACTCGATCCAATTGGCACCTTGATATCCAGCTGGTCTTGGACCAACATCCCCTAACAGCTGTCGGATTGTGTTCACTTCAAGTGAAGACATTTTGTTAACGGCAATAATACGATCACCCTTCTGAATGCAACCACTGCGATCGGCAACGGAATCTGTAACAACCTGTGCTATGGTCACCGATCTTCCACATGAGGTTGGTGCGCCGAGTATGATTCCCGAACCATGTGTGCAGTCGAGAACTACTTGAAATGTCTCAGCACGACAGATGCCCATGCTGGATTGCATAGTGCCAGTGTTGCTGGATTCCAAGGGTAGTGAACTCTTCCGGGCGAAACGTTGTCTCTGCCGAGATTTCCTAGACTCCAACGTACTGAAGCCGTATTTCGGGCTACCAAGGGTGTGACCTAGGAATGAGAAACAAGAACGTGCATAATTATTTGGTTTGGCTATTTATAGGAATCTGTAGATGGGGTGATATTTATTTGTGTGTGAAGAACTGAAAGTCGTAACGCTGCGATAGGCAATAAATCTGTCATCAGTTGATCGTAATTAAATTTATTTTATCATCATACAATTGGAGCAGAGTTGCAGTAGATTTTTATTGTGAGAACGTAAATAGGTGCATGTGCAGCGAGAGAATCGGAACAATAAAGAGAGAAGAGGTCCATAAAATGTTGAAGTTTCGAGTACTCATACTGTGTGGTTGAGAGCCCATTTGTTTCGATTACTGTTGGGCCATAAAAATCCTATAGACAAAGTATAGCATGTGTAAATCGTTTCTGAAATGAATTGCCGCAAGGCACCATACTTTCAACCACACTGTTTATTTTAAAATGGAAAAACTTAGTAAAGTTTGCTTATTGCTGGAAGGACTACGAAGACAAATTGGGATAAGATCCACTTTTGCAAAAACGAGAATCTTCTAAGAAGTGTCAGAGTATCACGTAGGGCTAACTTTGGCTACGAAGTCTAGTCAAGACAAGTACTAAATTCCAGTGAACCAACCCTGTTGTGTCTTTAAGCTAATTGATTAAATTTGGGATGATTGGAATTAATTTATGCATTATGCATAAACTAGGATTAGGTGGAAACTGGGGTATGTCCTTGTTTCAAACAGTCACTTGTCGTGTGCGAAGAGGAATTTTTGTCTGACAAGCTTCCTTATGACTAATAGATATGCACACCCTTGAATGCTGAATGCAATGAAAAGCAATGAGACTCCAAAAATGGAAGGGATTCCAAACTTCGTCCTTAAGGAAGCCATTAAAACCCAACCAGAGGTGTTTGCAAACCTCTATTCAAAATGCCTGGCTCAAGAAAATTCCCACTGCAATGCAAACGACAGAGGCTGGTATTAATCCTGAAAGACGACAAGCCCCCAGAGCAACCGTCGTCGTACAGACCACTGTGCATGCTAGACACGGTAGGGAAAGTGCTGGAAAGAATTATCCGGGACAAGCTTGACCAGTACACCGAAGGAGACAATGGGCTTTCCAACCAACAATACGGGTTCAGGTAAAAACGGAGCACTGCCCATGCTATTGAGTCAAAGCCCTACATAAAGTACCTATGGGTTGTGCTTGACCATAGGCTCAACTTTAGAGAACACATTACATACACAAGTATCTTTCGCATACTGAAAGCTAAATAATGTTTCCAACTGAACACACCTAAACAAAGTAAGCAAACACATATAGTTTTGCCACAGGAAATGGACAAGGACATCCCATAATTTTATAAGAAATAAAACAGTTTCTAAATTATGACCTCTTCACATTTTTATAGCATATCATAAAACATCGGCGATTTAATGTCGACGCGTCCTAAAATCGCTCGTAAATGCTACCATTTCTCCACAACACAACGTTTTATGAATGAAAAATTGTAAAATCGAACACATTCCATTTATTACCTCTAACCGTAATACAATCCACCCATCAGCCCACCTAGTAGGTGGATGTGTATTTGCCTTTGATATACCCGCCCACAGTAGTATATCCGATTTTCCTTTTTTCATAAACTAGGTCAAAAAACATATTTTTTTGCTCATACGAGTAGTTTGTTCAAGTTACCCAATAAAATGTTCATTTTTATTGACACCCATAAAGTGTCATTCTTTTCGAATTTCTGCTGTCATCTGCTGTCTGTTTGAACTTTTCTACTTTTTCAAAATGGACAAACTTTTTTAAAGAAAATTAAGAAAAAAAAAAAACATTTGATGACTTTTAGCCATTTGAGATCACTTGGTGTGACATTATTTGATTTATAATCAATTGGGACGTCATAAATCCCCATGTGAGTGCACCTCTAATTTTCGAAATTGCTTTAAAATGACATTTAAAGTTGTGGCCGCTGTCCAATAAGAAGAAACATTTTGTTTTTTTCGAATTAAACTCATAAATTTGACATTTGAATCCATTTAGGTGTTCGTTTTTCTTTCATTTGACATATCGACTGTAGGGAGAGTGGAATGCGAAAATGTATCACTCACATGATGAGATACTTTTGGGTTTCTTTAATTTTTTTGACAGCTCCATACTTTATGACGCGCAAATGTCACCCGTTAAAGCTGTGGCTTTGACACGAAGCCCTGAAGCGCTGTCATACGAAAATTTATATTTCTTATAAAATAAAAGAAGAAGCAGACATCGCAGACGTACATCCGGGGCACCACACCGGAGTGTAGATCATCCACTCAAGTTCTAAAGGCAGCTGCATCAAGGGAATCGCCCTCCGATGACGCGTTCTATTTTTGAAGCGAATTTTCCGCTACGCATTTTGCATGAGTGCATCCGCAGCGTTGAGAGTTAAAGATTCATCCATTGGGATTTTGAATTTGACAAACACAAGTTGTTTTGGGCTAAATTTTTATGGGCGGATGTGCAAAGAAACGTCTTTAAGGCGCCTTCGACCATACATACCTCTCCTGGCTAGTGCGTGCGCTGGTAGTATCTGCATTTGTGTAAATCCACGTCCCGTGGTAGTATCTAGGAGTGTCATCACCTCGTCCGGACTGTAAGCGGTGTTTTCGATTATTGTGTCGTCTATGGAGAGGATTTGATCGCCAACGGAAAGTGCACCGCATCTGTAATAAATCAGAGAAATGTGCTCAAGTTATTGTGGATTGTATTTTTAGACGTAATTATTGCTAGGGCATGAGATGTTATGATACTATCCTGTTGGCGGCCGTCTAATGAATGGTGACGTTTGGGGCAATTATGTCACACAGGCTATACAAAGACGGCAGCCACAGATTAAGTGCTTTGGACAACAGTCCTAAAGTCCTGGGGAAATTAATTTGACGCTAGATGTGCGTAATGGATATTGCAAGTGGCTTTGTTTATTTGCCAAGAGTGGAACGTTAATGGGTGTGTTGATGTCATTAAGAGGAGATGATGCTGGCAAATTTATGATTATCTTTTATCTGCAGAGAGACAATGTTAGCGACAGGTTTTGAAGACAGATAGTCAACCAACCAATCAAGGAATTGGGTTGCGTCTCAAGCTATACCTCTATTTAGCTAGATTATAAATAAGGCAGAGTCTTGGTATGTTGTTTCAGTATAGACCAACTGCTTCAAAGACGTCGAAAGGCATAAAGTGTAAGGGTCTTTTACTACACGATAATCAAAAAACGTACTTCAATCAATTCCTATCTCATCTCCATCTGGTCTTTATAAGTTTCTGTTGTTTCTGTATGCTGTGAGTACAAGAGGGGCACGTTGAATGGTTTAAATAGTCTTTGTAAAAATTGTGACCCCGAGTTTTAATATGTCGACCAACAGCCCATAACTGAACCTCTTTAACAATTTGAGAATTAAGTATTGATTCCCAAATCTATTCCATCAGTTAGGAAAATACTTTAAGAAACCCCGTACTCCAATTTAGTTATACGAGTCCGTTGTGTCAACCCAGCAACCAAATCAACCCTAAACTGACTTAGAAACACTAACTTAATTACGGAGCACAAGCTGATAGATCTATGCATATACCAAAAATTGAAGCTAAGTTCCAACAGATTTCTGCAGTAGTAGTTACCTAAAACCTTTGAATTATTTTGTTCCAAGCTGCCATACAACAGGGCCTTGGTCCCTGTGACAGCATTCAGCTTGCACAGTGTTAGCTTAACTACATAAGTACATATGTTGATAGAAAAAAAAAACAAAAAAAGATTCCAAGTCATTAATAAATTTCATCACACAACTCACCTATCAGCTATACTAGCCGGCAGTATACTCGCAATATAAACAGCCGCCTGACTGACCTCGTCGATCTTCGAATGATCGTTTAGTATCGCCGATGAATAGTTGCACAGCACCAGTCCCAATTTGTCATTCATCGGTCGTTCAATTTCGATCAACAACGGTCCCATTGAGAACTCAACACTTTGCATCACTGACACATCATACTCGATCGTAAGATTCGTATAACCTGACACATGTCCGCCACACTTGATAATCGCTTGTGCTTCCACCAGAGTTTTGCCGATTAGTGAAACCTAAAAATGAAAAGCGTTTCCTAGTAAATGAAGATCAAAGCAAATGCATGCACCCACCACACAGGTGCAACATCTCATCCTCATGCACTTACATTGTCGACACGTAACAAACGATCGCCGGGTTTGATGCGTCCCGTTTTGAAGACAGGTCCATGCGGGCGAACGTGTGTAACAATCAGTGGATAGTCGCCTCCACCGCGTAACGTCAGACCGAGGCAGCCACTCTCACGTTCCACGGTGATTTGTGCCAGCTTTGATGTGACGCATAAGCTGTTTTGGGACACTAAAGGGGGGAAAATAATTTTTTTTTTTGTTAGAAATGGAAATATAGACTACGTTCATGTGTCGTTGACCCATAATTATGGCAACAGGAAGCTGTGTAATGAGATATACCACAAGGTGCCCATCACAGACCTGTTTCGTTTACATTTTGATTGCATTCCATCTTCGTTCTTTGTACGAAAGATAAACATTTACAATCCACAAGTGGAATGCATCTCGTTTGCAATCAAAACAACAGTCTTGTTGCATTCATGTTGCATAAACAAATAAATCATCATCATCATGTGTAGTAGAATTGGGGGGAAAGAACCCATCATCCCACCCTTCATCATGTGTTTATACTTACTGTACTCGGGCAGGGAATATTCAATCTCAACTACGGCGGGCCCATCGCCATGGCATAGCATACTCATGATGTGTTGATTGGTAAGACCGATCGTCGAGATGCCATCCACTTGATGGATGCGATCGCCAGGCGCTAGGAAATCGGCCGCATGACCCAGTGGACTAAGGGTTCCAATAACAGGTGGATACGAGAGGTCGTTTCGTTCTGAAATACATAAAAATAGGAAGGGAGTCAAGTAAGAAATATTGAACGATGATTGTTTATTGTTTGAGTGTGAGAAAGGAATATAGATTTTGGTTGAACGTTCGTGATGAGTAACTCGTTGTATACAGGAAATGCACTTTGAGTGCTTATGAAATTTCGATATTAGTAATGGGAATATGAGAGATTTCGAGTTCGATTCCCATACAAAATAGATCCTACTTGCTGCAAACATCTGACAAAGGTTCGACAGTAAAAGCTTCTCAAAACAAAATATTCCAAAAATAGGTTTTTAGGGAGTACAACGATTATGTCCATTGTTGGTGTATTAGGTCCGCTACTGTAGTGCCCGAGATTATCAAAGACCTGTAGTAACATAAATTCCTACAAAAGTAGCAGACTATTCGTCGGCGATCATGCCGTGGTGTCCAAACCAGAATCTGACAGACAGTATAGTGACCTAAACGCGGATGTTTAGGGCTTTTTTATATCCACAAGTTTGGGTACGACGCGACGAGACCTTCAAATCAAATGTTATCGAAGATGCGAAACACATCTGCTAGTGAAGGAACTACGTGAGAACATTCTAAAGCAGTTAACAATCGCAGAGGATGGTGAGACGCAGTTAGGGACACAGTGGTAATCATCATGAAGAAACAACCCAGACAGTAGTATCAAAGAAATACGGTACAGGAGGCTGCAAAAAGGAACGAGCCCACCTCGCAAAAAGTCCTTGACGGAAATCCGGCGAAGACAAAGGATATGAATTGGGAGGTGGTTTTAGTCAGTAAAAAATTTCACCATCCAACCGAAAAGTGAAAAAAACAAACACATTGCTATTAGTTACTTAGACAAAGCACTCTGGCATCTGCGACTGCTTGATCTTTCACGCCAATGTTCGGTCATTTCGATCCTAAGGGCTGGGATTTGTAGATAGTTGGTCACGCAATATGTCTTATGTAGCAGGTACAAGCCAAAATAGCTATTACACGACATACGAACGTATTCTTTGGAGGATGTACACCTTTACTCCGTCGATGATCTGTCGATGATCTCTTGCCGCTTCAAAAATACCCCAAGGATATTTCTTCCTCCAATAAAGTTCATGTTTCTGGGCATAAACATAGTTATAGATCATAAATCACACGAGGATTCTTTGTACTCCGAATTGGAAAATTTAATTTACGAAGCCTTCCAAGCATGCCTATTCTTGGTTCTCCAGAATATAACAGAGCTTAAAATTGACTTTTGACTTCAGTGCCTTTGTTACTCGGATTCTGTAAGCAGTACTTCGAAGAAAATACATCCAAAAGCTTATTAGTTTAACCTAAGACTTCGGTGCAAGAACTGAAGTGTGTCTTTCGCTGGGTCAGGGTTTTCGCATATTATGAAAATATACATACATATATGGTAATTACACCATTGCCAACTTATTGCTGTTTAAGAGAACAAGAATTTACAAAACTTCTAATATTTTAGAAGGACTGAATCGAGTCCGGTGACGACTGGGTATTAAGTACCCAGAAATTAAATATTGAGTCAATGCGGTCATTTCGATCAGCCCCAAATGGTCAGATGTTATAAATTGTAACATAGTATCTCTAAGTTCGATCAAAACCTCAAGTTTGAAATTTTTCACAAAAACAATACTTGGCCAATAGTTACAGGTGCAAGTAAGTACTATTTTATAGCGTAAGAGTTTCGCCATCTCGTCGTTTCTAAAAAAATTCTCAGATGATTGACAGTAGAGGCCTTATTTCACTTTGTGGCGTGTCAGTCTACCAAGTTTACATAACTAGTGAAGCTGGCTCGATGAGAACTATTACATTCAACTTTAGAAACTTAATTTGACGTCCGACTGGTGTGAAATGATTTCCATGGATAAACTTTTTTTAAGCAGTGTCCCCTAAAAGTCATAATCTCCCACATCAAAGAAAACAATTAATACATCACTCTTTAAAAAATGATACATACCTTCCCTCCCGCTATTTCGAAACTGTCAACAATATTCTTCCCTTTGTTTTTTTTCGTTTTAATTAACGAAAACAAAATCCAATTTTCATCTGTTGACACTTCTAATCCGTTAAATATTTTTTAATCCACATAAATAACACATTACATCCGTTCCGAATTTCTGACTTATTATTAATAAACTTCCCAAACTGTCAGCACCAAAACATTGACCAGTCAACATAAATTTAATCACACAACCACTATCAGTTGGGGCTAATAATACTTCTCCCAATAGTTTCTCCAGCAAGCTGGCTTCTCTATCAATAAATCTCCTCCGGTGAATTAATCATATTCCACTTCCTAGAAATCTGAGCCAAAAATCTGTTCGAAATATAATTCATATCTGATCGACTGAACGATCTCAACAATGTTGCCGAGAAACATGACCGCAACAGATGTTCCGCACGATGTTACTCCAAAATTTTTTGAGCGACACGCTCTGGCTCGGGTTCTTTTTTTTTCGCAGACTTCTGAAAAATAGATTACTACTACTAATTAGTTTAACAGAAACTATAAATAACAGCATGAACATTGTAGGCGATAAATTAATCCACTAAGTGAACGTGTATCTACGCAATGATCTCAAAGAGCGCCTCTTTGTGAGCGAGTACAAAATACGCCCTCATCATGTACGGAGAGTGTGATGAAAACATGTTGAATATGTCAGCAACGATGACAGATGATCAAATGTGCTAGTTAACGTGTTTTACAGGGGCACCAAGAAAAATTGTGCTTTACACGAAGAAATAAGGTCACATGGAGGGGTATATTTTGAGTTTGCTAATTTTGGATAGGTGGTGGTCGTCCCACGATAAATGGGTTTGAAAACCAGAAAGTGATACTTTCCACCACCCGTCAAGTTAATTTATATAAACCATACTTCAAGGAAGTCAAACTATGCGCGACTCAGACTCACCCCATAAAATAATAAATTTTATGTAGAAGAAGAAATAAAATAAATATCCTCTGGCCTCATGCACAGCAGGCAATAAGAGAAAATATTTTTAATGTCTTGATAGTGATCCCAGTGGATTTGTGTCCGATGCAATGCCAACATGTCGTCTATTTAGTCATTCATGTTTCCAAGAGTAACCCGTCGACGACAACGTTCCCCCCCGGGGGAAATTTGATATATTTTTTTCGTTTTCGTCTTTTTTGTTTCTTAACGAAAACCAAATAAACTGCCAAACTCTGTCAATGGCTATTTGCCAATAAATAATTTGAAAAGAAAAGGAAACATAAGAAAGGCGAAAGCCTGTGAATAAATTAGAAAAATATGAATCAAATGTTGCGTATACGTAATAATAGAGGGAGGATTTGTCGCTTGATGTTTGGCGTTTGGCATAAAAGTAATTTGGCCATGTATGACATGTCTAGACGAGACATATGAATTATATACTTCAGGGTATTTAAATAAATTCTTATTTTTATTTTGTCTGAGTTTATGGAATGAAAATCCTTTTGAGGTGTCTGCCGTTTATGACGGACAATTTCTTTGACATTTGAGTTATGAGTTCGCACCCGCGGTGATTGTCAAATTTACATTTTATACAGAAGAGAAATAAAATAGAATCTGCTCTGACTGAACGGCGCCAAAATTGGTAAGCCAGACGTGTCCATAGCACAGGTCTCATAGTCTGAATAGGAGTCAAATTTCATAATTTGACTTTGAATTTCTTAAAACTTCCACGAAGTTTTTCTGTGGCGCGAGATGTGATGCTTCAATTTAGGGAGATGGAGATTTTATTAGGCAAAGTTCCTTTACTCTCTTGGTGTGATAAAGTCTTCGAACTCAGTTTACGTTGTTGTGACAAAATTTGGTAGTAGCTCAAAACCTTCGTTCGATAGAAAGTTAATAATGGATTTCGTTTATCAATATACTGAGCATATGTCCTACTATGCGAATAGATTTGTCAAAGTGGTGAAGTCTTGTTCCCAGAGTGGAGATTTGCGGATTGCTAGATCCTATAATTTTCTGTGCACAGTCAACTTCGACGCTCTGATTAAACCTGAAGTCCAATTTAAATACAATATACGCTATTCATTTTCAAATAATACAAATAACCACATGTAATCAGAATTTTGACTTTGTGCCTGTCAACTAATTTGTGTAAACTAATTTTAGCAAATTAACATTACATATTATTACAATGACCAATGTCAAAATTAAGGAAACTCGTTCAAACTGATTAAGAAACTGATTGAAGAATTGAGAAACACTGAATGGATCAAAAAGAGCAGAGCGGAACCCGCTCAGTTGGGTACAGGCATTGTAGGCCCTTATACTGCTCACATGTCAAACGAATATATGTTCAAATAACATAAAATGGACTCATACAAGTCGTAAAGCTAAAACCCATCAAGGAGGTATGGGGAATGACAGAAAGTCGCATGCGTATAAGTAGTTATAGTCCATATATCCGAAGCAACTATGGATGTGGACATTGCGCGTGCTATATTGGACAGATATATTACATAATAACTACCTACCACCTTTTGAACACATCCGCTACCTAGTAAAAAGTTATTGGTCTACATTCTCCTTCAACTGCATAAGAGTCATAGAAAAAGCCTGCCACCATCGGTAAATTCGCAGTCCAGACCACATTGGCAAAGTATTAGAGAAGAAAACCTGAGACCATACGCTTTAAACTTAAGTTTTTCCCGGTTTATGCGTACTGTAGCACTGTCTAGCTGAAACTATGTGATCTCTAGGCGGTGCTCTTTCATTTTGGTTAAACGGGAGCTTGTCAATGACGAGGGTGGCGATAGTTTTGACATACTTGAAGAAAAACACTTCCTTCACTAATACCGAACTAAACAATCACAATTTGCAGATGAAAAACCTCTAATATACCCAGATTAGTGTTGGTAATTAAAAACATTTGTCCTCCCTTGCTTGCTCATAATGAGTTTATGATGACATTGGCATTGTTTTTGCCGTTGACCTCTTGCCACTCGCTGATGAACCACCTGAATTATAAATATGTTTGAAATAGGAATGCATTTCTGGGAAAAAAATTTATTGTAGAGGCCACCGGGAAATGTCAATTTGTGTGGTGCGTCATCTTAATGAAGTTTTCGGCTATTGTTTAACGGTAGGTGGCACTGCATATCCAAATTGAGTCGCTATACGTCATCATAATGCCTTGACATTTAGAATCCCACGATAACAGAATAAATTTTCTGCGAAAATCGCCCCGACTTGTGGACGAACTGTTTTGAAAATAACTTCTAATTAAGTTTCTTTGACAGCTCTTCCGCAACTGCCGTTGACCTGATGTTCTACAATGCACAGTTGTAAGGTTGACTATGTCAAATTCAAAGAATGGCGAAGGGTACTCCCTCATCACGTCAAAAAAAGGTGTGGAGATCGTACAAAACCTTGTCGGACATGGTTTTGTAATTTGAAATTCTCTTACAGATTACATACGTTCATCTTCGCTATCAAAAACGTTTTTGAAATCATTGAATAGCGGGTGTAGTGAAAATCTATTCAACGCACTAGTAAATAACTAGCCTTAAGGTGTTGAAGTAACCTTCACTATGAGCAACAGCTCCAGCAAGGGTTTAAACTTCCACGTAGAAACCTGAAGAACTCCATCTGAATTCTATGTATTAAAAACAGCAAACACTCATTGGACGGGAATATTCATAGATGCATATAATGCATGTCTGAAGGAAGGTGCTATCATTACAATGGACAGAACGCTTTTATCATATCAAGCTGGACATTTATCCTGCGAACACTCATCCCAAGAGAGTGCCAGAATATGTACCGAAAATGTTGGTAGACTTAATGTTGGTATGTAGCCCAACATTACAGCCGCTATTGCTTAAGGCCCCCTGCTTTGCCCTTTGCTGTGGAACGTTAGTCAGGACGATATCCTTAAGCTTCGCTGTCTAATCAAACGGTAATAAAGATGGGACTCTTTTGAAAAAGGAAGATAGACATACAAAATCATACACGATATTGATGTGTAGATAAGTCGCCAATATGGGAATAGATGCTTCATGGGGTATTTCGTGCACGACAGCAGTCCACATTAGGTACCTGAGCAATCACATTCCATTGCTTCAGCCTCACTGTCGATGTACAATGTTGACTTCGACGCGAAACACGTTGCAATGACTAGGGTGGTCCGTCAAGATTGACAACACCTCATCGCTAAGGAATGTCTTTAGCTTAAATTAGATACTAGTTTCAAGGACATCGAATCTTCTCTTAATGCTGAGGCCGCTGTAGGGGACGTTCTCAGTGCGTCAGTGGAAATCGTGGGAAAATCGAACTTATGTGGCTTTGTTGACAGATCAGCCAAATTATTTACATAATACTCTCTACTGGCTACATACAGAAAGTAGATTCGTTTTTAATCCACATTTTCGGAGTTACGTATGTATATTAGTTGAGCTTAATTGCATTATTCTAAGCCAGGTAATAAAAGTTGTCGTGATGTTTGATCTAGTTCTATAGTTTTCGTAGCTAGAATTCAAGAACGCGAATTGTTAGGTTGGTGTGCTGGGAGAGTGAACTTAATCGTTGCAACGTCTTACAGTCTTTGACTTAATTGTCGTGGTGCCTATACCTGACCACTCTTCTAGTAATTTTACGTAGATCTTCATAAAACAAAACACCAAGAAACGTAGATTTCAAAAATGTTCCCGTTCCCGTTTCTGAGTGTAATAGTCTACATGCCTACAATTAACGCCCACTTGACCAGACATTGGTAGTTGCAATAGTTGGTCAAGGCCAACTTCTTCCTACTACAAAACTTTTCAAAAACCACAGTTCCTCTCGATTCGAAAACATTTAAAAAATTCCAAATCTCCCCCACAGTAGATTCACTTCCCCGAAATAACATTTCCGCTCTCAAAATACTACATCCACGCATTCTCAGCTGCATTAAATCATTTTCAAAATTCGTATCAAAATGTGGATTCTTTCGGAATTTCCTCGGAACTAAGTGAGACATTAGTTTCTCTATACTTTCCATCGCACGACAATAGAATACCCGCATCATCCTGTCAACCAGTCGGTGGCGGCGGCATGCGCCCATCATACGCTGCTCATTTATAAATGAATACTTCTCCGAATCGCCGGACCCTTTGATTCGGAGCAACAGAACGTGTGCATTATTAATTACCACATAATTTGAAGAATCTATTTTGGAGTGGAAATCCAATTCTCATTCATCCTCTTCAAACTCAGTCAACACTTCAATTTGTCAGGGAATGCTGCCTCCCAAATAATAATTGGATTATCCCTTTTTTCCCTTAACTGCTTTAAACGAAAAATGATTGATGGACCAACTTAATTGAAGAAATTATAATAATTCTTACCTGCAAATGTGATGCCCATACTTTGGGCAACATTGTCACGAGGAAGGGAAATTGTTGCATAAGTCGATCCACGTTCGGGCGCCAATCCACTGTCCTCGGATTGGGCAGGCGACATGGCACGTTCAACTGAAACGAAATGAAATTCATTTAATAAATAAATATAAACATATGTACATCTCGCATTTAATTACGAGATTTCGCCCCAAAAACCCACGCAAAAATGCGCCCAAACACACATAAACAATGACTCTTGTGAGTGAAAGATTTCATTTGTTGCGCTACATAAACAGCGAATGATTCTCGAGAAGAAAAATGTTGCACACCCAATGGCAATGTAAACATTTTGTTGGGCGGTTTGTTTAGAGAATTCTTTTGGTTTGTTGACATCGCTTTTCACTTTGGGTTAACTTTCGGTTTCGCTGTGAAGAGGAAAATGAAAAACAAAAAAAAAAAACGAAAAACGAAATAAATAAATTTAATTTCAATGAGACGAAGAAAGGGGAACAAAATGATTAATAGGCGCACTCGTTGTGCTTGATTACACTTTTGTGGTACAATTTCGAGGGAACCTATTCGTGTGTGTAGAGTAGGTGATCCCAATGAGCATAGAATCATAAAAAATATGAAATCAAAGCACCTACTCCTAGTTGAATCACGTATTTGCGATTCTTTTCTGGCACTACTTTCAAGACATTGGCAGGAAGTGACATAGGTTTGTTCAGAGGGCATGAAAAGCAATTTATATTTGATGACCTTTATGTACATAGTTTTTATCTAAAAGAATCAGCACTTTTTGTTGACCTTCTCTGGATGAGTAGGCATTATAAGGTCACCTACACTCCCATTCAGTTCTTGAGAAAGTCTTCAATTCACCAGTAGGGTGGCCACGAAGTCGAAGGTATCAATTGAGAGGAACACTGACTTCCGTTTATAACTTTTAAATTTGAACGTTTAGGTACTATGTGCCTATTTTTGGTCCACTTTTACTATAATTTCCAGGACTTCCAGCAGCCTTTTGAGAAAATCCTTAGCTTAACCGTCTTTTCAAATAGCGTCCCACAATCAACCTCCACAACTAAAGCTGTGATGATATTTTGACATTGCACAACACTTATACAACCCTGGAAGAGTAACAGTTGTTGTCACATGTCAAACTGTCAAAACTACCCTTAATAAGAGGTCTCATGCTCCCTAACTTGCAGGTTGTAGTTTTTCAACTGGCCATATATCATAGATATCTAAAATTAATTTCGGATATCGAGCTTAAGGAGTCTAACCTGAAATCACCTCCCTTTCCGGGAGCTTTGAAAAATTTTAGACAAAAGTCGAATCAAAAGCTTTTTGAAATGTAGTCAATTAATAAGTGTTTTCAATATTGACAGTTCTTGCAGCACTAGGGGAACTGAAGCTGCCTGGTATTTGGACAATGAAACCAATGCGCTGTTTTGCAAGGCATGCTCTCTGTGCAAAATGTCGACTATCACTCAGATGAAGGTGCAGTATGGCGAAATACTTTGGCGAGGTAAAAGTATCGGAATTCGTAATGGGAGTCAAGGCACACAAGGCTCGGACAAATTACTTTCGCGTGTTTTCTGGAAATGTCAAGAGCCAGGAAAAATTGTTCCTCAACTTGTGAATGAATATTTGCAGAAATTCGGACGAACTAATTACATGAATGAAGACATGGGGTTATCCCAACTAACACCCAACATGAGTGCAATTTTTTTGGAGGGCCCCTGTCTAAATGCTGATAATTTCAACCCCATGTTATTTTAAACCGATTATGTCAACTTTGGGGACCATAAAGAATAGACTTCGGAGACAGACTAGAAAAAGCTAAACGCTTTAAACTTGCTTTTAGTTTTCACAAAGCGAAGGAGACTTTCAAGATAGTTCTCAATCACCTAGTCTTTTCAGATAAAGGCTTTGATCGAAAGCCAGGGAGAAATAAAGTATAAAGCCTTTCCATACACCTTAAGACAGCATTCACATAGACCGGAACTCCTTAAACTAATGATTTAAAGGTGGTTCCTTAAGGGGCTAAGACTGTGTTGCCAATTATATAAACCAAGTACAACTACATATCGCAAGAGCTCGCGTAGCCTTTTTGCAGATCTGGTCTGTATGGTTTTTCCACCGACTACTATATGGGTATTCTCGTAGTCCTAAATATTTGACTGGTGTTAGTAACATCATTTGTTGTTCTGTGCCCAGCCGTGTGGCATCATTCGTGAGTTACTCTAAGACCCTTATGTATATTATGTCACAAAGAATTACCTCGAACTTCCGTCTGGCAATTATTATTACATCGTCAGCGTAAGGTTAACCGTTGATACCCAGGCTGGTCAACTTATCAAGTAGTTCGTTCACGACCAGGCTCCATGTTTGAAGAAATAAAATTCCTTTTTGTGTTGACCTTGATAGTTCTTGGAACATTTGTGTTTCCGTCGATCTTATCCTCAAAAGCTCACACACCAATCTATGCTATTGATTCCTTTTCAATTCAGGACCCGCTAAATGGCTTCATAAGAAATGTTGTTAAATGCCCCTCCAATGTCAAAGAAAGCACAAAGTACTATTAGTTTCGCATAGCGCTCTGAATTATTTCTGTCAGCTATTTCAGTAGATCTGACGGGTTTATACACATGCTGACTATGGCTATGCGTACTACTTCCTTCCTTAGGTAGTTATCTCCATCGTCTTGAGAAGGAATAATATGCTGATTAGTCTGCATGACTTGTTGTGTCGGATCCTTTTTCCCCACTTTTGGTTCTATAGTTTATGGTTAGGGCCTTAGTGCTGTACTACTTCGCAGTTGTTGATGATGTTATCAACAAGTTATTATTGGGAAAAGTAAAGGGCAGCAGCATTCTACAGCCACCTATGTATGTCGACTTTCAAAGAGACTGCTAGACAGACAAAAGAGAGCACGGGTAAGTGTCTTCTTGCCACTGGTTAAAATACCTTAAACGAAATCCACATTCTTAATATAAATTTGGTCATAAGCATTACTTGAAGATTGGCGCACGGCAAGAGGCCCCAAAGCATGCCTATTGTTAGTAGAAGTAGTGCAATTAATTGGTGTGAGCTACAAGGTTAATGTGAACTTAGAGAGGTTGGTCTTAGTATTGACAAGGATTTGGCCTAACAACCCATATTTGGCAATTCCGTTGGATTATTCACGGGTGTGTGAGACATAATCGGTAATCAAAAATGCTACAAGCTTATTAAACTTATGAGAGAAGTATTATCTGTGTCAAACTCCATTTCCCATGGGATATGGCACCCGGACATGCAGAATAAAATATTCGTAGGAGACAGAAGACTACTAAAAAAACAAAAAAAAAAAATAACATGCCATTAGTAGCTAAAAGCTCTTCCAAAACCTACAAGAACCAGTTGTAAATGTTCCTCCTTTCCACCATAAACAATCGAAACACGACAAAATCATTGTTCCCAATAAAAACTTTTCAATCCAGACAGCATTTTGTAATTCCTGCAAAACTTTTATATTCGCCACAACCAGCCAGACATACTCATGTCAAAACTAGTGACTTCCTCGAAACATGACTTCCACATCAATTCCCCGACAGAGACCCAATTCTTGTTTGCCCTCACATCGATCATCTTAATTATATTTCTTGTGCGCTCCATTGAACAATGTCGATTTGATGTCGTCGTAAAAACACTGGAATCGACTCAGATAAAAACAAAACTCAAGGAATTTAATTAGTGGTCGGTCGGTCGGTCGGCCTCCTCTATGTCATGAGTGGGATGAAAGAATTCCACTTTTTTTTTTGTCGAATAATAAAAACCATTCTACCAGAACCAAACAACAGAAGTTACAGAACCTCTTTGGTGCGGCAGCAAAACAAACGCGCAACAGAAAATCCGCAACATGTTGCTTCCGCAATTCTGTAAATTTATGAGTTCTGTCGAAATCAAAGCAAGAACATTTACTTTTTCCACTAAAAATATCGAAAATGCTATGCCCTCGCTCACATCCTTGGGTCAACGCAACGAGCACTCCTAGATCAAAGCGAGGAAGCACTTAAGACAGCGTATCCCGCATCGAATTGCGAAAAGTTGAGATAGATTTCCCAAATTAGCCGCAGAACTGAGTAGGTACTTTTTTTTGAAGTCCACACACATGAACATATAAAAATATTTCATTTCGCGGGTGGAGTGCATTAAATTGAATTGGATGTGGTTTCCACCTTTAATTTGATTATGAACCAGGCACGGTGTGTCGTAAATCTCTCAACGTTACCATGTCGTTTGCACTTTAAACAGGCTTTGACGAGAATTTGTCATGAGCAGACAGTTCGCCTGGTGAAGTCAAAAAATAATTGACTTGGTTAATTGCATCGACCGACGATGGAGGAGTACAGAGAATAGAAGATCAGTCAGTCCTCCCCTAAATGAGATCACATTTGCCAACTGCCAGCATGCTGGCAATTTATTTGTCGCAAGCAAGTCTGCTCGGGCTCGTGTCACGCTACAGCGAGGATCTGTGCATGATCCTGGATAATTTTCTGAAATTCTTTGGATGAAATTAGATTGTTTGTTGCCATTTTAGGCGTCATTTAGAGTGAGTAATTCGAGGGAATTAATTTAACCACATGGAGTCTGAGTCACAGTTGATGAGGATTCCTTAAATAGATAAGCACGTGTCACATCCAACAGAATGATGCATCGTCTTTTCTTAGAGCTGGTGACCAGCAGTCTATTGATTAGTCTATGAAAATCATTTTTCTATATCTTGAAAACTGAAACTTAACTCTGATCAGTCTGTGAGGCCCAGGCATTTACTCACTCTATTCAAATTATAAAGCTGCGGCTTAGCGATTGGTCACTTACTGGACGCATGGCGTTACATCACTATTAAGTATACTCCTGTAGCTGGCAGAACTTCGAATTTTAATCTTAAATCCTTTCATCCCATTAATTAATGAAAATGCAAATAATCGAGAATAGGAGATACAAAACTCTCTTCGCATTCCCACTGCGCGAGTACCAGCATTTATCAGACAGGTTTATCTATGGGAGATGAGAGATATGTCTCACCGACCATATAAGCAAATGGATATTGTCCATGCTGATTGGTACAGCGTTACACAGAAGCATTGACGATGCTTAAGTTTCGGTGATTACATGGTGGAGTTTTATCGATACTTCCAATCCCAGTCAAATCGATCGATAGAGGCATATGGATAGTTTGAATATGTCGTTGCATATTTGGACGGAACTGAGGACAGATATACGAAACACGTTTGATATACAAAGACTTGCGAAATCCCTAAGCTAATAAAGCTAAAACGTGTACAACATTCAGCCGGGACCTGGGTGATGGGCTCGCTGAACTCCATCCTGTACAAACTCACAAAAATGTAACAGCTAAACAGAGTCTACATAGGTTCTTCTATCAAACGACTTTGATTTCAAGTTCTGCTATCTCCATGATGGCTATCGCCACATGCTACACATTCGAAAACAAAACTACTCTACTGTTATCCCTTTAAAAGAAGAACTGAAGAAAATGTAAACCTTAATTCAGTGATGTTTTCCTTTAGAGTGGCTCGCATTGAACCTCGAACTCCCACTCAACAATTCGTCTACACTGACCCACGGCACCATTTAACTGGAAACCTCTGGATACATATGTGTATATTCCCCACATATGAACCATACAACACCCTTTCTCTAAATTAATCAAAAGCATTCGTTGAAGTCTACAATGAAGGCTGCCATCCCATAGACTATCTCACGCTGCTGATAAATGCTGAAATGCCGCAGGGTTCCAACCTGTCACTTACTCTATTTATACTAATTTCAATGTCAGCGAATTGACTGAATTTAACATCTTATTCAATAGAACGCACCAATTACACTTCGGTTTGGTTATTGTTGACACGTTTGGAAATCGGTCTTAAAACATTCTATGTAGCAAGTCAACTATCTCGAATTAACATTAACTGTTGGCTTATCGTAAACTGCCTGGCTTATAAAAATACGTCAGATACTACAGATATGACATTTGGGATATCAGTCAATGTGCTGTATTCTGGACTCGTATTCTCCTTCTATCGCGGGTACATTTTTCTTTCAAAACTCCTTCTGTTACAGAGCATCTGAGCGTTGTAATGCACTACCAAACGACGCTTCTACAGACTGTCAAGTATAAGAAAGATTATAATTGAAAAGTTGTTACGCTGGAGTTTTAAAACTTTATAAATCTCGCGTAAATCAGCAATTTAATATAAAACGCTTTCCAATGTCATATCTCTTGCTTAAGATCCTCTTCATAGCTTTTTAAATATCTTCCCATCAATCTTTGCCATTCATCCCATAAATTTACCAAATCAATCGCATAAATCTGATACCAATCTTCCAAATCGTTCCGCTTTTAT
The DNA here is from genome assembly GCA_905220385.1 of Xylota sylvarum. NCBI lineage: Eukaryota > Metazoa > Arthropoda > Insecta > Diptera > Syrphidae > Xylota > Xylota sylvarum. The sequence goes on from LR999957.1 coordinate 128,980,843, forward strand.
AAATACCCAGTCCACATTGTACGAGTATTCCTACCTCTGCCCATTGTAAGTGCATTCGAATTTACGATGCAATTTCCAAAACTGATGCTCGTCTATCGAGAACTGTGTCGGAAAAACTTATCATCATCGGCTCCCTTGTTTCACTTTTATCTTAGATAAATGGATGATGGATCCATCAAGCCATCACACTTCGTCAAATATTTCAATCAACACCCAACCGTTTCTGGACCATAGGAAACAACTGCCATCGTATCGGCCTTTGATGTAATTTGACTCAATTACCGATCAGATAAATTGACTTCCTTCAAACATTCTAACCAGGTCGTCACTTTCACTTTCGTTTCGCATTCGAATTCCAAAAATAAAATAAAATCCAAAATACCGCTCGTTTTTTTTTTTTTTTTTTGAGATTAAAAAGATGTTTCAAAATATCTTTGCATGATCTGCTTGTAAGTGTATCCCTCCGCTTTGGATATCTCAGTTGAAGGCCTTTGCGTCAGACTACATATTTTCTTCTTTTTTTTATTTTTAAAGTAAAACAACGATCTTTTTTGACTTGACAGAGGGGGTGGCTGGATAATTAGGCAAAAAAGAAAAAAATAAAAAAATAAAAAAACATTAAACACACGCATTTGGCTAACAAACAACAAAACACAACTGGACGCATTTGAAGTACAAATTTGTTGTTCTTGCGGCTGTGGATTTTGTATAAAAATGTGCGAGTTGTGTATATTTTTGGGCGCACATTAGAAACGAAATAAATAAATATTTTGGTAGCGTCTGTGGTGCGGTTGAAGATATAACCACAGGCGGGTGTATGCCTATACGTACGTACATAAGTATGTGTGCGTTTAATGATTTCTATCGACAGACGGACAAAAATTTTGAAATCTCAAAACATGTGTCGGGGATTTACGGATGGTTAAGGACTCTCAGACGCGATTAAGTTGTCAATTTGTTAATTTGTAGTTTATTGCGTTTTCCTATTGTCAGTGGGTGTATTTAGTTGTTGTTTTTTTTAAGGCTCGTATGCATACATATGTCTGTACATGTTGGTAAGTCGAATTGTTTTATTTTTTTAAATTCATTCAAATGTCGGGCATCTGTCATACTAATTAGGAGATCCAAAAGCAAAACAAAAAACAAATACACCTATTTTTTCTAAAAAAAAGAAATTTTGAACTAAGCTTATCCTTTCTAGAAGGCAACAGAGGCAAGTAATTGATATTAGCACTGCTTTACGGGAATGTAGAAAAAACATATAGAAAAGCTACAACAGTGCGTAACGAACTGTAGTTGTTCTATTGAATTATGCCCCTAAAAAGTGGGCGTGGCTAGGCTATATACTGTATGAATACCGAAATATTTTACCTAAAGATTTTTTTTAGTTTCTTGTAAAAATAAAAAGTTTTTGAATAGTAAACGCAACAGCGGACGAAATTATGTGGCCTCCTTGAACCATCCCGAGATTGTTATAAATTTTAGAATGGGCTCCAATCTCACATCGCCTAGTCTCAGTACTGGATTTTACAAGTGCTAAAGGATTTACAGCAAAGTTGACTACGATTGTCAGATCCTGTTCAAACCCCTTTCTTGCTAATTTGTCCGCCCGTTCGTTCTCTTCGCTACCGGTATGTCCTGCAACCTACCAGAGTGTCGTGATTTGGTACATACCTTAGATACCTAAGTAGTATGAGCTCGGCATCGTTTCTCAAGTTTGGATTCAAGAACCGTGGTTGAGATGGCTTTTATAGTGGCTTGACTTCCAGCAGCTTCCAAAAACGTAGTTTCGTGGATAAAATGTCGTCCCATTTTCCAAAAATTGGATTCAGTGCAAGTGTAGCTTCAAAGGCTGCGATTGGAGTGATTCCAATTCCCTCGGCGTTTATGTTCGAAATGTGTCTTGGAATATTTGTATTATTTTAAATACCCTTTACAATACTAATAGGTTAGCTTAGATGATTAGTTACGCAGCATTAAGCTAGCTAGACTCAGATACCATCTCTAGACGCCTGTAGATGCTTGCTGATTATGCTTTCCAATTGTTAGATATTGAAAGTACATTTCAAAGCTTACTCAGTCCAAACCAAATTAGACAAAACTGATGGATGTCACTGCTTAGTTAGTCCCACGGAGTATTCTTGTTAGTGAAGGCTATAAAATGGTTTATTTTTCGCATTAAAATCAGTCAGTCTTAGCTTTTTCTAGTTAGTGAAACAATGGATTCCTGGTCACACCAGTTCTTATCCCACATGCATCTGATGACACACTCTCGACCACTGCTTGAATTTACTACCCTGCAAGTAGATGATATTAGCATAGCATAGATTTAGATGAGATAGTTCATAAGAGGTTAAATTGTTTACTAATACCTCTTCCGGATAAAAGGGAGATGTTCAAACTGATATTTTTCGACTACTTGGTTTGTTCGATGACTGAGTTCCATATTAAGAGATATTCAGCTTGACTTTAACGTTAATAGAATTAAGAACAAGACTAACAAACTGTTGTTTTTTTGCGGCAAGCATTTCTTTCATTTCTCGGAAATGGATTGAATGGTTACTAGCGGGCAATGCTTTTTTTCTAACCGAACGTTTAAGCGACCGACGTTTTTTCTAACAAATTTCAACAATGACCAAACAAAATGGGTTGGTGACCCGCTTGCAGCTTGAGTTTTTCGCGGATTCGAGTGATTGGTTGCATACATTTTGAAGCCTAAAGAAGCTAGTGACGTATGTATAGATTTTCTGTTCTATTTCTTTCCTTCTACTTCTTTTAAGTTAGGAATAGCCACTGGAATCGGGCTTTTAGTGGAGCATGCAGTTCCATTCTTACAGTACAGTGACCTGTGGCAAGAAGAATCAAGAATCTTTATTCCTGTATGTTACCTTCTATTGTATCGATCTTCATGTCCACACCTAAATGAAGTGTAGGTCCTCTGTTTGTACTGGATAGTGCTATGAAGGAAAGCTGTAGCCAATCCCAAGCTTTATAGTTTTGAAGAAACACTGCCTCTTTGTCAGCAATCTGAATGAATGGGATCCAACTTTATCAGTTCATATTTTGATAGACACATTTTTTTTCTCCCAATAATGTGATTTTTCAAGATGTACCTAATTTATAAGATCCTCCATGGAGGACATTGCATATAGACAGTTCTACCTAGAGATACACTTTCGATTCCATGTCTAAGGTTGAACTCTCATTATTCAAATTATTAAATAAACTTAGCTGAGCTATTCAACGTTAAGTGATTAAAATTATGTCGAGAGAAAGTGACTGAAACTAATACTTGCATTCAGTCAAACGATCCCTGATATTAAGTTCTGAATTTCTAATTCTCAAATTGGATTTTCGAAACTCCTTTGTAAAACTCCAACTTTCAAAACACACTCTACTTTACGCGATCTTTCCCACGCCCTACTTTTGTAGATACCAGCACTGGTATGATCAATGATCCACTGTGACTCCGAGGTGAACCAGCTACTGATTGTAGGCAATATTTCACTCTCTTTACAAACCGCGTTACAAATTTAAATAAAAAAAAACCTATGAGAGAGTTCATTGATCCTTTCGAAAACGATCACTTCGATCGCTAAGACCCTTTCACTAGCAGTTCCTCCCCTAAATCGTTCGTCTCGGATTAGTGATAGAATTATTGTTTCGTGCACTGTCAACAAATCCCTGGATAAATATCGGATAAATGTTTTCCCAGCCACCCTCAGTGTCCCACTGGTAATCTTCGTCAACAAATTCCCCAGGAGATATCAGTGAAGAAAAAAACAAAATCCCATTTATGAAATTTTTCATGGATAATTTCCAAAAATATCACGTTTTCCAACAAAAGATTCGAAATTCAAAATGAAAATTCCATTCCTTCCTCCGGAGCGCACACTGCTTGAAATGTATGGTGACCTTACTCAATGTGTGTGCCACCTCCACCTCCTCTACGCTCATCCTCATCTAGTCATCCTTCACATGTGGTGAGGGCATGGTGAGCGTTTCAATTAATGACTCATTTGGTATCCTTTAATAGTTGGCGACATTCGGTTTTTTTTTCTTTTTTATTCATTATTTGCTTGTTGTGTGTGCGTTTAATATTCCGTCAAGAAAATTCCCTACCACTCAGTCCTGGGGAATGCCACTGCATCATTGCCAGGCAAATAGGTACATATACTCATAGAAGTAAGCAAGGGTTAAGTATGCGAACGTATAATAAATCATCAGACATGACGTATACCAGCATGTAGTGCGCCAGGCCAAACACACACAGTGGGATTCTTTCATTGATGACGGACGAGGAGGACGACGACGGCGATGGTGCTAGTGCTGGCGACGGATGGCATCGTTGGCGGTTCGTTAGAACCGGAACTTCACTTGAGTAAAGGAGTGTTATATTTGTTTTGTATTTGTATATTCCTTGGTATGCTATTGGGATTTTCCTCCTTCGCCCGATAATGGAGTTTCCACCAACACAGCAAGTGAAAATGGATTTATGACGTTTATGTGAGAACAATTAAAATGGATTTCGTCATTTGATTTCGGCGGGGGTGTTGGATTTCATCGATAAAAGGTGTTAGATGTCAAGTCATTGATGCGATTATGTCAGATCGTAAACAGAGTTGAAGAACATCTGGGTTTTGTTTGGGAGTTTTTGAGATAGTGCTTCGTGGAAACATAAACCGAAGATGAGATGAGTTGATGTCTCGGGTGATGGTGTGACTAGGAAATAATTTTCTGTCATCGAGAGTGACAACATTATTCAGGAATGTTAACATGTTTGTTTATAAAAGAAATGGCACTCCATGGGACAAAGCGAAAGATGAACAAGAGTTAAAATGAACCACTAGTTGATCTGCCTTACGGTGGAATCTATTTTATCTATCATATGCTTTCGTATGCCAACTTTTGCAGGAAGCTCTTTGCAACTAAACAATGAATATCATTCGAGACTCTTTGGTATACATGGGTCTGAAATCAAAAGGCGGAAACGGATCTACATACATATGTAGGTCTTTAAAGTAAGAGAGTTTAGTACTCCTTACCACCATCATACGTACATATGTATATGCTGCTAAATATGACTGGGAAATTGAATAGGTATTTCAGTTGCAACGAGTTGGAAGTAGTAATAGAAGAAGCTGAAGTATTGTTGTAAAACCTACAAGATTTTCGAAAAGCACGATCGATAGTAATTGCAGAATAGCTTCTAGGTATACTGAGAGGTTATATATGTATATCCCAGTATACCATAAAAAAATTTAGGAACTTTCTAAGACCCCGAACTTTGTAATATAACATAACGAGTAGAAGATCACCTGTAGAGTGCCTCTGTGTTGGGTCCGAGTGTTGGTATCCACGATGGATATCACAATTTTTACCGATAGCCAAGGCAAAAAGACTATGCAGTCTCCCAGCCATCCATTTCTGCAGCAGCTGCCTGGATGAAGAATAGGAACTAGACTATTCTTCACTTCCTATGCACGTACCAAGCTGTCTTAACTCGAAGAAAACTACATACTTATGTATGTTTATGTATAGTGAAATACTTCTTCGACAACCTCGGCGAACTTCTTAACATTAGCCGCCTTCAGTACTTTATATTAAGCTTCTGTTGGTTCAACGGGTAGATTCAGAATACTAGATCCTGTGGTATCACAATAGGCCTACTCTGGGTTAAGTGTGGTTTCACTTGCTGCAGCCTGCCAATCGAACCTAAACTAACTTAGAACGATTTTTTCAAAGACAAGTGACACTAGATGGTTCAATATTCTTTTGAATACAGCCGGACACCTTTATTCGTACTTACCCTTAAGGGGCTATGAACAGGTTTATAATGATTTTAAAACAAAGTATGTACGAACAATCGATTTTAACTTACGCCTAAAAGTATGCAATCCATTTTGCAATTGCAGAAATGAAGAAAAAGATTATATAAAAACTTGTGATGTTTGGTGATGTAGAGGTCCTACAGGAAGTCTTGCAGTCTTATGACTTCTTAAACATCGTAGTAGAACAGATGGTTAAGGGAAGTAATATATTTAATATCGAGTGTCGAGTCGAGGGACAACAATGCTCAAGTTAAAAGAGTAACGTATTTCACCACTAAAATTCGAGACTACTAAAACGATCGAAGCTTCGCTTTTAAAGACCAATATTTTCCAATAAACTGGCAGTAATGTGCCCGAGATCAGGCAGAGACTTTACATACGAAGGTAGCCCGTGGAGTAGTAAAAACCCGCCCTGTTTTTCTGGAATTCGAAGCTTGAACCTCTCGACTAATAACCAGAGGAACTAACCACTGAGCCAGTCAAATGGCTATATACATACATACATAGCCTGCTTACACAGCTGGAATAAATATTAGGTTTTCTTTCAAAACGAGGGATGTTCATCAAATTTTTACACCCCCCAAGAGTAAAATGAAATAACTTTCCAATGAAACCAGATCGTCTACAAAACTCTATTTATGTATGTATGTATGTATGCAACATGATTCCGTTTGTCCTTTCATACAGCATAAGATCAATGGAGTTCAAAAATCCCATTGAGGTTGTTTTGCAAAAGAAACAATAAAAGAAATTAATTCACGACTAAAACCGTCCATTGACCACTTGAACACGTCCACATTTGACAGACTCACTGGTGGTATACTTCTCATAGTTTACCAGACCAACTGCAACTGATTGCTCCAACCCCAACCGTCTTGACTAGAGAGGACTCATAGCAGCTGTGCAATTCATGAGCTCAGAAAATTTAATTAAAAATTCTTAATTGTGCATTGCATTCTGACTCCCGCACACACAATTAGCCGATGCTGGTGATGATGTTCTGGATCTTGTCGACCGTTGCTGGTGGTTGTTGGTGCCACTGAGTGGTCTTGGAATTCACCGATAAACAGCAGGAGCAATAACCAATGCAATGAGAGACAGATCATGAATTGAATCATTTGTTCGAAAATTTACGAGCTCAATAAATGCGCACAGCACTGCCTCACAGTTAGGGGTGTGCTAGTGTTGTGGTGTGGCATATGGGCTAGCATCCGCAGATCGTTTTAGATTTCAAAAATCTTTGATATTACGTCAATACTAATTGGGGGTTTTCTAATGAAGAGATATTGTAATAAGGGCAAATGAATCTTTCTTTTTCTTCTTGTTTATGGAAACATGAATGGATTAGGTCTGAACCGGCCTGACGTCCATCAATTTTGATTGAAATTTCAATTTGATTGGATTATGACAGCGGTCGGGATTTATTTTGATCGACACAAGTGAATGCTTTCAGAAGACCAGAACACGTGTCTATTAATTGATGGACTCAAGTAGTAACATAATATTCGGGCTTATCAGATCAGTCAGACAGCTACAATTGCGAATTTACTTTTGACGAACTAGAATAGCTACAACTCGAGTAGATGGTTTCGTAATGAGGAAATACGTAAAGCCTCAAATACAATAAAGATCATCTAAAAGAAATTCTACTTAATGGAGGCAACATCCAAAATGTGAAGTTGTCATTTGAAGTTGAAATTCTTGCAAATTCGTACGACACAATACAGTATTAAGCCTAGGTTACCGAAACTGTTTTTCTACAAATTTCGATTTAGATTGATCAGTCAACATTAAGATCGGATTGCGCCCGATGCACAGGACGGGAGCCCCTAAACTGAGCCAACTATAGAGGCATCAGTCTCCTTAGCATTACATACAAGATCCTCTCGGTCGTACTGTGTGAGCGTCTAAATCCATTTGTCAACGAGCTGATAAGCTCCTTTCAGTGCGCTTTTAGGACCGATAAATCCTCAACCGACCAAATATTCACACTACGGCAGATCCTGAACCCAAGAAGTTCAGATTGATACTCACCATTTTCCACGGACTTCTCGTTGGTACATACTTTCGTGTCGGTTGATGGTCAGAGATGATGTTGGTATTGGCTCTATGCCTGTATACGATACATTAGTCGAAGTATTCTGGAAAATGGGACCTCACTAGCATTTCGATAGTTTGCCCTGATATCGCTCCCCCGCCGATAGCTAAAAGAAGATGTCCTTGTGTGTGCTGCTTTGAAAAGATCTTCTTGAGTTACACAGGTATATGCAGTTCCATCTATTTCCAACATTCGTTCATTGTTGAGAGTACTTTTGAGATGTTCTTTACTACGTTCGAAAATTATGTTTGAAGAATAGGTTTGCAGTTACTGCGGGCGAGAGCTTGAAGAGCTCTGTGAAAGTCATATGTCCATGATTCCTACACCTTTTACCTATACTGGATACTGAAAAGATAGCATCAGTTGGACACCTTCTCCAGGGACTTGCTCGTACAAATAACTACCTAACTCAAATTCTTTTTGAAACATCAGCCGATGTGTCTGAGCTCTTTATCATACAAGTCTTTATAGAAAAATCCTCGGTCACAGATGTCTCTCATTCAAATGTCTCTCTTACATCATCAGCTGCATGATTCGTCATTACAATTACGACCAGATCAGACGGGCAAAATTCCAAGCGCAAAAGAAAGTTCAATGATCATCATGAATTTCAGTTAATTAACACGTGTCCGCCGCTGATGGCGAAGGCGACGATGCCACTCCAAAATCCACGAGAATACAAAAACAAACTTGAAAACGCTAAGAAAAAACGAACATCGAAACAATTTGAATGGAAGAAGCATTTTACCCATCTAGGATCCACGCTTCTCTGTGCAGATAAATCCACCGCATGTCATCCATCCAAGAATATGCGTGCACGCAGAGCGATTGCTATTTTTGGACACAAGATTCCAGAGTTTTTCAGGTTTTTTTTTCTTTTTTTTTTTTTTTTGTTGTCCTAATGGTAGACAGTGAATATTTTTAAAAGTATCCCTCTATCTTTGGTTCCGGCGATGAGACTGGCAGTCAGCAATAAATGGAATTGCTTTTTCTATGTTATGACTGTGACTGTGAAATAGTCCCAAAGGAGCTATTCGGGCTGGTTCTTGGGGGTATGAGTACGAGTATATACAAAAGGCCAAATTGATGGCCATCATAAAGCGATCGTGTTGCATGATCATGTTAATATGTTGCTGGAGTTTATTTTTTCAAGTTTTATTCACCAAAACTAGAAATGATGGGCGGGAGTTGCAAAGGAAATGCTTCTAATCCTTTGGGATTAAGTGGAAAATTTAAATTTTCACTAAATTTAGAAAGAAATCGTTGATGTCGAATGTTAGACTGAGGTGGGAGTGGAAAATAATTAGAAGTCATGAGATTCCATTTAACAGAATATACTTAAAGAAAATCTATCTAGAGTAAAAAAAGAATTAAAATTTGAAACCTGAGTTTCAAGCCACTATACCAGAAAATCTATACAAGCTGTCTTCTCCTTACTTACAATTTAAATCGTACATACTCTTAGGCAAACTCTATCACACACTATTCAGACAAAAGATGGGTTGAGTCCATTTGCCTTAAATAAAAGTTTTTAATCCTGATATGCCACAGCACCCGAGCTACTAGCGTCTGGGGACAGTGATCAGAATTTATTATTATTTCTTCTAGTTCTTCCTGATATGGTACATCTATTACATAAAGTGTGATAAAGTCCTGAAAGAAGATTTAAGGCTTCACAAACAGTAGCCACTTTAAAAGAACGAGTAGAACGAGAGTTCGTTAGAAATATTTGAATATATTCTCGAATTTATTCGAAGGAGTGCAGCAGCGACTCGCACTGGGACCGCTACTGTTGACTGGTGATAGCCAAACTGTTGGACGAGCAAGTAGATAACGTCTATCCAAAGATGGCTGTTAGATACAAACATGCAATTTATAAGCAGGCACTTACTTACGTTAGTAACTTTGGATTGTCAAATTGGGCCATTTCCTCGATCTCGAAAGGGTTTTCCATTAAGACCTTTTGCCATTTTTTTACATTTTGCCGTATTTTTCAGCTTTTGAACATTGACAGCTGTCAAGATGTCAATTGTGCGAAAACTATACTTAAAAATAAATAAAAATATTCAGTTTTTTTTTTTTTTAAAAAACGGTCTCTTCTTCATTAATTTAAAATGAAAGACTTCCAGTAAAGTCATATATTTGCCTGGGCTTACCAAGATTTAGTGACAGATGACTTACGAGAGTTGCAGTCGGAAACTTAATAAAACCTTGGATTGTCAAATTGGGCTATCACCTCGATCTTGAATGTCCAAAATACTTTTTTTTAGTGGAAGACTCTCCTCCTGAGAACCGATAAAATAAACTCAGATCATTCCCAATGTGCAGTAATCACTTCCTCTGTCATAAACCAACGTCAATTGTCGTCAATTGAACGCACATTGATCCGTCATTTATTCCGCCCCATTCATTGTTCCATGTCGGTCTCCTTCCAAGCAATGCGTAGGGGGATCTCGATTGCATAGGTATATGTGCGTATTCCCGAGAATTTTCTATCTCAACTCTACTACAAGATCAATTGACACAGAGAGCTATAATTTCTTTAAGGTAATTGATGTTCCTGGCTTGACTCCGATGACAGCGGTTGAGATCGTTCTGATACGTTTCCTCTGTTGTACGATTGACATTTACGCCCCAGAGGAAAATGTCACAAACGTTAGGGAGGTCATAAAATCCGACCAACAAAAAACAAAAACAGCAACAAAAAAATCCAAATAAAACTGCAACTAAATGCACAATTATTTTCAAATAAAAACCGCTTTAGAGTGGTAATAAAAATTTCCTCGGTGTTGGATAGAAAATCAAATGAAGTTCTTTAATTTTTTTCTACAGACATGGTTCGTTAAAAGAAGCCGATGCTTCTTCCTGCTTTTTTCCAAAAATACTCGCAATTCCACATGCAACAACTCTCGTTAATGAAAACGTCATAAATCACTCAGAATATGTGAGTTTCCCTTCGATGGAGATGAAAAATAAAAAAAAAACACATTTTTCCTTTAGATATTGGACTTCTTTAGACAATTTGAAGGGTGCCTTGCGGTGACGGGCGGAACTCCCATTGACAACCTACACTTTTTAAACGAACAATTTTAAAATCTGTGAAACTACGTCAAATGGTTGTTTTGAATCCAATTCGTAGATTTTTTTATTTCTGGTTTTTATTATAAAGATTTACATACATAGGAACTACAAATTTTCGATAAAGTTGAAATATTTTGTTTTTTATTTAAACTCGAATTGACAAATAAACTAATAAAAATCAGTAAAACAAAATATTTAAACAAAAAGCCACGAGTGATGAAATGCTGCTGTTTGTTGTGTTAGTTTTTTTTTTTAATTTATCGCCAATAAAATAAAAATATTACTAATAACGTAGCGCATGGTTGAAACTACATATTAGAACTTGTAGCGTGGGACTATTTAATGACGAAACTTTGATCTGATGTTCACTTGACAAATCAGGATGATGCTTTCCATGAGAAGTTTCATAGGGACGGTTCTAAAATGTAAGATCTACTATCACTCCTGATAGTAAGATCAAGATTTGAGGAATAACAGAATTCCTATCAAATGGTTAGGATTCACGATGCTATTTGGGAAACAAACGTCTAGATGGAGATATTTGGAAGAGTGGACGTATAGAACTTTATAGTTTTCGAAGTCCGGTTTTTAAGAAGTTTTTTTATGACAGTTCTACTCTAAAACGTTTGTTAGACGTTCGCGAGAGCTGGGACCGCAGTAACACTTTTTCTTTGTCTGGGAATCGAGTTTTGAATTGCGACGCTCTAATCTCTAAGCACGATGTCCAATTAGAAGAACAGCAGGGCGAAGAAAACCCCTAGTACATCTATGACAGTTTATTTATGACATTTATTCAGATCAACCTACAACGCTGTAAAGCTGCTAATATCATTCTGATTACTGCTGTAGTAGAAAAATTAGATTAGAGTTACAGGTGGACTTTTGAAGTTTATTGAGCCTGTCTTGTGTAGACCTTTGTTTGGTTTTTAGCCATTATACCTGTTCTGCATATGCGACAATTGATCTGGTTATAGCTGCATAAGACCACAGCTTAATTTTGTGGTTTGTACCTCAGCTCTTCCCAAAAAGACTTCTGCTGGGCTTTGTCTATGGTTGTCGTGAGATGACAGTTCCAAGTGAATTTTTGACTTCTTATGAAAAGTCTATTCGCTAATCTGTTCGGTGACAGAGTGGGTTTTTTTTTCTCGTTTTCGTGTTTTTGTGAAAGCAACTATGGTGCTTTTTTGATATAGCCGTTTAAACCAACTTTCTTTTGTTCTATTCCTGTGTTCTGGATTCATCTGTATATCCAGCATGTTCGGTGTTATCGAAAGCTCCTTCGATGTCAAGGAAGCAGGATACGTTCGATACGTTCCAGATTTATAGGTATATTCTCCAGGCTCCATACGTATAGACAAAGGAAATCTGTTGCGTGATGCGAGGTATGCGTGATGTACATATATGAACCTACTTCATTATAAATAATCCTTAAGACAAAAATCAACTTCCGTTCACAAAATAATCTTGGACAGTTTTGTAGCTGTGAGTTAGTTTCTGCTACTAAACAGGCGCTAAATGGGAATTTCTGTGGAACTAAAAAAAAAATACAAATTTTTGGCGCAACAGGTCCATGGGACCCAGGGCCTAGCTTCTCAAACCTAGGTCTGTGGAACTAGGTTCTGAGAAAATATGATGTAACTATCGCTTACTCGGAAGTAGAAGCCTTTAAAAAAAATTCCCTTTTGTCGTGGCGTAGAATGGGGCTTACTAATGGACATGATCCTTCTTCTAAATTCCCTAGAACTTTTCATAAAATCTCTCATATTGAGAAAATCCAACTTGTGGAAACAGATCACCTACGGAAATGCGACGATATTAAACACAATAAAAACAATAAGTGGATAATATAACTCCGAAAGCTTCATAGTGACATCGGATTCCCAAGCCGATGAGAGTGGGAGTCAAATACTGTAAATAAAGATCTAGGGATCACAATATACACCCAGGGATAAAAATTAAGATATGTACGGGAACAGGTTTTTATTAGGAGGCTCTGCAAAACCAGGATAGTAACCTTCCACCGTTGGATATAACTATCATATTTTCGATAACTGGTCTGGCAGCCTTAAAATCGTTTAAATCCAATACAACCAAATCAAAGGTGGTTAGGAAATGTAGTGACACACTTATTACCTTCAGACACCATTCGACCAAACTCTGCTTGGGTCCCGGACATAGCAATATGGAATGTCACGAAAATGACACATACGCCCCATAGGATCCAGGTCAGGATATTAGTTATCGGTTCACTTCATAAAGAGTAGCAACTGGTTTTCAAGTTGGCTAGCCACATGGCAGGTTTCCTCTATTTTAGTCCCTTTCTTTCGAAATAGTGTATTTAAATTGGCCCATTAGGACACATAACATATCCTTCCATAATGGAACCTAAGCACCTTTCAGCAGTGCTAAAAGGCGTCACTATCTAACCCTTTAGAAGCACTTTAGAAGTACTTGGTGACTTCCAGAGGACTGTCTCCATGCAGTACAAAGGCACTTTCGGCAAATAAAAGACTAAGCTTCCTGAATCTTATTTTATTGGCAGGACAGGAAAATAACTCAAAGGTTACTTTTGACAAAAACCTCCTTTGGCGGGTGAGTTTTCGGTGAACGCATCACAAGTGACATGGCTCTTCAGGATGTACTAAAAAAAAAACTATGGAAGCTGAAAGAATGGAATAGCCTATGACACCAAAAAAGATTATAAACAACTTACTGGCATTCTAACGAACCACTATGCCTTACCAAATAAGTTCAATATTCAAAAAAAAAATTATAAAAACGCTAAAATATAGTTTAAAAAAATAACACCATCATTACTGCAGATCTCCTACCAAACATTGATAATTACTAGCAGCAATACCGCCCATTTAAACAGATGGTACCATTTTCATGGTCATAGTCCTCATAAAGTTCAGCAAATGGTGCGTAAATCGAGCCCATACACACCATACACATGTTAGAAAATCTAAAACGTAGAAAATAATGAACACTTAAATGCTTTACTTTGAATAATAGCGAGTAAATTTCTTAAGAAATTCTTTCTTTTTTTCGAAAATCCATTTAAAAATTATTATTAATCCCTCAAGAAATAAATAAAAAGAACATTGCCCACGCGCCACTGAGTAATGACTCATTTAAGCATACAGCTGTTGCTTGTAGTCATTGAAGTTTATTCTTTACTGAATGTTTTTAAATAAATTTATCAAATAATTCTTAACAATAACAATAAAACTTAGAAATATTGTTGAACAGTATGCTCCTTCCATTCGTGTAAAGAATATAACACACACAAGAAGAATGGTTGTGAGAAGCTAGGCCTTGTGTCCCAAGGACCTGTCGCGCCAAATATTTATCATGCACGTTAGCGGACCAGGCAGAAACCGCACTAGGAAAATTAGCTGCGGTACAAAAGGAGTAAAAGGAGTTTCCTCACAACTCCCACCAACGCATTTTTATCGTCTTCGTTAGAAATTGAAACTTCCTACTAGAAAAATACGAATGGTTTTAAGGCTGTTACTGGAATGTAGTCTTCGAAACCCAAACCTAAAAGTCTTTTCTAAGACTTCTTGATACTAGCTCTATGCTCAAGACTGCGTAATTACCTCAGATGAAATCAATATAAACCGACCATCTCGCTATTAATATTGACAGACTGCACTCAATAGCATTTTGTGGCATCAAATATAAAGTAGCAAGGAGCCTTCATGCTCAAGACATTGGCTGAATTCCAAAACAAAGGAATTCCAAACAAAAACTGTGTTGCAAAGCATCACGGCATCATCATTCCTGTGATGCAAATAATTTTTCTGTTGTTCTGTTTTTGATTGGGAAATAGAAGTTTTTGTAACTTAATTAACGAATAATAGACAATTTAATAGACATGTGTTTCCAATTAACAAAAGCATCGCGTAGTGTTCCAAAAAGTCAAAAATAAAAAAAGCATGAATGCATAGCATTGTCAAAGCATCACCAAAGCAGTGTGTAGTCACAATGCGTATTTTTTTACATTTTGAAATTCAGCCATTATTTATGCAGAGCCAAATCGAATCATATTGGGTGCCAGGACATAGCGATATAGGGTGAAATGAACTTGTCGACATATTGACAAGGAGAGGCTCAGAATTACCTCACGACTCTTTTGGGGATATAAAACTCCCTCCCATGTGAAATCACTATAGGGCATAAAGTGGTAAATGTAACTAACCTAACATAACTAGTGCTAAAACGAGTGTCTTAACACTTCTATTCCCAAGTAGACCATTAGTATCTTTCAAAGTGGATGACTTACGTAGGTACACATGTATTTGCAAAACAATTTCAGAATTTTTAAAGCGTAGTGAAGAGATGGTTTTTTGAAACTTGCTTGTGCCAATATAATGCACATACTTTGGTACTTCCTTATGCAAGACCGAATCTTATGATCGTGTCATTCGATGTAGTAAAGATCTGAACCTGTAGAGTTATGGATGTGTTATAGGGCTTACCGATAGTCTTTAGTAAATCTTTATATTTCTTCTTTGGGAACATGTCCTTAAATTTGAAAGGAATCTTTCTTTGCTTAAACTGGTGAACCAAATTGCAATAGTTTTCGTCAGAAAGAAATATGTACTTAACTACACGGGACACCCTCGCAATGCTTCGAATCCTTCAAGTACACATTGTTACACAAACGCGTATCATTAATTCGATCAAACTGATCGGAACAATCAGCAAACCCTCCTTTAAACTCACTGCTTATCTATCTGTCGAATTCGTTTGAATTCTTTGAGTGTACAACACCCATTAACACCCAGCATCCCACTCAGTTGCCGTCGCTTAATTAATTTGTTAATTGCAGAACCGACATTCCTTGATTCATTACCCCTTGCTCTCTGACAAAAGTATGTACACACTCGTATCTTTAACCGTCTTCTTCTTCATTTCTCTAATCGTACGACTTCAATTAAAACTGTCCATGCTTTTCTTTTCTGCCAAAAAAACAAAAAAAAGAAAAGAACATCCGACAAACCGAAGTGTAACAATGAAACGGCGAAATAATTTTTCTTAATGAATGAACTGTCAGCTCATAGTCATAACTCACCCCCAACAATCGGCACTAAGGGTATTCCACTCGAATCGTACTTGTCGTCACTTTTGGTGGAGTTACTGCCACTGTTACTGCTGTTGCTGGATCTGCCAGGAACACAGCTAATGGGTTTCTTTGATTTCCACAGCTTCATTTTGTTGCTTTCCTTTTTTTTTCTACTTCGTCTCTCGTTTCTGTATCTGAAGATTAATCCGTTTTGTATTCTTATTTACTTTTATTTTCGAGATTCTTTCACTGACACTATTTCACAATTTCTTCTTCTTCTCACCCACTGTTTCCCCACATTTTGGAGATATTATATTTTTAAATTTATTTTCTTTTTTCCTTCACATTTTCATCATCATAATCACTTGCAGATACTTTCTGGCTTACGATAAAACGGACCTTTAGATATATTTTACTAAAAACTTGTAAATTTTTGTAAACTTTTCATTAAAAAGAAAAAAATAATTTACTGTGTGTAGTTAAAAAAATTTTCCGCAATTCAAAAAGATACACGAAAAAGGAACAAAATAAACGTTCTCGTATATGTATCGATGATCTATTTTAAGACGCGCACCGTCGCGTATTGCGTGCACGGCCTACAGAGTGTGTGTATCTTGAGAGATTCCCAATCCGACAAAACTATCCGAATCGCACGAAGTGTATCGTCCAAATGAAATTGCACAATGAAAAGCGATGATGAACGCGAAAAAAACGCACCGTGTTACACGAACACGACGAGCATAGTCACTGTTGCCGGCAGCATGCTACAAGCAACATAACACACAGAACAAAACATGAGCACGGTGGAGCAGGGCGCAAAGGAAACGTAAAGTAAAGTGAAGCAACCCAAAGCAAAGCAACAGCCTCGTAGACAGCTGGGAGCAAGTAAACAGGCCAAGCATGAGGTGCTTTGACACAACCGACAGACAGACGTGTGTGTACGTGGAAAACTCACATGAAAATGAGAAGAAAATTCAAAAGGAAAATCGAGGAAAGCAATTATGTATAGATGCAATGTATCTGGCAACATTTTGAGTGAAATTGGGGTGCATGTTGTTGGAATTGAAGAAGCAGCAGTGTTTTGAGTGTTTTGAATGTTTTCTTGGCTGCGATTGCGGTATAAGTGTATCTCTCATTGTAAGTTGATAGTGATTCAGGCATTCTTTATAGTTTCTGACTAACGAGTGTGTCATTACGAGTGGTCAGGTAGCATGAGCTAAAGATGCGGGGATGCTAGATGTGTTACATCGGTCGGATTGATAGGACAATTGGTATGCATACTCAATGGATATGGTAGTTACATACTGAAATTTTTACTGTTCGATTAGGTATACCTATTCAGAGACAGGCACAGATTTTTGAAGCTCGCCTTTTCGCACTCCAATTGATGATTACATCAACATTAAAATTGACTTCAGTTCATGATCTCTGTCGCTTAGTCATGTCAAGACTCCTGTCAGCCACCAAGGTATTGCGAATAAGAGAAAGAATATTATTGATTCAGAAACAAAAGCGGTGAGATACAGAACTTTGATGTACATATACAGGCCCTAATAAAAGAGGAGTTTGTTCGAAACGAAACGATATTACAAGCATAATGAGCTATGAAAAGTTCGTTACAGAGGGGTTTACTTATAATTTTTCCCATGGAATACAAAATAAAAAACACAAATATTTGGCGCGACAGGTCTACGGGACCCAGTGCCTATGTTCTCACAATCATTCATGCTGTGCGTGTTATATTATTTACATGACTAGAAGGGACGTACTGTTCAATGCCATTTCCGAAGGACAATTTGAGAAGCTTTTTTAGCTATGGGTCGTAAATCCGTACACCAGGTCACCAACAATCAAGAGTTCTTGAATTAGAACGATATCCTCAAGCCTCTTGAGAACACATGGAAGTAGGGCGGAGAATGCCACTTTGGAGTAGTAGAAGTAAACAGGAACTAATTGCATCGTGGTAGTTCTACCAAGAGAGGGAGGCGAACCCAATTGATGCTTAATGATCTGAAGCTTGAAGTCAGTCGATACTGCATCAGTCAATTGGGTTACTTCCTATCGTAAACTTCAAAGACCAGATTATCTTTGGTAAATAATTTTGAGGTCCCCGATGCACGAAAATACTGAAGGTATAACTAGAGGCTTGATAAGGTAACCTAAATCACTTGGTAGCAAAATACAACCCCTTAGTAAATCAGAAGTTCTTCCAAGGACTTTGTTCCGACACACGAGGGGCTGGAGGTGTCCAGAAATGTGATAGTTACATGTCCTTCTTCATAGCCTTCACTTTAGTGTCTGGCACAAAGGGAACTCAAAAGGGCACTGCACATTAGACCTTCCGAGCATTGGACGATCGGACCATCGGACCATCGGACCATCGGACCATCAGACCATCGGACCATCGGACCATCGGACCATCGGACCATCGAATCATCGAACCATCGGACCATCGGACCATCGGAACATCGGACCATCGGAACATCGGAACATAGGACCTCGGATAGGTATTGCTAAACCATATCCTGATATTACTAGAACTAAGTCTGAGTTTTTTTTCTTTTTGTGGATCTGCAATTTATGCAATCTTCAGTGTTGCTTACAGCTTTGCAATGGACAGTTTAGGAGCAAAAACAACCTTTTTCGAGAATGTACAATCATCCGATTCCCACAAATAACGGAGAAAGGAAGGTTGATCTATCTAGAAACCCTCTCCATGAATATAAAGAGAATGCTAGCTAGTACCTCATATGACACCTTAATTTACCATAATGTAGTTAGGGGGGTGAACCATTAAGGATAGGATAAGGTCACGATTTGACTATTTTGTGACTACATTTGAAGAATGTGTCCCAAGAATCTTTAACCCTACTAATCCTTTAAAACTCGATAACGTTAATAGTTAAGTAGGAGCGTTGTTACCATTAAAAAACAAAAGTTGTTTACATTATTCTGTTCACAACAGTACATATATTCATAATATTACCTTGTAACATTACCGAAGGAACGCAATCCAGACTAGCGGACTTGTTCAAAGCAAAGTCCATCAACCCCACTGTTATTGGTTCACTTGTCGTATTCCCAGATAGAGGCGTGCCTTCTTCAATATCTTCTGGTAAACACCTTTTGAGTCTTGCTTTTACTAATCATTGTGACACTTTCCGCTTCCATTACTAAAGAGTTCATGATCTTAAAGGATAAAGCTACCTGCCCCAGACTATTTTAAGAGCACTAAAACTTCCAAAGTTCAACGCCTTCGGTTGACATCCCTACACACGCATAACACAAAAAAATTCAAATTTACCACCAAACTCCCTCTCATCCGTGTAGTATTTCCTTTAACCGACTATAGTTTCCTTTGTGCCAAACAACAACCTCCCCACCATCATAACTGTGATGCCTTTGCCAAAACTAAGTGATTTCTTCATCCACGAAGTTCACTGCTCCACTACGAAACTCCCCTTTGTCCATTGTAATCGAACGTAAATCACTTTCTAGCCTCAAACACCACCAAGCAAGCATCATCAGATCGATAACCTTGCATCGGTTTTTAAGGAAACAAAAGTTTCTTACTTCTAGCACTGCACTCCTAGCCTACGCAATATTTCCATGTTTACATGTATGTACATACGTATGTACATGCACGTATTTCCTATACAAATGTCTAAGAGGAAAACTGACTTTGGCGTTTCCTCCTCCATGCCATTCCTTTATGGCGTCTTCAGTGTGAATTTATGGCGCGTGAGTGAAGATATTTTTGGCCACAATTTTTCAACAGGGAACTAGGGTGGATGGAAATGGAAATGGAATCTGTCCTCTGGCTGGCTAGAGTGTTTGTTGGTGTATTTGAAGACTATGGAGTTTTTTTTTAATCAGACGCG
Source organism: Xylota sylvarum (assembly GCA_905220385.1). Classification (NCBI taxonomy): domain Eukaryota; kingdom Metazoa; phylum Arthropoda; class Insecta; order Diptera; family Syrphidae; genus Xylota; species Xylota sylvarum. The sequence goes on from LR999957.1 coordinate 129,000,805, forward strand.
ACAAATTGTCACTTTCATTGTGTTTCGATTGGAGAAAGAGAGGTGTGGTTGGGCTTATATTTCCCTAGACGGGTCTTTATGTTTTGAAGTAGGTGAAGTAGTTACTTAGGGAAGAACAAGGGTGTATCGACTGAGTAGGACCTAATTTCAGGTCTTCAGTTCTAATGGTACTGGACTGTTGCACAAAAGACTACAACACTTTACTTTTAAAGAAACCACAACTGAATCTGCACCGCCATAGTGCATCAACCACTATAAAGAAGAGGCATAGTCACATCCATTCCACCATTCGAAGTTGAGTGCTGCAAGTTGCTTGTACACCACCACCGACACACATGATGTCAAGCACTTAACCTTCAGCTTTATATCAGACGCTATATGCAATTAGGGTTGATGGCGTGCCGGTTGGGTGATGGAAAGCTGTGTTCGTACCACATCAATGTCAAGCTGAACACTTAAAGCCTCTCAAAGAGCCAATTATCTATGAAATACAGCTCCCGATAGTGTTGTGTGGTTGAGATAGCGGAGCTGGGAGCCATTTGCTGGCAATTATGCACTCATTTCAATCAACTGACATGATATCTCAATAAAAACCGTTAGAAGTTGTTTAATTAGAGGGAGCGCTTTCCATTCAAACAGGAAAATGACTTCCATAAGAACAGTTGGCTTAAGGACGATAGCGAGTTCGATATTACAAAGGAAGGAGTACCTTAATGACATACAAGGAGACCAAGCTAAACAATTTTGCTTAGGTAAAGATGTTAATCGTTGTAAGCTTTACAATACTTGGCAGGAGTTCAACTTGAAGCCGATTGTTACAAATAAGTTAGTACATACCTCGAATGATCTTATTTATAATCTATATGTACACTTCCAGGTGTAGACTTGGATTTAAAGGGACAGAAAAAAATATAAATATTTAGTGGTACAGTTTTGTTTAAGACCTAGAGCCTAGCTTCTTACAACCATTCTTGTTATGCGTGCTGGATGAAGTTTTTTCCATACTCTCAGCACCGACTATGATTCTACTACAAGGTATACCTCTACAGACTTCTGTCTTGTTCTTTTTACCTGTTCGTAAAACTTCCTTACATTATTCCGGTAGTATAGTCTCGATCGCAGGCTTCTCATACTGTTTTTTCTTCTTTTGGAGAAGCCGATGTTCTTCCCGCCTCTTCTGCTCGTAGAGCGCTCACGAGCCGCTCTTGTCCTACTTTGCAGCGCCGCTTTGTATGCCTCTTGTTTAGCTACATTTGCTTGCCAGCACTCTTCGTCAAACCATGGGTTTCTATGTGGTGGTCGGGCGAAATCGAGCACATGATTGTTTAAGAAAGTTGTAAGTCTTTCTCCGACTATTCCAGTTTCTGAATGAACCGCTTGGACCACAGCATTATTAGAAACAAACAGTAGAACTATATTCTACGACTAAGTGCTAACCGCCTACGTAAATATGTAAATCCAATCCAATTTAGTTGTACAAATTCTATATTAACTTAAAAAATTAACTTAAACATCTAAGAAATCAGATTCATCTAAGAAAAACTAAGAAACTATTTAAATTCTACATCCTAGCCCTTATAGTAATTTTAGGCCGATCTTTAAACGCATACCAAGTAAACGTCAAAAATCCTATAAAACCCCAAATAGAACCGTCCGTATTGGCATCGTCCCCCAATTCTTTCCATATCCATTCATTGTGATACGCCACATCAGTATACACTCCTGGATAGTCCTTCATCGAACAACTATTAGCCCATGATACTATTCCAATCTGCTTGCCAGCATGCACCAATGGAGCACCCATATCCGACTGACAGATCTCCCTATCAACTTCAACATGCCTGGCACAAAGCATACCATCCGTAATGAGTCGACCAAAACTTTTCGTACAAGTAAAGGGATCCATTGTCGAGACATTCACTGCAATGAGGTGATGTGACATGTCGCCCTGTAATACAATTTCATAATATGTGTTAACGAATCCAAAAAAAACTATGGTAGGGACTTACGCTCTCACTCTTCCCCCATCCTGTGACTGCGCCATGAATCTCTACAGCAACAGCTTCGCGATTCATTTCGATTGGTCGCACGGACAGATGATCTGTCGGAATTTCCTGACTCAAAAATAGCAATCCGATATCGTCTCGTCTTGTGTTGAGATCAAAGGTCGATGGATATCGAATGTGTGTTACCCGTGAAATGAAAGTATGCTCTGTTGCCTGATAGCGATTAAGCGTTCCCATAACGACATATAGCTCTGCAGGATGACGGGGTAGTTTTGACTCTAAACTGTAAAAAGAGGTAGCAACATGTTATCGCAAAATCGATGGAAATTTTATTTTAATTAATTGCGTTTGAGATAGGGAAATCACACAAGTGGGCTTTATCTCAAACGTCACTTACTCGAATAGACAGTGTGCAGCTGTGAGAACTACCCGCAACGATATCAGCGAACCTCCGCATATGTGCCCTTCACCGAAGGTACTCTCCTTCTCGATCAGACGTATTGACGCCTGGTGTCTAGTGTCTTCCAGTAGGGCAATGGATCTGTTGTTCAATTTTGGATTTGACAGTTGCGCTTTCTCGACATCATGTTGCGATAGACCTGAAAATAGACGATCTATATTCATTAATTGAAGAACATGCTTGAGGCACGGTTAAGGGTTAAGTATACGAGTATTTTAAGGTAGCAGATGTTAAAACTTTAGATTTGCTACTGAGTACATAGTAAGGCTGTCAAAATTACTTTCTATGACAATATGGTCTAATGATTCAATGATGTGTTGGAATATTTAGATGAATTCCCGATGATTCGAAATACACACTAACTAACGTCAGCAAACCTTGCACTGTTTTTTTTTTTAAGACTTTAATCGACGGGTTTTACAACCCTTTTGGAGGGCTAAATTTATTACTCAGTCTTCTATTACTTACTCAGTCTCCTTGAAAATTTTCAAGTTCTTTATGACTGTCAATGTTTACATTGCAGTGGTAGACTGTAGTCAGTATGATAAGAGTAATAACTATTCGATAAGACATAATCGCTACAGATGGATGGAAAAATTGATAATCATTCGTAAGTATTAGATCCAAGATAACCTGGGAAGAAACAAGTGAAAGAAGTTGACTTAAATGTCCGACAATCACGAGTCACAATTGAATTTGTTGATTCAATACGCAATCAAACTTATGGCAAACTTTTTAATTATAATCGCTTTCTATAGTAAGTTGCATGGACACACATTTTTGGAAATGTGTGAATTTCAAATTTTGCTCGTGAGTTGCTTGTGAACCCGAGTGATCTCATTATTAAGATCTCTAATCTTCCCCAACAGTTCAACAGATAGGAGGTGAAAGATTGTTTTCTCAAGAGGACCAGCCTTTTAGCATGTTAGCCTATCAGGCAGTGTCCCGTGAGGACCCCGATTATGTAGCTGATCTGTGATCGCTTTAGCATCACCAACCCGGCAGTTCATTTCTGATCTAGCTTAGGACAGATCTATATTGATATATGACACGTTCAGCCATTTTTCCACACCACAATCCACCCCGCTTTTGGTCTTGGAGCCATCTGTGTAGAAGTGAAGTGAACTATCATCCATGCTAACATTATTGTCATATATAGTGCGGGCAGGGATGCTCGGAAGGTAGTCAAATCTCAGTTTCAATGAGGTGTAGTCGATGTTTTTATAGGTAAAGTTAAATTGATTGGGGTTCAAGGAGTAGCCAGCGTGGTAACTGTCAAACGATCACGCCATATAGTAGTATAGTGCTGATGATGACCACTTACAGCCAGTTTGTGATTCGAAGTTGAATACCCCAGCTATTACCTATAGCCTTTTACAAAAATAGAAAACTATATTTGCTTTCCTTAAGTGGTCTAGTAGTTGCATATCCAAAATGAGTCGCATGTGTATGCATTTTCTGTAAAGAAAAGACTGGTGACATTATTCGCATGATGGTCTATCATATAGGGGAACTTTTTGTTTTCATGAATAAAGCAGTTTCAGTTTTGGGACGGTGTACCCCCTGTAATTTGGTGAGCAGAAGGAGAGCACATTGAATTATTTCCTTTCGAGTATTTGAAAGCGCATAGTATGAATAAGTAGACATGAACATATGTACTTACGTACATAGCGCCAATTCTTGTTATTGGATTTCACAATATTGCTTTTTTTATGTTAGTGTATCCCTCTTCCTTAGTCCCGTGGTCTAAAAGAGAGCCATCTCTCTCTAGTCTTTCATCACCAAAGCTGCCATGATGTCGCAAGCCTTTTATTTGCACTAGGGCTTAGAAACAGCTGAGTACTACACCAGCACAACAACCCTAAGCGTTCAGCAAACATTATAAGAGAAGGGGTGGCATTTAGGTTCCCAAAACAACTTTATCCACCTCCGCAATTTCCAGATCTAATTAAAATAGAGAATATGGAATGTAGGGTTCGCAAGTTCAAGACTCTCTTATAGTTTTAAAGAATTCTTTAAAAATTGCTTTTTTGATAGCCTGGGCATCAATTACCACCGAGGTCACCGAAAATCTAGTCTTTTTTATGCCAAGAAGACTTAAAGCAATCCAGGAATCAGACGGTGGTTCAACAAAATATTGAACTCATTTTATTTAGTTTTTTTATTAATTAATTTATCTCCCAGGTTACGTGTACATGTGTAGACTTTCGAGAGTTGAATTTCTTGGGTTTTTCTTATTTTCCTTAAATCATTGTGATTTGTTTTTCTTTCGAAAAAAATCAAATTGCAATTTTGTCCATAAACATTGATCCAGCACTTTTTTTTTCAGAGGTGTATGTAGACTTTCCGAACTGACTGTAGGTCATGACTTTCGGAAAATCCCTTCTTATCTCGCATCTACAGACAATAAGTAACTGCTGTGCAAAACTTCAACCCTTATACGTCTAAAGGTTTCGGAGAAAATGTGATTACAACCATTTATTGTAACCTTAAGTGTTTTCTATTTTAATGTATTTAAGATTATACCTAATGTACATACATATGTATGTATCTATCAGTGAAAAAGATCTTCCCACCAATAACTAAACTTTTGTAAGACATACATAAACTTGGTTACTTAATAAAAAAAAAGGGTTAAACTTTCTTACGCAACACATAATTATAGTGCAAGTCCAAGAAGAACAATACAGTTCTATAAGATTTTTTTTATTACTAGTACATTTCTTTTTAATTATTTTAATTTAATTTATTCTCAAATTTGCAACCATAATCACACCATAATTTACGTTACAACACTAAAGATAAACTCACTTGTTTGAAGATCACCAATAAGAAACACCAAACAAAAGACTCTGCAAAACTTTCGAATCATTGCACAAATTTTTTTCTTAACCTTTTTTTTTTTCTAATAATTTCACAATTTATATTCCACAATTAAGTGATTTGCATGGCCAACTAATTGCCTCGACGTACAAGTATGAAGTGTTAAACCAAAAGTTGCGCATTTCTTAACCAAGGGCACTAGATAAGAAGGATCTGACCACCTTTACTACTATGAAAGTCCATGGTAGATACTTAAGCGATTGGGTTTGTCCCATCCTAAACACTAACTGATGAAACAAAGCCAGAATGCTGGTGGACGCACTTTTTCACTCGATAGCTATCTTATCAACAGATTGGTAAGATGTGGAAACTCACACGTTAAACTACATATTAGCGGCTAGAGGCTAGCTTGTTTCTCTTTTTTACTCTGAATGGTTCGACTACGATGAGTATTAAATCGGCGCTTATCTTATGGATTGTATTGTTCATCACGGAGAGTTGATATTAAACAATTTTTTTTGCCTAATAACATTTGGTGTGTATATGTGGTGTGGTCTTATCATTCGATAATGATAAGAGGAATTACCGAAAACAATTTGTTCAAAATAACAAAAATAGAAACATACTTATCAACGCCAGCTATCAATATTCAATTTGCAGAATCGCAATTGTTTTCAAGGCAAATTGGGATTAGGGGGAAATTGGGGCGTAATATAGTAGTAAATGAGATTTAAATTATGATGAGGGTTTTTTTTATTATTGGCTTATGGACATATATTTGACCCTGCCGCTATGAAGGAATGAGTAATTCCTCATTGCCCTGAAGGTTTTCTTCATTATGAAAAAATAGATATTAAAGAAAGTTTGAAATAATGACAATGTTACAAGAACAATGAATCTCTGTTTGCGACAACCGTCTCAACTCCATCGGATACACAATGTAGCCACCAACCTAAAAGGAGTCGATATAAAGTAAAACTGAAATGTGCACCCAAAATCCCCATTAATCCGACCACAACTAATTAATTAATTCCTAAGATTTGTCACCGAGAGTATAAAGTGCTTCTAGAAATAGTGAAAAGTCCAAAACTGCAGCGCGTGGGTTTCATGGTTACGTGCAATAATGCAGGTGCGTGCTGAGTTACCCTGACTTTTATGTATTAGAAAGTAATTCACGTCAATCCTTTATTGCGAAATAATCAAGAGATATCAATTTAGTCATATTAATTATTACCACCTGTGGCAAAAGGGACTCTGAGTTCATATGTATTTACGTAGACCTTATCATTCACTAATAATTCAGGACAACGCATAATGTGTTTAACTAGAATCGATTTGTTCATAATCAAATTTCATTGATCAAAAACAAAGCAAATTAATTTGTAAACAAAAACTATGTATGTACCGACAAACAGGTGAAATTTCAACTTGCGATAACATCCATATGCGTAGGGAGCGTTCTATTTATTTTTACGACGGAAATTCCGATAGAAGGGAGATTAGCAACAAAAGTAGCTTATATGAGGTATACTTTTAGGCGGTTACAAACAGCATTGTTGACAAAAAGACATGCAGGAGCATTAAACAGAGATGCCTAACACGGTGGGCACGTTCTGTATTCTAGAGACTAGGTAGGCAAATGTTTCTGATTGATCGAGAGATCCAGATTTGATAGAAAAGTAGGGCATTTCTTTTGAGGTAATGGACTGGATTTATATTTAAGAAAAATCTCCTCACATTTTAAGTCAGTTTTTATTTTATTTATTAATTGGATATGCTTTATAAATTAAACGGATGATGACGGCTGAATTGATTCTATGATTCGACAGGATATGATCAATTTTAATACTACGTACCCACCGAACGAAATCCGGAGGTTTCGCAAAATTTTTCCACATCTCTGAGGTTTGCCATACATTTTCGGTTTCGAAATCTCGTGACTTCAGCGAAACCTAGTTAGAATCCTTTTGAATACATCCATCTGTGAGAGATTATCAAACCGAGCATACCTACAGCGTGAACTTTGGTTTATTTTTCTTTTTCTGTTCATTTTCGTATATTAGGTCTATTTTCACGAATTTCTATGAAAATTCACGAAATCCTGTTCGAGTACGCAAAAGGTTTTGTAGTCATTCTGAATCCCCTTTTAACAATATTGATAGAATGAAATCTAAAAACATACCAATAAACCAAACCTATCGCAATACTGGTTGGCTTGGGAACCAGTTGGTGCTATTGATGAAGTGGAGGAGATCGGATATCTGGAAGCCTTCTAACTCTGTGGTGCTTGCAAAGAACATGAACAGACAGTAGCAAAGCAGATGTTGGGTTGACTTCACCTCTTCCTCGTCTCCGCAGCTTCTGCATAAGTCGTTGAACTCTGCACTCCATTTACGGAACATGACTCCGATGACACAGTGTCCTTTGACTATACCAGTAAGGATACGGATAGAGGATTTAGTGCCAGACGGCTCTTTGTTTTCTTTTTATCTTATTTGTCCACTTCACTAATGATCATTTCCGACCCCATTTTTGCCATAGCATCCGTCTTTCCGTTGTGGGCGCCGTGGCTCAAGTAGTTAGTGCTTTAGACTACGGAACAAGGGGTTCCAGGTTCAATCCCCAGACAACACCTAAGATTTCTATCACGGCCCCACCTCTAGCGAGCGTCTGACAAACATCCGAGAGTAAAACTGTCATGAAAAAGCTTCTCAAAATTGCCATTCCGATCTGGCATAAAACAGTAGGCCCCTTCCATTCATGTGAAGAATATAACACGCACAACACGAATGGTTGTGAGAAGCTAGGCCCTGGGTCCCATGGATCTGCCAAAAATTTGTTTTATTTTTTTTTTTTTTTATCCGCCTTTCCGTTACCTTCAATATTGCTATGTTCGGGAATCCACCAGAGTTTGACCGAATGGTGCCCAATCGTGATCAGTGCATCACGGCATTTCCTGCCTTTGATTTGATTGTAATAGATTTAATCGATTTTAGATCTGCTTGACTGTCAACGAAGATGGTTAGGTAACGACGGGGGAAGGTGATTGCAGCTTTGTCTGTTGCCAGGATTTCAGATTGGAATACACTACACGTTTCTGGTACCTAATCTAAAAGATTTCTGTTTTTGTAGTAATACCGAGTATAAAGAATCAAATCCAAACCTGCTTGCGGCGCCCTTCTCACAACTCCAGTGGTGCCGAGCCTTTGCACTTTGGAGAGTTTTTTCATATAACTCTTTATAGTTGTCCACCACACTAAGGACCCATAGGAGGTAATGGGTACGATAATTGGTTTGCACATCCAGTGAATGATACGCGGTTGCTATCTCACTAATATTGCTATCTAACATAGAGAGAGCATTCATTCCTTTCCTTGTCCTTTCTTCAACATTTCTTTTCCAGAATAACTTGAGGTCCAGAATGGCGCCGAGATATTTCGCCATAGATGAGAGAATTATAGTGGTGCCATCTAGCTTTGGTAGTGTGAAGTCGGGTATCTTTCTTCTCCTAGTGAACAGAACAAGTTCAGTTGTCTGAGGATTACCCCCAAAACCGTTCTGTTTTGCCCACACAGAGAGCTCTTTGAGAGCAAATTCCATTAGTTCACTGAGTGCTGGCAAAATTTACTTTTAATCAGTATTACTAAGTCGTCTGCAGAGAGTAAGAAATTTTCCCATACTACGAATTTGTGTGCAAGTAATTTCTTTGCAATGATTTATGAAATCTGTCAAATCGTATACCAGTGGTATAGCTCCCAGTACAACGGGGCAGCGAACTGAAGAGTTTAAACAAAAATTTTCTAACGTTGACAAAATTTTAATTGAATGGTTCTTCGCAGGTTACTTGATATTATAATTACTCTTGCAACAAATTCTTTGGCATTGAGAGGAAATCGAGAGAATGTCTGTGTGGAAGGATTCCCCGGTGCCTTTTCCATCTAGCTACGTCACTGCGTTTGGCATTACACGCTTAAAAGGTGGGCAAATGTCTTCGATTCTGTTTCCGCGTTCGATTACTTTTTCGTAATTTTATCTCTCTCTAAGAGAATTTTATCCCAACTCCTTGAAATTTCACAATCTACGAATTTTGGTGCAGAAACAGGCTTAATGTCAATTAATATATGGCATGACATATTTCTTGAAATGAATTATTGCTAGTTTAGACCAGGGGTAAAGCATGAAATCATTTCAGTATAATTTTCGGATGAATGAACTGTACCGAAGTTTCCTCATTCTGTAGGAAACATAATTTTATTTGTCAGGTTTCCTGTCTTCTTTTGAATATCAAGACGAATTAAATTAGGTAAAAGAATTGATCCTCGAGACATGCCATCATAAAAAGCGAACGCATACAAGATTTGTTCTACAAATTTTACATTCATCCCTAGAAATGTTGTGGGAGACCATAAGAAGTAAAGTTGCATTGTAGTGCCTTATATCAAACTCGATCGAACATCTTTGAAACGTACATAGTTGCTTTTGATACACAATTTTATTCAATGGCTGATGTCACTAGGTAAGTTACATATGCAACTCAGCAGCTGAAAGGCATCTACGAAACCATAAATTTCCATATTCTTCTGAGAACATACGTTTTTCCTGATGTTTCTGAGAAGCAGTGATTTTCCTGATAGCAAGAGACCTAAGCTCATAAAAACATGGCTGGAAAAAGATTGGTCTTTGTAAGATATTTGCGTGCAGTGGCGACTAAGTCGTCCTCTTTTACTTAAAATGGAAAAAAATAAAGAGAAAGTTTCTTGTACAAATAGTCACTTTAGGTTAAACATGAATACTCTCCTTCCAAAGAAGGTGCTAAAGTAGAAGTGAAATCAGCAAACGGTTCTGCAAAACTCTTAAACTATGTAAATCAAAAAAATTAATTTTCTGGTTAAAATGTTTCCCAATCAATTTGATTGAAAATAAATATTTTCTAAAAGAAACCAAATAATTACAAACCTTTCCACCGAAAGAAAGTTAACAGAACGATGTCTTTACTTAAGCTGGTGGTCTATAGGTAAGTTTAAAGCCAAGTGGTTTAAAGCAACGAAAGATAAGTCATATACACCAAAACAATTTTTTTTAATTTGTCTCCGAACTTAGATGAAAATCTTCAAAACACATTATAAGGACTGACTGACTGTGCGAGATTTTTACTCACGGTAAACACGACCCTCCTTTCTTTTGTGTTTTTATTTGTAACTACAACAAAGTCTTAACTTATCGAGCTTCCCATCGAAAGTTCCTACTTATTCCGCAATTTTTGAACGGTTACTCTTAATTCAAAAGTTGAGGTCGTCTGTAGATGGCGCACAAAATTTCTTTTATACAGATTTTGAAGGATTTGATTTTTGTCGTGACCTAGTAAATGATTTTTATGCTTTCTCGCAAAATTTAGTTTCATCTTTCACTGATGGAATTCCGAAATCTTTAAGGCTATTGATGTTTCTAAGGTTCTTAAGTTCTTTGTTTTGAAAATTTTTTATTCTCTATGTTAAGTTTTAAATTATTTCCAAGTAACCAGTATAGTACAGGGAAACATTAGAGTTACCATTACAGACCTATTTGCCCGGCTCTCATTTTACTGATCCAATTAAACTTCCTATCTATAAAAATCTCCACCATTATCCTAGTATACACGCGAAGTTTCGCAAGAAGACTATTCTCACCTGAGGTAATCAGATGGGCTATTTCGACACAAAAGCCCTTTATAGTTCCTGGCGGGGACAGGATTTTCCCTACCGCATTACAACATGAAATAGATGTAATCACCGATTTCTTGGTCCCAATTCTCAGATGCAGTTATTCTTAGAGACCTATATCGAGATACCTATAAACAGCTACCAACGCAGAGAACATAACCCCCAAAAAAGTAAATGGTTTCGTCTATGCCAACGAGCAGGGTTATTTCTGCCAAGTTTGGTCATCTATTACGAATCATCAATGTACCAAAGTTTATCCACAAGGAGACGCCTTGTCGCCTCTACTTTAGACCATTGTTGTTGATCAGTTCCTAAACAACAACGAATTCAAAACTTAAGGTTATGCAGATGACCTAGTTATAATAAATCAGAGGCAAATACGAATCCATCATTGCTAAACAGATGCAATATGCTTTAATCAAAAGCAATGCCCGATGGTTTGAAAGTAAGTCCACAAAAAACGAACATCGCTCTATTCACTAAGAAAAGAACAAAAACTAAAACTCTCGGAATCATCTTAGACCAACATTTGACTTGGAAAACTCATCAATTCGAAGCCGAATCTAAAACATAATTGATTCACAATTCGGTGACCGCTTTTCAAGGTAAATTTGGAGAATTAAGTAGCATTATTGAAACGAAAGTCTTTGATAACATTCCAAACTACATAAGTATGTATGTACGACTATACTGAATATAAATATCAAAAATAACGGGCACACTTACAGCTCCGTTTGACAATCATGCACAGAAACATGCATTATTTTGCATTATTTTCAAAATAAGTGTAGAAAATCCTACTGGGAAGGCTACGGGACGTCACTAATTGACAAAACACGACTAGAAATACACAATTGATAGCCATAGTTTATTAATAACCGGAAGTGGAATTTAAATCGCAAAAAAATTCCTGCTTAACTAAGCTAAAAACCTGAAGAGGTTGTAAACTGTCTACAGACACACGCCAGAGAACTTAAAATAAAAATACTGTGATTGCGTTGAATGAGTAAAGTTCATCCCTTCTTCAGACGAAACAGTCCACTCAAGCTGGAAAATCCATTTGGAACTTTCAATCCCCCTATCTATCGGTTTCTGCTTATCTAGCAGCAATAAAACTAGAGTATGTTCCTCTAATAGATGTAATACCTCTACGATCGACCAATACAACGAGATAAGATTGTTCCAAAATAATGTGTCACAATTGCATAAAAGCTGACCACCACCATGAAACTGATTTTAATTAAAAATCTATTGCCAATCGTAATGGCTGCGCTTGATATCTGGGTCAATGTTTTATGGATTGTCTTAATCCCTGCAGCTGGTAATTATTTTCCAATTGATAGTCTTCTTTTATAAATTCAATCGCATTGATAGCAACCTTTCCACCACCGCTAAACTCATTTAATCCGAGGATTATCAACGGAACCGAAGCTGTTGCTGAATACACCCGTCATCAAGTCTCGATTCGCATGAAAACGCGTGAAGTTATTTTCGGAACTGGCCACATTTGTGGAGGATCACTAATTGCGCCGACAATAGTCCTCTCCGCTGCACATTGCTTTTTTGAGTAAGTATCCTGTGGCATTCAATAGGAAACTCAATAAGGAGTTACTCCCTCTAGTGACTACAATATGCAGTTTTACGATGCACGTGGATACTTTGTTGTGATGGGTACTCTCGATCGTTTCGAGCCAACTAATAATACGATATCGTATGGGATAACCCACATCATGTATCCGGATTTTGACAGACCAACTTTTAAAAATGATTTAGCTCTGATATTTCTGAACGGAACGGTCCCAGATACAAATCCCGCCGTGAGTGTGATCGAAATGAACAGGAAAGTGATTCCCCCAGGCTCAATGTGCCAAGTTACTGGATGGGGTATGCTAGAAACGGTGAGTATGGACACATAAATTTGCAATCTCCCATCTAATGGTCGTGTTTGCAGGGCATAAGTGCTGAGAAATTAATGACCGTTGACGTGCCGGTAATTGATAGAGATACATGTTCCATAAATTACGGTGATGGCAGTATTATGGACGGAATGATTTGTGCTGGTTATATGGAAGGTGGTAAGGACGCATGTCAGGGAGATTCCGGTGGTCCTATGGTACACAACGGAACGCTAGTTGGTATTGTTTCATTCGGAGATGGTTGTGCCCAGCCGGGCTTTCCTGGAGTGTACACAGATGTGAGGCATTATGTCGACTGGATAGAGAAAAGCATTAAGTCTGGAGCTAGTTCGAGGACTATAGTAGCTCCTGTCATTATTTTGGGTGTGATATTATTTTGTTTTCTTAAGCAGAACTAGATTAGAGATGAATAAAGTATAGAAAGTGATATTTACATATGTATATACATATATTCACATATGCATATATCATGTCGTGTTGCGTTAATCGCGTAAATTGAATTGTGTTTGATAAGACTATAGATCGATAATTTAAAGTCTATAAGCCCATAACTATGGTGTAATACCTATGTTTCTGATAAGAAACATTTTCGATTAAATAGAGTGTTATCTTGGACAAACCCGCTTTTGATTTCATGAATGAAACATAACAACCGGCTTTACCAGACAATTTAACGAAGTTTTTTTTTATTTCTTTATATTATTCTTTCGTTAAGCTTTGCGCTGGGTTTTTATAGCATATTGCCAGGCGCCGAAGAATATTATTTAACACCGTGCTAGTGGGGTTTATTTTTTGACTTTAAATCTAGGACTTTGATTAACTGGATTGGATGGGCAGCTAACATTCAAATATTTAGACACCAAGCTTGTGGGATAATAAGCGTCTATTTAAACACTAATACTTCCGTTGAGGTCTTAAGCTAGGTGGATTACGAAAAAGCTTCCTCGAACTTCGCTAAAAAGCGGTAATCGAGTGCAATAATACGGCGGCGCTTTAATCAAAAAAAAAAATATATACATAGACCAAAGGTTACAAAAATCGACAAGCTGCATTTTGGTTAGCTAAGGTAGACTGCAGCTATAACAAGTGTCCCATTAGACCAAAGCTTAAAGGTACGACTACGAGTTATTGAATAAGTGGGATGCTCCCGTACGCATGTCCTTAAATTATCTCTAAAATTCGATAGTATATCGCTAATTCTGCGGATTGGGGGACCTAATAGCTCTCCTATAGTTAGTTGAAGAAGTGAGTGACTAGTAAAGTAATCTTCCTCTTTACATCTAGAGCTTATACAGAAATCATTGATTGGGATTCAGGCCTACAATAGAGGCTTATGCTTATCCTGCAGAGAGATTTATCTGTTTGTCTTTCTAAAACTAGAGGAGTCTAGAGGAGAGTGACGAGTTTATATTTCCACTAGCTGTTAAGGTGGTATTTAATTACTTCAATAAGGACCTGGATGGCTTCATTATTTTTAGCCAGGTCTAGATTGGCATCCGCTTAAGAGCTGCCAACCTGGATTTTATCGTTGGCTATTCTAAAATTTTTATGACTTCCTTATTATTAAGGAAGATTACGATAGTGAGATTAGAGTCTGGTGTCCAGTACGTCCAAATTTTTTTTTTTACAGGTTTAATGGGTAATTGAAACTTTCTTCATTTCATTATTGGGATCTCCGCCATTAGTATTTATGCAGACCGTTTTGATTGGAGTATCTCACAATATCATAAGCTGGAGGGACAAGCAATACATTGAGTCGTAACCTGTTGTGTGAAGGTTCTACTCTCGCCAAAAGAAGTTCGTGGACTCTTGACAGCTTAATAGTTCTGCAGCAATTAAAGGAATTGCTAAAGTGAAAACAGTCTTTGGAATGTTATCCAAAATATGTAGAACTCGTGCGTTACTTGCTATTAGCTTAAGTACCAAGCTAAAACTGTTCCGATCCAATGTAGAGTCTTGAACTTTGAAAAGGTGATAGTTTTTTAAGTACGTATGTACATATGCTAACTTTCCTTTAACATTGTACTATGTATAATTGTCGGGTAAATGGAATCGTAGCCTAATATTTATAAACCAAAGTTTTTCATGAACCCTGATACCGTGAACATTGGACAAACATGTGAGAGTATTATTGTAATCAGAAATCTTTTGAATACTGGACTCTAGCTAGAATCTATTGGTCTCTTTGAGATCAATGTTCGAATAATGTTAGTCAAATTCAACACACATGACACATATGGTTTCAAGCTATATAAACCATTTGACTTTATCAGAATCTGAACAAAATATTTATAAATACTTGCTTGTTGGGTTTTTACAGCTATCATACCCTGTCCTTTCCTAATGATCTAAAACCACAGACCTCAAAGCTCGTAAAATCCACTCGATATAAATATTAGATATAGCCGGATTATCTATTAGCTAAAATCACAGTATTGAGATTTTTTTTTTTAAATACGAATATCTTATCAAAATACACCTTGGCTGGTCGGCGGTAAATGCTTTTAAGTTTGTTCTTTCCCTACCAATATCTACAAATCAAGGCTATTACACTTTGAGGAATAAACTTTATGTGTACATATATAAAGTGTCAGATAAGATTAAGGGGAAATTATAATAAACCAAAATAATTGCTCATCGGTGTCTTGGCGAATACTTAACAATCAGTTCACATTCAGATTTATAGTTTACGGGTAAGATGTACAATCGAAGAATTGGATTTATAATTATTGCAACAATTATTTATACTGTTTCGGCAAGTAAGGAAAACAATAAGTAGTGAACTTAATAAGTTAATTCTTGGAAAATGCACTATAAATGTTCATAAATGTGCATGTTTAGACTAAAGTTCTCCGCCTCTATAAAAGAAAAATACTCTTTATGTCTTCTAATGGAGTGTATCTAGCTAAAGTCGAGTTTAATATTATTACTGTGAATTTATTATTGCTATTGTGAATCATTCAAACACCATAGCCCAGTAGTTAGTGCATCGAGTTTCTGAAAATATCAAAAAGATTTTCATAATCCCACCTCTTGAGAACGTCTGGCAAACGTACGAACATAAGAAAGTTTCTCAGGGGAAATCAAATACTTTCAAATGCTGGAATAAACTGTAGGCTGTGAGAAGCAAGACCATACGTACATATCTGCGTGGATTATTATCAGATATAAGGAATCTAGTCTAGCTATGGTACAGTCATATGTGCTTGCTTACATTCTATATCCCCTTGTGTATCCTAGGGCCTTTACTACCCTTACTCGAAATCGTATATATCTTTTGTATCTCAACTCTCCCCAACTCTGCGCCATGTTGTTCTCGGACCGGCAGATGCCCATTGCATCGCGTGGATAGCTATGAAACTGTCAGCTTATTGGATAGTATGACTTGAATTGTTTGTTTAGGTCCTACATATATCCCCTTGTGGATCTTAGGGCCTGCACTAATTCTAGAAACATCTCGCGGCTTTAACTTTTTCCTACCTGTTGTGAATCCCCTTCGAAAATGCTTCGCCATATGTGCCTTGGTCGATCCGCTCTTCGTCCGTCTTGGGTTAGCTTGTTCCATTGTATCACATAACAGGGAATGGAGGTTTATCCTGTTTGAAATTTATGTCCGATCCGCTGCCACCTACGTCTTTGAATTTTGATGCCTGATCAATCCTCTTATGGAGCTACGCATTAAAAATGCGAAAAGGACAGAAGATCTGCAAGGCGTTTCGGAAACAGTGACTCAGGAGTGTTTTCAAGTTACTTGTAATAGTGGGCGAAGATTTTTCAGGTGTTGCACCTATATCGCAGCACTGCACGTAGCAATAACTTGGTATTTAAGCTAATACTGGTAGCATTACTTATCCATATTTTGCAAAAGATACCAAACGTATTCGGTTAACTGTATCCTGTTCAGTTCCGCTTTTAGTCGAAACAATCAATCCCTCATCCTAACTTATGAGGATTAGGTAGTTCCAAGGCTTTAGTTTTGGCAAATTTATTCTTCAGTTTCCCTCTCCGTGTCAGCTATCTTTGATAGAGGCCTATTTTCATATTTGATAATAAGTCATTAGCGTAGTCGAGTTGTGTGAATTTAGAAATTAGTACCCGGTTCCCGTGTATAGAGCAGCGCGGAGAACTTATAACTTATGACAATAAGACCAATGTCAATTTGGATTTCGTATTCCTCTGCCAGCTTTCCTCTTTGCAGAATATGTCTGGCATGCCCCCCAGCGCAAGGCAAGTCAAATCGGTCTCTGTTCAAATAGTCTTTTTGAAATTGACGCACTGCTCGATGATGATCCGCAGGGTGTTTAGATGATCGATACAGGAGAATTCAACTCGGACCAGACTTACATTCCTCTCTATGTAATTCTACCACACCACGATACTTCCTTTCTTGATGCTAATTCCTATTCTTCAATCTTCGGGCAAGACTCTACTTCTTAGGCCTTCTCTACTAGTGGATATGAAGCTTCGCAGATGCTGCTACCATTGTTTTTAATATAACCGCGAGTTTATCATCAAGTCCAATCATTTTGAGTTAATTAATCACGTGAATGATTTCATCTATCCTAGCCGCTGCCTGTGCTTCCTGTTAGAGCGGAATATATGCTCCATTTGAGCCAAATTCTATAACCCCAGCTATTCGCTTAGGTGGAAAGATAAAACAGAAAAATACTTACTGGTTCCCGCATCTCTTTCTTTCAATTTACTCATTAAGATAACGTAAAATACAGCGTGGTGAAACCTTAAGAATCTGGGTCATGCTTTGTGTTCCTTTAAACTCTTTATTTGAGGCATAAAGCTTTGACATAGTCAGTTCTAGACTTAATTTCTGTAAATTTCAACATATTTTAGAAAATTTTAAAAGTCTCAAACGCGTTTCCTACTAACATTTAGGTGAAACCTCCTCTGGCCAAAATGATACCAACAATCGACCAAAAATCGTCAATGGAACTGTCGCAAAACTTGAGAAAACCAAACACCAAGTATCGATTCGTCTGAAAACGCTGGATTGGTTCTTTGGCGCCGGACACATTTGTGGTGGTACTCTAATCAAGCCATCTGTGGTTCTTACAGCGGCACACTGCATTTACAAGTAAGTCTACACTTGACATTTCCACTTAATTCTAGTGACTATCAACCTACTTTTTAGCTATCAAATGCAAATTATGCGATCAGCGGATGAATTTATAGTCTCTATGGGCTCAATAGACCGTTATGACAGAGTAAACAATACAGCATATGAAGTCCTAGCAATCGACTATAAGGACACGTTTAACATTTCTACATTTGTCGATGACATCGCTATAATGATTATAAACGGTTCTATTCCAAAAGAACATGCAAATATCCAAACTATTCCCATCGATTGGGATATAGTGAAAGAAGGAACGGTGTGTCAAGTCACCGGATGGGGTGTCACTGAAGATGTAAGTTCATTATATTGACAACTGTCAAACATAAAGTGACATTCTATTTTCTAGGGCTATACATCTGATCTTCTTATGAGTTTGGATGTTCCAATTGTTAATCACACTCAGTGTGCTATAAATTATCAAGGTTTCGTTCGGGATGGAATGATTTGCGCCGGCTACATGGAAGGAATGAGAGACGCGTGTAATGGAGATTCTGGTGGACCTCTTGTCTGTAATGGCAAGTTAACAGGAATTGTATCATTTGGCTCAGGGTGTGCTCTTCCAGACTACCCGGGCGTATACACAGAGGTGAGATATCATTCACAGTGGTTACGAGTGTTCACCGGAGGCGTAGACTTTCTAAAGAAATCGACGATCCTTTTTATCTTAACAATAGCTGTATTCTTAGTATTTTAATAAAACACCCTTTAAACTTTCATTCAGTCTTTTTTTAATAACTTGATCATCTCAAGACCAACATTACTATGCTGAAAACTATCAACAGTAATGAGTGCTTCACCACATTAGATGCTCCGGAATAGTAGCTATAATTAAATGTCGCATTGGTACTTTCGATCCAACCAATGTAGAACGAGACATTTGTGTAGACTCCAGGGTATCCAGGTTCGGCGCATCCATTTCCCCAGGATACTATGCCCGCCAGTAAATTATTGCATACCAATGGACCACCGGAGTCACCCTGACATGCGTCTACTCCACCGGTTGTCATGAAACCAGCACAAATCATACTCTGTGGAATGAAGCCATAATTGGTCGAGCAAACGGTATTGGTCACAATCGGAACTGTGGCCGCCATTAACACGCTGGATATTTGATTCTGTAAGGAATTTACTTGGAATTATAAGAGAACTCCTGGAATATGTTATGAGCTTACCGCGTTGATTTTTCCCCATCCTGATACAAGGCAATTAGTGCCTGCAGCTACGGCAACAGAATCCAATGTAATTGGACTAACGGTGGGATAGCCAACAGGGATGTATCCATTAATAAACATCACTGCAACATCGTACACCAGGGTTGTTATATCAAAACTAGGATTATGTACTACTTGTAGTACATTAAATTGTAGGGTGTAAGAAGTGTAATAATATAGATAAGCGTCACCCATAACAAGGGTGAATTCACTTGCGCTACGGTATGTCATCGGCGATGTGTTGGTACTAAGGGTGAAGGAATTGTAAGGCTAAAAATGTGAGTGAAAATTTGTAATACTACTTACTTTGCAATGCAATGAGCCGCTGTAACGACTACACGTTGGGAAATCACTGATCCACCGCATATATGACCATACCCAAATCTCTGAGCTTCAAGACTCTTTAGACGTACTGACACTTGGTATGGAGCCTGATTGATGGTGATGGCAGTTCCACCATAAATGCGAGCATCTACATCTGAGTCTAAGAAAAAAATAGAGTATTAAAGTAAAAACTTAAATTCAACATTGGTATCGTAGACAATTAAAAAACAAAACCTAGCTGGGTTGCTGCCGAAGTCAGATTTAGCCTTCAAATTCAAATGCTCGACTATCAGCAAGACGCCACAACATCAAATAATTAATTATAATAACAACAAGATATCAACTGAGATTCTTCAGATATTACTCGATGTTAAAGGAGTTTTTAAATATGTACATACGCGCTTGTAGTCGAACTGTGTTTAGCATTGATTAAGTATCAAGATACTTACCAACCTGATGATCAATTTTAAGCTCAGCGGCACCAATCATAAAAGATTCTTCAATCGGGTCCAGAGAAAGTAATACGCTCTTTAATCAAGCAAACAGAATGAAAGAGTCCTCGAATTCTGACAATTATAATCTGAGTCTGAACAATAACAACCTCAAGTGGAGAATCTGAAGAGTGCGGTAAGTGTCTTCAATCATGACCAGCTCAGTCTGGAGTCCTCGCATATTTCAGAGGGCGTCACAGGCTTTAATGGAAAATAATCAGGATTCATTCATATAAATCGGCAGGACCGAATGGAATAATCACATCGGAAATGCAACATTCTTATAAAGTTCTCCGTCCTAAGTCTATTCCAATTTTGTCTAGACAGCAGCTATGAACCAAATGATTGGGGAGAGGTGGAAGTAGTTTTTATACCGAAGATTCGAAAGCCTTACACATCACTCTAAAAGGAACTATACGCTTGCAAACGAGTCCTAAAGCACAAATGGGATAGTAATCCTAGTCTGCTGGACAGCACTGCAGATAACTAGCTACAGCTACCCCTCTCTCATAAGAACGATTCAAAGGACAGCCGGTATTATAAGGGCTACACGGTCATATCAACTTTCACATCTTGCACAACAGCAATTGTAGAAGGACCCTCTAATTTAACATGCAGAGCGACAATGTTGTTTATTATCTCCACAGCTGTTCTTAATCAGCTATTATAAACACATCATGCAGCTCTGCCAAAAGGAAATTATGAAATACAGCCTGAGTCTAATACATCTTACGTGATTAGGATACAGAGCGGAATGAACTTGCCTAAGCAAACAAAGTGGGGTTTAGAATTGATATGAACCCCGTACTAGTATTTAGTTATGTTGTTGACAATTTTTCTAATCCACTAAAACCGTATAAGCACTTCACCATCAAGGTCCTGCTCTTTAGTTCGTAGACTTCTGCCTGTTGCTTGGGCTGACTCCAAAAGGTGGGATCACGCTGCTCAAATCGGTCATCCATCAAATCGACTAAACAAACGGCTTGACAATCCATCCAACCAAAGTAAATTGCAAATCTTTTCCTATGTTCACATTCACCTTAAACTTAAAAAAAATGGTAAAAATGTGTTTAAACAATCTGGGAACACTTCTTACGACCGAACTAACTGGGGAGGTTTTTTGGTTGATGCCTGTATTCACCACAAATTGTAGTGCCACCTATTGCAATTCAAGTGCAAGAAATTACCAAATGGTTAATAAAAGTTCAGCTATACCGATCTTGGTTGTTTCCAGTAACCCAAAACATTTGGTAAAGATAAGATGGAATTAGTAAATACATACATATACATGTGGATAGATAGATATTTACATAGATAGATATTTAACGATATCGATTTTACGACATTGGACACAAGTACATGCATACATATGAAATTGTATCCTGAGTTGTGTAGAACTCTACACAGGTTTAGGACTAAGGTTTTTTTTTTCTTGTGTGCGTTAAGAAATAGTTATTCCATTATTCATTTAAATTATCCAATCACTGATATTTTTCGATGAAATTAAACCACACCCTGAACTGACACATTCACTCACAGTAACTAATCTCTTCCTTCAAACCCCATTCATGATTTATTGTTATTTTAACAATAAAATGACTTAACACAGCCAATTAGCGGTATGATCAAAGATTTTTATTTTTTACTTCCACTTTGTAAATAAACTCACTTGAATGAACAATTTGAAGAACGCCACCCCAAATCAGGGTAAAACCGACGAACAGCAGCACTTTATTATCCTTTATCATTATGTATGCTTATGTGTGCGAAAGATACAAGACCTTTAGCCTTTAGAACAAACAATTAGTCACTACACTACTTTGGAATACCGCTAATATGTATTCGCAGGTCTTCATCGACTCATTATTCCCGCGGTAATGACAATAACATTCTGCAGACATTATTGTGCAGGCAATTCGATTTTATTCACCAAGACTGTTTTATCTTATCAATTTGATTTGAAAATCTATTTTGTGAATATGCGTGAACTTTATGGTTGCCTACCAATGCCTAGCACTTTGCTTTATGTTTTTTGTTATCGAAATGTTCGATGTGTAATGCAATTTGGTCAAAACATACATAGCTGGCTTGATGGAGGCGCTCTCACATTGTAAATTTGTTATCCAATTGATAAAGCAATATTCACCAACAAGTTAGTCACTTGGAACTGATAAGAAAGTGTGAAGGTTGACAATTTAGGGACAGTTCCATAATCGAACTAAAGGAAGTGGTATTAGACAGGTGATTCCCACTAACTCACATGACTAAAAATTAATTGGTTTATCTTATATCAAATAAGATATCCTATAATCCTCGACTAGCCTCTTTGAACTACATATGTACTACATATGTGCCAGAGGACCTTAGATTAGACAAACGTTTTCTACTGACTGTATTTGTGCAAGTAGTCAGATACTTATGGCAATAGACAACAACACTTCAATCAAGAGTCTCTTCAACTTCAAGAGGGCGATAAGTAAGTCCAATATATACATGTAAGATTAAGAAGAATTACTGTAGCCTAATGCGAGTATTGGAGGCAGTTTGAAGTATGTGCAAGATTTTGCTTTCTTTATGGATACTCTATAACCCATGCTACGAGTTTTGCTAGACGTGTCTAAAACACCACCCCTAGCCCTGTCCTGTCTCCCCCTACCGCCGGTCAAGGCATCCTCTCTTAGGGCAGATTTGACATCATGTTTTTATCTCTCTCTTGGGCTTCTGGTGTTTGGTTTTCCAAGTTTCTGTTGGCGGTGTCCCATGCTTCCCTCGAACGATATCATTCTCCTTGGGGTTAACGCATTGCCTATCTCTTGTTGTAAGGCATTTCTGGCTGCTTCAATTTGTTTGCATTCCAACAGTACGTGCTTGGCGTTCTGGACTTTGCCTTCACAGCGGCAGCAGAATCTGCGATGTCGTATTTGTGAAGGTATTCCCAGTATTCCCGATGCCGATATGGGGGCTGCGTACATAAGGACTGACTTGCTAACTGTCGCATGCAATTTCCTTATTGGCTGCCTGTGCCCTCCGATATTTGGCATTAGTCTGGATATTGCAGGAACCGTTTGATTGGCCTTCCCGCTAGTGTGGGTTAGATGCTCTCTAACCTAAGCCTATGATCACGCAATACCCCTAGATACTTTATGAAGTCATCCAATCGATCATGTGTTCTCCTACTTCTCCAGCTTCTCAAATAGCCCTTCGGAAACGGCATTAAACAGTAGGTCCCTTCTATTCGTGTAAAGAATATAACACGCACAACATAAATGGTTGTGAGAAGCTAAGCCCTGGGTCTCATAGACCTGTCGCGCCAAATATTTGTATTTGTAATTCCAGATCTGATGAGCGAAGGCATATCTTCACGTTTTTGATGGTGTTGTTGCAGTTTTGGACCACCATCACCTCGATATCTTCGGCGTATCCGATTATGTCCACTCGCATACCTAGTACTCCATGGTACATAGTGTTCCAAAGAGCAGGGCCTAGAACTGATCCCTGTGCAACTCCTCATGTAACGTTATGTCTCTTCGGCCCTTAGAAGACGGTTCTCTCTTAAAAATAACTTGTAATTATTTGGTACAGATAGATTGGCATTCTATATTCCTCAGCTCTCTCATAATTTAATTCCAATTGGTCGAGTTGAAGGCATTCCTGACGTCTTATCGTCGTCTTATCGTCAATAATGCAAACTGCTTGTACCGCATGTTTGGTGTTTCGTTTTTTCCTAAAGCCGTATTGTCGGTCGGAAAGCCCGTTGTCCCCTTGGATGTACTGGTCAAGTCTGTAGCGAATAATTTTTTACAGAACTTCCCCTACTAGCATGCACAGCGGTCTGTATGACGACGGTTGGTTTAGAGGCTTGCCGCCTTTTGTGATTAATACCAGCCTCTGTCTGGGAACTTTCCTTCTGTCGGGCACGTTGTGTAGAGGTTTACAAATGCCTCTGGTTTAGTTTTAATGGCTTCGTTAAAGACGAAGTTTGGGATCCCGTCCCTTCCGAGAACCTTATTGTTCTTCATTGAGCTCGCCACTTCCAGGACTTCAGCATTGTTATTATGCGGCAAAGGGGCAAGCTAGTATTCTTCAGAATAGGCCGCTGACTATAATATTCATCATGAAATTTACATACATATGTATAAAATTATATTCATATATTAGCTTTTCAAATCAATATACTTTTATATTTCAAGCTATGATTTATGCTATCGAGGTTGCCCTATCAAACCCAAACCTATCCTGGCCAGATGTGTTTCGATATATGACACGTCGAGCCATCTACCCATCTGTGGTTTATGTTGCTAATAGCGTCAAGCTTAAATAGATGTTTACATACGCATGTTTTGCCATTACGGCAGAATCCCTAGAAGTCATATCTTTTCTGGCGAGCTCGACCCTTACATTTTACCGGAATGTCTCCATAGGCTGGCACCCATAGGTAAATCTTGAACTCCTTTATCATCCCCTAAAAGATCAAAAGGTAATTTTAAGGCGAAGTGAAAGAGCGCGAACTTGAGTGCAGCTTGACTCTCAGTGAAGCGCGCCACTAGGGCCATGTGTGCCAGTAGACGCCTGTACGGCAGAACTTGGGGTCTAAGTCCAAAAATGCCATTGTTTGATGACCAAAAGTTCTTGAACGAACAACGGCAAGGAAGCTTCAAAGAATTGCATGTCTCGGCATTACGGGTGCTATGCGCACCTGCCTCACGGCAGCATTAGAAGCTGTTGTTGGGCTCTCTCCTCTACAAATCTTCATCGCTAGATGCGCTATTAAGCTGCAACTAGAATACAAGTATAAATCAGGCGACCATGTGGAACACCTGAAAATTCTTGACTCAATTCCCAAAAAGGAGATGTTTTGTACTATCCCCGACATCATGGCCAGGGAGTACTGTTTCGGCTGTTTAGGCTATTTGAGGTAGAAATATTGGACCGTGCAAACTGATCTAATGGTGTTCCGGCACTGGATCCTAGAGGTCTGATCTGGTACACAGACGGATCAAAGATGGACACTGGAGTTGGAGCTGTGGTGTCAACTGGGCTACCGCTAGCGGTGGGAAAATGTCTCGGGGCTAAGACAACCCAAACGATTAATCAGGCATTTTTCCTACGAGGAAGTCCTTAATCTAGATAAGGAAAGTATCAGAAATCTGGTGAGCTTTCTCACAGGTCACTGCGGCCTGCAATATCACCTTAACAAAATTAATCTGTGCCCAGAGACGGAATGTAGGTTCTGCTTAGAAGATGACGAATCCTCTTAGCATATTCTCTGTGAATGCCCAGTATTATATTGGTTAAAAAGACGTACTTTCCACAAAGAAATATGTTCATCAGCGGAGTTGAGAAACTCTGCTGCTAAGGACGTACTATCCTTCATGAGGGAGGTGGAACGTCTTTTGGCTTAGTTATACCCCAGTTTGATACAATAGATCTTTTCAGATCGCAGTGTCAGCCATATGGGCAAGGGTCTTTAAAACAGAAAAAAACAAAAAAAAAGTCAGTAAAGAAGCTCCTTGTACCTTATTGTATTATATATATGTACTTTATCAACATGTCTTACGCCTGAAAAACGCTGCAGTGATCTGAGCGGTGGAAGAAATATTAGGATTGAGCTTCAGAGATGAGACACAAACCACCCCACTTTCAGTTTCGGAGTCATTTCTTTTGACGTCATTATGCACCACTTAACAGCTCATCTGGAACGGATCTGGCACTGGAATTAGTTCAGTATTATTTCAGTTTAGCTTTATCCATTTATTGCTTAGTTCTTGTAAATTGCTAAGCGATTTGTAAAATTTCGATTATAACGAAGAGAATCATGTTACATAAGTGTGTACATATGTAAATATGTTACAGCTCCATACAATTGATGTAATTATGACTAGCTTTGCGGTAAACCATCTACATTCATCTACCTTTTTTACTAACCTACGCGTTTTGAGTGTTGTCATCTTTCTTATCTAAATGTCTACTTTCTAGATATGTACCACCTTTTCCCTTTATCCGGCCCAAGGAGGATGCACGCCAAGCACGTCAATAACTGAACAACATCTCATTTAATTATGTACTTTATTAAGCGAAAGGATAATGCGTTATAATAGATAAGTCTAGTTTGCACAAGTGAAAAATAATAATCAAAAAATATAAAACAAATTTTCTTATCACAAAATACAGAGCTTCTGCTCTCACTTTTAAGAAGTTGTGGAAGCCAACCTCATAGCGTCCAATTCGCTTAGCGATTGAAAAATATCAGCAAGTTCATCTTTCGGTGGCGTTTGACTTTGACTCGATTGATACTCCATTCGTTCGTCCTTTGCTTTGAGGAAGCGCTCCATATGCTGACGACGTCTTTCAAAGATTTTCCTTCTCCTATTAAATTCAACATCAGTGAGTTTTTTTTTTGTGGTATACAATATACTCACTTAGACTTGCTAGGACTGATTTTCAGTTTCTCATTAGAAATGAACGATGTAGAGCCCTTTGGTTTTGATGTGGTTTCACCAACACTGTATCCAATGCCAACAATTGGAAAAGATAGTTTAATCTTCTCAGAAATATTAAGGAATCCTTTAGACGTCTCATCGATCTTAGCATAGCGCTTGTCGAAAGCTTCTTCATCGAACGCAGCCGTCGCGATAGTAGCTGCAATTAGAAAAAGAGAGTCACAAAAGTGCGTTGAATGCTTGGCCCACATACTTCTCTTTAGGACTGCTCCCTCTACTTTGTATTGCTCTATTTCAAGGTCCTTCTTCTTTATGGAGTCTTTCAATTCTCTGATTTGTTCCGATTGGTAGTAAATGGACATGAAGAGTGGATACGTCACTAGCTTTTGAAACTGCACAGGCATCCTATTATGAGTTATTTCTACGATAAGTACATATGTAACTTACTTCGTCAACGGGTAGGGGCTTTAATTTCCATTCAAAATTAAGGGGTCGCCCGACCACATGATACTTTAGGAGTAAAACATGACCACCTTCGGCGGCCTCAAGATTTATTGTCGTTGGTGTCGTGGATTTGATAGTTTTTATCACAGTTTCATTATCATAGGAGATCCGTTTGTTCAGTTCCTTGGATATAAAGAAATGTATTACATGTATGTAAGACATAATGAGAAGCCTACCTTTGCTCTTTGGATAACATCGCCAGTATTGCAGCGCTCGGACCAAACCTCCTTTAAATTGTATAAATAATAATGAATGCTATTTTCTTCCGCAGAGCACTGAACAAAATAATTTTCTTCGGCTATTTTTATTGCTTGCCACATATTAACTAAATTAAGAGATTAACTATTGAAGAAGAATTAACTAAGAGAAAACAATTTAAAACAAAAAATAAAATAAAAAATTTTTGTAAAATTCCAGTTTTGTTGGGACAACTCACAGCTGTCACTGACAGTTGGGTTCGTTCGATTTGAGAGTAAAATATAATAGGCACATCTACGTGAACTCCAACAAGCTTGGTGTCACTTATTGATTTGATTAACTAGCAATGCTAGTCTAGCAGCGCCAGATTAGCACGGCATAAACACGGCCTAAGAAAGACGATGTCGAAAGTAAATGGAATCCTCTAGATGGAAACGAATGTTACCTCAGTTGTCCAGCAATATATTTGAAGCTCATATAATAAGAATTTCCAAGACCAAGTCAGGTTATGGGAATAAAGATGACGATGAAGGTTTAATATGCCAACAGCCGTCTCAGCGAAAACGTGGACTGATTAGAAAAAAATTTGCTTTTGATGCACAGAATTCCAGCTTCGAATAAAAACGATAGATGCCAGTCTAGTGGTTTTTTTGTTCAAAATAGTTAAACCTAAATTATTTGTACGCTGCCACATTTCTGTAGTCGACAGGGTAGTAACGTCAGATTAGCACGGCAAAAACACGGCCATTGCCTGTGCCTCAGATCTGTGTATCGTTTCGATTCATAATCTGCCGTTAATGAAGTCTAGAGCTAAGTCTTCACTTAGTTTCTCCACCAACAGATATTTGTACTACAGTTACCTCCAAACACGATGGACAAATTGTCATCGGCCCAAAAATGTGAAAATTAACTTTAAAATTACCATGATTTGTACACGTTTGCATCAGATAAAAAGTCAGCTCCCTATGCTTACTGATCTATTCGCTTATACTGGGAATCAGTCTATACGTATTCATATTACGACAGATGTGAAATTTTAGATCAAAGTTCATCATCTTTGACAATTTAAGCGTTCTGTGATGCCTGTTCGGAACTAGAACTGATAGTTCCGGTCCTGGACATAATAATAGAGATCTGGCAATATTAGGATTCTCTTGTGACCGACAAAATACTGGTCAGGCTTTAAAGCTAGCATATTCCATTCCAGCCTTCCCTCTACTCAACAAACTGTTGGCAACATATCAAATTGCTATAGTATTCATTTTAAGCCTACAGAAGACAAATTACCTTCACCGGAAGCTTTTATATAAAATTCCAGAAATTCGATCAGGAACCATAAACTTTTCCTGTTAGAACACGTATTTTCGTACTATAATCATTCAAAAATTCCAATAGGAAAAACTTACCCACCGTGACCAGCCACCGCTGACACTCCACAATCCACACGCATTCCACTTTCCACGTTATCGAAATCCACCCATCACTTCCCCTTCATCGAAATGCCATCGGTAGCCGTCAAAATAAGTTTGTTTTCAAATCGCAAACAAATAAGCGAAAGCTAACAGAAAACTGTAATTCGAATGTTTTGTTTATTTCCCTCGCCCACTGTATCGGACTAATTAAAAATAATTCCAATCTCCATACGTAAAGCGAATCCTTTTCCCGCTAATATCACCGGGAAATATCCGAGCAACCCAACTGACAGCCAACAGCTGCCGCAACACTCATTCCGTGTGTCAGCCTTCATTTAAATTGCTGGGAACGATTTTTCTTCTTTTAGTGTTTCTGTTGCTTATGTGCGATTTAATTGCCTCAGACGAACTAATCAATTAATGTACCTCAATTAAAGCCAAAATTGGATCATGACCAGCCGTGGTAACTACAAGGACATCTACGACTTGCTGGAGAAACTTTGCAAAAACGCTGGTCCACACAATCACAGTAGGTTTTCTTGAATCGTTTATTGCTTTCTTTTGTTTTATTTTTGTTTTTTTGATTTTTATCATCTATTTAACTAAGATTTTACATAAATACTTTCATGTTCTGCTCATTTGTATTGAATGCTTTGTTATTTGATAATTATTTGTGGCTTCGTTTGCATTGGTCGCGGTGAAAACGGCAATTTGGCAAGCATTTGGTTACAGTGGCGGCACAGTCGCCTTGGATGGGCTATTGAAAAATTGATGAATTATTTTTGTTCGTTTTTAAGTGATATTCGGTTTACAATGAGATTTGATTAATTTATTTTCCTTTTATTTTGCAGGGGAAGTGCTTCGGAATGTAACGCAATACATATCGAATTGTCCTACGGCCCTTGGTAGCTCATTGCCATACAATGAGTCTTCGCTGGTTTCGAAGATCTCTAGCCATTTGACAAATACCAGCGGCTCCCAGAGTAGTGCAACATTATTTTTAAATCTCTATGAACAGTTGAAGACTAGTGTAAATAGATGGATATTTGGATTCACTGTGACACGCCGATATTGATGATTTATTAATCCTTTTCAGCAAACGGATCAAAGGCAAAGAAGCGCTTTGTTGACTTTTTTGTACTTTATGGCCGATTCGCAGAACAACACGGTCAATTTCCAGACTAATGGTTTCAGCAACGCAATCTCCAACAATCAGAATGCTGGTCCAGGAGTCAGTTCGGCGCTGCATTCAATTCGAACAAGTATGGTACATAAAACGCAAAATTTCAATCCGGGCATTACAATAGCAAGAGGAGCGGTCAACACGTTCGTTAATCAGAAGGTAGAGTATTTTATGATCCGTATTTTAAGTTCTATGGTTTCTATGGTTCTTAATATTGACGCAAGGAGCTGAGTATTATCAGCATTAAGACTAAGGGACTCCAAGAAATGGAGAGAACAAGATACTGGTCATGCCAAAATTTTTTCGATGTACCATGATCTTTCCAGCCACTTGAGCACGGTTACTTAACACCGCCGCAGACACTTGACTCTAGACAAAACGCAGCATGTACTGTTGTGTTTTATACAATTAAGTTCTTTCATTTGAATTGATCATAAACTAAGGGCGGTGTCAGAGTCTTATAGACGAACTGTGCATTCACATTTCCTTTAACTTTATTTAATGCAGCGTTTTTTTAAGCACAGTGCGTAATAGTGATTCCAGTTGGATATTGACAGTTAGGCAGCCATCTATTCCTCTACATATGCAAGTTCTAAAGCAGTAGAAAAGTACTAAAAGTTTTATCACGGCTCCATGCGGTAGTAAATTGCCATGAAAAAGCTACTCAAAACAAAAATTTCCCTCGGCTAAGGCATTAAACAGTAGGCTTCTTCCATTCGTGTAAAGAATATTATATAGTTGTGAGAAGATAGGCTCTTGGTCCCTTGGACCTGTCACGCCAAATATTTGTGTTCTCCTCATTCTTTGTTCAGTACACGTTTACATCTCAGGATACTGCACAGCTCTCTGCCTAAGTCCACGCCGACACGGTGAATGCAGCAAACCATCGTTGGCATCACTTAAATGGTGCAACACAGCTATGATACTATGGGTGGTATTAAATAACAAGAGGCCTATTGGACATCTGAAACATAAAAGAGGAACTCCTCTCTAAAAAGGCGGGTATATTAGGCGACTGGGCATTTCTGCAGGAGCTATTAAAGAAGAAGAAACCTTCAGTCCTTAGTATGACTCAGCTAAAAGCGTAAGCGTTGTGATCCCACTGGTCAAAAAGTACTCTTATCGATCAGTCGATTTAGGTACATTATATCGATGAAAGTAGTCTTCTCGATTGCACAGTGATCAAACGCTTTCTGAACTCTTAACTGAAAAACTTCACATCAATTCCTATTTCCAGACCTCCACAATGCATACCGCTTCTGGTGAAAGTAATCTAAAAATCTCCACGCTCCGAACCACGCACAATCAGCAAATACAATCCGACAGTAGTGATACGAACAGTAGAGATTTACAATTAGCTAAACATCAATCACACGAAACACAAAGTGATCTGAACGATGACATTGTCCAGAACGCAATTTACGCTTTCACCGGCATACAGGGAAAGTACCTGAAGAAGGATGTGATATCTGGAGCATTTAAATTGGACTCAAAGGCCAGAAAATTAAATGTGGTGCAGGCCGGCATGATGCTACGATTATCTGAATTGGGGTAAGTGCATAGCATTTGAATGTAAGAAAAGTAAGCGAACCTCCTTCTTTACAGTTACTACCACGACCAGGTGCAATCGTATACAGATACAAAAAGCGGTCTTTGCGCCCTGGGCCTGATGGGTCAAGGATTCATTTCTGCCCTAAAGACAGAACTGACAAAGTATTATGGAATGGTTGCAATGCTACAGGAACAGGTAAGCACATATGTTATTCCTCGAAATCCTCAACCTAAAGCTATGATTATATTTTAGCTAAATAAGCAACGGAAATCTGAATGCCAAGAATGGTTGTCTTCGGTGACACCAGTCGAGAAAGTCACCTTAATGAAGATTCTCGTATGGTCAGTAGATCCCTTGCAGCGCTTACAGTGGTTGGCTACAATTGCTGAAGCTTGCCAGGAGAAAAAGGGAGGAGCCTTGGCATCCATAGTGCATGGCTTCTTAAGCAACGGCGATCCAATGGTTAAGGCAGTTGTAAAGGAAATGCTGCTCGCCATTTGTGGACCATTGCAGCAGATGTTGTCCCGTTGGTTGCTTGAGGGTGAGATCTCCGATCCACACGGTGAATTTTTCATTGAGTGTCTGTCTGAGGTGGGTCCTGATCGACTGTGGCATGATAAATATAGGGTTCGGACGTCAATGTTACCGGATTTTATCTCCACAGATATGGCGCATAAAATTCTCGTCACTGGGAAGAGTATAAATTTTTTGCGCGAGATCTGTGAAGATAAGACTCCGGTAAAGGGACGCGAAGAGTTGCGACAGTGCTTTGAATTGAATGGTAGGTCAGAGCAATAGTATGTCATAATTTATACAAATTCTCATTCAACTCTCGTTCCACAGCGGAAAACATCTTCTCCAAAGTGGCTGACACTAAACTACACTCGACCATAGATGCGGTGTACTTGAATACATCCAAACGCGTACTGGACATTGTAATGGGTCCGCACAAACTACTCGAGCATTTGCAAGCAATGAGGAGGTATCTACTCCTCGGCCAGGGCGATTTTATTGGAATTCTAATGGAGAATCTAAAGTAAGCGCTATTTTTCACAAACACTTGACTACAGTCTAATGATACAATTTACTTCCAGATCAGAGCTAGACAAACCTGCAAAGGAGTTGTATTCCTATGATTTATCTTCCATTATGGATGCCGCTATTCGTAACACAAACGCACAATACGATGATCCTGAGATTCTCAATCATTTGGATGTAAGATTACTGCATCCTTATGATGGAGATACTGGTTGGGATATCCTCTCGCTACAGTACACAGTGCGTGGGCCTTTAGCAACAATGTTGGATCCGTCAATGGATAACTACCAGATTTTATTTAAGCCATTGTGGCGTATGAAACATATCGAATTTCTACTCTCGTCCAAGATCTGGAAGGAACAAATGTGCAATGCTAAGGTGAGTTAACAGCTTTGTTTTGTTGATTACTTTTTGGCTAATCTAAGCGAATGTCTATCTGAAGAATGGAATTTCGTAGTCATCGTGTGTCGTGTTTATCTGATTTGTGGTGTTTTATGGGTTTTAAGTTAATAGATTATTACGTGTTATTTTCACCTCCAAGTGGTTGATAAGGAATCGTTGCCAACTCAATTTTACTACCTTAGAAGTTAATATAGACTTATTTGATGATATTTGTTTATGTGCTTGTTTTAGTGTTGATCACTGATGTTTCCTTGAACACTCAGTCGGCAAAGTCTAGCAATTCTTTGTAATATATCTGTTTAATACGAAGAAGAACCTAAGGAGTTTGTTGAGAGCTTTGTTGCACTGATAACCCTTCGACGTAGTTCTTGTATTAAGTACTAAATTGCCTTGCATTTTCACCTGTTAAGATCGAGCACCGAATTCTCGCTATGGAAATGTGGTCCAGACAGTCTTGAACTGTTGACTTAAGCTGTCACACGCGGAAAGACTAAAAACTGTCTCTGATAGTGTGTAAACGTATTTGAAGTTTTTTCGTGACTATAGTGCAAAATCCTGTCTAGTTTCTGTTTAGGTACGTAATACATTGGTCACAACAATCCTGTGTTTGTCAAAATGCACACTTAAGCAACGCTAATATTTGCACTTTTCTATCTTCTTTGTGTTATTAACACAAACTGCGTCTTTCTTATTCTCTGCAAAGCAGACCGTGTGTAGGCGACAGAATGCATCATTGGAATTTAATTAGCGCTATTTTCACGTGCCTATAATTGTTAAGGCATGAAAGCAATATTCTTAGATGCATCCTGTCAGATCCAATTAGAATGTCAAAAAAAAATTACCTATTTTCTAACTTATATTTGTCCCGGAAATCCGCAGAGAAAGGCGGGAAATTTTCTGTGCGTTTATATTTTTACAACTGCCGCAATATATGCTAAGGGTGATGCACAGTTTAGACGCATGCGTCCTTATTAATCCTGAAAATTCGAGAAGATTTGTATCTAACTGAACCGAACCGAAACCTTCGTCGCAAGGGATCTGTCAAAGGATCATACCAGCCTTGATAAAACCACTTAAACACTGTATAATGGAATAACCTGGCACCAAGAGAACATGACCTTAAACCTAGAACGTAGTGAGAATGGTCGTCAGTAATTCCTGTCAAGATGACAAATCTGAAAGATAATACAATTTAGATGTTAACAGTGTTTTTGAGAAAACCAACTTCTCAGTCTGTCTTCGAACCATGTTGTTATAAACTATCCTTTCAGCTCTTTCATCCTGAAATTCAGTTTGCATGTGGTGTATTCGTCAAAGTTAGATCTCCCGGTAACAAATCCTAAGGCATTGGCGACCAACAGTCTGATTCTAATAATCATTCTGGAAGGTCACTTAATTCTTATTTCATACAAGTACATGCGTCCGAACTCAAAGTCATCATCAATTCCATAGCAGTCAAAACCCCCCGCGCTTGTATATTCCAAAAATAAAATTGATACCATTTTTAGAGTCTATTAACCGCAACATTTAACCCCACCAATGTGTACAAAACAGAGAAAGTTCACATACATACCCTCATTAAATTTGTTAGTACACTAATGTTTAAAAAAAGTGTTCTCAGTGAGTACAGCCACTCATTAATAATTCGTAATGCCAGCGGTAGTCGCCATGTGTGTACATACATGCATATTTGCTATGTTAATTGCGTTGCTTCTAATAAATTCCTCTTATGGAAATACGAGTCTATGAATACATTAGCACTGCTTTCCTTATACTACGCACACACGACCACCCAAATTGAACTTTGCTCAGTGCAATGTGTTTTGCAACACTCGCTGCTTAACCCTTGGATTTGCGATTAAGTAATCATAATTCCAACAATAGAAACTTTGGGATTAGATACAAATCTATCGAACTCCACTAACGACGACGATAAGATAAGGTGTGGCTAGTGGCAAATCAAAGAAAATTTAATCACTTTTCTTTTTGAATTAAAATTTATTTTATTGATCTTCGTGCGAATGTGTTGAAAATACTAGGCAAACAAAACATTAACCACTTCCACTAATCTACTGTGCTTTGAACTACTATAAAAATATGCTGCCAAGTCTACAACTTAGATTCTGCCTTGAGGAGGGGTGCCAGTTTCTGTGTTAACATGATGTTGCCGGCAATCTTTAGTTTTCCCTTCATGAATGCTGCCTGTGGGTTCAGCTTACCGAGGGCAATGTCAACCATATCCTCATCGGAAACGGTTAAGGTGGTATCAACCTTAACTCCTCCCTGAGCTGGGCCTTCATAGGCCTTAGCGCTCTTAAGATCCAAAGCTAGAAAAAGTATAATTTTTGCTTAGTCACCTGAGATCATAACTGGGTTGGGGGGGGACAGTGAAAACTTACTCCATTCCTTTGCCACTTTGCCGTCTTTTGTGATTTTATATAGGAAAATACCATTCACAGCCTTGGCTTTGGCTTCATTCTGTTTGATTCCATCAATTATTCTTTCGAAAACAGCATCACTGCTAAGAGACATGTTTGAGGAGTTATTTTATAGTTTATTTCTGTCGGAAAAAGATGTAATTAACACTTGAGATTAGAGAAAGTGGAGTCGCGAAGGTACTTACGGCTGGAATGGAAAAAGGGGTTTGATATGCGTCAGACAACGAACGAGCAATTTATGGCAGTTCAATGAAAAATTGTGACATTTGGTGCTTGCGCACTTGTTGGTAATTTGACAGATGTCAGAGGGCTGTGGGCAAATACTGTTCGTTTGGGAGTTTCTTAAGCCCAAAACACATGTGCAGGATTTCTATACGCAGTGCAGCGTTCATCTCTGCACGTGAAACACATGTGCAGAATTATTTTGAAATGCGTCGCATCAGTAAATTGAATGATGAATACAAAACTATACAAACTATGTCTTTTGCTGCGGTGCATGAAGCAGTTCACATGTAACTTCACTCATTGCAGCGCGTATTATGAGCCTTCACGGCATTCCCACAAATCTTATTACAGACCAAGGCGCAGAGTTCTCATCCGCAATATTTAAAGACTCTTGAAATCAATTCACCGTCAAGCACCATATAGCCTATTTTCAACAGTCAAGCAGTACAATTCATGAAACTTGTGCCGTAAATATGTTACAACCCATTTGTTATTTTCATTGCGTTCGGTGGACACGTCGTCTTGCCTAACATGCTGTAAACCATCTGATCGATGTCCATATTCAATTCGGCGGCCTTTGAGGTATATTATACTAAGAGGATTAGGTTTATACATATGTACATGCATAGTTTTTAATGAATAGACTTATTCTCCTGCAGCATTCTTCTCAATCCATTAAACATCCACTTGCAAAGAAAATTTCACAATTGAACTTTACCGAAAAGTCTAATAACCCGTAAGATTTTAAACGACAACATTTCTTATCAAAGTTTTAAAATGGGTTTTAATCAACAATTAAATTTTTTTTCTTGTTTTTTTATTTCAGCCCCTTCGCCCATTAAAAACTAAAATCAACCCAATAATGTACCGCTTGCATTTATTTACCTCCGAGATGATACACTTTATTCATCAAATGCAGTATTATATCCTCTTTGAGGTAATTGAATGCTCTTGGGTTGAATTTCAGGAGAAAGTTCAACAAGCAAAAACACTCGACGACGTCCTTCATGCACATGATGAATTCCTAACCGCAATAAAAAGCGGTGCATTTCTCGACTCGAAATCAGATCGCCTATCCGCCCACATGGAAGAAGTCTACCTTGGTATAACCCGTTTAGAAATATGGCAGGATAGATTCTTTGAAATTTGCTTCAAAGAACTACAAGCTACAAAAGAATTCGATGAGGAAATCCGTAAATCCGAAAAATCAGGTGAATTTGGTGTTACTGCCGAAAAGCAACTGCAACGAGATGAAGAACAGAAAATTTTCGAACAGAATCTCAACAGCTGTCACAAGAATCTCGAAAAAATAGGCTGCGACTATGAGATTGCTGTACGACAATTTCTACTTGCATTGAACTCAAATAACGATCACAATCTGCAATTGTTTGGCATACGCTTGGATTTCAATGAATATTACAAGAAACGAGATCAACGCCTAGGTGTGCCACTTACTTTCGAACACATGCGCATGAGCAACGTCTTCTTCAATACGAACAAGAGTATGACTAGCAGTCGCTACAGTATCAATTGACCCCCGCCCCCGGAAACCGAAAGCGAACTCACGCATTATTATCGTCAAAGCCATAGCGAGATCACAAAATGCCATCGTGCTATTTTTTGCCATCACAAGGGTGATAGTATTACTAAATGTCATCATCCGCCATTGCTTGTGCCGAGCAGGAATCTAGTGTACATTTCCTGCTGTGAAATACTCTAAATTTCCATGAACAAAATTTAATCTCTCTTTTGAAAAAAAAAAAAATGTCTTCTTCTCTTAGCACTTATTGTTTGCGCGCGCTGAACCTAATTCTTGAAAGTTTACGTTATTCGAAAAATTTCTTTCTTTCTCTCTCTCACAATAAAAAAAAAAGAAAACAACAAAAAAAAATTATACAGAAAAATACGTATTTTTGAAAGCCCGCTAGAGCACTGTTGTATTTTTAA
Organism: Xylota sylvarum; assembly: GCA_905220385.1. NCBI lineage: Eukaryota > Metazoa > Arthropoda > Insecta > Diptera > Syrphidae > Xylota > Xylota sylvarum. Next base: position 129,038,205 of record LR999957.1, read on the forward strand.
ATGAAGATTAGAATAAATAAAAGAGAAAACAAATTATCTAAAATAAATGCCCATATTTTAGGATACCTTAAAGTTAATTTGGTTTTTATTTTTTACAATATTAACTTATGCACCTGCTCGAAGTTGGTGACTATGGTGTTTGAATAATTCAGGCCATCAGTTGAGCGCCAACTGATGTTCTAATGGATGGGAATTGTGGACTCTATAAGTTAAAACTCCAATAATGCGGAAAGAGATGAGATAAAAGGCAATTTTCAACCACCAAATTGTTAATGCTACAACTTGATCCTTAATAGTAAATCATTCTGAACTGGACTGCAATGTACAAAACATAGAGAGCTCTCTGTTTTAGCCTCTGGACGAGTTTTATTTAAAAAAAAAAACATTTCCAAAAATTCGTCAAAGATTTCCTTTTCGTAACTCCACAAAATAAACTTTAATTCGACACCTAAATCGTCAAAATTCGTCACCAAATAAAAAAGTTACATCAAAAACAAATCGAAAGCAAAAACCGATGCGCGTGGAACAATTCTCATCAACACAGTTTGGGAGCATCTGGAGGATTGATTTGCCTGCTGTTTTTTGATAATTTCTGTGAGCTTGATGTTTTACGAAAATTTTAGTGATGGATGTGAGCGAAATTTGTGGAATCTGCGGTTTCAGTTCGGCTATTGAAATGAAACAAAGATCAAAATTTAAGTTAGAGGTGCAAATTTTTTAACAATGTTAAATACAGGGTAGTCCGTATTCTGGAAAAAAAGTCTGACAAAATCCTTAAATGAGTGATTGTAAACACCGAAATCTTCTGTAGCTGTTTTGAACAACCAACAACTTTCTTCGGCCTTAGCTTGGATACTTTATTTATCGTTTTCGCTTTTCAACAGGTGTTTGTACGGATTTTGTTACCTTGAAAACCTCCATCACCTCTATCGGCAATTCCAGGGGAACTCTTTTTCCACTGAATAGTTTTGTTCTCGAGAAATATTTCCAACTATTGGTTATTTCGATTGGAATGCATTTCATTTCGGAAACATGCTGGCGAAAATATTATTCCCGGTAGGGGTGCATACCTTGTTGCTGGAGTGAAATCTCTCAATATATCTACGGAATCCGATTCAAAGAACAAAAATGTCGTCCTGGACTTTACACTTTTTTGTTTATAACGAGAAAAAAAGAACAAATTTCCTTCGTATTTTTAAAAAGTTTAACACGGTTCTCTCCTCTCTTTTATTTTGTTCTTTTAATGTTGGAATATTGGAGCAGATATATGTATGTATGCATATATAATTAGTATATAAGAGTAATAATAATATATATATATATATATTTTTATCTGTATATGATGCATTTTAATTAGTTTACAATTGCTGAATATAATATTCTTGTGATTGGTTGTTCATTACAATTACAATAATTTCATTTATGTACTTAATTTCTGCAATCTGATTAAAGCTAAAAGAAAGCAATCTCTCCAGTGTGTATGTGTGTGTCTTAGAATAACAAATGATTTAAATAAATCGCTAAATATGTCTCTCGTACTTATTGTTCTATGGTACTGCATTTATTTTCGATTTCTTCTATAAATTTTTACCAATTACGTAAATAATTTTGCATACAAAATACATAATAATAATAATTTCTACTAATTAATTTTTTTTTATTTTTGTTTTGTTCATTAGCAAAGGTTTTAATGTTCTTTTTTTCAATCTCTTTTAATGTGCTTTTATTTATTTTCTGTTCAAAAATAATTTCATTTATGCTTTATTTTCACAATGAGACGCTTTTACATTGAATGATTAATAGCTCGGTTTATAACACAACGCATTTTCTCTTGATCTCTATCGGTTTAACCTAAGAGGAGAAGGCAGGTTACTCGACTAATTCGAATAACTTAGCAGCCTTAGACGTCTACTGCTAGTGGTTGTTGTTTTAGAAAATCTCCTTACTGGGCGTTGAGATGCCACACGCTTCTTCGTATTCACCTATTGATGTTGATTCCTTTTTCTTTTCTTTGTGGTGACGATGGTGATGTTTTTCCTTTTTTTCCTTCTTTTTGTGGCTGGATTCGTCTTTTATGGAAGAGGATTTAGATTTTTCTTTTTTCTTTTTCTCGGGCGTGCCTAAGAGATTGGGACTCCCGTCGTTTTCTTTACTTTTTGTTTTTGTTTTGTGTTCTTTGTTCTTGTCTTTTTTCTTTTCTTTTTTAGTAGTGTCAATACAAATAACCGGGGAGTTTGGTGGGGCAGGGCCTTTTGATTTTTTCGATTTTGTTAACTTTGATGGTGTGAAGAGAGGTTCATTCGTGGTGTTGTTATTGGTAAGAACAGGTTTTCGCGATTTGGGAGGCTCTTCAAAGTCAGGGCTAATAAAAGAAAGTATAGTTAGATAAGAGATTTGTTTTTTTTATTTTTTTTTTTTTTTTGAGAAAATGTCAACTTACATATGCAAGTCAATGTCTAAGGCTCGATGTGGATCATCGGGATCGAATTTTCCGTCCTTGTCTTCACTGTCTGAGAGAGCTACACCTTCAGGCATATCCAAGTTTGTGTTAACAATGTGCATAGGTTTTGGTTCTAGATAAGGAAAAGAGTTTTGGTTAAAAATTTTACTTACAATAAAAGATGTTCGTAATAAGAGGTACTGGAAAATTGCAGTTTCCGACGAACGCTACACCACGTATCCTAGACAACTTATTTGCACGGCGGCAAATGACTAGGTGTTTAAAATATGGCTATATGTGCTCGAGTTATCGTAATAATGGAAAATACTCGTACAAAGATGTTTATCGCACTAACATCGCCAAGTACATATAAGTAGAATCTTTGAGGTCCTCATCGAACCATATACATATGTATGTTCAGTGAGCTTATAAGCTGACCGAGCTAGGTCCTAACACAAACAAATAACTTACCATCCTCAGAGTCCGAACTGGTATAAGCCACCTTATTCTTTGATTTTTTGCTCTTTTTTGCCTTTTTGTGCTTTTTCTTGTCCTTAGATGACTTCTTTTCATCCACCAAGTACTTGTCAGACCGTTTTGTGGCTAAAACAAAAAATACTTTCTTTAAAACCAACGCAAACAATGCCTGAAATGTTCAAACTTACAATGCACTTGGAGTGGAATATCCAGCGATAACTCAGCTATCGGAATATCATCAATATTATCATAAGCATCTGCATCATTATTCACACTATTCGCACCGCTCTTCTTGATATCGTTCGACTTCAAATAATGCGGATTATTACTCTGTTCAATTAGACGTGCCTGCCGATGTTTTTCCAACTGTTCCGGCGTCAGTTCTTCACTCTTACGTCGACGTGAACTACTCTCGGCTTCATGATTTGCCGACACAAACAATTCATCTTTTTCATCCTCACTCGATGAACTGCTCTCCTCCTCTGGAGGCGGATTTATCCATTCATCTAAATCAAGTCCATCGGGCAGTGGTACTTTACGTTGAGCTTTTGGCGCAACTGGTATCAATTCGCCGGCAAATAGTAATGCCATCTCTTGAACAATTTCTATAGCTAATGTCGGAATGGTAGGAACTACAGGTTTTACCACTACATCTTCATCATTCCCAATGCCATCATCAGTGATCGTTTCGAGACCACTTATAATGTCCATAGTGTGATTGTGATTACTGTGATTCGTAGTTACAATGTATGTGCTGAACTGTGAACGGAGCATTTCGATAAGTACACAGGCGGAGTTTGCACGTTCTTGTACTTCAATGTCATTAGAACTGGAAAAGTCTTGAAGTTTGGCAAGGACATGATTGCTAAGCTTTAAAATTAACAAAACAAAGAAAACAATTGTTAAATTCAATAGAAACAAAATATGAGAGGTAATTACTTACTCTAACAATTCCGTCGACATCCTGATTCTCTAGACACGTTGTCACCAGTCTTGTGAATAATTTGATAACGTTTTGCACAAAAACACCTTTGATGTGACCCGGCACTTGCCGTGGTCGCAATAAAATATTTAATGTACGCTCTGCATCTTGAAGTTCACTGAAATAAATGTTAATAGATTTTAATAGATTTTATAATTTCTGCAACAAGAATTTAATAATAAAGCAAACAATTACTAGAACAATCAAGTAATGATCAAGAAAAAAAAATACGAAGCTTCTATTCTAGCAAAATAGAGGCCTTCCTGGTAATTCGAATGTACTGAAATGTACAGACGTACAGACAAATCAAGTCAAATCAAGTACAGGTTAGCGTTGAGGCGAATAATGGGAGGAAGAATTACTGGTGAAACTGAAATGTTGATGACAGCAACAAATACATGAGAAGAACGAAATTTAGACCTGTAAACGTCCACACGTTCACGTCCGATCAACAATTAGGAGATATTTGTATATTAAAATGCGACCCAAAATTAATTAAATGGAATCGCCTAAATCTTTCCAAGATCAGCACTACAACAGAACAATACCTAAGCGCTGTGGCTGGTGCATCAGACAATTAAGCGGGATTTCGTGGTTCAATGTTCAACTCGGACAAGGCATTAAACAGCAGGTTCGCTTCATTTGTGTGAAGAATATAACACGCATAACATGAATGGTTTTGAGAATCTAGGGGTTGAGCTAAGCCGCAGAGATGGTATGCCGATCATTTATCACTGCAGCTCTTCAAAGAAGGCAAAATCAAGTATGACATATTGGGAATAGTGGGAATATTTTAAACAAGCCAATTGTCCTGAAATTTAAAAAAAAATTTAAAAGACAATTCAAGGCTTTCTTCTGAAACCAAAGTAGTAGTTGTAAATATCATTAATTATTACTCTTGCTAACCGGTGTTTCTTTGAACTAAGAAAGCGAATTAATGCAAAATTTCTATCGTTGAGAATAGAAAGAGAAAGAGGAGACGTTGTACAAAACATTAATCAGTCGAAGTGTGTAGCAGTACGTGGTTCAAGACAATATTTGATTAAGGTTTCGAGCATCATAAAGTAACATGTTTTAAACTTACCTTGAAAATTCACCAACAATCCACGCAGCTGCATATAGAACTTCATACATTGAATTACTCTGCGATGAAATAGTGAAAGTATCTAGGAGATTACTCATTTCATTTACCGCAAACTGCCTCACTACTGGCACACGAATGGCAACATCCAAAAGCTGGGTTGCAATTAGACCACCTACAAGTAAAAAAGAAATTATAATACAACTAGGTCCGTTGAAAATAAAAGACTTTACTTTGAGTACACTCACCGTGTTTCGATCCAGCTTCAAGTTGAATCAATTCAACTAAAACCGTTAGGTACCATTCGAAATTCGTCACATACAGGTAAGAACTTTGCGAACAAATCTCAATCACCTTGTATAGCAACTCATCTCGATAGGCCGAGCCTTCAGCTCGTTCCATATGTCCCAGTAACCGTTTAACAATTTCCATGAGATTCTTTTTCGAAACCATACCATACAAAAGATCAAGAGCACGTAATCTAATCGATTCATCCTTATCGTCCAAACACGCCAAAATCAAATCCTTATGTGCCTGAACACTCTTCGGATGTGTCTTCAGAATTTTAGACATCGCCAAGAGTCCTAAATATTTCACTAAACACACACACATAAAAAAAACATACACCAACAATTCGAACAATCATCGTGTTGTGTTAACTTACAATTTTGATCAGAGTCTTCGATTAGGATACGTAGTTTTTGGACACACAGTTGTATTGAGGCACTATGATTTGGCATACCGGTACTTATGCTTATGAGGACAGCAATAACCGTATTTATGCACTCATACAGTAGACTCATCGCTGACGTACTAAAGGAACACAAGCGAAATAACATTTAATTTTTGCCTTAAACTAGCTTACTAAAAGCGCAATCAAAATACAAAATAAAAATTATCGAAAATGTGAAACCAACAAAACAACTACATTGAGCGCTAAACAAAATAAATACACGCACACACACAAATTTACAATAAAAACAAAAAAAAAAAACGCCAAATATCACAACAATAACAATAAAACTTAAAACTTAATAACATAACTTAAAAAAATACTAAATTAAAAATGAAACAACTTAACGAAACGAAAGAACGTATGAGAGTTCACAAAACTTGCCTATGGATTAGATTTGTGAGAGGTTCTATTAATTTCTTTCCTAGCCGGGGTTCTAAAGGAGTTAAAGCGCCAAACTGCAAATGCAAGAGAAAAAGAATCAAGCAAAATAAAATAATAATAATAATATTGAACAAATATTTCAATATAAATGATGTGTGAGATATAGATAGAGGGAAGAAGAAAGAGAGAGAGATAGTGAGTGAAGGTGGTTTATTAAATGTGTATTTGGGGGGTGGTCCTACTGTTCCGAAAACTCTGTTTTTTTTTCCTCTCTAAATCATTTGGTGTGTGTGGTGATAGTGATGGTGTGGTGATATTTCTTTCTGACAATAAACTCAATTTCTTTTGAGTTGTGGAAGTAGACGAAAACGATGGGTGTGTTATTTAGAATGCTTCACTTCTAAGCTAAATTGTATAAAGCCGCACATAGGCTGAGTGACACCCGGTTACAGTTCTGGAAGTGCCTAATGCTAACACGAATAAGATGGGATAACTTCGTATACTTCGGTTTGCTGGGAAAAAAAAAATTGATACAACTATGTTTGGTAGTAGTTTGAAGCCTTCGCATGATAGCATGTTATTGAGGGATTTCGTTTATTTACGTATCATAATGTGAGCTTATCCCACACTAAGCGCGTAGGTGTGCCGGATTGAAGAGGTGTTCACATGCTGAGAGCGCGCCGATAATCAGAATATAATTTCAAGTGCAGGGTCAACTACGAAGAGGTTCTGTGAATACATCGTTGTCTGATTTAGATACAATAAATAGCATTCGTATGATAAATAAATCAATTTTTTCTGATGAAGAGTGATATCAAATTTATACTGTTTACATATGTATGCAGAGATGATCTCACAAAGAATCCAAAAATGTACCACTAATACTGAGAGGCAGGCGGTGTGAAAGAATCAAACGCTCCAGCTGTGCAAAACGATATCCTGTTTTACGAACGATCAACAGTGACCGATAAAATTTTCTTTCAATTTCCATGGCTATAAATACATGTAAACATAATTTATTCAATCTTGGTCGATGTGAACTCAAAAAGGGAAGCCGAATAAGCGCACAGACACCAAAATTCGTACGACTCAAACAATCAATTCTCAGTAATCACTCTTTAACAACAATTCAGCGATTTAGCAAACCAACGAGCGAGATTGCCGTGACCGGTCCTCTATAAGAATAGATCTTTCTCATTGTCATGAAGAATAAGTTTTCATGTTTTTTTTTTATTAATTACCCCTTTTGAGAAACCCTCCTTGGCCAACAAAAGGCCAAAGAATTTTAATTTTAATAGTCGGGTTATTTTTTATTTCATATTTTACTTGCGCTCAAGTGTTAAGATACAGCATGAGTGGAAAATGTTGACTTTAGCCTGACTTAAATCTAGCACAGGACGGGATAATTCGGACAGATTGTCTTTGTGCAGTTGTTTTTGAAGCTCAGGTGACGTAAGGTGCTGTCCACACTGAGCGGGGAGTTATTGCGAATTTTTACGTTTGGCTTTTAGTTGTTAGTATTTAATTCAAATATGCATGTAACTACTCTCTTAAATAGACAGCTTTGTCAATGATGCACAAGCAACTGTAGATGCATTCTCAGTGCAAAGAATAAACTAACCAATCAGTCTACAAGAAGTGTTCCCTAGTATTGACAATCGCTTGACTTACTTTCTTAACTTCCTTTACTGTGTCTTACTTACAATTGTAGTATCATGTTTTTTATGTTTATTATAACGTATATCCCTTCAACATAGTGTACATATGCATGTTGTTCCACCCACTTTCATAAACATATATAGTTTATGTTAATTTTTAGAAATCGTCTACTTTCCACTTCTCAAAAGATGAACAAAAAATGATTCGCTAATCAAATTCATAGGAAGCACTAACCATTGTGATAAAAAAAAATAGAATATACCAACAAAATCCATAAATGAACTAAAACCAAAACGAAACTTAAGAGGTTCATAACGAAACGAAACAGTAACTCAACATTGCTCGAATTGTTATTAAGTGTTTCAAAAAAATATTCACTGGTGATTTAAAATCAATTTTTGTCAAATCGAAAAAAGAGTAAAGAGGATAAAAAAGAAAATCAAAACCAAATAGAAATGGAGAATAAAAAACTTTTTGTTGTTTTCTTTAAATTATATATAAAAGAGAGATAATGAACCTGGAAATAATTTCGATCAGGGGTTGCGTTAGTTTTCTTCCCAGAGCCGGTTCGATGGCAGTTAAACTGGCGAACTGTTTTATTTTTATTTTTATCATTTTTTTTTTTTGTTTCAAAATATAATTTGTTTTTATTTTTGTTTAGAGTCAGCGTAGTTAGCATTTAGAAAAGAATAATAAAAAAAATATCGAAATTCGTTTAAAAGAGTAACAGTAGGAGAGGAGAAAGTAAAATAGAAAAGAAAGAAAAAAAAGAAGAAGAAAAACAAATAACAGTCAGGTTTATAACTAAAATTGTGTATTTTTCTCTCTACATTTTAAATAGAGAGAAAAAGAGAGAAAGAGATTTTATTTTATGATTTCGTGAGATTAACTATGAATGGGACGTGAAAGGAAAACTGAGAGAACTTACCAATTTGATTATTTTAATGAGCATCCAATTGTTGGTGGACGTTGTCATGAGTTTAAAAAATATCGGCGCTAATGGAAGATAATTTTTCGGATTCTTACGTGCTAGTTCACAGATGACATTTACCGCGGCCGATTGAACGCCTATTAAATCAAAAGAATGCTTGTTATACGAAAGTAGTGGATTTATATAAGGGAATTTGTATAAAACCTGGATCAGGATCTTCCAGTTTCTCCTTCAGTTTCGGAAAGGCTGGTCGCAATGCTTCTGGATAACGGAGGAAAACTTTATACATCATTAGGACGGCTTTCATTCGAAGGTATGGTTTTGTTGAACTCATCTAAAAAGGAATAGAATTGTTTAGTTTTTTTTTTTCTTCATTTTTTTTTTTTTCGTTTTTATGCAAACCAAAGTCATAATGTCATTGGCTAAATCTCTTGACAAATCCGGCGATATGAAACAGCTTAGACCACTGAGTGCAACACCAGCATCGTATTGGTTCTGTGAATTCAAATCCTTGCGAATCATATTTGTTGTAAGCATAAGGAGCTGTTACAAAAACAAAACAATTAAAGTTATATTATTGGACAAATTGATTTCGTCAATTTCTTACTTCACTATCCGGGTGAAAACATTGACTGGCCGCTAAGTACCCAATTCGTTTGCAGGTGAACCTAGAGGAGCTCATAACTTCTATAATGTTAAAGCCGGCCCATGATATATCATAGCCAAGCATTTGAATCTGTGAGAAAAGAAAATAGTTTGTTAATAAAGTACACAATATAGTTTACACAGACGACCATAGGCGAAGTTTTAATTAAATATCCGTTTCGGTAAGTTAAAGGACTGACGTACAGAATCGATTAAGGCAGGACAAACGTCCGACAACGAATATAGACATACTATAGACATACATACATATATTCAATAACTCATGATACATAGAGGTAGAAATATTAAATCTTTCAATTCCGTCTAAAGATGGATCTTCACTGTTGGTAAGAGGGATAATCTTGTTCATAAGTGGTTCGCAAATCAAAATTTAAAGTTGCATATGTCGTTGAAGAGTAACTCAGTACCACTGCAGATGAGTACCAGAATAAACATTGAAAAGAGCTATGAAGGCTCTAAAACCTATACACATACAAGTATGTACGAATGAATATGTTTGCATATCCAGGCAAACAAGCTCAATTTAAAGTGTTTGGCTGAAGGAGTCGAAATATTCACCAACTTTTCATCAGTTTTAAGGCCGTATATGACAGCATTTATAGAGACAAGGTATACAGAACAATGTCTGGTTCTTGACATCCCTGCCAAAGTCGTCTGTGCAGAATGACGATGGAGAACGCTCGCTACTCCATCAAGGTCGGTAACGACCGCACCAAGACCTTTGATGTCAAAAGGATGAACTTTATGGAAAGCAAATGAAAATATCCTCGTTCGTTCGAAGAAACATTCATCATAAAATATAAAGTATAGGCCAAAACTTAGACAACGAACGGACTTCAAAGATTTTATAGAATCAAAAAGAAAGAAACCTGTACTTCTATACGTGAGTAGTATATGTATGTACGTAGTATGTACTTGAAACAGATGGCTATTCAACCGAAATTGTTTGCTTAATCGTTGTTTAAGATCCTTTAGACACATCCTTACGAAGGAGAAAGTGGGAAGGGATCGGCCACACTTTACGGTTCGAAGGCAACTTTACTGCCAAATATAACAAAAAGTGAAACTCACTTACCCAGTCAGGCAGAATACTGGGTTGTATGGCTGTTGGATCACGATTGATGAAAAAAATATCTAATTTTCTCGCATTACCTATTTAGTATACTTTGAAGCATCAAATAAAAAAAGAATCAACAACCTCGTATTAACTGTACATGCCTAGGCATATCCCTCCACAACCCACCCGCTTGCAACAATGGGCAATGGACCTGACATTCTATTAGTGTACCGCAAGTTGTTCTACCCAAAAAGTTAAGTGAAACCCTTACGAAAGATGAATAATGTCAAGAACCATACCTCCCCCAGTACCTTTGTACTAGTATCGTCCTAAACCATCAATGTAGGATAAAAAAAAAACCGAATACTTTTTTTTAATTGCCTAAGATCTTATATTCAGGTGGGGCCTCTTGGACTTGTTCTTCATTCACACTTTGTTCGACGTGTCTCGCTTCCACATGAAAGTACTTACATACGTCAGCTTAGCGACAGCATTGCACTTAACATTGATATTGTCTTGGCGTAGCTCCTGCTTGATCTCCTCTATACACTGTGCAATATACTTGGCCTGTAACGAAAAAAAAAAAGAAAAAAAAAATTAACAAATTGCAACGTTTGATGAGTGCTGGCATAGAAAGAGAAAATAAGAAAAAAGCCATACAGCTGGGAAGTCACCAATTACATTGGAGGGCTATTTTTACAGACGACTACTACCCAGAGCGCGCCCTCGAGAGCCACAAAAGATGTGCATTAATGTAAATTATTGATTTTTTTTATATTTTGCATATCGTTTTCGCTCCCGTCATTAACAAACTATGATGACTCCCGTGGGCATATTGTTATAAAGGAAGGCACATACATTCGCTGTGTAATTACCTCATTATCTTTGTTATTCCGGATTCCACGGACGAGGTCTGTTAGATTTTTATCAAACATTCGCTCGAAGTTTCCTTTCACTTTTTTAAGTGCCATTTTTGGGGGCTTTGCTACGCACTACAGCACTTGAGAAGTTTTCTGCTTTTCCAGGAGTTTTTTTCTTTTTTTTTCTTACTTCTCACAAGTCACAACAAAATTTCACAATTGAAATGCATTTGCAGGTTGAATGGTGGGCGATAGCTTTGGAGGAATATATAGACTTAGTGATGGTTTTGTTTGAATTCGATTTGGGAAGATTATATGTTTTACTTTGGGGGGAGTTTGTTAAACACACCGAATGGAATTTGATTTTCTATTTCTTCGTTTTTCTGAGGTCTACTGCACTCACGGAGAAAAAAGACACACAAAATTGACAAAAAAAAATAAAAAGTGCAATCTGTCAAAAAGTGCGTCGGCCATCATTTGTCGTTTGTCTTTTCGCCAGCCGGCCACGTAAAAAGTTTACTGAAAAGTGGTGCCAAATCTAAAATTATGCAGAAGGTTTACGTTTGGGGTCACGTTACGATATTAAACGGTTTGATTCGAAAAATTGTTTTAAGATATAAATAAACAGGTGATTTCTGAATTTTCATCCGTTTAAATGTATAAGGTTCACACATTTAAGAATGAAAGAGGCATCCGGCAAGGCTGTATACTTTACCTCTATGTTTCCTTGTCGTGATTAGTGATTGCCGAAAAAACCTTTGTGACAGGATTTATGTGACACAACAGAGGGGCTGACCATATCTACCCTGGAAGGCCGCGAAACTGAATGATATCGGGTCGAAATCGGAACTATCGGAGAGATTTATAAAAGAGGCCCGGATCGAATCTCGAAACTAAAGAGAAAAGCTTCCTCTTCCTCTATATCTTTCTGCACTTTCTGCAAAAATCGTTCGAATTGACACAAAACCTAGTTCCGTGGTTTCATATTAGACAGTGTCTATTGATATTATAGTGCTAATATGGATCTGTTCAGAGAATCAAATTCTTAGGGCGTTTCAGATCCAACTTTGGTAACATTTGTTTTGTTACTAGACACGTTACAAACTCCACTTCTCCGCCTGAGATTTACTGTCTCGAAAGGATATAGCTTTAATTTAAGTTTGCATGTAGCGATTGGTATACATAAGGTAGCTATGCCTGGTAAAATAGGCCTACAATTGGCTGAAATATCAATATGCCTCGGTACCCAGCCAAGATAAATATTAAACTACTCCGGCATCTCTAAGAGATACGAGTGGCAGTCTAGAGCTACACGTACTTTCGAATTATTAGAGTAAGATTCTAGACATTTGATTTCTAACCAGCTACCCGAAAAAAGACGGAGATCACATTATTCTTAATCCTTAAGCCATACGACTTTTGTATGGGATATCAAAGTTAAAGTCGTTATAGAAGACTATATAATCCGATATGGCTGTGGTGCATTCGAAGTTATATTTCCTATCTGTTTCCAAACGATGAATTCTCTCAATCTGAGAGCTCCTTCCATGGCAGAACCTTTGATGAACAAATCCAAGAAAAGGATATGATTCATATGCAGCACTGCTTGTGGCGTGCTTCCGTGGTGCAGAATGCTGCGAACCCTTGCACTTTGTAGTGTTCTATCGTATAGCTCTTTGCACCAGTTGCTGTCCACCAGACTAAGAACCCATAGGAGATGATTGATCTTATGATTGTTTTTTTTTACATCGAGTGAATGCGCGATTGCAATTCCCACCTCAGTACAAAAACAGTACAAGTTCAGTTCTCTGAGGACTAACCCCCAAACTTTATGTTTTGTTCACACAGAGAGCTCTTTGAGAATCAATTCCATTAGTTTAGATTCTTGATTGTTTCCCTTTAATCAATATTACTTAGTCGCCTGCATATGCTACAATTGTGATTCTCTTCTCTATGAAGATTTTTAGGATTTTATTGACGGTAAGAAGCGAAAGCAGTGGATAGAGGACCCCTCCTTGTGGCGTGCCTCTTCTCCGTCATTTTCCTTACAGATATAGCTATGTGCCCAATAGCTGAGTTAATGATCCTGCAGTTAACCATGTTTTCGACCAAGATTATGACGGGCCTGTTTACTGTCAAATCTTTCAAAACTCAATAGTGAAATCTGTTTTTCCATTATTGCCGTATTGCATCCAGAGAATGCTTAATTTCCCTGACCACACTATGTAGAACGCTTTTCACCGATTTACCTTAAAGCTAGGCGTGTTGCGCTTCACATAGGCTTTGGAAGTTAAATAGTCCTCTGATATGCAGGACAATGAGTTTTTTTGCAAATACACCTTGGGAGTAGTGCAGTCCATGTTTTAGCGGAAAACAGGAAGAAATTAAAGTAAATGAAAGTTGATGGTAGAAAATTATTATTAAAAATTAATGAAGAATATAAAATTCATTTGATACCTCATTTTCCCCACGAAATTCCATGATGACAGTTATACTGTCAGATGTACTCTGGGAATCGAACCAACCTCCCGCTCAGTAGCCCGACGTATTGACCACTCAGCCACGCACCCACAAACCAATCCAAATACGAGAAATCTGCACGATAGACATGCAAAACGATTCTTTTTTTGTTTATGTTCGTAACTTCACTTTTGGTTACTTCCCGGATAATGGAGCCATTTCCGATTAATCGAATTTCAATGGGAAAGGTACATTGCTCTTAAATTTCCTGATTAATCGGCCTCTTCACTGTACTTTTATTTAAACACCAACAAAAATGATGGAGATTTCACATCTGAATTGAAAACCCAATTGGAGACCTTTCCGATTACAGAAATTCTATTGTACGGAAATTCTGATTCGACAAAAGTCGAGTAGACTCTCTCGCAGTAGACAAAGCCTTTGACTACCTCAAGGCTATCGAGGTTGAGTGCTCTTTACTATAAAGATGAACGCCAGATTGGATGAATTGACAGTCCCTAGTGACTGATGGCATAGTTGACTTTAATAGCGGTGAATAATTGTTGGGTATCGATTTGCTATTTTTGGGATGTTGATGACCGATTTTACGCATTCTCAAACTATTTTTTTCAGGATCACCCAATCGATCACGATGTTAAGATTAATCTGGTAAAAAAATTATGATACTCTACCACATGTCAACTCCTCCAACTTTCCGGCTTAAATAACCGATACATATGTACATATATATATGTATATGTACATATATAGGTAATTTGTGCTTTCCGGCTACACTTTTACCTTCCGAAGGGGCTTTTTGAAATACACGTATAAAAACATGTATCTGTCTACTACTCGATTCTCGTGAATGTGCATTCAATCCCACAGTGGGACGAGCTGCAGCTGTTTAAGAATTACTTGGATACGGACATATTCATACATATATACGAGTATGTTTATATCCCTGGATGCTCACTGCTCAAAGTTACTGCCAATATTACTTTGTGTTCTGTAAGCTAGAACATATGTAGGTGCGAAACAGATTCGTTTTCCTTTTACCTAGAGACTTTACCTGTCTACATGGTGTCTAGTAAGAACACCAGTTTTTTAAAGTGTCCTTTCCTTTTCAACGGTTTCAAAAGGCAGCCAGTTGGAAACATTTGCTTCGAAGGTAATCCGCTTCTATATGCATATGTACACATGTATGTCCTGCCAGCGGAACGGTAGGGACTCACAAACAACACCAAACTTATATGAGACTTTCAATAGTCGTCAGCACTGCTGCTGGTATTTTTAAATGTACATTCAAAATCCAGTTATTGGAGTGGGTTATTCCATTGCATGGCATAATATATACTGGAATTCTCTAGACATGACCAAACAGAAAATATAAATACTCAAAAAAAAAAAACCATTAAAAAAATATATAAAATATGTACATTGAAATTTTTGTTAAAACGTTTTCCTTTATTTGTATTATGTATAGTTTCCTCTTCTGTAGATAATAGTTTGTAAATTGGAAAATATTTTTATTTGTATTTTATTTTAAATATGCTATAGTGTTCGTTTAGAATAATATTTTGTTTTGTGTTTTTTTTTTTTTTTATTAAATGTTTACAATTTTCGTTTCACTTTGCTTTTTTTCTATCTTCTTGGCTTGTATAAAATTCATCTTTTGACACAAAATTTCAAATACATATGTATACGTATTGTTTATGCGTATCCTTACTGCTTATGAATATACATATATAAAACGGAATTTAATGAATTTATTTTGTTAATCCTAAGTTTAAGATTTTCTTTTTCGTCTATAAATTGAATTTGTTTTTATTTCATTTTAATAAAAATACGCAGAAATTATGAGTTGTGTTGATGAGTCAAGTTTGGGTTAAATGGTGGGTTTTTATAACCTACTGATGGTTTTATTTTCTTTGTTGGGTATTAATGGTGTTGTTTAGCTAGTGTTTTTTTTTTTTATTGAACCATTTAATTGTTAACACTTAAAAATTGTTCACTATAGATTAGTTATAAAGTTGCTTTATCGCTATGCGAGATTGTTTTTATTTTTTATTTTTTTATGTTTCTTCCGAAGGTGTTGGTTAACGTTAGTTTTAAATATTTAGTGCATTGCTGATAAGTTTAAAAAAGTTTTCATATATTTGTTTTTGCTTGGTTTTGAGTTGTAATATGAATTAGAAAATGTTCTGTGGTTGTTTATTTTACAAACATCTATACGAATATGGTTTTTAAACAGTCACTTGCAAATAACTCACATTTAGTCAAAAAAAAAAACAAAATTAATAAAAAATCTATTACTAAAGTACTCATAATGTTTTTTAATCGCTAAGAACGCTTAATATTAAATTTAACAATACATACCCTGTTACCTTGAGTCGAGTGTTGTGTTGTGTTTTATTCTTTCAATAAATAAGCTTAGGTGGTAATTTAAAAGGTCCAGGGTGAAACAATATATCAAAATAAATGCTTCCAAAATTCTGACGCCATTAAGTTAAGTGTGATGTCTCTTGTACTTTTTTGAACTATTATATTTGTACTTTATTTCATAATAATTCTGGTTTCATAATAGGCGCTTTGAGCTATGTTATGCAAGTGCAAAGCCTCAGATTTAAGGACGAACCCGAATTAAGTTGGCACATGACGATGGAAGATAATAGGCAGATTCATTAATGAAAATCCGGACTTTAGAGTGACTGTCAGGCATGCGCTGCTTTGCCACTAACGCTAAAGAAAATAGTGCTGAGGGATTAAGAGAGACGGCCTTTAAAGAGAGGCATGGACTTTAATAATGCTGGATAAGGTCGCCTTTGATAGTTTTCGGAGGAAAATTAATCAAGTGGTCTTCGGTCCTGTTTGCCAAGACACACACACTGTAAGAAAATACAAACAATAGCTGTATGACCACATTGTTCTTATCATCAAAATCTAAATAAAATGGTTGATCCAAAAACTCTTTCGAGACCACTCTGCAGTAGAGCAAAATCTCGCCGTAGGTGGCGCGCAAATGTGGAACTGCAACCAACTTGTAGGCAGCTAACTAATCGAATTGACTAACAAGGTTAGAGAGCACAACTTGAGATCAACACTGATTGAGGGTAAGGAGAGACCTCAAATATCCCTTCAGAGTTAAGACAAGGTTGATGCTGCTTTGACAGCTGGCAAATATCCAGCCGGTTCTGAAGACCTACCAGAAAAACTTTTCAATTACAGATTGTGTGGTACGGTTTGTGATTGTGCTAGCACCAAAATCGACCAATTTTAGAAAGGCATATCTATAGGTATATAAACGGTGATTTTGCGTGGTGGTGCATGTGTCGCTATTACCTCTGAAGGGACTATTTTTTGCAGACAACATTATTGTCAAGCAGAGTAGATAGATACTAAACTCTTTTCTGAGATAATTTTTTCGGTTTTCATTTTGTGCAGGATGAGCAAATTCCATGAGCTTTATCATAATGCAGTCCTTAAGTTCAAGGCGCTTTAACCGTAGTCGGCTAGAATCTTTGAGCTCAGGGCACAGTTTGGAAAAACTAGAAACACCGAACGTTCATTATAAACCAAAATGCATAGAGACCTTTAACGAGTAAGACATTCGATGTAGTTTTTGAAATAAGGACAGTCCAAATCATCTTATTTAAGGTGGTAATTTCCATCACTATATAATACCCCTAAATGAATTAAAACAGTGAAAGGCTGATTTGATTTATGACTTTTAAATCCAACGAAAAAAATATTGTGGTTAAAGATTATAGATATGAAACGAAATTATGAACAATGGCTTACAACTCACGTTGGGCGCCATTTTAGTAGAATTTATGTTTCGCCATTAGTTTTTAAACATATTAACTTCAACCACTGGAATTAGTGCTTCCAAAAGTGGGAGCAGAATTAACTACAATGTTTTTGCAGTCGAAAACCAATTTCATCAGAAGGGTTAAAACACTATTGTCAGCCGTAACCAGACTAATGTTAGTAACACGTTGAACTGGGTAGTAAGATATATGGACATTTAAGGAACCGAACGAAGCATACGAACGTATATTGAAGTAATGGGTGCTACATCTCTCAAACCCTCAAGCAAATTAAATATAAGGAACCTCTTCGGGTAATACATAATAAATACTCTAGAAGGCAAGTGCTACTTCGTTTCCAACTGTTGTGGACATCGTTGAAAATTTTTAACATTTCATCATTAAAAATAATAGATTGACTATGAAAAAAGTTGGCCGATATTAAATATCTCAACGCAACGCGTATTAAGGATCTTGCATAACAAAATAGCTACATAGCCGATCTGAAAAAAAATTAACTTGGCATTGACATGTAATGAGTCTTGGATTCTTACATCTTACTTATGTGGAGAATGAATCATTATTACTTCAGAAACAGAGGCCCATAAGGGTATACAGGACATAATCATGTAAATTTGGATTTACCACTGTGGCTTCAAGACCAAAGCAAACTTTGGCAAAACCGAGGAAACTGTGGTGCCACCGAGTTCAAAGCTGAGCCTAATAGTGGCCACTGGATGCGGGGCAATAAGACTTGAAAATTGCGCAATGCCATCTTTCAAAAAAAATGTGCGCGGTCCACTAACCACTTTTACATGATTATGATATTCCGTATTCTCCAGATTCAACCCACAGGGAATATATCCAAAAATACTTGACGCTCTTTCTGAAATTAAAGCCAAGGAATCGCATCACTGAAGAAATGTTAGAACAAAAACATGTCTAGCTCCCTATATATCAAATTCCCAACAATCATTGGTATTGAATGAAACGGGAATGAAAACAGAGACAACCCAGATTGAAAAAAAAAACAGTAATGACATAGGAGATATACCACAGGAATGAAGCCACTTGGTATTCTTTATGCACAGCAGTATTTTACAATAAAAGTAAGTACCTATGGAAGCGCTACGACATAGAAAAGCATAAAAACGTAGGAATAAATAAAATTTCCCCCGAAATAAGCATTCGAATCAGAAAAACCAAATAAATAAAAATACAAATTTGTTTAATACTAACTGACAAAAAAATTATTTTTGTTTTTTATTTAAGATTGCGTGTTATAAGTTTCGTATCAATTTTTTCTTATAAAATAGACAAAGAAAAAAAAATCTTTTGAAAAAAAATTTCAATAAACCTAAAAACATAATGTATATGATAAAAATATGAAATATATATGTTATGTATGTGTGTCTGGTTATTAAATTTAACAATCGGTGTCGTACCATGCAGCCAAATTGTTGTTGTCATTTGGTGGTGTTGGCATTGCGTCCAAATCATAATTCAACTCTCCAGCTCCGATCTCACCAATATCCATGTCCATCGAATAGGGCGAGGTTGGTGCACCACCTGGTGGAGCTCCGACTGGGCTGCTTATCTCCAGACCTTGCATCGAATCTATTGGTAGAGTATCATATCCTGTTGCGATTAAATATTCGTAATACAAAGAAGGAAAAAAAAAAAGCAATCAGAAAAGCAGAAAAAAATGTTTGGTTGTTTACAATGAATTTTCAATTCTTTTTGTATTATAATACTCGACAGTATTCATTCACATGGCGGGCGAGGGTGAAGAAGAAACGCAATGGAAATATAATAATCCCCATTACCCTGCAGCGTGCAAGTAACGAGACTCTATTTGTAAATGAAACCACCAAAGCCTTTGGCTTTGAAGTATAATGAACTGCAGTTCCTTACTCCGAGGCCTTCTCCTGCATGTGAACGAACGACTGAGAGTTTAATGTGAGAACAAGACAAAGTCCCACTTTAAAAATAGTTCATACAAAACAAATTAATTAAAAAAATTAATAAAATTATGCAGTTCAATATTTAACCAAAAATATAATAAACACTTATAAATGTATTTTAATGCATACAAGAGATTTAAAAAATAAAAACAATACACACACATGAGTAATTTAATTGTATTATATCAATTAAAAAAAAAACGTAGAATATATATTTTGTTTTATAAAAAATCCATGCAATCATTGCTTCTGCATTTTTATTTTTAGAAAAAACTAATCAACTTTATGTTTCCGACAAGTAATTAGACGTTCATTATTACTGGAAAAAAAATTCAAGTTGTAGTTGCCCCAGCATTATATGCATTCCCCTAATAATAATAGAAAGTAGAAACAAGCTAAGGGCAGTGGAACTCAGATGACTCCTCGAACGTTGTGAGAAGTAAAAAGAATGCGGGTCGATGAGGGTATTACATTCAAGACTCGGAATGCAGCAGTCGTTGGGCTTGAGACCTAAGCTTGAAACTCGCATCAATATATATATGTAAGTATCTACAGAATTATCAAGAAGTTTGCCACAAGTTTTATTAAGCCAATTAAGCAACATATTCCGGAATAGATACTGAACTGATTCTGTAAAAAAAAGTAATGCGGAAGTAGACAGTAGAGTAGAGAGTAAAGGGAAATAACCGATTTCTGGAGTAAAAAAAAACTTTGCTCTTAATTGTATGTGCAACCTGCTATTTTGAATTCTACCTAAAAGGTTCAAAGAGATTTTAGATGCAGCCAACGAGATCTGAGCGTTATACTCCAGCTTGGGGTTATGTATGTTCACGGCGTTCTTGTGACTTCGAGGATGTAGTTATTTCAACGAAGATTATTTTGTTTTGTTTGCACTCAAGAGATTATGATTTGAAGGTTGTTTCTAATCCATTAAAAAATATATTGCATCAATACCAAATGCATGCATTTTCAGCCAAAGAGCTGTGTGCCGAAGTCTGACAAGTAGTTTTGAAATATTACATTCATCAGAAAGCAGAGAGTGGTTCCACACTTTTCAGTGAGACCATCAGGGGCCTTGTGCTATGAAAACGTACTGCCAGTCATTGAGGAACTTTGTAAAGCAAGATATGTGTAAAGGCAGTAACGCATCACTGGCATCATGATGCTTTGTAAAATGTTTATTAAAGCAAACAAATGGCATCATACTCAACGTCAAGTGTTCTTTATTGCAAAGTTGAGTAAACTGGTGCGAAAACACAACAAACAAAAACGGCATTACAAAGCTTGGTGTGTTGTTGATTCGGCAGGCAAGAGGTAATGAAAAAATGCCGAGAGGGGAAAGAAATATAAGTAAATTTACATTTTTAACATTTTATAAAATTTGTTTACAGAGTATTTCAGCGTCGCGGAGGTGAAACTATTGTTAACACCAATTATGAAAAAGAAATAAAATCAAGATCACTTCTATTGGGAAGAATACTTTCTAAACAAACAAAAAATGATGGTATTCAAAATTCCTTGACGTAAAAAATGTTTGATGCGTTGTAAAACGCCAACGAAATATTCTATCAGCAAAACATTAGCACCACAAAAAAAACAGTGATGCCGCATCAATGCACAAATGTTTGACATTTCTGAATTTACACTATTTCATAAACAGACGATTTAGCAGTTTGTTTAAGACCTTGGAGAGAAGGGACTGAAGTGCAATGGTTCGTTAGTTAGAGGGAGAAGTTTAGTGTTTTCTATCTTCCCGGGAAAAGTTCAAGAGTAGGTCAGAGGATAGACCTTATGCAGTGACTTTACCAGCGTGGAAAACACATCTTCAGAACCATACCACTTCGATTTGCGGCTTTATGTACATTAAGACCTTTAAATACTCTATTTAATGCATGAGTGCGATCATGGTTATGTTTTATAGTGAATTCGACCGGCTCAAGTATAGGGAGTTATAAAGCACAATCTGAAAATGTAGAGCTTGCAGCAAAATGATAATTGGATTAGAAAATGATGTTTTAGTTTTTTACTAACGACCAAGTACTTCTTTTGGTCGTGTGATCATTTTGCCCGACGAACAAGTTTATCAAAGAAAGTATCTAAGGGCAAAATGGGAATAGATCGCATACACCTTATATAGTGATAGAGTGAGAGATTCTTATGTATAAACGGAAAACAATTGTGGAAGTTTTCTTCATACACTGTGGAAGGTACGATATACATTATTACCATGCAATGAATTGTGAAAGCACTTATCTTGGAATTGTACAACGGTACATTGTACAAGATGGTTTGCAGTCGGTAGATTGAAGTTGAAGTAAATTAGTTAAACTCAGTAGAAACGATATGTATGAAATTCAATCATTTTCTTATTCAGAAGACCTAGTAAAGAGGGCATGGCATTTCACAATTTTGAGAGCCTACAGCGATAACTTTAAACGGATGTTACCTGCAAAATTTCATCGAAAAAATATTTTTTGTTCAAAAACCCTCTCAAAAAGTAGATATGGGTCTATACAATGATTTCTAGTAAAAATATTAAATGTTGGAATGTTATTAAAATCAGTACGTGATATCCTTTCATATGTCGTAAATCCTTCCAATATATAATTGTAAGCCTAATTATGGAAAAAATAGCAGCGGCATTAAACTCCAGATGTTAAAATTCCCATACGCCTACAGAGCGTTCAGACAGACAGTTCTGTTCAAATTGTTTCGCGAAACCAATAAAAAAATTAAAGAAATATTTTGCGCAACAGATCCATGGAACCCAGGCCTAGCTTCTTACAACTATTCGTGTTGTGCGTGTTATATTCTTTAGGCGAATAGAAGGGCCCTACTGTTTAATGAGTCCAAAAACTCATTCCTGGTAGTTTCGCTTGTACTGCAACCCAAGGGGTGATTCGAAAATTCGTAGAATGATTCCACCTACATACTCCGTAAAACTTTAATAAAAACATAATTTAAGGCATGAGACGAAGGACATATGACCAGACGATTGAGCGGGAGAATTTGGGTACATATTTACGAGTGAGATTCTTCAAAGAACTCCCTAGAAAGAACTGCAGTGAGTTGAATACCAATTGCAAGCGCGAGCTTATTCTAAAGCTGATACCCACCTAAGATGGAATGTGAAAAGTTAATAATACATATTTAAATAGTCGACCGTATTTTACATGTTACGCATTTGAATGTGGGAGGAGTCATATTCAGTTATATTAAAAAAATCGTTGTTCAAAACTTAATTTCCTTTCACTGAACGTAAAGAGTTCGAAAAATTATATTCTTTAGAAGGCCGGAATTTCGGTGAGAAATGTTTATTGAGCTAGAATGAGACTGTTAATATATTAAAGTTTTGATAAACGAATAATTCGTCAAACATTCATTTGTTCCTGTAAATATGGATGTTTTGTGCATTTTTGGAAATGTTAGGTTTATTCACCGTTACATTAGCAATGAATTTTATAAAAATAAATAAATAAAATACGCAAATAATTGCGTGCATACTCATAAAAACCATGCAAAATGCGTGAAAAGCTTTAAATAACACATATAAGGTTTTTTCTCTACTTGAGGAAAAATAACATAAAATGAAAAACGACGCTTACATTAAAATAACGTGTTGGACCAAACAAATAATAATAAATAATATGACTTAACAAAAAAAAAAACTCCGTAAAGGATAAACAATATAAATTAAATTAAAAAAAAAAAACAGACTTCTAACCAACAAATTAGGATATAAATTCTGATCTAAGCGAAACAATATAAAATAATATCTAATAATAAAAATTTTTTTTTTACAAAATTTATCTTTTTATTTTCTTTGTAATCACCTATTTAACGCCGTTTTGCTTTGCTTGCATTGTTCATTGTTTTCAAAACTAGAAGTAGGGGGGTTGGTTGGTGAAGATCATGTCTTTGTGATGAGTAATATTTTATTACAATTCGGTTTCTTTTCCTTAAGTTGTATATCTCTCTTAAACTAAGATAAATACTTTTTTGTTTTGTTTTGCTTTTATTCTTATGATGAGCATTATTATCTTTAAGATAATAATATTATTTTTCCTTTTATCTTCTACACAAAAGTAAAATTATGTAATTTTTGTTTTTTGGTTTTTTTTTTTTGCTTTGTTTTTTATTATAATTTTTTTAATATTACTAAAAATTCGGTTTTTTGTTTATCATTTGTCCAAATCATTAATCAGTTGAACAAACTTTTGAATTATGTTTTAGTGATGATATATGTTAGGCTGGCTTAGCTATAATAAAAGAATAAGTAAATTTCAAAAAGAAAATCCCATGGAGAGACAGAAAAAAAGAAGATAAAAAGATTTTTTATTAGTTAATTCTATCGCTGTGGTGTAAAATTGGAAGATTTGGTTTTTTTGTTTTTGTTTTTAATTACAAAACGAACATAAAATTCAGCTAAATGAGTTCGGTGAGATATCTACTTCAAAAAATAAACTATTTTATTTTTTTTTTTGGTTTATTTTGAATGATGGGTGGTAGTGGTCATTGATGATGATTCTGCGAGAAAAGCAAAAAAAAAATCACCTACGTTTGCTTTTACACATGTGGTTGAAAACGGAAAACCATAACCAAGGAGTTTAACAAATGAACGTTGCAATGAAATTAAAATAGAAATCAAATGAAAATGAAAAATAGATGAATAATTCAAAATAGAAAAGGTAATGAGAATGACAAATTTAACGATTTTTAATAATAGCGCAAATTTGTAACACTGGGTGGGGTTAAAACTATTTGATTATTCGAAGGGGACGGGGCTAGCTTTTTACTGTGCTCTGTGTTCGTGTGTTTTTGAGTAATAAAATTTGGAGGAAATTGGAATATTTATGCAGGAATTGGAACATTTTTAGATGGACGCGTGTTCATAGGTCATGTTTAAATAGATGATTTTCCTTCGCAATCGGTAGGATTCACTTAGAAAAAGAGACGTCCTACCACATGAACTGGTTTGGATTAGTTGAAAAAGATTGTTGACATCCACAACAACGACGTGTTGGAGTTCTTCGAAAAAGTATGCAAAAAGTATTCTCGTGCTGTTAAGGACCGTTGTATTATATTTATCATTGTGAAGAGGTCCAGACAGATTGGTCAAGGGCTTCGTCTTGAGCCGAGATATCTTATAAATTGTTTGTGTTTGTCAGCGTGAGAAATCCAGTCTATAAATAAGAGCAACTGTTCTGTAGGTTTTTGTTCTTCGATAAGGAGGTACTTAAGAGCTAGAAACGAGTTACATTCATATATGTATGTATGTACATTAGATACTTTTAGAGTCCCCACTTGAGCTGTGACTGGTCTAGACCCAATGAAACGAATTTAGGACGATTGACAAATTGACACGCAATTTCATTGCCTTCGATACCATAATGACCGGAAGGTCAGAAAAAAGGGACTTTAATGAGGACACCAAACTCTTTTAAGGAGTTGAAACTATGTCGTATATGTACTAGATTGGAATCGAATCGAAGGCTTTTAAAGGTGAATGGGTCGCGCATTATTTTCAGAAATCGCATAGCACAACAATTGTGCACGCCCTGAGTGTGCACTGAAGTGCAGGGTAAAACCTTATACATGTGTACATCTAGTCGAATGTTGTAACGAAATTCCTTTAAGGAGTTAAAACAATTTCGTATACTAGCTTGGAATCGAATCGAAGTTAAAGCTGAATGGGTCGCATTGTTTGCAGAAAACGCATAGCACAAAAATTGTACGCACCCTGAGTTAAAGCACTCGAGAAAAAGACGATATCACAAGAGAAAACATGAAAGTGATTGATGGTAATGGTCATAAAGCTCTCTAAGAAAAAGAGTGCTGTAACTGGTGAGGTTCAAGTTAGAGTCAGCACATTTGTTTTATGATACATTGATGTACTACAACACGATGAATGGAATATACATAGAGCATCGGTGTGACTTCAACCAGAACAATTAACAAAACAAAAAGACACGAACAAAAAAGTTTGGAGCTCTACTCGTGATCAAATGCTTAGCAGCAGTGTCACCGATATCCGCTTAGTAGGGAAAGTAGGAAAAGAAACTGATTGATCGTAAAGTTCTGTCCTTCGTCAGTAAATATGTTCACATACTTAAAATATCAACTGGACTAGCCGATCTTTCACGAACATGTTTATATGAGAAAATTTCACAAGTTCGGGTTGCCTCATGCAAACAAGGCACCGAATCGTTGAGAAAAAATGTGTTTTGTTGAGAATGAGAAACTAAGGCAAGGGGCGAAAGGCTTAGGTACATTTCGATTGCTTCGTTTGTCAAAACTTCAGGATGATGTTACGAATAAAACGGCAATTGTCGAACCTCAACAAGAATCAGAGAAGACACTAGTTGTTGTTTGAGTTGTGATGCATACAATCCATATTTAAATACATGCTTATGAGCACCCTAAATAATACCAAATACAAAAACACTGCATTCATATTCCAATTTCGCAATTTATGTGTTGACTTGTCTCTCGTTTACAAGATTTTCCTCAATTTCTACACAAAACGGCAATCAACTGTTCAAATTACGTGTGCGTTTCTGTGTATACGTGTTTTAGATACTCGTACATTTTTTTCACTCTATTCATATACCTGTCAGGACGAGACAATTTTGTGTGTTTATTTTCAGCCAATTGATGTTTTTTTTTTTGTTTTTGTTTTTTATTCGTAGTAAACCCTGATTTGTGTAAGTATCCAAATTCGTTTATTAAAATTACGCCGCATAAAGAGTGAATACGGTTTTGTTGGTCAAATTATTATTTTCGTTATTCAACCATTCGATAACAATATTCATCGTATTTGTTCATCGTGTCGTGGCCAATAATAATAACAGGTTCTGTAGGTGATAGTTTCGGTGGTTGTTTTGAAATAAAATAAAAGAGGAGATTTTTATATATATATTAAATATGGTATTACTGTTGACAACATTCATTTAACACAAACTCCTACAAAACATGTGTGAGGACATGACGTGATTGATTGTATGGTGGGTGAGTAACAGAACAAATAAAAAAAAGTTCAACTTTTAACTGCATTTGATTTAGATTGTGCAGTAGTTTCGGGTTTCATTTTAAATCGACTTACTATACGTTTAGTACTTTTTGTGTCAAAAAATTGTTTTTTTTTTTCTTTTCATAAAAAGGTTTTTTTTTTTATCAACAGTGCATTATGTGTGTGATTACTTATTATAATTCGATTTTCTTATGTGCATTGTTTAAATTATTAGTAAATATGTTAATGATTTAAAAAATATGTGATTTAGTTTTTTTTTTCTTGGTTTAACACTTGTTTTTCTTTTTGGTTTAGTTTTTTTATTCTTTTTGTGTAAATTTATTGATTAATATTCAAACTAAGTGAGATGACACATGCAACTCGTTTCTAATGTACGTACCTTGCTGAAATGCTCGACCTCCGTGTGAGCTGTGTACGCTAGGAGGGCCTTGCCCATACAATCCCTCATATGCTTGTTCAGGTCCAAGCATATCCTATTTTATTGTATTTTTTGAATTAGTCAGTGGTAATGGTAGTTATTCCCGTCAACAACAATAACGAATCAGTTAATTTTTTTGGTTTTGTTTTAAATTGTTTTGTGTACAGGCAAAGCCCGAATCATACAGGTGCAGAGAGAAGGGAGATTGTTTATAATTTATTTTGTGGTAGTTGTTAAAAATCGTGACCAATTTTGTTTCCAACATAAAAATAAAAATAAAAAAGAAAAGAAAAAGAACATATAAATAAAAAAATAATACTCAAATGATACAAATTAACTAAAAAGGTATAAGCTTATGTATAATTGGCAAAAGTGTGACTATTTTCGGTGGCTTGTTGTACTGGTAATATGTGACTAACTAGTTTTTAAGTGATGTGCTTACTCTTAACATCTAGGCGGCTCTTAATTGATTACTGTGAAATAAACTGTTTTGGAGTTCCCTGCCTTGGCAAATGTTATGAAATAAATCATTTACTACTAATAATAATTTTGAAAGTATGACTATTCGAAAGAGCTTATATTGAAGTCCACTGAACAAAATGTAATGTGGTTTTGAACAGCTACAGAGAATTCAGGGAGTTATAGGAGATATCAGCAATGATGTGTGCTAATAGCTACAATTTGTTAATATCTAGTCTACATGTGTTTAGCAGCTCGATTGTTTACGTTTGTAATAGCTGAATCATGTGTTTTGGCGCAAATAATTAGCATACTCCAATCGAGGATCATCCATGCATTACGTTTCGAAATGCATTGTGAACGAGTATACTGCGCAAAGGAAGTTGCGCAAATGACATTTGTTATTAATATTCGATTGTCACCCGTACCACAATTGGATAGTTTCAAATTGCCATGATGAAGCTTCTTCAAACTGGTACTGGAAATAGTTCGCACTTCTTTATGAAGAAGAACTAATGAAATGCTATACACATACATAAGACAATAATCATCACCTTCCTGTTGTATAGTGGGAAAGAATTGATTGTAAAAATCTGATAAAACCTCTTTTTAAATACTCCAGAAAAGTTAGTCGTTCGATATGAGAATATGATTTAGCCAGGAGCAGGTCTGTAAGTTGACTGCAGAAACCGCTCTGTTCCCACTCGAAAATATCTGAAATCACCGTATACGTTATTATCTAAAATATATACACAACATAACACTATTAGGATTCACTATACATACTTTTCGTCGCCTATCGCTAAGTTCTACTAAAAGTTACATTTGCCAAGGTTAGTTGCCAATTAATTCTGCGACTCGCGCATAAGTGCTGCTCAAGAAAAGCTCCATAGTACTGCTCCAAGGAATTCAAAGTAAGAATCCTCTCAAAGCGTTTATCACATTAACATTGAAAGTGTATATTTCACTGTGAGTGCACTTACGTGGAGTTAATTCGTATAGCCAAACAAATATACATATACTAAAATTTTAATCATGTGCATTACGTCAAAGATAATTCCTTGTCTAAATGATTTTTTTTTATTGTTTATTTTACCCCCTATTGGTTTGTGTTCCTCAAAAAGTAAACACACCAAGATACGAGAGATACGAGATAACTTCTAGAGGAAGAACAAAAATAAAATGCGGATCACAGTTCATATGTTCCTACTTTTATCTATTTCACTGACATCTACCATCGCGTAGCCTATCTTTTGTTTCTAATCAGTGTTAGTTCAACAATTAACGTACCTGTAAATCCGGACCCATTCCGAGATCGGCATTGCCCCATATGTTGTTATCTTCCCTCAGAAGGGAATTTGTTAGCTCAATAGACAAGCGTTTCTTGTAATCTTGCGGTTTGTCTTCGCTCATGCGGAAGAGAACTGCTGCAGCGTATGTGGCTACGCCTTCGTTCCTCGAATGCAAAAGATCGGTGAGAGGCCCAGTGGCACCTTCTTGCTCGATTATCTCTGCGCCCTCCTTATCAGCCGCTAGCTCGCAAAGTACACCTGCAGCAACCCGCTAAAAAACAGAGATACACAGGTAAAATTGTGTTGGATGCTCCAAAGTCTCGGCTAAGTTTACCTGAATATTTTCAATTTCGTTGAACAGCAAGCGCACGAAGATCGGAATAACCGCCTGTTGGCGAATGAGTGCTCTATTGTGTGATTCTCTGGCGAGAATATGCAATGCACCGACAGTGCCTTCGACAATCTCCTCCATGCGCACTCCATCGGCATAAGCACTCGGTTGTTGGGAGCCTGTGCTTGCAACAGACGAACGTTGCTACAATAGAGAAGGATAAAACACGTCAAACCTTTTTCCTTTCCAGATTAAATCGTGTACTTACCCTCTCAGTGTCTTGGAAAGCTCTCATTAGTAGCCTCACCAGATGGTGTATGGCACCGTGCTCACGCAATGGTGCATGATTTGCTGGGCACAATGCCAGATTGCGAATCAATCCAATCACGGCCTTAATTAACGGCCAACGCGACGGTGGATGTAGCAGCTTCACGATGACCGACAATCCATAGTTCAAGCGAACAGCATTTTGGGCCAATTCTGAGTCAACATGACGAGAAGTCAAGTGACGCAGAGCGCAAACTGCCGGCTCTGTGATCTCTTCACGATCACCTGCATTGATGATGGTGCGTACAAGTGCATCGACGCCACCCACTTGGCAGACTGTTGCCTTGTTGCGTTGATTGTTGCAAGTCAAATTCGAGAGGATGCCAGCTGCGCAAGTCACCACATTGACATCTGTGGAAGCCAAAACTTGAACCAAACTCTGGAGCAAAGCCTCGAGTCCCTCGACTTTAGTCGCTGCATCGGACAAATTACGCAAAGTCCAGAGACAATTCTGCACTAGACGCTGTGATTGATTGCCCAAGTGCATTGCGAGTGCTTGCATGCCACCGGCATCAACAATCGCCGGCTTGTTGCTTGAACAAACCGATAAAACCTTCAGTACACGCGACGTGGTCCACAGCAATTTCTCATAGTCATACGAACGCATTATACGAACTAATTCGTTGGGTCCACCGGAAGCCAAAATGATCAACTTGCTCTCTTGATTGCCATAAGCCAGAATTTGCAAGCAATCAGTGACAATGGCTAAGAATTTCACATTGTTACGCTGCAACAGGGTGACCATCTTCTGGAGACCTCCAGCCAGACGTACGGCCATTTTTGAGCCGTCCTGGTGCAGAAGCAAATTGTGCAAAGTGGTAATGGCATAGAAGAGAACAGATTCAACTGGCGATGACAGCAGCTTAACCAGTGCTGGAATTCCACCGCTCTTGAAGATGGCCAACAGACCCTGACGATGGTGCGACAAATTGTGTAAGGTTCCCACGGCTCCCTTTGTTGTCTCCAAATCGTTGCTATTCGAAATGGCACGCACAAGAGCGGCTACCATTTGTGGACTGTTCATTATGGCGTGACGAGACGCCTCCTTCTTCGACAGTTGGTGGACCATCATAGCGGCTTGCGAAACAACCACTTGATCTTCATCATTCAATAGCTTGATGAGCTCCGGAATTGCACGTGTAGCAAGTTCAGCATCATCCTGATAGTTGATCAGATTGACCACGGCATGTTTTAGCATTTGCGACGGCTCAGATAAACGCTGAACAGCTGTGGGTTGTTGTGGATCGAACTGGGTCGATGGAATCTCAATGCCTTCTTCGAGTGTTTCCGGGAACATTGCAGCACGCACACGCTGTGAACGTGTCTGGCTCAATTGCTGATTCATATCGTCCACCTGATCTTGGGTGAAATTCTGAGGGAAGCCCTGATCTAAGTCAAACATCAAGGGATCACCTTCCATTTCTTCGTCTTCTTTGCCACTCAATGATGGCACTTGGGTGACTGCACCCGAATGGATACCGGAGTCACCCAGGTAAGAGTTTTGCTGCCACATAAGCGTTTGTTCCTTAGACGATACCATTGGTAGATCCGGTGGATTGTATTGATTATGCGGCACTGTTAGGAGAAAAAAAAATTAAAGAACATCAGCAAAGGAAAAGCATTAAAGTCTATAAGGCAATATGATGGGATGGGATGGGATTAAAAACAGAAAGAACGGAAAAGCAACAGTAACAACAGAGGAAAACGACAACAATAATTCGATGAGAGGTTGTACAAATGGATTCCATTGCATGTACTACTTGAGAATTACTCTCCTGAAGATGATTTCCATTAAAATCGCAGTACCATTTGTGACCGTGGGGAAGGTGGACTTGCTTTTTTTTTCTTCAAACGCATTACAATAATTACAATTTTATACTTTGTGGTGTACATATGTATACATACATACATACGTACATATGCACGTGGGCAAACACTGAGAGTAATGAAAATTTTGTAGAAATTTGCAGCTACAAATGCGGATTGTTTTTATAAAATCTATGTTGTTCTCCTTGCGAGTGGGTGCATTTCCCTCTTATGGGAGAAAGTGATATGAACATGATACATACGTAGTTCAATGAAGTACCGAAGAGTACGGCACCGCAAATAAAACCATTGCTGGAGAATAATTGCACTTCAGAGTTCTGTTTATGGCTGCGAAATTTAAAACTCATTCGCCATCAAACTGGTGTTATGTTCGATAAATATTTAGAGTTTTCTTTGATTCAGAGCATCAGTAACTGCACTATGTAATTAATATTGACTCCAAGCTTCAGGTGAAAAGTCAAATATTTGCTTTAAATTGATTGCACTGCATTTTCATATCAGTACTTGCAATGCGTTCATAAAATCGATGATGTATCAGGGGTGAAGAATGAACTGTAAAAACTACCGAAGCAAGTTTTCTGTGGAAACCTACCCAGGTAATCAGATAAGAACTTTGGTAGAATCGTGTAGCCTATTCAAAACCAGTCACGGGTTTGTACACAACCCGCATAATATAGTTGTTCGAAAAACGCTGCATACTCTTAACCCGGTGATTCGATTTTTTTCTATGAAGTCTTTTATTCGCACGGCACCGATCATTTATAGATGCCGGCACAATCATCTTCGATGATTTTGTGTGTTTTGAATCTAAATATGTCATCAAATACCGAATCTAGTATTGACCCATGGGAAACACCGCCATCATACTGCCTAGTTCAATCGTCAACCGTCATAATCTTTTGCAAATTGTCCGGTAGTCTTTCCGCATTGAGTACAGTCGTGATGTTTCAGGGTTAGCGTTATGCGATTCTAGTTATAGAGGCCTCCCCGGGGTTGTCAGTTGAACATGTAAAATTGAGTTTTTCGTAATAACTATTGTAGTAATATATGCATTTCAGACACCCACCGTCATGCCTCTCGTTTCTGGATACTATCAAGTAGATTTAAAAAATGATAGCATAGAACTTGCTTACTCCCCTTCTTCCTTCCCTTTCCTTTGAATGGTCATCTCTCCAAACTGGTGACCTAATAGATGGCAAGGCCTTGTAATCTCCAATCTATAGTTTATGAATCGCTCTTGTATTTCCCAAGGTTTCCAATATACGACGAGGATTTCGGGGATGATTTCTTGTTTCTTTTTCTTGGGAGAAGTACTAGTCTTTGTTTCTTGGTCCGGAGATACTGCTAGGCTCACCAAAGCTATGTTGGGGATACCACTATCGAACACTAGTATTTTTTTGTGAGGCTTCCGATCTTCGAGCAGACTCGGAGGCCAACGATCCTTCAGCTTTGGCATTTCTACTTCGTAAGATGTGCCGCAAGGATTTTGATTGGTTACGCTTTTCTTTTCTACGTACTTTAATAGGATTTTCATTATTTTCACGCCCGATTTTGAATCTTTCGTGGAGTTCTCTATGATTGCTGTTCTCTGGAGCATTTATAAAATCGCCTTGTTTAGTGGTACACTGTCCGTAGTCTTGCGAAGTGCTCATGCTCTTCGTTGTGTCAATGAGTCACAGACACTTGCTATTCTTCTTGTGAACTAAGTTGTCATTTCGGCGACTATATTGTAAACAATAGGTAAAAGTAAAAGGGTTGGATAACTTTGTAGCAAGAGTTTGTTTTAGTCCAATAAGGATTTCTTAGGACCTGCAATGGAAGGCTTCGCAGTTAAAGTTGTCTTAGCCTCTAATAGGCGGTCGAGACTTTTGTATGTATGTATTCCTCTTCGATGGTTGAAGTCCGTTGTGTCTTAAAAAACTATCATCTCAGCTTGATAAGCGAAGACTTTTAAGTCATAGGGAAGTGAAGATTTTTATTGAATCTTTTCGTCCTATGAGGTAGGCTTTGTCTATCAACCTAAGTATAAGTATCATTAACCAGCTACAGGTCTCATACTTTCTTCCTTGTTGCACTAAAGCTTCAGCTTCAAAACACGCAACAATACAAAACCCTTGTAGCACAATCCATGTTAGAGTCACATCCATTAAACAAATGCATCTGGACCAAAGCGACACGGTAACAAAAAGACCAATCAAATGTAAATTTAAATGGCGCAAAAATACCGCAAGCAATGCATTATGCAAGGCTCTCCAAAGTACATACATATATAACAAACAGTGATTTCCTTCTCATATACATAAATGGGAAATAAATGTACATAAAGGTGATGAGAAATATTCATTCCACTTCGGGTTCGGTTCGTTTTTTTTTTTTGTAAACTCTACTGAGGAGCGCAACAGAAAGGCGCAGCCGAAGGACTCAGCTTACGTAAACTTTTTCCGCCTGCACTACCCCATCCAACACCCAATTTTTTCCATTTTTCTTTTTTTTTTTTTTTGAAATTTATGGAAAGCATAAAAAAAATCCCTGTTGACAATCAAAATCCCTTTGACACATGCGACGACAGAATTAATGGGAAGCGGAAAAGTAGGTGGAGATTTTATATCCTACCCCCGTGGGTTGGTTTGGAGGAACTCTCTCTCCCACTAGAGCTGCTGGTGCACTTACACAGCAAATAATACACAAACCAAAGTGAAAACGAGAAAGACAGAGAAAGAGAAGAGGGATAACAAGGAGAAAAGAAAATTATGATGACGACGACAAGGACTGTGACGAGACGCGACAGTGTTAGATGAATTAATTCAACCAAGTGCATGACTGTAGTGTAAGCTGCATACATAGCACTTAGTTTCTATTACAACACAAGCAGTTTAATTCCTCTTTTTTGGGTTTTACTTTATTTTTTTTCAATTTTTCTTTTTATTCATCCTGCTTTGCTGCAAGTTTATTCAGCCAAAAGGATTTTTTCTGTCCGTCCGTTCGTTCGTTCGCCCATTTTTCCCAGAACGAGTACACATGATTGAAAAAAAAATTGCAAAGAATGAAGCTTAATCTTTTATGGCGGGAATTTTTCACAAGTTGGCATAATTTTCGCCTTTTTTTGTGTGTTAGAGAGCAAATAGATGACATGCACACAAATGTAAAATAAAATAAGAACAGAGAACGGGGTGGCCGTGGTACATTGTGGCGTGTAATTTGCTCAAGAGACCTAAATTTGCATTTTTATTTTGTTTTCAGGTTTTTTTTTTTGCTTTTTCCTTTTAACGAAAGGTTTCAGCACTGAGTCAAAACTCTTAAAACCCAGATTGGAGGGATTTTCATATAATAAAGAAATGAAATCAATTAATTATGCAACGAGGAGGAAAAATCTCAGCGATCCAACAAAGGGAATGCACAACGTGCGCGGATTAAAGTGTTTGTTTTAGGTTAAATTATAAAGTCGCGGATATGCATGCAGTTTTTGTACTTACTGGTTCGATTTTGGGGAGGCAAGTAACTCATGGTGATTTAGGCGTTTCACACCACACCTGAAAAATAAATAAAGCAAAAATATTAAATGGGAATATAACTATGTACATACATACATATGTTTGTAATATGGAAGTGTAAATATATGTAAAATTGTTTGTTGAAATGGCAAAAAATTAAAATCAATTCCAAAGAAAAGCGATAGGGGCATGTGTTGCAAACAGTATGGGCTGACCAAGTATACATGTGTATGCAATACCGAGAATTACTCCCATACGACTCACGAAAGAAATATTACCTATCAATACCAATGGACATTTAAAAGAAACGCATCCAAATACATTTCGTTTTAACGGGGTTCACACTAATCCAATTCTTTATCAAATTTGCTTGAGCGGCTTGACGAAAACACTCCAGCCAAAGTCAATTGCGTTCACATTATAAAAATGTTTAGCACATTTTTCGTCAAACCAAGTGGTAGATAGAGAAAACAAGCATTTGGTGTACTGAAAACACTCGTGGTAAGTAGGATATTAGAGGAAGAAAAAACAAGGTCGGGCAGACCAGTATGTACATATGTACATACATATGTACTTCAGCACTCGTCGTAGATACAATTTTAGAGGAACAATGGATAAATGGATGCAAAAGCGTACAAAGTTGCTAGCAAAATTGTCTGAGGATGGACGCAGAAACATATGAAGAATTGTTGGCGAAAGGAAAAACAGCCTAAGTCGACTTATGTATGTCCGAAATAGAGTTATCAATGCCCCATACTCGATTCTATAATGTCGTAATTTTTCGTTTAATTATCTCTTACGGTTGCTGTGGTATAGGGCGGGGAAAACAACATAAACATTTTCTCACGTGTGTTTCAAATGGAAAACTAAACTTTTGTCATTAAACTGTTTTGCTGAAAAACTATAAAAAACGACTTAGGCTTTTTTTCCTTGTGGCCACAGATACATATGTACATGGCGAAATCAACTCTCAGCATTATTATAAACGAAATCACACCTCTCTAATTACTTTTCGGAAATGAAATTTGTTCTAACCGGATAAACAAATATCAATAAAACACTGAAAACATCCATCCATAAGTGCATTTCAAATCCGGGCCGACCTCCGAAACATTAAAATAAGTTTGAATTCATCAAGCTGAATGATGGAAAATCGTTCCTTGCATTCACACCCAGCAAATTTAGAGCCATCATACCGATTTGACGAAAAATTTGATCAGTGTGAACACCCCTGATAGAAATTGTCCAAGAATAGATAAGAGTAGTTTAATGATACATCCATAAAGGAGGTCTCAACAAGAACTTGACTTTTAAACTAAACAAAACACAGTACATACATATGTATGTACATATTTCATTCAATTTTTTTTTTTGACTTGTAATGACGAAATTTTGGTTTTTGTTGTGGCATTTTGTTATTTTTAAATAAAACAGCTTTTGTTTGATATCATGCACAATACCAAAATTGATATCAAAATTTCGGGTTTAAGTACCACTGATGACATTAACTATGAAACACAACATTATTCAAATGTCCTCCACTGAAACGCCTACATATTTTTTATCCATAAATCGCCAGGTTTAAATTTCATCCTTTATATATTACCACATAATAGGGGTTCGAACGCCCGTCGTAAATAACATCGAATTCTTTACCATGAGAACATTACCTTTAAATTGTCGTTTATCTTTTTTTTTGTTTTTCTGGGAATTCCCGTTTTAGTATTTTGGTGTACAAGTGTTTCTGACTTCCTGGCTCAGATTTGTAAGTATTTATCTGTTTGTAACTAGTGGTTCATTACATTGTGTTTATTTATTGTATTGTACTAAGTTCTACACAAAGAAATGAAGACTTTTATCATCTGGAAGCTTATAAATCGAATAAAATATGCATTCTGCCATAACAATATCCAATAACGCAGCAAGACGTCATACGATAAAGGATAATCACTAAAGAGTGGTGAATGCTCAGTCAGTTGTCGTCAACGACCGGTTACGAAAAGAATAGCACCTTCACGAACTCGAAAAATCAAAGGTGTTTCTAAAAAGTTTCCATTATTTTATGTGTGTAATAAAAACGCGTGAATGACAACACATCAAATATTTTCCATAAAACTGTAAGAAGTTGCGACAGAAAGTGACGATAAAATATTGTTAAAAATAAATAAATATTTAGCACAACAGCGCTCTATGCCTTTTTTAAATGCTCTATAACATTTAAAACTGCCTTCATAGAAGTAATAAACCCATTATTAGAGAGAAAAGTATGGGTGTGGGGACAATGCACGTGTATTTCAAATATTTGCAAATTACAACTTTTTGGAAATGTTGAGGACAGTTTCTTCTACATTAACTGTGCACCTGAAAGCTTGTTTTAAAATATGTATAATGGTACGCGGAGAATAATTAAATTTAAATATAAACAGAAATGACACAACTAGATACACATATGTAGATTTCATCCGAAGATTTTAGAGAGGGAATTTGGTTGAAAATTAATTGGTCACCATCTACACGCAAATGTTTCGACTTTTTGAAGTGAAGTTTGTATTTCAATTCCCTCAGTTTTAACACGGTTAAGTGTTGACCGCACTCTTTCAAATACCATTTAACCCCGAACTGTAGAACCACATAAGTAAATAAATAATATAACAAAACTTGAAATTCGGGATCCAAAGTGGGGTAAGAGACAAGCCTACAAGCCTTCATGCACTCTTACATATCAACTAAAATATTTGGACTACACCAAATACACCACTACACTTGGAACTACATACATATGTAAAGGTAGACAGAGTATATTTTTAAATACCTTGGGAGTATTGTCTCTACGGATGGTGGAACCGAATAGGATAAGGCAAACCAAGATCTATGTTTGAACTTTTATCGACAATATGGCGAAATCAATACCAAATTACGACTCCCCCGATCCAATCTTGAATCAGTGCTACTATGTATATAGGGGCAGCATTTGGACACTCGTTTCTTAAAAGCGACAGTTCAATTGCTAATCACGCAATGGAATGGGATTCGCTGTCCTGTATAACCAAGAAACACAGGGTGGAGAACATGGGACTCATTCCGTATTGCTACTCTAATGTTTAATCGTTCGAATTCGCAAAATTGTCATTCTCTAATTCGAATAGCAAATATAAATATGCGAGAATCGAACTATCTTGTATTGCAAACTCCACACTCAATATCTTTCTGGCACTCTGTATCACTAAAATTAACTTCGAAGTCAATCGAATTCGCACAATTTTGTACTATTGCTATTTTGTTTACGGATGGTAAGAATTGTGTTTTTTCTTAAATGTAAAAATTTTCTAATTTAATAATAGTTTTAACATCATTTGAATGCAATTAAAAGTTTAAAATCAATGATAAGATACTTTTGTGAATTTGTTACTAAATTCTGGGAAAATATAACCAAGGAATTACATGCTGAAGGGCATCTTATGCGAATTGGAATCAGAAATGTGGGCAATGCCAGAATCTTATGTTCAATTAAAAAAAAAAAAATATGTAAAAATGTACATATTTACTCCCTAAGGCATGGGGAAAAGTTCATGCAAAGGTCATAAAGAGAAAGGGTTTTGAAGGAACCTCTAATAAAATAAAAAAGATTCATTGTATTCGACTTGTCTTTGATTCGCATGTGGTCAATTCGTTTTACTTTTGTGTCATCATGTTAGTTTTTTTAGGAGTTGTTTGGGAATCGAACCTCGAAAGCTCGCTCAATAGTCGTCCGACGCACTAACCACTGGAGCCACAGCGCTCACTACAGTTTACAACTGTGGGTTAATGGATTCTGGCTCATTATGCCTTATTATCCGCTTTTCCTCTTGTTGTCTTTGCACATAGGCAATACCAACAAATTCTGTCTGCATCGATAGTTTCTCTGTGGCATTTTTCTACCTCAAAGATTTCCTGATTTTGCGTCTCTATTTTTACATGTTTTTGCCAAAAACCTTTGTAATTTCAGTAGCCGCTGCAATTGCTTTTAATACTTTTTTGAAAATGAAAATTAAACTTGTTGACAGCAGTTTTTTTAAAAAAAAGTTTACTTATCCATTTTCAAATATGTAATAAAATAAACATTCGTCTAAGGAAACACGTCTCGACTTAAGAATAATCGAAAATCGGATAACCTGAACCTCGAATTGTTACTCGAACTTCCACTCAATAGTCTAATGCACTAGCCAATGCGCCCATAGTGTTTGCCGCATGCAGGGTTGTGGGTAGACTGGGCAACACCTCATGTCAAGCGAACCTGGTAGTATGCCAATCAACCTAGAGGCATGACTTGTGTCAATACTGAAAAGGTTAAGTTGGGTGGCTGTCCCCGCTCAAGCAGAAACATACGTAAACCAAAATGGTGATCGATTGTGAAGGGACGCGGCACCAGGAACCTACAAAAAATTTTCTACATTTTATGGTTCAGGCCAAGTGGGGCATAGTTGTCAGTGAATTTGTGGAAATTGTTCCTAGAGCTCCAGTTAAGCAAACGCCGGCTAAATTTTGAAACTTCTCGAGCAGTCCAATTTTATTTTATGTTGTGAACCGTTCATCGAACCATTACTCCGTTCAGTGGAATGTGTTTAAACGACGTTTACATCAACGACTCAGAAAATAAAGTGATTCTGTCCCGCGGTAGGTGAAGACGAATATGTATACATATGTACATATACATATGTACATATGTACATATCTATGTATCATTTCTATAAAATCAACCATGACCAGAAGAGTCCAAATAAAACGACTAAGATGACTGAAACATGCAGAGGAGCGGATAGAAAGTGGAATACGCCTAAGGTGATGCAGACAAGTGTAAAAGGAGTTCCGACCAACTAAGTAGGCGTACAAATGTTTAGGCGCTAGACAAACGTCGCTTTAACTAGAGATACCAAATAATGAAGAAGATAAAGAAGTTTTAAGGGTTCAACTTTAACTGCCTTTAATGTATTATTGTGCTTTTTTCGCTGTCATACTACCGGGCATGGTAGAATCTTTGTTTTGAGTTCGATCCCTTGCAAAAAAGCTATAAAGGAAGACGAAACTAAGGAATTTGGCTCCAACCATTACCAGGCAATAAGGATTGTTTTATTATGGTTTCGCAAGATCCTGGTCGCGGATAACTATTATGTATGCCAGCATATGTATGTCAATAACATGCGTATACTAAGCCTTAAATAATAATGTTCGAAAAACTCTCCGCTCGCCAGCAATTGCAAACAATTTAAACCACCACTACAAAACAAAGGCGCAGGTATGTACATATGTACCTGGGACCAATGATAAAATTTTCAACAAGAACCCAAACCCATTCCATAATTTACAAACTCAAGTTACACAGTGTGCACAGCGTGAACCTTCTTGCCCTATTGTAGGCATAGCTAGCGCAATAGTAAGGTTAGCATGCTTTGCACATTAGTCACGGATTTTCCAAGAAGGACCATCGAATAAGTGTTGCAAGAACAAACCAACTCTACGGACACCGAAACACCACAGAACGCATGTAACGAAAATCTGTAGGAAAATACAATTATACTATGCACTACTATGTTCTGATACAGACGACCATCCCAAGACATAATAAAGAGGTCAACAAGAGAAGCGCAACGCCATGACGAAACAAGAAATGTAAAATAAACACAAAACTACAAAAAAAAACTCAGGTGACGATTGGTATTCCAGATTTTTTCCATGAAAAAAAAAATACATCAAATATCCACATTGCAACATATTTCACGGAAAAAACTCTCCAGCGACAGCCATTTCATTAAAAGAAATCCCAAAGAAAATTGACGAAAGAGAAAAAAAATTGAAATCCATTTACACCCGCAATTGTGTGCAAGGTACGCCAGCAGCCAGCCATTGCACTTGACACCACACCCCCAATTTGGAATTGATTTTTCGGCATTGTTTTTGAGAAAAATCACAAAATTATATTCACTTACCGTTCGTGAATAGTTAATTAATGTTTTTATGCACAATACGGTTCGTTAAACGCACTTTTTGTTCACAAAAATGGATTTTCTCAAAATCACACAGAAAAATTCCGGACAATGGTGGAAAGAATTTCCCCACAACTGTTCACTAGCAGACGAAAATTCACTTTGGTTGAACTTTACAAAAAATTTACACAACTTTCGGATGAACGTACACACTGGATGAACATATTCAGCTAAGTGGTAGCCATTTTTGTTTTTACTTGGCCTAATTCAGCGATGAATCAGAGTGGTTATGTTGTACAGGGTCGTTGAGGTAAATTGAGTGTGATGCCAAGTCAGAAAAAAAAAACAAATCATGAACAAACGCTGAGAATTAGATCTTGATATACCGAAGCTAGTAAATTAAAGTGGGCGTGGTGACAATTAGAGAATTAGATTAACAGATATTTATTAAATCTAGTCGATATGACACTAATACAAATTATTGGTGGTAATGCTAGTTGTTTCATTAAAGCCACTTTACGTGATGCCAAGTCAGAAAAAAAAAACAAATCATGAACAAACGCTGAGAATTAGATCTTGATATACCGAAGCTAGTAAATTAAAGTGGGCGTGGTGACAATTAGAGAATTAGATTAACAGATATTTATTAAATCTAGTCGATATGACACTAATACAAATTATTGGTGGTAATGCTAGTTGTTTCATTAAAGCCACTTTACGTTCAAATCAATTCTGAAAATCAATCCAGATTGAAATATGGGCTATTTTTTTTTCACTAAGTGGAGATTTCAAAAAAAGATAGTGGCGGAGAGGCAGCGGCAGCCCTGCGAAGTGAATTACTGATATCGGTTTATCAAGCCTACTATAGTTTTGTAGTTATAGTTGTACCAGCGGGTTTTGTCAAGAAATTTACCCTTCAGGTTGGACTCGAATATTAATGATCCTAGTCTTGGGGACGCGGACAAACGAAATATGAAGGACATCCTTCGGATCCGCACGTGGAATCTTTGAAACCATAATAGTCCGAACACCTAGTAGGAGGGTGAAATGCTGTGATATAGTGATTAATATGTGACCGAACGTCTTATGATAATTCAGATCAAGGCTAAATTTGTCTTGTAAATCAGCTTAGTATGGACTCATGCCCCAAATGAATCCCTCCAGAAGACCTAGCAACGTTTTAATCATGCCACAAAGAGATGAAAGGACGATGTTAGTACATTTCGTAAATACCTTTTGGGTAATAGGTATCTTTAACATACGTGACACCACATCTGACAACGCAATAGTTATAGAGGAATTAGTGTAAAAACATACAACGCCGGAAAGCTAGAATAAAAAACCCACAATCATTCATTTTGTGCGTGTTATATTCTTTATACGAATGGAAGGGGCCTACTGTTTAATGCCGTAAACGATGATTGTTATTTGCTGCAAATCACAAAATACCACTAGAATCTTAGCAGGACACTTATCCTAAAATCTCTTAACTAGTGCTTAATACGAACGCCAAATGCCCTCCAAAACCTGCTGCCACCAAAACCTTCTCTCTTCATGGATTCCTTACGATTTAAAGTCTTACTTATCTCAGTATAGCAAAACATGGTCTTTTTTCTTTTTTTTAGTTATTCTCCCAAATTGGATGATTCAATGGAATGTAAAAACATCATGTTTCCATCAATAACAAGTGGAGCACAGGACAGCCACAAAACTGTTCCACAATTCTTGGTTAGATATAAGATTCGTTAATCTTTAGGATGTATGAAAGAGCGCGAATTAAAACAGCTTGTAACTATCATGATACTATTTGAGACTTTCTATTTGACTAGATTTCCCAATTTGGATACATGATAGCAAAAGAAGCGCAAACTACATTTATTCTGTTTTCCAATTGAATTTTATCATATGCATACATATGTTTTTATAGTTTCCAGTATCGTACAGAGATTTCGTCAAGTACAGGAATATATTGCCACATACCGTCAGTTTTAAAATTGCGCGTAATTCAGTTATTTTGAGAAACAGTCAGGTAAATTAGATATACTCCGTTGGTACAAAAATTAAGAAACCTTATATCCAACTTGTTGAAACTTAACAAAGCATAAGAGGACGCCTACCTGGCAGAAATTTGTTACAACTTTATCTTCTTTGCCAAATTTCCCAATTCACTGACAGAAAAATGTTGGTGGAATGTACTGTTTACTCCCCAATTAAGAAAGAATCAATGTTTTTAATTCGAATATTCATTCCTGAATTCCGTACAATGGAAAATGCGAGGACTACTCGTTATTCGAAATTCGAGTAAGAGTAAGACACAGTAGTTATCATTAAAGCCATTCTCTTAACAACAATCAGGAAACAAATGAACAAATTGCTATAAAAAGTTAAAAGCTTCGATCAATTTCTATATTTTCGGAATTTTTTTCTTAAATATTTAGGTACGTTGTAAAGTTAAGATTAAAGGCAATCAAACAATTCACCGTGCTGGTCCACAGGATTAGGATTTGTGAAATTAAGCCACTAGAGATGTGCAAGATTTTGGCAGAGATTATGCAGTCTTTATATGTTCACTC
The DNA here is from genome assembly GCA_905220385.1 of Xylota sylvarum. Lineage (NCBI taxonomy): Eukaryota > Metazoa > Arthropoda > Insecta > Diptera > Syrphidae > Xylota > Xylota sylvarum. The sequence goes on from LR999957.1 coordinate 129,081,416, forward strand.
ATTGAGCAGTTTCAGTTTGTGTACGTTCACGCCTTAGGAATTGTCTGAGCGCTGTTCCATTACTTGAATCACTATATAAATCATAGATATGGACAAATCCAAAATACCCAGCTATGGTTATTACACTAAAGAACAAGAATACAAGGAGTAGAGCTCCCAAACAACCAAACAAAAGGACAGAGGCGATGGTAAGAAGGGTACCTAAAAAGAAAAATTAGTAAAGCTGTTCTTTTACAGATAATAATGAGTCCTACCTTCAAGAAGTAAGAATCCCGTAAAAGTCATAGCCATTGTCGACAGTCCGAAGGCTAACAGAATCGTAAACGGAAGAAAAACAACTAGAATTCCCAACATAGCAGCCAATGCAGCGAACGGGTGCTTTGCTGCCAGTCTAGCCATTCTATCGAATACTTCATATCCACCGAAATCAGTGAGCAGCTTGTTCCCAGCCACCTTGAACTGTGACCCTGCAATTGAATGGTTTTAAAACTATTCACACCAGCTTCGTAGCCTCTTACATATTCTATTCACGGTTTCGATTAACATCTGTACTAGTTCTTCTCTAGTGTATTCCTGGTCGTTGTTCAGTCGATGTCTTTCATTTCGTGGACTGCCTTCGGCTGCTATCTGTAAAACAATGTAGAAACTGTTATTGTAGCCTATCTGGGCCTCTTGTGAACAACCTTTATACTTACGACCATCGCAGTTGATGATTAGTTTTCTCGGTTTTTTCTGAATCTGTAACAGCTTCAAAATTAGGTCTTAAGAATCTAAATTTTAAATCAATATCAACGCATGCGTTTCTTGTAAAGCATGCAATTGGGATACGAACTTTTTTGGAAATATGAATTGTTTTTGGCACTTGAGTAAGCAAATTACACAAAAAACACGAATCGTTATCCAGCTGATAAACAAAAACAAAAGGCGAACGAAGTGATGCCAGGTTATCTTATTTCCGTTTTAGTGTAAATCTGTCTTTTAATCCAAAGACAAGTATTTATTTTTAACCGCAACTTAAGCCACTGCGCCAAGGAGTCTCTAATCAAATTGCTCTAGTATGCTGCCCTTCTGTTTGTGGGTGTTGCAGTGAAATGTTGGTGTTTTATACTTCAGACGATTTGAATGGATTTCGTGCCGTTGGTTCATCTGGTTGGTTTTATCAGTCAAGTAGTTGGTTGCCGCGAGTTTCCCAAATTAGCCCAGTTCTTTGAGTGAATGCACCAAGGATTCTGATGGATGATGTCCTTGCAGTACTCAAGTCAAGTCTCGTTTACGTAACAAGCACCATACTTTCATTGAAATTCTTGAATTCCATTTCGATATGATAATCATTGGTTGGATGAAAGAATTCCTTCATTATGTTAAAGGTTTCATAGTTAACGTCACCAGGACCACGAACCAGAACCGAACAGAGTGCTGATTTTTCTTATCTCATAATGAACACTGAAATCGACATGCAGGGGCCGGAAATTTCGTTGTAGCGTACCCGTAATTTTTTCTTTATTTAATAGTCATCTTCCGGATCTTGTTACAGATAATTTCTAAACGTGTTTTCGTTTCGATCACGGTGAAGCGAGATAGTTCTCAAAGGTGTCATTAACTTATAAGCAGATTTGCTTATTCGGTTCATTTGATGTTGTAACTGGTGTTAGTTTAGAGACGTTCCATGATTAACAGAAACCTAAAACTACCCAGTTTCTTGGAAATTTCTTAATAAATCTTACAATTGCCGTTGGATTGGTTGGTTATATTTCACCTGTTAGTTTACCTTCAAACTTGTCTTAAGTCGATCTCTGAAGTTCAGAAATTCTTTTCAGAATCTTATAATGCAAATGTGGAATTCTTTCCTAAGTTCTATTTTTTCTCCGTCAAAATGTACATAGGCGTCTCGCACTTGTTTCTCTTAATCTTTCTATCGTCCGCGCTATGCCTAAACAACCTAGAGCGCGGGTATATTAAACATATAACCATTCATCGGCTGCGGTTCTTTTATTGTGACTTTGAATATATTTTTTGTTTCACCCACGAAATATTCGAAACATCCCAATGACATCTGTCAAGGTCGCGGCTCATCAACGCACATCTCTAGCAACTTATGAAATTCTCGAACATACCCCAAAACTACTTTCCAATTTTAAGCAGATAACAGTTTCACACCCGGCGATTTTCTCACATTCGTTTTTTTACAAGTAAGTAGCAAGGTACTTCCCGGCACTACCCACTACCTTCCCCTTTTTATTTAACCAGAATTCTTTTTTTAAAACATAATTAATCTTTCATATCTAATTGAAATCATATCGATTTGTTCCACTTGAAAGCAAAAACGAAAAAAATGTTTCTACTTACGGTATAGCAACTTAACATACGTGTCTTAATCGCCAGATCTACAGTACATACATATTTTGTCATTTCAATTAGTATAATTTTGGTTCCACTTTCAACAGGTTTTTTCAGTCAGACTCACTGCATACATTAACGCACAATCATGTCTCTCAAGGAGGTAAGTCTGCCTGCCAGAAGGCAGGAAAAAAATATTTTAATCTCATTTTCACACACCCATCCTGCAGCAATTCGACAAGGCCGCGGAAAATGTCAAGAATCTGAATACCACCCCATCGGACAATGATTTGCTGGAGCTGTACAGTCTGTACAAGCAGGGAACTGTTGGCGATTGCAATACTGGTAAGCAGTCAATCTTGTGCTCAAGGTTATCTCTGGAATGGGGAAGGTTAATACGCAGTACTCTATTCGTACAGATAAGCCTGGTTTCTTGGACTTCAAAGGCAAAGCCAAGTGGGAGGCATGGAACAAGCTGAAGGGCAAATCATCTGACGATGCTCAGACGGAGTATGTTGCGAAGGTCCAGTCGCTAATTGAATCCATTGGATTGAAGGCATAAGTGTAGAGTTGCATGCCCTCCCGCACTGTAGAACAAAATACTGTAACTCTTTAAGCACAAACGCATTTGTTTTCTTTTTTAAGGACAAAAAGGTCTACACTTGAGGCGTATTTTTATTGCCTATTGCTATATATTTGTTGTAATTTGCACAAAGTTTTTTAGCTTTTTTTTGTAAAATGTATACATTTACATACATATATATATTTAGGTTGAATGTAATAAAAGTGGACTCTTAAATATCATGGAATACGACAGTGTGTTTCAGTTTGATTTCTTATTCTGTGGTGGGTGCATTGTTGGCCGCTTGATGACGCATGTAAAATTCTCTTTGGAGTTCGCGTAAATTCATCTCTAGTGTTGCAACTTCGTCGAAACGCATAGCGCTGCGTGCCTGCTTGATATAGCCCTTGATGATATTTATTTGTTCGACAAGAGGATCGTTGCTAGCCACACCAGAAGTGGTCATTTGGTAGGCGCTCCAGTTGTCCAGAGTGCGTAGAGCAGACTAGAAAATAAAGAAGATAAAATCCAATTATCTGGGTAATGGCAAATGAATGTCTGTCGAGGGGCAAGGGTCGTGGTTTTACTGATAAATCGGTTAAATGTATGTGATAAATGTGTTTACGATCTAGAAAAATGTAATCACATTGCAACAGCGATTGGGACACGTACATACATAACACGGTGTCATAGAATGACGCACTAGTGTGTATGCGTTCTGTTATTGTTATTATTAGTGATCGGGGTCACGAGCTCAAGGAAGGCCTGACTAATACTGCGTAATAAGAAGATCTTTTGCATTTTCCACCAGAACTACTTAAGGTTCGATTTGTCTCTACTATCGTAGAAAATTTAGGATTGCCTTGGCGGTTTGTTTTGTTATATCTAATAAAGTGCTTTAATCAGATGCAAATAATCACACAATACGTGGTTTTCGTTTGCTTAGATCTTTCATCTATATTCTTGGGATAGTAGTTGATAGAGTAACGACTTTTGCGCAAAGAGAACAGTTCTTATTTTATGGGGAAAATTAATTGAAAATGAATGTTATCAAGATGTTCACTAACAGAATACCTAAAAGACTTGATGGACTGAATCGATAGGTTGCCAACGACGGAGAGCTGACATTCAGTGTATTCCAAGCTGAAATCACAGCCATCCTACTAGCTGTGAAAACCATTTCTACTAGCTATAAAAACCATCCATGAAACCAACATTGTCGGAAAGGTGATTAAATACTTATACGTACTACCGGGAGCGTGCGCCAGATTTTGATGGAAATGCATTCTAACGGTCGCTGGATCCCTTTTAAAACATGTCCAAATGCTAGGACCACTTTCTCCGGTTAAGTTTAGTCGCAGTAATGCACGAATAGTCTCCGGCATCATTACCGGGTACTCATACTGAGGGTCTGAGTATACCTCACAACGACTATTGCTACAGAGACGAGGAAGATATAGAATCTGTCCATCATCTGGTGTGTGAATGCCCTGCCTTAGCCAATAGGAGAATGCGAACTTCACAGAGTTGAAAATTAAGCTGAAAGAACTCGGGAGATTCATATTACTATCTGGGTGGTTCTAAATCAGCGGTACCGGCAATCGATCGATTAAAGTAGAATGAAAACTACAACAGTTCCTTCTTCATTAAATCGGAAGATTAGAACAAAATTGGAAAGACCTCCTTCTGTTATCTCGAAAATTCTTAGTCAGCAGTTTATTCGTTGTAAGCTCCCATGGTAATCAAAATGGGTAGAATGATCCATATAGTTCATCCAAGTGAGCAGAGACTTACGTCACTAGGTACCTACCTACCTACTTAGTGAAGATCCACTTGAGCTGTATCTCTTGAAGAATTGAAGTGGCTTGTAGATAGAAGACCACAGAAGGGCTCAGAGAGAATAAAGGAGAAACATGTGAACAGTCAGCGTGTGTTTAAGGTGACTACGTTGAACATCTGCTTAATATCACATAGCATAATGAACCTCCATCAGAACGAAGCAAACTTCGTTGGACTGAAGATTAACTCCGCCAAAACTAAAATCATCAGCTTTGGCGCTACTTCATCCTTACAAGTTAGCATTTTAGGGTAACTGCTAGAGTGTTTCCAATACCTCATGAGTATGGTCTCGACTAAGGGCGAAATAGAACCAGATATACCCAACCAACTATGTAAAGCAATATTTGCGTTTGGTATGCTTTCCAAGAAAAACCAAACTGGTCTTTCGGCTGGTCCGATTTAATGTTGAATCCGTGGCAGTGGATCCGACATACATTCCAAAAAGGTGATACCGCCATTGCAGGTAGGACGAAGTGCAGGTCGACCGCGCAGATTAGTCGAAGAGGAATTACAGCAGCTAGGAAGTTGGGTAGAAATCTGTAGTAGAAGCTCCAAGGACATGGTACCTGCTTCAGGACATTGCGACAGTTACTTACAAGTTAACAGTTGTTAAAATAGGAGTAGAAGCTATTAACGGGCTCTGGAGCTTTACTGCTCCTTACCTTAGCGTAAGCCTTAATAAAAATGTAGATTCGAGAGAAACTGCTAGTTTAGTTAGCTAAAAATGCCATTTTCGATCTGTCTGCAACATGTGGGAGTCTCTGCTCCCATATATTATGTCCTGGGATGGTGATTTGAAGTTGATAGTTCTGGTCATGAAGCCCGTGAAACATGTTGCTATAACGCTCGAAGCTATAGTTTTTTTATTCTTGTATCCGATGGGATACAGTGCAACAGGAATTTGCATGGCATAAGTAAAGGTATATTCTGTCAAATACAGCTGCATCGCCCACAGGGTGAACTGGATATGAGTGCTTCTGTGTCCTACACTAGTTTGGGCAAAACGGTTCTACAATGTATGCTAACATGAGAATATTTACGACCGTTCGGCTTTTGCAGCAGAGCGTGAAAAACTTAGAAGAGAAATAGGACAGACCCAAATCTCATGAAACATATGACAACATTGCTGTCAAAAAATTAACTCTGGGAAATTGAACACCAAAGGCAAAAGAGGAGACAATTGATACCACTGACTTTGAAAACCAACGAGTCTTGGTAGAAGGGTACACACAAATGTTAAGAACTCCATTTGATATTTAAAACAGAGGGAAACAGTCATTAAGTATGAAGCCCGAAGGAAGCAGAGATGAGGTTAGCAAAATTACCTACTGTACTTAGCCGAAAAAGTTCTAACTTGAACTCGGAAAGACTGCGAGCAAAAAGAGGAGTAAAGAGACCAATTAAAGAGTGCCTTAGCAAAACAGAAAACTATATGCATGAAGAAATGAATTTTGTAACAGAGCCAATGTTGTTATCAATTAAGTTATGCCATGGAGGAATCCTAGGTCAGTTTGTTTGACATGGTGGTACTTGCCAATTTCACAATAACCTGCCTACTCAAAATGTGTTATGTCTATCTCTGAGAAGGTTATCGATTCTTTGCAATCGCTGTCTTTCATCTTGGTATAGAGACTATCCTTGAATCCTCTTTTTTATAGCATCGTCGACCCTATCGTATTTATATACTTACCCCAGAAGCATATGATCCATTTCCTACACTACTCTCTCCGCTATCAGCTAATCCGTACTTCTCATACGCCTCTAATGCCAGTCGGCGTTCAGTTTCGATTCTTTGTTCGGTTTCCATACGTTTCTTATCTTGAATCTTTTTTATCTCTGCCTCCACTGGCAGCGGTGGAATCGACAACATTCGCTCCTTTATCAACTGTACACAGGATAACCGAACGGCTTTTTTCATAGCTTCTTCTCGGCTTCCCTCCTGACACGGCAATAATAGAATTTTCTTGCTCTTAATGTCTACTGCTTCGGCTACTTGCCCAATTTTCCCACGTAACGCACTTGCATCAGCGATTGTGAATATCGAATCGCCTCCGTACAGACTGTCGATGATCTTCAAATACATTTCAATGTCTGGCAGGATGTTCTTCTTCAGCTGTTGAATTTCATCGTATATGACAGAGATTGCTGGCCGACATGTCCGGCTGTCATGCATTTCCTTGCGCGTCTCCAACAGCCATAGGCAATGGTCACACGATCGAATACTGTTAAGCCGTTCGTCTTTTGCCTTTGGAATGGGATCTGTCCGCGACATTGTCAAACTGGCCAATTCCACTGGAAGGTATTAAATCAGAATACAAAGGAATGCGAACTCTCTTCATACCTACACGCATCATCGAGTGGCAGAAATTTGGAACAGTCATTGCACATGATACTGCCGCAGAGTCGGCAGTGATGCTGCCGTCGAGCGATGTGGAAACTCTTGGCACAACTTGGACAGAGTTTTACCGAACTGCCATCCAGCCATGGAACTATCTGAAAGAGATTGTATTTGTCAAATGCTTTATGTGAGATTTACACGTATGTACATTTTGTTCATGTTGCTTCCTTAGTACAGGCTCAGCAGGCATATCTTTGAGTAATTTATGCAGTCGTATGATAAGTTTGTTGGTTTCACTAGCATATCGCTCTAGTCGAGGATTTCTGTAATAATCAGTATGTAAGCACATTTCATTAAATCATTAACAGATTACGAACCTTACGGAGTTGAAATACGATAGGTGGGAACGCTCAGCGCCAATATTTTGCACCATGTAGTTAAATACATTGCCACGGGTTGTGGTATTACTAATACGGACGTCCCGATCCAGACTTTTGGCCAGATCGATGGAATCATCAAAGTTTAACTTAATTTTACGCTTAGCTTTGCTAAAGATGTCTTTGAAGATAGACTTGAGGGCGTCTTGCTCTTCGGCGTGAACTTTTTCCACATGATCGGTTAGGAACTCTAGGGATTTTAGATCTTCACGACAAATGGGACAAAGAAAACCTTCGAGAATCTCTCCACTGTCTCCGTCGAATGGATTGGACATTGCTGATTAGATTTCTCTTCTAAGGAGATAGGAGGAAACTGTAATTAGGTAATTTTGATGGTCTTTCTTAATCAAAAACAATATCCACAGTGACAGCTAAACATGATGTCAACAAAACTCCTCTGAGGAAATGTCATTCACGAAGGTTCGAAGAGGAGATAGCTTGGTTTGTTTTAAAATCTAATGGTTGGTGTTGTGGTACTTCTTACGCGTCTATCAGTTGTTTTGCGACAAATCTCATTTGTCATTTGTCTTCTAGACGTGGGTGGACGTGAGTTGTTAGTAGGCGACACTAGCCTGATTAGTGTTAGACTGTTGATGTTCAAGTTTAGTGCAAAGGAGGCATTTTTCATTGGCTATGGGCGACGAAGCTAAAAATTGTTAGTTATTTTGATGATACCGGACTGATGATTGGGTTTTATTCGGTTTGTGTGTCTTGCTGAGTTGAAGTTTGAGTGCTGTGTATTCTCTTTGGTCTCGTAGGGTTATAATTATTACTTTATCTATTATTGTTAGTACATGTTTGGAATGCAGAGTTATGTGGAAGGATAATATTGAAAGTGTAGCCTGTTTCATGTTCAGGTCCGTAAATATTAAGCATCTTCTTTTGATGACAGTTTATGATTTCAAAAGTTGTCACTTGTTGTAAAGAACGAAGTTCTAGTATTTATGGCAAGCGCAGACAAAGTGAGCATGCTATAAGATATTAGTCAATTCGGCACAGCTTAAACTTTATTTTCTTTGATTTTGACGTGACTTTAGTGAACTGATACGCGAAATTATTTTCTATTTCATTTTCAATACATCATTAAGGGTGGAAAACGTACAAAGTCTCCAAATAAACGAGTTCAAATAGCCACAGAGAGCCGAACACATATTTAGATGCCGTATCTTGGAATGGAATGCGGAGTAGGATCGTGACTTCTTAGCTGAATTGAATGTCTTAAAATCTTACCATCTTCCGGATTACTCTAAGAGATATTCAATCTCAGCCGCATAACCAAGAACAATATAAGAATTTTCTCAGGAAATCAGGCAGCTATCAAAGCCTTTCACTCAAACACAATATGATCCGAATTCGAACAGTATAAGAAAAATACTGTACTAGTAAGCAGTAGGTTTAAGCACATTCTGTTGAATTTAACAGATATCGATTAGTGTCCGTTCTTTTTTATTTATTTATTTATTTTTTTTAATCTGCAACCATTCTAATCAGGAGATCATTTGTTTTAGCCTTTTTGTAGTTTGTCCATACCTTTCTGGATATGACACTGTTTGTAAACTGCTTGTTCACCTGACACTGGATTTAAGACGGGAAATTAAGTAGGTTTTTTTGGCTTGACTGCTACAAGTGGAATACCAACAGCTTCTGTTCGTCAGCGGGGGAGAGTTTAGCCTTGCCTAGTTTAGGGTCTAGGATATACTTAGTACTGCGTAATATGTAGAATGGCAGATCATATAGTCTAATAAGTGTAAAATCAGGTATCTTGGTTTTGGTGGTGAAAAGCATAATTTCAGTCTTGTTCGAATAGACCACTCTTTGTGGACCAGTTGTTTAGCTTATTCAAAGCATTCTCATTACCTCGCGAATCATGATTATTTCTCTGTCTAATTTTGGAAGATATTAGGTCTGTTCCTTTACTTTCTGCACTAAAAATCTTAAAATCACAAATTTCTAAAAGTGGGGGTAATTCTTTCAGAGAATGCTAAACATTTCATGAACGTTAGGGAACGCATCGAACAACAAAACCATCTTCCATCTAAAATGTCATGTATGAGGAAGAACAAAACACGAGAAAGTCGATGAAGTTTTAAGAAATCACCAAAAATATATGTTTCCAGATCAAATAAAATTAAACTCTGAACATATTTAATTATTAGGAGGAAAAAGATTCATGAGTGGGGTACGTGGTTTTTTTTAAGATACAGCTCATGCAAAGAGTCGAAGCCATAGAATTTGTAGATTAATCTGGAGCGAGGCTGGCCCAGGAAATTTTTTCCTCGATGGTTATAGATGTTATATTTTCCCAGGAGCCGGGTTGCAGGCGTTGGAAGTCTGTGGCGTTTTTGGTGTTCTACACTTTCATCCGAAAGAGTGCGTGTTTATTAAAAGCTCTAAGGATTCTGCGTTGATTCAGTGTTCAACTTTATCAGAAGTAACGGGTTGGTTCTTTGGATAGTATTTTGCTGATTCTTGCAGAATTCTTCAGAGTTTCAATAAGTAAGAGGAGAATGGACAGTCGAACCAATTTGGCGTATGCAAAATGCCCCTTCGCATCAATTCGAAAACAGGTTTGTTGATAAAGGTCCAGATACACTTGAGACTGTGGTGCCATCCAAAGTTAGTACAATAAGTGACGGTGAAAGTTTCATTTGACCACTGCTATGCACTTTATTTACTTCGCAAATAAATAACTATTTTAATCAAGATTGCTAAGGTGAAATATAAACGGTAAATTGAAAGTAACTTCTGGTCACACTGGTCCATATGCACTCCACTATTTACTGAGAAAAGTGCATTTGAAAATTTTCCATAACTCACGTTTATCTGCACGTGTGTTCATAAATTGTAAAATATACAATTAAGTAAATAGAATGCACCACCCTATTATACAACAGAGGATATGATTATGCAAATATTGATATGACCGATTCCACCTGCCACCCCCCATTAAGGTCAACGCATGGCGCCATTGTATCTCTTTGCTATAAACAAGAGGAAATGTGCTTAGATACTTGTTCAAGCCTGTCATGTTATCTCTCTTTACCAAAATATTTTAAATGAATGACTACAGAGCGTAAGCATTTAGCTTGCTTAGATAAGTTGAGGCTGCCGGTGGGATAATAAGAGACGGTAATGAAAATAAAAAGAGAATAATAACAATAATTTAAGAATCCGCTACAGGCGGGCCAATGTACATTTGTATTTACTTCGTGGCATAGACTTTGCGAACAGAACGGACAGTCTATTATTGCTTTTGCTTCTGAGCGGTCTATTTTTGTAAAGTGAATACGTAAAATCTGCGAGTGTTGTATCGCAGTACATTTTCGATTTTGCGCGTTTGTTTTTCACATTTTTGTTTGTGAAGTATTGTCCTATATTTTCTGCGACATAACAAGGAAGAGGTCAAGTGAAAGTGTCAGTGTCAGGTAAATCCTGTAAAATTCTCAATTGAAAAAACACATATGTGCATTTGTTAGTTGATCAGTGTATTTAAGTGATTGTATCTTGTAACTTAGAAACCAATCTTCTTGTCTGGTGAGATAGATGTACATCCACATGTATCTGTTTTCTTTTTAGCACTTAGTCAGTTCTATCAGTAATCGACTTTTTTTTAATAAGATTCGATGACGAAATTTTTTAAAAATTCAACGAAACACTTTCATTAGACAAAGCAAAATTGCAAATTGAAAAGAGACTATAAATTAGATAGTTAATAGATTGCTGTACATGACGCACCGCATCTCTTATACTTTACAAACCTTTCCCACGCATTCGGGTGGCGATAACTTATTGTAGTGCCAGCTAATAGTTCGCAAAAAATCGCGCAAGACTTCTACCAGTACTTAGTACGTTGTGGGCACATAGACGCACGTGGTGTAGATTCCTAGGGAATTTAATGCTGATCATGTGGGTTCTGGGTATTTGCCGGCATAGGCTGACCTATATTGAAATGTTGTGTTCAGTGTGTGTTGTCTATTTTTAAAAACAAATGAGTGTGAGTATTTTTAATTTTCTTTTTGTCATATTCTATGGAAAAAGGTGCGGGTTAGTACATATGTATGTAGTTAAAAACAATGTTTTGAGTGCAATATTTGTTGGCATTGTTTTGACTCATATTTCATTCATGAACTCTTAGATATATTTCTTGTCTTCTTCAAGGACAAAAAAACCTGCATTAGGTATGTATGTTTATAATAAATTAGTGGGATACTTTATTTCTGGAATTTCGTTCGTTCCACTCGAAATATTTGTGCTCTGGTATCTAGATTAATATTTTCTCTTGTAAATTTCATATTGGCAGCGAATTTTGAGAAATTAATGTATTTAATGGCATGTCTCAAGCCAGTTTTGTGAGTCCCCTATAGAATTGCTCGGAGCTAATGAATGCAGTGGGCGCCGTGGCTCAAGTGGTTAGTGCGTTGGACTACAGAGCGAGGTGTTCGAGGTTTGATCCCCAGACAACACCTAAAATTTCTTTCACGGCCAAACCTCTCGAGAGCGTCTGACATACATCATAGAGTAAAACTGTTATGAAAAAGCTTCTCAAAAACAAAAATTACTTTTCGGATACGGCATTAAACAGTTAGGTTCCTTCCAATCGTGTAAAAAATATAACATGCACAACACGAATGGTTGTGAGAAGCTAGGCCCTGGATCACATGGACCTGTCGCGCCTAAAATAAAAGAATAAAATAAATGAATGCAGATTGGCCACCAGATCTGCCTAGATCCTCAGGAGCTTCATTGCTAGGTATTCTATTGTGACCAGTTTATGTAGTATAATCTTGAGAGAGTTTGTAGGCAGTTCCAAATCCAATCAGACTTAGAAAATTAGAAAACTTCACATCTTGTAGGGTTGTTTTGCTAACTGATAGAATCTGAAACAGTGCTCGGTAACATAATCTTTTGGTTAAAAAATAGAACCAGATCGTACTAATGGTGCAGAAACTTTGTAGTTGGGGACCGAAAATATGATGTATAAGTTATTATTGGAGTGACAATCGCGATGGAGAAGTAATTTCAGTCAATTTGTTGCTAAAAAGACTGGAGTAGGTCCAGAAAGCTTTAATCGCATTTTGTAGTGGTTCTGTCTACAAGAGGTTTTCAGTTAAGTTTTTGGCTTAGTTAGGTTGTTAGTATAGAGTGAAGTCTTACTTATGGATTCACTGTGTTCTTTAAAGCATGGTTCTTGGTAAAAAGAGTAGTAGTAATAGTAGTAGTAGTTTTGAGAGAGTGTTTATGTAGATAATTAGTTAAGATAGGACGCTATTGGTCAGTGGTTAGTGCGTCCGAATACAGAGTGCGAGTTTAATGTTCGATTTCCAGAGAATTTTTTCACGGTCTCACCTGCCGACAGCGTCTGGGATCCATCCAGGATTATAAGTGTCACGAGAAAGCTTCTCAAATAAAAATGTCCGTTCGGACACCTTATTAAACACTAGGCCGTTTCACCTTTGAGCAGGTTTACGATATTGTACAGTGTCACTTTAATTTTTCGAAAAAAGGACTTTGATACTCAATTGCTTTCTTAGCCCAAAGATGTAGGAATTCGCAAGAATTACGTAAACAAAGTTTTTAACTATGTCGGTATTGTATATCCTATTTTGTTGACAGCATATATGTATGTACATATGTACATACATTTCTACTTTGTTTTGCCCTCGTTAAACTCTGAACTCATCTTAACCGCTTTTGTCTCAATACTCACAAAAACACTATAAACATTACACTGAACTGTGTTCTTCTGTGTCAATATCATCGGCGTGTGCATGCAATTGTACCGACATTTGAAAGATTGAACTCCTTTTGCTGGTTTTGAGTTTTGCACAATTCTTTCATGAACGATGTTGAAGTAATCGCTCTACTTTCCTCCTTTGACATTAAAGGTCTTTTCCGTCCTTGATAAAGCAGCGTGCATTCTCCATCTTCATACAACTGGACGAGTATGGCAGGACAGACAAAGCTGGATGACAAAAGTCGCTTTGTATAGCTCGTCTCTAGGAAACAATATTGGTTTTCACCGTTCAGATTGATTGGATAGTTCATTTCCTCTGACAGCGGAACTTCGATCATGGTCGCCATTGTATGATACAGTCTACAGAAATAGTCTTTCCTTAAACATACATATAGTATGTACTCGACATCGAACAGCCGTCGTACTTTTTCATATACAGTATTCCCGTCCTTGAGATATCCTAGATAACTTCATCAATACCTGGACTATAGAAAGGCAGTGGCCCGGATATCCATCACATTGGTTTAAGGTTGAATAATCAGGAGACCTCTATGTCCCCTTGTGAATACAGGGATGTGGATATCGCGTGCTAGCTACGACATTGTGTTGCCGTATTTCGCCTACGACAAATATTTGCGCAAAGTCGAATAGCCTGTAACCACTAACTCGATACACAAGTAAGACTTCCATCCATTACCTGAACATTGGTTGGTTTGATAGTCGGTTCTGACATTTTGTCCAAATTCCTCGTTTGTTACCACAACTAGAGTACTAATCTATTTACATTGGGATATTTGGGTCAGACTTGGTGATCGCTTTTGATCACAAGTCGATCGTTATCGGGTAACCTGTAAATTAAGTCACCAGCAGGAGACTAAATGCCTATGCTTTATATCATCTGAGCAGATCATAAAAGGGACGATCAGTGCTGCCGAAAAATGTAATACACCTTTTGTTGGGAGGTCATCAAGATGCATTTCGATTCTGGGAAAAAGTTTATAAAACATAGCATTGTGTATCTAAACATGATCAGGTCGATCCCCTTTCACATTTCTTCATATATCTAGCTAACGATTCCATATAAGTGAACCTGGCAAAGTTGTTTAGAATTTCAATTAACTAAGTACATATCAACAAGATGTAGCAAAACTTAATTCAAATTCATCTGATCAACAGTTACCGTGGGTGTATGTACATATGTACATAATTATTGACCAGAATCACGCCACACCCACGGGAATTTGCAACCAAAAGAACGGCAACATATTTACTTCTAAATCGAAACATCTGATCTAAATTCACATTCATGTGCTAATTAATAGACTATAACTGTTTGACTTAAATATTCATAACCAATTTTTCTTTACAAGCGTTGAATATGTCAAACAAATCAAATGACACAGTTGACAGTCGCGGATCACCGAGTACGCCAAACTGGAAAATCGAAACAAATGCTTGGAAAACTTCATACAATGGTGACTCTACACCCGGCACGCCTCCATTAAATGGTTTCGGAACCAGCCCAGCAATGCGAAGAAATAGCAGCTTTGGAAATTTAATGCCTACCCCAAGAAAAGAGTCAAAAGTGAGAGTGATCTACACTGGTGGCACCATTGGCATGGTGAGAAATGAAAATAATGGTGAGTATAAACACCGAGTTTAAAATTCTCCCGTATTCACCTCTTTCGTGTAGTACTTGCCCCGATACCTAATGCTTTGGTAAAAACGCTCCGCAAATATCCGAATATGCACGACAAGGCGTATGCGGAGAAAAGATTCGGTGCATCAGCTGGAATGGCACCTTTAATCCTTCCATATGTTCAGGGCGTTACTAGTCGAGTGGTTTACACGGTTACCGAGTACGAGCCCCTGTTGGACTCTAGCAATATGACTGTAGACGATTGGGTGCGGATTGCTAAGGATATTCATGTGAGGTGCTAGCTTTAGGAATAGCGCTGTGTTTCTGACTGTTTGTGTTCCATTTTAGCAATCATATGAATTCTTCGACGCCTTTGTGGTTCTTCATGGTACCGATACACTCGCGTACACAGCTTCGGCTTTGTCATTTATGTTGGAGAATCTTGGAAAAACGGTAATTATTACCGGCTCGCAAATACCGATTTTCGAAACTCGTACCGATGGCAAAGATAATTTTGCCACAGCCCTCATCCTAGCGGGTAACTATGTAATTCCAGAGGTTTGTGTGCTATTCGGGAATAAGCTTATGCGTGGCAATCGAACTGTAAAAATTAGTTCTGATAATTTGGATGCGTTCGACTCCCCAAACTCTCCACCGCTCGGTCGAATCGGTATTAATTTTGAGATTGACTATCGATTGATATTTCGGCCTTGCACGATCAGTCGTTTTGTGGTGCATGCTGAGATGGACGTTAATGTTGGACTTTTGCGACTCTTTCCCAGTATAACTAGCTCAACATTCCGAGCATTCCTAGCCCCACCTATGAAGGGTGTGGTCTTGCAGTCCTTTGGATCGGGAAATATTCCATCAAATCGACAGGATATTCTGAAGGAGCTTAAAGATGCATCGGAACGTGGAGTTATTATTGTAAACTGTACACAATGTCCGAACGGATCGGTTGCGGAAATATATGATACCGGCAAGGTTTTAAGCGACTTGGGTGTGATACCAGGGTATGATATGACACCAGAGGCTGCGGTTACTAAGTTGTCATATGTTATTGGAAAGGCCGATTGGACGCTGGAATTTAAAAAACAGGTAAGACCTCGGACCCATAGTTCTATTTGCCAGATTTTACTAGATGACAATAAATTTGTCACATGTCAAAAGAAATGACATGTTGTCTTGAATATTTTGAGAATACTACTGATGCGAACAATATTTTCTTTATTTCAGGTAGTGCAATCGAACATACGTGGAGAATTGACTTCTGAAAGCCCTCAAATGGAAGAATACGATCTTATCGAGGCTGTGGCTAGATCATTGCATTTGTCTTCGCCGCATGAATTATCGCAACTGGGTGCAACACTATTTCCCGCCATGTTGAATGATGCTGTTGTATCAGGGGATGTTAAGAAGGTAAATGGAAGAAGTTTTATAAACCTATGTCACCTATTTATTTCTCTGTAGATTAACAATCTCAAAGCATATGGCGCTGATCTCGCTGGAGTGAATCAAGACAACCGTTCAGCTCTGCACATTGCTTGTCATGAGGGAAATCTTTCAGTTGTCAATCTCTTGCTAAAGAATGGGGTATCAGTACATAGTCGCGATCGATACGATCGTACTCCACTCATAGAGGCTATAAGCACTGACAATCATGAAATCATTAGGCTGCTGCTCAGTTGTGGTGCTCATTTGACGGGTTCATTACGAGGAATCGGTGAACAATTATGTTCTGCTGCTGCTAGGGATTCGCTGTTGAGACTGAAGTCGTTTGAGTTAGCTGGAGCCGATCTTGCACAGCCAGATCCTTCTGGAAGGACGGCTTTGCATGTTGCTGCGGTGCATGGGCATAAGGGTATAGTGGAGTTTCTACTGAGAGTTGTTGAAGATACTAGCTCCAAGGATATGTTGGGCCTAACTGCCTTACAGTATGCAAAGATGGCGGAAAATCATGAAATCGTCGAACTGCTTAGAAATGAATCTAAATGACATTAAGGCGGATATTGTAAAAAACAAGAATTTCTGTGCAAATGTAAGTACATATTTATAACTTATTTTGTTTTTTTTGTGGAATTTTTCTTATTGCATTTTAGAATCTCATCAGTATTTCCACCTCAACACGCGACACATCCCTGGAAACCACTGCAAATCATTCAACTATCGAATATGAATTGGACTGTTCAATAGTTATATACTTCCTATATATATGTACCCACATATGTATGTACATACATTGTAACAATTTTGAATTAGATATTATAAAGTATTTGAAATAAATAAGCCGATATTTTGAAATAAATAAATTTAAATTATGCTTCTTTTTTGTTATCTTGGCAACCGTTAAACTAGTTGATTTGGCATTTGCAGTTGTCGTGAAACTCTACACTACTACAGGAAGTTGAGATATTCACTTTCCCAATTGTTGTAAAGCTATCGGAGGTACTTCATACAACTCTTTAGGACGAAGCGAGCGACATCGCTTTTATGAACTTTTATCATATTCATGCTCCTCCCTGCTGCGCAAGCAACTGAAATGTAAGGTTACCACAAAACATAAAGTATCCCAAATCTAATTTTCGCCTAGTTTGGGAGATATCGAGATTTGAAAATTAAATTTTTCATATCAAAACACATGCATACAAATGTATGTGTATGCACATATGTATATGTCTCCTTGGTGTGTTATGTAAAAATTAGTGCATACTTTTAGATGTTGACACTTCAACAACTGTTAAAAGTTGCCCAATTTTAGAAGTTTGGTATTCAAATTTATTAAGAAAAAAATTAGACTTTATAGACATAATATGCACTTAGGCGCCTGTCTAACAGCATTTACTAGGGTTGTCATATTTTTTTGCTGCACCGCGAGATAAATGGCCATTTTATACAAAAAAAAAACGGGATCTAAAAATACATAGTATTCATTAATTAAATACATTTATTTTTTAGAAAAAAGTTGTTGCATTAGAGCTTCTGCTATTGTCCTTTCAGAGTCGTTTAAAATATGTAGAAGTATCTTGTGTCCGCAATCCATGCTGTTATAATTTAACGAATGCCTGTTAATTCTACAACAAAAACTTTGTCTTCTGGTTCTGAATTTGCCATAGCTTTTCCCGCCTGTGAAAAATAATTGTGAGTGGGTGAACGCATGTATTTTCAAATCATTTTGTTTTCCGTCACCAAGAATATTCTTTCTCGTCATATACTGTCATATACACCATCAGCCCTAATAAGTAGGCCGTGGCTTTTTATACTAAGTCCACATTTAAGGCCCAAAAAGTGGTGACGTACAGACGGACATAGTTAAATCGGTGAAAATCCGATATTCTTCAGTTCACGAAACGAACGCTGGCATTCTTTTGGTAAACTGAAAAAATTACCTATTGGCGTTGAATTGATTTACTGACTAAAACCGTTGAAATTCAAATTGTTACGGCAACAGATGTCGCCAAAAATATTTGAACGACAAGTTGTAATTTATGTGTTTTATTGCTTTAAAGATGGATGGAGTACATTGCAATTAATTATACAGCATTTTATATTCCATTATTTTTAATTCAAATATTTTGATTTTTTTCGCGCAATAATCACAGCAATTAAATGTTTACTCGTTTTACACATCCTCAAACAGTGTGAGCTTTGAACTTTTTCCGCTCCGAACTTCGACCGCTAGTGCTAATCTTGGAACCGGAGAGAAGTTGACTACTAGGAGTCCACATATATTAAATCGATTTAGCCACCTATCACAAGCCAACGTAGTCCGTGTTTGTTTCGGAAAACATGTCTCAACTGTTCGTTGTCATTCAACTTTCCCATCACTGACAATGTTTTCGTTTGATTTGTGTTGAAGACGACACCTATTTGAGTGTTTTTACAAGGTCTCCTTCGACGATCGCTCGTCTCTTGACGAGGCACAAGATATAATGATGTGGTGCCGTGTCGAATCGTTCTCTAGTTCAGGATCTGGCACTTAAAATACTAACACCATGAGGTTGCCAAGAAATTAGGCTGTTGCGTGCTATTAGGAGCAATTCCAATACATATATCTCCGGCTTCAATAGTGTTACGCTCTGAGGACTAGTATTGGTGCGCCTCTAACTATCTTAAATTATTTTCACAAACTGGTGCCTAAATAATTAGAACGATTACGTACCCTTTCAGCTTATCCGATTGGCAAAACACGAATACATTTGACTTCTTTTAGGGTTTTCACCGTAGTAGAATGAGTAGTAATTTTTAAAAAAATTTATTTTCAGTACCTTAGCGATAAAAAGTAAAAAACAATGAACAGTAACAAAAAAAAATAAATTATATCCAACATAGGATCATCTCTTCCTTTTATTAGAAAGCTGCATCCAACTGGGCAGAACGCGTTTCTTTGGTGAAACAAAAGGTTTTCGTTCGTTTTCTGAATCAGAAGCTGAATCGTCCTCATATTGGAATATATCTGAAGCTTTTCTTTCAAGGATACGAGGTTTCCTATCACGTTGCGTACCCAAATTTTGATTCAAATCCGTTATAACTGCATCGATAAACAAATTTAGATCGCTATTTTCTGTATTAGTGGTAACTAATCGTGGATGGTCCGACGGTGGAATGGTTTTACTAGGAGATTTTAATTGTTCTTCAACCTCTACAGAAACTTGAGTTAAATCTGCATCATCTACACCTAAATCCCAATCTCCATCAAAAATATCATTTTCGGAGTCGGTTTCATTTTCATATTCGATTTCAGATTTTTTTACTACACGATGAGATATCATATTCTTATGCTTTTGATTCAAATCATCAGACTTGAGGGCATCAATCAATAAGTCAAGCTCTTTATTTTCATTATCCAATTGATGGTTGATGTTGACACGTTCTTCTTTAATTTTAACTTTAGCGCAAGATAGAGATGATTCCGTGTAGTCATCATCTGAACTCCAATCTCCAAAGATTGCATTTTCGATGTCGGACTCAATTTCAATTAATTCAATAATGGGTTCTATAATTTCAACTGAATCTTGTGAAGATTGCAAATTTTCATCGACCTTTTCATCGTTTGATGTTATGACTGCTTCTCCATTGGAATAGGCTGGTGGTTTTGTATTGGAGTCTTCGTCGCTGTCGTCAGCGATCAAGTCAATTATTTCATTTGAACCAGGAGCTGGAAATAAAATTATTATTATTAAATTACATATTATTGTTAGGTGTTTAGAGCGTGACTAAAAACGCGAACATCTCTTTCTGTTACAGAACGAACAAGCTCTGGAATTCACTACTAGGAGAGATATTTGCAGAACATTTCAATCCCCAGAAATACAAGAGCAGAATTAAAAGCCATCTATTAGCACCTTGGGGTGCTATCCCAGCGTTATAGGTTTGCATTTTCAAGAAAAAGATAACAAAAACAAATTTACGAAGCTTGATAAGCATTAACATGAAGGGTATCCTTCGCTTGTTAGAAGCCTTTTTTGCGAATTGGTTAGGAGTTCGTAAGTTAAAATAAAATCATAGGAAATAAATGAATATCTTACCTTCAAACACTTTTTCCGTCTTAATTTTGAGTGGCTTCGGATGGACGGTTAAAGGCTGATCCACCGAAGATGGTTGTTCTATCGATTGACTGATTAATATTTCACGTTCCAAGGCTTGTTCCGATTTGACTCCGTGCGGCTCCTTTTTATCGACTAAAAACTCTTCCACTGAAGTTGGTTGTTTTTTTCTACCAAACTTGAGATGATAATCTCGGATAACTTTTAAGAACACCGGTCCGAAGCGGTCTGTTTTTTCCTTCGAATAACCATCCAAATGAATTTTTCGTAATTCTTCCATTGTGGTTGGTTGTATTTTTGCTAATTGTTGTAGTGCCCTCGTCGATGCCACAAGATACGGCATAGCATCGAATAAACTGGCCAATTTGGAGCGAACTTTTAAAAGTGGCCGATAAATGTCTGATAAAGCCGTAGAGAATGTAGGTTGTGCAGCTGCCGTTGTTACCGTTGACGATGACGATGCTATAGCTGCGGTCGAAGTCGATGGAAGTATCACAGTCGGTTTCACCATCGAAGTGAATAATATTTTAGGTGTACCCAATACTTTTGGCTTAAGGTATCGAATAAAATCTTCACCAGGGACGATTTTAATTGGTTCCTGTTTTGTTACACTAGTCAACCAGATGCATGCTTTCATAGTTACTTTACATTTGGGGTGTCGTACGGTTTGGTGAAATGTATTCGGTTTAGCAAGCTGAACAATTTGTAGCATTTCCATTTGCTCCAAGGCTCTGCCAACGGCTTGCAACCATTTTTCTGATTTTTGCTTTAAACTTCCAAAGAGAGAATGACGCTGAAAATCCGGTGGTGTCGATTTCGATCGTGATCCTCTAAGTACGAGTATTGCCTTCCCTAGACCATACCTGGCATTCATATCGCGTACAATACTGAGCAACTTAAAAGCCTCATCTGTGATATCAAGCAGGCCATCTTCATTTAAGCCGTGATATTTGTTGAACAGACTGATGGGTTTACTCCCGCAGGATACGCTACGTCTACAGTTGTCACAACAATCCGAGCGAAGTTGTAATTTGCTGCAATCGTCACCAAAATACGAGAGTATGTAACGCCTTCGGCATTCGGTGAGGCTAACATATTTTCTTATAGCTTGTAAGAGGTTTTCCATTTGCTCATTGCTGCTGCTTAGGCCTTTCCGTTGTCTGATAAAGCGATGAAGCCCCCAATCTCGTTCGTTATAAAACATCAGGCATTTCGCTGGTAAACCATCACGACCAGCTCTGCCAACTTCTTGGTAGTAACTCTCAACGTCCTTCGCTACTCCATAATGGACCACCAGGCGGACATCGGGCTTGTTGATGCCCATGCCAAAGGCTATTGTTGCGACGACGACGCGAATGCGATCGTGAATAAAATCTTCGTGCGTTTTCTTACGTTGCTTTAGAGAGATACCGGCATGATATACACCATGTAATATGCCGTGAAGACCTATAACCGAGGCTATTTCCTCGGTGACTCGCCTCGATATGCAATAAACAATAACCGATCCAATCTTGACATTTTCAATGTAATTGCCAATATCCGCCCAAACTTCTGTTTTCCGTTTGACGATAAATTCCAAATTCGGTCTATCGAAACCAGTTGATACAATCTGCAACAAAAAGATAGATTAGAACATAGCGCGCCAGATAAGATTGACCGGAAGTTTAAGTTAACTTATAACTGTGACATTCGCAGGTACATACATACATATGTACATATGTATGTACATAGGTATGTATGTGTACCTGGGAATGTCATACATATGTATGTATGTTAATAATTTATTAGAAAAAATTAAATCTGTGACGTACCTGTGCGTTATGCAGCTTCAAATTTTGGACGATATCACCGAGAACTTGTGCTGTGGCAGTCGCCGTCATTGCCAAAAAAGGCACCGAAGGACACGCACTCCTCAATTGACTCAGATTACGATAAGCACTCCGAAAGTCATGACCCCACTTACTGATGCAGTGAGCTTCATCGATGGCAATTAGCGTCAGTTTTTCTCGAATCCTCTGGAGGAGGTATGTGCCGCATTCACCTGTTATATACTCTGGCGTAACATACACAATGTTGTATTGTCCCTCGATGACTTCATTCTCCGTTTCTCGGTTCATTTGCGCCGAGCCAAGAAAACAAGCTCGCAGATTGTAGAAACGTAACGCCACAACTTGATCCTGCATTAGCGAGATCAAAGGCGATACCACGATGGTTATTGTATCGCGATACACTGACGGAAATTGATAGCACAGGGATTTGCCGTATCCGGTTGCCATGACCACACAATTGTCTCGACCACTGTCCAGAATGGATGATATAATTTTCCATTGCATTTCACGGAACCGTGTATGACCAAAGCACCTTTGCAAACACTGCATGCATTCCTGCGGTATTGATTCAACAGATATAGGTACTGCCATTTCGAATGGTTCACTCCAATTGATGTCGAGTAGTTCGGTGTCAACAGACATGGTTTAATATGATATGGTATCTGAATTAACTTCAAGTTTAGTATTTTTGCTGTTTGTTGTCATTTTACGCCGCGACAACAAATTTTGTTTGAACAATTTTTTGCTGAACAAAACTGATTTCGTTGATAACATGTAAACATCTTCACATGTAAACGCAGAGCTGTCATTTTAAAGTACTGCCAGATCGAAAATGTGGGTAAATATTTGAATAAGTATTCGCATTCTAAGTGCTGACTAATCAAATTTCTCCTGACCGGTCGTTTGGCATACATCTCAAATATAAAGTAAGGCATAGTTAGGAATTCAAGAATCCGGAAGTACACATTTTATTAGGTATTGAGCGGTTCAAGTTCGGAGAATTTAAAATACTCAAGAATTTTCGTAGGTATCGACACTAGTTGCAAAAAGTAAATCGAGTTTAAACATTGGATGATCGTCGTTTGGCAAGCAGGTTGGTTGGACAAACTACAAACTAAGTATGTCGAAGAAACAGGCAATCGAAAACTCTATGGAAGAAGAAGAGAAAGATTTTACAAAGCGAGTATGCCTTGCCTTGACCACGCTAGTCTAAATACGGGTCTAACTCATCTGGGTCTAACTACCCTCAAAGGCTCTACGCAGTTGAAAATACACAACAAAATTTTTGAAGATATCTCCAAAGATGTGGAGAAAACTAATGAAGGTATACGGCGTATCTGCATTTTAAAGCAAGATAGGTAAACATCAACTCGTTCTCATCAAATCCCTTTTGACTGTCTGTGGTCATCTGCTTATTGCATCAGATTTATGTTAAGCAGATCACAACGTGATTCTAGAGATCTTAAAGGTCAGTAATTACTGGGACCGAAGATACGCCCTCTATTTCTTCTAGGAAAAACTCGTTTGAGAAGTGTAACCTTAATACTTAACCGATCTCTTCTTAAAGCAACTTACCTAAACTAAAACTCCCCTATCATTCAGTACATCTTCAAAGTTCCTCACTTTATCCCTTCTAGAAATGGGGAAGACAATATCTTGAGACAGGAGCCTTGAGTCCAGACTAAAGATTCATCAGATCATTCATACCTATAAGGCGTTCTTCTAATGGCTAACTCTGGACCCAATTAGTTTTAGAAAGCTCTGAAAGCGTATTTACTGTGTCAGCTTACATACGTATTCAACACAATTACGAGAAATTCCTGTGTTGGTGAGAGAATTAGATGTCTCTTTGATAATTTCAGACGAAGACGATTGGACGAAACTAATGATGTCCCATTTATTTAGTAGTAGTAAATCGCAAATTCTATTCGAAAGTGTGACAGCTCTGTAACCAATCGCGATATACAGTGCGTTATAACCCATATCGGTATTTGATTTTAATCTTGAAATTGAACTTAAATAAGCGGTCAAAACAAAGTAAAAAAAAGTATGAACTTGTGCTCATCGCTCGGAACAAGCAATGTATGCATACTAGGATCACGAGAGAATACCGTTAGTTTTCTCTTTTTTACATTAAGAGCACAGCGTTACTTTAAACGCCGATCATGTGCTTTTTTTTATGGTGATTGTGCGTTTCATATTTATAACCCACCTCAATTGATTCTTGACTTGGAAGGAGTTCATGTCTTTTACTTAAATTTAGCTAAAATTAAGTGTCTTCTTGCATAATGCCACGTGGTACGTTATTGTCAGAAGTAGAAAAAGGCATTTCAAGAGGCAGGAGATAACATACTGAAGATAACAAACATATGTATATGCATGATGCAAAACAGTGGAGGATTAGTTGTCCAATTATATTGTCATATACCTTTTTGAGATCCTCAACGAATTTTTTCCTATTGGTAGTTGTTATCCTTACCCAGCTCGGCTTCATGGCCTCCTATTTGCTGTTAGTCTGTGCTAATATCTACAATTCTAACAACATCTAGTCTTGATCTCACTTTGTCTCTTTAGACATCGGCGATGCATGTTAATGCCAATCAAATTAATAATAGATGCATTTCTTGACACATTCGTGCAGGTTCGCGTGTCCAGCTCCAGTCAGATTATGCACATTGTTAGTTCACTTTTAGATTGCTATCCAGCAGACACCACGTGGGGGTGATAATGCAATTTTGGAGAATACATATACCTTTCACAGAAGGAGGTAGACTATGCCCTTGAAACGGTGGTATAATAACGTAAGCAACACATAGTTTCTAGGTATTAGTCTTTTGAGCATAAATATCTTATCCACTAGTACTGTATCCACAACATCCACCATCAATTCGGCCCGATTGAACGTAACAGAGGTAGTAGATTTTCAGTTCCGGTAATAGCAGACTTTTTCTGGGTTTCTATATCCACTCTATTGGTTTGAGCATGTTTACTCAATTTTGATTTGTGTGAATCGAACATTGAATGGAATGCAATGGCGGTAATTTTGGACTAAATAAGCGTCATTCTTAGTCAAATATCCATTTGTCCAAGAAAATGGGTTTATTTACCAAACAAATCTCGTTAATTGTATCTATGGCATGTAATCACGACACCCAAAATTTATTAGGACCATGCGAACTAACTCTAACTTATCAGTCACCTTTAGACATGTAGAGGGTGATATGCCCTAAACGTTGATACTTAAATGAAAGAAATCCATCAGTAACTCTCTATCCTACGAACGACACAATCTCCTACCAAATTTAGTTACGCCAATCTTACTAGCTTGCACTTCTACCAGCAGACGGAGTTATACGTAAGACGTTATAACGTCATAACGTAATACATACTCATTTACACATTCAGTAAACAAGTGTATATCGCAATTTATCCTACATAAGACATAATAATGTCCTTTAATAAGATTTGAAATGATTTTTGTCGCCATCTGAGGAAATATGGACACATCTGCTCTTTTGATACACATTTCAGTCTGTACTTTCCCGCATCTATACATCAAAGGAATAAAGTAGATTAAGGAAATGTAGTAAGTACTTTCATACTTCCTGATTTACTAGGTAGTACATATTTTTACTAGGAATGACAGTCTTTTGAAATATGTATTAGCTTACATTTATAAATCTCACTTTGAAACTATGACATTCCATTTCTGACGTCTTTAACTGCTTCAGATTGCATTACTATTACAAGTTATCTCGAAAAAAAATGTCTACAACAATCGAATTCAATTGACAATACCTAAAGCAAGTATTTTTAAACAAATGCTAGGTGCTAATTACGATATTATAAATAAAATATACGTCTGTGTGTCATTAACACCTGTGTTGGTCAGAAATCTGTATGAAAACTCACATATGTACATAACATGTGACATCACTCATATGTGAGAAAAAAATAAAACAGATCTTGATTCATCAATCAGATCAAAAGCATCTAACTTCCACATAAGAAACATGTCTTAAAGCTCTGCAATGAAGCCTTTGTTCGTCTGATTAGCTTATTTTGTGTTTGTGTTATTTTTTTTTTTATTTGCACGATTAGTTAGTAGCTGCCCATGATTATCGACTGATTTGATGAATTTATCTTTGCACCCGATAGACACAACACTTTCAGCGGTTCTTATCAGTCGTCCATTAGAGTTCGTCGGTTGGCATACTCCTTACTAGTGTAGTGAATTCAAAATTTCAAAATGCACCTTTTTCCAGTGTTCATAGTTGTTCTTGTAGTTTTTTTTAGTTTAACCTGTGCGATAATACGGCCAAGTACTGAATTAAGCATTACCAATGGTCAGGGTTTTGTTGCCTACTTGGATCTGGGAAAAAATTTCGGAAACATCACCCATTGCTGGTTTAATTTTCAAGGTGAGTGCATACGCATTTGATTAGCGTTACACTGTGTGAATTGAATTTCAAAGTTTAACTGACAAGTGAAAATTTAACCTAAATACATACATATATGAATGTATACCACTGTGCTAGTTGTGTCTGTGTTCTCGAAATAAACAAGTCGTGTAGTATTGCTGCACTCAAGCGGAAATTAATTTTGTCAATCGATTTAAGTTTAGTTTCCGGAAAAAAATTGTTGGTTCTGTATAACAAATCTAAGGCAGGATTAACTTTATAGGACTTTGGATGTCCAAGGCTTACAGAAAAGTTTCTGCAAGCACTCTAACTTGGATACCGCTACGCATTCGGACTCTGCGTTTGACAATGATATGTATTTTTGCGTCTACCAAGATATTGTTTAAAATTTTAATCGAAATTCTCGAGTAAATAAAAGAAAACGTAGATCTTTGATTAATCCAACAAAAATTTCATTCTTTTATTAACATCATACTTTTTCCTTGATAATTAATTTTGTTTTCTGAGCTAAGAGAATGCCACATCTATGAGGGTTCATTTAAGGTATGTATGATACTCTTTGTCCGGTTGTCCAAATATTTCCACCACTTTTTCTAGAATTAATTCTGCTCGTGATGACAGCTGTGATAGACATCAACCATGCTTTCGAAAGTCATGGAAAAGTCATTAACGCCGAAATAATGAAACACGTAGAACAACAGGCGACGGGTATTTGCAGATACCGTTTAAGAGGTGACCTGTTGACCACTGTCAAGAGCGATTGCACTGGACCTCTGCATTTGTTATTAATGCTGGCGTCCTGTAGGGATCTATTCTTTCACCTATTCTATTTCCTCAGAGTCCTGAGAGTCCTGTCAAAAGAAACTACTGGTTCAAACGAATTCATTAACAGCAGCATTTGGTCAACCCTACAGGCCAATCAGTAGAGATGCACTGAAGAGGAAAGGTTGAGGCAACCTAAGCTTAAATTTTTGTAGCGTATATGTTGTAAACTGAGTTCTGCCATTGGTTGGGATGTGGTTAACCAGTTTTTCGAGCTCGTCTTGTATTGTGCTTGAAAGTAGCACTCGAAACCTGTTTGACGCGGCGTTATTTTTTCCTCAAATGGTCGTTAACTTTTTCCCTACAATTACTTTGCCTAATGTTTTGGACTTTCTAATCGTCTGACCGACTTAGGTGTGATTGTTACTGCTTGATAATAGCTACACATGCCATTCTCAGCCAGACATCTGATATTGTCAGAGTTTACGAGAGAGGTTCACTAGATTGTTGAACTAAGAAGTGACCGAAAGTACACCCTGTTTTGTCTAGTTATTGAATGTCTGTGGGAACGATAGACCTCAGCACTATGTCTAGCGTTGAGGCTATAAAATACTTTGACTAAAAACAGCAATTTATCTAAAAACCTTATTCTCTTGTATTTCAGATCTAGATCGGCTTGAAGTCGATCTTAATTCCAGTGAACTCATAACAACCGAACGTGGCGAGCAAGTTCGTTCATTTGCCAAAACAATTTGTGGAATACGAGTCGACAAGGTGACACTGGCCTCAATGGGTAGTTGGAAACTGCAAGCTGCCAACAATCATGACGAATTCTCTGAAGGTGTCATCAAGATAAATGTATTAGCCGCACCAAAAATGAAATTCGAAACTAAAGTCACAAAACCGTTAGGAAAAAACACAATTTCATGTACAAAGCAGGAATACACTAAATATTGTAAATTAATAAATCCCATATCGGGGGATACATGGAATCAATGCGACCTGTATACGACAATTCACAATGGCAGCAGTTTTGAGTGTCGCACCATGTTCTGGGGTGCTATGGACGAAAGCATTGAAACGATAAGCGTACAGTCTGCTCCTAGGACACAATACTCTGAGGCTAGTATAGAGGAGACTGATGACCATTATGTGCTGCGTTGTGATATGAAGTCAACATCGTTGCATACATGTCGAGCGGAAATGCCAGACAGGATAACACAGTTGTACATCATGGATGGACTGAGTAATGGCAGATACACTTCATATGATACGGTGTAAGATGAGAGATGTTATTTTTATTTTTTATTTAGATTACAGGGAATTATTGAAATTAATTTAAATGGACAGAGGATGCAGTTCTGGTAAAAAAAAAAAAGCACACCGTAGCATTAAGATAAATTTGGCATTTACTAATTTTTGTTGGGATCTGAAACACTACAATGGACGCAAACTCTATTTATTACAAATTTCCCTGCTTCAGCCGGCTAAATCGTGGCTCAGTGGTTAGTGTATAGGACTAATGACTAGGAGTTCGAAGTTCAATACTCAGGCAACGCAAACGTTTTTTTTTTATTTTTTACGTTCCTTCCTCTTGAGAATATCTGCTGAGCATTTGATAGTAGGTAAATAAATAAATATTGCATTTTCGAACTATTTTGGTAGTAATTTTAGGATTTGAGAAGAATATACGCAGTCTAGCGAACATAGATACAAAGATCCGACCTTTTCTACCAAATACTTAGAATACATATATTGTTCATTCTAAGTCAATAGAGAATAGTCCTGGGCAACTCTTAATTAGATATTCAACAGAGTGCTGCGGTTGTTTAACGATTTTGACATTCCGAGTCGAGACGACCACGGATATGTAGATTTATCCATTTTACTAGAATTTTTTCGTAAAAATAT
This sequence comes from Xylota sylvarum, assembly GCA_905220385.1. NCBI lineage: Eukaryota > Metazoa > Arthropoda > Insecta > Diptera > Syrphidae > Xylota > Xylota sylvarum. The sequence goes on from LR999957.1 coordinate 129,110,768, forward strand.
ACGGATTCTATTTGATTGCTGTTTTTGAAGGAAGGGCGGTTCCGGATTTCCATGCAGATTCGTGGGAAGAGAATCACAGAAACGAATTCTAAAAACATTGCAGAATTGGTCAGGTGCCAATGGTGGGACTCCAAACGGCATCAACTGTGCTACTTTTTGGTAATCTTCGTTGCACAGTTCTATAAAGCTTTGTTATTTGCTTTCTGATTACATTTTTTGAGACTTTTTGAACTATTTTCAATCCCTAGTGGAGTTTTCTGTAGTTGTAGCGTTTAATGCATTGCCGTTGATGTTTTGTTGACTGACCTGTAAGGAGGTACGTGTTGTCTATCATTAGGTGAGGTAGCTGTGGATTTTGTGTTAACATTATGCCTCCCTGTTTACTATTTGAACACTTGGAATATATTCTACTATGGAAATACAGGCGTCGTTACACAATCAAAAGTTTCACCAGGACAACAAGACCAAATCCGCAGACATACAATTTCGTAGACAAGATAACCCTCCTCCTTGTAAAACTTTCACACCCAACTGTTGATTAACTTGTGACTTGGACTTATTCGAATGCAAACTTAATGGAATTACTATTGACAGCCGCTGCAGTCCACTTAATTAATTATATTCCTTTATGTATGAATCTGAAAGTTATTCCTTTCACCTAACACCTAAGCAGCTTAGCAGTTAAAATTTATATTTTCATCGCCTCAAGTGCACGCACTTTCTACTCGCCCCCGTCTGGGGTTGTTTCATTTGGGAAACACAGCCTTTAGCACTCCATTGCCATTCCTCCATTCATACTCTCCTCCTTTGTACATAGGTCATCTCAATCCAAGTGTGCCTTAGAGATTCCAAAACCCCTTGAACAGCACGAGATGGGTCTTTGGAAAATTCAACATTCCGATGCAAGTCAACTTACCGGTTGTCTCTTCTATGTCGGCACTGCGAATAAGGAAGCCATCATCGAGGAGGAACTCAAACGGCAACAACGAAAGTACGGCACTGACGATGATGCCAGCAGTAACAAGGACCAAGAGTCAACTACAGCACTACATCGAAGGATTGAGCTATACTCGACAGAGAGTACAATTTCCGAAATTACATGTACCGTACCATTTGTTGTGGACGATTGCTATCTGCGAGACCCAAGGAATATTGTTCATTTCCCGGAGAGTGTAAAATTTGAACGGTCCCGTGCCCTTGGCATTTGCACATTCATCAATGTGCAAAGTGTGCCCGGTATATGGTCGTGCGGGCAACGTGGATCCGATTACAAAGACGATGTTGTCCAGGATATTGAGGTATATACAATACGTAGTCCAGTTCTCTTATTAATTAAAAGCTAACCAGGGTTCGTCCTTTCCATAACATGTAGGTTGCAATACAATCGAAACTAGGTCGGGTGCTTATAGACCATATTAAGGTTGCACAACGTGACTCCCTCGAGCTAATGTGTAAGTCACCATTTGATGAACCGATTTCCAAATGTGTATACGTGAACCCAACGAATCAGGTGCATTTGGTGGCCAGCATTACAGGCGGCATCAAAATGACAGGGTATGCAAATGGACCTGACCAACGACTTGACTCTTGGATTTCGTTTTTTTTTTTTTTTTTCATTTCATCCACAGGCATGTTCAGTATTCTGGTCAAGGTATTGAGAAGGGATTTTGCGGTATGCGGATCAGTGATGTCGATGTGGATGATTTTGGCGATTGGAGCTGCCAGTTTCAAGTGCACAACAATGGAGGAACGGTTTCGAATTTCACGATTACCGTAACCGAAAGCGGTAGGAGGCGTTTTCTTAGTCGGAAAATTTAGTATACTACAAGAGTGAAAAAAACAAATTCGATTTCTTTAGTCCTGTCATATGCATCATCCTCGATACATGGAAAACTTGGCTATGGTCTAGCTGTCGCTACGGTAGGCGTGATAATTGCATCATTTGTTTACTGTATGAGGCGACGACATACTAAGGAGAAGAAGGAGAAGAGTTCAACCGAAACTATGGACATGACGATTGGGGAATAAAATTAAAAAAAACAAAACATATCGTTTCCACACCACAAACTGTGTTTTTTTTTTCTTCTTCTTCTTTTCTGAAACTGACCTTTTGCTCCTTTCACCAAAGAAGGGGGCAATTCACCACTGCAGACTTCACCATAAAAACTTTTGAGTGACTGGAATGAGTGACATTTGAATGGGGAAAAACTCTAGTATCAGCCTTGCCAAAGCTTAAGCATAAAACTGTTACAACCACCAGTCTATGAGGAAGTGTGAAAGGATAATGATTGGACGTACTTTTTAGTGACTGCCTCGAAAAGGACTACTCGTAAAAGGATGTGGATACAAATCTAGAACGTGGTAGCGTTTTAAGGATGACAAAAGTTCCCCATTTGCCCTACGGCGGAATGTTGGGAATGTAAATGTGAAGTATTTTAGGGTCGTTAAATCAATTCCTAGTGTTGTTTTTGCTTTTTTTTTTTTTGGCAATTGAGTCCTTAATGACTCTGTGTTTCGCTTTTTTTTCGTTTTCGGTTTTTTAAGGGAAAGGAAGAGTTTTTTTTTAACAAGATTCCATCGTAAAGCATGAAAGTGTAATGGGCATTGGGTTTAAATGGATAAATTGCGTCTTGTGTGAAATGACAAACAACGGTAACATGCAGTTAGGTAGGTAGAGAAGGGGGGAAATCCTTTAATTTATTACATGTTGATCCAGGGGCTTATGAAAATTGCTAATGGATGGTAAAACAAAAAATCATGAATTGCGTTTAACTTAAAATGGAAAGTTTGGTGTAAAGACTTACACTATATAGATTTGTCGGGTACCTCGCCTTGAAAGCCGATTAATGTACCCAAACTAAAAATGAATGGAGCTGATATTAAGGAATCTAATGGCTTGTCAATGCTTGGCATGCAAGTTACCCTAGAACTTCGCTGCAGTCACTAGATTTCCGAAGCTGCGAAAAGTGGCGCTAGTTGCTTCGGATTCCTCAAGAGGTGTAAAAGTTTTTTCAGTCCTGCAGACTGGGCTACTATCTATAAAGCAACTTATATGTTTGGGCGGGACCTCCCGCAACTTGTTTGAGCTTATTAGTTCGTGTCCAGCGTCAGGCATGTATATTGATCAATTTGCGACCAAATCTCTTCGCTAGAGCATCGTCGAAATGTTGGATGCTTATCGGTCCTGTACCGATATTTCCACCATAGTTGTTCGGATGAAATCTATAATTGTGTCCCGCCTGTCCGTCAGTTTAATCGTACTACACGAGTGGCCTCTTCTGCACACCCTTATCTTTTAAAACCCATTTTCGGTCGCACAGTAAAATTCAGAAGCTCGTTCTTTAGCCACTCAACAACACGTACGTGGAATGACTTACTCTCCTCAAGTATAATATAGGCATACTTAATCAATCGTATATTGGAACTGGTTAACCAATCCGTAAGGTTATTTTGGCTCCTAAGTCATTTTAAAGTCGCATGATTAATCATATCTTCAAAAAGTACTTGAAGGTTTTTTCTGTTAATGTAAAGTCGTGGTTTATACTTCTCTTCGTCTCCATAGTTTTTTTTTCATTGGATGAACTATCTATCCTTCTACCTACCTACCACACAATGTTTTGTAAAGACATCAATTAAGTAAGTAGTATAAGCTTTTCTTGTGAACCAAAATGGGCTTACTTGTATTTTTTAACTCCAGGTTTGGCCAAAAATGTCCTTTTGATTAAGAATAATAGCGTTTCTATCTACTTCACTGATTAAAACACAGGGCAAGACTTCCTGGACTTCTGTGAGTTCTGTCTGACATGGACCACAATGATTTGGTAATCGTATAATGATACTTCCTTACTTATACCTACCAAATGCTGTTGTGGAGTCTTCGGCGAATATCTTTTCCCTGCAGTAAGCATGCAGTCATTTTAATTAAAATTCATAATTGATCGTATATACTTAGGGAAATCAAAGGGCCATTCCTTTTGACTTTCCTGAACAGCTACAACTGCTTTCTCGTCCCTGCTAAGGTCCGATAGGCATACGGCCGCATACCTTATACGCATACGATTCAGCAACTTATTTCTATGTGTCTTAAGTAACTGGCAACAAATTTGGCTGAAAAACATTCTGTGCTAAACAGGAGTTAAGAATGGTGATGAAAATCTGTACCCGTCATCCTGAATATAGATTTCCTAATGGAGAATATATACAGCCTGAAATTTACCATCTGGGTCTAGTGATTCGAAAATAAAGTACGCCATTGAACTGCTGGTTAAAGATCACACCATTCTACTGCTAAGGTTTTACTAGAGGCATTGCCCTTATCGAGTACTACTCCTAGCTCGATTGGTGGTAAAAATGGCAAACGACACTTCAAAGACCATAACTTTGCGTATCTACGAATTAAGTTGCCGTATGCTTATGCACGGTCAAGCTATCCAACCCGTAACTTGACTTACACTCAAGCATAATTAAAGTCTATCGAGGACTTGTCTAAAAGCAAGCTTCTCGATTACAAAACATCCTCTTTCAACATCTATTTTTTTTAAGGTACCTATAGACTATAAATACATCGGGGATTATAAATACATAAAGAACTCTGACGACACGGAAAACTCAAAACCATTAAAGATTCTAACCCAAAGTTTCCATTAGCGAAAACCTAAAAGGTAGCCGAAATGTCATAGACTCTTCCCGCAATCCTTGGTTAGCTTTATTTGTGTTAGTATGGAAGAATGACAGCTCAGTCAGATTTTACATTGACTACAGGCCTCTGAACGATATTTTAAAAAAGGACTCATACCCAAGAATGGTCAACATTTTTCAAACCTAACAGCCCAGCGGTCAAATGTTTCTTAATGAAGGACTATCACTTTGGAGTGACTCGTGTGTCCAACCAATAAATAGAGTAGCATTACTACGTTACATACAAATATAAAATTGCTGAGTATCGTACTCATTAGCCACCACTTGGAACATTACCTCTTCGGTTGATGATTCTCCCTGCGTACGAACATTCTCCAACGTTCTGGTCCCCAGCATAGAAACACGGCCTGAGATGATAGCGGAACTCATAACTTCTCGATATGCTATATAGCTTAAGTAAAGGGCAGGTGCCTTGGGTAAATTATAAGTAAACCGAATTTTATTTTGAGAAAGAATTAACCGTCAGTTTGACGTATGGGAAGTTTTGTAGGAAACCTTTTTTTGGTAGATAACCAAGCTGATCGATTAAGTTTAATAAAGATCCAAAATAAACTAGGCTTAGTTAACAAGTATTAGTACTAAACTATCTCCAAGTTTTCTTTACGATTTCAGAAAGAAACCCTTCCAACAATCACGGAGGAACGAGAACCTTCTAGGCCTCTGATGTAAAAAGTTCCAGAGTTTCCAATTCTAAAACTGAATTTTTTAGGAACTTTACAGAACTTCTTGGAGTAAACATGAGAACTTTCACCCGCTTTAGGTTTGAAGACGAAGGAAGGCAAGTGCTATCCAATGATGGCACAAGACTGAGTATGATGAACTGTCGAAGTAGAATTCAAAGCAAAAATTAAGAGGAAGTTAAAATACAAAAAATGTGTCCCTCTAGGCTTTGTTGATGTCCTAAGATCCATAAGGATCTCAGTACTGTGAAATAGAAATTCATTACTTGTCACCCTTCATCTTCCATTCCAAAACTTTATCTACATTTAAAAACATTCTTTAACCACTCCGTAAAATGTTCCTCCCACGTATATATACACACATACAGACACACACAAACAACAGTTCATCATATCTCCTCAGGCTCTATTTTACATCCAAATCATTGCCTCAGCCATAAAATTTACAATCTACCACCCCATTCTTAGCCTGACGCGCCCCCAATCAAATGCAAATCAATTGAACAGCGGTACATTCGATCCTAATATTATTTGTTCTCCGGATACTCATCGTTTCGATGATGATACGCTCAGCAATTGCTGCAAGTGGCCATTCTCCGCAGGATCGCAAAAACAACGAGCGCAAAGAAAATGCAAAGAAAACTCCAACCAACAGAGACAAAAAAGTCATAAAATTCAATATTATTTCGCTGCTTAGGGGCTGCGACTAATAAAATGAAAATTACAATATTTTTCTCTTCCTTGCCTCGTCGATGTCCTTTATCGCCTCCTTGTTGTGTCGTTATGCAGCGTGTGTGTGCGTTTCTCTCGTAGTGTGTGTCTGAGGGCGGCGGATGGGTAACATTATTTTTGTTTTCGTATGATTTTATCCCACACAGCGGTAACTCTTTCGACCGGGCAGAGTACCTACCACGAACTCTCTCAGTCTTTAGCCTAAAAGGACTTTACTCGTACACGGAGTACAGTAAGAAGGGTGGTGGCGCTAAAGATGAATTTATTTTAGCCATCGCCAGCGAGGTTTGTTTTCATGCCGGCGGTGAATTTTCCAATTTATGGCATGTAAAAGGATCAATTCGATTTCGAGTGTTTTCTTTCTGTTTGCAAGGATATACTCTCTCTTCAGTTTGGCCGCCCTATTCGCGAAGATTGTTGTGGTTGTTGATTTCGTTCGTTTTTGTCGTTAGAATCGGTTGAAGACTTTTGTTTTTTTTTTCCTTTTTGTTCGCAGTAAAATTTGTTATGAGATGTTGTTGCCGCGATAAATCTGCATAGCGGTATTTATTTTCGAAGAATCCAAGTAAGAGTGCTGTTTTTCGTTGGTGCTAAAACAGAAAAAAAACGCCGCAATGGGTGGCTTGGGAGTGAACATGATGCGAAGAAGAGTTTTTGCGGGGTCGCCTCTGGAAGGATTACTTTTCTTTGAAATTCAGTCTGACAAGGACTTTTTGCAATTTTGAGCTGACCTCTGATATTATTCAGACTAAGAGAAAATTTTGCTTTTATCAGTCATGAAAGACATTAAATTCAGGTGACTGAGCATAGGCTTGAGAAGGATTTAGCCTTGGGTGGTAAGGAGTAAATTAATATATGTATGTATGTAGGTACTGCTCTGTACTCATATCTCAGTCTGCAGCTCTCGAGTCTGCTTGTCTACGAACAAGATTACTGTAGCCTGGTTTCCAGAGAAAGTTTTGAGTGAAATGAAGGGCTTAACTGTTGTTGAAAACTACGACAAACTTAAAAGCCTTATGCTTAGGGCCCACCTAAAGTAAGAAAACTACCTACCATCAGATACAAATATAAACATACCGTTTGGTTTGGATACATCAGCGATCTGCCTTGGTCAGACAACGCAACAAAAAAAAAATTCAGTTGTGGCATCGTGCACAGTTGGATAGGAACCTCAGACAACATCTCAACTGGAGGCAGGCGACTAAAGCAGAATGTGGCTACAGAGACTTTATGGTCAAGGCACATGTCTCTTCCGAATTGTAGTTCAACCAAATTGAAAGGGCAGCATATCAGTGGAATTTTTTGGACCACTGTGTTCTAAAACTTCAGGTAGGTACCTTATGAAATTCACATCTGTAATGCTCCGACATTAAAGCAACAAACTACGAATGCCATCAGACTGGATAAAAGCTTCCAGGCTGAACGTATGTATATTGTTGAAGCTATTCCTCCGCTTTTGAAGCTTATGCCCACAAAAGTTTTTGTAAACAATCCGCAGTAACATCATAAACCTAACCTTAACATCATAATTCATTCTCGGAAGGATTGAACTTAGACGCACCAGAGTAAGCATCTATCAACGGAACAAAGTCGTAAAACTTGTCGTGAATCTGGACCTCAAACAACAAGCTTCCTCAGTTAAGTCTTTTGTTAACAAATTTTGCTCACTTGCGCACCAAAGAAATCACATGTAGATATAGATGCTTGTGGACTTAAAATGTATGAAGAGTGGTGGTAATGATTTAGAATCCTTGGGGTTTCTTCAAGATCTGTTAAAATGTGTTGGACATTCTTCTCTTAAACCTTATTGAGAGGACAATCAGGTTGTTGATGAAGATTTTAAGCTTCACACAACTTGATAGAGAAGATTGGACAAATGATGCTATGTTGAGATTCCATTTACCAAATATAAACGTGCGTGATTAAAATTTTTGAAATGAGCTGGTGTATTACTAAGTACAATTACTAAGACACCTATAACCTTTCCTATTTACGGTACTCCTGACACGTGAAGATTCTTTGCCTTTCATCACACGATTCCTTTTTTGGTTTTTGGGACTTTTAAGACAAAATGGTTATGGTTGGAGGGTTCAAACATTTCATTTTCGCTTTCATATCCCAAATCTGCTCCGAATACGTTGAAGTTTCTTAAGCAAGGTATCATTCTTAGTTTTTAAAGCTGTATGTCTCGTCATGGCATTTAGGCTCCATAAATTTTCACTTAGTAACACATTCGTCACCTCCTACTCGATATCTAAACATCCGTTGTAATCCTTATTTCCGTGTAACTAAACAGCTTAAGTGATTAGTCAATCAAAAATTCACAGCACGTTAAAGCACAATTGGAGCAGCCGCCCATCGTGGGCGACCAAGTCATTAAACTTTCCGTAATCCATACACGATTCAGGTTCCGCACTTCATTGGCGAAAATTCAATTCCAAAAGGAGCTTAGCTATTGAGGACAAAAGCTGAGCGAAAAAAAAAAAAAAAAAACACTTCTCCCTAACTAAAGGGTAACAACTCCTGCAACAATAAGATATTTGTCCACACCGCTTTCGTCTGTACCTCAGCCCCACCATGGCGTAGCTTTTTTAATAATCATAACACTGACATATTCGTCGAGGAAACATTACCATGTATCGACACGTATCAATACTACGTGACCTGAATGGCCAATTGTCAGGCAAACACTCACGGAAGTGATGATATGTAGTAGTGGAGTCGGTATAACGGTGGAGTGAGTTGGCCAATAAAAATCTCTAGCATGATGGGAGTAAAATAACAATTCCTGGACTGGTAGTGGGCCACGAGATACGATGCATAGCCCATCCCCGAGGGCTTAGCGTATGTGCGCTTTGGTGTGCAACAGTGGATGACGATAAGGATTTGTCTTTAGTGCTCCTGCTTTTTTTTTCTCTTTTTTATCCTTCTGATGCATGGCGACGAATGTACACACATATGTATGTACCTATATCTAGAGGAAGGATGTGCAGCTTTGGGGCAAATAAAATAACAGATACATGTTCAAATGGCGGAATTTTAAGTCATTATGTTAAAACTAATTTAAAAACATATTTACTGTACGGTGGCGTAATTCATAGACAATTTTTTACGATTACCTACACGATAGCTGACTGAGGTTTCCTTCTGCATCCTCCGTGAGGATAATGATTGATATAAAAAACTATAAAACCAAAACGATTCTTTCTTTCAACCATATGAAAACAGTGGTGTCCATAGTTCAAGTCAGATCCAACTAGTCAAATCCTTCACTCAATGAAAAAGTTTGCCCAGTCAGAATGGGGTCCAAGAGGGCCCACTCCCAACCTCCATGGTGGAACAAAGAGTTAAACTGTAAGAGGACAAAAGTTAGTCATTTCTAGAATAGGGCAAACGTAGAAGGGGGAGTCTAAGTAGTTAATCAAGCAGCCTAAAAGAAAATTGTAGGAAAAATTCTACTAAAATTCGATCGCGAATACTAGAAAATCTTCCAAACTCGACAAGGTAATTTTAAGCAGGTAAACCATGGCACACTTCAGCGAAAACTTATAAGTCTCCCATCATATCACTTCAAGACACTTGAAAGTCAACGATACTTATGCAAAGCTCATACTACTTACTTACTTAACGGGCTCCCGACCCGTGAAGAGTCTCTGCCTGAGACACAGCAGCCTTCCACTCTCTTCGATCCCGGGCACGCTGCTTCCAGTTATCTAGACCAAGCGCTCTGGCATCCGCGATAGCTTGATCCTTAAAACGGAGGTTCGGTCTTCCTTGTCTTCTCGAACCTGGGGGCTGTGATTCGAAGATCCTCTTTGCTGGAGCATTATTGTCCATTCGCTCGATGTGGCCGAGCCAGTGTAGTCGACGTGTTTTGGCTTTTTGGACTACATCCACATCCTGGTACAGCTCATAGAGTTCGCGGTTATATCTTCTCCTCCATTCGCCCTCCTCGCATACGGGACCGAATATCCGACGAAGAATTTTTCTTTCGAAAGTGTTCAGTATTTGCTCTGCTTTCCTGCTTATCGTCCAGCACTCGGCTCCATACAGCAGAACTGGCAGGATCAAAGTTTTGTAGAGCATACATTTCGTCTTTCGAGTTAGGAGTTTTGACCCCATTTGTTTCGCCAAACCGAAGTAGCAGCGGTTTCCTAGGGTAAGTCTTCGTCGAATCTCCACTAAGTTGTCATTCGTGGAGTTGATATTTACTCCGAGGTAGGTAAACTCCTTACCCACTTCGAAGTTACTGTTGCCAACAGTGACGTTTTGTCCTAGGCGGTGGACAGATGCTTCTTTGTTTGTTGACAACATGTATTTGGTTTTGTCCTCATTCACTGCAAAGCTCATCATGCATATTTAAAGACTAGATCAGTGAAAACAGCTTTATACGACGTAGTAGGGAATATAGAAATGAGCCTTAACTGTAAGGAATTTGCACAAGCTGCCTACTTACAAACAGAAGGTGCTTTCAATCAGGTAAACGGGAGGCTATCAAACGTCGCCTGGACAGTATAAATGTGGAGCATAGCATTGCCAATTGGCAATGCCAGCAATTGACATTAACTCTACTTTCGGATACAGTTATTTTAAAAAACTGAGAAATAAAGGAATAAGCCTGACTGCATTTGCGGATGACAGGAAAAATACCTAAACACATTAAGTGAAATGAAGGAATCAGGTCTTAATAGTTTCGGAAAATGGCGTAGAGAATGTGGACTACACTTCGGACCGGATAAGACAGAACTGGAATAGTACGTTACTTTTTTTCATTACGATAACCTTAATGTGATGGGCACCTTGACCGAACGGTTAGTGCTTCAATTTGTATTTGTATTCGTACCCTTATCGGCATCGCTATTATAATATGTAATGTATTAATATATATTTATTTTATATACCTTAATCCACGAACGCGATAGTTATGAGGTCACGATGTAGTGTAAGATTCAAATTGTCGAAGCTATGATGCAGTAGTGTTAAACACCTGTTAAGTTCTAGCCAGCACTGTTTTATAACCTTTAGAGTGACCTCTTCATCCCAGGCATTGTTTCACCTACCTGTCCTCCACCAATGGTACCATCTTTAGCTTCTTCCTCCCCGACGACCTTCAAGCTCTTTATATAAATTGAAGGGTTTCTTCAAGAAACTCTGGTCTATGTTGCATACTGTGTTCCGCCTTTGACTTATTTAAGGGACTCCTTGTATTCGTACTCTTCCACTATTGCCTGTGAAGTGCTCTCCTAGAGGTAGTAGTATCGAATTTTTTAGCGTCTTTGGCTTTAACTGTGGTTTTTGGCTGCCTGGCACTACATCCCGCCGAAGTGGTGACGTTAAATTGGCGGGCTTGACTACTTTTTTATTGCTAGCTAGCTACTAGGACATGTGTTAGCGGCATCGTATTTTGTAGTTCCCTTTTCCAAAGGAGGGAACATTCGGTATCAAGATACTAAAACTGACAACCGGAAAAGCCGTAGCCATTTTAAAGTTGCAATTATTTAGTGAGCGCGTTTAGGAAATACATATGTCCCACGATGTGAGAGAAATGATCAACGGCCGCGTTCAATTCCCCATGAAACAATAAGCAGATGCCTAATATCGTCAACACAAAGCGAAATGGTTTCCTAAAAGACCTCCACCCTGTTGTGGCAACCACAAGGGTATTCCCTCTATCCGCCCTAATCAAAGCTTTATGATCCATGCTTCAGTTAAACCTCAATAGCCAACAGACAATTGTTTGCAAGCATCCAAAAACCACTTGGGCTACGCTAACAGCCACCTAAACACCACATCATGGGAGCTCATTGGATTCCATCCAATAATCTCGCAACAACAATTAATTTATTTTTTTTTTTTTAATTAAATGCTAATCTAAGCTAATTTCATTAATTTCTGCCCTTCTGCCAAACAAAACTGAAAAAAAAAACAGAAAAAACAGAGGAAGAGACTGACTCTGATTACAACAAAGAAAATCAATAATTTTAGCAAAATCCCGAAACCAGAACTACACGCATTGCTGCGTGTCCATGTGGCTTTTACAAATTATAGCGGTTTTCCCATTTACCCAAAACACAATTAAAATTTAACTCAATCCGCCCACCTCCTTTTGATATTGAAATTATCTTTCAACTACACAACCGAAGAGCGGCGAAGGGCATCGGCATAGGCCGATGGGTATAGATGGGAGTACTGCGGCTGGATGCTCTCTCATTCACGTCATGAATATCTAATTAATTCCCAGAAGTATTACACCGGCACGTCCAAAATGTCCCACGGAGTTTGTACGGGCGGAATAGGGGCGGCGGCGGCTAAAGTCTTTGGGAGGATGAACAGTTTCGCATGAGTGACTGTACAGCGTGTGCCATCTATTGACGTAAAAGTAAAGTTAGTTGGTATAGACAAAAATAAAAGCATCTCTAGCTGTGACTCTTGTTTGGCAATTCTTTTTTGGTTTGTTTTTATTGCAACCGTTTTTTTTCGCATTTGGCATTGTTCAACTCATCTGCAAAAAAGGACACTTTATCAATTTAACTGCCGCAATATGTAAAAAATGTTTGCCTGCAGTAGTAGCTGTCGGGTCTAGCTAGTCGTATAGTAGTTGAGGTTATTGCAGGCACGAACGCTTCACAAATAGTGAAGCAAATTAAATTCATTTCCTCTTCCTTTTTTTACCGTTTTTATTGTTTATTTCTTTTTTTTGCTCCTAATTGCAGTGGAAACGTAGTAGGCGCATCGTGTGTCAGGATATGCATGCGTGTTGCTTTGATGTAGCCGTGTCGTCGTTGTGTCGTGTGTGGAACGCTTTCACACATTTTAATCTGAAACAATTAATATTATAATTTTAAATTGAATTGGCTAGTGTGTTGCAGTGTGGGATAGGGGTGTTAATTGATTGTGAGTTTTACATTTTCAAGTTATTAATTCTTTTATACTTGTAGGCATCCTCCGCTGTATATGGCACCGTTTAAGGACAATTTGAATGTGAATAATTGGATTGGATTTTTATTATTGTTTTTTTTTTAATATATGTACATACACATGTAAGTACCTACAATACAAATGATAAAATTAGTTCCAATCGTGTAATCGAATTGGAATTGCAGTTGAGAGAGGATTATCGATGTTTAGTGATAGAATTTTATGTAAAATAATTTATTTTTTGTTGGTAAAAGGTGCAACTTTCATGATATAGATAATAAACGAGGTAATAGACTGCCTGTCTATCAGCATCTCTTCGATATGAGATAAAGGCGCTAATTGCTCCGTTCTACTCAACCCATAATGCGTCAAAAGACTAAAGTAGAGTACATAAGGGCTACTCTCACCATCACTGTGAACTTTTCCGTACAGAAGTAATGGGTAAAAGTCGAAGAGTACATTGAATGATGACACCTTAGTTAAATATACCCGTACTATGATATTTGTCTGCCATAATTTTTGAACACGACATGAAACACGACAATTATACGACTAGGGCAAACAGCCTATGTCAATAGCCCTCTTAATGCCCTAGGCGTATACTCGTATTAGGTTTGACACATACATATGTACTAGAGAAATAATCGAATACGTCCGTCCGTTTGTATATCACCGCTTTTGAGCCTTAAAATTGGAGCTAAGAGGATGAAATTTCATATCTGGGCTTTTAAGAAAAAGGTACAGTACAAGTGCAAATTATTTTGAAATCCGCGCACTTTCACTTTTTCATAACTTCACTAACTGGGACCGAAATCCATGCTTCTAGGGTGTTATCAGGATAGGGGTGGCCGAATTGATTCATATAGGTTCGCTGGGAATAACAAATAATCAGCCCTAGGCCAATAGTGGAAGGGGGAGAATATGATGGGAAAAAGTGTCCCTAAGTGTTAAGCAAACAGTTCGATATATTTGGCGATCTTTGCATATAGGAAATTAATTATCAGAGTAAAGAGGCCAGAAACACCTTTACGAAGACCGCGAAAGAAGACCTGTTACTGAGGCGGGAAACTGGAGATCGTAGAAATCAAAAACGAACTCAGAACAGAGAAGTAAGAAGTCCTGATAGAGGTGAAAGACTTAGATGAGATTAAGACCAAGAAGAAGGTCCTTCTAGCTGTCGGAGTATCTATGACGACAATGTTAATACTAGAAATTACAGCAAAACTGATAAGCCTGTCAATAAATTTCACATTAGTTAGATTAGATGCGAAGATGGTGGTTACCTCGCAAACGACTGTTTCTGTATACTACAAGTTCGGTAAGGGAAGCCTGAACAACAATAAACTTAGCACCCGAAGCATAAGATGTGCTGGCTTCCTGTTAGCGCGAAAGGCTGGAGAGAATCGAACATAAAGGTCTTTCAACTGAACCTCAACCGCGGCATCTCAGGATAAAGTTGCAATATTCACCGAACTCTGCAAACAACTGGGCGAGAGCGAATAGCCGTAGACCACCACAAAAGACGCAATATTTAGATACACGGAAAATGAGCATTTAAAGAGAAATTAACGATGCGTCAACTAGGCTCCGTGTGGATCAAGCCGCACACCTCTTCACCTCTACTACAAGATTTCAACGCATGAACGCCAGAGTGGGGTTTATGAACTACAAAATACAAAAGAAATATGTACCTTTCTTGAAGCATTTATATCATTGTACATACATAGTTGTCACGACTAAACTGATGATGAGCAGATGCGAAATAGGGTAGTCGACATCATCTGTGGAAGAAATACAGAAGTAGCATGCAGATTCAATGCCTTCAGAGTATGCAGCGTTTTCCGACCAACCTTTTATGATGTAGTGTCATGCTTGATGAATTAAGAGCTGTTACCATGACCTTTCAAAAAGCGTTCGATCGTGTCTAATTTGGAGTCTTATTGAACAAACCAGTTTTCTCTGTGACAATGAATTTTTTAGAACAATGGTAGTTGTGATCGAAAGTGTACCTACCTTTTTACTTTACTTTAAAGACTGGAGTACCATAGGAGTCTATTGATTATCCAACTCTTACGAACTCCAGAGGTGAAAGATGTATGCGTGTCGGCCTGGCCGTAATAATATCTGTTTTAAACTGTAAGAAAAGGGATTCAATACTCTTAAGTCATTCCGGATAATGTTCACAAATAAAGCCATTCGTAGTCATTTGATGAATGAAACCCAATGTGAGGCTACTTTTGCGTTTCTTCAAATTTCAACAGATTATATCCGTTACGATTATAGTGCGTCTTCGTGGTCTTTTTGGAAACGTTTAAAGAGTCATACATATGTACATATCTATCTCCAACTCTAGAAGAATGAAAGTGAAGTTAAACTATTTCCTTTTTTGGAGACGATCATGCATAAAAACTTTCAAACGTATCTTGTCATAAATTATACATTTGCTTTACATACCATTAAAATCACAATCATGTACAGAATGGGATTAAAAAGCACTCCATATCCATTGACAAAGTTTTTAAAAAACAACACTCCCAACACTCCCTACCTACTAAAAAATTCAAACCAACAGCCATCACAAGTCATCAAATCCCGTGTCATTGTTGAATTCGATTGTCCAGCATTGATATCAATGGATCCATGGACGACAATTTCGGCTAACCGACATGTCGTCACGAAAAACATTTCCAAATCGAAAGTAGTAATTCAATTCCATTACGTGGTAGCATCCCGCATTCATTCGATACCCACAGATACGCACCAAATCGAAGATTCTCTTTATTAGGTTTTGTTTCAAAATGTTGAGCACCTTGAATCACGACGGCATACGTATGTATATGCATGTCCTTGTCCAAGTACCACTTTATGCTGTCACGATCTCTTTCCCCGGCACAAAACATTACACCACAGTGCCGCTGCTGATGCCATTCTGTCATTTTGTCAGATTCATTAATATCACAGATTTGGCGATGGTGTGACAAAGAAACCTCCGACTGAAGGCAGATACTGTGGAACGGTGTGTAATGCAATTCGGAAACACAAAAAGGACAAAACGTCCCTGACGCCCGCCCCCACACAATGATTAACGAGGCACAAATTAAGTAACGACAATGCATGCCGCACAACGTGCACACATATTTATACCTATATATATGCACATATGCACATGCATGCGTATATTCATATATATGTATGTACATAGGTGCGTTCTCCCATGACAGGACATGTGGCAGAGCGTGTTCGTTGAACACACAGATAATACGCTTCCAGTGTGTGTCTATGCGTTGTTTACACGGAATGATAGCGTCAGGCAAGCTACAACACACACCACGCTCATTGTATGCATAAACACGTCCGATTCTCAGTAAATGGTATCCTTGGAGAGACTCTGACTGACTGCCTGGCTAGGATTCCAATATCCCCAAGCGGTGTTGTAGTATAGAGTAAAGCGAACTGCACAAAAGGATGTGAGGCAGCTGCAGAAAATTTATGCCAGATTCGATGTTCAAAAGGGAGAAACTCTTGTATTCAACGGTATATTGATTTTCATTTCAAGTGCATTGTATGACTTTGGTTCACACTATCGTAGCGGACGGTCCCCTCAGTGATGGGGTTGGCTAATAAATACATGTACTAGCGCACACATATATGCCCGGTAGCAAACAATGCTAGACACAATCGATGCAACTGAATCCTGCTATGTATGTGGATATCGTAAAAATTGAAATTCGTTAAAAAATATTGAAATTAAATATCTTTTTTCTTGTATCCATTTTGAGATGAAATATAGCATATATTTGTGAGAAGCAACGAATAGAAAGGATGTACATATGCATTATGAAGTCTTTTAGCTTGAAGTGAAGTTACTGGCTGATAAAGTGATATACACCCTACTCCATGTTTCCGGAATAAATGAACCTTATTCGGAGCTCGAGCCATAATTAAGAAAATGTCTTAACAGATGCTATTATTAGACAAGTCAATTAATGTTGGTAATGTTAAGATCTAAAGTAATATTAAATTTTATCAAGAGCCTCAATGTTATAAAAGCCATCTCAAATATGAACCAGAAATCAAGCCAAACGCGTTTTCAACTGTTTAAATATTCCTGGGCTTTACAAATTGTCTGACTTAGTTCCCAGATCATCTGGACTCCTTAGACTCAGAGTCTCAGGTATTTTCCAAATTCGCCCAGTTTATGTATCCAAAACATTGAGTTCTGTGAGGATTGAAGAAAGTAGGGCTTTTATGCATATTTTCACGTACATTTTCATTTGACAAGATGTACATATGCATGTATGTATGTAAAGTATGAAATCAGATCAGAATTTCGATCATAAGCTTCTTGTAACTCGTTTTACGTTCAGCAATTACATTTGTCAAAAAATGACGGCGAAGTCAAGTTCCATTTCCACCTTCTCCTCATCCCATCTGCAATAGTTTGCACAAATCAGTGTTATTGTTAATAGCGGCAGTAAATTAGTCTTTTAAACAAGATTTTCAATTAATTCGCATAATTCTCCGATAAACACCACATCTGCATCCCATTATCATTTAAGTCCCCATGGATCCTTATACATGACAAGTACCAGCCGCCATCTGACATTTGCAACTTGCGGTCATAACCCCCGGAGGCACATTGTTACATTATTCGATGATGGTCATGTTAAACACTCCATTGAGCGCTGTCATATCTCAGACGAGCTATCTCTCCCTTAAACGTAACGTTTTTCTTTTCTTTTCTTCAATTTGACAGTTCAACGTGATCACGGAAACTTGATTGTTGTCGCCTCGGATTGTTATCAAACCAATTATCGAGCGGAAAAACTGGTACCAATTCTATCCTGTTTCCGTGTATGATGATGATAAAGTTTTTTGTTTCGTTTAATTTTTTGCCTCATTTAGCTGTGAACCATACCATCATCATCCCCCCAGCCGGTGCGCTTATTTCACTTTACGATTTCTGCAGGTGGTTGCAGATTATAATTGTTATTGTGTAGTGTAGCACGCCGCACAGACATGCGGCAAATGTCTAATAACATAGCGCACCAGCTTCCTGGTGTTGCTGACCTTGCATCTTACTCCGATGCGGATGATACACCTGATGCTCGGAAGCACGTAGGTATACACGTATGTTATGCAGAGGGACGTGCAGGGCATAGGGGCGATGTTGTTGCAGGGGTTGTAATTGTACTGCAATTACCAGTTCTGTCTGAAATTACAATACGTGTACGAAATTCTGGAATTCTTGGGACTAGTCAGATAAAACAACGAATATGGGCGGAGGGCTACATGCGCTGCTAAATTAAAATCAACAGTTTTCATTTGTGTTGCAGCTGAATGGTGCGGTGGAAATGGAAAGAACGAGCAAAGGTAAACATAGGCGAATGGAAAGTTATTATTTTCTCAAATGGGTGAAGTCGGTTGGGGCTTTTGTTTCTTTGTTTCAAGTATGTGGATACCAATCCCATTGGGGAATGTCTGAAATGCAAATGGAGTAATGGCACTTTAATCTAGAATACTGAGATTAGAGAAACAAAGACGGAAATAAGAAGCATGTACTGGATGGATATGGGTGCTTTAGAAGCTTAAGCATGTAGAGGCAATGCTGCTTCTAATTGCCAGTCTATTAGTGTATCGTCAAGTACTTAACTATGATTTTCGAGAATAGTTTTGGTACAAACGTAAGGAGTTTTTTAAAATCTTGCGAAGGGATAGCAAAGATTTTGAGTGATTAAAAAAAAATGTTTTCCAATTTTAAATGATTTTAAGGAATGGAATAACTTGCAAAGGTTTGCAGATTTGTCGACAAGGTTTAAAGGTTAAAACGCCCAATACGTATCGGGTATGGGCTCTTAAATCTCGTGTGTGCAGTTGCAATACAGTTTTGAAGATAAAAATTGATAACCTCTGGAAAGTTTTTGAGAGCATTCGTTCAGTCTGTATGTATTCTGGAGAGCCTTCATGTATGTACATAGTTGTGTTTCTAAGAAACTCTATAGTCAATGATAGTTCAAGGCCGCATATGACAGTATCTATAGAGACGAGCTATACAGAACCATGTCTTGTTTTGGCAACCCTGTCAAATTCGGCAGAACGACGATGGAGAATTTTCGCTGCTCAATCAATGTCGGTAGCGAGCTCACCGAGACCTTTGACGTCGATAAAGGATTTAGATAAGGTGAATATGAAGAGCTCAGGGGGATGTTAGCGGTGCGTTCGCTGGAAACGTAGGCTGCCAAAATGGATTTAGCTGTAAACAAGGGCAAAACCAAGTATATACTGTCAACAAGAAGGAATACACAACATCAAAGAGTTCGATGACAGAACGTCACAATGGACAGCTTTAACTTTGAGGTAGTACCTAAGGGACTATGTTTACCTTAGCTCTGCTTTAAACTCAGCAGAAATTAAAAGAAGAATCGCTGTTTCTTTGGGCGGAGAAGACATTTGTGTAATAGAGCCTTATTTCGATGAACTAAGGAGACTCTGTATAAGACCTTGATCATCCCAGTCCTGCTTTATGACGCTGAGGCTTAGACTCTAACTAAAGTGAATGATGATAACCTTGGTAGTTTCGAGAGAAAGATACTTTATAAAATGTTTGGTCCCGTTTGGAGGAGGACATTCAACGATGAACTACACGAGCTGTACAGCGACTTCGAGCTAGTCAAAAAACTGTTTATTATTCGCTTGAGATGGCTAGGACATGTAGAGCGATTGGACACCAGTGCGTCGACGCGTAGAGTCTACGAATCAAACCCAGTGGGACAATGCGCTTATAAGTAGTAGACAACTTCAATCGACTTGATGTGCGCAACTGGAGGCAGTTAGCTAAGGGCCGGACTAACTGGAGAGGCGTCTTGGTTGAAGCACAGGTTCAACCCGAACTGTAGCGCCACTTAAGTAAGTAATGTACTCTCTAACGCTAGAGTATCTTTGATTGTTATGGAATGTTTCTTGTTGTAAAGGAATGTTTCTTACATTTAATTTTCTCTTCAACTATTTTTGACATTTCTGATAGCGATAAAAATTATTTATCTTTATAATATAACAATCTTAACCTAAGGTTTTTGTGGCTTGCTGCGAATGTTCAAAAAACAATGTTTTTAATATTGTTTTATTTAACCAATACGAAAACAAGTTTTAAAATAAAAAGTAGCGTATACTGTGCGCAGTTATATGTAATAAATGCATTCGAATTTTCAGTCGTTTTTAAGTTTTAGTTTTGGGTCAATAAATGACAGTCACATTTCGGTTCATATATTGTTTTTTTATTTAACAGCTTCACGGCTTAATTGATTGTTAACCAATTCCAACCTTTCGAACTCCTCTAACCCAGATCCAGTTTAGGATGTCATTAGGTATAGGTAAATTGTTAATTGAATTGAATATTTTGTTTTCTATTTTAATATGCAAATTCCGTAGTCATTAATCGCGCTTAATGCAAAATGAATGGCATTCCTGTATTAATTGGCATTATTGCATTAGTTTATCTGTGAATTAAATTTGTAAAATTTTGCGCATTGCATGGCAATTAATCACGCAGTGTACCTATGTATAGTATGTATAGTTGTTGCCACCGAGATTATCCGTTTATTGTAACAAATATTTTATTTTTATGTCGCGCTTCCTCATGAATTCATTAATTGTCACATAGAGTGAAAGAGAGACCGCTTGTCCGGCAAATATTGTACTCCAAAACAATAGATACAGTTTTATTGTTGAATTTTTAATTTATCCTCATCAACACCGACAGAGAGTGTGCATTATTTCGAGGTAAATACAATTTTCAAATTGGTTGCGTTCGTCCGTAATGAAAAATGTAAATAAATTTTCACGTTAAATGCTATCTATCTCCTTCCTGGCGACGCCGCGCCAGCCGGTCGCCGGGGGATGTGTTCATAAACATCAACCAACCAACCAACCAACCGACCAAACCAACTCCCTCTTCCATTTGATAGAGAGAAGTTATATTGTGTGGCAACGACACGGTTTACGGTATATTCGTATGCGGATCGCAGGGTGGGAGGTTTATTGATTTTCAATACGATTCGAATTATCTCACCTCGGGGACAACTCGGACAAATTGAGTTAACTGTTGCAATCAGAAACATTAATTGGAGCTCTGATATTAAT
The DNA here is from genome assembly GCA_905220385.1 of Xylota sylvarum. NCBI lineage: Eukaryota > Metazoa > Arthropoda > Insecta > Diptera > Syrphidae > Xylota > Xylota sylvarum. The sequence continues at coordinate 129,131,935 of LR999957.1, forward strand.
AAATAACCTACAATGCGGCAGTTTCAGTTCATTCAGTGGCAGAGGCTTCACCAGGCAACGACGACGATGGTAAAACGATGAGAAGAGCTGTTGATTATGATGATGAGCATGTTGAGGCACTCTACGAGTACTAGTATATTCTTGTACAGTGTCCGGGTAATCCAATGAGGGAGAAGCTGCACGGACAGTTTGGCTTTCTATAATTAAGAACCGATGATGCGTTTTTTATTTTATCCCGCTGGAGTTGGATGGATGATGATTTTATATGATCGGAAATGAATCACAGTTGCTGGGCGATAGTGGTTGCACTGTGCACGGGGAGATCCTTGAACAGGCGCAGGTGGACATTGTTATTGCGGACGAATTAATTCATCACATTTTGATTGAAATATATTTTTATTTTGACTGGGCAGTTGAGTTTTTTTTTTTTGTTTTGTCTCACGTTCAGGGAATTGAAATTACGCCCAAACTGAGAATGAAATTTAAAGGATTTCTGACTGAAGAGCTGGAGGTTTTATGCCACAATGGGTTGAAACTTTACGGCAGAGTGCATTCAGGACCAACATTGTAGGAAATGGAAATGTTGTCATCATTAAATGTTTTTAAGTGGGAAATGATGCGGTTTCGGGAGATGTATGCATTTTTTACAATCATTGGTGAAAGATATTTTAAAAATAAAATCGAATTCAAAGGTTGAAAACAGAAATTATTGTCAGGGTGGATCGAAATTTATTGGACATTTGATATGCGTACGAGTACAATATGAACAATATGTGCATAAGAAATGAAATGTATCAGAGTTTCGGTATGAACTGAACGTTTTTGTGCTCATATGATCGCGTCACAAACCACTAAATCCTTAAATGGGACACAGCCAACTTTTGGGAAACTCGGTTCCCATTTGAACACTTTTTTTTCACTTTTTTTTGACACTTCTTTTTTTGCATTACTGATCTATCTCTTTGGTGGGCGCCGCCGTGGCTCAAGTAGTTAGTGCGTTGGACTACGGAGCGAGGGGTTCGGAGTTTAATTCCCAGACAACATCTAAAATTTATTTCATAGGACCACATCTCCAGAGCGTCTGATAAACATCCGAAAGTATAACTGTCATGAAAAAGCTTCTCAAATGCCTTCGGAAACGGCATTAAACAGTAGGTCTTTCCTATTCGTGTAAAGAATATAACACGCACAACATGAAGTGAAAAGCTAGGCCCTGGTTCCCATAGACCTGTCGCGCCAAATATTGGCATTTGCTTTTTTTTTTCATTCATATCTTAAAGATTTTTCAACGAACCAACAATTCTAGAAAGAGTTCATGTCACTAAGGCAAGGAAGGCATCATTCCACAACTCCAATTATCCGGAAATGCTTTCTAAATTATTCGTCGATCCTCAATGCAACTGGATTACAAGCCCTCGCTCTTAGGTACAAGGTATACATACATACATACATAAATGCAATTCAACCGAAACCACCTATAAATACTATTCAATTTCATTGTAGGTTTTCGGCATTCAATTCGTTCTTTGTTCTATTCTCTGGAAACTTAGCAAATGGACTTCCGCTTATACATTATCATTCGTGTCCTCATCATTTCATTGATTGCATCTAAGCGAGGGCATTCCAATTAAGCAAATTGTCGACAATTCCTTTTTGCCTCTGGTATAAAACAACTACCAGTTTGTTGTTCTTATTGTTAGTTGTTTGCAGTATGTATTGTGCCATAGACTCTCTATGACTGTTGCTTGGTTTTGTATTATTCTATGCGCCCGGTTTGTGGAAATTCCATGCATCAGGATAACTTTCAAAATAATAATTTGTGGAAAATTTTCATGCTTAATGCTGATGTACCCGTTAATGGTAGATGGTGTGCCATTACCTACCAATTTCAATTGTTTTACAGTGTGGTCAAAAAATATAATTTTATAATGGAGTTATATGTATATATGTATATGTAAGTACCTATATTTAGAAAAACATACCACATTATCAATAAGAATTCCAATTCATTTAATGACGTGGCGGCAGCGATTAAATTGCGTTGGTTTGGGGGTACTTTAATGCTTGCTCACCGCACTAATCACTATACTCAGAAAAGAAATACCATACTAATAAATGCAAAAAGATGCTGAAATTCCGGTCTAAGAGTTTTGTATTTGTTAGCACAGAGTTGATTCCAAAGAGGATCTATCCTTTTTTTATTTAGTTCTAAACCAGAATTACAGTTTTACAAAGCATTTAATGTGTTCCTGCATTCGGAAAATCGTCAGTACGACTTAAATAAAATCTCCGGCGTCCTTTGTTAGAAATATAATTGTCACAAATCCATATCAATAACTCTGTGTCAGTTTTGACAGAAGGGATTAAAACCCAAAATCTAAACTGATCAGTCATAAAGCTTACCTACTAAACTCAACCATAACGAACGACCACAAGAAACCATCAGAAATTCCATCCGATTCTGTTTCAACCACATTGTGTGTGTGGTTCAACTATTCTCCGAGACAAACCGAATTCCGAAGAAAACACTCCTTCCTTACGCTTGCCATTCCACTCCACCATTACATGCCATTCTCGCCAGATTTATAAATGTTTTTCTCCCCCACCGATGGTTTGTGTATCCTTTTACCCCTAAAAATACTGCTCTTGCTGAAATTCCTCGTCTTCGCTTCGACTAAAAAAAGAAAGAAGTGAAATATTCATGGAAGGCAAAGGTTACACGAGAAAGGTCTTCTCTCAAAATGAACACCTAGTCAGCGAAAAATCACTGCGCCACCATCATCACCGTTTGTATTTCGCGTTGTTCCATTTCCATGTGCATCGCCCATAAGTCCAAGTTTGGAATCCATGTTGTCGGTGATGATGGTGATGGTGGTGGTGTTGGTTGCTGCATCGCATGATTAATTCAATTAAAATAACAGTCACAATCAGAATGTGTACCTAACGGTGTAATGGATTTCTGTCTCTCTCTCTCTCTCACTCTTTCTCTCACTGTGTGTCATTATACAGCGAACAGAGAATACAGTAAATGGAAAGTGGAAAATATGATTTTCCATTTTACTTAGTTATGAGAATAATGATAACGATGATGGCTATGATTACAATAATGGAGATAGTTGTTGAACATACCCGACTTCATCTGTGTCATGAAACCGCGATGTTCCTTAATTTTCTGTTATTGCAGTAAGTTTGGTTGCGGAATTTACTCAATAATCGAGACATAAATTATGACATTTGCCAATGTGAAGTTAGAAGTGAACTTATTATGTGACATTTGACAGCCCCCTAGTGCAAGGCAAAAGTCATTAAACAGAAAAGTCTCGCCCGGTTAGGCGGAGAAGGGGGCTTTTCTTTCGCAAGAAAAACATTGAGAACGACAGAAAGCCAACGAATAAAATGAAAAGAAAACAAACTTTCTCAAGGGACGACACAAAGACGCCGGAACTGGAAACACAAACACGCAAAGACACACCCACACACACGTAACTTTTTTCCTATCAAAATAACATTATTTGAAAAGTTTTAAGCGGTAAGAAATTGTTTTATGGTTATTGAAATTGCAAGTCTGGGCGGTCGTCTTTTAGTTTTTTTTCTGTTTTTCTTTCATATCCCATTCGCTTTGGTTTATTTTTAATCCGGTTCCGGTTTTGCTATGGCGCGACGAGGTCTACATACATATGTATGTATGTATGTATATGACCTGAGGGTGTAACAGGTTTTTATATGTGAAGTAAATGCAACTTAAGAGCAACAGTGGTATGGCACACACGAAATGGTGGAAACATTACGTTTGTAGGACGAGTATAAAGTCGGGACGTGAAGGTGTATGGGCTTATGTGAGGCAATAAAAGGGTTTTTATGTTCGCTTCAAGGTTGTGTATCGTAAAAGGAGATATGTACTTATTAAGGGGCGCCAATATAAAAACACAAAAATCAGTTGAAATAGAATTGTTGTTGAGGAGATTTTTTGACTTTGGGGGGTATTTTTAAACTGGCTGTTGTCTATAGTACATACATATGTATGTAGGTACTGTGGAGAACTTTAAGGTTAGAAGTTTAGCAAATTGAACAATTGAGGTTATCGTTTAATTTTAGACAGAAAAGGTTAGACAAACAAATCGTCGTGTTAAGAACATGTCCTCACACACTTAATGTCGAAATAAACTTCTGTACCTGTTCCTTTGTGCCTCTTTTCGACTAGTCGATGTGCAATTACGTACACATTCTTGCCATGACTTGGCAAGACTTTAACTAGTTTAAAGTATACTTACATATGTATGTATTATCGGACGGACCGTCTTCGATCAGAATTATTGTAGTCGATGGTCACCAGGTGAAGACCATGAGCACTTTATGTCTCCGCTTTGACTGTCTTGTTGAGTTTTCGTGATACTGGCGGTATTGTTGCGTCGTGATTGTCTTTCTTTGAAAACCCTGCAATCGGATGCACCAGATTTTGCACGAATAAGGTGGATAGCGATTGATTTTTACTACTTGACACAACCAGTCTTCTATCGATTTCCAAGTTCTACCCTGTATCTCGTCCGGTGATGTCCGGCTTTACTCTTGGGTTCTCGTGAATTTTTGAAGTGAATTGACTTTTAACAAAAGGGCAAAGGTGATCAAGTTCCAGCAGGTACCCATGAAACATTAAAAAGATGACCGTATAAATGAGAATTGAAATCAAAAAACCCTAGATGTAAAACTAATCTAAGTAATAATGATAGACGTTGTATCTCCATGCGGTTCACTGAGTGCAATGTGCCTGTAGGCAAGGCGATTGTATCAATTTTCCACGAAACACAGTAAGCCCGAAAAACTTCACTAAGGATTCTAAACGACTCGAGGATGTCTCAGTGAAGTAATCATGCGAATAGCGAGCAAAAAATGAACTACATTGAACCGACCAAAAAAAAAAGCCACTTAGGCCTCCTGAGTCATTCGCAACATTCCTAAAAAACGTTATCGCTGGTCTATCCCCGCAACAGAACACTTATGCAACAAATGGAGAGAGGAGATACGGCAAAGATGCATACAAAAATCTATGTTACCACAGAAGATGCCTTGAGAATCTGCACGGACAAAGACAACGACTTTTGGATCTGCACATTATTTGATATGGGGGACAGATACAAGACGCAAGACACTTTTCCAGTATGATAGATGTGTGAACGTTCCGAGGAGCGAACATCGGCTAAGACCACTGCTTAGTTGCAGATAATAATTATGTCAAGAAATTTGACGTCAGATGACTAAGATCGCAACAGATCACCAGAGCCTTTTCCGATTGATTGTCACTTAATCTGTCAAAACGTCTTATCCTTCCAGCATGAAGTACTTAAGATTAGTCGCTACACGGCCAAGGAAGCCGTCCGGGATGTCACCTCTGATGTGCTGGGTTTTTCTCGACCACGACAACGAAGTGGCAAAGCTGTGCTATAGAGAAGGAATATGTTTGGAAGTTTTAAGGAACAGGTCAAGGCTACAAAACTAGAAAAGAAGCCTGCTGGGACGAATAAGGAAAACTAGTAAGAGGTGGCGTGGCTCAGTGGTTATTTTGTGCGATTTTTTTTTTCACGGTACCACTTATCGTGAGTGCGTGACAAACATCCGAGAGTACAACTATGGAAAAAAATTTCTGTAGACCGTATAACGCTGACGATGGCCAGCAAAATCCAATAAAGCTATTAGAGCTGAAGGACTAACCGTGAGGAAGAACTTGGTGAAGTCCATATGCACTAACGTTTTTATAATACCAGACAAAAGTATGCCCGGATGGAAGTTAGTATTGTTTGTCTGGTCCTCAAGTGAGGATACCTTCTTAACACACGCTCACAAAATCTTATCTGCTGCATTGTGTGAACGCTTAAAACCCTTTGAAAAAAACCAGGACTTTAGAATAATTGTTATCTTATTGTATGTATATTAATTTTTAGGCCGACTTTTATAGAAAAGTATACTTTTGGCAAAGCTACCAAACCCGTTCAGTTGTGCAAGATGATGATGGAAAATGCACGATGTTCTATCAGAGTATTGAATGTGGAATGTGGGTCTTAGAGTTAACCAGGGGAAACTGAAATGTATGCTGTTGACAAAAAAAGACATGCAATGCCGATTTCTCGGACTCGACAGATACAATTTTGAGGATATTGTCTTTCAGACAAAGACACCAGCGCAGAGATAAAACGAAGAATAACTCTTGCCAATCGTCGTGATTGTAAAGCCATACATCGAACAACTAAAGAGACTCTATACAAAATCTTAATTAGTCATGCTTCATGCCAGTCTATCGAAGCCGTATGAATTTATCCTCGGTCATTGCGAAACACAAATTCTTCGTAAGCGTATGAGTCTCGTTTGTTTTGGTGGGCCTTGGAGGAGCGGATTGAACAACGAACTATTAACATAAGAACCAAAACATAGTCAAAAACTTCGGATGAGTTGTTTGGGATGGCTAGATTATGTAAAGCATCAATTCGATTCTAGCCTAGGAGTGCAATGCAGTAAAATAAAATCTTCCCTTCAATGGAGCACACCTTTGAAAACTGATCCCATCTACTTGGAGTGCACAACTGGAAGTAAAAGGAGGAATCCACCTTTGATGAAGATTATAGGTAAACTAAATATCAATGATAGCAGAGGAAAGTATGTACCTATAAAAAAGGACCTAAATTGAAATCGGAGACCTATCAATTAATACTCGTAAGTTGCATTCATCTCTTCATATTGCTAGTTGACCTGGCCTTTGGCTATATGTCGTATGTTGAGTTCGAAAACTGTCCGACTTTAAAAAGTCAAGTAACGATAAGTTGGGCATGACACATGGGCTGTAGTAGGCGTTCAAATATCGTATTTAGAAGTAAAATTTGATTGAGATCTTTGGAGTATTCTGCCGCAGTTTCATTTATAGTACTGAGAGATGGAGATTATGATATTAGCATTGAATAATCATTATGATTGGTTGTAAGTAAGTACATACATATATGTATATTAGCTGTTGAGTAGATGAGAATAGTAATCGACTTCCAAGATTATCACGGGTTTGGTGTACTCGTTTGTCTAAGTGTATCCATTTGCGCAACAGGTATGAGAAGCACAAGCACATGAATTTCCTATTATTTATCAGTTCTCATGAAGTGCTCTCCTGAGAACAGAGGTTCATATCGACTTTTCCTGATAAGCTATCTGTTTATTTTTAAACGTAAACAGTCTTGTGTCACATATAATCTAAAACTAATATGTCCAGGATGAAGATTAAGAAGTATAGTCACATCAAACACACATCCACATCCACTCGAATTACTGGTAGAGTTTTAAAAAATTCAACTTGACGTGAAACGTGATATAATTTTCGTGGTGAATCTAGAGTAAAGGTGGAACATTTCCAAAAGGTCTAAAACATTCAATGACGACACAGGATGGGGGGCACGACATGAAATGTGATTCTATTCCACTTCCTTGACATGTTTTTATTTTTTTTATTTTCGTATATCCATCGTCAAAGAAGGAACTTTTCGAAATCTTTGCAGGATTTCTCATATCTCGTCCACTTTGTTCTTTTTCAATTTATGAAGAAACGCCAAGAAGGATAACGCAGATACGAGCCATGTCAGCTGGGTAAAGAGTTAAGCAATATCATCACTAAGTGACATTCATCTGAGTTTATAGAAACTCAAACCGCACACACATCGCACATACTAGATCCTTATGTGAAAATGCTACATAACCCGAGCTTTATCCCCGTAGATACATATGTGTGTAATATGTTGTGACATTCCCAAGTGAAAGTAAATTTTGTGGCACAAGTATTCCAATGCAAGAAATTTGTCATTAAATTAATCTGTCATTGAAGGAGAGATGATTTAACGTGTGTTTGTGTACACAGGACGCACTGCAATGGTGTATGAATTATTTAAAGTGTTTAACGTCCAGGGGTAGAATTTGAATATCATACCGAGTCATGAAGTGTTCAGATTGTTTATTGTTTGTGCGTGTGTGAACAAAGTTTGACATTTATTTGCAATGGGGTAACCGCAATTTAAACTCAGTTTTGTGTGAGAAATTTGGTATTCTATTATGTTAAGCCGCAGACAATTGTGAAGACCATTGTGTGTAAGGCGATTCGGAGGTTTGATTGGATTGACTAGCCGCATTGTACGTTTTGAGATTGACATTCTACACAAGCAATTTACACTGCAATTTGTTTTTAGTTTGAAGTAAGAATTTAATTTGTTAATCCACAGCTAGCTGTATGCCGAGGTGGTTGAGCTCACCCACCACTTGCCCCCGCCATCGAAAAGTTGGATTGAAGTTTTCTGTACAGTTCCTCAGGGATGGAATCGAAGATGTGGATGTGTTTTGTATAAATACCAATCTGATCTGGAACTCTTGTCTTAAGATCATCAATATTTTAGAGTTAAAACCGAGGCAAGAGATCATCCATATGTTATCAATCACATCCTGTCCATGCTGTTAACTAAATATGGTGGTGCTTAAGAGCAAAACTTGAAAAACGAATTGTCCACGATACGAATGTAAGTCAGTCGATGAACTTCAGATATCTGCGTAGGTTTCCAATTTCTGTGAAACTATGTATATCACCTGTTACCGTCTATTCCCTAGCTTCTCGCGGAAATTAAATTTCATCCACAAATAGCATTGAGTATAGAAAATGATTCTGTTCTGAAAGCATCGAGTTTTATGGATGTACAAGGTGGCCCAAAATGCATCACCCTATCGGACGATCCTGTAACTTTTGAAAATGGCGGCAACTGTCAGTTTTGTTTTGATATACATACCTACACAAGTGAAGTAAACAGATGCAGAATACACAAGTCGATAAGCCATGGAACGCAATACTCCTCATGATCGCAGAATACTCGTAACTATTTTTTTCGTCAATGATTTTGTCGCAACGTGAATTTCAGCGCAGATTTCCCGGCCGTCCTACGTCAACTGGTCAAACACTAAGGCGTTTAGCCGCTCCCCTCGAAAAGACTGGAAACACACGTGACGGAAGAGGCACCGGAAGGTCTCTTAGTAGAGAGAATATGACCGCTGGGGCTAAAGAGCCGTCAACGTGAACCATGATCAACGGTGCAACCCCACACACAACTCGGGCGACAATGGACATTTTGAGAGATGCGTTTTTGGGCAATGGCCGGCAAGATAGCAAGAGGTGACCACTCCAGAAACAAAAATTATGAAATTATAATTTAGGAAAACTACATTGGGAGAATATATTTGGGCCACCTTGATCCAATGCCGTATCCGAAGGGTAATTTTTGTTTCTGGAAGCCATTTTCATGGCAGTTTTCATACTCAGAAGCCACAGTCGCCTCCGCTGCCGAAATAGCCTAACCTTGTAAAGGTCAAACCAAAGACCTTCCAACTATATCAAGTAAGTTTATTTAGGATAGCAAGCAACGCTTACCAACAGCTGCTATTTTCGTAAATAACAGAACTAAATTTCTCCCTATTCCACAGGTTATAAATAAGGACACATCAGACATACGCGTAGTCATCTCAAAAGACAGCGGTTCGCAAAGCATCATCGTAGCCTTATGCCTTATGCGAGTGACAAGTTCTTTCTAGATTTGCGCAGCTCTAAAAACATCCAATAGCTTTGAAATTGTCTATAAACTCTATTGGATATCAGTGTACACAATCGAATCCGTATCAATGGAAGGTTCAAAGACTGCTCCTGCTTGCAAAAGGTAACAAGACAACCGAAAACACGATGGGAAAATAGGAAAAATGGACAAAAAGGTAACGCGCTCCATTAAAACTCGTTCGACGGTCGATGCTCTTGAGGAAATTGTAAGCATTTCGTGGAAAGATATAGAAGCATCACAGTAAACTAAAAAGTACTGTGCTATTACCGCGCTTGATATTAAAAACACTTCTTTCTGAGCCTGCTGCTGCTGCTTTGGTATACGGTCTTGGCATCGGCAACGATAACAGTTTTATGATAACTACATCAGCCGTGCTACTGGTCGTGACATTTCTGAATATTCCCTGTATCAGGCTAATGCCCCGAGTCTTAAAATTGTAAGCTTCTACTGTCCCATCATTCGTTGTTCATTTTCACTTCAGCAAACACCATGGAATCAATAAACCATTAGACTCCCGCTACCATCTCTCATAAACACCACCACTCTTTATTCATGATAGTTACTTCCTAATTAGGTGATGAAAATATTATACCAAGAGATATGCTACCTCAGCCCGCCCTGCCCTTACGTCATATTCAATTGAACAAAAACACAATAAAAACGAATTTCCACCGACTTGGCTTTGACTCATTAATAAAAGACACCGACCCAGCAACTCCTCGAGGAACATACCAGAAAAGCTACAAATTCATTTATATTCTCAGACGAAAATAACATAAGAACCCTTGCGGTACCAACCCAACGACCGCACTCGAAGCAACAAAACGTAACCCTTATACCAGTTCGTCGGTCGTCCTTTTCTATACCACTCGTATTCCCAACCACCGTCACCATCACTCGGCATCTTCCTTTCAACACGAAAATTATGAAATAGATACTCAGGGCAGAGGCAAGCACTCAAGCATCAACTCGTTTGGAGGGCTTAAGGAGCCATTTCCCCCCCGAGGCGAGTCGCATGTCTTATTTAGCATATCAACAGGTCAATTACCATGGGAATAACAGGCCACAAGTTGCAAGAGCGACACAAGCTACGAAATTTATGAGCAATATTTGCTGGCTTGGGGCTGGCGATGGGTATGGACGGAGGCCTGTGATTCTTGTGGCGGTGTGTGTGTGTGGGTGTCGGTGGGTGGTGAGGGTGAAGGTTATAGAAAATATTTCACCCTGTCAAGGACAGTTTTTCTAACTGTCGACTGAGGGGATATGTCATGCCCGATAGAAAGTGATAGTGGTGTGATGGAACATCATCCAAAGGTGTAAAGTGCTTCAAGTCTCTTGGATCCATTAAAGGTTAATTTACTTAGGGCCTGCCTGAATCTTGGACAGGAAACAATGGGAAAAGAAAACAGATATTGTATGTGTAACCTAATTCCCCTATCACAGATGCACACACCCTGCTTTCCAATCAATCACTTCTGCTTAAGCATTGAAAAGGATACGTCCGTGTTTTTGTTTTTTTTTTTTTTTTTGTATGCGTGCGTATGTGTACGAACAAATCAAGTTGTTTATCTCAGGTGTAAAAGTGACAAAGGCTCACAGAACCCAAGTTTGTGGATTCTGGCAACGGATGGTATATCAACGTAAAATTTCCAGATTCCGTCACGTTGTTTGGATTGAGATACCTGAGTAAATAAAATTGTTGACCCAATGTATTAGGGGCTATTGGGTGTGAGACGAGTGCCAGACTGACAGTAGGAACAAAAAATTAAAACCCATTAACATCGGAAGTAGCTAAGGATAAGGATGTGCTTAGATTTTGGCGTCGTTATTTTATTAACAGGACACATTTGAGCAATCTTATTGTGTGCCAATTAGACGTAAGACTCTTCCTTGTGTGATTTGCTATGTGGTTGCTATTTGTAAACAATTTCATAGAAATGGGAATAGTATTTTGGACTGAGGAATCTGCCAGTTTTTGACACATGTATGTACATATTTAATAAAGTTCAAAAAGATTTCAATTATTTGAATTTCTGGTCCTTTAATATGAACAGAAGCTTGGGTTGACATGTAAGTCATTTATTTGAATCTATATACACACACACACTATCTACAGCTTTCTTCAAAAACACTTTTTTTTTCACGCAAAACATAGGGTGCCGTATTATATTCACCATTTTGAATTTTAAAAGTCGGAAACGGCATTAAAGATTAAACACTATGTCACTTCTATTCGTGCAAAGAGTATAACACGCACAACATTAACGGTTGTGAGAAGGTATGTCCTGTTCCCAAAGACCTGTCGCGCCAAATATTTGTTTTTTTTGTACATATAGGGCTAATGCTACCTGTAGTGGTAGCAATTACAGGTGTTAAAAAAGGTATGTACCATTTCTGGATACACATGCGTCAACACACTGTCTACCAATTTCTATTCTCACCTCAACATGTCAGACCCCGGAAGCCTAGTAATTCGGCTGAAGATTAAGGTGCGATCCCTTGGAAGATCGGTATTGACAGCAAACAAGAGATGGGTTCAAACGGGAGCGGGAGAATCCTTTTGATGGAATAAGTTCGGTCGAACTAACTGCTTAGGGAATACTTTATGAGAACTATTTTGAAGTAATCAAATATTATGTTCTTGAAAAATATGTCAGAGTATTCAAGAACTAATGATGCCGGAAGAGGCAGCGCTTCCCATACCCGAAGTGGCTCATACGCATCCGTTCATCCGGATCGGATCTTATCGTTAAGACTTCAATCTATGTTCTGGCCACCGACTTGGAATTATGAGTCGGCTATCCTTCATACCGCGCAACAAGTAAGAGAGCTTTTCTTTCTGTTTAAGTAGGTAGTTACTCCTCTAAAACCTTCGATGTTGGATGTCAAAAAGGGCCCTTTAGGCGAACCTTAAGTCGCGCTGATTTCAATCAAGTGAACGCACTAATTAGCATACGATAAGGCGTGTTGCCTATTGCACAACCACCCTTGAAATATAATAATTAGTGACGCCAAACTTGCATCTTTAAAAACAAAAATATTGAACAAAGTTTTACTGAAACTAAAAGTTTTTGTTTTTTTTTTCCTGCCCACTGTATGTACATGTGTGGATAAAGAGCGCACACACCTACATGTCACTTTGGCATTTTTACGGTTGAGCAACTTTTAAATACCAGATTAATCGTATCCTCATGGGATACTTTCCCGGAATAGAAAAACAAATTCAGTTATATGGCACCGGATTCTATAACCCTCGCCACTACACACATATCCGATGTGTCCCAGTGCTGCCCTTTTCACCTTATCCACTCAGTTTATGGTGTCCTTTTTGTCCATACTGTTCTACCCCCGTAACTTTAAAGCTATTAAGGCTTAGGACTAGTGGAAACTTTAAGGAGCCAAAGAGGCTTAACAAAAAGGTCAATAAAACGAGCAAAGAAAACACACACACACACACACACATCTAGACAAAAAGGAGAGAAAATCGAATTCCATCGGGACACCACAGTCGACCGGTCAAAGTTCTATAAGAGTACCTATGGTTTTTCTTTTTTTTTTTTTTTTGGTTTTTTTGTTTGGATAGATTGCAAGTTCAAATTCAAATGATTGGCCAAAAACTCTGAAGGAGAAAAGGAAGCAGGAGATACCTACAGAGCGAACGCGTCCTACCGTGGCAATAAATATTTAGACTCCTCTTTGACTACCCTGTGGGATGTAGAATAAAAAATAAAAGAAGAAAAATGCTGCCACTATCCTTGGCTTCTTCTGCATTGTTGACATTCTTCGGTTTTCTGTCGAACAGGGTGACAAAGATTGGATGTAGACGAGGGGGCCTGTTAGAAAACGAGTGGTAGATGAATAGATTCCAAGGCGTGCACCTTTGATTTGTCTTTCAACAATGGAATGAACATCTGTAAGGGAATATAAGTACAAATAGTTCTTTGAAGTAAAGGATGTCCCACTCCTCTTGTGCATTCATCCTCTTAGAAGAAATTCAAGAGAACTTACAAAGGACCAATTTTTCGACGAACACAAAACTAGGGATAGAGAGACAGACGGAGAGAAAGAGAAAAGGACCAAGACTACGAATAATAAAAACAATTTCACACACTTTCGCCCGAACATGTCTGCAAGGTAACCTTAATTCGTACTCTTGGATGTCGCATCCTTGCCTGGAAATCAAGTCAAGCGGGTAATTGTACCTTCTGTGCGGTGTATGTTGGTTCGGGGAGGAGGCCGACGATGGAGTAGGATCTCCAAGTATAACAGGAACCGAAGTTTACGCTCTTCGCGTTTATTATTGGAATCACGTACCTAGATGTGTCATCACCGGGCTCCTTGGTAAGAATAAATTGAGATGTTAGATTGGTATATGTGTTACGGTAGTGCTTTTCAAAGGCACGAGGGTGGAAAATAACAAAACGAAGATACATACACACGAGCTGGAGGAGCGATTCGACGACACCACCACGCGGTAGAGTGTGCGAGAAATGTTAGTTTGTTGATTGGTTAGAAAGTGGGTGATGAATTTCTTAAGTTGTAAAGTTTTCTTCTTTTTCTTCTTTACCTTCTTCCGACTCAAAGTGGCAGAAGAAGTTCCGACGTGGCTTCACTCTATTCTTTTTTTAATTAGACTGAAATTGGGCGGCGCGTTGTAACGGCAAAGAATCCAAGTAATTAGCGCGAATTCATGCTGTTGTCACATTATGGTGGCAGCACAAAGACATGCAAAGTTATTGGGACACACGCGTGCTGTTTTAAAGCGAACGAGTTGGAGTCGAATATTGAATTCGAAGTCAAGGACAGGTGTTTGTCATCAACTTAGCAGCGCCGCTTACTTCGCACTGTACGTCATTCTTCATTTTTTAGACAGTTTCCTTAACTAATTTTCTCAATTCAAAAGGCTGGCATTGACCATAAGATAACCAATACGAAGTACAAACACTACAAAGATCGTCTGTGATGGAGAGCGGTTTTTAATTCATTCTTTTAAACAGAAGGGAAATCTTTGAAAGGTTAACCTAACTTCCGCTTGCTCCGAGGATAAGATATTAGGTCGCATGACGAGTTTTCCATTCCTAAAAGCTATGCTTGTCTGGACTTTAAGCACTTTTCTGTTGTTTTCTGGCCGCCTGAGCTCGACTTGGATTCGGTTTAATGATAATCTTAGCGCATCGTAGTTACTCTTCAACGTATTCATTTCTTTGACTGTGTTTTGGTTGTTTAGTATATAATGTATTAACTTTTCCTGGTGTCTTCAGGCTCTGCAGGTTTAAAAAATAAGAAATACAAATATTTCACGCGACAGGTCAATGAGACACAGGCCCTAGTTTCTCGTAATCATTCTTCACATGAATGGAAGAAGCTTTCGGTCATCGTAACAGCGACAATGTACGCTGTTTTATCTGATTTAGTTCGAAAAGGCGGTTCCTGTTTACATTTACCTCATCTACCCAGACTCCGGCCAATGGCATATCTACTTTCTGGCGCATTGTGGGTCCTTGATGTTTGACAATATTTTTGAAAGCACCGAGTTAAGTTTAGACGCCTTCATGAAAACGTATTCCAGGACCTAACTCTGTGGTAAGCCAGCGGTTGTGGAGTACCGTCAGTTGCGTACTGAATGGTTTGCTTGGCCGAAGGTACCACAGATGTCGTTGACAGTAAATCAAGATTTGCGGTATCTACATACATATATTGTTGGTTCTTTAGTTGATTTTCACCAATGTATACATTGTTAATGGATACTCCTTAAATTCTGTAAGAAATCTTTGGCTATCTTGCATAATAGTTAACCTCTGCCAATCTTCTCAATTTGCTGGGCTTAAGTGGAGTATTCCCATGGAGTATGTGACGACACTTTGGAATGTACGGTGAAATGTTGCTAATGTAAGGAATGCTTACTTCATGAAATCCTTATCATTGAAGAGTCTGTCTTTAAAAGGTCTTCCAAGACCTAATCAATCATTATCATATATGTACATATGTACATACATATGTATGTGCATACATATCTGGTTCGACAGGGATGACGTGTATCCTAGAACTTATTCAATTTTTGGAAGTAAGAACTGCAGATTTATAGAAACTTCTTGAGCATAAGCAGAAAGATATTTTCAAACGCTGCTAACTTCTGAAAAATATCAGATCGTTCAACGAAATTGAACTTCAATCCATCTTCGAGAGCAATTCAATTGCTTTTAATGTCAAAATTTTTAAATAAAGTTCTCCTCAAAAGTTGATTTATGCATTCCCGCCATCTTTCGTCCGAAATCTCATTCATCTGCATTTTGCAGGACGAACAAAAAAAAAACACTAGCACAAATCAAAGTTTCCGCCCGACAAGCAGGCAAACAAACCAAACCAGCTGTACCAGCAACAACAACTGCGACGAGAAAAGAAATCCTTTTTCACTCTTCGATTGAACAAGTGTTCCACTTCGCCCTCCAATCGCAAATATATTTATGTATGCAAACACACACACACACATGCACACATAAATAACATTTAACACCACAATGTCAGGGAGCAAAGTAATAAATATCCAAGAAAATGAAAAATGTTCTTCCGCTTTACCTCCTGCTCGATAAACTTCGGACCCGAAAACGGATCCTCTGCTCTAATAGTGGCATGGTGAGCGGCCTCCCCCCTCTACCCCATAGATATGTATGTATGTATGTATGTATGTATGTATATCTCCGATTACACGCTATACTCCCTGAAGTAACTTTAAGTGGCCTTCTCGAACTTCAGATTGGGGACAAAACCTTAAGCAGTTGACCGGTAGGGCTATGAAGTTATCATACACGAACACATACACATGTCTCCATGAAAAAGGGTTAAAGTTTCAAAAAGTGATGCCAACAACATCCCTCCAAACCGATGTATCCTGATCCACTTATATGACCGAAACGAGCGTTCTGCATCCTACTCGTCGGTGTTCACGTTCTCCTTTGCTCCTTTCTGGTAATATCCAATAAAATATATGGAAATGTCCAAATTTGTTAAGCAGAGAGGAAGCAAATAAATCTATTTCTCTCTTGTGTGCCACCGTACCACCCTTAAATGCTGTCCGCCCTTTATATTCTAAACGAGGCGACTGCATTGAAGCTGTATGTAGAGAACACTGTTCACAGCTAGAACTCGAGTGTCATCCATTTGCCGGAGTAAGTACGACAACGCTTTGAAGATGATGCGAAAATCTTGGACACGAAAAGAGATTCACTTACAATTTACTGGTTATTGGATTAAGGATTTCAGAGGGCGACTTCGAATCCTGGGTGGAAATGCTTTTCAATTTAGAAAAGCGTATGTGAGCAATTGAAAGGCGTAAAGCTTTCAATGGTACAGATATGAAGTGTTCTTTGTTCGACCAGCACATTCAACAAAATCAAGTTGATGAGGTCCTTTTTGATAAATTATCGGTCTACTAGGGTATGGGTAATTTTGAAATCGGCTTAAGAGCTCTGGTCTAACACATATACATACATACATACATATTTTCCATGTTTGCATGATTCTAGAGCCAAACATGAGGTTGAGTTATTCAATTAAAAGCTGTTTCTAGGGTTTATCGGTGGAGAGCAATACCTTGTTTTATGTAAGTGCTAGTTTTTGTGTTCCTCATCAATTACCACTTAAGGGATCTTGGAAATCGAAAACGCATAAAAGGACAGAGAGAAATCATTGAATGTGGAACAAATGAATGAAAAGGGACTGACCAATTTATGGGCGCACATTCTATAGGAGGTTTGAAGTCAAAATCTAGACACAAAATGATTATAACGATGCCGATGTGAATATTCTTTAGAAATAACTGATTACAGGCTCCCTTTGGTGGAAATTGTTATTCTATGGAACATTCTATCTCATCCAGACCATTCTCTGACCTAAGAATTTCCAGGAAAGGACTTTGTATAACTTGACTATGACTATGCAATCAATGCAAGTCCAAAGAGAAAATTGAGTAGAAGAAGGCCTCAAATTAGTTGGTATTGGCATGTGCAAGTAGAGAAAAACATCAACCAACTTAAAATGTCCAACTGGGATCAGTATTCTAAGAACAAAGTAAGTAAAGTAAGTATGGTAAGAGGATGATCTTTATTCTAGAAGGGGTTTTATGATAAATTATTTTCCGCCGCACTCAGATACGTACATCATCTTGTTGAAATAATTGAGATAAACAAGCCTTTTAAGACTGGTCAGAGCTTGTATGCTGTCCGCAGGGTTAAATGTTTCCAGGGGAAGAAAGTTTATTTACACCTTCATTTAAATACCGTGTAGATCCACAAAGAGCACAAGTGTTCTCACCTTAGTCTCTCACTATCAACTCCTGCTCTACACCTCCACGTCCAGACGCAGACGAGGAGAAGTGTTTTCATGCTAGGGCACTTCCTCTTGATCCAGATGGCAGTGGGCGAATTCTCTAGATGGAATCAAGGGTGGCTGCACATGGAATCCACAGTTCCAGTTACGCCGAACTATCCTGTTATCCCTACATAAGTGCTTCAGCTTATTCGAATCCCAGGTCTATAAGGATGTCGATTCCTGAGCCAGGGTGCTGGAAAAAGTTGGTGGCAGATAAAACTTTAATGGGCCACCGGTAGCGCTCACTTCCCCGAAGGCGGTTTCTGACTCCGGAAAATCCGCTTCCTCGTCCTAGGAAAGGCACTGGTTCTCTAGATTGTAGGTTGTGCGTAGGGGTAACTTCCCGCCCAAAATAATGCCAATAAAGCCTCGATTAAGTTTGACTTCACTGTTGACGACCCTAGAAATCGAAACACGGAACAACGACCTTTGGATCAGCACGTGGAATGTTCGTACCCTTAGCAGACCGAGTGAAAGTCGAAGAATAAGTATAGGCGCTAGACTGCTATAAAACTGACATTACCGCCATCCAGGAAGTGCGATGGGATGGGCCGGGCAAAAAGAGGATGGAAAACTGTGCCATCTATGAAGGTGATGGCTATAAAGAGCATAAATAGCGCCTATTCGGATGTGGATTTATCATACGCGGCAGACTTAGGCAAGAAGTCTTGAGCTTTGAGAGCCCATGCTCCCACAGAAGACAAGGACGACCAACCAAAGAAAGTTTTTACGATCTCGACAAAACATGAGCAATGTTGTAAATATGACATTAAAATCGTATAGGGTGATTGGAAAGGAGGACATCTTTGGTAGGATGATTGGCATGCACAACCTTCACGCATAGGCTTATTGACTTCGCGAAACGTCACTATAGTAAGCACAAGGTTTCCCCATCTCAATATTCACAACGGTTAACCAAATTGATCACATTGAGATCGACGTAAGACATGCCTCCAGTATACTGGATGTTCGAACCTTCCAAGCAGTCAGCATCGACTTGGATCACTATCTTATTGCAGCCAATGTGCGAATGCAGATATCTCTTACGCCACAGCAAAAAATAAATACTGTGAGAAGATGTAACGTCGAAAGGCTGCAATCCCAAAAGACCGCCTTTGCTGAACGCGTATCCGGCAATCTCACTACGACTCCCATGCCGCCAGTACCAAATACCGAATACCAATGGTAACGCTGCCAACATGCCATTAGAAACGCCGCAATTGATGTGCTGGGTTTCGTTCGACCACCACCAAGAAACCCATGGTTTAACGAAGAATGCCGACAAGTAAATGCTAAGAGGGATACAAAGCAGTGCTCCAACAACGGTGCTGAACTACAGGCCAAGTTGTTCAAAGCAGCTGGAGATGACTTGATAGAGAGCGTACACCAACACATCTCTAACATTTGATCAAACGAGAGTTGCCTTATGAATGGAATCTCAGTATCGTTTGCCCGATCCACAAGAAAGGAGACCAATTGCGCCAATTACAGAGGTATGAGTCTCCTCAACCTTGCGTACAAGATCCTAAGTTCCATATTGTGTAAACTTCTGAAACCCATCATCAACAACCTGATTGGCCCCCATTAGTGTGGTTTCAGGCCAGGAAAGTCCACAGTCACTCAAATTTTCACAATACGAAAAAACCGAAAAAAGTCGAAATCGCATTAGTCGTCTAGGATGGCTAGGGCATGTAGAGCGGATGGACACAAATGTCTTGGCCCGTAGAGTCTTCGAATCGAAGCCGGATGGACACTGTAGTCGAGCAAGATCTCGCCTTAGGTGGTGCTCACTAGTAGAAAGGAACCCCAACAAACTTGGAGTGCATAACTGGAGGCAGTTAGCTAAGGACCGTTTAAGTTAACCAACTGGAGAGGCTTGCTGGTTGAGGCCCAAGTTTACGCCGAACTTTTGATTAAATCTTCCAATTATTAACCTTGCTGATGAGCAGGTGCATCATGAGTGCAACGAAGTTATCAGAATAGTCCAAGACTAGTATCAAGTTTGCAGAAATTGCAGCAGCAGTGGGATAACTTCGGTCAAAGGAGATGTATGTACAGAGTGATCCCTAATATAGATGCTAGAATTAACAGGTGGCATGGAGAATTGAACTTTTATCCGACACAGATATTTATATGCCATGGGTGTTTTAGGGCCTATTTCCATAGATTTCGCAACGATGTTAATCCCTATTAGGATCAAAAATGCTTGGACGCAATCGAAAATGCGAAGTACTTTATGGTCCATTGCCAGAAGCAGACTTAATCCCGGACAACATTACACGCAGATGATTAATACCGAGGAAAACCACGTAGAAATGTAAGCGAGACGAACGACTAATTCCAAAGCCCACCTCGCGATTAAATGCTTGACGGTAGCCCCACGAGTAATAAATGTTATAAAGTGTGAGGTGTTATGTTGCTAGAAATCCAATTGAGCCGGTCCTTCAGTATCTTTTAGAATATTCAAAATCCAAGAAAATAAAGCAAATTAAATCCAGGATGATTGCAGTCCTATCACAACTAGCCCTACTTTGCTGTTGCAATATGTACTTTTTCTAGAGAATCAATCAAAGTTCTATCAACCCCATGAAATCTGTTAAGCCTTGCACTGGAATCGACAAAGAGAGTTTTCCGGAGACTCGACGTTGGCTTAGTTCTTTCAATTTCTCCACAGTGTTTAGTGCAATGGATTCCTCTTGTACTAACCCTGTGCATTTGTATGAAAAGGACGATCTGTATCCTAGCCCTTAGCACCCTTAAAGAGCTTCCATACTCTTTAGAAGTGAATTCGCATCTTACCAGCGGTTAAGGATAGAATCACCAGTCTTCTTTTCAGGGCTGCACTATATGAAGACAGTGTACTGTTCAACCAAGTGGGTAATAAGATCTAAGTCCATACGTATGGATGTATGCTAGCTGAAATCTACTTCAGCAGTAATAAGTCATAAGCCACGGTAGCGCTTATATTTATTACCCTCCAAGGAGGATTGGACATTACATATTTTCAAAATAACCAATTTCTAACCAATGTTAAGTCGATATTTGAAACATGGTTAGTGTATGGTAAAATCAACAGTTCTGGTTGTCTCCCTAAAAACTGACCCACTCGCATAATATACCACACACTACATGCTGATGCGGTCATGCATCACGTTTCAATTCCAGAATTTAATCATATCATCGTTAATGCGATAATCGATTAATCTAAATTTACCTGCGGCCACTACTGTTTAAATAACAGTGATTAAAATTTCCATCTCATTTTCAATTTTCGCCGCCCAACGAACTATCCGAACGCCCTAAAATATACAACCGCACCACATCCGACCGCACCGCTGGCTCGCCGCCCAAAACAAAAATGCACAATTTTCACAAAAGACCTTAATAATTGAAAAATTAAAATAACGATAATTACTTTAACGATCCGCGTTCCATAGTTGCCCACAATTAATAAAATATAAGTGACCCGCCCTGGCCCTACAGCCACCAGCCCACAGGTCTGATATTGGCCCGAACTTAATTTACGTATGCAAATAACACTGACATTGTCATCGCAATTATGCAGGATGGTCCCAACACAAAAAAGAAAAAAAAACAACAATATTCGAGGAATTTCTGGCGAGTTCATTCAACATTCACGACGGGAAGTCCTCCAGGACCCGCCGAGAGATGATCTCTCTCCTACTCCCCGAAAAAAAATAGCACCGGTTGTTTTTAATTTTTATTGTCTGACATTTAATCGACTCAACGTTTAATTTTAATTATTTTCATTGTTAATCGGTATACTCGTAGTCCAAAAAATTTGTTAACGAAAATCAGTTGCTCCTGCTGCGGTTGCAGCAAATAATGCACCATGCAGGACCAGGTCACCTAATTGAATTAACAAACTCCGCGGCGGCGGCGGTGGCTCTTCAAAGTTGATTCTCAATTAAATTGATGATGATTCTGAAGTGGACTTGTCATAATCATATAATAATGCACAACAAGACTTCAGGTGAATCAATTGGATTTTATACGTCCAAATCAATTGGGTTCGTATATCTAGACGTTTTTTTTTTCGCGCTACCAATATTGTGCGGAAAAAGTTGCAATTCGCTTCGAGATTGCCACTTTGATTGGGTAACTAAATCGGTTCAATGGGCATTTGAGTGGAAGGACGCGCTAAGAGCCTTTTTTTCAACGAATTGTCTGGATTGTGTGTGGTGTTTTGTTTATTTATTCAGAGGGGTTGAATTGATTTCTGGGCACAACTTTTGTTTTGAATTCAATTTAAAGGCTAGCAGATGGTGTTGTTTTCCACGGCGCCCATTGTGTTTCTGTTTTGCAGTGAAATTGGAATTCGGACGGATTGCGAACAGCCACAGGTTTAGGGCGAACAAGTGTATGATTTTTTTTTGAAATAAAAAAGTCTTTAAGTGGAAAAAATCAGTTCAGTGAATCAGGAACTAGTACCAAACCAAAGTGGATTAACCAGTTACAATAGTCAGCAAGAAGCTGAACAAGTATGTATTGCATTTCATCAACGAAATAGCCGAGACTACTTGCACAAGTTTGACAAGGTCCAACATCCTAGTTCATGTCAAAGAGGATGTCGTTTGATATGGAAAACAAATATCCCAACGGAGAAAGAAGTATGAGATACGATTGGGCCGAAAAATCCTGAAGATGATGCTTAGCTTGAATTCGTTAGTGGAATCCATTTTTCAAGTACTGCATCCATATAGCAGTACTATTTTATGTTAGAGCGAACATTGTGGTGGCTGGCCAAAGGGTAGTGATGCGAATAATAACACCTCTACGTTGACTGGAGATTGGGTAACCAACTCCTTCGGAAGGTCGTTGGTGGCAGCAGACGAGAGAGGGGGGAGAAGTGATATCTCACTAAAGCACTTTCTCTAGCTCCATGCGGCAGCGGATAAATTCCCTAGATGGGATCAACGTTGGCGTCTACAATTCCACTCAGGCCGAACTATTAGTGTTATCCATAAAATGAGCTGCTTCGAAATACTTGAATCGCAGGTAAACCAGGTTGTTGGAAAAGAGATGGCGGTGGATGAACCCACCATGGGTCAACGGCAGCGCTCATCATATCCCCAAAGTGATGACTGACTCCGGTAGATCCGACCCCTCGTTCTAGCGGCATAAAAGAGAACTGATCCTGTAGGTTGGGGGTTGTGCGTCGGGGTAACTTCACAACATGAAGTCTTGAGTTTTAGACACGTCAATGAACGCCTTATAACAATCGACATCAAGGGTAAATTCGCCAACATTAGCCTGATATGCGCTTATGCTCACAGAGGAAAAACATGATGCTGTCAAAAAATATTTCTATGAGCTCCTCGACAAGACATATGAGCAATGTCGTAAGTATGACGTTAAAATCATTCTATGCCAAAATAGGAAAGAAGGACATCTTTGGTAGCTCATTTGGAAGCATAGCCTAGACGACACCATGTCTGGAAACGGACTTAAGCTAATTGATTTGCTGCGGGACGTAATGTTACTACAGCTAGCACACGGTTTCCTCAATTCAACATTCATAAGGGAATATGGTCACCAGATCATGAAACTGTACATCAAATTGATTATCGGATCGGGATCGATGTAAGGCACTCTTCTAGTGTTCTAGATGTCCAAACATTCCGACGTCATAGACTCGGACCACTACCTAGTTGCAGCCAAGGTACGTCTACGGATACCTCAGACGCAACAGCAACGGAAAAATACTGTGAGGAGATTTAATATTGAACGGCTGCGATCGCAACAAACCGCCGGAGTCTTTGCCGATCGCGTATCCCTCAACCTCTCGAAAAGTCCGACAAGCACGTACGCAAAATAATTCGCCTATGAAGCGGCGCTGCACAGAAGGACGAGAGTGGCTCGTGAGCACTACGAACAAAAGAGGAGGTAAGAACATCGGCTTCTCCGGAGGAAAAAAAAGCACGAGAAGCGCATGAACGAGGAATTAGAGAGGTTATACTCCAGGAGTAATATTCGGAAGTTTTACCAAAAGGTAAAAAGAACGTATCAAGCCAACAAGACCCGAACAGAGACCTGTAGAGGTGAAAAAGGAAACCTTGTAATTTAGTCACAGTCGGTATTGAGGATATGGAAAAACCACTTCTGCAGAGTGTTAAACGGCGACGACGCACGACCTACATTCCGTTGTCAGGCAGAACGGACCATTCAACCAGGACGATGAAAACCAAGACTTTCGCCCACCTGACCAGAATGAAGTGAGGATAGCAATATCGAAACTCAAGTCCAACAAGCTGATAGGTAATGCCTTGGTGGAGGTCAAACACAAACTCATTTTTAAGATTTGGTCAGAGGAAAGTATGCCTGATGAATGGAACCTCAGCATTTTTTGACCGATCCACAAGAAAGGAGACCCTCTAAACTGATGCCCCTATAGTCTTCTTAACATTGCATACAAGATCATGTCGGCCGTATTGTGTGAGCGCCTGAAACAATTTGTCAACAAGTTAATTGGCCCCAATCAGTGTGGTTTTAAGCCCAAATATTCACACTACGGCCCTGGAGAAAACTCAAGAAGTCCAGATCGGAAATTACCATCTTTTATCGATTTACCATGTCTAGTTTCGGCATCCCTGCCAAACTCGTCAGATAGTGCAGAATGACTATGGAGAACGCTCGCTTCTCCATAAAGGTTGGAAACAGTCTTATCGAGATTTCTTCAACATCGTTCTTGAAAAAATTGTTCAAAACTCACACGCCAACATTAGAGTCACAATCTTTCAGAAGTCCGTGCAACTGCTCGCATATGCCGATGATGTTGACATAATCGGAAGAACAAAGCGTGATGTCTGTAGTGCTTTTGTGAGCATTGAGACGGAAGCTGCTAATATGGGTTTAACGGTTAATGAGGGCAAAACAAACTTTGTTTTTTTTTTTTTTTGTTTAACAAAGTATATGCTGTCAACAAAAAAGGACATACAACACACGCGCGTATTTCAAGTATTTAAGGACTTTGTTTACCTAGGATCCGTTATAAATTCAGACAATGACACCAGCGCTGAGATCAAACGAAGATTAACTCTTGCCAATCACTGGTTCTTTGGGCTAAGAAGGCAACTGTGTAGCAAAACCCTCTCTCGAACAACTTGAGTATCCCTGATCATCCCAGTCCTACTCTGCGGCGCAGAAGCATGGACTATGTCAAGAATGGATGAGGCCGCTCTCGGTTGTTATGAGAGTAAAATACTTCTGGTGATATTTAGTCCCATCTGCATAGATGGAGAGTGGAGAAGAAGGTACAATCATGAGCTAGACGAGCTATATAGCGACATCGATCTAGTCAGAATAGTTCGAATACAACGACTAAGATGGTTGGGTCATGTAGAGCGGATGGACAACAATGATCCGTCCCGGAGAGTCTTTGAATACACCCGGAGGGATGACGCAGTAGAAAAAGACCTCGCTTAAGGTGGCGAGCTCAAATGGAAAGGGACCTCCACCAACTTGGTGTGCGAAACTGGAGGCAGCAGGCTAAAAATCGACCATGTTGGAGAGGATTGTTGGTTGAGGCCCAGGTCCATCACGGGCTATAGCGCCACCTAAGTAAGTAAGTATGTAAGTAGTAAAGAACCCAATGATCGGCCCAAGCTTGTCACAAACACTAGCCCTAAGATGTTTGATCAGAAGCTCAAACCTTTCTTGCCAACAAGAAAAGTAAACACCAATAATACCTACCTATAGGTAAATATGCGCCTTAAAAAACATTTTGAAAGTGTATTCGACTTCCTTATGTATGTAAGTATATGTACATACTCCCCCCTTTTGTGGTAGAACTAGGTTTAGATGTCGATCATACTAAAAGGTAACAGTCTATATAGTAACAATCTTCATTCAACCACATCTATATTCATTTGTACTTCTCGTCTGAATTCCCACGCAAATCAACCGCATAATTCATAATTTTCCCCACTCAATTTGGTCGTGCCCAAACGTCCTCCAGCACCTCTATCGAGAGGGTATCGGTCTAATTTATGAAGGCCATCTCTCCCTTGATTGATATAAATTTCATTTCACTCTATTTCAATATATCCCTGTGAGCTCCGGCTGACCGCCCCCTTAATAATACATATAATAATATCCTTTCGTCTTTATTTGCTTTCATAAGCAGTGTGATCACTATTTATATACACAAGCGTTATTTTTGTGTGTTTTTTTTTTTTTTTGTTGCTCGAAAGGGGGCAGGATATTTCGCCTCACAGACACATAACGTATTCAAAACACAACCCCAATACAATTTATCTAAATGGTATTGCGGCGGAGAAGGCGATGAAAAGGACGAGTGAGCAATTCAGCCCTTCAATGTACTTTCTCTGGTATTTTCCTCTCAGGTTTTTCTTTTTTTTTTTTCATTTTTTTTCTCTCCTGTTTGTTGTTATATATTTTTTGTTTTGTTATTTGTTGTGCTCTGTACAGCTACTGTGCTTCGTTTTCGGTTCCTGCTATGGCATATCATACACACAATATTGCTTTTTTATATGTTAGCATCCTTTTTAGGAAATTTTATTGCAATCCGCAAAGCAAAGCAAAGCAAAAAAAAAAAAAATGAAGCAAACAAAAAAATTATCAGCGCCCCATTGGGGAGCGGGTATTGCAACCAAAAAGGATATCCCCTTTGGACACACCAACACACATAACACCATACGAAAACAATCTGTGAACCATGGTCAGAGTGGAAATATTATTCCGCTTGGAGAGTTATGAAAAATTGACCAAAAACAATAAACCCCTTAATCTGGGCGGGGGAAATTTAGCAATTTGCAGACAGTAAAGAGAGAATATCATCTTATTATTGTGGCCTAAGGATGCGGGTCATAAGGTATCCCCTCTGTATTGGCAATGAGGCGACAAAAGGGTTTTCCGAGACAGTTTTCGCATATCGGACACAAAATATTGGCATCGTTTCAATTGGGAAAGTGTGTGCTCCTAAGATAATTCGGAATAGGTATCTCTATTTGGACGTATTATCTACTATTTGAAAAGCACATGTGGTCTTTACGATATGTTTGGTTTGGATTACTTTTGGAAAACTATACAGATAAACGGAGGAGACTGATAGGGCACGTGAACCAGATGGTAGGAGTTATGAGACATATTTTAGAATCTGATTAGATTGCTCTTGCCCGAAACTGAATGACAACTTTGGGGTCTCTGCACTAAAACAATTTCTTTAGATTGAAGCTATGTTCAATTTTCTTTTAAACCATTTTAGAGGCAAATTATTTTATCTATCTTTCAAGTACCTACAGTACTTACCCTTTCGTCGGTTTGTAGACCATTACATGTAAGCACTTTAAACTTCATTTGTGACCACCCTCTGTGATAGATACCGCCGTCCTCTATCTTCTTGCATTTAGGACACAAAGCTCTTTTTGTTTCAAATATAAGCTTACGCCTTGATTGGTTGGTTAGCTTGGATTAGAAACACTTAGCTTAAACCTATATAGGAATTGAACTTAGTACTAAGTAGGGACGAATGGTTCACTTTCAGAGGACTTTGGAGGATGTTATGTATGGTCTTGCCACCAATGATTTTTGGGGTGGATTACTTTCATTCATTGCTTAGATCTCTTTAGACATTTTGTTGAAAATATCAAAGAATATCTTTGCCTTGATTAAACCTATTTTATAATTCCAGTATAAAAAGCTTTCCTGCTATTCCCAGAGATATACATAGCTCTAGTTTTAGTACATTTGTAGGAGAGCCACAAAATAGTTCTGCGTTATTGAAATGAGATTGGGCACCTGATTTGTGATGCCCCTATGCCTTGCGACCCAGAAAAGTGTAAATTAAAACTGAAAGAATTAAAAGCTTTTGATGCTGCTTAGCTAGTTCCTCCTTTATACGATAATTCTGCCGCTGAACATGAGGCGAATCCATTTGGTGATTTATGAGTCAAAGTCTCTAGTATTGGCGTCCGAAAAAATTTTTTGCGACGAATTTAGGAGAATCTCGGAGAAAAAACCATAACTACTGTTAGATAAAAATGCAGGTAGCTCTTGTGTGGTGCTATACATCATCCCTTTTCGGAGAATCGGAGTGTTGAAACGAGAAAAGGATAGAATGATAGAAAATTCTTCGATTTCATACCTATCGCACCATGATATGGCTGCCGGTTGAGTAACTCGTTTTAAGTTTTCAGCTTATAGCAGTAAAATTACATCCTCCATCATTCATCCTTCTTATAAATTGCACGGAATATCCGTCGAAGTATTCTTCTTCAAAAACATCTAATATATTGACTTCATATTCTTGCCTTTTAGCCATAATGCAGTGCCAGCACCTTCAATCTTTGTATTGAGAGGCTTAACAGCAGTTGTTTTTCCAAACGGAAGTAGCTGCTATACCCTAGGTAATAAACAGATATTCGCTTGTCATAAGTAGTTAGTTTTACCCTTGAAGAGTTTAAAACCAATGTTTCCAGAGTTTTCATCAATTCCCCGTAAATCTATCCAAGATCTTGTTGACAACGTAGAAAGTTTTCGTTTTTATAATCTCTTCCAAGGAAAACGAACCAGTGAAGACGCCTTTAGATATCTGATTCTTATTTACTTAGGTGGCGCTACAGTTCGGGTGAACCTGGGCCTCAACCAGTTGCACACTCCAAGTCGGTTGAGGAGATGTCTTTGATAATGCTCTTTAATAACTGGATAATGAAGGCCTTTAAGAGCCCTAAAAAAGTTGCATCTTCTATCAGTCTAATCGCTCGTTACTGGATGCTGTCGAATGAGAACAATACTCAAGTACCGATATTACTTCCGCTGTGCACAGAAGAAGTCCACTAGGTTCACTTTTTTGGTTCATATTACTTCCGCTGTGCACAGAAGAAGTCCACTAGGTTCACTTTTTTGGTTCGACGTTAATGGTATTAGAGTCCTGTTGGTGGTAAAACTAAAAATCAGCAAGTTATAAAGTAGGTGAAAGAATAGATCCCTGTGGGACGTCAGCATTGATAGTAAACATTGGAATGAATTATGGACTTCTGTATTAGAATTTTTTGTTGTCGAAGATGGAACATAAATCCACGATTTTTGTGTGATAAAGTACAAAACAGATTAAAGAGAAGTTGAAATTTTACAAAATTAGAATAAAACCTCAAATTACAACCATTAAGTCCAAAGTATCGTGGTGAGGTAAGGAAATTCATTTATGTTTAGTAATTCACTCCGTCTGGTCTAAAACCGCTCCAAACAGTGCTTCCTTTAAAACCTATAGAGATACCTTCATTCACCGTGGCGATAATCCCTCCGATTTCTTAAAATTTTTCAATCAACCTAAAAATTGTCGTCTAACTGGGTTCACGTCATCGACTAAAAACTGTACCAACTGTACGAAGTCCAATCAAATTACTTAACTTACTTTCAAGACATTCAGTTGAAGTGTTCTTGATTCCAGCCTAGCACCATTCAGAAACAGTAGCAATAACAGACACGCCTTCAGAGCGAACGCTTCTTCTACGTACCCTTAATCCTCTTATCTGCAAAGACACCATTTCATCCTTATTATTTAAAAAAAAACAAATTAAATAAAACTCATCCAATTAATACGACCATTGTCCTTCCAGGCAAACAATTGAAAAACACCAACTACCTGCGAATTGGAAAAATTAATGAGCGAATAAATAATTAAGGAAAAAAAAAGCCCATCATAACAATCAAACTTAAGCACCACCAAAAAGGCTACTCAGTCGGTACTTACAAAGAAATCAATTAAATTGAACATCCCAGCATGGTCTGAGGAAACACAGAGGCAGACATTTTTCGTTTTTACTCAAACAACAACTGATAAGAAATGTTTATGTTTTTAAATGTGTACTGTTCTAGAAGATTCCAAGCATGTATATCGCCAGGAGATCTTAAAAACCGATAAAAAAAAACCATCAAATTTTGAGGAGAGAAGCCTCCGCTGATCAGTTATGATTTTTTCGGATGACGTGGTATTTAGTGCTTCCAAGTCGGCTTGAAATTTGAATGCTCTAAATCACGTTACGTGTCAGTAAAACTTAGAAGAACGAATGCAACATAAACCCTAAGAAGAAAAAAAAGTCAAAACATTTTTTGTTAATTAAAATTTCAAAATGTGTCCTTTTCAGAATTTCCATTGGAGGATGTAACCAACCAACTGTGGGTGGGTGGCTTCTTTAAGTCTACGCACACACAACACTTTCTGCCTTTTTGTGTCAATATTTGAGGATTGGCGAAAGTTTTCCTTGTCGCCGCTGTCTTCCTGGGCAAATGCAAGAAGAAAGTAAATATAAAAAGGATAAGAGATTTACAGATAAAAGCAGAAACGGAAGTGCCTAGCCGTTGGCAAACTGATAGATACACTGTAAGTACATATATATCTATGTATATGCATGGATAGATGTGTCGGAGAAGCCGAAGAAAAGAAAAGGGTTTTGGTGGTTAGGGTAGGTAGTAAAACTATTTTCAATTAATTAGCAATTAGAAAGGAAGAAAATTCGAACAGGTGAAGCAGTAAAAAGATTTCGAAGTGCATGCCATTCTAGACGCAAAGATGGAGTTCCATATAAATAATTGTTGCATAACATGAATTCGTGTGTGTTACATTGGAGAGGGAATTAAGTAATCACTTAGATTGCTATCTAGATTTTTCTATTTTTTTGTTTTGTTTCAGGAGGTCAGGGAAAAAAACGGGCTTTAAACATGCATTGAAGTTTCCTTTTTTGTAGTTCAACGGCTTCAAGGAGGTAGGGACATCTGACGTATGTAAGTACTCTTGATCATGCCTTAAATTTTGACCATTACAATCTTTTACACCTTATGAATTGTTTGTGTCATTGTGCTTTACACTAATCAGAGGCCAATTCAAGTTTCAAAACCAAAATAAAAAATAACCTCTAACTAACATCCAAGCGTATGATTCTCAAAATTTGTAAAGACAGTCCCACTTTTCCAATAGGGAAGAAGTGTGAAATATGAGTCATTTTCCGCTTTCAAGATGACATTCTTGTTAAGTATGCTCTCAAATGTAGGTACTCAAATGATAAAGGAATGACTTACACCGTAACAACACTTTCAAATTGTGGAACAATGTTGAGTGGTGACTCATTCAAAAATTACTCACTTTTGACTGTTTGTCCTTATTGGAAAAGTAGTACAGAGGAAAAAAAATTAATACAAATTTTTGCCACGACAGGTCCATAGGATCCAGGGCCTCACAACCATTCGTGTTGTGCATGTTATATTCTTTACTCGAGTGGAAGGGGCATACTGTTTAATGCCGTATCCGAAGGGCAATTTTTTGTTTTTGAGAAGCTTTTTTTTACTCTCGGATGGTTGACAGACGCTCGCGTGAGCTGCGGTCATGAAATAAATATTAGGTGTTGTCTGAAGATTGAACCTGGAACTCCTTGCCCCTTGCACATTTTATCCGAACAAAGCCGATGTTGGAATTCTACCAAAAGGGTTTCTTCTTTCCTTAAGGCTTTGTCAAAAAGACAAGCAATCGACATTGTAATGCGATCCATCTTACTGGTGTTATTAAACTTAGAGGGAAGTGACCCTTGCAGAGATTTCATGTGAAGGGATCATTAAGTATTTTTGTTGTTTCTAAAGAGCTTTTAGTTAGGCTCTTCGAAGACTTTCTAGTTATTTAAGATACATAGAATGGGAACAGAAGCAAGGTTGATATTCAAGACTTCTTATCTATTACGTGCAAGGAATGTCTACGAAAAATATAGGTTGAACATTAAGGTTGGACATAAGATATCGGACAAAGTTCACAATTTGATTGCTCTATTGTAAGACTTCATTAATTCCTAATCTACTCCTTGCTAATAGCCTTCACCTTCGTGATACGCCTGCGTATCTGCAAACTCTGCGGAATCCTACATAATACTATGTATGTTCCAAAGCTAGAGAACCTTATTGGCGCCTAATTGCCGATAAAAAAAGTTTTTGTGCTCATAGAATAATTCAACGCTGCTGTGGTTCGGATGCTAACCTTACGCCTTTGGACTCGTCTATGTATACAGCTAGGGATTGCATAGTTGGTGAATTTACATTTGTATATCCATTGTTTCTACGTAGGTGAAAGCTTGAAAAAGGTCTTCCAGAATCTGTATGAGGTGATGTGTATTCAGTTGCCACTACTTACTTACCCTATATATATGTACCTATACGTACACATGCTGATTTCTTTTTAGGACCGTAGCATGGCCTATTATTTTCATTTTTTACAAAGGCTTCCTCAATCCCTAATATTTTCCCCAATTGAACTGACGATACTGTTCCTATGCTCTGCTATGGTGTGTTGAATATCAGACCCCAAGACGAAGCTTGTTTTGAATATACACATATACATATATGTATATCTGAAAGTCTTTCAAAGATTTCGAAAATGAAGGAGATGAGAATGTTTTAATTCTTTTGCGGTACTATGGGTCATTTTGGTATGAACTCAAACTTGATCAGTCAAGCCATCAAGGCTTGTAATTTAAACTGTGCGAATGATCTGATCATACACTCCATTTTTAATGACAAACATTAAAGACTCGTTTTGACGAGTAAAGTTTGGCTCTCTGTTTCACTTTTTTTAGTTAAAGCTACTCCTTCTCTATTTCGAAAGTCCGGAAGAAGACATATTTAATGATGGATGGAAAAACAGCGAACGGCTTGTGGATTTCTGCAATTCCAGCCGTCTGGTTATTGTAGGCATACTGTGATCACAAGATCAGTTAATTCTTATATGATAGACAGCAATCATCTAACCAGATAGACCTTATTGCAAACAGTATAGAATCTGCACAACAGCCCATGTCCAATAACAGACAGCTAGTTCGAAAGGTTGAAGAGCAGCAGCCTAATTAAAGTCTAGTATCGCTATAAGAGACGAAGTGGAAGACCAAATCGATATATGAGATATATGTACGTGCGTATCCTACCTGTTTTGTGTATAGAGGAACTTCATAAAGTCTGTGGCTGCTTGACTAGTCATATGACAGCCTGGTTAGACTAAATATGGTAAAAGATATATTTCGCAGTAGACGTCATAGCAATCATTGCTAGCAGCAAGGTAATTGCTTACCTAAGTTGAAATCATGCCATAGTTGGGTACATAAGTGGATAAACTAGCCGTGACGAAGATAAAAAAAAGCAATTTAAACGAATAGTTTTAGGATACAAGCTATCGACACAAGCAAACTTTTTGGTTGCAAGTAAACGAGACAACGCTGCGTCGGTAACTGCTGGTCTCAGTAATCTAATGGCATCTTTTTATGTACCATGATATAACCAACCACACTCAGCAAGGCAGACTGGTGGAATTTCTCAATAGACGCGGCTATTTCCACTCGACAATGTTAACATCATCTTCACATAGAGCAACTCGAATACTACATCACCCAGCCTTTGAGCAAGGATTGTCAACATCAGCTGCATAACAGCTCAGGTTTGAACAACCATCGACACACAACATCACTAGTCTTGTTAGACCCTGAGCACCTCATGCCATAGGACCCTAGTCATAGACCTACACCTGTCCACAATATATGTAATAGACTTCTCGCTGGTCAACTCCTAGCATGAAAGTTCACGGTACAGGAAAGTGAAGAGGGGACTCCCAAAAGGAGGCGCCCTCTCGCCCTTAAAGCCGATCGTCGCATATCAACGATTACACAATTTGAGCATCTTGGCGTCTTTTTCCGTACATGCATTAACATCCGAAACCACCCATAATCGCGCAACAATGTGCTAATGTCTTTGTAATCAAATTCTTATTTAATTATTTAAAGAAATAGTTGCAAGTCACGTAAAAATCAATCTGCGAATCAGTCATGAACTACACTGCTCCTATCCGGAATCAACAACACAAACTAGGGTAAACTCAAAGCATCCCACATCTCCAAAGACCACCTACATGCGGAGATTGCCCTGTCATCTGGGTGAGCACTCTAACCATTCTCTAAAAAAGATACAAACACTACTTTGTCGCATCCGCAAGTAATATGTCAAAGAGACATCGATCGCTACTCTCCACTTCCAAACTATGAACTTCAGCATTTATCAAACTGCGATAGCTGACGCAGTATGATGTCTATGATAGTCCCAAATGATTGATCTGCTCCCAAAACCAGTAAGGCACGGCGTCTACCAAACAAAAACACGCTGAGTCACTCAGATTTT
Organism: Xylota sylvarum; assembly: GCA_905220385.1. Classification (NCBI taxonomy): domain Eukaryota; kingdom Metazoa; phylum Arthropoda; class Insecta; order Diptera; family Syrphidae; genus Xylota; species Xylota sylvarum. The sequence goes on from LR999957.1 coordinate 129,166,098, forward strand.
CCACTGCCAATCCAATTGATGCATCTAAGAAACTTTTATTAGAATTGATACTGGATTAAAATGGCTATTCTCATTGACTTATTTGGGAGACAGACTGCCGGTCTGTTGCAAACTCGAATTTAAAATTAAAAGAAATATTTTCTTCTAGGAACTACAATAATACCAAATCATTCTTATCAGCTCTCATCGCCTGAACGTGAACACCAACTGTCACTTTCGTATAGATCTGTCATTTTTGTCATCTTTGTTTGACGGCAACAAAATAAGTTTATTTGCAAGGCTTGCTAAAGTCTTTGTTTCTCTTTGCGTGCGGTGCAAATCCCGTTAGCATTTGTTATTCTTTTATTTTTCCCTTAAACACTTCTGAAACGGTAAAAATAGTTTCCTCTTTCATTGTATTCGTCTCACGTGTAAGATGTCTGGTGGAGGATTCGGTCGTGGAAAGCGGCTATTTACCCCTCAGGATGATCTACCGCAGTCGTCGTTGGGTTCTTCAAATTCCAGTGGAAATAAATCTGTTCAGGACAGTGGAATCGCTTCAAAATCGCCTTCATCCAGTGGCGAGCACGCACGCTTGGGACGCGGAAGGCTGTTGCAACAACTCTCGCTGTCGTCGACAGTCACCCACGAGCCAACTGGACGTGGTCGTGGTAGGGCATCTATCATCGAAACTTTGCTAAACACCTCCAACACTCCTCCGGACAGTATTGTATTTCCTGGATCGTCGCGTGGAGCATCACGCGGAAATCTTTTGCAATCACAGACATCGTCGCCGTCGGCAGCATCTGGAAGCGATTCGTCTGCAGCGGCAGAGCTGGAGAAAATCACGAAGAAGGTGAGTAAATTGCAAGTAACACTTCCAACTCCTAGCGAAGAGGAACCACCACCGATTGAGGTAGTAACGCATCAGCTGGACCCAGTGCTCCGACACGGTAGCAAGGGCAAACCGGTGCCTGTGGTCTGCAACTACATACGATTGCTGCAGAACGACCCGAACAAGGGTGTCTACGAATATGAGGTGCGCTTCTGCCCTGATATCGATTCGCGTTCCATACGAATCAAACTACTAAACGAACATTCGGCTGACTTTGGCGGAACTAAGACATTCGATGGCGTGGTGTTGTACCTTCCTATCCTACTACCGAACAAACTGACCACCTATGTGGGGCACAATCCGGCGGACAACTCTGAGATTGAGATTCGGATTCTCTACAAACGCAAGAAGGCCCTCAAAGACTGCATCAACATGTACAACATCCTGTTCGACAGAATCATGAGCACTCTCAACTACGTGCGCTTTGATCGCAAACAATTCGACCCGTCTGCGCCAAAGATCATTCCACAGCACAAGCTAGAGGTATGGCCGGGGTATGTAACCGCTGTCGACGAGTACGAAGGCGGTTTGATGTTATGCTGCGATGTGTCACATCGCTTGCTTTGCCAGAAGACTGTTTTAGAAACGTTGAAACAGACTTATCAGGCAGGCGCCGGCAAGTATCAGGAGAACGCTAAGAAGGCCCTACTCGGCTCGGTGGTCCTCACAAGATATAACAACAAGACCTACCGCATCGACGACATCTCATTCGAATTGAACCCCATGTCGACATTCAAGACGAAGACGTCGGAGATCACGTATTGCGAGTACTACCGGGTCCACCATAATATTGACATCCGCGACAGAGGACAGCCACTTTTAATCAGCATCAAAAAACAGCGCGTGACCAACCAGCCACACGGAGAAGAGCTCATCTTCTGCTTGATACCAGAGCTCTGCTTCATGACGGGCTTGCGCGACGACCTTCGATCAGACTTCAAAATAATGCGAGACATAGCAACGCACACTCGAGTTACACCCAATCAGCGAGTCCTCGCCTTGGGCAAATTCTGCAAAAACGTGAATGGTAACGCTGCCGCTCGAAAAATTCTCGAAAATTGGGGTCTGCAGTTGGCCGACACCCCGCAGGACGTCGTCTCCCGTCAGTTCGAGGAGGAGCAGATATTTTTCGCCAAGAACAAGTTCTCCGCTGGTGTTCAGGCTGACTTTGGAAAGTACGCAACCAACAACGAACTCATCGACGTAATTCATCTGCGCAACTGGGTCCTGATTCACTGCCACAGCGATGGACGAGCAGCCAAGACATTTATGGACTGCATCGAGCGGAATTCCCGACCAATGGGTATCAACGTCCAACGACCGACTGTTATTCCCCTGCAGAACGACCGCATTGAGTCATACGTCGGCGCTCTTCGAGAGAACATTCGTCAGGGAGTACAAATAGTTGTTTGCATTTGCCCGACCAGCCGTGACGATCGCTATGCTGCCATCAAGAAGATCTGCTGCGCCGAGATGCCCATTCCATCGCAGGTGATCAACGCCAGGACATTATCTAATGACGCCAAGAACCGCTCGATAGTACAAAAGATCGCTCTTCAGATGAACTGCAAGCTGGGCGGCTCCCTATGGAGTGTCCGTATACCGCTGGCTAAAGTCATGCTATGCGGTATCGACTCATATCACGACCCCTCCAACAAGGGCAACTCAGTAGCGGCATTTGTCGCCTCCATCAACTCAACATACACGCGCTGGTACAGCAAGGCCGTCGTGCAAACTAAGCGGGAGGAGATTGTCAACGGCCTGTGCGTCTCGCTGATATCAGCTCTCAAAGCATACGAAAAAGACAACAACTGCCTACCTGAGAAAATTATTATTTTTCGTGACGGCGTGGGGTACGGACAACTAGATCTCGTCGCCAACTATGAGATTCCACAGTTCGAAAATGCCTGTGCTAAGGGTTTCCAGAATTATTTGCCAAAGTTTACCTTCATCGTCGTCCAGAAGCGAATCAACACACGAATTTTTGCCAAGGATCGCGGTGAACTAAGTAATCCACTTCCAGGCACCGTCTTAGATCACACTGTCACCCAGCGGTATCTGTACGACTTCTTTTTGATCTCACAAATGGTGCGACAGGGTACCGTCAGCCCAACCCATTACATAGTGGTGCGCGACGACTCGGACTTTGCCCCCGACATCCTGCAGCGTCTCAGCTATAAGTTGTGCTTCATGTACTACAATTGGCCGGGCACGGTACGTGTGCCGGCTTGTTGTCAATACGCCCACAAGATGGCCTATCTCATCGGACAAAGTGTCAAACGATCCAGTGGCGAAGAGCTGGCGAATAAACTTTTCTACCTTTAGACATGGATATGTGGATTATCCAGCAACAATTGGTGTTCTTGCAATACAATGGATTCCCAATGAACACTCGTTATTTTTTTTTTTTTTATTATTTTTTATGTTTCAAACTTTATTACTACAAAGAATGTAGAATTTCTTTTTAAGTTTCGTTCCTACTAATAAAGATTTATTATTCATCATATCGACTAGATGGAAGTTTTAATATTTATCTTGGATTTCGTCAGATTTTTTCTGATTGTAGCTCTATCTGATGTAGAGTATCAAATCAACATTTATTGAAGAAAATAGACGCTTGGTAGGCGAGGATGTAGAAGGTGAGTCGATAGTTGAATTTGTTTCATTTTGGATGGCAATTGGAACTCATCCATTAAGTGTTTCTAGTGTACGATTTAGAGAATGGTCTTCCCAAGGAGCACCAGAAATTAGGAAAGATAGTACTACTGTACTGGAGAGTGGAGAAGAAGATATAATCAGGAGCTGTACGAGCTATATAGCGACATCGACCTAGTCAGAAGAGTTCGAATACAACGACTAAGATGGTTGGGTCATGTAGAGCGAATGAAGAACAATGCTCCAGCCCGGAAAGTCTTCGAATCCACCACAGAGGGACGACGCAGTAGAGGAAGACTTCGCCTTAGGTGGCGCGCTCAAGTGGAAAGGGACCTCGACCAACTTGGTGTGCGAAACTTGAGGCAGCTAGCTAAAGATCGAGCTGGCTGGAGAGGCTTGTTGGTTGAGGCCCATGTCCACCCCGGACTGCTACAGCCACCTAAAGTAAGAAAGTAAAGTAAAAGTACTACCGTACAGTACATTTTAAGTGTATGTTTCCACTACGACGCTCTTTATTGCTTGCTTAAATCAAGTCCCTTCTGTGAATCGGTCTTAAAGAAGACTAGTGTAATTGAAGTTTGTGTGTACACTCTTCAAGATAATGCGGCTATTCTCGGTCATAAACAAGTTATTCGGTGAAGAAAGAAAAAATCGACCAGTCAGATGAAAATTGATTAGTTAGGTAAAGCTAAGGTATTAGAATCCAAAAACACCCAATGTGAATTATAGGTAGAGCATGCTAAAGTGTGAAGCAACAACCAGAAAAATCAAGATGACATACCACTTGGATTTGGCACTACAACTGTTAATGAACGGTTGTAGCGTTCTCTACCAATGTTGTCAACTTCCACGATGACACCAGCATCGGACCTTTGACTGTTTTTGGAGCAAACCGTGAAAATTTGGTTTGTGACTGGCTTAGACTCTAGCTGAAGCCAATCCCGAAAGCTAGAAAAAATGAATTGATATTTGCTGATGTCTCGGTGTCATTGCATTAGACGGCATATCGACGAGAACAAAAGTCGTGGCTGCGCAGTCATTAAAAATCTACCTATTTGATTAGCGTCATATTGCATCCATCAGCCTAAGCACCAATTGTTTCTTTTCGAATAGCCTTGCTATGATGACAGAAAATGCTTTAGCATCGTGGATATTTCCTTAAGCCTCCTTCATGTTAATCTCGCTGTTCATGATCTAATTTTGGGTGAAAAGTGTGGTGGGTTCTTGCCGCCCTGCAGATCACGCCAACATATTCCGTGCGATACCACCCATTTGTCAGCGTATTCCATCAGTCGAAACAGTCGCATTCCTTGGAGTTTGAAGTCCTTTCCAGGTCGAATGCTTTTTGCGAACGAAAAAAAAAATTGAATGAAATGTCAAAATTTGCGAATATTCGCTCATTTGCATTCGCATGTCGCTGAGCTGTGAAATGGCCACTTTTCGTGGCTTTCAGAACAGTTGTTGAGTTCCTGGATATGGGATATTGGTTTGTAAGCAACAGAGATTCCCTGATAGATTTGCTTTGCCTACGTACATACATATGTATGTACGTACATAGGAAATCCACAAACGGTTCTAGTCAAAAATAAATGGTTACGATATACGATAACTATTCTGGACAATGGATAAATCTGCTGTTTTATCCAATATTCTGGTTATCATATCCGGATTAAAGTCCACATGATACGGAAAATAAACCAAAGGAAACATTTACCGATTCAGGGATATTTTGTAGATTTCTCAAAATGAATGTGGATACTAAGTTGTGGAAGGAAATTTCACATTGCTCAGGACAATTCCCAATTTCGCTCGTCCCTCGTATTGGAAAAAATGGCGCTGTTGAAGTACTTGCTAAATTTAGTTTTCTTTCCATTTATCTGTTCGCCATGAGATGAAAGATGTCGCTCAAAACCGAAGGGAGAAAATTCAATTGGATGTCCTTGCAATATTCATCATTCAGTAGAATCAATTAGTTTACTGTGGAAATAATTATATGCTCAGGCACACCTAAGATTATTTCAAAAAGGTCCACACCCAAAACATCAAATTATGACATTCCGGTGAATACCCAAGAATACTTGTAACCTTTAATTAGAACATGGGTTTACCCACCACTTGATAGCTGAACAACACTCTACTTCCATTCTGATAACGACTGGCACTCACAGTTACCCCCACCATCATCACTCCAGTATCGAAATGCATAACGTTCTGTACGCAACAGCATTTAATACCCTACCTGCCCAAAACCGTGTTACATTGCCCATGCGCTAATCTATTCAAAACAAAGCAAAAACAGGCTAAGGGGAATAAATGCACTGAAATGTTTGGAGAAGGACAACAATATCCTTCTCGTATGGTGGGGAAATTTTTATTCAACTGGAGAAAACTTCTGAGATAGCCTATGATATTCGTATCCTGTTCACATAGCGTCCACAAATACATCTCACACCCTAAAAGGATACACAGTGATAATGGTTGCTCTGGTACTACCTCTTATCATCCGAATGTGTGTATCCTACGCTCATTATGTATTCCGCCACACACATCCTTCCATCCATCTAGTGGTGGCACACCATCCACCACCCAAAACCACCCAGTAGCCCATTTTTCGCGCACAAAACAGTGTAGAGAATTTTCCTGTCTGAAAACTGGGATAAAAGTTTTCCATTTTCTGTTCTCATCGTCCTTTTTGGAGTTGGTTTGTTTGTTTGCTTTTTTTTTTTCTTCCTGAGGGAGAGGCGAAAAGACCAAAGAACAGAGAAAAATATATGAGAAATGAAAACAGGATTTTCAGATTCACTAGGGTACAACTATTAATGCACATAAATAGTGGCATTAGAGTGGACGTACATAAGATAATTTTCACTGTGCAAAAAAGGATACGAACTTTTTGCATAGTTTTTTTGCGTTGCTTTTTTTGCCCGCGTTTTTTCTGGTATACAGAAGAATGGATTTAACTAATTGGAGTCGGGCGTTTGGGAGGGGACTTGTGGATGATGCTCTCTTCTTTAATTTGTTGCCTTTTTTTTTTGAAGATGTTTCGATGAGCATCCTTACGAATCGGGGGCAAGGATGGCAGATGGAGAACTTTTTTTTTAAGTATTACTTATGTGCATCTCTATTTATTTTCATTGAATTGCAAAGCCTGTAAATATATTTACTGGAGTTCACAGTGGAAAAATTGACTAGGCATAGAAATGATTATGAAATTGTAAGCAGCAAACATTCCTTATGTGGCTGTGTGTAGGTACACACCCAAGGATACGACTGACCCATACATTGTATAGCACTATGAGAAACATTGAACCCGTAGGTAAAATGCAAACAAATGAATGGTGAAGTTTTTTTTTTATTCCGCAACAAAAAGAGCAAACAAAAAATATGCAAAAGGACTCTCGAGCTTTCAGTTGCTGGAAAAGAGCTTTAAATTGAAATATTGCTAGGTTTTTTTGGTGATGTTGTAAGCGGTAATGGAAGAACAAATAATAATGAAAACTTATGAATAACTGTATTAAAAAATAATAAATCTCATCAGTGCACAAAGTTATTCCTGGCAATGGTTGCTCCTGTCTTATGGACTCGCAGTTAAGGTGCTTGGTTTTAAATATTCATGACTTGGTATAGGCGTGTGTCGTGAAATGAGGAGAGCGGAAGTATTAGTGGTTATCTTGGTTGGTGGAGCATTAGACTCTTAATCTCAGAATTGTGTATTCACACTCAACGTTGAGCTCCATTTATTTCGTCTTTTGGCAGCCATAGTAACTTGGTTTTTAAACTCCCTTACTGACCTTAACTTGGAGGCTGGGTTTCAGAGATTATCTTAGTTTAGTAGTTTATTCTCTTTGATAAGCCCAATCCAAATGCTGTCAAATTATGAGTTAACGAATATTGCAATAAAAAATCAACTCATTCTCCAAATGCATGTCCAAATGAACATTAATAATATTACACAAAGGATTTTATATATTTAAGACCCTAGGAAGGTTAATTGATATCCACATACACTTGAAATCAAATCCAAGGGTAGCTTACCAGGCCACACTAATAATATTACACAAGTCGTAGGTACCAAACGGGTATAGACGTACGTGAACTGGACAAATATATGTATAATATAATTATATAATAATAAAAATTAGCAGACTTGGTCCTAAATGAGAATTTAAAAATCATTACTATAAAAATTGAGACGAATTAGCGTGTTTCGTAATGCATCGATCTCAGCAAGTTGAGATCATTCACAGATAGAACGTATGAGCTAAAGCTAGAATTCTAAGAACTACGATTCAGAATAGTTCTTGATATTGCTCTCAAGGAATGCTATCGATGTATTTATTGTATTTATTTCATTAAACATTTGTAAAACGTTTCCACGTATTTTACGAAATTCTGGACATATAATAAAACATATCCTTGCCAAATCTAGCACTAAAATTTGTAGCATGGAAAAATTTCTTACTCTCTCGCGAGCGCTCTCTTTTACGAAAAACTACGAAACTTGTGTACTCGAACAGGATTGTGTATTTTCGTAGAAATTTATGAAAATTCATTATTTTCGGATGATACTACCGATGAACAGGACAAAAATATAATATAATAACCTGCGTCTCAACCAACAAGCCTCTCTAGCCAGCTCGATCTTTTGCAAACTGCCTCCAGTTTCGCAAACCAAGTTGGTTGAGGTTTCTTTCCACTTGAGCTCGCCACCTTAGGCGAGGTCTTCCTCTATTGCGTCGACCCTCTGGGGTGCTTTCGAAGACTCTCCTATGCAGATGGGACCAAAAATCACCCGATGGTCACCGTATCCATAGTCCATAGCCCAAGTGCCATGAGAACCACACCTACTGCAGGACTGAAGGCTATCATCAATCTGCTTTCACTCACTCCATACCTAGTTTTCAAGAGACTCTTCATAAGTTCGTTCAGTGACAATAGCCGCCCGTGAGACTGCGTTAAAGGCAATACCACAGGAAGGTGTCACCTTTTCCATAGACAGCCAGGCAGCAATAAAAGCGATTGCTGCTAATGTAGTAAAATCTATGCTAATGTGCTGTGGTGAAGAGCTTAAGTTACTTGGAACATAGCAAAGGGTTGCGATCTGCTGGTTCATGGAAATATACCATCGACATGGAAATATACCATGAAGGCCGACGAGTTGGCCGACACCTCTGTATTCATTCCGCCTCGCATACTGAAGCTCGAAGCAGGTATTAAGGATAAAATCAGATGGTCCTTGTCCTTGGTCCTTGGTCCTTGTCCTTGTTTCAATAAGATTAGGACCGCATAACACTCTGCAGTACCACATGAAAAAACTAAGACTAACGGAAGAAGAATTATGTCATGGATGTGGAGATGATGAGGAAGTCAATGAGGATACAACCCACTCTCTCTGTCACTGTCCTGGTCTTTTCCACCTTAGATTTAAATTTTTAAATTGAACCACATCAAATATACTGGATGGTTTGCTAGTTCATAGGAACCATATCTGGAGAAATCGGGTTAACCAATGTCAAGAGACATCTCTCCCTATGGGTTTTACAATGGGCCTGTATTGATCTAAATGTGTCGTTGTAAATATGCTCCACTGGGTAAGAACACGTACCTAACCTAGCCTAAGGTGTGATACAAGGTAATCTGTACCTTCTTGTGAACAAAATTAATTCTGTCTTAAACGTGTTGACCGCAGCTAAACCCATCACTAACATACCTCGGCTTCACATTAAATATATCAGTAACATTTAAGCAACACCTGCTAACACGGCAGCAAAGGTTATGCCTTGCCCTGACAACAACCCTTGAGCTAGTGTCCTCTGCAAGTAATGTGTTCCTGTTTGAATAGCGTCCACAGAAATAAGGTATCCTGCCAACTTCGATGCGTATAATCTCAGGAATAATCAGGTCCACACTCATGAGATTCCTTCCGATTCTAAGTGACATCCACCCAGCTAAAAGCCAGTGTTCAAATGTGTAGTGAAGGGTGTTTTTTAGGCCAGTAATAACTTTGATTTTGAACAAAACACATGAAATTTTATTAAATAGCCATTTATTTGTGTTTAATTGAGAGAATACATTTTGCAATTAATTTTTGAATACAACTTCGGGCATATGCCCACCACGGCTTAATCTGATGAATGTCATGCGAGCGATAAAGTTTTAACCATTTTTTTTAATAATCTCATGTGGATTATCTTCGCTCCAAATGAGAGGGCAAATAGCGGTCTCAGATGGTCGATTATGTCGGGTGTAATGTAGTGTAAGTGCTATATACGTTTGGCGCGCAGAACTATAATTTTGGTATGAAATTTGTAAAATTTGGAAACGTTGATGAAGTGTGTACGTCATCAGGATAAGATTGCAAAAACTGCTGAATAAAGATGACACTGACAGTTTGCAATTTGACAATTGGTTTGACAGATTTAACTGTGTAGTGACTATTGGGTTAAAAAAACACCCTTAACATTTCAGTTTGCGTATCTCAAAATTTAAAAATAAAAAAAGAATAATCCAGTGATATAGAAAGTCAATTCAAATCAGGCCATCCTTTCGTAAAACAAAAACTTTAATGCAACTATGTAGAAACGAATAGAACTCTTCCTACATAAACGACATGTGTCGCATATAGAATGCAACATTCTTACCTGCTGACCAAGATCTATCTAACCTATCCCACCATCCTGGCGATTGTGGTTTGGGAACTAACAAACACGTTTTCGGAAAGTATCATGACGAATTACACCCCATTTTCAGGAACATTTTTCCAATAAAAATCAGTTGGAGTCGAAATGTATCTCGACGCATTGTTCTATGATGAACCGTAAGGTATTTAATTCACATGGTCAATCAGCAGTATCTCGAGCGGAAGCCAGTTTTCACTTTCTTGTGTCCTATCAATAACTAGTTGTAGTAAGAGGGCTGCCGATATGCCATCAAGTCACACCGCTTTATTTTTTTAGAGTTCATTGATCGCACCTACATATGTATTCCACTTTAGAAGGACATTACGAATGCGAATTCGGATATTTTTTTCCGCCTACAGCTCGTTCGGGTATGAGGTAGCAGCACTACCGTGTAAACGGTTTAGAACCGTGATGAAATGATCTCCATCTTCTGAGCTGATCCTTATCTGAAATCAGTAACGAGCCATTCAGACTCCTTACTTATGTAGTTCCTTAGTGCTTCCATATTTATCAGTTTTGAAATAAAAACCAAATCTAAATTGATTGTTTCTATTTTGGAATTTATTTTACTTATAGTTTTTTTTTTTTGTTTTTTTGTTATATATATGTATACATATATTCATGAAATACATTATACATTGTAGAAATAAAATATCTCTACATTGTCCACGAAAAATTAGGTTTTTTGTTTTTGTTTTTATTTTCTTTTTAATTAATAGTATTGCTTTGGAAAAAGAAAAAATTAAATTACAAAATCAGTTTAAAATAAGTCGTTATAATATCGATCGAATAATTTATCATTTGTATATTTTCTTTACCAAGCAACTAATTTTGTTCTTTTTTCTTTCGTTTTGTTATATAGCAATATAGAGTTCATTGTTTTAAAAATTACCATTATAATATAAAATACTTTGAAGTAACAAGTTAAATAAATAAAATATTTCACTGTAAAACTTATTTGCTATTAGAATTTCTTTTTGTTTTTTTTTTATTTTTCATATTTTAATCTTAAAATTTTTTAAATAATTTTTTTAATTACTTTATTTATAAATGTGACATTTTAATTTAACACATATCAAATTTATTATTAAAAGATTTATTTTATTTTGAAATAAATAAAACGATGTTTTTTAGTATATTTGGCAACATTTGTTTTTTGTTTTCAATTGTATCACTGTTTAAATATGTTTTCAATTATAATTTTTTTTTTTTCTTAATTGAAATTTGAATAAAATGGCAATGCGAATTCAATTGGTATATATGATTTTTTTGTTCTTTTTGATTACAAATATTTTGTTTAATATCAAGTTTATATGAATTACTTTTTCGTTTTTGTTTTTTTTTTTTTCGTTTTGATTTATAATTATAGTTAGTTCAGTTGTTTTTAGTTGGGAAATGATTAAAACGTGTACACAGTTGACAAAATTTTTTTTATAATATGTTTATATGCATGTCAAAATTATCACAAAATAATATATTTATAAATATGTATAAACAATACAGCAAGCAAAGCAAAATATTTATATCTTCATTTGTTTTTTTTTTTTTTTTGTAAAAGAATAATAAAAGAATTATATGTATATCATAATTTTGTTTTTGTTTTGTGAATGATGATTTGAAGGAAAGGATGAGGAAAATTGTTGATTGTATATGATTATGAGTATTTTTTTTTTTTTTTTGTTTATAAGAAATGAACACTCAATCAGTCTATGCAAAAGTTTTTAGATTTAAATTTTGGAATGCTCCTTTTTGAAGATTTTATTCATGAAGTTACAATGAGATAAATATTCGTCTGGATGGTCTTTCGAGGATTTTATTAACTTCGGTTTAATGTTGAAAAAAAGGTGCTGGTCATGATTTCTTCAATTTCTGAAGAATACTCAAAATTTTACTTGTGGACCAGTAACACAAAAATTAACATGAACCAGTAACCTGCGTTACTACGCCTCATATAAGGAATGATTACATTTTGAAATATTTTTACTGAATCCGGAAAAAGATAGGATTCACGAATGGGTTTTATAGTGCAAGATTCTTCTAACTCAAGTAAGAGAATTCATGCGATATAGACTGGACATTTTGGGGTACAGCGAAAAAGATGGTTCTAAGAGGTCGAGTAAGTACCAGTTCCCAATACGTATCAATTTAAGGAAAACGGGGCATAATTTCTTGGCAGCCTTATCAGGTGATAGCATTTTAATAATCAGATTCCGGACTAGAGTACGAAGCGTCACCATACTACACAGTATTACACCCCAACGAATATTTCGTCTGATGACGAGAGCGAGACCTTCTACAATGGCACCATGTTTGAACACAAAATCTGCCATAAAGTCAACTCGGTATCCAATAACAGGCACACAAATCGATCATTTTGTCATAACCAACTGCTTTAGAAGCACCTAGTCGTCATACCTAAAAAACTAAGTGAACACCTTAATGCACCAACAATGAAGGGATCATCTTTTGCTAGGTCTCGAAACAATCACTAACTCACTGCCCACAACCATCCCAGGACATTGTTGTGTTGTAAAATATATTTTACATCGTAGGGAAAACATAGGGCATGGCTTTCCAATAATACCTGGAGACGAATCGACGAACGTAAACAGTAGGCATTGCAGCTTCTCCAGTAGGAGCGTACTAGAGTCCATAAACTGACAAACTGCAACAAGAGCAGAAGCAGAATCGTCTACAAAAACGAGCTAACATGTGGTCGCAGCTCTTACCAACATATAGTGAAAGGCGGATAAATCTTTACATTTTTTTGGAGAAAGCCCAGCTGATGAGCTAGAAGAAGCATACGAGTTTAAACCGTATGAATATACGAGATCATCCCCAGTAAGGATGAGATTACTAACGCAATTAAAGCATGGAAAATATCAACTGAACTACTACTGACACTTATGGAAAGAGCTGACACCGTTCCTGACGTGCGCAAAACTTCAGGGATATTCAAAACTGGAGGGGTATCTGCTAATACGGGTGTATATCTCCAGAGAAGAACTTTGTCTGAGGAATTGGAGATCCAATGTGGGGGTAACATAAGGCTGCATTCTTTCACCTATCTTCTTCCTATTGGTGATTAGCGATGTGCTTTACGCTGCTTTGTCGACGAGAAATGAAGAAATCAAGTGAACTCTTGCATCTAAACTCGAATACCTTGATAACGCTGACGATGTACGTGTGTAGACTTACGACTGTTTTTTTTTTTACATAATTATGAATATCTACCAAATCAAAACAGGTATGGAGAGTGAGGCAGAAGTATTAATTTGACCGATAATGGATTCGAAGAATATAGAAAATATTAGTTAATAGGTGTTTATGCAACACCTTAGGAATTATCCGAGCAAAATCTTTAGGATTATTAGGATCTAATAACGAAAGTGGCAGTGGATTGGTCCTACGATCCGAAAAAGTGATAGTTCCATTATCTAGACACGCGATGCAATGCTACTCGTTAACCTAGGATGACAGAAGGCTTGACAGTCCGGAAAGAACATGAATAGTCGAAAAAGCAGCACAACAGTTGAGATATACATATGTAGTACACAGTTGGGTAGAGCTGAAATATATCGTGCATAGGCGTAGAAGAGGCTTTACGACCCAAAACGGGATACATAATATAAAAAAAAGGATGAGACGGCTCTCCATCTAGAAATCGGATAGCTTTTAAAAACTAAAGACTTTACTAAGTAAAGGATGGGGAATTGTCAACTATTAGTTCAATAACCGGCTATCTTGACGCCGCGGATACTCATATGTTCAAGGACACGCTATAAAGCTTCGTTTTTACTACTACGAATGAAATAATGTAGATGTTGACGACATGAGAGTGTCTATCAGAACTCTAATCATTAAAGCTTAAAAAACCAAATAGGAATGCCTTGATTTATCTATACACTACACTATTCCACCACAAACTTCATTTCAACTCATTGTAATCGCAATCTTTAAAAAAGTACTCATTCATCGATGATTACTTTTACAACTACTTTTTGTGACTTGAATACATTTGGAAATTAATTTTTAAGAATGTTTTTTTTTTTTTTTCTTTTTTTCTTTTTTTCTTTATAGGTAAAAATATTAAAACCACTATCTAGTTACCTAAGTTTGGAATTTTCTGTTTTGTTTGGTTGTGTATGTGGATTCCTTGTATAAGAGTTACAATACAAAAATAGTATGCAAGTTTATTTGTTTTTTTTTTTTGCGTTTTTTATTTATTTATTAACCTCATGGCTTTTGGTGGGTATTAGTTGAGTAATTTGATCCAAAACAGATGAAAACTTATCAGTGAGAGACGCTCTGTGAAATTCGAAAAAAAACACGTCGATTTCAAGAGCTGCCTAGTGTCGAAGTGTCAGCATTTGAGTGGTGTCCTTTTGGTGTATTTACATATCTGATAAGTTTTGTTTATATTTACGGGCTTAAGGATATGTTTTCATCTAAAAGTTTACTTTTATTGTATTGTTTTGTTGATGAAAAAATTGGTCATCATTTTTAAGGGTTTTTAAAAAAGTTTTTTTTTTTTTTTTTGTCATAGGGGGGACTGTTTTTTTTTTAAACAAACAAATCGTAAGAGAAAAACTTAATACTAACTAAAAAATGTATCGAGGGCTTTGTACCTCTCGAAACAAAACATAACACTCCTCACTTAGTCGGCATCTGAAATAACGAAAACAGGATAACGATCCGCTTGCTCGCTGCGTGTCGACGAAACTAAATCTTCACGATAATCTAAATCAGAGTAACAATAACAGTGCCCCCTGGCACATTCTCACATGTAAGTCGGCTTGAGTTTGTATGCCCTCTTCCAGATTTCACAGAGGCAAACTGTACTGTGAAAGCGATAAAAGATCGCAAGTGGCATTGAGACATGCGTGATGATCGTCCATGCCCAGAGGCCGTAGAAGTTCAGCTGGATGGGATGGGATTCGGCACGTGATTTCTCTAGCGTACTGATTGCCCACATGGCTAAGTTAACCACCAGCATAAAAGTGACAATCTCACGACCGGGTTTCTTGCGAATATGTTCCGGACTGACAGCTTGACGTCGACTGGCGTCTAAAATGAACATCGTTTGGCATGCTGTTTGCACGATCGACGCTAAAGCGTTGATCAGTACAAGAATCGTATCGCGACGGAGGGTAAAATGACCTGCGATCACTGTGAATATGTTATAGAGGAATGAGCCAGTTTGTGCGCCAACCAGTAGGATGTCATCCAATTGGAAGCTTCGTGCTGCGTCATACTGCAAGTGTCTGATCTGGATCATTCCGACTAATGTTGCTATTGTGGCAGTTCCGTATATGAGCAGCTCACATATTGTCACCTCAGTTACGGCGAGGCTTACAAAGTCCGGTCGTGATATTAGCACAAAGAAAAGAATCAGTGAGATTATTGTGAGGACTAGAATGAGAATGCCGACAAAGAGGCCCTTGTGAGCGCGTGCACAATCCACAGAGTAGTGATGAGGCGATCGTTTGCATGGGGAGTTCACAGTTTCCGGACGTAGAGCCGGTGTAGCTTGTGGTCGGGATATACTGCGCCACATCACATATAAAATAGCGGCACAGATGAGGGAATATTCAATAGTGCACGGAAAGAGAAAGGGAGAGGCATCTTGCACCAATGTACCGAGAATGTTTGTACGCCGGCATTCGAATATCTGGTAGGGACCCTTTAGGCCACGAGGTACTCGGATGTGTGCCATTGGGTCTAGGTTCTGTATTCGATGTCCTGGAAAGGCATAGAAATTATTGCTTTTAAGTTTTATTAAAGATTCCATTACACTCACCCAATCGATGTGATATCCTTAAAGTTCGATTCTCCGGATTGTAGAATGTTAAAATTTCGTGTTTCGTTTCCTGAATGAGTACATTCAGCCATACGGCTAGATTCGTTCCAATCATATGCATTAGGCCAAAGCGGGCTATAATCTTGTAGCGGTAGACTTTAATTTGCTGTAAAAGGATATTTATCGGCACAGTTCCTCATGGTTGTCGACCATACATACCTCATTATTTAGAAAGATAAAGTACATCTGAATGAATATGAAAGCCATTCGTGTTGCGGGTGTTAGAGCCAACATAACGTTGTGACACTTGGTATCGCGTTCGAGTTCAAAATATTGACCAAATTCAAGTCCTGAATAAATCATGCTACCAATTCCAAAAGCTGAAAAACAAGAAAAGAATGTCAAACATTGCTGACTATCAATGAGAATGGAACCAAGCCTGGATTTGGTTTGGTTCCTTCTAAAACAAAGAGGACTATAAAGTTCCTAAAAAGGGAGGAAGAGAATTCTGTACACTCTCATAGAAATGGCTGCTGGATGAGCTTTGTGGAGCTCGATTGGTTTGGTTTGATTAGCATCGCATTAGATGCAGCCACATTTAGACCACCCTATTTGCATTGTAATACTACAAGGATCTTGGATCTCCTAATACTATTCGTAAAACCAACTTCCAACTAAAAAAGTGCTGAAAACGACTGATGAATAGGGGATGAGCAAGGTAAGATTTCATTATCCCCCGGCTATTTAAACAGGGAGGTATCGCTTTTAAAGATACAGGCTAGGAAGGGTGTTTCAACTTTACAAAGGCCTTAGTCTACGGCTTTTTCAAATTCATAGCAGCGGATTTCCAAAGTGTCTTGTTTGGGTTTCTTAAAATTCTTATTAAATAAAATTACAGTTTTTGCATTGAACTACTGAGCGGGAAGTTCGAGGTTCGATTCCAAGACAACATCAAAGTATTTTCCACAGTTCCACACTGTTGGTCTTCCTCGTAGCTTCTGACAGAGTTAGGATAGGTAAGTAGGTAGAAGTTGCCCTTACTGCAGAGTGTACTCACTATGCTATTACATAGAGAGCACGGTTTTAAATCCATCCTGTGGTGTTAATTTCATTAAGTTTGTCGAAAAAGGGTTTACCAAATTTCTAAATGAGTCCAGTGTGGATTTCCAAACATACATACATATATCTGTACAGACTAATATGGAGTCCACTTATTTAATTTATGAAACTTCGGTGCTATATTCAGAAGCGTCTGAAGTTCAGTTTGACAGGACGTAATTCTTTTTTCACTTTACGAAATGTCTTCGCCTAGATTGCATCATCCTGTCATGATTTAATGGTTGCCACGTTTTTTTTAAAAAAAAAGTCCTCTACTAATTGCACACCCTTTACGTTTATTTCTTTTTGACAGTTAATAAGTTTCTACTTGGAAACGTACGTGAATACATTTACTAAAGTACAGTCATAATATTTTTACTTCTGCCCATCATACTACCAAAAGCGTTCCCTTTAAATAGATCCGTATTTATTATTATACAAAAACGACACCTGCATCAGATGCTTTTCCAAAAATAGTATTTAAGTTAAGCAAACCAATGAATGTTATTTATCTGGTCCTAAGCACCAGTGGCTTCTTAAAGTCTTCGAATCATAAATCGTCCTTTATATCGTTATTTCCTATTTAATAAGTTTCCGCGAAGCTATTAATCCGAAGTGTTCACTTAGAAACTTGATCCTTGAATCTTTTATCTAAAGAAAACCGACTCCCTCTCTCTCTCTTTTTCTCTGTTGATTCCATAAATCAGAAAACTTTTCCAAGTATGAAAGCGGAAACATAATTAATTACCACACGACTCCCAAAGGATCTTTTCGCAACAAATTCAAATTTCGTTTCCTACTTCATATTCCCGTCTCCTCCCCGTTTCCTCCTCAAGCTACCCACTACCAGTGGCGCTAAAAAAACTTACATTTTTAATTCAATTATAATTGCAAGACAAAAGGAAGAGTGAGAGAGAGGAAGCCTGCTACTGAGTGGAAAAAAAAGTTCTCCTTCTTCGTCCTCACATTCAGGAAATGGATGGGCGACCTATAATGGAGTTCAAGTTGATAATCACATCGTGGAACACCTAATTTGTCAGCCTCGAGAATATAAGTAAGGGCATCACCGAGACTTTGGCAGAAGGAACTCATTAGCACAATGCTTGTCCTTATTCTTAAACTATTCCTTCAGTGGAATACTTCAAAACGTGTCATTTTTTTTTCTACTCTTTGCCAGGAATATTTTAAGACCCAGTCACGTGTAGTGTGTTCATAGTCGTTTTTTTTTTTTTTTGTTTGTTTAACGTGAAAATTTCCGCAACCGGTCTCTGTCTCATATTCATAATTATTATTCAGGACTCTGAGGAGGTGGGTTGGGTTGGGTGGAATAAATAATCGTCTTTTGATTATCATCTAGAGAGACACAAACAGAGGGAGATATAAAGAGTTGGAGTAAAAGTTTTAACAAGGAAGTTCCGTGCATTTGCATATGTAATGTGCAGGATCAGTGGCACTGCAATTGCAGTATATTTACTTACCCACAGCGCCCATTCTTAAGTAGAAACTTCCGTAGTGATGTTGCCGTCCCAATGGGGCCAACAGGGATGGCCTACGAGCTGATGGTATTGTACTTGGAATCGGCTTGCTATCTGTTGAGTTGCTACTCTCTGTATCCGATTCGTCCATGCTCTCCGATGAAGCACTAGTTGAGTTGCGTTTCTTCGACGAGGATGATTTCGATGGAGATCCTATATTCGAGAGGGGAAGAGAAGAAATACATACATACATATATACAAAATTAAATTATTTTTTAAGTGCTATTGCGGACGAAGACGACGAAACGAAAGCCATATGGTTCTTATTAAATTTACATTAGATGTTCACGCAAAGTGCGCATAATTCGTATAAAATATGCTCGTGAGTAGGGTTTGAATGTGCTACTAAAATGGAAAACTTTTTTTTAATAGTCTCGAAGTTGGAATAGTAGATATCCCACATCAAAACCAGATGCTGTCATCGAACTATTGCCGAATATGGAACGTGAAATGCATTGATGATGAAGTTGTAATCCCTACTTTGATAGGATGCAAGACTAAGAGGTAAACATTTCAGATGAGGTTTCAAAAACCGCTTTATAAACTGCTTTCATGAGTTTACCAAAAATTCCAAGGCATGCTTTAGATGAAAAATTGTTAGTTTACTCTCCTTACGCTGTCAACGGTTCAAGAGGTTATATCGTATGTTTACCGACTTGCAACGCTTTGACCTTTTACCACTGTCATTCAGATTTTCATTACAAGCTGGGTTCAAGCCTTAAATGCTCGGTTCACTTGTGTTTACAGCTTCAACTTCCGTGTCTCGTGTCGTGAAGCCTTCTCAACCTAAAGTCTCATACATTAGGTTCTATCATAGCGGTCTGTGTTTCCGCTCAGTTTGGAGACCTGTTCACTAACCCATTGCACTTGTAGTAGCTAACCTTTTCATATCCTTCGCTGCGTTGCTGGCTCTTATCATTCCTTGTGTAAGCTAGATAGTCTTTTCGGCGGCTGTTCTGAGGTATATCATCTTTCATTAGCTGGAGTAGCTTAAAATCTATCATTTGTGCCTTTTACTCTCATTTGTGATCCGTATTTCTCCATTATAAACATTTCAGGATTTGATAACAAACATTTGCTCATGAGCATCATACCGACTGTGAACCATCTTCAGATTCTGCTTGTTTAAGGAATTTGGAAGAACAATGACGTTTGTAATGTTTGAAACCTGATTCTACCGCTCACATGTTAAAATCGGTGGTGTGAATAGTAAGATTTAAGCCGGTCTAGGGTAGGCGAACACGTGTGGATTCTACTGATTAAATATGTATAACTATTGGTCAGCAAAAAAAGTTTAGTTAGCGAACGAATGATTTTTGTTTTGCATTTGAATCGAAGAGGGTGTGTAATCGCAGCGCATTTTCACATTAACATTATACATTAAGCCTCAAATTGCTACCGAATTTCGTTACACGAATTTACTAATTTGTGCCTAATTATCAAGTCAAAAATGTTGCCTATTGGTGCGTCTATAAAAGAGACAGTGTCCTGTGGTGACACCAGATAGTTAGGACAGTTCTGGTATTCCTTAGGTTAAAGCACTGAAAGGAGCTCAAATCCTATTCGTTGTTGTTACGTAGATTGAGATAGTTGGACTGTGTATATGTTAAAATTGTAAGGAAGATGTTTATTTCTTATCCAGGTTATTGCTTTAAACAAGAAAACTTACATGAAGCCTTCTTTTTTCTTACAGAAAGCGTTTTAGATTGATTCCGAATGTAAAAATCCAGTGAATGATGCCAAATTATTCAAGCCAAGCCGGAAGCTTAATTCCTTAATAAACTTGATACTCCAATTCCCCCGTTCAAAAACAGAACTCGGCTTGAAAAAAGGGAAAAAAGGGATTTCATTTCAGTCCAACTCCTGACGACAAAAGCGCTGTCCACCACCGTAGGACCATGTTATTTTAATAGACTCTGCACCGACAGTACTTCACGTTCGGTTTTAGACATTTGCCTCCAGCACAGCGGTAGCGTGAAATGCAATTACACTCACTTTTTGGTCCCAAAACACATAAAAAACGTTTACACATCTCTCATACGCCCGCATTGCCTTGTCGTTCTGTGTACCAAACCATATCTAATGTTAAAACTAACTCAACTCACCTATGCTTAATGGAATTTTCGGTCGACCCCAAAGCAATGTCGCGTACATAAACAGCAGAAACAGCATGCTGCCAATATACAAATACAGATAGTATACCTGGAAAGATACAAGCAAAAAAAATTAAAAGTGACCGTTAAAAAAACAACGTCATTTGCAAATGCATTTCGATGAACGTAAAACGACTAGTTGAAACGAGAAACAAAAATGTTAGAAAAAAACGTAACCAAACCTCCCAATTCGTGGGGGCCAAGGATAGGAAGGATAGGAAGGTAAATAGCCTACGGTATGCCAACACCACCGTACACATCAATAAACCCAAAGCAAGTGAAAGTGTTATATCCAGTCGAACGACCCAGACTCTGTCCTTAACACTATAAACGTGTATACTTACGTTTCGCTTACGAAATGGAAATTTGTCTGCAGTTTTCCTCGCCCCCATATCCTGGCGGTGGCATCCCTACGGTGGAATAAACTGTCTATGCATAGCAGGGTATGCACATGATTTACTAACGGGAACACACCCTATTTTGACGAGAGTACCTACTTCTTTGGGTAGAAATGACGGTAGAAGGTGGTCCGGTCGCATTGGAGAAAGAGAAAGATAATTTGACTGTAAGGGCTGTCTGAGATTAAAATTGATTCCAAGTGATTAATTTCCGGCGCCAAGTCATGTACAGAAGCAGGTTATAACACACGCACTTGTGGAGGTTGGCTTATGGTTATGTCCTGTCGCAGGACGAGAGGGACTTTTGTGGAAATTGAAATTTCAGTAAATTCTCCTGATAAACCATGTTCGATGGATTTCGAAAGTTTTGTGTTTCAATTGGACTCTGAGTAAGTTAGACAAAGAGTTGATTTCATTTCGGGCTGTGGCTGTAGTTTGGAAATCTGCCACTTAAGAGGCTATCGATGGTTGATAGATGTAAAAGTTGGAGTTTATGCGCTTCTCGACGACGTTATGTTTTGCATATGTTTCCACGAAAAGTACACTGGCAACAATTTTCGAGAATTGAAATCAAATCGAAACTGCATTACAAAGTTCATTACATTACAACACGTTATGGATACTTTGCATAGTTCCGTTAAAGTTGGAGACGAAGGAAGGAATAATATCAGTTTAAGTTGTTTTGAAACTTTAACAAATATAATTAATGAAAGAAAATTTATGGAAGATGGACAGTGATTGTATGAGATTTTGCATGATACGTTGAAAGCTATATTTGTCAATAACTAAAGCCTTTTTCTAAAGTCTAACGATTTTTCCCTTCCGTAGATTACAGTAAAACGAAGCTCATGTACGTCAGCGTTTCGGTCCGCAGAGTCTTCGAATGCAACTCGGAGGGAAGACACTGTAGAGGAACACCTCGCTTTAAGTAGTACGATCTAGTGAAAAGGAACCTCAACCAACTTGGTGTGCGAAACTGAATGTAACTGCCTAACGATCGAGCTGCCTGGATAGGCTTATTCGTTGAGACCTAGGTTCACCCGGACTATACAGCCACCTAAGTATATAATTTGCCGAAAAGTATCTTCCAAAGTGTACGAAAAGTCCAGAGGTCCACAAGTAGCAAAAGAAGAAAAACGTGTTAAAATGTTACTTTAGGAGTGCCACAGGGGTCACTACTAGGAGTCTTTTAAATAGTAAGACAGGCACTAATATGTATACTAGTAGGTTTTGCTGACGATATGCAATGGTAATTTCGTGGAGCAAATAAATGGAATAGCAACTTTGCATTATTCGTCGTTGATTAGTATACACACCTCAGAGATAGACGCGTTCCAAATTAGGAGCAGAAAAATAAAATACGGTGAATACTTGGAAGCAATGATGTTTTCTACACTTAGCCTTTAGGGACCACTTAAAGATCCTCAAGCAAGCATTTGTATTTTGAGGAATATATTATACCCGAGCAAGGATGTTATATGTATAAGGGATGTTCTCTTGACAGACATTTTTCACGTTTCATACCAGAAATATCAGTTGGCAATATACATACATATATGTATGTATATACTTATGTTTAAGGAATAGATTTGGAAGAAATATATTTTGACTCTATTATATAGCTGAATAAAGTTTATGAATCGTAAATCAACCTTAATTTTTGTTTTTCTTATCTTATTTTCCAGAATTTTCTTGTCAAAATATGGAATAAAGTAGGTTGAAGTTTATCTTGGATCTATTCTCTTTTTTCAATAATATTGGACACTGGGTTTTTTAAACATGAATAAGCACGCTTTTGTTATATCCAAATATAAAACTCATCGTAGCGGTCACTCTGGAGGACTTCTTAAAAAACGAAATAAAAAAGCTGGTTCTGAAGGAGATGAGTTTTTCAGTAAGATAACGTAACAGCAAACGCAAGACGTCATATTTTACATTTGGATTGTTCTATAATATCTGCGAAAACGCCGTAGTTGTACTTATTTTCTAGAGGTTAGTTGAAAGAAAAGGTTTATGCCTAGGCTTTGAACGTATTGAAGTATTTTCGAAGAAGTAACCACAATTACGTTCGATTTATTTATTTAAGCCTTTCCTTTTTTAAATTATTAAAAGAAATAATGTTATTAAAATGAAAATATTGGCGAAGAAAGCTGCACACATATGTACATGTTTACATTCATCGTCAGGAGGTCAGAATATTCGAATCAAAAACGGAGGACAACTTAGTAGAGGAAGACTTCGTCTTATGTTGCGCGCATAAGTAGTGTTTGCTGATTGTACCAGGGAACAAGGATACAATATACCACGAACAAGATCTAATATATACCTACCGTTACATACCCAAGCTTGAAGAACGTAAAGAGGTACTAATGAAGTCTAAAAGTAGATGGCGTTCTTTAAATACTTGTGTATTGACAAGAAAATTGTGGTGTTCGTTCGATATAAATTTTTTTTTTATATTTTTCGTCTTCTCCAAATCGGATTAACTAAAATAAACTAAGCTAACTTTGCTGTTAAAAAAAGTCTAGCCAAGCCAAATAACGAAGAGAATATTAACCTAATGCTCAATTTGGGTATGGATGCCGGGGCATCCCCATATGATTAAGCATACGAAGTAGCATTTAGATTATATTTTTGAACAAAATATCGAAAACGCAAGCTTTGTTGGATCCTAATGCCGAAGATTTCCCAACTAATCTCCTCAGGATAAAAGCACAAATTGAATTCACTGCAACCAGCCATCATTCAAGAATGACAATCTTAAATTTCCTTACACCATTAAACAAATGCTATCCTTCACCACAAGCTTATAATAAAAAAGAAACAAATTACATAATACGAATTTAAGGACGTCATAACTCTCCAAGATTTATGTCTACTTAAGGACTCTCTTCCTGTCACTTGGGTTCTATTTTGCAGATAAATTTGATTATCTCGGATCATTAGGCAGCTCAAAGAGCGATTGCACGATTGCTTGATTGCATAATCAACCACTTAATGTCCTTTGCAATTGAAATGCCAAACTGGCACCCAGATAATCCTCCAATAAACTTCCAATCACTTCAGAATGAATGTGTAGCTCATTTGTTGGCCATTAAACAAAAAAAAAAAAAAAAACACAAAAACAAAACCCTTCGACATTTTTCAACACTCAAGCTTTATTGCTTGCCAATTTCCTTAATCACTTTCTGCAGTGCTGCCAAACTCCACCCTTCACAAATAAATCCTCAACCGGGCCCAATAAATGTTATTTTCATGTTCAATTCCGATTAATTGCTTATACACACAAGGCCATCATGATGTTGATGTCGATGATGATCATCCTTCTGATGCGGGGCGCTGCAATATTATTCCACTCCAACACTTGCCAGACGCCAATGTTATGGAGCGCACATAAAGTATTTAAGCAAATTATTTAAGTGATGGTGGTGGCTTTCAATATTAACGGGTATACCTACAGGATTGCAGATACAAATACACATACCTCATAAAATGACGGAGGGATGTACGTAGAGATGACTTCAGCCATTGGAAATGCAATTCCCATCACTACCAATAATTTTCCATAAAGTGCAGAGAACAGTGTTGCCAGTGCATCGCCTCTGTAAATATACGTATGTAACAAAATATATAAAAATACATACACATATATAATATAAATATACAAAAACATGTACACATGAAAAGCTACTCTTATCTCTAAAAAAAAAAAAAGGAAGCAAAATGAGCAAAGAAAGGATTGGTGTGGGATTCAAAGGAGCAGCTATGTAATGGTGTAAAAATACTTTCACCCGACGGAACGTGAATTTTCTTTATACCAACAGATAAGGATGAAATGTGACGAGGGATGAAGGAGATAAAGTGTTTCGGCTGCGTTTGAAGTTTTTTTTTTCCTTTCTGTGAATAAAATTTAACTTTAAACCGAAAAAGACATGAAGGATATCTCGGTTTAAATTTAAAAATTAAACTTAACGTTTTCATCGTGTCTTTCCGTCCTGTTTAGATGACGAAGGAAATGATTGTGTTAACCTAATTGGAGTTTTTTCACATCTTGGAGTGTTGATAGTTTTATGGTCATTTTGAAGAAGACAAAGTCGTCAGTTTTAAGTTGGCAGATAAAAATGAACCTTTAACTGACTAGATTAGAAAGAAGCACTGGTTAGCAATACCCATTTTTCTATTAAGCCAAAGTAGACAACGTCTTTGAATATATCAAAATATCTAGTTTTTGGCTCATTTTTGACATTTTTGGCATGATACAAATACCCCACTGAAAACCCACTACAAATTGGTATAAAAAAAACCAAAAATGACAATAGCGAACAAATCCCAACCTGTTACAAGATCAGTAAAGTCGCCACTGACGTAGATGATCACTAGAAAACTGTGAAAAATATTTACTCAAATGGGGCACTTATTTAACTTATCAAGAGGCAGAGGCATATCGAGAACGTATTACAATCAAAGCCAGTAGAGAAGCATGAGTGAGAAACCCATTATGAACATAGTGTAAATACTCTCACCTCAAAGGCTGAAGAAACAGTAAACATGTACGAAACTAGTACATTCTATAGCATCACCAAGGAGCTGTCACAACTAAAAGCACCAGCCAAAAAGAAGTTTGCACAATACTGTACTGATTTCGAATAGTCCTAAATCAACTGGACGATAATGTTACGATCTGTATTACAAATGAGTGTTGTTGGTCCCGAAATGATCTAAACGCTGCGCTCATACGAAAATCATTAAAAAACGAGTAATTTTCCGAAGAATGGAAAAGAGGTAAAAAAGGTATCATTATCAAGATTCTAGAAAGGGGTAATGGAGTCTAATTGAGTGTTAAAACTGCAGATGTACAATGCGTTCTTTCAAGAGAACATATACATATGTATGCACATAGATTCAACTCTCGATGTCCAACATGCAGTCTTTTAAGTAAGTCCATTTAAATCCATAGTTTCTGTGGTCATTGGTGTCAGAAATACATCGTTCATGACCACTAAAATCAACATTGGTTAGAGTATATAACCATGCCCTGTCGTACACCCCTTTTTTTATTTATGGTATTTACATTCTCCGTACGGAGCCTATACAATACACAAATAGACACTAGTGAGAGGTGGTATCTTAAAAAACATTGGTGTTGTCTCAAAGTAGTCTGACGTTCTAACCAGTCAGCTACCAGGAGGTCCTAAAACTCCTTTTTTTTTTAGCGACTTCAGGTTCTTCAGTAAAATTGCCTTCACATAAGTATAAAGCTGTATAAGGATGTTGTAAAATGTATCCTTGATGCGAATCATACCTTATGATATTTATTGAAATCGATCCTATCTTTGAGTTTTTTACATGGACAGACACTGGTCCCGACGCACAACCTCCAACGGGAGAGTGGATAAAATGATTAAGAAAAATAATAAATGATAAAACCTCTTACAAATGTTCAAATCGTGGAGAAGCCTTTATTTCAAGGATTTTCTAACAGATTTTGTAGATAAACTATTTATATTTAGTAACTTAGGTCCTGTACTCCCTTACTGGTCTTAGGGCATTTAGGGATCTGGCTTACGACTAGTCTGGAATTTTTGATTGTCAAAACTGTGTGTAACCCAAAAATCGATTTAACTTGCTTTCCTTCCTCGCAGGGGTTTCGAAACAGCTATATGTATTAATCTTTATATGTATCAGACTGACAATTCGATGTAAGGAACAAAAGCGAGAAAGTCAAGACTGCAACCATCAAATCAACCAATTTGATGAAAAAAAAAAAAAAAAACTGTACGGACTGGTGTGCGTCAAAGAAATACCCCCCCATCTAGCACTCTTCGGGGTATACTCATAAGCACCCCATACCAACCAAGATTTTACCTAAATTACTGTCAAGTGAATGCATTGTCAAACAAGTCCCGCATAATTACTCTCACAATGTAACAAATTACAACGACAAACTTGCACCCCATAATCTAAGAACAAACTAACTGCAACTCTTAAATATTTATCACCCTCGGGGAATCTCTTCTCCTGTCTTGGGTTCTTCCTCCCTCCGTGAAGGTTATTGTAAAACTTTTCGCAGTAATTTCTATTCTGGATTTCCAAACCCCACTCGCATAAGGTGTTCCGAAAGAAAAAAAAAAGGAAAAAAATCTTTACCAACAGACAACACTCAGAACGAGTAGATTACTAAACGGGTGAAAAGTGGGACGATAGAAAAAAAAGGTAAAAAAAAAATTAATAAAACTTACTTTCGCAAATAACAACAACATACATACATACATATGTACATACTTATATCGTGTCGTGTAATTAAGGCTCCTGCCGGCGTGCAATCCTGCAATCATCATGCAAACACAAACAAATACACGCCCTTACACACAAAGGAAAAGAGTGCACGCAGTCTTTGCGACACTTACTTCGCTCCCCAACCAAACCCCAATGTCACCCCCGCGAGCTTTGAATCACAATGAAGCGGGGTTGTTGCACGCGCACTTTAATGAACTAACTGACTGACTGTAGCATAGGCACACTTGTTGTGTATGCAACACAACTGGCAGTGTCAGCACAGCAACACAGCTGCTATTGCTGCATGTTAGGGATGCATTCACCCCTCGACAGCTAAAACAGAACAACAGGGAATCTGGGAATAAATCACGTATCCCAGTGTACGTGCATTGTTTATGGTGTGGTTGCACTACTTGTATTTAGGACAAGCCAGTACGATTGAAAGGATATCACTAATGTAACTGGGATTAATTCTTGTTTCGTCCCGCCCGTCGACCGCCCCGCTTTAGGTAGGATTAATAGGCGCAGGCAATTAAGCTTGAGATTAATAGATAAATGACAGTAATTGTTGGTTTCGGACTATCGTGATCGGACCTAGACTTGAAATCTAATTGAATGAAGTTCAGTGGACCGTGCATTAGAATTACTTTAGGGTTATTTGAGGAACAAAGACTGATGTGGATACTAAATGCATGTTTAGTTTTAGATTACACTTATGACAGTCTTTTAGTCTGAAAGGTTTTTAAAAAGATGGTATCGGTATGAAACAATAATCCTGCGAAAGCTTTGAGAGACAAATGCTTGCAGAAATACGTTTAAGTTTTCTTGTCATTTAATTGTAATGATAAATGGTCCTAACTGGCTCTCTTGAGGTAGCTTTAATAAGGTTGGATACAGAGGTTCTGACAGTATAACTTGATTCACGAAATAAATTTAGGTTGAATGCCTACCGTTTTGTGTTTAAATAGAAACAAAAAATTGATATAGTTCTGAACCGGATACGTAATACAATACCGAGCTAAAGTCCCCGCTTCATTTGCTCTTTAACGAGCTATTGGTATCCATACACCACTGAGCTAATATTAACACTATCACATTTTACGCAACGATGTGAAGTCTGCAAGCACTATTGTCCAAAGTACAAAGGGGTACAAAAAGGCTGCATACTATTACCACTATTATTTATTGTATCGATTGGCAAGTACTACTTAAGGAAAATTGTAAAACACGTTGGGAAGTGTATTTTTTTTTTAACAGCTGATGATTGTTAGTTTTGCTACAGGACAATCGATTTACATCAATTGGGATTATAAATAACGAACATTGAAGGTGCTTTTAGGCCTACAAATGCATATGCCTTAAAAGACTATTCTATTATTTAAAAAAGTTCGAACCTATGGAGAGCGATTGCTATTTCGCCAACTATTCTTTTTATAAGTCGTGTGATTATCTGGCTTTTGCAGACATCATTACGCTCTAGTTTTGAGAAGAATCATAAAAAGTGATGATATATGTATATCCTGAGAATTTTCTAGTTCATGTCAAAGGAACACCGAAGAAGTATGTAGTCCTTAACTCTACGTATACAATAACTCAAACGAACACAATGGGTATCTGCGACTGTAGCACGCCGCTTTCAGAAAATCTGAACATCCAAAAATCCAAATTGCCGTAACATGCCACCTGTAAGCGTAAAAAAACCTGTGTGACTAGATATTTTTTTTTTGACGTTTCCATGTTCAGATTGATTAACGTTTGGAATGGAAGTGTTCAGACAGGACGAACACTTCCATTCCAAACGTCAAAGAATACAGAAAATTTCAGAAAATCTGAAAATTTAGATTGCCGTAACATGACACCTCTCCGCTTCCTCCCTTGCCAGTAAACTTAATGTCAAATTTCACTGTGTGCTGTTTGTTGTGCAAATGTGGTTTACATCACAGCCCTTGCTGTTGAAGCTGCTATTGGCTGATACTGTGTCAATGTGTTTTTACTATTATTTAGATATTATAGAGTACCATTGTAATTTCGTTAGTCTCTTCTGTAACAAGCCGTCGAAGTTGGACGTCTTTTCAATAGTTAATAGTAATTTGTAAATCATTTCAGAAGTTGTAGTCCTTTCAATTTATTTGGTTAAATGTGTTTTCACGAAGGAGTCTCAGTTATCAAAACTTTTTTTCCTTTGAACCTCACCTAACTTTTTTTTTTGCTCATTTCGCGCTATTTAATAAATCACTCATCCAATAAAATAATACACACATCTACACCAAAGCTAAAAAAAATGTAATAACTACTCACGCTTTAACAGGTGGATACCGCTGCTCGATGTAACTCAATCGATGTGATGGTCGCTTAATTGCTGGCAATACTGGAAAACTTGTCAGCTGATGATGATGATACATGAGTGCCAAATGACCCGTTTGACGATCGGTTATGTTGGCCAATTGATGTTGTGATGATCCACCAGAGGGTGGATCCGTGGTTGTGATTGTCACCAGTTGATGATGCGTCGATGAAGCTGATAGTGGTAGGTTCGAATCATCGATTGTCACCCGATGATGTGAATGCGTGGTCGATTGTAGGCGTGACGATGACTTCGCCGGTGAGGAATTATGGCTGCCCGTCTCGGATGATAGGAAAAGGTTTGCGGAAGACATCGGTGATGGTGGCTGTGGCGGTGGCGGAGGTGACGGATGTCGATCCTGATACGGCGAATGATGATGATGGTGGTGGTGATGTTGCTGCTGTTGCTGCGGCTGGTGATGTTGCTGATGCTGATGATGATGATGGTGATGTAAGTGATTGCTTAACGGTGATTTCATATGCTCATCATAGTAGTTGATGTGTGTTGCCGACGCTGGCGCTGTGATCGTTGTTGCAATTGGCGATGGCATATCTGTCACTGTGCTGCAAGTGATAAAAAACATAGAGTCAGGTATTAGGACACGGAATTCAAATTGAAAAGTTTGTAGGTATGCACTTGAAATGGAAATGGTACAGTGAGGCAGCAGGCGAGTGAGAGAAAGTGAAATAGTTGTATGGGACATGTACTTTAAGTGAAATTTATGCAAATATTATCATCAGCACTACACGGCACTATACACTGATACAACGACGTCGACGCTACTAAACGCCTCATAGTACGCGCGCCAACTGGTGCAAATCAAACACTGCTGTGGGATGAGCCGAGTGCTTCCTCTCGGAGTTGACTACAGTCCGGGACTAATCAAGTCAATTGTATAGTACTCATTCTGATGAGAGAGACAAACTGGTT
Source organism: Xylota sylvarum (assembly GCA_905220385.1). Taxonomy (NCBI): domain Eukaryota; kingdom Metazoa; phylum Arthropoda; class Insecta; order Diptera; family Syrphidae; genus Xylota; species Xylota sylvarum. The sequence continues at coordinate 129,196,841 of LR999957.1, forward strand.
GATTGTGAGGCGTCATTTTATTTGTGGTGTCGTCGTCGGTTTAAATTGTTGGATTCGATATTTCTTGTACTTTGTTCGCATTTTTTTTTTTTTTTGTGAAAAGCAATTTATTTTTCTTGAGGAGGATTTAAGTGGAGTTAAGAGGGCATAGAGATTACAAACAGCAATGGGACCAGCAGTTTAAGTAAAAGTTAAACTTTTCAACGAAATAGGTACATAAGTGAGGGATTTGCTATTGTCAAAGCGACTTACGATAGATCTAAGTGTCCTGTATTGCATACAGGAGGTTATCAGAGTTGCATTCTTTCATCGATATTGTTTCTATTAGTAATCGGCAGTGCGCTATGCACTGCTTTTGTCAACGAAAAAGTAAGATATCGGATGGACTTAGCCTACTCTATCATAGATCTATGGATGAATGTAGAGTAGAAGCTTAAGAGGAACCCTCGCGCTCAAGTGTCCAAGATTGACTCTTGGCAGTGCGCAATCAAGGACTCTAGCTGCAATGCTTACAATGAGTTCGAACGAGAAAGCTGCTACAAATGTCAAACTACATACATGTTCGAATCAAATCGACAGAGTCTATTCTGACGACCTACTTATAGGTAAATAACATGGGAGCTTAAAATAAATAAAATTATAAGATCTCATGTTTGTATTTTCCCCAGTATAACAACTAACTTTTCTCAATCCAGCACTAAAATACTTCGGCGTCACAAAGGCTATATGGCAGCTAACCTCAACTCTCGAAACAACCTAATCCAGATACTGGTACTCATGAACATTATGGGAAGTCTCTGTCACGTTTCGTCAACCTAGAACTGTCGTCCTACTGTCAAGTACCTACTGTGTTTCTATTTACCTAATTGTTTCAGAAACTTTCACCTCCATATCAACAATATTCTTGAACAATATTCTTCTCCTTCCAATCAGAGGACCCCACAAGGTCGGGTTTCTAGAGTTTCCTTTTGCTTCTATTTTGACTTGGATAACCCTATCAGCTCACAATACCTGTGCTGAATTTTCTAATTAAATATCAGTATTTCTCGGCAAAATACTTTTATTTAACGAACGCAACGATTGTGCCGTTTATTGTACAGTCGAAATTATAGCCCAGGAATTCGCGCGCCTCTATATCCCGTGAAAGACATATGTATGTACCTATATACATAGTCGAGTAGTGACCGATATTTCTTATATATTGGTACATGCTTAAATAAACGAAATCCATCACTAACTTCCTTTCATACGAAGGCTTCAATCGCCTTCCGAATTTCGTTACACACAGAATTGTAAGACTCTATCATGTCAAAATGTCAGTTTCAACAAACTGCTGATTGTGCCCTTAAATTATCAACTGCACACCCACACCAAACTACAAGTTCCACTCAACATTCATAATTCATTATCCCTCAGAAATCATCACGTAAGTGTCCAATAAAACGCAGCGTTTCGAAATCTTACCGAGAAAATGAGAAAGATACACATATCATACAGTGCCCAACTAAAAGATACTTAATCTGTCAAGATTTTTCCGGTGTCAAGTGTTTATTTGCATTCTCTGCATTCTTTCGTTTTCATTTCACAGATACTAATCCGCCTTTCCACCCTCCCTTTGTCTGTTGTAAATGTGTCTGCCCAAATCAATTAAATATAATCTCCGTTCCAGATAAAATATCTATCGCCTTGTTCGCCACACTCTGTCAAGGTTAATCACAGAAATTAAGAGCTGGTTCTCCTAAAAAATCCAAACAAACCCCCTGCAACCCCCCTAACATGCCCAAAAACCAAACTGCTTCTGCTGTCGTCTAATGACCTATTTAGATGAACCCAATGATAATATCATCGCTCGCCTTTATGAGTGATATAACAGTTAAACGAGTCATAGCATCACACTACTACGTGATAAAGACCCCACGATCCGCTGCCTGTCCCGTGCCCAGTTTTTCTCTAAATTAAAAGTGAAGATGAGATTTTTGCTCGGATTAACTACTTAACTTGGAAGCATCTGCTGGCCTGTCCTCCCAGCTCACTCACTATCTGACTCGTGGATGTGGGTATTTATATTTTTGCCTCCCACTCACGAAAAAAAAAAACAGACATCTGGGTTTCTGCTTATTATGGGAAAGTTTGCACACAAAGCAGCTTAGCTGGGTTTTGTAAATACCCTTTGGCTGGAAGGATGAACTGCATCTTGACCCCTTTTTCTGAAATATTTTTTCTGATGCTTTTTTCAAGTGAGGCCCAGATTTTGTCATTGACTCTTAAGGAAGGATGAGTGCAAACAACAGAAGGTAAACGAGATTCTTCGTCCTTAATCGTTGTCCTAAATGTGACGGGGCGGCTGCCTGGTGTCATTGAAAATATTCATTTGGAAAATTTAAATAACTTATTCGTGGGATGTTAGCCAGCTGGCTAACACAAGTGCTGCTTTGTCAAACTTAATGGGGCACGAGGTAGAAATGCGGTTGCTTAATGGAAGCCGGGCATTTGTGGTCTTTTGCTTGTTTTCATTTTGGTATAGTTTCAGAGAGTTGAATGGTCTCAACTTGATAATGGTTGAGTAAATGTTTGATGATTGGCTTGAGGTGATTTTTATATTGGAGAGTTTAAGTGGGTATAGTCTGGTATTCAGAGAGGCGACAGTACGCAGTCGGTCAGGTAGGTATAAAGAGTTCATTGGTACGAAGTTATTGAAGATTGTATTTGAAAATAACCTAGAAGTGAACTTGTGAAGAGAGAAAAGAAATATTAATTTTTCCATGTTTAATACAGTGATAAATTAATATGTTGAAGGCCTCTAAAAATATTTTGGTATTATTAGAAGTAACTAGCTGAATACGTATCTATGGAGACGGTATGAACAATTTTACTTCAAACTTAAGATTTGTTTTATTTAAAGTTAGACCTTTTGTACAGCGTCTGCCTAAGAAATTGTTGCACCTATGGAGATATTCTTGTAAAAGGAAATTTTGTTGAAAAGTTCTGGTGAGAGTAGGTAACTTTACTGCAACCGTTTGGTTGTCATGTCACGAATACTTATTCAGCCAAGATAAAAATAGTTCTGACATAACTCTATGAATTTGAACACAATTCATGTGAATTTATTAATTAACTAGCCTATAAATTATTACTTACTTAGGTGGCGCTACATTTCGGGGTGAACCAGGCCCTCAACCAACAAGCATCTCCAGTTGCGCACTCCAAGTCGGTTGAGGTCCCCTTCTACTTATGCGCGCCACCTAAGGCGAAATCTTCGTTTTACTACCTCAAAGTTGCAGGTTTCTATTGTGACGTTCTGTCCGATTTGTCGATGTTGTGTGTCCCTTCTTGTTGACAGCATACATATGTATGTGTATGTACTTGGTTTTGCCCTCATTCAAAACTAAACCCATTTTTGCTGGTTCTGTTCCAATACTTGCAAACGCACCATGATGATGTCAATGTCATCAGCTTATACAAATAATTGCACAGACTTTTGGAAAATTGCGAGTTTCGCACAATTTTCTCGCAAATTTCTCAAGTATAATGTTGAAAAAGTCACATAACACATATGGACTTACCGGGCCTAAAACCGCACTGATAAGGACGAAACAGATTGGCTCATAGAAATAAATGGAAGGCACTGCTCATAACCATAAATAAAATGATAAAAACAATCTAGGAGTCTTGTTGGACACGAAATTGTTTTTGAGGATTGAATAGAAACTCTGCCTTGTAAGTTTCATATCTAATATCGGAAGGCACCAACACCAGTAAAATGAGCTGATTGAAGAATAATGTACCTTCTTTTTAAGTATCCAAGAATACATTTTGTTCATACATAGACATACTATTCAAAATCATTTGAGCACGAAGGATTCAGATACTGTCGCTACTTGTACCTGGAACCTGTATTTTTAAAATCTCTTTCATCCATCTACAAAGGATTTCATCAAAATGGTTCCCCGTTTATTGCCACAGATAAACTTTTATTAAAGGAAAATGAAAAGAAAAATGTTACTTTAAACTGCTTCCATTAGCGAACGAGAGCAGGGAAGTAGGATGCATAACTTTAAGTGGGCTCCCAGACAATTACACACACTACTCCGAACAACTACACTACACGAAATGCTATTAGCATATTACTTCAAAGGAATGGGGCGAGAGGGGAAAGATGCCTGCATGTACAATGCAGAGCCTTAAGTGGCGTAGGGATAGTGCCTCTACTAAATTCTCCATCTGTTTCCTTGGCGAGGACGATGCGCAAGAAAACAAACTCCATTAATATTTTGTCGTAAATTTGGTCCCTGCCTCTTCTGTTGGTGGGTTGTGTTTCTTTTTTTTTTTTTGGCTCCCCTCGCCCAGCTCTTACGTGAAAGTTAGAATGTCATTAAGATTGCCAAGGCATACAGGATATTTTACATCCTTGTGTGTAGAGGAGTTTTTTTTTTTTTTTTTTTTTCTTGTTATCATCTTACTAAGAGGCTGTTAAGGCATCGCAATGGAAGAGACTGATGATGTCTTTATGTGCATGTCGATTAGTTAAGTTGACGAGGAGGCATCGAACAAGTCCTTTAAGTGTGTTATACATAGATCCTTGGTGTGAATTTAAATTTACAAATTTGAACTTGTTCACTCTCAAAGTGGGGTGACAAAACACCTTTGTCAGCTTTTTGAAAACTTTCGAATGAGGTTACACCACCTATGGGATTGCTATCATATGACATTGTGTTCCGTTTTTCTTCTTCGTTTTCTTTTTTTTTGACCTAAAACTTGTGGATACAATTTTTTTCTGATTTTAGATAGAAACTTGTTTGACAAAAGGATTGGAAAAGTTTTTATTGGAAAGTTGGTTCTTTGTTTTGTTTATTGATATTGTTTTCAGTATTTGGTACCACTGTAGGGGTGGGGGAGGACTATTTGGGGATGACAATGCACTCGTGACATAGGTTGTTGTTTTAAATTTGTATGGGGTGTGACATGGATACATAGCAGGTCATTGGATGTAATACAAGGGTGATACAAAAGTTTGTCGAATATTTTGTCTTCTAATTGAATGGAGATGTATAGGTAATAAAAATGGGGTTAAGGAATCAGTTCAAAATATTAAGAACTTTTTTTTTTAACCCTGTTATGACTGCGCTTCGAGTGACTGTCTGACTTTATGATGAACATGGTTTTTTGCGAGATACCAGGAATTCTGCATACGGGTTATATATATACATATGCATGTGGCACGATACTTGGGACAGCACTGTCTTCTCTATTCTTACGATCTCAGAACTCAGAGTATTTAAACAGGACAATTTGTTTATAGACTGTAAGGACTATTTTACTGATTCTCGAAAAGAGGGCATACAAAACACAAATATTATACGATCTAAAAATAACCGTTTTGTACACATTTGGCAAATATTTGAAGACAATAGCGTTTAAGTTCGACTTCATCTGTATATCGTGGATTTTGCAAAAAAAGAAAAGGACAATTTTTGCCTTTGTATTATTGTATTCGAGCGGTAATGAATACCTTTATACCCTTATGACACAAAGCGAGTGATCGATGTTAAATTATGCCTAAGAGTATACACCTTCCAAAATAAGGAAAGAAGATATGATAGGATTTTGTGATGTAGTGGTTTGAAAATCCGGTGTCTTAAGGTTTTAGTATGTCTCCATGGATGGTGTCCGCACTGAGCGAAGAAAACGAATTTCCATGTGCCCAGGCACATCCTCATTGTTGCTGATTATAACACTCTTATAGAATTTCTCAAAAGAAATAAAATATCTCGCGGTAACTCTAGACCATAAACTCATCTAAACAGAAGCACTGAAAAAGTACAGATCAAAGAAGAAAGAACAGACTAAAGCCTTTCGAGCCTGCTCTAGATTTTTTGGGGAAAAATGGTGATTAAAGCCAAAGTCGTGCTCAAATGGTTAATGCGTTGGACTACGGAGCGAGTGGTTCGAGGTTTAATCCCCAGAAAACACCTATAAATAATTTCACGGCCTGACTGAGCTCTGAAATCTATTTAGAGGCAAGTTTAAAGTTCTTGGCTCGGTGAAAATCTTTGAACAACTGACTTTTTATAGTCCAACATTTCAAATTCTGAACAGTTTATGTCATATGTCTATGCAATCAACTTCAGTTGATGTATTCTTAAAAAAGCTTTACTGCACGCGACTCGTTGTTTGCTATCTAATGTCTTCAACATATCTTTGTTTGTTTGTTGGTTAGCTTTGAAACTGTGACAGTCAACATTAAAGGTCCAGGAATATTCGCCAATTTTGACATTTCATTCAGAACAACTTTTTTTTTGCTCGCAGCAATCTGCGAATTTTACTTGTCATTTACGAGCTCAGACCGACCAACAAGAAAAATATGTGTGGAATGTGAATAAAATTTGCGGTTAAATCAGTGAATTGTTACTTTACAGAAACTAATTGAAATTCCAGTTTTTTTGTATTAATCGATAGATAAATTAAGCTCTGTTTTTTTGGAATAGTAATACATATTGCCAATGGCATGCTTATAAATGCGTTGATAGGGGTTTGGCAGTTCGCAGCAGTTCGGGCATTCGCAAGTTGCTGAGCTGTGAATGGACCTTTAGATTAAGTCTGCAAGTAGTGGTTCTTGTATTTGCTTTAGCCAAGGCATCACGGCTTCGCTAATAATGTACTCACAATTAGATTTAACCTGATCTCTGTCAAGATAGGGGTTTCTATATTACTATCAGATATAGAATGAAGACTGTTATCTTGCTTTGAATGTTATACTTCCCGATGTTTGACAGAAGTTCGCAGGAGTTGGAACCATAAAAACACTCATTCTCTTTTTCTAACCCCAACTCAGTAGCCCAACACTGTAACCACTGACAAACGTCGCAATGTATCAATCATGATTGATTACTTCAATTTCTTTCCTAAATTCCCAGAACAAACATATAATAAATGATTTGATAAACATCTCTCGACCATTTTTCAACAAACCAAAGCACAATATCTATTCCCATTGTCTGACAAAAGTGGTCCAATTCAATCCAATTACATAAGATCCCTCAAGTCCTCTTTCCGCCGACAAGAATCAAAAAAAGGACACTTGCTGTGACTTCAATTTATCGTTTCAACAGCAAAACAATAAAAGAAATCTTCTTACACAATATTCCTCTCCTTATAAGTTCTTTACACCAAGTCCATAATGCTGCAGGACTTCATCTCATTTCGTTTCGTTAAACTCAAACAAAATAAAAAAGAAATTCCTTCATAGTAACCATTTTGTTTTGGGCGGGGGGTCACTGACACTAGATTTTCACAATAATGTGGTTATTGGGCGACTACTCCACTTCTTTCCTTATTTCTCTCGCTCTTCCTTATGTTCACAAAAATCAAAGAATATCGACTAGAGGAAAACGACTAGCAATAAGAAAATGAGAAAATAAAATTCTGTAAATTTTTCCAGAAGGACGAAAATAAAAGCACTTGCTACTAAAATTCACAACGCAAAAGGATCGACAAGAAGGAGAGAGAAAGGAAGCAAAAAAAAAAATCAGAATCAATGAAGCGTTTCTTTTGCCTCATAGTGCCCACCCTGAAAACACCCACCTAAACAAAGGCTTCACAACCCCCTCCCCCATAGCCAACACCCGTCAAATATAAGAATGAAAGGACTCCCTAGGATACACATTCCATTTCCACCTTCTCCATCATTCTTGACGAGTGGAATGTCCGGTCTCACTCTATTTCCATTTCTCTCTCTATTTTTTTTAAACATAATTTTCTACTTCTACTATAAAACGGGGTCTGAGAGGCTGGAATGTCCTTATCCTTAAGCAGATTTAAACCACAAAACTATACGTATATAAACGAGACGTAGTCATTTGAAATGTAGGCTTATGCAACACACACAACAAATAGACTTTATTCCGGGAACGAATTTTGGAAGTCGGTCAAGCCGCAACACTCCACTATTCACAAAAAGTATGAAAGGACATTCAGTGGATGAGCAACAACAACCGAGGCACTATGTTCATTGCTGGCATAACCCAGTTATTTCTTTCTTTCTTTTTTTAAACGGAAATCGGATTGCAACAAATCTATTTTTGTCGGTTTTTATTATCCAAATCCCACCCAGAGAAGAGCTGCTCCTTCCGCAGCTGCTTTTACCAACCATGCCTATGATATCCACCACACAGACTGTAGAAAAAATGAAAATTCATTTTAAATTGAAAACTCGAGGATGGTGTGCGGAAACATCCTAGATGTGCTTTTCAATTCTTTTTTTGCTTTTTTTGTGAATTTCTTTTGTTAATGTGAATTAGTAGAAGCGGATGGAAGGATAAAATGAATGAGATTAAAATCGTCCTGTAAAATGTAAATGCTTTTGTGGAGGGCGATGGAAGAGACGTACGCTAACGGTAGCAGTTGGTATTCATTTGCAATTTGCTAATAAGAACGAAAGATGCATGCAAGTGGATTTATCGTTTCAATTAAACGGAAGAAAAGCGGAACCGAATTTATGTTTCTCATTGATTTGAAAATGAGGTTATTAGAAGGGAATTAGAATGATTCCATCCAGGGGTCAGGGGTCTTTGGTTGATTACAGTAATTATGGGACTTTGATCCTTTTTAGTGGGAGTTTTTGATAAAACGTTGGGCTTTGCAATTGACCCATTGGGTATAAAATTGTTCAGCTGAACTTAGAGATGAAATGTCGCATTTCTATCTGTCATATCTGAAAAATTACTGTCTGAATACTTGAAACAAGTGAGTCTGCCATTTATTTTTTTTTTTTTTTTGAAATGAATAAACTGGATAATGAGTAAATACTTAACAAAAGGGGGCAACTTTCCAACTGCAACCAATCAGGTATTTCATTTCCAGCCAAATCCTGGAAAAGAAAGATTTAACGAAGTTAATGCGGTCAAATATATATTCTACCGAACACTAATCTGTCAAATTTGCTGTACGTTGCCAAGTGCTGATTGATAAGCAGGAAAGTAGAACTGATGTTAGGATCTTTCAAGCCAAAAATACATCATTTACATAAACAAATCCGCATCCGAAGAAGCGTTGTTTTTGCTCTCTATAGTAATCACCGTAATATATGTCACAGTTTTTCATCCTTTTTTACCCGGCTAATGCCGGGTTCATTTGCGAATTTTTCGGCCTTATTTCACGGCACCATTAAATACTTTGTACCCAGACATTCGACTTACCACTTTAGACGCAACAACGCATCGATCAAAAACTATCAAGCAATTTTCGAGTCACCCTCAAGTTCATCCCTTGTCTTGTCAAAGTGCAACATAAACAAATACCAAACTGTCTTCCCAATGGTGTGGCGTAAACTTCAGCTTCACACAATCCCACGACGTCTGTCATTCTACAAATATTTAGTTTCAAAGTCAAACGCAACTACACTCGCATGTGTACATGCATTTTACACTGAACTTCAAAAACGTCAAAGTCGAAGCCGCCCTTGGAGACAAATACATTCTGGCACGGTCCCCGCCCAGACTGCAAACATTCCCCGCCTTAAAGTCTACAAACCATCTTCACACAAAACCATCAAATAGAATCAAACTTGAGATTTTCTTAATCCTTTGCCATGCAATCCTTTACGTTAACGGCTACGCAATATATCTCATCACCCAATCCTAATCCCTATTCCTCATGATGGTTATATGCTCTATTTCCATCCATCCATTCAGTTACCAAAGAGTTGTTGCTTAAGCCATTTAAATTCAAAGAAACAATGAAACTTACTCTCGAAACTAAAAGCAGAGAGATATCTCGTCCTGGTGTACACCTTCGGGTGCAGGACATATTGTCGGCCGTTAACCTCTTTCGCTAGGGAAAACTTACAACAACAACCAAGATGATGTGAAAACAGCAAAAAAAAAAAGGAATCAAAAGGATACGGTCGGTCGGCGAGATAGGAAGATTTCATTCCAAACATGTTTGTTCGGTGTATCCTTGGTGTATCCTTTATTTATGATTTTTTTTACTCTTTTGTTGTCTCCTATTTTTCATTATTTAATGTGGTGACATTCTTCTATCTTCTCTCCTGCATTCATTCATTTGTTGGAACGCAGTAGTATGCATGTATGTGTAGTGTATCCTCGAGCTATCGGAAAGTAGTGGAAAAGTGTTCAAAACTCCTTTTTTATTCGCTCTACACAACGACGAGCAGCAAGGATGGATAAAGCATTTTTCGCCCAGCAGCGATAGTAGAAATGTGATTTTGTTTCAGTTAAAAGGGTGGTGTAAGGACACCCGCTGTCTGAGGACATACCATCTCCTTTGGATGTAGTTTTAGTTGGTCTGTATGTGTTGCTATTCATTACTAGAGTGGTAGCAAGGACATTTACACAACATTCAGTTGCTTAAGCTCTGGAGAAATTGGAATTCCTTGTCCAAAAAAAAAAAGAAAAAAAGAAGAACCCTGTTTCATTACTCATTCGCGTTAGAGCTCAGAATATACAAATGTATGTTTGTACATACATTTATCTGTATTGAAACGACTATGAACTGAGTAACTTTTTGTCCAAATGAACCACTAAACTGTCCAGAAATTCAATTATGTCGTTTGAATCCTTTTTTCCACTCACACTCACACACCGCCCCTCTCTTCGACCAACGACAAAGATAGATCGATTCGGTTACAATGGAAACAAATTGCAAAAAGGAGACTACTGTACATGTGGTGGAGTCAAGTGTTTCGTTAAGGGTCAGCAGCCTAAAGTGTTGAGGAACCTGACACATTGCTGGCTTAACAATTACTTTTTGTTTGTCCGGGATGGATGAAGCAGATGGAGTACTTGAATTTGGCATTCACTATGAACGTGTATTTTATAGTCCTTTGATAAATGTTCAAAGGACTATCGTAGAGTGGGATTTATTCTCGCTGTCACTTCAATTGACTTAAGTAACTGTGAGGCCCGAGTACTATTGTTCTGACAGTTTAAGTAGACCAATATGGTCGGAAAGAGTCTTTTTTTATTTCCTCATTTGTCAATGGAAGTAATTAGGTGTATGGGTGCACAAATTGGATGTCCATTTATCCGGCGTGAAAATGTGAGATAGTGAACTTTTTCTCCGGAAATGGTGGTGAGCAGGATAAGCTCTAATTAGTTTATGGCGGTAAAAAAGTTATGCCATCAAATGAAAGATACTCCGTTTTTGGTTATGTGATGGTATGCCAAGCACCATCATAATTTTTAAGATTTTTTCGATATTGTTGGCTTTGGTGGAACTACTCACTCATATCGGTTGTCAGCTAAAAGTCCTCTGACTAAGTGTTACGTAAAAAAGATTCTATTGAAACATGTAAATTCGGTTAGACATTGTTTTGCAGATAATCTAACTAATCCGAGCATTGAAAAATACTTTAACGTTCTTCATAAGTCTCCTTGAGGATGACGAGGTCTTAAAAACGTTACATTCCATGCCGCGGTACTAGGCATATTTCATCCAGCCGACTTGCAAACTTGCGCCTATAACTCAAAAGAGGATGAGCTGGGTTCGCTAGCAATCTGCAAACGCTTTAAGGCAACAAATTGTCAGGGATATGGATATGGAAGTACTTTTGTACTAGAAGTTTTGTACATGTCAATAGGTCTTTGTTTGGAAGCACTTGAAAGCCCGGCAAAGAATCCTTACAGACTTCAACGGCAAGTCGCACGTCATGGATACATTTGGTGACCAGAGCTGTGCATAAAGCAGCAACATACAGTTAAAAACTGGGTCGGTGGCCACATTCTGTTTTAATATATTCTGTATTTCGATATTTCGCTTACTTCTGAATTGTTTTATTTATTATCTTCCCTCGGTACAGGCAAACCCATAATGTTGGGATATCGTTTCGAGAAACATACTAGCAGAATGTTGTGTTGCTGGAGATTGAAACCTTTCGGACCAGATTACAGAGCTTGTTCCAAAATAAATTGTAATAAAAATAGAATAAAACATAGAGACAAAATAAAATATGTGAAGTAATAGATTTCTGGGGCATGCCAGCATTAATAGCATAGATATCGAAATTGATTGGTTTCTTTGAAAAGCGTTCAATCTATCGGTAGAATTGCTGTGATTGCCCATAGGAGGCTAGCTTGGTTAGGAAGGTTAGGAAGGCTGTGATTCTGTTGCACTATAATTAGAGTCGGTGACAGGTGTAGATCATAACATTTAGTTTGAATTACCTAAAGGTGCAAACATTTTAGGCACAACGTTGTTTCAACCCGAGGAATGTAAAAGATGTAAGTTTGGAAATGGGACTTAAATTATATAGAATCTGTGTGGGCCCTACTGTCAACAGCTGATGACAAAAACTTACCTGTTTTTCGGTGCCTCTTTCGTTAGCGGTTTGGATGTTTGGGTGTCGGCGGTTCTGAAAGCAGTTGGAGTCGTATAGCGATGCGCAATACAGAACGATATCTCACCTTTAGATATCGCTTAAGTAAATGTTGCTGTGCAGCTACAAACTTACAATGCATGTATAAACTTATGTATTGTATTCTCAAATGTCTACTATTTTTTATTCCTTCAACCTTAAACAAATATCTATATACCACACACTTGTTGCAAATATGAAAAGCCAACGCATATAAACATTATTCAAGAATCCATTTCCACTTATTGTTCAGACTTCCTCTCATTAGAAGCATTTTATTCTATAGAATACTTTCCCAGACATTAACCTCCTAAAGTCACTCCATCTCTAGTTCTAAACTCGTCTAGATAATACGCATATGGCACCATATTGTCATCCCGACCACCATCACCACCACTCAGTATCCATAACAATTGAACAAAGGATTCATTTAATCAACACAATGATCACCGCATTTTCATGCGGAAAATTATCACTTTTCACTTTGTCTTTTCTATACCACTTCCAACCACCTTGTTTCATGGTTTCAATCTGCATATTCCACATTTCTCTCTTTCTCTCTCTATCCTTCTATTTTCTTTATAACAAAGAAAATCCTAATACAATATGAATTCGCAAGGATACCCACCTAGCACACTGCTCCCGCATCGAGAGTGATAATAGTGAATCCTTCTACAATTGCACTACTGCTCCATTTATCACACGGCATAGTTTTGAAAATAATTATTTTTCTCGTCCTTTCACTTCCATGGCAAACAAGAAAAAAAAAAAGAAAATATCTCAGCCAAAAGATGCCAAGATAACTCCTGTCAGATTAGTGTGTATGTGTGTGCTCCTTTGTTGCGTGTATTTTGCGTTTATTGTTTTCGAGGATTTTCCTGGTTCAATGAGAGAAACTCCCAAAACACTTAAACCTCGGAGAGTTACGTAGCAGGTGGAACAATAGAAGCACTTTTCGTATATTTAAAATTTACAATAAGAACTAAAGAGGACTATAGTGCACGAATTTTACAGGTTTATGCGGGCTTTTGAGACTCGCTATTATTATTTCGTCTCGACTCACATATTGCCAACTAATTTCGATACATCATACTCGTCCATCTCGTGGCGTAGTTAAGAAAAAACAATTTCGATCGTACCGGTTCTGTGTTGGACATGCAAAATTACGCGAAATTATCACCACGGTGGGTGATAATGCTCATGATGATTCCTCAACCTTATCTCCCTTTCCTACACCTCCACACAATGCATTTTAAGAAAATACCTACAAGATACTATTAACTCCAGAATTGAAGCTGGCAGACCATCAAAAACATCGTAACTTCATTGAATGGATGTCAGAAAAGACGAAAGTCAAAAGTACAGGGCTGGCATAAGCTATAAGATCGAAGCATTTTATTGCAGGAATTAGGACCAAAGAGACGCCTAAGTATCTAATTAAATTACTGTTGAGTAACTTTAAAAAAGAGCGATAAGTGATTGCTGGAGTTCCACAAGGCTCGTTTCATAGTCCAATTATTATTATGTAGTAAAATTCGTAGTTGGTTTCCATCCATTCCAGCAGGTTCCATCTGCTCAGTCAAAACAGTCTCTTTTTTAAATACTTTTTCCCTAAAGTATTCCACTATAACGCCATCATAGAAGATATTTCGACAAACAGTTAAAGAAAGAAGATCTAAGTGTATTTTAGGCAGGAAATATAACTATGCTTTGTGCCTTTCGGCTCTTCCAGATAGTTCGGGTTCCAAAAATGGTATGAGATCTGGTTCAAATGAGCAAAGTGGGGAGAAAGATTTATAGAAAATCTATAATCCAAGATGGAAGCTGCGCCTCCCATAAAACCGAATGCAAGGCGAATTAGATCAGAGGTCCCTATACCTAAGGTTGCCACTTTCAGAAGTTGTCGCTACCAAATTAGTGAATCAACACCTCTCATCATAGCTGATGTCACTTTTCCAAGATGCTGTTATAATCATCTTCATTGAGTTGAAGAAGCCACAACTGTGTTGGGTGGCCCCAGTATTTGAACTCGTACATAGACAATGATACTACTGAATTAGATATATTTACCCAATCCACAAATCATTTCATATATCCAGAAAACCTGAGCTTTCGATTTTTCACCCTCAAGGGTATAAAATTACACCTTTCAGACTAAGTAAAGCTAGCCCTCTATTATATACATACACATATTAAATAAGATCAGACCTTCCTGTCGAAACTGTATAAGGTTGTCAGAATATTATATAATACTAACAAAGACATGAATGACAAAGAAAGGAAGTGGAAGAAAGAGCACTCGATGCTCATTTTGTTAGGTCTAGACAAAAATAAGAGCAGTCTGTCTAAGAATAGAAGGCAACGAATCAGTCGGTACATAACCAATATAAGGGCATTCGATCCCTTTATGTGACCTGAACCATTCTGCGCAATACGGCACCATGTCCTAAAAGAAAAAGTCAAGAGGACGGAGTAGGAAGCAAGGCAAGGATCTGGAACATCTTCACGATCCAAACCAAACTAAGAAACTTCTATGGAACTACAACAAAAAAAAATCATAAAAAAATAACCTACATACGTATCTTAAAAGCCTTGCAGATAGGTACACAGTCAACTTCAAGAAGATACTGTACTTTGATGCAATAAATGTCGTTCGTTTTCTTTCGCAAATTTTTCACTCTCAGGTTCCACGTCAAAGTCTAAGCTACCATCAACATATGCCTGCAAAGCTACAATATCAACTTGATCCTATATTTAGAACCGTAACAAGTTAATTACCCTTCATTAATCCTATGCATACGGATTCTAATTCTTATATCCTATGTATAATAAACTGACGTTCATAGTTACATGACAGCAACTTATCAAGATCTTACAATTATTTGTAAATAAATAACACAATTGAGGTGACAGATTTACCTCGTTACTCAGCTTGAGACACAAGTTTGACTTGCAAATGTTTTAATAAGTCACAGTCGCGTTCCAAGGAGAATCTTTTTTAATTACTGCACCACTAATTCACTCTATTATCTCAAAGCAGGCATATGTTGATTGCTGTACTCTGCTAGAATAAATTCACAACTCAAGCTAAACTATTTGCAAACAAAGTCAAGGTTCAACTGTAATGCCTACTATGCGGCCCACGAATTTTACTGTCAGCCCCTTCGAACGAAATAAAACCCAAAATTTCTCTTTACAACGTTTTATCACGACACTTGTCCTAAATCATACTTAATACCCTGTAGTGTAACACACATCAGCTGATTCCCCTAATCGACAGCAGCCCCTCGAATACCAACACCAACCAAACACTCAACATAAAATGAAGCCGGAAGATCAGTCTAAATTGAACAATACCTACCGTTCTTCCAAATGAACTGTCAACTAGAGCGGTCGGCATTTTTTTATTTTGATTTTTTCATGAACCGAGTACGAGTGTTCTTAATTTGACCAAAACGCAACTTAGTTGAACGGAACCACCCTTAATAGCAATTACATTCAGCACAACCAACTGTCATGGTGTGTGGAAGTGTCAAACCTACCTTGTCAAGCAGCGGTAGGTGCTCAACTTTGACATCCCAACATGTGTACCCTGACATACCGGAGGGGATTTCGTGTTTTTTTCTACAAAAAATCTCTAGGGGATTAATTGGAAGTTATGAAATTTTATCATCATCATCATCAGCATCAGCAAATCCCCCTCATATGCACACACAGCACATAGCATACACATTTGTAGTTTGACATTTATTGGATGTCATGCAAATTGGGATTCGTGCTGAGTCTGTGCTTGATTGCTGTTATGTCAGTGGGTTGAGTTGTCTATCTGTGTTTTGTCTTGATTAAGAGATCATTAATTATGGGACTCAACGATCCGGTTGCAGCAGGTAGTCTAAAAATAGAAAGAAAAAAAAACTAAACGTCTGACGTTTAAATTCGAGATGACTGTTAATGGCAGGGAATGCATCAAATTAACCGTGAAAATTGCGTCTGAGAGACTGATGAAGGAGCAGATATTTTTGGAGACTTCATTTTTTATTTTTTATTTTAATTGGACAGAGTCTGACAACGCTCGCACACTTACCATACGTTCCATAAGCGAAATTCAAGAGGTTGACTTTAAAACCTAAGGGGAAATACTATCAAGTAGAAGGTGTCGGAGACAGACCGGAACAGGAAAGTAGAGTCGAAGAAATCAATATCGAACGTGCGAATATTCGCGATTGGATTTCATTTTGAATATTAAATCAAGATGAAAGGATCTCGATTCGAGATGAAGTCAAACAATTTTAATATTTTGCGTCGCTGTCATCCTTGAGACATCAAAAGAAATGTAAAAATTTCCATTAATATTTTGTTTTAGATACTTTCGTAAGGACTAAACATGTATTGAATTGTTTGCTCTGTGTGTTATATTTAAGTAAGTGTAATACAAGTACATTCATAATTGCATCAATTCACGTCAGGATATTGTAATCATCATTAATTTCTAAAACATCCTTCGGTGTAGAATATTCAATACATCAATTTCCGTATAAGCTTATCGTATTCATCTATAGATAATCGATTATTACAGGTATATCCATATTCAATTCACGATCCGAAAGTGTCCTTCAGAGATGCATGGATTTGACATAGTGCTTTCCAAAGCATGTACATATGTAGATACATACATATAGCGAAATATTTAAGATAAATGCAATCAAAAACCAATACCTACACTAATGTCAATGCAGAAGGTATGTAGGTACATACATCTGGTTATGAATCCTCTTCATGGGGATGGTAGATATTCATTAGAAAGGAAACAGAACATGAAATGATTAGAAGATACATATTGAAGGGAAATTGGAAGTTAAACATATATGTATATATTGTATGTACATACATGTGTATGTATTTTCGAAAAGGCTTATGTACCATATTTCGAATAGTGTCCCCTGTTTCGAAGGGTGTATTATTAATAAAACAGACACTTTTATGTCGCAATAAGATAAACCTCGCTACATAAATTTAAAGGTCGACTATCCAACAAAAATGCATCCGGAATAGCCAAAGACTTTAGGGAGATCTTGGATGAGATATACTCTGCAGTGTAGTGTCTGTGCATTGTGTAGGCAGACAACCCCAACAACTTTTTCGGTGTATGAATATCTCAACAACGGGAGTAAGATGTACAGAATCTTTAAGCTCTCTGGGCATAACAAAATATAGAGCCAGTAGAAGGTCAGCTCAATATAGACGATGATAGTCAAAACTTTCGTCCACTTGACCAAAACGAAGTGAAGATAGCAATGTCCAAGCTTAAATCCAACCAAGCCTGCTCGACTTGACGGCTTACCAGCCGAGTTGTTCAAAGCAGTGCATACACCAACTTATTTCTAAAATTTGGTCAGATGACTGTATGCCTGACTGAATCTCAGCTCTGTTTGCCCGATTCGCAAGAAAGGAGACGCTCTCAATTGCGCCAATTGCGCACAGAGGTATCAGTCTCCTCAACATCGCGTACAAGATCCTATCTGCTATATTGTGTGAACGTCTGAAACCCTTCGTCAACAACCTGATTGATCCCTAAATATCAGTGTGGTTTCAGACCAGGAAAGTCCACAATCGATCAAATCTTTACACTTCGGCAGATCCTGGAAAAAAATTAAGAAGTTCAAATCGATACCCACCATCTTTTTATCGATTTCAAGGCCGCATATGACAGCATTTATAGAGACGAGCTACGTCTAGAGCTATGTCTAGTTTTGATATCCCTGCCAAACTCGTCAGATTGTGCAGAATGGTAACGATCTCCCCGAGACCTTTGTTGTCAAAAAAGGATTTAGACAAGGAGACGCGCTGTCATGTGATTTCTTCAACATCATACTTGAAAGAATTGTGCCAAACACACAAACCAACACTGGAAGTACAATTTTTCAAAAGTCTGTGCAACTACTAGCTTACGCCGACGATATTGACATAATTGGTAGAACACACGGGCTGTCATCGGTGCCTTCGCTAGTATTGCAACGAAGGCTGCCAAAATGGGTTTAGCGATAAACGAGGGCAAAACCAAGTATATGCTGTCAACAAGAAGTTGCACTCAACATCGGCGAATTGGACAGAACGTCAGAATCGACAGCTATAACTTTGGGATAGTAAGGGACTTTGTCTTCCTCGGTTCTGCTATAAACTCTGACAACAACACCTCAGCAGAAATTAAACGAAGAATAACTCTTGCCAATTTCTGTTTCTTCGAGCTTAAAAGGCAAAAAGAGTAGTAGAGCACTATCTCGAACAACTAACGAGACTCTGTACAAGACTTTATCGAAAGTGGATGAAGATATCCTCGGTCGCTTCGATCGCAGGGTTATGGAATTTCGTTTTAAAGTTATAAACTAAAGCGCTCTATACTGAGAATTTTAAGTTTGTATGGAACGCTACTGTTTCCTCGCAATTTGAAAGCTCTACAGGTGTCAAGCAAGGATGTATTTTTAGCGCTGTTCTGTTAATTATCCTATGTATAGGGGTGGCTATCTGTTGGTTTCTTATGTTATATTAACATCGACAGGTTTTATGCTCTCAAACAATTGACAGAAATTTAGTACTATATTTTCACGGTACGAAATGGATTGATTTACGCTTGAACAACGTTGAGAAATATTGCAAAGTTACTTCTAAATTGGATGCTGTGTTGTCGAAACAGTGCAAATTTTGAAAAGAAATTTCGGTCGAAATAATGCACCAACTGCAGCTGGTGTACGCAAGTTTCTGATGAAATTTCGTGAGTCTGGTTTATTGAGGAACGATTCAGGTACTCATACTAAGAAGCAAGAATACTACGAAGAAAGAACAAAACCTTTAAGCAACTCTGCGTATTTCGATAGAAATACATGTAAAAAATTGTCTTATAAATCTGTTGTTTGGTGGAGAGCACTTTCACATAAATACGTCACTGTCTATGGACCTAAACTTCAAAGGAACGTTTCTTGTGAATACCTGGGGGCTTGTGCCTGCGATTTAAGCACTAAACTACCATCCTCTTAATATTTATGCCATAGACAGCGCTATGAAAACTTTCTTTGCTATTGACTCTTCCTCTGAAAAAAAATACGAGGCTAATGAATCCTTTCAGCAGATAAAAATGGTGTAGTTTAAAAAACCTAAATTCTTAACACTCGATCCAAATAGCTTATTTCATGATTTTAAAAAGACTCAAACAAAATTAGTTGAAGATAGCATATTACTAAAAAATTTGCAGCAGTACATGGGTATTGAAAAGTCAACGATTTCTGCTAGAACCGGAGCAAGCAGGTTTCAAGCAAATAAAGTTTTCTACCTAACTTGTTCTATTGATAGTTCTTGTGGCTAATTTAAAAAGGGCAATTAGTTTTAAGCTTCAAAAGAAATTATTTTTTAGATAAGCCTTTAATTTTGAGAGCAATTGACTTTATGTACCAAACCCAAAAACCTATACCTACCTCTCTTATCAGCGCTGTAAAATTGTGAACTCTTAAAATCCCACAAAATTGCTGTTGGTTACTCCGGTTGAATTGGTCGTATCATTGACCTTACAAGGAGGGTTATGAACACACCATCTTACCAGAGTTCTTCGACACACCAACCCTAAGAAATGGTCCAACCACATTTTCAATTACGAACACAATTTGTTAGGCAACTCACTCACTTCACTTGCGGTTTTCAATTGGGTAGCTCCTTGGTTAACCTCACTTCTTAAAGCAATCTGAAGGAAACTGCAGACTAAATGCTTTTATTCAAATGCTGGGCTTACTAACTACCTATAAGCCATAAAAGAAGGTACTGCATTTTAACTTGAACTTTAAGCAAACCGCAAAAGGGATAGCAGACAACATCGACAACATCCTTCCCTTTGCGATTGTCTTTAATTATAGCATCACACCTCTTTAAGGGCGAACAACCCTCCCCGAAGGTATATTTGGCCATCTATACATACACTCTCTCTCGTTTGGCTGGTTACCTGTACGATTGCAAAAGGAAATGTAATTTATTCGCCGTCGCCGCTTTCGAGACCAGCATACAAATCCAATCTCGTACACCTTGCAATGCCAAGCAGGAGTTTCATTCGTTTTTGCTATCCTTTCGCGTAACAAGCAATTCCATTGAGAAATAAATAAGATGGCGTACGTAGAAGTAGGGGAAAACTTGTTTTTCTGGAATGGTAGAGCCACCATCATAATCACTACCAACAATAACAACAAACAACCCCCAAAGCTCCCTGGCTCCAACGCCCCCGTCTACCAGAAAAATTCCATCATGCGCCAGTGGTTTCTTCTCGTTCTTCGTTTTTCTCTTAATTCGTCATCCCCTCACTTCGTCGTTTCAACCGGAAAAGTAATAGACAATTTAAGAATCAAGTTAAAGCCATACACACAGGCCCACATATCATCTATTTGGGAGCAGGCTCGGAGGTTGGGGTAGCATGATATAAAGTTCTCAAACCCCCCAACCATTGCTCACTCCTTCATGATAGCGGGGAAAAAAAAAATTGAAAGACGGAAAAAATAAAAATAAAAACAATTTAAATGGAGATAAGGACATGCTCGGCTCTTGGGTACAGTCAAGCGAAGGAAGTAGGAGACAAAAATATTCTCTGCGCTGGTTTGCGAGTGTGAGTCTCCCTCCTATCACATCACATCACATCACTATGCCAATCGAAAGGACCATTTCACATGAAATAGTAACGGGCGTGCTCTACGAATTTTGTGTTTATTTCTCGGCTCTGCAATGATATTATGTGACATTGATCCTTTTTTGTTTGTAGTGCGGTATTTGTTCATCGAAATACAGAGGCAAATTGTGAACAAGTATTCATATGTTATTTTCTCATTCTCATACATATGTGAGGAGTTTGAATAGTTTTGGTGTGTCCTCTTTTTGTCTGCGCGCTGTCGAAAGTTTACTTAAGTAAATCACAAGGAATTGCCGGGAATGGAATCCTTTAATGGTCGTTGAGATTCTTTTATGCTGGTGACCTGATTTTGTTGAGAAAAAAGTTTGTTTTTGTTTATTTTTTTAAATTGAATACGAGTAGTTGGAGGGGATAGATATAATTTAAATTTTGAAGCCGCAGAGCAAGTGGGTTGAGTTCAGGGATGTTTGTGTTTATTTTGTTTATCATTGAATGAGTTTGGAAGGAGTTTTTACGGAAATGGGGACAGAAAGACATAAATTAGGGGCTGGAGAGGTCCTTGTTTTGAGATTTGTTTTCAAGGCGTAACCAGAAAGATTTAATTATATATTCGTTGTTTTACTCTCGTATGGTAATTTTTAGCTTAGTATCTTAGGAAACTGACTAGAAATCAAACCTATTCGATCAAAACCATTTAGCTGTGTCTTCTCTAGAGATGTAATAAAGGCAGAAACTGCAAGGACTTAGGTCGCACAAGCTATACATGAGTTGAATAGAGTTTGAGACGTCTTTATGATAAAGAAAACGGCCATATGTATACATATGTATATAAATTCGTAGATTGTGTACCTACGCGGTCCAGAGAAAGATTCATCTTCATCAAATTGAATGCACGTTACAAGTTAGCAAATAACTCTAAGCATCTATCCACAAAAGTGAGCGAAATTGTTTACTGGCAGTCGTGAATAGATTGAAAACATGCCAGACCCCTATTCCTACTTAATCCGTTTGTCTCCAAAATATTGTTGGACTGTTACCGCATGAACGGAAAATCTCATCCCGCAAACATCTCCAACAATATTGGAGATAGTATCAAAGCACCGAAACCTGACCCTGTACGTATTTTTGCAGAAACCCAAAGCTGAACTTGAGCCAGTTGTTATAATCAACATTCAGTGGATCATTGCAGAATTGGCTGGCGTCCATTTGAGATACATTTGAGACATTGATTGAAGTAACGAAGCTTGCTATGTTGCACAAGCTAGCTTTGACGTACTATTAATGTTGCAAAAGTTTCCTCGACCGACGGTAATCAGAGCCAAATTCTACAATGAATAACCGACATGTGAAAGACATGTGGGTACTAAGATATCTCATCGGAAATATTGCTGATTACTTCAGTTGTAGGATCCTGATACATATATAGTACCGACAATGGTCCTAAAGAATGCAATGTTAACAGCGGCGTACCAAAAGTTTTGTACTCGACCCGCTATTATGGCTAAGAGGCTTATAGTATAAGGACTTTTACTGATGAGAGTCATCGTCATTATATCCAAACTATTTAGGGAAGTGGAATACATATGTATGTATGTCTGTAATGCGAAAATAATAACCATTCGGCAATGGTTTACCTCGGAACATAAGACAAAAGCAGTTCTTACATTCAAGATTCTACATTAATTACCTAAACTTCTTAAATGATCCGAGGATGGCTTTCGAAGATAAGAAATACATAAATTATAGATAAACCTTTCACCAAATTGCTGACCTTTTTATTCTCATTCACCAAAACCTCCCGATGACATAATTTTTCGATATCGTTTCATTATTGAAAGGACGTCAATCAAATCTTTCTTGATTGAGTCTAGCACTCATCCAAGAATCATAACTCTTTGATAAACGGAAAATCAAAAATGAATACCAGCCTGAACCTCTTGATGAAGGCCCGTTTTTTCCTGCATACAAGAAACACACACTTATACCGCCTGGTTTGTATCCTCAACAGGCAACTGAAAAGGAGTTCTCTCCCATTTCCTTTTTAAGTTACTACATGTTTTTTTTTGCTCCCACAATAAGTCTCCCTTTATAAATTTTTTGCACTAAACTGAGTAATTGGCATACTTTAACGCTACCAACTGAATGGTTGCGAAAAAAAGCAAATAACTCGTTCAGCTCCAGCACTCCCGGCTCAAAGGACCCTGTTTGTAACTAAAAGTTCATTCACTCGTCAAGTAACCCATTTAATTGCAGGATTCTGTGCGGAGCACTTGAACTGTGTATATGTGCACCTTTAAATAGCCGACCCAATTTCAGCCAATTCTGCGGTCAACACTTTTCATTAAGCCTACGTCGTTGTTGTAATACACCGGATCTTATCGTTCGAAATAAATCGAATCCAATGGGAAATCTATTTTATCGCCAACATCTCGCTCCGGCATCTTTCGCATACTCAAGCCGAGCCGTGCGCGAAGGGTAACAACCTTTCATGTATTGATTCCATTGAAAAGCAGCAAAGAGCGCGCGTAAAAAAATAACACACACACCCCCAACTCCATGCCTATTCATTGCATCCAACCCCATCCACTACCCCCAAGGGGTGGGAAAATAAAGAAAAACAACATTTACACAAAATTTATGTAAGGACGTGATGTTTTTCAAGAACCGTGAATGTATTTTTTACGAGAGGGTATGCACTTGAATTTTTTTTTTTTTCAACTTTGAATTGGAAATGCACACATACGGGTGGAGGATAAGAACATATGTATCTGGAACCGTTCACCATCATCAGTACACCACACAGCTAGAGAGAGGGTTGGTAAGTTCGTTTACTTCTGATCCTGCAATGCAGATAAAAAAAAATAAAGCGTCTATTTTCCATATGCTAAGCATCGGGATTGAGTTCTTTGCCGAGGTGTTTGTGTTTATGAGATATTGAAGGATCCTTAAGAGGATTAGTTGGGTTAGGTTTCAGTTTTTCCTTTCCTTTTGAAAACATAGCAGAACCCGCTGGGCGTGGCTGTAACACTAATTGAAGTGTCTAAAGCTTGCATCAGTGATTTTACGGCACCGGGTCCGCCATATAATCGTTGTATACCTCATGCTGTTGGCAAAAGGGGAGTTATTATCGTGACCTAAATGCCTTTTTTACGGTCTGGTGGGGATGAGAATTACAAGGCCTTTAATGACCTAACAATCTCTTGGTGTAATTAATTGTTTTTTTCGTTAACTCCATTATGCGGAATTGAAATGTCGTTAGGCAGTCCTGTTTAGTCGCAGGATGTAGACGATTTTTTTCTGTAATGGAATTCAAGTAGCTTTCACGAAGGTATGGAATACTTCATTGTATTATTATTGCAGACTGTAAAGCAAGTCGAAAAACAGTAAAATCATAATGAACTTCTTTTATACCTTGCGATCATTCTGTGAGGTTATTGTACTCTACGATAACGTAGAGTTTTAGTATTTGAATCAAGCTCATCGATTTGTGCAGAATGTTTGAGATAAGACGTCATTGAAATCAGGAGAATAATTTCTTTAACGAACTTTTCCACTGATTCAAATGGCAGTGATCGAATTCTCTAGATAAAATCAACGGTGACGTTTACAGTTCTACTTCGACATGCTTGCAGCTCCAGTTTATAGAGACAGGCTTATGAACGAAGTCTTAACTTTCCGCTTGTCTTACGATAATTCAACCTGGAATTCGTTCATGCGTATACAGCGGACAAGGATATCAGTACGCTACAAACTAATCTACAACCTCACATAGACAAATGGAGGTTCATTGTATTACCACAACGATCAAGATCTCCAAGAGTTACACACAGAATCAGGAGGAGCTTAGTATAAAACACTGGGGGAACAATTCTGTTACTCTATTCGCCAAGGTTGTCAAAGAAGGTTTAGTATGGAGAAAGCGTTCTGCAAGTGATCTCTAAGCGTAGTGAGGTACCTACCCGAGACAGCTATAGCACCGTCATTTGCATGGGCAATTACCTTACAAAATTATCTTATTAAACAATCAGCCATAAGCACATTGCGAAATATGTACAGTAACTTGTTTCTCCTTTCCCACATCCTGTGGGAGAAAAAGGCAGTAGATATTGTTAGAATGTTTCCAGTCGATTTAATATTCATCGAAGATGACGACACTGATGCCTGATCTAAATCCCAATCCTCTTTCCGAAATTTGTCCACTTGATCATATACACATATATACATATGTATACGTCTCCATACTTATGTGAATAACCTTTTGGTAAAAACCAAGAAAAAGATTTTCATTTCATTCAACTCGAGGGATGCTGCCCATGTTGTTGTTTGGCTTGAGGATACGCTTTCTTTTAAATGTATGTTATACGCTTTTAAGAATATTCGAGGATAGATATAAGACTATGCGAACCTAATTGACACATCGTAGTCTTGAACGCAAATAGTTGCTTGCGAAGAACCAATGTTTTAGTTTATCTGCAGTGGGGACAGGCGTATTCGGGGCCCTGTTAATTGCATCTAGTTATAGTAGTTTCTGACGAGGTCTTCAGCGATGCAGTGTCCTAAAATGTGTCTATGACCTGACATAACACTTACGAAAGTTTAATATAGATTGGATCTGTAATCGGTATTAGAGACAAGCGGCAATCTAGAACGGCGTTTGAAGCGAATAACTCTGGTTCCAGAGATGTAATTGCCGCCTGACTGTCAGTAAAAATGCTAATATCTCTGACAGATATTGGTTTACTAGTTCTCTTGGTATAGCGTCATCCGATTTGTGTTTAGCTTGTTTGATATTAGGATTAAGATTGATTTCAATAATCTTCGTCATATTGATTTCTGCGCTGTTTCCAGCAAGTAGGTATTCAAGATATCACTTGTTTGAAAAGCTTTCTTAATTAACGGTAAGTTTGCAGACGCCATGCTCACATTAAAATCGACTAACATACTCCACTCAATGCGTTCTTAGCGTGTTTCGTTAAAGCGAGGATAAGACTTTCTGCAGCTCCAGACAAAGCATATTCATTATCTAATGTACATAATGTAAATAATGTGTACATAGAGTCCTTTGTTTCATAATTATCTAAAATTTTCAATTCCCCGCATCGTTGGCAGCAGGCATTCTTGCACAGCGGTAATTAATTTTCCAAAAGTCTTTAACATCCTTCTGGCTTCATGCCTAATCGCTTGTAAAAGGATCAACTTTTCCCGTGCTCGCTGCGAAAATTACCATCATTGCCAAACAGGTAGACACACAGCCCGAAATCTTTGAGTACACATCCATGAATTCCGCGCCGCGCTCTCTAATTATGTCACATCGTCTGGAAGTTAAACTTAATCTCGAATATGTATGCATTCCACTGAAGGTATTTTGCACAAAAGATGGTGACGCCGAGTCTCCAGCCTCAAGGACTAGAAAACTTTTCTCCCGTAATAATGTTAACTCTCCTCAAAAAAAAAAAAGATTTAACACTAATTTTCCAGATCAGACAACTTTTAACGACGGTTAAGGACAATAATTTCATTTAAAGTTCACCCCAAGTAACACCAAATCTTCACCTATCACCCAACCAACGCTGTGTCCAATCTGTTGACAGCAGAAATCTCCCGCCAAAAACAGAATCCAATAAAAAGAACAGCATCACCGAAGGAAACTAATTTGTAAATTATTTATGCACAACCCACCCTTGGAGCGAGCAGCGCCTTAAATTATGACGCTGTGCTCCTTCGTTAGATGTACATAAACCCAGCTTGAGGGAAATTTATTTCAGCGGTGACACTAATATAAATCCTAATAAAACTGACACATACACACACATAGAGAACGACAGTAAATGGGCTCTGCTACCAGATGGCGATGATTTTCGCCAAAAAAAAAACAAACCAACAACACTAACAGGGGCTCTGCCCCATTGTTATGACAGTGAGACAGCGAGAGACCCTCATTGTTGTTGCCCGTTTGCAACATTTGTCTTGCTCCACTTCAATCAGGTGCCGTGCAATCAGCTGGCGTCATACACCAAGCCAGGATATAGGATTTCTCGTAAACAAGACTCTCCACACTTTACATGCATATCCTAGCAACAAGCAGTTGGGTGGGGCTGGTGGTGAATTGTTTCACAGGGGAGGATTAAAGGTGGAAACGTACCATATTTCTTAACAACACGGGGACTTTCCCTTTCCCTATTTTTATTATGCGGGCGGAAAATATAAAACAGGGTTGTCAGGGTGTGGGGGTGGAAGGAAATCACCACCTGGAAGGAAATACCGCTGCTGTTACTTGTGTTGAGGTGTCAGATGCACCGGTGATTGGCATTGTTGGGCTGACAACGAAGTTGATAGAATGAAAGGACATTCAATAGGCCGATAGCAATTCATGGCTAAAACAGGATTATTTGCTTTTATTTCGATTTCTATGTCTGTCCGGCCTTGATCTAAGGTCATGAAGTGATGGAGTTGTTTTACCTAGTATTCCTGTGTGCTAATGCGATTAAGATGTTAAGTTAGTGAAGAAGAAAGTCGATTAAGTATACATACATATGTATGTGTGCAGAGTATACGGATAACAGCAGGTGCTTTTCGATGACTTTTAGATGCGAAGGCGTCTATTAATCCCTTTTTTGTTTGTTACGTTCGTCATCAGGTACGTGGGCTGATTGAAAGACGAAATGATTGTATACTAAATTTATGAACTTAATTTTACCAATAAATCACGCATCCTTGAACCAAATACCCACGCCACAACCATGAATTTACGAAATTTCTTGTTTCGCAAAAGCCACGCTTGTAACACTCACAGGCGTAAAAAAAAAGTCATTTGCGTTCATAAATTCATTTGAGGCAGTACAGAAGGTAGTGATATTATGAAACGAACATAAAAATTCCATAAATGATCCAAGCGGGTACTTTTTTGAACAACGAATGCAAAACGTCAAATGACAGAGGTAAAGAAAGAATTCATTTAAATTTTCGTACTAAAAATTAAGAAATATCAATACGAGTTCTTGTCAGTAGTTACTCATTAAACAGTAGACTGCCAAACTGACATTTCTAGTCGACATACCTACGATATCATATTACAAGGGCACAAAGAACTTTTTTATTGAATGCGCTCGGATTCCGCACCTAAGTTAGGTTTCGCTTGTTTTCCTAACGTAGGTGGTCGTTAGGAAAAAAAAAAATCCGAGCGATTACTAAATTGATCACGAGTATTTCAGAGGAGGTTGAGGCTCTAAGTAAGCTAAGAATATAATCATATTGTAAATGTCAAAATTCTGGACAGAACCACTCTATTAATGGTAAATAATTTGTTGATACCATTACCATTGTTACAACAGAACAATAATCAGCCAGTAAGGCATCAAGGTGATCAACAAATTATATTTTTCATGAAATTATTTGCATATTTGACTTAAATCTTCGTTTGAAGGTAAAGTTTACAAGTAGAAGTATAATAAATAAAAATAATTCAGTTCTTTTTAAAATCAGGTGTTACCTAGATGTCGAGCAGAAATATCTTACCTAACGGCGACCCTTTATGCAATCGACCAATCAGAAGAAAGCTGACTAGTTAGGCATAGCTAGGAAAGTGGAATCCGAACGCACCCATTGTAAGATGGGCGACTCTGAAGCAGTGACATTTGACATTTGTTATGTAAGTTGTATTTTTAAATCGCATTACAAAATTTTGAGTGATAAAGTGTACTAATTCTCCATCGTCATTCTGCACAACCTGACGAGTTTGGCAGGGATGCCAAAACTAGGTATGACTCAGCATATCTCTATAAATACTGTCATATATGACCTTGAAATCGATGGAAAAATGATGGGTATCGATTTGAACTTATTGAGTTTTCTCCTGGATCTGCTGAAGTGTAAAAATGTGATCGAGTTTGGGCCTAACTGATAGGGATCAATCAGGTTGTTAACGAAGGGTTTCAAACGTTCACGCAACATGGCAAGCAAGATTCTGTACTGATATTGACATTTCCGCTTGTGGAAATGTAAGCAGGTTGGCTTTGGCAGTGGTACTCGATGAGCGCATAATTTCGCGTAATAAACCTGTAAATGCGCCTCCAAGATCTTTTGATTTGACGTCTCTTGATTATTTACTTTGGGGATACGTAAAGTCACTGGTCTACGCTGACAAACCAACAACTATCGACGCATTGGAAACCAGAATTATTCGTGTTATTCAGGACATACGGACACAAATTCTTGAAAAAGTAGTCGAAAACTTTGTCTCTCGCCCGAAGTTGTGTTTAAAAATTATTTGCAGAATGTATTCTCTCGACTGAATACAAATAAATGGTTATTTATTAAATTGCATGTATTTTGTTCAAAATCAAAGTTACTACCTGCTTAAAAAAACCCTTAACATATATAGTATGTACATACCTACCTAATGTACAAAGATAGATGGTACTTAGGTACAAATGAAGAAGGAGTAGAGTATCCCATCCAATTTATCTGATAAGAGTCATAACGAATTGCAAATAACTATTGGCTCGTTAGGTTAGTAAAAAGTAATATCCACGCCCAATTTTCAAAGGATTTTCTACAAAGGTCAATTCTAATTCAAAAAGTCATGTAAGGGCGCGGTACTACTTTACGAAGTAAAGCTCATATGTATGGCTGTGTTATAAATTCATGTATAGTGCTTCCGCAATTATCTTACCCAGCCTAGAGGAAACATTATCCCTCCCAGAATTAGCATTTCCACCGGACATTCCCACATCAAGCCCCCAGCGAATCCCAACGTTTTTCTCTTCAAACAAAAAAAAATATATTCCCATCCTCTTTAGTTCTATAAGTAGAAAGAATAATTTCCCACCAGCCCTGAGGCTGTGCTCAGCTACCCATCCCAGGTCCCTTGCTTTGATAGTCCTTTCGGTGCTATCAACTTTGTTACGCAATTTAGGTCATTCTAGTGCAAATAAAGCAGATAACCACATTTACCCACTTCCCAGCAGCAGCAGCAGCAGCAGAGGTTGCCCAGTGGAACAATATTCAAATGAACTACTCCCAACCGACTACTAGGTTAGTACACCCACGTTAATAATTGATGATTGAATGTGGCAATAGAAAAAAAGACTCAGTCTATGCCTGATATTTGTCGTAGTCATTGTTTGTCTGTGAATTTCACGTTTCGCTGAATGAATTAGTTGGGGATGGAGGTACGGGAAGTTCACTGAACTGCCCAACAAATGATAAATGATCCTTAAATTTCAAACTGGCATGCAAGGCCGAAAACTTACCTTTCCCGTAGTGACAACGATTTCGGCTGAATGACATACGGGGCTGATTTTGGAACAGTTGGTCCTGGAACTGGTATTGGCATAGTTCGGTGTGGATGGGTGGGATGTGATGGCACAATTACAACCGGTTCCGTATCAATTCCAGTTAAGTCCGTTGCCATGGTCATGTTACTGCTGGCGGCCGGGGTTAAGGCCAACGATGCTGAGAATCCGTTGCTTGCTGGCGTGGTTATTGTTGTTGACGAGTCATCGTTGTTGCCTCCGCCCTCGATGCTTTGTGTTTCTTCCGGTTGCGGTGGGTATTCTTGTAAACCATTTACAGGGCCGTGTGCACCATCTTCTATTTCATTATCATCATTGTCGTCGTCGTCTGCGTCGTCTGGGTCTTCTTGTTGTTCGTCTTCTTCTGCGACTACATCTGGTGCGGGTTCTGCAATGGGACCAGCTTCTGGCTGCTCGTCACTACCGTCGAATTCCGGTGGTGGTGTAGTTGGACCATTGTCACTGCCAAGACCATCGCTAATGCCACCTGACGGATGTGGTTGCTCTTCATGCATCATTAGTGACATTGGTGGCGGTGTCCCTGTAGGCGACATTGACAATGGCGGCAACGGTGGCGGCGGTGGAGGAACTATGGATAGTGGTGCACATGGCGGTGGAGTCGGGGGTGGCGAAGGTGAGGAGGAGGAGGTCGGTGTTGTTTCCTCGGAATCAAGGACATAGTGCATATTTGGAGGAAGTGGGGGTAAAGGTGGTGGCATCACTGGCCGATCTGCATCGTCATAATCATCGTCATCGTCATCACCGTCATCACCATCGTCCTCGTCATCTCCTTCGGTGTCGGTTTGCAAGTCTGCATCGGATGGCCCTGGTCTGTAGTGAGACGTTGGCACTTCAGGAAGCTGTGGTAGTGGATGCGTAGAAACCGAGACCGATGGTGCTGCTGGTGGTGGTGGTGCTGGTGAACTAGAACTTGGCGTTTGTTCCGGTTGTGTAGGAACCGGTGGTGCTGGCAAAGTTTGTGGGGGTGGCGGCGGAGGAGCTGGCGGCCGTGAAATGACAGTGGTATCCACTTCTTCAATATCAGAGTCAATTCCTTGAGCAAAATCCATGTAAAACGAGTCACGCGAGTCACTCGACCCACGGCGGAGTTTCAACGATAGATCCGGAGAGCTATCCATGATTGCCAACTACCTGGAGGCAAAGTTTCCTTTTTTTGTTTTTGTTTTTTTTTTTTTAACAAAATGAACACTTTGTGGTGGTAAATTTTATTTATTTAATATTTTTTCTTAGAATTTTTTTTTTTTTCTTCGTCACAATCACATCTTTGAATTTTTTTCCATGATTCTACTATCTACCACACGACGACATAAATTTTCATCACTATATTGTAATCATCCCCATAGGGTGTGAGAGGAGAGCGAGAAAGAGCGCACCAAACAGGAGCAATATCTGCGACGTCACCGAAAATTTGGTCTTCCTTTTCGTTTTCCTAATTCCTCCCCAAAAAAAAAACAAAAAGAACGCAAAAACGGACCGAACTGGGCGGCGGGAGGGAGTAAGGGAAGCTTTACTACGTTACACTCTGGCAACACGGTATTAATGATGCGACATCATTTGTTTTTACAAAATTTATCTCACAATCACTTGATTTTTTGAATATTTATTAAAACAAAAATATTATCCATACACGGTTATACAATATTACACTCTGTAGCGGCGACCCTTCTGCGACAACACTCGCCCGAGGAATAGCGTTCAACGGCGACGGTAGCTGAAGCTGATTCAGATACTTGGTCTCGGATACTCGATGTGTAAAAGCGTCCTAGAATAATGAATACGAGAAAATATTTGATTCCCTTCTCTCTTGGAATGTATCTGCAATTTGTTGTTGTTGTTGGTGTGCTTTTCTTGGTTTTTTTTATGAATCTACAGCCAACTTGAAATGTATCTACTCAGTACTACGCCTGAACTAAACCAGACATTGGAATGTTATGATGGTTTGTTTGGTTCGGATTCTCGGCAGATACACTTGTTCGTTCCAAAGTATGTGTATGGGAGAAGATACTCTATGGGAAGCGATAGTGGCGGAATTTTTTTTTTTATTCTCGTTGTGTCGTCGACGTAGTGATTCCATTCATTGAGCCTTTCCAATGGAATTTTTTGTATACATGCGCGCTTCCAGTTTTCAACCCTTAAGTGAATACTTGGGCGCTGATATGAATGAACTCGGACAATGTGGGGGTGGGATTGTGTTGCCTAGCGACTGTGTTCATGATGATGAGGAGTGATTTATGTTTTTGGTAAATTTTGATGATAAAATGAGATTTCGGAGAACAGATACTGGGATAGGGATGCCAGGTAGATGATGTGAATGAGTGGAATGTTTTTGATTGTGGTAGGTATGTGGCAATGACTCATGAAGTCTAATGATGTTCAAATGATAATTATCGTTTTATCTAGGAAATGATTCAGATAGGAATTACCGGCAGATGACTAGAGAAACATTGAATCTTTCTATATCAATTCCAAAATATTCCTAGAAAGCGGAGCTACTTAGCCCAATTAACCCTGAGTTAGGAATGCACTTAGAAGCACAAGTTAGGCTATACTAGAGCGCTGAGGATGTGCGAGAGGTAAAATTCATTAAATCTTCTTCAGAGACCGAAAACATTTTAAGTGTTTTTAAAAAAATAGTTGTTTAGGTATTTCCAAGTTGAAAGGTGGGAATAGTTCAAACACAAAACACAAGTCCGTAATCAGTAACCCTATAGCACTTACCGAAGTAGAGCTAATGTGAGCAATGCAAGCGTTAAGGCGGTTCTAATCCCAAATCTAGGGATGGGCACTTATAACTATCAAAATAAAAGTGTCATTTCTATTTAAGGGCCTTGAAAAATTTACCAGAGTCCAGACTAATCAGAATTTTCCGCCGCACCTTGGCATCCGTGAAGGTTACCAAAGAAGCAACCGAAATGACTTTATTCGAGTTAAGGGTCAGTGTGATGTATTTGATCCTTATATACGACTGTCGCCGTTTTTATGGACACTGAAGGAACGTTTGACATCCCCACGTTAGTGGCGATAGTATACAGCCTTATCGGCCTCATCGCTTTCAATCCAGGATTTCTAGACGGCACATAACTTTCAAAGCCATTTAAATATAAATGAAAAGAAGGTAGAGTTCTGCCAACTATGCTTGGCGTTAAGTTGTTGCAGAAGATTCGGTTAAATTCCTAGCTTCATAGAACTCGGCAGTAAAGTCATGGCAAGTTGCGTCGATTCTATCTGGTCTCGTTGCTAGATATTCCATAAATTGCTAAGATAAATTCCTACACTTCTTGGTGTGAAAGATGGAAGTAAAGTTTTATTTCGATATCGATTCCATGCTTGCTTCATACAATCCTATCTGCATCTTCAAAACGTGACAGTGGACTTAAATGGTTCTCTTTCTTCTCGTCCTAAAGCTGACCACTAATTCTCCAACGCCTCATACATTCTTGTGTAATAGCTGTTATACGAACGCTTTTTCCTTCTTGATTTTTAAAGTCCTCCATTCATAAACGAGTCTTCAACTGCTTTGAGCTCCTAGACCAAACTAAAGGAGCGAGTAGTAAAAGTGCGGCATCACCGTACCACCGAACCACTTTACCTTCTAAGTATTATAGTAAAGAGTTGTCTTACAAAGTTCTTTGTAGTTTGGTTTTATGTATATACATACTTCCAACTTGTAGTATCTGGCTGCTGGCTGAAGAGCTCTTTCGCGAATTATTTCTATTCAATTCTATGACTGAACATGAACTTTTCTCATCCGCCTGTTCTTTAGAGAACTGGGAATCCTAGTGAGTGATGGAGTTGCGGTTGCGGTTGTCATTCCTAGCACTATGTTGTACATCTTACTCTATTAAGCCTCCACTTGAATTGAGCTGAACTAAGCTACTGATTGTTTCAGCTCTTTCAGCAAGAAAGTCGCCAATTGGCAGACATCAGAAAGCGAATTTAGGACGATACTGGAATCGTCCGCGTTATATGTACATATGTACATGTATCAGATTTAAGCTACCAAGGATAAACTGTCCTTTCGGTCCACAGTAACATCTTCTTAAATAATACAAAATATGGCATCACTAAATTTCGCAATAGAAGCTTTCGTCTCTCTACTCTATCGGCCTTTCCCGTGTTCATCTGGAAAGTGTAAAGCTCCGACAATATTCCAATTCCAAATGAGGTGTAAACAAAACCGAATTGCAATTAATATCTATATATGTAAATAACCATGCCCACACTCTGCAAACTGTAAACTCATCCACCATCATCCAGCTTCAATTACTGAGAGGAATGCATTCGCTGCTGCTCTCCAAATTAGATGAAGGATCATCCCCGTTTCCCAGTATCCCAGTTACATGTAAATTTTTGTTTCCTAACAAGAGAGCAAATAATGGAATCATTATCCGTTTTCGTTTGAACACTCGCTTTGTGGTGGAGGAAGCATTTTTTTTTCAGGGCAAACGGGGGGCTACACTGTCGCTATTGCGCTAGTTACATCTCCTAATAGGGTGTGGACAAAGAACTTTAAGCGCCGGACCAACCACTTGGACACACTAGCAAAAACGGGAAACAAAAAAAAAAATGATGCGAAGCACCAAAAAAGTGTGAAAGCGGAAGTTTGAAGAGATAAATCCTTGGAATATGAAAACAGTTCCATTTCAGCGGTTTGCACTTGAATGGATAGTGCTTGGGTGTGGAATGGTCAAACGATAAGTTACGAAGCTGAATGAAACCACAGAGCCTTTTCTATGCATACCTACATGTACACAAGTGTGCGGGAAAGTGTTATTTTAATGGCATTCGGTGGCGGTATGGTCCACGAGAAAGCTTTTGTTGTGGTCAAATCGGTCTCACTTTTTGTCCTTGACACAAAAGGGGTAGTTAACTTTTAATTTCGCCCTATCACTTGTCGGAAATGCCCGTTGTACGGGAATCCGGTGGACCGATGGGAATGGGATTACTTTTTGTTTTCCCCATTTGATGAGCTTAATTAAATATATTGACAAAGGTGTGGAAAGAGGGATTTTTTTTCGTCTGATGTTCTTTTGTGTGACTTTATAATTAGTTGAGGAAAGTGTCCTATGACAAGGGGGGGACAAATTGAATCCATTTCATCTGTTGAGATAGGGTTGCCAATTAAATTGTGGGTATACCGCGATATCAATTTGAAATCAACCTGTGAAATTACGGGGGAACTCCTTGAAACAATTATAAATAAAATAATTCCTAGTTGATTCCACCACTAAGCTTGAAATCATTTTTAATGATATAGTACAGAGTTTCGAAAAGTCTGTCTGATTTTTTGGAATCAATACGTCCTTGTCTTGATGCAGGTGACCCAAAGAAATGCATTCTATTGTCCACCGGGTTTAGAAAGATCAAGGGCAGCTCTAGACGTTTTTAAATCGCAGGGATCTCAATTGAAAAAGCCTCTTACATCATTTCTATTACGCAAGATTCCAACGCAAGGGTATAGAAGCTGCTGGCCGGCGGCTCTTAACAAATTGTGCAGTTTGTGCAAAGAATTCAAGAGAAATCCGATAATAACTAATTAACCACCTCGAGGCATGCACAGAGGTCATGTCGCTCATCGACGAGCTCAACCTAGCTGACCCGAACTTCAAAGTTCTAACAAATTTTGGTTGTTTTTTTGACGAGTTAGTCCGTAAACCAAACAGGTGGGTGTTCTTTGGAGAAGTCGTCGTGACCAATTTGACGATAGAACAACTTGACACTTAAATCCACCAGCAGCACCTCATATGAGAGGATATTGGGATCCTGTAGTTTAACGAAACCTGAACACAATATCAATAATGTGAAAGTTACACCATCGACGGCGCGCCAAGCAGTAGCAGCCAAGCCAAGTGAAGTGGACCGAACCATCTCGTAATTGTTGGAAATAGGTTCCTGCGCCTGATACCTACATGCGTCATCGTTCCTGAAATGAACTATTCGTTAGTAGACTCTACAGTGAAAAGCTTTCAACCGTACTAACCCTTTTTTATCAAGACATCTTAATCATTGCTTTCAAATAAAGACAATAAACGCTAAACTTACATTTTTGCATTTGTTTCATTAATATCTACATATACATATTTTTCTTTCTTTTGTACAATAAAAATTATAAGCAATCAGTTAAAACATATTAAATATAAAACTAAACTTAAAAAAAACTCAGCAATAAAAAAAATACAGAAATATTTCTTAATCAGTGTGTGTGTGTGTTTCTGTTCCAGAGTAACATCTTGTTTCATAGTAACATTACAGTCTAATCGAAATTCAATATAAAACCAATGAACTGTTATTTATCTTTTCTTCTTTTATACAGAGACTCCACATTGGGATTGGAACTTATTCAAGTTAGAAATGTTTTATTTTATTTATTTATTGTTACATATACATTAACTATATACTCATTTAGACATCTATAATTATGGATGGATGGGTGACGATTGAGAAAGATAAAGAGAGATAGAGGGTGGGATATTGCTTTGTGTATGCATCTCTTCAAACAGACAGCGAGAGATTCATGGAACTTGATGAGGATGATGATGATGCCTTTGTGCAGTGCAATAGAATTTCCTTGAGGAAGGGTACAACATTTGAACGTATTTAATTTCTTTTTTCGTTTTTCTTGAATTTTTCTTTTCGGAAGGAGCCAGCGTGGAAAAGTACGCAAAATTCTGTTCAGTTTCCAGTGTGAATAGGGGGAAAACTTGGAACTAATCTAATCAGGTAATTCAATACTAATAATGGGTACGACAGGTTTCATGCTGTCGTTCTTGAGACCTTTTTTACTCTTTTTATCGTGTTTCTCGTACTCGCTCAGGTGCACGGTGGTTGAGTCTAGGGGAACTGATTGGCCATTGTCAGTATGATACGATATGTTGCCATATTCTTGTAGGAATGGCATGGCCGAGAGTAGGAATTGGCTGAAACTTTTACGGATGCCGAACCACCATTTGTTACCACCTTTTGCGCTAAAGCTGAGAATGATGAGCGTAAAAATAGCCACCAGCAGCGGACTAAAGATGACGATGTAGGGGAATTTCAGTTCGCCTTCGAGTTTGTCTGCAATAATTACCTAGAATGAGAAATAAAAAGGTGCATGAGTTAGTTAAATTTGGAAATGATAGGGTTATTAAGAAAATGTGTGGATATCTTGTTAAGCGCCAATTAAGTGTCTCATTTGCGTTATAGAAAATTAACTGCTTTTAAAATCAGTACTACGACTTGAATAAGTAAAAATGTTAGGCTAGCTACATATTATACTCAGGTTAAGATTGCTTTTGCAATGCGAGGCTTGTCCTCGAATTTGAGCTAAAGGCCCTTAGAATAATAGATTCTTTCATATTGAATTAGCTGGGTCTTAGCAAAGTAAGGAGAATTGTGTTCTATTTTGGAAAGCAACTTGGAGATTGTGACTGAGACAGTTACTATCATGTACAGAAAATTTATATGCTCCCAGTTCCATCGCTACAAATTTAACTATCGAAATAATAACGATGAGCTCTATTTGACGCCATGTTTGAACATATAAAGAAAAATGAAAGCCAAGAATATCAATCAAATTAATTAACCATAACCCTTAACCATTAGTCACCCTTTTAAAATTGCTGTCTTGGATGTCGGAAAAGTTCTATGACAACGACAGGACAAAGGATAGAAAAAAACAGCAGCAGAAGCCAAAGTGAAGGACGAAGGTCCCTCTTCAACCAACCAGCAGCGAGGCAAATTTCACTAAAGATAGAGAGTAGGAGAAACAACATTAACCCCGTTTTACATATGCCCCACAAGCGTTTTCACGATAGCCTCTTACTATTAACTCCTACTCTACACCTCTGCTGGGTGCCTAGTACCTTGCTACTGGAGATTGGGTTTGTGGTAGCAGACGAGAGAGGGGGAGGAGTGTTTTCTCACTTAAGAACTTCCTCTTAATCCAGGCGGCAATGGACAAATTCCATAGATGGAATCAACGGTGACGTCTGTCAGGTCGAACTATTAGTGTTATCCCTACATATACATATAAGCTGCTTCGACATATTTGAATACCAGGTCGATAGGGATCTCCAATACTGAGCCAGGGTGTTCAGAAAGAGTTGTTGGTGGACGAGTCCTTAATTAGCCAACTAACTCTGTAAAATCCGACCCCTTGTCCCATGGGTTGGGGGTTGTGCGTCCTGGTAATTTTCCTACCACGGAAAAAGCAATAGTTACGAATAAACCAGAAGCCTTGGTTGATTGTTGTGCGTCGTGGTAACTTCCCTATTACGGAAAAAACAATAGTTACAAATAAACCAGAAGCCTCGGAAAAAAACGTTGATCTCAGTGTTTATTCAGATGCGGATTTGTCATACGCGGCAGACTTATGCAAGAAGTCTTGAGCTTCAAGAAGGAACACACGAAGTCGACGAATTGGACAGAACGTCACAATCGACAGCTATAACTTTAAGTAGTAAGCGACTTTGTCTACCTCGGCACTGCTATAAAATCTCATAATAACATTTCAGCAGAAATTAAACGAAGAATAACTCCTGCCAATTGTTGTTTCTTTGGGCTGAGAAGGCAATTGAGTAATAGATTCATATCCCGAAGAAGGAGACTCTGTAGAAGACCTTGATCATCCCAGTCCTGCTTTATTGGGCTGAAGCTTGGACTCCATCTATGATGAAGATATCATCAGTCGCATTATTTGTTTGAGATAGTTAGGACCTGTAGAGCGAATGGACACCACTGGTAGTAAGCACGTGCCATTGAATTGCTGGAGTCTGAAATATTCTGAAAGCATGTATCCAAAAGGAAGAAAAAGAGAGTTTACATACATATACATACATATGTAGATGTTCACGCTGTTGTTAGCTAATATGATATTTCTTCCAATTATTCCTTTGAGTACTTTGGAAAATTTATCTGTAAGCGTAAGGCGTATGTCCACGAGGAGGGCTTGGATGCATTGAAGTTCGCTTTTTACTTTTATTTTTTGTCATGCTGCCCCACACTTCCGGATGAGTATTTCAGGCTAATCTAGATACTTTTCGCATGACTAGAAATCGTAGGCAGAAGGACATGATCTTCGTACATTAGAAAAGTTTAATTGGGACGCCACTATCTAGGCGACAATGGCTAGCTTACAATCATTGTTAAACTATGGTTTGATTAGGTAATATTTAACTCCAATGAGAATTACATATGTACCTCAATGACGAAAGATATCAGCCCTACGAGCTAGTTGTCGTGGTACTGCCGACTCTCGATCACCCTCACAGCCAATAGAACTACACTCTCTTTTAATCCGCCAGCCGAAAGCCTTGGTAGTGCTGCTAAAATTGACATTATTTGTAAATTTATTTACTTTTAATAAATAGTAATAATAATAATTTTCTTATATCTTCTTGGACAAGGAATGCTCAATGGGGGGTAGTGGTGACAAAAATAGCACCAATAGTAATGAAAAAACCAGCAGTATAATTGACGAAAATTCGAATAATATTCGAAGATCAAAACCTACTAAATACGAAGAAAGCACTACGTGCAAGAGAGGGATCAATTATGAAGAAACCTACTCCACGTGGAGCGGTAGGAGTAACTCGCTTCTTTTCCGCCATTCAAATCAGCCGAGATCCTGACAACTTAATATCTTTGGACCAACATCTGTACATCATTGAGATTCGATTAAGAAATATTGTGAAAGATGTGAGCCCGAACCAAGAGGAATGTGATGAAATAAAAATACAGCCTATTAACAAGCTGCGGAGAGCATCTTGTTTACAACCTTTCTGAGTATTGCTATGAAAAGGTTTACTGGAATGCTGGACGTTAGATGTTGCGATACTAACAAGCAAGTGATGCAGATGCGACACTATCACTTGCAGGCAAAACTTTCTAGTTCATAACTGCCCATACAATAATGAATACCGTCGCGATAATAATTGGAACCGATAAAGTCCACCCTATTTGATGACATCTTTAGAGTTGTCAATGTTAGACTTCGTGGGT
This sequence comes from Xylota sylvarum, assembly GCA_905220385.1. Lineage (NCBI taxonomy): Eukaryota > Metazoa > Arthropoda > Insecta > Diptera > Syrphidae > Xylota > Xylota sylvarum. The sequence continues at coordinate 129,237,162 of LR999957.1, forward strand.
ATGCTATGAAAATAATACACAACTTACAAATTCAAAGATTTAGCTAAAGAACACGTTTCTTAAGACTTAATTTTAAATATTGATACGTTCTCGTATGTAGACACTATTTATGTATTTAAATATCAATTAAAATTTGCTCGAGAATTAAATTACGAAATTTAGTTACTTGAAGTATTTCAGCTTATTTTTTAAACTGATGTTGCGATTAAGTGAAAACAGTTTTGTTTGATTGGAACAGTGTTTTCAATTGCATTGTAGGGCGATCGCGATTTAAATTCTTAATTTAGGCTAAAAGTAAATTTTAGATAGCAAATCTATTCAGGTCGTTAAGGACCACAGGAAATCGTCAAGAGGTCTCAGATCTAACAGAACAAAATACGCCAAACTTTCCCACTTAAGTGAAGCTACAGTCCGAGATGGATACTAGGTTTCTATTATTGGGCATACTTTCAGCCGATCATCTTTGCATAAGTTGATACGTGGTCCTTATCCAGTTGTAAGCCGTCATCGTGATTGGTGGTTTGCACAGCTCGGTAGTTAGGTCATCAGCTCCAACCGCATCATTGCAATGGAGCTTAGTAGCTACCACCCTATTAACTCTTTCCAGATTGTTTGGACAGAAAGGTAGGATATCACCATCTAGATGGAGTGGTTTATTCTGCGAAAATTTTGTCTTCGTTGCTGTTATATAGTCTGCAGGAATAACCTTTCCGTATCATCAGAGTTAACTGCGGCTCTACAACTAGGTTTCATTTTACATTCATGCGTTTGCAACTCTCATTTCAGGGATCATGTTCTTCCCATGCACCTGTTTATTTTTTCCGTGGTGTGCGAGTTATGCCGACACACAGCCCCAAGGTGGAGGGCCAGATTCTAGTGCTTTAAGCCGAGTTCCGTACTTTTGAAAACTTAACATGTTAATCTGACACACTGCTCACTAATTACATTCAAAATTCATCAAATTACCTGAAAACAAAGAAGTGGTAGCACGGTGCATGCATTGCCAATTGCTGAATTCAAAGCTGCTTTCTTTTGTTGCAAGGAAATCTCCGGTGTTCTCATCATGATGCCGCAGAAAATTATGTTATACAGGACACCTAAGAGGAATAAGAGTACACCTTTCAGTTTAAGCCGTCGCAATTGATTTCCCTTTAGCACAACTCACTAACTAAACTCAAGCAAACAACGATCCACATCGGCACAAACACCACCTCCCAGCTCCAGTAGACGAACCCGTCCAACTTCAAGGGCAGAGAAACAAACTGCAACGCATTCACTGCCAAAAACAGTTCCAACTCGAACGAACGATCATGCTTCACCGCCCAAACACAGGCACCTACACTGGCCACACTGCCAAAGATCAGAGGAATAAACACCAACACCCAAATGTGGCGGCCTGACGTGAGTTTATCACACGCAAGCAGCTCAAACATGAGCAGTATCAAGTGCAATGACAGAGAGATCAACATTGCTTTGAATTGGGTGTACGAATCGCCTTCCAATCTGAAATGAAATGCCTTAGACCGACGGCACATCTTAGCTTCTCTGGTTCAACTCACCTATAATGCGGATAGCGACACCAAACAATGGCTCCAATTGTAGCGCCTAATGCTGCAATACCCTTCCATATCCACAGCGGAGTGAATATAGCCCAATATGGCCAATCTACATGAAATTAAGACTACAACCATTGCCGATGCGAAAAACCACAAAACTTACCAATATAGCCATCTAACCGCAGACAGAAAAGTGTTATGAATGTAAACAGACTGCAGTGAACTATGAATTTGCTGGAAATCCACAAGAAAACAATAAACAAGAGTTGTATTTTCAATTAGAAGACACATTCGCGTGACCAACAACGAATTTCGTTTCGTGTTGCATTAACTCACCTGGGATTGAAATCCCGAAATAATGATTGTAGATTCATTGTGTGAAATTAGTTGTACATTTTTATGGGGTAATCTCGCCGTGAAAATTAAATTTTCTTTGTAAAAAGTTTTTGTGTTTTCAGTGGAAAAAAATTGTGTAAATGCAAAATGCAACAGAGAAATGAACTGACACAGCTGATGACAGTTGACAGTGCTGATATGTCAAAATGTTATTTTTGTGTTTGAAGCGCCACTAGGGGGATTTGTGTGAAGATGGGATGTGGTTTAAAGAATTGCTATTTTTAAAATTTAAAACAAAATCGTTTCTCTAATGAAGCTCCTCAGAACCGGAGTGTATAATCTGCAAAGGAAGAGCGTATAAGGTCAAAAATAAAAGTGGAAATATAATGTCCTGCTTTTAGATATCGCCCAAGTCTTCCCAGAATCGAGGAGAAGTTCAATCAACTAAATCTTAATCAGTGCAAGGATAGTAAGAGGAAACAACATCCTGAAGTCGCTTGTACTATTAAATATTGTTGTTAATTCTGAAAGTAAGATGATTTCCTAATTTAATGATAGAAGATCTATAGTCAATGTCACCTTTGTATGGAAAGTAAAGTGGTAAAATGAGAAGATTACTAGACAGTGCATTTCTCTACGCAAGTAATTTGTATAAACCCTCCACGGAACTCAGCAACAGAACTCGACGAGATACTTAAAATCTCACGAAAAAATCTCAAAAATACGATTAAAAAAAGCTTCATAAAACTATGTAACGAACACGACCAAAAGACTACAGTCAGGATTCTTCAGATAATCATACTTGGACCACTGTTGTTCGCCACATTTTAAATAACAACCCAAAACTTATCAATCCGTATCACCGTACACCGAAAAGTGGCCCCAAACCTATCCGAGAGTGGACCCCAAAAACGAAATGCCTTTAGCTAAATCGGAGCAGCCGTATGAAATCCGAGAAATAAAAAACATGGTAAATGTTAAAATATAAATTTTGCCCTACCATAGTAAGCCCAGATTGTAGGTTTTTCTGATGACATTGCCACTGAAGATTATACTAAAATACAAAACTGATGTTGTTTTTATAACCCAGCATTATTATAGAAATCTCGTTAAAATTCTTCTCAATAAAAATCGGTATATGTACGTACATACATATGTATATGTATATGTCACCTGCTCTGAATTAAAAAAAAACGGCTTATGACAGGGCGAACCCATTCTTCTTAATCGAACACATCTTTAACAGCTGTGCTGACAAAAATGTGTACCTCTGAACCTGATGAAGAAATCGGTGAAAGTGATTGTTGTGGAAATGGCTGTGCAAATTGTGTTTTGGATTCGAAACCATTATCGAGTCGAACCACCAGAGAAGGTTTACAAAACAAAAGCAATGTCTTGCTTAGTTATCGCAAGTATACTTTGATTCAAAGAATTCAACTCCTACAACATATAGTCCAATTGAAGTTTGCTCTTGCTGATAAAGAACAGCTGACAGATTTTATACTAGACTGTCCACCAGGTCACCACATAATGATGAGAGCGCCAGCCTCCAATGCAGCGGAAAGTGTAGACAATAAAGACCTGTTGCGTCCGTATTCGCCATTTTGGACGGATGTTATAGAGTTTGAATTTGAAATTCTCGTTAATTTAAAGCCAAATGGAACTATGACGAAATACATCGAAAATCTGCAATTGGGTGATAAAGTTGTATTCCGGGGGCCTATTGGAGTCTTCATGTATCAACCAAGTATGGAACCTAGACGGATTTTGGTCATTTTCTCACATGGTGTTGCGATTGCTCCAACCATTCCGATAGTGAGGAGTATTCTGGAAAACGAGGATGATATGACACGAATTTATCACTACTCGTGTTTTCAAAATTTGAAGAATGTAATATTTCGGGATAAATTGAATGAGTTTAAAGGGTTTTGGAATTTTTCTAGTAAAATTTATCTATCGCGGGAAAACTGTAACAAATGCGAATCTGTGGATTGTGAACATTTTAAAAAGCAGTTGAAGTACAAGGAGCAAGTATACACTCATCGTTTGAAAGCAGAAGATATTTGTAAGGATGTGGAGGGACTTGGGATTGGCCGCAAGGAGATTGTGATTTGCGGGTCGAAAAGTTTTCAGAATTTTGTAGAAGAATCTCTTGTTGGGTGTAATGTAAATAAAGAAAATATTTTTGTCTTATAGCCAAACTGTGTTATACCTTTATTGGATCATAGTGGGGGAAGCAATTAGTAGCTATCTTTGGTGGGATGTATGCAAAGTTGTTATTTGTCTAATTTATATTTACTCCGAGGTAGACGAACTTCTTAACTATTCTGAAGTTGTAGTTTAAGAAAATAGCATTTTGTCCTAGACCACGTTATTGGCTAGATGATTTGCTTAGCGGTTAAGGGGGGCGTTCGGGGTTTCTACATTATATCGCTAGAAACCACCGTCTATCTATGTATGTACATACATAAATATGTATATTATATATTGCTTGATTGTGGATCTCTTTGTCGGAACTGATGCATATTTCTTTCTTAAAATGTGGCACGCATTCCTCAGTTATTACCCGTAAAGTATTGAAATGATCGACATAGGAAGATCCAGAGCAAGTTCATCTTAAAAATATTTCCTAATTTAGTTAAAAATTATTTCTTTTTTATTAGTTTTGCAACTGCAAGAAATGCTAACATTCCATTTCCTAGTCGACTCTTTGAGAAGGTTATTAGTTTCCCAAGTCTTTCAAAAAGATACAAGCTTTCCTAGCTGCTACAAGCTTCGTTGATCCTTCATTTCAACTTCTAGTACAACCTCTATTCAATTGTGGATGCTGCTCTACTAAGAACTCTTCCGCTACAAAAAAAATATATATATACGAATGCTTGGCGCAATAGGTCCATTTAAGATCTAAAGCTTAACTTCTTACAACAATTAATGTTATCGGGGTTATAATCTTCACATGTATGTTTAATGCCGTACCCGAAAGACCAATTTTTTTTATTCAAGTAGCTTTTAATGACGCTTGTTGACGTAGCTTGTAGACCAGGTTCAGCCTGAACTATTGCGCTACCTAATTAAGTAAATGAGCTCCAGTTATCTTATCAAAAGGAATAAAATTCTCTGACCAGTACGTAGCTTTAAAACGTGCACACTTAAACACCAATTCGCTTTTCTTTACCTTAGAAATTTCCTGAACTTACTGACACAGGAGATTGTGCGTACATTGTCGATCTTTTTAACAGTCCCACCAACGAACGGTTGTCGAACTCATTAACAATTTGTGTACTTGATCGTAAACCTCCTCGATGCTGGTACATAATAACAATAAGGATATAAGGCTTCATGCAAAATATGTATACTCGTATACATATGTCGATAACTCCACTAGAACTCGTAGTGGCCTGTATTTTTAAACACTTTTTCGATTAGAAATACATTGAGATGGTTGGTTTTTGCTTTATAATTCCATTTTATAGATGGAAACGAAACAATTTGACACAATTGCCCGCCCTTTAAGATGCTTTTAAAAGTCATCTATCTTGAGTTTGGTTTATTGATATGGAAACTCAATCCACCTAATTTCGTTGAATTTGACTGTACATAAAGTGGTTTTTGGTGGATTTTCGGTACAAACAACCCTTTTCTTCCTGACTCATTAAATCTACCTGTCTCGTACGACCCGACTTTCAGTCCCATACTAATCTAGCCAGCCTCTTACTAAATCAACGGCAAGTTTTTAAAAACAAAATGTTCTCACGATTGTGATTTATACCCGCCTAACTTGTGGAACGTATTCCTCAATGCCAAATGATCCAATTTGACACTTGACAGATGGAGAGGCCAACCACTTTTTTTTCTAATCCGGGCATTCATGCACCCAATCCAACAACAAATCAATCGCAAAGAAAAATAAAAGTGTTTTGATAGGTAAAAAAAATTCAATAAACTATTTCCTAACGTCGTTGTTGTTTACGCAAATCAAATTGTATCAAAAATTCTACTAAATCCATAGAACAATCATAAGAAAATGTAAAAATCGTCATACAATTAAAAAAATTTATGTGGTGACATTTTTTTTGCGTCGTTTAAGAGGAAAATTTGGACGAAAAAAGAAACACAAATCGAACAGCGAAAGTCTAGCAAAATAAACTGAAGCAGAAAGCACATTCCTTAAATTCCGGAGTACACGTCTAAAAATAATCGGAGAAGAATCCCCAAAGCCGAAAAGCACAGAGAACCTAAGGAAAACATGGTTGAACCGATTTTCGATTATCAATTTCGTTTGATTCTGATTGGCGATAGCACTGTCGGCAAGAGTTCCTTGCTGAAATTTTTCACAGATGGAAAATTTGCAGAGGTAAGGAATTTGTATATAAAAATACATAATTTCCAGATCGAATGGTGTTTCCTAATGGGGGAGCGAAGGAAAGGAAATTCCACACCTGTGTTGTGGATTATTGCATTGATTCGTTTTGTTTTCTGTATTTCTCTTTCGATTTCAAAACAAAAACAAAGCAGCTTATATAATTTCCAAAATAAATAAAAACTAAAGATAAAAAGGTTATGACCGTACTGTAACGCTGATAACGCATTTTGCTTTGTGTCTCGCTTCGCCAGTAGGACTTTGTTCACCAATTTGTAATCAATTGACACAATGCAGCTGCATTGTGAGTTATGATCCGATTCACATTCGGAATGGCATGTGATTTATGGACAGACGGAGCTATGTATATACGTTGGGATTTGTGCCATTGGGCTACAAATGGAATTATGCATTGAATACGTTTACCGAGATTCATGCCACAGTGATAAGAGCTGTTTTAAGTTTGTTTCTGAGTGATCGGTTTTACCCAAAATATATTCTTTGTGTGTACGGTTTGTTATTTTTATATAGGCTTTTCGCTGACATAAGAATGCGATCTGTTCTGAGAGAAAATATTTTGCATGTTCTTACCGCACAAATGCATTAAATGAAGGAATATAAGGAAATTGAATGAAAAGAAAAATATTTAACCAAACCACATTGCCTGCAGTTGCTCACTCTAAGTTGGCTATGTTCATTTTTTCCTACGTGACTCCTTATCATCTCTATCTCTATATTCACCTGCTTTTCAAAAAGTCCTTACTCCATCACGAAATTGTTTAGCTTAAATCCATTATCGGATGGGGTTGTACTTTACGACAGGACTACCAAAGATGCCTTGCCTTCCTAGTTTTGCGTTAAAAAAGCACGGCGCAATTTAGGACATTGCTTGTATTTTTTATCTAGGAGTTCCTAAAAAAACTGGTGTGGAAGCGGGTTATATTCATTCTGCCAACACTAGCTGCTGTTTGTGGTGACGGTTGCGTAATTTATTGTCGGACCGTTAGTTTCACAAGGAAGTGATCGGAATCTGTGTCTTCTGACATCCAGGAATTTCGATATTTGTTGCAAGTTTATCAGTACATAATTAATCTGATTTGCACCGAATCAATGTCATGAATGATCAAGGTGTTGTAAAGAATCGCTATAGGCAATTCGAAAAACATCCTAATGTAAGGTCTTACAGTGGTCCCAATATAAATGTAATTTTTGAAATGTCACTATAGTTAGCTTGACAACCCCTTACGTCATACAGCCACTATTATCTGTCTGAACATTTTTCTGCTTTATTTATACATATATATCTTTTAACATTTATTTTATTTTGTTTTAGCTCTCCGATCCCACAGTAGGTGTTGATTTTTTCGCCCGTTTAATTGAAATGAAAGACGGTACACAAATTAAACTACAACTCTGGGACACAGCCGGTCAGGAGCGCTTTCGGTCAATTACGAAATCCTACTATCGCAATTCAGTTGGTGTACTACTTGTCTATGATATAACAAACCATGCAAGTTTTGAGCATATCCCCCTGTGGATGATGGAAGCGCAACGACACATCGAGCCACATCGGCCCGTATTCGCTTTGGTCGGTTGTAAGCTTGATCTAGTAAATGCTGGCAGTCATCGTGAGGTGAGCACAGAAGAAGCTCAAGCTTTTGCCAAGCAACATGGATTGCATTTCGTCGAAACCTCGGCACGCAGTGGTGTCAATGTTGAGGAAGCATTTCGCATGGTCACACAGGAAGTATACTCGCGCATTCGTTCAGGCGAGTACAAAGTAGAGGATGGCTGGGATGGCATCAAGACCGGTTTCGCTAGACCCAGTAGCTTGGATTTTAACTTGGTAGTGGCGGAGCCCGAAAAGTCTTCGTGTTGTTGATATGTTTCGTAGGTTATTTATTACAAAAACAAAAGTTTTACTAAAAAGATTATTAAACAAAAAAAGGAAATGGAAACTATTGCGAATAATTCTTTTTATATTGAAACTGTTACTGTCAATTGTGTTGCTGTGTGGGCTGAATTACCTGATTTGGTCCTTTTTTTTATTCGGAATAGTTTTTGTTTTATGATCGATTAGAGGCGACACCGTAAAGTAACAGCAAAATGAAATTGTTTATTGTTTTTTAGTTCTTTAGAGATCTTATTGTTTTTTTTTTTTCTTTTTTTCTATTAACTAACTATCACATCTTCTGAATTGGCTCCAAGAGGCAAAACCAACCATTTACAGTTCAAAAACAACAAGTCATTTTTTCGTTGTCCTTTATTTTTTATTTTTTAACGTAGCTTGTTAGTCCAGATCAGAGAAAATATTAAGGAAATAGTTAAGGCTCTTAGTTTTTTGTGCTGTTTATTTGTACATATTCACAACAGGATATTTCATAACATTATAATAACAATATTTTTATTATCTTATTGGTTTATTTAAATATTTGTAATATATAAAAGGAAATTTCAAAATAAGAAAATTTTTATTTTATTGTATGTATTGCGTTTTAGAGCAGATCTTTCCTGTCAAGTTTAGAAGAGCCTCTTAACAAATGCGAATAAATTGCTGCAGGGGATGATTTCGCATCTACAGCGACAAAAAAAATTCGGGAGTAAACCCACACTAAAGCGACAGTTTTGTCGCAATGATGTAGTCCTCATCGCAGCAAGCGACACTAAACAAAAATCGTCGGCGTTATATAATCGGGGTTATTGTGGGCTTTCTTATATACCGTCAAGTAATATGAGTGACAGCAAGCATTTGGAATTCATAGCCGTCGCGGCGGTAGCGATTAAATCGCGTTGGTTCGGCGCTACCGTACCGTAGATTTGGGGGATTTTATGGTTGTCAATACAAAACCCAATAGAATTTCTGAAGTCTATGTATATCCTACGCAGCTCAAAGGGTTCGAGGTTCAATCCCCAGACAACACCTAAATGTTCTTTCATGGCCCCACCTCTCGCGAGCCTCTGACAAACATCCAAGAGTATAACTGTCATAAAAAAGTTTCTCAAATACATAATTAATCGCCCTTCAGACATGGCGTTAAACAGTAGGCCCATATCCATTCATGTAAAAAATTAAATAACACGAACAACACGAATGGTTGTGAAAAGCTAGGCCCTGGGTCCCATAGACCTGTCGCGCCAAAAATTTTTATTTTTTTTTAACATCATTTGCATACGCCATTACAATGGAAACAGAACCCCACCTTGAGAACAGACTCTGTCTTCGTATTGTAATCAGGCACAAGTGGAAAGATTGCAAAAGCTACAAAATAAGGCTATGAGGAGCATTTTAAGATGCAACCGATACTCTTCGATTAGGTACATGCTGGAGACACTTAAATGGTTAAAAATTAAGCAGCGATTGGAACTAAATGCGCTTGTAGCAGTATACAAAATAAAAAGCGAAGAGGCGCCAAGTTATCTAAGAAGTGGAATAAGACGAGTAGGAGATGTTCAACTATATCAAATCCGGAACGCAAATGATTTCAGATTAGGTCAACAAAATTCATCAGCTGCTCAGAACCAACCGAAATTAAGGAAGAATCAAATTTTAGAACATTTAAACGAAAATGTATAGAAAATATAAAAGCAAATACTTAAAACATAATGAAATAAGACTGAATTGTTATAGAAAAATTTAAATTTTAAATATCTATTTTAAGTAAATATATATATTATTGTTATAAAGTATTAAAAATACTAATAAAGGTTATACTACTACTACTACTACTTCTTCTCAAGTTTGGTGCTTCCGCGTGCCATCCGACTTTAGTTGTGAAAATATTCGCAAAATAAAAACTAAACCTAATAGATTTTTAATACTAATAATGGATAATACAAATGCGAACAGAAGTATGGTTGTGTTGCTTAATACTCTGGAATATAACTGATCATCCGAATGAAAGAATCATCATGTAAAGAAAATAAATTATCTCAACAAAACACGCTTATTTTCAACTGTAGGCTTTCCCAGTAAAGACCTGTATTAAACGTGCAACGGTAATACGAACGAGATCTGTTAAATATGTGACACAATATTTGCTGATGCCGTTCATCGGTCTATATTCTCTGAACTCACTTCTTACGTTCAACCGTGCATTTGCCATTTGAAAAAAAAATATTATTCACCTCTTGAGCAGTTTTTTTTATAAAATTGTTTAAAAAGAATAAGAATACAAACATTGTGAATACTACTAATGCTATATTATAGTAATTACACCATCCCATCGACTTACTATATATATTCATACCACACATAGCATCAATCGCAAGCGTCACTTTATAACAGACTCACCTGAACGCAAGAAATGTTTTTGTAAACGCGCATGAATTTGACGTAATCTATTTATGTGGTGTTTCTTGCTGCATCGATTGGATTAGTATAATTTGTCTGGAATAAAGTGATCATTTGCCAGATTATTGAATAAAATACTTTACCTCAATGCAAGAGAAATCATCAAATAACTCAGTATTAATATAGACCATCAATTGCCAACAACTGTTTTGTGTGAATTTACTTGGAAATCAGTGCAAAAGAAAACCAACTCCTTGTATCTTTTTTGTTCCTGAAACAAAATATCGATTTTTTTGTATAACTGCGAAGAAAAATCTCAAAGAATCAAATAAGAAACTGCAATCATGTCATATGTGAGTAAATTCTCGAACCTGAGTCATAGTGTCGCACGACTTATGTTTAATTTCTACATTACAGCGACTGAAAGCAGCTAAGTGCCCTACCGACGAACTATCGCTGACTAATAAGGCTATAGTGAATATTAATGACTTTCCCGATGAGATCAAGTAAGTGACTTCACTAAATATTTAAGTAATCTTACTAAATTACTTGATGTTTATAGATATGCAGACATATCCACTGGACCAGGACAGCATTTTATTTTTGCCCTAGAAAAGACCTCAGAAGTTCCCAGAGGTCATGTGGGTTTCTCGCTGGTTCAGCGAAAATGGGCAACCTTGTCAATTAACCAAGATATCGATGTACGCCCATATCGATTTGATGTCAATGCAGATGTTATCTGTACGGTGGTTCTGGAGACAGACTTTTTGCAAAAGAAAACGTATGTGGGGATTAATGAAGTATTGATTTTTTAGTATTTTTTTTACATAATATGTGTCTTATAGGACATCTCAAGAACCATACGATTCCGATCAAATGGCGAAGGAATTTCTATTGCAATTTGCAGGTCTTGCACTAACAGTGGGACAGACGTTGGTGTTTAATTTCCAGGATAAGAAATTGCTTGGACTTGCTGTGAAAACACTGGAAGGTATAGAAGTCGTAAATTTGAGTACATCTTTAAATTTGAGAAATTATTTTATTTTAGCTGTGGACTCAAGTGCACTTAAGGAGAACAAGGAAATGACAACGAAAACAGTACGATTTGGACGACTGCTCGGCAATACTGTTGTGCAATTTGAAAAGGCAGAAAACTCTTCATTGAACTTAGTCGGAAAGGCTAAGGGGTAAGTTACGATAAACACCTATTCTTAATGCCAATCTGAGTCAACACTGTGTGACTTCAGGCCGCCTTTTGTAACTCGACCAACAAATTATATTAACCCAAAATTGGTCTCATTTTACTACTGCTCCCCTAAGTCAAGTGTCGCTTCTCTTTGGAAGGAAAATCCCATCACCATAACGCATTGGGAGTGTTTCTCGATGTTTAGGGACATTTTGAAAATGTTGTAAAACGTTCTAAACGAAATACTCAACTTGTACTAGTTAATAATTGGGTTGGTAACAATAGTCTGAAAGTTGAATCTATCAATTCAGATGGTCCATTCTAACACATGGATCTACAGTATGGTGTAAAGCACTTGAAAAAAAAATTTTTAAGTTTCATCAGAATCCTGAGGACGGACAGCAACGGAATATTGAAGTCTATTGAAGAATCCCATTCGGCGGCTAAAAATGTGCTACATTGAAGGAAATATGATTCTGATCACCAACACCAAGCCGGCAAGCTGTCCTCTTGGTCCAATTGGAGTATGCAAACATGCAGGTGGTGCTAAAGCAGGTCGTAATAAAGGTTAGCGATCGGAAATGCTAATAGACTATGTAGCTGGGCATATGGATATCTCAAGTAATGAAGAAAAGGATCGTCGTATCATATTCCACAGCTTCTTCCTTTGTGGAAGTTTCACTAAGAATAAGTATAAGTAAGCTATATAAGGTAAACACTAAATATGTAGTTTAACCTGATGAGAATTTTAGACGCCACCATTGTTTTTATTTGGAAATTTGTACGAGGCTCTCTATTTTGCTTGCTTTCGTTTATATTAACTTGGTACGGTAACTCAATAGAATTGTTTCCCCCTTTCTCTCAGAAGTTGGTTTCTTTCGTTTGTTCTGCAATCATAATGATGTCTTAAATTTTGTTCAATACGACATCACCTTTAGCACTGCGGTCCATTTGTGTCTCCAATATTACACACTGAGATTTTTGTTTCCAGGGTTTTTTCCCCCGATATTCATGTGTCCTCTTTATTTGTATATTGCAGAAAAATTGTTCGACAGTCAATCATAAATCCCGACTGGGATTTCGGTAAAATGGGAATTGGTGGTCTTGACAAGGAATTCAACGCGATCTTCCGTCGTGCATTTGCATCTCGAGTTTTCCCTCCAGAGTTAGTGGAGCAGTTGGGCTGCAAGCACGTCAAAGGTATTCTTCTATATGGTCCTCCTGGTACAGGTAAAACTCTGATGGCACGACAAATTGGAAACATGTTAAATGCTCGTGAACCAAAGATTGTTAATGGTCCACAAGTTTTGGACAAGTACGTTGGTGAATCGGAGGCAAACATTCGTCGGTTGTTTGCAGACGCTGAGGAAGAGGAGAAGCGGGTAGGTTTTTCAAACACTGTTCCCAGTCTGAGTTCTTGTTATTGGGTTTCTACTGTATTTTCTGTAGCTTGGTCCGAATAGTGGTCTCCATATAATCATTTTCGATGAGATCGATGCCATTTGCAAGGCTCGTGGTTCTGTAGCAGGAAACAGCGGCGTTCACGATACCGTAGTCAATCAATTGCTGGCCAAGATTGATGGTGTCGAACAACTTAATAATATTTTAGTCATTGGTATGACAAATCGTCGTGATATGATTGACGAGGCTCTCCTTCGACCTGGTCGATTGGAAGTTCAAATGGAAATCAGTTTACCAAACGAAGAGGGACGTGTGCAGATTCTCAGTATTCACACAAAACGAATGAGGGAATTCAAAAAGATTGCAGCCGATGTAGATTGTAAAGTAAGTATCAAGAGAATAAAAGTTGGGCTCTGTTTGTATACAAATTCTTTTGTTTTGTAGGAAATTGCCACTCTAACAAAGAACTTTAGTGGTGCTGAACTGGAAGGTTTAGTGCGTGCAGCACAGTCAACAGCAATGAATCGGCTGATTAAAGCTGCTTCCAAGGTAGAAGTCGATCCAGAGGCTATGGAGAAATTGATGGTTAATCGAGGAGATTTCTTGCATGCATTAGAGAATGATATCAAACCGGTAGGATAGACAGAGTTTGCTTAGTTAAAATGGAAACTTATAAACCTTTATGCTTTCAGGCCTTTGGTACAGCTCAAGAGATACTTGACAATATGCTGTCAAGAGGTATAATCAACTGGGGTACACCGGTATCGAATCTCCTCGAGGATGGTATGCTGTACGTACAACAGGCTAAGGCAACAGAGAGCTCGGGGTTGGTCTCTGTGCTTATTGAGGGTTCACCCAACTCGGGAAAAACCGCTCTTGCCGCCAAATTGGCAAAAATGTCCGATTTTCCATTTGTGAAAGTTTGCTCACCCGAGGACATGGTCGGATTCACAGAATCAGCTAAATGTCTACACATTCGCAAGGTAAATTAAACTTTACATAGATGCTATTCATCGTTTAAAATATCGATTATACATAGATCTTCGACGATGCTTATCGTTCAACACTTAGCTGTATAGTAGTTGACAATGTTGAACGACTATTGGACTATGGTCCCATCGGACCAAGGTACTCCAATTTGACGCTACAAGCTTTGCTTGTTTTACTAAAGAAACAGCCACCTAAAGGTCGTAAATTACTTATTTTGTGCACCAGCAGTAGACGGTGAGTTACAAGAGTGCCTCTTTTATATGTAACTCGTCTAAATTATAATCTGTCCAATCAACAGTCAAGTACTAGAAGACATGGAAATGCTCTCCGCTTTCACATCGATTCTTCATGTGCCCAATTTGTCTCATCCTGATCATGTGTCAGCTGTTCTCGAAGATGTCGATCTATTCAACAAGGGTGAACTACAAGCCATTGGCAAGAAAATGAATGGCAAAAGGTAAGTGCTCATTATTTTTTTTGACATATTTGATATCTAACCCCAACACTTAAATAGAGTGTTCATTGGCATCAAGAAACTCCTTGGTCTCGTCGACATGGCTCGTCAGACCGAACAACAATATCGTGCAATCAAATTCCTCTCGAAGATGGAAGAAGAGGGAGGTCTTGACATGAAGTAACTACTCGGGAAAGATCTTAATATGTCCGTTGTTGTGCTTAACGACGTTTTCTAAAACAAACGCAAACGATATTTAACTCAAGTACTAAGTCAATATAAAAATTTCAAACTATCATATTAATATTCTATATTCTAAAGCAAAAAAAAAACACATATATACAAAAATATAAGTATTTACTCGTTACCACGTGTGCGAACTCAGCGGTGTTACAACAGTTCAGGATAAGTTTTTGAAAATATTTCTTATTTATTTTTTATTTCTTTGTTTTGCCAGAAAGTAAATTATTTAAACAACTTAATCAAAATGTTAAGCATAACTTATGGATGTATGAGTGTTTATAGGGCGCAAAGTGAAACTTATAATTGTGGATAAAGTACTTTTTTATTTCGAAAAGAGAAATATTTCTCAAGACGAATGTGAGAAACGTACAGAGATATTGTAAATTATACTTCTATACCCAATTGTCCAACATCATACGAATAGAATATGAAAAAAAAACTATGTACATACCTATTTTCTTTATTTCAAGTTATGGTGAGGTCCGTGGTAGTCTAGGGTGTATTCATAAACGTCAAAAATATGCGCAAGTACAATCGAATTTCTTTTCTTATTCGTTTTTGAACGCTACGAAACAGCGAAACGAAAATTCACGAAATCCTGTTTGAGTACCTAAAAATTTTGAAGTTTTTTGTAAAAGAGAGTGCTTACAAGAGAGTAAGAAATTTCCCTATGCTACGAATTTTAGTGCAAGAAATTTCTTTGCACTGTTCTATGAGATCTGTCAAATCTCTGTACGTTATTATATTGTTGACTTGTGTATTTGTATAAATTTGACGTCTAACGTTTAAAAAGTGGGCAAACTTCGTTATTTCCCCGTTCTTTTACTTGTTCGTAGTTTTATCTCTGAAAGAATTTGACCCCCTCCTTGAAATTTTATAATCTACGAATTTTGATGGAAAAAGTACGCGAACGGATCTAATATGTATGTAGACAAGATGAAGATGAAGAACGGATTTTCCTAACTACACGACCCTGACAGTACATTGACGTTTATAAAGAAAAGTATATGTAGTTTCCTTTCTTCTTCTCGTTATACATATATGGTAGTGGCCAGATAAAAGTTAACACATTGTAGAGATTTCAAGAGTAGTCCATGTTTCAGTACTTATTCACTTCAGGAAAAAGTTAGCTGTATTTTGTTAGTTCAAAAAGCTGTTAAATGTTTCCATAATCCTTGTGATTACTCACAAGCAGGATGATATATCGCATTTTCTATTCAAATTTAGCGAAGTATGATCGAGTTTAAAGTTTGTGAGTATAAGGTGCCAGTAGGGAGGAAAAAAAGTCGATCGTAATGTAAGGACCGAAATCAAATATAAGGAAATAAACCAAGGAGGAACACCGTATGCTCAAAAATTTGTGTTTCAAAAACAGGCACACATCGAGAGAAAAAAATTTTGAGTTTAAGCATAAGGAACAAACACAAAAAGAAATAGGTTCAAGAACAGTTCGAAGAACATTGCACGATAGTAATTTGTCAGCCAAGAGGCCAAGAATAAAACCAGTTTAAACACAAATTGAGGATGAATTTTTGCAAAATCTTACCGGAACTGTACAAAAAATAATTGAAAGATGATGATATCTTCACTGACGAGACGAATTGTAATCTTTAATCATTTCGATAGAATGCGGGTCTAATTTTTATCTGGCCGTACATTTAGCTTCTTTGTGTCGTTTATTTCGTTTTCCTTTAATAAATTGCGTCTGCCCTACTTAAAAACATTCCACTTCTAAAAACAAAAACTTAACCAACAGCGACATCTCTATTTTGTGTGAATATTTATTTTTATTTATAATTTTAATTCTCCAAGCAATCCAACCTTCCAACCTACAAAACTGTAATTATTGTTTGTTGTGAAAATTATTAATTATCATTATAATTTGATTAAATATTAATATTAATCTTAAATCCCTAGCTCTAGCTAACAGGACTTTCGGCTAGTGCAAAATTAATAATTAATTTTTTTAAGCATTTACTTTTTCGAAATTTATATAGTGAATTAGCGAAATTAATAAGTTCCATAGTTAAATAATAATTTTAAATTTAAATTAAATAAAGAGAGTGTATATCTAATTATTGTTATTACAGTAAGTAATAGACGTCAGAAACGAAGAGTTCGTAAGAAGAATTCAATTACTAAATGTTAAGGATCCATGTCTACACTATTGTTTATTCGAATTTTACAAAAAAAAATTGGTTAAGATAAAATAAAAAGAAAAATTGTTATAAATACCCATCGGAAAACTTTGACATCAAGAATAATTTTTGCCTACGTACAATTGTTACATTACTGAGACTAAAAATTGAACACTCCAAAATGTTCAGCATCGGAAGTATTGTATATGTACTGTGAAAACAATTTTTGTTAAAAATGTGCTATCATTTCATTCAGTTTTCTAAAGCAAATAAAAATTTTGAATTTTAAATGATTGAAGTGATAGGAGTCTTGAATCCGTAATTCTTGATAATGGTACTTTCTGCCAAGTTGGTACAAAATCGCATTAGATAATTATGTATTTTTTAGCAGAAGTCTTAAATAGTTTTTAGACTATATTTTAATTTTTTTTTAAATAGATGTGTGTAGATAATGAGAAAAGTTTTAAATTGCAATATCACTAATACGCAAAAGAAAAATATTAAAACTTAAATTGTTAAAGAAAAGGATTTCAAGAAGAAAACCATACACTTCAAATTGTTAATGCATAATATAAGCCGAAGTAAGAAAATGTTGTTATTTATTCTAAAAAATATATATATTAAAATACAAATTAAAGATATTATATAAATAATTAATAACTAACCGCTAAAATAACTCAAAATTACAAGAATTGTGTTTTATTTCGATATGAGTATAGAGCTTAGCTTTAAAATATATTTCGTGAATATTCGGTTGTCACTAGAATCACAATTGTTTAGCAAATGATTTATTATCTGATTATTGGCTGCGTTCCTAAATTCAACCAAAATGTGCATTGTGACTGCACCTCGCATACGCGATGTTTTAACGATGCGATGCTTATTCTGTTGCGTTATAAATCATGAGGTTTCGGAATGTTATGCGATGCGCACATTTTTTTTTTATGTTAATCTCATTATACATAGCATAACGTTCGGAAATCACATCATCAATTTAGAATTTCAATCAAAATACGCATAAACAAAATGTTTATCGTCCAGCACTCGGCTTCAGATAACACAACTGACAGAATTTAAGTCCGGTAGAGCAGACATTACGTTTTTTGAGTAAGGGGTTGCAAAGGTTTCCAAGAGTTCGCCGAATATTTACTAGGGTGTCATTTGTGAAGTTGTAGCTGACTCCGAGATAATTTAAGTTAGGCTGACACCCCATTTTTCGTTTTAGGGTGTTTCGGCCATGTGCGAAATAAGCTGCGGTTTGTTTGACATTTCAACTCGCTATACTTGACTTGTCACTATACTGCGACAACTTTGTGTTTTGCTGTTTTTGAATATTCATCGCAAATCAAAGATAAAGCAGCTTCGTTAATAAGAGAATTTTGGGAAGTCAGTGACTCGAAGACATTCACTCTATATGCTGGATCTTACTGAGGTTGGTTGATTCGTGAATAATACCAACTCTGGTTTCTAAGTGGTTATAGTAATTTACTGGTCCTAAATTTGTTCATTAATGGTTGAAATGGATTTGACTGTCGTCAGAAGTTCAGGTCTAAAGGCGTTTTTACTTGGCTGTTTCTGAGTTAGTGCAGTATTTCACTTAGAACAAGAACCTGTATTAGTGGGGAGATTGGCTTGCTTTACCACTCTTTGTAATGAGAACAACCTTGACCTCTCTGCATATTCTTGGTATCTATGATCAAATTAGACTACTAAAGCACAGGTCTTTAAGTTTCAAAATAATTGTTATGCTTTTTTGCAACATGATAGGGAAAATCTCCATCAAAATCTGTAGATCTAAAGGGTAAGCTGGTAAGTGTTCTTTCTCTACTATGTGGGTCTTATGAATCTCTCATCGGATTGGTGAATGCTTAATAATAGTCTTCCAGAGTAGAGCAAGCTCTCCGTCGGTGAATGATATTCATCCGCATACAACCAACTTATATTTCATTCCGAAGATATCACCTTTGTACTCTCTTGTAGTAACTCAAATAATATCTGCACGTACGTATCTTAATCCCATCGTTGTCCGTTATCGATAGTTAAAAGTCGTCGACAAATAGCCTTGGTGACAGAAATTAAAGATACAGTTCTCGCGAGCGATTAGTTACTTATCTAGATAGCGATGTAGTTCGGTGTAAACCTCAGCATTGACCAATAAGGAATTTCTTTGTGTTAGTCGACAGGAACTCAACACTATGACCGCTTGAAAGATTAAGGAATATTTGATCATTTGATCTTCCAGGATTGTTTCTTACAATAACTTAATAAACCCGAAAGGAACTGCATAGATCCTGTTTCATCAACATCTGTTCAAACATCAACACCTGCTCAACCCGGATAGACCAAGTCACAAAAATACCTCACAAAATATAAATTCGTCAATTTAAATGTCAAACCACATGTGTCATAGTTTGTGGAAATAAGTGTTCAGAGTCGTGTCGTTTCGTTTGAAATTTCAAACGCATCGACTCGACAGACGACAATAAGGATGACTTTCTCGGTTTCGAAAACGACGTATATATGTACATTGAGATATTCCTGCATTACCGTGTTTTTGAGATCACCGCAGTTATCATCCTCCTTTTGCCAGCCCCGTTTCATTTTTTGATGACGGTGGTGGCACGCTGCCTAAGATTCCACATGCAATTCCGTAATTCGATGTCTCCACATCGTTTGCGTTAACAAATAAATCCGTCCTTTGCCTACATCTAGAAGTTGTGTTTTTATTCACGCCGGTTATTTTCTTTCTACCGAACGAAATAAAGTCCGGGTAGCCAGTATTAGACATACATACATGACATTTAATAAAATATTCAAAACATAAAAAAGCATAATTTCCCCTTCCTAAGCCCCGATGAAATACGAAAATGCTATAAATTTTTTTTAATTTGCTGGTTTGAACCATTTGGGAACTTCACTGGAATTTCGGTCTACGACCTGTCTTGGTCTCTTCGGTATGGCACCAGTCGAAGGCCCAGGAGCAGTCGAGATCATGTTTATGTTGCTGTTGCTGTTGTTTATGTTGCTGTTGCTATTGTTGTTGTCACTATCCGCTCTATGTGCGGCTCGGCTTAAGCTGTAGAAAAAATTTGTCAGCGCATCTGCTAAACTAGAAAAACTCTTAAATTTTACCGCGATTTGGATGCCACATAATAGGCGCCCTCCGGCGACGTAATCTGCATCAGATATTGTTTCTTTATATAAGAGAGGATAGATGGCAATGCGTCATGCTCATCGACACCAAAGTGGAGAACAGCAGTTGGTACGCAATCCACTTCGAGAAGAGTTTTCTCAATGGGCAGTAGAGTCTTCGGTGGAATAGTGACTGGATGGAAAGTGCTGTGTTAACTGGATTAAGACTCTTGACTACAAACTTACATAAATGAAATACGAGGTCCTTATTCACGATGAATGCACGCACAAAGTTCATAACGTCTCCGATTTTCTCTGTTGGTTTGAATATACCTTGCAGCACATGCCTATCGGGAAACTGTACTCGTATTATGCAATTCTTATACTGGGCAATTTTTTTGAGAAGGGTTTTGTTTTCCTCTAGTTCACGTAGCTTGGCTGTGAGAAGAGGTGAATCCTCATTTCCTTCCGACACTTTCTTAAGATCTCGCAGCACCAGTTTCAAGTCGTTGACTGTTAAGTCAAAGAAGGAATCTGGTAGATCTTCCATTTGCCTTTGAGTGCTGTCGAGGGAGTAGATTACTGCATTCCGTTCACCTAACTATGGAGTCACAATCGGATGAGAGAAGAAACTACAATAAGTTAGAAGTAACAAACCACATTGACTTCTGGTTCCACTTCCATCTCATCGGGATTTGTTTCATCTTCCAACTCAGCTGTACCCTTTGAGTTAATAGTTCGTCCACAACCAGAACCCCAGTCAAACTCAACCTTAGGTTTAGGAACTTCCTTTTCGGCCTCTGCCGCTTCCATCTCTTTCGCCGCATGTGCCTCAGGTTTATCCACATTCTGCGTTCCCTTATTTTTCAAGGACTGAACTAATTCAGAAGTAATGGTGAATCCTCTGCTTGCTTGCTTACTATTTGGCTTGACGTCATCTTTGGAATCTTTTGGTACTTCCTTGACCACAGCTGGAACGTACACACCAGCTTGACTGGAAAAAAGGGAATTTACAATAAATTTAACTTTACAATAGTACCTACATACGTTTTGATTTCATCTGGATTTTTGTCCACCAGCCGTATCATAGTTCTCCCACCAGTTATGCCTAGTGACTTCAGGGTCGTTTCCCTAAGCTGCTCGCCATATATTTCTTTACGCATGTACACAAACACTGGGCTCTTATCAGATTTGGTAAAGTCTGGGCATAACTTAGTAAGAACTTCCCACAGATTGGTACTGGGAATAAAATGGCCCTGCAATCGAGAACCGTCTTCGAGTTGAACAGAAATCTCGGCCATCGATTCGACTCTCTTCTTCGAACATTCGAACATCTCCAACAGACAATTATTCGGCAGACCAGTAAATCGGAACATTTGTAAGAGATCCAGCTCCTTGTTATGACTTTTCAGGCCATACTCGTCGCTAGGAAATCCATGCTTCTGACAAGCTTCCTCCAGAATCTGCAAGACGCAGTTTCAGACGGTTTAAAAGTTATTCCGCAAATGTTGAGTTACCTGAAGCAATGTAGTACTGGGAGTTATTTTGATATTCTGGCGCCTGCCATTCGGGGTCAGCACGGTTACTTTCTTATTTAAATCCATTTATTCTTGTGGAAACACCGAAGAAAGCTGACGAATTTGTTGAAAGCAAATTCATTATTTTAGACAGCTGCCGGAAAGTAGGCTGAACCTAATTGAAAGGTGTTGCATACGAATGCAAAGAGTGCTTTCAGCGATAGAAGTATGACTAATTCACTTTTTTTAAACACATGTAGGAAAAGTTTATTTAAAGACATTCCTATTCACAACATTAAAATCCGTCTTGTGCCAACATAAATAAGATCCATGAATTTATAAGCAAATCAGATCGTATCTTATAACCCCAATTTACCGAAAGGTCTTGCAGCTAGTTGCTCAGTAAAAATGTATTAGCCTGTAATTTGTAATGTAACATGTTAATAAATAATAATAATAATAATAATAATACTTTTTTTTTATAACGAATGTACTTTGAGGTTCATGAGGAAATATATATTTGCACTTTATTAAACTTTGAAAGTCAATTGGGTTAAAAAGAGAATACGTAATAATTTCAATTCAATGAGATTTAACCATTCGGCAATATGAACGAATCGGAAAAAACGCACAACCATGCATAATTGACATCCGCTTCGTAGTCCAACACACTAACCAGTTGAGCCATAACTCCCACTACGGAGGATTACATAAAAAATAATAATAATGATAATAAAAAAAAAACTAGAACGCTGATCTTGAGCAGTACGTTACAGAACTCCGGACACGATGGCGTGGAGGCATTGTTTACGCCCTATGGTTCACAAGAACTAAAGAAGAACTTTTTGAAGTTCTAATGGATCTCAATGGACGCTATAATATATTATGTATGTGGATTCGCTCTCCGATTTATTTCGAAAGAAAAGTTCCAATAAAAGGGTAAAAGCACTGCTTTGATTTCTAACACATTTCTTTACAGTGTATTACCTATTACGTTGTTTTCGTGATTGTTATGGATTGAAGTTTTGTCCTTGCACTGTACATCCTGTGCAGCTAATAAAATTTTCTGTTTTTCATGTGTCAATGGCCAATTTTGGACACAGGACCTACATACATATCATATGTACATATGTAACTGCTTACTACTACTTATTCCTCGGCATTCGTTACCATATCAAAGTAATACTAAAATTCTGTCGATGCGATTCTAGACGCTACTCGAAAAGATTTTATCCTCTTTATAGATACAAGAGAGGGATGAAGATAAACTCGAGAAGTGCAACGATAATCGAAATAAATGCTGTAATCATTGATGAGTTAGTAGCATTAAATACTTTGTTATCATTATTGGCAGTGGCCTGTAATTTCACCAGCACATCGAATGCATCTGCAAAAGATGGGGAACAAATTGGTTTCTTTAAGAGAATTCGGAATAAAATCCGTACTTTGCCTTTGCTATTAAACTATTTAATACGATGATCAAACTACAGTTTGAGTATTGCTCCTCGATTATAATACTCATGCTGTAATCAAGCGCATATCGTTTAATCGTTGAATACACCCTTTTAATTGTCCACCCCACTAACCTTGAAGTTTGTATTTGTACAGTTTTGTAGTCCACTGTTCACTCAGCTGATGTGAGTTGTGAAAATTTAAGAAAACAAAATAGCTCGTCTACGGAATTTCTCAAAATATTACTTAATTCTGCTATTATTCGTTATAATAGCACCGAACAAACTGAAACTACTTCAGGCCCTTGTTCAGAGCAATCTAAATCCCATCCGTAGCATGGCTTGGAGATCAAGTGGCGTCAACAACGAGGATTTGATACGTCAACTACGAGGTGCGTACACAAATTATTTATTGCACAACTCATCTTTGGATATTTCATAGAACATGGCGTCATCGCTTCGGATGCCGTAGCCCAAGCCATGACTGCGACCGATCGAAAATTCTATTGTCCCACTAGTCCATATGTGGATAGACCCCAAGGCATTGGAGGTGGTGTTACAATCAGCGCTCCACACATGGTATGAATATAGAAAATGCTTCCTAGCTCCGCTAATGACTGTCATCTTTTTAAGCATGCATTTGCATTGGAATATCTTCGGGATCAGTTGAAGCCCGGCGCGCATGTCCTCGATGTAGGCTCTGGCTCAGGATATCTAACCGCTTGCTTTTTGAGGTTTGTGAATGCGAAGGGTGATGATCCCAATACGAAAATTGTTGGCATTGAACACCAACCACAACTGGTAGAAAAGAGTAAAGTGAATCTGAAGACAGACGATCCGACTTTATTGCAGTCTGGGAAGCTCGTCATCGTTGGTAGGTGAAACAAAGGAGTTCACTTAAAATTAAGATGGTTTTATAAATTCTCCTTGCAGAAGGTGACGGTAGGAAAGGATGCCCTGAACATGCACCGTACGATGCAATACATGTAGGTGCAGCAGCTCCTGAAACACCACAAGCATTGATTGATCAATTAAAGAACGGCGGAAGATTGATAGTGCCCGTAGGACCTGAAGGTGGTAGCCAATACATGGAGCAGGTAATTTTATACAGTGTCGAATAAAATGAGAAATTATCATTCGTTTTGCAGTATGACAAAGATATGAGTGGAAACGTGAAAAATACCCGACTTATGGGCGTCATGTATGTTCCTCTAACCGATCTGAATCGATCCTGATTGCTATTGGCTTTGAAGGTTGGTCTGGTCATGGGTCTTTCGTTCCTGGTTGCGTGGCGGGTAGCCCATATGGTAAATTTACTTTAATCTTCGCTTAACTCCTTTATTTTATCAGAAGTGATTGAGACAAAGTATTATTGCAAATTTTTGTTTGTGTGCTAAGAAGAGATCGAATAAATTTTTTTTTTTTTTAAATCCGAATTCGGAGTCGTTTTTTTAGTTTGACTTCAACGAATCTGCAGAAATATTTACAACTACCGGGGTGTTCTTATTGCTGCTAGGCAATTGGAACAGAGCCTTCATTTGTAGATTATAGCTCTAAAGTAAAATGTACTTCGCATGAGCAGAAGCAAAATGGAATACTTCGGATGAAAGTATGCGAACGGAGGCGAAACACGAATAAATGTATCCGTATAGGAAACCTAGATAGAAAACCTAGAAAAGATACAAGTGTCTCGACAAGGATCTGCACCCAGATGAATCTCTGGACTGTGATGGACTGGCATGGGTGAAATGGCGGTAAAGTGCACAAGGCACCTATTAGGCAAACATTGCTATATCGGTCCGAATGAAAGACAACAAAAAAGACTCACAAATATAAATTTTTGGCGCGACAGGTCCCAGGGCCTAGCTTCTCACAACCATTCGTGTTGTGCGTGTTATATTCTTTAAACGAATGCCCACTCAAAAAAGATTTATGAAAAAAAATTTAAGATGCTAAGATAAACTCGCCGTCTATCGTGAGAAACTTGGAACCATTGGGAATATTGTTCAGGATTATGTAGGAACCGCCCGCGGTCAAGAGTCTTTGACTTCAAGCCGATAACAGATCGCTCGGCGATGATCCCCACTAAGGCTGCATTTTACAACATGTTTTATGTATACATGTATGGATGTACATACATATGTAAGTATATGTACACACAGCCCTACTGAAGAAGCCAAAGTCGCTGAATAGCTTTGTTACCTTCTGGACGAAGGCTACGAAGCCTATATCCAGGCCTTGTCCTGACTAAGATATCAAAATCGCATTCGGTGACATAAACACGAAAATATATTAGACGGTATAGGCGGAAACCGAACACCAAGCGTTCCGAACATTATCTAACCTTCATACATTTATCTAGTTGATTTGTGTTTTTGAATAGCTCAATTAAGGCATCCTCCAGTTTGACTATGAACCTTACCGTTGATTCCATCTAGAGAATTCTTTCGCTACTCGTTCTTCTGAAGACGTCTCCCTAGACAAGTGAGACAGATGTTACTGTCAATTAGGTCAACTAGATATCCGATGTTTTCAATAAAATGAAACTACAAGAAGTACGAATTTAAGACAGTGTTTATGGTTTTAAATTTAATACTAAAAACAAGATAAAATAAAATTGTAACAAAGTCAAAATATATGTGTATTTCAAAACTACCCATTTCGATAAAATCGATAACAGAATTTTTGTTTCTTGAAATTCCATCACTACTCGTGCCCATCACAAATGAACAGGTTTTCGTGTCACCTCTTTTGAGCATGTTCATGCGAGAGTGGAACAACCATACACACCGTGCTGTTCAGTCTGGCGTTTCGTTTTCTTTGAGTCTGACATCGCGTACAATTATAGGTTTTTAATTTTAATTTGTAAGTTTTTGTAACCATAGAGCATTTAATGTCCAAAATGACTACAGTGAATATAAATTCGAGAAAAAGTCCGAACATACTGAAGAAGCAGGGCACCGATCAATGGGTAAAATTAAATGTTGGTGGGACATGCTTCCTGACGACGAAAACGACATTATCCCGTGATCCAAATTCGTTCCTGTCCCGTTTAATTCAAGAGGATTGTGATTTAATATCTGATCGGGTATGTGTGCAGTGTTTGGTCTTTAAATTGTTTTTCTCTGGATTTTTGTTCAAAAAGTTTCGATTGGGGTTTTGCCCATGAGCACCGTGTGGGTGCGATGCAATTTCCATTGATAAATATTTGGAATTACGTTTAAATTGTTTATTTGTTTTTATATCACCTAACAACGAAATGGAGGTGGTTGTTTTATTGTTTTCAATAGTGCGGAGCGCAGGCTGTGGTGGTAGCATATAGTGTTATACAGTTGGTCACAGTTCTGTTTTGTGGCTGAGAAGTAGACTTTGGAGATAAAAGTCACGGTAAAATGTCACTTTGTTTTTGCTGTTTCTCCATTTAACCAACCAACTCAAGGATCTGGGCAAGATCGTATCAAGCTATGATAACAGTCTAATATCGGATCAAAAGTCGCCTTGCAGTTGATCCCGGTTGCTACGTGTAAATGTAATAAAAACTGATGAAATAGACAGTTCATAGTTCACGGATGGTGGGAGAACACTGCCTGATGCAGTTTGTTCCAGTTCAAAGTACGATTCCAGGATAACCACTTTGTTTTTAAGTGAGTGTCGTGGCTCAAGTGGTTAGTGCGTTGGACTACAGAGAGAGGAGTTCGAGGTTCGATCACGTGAAAGATCGAAAGATCCGCACCTCTCGCGAGCGTCTGACAAACATCAGAGAGTAAAACTGTCATGAAAAAGCTTCTCAAATAAAAATTGCCCTTCGGATACGGCATTGAAGCAGTAGGTCCATTCCATTCGTGTAAAAAATGTAACACGCACAACACGAATGTTTGTAAGAAGCTAAGGCCCTGGCTTACGGTGAGTTCAGATCCATGTCTGCAAATTTACTAAATACGAGTTAGCCTGCTCACAGTTTCGCAACTAAGTTTCTATTTTAGGAAAGCAATTTGCCATACACGACTACTTATTATCTCTTTCCATATTCTCTTTTCATCCATTTACCACAAAATAATGGCTAAAATGGAATGGTTTGGAACACAGTCATTAAACAATAGACTAAAAAGCAATGTTTTCATTAAAAAAATTATTTTTGGGCATAATCAATCGTCTTCAACCTTATCACACTTTTCATATTTGTTACGGCTTGTGAACCGGTGCATTGTCGTCCAAAAAAATCACTCCTAACTGGATGAGTCCAGGATGAGTCTTTTCTAAGGGATGTTGTCGAGTGAATTGGCAAATTAGATGCCCGTTATGGTAATTTTAGACGGTAAATAACCAATAATATTTCTTCCGGAACCCAGAAAATAGACATCATGTTCTTGTATGCGCTAGGTTAAACTTTAAACTTTATGCCGCACGATTATCACATCTCTTTATTTCGAGGTCATAGTGGCGGATCCATCTCTTATCTCATGGCAAATTGTTCGGATCGGTGTGGAGAAAGTCCTCCTCTGTCAATGTCCGCAAACTGGGAGAATACAGCATAAAACTCGGGTCCGTGGGCATATACATACGTACACACGTACCGAAATAGAATTTGTTTGAATAAAGAAAATACTGAAAATCAGTAGCACCAGTTAAGTGTTTGATCCATATCCACCTTTCACCCAACAACCTTAGGCGTTACCACTTCACAGTAGCCTATTGTTTGTCTACTTGAAAAAAATGTTGGTAAGTTGTGTAAACTAAAATAATCCACCCCGCGTCAACATGTGACCAACTGTATATAAACAGAACCCTACATTTTCGCAAACCCAATTGAAATTATTGATTTAAAATTCCTCATTTCTATCACTGTACGCTATGCATATCTGGCTGCCCAGCCACATCTTTCTCTTCCCACCTCAGTGTGTAACTTTAACAAAAAAAAATCTTTATTTTTTCATTTATTTTCTGAAAACGAACACAAAAGGACGAAACTGGAGCATACTTGATTGACAGAGATCCTAGATACTTTGCACCAGTACTGAATTATTTACGGCATGGCAAACTGGTACTTGACGGAGTCTCAGAGGAGGGTGTCCTCGAGGAGGCTGAATTCTATAACGTTACCCAACTGATAGCTTTACTAAAAGAATGCATTAACCATAGAGATCAGGTATGTGTATGATGAGAGTACTCGACTACGCTGTGATGGTCAATGGCGTTTTTATTTATGGATTTTTTTATTGTTTCCGTTTAATTGTTTAACGTGTGTGTTCTGTTTTTTTTTGCAGAGACCACATATGGACAAGAAGCGAGTCTATCGAGTATTGCAGTGCCGTGAGCACGAACTGACACAGGTATTTGTTTTTTATTTTTTTATTTGCACAATGTATACATCGTCTTTTCACGGATGTAAGGTTCTCTTCATTCGCACATAATTTGCAAAGCATCAATAGAATTTACAATTAAAGAAGGAAAACATAAATTGTCATTGAAACAAAAGAAATGCTATAGAATAGGCTATTCGATTGAATTGGTTAATCCATTCACGTTCTTCTTTGTGAATGAATAATGAGAAAGAGTGTAAAGAAATATTTTATAAATGTGAAGACGTCAAGAGAATCTAATTACATTTGTTTTGTCTTGATTGATGTAATCGTTTATTGAAAGTGAGTGAAGTGCTAGAAAAGTGAGAGGAATAAATATTTTGTTCAAACGGCCGGATGACCCAATGGAGGTAAAAAAGTTGGTAGGAGCGTATTATCGTTAGTGGTTCAATATACAAATAAAGCCGTTTTTTATGGACATGCCTCTTGGTTGAGCACTCTGTTTTGTCGTAGGATTATTGTTGTTTATCGTTGCTAACGGAAACAAAAGTGAGTAGACAGAGTTTTTTTTGCTCTTAAAGAGACTGGAACTTACTTACTTTACTTAACGGGCTCCCGACCCGTGAAAAGTCTCTGCCTGAGACACGGCAGCCTTCCATTCTCTTCGATCCCGGGCACTGTGCTTCCAGTTGTCAAGACCAAGCACTCTGGCATCCGCGATAGCTAGATCCTTAAAACGGAGGTTCGGTTTTCCTTGTCGTCTCGAACCTGGGGGCTGTGATTCGAAGATCCTCTTTGCTGGAGCATTATTGTCCATTCGCTCGATGTGGCCGAGCCAGTGTAGTCGACATGTTTTGGCTTTTTGGACTACATCCACATCTTGGTACAGCTCATAGAGTTCGCGGTTGTATCTTCTTCTCCATTCGCACTCCTCGCATACGAGACCGAAAAATTTTTCTTTCGAAAGTGTTCAATACTGCTCTTCTTTCCTACTTATAAGAAATTGACTAGTCATTGATTAATCTACAAGTTTGTCGATCTTACGATCTAATAAACAAACTTGAACAAGAAGCGAGAACACCTGCATGTAAGTTGTATTTCGGTAAGTAATTAACTGATTCCAGTGAAGATCAGGGGTAACTAGCATTGACAAGCCATTGGATTCCTCAATATCCACTCCATTAATTTTTAGTTTGGTTACGTTAGTAACAGAGAGAGGATACACTAGGTTTTTGACGTGTTGAACGTAACTTGTTTTTTTCGAGAATCCAATGAGTGATCACATCAATATTGGAGTTGAGGTTGTTGGACATCCGCTTCCGCTGTTACTCTACAACTTACAATTCTTCCCGCAAGGTCGTCAAGCAAAGTCAAGAACTCAGTCGTCCGCGAAGTAATGAATTAGATTTTGAGTGAGAGATAGAGCCGGACAAAGGATTGAACCGTGTGATACACCAGCATTGGATGAGAATACAATACAACAACTTGACCAATACAAATTGTTTTGACCGATTACTTATCAAACTCGCAATCCAAGTAGGGAAGATGTTCCCACATATTTATAAGCGGAGACTGTCCTACACTATATCGAAAGCTTTTGAGAAATCGAGCCCATTCGCCGCGATACTTTCGTTCCACATGTCTAATAGGATCACGATTAGGTCCCTTATGGAATGTTGTTGCCGAAAATTATACCGGCGATCATTGAGAAGAAGCTTGCTTTTGAGATATCTATGTTTCATGTTCAATTTGCAGCTAAATTTTCGTTCTACAATCGTACTAAAATACTTAGCACTGGAGAGTAATTGAATTCAATTAAATTTATTTTAAGACATATAGAATTACAGTTTTAACGGCGTATACTTTAATATTAACTGTATATTCTTCCTCCCTTGGCTCTACTGTGACAAGAAGTAAACATAAAAGTATGAACGACTGTTACTTAAATCTAAGCGGAATAAGCTACGCACCCATTTTGCGTTCTGTCTTAGTTTATTATAAAGTGTTGTACATATATACGAATAAATCAAATAGAAAGAAGGAGGGTAACAAAAGTGGCTAATCATTTAGCTTCAGAAAAAGTTATAGAGGTGAGATAACTAAACCCTGAGGAGTTCCTGTATTGACAAGTTTAGTTAAACGACAAAAGTGCTTCGGCGAGTCGATACGTTGCTTCTTTCATTAATTTTATCATAATGCAGACAATACCTGTTTGCAAAATGTATATTGTTTAACCAAGACATGTAGTAACTGCTCGTTGTTTTTATTTACGACAGTTCGCCAACATTTTATGATTCTGTCATCACCTTTAACCCAAGAGCAAAACTGTGCATCTTACATCCGTCACCACTCGAGTTTTACATGATCCAAAGAATATTTAATAAGATTAACTCAGTTGTACCCTTTTATAGCTTATTTTCTAAATGGATTTAATGTGTATATCGTTTAGGCTTAATTGCTTAACATTTAATTTTTTCTTTGCATATGTTTGTATGTTAACTTTTATTTTCTTTACAGATGATATCAACCCTCTCGGACGGTTGGAGATTCGAGCAATTGATCAATGTTGGCATGCAATACCCCAACTACGGTCCATTCGAAAACAATGAATATCTTTGCGTTGTTTCAAAGGATTGTGTCACGCCAGCCGGCCGTGAATTGGAATTAAATGACAGAGCTAAAGTTCTACAACAGAAAGGCTCTAGAATGTAAGACATGACTATAATTATTATTATTATTTTTTTATTTAAATTGTAGGTTAATTTAACGAAAAAATTAACAAACTGAAACAATAATTAAAGTATTTTCTAAATTATCTTTTCTATATGAATATTTCGAAAGCGTGAAGAAAAAAAAAATAAGAAAAAACAAAACAAAAAAAGAAAACAAATTTCTTAACCCGATTAACAAACGGGCGTGTATTTATATTTTGTGTTTTAAGTTTTTTCTTTTGTTGTCGCGGCACTTAGATTATCCAAAAGAAAAAATTAAAAAAAGAAAACAAAAAAATCTAAGGGAATTGAATAACAACATCCCACTCCCCACCGACTAAAGTAAAACTAGTTATGTCGTTGAAGGTGGGCTATTAGAAAATTTCTAATTTAACAAAAAGTTATACCGTAATAAACAATAATAAAAAACAAAAATAAGGAAATAATATATTTATATATTTAATAGGATAAATATAAATAAATATACAACAAAACAAGATCGTTATAACAATTAGACATGTGAAAAACTGCGCACAAATCGACGTATTATTGTGTTTTAGACCACCCTCGACCTTCTCATATATCCTCATCCTCTTCTTAAACGTAACATCGTGCATTTATCATTAGAAATACAAAAAAAATACATACATGTAAAATCTTCATCGAAACGAAATGAAGCACCCCATGTCGTTATTCATCAATTCATTTAGAGATAAAGCAACACGGACATTGTAGTCTTATACCTTACATTTGTTTTTATAATTTCGCATTCTAATGGGTTTTCTTATTTGTGTGCATTCATTTGAGAATTTTTTAAGGTTTAGTGCATTCTTAGAAGTTTAATAAATCATGTGAATTTAAATACCACATTAGACAAAATAGGAATCACTAATAATTCGTTGCTTTAGAACTTAAAGCAAAAACATACATGAGATATGTTGATGTGTATTGAGCATATGTACATACGAGTACATCGTAGATTGAGTATACATATGTAATTAAATAAACAAGACATGTGTTTATTCTCTCGATGCACATACATACAGTTACATATATCAGAATATATCGGAAGATGTCCATATGACTTGGTACCCAGCAAAGGCTCGTTGAAATCTCGTTCAATTTTAGTTTATACAGCTTCTACCCTTTCTCATCTTATCGTCTTTGGTGCCTGTTGTGTATCCCTTCCTCTTTTGCTTTCGCATCTGCGCTATGCGTTATAATTCCACTGGAACCCGCCTTAGCGACTTTGGTTATTGTGGATTACTTACTTAAAGGGCTCCCGACCCGTGAAGTTGAAGTGACACGGCAGACTCTCCACTCTCTTTGATCCCGGGCACGCTGCTTCCATTTGTCTAGACCAAACGCTCGCATCCTTAAAACGGAGGTTCGGTTTTCCTTGTCGTCTCGAACCTGGGAGCTATGGTTCGAAGATCTTCTTTGCTGGAGCATTTGCTCCATTCGCTTGACGTGGCTGAGCCAGTGTAGTCGACATGTTTTGGCTTTTTGCACTACATCCACATCTCAGTTCATAGAGTTCGCGGTTGTATATTCTCCTTCATTCGCCCTCCTCGCATACGGGACCGAATATTCGACGAAGAATTTTTCTCTCGAAAGTATTCAATGTTTGCTCTGCTTTCCTGCTTATCGTTCAGCACTCGGCTCCATATAACAGAACTGGCAGGATCAATGTTTTGTAGAACGTGCATTTCGCCTTCCGAGTTAGGAGTTTTGAACCCATTTGTTTCGCCAAACCCAAGTAGCAGCGGTTTCCTAGAGTAAATGTTCGTCGAATCTCCACTAAGGTGTCGTGGAGTAGATATTTACTCCGAGGTAGGTAAACTCCTTAACCACTTCGAAGTTACTGTTGCTAACAGTTACGTTTTGTCCTAGGCGGTGGACAGATGCTTTATTTGTTGACAACATGTACTTAGTTTTGTCTTCATTCACTTTATAGGCATCTCTTATCGCCCCTGTTCTTCAATTGCCGTAAGAGCCTCTAATACGGCGTACTGGGAGCGACCGATGTCGATGTCGTCTGCGTATCCCAGCAGTTGCACAGATTTGTTAAAGGTATTGTGGTTTTGTCTGGTATTTTTTGACAGTCTTATCACTCTTGCTCTCAGCGATAACGCACTTTCTCTCTTTGATGCCTTATTTATTTATTTATTTATTTACAAAGCAAAACTATAGGTCGGAGCCCCAGTTGATTTTATTTACAAAGATAATGGACTGGTACATTATCAAAACATTAAATGTGATATAATACACTATTACATAATATTAGACAATTAACTTTTTGTAGACTGCAGAGAACGATTAAAATCCATTAAATGGTAACTATTAAACAGTTTTGCTAAGCTATTAATGGTCCGTAAACTCCATAATTAACTCTCGATGCTTGCTAGTAACATTTCTTTTAAACCTTATCTGGTGTTTGTTTTGCCTTTTTCCTCGAGGATACGTTTCAGGTGTACTACTTTTTTGTACTCCCTCAGAAATGTCTCTTATTTTTTATCTCGCTCACGTTATCCTTCAACTCCTTTGAGATGTCTGCGTTTATAATGTTAGAACCGTATTTCGTCTTCTCGTATTCAGCGGCCGCGGCACCAATTGTGTCTGAAACCCGTTTGATGTGATTACCTAGCATAAGCTCCGGAACCGCGACAAGGTTGATAGTCGCTCTTAGGTTCTACTTCGTCTAGTTTTAGAATATTAAAATAATATTGGATTACCCTTGATATTGCTATTTACTATTTTATTTAAGCTTGTTCTTAAGTGGCTATCTTTCAACAATCCTTTGTCTTTTTCTATGCGCTTTTCTTTAGTTTAAGCACAGTGTAGCAGTTTTAGAGTCAGCCATTATGAATTAGAGGCAAGGTACATAGATCTAAAACCTGCTTATATCAAAAATACATAGGGACTCTGAATCATTCGTTTCCATTTCTTAAACCGGCGGCTACATTAGAATACATATTAGAAATCTAAAAATTCTCATTGGAATGACATTATCTAAGCAATTGCTAGCTATATAATAGATTCAGCACTATATGAAAAATCCCATCAACAACTGCCATGTAATTATATAAACAAATCATTCTATTCTTTCGACTAAAATCATTCAACTGTTTATTGTTTTTAACTGTTTTCTTTGTTTTTTTTTTGCAGTCTTGGAATTTAAACATTAACAATATGTTATTCAAAATATTTTTTGTTTCGTAACCACATATATAAAAGTTTACTATAATTATTATATCCTTAGTATATAATTTTATTAATAAAAATGCAACAACAAATAATACTGATTTAAAAAAAGGAAATCTATCTTATATAGATAAATTTTGATGTTTAAGTACACTTGTATCTAATTAAAATGTGTTGAGGGATAATTTTTCAATTTATTTTGTTTGAATTTAATTTTTGTTGTCATGTACGATAAGTTGTAACTCATATTTAGATTGAATTTATTTAATTTATTCTACAAAACGAAGTAGAACAAAAAAAACATCATTTTATAATAAAATCATAAATACCATTTGAACTTTGTATGGATATTAATTGTTTAAAGTAGACAAAGTAGATCGTAATCTGCTTATCTATTATTGTTATTACTACTACTATTCTCGTGAAAAACGCATTTTTTTTTATAAATTACAGGAATAAATATATAAAAATATATAATTATGTAAACATCTACCGTTAAGAACTGTTAAACGTTTCACACAGATACAAAAGCCTAGAAAAGAAAGAACACGTTGTTTATGCAAGGAAAAATAATAAAATTTACAGTCTTAAGCTAATTCATTGCTCTATAATAAAAGATAATATTGTATTTACGCATTCACCAATTCATTCACTTCCATCCACATGAAAAAATTGAAAAATAAAAAAAAAAAAAACATACTCACGTCACATACACTCGCACACACACATTACACACATCAACACTAATTTGTAAGAGAGAAAATAAACATTTAAACTAAACTATTAAATAAAATAAATAACTAAACTTGTACACATACGATTTGTTAAATGTGAATGATAATGATATATATATAGCGAAAATATAACAAAACAAAAAAGAACAATTAGTTTAACATTAATAAAAAAGGAGAATAAAACAATTAAAAACAAAAACTTATAACAATCGAACCTGGTGCTCCAAGCTTTCGATCATTCGCCGCTGATTGAAATATGTTGTGGCGCAAGCGTTGTATTTCTTTTAACCATCGCGATTTAACCACTGATTATAAAAATTAAAAAATATACAAAAAAAATATATATATACACAACTTTTTCCTACGGACTTAACTCAAAAATTAACATTTTCAAAAAATGAAAGCAAATTTCCCCTAAAGAAAAAATTTTAAAGAAATTAAAAAGAAAAAAAAAAAAAACTTGAAACTAGTTTACGAGCTTGTAAAACAAAACAAAGATTAATAAATGAAGTTTTCTAAAAAAAAAGTTAAAAAGTAGTTTTTCTTGTAATTTATTCAAGGAAATAAAATCGGTGGGATTTGACGGTACCCCTGCAAGGTAACAACTCTAACCGCTTCCAAAGTGTATTTGCACAAGAGCGGTGATTGAGATGAATAGAGGGATTTGTGTTCTTCGACCAAGATAATAGCCCGAGTAGTGCTAGAGCTCCTATATTCAATTCTCGTTAACGAATAGCCATGTTTTCGTTCAGGATCCACCAGTGTTTATATGTTCGCTAACTACATATGTATGTATGTATGAATGTACTATCAGTTACGTCTTCTTCTTAAAGTTCCTCTCCGCTGCGGAGGTTGGAAATCATCGTTTTTATTGGTTGTTTATTTGTGACACTTCTTATTATTTCTGTGGTGAAAAGATTGAGCCACTCCCGAAGGTTTGATATCCATGATAGTCTTTGCCCCCCACCGTTCTTCTTCCTTCTATCTTTCCTTGCAAAATAAGTTGCAGAAGTTTGTACTTGTTGTTACGTAAGACGTGTCCTAGATACTCGAGTTTTCTTTTTTTAATTAGATATATTAGTTGTCTTTTTTTCTTTATCCGTCGTAGCACTTCTTCGTTAGTTATTCTGTCTATACAAGAAATGTGTAGTATTCATCGATATATCCACATTTCAAATGCTTCTATTTTTCTTATCATTGCTCTCAGTTACGTACCCTGATCCCCTCTAGTGCGCGTCACCTAAGAAGAGGGAATACTGATGTTCATTCAATACACATGTCCTAACCATTTCAAACGTGTAATGTGCAGTTTTTTTTTACTTGTTCGATGTCGCTGTATAGCTCATATAGTTCGTCGTTGAATCTGACTCTACCAAGTTGTCCTCATTTACCGCTAAACTTATTTTGACAGTTTCTATTTTAATACTCGCAAACAGCCGATGGCTATATTTCCGACGTCGTAGCACAAAGTTGTGGCCCGGGCTTGACTTGTAACTTTCGCAAAACTCGCTAAAGTATCATGTAAAGTAAATATTACACGACAGCTAGTCACATACATATATACATATGTACATCAAAATGCTCAGAAAAATGCCATCTACCACATACTAAAATTTGATCAAAATCGAGGGGGAGGCCCCTTTTGTAAATATTTACCGTGATAATATGCAACCTTCTCGAAAGCCGGTTCGAATGTCAAATTTTTTCAACAACCTACCTCTTCAACACGTAATACCTTTAAATCTTGCTTTTATAATGCTCACCAAATTGTTAAGAATGCCTCTCCTGCTGCGTAAGGCAAGTCATGCAGTGGTGGAAATAACTATAAAGGCAGCTACAAAATGAGATAAAAAACATTCCTTTTGGAACCCGGCAAAAATATCTATGGTAACATATTACAGTTTCTTTTTACAAACTAACCAATTTTACATGGGGCCTCAAAAAATAAGCCCTTCTCAAGTCAAATCAAAGCTAAACTCGATCTTCTAGTTATGTATGTACAAAAACATCTGGAAAATTCTAAATGCAAATATGAACTTGGTTTTTAAGAAAATAGACAAGAAGTCAATGTTCTCCTTTAGTCATAAATCCCTACGGCTCGAATCCACTTAAACAAAAAATTGAGGAGAAATTAGATGGAACCATTCTCCAAAATTTAATGAAATCGATAACAAAAATAATATTTGTATTTCCAGTTGAAATTGGACATTTTTAAGCTAAAGTAATTTCTTTTTAATTTGGAAATAAGTATATTAATTATTAAAAATTGTCAATTTAATGATTTAAGCGATCTGATAAACATAGATATCAAGAGCCTCTTACGCTTCATCAGAAGTTCAAAATGGTTTAACGAGTAGAAACTTTCTCAATTTGCTCCATAAAATTTTATAATTATTTCTTCCATTGTATAATAAATGAACAACAGATGTAATGGAGACTGGAAGCAGACTAAGAACGGAAATCAATAAAGAGTTCAACCCATCTGAAGAATTCTTCCGCTGCCATCTAGATCTGAAGAATCTCCCCACTTTGGCCACTACGTGGATAATACCGCCACAGATATATGTATAATCCGAGGTACCCAAAATAAAAGCATATTAAAGTCCAAGTGTGCTATAATCGATCTGCTGTAATCCTAGTGGGCGCCGTGGCTCAAGTGGTTAGTGCGTAGGACTGCAGAGCGAGGAGTTGGAGGTTCAATCCCCAGACAACACCTAAAATTTCTTTCACGGCCCCACCTCTTGCGAGTGTCTGACAAACATTTGAGAGCTATCATGAAACAGCTTCTCAAGTTGCCCTTCGCAAACCGCATTGTGTTATGCACAACTCTTCCGTTCCGTCCCAGGATTTCAAGCCTATTTAAATGGTGGCACGTATTATTTTCTGAATTATTCCGTTCGACGGTTAATATAATATAAATATTTTTAAATATACATACCTACGTACCTAGTTATTTTCTGTTTTCCGAATCTTAGCTTTTCATAATATTTTGCTGGATGCATCCCTTTAATATCAAAATTGTCAACTGTTGACAGTGCTGTCGCTGTCATTTCATCTTACATCCCAGGCTGATTTATATCTCAAGAAGCAGATTTATTTCAATTTTGTTAAATAACTTAAAAAACTAAGTTAAAAACATGACAGTGGATGAACAAAAATTGGACTATCGAAATAAAATAGTTCTTGCTCCAATGGTAAGAGTTGGCACTTTACCAATGAGGTTGTTAGCTCTGGAATATGGTGCCGACATTGTTTACACGGAGGAGCTAATTGACTTAAAAATGATTAAGGCCAAAAGAAGGATTAACGGTAAGGATTGAATCAAATACATTAGCACCATATTAGTACTTGTCTTATTAGCTGTCTTGGGAACTATCGATTTTGTTGATCCATCTGATGGCAGCATCATTTTTAGAACGTGCGAAAAGGAGAAGGGGAGAGTTGTACTGCAATTAGGAACAAGTGATGCGCAAAGAGCCCTACAAGTTGGGAAATTAGTAAGTTATAATTTATGAATTCATTGCTGTGGTTTGCATAAAATAAGTGCTTGCTCAGATTGAGAATGACGTGGCTGGTTTGGACATCAACATGGGATGTCCTAAGGAGTTCTCGATTAAAGGCGGAATGGGTGTTGCCTTGCTCGCAAAACCTGAAAAAGCAATCGAAATACTTCAAACACTCGTGGATAATCTCAAAATTCCAGTTACATGTAAAATAAGGTTTGTTGTTTTCCGTATGCAAAGACAACCATTTAGTTAAGTTTATCAAAAATAGGATATTACCAACAGTTGATGAGACAATCAGTTTGGTTATCAAATTTGCTGCAACTGGTATTGCGGCCATAGGTATTCACGCACGCACAAGAGATGAACGACCACAACACCAGCCTCATCCTGGTGAGTAATTAATCTGTGGATCTGAATAAACTGCTAACAGAGATTTTATTTTCGTAGATGTCATTAAAGCCGTGGCTAAAGCAGTTGATATTCCAATTATCGCAAACGGAGGCTCTAGAGAGATTGACTGCTATAAAGATATTTTAAAGTTTAGGGACGCGTGTGGTGTTGACAGCATTATGGTTGCACGTGCTGCTCAGATAAATGTGACCATATTTAACAAGAAAGGTATAACACCGATCCGGAAAGAATAATCTTATTTAATTGGCATTAACAATATTTTAGGTTTACTCCCCATCCATGATGTGATAAAGAAATATTTGCTTCTGTGTGTCGACTATGATAATCCTCCATCGAACACAAAATATTGCGTTCAAAGTATGCTGAGAGAGTTACAGGAAACTCCACTGGGAAAAAGGTTTCTTCTATGCCAAACACTACATCAGATTTGGTAAGTCATTGTGAGGATTTCTAAATGTTCCTTCTAGTTGTCTTCCAAGTCAACCTTAGTCCTTCAGTATTTAACATGTTTAACATTTGAACTTAGTCCGTCAACATTTGTCCATTTTATTACGGCAGTTTGTGGTTCCAAAAGGTAATCGTAAAGCTCTCGAATAATAAAAGAAAATAGATTTAGCATTATCTCGAATCCTTTATAGAAGCGCAAAGATATGAAATTCAGCTTTCTCTTTTATAGTGCGCATACACTACACATGTGTAATAATACTTCCACTCGTATTATTTCTTTTAGTGAAATATGGGACCTTGGTGATTATTGCTACAGAAAACAGCTAGAATACCAAGAAAAAGGAAACTTCGGTCGTCGTGAAGTTACTCCTGGCGTAATTCCCGGTGACGAGATACTCAATGGTCCTCAAATTAAAAAACAAAAAACTGAAAGTGATTGCACAAAGAATCCACCTGATCTTTTAGAGCACAACATAGCATTTTATCGTGCTAACTACATCGAAGGTTTGTGTTTGGGATATTCTTTGTATTAATATTTAAAGCATTAATTTTTCAGATATCAAACTGCCAAAGAGCATTCTCCATACGTATGCTTCGAAAAACTCTAAAGATATACCCAAATATGAAACACAACGAATAGATAAACTATTCCGTTCGATATGCTCATTCGATGGAAAGAAATATGCCAGCACCTTCTGGGAAAAGAACAAAAAGTACGCCGAACAAGGTTCAGCTCTCGTATGCCTTCTCTATCTGGGCCTGATCGAGGAAAGTGAATTAATCAAAAACGGAAGCATATTGAGATGATAAACTTTAGTTTTTCTTCTTCAATAAAATTTAATTAAAACATCTAACATATTGTTTTGACTGTGTTTTTTTTTTCGTAAATTAATTTGCTACTTTTATACATGATTGTATAGCCCTTTTTGGTAGTTGGGCGCTGCTGCTGCTGGTGGCGGTGGTGGCATTTTTTCATTATCCTCTCGATATCTACGCATTTCAATGAATGTGAGAAGATCTTCCTTTGTGACTGGACTTCTGATACTATCACAAACGGCTGTAGAAAGAAGGATATTCATTTTTGCGATTCAAACAACAGTTTTATTTACTTACCTTGTGCAGTATTGTAACTGTTTGGGTGACTTTTGTCAGTTCTCTCTCGTAAGAATTCCCATTGTCCATTTCTGATTGTGCATTCGATAATCTTGTTATTAAGATCTTTAATTGCTTTTGTGTATTTCATTTTGGAGAAAGGCTGCTCATCCATTCCTCCTACATAGAGGAGGCCGATTTTTGTCGGAAGCACTCTGTGGAAGAAACAAATTGTATAGGCTCTGTGCACAAATGGTTTTTATGTAAATCTCTTACCCCACTCCACTTTCTACTTCGATTTTTAGTTTAAAATCAACAGAATTTAAACTAATGGGTTTCCATTTCAATATATCCTTGCAAACTCCTGCGGTATATGGCTGAAATATAAAAATGCAATTAGTAGTGTGGTGTAGGAAACATACTCGTACTTTGCAACAGAGAAGTGTTACGAGAATTTAAAGTATGTATGTATGTAGTTGTATATCAAATGCTTCTTTTTAGAACTATTCTCACGTTTCCTCTTCCACGACTGCATCATCGCAATCTTCGTGAATCAAATGCAAGTGTTCTAATAACTTTTATCTATTTATGTACTCTAATTCTTTATATACTCGACCTCAACAGATCGAACAACTTACTCGAAGTTCTTCGACGTATTCGAAGTAGACCACGGGGTACCCAAAAAGACAAAGCCTCCTGGCTGGAGGTTGTACGTCGGTGAAACTGCCCCTCCACGTAAGAAATCGTAGTTATGAGAGAGACGCCCCAGGATTCGTATAATGAATATGGACTATTTGAGAGAGATGTCCATACTTTAGGGGTAGCTCAGAAATTGTTCTCGCGCGATTCAAGGCAGTTACTAATGGGATACAGGAGATACGTTAGACAGGATACATACATATATATGTACATACATATATTACAGCAGCCACAAAAGGATGCACATGTTCGTGTTTGGAAATTTTTTGATTCGTTGTTGGAAATCGCTCATAAGCCTAAGTGTGATCCGCCCCGAAGCTACATTTTACAACATACACCTTATATATGTATGTATGTATGTATGTACACGCCACTACCGACGGGAGGCTGCGGAAAAAAAGGCATAGAACGAAGAGGGTCTATACAGCTTCCCAGCTCAAGAAGTCTAGTGGCCCAAATCTGATACAGAATTTTTACAAGAAAGTCAACCAACTGGCTGGATGTTTTAAATTCCGAACCCAGGCTCTTCGAAATAATGGAGGCAACCTAGTCATCAACGCACAGAGAATCACAGGTATATTTAAAGAACATTCATTTTTAGCAGCTACTAAATGGGAATGAAACAGAGAGAATACCGCCACAAGAAGAGATCTGACAGGCAACCGATGAAGTAGTTATTCTTCTCAATTTAGAAGAGGTTGGCATAACTAATTAAATAAAAACAAAGTAGCCGTCTTCGACAGCTTACCGTTAGAGCTTTTGAAATACGGAAGCATGTTTTAATTAGGAGCATTCATCAAATCCTTAATAATGTATGGGTGGAAGAAAGCGCGCCTTACGAGTGTAAGCCCTACATGCAAA
Organism: Xylota sylvarum; assembly: GCA_905220385.1. Lineage (NCBI taxonomy): Eukaryota > Metazoa > Arthropoda > Insecta > Diptera > Syrphidae > Xylota > Xylota sylvarum. The sequence goes on from LR999957.1 coordinate 129,279,182, forward strand.
AAAGCCGATCCTATGTCTTGCGACAATTATCGAGGAATAACTCTACCAAATATCAGGTATAAGATCCTGTCTAGCATTCTGTGTAATCATCTAAGGCAGTATACACCACATTTATCGGTACGTACCAATGCGTCTTCCGGTTTTCGATCGATTAGAGATTAAATCTTCACCCTAAGACAAATCCTGAATTGGGTGCTATTGAAAAAAAACATCTAATTAACACAGCAGGGCAGGGTTTTCAAAAAAGAGGTCACAAATTTCCTCCCAATACTGGTAAGCTCCTCGATTTGTTTATTTCATAAACAAAAAAACATAAGTTTTATTTAACATTTAAGTCCAGCTAACGACCATTAAATCGACCACTGTTCGACGAAAGAAAAATAAGAAGCCATTAAAAGGGGATTCATTTCGCAATCAACACACAAACCAAAGAAAGATTTGAAAGGAAATAAAGTTTGGATGAAGCACCTCCTAGTCGGTGGAACGTCTCTTGGTTAAAACAGGAAAATATTAATAAAGAGTACGATTATGCTTACAGTAGACGGACGAAATCGAGAGCAAGATCGAGATTGCGAACGTTTACACATTCTCACTGAATGTCGATGAACAATTCAAGCCCCTGCTTTGCGAGTTCAAAGATATAACACAACCATTTAAATTCTCACATTTGTACTCAAGAACTGGTGAACAATCCCAACTCTAGTAATCTCGAAATCAAGAAAACTCGATCAAAAATTAGCTATAGTCAAGCGGGAGTTCGAATACATGTTAAAACAGGCATCAAAATATGTTGGCACTCTAAAATGAATAGGGTGCATGTAGACTATTGCCCAGAATTATTTAGTTTGCAACGAGTGTCCGACATTTCAACGCGTTGATTACATATTTCGGAGTGTTGCATTCGCCCTACAGCATGTCTCAGAACACATCCAAAGTTCAATTTAAGGGTCGTCAAGAATCTACTCTAACTACTCGATCACACAAGTATGTACATACCTCATTCGAAGGCTGAAAAATCAATCCATCGGGTTCATGTGGAAGACATTTTGTAAACTTTGGGTCCAATAACGATGCAGTTTTGGTTATATCCCAGAATTCCTTGTTGCGTACACTGAAGGACTCCAGTGTTTTGTCGAGTATTCCCTTCGAAATAGCTGCGTAACGAGGTTCTAAAAAGGGAAACTTTTTAAAATACTGCCAAAGAAAAACCACTATGTCATTCTCACCTATAAGTTCTCTTTTAATTATTTTTAAACGATCTTCGAAGGACTTTTCTGCAACATTATCATTTTGGAACTTAATGATGTCGTATACCAAGTAACGCGGTATGCACTCTCCTTGCACTTTGTCAATAACCATTTCCTGAAAAACAAAGAGATTAGACGGTGTTTTTCACTGAATTTCGTGTTATCTTACCCCGTCCACTAACGTTTCACAGACGTGTTCCTTAAGATGCTCGCGTTGTGGAAACGTCACCTTGTCCACTTGAAAACAGGAATGATTACGATCGAAGAAGTAGACTTCGTCCGCTTTGTTAATTAGCATCATATACCTAGTTCCATCGGCCTTCCACGAAACCCTGTATGGCTTCTCTTGGAGATACTTCAGATTCTTTCTATCCATTGAGACCGGCTGTGCTCCGGGAAAGCCTGATGTCTTCCAACCACACATAGTTTGTACCTTGAGTTGCAATTCGCCCAAGCGAGGTTCATCAGTCACTAGCACCACTCCGGGGACGCCAGCCATAAATTTTGCATCTTTCACAATCATCTCCCGTCTTCGTTTCTTCTTTGAATTTGAAGGCTTGTCGTCTTGGTCGCCATTGCTCGTGCTTACGTCATTCGCTTCTGGTTCATCCTCGTGCTGCCGTTTCTGAGGACCATTTTGCGGCCCATTGCCATCGGAGTCGTCATATTCAAAGCACCAGTCAGGTAATGCGGGTGCTGGTGAAGCATCTTCCCCATCCTCATACCTACGGAAGAGCTCGTTGATGTAGTCCTGTTTGTATATGCCTGGGGGCCGAGCCTGAGAGAAAGCAGATAGTGCTGCCGGTACTGACCAATCCAAGCGTTCCACCATGTAGGACACAATGAGAAAGCCTAAACTCACAACGATTAGCACTTCCAAGGTCAAAACAAATTTTTCTATCAAACTCACCTGTTCTATTGAATCCATGTGTACAATGGACAGCCACCATATCGAAAGGATATTCATTTATGAAATTATCCACAATCTCGATGAAAGCGCGTGTCTGCTCCTCGGATGGCGTTTCACCGTGACCACGACATTGCAACTTGACATACTTGGCACCCTTTTTCTCGATCACCTCGCGATCGTAGAACCTCTTTGTATTGGTTAGATCAATCCAGAGGCCCAGTTTAAGCTGTGAGTCACGCAAAAACAATTAAACTAAGAACAGATCCTGGAATGTCGAAACTTACCTTTAATGCCTTTATGTAGCCGAATATCATCTCGGGGGGAAACATACAATCCAGGGGCATTTGCTCCTTAAATGCAGAACTCAGCGGAGTCTTGAATGCAATAAATTTGTCTGCAATAATATTTTCACTCTTGCGAGGACAGTGGAGCCATCGATTCGGAATCGGTCCAGGGCCTCGGTGGTTGGACATGTTGGACGAGGTTCTATTGATGCTGACGATGTTAAATTGAAAAAATAAATGTTCACATTTCTTGTGGAAAAACCATGCCACGCAGCTATAGTGGAAATTACCAGATTGTGTGTGAGGATAAGTTGAACCAGCAAAACGAAGAAGAAATCCAACGCCAAACAAAACCACCAGAGGGGAAATTGACGAATTTGACGTTACGTATATACCCAGGTTACTTGACAGTCACTGTGTGAAGAAAGTCATGAGTGTGTTCAGGGCGTGATGGTCATTTAAACATAATGAGTCTTAAGCTGATGCCAGAAGCTGCAAAGTAATTAGCAAACAGTAATAATTGTAAAAAAAATGTTAAAACAGTTTGTTCTATCAACCTGTGTATAATTAGATGACTGAAAATAGTAAAACACGTTTAGAATATAATATGGCTGCCGTGGCTCTACAGAGTGATAGGTTCGAGGTTCAGGGTTCGAGGTTCAATACCCAGAGAACACTAATATTTTTTTTAATGTGGACGTCAGTGTCCAAAATTAGGTTTAGATATACTATTTCAGTCTGGAGAATTGGTAATTTATCAATCCTCTGAGACGTTTGATTTTAGTATATTAAAGTATTTTTTTATTTTTGCGTCGGAGATCGACCATACAGTTTTGAATGCCTTCATGAGAGGCGATTGAGTACCTTACTTCTGGGAGTTGATCAGAATACGATGAAAGCAGAATTTATAGCGTGAGATAGTATTCAATTAGACAATTCACCTATATATTAACCTGGTATAGGTTATTGATGGATAGTACATTGTTGAGTTCCAACTGCTCGATAGTGTCGCGGATACAGTTTTTATTATGGTTAGACCGGTTACAAATTAATGAAGTGAGAGTTTAATTCTTACTCTGGGTAGCGGTGATAAGAGAACAAGTCGCATACAGTCTAGTTAGAGTTAGCAGTTGTGAGATGAAAATTGGTCATTTAGTTCGCATGCTTAGTATGGTATTCCATCTGAAATGTGAAATACGAAATGATATGGATGGGGTGCAAGATATGCTTCGATATTCGAGATAAAAAAATTGTTTAGACGTCGTGTAGTTTTCTTTCAAATCCAGATTGGAAGGTATTGATTTTAGTATCAAACCAAAGTATTGTACAGGTGTTGGCATAAATGTAGCTTTTGTCTTCCCAACAACACACTTCGACTTTTTTTCTATTCTAATGCATACTATCCCGACCCTATATCATTAACAAAGACAAGGTATAGGTGACCTATGTGTGTCACCATTACCTTCTGCCTGCAGAAACCAGACTACTAGATGTTCGTGACCCCTTTATCATGAGAAGCAGAAAAAAAAAACATGCAACTAACAGTATAGTCATATATATATTTCGTTAAAAAAATCAATAACTCGATCTCATTTTTATAAGATATTACAATAATTATTAAAAAATGTTCACACAAGCGTAAATCTACTTTAACTATCGAATTCATAGACCGGCATCCCTTGTGCATCCCAAGTGTTCTTGCATTTCTTAAATGCACACACCAGATACAGTGCTGCAAGTAAACAAAAATTGATTTCAAAAGTTTCAGGTCCACTAAATTTCTAAACTTACAAGCTGCCTCCCACTCGGACTTCGACAGGGTTCCATAGGGCTTTGAATTATAATTTGTTGCACTAGCTACCTTCCTCACATGCGCGAACTCCTCGTCATCCCGTGATGCTTTCTGGACAAAATATGTCTGCAATGCCTGCATTCTTTCTAAGAGGGATTTACCTGCAAGAAAGCCCAATAGATACATTCGACCTTTAAACATCCTCCTTCATACTCACCCTCTTCGTATGACTCCTTATAGTACTCTCCGAAACTACTCTTACGCGCCAGCTGCAGGCCATGCTTCCTGCATAGTTTCACCAACGTAGGAAAGTGGACTAGAAATTCTGGGCAGTCTACCACACCCTCCAAATGAAACTGATACTTTGCCCCGAACAAAGGTGGTCTCTCGGTGTCACAAATGAATTCAATTCTATATAAGTCGTTGCCAAACGACTTTCCATTTTCTGACTGTCTCAAGCGCCGCATAATTTCAAACGCATTCGGCATAGTGGCTATAAAGTAGCCACCCGGTTGCAGACACTCGGCCGCGTTACGCACCATGCATTCGGCTTGAGTCAACGACTCAAACGAATAGTGAAAAGCAAACTGACAGCTGACTAAGTTAAGCTTTAGCGACGGATCCTTATACCGTTCCCTCAACCGAACAAGTGTTGAATCACAGGCAAAGAACTCGGCCGAGAACCGTGTACCCAACTTGGTGTTCCTGTTCATCAATCCGTCATAGCGTGACTTACACTGTTCCACACTTACTTCAGCTATGTCGGTACAGATTAAATGCGTAATACCACCTTTCTCCCATTTAAATAGGTCACCGCCTTTGCCGCAACACATGTCCAGCACTCGTATGGGATCCCCCAATTTCTGGCTGCTTTTGATTTTGTTCAAGTACTCGGTGATGAGCATACTCTTTGTCCAGTTGTTGAAGTTCCGCATATGAAGTATCCGAGACTTGGAACGCTCTCCGAGACCAGCTTCTTTAAGTTTATTGTAATGCGAAGCCACCACCTTGGAGGTATCTGTTCCATGGCGAGTTTCTTGTGCAGATTCGTCGGGTTTGTCGCTTGACTCGATGGTGGTATCTGCCGCTTCTACGTCGCTCATTTCGTTGAAATAAATATTTTACACACAGGACTAAAGAGAAACGTTTAACGAACTAAACTACGACAAGAGAAGATAAAAAATCGAGTAATTTTAAAATGAAATTTGACATGTTTCATACGGGCAAAATGACATATCCTAATGACAGGTAATTAGCGAAGTGTAGAAGATTTTTGTTACACATATAGTAATAGAAGATGTCGGCAAAGACGTTTATATGATATTTAAATTACTGACTTTTAAATACTAATCCGTTAATGGCGTTTCGTGCGTCGAGCACATGTCTGATAAATGGAGTCTCAGCTATGTAAGTTTGTCCGATCCACGATTACAGAGGCATAAGTCTCCTCAACATTCCGATTGATTATATTATGGGAACGCATTTAACCCGTGTGTATGTTACACACGGTGAGAATATTTTGGAGCATATTATCTGGAAACATCAATAGGAAGCAGGTTGACTTGTAAAGCACCAATATGATTTCCTTAAAGTACGTACGTACGCTCAACCATCGATGCTATTGGGAAATTGTAGGCACTGCGAGGAAGCAATACAGACAACGCGATTGATAAAGAAGTATTAAGTACATGCACTGGAAATTTATTACAAGAGCGCTCATTGCAAAAACGACTTCTGCGTAAATTGTTGAAACGAGAAGGAGGAAGTAACCATCCTACTGGGCCCTTAAACGTTATAAGCATCCTTCGCTTTATAAATGGCCCCGGTTAGTCCCTACATAGCTACAAATAGATATACACTCATGGTGTCACGAAGGACCTCTTCTGGTCTTGGTGTGTGCATCTTCTTACAACTCAACCTCAACCCTGGACTAAACCTAAGACACTCTGAACGACTTAGTAGTTTTTTTCTGTTTATTTACCACTATTGAATTATTACATATTGTTTTGTATAGAAATAAATATATTAACACATCTTAAACTGACCTTAAGTGTTACTTAAGAATTTTATTTTTTTTTTTGTTTGTTTTTGTAGTTCAGTCTGTATGTCTTATATTCTCAAACTACTTGCACACAAAGTAACATCGTCAGCAAACGCTAACGAATTCCCCATATCTGTCAGCATTTCAGAGATGTAGATAATAAATAACAGCGGTGCTGTGACTGTGCCTTGTGAAAGACCCTTAATGACATTAAAAACTTTATTTGTCGTATATTGTCTATCAGTTACAAGAAATTTCTTCTCATACACTTCGAAGGCTTTTTCGATAGCCACTATCGAAGGCAGGCAGTTATACATCGTTTGGTATTTAGATTCCAACAAACGTCTGAAACGTCAGTTTTGTAATATACGACTAAGTAGTCAACTTATATAAAACTATAATTTGCCCAGTCCTACTTTATGGACCCTACTGAAAGTACGTGAATGTTTCCTCGGTCCTTTGGAGTCCCTGTATTAAGAAGAATCAACGCTGTAAAGGTGGATATCGCCTTTGTGTGGCGTGGACAAATAGTAGGAGAGAGATTAGCATGCGAAACGGAAGGCAATTCACAAACCACCAGCCCAACTGGAGATGTTTGTTGATTGAGTACTAGGTTCTCGCTAAGAAGGTACGCTATGTTTTAACGGTTTTTTGTTTTTTGATTGTCCTACTTTTTCAATAGGGACAAACTGACAAATGAGCTATGTTTTGCTTTTTAAATGAGTGTTGTATTCTGTATACTCTGACAAATTATCATGTAAAGACTTGTTGACGCCTTGGAAGCCAAACCTGGGTGTGTCCGTAAATTATGCCTAACTATTTGATTTTCTTCTGACTGATATATGGGTACACTCTTCAAAATTATCATCAAATCACGCATAAACTATGATAATGAAAAGTCCCCATATTTATCCCTTCGCAACAGCCGCTGTACTGTTTCACTAATTACAAATCGCACCGCGCTGTGTACACCACCACTGTGTGTGTAAGGTGGTTAAAGTGACAAGTGAAACACCGCAGTAAAACCACAGTCGGTATATTTTGGTCACCCAACTTATTGTTTTTATATCAAATTTATAAACGTCAACAAAACATATCATGTGATTAACACTGCCAAACAATATCACCATCCCTTCTAACAAATAAAAAAAACACTAATCAAACAAAGTGCAAACGAATTTTCCATTTCCATTACTCGACCTGACAATATCCCATACAACGTCGCAAACATTCCCATCGCGTGCCGTCGCACCCAGGACAACTTAGAAATTTTATCATATAACAAAGTGCCACACCAGCAGCGCGTACCATCGCTTCACAAAGGACTTAAAAATTTCTCTACTCCAACAACGTCGTATCCGGCGTCGGACACAATCGACTTTGTCTTTTTCTGCTTTTTGTACAGTATAGACGTGTGTTGTGCTTCTACTCAGTCTCAGTTCGATTGCTAAAATTTTTTCTAAGTTCAATAAATCCATTGACTTAGAAAATTTTTCACCCAAACGCTCGCAGCGACTGGAATAAAGGGCAAAATAATATGAGTGTTGAAATCGCCGAGGCTTCTGGAGATCCCCACGCAGTAAGTACACATGTAATTGCTTTAATTTTGTGAAAAACCACCTTTTGGTGTTTTATAATTTCAATCAAATGTGGAAAAGTTAAGTTGAAACTTTTCACAAGAGCTGAAAATGGCGACAAAGACGTCCGACCGACGACCGACCAAGTCCCACCACCACGTCGTCGTAGTCGACGTTCATTTTGTTCTCTGTTCAGCGAAGGCAAACCACGCGAAGTTTTTTCCATCATTTTTTTGTCGGGGGATTTTAGATTTTTCTCCTTTTTTCGATTTATAATTTTTTTTTCAGTTTTGAAGGCAACATTTTTTCAAAGTCGTTTGCGAAAAAAAATTCATTTTTACGGGGACACGATTTGATGTTTTGCTGTGGGAAAGAGAAAATTCATCGTCGTTGGCATTTATATAATTTTTCTCTGTGCATTGAGGTTTTCCTTTCGAGGGAATTAAATTAAAAAAAAAAACTGCAATGTATGAAAGAGTTGAATGGTCGTATTTTGCTGGGAATGAGTATGGAGACCCTTTATGCATTCGTCGACGTCGCATACACATATCGAACTTGAACACGAAAAAATCATAATTTGCCACCGAAAATTAAGGTTATTTCCATGTTTTCAGGTTGTATATTGTTGGCTAAATACAGATTTTCACTTTCTCGGTATCAGAGTGGATGATACCCACGTGTAGAGTATCATTTGTATTTGCAATTGATAACGATGGCTGAATAGTTCGAGACTTGACGTTTTTTTTTTTTTTATTGAAAAAGATTGTAAAATTAATACGATAGGTCTTTGCCCATGTGAAAGTGTAACATTTAAGCTTTGTAAAAATTTTACAAGTCTACAACTTTCCATTCATTGTCGCTATGCAGTTTTTGAGAAAACTTTGCGCAGAATCCGCGTATATTTAACTGAAATTCGACTTAATACGCACCTCGACTTCACTTCTCTCTTATAATCGTGTTGCCATACGTGCAGTTTTGTTGCCTTTAATTTATAAAATGGCTAAAACGAAAAAAAGAAGGTGAACAAGGTTAAGGGCGTGTGTTGCCAGATGACACAGATAAATTAATTCGAAATATTATGTATTTCAAATAGATTGATAATTTTGTATTGCATTTAAAGTTAAGCCTCAAGTACAGGGTACTTCGCGCATAAAGGCAAGTCAAAATTACCGAAATACACCGAAAATAAGGTAAACCCATTGAACTGTAATACTTTTCGTAAAAAGAAAAAAAAATTTATATTTATTTTTATTTTACAAAGGAACCCTAATTCGAGGGACACCACTATTTTGCAGAGCCTCAAAATCTAGATATATACATACGTATATAGCTATTATCTTAACATACGGTTACACTTTTACATATGTATCCTATGTACATAGATACATATGTGTAGGAGTTTAAACTAAAATTTAAGAAACATTTCTGCTTGACAGTGTGGGTTTAAATCTTAAAAAGAGCTACAAACTTCTTCACTCTAGCCTCAATCCTATTTTTAGTCGACTCTTTGTACGATATCGCCAAAACATACTGTCTTGTGTTGTCTGGGCGTCCGTATTTCTATATCGAATGTACTTTATACTGTTGCTTGGGTGATCTTCCCGTTTCACGTCTAGTCCCTGGTAAATCCATCACTTGTCACATATTCTCGGATTATTTCGCAGATTGGTTTATCGTTCATTGGTTTATCTCTAGTTTTTGAGCCACGATCCAGATCTTTCTCTAAAGCGTACATCATAGCATACCTGATATTCGTTTCAAATTTTTTTTTACTTTGAACTTTTTGCCGTATAATATGACAAAAATATATATATATATATGTATGTATGTATTTGGCGGGACAGGTTTGTAGTTCCGATTGTTGCTTTTAACCAAACAAGAGCTTAATATGTTAATATACTTATGTAGGTAAAAATTATCATAAACTTTAGCCGGAGCATCATTACTGGTTTTAGCTCCCAGCTTTAGTCTGCTTTTGTCTTAAGTATAAAGACTGCATTGTACATAATATTCAATTCTAAATTAAGTTCTTCTCCTGAATTGTTTCAAAATATTTGGTGTGTTTCGAAGGGGACAGCTCCAATATAAAGGCAGGTATCTTGTATTTTTCTGGGTTAACTTTGAGTCCATAGCTATTCGTTCATTTGCTGAGAATTGATAAATCACCTTCGTTTGATTTCACTTAAAATATTTAAAAAAATTTTCTTGATTTGTTATCATTGCGTCATCTGCATATCCAGCGACAATTTCATAAGTATACCAATGATATGACAAAACCTTGGGTTACTGATTTTTTCAGCCTCTCAGCCTCCGGGTTATACCATTACATCCATTCAACCTGTCAGCCTCTCTCAGCCTCGGGGTTATACCATTATAACCGTTCAATCAAGAAAAGAAGAAAGTCGAAAACGGACATGCAACATTCACATCTACGAAGTGTTGGTTTGTCTCTGCAATTATAAAGTGGGTGTGGCCATATTGCATTTTGTATTTTACGTTTGAGGATGTTACATGTAAAATTTCATCAAAATCGGTTATTTGATGAAAACGGCCCCAAAAAGTAAGCGTGGCCAAAACTGATGTATGAGTGAATTGTAGGCAATCTGAATATCTAAAAATTTGATCTTAATCAAATTTTTCTATTTCACATATGTATGTATGTAATTCAGTGAAGTTATAAAAAAATTGGACGTGTCAGTTGGCGAATTTCTAATATTTTTACACTTGTACTGTATCTTTTTCTCAAAAGCAATCTGAATATCAAAATATTTGATCTTAATCAAATTTTTCTGTTTCACATATGTATGTATGTAATTCAGTGAAGTTATAAAAAAATTGGGCGTGTCAGTGGGCGAATTTCTAATATTTTTACACTTGTACTGTATCTTTTTCTCAAAAGCCCAGATATGAAATTTTATACTCATACCTTAAAATCTAAGGCCAAAAAAGCGGTGATATACGGACGGATGGTCATGGCTCAATCGTTTTTGCTGTAGATACTGATCTATTTAGGTTCCTTTTACCAAAATGGCGCAATGCCGTTAAATATAATATATTAATCCCGAAGTTGGAATTTTCGTTTTTTTTCGTGATGTTGATCATTGATGGCTAGGAATTCTGACCAATGTATTCTTTATTCGGTAGTACCGGTTCAAAAAGAAAAACATACAATCTGTTTGGAACGCATGGTTTGATACCCTATCCTCCTATCTATGTAGCCCTAATAAAGTGGTCGTGGGATACTACATTTTTTCTCAAATTACAATGATATATTCGAACGTTTGAGTATGTTATATGAAAAATTTTACCAAAATCGGTTTTTTTTTCATGAAAACGACTCAAAAAAATGGGCGTAGCTAAAGACAATGTGTAAGAAAATTGTAGACAATCTGAATATCTAAATATTTGGTCTTAACAAAATCTTTCATTTTCATATAATTTAGTAATGTTATGAAAAAGTGAGCGTGACAGTGGGCGGATTTCAAACATTTTTACACTTGTACTGCTTCTCCTTCTCAAAAGCTCAGATATGAAATTTCATCCTCTTAGCTCAAAATTTAAGGCAAAATTAAAGTGGTGACGGACGGACGGATACTGATCACGTCCGTCCGTCACGTATGTACTACATACATACATATGTATATATCTCTATTAATTCTCTATGTTACAAACTATGTATCAAACTTAATATACCCTTTAGGATATGGTATAAAAAAATACAAATTTTTGGCGCGACAGGTCCATGGGACTCAGCCTAGCTTCTCCCAACCACTCGTGCTGTACGTGGTATATTGTTCACACGAATGGAAGGGGTCTACTGTTTAATGCCTCGAGTGGCGGGGCTGTGAAAAAAATTTTAGGTGTTGTTTGGGGATACTGCTCCGCAGTCCAACGCAGTAACCACTTGAGCCACGGCACCCGGTTCCAATAAAATCTTTTGGAAACTTTGGACTAATTCAATTCTGAAGATATAGAATAAAGCGACTTAGTGAATATGGCATATAAATAAATATTCTATAATTTGGAAGTTGAACCTGGAAGTCCATGCAATTTAGCTTCTGACGTATATTTGCAAACAATATATTTAGTAAATGGTTTACGTTTTTGTTTGCAGTCCCTCGCTGCTTGGCCAAGACAGATTGTGCTAAATTACATAGAACGCCAAACTACTCGTAAATTCTTGTATACGTACTTCAGAACGAGCTCAATGGTATATGCCATTGTTTATCATTTAATTTTTTAAAAACAAAACTGATGTATTGACAGTAGAATTTCAGTCCGAGTTTGAAGTGCAAGTGCTGATGATTCATAGTTATTTTTGATTTTAAATTTCATTTTCAAAATGTAAACATTGATTAGATTGAGCTGTTTATTGCTTAGAAGTTGAAGTTATATTCACTGTTATTTATATTCACTGTGTGAGAATACACTATACTTGGATTCTACGTATGGAATCGCTTGAACACTTTGGTCCTTTTACTGTGTTTCTCCGGGATATAGCAAAATGTGTGCGTTCTTTTTAGTGGCATTACGACGCTAAAGGTAATAATTCATGTGCATGAATTTTTCATTTTCATTTAGCGCACACGCTTTGGTTTGGGACCATTTTAATTTACAACATTCGTTTCTGTTAGATTTTTTGCGCATATAAACAAACTGAAAGAGCAAGCATCGATGCAAACATACTTGCTTCAAGACCGCACCGGATTCTTGCGTTGGTACCTATTTTAGTTTAAAAATCAGTAGATTCCAGTGAAAATAACACCTCCCAAACTGATCGCTGCCAACCAAGATTACGTTACTGCTTCTTAAGCATCTTTGCGCCGCTCGATCGGCACCTTCCTTCTTTTCTAATTATTTTATGTATAGCTCTTAAACAGTCAGTCTTCCGAGTCATTCCTTCACTGACAGCTTTCTACGTTCCAGTTTATTCTCACGAACGTATCAGTGAGTGAGCTCCAGGACTTTTCAGATGTAAACAATGTCTCACCGCCTGAAGAGGTGATGCTCTTGGGTTTGTTGGTTGGGGGTCAAGAGTAACTACTTGACTTTATAAAGTTCAAGAGCATTACCTTTTATTTGCTACACTCAGTTTTTTAAACTTTCTGCAGATGGGCTGGAAGAGACTGTCATGTAACATATGCTTACGTTTCGAAGACTCATTGAAAACCTCAGCCGCTATGCATTTCACAGGAATGTTATTAGCAATGAATCTAACATTTACATAAAACCAATTCACTTCTTTTTATTAGAAGCGATACAAATGAGTTAAAAAAATCAATAAACCAATTTTCTTTACCACTAAGTCAAAAAATCGTTTATTGTAAATTGAACTTCGTTCATTTGTATTACGTCCATCACCTTAATTATATTCCGGCACATAATATAGTTTATTCTATAAAACAGAAAAATTGTATTGAAATTAATTAAATGAAAGGTTCAAAGGTGTGTTAATTTCAAACGACTGCATTACTGGAAGACCTACATACATACATCACATATAATATAAAAAAAAAAAAATAAAGATCTGCAAGTTGTAACAATTAGTTGTGTTTAATTTTTCCGTGATCCGTAATCTTATTCGGATCATTATTTTAAAACTCTATGAACTTACATAGTTCTTTTGTCTTCTTTTTGATCCTATGGCATTTACCACTCCTAAGCGAAATTATCTTAGATATTCATGAACTGAGATAACTAAGTATTCTTTGATCTTCATATTTCAGGGTATCCTCGTGCGACCCCCGTCACTTCTTCTGTGGCCATGTGTTAGTTCAATGCCTTTGCAAAGGTTTTCAAAGCTAAATTAAATTTGAACTTTCCCATTTACATATATAGAATCTTGGATGCACATTTAATCCCTACTGATTCGAAAGTATAAAGTACTTGTTCCCCGAAGACAAATGCCTTGTTTTCAACTAATTGTTGGTTGTAAGGCGATCTTTATTCTTTCTTCCACTCTTTCGAACATTTAGTTTATTAACATGCTATCATTTAATGTTTCGGAATTAACAAGTATTATTTAACTTTTAGGGAAAAAATTCAGAGAATGGTGGGGACACCGCTGGTCAAATAAACGGTGTTAGCAACGGTCATAGCCACAGCAGTAATAAGCATAAGTCATCTAGCAAGGACAAATATAGAGATAAGGATCGTGAGCATAAGAGCTCAAAAAGTAGTAGTAGCCGGTAAGTTCGAATTTATTTAACTATGTTTTTTCATAAGTAATAAATTTACCCATCATTATTACAGCGATAAGGAATCTTCTGATAAAAAGCATAGTTCATCATCGAGTGGCAAGGATAAGCACCGAGACAAAGACCGAGAGAAGGATAAAGAAAAGGACAAGCAGCGTGATAAAGACCGCGATAAGGATCGCAGCGATAAGCACAAGTCATCTTCGTCATCGCATAAATCCTCATCACGAGATAAGGACAAGGATCGTCAAAAGGATAAATACAAGGAGAAAAGTCGCGACAACGACAAAAACAGAGAACGCGAAAAGAATGGCGAAAAGGACAAAGATAAGGAACGCAGTGGGGATAAAGATAAGGATCGCCGCAAAGATCACAAAAGCAGTAGCTCCAATGATAAGTCGCGCTCCGATAAAGATCGTTCCGACAAAGATCGCTCCGACCGTCACAAGGGCTCATCCTCAAGTTCCAAGAATAAACATTCCAGCAGTAGTTCATCGTCCAAACATCGAGACAGAAATCATCAATCAAGCAGTAAGGATCGCCCTATTAAAGACGAGAAACACGATGTAGTTGAGAATGGCGATCAAAAGTACGGCATTAATCAAGATGTTCCACATAATGATTACAGAGAATCGTGCACTGGATTCGAGAATTCCACCGAAAAAGATGGCTTTGAAGAGAAACCACTTAATATTAAAACGGAACATGAAGTTTTTAACATGTCCCAAGCCAGTTCGTGTGATTATTCAATGTCACAATTTAAAAATGATGAGCCACCGTTCGATGTCAAAGAAGAAGCCTCCGATGATGCCTCTTGCCACGATCAGCGTTTCGACCCAATCGAGCCCATGGAAGTGGTGGAAGAAGATGAAAATATTCCACTTGCCCCTGCAATCAAAAATGAAGTCCAAGAAGAAGATGAAGATGATGAAGACGATGTGCCTTTGGCAAAACGCAAATCAGCGGCAGTTGTAGCAGAAGAAAGCGATGAGGATATTCCACTAATGAGTAGAAAGAAGCAAAAGACGTCAAAGAAAGTTAAGGAAAAAGAAAAGAAAGTTGAAAAGAAAAAAGAGAAGAAAATCAAGCGTGTGATCAAGGAAGAAGTTGAGGACTATGATGACAAACCACACAGGAAGAAAGCTAAGAAGGTATGTTAAAACAATCATGCGGGGTTTGGAGGAGGTAGTTATTTGTTTGTGTTTACAGGAGACGCCAGCTGCGGTTAATACCACGTCCCCCACCAAGAAGAGAGGCAAGGGTGGCGAGCAGGAGCAACCAGAAGTTTGGCGGTGGTATGTATTATTGTTTTTGTTTGGTGGAAAATGGGAAATCGGGACTTCATAAAATGTATTTCATTTCAAATGTCACATAAAAAAATAAAGTGCACGACTACGTACGTACTTGCACCTTACTCCCCAAATCACAATGATGCGTTTAAGCGGTCGCGCATTAATGGGTTGCGAAAAAGTTCTGAATCGTAATAAAATTTCGATTCAGTTATTCTACGGAAATTTCCAACGGGTGTAATTGTATTCACACCACGCAAAATCGGAAAATTTCTCCACGACGAATATCTGTTCGAAAATTTTGAAGAAAAAATCAAATCGAAATAAACTCCGTTCTGATCGCATACCATGATAGGGCTGACTGGGATAGGGACTTTTTTTTATAATGACTTCCAGATATCTACATATTATAAACTTCTCAAAACAAAATAGGGCCCACCCAAGATTTATTTTGTATTTTGCCTAAAAAATACTTAATTGGTAAACATTATCGAAACGAAGCATTTTGTTGTAGAGTTTGCATGTGTATGAGTCCTTATCAATGTTTTAAACAACAATTTCACCGTTGCCTCCAAAAGCAAACAGCTCGAAAAACAATCAATGCAAAAATTATTGCAGTTGTTTTCTCAGTCCGATTCTAGCGTTGTTGCCAAGTGTGCGGGACCTATTTTGTTTTGAGTAGTTTAAATAATGTATGTCCCAAGTTTTTGCTTGCAATTTATATCTACTTCGTCGTATATCTATTAAGTCGTGTATGTTTTTGTGGCTTTACTTATTTATGTTTGTATGTACATATGTACATATGTATGCATGTGTGCATGTTTTGTCTGCTAAAACGACAACAGTTTTTGAGCGGGGAAACTATAAATTCACAGTACTGCTTAAGCGCCACTATGTCTTATTTTAATTTACTCTGATCTTAATTTGTCCAAAAATATACGATGAAAATGATTTATTTGTTTACACAAAAACAGCATTCCCACCAAACATAGTCCTATTCATAAAATTCCGTTTATATGACTGACTGACTCATGTACAAGAATTTGAAAATCATTGACCTCCCAGCCTGACTAATTTATAGTCAAACAGAATTATTCATCACACCGATGTCGGGAGTATTGACTTCTCAATAAGAAAGTGAGAGTGGCTCCTGCACTTGTTTAGAATTTTAATATCCCCGTTATAAATTCTGATTTTTTTTTGTTTATGAACAAAACATCGAATTGAAATAAATATAATTTCATATTATCTTTTTAACGTACATATGTATGTATTTATCTTTTTGTTAATATCGATAAAAATTAATGTCCAGAAATAAATTGTTTTGAAAAGTGGTAACACTAGTCTTCATTGAACGTCATGAAGAAACAGATGGCCGCTCGACGAATGTTAAATGTCATGCGCTGCTACTTTGAGGTTATGCACGTCCATTTGACATTTCTATTTTTTTCATTTGTACTAAATGGAAATTTTCGTCCGAATTATTCCGAAACTTTTACAATTCCCCAATCGGTCTATATTTATTAGTTTAATAAGTGGCAATAGAACACATGTGACTACTCAAGTGTTTTCTTACACAACTAGTAGAAGTACAACAAGTAAAAGAAAACGACGTCACACTAAGTACAAAAATGTGTTACCTCTTTTCAGGTGGGAAGAAGAGAAGCGTGCTGATGGTGTCAAATGGAATAGCCTCGAACATAAAGGTCCCGTATTTCCTGAACCATACGAGCCACTGCCCAAAAATGTTAAATTCTACTACGATGGTAAGGAAATGAAACTGGCCACCGACACGGAGGAGGCCGCGACATTCTACGCCAAGATGTTGAATCACGATTATGTTACCAAGGAGCAGTTCAACGACAATTTCTTTAAGGATTTCCGCAAAACAATGACATCGAAGGAGAGAGACGTTATCAAGGACTTGCGCAAGTGTAACTTTAAGGAGATGTTCCAATATTTCACTGCCGAATCGGAGAAACGCAAAAACTCCACGAAGGAGGAGAAGGCAGAGAGAAAACGCGAGAGCGACGAGCTGATCAAAGAGTATGGTTTTTGTATAATTGACGGACATAAGGAGCGTATTGGTAATTTCAAGCTGGAACCGCCAGGACTGTTTCGTGGGCGGGGTGAGCATCCCAAGATGGGTATGATCAAACGTCGCATACAGGCCGAAGATGTGTTAATTAATTGCTCAAAGAATAGTAAAATCCCACAGCCACCGCCCGGTCACAGATGGAAGGAGGTACGTCATGATAACACGGTGACTTGGCTGGCCTCGTGGACCGAGAACGTACAGGGACAGGTGAAGTATATTATGTTGAATCCATCGTCCAAGTTAAAGGGTGAGAAAGATCATGTGAAATATGAAACGGCCAGGCGACTAGACAAAGAGATCGATAAGATCCGCTCAACATATCGCGATGAATGGAAGTCCAAGGAGATGAGAGTGCGACAGAGAGCTGTTGCTTTGTATTTCATCGATAAGTTGGCTCTGAGAGCGGGTAACGAGAAGGATGAGGATCAAGCGGACACCGTGGGCTGTTGTTCCTTGCGTGTGGAACACGTCAGCCTCCACAAGCAGTTGAATGGAAAAGAAAACGTTGTTGTGTTTGATTTCCTTGGTAAGGATTCTATTCGTTACTACAACGAGGTTGAAGTCGAGAAGAGGGTGTTTAAGAATTTGGAATTGTTTATGGAGAATAAGAAGGACGGTGATGATCTCTTTGATAGGTTGAACACGCAGGTGTTGAATGAACATTTAAAGGAGCTTATGGAGGGTAAGTTTGTTAGTTGCTGGATCACAGGATAATTTCTAATCGATTGTGTATTTACAGGTCTTACCGCAAAGGTATTCCGTACCTACAATGCTTCAATTACATTGCAAAATCAATTAGATTTGCTTACGGAAGCTGATGCAACAATTCCAGAGAAGCTGCTGGCATACAATCGAGCCAATCGCGCAGTGGCAATTCTGTGTAACCATCAGCGTTCTGTGCCAAAGTCACATGCTAAGAGTATGGAGACGTTGAAGGAGAAGATCCGCCTAAAACGTGAACAAATCGAAGAATGTGAAGGTGAATACGCGGTAAGTTGCTTTGATTGTAAAAATTATAGAATTGTTCAATGCTTTTATAATTATGCGTACAAAAAGTTCAGTGTTAAAAGTGGTTCTTACTGTGTATACATAATTTGTACCCAATAATGAGGGCATGTAGAAGAAAAAAAAATCTGGCATAAGTGTAGCAGTTCAAATAACTAAAGAATTTTATATAAAGGTTTTGGAAATGATGACATCCTAGGTTAACTAAAGTTTTTAAGAGAAATATAAACGCTAAGGATTTTTCATCTCTTTGGTAGGCTTACAAACAGTTTATTCACAAACTAAAATCAATTCCCAGATTTTTTTTTTAAATGAGGGATTCTCTCTCTTTTAAACTTCGCTTCTTATAATAAGTGGTCATTGGAAAGATAATCTTGCAAATTATCCCCAGAACTCCATACATCGACGGATAGAAGAAAACTTTAACGCAATGTCTTCCTACTTCACTGGGTAACCTGCAGGTTTCCAACATCCTCACAGGTCCGGTTATGTTGTAGCAGTTTAATCTATGTACATACAGGGGTTTGTGTATCTGTTGTGTTCAGGTACAGGAAACGGGTTGCGTCGGTGTGTTAGATAGGTTTGTGGGCTGTTTCAACCGTCAGGCCATCTATCTTATATGATCGGATCTAGGTGTGCGAGGTAGTGGTTTCAGCAGGACCACCCGGAACGAAGTTAAGTGAGATGTCCACATGTCCACAATCGCGGAGGTGGTGCTGATGTTGTTTATGTATGGTTTGAGTATTCTGAAAGGTAAGGATCGTATGTGTGTTTTAAATGAAGATGAAGGAAATACGATTCTTCATCTTCTTTGCAGCTGTCCATTAAATCATAGATTAAAACTGCACCTAGAAGTTTAATTCTTCGACAAACTCGGTGACAAGAAATATGCCGGCTGGTTGTGGATGTAGTTCTGCTGAATACCAACATATTTGTGATTTTCCAATGAATCCATTTGGATCGAAGTGTGTACATATGTATATCTGCGTACAGGGCATAAAACCCTTCGCACCTGCACATTCACAATGCCTTACAGTTTGATTCCTTATGGTTAAAAGATGCTTCACCGAATTTTAGTCTCATTGTAACATGGAAACTAGACTCCAATGCAAGTTCAAGGATAAACACAAAATTGGCAAATCAGGTCCTATGTTTTCCTGCGATACGTACAGGAACGTACGGCAACCGTACTGCTTTGAACGTAGTCCAACCTATTGACCTCTAACGTTATATCGGTAATGCAGTACTTTAGCTGATGTGTTCGAAGCTTGTAGCGTTCTAAACGTGCATGATAGAGATTGGTTTGAATATTTGAATATTTATATATTAAAAACAAAGCATATTAATACCCGTAAATTCCAAAGCTTCAAGTGGGTCATAAGTTTGCATATCTCTTTCCTTCATCGTACATGTTTAAAAGACATTCTAGCTCAATTTAAAGATGCCTGTGTTTGTTTAATTACCAAATTTGTGTTTAGATGAGATTTTACTGATTTGCTTTATTTTTTCGTTTTCACAGGATATGAAGAAAGCGGCCAAAAGGGGTTCGGTCAAGGAGAGAGTTATGGCTGATAAGAAACTCAAGCAGATGGAACGGTTAAAGGATCAACTTAAGAAACTAGAATTGCAAGAGACTGACAGAGATGAGAATAAATCCATTGCCTTGGGTACATCTAAATTAAATTATCTTGACCCTAGAATTTCGGTTGCATGGTAAGTTATAATATTCACCATAAACACATCTGCCTCATATCTAACAAAAAATATCTCTCTTGTATAGGTGCAAAAAGTATAACGTACCAATTGAAAAGATTTTCAATAAAACTCAGAGAGAGAAATTCACTTGGGCCATTCACATGGCTGATGAGAACTACCGTTTCTAAATAGTTTACTACACGCCTAGCAGTATAAATATCGCTATAGGAATACCAATATTTAATAATATACTACCATATTAATTCATTATAATTTTTTTTTTAAATTAGATATTTCACAAGAAAACGACATACAATTATAGGTTTTTTTTTCAATAATTATTAAAAAAAAAATATTAGTAAGATTGTACACACCACCCACATAAACACACACACAGACACTAAGTAAAATATTTATAAATAAATATTTTAAGGAGTTACTAGTAAATATATATAAATATATATTTTAATATAATGTGTCCTAAACATAATTTTTAAGAACAAAACAAAATTATGTAATTATTATTATGATGATATTGTCTTGCAAAGATTTTGAAACATAACAAAAAACAAACAAAATACCTACCTTTTAATTAATTTACAAAATAGTGAAAAACAAAAAAACAAAAGTGAAACGAAAACAACAAAAGGAAGGATTGTGTGTTATAATTCTGTGCAATTAATAATTAAATTTTGAATACATTATGTATTTGTTTTATATTTTAAGTTTAGTTCGAATGATTACAAATTGATAAAACTGATAACGATGTCAAGCTGAATTTTCAACACTTAGGAAAATTTGAGAAAAACAAAATAAAAAAACAACTTGTATGTAAATATATACAACGTAAAATTAAAAAAAAAAAAACAAAAATAATAAATAAATTGTGTTTATTCATATACATAGAAAAAAACAGAACACAACCGAAAATTTAAAATTGAATTTTATAAATTATAAAACAAAATACATATATACATACGTAGATATAAAAAGGTATCTCTTAAGATTTTTCCAACATGCCGAATCGTAGGTGAATAAAAAGCATGGGGGAGTAATAGCCTTCATGCATCCATTTCCAACGAAAACAGACATTGGACAACAAGAAGAGCTCAGAACCATAGGAACACTACCACATGTAGTGGGTTTCTTCCGAAAATATTTTTATTTTTTAGGTTTTTGCAAAGAATACAAATAAAAGTTTTGTTTTATGATAAATTAAATTGTGTTTTTTATTGGACTACAAGCTGACCCTCCCGACTTCGTTCTCGTGTTTTGAAGTTGGTTAGTATACATTTTGTACTGAAATACGACGATAACGTCTAACGTTTGAGGATGTTACACGTAAAATTTCATCAAAATCGGTTTTTTGATGAAACTGCCCTCAAAAAGTGGGCTTGGCCAAAACTGTTGCATGGGTGAATAGTAGGGAATCTAAATGTCTAAATATTTGCGAAAGACGAAGTGTGTTGGGAAAACGAAATGCGCGCCTACAACGCCACCTGTAGAGAATTTTCTGACTTTTCTTGTTTCCTAAACCTTCGAGTAGCAATTACGAACAAACCCGTAGAAGGAAATATCCAATTTGGTCGTGTCGTTTTCAAGTTTTAAGCATCTGAGCAAACCGCGATCCATTTTTATATATACAGATTTCATATTCAAAATATCAAAAGTATTCTATTCAAAGTATTAGTAGGAGATGGCTGCACAATTAAGTCGACTGTACTACACTTGAGACGGAGTATAATAAGTACTAAATAAAAATAAGGGGTACAATTACCAGATCAGTTACCGAGAAATACGTGACTGAATAATGCTGATTTGATATAATCGCTTATGTGAACGAGTGATTAGTACCGAATTTTGCGATTCTGTCATCAGGAAACGAATAATTTTTTGTTCGAAAGGGTTGGTGACGAGTTGACGCACGTTTGGGAGATAAACTGCAAGAATAAATTTATTTGTGGTTATTTTTGCGTTCTTTTTAATTTATTATCTCAATTTATTTAAGGTCGATGTCGATGAGGGTCGGTTTTATTACCGAGGTGTATAGCCAGTGCATAATGTTTGGTCGTAGGCCCCAAGTGGAACCTCCTGCCTTTTTGCATATGTATAGGGCAGCCAGAGATTTTCTGGCACGTTCGATTACGTTTTCTCCCCAAAGAAGCTTACAGCCAAGCTTTAGACCTACGTAGCTGGCACTGTTTGAGAGGCTTAAGGGGTGTTTCTTAGCTGTGGGAAGCGAGAATTCTCTATCGTCATTTAGCGTAATCTGATGAGTTTGGCAAGGTTGTCATAACTAAACATGGCTCTGTACAGCTCGTCTCTATAGATGCTGTCATATGCGGCGTTGAAATCGATGAAAAGATGGTGGGTATCGATTTGGAGTTCTTGCGTAGATAGGATCTTGTATACGTTGTTCAGGAGACGTATACCTCTGTAATTGGCTCAATTGAGGAGTTATCTTTTCTTGTGGATCGGGCAAACGGTGCTGAGATTCCATTCATTAGGCATACACTAATCTTTTTCTGACCAAAACCTAGAAACAAGTTGGTGTATGCTCTCTACCAGGTCATTACCAGCTGGTTTGTACAGCTCGGCTGGTAGGCCGTCAGGTCCATCAGCCTTGTTGGATTTAAGCTTGGATATTGCTATTCTCATTTCGATTTGGTCAGGTGGATGTTGGTCTTCGTTGCCGTTGTACAGTCTGCAGAAGTTTTTCCATATTCTCAGCACCGACTGTGACTCTACTACGAGGTTTCCTTATTCATCTCTACTTTCTATGATGTCTTCCTTTCCTATTTTCGCGTTAAAATTGCCTAACACGCCCACGGACATTGCTCATACGTTTTTCGAGGAGCTCGTAGAAACATTCTTTGCTGTTGTCGTCTTTGTCCTCTGTGGGGCCATGACCGCATATTAAGTTTATGTTGACGAATTTTGTAATTTTCCTCCTCCTCCTTTTGCCTGGCTCATCCTATCGCAGTTTAAAGCTGCTCCTAATTGTTCGGCTGCACGCGGTCTATTAAGAGTACAAACATTCCACGTGTAGATCCGAAGGTCGTTGTCCTTGTTTCGTTTGCTGGGGTCAACAGTAAGATCACCCTTTTCCAAAGCCATTTTGCTTCGCAACTATTTGTTTTTTCTCATGGGAGGGAAGTTACCTAAATGCACAACCCATGCGCTGGAGGACCAGAGTCCTTTTATAATCCTAAGACAAGGGGCTGGATTCTCCGGAGTCAGTAACCCGCTTTGGGGATAAAAGCGCTGCCGTTGGCCCATTACGGGTTAATCTGCCACCAATTCTTTTCGAATACCCTGACTCAGTGTTGGAGATCCCTATAGGATTGGGATTCAAATAGGTTGAAGCAGATCATATAGGGATACCACTGATAGCTCAACGTGAGTAGAACTGCAAAGGCCACCGTTGATTTCATCTAAGGAATTCTTGCTCCGCTGCCGACGACAGCAAGAGGAAATGTCTTAGTGAGGACACATTTCTCCCCCTCTCTCTTGGGTTCGAGTCGAGTCACCAACTTGGACGTATAGAGTAGGAGTTGATAGTGAGAGCCTAGTCTGAGAGCATTTGTGCTCTAAAATATTCACATCACTACGCTTTAGACAGCAGACTTACTCGTACTTAAAAATCTCACCTGTCTGGTCAAGTCTCGCCGAATTGACATGACAAACAAATTGTTTTTATTATACCCAGAATCATTTATTGTGTGTAATAAAGGAAGCAAAACTTATTTTAAACTATTACTTCACAATGGTCGTCCAACTATCGCATAGAAGTAGGAGTGTTGAAGAATATGAATGGCTATAACTCTCAAACGCTGCGGATTATGAACCTAACAAAAGAACTTCGATTTACTCTCAAAGATGGAAATATATTGTATGAAATTTAAAGACGAAAAACCACTAAAGAAAGGGCAATACAGAGCTTTATCTAAATTTGGATAAACACATCAATAGCTGAAGGTCGATGTAGAAAATACTGCCCATACTGTTTTTGTTCCAATTGTGTATGTAGCTATTTACGATTAATACTTGAACGGCATATTGTATTACACTTCTACACCTATGTACATATCCATATATTGCTTTGAGACAAATATGTAAGTCAATGAGATGGGAGTCTTTAAATGGATATTTCCATAGTCTAGATTAAATCTTTGCCATCTGTCTGTTAGTTGGAAAGTTTAACATTATGTACTCAGCAACTCCTAATAAAAAAGTATTCTCTGAGTTTTTTTAGATTCGTGAATTTCTTGATATCCATCCATACATGTATATGGATGTCAACCTTAGCTACTAATTATTCGGTGTATTTAAGGACATTAATTTTTTTAAATAAAAAAATAAAACCTTCTAATGGTTATAAATCCCAACTTATCCATTCCGTAAACACACTTTTCCTTTGTAAACATCCATTCTAATTATCCACCCACCACCCACCACACTTCTCAACCCCTCTACTGTTTAGGGAGGTGAAAATCCGAAAAAGGAAACTAAGAAAATAAACAAGACCACCCTAAGTAGAAAGTAAAAAGGAAAAAGAAAAACACAACGCGAAAGAAGAAATCGTTATTAGACTAATATAAAAGGGTTGTTCTCCTTTATCCACAAAATTCATCCCTAAGGATGTGCAGGCTATGCGCATGGCTTACCGAAGGCTTTCGGAATCGATTTTATTCTCTTTCGCATAACAAATTGGCACACTGATTATCCCGTAGTATCGTTGCTCCCATAAAATAGCGAAAACATTTACATTTCTATCATTTTATTGTCCAAACCTCTTTAATCCGAAATGATAATTTAGCTAAGTGTTTTTGAAGAATCTAAAAATTGATTTAAAACTGTGGCTGATGTGGAAAATGTTTACGCAAAGTGTTTTCGAAAATCTAAAATAGGCGTATCCCCTTCGAGAAGATGCTACGATTTCGTATGAGAATTTTTTTTAAAGAATGTTGAAATGTGAAGTGGAGATTTGTTATTAGATATTTTGGAAATTTGCAAGTTGAAAAGATGGAGCAGATAAAATGGTTAACACGAGTTTTTTTGCTCTTCCTTGCTCTAGCGGCAGGTTTGTACTTGAGATTCTTCAATGTGGACCAGAAGGTTGTATGATGTGTTTTTTTTTTATTCTTAGTTGGAGCATCGGAGGATGAAGAACGTTTGGTTCGGGACCTCTTTAGAGGTTATAACAAACTGATTAGACCCGTACAGAATATGACACAAAAGGTGGGAGTTCGCTTTGGATTGGCATTTGTCCAACTTATCAATGTGGTGAGTACTTGTCTTAAGATTTTTATTAGGTGAATTGATGGCGGTTCTTGTAGAGACTTTTATACGTATGTAGATACATCTTAGAATTATCATTTAGATTCATTGTTGTGCTAATTTTTTTTATAAATTGGGGTGTGACCTATACGAATTCTTGTTCAGCTTTTGTAATGCATAAATTTTAGAATTTCGAGTAAAAGTTTCCGGAGTAGAAGTAGTATATTTATGTGTAGATCTTTGAACCTCCTCGAGGCAATTAGGTTGCAGAGCGAGAATATACATATGTATGTACATACACACATTCATACATATATGTATGTATTTTTTATTTTCATTTATAATTCACAATGCAGGGTCATGACATGTCAACAATATTATTCCAACTTCGTGATCCTGGCCACGCTTCTGTAAGTTTTGTAGATCTGCTTTGGCATAGTGAGTACGTACAGTGAATGTGTTTTCGCATTTTGAACTACTTTTATGTTCGTAAATTACATCGTGTAATCTCTAGCAATAAGCGACTTAGACGAATTTACACAGATGCTGGGTGTCGACTTGAAATTGTGTGACTTCTACAGAATTCGTCTTAGTGTAAAAACTTGGTCAATTGACCTCTTTACCGTTTTTTGATAGCTCCGTCAATACTGGGTGAGCAGCCCCTCAATATTTCGTACAGCTTGCGCTTCGGCCTTGAAACCAGCTGCTGGTTCCTTAGTTTTCTTGAAAATTGCCGAATTTTGTTCATATTGTGAGATTCTCATATTTTCTTAAGCTGGTCGACGACCTACGCAATATACTCGTATTTGCTAAATAACCGGATTCATCAACTCGATGATACATTTTACTCGAAAATTCGGACCACGTCAGATACATAGGCGTCAAAACTGAATATTCAGGTCTTCTACAGCGAACCGGACATTAATATCACCACACG
Organism: Xylota sylvarum; assembly: GCA_905220385.1. Taxonomy (NCBI): domain Eukaryota; kingdom Metazoa; phylum Arthropoda; class Insecta; order Diptera; family Syrphidae; genus Xylota; species Xylota sylvarum. The sequence continues at coordinate 129,305,534 of LR999957.1, forward strand.
ACTGCCAAATTATTGGAGTGTATTTCATGCAGAGATTATAGTAGTTCGAGAAGCCTCGGCGAGGCGACCATTTCTGTAGAAGCTGCAGAGACGAGGAAGATAAAAACATGATGAACCACCGTTTGTGTACAGCAATATAATCGGCAAATGTTTATTCGAACTTCTTAGTGATCTAGCCAGACTAGGTTTGAAAAATTAAAAGTTTTGTCTCCTGGTCAAATTGGTTGTCTTTCCTTATTATTCCACATGAGAAATCTGCATGTAAATTCAAATTAGGTTCTTTCCTCTCCTGTATCACAATGGACCTCGTCTAAGATGTGACCATCCATGTATGTTGGCCTTACACGAGCCACTGGATCTAAAGACATAAGAATAGACCCAAGTACTTTACTTTATCTGGAAGACATACGGAGTAGTATTTTACAATTAGTACAATTCTTCCATTTATAAAGATGTTGCCCAACAAAAAAAAATATTTTAAATTTCTGAAGATACATATGTATTTGTCTGTATTCGGAAGACCTCATCAGAATCTTTGAAATCTACAAAAGTTCCAACCACGCCCACATTCCCTTACTAAAAAGGTCTAATACACATTTTTCTGATCATCCAAAACTGCTGTAAGTAGTGAAATATGAAAGTATTCTGTCTGGAAATAATTTTAAAATATGAGGAGAAATGTCTTTGCAAAATCAAAATATATATGTACATACTAGTAATATATGTATAGGTATGTACGTACGTACGTACGTTTAAATAAAATTTCTTTGATCTTTTGCAGAACGAAAAGAATCAGATCATGAAGTCCAACGTGTGGTTGCGTTTGGTGTGGTATGATTATCAACTACAGTGGGATGAAGCCGACTATGGTGGCATCGGTGTACTTAGACTGCCACCCGATAAGGTGTGGAAGCCTGATATTGTGTTGTTCAATAAGTAAGCTTTTTCAAGGATTCCATATTTTATTATTAAAAATATTTCCTTTTTGTCTTAGTGCCGATGGCAACTACGAGGTCCGTTACAAATCGAACGTTTTAATCTATCCAACTGGAGAGGTATTATGGGTTCCGCCTGCTATTTACCAGAGTTCCTGCACTATAGATGTAACATACTTCCCGTTTGATCAACAAACTTGCATTATGAAATTTGGATCATGGACCTTTAACGGCGATCAGGTTTCTTTGGCTCTATACAATAATAAGAACTTTGTAGATTTATCCGATTATTGGAAATCGGGTACATGGGACATTATAGAGGTGCCAGCATATTTGAATGTCTACGAGGGTGATGGTAACCATCCGACAGAGACAGATATTACATTCTATATTATTATCCGAAGGAAAACTTTGTTTTACACGGTGAATTTAATTCTACCAACGGTGCTAATTTCGTTCCTTTGTGTATTGGTATTTTATCTGCCTGCTGAAGCTGGAGAGAAGGTATGAATATATAATCCTTTTCAATAGGAGGGGAAAAAACACTGAATGCTATTATTACAGGTAACGCTTGGCATTAGTATTTTACTGTCACTGGTTGTGTTCCTGTTGCTCGTGTCAAAGATATTACCACCAACATCGCTTGTACTGCCATTAATTGCTAAATATTTGCTCTTCACATTTATCATGAATACGGTTTCAATCTTGGTCACTGTGGTTATTATTAATTGGAATTTCCGAGGACCAAGAACTCATCGAATGCCCATGTGGATTCGTAGTGTATTCTTGCATTATTTACCAGCATTTTTGTTAATGAAACGTCCACGTAAAACACGCTTGCGCTGGATGATGGAAATGCCCGGAATGAGTATGCCATCACATCCGCATCCATCATATGGATCACCAACAGAGCTGCCGAAACATATAAGGTAAGTTAAGAAAAAATTAAAAATAAGTCATTTGTTAATGACGGGAAAAAACTCAAAATGTCAATGTCAAAATGAATAACCGAAACACTTGAGCTCGGATGGTTGGAGTATCTTGACGAGGTTCTTAATGATCTTACTTTCGAGTGTTAGTGACTTCAGTGAAATCAAATAGTTATATAAGTTATGCATCTCTGCCATTGATTTTTAGAATTATTTTTGAGCAAGATGTTCAGTGATCTATTTTACTTTACCGAAGTTCTAGATTCACTTCTCCAGTTTTAGGGCCTACAGTCTACAGCTAATTCCCTTGAATCTCTTTAAATCTTCCTTGATTACCGAGAGTTCTTTTGTTGTTGTTTCGAAAAGTGTGACTTATCAAATTGCATTTTCATCGTAAGGGCTCCAGTAATGTAGTAATAAAGAGTGTACTCTTTGCCTTTGCGTCTTGATACGAGCAAGAACAGAACAATCACAAAGAAGGTGATAGCAGAGTGTTGTCACTTACGCCTAGCCTTGTTTTCGTTGCTAGATGACCGGAAGCATTTGCTTGGTCTGTCATGGAGCCATAAAGATCCAAGTTAAGTTCAGTTCCTTAGAAATCGTCCTCTGATCATCTGAGATTTCATTAGTTAAAGAGTCTAGTCTTGCAACTGGATTTAGAGGTAGAGGGTACAGCAAAGGCTTAATCGTAGTTTGGCTATAGCTTCCGATTCTTACCTATCGAAAGTGTTGGTGAGAAATGCTGATACAGGTTCTCTCGGCTGTTTATCACATTTTCATAAGAAATGGAAATTGATAGGGGTGTCAAATGAGTTAATTTAAACATAATCGTTTACTTCCTGAAAGCTATTGATGTTGACCGTTACTATCTCCATACACATACATACATATGTATGTATGTACATATGAAGTTATAGACCATCGAATTAGGCGTTCGCGTATTAGTGTATTATCCATATCTGTTCGTGCAGTTTATTTTTTGAATTAAAAGAGTAATGCTGAGTATCGTCGGGCATACCTTAATCCGACAGGAAACTAAGAATGCTCCTTAATATGTAGGTCCTTTCCTACAGCAGTAAGTTTGTTGGCTAGACTATATAGGATTAATTTTCAATTTTGGATACTTAAATATGTATATTGGTCCACCTTTACTCAATAGAAGGACTCCTGCCAATATAGCGGGATTTTGGTCGAGATTGTAAACTTCTCCAACAGGTTTTCCGTCGATTGCGATTCTCTTATTCTTCGGAGAAGTTTATGTTCGCCAATTGGCTTATGCACATATTAACATAAATTAACGATATAACAATATTGGGTTACGTATATCGAATAGTATAACGATCCTAGTCTTTGTTGGTAATATCGCAAAATATTCCTTTGTAGTATGTGTTTGCCGGAATTTTTATTCCTCATTTGCAATTGCAACCATTTATCTGATAACCAAATAGTTTTTTGATTCAATGTTGACCACTTATAAAGTGCGTATAGCTACATACTGAATGTATGCGTTCTGTCCTAAAATATACACAGTAATCTATATGTTTTATGTTCCGATTCTGTTGCCATTAAGCAGATGTTCGAAATCTTTACCCGCATTCATTCTAAAGAACATTGTTAAGGTTGAAAACTTACTTATACAAATTACCAGCTTTGGAAATTTTCTTAAAGAAGCAATCATTATCTAATCTATCGACGAAGAAATTATCTTAATATTATTAAATCAAAATCCATATTGTAGTGCCATTGGAGGTAAACAATCAAAAATGGAGGTTATGGAGCTATCAGACCTGCATCATCCTAATTGTAAAATTAATCGAAAAATCAACAGTGGTGGAGATCTAGGTGTTGGAGATTGTCGCCGTGAAAGTGAATCATCCGATTCAATATTACTTTCTCCAGAAGCAAGCAAAGCTACAGAAGCCGTGGAATTCATTGCTGAACATTTACGCAATGAAGATTTGTACATTCAGGTTAGATACTCGCAAATTTTTGTTAAATATGCATACATCAACTTCTTTTTATTATAGACACGTGAAGATTGGAAATATGTAGCAATGGTCATTGATCGTCTGCAACTTTACATATTTTTCATTGTTACTACCGCTGGTACAGTTGGTATCCTAATGGATGCTCCACATATCTTCGAATACGTTGATCAAGATAGAATCATCGAAATTTATAGAGGAAAATAAATCACGAAAAGAAAGTTAACAAAACAAATGCTCTATACTATTAGTAGCATCACATCCCGAATCGCTTAAACGACTTTTTTTTTTATTTAGTTATTTTTTTGATGAAAAGTTGTTAGCGTAAAATTGGTATTCCAAAAAAAAAAACAACACAAGCTGCAAATCGTAGACTAGATTTTTCAAAAAATAACGTTAAAACAAAGAAAACGATTCCAATACACACACATGTAGTTTAATAAGTTTCACAAAAACGACAAACCCTAAATTTAGGATTAAAAACTAATTAAATGAACTTAGAAGTAAAACAAACAAAAATTGTAAACGAACATAAAAAAAACAAAAAATTTTTAAATAACCTTAAGAATGACATTGTCTTTTGTAATACAGTAAGTTTTAAATAGATGGCGCCGTTAGACACAAGTACATATTTGAAAATGATCAGTAGGAAATCAATTCATTAATCGATCAAACTGATCGTTGAAAAGCGCTTTAACAAATCCACTACAAAATTAAAAATACATTTTCATCTTATGTATCTTTTTTTTTAAAAAAAAAGGCTTCGACATAAAGTTGAAGTAATTTTCAAAAATTGCAAGAAAACAACGGAGTAAGTCTTTTTTTTTTTTGTTTATTTACTAATCAACCATCAACGTATCTTAAAGATATTGATAAAAGTATGTATATGTATATCGTTTTGGTTGTTTCATATTTTCTAGTTAAATGTGTAGACAAAATGATGTTTGGTTGTTGAATTAATAATTTAGTCCTCCCCTTCTTATGTGCCAATTTAGTGAAATTATTTAAAATTTTATTTATATATTCTAAGTGAAATATAGTTAGTTACTATTAATGCGAAATCTGTTGCGTTTTATATTATATTATAATTGTTTATCAAAGAAATGACACATTTATCGACCGGTCATTGAGAGCAGTATTAGATATAATTTGTTAAATAAAAAAAAACTAGAACCCCCGAAAAATTTGTAATTTTTAGGAAATAAATACAAAAAGAAATTAGTTATTATTTAAGTAGATGCCAAATCGAAATAAAGAAAATAAATTGTATGGGTGTATGTTTTTTTTTTTTGTAACACTCGAAAGTTTAATTATTAATTTTAAATAAAATGGGAGAACATAATTATACATTGCATCAAACACGAAGCGTAAAACAGATACTAATAGCAACAATAGAGTACCTCAGCCATAATTCTTTATTTTACGGTCTTTATCAGAAGTAACCTTTAAGCTTAAACACAGTTAGATTAGGGTAGGTCCATTGTGATACCAAAATCACAGAAAAATCTCACACTACCATAAACACGCGCGGTCGGGCCTTATGGTGACTTTAGAAGATTTTCACCTGCTCTCGGCAGAAAGAACCAGAACCAGTTGGAGTTAAAGCAATTGAGGTTTCTGACTACTCGCCGGACCATGTAAATTGTTAAAAAGAAAGCTTCTACATAAAGCTTCCTTTTGATAGCGAGATCAGTACCGATTTGACTTTCGTTATGTACGCATGTTTGCACACACAGCAAATGTTTTTTAGTTTTTAGACTTATTGCAAAGAGCAAATATAAAAACAAAAAAAAAATGGATGTTTCTGACTATTCTGACAAATCCACTTTTACATGCGTACATTGGCAAGAGCACACACTTAAAGATCTTAACTGAAAGGATCTTATCGCTCGTAGTTAAATCTCTTCTCTGATGATCTGTAAGATTACTCCCTTAGCTAAATGGTCCATGGGTGATGCCGCGCGGCGTTGATCAGGTGGCAACTCGATGGTATCGACAGTGGAAATAAAACCTTGACCACAGGGCGATTGATTTGGGGTCGCTTATTGTATACTCAACGTTGAGAGACATAAGTAAATTTAAGAAAATACTAGTTGATTTGGGTCAGGGTGAGGCACTTTCACCACTTATACGGTTTTTTGTAATGAGTGAAATTTTAGAGGAGTATGACTTTAACGTATATATAAATACATATGCACACCTAGATGACAAATTGGGTTGGAGGCCATGATCTAAGAGTTAGTCCCAGAAACAGATATCGTCCTTTTCCCTAAGAAAAGATCAATTCTAATTTATTTAAAGTCCAAGCTTCGATTGAGTTAAGCGGAAGATTTCAAGATCAACACGATATCTGGAAATACTAGATTCCAAATTGGAAGGAAAACATCGATGGTTGCATCAAGAAGACATGTGTATCTGTAGTGTACTGGGTACATATACACATACATATATGTATGTGTACTTCGGCCGTTCGTTCGTTTCTGATTAGTAGGTACACTTTAAATGATGTGAAACATTTTTCTTTAACTATTTTACTTCGAAAATATTATTTAAGTGTGCTTGGAACATGACCATTCGATAACTAAGGTTGCAGATTTAACTCAAAAGCTCAGAAACATTTGCGTTAACAGTCGGACTCCACATACATATGTATGTCTACCCTTAATTACTGTGACTAGCCATATATGTATATTTCTTTTAATACATTATTTAGCACATGTGTTGTAGGAAAATGAAATGAAAATGATTTTTTTTAAAATCAGTTTACCGTTGACACTGAAAAGCTTAAGAAGAAATAACCTCTTTCAAGTTCCACCAGAACCCAGAAGACGGTCTGCATCGGGATCTTGGGATCTAAGAAAACAAAACACGCAGCTGCAGTGACCCAATGCTTAGTTTCATTCCATTCGATTTCTGCTGTAGCAATACGGCGGCTTAAACTGGAAAGGAGACACGATTTTGGTAATCATCATCATATAGTCATGACTCCGTCTTGTGCCGACGCGGCAGGCTGACTGAAACTGTCATGATCCCGGTACTAAAGCTAATGAAGAGGTTCAACATCAGAATTTTACTCTGCGGTTCCTCTATGGATACTGGTATTAAAGCTGGTAATTGCTGCGAAATTACGGAACAGATGAACTTGTAAGGAAAGTTCATTGACGGTGACACCACTAGATCCTCTTCATCTTTGGTGACTGGATTATTCGCTCCAGAAAAACATTCATTTAAAACTCATAAAATGCAACTGTATCCACGATACTTTTACTTTAACCAACAATAGATATGTACATCTATAAACTTAACAATAATCTTAAATATTTTTACGTCTGCGAAAAGAACTGAGTAATTGGTTTCGATTTTATAGCCGAAACCACACTGGAAGAAGTTCTCTTTAAATTATTCGGTGAATTTGTTTTGTTTAGAGCAGACGTAGTCATCTCAGACCGATTTAAGCTCGCCTGCAGATCTCTCGCATAGTGATAGTCCAAATGCTCTGGCATCAAGTCTCTGTGCATAGAACGACTACATTTCTCGCAAGTCACCTGTGTTGAAGTGGATGGTTCATCAGGCTGCGTCAGGGGTTGCATGAATTTCTTTATATCCGCCGCAACTTTGGGTGAATTTGGCTTAAGCCGTTTATTGGTACTAACAGCAGCGGTGGGTTTCGGTTTTTGTAGTGAATTATGTGCAATCTTTGATTGCATCTCTCTGCGATATTCCTCTCTTTGCTGACGACTTAGCTCCTCGGCCATGTGTCGATCTTGGTGCGATTGAATCGACATTTCGTCAGAGAGAACTTTTTGGCCGCACGTTTCGCACTTTGTGAAGAATTCCTCACGCACTTCTGGAGTTGCGAGTTCTGCATAAATTGATTGGTAAGTTACCTCAGCGGTGGATACATCTGGTGAAACAGATTTTCTCTTTAAAGATGTTGAGGATGAGGGAGTAGGTGTTTTGAGAGCATGAGCAAAGAAAGATGTGTATTCTTTAGGTGTCGGGTCGTCCATTGTAGTGCATTCAACAGGAGGTGGTAATGAATTCTCCCCTGGTGATAGATCTGACATTGATTCCTCACACTGCAGTTTCATTGCTTCTGTCTTGAGGATTTCAGTTGCCTGCTGTTGTTTGATTTTATTGAGATGAGCTGCAAAGAAGCTTTTTGGCGTTGGTTTCGCTATTGGAGGCTCCTCAACCACAGTTGAAGATGGATTTTTCTCTCTCTGAGTGGCAAACATCTTCTCTAAGACGTTTGTTTTGTTGACTAACACATTACTGTCTGGTTCGTTTTTCACACTGGACGGAGTACAGACTGACGGTTCCTTTTTCTTTTGATTGGCGAACATCTCTTGGAGTGTATTCTGATTTCCACTGCTAATACTCTCAAACTTTCCCACACTGATGCCGAGAAATTTAATTGGATTATTCAGGACAAGATCACTCTCCGGCTTAAAGAACTGGTCTGTGTTCCGTTTGAGCACCTCCAGGGCTGTCTTCTGTATAGATTCCGGTTCATAGTTGACTAAAGGTGAGCTCCGAGAACTTGATAAGTCTTCTGAGTTGACTTCTTGAATGAAACTCACCACCATTTGCTTTGCCCGACGGTTATTCTCCGCCAGGTCCTTATCTAAACGATCAGCTATTTCATTGGCCAACTCTGTCAGCCAGTGTTCAAGAGTCTTCAGACCAGTGATCGAGTTTCGTCCGGGAAACTTCTTGCAGCAACCAATGCTCTTCGAGTAGAAACGAGGTGTGACGGCTTCTAGGTCAATTCCACGACAAATCAAGTACATCCACGATCTGCCAATGAGAATGTTAAGTATAGAAGCACTTAAAAGGCTTGCAAAAAATTTACCCATTTTTCTCATCAAGTTTTCGTTGCAACTCGGGTTCAGAGAAACTCAACAGCTCGCCGAGAAACTTCACTTTGAAGCGCTCGCATACCTCTTCACCGAATTTCGCACCCAGGCCCTTGATCTTGCCAACTGGAAGCGTACGGAAGAGTGGTGTTATCTGAGATAGAGGTAGAATAGTCTGCTTGTTGGGTTTATTCATGCCACAAGCTAGCTTCGCAAGAATCTTGTTGTGTGCTACCCCAGCTGAGCACTCGTAACTTGTTTCCTTTTTCACAGCAGCACGGATTTCACTGGCAATGGTAGCACCGAGTAACAGCCTCAGGTCACTCTTTCTAACAGCGGGAGTATCGTCAGCGTCATACGCTAGACCATACTCCTCATCATCACAAGGCTGACTTATTTTTGAGGTAATCTCTGTTATGTACTCTCCAATGCTTTCGTATCCGACAGCAAAGGTGTTTGTCAACTTCTCCGGTTCAATGAGGAATGTTCCCTGAAAAAAGTCACAGTTGATTCCACCCAAACATACATCTTCCAAATACTTACAGCATTCATATTCTCCATTTTCTTGTTGACTTCCGAGGTAATGTCCAAGTAAGCCTCATCTACACTAGCTCTCTCAAGGAGCGATGAATACTTCTGCAAAACATTGGCGACATCCTTCCCCGCATCACGATACTTGGACAAGTCGGCTTTCTCCCGGACATTAGGCACCTTAACCAGTTCTATCTCAGGACACTGCTCCTTGGCTTCATCCCCCCGCATATGACGGGTAACACCTTTAGCCCTAGCTGCATAATTTACTGCAATTATACTGAATTCCAAATCATTTGTGTTTACTTGAAAACTTTGTGAAATAGGTTACCCTCCTCCGCGCCAAGCATTGTACTGTACAACGGCGATTGGTTTTCCCGCCAACGTTGGATCCAATTTTTCTTCCACTTGGCAGTAGAAACAGTCCATGTCAACGAGTAAAACAACACGATCATATTTATTGGTGATATTTATAAAATTTCTTGTCGATGACATTTTTTATTTGTAATTTCGAATAACATTTGCAAATTTCGTAAAAAAATAAACAATCTCGACTCGTCCATCGACGGTGCAAAACAAATCGATGCCATCAATCTATTACCGTGGGGTGTGTTCATAAAAAATTGTAGCTGCTGCCGAAATTTGAGTTGCCAACTATTTCTTTCCACACAATATGTAACGCTTGTCTTGTATAAACTCTTATAAAATTGAAAGTGTGATGAGTTTAGTGATTGTCATGAATAAGCTTCTCAAGTAACAAATCACCCTTCGACCACGACGTTAAACAGTAGGCCACTTTCATTCATGTAAAGAATATTACAGGCACAGCACGATTAATCCCATAGACTTGTCGCGCCGAATATACTTCGCTACTCAAACCAACATTGTGGCTCATATAAGAAAGGATCACGTTTTAATAACTTTTGGATATTATACCCGTATTAAGATTATTTTCTAGAATGGGAGAATGATAACGTATCCTAGACAATATGTAGTCAAACGTTTATGATTGGTCAAGAGATTCAGATTTGACAGAAAAGTAAGACATTTCTTTTGAGGTAGTCACCTGGATTTGTACGTAAGAAATTTCTCCCTTGAAGAGTACGTCTAAAGTCCGGGATATGCCCAATGCTTTCAACTCGGTGAACGAAAGTCAAAACGCTAGATGCATGCAAATATTAGGTCTCAAGTCTGTGAGAGTTTGAAATAGCACTGTTTCTAACATGGGTTGCAGCATTATGTATATTGAATTTTAGGGCCAATCTTCATGTAGCATTTTCTCGTAGCATGTAATGTGTCAAGTTTTATTATATCAATGTGCCGGTTACAGAACCAGAGAAAGTAGCAATGTGGTAGGAGAAATGTATATACATAGATTCAGCAAAAGCGCAGTAGAAAAAGACTGGAATGGAACATCAACCAGCTTGGTGTGCGAAACTGATGGCAACTGGCTAACGTTCGAGTTGGCTGGAGAGGCTTGTTAGTTAAGATGTAGTTCCATCCCGAATCGTAAGGTCATCAAAGTAAGTAAATAAGTTTTTTGATGTTTTGCCAACTATTCATTCCATTTTTGTTTTTTAAGAAGGGAAATGCTTCCCGAAATGCTAACAAATGGCTGTTGATTTAGTTCTCGAATTGTAAGAGAATAAAACCTTCTGGAAGTATAAAGTTTGTTGTTTATTCTGCTTGCTTGTTCATTCACACACACAAAACGAATTTTGACAGAGAGATGTTGACTTGTTATTTATAAATAAAGTACGATAAAGAATAGATTCCTGAGAAATGCCAGCATTAATAGCAAATGATTGGAAGTCACACAATGAAAACAAATTTGAATTGAACTGTCCTAAAGTAAGTTTTCGAGCAATTTGTAGAGACCAAACCCGTGTATGCTGTATGGTATCAATGAATTAATTTCCGGTATAGTCGTGGCCTCACTTGCGTCAGATTTCGTATGTAACTAATCCGCTTTTCTTTGGATTATGTGGCGAATGATTCGAGTGTTCCTTCGTTAAACGTGAAAAGGAAGATAATAAATAGTTGTGAAGAATATTAATGATCTGTTGGGACATTGGAAAGTATGTTGGTGATAGATGCTAGAATAGCCTGGCCATGTGATATCCTTTTGAAGACTGATAAAGGCAACACACACTTTTTAAGGAGACATACATCACAACGTTTAATCATATGACATCGGGAACTTCAAATTAGATTTAATACAGAAAGTGCTGTAGCACCATAGTTTTCGCATATAAATATTAAAAACAGTTAAACATTTTTTCATAAAAAAAATTTATCAAATCGTCTTTATTTACAACTTTTTTTTCAGCACTCCCTTAATATAATAATCTTGGTTCAAACATCACACAAATTATATAACTTAACATGGGCGTCATTTAACACCAAGATAACAAATTAAAAATGTAATAAATTACAAGTAAAAAAAAATAGTTAATACTTTGGTATTGGAACATTTCCTTTCAAGCACGCATTATGAAGCCCCCCAGCATTCTAGTGGGACATCTTATTTTTAGGATAAACAATAGAAACACTACCCACCCGCCGTTCGTCATAAACTGGGATTGGTGGGCCGTCCCTAGCGCCTATTGTAGTCAGAGCTGAGAATGATCCCGCTGAACCATCGGCTAAAACATGGCCGACGTGCTTCAAATACGCCAGCATTTCCTAGGATACAATGAATTAATCAGTAATGTTCCAGAAATTGTATTGACTCAAGCTTACCTCATCGACACCGTCCTCATGTTGTAACAACATGGGTGCCAACTGATGATGCAGACGTTTACCTTGAACGGAATCAACTAATGGTTCGTTCAAAACCAAGTATTTGAGGATGGTCTAGGGGAGTGGAAAAATTAATAAAATAATAAAATATAAGTCCTAAGCACCATTCCTACCAGTGCAACAGAAGTTGTAATCTTAGATCCACCAGCGGCTCCGACCAACATGCGAACGTTACCATCTCTATCAAGGACAATGCTCGGACACATGGAGGACATTGGACGTTTTCCTGGTTTGATAAAGTTCGCTGGTGATGCTGGAATGCCATAGCCATTCACTGTACCTGGTGTAGAAAAGTCATCCATTTCATCGTTCAGAATAATACCAGTCTGTGTGGAGCGTACTTTTGAACCAAAGCTGCAAAGATGTAAAGATATAATCGACAAATCTAGGAGTCTATGTGCATATGAACCCACTAGTTGTTAATAGTGCTGGTAACAGTGATAGCATCACCATTCGGATCCAATACGGCCATGTTGGCGGTACCATGATCCTCTGGATTGGCAAACTCTGCACCATAGTGCTCATAATCTTGGAAGGTCGCATCATCGTATATCAGTTCACGTATATGTTCCGCAAATGCGGGATCTGTAATGTTGTTAAAGACATCTTCAATTTCCGGCTCGAAATGCATATCACCGAGTTTGGTCCGCTGTCCGTATGCATGTTTGAAACTCTCAACAACTCGATGCCAATAAAGATTTTGATTTTTGTGGTCGTATGTTCTCACTATGTTCAGAATGAGTGCCAAAACTGCGCCACTACTCGGCAGAGGTGTTGTGTAGAGAGTGTATTCCCTGGAAATGTTCACCACAACTGGTGGATCCCAAACAACTCTAAAAAGTAAAATAAAAATAAATTTTTCGCCATTTAGAGAACTAATAAAGAAATCCTACTGGTATTTCAATAAATCATCTTCGGTGATAATACCGCCCAGAGCCTGTATGTCTGCAGCCAACTTCTTTCCAATCTCACCACCAGCGTACATCGTACTTGCACCCTTATCGGCAATTATTTCGAGAGTTTCACCCAACTTTGGGCGTGTCATGATGTCACCGGTCTCCCAAACACTGCCCGTATGTGGATTAATGAATACTTCGGCCATGGAAGGTTCATTTATGATTCTCTGTTCGTATTGTTTCATCGCATTGTGCAGATAAATCGAGACAGTATGGCCATGTTTACATAGTTCAATGGTTGGCTGGAAGAGATGCTTCCACGGTAACTTGCCATATTTGCGATGCAGACTCCAATAGCCGAGTATCTCACCGGGAACAGCAGCTGCAAGAGCACCTAAAAGGAAAAAAGAGATTGCTGAGTTTTTTTTTCAATAAAGTAAGGGAACTTAAGGTGGACAGGATCCATTCCCCAGCTGCGTCTACGAATTGAAGTCAATAGAAACTGATTTGCAGGAAATAAATGTTATCCGGGATTACAATCAATTCATGAGTCACAGTAGAAGAATTTATACGAAATTGAAAAAAAGGAAATAAACTGAAGAAGGGTGTAACGTATTGTAAGATACACATTACACGTGATAGTTTACCACAAAACTGATACCTTGTTGAGGCACCTACAAAAATTGTTGCCTAATAAACATATGCATTATATTCCTCATAATCATATATAATCCTAATAAAACCTTATCACTTCTCAAACAACTATTGACATGATTTTCATTTGTTATTGCAATAAAAGTCAATTAAAACACAAACGATTCGCACCTTTAAAAGTTGCTAGACGTACATTATGCAATGTCATTTATCATTCAAGTTTACGACGAAATCAAATCGTTCATTTCATTTAATCAGATAATACACCTTCCAATTCATGCATGTGCTCTGCTATTTGAAGTATGTACATACTCTTATCGGAGAATGAATGTACGCAAGCCTTATCAGTCAAAATCTACACTTTCTACAATTAATCAGATATTTAAACATGTAGACTATATTTAAATTGTTTATAACGACAATGTAGTATGTTTAAATAAATATTTAGAAAAGAATATTAATATGTCAATATGTTAACGCACGTCAATTAGGTTTTCCGTTTTTATTGTTTGTTTTTGTTTTTTATCTTTGAACATTACGTTTGGTGTGCAGATAACGGTAGTACTAACCTTTAGTCTAGAATTTAAGTATAATTAAAACCTTATCATTTCTACGAATCGTCTATTATAATCGTAATAAAACTTCGACATTCTCTTAAATAAATACAATTGGAAGTCGGCCTTGATGACAAGGCGTATACGTACCATTTTCTTTTGTATGTGAGTCGAACTAAGTTTCGTTCCGTTTCCTTAATAAATATTGTAAGGAGAGGAGATTTCTTATAAAAGGTTTTGGTGATAATGGTATGTATCCACAATTGCTGATAGTTTTCAGAACAGTTGTACAAGTGCAATTTATGGGATTTACAAGTTATTTTAAACAATTAAAGAGAACTAAGCTTCTCTACAAATGAAATATCGAATCATATTACAAACCTTATTGTTTGACATTGACAGAAATTTGAATTGAAGATTTAAGAGTGTTCATATGATGGGGCCTGTATTACGATTGAGCTCACGTGACAGGAATTTGACTGCAAATGGAATTGTCACAGATCAATCTATGTACATATGTATTTAAATAGAATTCAATCAAATCATTTAAGTTGCGTTTAAGTTTCGATCGACTGTTTAAACGACAATTTTTTTAAAACTTCTGATAAAGCCAAGGCTTTTAGTGGCAGTTTTGCAGCATTGACAAGTTGTTAGAGAAATGCCTTAATATAGAGAAATGCTTTGAAGGTTTACAATTTGTTTGTTCTAAAAACTTGTACCCAAAGTTAGAAGAAGAGAAAAGCTGTTTTATATAGTACATGCTAAAGGCTTATTTTGAATAGTTGTGAAAGAAAGAAAAGGTCTCGACCTGATACAAAGACGATGTAAATGAATCATGTAAATGAAATGTTTCCAACCTATTGCATCAAGGAATTTAAGTCTACATTTTGTTTTGATGTAGATAAACTGGAACGTTTCGTAACAAAATATAGAAAACAATGTACAGCAAGCAATGTACGTTCGTTTTCATTTGTAAAATTTTGGGCTCGGAAATTCTGAGCATGATCAAAGTTACTTGCCCATAATGCTGATAGTCAAGACCGATCCGAATCGAAACCCATCTACCGCATTGTGATATATGATGAGAGTAAGACTTGTTCCATATCTACGACTCCGAATCAAATGACAACGGCGGGGAAATCGTGTACCCCGTGTCAAGTTTAAAATTGAGCCACACAGCGCTGGAAAGGTTTAATATTTACAAAAAAATAAAATACAAATATTTGGCGGGGACCCAGGGCCTAGCCTCGCGTTGTGGGTGTTATATACATACGTATGGAAGGAGCCTACTGTTTAAAGCCGTGTCTGAAGGGAAATTCTTGTTTCGAGAAGTTTTTTCATCACCTGGGATGTTTATCAGACGCTCGTGAGTTTTAAGACATTACATTTCTTTAAAGAGGTTCTTCTTCTTTGATCTCGAAGTTTAATGAATTGGAATTGAATGAATATGAAGACTTAAAGAGAAGTTTAATTTTTTGAGTTTCTAGAAACCTCCGAATTTAGGGCCGATTATATCATACTTAAACCAACTCCATTCTTCATTTTAGAATTATAAAAGTGAAAGACATATTAGAGGAGAATAATTTCAACGAAGTTGATTGCAGGTTGGTGGGAAGTTGGAGGACTGGAGTCTAGGAATCCTGGATGCAACAATATCATTTGTTCCCCAAGTAAATACAAATACATATTTGGAGCAACAGTTCCGTACGGAATCAAGAGTTTAAATTGTTAGAACAGCTTTAGCAGGCCCTAAATTGCTGTAAAGCGGTGCGATGTAGTAGACCGGACAATATTTGCTGCGGTGCCACATAGAATAAACAGCAAGCAATGCCAGAAAGCTATCAAAGAGACCGTATTTGATGTATTGGGTTTCTTACGGTAAACACAATGAAATCCCTGGTTCGAAGAAGAGTACCTGCAATTGCAAATAGAAGAAATAAAAGGGAACGAGAAGCGTTCGGTCGATTCGACTGTGAGGTGCTACCTATATAGGAGTAATCTTTTACCGAATTTTTGTCAGATTGTACCTTCCATATTTTTCCTTATATCGGCTAAGATTCCTGGAATATGTAAAAAGAAATCGACCTTATTGCAAGCACAGGTGCTACCTACACCTGCAATACGTCGACTTTAGAATCAAGAAATCTAGTACCGATTCTGGATTGAAAATGAGATCGAATATTGAGTGCAACACTAACATCTCGTAACCAATTTAAATGAGCTCTAGTACGTTATAAGCCAAATGTATGCTTGTATGCTTGTGATCCACGCATAAGAAAAGTATTAAGGTTGACAGAGTACCGAGCTTTTCAAACAGTCAGATAGCGCTTTAAGGACTAGCATCCAATTCCTTTCTGCGATGGTAAGTTGGACAGCTGTCATAGCGTTGATCAACATTTTTGAACAATCACTTTTTGAAGATCATTGAGAAAATAAATATTTTGTTTAGGTTAGGGGTCGAGTGGTTGCCGGAGCCATGATTAAAAAACGGATGCCTAACATTCGTTTTTACTATTTCGTTGGAATTCTTATTTTTAAGTGTAGACTATTCCTGCATACGTTTGCAGACCCCTGGTGATCTAATCGTGAGATATGAAAGGCATAGCTCGGTGGTGAATAAAAAAATTCATTCAATTCAATTACAATTCAAAAGAAGTATGTACATGTTTTTTATAATTTTCGGTGACTTAGCCTCATATTGGCTAAATCTTTTGTCAATTTTTAGTAACAATTGAGTTTAGCTGTAATTTGTTGTAACTTACCAGTTATATCTTTACCAACGAACATATCTTCTGTCGCTGCCAATGGTGCTGACTCTCGTGCAATTAGTGTCTCAATTCTACTTGTTTTTCGACTGTACACAGTTGCTACAAAACCACCACCAATCCCCATGCTGTGTGGCAGAATAACACCTTCGCAGAGTAATGTAGCAATTGCGGCATCAACAGCTGAACCACCATCATCAAGCATTGAACTGAAATTTGAGTGAAAATTTTAATTCAATTCTATGCATTAAATTCTAAGAAACCACCTTCCAATTTCAGCACATCCTCGTCCATTTGAAACAACTGCACCTCTGGCCACTTGTTTGGAACCCTTTAAGCCAAATACCAAACCAAGAATTACACCAGTCACAACTAAGGCTGCTATTAGCACCCATATCACAACTTTTTTGTTACAATTTAAACTATTAAATATAAAGAAAAATCAATTAAAAGTAAATGATTTGTTATTAAATTAGAACATAATCGTATTTAAATTTTTTGTAGATGTACTAAAAGAACAGATGTTCGTAAGTTCAAATAACACCTGTCATGAAGCTGATAAAAAGAAATATTAATGTTCACGAAATTCTTGTCTTCCTGGTTTAAAAGTGTGTACAAGTGTTTCAAACTAGTTAAGAACTCTATTCTCTTGTTTGTAATTGTTAACAGAGTCAAATTAAAGGCTCACATCTCAAGTGTTGAAACTTATCGATAAGAAATTGGTAGGAATGACGTTCGAATTTAGTGTTAATTGATTGCGAATATGAAATATTATTTTTATTGGTTATCCATTGAATTTAAAGAATGTATAAGGTTGTAGTGCCATGCATGACCTTATACCCAGGCGCGTGGCTTAAAGTTCTTAAAGTTCTAAGAACGTTATTAAAAGTTATATCTTTACAATCTTGCGCACAATAACTGATAAAATTATATTGTGACCTTGAAAAGCAGTATGGAGTTCTGATAATTTTAACACAACATTGCGTTTGCTAGATATTCGTACAAGAACTGTAAAGAGTAAATATAGACTTACTATAAATTATACAATATCCTCTAGTTTGAATATGAAGTGGTCTGTTTCATACTTTTAGAACTTTATTAACATTAATCAAAAGCTTATTATAAGCTCGTGGTTTTTATGATGGAATAAATTTACAATCTAATTGTAAACAAATATTTCCGATCAATAAAACTTGAACGACATGCGCAATGTTCTATTAAAACAATAAAATAATCACAATCACATAAATACTGTTGACAGAAATCCTTTTATTGCCGTCAGTAGCGTCTATATGTTAACTTTGAAGTGACATCAATTAAAGAAAGTTGTCAGGAAATACGAAAAGATAATATGACCTGATGTAAACCTTCTTTTTATCAATAAAACCGGATAACCGCAAATGAAATAGGGACAGAAGTTTTTCTGGCAATAATCTTCAGGGCAGTTACTAAAAAGGTAGTTGCTAAAATTTTTACTATTCCTGGACAAAATTTAAAGACGAATTGCTGAGACTTCGACCTGATTCGAGGCCAAAGTATGTTATGGACTATTTCGACATTATTTTCGACATCATTATTTCGCATTTCTTGCAGACATCTTTTTGGTACTACGCCAGTGAGGTCAATGCCTTCTTTAAAGGTACCTCCGTTACTAGAATAGCAAACCCGTTAAATGCCTTAGGAGGGCAGTTTGCTTTGGAGCCGCATTTGAAACATGTATTGGTTTAGTAGCGTTTCATCAAGTCAATATGGAGTTTGTGTATAGGATTAAGCACCATAACGAAAAGATCATAGTTACGAAGAATATTAGGATACGAACGAATTTATTGCTGATGAACTTTGTAAAGAAGATCAACGACCTTAATTCTGCAAATGTTAAGTTGGAGTCCCTTACAAGCCACGTGCAGCAGAAAAATTAGTAAGGTCCTAAACTGCTTAATTACAATCATATATGTAAATATAATCGTTATTGTAAATTTCCTGATGGATGGACTGAGAAAAATGAGAAAAAACATCTTTGACATTTATTATGCTAATTGCTACAGATCGTAGAAGCGGCGATTAGTTAGATGTGGACTTCTCATTCACAGCAGACTTTGGCAAGAAGTATTATGTCTTCAATACGCAAGTTAATGTCATATGTATCAATTCGTTTAAATTATCCAACAATAGTCTAATATGCGCTTATGCCCTCACAGAGAATGAGGACCACACCACTTAAGAGCGTTTCTTCAAGCCATTCATGTGAGCATGGCAGGAGACCTGGAACCAGTCTCATTTGCAAATTTTTGAGTCAAGGAGTTACTCTCTTCTTCATCCACTCTAAATGACTTTCCTCATTAGTTTTCTTTCAGTTTGAAAATGGATATCAAGAGAGTTATTTCGGTAGTCTTAATAATCAAGAATACTTAACTTAGAGTACCTCCCCTAATCCAGTTTCTCTAAAGAATCTTAGAATCAGAGAATGAGAAGTGGGTTTTTAGTCCGCTTTTCCTATATACATATGTGATATTTAAAAATCATGCAGCCAGAATAGGCATGTCGTTTCTAGTAGAGTTAACGGAGATTAGCATTCAGTTTTCTTAATTCAATGTAACGGGGGTTTGAATAATCGTCACTCATTTCCCTTATCCCTATTAGTTTACACCGTTTTTACATCCGATAGGTCACTTGAGTTGTGGTACTAAAACGGCGCCTTTGCGCTAATTATGTTTCGGCACGGCTTACTGATACAATCACTTCTACCTACCTACCATGATATTTAAAACTTGTCCAATATTTATTCTTTTGTAGATTTCAAAATGTGTTGGAGAGACTCATTGCATACGCAAGACTCATTGCAGAATTTCCAAAGGTTTTTATCCGTTTATAGTGTACATATGATTTGATTTGATAGTCTACATATATTTTGATTTTGCAAGATCTTTGTACGTTAGCTAATGGATTCGACATGTTTTATTCCTTGATTCTTATTTTGTGCCCAATGCAAGGATCCTCTCTAGTCAAGTAGATCGCTATCCAAATCATCTTCTTCTGTTACTCGACTCTAATAAATATTGTATAGACAAATAATATTTCGTACGAGAAAAAGGATCCGGCAAAAACAAAAAAAAAATGTGATGAAAATAGGTATACTGTGTAGGGAAGATAGATCATTTCCTCAACAAAATAGAATTGAAAATAATTTCGTAAACAATACATAGTAAGTGACAGGCAAAGTCGCGTAGTGGCAACCCTGCCAATAAGTAATCCTTAAAGACAGTCCCGCCGGAGAGTGCTATTAGTTTCTTAAGAAAAATACACATCCATATTATTGTTGTACAGAATGGCTTCAAACAACGAAGAAAAATGATGATCCATATTCCAAGCTTTGTGAAGCTTTATAAATCAGATTTATACATATTCATATATGGAAAAAAAATCTCAAATCCTATTTGATTGTATTGTTAACTAACAAATATGATGATGAAATAAAAATAATTACATATATCATCTTTCACCAATATGGGATTTTTCGCGATATTGAACTTATCTGTGCGAATTTTTCTTTGATCATTCGTGCAAAATGCTTTCCTTGATATCTGGCAAGGCTGCTACATGCACTTGAAATTGAAAGTTAAAGGAAAGAGCACGACCGTGAAAATCAATATCAATAAACAGTTAAGCTGGAACCCTTTACCAGTACTGCAGTTCACTGTCGTCTATTGAACTAAAAGGCGTAAATAGTGTGATAAATTCGGATAAATTAATTCATTGCAGAAACACGGTTAGAACTAAATGAAATAATTATTTTAAAAAATATGGGCATTCAAGCATCAAGCATTTATGTTAGAGCATATTCGTCATTGAACTTGTAAAACAATTTTAAATTTCTATTAACCGATAATAAGTTTATTTTATTAATGTAGAACAAAATAGTTTGTAATCCAACCAACCGTATCGACTGGTGGTACATTGAAAGTTGTAAATACAAAAGTAATACACAAAATTTAAAATTTGTACATTTTTGAGGGTTTTTATGAAAATCTTCCATTGCCTGATTTATGATTAGATCCACAGTAAAAATCTCTGACAGTCTATTTAACTAATACCGGGCTTTATTAAAACATTCAACGAAACACACTCAATTTGCACTTCGAGCATTAAGCAATTCTCGGGTAATTATCGCCAGTTGTTAAGCACGAGTTCAATGATAAATAATAATAATAATGAAAACGAAACCACTTGTAAGCCACAGCAGACACCCATTCGATGACGACAGTCTTTACACACTTGAATGCAGTTTTTCCTTTTTTTTAATCGCAATTACTAGGGGAATTGTACGTGCTCAGAATTTGGAACAAATATAAACACATTTCTTAGTTAAATTTTAAACTTACAACATTTTGAAACGAAATTTTTTTTAATCCAATAATTTAACACCCATGCACCGAAATTAAACACCAAGCTTAAATATTTAAGTTGTGCAGGTCGAGAAACCGAGTTAGAAGAGGGGTTTGCGTTTCGCGTACCGCTGCGCACCGTACTATAACGAAACCCGAGTTCAACTGAATGCGCAGACCACTTTGTAAAACACTATCGCGAAACCTTTTCTTCTGGTTTTATTTTTTATTCTACTACGTCTACAGCTGTTGCTGCTTTAAAACCCAGTTAACCGGTGTAATAGGTCTTGATAGTGCGAACAACGAGCTGTGTACGACGAGCCAGCACACTCGCAATTGTTTCTCGACTTGGGATTAGCGGTCATTAAATATCGTTTATATATGCGATTGCCAAATAATAATTTTTTGATCTTAGAATATTGATAAATAGACGAACCCTGATTACAAAGGGAATCAGTTGGGAAGTCCTCTTTGACAAAGGAAAAAAAAAAAGAAACAATTACCTGAGCAGAAATGTCCACCTCTTTGGACTATGCCGGCACAGATAAGCTAATTGAGATTAGTACTCGTATACCTGGTTAGGTATTTCTATTTGTAGATATGGTACGTACGATACTTTTTGCGCACGTGAATTGTTGAGTATTTATCAAAGAATAGTCATTTTGCAAACACTTCGGGTAGTGGCCTGGGTACAGTGGCGTGCGAGTTGAAAATAACCACTTTAGGTGGGATTATCCCTCATTCGACTTTGATTTTAATTTAATCCTTGGACTTTCTGTAGAGCTGGGTTTATTTAAATGACATTTTAATTATTTTAGTACAACTTATTAGTTTATACCGACGCGACCAAATGGAGTCTGCGTATCTATCCCTAATTTAGGTTTTTTTGTTTGTTTGTGTTCGCAGTGCAGGAGTCTCTCAAAGACGTAGGTGAACCAATAGGTGGGGAATTTTTGTCCATTAAAATCCATGTCACGCGATTCTATTCTTCCCAACGGTATCCACTCGATCGATAGGTAGATAGAAAGTAGTTCTCGCTGAGATGCACTTAGGCCAGCATACATACATACATATGTATATGTACATATGTACATAGGTCCATTGTGATACCACTATGAAGGGGGAATTTCAATCCATATCTATACCCGGAAATACCTACTCTTTTTGATAAATGCATTCATTCTGGCGGTGTAAATTGTTTTTAAATCGTTTAGATCGTTGAAGAGTAGTCTCCTAGAGTGGCTTTTCTAATATGGGCAAGGGAAGGATATCTACGAAGAAAGTGAACAATGGTCTTTTTTCCTGTAGCTTCTGTAGAGGTCATTGCTAACAATGCATAGTCGCTGGGCATGTCTGGTAATGTCTGATAATGACGCAGCGTCCGGTGATAATGCTACTAGTTAATTTGGATAAGCTGTCTCTACGGTGTCGCAGCAGGATTTTAGTTCTGTGTGTGGAAACTTTGGCGTGTTCATAATGCCGTAAAGCGTAGGCTTAGTTTAGATTAAGGGGACAATGCATTAAGTTGTGTTGCCTCACTTGAATTTCGATCCATTGTATTCCCTGGTGAGGTTTTCCTAGAAGAGTATTCAGCGTCCCATGCTCAGAGTATATTGATGCAGCTTTGCTATGAATATTGGGGAAAGTGTTAAGTGCGAGGAGTTGGACATGATGTACATAATTGTACTACATCACTCATCAGCAAAATTTTGAACGTTTATTAAATTTATTGTTGGATTTTAGAAATTAAGTTGGTGGAAGGACTTTTTTCGTCTAGTATGGAAATTTCCTTGCTAACTTATCAACTTTCTCGTTTCCGTAGACAGTTCTATGTATGTCTAATTGACGAATTTGTCGTGACATAGTTTGACAACATTTGATCTGATTACTGTTGACTGCAGAGAGGGTAGCTGTCGGAAGGACGCGGGATATTTTCCCATGCTATTTGCTTTAATTCATCTGGTATTAGCGCGATCATGACTCCAAGGCGAGCGGTTTCCGTTTTTCTGATTGCAGTAAATATACCAATGCATGGTAGTCGATAGGTGTCCGGAATCGTGAGTGTCTTTAAGTTAGTTCTCAGCTGGCTACCAAGATGCACTTTGCAATGAGTGTGTAGATCTAGTGCATGAGGACAGGTTTTATTCGCCATCTATAGACAAAGTTCTTGTTGCCGGAGTAGAATGCTTTCTTTGTTCCTTCAAAGATATTTACTATTCAAGTCCGCTCTAATACAAATGGCAGATAAGTTACCTTTCCTGAGCTTTGAAGTTGTGCTCCGTTTAGCCTTTGGGGTGTTCAAAAGAGAATGTCGATTGTTTTCTGTAAGGCGGACTAGGTGAATGATTTTTCGAGTGTTTATCTTTACAGTGCATCTTTTAATCCGGGTTGTAATCAGAGCTAATAGCAATTTTGTCGTTAGATCCAGCGGATTTTCAAGGCTCTCGATGTTTTTTAATACAATTTTGTCGCTACTTATAGTAAGTTGCACATACCAATGACACGAAAGTCATGGAAAGGTAGGGGAAAGTGCAGGGGGTAGATCGACTCGGACGGATAGAAGAATCGTTAACGTTTTTTTTTTTGTGTTGTCTTTTATCTTGGTCGGAACTATATTCATTTGTTTTATTCTTGTGCTTTCGGCATATTAAGGACACCCTGTGAACACAGCATACTGCGAATGAAGTGAGAAAGAAATATAAACAATCGGCCGTGTAAAAGTACGACACGAGGCCAAAAGAGAATAGCACAAATCGGGCCAAACTTTGTCGTACCGTGTAAAAGTAGACTTGTTTTAGTAGGTTACAATCAATATGTAGGTACCTTTTGACTTTCTTCTTTTTTCCAAAATGTTATTTTTTTTTCTTTATTTGTTTTTTTTTGTTGTCTTGAATTTGTTGATTTTGATTTTTCTTTTATTTTAGTCAATAATTTACTTTTGAAAATAAATACATATATTTTACGAACTTACTTTCAACTTGGTATTTTTGTGATTTGTAGCGAAGTTTTGCGATACAGAAATTATCATTTCTAGTGGATTTTAAGTTGTGGTCTAGGGATTTTTTTTCTCTTAACGGCAACCCTACTGATCGTGGGTTCCTAAGATTTTAGAATGATAATAAAACACATTGAAATATTTCATGTAAAATGATTTTTTTTATTTTTCATTTTTATAATATTTCAATCCCTCATTTTTAATAACACCTAAATTAGAAGATTTCAGCAACGCATACATACATGTACATACATAGTGCCGTTTTATTTTGATCACTTTATTACAGTTTCGTCTGAGCACGTTGAGTTTTTGCTTCCATATCATATTAAACAATTTTATTAATATTGAACATTTTCTGCGGTGCTATATTTTTCAGCACTTTATTATCTTTTAAATTATATTACACGCTTTCGTACTTAGTCTTCGTGGTTACCAACCGGATGAAATACCTATCCATAAAACTCGTGCGCACATTAATCTACTTACATATACATATTTTCTAATTCCGACAAATTCACTCATGGGCGTGTGCAGTAATGGACATATGTACCAATTACTCATGCTTATGAGTTTTTGGAAACTGCGCTCGTACGTGAACAGTTTATGAGCAGTGAGCTGTTCAATGTGCGCACATGAGTGTGCATTTCCTCATCCTGAGAAAAAAAAAACTAACCCAGGCTTGTATGATCCAACGACTTACTTGAAATCCCTAACAATTAGAACGATTAATAACAGTCAGAGAAATATTTAGGCGCACCATTCATATTAATAAGTCCCGTGTTGAATCAATTAAATCATGGACTATAAAGCCCTCAAGATCAGTTTTCAATTACAGGCCAAGCCTCGACATTGGCTGTGGGATTACATACGTATCGTATACGTATGTAGGTTAATGAAAATTCAAAAGCATTGGTACTATATATGATGGAATGCTTTGTATCAAAATAACAATTGAAAATTTATTATTGCATAATCGACCTTGAAGCACAATCACTGTCACCTGTCCTGTGTGTCAACTAAATTTAATAGACCTGTTTGTCATCTGTAACGTAACCCTCACGAATTGATTTTGTACACTGAAATGAGAAATAAAATGAGATAGTTAAATAAATATTAGTTAAGTTCTCGGTGTAATAAAAATGTGTCGTACGTTCATACTTGTATGTGCCTTGCATCTTCGTGTTTGTGCCTAAGTGAAGATGTTAATATTTAACCATTTTTCAAAGTTTATAGCATCCTTTTGTTTTCAAAAACTTTAATGAAGCAAAGCATTTAAGCAAAAATGAACGCAGTTCACGTGTTTAGGTCTTACGCTGTTGTAGATAATAATATAATATATGCACATTTCTACGTAATGACATAAATCTAGTTCACGAAACAATAATTGTTATGTAGCTGCTTTATGGGAAGCCTGTAAAATATTTTAAATTTGTTCTGCTTTAGTTTTAACGTATGCAGCAGTGAGAAAAAAAATATTTGAAAGAATCAGAACTATGAACCAGATGTGGGATAAATAGCAGCGTTGTTGTGTTTCACTGATTCGAAGAGCCAACGCTTTGGACATAGCCATTAAAACGCACCGTCTCGTAGTAAATGTCATTATTATAAAGGACCTCATTGGAATAGAATTTTTTGTACTCAGACTGTGGAGCTCACTATAAATGAAGACAAGCCTAAAGACAAGTCCTTTTAAAAAGCCTAATCCTTTCCATCAAACTCGCTCCCACGTTGAACCACACAGGACATCTATAGGTGAACATTAGGCGTATGAAAATCGCTTAGTACCTTACCTTCATCTTAGCATCGTGTTGGCTGCTACAAATTTTTGTTTTGTAAACGTAAAAGCAACAATATACTCGTTAAAATCTAGATATAGGTCCAGCTAGGTTCCAAGGTTCTTATACTCGCCAGTGGCAGCCCGTGCGGTCCCACGATAAACAACTTTCTCCAACTCTTTCTGCCTTCCCTTAGAACTCAGATAACGATATTCTGAATAAGATGGTTTCAGACTTACGGAAGTTGATCTTAATATTTCGACCTGACCTGTATACAATCAAGTTATCTGTGTATGTAATACCATAGTAAATAGAAGCTTTAAAATTGTTAGCGAAAATGTTGAAAAAAAACGAATTAATTGTTCCCTGTGGCATACTTAAGTGGCGCTACAGTTCGGGGTGAACCTGGGCCTCAACTAACAAGCCTCTCCAGTTAGCTCGGTCCTTAGCTAACTGCTTCCAGTTGCGCACTCCAAGCTTGTTCAGGTCCCCTTCAACTTGTGTGCGCCACCTAAAGCGAGGTCTTCCTCTACTGCGTTGCCCCTCCGGGTTTAATTCGAAGACTCTGCGGGCCGGAGCACTGGTGTCCATTCGCTCTACATGTCCTAGCCATCTCAAACGACTGATGCGCAGTTTTTTGACTAGGTCGATGTCGCTGTACAGCTCGTACAGTTCGTCGTTTAATCTTTTTCTCCAAAACCCGTCAACGCAAACGGGACCGAATATTTTACGAAGGATTTTTCTTTCGAAACGACCAAGGATATCTTCATCCGCTTTCGATAAGGTCCATGCTTCAGCGCCGTAAAGGAGGACTGGGATGATCAAATTCTTATATAGAGTCTTTTTATTTGTTCGGGATAGGGCCTTACTACTCAATTGCCTTATCAGCCCAAAGAAACAGCGATTGGCAAGAGTTATTCTTCGTTTTATTTCTGCCGAAGTGTTATTGTCAGAATTAAAGCAGAGCCGAGGTAGACAAAGTCCCTTACTACCTCAAAGTTATAGCTGTCTATTTTGACGTTATGTCCAATTCGTCGATGTTGAGTGTCCCTTCTTGTTGACAGCATATACTTGGATTTGCCCTCGTTTACCGCTAAACCCATTTTGGCAGTCTCCGTTGCAATACTAGCGAACGCACCGGTGATAGCCCGCCGTGTTCTACCAATAATGTCAATGTAGTCGGCGTAAGCAAGTAATTGCACAGACTTTTGAAAGATTGTGCCTCCGCTGTTGGCTTGTGAGTTTCGCACAATTCTTTCAAGTATGATATTAAAAAAGTCACATGACAGTGTGTCACCTTGTCTAAATCCTTTTTTGACATCAAAGGTCTCGGTGAGATCGTTACCGACCTTGATGGAGCAGCGAGAATTCTCCAACGTCATCCTGCACAGGCGAACGAGTTTGGCAGGGATGTCAAAACTAGACATGGCTCTATATAGCTCGTCTCTATAGATGCTGTCATATACGGCCTTAAAATCGATGAAAAGATGGTGGGTATCGATTTGGACTTCTTAAATTTTTTCCAGGATCTGCCGAAGTGTAAAGATTTGACTGATTGTGAACTTTCCTGGTCTGAAACCACACTGATAGGACCCAATGAGGTTGTTGACGAATTGTTTCAGAAGTTCACACAATATGACAAATAGGATCTTGTACGCGATGTTGAGGAGACTGTAATTGGCGCAATTTAGGGGGTCTCCTTTCTTGTGGATCGGGCAAACGGTGCTGAGAGTACCTGTGGCAGACCCTTTTTAATTTGAAACATACCACCAGAAATCAAGTTGCCATTTTTCTGTATCGAGTATACTGTATACAGGATATTATATACATATTATACAGTTGCGGTTTACTTATGACTATCCTGCTTTATTTATAAAAGACTCCCTCTAACCATACAGTATCAAAGTTCTTCTTGAAGTTAATCATGCCGGTACTCGTTTTTGCCTTGATTCCATTGCATGTCCGAATTCAGTAGTTTAGGCCCGCTTTGAAACTGCAATGCACTGATTGTCTTCGTATATGTTATATACGTATTTAAGTGGCTTGTGAGTGATCTCGGTATGTTCTGGCTA
This sequence comes from Xylota sylvarum, assembly GCA_905220385.1. Taxonomy (NCBI): domain Eukaryota; kingdom Metazoa; phylum Arthropoda; class Insecta; order Diptera; family Syrphidae; genus Xylota; species Xylota sylvarum. The sequence continues at coordinate 129,333,668 of LR999957.1, forward strand.
CTGAAGTTGTGGTCTCTGGGTGAGAGAGGATTATTAGTTATGACCCAGGTCGACTAAAGGCATTTTAGGTGTGTAGATCAAATAGCTTAAATTTCGTGGTAATCACATTCAAATCAATTTTGTTAGCAAAAAAACAAAACAAATTATCGTCATAATTATTAATTAGGGTGAAATTATTCTTGATCAACAGCTAAATATTTACCTCTACCTGTATTAAACAATCTCTAGCTCATTAGCAATTATTATTTTTAAACGGTATAAACTTCTTCAACAGCTAAACAACTAAGACTTGCTGCCAATTATTACATAGAGTTGTGAAGTTATTAATTTGAAACAAGTTTTTACTAAAAATAAACTCAGGTAAAGATATTGTGTTTGTAGATCCCCCCGTTTAATACACATAGTTATGTGCATACTTACATTTGTAAGCATCTAAGCGTTCCCAATTTAATTGTGCGCAAAATCGATTTCCTCACGTGCATATGAATAACTTATAAAACTGAAAACAAAATTTGAAAAATAACCTGAAAGTTAATCTTTTTTTTTCATATTTAGATAAATAAATAAGATGCCCAAAATATTTATGTTAATTGCTAATTGATAGTCTTCGTATGTTACCAGATCTAAATGCGCGATCTTTCTATGAAAACGATATGTGAAACCTTGTTTCTAAGTCCAGATTCCTTACTTATATGTAGGTATAAGACCCTTTGATATTGAAAACAAAGACTGGGTCTTGCTTACTTCCTACTGTAGACATCAGTCATCGAAAGACGGATTGAAATTCTATCTGACATATATATCTATGTATGTATTTGCAAATTTGCTAGTGCAACAATTTTAGACTAATTAACGTGGGCTAAAACAATGCGTTCCCGAAAATTAAAGTGATTTCGAAACAGATACCCTGCCTCTGGATAGTGAAGACCCTTCTAGATATTCATACAATTAGAAAATGAGTTTATGCGGCATAGTCTGAACATTTTTAAGACTAATCGAGACAAAGCGATTTGACGCGGGTGAATTCCAGTCTCCAATAATTCAGTCTTACACTGCCATAAACTAAGAGTCTAGGGAAGACAAAGAGAACTTCCACAGTCAATCACAAACTGCCCCATGGGGATATCATCATTTTGATAGCAGACCTTAATGCAAAGGCAGGCATAACAGTCTTACGAATCTCTGAGATTCCATCGGAACTCATAGCCTCGGTGTCCGATTAGGCCAAAGGTGAATGATTTGTCGAAGGTATTTTCCAGATACAGAAGTGGAGCCCACATTGGAGTGGAACGAGCCCACAACTTATGGTAGTTAGTATCCACCTTCGTACAAGCAATACCAGTGGGCTTCGAGGAACTAAATATGATAGGGACATGTTGCGTATGTCGCCGAAGAAAAAATAAGTACCGAAATCTTAGGGAAAATATTGTCTTAATCGGAGCAGAAAATAGACGCCGTGGCTCAAGTGGTTAGTGGGTCGCACTACAGAGCAAGCGGTTCGAGGTTCGATCCCCAAACAACACAAAAAGTTCTTTCGCCGCCAACACCAACTGAAACTGCAAGTTTGGCCTGATCTCTGCTGCTTTCTGATGAGAAAGAGCTAAGAAGGTAAATGGGGCATTAAAGAAGAGTTGTCCGGCGTCCGAAAAAGAAATATAGAAAAGTGGAGAGAATTTGTGTGTTTGCTTTAATTGCTGAAATAATAGGTATTTGATAAGGTTGCATCATCATCACTATTTTTTTTGTGGTGATTAGGTAATAGTGTCTTACAGAGCACTCAATGGATAAAAAGTGGCCGAATCCAATAAAGCTTTACAATTTTTCTCAAGTTTTTAGCTGTTGCGAATGATACGCAGGATATGGTAAAGGTTTGCTGTATTCCTGCCTACAGAGATTTACCGAGTATTGAAGAAACTGAAGAGTTAACTAAGAAAAGTTCGGAAATTGACCCAAAAATAAGTGGCTTTGAATTTCAACATCATTATAAACAATTAGTAAGTAAATTAATAATAATATGTTCAAGGCATTGAGGTTACGTTAATACGATATTCGATCTGTTTCGAACTCATTGCAATACATTTCCTTAAAGTATCTCTTGCAACCTCTGATATGCATATTTCAAACGACCAGCCCAACGTTATATTTTATTACAAATTATCATCACAGCTATGTCCGGAGACAAACATCAGTAGTCCCGTATAGAAATCTATGTTTCCTAGACGAACTTCAAATCTAAATACATAACTAAAACTAAATACGTAACTCATAAGCCTTTGTTTCATTTTCGCCAATTCAAAAAATAAGTTAAATAATAAATAATAAAATAATAGCTGTTGCAATTATAATACAACTCCGGATAACGAAAGATTAATTAAGACATCACAACACATGATAACAAATTTATCGTTGTCAAAAATAAGAGATAATAAGTGCAATCACAGCTGAGTAATTCAATGAAGGTTCAACTGTTCGGTTAAACAATGGGTTAATTATTAACGTTTGCCTGATATATGTACTTCGATGTGACTTTCAACGTTAATAATTTATAAGAATACATGACTTCAACTTGCCACCAATAATAATAGGTTACAGTAATTATATTTTAATATTTGCGAATCATTTTCTTTGAATTTTTCAATGTGTTGCAATATGACGTTCACATACTGGGGTACAATTTTGAAATTTATTTAATTTCCATATTTTATTGCGATGTTGACGAATAAATAATCTGACTTCTTAGAAGCTGCAACCTTTACTGATGGCGAATAAGCCTTTGCTCCAGCGTTGGAAGGAATATTTGGTGGCGATACTAAATTAGTTGGACGACAATTTGAACGGTTTAAGATTTGGACGAAAATCTAGCTCGAATACAATTCAGAATACAATTGGCGCTTCTTTGACAGCTCCCCAAAGTCGTTAATCTTATATTATGCCAGACAATCATTTTACATATGCCCTCATATTGTTGAATTGATGCTGTAGCATCCAAAGTCTTCAGAGTTCTCAGAAAAAAATGCCGATAAACTTACAGGTCTGATTTTGGATTGAAATGCGAGCGTTTGCTTGCCTTCGGTGGTCGAATTCTTTTCATTTTGCTCGGAGTTTTAAATGCCTCAGAGATCAGTCTATTTATCCACAAAATATTCTCCAAGACTTTCGTTGGCATTTTCTTAACTTCGAGAGGCGTCTATAATTTTATCCAAGTGATTTAATCTTTCAATGCAATTCCAGGTAGTAGGTCTGTGTTTGCCTTTACATTTACATATTCTGTTCGTCTTAGTAGTTAGGGGACACTAACTGAACAGCTGAAGAAACATGTAACTCATTTTGATCATGCCGTATTTGTAGACACGTTTTGGACAAGAATCATTACAAGTCTTTGACCCACCCGTCGGAAGAATGCGTACATTAAAGGGAAATCAGAATTCAATTCTCGTAGCATGTCTTGATGTCTAGTAGGTTTAACGTTACACCTAACGCAATTATGAAGAGACTCATGGATCTTGGAATTGCAATTCCGATTTCTGCCTTATTAAATCAGCTGTTGACAGATAGTGTTATCAACTCGAAGTAGGGTGAATCCGTAGTTCGTAGATTCGTAGGTAGAGAGACTCCACAAGGCGGCGTGCTCTCTATCTATCTTTGAAACCTAGTGGCTATAGAACTGCTCTTAATCATGGAAGAGGAAGGCTGTAATGCCTATGTCGTTTTAGCCAACTCGGGTAAACACCCCAATAGGCTCAGATATCTTCTGCAGAATGCTCTCTATAAGCATGATAAATCGATTAAAGAATGTGGTATTAGTATCATCTCTCAAAAAACAAAACTAGTCCTCTTTAAAATGCAATGCAATCCCGCATTTTGACCCTTCAAAACTATTTATGAGGCATCAGTCTGATACAAACTCTATGTTTCAGTCATCAGGCCTATACTGATGTTTAGCGTGATAATTTGTTGGACTTTATTGGAGAAAACCTTTCACTGCAACTGTTTTATCCGGGTGCAAAGATCGGCTGGCTTATGTATTAGTGGATCACTAATATTTCATACGCTTGGGCGAGAGTTTAATACATATTATCATACGAAAGGGTCTGACCCATCTAGACAGATTACCGAATACTGTGTTATAAAGGCTTTGCTCTGGAAATAGAAAACAGGGTCCACCAAAATCTGCAGGGGAAATAAAAATGAAACAGAACCAATCTCATATACCTACATACATATACTCACACGCATTATGTATAATAAAGATGCTTAGTAGACTAAAAAAAGATATAAAAATTTATGTAAATTCAAAGAAACACGCGCAGACCTACTATGATATCCGTTCCGAAAAAGTTACGAATCGCACCTAATAAAATTCCGATTGCAACACTATCGTGATATCTATTTTCTTAAAGAAATTGCCAACGCGTATAAATATATTCACACCACCAAAATCGAAAAATTTCTCCGCGACGAATATGTGTAGAAGAACTTCCGAGAAAAAATCACAACAACTGACAGAAAAATATGCAATACGTCACAAGTAGGCGTTGCGCGACTCCTTTCGTAGAATGTCTCCGATATGAATGTCGAAACGAATAGCATGATACGAAATTTTAAGATTTTGTACGAATCGGAGAAATTTCCGTTTCGACGAACTGAATTATGAATTACGATTCATAATGGGCTCTACGGTCTCCAACATCTTTATGGTTATGAGGTATTCAGCTCTGTAATCCTCGGATAAAACTTTCGCTGTAGAGTAAAAAAGTTATCTAGAATTATTTTTTGTGATAAGTACTTGTATTTTAAAGCATACGAAGCCATATACATATGTATGGTTTACACACATTTTTCAAAAAAAAATTTGTTCCTTAAATCTTCCCTATTTTCAATATAAAGTTGAAATAAATAAGTTTGAAATTTTTTCACTTCATTTAACACATGCGGTAGAAGGTTAAAACTAATAAACTATTATTATAAAATGTTGTTAATTCAAATTTAAAATATTAGGTACGCGTTTTCCCCTTTTTGAATACAGTTTTCCCTTTTCTCCTTTTTTTTGTCCAAAAATCGGCAATGAATGAAATTTTCGCCTCAATCTGTGGATACAGTAGCCTTTGAGATGAGATGAGGATGAGCGGCCAACACTTTCTGGACTATTCAGTTGCATTTCCTAGTACTTTTTTTCTGCTTCCTCAAGTTGTGTAAATAGCTTATTGTAACGCGAGTTACATAAATTCAAGTCCGCAAACTTGCTGATGGCACATTTAACGAGTATATTAGGTATAGAAGGCACTAGACATAATTCAGCAAGATGAAAGAGTGATTAAATATAATAAAAAAGAATATGCCTTTAATAATTAAGTATACTTTAATTATCTAAAACCAGTAAACAATTGTGTAACTCTCAATAATTGTAAGCTTAGAGAAAATAATCATAAGGCAATAAAAATAATTGATGAAGAAACAATGTGTAAAAATATGAAATATGATGAAGTAACAAATTACTGTGACGATAGGAAATTATACATAATCATTTTTTGATAAATTTTAACAACTGTTATGTTTGAATATTCAATAAAACGTTCTCAAATCAAGTCTATGAATTTAAAGCTAAATATTAACCAATTTAAAACTAAATAAACCCATTACATTTGAAAATGTTGTACCAAACCATTTTGAAAACATAAAAGAAATAAAATCCAATATCATAAAATGCTAATTATATTACGAGTTCAACAATTCTGATAGCACTAATAATTGCATCAACTCTCATTGAAATAAAATTAAGAAATAAGAATAAAAAACTTAAAATCGTTGTTAAAAATATTCAGGAAACTTTGAAAACGAATGAAATTCAGGCGAATTCCGAATCAAAGGGAGATGAAGTTACACAAATGCAAGTCACCAAACTTGCTGACGGCAAATTTGTGTTGCCGTCAACCAATAATGAGGTGTCAATGGCATTCCGGTGTCGATTGATACTCTATGCTGTTCGAAGGCCATCGGAAACGGAATGCGTTGACCCTTAATCAATTGTAAGTAAACATTTTTGGCAATAAAGAGTCAGACTGGACTGTTCAACCTTTAAACTAGATTTTGTTTACTCACAAAACCTACACCGAAATTTCGAAATAAATATGATTATTCATCTGAAAAAACAAAACGTTTTAATAAAAAATATGAATGCCGTTTATTAACGTATATTGAAGTGAACTTAACACCAGAAATTGTACTCTAGCTACCATGGTAAGCACACGGTCTATTTCAGTACCTACATACATATATTAAAACTAGTTACCAATTTCTTTTAAAATTTTGAAGCTACTCGTATCAGGTTAAAAATTGTATGGAATAAATTATTATTATCTTTAAGGACAACAGATAGATACATATGTACATATTCTATTTAGACCAACGCATATATACATACGTGCATACATATGTACATACATACATACATATGTACATGCAATTATTATAACCTTAAAAACGATGTGACTGATTGTAAAAAAATGTGTCACACCAATGGATACAAAGAGATAATATCGATTGTCAGCTTATCTTACTTTGTTCTGTACAAAGTCGAAAAGTCAAAAGAATTTATTTACCTATATACTGGATGTTTCGTGATTAATGCAGACTTCAAGGAATTACCATATGCCGCCAAAATGTTTATTTAATTAAATTTAAAACAAGATTTACTGATTATATCAAATAAAATTGATTTATTAGAAAATCCAAGTTATTGACGCATAAACGTTTATCGTTAATATTTTAAATGCTAACAGCTTTTTATTACCAGATTCTATTAATATCTCAATACGTTTATCTAGGATAAGAAGTCTATTGAAAATATTGATTGATTTTTGTAATACCATCAAAGTTTTATAGAAAAGAAAGGTGTACATATGTATATGCTTATGCCTTTGATATCTTCTACAGCCTGTTGCAAGCCATTTCTCCTGTTATTACACTTTTTCAGTTGATATTCCTTTGTTTCTCTACTAAAAATCATTAAATTACGAATTTCTTTAATGAAATCTCAAATAGAATAAATCGCTGGGAGAAAAATTAATATAATAACTAAAGTAATGGATTTTTCAATAGGGACATAACAATTTTGTATATTAATACAAATGCACTCTTAAACTTATTTATGATCTATCAATCTCAAAACCTCAGTTAAGGTTTACATTTTTATCATAGTGAAGTTCACGAACCAGCAACGTTTGGAAATTATTCAAAATTACTACCGCAATTCCGAATTGGTCGTCGCAACTTTAAGAGAGCTTACTCCAATTTTCGGTCGTAATAATCATCCCACCCGATAGGCTGTGCGTGGTATAGTGGATAAATTCGAGTCAACATATTCACTATTGAATATACCTGTGTTAGTGAGAAGGCATAGGCCGAAGTAATGGACCAAATCAGTCGATTCGACGCCGTTCACAGGAATTATGAAATCAATGCAAACGAGACCGAATATTTTTTTTTGAAGAATCTGTTTCTCGAATCGACCAAGGATATCTTCATGCTCTTTGGATAGAGTCCAACCTTCAGCTGCATAAAGCAGGACTGGGATGATTAGGGTCATATACATTATCCTTAGTTGCTCAGGATAGAGCTCTACTGCTCAATTGCTTTCTCAGCCCAAAGAAACAGCGATTGGCAAGAAGTATTCTTCGTTTAATTTCTGCTGAGATGTTATTATCAATATAGATAGTAGAGTCGATGTAGACAAAGCCCCTACTACCGATACTATATATGCTTGGTTTTGCCCTCATTTATCGCAAAACCCACTTTGGCAGCTTCCGTTTAAATACTACCGAACAGTGACAGCCCTCTGAGTTCTGTCAATAATGTCGTCGGCATACGCTGGTGGTTGCACAGACTTTTGAAAGATTTGCCTTCAGTGTTGACTTGTGATTTTCGCATAATCCTCCATTGCATCCACAAAAAGTGACCGTCTGATGTGAATTTCATGCCGGAGGTGTGATTGGACTGTACTTTTTTGCCATTTTGACAGACATAAGTGATATGTGGTTCAAACAAGATGGCGCCACATGCCTCAAAACTGGACAAACAATTAATCCAGGATCTTCTAGATCTGAAGGGGAAGTTCGGTAATCGTGTAATTTTGAGAAATGGTCCGGTTGACTGGCAACCTTGCTCATGCCGTTGGATTTCTTTTTATGTAGTTACTTTAAGTCGTTGGCCAGCAAGCCAACAACATCATAGGAGCTCAGGACAATATCGAACGCGAAATTGCCCACGTTCCGGCTGATATGAGTGGAAGAGTGATAGAAAATTGGATCCAAAGAATCGATAGCTGTAAACTAATTCTCTTTTCTACCTGACTCAGGTCAAGAACAACTAATTGGTCGGCTACTATCAGCTTTACTTTTTTTTAATTAGTCGATTAGTCTTTACTTTTTGTGGCAAATTTTGCTGTTCTAGAAGCCACACTTGGTTGCACGGTGCGTAGCACGTGGCACTTAGTGAGCTATGCCTCGAAATAAAATGAAGAGAAACCTTTCGGATATGTCGGTGTTGTAGATACATTTATACGCATTAGAAATACCTTGAAGATGTCATATGTTACAATCGGAATTTTCCAACAATTCGTAATTTTTTTCGGAACGGATACCATAATTGAGCTGGATATATGATCAATTAATCCTTTTCAAATTGTTTGCCATTGTTATCTTCTTACCTCTTGACAGCGTAGGGATATAAGCCCACTGAAGTATGAAATAAGTCCATCATAAAATTATGTCCCTGTGCCCCACTCGATTCCTGTCTTGGCCCCCTCTGGTGTTTCACAAGCCAGCCATCTTCTCAATCAATCTTTAATGACTCCTCCGTCTCCCTGTAAGGTGATGACCGCAAATTCCTTTCATTTCTTCATCACAAGACTTTGGTGTTCTTCAACAAGACCTCCATTGTCTTGCCTATTTCTTGCAACGTTCAACCTTTTTTTGCCATATAGCCTTTATTGTCAGTTTTCATCTTTTGCTAAAGACTCTTTCAAGGCGTTACACTTATAATGAGAATTGTACGGGGGAAATGGGTTGTGGAAAAAAGTTCGTTTAGAAAATCTGTGATAGTTGTTGTAAAAATGTAAATCTTCTACAGCTTTTTCGTTACATCGTCTACCAAATAAAAATGCATTCATAGCAATAATTCAGTTCCAGCCAACTTAGTTTATGTTTATTGGTAAATTTTAAATTAATTGCTAATACATAAAAAAAAGTTGTTTTCATTTTTATTTTTATTTTTTTTTTGTAATTTTTACCATTTTCACAGTTTAGTTCAATATATACTCGTATTTTAAAAGTTTCCTTTGCGTTTCTTTTTGTATGTACTGTTTAAAAATATGACACTTTTCAAGTAAATATACTAGTATGCCTAAAGAATATTAATTTTGCCAGTATAAAAAATATGTTTTAAATCTTAAATTTATCAGAATATACATATTTTGCAACATTTTTCTTTATTATTATTTTTCTTTTATATTTATGTTAGTCTGTTTATAAATAACTGCTTATAGGTTATAATTTATTTCTATTGTGTGTCTTACATATTTTTTTTTGTTATTATTTGGTTATAATTTATAAACTATTATTTTTTCTTACATTGGAATGAATTCGCAATACAAATTGTTTGAACATTTTTTATATTTTTTTTTTACTTTTGTTTTTAGATCAATTTTGTTAATTATTTCGCTAATAGAAAATAAATTAGATATAAAAAATAGTTTTTCTAAATTTATTTAAATGTAAATCAACTAATATTTGGGATGAATGTTTATAGAGAAAAAAAAAATTAAATGAAATTATAACACCACTTTGCTTAAGACTTAGTTTTTTTTAAGTGCATGCAAGGTTAACTAGAACAAACAAAAACATATAATGATGGATTTTTTTACCTAAAATTACTATAAAAAAAAACATGATCTATATAAATGTATGGGGTTCATAAGATTTGCATTATACCTTGATTTGAATTAATTTAAATATTCCCTTTTCTTTAACAAGTGAATGAAAAATAATTGTTTTATAATATTGGAGTTAACAAAATTTGTAAATTTAACAAGAAATTATCACCATCGATTTTTATATTAAATATTTTTGTATTATTTTGTTGTTTTACATATCACGGCATTCAGCTGAGGTTATCATTCATATTTTTTTTTGTTTTTCTTTAATTTTTTTATTTAACTTGAATTTTTGTTGGTAACAAAAAATGTGTATGTTTTATTGTTTCCTTTTTGTTTTAACTAGAATAAGATATAAAATTGTTTTAATGTATATAATAGTGTAAAATTAAAATTATTTAGACAAAAAAAATAAAATTCTTTAGTTAAGGAGCACCTATTAATTGTTGATTTTGTTATAAGTTATTTTTTATGTATTGTGTTATTGGGGTATAAAATGTTAACAGTTTTCAATGAATAAAGTTACACCTAATAAAAAAAATTCTACTACTTTCAGATGAATATATAAAAATTGTGAATTATTGCCTAGAATAGACTAAAAATTGAAATGTTGATTCCCATATATTTCTTATTTCACTCAGAGTTAATGTTTGGTTAAAGTTAAATGTGTGATATTTGCGGATATATTTAGGTTATGGATATATGTATGTAGTAGTGTATGCTATTGTGTATTATAATGTTTATTAATTGGTTTTAGTTTGTTTCTTCCTACATTGTCTCGAATCGCTTACACGGTTACGCGATTTGAAAAAAAATATATAAAGTAGGGATATTGCAATTGTGCTTATTTTATAATTCGGTGCTCACATCTTTTGACACAATACATAATGCTTCTATAGTCTCTGGTATCTACAAATTCATATTATCATGAACAAAAAATTAATCATGATTTCCAAAGATATCTTAAGGTTTTAGCAATATATCAGTGTACACGTAAAACCAAAATCTACGTTTAATGACATTTTTTAATAAAAAGTATTAGTAAACAAAAACTAATTCATTTGATGTTGTTTTGACTAATATGTCGCATTGCATAAAATAAAATTTAATTTGCGGTTTGTTTTTAATGAAACGAATTAAAAGCAGTAGCATTTTTAAAACGAAATTTCAGAAACAATTTATGGGTAGTAAATTTTTTAAACTCCTGGTACTAGGAAGTAGTTTTTTTTAATAAAAACGAGTTTCCCTGAATCTGAGCTGTCCTTTAATTATACATTTTTTTTCAAGAGCACATCACTGATGATCTTAAATTAGGTATTTGAAAATTAAAATTCTTTGGAGCTTTGTTTTTTAATTGAACTTAACAAGTCGGCTCCTTTACTTTCTGCACTAAAAATGGTAAAATCACAAATTTTTAAATGTGGGGATTTTTTCTCTCAGCGAACGACGAAAATTTCAAGAAAGTTAGGAAACGCATCGAACAAAACCTATGCGCAATTGAAATATCATGTATGTATGTGGAAGGACAAACACAAGAAAAACGATGATGTTTTCAGAAATATGTATATGTTCTTCGGATCTATATGTTTCCAAATCAAATAAGAATGAAATCCTGAATAAATGTAATTGCTAGGAGGAAAAGAAATATCTGAACTAAAGTGTTTGTTGATTGTATAGTGCTTTTGACAGATGGTATACATCTTATCTACAGAAATTTGTTGGTTAAGAATTCGTAACTTTTGTTACCGAGAGAAAATGTTTTACTCTTTCGTGTGCTCTGTTTACTCTCTGAACGGAGTTGGACTAGAATTCGTAACAATTCGTTCGAATTTGTACGAATTTACAGGCAAGGGAACAGACCTAATATCAACACTTTTACGATCGTAAACTGTTAAGGCTTTTGTGCCTGCAGCAAATCGAGTGGAAAACTGTGCGATCAAGTCAGCCTCACAAAGATCAGACAAACGGTAAGAAACCAGGGCGCTGAATGTTGTTGCCTTGATGCCCATCCTGATATTAAATGATTAGTTATTATTTGATTCTCGACAAACAACTAAATTGGAAAGTAAATGAAGGTTAAAGCTCGTCTCTTAAATGTCCGAAAAAAGCGTCGGGCTAACATTGGTACGCTACGTGATCATCATCCTATAAATCTCACTTTCACCTTCCCAGGTACAATGTCAATAGTAGCTTGTCTGTATACGCCAGAAATATCCCAGCACAAGGCTACCAGCAGAGACCTAGAAACGGATTGAAATGAAATTCGCAGCTACCTTAGCAGAAGAGAAAGTTAAGCTATACCGCATGAAGAGGAAAAACGCGATCGTTAAGGAAGCAGCAAATATATCAGATTGTAGGACCGTTTCTTTACTGACCGATAAGGATCATTTCGCCTTGTGCCTTATAAACAGAGAATTTATATGGTGTGCCTTTCGTATAAAAGGTGTTCTCACATTATTAAATGAACCTAAGAGGGTGCCAAGTTTCCAATGGTGGGGAGTGTAGTGACTTAGAAGTGTAAAGCGGAGTGCGGTGAAGTTTCATACTTCCACTATATATTATATAGTATTTTATATATTATTTTTGGTTGTAATCAGTGATGTGTTTCTGCAGCCCTGATTTTGAATAAAAGCGGAATACGATCACATTTTGTCTTAAACAACTGGACAACGTTGAAGACATTTGTTTGCTCCCACATGAAGTAGGGCTGAAGATAAATAAGTCCAAGAGAAAAGAATGGCAATGGAATGGTAACAACTTCTTATGCGAAGAAAATTATGTTGCCAAACACCATCAGGCACAAGAAAGGTCAATCGAAGGGAAACGTGCCACAGAACGATTGAAGTGAAATATAGAGCTTTGGGAATAATTTGGAAAAAGTTACGTTACAGCACTCCGAACACGATGGCGCGCAGGGATTGTTGACGGTCAAGGCAAAGGGCTGTTAACTGGCAAAAATTAGTGGTGACCAATTCTACGAATCACTCGATCGCAACGAATTAACTAAAGGTTATAACCATCGTTATAACAGACGGGGTGTTTACTTACATAGGATATAGTGACTCAATATAACCATCATTTCGTTTGTAAATTACAAAAGCCCGTGTATATAGGAACGTTCAATAGAATTTCTAATCGATCGCACGACACGAATTGCAAGTAAGGTGAAGGTGAAAAAGAAATATTTTCTGGTATAATGGTTCGAAACTCAGGTATTGTTAGATTTCTTTACGTCATTGGTGGTTGGTCCAACTATCCAATAAGATTATGTATTTTTACTTGGTTTTTCTTTAATGCAGTAAGAGATCATTGGAAAAAGTTCGAGTAAGAAACAATCCTGTACCAATTCCTGGTGATAGATGTCATGACATGTTGGAAAACTTTAAATTCGATTAGGTTGGGTCTACGAAAAATGTGGTTTATACAAGACTGTGTAACATTACAGAGTGCTGTGATCGTGGTCAAAAAGTGTAGATGTAGACTGGTACTTGGCAAAAAATCATTAAACAAATTGTAAATGAATACAAATAAAAGTTGTAAATAAATAAATAAAAAAAAAATGTTGGAGCCTAAAAATTCTTTGTGCATTCCGTGGTTATAGAATGCCTCATTTAATAAAATAAAATCAGTGTCCTAAGTCTAAAAACGACATTTTTACTTACATTGATATTCACACCTCGTATAGAATTTACTATTCCTATATTTGTGGCCACCAGTGTATGACAAAAATTGTAACAAAAACACTATCTTATACGAAGTGTATGAACTATTTAAATAATTGGAGTGTCTCTCCAACTAAGAAAGAGAAAGTTTATAATCGAAATAGGCGTATAATAGGTACATCATTCCATAATTCTCTTAAACAATATCTCTATTCTCATGCCAGTACTTATGAAAGTTACATTAGTTTAATTCCACATTAATCAAATTCTAATATACTATTCAATATGCCGTGTTACTGCCTATTGAATTATATTTCCATTAAATTCAGGAAATTTATCATTGAAATTCAGTTAAAAAAAAAATTTAGCATACAAAATATTCTTTCACTTTTGATGGTAGGTATACGATTTATGTCTTGACTTTTTCTTATTTTTAAAGATTTGTTTTGTTTTTTTTTTTTTTGAGTCGAGATATGAATATTTATACGAATATATGGTACAGCCAGATATATGTATTTCTTTTAACCATAGACAAAGTAATATTAATAATATAATATTCATAATTAAATATTCATATAATCGTGAGCAATTAAGGAATTTTGATTAAGACTTTTTTCCAAGGAAGACTACTAATAACCAAACAAATATTAACTTTTCAAGTTTTTTGTCACATGCAGAATACAAATAAAAAGAAAAATAACTTAATTCATAATTAATATAAAAACCTATAACTAGACTAGAAATGTGATTGTTGTAAAAATAACAAACAAATAAAAATAGAGTTTCAGCTCGACGTGTGACCCATGATCTACAAATTGTACAAATACTATTAGTAATGGTAAATGGTACCATTCGTTGGTGTTTTTGTATAACCCAAATTTGGAGTTCTAAACGAAATACTTATCCTCTTCATTCGGTAAGGATCACAAGTCGAGTTAAGTCTATTTTTTTTACATCTGATGCCCTTATGGAGTGTGAACCTATCTAGTAATTCATAAAAAAGTAAAATAATATTTTTTGTTGTTTAGTTTAATTTTAAACTTACTACATATAAAATAGGAATTTTCATTCTTTTCTGTATGAAATGCTTCAGATTATGTTTTTTTTTATGTTTTGCTCACGATATTTGTTCACTTAATTATATTTAATAATAAATGTATATATATGTATGTATAATATAGATAGTATTGTATGTATGTATATGCGTAGAAGTACAATAGGGGGTTTTTGTTTGTTAAAATAGATTACAACACATGCATACAAAATAATCTACATATATTCTTATGGTTTTACTTTCTCAAGACATTTTCTAAATTTTATGTAAAATGTTTTGTGTTTTATAACGAACCGCTTGAATCTGCTGGGAAATGCATTAAGTTATCACCGGTTATGCTCATTGTTGGGGATGATGACGGTGGGTCTAATGATGCACGACTACCGGTACTTAGACTGCTTGAGCTGAGATCTCCTCCATCGATATGATCAATAGATTGTGTACCACCTTCAGTGGGATGATGTTGAATTACCTGAATTTTTCCTAAAAACAAAATTAAACGCAAACTTTTTTTTTGAAAAATCAAGAGAAGAAAAAAAGATTAAATGAATGTGGTTAGTGCGTGAATTTAAATGAGTGATTGTGAGTTTTCATTTTTGTTTTATGAATTTTTAAACGAAATAAAGATCAATAAAAAAAAAGATTGCTCGAAAAAATTGGTTTGTCTAATATTTATTTTTTTTTTAATCTTTTTGAACATTTGAATTTCTTGGATATAGAGAGCTTAGATGCTTCGGCTGATCGCATTGAGTTTATGGCTGAATTACGCAACGCCGCAGTACTTCCAAAATGCAAACAAAAGCAGTGTTGCAAAGCATCAGTTTTCAAAAAGGCATCATCAATGAATCAGAAAATGATTTTTCTGTTGTTCTTCTGTTTTTGATTGAGAAATAAAAGTTTTTGCAACTTAAATTGTAGCGTTCAATTTAGTGGAATTATTGACATAGAAGGGAGACTCCCACAATGGGGCCAATTACAGAGGTATTATTTTCCTCAACATTGCGTACAACATTTTATCTGTCAATCTGTATGAACGTCTGTAATCTTTCGTCAATAACCTGATTGGTCCCTATCAGTGTGGTTTCAGACCAGGAAAGTTCACAATCAGTCAAATCTTTACACTTCGGCAGATCCTGGAAAAAACTCAAGACGTCCAATCGATTTTAAGGCCGCATATGACAGCACCTATAGAGACGATCTATATAGAGCCATGTCTAGTTTTAACATCCCTGCCAAACTCGTTCGCCTGTGCAGGATGACGTTGGAGAATTCTCGCTGCTCCATCAAGGTCGGTAACGATCTCACCGAGACCTTTGATGTCAAAAAAGGATTTAGACAAGGTGACACACTGTCATGTGACTTTTTTAATATCATACTTGAAAGAATTGTGCGAAACTCACAAGCCAACAGCGGAGGCACAATCTTTCAAAAGTCTGTGCAATTACTTGCTTACGCCGACTACATTGACATTATTGGTAGAACACGGCGGGCTATCACCGGTGCGTTCGCTAGTATTGCAACGGAGACTGCCAAAATGGGTTTAGCGGTAAACGAGGGCAAATCCAAGTATATGCTGTCAACAAGAAGGGACACTCAACATCGACGAATTGGACATAACGTCACAATAGACAGCTATAACTTTGAGGTAGTAAGGGACTTTGTCTACCTTGGCTATGCTATAAACTTTGACAATAACATATCAGCAGAAATCATACAAAGAATAACTCTTGCCAATGCTGTTTCTTTGGGCTGAGAAGGCATTTGAGTAGTAGAACCCTATCCCAAACAACTAAAGAGAGTCTGTATAAGACTGTATTAGATTATCCCAATCCTGCTTTATGGCGGATGAAAATATCCTCAGTCGCTTCGAGAGAAAAATTCTTCGTATTATATTCGCTCCCTTTTGAGATTCAACGACAAACTATACGAACTGTACAGCGACATCGACCTAGTCAAACAGTCGTGTGAGATGGTTAAGACATGTAGAGCGAATGGACAGCAGGGCTCCAGCCCATAGAGTCGTCGAATTGTCCGAAGGGACAACGCAGTAAAGGAAGACCTCGCCTTAGGTGGCGCGCACAAATACAAGGGGACTTCATCCGACTTACGACTGCGCAACTGGAGGCAGTTAGCTAAGGATCGGGCTAACTGGAGGGGCTGGTTGATTGCTAAGAAGCAAGAAAACAAAAACCTCGAAATTAAAATCTCGAATGACTAAAATCTATAAGTAATATAAATTTTTGAGACAATAGTAACAATTCGCCCGCAGGGACATACATCCCAGTTCAGTGAGATATAAGTCCACAATTGAGCCATGCACTTATGTACGTTCCACCCCATCGTGATATACATACATATGTCCCATCCTATCATCAAGATGGGACATACATACATATGTAAGTCCAGAATTTTATTTTGTCGAAGATGGGACATAATTTCACAATTTTTGGGAATATAAACAAAATTACTTCAGCGCTCGATCCGCTACTGCTCTGCTTCGCTGCTCCTTAACGATTGTCGTAGGAATTTGGTAGGCAGGCGCCTACAATCTTGGAGTTGTATTCAAGGAACAACTCAAGTACGTGAGTCACAAAACAGGGAATGCTAGCGCACTGAGTGTAAGCTGTGCCTGCTGTACTCAAGTACAAAGCGTTCCCTCTAGTGCTGCTCTCACACGTTTTATGTACTGAGTATGCACTGAGTGTAGGCTGTGCATGCTGTACCACCTCCAACGATGCAGCATGTGTGAGTGCGATAGCAAAAATCCTACCTATGTACATACATACATCCTTGAAGAAGAGGAGCGACGACAATACGAGATGAAGTACGTAGAACGGGAGGAATACATGCTTATAAACTGGGTCTTCCCTTAAAAAGAAAACACTAAAATTATTATGAGAATGTCCGGGAGAAGAAAGCTAAACTTTGCATATTAGAAATACCCTTCTTTCACAATAAAAGAAATTTAAAAAAGAAAAACAAATATTTGGCACGACATACAGGTCTATTGGACACAGAGCCTAGCTTCTCACAACCATTCATGTTGTGCGTGTTATATTCTTTACATTCTCCACATCCGTGAGCGACAAACGACTGTAAAATTCCAGACTTGATGCCACCTTGACTGTAAGTGAAGAAGCTAATATCTCTGACGATACATTTCAACCAAGTTAAGGCTTCCTTTGACGCCATGATTTCCGTATAAAAAACGCTGGTGGTATGGGAGGCGAAAGGAGATGCTTAAATAGAGCTCATCAGTCGAATTTCAGTTTTGGTGGAGTGTTGTGTAGCCAAAGTGATTAGTTTGCACGTTATTCATTGTGATCCTTGTGGTACCACTCCGTTAAGCTTTTGAGAAGTAAGTTCGATATATTAACTATTCTTCTATTTGTGACCGATCAGTATTCTGACTTCGCACTGCTCTTTACATTTCACATACAGCGGTGGTCTAGTACAACGAAAGCCGATATTACGAATGATTGATACACTTTTTTGAAATGCATTAATGTCACTTTATAACGTACTGCAAGTTTCGTTGAACATATCCAAATATTTGTCTTAAGAAATCTACAAGAAGAAGCTAAGGAAGAAGTTCACGGTTAACAAAAGCAAACGCTTATTGGAAATTTTTTTTTTAAATTCGTCATAGTAGGTATCGAAAGACCTGTTGTTTCTTTTCCTTTTTACTTTTTATTAGAATAGTTTTCCTTCCTTACTTTATGAATAAATGAAATAAAATGTTATATTACGAATTATTCGATTCAGCGAATACACCTGGATGATATATAACTCGTTATACTAGGCTACCGCTGTGTTTCTTATACATGTATGTAAATAACAACATAAACCCTTCTAAGTACAAAATGCGCACAAGGTGCTTTGTTCTAAAAAAAAAAAAAAAAAAATTAAATTCATTCTTCTTGAGGGCTTTCATCGGTTTTATTTATTTTTTTTATTTTTTTTTTTACATTTTATAGTTTAGATTTTTTTTTATTTGTTTTTTTTTTTACATTTTTAATTTGTTTTTTATTTAATACAATTAAAATTTCAAAAAAGAAACTTTATATTTTTACAATATTGTTTACACTTGTTAATTATTGTTATTTCTTTAGAATCATAAATACTGTTTTTTTTTTATTTGATTTTTGTGTAGGTTTTTATTATTTTTGTGGTTTTTTGTTTTGTTTTTTTTTTTTTAATTATTTTACATGAACAACTACATAATAAATTACTAATATATTTTTATGTGTTTTTCGTAATAAGCATTTTTTCACCCACATTCAAGCAAATTTCTTGTATGAGTCAAAATTAAATTAATAAAATCATTACTGTTTTTTATCTCCAAATATGTGACTATGTGCATAATATGATATTTGTTAGTAATTGTCATATTTTGTCTTTGATATGTTGCCACATAATCACATATTTTCTTTATTTTTTTTATTTTAAATTAAAACTTATAGATACTTCCTACATAAATAATTGTATAAATTAAAAAGAAAAAAAAAATATTAACAAAAAACTATTCTTTACTGTTTGTCATTACAAAAGAAAAAAAGAAGAAAATTAAATAAATTTAATATAAAAAAAAACTTCTTTCATTGTACAATTGAATAAAATTACTAACAAAAAAAAAGTATAATAATTACATGTAAAATTTAACTATAACATATCTCTCCTTATATTTTTAAATTGCAACAACAACCATATTAGTAAATATACACGTTTGTTTGTTAAATAATATTTTTTGTATATGTTTACTAAATCGTGATCAAAGGCGGTAATATACATATTTGTATATATTCTTTTTTTTTTGCTTTTTATCAGAGATTTTTTGGATTCTTTTTATTTTATTTTTTTTTTGTAGATTTTCTGAATTTTGTTTACAAATCTGCACTAGAATTTCACAAATTCTAAATAACTTAAAGAGTGTGTATATATATTTATCGTTTAACATTTACCCATTCCAACAATTAAGCGAATAATTTTTGTTTTTGTATATGAATATAGTGATTAAATAATTTATTTATTTTTTTCGAAAATACGATTTGTTTGAATTTGTATTTTTTGTCAATTGTGTGATGTTATATTTATAGGAGTAGGGAGGGTATAAGGGTAGCAAGAAAAATATATTGTAGTAAAACATTGGAAAATGCGGTGATCGCTGGCGAAAGTAAACAGAATCTACGTTCTGGACTCAAAGACCATACAAGAATTTCTAAATAAAATGTTAGTGCGAACCAGAAAGAAAATCAGCCATAAGGTCAAGTTGAATGGCAGTTGAAAGTTTAGCAGCATGCATGATCAAATGCCTAAGAATATATACCCTATCTATTTCCATGGGCTCCGACAGTTATTGTGACTTGGCTTCGGTCCCGAATTTGTGAAAAATTGTGCTCATGAATTCCATACAGATGCTTTGTCATCTGTCCTGGCGGGAATTGAAAGACAACCTGTTGCGGTGATTTAAGGTACCATTCAATGAGCTATAGAAGAAACCTTCAACCGGTTCAGGGTTGGGAGGACATTTTAAAATCGTTCCGAACTGTGAAATTATAGTCGGGGCCAACATAAATATGAAACTGATTCCTCAAGTGGGTCAGTAGTGGCATAAATTACCAGAGATAGATTTCGAAATTGTTCATCAGACGGGTAAGAAGAATGCTGATCATATGGACGACTTAGTTCCGCAACCTGCGTCTGCACTTAGCCTGAGAGTCAATATTTTCCGACGAGGATTTGACGAATACTTTGTAGTGAAAGGACCAGACACTTCAGAACCTAATCACCACGTTAAAGCAGCTAAGATGACGCCGGCAAAGATGCAACTGTAGAAAGACTATGTCATCAGAGGGTATTTATTGTTTCGGCAGGTGGATGTAGTGGAGAGATGATGTGTAGTTCTTTTGTCTAAAGATCGAAGATCTTGAATCTTTGCCACGAGATGAGTTGAACGTTTTGAAAATGACGACCTGGTTCCCGAAAATGAAAGCTACATTATATCGTGCGTCGAGTTTACCTACACAAAAGGGCTCCGAACGGGAACTGTAAAGCATGCATACCATTGTGACCTGAATTGGGTCGGAGAATTAATAAAACTCAGCAGATCGAAGTTAAGAATAGCGATAAGAATAGTCTCTGATCATTGCCTTCTGAGGAAGCTCACTATGAGATTAGGTTTAACGAACACGGATACATGCAGGTATTGTGATGATCTACATACAGGTCGCTGAGGATGTTACACATATACTCTGTGAATGTTAAGCTATTGCTCGGAGTAGAATAAAGTGCGTCGGAAGATACTTCTTCAGCAATTTGGGGAGGTTAGTTCTCTGAACAAAATCGAAGCCATATTTATGTTCTGTAGGAATATTAAGTGTTTGAGAGAATTGGTTTAGGTTTCTGACCGTGAAGGTTCGATAAAGATGGCGATCTGTCCACTATTACCCTATACAACCTAACCTAACCTATGTATGTCGCGGAAGGCAAACCATTTTCTGGCAGTTCACTTTGGTTTATAATAACCTGTTGTTGAGACAGCAGATGTTGGTGGTTTCCGATGGAATCCAAGGACCATATGCCGATTAAGAACGAGCCTGCAGTCACAAGTGAAAGACGAAAGCTAAAACTGCAATATTGTGGTCCGTGACATTTTCGTAGCAAGTGCAGAATTGAATTGATCAAACAAAAAAAACGACCATCTTGACTAATATAAACAGAGAGCTCGGCATATACCGCGCCTTAACACAACAACCCAGCGCCTGAAGACTTCGTACTAGGAGTGCCGACCCCAAAAACTGAGGATTCAGCCATTACCACTGGAATCAAAAGACGTGCTTATTACCGAGAAAAATACATATTCGGTCAAATTCCTCTTTAACGTTGTGTTAATAATTAGATATTCGGTATAAGAAGCCCATGTTGATGGAAGAGCCTGAAGAACATGACATTTATACTCTTGTATGTTGGTCAGACAGTGTTTTCTATAATTTGAAACTTAAATCTCCCACTTAGTAGTCTGACGCATTAACTACGAAATGATACACAGAACAAAGGGAAACAACATTTCTTCCTAATAAAACGTTTTTTATACATTTACTTATAGGTAACGCAGACTGACATTTTAAATAAATTCACCATGTCCTGACCGATGCGAATGCATTCGTTGAAAGATCTAATCGCCGCATATCTCAATGTTTCCTCAAATTCAATTGTAATTCAAATTTAACTTGCTGTTCATCTCTAAATCCGGATAAAACGAAAAACTCTATCCCTCGAGAAACTGTACACTTACAAACCATTCCCTTCCCAACTTACTTTTCACAATACCACTTGACACCAATAATAAATTTATTTTTTTTTTCTTTTAATTGTTTAATACTCTATCTATCCAAACTTCTAATTTATCCGCTTTATCCGAAGAGTAAACTATTATCGATTAAAAAAAAAACTACATCACACAATTTTTTATAAAGAAAAATCTGATCCGAAACGAGAGTGCAAACGTTATCAATTTATCAAAACTATTATGTGGCGTCTTATAAGAGAAGTCAAAAACGGTTTCACTTACTCATTCCATGGATCTAGAGAAAAGGATAAAATACAAGTAGTACGTTATGAGGCAAAAAATACAAATCAAACAAATCACTAATTCTTATCTTTTGCGACGTTTTAATTTCTTTTTTGACGAATTAGGCTGTTGCTGCTGTTGTTGGGACTGTGATGCTTGTTGCGGTGCATGAACAGATGCTGTCAGATCGACATCATCTTCAGCAAATTTATCCGCATTTTTTGTAGACTTACCTGTTGCACCAACAGTAGCAGCATCACCGGCAGCGTGTACATTCAAATAAATCTGATCATCGGGATCCTCTGATGTTGTCGCCTGATCACTAGACGAAGAATCGCTATTTACCTGATTGTTGTCCAATTGTGGCAGTGTTTCTTTTTTCATTATTACTGTACCCTTATCCGATGTTGTCTTGCAAGCGGTAAGGCTGCAGGTCATAAGATTGACATCATCATTTTTACTAATCAACGGACGTAACTCCTCGTCATCGTCTGGAGCGGCAGTGATGAGTTGTTTCTTGCGGCGCTGTTTATTTTTTGTTTTGTCAGACGCGATGGCGATTTTTTCTGCACCACCAGATGAGTCGGCGGCTTCGGTGATATCTTCACAAGTGGATGATGAAGTCGATGGGGGATTCTCTTGAGAACTTTGCTCCAAACTCAAGTACTGGTCGTCGTTTTCGGTTAAACTTTTGTATTCGGCTGTAGTGTGAGCGGTGGAATCGGAGAAGGACAGAGTCAGTGGAGAGTCAACTGGTTTCGAAGAGTTTTCATTTTCGTAATGTAAGCTTCCACATAATGCGAAAATTATGGTGTCGGCTGGGAATCCCTTTGGGAATTGTGGTGAGGATTTATTAGATTCTACTTCTGTTTTGATGGGTTTCGCAGACTCCTGCAGAGGGCTTTCGAAGTTAATGAGACTAATATTATCATCGGCTCCTTCCAGCGGTTCTAACGGGGGAAGAGGGGTTAGGAAATCCATAGGTAAGTCATCCAATGCTGGTAAGCTTGTTAAGTCATCTAAGATTCCAACCTTCCCCTTAGAGGTTTTCTTTTCCTTCGTTTTCTTTTCATCAGCTATGTCAATAGTGAAGGTTATTGGTTTTTCCTTCTTTTCCGATGGTGGACTTTGAGATTTCTTGGATTTTATTGGTTTGCCCAATGTTGGATATTCGATATCTATGGACTTTGCTTTATCCTTGACGATGGATAAAGATTTCCAGGGAGTTACTACTGGCTCCGTAGGGGGCTTTGGGCTTTCTTGCAAAAACTTGTCAAAGAATTGTATTCCATCGGAGGATTTTAATTGACCGCTGAATGATGGTTCCAGTTTTTCAACCTTCCCGGGAGTTGGTTTTTTCTTCGCCTTGTCCTTCTTTACAGAAGCGTCTGGTGCGACAAAGCTATCCGCATAGATGTCGACAAATTGACCAACCGTTTTTTTGGGTGATTCCTCGGATTTGAGACTATCCGTTGGAGAACTCTTAGATTTAGTGGCTTTTTGGCTATCCATTAGGACACTTAAAAAAGTGTCAACTTTAATGGGTTCGATTGTAATTTTGCTGCCTGTCATTTCATCTTGTTTATCATTCTTCGAATCTTTGCTTGGTTCAACAGGTTCTTCTGTCTTAGCTGCTTTTGTTGACAGTTCTAATAGTCTGGATAATTTATCCTTTCTTACTTTTTTCTCTACACCAGAATTTGGTGATGTTGAACTAGATGACACAATGTCAGTTAATTGAGTACTTTTAGGATCGGATAAAGGTTTGTCATTTTTTCCAGCATCTGCTGTCGAGATAGTAGATTTCTTTGGATCTGTCTTTTCTACTTTCGATTTCTTTTTAAGCTTTGTCTTTGCTTCTAATTGACTTGTAGAAAATTCAAGTAAATTTTTACAACTATCAGAGCTGCTCTCCGACTCTTCTGCTGTTTTTTCTTCAACAGTTATTATTGTATCCTTTGTATTTACAGTGACTTTGGACACGAGTTTAATAGGTTCTTCGATTTTGCTCAGCTCTGGCATTAGTTCGAGTTGAGCAGGAGTTTTATCCGACTTTGATTTCTTCGAAGTTCTCTTTGATTCCGTGTCGATTAACGCTATCTCCTCTTTATCCGTGATATTAGATTTTATATTGTCACTTACTTTATTCACTGTTGAGGTTTTAATTGGTTTAGGCTTTGATTTTTGGTCTTTTTCGAGATCGAGTACCACATCTTTATCTTCGGTTTTCTTTTTCAATTTATCCACATCTATTGGGATTGATTTCTCTTCCTCAACTTTTTCCGGTAGGAAATCTAACAAACTATCAGCTAAATCTGATACGTTTGACAATTCCACAGCCAAGGAGGTTTCAGTAATTTTTACAACCTCGCTTGACTTTTTCCTAGATTCGCTTTTTATTTTCTTTTTGGTTGTTATCTGCTCCGATAAATCTTTGCTGTCTACTTGATCAGTAGATTTTATGACAGGTTTTATAGATTTTCCCTTTACTTCGATGGATTCTGTATTGTCCACCGACGATTCTTTCTCCAATTTTAATTTTTTATCGATATTTAATTTAAGTTTGATTTTCTCGTCCAATTTTATATCCACCTTTGTTGTGGCAGGTTTGTCAATTTTTGCACCTTTATTCAAAATTCTACTTGAACTAGCAGCGACGACTGGCGATGATACTGTCATTCTCTTGAATTCAATCGGTTTCTCTTCTTCAAAGTCTTCCGTTTTAACTGGTTGCACAGGTTTTACGGAACTCTTCAGCGGTTCGTCCTCTAGTCGTTCCTTGGTTTTAGGTGTTTTGTTAGATTTTAACGAAGATTTTGTCGTTTCCTCTTCAACCAATCCCTTTCGTTTAGGCTTGGATATATCATCCAGGGTAGATTTAATGACGGGTTCAATTTCCTTTTCTTCACTTTTACGACTTTTTGTTGGCCTTTTTATTGGTTCAGCTTCTGTTTTGTTTCTTATTTCGACGATAGAAGATTTCCTACTATTATCTGACTGCGAAACCCTTTCCGTGACAGTCGCTTCTTCGAATAGAACTCCCTTTGAACATTTTGGTTTCGAATCATTATCCGAAGACTTAAATTCAGAATCTGAAGGTGGCGTCTTATTCTCCCTTTTATTTGAAGGCTTTTCATTATCGGATAATACATCTCTCTCTACACTTCTTCGTATATTAAACGATTTTGGTTTTGTATCATTATCCCAACGCTTGGCATCGAGAACTGCTGATGCTTTCTTATTTTCTCTTTCATCCGACACTTTTTCGATGGCAGATTCATCATCAGATAATGCATTTGTTTCTATAGTCTGACCGACCTTCGATGATTTTGGTTTAGACTCGTTATCCGAAGGGTTAATTTCAACAACTGATGAAGATTTTTTATTTTCCTTTTTATCAGTAGGATTTGCCGCAACTGCTTCGTCATCGGATAATGGTTCCACTTCTATTTTTCTACGACCTTTCACAGTTTTTGATTTCAAGTCGATAATCGCAGGCTTTCTCTTAAGCGTTTCCTCCTCAGATTCCTTTGTAAGTTTCAATTTTAAGCTGATAGACACTGTGTTTGTTGGTTCTTCTTGAACTGAGGGTCTTTTGATAGTTACCATTTCATCCCGCCCTTCATTTTTACTGGCCATTGAGAGCTGAACAGAAATCGGCTTTTTGGTTGGCTCATCCCTTGTTTGCTTTTTTTTATCACTTTTCGGGTTTTTATTTACATCAGCCAGATTGAACCTTACCACTTCGTCTTCCGACTCTTCCTTTACCTCTTTTACAAAGGGAATCTGCTGTTGCTGCCTCCTCCCCCTATTCTTTAAAGATTCCTTTTTACTCAACTCCAAGTCGACAGCTTTCTCAATTACCGGAACGATTAACTTATTACTTATTGCCTCCGGGGGTCTTGTATATTCCTCATCCTCAAGAAATCGATCAGCTTCCAAATTACTGCTTTCATCACAGAATATTGCAACGACCGGACGAAACAACGATTCATCACAATTCTCATGAATAACATAATCCTGATTACTAACACCTCTCATTAGATCATCCGTATCTAATTCACTGTCACAACTACCCGTAATTGTTGTAACAGTTCCCAAGGGATTCACTACTTTCTCTATTGATACTGTCTTCATATGATGTTGCTGTTGTTGCACCAAAGACTCAAATGACTCATATTGCGAACTGTATACACTTGTTTCTGCTGAAGTAGAGCCGCTAGCTACACCACCACCACCAACCAGTGTAGCAGCAGACGATGATGAAGAACTTGTCGAAGATAAACCACCACTACCACCACTTCTTGCTTTTGGGGAGGACGATGGGGATGAGGATGCAGTCGCACGACTTGAACCGGCGGCAGAGGGTCTACGTCGTTGAGGGTGACCACCTTTAAGAGACAGATATAGAGAGAGAGAAAGAGAAGAGAAGAAAAAAAAAAGAGAAAAGCCAAAGGCAGTGTGTTATTTTCTGTTGCACGTGTAATTTTTTTTTTTTTTTTTTTTTAATTTTACTAAACAATTTGCAATAAGCCAAAATATAAAAAAAAATGCTCAAATAATTCTATAAACAAATTAAAGGCAACCAAAGTAAAAAAAAAACGTGAAAACGCAAACAATTTTTGGATTTTTGTTTTGTATCTATGCGTGATTATGAACAAAGAAAAAAGCCGATTCATGCTAGTGGACTGTTTCTTAAAACAATCTTACGTAATTTATTTCTTTTTGTAAAGCGGTTATCTCTGCATTATTCTGATGAGAAGATAAACAGATGTGTGACAAGTCAAAAGAATTTACAGGAAAATGTTTTTTTTTTTTTTGTAAAGAAGTCAAACACCATATTTGTTAATTCTTCGGTTAAATGCAAAAATGTACAGTTTTTTATTTTTTGAAAAAGTTTTAAGTTATTTACTAAAAAAAAAGAAACCGTTAACACCTGCCGTTGGCTTTTTTTTTTTTCTTTTTTGTTTAATTCTTCACTTTCTTTTGGTTCTTTTCTAATGACTGCATATGTCGTTAGTTAGGGTTTTCGAAAAATGTGATTTGAAAGAAAATCGTTAGCCGATCTATATTTGACTGCTTAGCATATCGCATGAGAGACTTGAAGAGTAGACTGTAAAAGGGTTATAAAAAAGACAGCTAAAAGTGGATAAAGTGGTCGGTGGTGTAGTGGTGATAACAAGATTTACAGGGTTAGGCTCAAATTCTGGCGGTCATTTATAAGTAATGCGAACATACCACTGATTTAGAGCATTTTTTAAACCTAACAATATTTAATTGGTGTAATACCTAATAAGTTAATGCGCGAATAGAGCAATCAGGCACAATCTTCATACATAATGTGTACACTAGTCGGCGTAATTTTCTTTTCGAAACCCAAAATGTATGCGTTTTAATATTAGAACTTGGCGAATCGCCAACACATTTTGTTTTTATTAACTTATAGGTTGCATACGTAACAAGTATAGAAACGAGCTATACATTGCAGAACTTAGCGGGCTGGAACCGGACAAAAACATCACAGTAGAACGTAACTCTGCTATAACTTCTAAAATACACACCTTAGCCTCTTGTCGATCGCTGTTTCTTTGGACTGAAGCGGCAATTACGTAGTAAGGTCCTATTTAAAACAACGCAAGGGGTTCTATGTAAGTCCTTAATCATCCTACTTTAAGCATAAACTCTATCGAAAAGGAATAAAGATATTCTCGGTCGTTTCGATACCAAAATTTGTACGAGATGCATACATACATACATATATGTATTTGGTTCGGAATGCATCAACGGTTTCAAGGAGAAGATTCAAGCACGAGCTATACGAGTGCTACAGCTATGTCAACGTCAAAAAAATGTACATTAGTCGTCTGAGGTGGTTGGGACATGTAGAGCACAGAGTCCTCGACTCTTACCCTTAGGAACAATGCAGAAAAGAAAAACCACGTCTTAAGTGGTGCGCACAAGTATAATGGGACCTCAACCAACTTTAAATGCGCAACTGGAGGTAGTAAGCTAAGAACCGGGACCGAGCTAGAAGACTTTTTGGTTGAGGTCAAGATTTGCTCCAAACTGTAGCGCCCCAAGTTAGCAGTTTGGTGTCTATAAAATCCTCCTTTCCTGGTGTGAGTTCATCTCTTAAAACAACTACCCTCCTGTCTTTTCCGCCCCTCCTTATATATATATATATATATGGGTATATTGATACTCAGTAAAGTAATATCAAACTGCAAATATTGAAATTAAACGCGCACCGTCACATCACACTCTTCCAGTTTTCTATCAACTCTTTACTTCTTTTTATAGCTGGATGTATTCGTCTTCTCAAGGATTGCCATCTCATGTTTCATTTCTAATGCCAGCGACAACAGCTAGAGTCAGATACAGTCAACTTTCGCAAAGGTCCGCTACAAAATAAAATTGCTTGTAAAGATACTACGGATTTACTTCATCTAAGCATCCTTCTACACTAGTAACAACCAATGTAGGGTAATATTTCACTGCACCTTAAATTCCTGGTCTCTATGCTACAAAATTTACCCCGATTCTCGTGATTTTTTTCACAGCACTATCCACCAAACTTTTAAATGATAAAAGACCTTGACCTGCAATTGTATTTTCATTGTGTCATGTGGAGTCTATGTTAAACAATATTGCTGTTTTTTACAAGGCATGTAACAGGTCAGATCCTTCAAAATTATAGGGAACTTTCCCTACAGAAATGACAGTACGATTAAGTCTGCATATTCCATGTTCATTTTCATTGTCCACCACCATCTCTTATTGAGACGAGGAACTCACTATAGACCATTACTAAATATCTAGATAGACATACTGCACCTTTCCTCAGAAAATTATAGGTTTAGAAATACTTTTGAATCTCTATCTATACACAACTTTCTACCCGCATCCATAACTGTCCTAAACCTTTCAAATTCCAGATATTCCTAATTGCTCTGCAACACAGGATAATGAAATTCTTATCCATTCTTTCGTTTAAAATTCGCATTACCTATACAATGACCAGATATTTGTTCAACAGATTTGGATATATGATTGATTGATTTACTTATGAGATGATACATATTATATACAATTTCGATTTCTTTTTTTGCATAGGTCACCAATTAAAAAAAGCTTAAAATAAGCATGCAGCAGGATAATTATGTATAAATATATATTTGGCTTGTAATGAAATGAAGATTAATTGAAATAAAATTACAAAACACAATAGAAGAGAATTATAACGCGTCAATTTTAGTTCCTATAAATAAATAAAAAATAAATAAATAACGTCTGAAAATAATATTCTTGGATAAGGCCGACTTAGATAATATAATCCGAGAGTTAATTAAAAGATAACTTTATAAGAAAAATGAAAAAAATTAATATTTCTTTAAAGATAAGATGTATAGATATGTAGGATGGGTTATTTGAGTAGACTTCAAAGGGCCGAAGGTTAGTGTAAGGGTAGAATTAGTTCCTGGTCTTTTTTATCTTTGTTTAACTATGCAATAGATTATAAACAATTCAGTGATTCATTGAATAGAAATAAATCCTTATCAAGAGAAAGGTCGTATTTTTTTTAACAATGAATGGTTCATGTTGCAAAGTTCAGGGACAAATCATTTATTAAGATATGAGAATGATATCTTTGTTCATATCATATCGAAGAATGTTGTATTTCGGTTTGCAATATCAATTTCTTTTTTTAGATAAATAACCAAGCACATGGCGACAGACTTTTCAAGAACAGAGATATCGATAACGTGTAGGAAAATGAACTTGTATTAACGCATTCAAAAAAATAATTTGAATTTTTGTTGGTTTCTTGCGCAGTTGTTTATGTACATATATGACGAGAAGCCTTAGAACTTTTAATCTTTTAGCAGATTTACTGATTGAGAGATGATGCACATTTAAAAAAAAACAAATTTGTATGGTATATGGAGTTTTCTAAAACAAAAAACAGACCCTATAATTCGGCGTCTAACGATTGGCGCCCAACAGAAGGCGTGGGTTACGGGATTGGGATATATCAAGGTTATATCTTAAAAAATTTTGAAGAATTTTTGAGTCAGACATCTTGGCAAAAACACATAAAAACTATAATCATCAGCCTCGGAATTAACTCACTTACTCGAGGTAAGTGATTGTAGTACCTTCGGATTATTGTGTCCGATAGGGGAACAGAGTATTGCAAGCTTAACCAGTAAATCAAAGCTTGGGTTTGAAATGTTGTTTAAAATACAGCAAAGCAATGCAATTATCTTCTACACTAAGCTACGAATGTTCCATTTTGATGGTGAATCCGTGCTGCTATATGGTTGGAGGATTTGGAAAGTGAACGCTACTATCACGAGTTGTTTTCTTTTAAAGTTTTTTAAGTTTACTCTTCTTTTTTTTCATGTAAGTTCATTTCACGACTACGTCACTTTCTAATCATGTTTTTCTTTCAACAACAATAAACAGATCACCTGAAGAAGACAGCAATCCCTGTCGAAACGAAGGGAAAAATAAATGAAATAGATTGTTCATTCCATTTACTAATAACCAACAAAGCCAAAAAGGAATAATCTTTCTTAAACTCGTTAATATAGCACGAGAAACGTATAAACGTTTGTTAAGAGATGCTTACGAAACATCTTAGGGATTTTTTTTAACAAAAATATACCAGAGATCAGGTCAGATCAGGTCATCCCGTAAGCATAATCATCAATCATGCAGAATAGTTGAAGACAGTCAACTAAGAAGGTGTTGCCGCACAAATGTAATTGACGCTCTAGGACAGTCAAAACGAAACAGTACTAGAAGAAAACACACCTTACTCTCAACAAGTTTTTTGAAGTTCATGACTTCTATTTTAAAGTGAACATCTACCTGCTTTAAAAGAGTCATGCCATGGCAATGGGCAATCCAATCTCTCACACTATTGCAAATCTTGTGTTGGACTCCTTCCTAGACGAAAGTATAGAGGAAGCAAGGAAATCATGTATAGCTAAAATGAAAATGCTTCCTAGAACTTTGCAATGGAGCCTATTTATGATCTAAAGTGACGTGACAAACATTTTTTTAAGCGTAAGTAGTGTGTCTTTCGCATTATTCCTTTGAAATTTTGATAGATGTTTTATAAATTAAGACTGGGAAACCATTTATTTGTTAATTTTTTGGAAGATAGGTTGCGTTTATTGTCCATTTTATAAAGTTTGGATCAAAGACACTAGGCGCCAGTTGGTCTTCATGTGTGTTTAATTCTTGTTTGTCTATGTCTTATATCTAATACCATCAAAACTATGGTCTTCCAACAATTGAGACGTCTTTCTCCGATGAGTATTTTTAAATTTCTACTACGACTCAACACACCTATTGAGTGACATCGACGAGGGTTTTTTGCAATCGAAATCTACTCATAAACGGTATTTGATTTCTGTGTTGACCTCAAGGGTTTCAGTTGTTTAATTATAAGTCTTCATTTGGAAACCTTACTGCATGTCAGCACAAGACGAAGCTGATGGGTTTGTATACAAAACATTGCATGCATACTTACATATGTATATATGTAGATTCGGCAATAATAAGCATTCATATCCATACCATAACTATTTTCGGCGATTATACATTTTGTTAATATCATGGATTTAAATTAAAAAATTATATTGTCAAAGCGCGCAATAGGCCAGTAAAGGACTCTGAACACCTGCATGTGGGGACGAAGGCCGTCTGATGAGTCGAAGAGATGTCTACAGTCTTTTTTGGCGCTACCGTTTGATTCACATCGAATTTTAATTTAAACAGCCTCTGCCGTGTTTTTATTCCATATTTCATAGAATTGGAAACGCACTGGGTGTGCTGAGATGCAGTAGGGTTTCATGATACAAATTTAAGTAAACGCATTGGAAATCCTACGCGTTTTTTGCGCTAACCTCGAGGATTGTTTATAAATATAAATTCATAAATACACTTGTAAAACCCTCCGCGATGTCAACGCAATGTGTGCGCTGAGTCGGAATAGGAATTCATAATACGACTCTCCGACGAGAATTACTTAAATAGTTTAGGGTACCGAAACAACGTCTTAAAAATAAGTGATGATGTGTGCGCTGAGTCGGAATAGGAATTCATAATACGATTCTCCGATGAGAATTACTTGAAAAGTTTAGGGTACCGAAACAATGTCTTAAAAATAAGTGGTAACGAAGACCTCTGACCTGGCAATAATTACCCAAGCTCTTAAACACCCACCCAACGTAATTTTGTTGGTATGTTCCAACTCTACAAGTTCTGCAAGTTTAAAAATCAATCGTTCTTACAATGGACACCACACAGCATGCGCATCTCTTTATTTGTAGATATGTACGTACAGTCTCGGAAGTCATGAACAGACCATTCCGAATAAAAATACTTTTTTCCAACATAATCTTGCCCCAAGTTTCACATCCAAATAATCTAACCAGTATTTTGCGGAAAACCATATTTTGGTTACAAATATTTGCAACAAAAAAGAAAACAAAATAACGTGTTTCAATCAATTTGCAGTCGGCTGCCAAAAGACGCATCAAAACGGGACAAAAAGGGCACGGATGTATGTATTTACATAAAGCAGCAGTCGTTTACCACCAAACGCCACAAATATATGTCCAGAGAAAAATATGAAGAATTAATTTCAATTTGAATACTTTTATGTAACATAGTTTCGGATGTGATATGGATGCGTTCGATGGAGAACCTTCTCTACAGAACTCATGCAAGTGTACGTCAAACCTTCTTGCATGCTTGTCTATTAGACTGTGCCCGCTGATCTATTGCATGTACAATCTATTGAAGGGGTCTACTTCTTAGAGCTTTCCAGCCATTGCATTGCTGGTGCACCTAAGATTTATTCTTTCAAAATCATTCATGTTGAATTTAGCGATTGGTATACCTAAGGTACATTTTCCTAAAAGGATGCATATAGTTGTTCCGTATTTGGGAGTTCATCACCCTTACAGTTCCCTGACAGGATAAGACTTCCTTAATCGTCATTAACTGATTTGGAAGAGAGGCTGAAAAGAAGCCTATAAGATAAAACACCACCACCTAACTCGTCGTTAGTTTTTGAATCGTCGGTGTATAAATGGATGAACTCATCTCTAAAACTACATTTTCGTCCCAGAATGATATGATGGTAACCTAAAGGTTGTTATCAAAATTTAGACTGGATGTGGTGTAGTTGCATATGTTTTCGTAACATATTTTTAATTTATTCTGGATGGGGGCGTCGTCAAATTCTATACTGCATCACTGAAAGGTCGACTGAACTAGACGTCATTCGCTTGCTAAAGATGTCGAGGGGTGTTATATAAAGTAAAATCTCCAGTGTGTTGTGGGGAGTGCCCCACTAATACACGAACACACTGTTCGATAGACTCTGCTTAGATTAACGCGGTTAAAAAAAAAAAACAAGTCCAATCTACATAACAGAAACAAGAGGAACAATCCTTATATGCACAGAGTGCGGCAAATGTATAGGGTAATTTAGTATGCGTTTCGTATTAAAAAGTGATACTCCTACATTTAAACGAATTTAAATTAATATTTAGAAAATATACTCTCTTAACTTCCTTAACACGTAAGTAAGTCATAATTTACAGTAAAGGAAAAGTAAACAATTTTGTATTGGTATTGTCTTGCCTTAAACAAGAAGTATGCGATCATAGACATTTCATGAAAGTGCTAGTTCGTCTACTCACTGTAAGCGTTCAAAAACAATAGAAACTAAGTACAGAAGAAATAAAGAGTACAGAATAGAACAAAACAAAAAAAAAATAGAAAACTCATCGCAACACAACAGTAAAAAAAAAAAAAACAACTAACGCAACCAAAACTATACAAAATAATAGAATAACTTCAACAAAGATAAAGCAAACTTACGATTTATACAAAACAATTTCGAATAAATTTACCTGTATCTTTATGCGAAGCCGAAGGAGATTCTCGCATTGCGTCGGCCAGATCCTCCTTGAGACGTGTATCGCCATGGGCGACTGAAAAATCCGAATTCATATGTTCATGACGGAAACGATCCATTAGCTTGGGACTTTGCTCAATGCTGCCTATAAATACACATACGGAAAATCATTCTCAGTAAGTGAATGCATATCACAAACGATCCACTTACTGTAAGATCCAGATTCTATTAGAACTGGCACAGTCGATCGACCAGTCGCACTTAACGGCATATTGAGAGGACTTGATCTTTCCGGCCGACAAGTTGTGCTGCTCGGACCAGGACTCACACCAATCTCAACGGCCTCAACATCAATGTGGCTCAAATTAGACCTAAGAAAGAGAACAAATTGCATAGCAGGACGAGAACTAATTTAATGACTCATAGGAGTTACCCGCTTGGCGTGTTGTAGGTTTTAAATATGAATTGAGGTCCCATCCACAAACGGCGATGCGGTCCAGCATGTGTAATAATTTCTACTTGTGACAACCAACTGTCACACCGATCGTCGCTATCATCAAATTGTCTAGTACTATCAATAAGCATGCATGAGTTTCTGTCCTTGATCAACCAATTGTCCAAGGTCAGCGGTGGCATTATCTCTAGAGATCCATCTTTACGCCCAAGATTCCATTGAGCTTTAGCCTCTACTTCTAGCTCAATAGGCGTATCATCACAAATCTTCTCTTT
Organism: Xylota sylvarum; assembly: GCA_905220385.1. Classification (NCBI taxonomy): domain Eukaryota; kingdom Metazoa; phylum Arthropoda; class Insecta; order Diptera; family Syrphidae; genus Xylota; species Xylota sylvarum. Next base: position 129,368,552 of record LR999957.1, read on the forward strand.
GGCAACATCTGGAAACAAAAACTGGGTTTATTCACCTAAAAACACCAATATTGTGCCCAAAGCTTACTTGTGGCAAGTTTAGTATCCAAATCGTATTGAATCAATGCACCATGTCCGGCCATGACGAACAGTGAATCGACTGCTTTACGCTGAATTTTATGTGGCGCTTCCCTTGCCGCATTCGGTGGATCCAACAGCCAAGACCTTGACTTTGCGAAGACCGCGCACACACTAAGCGGTTTGCCATTATCATCCGATAGTGAGGATAGTCGCTGCCGTGTGTTAGATGCCTTGGCGTATGAACTTGGCACAGCCGATCCAGGTGGGGAGCCTAAAGCGAACGGTTGTCGTAGCTGCGCCAAGGGAAGCACAACTGTTGGCCGTGGAAATGGTGGCAGCGTCGGGTTGTGATAGGGCATTAGCATTTGGCTAAAGTTCGTACTATCGGAATGCGAGATAGGGCTACTCGAACGTCCGTCTGCGGTGAGACCAGCTGACCGATGGAATCGTGATAACTTGTTTACCACGTGCAGGCTGGTATGAGTGCGTACACCAGCTGGTCCACCGTACGGGGTAACGGGGAACACATGAGTGGTCCCACGCAGTGTAGACACTGCTACCCAGCGACTATCCAGTGAGAAGGCGATATTCTGCACTTTGGCACTAGTGTCACCACGATGCAAGACATAGAGGTGATGTACGGCGGCCAAGCTTGAACCCACCGGGTGTGGTTGAATGCGGAAAAGGTGGAAGTCATGACCTCGTCTATCGGCTGTGAGTAGCATCATTCCAGAATTATCGAATTCCATAGCCACAACGGCCTCTGAATGCGCGATGAAATGGGCGACAATCGGGTCACTACCGTTTATGGATACAGGTGTCCCACTCGTTGGACTAACGTCCTTAATCGGGTGCTGCAAAAAAAAAAAACAGATAGAGACGTTCCGATGGTCAACACACATCAACTTACCTTAATATCTAAAATGGTAACCACCCCAGGTTGCCGCACATCTCCAGTGGCCGAATCAAAGCTACTGCTCTTCGAACTCATGCCAGAGCCCGCAGTTCCCGTCAGTCCTGCTGCAACCTGTTCGCCCAATTCACGCAGACCTTTGCCAAAGCTTTTGGCGGCATTGAGAACGGTGGCCGTGTAGCTGGATACGCCATCTCCATCACAGCCACCTCCACTACGCTTCGAGTGCAGCAACTTATTCTCTGAATAGGCCATCCAGCGAGTCCCTAGAGCCACGGGATTTGGATTTATCCTAAAAACCAGAAGGAAAGATTTCTCTCAACATTGATACGCCTCCGACTTTAATCCAACTTACCCTGGACTGGGAAAGCACGTGGTCACCGACAGACGGTCCTCCAGACTACGTGCATCAAAGACAGCAATCCGTTCGTGAAACGTTATCACAATGGATGAACGATTCGCCAGGATGTCCAGCACGGGATTTTTGAACTTAATCGTCTTAACTTGGGCGCTAGTCTTGAGTGAAATAAAATTGACCGCACAGAATTGTGGATTACTGCCAGCCGGTGTGGTTCCATCACAGATCGCCATGAGTGGGCGTTTGTCAGCGTACGTATCGATCGGCTCATCTGCACGACCATTTTCCGCATAGCTGGGTGTCGGAAGTACTCTCAGTGCAGATACAATCCCATGCCGCCAAGAGAGCACTTCCACAGCTTCACCATTTGCCGGGATGGCCCATACTTGCACGCCCTGGCCATAGCCTAAGATTAGCAGTAACGGTGGTGCAACATTTCCCTCTAACTCCCAGTCATCACCGAATCGTGAGTCACTAATATCGGCTGCAGTCTCGAAACGAGCCCAAGTTATCGTATCCTTCGGATCGCATTGTGGCTGGTGGGCCAGTGTGACGTCATTGATGAATCCAGCTACTGAATCGATTATCGAACGATCACTGACCACTTGTGGTGGTACTATGGCTGGAACACCGCGCGCATTGCGCCTCGGTGAATCCGCTGACATTCTGTTTGGCCAATAAAAGCCCTACACAACAACAGCAGCGCGCAGCAACAACACCAGTACGTTCAACCTACGAGTGAGGAATTGTGCTGTGCTTGTATGTGATACGATATGGCAGCGTAGAGGAGCTCACTTTGTCGTCGTCGTCGTCGTCTTCGTCCAACTGAAAAGAAAATAAATAATAAAATTCATATTACTTGAATGACTAAGCAAAAGTAAATCTGTAATAACAACTAAATTTTTGTTAAATCAATGGGGTCAGTTCATAGTCCAAAAGTTGGTCCGAATCACAACGCAATACGCAATGCAATGTAATACGAAATGCCTAATAAATGAAGATAATGAACAAATGTATTACTAACTCCTTTCAATGAACTTCAATATTATTCATTGTTACTCGTATCAGTAGCACGCTTTGTCGGTCATTGGCATAAACAGACGTTGATTTCAGTGCGTGATAGGAACACGATGGATTACGCTTATCTTCAATTTGACTACAAATAGTGGGCCCAATTTTTTTTTTGTGTCCTTAAGTTAATCCGGGCATCTAGTGCAGACCATGCCCGGATTAACTTAAGGACGCAAAGTGAATTAACCTAACTTTCTATACTCTTTGGTAACACATGCATCTGACGCAATACAAAATGCTAGAAACCCGAGCGAGTTACTAAGGTTGGAGCCGAAGTCATGATGAAATTTTTGACAACAATTCCCCGAGGACAATTTCTATACATATATACGAACGTAAAAATTCCCTGTATTTTAGTATTTCTTCGATATGTACATATGTATGTATGTATGTATATCGAAAATGTTGATATGTATTAACTTTTGCCAGTCAGTACGTAGTATGTTTAGCGAAGTGTAACAATTTATGGAGGAAATATTAGTCTCAAGTCCAAAAATAAATGTGTATCGCCCTCATATAATGGCTGGGGTCGTCAATAGACGAAGACTGCAAGTAGGTAGAAGTCTATATATGTACATTAGTACATATGTATTTTTTAGGCCTGGACCAGTTTTCGAAAATTGAAAATATGAATACGTATTAACTAAAAATCTGACCTGTCCTTTGGTAGCTTTTACAATTTTTTTCTCATTCAAAAAAGAGTTGGAAATCAGGATGCTGAAAGGGCGGCCGTACTTCTTCCAGGGCACCGTATGCAATGTCAACTTTTAATGCACTGAAATGGAAACGCGTGGATAATATGTGGTCTTAGCAATATGGAAAAATTCGATTTAGCCAACATAAATTTTGAAAAAGGCTTATGTGAAATGCAATTAAAAAGGACTAAACCAACAATCTTGATCGAAAGTTATTAGCACATAACTTACATATAATTGTACACATTTTATTAAACTATAATTACCACTTAATTCTAACAAAAAATCTCCTTGCAATCAATAAATTTGACAGGCTTTCGGTTAAATTCAACCGCCGCACAAACACCGAGAAAAATGAGTCAATTTTTGGAATGATTAAATATCACTCTTCTCCATACTACATTTTAATCAATAAAAATAAAACAAAATGTGTCTTCCTACCCTCGGGGCGCAAAAACTCATTTATATGTAAAGCACATTTGGACCATGCCTCATGTCCATGTGCCCATAAATATACTGAAATCGAGAGAAATCACCGCTTCACCAAAGCAGCAATGGTCGCGTCGCAGTCTCATTTGTTTTACGAGTTTTACTGCGAAAATTCAACTCAATTGTTTTTTCACGGATAAGTGAACAGCTGCACTTGCACTCTCTTAACCACATCGTAAAATACGACTTGGTTATGAGATGGTTATGGTTACCCCAAAGGAATACCGCACACTTCATACCGAGCCACTTACTCAACCGATAGTCGAAAACGGGTATAATTTATCGACGACACACATATCAATTTGTTGACTGTTCTATCGTTTAATTACAAAATCATTATCCAATTCATTGCACTTAATTAAAGCAACAGCACAAAAAAAAAAAACAAGAACAACGCGTTACCCAAACAATGACACTCTAATCAGAAACTAAGGAGCTCTACTTGCTGTCAGATTGGGTGAACTACAAGTACGAGTACACACACTTCTTACCAGGCGCGGTATTATACAAGTACTCGCACTTGTCGTCGTTGTACGAGTACGTCGTCTCACTGGCAGGTGTGTGCAAATAGCAAAAAGGAATTCCTGATAAGTACCTCATTTATATTCTAGATATTTCTCTTCTTTTTTTTTACTAGCAACTATACCTACAGGGAAAGTATTGGTTTCTTGAAAAAATTCTAAGTCGAGATTTTAATCAAACTTGACATTACTATGTATGATGGAGAAGTTCACAGTACACCAGTACACCAATTCTGTCTGCCTAACTGTAAGCCCGAATTTGTTTTATATCTGGAGTCTGTGGAACCACAATTTGAGGCTAATCCGAATTTTAATTTTCTAACCTCATTACTTAAGGCCAATTTCAATAAAAATGGATTTCCTCGAAAACGGTTTTTGATAAAATTCCGTATTCGGGTTAGTTTGGATATTCATATGTATGTATGCATATAAAGTTTTTTGATACAAATACGTACGTTTGCAAATCACGGTACGTATGCAAATTGGTTATTTCTTCAGCGATTGGGCTTAAAATCTAAGGGGTATATGACAAATGGAATGATATGACGTATGTACATACAAAGTTTTGAGACTGTCACGCCCAATTCACATACATAAATTTAACTTTTCAAAATTTTATCCAAGTGGAAAAAATATGTTAAAACAAAATTAATAGGACTTGTGATTCCATACCATACACAGACACGCCAACTTTTTGAGGGCGTTTTTAAAAAATAAAAAAAAAGTTGTGAAAACTCCCTATTTTTTACAATAATTCCATCAAAATGCAGAATTCCACGCCCATTTTATAAGGCTGTATGCATAAGAAGAACTAGACTTAAATATTAATGTTTATAAGATTTTAAAATTAAAGCAGGTGCAAGTACGTACGACCCAGTCGTGCACTTTATTTTATAATTTTGGTACTATGAATCAAATATGAAAAGAAAAACAATAAACAGCTGACTTTTACTTGTGAGTTGTGTGGGTTGTTGTTTAATAGATAATTCAAGGAGAGGCGAGGGGATCGCATGAATAGGATTGTTTTTCAAGTTCAAAAGAGCGTGCTCGATGCAGTGTCTTACTATTTCGATGGAAGAATTTAGCGATGTGACAAAACAGCAGAGACAACGAAAGTTCATCTTTAACAGCCAGTCAACGGTGAAGGCTAACGACAACATGAGCGTGTTGTGTAATAGATGAGAAATTATATTTAATTTATATGTATTTGTCGCCGTATTTACCTAGATGTACATAGAATTAGCTTGAAATGTCAGGTTGTTAATTATTTGCTAAATGCATTTGCTATCGGTTTGAGTGCATCTGAAAGAGAAGTTGATTTTCTGATAATGATATAATTTTTAGAAACAATTTTATAGCGGTGAATGACATCTTCAAGACCTTGAAAAGGCTGTGTGCAGCGCGATTTGATTTAACATTTGAAATGAGAGTTCAAATGGTGTTTTTGTTTCTGATAATGGACTTGTCTAGTTCGGAAACGAAGTCATTCACCTGTGTAGACATTGTTATAAAAAATATGTTTATGACCTGCACTGACATTTTGCGATAGTTGTGGTACATTAGATAGAAATAACCAGAAGCTGGGTGATGACCATATTTGATATTTAAAATGAATTAAGTAAAGTTAGTTGCACTGCGAAGTAAACATACTAACTGTGCCCCCTCCTGTGGCAAATGACATCACTCTCGGGATAAATCAATCAACGCAGCTTCCTTAAAAACTTGAGAGTTCAAGGAAAATACGAAATATGTACGTTTATTTGCCAAATATAAGAAATGCATTTCAGTATTTAACTCTTATGACTTTCCTGAAAAACGAAATTATTAAATGACTACATTTTTGAATAGTATAAAATGTTTAACAAGTTAAATCACCATTCATTTTGAACTCATTGATTGAGCAATAACTTTTATTATTTAAAAGTGTGACAGCACAAAATTTCAAATCTTTGAATTAAGAGACGATGGATTTAAATTAATTTGAAGTCACTTGCATTCATTTTAAGTATTTTTATGAGTTATCTAAAAATATTTTTTGAAACAACCAATAACATTCACACATAACCGGGTAACATGAGTTTGTGGTATTAAAACGGCACACTGCCTACATACAGATGTTCGCCCAGTTAATTGTTCTAACAAGGATGAAGGAGTATAACATAGTTGGGTTGGTTTTGCACCCCTAAATGACGCATCTCTAGGGATCGCTCCATTCCATAGTTCGGATATTCTTCAGAGTTTTAAAAAAGTAATATTCAATTGATTATTGTTTACCTTAGACTTGATGGTGGTTTTTTTTTATTTTAAAACCCCTCAGAGTATTTTCTTATAGTTGAAGTTAACAAAACTTTGTCTTGATGAAATCATATCTATGTAAATTTATTTTAATTCTTCCTAAAAATGCGCGAAGATTGTATTTACACGATTAGTACTTCATATGTACATACATACATACATATGTATGCACAGTTACAAATAATTTAAGGAACGCACGAATATAGTTTTTTAAGTCGAAAATACATTTATGCATTCTCAGCTGATGTTTTGCTTCTACAATATACTCGTAGATTAGTTTCTTGATCCCCATATCACAAATACCGCTAATTGTATACGGAAATAGAAACAAAAACCAACGCGTATTTGCCAGCATAAATCCGACTTTAAACAAAAGAAATACATATATACCATTTTCTATTGTCTGACAAAAAATGTCATAACTGATAACAAACTAACGATGATGACTCAAGTGTCAAATCAGTCGACCATTACCGAGCAAATATATATGTATGTACATATGTATGTAATAAATGACCATTCAATTCGCTGGCTAAATTACATACATATGTACATACATATACATATATTCCACAAGCAAAGAATAAATTTTAATTAAAAATTCAGAACAGCAGTCAGCCGAGGAACGCTCTTACATTGCTTCTCGTATGTAGTTATCACACACTGACCTCCATTGCTCTGCCACTCACCCGTCGCGCATAATCATTCAAAAAGCGAAACATTTCACAATCGAGTATACTTAGTATTTGACAACTTCAGTCGATGATACTCTACTCAGTCTATGGTACTCTACTACAGTGCCCCTTTTTCGATGTGAAAAATCTGCATTCGATTTCGAAAATAGGCCAAATGTCGAACACTCAGCCAGATCGTTCACTTTCCGATAGAAATTCCTTCGAATCATCGGTCATTTGTCAGCCGAACTGTCGATGAACTATGCATGACGTTGCTCAGCAAAATTTTATTTATTTATTTATTCGGTTGTAGATTTGTTTTGCTAATCTTTCGTTTTAAAGAAACATTCGCAGCTGATGCAATTTCAAATTGCAGAGTAGGTAGAATGAACGCAAAAAGAGAGTTTCTTTGTGTCAACAACAATAATTCTGACGTAACGTATTATGAAATACTTTTGACTTTTGTGTTTACATCGCAAATTGTCACTTTGTTGTTTTTTTTTTTTCTTAAAGCACTCATATTGTGCGTTGCTGTTGTGTGCTTTGTTTAGACCAGTATTTATTGCTTACACATGCGTGTAATCGGTAATCGTGTAATCTAATTTAGCATAGAAATTTTAGTTATCGGCTTTGTTTAAGGCATTACTTAAACAATGAGTGGTTTCAGTAATTATCAAAAAAAAAATTTAACTAATTAGTTTGTTCACTACTTATACTGGATTTACGTAACATGCGTTTCTGATTGTTATGATCTGTTGTTGGATTGAACAGTGTCTAGGACAGTAAAGGTATTAGTTAATAAATGGCAGAACTTAGCAATAAATAATAAATAATAAATTTGCAATAAATATGCCTACACAGCATTTTGCAGATCTTGACCAATATGCTAACAATTCAATTTAAATTAGCTTCAGCCGATCGTCATAAAGGAAATCGCCACAAAGGATTTTTAAAGTGCATTCAGCACGCATGTACATACATATATTCATATGTATGTACATACATACATACATATGTATGTACATACATATGTATATATTTTTGGGAAGTATCTTTCTTCTACCAGTCCATTTTTGGCTTTAAACTTGTTGAAGTTCGAGCGCAGCGAACCACAAGAAGCACGAGACAACACGATGCAGTTGCTCAGCTCAATCGAGATGTCCTTAGCGCAAGCTAGGAAAAGTTCTATCTACTCCGGTGATAAGGGTTGGTTCAAACTTGGGGATCCGTCATGCTTTCATCTGACAGCGCTAGTTGATCACAACAACATTCAAATCGGAATGTCTCAGCCTAATCAGGGAGAAAATTTGTCTATATGCCTACGTAAGTACAGCCGATCAAAGAAGATCACTTACCAACTTTTAGTGCAACTGATTTTTTGAAGTTTTGAAGGATTGAGGTTGTAACCCCACTTGAAAATAGCCAAAGCATATTAAAGGCAAACTTCAAATTGCAGCTGTCTCGTCTCGAAGGTAGGTAGGTATACTGAATTGTCATAATAAAACGACTTCAGAGAACTGAAAGGAATTTACGAAGACTTAAATACAGTGAAATCTCCCTTGAGCTGACAGTTTGACCGCCTAAGGGAGTTGTCAGACCAACAATACCCGTACAGAAGCCTGTACAGATGAAGAAGGAAACCCCGTAGTAGAGTACATTCATATGTACAGTGAACCTCGTTAAAAAAAAGTTTATTTTCTCGACAGCATTTAAAAATCTTCATGGGTACAAAAATGAATATTGATCCTGCAGAACCTATGAACTTACAGTGCATCGACCTACATACATATGTAAGTACATATGTATGTACAAATGTACATATGTTCATACAAACATACATATGTATGTATGTATATGCATTTTTCATCATCATTATATTGAATCCATTCACTGTATTTATGTAGTTTTCTTTCACCTTTTCTACCAACTAGGTACCCAATTTTGATTAGTAAGTTTGGGATTAGTTTTTGTTTTGTGTAGGTACAATACTGTATGTATGTATGTATGTACATACATCTATTCTTTATTAACATTTTCCATCCTATTTGGTTTCGGTTACAACGCCTACAACTACAAATAATACCCAACCTTTCCCCTTCCATCTTTCAACGCACTTTCCAATTTCTTTCCAAATACCAATGCAATACTCAGACCATATGTACATACATATGTAGGTACTATGTACAAACATATATAAATGTCATCTCTCTTTGTCTCTGCGTTTTGTTAAACAGTAGCCATATTGTCTGGTCTATTACACTTTGCCCATTGTTCAACACACCGATAACACAACTTCACTTAAACGAACAATAAACTCATAAATAATACCACAACCTACATCTAAATTTAGCAATGAACAACCTACCTACTGGCACTAACTAAAGTTTTGGCAAACCCCTGTCTCGCCTTTTGTTGTTAAATAAAAAAGAAGTTAATAAAAACATTAAAAATAAAACACCATTACGATCTCACACAAGTGCAGCAGGTGTCCGAATAATGACGTTCATTACTATTCTAATATATACCACTGTGTATGCATTCACTGGCAAACACATACAAGACATTTTGACGTTCCTCTTTGCACAAAATTCGTTCTTTGTTTACTTTTTTTTGGTGGAAGAAAAAAAAACTAAGTAAAATAAATAAAAGAAACTAAAATTCCTTGTTTATGTATGCAGAGGGCACTGCACATAATCAAAGTGCAGTTTATATGTGAGATAGAAAGACTATTATTCTTCTCTTTCATTCTCTTAATCTTTTACCGTAGGTGAAGATGGTGTTGCCAGGTAATGTCTTTCGAAATAAAAATCTATTTTTTTTTTATTAAAAAAAATTGAATAATAACAACATAATAACAACATTTATACAATCGTATAGGACAATAGCTACTGACATCTTCTTGCTGAATTTTAAACATTTATATGATACAGGGATCAGACATGAAAGTTCGTAATGGCAGCATATGCCAAGAACTTTTTAACGCTTCTGCACTCAGATGTATTGCTCTAACACAGCGTCCTGGATACAACTAACGCAATATGCAAATCTGCATTCGGGTCACAAGGGCGGATAATAATAATAGCATTCTATATTCCAGCAGACTCATCGGTCTACGCTATTTACTTTCAGAAAATTCCTGATTCAAATTGTATTTGGCTTGACTTCTGAGCTTATATTGTCAAACTCACTGCGATAACAATGGTGTACTGTTGCAATACTTTAATGCTGTAAATATACATATCAAAAGGTAACTAGGTGTACTGCAGTACCTATCGTCATCTATCCTGTATTGTGATGGGAAACATTAGGGTCTTTAGGTAAAAGACTAGATCGTGGTAACAAACTAGAATTGGACAATTAATAGAGAAGACAAATAAACTACACTAGTGCTTCCTTGTCTGGACTTGTGACTCATACAAAATGGTTCAAAAAAAGAATTGGAGATTTGAAACTTCGAAAAAGTCGCATAGATTTGTCGATATGTCATTATAGGTTCTATTCAGTGTTGGAGGATTTGACCTGCTTTAATTCAAACTGATTGCCACGAGAAACTGATTAATATAATGACAAAAGATCAATGAATACGAGAGAGCAACACACACCCTTCCTTACCTTCCAAAGAATAAAACCCTAACAGATATGAAGAACGGAGTGGTTTTCGCGTTCTTCTCGCGGTTGCCAAATTAAGACTGTTATGCTACATATTTAATAATTTGAGGTGAAATACGGCAACTACAAAAGGTTTCAGTCATACAAATTTCACTGCTCAATAAAACATTACCTTTTATCGGAGGTCGAGAAAGTTGACAACTTTGTTTACTTCGACCAAATGTGTCAGAAACTCGATGTAGACCACATAATCAGCAAAACCAAAAGCTGCGTTTGGAATGCTATTAGAAATCTGGAGAAACGATTGTTCTGCTTACACCTATAAGGAGGTAGTACGTGGACGATGACTTCCATTGTCATTCGAAAACTAGTCTTTCGTGAATAAAAATTTTAACGCATTATCGTTCGGAGTTTCTGGCCAAATCTCATCTTAAACCAAGAGTATAGGAACATATTAACATAACCTGGCGGCCTTGCACACCATACAAATCCGCTAACTCGATTAGGCAGAAGAGCGTTTGGTCCTAGGGAAACTTGGCCAGAAGGTTTGTGGATAGAACCAGAGCATTAGAAAGTTGAAGCACATTCTAGAACTTCGCATACGATGGCATTGTTGACGCCCTATGCCCCATTATGAGTGACAGGAAATAAAGAAAAAGTATCATAGTTAAATTATGAGAACTCACTTTATGCCTCCTTCTGAATTAATAACATGCAGAAAAGCTACAATCCGCCTAGAACGGATGGTATAATACCCTATCCTTCGTTTGCATCAGCATACTATAGAAAGCGTGGTACACTGCATTTTTATTTATTTTTTTTTTTTTGAATTAGCGACAACTTCGACAGTTTGAGGAGATTACATGTAAAATTTCATCGAGGTTGTTAATTTTTTTTTTAAACCCCTCAAAACGTGGTCGTGGTTTAGTAAAATTTTTTGATTTGAAATAAAATAGTGAAGTTATGAAAAAGTGGGCTGGCAGTGGGCGCATTTCAAAAATGTTTACACTTGTACAAACTTTGTGCCCAACTTAGTGTACGCTTAAGAAAGGGTATAAAAAGAAAATTACAATAATTTGTTAAGTTGGTTTCACAGATTTATGTTTGCATTTAGAAAAGTGAAGCCACAGTACTCCATTCCATATGTCGCAAAATTTAAGCTCTTGTACCTGAAAAACTAGTCTTACAAATCGAAAGACTTAAAGGCCTCTCGTCTTAGCAGCAGACTTCGGCTTTAGAATAGGTTATAAAAATACCTCCAATAACCGCTTTTGTGCTTCAATGTGTATATTGCAGATTCCAGATTCTTTTTCGCGATCTTTCTTATTTTCTACTGCTGTCTTAATCCAATGCTATTTTTATTTTTTAAGCACAATGCCAATCAACTGGATATTACTGTTGTCATCTTATGGCTGGAACTGTTGGTGGTCATGCGCACATTCTTCCAGGCATGGAATTTTACTGATTGTTGATTGGATCCAGAAACAGTTTTTGCTAAGTTTTAGTTTAATAGATTCATTACCCGTAGCTTTAACTGTACAAAACTGTAAAGCGACATGGACCTAGTCAAAATATTGCACATCAGTCGTCTAAGATGGTAAGGACATGTAGAACGGATACGAAGATACAAATGCTAATAGAGTCTTCGAATCTAACCCGGGGGGACAACGCAATAGAGGAAGAACTCACCTTAGGTGGCGCGCATAAGTGGAAGGGGACCTCAACAAGCTTGTAGTGCGCAACTGAAGCTAAGGACAGGTCTAATTGGGGAGGCTTGTTAGTAGAGGCTCAGGTTCACCCCGAACTGTAGCGCCACCTAAGTAAGTAAGGTAGATCCTTACCAACTGCAGTGCAGAAAATTTACAGTACTTTTGCCTAATCGTTTTTTTTTACTTTGATGACTGCTGAAAATTTTGATAACGACTGAATAATCAAATAACTCCATTACGGAACTTCTAAGCAAAACTGAACAACAACTGAGCGAAATAACCACAGACAACACGTAACCTACTGCGCCACAATCCCAAAACGTATGATCCATCGTGCATAGCGCGTGTAAGAACTAGTAATTGTTCAACTTAGTTAATTTTATCCATAATAGGTACTTTTTCCTTAGCTTTTCTTAACTTAACTTAGAATTTGTTTATTTAATTTAAATTGAAAAGTAGTTAAAACCAACATACAGTTCCCCCGTGGATAGCGCGTGTAAGAACTAGTAATTGTTTAACTTAGCTAATTTTATCCATAATAGGTACTGGCTCGAGTTTATATGATTGTTGCTAAATTTTTCCTTAGCTTTTGTTAACTTAACTTAGAATTTGTTTATTCAATTTAAACTGAGAAGAAGTTAAAACCAACACACAGTTTCGTATATAAAAGGTCCTAGGTTATATTCATACCCCTAACTATTTTAATCTAATGATGAAATATATGTATGTATCTTTTACCGATTAACATATTGTTTTAAATACAACTAGACGAAAGTCAACTCGATCACATTTAAACGAACTGCTGGCAATACTATAACCTTCGTGCCCCCTTTGATCAAACTTAGTTTCTTCGTCTCTTCGTTCCTCCTACATTTCATCTTTGACTATTGAAAAACGAGAAGTGAAATCGAAAAGAGAATGCATACAAGTAAAATTTTGAAGGACAAAGCAGAGCATATTGGCCCCTCTACATAAATATTAAAAAAAAAAAAAAACTTTTCTTGGTCAACCAGCTGGCCTCTAAAATTTGTTTTTAGTTTTTTTTCTCTTTTGTTTTTCACAATTCACTTCTTCAACATTATTGGATTACTTTTATCTATCCGAACAAATAGGGGTCTAACTATTAAAAAAAAAAAAAAATTAAACTCACTTAGTTACTGGAATTGATTTGCCAGAGAGACCATAGCTCGTTAACTGCTCCCTTTCTCCAGATGACTTGACAGTTCCTTTTCGAAATTCCTGGGCTGGAGAAAAAATATTTTTCTTTAGATGATGAAGGTGATAGTAGGGCTCCCACAGTCGACAAAAAAAAACACTTTTCAATCCGTCTTCTTGTTCTTGTTCGATTTCTACTGAGTGTCTATCATTGAGAATCTGATAGATGCGTCATATCGTCTCAGAACGACAAAACTTATCTCAAATCCGATATCCTTCACCTTAAAACGGATTTTCTTAGGGTTTTTCCAAAAATCACGAAACGTAATGCAAGTATATGCAAAATTTTCACTACCGAACCGAAGGAAAAAATTTAAAACGAAGGAAAAAAACACCACAATCAACCAACAAACTCAGCTGTCAGTTGAATGAAGGAAAACGAAAAAATATAGGAGGATTATGAAATTAACAAAATTTATTTTCGAAAACGCACTATCTATCTTCCTCCGACTATCGTTGGTGTACAACCCACTGTCCCGTTTTATCGCACTTCTACCTGCGCACTGGCGTGCCTTCCTTCTCCGCCCCGAAAACTCCGAAAACACACCAACAACAATAATGCGACGAGAAACTCTATTCACTGTTGCTTTTGCTCCTCTACTTCCACTGCTGTTGTTGTACTCTTTCTGCTTCTGCTTCACCCGTAATGATGATGATGATGATGAGTAGTGTGTTTGTGTATATTGTTGTTGCCTGGTTTGTTCTATTGTTATTGTTGTGTTCAGCGTAGCACACCACCTTTTCGTATCCACCACCCCCTTGATACACACACATGCACTGCTCACACACAGTCAATCTATTGACAGTTTTTCTTTGTTTAGAAAAATTTGCTATTCACTTTGGAAAATTTGTTAAATCGATTCGAAAATTTCATCAAAACCCAAGGAAATCCACATAGGAACTCTGTAGTCAAGGAAATGCAAACGTCTGTTGGTGAAATTCGCTTTACCACCGAAAACAAAGGGCTGCAGCTTGCGTATGTGTGGGCTGACGTCTTTTTATTTCGTCCTATCATCAACGCAACATCAATCGATGACGTCGTTGCTTAGTTTCTTCTTTTTTTCCAGGGAATTTGTTTAAATATGCAGAGTAGTTGGGTATAAAAACCAAAGAACGAACAAAAAAAAATAATCACAATTCAACTATGGCAATGACAAGCAATAACATTTCTTTTTTTACTTTTCCTTTTCGTGTCTAAATGGGGTGATGGAAAATGGAAGCAAAAAAAAATAAAAAATAGAAAACACTTTTTGCGAATTTTCCTTCAATACGCACAAAACGGCAAAACTGTTTTTCCTAAAATTTTCCACTAATTTTTTGTCCTTTTGGAATTTTGCTTTTGAATTTTTCTCACTTTTCGTCCTTTTTTGCACTTTGTCGTTTGCGTGGTGTCGTCTTCTTTTTCCTCTCCTTTGTCTTGATCGTTGCGAAGCCAAAACTCGACTTGTCCTCGATTTTGTAGTTGCTTTGGTAATTGTGGGAGCAGTTTTGTCGCGCAGTTTTTTTCTGTCCTCCGCTTTGGTTTCATCTTCTTGTTTCGTTTTGTGGGTATATTCACTCAGCTGTTGTGTTGTTGTTTTGTTTGAGATATTATGTGTGCATGTGTGTGATTGTGTATTTTTGGTGATTTTCTAATTCGGATGTTTCTTTGGTGTTTTTGTTTTGTGGTTGAAATTTATCGGTGAATTTTGTTTTTATTACGCTTTCGGAATTGTTTTGGGATTTCTGTTGGCTTGGAAGTTGAAGGGAAAGAGAGAGGTAAAGAAGCAGGGATGCTATAAAGTTCTGCTCAGATTTGCGTGGTTACGCAGTAAATAAGTAAGGAGTAGACCTGTTTTACTTGAATTTAAATCTGATGATGATAAAGAATTTTTGACGAAATGTTTTTTAATTTTTGGTTGTTTTGTGGATACCTATGCGGATTTAGCACAGACTTAACAACTTGAGTATTTGAATTGATATAGGAAATTGATATATGTACTTGTTAGTATAATAAATTTAAAAGCGATCGTTATAGGTATGCTATTGATATGAGATATTGTTGGATACTCACTAAATATGTAAGTATAGTAATAAATAGAATTTAAAATAAAACCAAGCAAGGAACGACTGCGAAATCGTTTGTTCTCATAACATCAAAACAGAAACCAATTTCAACATCAATGCGATATCTTCTACAAGAGTCTAAGCGTTTCAAAAAAGATTTAAAAAAGAAGATTGTACTTGTTGTCATTTCCCATAGATAATATGCCCCTAGGTGTGGATATTATCTTTGGCGATTCCATATATAGATATCCATAAATAGATTCCAGATCTTTCATGCACACATTGTTTGAGCCACAGGGATTTTATGAGCGCAGCCATCTTGGCATGGTCTGGTGTCAAATAATTGACTACCAGGAGAACATTTTTGAAGTTATTCGTTATGGTGCTGAAATTCCAATTTGAAAGTGAAAGAAGTATGAAATGAGTACCAATATATCAAATAGCAATGAAGGGTATTATGAGAGAAGATTAGTCTCCACCCATTTGGGGGTTTCAGCGGGCAGGGGATGAAAAGTTGACTATCTATTGTATTTGATTTGTGGTTTCTGATTCTGCTCAAGCCAGATCTTATTTTGACATATATGACACGTCCCGCATGACTGTCATTAAAATGCTAATATCCCTCAAAAATATTGCATAACATTTCAACTGTAATTTCCGCCCGAAAAACACTAAAGTGCTCTGGGAGGCGAAAGGAGATACTCAATTTGAGCTTTTCAGAGAAGGCACCACAATCCACCCGACTTTCGGCACCTTAATTGCGCGCATCAACAACCTGATTGGACCCTATCAGTGTGGTTTCAGACCAGGAAAGTCAACAGTCGATCAAATCTTCACACTAGTTTTAGCATCCGCTCTAAACTCGTTCACCTGTGCAGGATGACGATGGAGAACGCTCGCTGCTCCATCAAGGTCGGTAACGACATCACTGAGATCTTTGATGAAAAAAAAAGGATTTAGACATGTAATTTTTTCAACATCATACTTGAGCGGATTGTGTGGAACTCACGAGCCAACATCGGAGGCACAATCTTTCAAAAGTCTGTGCAACTACTAGCTTACGCCGACGACATTGACATAATTGGTAGAACACAACGGACTGTCTTAGATGCATTCGCTAGTAGTATAGCGGAGGCTACGAAAATAGGTTTAGCGGTAAACGAGGGCAAAACCAAGTCAACCAGAAGGGACACCCAACATCGACGAATTGAACAGAACGTCACAATCGACGAAATTATACGAAGAATAACTTTTGCCAATCGTTGTTTCTTTGGGCTGAGAAGGCAATTAAGTAGTAGAGCCCTATTCCGAACAACTAAGGAGATAAGACCTTGATCCTCCCAGTCCTGCTTTATGGCGCTGAAGCTGCTTTATGGCGCTGAAGCCTGGACGCCCTATCCAAAGCGGACGAAGATATACTCGGTCGCTTCAAGAGAAAGATTCTTCATCAAAAAATTACGCATCAGTTGTTTCAGATGGCTAGGACATGTAGAACGGATGGAGACTAATGACCCGATCCGTTGTCTTCGAATCCAACCTGGAGGGACAACGCAGTAGAGGAAGACCTCGTCTTAGGTGGTGCCAACAAGTAGAAGGAGATCTCAACAAACTTGGAGTATGAAACTGGAGGCAGTTAGCTAAGGACCGGGCTAACTGGAGAAGCTTGTTAGTGGAAACCAGAACTGTAGGGCCACCTAAGTAAGTAGTAAGTAATCTGTGATATATGTATGTATGTACTTACGTATTTTCGTGTAAACCATTGTATGCAGATTCGCCCTAACTTCTAGTTAATGCTCTTATGATATCTGCTACAATTACAATTTTTTTTTTAAATTGAGAACGTTTATTTCCAAAATCTGAGCTCAATTCGTGTTATTGATAAGTTTCGCACCCAACAACTAGACTGAATAGTATATCACCTCTTTAGACGCTAGTGTCGCAAAGGACCCAGATTTATCAATCAGACGACGTACAGCAAATGGTGGAAGATTTTGCTAAAACATCTTAGCCTATAGGCTTACAAGAAGAAGAATAATTGAATTGCAAGAATTGAAGCCAAATAATTATTTTTTTAATCGGAAAATTTTCTTCAGCATCGAACGAAATTTTTGTATGAAATGCCCTTACATCCACTATATGATGCGCATTGTATGCTAGTGGCATCATTGGCTTATTATTTGTTTTAAATGAAACGCTATTGTCAGTGAAGAACCTTACGGAACACTCATAACAACAATTATGTGTTTTGTATTGTGTGACATCGCACTGTAAACAATGTGATTTCAAAGGGATGGCGCAACATGCCGTACTGCCGGCAAAACTATGTTGTTCTTGTGGAAGCAGTATGACGATAACATCATCTCACGAAACCCAACATTGATGAATGATCAATTGATCACAAAGATCATGCGAATTAATACATGTAGGGATATGTTAAGTTGTTGGCCGATAAACCAACTACGATTGATTCTTTGGAAGTCAAAATTGTCTGCGCTATTCGTGACATAAGACCCAATTACACGAAAAAGTTGGCGAAAATTGGACATCCCGAATATACATAAGTGTCATCCACGGAGCACACATGGTACAAAATAAACTCTCAAACAAAACAACAAGTAGGTTATTTAAATGTACTCTATTTGTTTTATTAAAAAAAAAATTGTGACGGTGTAAAAAAAATACACTCTATATAGACTGAAAAACCGACAGTGAAGACTTAAGACATAAAGGAGGTACATAGACCTCTAGGAGATACATATCACTCTAACAGCGTAGAAATGTTCCTTGCCTCTTCTTGTTTTATTGCTTTTTCACAATCCACGTTTTAGTGAAAAGGCCAGTACTATTTCGCCCCATCAACAGTTTTCTCGCAATACCCTTCACGACTTCAATGCTCATTAGCTTACCCTCAAGTCTATTTTTCAGACGTACTGCTTTGTACCTATGGATATTCTTACTTGAATACTCTGACAAGTTTAGTTTTCTGCTTACTTATAAAAGAAACGTGCACGGTTAACTCCTATTTTCTTTCTAATTTCGGTCTGTGATATGTATGTACATGCATACATATGTCACATTAATTTATTATGAAATTGCAGAAAACAGCCAAATCTATCTACTTTTGTAAATAGATGGGATCTTTCCCTATAATACAAAAACTGTCATACCACACGGTTTGAGCCACAACTAACTAAGCCCCCAATCAGGTCCAATCAGAAAAATGCCCACTCACTGACAGGTGCAAATGAAGAACAAATCCACCAAATAGATAAATTCTCAACCAGATAGTTACCAACCGCACAATATCAACTCCATTTAATGCGTCGAATCCACCACACCATACAAACTTCACTCTCCTCCCCCCACACAATAAACCAATACGGAAAACACAATACAATTGACACCTGTCCAATATAATTTCACTCCAAACAGTTGCCAGCAATGTCCATCCACACCACACACAGAAAGAGAAAATCAGAGAAAAAACTGAGTGAAAATAACCGTCAATTGAATTTAACTCAAACACCTTTCCAATTGAGAGCCAATTCATTCCATTGCAAACGCGAAAAAACACCGCATTTGAGAGAGAGCATGTGTCATCCACCACCACCATCATCGTCGTCGCACTGAATTTCGTTGACTTCGCGACAGGGTAACCACCAACACACCATACAGTAGGCAGAAAGATAAAAACCAAAATGGTCGATGGCTGTACGTGATCGTCCGTGTTTTCCTCCTGCGTGTCAAAAATAAAATTTCTTTTTCCCCCATAAACCGAAAAAGAAAATTAACAAAATTCGTTGAGTAATAAAATTTCAAAAAAAAACCTTACACTTTATCAGAAAAGCTAACACGGGAATGGATGAATAATCTTGTTGCGAACGTTGTGTGTCGTTTTCTGTGCTTTACACTCTTGTCTCCAATCGATTTATCACAAAAAAAACCTACAAAGCGATTCTATCCGCATGTACTACAGTTTTTTTTGTTTGCCTAGAAAAGCTAGTGAATTTGTTGTGATTTTTTGCAAAAATAGAAAATATATCTAGAGTATGTACAGTGGAAAATTGTATCTTTGACAAGTTTTGCATTTCGAACTTAAACGTCAGATTGATATTATCAAGCGGTGGATTCTTAAAGTTTTCGATTTTCGATTTTTCTGAATTATGAAGTTTCTAAGTGATTTTTGTTTCTTTTTTGGGAATCTACCTTGAATTTCTTATGTAGTGAGATGTTTACACCAACGTGTGGGCTCTTTTCTCGTCGCTTGTCACTTTCGGTCGTCGGTTGAAGTGTCAAATTTTTACGTACATACTTATGTACGTACATATATTCGCCTGTGTCGATTTCGAAAACAAGAACAAGTGAATTTAACAGCAAAAGAAAATAAAAAAAAAAAAATTCCCAACAAAAACTACACAAAACATTTTCCATGTCCTTTTCTGGTGTTTTCCTTTTAGTGTTTCCCCATGCGGCCACCCCTTATAAATTGCTCCCAATCATCACCACCCTTCTAAAACGATGGTGAAATGTGTGTATCTTTACCACCACTAATGTATAATTTTACTCATTTTTCCTATTTTTTTTTGTTTTTCCTTTGTAAAGTGCGTTCTTACGCTCTCCCTTTGCTCATGTTAATCCTGCCTGCCACCACCCTCTCCAAGGTTTTTTTCGTTTCGTGTGGGAAATGAAATGGGAAAACGGATGAAAATAGACGGGAAAACCGAGTGTGCTGCCCTTTGTGTTATCCTTCATTCATAATAACAAAATTGTCTTGTTGTCAATTTACTGATTTTTTTTTTCCTTTCGCGTTCGTGTTCTTTCGATTCATTCGCTTCTTCGTGAAAATGAGTGAAACTAATTTTTCATTTTTCTTTTTGTGCAGAAAAAATATAAAAATGTTGGCAAATACATATTTATGTATATAATCCAAAAATGTGTTTAGTTCTGTGTAAATAAAGAAAGAAGAAAAAAATTAAAATAAAGTGAAAATAGTGCATTGCACAAACAAAAGCTAATTTTTAGCTGGCAACCCTCTGTTGTGTTAATAGCAACGGTGTAGCGGAAGTCAGCTACCGTCTCCCCCGCCCAACATCAACGGGAAACCCCTTAATTGTTCATTATCCTTCATCTTGTGTGTGTACAAAGAAAAATAAAAAAAATCTAATAAAATAAAACAAAAGACAGAAGACAGAAGAGAGGGTGGAAAATACAATAACAACAACTTAACCTTATTGTCCTTCCGCTCCATACTGTGTGTTCAGTTGAGTTAACTCATCATCACTCTCTCGTACCCGCACACACACTCTCTCTCTGTCTATTTTTTCTAAATTCTATACTTGTCATTATTGCATAATAATTGTTAATCGAAACGTATTATTGAGGCAAAGGGCAAAGTAAAGTTGTGTGTAAAAATGGCGGACCTAACACGTCCGCCGTTTAGTGAGATTAAGCGGCCGGACGAGATTGTCAGGATGACAACGGCGGATAATTTAAAGTTTGCCGTCCTAATTGGATTGATTGAAGTGGGACAGGTCACTAATCGAGAAGTTGTGAATACTGTTTTACATTTGGTAAGTTTTTGCTATTGTTAAATTTATTAAATGTTTAAATTTATAATTAGTGTGTAAAAATGTCCTTATAGAAACGAGTTTGACTCATCAAAAGAAAAAAAAACACCCTTTTTATCCTTTTTAAAGGTTTTCGGATCCTTTTTATTTTTTATTTTTTAGAGAGCTATCCTTTGGGGGTTGTGAATGACATACGTGGAGGGGTTAAGGCTTATGTATGTATGTCAAAAGCATATGGGTATCAATCCTTTTTCTATGGTCTTTTTAATGGTTACCTGAGATTGTGAAAATAGTTTTAAATTTCAAACGATAAGATGTCCATGCAGGTTTTTTCAAATGGGTTTTTGGTGATGTTTTGAATTAATCTACCTTAAGTGGTGTTTTTAGTGCAATATTCTCGTAAAAACTCCGGGTTGCGTAAGCGGAAACAACTTAAAGTTGAAAGCTCTCCGGATAAATTGTTTCGTTCGTTTCCTGAGATTTATTTCGAACAACAATTTTTAACTTTGCCTAAGCCGCTTATTTAACCCGTCCTTCTAGAAACGCGGGTTTGATAAATGGAAGTTCGAAAAACATGCTTACGGTTAAATTTTTTGTAATACGGTTCAGAAAGTTGTTAATTTTTAGTAGGTAATCTCGAAAACAAGGTTTAATTGCACAGTTTCACTAAATATTTGGATAATTCCTAAAAAACAATCGATAAAAGCCGACTCAAGCGTTTACAAAACTCCATGTGCCTGTCTAATTCGTTTGGGGTACAATTACGTACATGCATAGAGTATCTCGTTGAGGATAAGATCTAAGTAGTTGAGTGTTGAAAGTAATCAAAAAAATTTATCGATATTAAGCTTTTGATCTATTAGGACAGTCTCTATTTTTTCATATATCCTGTCATACACATAAGTATGTACATATAGTAGGGTGTCTCAACATGAGCAAGAATTTCAAAAGGCTCGCCATTTCCGTTTGTCAAATGCTAAATCAGTCATATTTGGTAGCTGTCATATGGAAACATAGACATTTACGAAAACGTTGCACTACGCAAAAATGTTAATCAAATGTGAAAACCTATTACAAAAATGGAGCAAGTCAACGACTAATTTACACTTTCTAGATCAGGGCCTTCTGAGACCTTCAAATTTACTCTGTTTTTCACAGTTTTAAAATTGTAAGTCATTTGGTGTACTCAATATGTGGCAGAGTTTGACTGTGTACTGTTTGAGCCAAAAACAACAATTTATTTACCATTAAAGCTAAACCTTGGTAACTGAAATTGTTATGACGCTTGAATCGCGAGGATCTTTAGAGTCATGACTAAAGCTTTGGATATAGTGGCGATGATCGCCATACCCCATTAAGTCATTTGTGATTTAGTTCTCATCTGTCTATTTCGCGTTATATGTCCTTATATTCGGCCTCAGTTTATAGATCTATCTATGTACATGTGTCTCTTTTGCTTTCTCTTTTTCACCATGAATTTATTTTTCTTCATTGGCGAGGATGTCTATGATCGCTGTTCATCTGGTTCAGAATCTTTTTTAAATTTAACGCTTCTGCCCAGATTGTCACGTCGGTATTATGTGGCATACTTTTGGAGTTCAAAAACTTCACTATTTGCAAAGCAAATGTTTTCAATTCATTTATAAAGAACTTGATATACAATACCAATCAGATATCAATCATATTTGCTGCTGCAAAATGCAGTTAAAGCATTTGGTCCAAGAATAAAGCCTTGTGGTATACCTTTTCCTTATTCAAAATCCATTCACTTAGGTATGCTGTTTTTCATTTTATTCCTGAGATTGACTGACGGTCGTCTGCTATGTTTAAGGACTTGACGCTCTGTTAATGGAGGAATGAAGGAGGAATACCTGTTTATTGTCTAAGTTACCATCAAGGTATGTATAAGCGATGACCGACTTCCAGACTGGAGTTCAAATCAAAAGAATTCAACTCAGCGTTTAGTTCTTTATCAGCAAATCAAACTGGCTTGATATCTTCCCAAAGTTTCACAAGTATAAGATTTTACTTTACGTTGTTTAAAAACACACTTACCTGTGGCGTCAATAAATTTTGAAGAATACACATATAGTACAAAATAGTAATATTACAATGTATTAATAGTTTTTATAGTCCTAATAATTAAATGACGACGTCGTCGTTAAAAAACCCATTAATAAAGTACAAAACCGCTAGAGAAATTGGATTTTTAAAATGGTTCTTATTATAGTAATCGAAGTCTAATTTGAACTTTAGCTGTCACACCAGCTTTTATCAAAGATTTCTGGGTAGATGATAGAACATTTTTCAAGATGACAACTTAGTTTTGGAATCAATCCGAAATAAATGCTGTCATTTCATTAGATTATAGATCGTGGTGTTGCCACTTTCCCTGAAGTATGATTCAGTCCATATCATTGGGCTCCATTGTGTATTCTAACTGAATAATGCAACCGCAAACAGAGAACAGTTTATCGTCTCATTTGCGACTTAAATACTCACAGAATGATACGAGTGAAGCACAAAAGCTCTGACTTAATTGAAGTACAGTTTAGCATTCAGTGTCGCAGTGCAAATAGGGTTATGTATCATATTTCGTTTGTTGGAGACGTCACAGTGACATTTTGTCCTCATCTGTGTCCTAATAATCGTTTCGGTCATTCTATACTGCCCAATTTCATATTTCTCGGACACCTTATCTTCTGCTGTATAATAAGGCCGATTTTCTAAGTTGTCTGACTTGCTTCCGGCGAACCAAATAGCATCCTCATTCAAGTTGTCGGAGGCCTTCGTAACAGAAATTAAACAAAACGAGGTAGCGGTAAACGAGAGCAAAACCAAGTCAACCAGAAGGGACACCCAACATCGACGAATTGAACAGAACGTCACAATCGACGAAATTAAACGAAGAATAACTTTTGCCAATCGTTGTTTCTTTGGGCTGAGAAGGCAATTAACCGCACAACTAAGGAGACTCTGCATAAGATCTTGAGCATCTCAGTTCCGCTTTATAGCGCTGCAGCTTGGACTTTATTTAAAGAGAATGAATAAATCCTCGGTCGCTTCAAGAGAAAGATTCTTCGTAAAATGTTCGGTCCCCTTTGCGTTGACGGGCAACGATGAACTATACGAGCTGTATACCGACATCGACCTAGGCAAAAAATTACGCATGGACACAAATGTAGCCCGTAGAGTCTTCGAATCCAACCCGGAGGGACAACGAAGGGGCTACTTGAAGTGCACAACTGGAGGCAGTTAACTGACGACTGGGCTAACTGGAGAGGCTTGTTGGTTGAGGCCCAGGTTCACCCCGAACTGTAGCGCCTCCTAAGCAAGCCTTGGTATCACGCGGCCTTTGCATGACTCCAGTAATAACGATGACGCACAATGAGTTGGGTTCAATTTGTAAGTTTTCCCGAAATTTACTCGCTAAGCTTTTACTTATCATGAGATCACGTGTAGCCTTTTCGAAAATCTCTTCTAAGTCCTGTTTGCAAATGTGTTCATTGTCTCGGTACCTTTGACTAGTCCTTGTGTCCTAACTGAAAGCTCGAATGGTTTATTCGTTGAAGACATGACCCGTAGCTGTATGGTACTTTTCTTGTCAAATTGTTTCTTTCAACCTTCCTCGGTGATCAATATGATCGCACCATAAACCTAACATTTTATACCAAGATTGGTTAGTTTGTCCCGGACTACATCCATAACCTTCTGAGCATTCTCTCCTTGCGTTGACTTTGATGACGTTTAAGTCTTCTCTGATCTTGTTCTTAAATTCCCTGCTTTTGACAGTGCTCTTTTGATATAGACATTCGGAGCTCATTCCATGGTTTATATATTTTTTTTGTTGTACTAATTTTTAATCGTACTACGCGTGCTTCCCTTCCACGTCTCGTGTTATTTGATGGAAGTCCATTATTCTGTAAAAGACTAAGCATACTGTATGCTGCATACATCATCAAATTTGCAGTTAAGATTTTGATATTATCGTTCCCTTCCTCCGTTTTCCATCGCCAACCCAGCGATTTGGTTACCATAAATGTGAACAGTATTAGTGAAATGATGCAACCTTGTGTTTCGAGGTTTCATCCCCAGACAACATCTAAAATTTCTTTCACGACTCGACCTCTCGCGAACGTCTGACGCACATCGGAGAGTATAACTGTCATGAAAAAGCTTCTCAAATAAAACATTAAAAAAACGGTACTACTGTTTAGGTCTCTTCCATTTGTGGGAAGACTATAACACGCAAAACACGAATGGTTATGAGAAGCCAGGCTCTGGGTCACATGGACCTGTTGCGCCAAATATTCTAAAGATAGCTTAGGGATTAATTTTTTTTAGTTGTCTATCGTGTATCTAATTTCGGAACAAAATTATAACGAAAATTACGAGTTAGGTACAACATGTCAATAAGAATATCGACACGTTTACTGACCTTTTTTTTGCAACGTCGTTTACATACACGTTTGCTCCTATCTTTCCATTTCCAATTTTGTTATAATTTCAAATAGACATGGATAACGCCAAAGTTGTCTACCTTACGATTCATTCACATTCCTATTCCCTAATCTATTTTTAGTTCCCAGTTAAGTGGTTGTCACGTTATTCTATTGTATACCTACTCTGTAAATGATTTCTTATCTTATCGATATTTACTTCCATACAGTGAACCTGTACTATGTAGGCACTAGTGAGGCCCTAATTTCTTAATGCAAAATATAAGTGTGCAGATACATAATGGCAAATGGCGGACTTCAGACGTCATTTATACTTTACAGAAACCTAAGTGCAGGCAGCCAACCTTATAAACCAATTGGGAATAAAATAGTCACCAGACAAACGTCAAAATGCTATAATATCCGTTTATTATAAGTTTATACTTTTTTTTTGTATCCTCCTTCCCGTCGAGATCACTGACACATTTCATACTAGCATGACTATTGCGAAACGTGAATCTAAAACCTGATGACGACTGAATTGAGATAAAAAAAAAATCGAAAAGAAAAACTTTAATCAGTTGAAATACACGAACATCGCTCAGGTGCAGACACACGTATATAAATGGAAGTAAATAATACTTTTTTGAGTTTGAGTTGTTTTTATTTTTTTTATTTTTTATGTTATCTGTTTATGGCATGACCGGCAAACTAATACAGAAACACGAAGACTTAAATTTATGTGTGTTACTCAGATAAGCGATAAATAAACACAGAACCAGCAACCAGCTAACCTAACCAACCACTTTCAACCAAAAAAGCACTGCGCTTCTCACCTCTCTGAGACTTCAGGTGGATGAGGTAAATGAAAAACGAATGACGAAACGTTTTGCCGGCATTTTTTTTTTTGTCTTCTTTACAGGTGTGTACTTTAGCGAGTGATAGATACTTTTGCAGATACATGCAGTTAAATAAATGAATATACATATTTTATTAATTTGTCTCGTGACACGTGTGTTGTGTATAGTATGGCGGGGGGTTGGACTTTTCAAAAGACGTTTCCAATGGAGCAAGTTTTTTTTTAGTTTTATAGTCATATTTCAAGGGAAATTTGTATTCCTGTTACATACATACATACATAGTCAACTCATTTTGAATAACTTGAGGAAAAAATGCATACAAGCAAGTAAATTTGTAATCTTTCCGGCACCTTGATGGCGTGGATATTGATTTCCATTTTTTGACATGTAAAGTTTGGTCATGGAACCATTTTTTTTTGACATGTGTCAAGAAAAGATTTCTCATTAACAGTGATCTATTTTTTTTTATAAATAAAAGTTGTGTTTGAGATATGAAAAAAGAAATTCGGATTAAATACCATAGATCACCTTAATTTGGAATACAACAAAATTTACCGTGAAACTCACATAACTCTAAACACACAAACGAGGCGTCCATTGGACTGGTCGAGTTCTGGAGGTAACAGGATCACCTAACTTCGACTTCAGTAACTCGAATGTTTGGCCAGTTGTGTGGCATGTGGCACCGCCGTCTAGTTGGAACCACATACATATGTATGATCCAAGTCATTCTCTTCTGATGTAAGGATTCGAAGAAACTGGTTAGCTTGTAATTTACAGACAGTACCAACTTCTTGGTCTTGCATTCTAAAAAGCAAATTGTCGCCTGGCAAATGTGAGCCACAAATACCTTGATCGGCGGTTTAAGGTTCGAGTCTCAGATAATATTGAAAAAAGTTTATTCGGAGTTCCAGCTATTTTGATCCAGTCTTCTGTCTAAAAGCTGCGATAGTAGACTAGACTTCTGAGGTTAGAATGAAAAAACTGCAGGTTTTTATGCTGAATATTCTGTTTTACCAAATTTATGAAAGCATTCCGAATGCAGCTTCAGTTTCCCGATTGTTTTGCTTACGTCTAGATAAGTGCAATGCTATTATGTGTCGGTATTACAGACTTCTGCCTACTTTATCGATCTGATGACAAGAAATATTAAGTTGAGCATCAGACCATTTTGTTTGTCGCTGCTTCTATTTTCTTGACCACTAGTTGCTAGTCTATTATCCTTCATGGAAGCAGACAAACAAGTTAGTCTTGTCTATTTTATTCCCTGGTTTTACCCCTTGTCAAAACTCCCCTAAGTACATCGCTTATGATTAGTGGTCATAATACACAACATTACCTTACTTCATATCAACATACATTGGAGAAGTCTTTATTTAAATCAACGGATTACCATGTAAGTTTTTCACTGGAAGTTACTTGGAGAGCTCTGATCTAGTAACCAAACTCGTTTTAGACTGCCCATGATTGCTGCTGCCTCTCGCGTTGTACAAATATAAATATTTGGCGCGACAGGTCTATGGGATCCAGGGACCATCTTCTCACAGCCATTCATGTTGTGCGTGTTATATTCTTTACATGAATAGAAGGGACCTACTGTTTAATGCCGTTTCCGAAGGCTAATTTGAGAAACGTTTTCATGACAGTTATACTCTTGGATGTTTGAACTCCTTGAACCCCTTGCTCCGTAGTTCAACGCACTAACCACTCGAGTCACAGTACTACATAAAGACTTCTTCTGAACGTCGTTCATTAATGACGTCGAAATACGCCTCACCACTTATGATCCTTTACTTTCACCAATTCAGAATACATTTAAAATTATTCAGAATACATTTAAAATTATTCTGAATATCCAATTATGTACATATACATATACCTACTGTACATATTTGCAGCACCATCAGGCTTGCGTCAATTGGACTGTACGAGTATATTGGTAAAGATGTCAAATGTCTGATGAACATGAAGGTGTTCAGCATTTCAGTAACACTTTCATAAACCTCAGCAATGTATTTCAGTGAAAAGAATACATGTCACATGCTGTAGGCCTATGGTCATTTGCCACCCTATCAGTTATCCATCAATAAACGTTGAACTGTGCATGATTACGGTCCACAATTTCATAGAATTCACGTCGATTCAACATATGTAAATACCTACATACATAATTGAACATTGATGTTGGTAATAAGCTGTTAATTTATGTACTTACATACTTCGCAGATGACATCTGTCAAATATGATGTGACAGAGACAACATCAAATCTTTCGCACGTGTATTTCTAAAGTGAAACATCTCAAAAAAGTAAGTTTTTCAGAAAAGGTGAAAAACTGTTTTGGGAGCGTGCCGGGAATTTAACTACAAACTAAGCAATTTGATTTGTGTCACACTGTTCACTATGTATGTTCTTGATCTTATTTGAACATCATCTAAAATTAGAAAAAAATGATTCAATTGTTTTTATTTCTTCACAACAATTTGGCTTCATTTATCATTTAGTTGCGTGTCTCTTATACAAAATGACATCCTATTGTTAAGTCTTCGGTGGGAATATCAGATTTTTTTTTCTGTTCAGGATATGACGACATACATATGTATGTATGTATGTATATGTAAGTTGGTAGTAGATAAAAATCATGCAAGGTCAAGAGAGAGTAATTTTACATAGATACATATGTATGTAGGTACTACTTGAACTCCTGACTTTGCAAGGTCATCCCTGTCATTACTAATAACATATAACATATCTAAGGGAATCACCTCAAGCACAAGATTTAATTTTTATAGCAAAAACCATTTAAATGCCTCTGATGACATTGACAGAAGAACAATCTAGCAGTACTCGTCCATGGAATATGTTATTCTCAAAAGGCATAACCTTCAATCTTTCTTCAACTTTCTCCGTCGTAGTTTGTGTTTTTACAGAATTATTACTTACAAGGCACTTGACCTTAACCCAAGGGCCCGTGACATTTTTACCATTGGCAACAGAAACAGGTAGTTAAAACTTACAACTAGTTGTGTCATTTAAACATGGCATTAAGGTGCATAGCAATGCAAATAGTACTTAAAAAAACAAAACTTCCACAGTATAGGGAACTCTTTCCAATGCCATGGGATGTGACGCCCTACAATTAAATGCACGAGAAAATTTCAGAAAATAAAGAAGAAAAACAATAAAAAAAAACGTGAAGAAGAAAAACTAAGCCACTTGGCTGCCACACAACAACAAAACAGACAGAGAAGACGCAGCGAAAAAAAAATCGCGCACATCCCACAAAGGAATGTGCGTTTTCAGAGTGCACGCTTCAGTGATTTCGTTCTTCATCTCGTGGATATTCCGGCCAAGATAAGATGCGACGGCGGTGGAGGTGATGGTAGCAACTGAAGCCTCACTCCCTTGAAATTGTAAACGGAGCGCATCGTCATGAGAGGCTGTCTGGTCTATTTTTTGTTTTATTCTTCGCTGCGATTGTGCGGGTTGATATAAAGTAAATAAATACGAAGAAGGAGAAAACGAAAACCGGTTGATAGGGTGCCGATCTTACCTTGAACCGGTAACGCATATATTATCCCTCTCAAGGTAAAATGTGGAAGAAACTGCACTGCAAACAGTGTCATTGCCAACTGTTAAAAAAAAAAAAACAACAAAAAATGCATCAGGGGTTTCATCAAACGCCCTGGGTGAAGGAAAATCCACAAAATAAAGAAAGAACATGAATTCTTTAGGACACCCATCTCGCAAATAGCGTAAAGCCTAAAAAAGATCCGGTTTTGGACGTGTTACGCGATTTTTTTTCCTCTTTTGTGTCATAGTGCCGCCACCGCGCCCGTCACTGACGTCGTTGATGTCAGTTTTTTGTGGTACTACAACTTTTATTTCTGGCGCATACCACTCTTGAAAGTGAATCGTTTTTTTTTTGTTCATGGTTTTGTTCTGACGGGAAGCCCGGTCTTTGTTGAAAATAAAAGCAAAACAACAAAAAGGGAAAACTGGTTTCCATTGTTGTGAGGGGCAAACCGATGCATGTACCTGGATCTATAAACGAGGGTTGAGTTTTTAATTGAGGGTATACGGTTTACGATTGTTCCACAATAAAGACGAAGTAATAGTTACATATTTTTGATGAAAGATAAGATATAAAAGAATTTTCTAATTTTAAAGCAGTATAAGTGAAAAAAGGAAGAAGATAATTACAAATTAGCTAGCTATTGGGTGCGACAGGATGTTAGCGGCATGAAGAGAAAGAGTTTTTGAATTGTGTCGCGTCCAGTCAAATTTAATAAACATATGTACATATGTTTTCATGAGCGCGACACTTCCCATACCTATAGAATTTTCTATATGTAGCTTGTAGAGTACTTGAAGATCTGAACATAAACAAATCCGCTGGTTCAGATGATCTCCCAAATTATTCTGAAGATGTGTTCTTCCATGGTGGTAAAACCACAGCGTAAGCTTTTCCTCCTGGACTTTTCCGGAGTAGATGGAAAACAGTATTTATCCAGCTCGTCCCTAAAACGGGCGTATCTTCTTCTCCATCCAACTACCGACCCATTGTACTTACGTCTCTTCTTTCCAAGATCATGGAAACGCTGATAAAATAGTCAGGTTATCAAATATCTTGAATCACGAAAGCTGTTCATTGGTCCATTGGTTATTTGATGGTATATCTTAGCGAAAAGTGGAGCCACTCTCTGCATTATTCTGTTAAATGTAAGATTGTTGGGCTTGATATTTCAAAGGTATTAAACAAAGTTTGGCATCAAGTTTCTTTGTTGAAAATGCGTGGATTTATTGTCGATGATTCTCTTCTTCAATGGATTAGAAACTAACTTCCGGAACGTTCAATTCAAGTGGTTTTGGACGGCTTAAAGTCTGCACAAGGCTCCGTTTTGTCGCCGACTCTCTTTCTTATCTTCATAAATGATCTCTTGTCTACTACTTATAAACCAATACATTCCTTCGCTGATGACAGTACCCTCAGCTTCTTATATTCGTGCCCAGATTAACGTCCCTGCTTCAGCCGTGGAATTCGAGCGGCAGCGTATGTAAAGCTCATTAAATTCCGATCTTGACAGCATAATAAAATGGGGTATACACCACAGAGCGGAATTTAATGCTTCAAAAATCCAATGCTCTCTTTTGTCTCTCAAGCGTAACTTAATGATGGCAGAGGGTCATCATCAGTGAATGACACTTGCATTACCGAAATTGAGAAACCTTCTACTCTCGGTATGTGTGTTCCTCAACAGATTCAAGGAGTACTTTACCTCTGATCTTGCTGCAATATATGTACATATGAGGTATACATCCGCCACAAGCTCGGATTTAATGGTCATGTCCGGTCCGGTGCACCCAAACGCTCCTTGCACATATGTAACTATGTATATGGAGACAGAAAAATAGCGGAATTAATAGATTCGCTCGATCGAAGAGATGTTTTCTGTCTATCATTGTTTTATCGCTTCTTCCACCAACAGTGCTTCAACGAAATAGCCAGTAGCAATCCGCCCCCTAAACTCTTCGGGCTTCGAATGCTCATTAGTGTACCCTCAAGCCTATCTTCGGACGTACCGTCAAGTATAGAGATTCTTTCCTAAACCGCACAACACGAATGTGGAATGCTCTATCAAACTCTACTTTTCCTTCACATTATACTTCCTCAAACATTCAAAAGTTTATAAGTATATATGTGCATATATTTTCATTCCAGACTCTCAAATCACAGTCTATGTTAACTCCGTCGTGTAAATTCCTCTGCAAATGTCTAACATTTGAAACTCGGTACTCTAAAAAATGCCTAATGCTCAAATTCGTCTTATTTTTTTTGAAAGCGACCATAGAAAATTACTTACTTATGATGGGGCTACCAACAAGCTTCTCCAGCCACTACGATCCTTAGCCAGCTGCCTTCAGTTCCGTACGTCGAGTTGGTTGAAGTCCCCCTTCATTGGAAGTCGCCCTCTTCAAGGTAGGGTGGAGTCATTTTCATTGACCTTGCATAGCCAGTAAAAAAAGTAATATTTTATAACAACCCTGCTTGAGTTAAAAAGTTCCGACACATCACAGATATGCTCAACATGCCTATACAAAAGGCCAATCTGTTGAGGAAGCATACATAAAGTGGTAGCAACGTTGTAGGTACACTTTTGAGCTAAAAACTTCAAACAAAAGTTTGACGTCAAACGCTAACACAAAGTTCGTAATGGTTTTGTTTATTTGACTAAAATTAACCTCCTCAATTGAACGTCAAGTGTAGCAATTCCATTAGGTATATTCACGCTCCGCAATCAATTGAATTAATAAAAATCATTTTAATAAATTTCGTTTACACTGTTTCCCTTGTGTGTGACAATTGGATAAAGATACAACGCCATTTTAACTAATTAACCAACCTGTCTAGATCATTACATTTTATTGACACTACCCCAATGGATATATACCCCTTAAACCAATGTGGCTGTGGAGAGGCTACAAAAAAAACCAACTCATTATCCCTACCACAAAAAATTATACTCCACCCGTCCCACACAGTGGCATTTTTGAGATTGAAATGGTAAAAATCGTTTATCGATAAATTTGTCGATTCAACACAAATGATAAAAATACGCAAACCACAGAATGTGGTGCTCACTCATACTACATTGCATACATATGTGTATCATTAAAAGAGTCACCCAGGGCGTTGTTCACGGGACACAGGACAACGAATATCTATGAGACGTATTTATTTTATTACCAACCACCTACCCATCCATATAGCCAAAGCGGCACACATCCACAGTGCGTGTGTCAATGATGCTAGATTCGAATAATTTTATCTATTTATTTATTTTTATTACCTTTCGATAAGTGTATCTCAGAGATTCTTCTTTATTTGGTAACAATGGAGATTTTTATTCCATTGCCTATGTTTATACATATGTACATAGATACAAACCCTTGTCGTAGCTCTAGCTACCCTCATCTGGTATGGGTTGTTATTTATAGATGTACTTATCTTATTCACAAAATTTTCGAAAAAAAAATGCAACGTCAGCAGTATCGTTGTCGTATTTTTTATTTATTTATTTATTTTTTTCTTTTTTGACAACAAAATTGCAATGAAAATGCGGAGATCTAAATAAAATTCAGTTGGAAAAGGTTGTACTTGTGTGTTTTATTGTGTATTTTCCTGAATGGAGAAGTTGCAAAATTATACGATGTGCGGTGGAAATAAATTTAAGACGAGAGAGAGAAAGATCCTTTGATTTATTGAAAGACAAGTAAAGCAGTTGTTCGAGGGTGTATTGATTTCTTTTTTTCTACACAGGAATTTTTGTTTTTATGAACTACTATAGCACTTCCAGCATGGAATATACGTGCGTCAGCTATATTTTGAAAACACTGTGCTAAAGAGTAAAGTGAAATCGGATACAAATCGTAAAAATAAATCAACATACAATGAGTTAGAGAGGTGTGGATGATAATATCGAATTTATCACGACTCTGTGGAGTTTTAGGATTTCATTCCTTGCAATGTCAATTCTAAGTGAGTGTCAATCACCTTGTGATTGATTACTTTATATGATACAGTACATAAGTATCGAATGGTTGTTTTAATGATTTTTTGTTAAAATATTTTGTTTGAATATTTATTGAGATTTCTATTTAAAATATGTGACAACAAATCAAATATACAACACCAATCAGTGCCTACATATATAGACAAAAGACTGACTAAAAAGGTAGCACACTGAGACACCTCTTTCAAAAGTCTGTCCAACTATTAGCGTATGCCGACGACATTGTCATAATTTGTAGAACACAGCGGGCTGTCACTGGTGCGTTCGCTAGTATTCAAACAGAAGCTAATTGAAGACAAAACTAGGTATGTAAGTACATACATATGTATATATGTATGTCGATGAATCGGACAGAACGTCACAATTACCAGCTATAACGTTCAGGTAGTAAGGGACTTTGTCTAGCTCAGTTCTGCTATAAACTCTGACAACAACATCTCAGTAAAAATTAATCGAAGAGTAACTCTTGCCAATCGCTGTTTCTTTTGGGCAATAGTAGTAGATGGTAGACCTCTATCTCGAAGAACTAAGAAGACTCTGTATAAGACTTTGATCATCCCAGTCCTGCTTTTTGACGCTGAAGCTTGGACTCTATCTAAAGCAGATGAAGAAATATTCGATCGCTTCGAGAGAAAGATTCTTCGTAAAATGTTCGGTCCCGCTTGCATTGACGGGTTTTGGAGATGGCGATTCAACGACGAACTATACGAGCTGTAGAGTGACATAGATCTAGTCAAAAAATTGCCATCAGTCGTCTGAGATGGCAAGGAAATGTACAGCGGATGGATATAAATGCTCCGGACCGGTCCGATTGTTTGAGAGTCTTCAAATCTAACCCGAAGAAACTGTAGAGAGCAGTAGAGGAAGACCTCGCCTGAGGTAGCGCGCGCAAGTAGAAGGGACCTCAACCGACTTGGAGTTTGCAACTGGAGGCAGTTAGCTAAGAAGAAGAAGAAGACAATATGACAAAGGCGGGTGGTTCACTCGACTTAAAATATATATTCTGGTGTTGATGTACGCTATACTATTTTTCTTTAAATAGTGTGTGATGCCGTTGCTTGAAAGATTCTTAATAACATTCTGTACAAGCCTACGGATTGTTTGATTGATGATTCAAAACAGAAAAACAATTAGATATATGTATGTATGTATGTAGTGATATATTATATAAATGAAACTGTGTCACTCTCTGTAAGGATATTATCAGTGAAGTTCTTTGAGGAATAATCGATGCTGCTGAATCCTTGGCCCAACTGTCCTCTGTTCGAAGAACCTAATTGAAGCGCTGGCTATTTTATGTCTAGTGATAGTCCTTTAGTTTTTCATATCCCGGAGTCAAGTCATACGCGTAAGGCTGATGATTAAACAAAAGTGTGGAGAGTGTGGTCCGTTGAATATTTGTAGCGCCTTAACCGACATCAACCAAATCAGTCCTTCAAAGAAAGGATACCTGTCGTTAGGATAATTTGTTAAATGAATTTAAATTATGTCGATATAAGGTAGCAGTACATGCTACCGAGTTATTAAGTCCATAACCGATCCAGTTCATTGAAATTATTATTTAATCAATAAATGAAAAAAAAAAAAAAAAAACAGTTGCACAAACGTTGCGTTACCAATTGCTCATCATATTTGTAACACGATTCGAAACGGTGTTTATTCATAAAACATTTTATGGCTAATAACATCAATAATAGCAGATGAAAAATGCCATTATTCAAGGGATACCAACCGTAAAACAAATTGAAAAAAAAAACTGCGCGCTCCTATTCGAAAAAAGCATTACAACTTGTTAAAGCTCGAAATGCATTCTTTCAGTGATGCTTGTCAGATACACTTTTATTAAAGTCATTCTTTCTGAATTTGTTTTCTTAAAGATATTTTCGTTAATGTAGTGAGTAACTAAATAAATATTTGAAACACACGTGACAGCTGTTCAGATAACAAACACACTGCGGAGATAATACGCTGTCAAAATATAGGGTGTCCAACTGTGATCAAGTAGAATTGGTTTTTTTGGTCTTCGAAAAATATAACAATTGTCAATTAAAAGTTATATGTATGTACGTTGGAAGTATTTCTCGAAAATTGTCTAAATGTCAGGCAGTTTAGGTCATATAAATACGTGGTCCCATTTAAAGTGACATTTTCTCACTTGGAACTGGCGATATTCACTCGAATGTTGCTTTTGAGTTTTTCAACAATATAGAACCTCTATGCCTTTCTTCTTCTTTGGAAATCCAAAAAAGTCAAATCCATTTAAATTTGACGATCTTTAGTGGTCTGGAACATCCAATTGTGTCCGATTTATTTTCATAATACTATCTCTATTTATAAAAAAAGGAATTATCCCAAAACCACTTTAAGGATTACTGCAAACATTTTTTCTTTAAAACCCAATCCCACCAGACGTGCACTTTTCGTTAATTTTAAAAATTTAAATCGCTTCTGCTAATATTTTATCGCTTTCACTCTCAATTGTTAGTATGTACGTAGGCACTCTATCAGGATACTTCCTCATTTCCAGTCATTTGTCATTCTAAACTTTTTATTTTATGTTTTTGTTTCGTGAAGCCTGGTTTTTGCACGTCAACGAACATTAGAATGAGAAGAAACCCATAAAAAATTCAAACGTTGAGAGTTTTTTTTTTTTGTTTTTTTTTTGTGCTATCTGGGTACTCTGCATTTTTATGTCCGCATCTGCAACAAAACCTACTTTTTCGTCCTCAAACTCACTTCGTTCGTCATCATCATCATCGGCATCATAGCCGTCGTCATGGGAAGGCCCACTTGATACTCCTTCTCTTGCCTTGAAGCAAACATTTAGCAGCCATTGAATGACAACCATAGTTGTCATCTTGGAGTAGGAAAATAAAAAAAAAAAAAAGAAAAGAAAAATTGTTTTTAAGGACATAAAAAAAGGATCATAAAATTGACTAATGCTCCATTGATCTCGGGGAATAGAGCTTAAATCTAACACACTCTCACACACCGGTTGCCGGTTGAATATAATTTCTATTTCGACGAAAATAAAAATGAAGGAGCAAGGAGTGTGAAAGTACTTTTAACGCGCGCTGGCTTTAACGAAGAGAGCCACATACGGCGCACGGTGTAACCACATAAAAGGATAAGGCATCAGCGACTTACAGTTTTGTGGAGCGCAAAAATAAAATTGCCAAAGCATCGCAACAATTTCGCCAACAAAACCAATTTGCCAAGAGGAGAATTTCTGTGTGAGTTAACACGTGCAGATCTCTGCGTTTTAAGGATGTTTTATGGGACCATTTTATGGTGCGGAATTCATTCGACAGATGAAATAGGCTTTACGATTATTTGCTGCATTCAGC
This sequence comes from Xylota sylvarum, assembly GCA_905220385.1. Lineage (NCBI taxonomy): Eukaryota > Metazoa > Arthropoda > Insecta > Diptera > Syrphidae > Xylota > Xylota sylvarum. The sequence continues at coordinate 129,405,993 of LR999957.1, forward strand.
GGCGACGTACATATGTACATATGTATGTATATTCGTTTATGATAGCAAACTCGTCAGCAGCTAGATTGGGTTTTGAAAATTGTTGCCATAAAAATGCAGTTGGAGGAGGAATTAAGCACGCAACTTATGTAATTAGAAAAACAGAAGAAAGGGTTGGTTATCCTTGGTGTTTCCCGTTTGTGTTTGTAGAAATTGTTTGATGAGCATTCCATTATTATGGGGTGCAATTGTTTGCATTAAAAATCTATTGTTTGCATATGCTAAGCAACTCAAAGCATGGTGTAAAGTGTTCTTCTCTTTGTCGGATCTTCAAGCATCATAGCATAAAAAAAGTTAGTTTGTTTTTATTTTGATAGACGTCACTGCGTCCATATTCGGAAGCAGTATCGCAGTCCTACCGGGTAAAACTACATCCCTTAACGGATTTTTTCTCAGGGTTAGCTTAGTTCATCTTTTCATCGCGGTTGGTTCCCCTGTTTTCTTTGTCTTTCAAATACTCGTATTCGAAGTAGTATGTACTTATTGCCAAAAATTCCTTCCATGTTCGAAAGTATGTACATACATATGTACATATTTCCATAGTACCTACTATATACAAAATACTACATCTACTATTGGTGTTTCTATTTAAAAAAAAAAAAAAAAACAAAACCTAGTTCAAGAAGAGTGGTATGTATGTCAGTGTTTTTCTTCCTGAAAATTTTGGTTGAGTTGCTCATTGCTAAGGTGTGACTGATGCAAATAAAGAGAAGAAGGGGTACTTTCTCATTCAAGTCTTTGCAGTAGGTAGTAGGTTCAGTATGGCTGCATGTACGAGAATACGATGGATACCATTTGTGACTACCTAGGAATTAAGAGAGGGAGACTCACGTCTAAGAATGTCATTTTGCTTATATCGTTAAAGAAAAGAGTTCTTAGATAAGTCGTCTTCTGTGCGACATGGATGTGATAGAGGATCAAGGAATGGCGAGGCATTTAGTCGGATTGCTATCTTGGCCGATACATTGTACATATACATATATGTATTTGCCGGATATATCTAAGGGCATTATATTGCATATTGTGTCTATTGGTGTTTTTATTTTATCGCTTATGAACTGCATACAAGGTAATCTTTGCACTCTCACCAGGAAGCTAAAGTATAGGTTTTATTCATGAGCCGGTTACCATATGATAACTCCATATAGTAATTATTGGCCTGACTGTATAATACAATTGACCAGACTGTATAATAGTATTGTATACCACAGCTTTTACTAATTGTATTGCAGAAATAAAAATGTAAACTTGCTTTCCTTAATCATTCTTAGAGACAAACAACCGCTAAGTTCACGCACAGCCGAGAAACCCTGTAGGAAAAATGGGACGTCCCAATTGAAAACCTTTTTTTAGGTACATTACATGTTTTATTGCCATGCATCTTACACCTTTTCTGTAACTCAGCCCCAGACGCGGTATAAGCTTACTGACTGCGACTGGAAGACTCGATACTATTTGTCAGATACCTTTCAAAAATTCGGCGTAGCTACAATTACAGCTTAGTACGTTGAGAACGCATCCATCATGTATATGAATATCATCCATATGTATATGAATACCTCTTGATAAGTTCATTGTCTTAAAGATGTTTGAAATATATGAACTTATGAGTACAAATTTCTGCTTGACTCCAAGTAGTTCCCCGTCCAATTAAACTGAATTTAATTATAAATCTCGTCAACAAAGACCTCCGACTCTTTACACTTCGAATATTTTGTGATATAAAAATCTATAGGGCCATAAAAGTTTATAGTGATATGCTAACCGGTAGAGATACATACTATATACAATTCCATGACGAAACTATTCCAATATTCCGTCAAGTCATGGATGTATAATTTCCTAATCACTTAAGAAGAAAATATTTGTTAAGCTTTAAACTCCGGGGGCTGACGTATAAACCTCCATCGTTCATAAAAGCGATCAAAAAAAAAAAAAAGATACGTAACACTTCAATCTAAGTAAACAGCTCAATTACCACCACCGCTCTGCGTGTGTGTATTTTCTATACCACCTGTGAAAATAAATGAAAATTATAAATCAACACCGACAGGAAAATCGATAAGAGAATCAGAAAATACCGCGACAGATAGACGGGGGACGAACGAAAAGTCGAATGAGTGGTTTTATCTGTACAACCAACACCGCGATGCACGATGTATCGCTACTACTCGACTTTGCACTCTCGTTTCGATGTGTGTACCCGTGTATAACAATTATCGCCCCCGATATACTATACGTGTAAGATGCTTATTTGTTGTACCTGCGTACGAGTATATGTATGTATGTATCTCCCCTGAGTGTATCTCGAGAGTGAGCGATGTAGACCATCAAAGCCGGTTTTTTTTTTTTTTTTTTGTGTTGATAAAAAGTAGTGGATTGTCATCTGATCGCACTGGAATGACTCGGAAACACACGACATGGCTATACGTATACATTTCGCTTTATAGGAAATTAGATATTAGATTAGGACAGATGTACCTTACTTGTATAGGTAGAAGCGCATTTTCAAAAATCAATGATGAACCTAGTGTCAGCAATTTTATTCGCGTTTTTATGGTGTGAAAAGGAGCAATGGTCGGTGTTAAAGTACGTCCAATCGATTGTTTTATCGATTTTATTCGAAGACTACGTCATGAATCATAGAGCTGTATGTAAATTTACAGAGCATGCTTGCTGTCAAAAGTTGACCTGACATTTTAAATTATTTTACGATACCCACTGGTAGTGGTTCTTTTTCGTGAATGTACACAAAAATAGAAGACATAAAAGATTCAATGTGAAAGAGGGCGGCATGTAGGCGCCAACTGGACGTGAAACAAAAACCAAAAAAAAATGCTTCAACTGAAACCAGTAGAGGTTGACATTTGTATGTCAATATGTCAGAAGGGCGGTGTTCCCTTACAGAGACTTTCACTTCTTGTTGGGTTTCTGTTTTTAATGTAATTACGTGGGACTAATGAAATGCACTCGTATTTTTCGTTTATGACGTACGAGTATATAGACACATATGTACATACATATGAACATATGTATGAATACAAGCACCACAATGCTGTCAAACTGTAACACTGATTTGGTTTTATGTGTTCTTCTAGTACTTTACTGTGAACTTGCATTTTCATGATAGAATATAGACATGATAGAATTGTCTTAAATTTTGTTTCAATTTGCATGTCAGGTTTTTTGTTAGTTCAGATTAGGTCTCTCTTTCGACCATCAAGATGAAACGTACCAGAAAACAGCTGTTCTATTTTAATGGCCATCCAATTCTACCTAGCCTAGCCTAGCATACAATTTTGTTAATTTTTTTCTTTTAAAATTTATATTCTATTTAAGTACCAATGAAATAAACTATGCATAAGTTACAACTATATTATTAATTTCTTTTCTTAAACAGTATTTTCTCGAAGAATATCATGCTTTACATAGTGTGGCTCTATTTTAGTGACCACCACTGTATGTATGTATGTACATATGTAAGTGCGGAAATTGATTCTACAGCCTTTGCCCTAAATCTAAAATCTGTTGCCACTTATGAGCACTTTAAATTATTGTTGGCTTACCCACAAGCATGTACAACTTTTCATGAAAGTTTGGAGGCATTTCTTATTTTCTTGGAGGCGAAGGACTCTGTCTTATCGATCTAAATGTTCTTTAATTTCATCTGAAATTCCATGAAGCGGAAAAGCCCCTTATAAAATCATCTCTATAGCTTAAGAGGATCTAAAAGGAACCTCTTGAGCGATGCCTCAGTAGTGTAAAGTTTAATTCAAAAATAAAAGAAAGTTATCAAATCTGCCAAGCCCTCTAAGAACTTTTTTATACTGAACCGCAAGAATGGAAACTTAATTTATTTCACCCTCCTTCTCCTCATTAAAAAATCTATTTTTATATTTCCCAACATCTTGGTGGGTTTCTATGAATCTTTCTCTCTCTCGACAATCCATCCATTCATTCAATCCAGATCTAGTAGCAACCGCCCCCCGTTAAGTGGGTCTCCTCTCTTGATTGTTTTCAAAATTTCCAATTAATAATTTTGCGTACCCTTAAGCCCATCCTGTGTTGTGTGCGTTCATAGGACACTGCAACTGGGCTGGGTTACTGACTGACTGACTGACGTTATGTTTCTCATTTTAAGTTGTTACCAAACAAAATTTTCTCCATTTTCAATTATCTTTTATTCATTTATCCAATTAATTAGTGAGTGGCTCTCTCACCCTCTTTGATGGTGAAAAGCCATTGAATTTTTTAAGTTTTACAAACGTACTTCCCCATTACTCCAGCTTAAGGCGGGAGGTTACAAGATGGAATATAATTCAACCAAACAAAAATCATTAAACGAAACAAAGCGCAAAAAAGCACAATTAAGGAATTCTTAAAAGTTCCACTTAACAAGGCGAATTTGCACCACCACCACCTACCCTATCATATCTGCGGTAGACTGAAAAAGACAGACAGAAACAAAGAAATTTAATTAACTCATTTAAATGAATACGACGAGCCACGAAAGTATATAATATCGTAACGTAACCCTATTATGGAATTACATTCGAAAAGGAAAAACTTTTCGCTTGATTCTGTGTACTTGACGTCACGTAGTGGTGTGGATCCTAAAAGCAAACCACCCACCCAGGTTCATATAATGTGAGGATACCTCTTAATTCGGTGAAGTGCCAAACTGCTTAATAAAACCCGGCTTATGGTTCCTTGCACCTTACACACGTTTTCGATGCAATATGAATTTTTAAGGGGCTTTTGGGGGGGGTTTGTTTTTTTTTCGACGAAAAAATTTCATCATTAGATCACCTTGAGAGTGGCACCCCTTCTGACAATTTTGTTTTTTGCGTTTCCATTTTGACATCGTACCCGGAATGAATGATGAAGTAAGGGATCCCTCCATCTGATGAAGGAATGTTGTGTCGAAAATTCGTTTGAATTATCGAAATTGGATTGCAGAGAGAGATGGGGAGTTGATTCCTGAATGTGTACGTGAATTAGATTTGAGAAATTTCACTTCCAGTCGTTTTGGGGGTCGAAAGTAACGCATCATACATCCCTCATCATCATCATCATCAACGTCATGGCCATCACCATCATCATCGTTGGTAATATTATGCAAATGTCGTGTCTATAAATGTGTGTCTGTATATGTATAGCGCCACGCATTTTGCATATCAGAAGGGTATCCTAGAGAATTTTTGAAAATTCATCCCTTATTGTTAGCAATACCATCGGATAGATGGATGGGTTTTATCTGTTAACATGGGCGAAGGGCATAGTATGGACGAGTATGTATCCCTTTGATGCGGTTTTAGGGAGATTTTATTTGAGATTTTTTTTCCCCCGTTTGAAGTATATTTGAAAATAGTTTCCAGAACGTTGGCTTGGTTGGGGGTAAAAGATTTGAATTGAAAGTAGAAAGTTTGTTATGTATGTTCTTTTTTATGCCTCTTTAAAGGTGATAAATTCAGCCTTGGAAGGCTTATGGTTTTTAGGTAAACCGATATTAAGTTTTATCCAACATCAGACGGTAATTAAATTGACAAAACTAAACTCCTGTGTTGTTCTTAAAGAGTTCTTGTTATGCCGGCACGCCTCTGAAGGTTGAAGTACCCTCAGAGGTTTGTTGATTGAAAATCACTTAGTCCCTAATTTATTTTCTCTGGAGTTTATAATTCTGGGTAATAGTAGAGTAATTATAAACTTGGAATTAAAAATGAGAGGCGGAGCACTAGGAAGATAATTAAGGAAATTTTGCAACCTCAGGAAGCATAAATTATAAAAACATTATGAATAATAAAAACATAATGAATTATGTAAAAGAGGCAGTAAACTACGCACTTCTATTGGACAGTTTTTGGTCTGGGTTGAGACTCAAGTCTATATATGAACCTATTCTCGTTTCTTATCCATGACGCAGGTTAGGTTCGTCTGGATGTTTCTTCATTAGAATCAGTTGGAGCTTGTAAAAAAACTATATCATCTATGTTATCGAAACGAAAAGCTTTTTAGCCATAATTTTTACCTCGTGCCTAAAATTTCAGAATGTCCGTAAACGTTTGATGAGGTTTATGGAGTTAAGATGTCTGGGACACACCTGAGAGTTTGAAGCGTTGTATCTAACTCGTGCTACCTATAGATGTCAAAGCTTCCAATTGTTTTTGCCTGCGAATGCGACAGGATAAGATCAGTTTTAGTGAATTTCTGATCCAGTCTATAGTCTATGGTTGTTGTGTTTAACTAAAATATAAGGCAAAAACACCACCGCACATGGCTATCAGCAGAAGCCTGAAAACGTATCGAAGAACTGCCTCAGCAGTAGAGAAAGTGGAGATAGGAGCCAAATACACTATGAAAAGTAAAGAAGGCAATCGCAAACGCAATCGGGTTAACAGCCTTGCTTCCTAACAGGAAGGAGTTTAAAAGGGATGACGATCATAGATTAGATACTGCAGATAGTGCCTTTTTGTGGGTTTATTTAATAAATCTGGCTGGATCTCTTCTGACTTCCTCTGACTAGCATTCTTATCAAGTTTCCGCAACAGAACATCGATAAATAGTTTCCACAAAGTGATAGATTGCACGCTAGTCTTTGTAAGTTTTATCAGTTTGCACAGTTCTGGCACAGATGCCTTTGAGAGCGTTGATTTCATACCATGGCATACGTAATTCTGCAGAGGATGGTGTTGTCAAATACTACCCTAATGTCGAGGGGAATCATAGAATTTAGTTTAAGAGCAATGAAAGTATTTAACATCGACTATAGAAGCGAAAACAGAAAGCTACCCTGGGGACATCCACTGTACAGTTCGTATACCGTAGCATACGTAATTCTGCAGAGGATGGTGTTGTCAAATACTACCCTAATGTCTAGGGGATTCATAGAATTTATTTTAAGAGCAATGAAAGTTTTTAACATCCACTATAGAAGCGAAATTAGAAAGCTACCTTGGGGCCATCCACTGTACAATTTGCATCTACAGTAGTAGTTTTGTTCATTAATATGACTCTGATCCACAGTAGGTACTAATATTTCATCTGCACGTGTATATAACACGAAATGGCCCTGTATGTCGTAGAAATGGCATTTTGATTATTCTTTCTTTCAAGCACGTATCAAATTCTAGGAACTAAGAATTACAGGTCTTTTCTACCCTTCCAAGTAGCCTTCAGAAACTTGAAGAAAATAGGGTACATATCATGAAGTCCAAATCCATAGAGCCGGAGTTTTTGATTGTTAAATAGTGACAAGATTTAGACAGAGTTTGTTTCACATACTATTTGTTAAAATAAGTTTTACCAATACTGTCTGAATCATAATCCTCCATCTCCATCAATCTAGTTTGAACCAAAATTCAAAATTACAAATTTACAAATGCAATCAGAATTATACTGAAGCAATAAACTCGTAACGTAGCTCGTAAAATCTCAAGTACTACACGCAAACACACTTTCCAATTGAAATGGCCAATAAAGGCTATTTGTTCCATTGCATTGAACTTCTTCAGTAAGGATAACGACGCGTACCTGCAAATCACAGGGATTCCAAAATGTTTTCATTAAATTTTCATTGAATTTTTTGACATCACCCGTATTATTGCACTTTGTACTTTTTTTGCTTTATTTTTATGGACATCAATAACTACGCCAGGATGTTAAAAATATTTACAGGATGCATCGTTCCGTATACAAAAGCGTAAAAATAAAATTTAATAAAGAATCACCAAAAATAAACATAAACTTTTGCACTTTGTAGGGAGAATGACTGTTATTTTGCTCAACCAAATATTTGATTTGTCTTTCATTGAATACATATGTATATACCTAGAACAGGACCAAAAAAAAAAAAAAGGAAAAGGGATACAACACTCATACGATAAACAGAGTTAAATAAAAATTCATTTTTATGTCCAAACGGATGTGTTTTTCCACATTTTATATGATTTCATAAAAATACAGCCACACATGCACACACTCAGTCGAGCGAGGCAGAGTAGAATTCATAGCCCAGACATAACCTCGAATATTAAACATAAACAACATGGTTTACTTCATTTTTATGCAATATCCTTTTTATCCTCTGCTGCTCCTCTTTATCTCTCTCTTCCTCTCTCTGGATATGTGACTATCCGTTTTCTATAAAAAAAAAAACCTTAACTCTGGCAAAAAGATCTTAATTTCCGCTGGCAATACCTACTAGTTCTCGTTTTGGACCAACAGACATCCTGGAATCATTCACATTAATAATGCATATGGAAATTAAGATACACACAGATATGGAAGCTTCAAAGTAGATGTCATTTTGTTGGCTGTCAACCCACGAGCAGTGTGTGTCAACTCGCATATCTCATTCGGAATGCAAAAATCATTATTCATAGCAAATGAGATTTTTTTCTCGCAATGATGGTAGGTATAGGTAGTCCTGTTTGTTGGTCGTTTTCATCCACCCCACTTTTTTTTCTGCAACACCAGTCCCCTTTTTCTCATGTGTGAGGTGAAGTAAAAGTATAAGAGGTCCTTGCGACTTAGATACACGTCGTTTTTAGGAAAATATAGTTAAGTAGTGGGTGGGTGGGTAGATATTCCCTGCTGTCGTCCTTGCTTGGGTGTAATATGTCTATAATGTCTTTGTGTAGACATCTTGCACGTAGTACGTTAGACATACATATGTAGGTATTGTATTGAAATCGTAATGAGTTTTTCTTACAGGTGTAAAGCAGTCGGAGAATTTTTAGTTCCCTTCCACAAGGGTGAGTTTGAAACAGGAATGTAATTACAGTGTGTAGTGCAAGGAAAGGGTCGGAGAAAACTCTCCACCTTGGAGTAGCCGTTGTCGTGACGATGCATATGCCACTGCTTAATGTGATCGATCTCAAGTTGAGTTGAGTTGTAGAATAGTTTGGTGTTAACTAAGCTATGGTAAAATTAATTTTGAACTAGGTTCTATGTATGTATCATCATGTGTTTTTGATGTGCCAAAGCTGTTCCTAAACAATCCATTTCCAGTGATCTTTCATGTGAAAATGCGAAATCATTTGGGAAATTTTTAGGAAAAGGTGCTAAGCCTTGTTGATCTGAGATTCTTGAATGAATTTCTGAAGGAATTTCTAATCCGGATGCATGCGTATCTGTGGTCTAAAGACTTACGCTGATTGCTTCAATGCAAGATCTCCATAGATTATACAGCATTTGGTTTGAGATGCCTTTCTTGAAAGTTCACAACGAAAGTTCGGAACATAGACTATCAGTTCGCTTATTACCCTCTATATTAAAATTAACGCACTGAAACTGTGACCGGTAATATCATCTTGAGTTCAAGTTTCCATGATTTAGAAAAGGTTCTACTGCAGGCTCTAAAGGTCATGCATTCATTTACACGTTGGTCTAGGCTTACCTTCCACTTTCTTGGAGGACATACTGTTATTTTTATAGACACAAGCTCTTTCTACGTAGAAAATTGGCTCGAAGGAGTGAAAACGTAAAGAAAAGAAGTCTTCGGGAAAACATTGAGCATGTCCCTATCATCATGAGACCTAATATCTCTAAATGCACATTTACAATCCAGTTGAATGGAGTAGAATGACGACTCCTTTTGTCTGTTTGTCCTTCTACGAGGGAATATCCCAGCATGTGTATACGTGTATATTCATCACTATGATACTGACACTCTACGAAAGAATGACTTTCTTCGACTTGGAATCCCCGATTCAATCAGACGAAGTAATAGGGTTATAGAAATACTTTGTATAAGTTTTTCAACTGAATGATGATGCCGTTCGTTGCAGATGCAATGAACGGAATCAATGAGTTAATTTGATGCGGTGGCAATTTGGCCAAATTGAAGTTTGTTTTCTCGCTGATTTTTCTTTTTCTTTTCTCTTCATTTTCTTTGGGGTTTTGTGTGATGAAAGAGAGAAAAACAATTGAAGGAAATTGTGGTGATAATGAACGGCTGATAGACAGAGATGGTAGAAGATGGACGAGTTACATGGTTCGGTGAATGATTGAAATTCATTTGAATGTAATTGCAGTGAAGGAGTTCATTAGCAGGTTAGTTTATCCAGTGAGGAATGGGTTTAATTGAATATTGATTTTGAAATGCTTTAAATTCAGCTTAATTAGTTTGGATGCAAACCCTTGTATATGATTCACAGCTGAACTTCGAACCATAGCACCAACGTGTATGCAACATAAAGTTGAATTTCTAAAGCAAATTGTATCGAATCCTACCTAATGTCGCGATACGTCAGATAGTGTCGCTATTTGCTTTTATTTTGTCAATCGCCGTCATGTCGGTGAACCCATTACGGATGCAACTATTACCTATAAGTGACATGTAGCGTCAAACAGACAAGACTAAATCGATTCCTAAGCGCCTGATCCATAGAGAACAACTCATTTCGGAGGACACAAGCAGCGAGTTGACATCTCCACTTGGACAGTATATCTATTGATATGCTAAGTGACATATTTTAGACACTGATTGATGCTGCTCTCTCCAACGATGGAGGTGCATAATGCCCCGACAGAGTCCACAGCCCTTAGGAAAATTATAAATGAAAATTGTGTGTGTGCATCGTTTAAGCATAAAACAAGAGGTGATTGCCTCGATCCAAGCTTGGGTGTGTGTTTGTGTGGTGCCGCAACGGATTTTCCACTTCAAGTGTGATGTCGACAAAAAATAAAAAAAAAAAAAAACAGAGTAGTTTTTCACATTCCCCTCTTCGCCCCAGTAAAGCGGGAAAATAATGAATGAACGTCTGGAAAAGTTTGCGCAGAGGCAAACATTTTTATTTCCTCTATGCGAGAAGTGGCAGCACCAACACCATACTCATAAGCGGTGCCACAATTGTTAGTAGTCCAAGCCAGGAAAACTATTTCAAATTTCCCGAAATGCATGTTACAGTGTATGGTGGTGTTACTGCCCTTACTAGTGGTGTGCTATGGTAGTGATGATGATGTGCACTCGCGAATGAACCACTTAGGAGATTGCATTCAGAAATTATACTCTCACTGCAGTTAAACAATAAAATATTCCAGAGACAAGTGGAATTGCGTTGGGAGTAGGTAGAGGTACTTACTTCTGGTTTTCATGGACCGGCAGGTTTTATATTTTTAGGAAAAATATTTTTTAGTGAAATTGAATTTTTCATGTCCTGTAAAAAAATGTGGAAGGGAGTAATATGAAAGCATAAATCAATTTCGTTTAATCTACATTACTGCAGCCGGGAGGATACTTGTGACCAGGCAAAGGGTTTCAACTTTTCAGTATTTTATATGGCGACATGAGACCGAGGCATTACATAATAGTTGTCGAGGGAAAATACGGAGGTGAATGGTCGTGCTTTTCAAAGTTAAGTAATTGCTTATCTGAAGATATTTTTCGCAGACCGAGTGGCTAAGAAATTGGTATCTAATATACAAATACACATTTCCATCCGACTGTTCGATATGTAATAGATATTATCCCTGCATGGTTTCTAAACAGAAGGCACTGTCACTAACAAGTCCCTATAGCTGCTGGAGTTTATAGATACTCATGGTCGTTAGAATCGACTCTTTACTCATGTATGTACTATATGTTACGACTGTGAAAGAAGTCACACATAAATTATACAACAGAAGCGTAATACATTCGACAGGCAGATGTTTAGAGTAAAGTGACAAACATGGGTCAATGCAAATGTCCCACTCAATAAATAAAACTGTCCTATCGACTTTTCAACATTGTTTTTTAAATACATTGTAGGGTGACTAGAATTTTACCAAGTCTGACATGTACATATTAAGTGACTGATACTTGAGGGAGAGCTTTTATTTTGTAGTTTTTGTCGAATTTTCCGCTCCTTTGTCTCACTTATTTCTTTGTTGAATAGAAAGATTTAAAACGCAACCACAAGTCCCAACTTAATCCCGCAAAATTTACTTAGGTGGCTCTACAGTCCGGGGTGGTCCTGGGCTTCAACTAACACGCTTCTGGCGTTAGTGGGGTCTTTGGTTAACTGCCTCCAATTGCGCAGTCCAAGTTGGTGCAAAAAAAATCGAGTCTCACGGATTATACTATCATGTTGCTTGGTTAATTACTCACTCTCGCCATGCGACACCAATTCAACTTACACTAAGGATGCTTAAAATTGAGGTGGATGTACTCCAGGGTTCGGGATTAGGTCGACTCTTTTTCTATACTGCATGAATTACCAATCCAATGTCAGTCAATATTCGAATTTATGGGTTTGCATTACGGCATTCAAATTTAAAGGATCTGCTTTAGTTGCCTAATTTAGGTATCTAGGCTCGATAAACACTAAAGCACCGAAGTAGGGGTGGACCAGTGGATGGTAACATCTGACCTGATGTTGGTCAGCAGACAAACAATAGATCAAGACTTTTCTCCTTCAGACTTGGATTTCTTAGAATATTTAGAAGTAGGGCTCTTCTCATCGTTAAAATATATGTTTGAGTTGTCTGAATTCTACTGCCATATTATTAATGAACACCATTCTGTGTCTAATTTCCAAGTCAGCATAGATCCAGCTTGATCTTGGCCAACAGGCTTGCAGAAAAGTATTGGTAAACTTAGAAATCCCACCCATGATTACGTTTCCTTTACCGACAATGGATGGCAGATTTGGACTTGGTATATTCTGTAAATCTGGTAATCTAGGCTTGCACTTAGTTCTTAATCAGTTCTAAAATTCATAACATGTCATCTAAGTTTTAATTTTCAGCTGATCTAAAAGCGCTCTGATGAGTCACCATGAAATCTAAGCTAGTTTTCGAGACTGGCAAAAAACTCTATAGCTACGAAACTAAAAGGCGAATCAGCTGGCTAAAATAAGGCCAATCAGTCCTTTCATTTATGAATCTGTCTTACATTGACCATACTATCTTAAAAGAAAATCCTTATGAAAGTGAATACGAATATCTTTGAACTTGCAATCCACATTGAGAAGTTATTAAAGTTCTTGATATCTTCTGGACTGAGTGGGACCAAATTGAAATTCTTCCTATGTATTGTATTCTCTTAGGAGACCACTAGGAAAATTTGATTTAAAGCACATTTGTTCTTACGCTGACAGAGAATTGTCACACCTAATCACGGAAATTGTTCTCAATCGAGGTACACTTAACTGTCAAAACTTCAATCTCCATTCCTTGATTACCATTCCCAAATTATACAGGCTTCGGTGGATATAATTAAAAGCGCAGGTTCGTTATCCTTCAGAAGCTTACTCTGTACAAGTACCTTTAATTGTAAAATTGTTGCGATTTTCAACATCCTTTTTTTTCATTTTCCCTTTCCTCTTATATAATAACTACCACAAAACCAGGAAGATAGTAGTAAATGGTATACTTTCGAAATTGGCATCGCGCTACAAATTAAACAGAGATTCCGCTACTAACTCCGCCACCAGAGACGCCGCCAAACCAACCCCTCTGTGGTAGAACCCCATGGCGTGTGAAATTATATGCAATTCCGTTTGAACAAACCCAGTCGTGCATTTCAAATCATTGCCATGCCACTGCTGACTTTACCACCACTCATGTCCATGTGGTGTGCCATAGCTTCGCTAAAAGAAATCACACGCACACAGATACGCCCGGTATCCTGGTCAGCGAAGGAAAATCCTGCGGCTGCGTGGGGGTGGTTAAGTTATACGAATTCTTTGATTGTCCTTCCCACTGACGATGTTGCTGTTACCGCTGTTCTTTGTTAATGAATAAAAAATTGGAATAATATTGAAATTCCGAATGAAGAGACCGGATAATGAATTTTTTTTTTCTTCGTATAATAATTTCTGTATGAATATGTAAGTGACTTGTGTGTTCTTCGTTAATGTTTTACGCTTAATTAATTTATGTAAATCGTAACGTAATGTTGCAGTGAAGTTTAAGAGATACATGAACGGGCAGACATTCAAAAAATAATACACAAACGAATCCAAAGGGAAGAAAGGATAATGGAGCAAAAAGGTTGACTCGTATTTGAGTTGATAATTGCCCGAGAGGGAGGTAATTGAGGCGGAAATAGAGCGACGGGACTTTTGGTTTTCGAGTTGTATACAAAACAAGGCTGCGAGAAAATTTGCATTTTTAGTGAAAGGTATAATGGAAAACCAATTAGTTAAATGGGTTTTTACTTAGAGGCCTCTATTTCGTTTGATGGGGAATTTGGAGCATTTAAATTATTATGGCCGGTGCTGGGATAAGCCCAAGGAATATGGCTTAACAGTGATTGCCAAAAATTACGTCAGATACTCTTGGTGTCAGGTTACGGGTAATTAATGTTGAACAATAATTAAGGAGACCATGAGAAGAGTTGTGCTATAAACTTTGATGGAATTAGATGTTAGATAAGTCGGTGATATCGGTAGGGATAAGTTAGGAAGGACGAATGATTTATGAAATAATATTAGATAAAGTATAAGTATAAATCAAAAGCTGTTTTAAGCCGCTAAAGGACATTGAACAAAACAACTTTATTATTGGAAAACCGTCAGTAAATGTACTGTCGATTGGTTAATATAGATGACTATTAAAGTCGTGAAAGGGTTTATCCCCAAAAAAAGAGAATTCTTTTAGCTTTTCGAAAGGACCAGAAACTGACGAAGCGAAGTCCAGTGAAATTCTATCTTTAAACCTGACAAAATTCAAGTGGGTTGCCATCCACGTATCAGGAAGAAATTCACTACCAGAATACATTCTGAAAACGACTGGGTGAACCGCCAATAGATCTCCTCAATTGGCTTGACTTGATTTAACACGCCACTATAACGAGGCGTTATGCTACTTATACATTAAAATGTATTCACACGCTCACAACAACCACCAATCTATGATGTGAAACTCAAACAAAACGAGACGAGAACAAAAACAAAAACCTTTTCTGGATCATCTCCATTCCAGCATGATAATGGCTTTCTGAGGCTTTGTTCTTCCAGGGCCGACCTAGGCTTGGAAAAAATTGTAATATTTGGCGCGACAGATCCATGAGACTCAGGGCCTAGCTTCGGATTGTGCGTGTTATATTCTTCATACAAATGGAAGGGGCCTACTGTTTAGTGAAGTGTCCGAAGGGCCGTAAAAAACTTTTGGTGTTCTCTGCAACTTCCAGCTCAGTAATCCAAGATACTAACTACTGAGCCATGGCACCCACTTAGTTTTGAACCTTACATAAAAAGACAAAAAGTGCCGCAATCCCTGCATAAGTCTGTTGTACGTAAAATGCTCTCCTTAGGTGTGGTTTCAGTAAGGACCAGTGTTAAGTGTGGTCTGTTAACCGCAAGGATGTGCCGTGTTCTGATTTTCTCCCAAAATTTCGGAAACATCCAAAATGGCAATGCTGACTTTTTAACTGCATTTAAATCGTGCACTGAGATATTGACCATTCATTGATCAAGTCTCCAACCTTTTTAGCTAGTTTATATGGCATCTCTTACTATAGGCATCCACACAGTGGCTGCTTTATATCATTGCTATAACATGGATGACTAGAAAATATTAGTTCCCGGTCTGTATTGGCAATCGCTACGACTTGCGTTTGGAACAGACCTTGAACGTTTTTTAAGCATATTCTTGGACTCATGGCCTCTCATCTGGCAGTGATACAGTGGACAATATCGCCGTTTTTCCAGAACATGGATTTTCGCTGAGTATAGCTTCGAGATCTGCATTTAATTCAACCTAAGTCGAAGCGGCTTCCAACAGTTCATGGGGTGTTATTTTTCTCAACTATACGTATAAGGATTCTACCAGATTCTACCACTTTTGACTTCTTCGAACATTACTACGATAAGGTTTCTCGAAAATATATTGGATTTCTAATAGTTCAAAGAGTTTACTGCAACGTTATCATGTCCAAAAGTTTTTAGGTTTTGCAATTCTTTATTACGTAGGATTTGACCAAAAGTTTTCTTCTGCAGTCTTGCACTCGAAAAACATATCCTTTTTCCTAGAAAACTTCCTCATTTCAAAACTTGCTAAAAAAGGTGAATTCCGAATACTCAATCTCTATCTCAGATACTCGTATTAGCTTATCCAAAACTTTATTACTTTTTCTTGTCCGCAAAGTGTTCAAGTTGTACCTTACACTCATATGTATCCTTCTTTGCAGTATCTATTGCATGCCGGGGTACAATTTCTCAGGAATTCATATCTGTTTTCTGTTCTCAGGGAAACCAAAAAAGAAAAAAGAAAAAAATTCTGCAATATTCTAGAAATTTATGCCCAATCATGTTCGGTGCAACACCTCCTTAAGTAAAATGGATGAAAGCATCTTTAAAGCATCCACGTAGAGTGTGTTATTCTCAGATATCGCATGTACACCATTCCATAGGATACCATCGTTCACCTTCTCCATGCAATTAGTTTCCCCAGGATATCGTCCCTTCTCTTCCAAAGAACACTGTACGTTGCAAAACGCGATATGAATCTTCAGTACAGCGAACAGTAACAGCTAACAAATTGCATTTCATGACAACATACAAAGAGAGACTGAGCGGAAGAATGTCCTTTAGTGAAAGGTCTCCTTACTGTGTCTACGAAGGGGGGCCCCCTATGAAGACTTTTACAGATTTTCTTTATAAATATTAATTTTAATAATATTCACAGTTAAGGTATAGAACAAGAGGCGTAGTGAGTTACAAAAAAAAAAAAAACAACAAACCGAAGTAGAAAAGGTTTTAAGACGTTTGCATAAGAGACAAACTTTGTTATCCTGGTTTTATAGAATTTTTCTAACAAACTGGCAGAGGGATTACGAGTATTTTAAATTAACCCTGACAACAACAAGTACAAGAAGTTCTACTTCGTCGTCGTTGCCGTCCTTGTTGTTGGCTTGGTGTTGTCTGGAAGTCATTCTACGAAAAAGCTTGTACCCAGGATGTTAAGACTTGTTGAGGATGTGTATGTAGATGGTTAACATTTAGAAGGGGTATTTTTGTTTTTATTTTTGTTTTTCTTTCTCCTTAGGGTACGATTGTTTACCTACCGAATAATTATGTAAAATTATATTCTAAGGCTTTTCCATAAATACTGCAGCCATCTTATGAATAGCAAAGGAGCATTTATTAATTAAATTGATGGTGGAAAGATTAAGGCCGAGGGAGAAGGAAATGAATATGACTTTTTCTTCGAATGGACTTGAGGTGCGGGTTGGATTCTAAACAGATTTTAAATTCTAATAATAAGGCTCGATGGTAATGGTGGTGGGTTTTCTGGTAGAGAGTATAAGATGCGAGAGTTTTAATGAAGGTCCTTTTGTTAATTTGAGAGAAGTTTGTGGGGCTTAAAGAAGGTAAAAGAAAAGTGCGTTTTTGTGTTTTCATTTGGCGATGGCATTTTGAGAAATGTGTTATGTGCTTTATGGGCTTTGAAAAGTGGTGTTAATTTTTTTGAAAAAGAATTCTAGAAACAGGCAGCTGTGAAAAACCTCATGGATTCACTTCGGATGATAAATGAAAAATAATTACGTGGGTAAATAGCTCTTTGGGAGCGTGGAGCTTACACAGATGTGGTTGTCAGGACTTAGAAAATGTTGAATATTAATCTGCGAATTAAGTCTTCTAAAGGGCACCTGGGCAAAAGAAGTGGGCGATAAGTATTAAAATATTCAGCGACGGCGTTTGGTCATTTCAATTATTCTTTTGTTTGCAAGGATAGTTGGTTTTAATGGGTCTCACAGTCATATTTCTAGATTTTTACCGCAATTTCTGCTCAATTCATCATCACCAATGGATTAGAATTTTTTCTACGACTTGGATTCTACGATGTTTACCTACCCATTAGGTATGGAGGATGCCTTGTATTGATGCCTAGTGAATTGAAGTCCACAATTTTAGAAAGAAAGTGTAGTCCAGGACTATTGATGCATCCGCTTCATGTTTCTTCACTCCATTGATTTCGTGTATCTTCGATGCTGTGGAAATGTACTGTACAGTGGCTTTTTGAGAAAGGTATGTTATCCTCATTTATCTCCGCCAAAAATGATTAGTCTTTTGATTCCACAAGGCACTCAGAGTTACTTCACATGAATACCAATGATACTGTGTCTGTATATACGACTCATACATCTCTGAGTAAATGGTTTTATTCCTATCGCTTAATGGTTGTGATAAACTTGTTCCGTGTGTTGAAGTTCAAAGGTTGTTTTGACAGAAACTTTGTTATCAATTTACTTGTTGTGGCCGACCAATGGAATCGACCTGAATCAGCTTCTGTACGCATTTCAGCCTAAATTTGTTACAAATGTGGTATTACACTCACAAAGCCATTTGACAAGCTTCCTTCCATCATGTCACAACCGAAATCATCTATCCTACTAACCACCTTTCAAAAGCACACGCAATACAAAATCCCCCAAAACGGATATTTAATTCCACTTACACAATGCACCCTTCCGAAAACACATGCATTCCATCAAATATTACTTTGCCCACTGTTGTCAGGATTTTCATGTACAAACATATACATAAACAAATCACACATCAAACCTAAATGAAGTAGGTACACTGCATACCCATAACGTTAAGAAGAAAAAGAAAATTGGTCTGTCAGACAGACGTCATGCAAAGTGCCAATACACAATGACAGGAATGCTACTGACAGACATGGGATAGGTTAAGCAAACTATTAAAATGGCTTTTTGCTACACGCCCTTCAACAAGGAATTAAAAAAGAAAAAAAAAATAAGCGAAAAGAAAAGGATATAAAAACAAACACGAGCGTCTGATTGAACGAAAGAATATAAATTAAAAAAAAAAAAAAGGAAAACCTTTGAGACACATGACCATCAGTGGAAGTGACTGCAGCTTTAACGAAAAGTAGTACTCCAAGTGCTCTGCAATGGAATTGTCCTGGGGGAAATATGTACTAGCATAAAAGACAAAGGAAGTCAATTGGCGATTAGAAAAATTGTAGATGATGAACGACATGTTTGCTGTCAGATGTGAATGATTTCAAGGATTGGCTTCACATGTAGTGAATTTTTCAAGGATATTAATGGAATTAAAAGTGGAAGTCCTAGCTGGAGGTAGAAACTGCATATATATGTTAATGTATGTATTTCTAGATTCCATGCATTTTCCCTTGACTTCTTTTTTTTGTTTGGAGAATGTTCAACGCTGGCAATACTGAGCGGTGTATGCATGAGGTGTTTGTACAGTGGAACCAAAAATAAATCTTTTAACATTTACTTTTTAAAAGTTTACAACTTTACGACCTCGGTTTGAAAATGAAATTTCCCTGACAAAAAACTTAATATTAAAATCCTTTCACCCATTTATAGGATTGAGACACAAAAGTTCAAAGGATAAAACTGATTTTCCAGATTAATAAACGTAAAACTGTGCTTATGTATGCAGAAGCACACCTTACGTCAAAGCGGGCGTCTGTACATATACATGTACATATCTCTACTTGATGATAAGACCCAATCACCTTCTTCGGTGCGATAAGCTACTTCTCTTGTAAAAAACAAAAATCTATTTTTCTTTTGGCTTTTACCCACCACTTTTTTTACTTTTCCCATCTATCGGCTCGTATTCTTTGCTGAATGTGAAGGCACGTAAAACCGTTGCTGGAAAGAGTAATTTTTATGTGTAACGACGTTTTTATCTGTGAACGGTTTTGAATAAAGGAAAAAAAAGAAGATAAGTAGTTGATGGGTTTAGGATAGAAGATACCTTGAAAAGGGTTGCATTTTTGAAGCTCTTGTCAGTGGATGTCGATGTCATCCAGCCGGAATAGCATATTGTATTTCATTTCATTGGAAGTTATGTGTTATATGCATAGAAGGGGATATGGATATGGATTCGGATGGAAACTAGTTAGATACTATTCCTCATTCGTTATCCACGTAAACGAGAAACTCCACAGAATACGTAGTATGTTCATATATGTGCATATCTATTCTACTATTTGCAGCGTAAAGTATACATAATACTTATATATATACGTAAATATACATGTATGTATGTATGTACATATGTACAGAATTGGATATTACAAGGTTCAAAAAAAAATTGCGTCCAGAACAAGAGCCGACCTAAACCATCACCTAGTTCTAGTCAGCCTTGAAGGGGTGACAATCCAAAACGGACATCAGAAGTGCATGAAGCTTATTCCAAAAGGATGTTCCTGTTCCGGGACCTAGATCTTGAGCGCCATTTTGAGTACTATAACTTAAGTGTCCCATGTCGTTAAGGTGCATCAACTAAGTAGTTATGTTATGACGAAGGAAACCATTTTGAAATCCTTCCTGTGGCATTACAAAATCCTCTCTGAGACTTCATTAAAAAAAATCTAAATACAAATATTTAACGCGACAGGTTCGTACGGGACCCAAGGCGTAGCTTCTCACAACCATTCGTGTTGTGAGTGTTATATTCTTTACAAGAATTGTCAGACCCTCGCAAAAGACTGTGAAAGATCTTTTGGCCTTGTCTGGGAACTGAACTTCTAACCTTTGGTTCAGTATATCGACGCCCAGACTTTATACAAAGAAAAACAAAATTTGTACTGATCGGTACGGTGCTTGGAATATCTTCATGAGCCTAGCTTTAAGTTTTTATGTATGACGCAGCTCTGCAATTTGTTCCACCAGTCATAGGCTTTGTTAAAAGGTTCTAAATGAATCTGAGAGACGGTAAGATATATATTCGGTGAAGTGTTTCCTAAAACTCAGTTTTGTGTGGTGCGATCAATGAGAGTCGTTACCAAGTTCCCTGCTAGTGAATCCGGTGTGTTGAAAGAAGTCGTTTTTTTTTAAATTTGTCCATAGGTTTCGAAGTAAGTATTCTGTTACTTTAATTACCTCAAAGTTTATGTATTATGAATAAAATGGCGTGTATAATTTGCTTATCATACATACTGATTGGTCTTAATATGCTATCCTAGCAAAGTAATTGGTTTTTGGTTTTGGTTATAAATCCCAGGATATACATACTATATGTACAATGCCGATCCACTTGCAATTCAAAAAAAAAAATGCTATTAAGCCTGCGGGGATGCTACATATATAAATCTCATTCGAGCATTCCACAACGTTGCAATGCATTGCATCAAAATCTCATCATCTTTGCCAGAAAGTTTTCCAATTTTCTTCCTCAGCAGAAAGAGAATTAAAAAGTCATCAATGTGCGCGCTGCTACAAGACGGAACAAACAAGTTTTCCTTTTTTTTTTGGCAAAAGAATCACATTTCCGCCATCCTTTAGTGCGCACATAGACTATCGTTGCCAACAAAATCGAAAGAATGAACACAAAAGTCCTGAATCAATTGCAAAATAATTGCCAACTCCCTGTGTGTGTACCATCAGTGTGCAATGTGCTGCCGCAATGCACATCCTTTTTGCAGAATACCTACAATTTTGATTTCTCTACCCAAGACAGAGCAAAGGATAAAACTATTGAAGAAAACTTCCTTAATGAAATTTTATTTCAATAAAAGTCTACAAAATTAAATATAACACAGGAAGTTAAAACGAAAAAACAAAATTATTTTTCGTTAAAGGATAATGTCAATCCTTTATCCTTACCTTTTTCAAAGAAATAAAAAAAAAAAATAAAAACAAGAACAAGCAGTCAAAAACGAAAGACCGATGGATAGAAAGAAGAAATCGATTATACCTTAGCTTTGAAGTATGTGCGCTTTTCGCTGTAAGGACCTTCGATCTATCATCATTCATCACTGCCCCAATCGGGACACAAATAACTAGTGTATAAGTGTGTGTCTACAGGGTGATGCTGCCAAAACGAAGTGGGTACCTCTAAAATGAAAAAAAAAGAAAATACTCAAAAGCTATAAGAAAACGAAATGAAATCGAGGGATGAAACGATATTTGAATATAAATCTTTATTTTCAGTTTTTTTCCCGTCCTTTGTTGAACTCGTATAACCCTCTTGCTCGTGGTGGAGTCAAGTCGATTTTTCTCTGAATTTACTATTATTTTTTCCTGCTGTGACAAATTATTCAAAAAATTCCTTTCAAGTATTCAATGCCGAAACCGTTGTCGTCAACGACAACTGTGATTTTTTTCTGTTTTTGGGTGGAGCTTTTTTTGTATCCTTTTATTGTACAGGAGTGGTACTGTTTGGTATGGAAACCATAAGCAATATTATTTTAGAATGAAACATTTAAGAAGTCGTGCAATTATATGGATCAGGCTTGCCAAATAATTTTTTGCTGCAAGACATCATAAATATTTTTAGAGAAAGGTTTGTTAAATCAGAGGCATACTCCACACTTTGAAAACTTTGGCATTTTGTCAAAGCCCCCAACAAGTTTTAGTCATCTAGCTGACAAAGATTTGGTTGAAGGCTATAATTGTGGTGGAAAGGACGCGAATCTTTAGTTGTTAAAATAGATTGAAAGGCTAAGAATATTCTTATAGCTATCAAAGTAAAGTAACTCGATCCTAATAGTGATAAACAGTAGAGGCGTTAGTTTACAACCTTGTCGGATGCCAAGGAGAAATTCAAACTGAGCATGTCCAAATGAGGTTTTTATTTGACAAGGCAACTACTGTAATTTGTTTTCAATTTCTTTGATTCTTTCTGTACGTTTGCTTAGAGAAATCCACTCTGGATTTCATTGCACATTTAGGAAGAAGAGGTATTGCAAAGGTAAGAACATTACTATTATGTTCAACTTGCGACGTCTACAGAATCCTGACCCGTTATCGTAAATATATGAACAATAAAAAAATCTAAGAATGATACGAATGTATCTGTAAATGAAAGTTTGCCTCCCATGAATAATAGCAATGGTAATCCTTACAGAAGTAAACTATCCGCGTGTTTGATTCAATTTTGAAAAAGCATTGCTTTCCACATCATTCGCAGTATATTGAAAAACCTTTAGCTCTCCCGATTCTATTGTCTACATAAAGTTGAATGAGATAATAATTTCTGTTTGCCTTTACTGTAAACATATCTGTCTTCAGATCTTCTTTGTTGGTTTTGCGGTCCAGACTGTCCACTATAATCAAATGTCGTCAGTGTATTCCATTTTCTAAAGTAAGACGCTATCAGCGATGGTATACAGATTTTTCATTGGTCACATTTCGAATCGGAATCCACCGGGCACAGATATGCGAGAAATATTTCTCAACTTAGATAGTGGGGATGAGAATGAACCTGGAATCCGTATCCGCCTTATACCGTCTAGTAGGTATTTGGCATGTTCGTAAAAACTGAGATGATACTAAAGTGCGGATATGAATATCCATTTGAAGTCTTTTGGGGTGGTGCATGAGGGTGTTCCGGTCTTCGGCATAAAAATCAATCATTGTACCCCTTGTTCGCTTATTATCTCCTTTGGAATATGTAGGGTATCCGGACTGAGCTGTTCATGATAAAACACATTCACAGCTGTGTTTCCTGGGAAATGGGTATCGAGGTTTAAATCTAAAGATTTTCGACTTGACGGTTCCAATATTGATACAGTCAGGCTCAGTAGGTGACTTTTCTGTTCTCGACGTTTGAACAGAAGAGTTACCAGGTACTTCTTTTCGCTTTTATCTTTAATCAGAGGTCCAATCCGAGGTATCTTTTGTTACATTTGCTTCCTACTACTTTGTGTCTATAGATTCAAAATGTAATTTAAATACTTCGCAACGTACTTATTCCTTGCTCCACGCCTGCACTGACTTTCTAAACAAAATCAAATAAAAATAAATTATTCCTTTTCATCCTTTATTTATAATTAATTTTCTTCCTTTTTTCTCTTTTTTCCTTACAGGTAAGTTACGAGAACATTTTTACATTTTAAACTACTCACAGTGTGTAAGTTGTGTAATAAAAATGCAAATTTATATCCATCATTCCATGACTATCTATCATTTTGGGGTCAATCACCGTGGGAGATAGCTACCCAAAAAGAAGAACCGACTATTTTTAGTGACAACTTTTCCTAAAACTCCAACCAAAGGTCATCCAATTAACATTTAATTTGATAAGGGTTTCACGATAAAACCCCAAAAAAAGAAAAAGAAAAAAATGAAACACATAAGAACCGGAAACTCTTTGCATAATGAATTCTGAACACACCCACAAAATTTCAATACACGTTCACTAATTGACCAGTGTGTGTTCTTCCTTTCATTTTGAGGGGGTTTTATTTTTATCTTTTTTATTCGGTAATTACATGACTGGCTGAATGTATTAGCTGACACTTAGTATTAAGAGAATTCTTTCCTCATAAATATTTAAAATAATGAACTCACCACTTCCGATATCAATTTTGTGAACACAGCCCCGCACGGAAGAAGCAATTTCATAGTGTCTAGTGTTTTTTTTGCTTTTCGTTTATATTCTACGATAAGGATAATAATGTTTTGTCTTAAATAAATTAGGATGTGGTGTTCCATGTTATGCTCCATCTATCCTTGTCTGTCATCCTTAAGAATAGAATGCAAAAAAAGGAAACAGAAACCATTAAAGAATAAGAACTTTGAACGTTAGATTGCCAACATTAGTTTATGTGTCAAAAATTTCGGTTAAGGGCGTGAGTTTTAGATAAAGCTGCGAAGACAGAGACTCAGTAAATGAATTGTATACTCATTCCAACATCGCAGTCATCATGATTGATGGCATCGCACATGAGAATCAAAAAAAAAAAGAAGAAGGATGAATCCATTCCGACACCTTTTTGTTGCCGTGTAAAATTTAAGAAATAATGGAGGGGAAGAGGCGACTTTCTTTGTCCTACCATCCTTGGGTTACATAAGATACTGCATATTTGTTTCATTTAGGCTTAGGTTTTAAGTTTTAGTGTGTCCCATCAACTAGGCTTACCGCATAGTCATGCCAGAGGGATTTACTAGACGCTAAATTTTAAATGAAATTATCTGACAGCTTATGGTCCTAAAGGGCATTCAATAACTTGTTAAAAGGATTATAATCCCAAGATGGAGTTCGGTTAATAAACTACATACTTCAATAGATGCACCACCATTTATCCTTGGTGCCTCAACAAGCCATTTCAAATAAAAATTTGACCTTTCCTGACTCGGATTGTGGACAGAGCTGGTCATAAACGCAAGAAAATTTGTCATTAAAACCGGACAACAGCTAAAGTTTTGGTGTCATTGCGTTAGACGACTGGTCGATTGGACTGATGTTTCTGGTCGATAGGTTTTATACACGATATGTTTTTTAAATTGGATGCAAATGACTGGCACGAAAGCCCATTCCACCAAATAACCGATGGCTATGCTATGACGAGTGTACGACGCTTTTGCAGGTGTCTGTGAAAGTAAACATTGTTCTAACTGTCAATGCTTAGGACAAAGTGGAATATGTATTAGTATTTTGGTTTGTGCCTGCAAAATTCATGTCCATTCCTATGAGAATTTTTACATTTCAATCACGATGTACATAGGTACTGAAACTTCCACTTTCAAGTTCAGTTTTTAGGGGACTTAAAATTGGACAAAAAACGCACAGCCACTAGGTATGACACAGGGCTTTTGGTAAGACTTAGAGTGATGACGTCTAGTATTTGCCCGGGAAGCGAGGGGGAGCAAGAAAAACTGGAGCACTTCCTCTGCGAAAGTCCTTCAACAGGGGCACTTAGATACCCCGAAGACATGTCCTACCTGAGCTGTGTTCTTTTAGTCACTTCAGTTTAAAAAAATACTAGAGTTGACTTGAAATACAGGACGTTTCTCGGATCTTTGAACACCAGCCAAGTCTCCAACTCTAAATTAAACCCCCTTTCATTTATATCTTTCCCTTAGCTTCTTCTAACATACAGTTTTTCTACAGCCCAAATAGTGGCCTTTGTCAAGAGAACTCAACCCTCACACTCCGACCAACCATCTCCGAATCTTAAGCCTTCTCATCCTAACAAGCCAGGCCGCAATGGAATTCTTGAAATCTTGAGTCAAGAGTAAAAGGCTGATAAAAATTATTCACAGTTTAGGTCTGTCAGAATCTTCCAAAGAATGTCAGAATCTGCGTTGGAGAATGGTGTAACGGAAAACTGAATGCTTAATTGGTTACAAATTGCTTGCATTTCAAGTCAGCTTATGTACTTGTGCGTCGAAGTAACTGCCCTATGAATACTAAATTCCCTATTTTGGAAACAATAACACATGAAGCATTCTCCCTATAGAGCAACAAAACTGCAACAAAATTAACACTTTAATGAACTTGAAAAGCTATAAATACACAGAAGATCGCAGGTCCACACCCTTTACTAAGTTCCACGTAGAATATCCTCGGCCGTAGTAGAATACTCCTACGTCCTACAAATCGCCTGTCTGAGCTCAAGGTCGTTTAAGTAGGGCCTTAGCAGAAAAAAGCTTAGATTTGAATCTCAACGACGGATTTGTAGATGTCTTAATGAGTATGGCAGTAGAGAGATTAAATTTGAAACGAACAAAATTAGTATAGTTTGCCTTGGCTGAAATGCATCGAAGCCATGCAATGAAATTCATTTATCTAAATAAGTTCTTAGTTCCAGATTTGGCGGAAAAAGAAGGTTTAGATCTTCAAAATGCCTTTTGTGTGGATTAGCCTGGAGTAACTTGTGATCTCTTGTGAGCGTAACAACTATGTCAAAAGGCAACGAAAAAAAATTTATATACGGTAATTGTTAATTACCATTTTTCAATACCTCGGCAAAGAGGACATCTATCACGCCCTGAAGAATCCTCGGAAAAATAGAGGCAAAGCCCCCAGACCAAGTCATTGCTAGGATGAAGCGAATTTATGGATACTGGCGTTCCAACTCCATAAAGTAAAAAAATATACATAAGTAGCTTCATATGTTTAATAGGATTTTAAGATCTACCTAAATACGAAGTCAAGTTACAATTGAACTACAATGGGTACCTCTTCGCTAAGGGGTATCATTAACTATCAACTAAATCAATAACCCGTTCAATTATTGTAAAAGCCTTTTTCAAAATTAAAATGTAAACCAACAAACCTCTAGTGGAACGCAAATCCTTTCCATGAAATACATCCTTTCAAAGATTATAGTGGTTAACCTGGAGTTCACTACGATTTCACCTTTTTCACCTCTCACCAATAACCCGAAACCCGAATCCAAACAAAACCCTACCCGAAACAAAAACAAAACACACCAAAGTATTGAATTTAAAACGGAAAAATATTCATTTTTAATTAGTAGATGCTTGAAAAACACGGAAACATAAAACCCCAAAAACTACCATAGCTACTAAAGGCAATCCCCGTGGCGTTGATCTCTGTTCCTCGTTGGGGTTATTCCCGAAACAACCGCGCGCCGCCGTTGAAAAATATCCTCGGGGGAGTGGTAATCATTTATTTTTGTTTTTGATATCAATCGATTTTTCCCCGAAATGAAAGAGAAAAGTGAACATTTTGTTTTTCTTTTGCCTTATTTTTGGAGTATGATTTTTTCTGTTCTGATTTTTTTTGAGAATCACTTCAAAGTTTGTGTTATTAAGTTCTCATGATGAGGCGGGATAAGGCGCCCCAATCAACCCCGACGGCGCCTACGCCGGAAATGCCTATTGATTGCACAACGTTTGTCAGAGGAGATGGAGGGGGTTAACGTTTTTTTTTTTTTTGTTCCCCTCCTGGACGCAAGTAGACAGAAACTTTTCCAAAAATTTCATATCAGTGCCGATTTAAGTGGGGAATTTGGGAGGGTTTGTTTTATTTCTGTGCTTTTGTTTAGGGATGGTCTTTTTTTTTTGCGTTGCTTCGTCATCGTTGGCGGGAGCTAGAGTTCCTTTCAATTTTCTGACGAATACGGTGCACAAAAGACACATACACGCATAATATCCGTTCTGACAATGCATGAAAGGAAAGATAAATGGAATAATTTTTTTTGTATTTTGTTGGTTCGGTGGAAAAGACGAGGAGACTGTTGTACAGTGTGTGCCCCTAGGCTAGTCATCGTCGCGGAAACAGGCACAATAAAAAGTTTATCCTTGGAAGGAGAGTGAAACTTTTTCGTTAAAAAAATTTCGCTTTTGTTAATTTTTCTCAATGGAAAAAAGGTGGAGGAAATATGAGTACAGAATGGACGGTGTTGGCGGCAAGATATGAGAGGGAGGAACGATTTTATGGAAGAAGCTTTAAGGGATTAGTAACAACCTTGCTTAGCTGCATACTGTAAGTGTACGAGTATACCAGACAGACTGATACTTTCAAGCTTAGTTATTTATGGCATTGAAGTCAATTTAATTTATTGAAGTCACTGAATTCTTCAAATGGATGTAATAGGAGGTGTAAAGTTGACAGGCTCATCAGCGAGGGTTACCTTTGTCACGCTGGTCGATGTGCAATCTATTGTCTCCAGTCATCCTTCCGTTCTGGCCTTTAATGATGTCCAGATTGTGTTCGGTCGGCTCGTCCTTACCGGAAAAATACCTGACGCAAATCTGAGGACGCTAAACTACTCTCATTTTTGTCCTGGTCCAGTCCATAATAGACTTGTCTCTGCATATGATGTCTCAAATGTCTCTAGGCTTGGAAGTTCAGCCGATGAACTGTGGTTTCTCTTTTTGCGACAGGATTTTATATAGGATTTTAAATGCTTTAAAGTCATCATGGGTTAGAATAACATGATATTAATTTATTAAAACTCTACAGCACTGCCAGATGTCGTGTTTGCAGACGTAGAGAGCTACGAACTGGGATCGCGTTGCGTTGCATTTTGATAGTTGAATGACGGTAGATTTAAGCGAACACCAATAAAACATCAAATTAAATTTTGTCTGAACTTTGTTTCAGGTTAGAAGTAGATATAATGTCAGCGTCAAACATATACATATGTATTTACATATGTATATCTGTGATATATATTTTTTTAATCTGATTACAGTAATGAGTGGATTCTCCTTTCGGAAAATTAATTATGGAAGATAATAGCATAAGATGGGTTCCTGCAAGGGATTTCAGGTTCAATTCCTAGATAATATCTAAAATTTCTTTCACGGCCCCACCTCTCGCGAGCGTCTGACAACCATCCAAGAGTAAAACTGTCATGAAAAAGCTTCTCAAAATAAAAATTACCCTTCAGATACGGCATTAAACAGTAGGGCCCTTCCATTCATTCAAAAAATATAACACGCAAAACACGGATTTGTATTTTTTTTTTTGCAAAAGATTAAGATGCTTATAAATTGCTTATCGTCAGCATGGCACTTTGCTTGCAGAGGAGACTGTTTCCCGTGGAAAGAAAGCGAAAACTAAGAAGAAAAGGCACAAAAGAGGATTTGTTTCAGAGTATTGGCTCAGAAATACTAAAATTTGCTTTCGAATTCCTACATGTACCTCAACGAAAGCACTCTTTTCAACAAAAGCATCTACAATTGCAGTTGCTTTGAACACATACTCACTTATACATGCATTGGCACTTATCTATATATGTACATAGTCCAGTACTTGGCCTCCTATCCAAGAACTATCAAATAAGGATGTGACTTATGTAGGTATGTTAGATGCATAAAAAATCAAAACGAATAACGTTCTTTACAATTCAGGACTGGGCTTCTTGATTTACTGAGCTAGGAATGGAATTTAGTAGAATGTTCACCCTCCGCTAGTAATGTTTTAATAAAACATAAGAATGATATTCTAATTCTAATGGCCATTAGTTGTATAATATATTGTAAAGAATTGGTAAAAAACAGAGTATCTCTGTCTGTAACGATGGCCAAGCTGCGTTTAAGACCTTGATTAAAGCAGGAACTCGTTAACTTCGGATGCAAGATCGAACTCTTGTTTGGGTCCAAGGTCGCGTTATTGCAATAAGATTTCCGATATGATACAGGGAGATGCTCACAGATGGAGATAGCGACCCAATAGGGCTCAATGCTTTAAGGCTTAGTTGATGCTACGCTTTAAAACGTTTGTCATGAGGGCTGGAAGAGAAGTACATATGTGTCTGGATTATATGCTCTTTGAACCCAGAACTTCCATTCTTAACGCAATTGGAATTTCAGACAAGTATATTAAATTTTGGAAAACTAAATTTAAGTGATGGCTCACAGTTTTCTAAAAATTTTGATCTGCATACTTTTTTTGTCACATTCCTGTCCTTTAAAAATGACTCGATTTTTGAAAGATAGAACATTTCCGCATACTAGCAGACCTCTTCTTTTATTAACAGTCCCTTAATATCCCCATACAACAGAGTGTAGATCTAAAATGAAGCATCTCTGTATAGCATGGATAACTGTTGTGTTTTTCCTTAGTAGGATACCATATTGCATCCATAGATATTTTAAAGTGTTACCCGTTATAACATATATACATCCTTTCTCACACTTGCTCTGACATAATTCAGATCTTGAAAGAAACTGAAGCGGAAGAGCTTACCTGATGCGATGTCCTTGTAGTTTTTGATCGAAATACCAAAATGTCCCAAATTCCTGTTACTTAATGAGATTTGTTTCTTCCTTCGAAAATTTTCACATACCTACGTATCTCTCTAGTTTACAAAATGTTACAACATCAACCATTCAAGGACGAAAGTACCATCAAAGCCCACAGTATGGCATAACTCAATTTAAATCGTAACATTTGTGGATTTTATCGATTCCGACCGCCATTGTCGTTGTATCCGGTGGCAGTATAAAAGAAAAAAAAACCGAAAACAACATCATGGTCGTAAAGTTTTATCCACTTTCGTTCCACGCCTACAGTGCATGCTTGCAGCAACGTAAAAGCCATCCGAATCCATCAAAAACCCGTCCACTATCCCCAGAACATAAAAAAAATAGGCTCACACAAATGCTCTTCGTGAGCCTTGTAGAATTTTTTATGGACCACTTGAAAAAGTTGCCTCTTCTCTCAGCCACAAAGATCCACGTTCCGACCTTCCTACCTATCAGCGAATAAATTTAAGGATACCATTATACCGAAGGAGTGGAGCGAGATACGATACGAGCTGAGCAAGTGAAACCCGAGACAGTGGCAAAGACAATGCGGTTTCACTCCGAGATAATTGTTTTCAAACGCGTTGCGCGTCGTCGTTGTCCCAAGTCCACTTGTAGCCGCATAAAGGACAAAAGTAACAAAAAAAAAAAGAAGTTATTACTGTTTGAAGAACATAAAGGAGACGGAAAGAAAAAAGGCATTATCTCCAGGCTTCGCAGTTAAGGTAAACAATGAAAAGAGAGGAGATAAAAAAAAGGACCCTTCGGCGTGGCGTTTACTTACCTGCTTCATTATAGTGCCGCAGTTCGTTCTTTATTCTCTCGCCCCTCCACCCTCCAAGATATGTTCGCTGTAAATCCAATTGCGAAACGGAAAGGAAAAAAATGCAAAAAAAAAAACAGTACTCCATACAGATGTCCTTATAAATTATTTAATATTGAATAGCTTAGGGCTAAGCGCGCTCCTTCAGGAGACAGGGGCCTGCTTCTGTTCAGGACATCACCGAAAGGTGGGTGGACCCAAACCGTCTCCGTCAAGATGAAGTAACATCTTTTCGTCTCTCTATCATAAAATCAAAAGTCAAAGGCACCAACTAGAAAGAGTCCTTTGTTCTGGCTTTTCTTTTACTTCAAGCGTTACACTTTCTCTCTGCGTCCTTCTTTCCTTCCCAGGACCGCAGCGCTTATGTGCGATTGTATGTGTGGGTGTTTTTTTTATCGCATTTTCTGTTTGTATTCACTACACTTCCTTATACGGCAGAATGAAGATGGAAGGAGGACACTGTATTTAGAGTGGCAGGATAGGCGTTCTAGTTTTTGCACTGTATACTCTTACTTGATCTAGGATACGCGCCGTCGTTGTTGGCTGCTGGCTCGTCTCCTCCACCTCCTGGCGTCGTGAATTGCGTTTTAAATATTTTATGAAACTTTTTATATCCTTTTTTCGTATTTTTCTGCATTTTGCTTTGTGTGCCGAGAGTTGTGTGTTTGTTTTGGAGTTTTTCTCGTTTAATTTTTTTTTCTCTTATCCTTCCTCTATCCGTATTGCAGATCCTTGCATCTTTCATACAGAATTGCTTCTATGGTGTATTTTCTGTTTATGTGTGTCCTTTTTATAGTCACTGTTATTGCTCCTGCTGAGTGTTCTATTGTGGATACACAATCCAAACAAGAGACGAGGGGAATACGTTGCTCGTATGTTTCGAACTGGTAGAGTTGGAATTGTGCTGCAGTTCTTGGCGTATTCGATGAAATACGTTAGAGTGGCGTGCGCGCGGATGCTGTGGATAAATAACTCAAGCAATTGGCTTGGAACCTATTGAAACTTTTGCAATATCCCATTAAGGATGTGTGCAAAACTCAATTTGTCGGGAAATGTTTTCGCAAGACAATTGTTGTTTTAAGTTTTTGGTATTTAACGGTTGCACCAGCAAAAACCGATTACGTTGAGTTTTAAAGGATACACTTGTGGGGCAATGTGTGTGTGTGTGTGTTGGTTTTATGAGTAAAAGAGCGGAACTTTTCAATTATTCGCAGAAGTTTTGAATTGAATCATGCTTTAGCTGTATTGGGGTGCATTATTTGGTTTTATATTCTGCTGCATGAAAGGATATTACGTGAGGTTTTTGAACAATCCGCATCATGAAATGATGTTTCTTATGACTCTTATAGGTACTTGAGTCTAATCAAGCATATGAATCTTGAACAATAGAGATGCTTATAGGTTTTGCTTTTCTAGTCTTTAATTTTACGCTAGAATTTAGTTGCTCACGCCATAATGTTCCTTTATGAATCGTATTAGAACTTTGTCTCGTCTTGCACATTCTATGCGAATGGCCAAGTCTAAGCTGAACCAGAAAGACGATCCTCGGCAAAGTCCTCACAAAATATCTTAAAATTTAGAACAATCTTGGGAGGGTTCAGGGAGACCGTGCAACCAATATCAATGCATTCATTAATTTCTTCCGCAAAGATTTATTTGTACGTAACCACCTACCGCGAACATCTGACAAACATCCGAGAGTACAACTCTCAAAAAAGCTTCTAAAATCCTAAGAAAAGGATCTTAGAAGAACTTTATATTGCCTCTCACCTCATCAGATGCTGATAAAAAAATATTCTCAATCTACCGGTCTCAGGGAGACCGTGCAACCAATATCAATGCATTCATTAATTTCTTCCGCAAAGATTTATTTGTACGTAACCACCTACCGCGAACATCTGACAAACATCCGAGAGTACAACTCTCAAAAAAGCTTCTAAAATCCTAAGAAAAGGATCTTAGAAGAACTTTATATTGCCTCTCACCTCATCAGATGCTGATAAAAAAATATTCTCAATCTACCAGTTTAAGGTTTCAAAAACTTCACACTCACTGAAGTCTCGATTGATTAACAATATGTTCACATTCTGCTTTGAAAGCTATATAAGGCCCCGCAACTCTTTCCATCACTCGTCTTTTAATTCTCCCCACTATAGTCCAATTCAATACTACACAAATGTCACATTTACTCACAGTATTATACAAACAACAGATGGCAGCATTGTTCCATTCAAACAAAAACCAGTCTTCGAAAATATGTCACTGGGTTATCTTATGAATGAAAAAAAAAAAACTGATAATTAAAGCACGGATTTCGATATATAATTAAATCATTCACCTACGCTTTTCGATTAAAATGAATAAAATAAAAGGTCGAAAACTTTTGCTCTCTCACACTGCTGTAGGAGTAGAGTGCCCGGGTGGGGTGAGTTCACACAGTTCAACACAATTGTGAATGCATCCAAGCGCATATGCCATTCCATTAGCACGCCCCAGAAAATTTAATTAAAATCGATTACAAGCCAACAAAACTTTCGTTGTATTCCGAAAAGAACCACCGGTACTATACCGGAGAACGGGAAACACAATTTATTCGAAAAAGGAGGTGATGTTCGATGGCATGTGGTTTTTGTATGTTGATACCCATACAAGCAGCCCCATCACCCCCACGATCGAAACTAAGAGTTACCACAGACAAGTTTATTAAAAACCTATGCAAAAGGTGTAGATACTCGTATACATGTACATTCGATCTTGTTTTAAAATAGTTTTTGAGTTCAATGAGACTAGTTTTATACAGAAAAACAGAATGAAATGAACTGAAGGAAGTATGGAAAAACGAAGGATATCTACAAGAATAACAATGACAGTAGTAATTGGCTAGAGAGTGGGTGCACTGGACTGACCTACATATATTCTGTGCTCTGGTTTATCGATTTTTGAGTTGGAGTATTGGAAGGCGTTACTACTGTCATCAGTGAGAGAAGGGCAGATAAGGAAATTTGATTTGCGGTCGAGAGGATATACGTTTGTCACAACAGAGGTTTTGGTTTACACAGCGGTTTGTGTACTTCTTACGATTGAAATTCCTTGTCGTAGTGAAGATCAATTGGATTTCGTTACCAAGGTTGTTCAGTTAATAAATTGTCATGGTAACCATCGAGATTGGTATTTGTTTGACGGCTCTTTTGCCAGTTTGGACAGCTGGTCAACAGTTTATCACAGAGTCTTTGTCAAAAATCGGTCCCTAAATGTCAGTGCTGACCCATTTTGATGAATTTGGTTTAAGACAAAAAGAATCCTACTAAACAAGTTCAAGGCCATTTCATGTCTCCTTTGTATCCTTCCTCCCCAACTGTTCTGTCTGAACGGGGGGAAAAAAATGGCTGGAGAAAAAAAACATTTCACAGTATCCTCTCGAGCAGAAGTGTAAACACTTTTTGTGAAAAGTTCTTTGTTTTTATAATTTGTTGCAATACCAGAGCAAATTTCATATCTAAGCTTAGAGAGATTCGCAGATACAAGACAAAAAATACGAATCACCGTGTAAACAAAGCCTGCAAGCACAATGGAAATGATGCGAAGCAAGAAATAAAAACCGAGGATGGGTTGTGGTTTCTTTTTTTTTTGGTGCCCTTGGCCTTTTAATGGTTGTATGTGCGGAGAGAGCAAACGCGTTTGATTTCGTTCATTTCTATGCTTGTATTGTTTTACAATTGGAGCAATACAAAGCCACAGATACCCGGGCTGTCTGCTCATAAATTTTTATGACAATCACCTAGAGAGGGAGCACGAGGGTTTGAAGGATTCATTGACTATTTGTGTCATACACAAATCAAAATGTGCAGTGAACCAAAATGTCAAATTTTGTTTTTCGTGTCATTTTTTTTGTTTTGTCTGTTTTGTTTATTCGATATGATTGAATGGTGATGGGTGGAAGGATAGCAAAAGGATATTATTTCGCATCGTTGGAGCGAATTATTTAACTGAAAGGAACAATGGTACAACAAAAAAAAATGAAATGAAATATATGCGTTGGATCTCATTTGTCGATGACAAATGGTCCAGAATTGGGCCATATTTTCAGTTAAATATTGTTCTTTTGTATTATCATCGAACAGGACTATTGTGGAGTAAATTTTTTAGGGTAAACATTGACTTGAATAAATAGAGGTCGTAAGTTTATTAAAAAAAAAATTACATCTGCATCTCAAACAAAAATTAAGAGATCCAACCCAACCTTTCTAGTTCTAAATAGCTTAAACCTTCCCGCTTCTGCTGTTCACTTTGGTTCGGCTATTGACGGCAATAAGAATAGAGAATAGCATTCCCCATCCCTACTCCGTCTGGTTTATTCGATAAGTTTGGCAACATTCCGTGTAAATTCTTAGAAATCAAGAACACGCATACAGCGTTATCTATGTACATAGTTGTTTGAGGAAACATTACTGTATGACAATCGTCCACTATCACGAATAATAGAGGTAACAGCAGGTAGCATTGTGGTATACCATTTTGAATATGGAAATCCTTCCTTAGACACTTTGCTGATGTTGATGCACATAGTACGTCCACGTAGTTAATGCTAGGTACCTCCAATAACAATGGCCTGAGAAAAGCCTTCTCCTAGTTGATAAAATGTAGTTGCAGCAGAAATGTTAACTCCACATCTATGTATGTGGAGAAAGAAAATTTCGCAATGGGTTGAACAGAGCTGTGCGTAAGAATAGAGTCAACAAGCATTGAGACCTATAATAGATCCTTTGTGAAGTCCGCTAGACAATCAAGTTGTCGAAGGTAACTTATGATCTTCGATGAAAGGATGGCAGATGGAGTGATGAATCTTTTATGAAAATATGTAGTTAAGTTTATTACGAACGATGGCAGGACATTCGCACATTAGGTGTTCGTTAGTTTCAGAGTCATCAACACAAAATCTGTAAGTGTCAGATTTACTGATGTCGATTTTCTTGAGGTGATTCGAGATAGCATTGGGCGGTAAGGCAGTCAATTATCGATGTATTCTGAAAAAGTGTACTGAATTTCTGAAGTCCGTAACACATACTGCTGGTGAGAAAAGCAGCGGTAGTAAGATCAATCAAGGCGTGAAGATCAATAATCTTTTCCATTACATTTCGGAAATTTTTGGGGCCGTGGAAGATCCTTAGCCAGCATGCATGTTACATTTGAATCCAGAGATTGGAAAATGATGACTACATCAATTCCATGTTGTAATAAAACGAATAAAATTCCATCCCCACCAGAAACTTTATAGGGCTTTCGATTCGACATAGCCCATCTCAGATTCCTTAAACTATAGTAAAACATGAGTCTGATACCGCTGCATCGACCTAAACGCTGATCTATGGCATTTTCGCTGTTGTCTTACATAAGATCGAGTCATTTTTATGCACACGCAAGTCGGGAGTATCGTATTTTCTATTGTTCCGATTGAAAGGTTTCAATTTCTTCGGGCTGAGATATTTGATACAGATTCCATTTTAAAAATTTGATACACGATTCTCTCATTTCTTTCGGTCCTTCAAAGGATACTTATTTTTCATTATTTCTGTTGACTACATGTGCCTCAAAATACTGAAAAACAAAAAACCCTCAACAACACAGAACGACTGCCCACTATTTAAACAAATGCCTTAAAGCCAGATACCGATTGTTCATTTCAGTGATTGTCCTAAGTAAACAATTAGTATGAAGAAGATACGATACGTACATATATATTTCATCATCAAGTATCAAATGACATGCAGATAGAAAAAAGAGAAGAAGGAAGCGTAGAGTATGTTGTCAAAGAAACAAGCCAACGTGTCCCCTCCGGCTTAGGCAATTTCTCAAGAGGATACTCCACGAAGGGCGAAAAAACAGACGACAGACCGAGTAAATATTTTTCACATACAATTATGGATATGACATATAACTTCGATTGACCTTCTACAAAAAAAGGTACGATTCCTTGCCTCTCATGCATGGTAGTATGTTTTTTATTACCAATCAGCAGAACCTTAGTCTAGACATTCCCCATAGACATAGTTACTTTCCTTTGGATTGATTTGAAGACACATCAACTGGGGCTGAGGATTATTGGTGCACGCAAACTAACCGATTATCCTGATTGTCACTAATAAATTGAAAGCTCGCCCAGCTGGGGAGTAATGCACTCTGACATAAGTCTCATTGGATAAGTGTTCACAGTCTCATCAGCACAACGAAAAAGCAACGATTTCTTTATTCCCAAAAGGACATGCAATGCACACAGTTTTTCCACCGTTTTGAACCCTTAATATGAAATGCACACACTAATCCATCTCATTTTATTCTAAACGGATGGGAAATAATGTTTTTAGTAGTTGGCAGGTTGTTGACGGATTAAAATTATGCACGAACGATGAGACAGTGAGTGGAGTGGTAGTAGTGTCGTATGTGGGGGAATAGGAATAAGGCGAGAGTCATTTTAAATTCATTTCTATCACTTGAGTCTGAGTGTGCTGTAGATGTATCTGTGATGGGGAGTGGGTGTTGTATCTGTATAGTTATAGTGCATAACAAAACTTAATTATGTGAGATTTCAGTTTTCCGTTTGTTAAGCAAAAAGGATCCGACAGATATGTATATGGACATACTATGGTTTAGCTGGTGCTTCTGCTTGAATGATGTATTACGGGAATAAATGCAATTAAGAGAGATGTCACTTCTTTGGGGAAGGAGAGTCGATGTAACATGGTGTACTGTGTTGCTGAGTGTGGTTCGATGATCGATTTTTTTTACCTTTGAGGTAGATGCAGGCAGCTAACGATGGATCAAATCAGTGAGGTGTCAAAGCACCGGGGAAGTTTGAGGAAGAAAGTGAATTACACGGACGGGTTACTATAGAACGACAGTTTACTATTTCTGATTTCATAGTAAGTTTTTATAATTAAGCGTTCCCATTCCATATGAGATATAAAATCGACGTACATAAGTATGTGTGTTAAGTGGGAATTAGTGTCCCAATTTAGTACGAAGCGAGGGACCAATATTGTAATCTCGCTGTGCTACATAAAGTCGGCAAAGCTTTGGACCGCACACAGCAACCATCTCACTGCAGACTCCAGGATCAACAAAGCCGAGGAAAAAACAAAACATCAAATCGATGAGGACTCCAATACAATCAGAAGGAAAGTTGAAAGTGTGGACTAAGTCTCACAATTTTCGTTTACATGTGAGATTCCTTATCATCATACACATTCTGCATCTAGCCAAGATATGTCTGCAGTGGCACCTATCAGTTGATACTTGCTACTTGTTACTAGTGCAACATTACCCGCGTTGTCAACTCTTTGGATGGTGACTTCCTGAAGTCTGTTTAGAAGAGAGTTTTGTTCTACAGAATGATGAATGAGTGATTTGAGACTGCTGCTAAGCCATTATTAATTTCATCCGAATATGCAACGCTTTAGATTATGCTCCAAAGGGAGTCCCACCCTATTTCACGAGAGCTGAACATAATTTTGCTGATGAAGCCGACGAAAGCAAGTAAAAGTATTTACTCTAAAAAATGGGCTTTATTTAATTAGCTCTGGTATTTTCCGTCTAGGTGGGCATGTACGTAGAGACATAGGTCATTAAGACCAACAGTTGGTCTTAAGGAAAACATGAGAAGAGGAATACCCAGGTGAAGATAGATATTTCAGGAGTTGCCGCAAGCTCTAGAATTAGGTGTTAGGACAGCGTGGCTTTCTGTTCGAGATCGAAGGAGTTCCATTATGATAACATATATATATTACTACTATTAAGTTACTTTAGGACTAAATAAATCAACTGAAGCCTAAAATGGCTTTAAAAGCGACTGTTTGCTGTAATCGATGAAGAGAGAAGAACCTCTAACTAAAGGAATAAGATTCGACAAATATAATCCAATTTTCGAGATTGGGATAGATCGATTAAAAAGAGGCACCAAGTGAGAGGAGAAAGGACTTCGTTTTCACTAATTTAGTATTTAGATACTATTATACTTATTAATGTCAGGGATACTATTGCTGAGTTGCTAAGACTGCTTCGTAGACTCTTTAATGGAGAAGGAAACAGATGCCATAGTTCTGGGTCGTTAAACCTCTTGGATTTGCTGCATCTTCTGAACGATGGATGGAGTTCTCCAACTCAAAAATCATTCCTATGACAATGTCATTTAAAGCTTAAATAAAATGAAATCCTTTACAAAAAAAAAATAAACCATGGGGGACGCATATTGAAGAAGATAACTCCATTTTCAGCTGTCAATACGTCGCTTTAGCAAAATTCGCACAACTCAGCAGAAAAAATACACACCACCCCCTCTACCTATATACCTCATCTCATTTCATTTGTGTGTGTTCGTTTATTTTGCAAAGAAAAGGGACACAGATACTAAAAAAAATGCCAAATAAGTGCAAACGAAAAAATACAATTAAGACTCTGAATCACCCTCGGATTCATCCTAGAATCACCATAATTGTTAAGCACGTTATCTCGTCGCAAAACGAGGGGAAAACAGCAACAGAGCGTTCGCCTCGCACTGCCATCGCAGCAGATCCTTTTGGCTTGTCACCGCATTCGGGCGTAAATAGGACTCTATCTATGTGGAATATATGTGTGTGACTTATATGTTTTAGACGCGTTTCAGTTCTTTTATGTCGATAACAGAGAAAACGCCTACTCACTCTAAACTCGAAAACTCTTATTCGCATTGCTCATCCTTTTTTTTTTTTGTAGTTCTCCTTTTGTTTGTGTTCGTTTAGTTTGGCTTTTTTGTGTTCTTCTTTAAATGGTTGCTTTACGTACGTGCGCCGAGGCGTTGATTTGATAGCATTTGTTGTGTTTTGTTGTTGGGATGCTCATTTTGATGACAGTGGCTAAGTGACAAGTGGTCGGTAGTATGGTTTGTTAAAGATACAAAAGTGAATGCAACGATAAGAGCTGAAAATGGTTGTGTTTTGGAATTGTTTTTTTGTATGGATGTGTCATTGAAGGATTTTGCTGTTATTTTTTTTTTATTTTTTGTGAAATGGCATTTGAAAGTTTGCTAGCACCTAACACCATAGATAAATAAGATACATATCTAGCACCCAAGTACTTTACGAACATCTAAAAGTATGGATTTATTCAAATAGAAATTTCATGGGATAAAATAAATTTGTTCGCCTAGATGTATGCTACCCGTATACGTTATCATAGGAAACGTTTTGAAGTAGAATTTCTATATGTATCTAGGTATGTATCTCCTATATTAGGTTATGTACACAGTCCAAGAAGTAGCATTAGACTTATATAAGTATGGTTCTTAAGACTTCTTTTATGCACATTGTACTTAGGTTACTCACAAAGGAAATCAGAAATTTAAGTCAATCATCAATATCAGGAAGACTACGGAGACTAAAGTGGGATGCCACAAGGTTGGCTATTGCCGGCACTATTATTCATTATTATCAGTATGTTCTATACCCAAACAAGTCTTTGAATCTAATGTCCTTATATCTTCACTTCGCTGTGTTTAATGAATCGAGATACGGTAGGTTTGAACCGATTTAATGTTTTAACTTGATTTGGCCAAAATTTGAGTCAGCATCTATTGAAACGGAAATACATATTGGGATTAAGTATGGTATGGTAAAGTATCTAGCTTATATAAATACTTGACTCAGAAAAAAAACTGTGGATCATTCTAGTCGAAGTCAAAGTATACTTGCACTCTCGAACTATTTTGGATCTGGTAAAGCGCTGACTGGTCTTCGCTACAGACGCCGATGCTCTGAACCCTCAGCCTTACAATATAGCCTTACTTTGCCTAAAGATTTGTGAAATTTCGTGTTCAGTTTTCACGAAGAGAACTGTACTGGAAACTTCACAGCAACCCAGTCAGATTCTGGCCGAAGGGAGTGATGAACGTAAGAAAAGTTATAATTAAAGACGAAAGCAGCCAAAGTTTCAGTGTCATTGAAACTGAAGCTATATATGTACATAACCGTAGGACGTGTCGTATTATAGCCATGTAGATTCAGAGACTTTTTTCGGTGATACGCTTCATGTCTTCCAAAAGCAATCTTATACAGTGCCAGACTTGACTTGCCTTGGACAAAGACGTTTTTCGTCTAGGATCACTGCTAGATATTTGCATTAATTCCTTCTCCTAAAAAAAACAACCCCGGTTTAAAGAGGATTGTGCGGAAACCCATGTCCATTTATAGAACATGTCTAATATCGATGTCTGATCCGACAGGAAGTATGGTAATATCATTCTATTAGAGTGAATCACATGCTTTTTAGCAGAGAAAATTCCAATTTATAAGGATGATGGTAGTTTCAACTCATAGTATGCTATGCGTTGGTGAAAAATTGAAATGGACGATGTAATGTACGATTTCAGGTAACTTTTACTACTTTCAGATGGAAGCTGTTCTATTGAAATGATGCGTAGCACTTAATACTCCTTCCGGCAAATTAGCCTGACTTCTTTTGAGCTCAAAATTTTTGAGAAGCTAATGTTAAAGTTAATACTAAATGACTAGTTCTTGTAAAAATATATGGGAATAAACCTAAAAAAATTATTAAATATAATTAATCTAAATAAAGATACAAAAATAAGTGTTGACTTTAAAATCTCTGGCTTATGCACTCACTACCTAAGCCACAAAATGTTTTTCATAAAGCCAAATTTACCCTAGGTTATGCATGAAAGAGAACCCTACCATCTGCTATGAGTATTAGTTGTAGAGTGAATAATACGATAGGTACATATAGTGTAAGTGGTTTAAGATTGACTTATAATGAAACCAACCACACTGATGCTTGTTCGGGAATCCGATCCTAAGTATATACTTCGCGATTGCTGAAACGTTCCTTTTAATCTCAAGCGTAGTCCGGACCGTAGGGATGAATTATGTTCAATCTCCCCATCTAACGAATGATACTAGGATCTAAAAATGTCATGGCATTTGTCAATAAGAATTCCGGCCACAAATTAAAAAAAAAATGTGGTAAAAATTCAGAGAATATGACTGTCATGAAGCCTATTAGCCATTAATGCAAAAGCCTACTAAAAAAAAAACAAAAAAACAAGTAATACGGACAATAATAACTTCATCATCGCAAACCACAACAGATTATCGTCCATTAATTACTTAAAAGATACGTATATTGTCCAACAATTTGCATTCCAAATTGTGATTTATTTCTCCGTCGGCAGTGTGACCAAAAAATATCTCCATAATGCGTATAAATTACTTTAATCAATATCACCGGTCATTTGGCACATTTCCCGCCACTGGTAGGCATCTCATTCGGTCTTAACCTCTCACGTCCTAAAAGGCCCAACCGATGGCAATTGCGTGATATACTACAAATGAATGTGAAATAAAA
The DNA here is from genome assembly GCA_905220385.1 of Xylota sylvarum. Classification (NCBI taxonomy): domain Eukaryota; kingdom Metazoa; phylum Arthropoda; class Insecta; order Diptera; family Syrphidae; genus Xylota; species Xylota sylvarum. The sequence continues at coordinate 129,448,625 of LR999957.1, forward strand.
TTCACAGACACTTTTTGATTAATGGCTTAAAATTTAAACCGGAATCCATTCATCAAGACCGCAAAGTGAACGATGGAAAATCATTTTTTTTAAAACTGTAATCCCTGTAGCCACCATTAAAACAAAACCTTCAGGATACCTCCTCGTGGTCATTGAATTCCCCCTCAAATATGAGGTATTAAGCTTTAAAAAGCGAAATTTAAAGGATGCTGCAGATATGTCCTGACAGATTGGGTTCCCACGCAAAAGGCTGCCATAAAAGTGCAAAATTCTAAATCCAGCTAATTAGCACTTTACCCCGAGTTTTCAACTAGATGAGGCCAAGGCCCTCACTAAAGTCATCAAGCGATGAACTAAACCAACACCATGTACGCATGAAAATATTATAAACTCGCCCAGGGACATGTATTTATATTTGGTCTTGTGGTTTCACCATAATATTATGTTTGCGAATGTGTGTGTTTGTTTGAATTTTAGCAACCTAAAAGCATCACATAATTGCATCAATTGAATTACTTGTCGGTCCTGGCTGTTGCAACCTTTCCCGCTGTTGATGCATATACAAGGACTCCCTTGCACTATTTGGTGGCGCCATCACCATCACACACATACACTCAGTCACACGTGGGTTGAAGTTCATCGAGGAAGTTTGTTTCCTGCGCAAAAACATAGAACATCACCACTACCACCGCTCATTATGGTGTTAACTCCAGCCGCGCGGTGGCAAGGTGTGTAGCGGGGCCAAAGGGTTGCTTACACCGGCCACCATAGAACTATACACTAATCAAATAACTGCAAGGTGTATATTGAAAACGTGGGTGGTTTCTGGAAATCGATACTCTTCCTGGTGTTCGGCTGTGAGCAGTTGCTTTCGGAGGTAACTGCTGGGGATTGTGGCTCGATGGAGAAAAATCGAAAACAATTTGAGGGTATGGGGTTTAGGTAATTCCCTTTGTGTAGAGTGATATGTCCGATGGTGTGTTGCCGGGAATTTATTCACAATTTGTGTAACTTTGAATGAAAAAGTGAAATTCAATAGGGTTTGGAGAGATTCATTTTTGAGGGTTAATTTGGAGAGAACAAAAAAAAAAAAAAAAGAACTTCGTGCATCGTGGAGCCAAAAAATCCAGGACGTGGGAATTTACCTTCAAGCATTTTTGTGGCTTGGCTATTGAGGTGGGTAAGTGGTGATTGACACTTTTGATAGTTCAAATGGAGTGTAAATTACTTTGAAAAAGGATTTAACACGGTTAATGGAAATTTAAATTGAATTGGCTTGTTGACTGCATCAGTGAATATTAGGAGTGTCATTCAGTTCATGTATCTATCATTAAAGAGGTCATACGTAGGGGAGATATTTAACGAAATTCTTCTACAAAGTACTTTAAAGGACTGGTTTTATATATAAAAAAAACATAATACTGAAGAGTCTTTCAACAAATAGAAGTGGCAAATACCCATGGGTTATCAACGACATCTATACGCTCACATAGGTGGTGTTACTAACAAACGGCTCCAGGCTGTTCGAGCGTTAGCTAGCTGCATCAGGTTTTGAAACTCCTTTTTTTTGAATACCGCTTTTTGTATTTGTGTCTATTAAAAAAGTTAGGTCAAACTCAGAAGTTCTGGAACTTCATGGGCTGCCATAATTTTGTGCATGTTTTCATTGATATTTATTTGTTCCTTACTTTAAAGGGACATATTCGCAAATTTTTATTCTTCGTTAACTTTTCTGAGTAGTCTATAAATGTTTCTCAAAAACCTTCATTTCCCGTCAACAAAGCAGGACGAATTATAAAAAAAAAAAAACAATATTGTTGAAATAATACAACCTTGTGTCACTCCATTTTGAATTTTGAGTTTCTCAGACAGCCTTACACTATGCAGAATGTGATATTACTACAGATCCTTTGTAAACTTATAAATTCACCGTTTACACAGTCGAAAGCCTTTCCAAGAAAGAAAGTTCACGTGATCAGCGTAGGACCTGGGTACGGGATTATTTAAGCTAATGCAAGAACGGTTTCTATTTCCATTTTCCACTCATTGGGAAACCACTCAGCCTTCCAAGCTCTCTCTACCAATGACTGTGCGAATTCCATCCAACTAACAAAATTTTTCTTAATTTTCTGAGCACATCCTCTTTTTCCAAATAAGCAAAGAACAGGATGTCAGGAGAGCTCTTAATGAATAGATAAACGGAAAGATATAGAGACCCTACGGTCATCGATTTTCGCGTATCAGAAAGTCATGTCTACTACGTGCTATGGTATCCCTGTGATCGAAGAAAATAGTTCGCACACCGATGTTCTTACACATTTTAAAGATGGTTACCCTAATCATTATTGGCCCTAGTTAGTTAGTTAGCCTAATCAGTGGCTAAGATGATGAATACGCCTGTTTCGGACCTCTAGATGTCTATTTTCAAACCATAAGTTGATGGTAAATTGGGTTGAAAAAGCTTGCCTGTCAGTTGAGATCCAACTTTGACCTATCGCATGGAATTAGTCACTCCGACTGTCTTCGCGACAACATGTCTGAGCCCATGGATAAATTGGCCGTCACGTCTGTCATCAACATGAAAAAATCTGCCTTTGGAGTCGTATCGGTGATTCGCGAGTGTAACCCGAAGTTAAGGTAATTTCGAATTAATTTGCCAACCCGGCCCCAGCCATCTGCCCATCTACTCAACCCGTGCAATGACACTTTCCGCTGAAAGCTAGCTATTCGCATGGTGGGGAATATGCCCAATACATTGATACTCAAATGAACGAAAAAAATCCGTAGGTTTTTTTCCTTTGAAATCTTCAAGCACCCCCCAAATTTCGTTACACTCACTGGAAACTTGTTATCGTGTCAAAAAACTACAATAGTTACTAATTGCGTAGCCTCACTCTTCAATCTTCCTATGTTTCAAGACTTCGAGACATGATATTGCCCATTTTTTATCGACAAGTTATTATTAAATAGCTAGATTGAAGAAAAACCTGTTTTTATTTCGACAGATTCCCCTGGCAGGGTTTTGTAAATTTCAGGACTTTTTTATAACCCAAAAATTACCTAAATAAATAAATAATTTCCCGTGACTACATCGTCATTTCTAATTAACGTCACCTCACCATAACCCTTAACATTCAATTAACCAGAACTGAACTCACGAAGGGGTTCGCTGTGTCTTGAATGATTGATTAAGTTGTCCACTTCCGTTCAAAAAAAGGTCCCTGCCCTCATACGAGTTGTAACATGTCAACAGGTTAATTGCTTAAATTCACTTTGACATTTCGTGACAATTAGTATTACGTCGTGTACAGCTGTCAAAGTCCAAACCCGATAGAACTTAACGTCCAAACTTCAAAAGTTACCAAAACTACTATGTAGGTAGTAAATCCACCCTTGTACGCGCTTCTTCAAAACTCAACACATTACCGCCCACTCATTGTGTAATATACTTAGTTCCATTAGTCCTTAGGGATTTTCTCACCGAAAAGAAAAACAAAAACACCAAGGACTAATACATATATTAACTGCCATGCCAGACCATCATCGACTTTGTCATCCACAAGGGATGATGATGAAAATATCTTTACACATCGATTCGAATGTCAGGACAAAGAGTCGAAGACGTTTGTTTTTACTGCGATAGGACGCTATCGCAAATAAATAGATGAAATGTTTACATTTTCCTTTTGTTTCTTCTATCGTTTCTCGTTTCTCATTTCTTCTCCATGGTGATGGTGATGTCAAAAATAAATCGAAGAGCATTTACACACAGAACAGCAATACCGAAGAAATAGGGTGTGGTGTTCCCCTGCCAGCCATTACCAAGGAAACACAGACTAATGAGGATAATTACAGAAATATTGACTTGAATTCCGTTTGTTTGCACATTTATCTTCATCTTGCGCCATACTCCCGTCGACATTAGGGTGATTTTTCTAAATTAATCGATGCCAATTAAAATGATCGAATTTCGAAAATGAAACTGAAAACGTATAAATTACGGTCTTAACCAGTAGGGATATCTCCATTGCTACCGGTATTCACTTCGCTGAGAGAATAAGAATAATGCATTCCATTTACATACATATATTTCGCTTTTTAAATTCATTCATATACATATGTACATATGTATGTATGTATGTATACTCTAAGTTAATCTACTGACATACAATGGAATACACAATAAACGTGATTAGACATGAGGAAAAATCTTAATTGCAAAATTTTCTTCATTTTGGAATTGAAAGGATTCATTGGGAGGGGGTTTGGAAGTTTATCAAAAATCTTCAAAGGATTCGTTGCGTCTGATTATGAGTGTGCGTGTGTACCACCATTGGGGGGTGGTATCAGTTACACATTTTGTAATCACTTGTGTCAAATTTAATTTGGGTTGTAATGTGAAAAGTTTTGCTAATGAAACCACATGGAGTATACATCCATATACATACGAGTACATGTATGTACGTAGATGTAAATACTAAAAGGATGACGGTCTTTGGGTGGCGGATTAAGAAATCTTGGATATGCTGCGGAAAATTGAGTCGTTGACTTTGTTCGCTTTTAATGACAGTGATGGTGTTGAGACGATGAAATGGTTTGTGATCGCATTATGAGATTAAGAAAATTTGTATCTCATTTAAGGAAGTTTATAGATTTTTCTTATGAAGGTACTACGCAAACGGTCGGGTTCTCACAATCGTTGGGCGCCATTTAATAGGATTATAAGATAGAAGCAAATTGGAGCTATAACCTTGACTTTGGTATTGTAAGACGATGAAAATAGAGACGTATCGCTCGATGAAACGCCTACTACCTTCCTTAATTTGTCGCTCGATGTTCTACATATGGGATCTTCAAACACTAATGTATCTCCCCAGTTCCACAATTCGCAAATACACACATTTCCTTCTCTAACTACCATTTCCGCTACTTAAAAAGAGTCTTGATAATTAAAATTAAATTACTCTTTCCAGTTGATGTCGTTCCGTGTGGGCACGACTTATGTATGTACATATGAGATAAAGAAGCAGGCTTTGGCGACTTACAATTTAATTCGTAGTAAATCGGATTTTAAGTATCACAACGTGTGGCTTTTTATTATTGTTTGTGCCTCGCGTTTGGTATAAAACTTGTCCACATCGTTTAACTATGAACTTATGTAGAAATTGTCTTCATATCAATGTTAGAACAAAATCTGCACATCAAGTAGGTATCTCCAAACTATCAGTTTATAGTTTTTTACTTTTGCAAACATTGGGTACATTGATTCATATCCTTTTGCAGAAGAGCACCAACCTGGATGATCTATAAGCCTCTCTACATGCGTACTGCAAAGACAAGTCAACGGAGATAGACTCCCTCGAGTCTCAAGCATTCCTAATTCAGAAGCAACTCCTTACGTCCTTTAAAATCTGAAAATGTCAACTTCTATTAAAGTGTTGATAATTTCATTGTTTACAGATAAAATGATTGATATAAGGGTGAATGGAGCAACTGTTCAAGGATTGGTAAGTTACGGCATACTTCCTCTTCTCTTAAATAGAGATAAAGTCTATCTGGAAAGGACATGAAAACGCAAAAGATTAGTAGATCATGATGAAGAACTTTCTCAGTAGCATTGGGTATCATGCTTCGTCTAATGATTTAAGATATATCTGGTAACTAGACGGCTAGTAGATTCTTAAAAATCCTCCTCGTAGTTGTCTAGCTAGTAAGTTTGGACATTTCTCGATCTTAATTCGACTCAGTATCGAAACTGAAATTTGATGGAATCTACTAGATTCCTGCTGGGGGTGTTGCAATGGTGTAATGGAAAGGACGGAATTATTCAACAAGATTCTACATTGAGTGCAAGTTTACGGAGATATTTTGAAAAACTATATATATTGCCAGACAGGCCATTACTACTAGAATTCCGTTGAAATAACAAGATCTAGATATGCGCTTCATTATTTGTCATTCATTATGTCCAAACATTTAGTAAATCTGGATGCAATCAGTTAGACCAACTAGAGATGGGAGATTTAACCTGAATTAGAGCTGAAAGAATTGTTGATTTTATTAAAGCGAGATTTTTAGTCCCATCCTTGAACGATAGACTTAGATAGACTTACAAGACAAAAGGTTAGATCTATCGTCGGACGAATTCTCAAAAAAGGGAAAGGGTATTCTCAAAAACTTGGAGTGTGTGTAGTCCATTTGGAGAATGATCCAAGGTTTAAACGAAACAATAACCAAAATTTTGTATACGATGGAATTTTTAACCTAAACAAAGTGAGCATTATAAAGTTGGTGATCTTTTTGAACAATCATTGTTGCCTGAGATACCATATGTAAAAAAACTTAATCTTTCTTCAGGGACGGAGTATCTAGCGATTATGTCTGGAAGAGAAAGACTGATTAAGATGGTGTCTCTTTCACAATAAAAATGGGTTTGTTGGGGGAAACTCCTTTACTCAACTACTAGTGCCAAACATGCCTTCATAAAGGAGCTGGGCTATTCCATTGAGCAAGTACTGAAAAAGTATTTAGCCTGGCATCCCAGTGACTGATAAACCTACTCTGGTTGACAATAGATATTAGGCACCGCGGTAGACAAGCTGATACATAAAAGTATCTGGAAAGTGAAAGTCTGGAACATTCTCCTTATCCTCTGGTTATCATTTTGCAACCAAATCTGCACATGGTCCCGTGAAAAGAACAGTAACACCAGTATGCGTAGAACATCCTATATCGGAACCTATTTACATACATATTTGTATTTAAGGTTATTGCTTCATTTAGTGGTTTCATCGCAAGGTGACTCTGAATATGGTTTGAGATAGTGAATATGTCAAACTGCTGTATATCCTGTGAGGCAAAGCTCTAAAAGTCCTTCAGTGAAGCTTAACATGCTTAACACGAATCTTAAAACCTTTCCAGAAAGAAGAACCAATTCCCTGTATTGCTTTAGATACTTAGCAAAGATACCTCTGCTTCCTTCAGATTCAAAAGCTTCTAGGCAGCAATTTTCAAGTAACTACTTACTCCTAAAAGTAGATTTCCTTCATCCATATCGTTGCTCGCAGTTCAATGTACTCATAACCTTCACAGAAGAAAGCAAGCTCACATAATCCAGTGTAAATTAGGATTAATTTAAGTACTTCCGCATTCATCATTTCAGATCCTTTTCACTTCGTCATCTAATCCACCAGAGCACAATACAACACTCGACTGGTGACGTAAATAATTTCCCTAAATTTTTTCTTCGTCTCGTTGACACAGATAAATTGCTGGAAACATATGTACCTTCGTACATACATGCGACAGAAGCTAGCAAAAAAAAAGGGTATAACCCCAAGTAAGAACAGCAAAAAAAAAGGACTTAACTTCCATAATCCCGATGGCCATTTTATGAGCCGCTTAATTCTGCCTGCCAAGTAGTACCTTAAGGCGGTGTTCTCTTCCCCATTGGGAGGTTTTGCCTTCACAAACACCTAATAACCATACATCAGGCTACACACTCGTTCCACTAATAGTCCTCCATTCTATCTTCGATTTGTAGTCAACGTGGGACTAGGACCATGTGCGTCACATGTTCGGCGATACTGGGCAGGAACGAAAAGTAAAAGCCAATACGTAAGCCCCGTAGTCATGGAACTCTTTGTGTACGATGATGAAGGATCTCGTGTGATTGTCTGTATTAAACAGTGCGAATTAATCAATTGGAAAGTCTACATCTGTGTGTGTGTGTGTGTGTGTATAGGACGCATGAGTCAAGCAAAGAAGAAGGACCTATTCTGCTTGATTTTGGTAAGTTCGTGTTCTCCTTAAAGTAAATATCTATCGAGTGAAATGTCATTCGAGAAACATTTCCATCTCCTAGAACTGAAGGGAGGGTTATACTGCCGCAGGACTATTCGCATTTGTTGTTCGCCATTCGTGTTTTGGGGTACATGTGCGTGCAAGATGATCCCTCTATATAATGTACCCCACACTCATACATATGTACATATGTGTAATTAATTAATTTTTCGATAAATTAATGTGTTCTTTAGGTACCGCACTTAATTATAATGTGCGGATGTGCTGAAGCAGCAGAAAACATCGTTAATGACGCCATCTTTGGAAAAGAGAGACGAAAATGCTTTTGACAACCTTAATGTGTCAAAGGGATATATTGAATGTAATTTGTGAAAAATCATTTAGCGCGCAAGGGATGGCCGGCGTTAAGCCACTGAGAGAGAAAGCATGTGTGTGCGGTACAGCAAATAACATGTGGTAATGGCTTTCATACGATAATTTACGGCTGTTATCGAAAACATGGTCATATATCTTTTAGGATTATTTACAGTTGTCGTGGGATTTTCGTGACATTTTTGGGCCAAGTGTAATATGCTTAAGGATGTTGTGGATATTCAATGGAGGAATATATGGGTTGCTTTAAATCAAACGAGACAAGACGTATTTATTAGCATTTGAAATGTAGAATTAAAGCTTTAGGGATGGGGTAGGAATGAACACGGTTACCGTGTCGACCTGTAAGTTCTTTTGTAATCCTCGAAATATGTGGTGATTGAGGTGAACCAAATTTATGACTGATTTATGACGAAACTATTAAACTAAAATCCTGTTCAAAAATGTCATCGTGTAACCAAGCAAAAGAAACGCAAAGAAACGCAAAGAAACAATTTAAAATATATATTATTCGAGAGATTTCGAACCAGACGATAGTGTTGGGTCCCTTTACGTCTTTCTTCCACGATCGATCTTAGTCCGAGAGACTGTCTGGATTTCTCCACAGTTCCTCTCTGGCTTTGACTCCTCGTGTACACGCTAGCATCTGTTAAACAGAAATCTGATTCATCCTCTGGGTTTCTATCCAGTGGCTCCCCAAGATATCCCTTCTTCTGCTAGCTAGTGCCGGATATTGGCACAATATATGTGATGCCGTCCCGATTTCCTCCAAGCTTAGTTCAGAGGTGTCATCCTCCAGAGCACCCATCTTCTTTAGGTGATACCCGAAATTTCCTTGACCTGTAGATAACGCTACCACTTATTTCAGTGTTCTTGGCCCTAAGCTTAGAACTTCTCTATGAGTGGTGCCAATCGGCATTTTAACAGCAATTTTTGGTTACCTGTAACTTTCCACGGTTGACCACTTTCTCGGGTGTTCCGTCGCGACTTAGTTGTTAATCAGGTGCTCTTCCATTCTTTTGCCGCTAAATGCAGCACATGGTTCTGGACCGGAGAACTCCATGGTTGACCCTTGCTTTGCTAGTCGTAACCTTTCTGGTCAGTTCGTCAGCCTTGTAGTTTCCCAGAATGTAGATATGTGGACTTATGCCAATTAAGTGAGGTGTATGGCCTTTTCCAGAGCTGGCTACCAAACGATCAACTCAGTTAATAGTATAGGCTTGGCAATGCCAAGTACAGTAAACGTGTAATTTGAGGTTATATACCCCAGCTCCTACCTATAGCCTTTTCACAGAATTAGAATGCTGCATTTGCTTCCTTTACGTGTCCTAGATTAGCTTACCAGCTAGGTTTTCTCGTAGAAGGTTCTATGAGGGGAACTTTTTAAACTTATTTCCTCGTGAAGAGAGCAAATTCAATTTTGTGAGGATTAAGCAAGGCGAGACCATATTGAAAGATTTCTCTGAGAGTGTCTGGGTGTTTCCCCGAGGCTGGAATAATAATACCCCTTTGTATGCGGTCCATTCCAGATGCTCAAAGATCTTTCAGCGTTTTCAGCAGGCGTTAGGAAAGCATGTCCAAAAAGAGAAACCAACCACCCTTCTATTTTCTTAAAAAGTAGGGAAGCGATGTGGAACTTTTAAAATGTTTGCTAAGATTATTTCAACATTCAAGACTTCTGAAGACATTCAAGACAAAGGTTCAGCTACTGGTGAGGCTTGTTGGTAGAGTCCCAGGTCCACCTCAGAAAAGAAGTCCACCTACTTAAGTAAGCAAGTTCTTTGAGTCATGCGACAGGGTTAAAATCCCCTATCGAATATACCCAAAAGAAGGACATTCAAATAGTGAATCATTTGGTTAAATCGCGGACACTTGATAAAGCGACATTAGGACAATTTGGCTTTAGATCACTTACTTATATCCATAAACAGTGGAATATGTATGGGGGGCATGCTGGCCCCCCTGCAACTACCCTGCATGTGATCACTGTTGAATTTGGGGTAGCTGCGAGGTTGGGTGTATGCAAAGTTTCTTTCAATATTAAGATTTGGCCTAATGTGAGGTGACACATTATGTCACGGCACCACATGGAGTCCAAAAATATTTTCTCTCCGGAGATAACACCTAATTGGATTTAAATTTTTGGAGATTTTGTCCAATGGATATTTTTTTTTGGGTATTTCGTACGCTTCCCAATATGGAAGGCTGACTTTCCTTACGCTTGACCGTTAATGATGCTTAAGTCTATTTTGGTATAAATAGCATAACTATTTATGTACTTCTGTGGACCACACAGACTAAGTTTTTCAAATCATATGCTCAACCAGTTAAATTTTTAACAAATGTTAGTGTTAGTATGGAAGATCTAGGAAAACTCCTAACTCGTTCAGATCGTGGCAGAAACATAAAATGCGATTCAATAGTGCCAAGATATACCAGGATACATAGTCTTCAAAGTCAAGTGAAAAATCTAGACAGCCTCAAAGACTTGATAACAATATGGAGTAAAAGATGATTTTTAAATTTCAGGAATTATTGGGCATTGCTTACGTTCTGCGATTTTTTAAAAGGATTTTCAAACAATTTTGTTTTTGTTAACCCACGTTCACAGCAAAAACAAAAATCACATTAAAACCACCTTTGTTTCTTCCAACTTTATTAACCATTCATGAACATTCATGAACACATTCGTTTGTCAGGATTTCACTGATGTGATGATTTTATCCGCTTCATGACAAGAAAATAACTTAAGCCGCGATGAAGCTAAACCCCTTTAAGTCAGATATTTATTTCATCGTCAATTATCGTCATCGATTAGACGGGATCATCTGAGCTTTGGAAATATATTTTAATTCCACACTAAAGGTCGAAATGAATTCTCCTCCCCCACCATCTTTATCCATTTGATTTGATATATAGCCACGCGTCGAAACAATTAATTTTCCTTTAATTGAATTTAATTTCGGACGTTTCTCATGATTTATTTACTTTCAATTCGCCACAAGGTGAAGTTATGTCCACCTCCCTCTCAAGGATAACACGCTCCAAGTAAATGCTTAAGAAGATAATTACTCTGTCCAAATGGATGGATGTTTTACTTTATTGACATCATTTCACCATCCACCATTGGAGGAGGATGGCGACGACGGCCAACCCTTAAGTACTAACATCCTTGTTTCTTTTGTCTCCCTATACCCCAAACTCAGTCCAGGTCGATTGCTGTTGATTTTTATAACCTTCGCAAACTTAAATGAGATCGTTTAAGTTGGACAACATCGGTGGCACCGAGATGGTATACGAGTAATGTTTGCTTCAGTCCAGGACTCCTTGGCCCAGATGTTATACTGGGTGATTTAATAAAATGCGCGTTTTTCTCTTGCAGTAAATTTAATAGATGGAAATCAATTGGATTTTTATACTCGCCTTCTTCTGTCACTCCATGTGTGCCCTACTTTGTTAGGTTTGGGGGCGGTGTGTTGTGTACGGGTGGGCCAGTTCTGGTCAAGTGAACACAGTGAGTCAGTGGTAAAGTGTATATGGATGTCGAGTGTCAGTGTTTGGTTTGGTTATAAATTTCCTACCGTGTTACTGCCAATATCCTTCGCCTCGGTATTTCTCTCTGTTTTACGGTAAATGAAATGAATGATTGATTGATGGACTACGTGATGTGTGCTAAGAGCTTGCGGGAGGGGTATTTTTGGACGGTTGAATGCCTTTTATTGGTTTGACTGACATTAAGAGGGCGAAACTCACTGTATCTAGAGTATCGCGGTGCGAAATTGATTTTTGTCTTAGAGAGAATTGAATTAAGGACTTTGTTAAGGATATGGGTACTTGTGTTGCACTTTTCGGAGATGAGTGTTTTGTTGTCACCTTTTATGTGGTTCACTTTATGGTGTATACATATGTTCATTTGAGTCGAGCATTGTAACGAAATTTGTTTATATGCTCACAACACCACAGGAAAACTTCTGATTCAATTTTGCTATTTGTACCCGAAAGTAGTTTATTTACCTAACAGATGTCGTTTATTTAACCTAAATTCGATATCGCGTGTAATCACAGTGCTTTTTTGAAATTGGCTATGTAACTGAAAATATATTCAAGTTATCCATCCGCAGACCCCAGCCTGTTCATGGACCTTAACTACCCTTGTGTATCTAGTCACGTAGTGGTGGATATGCTCCGTATACTGATGCTTAAATGAATGAAATCGATAAAGAACTTCCTATCGTACGAAGGTTAAGGCTTCAGACTGCTCTCAAATTCGTTACATTACATTTTTAGCCTCCACCTCTACCAGTAAACAGGTCTATTGGTGTACGATTTCTTTCGGTTTGAGTCAAGGCTAAAGTAAATAGCTGTCCATCTAACTCGGCTTGGAATTTCAACCTTCAACCCCCCTACCAAAATAGAAGGACTTCAGCATATACACTGTGCTGAGTATTTCTCCGGATAGCCATGAAGTTGTACATTTCGATAAAATTATTCAAAGCTGAAGTGACGTGGTGATGACGGCAGTCCTTAACTTAACAGTATCTGAGCTTGGTCGACAGCTCTAAGTTTTGTTCATAATGCACGCCATATAATGGAAGTTCAAGACCTGCCTTTTGTCCAGGTAAATTTGTGTATATCAGAATGTATTAAGGTTTAACGTTTGTTTACAAAATCATAAACAGATGTGTATATTGCATTGCAAAGTAAGGAAAGATGCGCATTCCATTTGTATTTTAAAATTCAGTTGAAGTCCAATCTACATATTTTATTAAAACCTTAATGTAGACTAATACAGTTCTTTTCGTTTTTCAAATTTTTAATACAATTTTCTCTTTTTCTCTTTCCAGGTAAGTGATTATCATGAAAGAACATCCCTACTTCCACGGCATGTTTATTTTATCTAAGACCTCTTAATTGCACTCCTGGTATTTATGACATTTATCAATATTTATGTTTAATCAAGGCGATGACTTTAATCAACATCACAATCACCATCTGCACAAATCGTCATCATGATTATCGTCACTTGTCCTGAATAACCAACTGAACAGACGATATCACAGAGTACCTACCCTCTCTGTTTTGTAGAGAAAGGTTGTCACATCACATCCATTCCTATATATACATGTTTGGCTATCGTCTCTAAGGGTTCATCAAATATTTACCTAAACTCGAACAAATCAACAAACAGATGCATTAACATTGCAAAAGCCAGTATGCCCCACCCAACGCATATGAATTAATTATGAAATACAACATGCGTCTCATATATGCAAAATAACAAACAATCTGTTTATACTTAGAGCGTGTATTCGTGTATCTAAATATTTCTATATCCATGCGCTCACTTAATTTTACCATTCGGCTCAATTGGAGCCACGTTTTGGTACACTTTCGGTCGGGTAGATACGTCAAAGCCATTGGGATAGATACTCGTATTTGGTAATTATTGTTTAAATACATTTGGGAGGTGGCGGATGTTATTGAATGAACAGCGCGGTCAGTTGGTATACATACATACATATATATGTATGAAAGGGTGGCAAATGGATAAGCCATGTTGCGATAATACGATAAACAAGGACACGGTGCATGTGGGTATTGTTGCGTCTAGAGCCGAAAGGATAACACTGGCGGGTGAGCATGACAGATGCACCATGTCATGCCTAATTAGTTAACACGATTAATTAAATTGTACGTCTGAGAGTTGAATGGCTCTACTTAAATTTGAAGGTGGAATTAGTTGGGGTAGGTTGAGGGGTTTAATTCTTTTAATATGCATAATTCATTTATATTGTTATAATCGGTGTTAATCGGTGTACGTATAGTACACGTAAGTAGTATACTTAAGCAAAGAACGTTTTGTCGCTTCTACCTCAACCCATTTCAGGGTGTATCTTTTATGTCCACTCTCACCGGCAAATCTCGTCGTGTACGAGCTTTTGATGCATCATACTGTAACGTTATACGCCACGGCGAACAACCCTTCAAGCAATCTTAGCGGAATTAATTTAACTATGCTGTCCAAAAAATAACTTTCACATCTAATATGATCCCTTTTCAGTAATAACTTCATTGAGATACAGACGCACTGAGATACATTTTGAATATTCTCACAGATAGTTAGGGCTACTCTCCTTAGAACCAGCACTTAGTTGTACATATTACTTTTAATAGCAGTTTGTTCTACTAATATTTCGATATTTATTACGCCCAGAGAAGTACAAGAAAAGGTTAAATACCCCTCAGCAGAACGATACCTGTTCGGCTTATGCGTTGTGAGAGTAAATTGCCTTCTTGGAGCAGCATAGTCGTTACCAATATACATCTAACCTGTTGTCTATAGCATCACATCACTGATCCTAAGTAAGCTATTAAATTCTCTAATGTGCTCCTTTCGACTTAAGTCTGAGAAGCAAATTGGGTTGTCTCTACCCAATTTGCTTCTCAGATATTTGTTGATCCTTCTATTTAGCCCTTGTAACGACCTATAACTCAACACATTATGTATTCCTTAAATCTCACTTAATTTAAACCCTTCCTACACAACATCGTACTATAAAGTTATTAAATATTCTCCGAAAGCTCACATCGAGACACAGCAAGGAACACGGATAATAAGTTTTTTTTCTTTCTTTTCTCCTCCAAAGGACCTACATGTACACACCAACAACACACCGGTACAGAGGAGACCCTCCAGAGAAATCTCTCAATTTTCCATCTGACGAAGCAGTTTCTTCTCCTTAATTATAAATCAATATTCATTGTCCTTGAAAAATTTTGCAATTCTTCAATCTTTCCCCTGAATCCATTCGTTGTATTCACCTCCCTTTGGCGTTCCCTACAACGCCATGCAAAGTCTTTCCGTTCGATAGCATCTTTGTCTCATCAATAACCCCCACGCTGCAGGACTTACACAGAAAAAAAAAAAAATGAATATTTTTGGCACACAAGCTCTTGATGATGTTATTGGTGTTGTTGTTCAGGATAAATCGATTGCCATCCGTAAGACTTAGGAGAAAAGGATTTAATGGCGATGAAATAAAGTTGAATTTGTATAATGGTATTTCCATTCATCCACCACCTCTTACCAGTAGCATACAGAAAAAGATCGCTATCACATAAACTCAGGTCCTTTACTGTTTTATCGGTTTTCAAAGATGCAAAGTCGAACATAAGGGCTTCCTTTTGCGCTCCCTTTTACAGTTTCCCCACAAAAAAACAAAAAAAAATAAATAGGGAATGAGACTCTAAATCACGACAGGATCATCAAACGAACATCGACTTTATCCCTTGTCGTATATCTCTCACATTTAGGAGGTGGAAAATCCATCCACATCCACCTGTGTCTGTGTGGGTGTGCCATTCCTCGCCACTTCCTATACCATCTTTGCGCGCGAGAATTGGTGATAAAAATGAAATTGAATTGCGCATTTATTGGCCGTTACGGATATTATGTGCAAAGCGACGATTAAAATTGTCAATGAGAAGCAGAAGCAGAAGCAAAAGAAGAAGAAGCAAAGTGGATCCTTGATGAGATTGGTGGTTGTTGATGGAATTCAACAGAAGCTTAGGTAACACCGGTTAGTGGAGTGAATGTGGACGGAAACTAATTTGCCGTTAAAATGCATGAAATCTTAAAGGACTCGCCCGCGCTTCAGGATAAGTGTATTCCATTGACTTGCGAATCATGAAAGAAACGCTATTAGGATGGATTTTACATTTTTCATTGTCATTGGCTTTTCGGTGTAAAGGAGGAGGCAGATCATAGCGATAATATCTTTGGGGGTGTATCCTTCGTCCTATAACATTGTCGTGAGTTCAATTTGGTAAAGATTAACGGGCGATAATGGGACGGAGTTTGCTAAAAATAAATTTTTATGCAAACAATTTTCTTTATCTCGTCTCGATATCGTTGACAAGCACACGCGGCAGGAGGAGCGCTTATCGTATCGAATCGAGAATTAATGGATGATAATATATTTTGGAGAACTGTAGGCGCTCTATTGAATCAGGAATTTCGATTTAGGCATAATTTCTAAAAAAAATATAAATAAATGGATACGGAAAATACGAATAAAGGTCAAGTATCGGGAAGGTCAAGTAGTGGGTATAATAGGGATTTGTTCCCTCGAATTCTATTTTAAAATTTCTCTTGGCATATCACCCGATAATGTAAACGTATATCTTCTGTTTTTTTTTCACTTAGATTATGTATATCCTTATAAAATGTAAGGTATCCACCCGGTCTAGTGCCCACATTCTTGGGGATGTATTTCAATTCTTCTCTTTGATTGTCTTAGCTGGAAGCTTTATTACGCAACTCATTATTTTTTAAATATCGGGGGTTACCTTGAGCACAACATGATAACAAAAACTTGCTGGAAAAATCGAATTTATTGATATATACAGGCAAAGCAAAAAAAGCCTAGACTTGTGGGATACTGCCTCGTAGCTCAAGTTTTTCTGACATCCCATCCGCCTATGTATTTAGTATGACTGGAAATAAGGGAATGAACCCATATCAACTGACAAATCTACAAATCAATCCCGGGAGAACAATGCTCTATAGACTTCTACCTCACTTTAGATAAAATTCGTGATTAAGAATAATATCTTACAAACTTGGTACTGTACTTAGTTCACATCGGACTATAGTATCTACTATCATAAGTAAAATGTCATATTCGAAGGTGATGTTCGAATGTAAATGGTTTTTCATAAAAAGCGGTTCAGTTTGTTTTTTAAATAAAACAGTTTGGGCCTTACTAACAACGAATCATTAGTCGCGACTTAAAAAAGGTGTCGACTTAAATATTAATACACACTTAAGTCTAAAGTGTACTAATAACGTTTTAATAGTCGACTTTTACTTAAATTTGGCTCTTTCAAAGAATTTACTACATTTTCATTGAATCTACTACATAATATTGGTTTGACGTTTCATATTTGCACTTGAATTTGAATTTTATTTTCTTCCATGGTGCTATGAGGACAGTGGTTATAATTTAAAATTGAATTGAATGTTTATTTTAGATACCAATATCAGGAGACGCCTACACACTTGACATTCGAAAGTCGAAATAAAGAAAATCAGCTGATATTGTTTTCTTCGCTTGTTCATACATATAAAGCGGTGATACCAATGCACTGAAGTTAATACTCTTTGTTGGTTCCATTTTCCCTCCTAAATGGAAACTGGATTCCATAACAATTCTTTTTAAAACTCTAATATAACATTATTTTCATCAAACAATAACTTTGTATAACGAAATATGTAGTAATTAATTGTTTCAATGAAACATTCATGAAAAACACGTTTTACTGTAAAGTATTTCAGTATATAATAATGAAGATTAAGGAATTTTTAAAATTCATGAAAATCGAATAACGCTTATACAGTTTCAGTTAAATTCAATCACCATTTAACGCATAATTTTAGTATTCTAGATACCAAATCTAGTTGTTAGTAAGGCCCTTTGTGTTCGGAATATAAAAATTCGTTTCGGGGTAAAGTACCCTGGATGTCATTAATTGCGGAAATCAGGATCTTTCAAATGTCCTTCAAGGAAATACCTGCACGAGTGAATACGCTGACTGAAATTTAACGTTTAGAGCCTCTGCCTTATTGGCATAACCCATGGACTTATATACATTTCTGGAGATATCACGGTGACCGAACTTTGATTTCAAAAACTCGATTGTTTGACTAGCTGTGTGACATGTGGCTCGGTTTTGTTGAAACCACATAATGAAGCCGTTCAACCAGAAAATCGCGCACGTAAATTTTCAATGAGTATAGACGAACTGAAATGTCAAGCGAACCGTAGATAATAACTTAACGCATTGGCGAGAAATCCTATTGGAAAAATGTTTGACCTTCACAAGAGTTATTGTTTGTTTAATTTCTGAAATGTTATCAGAATTTATAGCAGAGTCGAGGTAGACAATACCTTAAAGTTATAGCTGCCGATTGTGACGTGTGATACTTGGTTTTACCCTCGTTTATCGATAAACCCATTTTGGTAGCCTCCGTTTCAATACCAGCGAACGGACTGGTGATAGACCGCTGTGTTCTACAAATTCTGTTACATCGTCGAGAAATCCTATTGAAAAAATGGGGCGTTCTAAGTGCAAAAAAAATCCTTTATTTGACCTTCACACAGTATCGCACAGTATTATGCCTGGAGGTCTTCCTAATCGACATCTTGGAGAGTCTAAGGATATAAAATCAAATCTACTTGCACTTTGTATTATTACTAGTGATACTATTTGGAACTGATCTCGTTCTCGAATGTTGAGTTTTTCTTAAAATTTTACCTTAAGCTGGACGAGAGAAAGCTTCAAAGGTAAAACATCTTCCTTTCCGTGCGTGTAATTCTCTTTTAAGGAGGTACTACCGGAAGATTCTAATTTCTGATGCTTAGGACCGGTCATACCAGAAATCAAAAGATGCCTACATATTTTCTAAAAAAAATAAATGACATCATCTTCATCTATGTAGCTCAGTGACCGGAGTAGGACATTGCTTAAAATGCATGAAGAAGAGGTTAAAGAAATAGACGTTAAATCAGAAGCTCTCAAGAGAGCATGGAGTATTAAGATGGAATTGCTTAATAAGCCTCTAGTTATCTAGTATTGCAAGCCACACTTTTAAATGAGGTCATCGTCCTGACAAGCTCTAGCCAACAAATCGTGAGTATCGACCCAAATCCAATTGCTTTTTTTTTAAGGATCTATTAAATAATGGGAGTTCACATTGTGGATTTTTCTATGCTCTTTAGCATTTCGAAATATCCAAAATGAAAGTTGAAACAAAATCCTACCTACTCAAAAACACTAATAAATCTTTTAATAAAATCGCTTTGTATTCCACCTGCTCCATCTGTATGTAGTAGATGTACGTAGACTCGATTTAATTCAAAAATTCCTGAAAAGCTATCAATTTTATAATCCTAGAAAATAAAATGGAGAGAGCAAAAAAATCACAAATGGTCTTTTTCCCTCCCAATAAACTTCAATAAGCTCCAATAAGGTCCAATAACTTGTCAAACAAAGTGATGTATAGCCTCTAGTCGACCATTATTTCGTTTTGCACCCGAAAGGAAAATCAAAATTCATTCTCTCTCGCTCGTTTGCCTTGGATTTCTTTTGCCCACCGGGCTTAAATCAATAAAACGTAAAATTTTACCGATATTTTATTGTCAGGAATTTATGTGAAAAACAATATTCGGCTTAGTACTCGTAGTAAACTAAAAACTTCTAAAAACAAAAAAAAAACAAAAAAAACAAAAAGCCAAAAAGTAAAACCAACGGGGGGTGGTGGGGAGAGGGAGAAACGTTTCACCCCAAAACGGAACATAAATCCATTGAAATTTATTGACATAGATACATTATTGTTCGCTGCATCTGGTGTCGCAGGGGGATTTTTTATCGAAAAGTATCTGCATACTGTCAATGGCTTCCAAACAATTGGTTTACATCTGTCTGCCAGTTGGGTGTGTACTATATATGCATAGGTATGTGCATAAGTGCCGCAAAACCGTTGTTGTAACCGCTTTCGGTTTCATAGAATTTTCATGGCGGAATAACACGTTTATTGGGGAATAACCTCGGAGTTCCTCATCCTTTCGTCTCGATGGAGAGTAAGGAATGACACAGTTGAATGGTGGTATACATAAATCCCCTTAACGGATGTCATAAATAAACTTTGTGTTATCTATTATCAAGAGATTATGTAACCTTTGAGATTGTCATTATTCGCATGAACTGCACGGCAGTAGTTTCAAAGTCCTTTGAATGCACACGAATATGGTTTGAAGGTGTATTATGTGGAAGGTGATTAATTCGGGTAAGCATGGGTTCTGCTCATAAGAAATTAATTACAACTTAAGGGGGTGGTAAGTAGTTTTAGTAGGTGCCCGTGGTCACGTATGTGATGACATCCTTAAAGTGAAAAGGTTCAGAGGTGTATGAAACAAGATAATGCTGCGGTATGGTATTAAAAGTCGTTGGACTGTCTTTCTTACAATTGAGTGGCATACCTGCAGAAGGAGACAAATGAAACAATTCAGTTTGAATAACAAATCGAAGCTTAGACTCTATTATTAGAGAGGTGGAGATACGACTCAAAGCCATACAAATAAATCCCAAGGAGTTATACGGATAAAGTCAGATTACAGGTGCAAAGCGGATAAAAGCGGAGTGTAGTGTCACTTCCAATTTTGTTCAGACAATACGAATTGGTGTTACATATTTTTACTTCAAAACTAGTAATATGTCCACTTGGTCTTCTTTCTAAAGTAAAACTGAAATAAGGCTAAAATTTGGTTCTATTAATTTAAACGTAATGAAATTACACGGCCGTCACGGTTTCATGAATAAGTAAAATCGTCTTATTCGGGGAAGTCAGAAACTCGAAGCCTATCACAAAATTCTATTACTTACTTACTTACTTAGTTGGCGCTACAGTTCGGAGTGAACCTGAATCTTCACTAACAAGTCTTTTCAGTTAGCCCCCTTAGCAATCCGTCTCCAGTTGCGGACTCCAAGTCCATTGCGGTCCTCATAGATCTCTGCGCGCTATCTAAGGCGAGGTCTTCCACTACTGCATGGTCTCTCTGGGTTAGATTCGAAGACTCTACGGGTCGGAGCATTTGTGCCCATCCTCTCTAGTTGAGTGTGAGTTGCCCACAATCCTTTCAAGTATTGTGTTGAAAAAATTACATAACAGTGCGTCTTCTTGTCTATATCATTTTTTGACATCAAATGTCTCGGTGAGAGCGTTTGGATTCACAGGCGAATGATTTTGGCAGGGATGCCAAAATTAGGCATTACTCTATATACATACATAGCTTGTCTCTATAAATGCTGTCATGTGAGGCCTTAAAATCGATAAAAACATAGTGAGTGTGGATTTGGACTTCTTGGGATTTCACCAGGATCTATCAAAAAACAAGGTTTTATTTTCTTAACAGTAACTTTCTCTGGTGAATCGATGAATTCGGAAAGGCGGTCTAACGAAGTACAAGTTCCAATCGGATACTTCTTGTTTTGGAATAGTATATATAATCGCCCACCCTTTCCAACTGTAAACTAATACGACAACTTTCAGAGTTAAAGCTTTTATCTACAAGGTAACCGCAAATTTTTCCTAAAAAGTTTTTTTTTAACTTCCTTCTTCTTGGTGTATTTTATTTCTCTATTTTCATTCGAATCTCCTATTCGTCCTTTCGCAATCACTACATTTTTTCACACTCATCTGACAATTGTAACACGTTCTAGGAACTTTTCACTCGAAATAGTTCACTTGTGGGATGCACAGTGACAGAACGGTGTAACTAACAACCATTACGCCATATATCCTTGAGCGCCATTACCAAGTTTGTTTACCCTTTTCTTTTTTGTCAGTTCTATTCCATCTCATTGCTGTCAATGCCACAAATTTACTTCTACTTCTTATTCATAGTCTCCTATGTCGTGACATTTTCATATTTTACAGTTGAAATGTAGAAAATGTCCTCGGAAGAGAATCGTACCCCGCCGCGCCAAGTGAGAGAGGGAAAAGTTTCGCCTTTAAACTTTTCACTCTCCGAGGGGGCATTGCGCGGCTGGAAAGAAAAGTTGGAATATTTCTTGAAATGAGTTTTATTTGACTTTGAGTGTTAAGTGTGTGGGTGTCGGTATTGGTGGGTGGGGCAGAAAGAAACTGAAAGAGAAATAACAAAATTTAAAGGCTCTCACCCGAATAAGGACTTTTTATTCAATTTGAATCTTTAAATCGAAAAAGTGACGGAAAAAGTGCATTTCCTTGGGAAAAAGGATGTGGAAATAAAATCAGGACGAATGCAAATGCCAACATCCTTCGTTAATGCCTGATTTGTGCAAAAGGAAGGATATAAAGCAAATCACATCAAAATATGAGAGAAGGGTTAAGGGTTTTCCTCTGAGTTTATGGTTGAATGGAGTTTGGGTCGGCCGACTAAACTAATGTGAAAATAAGGACCCATGTCAGTGAGTAGTCTGACAGGACTTTTGTAATGGATGAGGTGTAGAACCCGTTTACTTGCAATTTTACCATTGAAGTGCTATGCCCCATTATGGATAATAAATTTTTACTGCGTGTCTCAACCTGTGTTTAGGGGATTTATTAGCCAAAGCAATATTGTAATGAAGCTCTGTCAAAGTTTGTTGAAAGCTAATTTACCAACCGTCTAGACAAAGGGATCGCACGTGGCTACACCCATACACATTAATCAAAAGTCTCCTTTCACGGTTACTTTAAGCCGGCAATTCGCACAAGAGTCATTGACACTGAAAAGTCAGTAAAAGTTAAATATACGTATCTACACAACCCCCTTCGTATGTTTTAAATCCCTTCTTCGTCCTGTTTCTCCCTTTTCTCTCTACAATGTGTACTATGCTGCTTACAGCGGCGAAAAAATGGCTTGAAGTGGGAGTGGAAATGAAAACCCCCACATTGCTAATACGTTTGGATCTCGCTCTCCTGCCGCCCATTCGTCCTGCGAAATAATGACGTAAGCAGTATAAAATCCACCATTCAGTAGTAGCAGTATCCTTTTGGGTAATCAATGCAATGAAATTTTATGAGCTTCACATTATTCGCCTCGACTTTTCCGTGTGTCCTTTTCACAGATTGTGTTGGTTGATGTTTTATGCTATGTGCTCAGCGCTTTGATAGTTATTATACTGGGACACAACGTTAACAAAGGATTCTTACTTTTATTTTTATTTTATTATTATCATTCGTGTGGAATAATGAAAAAGAAGTGTACAAAGACTTCAAGGAGGAGCTGGCAATTCTGATTTAAGTTACAAACGATTGTTGAAGCAAAGCCCTTTCCTCGCCTTAATTTCAAGGATTCTCTAGGGAGTGATGAGGGGCAACACAAAAAAAAAAACCAAAAAACAAAAAAAAAATCTGGAAAAAACCACTTGATGTCCAGCTGAGCATGACATAAACCTTCCAAAAGAAGGGAGTGTACTTGAACAGTTGTTTTGGGTGTTTTTTTTTTTCTCTACTATCCTTGACATCAACTTGAGGATTTCAATTTACATCATTGTTGCAAACTATCACTGAAAATGACCACGAAAAGTACGAAGGACAACGACACACACTGATGTGTCTAATGCAATCATGAGGCCACTTTGTATTGTGCTCATTGTAAATTCAAACAGGACGACAACGATGAAAGAAAGAAAAACGAAAAAAAAAATTTTTCTCACAGGATACCCAATGTTCCGGTCGTTGTCTTTTCAACTAAAAATGTCGGCAAGGATCTTTAGCCATAATCACTTGCTTTGCGGTTGGCTTTGATTTTTTTTTTTTTTTTACAAAGTTTGACGGGTGATGAAAAGGATACTAAGAGTAGTAGACCATGAGAGAGGATAATGGAATGTTTAGCAGTTCGTGTGTTACTTTTACTGTCAGTAAAATGTGCAGACCGTGGGTGGTGTGGGTAGGTGGTGGCAAAGTAAGGATTGAGGGCAAACCTAGATTTTAGTTTTAGTTTTGTATTTACAGTTTTATGGTTTTGCCTGCTAGTTTATGTGTGCAACTGAAGTTTCGCGTCAATGTCAAAGTTTTAGTTTTGTTTTTTGTGGTTTGTTGCTTTTGTGTTGTGAAAAGTAACACACAACACAGTGGGTAGGCAAAATAAGTGGATTCTTATGAATGGTCGGGGTTTTATTTTTTTTGGTTTACTCACTGGGTGGTGAGCTTAAATGTACGTATCTGTTTTTATATCAGATACATACGTTTTTTAAGTTGACAATTTCATGATTAAATGACATTGATTGAAGGAAGGATGATGAACATTTTAAGTACCATTTATGTAAGAAATTACTATAGCGCTATGGGGCGCATCTACATAGATTATGTAAGAAGAATATGCGTCAAGAAATCAGAATATATTGCATAAGCAAAAGTTGTAATTAAGGTTTTTGGCTCTCTTAGATACATACATGCACATACATACATACATACATTCATACTGTATGTCTGTATATGTAACTTGATATGTTACTTTCCTTTTCGGGATAAACCAGACTTTCCTTAAAGATATCCACTTCATCTGTGGTTTAGCCTTAAGTTTAGCATTCTTCTTCGATTGGTCCATATTTATAGTAGAATCGCTAATCTTAGTCTACTGTCTGTAAGAATATCCTTGTGTCCAGATTTTCCTTAAAATGTGACAGGATGAGAGTGCACTCATCTTTCATCGACCATTTGGCCTTGTTCGGAGGGCTTGCTAGTTAGTTTATCAGGCACCTTATTTACGTGGACCGGGATTAAAGCGTTACGTGGGGGCTTGAGGAGAGTTATCCTATCTTGCCTTTGAAGAGCCATTGCTGTGATCGGCTTATGTCCAGTAATTCTTGGACTAAACACTCTCTTTGCATGGTCTGTGATGATTAAGGTATTATTCTGATATCACATCCACAAATCTGGTGATGGGACCCTCATTGTTTTTTTTTAGAATGACGTTGGATTAATGGGTTAGTAGGTATTCAGTTTTCGTGTCTTCCGTTGGAACAGTGTGGTAGCCGGTATGGCCCTTTTCCCAGAAGTTGGACTATTGCAAGGACAACTTCTTTATGAATTTGTCTATTAGTCGGAGGTAGATTATGGTTTCGAATGCTACAGTAGATTTGGTGAATTATTCCAGGTAAGTATGTATGTATATGCCTTCTTGGCGAGTCCTGGGTCGCCTAAGTAAAATTGAATGGTTAGCTGGATATGACTGTAAATGACTGCAATGCTCTAATTCGTTTAAAAACTTTTCTTTGACCGAAAATTAAGACAAAAAATCCTTTTGTCATTGTCACAAAGATACATACATAGTAGAAGTTTCATTCGTCAAAAACATGAAGAATTGTGTCTCATCCTCCATTCCAAAGCTCGTTTACAATGACATTCCAGCCTTTAGTTCTTCAGAGAATATCAATCTGCACAGATTGTGCTTTGCCTCTATCTAAAATCCATATTTGCACTCGTACAGTAGCAAGATAATAATTCTGAAAAGATGTTCTAAATAATCTTGAAAAGGTGTTCTTTCAAGTTGGCAAAACCACTGTGTAAGCTCTTCCATCTGTTTGACTCTTCAGGCCTGTTGAACAGTATTGCAGGAATGAACAGAATGGCTTCGACTATTAGGACTTTAAAGCAGATATTCACGGATTACAACAGAATGTGTTTGTTTATCTGGGAAGTCAGTATAGACTGCGGCGTATAAGTTGAGCGTCCGAATAGCGTTTAAGAAACATTATTGACCTGTCTGTACTTGACTACCTCCAATTCATTAACGTATCTTCTCACACAAATAACCATTCGTTGGTATTAGTGATTGAATTATTTTGAACTCTTCAATTCTTTCAGGATAAGGCTGCATATGTATGGAGTGGGGGTGGTTTCCCTGTATTAAAATCACAATTCTATTTTCTTGCCAGAAATCGTCGAGGTAGACCAAATCTGATTCGCTTTGTTGATTCGATTAATATGTACCTTAAAGTTTGATGCTGGTGGAGTATGGTAAAGAATCCTTCATTATCCCTTAACTGTGGAAGCTAAGAGATGTAGCCTGAGATATACGGTAGCATGCGTAATAATGACAACAACAGTAGATAGAATCTTAATAAAATATCCGTTTCACCTTTTGATTTCACAAAAAAAAAACAGATTGCTTTGATTGACTTCATTCATCAACGAGAACGAATGATTAGTGGTTTAACTCTTTGTAAAACAGTGTAATGACAGCTTAACATAAGTTCGTTTCTGTAGAGATATTACTTCAAAGACCACAACTAATTAATTATTCTTTGAATATGATAATTCCATGACATCCTACATACTTAGTAGAAAATCTTTTGCGGTAATAATAAAGTCTCATCAACATAGTCCTGTATAGAAGCACTAATTTCTTCAAAGTCGAGTAAATACTCTATTGATTTCTATTTTCTTTTCTTTTGTATTGACAGCGTATGACGACCAACCCCATAAGTTGAAATTCTGATATCTAAATAATGAAAAGCATTCAAAATTCAGTCGGTAACAAACTTTTTTTTACTCCAGTTCTATTGTCTAATAATGCTATCAAAGTTAAGCTTGAGAATCAACAAATTACAAACCAATTACGAGGTCCTATTACGTAACGAAAATTTTACAGGAAACAGGAGTTGCCTTACCCTCAAAGCACCGAACCATTTGGTCGTAAATACATCATAGACCTAAAGGCCCCCCTCGCATTCATTGTAGAATTCTGATTTCCAGTTAAAAATAACCTTTTTCTGCTTTTCAAAAGGACACAAGTTAATTTTCCATGAAATTTCAAACTCAAAGTGAAAAGCTTCAATTCCTACAAGCGACTTTGGTTACCATAAAAAAAAAACACAGAGAGACAAAGGGCAAAGTTTTTAAGCCATCGATGTACACTATTCTAAAAGGATTCAAAATTGTACGAGGGAGTTGAATGTTGGTTAAAAAAATTGGAAAAGTTCGGTGCTAAAGGTTGTTCGTATACCAATGGAGATTTCATTACACAATTCCACAAACCACTGCCAATGTACCCTATGAACCAGAGAACCAGAGTAGAAGAAGTAAAAGAATAGAACCACCCCCACTCCCGGAAAAAGTAAAAGAAAAAATAAATCCTCAACAACAAATGAACTTCATATCCTTCATTTCTACGTTTTTTTTTTATTTTTCTTCGTTTCTGAATCAACAAACAAAAAAAGGTGCAAGACGACGAACTGAAAAGATGAGAAATCCTAGCAACGAAAATATATTATAGAAAAGGGAACAGAAAATAGAAGAAAGGGTACAGGGAATAAGAGAAGAAATTACGAATGAAAAAATTCCATTAAATTTCCACTTGGCTGACTTAGTGAGGAAATTGCCGGAGGGTTTCCCTCAGCTGTTGGTTTGTGTTGCTGCCTGTGTTACCTTACCTGGATTTCTCTGTCTCGTCCTGCATCACTACTGCTGACTGCCACCTTCAGAATAGCACTTGAGAGAATGAGTCTTCTGCAGTTGATAGACAGAGATGAGATGATTCTTGAGAATTTCATGTTCAGACCCAAAACCCAAACCAAACAAGAGCCCTTTGCACTCCCGATGGTGTATACCAAGGAACAACGTATTCTACAACAAGGACACGATGCAAGTTAAATTCCGACAAAATGTACAAAAACCTGTCGGCGATGACTACGACTACGACAACGACAACGACAACGACAACGACAACGACAACGACGACGGCGACGGCGGCGGCAACAGCAGGTGTATGAAAGGGTACAAGGATGTGCAACAGCAGCAGCAGGATGATGGTGGCGTTGAATAGGGTTAGTAAAATGACTACTGCATGAAATAAGGATATGACAAGGATATTTTGCATTTAATTGCAGTTGCACACTTCACTTAGTTCTCAAGTGTATATAGCCCAAGTACCAACAGAGGAATAACGGTAACTGAGAGGGTGTGAAAATAACGATCAAAGATACAGAGTAGCCCCAAGTGAATAAAACCATTCTCATAGCGTAGTATGTGTGAGGTCAACAGGAGAAAGGGAAATTCAAATTTTTGCTCAAGTAAGGTTATGTAACTTCAGAAATTGCTATAGGGAGCCTAATATAGTTTCTTTGCACAGTAAATTTACTAGATTTTGAGATAAGTCAAGTTCATGTGATTTGTTGGGTCATACAGTGTTGTCCAAAGGTAGGGTGAAGCTTAATTTTCCACTTGAAATGGTAAACAGAATGCAAAACAGTAATTGACCACGTAGGGATAATTTGCTCTGCGTATCGCATATCCATGTGCAGCTCACTTAGTCCATACAACGACTTTATAGAACTCTATGTCCTAGAGCAGGATTACAACGATTAGAGTCTTAGTTGTTCATGTAAGGGACTTATCAAACAACGAGATTTTTCAATTGTGATGCTTTGAGCCAGATATTTCGCGTCCTTTCAACGAAGGGACGTTTGCAGCTTTTATAGGCTAATTCGTCAGCTTTTAACAGTAACTTGATACCCAGTTAAATATTATGTTGTATTCTCTAGCTCGTTGATAAATTTAGTATTTCAATTCACAAAAAGTCTGGAGTTATGTCCCACTTAACATATGTACATAGGCGTCTGCCTTACAACAAGCACCTACCCAAAGCGGAACAACGCTGGCTCACTTCTATAAATCATGGACAGAAGCATCGTAAACGTGGTTTTCATGCCGAAGGGAAATTCCAAAGGTCTTAGACCCATAAGTCTGTCGTCAAATCTTATAGGTTACTACATGCCACTCAGCCCTATACACTTAATTTCATTTCTTAGCTAAGGAATGTATCTTAATTGGCAATTAGAGTTCCGGAATTATCTTCATTCATCAGAGTGTAGATTCCTACCTCCAACCTTTTGATTCTATTGACAGTAGTGCATATCCTGGAACTCCCTTTCATTATTCTTCATCATGAAATATTTCTTCCGGCCGCGCCCTCTAAGTACTTCAATCTAAAGCTTATACTCCCAACAATTCTAATACTTGAAAAGTCCTTCATAAGGACACGTATTCAAAATTATAAGTGTAACAGCATTAAATCTACATCCTTCGGTACAACGCGTCACCATCATCATTATCCCCCCGTCTCGTTCGACCCCCGCCCACTACGCTGAACTTGTTTTGTGTTTACAACATCTTCAGCATTTTTCGTCAAGTGTTTGCCCTGGGAATGAAGAAATACTCTTTGTGAAGTACCCTTAACCGAGTTTTGAAAATTTTTTCAGATTTATTTTCCAGTCTGTCTTTCCTCATTCCATCGCATCCCCTATGTATGTATGTCTCCTGCTCTCCTTCGTCATATATTCACTTTAGATACTTGGTATTTCATTTTTTCCATTAAAGTAACAATTTATTTTTGTTATGGGAACGAAAAATTTCCCATATTCCGATGGATGGATACGGATGACATATGTATACATACCTACGCTCATGAATCATATATCCTTGTTGTCCTGTTTGGTGTGTTATGGTTTGGGGATGAAGGGCAAGAATAAATTTCCTTGTGAGGATATCCTCAAGTGATCCTTGATAGCGTCGCTCTTTTTGTCGTCTCTGCAAGCTGATGATTTTTCATCTCTTAACGAATTAGGAGACATTTCTTGTGAAATTGAAATGAATTCGAACTGACAATTGAGCAATGTGGTTCGCATGGATATGTGTGTGTAGGTGGCGGGGAAGGTACATAGCTGACTCCTAAATCTAAGAAGGAATTTGTAATTTGAAGAATATGCGATGAGTATTGTGCAATTTGTTGTTCCTAGCAGAAAACAAATCATATTTCGAAGGACTAAGGTATTTCCTTGCAGTTGTACGAACTGTTTTTGAAGGATAGATGATTTTATTGGGAAATATATAGAACCATTATGCACACATGACTGCATAATGTTAAGCCAGACAAATTTCCAAACCATCCACATAGTGGGTAAGGGGTAGTTTTAATTATGGAAGCACATCATAATCCAGGATATACTTCTGGCGCTATGAATTCTTCTCGCTGTGTGCATCCCTTTTTCGGACTTACATACAATCACTGTAAAAACTCGAGACTCAAATGCCATGCAACGAATGCCATACTTCCTGTACTCCTTTTTCTGTGTTTCGTTTGTATGTTCTGCTGACCAATGTGTTGGATGTTTATTGCGCAACGAAATTGAATCAAAGCCACATAATGGGAAATGGTGCGATTTCATGGAACTAGAGTGCTCACTCTACTGGTTTTCCGGATTTTTTTTTTTATTTTTTTTTGTAGGATTGCATGAGGAAATTAGTTGAACATGTGAATAGCAGTTGCAAAAATTTTGCAGACATCCTGATCCAGGATTCTGTTTTTAGAAATGAATTTCATATGAAAGGGTAGAAAAACTTGTCTTTTCCAAGTTTTCGTTGTACGTACTATACATCAGGTTACGTCAACTCAACCAGGTGCAATTTACACAGGATACTCCCGTTGCTGGAAATTTCGTACCCAAAAAGGACTAAGTAAGATTATGCTAAGGTTGGTGGTTTTTTTTCTGTATGGGAATAGTGTGTTGTGCAAGATGGGATTTTAATACGTTTTCCTCCACATTTTGTAAACTTTGAGAGGCATTTTCATAGTTTTCATATTGTAAAGGATGTTTCAAAAACGACGATAGATTTTTTATGTTAGTACATTTGTTGCCATTATGTATATACATAAATACGAAACACGATGTCGGTTAAATGGGCTTCAAAGCATGATTGGTTTTCGTGAATTTCAAAAACTCAAATTTCGAGTGGTGTTTTAACATAAATATGGCTCGTTTTGTTGAAATCTTTGAAGGTTCTATAATAGCCTGATTCTTAAACCTGACCTGGTCTGACGTTCGACATTGGGTGTTTTTAGGTTTCTCCCTGATTGGCTCTATAGTCTCTTGTATTCTGTGAATGTTTGAGCGCCACCAAGGCTGATGTGGTGGGATTTTGTCTTATGGAGATCTTCATTTATTGTCTAGTTAGGTATTAAGAGGATAGGGAAAACAAACTATACCTAAATAAGTATCAACTGCTTCTATACGGTAGTAGTTGCCATAGCTTTCACATATGCCTTCTCATAGCATTCGAGTATTTCTGCTAGCTTGTCGTCTGCAAATAGCTATAGCTGTATTACTAAACTATTTTACAAGTGAATAGAGTTAACACCTGGTTGGGAAACCCTTTGAAATCTTAAACTAAATCGTTTCCCTCCACTTGATGGATTTCGAATAGTCAACAGTCTTTCAAATTTAAACATGAACATCTCAATAGTCTTATTTTACGTTTCCAACTTAATATTTGCAAATGTTAAAATCCATTTCTCCTACAAATCTTCGACACTATACGATTTCCATCTCTTGTAACTGCACCAACATTAAATGCCTCGTTAAACAGGGATTACGCTTCAAAGGAGTGAAACTAATACGTTACTTTGTTTATGTTTGTAACTTAAACTTTTTACCTTTTTAGATACATTATCTATTGCACCCCCGACTTAAAAAAGAAATAAACATGAAGAAGAAAAGTTATAAAAAAAAGTCCTCTTAGGTAATCGCTTGACACTACAGCGCACTTAACTCTGCCAAGAAGAAAGTCAACCGAGAGAGTCACTATTGTAACTCCTTCAACCAAACAAAAATCCAAAAGTGTTTCTGGGAATAGAATTCTTGCACTTTCAGCACTGTGCCATCCCCCAGTCATCTTTACCTTCTGTGCAACCATGTTCTTTTGTTACGGTATAGAAATATCTAGGCGACTAGGAAGTAAGTCAAAGATTTCCTTGGAGAGAAATTAAGGATGCTGCAAGGTGTGTGTTTATAGTTCGTTTTTATATGATTTTCTTCGTCCTATTTTTAAGGTTTTCCGTTGTTGTAATACAACGAACTATAACCATATAATCGTACAAGCGTGAAATACTAAGAGGAAAGGGGAAGAAATGTCATGCTGCATTGTATTACAGTCGTGTAAATGTATATCGTACAATATCGTCATTTGTTGTAATTTATTATCACTGTGTGAACAAGTGGAAAAGACGAAACTTTACGTTTTGTGTTTTAGAGAATGAGGAGCGTAAACTTGAAAATAAATTATCGAAGTAATGAGTATTGAGCAACATTATCACAACTTATTGTTTAAAACTGGCAAACATTATAATTTGTTTGTAATTTGTCCAGTTTTGTATCCTTTTGTATTCTTCCAGTAAATGTGAATATCACTCCACTTAGGTTCAAGTAAATGACTCATTGACACTACTGGATGGGGTTTCAAACTTCAAGCCTTGAAGTATCTATGCCAAAAGGATTCCGGAAGTGGCTATAATAAAGATGACTTTGTGTAGTCTTTTAAGGTAAAATTTGACCCTCTTTTTAGACACGACTGAAAATTTCAAAGATTCAAGTTTGAAAGAATGATTCCCTGTGAGAATTTGTAGATTAAGTCGGTGGCAATCATCCTCCAATGCGCACAGAGTGCTAGATACGAGTTAAATTAATTAGTAGTTGTTGACCTTCCCTTAAGAAATTTGTGTTGATCAGAGGAAAGATAGTAGACGTTGTATCCTGAGAGTTTACCGATTGGCCAAGAGTTGAAAATTTGACACTAAGGACCTTTTTTTGAAAGGGTATTATGTAAGTACATTGTTAAGACTCCCTATGAGATAAAAATTCGGAAGAGCAATGTGAGGAGTGTCGCCAAATATTTGAGCTTTTTGTTTATCTGAATTCTGCATGTATCTTCTGTGGAAGATTTGTATGTACATGTATGTATGTTACAATAAAATGATCAGAGCACGAAAATTCAAAACAAATGTTTTCTGCCATGTTTGTGTTTTCTCTTACACGTCTTTAGTAAATACGCTATTTGCATTCGAAAAGACTGAATATGGTTCCTCAACCAAGCTTCTTAAAAATTTCCTTTCTCGTGGCATGTTGCGACTGGTATTTCTCGAATTTTTCCTTATAAATACAAGAGAGCCTGATAAGAACATTGAACCAAGGCAATTGATGTATTGAGAAGACAAGACAGGTGTTAACAAAAATTGTTATTTTACAGCTTAGGTCCTGGAATGGGAACGGTCATGTTTATGTAGCTGTCTCGGTTAAACACCTCAGTAGACTCAGAGATATTTAAGTGAGATATCCTTGCTTTATGAATAAGTACAAATATGTCCTTTATAGTTCCTTCATTTTTCAGCAACATTTATATATTTGGTGGGATGTACATACATATGCATGCACATATTCACAGTCTTAAAATATACATATGTTTGGACATACGTAAATCTAATCTATTTTTTGTTTATTCTCGTTTTAGGTAAGTTAAACATTGCGACATGCACGCCGAGTCCTGGTAAAAAATATAGTACAGAAAAATAAGAATTTTTATTAATAATAAAATCACTAAAATAATATACATATCAGCTAAAAGTTTTAATGTTCTTACAAATTCAAATACAAATAATTGGTCCAAAGGTTCTACGGGACTAGGGGCCTAAGGTTCTAAAACCATTCGTGTTATATTCTTCACACATATTGAAGGGGTCTACTATTCAATGCCGTACTTTGAGAAGCATAATAGTTAAATTCTCGGATGTTTGTCAGACGTTCAGAAGTGGATAAAAGAATTGTTTGTGTTCTCTGGGAATTGAAAATTTGAACTTCCCGCTCAGTAGTCACTAACTATAGAGCCAAGGCGTTCACTATTGTCCTAAGGAAACAAATAAAAATGAAACAAAAAAAATTATTGTAAAAAAATAAGGTTTAGTATCTGAAGCGGATTATTGGATGTTAAAAGCAAAACTTGAACTTATTTGATTGCAGTCCAGCAGGGGGATTAGTTACAAAAACAAACTCTGTGTGTATTAAGAATGTAGTGGAGAACCTATTTTAGTTTATTAAATTTAGAGAGTGAGAAAATGAAGTGAATCTAGTCTATACGCTGCAAATTATTCACTTTCGATTTGGTTGTAAAGTTAAATAATGATAAATTAGTTTTTCTAAGTACGGCGATCACTTATGTTTATACCCTATCCAAAGGGTATATTAAGTTTGATTCATAGTTTGTTACATGGATAGACCTTATATATGTATGTTTATGTATATTCGTGATCAGCATCAATAACGAAGACGATTTAGCCATGTCCGTCCGTCTGTGTGTTCGTATGTCACCACTTTTCGGTCCTAAAATTCTGAACTAGGAGGATGAAATTTCATATTTGGGCTTTTGAGAAGGAGACCAATTATTTAGATATTTAGATTGTCTACAATTCAGCCATACATCAATTTTGGCCAAGCCTACTTTTTGGGTGCGTTTTCAAAAAAAAGAAAGCGATTTTAATGAAATTTTATATGTAATATCCTCAAACGTTCGAAATTCTCGTCATAGTTCAGCACAAAATGCGATATGGCCATGCCATAGGAAGGATGATAGGGTGTCACATTATCCGTTTTAGACGGATTGTAGCTCTTCTGTATGTTTTAAATATGGTATAGGTTATATGTTATGTTTATATATGCAACAAGATTGGATGAGTAAATTCATGTACATCATTACCTTATTTTTTAATAGACTTCTTAACCCGATTTAACAGAGATTGGTAAAAGAGATTTTTCACTTGTACTCTATGCTTGTATTACATTAAAGAACATGCCTCTTGTGTAGTCACCTCCCTGTGTAGTCACCTCCCTGAAGAACTTACTTAAGAAGCTCTCATGTTTGAAACATTTGTGGTTCATGTTCTTCTGTATTTCATCGAAACAGGCATTTTATTAGTCCTCATATAGTGCGATGTTTTTGAAGTTATTGTTGATACCGGTCTTCCGAGTGTCTTCCCAATAGACATGCAATTGGTAAATTACCTTGCAGTTTCTTAAAATTGTAGCCGTGTAACTTCTAATTTTCATAAAATTTCTTGTGTTTTATAAAGTTTTGAATACTCATATCCATACACAGTGCTTAACTTGTTAATGGTTCCTCGGCACGTTCGGATATCCCGAATACCAGTATAAAGTACATACGTATGTATGTAGATACTTTAATCGTCATTTTGACATTACTACCCTTGTGAGTACTAATAGGGGCTGACAGATACAACTTGTCAAATATTTTAAGCCCAAAAGTGTGTGAGTAGCTTAAGGTTCTTTTGTAAGTTTCTCTGATTTTGTGCACAAGATTCGAAAATGAATCTCCCTCTTTCATTGCTCCATTCACTTCAAACTGTTTCTTTAAATGTCAAAGAGAGTGGCATTTGTCACTGACAAACTACAAGCAATCAAAATGAATTTATCGACCGCAGATCTACGTAAATATAAATACATACAGATGTATAGATAATTCTCCGAATACCTCTGACCTTTCTTTACTTAACCGGGTACACGAGAATTCCATAAAACTATCAAAGTCAGAAGTGAATTACACAACCATGACGAAGGAACTGTACATACATACGTACACCCTCTCCATTGAGTTTATAAAGTATTTTCGTCACTGTGACGGCTGACCGGAGTGCATCCTTTTTGGTTTAGTGAACCGGAAAATAAGGGCAACATTTTTTTCGTGCGTTTTTTTTTACACACATCTCCTCCGGCAGTGTTCGTAGATGGGTGGGTGTGTAAAAGTCACTTCCTTGAAATTTGTTTTCCAGCATTTTAGTTTTATTATCATCTGGTAGTTCCCTTCTCACATTTTGACACTTTTTTCCGGTCGTTACTATTGGATTATTGCCCCTTACACTCTCCATTGATTGTTTCAATTCACCTCCGCTGCCTGTGGATGTTTACTTTTGGCTTTTACAACTATTTACTACTCCTACTCGTACTACAGACCTGTCCATTTCGATTTTGTTTTACTTCAATTTTCGAGTATCGATTTTGGGGCGATGATATGGAATTGGGAGGACTTTCTGCAAAACTCTCCCTCTTCGCCTGACTGACTGACGTCAGGCGAAAAGTTCAATTGCCTTTGCTTTGCCGTTGGGCTATGTTTTATATCTAAGGGTTGATGGTGGCCTTTGAAAGGTTTCTTGCCCTCAATTGTGTACCTATGTGTGTCCGTATTGATGTTGATGTTTGGACTTTTTCAATAAAAAAGAAACAGAAAAGGGGACGATGGCGACGACACAACACAAACAAACAAAAGAATGAGGCAAAAATGAAAAGGAGAAAAAAAGAAAAAGAAAAAAAATTTCTAATGGCCTAGTTTCATTGCCACATTCTGTACACACACTCAACTGACATCTGTGTGGAGGGCGTGAGTAAGGGCGGCAGCTACTGCCTTCTACGGCTGGTGTATTTATGTTTATTACGGTCAAGTAGGGATTATCGAATTAGGTTTGTACACGCACACACTCTCTCTCTCCAACATAATATAGCGACACCAGCAGCAGCTAAGCATATTGTTCCAGTTGAGATGGGGTTGCCTTCCGCTAGAGAATATTTAGGTGCCAGGTGAAATTTTTGGGACATATGGTCGGTGTGATGTCTGAATGTCATGTCTCTCCGGTTCAGGGAGTTAATCCTTTAATCGTTTTGTTGGATGTGTGTGATTTGTATGCTCGTTTATTGTATTGGAAGTTAATTTTTATTTTAGGCTTTTTTCGAGAAGTGCTACCAGGACGTGTGGATAATTGGGGGCTTTAAAGAGAAAGTCTTTTTAGGGGGTTTTAATTTTTATGAATTTTCATGTCGAAATCGTTTTATTGGTTCAACTGTTTAAGTTGAAAGGATATACGAGTATGCACATTTAAAGGGTTTTCCTTAAAAGTACCCCACTTTGTTTTTATTAAAAACAGCAGTAATAAATTTTTTCGGGAAAGTACATCATTTAAATGTCCTCCATGGAATCGCCGAACAAAGTTTTCCTTCACTTTTTCGCATAAATCAGATGATAGGGCGCGATTTTGGCGTTCGATTTTGGTTCTGATGTCGTCGTCTAAAGTGTTTGGCTTTTTGGCGTTGATCATGCACTTAACATAGTCCCAAAGAAAGAAGCCTAAAGGCGACGAATCACCAGTCAATTGACTGGTTTGTTGCTGGAGATAACACGGTCACTGAACTTCGTCTTCAATAATTCGAATGTTTGACCAGTTGTGTGTCGTGTGGTGTCGTCTTGTTGAAACCACATATGTTCCAAGTCATTCGCTTCCAATTTATCCCGAAGATAGTGAACATTGTCCGGTAGTGATTTTCAATGACTGCGACCACTCCAGCATGAAGGATGGGTCTCTTCATTACATCTATGTCGAACAGAACTAGTTGCATTCACCAATACTGCATTCACCAATACTGCAAGTCGATTTTGGTCAATCAGACCAACGGAATATACATAGTAAGCCTTCCTCTCTTTTCTGCCCGCCACTTTCTGATATCCGCCGTGAAATATGTATGTACATATATCTGGATATGTACCTATACATATGTAGACATAAGAAGGACGCGTAGCGCTCATATCCGACTGAGTAACCTCAGAGTGCTCGGCTTTCCGGGATATTCTGTACATTCTCGTACGTCCAACTTTTGACGAAATACCACTATTCGTCCTAAAAAATGTTTATTAAGCAAAGAATGTTTTTCCTTCAGTAAAACAATTCTCTATTGGCATTTACTTTATTTATATCTAACTATAATATGTATATATTTAGTTGAGGAGAAGGCCATCATGGTACGAGCGGTAGATCTGACTGGCTGGTCATTGGTTATTCTGTACCGACATAGACACAAACATACACACATATACCACGTATACCACACATCCACATCAGAAAACGTGGATAAACACAGCGCCTTTTGAAGGTGACTCTGCAGATGAAATTTATTCCAGCTATCCGTGCGCGTCATATGTAGCTCCTACTCCGCATACTCGGAGAGTTGAAGACATGTCCCAAACGTTAATTTTGAAATAAATGAAATTCATCAGTATCTTCCTATCGTACAAAGGCTTCAAGCTCCTACCGAATTTATCTACATCAATTTTTGTGTCCTATACCCCTAACGGATACCAAGTTATAAGAACCAATAGTCCTTTATTTCTTAGAATACTATATTCTTAGAGTACAGCCCTTGATTGCAAAACGTGCTTAGTAAACGACTGCATGAAATACAAAAACCAAGAATAGAACCCAAAAGGTACAAATCAAATGAGTTAAGCTTGAACATGATGACAGTTTGCAGATCTGATTTCACTACTCTTTGTCATGTAACTAAGCAGGAACAGTACCATATCATTGTATTCGCAGCAGCCGACGATGACTTTAAAGCCAATACCACACTTCCTCAATTGTATCATCAGCTATCATCTCATGAAGCGGTCCAGTCTACACCATCGTCCCTCATAATAGAACTACCACTGCAAAGCAGATTTGAATCTCTCAACAAACTTATCAAATCACCACAGTTACCCACACACACAGCCATACTAGGGGACCAAAAATATCTAAAACGCGGGCGTTTGACAAACATCAATCCAAGCAAACATTTGAAAATTCTTGAATTATTCATAACTGGTAACCGAAACGAAAGCTCCATCCTCTCTGTTTAGAGAGACGTTCCCATGTGAAATGTGAGCAAATATTTGCAAATGCAAACTCAACGCACACACACAGGCCGTCCGATAGGATTCACTAGGCTTAGATACACAAAAAAGGATATTAAAAAAAAAATAGAACAATTTCCATCCCGCCCATGATGTGACACCCCCTCTCTATTAAATCTCTGCCTATGTATAAATTTATCTACGCATAAAAGAATGTGTATTTCTGGAGTGTCACGTGGTGAAGATTCTTCCACACAGCACTGAGAGACACTGCGGTAGTCCAACACATAGATGTCATATGGTGCTCCGACTGCTGGGAGTTCGAGAATCTGGGGAATTTATGCAATTTTCAAGTTGTGTACGAGTAAGAGTATCATCATACTTTTGGGACCTGGTGTCGTACACGAACTTCAAGATTGCGTGCAGAGTCGTTTGTCTTCTCCTAAAATAACTCGAAATAACGCAAATGACAATGTCTGTATCTCTTTGAAATTGTTTGGCAATGGGAAAGTTTATTAAATGTCTGTGATATATATTTTTAGGAGGACAACCCTATCGCTTGATAAGATAGTATATGAATGGTTGAGTGGGTGTCCTTGCCCCACACACTGTTGTCTAGCGATATGTTTAATGAACACCATCAAGCCGTTGTTGGGTAGAAAAGCATTATGGTGGGCATTACCATGCCTTGCCACATGAGTACGTTGTTAGAGTTGGAAAATCCCATCTTATCTACCCACACACTGGAGTCGCATCTGCAACCAACTCAAGTTCCTTCATAGTGTCGCTCATTAATTGTCGATTAATTGCGAATGTCCTGCTTCACAGAGAACATACCATTCGGCGCACACAGACTTCTCTCATTTTCACCCACCGGGGGGGAGTGTGTGTGTATCGTCCTTGCGACATGGTCATACAATCAATTTTGAATATTTCAGCTTTATAGCATGTTTCGTGTACACATATATACACGATACATCCGTTCAGTGTTTAATATTCTGCGGTCAAGGCGGGACTATAAGGACGCCGCCAACAACGATGGGGCGAATGATGATGACTACGAGTATGCGGGGATAACTTTTGTGAGGATAATTGCTTTGGTGTCATGTGTAGGATATAGCTGTGATTTAATATTCATAAAGGAATACTTTGTATGGTTGTGGGGGGTTGTTGGGCGGTTAGCAGAGCCTTTCAAGACGAAAGTGGAAAAACTTTAAGCAATCAATCAGGCAAATTGTCGACCACCACTGCGTGGGTGAGTATGCGAAAGCTGTAGATGTTTAGCTTTTGTGAATTGCGGTGGTTGGGATGATGATAATCCGTCAATCCGTCAGCTGGGTTGTAGCAGGAAATCTCATTAAATTCGTGTTGAAACAGGAAGAAAGATTTGCGAAGTTGATAAATCTTTGCTACAATGTTTCTTCTCGTATATCCTTGCATGGGATTTGTGTCTAAAAGGTAAACTTTCATAGATCAAAAGTTGACCGTTAAAGCCTTTTGAATGGACTAGCGTTACCTTCTATACAAAGGCAAAATTCATCAGGATTATGCATTCAAGCCAAAGGATCCATAAAGCTACTAAGATAAGTACGTAGTAGGAAGAAAATTTCCTATAACACAACGAAACCACAATCTTGTGAACCGTCTTATAAGATCCTTTGAATGTATGTAGATATCCGAAACACCTTTCTCGTTGGTTACGTGAACGGCAATGCATCAACGCTCGCGACGTCAAAGACGACGAAACCACATCATGAAATGCTTTCATTCATACACGGATGGCCACAGTCTAAGTTTTGAAACGGAGAGGACGAATAGTCCTAATGTCAAGGAGGCATATCCCCATTGCCCACCTTACAATAATAACCACCAAAGGGGAACTGCAGCACCAAAAGAGAAGCTGATCGTAAAGCCGATCAAATTCGTGTTCAAAAGAAAAGAGACTAATGACATACTTATGTTGAAGTTTCAAACTCCGAACAGCAGCAGGATAACAGCGGAGCTGCGGTCTCATATCTTCTAAATGAATTTCTCAGAATTTTGGTACAAAGATTAAAGTAGGAGAGGTACTGTAAAAGGACTCTCGGATAACCACTTACATTCAGCGCCAAAACCTTTCTGCGGTCTAAGTGCAATAAAAAACTTAACCAGGTACGGATGTGGATTTGTTATCAGGACAAAATTGTAGTCTCTAAATAGTCATGTAAATCCTAAACTGAGAACGACTCGGAAGGTTGAGGATGCTGCTCAAAACCGGAATGGTATCATCACCAGATGTTTTGATGATGCTCGGTTATGAAAACTTCCTGTAGATCGCTAGTTACCTCGTGGAGCACATAACTGCAAATATTCAGAAAGAAGTCAGAAAACTTCTAAATCAGTAACTCAAGACAAATTTATATGGAGACTGGATCCAATCCAATCTGTTGAAAAGTGCTTTCTATAAATATTTTTGTGACAGGATTCAGCCTCTAGTTGAAACCAATGGATTGGTTAAAGTTCTCAAAAGAGGCACATCTGACGGTAACCTGCACTGGGACGAAAGCGGAAACTTTAAGGATCTTTTGATTTGCTGCAACTGGGTATAAACCAGTTGCTGTCAACTCTGAAGACAGTCTTCATTGCATGGTTGGCATTGATTTGTATGTCAATACTGTGGCGTACGGTGCGAGTGGCATTTATATAAAATATTGGTAGAAATATTTAAGCAACTCCCTCATTAAGTGTTTCAGACCTTTAAGTCTGAAAAGAATATGCCATGGACATTTTTGTCGACAT
Source organism: Xylota sylvarum (assembly GCA_905220385.1). Classification (NCBI taxonomy): domain Eukaryota; kingdom Metazoa; phylum Arthropoda; class Insecta; order Diptera; family Syrphidae; genus Xylota; species Xylota sylvarum. The sequence continues at coordinate 129,489,663 of LR999957.1, forward strand.
AGAAGGGGCGTTCCACAATGCGAGTTTTGACTCTATGTGTGACTCTGCTAGACAACACAACATATGTAAATGAGACATTGCTATTGTGGATCAGGGCAATGCTGATGAATAGAACTTTAATTGTAGATGTAGTCTGTGACCGCCATGTTATGACAGCGGTAAATAAAGGCTGCCAGCAAGGTAGCGTTCTGTCTCCGCGCGGTAGTTGACTCTCTGTTCAATCTCTCTTTCTAAACAGATGAAACGTCCACGCTCAGGCATATGCGGATGATGTTGCGATACTTTCTGTCGGTTCGAGGCTACAGTAAACTACAAAGACCGACCTGCCTCGTCTGTACGAAAGCTTTCCCGAGTGCTACTGGCACTGTTCGTAAAGCTCAACTCAATTTGCCTGCCCTTGATACTTTTATGATGTGCTGTACTATCAAATACTATAGTATTATTCGCACTGGAGTTTAAGCGACATTTGTCGTACGAGTGTGGCTGAATCTTTCGGGGTAATGGTCTCTCCTGATGCCTTTCTAGCCATACTACAGAACTATGTGGGTAGGTCAGGTATAAATAAGCTCCGCCGAGTTGCAACTGGTGCTTACTGTCTTATTCGAATCCATGTAAGTACGACTGAATGCGCCGTCATTCATATTGGTGCAAAGTAAGGGACTTAGCACGTACCCTTGGGGAATGCGACGTGTAATGTTGTCCACACTCTGTGTCAAGTCAAAGAGCTGTACCTTATTTTTAAAGGATGAGTAGCGTACAAATATTTTATGTACATATATTGGCTTTCTGGCATCATTAGTGCCTGCAGGATAATTGTGTAGTTCCAATGCACACAGTCTCCGCCACCTTGTACATGAATCAAAATTTTGTCAACTAAATTCTCAAAGATAAGATGTCCTCAGTAGCTCAACACCATTGTCCGATGCACTAACCATGAAGCCACAGTGACCATTGCAAAATACTTAGCTTCATGAAATTTTGGGTTGAAAAAATAATAATCTCTGTAATAGTCATTTCAACCTACCATATGGTGTCGTAGTATCGTACTCCCAAATGAAGGGGTTCTTCTGCTGACACTGTTATCATCGTTCTTCAATGTTACACAAACCACCAGTCAAACATCCTTGTCGCATGTCCAGTTGGTAGCTCCTGTGACATGACATCTACATCGACCTGTCACGGTGCCCTGATAAAGTTAAATTGAAAACAATTTTAATAAAATTTTACAAAAACGTAATTATTATCAATTCATTGGTAAAACTTTTATCTTTCCTCTCCCTGGTGCAGTGAGCAGGTTCCATTCGATAAATTATATTTTCCAAAACACGTTTCGCCGACTGTCGCACTGCAAAACGAAAACTCATTTCGGAAATTGTCAGAAATATCCGGCCAGAGAGCTTCATTTGCGGAACAAATGTCACCAAATAAGAACAACAACAGCAAAGGACATGCAGATACCACGAAGGAGGACGTGATGCAACAAAATGAGTTTAACAGATTGTGTTCTCAACCTTACCCTCGAATGCATTCTCCTGTGTGCCTGCACTCCCTTCGTAGTTTCCTCTCGACGAATTTTCAAATTCCGTCGAAGCATATTTTCTAGGAGTCGCTTCTCAATAGATATCGACTATCGAGTTGCAGTACTGCACATTTACTGTTTGTCCTACAAGAAGAGGGAACCATTTCTATCTTTATCTCTATCGTGGTATCTATGGCTTGCTTTTATTGGTTGAAAAGTAGAATTCTAGGTCACAGGATGCTATTGCTTGCCGGCTTATTCATCTATTGATTCTCAAACCACTTCAGTGTATTTATGGGGTTGTTCATAATATATGTATGTACATAGCTTCGTTCATCCACAGGCTTACATTTTGTGTTAGTTTATCATTTTAAGATACAACCCTCTGCTCAAAGTGACATTGATAGTATCTGTAGTAGGTGGTGGCGGTGGTGGTGATGATTAAAAGCTTTTTTTTGTAAATCAATGCTCCACCAAGCCATTCCTTGCTGAGCATTCTCATCAATTATCCAGAACCTTTAAGAATTCAGGATTCATAGAGACTAAAAATATGTCATTTGGTTACGAATCAGGATTTCGTGTCCGGAAATGTGTCGAAATCACTTCCCGTCCCTCGAAAGCAAAAAAAAAAAAAAAAATAAAAATTAACCACCTACACTCATAATTCAAAATCAAATAACCAAAGGATACGGGGTCGACCGATGTTAATCACGAGTCGATACATTTCCTGTTGTCCGGGCTTTGTTTTTTGCTTTAAAGTGTGAGGCTTTTTCGGGGGATTTCGAGAATTTTGGTTGATACGGGTTTGTGATAGGAAGTGGGATGGAATTGTTTTTTTGTTTTATTCTCTCTCCCAGCAGAAAACCGGAAACAGCGACAGCGATTGACTTTTAAATGATTCATCCAAAGCCTACCCGAAAATGGTGGATACTGGGGGTGGCAGTTGCGGACAGATGGCTGGTGATAGGCTTGACACATTCAAGGACCTAGAGGGGTTGTCAGTCAATTTGAAATACGCCCGGTCTTAGAGGAAAGAATAATTTCATGGAACATGCATTTTGCGGATGATATCGAATAGAATGTAATTTAGAGAAATTCGTTACTAATATGTCGGAGTATCGATAGAGTTTATGTTAGGGTGGTATCTGAAAGGCATGTGATCGGAATTTTACTGGCTAGCATGACTCATCTAGTAAAAAATTTAGGACCTTTTGGTTGGACTATACTTTTTGAAGAAACTCTGTAACTCACTGGTGAGCATTGAAGGGACAAGTTAGACGTCTTTACGTGCTGTAGTCGGCTTGCATTAGTACTCTGTCCCAGCGACCAAAGGATAGGACCTTTTGGTTGGACTATACTTTTTGAAGAAACTCTGTAACTCACTGGTGAGCATTGAAGGGACAAGTTAGACGACTTTACGTGCTGTAGTTGGCTTGCATTAGTACTCTGTCCCAGCGACCAAAGGATAGTGACGCGAATACATGAGAACACAAGCGGTTCGACATTAGCATCCGACTATCAACTCTAACTCTACACCTTGACGTTGGTGGCTGCTGAGTGGCTAGTACATCGGCTGGAGATTAGTTAACCAACCCCTTTGGAAGGTCGTTGGAGGTAGCAGACGAGAGAGGAGTGATGTGTGTTTTCGCACCAAGGCACTTCCTCTTGTTTCGGACGGCAGCGGACGAATTCTCGAAATGGAATCAACGGCGTTTTCATTTCCAGTCAGATGAGCTGTTTTACCAGATTCGAATCCCAGGTCTATAGTGATCTGCAACACTGAATCCTTTACTCCAGCGCTCACATCCCTGAAGTAGGTTACTGACTCGCCCTTCGTCCTAGTTGTATAAAAAGGACCTGATCCTCCAGGTTAAGGGTTGTGCGTAGGTGTAACGTTTCGACCACGGAAAAACAACTCTAGTTCTGAAACCTACACAAGCCTCGGATAAGGATGACTCTACTTTTGACGAGCCCAGCACTCGAAATACGGACAACGACCTTCGGTCCTGCACGTGGAATGTTCGAACCGAAGAATCAGCAGAGGCTCTAGACTTCTATAAGGACCGCACATCACCGCTATCCAAGGAGTGCGATGGGCCGGGCAAAAAAAAGGATAAAATAAATTGTGATATCTATTACGGTGATTGCTATAGAAAGCAGAATCAGCGCTTATTCGGTTGCGGACTTGCTCAAGAAGTTTTAAGCTTTCCTCATCAAGGCTAATCTCGCCAACATTAGCGCTCATGTCCCTACAGCAGACAACGACGACGCCACCAAATAACAACAACAAGGCTGCTGGACTTGATGAACCGAGTTGTTCAAAGAAGCTGGAGTTGACTTGGTAGAGAGCATACGCCAAGTCATCTCTAAAATTAGGACAGGCGAGTCTATACGTGATAAATAAGAATTTCAGCATTGACTGCCCGATCCACAAGAAAGGAGATCTCCGTATAAGATCTTATCTACCATACTGTGCGAACGCCTGAATCGCTTGGTCAACACCCTGATCAACTCCTATGAGTGTTGTTTCAGTTCAGGAAAGTCAAGAATTGCTAGACGAAGAGAACGTCACTTGGACAAAGTTTTCGGCTCATTGCGCCCATTCTATACATCCACTTAAATATTGATCTCCTTTTCAGGGCTATCACCATAAGGATGCCGGAAATGAGGCTGTTAGTAGCAGTCCTACTCTATACTTATTCTCGCTGGCTTCTGGATGTTTTTTCGGAATAAAGCAGTACAGTGTTACGCGTACGATACTGCTACTCGCTCACCTCTAATTGTCTTAGTTCGTTTATCTCCAAAATTTAAATTAGGCATTTTGAAGTTCTTTTCTTCCAATGCGAGTAATGTCCTCACAGTCTAGAATCCTTTTTTTGTTCGGGTAAAATAGCCAATAGTCGAGAAACCCTATACAGTGTCTTACTTCGATATGGAATCTGCCTACCAGTATCTTCTGTAAATTGGTTCGTCTTTTTACTGATCCTTGCTATAAATAAAAGCTCATCTAATAAATATCCTGACTCTAAATAGATATGGGCTTGATTTTACGTATTCTTATTAGATTTCATACTTCTTTTAATTCAAAAAATTGTACTAATTTTTCTTTTCTATTTTTTTCAGGTAAGTTTATGACACCATTTCAAACGATATGATATGTAAGCCTGTCACCAGAGTAAGCCGCTGGTATACGTAACAACCTAACCATTCACCTTTAACCTGTAACCTAGTTCAACCCTCCATCAAAGAGCGCTATTATTACACCCCTCGGATAAGTATCACACTTTAGCTTACGTTCTCCCTTCATTACACAGGTTTTTTTTACTTAATTTGCTTAATTTCATTTAAACGTAAATTGTACGAGTATTGTATCTACATATTTGCAATGAGAATTAAGATGTATCTAGAACCAGTACACAATATCCAACACCCTCTAATACATTAGTCTGCCCGTCTGCATTTTCAAATGAAGCCATTTCTCGGGGTTGCAACCCCTGTGAAAAAAGGGTATAAGAAGCGCTTCTATCTAAATAAATAAGGGATCCTCCATTAAAGAAAAGACATAGACACTGGAACTCCCAACAAAAGACACACAAAGTGAACAAACTAAACTCCCTACTAATAGGGGTGAACGAGAGAATGCAAAAAAAAAAAATGTTGCCAACTTTCTTTTTTCTATGTCATCTTGTATGTGTCTTGGGTTTGTGTTCGGCCTTAAACAGAAGCAGCACCAACTTGTACCTGTGTCTATGTATATCGTCTTAAGATGGGAGAATAAAATTATTGCAGCTTTTAATTGCTCCGACTATAAATCGACCACAAAAGGAGGGAATTAAACGCAAACGTGAGACAACAAATGGGGGGAGGCGCTCAAGCGATTAGGGTAAAACAATGACACAGGTATACTGGCTTAGATACACATGTACATATCTAACGAATGTGGTTTTAAGCGATCTAGCTTCAGTTTTAATGGTACTTAAAGTAATAGATGTTGTAGATACATAAGCATTAATTACCATCGAATTGTGAAATGAAATTCAATCTCAGTTGACAAATTGAAGTAAATGTGACAGTACTAGTCCAAATCCCACTGCCATTGTTCATTATGATTTATGCATCTTTTCGAGTCAGGAAATCTGTTTGGGGGGTTCTGAATGCGAATGGCGTGATTTATTCTAATTACTTTCCACACTCAGATCTGGAGTTTCAATTAGCCAAAGGAATTTAATTAGCTGTTAGCTGTGACGTTGCTAATTGAAATTTAGTGTTCTGAGTTTGGAAAGAATTCCACAAATGGTAAGGTTGGTATTCTCTTCTGTCTAGTTTAAATTCACATTAGTAAGTGAGGATTTAATGAGGACAGTTTTTTGGGGTTACAAGATTCTTCTGGGAAACTACTCTCTTCCAGAACAATTTTCTGAACAGGAGATGGTGTGGGTTTTCATAAGCCTGACTATGGACAAACTACTGTCGATTAGTTGATTCTGTTTGTTAAATATCACCAAAAACCAAACCATAATTACACAGATACAATGGATCTGCATGTGCACTTTAAATATAAAAACAGACAAGAATTTCCATTCAAACCGATAGTTTGAAGTTTGACCTACCCTCATCTGCCAGAGTATATATGTATTTATTTAAATATGCACTGTATGTGACGAGGGGGCTTGATTCACGATTCTCTACCCCAATATCCATGACCCAAATGAAATTAAATTTTCATGAAAACTTCATTAGTTTGTTGGAAAATTTCATATGTGTACTTACTTTTGTAATTATCCTGAGGGTATTTGGAAATATAATTGGATATTGTATTTATGTATATATGGATATACATGCATATATGTATAAATTGAAATTTCAAATTAACCTCATGGTTGTGACGGTTGATGTAGAGTGAAGAAGGTTTGTTTTGTCTTTTTGGATACATAACGATTTATGTTTCTTCTTTATTTTCACTTTGACAAATGCCTGAAGGTATTTTAGTCGACTAATATAAGCTAATATACGGAGAAATATCTTGAAGGTCCCCTTGCTCTCGCTTAACGTTTAAACTCTATTACATATGGAGGAATGAAAGAATTCTTCTATTGTTTAGCATTGGTTTCCTTCTTTACTTTAGATTGTACGTTATTTGACTAGGGCCATTGACCTAGGGACATATTTCGGCCAACATGTCAAAGGGTGTCGATTGTTAGGTATTCACTTACCTCGCTGTAACTGTAGACAGAGATTTTTGTAATATGCTTGGTCTGCTCATCAATGAACATATTTCAGATATATTTCAGATTTCGTCTATTGTCTATCTGCACCCTGTTCCCATGAGTGAATGACAGAATAGTTTCCAACGTTTACACAATACACTGAATGGGATCTTAAATAGGACATAGGACAGAGAGAAAGATGATGCTTTTTGCAATTAGAAGAAAGCTAGCACAAGTGAGGAGGCCAGCTGGGATTAAGTACGGGTTGATCAATTTGTAATTTTTACCAGTGATGTGACCAGTTTTCCCCATTCCTAAGGAACGTATCATATCTTAACGCCATAGTTTCAGTGTAGTAGTAGTATTCGGAAGTGAGATTCACTTAACCAGTTACCGTTTTTCTCTCTGAAATGAGAAAGCACTAATACGTGAAGGATATTTATTTTGCTACGATACAAGTCCTACTTTACAGGCATCCCTAGTATAGTAGGTGTTGTAGTTTATTGTTCCTAAACCGTTCATGCAATTGTACTGGATCCATGGTTGCTGGATTAGCGCTAAGCTTTATAAGTCTCAGAATGAACTCCATTCTCCATCCATTCTCTAAAGAACAAATTCACCATCTTATCGACATATGAGAAATATAATAATTTGCAAACAAATCAGTATTTGTAAAAAATGAGAAAAAAGAGGGGATCAAATGGAACCTTATGGAATATCACAAGTTATTTGTTGAACTACATACAGACTTGAAACCGTCCAGTGTAAGTAGAACTGAATCGTTAGAAATGTAATTTTTATTTCAGGTGCTGTCAGCAAGAAGTAGATTTTGTTTCACAACATACCAAGGTAGTACCTACATATGTACCTTCCCCAAGGTACAATGAATAAACGAATAAGCAAACTCTCTTTATGGGGGCCATTGTAAATCCAAACATCTTTACCGTTATCGGTATAACGAATCTAAGCATCTTTACAGATATGTACCTCAGTAGAAAAACAGGAACACGGGAACTTATTTCTTGCATCAACTAGAACTTTAGACATCCACCTTGCCAATGGATTCAAGCGTAACTAACCGTTGTAGCCATTAATGATCGGAAGTTGGACAATCTTCCTTGACTTGTTATGTCATTTGGTGAGAGAACGAAGTACTACAAAAAAGTTCACCTCGACCTGATGTAGTTAACAAGGTTTTGCCGCCATTACGAACGCTGGTAGAGATGTACTTGTGTACATGAACCTCATTTGACTAAAAGCCGTCACAGCGCCCAGTGACTTGTAATCAAATTAAAATTTCACCCCAAACAAGGAACTCGACTGATTACTCCCGGCTATGTACCTAAAAACGAGGCAAACACACAGCCATATACATATGTATGTACATATACATCTAGCGACACATAATCATCAGAAAGCCCTAACGAACATCCCTGCGGCGCGGCGTGTGTGTCTACCATCAGGTGCTAAGGTACAGCTAGGTGTATAAGTAATTACAGAAATTATTTACTCCCGTACGCGGTTTATTCCGCCATCGAATTATGAAAATGCAAAATTATGCGCCGCTGAGTATTACTTCCGCGAGGGAGTACACCACAAGCCTCTCTGCATAATCGTTGCCTGCTACGAAAGGACATGCAGAAACTTATTCTCTGTCTATCCGCCATGATGATGGGGTTAAGAAGTCTGCAATCATTTCTGTTGTGTTGCCGCCGCAGCATCCTACTTCTGGGAACCCTTTAGGGATGGTATATTTTTCTGTCAGATTTTCAACCCACAAGCACCGCCGCCGTCAGGTGGGTCCCCAAGGATACGATGATGTTGATGATGATGATGATGACGACGACGATGGCGACAACGATGAAGGTGATGATGTGGGAGATACGGCAACAACGTAGATGACTGCTGATGGAGAAAATAGCAGAAATCCTGCGGCAGATTGCAAAGCGAAAAACCTTTCCTTTTGCCATGTGACGCGCCGTAATGCTGGGAACTGGGATCCTGTCGCAGTTGGCTCTGACTCTGCAACGATATATTGTGTCCTTGTATTTGTGGTTCAGGATCAGAGAACAAGAGTTATACACCTGCTCGCTGTGTGTACATATACTCGTATGTGTCCTAAGCGCGAGTGTAAATATTCCAACTGTGTTGCGGTCGGAGATTTCATGTTGTTGTGCCACAGCAAGGACAAGGATAAATTCCAGTCATAGGATTGGGTCAGGTGTGGATTTTTTTCTGCGTTCTTCTTGTCATCCCTTTCTTTTTTTTCTTCGTAAATGAGGAGTATGAAGCCTGGATGGTTGTTAGCAAAACATCTTGAGCGGTTTTCATTAAGCAAGCACCACTCTGTGGTTGCCTTGAAAAAGATGGTTGACATGAAAATAAAACAGAGCTTCTCAATGGAGAGAGAGGGTTGCTGGTACTCTGGAGGATTTCTCGTTGAGGATTTCTCGTTGAGGTCGAGATTACATGGGCTTTACCGAGGTGTATATGTCAATAGGTTTATGCAAAATTCGTTTATACTTTTATCTGCGAAGGATGTTTGTGCTTTCTTTTGGATATTTCTTTTTTTTGCTTTGTTCATCCTTGCTTGAGATCCCCGTAGAATTTTGCAAAAAAAAAAAAACGATAAAGTCGGGCATTGAACGAAAATGTGGTTTGCGTTTGTTGTCCTTTGTGGATGATAGATGTCCTAAGAGGTTCGGTGACAAGCAATTCAAATTTAGAGTTTTCTCTTTGAAGCACTAGGTAGAAACTGAGACAGAGGTGAGTAAATAGGAAAAACAAATACGTGAGAGGGGGAATGGGAAAGTGATTTGTGCAGTTGTGTCGGTGGAAAATTCTTTGACAGATACAAATATAATCCGGTGTAGTGGAATAGTAGTGCAAATAGTTTTGTTTTGTTTTTACATGTATATTCGTTGGAAATGTTTTGAAGGTATCCTTGAGGTTTGTACTATAATTACAGCTACTTGGCCACTATCTGGACTTTTGAAGAGAGCTGAGTGTGAGTGCAATATTGAGTCGATTCCTTGATACAGGTGGCATGAGTGTTATTTTGTATAAAGCCCGGTGTTATTTATTTCACGGTATTTGTTACACTATGTCTGGGACTATTGCCTTTATCTTGATCCCTTCGTTCTGCACTTCATTGGTTCCTAATATTGTTCGTTAATAAATTTAAACACAAAAATCCTTGTTCTAAAGTTGAATGTAGTCGATTGATAGTAGTTATACAAGGTCGAGATCTTGACTGCAGTCATTTGCTATAAACCTTAGTGGTGTGGACACATTTATACTGTGACTGAGGACTCTACGTAATATTTCACTTCATACCATGAGTTAGACATGCTTAAATTGCACTCTTGGATTCTATGGATTCTCTATCTGTTTACAAACCAAAGTAACCACATGACCCTGCACCTTTTAAGTTAAGGTCGGTCGGGTGGTACATCATATACTCTGTTTGAAATACAAGTTATCCTATCTATTCAATGTATCTACAAATGTCCTTCACCGTTTTTTTGGAAAAATCCTCGATATCTTGAAAGAAATATCTTCCGATAAGGAGTTAGTTTCGTTGTTTCAGAGGTTTTGGCAATGGCACAGAAAGTGGGTAGTAGTAGTCATGGACCCCACATAGATCATCATTAGTCGCACCTATAAGGGTATATAGAAATTTTCTTCCTCTCTGTATAAGTCTACCGATTCTTCCTCAATTACATAAAGTTCATAGATTTCTGTTTTGCAGTACATCTGCTTAGGAAGCTTTTATTCCTTGTTTCATGCCTAAGTGTGCAATGAGGGATGTTGGACGTGTCGTCTGCTTGCTCTGGGTCAAGTGCCTTGAGGTGTGCTACTAGAGCGTTTATTTCTAAACTAGATCAGTTTTAATATGTTTGATTAAAGTGTGATCGACATAGAGTTTTGTTAGGGTTGTACACCGCATTTATTCTCACATTGCTTAAGAGTCATTTAATGCCAACGATATATGTTCTATTCTTACATTCCTCATTCTGCAGTAGATTAGCATACAAAATATCTACCTACCAGTCGACTTCACAGAAATCGAAGCTAAGTATGTATCTTTTAATACTTATCCGTTTGTTGGACAAATATCAATCCAAACCATTTACACTTTAGTATGTAATCAATATATTTGTGATGAGCAGTTTTGAGAACCGCGATCGTACAAATGAAGAGGATTCCAAGAAAATCCAAGGAGAATTTCAAAGACATTATAAATGTACCTAGTGCCAAAGATATCTTATTTTTAAGTTTCTTATAAATCTAATTTTGCAGAATCTGTGCGCCATGGTTCCTTTATCAGAATAATTTGTATGTTTCTATCTTCTGTTGCTTTGTATCTTCAAAATTATATTCTGCAAATAATTAATTAAGTCTTAAGAACAATTAAGAATTTGCAGAGACAAGGCAGAAACAGCACCGATCGAACATAAGCTGTGACACTTTTTAAGAACCACACAATAGAATCCAGATACTTTCTAAAAGTGGCAGAGGTAACAGAATCCCATTATGGGAAATATTTTTTCTTCTCAAATCAAAGAAATTAACATTTGTGTCTTCGTGTAAATATGATGAAGATTTCTATCTAACCGAGGACCTTCCCTCGTCAAATTTCTGATCATCACTCGAATTTTGCTTGCAAGATGGAAGCTTTAGCCATATCTGTCATCAATTCTTGACTAAGAGAGGGTTTCTTGCTTGGGAATAACTGTATCTAAAACCAGCCATTTCACTTGTCTTAGTTTTAAAAATGTCTATAAACCCATCAGAAATATAATCAGTCTAACTGCATTAGTTACACACACAAGTTTCACCCCAATTATATTATGCAACGATTTCTTTGTTACGTAAACTCAGCCAAAACTTATTTAACTTCGTATCCGCAAACCTTGTGTTACCTTTTGCTACGTTTCTTATAGAGAACCCCTCTTCGACAAAAAATGCAGTCTGTACCCTAAGGTCTAAGAAAAAAAACCTGATTACACCTTTAGGCCAAAGAAACGACGAAGACGAAGAAAACCAAAACCAATTCTCTTATTGACTCAACGAAGCTCCGTCACCCTTCTAATTAAACTTCAAGACCTGCAACAATAATAAATTGCAAAAGTTAATTCATTTTCTCTTCCATTATCTACCCTAAGGGTGAAGGCGCATAACTCCCATCTACCGATTATTGCATCGGTTTTTGGCAAATTCGCAAAACGAACTAACAAGGTTAGTTACATGATGGGGTGGTTGGTTGGTTGGTTTGGTTCCGGGGAATGAGGACTCAAAAGCGAGACAAATTAAGGTAGAAACCAAATTGGAAGAGGTCTGTCTCATTCGGTTTTTGGGCGGAGGCTAATGGTGGTTCAATGTGACAGCAGGAGAGCGGAAGAGTGTCTCTCCATCCGGTTGCCAAGGAATACAAAATTGAATTTGCCCCCCTAGCGGGGAAAAGTTATTTCTAATTAATTTAGTATCGCAAACTTGGGTTTTTTCCTTTTTTTTGTTTTTGTTTTTCTTCTTTTTTTTTTTTTTTTTGTTGTGGTTGGTAACGTTAATTAGGCTGTTGGCAGTTTTGTGTCGTGTCGGAGTATAGTTCGTGTCTTTTCATTCACTAGGCGCTTTGATTAGTATGGGCCGGATAATGGGTGTTTGTTTTTTTTGTTGCTTGTCCTCTACTTTCCTGGTCGGGTATGGAGAGTAGATTAAAGGTATTAGGAAGATTAATTCAAGTAATCAAATTAGAAAGTGTTGATGTGGGTCGAAGTGGTTAAATGAAAGACTGAAATGACGAGGAGGACAGTAAGTGATAAATCGAAGGATTTAAAGAGGATCACATTCAATTGATTTGTGAAAGAAAAAGTGTGGATATGAAGGGGGATTTCACCACACTATGGACTTTGAGGAGTATTATATATAGGATATAGGCACCTAAGGCAAATTTAATTAAATTCTGTAATGTATGTAGTATTCTCAAATGGAGAGCTCTTGGTCTATAAGTCGAAGAAAAATAAGAGAACCAATGGTCCTGTATACAGTGCGCGGTAAAAGGCCTGTACATGGGGTTTAGTTTCCGAAATTTGATCTTATCGGAAACTAATTGAAAGAAAGAATTCACGCTAAAACAAAAAAATAAAATTTTCCTCGACTTTGCCAGTGAATAAAATTCTGAGCATAAATGCCAAATATATTTCATGAATACTTGTGTCTGAAGGACCAAATTTCATAGACAACCGTGAGCGTTAAATCATCATAGAATTAGGAAAATAGCTGACCAATAGAGTCTTACCAGACTATTGCCTTGCTTATAAGTGATTGATAACGATAATACCGGTGTACCTACCCCCTAAGCTAAGACATGAGTCAAAGGAATTGTATTGGATCTCCAAGATCACCTAAGAGCAAGTAGAAATGGTTTTACCTTCATCCACAGCTATAGTGAATTGAATCCATACATTTGAACGTCTCGGACAGGTTAGTGATGTGAAGACTCCAACTGGTGTTCGTACAACAAGGTCAGCAGAAAATATCGCTGCTGTTAATCGACGGTGAGACTGAAAACACAGGGCCTGTACGCAACGACTTTGCACGTCATTTTGCGTAAAGAAATAGTGGAACAACTTCTCCATCCACAACAAGTGACAGTTTGGTACGGTTTTTAGGTAGGCGGTGTATTGGGCAATTTTTTTGAAAATGATGCTGTTTTAATAAATAGATTGCGTTACCGAACTATGAACGTGGACCGTCGGCGCAGCGTATATTTTCAGCAGTACGGCGCCACATGTCACACAGCTGGTGGAACAATGGGTCTATTGCGTGACAAATTTCCTGGACATGTGATTTCTTTTCCATTCGGACTATGTTAAAGATAAAGGCTATGTCAATGATACATCTACGATGCATTAAAAGAAAATATCAGATCTGTTATCCGCGAAATACAGCTGCAGTTATGCGAAAACGTAATGACAAAAGAATGACATATTTGTAGGTAGAGCCGAGGCAGATATTGTATTTTATTACTAACCTCAGAATTTGTACTTTAGATTAAAATAAAAATATCATCACTTTTTATAAAAATGTTGTGTTTTTCTATTGACTTAAAATGGTATCCCTTGTGGAATGATTTTATATCTTAGAGAGGGTACAAAGTACCACGTAATGTCCCACTAATTCTAAATGGGGTTTGGTTTCATAATTCTTGGATATAATCAAATACTGGGATTATTTCTAAATAAAACTCGAAAATTCTGTACTCCTATTAAAATGAGGTCTTCAACGCCGAGTAGTTTAATGAATGTGAATAGTTATAGCAAAATTTATCCTTATGTAATGTATTGACAGTTGATCTAATATATTTTGCGGTGGTTGTGAGAAGCTAGGACCTGTGTACTTTAAGAAGTTTAACCTTTTATGATTGCTTCCTATTAAAGTCGCAAGGCTAGTAGAGTGAATTCAATCGAAAGTTTCATTAATTTTTAAATACTTCCGTTAGGTCTAGAATACCTTACTACATCCCTTTGCTACTCTACTTATTATAGCTGAATAGACGTATTACCATGCATTACAGAAAATCTTGAACCAGATGCATCTCATATGTAGCAATTAAACTTCGACACCACCTACACACTCAGCATCAATTATTGCTACATTTTCTGCGAAAGAATACCCTAATCAAAGCCAATCATACCCCTTATACATTCACCTTGTATAAAAATTAACCCATTCATGGAATCCTATTTCAGCCATTACAAGGACAAATGCATCCTTTCATCTATCACTGTAAAATGCGCATTTAATTTACAGCAGAAAAGTCCTCAGAACCCTTCACACATTCATGTCCTGAAATAGTTATTTATTCAAATACATTTCCCCCCCTTTTCACCACTTTTTGCCTTGCCATGATATTATAGTTCCTATCGACGTTGTAAACGTATTTTTGTACTTAATAAGCTCCATTCACGGGGTGCAATTCATCCGATGTATCATCATCAAAGTTTTCTCATTCCATCTACCACCAGAACAACCACTACATTACCATGCAGAGGGATTTATTTTAAAATTATTTCCAAAGGACAACAAAAAAAAAAAATAAGCAAAAGGCAGACAGAAACAGCCGTGCAGGACTCTAGGTACCAAGCACGTCGGAACGTACTAATTCGACTTTTATGCAGAAAGGAATAAAATTAAAATAATCCTCCCACACCCACAGTAACCACGTAGCGGCGTTTTTCAGATGAATGCATCCTTTCAAATTGTCCTCTACTTTATATAAGCACATCCTTGTGTACTATACACATGCAACACAAATCGAATGCACATCCAGTGAAGAGGGACGAATCGATTCAACAGTAGTTAGTGAACTATCATTCTTTTAGTGTATCGTAATGTCGATACAAATCGAGTTTTTATCCTTTGTTCTTTTGTGCCCAACTACCGGCGGACATGCCTTGCCCGAAAAAAAGTAAGCTTTCATTCAATAATAATAAAGTCGAAAAGCAATATTTGTACATACATACATACATATTTCAATATTCTCTATGGCTTCACGATATACAACTGACTTAGAGAGATGTGCTGGCAAGGATTCACCCTATTCTCATCGAAGATGGAACGTTTGGAGTGCCGTGGCATCCATTTTCAAGGATTACAGTTCATGTTACGCGATGATAGCCAGACTTTATGTCTCCCATGATACCTTATCCTTCGTTCAACTTTTATGATTCTCTACCTCTCTTCTGTGTGTGTGTGTGTTCAAACACAAGAATTCTGCTATATAAAAGCTATACCCTCCTGCCGAATGTTGTTCGTGGTAATTTCGAAGAGCTACTGGTGCAATAATGAAAAAAATAAAAGGAAACCAACTGGCAGACGTTAAAGTTGGATGACTTTGCTTTTGGGGAATATGGAAGGAGGCCAATTGCATTTCCTGCAGAATTCTTCTAGTCATTGTATTTGGGGGGTGGGGGGATTACATCCGGATGCACTGAAGGAAAAATTAAATGCAACTACAAAGGACTTTAAGGATTTTTCAGTGGCTGTCCTCTCACAAATTGAATGCTGGCCTCTGTGGAAGTAATTTCATTAAATATTTAAACAGGAAATTGGAACAAAGCAATAAGCTGAGCTTTTTTAGAAGTAATCATAGATTTTATCACATGAGAGCCTTAGTGACTTTCTATTTTTGGACAACATGAGTAGGCACGGATGGGGTTTACAGAATTTCAAATGACATCAATAAGACTTTTGAGATTTAAGTTAACGAACAAAACGTTTCCATTCTATACAAGAGTCTCAGGGTTTGTTGATTACCACAGATGAAGTTGATGTACATACAATATACATGAACGAACCAGTTTAGGTTCTTAGAGCTACTAGGATGTGGGATGAGTGGTTATATTAAATTTGAATTTTAGGGAACCACGTTGAGGTTTTTTCTTCCACTCCTCGAGAATTCGAGCATGCGCTTACAACTTTCTGTATTTTAGAGGTAGTAGGAACAGGTACACTTAAAAACCAAAGCTATGACACATACTCCAGCTGCCAAAAAAGACTGCATGTATTAGAATATGGTGGACCAGTCATTGAAAGCAGGCCACGATCAAGGGTGATCGATTTCAAGTCGTTATGGGTGATCGACTGGTTGTGATCTCCATATCCTGCAAAATGTCCAAAATCAAAATTCCCAAATTAACAAATCCTCAACTTTTGAAAAATGTACAAACGCCAGATATCAATGTTATCCCCACAATCATTAAAGAGCAAAGAAGCGGAGTGGTAGCGGAGCGAGCGGTGACGTCCTATGAAGTATATTTTTTCAACGATTTGTGTTTGGGGATTTTGATGTAAAGATTTTGATATGTGGATTTTAATTTGACGATTTTACGACTGTGGGTTACGTAGCCAACCCTCTTCATTAACTGAGCCATAGAAGTTAGTACCCAAGATGAATTACTGGTAGCACAGATCCATTATCAAACCTATGTACTCACACGTTGATGGTAGAAAAAGCAGGAACATTTGAATAAGCAGCCCGGCAATCACAGCGTCCCCAAAACTGTATTTAGTAGGGAGACCTTTTTAATCTCATAATCCTCTAGAAAGTCTTGCGAGAAGAGGTACCAGAACACATTTTTTTGTGATTGCCTAGGAAAATATTACTCCAACCAAAATTCGACAAGACCATCGGAAACTTAATACATAGCACCTAAAGCTGTATTAAAGTTTCTCAATAGGATTGAATTTACATACCAGTGCCGCTACAGTTTGAAGTGAATCTGGTCTAACTACCTATGGTTGCGGATTACAAATTGATTTATGTCTCCTTCGACTTGCGTATGCCACCTAAGGCAAGCATTATCTCAGGCTTAACTTCGAAAACTTGGCTTCTGGCATCTGCTAACCATTCTTCTCTTCTCTCTTAAATCTTTTCACCTCTCGAAGGGCAAAAGGTGTTATAAAGTTTGTGCGCCATCTTGTTCCGAGTATTGCGGTGCAGTACAAATTACTGAGCACCAGGTCGTGAGTTGAGGTGATTCGACTGTTTTGAGTCTATATGAGTTGACGTACTAGAAAGACACCTAGGAATTTGATTGTCTTCGTAGAATCTATAGCTATCAATTAAATCCTTGCGAATAGGTACTGGTCCTCCAGGTTGGGGGTTGTGCGTCGGGGTAACTTCCCTACCACGTAAAAAAGGCAATAGTTACGACACAACGACAAGCCTCGGATAAGGATGATCCCACTGCTGACGACCCCAGCAAACGAAATAAGGACAACGATCTTCGGATCTGCACGTGGAATGTTCGGACCCTTAACAGGCCGCGTGCAGCCGAACAATTAGCAGAGGCCCTAGACTGCTACAACGCAGATATCACCGCCATCCAGGAAGTGCGATGGGATGGCCCGGGCAAAAAGAGGATGAAAAACTGTGACGTATACTACGGTGATTGCTATAGGGAACAGAAACAGCGCTTATTTGGATGTGGGTTCGTCATACGCGGCAGACTTAGGCAAGAAGTCTTGAGCTTTCGACACGTGAGCGAGCGTCTTATGACAATCCGCATCAAGGCTAAATTCGCGAACATAAGCCTAATATGCGCTCATGCCCCCACAGAGGACAAGGATGACGCCACCAAAGAAAGTTTCTACGAGCTCCTCGACAAAACATATGAGCAATGTCCTAAGTATGACGTTAAAATCGTCCTAGGCGATCTTAACGCCAAGATAGGAAAGGAGGACATCTTTGGTAGGACGATTGGAAAGCACAGCCTACACGACACCACGTCTGGCAACGGACTTAGGCTTATTGACTTTGCGGCGGGGCGAAATGTCAGTATAGCAAGCACACGGTTTCCTCATCTCAATATCCACAAGGGGACATGGCGATCTCCTGATCATCAAACGGTCAATCAAATTGACCACATTGCGATCGACGCAAGGCATGCCTCCAGTATTCTGGATGTCCGAACCTTCCGAGCAGCCAACATGGACTCGGATCATTTCCTTGTTGCAGCCAAGGTACGAATGCGGATATCCCAAACGCCACAACTAAGAAGAACTACTGTGAGAAGATTTGACGTCGAAAAGCTGCAATCGCAAGAGATCGCCAGAACCTTCACCGAACGCGTATCCCGAAACCTCTCAACTACTCCTATGCCGCCAGCATCAAGCGCCGAAGACCAGTGGCAACGCTGCCAGCAAGCCATCAGAAGTGCCGCAACTGATGTGCTGGGTTTCACCCGACCATCATCTAGAAACCCCTGGTTTGACGATGAGTGCCGGCAAGCACATGCAGCTAAACAGCAAGCATACAAAGCGGCGCTGCAAAAAAGGACGAGAGCTGCTCGTGAGCTCTACGAGCAGAAGAGACGGGAAGAACATCGGCTTCTCCGAAAGAAGAAAAAAGAGCACGAGAAGCGCGCGATCGAAGATATTGAGAGATTATACTCCAGGAATAATGTACGGAAGTTTTACCAACAGGTAAAAAGAACGTGTCAGGCCAACAAGACCCGTACAGAAGCCTGTAGAGATGAAGAAGGAAACCTCGTAGTAGAGTCACAGTCGGTGCTGAGAATATGGAAAAACTTCTTCTGCAGACTGTATAACGGCGACGAAGACCAACATCCCGCTGTCAGGCAGAATGAACCATTCAACATAGACGATGATAGCCAAAACTTCCGTCCACCTGACCAAAACGAAGTAAGGATAGCAATATCCAAACTTAAGTCCAACAAGGCTGCTGGACCTGACGGCTTACCAGCCGAGCTATTCAAAGCAGCTGGAAATGACCTGGTAGAGAGCATACACCAACTCATTTCTAAAATTTGGTCAGATGAGTGTATGCCTGATGAATGGAATCTCAGCACCGTTTGCCCAATCCACAAGAAAGGAGATCCCCTCAATTGCGCCAATTACAGAGGTATCAGTCTCCTCAACATCGCGTATAAGATCCTATCTGCCATATTGTGTGAACGTCTGAAACCCTTCGTCAACAACCTGATTGGGCCCTATCAGTGTGGTTTCAGACCAGGAAAGTCCACAATCGATCAAATCTTCACACTTCGACAGATCCTGGAAAAAACCCAAGAAGTCCAAATCGATACCCACCATCTTTTTATCGATTTCAAGGCCGCATATGACAGCATTTATAGAGACGAGTTATACAGAGCCATGTCTAGTTTTGGCATCCCTGCCAAACTCGTCAGATTGTGCAGAATGACGATGGAGAATTCTCGCTGCTCCATCAAGGTCGGTAACGATCTCACCGAGACCTTTGATGTCAAAAAAGGTTTTAGACAAGGTGATGCGCTGTCATGTGATTTTTTTAACATCGTTCTTGAAAGAATTGTGCGAAACTCACAAGCCAACACCGGAGGCACAATCTTTCAAAAGTCTGTGCAACTACTAGCGTATGCCGACGATATTGACATTATTGGAAGAACACAGCGGGCTGTCACCGGTGCGTTCGCTAGTATTGAAACAGAAGCGGCCAAAATGGGTTTAACGGTAAACGAGGGCAAAACCAAGTATATGCTGTCAACCAAAAGGGACACGCAACATCGACGAATTGGACAGAACGTCACAATCGACAGCTATAACTTTGAGGTAGTAAGGGACTTTGTCTACCTCGGCTCTGCTATCAATTCTGAAAATAACACCTCAGCAGAAATAAAACGAAGAATAACTCTTGCCAATCGCTGTTTCTTTGGGCTGAGAAGGCAATTGAGTAGTAAGGCCCTATCCCGAACAACTAAGGAGACTCTATATAAGACCTTGATCATCCCAGTCCTGCTTTATGGCGCTGAAGCTTGGACTTTATCAAAAGCGGATGAAGATATCCTCGGTCGTTTCGAGAGAAAAATTCTTCGCAAAATATTCGGTCCCGTTTGCGTTGACGGGCTTTGGAGGAGAAGATTCAACGACGAACTATACGAGCTGTACAGCGACATCGACCTAGTCAAAAAACTGCGCATTAGTCGTTTGAGATGGCTAGGACATGTAGAGCGAATGGACACCAGTGCTCCGGCCCGAAGAGTCTTCGAATCACACCCGGAGGGACAACGCAGCAGAGGAAGACCTCGCCTTAGGTGGCGCGCACAAGTTGAAGGGGACCTGAACAAGCTTGGAGTGCGCAACTGGAGGCAGTTAGCTAAGGACCGAGCTAACTGGAGAGGCTTGTTAGTTGAGGCCCAGGTTCACCCCGAACTGTAGCGCCACCTAAGTAAGTAAGTAAGTAAGTAAGAATAGGTACTGAACGTAAGATCGTTTGGTCCTTGAAGTTTAAATTTCTTGTATCCACGTCGATATATGTATCGCACCTTAGAGCTGGGATTTGGTTTTCGATGAATCGAATTCGACTACCAATGATTACAGTGGATAGATATTGTTATCTGACCAACGATTTGTTAACCTGTGTATAGGTACATGTCAAAGTTATAGGATCTTTGTGATTTTGAGTATGACAACTTGTTCACTCCAGTCACAAAGCGATACATCATTTCTTAATTGCCATTTGTTTGTATTTACAGTAACTCGTCTTTTCTATCTAATTGTATCCTTCTTCATAGTTTGATTAGGAAACATCGAATCCTCAAAACACATTCATTTACAACCCACAACAAAATGCATACCGTAAATGCGGCGTGGTGCCGCAAACATTTTCCCGATGACTAAATTCAATTCAACGGCTAGTTAAGCGCAAACAATGTCCTGTAACATACACGTCCGCCCAAAATTAGCTTATTGTTTTACCGAAAGCCCAGACTTTCCGATTTTAAATTCAAATTCCATGACTGCACACACACGCATTGTTCGGCGTGGTAGATTAGCGCATTCAGTTCTCTCGCACTGCACTATATAGTAGCACTTCCACGGCGCATATCCTTTCAAACTGCAGTTTCATTAAACACCCAACACGCGGATGAGAAGGATTAGAATTTATTTTTGGGGAAAAATTAATTAGGTTTATAATACGGATACATATGAGTTGTGGGCGGTGGGTGGTGACTCGGTTTTTGAATTTATTCAAGTTTTCAGAAATCATGTTTTGGGACGAGTTGCTGGCACTAATAATAACCAAAGGATAATGGGACGCAATGCACTTTGTGTGCTTAAATAAATAATTTGTTTTTTGCATATAGGGGATGTGTTTGTGGAGAAATTTATTTCAAACGAATTGCGTGCTTTAATTATGAGTGAACAATTTAAATAAATCAAACCGAACGTTAACGGGCGATCAGATAATTATGAAAATGTTGTCGTAATGTGGCGTCATTTGGATTTTGTGCTGCTCACGGAAAATCACAATTAAATGGGAATGGTTAACGTGACGGTGGTGGTGGTGGCGATGAGTCTTCATCATCATTACTAGCACATTGTTGAATAGCACTGGTTCCAGCGGGATGCTGGGATATACAATCGCATTACTGATGAATCTGAAGTGGAAAAACAAAAGCAAGTGTCTTTCACAGCAATCCACTTAAGAGAAAAAGTTGATTATTGTGGTTCTCTGGGGAATTGCTTTCGCCAGTTATCCCCAAGAGGAATATCACTCATTCTGGTCACGTTGGGAATACTTTTTAAAAGCTTAACTTTAAGAGTCAGATGAGAATCGGTTTGTTCAAAAAGCATTTTTGTCAGCAGAACTTTGATCTTTTGTTTGATAGAACCCCGTATATCTGCAGTGTAGGATACTTTAATGTGGTACTCACTATGAGTCTGGCAGCAGATTGCGATTTGCATCTCCTGTTAAAATACCCGCCATTTTAATTGGAACGAGGAGAGATAGTATCCGAGCAGTTGTGGTTGTTTGAGAAGATTTTCTTGTGCTACCCATTAGGGAAGCCTAATTGTGTAGAGATATCCTAGTGAATTTAACGAGGATTTTCTTGAAAATGAAAAGAGATACATACATAGGTATGTAGATTCGCTATGTATTTTAGTTTTGGTAGATGTGTAACAAACAGAGATTATTATTAACTTATTGTGATGCCCATTATGAGAAACAGATATACCATTCCTGGGTTTTGTTACATGCGTAGCATTCTGAAGACTAAATGTATCTTTTGTGGCTTATCGATTCATTGGATATTTTTTAGATTTTGTGCTACAATCAGCTTGAAGAATATTTGAAAATGTATGCCTTAGATGGTAGAGGTCTGGATCACCCGGCCTTTCGTTTTTGCAGAAGGGAAGAAAAACTCATTGATCTGAATGAAAGTCTTTATTAATGAATCTTTAGTTTTCTTACTAAGTCACTTTTTTTCGAAGTCACTGTAGTTCTGAGTTCCATGAGGGAATTGACGATGTGCAGGAGGTTTTCCACCTCAAAAATTATGTATTATGCCGCAGGGTTTATGATACGTACGTAGGACGTTTTCCTTATTAAAATGGTTATATAAAATTAGGTGGCTTTGTTGGCCAAGAAATTACGTTTTAGTACTATTTGGAACGTCGGAGCTTGAGATTTTATTGACTTGAGCTTAGAAACTGTGGACCATTTGGAATAAGTCGGTTGTCCTCTGTAAATGTTTTAACTTTTACAATTGAAATGGTGAGGTGCATCTCCTATGCTATGGTCTCTGAAGCGCGAAGCTGTCGTCAGATTTTTATAAAAAAGAACTTGTCTTACTAAGTTCAGTCTTCTAAAGGGATGCAACTTTATAATCATAGACAGAAATTCACTTCTCCTCATTGGCGATAGACCTCGTGATGGTGTTTTAAGCTGTTCGGCACCACATTTAGCGGTCGGTACCAATTTGGCTTCGAGGCAGATCGACTAAAGACCAAATCTTGACTCTATGACAAATCCTGGAAAAATCCAACGATTATTAAGTCGAAACAGTTGATTCTAGGGCTACGTATGACAGCTCGGAGTTCTGCAAGGCGATGATCGAATTTGGTGAATAGTGCAATTTGGAAGTTCCACCTTGAAACGTTTCCAGTTATACACAAGGATTTCGGCAAGATTTCTTAATTTTAGTGCTGTAGCCCACAGACCACTGTTAGGAACTCCTAATGCCACGAAGGAAAAAAGTGATGCTCTACAGAACATTAATCCTGCCAGTCCTATTACAAGGCACCGAATGTCGGACGATAGGCACGAAAGTAGAGCATATCTTGGGCCCTTCTTTCTTATATGCGACTAGGAAAATATCGTAGACAATTTAATTGCGAAATGTGGATGTAGTCCGCAAGGCTAAAATACATATGTCGTCTACATGGGCACGGCTATAGCAATGGACGACAGCGGTTCAGCCAAGAGAGTCTACGAATCTCAGCTCTCAGGTTTGAGACAATAAGTAGAACCGAATCTCCATTATAAGCAATCGCAGGATGCTGCATCTGACGATCTGGGAGCAGCGTATCCGAGACAGAAGGAGATGGAAGGTCGCAATGCCTCAGGCAATAAGTCTTCACGGGTCGGGAGCCCGATGTAAGACTTCATGATGAGGGCTTCAATGTCCCTTTCTGTATTTTTAAATTTGAGGAAAATTATGTTCCTTTTCGTCTATCACTGTTTATACTGTCTTTGCATCCATCAAAGGTTGACCTCTTCTGTCTGCCAAAGCAAATTCTCTTTACTCTTGAATACTATAAACTTCTATCCGATTTGATGCTACTACCAACGCATTCGGTGTTCGAGTATAGGTGCGTTACCAGTAGGAAAATTTTCGTTTCAGTATCCTTACTCCTCCACAAAAAAACCATTATCAATATCAATCTTCAATTGACAAGATGTCCCCGCGGCGCAAAAAGATCCTCCATCCATTTCTCATTCATCTGTCTAGCAACTTTTCTCTGTGAGGGAAAACAAATTAAATTAACCACTGAACCACTAAATGCAACGTAAACACATTCCCCCCACACATCTGTGCAAGTCGAGGGAATTTTCTCCCGAATCCCAGACTGACCGCAAACAAACATCAGACGAACGGTGTGCACAAAAAGACAATTATTTTCCTCTTTGTGGAATTATTCAAGCGTTGTCCTGTGTATGACCATTCGAATACAAAATTCGCCCACTCGCATACAGATAGGAAGCTACATTCCTCATCAAGGACATCGTTAAAAATAAATTCCATGTTTTTTTTCATCAATTTTATTTAAAAAATTGTTTTTACCGACAAATAAGGTTCAAAACAAATTATTGTCTTTGTGTCCATAGACACGCGTACACATAGTGTATGTGTATGGTTTGGCCCACGTGGTTTGAATGAATTATGTATTTTAAATTAAATAGGACGCGTGGACAGCAATTGAACGTCTAGACAAGGAAATACATTTTTAAGTAGGCAAAAGGATTAACGTCTGTTACAGAGGGAGCTCCAGTACCTTCGAATGAAAAAAAAAGGAAACAAAGATCCACTTTTAAATTAATTATACAAATAAATTTACCAAGGACCTTAAGTATCCTTGATAGGGGAAAACGCCCTCTTTTTATATATTTTATGTTTTTTTTTTTTTTTGCTGTGAAGGACATTAATTAAGAGAAACTACGCGGACGCAAATTAGATAAAGAGATACAGATATCCACAGGATTCATATCAAATGCATTCCTTACTTCCTTCTTTGTTGAAAAATGGCAAGGATGAATATACAGGATAAATGAAAGACGAAGCAAGGCTTGAATACTAAATAGATACGCAGACAAATACTGTCGAGTTGAGTTGAGCAAAATCAGATAAAATGCTCTTGCTCGCATCCCCTACTGTTTTTGTTGGAGTATTTCCCAATGGTAATGGTGCATGGTTGTGTCATGGAGTATTTATTTATCCTTAATTAGGTTCCTTTTACAGATAGACGTGGATATTACACAGATGAGAGTTTCATTTAGAACTTGAGCATTGTTGTAGGCGGACAAAGTTTTAAATACTGATATTTTTTATATGGTAACGACAAGGATGAGAGCTTGCTAGTGAAAGTAAGTGTAGTGCTTCTGGAAAGATGACAATATATGAACGAAATCAATCAGTACTTGAAGATAGTGCTGAAGTTGCTTGAGGAATTTGGTGTTCTGCTGGCAGTGCTGTCGAAGTATATGTATCTACTGCTTCATCTGTTTCCGTAAGTAGATTAAGTAGATTTCTCCTTCGCTATTTTGAAGATGTAGTAGTAGAAGATCAGTTCTCTTCGACAGTTCTCTTCGTTATGATATTCGACATATATTTTCTGACTGAACTATACAAAATTTCCCACTTAGCTGCTTTATAGGCTTCAGATACTCCAGATCTATTCAGCTTTTTGGTAGATAAAGAATACGTTTTGCTTTTGGTCAAAGTCGTATGATAGCATCATCTGAAAGGAATTATTGTAAGCGATATTTCTTAACAAATAAAAAAACCACGCTAATGTCTATTCAATCCTCGCATTTCCTCCCATGTGCTGCGATATATATATATAGGCTTTGTCTTCTCCTTGCAACCTACATATACCTTCAAGAGCGCTTAGTTGGAAATTATCATTTGAAAATTGTATAAATTGTTCATTCAATAGATTGCACTAAGCCCGAACGTTTTAGAAAGGGTATACATCACCAAAGATACTTTCACATCAAGACCATAACAATTTCTCTTTCAACTTCATCCGGTTTAATTTTCCATTCATCCTCGCCTGTCCTTTATATAATTCAAATCGGTTTCTCCATTTTCCATATTAAGCGCAATATCTCTCCAATCATATCCTCAAAAAAAAAAAAAGCCTCACCTATCTCTACGACACTAAACACAATTTACAGCGCTCCGCATTGCTGTGAAATTATACTCAAGTCGTTCACTCCCAACACACACAACCCATCCACGGCGGCAATTGAACCCGAAAACACCCAAAATGCACTCAACTCGAACTGAAAGTTTTATTTTAAGCGGATTATCAAAAAGAGGCTACAAATTCTGCGAACTACAAACCGATAGCTACTCTCTGTAGTTGAGGTTGAGGTTGCCAAATGTTTACTTCTCAGCCACCACACCGCCACTGCAGCAAGAGATGACACACTAAATATCTGTTTTTGCGATTTTTGCCACCGTTTCTTGGATTCATTCCAGTTTCTGCTCTGTCAGACTCAAAATGCGAAATGTGTGAGATACAAAAATGGACACAGCAAAAGAAAAAAAAAAATTTTAAGCAGCTTAAAAAAGCGGTAGGTACTCTGCCGCACGGCAGTAAATTTACAGATTGTCCGAAAAGGATAAAAGGTCATTCGGGAAAATTAAAAAAAAAAAAAACTGTTGAACAGAAATGAACAGAAAAAAAAATCCGTATCCGTTTCTTGAGGGCGATAAATACACAAAACTTGAAAAGTCCTTTGGGGGATTTGGCGTCATGCTGCTGCGTTGATTATCTCTTGCGTCTCTCTCGCTCGGTTGGAAACCCACAACGCGATGTTGGTATTTGGTCAAAGGTCCGGTTGGCCTATTTGTTCAGCCTACGGTCTCACTTCTGACATCCACTCCACCTCTCTAACCACAATGTTGGGGTTGAGCAATCCTTAAATCCAATTAGTATGGAACACCAACAGTGTAGCGCTGGTAGCATCAGTTGTTGGTTAAATTAGCTACGCGAGTGTAGAGTAGATATGCAAGGGTCGACGAACAAATGATGTGGAACAGTTTTAATAATTCCCCAGAGTTGCAGATAAGGTAATTGTGGCCGCCAATGGGGTAGGTTAATTATGTTTAGGGCCAGTTCCAAATTAACAGATAAAGCTGGTCGACGCTTTCGAGGATTCTCATTTGAATGCATTAATGGATAATGCAGCTCTTTCTCTCTATGTCCGCTTAAATGCATTTTCGAGAAGTGGCAAGCACTTCTGGTAAGCATGATGCTCTGGCGTGTGGCAATTTCATTAAAGTCGGACGGTACTTACATTTCAGGACTTTACTATTTAATTAAGAGTGAGTAAAGTTTGGATAATGTTGGTATGTACGTACTATGAAGGATGTTTTCGGGGTAAAAGTTTACTTATTGTTTGTGCTATTTCTGTCGGGCACTTTGTTGGATGTAATTTTGAAGTTGAGTATATAGTGTATATAATAGTTAATGTGTTGGTTGGACGGGAATAAGATTCATAAAATAGGATCAGTCAGTATAACTATGTATTGGGCTCTTCTGCGAGTGATCTGCGCGTCATAACTAACTTGTTAAATAAAAACAGCTCCTTACGACATTGTTTCAATAGTTTGGAGGATGTAATAGACGAATCTAAGGCTTTGATAATTATCCACGAAGATAGCTATAGGGCATTGGATCATGCCTAAGTTCAAGGCAATCTTTGAAAATTGAAATGAAAAATTAGAGGAATAACTTTAATATATTCAGGGTTTCTGAGAATACTTCGACATTGACTCCGCAGTTCAACCTTGAACATTGCATCGTCGGGTTTATTATTTTTTTCCGACTCATCGTTATTTTTGCCTCCTCTGGTTGGAAAACCTCTTTAGATCTAACGTACAGTCTCGAATAGTATAATCTGTGGGGGACGCTACTAATTCTGTTGGAGAAGATAGATGGTTACTAGTTATTTTTCGTAGCTTTTAGATTACTAGTCACGAGACCTGAACCTGAACATAAGGATTAAATGAATTATATCCGGATTCGGTCCAGATTCTACATTTCTTGCTAAAGGTTCTAATACAGATGTAGAAGGCTATACAGGTTATTCTTCCCTTCACGTCGCGTCGGTCGTTTGTTTATGTGACCACCTTAAACCTACATATCTCTGTAGTATTAATGGTTGGTGGTAGACTTAGAAGAGGGGAAATAACCCCAACCTGACGTTTTCATCTAACATCTAAATCTATGAAAGTATCTTGTAAGGGATTGTTCATGTTATATCAAGGAGAGTCGACAGTAAGATTTCAGGTCAATAGGCCGTAAGTTCTTCGAGAACTTTCATTGGTGGCATAAGCTAACAATAGGTTGACTTTAGTAGCCATTGGAGTTCAACCTTGATTTTGGTCAGATATATGTACATATTCGTCAAGAATTTCGTTAAAAATGCCTGTTTCCTATTTGCCGGAGATTCTTCTTAAATAATTTGGCATGTCTGCGATAGAGTCACTATCTGCTGCAAGTATATGGACGCATATCGACGCTGATTGCCCTCCCTATGTTTATTTCAATCCGCCAGTACAAGTTTCGAACTATAAAAGGAAACAAGTTATACGTTTTCTTGATTAAATTAAAACTGGGATTAGACGGAGAGATACAAATTTTTGTCACTAGTCATTAGTTGACTCACGTTCCATCTAATGGTCCATGTAATGGTGATTCCATTACACAGGACTGCTTTTCAATTGCACGAGTGAACTACAACCGATTGGAGCTATAAGACTTTGTAAACTGCTAATATGCAGTCTAATAGTAGATGATATACATATATATAAATGAAATAGGACTAACAGATATAGGCATAAATTGCCAATGACATGCACCCTATTTGGTCATCATTCCACGGAACATATCTGGCAAAACCTGAGGATGTACCCAAGCTTCACTGCAGTGGAGTAACACAATAATAATTAGACCCACCATCACATAAGAGGAAAATGTAAATGAAAATCCATTCTACAGTGTCACTTCTCTACATATACTGCTAGAAGACATGGTAAAGAACAAAGGTACTCAGTCAGAATGTTGGGAAGCAAGGGCAAACCGACGTCATGATCAAGAAAATGTAATATAAACATTGGAACCCATAGAGACTATACAAATATATTAAAAAACTCCACAGGATCTATCTGTGTCGATAGTTGTAATCTTTTCTCGATAGATGTCACGTAAAGATCGACAGGAAATGTCGCTCGCAAGAGTTCACAGTATATTCAGACTAACAAGGCAGCCATGGAGATGGGAATACCTTACAAAAATTGGACAAATTGACCAATATAACTAACTCACCGTCTAGGTAGAGTGGTGTGTAATAAAACATCTAGAAACCACTCACCGGAGAAAACGGCTAACTAGAGGGAGAACAAGGAGTTCAGCCAAGTTGTGGAAATACATTTCTTAACTGAAATAAGCCAAAAAAAAAAAAATTTGTTGAACCCATTTCGCATACTACCAAGTTTGTTGACGAGTCACCGCTGACTTCATCAACTAGATTCCTTGATTCAGGATATCACTTAAGGTACTTGGATCATAGTGGACATGAACCTCTACAACCGTTATCGACAACATAGGTACTTAGGTTATAATGGACTTAGATTCCCGAACCGTTATCGTCCTCAACATATGTCTGTACAAATGTGTCAATTTTCAGCAGGATTTCTGACAAGCATCTCTTGATTTACTGGATGGTGGGTTTGGACTTCCGATTTGTTGATCTTTCCCAGGATTTATTTTGGAGTGAAAATTTCGTTGACTTGTCTCAAAAGCATGAGGAAGATATACTATCGCTCGCAATTTTTAATGTTCAACTGAACATTTTATTTATCACCTACAGTCATTTATATCATCCGAGAACATGTAACCTATAATTGGACTATGCTTCACTTAACACAAGCCCTAATCACGTTCACGATATCCTAAATCAATCAGATTTCATCTTGCTCGAAGCCTGTTACCCGTGAATTACCTCCTATTCCTTTTCACTAGAGTTCTTTCTCTATGTACATGAAAAATGTCACATCAAGTAAATTATCCTGTTATGCTAAGGATATAACTCAAAAGGCTCAAGGTTTTTACATACAGTTCACTGAGTCAAGATAAGAAGCTAAAGGTACATAGAAGTAATCCTGCCTCGCTATCATAGCACTTCATTCGCGGTGAATACCCTTTAATCTTCATTTCCTGTCTCTCTCTGTCTTCAGCAAATAAAACATTCATTCTATGAAAGAAGAATGAATTAAAACAAAATAATCCCTTCACCGAGAAATCACGAAACAACTATTACAACAACAGCAAAGCTAATCCTTTCCGTCGCAAGCGCGCACATTTATCTCGGCACCACCATGCACACGAACAAACCCCCATACCGACATACCGCAGTAAGCGGTAATTTGCCTTCCGCACAAATCACTTATACCCGCGTTACATTACCCGACTAAACGATGTGCACAGTAATTCACAAAATGATTCGTATTCCGTGTTACTCGTTTTTTATGTCCTTTCTGTGCGGCGTGAATCCCCAGGTCTTCTTCTCTCACACTCATCAGAGTGTCATTAAAAAATCATTTACACACTACGACTGTGATATGGGTGGTGGGAGAGAGTAGGTGTGTATGCACGCTTGAGTTTTAGCATTCTGACTAAAGACCAAAGCGCCACCAAAGGACATAAAAAAAATATGCTTGCAACATTTCTTCCCTCATACCCAGAGAACAAAAAAAAAAAAAAACCCCGTTGTAAGCGTTGTAAGCGACTAAATGTTGTTTTCTTTGAGTTGGTTTTCCAACCCAAACCGACTCCCACTCATCCTTGTCTCTAAATAAAGAGGCAAAGTATGTAAACCAAATACACATACAGTGCCACTCATATGGAGGATATTCTCAAAGGATAACAAAAATTCTAATAAAGATAATGCAAATTTCCAGTAACAAAACGCTGCACAAAGGCAGAGGACTTAAATGCGTGATCCTTTTTTTGTTTTGTTTCTTCCTTTTTCCTCACTGTACAAGCATTTCATGGAAGATTGAGAGAAATAAAATCGGTGGGACGAGAAGCAGAACTTATCCATGTTTTGTTATCCTGCGAGAGAGAAAGATTTATTTTCTTTCAGCATCCATTTTTCGATTAGGCTCAGAAATGAAAAAAAAGCAAACAAAAAAAAAAAAAAAATGAAAAACGATAAATCCAGTTGATATCCTTGTCAGGATTTGGCGTTTGTGTTTGCTGTTGTTGGACCGCCTTATAAAATTGGGATATAAAAACATGAGTCATCGCGTGTGTTTTTATATTACGTAAACAAGGATAACAATAAAATGCGGGAAAAATGTAGACGAAAGCCCAGCGAAGGGGTCACGCATTCGTAAAATCATAAATAAAGTTCACATCAGACAAGTGGGGAACTTTGTCTGTTATTTTATGGTTGAAGATTGCAGAAGAGGTCTTCTGGAGATTTTATAGGCATGACCCACTTCCTTTTTGTTTTTTAAATGTAGGCATATTTAACTTATCGTATGAGATATGGTTTCGTGATTTGTTATTATTTTTTTGGGAATGAGGTTAAATGTTTAGATGAAAGGGCTTAAAATAATAATAGGCGTATCTTTAGGGATGTAACCCTTACGGAAGAATTTGACACTCAATAAAATGTCAGGAAAAGGGTTGCTGCTATAGACAAAGGTTTGGGGAATCGTCACTATTATGGAACACGAGAATTGGTCTCAGGGTGAATCCAGACAAAACTGTAATGATGCTTATATCACAAAAACAAAAGTGCATTTCTTCAACCTCTCCAAACTGAATGGTCATGTACTTTCCTTATGTTCAAAGTATCTAGACATTATTCTCGACCCAAAACTAACATATTTAGAAAGTAAATATTGAACAGAGTGTTAAGAACTCATCCGTTTTCTGAATGGTAGTGCTTAATCATAACAGAAAACAATTATAAGAAAACCGAATCGGGGATTGAGTTGGAGGCCGATGTATATTTTTATCCACATGCTATTACTTTCTTGCAGCGAATCAATAAAGATACCTAACCTCATACTTATTACCCAAGCTGCCAAAATAACATCTCGTCCAAAATGCCAACAAATATCCTTGTCAGACTCAACACTTCCACATCAATTTCCAAATCTAATTGGAATCTGAAATCATCCTGATTGTCACAAACTATCTAAACCAAATTGGCGAAGTGTCTTTGGCAAAACCTAATCTCATCAATCCTATGGTTTAATATATCTAAAGCCAATTGTTACCTCAATTGAAGTGGAGAAATTTCAACACACATCCCTCCATATTGGCTACATACAATGCACATCCTTTGTTGATATCCCCGTTCATTGACCATTTGCAATTTGCCACATAACGAGCCACAAAAACTAACCTCTTATTACCACGGATAACAGCACACCCGGTCACTACCCCACAGACAGCCGGGACAAACGATGATTTATTGAAATCCTTTGAAGGTCTTCTCGTATAAGCGAAAAAAAAAAAAAAACAAACGAAGCATTTGTCGGTCCAGACTGAACGGGACCGAATCGAATTGAATGCCATGAATGCATGAACACACTTGTAGTGTCTGTCTGAGGGTTGGACTCGGTTTTTTTTTTTCAATTTCCACTTATTTTTTTTTTGCCTCCACCAATCTGATTCGAAGTCCATTGCAATTGTGCAAACATATGTACATGTACACACAGAATACCCTTTATATTAGAGGATCCTTTGGCAGGGAATACGCATCAGATTTCGACTGACCGAACACCGACAACTGGCTGTAAATCATTCAAATGATGCTCGTTCGTCCTGTACGAAAGGCCAATTATTTCTAATTAGCCAAGTTCCACCGCACTGAATCGTGTGAGTGTAATTTGGAAGCGAGCGTTGGGCGAATAGGCGAATAGTAGAACGCATGGTGACTTAACTCTTTCATTGAAAATTGGCAGCGGGCACACTGGCACCTGTGAGAGAACATTGCAATTTCCTTATATGACGCCCATTTGCATTTTTTTTTATAGTTTATAAGGAACAGCTTGTCTTTGCATACATATGTACACATTTAAGAGACATTTGCATTTAAAGGGATTCAGTATAATGAAAGAATTGGAGACAGTAATTACTGAGAATGGTGCGTGCTGTGTATAATTGTCCTCAATTGTGCAGGGATGTTGGGAATAAGAAAGAGAATATACATATATGTGCTGGGATTCCCTAATGGGAAGTTATAAGGCCCTAAGTAGGTAAAGACATGCTGGGTGATTGTGACCGGTCTAACTCAGGCTGTGCTAAAAGGTGATACTATCCACACCTTTGAATAAATGAAATATCTGGGAGTGATCCTGGATAAGGATGGCGACGATAATTGAGATAACTTCCTTTGTTACTGTTCTGCCTTTGGTAGGATCAGATACCAGATCTTGTAAGGTCTTAGTTGCTGAAGAGCATTCTAATTCCAGTAAAGTGGGTAATACTGGACTTTGCTTCCTAGTAGTACAATGGACCAGTTGCATCTGGGTGCTCAAGTGAATTGTTTTCCAACCTGATAAAATATATATAAGTATATATGTATGTATATATATATATATAGAGAAAGACTGGGAAGATATTCTCCTCATCTCAGTCAATTAAGGTGTTGTTACTCTACTTACAATAGAAATAGTCAAAGTGAGTAACCTCTTAAGACTAAAAGGGAACTTGTAACTCTTTACAGTCTGTTTTGGTAGAGTACGAGTAACATGTTACTAATCTGAAAATAAAAGTATCCCTAATGATTGAATTACCAGCTCTGTATAGAGATGTACAGATATTTCCTAGAAACGGCATTGGCTGCAACTCCTAAAACAAACATAGAAAATTTGAGATCCGTCTATCATGTGATACCCTATCCTTCTTCCTTTACACCAGCTCCGGTACAATATTTTTGTTACAATAACATCGAACGCTTGTGGATTATATTAGCAAAATTTCATTAAAATTGTTCTTCGTTCTTTTATTTTTTTTCATAAAAACAGCCCCAAAAAGGAGGCGTGCTAACATATTATGTATGCATAGGTAAATTGTAGATAATTTGAATACCTATTTATTTCGCCTAAATGAATTTGTTCTAAGAAATGTAGCTGGAACGCCTTCATCCAATAATAAATGCCGACAGCAGTTCGAATGTCCTTGTAGATATGTCTCAGTAGATGGATGGATATCTTTTTATCGTAGACTGATCATATCGCATGTATCTAATGAATACCAACGGCTTTTTTAAGAGACTGGTGTATTTAATGACCTTATCCAGAGCATGTTAAGATTGCATCCACTTTCTTGGGTCACCTCGTTGGCTGTTGATATCTGGTTAAATTATAGTTTACACTATTTTACGACAATTTTAGCTACAGCTTCCGTTCGTATAGATAATTAGCTCGTGGTTTGTACAGACTTTTCCCTTATCTCACTTTTCTCTGGTAGGAATTCTGATATTGAATCAGGTTGCTTTGAGAGAGTTGTGTGATGCGGTCCGTTTCTGGTCGAAGTTTTAAGATATTCCACCGATTTAGAATAGAGACGTGACCATAAGGCATCGCTTTTTCAAGCAGCCCTTAGTCTGAATGTAGTTATAGTTGCCAAGCTTCCGCATTATAAATCTAGTGGAGGAATTTACAATATCGTTTCCAGAGCTTTGGTATTGATCTCATTCATCCCCCTTACTCCAGCTTAACCTGCAATCCCTAATTTTACATCTGTGGGCGCTGTCCAGATTGCAATTTTTCAAACCTTTTCCATCAGATTATCGAACCATGCATAAGAATGCGGTCTTAATACCATGGGCTTGAACACCGATGTTTGCAAGAAGTCAAATAATACAATCAAATAATGTCATCTTTTTTTTGACAATCCTATCGGCTACTAGAAGCCATCTGTTGTTATGAACATTGATCACAATTTTGGATACTTTTAGAACATGTTTGAAGCGTGTACTTTTTGATGGCTAAATGGCAAATACAGACGAGTCGAAACATCAAAGCAATCGCTCCTAACTTCATGCATAGCCAAGAAACCCTATTGGAAACTGGTCCGTCCTAATAGAAAAACCGTTTAACAAAGTTAGTACTTAAATATACTTACTGTTGGTATCTGTACTAGAACAATGGTTGTTGGTATCACAACCTAGGTAGTTCTAATATTGCTGAGACTATTGATTAATAGTAATAATGCCTTTCGTTTCCCGGAAAAAACATCCATGCCTTCGTCATAAAGTAAGTATGACAAGGTGTATATTTTTTTTCCCTGCACTATCGCCTGCTTCGATAGAGTTCGTACTTTACGATTTTTTCTAGTAAGGATGCAAGTTCTATACTTAACTTCGTTACCGTTGTATATTATTTTACAGTTGATCATTACGAAGTATGCATCGAAACAAATATAAACTAAGGCAAAACGAGTACGGTCTAAGAAAGTTTGTGACGATAAAATAAATGTACTTATATTGACGAGCCTCAAACCTATCCTAATAAATTCTCTTAATCCAATAAATCGCTAAAAATAATTATAATTGTTCTCCAGCGTTTAAAGTGCTACAATACCACAAATAACAAAATGAACCATTTAATTGAATATTTAGGAATAAACAATTATATTTGTATTAAACCGAGTCCCATATGTTGGTAAACAATCCAAATTGAATTACGTGCTAACTAAATCTGACCAACAATTTAATAAAACAAAACCACTTACATACACATTTGTTTTGAATAACTTTCGAAATGTCCTTTTTGTAGAATCACGTACATACTACCTATACTCAAAATAAAGCAAAAATTATTAAATAAATTCGACCATAAATAAATCATACAAGAAAAAATATTAAATTTACATATTTATTTCCAAAAAATAACTTACATTCCCTGTATTCGTATTCACTTAAAATTCACCATGCACATCCACAATACACAGAGAGAAACAAGTGAACAAAAGTTAAAATGATTTGTTGGGCACTTTAATTTTTATTACAAACCCACCAACACACACATGTTTTTCAATTAAGCTAAATATTACTTTTATTTATTCCACTCGTTGAGGAATTCATTTCCTGTTCCATTTTCCACTCGGTACACTCGGTACACTCTCGCACACTCTATCTCATATTTTATGCATTTTTGTTCGTCGTACGGTTGTATTTATTGCCATAGTTTCAACACGTCCCCGAATTCATAAATATTAATAATGAAACGCCATGCCACGCAAAAAGCGGTACGATGTACTGTTCCTCCTCCTAGGCTAGCACTCAGTCATTCAAGGACACAAGCGAAAATCAGAGCGAAAGACAAAACCGACACAGTAGCGTAATGCAAGGCAATGACAGTAAAAAAAAAAAAAAAAACAAAAATGAGACGGGGAAGAAGATATTTTGGGAATTTTCAGATTCTTGTACCACCCAGCCACACCCACCACCCACCACCCACCATCCACCACTCACGATAGATGTGTTACAAATTTGCATTTTGGTTCCTATTTGTTTCTTTTGGATTTTCAATGATTTTTATATCCCTGTCTATGTGGAGCGGATCCCCTGTCCTTCCATGGGTAGGTGTACTGTACTCGATGATGACATCTCTCTCTTCCTCTCTACGTCACATACCACGACGACGACGACAACGACAACGGGATGTCGGAACGGAATGCGCGCGTACTCAAAGGATATTATGCAAAGAGTTTTTCCTTGTGATTTATGTGCTTTGGCTTTGTTTGTAATTTCATTACCCACAGCGGTACAGTTATACAATACACAATAACAGAACAAAAGGACACAATACTTTGATTTATGTCAGTGGGTTGCTGCCGGCATTGTGAATGGGTGGTGTGAAAGTGAATATGGGATGGAAGCTTTATCATTAGATGGATATTCTGTGACAATGTTATGTAGAAGCAACGTCACAACAAAGTCCTTTGAACTGTGTTGTGTTGTGTCCTTGTGATTACAAATTTTCTGGACTTTCATTATCAATGTTCTCTCCGGTTGGCCGTAAAACATAAAAATATTTTACATTTCTCAACTTTGTTGAGAATACCCAGTAGGATGAGGATACATATATTCACTTAGGGGGTGGTGGTATACAGTGTGGTTGGCAAGGCAATCTTTAGCATGTAGGACGGCATTTTATGACATGAAAATGTGCGAAGTTTTTCGTGAGAATTTAATTTTTATGTTACTATAATTTTGAGCTTTGTTTGCTTGATTTAATTATGTGGCGTGATTTTGTAAATGTGCTATCATATGTATAGTATATAGGGTCATTGGCAACGTTCTTGTCAAAGTACAATGAAAATCGTGAAACTCTTTAAAAACCTTTTAGAAAGTGTAGCAAACATATTTGTAATATAAGATAACAGATGCATCCACGGTTACAGCGGTAGACTTTGACCATCTCCGACCTTATGTTCCTAATCTATCTCTTTACTGGATATCAACGGTCGCTAAACTTTCTTGCATACCCAAATCTGCAAACCTAAGTATGTATCTTTTCATATATTCCTTGAATGTAGAGAAATAAAGAAGATCTTACTTGTTTCCTAAGCAGCTCATCTGAGTCCTAAAGAAGAATAACACGTCAAACACAAAGTCATACAGTTTATAAATACCATAACAATTTTTATGCGGGTTAGTGGCAGTACAACCAGGAATGTGTAGTCTTATTTAACGGAAAGCTATTGGTTAACAATCGTGTCTGATATTGTAAATCAAATTTAACTGGAAGGTATTGTGAAGACCAATGGGATTTCTGGAGTCACTCAAGGCTGTCAACGTATATATTTATCGTTACAATGAATGATGACGATTATCGTTATATACTTTTATATATTCCTGCTTTCGGATACTCACTTTCCCAGTTGCACCCTAACCAACAGTTAAAACAACAAATATAGGTTAAGACTGTTCTTAACAAGATTCTCGGCCTTGCGCACGAAATCCTTCAGAAGCAGTATACTTAACAACCTCATATGCTGCGCTGTCTGTAGTAGCCTTATTGGGAACGGAGAGCATAAGAAGCGAATCAAAGATAATAAGTGAATGGTAGCATCCAGCTATTGCATCACTTTAGCTAAAGCGATTGGATTAGACGTTCAGAGTGATCCTAAATATAAACATTTGGATCAACAAGCAGCATTCAGAGTTAATCTTCTGTCCCATCAAAATGGTCACAGGTCATGGATGTTAGAAAGCTTATGTCCCAAGTTTGTTCACGACAGCAATCTCTATTGTCCAATCTGTACGGATTTAGTCGAGGATAAGAAGCATATTATGTTATGATATCATACATTACTTGTAATGTGAGAAAAAACTACGTAAGGATTAACCTCAGATTACATCACGACCCAGTTGGAGAGAGGTGTCTGCCTAAAATCCTACATAACTGCTAAGACCGACTCTTCAGTATATTTTGGAAGGTTTTCCTTGCCAAATGGAAAGAAAAGACAGAAGCAAGGGACAGAAGGTCAAATCAAATAAAAAAACGCCATTAAGTCCTCGTTGGTTTCACTCTTTACGAACAGTCTTGTGCTCCACACTGTTTTCACAACAATTGCATTTGTCTAGCAAGAGACGGAAAACCAGTGCACCACATCCACCAAAGCACCAAACAGCTTAACTAAACAAATGAATAATTCATTAATTCGAGTTACGGACTTTCGCATAATCTCCTCCTCAACAAGGACCAAGTTGCGGTACTCTGCGGTCCGGTATGGTATTCTGAATGAAAAATTATAATTTTTTTTTTTGCCACTTCATACCGAATCTTATTCTGCTTACACGACCGACTGGGATGCAATTGGTACCATCAGCGGCGACAGCGACAACAATGATGACGATAGCGGCTAATGTGCAGAATCCGCTTCTGTTTTAAGGACCTGCTGTTGCGTCGTACAGCCTCACTAAGCCCACATTGCATTCTGAAGTAATATACTTTTGCATTTCCATTTGGTTTATGACTTTCTCTAGTCGTTTTTTTTTATTCATTTACAAGCGCTCTCGCCCCTTGCTTAGTTGGTAAATTTGTAAATAATTAATGTAATCAAGTGAGAGTGGGCGGAAAGGGATTTGCACACACTCGCAAATACACAGACCACACTGGCAGAGATCCAGTGCGGATTGCCACAATGAAAATCAAAATAAACATAATGCAAAAATATTTTTGCAAAGTATCCTTTCGCCGTATCTGTAACGGTATCGTATAACGTATACTATCGGATTTTATTATGTGCAACCGGTCGTATGAAAGGACTAAGGAGAGAGAGACCGAGTGGATCCTAGGAAGTGGATCCTTTCGAGTATTTGACTTGCTATGAGTGGGCGGAATGAAATCATCGGGTGCAACTTAAATTGAATGCCAGTCCAGCCAGTGAGGAGGCAGGCAATGATGATGATGATGGTGGTGATGGTGAGCAATGTTGATTGCGTATATTGAAGCGGATGAAGTGATTCGTAAAATGAACGGTCCCTGTCTGCACGGACGGAGAAGAATTTTATTCCATTTAAGCATAACCGACTCAGTGGGGGTTTTAGTAATGTACCTACATTAAATTCGTTACATAACTTTGTATGGGAAGGTTCAATTTAAAGTGTCCTTTCTCCATGCATTTTGAGTTTTTTTTTTCTTAATTATTAGATTTATCTAAGGATTCACCTTATGCTGACTATAGCTACCCTAATGGTCACGGCTAGGAACTATTTTTATATCGTTGCGGTTGCTTTGTTTCGTTATTTTTCAAAACAAAAATAAAAGGAAAACTCTTCAGACGATATTCACAAACTGAACTTTTCCTTCGCTTCGATGGAAGTGTAGGATTTCCTATAAACCCTACAAAAGTCGGTATGTTACACAACAGAAAACATACACACACCTACACGAGTTCCTTATCCAGGTTGAGGAAAAATTGAGAGACAGAGGGCTTGCTGTTGATCCCTTTTCGGTTTGTTTCCTATTTTTGCATAAATTCCTACTGGTAGTTCTTTTATTTTCAAATCCTGCAGATGTACATATCCGTAGGGTAAAAAAGTTTAACTTTATAGAAAAGAGAGTCTGGAGGAATTGTATGCTCCTTGTGGATACAGTGGGTTTCTTCTACTTCCTTCTGTTTTTTTTTTTTTTTTTGTTTGCGAATAAACGTGATTATGATGGTCATGTGCGCTCACAATGAACTTTAGTTAGCTTCACCCTATGTGTGTGTCTGTGTAGGAGTTGGAAAGGATCTTTTGTTGGAGCAGTTCTTTTGAGTCTGCTTTTGGTTGTAGGTAGAGAAGTTGCATTTTTATAGAATGGATTGAGGGATTTTCTAGAAATGAACGATGGTAGGAAGCGGTCAGCTGTGTTAATTACGAAAGAGTGTAAAGGATGAGTTGGCTGATTGCGATGGATATTTTTCTTGTTACTGGAAATGGACGCGCTTTGTTGGGTTATAATTAACTACTTGTGCTTGGGTGTATGAGGGTGGGGCAAGCGCTTGTGTACAGCTAATGAATTGCGTTTGGATCGAGTGAGTTGCGCTTTTATGATTGGAGCCACAGTGGTATCACTACGTATTACTTTTTAAAAGAAATGTTGTAAAGTTAATGGATTCTATGTAGGTGTATTTTTGCCGGGAATAATCTCAGGTTTTCTTTTATTCGGTTTGATTGACGACGGCATGAAATGTATCATCATGTTTTCTACTGGTTTTAGACTACATTTTAGCCGTGAGAAAAAGACACTGCAGCACTGTAAAATATTCAAGAAGTAATTGAAATAATTAGAGTTTCTTAGAAAGCTGAAAATGGATCTAAAGTCCGTCAAAAACTGCCAGTTGGTCGATGTCATTGCAGAGATGGACTAATTTTCTTTTGTAAAAGTTGTGCTGCGTCTTTTTGTTCCTGTTGCAGTCGTCGATCATATACATAGCTGTCATAGGTTTAGGTTATAATGGCTGTTTGTACAATGATACATACACACTTAGACCAAAAGAGGTCCTTGTGATATCGTAAATCTTTCCAATTTGGCTTCCCAGCCATTAATAAAACCAATCGGAGGTTCTAATTAAGCGAACGATGCTCATGATGTCTAAGGACGGCAGCTCACAGGACGGCAACTCATTAAAGAAAAGAGCCCCTACAAGGTGCAGTCGTATTTGGGACAGGGCTGGACAGGTGCATATGAAGTGAAGGATAGTTTCAATCTCCACTTTGTTGCTGCACCTCCTATAGAAGTCATTAGAAAAGAGCCCCAATCTCTTAGCATGTTGGCTTATCAGAAAATTTTCTGTGCATTTGGAGCATTTAAAGGCAGCAGTTGTAACATAATGTGGGCATACTGGCTCAAGTGGTTAGTGCGTTGAACTACGGAGCGACGGGTTCGAGGTTCGATCCCCAGAAAGACCTAAAATTTCTTTCGCGGCCCCTCCTCCCGCGAGCGTCTGACAAACAAACATCCGAGAGTAAAACTGTCATGAAAAAGCTTCTCAAAATAAAGATTACCTTCCATTCGCGAAAAGAAAATGTGAGAATGTGAAAAGTAAGGCTCTGGATCCTATGGACCTGTCGCGTCAAACCATTTTTTTTCGTATTTCGTTGCAACATAATGTCTAATGCTGCAGAAGAAATAGTTCTTAGAGCACCACTGATGCAGACATATGCTGATCTTTGCAGTTTATGGCTGTATTGAGTGAGAGCCATATTGGTAGATGTCATTGACAATATACGATTGTTTGTCTGAGGCTGCAATAGCAATGTTATGATTGATCATTTTTAAGCCTATATACTGCGCAGGTGTTGATTGATAGATACTCCCAACACTACCCGAAGTATCCACTTTCAGACCTGCAAGTTCGCTTGATTTGACATTCGACAATTTTCTGGTTCTGATTTGACATTCGAAGGTCACTGATTAACTTTTGCAGTATGTATGTTAAGACACGTAGATCGTAGTTGGATTGATGCTCTGGCGCAGATGGATATCAGTCACCCTTTCCGGCAGTTTCAATAAAAAGGAAGATAAATTTATACCAGCTTTAGGAGGCTAAAGCGACTAAAAGTAAGAAGACGATTTTAAAGTCAGTCCATAGTTTAAGAATTTAGACAAGAATCCAGGTTAGTCAAGGAAGCACTATGTCTTTACATTGCTGAATATCAGCAAGAATGATACGGTCAGGTCTTGGTGACTTGAAGAGTTTGACTTGAAGAAAGTTAGTGCCGAGTTTAACTTCCACCTTTCTTCATTTGTCCACCTCTATGCTTCCATCAAGTACAACAACCATGAACATTTCTAATCTATGATGAGCTGTTAGAATACTCAAGTGGCTTGCTTTTAGAATACGCATTTTGGGGGGCTTAGAGTATATTTAAACTGATGCCCTGGTGCAAGTGGATATATGTAAATCAGTCTTTCCAGTATTCTAAATACGAAGTAAGAGAGAGTAGGTGGTAGGTCATAGATACTTTAGGTAAACTTAGGGATGTGAACAAAATTCAATCAATTTGTCAGACTAGTCTTTAGGATGTGAAGTATCATGTCACACACATACAGAATTTTTAGTGTGTCTACTGCAGTCCAAAAGATACAAAAAAATAGGCGAGAGTATTCAGGCAGTTGCCACTCAATCCTTAGAAGACCCAAAGGTAAACAAAGCCCTTTATTAGTCTGATGATTTACATCTATATATGTATGTATACCTACTTCAGTAAGAAACTTCTGGATTCTTCCGAACGTAAGTTTTTTTTAAGAATTTTAAAAGATTCCAACCCTCTTTTGTTACAAGTATGAATTTGAAGAACTGACATGAAAGTGCATTGCATTACCCAAATCAATAAATAAATGGACTTATCTTAGAGATACTTTACATCAGGGGAAATCCTTCACTTTTGCTAATAGATACTTTTTAAGACGTTAGTAGGTAGCTAGAATTGTTCGAAAAAATGAGGAAATCCCTCCTACTTTTAGGTTGCATCATGATGAGGTGGGTTGTGCGAATTGAGTTCAGTTTACTTTACGGATCCAAACTGCAAAGACATCGGATAATTATTTTCGTTTAGCATAGAGAATGATCACTAGAAATACGTGGTTGGGCGTTGATTCAGGTAGTCAACTAGACTAGCATTATTCTGTTTCTTATAAATGCATAAACTTCAGAATAAACTGTCCGGATACATTTTCCTTAAGCTTTTAGTCTAACAGGAGAAGGGGAAAAAATCAGCCATCTCGGAATTTAGTGCAAACTAAAAACTACCAAAATGTACGTTGTCAAGTACGTTGCTAAATACCGACAGCAAGCCTAATTGAACATTGAAATTCAGCAAAATAATAACATAAATAAAAATTGATATTATATTCCAAAAATACTAAAAGTATTTTCAAATTCATCCCTTAAAACGCAATGGCTGATTTAATTCCAGTTTAAGTTTATTCCAACTATACACATGAACTGCAATTTGAAACTACAGCGGTGGCGTCAGATTTCTACCGTACACACGAGTCCTCCATTTCACACTGTCATGTGGCCGATTACGATGTGGTAAACCAAACCACAAGTAATATGCGTACATCATCAGAGAATCCACGGCACGATACTTAGGGATTTCGAGCAATGTATGCGGTTTCCATTGGAGTTGCTGAACTTTGAACTACGGCAATACTAGGTGTTGATGTGATATTCTAAACAAATCCGAAGCCTTTTTAATATTTAGGATTATGGTTTAATTAGATTATCATATGTGTTGTGTAATCAAAATCACTCAACCTTGATGACAAGCAATTATTTAAATTCGAACTGTAGTATGTCATTAAAACAAATTAATGTCATCTTCGGAGTCTTTATCCGTCGAGTGTTGGTTGAAATGCATATTCGAATGCACTTATACGTTTAATCGGATGGGATATTCTAATTAATTAATTATATCATTCAGAGATGGAAGAGATCTAATTATTTTGATTGTCGTAATATTAAGGGGGCAACGATTAATGGGAATAGATTATATATGTATCGTGTTCGGTTTGATAGCTATCGAAGATATAAAATTTAATCGTTCAAATTTGTATTTTAGTGCAAAAAAAATCCTACATAAGTCGTTTACATAAATCAGGTTTTAACCTAAAACTATGCATATACAGGATCATCCAACAAGAAGTGTCATTTTAAATCAATAGAAAATTCAACATGTCTACGAAAATTGGTGACATTTTTATCTAAAGTACAAACTCTGAGGCAAGTAATGGAATACAATGTTTGTCAAATGTCCGCTTCGGCTCTGCCTACAAATAGTTATTCTTTCTGATGGAATTTTTCATCACGTTTTCGAATAATTGGGGCCGTATTTCTCGAATAATAGCTCTACTTTCTTTTAGTGCATGAATTGTTGGTGGAGTATTGAGGTAGACTTTATCTTTAACAAAAATCTTTCGCGCTCCGATATATGTGGTAAGGGGTTCCTATATGTGGAAGAACTATCGTGTTTCTAGGATTCATTCTATTGAGTTTAAACAATCCTCAGCTTTAGGCGGATTAACTATTGTCTTTTTTGCAAAGATCTCTTCCAGCGCCCATACTTTTACAGAAAATAGTTGAGCGTTAAACCGTACACATTTGCTTACATTGCCAAGCTATTTTCAAAGTCTGCTCTAGTGTAAAGTCGATGATAACGACTTCCGGAAAAGTCGATCGTTAATCTTAACAAACAAGGCTGATGTGGATCCTAAGAAATTTTCAGTAAACGCCATTTTTGGTCTACTACCTTAAACCGGTTCAC
Source organism: Xylota sylvarum (assembly GCA_905220385.1). Lineage (NCBI taxonomy): Eukaryota > Metazoa > Arthropoda > Insecta > Diptera > Syrphidae > Xylota > Xylota sylvarum. The sequence goes on from LR999957.1 coordinate 129,534,262, forward strand.
GAACCTGAAAGGAACAAGCTTTAACATCTCACGTATGTATCGCAGATGCCACAAACTAAGTTAATGTTGACAATCGAAGAGGTCGACAGTTAGCCTCAGAAGAGCGTTGATATCTACTCGGCACGATCTGATCTGATTCTCGTCACTGGCTTTAGTTCTGTAAACGAGCGTCTTAGAAACCATCGACCAATGTACATGTACATATGTATAAATGCTGTCTTGACGAAGATTAAACGCCCTTACTTACTATCTAAGGATATCTGGCTTTTGCTCTAATTAGGAGTTTTTGTTTGTAAGGCAAATACTTTCTTCGGATTGATGAGCTGATTGAGGTCACAGGCTGAGAGCTCTCAGTGAACGATCAGCTATACTAAGGATCCAAGGACCTTGTTATTTTCCGATGATCCTTTATCAATTACAATACGTCCTCTGCTGAGTAATCCAAATTTAGGTTATAAAACATAAATTGATGCATAGAGTTTGCTTACAGTAGATGTTACATTAAACGCGGGTATTTTTTTATGGCTAATGGACCAGCTAAACCAACGTATTTTATAGGTCGTATGGGTCATCATAACCTTCATCATTAAATCACATGCACATTCATCCCATTAGCCAGAGTCACAGGAGGACTTTTTTTATTTTCCAACTACGCATCTATTAACCCAAATAAGGGTAACATAATTCTTTAAAGTAATTAAAAATCGCTTTTTAATGATAATTACTGTTTTATAACCCTACACAATTTATCCTTAACCTCTAATTCCGTAGGTCATTACCCATTCTACATTTAAACAGAAAGAACCCGAGAAAAAAAAGAGTAGGTATGATTTCCCTATTCCATAAATTACCCCGACTAGTGAGAGACCTTTAAATAGGATTTTATGGTTCTCCGAAGAATCCTTTTTGGGAGGGAGTAGTAGCCCACCCGCTATTATCTTGCCGAAACCACATGGGGAAGTAAAGCTCTTCTATTTACGTAACACGCAGACCAGAATTAAGCGATTGGCCTTATCGGTCGGGGTCTGGGGGAGTCCTGTTTTTATTACAAGGAGTGGGCTTTGTGAAGGATAATTTATCATTGTTGTTGGTGTGTTTGTGCATAATAAATCCTTTCTTCGTGTTTTTCTTTATGGTGGCCACACGCTGACTAAAATTGTTCCTCTCCCTCGGGCCCACCATCATCGTGATGACCTCCTTTCTTTGCAAAAGCAACTCAACAACAAAAAAAAAAAAAGTGTTAAGTGACGTGGGGATATATTTTTTTTTCTTTTATTGTAATCTTTTCTTTATGCAGCATATAATCATTTTTCTTCTTTTCTCTCGTTTTTCTTTTTAGGTAAGTGTTGCATGTGACGTTTTAACTCATTCAATCCGTGTTCGTCTTAACAGTACTCAACGCTCAAGAGAACAGGTAAGCGCGGGTGGGATAATTGATTTTCTTTTTGTTTGCTTTTGTCAGCCTCACCCTTTGACTGGAAGCCTGTGACCAAGTGTTATATTCACGTCAGCATAGAGTGTGTGATGCTTATCCCCAAGAGCCTTAATGCAAACTGCTTACAAAGCCTTCGGCAAATATACACCCCCTGAGGCGGCAGCGAGTGGTAGCTACTTGAGAAGTGTGCGTCAGTTCACATGAATTTCATTTTTCTTGTGTAATTCTTCTTGGTGTAATGTGAAACGATGAAGACATTGAATACCACAAATAATTGCAATAATTGATCCGAAGAAGAAGAAGCCATAATCCTTTCGAATCCAATAACAAAAGGAAATACCTGCCTTCTGTTAGGCCCCGATGAAGGTCAGCCATGCCATGTCATGACTCGCTGGACGACTTGGAGCCGCACTCATTACATGGTAGTGGTATGTGGTTCTAGTGCTACATATCCTTTTTGTGGTTTTCTTGTTTTTTTTTTTGCTCCTCTCAAGAACGTGTATAAGCCAAATGTCAGTGAATGAGCCAGCAAGAGGGACGGAGGAGAGAGGTTTGGTATGTGTGTGGCTATAGCAAAAGACAATAAAAGGATCAAGGACTATGGTTTGAGCTTATTATAAGGGATATGAGGAGGATTATTAAAGGCCAGACATACACATATTACTTTCCACTTAAGGCTATGCAGTGTAATGATGGGGATACATGTGCTCAGGGTAATGATCAATAAGGTGACAAGAAATGAGTTTGCTAATGCGTGCGGCTAAATCGGTTTGATTTGGTTGGTTTCCTTCGGAACGTAGGGTGGCTCCTTCAATGGGTTGTGACACGTAAGGAGGTGGAACCATTTATTCCTTAATATATACGGGTTGAAGGAGTGCAACCAAGTGTGTAATTTAAATTAATATTGGTCAGTGATATTAGAAAGACAATGTCCTTATGGGGTACAAATTTTACTACACTTGAGATTCAATTTTAAAGATTTAAACAGAAGGGTGTGGGAATGTCATTGGCTGTCCTTTTGGAATATTTTATGGAGATATCGGATATCTCATTTGCGTAAGGCATTTAAGATGACGGTTTCAATTAGGTCATATGTCAACTTGTTTGCGATCCAACATCAATACAAAGCAGAAGTAACAATGGGAACTGATTGCCTCTGTAGAATTCAAATCACGATAAGTTTCAAATCATTAGAATGATGAAGCTTTCATTCTTAAATGGATTCCTTTAATATAAGGAAAAAATGGATTGAGGTTTCACAATGGAACTTTGTATTTTGTCAGAGTAACTATTGTAATTTGATCTAGGATTTGCAGAAATTGTGCTGAGGGATGTACATACATACGTAATTTAACCTAGGGTGTTTGAGGAGAGCTCAGCAGAAGTCAATTATTAGCTAGCTGCCTCGAAAATTATACTTTGGTTAAAGTCCTGTTTCTAGTCCTGCGTGCTACTTATGAAGTGAATGAAATTTGTACTTACATATGTTCATACGTACATATGTATGTATGTTTTCCTTGGTTAGCTCATCCGAAAGTCCAAAGGGAATAGAGAATCTGTCCCTGTATCTAACACCAATATCCGTTACTTATCAACTGATATTGGTTAACCAACCTCAAGGCACTGATAGTTGTCTGAAGTAGCAGTAACCAACCTCTTTTTCATCGACTTCAAGAACCATCCTCGAAAGCACTTTTCGAGATCGAAAACCACTTTTATTCCTAGTGGTGTTACAGGGTCTATTAACTATGAACGATATTGTTTATTGCAACTTCTTAACGTCAACTGCTCGTAAAAGCCAGCCACCAAGTTTAACTCCTTCCGCAAGCAACTTTCTCTCACGTCACAGGTCAATAAGCTAAATTAATGGCCACTCACTATGCAAAATTGCTACCAATTTATCTTTCCTGTAAATTGCCTTTCCACAGACCACTTTTGAAAAGATTTTCCATTAATTATAGCACTCAAGTACCCTAATTAACTATCAATTACCCTATCCATTACAGCAACTTCAACCACGTACCTCGGGGAAAAGAAAAACAAAAAAAAAAAATCCTTTCCATTCCCGAGTGCATTCAACTCTTCAAAACCAGCGCTGAGATCCAATTAAAAAAACTTACAAACTTCATCCAAAAAAATTAAGATATAAAACGAAGCCTGCCTATGATCCCTACACCCTTCCCCACCCCCACGAAAAAAAAAGAAACTCCCAAATAAAACCACAAAAAGTAAAGTGCTGGGTGGCGGGAGGAAAAGCCAAAAGAAAAACTTCTGTGGAAGAATTTTTAATTAAATAGCAAACCACTTCCTAAACGTAATTCTTTCAGTTTTATACTTCTCTTGCGCTCCTTGAAAGGATTCCAAGAAAGTAAAAATAAAAACGTGAATTTCTTTACCCGAAAACGAGATTCCTAGCCTCTCAACCGCATCACACAAAAGCTCAAACGAAGTGGCTTCTTAAAATTTCTCTATTCTTTCATTTTTGCAAGAAATTTCGTGGGGTGGTTTCTATGACTTTTTTTTTTTTGTTTTGTTTTTTTTTTTCTTACCCCATTTGGCGGGGGTAGTTCCTAAATCAAAACATTACCTTTACCCTAGACTACACTCACACTGAATAATAATTACTATGCTTAGGTAGCGTATAGCTGAGAAATCTTATTCTGGGCTGGTCTGTCTTTTACCAACCGGAAGCCAAGAATAAATTGCTACACTTTACCGGAACTTGCCCGGTATAGTTGCACAAAATTTAAGAATTCTATGGCATCAGGGACTGCAGAATGAGACTAGAAAAGTAAAAATAAAAAGGATTCGTACAAGAGAAAAATTACTAAATTTCTTGTTTCAAGGAGAAAAAGGTTTCTTGTAAAACAATCTGACACAATGAAGTAATTAGAAGTACACAATGCAAGTAGGAAGTAACTTTTGTATACCCTGTGCATAGCGATAAAGCGTAATGAGAGAGAAATACTTAATTGTTGTGCAGAGTTTAAGTTGTAAGGTATTTTCACTTAACTTACGTAAAGTCCCGCATTCCATTGCACCTGGTCATAGTAGTAAATTATTTTGTGTTGTTTTGTTTTGCTGCTTCAACAGGTTAATGGAGCTTACCTTGTGAAAAAGGGTTCATTCACCTTCAGTGGCGTTTGATATATTTTGACAAAATGGTGTCAAAAGTTGCGTGACCTAATTTGAAAGGATGTAGTCTAAGGAGCAATATAAACAATAGTTTCTGTATTCCAAAGCTATTGCCAAAGAGGTCCTCATTCCACATTTTTGCATTCAATTTGGTTTGTCCTAGATTAAAGACTTGTGATGCGTGAGCCCATATTAATCTGATGCTCATGAAGTTTGTCTTGCATCGGATTATTATAAAGATTTCTATACCAAATAGAGACTAATTCTGTAGCAGATGTCCTAATTTAGTATCCTGCACGACCTATCTCAGCATATTTCATAGGTGGCGATGCATATATGTTGACAGTCATCAAAGGGTTACAGTCAGCTTCGGTAAGGTCCAAGATCGTAAAATTGTTCTTAAAAAAGCTGGAAGATATCTTAATGGCCAATAAGGTCTCTGTTGGGTACCCGGTCACATGGATATCACAGGTAACGAAAAAGCGGATGAATTAGCCACACAAGTTAGTATACCGCTAAGCACTTTGGCCAGGGAAATAGATACTGAATCCAATGAGGAAGCGAACAAGCGACCATATCTATGACATGATTATGAAGAATCTGTAGGCGGACTGCCTTAGTTTTGCATACACTGTACTTGTCTTACTGACCAAATTGACTTTCTTAACTCATCTAACTTGTTCCGCATTCCTTTGCTTAAGTGAGGTTACTGCTTAGAGTTTCCACCGGCGTCTTCTAATTAACTTATGAAGCTTAAATGATTTGGATATGAATAGCTTCGATTGCGACCGCCAAGCTCAGAGTTTTTGCCTGAATCTATTTGCAGTAACTATATAATGAAGAACACTTTTACTTAAATCTGACACAGTGTCCAGTTTCGACTTAGTTTTCCGAAGAACTTCCTTCTTCATATGTAGAGTGCAATTCCAGTGTTATCTCAAATGTCTCTCACTAAGCGTAGACCTTGTGGTCACTAAGATGCACTGCCTTGAGGCTGCACACTCAGTTCCTTCTATCCCCAGTGAAAACAGGTACCTATTAAGATAAAGCTATTCCCACAATTCACTCAGAATATTATAGGAAGCTGTAAAAGGATTCACATTTCTGGTCCCCAGGTACCAAAAACCCAGCATCTCTTCACGTACCCATACACAACTTCATCATCCTTAAAAATGTATTTCCGGAATTACCTTTCAATCTTCCTCAATGTCTCTTATTAAAGTGACTCTAAGTGTCGCCAAAATAGCTATGAAACCTAGAGCATTTCACTTTCCCTCCCATCCGACAGTGTTCCATCTGTTCCTTATCAAGCAATTAATATTAAATTTCATAGCGCTATCTTGCAGCATCAATGGTGGTTGTCTTTCGTTCGCCCTGTCTAAGAATTGGGCGATAAAAATAAATTATAATTATCCTTCTAGGATGACAACCGATTTCCTTCCAACCAGCGATATACATATATATGCGTACACCGAAAATTGCCTCTTAACATTAGACTAGGCGGGTTAAAACCCCTTTAGTCGTACACCCACAATCCACTTTGCCACTCCACAGGCACTCCAATACTCTCTCTCTCCACTCTCTAGCTCCACTTGAGTAAGAGTCTATGCAGTAAAGCGCGCGGGCACACCCTTTAGCTCTCCAATTTCCTGCCACTCAACTTCATTGTCACATTTCGTTATCCTTGAAACAAAAGTGGCTGCCTTGCCTAGCTGTGTGTCTGCTGGCTGTGCTTGTCTGATGACTGGGTTGTGGTGGGTTGCTTGAACGGGCTTAAAACACAGCCAGTGTGATGTGAATCCTTTTTTTTTTGCGTTCCCTCGAATTATACACCCATGTGTCTCATTTAAAATGTATGCGGGAACGAGGGGCTATACGTACACATCCGGTTAAAGAGAGAAGAAAATCAGGAAGCAGGTCGCCTTTCGTATGCAAATAGTGTTCAAGTACTGGGGATAATTCCAACAGGCTGGGGCCGGGCCGCCAGGGATTGGGGTCGAAATTAATTCGTTTTTATTGCGTGGGTGGACGATGCCGAGGACGAAGGCAGTTTGTTAATGGTATTTTTGGAGGACCATAGTTTTGTGTTATTTTGTATTTCCGATAGGCGCTACAGAAAGAGAAACGCAGATCAGAGGCTACGACGAATTGATGGAACCTCTGGGGTTTTTTTTTCTCCCTGTTTTTTTTTTTGTTCCACTTCTTTGATGGCTTTACTTTAACCCTTTTCCATAGCATTTTAATTGTATTTTAAGGATGTGTCCCTTTTAGGAAACGAGATACAATTCAGAGCTTTTCTCCATTTTATTATGGGGATTGTTTAACTGGGGAATTTCGGGTTAAATGACTGTTTTTAGGTCGGATGTACACTTTATTATATCAAATTAGGAAAACTTGTTTATGGGGGTTACCGAGTTTAAAACCAGGCCTTGTTTTGATGGAGTTTTAAGTGTTGTACTGAAAGTGATCCCGAATCGGATGAAGGATTGCGGATTGAGGAAACAATTCATCAAACTATAATTTTGCCGAAAAGTAGCTTACTTTTGGTAATTTTGCAGACTTCCTTAAAATACACAAATCATTTTATCGGCACCTACTGGCTATGAACTTCTCAGAATGAAAAATCCTTTTACAAAGATTGTCAGGAGGTTAGACTAATGAACCACAGAAGACCCTAACTGCCTTACAAATTAAGTGAGCACAGATATGTCCGAAGAAATTTGAGAATGCTTTTGTACGTAGAACTCTGTAATTGAAAAAGTTATTCAAGCAGAGATTGTTTGTTAACACGTAATCGTTTGACGTTCCCATAAATACTTTATCCCATTTAAGATGATGTTACAGGTGAACCTATTGCGCACCCCACGACCCTTTAAAGTCAACTTTGGTTTAGGTATAGGTCCATTTCCTCTTAGGTAATCGTACTTGCATTCCTGTCCAATTGTCATGTACAACTTTATCTGACAACGGAGCTTACTAGAGATTAAGTCCATGTACTGGATCGTTTTGAAACTATTACTTACAACTTAGGTGGTGTTATAGTTCGGGGTGAACCTGGGCCTCAATCAACAAGCCTCTCCAGTTAGACCGGTCTCCTAACTGCCTCCAGTTGCGCACTCCAAGTCGTAGCTATCAACAGACAACTAATTCGCAGTTTCTTGAAAGAAAGTTTTAAAAGTCAGTTTCCAAGACTTTTGTGGTGGACTTTAGTAAGATAGATCTTAAATCGTAGTGTTATATAGGCTATGCTAATGCGATCAAATATCAGATATGTAAGCGGTGTCCTCTTCTCCACCTAAAAGGTGCTGAAGGCACGAATAGAAAGAGGAAACCATCATCTACCTCCTGTCCGGACCTGTTTTAACGAAGACTACTTAGGGAAAACTGTTCTACTTATAACCTCATCGAACTAGTGGCATCAGATGTCATGAGCATCCTTCTTTATATGAAGAGCTCCAGTTGGTTTAATTAGTCCTAGGGTGGCTAGAACCGGAAATAAATCAGTAGTATTACAAAGTACCTCTTCTTCCTAAGTGTGTTTGTATCCTCGTACATCTTACTAAAGCTTCTAGATATCATTTGTTTTTGGGCCATATCAAGGGTTTCAAATTGTCAACCATTGCCGTGTAGAAACCTAATAATGTTCATAGGTTCATGAGATCTCGTAAAATACCCGAATAGTTTCCACAGCTAACCTTGATCAATTTGGATCGTTTTATTAGCAATTCCAAGGCTACTTGAGTATCTGTGTATAGAACAAAAGCGCTGAAATCTACTGCATTCATTGAAAGCTGGGTAGCGGCTTCTCGGACTGCTGTAATGTCTGGCTAAAGTACACTACAACCACCCAGCAATCGGTTGATGATACAAATGTCCAGTTCTGTCTCAGCAAGAATAATTTAGCCGTCAGGAATAATGCACTAGATATAGCTTCAGTTTCGAAATTGTTGAAATTCCCTAAATGGCAAGTAAGAGAATATCATAATGAAATCCTTGCCTTTCAACCTTTTAGTCTTTTTCAACTTCTAAATTCCCACATTCTATAGGCAAACGTAGATGAAATTTGAATAAAAATTCCAAATTTAATGAAAAATCACAATATTTTGTTAAAAGCTCGTCAATTTCTGTCTGTTTGATTATTTCTCATTGATTATGTCAGAACTTGTTAAACTAAAAAAATAGTTTTCACAAGCTTGCATACCTAATATCTTTCCCGTAAAAGCTTCAATACTTCTTTTAAATTAATTATTTTTTTTAAACTTTCTATTTATCTAAGGGCCAACAACCCAATGCAAATATAAATAACTTTCTCCATCCAATAACAACGTTAGAAAATTGAAATAAATGCTTCTTCATTGTTATCCTTTTTGAAGAGCAGGTTTGTCTGTACGAAGAATATCATACCTCTGCATATATACCTATAATATTCAACTTCAACTGTAGCCGCAAACGAAAACTTTTCCCTCCATTAAATCTGCTCAATATATACGCTCACTTGAATTCAGAGGCAAAACTTCAGACAAGAAAAAAAAAAAAAAGGCAAAACACAAAAAGGAAAGGACGAAAACTTTTTACAAACTTCACTCATTTTCGAACATGAATACCGGTCCAACAAAATTTGTCCGTCCGTCAAGGCAGAAATGACCACCAAGACGATGTATCCGAGTGGTATATCGGTACAAGGAAATGCATCGAAATATGTATGTAAACTTATATCCTCTGTCAGACGAAAACCTAAAGGCAAAACAGGACAAAAAAAGGACGACTTCAACTCCAACCAAAGTGTACATCGTATGCTTTGTTAAAGAACAGAGCAATGATTACTAAGGAGATTCTATCGGAATCCTTCAAACTACAAGATGCAAAAAAAATCAAAAAAGAAAAATAAAAGGACGAAGTAGGAAATGTCTGTCTCCCAACGAGAAATAGATTAGCATAACATAAGCCTAGATCTTATCCCTTTTTTCTCATTCCTTTTCCAATACCTTCAGGCAGAGAGGTCCTTTATTTCCTCTCCTTCAAAGAGCACCGAAGCAAAATATGTACAGTAAGTTGTTTTACGAACAATAGAAGACGGAAACTTTAGACAGGACGAACGGATGCAAAAACTTCGCAACATCCTCTATCTAAAGGATGATCGTTGTACACCGACAAGACAATAACAATAAATATATGTATGTACGTACATGCATACGAAGCTGGCAGGCATCAGGCAAGTTGAGTGTTTATGTTCGTTCAGCAGGAAATTGGTTGATTCTAGTAAAAAAGGATAATTTAGTTTCCGAGAGTTTTCAGCTGATTATAGCCGCATATGCAGACAATTGGGTACCCACCCATCCCAATAAGTTGATCCTTGTAAAGAGTAAAGTTTTCACTAAAATACTAGTGAATTAGTTTACTTAAGCTTTAGTGTCTTTAGTGTCCTTAACAAAGGTCCTGTCTCTTTTACGGTAACTTGGGTTTTGCGAGTAAGTAAATTAAAATAATTGTATCTTCAGGATATACTAAGGCTTTTGTCGATAGGGTCACCCAGCCCAGTTTTTCAAAGAAAAGGGACTACCTAAGTAACTATCCACGTAGGACTATAAAACCAAAGTACAAATAGATGAGGAACGGAATTTTAATGAAGTCATACTATAGAAGGATGTGTGCTCTTTCCAAAGTAAAGTGACATCTTGCGTGATGTCCTTTCTTTTTTTTATGAAGAGGCTAATTTTAAGAACTTTATGGCAGGTATTAAGCGCTTAAGAGAGTGGAAAGAAAGTTTTGCCTTGAGGAAAGATTTTCGTCCTTTTGCTCAGTTTTTCGGCTAACCTGGTAATTGAAGAAGTTTCCACACAGTACGTGTGATTGCATACAGAATGAACTTCATCAGATGATGACATAACAGCACACCGTTGCTGGAAGGATGGCAAAGAAGAACCCTGAGAGAAGGGTGATGTAATAGATAAGTAAATGGGAAAAAGATTTTAATGCTTGAATGAATTTGTCAAGGACTTACGAATTTTTTGCTGGGTATTGCCATGGAAGATGGAAACGGATTAAGGCAGAGAAACTTTTGAGTTGATCCGAAGAGAGGAAGCGAACAAAGACATGATGTGGGATTTTATTTGGAAAAGTTGAAGTTCAGATGATGAAAACTGTCCTTCCATTGGACTGAGTGAAACGGATTTGGACTGAATTGAATAAATATGACTATCAATGTGAAAGTTACATCACATGAGATTAGAGCATCGATTGTTGGAAGAGAATTAAATATTTTTGTGAAAAGTTGGTGAACCCGAATCGCTGTGACCTTAGATAAGTGAAATTGTACCTTTTTGTTTGGTTTTCTTTGGAAAAATGTTGGCATAGTCAACGGCTTGTGTGGTTTAGATTTCGTAGAATCCACACAACACAAAGGTGTATCGGATGGTGTACCTTTTTTCTTGGAAATTCTTGAAATAGCTTTAGACATAGAATCAAATTAAGGCATGTGTCTTATCTTATCCTGACAATTCTTCTCTATTTCTTTAGGTTAGTATTTTCGGGATCATAAAGATTGCTATGACGTTAGGAGCTATTTAAATAAATTCGTTGCATATAAAACATATTGAGTATCTACTTTATCTATAACGGATTCCTAATGATTTAGAAGTTCGGGAACTAATAAGATAATAACTTATAAATAAGGAGTAGGCGAACTTCCGATGACGGTAATAATATTTAGTACGAAAATGGGGTATTAAAGGAAGGAAGCTGGTGAAACAAGCCAATCAAGAAAAGCAAGGTAATATTGAATCGATAAATTTGGTGAGTCTTTACGTAGGTCCTTCGGTAAGGTCTATAGGTTCTTGACCAATAGAACATACCTACGACTGTTCGTTTGAGATATGGTTAGGGCAAACCTTTATGGGCAAAATATCTTTTTACGAAAATTTGCAGTTCGCGTATGACAGAGTATGCTGGTACTATACCCATTAAGAAGTACTTGATAGTTCTGCTATTGATTGTCTTCCAGATTATTGGTAGCATTCCGGGAGCAACTTTTTTTCGATGTTGCTGCACAAATCCGGGTAGATACCACCACAGACTTCATAGATATCGCTGATGTTCACTATCATCAATAGTGGTCAGATTATTCACTTCTGTCGTACCCCACTTTGAACATAACGTAACATAAATAACAAAGCTTAATGGGATTCCTTTGCTATCAAAACATGATATCCAATCACTAGTTGGAGCAGTTGCGTATCTTTCTATTCTTTCATTGGCATTCTTGTCTTCCAAGAAAACTCTTTGTCAGGATCTGAAGTTCCACCGGCGTGTGACGAAAAATTGCCTAGACCTTCTTTGCAAGGTTGTAAAAGACTTTCCCCGTCGGTTTTGGCTTTTCATACCTCTGTACCATATAAAATTGTTTAGTGCTTATCTCACGTACCACTCTCTTCATTTACTGCTGCTTACTGAGGCTTACATAATACCAGTCAGGTCTAGTTTGTACAACAAATATCACCCTCCTAATTAACATCCATCAGCGAAGTTCTAAGTAATTCAATTGAAAGTACATTATCCTCTTTCATGAAAAATAACCCACTTGAGACATTTCCTCTTCAGACTATCTCCTTAGCCAAGAAGGAGTTCAATTTCATCCTACTTGATACCGTATACCCCGAATGGACACACTTTAAACATTCATTCTTCCACCCCAATCCTCAAGTAGTGTCGTCAAAAAGGCGTATTGCATGCTAAGGAGCTATGACTCCTTTCATTTGCATTTTCTCAAAATTGACGTCAAAAACCTAATCAACACTGGCCCTACCCAGAAGGCCTTCTTTACTTTATGGTAATGTGGCATTGGATACCTACAAACCGGAAGATACACAAGGCAATTTCATCCGTAGTGTAAATCATATTTGGTAGTAGGCGAGAGATCCCCACAATTGAATCCTTTTCGGGTTTATTTATGTCCACATGCCACTGAACTGCTAAATATTTATTACTTGTAAGTGTCTGTGTTAACATTTTAACCGAATTACTGTTTGCAATCAGAGTTATTATTCAGAGAGAAATGTTCCACATACGCCATGGTGCACTGATTGCTAATTTATCTCACAGAAAGTTCAAAGTTATTTTGTGAAACCATCCATCTGCGGGCTTATAAAACGGCCACCCAAAAAAAAAAAATAAAATAAATGTATATGTATGTATATCTCCACCCCGTAGGATCAAAAAGTATGAAATCACAGAAAGCCTTACCTTTACACAGACAACGCAACCCCTACTCAGGGAGATAAAAGTTTTGTCATTCCTAGCGGTAACCATACAAAGTACCATCAGGACCATGATGCCAGGTATACACAGTACACAAACCCTCATCAGAACAACGCCAACGACAATGACAACGACAACGACGACGAAGGCAGCGATACGACATTGGAATTTTACAGAGATTCCTTTGGTATCCAGGTGGAGGCGGGGGTTCACCAGGTACACCGCACCTCATGAAAGATAGACACAAAAAGGAGAAAGGAACAAGAAATATCTACGACACCACCGAAATGAGAAATGAGAACTAAGATGACAATAAAGGATTCCCGAAGGATTGACTTGCTTCAAAGGGGCGGGGGAGGGGGGATTGCTGTTAGTATAATAGTAGTAAATGGAACGTTGCGTGCGTGCGTAAGTGAATGAGTGTGCATCACACAATTGGGGTCGATGTTCCTCCTGGAGCGTGTGCGTGTCGAGAATTTTCAACCAAACTTTTGCTCTCGTTTTCGTTTTCATTGAAAATTACCAACAAACGCGCCGGCAAGTTGCCTGACTTACTAGGACTTCATTCTCATCTCGCATGCCTGTAAATTGTCTGGGAAATCTTTGGACCATCATCGATAAAGTACCACAGCTTGACATCCGTTTTGGGGGTGTGGGCGAATGAAAGATGGCAGACATTTCCATGGAAATTAATATATTTTTTTCTTTTTGTAGAGAAAATTCCAAAAAACTTTTTTAAGGGAACCATTTTCTGTTTTTTTTTTTTTTTTTTCTTTTTAAGGATACACGTACATATATTACACAACTAAATGGACCATTTGTATGTATTATATGTGCATACTTGTATAGTTTTTGGTTTGTTTTTGCTTTAGTAGAAAATACATTAATTTTAAATGGGAATCCAAAGGAGATGAAGCCAATCCGTGATGACCGGCCGGCAGGACTACTGTTATGATGGATGGTGTTTGTTAAATTTGTTGCGGTCAGCCGGGTGACATGTGACACACACAAATTGATGTTTGGAGATTTCTTTTTTTAATTCATTATGATGGAGAGAAAAATTGGGGAGTAATATCAAGGGAATTGTAAGTAAGTAATGTTTGTTGGACAACTGGGAGCAAAGAAATCAAGATCAATCAAGCGACACTTCCGAGCACTCAATGCAGTGGAATGAGTAGATTTATTTTTTCTGTATATATTCACATGTATGTATGTATGTCCTTAAGGTAAAGTGATTGCCAAACAGGAGTTGGATGTTTACATTGATAGATGTGGTCAGGGTTACCTTTGATAAAGAATGACAAACAAGGTACAGAACGTGGGGGAAACGATTCATTTGATGTTTAAGAAATGGCTTTTTCTAAACCGAATTAGGTTAGGAATTATTTATGAGTGTCGAAAGACGCGTGCATCAAAACAAGTTTTTTAACGTAAAGCGACCTCTAATGTACGTAAGAGGCTCCTTCAATTAAAGTTTGTACAACTTATCTTAAATAAAAAGAAAGATATGTATGAATTTTTGATTTGATTATTTATTTTATGGCATTTAGTGTTTTTATGGCATATGTGTATGGTTGTCTCTGCAATGCGTATTTGGGAAGTGCAAGTTTCAAGTATTTGGCTTAAATTCTCGCATCAATTGAATGTTGTAAGCCTTTAAGCCAAGGTTTTTTTTTTGCAAAATCTTTCACATAATGTACGACCAAACTCCAATCCCTGTGTACAGCGTCGAATCAATAAATTTGGATCCTCTACGACACTAGTCTCTAAAATAGTGATACCTATTATTTTCAAAACGCACACTTGTCAGTCTTGGGTGGATATCCAATAGAGTGAATTGATTTAGAAATTTATCAGCAAAAAATGCAACTGCGCGTTCACTCTGATTTTGAAAATAAATTTCTTCAATTTGAAAGTATTATTGCGATCTAAGTCTTCCTAAGATGATTTGTCAGAATATTCTGAACAAAAATGTCATCTTGAACACAAGCATATTTGACAGCTTGTCTATATTGAAAGAGTAGGACAGTCTTAAACAAATACCATTGGTAATAAAAAGTTACATCTTTCAATTTCAAACCCAGAAAGATCTGGGTGAGATCGTTACTGACCTTGATGGAGCAGCGAGAATTCTCCATCGTCATTCTGCACAATCTGATGAGTTTGGCAGGTATGCCAAAACTAGACATGGCTCTGTATAGCTCATCTCTAAAGATGCTGTCATATGTGGCCTTAAAATCGATGAAAAGATGGTGGGTATCGATTTGGACTTCTTGAGTCTTCTCCAGGATTTGCCGAAGTGTGAAAATTTGATCTATTGTGGACTTTCCTGGTCTGAAACCACACCCAGAGGGGCCAATCAGGTTGTTGACGAAGAATTTCAGAATTTCCCACAATATGACAGATAAGATCTTGTACGCAATGTTGAGGAGACTGATTCTTCAGTAATAGTCGCAATTAAGGAAGTCTCCTTTCTTGTGGATCGGGCAAATGGTGCTGAGATTCCATTCAGTAGACATACACCCATCTGACTAAATTTTAGAAATGAGTTGGTGCATGCTCTCTACCAGGCTGTTTCCAACTGCCTTGAACAGATTGGCTGGTAAGCCATTACTTCCAGTAGCCTTGTTGGACCTTAAGTTTGAATATTGCTATCCTCACTTCGTTTTCATCAGGTGAACGGAAGTTTTGGCTACCTTCGTCTAGATTGACTGGTTTATTCTGCTGACAGCGGGATGTTGGTCGTCGTCGCCGTTATATAGTCTGCAGAAGAAGTGTTTCCATATTCTCAGCACCGACTGTGACTCTACTACCTGCAACAAGGTAGTGATCCAAGTCGATGTTAGCTGCTCGGAATGAGGAAACCGTGTGCTTGCTATAGTAAGGTTATGCCCCGCTGCAAAGTCAATAAGCCTAAGTTCGCCTAAAGATGTCTTTTCATATTTTGGCGTTAAAATCACCGAGCATATTTAGGACATTGGTCGTAAGTTTTGTCGAGGAGCTCGTAGAAACAGTCTTTGCTGGCGTCGTCCTTGACCACTGTGGGGGTATGAGCGCATCTTAGGCTTATGTTTGCTAATTTAGTCTTGATGCGGATTGTTATAAGATACTCGCTCACTTGTCGAAAGCGCAAGACTTCTTGTCTATGACGAATCTACATCCGAATGAGGGAATACGAGCGCTGCCGTAGCACCTTTAAGGGTTCATCCGTCAAAATTTCTTTTCCAACACTCTGGCTCAGTATTGGAGATCCCTATAGACCTGGGATTCAAATATTTCGAAGCAGCTTATATAGGGATAGCACTAATAGTTCGACCTGACTGGAACTGGTAGTTTCCACCGTTGATTTCATCGAGGGAATTCGTTCGCGTGATAGTGAGAGGAGCTTGTGTTCCCAATATATTCGCATCACTACCCTTTGGTGTTCACGGATAGCTGGAGTATAATTTTGGAGCACTCCCCAAGTTGAGGAAAGCGCTGTATTTACACTGTTATCCGATTAAGATGTAATAAACTGTATTCGGTTGTTAAATTTTAAACCTATTTCGGTGTGAGTGTTGTAAGCATGTTAACAAGTTTAAGTTCCAAATTAGCACAATGTCGCGTAACAATTACCCCTGTTCAGATCGCTTTGATTTGACATATTAGCAGAGATGGTCATACATGTTTCGAATACAGATACTATTTCATTACTAGCCATTAATCTATCTTCCAAGTTCATACATAGATCTGTAACATTATTCACTGCTTGAAGACAATGTTATTGGATTAAGCCAGCCTAGCACGGTTCATTCTTTAGTTAAACTCCTCATCCCGACTTATACTAAAGTTCTTGTAAATCTCCTTTAAAATATCCACAATCCCTACTACTATCAAAATCTCATAAAATTCTGGTTTCTTTTTTTTTAATTACATCTTGTGTTGTTCCTTGCCATTCAATGATTAAGTGCCAAGCCTCCTCAAGTTGTTTGTTAATTTCTAACAACGATATTAATTTCCTCGCCGAGCATGCCACGGTATGGCCTCCTTTTCGGTGAACATAAAAATCGCGTTTTGCTAAATAAAATGAAATGATTATTAATTAATCTGGAAATCATCAAAGATAATACTTCCACAGACGTTAAGGTATAATAAAAAAACAATTTCTTGGAATTCGTCAAGGCGGGCACTTGGTTGTGCCACTCATCGTCGTCATATTCAAAGGACAAGGTTGAGTAAATTAAGTGGATGGAACAGCATTGTTCTCCATGTTAGGAGGGATGGGGACCTCCTTTTATTTTTTATTAAATTCAAAAATGAACTTCACGTGGAATGTCCCTCAATTTGTCAGTCTATAGAATAGAAAATGGTAATGGTGATGGGTTTCTCGTCTCCGCTCAAGGCGGTGTGTGTATTAAACGACAGAGAGAAAAAAAAACTAATAATCATAAACTGACGAAAAAATTATGTAATTGGCAGAAGCGGGGGAGTTATATTAAACTTTTATTTTTTATTATTACAGTAAGCACAGATGCTGCCGTTTTTTTTTTTAAAGAGAATGTTAAAGTAAAGTTGTGGATCCACCTTGTTGATAGAACAAAAGTATTTAAAAATTTGTATTTTCATACTTAATGCCTTGAATAAATCTTGTAATGTCTATCGGATGTAAACAAGATAAATGCCCGAAAACAAACAGAGTAATGCCGTTCCATTGTAATCCATATTCCTTAAACCCAACAAACTGTTATTGGATCTATTCTCATGCAACATCACGCTGATTGTCCTTTTGCTTGGCCATCCATCCTGATCTATATACACAAATACACACACAGATACAGACAGAACGAAAGTAACTCTATCCCCACTTGGAGCACTGTGTTCTTCTCCCTCCCCAGTTTCGTTCTGTAAGACAACAAATTGTTAATTGCATCGAAAGCACCATATACCAAGTAAACTGAGATATTTACGTTACGCCGCTGGCCGGAGTGATAGAAGGGAGAGAGAAAAGGAACTTGAACCCTGATGATGGATTGTTGGATCGTTCCATCGCCCCTACCATTCGTTTAAGCTGAATAATTAGATCCGTTGCTGCTTTTTGTATCCTTCGTTCTTTTCCTCGACAGCTCACGTGGTAATTTGTCGCCGGAAAGTGGTAGCATCATTGCTAGTACATAGGTACGACCATCAGTATCAAAAGTGAGTAACGCAATCATTGTCCCATCATAACAATAAGGTTAATCCCCCGCCGCTGCCGCCGCACTACAGTATGCAGGATGTTCGTATTTCCTTGGTCTCTTTTCGCCAACGGGGCGATGAAAATCAATATCCCAGAGCGCACGAGGAAGAACCGAAAGAATGAAAGATTTCCTCTTGTGTCCATTTTGACATTAATTTGGCTTAAATCGGAAGGAATAGGATACGACGCAGTGTGGGAGGGGAGAAACAAGGACTCCCTCTCAAGGAGATTTTCGGCCAAAATCTAATTTCGTTAGTTGACATCTCCGAGAGTATTGATTAATTGTCATTTGCGGGGTTATTTTGGGCGATGTTTGTTCGTCTTTCTTTGTTGTGTGTTGCGGTAATCCTCCCCCGAGCTTGGCTATCTAACTTAATAAAGTTTCCCGTGTTTGTTTGTGCTCCAACGGGAAGTTGAAGTTGTTTGGTTAATACCCTTAAAAGTTCAACTTACTTAGGGTGTATTTACTGACCCATGGGGATGTTGTCACATTTAATATTGTGTCACGGAAAACAACAGGTATTCGCTACGTGTTCTTGTTCACATAGCCAAAAGCTTTGATTCAAGGATGACTGTGTTTCTATCCTTATAAGTCGTATGCAATGAGTGAATGAAAATGGCTTTCTTAATAGAGGATTGTTTGGTTTGTTAATTTATTTTTATGACTACATAGTATGATTTAATGGTATTCGGCGTAATATCAATGTGTCCTATATCTATCTAGAAATAATTTTAGTTATTGTGAACTGTTCACTAAAAGCATCTAAAAGCTTTTAGCAAATACCATTCCTTTGGTGGAGACTTTGTAAATTTCGAAAAAGTTGGTATGGAAACTATTTCCACAAAGCTCGGTAGAAATGGTTTGCGTCTGAGAAGACCTGGAAGAAGGTGGTTACATTTGATAGAAGTAGATAACACAACCTATACGACCTGCTTCTACGAGCGCCACGTGGGTAATTGTCGAACTTTGGAATTTTAAAATTTATCGTTTGAGGAGCAAGTATCATCTGGTTGTAGTAGGAGAAAGCCACAAGTTGTAAGCAGAAAATGACAAAGATTTATTTTAACTTTTGATGAAAAGGTAAAGTTCTAAACTTTAATGCACATTGTGAATACGTCCTTCGGAACAATTGATCTTGGACCTTAATGGGTGTTTCTGAAACAAATGACAAATATGAAGTTTACTTTTCAAAAAAATGTCCTGAGTTTGATTCGATTCAAGCAACTCCTAGAAAGTAGACGTTTTGACAACAACCACGGACTAGGAGGTACTGTGAGCAGACAGATCTACTATGCCTAACATTCGTGCCTTAAATTCAGCATTAAGTGGGGACAATAACTCCTTGGAGAAAAATTGCTTCCTAATTTGGCATGTGGATCCTTGAGTTAGTTAAATGGGGGTCTTGTACTTTAAGTGCCACTTGACTATCTTTTTTATTAGGTAATTGACAATGGATGTCGTAATCTTCCAAAGATACTAATAGATTGAGCTATCAGCATGAGCGATTCGTAAACTCGAATACTCGATGTCGGTGTAGTATGTTTGTAATGTTTCTTTTCCTAGTTTGGCAAGTTCATGAAAGATGATGTTTAGAACATGGTGAAAGGTTGTGCCAAGGAGCCAAGCAAAACACTTGGCTGTTGTACGTAAAATGAATTGTGAGTGATGCTTTAACCCAATTTTATACGTATAGAATAGCAAACAGTAGCTCTTATGGAGCATTGAACGATGTCTTTCGAGATGAGAAAGAGGAAGAAACGATATCCCACATGTCCCACACTATGAAGAGGAAAACGTTTGGTGATTACTTTTTCGAATATCTTACTGATCCAGCCAAACTTTAAACAAAATTAATAAATTTGGGTCTGCGTCAAATTGGTTGAGCGATTAAATTCCGTGGCAAGGTTTGACACCTTAATCGGTCACCCAATTCTTTTGTCTCATGTGGGAAAATTTGCATGTAAATAGTTTTTCGATTGGGACGCCTCATTTTTCCAATAAGACTTCTTGGCTATGTTTGAAGCTAGCTACAGTTTGTTGGACGTTTTATGCTATTCTATTTTTTCAATATAATCAATATAATCACGGTTACGTCAACTTTAGGTACGAAATTTTCATCGCAAAATCATTTTCAACCCATTTCTGACTGAATGACTGAGATAATAATCAAAATTGTCATGTTTGGGCAAGTTAGCAATCCAAAGCTATTCTCGAAATGACATTACACCAACAAATTTTGACTGTTTGGTGCGGGTTTCATTGTGAAGTAGTCATTGGGTCCTACTTCTTTTTCAATGATCCTGGCAATATTGTCACTGGGTATTTTTGGGATATACATACATACATATGTATTTCAACAAGAGAACTTGAAGCATATGTGGTTTCAAGAAGGCAGCCCCAAATGTCATACAATTGACATGTTATTGAAGTTATTGAAGTCGAGGTTCGGTGACCGTGTTATCTCTAAAAATGAACCAGTCAGTTTGGCTCGTATGATTTGATGCCTCCGGACTTTGTCGCAAGATGTATGCCTAAATATGCTGCTACCAACTAGCTACAGATGCAAAAGACGGACCCCTGTGACGATGTCATAGTCTTAGGGGGTTTTACTCTTCTCCATCTCCAATCGGTTCAGATGATGAACCTCATTTCGTTCTCTAACTTCGGCACTCTCAAATACTTGCTCAGTAACGCCGTTTTTAATTATAGATGTATTTCTTTGGATTCTGCTCTCACATCTTTCTATTCTTTAATCTTCGATTACCTTCTGCAATCTGTCCTGTACTCGTTAAAATAAAAATGTTTTTCATCCACACCGTGGTATAATAAACAATTGCGCTCGCTTCGTAATGAGAGGAATAAACTTTGAGGAGCATACCTGAAATATATTCGCTGAACTAAATGAAGCTCTTTACCAAGATCACCTTGTCCATATGCAGTCCAGTCTAAATAATGACCCTCAATGTTTTTTTTCATTTCATAAATACCAAACGTAAATTTGATAGCTATCCATCTACCCTCAAACTTGCCATCACCTCTTCGTCGGACCCTAAAATTGTTGCAGAACTATTTGGTCACTTTTTGGGCCAGTTATTCACTGACCGCATCCTCGAACCCGACCTTGACTACTTCTCTTATATAGATAACGACGCTCAAACGTCCTTAATCTATCGCCAAACTGTCATCCATAACTAAACTTTTTGAGAGCATCGTATACGACATAATTTTTGTTCAGTGTATATCCTTATTTTCTACTAAGCAACACAGTTTCCTCAAAGGTAGATCGACAACCACCTATTTAACAGAATTTGTTACTCAGGCGCTGTGTGGTTTGAAGGTGGTTGCAAAATCGATGTAATAGCCACTGACTTCAGTAAAGCATTTGATAAAACCCAAATATTACTCTTAAGTTGAAAGCTCTCGGTTTTCAACTCGGTTTCATCAAATGGATCCAATCTTACTTTAAACAACGACAGCACGAGGATATATTTGCCTCTAAAGCCCTTATAGCTACGGCCACAACAGGTGTCTCTCAAGGCAGTCACCTGGGTCCTTTAATTTTCATACTTGCCATCAACTATGTCGACCGTATTATCAAAGAAAATATCGAAAATCATCGCGAAAATGCCGAGATCCTCTTCTTACATCATTTAATGACTGGTCAACTGGCGCTTCTTGAATCGGTCTCTTTTAACACCAATCCATGTAGCCTTAGATCCATTCCCCTCTTCCGTCTAAGCAATTATCACACAAATTATGGTTTTAAAGCACCTTTGTCTAGAATGCTTCGTGTGGCTGACAATATTGAAAACTCGCTTGATTTTTACTGCAGCACATCCTTGAGTAACGTTCCAATTCCACCTAGCCACTGTCCCTCTTCTTATCCTACTTTCTCTCTTCCTTCTCTCGATAGTTCGTAAGTTTGTCTTTAGTATTTAAGTTTAGATTAAGCTTAATCAAGCGCCGGCGTCAAATCAAATCAAATCAAATACAGTTTTCCATTATCATGCCATCCCATTTGGTAGCTATGACAAGCTTAAACAAAACTTATCGTTCAGTTGGATTCGACGTTCTAGGATCGTCAACAATAACATGTTCCATATCTGAGGCTTGTGGCGGCTTCTTAACGCCGGTGTCTTAGTTGCTTGTGTCTCACTTGATATTTAAAACAAGTAACGAGTATCTACCTTACCAAACCTTAGTTATCCTAATAACTGAGTTCGATATAATTTCATTGATCTTTGTTATTCATCTGTTACCCCCAAAGTAAGGACAGCCTTAGTAAGGTATGCAAAAAATTATACCTTTTGACACCGATACCACATGCAACTCGAAAGAAAAAGATCAAAGAACAAATTGAATTTGCCATAAAATTGGTTTCTACACAATACACAAATAAACACATTGAAAAAGGAAGGAATCCCTTCGCTTTGATTTGCCACAAAAAGACGCCTCCCCACGACCTATGTTTCCCCAAAATAAGGAACCGAAACCGAAAATAAAATGAAAACATTTTCCAACCAAAATAATCATTTCCAATTCAATAGCGAGAGAGGTAAAAAATCAAATAAAACTCCATCTCAATTAAAATGGGAATTCCATTTGGCATGCTCCGCTTGCGCGGATATAAAATATGTTTGCATACCACATCCTTACATGGACTCATATGGATTCTGGAATCCTTAAACATACCCCAAAAATAATATTGACTTCCTTTGGCTGATTGTGGAATGTAGTACATATCGCTTTAATGGTTCGCATGTTTTCATCTTGTTTCGCGCCATTGGCTAACATCATTTGCTTCAATTCATTTAACGTTCGCTTTCTGTATACATGGAGCCCTCGCTTGTTTTCATATTTGGTGTTTTTTTTTTCGTTTTCTTCCTTTCACTCGTCCTTTCATAGCTTTTCATTTCATTTCCGTTTTTTCTGGGAGAGTTGCTTTTCGCTTTATATTGGAAAAACCGACTAAAGCCTCCGCTGTTAAGACCAAAATGGCATCCATTTCTGTTGCGGTACTTGAAAATCGTTACCCTTCGTAGATGTTTAACTTCAAAGGACGTTAACATGGGATATTGGGCGGAGAAGTACTTTAGTGAGTCAATGCCAGCAAGGCCAGCAATCATCACTCAATGTTAAAAACCCGATGCTCTCAAAGGACTCCGTGAACACCCTTTACCCTGGACGACTAAAAAAACAGAAAATCATCCAATCTTAGACTTTTTTACATCACGTTCAGAGAAACAATCATCGGAAAATTGCACTTGTTCGATAGAGCAAATGAAGAGAGAGAGAGAGAAAAAATTCCCACGAAACCATGCTACAGGTGAACAAGGATCACCATGGATATCCTCTGAACGAATAGTGACTGTCACTCAATTCTTTTGGACTTTTCTATTCCTATAAAGGTTTGTTATTTGTTTGCTTTTTTCGTTGGCTTCCTCGTCGAGGATGAAACAGAGAGAAACTAGATCCTTTGGGATATCCAATCTGATTGGTATTTGTTGTGCTAATAGCTAAGGTCCATATTCTGAAACTTGATTACGAGCTTTTTTTTTGGTTCATCTTTCATTTCATTTTCCTTTTGAGTTTTTTTTTTTTGATTTTCCTTTGCACCATGTTCATTGTGTCCTGATGGTATTTTTGAGATTCGATTTATCCTTTGTCATTGGAAGGTGTTTGTTTCGTTTGTTGTCTTTTTTTGGTCCCTTTGGCTGTAGGTTGCCATGAAGGTAGTTGTGGAAATGAAAGTCGCATGTGCTTTGTGTGTGCGGTCAAACAGAGACCAAGGGATTGATTTGTATTCTTCTCATTTTCTTTGTTGGATTTTCTTTCCTCCTTTTATTTTCTTTTCTTTTTTTGTGGGCTTGATACTTTTACCTACTTGGCTTGTGGGAAGACTAGGTGTATGTAATACTTGGTTTCAAAGAAGAAAACTTTTATTCGGTTTCAGTGATGTAGATGCTCCATTTGGAGAGGTGGATTCAATTATTATCGAGTAGAATAGTACACGTGGGTATTGTGATGTAAACAGGATCAATAACAGACGCATGCACTGTGTTCTAACATTGTTACAGGTTTATCTTGTTGACTTGAAACGTGACAGGGAAAAGAGTCTAGTCTCAGTATGATGAGTTATTTTCATTCTTTACTTTTGTGTTGGCTAAAGATTACTTGGAATAGCACCCAAATGTGAAACTAAGAACTCTAACAAACCCATTTTATTGATTGATTGGAACTGATGTATTCGAAGTCTTGATAAAATTGAACATTTGAATGCTACAGTTGACTACAATGATGAAGAGAATTGAGCAGTTAGGCTCCGTTTTGACCAGCCTTACCTTACAAAAGTGGTGGCGCTCCACGGCACAGACTCGACAGTACCTTAATCACTGGAGAAACTAATTGGTGTTCATGATAAAGAATATTGGTCTTAGTGGCCAACCTTAGTGGACTCCAACTGTCACACAGGGATCGATAACCCTCGTTTCAGCGGGGCTACACACTTTTGTTAGTACGTTTCGATACACATATGTATATGTACATATGTATCTTCTTTGGTCTGTGGCTACTCCATCCGAAACTTGCGCGTTTAAATAACATTCGCGTTAGACTGCTCTGCAACGAACACGCATTGGGGTTCAGTCAGTCTGCACGTTGAAGCAACCAATACTATGTTCCATGCTGGAGGGGTCATTGACCTATACTTATTCTTAAATGATGTTGGCAATACATGTATAGAGTCACTGTCAATGGAGATAGTTATCGGCCATGTAAACTGACTATTGCAGGACGAATTTGAAGAGAATGACTTGAAGCATAATGTGGTTTCAACAATATGGGGTCACATGTCACGCATCTGCTTCCATTAAGGAGATTTGTTGTGTTTCATAATTAATGTCATCGATTGTACTGTAACGCAAAATAAAGTACAAACATAAGCCAATTTTTTTGGTTTTTTTTAGAAAAACCAAAACCCCTTAAAAAAGAAAAGTATTGTATGGTAATTTGAGGTATAAGTCTATAATGTCTTCTCAAACTCCAATACTGTTTATGCTTAGGCATCTAGACAAGGTACATGAAAGTACTATAGATATTCGACTTGCGTGTCGTGTATCTGCAATATAGATTTTGTTTGATCTCCCTCGACCGGGGACTCAAAGCTGAATACAAGATATTGTACTCGTACCCACCTATATGAGTTTAAAAAAAATTATAATCAGGGATGTTTTCCTTAATTTCGTTTTCATGGCAGTGACTTACATTCTGAAATATGAGTTAAGCTGTTGGAAACTCTAAGAAACTCTTCTAAAGTGAAGTTCACTACGAAAAACTTTGTCAAACAAAGCACTTTTCATGACTGTCTCATGTAATTTGACTGCTGGCTTGAAATATTACACAAAACACTCAAATTGATTTCGAAATTGAAAGAAATCTTGATCCTATTTGTTTCAAATAGGCAGTTGTTAAAGAGGTAACTCAAAAGTACTTTACATATCAGAAGCTAGAAATCTAAGACAACTGTCCTTCAACCTACGTATTAGCAATGAAATACATATTCTTTCTCAAGGCTAAGGAAAAATTGCGATAAAAGTTGTCGATATTATAAGTTGCAATGTCATGTAGGATCCGTCATAAGCAGGTTTGGCAGCACTCTCACCTGACGATTCATACATAACCAAACCTCAATAATACCGACGGTATGCACGTCAGTTCAAATGAGTCAGGATTTATCCTCAACTTTGCTAAAACCACGATCAAAAGAATACACAAGACATGTATTACTCCACCTACCACTGTCCAGTATGGTTTGCTGAGAATTTCCAACTCATGAACCTACTTACATCCCACCATGCAACATCAGCAATCACCCAAACAGAAAGAAATGCAAATGAACCATGTACCCACCTATAAAATTCACTGACCAAGCAGTCCAGTTGGACAAATTAATGTGCCATTAAAACTTGACTGCAAGCAACCCGCAATCGACTACATCATCTGCTTCAATGGTGCACTCCCATAGCCCATGCACCGTAGGTATCCCAAAAACATGTGGCCAATGCATGCACCTGCGGCACAATGCATGCACAAATCACAGTGACGTATCAGCCAATGAATTTTCCCTGGATCGCCCTAACACAATATCTTGTTAGAAAAGTTCCTCAATTAATTTTAACAAGGATGTCGGCGCATATAAACCAAAAAGTTTTCCTTGTACTACTTTCCCCCCTTCACTTGCATTCACTTGGTACCGTTTGCAATTCCTAAGGACTGACATAGACTGATATCTCTGAAGAAACAACATATAGCCTGGCAAAAATTTCGCACATTTAACAATGCCATTCATGCGAAGGATACGTGTTCATCCGGAGAAGGAAAAACCCAGCAGCATCTTGACATTTTTCCAATCACATAAACCGAGGATGCTATTCTTTTCTTGGGATACGTACAAAACCTACAGACATTCTGCTATCCTTCAGAACAATAAAATAAGAAACAAATAAATTTTCACTATAAACAGGACTTTTACTCAAAAAAAAAAAAAAAAACAAAAAAATCGATAGAGGATAACTGGTGTAAAAATAAATAAAAAAACGTGTCTATCGAAGGATAGAAATGACAGGATACTGTTGTAATATTGAAAAATGGTCACTCTGTGCTGACCAAGTAACAAACAATGCCTTCTGGGGTGGAGTTGATAAACTGAAACTGCAGGTCCTGTTGACATGATATAAATTTCGATCGAATCTGTAGGAAACAAGTCAAAAATAATGATGATATTTACAAGCGCATAGAGTAGAGAGTAGTCTTGGACCGAGAGTCAACCACATCATTGAAGGATATTTTACCAGCGGCTGGGTGAAAATGAAATTAAGCTGAGAAAAATATCCCTCGGTGAATGGATAGGGTTGTATGAGGGTGTGTACATGTGCATCCATCTTGGGAGAGTAGCCAGGTTTTCTTTTTTTTTATAAATTTCATTGCAGTTCATTCCACTGCAGTCACCCTGGAGATGGTAGCAACATAAAAGAATAACAAGAAAAAAAAAAAAAAAAATGCAATCTGTGACATGGATTATGACTAGCTCCTGGGGTTGACTTGACGATGATGATGATGATGATGATGTTGTTTGGTAATGGTGATGGATGCAGCTATACACACATACGGATACTCTAGGACAAAGGGCAACTTAATAACAATTGTATCTGGAGCAGAAATAAGGGTTTTCATGTACATATCCTTTGTATAAAACTTTTTATTTGAAAAAATTAAATGAAAAGATTTTATTTAGAATGTCCAAGGACACACTTAACCTAAACTAAATGTGTTGGACTTTTCTATCGTGAAATTGGACTGGTCTCAGTTGTGAGTTATATGTTTTTTTTTTGTTAGGACAGATTACAGATACGAAGTGGACTGCTTTTATGTTGATCCTGGCAGAGATACTCGTGTCATTGGGACTTTTTCTTTCTATATATGTAGATGTTTTAGATTCACTTAATGTGGAGAATGTTAGGATTTTCAGAGGGTTTTTGTTAGTTTATGAAATGGTGGTTCCAATGAAATCCTGGGGATTATTCAAACAAGGGATTTGCTGTGATTATTGGATAGAATCATTTCAATAAAAATTTTTTAACGGAAGAGTAATATTTTAGATTGGTTAATTGGAGAGGCCTACAATCACCATGGGTGTAGTCATATGTAAATACAACACTAGGAAGGACAAAGATTTTAAGACCCTTATCGAATAGAAAGCCGTATGGATAACCACCCTAAAAACACATTGAAAATCAAATCACAGATAGGATAAATCATGTATGTAGATACATACATACATACATATATCCAAGCATATGTACATACATATATCGCTTATGCGGATTGAGAGCAGATAGTGTTTTTTTAAACGCAGCACTACTTCTGGCAAATATTCTGGCGGACGAATAATGAATAAGAAAGAATTAGAGGTATGTTTGAAAAGCAAAACAGATGGAACCAAAGAAACGAGGACATGAAGAAGTTGACTTCTTTCTGAAAGTTTGCATTCTTTCTCAATCAGTTGCTAACAGAAATCCCATGTATAACATAGACAGGGCTTGTAACCCGCAGTGCGTCGACTATTAAGGGACTACTTTTTGCACAGAGAAGAATAACCCGGTATCTCATGGTCAAAACCAGGCAAGATCCTTCAACGAAAAAAAAGTCACCCCATCCTAGGTACGATATAAGGTAGCTTACAGAAGTTACCACCAGAAGGCAGAGCAAAAGTAAAGTTTGCAGTTCGTCGACAAGGTTCGGTTTTGAGACCCAACGTCATAAGAAGAAATAGGATGTGCGCCAATGAGTTACCAACTAGAGGCGACAATAGGATCGTTTATAGAATCCCCGAGGAGCTGATAAATAATCATAAGACAGCTTATTATGGATTTCAAATTACATGTGTTTTGAGTGGAGATCACTGCCAATGAAGGCTTAACTATTATGCAAATGATCAAAGCACTCAAGAACCACAAAACGACTCCAACAACATCAGGTGAACTTTTACTATCTATTCATCTATTCGTAAAGTGATGTAGTAAGACCTTATGATCTACTTTATAAAATGATTGGAGGAAGCAACTGATTCTTAAGATCGCCAAGTCGAATCTGTTTTCGCAATCTTAATAAAAACATTAATAAAAAAAACAATAGGCAAAATCCTTGAACATGTTTGAGCAGATCATGTAATAGCAGTTGTTTGCATTATCCAACGAAATTATTTTGCTATTTCCTTGGTAGAAATGTTCGATTTTGAAGATTTTATAGGAATATCCTTAGCAAATGTTTTATTTGACTTTAAGCAGGACTATACCTCCTTATTTGCCTCCACGAATGATGGGTCGAAATCGTAGGTTCTAGATAGGAATGTTATAGAATAGGATGACAAGGTGTCCGATAAACTATTGTTGCAAATTGGAGTCCCACAGGGTTGCATTCTTTCGACGATATTCTTTTCATTAGTGAGAAGTGATATATTTTACGATTGTTTCAGGACTAAAAGCCTCTAAAACGGCGCGCTGGAAGCGACTTTCTGGTAGCCTATGGTGGTCTCTGCTACCCCTTTGATGAATACCGGTTCCACAGATCGTTGGCGTTTCTGGATGGTTAGTGCACAGCGAAGAGTCTCCCGCTCAGGCGCTCTCTATAGGCTCTGGCTACTCCAGTCGTGCTAAGGCTTCCAACCTGTTACCAATGCAATTTATAAATGTTAATTTAAACTTTACCTTCTATAGATCAATTGCCCAAAAGATTTTGTGGCTATCAATTCAGTTTGTGTAGATTGTCTTGCGTAGTATTCATTTAGCAAAAGTATCTAATCTAAGGTAACATTCAATAGGTTACCCTAAGTGATATCCCACAAGAGAATAGAAAGAAAGAAGCTCGGTTATCGGGCAGATATTGAGGTGATCGAAGCTCAATTTCAATGATTTAGTAATGGAAATGAATACTGCTCAAGATATTGCGAAGCGATGTAAGACAATTGCAACAATATTTGAAGACGACCAGTGTTGAGTCTGTACTGTTCTTTGGACTTTTACAAAATACAAGTCTTTGGCGAGAAAGGTCTGTACAAAACTTAATTTGTTTAATATTTTCTTCGTTTCTTCGGATGTTAGATATTTTGGATTTTTTTCAGGACCGTACTAAATCCGTACGAATTTCATGTGACCTAACCCCGACGCTATCTTAATGTAGAATTGTTTCTACATATATTTATAGCAGGGAACCAAGAGAGCAATTAGCGTCACTAATGATGATTCTGTTCATCAATCATCTTTTCGTTTGATCATTCATCATTCCAACTTGATTGCTCATACATAGATATGTATTTCTATGTTCCATAAATATCTGCTGAACCACAGCCAAGATAATACTCACAATCTATTACTTTGAAAAGAGCTCCGGATAGAAGTCATAAGATATTCAATAGACATTCACTTCTACTCTAAATTTAGTCAACGTTTGAGGTCAATATATGGCAAAGATACGCACACACGTCATTAAATACATTTCTAGCATAACGAGCGCATCTATATTCTTCATAAGGTAGACACTAAGTGGATTGCCAAAGATTCGAGTACGTGAAGATAATTCACAATCGATGTCCATTCACTATTTCTGCTCCACTCTCTTTTTGTCGATACTGGAACAAAAAAAGTATCTACACTATGTAGTTCCACTTTAGAAGAAAAAAACAATCTTATTTACAAAATAGATTTTTAAATTTAATTTTTTTTTTTTACAAAAACAACATCAACAATATACATTTACTGTAAATGCATCTTTCTTTCTTTTAATTCCTTCCGATTTGATCGACCTGCGCCTGCAAATTGTTGATCACTTCCGATGGGACTTGATCGCCAAGGATCTCGAAAAGATTTATTTTCTGATTTCCGGGAATCTGCTCGTATGCTCCCAATTCAATGCCCTCTTGCACTTGTTGAATTTGTGCATCCTTAGGTATTAAGAAAGTTTGTTGCGCCTGACGGATCGCCTCATTTGTGTACGCAGCTCCTTCGCGTTGTGGATAGCACAGAACCACAGTGATCACAGCTAACAAACAGATTACAGATTTCATCTCGGAACTAAATAAAAGATTTCTATAACTGATTATAGGAAATCGCACAACGTTCGATCGAATTACCTCAGAAAAAAATCGCAAAAGATGCACGAACTATAACACAAAACACAGAGCCGTACCACACGTATCGGTTTACCAGTTTGACTTAAAGTGTTCAACTGTTCACTTACCGGTTGGGAATTAGCTTTTAACTGTCTCCCACTACAACTTTCCAGTAGAAAGCGAGCGATCATTTCCCCGATTCCGAAACCAAAACTCTGGCCTCGAGTAGGAGATCGTCGTAATTAATTGACTTTCTTCAGCGAACTTACACTATACTCCTCTCCAGATACTTGGTGTATTTTCGCTTTCCCCGGGGTATATTTGCAGCGCAAACGTCTTGAATTGCAAGCATACCCAGTTGTGTGGCATAGAGGGGGGTTTCCGTCACCAGGTCGGATGGGTGCGCAACGAGACGTTCGTCTCATTGTGTATGACATCAGTGTAGTTTGGGTGAACTTTCAATTGTATCTGCATGAAGATTTTCTTCTTTTGCAGTTTGTTATTTTTATGTTTTTTGGTTTGATGTTCGCTGGAGGGTAATAGCCCATCGATATACACACGTACAGTACGTGTTACGTAATGAATATTCATAGAGATACACTAAAGGGGCAGCAGATGTGTAAATATGGCCGACCGGCGCGGTGGCGGCGATGATAATGGTTAAATGTGGGTAAAAATTAAATGAAAAAGGTGTTGCGCAAGCGCGTTGTAATTGCATCGTGAGGTAATTGTTAATGAAATGTTTTTCAAACCAAAACTTTATTCAGAAATATTATTTTTGGTTGCTCTTGATGGTGTGCCTACTGACAATGGAATTGGAGTCGTTGTGTCGCAAAAAAGTGGGTTATTAACGAAGATCGAGTTATTTTTTGGGGTCTGGTCGTAAGCCTTTATACAAGTGTATAATACAAAAATGGTGTTATGCAAAGAAGATTACTGGCAATTGGTGTGGC
The DNA here is from genome assembly GCA_905220385.1 of Xylota sylvarum. Lineage (NCBI taxonomy): Eukaryota > Metazoa > Arthropoda > Insecta > Diptera > Syrphidae > Xylota > Xylota sylvarum. Next base: position 129,565,918 of record LR999957.1, read on the forward strand.
GTATACATGGTGATTTTCATAATCCATAATCGGTTTTTGGGGGGGAATTTTGACCACGGTTCCAGTTGGTGGAGCAGGTTTAATCATTCGTCTTTGATCAGTGGAGAGTGCGTTAAAACAATCATTTATAACTTACTCATCATTATGTGAAATGCAGATAAGTGCTGGAGTTTGAGGAATTTCCATAGACTTCCGTACAGGAAAGTGATGACTGTAAGCGATGGTAGAGCGTATTAGGATATTTACTTTCTTTTCTTCGTTGCTAGTAGTTACATTCGTTGTTAGCCTTCAAGATTCATGAACGCTTGCACAGTATCTAAAAACAAAATACTGCTTCACAGCTACGATAGTTACGAGAACTTTCAATCTTCGTAAGTTTATTAGTTGAATCTTGGTATCTTTTAGGATTTGTCACCTATGGGATCGAATATTCAAGCAGTATTTTTCTTTCGAAGGTACCTAGTAGGACCGATGAGATTAATCTTTTCTAAAGCATATCTTTCGTTTTTCCTGCCAGGGGTTTTGACAGCAGTTAGTTTTTTTCTTAAACTTAGTGTTTGTTTGGAATAATTCCACAGTAGCAGGTAGAATTCAAAGCGATTTTTCAAATGCTGCGAGACACTAGTGGATCACTTTGCTCGGGATCCATAGGGCGTATTAAGTCTTCGAATACATACTAATGCAATATGTCAAATCATGTTATAAAAGAATGTGAGCAAACAAGTGTCCTGGTATCGGCAGACATACATACATATAGCCTGAACAATAAGTCAGACTTCAATTAAGCTAAAGGCGGGTTTTGACATTATTTTTAAAACCGAGATCATTTTTTTTGGAAGAAGGAAGAATTCATTCAGGCTAACTTAGCCTTGCTTAAGTGCATCAGAAAAACATTTTGGGTAGTACAAACCTAGAGTTAACGCAAGTTGAATTGAATACAGTCAGCGCACTGTTTCGGTTTTGGTAGTGTAAATTTATTTTTGGCAAGGCATGGAGCATATAATTCTGAGTATCTACATGGCTATGGAATGACTTATTTTATTTGAAACAGAACTAGGTATGCTGTCTAGACTTCATTCCTTCGATACGTTTATCTCCCATATTAGACAAGGCGGATTTTGGTACTTATCGCTGTTTTACGACACTTATCTTTTGTTTTGGTTGTGCCATGACACCAAAACTCTAGCTGTTCTGCAAATTGAAATTCTGCATTCTTTGGACTGGCTCTGGCCAGAGTCTGAGTCAGGATCAACATTTTAGACGGAGACTTCCAAGACCGTTCAAGGGCCTGCTAGTGTCTACGTTGAGGATGAAGTGGGTGTAAACTGCATTTCGAAGAAAAGGTGAGATAGGTGAATTATCAGTAGGTATCCATAGTAACAGTTAGATTGTCCTTAAAAATGTCAAAAACAGACCTGAATGCAATATTTTTTTTTAAATTCAGACATACATACGATTAAACAATGAGATCACACTGGATCTTGGTCCGCCAAAAGGAGTAACGAAAAGTGGTTACTGTAACGAAATTCGGTAAGATTTTGAAGCTTTCGCACTATATGAAGTTACTGACGCATTTCGTTCATTTAAATATTAACATCCGGGGTATATGTCCTACTATGTGACTATATGTTTATCGGTTGGGCAAGGTGTTCTGCTGGAATCACACTCGTTGTCCATTTAAGACGAAAAAAACACGGCAAAGAAAAATCTTGTTCCTCGGGCAACTACTAATATTTAATCAAGAGTCAGTTTGCGTGTTATGAGAATGTAAACAAATTTTGGTTCAAAATTATTTAATTGAATGTATACATACCTACATATAAGAAATTCATGCACTCGGCTCTAAGTTTTTTTTAAGGAAGTTTATGGTTTGTATGTAGGTACAATTGAGGTTTATCTATTCTAAGCTTCAGTTTCGTTTCTTAGGTATCTTAACCCAATTGACCTAATTCACTAAGTGACTTCAGAATCATAACGTACAAGCTTTCTCATTATTATCTGACCTCTTGTTTCATAAGCATGTTCCCTTTCTTTACCGGAAGGACTTTTTCATTTCGCTAGAATTTCTAAAAATACACACACGAACTTCCATGAATCCATATCAAATAAAATATGTATGTGTATTCACAGTAGACCGCCCTGTGCCAAACAAACCGTAAAATTGTAGGTAAAACGTTTAAATTTGACAGGATGTAAGACCCAACAAATCCATTCATCGTCCTTGATCTTATTTCAACCGTATGCAACGACATAAGTTATTTTTCATTCATTTCATTTGCATGGCTGAAAAATCCAAAGCAATTTCAAGCGCAGTTCCTTCTCTGTCTTCCTGTTATTAACTCATACCCCGGGCAGAATTAAATGAAAACCCAAAACAAATCCATATGCAAATAAGTAGATTTTTAAATTACATAACTCTGTACGTATGTATTACACTCGGCCCAACTAAGCTGAAAACGAGCGGGAAATCCTTTTGTTTTACTATCCATAAGGATGACGACAATGGAAGACGAGAACGACAACTTCAGCTGACTTATGTTGCACGATGTGTAGATGTCGCTCTATAAACGTCATAAGCAGTGCAACCAACGACTGAAGAAGGAAAAACTTCAAAAGGAAGTCGAAATCTCCTCCACCATCTTTTTATTCTTTCCTACGTCCGTTGCCGTCGTCGTCGAGCCGTTTACCCTGTGATTATTATTTGCAAAAGAAAACGACGACGACAACGACTCCTCTGATAATATATTGTACGGGTGCGCCATGCAACCACGAGATACTGCTATGCTCCTCGCATAGAACAATTGCGGCAACTAAACTGGACGAAATACACACAACTACTACTGGTAGTGAAAATTTGCCTGGTGAAACCCAACCGAGAACAAAATAGTGGTATCATGGTTCATGCTGGTTATTGTTATCCTTTACAGACGGAAAATAACAATTCGGATTGTTGCAGCTATTTTTATGGCTGCCCATTGTTGAAGGACTCCTCCTTCTTACTGGTTGATATATGCATGTGTGTTTGTATGTGTGTTGTATAGTTTTGCCTGGAAGAGATAAAATTCTTTTTAGATTGTCTAGGTTCTAGGATTTCTTCGACAAAACGAATCATCAACGAGTATCAGAGTTTTATGAGGGCTGGAGACGGGTATCAACTGGGATTGTGAAACAATTTATAGTAAGTTTGCTGTATGTATACATATGTATGTATGTAAGGATATAGGCACCCGAGATGCGAAGGAAGGAAATATCTTTAAGGATAATTGCTCGGCGATTGTTTGCTGAGCAATTAGAGCAAGCGACTTGTGCACCATAAGAAGGACAAATTAACGATTTGGAAAAAAAAAAACGCGTTCGCTATGAGAAATAATTATTTACTGATGTGCTTGTGGGGGTTGGGCTTTGCGCTCGTAAACGTAATGGTGGTCATTAGTTGAATCCAATAGTCGTTGTACTAAATAAATTGTTGGTTAAGGGGAGATTAAAAGTTCCTTCATTTTGGCGAGGGGATTAGTTTAACTTGTTTTCTTGATATTTATGGGCGCATGGCATTGTGTAGAGAGAAGCAATTGCGACAGCAAATACAGGAAATGTCATGAAATTCAAATGGAAGGGTAATTTAATCGCCGACTGTCACAAGTGATATGTTAGAGGTCAGGACTGTAAGGCAATTGTAAGCAGTTGAGTATAGAGTCCTGTTTCATTGGGACATGAAGGTATTAATAACAAATTCCCTTAAGCTGACTTATGTTGTTGGGAAGATTTTGGGGTTGGTAAGAGGGAATGACATCCAAGACTTTGTCAATGCCAATGGAGAGATGGTGCCATGGTAATGGGTTTTTAGATGAAAGATCCCTAAGATTAAAATTGAGATCAGCTTTTTTATCCAAACTTTTTTTTTTCGTCAATAATTGGCGCCCAATTGCAGCCCCGTAGTTCTACCTAGTGGAGCGGATTCCAGTGCATTGCATATTTCGCAATGGAGTTGTCTCCGCTCTGTGGTGTCTGTCCAATCCACTGCCACTTTTTCCTTCGTATATTAATGTGTATAGCTCCTTGGCTATATGTATAGCGCCTTGGTTCTAGGGTAAAGTTGTCCGGTGCTGTTCGGTGTCACCGTGGTAAGTCGAGACCATGCTTCCGGTAGATATATTTAGAAAGTTGTTAATTGACTTCCCGTCTGACAATTTTGTTTTGAGTGCGGGTAGTAGAAGTTTAAGCTAGCTTCTAGATTTTGGGCCTCCAGATGAAGGTCCATTTGTCAATATGAAAGTAGGCAAACATCGTCATCGTACTCCCTGAGTACATTGTTGATGACCACCATAAACAACTGCGTTCACAGTATGAACACTTGACGAACTCCACTTCGGATTTTAAAATCCTTCAATACCTACCATTACATACCATACTCCATGCAGCCTTGATAAATAGGGCAATTGTTTCCCATTTATTTCTCCATTTCGACTTCAAACACTCGTATTACCATAAAAAACTATTGCATTTCTGGTAATTTAAGTATTTAAAGTCGAAATAGAGAACTTACTACATAGTCTCTAGTTAACACTCTGCCTTACACTAATTACAAAAGTGGGAGTGCATCTTCCATTAAACTATACCCTTATTTTAAATCTCAAATACATTTTCCTACATTCTCCTTCACTTTGAGATTTAGGTAGACATTATAATAGAGTACTCCACCTTTATCTTCTACTGGTTACAGTGAGACAAACTGATATTTCAAATCTAACCACGAGATGTACTATAAATACGACCTCAAATCCTAAAATAGAGTTCCTCAAATTCTCAAAACCATTGGTTTATATGCAACAGGATTAAATCATAGCAATTTATATAAATTCCCTTTTTATAACTTGAGTTTTATGTAAAAAAAAAAAAAATTGCATTTTAGAGCAACCCTTCTACCTTCAACCGAGTTGTTTTTTTTTCAGTCTTGTTCATGCTTCGCCAGAATCCTTTTCAATTTGCAAAAGTCATTCTTCCTTTCGCTATTTTCAAGATAAACCAAACAGCTAACTACAACGTTTTTCGCTTTGCAAATCCCTAGAAGAACATAACATGCTGTATGCAATCAGGATAATTGCACTCGAATGCAAAATAAATTTCAAAGATACCATCTTGGGAAGTGTTGGAGTTGGAGATATTTATAAATAAATGGAGCAGATGGTGAATTCTTAAAACTATAGCACAGAAAACATCCGTTGAAGGTCTTTCACTTGGAATGAAATTCTTTTCCGAGCTAATTACTGAGAGCACAGTTAATTGAAAGTTGCACCTTGTAGTGTTTTTCTCTTTTAAAGTATATTCTTAAGTAATACACCTTTTCTGTGAAAAATTATTAGCAAGGACAACCCTTATTTGAAGCAAAGAACAATAAAATTGAATTACAAAGGCTAGGCATGAGTAAGGGGAGAAAATAAAAAAAAAAAAAAAACTCCAAAACGATTTGAATAAAATAAACATTCAACTGCAATGTTGTGGAATTGAAATTCCCCAAAGGACACATAAGGACATACCGCTATACAATTTCCTTCTATTGTGAATATTTTTGTATATTTTTTTTTTACTTAGCTGTTTTGCATTTTTTTTTTCTCTAAGTGTATGTGTGGAAAATTTAAATAGATTTAAATGGAAAAAAAAAGTAGAAAAAGAAACGAAATGGAGAAACCCAAGTCCTTTGTCGCACAAATGACTTTTCGCACCATTTCTATTTCAATTCGACCTTTTTTTTATGCCTTATTTAACAAAGGGTTGTACTGTTCTCGAAGTGATGGGGGCTGGACGGAGGGAGGATGCTTCAATGAATTGAATAATCTACGTTGGAGAGTTGCGCGGGTCACGGTTGATAATTTGAGTACTTAACGAACGGATTGGATGGGTTTGGGTGCATTTTTTTTGTTTTGTTTTTTCTATTTAATTTTTTAATCCGATTTTGAGGAACCATTTCATGTATAATAACTTGATTTTCTTTTTTTTTTTCTTTTTAGGTAAGTTGCAATTGTAAATCAATGAAGTGTGAATGGATTTGTATACGTAAGGGTAAGGTATTTGAAAGAAAATATTTCCTAGGTCGCACATCGTCATTAGATGACTATAATGTATATTATTAGATGTTAAAATGGTAGCGTATTTAACGTGATTAGACGTAGTGTCTACGTCCAAAACTGATACATGGGATGTATACAATGATGGTGAGGCCCATTATCACGTACTCGGTCATAGTTTGGTGGTCGAAAGTTCTTAAACGGACAATGGCAACGAAACTTCAGAAGCTTCAAAGAATTGCATGTCTCGATATTACGGGCGGTATGCGTACCTGCCCCACGAGAGCCTACAAATCATTAGGAAGACGGCCGCTAGATGCTGCAACCGGAATAAAAGTATAAATCAGGCGACCATGTGGGACGCCAGAAAATTCTTGATTCAATTCCCAAAAAGGACATGTTTTGAACTATACCCGACATCATGTTCAGGTAGTACTGTTTCGGTAGGTTATTTGAGGTAGAAATATTGGATCGTGCGAACTGGTCTAATGATGTTCCGGCACTTGATTCTAGAGGTCTGATCTGGTACACAGATGGATCAAAGATGGAAACTGGAGTTAGAGCTAGCGTCGTTGGACCCAACACCAAGGTCTCGATACCTATGGGAACTTGTCCCAAGGGTTTCCATGCTGAACTCCATGCCGTTGAGATCTGCGCTAGGGTAAACCTAGATAAAGGTATTAAGGGCTGTCGTCCAATTTATTGGACTTTATATCAGTCATACTGCTACGATGCACTACAATCTCTTGCCAGACATAATAGGGTGAAACTCGGTTGGGTCTCTGGTTATCAAGGAATTATAGGCAAAGAATCTGCAGATGAACTAGCTAGGGCTAGCTCAGAATCTGCATTCATACGACCTGAACCCTACTGTGGTGTCAACTGGGCTACTGCTGCAGCGCTGATTAATGATTGTGAACACAAACTTCGTCTGGCCCACTGGGAAAATGTCTCGGGGCTAAGACAATTCAAGCGATTAATCAGGCGTTATTCCTTAAAAGAAGTCCTTAATCTATGATAAATTGTATCTCCTGCTTTCTTATGTTGTCTATGTTTGCTTTCATTGCTGATACGGTTTGTGTTGTATAATCTTCTTAACTCAACTTCAAAGTTAATCAATCATTTATCGTCTACAAATATGCCGCCACCTAACTCTGAAATAAAAATGTATGGTATATCCTTTTAAAGGCCGACACACACACTACTCAAAGCCGTACATCAAAAAATCTCAATTTTCCACTAAACGTTCCTAATCTTCCTACAATCCATAACTTCTAGAGTGTCTTTTTGACTAGCGCACACATACTCATTCCTCCTCTCCTTTGGTTGACACATTCTCGAGTGCCTTCTGATCCAACCTCTGTTCCAGCAACACACTAAAATATGACCTAGTCAAGTGAGCTGCTAGTCTCCAATTGAATTTCCGCATTTATATTTATTTCCACTTGACATCCATTATGCTTTCATATTTATATATCCTCTGTATCACTTATCCTTGTGCCTACTTTCACAGATCACACAAAACTGTGCCAAAAGAAACGATGGGAAAAAGAAAGAAATCGTTAATCAATTTTCTATGCAAGACTACACATCGAAAAGAAAAAAGGAAAAGGTGTCAGGTGAAGGAGAAACATCTCTGTGTGTTCATTCACCTCGCCTCCTTGAGGGTAAATTCTAAAGTCTATTGTGCCCTAAAGTGGATTGTATATCAACTTACGAGTTTGTGTGTCCTCCCTAATCGAAAGCAAATAATAAATTCAACTTTTTTTCCTTGTTTGACTTATGACTTTTGGTTGGGCGCCATTTCTTTTTTACATTTTGTAGTAGAAAGGTAGGTCCTTTCTTCAAAGTGCTCATGGGCGGGAGAGGGAGAAATAAAAATTGACATATCTATTGATTCGCATCCCATGAGGAAGTATATTTGCAAAATATGCATAATTCCCTAAGGGGTGTTTAAAGGACATTTCAGAATGCAAAGTTGGAGAGTGGATAAGATCCACTTTCTAAGAGAGCAACCCAACATTGTCAGTGCCGGTGGTGCTTTTTGAAAAGTTTATTTCACAGAAAAAAACAAATAGATGTTAGGGCGTGCAGACATCTCAACATGTCGCACAAGGAAGCCATATATCGAGGATATTAGAGAGGAATGACTGAACTTCGTCCTCGAGGCAGGTGAATAAGTGAGTGTCTCTGCCAAGGAAGACCTAGAATGAGTATTCACTTACACTCTGCACTCTCCAAATGGAGATATCCTAATAATGTAGAAAATAGAAACTTATTCACAACAGATATCCAGACGGAATGTGAGTTCACCTCATCTAGCAGTAATCCACGAAGGAGTAGGAGTTACAGGAAAAAATAATTTTACAAAAAACATATTCATATGCGTGTTTGACTAGGTGGTGGTAAACTTTTTCTTATACTAATATGTGTAAGGAGGGCTTGAGAGTGTTTGTAGGGTAAGACCCACTCCACTGGTAGGGATTTGTTTAAATTTTTAAAAATACGCCTCGATGCATAGCAATTGGAACTTTATGTGAATAGAGTCTACCGCCGTATGTTTTTGGGGATTAACTGCTGAATTTTATCCTGTAAACTGAAATGCATTATCCGACAAGGATTATGAGGAAAGTTTATGTTATGTAGTTTCTAGTATAGTGGAATCCAATCTGTTTTTATAGGAATTTCATATATTTTACGATTTATTTTTTTCAAAAAAGGATAATGGACTTTTTTTCAAAAATTAAAAACTGTGGGACGGATTACTATTTGGGGATTAAAACTTGGACTGCATTTAAGGTTATAGTAAAAGCTCAAAAATCGACATGTACTATAATTCGGTCCATCTATTCGTGATAAAAGCCTGCCGGTAGAGCTGTAGTTCGAGCGAACATGAAACCAAGGATACCCTGCAGAACGATCGATTATCAATCCATCGATAGCTTTCTTCGATTATAGATTGTATAGTCGGATAAACTGACAGCTGCGGACGAGGGGATAGAAGACTGCAGTGTGTCAGGTATCGACTCTTCACCTGTTAGGAGTTCGATAAGTAAGTAAAGAAGTACATTTTTCTGACGTTCAATACGTGTAAATCTCAGAAGTGCACAACAGATCTAGAATTACAAAGGATACTTACGTTTTCGATGTTCACTTTATCCGATAAAATCGATAAGGGCGTATTCTGCCTGACGAGTTCATAGGCCATACAATTTCTTTGAATATCAATGTGACCGATCAAACAAATGAGATGAATACTATCTTATTAAGAGACAAGCAATAATATAGGACAGTTTGTGAACAACACAACAAGGCTTCTTTTATCAGTATCTACCTGGAAGAGACTACGTGGTTTGGAAGGTAAAAAGAGATACTTAGATCATTAGATGTTTGCATCCTTGAAGAAGATACCTCCTCCAACTCCCGATTCTATTCTTAATCCATCTGTAAAGAAATATGTATATTGATCCCAGGATACGGGTTTCGTAGTTCTTGTCAAACAGAAATTATAGAAGTACGTAGTCAATGTCTTGCGGAAGCAATTTAAGGACAATAAAAATAGAGGAGTGTCCAGTACTTAGGCTAGACCGCTGAGATATAGCCTTTAACTCGAACATTCGGTATACTACATTATGTATGTCCAACGATGTATTACTTTTCTTGTACCACCGACTGTCTGTTGACATGTGCTTATTGTCCAGTCCTTTTCACTAACACAACAAAAATTTTGTAATTATAATTGACCCATTTGGGCTGGCTGCTACTATCGCCTGCACATGACAAAAACGACACAACATACTAGAGCGAGGAGTTAGGGGCGGTTTCGCATGGATAGAAAGGTTGCCACATGATAACGATGGCTCTAAACTGCTAACCCATTTACACAAGTGTACTACTGTGTGTCTGGGTTTGAGGGTTATGGTTGAAGTTTTGGGTTAAATCTCCCCCACACCAACCACACAATCACACAATCCATTATATTCTGTCAGTCTTTAGATCCTTTCAAGGACACAACATACGCAAACAATGTACAGCTATAAGTATACCCATCGTGCGTAGTTTGTGCTTTTGAATGTGTGTCTCCACATCTATCTTGACACATTGGCAAGTGATGCCATCACCAGGCGGTGCCTGCGTATGATTCGTGCGAACCGAGAATGGAAACTTTAATCGAGGTGTGAATAACATATTCACAATCTGTCGATCAATCACTTACAGGCCTTACGGTGGTGGGTGAATTTCTTAAAAGACTCTGACTCCCTTTTGGGTTGACGCCAAGTCGTGTGTTGACTTTTAAAGGGGATCTGCCAGAGAAAATCCATGCGGCATTAGAAGACAATGTGCGTTATACCTTTTAAGTGTTCCCACCACGTCGTCTAATACATATATCCTTGTAGTTGGGTTGAACCGTTTTGCGGATTTTGTTGCGTTTTTCACCTTCGAATTAAGCTCATGCCGCTTAGGGATGAGGGTGACTAAAGCTGAAAGGATTCAATTTATCCTTTATTTGTGCGAGATGAAATCTCGTTTTTATTCCATTCAAAGATAATTTTTTCGGGTCACTCATTTGGGGTGGAAAATTCAATGAATATTCAATGAGCACGGAAATCTATGGGACATTCAAGTTTTTTTTTTCCGCACCAAAGTCAGTGACTCACTGATTGACCTAAATAATAATTTATGGTAATACCAAGCGATTTTTTTGCCTTTCATGATTTTTCTCAATTAGCCTTCCTGGAATTAAGGATCAAATGCGCGTTAATAACTTGTTTTTTTACAAAAGAAGGGTAAAATATGGTCTGGGTTATGAAGGGTTTGATTTCCTTAGAAAAAGTCCTTTGAAAAGTATAACAACTTAGTGTGGGAGTTTTAAATAAGTTAATACCTTTCTGCTTTTCATCAGTGTAATGACGTATGTCCTTGATCAATTACGAGGAAAATCCCTTGACAGTAATACATTTAAAATGAGAAAAACAAACACATTTTGAGTAGGAATCAGCTCATAGCCATTTGCATGCTTTTCCAACAACACCCGTCCTTAATGTAGGAAAAAACAGAAAAATATTTCCATCGCAAAGTGAGATTAATTGCCGGTGAAGCTGTTGGTTTTAATGTTTCTGACATAAAAATTGATTTTTCGAGGGAAAACTAGTTGGAAAAAAAAAATGGATCTGACCATCGGTGATGGATGAATTTAATTGCATAGAACAGGATGTGCGTCATTGCTTTTTAGGAGTTTGCTTCTTTTTTTTCCTCCTGACGTGAGTTCTAGATTTGTTAGCTTTTGTGGTTACCGTTGTAGTTATGTATGTATGTACATATTGTAAACTGTGATTATTCAGTGGAAATATATATATATTTGCAATTTTGTCTGTCATATTTGATAAGGCATACCAAAACTAATGGTCACCGTATGTGACAGCGCTTTGATTGTAAACATTTGCTTAATGCTTTGGAAAAGCGTGATAGTCCATATGTTTGCCAAAAGCTTATATTGATTGTTCAAGGGAAGAGTGAAATTTATTTTAGGCTAGATGTGTGTGAACACTGAAGGACATAGTGTACTCTGCACAATGGGTGCCGTGGTTCAATAGTTAGTGCATCGGACTATTGAGCGAGAGTTTGTGGCAACAACAACACCTGAAAGTACATTGTCACAAAAAAAGTTTCTTAAAAAAAGAAAAACTTTAGGTCTAATCATTTCGTTTGAAGAAAACAAAACGCGCAGCATGAATGGTTATAAGATCTATAACTTATACGAGCCTGTCGCACCAAATATTCCTTGAACCTGACTAACCTGGTTTTCACAGTCCTTCCACATCCATGACAGTCATAGTTTCATTAATCGCGTCACAGATGTTTTGAGATTTGTTCACTTATGGTATAATCTAAAATTTCCATTTTGAAATAAGTCGTGGTCCTCACCAGGTTGGGCAGTTGAAACTATTGCGTTTGAATCGATGTGAGCTGCCATATTCCGTCAACCTCTTGAATTATGTTTGGTACGATTTTGGTTCTCTAGTTCTAGTCTTTGTCAGAAGAATTCCTTCTGACTCCAGTTATTGTCAATATCCGACAGAAATATGGCCATCATCATACATTGACAACCAGGCTGCGCTAAAGGTGGTAGAGTCTTACGTCACAAAATCTGAAGTATTCAGAAATCGTCGCAGAATGCTCAGGGCATTATGTACTCAGAACCGTGTCAGATTATTTTGGGCACTGCGATATAGAGGGAAACGAAAGTTCCGATGCACTGGGTAAAAAAGGAGCAGAGCACAAAGTGACATAATTTAAGGTATGAAACCAACAATGTATCATGAACACGGCTGGCTTAGTATGATCCAACTTAGGAGAACATTGGTGAAATGATAAAAGTAAGCAAAACATGCATAAGAATAGCGAAAGGGATGCTCTCTGGCCAAGGCCTTCTGAGGAACCAATGCAGGTAGCACAATGCAGAGGATATTGCACATCTACTCTGTGAATGTCAAGGCATTTCTCAGAGTAGACTTGGAACATAATTTTTTAATAAATAAATTCTTCAGCATATCATAACTCAACGCCTAATCTAATCGTTATAAATAGGCTTTATATTAGGTGTCGTTAGGTACCTAGAAAGCAGTCCTAGGTTGCCCTAACTTATGATGACTAATCTTAGTGAAACTTCCATCGCGAACATCTATATTCCCTCCGTTGCTTGTTATTTCACTATCGTGTTTGTGTAGTAAAAGCAATATATCACAATATTCAGTCGGAAATAACTTGCAGTTATCTGACCTTAGATTCAATGGGCTCTGTCGAGTAAACTATACTAACTGTCTGAATGTCTGGTAACATTGCTGATGAAATTTTTGGTTCACGTAATTAATATTTTTACTTCATTCAACTACATGCCAAAATTCTTAACTCATATCTCCCATCTTCTATCTCCACCAAAAAACTTAGCACACTCGTGCTATATCCTCGTCTTATCTCGCACATACGGTAGTTCTCCAGTTTGGTCCTTATAGCTCATTAAGGCCAATAATATAAACCCCATAATGCTATCATAACTTACAAAGTAACTCCACCTCATTACCGTAATCCTCAAGACCACTCCTGACCTTCATTAAAAATATTCCAATTCTCATCCAGCCTAATGACTTAATAGTTAATTACATTCTTCAAGTAATACTATCCCTTCGTAACGATCGAGTTATGAAGCCCAGAAAACCCAAGGGTAACATCAGGTATTCATAACGTGCATCAGGACCCAGTCGAAGAAAAACCCTCTTTAGCATCGACACCTACATCAACAACGGATGTCGGTTTGGCGTTGGCGATATACAAAATGGAATATCAAGGAGCAATTTTATCCTGCCAACACACAAAAAAAAAATACCAAAATCCAATCCTGCTCACCACTAGAATGACTTAATATTTTCCTTTTTTTTTGCCATGTATATGTGGGTTGAAGGGTGCATAACTACCCATACATATATTATCCTTCAACGGAAGAAAAGGATACCTTTTCCTTTTCGTTTCTTTTTATTTTGTTGTTCTGCTACTATTTTTGATATAAGCTCGCATGTGGGCATCACAAAAAAAAAAGGATACCTTTACAGGATAAGAAACTAAATCTAAATTTTTGGGTTAAACAAATTATAGTGAAACAAGTTTGTCTAGTAACTGGATAGGATTGATGTAATTAAAATTTACTTCAGGTTTTGATGGGCTCCATTATTTATTCTTTAAATTAGGTGAAGGACTGGTCAAAACTAGGACATACACAAATACACATCCGAGCATGTTAGTTTCGTCTTTCTCACCCCAAAACTATGTAGGTTACCGCAAAAATCTGCAAATCACAGTGAAGTTTATTTGTGTCCATGGCATGTGGACTGTAGCAATTGCAAAGTAGATGATAATACATGACTAGGACAGTTGTGTGTTAATCTACAGTGTGGTTGACAGGGCATTTAGGTCAAGGGAAACTGTTTATAAACTGAATACTTAGAACTTTGATGAGATTTCGCTTTCTTTGTGAATAGCAGTTGGACCTAGACAATGTGAGAAGGATCAGATACAAGTTCTTCATGAAATCCGAAAAGTTTATTTAAACTTTTTTCCGTATTAATTTTAATTTGATGCCATCCAATAACACTTTGATGTACAAATTTGTGCATATGAATGAACTTACAGACAGGTGGCTATAGCTAATGACTGAGCTAGCTACACAGGCTTTGTGGTTAATGTTCAGATCCACCATGGTCTGTGGCGTCACCTAAAAAGTCTGTAGTTCGTGAATAAACTGAAAAGATTACAATATGGTTAGGCCTAAGCATACGCTCGTTTGATAGTTCCATAATTTAGTCAATTTTTAAGGTGCCCGCAACAAAACCTTTTTTAATCCTGACTTTACTATTGACTTTACCTCAAACTAGCTTTCAATTCAAAACTTACCGCACTCATTCTATCTCAAAAAAAACTGGCACTCATCATCCATTTACAACGCAGAACTTTATCATCAATACACTCTACTTTATCCCTTTTAAAAACTACAAAAAACTGCTCTGATTTTGTTAAAGTCGGCATCTACCACCAGCCTCACTCAGTATCCTTTAATTCAATTCAACTTTAAATAAGTTTCGAATTAATCATTTTGTTGTGTTCCACCATTCTTATCTGCACTGTCGATGTTCTACATCCTTTTATCTTTCCCCAAATCAATTGAGAGATTGTTTACCCCCGTACCAACAAAAGGGACAAGAGAAAAATTCGACTCAATTTCCAATTCGTAATTCCCAAAGGACATTTATAACTTAACTCCGGTCCTTAGGGAGGAGTCCTTCGAAGGAATAAACAACATCTCACTTCGACACACTAAAAAAAAAAAAAAATACTTTTAATCAATTTTTAATCACAGACAAAATGGCTGTAAACCGAAACAACCCCTTCCTTTCATACGGAGAGAGATCTCCCTTAACTCGGCAACGATTGCCTGATTGGGGTGGTGCGGCAGGTGGTAGAGGCTGATTGTGGAGAAAGTTGACAACAATACTAGCAAATAACTCGTAGTAAAAGTTGAATCCTAGACAATTCCGATTTACTACTATATTCTATTTGGTCCTTCGATTCGCATCAATAAACCTACGATGATGCTCATACCACACACCCCCATACACTTCGTTTGTCTACAGAGGGCGGGCGGTACGAGTAGCTGTAGGGTACAACTTACCCCTCTCTGGCAAACTATGTATGTATACCCAGTGCTACATGTAGAAGCATCACCCCAGCAGTTTAAAGAGGTCGTCCAGCGTAAAGTTTATTGTGCATCCTTGGGCTGCCTTAATTGTAAAACCATTAGAGGAGTTCCCTTTGCAGAGAGAGAGATAAGAAATTATAGACACACTGGGGCACATACATTCACAATGATTTATAAAGGCAATGAGAATTGAGTAGGTACTATGTGTATAAGGGTTGGATGGTGAATCGAAATGAAAGGAAACTGTCATCCATCGGACTACGTATGTACACATACATACCTGGCCATTGTGTCCTTTTACAGTTCTAATTAAATCGAGATTAAAGTGAATGGGAGCATTGACATAAAATTTCATTTAAAGACTCGATGAGATTTAACGCTGAGAATGCAAGGAAGCTTCTTTGTATTGAAAGACAGCCAAGCAGGTGGTGATGGTGGTAGAAATTTATGGCAATGCTTGCAGCAAGCTCTTAAAAGGACATTTTGATCAACAAAACGAATGGGATTGGATGACAATTTATATACATTATACGGAAGGGCAGGCTTAAATGGATTGTTCTCACAAATTAACGTCGTAAACCATTCGAAGAGAGGAGGAGGTTTTTAAGAACATTTTCCAAATACTTAGGGGAGCAATTATTATTGCGACTTAGTGATACTTTAAGCCATTCAAATGGAAATGATAGAGAGTAATGGTTGATGCAGATTGTCATTGCTGCTGATAGTACACATTTACAGGCAATGAATTAATTTTGTTTGGATGGTAAACATTTCTTGGATTAGCTCAATAAAGTCGAAACAGATAATGTTTTCATGATACTTAATCACACGCTCTGTAAGAAGTCTTACTATTCACAGGACTGTTGATGAACTGATGTATACTTGTATTTTGGAATATGCTTGCATATTTTGAAATATATTTTATGACTACTAGATCGGAACCATTTCAGCTTAATACGAATTTTAGAATATTTTTCAAGGATCATCTTATTGAATTTGCTTTAAACCTTCCCATATTCTTGAGCGATGTCTAGTTAATTACAACAACTGTAAGTTGTAACCTCTTGTAATATCTATTGCAAGGATATGGGGATAGAACAATTTTTTTTTCTTTATGAAAGACAAGCAACTGGGAGCTGCCTTTAAGCCCGGACTGCAGGCTCTTCGAAACCGTGAAGGAAACCTAGTCACCGAAGTGCAGGGAATAGTAGATCTGTTTAAGCAGCATTTTTAGAAGCTACTTAATGGCTATTGGGTAGAAAGAGTGATGTAGCCAAGAAGAGAATCCGCATGCAGTCAATGAAGAAGCCATCTCACTCCCGGATGTTAAATCGAGAGTCACCATCTTTTCATTGACTTCAAAGCCACCTATGATACCATCCATTATTTGGAGCTCTACAAGGTGACCGCAAGACCAGCGTGATCCAGCTATGTATGCCGCAATACGTTGGTAAACACGTGCTGTAATGTACTGTTCGGATATAGTTTCTTTGAATTATTCCAAACGTGTATGGGATTTCAGCAAGCAGATGCGCAAGGAAGGCACTCTCTTCAACAAATCTGTATAGCTGCTGAGATACATGACATCGATATCATCGGTCGCTCCTAGTACACCGCCGTCATTAAGTTTCTTACGGCAATTGAAGAACAGGCGAAACAAGTTGGCCTTACATGTAAGTACATGTTGCCCGTCATTGAAGAAACTGGAAGGCTGTCGTGTCTCAAGCAGAGGCTCTTCATGGGTCGGAATAGGATAGAAGTTCGTCCCAATTTTTATTCGTCAGTTTTTTGAAAGTTCAATGCGATACACAGTTGTTTTAGATTATGAAGATTCATTTTAAGCATTCAATACATGAGAATCTATACGAGTAATCTAGAGTAAATTACATGACCTATTCGCTCAGTTCAGGCGTGACAGATGTGACAAAACTGAAGATTCTTCTCAAATCCTAATTAATGCCGATTCGGATGGATTTAGTCTCTGCAATTTAAACATTCCACCAGTTTTAAAACATGCATTCAAAGTAGAAAATGTTTCTAAATTGTATTCTCATTTATGGTTTCGATGAGAGCAATAAAATTGTGTGTTTCAAAACTACTCAGCAACTTCTGTTAATTAAATAAGTTTCGATTTTATATTTGACATTGAAGTAAATATAAATATGTGATGAATTCGTACTCCTCAGTCTTGCAATTGGAAGAATTTTTTCAAGATTTGTTAAGAACTTTCAGCAAGTAATCGGGAAACAAAACTTATTTAAATTAATAACTAACCCTATATGAAACTTCTTTAAGATATAATTTTTTCTATTTCCATTTCTTTCCCTAAACTAACTATTATATGTTCTTCTTTACTTTCAGGTAAGTTCCCAACACCTATTACTATCATATTCCAAAAGCGGTAAGTAGTATTATTACTCTCCCACCAAGGTAACATGTTGACAATTCCTTACCCCGAATGACACCGTTTACAGACACACTCCAGGAAATCGCCCCAACAATTTCCGTTTATCTATGTATTTGCTCCCCTAAAATAACAACCTCTGCAAACAACAAAGTATCGTTGCGCACCGTTAATTTTCATTGTTTTAATGGGTTAATTAAGACCGACCTTGCTGCCGAGGGTAATTAACTGAACATATTAGCAGGTAAACTTCAAGGATATCACAGCTGTAACAGGCAATGGGTTCTACACCATTTATTTCACCCTTGACCGGAAGTATACTCGATTTTTCATTCCCCATCTACTTTGTTTTTTTTTTTATTTTATTTTTAATTTTACAATTTAACACAATATTTTCACTAAGTTGTCGCATTATCGGCTTAAATTGATGTACGATAATTGTGTGTGGGGTCGTTTAAATGATACCCCACTGAAAATGGTCATGGCAGGAGATGTATATTGATGAGCAACTTAATTAGCTTGTGATTGGGATCCTTCTCAATGGCTTTTGGGCGAGAAGTGTGAGTGGCTGCTTGATATGTGGGCCTCACTACACTAGGAAAAGAGTGGCATTAATTATGTATAAATATTTTGTTTATGTTGCCCATCATAAAAGAGGATTTAATTTATTAATTTTTTGGATGAAAAATGTTGCACAGTACTAATGAAGTTTTATAGGAATTCGTATGGTTTATTGTCATGAAGGACGAAATTGTTATTTGCACACAAATTGTAGACATAATGATTCATTTTATTATGATATATTGATTAAATTTAATAAAATCCTTTTTTTTCATAAAGTCCTTTGTTATATGTTGCCAACTGACTGGAGTAGCTGATCAATATTAAGAGCTGGTGTCAAATAGAGCGGTCGCAAATATAAATTATGAGAATTTTATTTGCATAGTCAGGGTTAATTAAATAATTGGGAAACAAATGATAGTTAATCAGAAATCCAGCTGAATTTTTAAATGATGACTTTAAATTATATGATATTTTACAATGGTATAGATTTATCAAATTATTATATGGGAATATGCAATGGTGAATCAAATGATTAGTGACGAGGTTTTGTAGAAGGTTGTGAGTAACTTAGCTATGATTTCGTATGTGCGCTCAGTACAAGTATATCTAAATGACATAGGTTCACTAGCGGTATTTGTTTCATATATATGTGTCGATGTTGAGTAATTGATATCTGCTGATCATTATTTTCTAACCGCAATTTCTACTTTTACAAATTAGGACAGTTTTTCAAAAGTATTTAATGGTTTTTGACAATTTGACAATAGAAAATGTCCTCAAATTTACTATTAATAAAGGGTTTTTCAACAAGAGCGCCCCATTTATTGCGGTTTACAACACTATCAGTGCAATTGATTTTGGAACACAACATCATTCAAACATCCTTCACGGAAACGCTTGACTGTGTGAATACGCTGAAACTATTTTTCCATAATTTTGCGTATAAATTGGGACTCGATGTTGGTCCTGAGGTCGTCTCTGGCTTATTCGCATAGACCATATATACCATATAGAGAAACCCTATTGGAAAAATGGAGCGTCCCAATTAAAAACCCCTTTATTTGTATATTGATTTTTCTAAGGCAATAGACTAAGTACAATACAAAGTTTTGATCAAGAAGTTGAATCAGTTTTCTGATAATATTATCACTTTTTTATTAAAAATACTTTTTTATTTTATTTAGGGCTATCCCTAAATAAATGTACCTCCTACATATGATTTTAAAATATTCAGATTATGCCAGAGATTTATATTAATGTTTTTTTTCAGCAACTCCATAAACAGTTTCTATACGTACATACATACATATATACATATATGTAACTGGTTGAAAAATTAGGTTGTGGCTGCATAAAACTACTATGTATATTAATGAAAGTGATGGCAAGACTATGCTGGAGTGTATTTTCAGAAGCAAAAAAAATATACTCCCTCATGCTTAATATTAGAGGTATGGGACCATGTACCTAAGCCTAAGCCTATGATTTAGAAAAATTAAGAAATGCAATGTGTATGTTTATATGTTAAATCCACTCTTGACAGAAATGTATGTCAAGAACCGAGCTAAGTGCAAAACCATTTAAGCTACACAAAGTATATTAGCACAAGCTGTGACTGTCAACTTCTTGGTACCACTGGTACTCATTATTTCCTTCCTTTCTGCCGTCAACGTGTTGGTATGGTTTCATCATGATTTTGTCGTATCACTTGTTTGAAATTCCTTAAGTTCATAGTCTCATTAAACCAATTGTTCTCTGCACAATAGAACATTTTTTTAATTTGAAATTATTTATAGAAAATGTTACGTATACGCCATCGATATCATCTTTGCCAAAAGAAAACACAAAAATCCAATTATTATTGCTATGATATTTACAGGTCATATAAGTCTTTTATGATTGGGTAATCAAGTAAAATAAATTACATCCCTGGGATCTGATCACATTACTTAACCTCTTCAGTATCAACAGTAAACTGCTTTAAAAAAACGTTTTCCAGCTCATTTTCAGAATTTCAACAATTTGGGACAAATGAAAAGCCAAACATTCTTTCTTGAAATTTAAATTTTTTTTTTTTAAAAAAAACAACTTTAATGAAAATAAATTCATTAAAAAATAAAAAAAAAATAAAACACTAATTTTGAGATAATACAAAAAATAAGAAAATATTCAAAAGAATCAAAACCCGCCTTACAAGAAATCAAAATTATAAAAAAAATTTTAGTACTGCATCATTTTTGAAATGTTACAGTCAATAGAGAGCGCTGCCGAAGCATGATAATCGATTTTATGATCAGAAATGGAGGATTTGAACTTGGGCAAGTTATGGTTCCAACAATTGATTTAATTCACACTTAATTCAATAATCGTGTAATCAGCTGTTATGGTGATGTTGTCTGGCCGGCACGGAGATGCGATTTGGCGCCGTTGGCCTCTTATCTTTTTTGAGGGTGTTAAAGATCGATGTTATGCGAACAATGCAGAGACGATTTAAGGACTCAGGAACTATATTGGAGAATCTATTCGTGAAATAGGAGTCGAAAATGTATTGAAAAATTGGGTTGACAGGGTGATCTACTATCAAGCCAGCCAAGGCAGTCATTTGAATGAAATAATATTTCATCGGAAGGTTTACTCTTTTTAATAAAGTAACAACCGTTGAAAAATATTGAATAGTGTTTTTTAGATTTAGAGCATTTTTAAAATAAATCCAATAAATGGACCACCTTTTATTTTCGACAAAATTAAAACAAAATTAAACAAAAATATTTTACATACAAAAGCTAAAAATTTAAATGTCAGATTTACTTTTTACGAGTAGAGAGTTTTTTCCAACGCAATCTTCCTTTGATCAAGTATTGATTTGGCCCAGAAGGCAACTTTCAACTTTCGTAATCAGCCTCGGAATTTTATTTACTTTATTTTTTAAGATAAAAAAAAAAATTAGTGCAACAGGTTCATGGGATCCAGCTTCTCACAACTATTTGTATTGTGCGTGTTATATTCTTTACAAGAATGGAAAGGGCCTATTGTTTAACGCCAGGTCCGAAGAGCGATTTTTATTTGGGACCTGCAACCGGGTTTATATTTGTTGATGTTGTAACAAAACGGATTTATAACTGTATTGAATGTTCGACCCCATGGGTGGTAGGTTTCACAAAATCGAATTAGGAATTACGAGTGTTTATTTTCTTCTGATATTTCACTACCTAGGGTTGTTTACCATAAAATGTACTAAAGTCTGTAAAATATCTATAGTAAATCAATTACATTAAATTACATCGGATATTTAATTTATTTTTTAGAAGCACGTACATAACAAGCGATATTTCACGTCTTCCTATAATCATCCCCCGAAAAAACCAAACATTCGCCTAACCACATTATGCAACCACCCCATTTGCCTCTATACCACACAACGCTGAAAATGAGCGTAGAATCCCATGTAATTTACGTTTCAAGAGCGCGTAATGAAAAACGAAACAAAATCAGAGTAAGCACACCACCACCAACCAGAACACTCCTTTTAATAACACCTCTTGTGCTATTTGTCCTATAAACTTTGCAGCCAACTCCTAGAGACTATGTCTTTCTCCCGCTCCATAAGAAAACACTCACATGCGGAAGGCGGAAGTGGAACCGGTAAAAATAAACAAACCGAACAAATTTTTACCTCCCTTCCCATCGCCTAGTTACACAGAGCAGTTTGTTACCATGCTTGCGCCCTATTTCCTCTGGAATCACGTGAAACTCTACATCCTACAGCAAAAAAGATCCTTCTATTCGTGCAACCACTGAACTTGGTAAAACTCTGTAGTTCATTAGCGACATACCGTAGAGAGGGACGCCTGGGTAGTAGGCCTACCTTCCCGAACACTTTACTTCAATATTCACCGTTAAGCCTTCTAATGCATATGTATCGCTTTAACAATTTGTAACTCGCAGTTACAACTGTTTACAAATATACATATTTATGGAGGGAGTACGTTAGAGACACAACCGAAAAGGGTGAGTTATTTGAGAAAAGGTATACCTACTCTACTCCACGTTGTGTTGTTGTTTATACTCATCGTGATAAAGGAATTAATTACGTGTATTTTTACTCTGACTATGGTTGCATGTATGTATGTCTGTATGTGTGTGATATAATAATTTGCATAGCAGTAGTATAAACAACTTAGGTCACAACTAATCCTACTGGGAAATCCCTTATTTCATTCCTGCTCTATATTCTAATGTCATAGACTCAAAAAAAAAAAAAAAGAATATCTGAAAACCTACTGATCCCTTCTATGGCGGAAAAAAGGCTCTTCTAAGGATAAAAATGTAAGCAACCTAATGGTAGAAAAAAAAGTCCTTCGTATATCCCATATCACCATGGTATCCCAATCTATTTGAATTTAGTCCTGACTTTCATAGTGAACC
This sequence comes from Xylota sylvarum, assembly GCA_905220385.1. Taxonomy (NCBI): domain Eukaryota; kingdom Metazoa; phylum Arthropoda; class Insecta; order Diptera; family Syrphidae; genus Xylota; species Xylota sylvarum. Next base: position 129,588,620 of record LR999957.1, read on the forward strand.
GAAAAAAGTACTTCTACTCCTTCCAATCATTCATAAAAGGCGCATGTCCTGGAAGGGCATTTTTTTGTTGTTGTTGGTTTATTCCATTTAACTTTTTCCCATCAATTATCTGCTGATAAGAAGCTTTTTCAATATTCTGGTAGATGGCGCCCGACGCAAGGCCTGTTGTTGATGCTGTGGCGTGGTATTACGTGGTGAATTTTTCAGATTTTGCGTATTTAAGCATCAGTTTCTCTTGTTGGGGGTGTGATACACAAGAGAGAATGTTACCGGGTATCCTTTCGAAAGGATGCTCTTACTATTTTTAAGAGAACCCCCATCATTCTATTGTTTTGTGTGATGATAACAAGAATTAAATAAAGTTTTTTTTTTTTTCCTCTTATTCCAAGGATACACAATTTCACCACAGCATCTCTCTTATTTTTCTGTATGTCACCAGGAGTTTCTAGTATAGAGAGTAGTTTGTATTCCGGATGCTCCGTAGCGGTTTACTTTAAGGGATAAACCCTTGATTTTCTTCAGTCTTACTTGTATACGGGCGTCATACGGTCGTGGTATTTGCAACGGGCATCAACGTTTCTACGCAAAAGAAACAATTACACCAACCAGGATAAGAAAAAGGATCTGTTTTCTTTTTCTTTTATTTTATTGTTTTAGTTCTCCCATTCGGAATGGCGGATAAGTGATTACTTTTTTTTTGTTATCTGATGACGGCTTTTCGAAACGAATACAGTCTCGGTAACAGTGTCGTTCTCGTTAAAAAAAAGAAGATCCCTCGTCGCGTATCGTAAAGGGATACTTTTGGTCTGTGCCATTTTCAATCTAAATTGTTGATGAAATAGTGAAGAATTTTCATCAAAATTTGAAATCATCTTCTATTTAATTGCGATAACCATGCATAGTACGATGTAGATACTTTGCGTTTTGTTGTGAAGTGATTGTGTATACAAAAAAAGGATAACAGTGGCGAAAAATTTTATCTTTCATCTCAATCACAAAATACAAAAAATAGAAGGAAAAAAAAAAACAAATTCCTGGGAATTAAGGTGTGTTTGTTCAGATACAATTGTTTTTCGTATCCCTTTTTGTTTTACACTGCGAAAATCTGCCTTCAAGATACTGCTACGCTGATAGTGATGCTTTTGAATTGAACAACAAGATATTCTGTTTTTATTTAAACTATTTTGTTTTCTTTTCATGCATTTGGAATTTTCCATTACACGTCTTTTCTCAATTTCACTCTATATCTCACTGTATTCACCAAAAATTGGAACGAAAAGAAGAAAATCTAAAAAATTGGCGCCCGAGCTGGCTGTATCGTTGCATACTCACATACGTTCTCACAAGTTCACCATTTGTATAGTTTTTTTTTTGTTTGTTTCTTTCTATCACTGCGTCTAGTTTTGTTTATGTAATTTAAGAGATTTTTGGTAGGAAGTTTTTATAAGCAGAGTGCGTATGTTTTTCGTTTGCGTTTGTGTATGGTGCACTGTGCATATAGTTGACTTTTGTGTAAGTATGTCACGTGGTGGTTTTAAGAAAACATTTTAAGGACGAATATTCATCGAGACTTTGAAGATTTATGAAAATAAAATATTTTTTAATACAAACGTGCATAAATACTGATTGTGGAGTTTTTTTTTTTTGTTAATTGGCGCCCAACGAAATCTATTCTGGGAAACTATCCGCTACCCATTGAGTATCTTTAACAACTTATTTCAGGCATCGTAGTTATAGTATTCTATTCTCTGTGTTTTCAAGTGCCTCTTACGAAATTTTAATCAGGTGAATAATCGAGACATGCAGGATGCAGGATTCAATTATGTATCGACTATTATTACCCACATTGTCGTTGTTTCTTTTAGTTACAGCTTAGTTATTTCTGATTCATATGCACTGTTGGTTTACTTCTTGAATCACTTTTTCATTTTCATTTATCGACGCTTGTGTTTGATGTGTTCATTTATCCCATTTATCATTATTTTGTCAATCAGTTTTGTATACAAAGCTAAGATCAATAGAAAATTAATTTGAAAGGTCATACTGTTTTACTTTGAGGACGCTAGTACTTTCAAAAACGCCCACACATAATTGAGTACACTTTGCCCTCCTTCTAAAATGTCATAACTCTAATTTCTCTGTGAGAAACCATCTGTTTCCCAGGTGACTCGCTCTTCTAGTAATCTGGGTCAGTTGACTCCAATTCCTTGGGAAGTTACTTTTACCTTTACGAGAAAACTTTTAGTAATCTCCTGCCACAGCTGTCGCTAAATTTAGTATAAACAGTTTTCTGATGAAGGTGTTTGTTGAAGTTTTCTTGGGAAAGCGTAGGTATTGAATCACAATTTTTTCCAACTTAGTTGTACTATATACAATCGGTAAATTAACTTTGCTTTTTTTGCTTCCTGTGATGAGATCTCATATTGTTTCATATTCCTACCCGACAATTCTTCTCACCAACTAATACTTTGCATTGTTCGATGGATAAGACAAATTATTTATTTGACTTGATTAATATGATTTTGGCATGATTTCCTTGTATCGAACAATTTCTTGGCGACAACAGATACTTAAGGAACTAATATTACCATAAAACAAAGAAATATCTTAAATCGTCTTCTTTACAAATTAAGTCTAAGTTTTATCTTTTTTTTTATTGCAAAAGCACATGATAGCTACACTTTTCATGACCAAATGCAAACGTTGGGGCTCAACAAATTTTATGTATTATGGTAGTCTCTTAAATAATGTGTGTGGTTTATTCTTTTTAGTAGTTAAAATCATCTAAAACAGTCCTAATAAAGATTGTTTTGTCTGCATTGGAAATGTCTCACCAAATGTGTTCCTATACAGTAATACCTTATGGTCGATAAATGCTGGAGAATAAGCTGTCCTGTATTTAAACTTGAAATAATGATTAAAAGTCTGTCGAAATAAGTCAGTCTCGACGTAAAATATATCAGTAGTCATGTTGGGCTGAGACAAGCTGTTGTGCAAGTTTTACTTCCTTAGCTACTTTCGATATAACAAATAAAGGAATTATTTGCATGATCTGTAAAAGGCTTTTCAAAAAAATACCTTTAGCATATTATACTAGTAATCTTAAGGGGGGAAAACCTAGTGAAATTCTTTCAGATATAATTAAAGAGTGCACTGATGACTTGAAGCTTTATGAAACCCTCTGCACAAATCCAACTATATTTAGATACTTGTATGGGTTTTTCAATGAAAGCGCCCCATGTTTTTTAAATAGGACAGCTTGTGTCTGAGATGTTAAAAGAAAAATATTTTTTCGACATTAACTATGGAACACAACACCATTGAAATGTCCTTCATGGAAACGCCTATATGAGTAAATACGTTGAACCCAATCTTCCATGACTTTTTCGCATAAATCGGCAGATATAGTCTCTAACTTATTGGTATAGAACTTGAACTCGACCTATAGCCAAAGAAAAAGTCCAGGGGCGTGAAATCAGACAAATGAGGCGGCCAATTCACTAGTTCATTTCTGGAGATAACACGCTGTTAGGACTTCGACTTCAATAGGTCGATTATTTGGCCAGCTGTGTTGCATGTGGCCCCGTCTTATTGAATCCACATATGTATGTTTCAATTCCTAGTTATCCATTTCCAATTTAATGTAGTCAGTCAACATGTTTCGGTACCGATCTAAATTGACTGTGACTGTCTCTCGGTTTGATAGAAAACGATTTATGGGCACAAGGCCATCTAGCATGAATCTCGAACCAAACAGTCAGACTTTGTGGGTACAATGGTATTTCGTGAATGTCTTCGCGTGGAATGGCTTCGTTAATGGAAAATCGGGCACCTAAAGTTGTAGCAACGGAAACCTAGATAACAAAAAATTTGGATAAACTTTGTTGAAAAGTGTACTTCTCCTTGATTGAATAGTAAGTATAGACGAGGACGAAAGTCAACCAAAACGCAGCTAACTTCACTGCATAGTCGAAAAAACCTTCATTGTCATAATTATTTGGAAAACACTTAGGCTTCCATAGAATTTTGTGCCTTGTTAGAAGCTAACAGCGGACTAGTCTTTTAGGAAGCCGTTATATTTGTCCCTTCAAACTCAAGAACTGGAGTGATAAATGTTGACTGAGAGTTAAGCCTCATCCCATTCGTCAGAAAACAAAAAAAAAAACATTATTTAGAACTTTCTAAATACTCCTAAATGTTCAATTAGAAGGCTTAATAACGGAGCTCCCAAATTCAACCGTCAAATAATTTCCAACCGCAACATTGGAAATTCTGTAAATTTTCCATGAAACCTTTGTTTTCGAGTCGCCCTCTCGGATAATTCGGCTTTGAGTTATTTGTTGATCTTTGAAGCTTTATTCTTCATACACAGACAAAACCAATCTTAGACCACAACAGTGGATAGAAATGTATTTTAGCTGCAACGAATCATATTTTTTTAAGATCCTAGTATTATCTTGGTTTTTTGTTTGTTGAAAATAATCGACGAGATAAGTCTACTTTAAGAGTGTTTTGATCTGCTGTAAGGAATGACAGCAGTACTCTGAAGTTGCGAAGTAAATTTTTGAGTAAAAGTAGAACGATAGTGTGAAGGGGATTTAAAGTTGTGGGCTCATGCAAAAAGCTTGCCTAGTAGTAACTGCAAGCAAGTGCAGGCAATTGTCGGGATTCACTGTGAACAACTTTTTGTAAAATATTTAAAAATAAATCTAAACATGGAATAAACTTTTCCATTAGTATGCTTGCACTTAAGGGTAATGAATACCTTTATACAGAACGTCAGATAGAATTACAGCGGAGGTTGAATCAGTACCTTAGTCTTCAGTAATTGAGTATAGTATAATATTAGATATTTGTGGGCAGATATCAGAAGAAAACGGAGCTACACTATGCATGTATGGGCGAATTTATTTATAAAGTGGAAAGGTTTACTTCTTCTTTTCGGATTCCAGTTTGATGAGCGCAAGATTAATTATAGCGCAGTTGCAGGTATCTACTCCAGATAATTAAAATACATTCGACTTAAAGACCTCACTAACTTTTGATGAAGGCAATACTCGGTCTTATTTACTGCTACTTTTAAGAGCTATGTGTTCTTTAGAACAATGTTAAAGTCTGCTGGATAAAGTACGATACCAAGTAATACGAAATACTCAGATTAATCTTCTACAAAGTCAGTTAATAAGATACATATGCAGCTCAATGAAGAGTGTCTTTTGTCGATATGACCAGTACATTGGATCTTCATTGATCAAAGTATGATATGGATGAATTTCGATATTTGATGTTACATACATATAAATAAAACGTTTGTGAATAAGGATATAACAATTTTGTGTTTAAATAAAACACAAAATAATTGAGATATCGAACTGAAATTTCGATTGCGATGATCGATTCTTTGGAGATAATTTTCCATCACTCTTCCCCACATATTGGCCAATTGGCAATTTTGCGTTCGATATTGTTCCTGAGCTCATTTAACGTTGTTGGCTTGTTGGCATATGAAAAGAAATTTAAACGCCGGCGTTAAATTGCAACGAGGTGGCCATTCGACCCGATGTTCCTCGAGATTACACGATTACCGAACTTCCCCTTCAATAGATCAATTCTTTGACGAGCTGTGTGGCATGTGGCCTTTTGGAAGCACATATCACTGATGTCAAGTACATCCAATTGTGGCCAAAAATGGTCTTCCACCATGACACGATAGCAAACTCCGTTGACCGTAACATGACGATAATTTTCATCGACGATCCAATTACACCTCCGACATGAAATCCTCACCACACGGTCACGTTTTGCAGATGCATTGAACCACATGTGGGTTGCTTGCTGTCCAGTAATTCATATTTTGTTTATTGACAAAGTCACTAAGCCAAAAATGAGCTTCATGGCTGAAGATGATTTTTCGATGATTATTCAGGATTATCTTCAAACTTTTTGCAGAGCCCAGTCAGAGAAGTTTCGGCGATTCAAATGATCAAGAGGCTTTAGTTCTTGAGCGTATTTGATTTTGTAGGCCAAGATTTTTATGCAAAACTCGTCACGATATGGACTGCGAGATTCCCGATTCCTGTGAACGGCGTAGAAACGATTGATTTGGCTCATTTTGAACTGAAGCATTTACGACAGCGATATTTTCCAGCGAGACCGGTGTGTTGTCTCACTGGCACATGAACATTCAATAGTGCATATGTTGATTCTTATTTATCCACTATAGCATGCACAGCCTGTCCGGTGGGACGGTTATTACGACCGAAAATTGAAATTGCGACCACCGACTCAGAATTTCGGTAGTAATTTGTAATACTTTCCAAACGTTGCTCGTTCGTGAACTCCATCACAATAAAAATATAAACCTCGACTGACTTTTGACATTGACAAATCATAAAATATGTTTAAGGGTGTTTTTGTATTCAAATACAAAATTGTTATATCCCTATTGAAAAACCCTTCATATGACGCGACGCCGCCGGGCCTACTATATTAGGAATGTGTTAGGAATTGTGTGTTCACCATGCTCATTGGCACTAAATGGGTTGAGAACATGTGTATCTATTTTTATTTTAAGATTCTCCCTAAAGAATTAATTTTTCATTCTTTGCATCCATCAGTAGAGAATAAGACACATTAGCCTTTCATGGAATACAGTATGGAAAGAAATCAGTGTCAATGAAATATATTCAATGTTTTATAAACTAATTTCCAGTCGACGATGTCGACGTTCCTACTAAACCGTCTGCCCAAACTACATTTCTGACCAAAATAGAAATTGAAAATCGAAAATATGGTTATCTCCGGAATAAAACAAAAATAAAACCAAAATTTATTTACAAGGAGAAAACACGTGCGGACTAAAATACTCAACGAGGCATTCAACATCCATCTTTCATTCAGATCTCATCATCCCACACGTCTATCCTTCCAAATGTGTTCTATTTATTGCCTTACAGTGGGCTTCGGTCAACGAGATGACCACAGCTTATGCTGCCTACTGTAGAGAAGAATCTTTTTGAAATCCAAACTACTGACTACTGATTTTAGGACCGATTCAATGTTCTACTGTGGCGTATACGCAAAATTTTTGTTTAGAATTCCATAAGAATATTACTTGAATTATAATCTCCTCCCGAAGGCAATCAATATGCATGCACAACCGAACTATTTACTCAAGTAGAAATGCAACTTGTGGCTTTACTTAATAATACCACAAATAAATTCTCTATATTCACAGAAATTTACTAAAATTTCTCTTGGGAATGTTATTATGCAGAATTCGATCCAGCACATTTGAATTAATTAACACACTCATGTATTATTGCACGTACACTTGTAATTATTGATTAAGAAAGGACATGTATCTATTAGATTTAGAACAGTCCTTACCATCTCCATTCTAGTTAAGAAATAATTACCAAAGGTATTTGCATTCATTCATCCCTATCAAGGAAAAAACCCCCAAGGAAAAAACACAAAAAAAAAAAAAAATATATTTTTTCACAATAAGTAAAAACCAAAAAATCCACATCAATTTTAATTTAAAGAAAAATATACGCAATAAACGAAAAACTCCCTAAAAGCTATTCTCATGGGTAGGAACCCTTATTATTAAATTCCAATTCAATTCAGCACAAGGACTCCAAGGATCAACTACAAAAATATGAGATAAAAAAAAAAAAACAACCAACCCACTAGAATCACCAAGAGTGGAAGAGGGGCCCAAAAATAAAAAAGAAACTTGCCATTAAAAATCAGTTGCTTCAAATTTACATCCCATTCATCCGTTTCAATTCAATCTCCTTGCATTATTACCTTTTGGCTTAGGTTAGCTACTACTACTACTACTAGACGATGCCATCCACCCACTCATCAGTCGATAGAGAGATTGCTGTGCGGTGATTCCCAATTGGGAATTTTTTTTTTTTTCGTTTTCTTTTCAATTCGATTGCATGGCCCACATAAAACCATCATTGGGGGATACGAGCACCTTTGGTTTGTAGTATCGTATCGTTCTTAAAAAAAATACAAATAAAATTGTCTACATACGTAGATAATAATGATGGATGTCTGTAGGGGACGAGAATTGATAGGGAACGATAATAAGCAATACATAAGGATGGGGAAGTGTGTTGAGATACATGGATGAGAGAGAGGGAATTATCTACAATGAGGTAACATTTCTTTTTTATAAGTAGCTAGGTATATTTAATCTAAAAAGATATTGTATCTATTAGCTAAAGGCATTGTGCTATTTTTGTATTGGTGCTTGTCTATTTTTTTTCTACTTCTATCCAGGATGATGGTAATTATTATGATGGAAATCCTCAAGAGTTCTGTAAAGTGGAGGAGGACGAGGACTATTATGTACATTTTGTTTGTTTTGGTGCTTTATGAGTGTTTTTCCTTTTTTTGTATGGTTTGAGACTGTAAGTGGGCTTTATGGATGAGGCTATATTTTCTATTCGGATTTTCATACTACAATCGTTTTGATGTACAAAGGATGGGTTTTAAAAAATGTAAAATGTAAAATTTATATTATACTTTCAAGACAATATTTTTATTCACAAAAGGAACTCTTTGTCATTTAGTCTTCTTTGAATTCATGAGTCTGATAAAATTTGTCCGAATATGAAAACTATGTCGTAGAAGAGCTAATTTTCATACTGATATTGTCTAAGAGCAATCTGTGGAAGTTTTATAAGTATCTACACTAAAAATAGAAGTGTGTTGATACCATATGGGTGCTTATATAAACTTTAGAGATCGGTACATGTATTCTAGATTTGATCACTTCTATTTATGTATTTATAAGTACATATCTGTGAGGCACCTAATCCACAAGTCCATCAAATTAATAAGATTTTGGTTTTGATATTATTGTTTTGTTTGCTTTGAAAGAATGCATTTTTAAAGTGCTATTCTCACCTAATAATTCAATAATGTTTATATTCATAGTGTGTCCAACATATTTGATTTTGTAAATATCCCTAAGTCGATCACTGAATAAGACTCCTTTTCATTAAGGTATTTACTTTTCTTGTGGGACATAGGGTATCAATAATGTCCACTTACCATCATCTAGAGATTATATGACGTTTTCAGTTCAGCCCATCCCAAGTTACATAATTGTCCCATTCTGCAGCGAATTTACTACTACTACCACTACCACTTCGATGAATAGGTATCAGACTATAGTTCAAAGGAAGGGTTTACTGCGGTCGACGTTGAAATCCATATTTCTGAATGCATCCGAACTGAGTCACATTCGACGTTTAAAACAAAAGGAACATCGCTGGATAAGATCAAAAATAATAGATATTGATGTTTGGACAGAGTCGAACACAGTGTTTCATAGGAGTCCTATTATCCTACGGTTACATAAGTATTCTCTTCATCTATTCTTTTGCTATAACGACTTAAACTTAAACACTTACCTGCTACCTTTCCAAGTGTCCTGGTAAGACCGGATGTTTCAGTTGAATTAAATATAAGCAGCCCAATAAATGGTTAGATAATAATCAAAGCATCCAGGCTAAGTTTCAACGTTTCTGTTAAAGGATATCCAAGTTTAAAGTAGATTACAAGATGTTTGCGCTAAATTGATCAAATCTCATATCCAACGTGCAACGTGTATCAGTCATCGCCTTATGAAGCACAAGGCGCTGAATGCTGTCATATCTGGTTTTAATGTCGATGACGATGTGTCTCGACTTGAAATTCATAGGTTTTTTCCAGGAGGGGTTAGTTCGAAGATTTGGTTTATAGTTGATCTGCCGGGCCGGTAGTCAAACTGTGTTGTTAAAAACTGATTAATTTGCAGAAAGAAGAGGATCTCATTATGGATATTTAGCAGGGATACGGCTCGATAGTTGGTGCAAAACATAGGATCGCCTTACTTGTAGATGGAGCTGATATTCCAGTCATCGGGGATACTTTCGTCTACCCATACTTGTTAGTTAATTTGTTGCATTCAGCCAAAACATCATATTACAAATTATTCTAAGGGATATTTTTAAAGTATCCTGTCTATGTACATATTACCAACGTCAAGCCAAATTTGCAATCTGTATCTCTTCTGCTTCAATCTACTTTAACTTGGACGCCTGGTATAAGACCCCGCAATCACTTCGAATCTAAGCTTCATGCCATGGAAATATTAGTTTATGCTCAGTATCTACATATGTTGTTAAAAACCAAGCGTTGGCTTTTCCAGTAACTGACACACATGCCATTCGAGTTCACGATGTATCTGAGACTTGAATTAGTGAGTCTTTTAAATAGAGATACAACTTTCGAATCGTTTTCAGAGAATCTCTCATATGAAACCTATTATAATGCGTAATATATCAGCGAAAATCGTAGCTTAATGGCTATGTGTATCCCTTAACTACCCCCCATATATCCCAAAACTGAATTCCTCCGCTCTCATAATCGCTCCATAAAGACTTGCAGCCATAGAATCCAAAATATTTCACTCCAACTCCTCCTTTCTACTTTCATATTCGATTATGCGCGTCTTTCAATCTCATAAATTATACCCATTAGCATATGAATTGAATTAAATATTCCAAACCGTGGCAATTACTTGTGCAAACCTCCAGCTATTCTCTGCTTCTCCCCTGTACATCCCCCCGCGTTTTGAGAACATTTAACATCTGTCAATATAGAATTTCTATACGTATTCAGGCGCAGGATTTTTATATTTTTTTTTCAGGAAAGAAATATTTACAGCAACAAGAAAGAAAAAAGGACATTCACCCTGCAGGACCTTAAGTGAGAGAGGGTGTTTCTTTAACAAATAAACTCTACTCCCCATCGAGAAACACAAAATAAATAAATAAACAAATTGGGAAAAAAAAAAAAACTGTAAGAAAGAAATTATATTAGCAATGTCCTCCAAAGAGGTCCTACAAGTCCTTGATGGAGTGAATTTTTTCCTATTTCTTCAGTTAAACAAAATAAACAAACGAAAGAGGAAAAAAAAAACGTTCCTTGTGCCAAGTTCAATTTAAGGATTGTGTGCTCAGAAATCCACCCATCCTAGTCTTCATCCTTACCAAGATGAAAATAAATAAAATACAAATGTTAGTTCTGGAACAGAGTACAAAAAAAAATGTCCTGTATTTGTGTAGTAGTGTGACAGCAGTAGCAGTGTGACAGACAGTGGCGCTAAACGAACGTGTTTGTGATTTTTAGTGACTGATAAGGACATGTTTTCCTATGTGCAGAATTTTCTGCAGATGGCCCCCTCGTATGTCTGGAATTGGTTTTATTTCATTTTTTTTTCTTTCTTTTTTTGGCTTGTATACTTGTGTATATTGAAACGGAATAAATAATATTGTCGGACGATGGCAGGGGGATGAGATCCTGCCTATGAGTAGACATTGACGGCAACGACAACGACAACGACGACGACTAGAGATGATGATGTGAAAGATATTTTTTCGTTTTAGGAAAATAGTTTCAGATTTGGCTCTTTTGTGTTCTTTAGCGAAACTTTTTTTTATTTTCCTTGCTCTCTCCTCTGTTGAGAAGATAAAATAAATTATCTGATTTTGTTCTGATGGGATACGGTTTGGCAGGGGGTGGGTGCTGGTGCTCGTGGTCATGGTGGTAGTGATGGTGGTATTGAAAACGCTTGTAGTAACGAGCGATTGCGATGCCAAATGAAATTGTTTTTATTGGAACCAGTCCAGCAATTGTTATTTTAGACTGCAGTAAGATACCTTAGGGTGTGGCATACTTTTGTTTGGGATGAATTATTGGCATCGCATGTTGGATTTTGATTTACATTTTGGGAACGTTATAACTAAGGAAGTGAAAAAAAAAATATTTTTGTGAAAACCCGCAACTGATTGGTAAAAGTTATGGGCCTTTAGGTTTTCATTACGGTGCTGTGTAGCCTGAATTCATACGGTTTGATGGTGTAGATATGTGATCATCATACATTAAAGGTACGCCCTGTTTATCCAAGCCTGTAGAGTGCATTATACGAAGGCGCATCTATAGTCAATGATGAGAATGGTTTCTGATGAGCATTTTCAACTCGTGTATTATCTACAATATTGATATGCATAGTTCTAAACTACACCTTCGGCATCCTTACCCGATCTTGTGCCCTAGGTTTATACGCAAATATTCAAATGCTCGTTTTCCTTTCCCATAATAAGTACAATGAAGGAGATTTATTGCCGTGCAGGCTAGGGGATTTGTATTTATGCAAACTTTCCAAACCAAAATAGTCCTTGGGTGTCAAGTTTATACATTACAGTTGTTTGATATGTACGAATAGTTAGTGGTAGTATCAAATTTTTGATTTTCCCAACATCTTATATGTATGATGAACATATGTATATTACAATTACATATACATCTACTTACTTGCCGTAATGCCGACTCTACATACGTTTGATATTACATTCATTGCATTTATATATTGACCACGTTCACGTAGTTTTGTATGCCAACTCTGTTAAGATCCGCTTTGAATCCTTTTTCTTGACTGGAAAGTCAACTCAAAGACTATGGATTTGCAGTGTATATCCTAGTCATTATATCCTAGCTATGAACTTTTTCGACCAAATGATATCGTTGTGCGGTCTGTATAGTTCGTTGATATATATTTATGTCTTTCGAATGAAAGGAATTTAATCGATTGAATAATTTAAATATACTACATTATCTACTGGCGAAATATTATAGATGTCTATTCAGATGTGTTTCTTTCGAAGACTAGATATTGCCTAGGAAGTGACGCGTCAATATGAAAGTTTATTGCGCTAAAAATAGTCGAATATGGATCATTCAGGTGATAAACGAACGTATCACTCTGCCAGTACAGTAGTTAGTAACTTTGACTCCAGTTGGTGCAGTTCTGGGGAACTTCTCTCCTTAGGCAGAACACCCGATGACGATTTGTTTATAGGGGTTCAAATTGCTCAATAATTACACTTTCACCTTCATCAACACTTTCAACAGGTTTGTTGGATTGAAGATTAGATGTAGTTAACTATTATTAACCAAGATTGAACCGTTCGTGTTGTTTGATTGCAAACTAATACCTATCCAGGCTAATAAACTATATATTATAAAAAAATAAAAAAAATATTACGTATACGCCACAGTTTTATTATTTTTTTATAAAAGAGTATCATGGCCTTGCCTTAGAGGGATTAGTTCTGCTTATAATAATTTTTAATTTCAGCTATAATACAATAAATCCATCAATTTTGGGAAGCTGCAGGCCTAGATAGAATACTGGCAATCCATTGAAACTACAGAGAACATTGCCTCGTTTGGCAAATGAGTTTTTTACTCACTGATTCAGATCTGTGTGAAAAAACCTTGAAGCTCTTAATTCATTTTCCTTTCTTTAGTTACAATGATGATTGCGTAGATTCATCTAGAATTTGGGTTGGAAGAAAACACGTTTTGAGATATTACCAGCTAGTCTACTTACCTACCTACCTACATCGTAGGTACTACAAATGCTATGCCTACTTGTTCTCCATATTAAACATATCATCGTGAAATATAATCAGATAAAACAAACCGTCTTACGCCAGAAGTGAATTGAGATAGTGACAAAGAAGTTCGAATACAATTTAAAATTGGAGCGCGTGTGCAATGCTGGAGTTTTTTTTTATAAACTTTGCAAATATTTGGAAAAAAATATTGGGTATCCGAGGTTGCAGAGTTTGCTGAACTATTTCAACTCCTGACGCTTTGTTTGTTCTTCCAATCCACTATTGAGAATGGTTTTGTAAATGGTTCCTAAAATCTAATGCTTTGCCACCATCTATGACTACATTGCCGAGTATCCACCATAAGGCTACTCCTCGAAAGCAAGCGAAGTCTAGACTGGTGCTTGGTTCTAGTGAAAAAACTTTGCGGTTCAAACCGCTCGGTTTGGAAACGCGCGGATTCTGCTTGTCTGAACAGGCCCTTAATTTTGTCCTTAGATTCGGATATTTTTCACTGTGCTATGAACATCAAATAATCTCCGTAAAAATTTAGTTGGTATAGGTTACTAGAATTAAAATTCGCTACTGATCAATATCCATTCCATTTAAAAAGTCAATTACATAAAGTGCTCCCCCAGGACAGCCAATGTCAAGCTTAACACATAAACGTAATCATGTTTGCTCAAATTGCAATATAATCCTTACATCCACTGTCACTGTTATAAGATTCCATCTTCTCCTTTTATTTTCGTTGCTTCCGATCTCGAGTAGGTATCCCAAAGCTATAATAAATAATTTAATTTGTCTACATAAAAAACTTGTTTTATCTCATTTCACCCGTGTCCTGTCAACCTCCGCACGAAAATTTCGAATGTGTAACAAATACGTATGCAATTTCGTTCCATATTTTTCACATTTTTCATTTCCTCCTCTCCACTCCATACTCACAGTCCTTCATGTCTACTTAAATTGATTTCATTTTTCCATCCTGGGTAATATGTCACTCCAGATCCAAGCACAAATTCAATTCACTCATCGGAACGCCCTTACAAAAAAAAAATTATTTTTTTAGGCAGACGTTACACGGGCGCACATATGAAGACTGGATTGATGTGTATCCCACATTGTTTATGTTTACCATTGAAAAAAAGGGATAAAGCAGTGTTATACATGGACAGGACAAAGCTTTATGTTAGATTGAAATAATTTCATTCGTCAGACAATGAGTTTGCAAAATCTTCCATGCAAAAATAGACACCACCGTCTTCATATGTGTAACAAATAGATTGTTTTTTTGTCAGAGAATAAGTGTAGATGAGAGTATCTTTTGTGTGTCCAGATTGTAGGCGCGCATATGAATGACACTTCTGGTATTATATAGAGAACTGGAATACAATCATCACCGAGTATCTGATGAGAGATTTCTTTTACGATCTTGCGATTGTAAGGATACAATGGATATATACATACATATCATACTTTTTTTCTTAAGACAAAGGATTTTTAAGTTTTATCCTTGAGAAAGCAATGATATGACAAACGATTGAAATGTTCATGTTGACACACATTTTACAAAAGGAGAAATTGATTTCCTTTCTAAAAGACAAGTGAATAAAAAAAATACAGTTGTACGCTGAAGATGTACATAAGTAAATATTGCAGGAGATTTATTGTGTCCTCTTTTCTTTTTTTTTTTTTTTTGCTGAAAGAGAAATGGCACGAAGTATTTCTTTCAAGGACTTGATATGATGAGAGATTAAAATTTAGATTGGATGCAAGAAACGTAAATCTTTTTTGAGATGAAAATCAATAATTTCTGAATTATTGATAGTAATACATATGTATGTATTTTTTGAAGTAGGAACAAATCTAACCCACTTAAGCTGTGCACACAATGAAATGTAATTGTTGTATTTTCTCAATTTATTCCTTCTATATGGCCAAGCGTTTATGTACAAGGTTCGGTTAGCGGAAAGGTTCGGTTACTGGCGAGACTAACAGATGTTAGCATCGCTTACTTTTATATGTTGTGCAATGAACAATTTGTTGTCCTTGTCCATCCTTTCATGAAGAGTATTAATGATAGAAACCTATTATCGAGTACTCAGCTTTTCCGGACTTTGAAAATGAAAGGACTCTGACGATTTGCTTACACCTTTTGAACTGTTGAATCTGTAGATACATATATACGGAGTTCAAGTAGTGGTTCTTGCAACGTTTTGGATTTGCAGTCTTTTCTCATGACTTTTAGATGTCGAGCAGATGTTCATGAGGTCTAAAGTCATAAACCTTATCCTGTCGCACTAATGTTTAATGTTATTAGTGAAAACACGACAGTAGGAGTATCAGTCAGACACCCTCATTCAATGGGGCGGTATTGCAAGGTTGAGCGTAAGTGTCGAATCGTCCATGAGCTAAGTTCATCGTTTTTTGAAGTTGTCGAGTAGATTTACATAAGTTTACATTTGAATTGAGGGACAGCTTAATTTTATAAAGTTGACGCTGATTCCAAGATAATGAGGGGCGTCCTTGGGTTGGATTAGTTGGTTATCCACTTTTAGCTAAAATACAGTAAACATAGGAGTATATGCATATTATTCCTGGAAACATGGATCCTTTACTATGTGATGTATAAGCACTTATGGCATAATGCTGAAAATCTTTATTTGTTACTCCTGGTAGGATATAGTTGTCTGTTTCAAAATTGCTTGGATTAACTGGAATCCGGGTACCATCTAAATGGGATACGTAGCTAATTGAAAAGGCTCAGTTTGGCATCCGGTTATATTGGAGTATTGAAGTTAATATGAGTTGTGAGTATTGAATCTTTATCCAATCGATCTTTTGAGTTAAATTGTGAAACAGTCTAACCTGTTGCTCATGGTAAATCACCATACATAACTACTAGCAATTTGACACCGAAAGTATCGGGCTTCATCGATATTTTTTAAAAAGTGTTTCGGGTGTCCATCATGCTGTTTAAAATAGCGAAAAAGTGATTAACTTTAAGTGGTTTCTCTTTTTGATCCGTCTCCAGTAGCATGGCTATTCCTTGATATAGACACAAGACCTTCTACGTATCTACCTATATATTAATCAGTATGGTGCTGCTGATCTTCTCAATCAATCTTTTAGACATTATTGTCTCTAATTTGTTGGCGGACTACGGACTCCCCTGCTACAACCTAATTTGCATCGATTAGCTACCCCTTCCGACTGGCGTGAGTCTATTGTGTGCATGTAGATCGGAGACAAGTAATTGCAAATAGATAAACATAAGAAACTCCCAAAACCAAAAGTTTCTGCTAAAAATTATTTTATCAGGTGCTACTTTCCCTAAATGATGACTCTGCATTCCTTAATGAATATATGTATGTACCTATTCAATCCCTTGCTACTATGCCATTACTAAACAAACACATTGTACATTCCTAAGACTTCTAAGCATGTTACAGCATTCAAAACACTGAAGGCCTACAAATTCATTCTATTCTTATCCCGCAACACTTCCTCCCAAAATCTCACACAGAAATATTTCCATATTTCTCAATTTCATCAATCCCTTCACTCGCAAGGAAAATACCCCCAAGCCAACTGTACATGGTTGGTTTTGCCACACAATGCCTGGCTTTAATTACGCACAGAACTAATTTTAGCTACAAATTATAAAATAATTCCTCTTCTAATGAGAAGGTATTCACTAGCAATTAGATTCATCCCCCCAACAACGAAACATTTTCCCAAAAAGAAAACACCCCAACGCCAGCAACACAGAGCCGAGCCCACCAACATCCTAATTGTTGAAAAATTTGCTGCAGGATATTCAAAAGATGTATAAATTCTTTCATTTTACTTTGGATAAACTTTTTTTTCTTGTTCTCAAGCTCCACCCGATTCGTTTTTAATTTCACCGAAATAAACTTTTCGAAGAAGCTTTTTTTTTTTCCTTAAAGAAATATTTCTACACAAGAATATGTATAGTGCTGGTTATGTGTGTGTGTATAGGATAACGAAAATAAAAGAAATAAAATCTGACTGACTACACAGGAACAATTAGGTATTATAATTGATCTGTTCTTCTCTCTTTTTCTACTAGCTCTCGGAAGAAGGAAAAAACTTCTCAATTTCTCTTCCAAGGACGAGGCGGATGGCTCCTTTCAATTGATTGTTGTTTGGCCGTTGGGTATTTTTCGACGCCTTCTCAGTCATAAAGGAAAAAAAAAAGAAGAAAAACTTAATGATGGCACAGAGTGAGCCAAGATAAATAGAATGAGAAACAGAAAAGAAACGAAAAAAAAAGGAACCAGGATAACAAAATTTTGCTTCTCGACTTATTAGAAAATTCTTCTTCTTCGTTCTCAAGAGTTTGGATTTGCAAAAAAACCCTCACTTTCACTTGAATGAATGCCCAATTTTCATTTAGAAGAAAACCTCTCTTGAGGATGAGTAAAGGTCCTTTCATATTTACTCACCTTGTTCCAGTATTTCCGGGGATGCGGAAATAATTCCTAAACTTCTAATCCGATTACAGAACAATAACAATAATTTAGATAGACTTCTTATTCTTTTTTTTTTTTTCATCAAATTATTGTCAATGCCATGGAACGTGTCCTTCCACCATAGTCATCCAGTTAGATAAGCATTAAGAAATTCAATTCGAATTGTATTATCGATTTTAAATTAAGTTTAAAGTTTATTATTATGGCTGGCTGACTGGATAATGTACGTCGCCATTGCGACACACTACTGTACGTGTCCTGAGTACTCTATCGCGCTGGGGATGCATAGTTGTCGCTTTCATTACGTGTGGCCTAGTTTCATATACACATGACTGCTTGAAAATCCTGACTGCCTGCGGCTTAAGAGCAAGGTGAAGGTTATTTTTTGGTTTCAACTCTAGCAATCAAATTTATCTTAAAAAATAAACCAGAGAGGCGAAACAAGGACGATCATAAAATGACAGTGAGGCACAGTATATACAGAACAATAAAATGACGAAACTGGGTGAACAAAAAAAAAAACACATAACAAGAGCAACTGAGTTAAAAAAAAAAAAGGATACAAGGCATTACGATTGTTTAACGTTGATTGTTTTGACGCAGTGACCTCCAGCTTCAACTAGAAATAAAAATAAAAATTAGGAGCAAACCTAGAATTGTCCTCTGAATTTATTGTTATGATGTTATTATTCTAGTTGCATTTATTACTTGGGGATTACTGTGTGGGGTACTCCTTTTCTTTAAGGGCGTTGGAACTGTAAGTGGAATTGGTTTTAATATGGACCACTTGCAGGGAGGTCGGGCTTATGAATTCATTTTCAATTTTATTGCATTGCTGTTATGACTGGTATGCCGTTTGATGATAGTTGTAAACAATTTTGAATTACTGGTGACTAATGTAAACTTGAGTGTTTTCTTATAAGTCATCTTGCTTAGGGAATTCTCAACTAATGCGTTTCAAATTCTTTTCTTCACTGACATGAATCATCATGAGAGGTACTTACGTCTTCGTGATTGAAAATCAGAGTTGAACTAAGACTTTTAAGATCAGAACGATATGTGCATCTTTGGTTGCAAGCTTAGGTTGCGACCTAAATAAAACAAGAAAAACATCCATGAATCCCAGACGCAATTTTCAGAAAAGTTGTCATTCCACACTTTCCAGAGTTTGAATGCTTTAATCGTACATTTTTCTACTTGCCTA
The DNA here is from genome assembly GCA_905220385.1 of Xylota sylvarum. Taxonomy (NCBI): domain Eukaryota; kingdom Metazoa; phylum Arthropoda; class Insecta; order Diptera; family Syrphidae; genus Xylota; species Xylota sylvarum. The sequence goes on from LR999957.1 coordinate 129,607,789, forward strand.
CCATGATCGAAGCGAGCGTCTAACTAAAGGTACAATTCGTTCAATTGTTTGGTCAATTTTAAGGAACTGACTCTGTTGTAGATCGATTGCTACACGTGCACATTCGGGACAGGAAACACTTAACTGAAGGACTCTGATGCAACTGGTTCATGTCAACACCTGTTTTACCCATTGTGCTGAAATTTTGCCATCTTTCAAAAGACTTCAGTGATCTCGAGCAATCGCAGGACAACTACAAAGCAATTTTTTCCAAAATACCCGAGGTATATTCCCTTTTTCACTCACATAGCAAACTCTAGTGTCTTTAAAGTCTAATGCATTTACATAGATCCTGCGGGTTAAAGCGAAGTGATCTGCAGTCTTTTCTGCCGAAAAATACCAGATTTCTTACATTCGGTAAGCTTGTTTGCATCCTAGAGAACAAATTGGGCACACAATTCGATTTGTGTTGTGTTTGAACCCCTGTCTTCAATACAAGAATTGACCAAAATCTCAATCACTCGGTTGTAGAATGTTCAGTTTTTCAATACAATTTACAAAGTTCTTCTATTCTCGAACTATTCTGGAAGTGGTTGAAAGTTGAACAAGGCCTTGAAAGCCGCCTATTTGTCGCTATAGATACATGTAATTCCACCCTTCCACATATATATTGATCATGGACATTAGTATAGCATAGGCCTCAGATTGGGGGACAGATACACATTTGGCTAATGAATAGTAAAGTCTTATGATGTGGTCTTTAACAAAGACACCTCCAAACGTGGACTCTTGACTAGCTTTGCATGCATGCTCAAATATTGGACTACTAAGTTCTGGCTCAGGATGTCATAATAGTCAGTGCTAAACAGAAGGAAAGTTGACTTTGAATTTAAATGACAGTTCGAGCTCTGATGAGACAGATCTGTCAAAATCCCCCTTTTTCCATTTTGAGAGGATTAATCCTCAGCCCAATCCAAGCTCTTAAAATCCTGTAATGAAAACCACGGTAAGAATATGAAAACTACGCATACACTCTGCTTGGGATTGGACTATCGGACAACTATCCCTGACCGAAGTGAGTACAGGGGTTCAGTTCAGTTCTAGATTTAGATCTTCAAAACCAAAAGTGGGATGGGTTGTGGTGTATTCTCGAAACAGCTCATTCTCAGCATGTCTTTTAGCTTCTCAGATCATTGTAGAGTTTTTCAAGTGCATATCATTGCGATCAAGGACATGACAGGCAATAAAGTCATTGAAATATTGTTCTTTTACCTCAAGGGCAGCTTTAAACGGCCTTTTGTGTCATACGGAGGTGACAGACCATTATTATTGGATGCCAGACCACAAAGAAATGGTTCTGTGGATTTTTGTTAAGCGAGACTCATAGTTTTCGGCTTTGAGGATTATCAGTTTTCTGAACACATCCGTTTTTATATAACAGACACTTAGGTATTTATAAAATAATTCAGTGTTCAGAACATACCAATATTTAAATAAGAATGATCCTTAAAATCCTACTGATCCTTTCGAGGAAATACTCAATTACTAGGTATGTTTCCTCTTTCCACTATTTAAACTCGTTCGCTTTAAATCATTACTTTTGTACTAGATGTTATCCAGTATTTAGACTTCTAATATAGTTACTGCTTGGAATACAACATGTTATCCTGTGAACTCCACTTCAATTAGTTGATATGGCAAAATAAATATGCTTCAGTTCTAAGGATTTTATTTACCAAACTTAAATGTCAACATAGTGAAATCTTCAGCCTTCTCGAAACCGATTCCTCTCAACAAACAACCATCCAATTGTCGATTATTATACAATAGAAGCCTTAGCTATAGGCAACAAGTTATCGATTCAATGTAACCGTATCATGCTAACGATCCATAAACTATATTCTACATGCTTATATACCCATACTGAAACATACACGTGGATGAATTAATACTTACCCACGAACCCATGCCATCCAGACTAATTGCCAACAAATTACGACTACAACAAGAACGACGACAACGACAACGACAACGACGATGATGACGATGACGACGCAAACTAAAGGACATACCAATTTCAATAGGAGCAAGTTTATGCCACTCTCCCTCCATCGCACCGTGGGTTGTCCTTGCTACTACTTACTTGTAGTAAATCCTCTTATATGACTTTAGAGGATTTTCTCCAAACGATGAGGATATTTTGTGGTACTCAAAATGAAAATCTGATTTATTTAATTTTCTTCCCTTTTCCGAGAAAACGATGAGACGACCCTTCAGAGTACCATTCCCATACCCTAAAAACAAAATTTCTGCCCACCACGACTGGAAAACTTTTACCTCTCAATAAAATTCGAATTCGAAAGTACGTTCCTTTCAGTGGCGGCAAAATTATATTTCCTCTGCAGTAGCAGTAGCAGTAGCAACAGCAGGCAATGACACTCGGAATGAGTTATTTGATACCATTAGGCAAAGGCAAGAAGGATGTGGGTTCAGTTTCTGTAAAATTTTGACTGACAGATAATTACTACGGGTACGAGGATAGATAGAACCAGAGACGGCATACATACCAATAGATGGACCTCTGCGAAAGTAATTTCGTTATTATCCTGGAGGCGACAATTAGAATTTGAAAGTATAGTAACTGCCAAGAACTGCCAGGAGCTGCTATACCAAAAAACAAATTGACGACCCTATAATTGTGTGGATAGTGTTCGAATTCACATTAAATTTATTTTAGGGGAGTTTGGGGTTAGGACACATCCTTGTCGTGTACTCGAGTGTTGTGCATCGCCTCAGAGTGAGAGATGAAACATTTTAATGAATTTTCGCCTTAAGCCGTCTCGCTCGTCGGTTTTTCTTGTACAAAATTGCAAAATTTTCCCTAACAAGGATAAGGCTGAATATACCTCTACATACATACATACATATATAAAAGTGGAGAGTTGTTTTGTTTACGTTATTTGGCTTGACTCGCCGGCGAGAAGGTGTATATGAAAATTTAATTGGAATATTTGGTAAAGAGTCCTGTGGTAAAATTTAACTTGTATGTGTGCTAGGGTATAACCTTCTATAACAAACAAGAGTTTCCTAGAGTGCTTGGTACTCTTCAAGCAACCCACTAGCAGTGGCTCATAAATAATTTCAATGAGGAAATATTCTGGGTTTTTTTTAACACCTTTTTTCTGGAGAACGGGACGGACTTTAAGGTAAGGAGCTGGAGGATTATAATTTTCCGCTGTAATAGACATTCAGGGTTTTCATTAACGCTTTTGTTAATTTCGTATTCTTTTCGTGTTTTGTTTCCTCGACTGAGGGTGGGTTTGTTTTTGTTTTTAACAGTTTTTCTTTTCCTTTTCTCTTTTGTTTCATATTTTGACAAAATTTCACGGAATAACACTTTGTTTTGCACTGAATTTAAATGGCGCCCAATGAGATGGAGATGTTGAGTTTGAAATGGAAGCAAGCTACAATGTGGCAGGAGTCTGTTTTCGAAAGTTGTTAGTGTTGATGAATGTGTTGGTGGAATAATGACTTTGTTATGAACTGAAAATTATTCTGCCACCTACTTGTAGAAACAGAAGGTATCTCGTAATGAACTTTGAAGAGTGACTTTTACAAATATAAAGGACTTTTACATGATGGTCATTTTTGTGTTTTTTTACTTCCCTTTTTCAGAGAATTTCTCGTCCCCAGTGGGACTTTTTGAACCATTTGACTGCATTGAAAGTTTTAGTTATAAAATTGCAAATACTTTGGAACCTACACTATCTTTAGCAGCTAACTCGACTAGGTAGGAAATATCATTTATGCATAAAATAAGTCTATCAAAAAACCACGTTTTTGAGTTTTAAACTATTACCTGTCTTGTCGGAATCATTTACATAGACAAAAGGCAAAAGGCGTAGTAAATCGAGTCTCTTAAATTTGAACTTAACAACTTTTTGTGCATTTTAGATATCAATCAAAAAAAAATAGCAAAATTTGAAATCTTACATTCTTACATACATATATGGTATATAACGACTGAATGAGAAAACTCGCAAGTGTTTGCTGATAGACGTATTTGGTGCACCGTCAAAATTTGTTAAATATTGGCGTAAAACATGGGTTTGACATAGACCCAAACAAGGGGCGTCAACTCCTACGAGGCGGCCAATCGACTAGTGCATTTCTTGAGATAACACTGTGATCTGACTTCGAGTTCAATAAGTCGATTGGTTGCTCAGCTGTGTGGCATGTGGCGCCATCTTGTTGAAACTATATATGGATGCTCCAAGTTAGCATTTTCAAATTTATTTCAAAAATAGTCAGTCAATATGGCTCAGAACCGATCTCCATTGACTGGTTTGTCAGCATCATTGATGAAAAATTATAACCCCTCCAGCATGAGACTGGTATCAAACAGCCAATTTTTTTGGGTGTAATGCCATTTTGTTGAATGTCTTCAGGTTGCTGACTTGCCCAAAAACAATTTTTTGCTTACTTACGAAGCGTTGATCCAGAAATGGGCTGAGAATGATTTGATAATGAAAATCGTATTTGACAAAGTGCGATCGCGGACTTTGATAAAAATAGTTTGTATAATTTGTAGACGTTGTTGAAGTGTGTACTTTTGTATGACTAAACAACAAGTATAGACGAGTTGAAATGTCAAACAAAATAGAGTTAACTTTATGCATAGTCGAGAAATCCTATTGGAAAAATGGGAAGAACCATTAATAATCATTGTCATTGGAATTATATTAAAAATATAATACATATATCATGCCCACTTTATTAGGTTATGTGGCTATCCTCCATCCAAGGTAGGATACACTTGAACCAGGAAAGGTCCATTTTGTTACTCCACGACCCGGTTGCTTCCATTACTCTCGGAACCATGTTGATTCTTATATGAACTTCCAGAGTTAATTGATGTCCAAAACGACAATATCTTCAAGTTCCTCGAAGAGGTATTCACCCAAAATCTGTTCTTTTCTGAATAAGGGCAGAGCAGCTGCAGAGAATGTGAAATAATAATTCTCTCTCCGTCGACAGTAGCGACTAAAGTCGGTGGCGAAATTCCAAGCGTTAAGGCGTGCCTGCTTAATGCACAATAACCCGTCAATATTCCGTCCATGGTATCTGTGGTCTGCTGATGAATAGCAGACTTGTTGTCTTGCGTCTGCGACCACATCTGCTACATGACAATGTCCGCATTCAATACCGATCTCATCGACATCCACTCAACGGCTCACGAACAGCCATAGCCTCCGCTAGGGATTAGATACATGGTTATGCCAGGAGAGACTGAAAACAGTCTTAACTCCTACACCCTACATCAGTCTTAGACTCACCAATGCAAATTTCCAGGACATAATTCTTGACAATCGTGTTGTTTGTGGTTACGGTTATGTAGCAAGTGGCTTCTATTTTTATATATTTAAGATTGAGGATAGAGGCGTGTCATATTCCACTGTAATACCATTACGATGATTCCCTTAGTTGCAGCGCCGATTTCCTTGGAATCTCCCATAAATATTCAGAGAAAGGATATGCAGCTCGGTTTCGAGCCCCACTGTGGGAGTTGTCCGGAGGGCGCTGGTAACGGAAATGCAAGCCGTTCTCTGAGTCTTATTTGTGAAAGAAATATAGTCCACCAGACTTGGATTTAATACATGAGTTTGCCTTTCCTCGGATTGCCCCAAGGTCCGCAGCCATTTGTCCAGAACATAAATTTAAAAAAAAGAATACAAAGAAAAGTTTCAGTGTTGTAGTGTGCATTTGCATTTGCAAGAATACTACGAAAGTGAAGTGTATCAAAATTCTCTGCTTTGGGATACCATTCCATACTCATGGATATGTCCAATTTTCTACCTACTTAACACCTCTCTTTCGTTTTGACTTTTAAACAATTTGATACCCATTTCGAAGTTGTGTAATTCTGTCATGGAATTTCTATGTCTGCAGGACTGTTTTCTGGTATAGGAATTAGGGCATATCTATCATCTATCACGCAGTATCTCCTAGAAGACTAGGTAATAAGTTTTGATTCCTTCATATGAAGGGGTATCATAGAGTTCTGGACCTAGTGCACAAACATAGTACGTGGCGTGTTTTTGCGTGCTTTTTGTTAAGGCTTTTTAAGTAGGTGTTTTATGTGTTTTTTCAACAGTAACAATTTCTAGCAATAAAGATTTTTGATGACTGTTCTTATTACCGAAATTGTTTCGACGAATCAATAAGTTATAGTAGCAACTTATCTATTTCTGGTCCTTGAATCCATAGAAGGTATAGAAGTACTAGAATCAATGTTCTAGTTTCATAGCATAAATGCATGCTTCTTTTCTTGAAAACTACTAGCCAGGATGTACACACATATGTAGGTAGATACTACATTCTTCCATACTCCCCGGTGTCGAGCATTAACCTTCTGTCTTGCGTATGAGTGAAATAGTGCTAGAAAACCTTGTACGAACTGAAATAAAAACCCACCTCACAGGATCAACAATAAGGAAAACAATACAACAAAATAATTCTCCTGCAAATGGACATTCTGATTTCTACATTTTTCGAAAAACCATTGCTTTAAAATTTAAAAGTCGCTTAATGACCCAAATCCTTTTTTAAGAACCGCAAACTTCCATTTTATGATTACAACTGAGTTTTGCGACTCAAAAGCATAACCAAACATTCTCTGTTGACTTTAAAACAAAAATGCATAAAATAGTGTAATTCATTTCTGAGCTTTTTTTTTTGTTTAAAACAAAAACTGACTTCCATTTTACACATAAAATCAAATAAAAAAAATCTGCAATTTATACGTCGCAGGTTTTTTATGTCCCAACCAACTTTATTCTATGGCCTTCCACGTATCCATGTTGTTCAGGTTACCTGACATATGTGTCTCACTATATGTGCACAGACGCGGGGTAGTTCAGATTTTGGTTTTTGTGTTCTTTTCGATGAAAAAGTTTGTTATTTTTTATGTTACCACCTCACAAGCCCCGACAACCGATTCTCTCGGTTGGCCAACATCAGGAAAACTCTGGTAATCATGTTGAATTTACCATGTTCCACTTTGGTGTTACACTTTTATTTCGGTTTTTATTCCTATGGAAGGAGGCAAAAGCAGGCTTTAGTTCCAGCGAGACTTTATGACCACGTTCGGGTCCATGTGTTTGGCTGTGATATCAGGACGGTATCTAATTAATGTAAATAAATACGACTAGTGGATGAGGTATCGTTTTGCTTGGGGGAATGTTCTTTTCCGTTTCCGAGTGTTATTTGTTTGGCCAACATGGTTTTGTGCGGTGACTTGTTTCGAGTTTCATGTTGTGGGTTAGACTTTTTTTATTTGGTGAATAGGCAGTCAAATAGACTTCTTCGATTTAATTTTTGTTTTCTGGACAACTAACTAATTAGTTGTTAAGAGTTGAACATTTAGTATGGGTAAGTGTTGAGAGATGTTTTGGACCAGTTGGTTGGGAGTCCTGGAATAGGAGTGACTGTAAGAGTAATGTTGGCTACAAAAAATGATAAGGTTGTGTTGGTAAAAGGAAATAGTAATCTTTGGATATTATTGGCAACAAAAGATATTAATTTAATTTGTTAGTCTTCTGAAATTAAATGTATTAACGTCAGTTTGAGATCTAATCAGTTGTTGACATAAATAAATCTAAATTTCTAACTTAACAATTCACGACTTTTACTTGCTTTGAAACTTAGGAAATAGACAGATTTTACGAAGTTTGGATGATACTGTATAATAAAGTATGTTCCCAGACAACACCTATCTACAACTTCTTTCATGGCCCCACCTCTCGCGAGCATCTGACAAACATCCGAGAGTATAACTGTCGTGAAAACCTTCTCAAAACAAAAATTACCTTTCGGATACGGCACTAAACAGTAGGCCCATTCCATTCATGTAAAGACTATAACACGCAGAATACGAATGGTTGTTAGAAGCTAGGCCCTGCCAATTTTAATAATCCACAGGCGCTTTTAATTTTACTGTTACTTTACCACCAAGTATTCTCATCACCTTATTTTCTTTAAGTTAATACAAAACTGAAACCACTTTGCCATTAACCACTACAAGTCTAATACCAATTAACTTGTGTTGCTGACCTCTACCACCGCAATTAATATAATCCACAATGAGTTAATAACTTATCTCGACACCACACTGACTCACATACTATGTACTCTGCAGGCCAAAACCTCAACAAATGTCATCCGCTTGTCGATTAAATGAATTAAATTTTCATTAAAAAAAATGTGTTAATTTTATATTTTTATATATATATATGTATGTATGTACATTGTGTACACGGAGCATAGACTTTAAATTTTATTAATCGTAAAAAATATAAAATGTTTCATTATGTCCGCGAATTGATTTAAATTTGGGTCAACAAATTAATTAAAAATAAAATATACTGTACAGTATAAAACACTTTTAAGCCGAATCAATTTATTTTTATTTATAAGCATTTTTTTTACATGTTGTTTTTTCATTTTTGTATAAAAACATCAGAGTTGTGTTTATTGTTTTTTTTTTACCCCATCTTGTGCAAATCAATTTCAATTTATCTCATGTTGGGTTTATAATAATTTAAATCGTTTTCTTTTTGACCGGGGATATGTATGTACATATGTGTGCTCAGTCCTTCGTTGCAATTTGGCACTGGATGTTGGTAGTAAAATCGAATAATTCATAACTTGTGAGCTTGTGGTGTGAGAGTATGTTCCAACAACGGCAACGCCCGTTTATATATATTTTAACTTTACAAAATTTATGATCGTTCATATGAAATACGAGCGCTTGTGCTGTGGTGGCGTGTCGTCCTGGTACCAATGTGTTCAGGGTGAGATTTTAACTTCCTCGATTAAAGCTGAATTGAGTTTCGTAATCTGCTTTTTTATATCATTATATATCCGAGGAAAAATATTGCATTTGTTAGTGGTAGATTTATTCCTTTGTTGGGAGTTAATTCTATTAAAAGATACGCTTCGTAAAAATGTTAAATATAAAAAAAATAATAATAAGAGTCATGAATAGTGTATTGCGTTTTATTATGAGAAGTAGATACTTCCAATGAGAGTAGTTGTACCATCTGGATTCGTCGGTACTAAATATTTTTTAGGCAACTTTGGAATTCTGTAACAAGTCATTTAGCTTATAGCTAAAAGCTTATGAAAAGTTGATGATAGATCAACTCATCACGTTCTTTCGGAGACTTAATGGTCCATTGTAAATTAATTTTTTTGTGTAGAAAGGATACTGTCGTAACAGACAACTCGTAAGGATCCTTTTCGTTAAGACCAGCAAGTTTTTGACATTGTTGTGATCGTGTGATCCTTCTCGTTTAGTTTATCGTGTTTAAATCAAAAAGATGAGGTATCATACATATGTATGTACATATGTATGTGGAGTTTGTATATACTAAATTTAGTTATCTAGTTTAGGTCTATACATACATATATCCAGGTATATTCATATTTTCTGCATTCATTATCATAAGATGCCATTTTTAATAGTACAATCTCTAATTTTAAAAGGTTTTTTTTTCTTTCACATGACAATTACTCGTATATGCTAAGGGTCGGTACATAGGTGTATCGGTTAAGATATTACAACCCTTATATAGTAACTTTTTGTATACATAACTAGAGGTGTAACAGTTCTATTTCTATCGACTCATGAATAATCATACAAACAGTGTAAGCATATCTTGAAGGCAGATTCTTGGCAACCTCATCGTAGGAAAAATCAATTTTTTTCAACGTGAATTTTCTATTTCCTTTTTTCAGGCTTCAACAAACAATCCAATTTGTCATTTAGTGTCCCCCTTTCCTTGAATAAATTTAAAAAAAACCATTCCATTATTCCCACAAATTCACATCAAAACTACTCCAAAATAATGCGGAATTTCTTATGATGGAGACATTCATTGTCCTGGGACTATGTTTTATCCTATACGAAGCATTGGATTTCTTTCAAGGATGCATGCATAGTACACAACCAGCAACATCCGATCGAATTGAATCCTATCGTCGTCAAATTACCGAAGAAAAACTACGTTCTCTCCAGCAGACTACGCCCGGTTCTAGTGCATCAGTATCACCAATTATCGGCGGTGGCGGTGGTACTATAGGCAATGGTGTAGATACTACACCAACCTCACCGAAATCAGCAAGATTTCCAAGTTTCCCCGAATCATCAATAGATCAACGTTACCATATAAGCAGTTACCATCTACAAAATCATCAACAGCAACAGCAACAGCATTCGGTATCATCATCATCTGCATCGTTGCCACAGCAACATACACTTAACTCACAAGGATCTGTACCATCATCGTTCCTTCCAACAAACAATACATCGAATTTTTCGTCTCTTCCACGCGACTATTATTATTTGCAACAGCAGAAGCATAAGAATACCACGAAATTTCTCTCGAAATTCTCGTCCTCCCTGTCGGATAATCGAATTTTTCCCGAAGTGTGTAGCGCACCACTTGTATCCGTATCATCCGCGGCAGTTCAAACATTCGATATAATTCCACCAACAGCCGCGGCAGCACCATTAGTTTTGGACCTGAAACGGGCGATTTTCAGTGGAAAGAAATCATCCTCGTTGCAGGAAGAGCAGCAACGAAGGAGTGGGCGGCCGAATAATTGCGGTAGTAATGAGGAATATTTGTCATCCAACGACGATGATGCTGATGATGATGACGCCGATGAGGACGATTATAGTTGTAGCAGTGATAACGACGACCAAGTGAAACGAATTTTTAGTATCTCGGAGAAATTTTAATCTCTGCGTGCACGTTAATTAAGTGATAAAACGGAAATTTATAGAGTGTGAACGGTGAGGATACATTTTTTTTAAAAAGGTAAATGAGTACAGAGATGGTTATTTTCATGTTAGCTGGGGAAATTTTTTCATCTTTTTTTCACTTTAAAGTGTTCTTATGGTAGGTTCTGTGTATCTACGCAGTTTTTTAAGGTTTTATCGACGTATATTCTTTAAGAATTTTGATTTTTTTTTTAAATACAGTCCAAAAGTATTCACAGTGAAGTAATGTCGAATGAAAAGTAGCTTATTAGAATCCAAATTAGATTTGTTTTAAATGGCGCCCAACGCCGGGCGTCATATTAGCTTTTCCGATAGGTTGTGTTTTACTGTACTTTAAATTTAAACCAATTTCTCAAATAGGGAAAGGGCCTTTTCAGGCTATAAATAGAGCCTTTTCCCTTAAGGAGATCTTTTAGAATGCCATTTGAGAAATTGGTTTCAATTTAAAACAACAACCTATCGTTCTACTTATACATAATGATTTTGTAACAATCGGTACAGTTTTTTTTGGAGCAAATATTAATTAATATGCGTTGATTAAATGTCAGGATTCACCTCTATTTTCTAAGTTATTTTCAGAGAGAATGTCGCCTGTATGTGATAACAGTTTGCATCTTGACATTTCAAAAATGTGCAACCAGTCAGAGCATACTTAAAACTATAACTCTGGAGGTAGGGACTATGTAAATAGCTTACGAGGAAGTAGGAATCACTTTGATTTCATATCTTTTGTCTGGCAGTCGAGTATGAATTAGTTTCCAATGAATTATTAAAATCGATCGTAGCAATAGATAATAGTTAGCGTTCGCTTGGCATACTTAAGGTATTGTTTCCATTCTCTGATCTGTTTTATTACTTTCCGCTCTGAGAGCCATAGTGTTATGCGATCAATAGCTTACACCTATTCATTTTCTATGGCGCTGCTATTCTTCTAGAAGTAAAATACAGGCTATTATGCAAAAAAAAATGCATCTTAAATTTTCTCCCACCGTAGGTCTGCAACGTAATCTGAATAGATAGCAAGGTTTACATTCGTTGCTTTCATATAAAATTATATTCTGATCTATTTCATTGCTTAGGGTCAGATGGTCACTATTTATCAGTACAGATAGTAAATTACAAATTGGCGCCCGATACGAGTTCTCAATATTAATTCAATAAGAACTTTTCATGCCAAAAGCTTGCTAACTCAATTTATTGTGCTTATTCGAGTAACCCAAAACGAGTACCCAAAGCCATGTAATACAATACCCGATACATAATAACAATTTCCATTTATTTGGCATAGCTCCTGCAATAGAGGCTTATGCAGATTTACCGGATTCTAAAAGCTAAATATTCTTACGTCTAATAAAAAATATATCCATTCTTTCATCAGATTCGGTATTTAAGTCAGACCCTCGTTCAGCAAAATTCCTACGGATACACCTCATCAGTTATTTATGAGATTTGCTCAGAAGAGTTCAATGTATTCCTATCCGATTTCAAATATCTACCTACATTGAGCATCTGACTAATCCTCTCACTTTGTCTTAAATCAAAACCAATTTATATCACCATTCCTTCTCTAACTTAATTAATTCAGCAAAATCAATTGCAATTCAATTGATAGATATACTACATACGCCTCTTCGTTCTACAATGCTCAAATCGATTGAAGAGGAATTCCTTTTCATCTCCTTTCGGTCTTAATGTGTGACGTAATTAATTTTTTTTTTCTCTCTGTTTTTTTTCTTCTTCTGTAGAAGATATTTTCCAATATCATCTCAACAAAGCAGACGAAAGAGGAATTCAAGATAAAAAAAAGAAATGGCAAAGAGAAACGAGACAAAATCCTCTCGATTCATTCTTATAAGTAGAAATTCAATTTCATTAGTCTCGATACGAGTGTACTTTCTCCTTCTTGGAAAGTAATGCCATTCGATAAAGTCCTTAATGTTGTTGCTGTTTTTAGTTATATACACATACAAGTGTAGAAATGTTTGTTTCCTCTTTTGATTGTGTGAAGGAAATAACAATCTACCGTGGAATTCAATAGGGGAAACAAATTTGCAACAGAGCATCATGATGCAAGTGAATAAATCAGAAAGAGGGATGCTATCCTTCAATTTCAATGTAACACGATATAATCTGCGACAAAGAGTTGTGTATGGAATTGTTTTTACAAATAGAAAAGTGGGGGAGTGCAGCTTTCTATTTAAAATATTTAAAGAAATTCGTCGTTAGTTACAAAAATATTCAGATATGAATTTAGGCTTAAGTTTGACTCTACTTGTTAAGTTGTAAGTTGTTCAAAGCAACACTACATACAAATTTGTTGAAGATTGCACAATTCTGATCGTGCATTGTGCATATAGACAATGACTGACAAAAATGTATATCCATCTTGTGAGATGCGTGGTTACCATTTAAGAATTGCCTTGTGAATCTATTCAAAAAATGAGAAGATACTTCACTTATGATCTATATTCTAGAAATTCTCCTCTAAATACATACTATCCTGCAAGTTTGTCGGAAATTTGTCCTACTGTCATTCCTTTGTGACCTGAAACCCGGACAAGATAATTCTTCTAACATTTTCGGACTAACAACTTCCAGGCTTAGAGAATTGATCAAAGTTTTACGAACATCCTGGATTCCTCTATAGTAATAGATACTTTGCCTTTTTCACTTGTTCTTCTCAATATACTTCACGGTAGATAGAATAAGGCTCAGCTTGAAAGACAAATAACGATTCATTACAAAATATTTGGTCAAAACGGAATCTGTTTAGAGACATTTCTGAGGTTGGCGAAAGTCGTGTCTGACTTCATACAGCTGCATATGGTCATTGTATCAGACGGTAAGTCATGAGTCGTAGGATAGCGCCGGATATGCTGTAAGCTACCCTGTCTAAAACAAAAGACTTTCTGTCATATTGTGGGCTTTTGATTTGTGCTCCTAAATTGTTGTCATAAGGAAATATCCTTAAAAGTCTTTTATCTGTTCTTGCTGGTGGGCAAAATTTCATGATAGTTACACTTCTGTCAATGAATGTCAATGAATGCAATGAAACTATTATTTAGATATACTATTGTTTCTGGTTTGTTAACGTAGACAAAAATTAACGCATGTCTGGAAGTGAGTACCTAAGTACGTTTGTTGCCGCACAAACTACATATTTTCAAGTAATTGCTTATCTGACAACTTTTGCATCTCAATTCGATGCAAGTTTGCTTTGAACAAAAATTATTTTCTGCATGAGTCCTTATGAATATTTGTCCGCAAGCGAAATGACTCGTTTGAGTTGCACAAGCAGCACAGCACAGAGATGCATCTATTCTTTTACGATTCCTTATAGGTCCTATTGTATATCGATCGCATTTACCTTCAGGAAAAAACAATGTCTCCCAAACAAAACCACAGTAACTTCAATGATGGCACGCAAAGTGTACGATGCACATACTCGAAATTGAAATAACAAACGACAACCCAACGTCTGTTGGGCTATTCTGCATGCATTGTGTGTATCCTTGCATGACGTACGACTGCAAATGGCAATTATACAAAAAAATGTTGCGAATTACATTTGCATTAAATTTGCTCCGACTTTTCCATTTTAATCGCAACAGGACTTAATTTTACTTTACTTGTATGTAATCTTATATATACGTATATGTTGACATCCTTTTTTACTTAACTTGATGGCAAGCGGCAAGTACTTCCTCCAAGCCAAGTCGTTTGCAAACATTTCACTTCGAAGTGATATGCACCCTATATCCTGTTTTTCAAAGAAGAATTCTTTGTACATATATGTACAGATATGTGTCTGTATTTCTCAGAAAATCCTTATGATTGCATACGATGCACAATCATCGCAATAGGAAGGGGATAAGAAGAAGACGAAGAACGAAAAAAAAGCCTGGCTTTTCACTGTATTGCACCATCCATCGCAAAGGATAAAATATTTATTGTAGAGCTATCCTTCCATTTTCTCAACTTCTATGCCTTCGATCGATTGATGCGGTACTTCTATGCTTAAACTTGCAAATAAACGATTCCCAGTGTGAAGTGGAACTGAAGTGTGGTAGAGTGGTAAAGTGGTCCTTACAGGACCATTAACCACACTTTTTCTTTCGCTCTCTATCTACTTCTTTCCTCTTCAGAGCCTGTATTTCAAGGCGCGAATGGAATGGAAAATAAGATTGAAATGACTTTAAAGTAGTCAGTTTGATGTTGAGTAGTTATTTAGTTTTAACACACACACTCCATCTATTTCTTTACATTTTCGTACTTCTTTCTCCCCAAGGAGATGCTTCTTGGATATTGTAACATCTCAAGAGGCTATCAGACAAATGCTTCAGCAAGGATATTATTTCTTGGCTTAATATTCATGTGATGCCTATCGGTGTGCATTGCCTTGTAAAACCTGAAAACTAACAACTGCAAAGGGACGTTTTCGTTTTGTATGTTTTCTTCATTTTATTGCGTTTGCTTGGAATTGATCTTTACGTTTTGGAGGTATGTATTTCTGGGCGAAGAAAATTGAAAACTTTTGCAATATAATTTTTTTTTTTGGCACAGTCAGCATCTCAATTTAATTTAGTTATTTTTGTGTGTTTTTTTTTTTGCGTTGTGCTCCAACTTTTTGCTGCTAGCTTCCTTATTGATTTTACTTACTGAATGTTTAAATATAACGAAACCTTGTGCATACTGTGTGCTCGTTTGAAATTGCTCTTTGCACGTTTTATCCTTGTGCAGTTTAGAATGAAGAAGTTTTCATGGAGGAACAAGAAAACAAGAAATTATGACAAAATTATTCTCTGCAGTGCGCGCTGTGCAGGTTGCATCCTTTTTTTCTTTTGTTACTTTGAAACAAAGTTTAAAAGTTTTGTTAAGACATCTTTTGCCCCCGAAGATGTATAAATCACGTAACGGACATTTATTTAGGAGTCCAAAGTTTTATAGTGTGGATACAGTAAATATTAAATATTGATGGGAAGCCATATTTTCATTGTTGGGATAGTCTGTGTTGGTAATTCTTATAAAGTCTGCACTGTTTGAATGCTCCTAAATTGGGCTCCAATTATCGTCCTGAAAATGGTTAGTGTATTTCTTTTTAATATGGAACTGATCATTCCCACCCATATAAATTTGGTCTATAATATATTAATGATTATTTGAGAACCCACATTGGGCGCCAATTAGTAATTTGAATGAATCGCTGTCCATTTGAAGGAAAACAATTTGTCAAAGATATTAATTGATATTCAGTTGACGTATTTCAATCACCTTTTTTGATTTTAATTGGAAATCCTTGGACTCCCATTCTAAGAAAACTCAATTAAGGATACACATTACATTGTTAGATTTGTACGTTATAGATAGTTATGCATCTGTAATTGGATAGTTAGTTTCCTGTAACAGAATACAATTGTATCCGTATGAGGAATGGAATTCCGGGAATTCATCGACTAGAAATGGAAATATTTTGTGGTGCAATGCTATCAACTTGTAGTAGTTTAGTTCACAGAAAATAATAATGAATACTTTTGAGTTTAATGTTATACTCAGATTGTCTTTTTGTACTCAGCTAAATCGTTAAACAATTCCATTTCGCATTTTTAGTTTATCATAAAAACTTCAGCTCTTGCGAAAGGTGATTGTTTTTTTCAATTTCAATTTGGAAATCATTTGGCTTTGTTAGTTGACTTACGGCTAAAAGTGGGATGTCAAGACGGAACAATGTCTTCATCCCAGTTTGTACGATATCGACTATTAGGTCAGAGTTACTGTGATCTTAAAGTCGGTTGTATATTGGCAATTTAAGAATCTGCACTGAAATATCGGCTTATGTTGTTGGGTTAAACTTTGAATTAAATGTCCCGAACTGCTGAATGCATTTAACTTTTTCCAGGAGTTCATCGATGAATTTCGACAGAATTTTATATTTCAAGCTTTGGGTCTTTATTAAACATAAAGTTGTATAATATTGTTCACAGTAGTTACCTTTGCATAACTCTTTTAGTCACAAGATATCTTTGCACACTTTGCACCATATATTTGGCAATCCTTCTGATCACACAAGTCATTCAGAAACTGGCACTTTTTATTATGTAAAGATTTATAAGTAGTAAGCTTAAGATAGTTAAAAAAAGATATGAATCCATCTGCTACTGTCCGACGCAGAAAACAGTGATGGTATGAGAAACAGCAATTTTGTGTCTCAAACTTTTTTTAATCATTTATTGTAAGGTGTAACATTTCGTTCTTGGTGCTTTTTTTGGATTTGTAAGGAACACTAGTCAGCAGGACTGTAACATGTATAACTCTTTCTTAGCTTTCTGACATTTTCTAAAGCTAATTTGATGCACGTACTTAAACTCAAAGCAAGCAAAAACTTGCACGTTAACTCTAAAAATCTCAGATTACAAAGCCTGTCATGATGTACTGACCTGAATAATTTGCATTCATTTGTTTACTGTCGAAGAAAGAATCTAGCACTTTCTGGCTGAAACGTTTCATTTAAAAACGGCTTGATTGTGGGCTTCATATATACCATTGTATTATTCTAGGATTCCATGACTTAAAAGTGAGGTCTTGAGGCAGGCTTAGATTCATTCTAAAACGTATCAAGAAAGTTACTTAGCCCTGCACTCACTTTAGAGAGATTTTAGTACCAAGTGGGGTTTACAAATTTCTTATTACAAACTTGCTTAACATATCAGACCAATACTGAGATTTAATATTTTTGTCCGGTGAAGGATCTTGGTCATGAGGTACTACTCTAATGGGCAGAGCATAGTAGAGCCCTTAGAATAACACTTTCGTCGCCTCTAGACATTGTGTATATGATACCCTAAATGTATGATACCCTAAATGTATGATACCCTAAATGTATTTATTTTGCAAGGAAATGGCAGCTAGTACAGCGGTGTCCTAAATCCATATCTTAGTGGTCCGCATTGCTAAAAGAAATTGAATTGATATGATGTCCTAGAAAGATGTCGTGTATCTATACAGAAATGGTTCGAAAGCCAAAAGATAGAAGTTTGATTTTAATTATCTTTATCTCTCTAACTACTGTACTAACTTCCAGACAGGAAGTAGGTAATGGCGATTAAATAAACATAAGCATGTCCAAAGTATGAGCAATACCCCGTTGAAAAAAATTCTTAAGATTTTTCGTAGGCCCAAAGGTATTAATTAGAAACTCTCTATTTTCTCTACTAGGTTCTAGCATGAGCTCCATGATTTTCTCTGTCATTGGCACTTCGCCAGCTTCTCTTGCATCTAACTACTACACCTAGGTTGTAATATTCTGACTTCAGGCTCTCGATGCAATAGTATCCTTTAATTTTCTGCTCATTACCGCAATAGTCTAGATTTAGTAATCGATCGAGCTAAAAACAATCAAGAAAACTCATTTCCATCCGGTCTGTATTTTCCACAACTTATTCCAATTCATACCGTTTTGCCACTACGACTACTGTTTTTTCGAGGGTTGCTACCCAAGCAAGGAGTCTAGAACTGAAGAATTCTTGGGTTTGTATTCCTATCACTATGTGCTGTTGTCGTAGTCGTAGAGCACCAATCGAATCCGAATGTAATCAGCAGAGGAATTCTGGGTAGTGTTTTGCATTTTAAATTCATATTTAGTACGGAAACAAGACTGTTCTACTATAAACATTGGACTATGGACTTTGGATTAAGGAGAATTATTTATTAGAAATGGAGAATTTCGTATTAACTATTTGTAAAACATGCCTGGAAAATATTGGACATTATATACTTGTGCATGTATAAGAGAAGAGTCTACATAAACACTAGGATTCTATCAAAAAACAATTACTTACTATAAAATATGCATTCATATCCATACCCAACAACTTTTAGAGCCCACTTCCAAACGAAACTTAAATAACCAGCAGTCACCAAATAGTTTGATATATTAGTATCTTTTAACACAAGAAGATAACAAAATTCATCGATCTTTCGGATTCAAGAAAAACAAAGACCTTTAAATTTATCTCTCAATATTCGAAACCCCCATGCCGTATAAATAGTACAAAAGATACATACAATTACATACACTACAATAAATCGATCACAATAAATGCAAAAACAGAGAGAATGCAAAAAATTCAGTACATGAATACTTGTATCGCTTAAAGCATCTCATATCTTTAAAAAGAATAACTTCCGTAATTCTTTCGAAGCAATAAATAACAAACTTGTTCAAAGTATCTATACAAGGGTGTTCCGCCTCAAACCCTCCGGCTATCAAAAGACAAACTGTCCAAAGAAAAAAAAAAAAATCCATATGAAAAGAGCAGAAAAAACAAGTGAAAACAGAAACTTTGTCTCGAAAGTTACTTTTTTTTTTATTCGTCCTTATACTCCTACGACTTTCTGTCAGAACCATAATCGCTGCAGGACCTTTCCGGTTTTTATTTCGTACAATTCTATGGCATAAAGTACAATATCTTCTTTTGTAACAAAAATAAGAAAATAAAAATATGAGAATTTATAATATTTATAAAGTCAAAACCATCATATTCTATTCTTTGTCATTGCATAATTGAAATCATCTAAGGACAGTGTGAAGACAACATAAAGACAGTCAAACGAGAGATTAAACGCTAAATTATTACAGAATATTAGCTGATAAATTGTCATTACCAAGAGGGAAGACAAAAATCCTATCAAAGAAGGCAGATGCGAGTGAATAGCAATTTATCTTGGTTAAGGGAGGTTTTCTTTTTATTGTGTTATGTCGTCTTAGTTGTCAGACAGTGGCGATATAATGTTGGGCAGTTGTCATCTTTTATGTTATGGTGGACTGACAGGACTAATGGAGTTTTGTTCGTGCTTAAGGTAGTCTTGTTTTATCAGAAATATATGTAAGAGAAATATAAAATTAACAGATAATATTGTCTATAAAAGACATTAACCGGAATTAACTGCAAAAGTGTAGATTTAATTAGAACTAGAATCCTAGCATTTTGTCCTTTTTCAAATGAATGTTAAACCTTTCGGTTATCTCTGACATGAGAGGATGGAAATTCAGATTTATAAATATGGAAGGTGTGTAGTTTATTTCCAATAGACACTGTATGGATTCAAGAAAAATTGTGCGTGACAAGTCTCTTGAATCGTTTTTGTTATTTGAAATTTGTGTGGTGTTGTTTGCGACCATGGAGTAGCTCGATCATTACCCATCATAACCACATAAATTTAATTAAGTTAAACATGTTTTCTTACCCCTCAAATTGGTAGTTATACATTCTTTGAAGTTGTCAGTTTTTATGTAGATTTGCGGAACAACGACGATTGAGATATGAAGTAGAGATCAATAGGGATCGATATAAGGAATCACTTCAGTAAAACCAACGACAAATACCTAGTTTAGACTTAAGTCCTAATAGTAGGTATGAGGCTTTGTATCTACTTACATAATTTGGAAGTACAAAAAGAAATCATCCTAGCTAAAAAGCCCTAGAATTTAAGAGACTCTTAGACATTGACAAGTGGTTGGCGAGTGTTTAAAACATTTGTAGAAATCAAGAGCAATATCACTCAAGTACAGGCATGAGAAGGATTTGTACCAGAGTATGAAGTATTTATGGATCTTTCTGATGAGAACCGCCCAATCTCCACCCAATATCACTCATTTATGCGTTTTATACGGTAACTATCATTGGCTGTTGAACATGTCACTATGCGTAGATTGTTATTTTCTTAATTTATGGATCTATTTATCTGTTGGTCTTAAAATAGGAAGTCTTCAATGATTCACCTATAGATACATTGCATTGAAATAAAATAGTGATGCATGTTATTTGAAAATACTGATTTGTGGCTTAAAGAACAGACCTTTACATGCTCAGCTTTAAATTGAATAGACTACCGAATGTTTTTGAAAGACTCAGACTGTGTTTGTTCTGATCTGTATCCCTATCTACTAATTCGCTCGACTTAACAATATATATACCAGGTTTTACGATAAGATCAAATTCTGTTCCCAAGATTTCGATAAGGACCACAAGGAATACATATGTATAGTGATATGCGTAGTATATAATTCAAATCTCTGGTCCTTATTATAATTAATGCAACATAGCAACCTCTTCCGTCCTAGTACATACATATAGTTCCAGACGAAAAGCTATTATTTTCCCAAGTAGTGAGCTCCTTATTTATGTTCATTCGCTTGCCAGACATCCTTTACTTTACCAATTTAAATGTCGACAGAATTTATTATCTTTATCACTGCCCACTTCAGACACTCTATAAAGGTCTTTCCTGAATTCGTAAAAGCCCATCCCACCCCAACGTATTCCTTTCTGACCAGACACAGTTTCATGTGTCCCATGTCATTAAATTCCAGCATCTATCAATATTGGAAATATTGAATTTCAAATTACACTCGGTCCTTCCGTGTAGCTCCAATACCCAGGTACACATTCACCTTGTCAACGTCGTTGCCATTGTCGTTGTCCTTACCATCCATAATCAAATAAATCATTTCTCCTCAATTTATGCATTTGTGGCACTTATACCCAATGAGAAATGATTGCGCTGATTCAGTTTTCTCTGCCGACATCCACTTAGTGTGACAGCAAATTCTATTTCCTTGCTATTCATAGCATAGAGTCCTTCAGATATAAAAATTTAATTACAAGTCCTTAAAAACAAAGTAAAGTAAAAGAAAATTTTATAATTTTTTTCTTAATCATTTTCGCAATTCAAAATTGAATGGAACAAAGAACAAAAAAAAATATCATGAAAGTAACTTTCTCCTTCCACGAGTCCTTGTTGTCGATCCGTTTTGTATACGTTCCAACACCCAGAAAACAGAGAAACTTTCTCGAAGAATGAAAATGACGAAAACAGTCAACAAAATGGCAATTTTTTTCATTATTTTTATACGCCAAAGTACTAAAGGTGCACTTTTATGCCTTTTGAGTCCTTTCTCTTTGCATATACATAAGTGTAAGTCTTTTTCTTGGTGTGTGTGTTTTTTTTCTTCTTTAATGTTTTTTGGGGCGTCCTCGCTTTTGTCCCTTTAAGTAGACACTGTGAATTAAAATATTTCTTAAGGGCGAAAAGGGAAACAAAAAAAGTGCAAAATTTACCAGTTGTCAACTTAAGAAAAGAGAACAAGAAAAGGACACTAAGAGCGACAGAGAACGCAAAAAAAAAGTCAAAAATGTTTTGTAAACAAGGACAAGAAAATGTAGGTGGGTACTAACCCTCCGGGGGAGTGTGTAGCGTGTCCTTGGAGCTATCGGCATTTCATTCTTCATCATTTATATTTACTTTTCATTTCGGAAAGCGACAGGTACACACAACAGGATCAAACTCTCAGGGAGTGTATAAAACGGTCAGTAGCCAAAAAAGAAAAAAACAACTGAAAATTAACGGTGGAAAATTATTAGGTTAGAGGAAGATGAGAAGAAAATTGCGAGACTAAAGTAAAAAGGACATTTAATTACATTTATCAAGAGCATAGCGGGGTGGTTGCTGTTTCTGCTATACTGTGTAATTTAAATTTTTTCAAAGTGGAATGTCCTTGGGTTTTTACTTCGGTTCAATGGTTTTTTTTATTTTTGTGAGGGAGATGGTCGGACTAATGTGAATTTGTGATGGATGTAAAATTTTTTCTGGAATCAAAATAAATAGCTTTAATGGAGTTAGAAGACTTACTTTGCGATGAAATGTTTTTTTTTTTTAGGGAGAAATTTTCATTTTATTCACTTAGTTATGCTAAAGGATATTTTAACTTCGTATTAGGGGGGATCACGGATTCCGTGGGTGCATATTTTATTATATATTTTAGAATAATGATAAAGATTCATATTTTTGCATACTTTGTGGTGCTTGAGTTTCATTGGTTTGTGATTTGTTACTTTAGAGACAATTACTGTTGGCATCATCTAGAGTATCTCACTAAACAGAATAATTTTAGACTTTCATTTTATTCTTTTTTATGTCACGTTTCGTGGTATTATAAACTAATATTATACTTACACATAACGCCTGAGAGTATACCATAGAGTTCAATAACTTGGATTTCATTGTACACCTTTTGGTGATAAGTTCTTGTAAAAGGCTTTGCCTAGGTATGATTATCGAGATCATACAACAGAGGGATATACTTTGGAAGATAAGTACAAACAAGCAAGTGAAACTAAATCGCAAACGAATGGATACCTAAAAATTCGAATACAGTTACAGTTATTCTCTGAACGGGTTGTGGCTTGATGGTAGGAAGTAAATCATGGTATTGTTCATTGTTTAATATACTAGAGGTAATTATTTTTTCTTTGTCCACCCTCTACTAGTAAAAGATCACATCATGGAGCATACGCCAAGATATTCTATGTTTTTGCTGCAAAAAATTTCAGAGGCTTTTAGATTTAGATTTCAGTAGGTCTTTAGTTCACCATATTATCGATAGAAGTTGGCTTTACATACTGACATCCTATGGGTATTCTGAAGAAGCTTAAGGTTGCCTGTGGAGTACGCATTCTCAAATTTTGTGCGATATCAACTTTCTCTATTCATAAACTGGATGTTTACTTCACTGATGTAATTTGTCTTTCATGGATTAATGCCTTCTGAAATATATCCTGCAGTATCTACAGTCGAAAATATTGAGTTCAAGGTGTATTTGTCTGCAGAAAGAGTCGTTGAACTATACTTTTGCTAGTTCTAGAAATATGCGCAAGCTAGACGTTAATATAACGAAGTTTATTCACATACTTTTACCGTAGGATACTTTTAAGGATTGCATTTAATATTTCTTTGTTTTCGAATTTTTTAAGAACTTGGTAGTAGTTGAAAGATACTACCGATGTATGTATTTGCAGATATTTTTTTTGCACGTTTTATGCACTTCAATCTACGAACAGATTTCGCAGTTGCTTTTTGTTTTTTTTTTTACAAAACAGAACCTTTTCTTTAAAAGGATATTTCTCCAGCAAAATGAAAATATCAGCAAAATTTAACTGATCCACATTAAAATATTATACATTCCAGTTCCAGTTCATTTAAAGATTCCCCATTATTTCAAACTATGTACATAATCAGATGATAGTTATTTCTTACGAACAAAAAAAAACACAAAAAAAAGTATCTACATTTTTAAAGGACGTAAGATTAAATTTACTTCGTACTGTATCCGCTCGTTTTCCCTTAAAACTCTACAACAAAGTGAATAAAAGCAGAAATATTAATTAAAACCCATTAAAGTGAATTAAAACTGTATTCAGTGAAAAAGTGCATTTTTCTTCTCTCCATCCGTCGGATAAACGTGATAAAGAAGGAAGATTAAAACAACAAAACAAAAGCTGAAATATATAAGTAAAAAGAAAAAAAAAAATAAATCTCATCGTCCTTACCTCGTCGACGAGTGTGTGTACCAGTCATTACATTCATTAATCCTGATGTCCTTTAGAGAAACTTCACCCCTTGGGGTGATCGAATCGGATATCATAATATTTTGTAGATACCGTGGTTCAATAAAATAAATAAAATTAAAAAAAAATATACAGAAAACCAAAAGCAAAGCGAAAAAAAAAAATTGCATTCATGAAAAAAACTCAGTTAACTATGGATTCTCTTGAGAGGCTTATGCGTGCCGCACCTCTACCTCGTGCTTTACCCGGTACTAAAGGACAGCAACGTGCCCTGGTGCATGCCTCGTTAGCGGCCGCTACAGTCGGACGAAAAGGACGTCATTTGACGGGGACCTTTTGTTTGACCGGCGACACAATGGAAGGGATTATTCAGTGTTTGGTGTTCCTTAAAGCCTTTTCGGTAAGTCATAGATACATTGTTTATCCTTTTCTCTTAATTTATTTTACAGGAAAATAGGACGATTTTCTAAAACTAAATCATTTCTCCTTTCTTCTCCTTGGAAACCCCGCTTGATATAAATCAAAGGCAAAGGGATCACGGTAGATAGGATCCTTTTTTTTTCGATTTTATTTTTGAATGAAGCAACAAAATTCCAAGTCATTGAACTGTTAGAAGTGGGAGAAGGGAGAAAGATTTATTTAAAAATATTCGCCATACTTTTCAAAGCTTGACATGTTGACCTAAAAATCATGTAAAATCATCAACAGGAGGTGGGGCATGGGTGGATGGTAAATGGGTTGAGTTGAGTAAAATTCAGTGAACCATTGCAAATTGCTTCATCCCTTTTGCTGTCATAGTTTGGGTTCTTAAAGGCGACGGGCGGTGTGAAGAGATGGTAGATGTTGGATATGACTGTGTAGACAGTTCTATGGAATTTGAGAGATGAATTTTGATTTGGTTTTCTTTTTCACTCGGAGAGGGCGTTTAATATTTTCCCTTTTTTTTTTTTTGTTTGTCGAATGAAAAAAAGAGGTTTGTTTAGGTATTTTAAGGAATGCTAGCGTAGGGAGGTTTAATGTAATGAAATACTGGATATCTGTATCTTTTTTTTGTTACCAGTTGAAAGGAAAGGATAAATAATAATGCTTGGTACTAAGGAATGAAGAGAATTTGTAAAGAGCGAGGGACTTTCATTTAAATATATACATACTTATAACCTCTTGTATACCTAGATGTAAGTATGTCTATGCGTAGATATTTGTAAACTGTGAAAAATGATTTCTAATGCTTCATGTAACTTGATAAAAAGTTGATGAAGTATAATGATATTTGAGCGTAGATTTTGAAACGATTGTATGTTTCATCTTGAGTTTATGGTTGTATTTAGTATGTATTACGTTATGTACGTAACGTATCATAGCGTACATATTATGTACGTGATTAAATATAAAATATACTAACAAGTGAAATCCTGCCGCCTCTTCGAAACAAATACCAACCACCTAACACATTCGTTATCAATTGGTTGGGCCTACAGATTCCTGGATTATTCTCAAATAAAAATATTTACTAGAGATTTGTACTTACATATCTACAGTTTAACCCAAGAATCTCAAAACAAGGAACAATAGATCATAGTCACTGATTCATAGGTGTTTGCAGCTTTTCTCCAACTCAACCCATTTCGCAATCTAGATACGTAGGTACAGTACCTAAATAAAAGTAGTAGAAGTCTTGGCGTGAATTAAAAGCACATAGTCCTTAGGATCAAGTAAGTACTGGAGAAAAATAGTGTCAATGTAATTTAAAAAAAAATTTTAGAACCATATGCGGTATAACACATGGTTTAGTTTCGATTCCCCTACTATTGAAGGACTACAAATTTCTAACGCGGCATAGTTTATTAGTTTTGTTAACGACTTTGGTGGTGTTAGAATAAGTAAATGACGTTCAGAATCGTGTAACTTTGGTTAACTATCAGCTTTAAACCAGCACAGGGTCTTTAGCTGTCAGTAGTATATCTCTAAAAATCAATAAGATACAATGGAATAGTGATATTTAAGAGGTCAAAGTAATCGCCAGGGTTATGTCAAACATACGTAGGCTAAACTACATATTACTACAAATACAATTTATGGCGCGACAGGTCCATGGAACCCAGGGCCTAGCTTCTCACAACCATTCGTGTTGTTATATTCTTCACACAAAAGGAAGTGGCAAATTTTTGTTATTAAGAAGCGTTTTCATGACAGTTTTACTTTCGGATGTTTGTCAGATGATCGCAAGAGGTAGGGCCGAGAAATAAATTTTAGGTGTTGTCTGGGGATTGAACCTGGGAAACCCTCTAAAACTATTTATATATAAGAAAACTTATGATAGTGTAGCCGCTGACTCTTTACCTAATACATATATAATGAAAGCTCTGGAGAGTCCTTATTGTGTATTCAGTAGTTAACCGTGAAATATCATAAATTAAACACTCATTCACAAACGTCAATGCTGTGCTAATGACTAAAATCTAAGTCTTATCCAATGCCAATCTAGGCCCTCAAAGATTGATTAATTACATTGGTAGTTAGATGCTTAGATTACCATACTCATCAGTTATATATCTAGATGTTTTTTACCTGTTTATCTGAAAGTTCTTCTATGTTCTTCTTCCTTTCATGGTAAAGGCGTAGCTAACGACTACAAATATAGGTTAAATCCTCGTGGACTCTGAAGTCTTCGGACTCTTTACCCAGTTAGTCTTAGTTTGCACCTGTGATGCCCCAAGATGTGCCACGTGATCAGATTAGATAAATATTTATTTTCCTTCTTCGAACTTAGTACACAATTTCCTTGTCTCTGTACCCTGTTCGTAGAGCTTGGTTATTTAATAATGAGACCTTCTTATTTTCTAATACGGCTTCATGGACAGGTACCCACCAAAGTCCTTTAATAACTGTAAGCTCTTTTCGATAGCAGTTCCTAAAGTTTGATCTGACATCTGTGGCTATATTCTTACTGGTATTAACTTTATCGTAGCATAAGCAGCTCACTGCTATAATCTCCACTTCAAATACGCTGTTGTGGTTTAAAAGTCTGATCGATTTGGATAAACTCTACAAATCCATCCATGTACATACAAGGTAATGGACCCACTCTACTCTAATCGGCTAAAAGCTTTCCCGGTACCTATAATCCTATTTATGTTTTCAGTTAACACTACTTTGGCAAATCTTTGTAAGTTCGTGTATCTTATCCTATTAGGTTATTCGGCTTTCAACAGATTCAGAAAGCGCTACTGGCAAACATCTTGTTTGAAAGTTTAGCGAATATCTCCTTGTGTTCCTGGTGCTTCATTATCTTCCTTTTAGTCGTATACTTCAAGTCAACATTTCCTTTTCCAGGTATCCCAGGTCCTTCAATTTGCTAATTAGGTGCTTAGTAACGAAAGTACTGATTCTAATTAATTAATCATAGCAAGTATCTACAAAGTATCTACAGTAGATTAAATGATTTACAATTTCCCTCTCTGTTTATAAATAACTTTACATATATTAATTAATTTTTTTTTGTTTGCTTTTCAGGTAAGTCCATCAATTTTTAAAAATATAGTAAGTATACAAGTACTATTATACATCACTATTTATAAATTTCAAAGCTTTACAGTAAACATTAAGCTTTACAGTAAAAAAATAAGCTATGAAATAGTAGTTTCATATAACCCTAACTAATAGATACTTTGTAAAATAAAACCACAAAAAAGTCGATAAGGCTGTCATTGCATAAATGAATGGTTACACGTTCGATGTATCCTTGCCACAAAACATTACCTCGTTCAGTCAATCGTTTCCAACGTGTATTTGTGTGTATCTACATTTTCAAATCCCCAATCATCAATATTAGCAAATCCCTAAAATTTCACAATTTCATGTGTTCATGAAATCATTTTTTCGAATCGTAACCATTTTACTGCACTAAATATGCACAGATGTGAAGAGCTCTACAAAAAGCCACTCTCATCTGTATATATGTATGTAGATATATTCTAATTTATTTGCATAAAGGATATAAACCTATGGAAGGAAAAAAGGATACATACATAAGTATATAAATATAGCAAATCTGAATAAATTTTCCAATATCCATCCCAGTGAGAGGTCGAATGATTTTAATTGAATTTGTTAGGAATGCAGAACTCATTTTGTGGTTTTCGAATAAATATTTGACAGATATGACAAATTAAGTTTTACGTTTTATTACAGTTGTCAGTTTAATGCACAGTATTATGAATCGTTGAACTTTTTTGGCCAATTCACTCATGTGGACATAACTAATTTCGCAGATTTTCATCGAATTTATTAGCGAGTTTGAGTGTTTTTCGTAGCGATATCTATTTTTGGGTGAATGATTTTATTTATTTGTTGATTAGCAAATAATTATTATTGTCCGTGAATTTGGTTTAATTAGCGATCGAAATTGATTTTGATCATAATTGGTTTCAAGATAAAATCGATGAGTGTAATTGATGCCAAATATAGGAATATGAGGGAGTATAGATAATTGAGAATTGTAATAATTCTGCGTGGTTTTTGGGTGGTGAGAATGATGGAAAGATACTTACATGAATGAAGAGTTACCTGGCAACGATATGCGAGTTCATAGCAGACAACTAATTAATGATGAATACTCGTATGAATTGAAATAATGGGTTTGACAGTACATATGTATGTATGTACTAATAAATGAGGTCGGCATACTGTCGTGGTTTCAACAAATTGAGATTCCTGTTATATAATGAGATGGGAAAATATACATGAGAAAATGCGCTACAAAATCTCAATTGTTTCATGATTTGTGCATATATTGCTTTAGTTCTAACTTTTTATTCTTTTCGGTCTTGGAGGATTGACAATCACCATTCCTACCCTAATTTCCCACCAAGAGTAACTTTTTAGAGATGTAAAGGATGCTTATGACTTATATGGCAAAAAGAGGCTTAATTGCTGATAGTAAGACTCTTGTGAAAAATGAGAGTTTGAGTTTGAGGTGGAGTGGGTAAAGTACCGTCGCTGTATGTAGTAGCTGATCATTTGTGCGCCCCCTGTCTTTTAAATCTTTCTCGTTGCTCCTTACATTCACGCACAGCATTTGCATTCCCAACTGGACACCTATTTTCCTGGTTTGACACGACGTGTCGTATCTGGCAGCATTGCATCGAGTCCAGCCGCTTTTGGATACATATACATAGAATGCATCGCTCTATGATTCATTTTAACTACTCTTATTCACATCTGTAGAACATATTCTATGTAGGTAAGATTCATCAAAGCCTGCGGATAGCTGTGCTTAATTTTAGATCTCAGTACTAAAATACCTACAAATGGTAGATGTACGATTTTTTTTCCTTGCCTTTGCATGTATTTCAGATATCAGAGTGAGGCAGTCTACCCATTATGCGACACCCATTTTTTGTCCTTCTACATCTAAGTCTATTTCAAAGCTTTGAATGAAGGACTTGATTTCATATTGAAATAATAAAAAGGAGTTATGTCGTCTGATATTTGTCTGAAGCTATTAATATCCTTAAAAAGTGGATTCTCTAAGTTTGAAGGTTTTTTTTTTGACTGAAGAAACTTTGGTGAATATGTCCAGCGAAAGTTATGAAAGATCATGTCCATTCCTACATGCCCACCAGGTTAAAGATTCATCGGAGATTATTAATCAAATGATGGTCGTAATTCCCACCTTTTCCTCAAAGTCACACTCTCTTTTGGCCACGATGATTGCTCCTTTAAACTAAGAGTCTTCTCTTTAAGTTTTGATATTTACTTGCACCTACATATGTATAACTAAAGGGCTAGTTTGTATTGGTTTCCTGAAACATTTTTTTACAGCCTCCCAACATCCGTACCGACTCTTTTGACAAAATGTCGCTATTTGTACGAGGTTTCGGTTATCGCATTTAATTACAACTCCAGTTGTCTGTGGCTTCTTCCTACCCCATGGGTAGCACTTTTTCACTTAAACACGTAACCATTGATGTTCCCGAAGCGTTGACACCTACATAAACGAAATCTATCAGTAACTTCATATCCTATGAAGGCACCTTAATCCTACCTAATTTCGTTATGCCGACTTTTCTAGTCGTTAATGGGTATGTACGTCGAAAATGACAAATACAGTTGTTTGCAGCGAATGGGATTTCGAGGCATAACTGTTAAGGATGAAACTCAGGCTTCATATTGTTCTTCCATTATGTACATACGTTATCCTTTTAGCAACAGTATTTTATGCTTCCAAAGTTTGCAACAATTTACCAGTGATGTTTTTGGGATTTGGTGGTTTACCAAGTTTTCTTCTCAACAATTTTCCTTGCCAGCGAATATGTGTAAAAGTTTTCAACGACAAGAGGTAAAATCGTGGAAAATTAAAAATATGAAACTTTGGTATTGTCTGGGAATTGAACCTCAAACTCTTCAGTAATCCAACGCACTAACCACTAAGCCACAGGCTCCATTCGTAAGACCACCTTAGATATTTTCCAGACTCTTTGACATTATAACGTCAGTCTGCTGGTAGTAGTACAGACTAGAGAAATGTAACGAAATTTGGTACGCATTTAAAAATTTTGTACTATAGGAAGTTGCTGCTGGATTTCATTCATTTAAGTATCATAAGGTGAAGCATATTTCACATTTTGTGACTAAACGATAGTTTTTAGTTTTTAAATGATAGATCGGTTTCTCCAGATTTCGATCTAGTCTACTTTGGTATCTAGTAAAAATTCAGCTATGTATCTTGGTGAAAACGTATGCGTTTGTATGCCATAGTGCGAATCCGTTCAAGAATGAAGGATAATCCTATATTTCGAACTTACCTACATATGGGCTGTACAAAAAGTAAATTTAGCCTAAAAGACATAAAGACTGTAATGGCTAAGGTCTAGAAAATTGAAATCAGCATACCCAGACCGACAAGGATAGAAGGCTGCCCTTAGACACAGACAGAGATTCTACACGGTTAAGCCACATCGAGTGAAAACAAGTTAAAAAAAAAATAAAAATTTCAATTGGTTTGTCAAAGAAATTTTATTCGCAGTGCACGTCTAAATTTAGTAGATTGCAAGTTGTAGAGGAGCTCAACTCGTGCTGTGAATATGGTCTTCCTTTCACATTCTATGTCAATGCACACTGACGCGTACATTCAAAAAAAGGGCTCTAAGCATTTCCTCCATTAACTCTCGTGCTATTTTCATATCATTTTACCTTACTCATGAATTTGAAAGTAAGTGGTAGTGATAATCCAATTATAAATGAAGTATACATATATGTATCTATGTATCTTAGGACTTGCATGACAGCGTAATACTTTGACTTTCACATGCTAAATTTATTTGACCTTTTCAGTGATCCAAAGATTGATTAATTTAGTTTTGATGTAACCGAGATACCACACCCCGTATTTCGTCCTAAAGGTCACAAATAACTCACCAAACACGGAACACCTGTTTCATTTGTGTGATATTTGTTAGTGTGTGCGGATATTATTGGCATACTAATTTCACAATAAATATTCCGTCCTGAGGCTTTTACTTTCTTCATCTCATCCACGGTGGCACGGGGCGACACCAAGGCTCATTCATAAAAGATGAGCAGTACATCTGATGCCATTACCTATTCATTTATTTCTATTTTCCTTGTGTTGTACACCCCAAATAAAATAAAAGTACGCTACACTCCGCAGAATATAAAGTACTACACATCCGCAGAGCAGAGACAATGTTGTTCGTGTGCCAAACATAAAAATACAATACAAAACGTAAAATATTCTACAATTCATTTCGATTGATGGTGTACTTAAACAGTGGGAGTTGCAGAGTGCTGAGAGAGGGGCTCAAGACATGGGTCACACGAAACGCGAACATCACCCAAATGGTGTCTAAGATCTGTCACACATCTGTCTCATTCAATTATTATCTGATTCGTGGAATTTCAAATCAATGGCGCATCTGTACGATAGCACCATCCCCCACCACCTCCCATCCCACTCGGTTGAGTTGCTTCTAATGGATATTCGCCAAAATTACTAAACCAAGTGAAAACGAAAATGAAATTGAAGTACACACTCTAAATCGAAATAGATAAAAGATAAAGAGGAACAACACGGCGAGAACCAGCAAAGGAGCAAAAATTCAATTTTCTTTTCATGTCCTTGCGCGCCACCAATGATATTACACACAAACACAACAAAAATCTCAACAAAACAACAACAGCAGCACCACTGAAAAATTCGACACGAATTTGAATGAGTTTTGACAGAAAAAAAAACACGAAAATAAATAAATAAAACTCAATTCAACCCCAACCCTCAGAGAAAAAGGATATGTACATGAACCACGTCTTAAAGGAAAAAAAAAAAAAATGTCGAAGAAGGAAAAAAGTGTAAACAACCCACGTAGTGTAGTATGTCATACATTATTGATGTCTCGAGATTCCATTTGGAATCCTATTCCTGGTCCATACGTTTACGTGGGAGGTGACATGTTTTAGAGCGAAGCGACATAGCGATGGTTCATTTGTAAATGCGTAACAGTAAAAACAGTAAAGTAGGCACAGGAAGGCAGAGAACACGTTAAGGCGTAGAACAAAAATTGTCCTGGGAAAATAAAATTCAAATAATTTATTTCTACTTTCGTTCCTGATTTGAGATGGATTTGACATGTACTCTATATTTGGAGATGAAAGTCGTAACAGTAACGATTCACATGTTATTTCTTGATGAGTCCTGTTTCAACGAAGCATCATAAAGAATTTGTGGAACCCTGAAAATTTTCAACAAAGATTGAGGGAAACCTGAAGAAGGATATCAACTTGGAAATCCAACTAATGACATCGATTCCGAAAAAAGTGCCAACTTATTCCAGAAATCCAAGTCTCAGACGAGTCATTTGTCACACTATTAGCACAAAGTTACTAACTAGTTCTCCATATCACAAAAAATTCTCGGTATCACTGTTAACACTAGTTAAAACAAAAAATATATCCGTTAAGAAAATAACACAAAAATAAAATCACTATCCAAGGATTTCGTAAGAAGACATCAAATTCTATGTTACCAGCAAACTCTTGACGGCCTACGAGTATGTATATTCTACTCGTAGTACCGGCTGAAATACTTTCCTCTACTACTGGGGCATTAAGCATATAACCACACAGTACACATTATCTGGGGCAATGTTTAGTTAGCAACGCCTGCCTCATTATTCCTAGGATCAAGTGTGCTCAATTGAAATTTATACGCTAGCACGAGCCGATGTGTCTTTCCAACGTTGCAGTTCTCTGCGTCTCCTTGAATAAATATGGTAAGCTCGACTGCCTAGGCAGTGAGGTGGTGGTGCTTAGACAACAACCGACAACCATTGCATACAGAAAATGAGAGCAATGTCGAGCCATATATCATGTCTATACCGTCCAATGTTCGTTAATGCATTCCTACCAGTGAAAATGTGAATGTGTGCACCCCTGTGTTTGCCTATGGTTTTGTTTGAAGAGTGTTGATAATTACAGTTTATCTAGAAACTGAAATGCGTAGCTCAAAGGATGCACCAAGCACTCACTGGCGTAATAAAAATTAGAAGCATCACCGCATTCATCATGAAAACCATCACCACCATCACCACCCTCATCATCATCATTATCATCGTTGCCGTCATCGTAGACCTCGTCGTTGTCGTCGTCGTAGTCGTGGTCTTCATTGGTGGACTCCTTCCATTGCAAGGCAAACATTACTGTGTTGTGAATTGGAATTACACATGAAGGATGCTTTATGCTATTCATGTTCATTAAATCGCACTTTTGCAATCCAGCGCTAGGACTGAGTACATTTCTAATACTCTACCTCCTTACCAACAATGGTGTGATGATGACGAGATGATGTTTAATGCTGATGATGGGTCCTGCACTCAGCCTGAGATAGGAAGAGGCGTGTGATTAATGATCATGATTCGGTTCAGAGATGCAGTCCATCTTTTTTGTGGTACAAACCTGGGGAGACAGGTGATTAAGGTGGAACACGACTGCTGGCGGTGGACACTGTGCGCAGATAGTGGAAATAATATTTGAATCCCGTGAGCAAAGAGAAAATTGATATATATAGTAGAAACTGTCATGGTTTAAGAAAGATTTAAGATTGACACCAGGTAGTGTGGGCAGGAAGGATGATATAAATTTCTGCACGCGTGTGATAAACTGGAGAAAGGTACGTGATAAATGAACTCAGCAAGAAGTAATAAAGATATTTTGCTTGTATCTTTCATAAGGTTAGTCCGTGACAAGTGAAACCTAGAATTATGGTTAGTGTCTGAGTATTGCTTAGCAATTGAAATCGTGACCGTTTCAAAGTTGATTGCTATGTTAACGTGTCATTATTGTGAACCACGTTCAATGCCGACACTTCGGTCGATTCCTAATCAAAGGAAACTTCTACAAAATCATTTTTTTTTTTGAAAACCCATTAAAAACGGTCGCTCAGCAATCCTGTAAGAAAGAATAACTCAACCCTCTGTCCTCCTCTGAAAACTCAATACACCACCATAAACTTCTGTATATTCCAAAAAAAAAAAAAAAAAAAATTTGAATGAAATTAATTTTCCAGATCTGTAGGTCCAAAGTGACTGTCAAAATCACTTGCAGAGTTCATAATTTTCTCCTTGCCCGAATTTGAATGGAAAAAATCTTATATTCACTGAAATACCGTACAGCGCTTCGCTTTTATTTTCCGGTTTTCTTTTCTTTCACTTCTGGTGCTGCTGTGTCATCTATATGAGTGTGGAGCTCTCTTCGCCAAACAATACCACAGAAACCAGTCATTCAAATTGTGGTACCCACATCAACCCGCACATGTCACCCCAGAGGTGGCAAATTCTTACGTGGTCTTGTTGTACCACCCACGCTTCAAGACCCAATTTGGTATCCTTATTTATCCTACCTTGGTTGCCATGCTTTGATCATACATAAATTCTATTATTTGAGTATGTACTTAAATTATCCTCAACTCACACACGTATCCACTCACGTGAAGTGAAGCGCAACTCACACAGAACAAAGTGGTACAATTCTTTCTTTTTTTTCCACTGCTTTGTAATTTAGAAAAAAAAATGAATAAAACAGTATCTCCATGCTCGTGAGAAATAAATAAGAAAAATACATTCTTTTTTTTTTTTTTTGTAGATTTACGATATACAAACATATCCTAGACAGTGTTGCAAACAAATGAGACTAATACAATTGAGTCATGCAACGATACAAGTATCTGCTGGTAAATTGAAAGATACAAGAACTATTTCGACGGATACATATTGCAGTTCGATGGTTTTTTTTAGCCATTTTTTGATCAAAAGTTGTAAATAAAATAATATCGCATGCTATATAAGATACATGGTACGGATACCTGTACAGCATAAAGTTGCATTGTTGTCTCTAAGTAATGAGCTACATTCTTTCAGGGTCTGAAATATTACTAAGGTGCGTTTAACTGATCTCATTGCTAATTCTGTTCTTGATATAAATATAGTCTTTAGCCTTTCGATTAAAACGGTTAGGTAGGTACTTACCTCTCCATCCGATATTAGATGTTTGACACCTACCGGAAATTTATATCCACATTCGTCATGCTATTCGTTCGCTTTGTAAAGTTTCTCAGAGTCCTACCGTCAATTGAAAACCAAAATATCTATTGAAAGTTGGTATAGATTTAGGTTAAGGTGGCAGGGTACACGCATATTTACTTAAATCTGATAACTGCCGTAAGAAGGTTTCCAATTGCCTGAATTGGTCCTCCAATATTTGACATTAATCCACATAGTGCCGCTACTGCCCGGAAGGCATTCTCGCCTGCATATGTTAAGTGGTCTCTGAAGCTGAGTCTGTTGTCCAGCATCACTCCCTGGTACTTGATGTAAAGCTTTGACTCAATGATGCGCTCACCGACGTGTATGGTTAGGTATTCCACTTTTTTACGGCTGCTTCTAAGAACGACTTCAGTTTTGTGGTCTGCTAGTTTCAATTCTGATGTCTGTAACCATGGCTTCATGTTAGAGATTGTTTGATTAGAGTTTTATATTACTTCCTCTAGTGTCTAGGCCCCTACAACAACCGCAATATCGGTCCCGGTGTTCTTAGATTACCAAAGTATATTCTGTTCCAATAAATTGGTACCAAGACCGAACCTTGTGGAAGTCATCCCGTTGTCTTATATGTACTTGTTTGGTACTGAGTGACATTTCAAGGAGAGACTTGTGCCATTAATATGAGCATTAACTCACAGTTCAGCTATTGAAGCCCATCGTGTGAGCAGGAGCATATCATTTTGGATTATTTGTCTAAGTGTGCCTGAGTGTTCCGTATCTGAGGCACCAAATTACTGTCATCTATATACATACATAAGCAAACACTGTGCAACATATGCTTTCAGCTCATTGACAGATGGATATCAACAAAAATTTTCAATGTCTTCAGCAGAAAGGATGATAGACTAGCAGGTCGGATATTGTTTGGTTTCACATGTGAGTTTATCACTGCTTTATGTGTGAAGACGACTTTAACGTCAATTTACCATTGAAGAATTTGGACAAGATTCAAACAAGTGTCAAGAGTGCACTTTGTCTTCCGATGGCTTTGATATGGTGCACCCGGTCATTGAATGAAAATTCGTATTGTACCACGACGGAGTGAAAAGATTCATACGGATGTGAATAAAATGGATTTACTTGGCTCAGCATTCATAAGTTTAACTTATCAGTTTAAAGCAACTAGATACTTTACGTCTCATTACGTCAGTTTCACCTAAACCTGAATATCGTTCACGTATTAGGGACTGCTAGTACGCCTATTCTTGTGCTATAGATACTACTATTGCTCTGAAGACCTTATACGTAGGAATAATCGCTAGATGTACAAAATCGGTTCGGGTACTGCTTTTAAATCTTTGAGGCCTTTTAAGCAAGTTAACTTTTAATACCCTTAGATTAATTGAATACCCTTAGATGGGCAGAAAGTCACCAGTAGTAAGGATAAGATAGATTTTATTGCTACGGTAGACTATATTTTCATTGCCGACCTTATATCAATATGATCTGCTGTAAGATCCCGCACTTTTAAAAACCTTTTCGAAATTATGTTTGTTTCGAAAAATCACAAAAATCATTTGGTTTAAGTATTCGCATAGAAAGCGATCTAAAACCTTGTCCGCGTCTTCATCAGTATTTTGTTTAATCTGCTAAGCATGATACATTGTAATCTAATCATCATATAGCTTTACTTGGTAATATCGTTCTTTCCCTGTGTTACGTGTCGTGCATATTATGACCTGAGACTGACAACAATTTTTCATCCAAATGAATGATAATTTGCTTGTTCACTTGGAAACCCAGTTCTTTAGTCAATAATTACTCTCACTTTCGTTAAGCTATCGCTGCCATTGATACACTAAAAGATCTGTTCTCGAAATGAATCCGTAGTATGTATGTGGTCCATATCAGACAATTGTAAGAGGCGGAACCTTTAAAACACTTCTTATGTTTTCTAGTATTTAAATCCCAAAGAACCCACTCAAAAACATCCCCCATGTTACTATACATATGTACATACATATATCTTTCAAAATACATATTCTGCTGGGTGAAAGATCCCAAAATAAAGGCTATTCAAGACATGAGTTTCCTTTGATGGCTATGAAAATGTTATGTTTCTCAAAGTAAGCTACACCAAGGATACTTGAGATTCCAAAGGACACCTCTCTACGTTCTTTATATTGTTAATTTTGAGGACTGCCAGGTTCATACATATTCAAGCATAACTCTTAAACAATTTTATTTTATGCCTAGCACACTGTAAGTATTTGCTTTAGATTTTCATTACAGACACCGGTTTAACGTCTCCACAAGGACGAACGATATTGCGTGCGTAACACTGTCTCCCTAATGATATCACAGCAAAGGAGAAAAAAAAAACCCAAAGAATCGCCACGATTCTAATGCAAACGAAAAGCATAATACTTTGTGGCTTGTTAATGTGAGGATGAAATAATAATTATCCTTTCCCACCAGAGTGGGATTAGTAATTAATTTTTTCCCATCTGTCTTTTGCTTAGCGTCCCTCTGCTCTTATCCTTTCTGTTAGAGAAAGACAGAGGTCGAGAGGGAGAACAAAAAAAATCATTCCTTTGATGCATCCTCACACATTGTACTGTTCGTTTGTTTTCTTCTCTGCTGGGGAAAAGTGACTCCGCATAAAAGGAGTAAAATTTATTCAGTTGGTTAATGGCAGAACTTGTTATCCTTTATGCTCGCATCTCGCATAATTAGCGCTCCAGGGAATCATTATCGTCATCAGTGGCAGTGTACTCACTCTCTGAGGCTGAATCTTCTCAGCTGCCTCATATAACCGCCCGTTACGCCCCATCATCAGCATTCCAGCATTTCCGTTCATTGTTATGGTGTATGCTGGAATGTTTCTATATTTGGGAATATGTTACCGGATGTGTGGGATATGTGTGTACCTGTGCGTGTTACAGATATTAAATGTTTTTTTTTTGTACTTTTCTCTGTATACCTACGGTTCTAATGAGTACAGTCATTAGTTTTGCATAAACCATAACAACAAAAAAAAAGGACGAAGTCGATTTGGAATTTTTTTGGTTTGTGTTGGTGTGTTACTAAATAATGAGGAAATAATTGTAACGATTCGGGATCAAATAGCCCGCAGGGGTTGAATCTTTTACAGCGTTGTTGTGTTAATTTACAAGGTTTCATTTTTTGTTCAATCAATCGCAGGGATTTATTTATTGTATGCTTTTTCGGTAAAAATTGAATTCTGTGTTTGAATATTGTTAATTGATTATTTTTGTGGAATTTTGTAACGACCGGATTTGCTTGCTTCACAAATTTATATAATTTATCCTCGCGGGGATTTTGTTATTTTACAGAAAACATAAGGGAATAAGGCCTCAGGATGTGGAGGTGTACCTTTTGTTGAATTGACACGTGCATAAATGAAGATACGAACTGATTTAGGTCTTTTATTTTTTGCTTTTCGGTTTTAGGTCGTTAACCGCTTACCCGTGCCCCCGTGTTAGGTGCCTGGCGATGTAAGCATTTCACTTATCTTCAGCATTTCTCCAACTGTTATATCTTCGATCTAATCGTGCATAAGACTCCTTCCCGTTTTGCAACGAAGAGGTTATAAAGCACTATAAGATCCAGGCAGATGAATCTTGCTTTTGCTTTGATTTACTGTAGATTAAAAGCGTCTGAAAGTAGTATGAATTCCAGAGTTGAATAGAATCTTTAAAAGTTTCTCACTAGAACTTAGCGAATGACACAGCTATGACACAGTTGTATCCAACTAAATACAGCAGCAAAGCTCCTTACAAATCATACAGACAATCTTAAATAAACAAACAATAAAGTTATCACCTCATTTATACTCTAAAGTATGACAAACTACATCCGTCGTGGCAAGTTTCTGTGACCCATATGACACTGCTGTCTCCTCGGTGTCACAGCAGAAGAATTATTGATGAACTCTCTCTGACTCCTCGTGCCTCCATTAAATATTCAGCACTTTTTAGAAACTTTAAACGAGACTGTCAAAATGAGAAGCAATCTAAAAAACACCTAACAACTTCCTGACAACAAAAGACAAACTTTCGCACCTCGGATGTATGCTGTCAGATAGTCGTAAAACTTTGCCTATCAACCACAGAAATGTGTTCCTCTTAAGGGTAGTGTCACCTATCCTTGTAGAAAGGTTCAAGAAACTTGATTCCACAACTAGATTACCCATACCGCATTGCTGAAGTGTAAATTTACTCCAGATATCATTCCAATCAAAGCGAATCTTTTTCACAGGAGAAAATGCATAGTCTGCTCTGTTTTTTCGATGTTTTGCACAGATTGCATTGAAAAAAAAAAATTCTGGAAAAAATTAGAAACACAGGATGTCTTTGGCACATCCAGGAAATAAGGATATTCGTCCTGAAGAGCGATTACGAAAAAAAAAAAACGAATATATCAACAGAAGAAGGTATCACACAAGCTATCGGTGTGAGTAGACTTGAGTGTCTCAGCGCGTTTGTTGAATTGATTGCTTTGCCTTTTTTGTCGTCATCGTCATCAGCGCCTTTCTGAAAGAAAAAAAAAGGAATAAGCAAATAAGGGCGAACTCTAAAAAAATGTCTGTGTCTGTGGTTTGCTAGGAAATCAAAAAAAAAAAAAAACAGTAGAAAATAGTGCTCTTTGTGAGAGACAAACGCAGCCTCGCGGATAAGGATGTAATTTCCTTTTTCTGCGAAACGAAGAAATTGAAAGTCAATGCAGCATTCAGGGAAATAAATTCCAGATTGGATTTTAGCGCCCTCCGGGACTCCCTTTTGCTGTGATTGGTAGTTTGAGAGATTCTTTTTGCACTTTAACTGTTATTGACGATTGATACTGATTGGTAATTCAAGGAAGTAATTGATTCTTTCATTTGAATGAATCGAAGAGTATCTGTATTTCTTTAAGGTACTATCATATAGGAACGATACATTTTTTAGACAGTAAGACGTTTGAAAAAAGGCTAAGAAGGTACTTTCGTTGGAAATTGATACTAATTCATGAACGCTTTCTGATTAATATTTTGATTATGTCAGTGCTAGGGACTAGGATTTATAGAATCGCTTGTTTTGTTTTGGAATACCCCAGAACCTGTTAATTTTAACTTCCTGCTGTTATTCGGTAGTAGGTATACGTTGTTAGAGGAGTCAAGGTTTTTGAGTAAGAATATCGACAAAGCATATCCGCAAGCGGTAAGCATAAGCACCTTTCCATTTCCGAAAAAAGCTAAGCGAGATGCTTAACCATAAGGTTCATCCAAGAACACTATGGTGTTTTACTAATAAGTATTTATCCACCCAATATGGTACGTCACAGGATGCCCATAAAAAACATTAACGGCTCGATTAAACCCAACCATCACGACTTGACATAACTCCTAATGGCGCAATAAACACTGACTAGCCACCATTACATCACTTTGATTTGTTTTCCTCTCTTTTAAAAGATCTCCTCCTCCATCCTGAGTTTGAGTTAAATGTTCCATCAATTTCTCATCATTACCATTCCCGGCGGGATCTTAGTTCTTTCCTGCCTTCCCACGTTCAAAAAAAAAAGCAAAAAAAAAAAACAGCCATCCCTTCAAAACTGATTGATTAGCTCAGTGCGGCGAGAACAAAAATCTCAGCCAAACCAAATAATTTCTCCATCAAAAGAAAAACGTTCATCAATTTATTTGGATTAACTTTTTTTTATTTCCGTCTCTTCCTTTCCTTGGGCAGGGCACATTACACTTCTAATCAATCCTCCGTTCGATTCGTAATGCGTGCTAATCCGTCCTTGTGCCGACATTCTGCGACAACGTTAGCAAAGTATACAAACAACACAAGCACTGGTAGAGCGCACTAAGTAGATTGTGTCCTGATCTTTTACACAAACTGTTACACGTATAGTTTTAGCCTTTTCCCTTACCACGTCCTACATATAGGTTGTATCATATCGAATCAATAATTCCAAGTTCTGCTGTGATTTCTCCTCAAGTCCTTTTGAATTAAAGCAAATACTTAGTTCAGATATATACTCAACCGAATGGGGCAGAGAACGCAAAAATAAATCTGACAAATACGAAATTAATGGTATGGATTTATTTTTACCTTGCTACAGGACATCAGGACATAACATGCGATGTCCTTGTTATTTACTAATCAATCACATCTATCACTGCCGGTGTGTCCTTGATGGCATTTGATTAGAACTCTCACTAATGGAGTTTCTTCTCATCTTTTATTTTTTTTGCCCCCGTTTTTCTTCATCTCAAATCAAAGAGCGGAATGAAAGATAGCAGGAAATATCTCATTCCACAAGGCCATTATCAGGATTCACTAAAAGGACACACTTTTGTGTAAACAATGAATGCGAAAGAAGGAAAATCGAATTTTTCCTCAATGTATTTTCATTTACCTTGAGTATATCTTCAAATGTACACAAGCGTAGGTACCGATTAGATGAAGGACATTTGAAAAGGTCTTTTCACATACATATATCTGGATGTCAGTCAAAATGATATCCTGATATCATATTTATATAAAAAGTGAATGGTACACACACGTATAACGACAGGAAAAGAAGGGGAAATACGTATGTCCTTTTAAAAATCAGGTTATTTAACATCGTTGCCGCATTGAAGAGGGAAATAATATTTGATATGAACTTCAAAAGATTTTTTTTTCATGAAAATATTATCCTGTTATTGGACACCTTTGAACTTTGAAGTCCTTTTTTTTTTGTAAGTGTTCAGTGCATATTAAATTGCCTGGATGTAGTAGGAAAATCGACATTTTCTGTTCCTGATATTCTGTTGAAGGCGTTTTGCTGAAACGAAGTCATAAGGTCCTTTAGGTATGTACATAAGTGATTTGTTGAAAAGTTGAAAAAAAAAAAACAATAAATAATGTCCTGTTTTTTTTTTCAGTCTTGTTAAAGTTATGTATACCTACATGTACCTTAGAATGTTTTTTAATTACGTTGCGTAGTGCTGTATAACTGGGTAGTTCCGTGATCTTACTACCAATTTTAACCTGTCGTGTTTGTACCTTGACAAGCAAGCCGGACATTGACACGTCTTCTAGACATGACCTTAATTTAAAGGCACTGATGTGGTGAGTTCCATACTGCTGCACTTGGCACATATACTTGAAAAACGGTTACCAAGGTTAAAATTTAAAGACTACTGTAGATTGTTATTATTATTTTCATTCGAAGAGGGGGTATATTGGACTGCCACCTTTTGGCCTATTGTGCCCCCTA
Source organism: Xylota sylvarum (assembly GCA_905220385.1). Taxonomy (NCBI): domain Eukaryota; kingdom Metazoa; phylum Arthropoda; class Insecta; order Diptera; family Syrphidae; genus Xylota; species Xylota sylvarum. The sequence goes on from LR999957.1 coordinate 129,650,844, forward strand.
TTAACACCTTGGAGAGGTACATACATACATATGTACACACATATGTTCCTCATTAGAGTTCCCATCGCATTAAAATTTTGGAATCATGTACTCTCTTACTATGGATTGGCGGAAGAAAACTGTCGTAGAGTACTTTCTCTTATCCAGTTTCCCAGTTTCCTTAAGGAATCCGAGGATAAGAGTTGGCTCTAGTGATCTAGATTTTCTCATCTGATAATTGGTATTTACCCAAATATTTTAGTCAGTGGGTCACTGACTCACAAGATTCCAGCATAAACCAAGTTTCCTTAGGTGCTCTTTAAGTCTACAATATCCTATTAAGAAGTACGTCAGGGTACATATTTAGGTCATTCTTGCTCATGCTAATGCATGCTTCGAAACTTTTGCGATTATGTTGGCCTAGAAGTTTCTTGGCTTGCCTCATGCCCTGAGCGTTATTTCCCATTCTACCCCTGGTTTCCATCGCTAGTTTCCTAAATTCTGCTTTAAGTGTGTGATTGAGGACTATGAAGGTTACTGATCCTCCTTTGAAGTAGATTGTGGATTCATCGCTCCAACTTTGTAGATAGTTACATGCCTTTGTGAGTGTTAAAAGCAGTCCGATATAACATCCTTGTATGGCAGATGAGGAAAGTAGTTATGTGACCTGTAGCAATGTACTATAGTGTATTATAATGTACTATAGTATTACTATTTCATCATTGCAGCGAATCCTCTTCAATGATTTTGAACCATACATCATATGAGGGTATGTATAATTTATGTGCATAGCTCAGGTACAAACTGTTTTTTTATGTTCCAGGTCTACGTTCTTTCGTTTTTATTTATCAGTTCACATTTGATGGTCGTTAAAACCAGTCGAAAACAATTTATGATAGATCATCGAAACCCTCAACAATGTATTACGAAACACACAGTTACGTTGCCATGAAATTTTGAGTTTCCTACGAGTTTAATAGTTTCCAGGACGACGTCAGTTCTCGTGACTCTTACGACTGGACGATTCACGCCCAGTAATACTTATCTTATAATATTTCATACTGTTGAAATATTAAATAGTTTCAAACGCATACCCTTCCTTAACTTGTCAGCTATAGGTAGTTACAAGAAAATTTTCTTCTATCTTCCGGAAAAATCCTTCGCATTGTCTTAAAACAAATAAATTGAAAAATTCTTCATACATGTTTACGAGTTAACATGCAAAGCAATGCAATTTGTATCAACAAAGTTGCATTCTTAACTCATGCATGTGAGGTCCTTTGAAGACGAAAGAGCAATACTACTTTCAATGCAGTCTTTATTTTTATGGTATTTGTTTTATGAAGAACTCAAGATATAATCTGATCGCGTTCGTTACATTCCCTTATTTATTTATGTCCTTTGCTGCAGAAAGATACAACTTCTTGACTCCTACAAGGAGATGGTGATATATTAAAGAATGAGAATACACAAACCATAAACAATGTGGCAAACATAAAGAATTCCATAGAAAAAATTCCTCACATTATCCTTGCGATATTACGAAAGAACAAGGAAATCATATTATTAAACCTTATAAATTTAAGTCATGTAAAAAAGTTAAAAACGGTTATACATACATACATACATACATAGGTGTGGGATGTTAGAGAACCGTCCTTCACCTAATTCTAAGCATATCCATAAATATTCTCTTGGGGATTAGAAATATTTTCATTCCAAAGCCTGAAAACCTTTTTCTGTGCAAATAATTGTTATCCTAATTAAAATCACTGCTGCACCACTAAGCTGTCATGTCCCGTTTCCACACATAAAATCCTTGCAAACAACCAACTCATTAATGCCGAGGATAATGCACAAATAACGTCCATTTCATATTCTCTACACAGGAACCGACCGACCCCAAAATCCAGTGCGTGTATTTCTAACACTTTTACCATGTTGTCATAGATTCTCTTCATTTGCACCCGTAACAAGACCATATGTACGTCCCATCTGAACTTGTGAAATATTCGTATATCCTATAAATACACTACCAAACGAACCGACACTAAGGTGGATTAGATGTCTCATGTTTACCGAAAACCACACAAAAGTCCTCTAAAAATTTACTTTCTCTCATAAATGAGTGTTGCACATACCATTCTGCGTTGCTACTGGCATCGACATCACTAGGTTCTATGCATGTCCTGTTTATATTTAACGTAATTGCATTTCATATAGGTATATTCACACACACGTACCGGCAAAATATATAGAAGTTTTTAACTTCACAAATTTAAGAGGACATCACTTGCAACAACGACAAAGCAAGTCGGCCTTTTTGTATGTGTATAAGACCCCATTGCCACTTCTCTGTCGCGCCACCAACCCACAAATTGCAAAGTGAGCGTATTGCGAGAACATTTTCATGCTTCGTTTGGATCAGGGAAGCATTATGAAGCAGACACTTGGCAGTTTTGTGGCAGGCAGTAGCGCACTAATGGGTAACGCCAGTGCCGCCGTCGACTCCAAGGATATGCATACATACACATGCGGGAGACGTAATTGAGCGTGTACGAGAGGCAGGAGGTAGACCGACTGCTGCATGTATCCAAAAATGTACTACAAGGATATTTAAGAGAAAAAAAATGTTTATCGGGCAACACTATGAGAAGGCATCCTTTGGGATGTGTGCCCAGGCAAAGGCAGCAGGCATAATGTGCCACACAAATGTTGCTGTTAACTTTTTTAATGAAATGGAAGTCTTCAACTACCGCCCAACTCAACGCCACTTGTTATGGGTTAAAGTTTGTTTTTTTTTTTTTTTTTCTATTCCTGCTGCCTGCCATTTTTTGTGCCTTGTTTGTTATGTTTAGCATGTGAGAGAAGGGGCTTGAATGCATAAACTCATTATGCGGTTAGGGGGTGGTATACGGACTTTAATGTTAGTAAGAGCTTTTTGAAATACTCTTTCGCGGAGATGATGAAACAAAAAAGGACGAAGGATAGTCATTAAATTTCTTGGATGCTATTTTTAACACTACCAACCAACATCTGAACAAACACCAAGGGTGGATGTGATTAATGAAAGTGCTTGGCGGTGTTGTGTGGTATTTTTTGGAGCGAGCAGTTTTGAGCTGCTATTTTTCTGGTCTCATGGAGCGGGCCAACCTATTTAACGCTAAATATAATATATAGGTTCTTTTTTTTTCCTTGCTGTGTGCGCCTCAAGGAAGATTCCACGTTTAGCGAAAAGTGCAAGTCATCAGTAAGGTTCCGAGGGTTTGTTTGCTTTTCGTGTGGTTAGCAAGTGTTTTTATTTTTTTGTGTTTGTGAAAAATTTTGTAACAAAACGCGATGGACTTTGTTTACTTTTAATTTAATGTCCGGTAAATGTGAATGCATTTGTTTGTGTGTGTGTGGGGGGGGTCTGGAGTCCTGTGTACCAAGGATGTTTTATATCGTGGAAATTATTTTAATTAGAAGTAAACAAAATGCTGTCTTGAGGTAGAGTAAACAAAATGGTTTTTTAATTGAATTTTCAGCTAAGAGCAGAATGCGCCCTGAGGCAGGATAAGGTAAGCCTATACTACAAGTGGAAGGTTTATGACCAGATTAAGGAGGATATTTTGGATTATGCATTTTAAGGTCGTGAAGATGATTTAATTTTGTAAGCTTTTTTCGAGAGCTTCTACTTAAGAGATGTTTTTACTGTTGGTGCTGTTGCTGATAAGGTTTACAGTTCGTGAGTCCAGCTGAGGTTACAAGTTATATAAGTTTGTCTACTAATAATGACCATTCTGCTGGGCTATCAGCGGTTCCATTAAACTTTCAATACCAAAACTAAAAAGATCAGCTACTTTTTACTGTAGTCCTAGAAAAGTTGTTCTGTAGGATATGGGCAAGTGTATATGGGCTTCTGGCTGATACTTAAGGCATCTGATATATGAAAGGTTTCGAGATCAAGTGGACCCTAAGCTTGTTGATTCTTTTGTATGTTAAATTCAGCAAGGCGATGCAACTTGTGCACCTAAATTTGTTGGACTTCATAGTTTTTAAGCAACTGGAAACAGGTAAATATGTATTTTGCATGAGGAAGCACGTTATCAATTTGTATACCGATTAGTTTATCTGTATACTGCCAGTTAAATATGATGATACGATCCAGTATGCCGTTGCCAAGGAAGGCTTCTCTGAAGCTTGGCTTTATTATCGTAGATTCTAGTACACTACATTTTATGTTTGGAGTTAAGGAGTGATGGAACATCCAAAAGTCTAGAATAAACGAGTTAGTCTTTGTATTCATATCTATAGTATGTAGAAGTAAGGACAAAGATTTAAGAATTTGTACTTGTCGTGTTAGAGATTCGTAATGCAGAATCGAAAAGAGAGATCTGTCTAGTGTCTGAACTGTTACAGTAAGGAACAATGATGATTATTGGAATGGGGCTTTATTACCGAAATAATCCAAACATAGCATAATATAATCCATATAACCACTGAGCCATATGCACCTAATGCTTTCTAAAATATACCGTCGTACAGCGGAACCAGATCCGGTTGGAAACCCAAAAATACCAAACTGATGCGAAGCTCTCTAGGACAACCTAAATACAACTATTTAATGCGATGTTTAGATGTGAGATCCCAGCTAGATTCATCATATTTGAACGATAGCGCAGGAGAATATTCGCTGATCTTTAAAAATCGGAAAGATAATCTGGCATAGAAAAGGAAGGACTTTGCAGGTACTGTTCAAATTCCTCAGAGAAAGTGGTTTTAAGTGGGGTAGACCATTCTTGCCGAAACTGAGTTCTTGCACCATACACCCAGAGATTGCAATGCAATACGAAAAGTAGTTACATATGTAAATCAACTGCAGGCAATCAATTCTACTATCTGAAGAGGCATGTCAGTTGATCCACATACTCTCTGGTATCACTTTAGTGTTTGCTTAGAAATATGTATAGCTCTGGCTCAGAACTTTCAGTATGCTACTTGTATCTTCCCTTGTACGTGCATCTACATAATTTATTACAAAAAAATCTTCATATATTATTATAAAATTAAATATGTATATAATTATATTTTTCTTTTCTTTTCAGGTAAGTCATCGAAAATTCAAAGTCTCAGGTAGATTTGATTTGTTTATATTCGTACTATGAATGTAAGTCTTTTTTATATGTTTGTATGTAACTGACGCATAATTGCTACAAATCCTTAAGTTATATCGCCGGATTGTGTTAAAATTAATGATAAATTAAAGAGCTACAACTACCTATGTATGAACTTATAGCCAACACCGGTTAGGTAAGTTGTTTTCGTGACGATCTGGAAATCTTCTCGATGATTCGCAGCTAACTATGTCTGCGATTCTTGGACATTTAATGATCAATGATCAATACATATGTACATATCTCTTAATACTGAATTCAGTCGTAGACTGGGCTTTCACATGCAACTGTCAGAATAAACTTGCTGGGTTAATGTTGTTTTGTAAATATGGCTCCTTTACAACGAAGCCAAATAGAATCACCTTTTTATGAAACACGATCAGATTTCTGTAGGAATATGGGGTAAAAGCTATAGAAATAGGAAGCTAAATGTCTCCCAACACAGTAGGCTGTATTTTGTATATATTTTCGGTTCGAGAAAGCTTGATCTTAGATCAAAATTTACTTAAAATTGCTAAGATAACCATTGTCGTATGGCCATGTTGTCGCATCTACATATGTACAATATCTTATGCTCTGCGACTTACGTAAGCTGAAAATGTTCAATGCTTTGAACGCCCTTTTGTAGAAGGTCAAGACGCCAGATGTTTTGGAATATTTTACTTACTTAGGTATCGAATCTATAAGACTATTTATTAAGCTGGCGATAGGTTAATATGTGACTAACCTACTGCGAAAGTATCTATACAGACGGATAAACCAAAAAAACCATTAGCTGCCCTAACAACAAATAACATCGACATCGTCATATTATAGACTTAAAAAATCCCTCTACAAGGTACATTTTTATTTTAATTAAGAAGACCGAAAATCATTTCTTCTAAAAAACGGTCTGTGACTTAATCGGATGCGTTTAGGAAGGTAGGTCGCCTAAGAGAGTATGTATATATTTTATTATGGTTGAATCTATTGGTCCTTCCAATTGTATAAGAGACACTGTATTCTATCACACTGTATTTCATATCCTGTAAAAAATTTTCAAATCCTTGTATTTTTGTTCCATGCAGGTCACTTTAAATGCAGTAGTTTTACAGAGCAAACACAAATATGACTATGCATGTCATTTTATTCCTATTTCCTACCGTCCTGTGTTTGTTTTATATTCCGATAATCCAAATTGCTCCAAAGTGCCCAAAATATTTTCCAAAACCTGACGACAACCATATCAGAATCATAAAGCCTTCTCTACAATGCAAAAAAAAAAAAACAACTTCTACTCAATTTTCCTCCTGTCAAACATTACCATAGCACAAATAAATGACAGCATAGTCGAATAAAAAAAAAAGAAACTTCCCTGTCACCATTTGCTGCTGTGAAAGCACATTCAGTAGGATCAACTAAAAAAAAAAGTAAAAATAAAATCAAAAACCCCCGAGTCGATAAATCACAATACTTCGCTGGCTTAAATCGGAAGTTGAAAATATTCTCCCCATTACGACAAAAAAAAGGACACCACAACAGACAAGACACACATCACCACATCCCCCTAGGCAACAATGCTGATGTTAGATTCTGTTGTATTGAGCATCTACCTATGTATGACACAGTAGGATACCCACAAACATGCACACATCTGTACAAGTATCAACAGCACCGAATGAACATGGAATTCTAGGTTTCTAACCACCCAACCACACACAACACACATTAACGTGTGACTGATGAACGTGACGCCACCACCTCTCCACCTGATTGACACCCACATAAGTTTTTAACTGCATGACGCTTGCAGGAGCGTTGAGCATGGAGAATTGAAAATTAAAATCGTTCACGAGTTTGGGGGTTCAAGGGTTTGTAGAAAAAAACGAACACGGAAGCATCTCACATCATGGTAAAATAATAACGATAAGCCAGATACACACACAAAAATAATCCACAGGGATGATTGGATAGGAGACGAACAGGACCTACCACAGGATGTCGAAATAAAAATGGAAATAAAAATAAAAGAGGATATTTACGGGATATTTATCATCATAAGTCAAGCGGCAGGATATAAAATGTCGAGCTTATGAAATGTGCCCATTTTGTTTATTGCATGTTGCTGCTGTTGTTGTTGTTGTTTATTTTCTATCAGAACGGTGATGTCATTGCTTATTTATCTTTAAGCCAGTAGACAGTAGGATATGTATGTAGGTACCGACGATGAATGAATGTCTAATGAGAGAGCATAAATCTTGTGTGTAGGCCCGGCTCGTGTATTTAAAAAGGAACATCAATCGATAAGCATCTGGGTGGACTATGACTGATGAAGATGTGACCGCTGGTGTTGTCGTTAGGTTCAATGATTCATGTGTTTATCCAGCCATCAAATAAAAATGTTGAAAATGGAAGACTGTGCTTCTAAGGATACACCTTATCCCGCTGAAGGTCGAAGCAATTTTTTTTTTCTTTACTAAATTGAGTTCGAAAAATTTACTTACTTTCTTACTTTCATTCGGATACTTTAAGTCGCGTACTGTCTGCTTTTGACATGACAACGTCTTATAATTTGGTGTGCCGATAGTGTAGCAGGTTATAAAAGTTGATGTAACGAAATTTGGTAGGCATTTGAAGCCTTTGTACGATAAAAAGTTCCTCATGAATTTTGTTCATGTATGTATCAACTCTTAGGGTATATCTCTCCCTCTAAGGGACGGTAAGGGTCTTCTCGTTACCTTCATTTCATGGGAGAAGTTCTTCTTTGGCTTGAAGAAGAATTGAGAGGAGTTTAATTCATACTGGTATTCCTTAGTAGGGTTTAGGGACGATGAAAGGAGTTTTAAATCTTTATTTAAAATCTTCCACGATTTCGTTGCCAGACGGATGACCGGTCCCTAGAACTTTAAGGCCTTTGAGATTTTGAGATCACGAGTTGAACACCACATAGTGGTAAACTGAGGACTTTAAAGCTGATTATCGGAAAATATTTTGATGATGCAATCTCTACTATAGGTTTCACAAACTTCTGCTTGGGAAATTGAACTTGAGACTGCGAGAAAGACTAGTAATGGAAGCGGTTATATCCGCGATAACTATTATACATTCTATTTTTTACAACCTCGTTTGGGTGTGAGTGGAGCGCCGTGGCTCAATGGTTAGTGTATTAGACTAAGACAGAAGAATGGACACCAATTCCAGACTCTTTCTAGACCAGTGTGTAAATTTCAGACTTGGACCACACACCCAAATGTGTTGTGGAAATCACCTAATCTGTGACAGTAGCTTAAAGTTTGGCAAACTACTGGAGTCAGTAACTTTTTGAAGATAGAGTGAAAAGCGGTGCAATAGTGTACAAATATGCATTTTAGTTAAACGTAATGATATACGTATGTACATAGTATAGCCTTCGTCACTAACCAGTTAAGCAGGAAAGAATTGATTGGCAACTAATTTGATGATTATAAACTTGTGACCTACTTCCTCCTCTATTAGCTACTAAATTAGGGACTTTAGACCAACCTAGGTGAGTAGTAAGACTACATTCAAATATAGGACAGTGAGTGATTTCGTGATATTCATTTTGGTGGTTTCTCTCCTCTAAATTTAGAAGTTTCAGGAGTATGACGTATTGTTGAAAGCCCTAGCCAATATCTAAAACTTAAAGTGTGCTAATTCGTCAGTCAGCAAGCCCTTATTAATTGCGTGTAGATAATGGCAAAAGGTTGCGATGGTAAACTTACCTGTTTGTAGGCGAATTGGGCTACGTTTAAAGAGGTTTGAAAGGAATAATTTGGATAGCATTTAGAAACAAAGAAGTGAGACTAGTAAAACTAGTAAAACAAGGACAGAAATGAATGAACCTAGACCATGATTCACAAAAGCAAGAAAGATTTCGTTTTCCATGTTTCCATGCCCGACTAAAGTCCTATGAAATTAAGTGCTATTGGTATAATGCTGGTCTGTGACTTAGTACATAATGTATGTATGTACTATATACACAAGTAGCTACTATCAAAGTGGACCTCGGAGTTGTTTATTTATGAAGTCCGTAAGTGAGTTAACAGAGAAAATTCAGGGCTTTTCAAAATTTACAATTCGGATTGTTTCTGTAGTCCATTGCCATTACTGCGATTCGTGGATATGACCTATAAAAGCCTCGTGGTTATAGCTAGGCTTATAATGAATTCGCAAAAAGCAATAAAATGTATCTTTTTTTTGCTATCATACCAGATGACTTGGTACAGTACATATCAAATCATCTGTAAGATAAACAGCAGTGCCAGTCTTTTTCAAATCTACTAAAAATTTCTTACATTTTAAGCCAAAAAATTGTTCAACTGTTTAAAAAAATATTAAGTCAACGACGGGACATTCGTCCCGTTGACAGGCACATGCACAAATACACATACACAGACCTACAGATGAACAATCATTCCTGTCTAAGGATATCCCGCACGTTGAAACATTTTCATCCTATGAAATCGACGAGCCCATGTTGAAACAACGAATGGTTAGTATGTAGACAAGATGAAAGCAATTTTAGATCGTACAAAAAAGGGGAAAGAAGTCCTACTTCTTTTTCGTTGTTGTTGTTGTATAATCTTAATCGCTGACACTAAAACCGATAAAAACCACGTGTCAGTGGGTGGAGTAGAACATTGCTACTTTTTGTTGTTTTTCATCAAAAATCATCAAAAATGGTGACAGAAGAAAGAGAAATAAAGTTGAATGTCCTTTTCTCCTTTAAGGATACACAGTGAAAGATTGTTGGGATTGAAATTGAAACAACAACCGACAGATACACGTTCTACAAAAAAAAAAGAAAAAATTTATTAGTCACCTCATGTATGCTGTCAACTTTTAGTGCCAATTCAACACTTGCTCCTTGCAGTAGAGCAGTTTCCGTGTTTCTCCGCCTCCTGTTGGAGTTTTACTACCTAGAATGAAGGGAATTTGCCTCGTTTATTGCCACGTCAAATGTCGTCGGTGGCATATAGTGAAACCACCCTCACGAGGGTAATTTCATTGCAAAATAGCAGCGCACACAAATGTGAGCCATAGAGAGGAATACACCACCTAACGCAGAATGACAGAACAAAAAAAAAAAAAAGGACGAAAACAGGGTAAAAATGAAAAATCGACAAATTCAACGAGTAGCATACATTATGAGACACCAAGGACTCATGATTTGTTTCTTGAATAGCTGGCTTGAGTTGATGTGTAGGGGGTTCCAGCGGAAGGTATCCCTAAACTTTAGTAAAAATGTGAAAATAAAATATAGAAGTGCCGTAGTACCAATTTTGTTTATTTAATTCTTGAATATTAGAGACGGAACAAAATTTTACAAAAAAAAAAAATCCTTCAAGTTTCATAGAAAGCAAAACGAAGGACCATAGCATATAATTTGTATAGTGGAAGGGTCCTGATGATATGCCTCTTTTGTTTACTTCCTATTTTTGTTCTACTTCTTCTCCGCCATGATATCCTTACAAAACAAATAGACAAAACGTGCACGCAGTACAACAAACATTTTTTATTGCTGATGTGGTACTAACAGTTTTCTTCGACGTGTTTTTCTATCCACTCGGTAGGTACTGTTCTTTCATTTTGTTTTCCTTTTTCTAGAACAAGGATTATCTTTTTGTAGTTGTTGTTCTTTTCTCCTTCGGTTTTTCTTTTGTTATGTTCTGCGTTGCCAAAGTATTCATTAAGAATGAAACTTATGTTTAGGTTTGTGGTTTCGTCGTCCTTCGTTACTATTCTTTCCTGGGCTTGGGGTAGTGTGGGCTTTGAGTCTAGAGGAGTGAAAAAAATGAGTTTGCATTTGTATTAATTTTTTTTCCTTGGTTTGGGGTGTTTTTAAAGGAATCTACAGAAATCAATACTCCTTTGTTGGGGTATATTTTCCAATTTGTGTTTGGGGTGGCTTCGCTTACAGAAGGGAGGCGTTTAAAATCGTAGCTTTTAATTTTAAATGTAACATTTGTTTTCAGCTTTTTAATATGTTTTGCAAGGATGGTGGAATATTTTTTATGATATCTATGTTTTAGGGTGTTTGGCAATTTAAAAATACGTTATAGATACTTCAAGGAGATTCCCAGGGGCTAAAATTTGGTGTAGATACATGTTCTGTTAATGAAGTCTACAAAGTATCCTAAAATTGGATACACATACATAGATTACTTCTAAGTTTCCTCTTTTACCACTCTTGCTCATAAGATTTTAAAGCAAATAAGGATCTATATAGAACCAACAATCTATGTATCTACTGTTTATGAGTTAAGTGTAGTTTTAAGGTAATGGTTTCAATTTCAAATTCATCCTCAGGATCGATATTATATGTATACAATGCCTAAGACAAAGCAAATCATTTTCTGAAATAGGGCGATATATTCTGTGTGTACATATAAACGTACGCCTATGGTATCTGCGTATATAAATTGAACATTTAGGATTTATAGAACGTTTAGGAAAGACAAATATTGTTTGGAGTTTTGCAAAAGATATACATTCATTCGCTTATCGTCCGCCAACATCAACACCTTACTACCTCCGTATAGAAAGTTGTCATTCCTTATCAACGTGTGAAATAGTGCGCTCTTTTTATTTTTGGTCTTACTTTACTAACTCTTCATATTATGAACTTTCAGACAGATATAAGTTCATTATCCTGTATGCATGAAAATAACGTAAGTGCGATTCTAGTTAAAGCTTTCTCTTAGTAAATGCTAACCTAGGTACAACGTTAATGACAATAAAAACCAACAGTGGGGATAGTATATACCCTTGTGGTATCCCATTTTGACCCTTCGGGTCATCATGAAAAAAGTGGCGTCGCATGTAATCTTAAACGTCCATAAAACTTGGCCCACGAATTTAACACAAGAATTTTAGACTAGTTTTGACTATTTGCTGATTGTCTCAAAAAATAACTCGTTCTAGTACATATATGTATATCATCACCGATAGATGTAGTCGTCGTACCCAAATTTGCGAAGATAAGCCTTAAAATATCCATTGCACTAAATTACCCACTTTGAAACAGTTTCCGAATAATTCCTTTTTATTTAACAGTTTTCTGATAATATGTATATCAACTTTCTACAGTCTTCAATTAAAATTAATGTTTTTATCCTTGCAACTACTTTAGATGTTTTCCAATAGACCCATTATCAACCCGCATCATATATAAATATTTTCACTCCATGAAACATATCGTCTCAAATGACAAGTAGGGATAACGGAAAATCACCACTATCTGACTAATTGATATTTTAATGAACAAACATCCTTTAATGAACATAACATGCGTAAAGGAAAGTAAAACAAAACAATAATATACTTATCAAACCAGAGACAGCTGCTTGTCATGAAAATCGAAACCAAGCACTGATAGGATTCATTTGCTGAAAGGATGCATTTGACGGCTACACATTGTAACATGATACCGAAGGAAGCTCCTATCCGTAGATACTCATATGTCTGTGATGTGCTTAGTGCAGCCCGTGTTTGCGTGAAATCATATCATCCATGTTGAAGTTCGTGGTTGCCTGCAGGGAATCATCATGCAAAACCCCGAAAAGAGAAAATTCAATTTACTACATGTTCTTGGATGTATAGCACAGGGGCGAACATATGCTATTCATTGCGCGACTAATTTGAAATGTTCTTCACAAGGATATTGTGTTGCTGTCATTGAATGAATGATGCAGCTCCTACAGTTGCTGGTAAATTAATTCTCTGGCTCTCCACAAATTTTGAGAAACTTAAATGCCGTGAGGTTCCATTTCTACGAATGGAAGAGTAATACCATACTCAGTCGTAAATGAACTGATATGGTAGCTGCATCCAGAGGACCTTAATAAGGATATTGTGTTCAATTCTTTTGAAACAATTATTCGTAAAGTGCATTTCAAAAGATTCAAAATACAAATGGTTGTAATGACAGCATTCTTGCCTTGAGTTACACGACAACTTTCCGTACATAATTTTCATTCCTGTCTGTGTATTATCCTTATGGCAAAGTAAATTGCTCACTTTTTCATACCTCTTCGACTCCCGCACATACAGGATAATCATAAATTTCCCCCTTTTTATGAATACCATTATTTAGATCCTGAAAAAAGAAGGAGAACCGCTTCCAGGACATTCTGTTATTTTTCCTCCTCCAGTTGGGATGAAAATTTCCTGTCGCTTTTGAAATCAATTTACGCACTATATGTATGTATATGGCCATAGAGGAGAGGGTATACGTGTGTATGATGGCGTCACATCCGTTTGGCGCGAGCGACATAATAACTGTAAAGATGGATTTAGGCTTAACGAGAGAAGGGAATGTTTTAGATTTCGTTTCTCGCTTTTATTTGGTGGGTAATGGGGTTGAAACATTATGAAGATCGTTACGGTTCTTTCCGTTGATGTTTTCCGGTTGAACGAGAGAAACACTGTGTACACACGGGGTATATCCTTAAACTGAACAGTAATTCAAGCAACACAGGAAAATTACCGAAGTAGAATTGTGTTTATTTTTTTTTGTTATTTTTTATTATGTGAAACGAAGGTGGTATGGATGGATTGTAAAAGGATTGTTATGGAAACGGAAGAAGTAAATCAAAAAGGTTGGAAGGGAATATTTTTGAAGGTCACGCTGCTAGATACTCATTGACAGATACTAACGCATGCGGAGGTCCATGTGTGAATTTCTTTGGTATCGTTATGGATCTAAATGAAGTTAATTGTGGTATCGTGTTAGGCGCTGCTAGGATGAACATCCAAGCCGGGGCGGATAGGGTGTTTTCAATGACATAGAAAACGGTTTTCAAGTTTGGTCTGCATGAATATGCGAAACAAAAAGTTGTAGAAAAGTTGATGATGTTTCGTTGAAGAGCAAAATAATTATAATCGATCTCAGCTACGTTAATGGGCGCAACTATCGGTATCTTTAATGAGGCCGAACCTGGACAAAGTCCTGGGTAAAGTCTATTCAAAGCCATCTCGCTAAGAAAAGACTCTTCGTAGCAATTGTTTCTATTATTTAATGGAATGTACCAATGTTCATGTATGTATGTGAGTTCCTTTTCGCCAACCAGTAAACCAAATTCTGATTTTTTAGGCAGTTTCACGCTTAGTATTCTATCGTCTAATAAAATGGCACCAGAACTTCAGCTGTTACGTAAGTTCGCTAAGTCAAGTCGTCTTCACTAAGGACTGGTTTCCACAAAATTTAAGCCAGGAGTGGATTGGTTCAAAACCATTGGCCAGTGTAGACCCCGAATTTTTCAACGATTTCTGCCTTTGTTATAAGCAGCTCAATCTAAAGTATCCAAAAAAATTTGGTTGAAACTTGAATATTTCGTACGATGACGATTAACTGATAAATTTTGTTTGTTCATTTATGTACCAACTTGTTGGGTGTATCTTCCTCTATATAATTAAATATGCCGGAGATTGCGAAGTCACACAGGTGGTGTGTGGCAGTCAAGAGTATAATTAGAGTAAATATCGCACAAAATCAACGCTAGTTGTCCAATTTAGAATTAGAAATAGAAATTTGAGTATGTGTGCTGTCAGCATGTAAATAAGTTTTAATCTTAGCTTAACATCAGAGCCGGACAGCAAACTAATCTACAGAGTTCTCTAGTCCAGTATTTCCAGTCCCAGTTGATGTAGAAGACAGAATGGGGCTTAAGCGAGAAAACTTATAAACACCGCCTGACTGCAGTTAAACCCGAAATTTAATAGTTGTACTGGTTACTCAGTACGAGGTTATTGCTGCCCCGAAATATTTCCTGCTGAACTGAATGCATCTTTTAAACGTGATAACCTCTGCTTAAAAACTGCATAAAATGTTTCCAAATAGTCTAAGTATCTAGTTATTTTCCATTTTTTTTTACCATATCTCCTCTGGGATCTATCGTTTTTTACGAACGATGCATGTACATTTTCCGACGCGCCTTCAGAATATTCTTAATATACCTAGCATATGGGACCAATTTGTGTACCTGGTTAGGGGACTACTTGATAGTTGCACCTGAAGTTAAGCATCTCAATTGCAATAGTTTGACGATATCGTTGGCTGATTTTTAGATAATAACTTCTTCTGCCATACACAGTTGGATGTCGCAGCTTTCTGTCATACGTACATATGTATATAGTTCTATAGAAGTGGACCAAAGAGTGAACCTTGAGGTATATCACATGATACAGTACATTGGTTTGTGTCACACAACAGAACTAGATATCTACACCAGTCGGTTTCTCTATCATTTTCCTTTTGCATTTTTTTTTTGCATTTATTTCTGGACAATCGGGAACTTGTGAACGGAAACTCTTTAGTAACGATATTACCTGGTATGCCATATCCTATGAGATTCAGGCGGGAACGATTATCATTTACTTTAACTTCTCTGAGCCTAGCTTACATCCTCAAATATAAACGGATATGCACACATTGAATACTTGAATAATTTTGACTGAAACACCATCTAATTAATTGTTCTTGCTGGTGAAGTTTACTGACTAGCGTTAATTTAATTGATCCAATCTAACTGGGTATAGTAGTAAAAGATACCACATTAGTGGTTTTGCTCAAATTAACTCTTGAGTTCTATCATTGAACACCACTTTGGTTCAATCTCTAGCCTTCTAACTGAATACACGGAGTAGTTTTTCAAATTTATCTATTGCAATAATGATAATATCATTCTTGTATCTTTAGTAGTTAAGGTCTATATTTGATAATCCTGTCTAATAGATAATTCATCTACTTGCTCTACTTTATCCATTTACAAATTGTTTTGGTTTGTGACATTACGTATCTTGTCCTTTTTGCTTAACCCAAGGAAAATGTCGTTCACTCCCATTGCTTTGAATGTCTGAAAGGTATTCAGGTTCCAATTAGGTCGTTGTATTATGCAAATGTTTCCTACTATTTTCCCCAGTCCCTCCCTGGTAGCAAAACTCAAACTTTCACTTTGACATTTTGAGGCTAAACTGCGAAGTTGAGAGAAGACCTTAAAAACGTTCTTTCCACAATCCCACTACTTGCGGGTGTCTAATAACATAACACGTACAATACAAATGACTGAAAAAATCTGAGTGCTGTTGCCTGGCTCCAACACAGCAATTCTGCTTACATCTACTTGTATACCCCTCGACGCTTCAGTGTAATAAAATTTCATTTCAATTGAAAAATTACTCACTTTAAAAGTCTGTAGGTTACATGGCGCCATTACTCGCACTCGCAGATACAGTCTTCATGAATACATTAAAAGAAATATCTTTTCCTCTTATTGCGATTTTAGTGTTAAAACAAATTTTATGTCCTTCCCCCGTTGGCCATCATTAATGACGCACTAAATCCCCCACACCCACCGCGTTTGTTCGTTTCTTGCCCACGCGTAGCCTAAGTTAAAATCAAAAGCAAAATAAATAATAAATTTCAATCATTCCGCTGATTACGAAATCAACTTTAAAAGTTAAAACAGCACACTCCAAAGTGGAAGTAAATTTCAAATTATTTCCCTCCACATTAATGCGTTTATGTGCCACCATCGCCTCCAATCATCCTTTCTTATTCTCACCACCACCTCCATGGAGGTTTGTTAATAAAAAAAAAAACAGAAATACCACCGAATAAAAAACAAAGAAGGGGATGTGGTGTATAAAAGTAAAAGATCGTAAAAAAAACTTTCTCATCACATTGAAATTACTTTACAGTGCAAAGAGAATAAGGACCAACAAAAAACAAAAATCACTGAAATGGACTACTCTTCCTACCAGGAAGGATCCGAATTCCCGGCAGTTGTTTTGTGCCTTTTTTTTTTTTTGTGGCCCAGAAGTAGGGTTCCTTAATCAGTTTCCTTTGGCTTTTTATTTCTTATTTGTCTTTCAGGACGACCGACGAGTACCAAGTTATGTGCTGCTCCTTGGTAGTAATTTTTCTATTAGAACATATTTTCGGTCTGAAAAAAAAAATCCAAATTAGATGCGTCCTCCTTCGGAGTAGCAGATCGTAATAAGGACTTTTCTTTTACGATCTATAAAATTGTTAAGGAAAAATTAAGAGCTTCAAATGAGTACGTTTAGAGTGCAATGTTGAGGGTGTCAGGAGTGGGTACTGTGTTTTGTGTTAGTGTTTGCGTACTTATGCATACTTAAGTTAGCCTTAAGGTTTGATCAATGGTCTTAAGTTGTACTGGAGTATATAATGCCATCAGAAGAGAAAGGAACTGTAATGCTGTAAGAAGATTTCCTTTCACTCCAAAATAATTACATATATTTCTGTCCTGTCGAAGCTTTGATAACAAAAGGTGATAAAAATAAAGAGGTTTAGAACACTTTAGAGTCTCGAAAAATTTCTAAAAATATCGGCAAGGTTATTTGTTTGTAAATTTAAAAACTGACCCCTACAAACAATCTTGCTCTTCGATCATTAAAGCACTTGGGAGATATGAACTAATGGCGATCTAAACATAACCTACGTATGTATATAACCTAACACACTCATGGGTTGAGTGGTTGTTCCCGCTCAGTAGGGGACACACTTAGACAAAAAAGAAGGTCCATTGCACTGTTCAAATCTAAGTTATGTAAAAGTTCAGCTCCTCATGTTTTTAGATTACGCACAACTCGGAGTTGGAAAACATTTTGTGCGTTCATTTGCCTGTATCTGTGGCATCCATTCTTTGTTGGATATCATATAGTACTGGCATTATTTTGATCACGAACTTTTTCTTAGCTTCACTGGCCAAAATGAGTTAGTGCAATCTAATATGCGACGTACGGTCCTAATATCATGCCTATCTTGCGTCATTTCATCTAGAAATGTAGGCTAGTACTAATTAGATATACAATGTCAAAAACAACTACATACTTGACGCCCTATATTATGTTAAAAAGCAAGGGACTAGTGGTATTCTTATTAACTTTTTTTGGGAAATAATTTCACCTTAAAAATGAATTTCGAAACAGATTCCTGTAATTTTTTGGTACCATTGTGCTTTCTCTTGTTAAAAAGATCGATAAAGCATTTACTTTTGCTTTCTTGAATGCCGTACTCAAGAATTCTTTATGCAACTGCAAATGTTTAATAGAATCTTCATACTTTCTAGAGGTTTATTGTTGCTTCACCAGTGTACTGTCATTTCTGTTTAAATTTGCTTTAAGGTTCAAAGACAACCATCAAACGTTTGTGGTTTTTAGCGTCTCGTCTGTGGTTGTATCTTGAGTGCGTCTCTATTCACTTCGCGCTTAATCGATTGGAATCGTCTATTTTTTTTTAATTTTTTTTATAACCCTCGCGTTCTTTTTCTTGTAAAATATTTTCCACTTCTCCTTATCCTTCAATATAATTTCACTTAGATCTTTCTGAAATACTTTTAAAGAAAAGTATAAGCTTTACAATCGATTAAATCCTAGAATGACCGACTTCAAAATCTCATCCTTCCGAAAAGTTGGTGTGTATCTTCATCACAATATAAAACTTCCTCAACATTTGTATAGTTATTCTGTTTTCCTTTTATTCGTTCACTCACAAAGCCAATGAAAAAAAAAAAAAAAAATCTTCATTCCCTTTGATGAAACCACAAAACCCAAACTTCCGAATCTGAATACCCTGTGAATGATCTCTACTTCGTTCACACAAACCCTCTATTACAGCCGCAGTGCAACAATTCAAATAAGAAAACACTTAGTTCATCGTCCTTGGAGAAAATTGAGCGTTACGTACCGAATCTTTGATATTTTTTCCACTACCAGAGCTTTGGCAGAAAAGTTTCCTTCCGCAAACAACAATAATACTACTCAAGAGTGCGAGAGCCCATTCATTCACCCATCCCCATTCATTTATGCAACCATCCGTATCCTTCTCAACTAAGTTGCTTCCTTGATATCGTTTTCTATTTGTTTTGCTCTCGTTTATTTTTTTTTCTATTTCTATGCAGACTCCTTCGAGTGGTATTTGCGCCTTCTTGTTTTTTTCTAGAAGTATTTTTCTACTCATCTTGCGGTATAATGTTCCTTATGATTTTTTTTTTGTTTTTTTTTTTTTTGAAAAAGGAATGGTTCTTTATTTTGTTGCTCAAAGGGAAGACCACTTATATGTATTTATATGTTATTGCTTTATATAGTTTGTGTTTGGCGTGTGTATTCCTTTTTATTTTCTTTATTCTCTTTCCAATCGACCGACCGCCATTCATTTTAAAACATTTTCTTTATTTGTTTAAAATGGAATCCTTGCTAAAGGATTTTACACCATCATCAGTTTCGGATTGAGATAATTTCTAGACGATAGTGGCGTATACGGTATATGTTTGTAACAGTTCAACTTCTTCAAGTATTGTGAGATCTCACTGTAGTCCTTTGTGTAAAATAGTTCAGTTTTTTTTTTGTTTTTTTTTTATGCTGGTGAAATTTGTACAAAATCAGCAGTAAGACTTTTCTGCGGTTGATTGAAAGCCAAAATCTGCATTCAAAGGAAGTTTTTGGCTATCTTTGAGCCACAAAGGCGCATCCTTGCGGGAGGTAAATTATTCGAATTAGAGAAAAGCGAATAAATTACTTTCAGGGAGTTTACTCAAAGGGTAACATTAAATGCAAAAAAGATATTATTCAGTCTTTAGGCGAAAAGTTCAAAGGATTCGCAGTGTTGCAATCATTTATTTGAGTTTATTTGGGAAGTTCATTTAGAGAAAGCGTCCTAAATAGAGAAAAAATATATCACTTCGAAAAGAACTTGGTAGAAACTTACTTAAGAAAACACGATGTACGAGTATCAGTTGGATATGTATGTAGTATGTATGTAATGAATGGCCTTCTTTGATAGAACATATGTACGTAGCTACCAATCTACTGCCTGCATCTTAAGCATTCTTGCTGTACAGGTGAATTGGAATTGGACATGTTTCTGTAAAGTCGTTCTTATACATTAGTGGAATACTAATAACCACTTCAACAGTGGCTCTTTCTACCCTCTAGGTACCGAACACTCATCTATTCTAACCGACCTCACAACTTTTGTTTGATAAAAATTTTTAAACCCACATCCCCCCAGACTTCACTGGAAGGAAGATCTAGGGTTAAAAAATGGATACATATGTTTCTATACTTACAGCTGGATCTAAGACAGAATCGGGAGTAGATGGAGGTGTTTTCTCCAATCTTAGAGGAGCAAACCTGTACCTGTACCCTTTGTACATACGTACCAAGTTCTCACCGCCTACTTTTTCGACAATTTCGACGAACTGCCTAACGCAAACACTAATCACTAATCCTTATGGTTTCACGAAGGATATTCATTGATCTTTTTGATTCATTATCGTATAATCTTCAACATTTCATTCCATTCAGAAACACTTAAGGACCTTAATATCTTAATGGAATAGTGTAGGCTTATGTATTCATGCAAATTATTTCCAAACTATAAGCCATTATGTACTTTATCACTTGATAACAGATTTTCAACAATGTTTCCAATGAAATAACTTTTATTAATTTTATCGTCTGCAACAAATGTCTGGCTTTATTCCACATGTCATAACCAATCCAAAGCTTAGACTACAGTATTCAATGAGTTTCATGTAAAATGTCAAATTCATGCAATACTGCACACATGCGACCTATTCTATGTGTCGTCTAATGAAATTTCACCCTATAAAGTCACACTGACAGGCCCCCACAATCCAGCACCCTCATACTATACACACTTCACTATTACGAGTTAGTCTCTTGATATTTTTAAATTTCAATAAACTCCCACCACCCGGCACTATGACATAACATAACCAACTCAATGGTAGACAAACACTACACCCAGTCCCACTGTGTGTATCTAAAATTCATTTCAATATACAGCCTCTGAAGAGGACATGAAATGAATTTTGAAATTAGGATGTGGTAAGGGTAAACCAAATATAGGAAAAAAAAAACCCCGGCCTTCATTGTGCCAAAGTGAGATGCATAGTACATACAATGTGTATGTAGACCGATAGACAAAAATATCCACCAGCAAGAATCATAACAGCTTACTACATCGTAGGTAACCATTGGCATTTGCAAGGAAACGAAATTCCCACTATATGTATGTGTATAAGAAGGAACGTGTCCTCTGTACGTGAGAGGGATATCCTATGAATGTTTATGTGTAATTCTCATCAAATTTTATGGTTACTTCATTTTTATGATGACAACCCTCCTCTTCCTCCTACTCATGACAACACGACGGTCTATAGTCCGGTGGTCCATTCAGTTCGTCCCCGTGCCGGCCATTTCTACAAACTGGCTATTACCCAATGCTTATGACCGGGACACAGGCCATTCAGGCGTAGATCCCTCACATAATCAAAAGGAAGCAAAACTATCTTATGGAGGGAGGTCCCTTTTCATTCCACAAAAATACAAATAAAAAAATTCCTTTGGTGGGGTCTAGAGTTTTTGCGTGATCGTTTCAGGATAATGCAGAGGGGTGCGCGCCTGTGTGCCTAATCTAGGAAATGATGAAATCATCGAATCAATGTGGACAGCATGAGATATTGGAATTTTACTGAAGATTATAACGTTTGACCCCGAATCTGTTTTTGCAGTTATCCTTGCTATGTGTGAGGTATATTTCTTGGTGTTTTGGAATTTTTATTGATGTCAAAATGTTATGGGGCGCTCGTGACACTCTTGATGGGAAGAAATTGAGGACTCAGACATAAAAATTAGGTGCGGAAACGTGGATTCCTTTGATTTGTGGTTGTCGGATGGAATGAGCGATTAAAATGCTACAACAGGACTTCGAAATTGCTATAAAAAAGGTCCAGAATAAGAAAATTAAGTTCAGAAGGAGAATTTTGAGATAAAGATTTAAGGATAACTTGAGAAGGAAACCTACATACATATGTATATGTAGATACTACGCATTTCAAAGGATACCCTTTAAATGTGAGAACTTATCTGATAGAAGGATCATGCTCATCTTATTATAAGAGGAGGAATCAACTTTTGAAGATAGTATCGATTTCACCTCTGTCCAGAGACTGACAATCAAAGCCAATCTGGCCCACACTCGTTGCCTATAGATCTCATTTCGAAATCTGGTGCTTCATTCGCACGAAGCACCACTTTAACCCAATAATTCACTTTAATGTCCTTAATGAATTCCATAAACTACTTCCCAATCAGTCCTTCCCCAATTTACTTATGTCCCACCTCACACTCCCTCACACACTCACACACACACTAACAACTTAAATTATCTCTCACATGCCCTTTGCCAATTGGCAATTGCCATTCCCTGGGGGAATTTTTCATCACCACTAATGTAATTAATTAAAACTGGTCCAGTATTCACTGTGGAAACCGTCCCTCTGGGGTCCTTTTTCGGTATTCCTCATTACCGTTCTCTCGGTAATACTGATGAATATTCAAATGAATACTCCGCACTTCGAGATATGGAAAGAAGAAAAAAAAAATCTGAAAATCCGAGTCACATTGAGATATACACACTCATATATCCTGCAATGAAAATCCATCTAGATCTACTTTATCCTTTTCATCTGTTTTAATTTCGTCATCTGTACCCTAAAGGAGGGGCAATGGTTGTTGTGTTATCACCACCCCAAAACATCACTGTAATCAGTGGTCCCAATCCTCCTTCAAAGTAAATATGATGCCGAATGTCCTCGCTTCAACCGGAAAACCAAAAACAAATGCCCTCCTTAAACAGATGCAAGGACAAACATTGTCTGCGTGTATGTGGGTATGGGTGTGTTTGCAGAAAAAGGGCCTGATTCGCAATAAAACCAAAAAAATAAAAAAATAAAAGTAAAACCAAAACCTCATGTGTCATCCATGTGCGGCCAGAAGGGAAATCCTAGATTAATTAAATCCAGAGCACAAAGTTACTGCTTCATATATGTACATATATCGTCATCATCATAGAGTAGGGGGGGGAACGAAAAAACACACATTCATGTTATGCAATGTACAAGGACTCGGGATTTTGTGTGGTCAATGACATGCCCCAGTGAACATTCGGAATTGCTCACTTTGAGCATCCGGAATTAATTAGGATACGAATATATACATGGATGTATGACGATCTGTATGTTTTCATATATGTATGTATGCACATAAGTAATAGGAATTGCAATTGAATGAGGCGATATGTCCTTTTTCTGTTGCGGCTAGAGGGGAGTTTGTGGCCAATTTTGAACCAAGTGGCAGTCATAAGTTATCATTTCATAAATCTGTTCCAAGATAAGTTCAATCATTATTCACCTTAGTGTAGGAAAATCGCAACCTCTAGAAGCTTTTAGGAGGCCATACACCATTGTGTCAGAGCCTTGTAGCCTGATGGTCATACATATCTCTGAAAAGTTGAAAGAAGGAGTAGTGCCCAAATAACTTGTCATACAGCTTAAGGCAATTGTCTTGCACAATTATTTTGTTTCAATAAATTCAGACTATCTCAAGGTCTGGTTCAATGATGAGAAACTGGTTATGCATGACAGTTAAATAAAAAAAAAATATAAATTTTTGGCTCAACAGGTCCATGGGACCCAGGGCCTAGTTTCTCACAACCATTCGTGTTGTGTGTGTAATATTCTTTGAAAGGGACTTTCTGTTTAATGTCCGAAGGGCAATTTTTGTTTTTGAAAAACTTTCATGACAGTTTTACCCTCAGATGTTTGTCAGATGCTAGGCGGGAGGTGTGGCCGTAAAAGAAATTTTAGGTGTTGTCTGGGGATCGAACCTCAAAGCCCTCGCTCTAGTAAAACACACTAACCACTTGAGCCACGGCTCTCATGTTGAGAAGTAAACACTACGAGTAATAACTTGGTGAAAACTTCGCGAAGAAATAGGATTCAAGACTACTAACCCCTATCGCTGGACGAAAAGTTGGAAACGGATCAGATAATGGGAGATTTCGAGAAAAAACTTCCTCGAACATTTAGTCCAGTTTCAAGAAGAAGATATGTATATCCACAAACTTGATGAGATAATTTTAGAGGTCTAATCACGTCTAATACGTTAGCTCGACCATATTAACTTTTGAACTTTTAAATTCCAGTCCTCAGTTTTGAGACATATGGAAAGGATCAAATTTCTACAATGACACGTTAAGTATTTAAGATCCATAGTTTCAAATACTTCGTGATACAATGGGTTCCAATATGGGTCGCAGCTTTCATAAGGCAAGGTTGATCCCGTAAATATCATGTTTACATAAGAACTTCATTTCGATCCTTTACGATGGATTTTGGCGTCAGCCTAACCACATTTTTTTTAGATTTCTGTGATCTACAAGCGGAAATCCATGCTGAGCATACATATGCTCTTCTCTTTAGAGGATAACCTCCACAGATTAATTTACTTTTTATGTAGCATCAACCACTGCGATGAGATAATAGTGCAATTTATACTCCCCGACTAAATGAAGTTATATCCGCTTTCAGAAATCTTGTTAAAAGAACTAATGCACACTTTATAGCCATATCAGCGTTGGTTCATTTCCTACCACCTCATAGTAATAAAGATCCTAATTGCAAAATATCCTTTCGACATTCTTTTTTATGGAGTATCCATCTAACACCTCTCTAAGCGAGTAATTTTGTGATAAATGATAACTATCAGTCATCCCCTATTCATCATTTCTGTAAGCAAGGATATCTTTTCCTCTATCCAAACACAGTGTGAGTGCTGTCCCCTATCACATCCAAACGCAAAAGATCCATCTAAATGCTGGCTGGTACCATCTCATAATTACTTTATGTTAATTACACTGTTCAGGCTGTTGGACATTCATAGCGAACCTGAACCACGGGAACACACTCCCCTCAAAGTAAATTTCTATGCAAAATACCTAGTCCTTCACGCTCACCTTACTCTTTAGCGACCGTTTGGGATATCCTTGGACATGATAACAATCACTTTGTAATACTAAAAAAAAAATTCTCCTGACTCCAAAAGGACTCCACTACAAACTAGCAAAAAAAAAAGTTGTGGTCACGTCTAAAGTTCGCATGATAATTAGTTGGGTAAGGAAGAGAAAAAAAAATATCCTGTTCCTGCGTTGTCTCCTTAAAGGTTTCATTAAAACTTTGTACACTACTTTCTCTGTTTGTGTGTACTGTAGAGCTACGAGACCGAGAGAGAGAAAGAGAGAGTGATATGTAGGTACACAAGTCCACTTGAGGGCAGTGGCATAGTAGCAGTCAAAGTAAAGGATAAAAATGCGAAGCACCATGACGATGATGATGATGATGGGAGGGATGTTGATGATGACCTGGATACGTGGTTTGCATTATTTTTCTTTTCCCTCCTCCTTCATTTCTCTCTCCTTAGTAAAACAGAAGTATATGAAGGATGCTTGGCAAATGTTATTTTTTCTGCGTTACTGGTGTTTCTTGTTGAAGAAGTTGAGTGTACACAGGGCGGATTGCTAGTGTGTTGGTGCCTCTTTAAGTTGTGATCTGATACTTGAATTGCTTGTTGTTTTTTTCTTTTCGCAGCCTCCCTGTTGCGCTGTTAGTTTAATTTAAGTTTCTAAAGACAGCTGCCCCCACAATGAAGTGTACACAAAGTTGTTTACACGAACTTTGTGTGAATTACGTTTTTTTTTTTCTAATTATGAATTTATTAAGGAAATGACACTAAAATGTCATTTAGAGTAATGGTTCGTGGTTTTTTTTTACATTTTCTTTGTGCTGTTTCTTGGTTACCACTGTGAAGGGGGCAGAATGTTTTCTTTGGTTTATGGTCATTAAATTTGTATTAGTGCATAGTAGTGGCTTGTACCTTATGTAAGATCTCACAGACATGGATAGAAGAACGAGTCATTTAATTTGAGGACGTTATTGTTATGTTCACTTGGTTTTATTCAAGCAATATGACAAAACTTTTAATTTTTTGAACGAATACTCCTCTATGATAGCATTCAAGTATTTCTACATAAGTACAAAAGTTGATCAAGTAATTGGTGACGGTGAGCAAAGAGAAGCTCCTATAGCATATGGGACGGACAAATTCTTAGAACTCCCTCCTAATAGGCATTTGTCTTTGTATCAGTATTTGGATGTCAATTTTAGTATAAGGTTGCAGTAATAACTACTCTAACGACTTAATCAGTTTGCACTCTAAAGTCACACTCCGCGCTCCTAAAGACCTGCCGTAAGACAATCTTGTTGATACTGGGTATATTGTTATCGTTTCCTCTGAAGCCGAAAAATCAAGTGAGCAATAGTATTCGCTGTGTTTTAACTCTTCGCATAACATCCAAATCTTGGTGCACCACAAAGAAATCGGAGTGTATCTACTCCCTCATCCACCAGCCTATTAAATTATACTGAATGTCTGATAAAGTATTTTTCTTTGCCTGCTGCCTGGTCTGTTCGCCGACTACCGTTTATAGCTGGACACCATATAACAACTGCTAAGAGTATTGTTTTATAGAGCATGTAACTGAGAACATGTTTGCTCTACAAAACATTGATCCTTTCAGTTCTACTCTATGGAGACAACTGCTAGACGAAAAACAGGAAAGCAGAGTAGATGTTAAGCACTTTCGAGAGTAGAATGCTTCGTCAAATATTTGATCCCGTATGTGAGAAGGAATGTGGCTCAGTTACATTGATCGAATGGACAATAATGCTCCAGCAAAGAGGATCTTCGAATCACAGCCCCCAGGTGTGAGACGACAAGAAAGACCAAATCTCCGTTTTGAGAATCAAACTATCACGGCTCTCGGAGGGCTTAATGTAGACGTCGTGCCCGGGAACGGAGATAGTAAAAGGCTCCCATGTCTTATGCAGAGACTCTTCATGTGTTGGGAGACCATTACATACATTGTGTCCGTCGAATTTAAAGCCACTTTTCGAGAGATTGTGACCGTATGTCACTAATAACTTCCAAGGCGTTTATTATTGCTGACTAGCTGACCCGACAGAGGTTGTTCTGTCTTAACTATAAATATTGAATTCGAATGGGTATATAAAGTGCATCGATTGAAAATACTTGTGGGTAACCTGGAACTGGATGTCCTTGTTTCAGTCGTTGAAATTTCTTTGACGATTGATTCCGGGTATAATATCTTGGCATTTCGGAATATAGTCATCATTCTGGCACATTTCAAAAAAGCTGGTCAATGTTGTCGATAGCGGCTTGTCGGCTCGTTGTAATACGTTTTCCGTTGTAATGTACACCCTTTGACCATTTTCAAGATGTACGGCCAAGTGAACAACAGTGGGAAATACATACATACTGTTCGTCCAATTTAAATCCACTTTTCGAGAGATTGTGAACGTATGTATATCGTAACAAGCACAATGTTAGTTTCCAAGGCGTTTATATTTAGTCAAATCGAAAGATCTTGAAGGTCAGTCAACTTCCAATCAGTCATCAATTTTGATTTGAATACGTCAATAGTTTCAGTCGCCGCATGGCATGTAGCTCCATTGTGTTGAAACCCCATCTCGTCTTGATCAATGTCAGCCTTTCAAAGAAATAATCATAAACATGGTCCGGTCATAATTTCCATTGTCTGTAACACGAAATTACAGAGTCAGGATGCCTGCTGCGACAATTTTCATAATAATTATATATTGAACACAATTTTTGGGATTGAGCAACGGGTCAGCATGCAACTGTTCTAGAGTCCACGTAGCGAAAGGTCAAAATCATGCTCTCAAGTATGAATCTACCTTTAATGTTTTGGTTTTATTGTATCCTTTAGAGTATTTTCGGTTCAAAATAGTGATGTGTTATAACTCACTAGGTAATAAGGCGACATGTAAGATTATTTCCATTCTAATGTGGAACTAAGGTTAAATGAAGTAAAAGTTGACGCGTCTACTCCGCTGTGGTTTATCTTGGTGATTCGTTCACCAAATCTTGAAGAGATTATTATTTGAAGAGACCTAACACATGGCAAGTTTTGAAGTTAAGGTAAATGAAACAATGAAGCGGTGCAGCGGCCTTATTTGTATTACTCTGTTTGACATGCTTTTAATGTTAGTGTGAAAATAAGCTCTTTTTAGTGTTATTTCGTAGGGGGTTATCACCTAATGACGTACGGCTTACTCAGATGGACGATCATGGGCTCCATCAAATTCATCAAGTCGTATAAGATATGTATAAGTTTCACAAATCGATGACAGCTAATAACATTGACTATTCATGCTAATCTCTGATGTGCCAACCTGTACCTAACATAAAAGTTCGACAGATAACCGGGCTCAATAGTTGTACCTATCAAAAGTCGTATCTAGGCTGAGGGTCGCATATGTATCTCATCATCCGATGAGATTTGAAATTTAGCAACAAGACATATGTATGTACTTATGTATTTGGAAACATCACCCCGGAAGGGTTCGTTTTCAATTTATTATTTATTATTACCTAGTGCGCTTAGAATCTACGATAAGATTGAAAAACATCCATCACGTACTATGTAGCCTCATGTCTATTACCTACAACGAAAGGAATTTGTATTTTTATTTCAGATTATGATGTACAGCCCTTCTGTAATCTAAATTTCATCAAAAGTCATTTATTCCACTTGAAGTTTCTGCCCTCTTACAAGAAATTCCTCTGGCCACTTTTACTAACTCAGTTAACACCGTTCATCCTTAAATCATAAAAAATCCCTTGACAGACTAAATACCCTAAACTACTTTCTTTGTTTGTTTGTTCGCGAGAAAATTCCTTGGACAGCAATGCGAGAGGGTCTTCTTTTTCTCATTTATCCTTTTTGTTTAGTTATTTTTCTATTTCCCCAAACTGATTTATCTTATCTGATATCCTCTTGAAAAATTTGAGGGGATCTATTTTCTTGTAAACTATTTGTGAGGAGGGTATTTGTAAGAAAGTCATATCTTATAATACACCACTGCAAGGACTTCCTTTGAACTTGGTCGGCAACGACAGAGGAAGCCACCGTCAGTTACTAGTAATAAAAAAAAAAAAAGATTTATTCTATCACAGAGGGTAGTCTTCTAAAGGATTTATCCTCTTCTAGTTAAAGTTTTAAGAAACTTCTCCTTCTTGATGTTAGTGGGTGGTAAAGTGTTGGCCTAACTGGCGAAGCAAATTATACATTTTTTTTCTGAAAATAAATGCAAGACAAATTGCAGAATGCTCCGAACCAAAAATTGTTTAGCTGAGTCCTTCATCTTCATCCTGTTTTTGTTGTTAAGAAAGTTTAGTTGATTTTTTTTTTTTTTTAGAAATAACATTTTCTACTTGACTCATTTCCTAAGAGACTGTTATCCTTCAGTTAGTCCTTGTGGATTGCTTCTTTCGATTTGAAAGTATACTTTTGCACTTAAGTTCAAAGATTTTTATATTTTTTTGTTTTTCTTTTCTTTTACCTAAAGGAGCAAAGTTTAAACGATTTTTCTTGAGACTTAAGTTTCCATTGTGAGTTGTGGAATTGAACGTGAAAGATAACCTAATTAATTTGATAGAATAAGAGTTACGAAGAGAGATTGCAGGAGAAGTTTATTCTCAAAGGATCGCAAATCGTATTTTTCAGATAAACAGAGAACATACTATATATATGAACTGGTATAGGGCATATGAATCCTTTGGATTTGTTTTAATGGCGTTGACAGTTCTACTCGATCGTAAAATATTATTTTTTTTTGTTTTTATTTCCATCAAAAGGACAATAAAACTGGATTTTATTGCTTGGTGATTTTAATTTGCCTTTGTGGGTGAGTCTGAATTGCGATGTCCTTTTTAGGAGATTTTTTTTATGTTGATACTACAGCAATGAATGTAAACATTAATTACGTGACCAGGGTTCCTAAGTAATGGTAAGAAAGACAGCCTGGTTTATTATGTCCTGTACTTTGATTGTCTAGACGAATGAATGTTTTGATTATGAAGACGAATGGTTGGGAGTTAGTAAATTTATTGGTCTGTTTGTTGAATAAATTTGGCAATTGTGGTATTTTATTCAAGAGGACCTTTTACTTAAGTAAACTTAATGAGTCTAATGGAAATTTCTGCTTTAATTGGTTATATTTATATTTCTTTTATATTTTTACCATCTAATCGGACATACCTTTCTAAATTCTTGTATTCAAGTTCACTTCACTTCTAAGAAATACTGTAGCTTGTCAGAAGTATGTCTTAGGAAACTCAGATTAAAGTTTGTTAAATTATCCATCACTTAAATGCACCAAATATATCAAAAGGCCATACTGATACAGAGCAAAGAGTAGGTACATATAAACCAATCCTTATATTAAGTTTCTTTAAGAATAAACGTGAGTAATTTTCTAAAGCAACTGCCTACTGGTCTTGACAGTTTACAATTAAAGGACGTATGTAGGTATTTCAAAAATGCAAAGTGTGGACTTGCCCATGATTAAATGCGCAGTCTATGGACCTAAGAGCTCTGAAACCTAGCGTGAAGGGTGCGCATTAAGGTACTAATAGCGTGAGAGTACTTCTTGATTCGATATAATCGTTCTCTTTTGTCTGACCTAGTATAGTTGGACGATCCTTAGAGGAGAGTATGCTTATTGTTTTTTTCTTCGTTAAAGAATAAAAAGGCTCTGACAGTATGATCAAAACATAAGTGACTTCAATATTTGTTCCAAATCTAATTTTTTCCAAAAATAGTCAGTCAACATGGTCCGGTAGAGATCTCCTTTGAATGTGACTGGGTGGCCAGTATTATTAAAGTTTATACCAATGCCTGGCATTAACTTTCTGAAAGATCTCAATAGTTGGGACACCGAAAGATCACAATTGTCCTTAAGTCACCTTTGTTGTAGAGATTAATATAATAATTCTAATCCATTTGATTTGAATTTTCCTATATAACGTAGTACAATTCCAATCATCTTCCAAGCAAGGCTTCATAACCGTGTTGTCGACAGAAACATTTAATATAAGAAGTGTAGGTCCATTGTATTTCTGTTGAATTTCACAACAATCTAACTAAAACTCCCTGAAGGCATTCTCAACCTTAAAAGTTATCTTATCATCTCTTTCCCCATAAGAAGATAACGAAATAAGAAACTCCACAGGGACAGTCAAACACAATTTCTCCATTGTGCAGTCAAGAATCTTCCTTGTTTTATCCTTGTCATCTCCTTGTCATATCCTCCGAATATCTAGAAGTATTTTATAAATGAAATATAGTTACTAAACTCTAAAAATAAATTCAGGGCTTGAAAATGCCCTTTCTTGAACTTCAATAAAGGTTCCTTTCTTTCATGAAGCTTTCTAAATTTTTCGTCAAAGGTTAAACTACAATTCAGGAGTAGAACAGCAGATATCTGCAAATAACCTACTTCATTCGCAGTAAATCCTTTCAAACGCAATACAAATGCAAAACACTTTCATAAGTATCTTCTTCAATTCACACGACGAGAAGATATTCATGTTTATTGTGCAAATAAAAACTCCAAACCCGAGACAATAAAAATCAAAACAGGTCACCTCACAGCTTATCTCTTAAGGAAGGATGCATTAACCTAAATACAAGGATCTTTCGTTCACAAGAACTGTTAAAAGTTAACGTTTACCCAGATGCTTGCTTTTCTTTATCGCTTTGCTACCTTTGCATTCAGCTATTACTCGTACAGCTCGTTTGATTAGTGTCAAGGTCTAATGGAATCCACACCCGCGTTGATTCCTACTCATAAACCTTATGCCCTCGTTTTTACGCTCCGTTTAACACCGCGTTGTCTTTACCAAGTCTTTTACTGCTGCACATCCAAATGCGCTGAGCACGCGAACATTTTCTTTTGTGTATTTTTTTTTTATTCAAAGAATGTCCTTTTTAAGGACATTCGCTTCTTAATTCATTTCCAGTTTTACCACTTAAATTATCAAGATCAACACTATTCTAATTGTAATATGTATGTATGTGTTGTAGACAATTTCCATAGAAACTGCTCGCAATCTAGCCGAGTTGGAAGAAGACATTAAAACCCTAGACAAGTGTCCTTGTTATATCTTTTTTTTGCTCCTTTTCGCCGCTCATTCATTCAACTCATTAAGAAATTGCGTTTCATACCCTCAGCCCAAGTCTTGTGTACCACCCCAACAGTGTGTGGCACCACAGTTAGACAATCTTCACAACCATTCATCTTAGTCCCCTTTCGACCCTGGAGCACACGATGGGTCGCTCGGTCGGCTACCCCCTTAATATAAGAAATTGAAAAGCGATGTGGTAGCGAAAAGGAATTATCCGACGCCAGTCATCCTGGCGGTGTCTTCGTTTTTATAAACCTTCACCCAAACCGCCCATCCCACCATGTCATCTGTATAGCGTTATTCATGAGAAAGGATGAGGGAAAGTCTTCACTAGAAGACATCACCCTAAGCAAAGGACGACGACGACGACAACAACGACGACGACTAGCGACGACAAAGATGGGGCAAACTGTGATTGTCTGGAAACCTTAAGGATATTTTATATCGTAGCCATAGTTATCGTTGTGCTCTCTCGTCATCTTCGTTCCTTTAAGGAGAAAGGATAAACATTCAACGATATATATACATACATACATATACACATGGCGTCTTGTCTGCTCTGGTGGTTGTATTTTTTGCTTATACAGTCATCTGCCCTTTTACCTATTGTATGTGCTACCGTGGGCCGCCACAACTGATGTTATCCTTCTTGAAAGTGTAATGCCTCCCGTTTGGGGTTTTATTTTTTTTATTTTTGTTGTGGCATGGAATTTTGAAATAGTCACAGGATGACGATGTGATGGATAGGGATTTAGAGAAAGAAAAAAACAAAACCCGACCATAAAACAAGAAGAAAGGATAACAACAGAGAGAAGAAACTACTACATATACGTGTGCGTACGTCACCGAAAGATGTCAGATAAGGTCCAGTCTGGACAGGAGAGCACATAGTTTGTTTTAGCTAAATGAAATTTTTTCCAAGTCACAAAATAAACCAAAAACGAAATTATTTTGTATAATAGGATTATGTATTCGACTAGGGTTTCTCTTTTGGTCAAGGACGAAACTTGCAGTGGCACGTAAACCTTGGGCTAACTTCTTAAAGTAGGTTGTTTTAATGGGGGGAATAATTTTCATTAAAATTTACTTCAAAGTCGAATGGAGCTTGGTGTTTTCTTTACGGGGTTATGTCTGCTAAAAAAGAAAAGAAATCATATCCTTAAGTAGACTTAGATCCCTCTATCCTATGTAAATGAGAATTGATTGAAATTAGGTAGGGCACCTGAAGGTATTTACTTATGCTTATACAATTTTAATTTCTTGTAACCACAAAAGGATTTTGGCTGGTTTGGAGAGTATCTTACGAGACGTCTGGAATTCGATTTTTTTTTTCAAACAGGATTGATGAGATTGGGAGAACGTTCACTGGTGCTAAGGATTTTTTTTACATTCGATGTAAGCTTGTCGTTTTTTTCATAACCCTGAACCAAATAACCTTTCTGAAGTTGATCTTGAAGGATTATTAGAATTATGAAGGCTAAATGTTTCGCCATTAGTTCCGTTTACACTTTCTTAGATGTCATTACAGTCTGATATAGTTTTGCACCAAGAAGCTTATCGAACCAGTTTTTGGTTAGAGAGTTGATTCTAGCTTGAGTTGACACCAAGTTGGTTGAGGCCCCTTTCCACTTGAGCACCCCACCTTAGTCGAGCCTTACCTCTATTTCGTCGTCCCTCTAGGATTCGGCTCTGGTTCTCCAGGCCAGAGCATTGTTGTCCATTCGCTCTACATGACCCAACCATCTTACACGTTTTATTCGAACCTTTCTGTCTAGGTCGATGTCGCTACATAGCTCATACAGCTCATGATTGTATCTTTTTCTCCACTCTTTGTCTTTGCAAACGGAACCAAAAATCATCCGAAGTATTTTTCTCTTATAACAATCCAGAGCGGCTCCATCCATTCTTGACATAGTCCATGCCTCTGCGCTGTTGAGCAGGACTAGAATGATCAGGGTCTTATATAGGGTTATTTTAGTTTTTCGAGAGAGGACTTTGCTACATAGTTGCCTTCTTAGCCCAAAGAAGCAGTGATTGGCAAGATTTAATTTCAGCGGTGGTGTCATTGTCTGAATTTATAGCACATCCTAGGTAAACAAAGTCTTTAACTACATCAAAGTTATATTTGTCGAAAGTAACGTTCTGTTTGAGGCGTCAGTATTGTATGGCCTTTTTTGTTGACAGCTCGGTTAACTTAAACCGAGTCGATGTTCATCATACTGCAAGAGTACCTTGCGTAGTTCGCTATGTGAACGGTTGACGGCTACTACAAGATTTTGCCCCACTGCAAAATAGATTAGCGTTAATCCGTTATCAAAGGTGATGTCGTACAGGCTATGCTTTCCGACAGTATTACCAAAAATGACCTCCCTTGACCAATGACCAATGTAACAAAAGCTGGAAATTTTTCATAAACAAAGTCTTTAGAATTTGGTCCAAATGTGTCTCGAATGATTATTTGAGATTGAGGTTATTTGAGAAAACGGATCAAGATAGTATGTATAACCATATTGCCAAAATAAAACCGGCAAAGGACGGTCACACGCTCCCAAGAACCCATAGCTTGTGTTGAAATCCACTAAATTGAGATTAAAGTTTAGACGATTGCCTAAGAGAAATATAACGCAAGACGATCGATGTCACTACATTTCAGAATAAATCCGAAGAGCACTGATTGCACTTAGATGGCCTAAAAATTCATAAGGGAATTCGAGAACTATGTGAATGAAATATTACATATGTATGTATCTTGTATTTTTTTTTTGGAAATATCGTACCCATTTTATAGTACGTTTCTACCTCTTTCTCTAAATCCTTCTCTGTTAGTATGGCTGCATTTTTCAATGCTGACTTCATTGCTTAACTATGAACAGTATTACCATATTCATTTTCACTCTTCTTTAATCACATTGGAAGTTAATTTCCTTCAAGGAAGACCATATAATTCTGAATATCCTAAGAAATTTCGAAAAACCTCTTTTCAATAATTAAAAACTCATCATCCTCTTTTATCTTCTCTTTACAGCTGGTTGGCGGTGAATTTGATATGGAATTAAATTTTGTGATACAAGATGCACAAAATATCAAACACATGTTAGAGCTGTTGGACCATTGTCCGCCCAATCTTCAGGTAAGTGAAATATCCTTCAAAAACCCAAATGCTTTTTCACATGTAACTCAATTAAGGTTTAAAATATTACTCAGTGTTGTAAATAAATTCTTTGAATTTCTATCCATCCTTGTCCACAAATATGATTACAAACTACTCACCTTTCAACTGGCATATCTACTCCTATCTACTCGTAACCACTCTCACCAATATCCTTCGAATTCAAATTCAAACTCCATCCATTTATGAAATATGAATTGATTGGTTTATTTAGTTACATAACATGTACCTGTGTTTGCTGCAATAATTAATTAAACCTCCTTTCCCAATCAGTAATCCCATAAACTAAGGGCAATGGGAAACAACTATCGATTTGGTGTTGACTACAGCAAAATCTTTAAGTGTCACAGGGATACACAACAACTTTCTAAATAAAATTGAAACAAAAACATTTAACATTTACGAGTCACAAGCAAACCAAAGAAAAAAAAAGAAATCAAAAACTTTCTCCGTCGACAACATTTTGAAAATTTATTCGGATTAAAGTTTTCGCCTAAAGCCATCTCTCTGAACTCAAGTTCTGAAGCATCATTGTCTTTATTAACTTGACAAGAGATTTGTATTCCTCTTCTTTTTTCGTTTGACAGGGAACTTGTGTTTTTGGTGGTCTCTAACAGATTGGACAGATACAATGATGTGAGAACGGTTTATCCCGACATAGAATTGCGGAGGAAACTTTGTGTTTCGCATCGGCTTTTGCAATGAAATAAGGCAATGGAAATGGTAATGTCAGAATTGTCTGTCATTGTACTGCGGAGAAGTTAAGTTCAACACAAAAAAAAAGAAGAAAACTTGTTTTGCTTTGAAATACCATTATGGATATTATGGTGGTCCAGGAGAATCGTTATTGTTGAATGGAATAGGGATAATGCAGGGAAAGAAAAATGGTAATGATTGTTTGATTGCAGTTTACCCAAATGTGAGCCATCATTAGCAAAAATCCATTGCCATAACCATTCATAGAAAAACAATAATTGGATCTACAGTTTGACAAAAAGTTGACTCTAAATATGAGTTTATATGATTTATTCAAGTCGAATCTAAACTGACGTTATTATTAAACAATGGGTTTTAGTTCACAATAGTTAAAATTTAAAAATTATGCAGCATACATAATTATCTTTTGTTAAGATGGTTTTTTGAGTGTTTGTGTCAGGAGTGCATCTTGAAAAGTCTTCTTTAGAGTTAAGTTAAAAAGTTTATTATTTTCAATTATAACTCTTACAGCTCAGCCCTTTCAGAAACATATCCATTGGCTTCAACGTAAGTCTAAGACTATTTCTAGAGTAGCAGAAATTAAATCCATAAAATTCCATAATTGTGAACTAAAATAAATAGCCAAATTGATTGATTGACAGATTTTGCTGCCTGTCACTTTGTCACGTCAAGAATGAAATCGAGTTCACAATAGTAAAAATATAAGTATGGCTATACAGTTGACATTTATAAAATTTGTTCCATTTCGACGTAATTCTAGAGGAAATGTGAAGGATTTTAATGAAAGTCTTGGCTTAACGAAGACCTTCAATCAGCTTTCATTAAAAAGACTGATTTTGGTTATTTGAACTGAAAATATCTAAGTAATGAATATCTAAGTAATTCATAATAGTGAAAATAAAATAATTACTTATTACTATTGTGAGTGATGCACAGTTGACCTCTATGAGTTGAGTTTGTTTCATTTCTATAAAATTCTATAAAATTTAATGAATTTCCTAGCTTGATAAAGGCATTAAAAAAGTCTTGATATCTTGAGATCTCATATATGTATATTGTTGCAATGAAAGGAAATCCAGGAAGTTCCATAGGGCAGCAGTTTGACGTGGTACGCTAGGTAGTCCGAAAGATTTTATTCCCTTTACTCCTAGACGCAACAATAGTGACATAAGCCAATAAATTATTCTTCTAATTAATAGTTATATGAACATTATTGTGACTTATCCGGGATTATTCTTCTAAGTGCTTGAAAAGAGGACTCAGAAATATACAATTGGGGTGCAACGAAAAAGTAATAGTATGAGTACCTTGATGGCAATTCAAACTGGTTTGTGTAACAAATTGAAATGCTGAATACACGAAGTGATGTGTACATATGTTTGTCGAGTGTGGAAGAATCAATCACAGTAGGGTTTTAAGCTAGCTATTGTAGCATGCGTGATAAAATATTGTTCGCAGATAAGTGTGAGAATACAATACCGAGCTTATGTAAGTCCTTACTCGTCTGACTGACAGAATTAAAAACTTTGATTTTGATAGCGTACCAAATGATAGCATACTAGAAATAATAGTGGTGATAGTACACAGCCTTGCCTGTGCAGCCTTTAACGTAAAGATTCATTAGACCTTGTCACATAGTTTTACAATGATTTTACTACTGAGTAGTATGCGATACTTTGCACTCACGGGGTACCTCTGTTGTACAGTACATGCCAGTTCCGATTTATGTCATCGAAGGCTTTCTTAAGGTCGAGATGGAGAGACCTGTTGAATGTATTGTTGTAGACTTATGATGCTCCAAATGAAACGATTTCCGGTACAGAATTCAGAAAGAAGACATGTGAAAAACATGAGATGGTGATCACGAGCTAAAACTTGTTGTTTGCCTATACAAAGTCTGAGTCTGTAACTTTGATTTATGGCTATGTATCAGGAAACACGTGAAATATTTGGGGATAAATATTGAAGTACATTGTATAAGTACTTGAATATGTCTTTTGGAAAATAGTAACAAAACCTTTTCGAATGATGCTGCAATTTCTGTTAACAAATTGATCGCCCTTTTACAAAAACTTATCTATTGGAATATCTATTGGAATACCACCTCTGTATGGTCAACCCAATAATTAAAGGCTTAGTACCACGAAATTGATGCTTAAACATGAATCAAAACAAAATCACTCAATATTTGAATCCATCGAACCGCTTCAGCATCGCAAAGGTGTAAAATAACAAATAATAAACTTAATAAACAACCCGCACACCATTATCGGTAACACCTCATTACAACAACAAGCAATAAACAACATCGCTGTGAAAACTCATAAACCCAAAAGGATTCAATCCATACAAGGACTCAGCGACATGTCCTACCCCATCTCATTGATTTATTTACGTCCTGACCGTAATTCCATTCGAAAGCCAACTCGCGCTTTTGGGGTCTAACCCAGTGCCAACCGCTGAATTTTCAATTGTTATGGAAATCTCATCAACATCATCGACTGAGAGGTACAAGGATAATGCGAAATGAATGTGTGATCGTAAATTGGTTTCGTTGGTAATTCTATACGCTTATGCAGGCGGGATATGTACCCGGCAAAGGGACATAATAATATGTATTTTCCAATTTGCTTGTAATTAAAAGGATTCATTGATTTCTCTGATGAAGAGAAAGTGTGGTTTCAATTATTTTTAGCTTATATGGTTTAGCCTGATACGGGAAAATCGATGGGAGTGAATTTATCGTATTCCTGTACCAGCAAGCTAATCCAAAAGTTTGCCTTTTTCAATCACTACAGGCATTATACCTCGCACGAGTGCCCTGGGGACACTATGACGCACTCTGAATAAACAAACCCTTTCTATAGGCGCGCATAATATTTCTATGGAATTTTTTCCTCATTTTTCGATCAAATAATACGGAGAAAAAAAAAAGGGACAACAGAAAAGTATAAAAACTATTTGCATAAATTGCTCTCTAATTTCCATTCAAATTGAAATGTTGCCTGCTGCCTGCGCTGTGCCTACTCATCGTCAAACCACACAATTTCATTGGGAAGATACATATATATGTATGTAGTGTGGAACATATACAGAAAACAGTTGTCGCTGTCTCATAGATTCAGTGTCACTCTAGTTGTCACTGAATACCAATTCAAATGATTTCATGTCATCATCATCTACCCACTCTCTAGTGGTTGCTACTGCTGCTGCTCATCATGCCTCCTTTGAATTATCATTTAAAGTGGAAATACCAATTTTCCTTTTCGATTTTTACTTTTTTTTTTTTTCTTTATTATTCACATTCATTTCAACACAAAAGGCAAACAAATACATATGCATGATGGTATACGAGTAGAGTACCTACCATAGAGGATGCCTGTGTATCCTTCATTGGTAGGGTTATGCTCCCCAGAGTAAAATGTCAAGCTTTCTCTTTCATTTTCAATTGGATCTTTCAATTTGTGTGTAGGTTCGTTGCGTAATGGGCTATGCTTCGTGCCTGTTTTATTGTACATCAGTTAGTATCATGAAAACGCATTATACATGTGCATGTATGTGCTTTTCTCTGTTCTCTGTAGTTTTAAAGACGCTCTAATCAGATAATTTTTTATGTGTCTAACATGGTTTTTATGAGCCACCCAAATTGGTTACTTATGATAGTAAATATTTTAGTACAAGCTTCATTAATGTTGGATTTGATGGGAAGAGTAGTAGGGAGAAATGTTGTATAGTTTTGCATTAAACTTGGATTGGGAGTAATGTTTCTGTTCGAGTTGGAATTTTGTAGTGATTCCATAAATCTGAGCAACTAAGATAAGCAAAGAATGTATCTCTTGAAGTACTCTGGATTCAACACAGTACGTGCTATTTCAAGTAGAAGGATGCTGCATCAAAGGAAGCTCGTTTTTAGAAGACACTGATCAGTAAAAATGTTAAAATCTTATCGATTGAAACCACATATGTACATATGTATGTATCTGTCCGATTACGGTTCAAATCAATTTCACCATTAAGTACATTTATCAATGTTGGTTTTGTTTATCTCTTTTTTTTTTTATCGGCGATGGAACATTTCATCTTTACGGATGGGTCCATGATGTATGGCAGAGCGGGGGCAGGTGTCTTCTCAGAAGAACTGGAATTAGCCTGTCATATTAGTCTGGGAAATTATACCAGTCTATCAAGTCGACATGATTGGTCTGTTGCATGCGTTGGATCACCTGAAAGAGAGTCAGATTACGGGTAAAAACGTTACTATAGCACTGGACAATCAATCAGTGATTAGACGCATGGAGCAAACAGATATCAATACATCACTGGCATTGGAATGTGTCATAAGCTCAATGAGTGCTCATCTAAAAATGAGATGACACTGCTCTGGGTGACACATATATTGTGTCAATGTCCGGCACTAGCTAGCAGAACAAAGGAGGTTCTGGGGAACCACTGGGTAGAAATCCAGGAGATAAACCACATTTCTGTTAAGCAGATGCTAGCGTTGACACGAGGAAGTATGGAGAAATCCAGAGAGACTCGGTCTAAGATCGATAGTGAAAGAGAGACGATCTATCTATCTATCTAGCTTTTCTGGCCTGGCGTTCATTAATACTTTGGTTACTGATTTGATCTGAATGAGGCTTGGTAGTTCAGGTGTCTGGTAGTAAATATTCTGTTACTCATCCGCCAGAATGTTTAAGGCATCTTTCCTATGATAACACAAATTATTCAAAAAGCAAATTTGTCTAACTTAAGTTAGCCTTAGCACTGGGACATTTCCCCAATGTGCTATGCAAAATTGATGTTCCCTATCATTAATCAGAATAATTAAATTTGCCCAGCTAACGTTATAGAAAGGTATTCGTCTTAAGAACGAGAATACTAAATCAACTATAGCCAGTTCATCCGAAGACCCGTTGCTTCCAATTCCCTGGTGACCTCGAAGCTAACCAAATTTTATTTCATTGTGCCTAGCAATTAGCGCCCTTGATACTCTTTTCAAAACTTAATCCATCATCCAATAAACCATAACCTATACTGGGGTACGTTCCCATTAACACCAACACTTTCGCATTGATTTCAAAAACGCCGAATTCAAGGCCACACTTTTCGGATTTAGTACTGATTTAAATTAGACCACTCCAATATTTCTTTTATATAATATTTTTGAAAAATGTGACGTTCCAATTGTAAAACCCTTTACTTTCGGCTTTAGACTAGCACTATCAACATCGGTATGATCTGGTTAACACACCTCTGAATCTTTTATCGACATGTGTATGGTGACGTGACTTGAATACTCTGCCAAATATTGAACGACCGAGTCCTAAGAAACTCTTAAAATTTTTGTCGTAGCATAACTTCGTAATACTGCCCCAAATACATATACCACATAAATCTTTAGGTCCTCGCCATTTGTAGGCCCCTGTATGAGGTACAGAGAGTAGCTATGCACACGGCCTCCAAAAAATATTTGAAATCCGTGCTTGTTGAGTTCAATGTTCGGCATATTCTTACGTGAAAAGAAGCTAATGTCAAGAGCTATGTTTATTTTAAGAACACACTATTCAGCACGTCTCATTTGACTTCCACTTTGACATATCTTCTAGAATGTCCTTCCTCTATTTAGGTGCAACTATACTGGTAAAATGCGCACCCCATTCTAAACCCTGGTGTACATATGTAGTTCCAACGCTTCCCAACGAGTAAGTTATTTCCAAGAATACAAGTATTTATCAAAATGGAGTACAACTTATCCTGACAGTTTTGTGAAACAACATTCCACTATTACAGTACATATCATGAAAGTTTCTTAAGTAAACTGTCGTTGGAAGGATTTTATCCTGTTGCATGTTCCGTAGAATTTTGTCTTCTACGGAAATTGTTGAAATTATTTTTATTTGTTTTTGCTCCTTTGACAGGAAAATAATTACGAAAGGATAAAAGTTATCGAAGAACCTGACTAGTGTGGTTTATGTGTGGCGTGGTAAAGTTTCTTGATTATTTAACCAAGAAAAAGTTACTTTTGTTGGTTGAAGTCATTATTATTGTTGAGTGGATGTGAAATTGAAGAAATTATTAGCCACTAGTTGAGCTATCAAGACTTTTCGAATAGATATTGTTAGGTTTTGTTGTACAGAATGATAGAATGATTCATTGAACGTATAAAATAAATATCAAATCCAGAAAAATCCCCAATTAACTAATAGTCTGACTTATGTAACTACTCTCAGCACTCATTCTTACAACTTTGCAGTAATTAAAAAGTCACTTACGGATTTTATCATTTATCCATTATGCCTTTAACTATAGCTGCCAATTTATACCATAAAGCAACATCCTTAAGGAACCAATGTTCTCACTAAATTCACTTCGTTGCCATTGTTTATGCACCTAAATTACCATTTGCCATCAGTTACGGCATGTTTCGTCTTTTATAACGTGATTCAGTCACCATTTCCAATAAACCGTATCCTACCAGATAAAAACTAAAACAACACAACTTTTGCACCTTTAACGTTACATCACGTAAGGATGTTAAATGCTTTACGACTTCCCTAGCTATACTGACAAACGACAATGGCGGTAACTGACACACCCATCTCCAGCACTACACTTCATTAGAGATTCCGATCAGGGGTACAAAAGCTACTTCAGTACCTCACTCTTGTTAGCTTTTACACTACCACCACCATGGACCGATGATAGGGTGAATGATGTGAAGCATCCCAATTTTATGCTTTTTTTAAGGACTACTCCAAGGATCACTTACTTTGTATTATGGGAACAGATTCACGCATACCATGCCAATGGTGTCGTGCCATAAATTGCCCACTCCACTTGCACGTCGCGCATAAATATTTAAATGTTGCCGCATATTTACATAAAATTCATGAAGAAGAATAAGAACACACTTCTTCAACCCTTGAGCATAACTACAGCAATATAAGCAGCCAACGTAACAAGGACCCCATCGTCCATTATCCCCTTGTCAACGGCGAATTATTTGTAGGCAGTGTCGAAGTGGAATTTAGTTCATTTTCGGTTGGGTTACCGTTCACCGAGCTACCGCCAATAAAATAAAAATCAAAGGATACGCACTACAAATTACTTGTACCGCAATAAATTCTGTTATCCCGTCTGTGCCGTTGCCGTTGCCGTCGTTTTCGGTTGAGTTGGTCGGTGTTTGCATGCAAAAAGGGGTAATGTAGTGAGTACACTAATTGAGAATGGGTAAGTGTGACAGAAGTATCATTAAATTCCATCCTCACGACTGTATGAATTTCTTGCCACATATCCTTGATGAGGATATGATGATATGACAGGGTAAAAGAGGGGCTTAGAAACGAGAGTATATATTCCAAAAAGTTGTCAATGACAACCGACACACTTTTGCATACTTAAATAGACTACAAGATGTCATGTGGCGGCTGGCATATACCCCAATGTGAAGGATAATGGAATACATTTGTATAATTGCTGTGACGGAGACTGAGGTGAGGTCGCATAAGATTAGACGGCGCCTTTCCAGTTACGAACATGGTTGTTGTGTGGGTGTGTTGATAGAACTACATATGTATGTACATATGTATATTGAGAATGTGGCTTTTTGTGTGTGATTTTTTTGGTTTCACATGGCGTAAAAGGATCATTTTTGTGTAGATAA
Source organism: Xylota sylvarum (assembly GCA_905220385.1). Taxonomy (NCBI): domain Eukaryota; kingdom Metazoa; phylum Arthropoda; class Insecta; order Diptera; family Syrphidae; genus Xylota; species Xylota sylvarum. The sequence continues at coordinate 129,694,489 of LR999957.1, forward strand.
ATCCTTGTAAGGCTTTTTTGGGGGTTTTTCGATTCAGTCTGCCGACGAAATATCTTCAAATGTAATCATTCTTGAGACAAATCCCATGGCAACACATACGATACTTGAGCGTATCCTCTTTGGCAGTATCACGTTTCTAAAGAAGCATAATGAGATTGGAATAATTTATTTCTGCGGCAGTGTGGTATAATGAGTGGTGGCACTGGTGGCTTTTGCATAAAGGCAATTTGTAGATCAGGCACGCGGATATTTCTTGGAAATCAACTGACATTTTGCAACAGAAAGGGTGAACGGATGTGGTTTTTTGGCCACATATGGGTTATGATTTTTTGTTCACAATCAGTAGGTATTGGAACTTATGTAAATATATATACATATATATATAACCTGTATGAAACTTCCAATTAAAATGGTATACATATGTATGTAAGTCGTAATGTTTAAAGAAGATACCGATTTTTTTTTGTAGCTAGGAAAGAATCAGGTTATTACGAAATGTAACGACAAATAGATAGAAAAGCCAACAGTTTTTAGGAAACGCTAAATCAAGACCGATATTTATCAGTCAAGCAATTATTTTGGATACAATTGATAGTGCTACAAAACCTGAGAATGCCTGATACCTAGTTTAAAGTTGGTTCCTAGATAGCCTATGCCAACATCCTGGTTACTTACTCCCAGTAAAGTAATGCAATCTGCTTGAAAGGAGCTGTCGATGGATTTGGCATTTATCTTTGGCACTTACATATTTTCAATTAATCTCAGATATAGATATGTATAGTAACTATTAGCACTTACGGCCATTTGTACTTAAATACAAAGGCATGTCTGTCATAGATTAATTTATCATAGATTCTGCAGTAAAGGGAATTCTCAGTTAGCATTGCGCAAGCAGGGATATACAATTTAAATATCTGACCATATGAACCTCTCAAGGGATGACAGCTTAAAGTTTGAAAACTCAAAAACACCGAGAAATTAAAAATTAAAGCTCTTAATGAGGTTTGAATTTTTTAATGGTGTTCCACAAGGCTACCACAATTGGCTACCACTTATCATATAATGCTTTCTGAAGTAGCGTTTGGCTATAATAATTATCCCATCTCTTCAGACTGCTTCACATAATAAAGCCTTTAAAATCACCTCGTCAAAACCGAACCCATTGAGTTTATAATATACAAAGAGGGCTCTCATAATTCCACTTTAATGTTCGTTATGCTGTTTATAGTTTCCACATGGCAATCAACTTTATTAAGCCCCCGGATTGATACAAACCCATAAAACACTAAAAAAAAAAAACAGAACCCATTTCATCATAAATCCCCCAACAACCTAGGCTATATGAAAAGAGAAGTCCATTAAAATTTATCTGATTTTAATTGAATGCTTCTACCTAGTCTCTCCCACGCCACCATCTATTCTCTATCAAAGGACATCGCCTGCAGATGAATCGTGTGTTTGTTTGTACATTAGGTGTACTCTTGTAATAAACTGTTCATCAATGTTAAGGGTGTTTTATTAGCCATGCTTCAGTTTGGTTTCTGGTGTTTTTATGGCCTGTCAAACAAACACAATTACATGCTGCTTATCGGCAACATGAAATGTGTTAACTACACTACATGAATAAGTAATTGAGAATCAGATTCCTGATTGTTGTTTTTTTTTTTATCTCTTGTTCTTCCTGCTTTGTTTTGAATATATTTACGGTAAATTTATTTAAATTAAAGGCAACGTTTTCTTTTTTTTTTTTATACGAAGAATCGATGATGTAAAAGCATACAAACAAACAACAGCCAACAGCTGAATGGAATAAATAAAATAAAAATTTTCTTGCGTGACAAGGATGCAGAAGCAGTATTGTGGTGTGGGTTATGTGGTGAGAGGTCCTAATTTAAAACATAAAATTCGTTTAGCTAGAGGGTGTTCTTCCATAAGATACAATATAACCTGATGTGATTGATAAGCGCCATTGAAGAGTCGAATATTTCCAGAAAATGAATTGGTAATGCTACATCGAATCGTAGTCCTATAAAATTTGGAAATATAAACATGTTTTGTATATATTAATTTTTCAAACTTAAGCTTTTGTTTGAATGACAGTCTATGGTTTATTGAAGTCAAGTGGAGTGGAAAATAATCAGTGGGATTAGAATTAAGTATATAGAACTGTATACTTACTTATAGAGGACTGGGCCTACCACGATCCTAGCAAGGATACAATGTGAAAAGAGAAGTACGAGGACTAACATAATTGACTAGCGATCTGCTTGATTACAAATGAATCTTTTGGCTGAACCTGAGCTTCAACATCTTGTTTTGGTTTTATATCCCGAATTCGCTGAGACCTCACCCTCTTATTATAATTTATACGTACAAATACTTTTCGATTGATTTCGAAACAGACCACAGTGTTGGGTCCCTTTTCGTCTATCTTCCATGATCCATCTTAGCCCGAAAGACTCTCTGGATTTCTTCACACTTCCTCTCTGGTTTTGAATCCTATGCTCTACGTATGTATGTATGTATATATATGTGTCTGTCTATAAAATTACTAATTTTAGTATTGCTCCAGTTCGGGGTGAACTTAGGAATCAACCAATAAGCCTGTCCTATTAGCCTGGTCCTTAGCTAACTATCTTCAAATGTGTACTCATAGTCCGTTGCGATCTCCTGGCTTGCCTGTACCTAGGTTTTACCTCTTTTTTTATGTATTCTGTGAGTGTTCCAGTGGTTTTAGTTGGGTTAATTGAGTTCACCATGATTTTGCAGAGTGCTTGTTACTTTTTGTACATAATAAGGGCTATATTCCAGTGTATCTTAAGCCATTTATGTGTAGATTGAGACCCAACAGTAGTGGTAATAGTTTTCCTCCTTGAGGCCAGTCTTTCATAGATTCAGTCGTTTTGCTTTTATTTGAAACGCTACCGCAACCTAAAGGATTTGTCCGAAGATTACTTCGACATATAGAAAGGAGCGTACCGACCTAAACTGGGAACGTAGTTAGTTGTGATGGAGAGCTCTCTGCCTGGTTGATTGTGATGGAGAAGTATACATAAAATACTATTAGCCATCAAAATGACACTGTTTCGCGAGGTGGTAGCACTGGTCACCAACAGTCTAAGTCAACTGAAATCAAATACTATGACACTACCCCTTAAGGGTTTCTGTAGAAAAATATGTCATGTCATTCATCATCATTTCCTTCGTAATAGGAATATACAGCTGTGCTTTTTATGATATCCGCTAGCCCATTGACTTTGTTCAGTTTGAGGACATTCTTTCCAGGTCGAGAAGAGTCCTTTTTTCCTATCCATCAATGGTGTGGAGGGAGAAAAGGTTTCCCTTGCAGCTTCATATTCTCTTGTTGTCCCGTTCGTTCATAATAAATTAGATTTTGTTTCCATTGCTGTAAGAAGATATTTTCTACAACAAAGGACAGAGCAAAAGAAAATCCTCTGGCATGAGCATCATGGTTTCTAAGGAGAAGAAGTTTTGCCACCGCAACATCTCCTTGATACTTTTATGTTCTTTTTTTTCTTTCTTCATCCTCATGGGAGGAATATGATATTCTCAGTGGTTTTTTTTTTTTTTTGTTTTTGCCTCTTTTGGCGAGTTCGTTGGCACAATGACTCATGACTCCTTTGACACCACTCACTTAAATTGGATAATTATTTTATCATTTTATTGGAGAGATATTTATACGTAGTAACGGGGCTAATACGAAATTCAATCAGTGTCAAGAGACCGAAGAAGGGTATGCGGCCGAAAATCAGGGGGAATTTTCTGGATAATCTAAGAAAATTAATGAAAAACATTGGAGGTTGGTGGGGAGTTATGTACATTTGAATCGAAATTTCACTAATTTGATAGATGATGGTTAAGTTTAACTGGGTTATGGGTAAGGGCCGTCCTTGCTACAATTTTCTAAATGTCTTTAAAAAAAAAAGAAGATTTTTAACTCTGGATACCAAGAACTATGATCCTTCAAAGTCCTTCAGACTAGAAGTCTAAGAACAAGCAAATGCTCGGTCTTTGAATAACACCCCAAGTATATAACCCCACTCCCATCTCTCATTAAATCGCCCGCCCGCCCGATGTAAGGTATTAATTTGCAATCACAATGACAACGCTCCAAGGCGATTATGAAAGATGTGTCTTTTGTGTGGGCCTGACGTTGACAGGATGCCATTAATATACGTACATATGTACATCCAATTTTTCCGATCATTATTCTCCGCTTTAATCGGGAATGTATGCTATATGCCGTGCGGTGATGCTTTGTAGATAACATTTCTGTCATACCTTCAGTGACAGTTTTGTTGTTGTTTATCCACGAGAAAGTACAAACAAAGGGTCGTCGTTGTCGTCAGTGTTTTATTCTGTACGGTGCTACATTCATTTACAGTTGTTGCCCATATTTGTCATGGCAACAACAACATCATCAATGTGGTTGTGTACACAAGATTGAGGGTAAATGACAAATTGACAGAGCAAATAACAAAGGACTCTGACATGCGTTAACCTTTTCAAAGGAATATTTGGGATTTTCGATATTTTTTTCGGGATTTTTTTTTTCCTGTGTCATATGTGTTCACACGAGGGGGGGTGGTATGTGGGTATTTTTTTTTTGATGTCGTATTGTTGTGGGATTATGTTAGACTGAGGGGAAGAGTTGGTATAATTTGTTGGTTATGTAGTTTTATTTTTTTTGTTATCTTGACCAGGGGAGTGGATATGAACAGCGTTATAGGGATTAAGCGATTCAATAAGGATGTATGTTGTCGGAGGGAAGGCAAAAATTGATTTTGTGACAGAAATCAGTTTGTGTTTGTTTCACTAAAGATTTTCTTTGATTGGAGAGATTCGAAGACATGTGTACAATATACATAGTTATGAAAGGCCAACGGGTGGTATGAAGACATTGACATAAGTTTTGTAATTGCTTAGGGCTTTTGCTTTACGTACATACATACATATCTACGTACATATGAGAGTACATATGTATGTATGTTATTGTGGATTCATGTTTATTGTCTTACCCACATTGGATACGACATAAAGTTCATGTTTGAATCCCTAGTAAATACACTATGTCAGTTCTGGATCTATATACATCTATGTTTGTATACATACGTTCCGAACTACCTTCAATGAATTCGAATGCATTATTATAACTAGAGAAGCTATAGTCATGCCATGGTGCCATTGTAAGCACTGACTAGTGGGCATATTTTAATGTACCCACTTATGAGCAAAACCGAGAAGCGCTCCTTTGGATTTTCTAATAGAAATGTAATTCTATTAGATTTGAATCTATAACAATTAATATGGTAGTTATACCAGTACGCAATAATTATGGGAAAGTAAATGCAAATCAAAAGAAATATCTTTGTGCATGTGTAACAGAAGCCGTCATGGCCGTCTTGGTTAATCTCTAAGTAGGGGACCATGGGGCATACAATTTCATACCGACTGTGCTTCATTTTAATTTTAGCTTATCCCAGATTTTTAAAAACTAAGTCGCTGCTATTTCATAAAGCTGCTGAATAGGATCCTCCTATAATTTTGCATAAGCCTGTCGATTTTGCCTCTATCGATTGGGAATCAAAATTGATTAATGGATAAGTTTCTCATCATGCACAGGGACCCCAGAAGTTTTCTACATAGTGCTGTGTCTGAATAACTCAACATTTCTTAATCACCTAGTGTGTATGTAGCAGATATTCTTTTGATTGTTGCTCTATTTGTCGATGGAAAATGTGTCATCCTTTCATGGTACTTTCATCATGGCTATTATCACTGCTAGAACTTGTGATAAGATCCTACGACTTGGTAGTCTAAAAGAAGTGTGTAAGTCCTGCGGATGTATGTACATATGTATGTATAAGAGAATGTGCTTGTACTCACCTTTATCATGAAAACATTATAATTGATTCTGATTTTACGAGGTATTAATTTAGGACCATAATATGCCTGATCGTACTCCAGCTCCAGATGACCGATTGGAAGATTTTTAAATAACTTACAGCCACCGATTTTTATATAAAAAGATTTAGAAGAGTGCGGTTGTTAATTTCGTTGATGCTTGCCATTAGTTCAGATCCTTATTTCATTGACGCTACACGTAGTGTACGTAAAATGGTTTTGGGATCTCGTCCCAGGGTTTCCCAAATATATGTATTTCTGCACGAGGCTATCATGGCACTCATGTATGAATCATTCACACACAACTCAGATCCAGTCACACATCTCTTAAGGATTCTAAAAGCAATAACCCCAGAAAAAGGTATTTCAAATCGCCCCATATTCCTCAAATGTTTTCAACTCAGTTCCTGCCTCAGGGCTCCAAGATCTCTAAAGCTTCTTCCATTCCATTGAATTTGGAAGGATATATTCGTCGAGAATAGAACTACATGTACCACATACATATATTCTCGCTTTTATTTCACTATATCTTAGTTTTACATTGCTTAGAACAGGGAACCATAACAGTGGGAAGATTCAGTTCAGCCTTGGGATAACAATAAGTGTCATCATATGAATTCATAAGTTAGACTTATTTCTCCCACGACAGTATTATAATGTTTATGATCAATTCAATATGCAGATTGAATCTCAATTTCCTATTCCTTCAGATTTGTCGCATCTATCCTTCATACTTACCGCATCACAACAACAACAACTAAAATCCTCCAAAATCCTTTCCAAAAAAAAAGGCTTTCGAAAAAAGAAAACTCCCAAAAAGTATGAAGAGAAAATAAAATTCCAATTTGATTCTATTCCCAATGGCAATTTTCCAACCAACCAGTCACACCTTCATGCAAGGATAACAAATGCGCTCTGCCACCCGAAAAAGACGCTTTATGCAATATTCAAATTGTGTTCCGTAAAATTTCGTGTATAATATCCTTCCACAGGAATAGCAGTAGGCGAAAAAAAAAGTAATAAAAACATGTCAAGACATTTTTCGTGAACCGAATTATTGCTCCTAGTTGGAACAGCAGAGCAGCATACTGTATCCAGGACGAGCCGGAAAAAAAAAACTGAAAAACACTGCACGTCGTATAGAGGAGCTTTTTTTCCGGCAACGGATTGAGGTTTAGATATTCAAATGGCTTGTGCCGTGCGCTTCCGTGCCAGTGTCTCTTCTGGCGGCTGCAACACCCAGTTTTCCTATCTTTCTTTCATTTTCCTGTTGGCATTGTACACCTACTCACAGGTGAAATGTATGCAAATTATGACAGGAGGTGTTGTACACCACCTGGCATAACTAATGTCAGATTGTCAACCGGGTTCTTCTCGTCTTCTTTTACTTTTTTTTTGTCTTTCCTTTGTTAGCTGTATTAGGCTTCCGTAGTGGGGTAGGGTGGTGAGTTGGCAGGATGTCTATGTCAAACCGTCAAACTCTTGTTTCGATTTTTGTGTTATTTTTCTTCTTCTTCGGTCGAATGTTGTGTATTTTCTTGGAGACCAAACGAAAATCGCTCTGCGAAATTCAATTCATAGGTGAAGTGGTAGTTGTTAGACACACACACACACACACAGGAAAATCTACCAAACCGATATATGCACTTGGGAGGAGTTGGACGTTAAATGAATTCGTTCGTTGTGTGGAAGTGACATATGTCACAGTCACCGAGTGCACTGACGAAGTTCGTCTGTATTGTAATTTGAGAAAGTGCCACCAGGAAGGTAATCAAAAATTTGTTTGCAGGATGTGTACCGAAGTTTTGACACTGGGAAATGGGCCAATTGAAAGTTTTCAGTACTAAGGCAATTGTATAATTTTCACATTATGTGGAATGTCTCCTGGAGCATTAAGATGTAATATACTGACTCATTAGAGTTCCAGGAAACAAGCCCTTTTGATGAATTTTGTATGCGTTTTGAAGAAAAATGAGGCTCTCCAGTTCTAAAGAATCATCCGATAGGAGGAAAACAGGATACTAATTGACAATATTACCTTCTGACAGATATTGTTTTGCTTAACTTTTTCTACAACCTATAAGTTCCTTCTGTATATTAGGACAATGAATTATAAATTAGTACCTAGACCGGCGAGGTAGACGTAGCTAAAGTAACTTCAAATATTGAACCATCTTCCCGTAAGTTCGTCACCGATCGCTTTACCACTGTGAACTGAGATACCGAAGTCAGGGGAATTTTGCCAGCAAATAGGAGCCTCATTTACTAACACTTGACCTGCACACTATCTGTTCCAGCACGAGTTTATTTAGAATGCACGTGCTGCAGAAAGGCTTCAGACATTCACACAATACGTTGGATAGGCGAGCAAGAATATGCCTCGATAGTTCTTAATAGTCCAGTCATCGAGCATGGCTTCATCTACCTATACTTGGTTCATGATTTGGTAGAACATCAGAGCCGGCGGCCTTGTTGAGAGGAGGGATGGCGTCTTCATTGACTGGATGCGGATGTTCTTCTTGCCCTATCACTCTCTCTACCTGATGCCCATTAAGTGGCGGCTGGAAGTGCTAGTTAAACACATCTACTATTCCCTGTACTTCGGTGACTAGGTCTCCTTCACTGTTTCGAAGAGTCTGCGTTCGCTTGAAGCTTGAAGCCAGCTGCCAGGTGCTTGTCTTTCCTAAAAAAAACACCCAGATGTTGTTCCTATTGCGGAACTCTTTGATACCTTTGAGGTGGGATAATGCGTGGGCAGTTTTCATTTACGTAGGATCTTCTTTTCCTTCCTTCTTTTGGCTCAATATTTTTCTCTCCCTGCCCTTGTTTTGCAACGCTTGCATGTCTGCACTTTCTATCACCTTTTTCCGACGCACGCGTTCATCATCATTCCAAGGGTGGTGGCTGGTAACCTATGGCATTGAAGTTCCCGAGTATGACTTTAATATCATACTCCGGACAGGCTCGGTAGGCTCCGTCCAGAAGGTCATAAAACTCCTCCTTGATAGAGCCGTCAGCTTCGTCGGTAAGGGCGTGTGCATATATTATTCTGATGTTTTCGAATGTTGCCTTGATGCGGATTACAGCCAGGCGATTGCTGATCGGCTTAAGTCAATTATCATTGAGAATAGCATATTTCCCACGACGCATCCGCATCCTAACATGTGCAGTCTTTTGTGACAGCTGTAATAAATGTCGCAATTTTGTACGTACGACATCAAAGTTTAATCTCTCTGATTTATTGTTTCTAATATTTTAAGACAACAGCACCGAATCTTAGGCAATATCCCCTGGCAATCGATAAGCCTTTGGATCTAAAAGAATTTTAATTTTGTTGCAATTGTGCGTCCTAACTACTCCATCTTCATACCATACAATGCAATTCTTGAAAGGAACTTAAATTTTGTTACAATTGGCTTAACTACTCCATTTTCATAACAATTCTTCGAAAGGTGGACTATTTAAGTGAGCCTGACATGGTTCTGAATAGATTTTCTCCAAAAATGTCAAAAACGTCCTCAAAATTGTACAAAAACGATAGTTATTGTTCTAAAATCCTTCAGATTTTTCAATATGCGATGGTGATATAGTGTTTGGATCCCTTACCCGATCTGGAACCAATCAGCTTGTTTAGATCCATTGTTATTGGGACAGCAAAATCTTAGTCATCGTCGCCCTTAAACAGTTCGGTCCACATCTTCTATATCACCTACGATTCTAATGCCAGATTTAATGAATCAGCTCTTGGTAAAGTTTCATGGAATATTGTTCCTTAAAATCAATTCAAATTACCATTCTTGATGCTGTAATTAAACTGAATTGTTTGTAGGTAAGTCATGTAACAAGTTTCCAAGTGGTCGGGCCTAATAAGCTTTCGAAAACCTTTATCACCTTCCAGAAGCACTTCACATATTCTATTCATTCGACTATCCCATGGCACTGCCCCTATAAATCCACAAAAAAAAAAAAAACCTTTCCATCCAAAGTGCCCTCTAGTTTCTAACAAAAACCACCCTGGCAAGACCTTGTTACCAGTTGCATTCAAAAACCATTTACTTCCACTCTACCTGCCATGAATGGACAAATTGAAAATAATTACTGAGCGCTAAATTTAATTTTCACTCCTTCAAGTGTGCTGCACTTTCTGCACTTAACTGTGAAAGGCCACTACCACCACCATCACCACCACTATCACGACGACTACTACGAGCAACTTGAAATGTTAAAATCAAACACAAGACTCCCCGGTCCCACAAATTTCAATTCATGTCACACCAACCGTAAACAGCAAGTGGAAAAATGTAAACCCCTTAACCCATTACCCTAAATTAGCAATGCTTTCATCCTTGGAATGATGAGAATACACCGTCCAACCCCGACCCCTCCCATACTGTCAAAAGATTCAGGTGTCAGGCCAACCGACCGAAATGACTCTCTGAATACCTTTCCAACCCCCACCCTAGTTCGCCCTCCTGCTACGGAGAAGTTCAAAACTGTAAACATACAAAAGTTGACCGAGACACAAACATCCCACCAACAGGACTAGCAAAAAAAAAAAAACAAAAATAAAAACACGAAAACTTTCTAAAATAGATTTAAATCCTATTTGGCAAAAAATAAAGGACTCTAGGGCAAGTCAAGTGTTTCAACCTCCAACAACCTGCCACAACTACACAACACTTGTACGCTTGTAAAAGTCATGCAGAAGACTGTTTAGCTGAAGCGCAGAGAAAGTGCTTCTACTGCTGTTCTTCTCTCTCTCTGTGCACTGCACTGACATGCTGCGTAAGTGTAGCAGATTTTTCTACATTGAAAAATGATTCGAAGAGAAGGGCTAAAAAGGACGACAACGACGACGACGACGAAGAAGAAGAAGTCGACTCTCATTTTTGATGTAAAACTGTATACGATATACATACGAATACGAGTTGTTTACTGACCTAGTAATCTAGTAGTTCATTCTCTGAGAGCAAGAGAGGGGTTATCCTGTGACTAACTCCTTCGTTTTTAGTGGTGCAAATTTATTCAGGTGAATTGCACATGAAGGACACTTGGAGTGGAGCCAAGGAGTAGCAACGTACGAGTTGACGCACAGAATTTGTGTAAAGTACTACGAGTATATGTGGGGATAATGGAATGAATATGATGCCAAAGGGGTTGACTGGGTATGCGTATGCGACGAAGTAGAAAAAGTTGTGCAGGCGTAAGGCAGACTTGCACTCCTTTTTGCTTATGTGTGCGTGTATGTGTGTGTGTGCATTTTGCCAGCTTAATTGCAGTTCGGATTGTTATGGTTTGAAGCAGCATTAACCTCTTGGATGTAAGCCAAGTAGTATATGAAGCTGTAATGGTGTTGATCCAAAAAAGGATCAAAGGTAATTACAAGAATAATGCGTGGAAAATACGTGCAATTTTACACACTAGAAAATATAGACAAAACAATATGATAAGTGGGGAAGGTTCCTTAAGTCACGTATCAGGTAGTTATTCATGTTTTCCAGATTAGGTCCTGAAAAACTTTCAAAGCGGTGTCAGATGGAATTCGGGAAAGGAGTTGTCGGTATATAAATTTATTCAGCCTGCCAAGTCCAAATGGTTGGGGAGTATAGAGTGGACAGATTCCTGAGAGGTAGTCAATCCGTCTTCTAATGCAACGCAGTGCCTTATCGATTTGGTGATTCGAGTAAAGGGTGTAAGGTATCCCTTGTTTTCTCAAGGTTAGTGGTATTTCGAACGATCTAGCTACTGTGGTGACAACATCCCTTATTGTGGTATTTCGCGTTGTACTTATTTTTTTGATTTAAAAGACTCAAATTCGGAAGTGTTTATCGGGTCGAACTAATACCTTAGTTAAGCGTTCATTAAGTGCCGCTGCCAAATTAATATTGCTAAAAACCTTTCAAAAGTTTGGAGCTCATTCCACAGTCCTTGTTGGCCAGAGTTTGTTTTTAGCATTACCAATAAGAAAAGATAAGGTGGTTTTCACGGATCTATCTTTACTAGCATGTAACTTTTACGTTGCTATGAATGTTTAGATGCTTTTTACTTTCCAAAGTTTTTCATAGAAAAGGAGACGCGCTGATGTGATTGAAGCCCTGTCAGCATTATTATGAAGTCTTTTGTCTGTCTTCTGAATAAACACTACTGTCACCTCTCTTTCTGATGCGACGTAACCGTTGTTGGAATAATTAAATCTAATACATTGGGTCTCCATATGCCATTTTTACTGGCTGGATTTTTAGCAAGTCAGTAATATAGTATAGCCAATGGAGACGCCATCTGGCATACTAATTACCCTAGCATGGCTTTAATGGTTAAATTTTTAACATGCTATTGAAGGTTTGCCTATTTTATAGTGTTTGCGGATGCATGGAGCCTGTCAAGAGAATTTAAAAGGAAAATTTCACAAAATACGGTGCAGGTGCAATACCGATCAAATCATGCAAAGGATTAATTCAAAATGTATGTTTTCGCTTTAATTGCCAGGTTGCACTGTACGACTCTGGACGCCGTCATCATCGTAAACTAAATAATCAGTCATAATATGCTCATGAACAAATTTGTGATTTCTCCTCTTCTTGGCTTGCCAGAAAATAATGGCATTTCTATAGGCACGTACAGATGCGGTGTTAGAGACAGCTAATACCATTCGCATGTTGTTGAACCGCCGCTGGTATAATTCGACATGGAGCTGGCAATTGTTGGCAATGAAGGAAGCTCCGATATTTTCTTCCCACAGCACCATGAGCTGTCGTACTTCCCTTGAGATACGTAGAACTGTCAATCCGATTGGCTTGTACTTAAAGAAGTTTATCACTGTGTTTCCCGGTAAATATATCTAGTATTTATATTAGGTTTATCTAAACGTAGCATACGAGTGAGTTATATGAGTTAAGAGAGTTTCTGAGATAAATGCATCTCTAGAATACATGGGTCTAAGAACGGCTTTAGTATTACTCGCAAGACAACATTAAAAGATAGAACTGCACTATTTGCACTGAGGTTGGGTATACACGTTGTAGACGATCAAAGCACATTACTTAGGTGATGTTGCAGTTCTGGGTGCGCCTGGGCCTCTACCAACAATCCTCTCCAGTTAGCTCGGTTGTTAGATGGTGGGTATCGAGTTGGACTTCTTGAGTTTTCTTCTGGTTCTGCCGAAATGTGAAGATTTGATCAATTGTGAACTTTCCTGGTTTCAAACCACAAGACTTGACAGGGCAAATGAGCTTGTTCGCGAAGGATTTCAGACATTCATACTGGATAGTGATATCCTCACTTCGTTTTGGCCAGGTGGGTGAATGTTTTGGCTATCATCTTCTAGATTGAATGGTTCATTGGATGTTGGTCTACGTCGCCGTTATACAGTCTGCAGAAGAAGTTTTTCCATATTCTTAGCACCGATTGTGACTCTACTACGAGGATTCCTTCTTCACCTGTACAGGCTTCTGTAAATTCTTCCTGGAATATAATTTCAATCGCGCGCTTCTTCGTTTTCTTTTATCTTTTTTGGGAGAAGCCGATGTTCTTCCCGTCTTTGCAACTGCATGTGCTTGTCTTGTTTAACTGCATGCTTGTCGGTATTCTTCGTCAAATCAGGGGTCTCCTGGTGGTGGTTGGGTGAAACCCAGTACATGAGATGGGGCACTTCTGATGGCAGCGTTGCCACTGGTCTTCGGCACTTGATGCTTGATGCATAGGTGTCGTTGAGAGATATGCGGGATACGCGTTTTCATGATCAGGAGAACGCCATACCCCCTTGTGAATATTGTGATTAGGAAACTGCGAAAGTACTTTCGTCCAGAAATTTATTGTAGGTAATCGAAAAAGTATTCAGTCTGTGTTTCAGCTGAGCATTGCCGTAAAATGTAATGCTGTAAAGTAACCATCGCCGTTAAAGGATTGACAGCATTGTAGGTAATCACCTTTTTGTAAACATTTTCAAGTGAAGTAAGGAATTTGATATTTTCGATTTTATGTACATAGTACCTAAGTCTTCGGTATATGGGCACTCGTATCTGCTAGCCACTTGTATCTGCTAGCCATGCTATACCTCAATTTTTGGTTTCAAATTAAAGCATACTCATCAATCAGCTTAAAATAAACTGCATGCAACCAGGAAAGTCAAATCATATAGGGGAAATGGGGAATTATCTATGTAGGGAGATCCAGAGAGAAAAGAAACTAATCTACGATTCTGCAACTTAAAAATAGATGCTTCGTTTCAAGGATCTAATTTATGACCACCACCGCGATGTTTCAAACATTGACGTAGCGTCAATATCAATAGATCCCATGGTATCACAATAGACCACCTTTAGTCTAAATGTATCTGGTTGTAGGAAGGTGATTTAATCTAACCTAGCCTGCATTGTTACCAGCGCCCTAATGGAAGCTCGACTGTCGGCGTAAATGGATACATTCCTTGCTTCTAGAGTAGCTACATGTCATGGATAGGAGAATATATATGCAGATTTCTTCAAATTATCATCTCAGAGTTTGAGACGACGACATCGGTTTCCTACCCTTTTATTTAGATATTTCTCTAGGCATGATTCAAATACTCGTCACTGTCATCAAATTCGTTAAGTATTGCACTATGACCAAATAGGGATGTCAATCATATTCTAGATTGTTTAAGGCATATCCCATCTTGAAAACATTCGAAATGTGTTCCTTCTTTTTTTTTTTATGGTTCCATGTAGTGCACCTTAAGTTGTCACAACCACTCGTGTATTTTGATTTGATGACATCTAACTAATTTGTGTCATTCATTAGATGTGGATATATAGATTTATAGACATCAACTGACAGTCTTTATTGTTATTGCTGGCGAAATGATTAAATGACGAAATCCAAATAATAGGAATCTCTTCTGAATGCTTTCCAATTTATATCTAATTTCCACACAGCAACAATACTCGAAAATAGGACGAACATGTGCACAATATAATAATTTAGTTATACAAGGATCCTAAAATTCTTTTGAGAATCGCATTACAAGTTCACTGAAGGCGAAGAGAAGCTTTGGATAGCAACTTCGAGTATATATCATAAACTTACTTTTTTTTAGTGTGTAAGATAACGCAAATGTCTTTGCATCAATCACATGTGCTACGAATGACATATGTAGGAAAAAGTAACCAAAAGTAATCTGAAATGAGTAAAAAAGTTTAAAATCGTGATCAAATATCGCTAAAAAATAAAAACAAAATTTTGTGTACGATTTCTGAAGTATTTATCTAGTTCATTTAGTAATATAGAGTGACTTACTCTATCAAATGTGCTACTAGAGTTTTGTACTTCCCTCGTCTCAATCTTAAGACTCTTTCGACTTACTCTTATTAAACTTATCCAAATGATTGTCTTGCAAAAACGCTTATTTGTTTTAAAAATTTACTATACATACAACCCACTTTAGTATCTAGACAACTTTCAATTCAATTTCAAACTAAATAAGCTCTGTAATGGCTGCATTAAGGACATACGATATCCGTAAATTATTTGAGCGACAGACAGCATTACCAAATATCCAATCAAAAGCCTGTCATTTACGTGATACTGCTTTCCAGTCTCCTTCTCTAATTAATCCATAACAAAAAAAAAAAAAACACAATTACACTCGGATTTAAATTGAATTTAATTAAAATTCTTACAGAATCCCTGCAATACCGCAGCGTGTAGCAAGAATTTACCCCCTTTTATCATTTGGAGAATTTTTCTGGCTTAACAAGATTCTCTTCTTCAGTTCTATTCCGAATGTCGTCATGTTTTACTTTACTTGTATTTTATCTACGGTGTAGATATACATAGATACCTGCATTTGCACAATCACATTAAAGGAACAGTCAGCGATGCGGAGTTTAAGGTTAGAAACTTTTTCAATCGTAGAGGCGGCATTCGTTCTCGGCGTCTATCTACATTATGTACGTATGTACGAGATTTTGTTTCTTTTGAGCGATTGTAGATATATTAATACATACAAAGATGTCCAAAGACGCTTTAAAAAAGAACCGAACTCTTGTAGAAATTGCATAGACTTGCGAAGAACTGGTGCTGAAAGCATAATTTAAAGTGGGTGCTGGGGTCTTTAAAATATCCTTCTTCAGGATAACCATCCTTCACATGTGTAACTAACCACTTTAAATACTTAAATCAATATTTGATGTATCTGTAGGTAGTCGCTTATCTAAAAGTGGGAATCAGATACAAAAAAAAATTGGGCTAGCCCATTTTACTTTGACAACCCGAGGATGCATGGTCAGGTTTGTATACTTAACAATTATAAGTCTCTTGATTGCCCTAGCTTGTTTATTTTTCTAATCAACGCCCATTTCAATTTCCGAAAAGGTTTTTTTTTTATAAACTACAAGACAGATGCCCTGAACGTTGTATCTTTTAAGTGACAATCCTCTTATTCAGCTCAGAAGACTAAAAAATATGCTTTTAGCGTTCCTTAATTCTGTCCTTCACTTTTCTATAAATCCTATCCTTAATCCGAAGCATACTTCAAGTATATTTTCTAAAATTTCACTGCAGATAATTTCTCTGTTTACTCCCCCCAATAAAACCCTAGCATTTATACTTCCTTTTTAAATGAAAAACAAGTCCTTTTCAGTAAAATGCATTTTTCGTTGACATTTTATCCAATACAACTTGTTATTGGGGAATGGTATATCCATCTGCATGAACTTAAACCACATTTTATCGAAAAGGATATTTGCCATTCCGATCCTGTGCCAGAAAAAATGGAAAAAAAGTGGAAGAGGAAAATAATAGAATCACTTGGTATATCCCGTTATTATCGATATTTCCGCATTATACTACTTCATCCTTTCGCTTATCAAATTTGCATCTAAGGATCCTAGCGACTAAAATGCATTTGTTGGGTTGTCATGTTGAATAAATCATAAACCGATGTTGCTGAGAACAAAACTCCTTCTCTCACTTCTGTCCTCCTTTTCAAGGATAATTTATGCGATTTTTAATCAAAAGGAAATTCCCTTAGTGTTGTTGTGTGGTGTTGGCAAACATCGATGCCTCTCTACATATTGGCTGGAATATTAAAATTCCTTTTTAACGTAAAAAAAAAATAGGATTTTGACCAGGATAAGGCTAAAGAAGAAGAGGAAAAAACGAAGAAACGAAGAATGTTATCTCAAAACTCTGAGTAATTCAGTGCAGGAAACTGCAGAGAATTTTTTTTTATAATTTATTATCGATTGTTTGGTAAAAATAAAGTTTGCGTATCTATGTATCTACGAGTGAATAATAGGATAGGAGAGAATGGGTGGCTGGGAAAATAAGAAGAGAGTTTAATATGGAAAGTTTTGCATCTAAGAATATTCTGTTCTGTTAAGAATATTCTGCGTGCTGAGTTTGTCTGTTTATGCATGTACTCAAAACCTAAGTGTGAAAGTTGTAAGTAAATTTAATGGAAAGCAACACAAGTTACAAAAACTATAGCGCGCACAGAATTTTAAAAGCACTTTGAATCCTGTCATGTTGAGGGGTTTGAGTTAAAGTGTACCTATTGATTATTTTACAGCGCCGTTAGCCTTAAATATGAGATTTCTTTGCGAATTTTTTTTTTAAATTAATTCCCAGAACAAATTACGAACTGACATCCTCTCCGAATACTTCTTAAGTCCATGGTGAATTTCTAAGAATTCTCAAATCAAAGATGAAATTTAAATCTCCCTATCTCCCATTACATTTCCAATTTCAAAGAAAGCCATCGGTTTTACTGAGCAGTGTTCCGATCCCACTACCATTCCTAGTTAAAGTATACCCAGTCTTAAAAGGATGCTCAATTGCTGAAAATGAAAAGGAAACGTGGACGTAACTTTTCAAAATTAATTTCCAATTTAATCCTTCAACATTCTAATTAAAAGTGTCTGACATTTCGCACGGGTAAACACAATTGTACCACAAAAGGAGTGCTTACCTTCCCACGACTTTTCCTGACAAATCGAGCATATAACTTACACGAAGTTATTGCCATCGTGCTCTTTTTTTGAGGGACGAAGGTAGTCGTTTATTTTTTTCTATATTCGGTCGGTTGAATGTGCTGCCAAGAATATGTATGAACGGCTCTTCCCTCAAGACGACATTTGTAATCCTTTTTGTAGGCTCTCCAGAGGTGTTTTGGTTTCCATGCGGTGACAGAAAGAATTTTAAATCTTCAGTTAACTTACCTAAGAAGTTTCTAGCAGTAATTTGGTGTGCTTGATAGGTATACATTATTGAATAGGTTTCTTTCCCCCTACTTATAGAACATCACTCGTTCAATTTAGATACATAAATATGTTTATAATAGGAATGAAAGTGTATATTACTATGTGTGTACATATGTATGTATCTATATGTGTTTTTTAGAGCTCTTCTATTTCTCGAAAGAAGTGTCTTCTCTCGAAAAGGTTTCTTAGTTTGGTATATGGAAAATGGGTGGATTTGTGGGTTTGAGATTGGTTGAGAAGATTGTTGGTAGACCTTAAAACAGGGCCCATTCCCAACAAACATGTGTTCAGAATCAGAGATATAGAAACATCAATCGATCACTACGCATATCATAGAGTATTCATAGTGATAGTGCTCCCCATACTTCCCAATACTCAAATCCTCACTACCACACGAACTACATCAGAAGACTATTCCGTACTGGTTTTTTATTAAATCCTACGGGAGCACAATGGCGGTACGGAGGGATAAGTGAAGAGAGCAAGCTTAACCTCTACAACCAACAAAAGTCTTACCTCATGATCTTGCCAAGAAGATTGAGGTCTTCTGGGAAGCACTTAACAAGCTACTAGCTACCTAGCTTTCGATTAAAAGGTGATATCCGGGTGGTCGTCCCACTTGGACCTCCGTTTAGAAGAATAACTAACTTGGATTAGTATAGCGAAGCGGTTGCTTAAAGAACAGGTATAACAGAAGTAGGTTCTGCTTGTCGTTGGCGTGGTTCTCATTGCTCTAGTGACTCCCATACACGCTAGCCTTGGTGTAGTCGTGATAGCTATTAAGTTAGTGGTTATGGTGTATCCTTGTCATCATACTAATCTGCAGTAGATGAGGATGGGTCTTGCAAATCCTTTGGGATTTGGTCCCCGGGTTTTTCTTAATATTCTGTTCCTTGTAGAAGGAACATTTATAGGCATAAGGTACTTGTTAATGAACCGGTTTCATCTTTGATTACCTCTTTTCAACTTCAATTTAACATCAGAAGCATACCAATCTGATACAAAGGGAAGAGAAGAGTGCTTAAGATCTTCCTATCCATGCCCATTTCTTTTGTAGATACTCTCAAATATAAAAATTTTATTAATCAAACGAAACTCTTAATAAAGACATCTCACCTCTAAACCTAATAAAAAAGACGAGAAGAAGGGACTCAACATATTCTAGCTGCCAAACAAATTGAAGCATTGTACAACAAAGTTTGTCGAACGAACACACACAGACATTATCTGCATGACTGCAACTTAGTTGATGTAACTAAAGAAACATCGTTAAGTTGACGACAAACTTTTCTTCCTTTATGCCACTTTGCCAACTAATTCGTAAACTTTTCTTGCTCGATGCTTTATTGAGCATCAAATATTGTAATTAGTGGAGGAAAGTTACAATTACTTATTTAACGATGACATTATTCGTTGGATGACTTAATTATCGTCTCTCGTGTTGAGTATGACAATAAAACGTACATAGTTAGACATGACAGACTATTCAGTTTATATGTAGACTTTAGTGGGTTAATTGATAGCTTTAATATTCCAGTGGTAGGTGTAGTATATTCCATTCCTGATTTTGGTGGATGATTGAGGTTTTTTTTAGGAACCCGTAAAAAAGTTGGTCTCACGGAATAAGAGTAATTAGATCCACCATATACTTAGCCAGACAGACTGGATGGCAAAACAATATGTCATAATAAGAGGACTCCATTTAGAAGTATACACCTCTATAGGCATATCTCAAAGCGGAATCAACCATCCAGTATTGTTCCTAACGAAACACTCTTCTCAAAAATTACGGAATCAAATTTAGAACCTACGTAGATGTTGTAGACCTGGATCGCACAATGCAGACTGGCAAGAGGAAGATATCGTAATTCAAAACTCCATTTACTGAAGGCATTCCTCACAGATCCGCTCAACAAAAAACAAAATTATAGACTGAATGTCAATAAAAGGATATAGAAAGGCACGATAAACTTCTATTAGTCTGAAAAAATCTTGCAAGGCAGCAAGACCACTAACCTCAAAACCATCATAAAAGTACAACATAAAGGTTAGCGTGCGAGGAGAGTATCACCAATCAACGCAACGGCAGTAATCAAGGTTATCCTCTACATTTTTTCATCAACCTCCATGCAGCGATAAAAGCTGCTATGTTATCTGCTATAGAAATAGAATTGTAGCTTGTGAAGTGCTGTTAATAAGAGCTTAGGGTTCTTGAAACACAGCATAAGGTATTCTGGTTACGAGAGTATACCAGACAATAATAGAGCTGATCAACTGGCTAGAGGTGGGTCAGCACTTGACTTGAATCAAGTCTTGCACACTTAAGGATGAAGCGGGGAATAACGCTCTAATAATGGTTTCCCTTATACTAGTGATCATGACACACAACAATTAGCAGTATCATATGAAGAACTACGATTGATTACTATCGACGAATTATCAGACAAACCAATGAACAACATCTTTAGATACATTAAATTGGCAGGATGGTTTGTTGGTTTGAACACACTAAACAGGATTTAAACAATAATATACTCCATTGGCATATAGATACACTTTTCCCTCAATGGGCTTACAATGGGTTTATATGGAACTGAGTGTGGCTTACTCAAGTACCTAAACCTAAACCTAGACATATTTAAATCGGCTTAAAATCAACTTCAACGTAAACACGAATGGTTTATAGCCGTTCTGGCAAATATGAACAAGTTGGTAATAATTTCAAGAAGTCTTTTCAAGAAGGCCTGTTCAAATCACTATTTATATTAGTGCAGTCTCTCGAGTTGGATTCATTTTGAGAAAGGTTGGTCTAGTTGCTAGAATGAAGGACAAACCTAATGTCAAAGTAGAGTGAAACAGATGCCTTAGAAATATCTGCTCCATTCAGAAAATGCTCACTCCTTCAGAATAAAAATTTGATCTATATTTTACCTTTTGGATCGGCATGGTTTTTCCTCTCAATTCCTCTGACTCACACAATTCTGTGGTCCTTAAAAAATAAGTCTTAAGAGTTCAGCTAGACCACTCAAGTTTAGAGAAGAGTCCTTTTAAGTTAAGCGCCCTTGCATGAAAGGAATAAAATTGTACAAAATAGATTTGCACAGAATTAGTTGAGGTCCTTGTGAGCTTTACCAGAAAAAAAGTAAAAAAAAAAAGTAGAAAAGAGCATGACCCAGGGGGAAAGTGAAATTTAGAAAATTTCTCACTCTATGCGATGTCTTTCATATCGAAGTGATGGTAAGTCTATAACTTTAAGTAAAACAAAGCAAACAAATCTGTACAAAGGAACCGTTGAGTTGGGAGCACATAAACAAAAACAAAAAAAGTAATAATCCCAGAGAAACAAAAATAATTTCATCTGCAGCATCTCGAAACAATATTTACATCATTACAACATCTGAGTGTGTACGTGATCCTTAACATCCTTTCGTTTACCTTCCGTGAGCAAACACAAGTCCTTCCTCTTCCGCCAGCGCCGCCGTCTGCCTGTTCCCCCATCGTCATTCGACAAAATCAATCATTTTCATTTTAATAATTTCATAATATTTTCAATTTTCTCATTTCTTATCTTTTTCTCTTTTTTCTCATTGCAGGCTGAAATCTGGAGTGTGTTCATTGCGATCCTGCGGAAGAGCGTACGGAATCTTCAAGCATGCACGGATGTTGGCTTAATCGAGCACGTTCTCGTCAGGCTCCAGCGTTCCGAAACAGTTGTCGCAGGTATGTTATTTTTTATTCTTGTTGTTTTTTTTTTGTTTTTTTGGTTCGTTGTTCGTTCATTTTATGTATATCCTGAACGTACATACATATGTATTTTTGAATGATGTATTCGCTTTATTCGCTTCCGATTCTTCACATCCTTTCCATTGGCGCTTGCAATAAAATTGATTTATTCGGCGGTGAAATTCGTGGGGGTGTACTACATTATAACGCAAACATACTCACACAAACACACATACACACCCTCTCGCCACTGTTTTCAATCTCCGCCATCTGAATGAATGAAATATTGTAAAAGGACGTGATGCTAGTGCCTGAAGCTCGTGTGTGTGCATCTGATCCTTCTATGCTGAGAAATAGGAAATTACCAAAGTTTCTCGAGCACGGATGAAGGAGTATTTCTCTCTCTCTTCTGGTTAGTTCCACCTCGACAGTGTGTAATTAACTGAGAAGATTTTTTTTTTTTTGCTTTCTAAGTAACTTCCTTCCGTGGAAGGATAAAGTAAAATTGCAGGCACAACAAGTATAACGATGGAGACAATGGTGTTACGTGGTTTTTGACGTGTAATTACAGGATATTCTAATTTATAATCTTCATCGGCAATCAGGTTGTGATGGAAGTAAGGTGAGTTGAATTAGCCTTTGCGGGATTAGATGCTTTGTCATGATAACAGGATTCCGGTAGAATAATGGATGAATTAATATGGAGATGGTGATCAGTGAAGAGTTTAGCATGAGTTTACGTGTCGCTTTTGTATATTTTCATACAGAGCCTTTACCATAACCCTTGAAAAGGATTACACTCAGTAATAATCCATATCGAAAGTTTTGCCAAGGAGCCTTGGAGAAAATAACCCACATTAAGGGAACAATACTTTGTACTAAAACCATTATCCATGCTGAGGTTAGACTCGTGGAATCGCCGATGGAACCATCAAGTATTATCTAAGACTAGCACCATACAGTCCGGTTTCTATGGTCAACAGTAGATTAAATGAGCGTTTGCTAGATTTTTGTAGCGTATACATATATACAAATACAAATTTTTGGCGCAACAGGTCCATGGTACCCAGGGCCTAGCTTCTCACAACCACGCGTGCTGTGCGTGTTATATTCGTCACACGAATGGAAGGAGCCTACTGTTTAATGCCGGATCCGAACGGCAGTTGTTTTGAGAAGCTTTTTCATGACAGTTTTACTCTCGGATGTTTGTCAGACGCTCGCGAGAGGTGGGGCCGTGAAAGAAATTTTAGGTGTTGTTTGGGGATTGAACTTGGAAGCCCTCGCTCCGTAGTCCAACGCACTAACCACTTGAGCCACGGCGCCCACTGTATACATATATACATATATAAAATAACTAACCATCACCGAGCATGTAAAAAAAAGTGCCTCCTTAGAGTCATAAGAGATACGGTCGGTTGGTATAATAGATAGAAAAGACGAGGGCATCGTAAATTACGAGGGTTATTGTTGAAGAAAAAAAATCGTAAAGGGACGCGCAATCCATTGCACCTAATAGGAGCCATGTCAGCTACGTCTTTCCGGTCATCAAGAATTTTTAAGATAATAAGGTTGAGGCGGCCTTGATAGGGAGACAAGATAAAAGGGTCATTTCAGGATCATCTCAGGAGCAAATCGAAGAAAAAGACGTTAATAAAGCCAAACTGATAGAACTATGTATGTATTTCGCTGCAAATTCCACCTTGCCAGATACTTCTTTCACAACGATTATTGAATCCGGTTCAATATATTTTAGGACAAATATTTTTCCGAACCCGCTAGCTTGAGTCTTAAAAGATTTCAACAGTAACAAATCTTCAGCTCCAGATGGGATACATCCCCTTGTTTTGAAGAAGTGTTCTTCTAACCCGACAAAACCTCTACATAAGTTTCTCCACTTTTCATACTCTAAAGGCATCTTTTCGGATGGGTGGAAACTCGCGACCGTCCAGCCGAACCCTAAAAAGGGCGATAAAACCTCCCCCTCAAACTACCGATCCATAGCCCTAACATCAGTGCTCATGGAAAGCATTCTAAATTTCCATCTAATGAGATATTTCGAAAGAAATCGTCTTTTAAATGACCGGTTTAAGTCAACAACGTTCCACAGGGGACCTTATGGTGTGCCTAACAGGAAAATGGAACCAAAGTATTCATCATCACGGTGAATGCGTAGTACTTGCCCTTGTGTGGCACAGTGTCCTCTATCAAGCTTACAGTTTTGGTAGCATCTTCCCATCATAGATTTCAAGCTTTTTGAGTAATCGGTTAATACATGTTGTATTGGACGGATATACTTCTAGGATGACAGTATTCTTGACTGCGCTTATTTTTTGACGACTTCACGACTGATAGCCCGAGTCTGAATTGATTTCAATTCGTCAAAAATCCGGTGCTGTCTCCTTTCTCTCAATATTAATGTAGCCAAACTAAAAATGAGTAGAGCTATTATTGAGGAATCTAATGGCTCGTCAATGCTTGGCATGCAAGTTACCCCAAATCTTCGCTGGAATCACCAGATTTCCGAAGCTGCGAATCTTGCGCTAGATGGCTTGGATTCCTCAAGAGGTGTAAATATTTTTTCAGTCCTGCAGACTTGGGTACTATCTATAAAGCTTACATTTGTCCGAAACTCGAATACAAATCACATGTTTGGGCGGGAGCTCCCGTAACTTGTCTAAGTTTATTAGATCGTGTCCAGCGTTAGTCATGCTGAACTACAACTATTCAATTTGATAATATCCATTGAAGCCATGATGAGACCAGCAGCATTTACCAAACAACCAATATTGCCATTCATGGCGACATAATTCAGATTATATGCTGCAGCTTCCACTTCTCTGGGATCGGATTTAGCAGTACAATCCATTGCGAAGATTTCATTCTGACGGAACTCTGCGTTGTCATCGAAATTCAATTTGTCATACACCGAGATTACCTCTCCAGAGTTTGTCTCCGCCAGGTCGTTGATTTCGATTCGAATAGCATCAACATTCTTAAATAGGTCCCATAGTTTTTTAACTTCTTTTACACACTTTTCGACTATGGTCCTTAGAAGTTCTCCAGATAAACTTGCATCGATGTCAATGGGAATGGTGAGTATTTTTGCAAGGGTTTGCTTTGCAACTGCTTCGATGTTAACACCACCAGCCGGAGACGCTATTAGTACTAGACCATTGTTTACACGATCCATAAGAATACAGTGGTATGTTTTCTTTACTTGAATTCCATCCTTAGGGGTCTGCTTGGTAATGAGACGGTGGCCGATCATTTTCCTTGTCTGTTCAGGAACTTATTTCTTTTTCCTTTGTGATGTGAACTCCTCCCACAAAGCCATTGTCAAAGTGTCCTTTGCTTCGTCCATCGGCCAAAATTTGGTTCAATTTGATTCGATACTCTGGACAATCGAATCCCTTAATTTTCCTCGAGTAATCTAAATTCCTGTATCGAGACACTATACTTCTGCAGGAGATCCTTGCTCTGGTATTCCGAGAGGTTAAGATACTGCAGTAGCATGACACGGATCCTTTGAAACTTCGTCATCAGTTTAAGAAACCTGTGTCCGATGCCATTTAGTCTAAGCATCTAATATTGATAATGGTCTATGCAAGGTCTTCCAAAGATTTTATTTGAAGGTTTGGGACTTGTTCGGGACTATGTATCACTTCTCGATTGTGTGCAAATAAATCTGTGCCTTTCAGTTTTCACATACATACATAACTATCCTGTATGCAATCATTCATTCGTTTTGATTCTTTACGTTTAATGAAGAACCTGCTCAGCTTAGCATCCTTAATGTCGCTGAACAGCTATAAGCTGATACATTATTGCTTGAAATAGATTCGACTAAGATTTTGTCAAATTGAAAGTAGAGACGAAAGTCAATTGAAAAGTAGTGCTGGAACATCTATACACATACATACATATGTATTTTGTGCAAACAACCATCAGAGCTTACTACAACTGTAGGAAGTCATCATGCGACTATTGCGACGCAGATACAGCAATATCAATGACTCCTCGCGGCAAATGAAGTAGGAATACACCTGCACAGAATATTGAATTTCTTCTAAGTATTCCTGGAAATCGTACTCGATGACACGTGGATGCTTTTAAATGCCTTAAGCCGCACGAGCGGAAACTGAAGCTGCGTGGACTAGCACACATACTCGCACTTCCTTCGGCATTCACAGCATGCACCAATATTAACCTTATCCTTATCAATTTTTCAATATCTCATCTCTGTTAATGTATAGACATTCATTCGAAGGAAGCAAAATACTACATATAACAAGTCCTTAAATATTCACTTCAGTTAACAGGAGATTACATTTATCGTTTTGTAATTCGAAGGACTCATTCTCCATTCGTAGTATGGTGTCTTGTCTATCCTCTGCATATATGCGAATGCGTTCGTGATGGGAAAGGATAAAGTTTTGTCCTCATATGTTTGCTACACAAACATACATACATACATTCGTACATGTGGGCGAATGTGTTATTTTCTTCTTTTTTTTAGACCTTAACTATTGTACAGACGTGATTTGGAATCTAATGCGTTCGTTCTGGTGAATCCAAAACTCTGTCTGACAGTCAGAATGAAACTTTCGTAATGAAGAACTAGAGAAGTTGATAGTATTTTGCTGGGGTTCTCGGGGTGTTCTACGCCCTTTTCAGAATGAAAATGAAATAAAAGTTTTAGTTGGACGAGAGGGTGGTTGGCACGACGAGTAGATTTAGTTACATCAACAAAAGTTTCATGAGAACTTTTTTTACAGTTTTTTTTTTTTTCTACTCTTTGTTATTATCAGGTATAGCTACGTTGGATAGAGAGGTTGTAAGCAAAATGAAGGAAAGGAAAAAAAAATATCAAATGAACCTTTAAAATAGTTTTCAGTTGTCAAGGAGATTTATGGGAGGATGTGTCTAAAAGTTCAATTCAGCAAAAAGGATGACATTTCCCCCCCCATTCCACCACACCCCAGTAAGAGGAAAGTCTCGTATCATTTAATTGTGAGAGAATAGTTTGTCATGTTGTATAGGGTAATCGATAGTTGAATGGGTTTTGGAGAAATTGAAATAAAGTTGGTTTAGAAGGTTAGTAGGGTCGGTTTGTTGACGTTGGAGTGGGTTTTGTGCTCCCAAACACTACCCGACTGACAGTGACCCTCCTTCTATTTCGGCAAAGAAGCGAAAACTTGGATTTTCTTAAAGTCTTGAAGCCATGGGTTGCAATTCAATGGTTCCTTTGACTTAAGCGTTCTTGTGCTCGTTGTTGTCAAGCCAATATTGTCGACATTTCTTAGTTTTTTTTTCGAATGACAGTCAACTCTTCGTACACCTCATAAAGTGAGCAGTTGCAGCTTGTTCTACTTTTGCTGTCATCAGACATTGAACCGATTATTTGGAAATTTATATTTCGATAGAAGGTACCCACTATACGGTTTGTTTTCCATCCTAGCATCTGTGCCATAAAGAAGGACTGGCAGATTTAGTGTTTTGTAATAATTTTCATCGTTTGAATCAGAAGTCAGTTGAGAGCCCTTTATGGACTTCACATTTCCATAATTTAGGGATGGATGTTTGCTCATATGTCAAAACCATGTGCCTAGTCTTTTCGTTTCGTCTTTTCTCGTTCACTTGAATGTAAGTGTCGCCCAATCGTTGTGAATATGTACTTTTACACGCCTGGATGGAATGACGAGACGTTGCCAGTATCATCTGCAAAGGCTTGCAGGTGGAATTGTTTATTAAATATAGTATCCTCGGAGTTGTAACCGGGCCAGGGCAATATTTACTCCAGCATAATTTTAAGATATCACGGGACAGTGAGTATCTTTGCCTTAATTTTATGCAAGTTTTGAATAATTTCTAAGTATTTTTGAAAAACCAGAATATTTCAATCTCCAGGAGTTCAATAACAGACTCATCCGTCATCGTAGGCTCCTCTATCTTAAAAAAAAAATACCTTAAAAACAGCGCACAGTGCACCTCGGATTTAGTAGTTTTAGACGGCACAACTGGACCTGTTTTTGGTCCACCCATTATCTCTCAAGATGTGAAGCTAAAAAAAATCATTCCCCAGACCCTTCTTGCTCCATCGTCTCTAAATAATATGTTTCTTTTGTATTCCAGACCTGCTTATCGAAATGCTCGGTGTACTGGCGAGCTATAGTATCACAGTGAAAGAGTTGAAATTGCTCTTCGGAACAATGAAAGCTGTTAATGGCAAATGGGTAAGCATTAGTGTGTCCTGCCAGACATTGACCTTTTTTCATTGTCATTTTGTTTTCTAATTTCAGCCACGACATTCAGCGAAACTGTTAAATGTCCTACGTCAGATGCCGCACCGAAACGGTCCAGATGTGTTCTTTAGTTTTCCCGGTCGAAAAGGATCTGTAAGTTTATTACATACAAATTGTGTTTCCTTAACACTTAAGCCTCCACCATGTGTGGTATCTATATTTTGCTTTCATTGCGATTTCAATAAAACACAAACAGGATCAATATGTTATATTTACCATAAATCCCCGTGAAGTCAACCAAACAAAAAAAATTGGAAGAAGAACAGACCCCCGCTTTGGATTCACAAAATTTACGTCGAATCCAAAATGCAATCGCAGTTTACCATTCAATGGATGGGTTCAGGAAGGGTATCTCGATTGGCAAACATGTTTTAATCCATACCACTGACGGGGAAGACCATTGCACTACTATATATACGCGGTAAAACGACACAACATCAGGACCCAACCAGGACTCGAGACTTTTTAACTGAAACGAAAATAAAAATGCAAATATGTATTCGAAACTTTATTGCCAGGAAAACATGTTGAACAGCCAAAAAACAAAAAAACAAAAAAACAAAAAAAGAGAAAGGAAAAAACATTTGTGGAAAATTGTTGTGTTGATATTGGATGTTAGTGGTGTAGGGAGAAGGCTTAATGTGAATTCGTTGCGTTATTGCATCACTAAGGGTTGTATTTATGTCGATATGGTGATCTAAAACCATCGAGAAAAAATAGAAGTCGGTGATTTGTGTGCAAATTGTCGGGGTTTTTCTAAAGGGACAACTTAGAGAGGATTGCAGGCTGACAACCAGTATTGGCATCGAAATAAAAACAGCCGGATATTGGGAATAAGTTATTTTTTGTGTGCTTGGACTTTCTACTTGACGAATTGAAGTAGTGTGAGTGATGTGCAAACTCTAATACCAAGAATCACTACCATGAGAGTGGTTCGTGGTCGGCTAATGGAAGTCATATCAGAACTATGCATCAAGTTCTTGATAACTTTAAGTCTGGTGGTAGGTATAGGGGAAAATTTTTGGCTCATCGTTAGGTGGAATTTCAGCCAGTTATTGAGAAACACTTAATACAAGGATGTTGAAATGGTTGAAAGGTGTCGTATCCTACATAATGAGTCATGCGACTATAAGCTAGATCGAGAGAAGTCCTTCCAAGTTGAAGTGAAGTTGGATTATTCAATGGCACGAAAATAATATCTCTTTTATCAAATCGAATGAAAGCTTTGAGTGTATTGTCTGAAGGACACCTAGGAACCTGTGTCCTTCATACTGTAGTCACTAACGTTCGAGTTTAGGTTGTAAAGTAAAGGAGAGAGGTGTGTTGAATGAAATCACCTGTTTCTGTTGCATACGGAAGTCGTATTCTTTTACATACAACATTGAATGCATACTCCGAAATAGTGTGAGACTTCCATCCAATGAACCCGGCATTTTAGTGTGAAGAATAAAATGCCCCTGAATGGTTCGAAGCGTCTATAGTTTCGGCGTAATTTAGATATTGGTGATACTTTTCTTGTCCCAGCTTCTGTAAATACACTCTAAAGCACCCAATGTCTGTTTAGAATTAGGTTATCCAATAGATCGACTGTCCATGTTTTTAGTTCATCTACCTCTTGATGTTGGGTGTGACCTTATAACCACTCGATTACGCTGGCTACTATTGGATTGGCAGGATACTTTGACCATCTTTCGTACTTTGATTACTAAAATATCAACCATCGTACGGAGATTGTCCGTTGATAGCTCTCTGTGCAGTGGTCCTGTAAGGTCCCTTTGTATTTAGATGTGGGACTCATAGTGAATTTTTGATCCTGGCATAATAATGCAGGGTGCATGAGGTAATAAAGATATTGCACTTAAAGTCTTATCAGCTGCATGTCGTAGATTTCAGATAAATGTGAGCCTAGTATCTGTGATAACATTAAGAAATTTTAACTATTTTATGGATACAACATCATGGTTCCCAACTGTTATCGTTGTTGTGTTCACTGCTTTCAAGAGTGCCACTTCCATATCAGGCGATTCCAATATCTTCATTGCTAGAGCGTTTGATGTTTCATCAGCAAAGCAACTAATTGCAACTAAGCAACTTCATCCAACATAATATACATATGTAGCACTTAAAATTGGGAAATATCACCTGTAATGTTGATATGCTTCTGTAGATCGCGAAATCTTCACCAATATCTTCTATACTCTCGAAAGATCATCTTTATCCAATTCATAGCACGTCTATACTAAGGGACGATCGCCGGAGACAGCGTTCCACGAGGATGTGCGAAAGATTGAAAAAACCATCCACAAAGAATTTACTGTACTCACTTTCCTGGACGCCTTCAATACTGTCCACACTGAATCGATTCAGGTATCACTAATCCAATTGGGCATGAAGGAGTTTAGTACCCATTAGATAGTAATTATGGTTAGAACTAGAATCACCCAATGAACTCTTGATATTGGGTGCAAGTTCGTCGAAAGAGGAACCACTCTGTGAGGCGTTGACTCTCCTTTTCTATAGCTTATGGCTATCAATAAAATTCTGTCAACACTCGACAAAGACGAAATCAAAGTAGTCGCATACGCAGATGACGTGATATTTTTGAATATTACCTTCAGCTCTCAGTGAGATCATGAAAGGTGCCTTTGAAACAGTAAGCACACGGATTGCAAGTTGTGGATTCAGCGTAAATCTAAGCAATCTGTGTTCTTGTGCTAAATCGTATGGTCATAGCAACATTCGGGATCTGTTTCCTAGGGATTTAACAACGACTCTAGGCTGCCCATCTACGGTGGACTGAGAAAAACGAGAGGTAATAAAGGAGTATGAAACAACAATTTATACAGATGGTTCAAAAATTGACTGCGGAGTAGGGGCTGGTATTTTCTCTTAAAGGCTGCATATATCTGAGATATAGAGGATCCCAGACTCATCTACTATCTTCCAGGCTGAAGTGCTGCCAGTACTCGAATCTTTTCGCGTTTTAAAAGATAACACTGCAACATTGCCATCCTTATTGACAGCCAGGCTGCCATTATGGCCCTGGCATCGAACACGACATTTTCCATGCTGATGGAACATGGAAATTAGTACGGGTGACTAGCCCATAGGAAGACAAGCGTTCAGGTTAGGCACCCCATTCAACGCTCATTGTCCAAACTGCAACAATTAGAGAGAAAAAGAGACAGTGTTTCATCTCCTCTGCGGGTGTATGGCTCTAGGCAGGGTCAGACATCGTATACCTGACAAAAACTTCTTTGACAACCTTAACCAAATCTCGGGAAAAAAGATCAGAAAACTAGTCAGTTTTCTAAACCCGACAAGGTGGTAGTAGAGGTTTGCCACTCCCTTCTTTTAGGTTCTCACAACAAAATTGACAACGAGTTCACGTGGATTGTGGTGTTAAAATCGGACTTAAGTGCTATTTAAGTTTCATTGTGTATCATGGAAGCTACCACTTCTACCTACCTACCACTTCCTTAATACATCTTTTTAGCGTTTTTTTTTCCTTGGAGCTGACCACTTTAAGAAGCTCTCGAGATGTTCCGATATAGTGTTCGTATTGGATTTTGAGATGACGACTTCCTTACTTTTGGAAGTAGGACCAGTGATCTTTTTTGCGTCTAATCTGAATACTGCGTTTTCATAATGCCTGCTGGGATATAAAAAAGTTTAACAGTATGCCTCAAGGGTCTGTATTGTTACTAACTCTATTCTACTTGAATTGATGTGATATATATATGTATCTACGGCTGTGTAATGCCATTGCTTTAGACATTCAATACCAGAATCTAGCAGTCACTGATCATATCTTAAACAGCAACTCTATCAAAGTTCTGGAAACTTCAGTGTAACACAGAGTCTTACAAATGATGTCTGCGGTCTACATTAACACATTGACTACCCAATACCTAACTTTCATACATACTCGATTCATCGTATCTCGAAATTTTTGAATTCGACCAAGCAACATGCGTTTCAATTTTGGCGTCTGTCTGTCTAGCGTCATTTCAAGCTACAAAAAGTTTTTTAATTCACCGTTTTAGACTCTTCTGCGGAAGAAACAAAACAAATGTTGTAACAAGACATTTACCTAGGTATATGTCAGGTAATTGCCCACTCTCTGTCTTAGAATACCCACCGCCGCTCTTAATTATTCCCCAGATCTCCATTACTATATTATTCATAATCCAATTTTCAGTAGCATTTAAAATTCATTGAACTAATAAGTCCTGGTACAAATTAGATGCACCTAGCACCAAGACCAGCGTCCCACAGGTGAGCAACAGCTCCTTTTCCCAAACTCTCCCCTTCTACAAATCCAATTAAAAGTTCGCACTTTCATAAATATCCATTAAGTGTGTACTGGCAATGGAACTGAACTGGTGCCACTTAAATATTCCAATCAAGCATCAAGTTTCTAGTTTGAAAACCCGTCGCATTTAATATCCACCCGCACACAGCAGAACACTTCAAATATACTCGCGTTTCGTTTTAATTACCTGGGAAAAGTCTTCAATGGGCGATAGTAGTCTCGTCCTTCCTCTTCTGGCACAAAATCGATTTGTTGAACTCTAATTAACTTTGGTCAAAGTTCAGTACCGCCACCACCCTGTCAATTTGCTCTGAGAATTTACCACCAAAACCAACCCAACCACGCCCATTTGTCCTTTTGTTTAAATCACACCGCTGATTTCTTTCTTCCTCGACAAATTACAAGAATACTTGTAATATTTGTTAAAAAAAAAAAGAAGAAAACATGACTAAACAATAAAAAGAGTTTAACTCAAGACAAGATATATTAGTAAGGATCGCTACCCCTTCAACATGCCCCAGCCCCTAAAAGCAATAAAACTAATTTATTTACTACACGCTGTAGTCCTGTGCTACTTTTTTTTTGTCAATGTGTGCGGGGAAGACGAAAGATTTTTGCTGTTGCACACTGTATAACAAAACGAAATTAAATGGCGAATAATTAATCAACATCCTTGCAAAAGGTTTAATTAATGACCCCCCCGCACCAAATCAGGTTAAATGGAAGAGGAAGTGTTTAATGGAAGTTGGCAGCAGAAGAAGGCGAAGATTGTTATTTGCTGTGCGGAGGAGGACGGCCTTCTTTTACTTAGTTGGGATATCTTGTTCGCACTTTTTTCACTACGTCCTTTCTGTCTATTTCAGCTTCGCTGGTTGTTGTATGGCCTCTAGCCTCTACTTTGTTACAATTAAGGACATTTGCTTTTATTCGTGTTTACTTGTAGAAAAAAGTTTTTTTTCCTTGTCTCTTTGATTAATTTCGTAGGATGTGACAGTGACATTTAAGTCCGAGAGAGAATACAAGAAGAAGAAGAAGGTAGCAATCTGACATTTGTAATGCTAGCTGTAGATCACTTAATTTTTCACAGAGGGGCTTTGTCCGCTGTAGGAGGATGGAACATTAAGTTTGTGACGTTATGTCAAATATTTTTTTTTTTGTTTTACCATGAAACCGACGAACCGGAGCCACCTGCTAAGTGCAAAAATGTGTCAAAGACAAAAGTTTCAAAATATTAATGGTGCTGCGACGGAAAACATTTTGAGTGTATGATGTGCGAATTAGGGCGAGCAGCATGTTTTGGTCCTTTGAAGCTCTTAGGGGATGTATTACTATTCAATTCGTTGCAACAAGGATAGGAGAAATTATAAATGGCACACACTTGGAGTGTCTGTGATGGGGAAATGACCGTCTTCCATCACTGTCGATTTAGAGTGATTAGTCAGTCTACGATTGAAATGAAAGTCTGGATATTGAAGGTTGTTTAAGAAGAGAAGGTTCGAAAAGAGATTCAAAATATGTCTTAAACAATAGCACTTCATTTAAAAATTCGTCAACCCTCAGAATGCCTGGAACCAAAAAATCGAGTTGAGTCGAGACAAGGACTTCAGGTACATCTTTTGTGGAGGTGGCCGGTTCTCGTTGGGATAGTAAAATTTAGTCATTAAACTATTCATAGTCATTAAACTAGTCATTTTGCAACTATTTGTAAAGCCCTCCACATAAAAAGGTTTTCGCTAGGCATTTTAGAATCATTCAATTGATTCTGCCGTCCGCTTCGATTTGTTTCTAGCTTGCTTACATATACCTGACTGGCTGTTGATGAAAAATGTGATATCCTTTCGTAGTACTGCCTTCATTGCAGTTTCACATGCGGTTACTATCTCGAATTCCCCTATATAAGTATCTTTGTAGGCTTCTATGTCCTTAAAAGTAGTCCTGACTAAAAATCAGACTACTGAGTGAGAGTTTAAGTTCTATTCCCAGACAATACCATACATACTGTCTCACGGTCTTAATTCTCGTGAACAACTGACAAACATTCGAGAGTATAATTGTCATATTCCTGAAACAAAAATTGCTCTTCGGATATGGCATTATACGCATGACAGCAGGCTTCTTTCATTCCTTTAAAGGCTATAACACTCACAATACGAATGGCTATGAGAAGCTTAGACCCTGTGTATCGTACAAATCTGTATAAGTCTAAAGGGTTGCCATGATATATTCAGTGACATTGAGCTTTCAGGCAATATCCAATCCTGAATTTAATAGTAGAGCCTTTTAGAGTTTCATGAAAGTGAAAAAGGCTTTAAAATATGACCGTTAAATCATCAAACAGAGTGGCCAACATACTAAGACCAGATTGGAAAGTATGTTAAACTAAGGCCGAACCACCATCTGAATACGTGACAACCTTACATATTGTATTCTCAATTTTTTTTGAAACCGATAGTAATAACTAGATTCTTAACACAGCTGCATCCAAAGCATACATATAGTAGCGTAGACTAACTAGCTTTCACTTTTACTTTCATTATACTTTTCAAAAATTTATTTATGCCGGAATCCTTACCAAGAGAAAACTGTGTAAAATTGATGCAATCCTTTAAAAATTCCTTTCATTGTAATTTATATGCATATTCACTGAATTAAACAAACCCTACAAATAAATCAATAAAAATTTCTTCTCTGTATTAATTTTGCTAATATCCTGAATAAGTCCTATTCTTTGGAATTCGTTACAATCTACGAATATGTATGTGCTCATAGAGCACATAACTGTATACACATGCACATAAATCAATTGTGTTTGGACAACAAAAAGTAGACCAGAATTGATTTATTAGAATATTCCTCATTCGAGCAGAAAACTGGAATTTTTGTTTCTCTTCATGTTTCCCAGTCTGAATGAGCATAAATCCTTGCTAGAGATTCCATTTTGTTTTAATTTACTACCTTAATGATGTATACACATGTATTCGTAATAATCTGACCACATATTGGAGAGAAGAAAACCAAAACCATAAAGCAAATCATTTCTATACTGGTATTGAAACAGGACGACAATGATGATGACTCTGTGGCATGTGAGAGTGTGTTTGGTTTTGACAACAAAAGAATCCTAATGAAATACAATTTATGCTTTTTGAGAGATACATATAATAGCAATGAAATCTCGCCTGGATGGTAGAGAATAAACAAGCAATTTGTAGCCAGAAAAGAATACTATAGAAAACATACTGACATTCGTTAGAAACTCTCTTGACAAGCAGAACAATGTAGGAGTATTATGCTTGTAAAGTCTAATTGGGTAAAAGTTGGAAAGGGCTAGGAAAGGAGTATAGAATACCATCTGTCGGTATAATGAGAGAAAAATGCAGAATTATTCTAAAAGTCAAAGGAGGTCATTATATGGGGGAGAAGATACATTAGTATCCAACTAGATGATAATTTCCCAGAAATCATTCATTATTCTGAATTTCAGTGAAGGGACATCTGTATTTCATCAAAGCATCCAGAAGATTCATACTTTACAGAATCTTAAATATTATTAAACCATAAGTCAGTGGAGCTAAAATTTATGAGACCTGGCTCCGAGTAGCAAAAAGACTAACTGAATCTAAAAGTATGAGAACTGTGTCTTGCTCCAAATGTAGTTTCAAGTAATAGAAACTTCATCGGGTATAATCCCACCAGGCCTTTTTGATTTTAAACGTCTAAAGCTATGTTCGTATTGCCGTATTGCATGCTTGAGTGTCGCGTGGTTGTATTGAGTTACGGATCGAGTACGACTTTCGTTTTCCTTTCAGCACTTCCTTATATTGCCTGAAAGATTTATGGCTTCTGGGTCTTCTTACAATCTCAATGAAGGTCTGATTTCTAGCCTGGTTTCCATGGTTTCTTTTTCGCTATCTTTTCGAAATATATTTTCTCGGAACTCTATTGCTTTGCTGGATTCATGAGTGCCATAGACGGTGAAATTAAGTTAGCTGCGATACTCCTAAACCTCGGGATCAGAAAGATGAACTGAGTGATGAGTGTTCAACATTTTTTGACTTGACTTGATGACAGCGAATGCAGGGTGCCAAACGTCAGTATCTTTTCTTTCTATTTTAAGTCACTCATGTATTTCTTTCATAAGTTACAAATACAAATTTTTGGCGCAACAGGTCCATGGGATGTTTGTCAGACGCTCGCGAGAGGTGGGGCCGTGAAAGAAATTTTAGGTGTTGTCTGGGGATTGAACCTGGAACCCCTTGCTCCGTAGTCCAACGCACTAACCACTTGAGCCACGGCGCCCACATCTTTCATAAGTTAATAGGATTAAATTCAAATCGCGTATTTGAACTGAGACCCTTAGTCAATTCCTTTAAAATCTGTACGGACTGACAGAAATTGTCCCAGAGCCAACGTTACGTTTTCTTACACAACTACCTGATGCATCTAGCCAAAACGTGTACATGTGTTGGGTCTTAGTGCAGGCGTATCTAGTTCCTGAGTTATCGGTTGGGTTAATGTATATTGGAAGTGGGACTAAGCTTATAGAAGCACCACTAAAATAGATTTTCTTAAAAAGCAGAAGTTCATCAGAGCTTTGGTTTAGACGCCTTTTATCTGTTCGGGGAGGATTCGCGTAAACCTCGAAGGGTCTTGAAATTTAGATGTAAGTGTGGTGTAAAGACTAAACCAATCCGTCTTCTTGGTGTTTTTACAGACTAATTGGTAAATGGTTACAAAAATGTTCGAACTTAATTGCAAGTAAAACAGTACTCACGAGGCGATCTTCTTTAAATATTCCTTTTACAATGCAAAAAACTGTTGTTAATTTATTATTTCCCTTTTGTGTATTTACAGGCAATGGTTCTACCGCCCTTAGCTAAATGGCCATACGAAAATGGTTTCACATTTACGACGTGGTTCCGTTTAGATCCGATCAATTCTGTGAATATAGAACGTGAGAAACCCTACCTCTATTGGTAAGTTTACACATTTTCCGTCGCTTTTGCATAACATTTAAAATGTCGTCCTTTTCTTTTGCAGTTTTAAAACATCGAAAGGGGTTGGATACACAGCGCATTTTGTTGGTAATTGCCTAGTCCTGACATCAATGAAAGTCAAAGGAAAGGGCTTCCAGCATTGTGTCAAATATGAATTCCAACCAAGAAAGGTACTTGTACTACATTCCTTATATCCTTAAGCAATTAAATTCTTCAAAAAATACGTGCATATGTACATATGTACTTGTAAAAAAAAAATGTTTTGAATCTTTTGAATTATTCTTTTAGTGGTACATGATTGCCATTGTGTATATATACAATCGTTGGACTAAAAGCGAAATAAAGTGCCTAGTTAATGGACAATTAGCGTCTAGTACGGAAATGGCGTGGTTCGTTTCAACAAATGACGTAAGTATGCCTAAGGATTGAAAGGACGATTCTTGCATGAGAAATGACTTCTTTTTTTTTTTGTATTTTAACAGCCATTTGATAAATGTTACATTGGTGCAACGCCGGAACTCGATGAGGAGCGAGTTTTTTGCGGCCAAATGTCGGCAATTTATCTATTCAGTGAAGCCTTGACAACGCAACAAATATGTGCGATGCATCGTTTAGGTCCTGGATATAAGGTAAAGTATTTGGACATTTTTGTTTTCTTTGATTTTAGACTGTAAACTATTCATTCTATCGGTTTGGTTTTCTTTCTTTCTGGTTTATTTGGTTTTTGGTTCTATTTCGGCATCTTTGTTACTTCGGTTCTTAATTGATTATATTACTTTCACTATTTGTTAAGTAAATTTCTTAGTTTTAATTTTTTTTAATTTACGCTGAATATAACTAGAGGCTTTTATTTCAACTGGGAAATACTGAAGTGAAATAGAAACACTTGACGAACTTTATCTTATTGTGTCAATCTTCCTTGTGAATTTTTAAATAGCTTAATATTCTTATTGAGGAGTTAAGGCTAAATGTGCTAGTTTATTTGTAATTATCCCATCGATCTTTAACCACTTTATTCAGTAGTCGTTGATCATTATCATACAACTATACTACCTATAGATTGATGCTTTATCTAGGAATAGTAGTTGAACTATGTATATTTATATTGCTTGAATTTTGGCATATGTGCAAACTCCTATCTCCCGTTAAAAAACTAAAATAAAATACAAATTCTTGGCGCGATAGGTCCTTGGGACCCAAGACCCAGCTCCTCACAACCAATCGTGTTGTGCGTGTTATATTCTTTACACGAATGGAAGGCCTACTGTTTAATGCTACTACTACCTACTGTCTTTTCAATTTTATTTAAACGGTCTTTTTTGTTGTGATGGAATTGTTCGCAATATTTTTTATTTTTCGAATTCGTGTCCATATGGCTAACATTGTGACCTACATAGAAGATCTATTCTATCTATATCTAATAGAGATACTACCTGCCTTATGAAGGTTAGTTTGTCCCTAGAACAGAGTTTTTAAACACCACTGACGAAGTGGTGATCTTTTTGGAGGACATGTCTTAAGGATAGTGCCGGGCATTCACAGTGTTCGTCCTCCTCCAAACAAAACATACATTTTGTCTCTGGGCACAGGTTTAATTGTTAACATACCTCAAGCCACAATGTTCAGTTAGAACGCTCACCAGCTAAGTTAAGGAGCTCCTTGTAATGCTTGATTGATCGTTTGAATTGTTTAAACCCCAGAATATTATCCCAGTGGCCTGGCCAAATTTTGTGTATCCAGTCATTAATCAGCGGTGTGACAGTAGCGAAGTTGACGGCACAATTAGGTTGTGATTGGCCTGTCTTCTTTTCGTAAAATGCTAGTTGTTGCACTATTATAAAACGTGTAGTAAAGCTCCAGGCATGACACTAGAATGGTAATGGATACCACTGATCGCCAGGACATCAGCAACACTAGTGACTAGTGACTAGTAACCACTTAAGGGGAGAAAGAAACCTCGAATATTTCGGTACTTCTGCTACTGATTACACTTGCTAACAAGTCGTAGCTAGTATTATCAAACCCGCCCTCGAAGTTTAAAAGGCACATTTCTTTTCCTCTGTAGTCCTACCTTTTCTGTACGCATAATGACTCGAGTGCAGAGGGATAGACAGACCTAAATGGCCTCTCGTCATTGACTCTTTCCATGATTTTGAAAACAAATGATGTTAAAATTATAGGTCTATAGGATTTAAGCAGCTTACTAGGCATGTACCCTAGCTTGGGGATAAAAATCGGTTTAGCTGTCTACAGACGGGTTATTTGCAAATAGTCTGTCAACCAGTTGACCTCCTCTGTAGCGGACTTTATTAATCTTTCAAACTCCAAACTCCTTCGAAACGGAGTGCAAACTTTTATTTCATTTCAGTACTTTCATCAGTCTTTCATTATACTTTTGTTAAATATTTTCCATATTTTTTCAAAGTTTAACAAACAAAAACTAAAAAAACAATAGACTTACATAAATTAATTGTTTATCTTTGTTTCCTTTAACTCTCTTTTCACGCTGCACCATAAACTCATCTGTGTCTTTGTCGCAAATACACACTAAACTGGCAAATAAATTTTTTGACAAAAATAAATTTAAAATTATTTCATACATACTTTTTTTGTTTTTATATTTTATTTTTAATTTTAATTTTTTTTTTTTTTTTATATTTTTTAATCATCGCATCGTGTTGTGTGCTCGTCAAAAAATAATCCCACCAACAGTCACAATTTCGTTTCGACAACGAATGCTATCTCAATCTGCCGGACAATCATAAACGGGTGAGTGTAAATGCCACATCTACGGATGATGGTTCTGAAGATGATCCCTCGGCTGAAATCGATTTAAGTGTGGCTGTTGCTGAAGCCTATGCTATAGTTGGTGCACGTATGCAAGCTGCAGCTCGGGCAACAGCAGCAGCAAATACACTTCCCAATACGTCGGCAACGTCAACATCAACAGCGGCAGCAACAACATCACCATCTGGCAATACAAAAATTGATATTGATCCTTCAGCAACATCCTCGTCTTTGGTTTATCCTTCGGGAAGTTCTAATTCTTCTTCTACGGGTAGATATTTTGTTTTTTTTTGTTTTGTTGCGAAAATGAATGCAATTTTATTTATGATTTTATTTTTTTGCTTTTTTTTATTAATTTAATTTTTGTTTTTAATTTTTTTTTTTATACATAAATTTTTGCATAATTCGAAAGAATCCCGAGCGCTGTCAAAATTACGTAAAATGTCTACGACAGATAGTACTGGATCATTGGCTGGTGGAGTTATGGCAACACTCGGTGAAACCGAGGAGATCAATCATTTAAAAACTGTAAGCATGCTGTTTTTTTTTATGTTTTATTTTATTGTTTTTGTTTTGTATTTTTGTTTCATTTTACTTTTTCCTTTTTTTAAGCTTTAGTTTGAGTTGAAAATAAAAAATAGACTATATTCTTTTGATGTCCTTTCACAGTCTGTGTGGCTAGAAATTTCACAACACTTCATTGGGGTCCATTTTAAATAATCATTTTGATTTAAATTAAGTTCTACATGCTTAGATGTATAACAAAAATTCATGAATATAAATAATATAATAATACTTAAACAAAAAGTATAATTTAGGACTTTATGTGTTAGTAGGAACAATTAAATTATAGTTACCAACGGGCTGCACACTGTTATGAATCAGCGACAGGCAAGGAAGACAACTTCGCTGCAAAGGTAGTTTTTTCGTTCTTCTTCAAGAAATAAAGTGAAAAACATTCGCAGGAGAAGTCTGTTTATGGAGCAAACCAATCCTTTTTAAGAAAACCACGCATTGCGCCATATAACCATGTACAATTGATTAGATAATTGACCAGAAACCCTATTAAGTCGATGTTACTATACAGAT
Organism: Xylota sylvarum; assembly: GCA_905220385.1. Lineage (NCBI taxonomy): Eukaryota > Metazoa > Arthropoda > Insecta > Diptera > Syrphidae > Xylota > Xylota sylvarum. Next base: position 129,735,866 of record LR999957.1, read on the forward strand.
AGAGCGTGATTTACTTGCTATAGCAGATTTCTTTCGTAAGGCGCATGTTATACAGCGCTATATTTCAATAAGTAATGTGCAGTCTTTGCATCTACCATCTCTTTCACCAACCTGCTAGGTTATAATCATATGAGACAGTCCCCATTTTTAAAACATTTACGTATCCATGTACATATGTATGTATCCAATTTTCGCTCTCATTTTACTGCTAAGCTTAATTACTTACTTATTGCTTTTGCACGTCTTATCCGTGAAGAATCTCTTCGTGAGACATGGCTACCTACCATCTCCTTCGAGCCAAGGCATGCCGCCAATTCGTCAGGCTAAACATCCCGGCATATAGTGGTTTGCTTGGTTGATTCTTGGCCGGATATCCACTAAAGTATCGTTCTTAGAGTTGATATTTTCTCTCCAAGGTTGGTGAACTCCTCAACTACTTCGAAGTTGTAGCTTCCGATAGTGACGTTCCGTCCTAAATGAGCTAATATTTAGTAATTGTCGTGAGCGCCTTTTCAACAGCTCTCTCGAAATACCCGAAGATGTCGATATCGTCTGCGTATATCAGCAGGTAGATTGACTTTTGAAAGATCCATGTTCACACCAAGCCTTCATACTATGGATTCAAGAAATATCGTAACAGAGCATCTCCTTGCCAAAATCCGGAGCATATCTGTCATATCATATCTTAAACTCAGTCATCGCTTTGTAGAGGTTCAAGCGATGAATACTTTTATACGCAGCATTCTGAACCGATATTCACCACTCTTATAGGGACAAACTGTAAAAAGCTAAGTTTTGCTTTAAAATCCCTTCTATATTCGTCCATTTCATTTGTCCAACATAAAGGCGAAAAATATACAGTCCTCCACAGTCTGCTGTTACCAACTTTCATAAGGATTTGGTTTAGACTAGAAGTAAATCATTTACATAAGCTAGTATACTCATCTTATTGAAGTGAATTAACGATTTCATGTATTACGTATCAGAATAACCTTGAAAAACCTTCATGATCTCATTGCACTCATTGCATCCACCCTAACGCCCATATCTGTAAAATTATTTCTGTGAAAGTCAAGTTATCTTGTTACATACTAACACTCATCACATCTCAAATATGTCCTTCAAAATCCTTTTAAAATTCTGAACCAAAATCTTTTCAAGAAGCAACTGATGAACATATGTATCTCTAACAAGTTGAACACTTATCCATCCGATGAACCAAGTTTTCCAATTAACTCCTTTCATTTGGGGTGGGAAAGTAGAATTTTTTTTTCTCAAAAAATAAAAAAAAAACAAAACGAACTTGAAGACGCATCGATCTGTAAATGATCAATTAGCACTTAAAAACCCAATCGATTGAAAAATTGTACGCTCCAACGAGTACAATCATTAATTCTTAAAACCTCCACCACATCTACCATCATCATCATGGTCGTCATCGGTAACGCCAACCAACCAAGTGCTACGTATATTGAATGGAATATAAAAAAAAAAAAAAACAAAACTGAACGATGAAAGCCGCCGTCATATTGAAAGTCCTTTTCTGCGTTTTCCAAGTGCTAAAATGAAAAAGTCATATCCCCAATTTGGTGGAGCTTGCTGGTGCAGTCGTACAAAGAAATTAGTTGCTGAGAATTTTTCACCCCAAACTATGGGGTGGAAAATTCATTGAACTCTGTTCTTTCGCCTAAATGGGATAGGGGCTTAAACTTTTGATTAGAAGTAGTGATAACTTTTGCTATACCATACCAGTATGTATTGACAGAGAAAAGGGAGGTCCATTTGTTAATAAAGGATTTGTACAAGGCAATGAATGACTCTGGAATATTGCCGATTCAAAAACCATTTTTGAATCTTGCTTGAAACGGTGCTTTTATTTATTCATTTTTGGAAGAAGACACGTAAATCTAGAGCTAAGCCATATCCAAGAGATAGTAATTGTCTTTAACGCCACTCAAGAGGAACAGAAGACATTCGCCAGTGATTAAATTTTCATCAAGCTATGGTATAAAGTAAAATCCTTTTGCCAGATATCTGGGGCTAACGCTGAACAAAAATTTAATCAGTTGCACGGCTTGAGTTCTGATAGTGACATGAAGACAATATCACTTGATGATAGATCTTTTTTTCAAAGGATGCAATCTTTAGGTGACTCTGAGACTTGCAGACACATGCAATGTTTCAAGCAGATGTTCTAGCGGATTTACTTGAAATTGGATCAGTATCTGACAGAAATATGATCATCTAAAGGCGCTAGAGTCGTACGTCACAAAATCTTAAATAATCAGGAATTGCCGGACAATGCTCAGGGCTTTATGTACGCATAACCATGTGAGTTTATGCTGAGTATCTGGACACTGCGATATAGAGGGCAATGCAGTGTCCTGTAATGATACCTAAGAGTGACCTTTTCCGTCTGATTAGATTGTTGTAGCGTTTGTTTATGATTCAGGTTAGGCCAGATCAGATCTCTCTGGTAATGAGACATATAGCGCCATCGGCTCAAGTTGATCCTATTAAGCTTAAGTAGTAGTTTAGCAGTAGAAATAACCGTACTGAGATTCACGTTGTCTGGTAAGATCGATAGTACTCGACGCCGAGCTCTTTGAACATACAGTTCCCTGAATTATAGCTGTGGCCCGGCTTCCAAATGAGGTGAATATTTAACTGCTTCGATATTTCCTTAAAAAATTTGGGGCTGGTCACAATTCAGGGCAGTTTTTGTATTAAAGGTTGGTATTTGAGTTAAAGGATTTGAATGCTGTTTCAAATAATGATATTCCGATTAGATATTGCATTGTAGTTTAGCTACGACACGCCTTCTTCTATCGCCGTGATCTATAACTGGAAGACGCTACTGTGATTCGGAAGGCGGAAGGAGATACCTATGAATATATCGTTGAAAAAGACATCCCAATCTTTGTATCCCAATTTCTTCCTTCCAATCAAGCCTGGGAAAGAATGTAATCAAAGTAAGAAAGATTGTTAAGAAGACTGACCACATGATATGGCCTTAATGCGAGTGGCTCCACAATCTGGTGAAGTAAAACAGAATATCTAGAAACCTCCATTAATCGGGCGACATATTTTTAGAAATTTTCCTTATATAAATGCAGTCAGTTTAATTATATACCCGGCTTAGGTCTTTGTTCTACATAGTTGCTCATAAAAGGAATATCGCTCTCCTCTTGTGTTGATACATGTGATAAAAGAGAAGTAAGTGTACTACCTATCCTGTTGCTTCAGTGTGCTTCGCACTGTTTTACTAAGTGCAAACCTGTGCTTGGGATGGAGATTATCTCAAAGGTCTCAAAGTAAACCGCCCTAAGATAATGAACATCCGCGGCATGATTATTACTTATTTGCTACCAATTAGTAGGTAGGTAGGTAGGTTGAGGGGGTGTCTGCATCTACAGAAGTACTACAGGATCTCAATGGAATGATTGTGCTCCTCGGTATGCGATAAAAGACTAGTGTTGTGAAAGTTTTTCTCCCGAAGACGTTACTTTACGTAGTTAAATTTTGAGTCCACCTTTGCTTTGCAAATCTCCCAACCCCCAAACACTAAAACTATCATACGCATTCCATTATCCACTCTATTATTTCCTCTCTTATACGATTTTATTCCATTGTTATTATGTTGTGAATTTTGCTTTATTTTCTTTTGCGAATTTTCTGTTTTGTGTTCGTTTTAATTTTAAATTTATTGCATTCATAGCTAACAGCAAACAAAGAAATGGAGCTGTATATACATCATCAAACATGACCGAAAAAAATAAGCAAGAACCTACTACCTACCCACCAATCTTTCCGTGTGTGTGTTTTTGTGTGTTTGTTCTGCAACTACTCTCTTACATTGTGTTGCCCACCCCTAGAGTGTTTGTTCTCGTCTTTCATAATAAATTCATCCATCCGTACTATATTGCTACATATCGTGGACATTAGAACTTGTAATCAAAACTTAATAAAAAAAAAATGCTTACGCTACCTTCACACGAACATCCAAGGTTATGTAAGCTTTCATACATATGTCGCTTCCCACACATTCAACGAAATATATACGAGTAGTAGTTTTGTAAGTTCAAATACATATAGCAAAAATAAAACACACCCATTGTATACGTCCTGTCTGGTAGGATTTCTATGAAAATGGAAACAATATATTCTACCACCGATTTGTATTTTTCTCCTCTCTAGAGCAATCGAAAAGTAAAAAAAAAAGAAACCTAGCAATCCCCAATCGAAAATACAACTCAATTTATATAAATAACTAACTTGTATCCTTACAGGTCCTCTACGATGGTAAACTATCAAATGCTATCGTCTTCATGTACAACCCAGTCGCCACCGATGGTCAACTGTGTTTACAATCATCTCCAAAGGGAAATGTTTCATATTTTGTACATACACCGCATGCTCTTATGTTGCAGGTAAGTTTATGAAACCTAAAACAGAATATAAACAGGATATAAAATATCCTTTTAAAAAAAAAAAAATCTGAAACTTTCACAAATTCTCCGGGTTATCTATCCTTGAGTAGGAATGCGAGTTAAAAAAAAAAAAAGAAAGAAAAGAATACTGCAAGAATATTTATCGATACATGAATGCAGCAGTGTTCTTAACTGAATTGCAACATGAACATCAACAAATTTATGACAGCATACTGGATAAGTTATAATGTGTTTTTTTTTTGTCTGCATTTTATATATGCTTTTAGGATGTTAAGGCTGTTGTAACACACTCGATACATTGTACGTTGAATTCCATTGGGGGCATTCAAGTACTGTTCCCATTATTCTCACAACTGGATATGGCACATGAAGGATGCAGCGATGTGAAGCGTGACCCAACGTTATGGTGAGTACTTAGAGGAAAGGGTATCCTTAAAGATTTTGATTCTACTCGTTTTTTTTTCTCTCTCTTTTTCGAATTGTAGTTCGAAATTGCTGGGTTTTATATGTGAACTGGTGGAGACGTCACAGACTGTTCAACAACATATGATACAAAATCGGGGGTTCCTGGTGATTTCATTCATGCTACAGCGATCGTCAAGAGAACATCTGACACTAGAGGTGTTGGGTTCGTTTTTGAATTTAACAAAATATCTGGTGACGTGTTTGTCGGCGAATAGTGATTTACTACTCAAGCAGGTGAGTTGAATGATGTATTTCTTGTGAGAAGTTATAGTATATCTAGGAGTATACGCATTGATTGTTGAGAAATAAGTAATGGAATACCATTGGGTGGATGTTTGGATCCTATAATCTTTCGTGGAAAGTTATTCTATAAATAAAAATGGGGCAATTAATTCATGTAACTGGTTAAGAATGCTTTTTGTACTTGAAATGAAATGAAATGTGACCAGTATTTTAAGGATTGTAGGATTTTGTCTGCCACCGTTGCAGAAATTTTATTCATTAGAATAAGGTTAGTTGTTTTTGCCCCTTTCAAGATTGGATGAGAGAAGAAAGTTGTTCATGCTCTCTTTTGTATAGTCTTTAGTTAGTTTAAAGAAACAGCTCTAAAATCCCCGGATTTCATCCTAGTGAGCATTTCTAAGATATAGAAACCTAAGCGTCGATAGAAGAATGAGGTGTTAAAGTACCTTCGCCTGAAGATTTCATTACCCTTTGTTTGAGTCAAATCCATTGAAGTATAATTCGATTGGTATTTTACAAACAATTTATATATTTTTAAGTTTAAGTGCATTATTTACCATTTGACTTTCTGTCAACGTAATATTTAACTAACCAGGTATACCATCCAATTTTCTTCAAATCTCAACGATTATGAGCTGTCTGCAGAAAACGTTTACTGCTTTCCTCCGCGGTCCTGTTTACTAAGGCCTTTGGCTAGGTGATGGCAATGTTTAGAAAATATGGTTTTACTGACCTGGCTCGGAAAATGTCTGCTCTGTAATACAAAGTGGCCCTCAGAAAACCTAATTATAGTCGTAAATACCAGGATTCTTCAACTAAATCGTTTAAATAATGTGAAGTTGGCCATAGTCTTCTTTTAGCTCTAGAACTAAGACGGAAATCATACATCCAAGAGCCCATTAAAAGCCATTAGTAAAATCATCTATATGCGTCTTGAACAAGACTTGCATTTATGTAGATATGCCAATTTCATTTAGTGCATAGTTAAAAGCTGTTAACTCTGGTGATCTAGGCACGTTAATCGTTCGAGTTGAAATTAAGTCCTCTGATTACAGTGGGAGTTGTTTGAGTGTCCTGTAAGTGCCTCAATCTTTCAAGATTTTGTACTGTTTTACAGCAATTCTACCCATTTCAAGACGTAATTTAAATAAACTGAAAAGATACAAAAATATTTTTGTGGTTCAAAACTCAGATATTGCCAGCTTCGATGGGCGGTGTCTAAACTAAAACATTTTTTGCTAACTTTTGTGTATGGTTTAGTTTAGTATTTCCTTTACAGATAATGTTTACATGGATGAAATGAAAACTTAAACAATATTAATTTTTGAAAGACAATTTTTTCCAAAATTAAAAATATTCGATTGTTTAATGAAACCTCTCTGCTCAAATTTAAAGCAATTCCCTGACATTACCGTAGAATGTACATGAGTTAGAGCCTTTTTGACGTGTAAGTCTTTACACTATTCTCTTATTTATACATATGTAACTGATGGTCCTAACATCCTTTCATGCTTTTTCAGAAGGTAGTGGCCCGCAATCATATTTTCTTAGTTTTCTACCATATAAAACTGGTTAAAGGCCTCTCATATTAACTAATTGAGAATAGAGAGAGATATTGCTATATCTGAAAAAGTTTAGATTAGTGACCCATGGCATACTAAAATTTGTTTTATCCATTCACCGAAGTATTTGAATTTTTTCAACAATCAATGCGTTAATATTTATATACAAAAAATTCCACATTAAAAATAAAAAATATACATATAAACTATATAAAACGAAGCATGTTCTTTATTATCTTGAAATGTAATTATAAATATGTATGTTAAACGTTATTGAAATGAAAAAAGTTTGTACATTTGTTAATTCAAAATGCATGACAGTTATATTTATATTATTGTTAAAATTTTTTGAAAACGCTGTTAAAAAAAATATATATATATATAATCAAACTTGTTTATACTACATATTTTTATTATTTTATTTTTGCATTATAATTATTCTGTAAGTGTTAAATATGCTGCAAAAGAATGTGAACAATTTTTCTTTGAATTTTATTCTATTTTTGCAGTTAAACTTGGGCTTTCGCTTGAATTATAAACGAGTAATGTTAACGTATATTTAGTTTAGTAGTTTATTGTTTTTTTTTTAAGTTTAAAGTTACGTAAATTGTTTTAAGTGTGGGTGTGATATGAAATTTATTTATTTATTGATATTTTGGAAAAACTTTATCCATAAAATTCTCATAATTTAATGGGAATTGGAAAAATGGTTACGCAGGCAGAATCAGATCTCATTCGGATGATATTCGACTAACTATAAAATTATAGTCTTTTTGGTTTGATTATGGTGTAGATGTGTAATAATCTGTTTTTAGTAAATGGAAGTATGTGCTGATAACTCCATAATTATGGGAATCATCCATAGTAATCATAGTAAAGATGCTTATTTATTGAGGATAATGTAGACCAAGAAAACTGATTATGTAAGCCGAGTTAATATTTAACTTTTGAGAATATTTAATTCCCAACTTTGTTCCACCTAAAGTAAACAACACCCTCCAAATACAGCCAAGATTTTAGGACTCATACTAGATAGTAAATGAAGATGTAAACTCAAAATCCTGGAGGGAGTTAAGAAATAAGTGGAGACTCCGCCCCGAGCCAATATGTAGCTCTGGAGATTAGGTCCATATTTATGTATGACGTGATCGTTTGGTCGACTGCCCTGGATATGCCCCACATAATCTACTACAACTACCTTAGTTTTGTGCAAAGAATAGCATGCGTTTGCATCAGTGGAGTCCTAGAGACCACTCCAACTGTGACTATGGACATACTGTTGCACATACTTCCGCGCGATATATATTGCAACCAAGTGACAGCAAACAAGTGGGCGCCGTGGCTCAAGTGGTTAGTGCGTTGGACTACGGAGCAAGGGGTTCCAGGTTCAATCCCCAGACAATACCTAAAATTTCTTTCACGGCCCCACCTCTCGCGAGCGTCTGACAATCATCCGAGAGTAAAATTGTCATGAAAAAGCTTCTCCAAATTGCCGTTCGGATCCGGCATTAAACAGTAGACCCCTTCCATTCATGTGAAGAATATAACACGCACAACACGAATGGTTGTGAGAAGCTAGGCCCTGGGTCCCCAAAAATTTGTTTTTTTTTTATAGCAAATTTGGCATGAGGAATCTCAAAATGCCAAAATGGAGAAGAGGAATCTCAAAATGCCTCTCGCTTCGTGTGAACTCTTAATTAAGCTAAATGCGATGAACGCTACTTACCGTAGGTGGTCGACCTGCACCACGTACTCTATCACGAAAGAGCCCAAGCTGGATCTCATGCCCTTCAATAGCTTAATATGACTAAAGAAATACTTCATCAGCACAATAGTAGGTGTCATTACGAGACACTGCATCATTGGGAGGCATGCCCTCAGTCTGGGTCTCCCGGCAAACAATTTTTGCTGGAGCTGCATGGATGAGGAAGAGGAGGAGACTATTCTTCACTTCCTATGCACCTGCCAAGCTCTCCCAATGCACCTGCGTGCATCAATGTTTCTACGTTTAACCAAAGGCTAGATAGCCTTACCGTGAGAATTATGAAGTGTTCACCTCATCATTACTAGTCCAACTGCTGTTTCATTACTTATACCGATACCCGGCATAGGCTTATAATATTCTTGATACCCTTATTTCACAACTCTCAAATCAAAACTTTCGATGTCTTTACTTGTTTGTGAAAAAAGGTTTATTTAGTGAACGAGTACCTGTGGATAACACTTTTCCCATCCGCCATATTTAGTCATATAGTGGAGGATATGTCCCACATGTTGATACTTAAATAAACGAAATCCATAAGTAACTTTCTATAGTACACAAGCTTCAAACTACTTTCAAATTTCATTACGCTGAATTTTCTAGTTAAAATGCAGTATTATGTAGCTCTTGAGTGACCAAGAGTTACTTCCGGAAGTGAATTTTCCATCAAGTGGCAGCATTGGTGTATATCTGTCTGTTTTTAGTTATCCATCGGGATAAGATAAAGATATAGGTAATGAGTTCTGTTTTAGTCGCCATTCTGTTGCAGCAGAGGTCCAGCGAGATAGGACTAAGCATGGTCTCCATTGCGGGGTGTGGCTGTTGTTCTGATGATCCCGATGCGGAATATCCTCTGTGTCCAGATAGTAAATAGGAGCATAGTGAGAAAAGCATTCTCAATTCATTGCAGTCGTCTGAATACGAGATCAACTGCAGTACACCGATCGGAGTATTAAGGGAACTAGCTTTGCTAGTCCTTTCTTGGATTCCGCACACTAAGTATCGGTCTTACTGCCACAGTTTTGTAGTATAGTTTAAAGCTTTTTCGAAAAAATCGAGATCGGTAGAAGGCTTGTATTTTTCAGTGCAAGACCATCTAAGTATTTAGAATGGTTCGTGACTTCAGTGACTTCAGTGTGTAGTTTATTTAACTAAATTCATTAATTATTTGTCGTGGAATGTTGATGTTTTTTTTTTTGTTTAAAAAATAGACAAAAATTTGATTGCATAAATAGATGTTATCTGGACGTTTCTTGAGTGTGTGTTACTTGATGTGACTTTAAGTAATTTATAGATACATATTTATTCTATGCAAAATTTAGCAATAAAAATTAACTTTACTTCTATTTTTTTTAAACTTTCTTCTTCTCTTATTAAACAAATATAAAAAAATTCGTCAAAATAAAAATAAAGTTCTACCAGGTGACTAAATTCCCCCCCTGTTTTTTGGTTGTGTCAATGTGATGTTTATGTTCAAACGAAACCAAATCAAAACTAGAGGAGTGTGCTTAAAGTCGAATTTATTTTTAAAGTTAACTTGAACTTGGGCTGATCTCATATTTGCTTTCAATGGGTCAAGAAAGGATGCATAAGTTTGTTTGAATAAAAACAAGAAATAGGCAGATACTACTGTGTAACTTAATATTTTTGTATACTTACTTATGATTGAATTGACAACATTTGAGAAACTCATAATCTACTTAACGAATTTGTTACAACTTTTATCGCTTAAAATAAATAAAATAAAATAAATCTATTTGTGGCAATATGAAATCAGCCTTAAAGCCAAGTTTTAATGCGTGGTGTGCGTGTGTGCGCTTTAAAAGCTTTATATATTATTCTTCATCATCAAAGTGGATCATCCCTTATGTACATATGCGACATGCAAAATGAAACCTCATCGAATATTGGATTTTCATTTGCAACAATCAGCTCGCCATATGCCATTTTACATAATTTTGTGTTACCGATTTTTTCTTTTGTTTTATTTATATATATTTCGCTATCAATACAAATGTTAATTGGAAACACATTTACGGTAATCCCAAAAGCAGCAGTATACTCTACATATTATACTCGACATAATAATGAGCACTCATTACTATGTCCTGGGCAATGGTATTGTGTAAAAATGTATCTTTTTTTACGGTCCGTTCGTTTAATTTCATTTTTCTTTCCTTAATTGCTACCCCTACAGTCCGTCATCAATGACTGGCAGCGCGTTATTATTGTTTCAAGGCCTGACGTATTGATGCCACACTGACGGCGATGTTGATGATGATGATGATGATGATGGTGTCGGTGATAATTATTGTTGTTACGAGATAATACTAGCGATGATGATGTTCATTTTTACTTATAATATTGTAGCTAATTGCTTGAATTAGAGACGGGCGACGAGCGTTAAAGGAATGAACCCCCCTTGCTACACAATCGTAAATCATTAAATCTTGGATAATGATGAATGAATGCCCTTTTCTTGATTCGAAGTACAAACAAATACGTTGCAGAGGCCGTGGGTTGAATAACGCACAAAGTGGGTCATTTACATTAAAAGGTTTACTCAGAGGGCGGGCCCTATTCAAATTTTTATTTTTCAAAATATTTACATGTGTACATTTGGATATTATAGTGGATGTATGCGAGAGGAACCCTTGGGTTTTCATGATGACACTAAAATTACATTGTTAAGCAAACATTGAAATTGATTTTACTGTGGAAGTTGACTTTCACTGGAAGATGCTTACACTATAAGTATCGTTTGGAAACAAAATTGACTGTTGTTATGATTTACGGTTTCGTAGGCTTGTATGCAGTGCTATAAAAATTGTTCTTTATGGGAATTGAATCACTTTTCATTTCCGTATGCATACTGATGTCATCTGATAGTCTTTTACATGATATTTGCAGTTTTGGTGACAGTAAATCTTTTATACGACACTTTTCTGATAGTACTCCTTTATTTGTTATTGTGTACAAAATATACTTATGTACATAAATAGTTTACTTTCTGGTTGTCAACCTATGTAGAATAATATCTTCGATATATGTACTTTATTTAACCGAATCTGGTTTCTCCCTGGTCCTTGAAACGAAGGCGGAAACTTAGTAGGTGTTTGTTGACGTGAGACAAAATTCAAGGAATTTGATATTTCTTATTTTTTTTTTTAAATAGATACAAATACTTCCATTCACCCTCATTACACCGAGACAGCACCCAATACATTCTCTGATTTTATTCTTAACGTCGAACGTACTATTTACATTTATATGTACATATGTAGATGCAAGTAGCTTCACACTAAGGTCACCATCCGTCGAACACGGAGATTGAACTCTTAGGCATCTCAAATGATAGCTGTCGATAGCGATACTTTTCCTACTCTATATATTTGTCCACTTAGATTCCTGTTCATTTTCTTTAAAGACAACTTATTTGGGTCGCGCATTGTTCTTCAAATTTCTGGACTGATTAGACTCCACATGTGGAGCAATTCAAGAGGAGTATTTTCAAACGAAGCAGCATAATACTTACACGGGATTTTATTCCACTTTTCTCTGGTTGCTACGATAATGACTTACGCAGTACCTGTCTGTCTGTACGTAAGCTTGGCAATTCTTCGTTTTAAGAAATTTTTCATGTATCTTGGGCTAAAGTTCTATAAAATGAAATGTACTTTTTCTATCCACTGTCTATATGAAAGAATAGAGCTAACGCACTTCCAAGTGAACTGATTTGTTGAACTTCCTCTTTTGGACGGAGTAGGGCAAAAGAATCAACTTGAATAGACTGGGAAAAATTAAGAGTTATTCAGAATGTTACAGGATGCTGATAGAGCAGTATTTTTACACTATCTCAATATATATCCAAGTCGATAGGGAGCAAGTGCATTGCGACTTTAGTAAAGCCAAACTGAGGCTTTAGACAAGATGCGAGAAAGTATCTGGTGTGATTTCAAAGAAGGTAGATCTAGTGATGAACTACCTAGATTTCTGTTGAATTTACGGTCTTACTTCCCTTCTAAGCCTACTCTCTTTGATGTAATAAAAAACTATTAAATGCATTTGAAGCATGGTGAACTAAAAAAGCAAACAGTCCCAAATGAAGGTGCTCCTAAAATCTGCTGACTTTCCCAGAAGTTTTTTAGGCTGCCTCAATTGATTCCAAACTTATTCTTTTTGTGGTTCGTCTTATTCCAATTTTGTGGAGTTATAGCATGCAGAAAGACGTGAACCTCGCGATGACTTGCCATATGGAATTTTCCCAGAGATTATATCAAATTCTGAATGCATGTGCCAGTTTTTGATACTTCTCGAGTTCACCGCTTCAGTATTTCTGATCACTAGTTAGCTTCGATTAAAATTTTCCAAAGTAGTGTTTCCTCTTTAGGACTATGTGTTCTGCGATTACCTTAAGTGCTACTATGAGTCTGGCATGCCTATTCTGATGATTTGGTGTCTCGTTTCCATCGTCATATTTATATTTCACTCCTTTGTATTTAACACGAATGGATGGGGTACGACAAGTTTCCACAATTGCTCAGTGATATGTACGTAGATACTGTCAAATCACCATGGTTTTTACGGTGCCCCTTTTTTCTATGCATCTGCATGTGCTAGGTTTAAATGACACCGCTATTTGCTTATTCACTTATTTCATTATTTGTACAATAAAGCCGCATTAAGCTTGTGTTGATAAAAGTTGATAAAAGTTAAGATACCCTGATAAAAGTTTTTCCAAAACCTTGATCTTTTTTTTTTACTAAAGTACTATGACATAAAGAATTCTTTCAGCTTAATTTTTCTAGTTTTGGGATTAGCAATAGTCTTATGTGTTTAAGGAAGTTCATTAATTCTTTCTTGCCATAAATATTGGAAAATTTTGTTTGAAACATTCCTCTGGCACGCCTTTTTGTGTTGAATAGGAACCTGTTGTACTACTGTTGTAGTACTCGAGCGTCGTAGTCATCTTGAATAGGTTACGGATGCCAAGTACTTTGAACGTCATTTTGCCAGCTACGTGTCTTTGAGTTTCTTCGTTTATTTTCTTGATTACATAGTTTTGAACCCTTAGCCACTTATCCAGATGGGTATTAGACACATTAGCCCAAGCCAGTATACCAGTATATACCATACTTAGACTCAAACAAGACGTAGTATACTTGTTTTAGATTCTGCGACATTTTGTACTTTTTAAGGTATACTATTCCAAAAAGTGGAAGGACAAATGATATTCCTTAGTTGTATCCCTTGTTGAATTAATTTGTGGTGCTGTCCTCGGATGTGCATCATCTTCGTTTCTGAAGTATTCATTATCAGAGCGTTGTCCTGGCACCAATTGACCGCCTTGTTGAATTCATTTTGCTTTATGGTCGTCGCTGTATCGAGGCATATACTTATGTCGTACGACAATCGCCTTGTCGTCTGCGAATGCATAAGGTGTAGAATCATCATTTGTATATTACAAAAATTTCTTATATGCAGTATTCTATAGGTATGATCTCAATGGTGTAAAAAGTTGAACTGTTGACCTGTCTGCTTAGTAGCTGCAAATCTAAACAACCCGCGTCGGGCGCCAATTTATATATCTGTAGGTACTGAATTTGCATTTTGATTTTATTATTGATGAGATAAATAAAACAACTGTACTTTTTCTGACATCTTTCTCGAGTAATGTCATAACCGTACCGTTCCTTAAATATAGTTTAAAGAACTTTATAGACACACGGTTTCGAAATACTTGCGTCTTATTTAAGTTACTTAAGTTTTGTTTATATTTATTTCTATTTACATGCTCATGCTTTCTCGACTATTTAGGGTCATCTACATATACCTATAAGTGTCATGCATTTTCTCAAAAAAAATATATAAATTTATAAAAATGTTGCATAAAGTAAGACATGCTATACTGTTACATTGGTTTGTTCTAAATACTATGTATTACATATAAAATTTTGTGTGAAATTTTTTGTGCATTCGTAATTTAAATTGTTCTGTTCTTGTTTATAAAATATTTTTTATGTCCGCTTGCTGCATGCCAAATGAAAAGATTTTTTTCATTTTTATGAAAAAAAAACAAAAAAGATAAAACAAAATCGGCTTGTGGCAGGACAGAGGTGTTACAAAACTAATGGATAGCTCTTCTGTTTTTCATTTCTTACGTGGCAGCTGCTCGATCATGTACTCTTCAATCCATCGCTATGGATTTATACACCAGCGAATGTACAAGCACGTCTTTATTCGTATTTAGCTACAGAATTTCTTAGCGATACACAAATCTATAGCAATGTACGAAGGGTTAGTACTGTTTTACAAACAGTGCATACATTGAAATATTATTATTGGGTTGTGAATCCTCGAGCTAAGAGTGGTATTATTCCAAAAGGATTGGGTAAGTGTGACAACGATTACAATGATGAGATTGGAATACATGAATTCGGGTGTATATTGATAGATGGACCACGACCAGCGCAAAAGGATATTCTAGCGATACGTGCGTATATTCTTTTGTTTTTAAAACAACTTATTATGATTGGCAATGGAGTTAAGGAAGATGAATTACAAAGTATATTAAACTACTTGACGACAATGCATGAGGTAAGCTTTATAAACGATTGACAGTAGGTCTTCGATAACTAATAAAATTGTATGTCTGTGAAGGATGAAAATCTGCACGATGTCCTACAAATGTTAATATCTTTAATGTCCGAGCATCCAAGCTCTATGGTACCTGCTTTTGATGTTAAACATGGTGTTAGATCTATATTTAAATTGTTGGCTGCCGAAAGTCAATTGATTAGACTACAAGCGTTAAAATTATTAGGATTCTTTTTATCGCGTAGCACACACAAGTACGTATGCCTTATGTATGTTTATCTGTATCGGGATGATCGAGAAAGTTTATGGAGTTTTAAATGAAAATTTATGACAATTTGTGGATAAAGAATCAAATGGGACGAGATTATTTACATACATACGTTTTGGTTTAGTTTGTTTAGGTGACTCAAGAAGTCAGTTAGTTGGCAGTAGTCTGGAATATCTAAAAAATGTAGTGAGCTCAAGTATTGGGTGACATTTAAGAAATCTATATAAGTCATGCTTGAAATTAGACGATATACTATATGTACAAGTCTTTGAATGAGATACTCTTAGATGATGGAAGGACTTGTAAATTGTAATGACATGACGTTTGTTTAAATAAAACTGTATGGTTCACTTAGGTTTAAATAATAAAGCTTTCATCACCAACAAGGTGATATTATTAGCAATAGGTTATTGTCCTTCTAAGATAGTGTAGCTAAACTGATGTCTCGCATCGGGCGCCATTTAAAAGAACTTTGCAATTAATGTTCGACATCCGACGAAATGACATTTTCCTTGTGAGATACTTTTGCATTATTTGGCACCATTTCGTATGGCTGTGCAAGCTTTCTGACATTCCATTCTTCTTTTGGTACCTACATATGTACATTGAGATGATAGGATGATATGTACACATTAATGAATAGTAAACTACAAGGATATCCTCGACGAACTACGAAAGGAGAACCATCTGAAATCATTCACAAGTAATAGTCGTAACAGTCTTCTTTCATGATAGTTATAGTGCCTGACAATTACATTTTAAATGCAATCCAAATATGTATGTCCAGTTGCTTATGAGTCTCGCATGGGGCGCCATTTAATGATCTTCAGCATACGCGTGATATAATATTTTTTGGTTTACACTCAGATAGGATTAGAATGACTAATGTAAAACATGAAGACTAGTTATATGACATCAATACCCTCTTTCAACTTAAAAGTAACTATCGTGCTAAATAGTTTACAAAATATAGTCGCCTCAGATTTTTGACTATGAAACTAATTCTACGAATGCGGTGATAGATAAGTCTGCCTGAACGGTGAGGAATTTGCATTCAATATTGATATTGGAAGTCTTTTGGTAGGGATATGAAATGCGGTTAAGATTCGACGAAATTGTAGGCTGAATACAAGACAATGAAGGCATGAATTAAAGGCCTTATTGAAGTATGAATGAGATTATTCTATCAAAAACGTGCCAGTTGTGTTTTCGATCTCGCGTCGGTCGCCATCAAAAAAGTTGAATTTTGAATTATAGTTTTCGTTCAGATGCTGGCGAAATAAGAAATGTCTACCTATATTCTCATGGAGCACAACTGACTGCTGTTCTTTGATTTAATTCATTTTCATACCAACAGCCCTATTCATCGCAGTATCCTCTCATCATCTTATAAGCTTGACAAAGATATGACTTAATTCCGTCCTTAAAATTGAACAAAACTTAATAATCACTTTGTTACTGAAAAAAATGTTTATCTTCCTTTATCCTTGAGAAAAAAAACCCCAAGAACTTTCTCGTTCATCTACGATCACAAACTTCTCGTACGTAATGAAATTAAAAAAAAAATTCATTCTCCCTGTTCACATTTTTTTATAAAATATTTTCTTTTTTTTCCTTTTAACGTTGCATTTTGCAGACGAAAGTACGATGTTATGTCACCGCACAATTTATATACGCTATTAGCCGAACGCTTATTACTTTATGAGGAATCATTGTCCCTACCAACATATAATGTCCTTTATGAAATTATGACCGAGCATATATCACAGCAAATCCTTTATACAAGGCATCCGGAGCCAGAGAGCCATTATCGACTGGAGAATCCAAGTAAGTTTTTTAAAAACATTTATTTTTCTACTCCTTGGTTTTATTTTTCTCAATTTTGTTTTTGCTTTGTCATCGTCCCTTATAGCAGTTTCTTATACATGCATATACATATAAATATATATATATATTTTTTTAAATCATTGGAAGGATATTTTCTATTTTATTATGAATTATACTTTTGGTTATTTTTTTTGTGTTTGGTTGTTTTTTTTTGCTTTGGAGTATATTTTCAGAAGTAACCTACAGTTGGGTGGGTAAATTAAGAAAAATTGCTATCGCAGTGGTGTGGTCCTTTTTTCTAATTTTAACTTAGTGTCGGGTGACTTATGTGCACTTAGTGAAATGAGGTGGTATTATACGTTTAGATACTTCCTTTTAATGTAATAAATCTAAAAGGATTACGAAAATGTCAACAAAGAATGCAGTGTCACTGGGTTAAATTAATGAACTTTGTTTTAGTGATAATATTTTCGAAGAGGGGTAGTTTTTGATACAATAGCATAAGTGGAGGTTTTTGGCAATTATTTTAAGTCAGTCAGTGAACTTGATTGTCATAATGTTTTATGGAATTCTTTAGATGACTAATACTATCTCAACTTGAAAAGCAATTTGATTTCTCGTTTACAGAATGTAAATCAATGATAATCAGATCTTATTATATTGGTTCATCGAACTGCATACATATAATGTAGTATTATTTATTACAAGTAGTAATTTATGTAATGTCCTCTAGCGTCCATTAACTAACCCTTTTTCGGCGTTTAACTGCCACAATATATACAGTGTTTTCATTTCATCTATCAGTGTTGCAGATTAACTATTGTTATGGTACAAGAATATGGAGGAGTTTTGTTATAAAAATCAATTGCAAGTATCGCTGTTGTTCTGCTCTTAGTACGACTCCTATATCAATACTTCCTCAAATTTTTCCAGTTCAATATCTTAAAAATTCTTAAAATTTCAGAGAAGAATTCACAATTTTACATCGTACCTGCAATCCACAGAGGACTCCTTGATCCTTCTTGGATTTATCCTTGTACCATGCATGGAAATATTATTGTGCTGTGTTGGGCGCCAGTTTTTTCTTTTTATCCTACTTTATTGATCTATTTTTTTCCATTATTTTATAACATTTTCCTGTTTATTCCCTTGATAATTTCTATCTTTCTTTCACAGTGATTCTAAAAGTTGTCGCCACATTGATACGTCAATCGAAGCAGACGGAATCTCTTATCGAAGTGAAGAAACTCTTCCTCTCCGATATGACACTGCTGTGCAATAGTAATCGCGAGAATCGTCGAACAGTTTTACAAATGTCCGTGTGGCAAGAGTGGCTCATAGCCATGGCCTATATTCACCCGAAGAATAGTGAAGAGCAGAAAATCTCTGACATGGTGTACTCCCTGTTCCGAATGCTTTTGCATCATGCAATTAAACATGAATACGGTGGTTGGCGGGTGTGGGTCGACACACTCGCCATTGTACACTCAAAGGTGTCTTATGAAGAATTCAAGCTGCAATTTGCTCAGATGTACGAACATTATGAACGGCAAAGGACCGACAATATAACAGATCCAGCGCTAAGGCAAGCCCGACCTATTAGCACAATCAGTGGATGGGATCGTGAGGAGCAACAGCAGCAGCAACAGCATGCGATCAGTTCAGATAGTATTGCCACGCCCACCGATGTGGAGGAAATTGAAAAGCCATCAACGCCAGTGGCTATAGCAATCGAGCCAATGGTTAATAAGAACGAGCAGGTCACGGAGGAGGAGATACATCTTGAGAATCTGAAATGTGCCTGTGAAGAGGAAGATGAAGAAAAGTCAGAAGAAGGAGTCAGTTCAGTGACAGATCAGAATGCCAATGAAGAAAAGGAGAAATCGGTTCCATCCTCGTCAATATCGAACATCACGGATGTGTATAACGCCCATCTGAAGGGTGAGGCGATTTGCAATGGCAACGCAGATGACGAGGAAGACCATGAGAGTGAGAAGATTGAAGAGGCGATAGGAGGACATCAAGCTCTAAAACAAGTACTGGAAATTGATACAGATGACCTTGAAGAAGTGAACCTAGCATCGGGAGAACCAAAACTAGACGAAGAGAAGATTGTCACTGAAGTCCTTGACAATTCAGAAAAACTTCTCAATCACTGCAAAGAAGTCTCGGATGAAATACTCCTACAGAACGCAGAAGAAGCAGCATCATCCGTGATAAAGGATGAGGAAATCGAACTGGCAGTTAATGAAGTTGTACAAGGTGTACTTAAAATTGAGAAGAAGCAGCAAGCTTCCACAACTACCCCTACCACCGATGAAGAGGCCGACAAGGTCAGCCTTCTGAATTCGAAAAATCTTAGTAATAACAATAATGAATCCGAGTCCATGGTAGCGAACAACACCACCACTATCACTACATCTGCCATAACAACAGACACACCTAAAACCCTAGAGGATGCCATTGATAATCAAAAGACTGATTTATCGTTATCAAGTGCAATACTAATCACAAATAACAACAACAACATTGAAACTGACATTACCCAAAGTAGTAGCACCACTGACACCAATACCACCATCACTAGTACCAGTGACAGTACTAGCAACAGTTATAGCAGTGAGGAAAGCACTAGTAGTATTTTACCAACGGTCCCAAGCACGGCGACGACCGAATCCTGCGAAAGTCCTGCGAAAAGAGAAGATACTCAAGTCGAGGAACTGGTAACAGACATTGTCAATGAAGTCATTGACAATTGTCTGAAGGTGGAGGGTGGCGACAAGACCGATGTGATCACCACCACCACCAGCGACCTCACTCCCACTACCACCACCACCACCACCACAACGACTACCACTGGTGAAAAGAACAATAACGAAATTAAAACAGAAAAAACTCCCGAAGTACAAGACCAAGCGCGGGAAGTCGTCGATGAAGTCCTCAACTCCGCCGTTGAGAGAGCAAATTCAACCGTCGATACCGAGAGCGAAATTGTAGTAAAGGATATCGTTACGGAAATCACCGATGATGCAGTAACACAGACACCCCCCGCATCGCCGAAGGTGAATGGGGATAAGACCCCATCGACCGATGGTAGTCCAGCGGTAACGAAAATTGATGACAAACTACCAGTACCAGGAACGCCAACAAAAGTCCTTGATATAGAAGATAAACCACAAGTGAAAGAGGATACACCAGCGACAGTGCCGACAACCACAGTCAGTGCCTCAACCCAATCGTCGCCCATCAAACAACTCCATGAACTACCAACCAACGTCGAGGAAGAGGAGTTAGAGGAGGAAGCTGCAAGCATGGTCGATGAAGAACATGATGAAACAACGCAGGAAACTCTAGAACCACTGGATAGTGCGAAACCAAACAATGTGGTTATTAGTCCAGTTTCAGAGGTGGATTCACAAACGCAAACATCACCATCGGCACAAGATAGTCGCAGTAGCACTGTTGGCGGTCTAAATAGCAGCCTCAGTGATGAACAACAACAGCAACTGCACCAGCAGCAACAGCAACAACTTTTAGAAGAACGAGAACAACCACAGGGCCAGCCACAGAGGCGGTCACAGCACAGTGCGAGTACACAAGTGGAGAACAATCATTTCGGTGAGTTGTTGTAGTGTTTTGTTTTTCAATTTTAAAATACTCGAGCTTTAATTTTTGAGGTTTTACTCTTACTCCCTCAAGTGGACAAGGGGGACAAAAGCATTTTGCTTTAAGGTTAGATTTTCGGGTAATATCGTGGTTTGAATATATTTGTATGATTCCCTTTCACCATTTGACAAGTACTATGACTTTCCCAAGTCAACCATCGTTTACAGAAAATTATTAGTCATTCTCTAGTAAAGTGTTGTATCGTGTTATATCATTCGATTAAGTTTCGGTAGTCCTTTGAAAGATGTAGCTTATCATTACATTATTTCATTTAACTCTTCGTCCTTTCATTCCATTGGGTGCCTGCTCGCGTGCTAGCACAAGGACCTTCTATGGGTGAACTTCTTAAATTCTCGTTGCCCAGCTGATATTCCAATTAGCATGATCTGATTTCAAGTAAGCAAAGAATGCCAAATGATGTCTTTTTACCATCGGCATCTGTTAATGTAAAGAACTTTCTAGCTATGTCCACGCTATATTCCATCTATGTGTCATATTCCTTTGTTGAACTTTGAGAAAGGGCTACTTTGTAATTGTAATATTTACGAAGATTTGCGTTCCATGAGTTGTCTTTACAAAGATTTTTCGTATGCATAGTCATGAACGCCAATATAACTACATACCTCGATGACTTATAGTGTTCAACTTGAACCTTATTGGAAGTTCCATCATTAGAACCATTCAATGCATTTCAACCCTCCCTTCACCGAAACTATTCTCCCTCCATTCCGCGAATAAATCATCTTCGATACATGTATGTACATAATTCATTTCATTTTAGACGCCTCGTTGCACCTGACCTACATACACCATCACCCTATTTTGCAATTAAATCATTGCAACCGCTACCGCCCTCCCTTGCATTTGCTACTCGAAATAGGTCATTCAATTAACTGAAATACCATTGCACTAGCACGCTGCCGAGGGTGTAATTAAATCGTAAAACGTACTGTGACTCAACTTTTATGGCATCACATTAAACAAAAAAAAAACAAAAACAGAAAAAGACAAGTGTATCCTGTTTCTGAATGCGGCTCTAAAACGCCATCTTAATTCTTAGCGCAAAACAAAGCCATACCCAAGCTTATATTTACGACAGCCGAGATTTCATCCTCGAATGATAGAGAACACACTCCGGATTAATTTCGGCTGCAAGACAATCAAAAGAACATAAATTCAAAGGACACAGAATGAAATCCACACCCACACGAAGCAGATTTTAATTCGTTTTCTCATCTATCCATTTCTCTCTCTCTCTCTCGCTCTCTTCTCGAACAGACAATAAAAGGACGAAATCTGGTTCAACACGTCCCATGTTTAGTCCGGGGCCAACACGTCCACCATTCCGTATACCTGAATTCAAATGGTCGTATATCCATCAACGGCTGCTGTCTGATGTCCTTTTCTCACTGGAGACAGACATTCAAGTGTGGCGCAGCCATTCGACCAAAAGCGTACTGGACTTTGTTAATTCCAGTGAAAATGCGATTTTCGTCGTTAACACTGTCCATCTAATCTCTCAATTAGCAGATAATCTTATAATCGCCTGTGGTGGACTTCTCCCATTGTTGGCCAGTGCAACGTCACCAAATGTGAGTATTACCATATAGTATAACAAAACCACGAACATATACATATGTATGTATGTACATACCCAAGGACGATCATGGGTGTTTGATTAAATCTTGTTCTTATCCTTCTACTGTTGTTTTCATTCACATACACACAGTCTGAGTTGGATGTCCTGGAGCCGACACAGGGTATGCCACTAGAGGTGGCCGTATCCTTTCTACAGCGTTTGGTCAACATGGCTGACGTGCTAATATTCGCCACCTCATTGAATTTCGGTGAACTGGAGGCGGAGAAGAACATGTCAAGTGGTGGTATCCTGAGGCAATGCCTACGTCTGGTGTGTACATGTGCGGTACGCAATTGTCTCGAATGTAAGGAACGAACGAGATACAATGCCGGTGGTATAGCAAGAGATGTGCCAGGTGCTGCACACTTGCAAGCACTCATTCGTGGGGCACAAGCATCGCCAAAGGTTAGTATCCTGTGATGGGGTGTCACTTCAATTAAAATGATTGCGAGTGGCAGGGTTACAATGTCACTAATGCAACTTCAATGTGTTTTCGCATTTTGGGTGGTGTTTTTCTTACAGAACATTGTTGAATCGATAACAGGTCAATTATCTCCAGTCAAGGATCCAGAGAAGCTTCTACAAGATATGGATGTAAATCGACTGCGAGCAGTTATATATCGTGATGTGGTAAGTAGATTTTAAAGTAGATCTTAACTTGTGAACCAGGGGTGGTTACTTGCAGTTAATGAGCAGACATGATAGTTTTTATGTTGAAGTTTTTATTTACTACCTGGTAGTAATTCGTGGGAGATGTACTTGTCCTCGTATGAGGATTATTTAGTCACGTTTCTCTGCCGTCACTAGAGGTATAATTTAAAATATACAAATTCTGGTAGGTACTGCTGTGAATTTTGGTCTAAGAATAGTTACAAATTATATGATTTCCGTGGCATGGAAGTTGAAGTTCAGCATTTACTGGCCAAATAACTGGACAAATTATCACATTATTCTCGATTCAAATATGTATGTATCGAGAGCTAGAATAAGATTGGGCCACTTAGATTAAATTGAAGCATCGGCGTCTCTTGACAACAAAGACTGTGGTCTTGTTACTGTCGGAGCGATATTCTTCGTGATGCAAGATACATATACGAGCATACGTTGAGGGCTTAAAACGAGCATTCCACCGCTTGGTTTCCTAAGAGATTTTTAGCATACGTAAAGGGACTGAAATTAATTCGAACCATATGGGTTTTGTAGAAGTCTGTCTAGGGACGACCTAGTTATAAAGGATGTTTTTTAGAGGCGGAAAACTTTAAATTGGCAACACTGTTTTCTGTGACAGCCGACTTGACAGTTCTCGTTTGTTTTGAGGTTAGTGACATGATTACTAACTTTTTCGTGCCTCAATTGGAATGCACTAATGTTGCGGACATGTGATTTCAGCAGGACAGGAAAGGACGCGCGAAAAAAAACAGCATTTATAACCCGCCTATGGAAATCAGTCATATCTTGAAAGCATTCGCTCCATTTTGGCATTACTTTCTATTAAACAAAACTAATTACTTATGGGTTACCATAGCAACTTAATCGATGAATGGAAAGTCTTCTGCAGGACAGATTAATACTAGTTGTAGTCGATGGTGTATCTAACCAGCTTCGATGATATATCATTTTCAATAACCTGCGAAAAATTTGGATTTCAAGTCCCATCCACATATCTACATATATTTTAAGTAACCCAATTAAGGACTGCTCCCGAGGTGGTCCATTTCAGACCACGTTAGAAAAGTTTACTGGCTGCTCTTTGCAGAAGAAGTAGTTTCTCAAAACTTTGGTGTATTACTTTCCATAATATCTTGGAATGTTAAAAGGTTATATTACGACGACCAGAATGCTAACCGTCCACGCCAGTCCTTAAAGCAATCACCATTTCCCAAGAATTATTGAAATTCACAATCTGCTTGAAGGATTATGGAGTTTTTGCATAGTAGTTTTTGGGTTAAGGATGATATATATTTTGTTCAATTCATAAAAGACTCCTTAAAGTAAAAAAGGGAAGAACTTGCGACTCGGTACTGTTTGTGGGTTTTAAGTTTTAGACCAGCCAGTCTCTAGAGCAAGTCTGTAAAGGAGAACCAAGTAAGGGGGAAGAACGCGATATTTTTAATTTCACTTGTAAATATTAACGTATTTTGATTACAAGTTAATTTGGTAACAAATTGCAAGCACTAGCTTATATTCTCTGACATAAAATGATCAAGTTTATTTCCTCTTTTAACGCATTCCAATCTTTTTATAGGAGGAAACAAAGCAGGCACAATTTTTGTCCCTTGCCATTGTTTACTTCATTTCGGTGCTAATGGTCTCCAAATACAGAGACATCTTAGAACCTCCAGCTGAGCCACAAATTACCCGTCAATCACCAATCATGCAACGAGGTACTGCTGCCGGTAAGTTTAGAACTATTGTTTTACAAATTTCCTTTAAACATACTTACCAAATATTATTTATTTATTTTGTTTTAAACAAAAAAATAAAAATAAAAAAATCAACACACACTCTCACCAGTTGTAAGAAAAAAAAAATTAATAGATCCAAACTAGACACAAAACTATATAGACAAACTATTTTTATTTAAAGTTTCCGCGTGATGTGTTGTTTAAAAGAAAAATATTTATTTATTTTTACCCACAAAAATTAAAAAGAAAAAGTTCCTTTGTTTTTAATTTTTTTTTGTTTTTTACCAAATAAACCTCCCGTATCGCTAATGAGAGTATTTTTCCCATTTTTTTCTTTTATTTATTTTCACGCTGCTTTGTTCGGATCTATAAATAATATTAAAAAAAAAAAAAACAAATCGTATTAACAATTTTTTTGTTTTTAATTCAAACTTTATTAAAAAAAAAAAAAAAAAACATTAAAACCATACAACAATCCAACTGTCAACCATTTTTTGTATATTTTGTAAATATATATATATATATGAAAAATAATACTTGTAAATATTTGTGCGCGCGATGTTTGTCCCGTTTTTGTGTTTTTCTTTTGATTTTCTTATTTTTGTCTCTCACAAAACGCACAAAAAAAAAAAATTAATCACACACAATTTTTTCAAATCATTATTGAAATCATTTTTTGACCACCACCTCAAAATGCACCTCAAATTTTCATCCTTTTGCATCATTATTGCTCTGTGTCGATATGTGCGCGTTTCATCACCGCTAGAACCATCAGCTAGGCCACTATTCCCGCAATGGTCGCACCATGTGTATCCGCAGTTTTTACCCGGCTCACATCAGCAATCCGGTCAACAGCAACAGCAACAGCAGCAACAACCTCCTTTGATAAATAGTAATCCACCCCAAATGCAACAGCAACAACAACAGCACAACCATCAACATTACTATCAGCAGCAACAAGTTGCAGCTGGATGTCCTGTGCCTCCACCGCCAATCGTAGGTCATCACAATCACCAGCATTACCATCCATCGTCGTATGGTGGAGGGGTCGTAGATACGTCATCACCACCCAATGGAGGAGGTGGTTCGTCGTCATTGTCCTCATCCTCACAACCCGCTTCGTCGTCGTCCCTATCGAGTGTTGCATCTCAGCCGCAACATCAACATCATACACACCATCATAGCATGAAGCAACAACAGCAACAGACATCACAACATTTCATAATGAATGGTTCTTCATCAACAAAAATGGCGCCGATGAACAACAGTAGCGGCCATCATATGCACAATAATCATAGTGCCAATAATTATTCAAGTGATATCTCAAATACGAATAACTACTATCTGCGAGGGGGTAGCGGGGGCATGGTCAACGGTGTTGGCGGTGACAGTCATCACTTGCACAATGGTAGTGGTCCACCACCGCCCTCATCCGGAATATTGAACTCGATGCGTAATCGCAACGGCATGGGTGGCGGCGCACAGATGAACTATAAGACCACCAATGGAATAAATAATAATTACCGCTATCGCAATAATACAGGTAGAGATACAGAAAGAGAAAGAGAAATAGAAAGAGAGACAAATGGAGACAACAAATTTTGGAGCGATTTTCAGTTTGATTTGTGTGTTTTGTTCCGATTTGATCATAGAAGTATTGATTGTTGTTGAATTTATTTATTTATTTATTTTTTTTTGTTGGTTTGGCTTTTTCATATTGCACGCTCTGGCTGGAAAGTCAAATGTCATTTGAAGCACCACACACCAAACCACGCGTCCACCACAAACATACACCACAATTTTTAAAATTTTTTTTTATTTGTACTTTAGTATAGACTTTTTTAAACTTTGTTGTAATTTAATTTATTTTTTTTTCTAAATATAATTAAAAACTCCTTTAATTTATTAAAGTCACGTGACCTGCATCTGTTGACTACACACCCTTACAGTTGGGGAGGTGGGAAGAGCAGGATTAGCGTCAATATTCATCTGTGATAATAATAATTATTTATGCATGCAAATTTGATGTTGGAATTTAC
Source organism: Xylota sylvarum (assembly GCA_905220385.1). NCBI lineage: Eukaryota > Metazoa > Arthropoda > Insecta > Diptera > Syrphidae > Xylota > Xylota sylvarum. Next base: position 129,762,790 of record LR999957.1, read on the forward strand.
GTGATGTGATGTTATTTGACACTGCGGATGGAGTTTAGGAGAGTGTTGGGATTAATTATCGTCTATGATGCGCCCCCGACACCGTGGGTGGGGTTTATTTTTGTTATGTACATACCTATGTATGTACATACATACATGTGTATATTGTGTGGACTAGTAATTCATATATTGCAATTCATTTAAGAGCAGATATGTAATTATTTGGATATTGTAGAGTTTTAAATAAGGATTAGAAGGATTACGTTACAACTATCCATTCCTATGCACCACTTGTGAAGTTTATAATAACTTCACTAATTAGTAGAAGACACAATAGATTAGGTCTTCTGAGAATGATATGTTTTTATCCAGTCAAACAAACATTATTAAATCAGAAGCCCAACGCAGGGCTTTGTAACATTATGTCTCTTTGAGGAGTGTGCAGTACCTAGGAGAGCAAAAGAATATTTAAAGTGTGAATGTGGAATTACTTGGAAATTACTATTACGAACATTTTAAACTGCGACTCATGATTTGAATAATACTCTGAATACATATGTCTTCATACCTGAAAGCCGATTTGAAAGTGGATTGTTTTATTTTTTACCCTTCCCAGTGGGGATTGCAATCGTGCGAAAACCTGTACAATGCAAATACCCTTTAAAGGAACCAACACCTATTCAGTTCAGTGATGCTAGAGTTTACTCTAAAAATGCTGGGTTAAATCAATCCCCAGCCTTGGGTAGATTGACTGTTATCGTTGAGTAAATGCATGTTAGCTCATGTTAACATTTGAAGATACCGATTGGACGACCAAAAATAGGGCAGATCTAAGCCTTTAAATATTATTTTTCTTGCCACAGTATTGAGACTGATAAATGCTTAGATACTCTCATTGATACCTGTTTTTATCTGCATTAGTCTGATCATTTTAGCTGGCTACATACTTATGTAAGCTTGCAATACATAGCTTGCAGTTTTAGAGACGGCAACTCATACGATTTCGATTTGATTTTAACTACTATCTTTTCCTTAATTGTTGTTTCGTTGTCAAAAGACTTCTTCTTATACTCCATACATCTAAAATACAAAAACACGCATACATATAGGTGCAATAGGTCCAACACTGACCTAGCTTCTCACGAATAGAAAGTACTTAAAGTTTAATAGCGTTCGGAAAAAGACTTAGTTGTTGTTTAGAACTCAGCCTACGAACAACCATTCATTAGTCCGATGCACTAATCTTCATTATGATTGCCCAGTCTAACACACTATCGAAAAATTTCTCAACGATGTTGCTATTATTATTTTGCTGAGGTTCTTAGCATCTAGTCCGACGTGACTGGGTATTCAGTTGATTATATTGCCATTTTTTCCGGTGCTCTAAGATTTTATAGATCTAACAACGTTGGCTAACATTATGTCGCAAAATGTATGGGTCTTAGAGGTAAGACTACATATAAATCGATTACTGTAACACTATAGTTTTGGAGTGATTTGTATCGAAATAGAAAAAGCTGCAGTATACAACCCAGAACCCTGTGGTACTCCGCTTAGTATTTATTACGGTCGCTGTATCAAAATCCAAATTTTTACAAATTTGTTTTAACCATTTAACTACTATTATACATATTTGTAGATCGTATAAAATGCTACATTCTCCTCAACTTATGTTGGTTTCATTTCTCCGTTTTGGTTTTGATTTTTAATACTTACCTTAACTTTGTTATGCGCTATCGAACAATAACGTGTGCGCCGTAGCTTAAGTGGTTAGTGCGCTGGACTACGGAGCCAGGGATTCAAGGTTCGATCCCCAGACAACACCTAATATTTCTTTTACGGCCCCACCTCTCACGAGCGTCGGGCAAACATACAAGAGTAAAGCTTCTCTAAATCGAAAATTGCCCTGGATACGGCATTAAACAGTAGGCCCCTTCCATTCATGTAAAGAATGTATAACATGCACAACACGAATGGTTGTGAGAAGCTAGGCCCTGGGTCCCATGGACCTGTCGCGCCAAAAATTTGTATTTTGTATCAAACGATAACAAGCAATACTGGAAAAAACTAACTACACACACAACCCTTAAGAAGATACTATATTGCCGTGACAGAAAAATGTCAGTAGCTGTGTCTGTTGGAGAAAAGTTAGGACACAACGGTACAAAATTAAACCACAGCCAAACTATAAATTACAATTCACATATAAAGGACTTTTTAACGTTTGCCAAAGAGCTCCATGAACCATTCCTAACTAAAACCTGCAACAGCAATTAGTGCACATTCGCGATCGTCACATTCGTTACACAAGAGGCCTCCTTTACTACATACACCCACTTACTGATAATGCGGTTAACCGAACCCCATGCAAACGTCCCCTAAAATTTTACGAAATAAACTTGATTCGTCACCGCTATTGACATTGCCAATGCTCACCTCAAAATGTTTAATTGAGTTGCTTGTGGTCGAATAATTAAAAAGGACGAGTTCAACCCGACTCGAGTAAATACCAACATTCACATCTGAATTTCGCTCAAATTGACCTATAATTGAATGTTTTTTTTTCTCTGTGTTTACATGCCTAGTAGTGTTCGTTGAATATCTCATTGTATTCATTTATTCTGTTAATTAACGTTGCACGAAGTAACTTTCAACATTGTAGTGGAGTAAAATGTCCTTTTTTACTGTGGGAATGTTTGAGGTTGAGCGGTGAATGTATTCTGAAGAGGGAAGATAGATAGAGGTGTTGTGAATTGGAATTCAGGATATGTGCAATTTAAGTGACTTCATTTTCGAAATATCAACATATTTTGAAAAACAAAGGATGGGTTAGTTTTAAATATAAATATGAGTATGAAGAGAGCAATGTACAATATTTATAATGGCAAAGCGGATTGTTGACTATGTATTACCGCTGTTTCAGTGAATAAAAATGATGAAATAAGATAAATGCGTTAAGTAAGGAAATCAGAAATCAGATTTTTTTTTGAGTGTAGTTGGTTTAAATAGACGGACGACTTTTCGCCTTCTTATGATTGCGCCTAGTCGTTAGACTAATCAGCCAAAGTATATATGTTCAAAACGACACCTGCCCAATATATTCCAATAGGAATAAGTCCATCCGTACATAAACACGTTCCTATTCTCGTTGAGGAAATCCCATTATTACCTATATTTATCGACTGTCGTGTTTACTATAACCTATGCCACCTTTTGAAATGTCGTACTATGATTTCTCTCCGCCAATTTCTAGCAATGCAGTCTTTTAGATTTCTTAAGGTTGTTGAGGTGGCTTTGCCAAAAGTCGTACAGTCTCGATTGAATCTCCATAGATCTATTATGTACTCTGTGTACAATACCTAAAGAAACATATAGAAGAGTAGATCCTACCTTCCTTCCTATGTAGCCCCAATAAAGTGGGCGTGGTATACTACATTTTCTTGTCGAATTACAACGATAGCTTCGAACGTTTAAGGATATTATATAAAAAATTGCATCATAATCGTTTTTTAATGAAAAAGCCCACAAAAAGTGGCCGCGGCTAAAAAGAATATACGGATGAATTGTAGACAATCTAAATATCTAAACATTTGGTCTTAACAAAATTTTTCGATTTCATGTCAAATAGGGAAGTTATGAAAAAGTCACCATGCTGAGGCTCGGGCATTCATTCAAGATGGGTCGTGTACTCCTGTATCTATCGCCCTGACTTTTTTTTCCTGTTTCCAAAGACTGAATTATTAGCTTTCTTTTGGCAATAAAGGGCAGCAGTTGGTGTTGTTCTAATGGCACTGGTTGTCCTTATGCTTGGCTTGGTCTGGGTTTAATGTAGGCACGTTGGGTTTAACGTAGCTCAGGTCACGTTCACATTTCTAAACCCACTAATATTTTCTAATGTGTATACATTCTGTTGATTATTATTTTTATATCATGATCCTCATATAGTGTAGTGTTTTAAAATTTCATCGATCTATTCCCAATCAAAAAAGAAAATTTCTTAAATTCCGCATCATGCTATCCGACTATTTGGCTGCCTTGAGTTCGATCGAGAATTACTTCGAGGCACTTACCAGTCTTTCTTAAATTAGTGATCAGATGTTAGATACATCCTCAACAAAATGCTTGGATAATTCTAGCAACAAGATAAAACTTTGAGATCATGAAACTTATAGTCACATACATATTTACCTATGTACATAAGTATGGTAGTCAAAAACTGTCGAAGCCATAGGAGCCATACTTCCTCATACCGCTATATCTTGTAGTACAAAAAGAAGCTATGCTCTCAGAGTGCCTCAGATCCAGGTCCTTAAAGCAGTGTGGCGGCAAGGTTCCATTTTGACCCACGTTACACTTGGACAGCACGTTCTTTTGCCTGATAGGATTAGCGGAATCTATTGCTTGGCATGTTTGTACACGGAATTTGCATGACTGGTTTCACGGCTTGCTGATATTAATTGGATCTTGACCCGTTCGCATAAAATGATGAATTCTCTTTTTATATTCCCGAAGGCTTTATCAAAGTCGAAAAAAGCAGATGAAGCGGAGATCTATATTCGTTGCATTGCTCTATGATAATCTATAACATTTTTATATGATCAATGCAAGAGGATCCCGAGTGGAAGTCTACTTGTTCACTCAAGTATCACTTCATCATCAGTTTAGCTATTATTATAGAAATCACAGAAAGAACGCAAATATCTACAGTTTCCGCACAATACCGGATTTTGTATCTCCGGAAGCTTGCTGACTGTTCCCATTTGTCATATGTTTTCAAAGGTTTCACTTTCTCATCCCCTTTTCATTATTGATATACTCGTATATTAAATATGACAAAAGATTGTAGATGAAGATGAAGATTGTGTCACATTACAAAGTTCTATAATCTGATGCAGATGATTCTAATTTGAATAATTGTAGCACTTGGGCGTGGGTATATCTGGGAAAGTCACCTACAACCTTCTGTTCATGCCATTTAACTTATGTGTGTGCATGAGATACTTCCGTGAAGAAGTATCAAAGGTACCCACATCTGCTCCATCATGCGAGAGGTGGGGCCGTGAAGAAATTTTTGGTGGTCTCACCACATCGCCCACTTCCATATTCCAGTGTCCAAGTATAATAACTAAGGCCTGCTACCATACAGAAGGCAAAAGTATTTGGTACTCATTATACTCAGTGAGTGTTTTGTCCCATTTATGTTGACTTTCCTCTTGCTTGATGTCCTTACGGATTTCCACCAAGCACAGGAGTTCTCATATAACATTTCGTAAAATTCTGTTCACAAAATCTATAGTCTAGTTGTAAATGGATCTGATTTAAGTTATATTTCTTAAAGAGGAGCGCAGTTAAATACATAGACCAGGCTTCTTACTTATAAGATAAATTATTATATTATGCGATTTGGGCGGTGAATCTAATCTCGAAACTCTGTGGCCGCTATCTGTACGAAAATGAGTCAAGCATGTGAAGATGGAACTTCTACGAAAGATACGCTTGACGAGCTTCTTAGAATATAATCGTCCTTTACCTTCTCCTCCTGTTTCTTAATTGCTTTCTTCTTTGTTTAGTAGTAGTTGTTTACATTTATATCTATATTTAATACTTTGTTAAATTTTTTAACGTCATCCCAACTTTTAGATATAAAAAAAAAACTACCGACTTCAGCTTCCTTTATGTTGCATTGCTTTGTTGCACAAGAAAATTATTTTTTTCATTTATTTATCGTTTCTTTCCCGCTGTCATTGTTAGTTGTTTTGGTTTTAATGTTTTTTTTCTACTCATTCAAATTAAATTTTTCAAACACAAAACACTAGTGGTGTGTTTCAAAATAGAAATGAATATTTATTATAAGAAAAACATAAATTATATACATAAAAAAAATATATATTAAAAGAAAAGTGTCGGCTTACTACACAAACACACGATCTATATACTCCTTTGTTAAGTTTATTTTATTCTTTATTTTCAAAAGAATATATTTTTTTATGAGCTTCCTTTATCATTGGTATTTTTCTTTATTTATTTAGAATAAATATATATTATATATACACTTGTACACTTAAAATAAGTTGAAAAAAAAATGAGATACTTCCAGCGAAATTTTTTTTATATTTTTAGTTTTTTTTTGTTAAACTGCAAGCATTTGTTACTCCAATTAGTGTTCAAAAGGACATGAATCCTTTTGTTTCGATTTGCTTCGTTTATACAAAAGCTGTATAAAAGTGTATAATATTTATGTATATTATGTTTGTTTTTTTTTACACTTCCTTCCGTATTTTTCTAGGTTCTCGAACAATTCAGGATGGTGACTATGAAATCATCGTTGTGGACGAGAATAATCCTTCAGTGTTGGCTGATAACGATTCACATTCAAGTGGACCTCCTTCAATTAAGGTGAGTGAAATGTTTTTTTTGTATTTTTCATTGTTTGTTATTTCAAAAAAAAAAAAAAATATTGAATTGATTACAATGCGGGAATGTAATGGGAAGGATGTTAACAATGGAAAAAGAATTGAGATTTGCATGAAAAACCATGAGTGGTGGGAATTGGGTTATATAAATACAAAGTTTTTTTTGTTCTTTTTCTATTTACTAAATTTAAAAAATACAAATAATAATTTAAAACAAAACCTAAACTAATAAATTGCATGTTAGAGTAATATGGGTATAACAACGACGGGTGGTAAGCATCTACAGCCGCAGCCATTATCACCACCAAAACCAATTTTGCCAAAGAAACTACCAAAGGTAAACGAATTTAGAGTTTAATATTTATTTTATTCTTTAAATTTAGTTTTGATAGTTTTTATTTATTATTGTTTCGATTTAGTTCTTCTATTTTGTGTGTTTTCTTTTCTTTTCACTGTTTTGTAGATTTAGACTCAACACAACACTATCCTACAGGGTGTGTTCTGAAGTTGCTTTTTAGTTAGTAAACAAATGTTTGTTTTAGTTCGTCATAAATGCACACACAAATGCACTAATACTACTAAACTTGCTACTGAAAGCTTAAGGAAATGTGTCCCGCATATGCCGATAGTAGCACAGGTCATTTACACGATAAGATGCATCATCAGAATATCTGCACTTTTTTAGGATCTCAAGATGGCAGTGTTTGAACACATATAAGTTGTATTCTTGCGTGAGTTAGGTTTGAAAAAAAAAAAAACAAGCGAGTTAAATTTGAACCTCTCCTTGGATTTAACTCTCTCTAGAGGGCTTTTATTTCTGACTTAGATTGAAATTGAGGTATAGTGTTGATTAGTCGGTATAAGGATCGGTTTTAGCTCATCTAATGAGGATACGATGGTCCATCTAAAAAGTTTTAAAAGGTTCGTTTCATGGTTTTTTTCTTTTCTGTGTTCCCTAATTCGTTACATTATTCCTATTGCATTCTAGACGTTGCTCCTTCAAGAGTAGTCTTAGCTAGTTTGCATAAAATGTTCCACATCCTAGAGAAATTCACTTCTGCGTGAGGTCTGTAAAAATTATTAAATAATTGTTTCTTTTGGTTACTTATATCCAAGAGACTAAATTTTGAATGATAATGTAGTCTAAAGTAGTCTTGATTTATCGAGTCGACCAAAATTTGAGATAGCTCCTCAATTAAGAGAGCCATGTGTGGTTGCATTAATAAGGTGACATACACCCACTTTTATCCTGAATCTAATCTAATCTAATTGGAGTCATGTGTACCTAAGCTTCAATCCAACATACATATACATATCTTTTTTTTACGTAGGACGGTGGAAATCTTTTACAGACGAAACTGAGCCCGTACTCAATAACCGTGTGGGATTTCCACCCACTAAATCCACCTCCCCTTCTACCCCTGGTCCTCATGGCACTGCCGTCAAGCATTTCATCGCGAGGGGATACTTCAGCCTTATGTACTCGGCTCTTTCATAATTGTAGTCACAGTGTCGCTAACTGCGTCCCAAGCCTCTTTCCTGCTCATCATCTGTCTGGTGAAGTTATCTGGGGTTAAATCCTCGCCTATTACTTCTGCCACTGTTTTCTCCCACTGGAAAATCTATGGAATGTAGCTAAGTGGCAACTCCACCTGTCGATGTCCCGATTTGTAAAGACAGCTTCTTTCATAGCCGTGATCTATTTTAACTGATTTAGATAGATGTCGAATTCTTCATGGTGTCAGAACATCCATGCACATCGGTTTCTTTATCCCCAACCTTGCTCTGGGATTAGAAAGCTCCCACAATAACAATATAACACTTATAGCGTCCCCCGGTACCGTTCTGTATGCACAGCATACTCTAAGCCATGTTCTTCTGTGCACAGCGTTTATCTTTCTCATGTACGAATTTATTGTTGTTGCCGGTGTCCATATAGGGGCTGCGTACATGAGTATTGAATTGCTCACTGTAACAAGCAAGTTTCTTGTTGGCTGCCTGGGCCCTCCAATATTTGGCATTAGCCGGGATATTGCGGCAAACGCTCTATTGGCCTTCGCACTTGTGTGGATCAGGTGCTCTCTAAAGTTGAGTCTAGCGTAACCACGGCGCAGTACTGCTTATTGGCTCCTTTCCATCTGGCCCCAGATATGGCTTCGCGTGCAATATCGCAAACTGCTTGTATCGCATGGGTAGTGCTTCGTTTTTTCCTAAAACCGTATTGTCGGTGGGCATACAGATCTGTCGCGTCTAATATTTGTATTTTGGTTTATGGCATACTGTTTATTTTGAAAAGACAATAGCATTCTTGACGTTTAATTTTATGACTGCTCTTCGATCGCTTCTACTACTTTGTCAGTTACCTCTTTTACACCTTCCATATTTCAAAATGTTTTTTTTAGAACTCATGTTGCTAGTTTGTAAATCCTCAAATAATAAATTACAAACGCTTATGAACTTGACTTGGTATGTCGCAGATCTTATACACAAAAACAAGACGTTAGACTAATAAATGAAAAGATTCACCATATCTTGAGAATGTCTAAGTCGACCTTATAGATAGGAAAGAACAGAAAAACAGGTTTCCTAAAACTCACTAAGTAGAACTTAAATCATTATGCGGTGAAATTATCTACCTCTTCTGTGTTCTCATAAGTTATACCTACAGCAACTGATTTTTGATATAAATTGGTTAATTTTTCAGACGGATCAGAAAAATCGAATACACTTTTATCACGTACTGTGTCAATACGTACGAGTATCACGCTACATACATAGACTGCTATTCACACTAGCAATAGATAGAAATGCAAACCATTAGATAGAATGCACTCGACATACTATATGCGTCACAAACAGAATTCAATCTAAAAAATTAATGCAAACATCCAGTTGTACTCCATTTAATAAAACGATGAAACTCATTTCCATTCAAATTGATTTGAAATTGTTTGTCTGTCATTCGCATTACTCTTCTCCTAAAAAGGACAACACTCTCACAATTCGAATGCAAATTACTTCATGAACTACCATCAGAGGCAGCACAGAATTAGTATAGGGTCCTTGTAGCCAGTAGAAATGTCTAGCACAAATGAGAAAGTATTCTTTTAATTCAGTTAAGCTGGTTACACAAATTACTACCGACTTTGATACGTACACATGGAAGAGGACACTTGTCTTCCAATTACACTTAGTTTCTATAGGAAATAAGTGTGTCTGAAGTATACGCATCGTCGTCATGTCAATCGGGTAGGGATAGTTACGAGGTGTTCTTAAGAATGAAGTCAAAGGGAAACTTTTGCAGCAACTGTCTCATTATTTACATGAACACCGAATGGAATGTTTTTAGCTCTTGGCTCTTTCAGAAGATAGTAAATTGGAAGGATTTGCCTTTTGAAGCCAAGCTATGAGCAATCTGTGACATTTGGTAATTCTTTGAAACAGTTGAAGATTCTTTGTGAATTGTTAGCTCTTATAGCCTCTCCAACCGAATACTTTCTGCACAGCCTGTATACATACATATAGGTACATATATTCAAATGCGTTTCCCTTTGTAGTGTTTCCACTTCATAATGAAAACAGAATACACACCGCAACCACTAGCATTCAAATGACACTCAACACAGAGACTCTAAAAAAATAAAAAAAAAAATCAATAAAATAAACCCACCGTCCTTACTCTAGTTGTGCACCGCCACCAAAGCACGGAGCAAATGTTGATTTTGTTGGTTGGAGTGTATAACGATTTTTGCTCGCAAAAAAAAAAATTCCACTGTTTGCTATCATAGTCAGACAGATAGATACTCGGTTTGTTTGCTTTCCATTTAATAAATAATTACCACACAGGGAAATAAAGATAATAGGTTTATTTGCATCGTTGCCTAACTCGTCCTTTGGGGTACACTTTCCGCCTATTGGCTCTCGAAAAACCTCAAATTGAAAATCATCACCCAAAAGTACAATCAAATGTCGCACACGCTTATCCTACTATCGGTGCTTTGCTGGCCCCATTTAGTCGTAAATTTTATATCCCATAAAATCAAACCCGAAAATTAAACCAAAATCTCTGTTTCATCCATTTAATTATCACCAAGGACTCCCTCTCCCGCATACATAAAACTACTCTAAGCACCATGAACTAACAATAGCCACATAAATCACAAAATAAGTGCGTCTCGAGAGAATAATTTTGCTTTGTGTTTGTATATCTATAGCACCAGTAGAAAACAAAGGATTTCCGGGATTTTCCCAGTGAATGAACCTCTAACCCATATAGCGCCTAGGATAATAAATGAGTGGGCGTGATTGAATTGAATTGACCCACTCCATTGCAATTATTCATCACTTCCGATTCATTAGTCCAAAAAGGCGCAGGCAAAATCCTTTTGATATCCTTATGGGTGGAGACACATCCTTTTATCCTTGCTTTCTCATCTAATTAATGACCATAATTTCCGGTTCCATTGGTGCAATTTCACGTGTGTGTGTGCATTAGTTTTGTGTGAACTCATTCTGATTTTTTTTTTGTTTTATTGTTTTGTGAATTTTGCTTTTGTTTAATTGGCGCCCAACGCTCATGCACTGAATAGCTTGGTGATAGAAAAAAAAAAGAAAAATTAAAAACTACTCACTCACTCGCATACACCACCACTGTGAGAAGGTAATTGCCATATTAGTTAAGTAAATTATCACCAAAACTCACCTAAACACATAAAAGATACGATTTGAGAGTGAGATGGACTACAGCCAAAAATGATAAAAATTTGTTTTCGAACTCTCTGAATCGTTCATCCACTGCGTGCTGCTCGTGTTTTGTTTGATTGCAATCAAAAGTTTGTCCTTCATACTCACATACACTTACACCTCTAAGAGTATAGGATGTACTTGTTTTCATCGTTGATATTGAATTGACCATTGTCCGTCGTTTCTTTGAATTTTAGAGCGTCGACTCGGATGTGGCCTCGCTGAATATGAATTCAACCGAGAACGAGGTGCAGGAAGTGGAATCTTCGAGTGAAATCATGGTTGACGATAATAAACCTAGTAATTCCAATGACGAGAGTTGGACAGATGTCAACTTGAATGAGGACGCCAATGATAAGATGCGCGATATGGAGGGCAACATCCACCATTTGGTTCCTGGTGGAGAGCGTGGCGATAAGCCAGATTCGGAGATTTCGGTTGTACGAGTTCCCCAGGATAATTTTGGCGGTACTTCATCGTCGTCTGGCCAGAGGTCAAGACCAGAAGAGCTGCCAATAAAGCCACCATTAGTTGGACAGTTACCTATGACCACACCCTCACGGGAGGCAAGCTTAACCCAAAAACTCGAGGTAGCTCTCGGTCCTGTGTGCCCTCTTCTACGTGAAATCATGGTTGACTTCGCTCCATTCCTTTCGAAGACGCTGGTAGGCTCCCATGGACAGGAACTCTTAATGGAAGGCAAGGGTCTAACCACCTTTAAGAACAGCCACTCAGTTGTGGAGCTAGTAATGTTGCTATGCTCTCAGGAATGGCAAAACAGTCTGCAAAAACACGCCGGATTAGCATTCATTGAGCTCATCAACGAGGGTCGTTTGCTGTCCCACGCTATGAAAGATCACATCGTACGCGTTGCCAATGAAGCCGAATTCATATTGAACCGCATGCGTGCCGACGATGTCCTCAAACACGCCGATTTTGAGTCCCAATGTGCTCAAACCCTGCTAGAACGAAGAGAAGAGGAACGCATGTGTGACCACCTGATTACTGCTGCCAGACGAAGAGACAACGTGATCGCCAGCAGGCTGTTAGAGAAAGTCCGGAACATCATGTGTAACCGACACGGAGCCTGGGGTGAGTCAAGCGGAAGTGTTGTCAAACAGACCTTCTGGAAACTTGACGCATGGGAGGATGACGCCCGGCGACGTAAACGCATGGTACAGAATCCACGAGGATCAAGTCACCCGCAAGCAACGCTGAAGGCTGCCCTAGAAAATGGCGGTCCCGAGGACGCAATCATGCAAACTCGGGATGAATTCCACACTCAGATCGCTGTTACGCGATCACATCAGTCATCCCAACACTCCACAGATCTGCTAGATGACGCCGAGCTGCTGATCGAGGATCGCGAACTAGATTTGGATCTGACTGGACCAGTCAACATCAGCACGAAAGCGAAACTGATCGCTCCCGGGCTGGTAGCCCCAGGTACCGTATCGATCACCAGTACCGAGATGTTCTTCGAAGTTGATGAGGATCATCCGGAGTTCCAGAAGATCGAGCAAGAAGTGCTGAAGTACTGCGATCACTTGCATGGCAAGTGGTACTTTTCGGAGGTTCGGGCGATATTCTCCCGGAGGTATCTTCTGCAGAATGTAGCACTGGAGATATTCCTAGCCAGTCGGACGTCGATCTTGTTCGCTTTCCCCGACCAGCACACGGTGAAGAAAGTCATCAAGGCGTTACCACGAGTTGGAGTGGGTATAAAGTATGGAATTCCTCAGACCAGACGTGCGTCGATGATGTCCCCACGGCAGCTTATGCGGAACTCTAATATGACTCAGAAATGGCAGCGTCGTGAGATCTCTAATTTTGAATACCTGATGTTCCTGAACACGATAGCCGGGCGTACTTACAATGACCTTAATCAGTACCCCATATTCCCCTGGGTACTCACGAACTATGACTCGAAAGATTTGGATTTAAGTCAACCCTCGAACTATAGAGATCTGTCGAAACCGATTGGGGCACTGAATCCCAGCCGACGAGCATATTTCGAGGAACGATACGAGAGTTGGGAGAACGATACAATTCCACCATTCCATTATGGCACTCACTATTCCACGTCCAGCTTCACTCTGAATTGGCTGGTGCGTGTGGAGCCTTTCACCACGATGTTCTTAGCCTTGCAAGGCGGTAAATTTGACTATCCCGATCGGTTGTTTTCCTCGGTATCGCTGTCGTGGAAGAACGCCCAACGGGATACCTCTGATGTGAAAGAGTTAATCCCGGAGTGGTACTTCCTGCCTGAAATGTTCTACAACTCGTCAGCCTACCGGCTTGGTCACCGGGAGGATGGAACGCTTGTCTCCGATGTAGAGTTGCCACCGTGGTCGAAAACTCCCGAGGAATTTGTTCGCATCAATCGGATGGCTTTGGAGTCTGAATTCGTTTCGTGTCAACTTCATCAGTGGATTGATCTGATCTTTGGCTACAAACAACGTGGTCCCGAAGCAGTTCGAGCGACAAATGTATTCTACTACCTCACTTATGAAGGCAGCGTAGAGCTAGAGGCAATCGCTGATCCAGTAATGCGGGAAGCAGTGGAGAATCAAATTCGAAACTTTGGACAGACACCATCGCAGCTGCTGATGGAACCACATCCTCCTAGGAGCTCTGCAATGCACCTATCGCCGATGATGTTCAGTGCCATGCCTGATGATGTTTGTATGTCTATGAAATTCCATCTCAACTCACCGATCATACACATCTCGGCGAATACGTATCCTCAGTTGTCGTTGCCATCGGTGGTGACAGTGACAGCTGGTCACCAGTTCGCTGTGAATAGATGGAATTGCAACTACACCGCATCCGTCCAGAGTCCGAGTTATGCTGAATCGACGCAATCACCGGGCTCCAATCTGCCTCTTACTATGGATCCTGTCTTATGTAAGTTTTATACTCTCACAACTCATGATCTTGTTCATGATTTTCTTCTCCATCCATCAGCAACTCAAAATACGGGACATAATAATCCAATGAATCGACGCCATTTGGGTGACAACTTCAGTCAGATGTTGAAGATCCGATCGAACTGTTTTGTCACGACTGTGGACAGTCGGTTCCTAATCGCATGCGGATTCTGGGATAACAGTTTTAGAGTTTTTTCCACAGAAGCTGGTAAGAATTAGACATCTCTTGAAATTCCAGGTGCTTAAGAATTTCGTTTGTCCTCAGCTAAAATCGTTCAGATCGTCTTTGGACATTTTGGCGTTGTAACGTGCTTGTCACGATCCGAATGCAATATCACCTCGGACTGTTACATTGCTTCAGGATCGGCGGATTGTACAGTGCTTCTATGGCATTGGAATGCCAGAACTCAAAGCATTGTTGGTGAGGGTGATGTACCGACTCCAAGGGCTACGCTGACAGGGCACGAACAGGCCGTTACATCGGTTGTGATCAGTGCTGAATTGGGATTGGTTGTTTCTGGATCGACAAGTAAGTTCACCCCATACAGGAACATAGTTCTAACTTAATTCTAATTCTTGGATAAAATGTTCTTCTTAGATGGTCCCGTTCTGATTCACACTACATTTGGTGATCTTCTGCGATCGTTGGATCCTCCATCGGATTTCTATTCGCCAGAATTGATTGCTATGTCACGGGAAGGTTTTATTGTGGTCAACTATGATAAGGGCAATGTAGCTGCATTTACAATCAACGGAAAGATGTTACGTCATGAGTCGCATAACGATAATTTGCAAGTAAGTTTTCCAGACAGACACATAGCTTTTTATGATTTCAGGATCTGGATGGTTTATACAAAGTACTAATTGGCTATTTTTGTCTCCTTTTTATCTTTCGAAGTGCATGCTTCTGTCCCGTGATGGTGAATACCTTATGACTGCCGGTGATCGTGGTATCGTGGAAGTTTGGAGAACATTCAATTTAGCACCACTGTACGCATTCCCAGCGTGTAATGCCGGAATTCGATCGTTGGCACTGACACATGATCAAAAGTAAGTGTGAAGCTTTTATAGAATGTTGAAACTACAACTAGCTTTTGCCATTTTTCTTTCAAATATTCTTACTTGACGTTGCGAATTATTATTTTCAGTAAAAAAATAAATTTATTAAAATCTAAAATTAATCCTGCATTTTTATTTTATTTTTTCTTTTCAGATATCTACTAGCAGGTCTCTCAACAGGATCAATTATTGTATTCCATATCGATTTCAACCGATGGCATCATGAATACCAACAACGTTACTAATGTTTGTATGGAATATTCGACAAACATTCAAGGTAAAACTTACTGCAATAAATAATACATACAATTACAAATAAATGACGTAAA
Organism: Xylota sylvarum; assembly: GCA_905220385.1. Taxonomy (NCBI): domain Eukaryota; kingdom Metazoa; phylum Arthropoda; class Insecta; order Diptera; family Syrphidae; genus Xylota; species Xylota sylvarum. Next base: position 129,778,243 of record LR999957.1, read on the forward strand.
AAGAAATAACAAAAAAAATAACTTAACACTACCTTCGAAATTACGCAAAAATGTAAAATGAAAATAATACTTAAAAAGAAAAAAAAACTATCAGACATCTACATGATACATCTCCATAGTGAAGCCAAAATTATTCTTATCACCGAAGTACTTATTGCAAACTCTAGTATAACTTAAAAAGAAACCCTTAGAAATCGTAGTACTTAATTAAATAATTTTTTTCTTTCAATTTTCTTTTTTATTTTACTATAAAATTTTCCATTAAAAAATCGTAAATAATTTCCAAAATAAATTGCTACATCAAAATGAAAGCAAACAAATTATTAGAATATTTCTTTAATTTTTTTTCGGAAAAAAAAAGAAAAACAAACAGCGGCCAAAATACTTAAATTAAAAAAAGGAATAAACGCAGGAAGGAAATAAAAGTATTTTACATAGAACTAAAAAAAAAAAATTAATACAAACAATTATTAATATTTAAATGAAAAAAGGATAGTAACTAACATTTTATTAGATAAAAGAAAAAAAAATTAACGTTGATTCGTTCGTTCGATAGGACCGTTTCTTTTTTTTAATGATAGATGCTTGGTTAAAACAAAATAAAAATAAATAAAAAGAAAAGTGAATTAATTAGTGCTCTCGCTTTAGAGAAAGTATTGCTACAGCGCGCGTTGATAGATTTCATTAAGAAAATAATTAAAAAAAAAAAATCACTTAGAAAATATTTTTCATATAAAAAAATTAAAAAAATAAAAGTGGAAAAGGGGAAAACATGTTTTTGAGTAAATAATACTGAAAACAATGTACTTATGATGTAAATATTGTGCTAAAAAAAAAGACAATTTTTAAGATTCTTTTTTGATTTTTAAATATGTAATATTAATTATTTTGCAAAACCATTGGGTAGTAAATAAAACATAAACAAAATAATAAAAAAAATAAGGGATGTTTTGATGTTTTTTTTTTTGAATGTGTTTTAATGCAAAGTATTTTGACCTGAAATGGTGTGACGTGTGGTGGAATGATGTTTTCGGGAAGGTTGGAATTTTTTTAATTCTTTTGAAAGCTTCAACTATATGCTTCAAATGTGGCCGTGTATATACAGAATTTTCGTTATATTTGAGTTGCATTAACAATGAATAAGTACCACTTACCGAAATTAATCTGGTGAAACACACGAGCTGGCGCAGGATATCTAATAAATTCGCACTCTTATATCTTCACTCACATGTTTTAAAACAAAGACTAGGTACTTACTGTCAAAGTAATTGCAATTAGATACTTTAGTCAGAGGGATGGTTGGATAGCGGTCTTCTTTTTTTTGTGTTTGTCAAAGTAAACTGCATTACTTACTGTAATTACTAATAAAAAATCGCGTCTATTAAATGCTATTACATTCCGTAAGTTATACATGGCTCTAAAGACATCATATCCTAAGATAATCAATACTATAATCATAATGTCAAGCATACCCTGAGTCGCTGCCTGGAGGTATTCTTGAGCCAAATGTTTATATATACACGAAAAAAGGGAAGTTAGCATTAGAAAAAAGTCATAGTTAACCCACCAACAATTTGATCAACTTATTCGCTAGTTTGTGTAATTATTCGAATGTTTCAACATTCATTTGATTAATCGTTGGACTACTATGACTACTCTCATTGCAGAGTCTATTCATTCATTTATTTTTCATTCAGAATTTGTTTGTATTTATATGTAACTTCTTTTATTTTGATATACATATTATACACAGTTATTGAATTTGTTGATAATTCGATTGGTCTTCTCACTCAAAAATTTCCTTATTCTGTTATTTATTCACTTTTTAAGGGAATCGATAGTTCATTCATTTCACTTTGTTGCCAATTATCTAATCATTTAGTCATTCAAATGATTATTTATTCCAGACATAGTAGCTTATATGGAAATGGTTGTACAAGTTGTCCGATTATCACATGATGTTCTTCACATTCAAAGATCACAGAAAGAAATGAATTTGCTATGCCGGAGTGACACATTTTTCAATAATTAGTTCAAGGAAATATTAGTCATAATCATATCTTCTAAATATATTGTTTCAGACCATGAATTTCTTGTGTAGTTAAAACGTCAACTATTTTGTTTACTTATCCTTATTCGCACACAATTCGAGCTCATAAAATTATCTGTTTAGACTATCAAAGTCTATCTGTAATTAGTGTCCCAAAGCCATCTATTTTCGACGAGTTATAAATCATACACTCATTTTAACCTGCTTTAGAACAGCTACATATATTCTTTTGGTCCGTTGCTAAGGAATATTCCTGCCCTACTTTTGATCATAGTCCTTAACTTGTCAGCGACTAAAAATATATTTACTGTCTGCTCTTGTACTTGTTACTCTAGGTTCCCTTCAGGTTAGTTATTTTAAAGTAACTGCCGTATTTTTTCAAGATAGATGATTGAATTATGTCACTAAAGGAAAACATTATTTAGAATGAAACTCTGTAATGTAAGCGTATTCCAAAAAGTTGGTGCTCATACTCATATTCCTATGTTTGATAAAATCTAGTCGAATTACTGAAGAATAAAAAAAAAATTCCAAGTTCTCGTAGCATCATTTCCACGCATTGTTGAATGTTGTCATAAAACAGCCACCATCACCTTTACTCCTACGAAGGTCCTCCATAGTACTTAAATTTCCAACAATCTTTACTAAATCCTTTACAAACTTACATACGTCCTTTTCAAACTAATTTATATTCTGCCTTCCAAGTACTTTAAACAAATTATTTTTACTGCTCGGTCTAAGACTACGTATTTGCTGTTGGCATTTTTTAAATTATTCCATCCATTTTGTTTCTATTTTTAAAGTCTAAAACAAAAATGTTAGCTCAAAATATCATTTTGCAATTTTTTGTGTTAGGCTCAACAACAATCATTGAATAAAAAAAAAGACAAACAAAACCTTACTGAAATATATAAATATATATATTATATACATACATTAAATAATATATTTAAAAAAAAAATGTGAAAGTAAAACACTATTTTTGTGAAAATGTTAACATTCCGCCATCCAATATTATTAAATTTAATATAAAAAAACGAAAAAAAAAAAAAAAAAATAAATTATTTAATTACCGCTTAGCTAATAATTAAATAAATAAAATATAAGTTTTAAAGACGAAATAAATTTAACAGTAAATAAAGAAAAAAAAAATACTAATAATAAAATATGGCGCATTTGATTAAATAAAATAAACGTGTTTTAAAAATACGTTCTCGCTATTCTGTCCAATCCATTAAAAAAAAACAAGCAAAAGGCAAATTTGTAATGTTAAACCTTAATATTTCAAATAACATAAAAATTTATATATACATATTAAAAAAAATGTAAATAATTAACTAAAAAGGAGAAAAAGGTGTGAATTCGTTATGTTTTTTCCTTAAATATTTTTTTTTCTTTAGTTAATTAAGCAAATAAATGTTCGATGGTGATGGGTTTTTAAAATAAAGTAAAAAAGTTTAAATAAATATATTTTTCTTTGTCATTTATTCTGTTCTTTCTGTTTGCATTTTTAAATGTAAATATAGATTAAAGCAATTTTAAATAAAAGCCAAATAAAAAAAAATTATAAGAAAATCACAATAAAAAAAAAAATATTTTCGAAAGTATAATTGTAGTCTATTAACATAAAAACAAAAAAAATTAGCAAATAACAAACCAGCAAACACTATTTTCTTTTGCAGTCATAAAATAAAATAAAAAATACAAAAAGAAGGAAAAATAAGAAAACAAAATTTTTGTATGCATTATTAATATTTATATAGAAAAAAAAAATTAAAATTACTAATTAAAAAAAAAATGGAAAACATGATCATATGATGTCCGAAACAAAATGAAATTTTTTTAGAACTAAATCCTAAATTTATTGCATTTGCACGAAGTAAATTAAAAAAAAAAAAAAACAGTAAATACAACAACACACCAACACAATACACTGTACACTGGAAAATTTAAATCCCAAAACAGCAAGTAAAACAATTAAAGTGAATACGCGCGGCTAAATTTTAATAAAAGAAAGAAAATATATTAAATATTCTTATTGATACAATAATAATAATTATTATATTTTGTCAATAATGTTAAATATAAACTAAAAGAAAAATAAAAAGAAATAAATTTACTTTAATAAAACAAAAGAAAAACAAAAATGGAAAATGCAAAAAAAAAAATGATAAAGGTATTTGAAGATAATTTAAATTTAAACACACAAATGAAAGTAATTATTATAAATATTGATATGGTGAATAATGAAATATTATTATGTTCAATAAATGAAAAATGATTTAAAAATTTTTTTGTTGTGTATTAATTTTATTTATTTGACAGCACCAATTTCTTCAAATGAGAGAAATTGTGGTGGTTTTCAGCTATTTAGAGACAGCAAACTAGATGGGTAAGCTTGGCAATATATGGGATATAAAATCTGATGCCCGTGGTATTATTTTATCTCGGTGAGACTTGCATCACTTTAGATTATGGTCAAGGAACAATCAGTGAGTATTTATATAAAGCAAACAAATTTTGAGTTGCTATATGTTTTACTTACGTATAAGCTGGTCCATTGTAAAGCAGTATAAGATGTACATATGTAGGTAAAGTGAGTATAAAGGCAGTACATAGAGGATTCTAAGTTCTGGGTAAAGTAGAAAAGGACGACGGTTCGAAAAAGCAAATCATGGCAGTGTCATTATCGGTGGAGCAGCGCAAGGGATTCTAAGTAGGAGATTATTGGCAGTGTCAATTTTAAAAGAAATAGCTGCGAAAACTGAAATGTTTATACATGCATATGTTGTAATATATGTTACGAAAATATATTTTGTTTTATTTTAACAACAATAAACAAAAAACTGCCAACAATACCACGGCATGCACTAAGTAGCAGCGTATCTTATCGCTGTTGTTGTCTGGTAATATTTATCTGGAATGAGTATTTCTATAACTCTACCAATTGACAATACTTTGGTGGTTGTTATCTTATCATTATTCTAAAGGTTGCTATCTTGGGCTCATTATTTCATATTTGATGCTTATTTGCAACAGAAATGAATTTCGAGCAAAACTTTTTTTTGTGGTCATATTTTTCTTACCATTTGGGTAATGATTTACCAAATGGGAAGAAAAATACGAACATTTCTTTTGGATTAATTGTAAATTTTTGGTATGATTTTTCTAAGACGTAAAACTAAAAACACTTCACTTTTAAGATTATTAAAGCAATACATGTATGTATGTATATCGGGTATAAACGATTACAATGCGGCATGCGTCAGGGTAGATCTAACCTGTCGGAGGAGTTTGGGACATCAATGGGTGTGAAGCAAAGGTGTGTCTTAACCACATTTTTATTTATTTCATACATAAATGATATAACAGAGCATGAGAGAGGGGCGCAGAGAGATGGGCGAAATTGAGCTGAGTGGAATAAACATCCCAGCACTTCTTTTTGCTGCTTACATTGCTTTCCTTGCAGATATGGCGGATACTATGCAGTTAATGATTAATCGTCTGAAAAGATACTGCAGAACCATAAATCCGACAAAGACGCAAATGATGATTTTTAGAGGAGGTGAAGGCAAGAATTCTCGGACTTAAAAGTGTGAATTTCAGGGTGAAGAAATTGAAATAGTCCGAGAATATAACTATTTCGGAGTGCTGATCACAACAAACCTTAATATGATCAAACATCTAAAGATGAAATCAACGGAAGCTAAATGGGATACTTCTGCGGTATGGCGACGTTGTGTCTACAATAGGAAATCCGCACACACCGCGAAGCTGAAAGTAATCTGGGCAACTGCAACCTCTATCCTTTTATATGGGGTTACCGCTCCTTTGATGTCGTGGAAAAGTTCGTCCGATCTTGCATCAGATGAGTTTTTAGAGATTATGTAGTTAAAGTCATGGCAATGAAGAAAGTGATGTTACCATAAATAGTGCTTTCTCACATGCTACAGTATGGGGGTGAATGTGTGCAAGAGTGGATAAATCTAACAACGAAGTGCGACCTTACTTTTAGTGTTTCTCAAAATCCTCTGCGGGCTAACAGAACTAGGTCTGTTAAACACTTATCCATTTACGATGAATGATGGAGAAAATCCTTCACTCCTTTCGCACTCACTGAAACATACCTCTCCTATGCCTATAAAAGTAATCTTCTGGTCGCAGTGTTCTGGGTATACGCAATCGTTACGACCTGTACTTTATAAAATATCACATACCGCTAATTTTGAGTTTATTTGTACGTAAATGACCATATTTAATCGTAATTTATGTTCGCCCCTCTCAAACTTTCCTTCGTTTTCACACTTAAGAAGTTCTTTACCAAGTTTATCTTGACCGAGTGCAATCCAGTTGTATCATATTACTGACCCTAAGCGTTTTTATCTTTTCATAAATGTAAAACGTAAATCCAATAGTTATCCTTCTGCCTTCAAACTTGCCAACACCTCATCGTTGGACCCTAAAATTGTCGCCGGTGGTTTACTGACCATATCCCCGAACCCGACCATGATTACTTCTGTAAAATGCCTTCCACCATCCCATGGGAACTACATTCTCTGTATCGAACCTATCCTTTTAGTCTCATCTTTGCGCGGTTTAAGTGTTATCTGCGATGGAGCACTTAGTTTCCGTTCCTATACTCACAATATAATAAGTTGAGCCAATGTTGGTCTAAGGAATTTTCAAACCCCTACCAAATGACTTTATATATATCATCTTCGCAGACCCTGTCCACATCCACCAAATATTTAGTGCTACATAGGACTAGTGCTGTTGGTTTGACGAAAGATTTGATGAATTGACAGCGATTTGATCAGTGTGAACAACTCCAATGTCTCCGATAAAGGTGTCGGAACGTATACCATGAGATGAAATTCCCCGATTTCGTATAAATTTTTGAAAACTCCATTCCGATTGAATACTGATTCTCCGAAAGGGGATGATTTACAACGTGTTGTCGCACAACGGTTACCTGAATGCATTGCATTTTTTGCAGAAAAGAGTTGTTCTGATTTTTCCTTTGAGATTTTCCGACTGATACCTATTTGTCACGGAGATATTTCTGATTTTTCGTGGTTTAGATACATTCATATGCGTTGGAAATTTCTATACGAGAACGGATACCATAAAGGATACCATCGGAAAAATTGTCATGATATGGCCCAGGTCCACCCCACAGTTAACCTTCAGTTAAAAAGAAAAACTGGAACACCTTCAATTGAAATTGTCACTCTTCATTATTTTCATGTTTGCACAGAAATTCATTAGACATCCTTGAAACATTGCCCATTGTATCCGTCGAGCGTATATCCTTTGACAATGCAAAAGCAATTGTTTTTATTTTTCCTTTTGGAACAAAATGTTCCTCTACGACAAAGTTCTCCTTTCAAACAGCAATGAATTGAGCCAATGAATGGAAAAACAACACGTCCCAAGGACTTGTTCACAAAAAAACTACCCGGCATTGTTGTTCTTGTTTAAAAGGAAAAAATAAAAATAAAAATTCCAGTATTTCGAAGGCAATACTGTATTTCTATAGACGAACATGGAAAGGGATGCCATTCGTGTTTCAATACATGAGTGGAAACACAAGCAATAACTTGGAATAAGGGAGTAAACATGGTACTCTTGGGTAAAAGGAGTTATGATAAATACATCTGTATTTCTTATCGCAACAGGATTTCGATTCGTTTTGTAGTTTTTAATCGAAATGTATAATAAACAGTGTAGTGTTTTTAAAACTAGGTCACAGACTCTGCTTGATGGGATTGAGTTTTGGATGCACACAGTAATTCGTAAAGCATAATGGTTTCTTAACAATAGAACCAGTTAAGCGTGTCTAGGTCCCAATTGAAGTGCTTTATTGTTTATCTATGGCCAAGAACTCAGTTCTCGTTGCAAACTATGCCACTACACCTTTTAAGTATCCGGAACTTGATTTCTAATTTGAGGTAGGTCCCTTGAACCAAAAATAGGCCACTCATCGTCGATTGCATGTTTTCTTCTCATTTACTAAGGCTTATACATATATCTTCTCCCAGTCTCTGGTTTAACCACAACCTCTCATCCTTCTGACAAGGAGCTTACTCACTCATTCGCTCGTTTTCACCTCACTTCACATTGTCAGTGTGTTGTTATTAGTGAGTGTTTTGTTTTGTGCAGCAACCACTCTGGCACTTTACTTCGGTGGAGGTTGACAATGATATTGTGTGATGTGCAGTACATGCACCATACAACGCTATGGAAGATGCTTGTGCCTCTGCCATAGTGGCACCATATTCACGAACTCAATTACCCACAGCAGGTGCTCCGACTGAAGGAGAACCGTGTTTATCCCAGAATAACAACTGCATCAGCTTTTGAGAAGGTTCCTTTTGTACACCTTCATAATAACAACGCTCCTGTGTGGGGGCATGTGGTAAATGAAATACGCAACACACTGCAACTGGGCCCGGGCTTAAGGTTATTTATTTCACGACATAGATGCACCTAGGGAGGATTCTTTGTTTAGATTGTTCAGAGGTGAAAGTTATTTTTGGGTTATGGGCCAAGGCAATGGACACAATGCAAAATCATAATAAAACTTTTCAAAGAGGGTAAAGGATAAAGGATAAAGAATTTTGTATAATCTTTTAAGATGGTTAGGTTCATACAATTCTTCGTACACTGCATTTCGTATTGTTTAGCTCTTACCGGTTATGCTTCTTAAACTGACTGGAGTGGTAGACTCTCTGACATGCTTTATTAAATATTTGGCGCCACAGGTCCATGGGACCCAGGGCCTAACTGGGTCGCAACCATTCGTTTGCGTGTTATATTATTTACATGAATAGAAGGAGCATACTTTTTAATGCCGTGTCCGATGGGCGTGAGATCTTTTCACCTCTAGTCCTATAGGGCGTAAGTTCAATATTGTCTCCATGGCTGCTGTGGGGGTACTGGATTGGGATCCGATAATTCCTAAGCAAGCCATACGTTGGATGTTCGATAGTAGTGAAATGGCGTATTTCCTCTCTACTATTGGCCACCATACAAAAACTCCACAGAGTAAGATGAACCTGACGATGCAAGTATAAATCCAGTAGACTTGCTTCGGTGTCAAACCCCACGTCTTACCAAAAGCCCTGCGGAATATCCAGTACGCCGTTCTGGCTTTCGTGATTCTCTTTTCTAGATTTCTTCTAACTTGTTGTCCAGGATGACCCCAAGGTACATCGTTTTTTATTTATTGCCTTCCTCTTACTGTACCTAGAGAGGGCTTCTCATAATACCTCGTAGCTTGATGTTATTGAAGGCTCCCTCTATATCCAAGAAGACACCGAGAGTACCTTCTTTGTACTTGAGGGCATCTTCAATGGTGTGAACTACGTCTGTGAGAGCTGTTTCCACGGACTCTTTGGTATACGCGTGCTGGTTGATGCTCAGAGATGAGGTGAATAGGTTTGATCTGATATGTTCGTCACAAATCTTTTCCAAAGTTTTTAGTAAAAATGATGTCAGACTAATTGGTCTGTATCGCTTTGCTGTAATAAGGTCTTTTCCAGATTGCAGTGTAACCTCATCGCTCACGTTATCTTGTAGGGGCTTATGACGGTACCGGCTTCTTCCCAAATTTGCTTTTCCAGCTGTGTACATGGGGTGAATCGTTGAAGTAATCTGGGAAGTGGGTCCGCATCAACTTTTCGAGAGCTATAAAAGCTGTGGTTCTGTTGGATTCAGTGCACCCTGGGTAGCGTCAAGTATACAATACACCAAATAAATGCCACAAGGTTGTCGTTTGTCTCCGGTTCTGGAGATAAATTACTTCAAACTCGGCTTTCAATTCGACAGAAAACATACTGGACTACGGTTTCGAGTCCGTTGTTGTACTGTGGATTTCCTGAGTATGAACCTGGATTCACTGGTATGTGTACAAAAACGGCTTGAGTTCGTACAATACGCAAAGGATTTTGTGACATTGAGCAGAGATAGTTATTCTTCGTTTTTTTCTATAGATCATAGCGATTCTGAGTGGTATATGTATAATTTTTTTGGTTTTTAAGAGATACACAGGTAGATCATCTACCAAGATTAAGGGATTTCTCTTTGTCATTTAGGTGCTTATTAAGCCCATTTCCTATTACATTTAGTTAGATGACTAGCTTCTCTTACTATTTTAGAGGAATTGAGTTTCAGTTTTGATGACAGATGATAGTTGCTTGCCTTCCTTCAAATCTGTGAATGTTGCACCAGCTAGTAGAACGAATGGACGTTCTATGAAGGACAACTATTTAACTACAATTTTTTGTTCCGATATTCAACTCTCGCTGCTCAGGTATGCTATTTCTATCATCATCCTTAGGTGGAAGTTGGTATCTACATCTTCTATGGTGATACGATACTGAATTCACAGGCCGTTGCCATTGGGGCTGATGATAGTCGTTCTTTGTAATTTCTGGCTACTCCAAGCACACTTTGCCGTTCAATATTGAGTTACCTCTTCAGGACCTGTAGCAAATTCGTTTTATTTCATATTCGGTCTCAAAAAAGCCCACAATCAACAACTGATGATCTACTAGGTCAGATGTAATATGATTGGAATTCCCTGTGAAACTCCATCCAGGTGGCATTTCATATTTCCATAAAGTCGTTGGTTCAAAGCAGCAATTCAAAAGTTTGCCATTAACTACTAAAGCAAAGGCCAAAGGGCACAATTGAATCTTCCAGTCAGTTTCAATTTTCACAGGAAACAGTCAACACTGCTCGACTCATAAATCATAAATGCGTACCGACACTGTTGCATAAAATTCACTTCAAAGTTCCACGAAACTCTTCACTATAAAACAAATACAAATATTTTCCATACCACTTTTACTTGGCAATTTCCCTTTTTGCATCATAAATGTCACACAAATAGGAAATGGGTTCCTTTATGCTATTCCCAAACCCATCTTCTTATCGAAAACCCATGAAGCGTCTCCGTAATGCAAACACAAAGCGAATAAATAAAGAACACAGGTGGGTTCCTGAAAAACGTTCATCATCATCGGCATCGGCATCTCCATCAGGATCACCATCCTCATCATCCTGCCATTTTCTGTTGTGTATTACTCCCTTGGGTTGAATTTTGTTTCACTTCAATTTTGTTCGCCCCAGTGCACACAGTAAGGATAATTTTGAATGTTCCACAACTATTCTTTCAGGCTTTTGGTATGCCGCCGTGTCGTCGTCGTCGTCGTCGTCATATGTGGCTCGATTATTATAGTTCGGCAGAATCAGTCATCTGTGTGGGTGCCCTGTCCCACATCCTTCCAGTTTGTACATATAAATAGCAAACGTGCATACGTATGTGTGTGGTGGAGGCGCGCGGCAATCTGCTCAGGATATTATGTGACATATTTAATTTAACAGTCAATGCACAGCACATAGCTCTAAATCTGTTACGGTGGTATTATGTTTCCCTTTTCTGTTTGTTTTGTATGTGTGTCTGTTTTCTTTTTTAAGGATTTTCTTTTTTCCTTTTGCGATGACAACTATAAGTCGGGGTTGTAGAGAGATTCTCTTCTATTTTGCGAGATTTGTGTGGTTCGGTTAAAGAGACAGGTGTGCAAAAGTCGATTATAGATTTATTGCTACGTAGGGAGACCTCTTACAGGTGGGTTCGAAAAACTTTCTTAGAAATTTAAGGATGGACTCTAAAACACCAAGTATTGAACATTGTTCGGCTTTAAGATATTTAACAATGCCTTGCCATGCAGCCGCAGATTGGAATGTATGTTCCATTGACTTTGAGGTGGGTCAAGTATCGCATTGACTTGAGGTACCAGTGGCAATGCTACTGGCCCTCAACATGCCCTCAAAAGCACTGCAACTAATGTACTGGGTTTCTGCCGGTAAGCACATCCAGCAAAACAAGAGTCTTACAAACCAGCGGTGCAAGAAAGAACCAGAACTGCTCGTGGGCTGTACGAACAAAAGACGCGGGAAACACATCGGATTCTCCAAAACAAGAAAAAAGAGAAAAATATCAAAGATATTGAAAGTTCACGCATCAGGAACAATGTGCTGAATTTTTACTAAAGGTAAAAGAGAACATGTCAAGCGAACAAGACTCGTTGTGGTGGTAGAGTCATAGTTGGTACTGAGAATTTTGAAAAATTTCCTCTGCAGATAACATATGTATGTATATAACGACAACAAAGACTAATAGTAAAAAGATAGCCGAAACATTCCTTCACCTGAATAAAACGAAATGAGGATAGCAATATCCAAGCTTAAGTCCAAAAAGGCTGCTGGATCTGACAGGCATCAGACTAACTATTCAAATCAGGAAGAAATAATTTGGTAGAGAGCATACTCCAATTTTCTTCTAAGATTTGGATAAGTGTATGCCTGATGAATTGAATCTCAGTATCGTTTCCTCGATCTACAAGAAAGGATACCAGCTATTACGATTACAGAGATATCAGATCTTATCTGTCATATTGGGTGAACGTGTGAAAACCTTCGTCAGCAATCTGATAGGCTTCTTTTAGTGTGGTTACCGAACAACTAAGGAGATTCTATATAAGATCTTGATCATTCCAGTCCTACTTTATTTTGGTGAAAGATGAACTTTGCGAAAATGTATGAAGATATCTATCCTCTTTTCGAGAGAAGAATTCTTCATATGATACTCGAATCTGTTTGCTTTAACGAGTTTCGGAGGAGGAGCTTCAAAGTCGAAATATATGACCAGTACAACGACCTCAACCTAGTAAAAAACTGCTCATCAGATTTTTGAAAACAAATCATTCAAAAGATTTCTTCCTCTCTAGGAATAGGGGAACTGGGCGTCCAACTAGACAATCTGTTAGGTTAATATCCATCTACCAACAGGAGAATATCTCTTTAGTTATAAACCGAGCAGAGGCTTTCGAATTTCCCTATAGGTTCAGCATTCTGTTCGGATTCGCAGCGCTGTTTAAGATTATAGGTTCGCCTTAGTGCAATGAGAAATTCAAAACTAGGGTAATAGGTCAAAAATTTATAAAAAAAAAAAAACAAATTCAATTTATGCATTCCCTCTGCAAAAGACCTTTCCAACAAACTGTTTGTTACACATCTAGTACCAACAATTAAGCTCTAATTCTTTATCCCTGTATGCCAATTACCTATGTAGATTGATTCATGGTTCATCTACTCCAATTCACTAAATAAATATCCCTCGTATTTATTTATTTAGTTTTTTTTTTCCAATTTACCTACATTTCATGTCCCATAGCATAGATCCAATAGCGGATGTACACAGTTGATGAAATATTATATCAAGTTCCAGTCGCCAGTAGCAGGAAAAACAAATTACACAGGAAATAGGACGAAAGTTTTCCTCTAACGAGGGTAAATCCAATTAAAATTTTCCCTGTGTCACTTTGAGAAACTATACTCGGTCTATTCATTGCGCTTATTCATTCATTCATCAAATTTAAAACGAGTTGTGCTAATACGAAACTCATCCTTTAGTCATTCATTTTATATCCTGTCATGTAGTTTCACACTGGGATATAAATCAGGCAATGCTTCTGCAGAGTCATTGACTTTACCCTTGCAGGGGTATGAACAAAAATTCTAAGTGAATATGCGTCGTGTAGTTGCAGCTAACCGCGGCCATCATCAGCAGAAGTTGCTGTTCTGTACTGTTCCACCATGATGAAAATGGAGGTAAACTCATGCGAAATATTCCATTTGTAGGCATGGGATGGGACAGTAATCCAATATGTGCGTGGCACTCCATCCATAAGGCTAGATGGTTTAGACGATATCATCAATTATTCTCATCCACTAGGCTTGGAGCGGTGATTAATTCAAAAACAGTACGATCTCCTTTATTTATATTCTAATGCATACGAAAGGAGGTCCTTAACTGAGTCAGAATTTATAAAGGCACAATGTCGTATATTTCTATTTCAGATCAAATAAAATAATTTCGTTAACATAGTCTTGTGAACAAAGTTGGAAAGATTTCGGCATAGGTACTTGCTATGCCGAAATCCTTCGAATAAATTGCAAAAAGCTGCAACAAATTAACACTTCACAAATTGCAGATCATCCCCCAAGGGCACCCAAAACCTAATGGACTCACAAAACTTATTTTTACACATTTTTCGGTCTGAAATACTGCCTTCCTGGCGTTGGTTCAGATCGAATGACTTCATCAAAAATTCCAATCGGATCAATGTGTTCAATTTGGAGACCATTATTCCCACATCAGTGACTAAGGGTTGAAAAAGTCCATCCTTGCACATCTCCATCAACACAGCAAGCCAAACGGTTTCCCTTTTTTTTTTTTTTTGGAAGAAGGACTTAAATTTACATACAAACGCTCGTAAGTAAAACTTTCACTTCATATCCTTTCAATGAAGAATGAAAATTCCATAGCAGATGGTAGAAGAAACGATGAAAGGATCAAGCGGGTGCGTTGCAATATTCTAAAATGATTAAGCTTATGCTCCTCGGGGAGTGATTGCGAAAGAAGAAACGGATTCCGAAAGAGTCATTCGTTGGTCGCCATAAAAAAAAAAAAAAATAAGGAAAAGTTTTTCCCACAAAATCTTTGAAAGATTTTTAAGCAAACTATTATTTGAGGTGGTTGGATTTATCTCTACCATAGGAAGTAGTTCTTTTAGGAAGTATCTGAAAATATTTATACAGCAGCTACAATGTTGAAGGACATTGTTTTCTCGGATCGGGGTTCGATTGGTACACGGGATTTATAGCAAGACTATTTTGGTAAGTAATGACTAGAATCCGACCTTCGATCAATTTTCTGGCCGTAGTTGTAGTTGGAATTTTCTATCTCCATTCAGCCAAAGCCGAAGCAGAAACTTGAGATTTAAAATTTGATGATAAAAACAAAACAACCGTTTAGGTAGTGCCTTGTCGCCCTTCTCATTTGAAGACTTTTTTCCGACATTTTTTGGAGGAAGCCGAATGTATGCTCGAAGGTGGCCAATATTCGGTCGAACATTATTAATGATGCATTATTCAATGATTTACCTACTGTACTCCAAGGTAGTTATTACATAAACAAATGGGTTTAAAATGCTATTAACGGTAAGTTTCTCAATTTATATGACTCAAAAAAAAAAATTCAACCCAGACATAATAGGTGGTACGCTGTCGTTTCCGACTCCTGCCTGTTTTTGAAAAGCTTGCTGAACAAACTCCACAAAGAGCTAGAGTTAGTTGTATGTTTAATACAGGAAACTTGAGAAGTGGAACGTTGAGAGGTGCTAATGTACAAACCTGTATCTCGATTTAAATCTTGTTTTTCAAGTTTTTTCAAGCACAAGATTACTCGTATGTCACATCAATCTCTAACTAAATTTTATCAATCAGTACAAAACTCGTAGATAAGGCAAAAAGTAAGCTAAAGTATTGTCCATTTGATTTAAAGCTTTAATCACAGTAAAAAAAAAACAGCGAGTCTGACCACCATCTACCCAGAAATTCTCAAACATGATGTACCTAACACTCAGCGATACCTGGCATCGTTCTTCATAAAAAATAATAAATTTTAAAAAACTGCCGCAGTATTTACAAAAACAAAATCAAAAAACAAAAATCATCGTCCTCATTAAATCCTGAAAACTAATTGACAAATCATTCACTTTTCTCAGTGCCTACAGGGAAATATTTTCATTAGAATCAGCTCAATTTCGAACATCTCCGTTGATCAAGCTGGTTTCTAGATTGGACAATGCTTTACAAACAGATACTGGCCGTCCAAGCAAGATAAAAAAACTGCACATCTAATCAAGAATATGTTGCCGAACACCAAGTTGTTCTTTCGCAAGGCTCGTTACCCATCCCAATCCCAACCAGGAAAACAGTATAACAACGGCTATTCAAGACCGCCGATGACATCGTTATACCCACCCACAACTTGACTTTATAAGCGTATCCGGGCGTATCTTAAATACATATCTCAAAGCCTTGAATAGATACTTTAAAGAATGATGATTATGCCCACGCATGTCGAATACTGTAGTGATTAATCCAAGTGAATAATGGACGGATAATAATAACATGTAAGCGCGGTACAATGCTGGAATCCTGTTTTGACAACAAAGGTAGCGATGAGATGGAATTATTCTTATCGTGTGTCCAATGTGAATTCGAGGAATCGATTGTATTTGTACACCAATGCATTGTTGCCAACACTTTGATTATAAAACTCATCGCATATCCTGCATCGGATGTATCGCATTCGAGTTGGAACGTTAGTGATAAAACTTTCATGTGGGATTATCCTCTGTCACGCAATATCTGTTGGTAATGGTAATTCGATGTTTATTCGACGGTTCGAATTATACCATGCAAAGTAGATACAATGTATTTTTCTGAAAAAATTCTACACTATTTTCACGCCATCAAACATGTCAGGGTTGACTGCAGCCAAAGTTCACATAACAATATCCCCTTTAATTATTGATATATTAAATTGTAAATTCAAATTCAAATATTTGCATATTTATATAGTTTCTCTATTTAATTTTCTTTTTAAAAACGATCCTCTGTCCATACTGCCACCAATCAGTAATGACCTGCGATATAAAAAGCTAAAAAATTCATACAATCTACTCTCATTTAAACTGAAAATGCTCAACCACCAGCACCTGCCTGTAGGCATAACTCGACGTATCTGTCACGCTGCAGTTTATTTGTATTTACCTGGTTTGCATTTAAGCAATTATTTTGGCAACGAAATGATATTTGCTAGGCAATCACTCAGCAAACGCGATTGTCATGGCTACCATACGGTTCCGTCCGGCCGAGTGTACCGCAAATGCAATGTGATACTCCCACCCATACTGTGGTATGTATGTAGATGTTTCCTGTCTGAATCCTGACCAACGCAGTATGTATATAGTTGCAATCTGCAATGGGTCATTGAAAATGAATGAAACACGTATGGTATACCAGCGAAACGGAAACCATTTTCCCTGCGCTTCATTTAAGGACTCTGCCCATGATACGACATCATCGAAGAGGATAGGTATTACATTGTAGATCAGATCAGCCATCAGGTATGTACCTACATATGTACATATGTATGTATGTAGGAACAGCTTTCATGAGATTAACCAAACGGAAAACCGTCACCCGATATTGCTAGTAAATAAAATTTTAAATTTATTTATTTTCCGGTGGTTTATGTACACATGGTATGGCTGACTGCTGATGATGATGAGCTTGTTGACATTAACACTCAATGAAATGTCAATATGGTAGTCCTTCCGACCATGTGGTTCGCCGATTTATGGATGGAGGTTTGGCACGTAGGTAGGCCCCTTTCATTTTCAACCTTCTCACGTCATAAGCGAAAAATCTCTACACAATATCACAAATCAAATGAACTCATCAAAGAGCGGAAAACATTTTATTTAATCGGATTAATCCACCCGAAGGAGCACTAAGCACACCCGCAGCACACCCACCAGCAAAGCCATTGAAATCGTTTCCGCTCAAAAATTGTCAGTACAGCTGGATGGGCGCTCCTCAAGACGGAATGACATCATTGTTTGCCATAAAAAAAGGGGTTGCTGCGGTGTAGAGCGATTCGACGACGATATCTTAATTTTCGGCAAAATTATCTCGAAGCAGTCATTCGTGCATGCCTCCTCCGGGGTGCGGAGTTGAGTTTCCCATTCTGGTTCGATTCAAAAATGAAGACATTGTCTCCTCTTGCCATGTGAGGGATGGATTCATCAATCGGAAGTAATTTTTAGGTCAATAAACTTTTCTACTTCGTTCTTGTGTAATCGCCCTAAACAATTTCTGTCATCTGTGACATCGACTCTCACTCATACACATGTGTCTTTCAAAGCGCACTTAATTCTTCAACGCTCCCAAAACGAAGTTGATTTCACCACACCTGACTTCGGCTGATGTGTGCTGGGAATTGGAATGATTCCAATTGATGGTTTGAATATCAACCCTCTCACCTATGCTCGAGAGAGGGAGTTTTACTTTTCTTTTTTGGCACCTGTCTGGTGGCAGTTAAATCCCGACGGAACGCTGTATCTATAAACGAATGGGTTGACGGAAAGGGTGTCACACACCTACCCAATGTCACTACTCACCCACCCACCCGTGGAGGTAGTGACAGGATTGATGCAAAGGACTTAAAGTGGTGTATTCTGTTGGTGACAGAATGTGACGGGGTGAAAGTTGTAAAATCCATATGGATGGATATTGTGCGGTGGTGTGGCAACAGCATCTGCTATTGCGGTTGGGAGACGAACAAACAAAATGTGTTATGACAAAGGCAACTTCATTCATTGGAATCATATCCCAATTCCTATGGAAAGCTGCCTGCTGTTGTTGAGCCTTTTTTTCGGTTTCGTGAGTGATTCTGGAAGGAGCGTAGGCGAGAATGTTTATGGTTTTTTATTCTTTACTTCTTTGTCGGGATTCACTTTCAATGGAGTGCTTGTGATTGACGGAAAGATTATATGGGCTATATCAGCATATGGCAATGTAGAGCGAAAAAACAATGGAATTGAGACAGTAAAGAGGTGACGCCACCGTTTTGACAGCTGTCAATTGTGATTTTCATTTTAAATTGATTTAAATCGTCGGTTTATTGGGTATGTAGCTAGAGCATGGAAACAAATGGTTTTAAAAGGGTTATGGTCTTTCTTTTAATAGTTTTTGGCGCCCTTTTATCGATGAGAATTTTTGCCTATGTACATCTATCAGAGTGGCGTTATGACCATTTCAAGCAATTATCAATTTCGTAACAATTTCCACAGCCTTAGTATGTAAACCAAAGTAAGAGCTCACAACTGATTGCAGATTCTAAACCAAAATACATTCCACTAAACTAGAGCTAAATTCTCGGAAACTTCGAAAGAAGACGTCAGGAAATTTTTCATCTTTATGAAAATCTGAAGAAAATACAAACAATTTTCAACACCTCACTTTTTGACCACATAAAATGTAGGAAACTCCTTAAGTGAAATGACTTGGTGGTTTTTGCAAAATACTGGAGTGTCAAGATGGTACTAATTCCAACCCTTATTATACTACCTAAGTATATACTAGATAAATAGCTTAACAAAACAAATATTTTGCATTTGAGAAACTTTTTCATGAAAACTAAGTTTTTAAATGATTGACAGACTGACTAACTGCTGAGCAGCGATAGCCGCTAAATAATCCGATTATAAATGGATCATTGTAACTCTCGTATTTCTATCGAAGGCTGCCAATGGGGTTTGAAATGTTGATCTATTTCTATATTAAGTTGGCACCGGAGAAGAAAGAGCATTAGTACAAAAAAAAAAAAAATACAAATTTTTGGCGCGACAGGTCCATGGGACCCAGGGCCTAGCTTCTCACAACCATTCGTGTTGTGCGTGCTATATTCTTCACACGAATGGAAGGGGCCTACTGTTTAATGCCGGATCCGAATGGCAATTTTGAGAAGCTTTTTCATGACAGTTTTACTCTCGGATGTTTGGCAGACGCTCGCGAGAGGTGAGGCCGTGAAAGAAATTTTAGGTGTTGTCTGGGGATTGAACCTGGAACCCCTCGCTCCGTAGTCCAACGCACTAACCACTTGAGCCACGGCGCCGACAGCAGAGCATTAGTAGATCGCTATATTTCCCTTTCCCAATACCCTAGTCTCTGGTCAAAATTAAGACCCACATAATTATGTAGTTGGTGATTGGAGTGTCTTTTTTCGCACGCCAAGCCGCTTGTCTGATTTTTCTTTTTTTCTGAAAAGTCGTAATATATTACTTCACCCATTTTCAGTTCATTTCAGAGTTCAGCGCAATCGTCTTTCTGTAGACGAATAGATTCCATACCAACTGCTTTGCAATGATATTGTCTTTTATGTTACCTCCAGTCACCTTTTTCTACTAGCACTATTGCCGCAGTTGGTGTCTACCAGTCAGTCTATCCCGGTGTCAAAATAACAGGAGACACTCTCAGTTTTCTTCTTATTAAGGTTAGGCCATCATTTTGAGTCGAAAACTTTAGTCGAAGGTTATAGGAAACCTACCATCTTGCCATATCATATTCATATTACTTATAAAACCGTGACACATCGTTTGTACACCATAAGTACGTAATCTTTGACCTCTCTGGCTTCCATATGCATTCAAGAGACGTTTGCTTGAAGGCGACGTTCTACTAAAGATGGCCAGTAGCACAATGGTACAATGGCACGATGGCACAATCCTCAGTGAGTGTTCAATTTTTTAGATTTGAAATTCCAAAACTCTCCAATTTTTCTCGCTTACTTTTCATCTTATCTATCAGGATATGACTGTCATCACGGTCTGGTGCGTTATTAAATAGTAATGTCTTATTAAAAGATTGCGAATACCATTCATTCAGCTCTGTCTGTTGGGATAAACGTAAAAAGACATCACTTTAAAAGCCTCCTGAATGATTCATAAATTCAAAATATCCACGGTAATAGATTTTATCATTGTATTGAAAATCCCACTGACGGAAAATAAAAAGTAACCTTGACACCTGTCATCGCATTGAACTCATGCGACATAAAATCCGACTTGTGAATCGCCATAAACAACTACGCCTAGGTAAAGTCGCACACACATGTGCATAAAAAGCAATTTTAAATTCCAGACATCAACACATCATCTACATCCCGCCCTCACCATTCAAACGTCAGATTTCGGAGGTTAAATCCATTTTCCGCCATTTTGACAAAAAAGGAATCAAAAAAAAAAAAAACACAATCCCATTCGCGGCATTTGAAAAATCCCACCCAAATGTGCGTGTCACATAAAGTGTCAGACTTTCTGTTGTTCGAAAGTTTTCCATTTGCGCGTCCTTGTTGTTATTTTTCTTATTTTTTTCTTTCTGTGTATTTTGTTACTTTTAAATCCTTGCGCTTTATATTTATTATCCCACCCCATACTACAAACATTAATCTGAAATCCTCGTACAAAAAAGAATGTATTTCTTTGTTGTATACCATTATCCTGGATTTGAATATCTAAGTGCGAACAAGAGTTCTCGAAGGTCTCTCTGTTTGTCATGTGTAGTTGGTGGCTTGAGGAAGGTCCTTACCCGAATAGACTGCTGTGTCATCACATATGAACATTTTTGCACCACCGCACCAGGTGGAATATCTTCCTTGATTTATTCCTTCTCTGTGATCGGAATGATGTAGTTACTCTTTGCCACTCGAAAGAGTGAAAGTTAAATTCCAAAAGATGATCGGAAGTAACTTTCAGTTGCTGTCGGTTGTAGTAGGAGCGAAAGAAGTTCAGAGTTTTGTTAGACAAGAAGAAAAAAAAAGTTTCTCGTTCGGTTTCCGATCCATTTTTACCCAAAGAACCGAGGCAGAGGTCCTTTTTTTTTGTTTTTTAATGCAAATTTTTTTGTTCACTTTTAATGGTTTAGGCAACAACTTGGCGCCCTAGAGGATGGTGTGAGAACAAAGTTTCACTTTTATTTAACTTTTACGCCCTTCATTGAGTTCCCGCGAGAAAAAGAAAAAAAGGAAAACCAAAACAATGTCGGCTGTCCTTTCTGCGTATGGTGCCTACGACAGCTGGGTCATTATGGTAATATGAAGAAAATTACGATAAAGGTTCCACTTTTCTTTTGTGTTGTTTATAAGGCGAAGCTTATCAAGTGTTACAGCTCCCAAAAGTACCGAACAAGTTTTTTGGTTTTTTTTTTTGTATGGACAGATTTGGACTTGAAGGCCCAAGAGCCTTGGGGATAGGATGAAAAAGTCAGTGGTTTTTGTGAATTGCGTAATTGAGAGTGACTTTCGAAGGGAATGGTGGTAGATGGCCTCATATATACATACATATGTATGTCCTACCGTTGAAAGAATAGACATTTTAACACCAAATGACAGCCTACAAGGAATTGAACGGTGATGACCAAGGATGTAATGCATGGATCATGTTCGGCTTATACCCCGAAGGGTTTGAAACAAATTATTGACTAAATATGTAATAATATTTTTTTTGAAATAGACGATTTCGTCCTTTTTTCTTTCAGAATATGCAGATGCATATGAATGCATCCAGTTTTTGGTATATGCACTGTTTTGTTTCGAAAAATAGGAGTCATATAAATTAACGAATGAAAAATTGTTAAGATTCTATCTGGAACTATTTTTTTGGTCGGTGTGAGTAACACTTTACTGGAGCACTCAGACGCAAGAGATTCATTGTACTACAAGAAAACAAGACTCCTAGTAATTACTTGAATTTCAGTACACCACTTACAGTATCACCACTTATCACATCGGCATCGGAGATCTGCCGCCTGATCCGATCAAAGGTAAGATAGTTACAAAGTGCTGCGAAGTATCGTTCCCCCTTCCACAAGCGTTGCGGGCAGTGGTGTCTCTTAGTCCTTAGGATACTTGGCAAAACGAAGTGTCCTGTACGAACGCCAATAAGTTGTTTATAGTCTTTTCTGATGAGAGACCGCGGGAATGCCGCTTACAAACATCCGGGAGCATACGAACTCATTCGTGAGAGCCGTACTACACACAATTCTATTCCGTTGGAAGCCCAAATCGTTAATGGAGGCCCTGACCGAGGACACGGGAAAATCGAACGGTTCAGGTTCTGACAAATCATCCTCTGAGTATTACTTAGCAATCTCATTTCCCGCAAGCCCAGTGTGACCTGGGACCCAAACAACAGGGACAAAAATTCAGCCTTGCGACCAAATTCAAAGAGTTCTTGCATTCCCGATTTATTTTGGAATGGGGTAGTGTTTTCGGTCTTTACGAAATATCTAGCACCGGACCCTTGAATAGTTTTGAAGCCATCTGGAGAGATTCTACTACAGTCCAGTTCACGCGCCGACGCTGCGTTCGGTATGCTATTCAAAATCTGGAAGAGATATGTTAAGGATATTCTGGCCGTATCCGAACGAACGTCTCTTAATAAGACGAAGGAAGTGAGAGTGGATAGGTCATACCTATTCCCTTGCAGAAATTGCGATGCTGGAACTTAAAGAAAAGTATGCCACTATACGTTAACTTACCGCAGGATAGATGGGGTGGCAGCTAAGTTTCTGGGAATGAATTCAAGAGAGCTGAAGCACGTTGTTGACGCTCTATGCCTTACGAGGGGTTACAGGAACC
Source organism: Xylota sylvarum (assembly GCA_905220385.1). Taxonomy (NCBI): domain Eukaryota; kingdom Metazoa; phylum Arthropoda; class Insecta; order Diptera; family Syrphidae; genus Xylota; species Xylota sylvarum. The sequence goes on from LR999957.1 coordinate 129,801,414, forward strand.
AAGGGACATTAATCTTCTGGAAAACTAGAGCTCAACTACAAAATGCTTTCCCATTATGTTTGGAAAATGTACATCAACTTATCATTACCTGACGGTTTAGAAATCACATTAACACCGCAATATGATTTATAGGGTATCCTATAGTCTGACAATAGATAGAACAACATCCAATGTATTTTATACACATACACATACATACACATTCAATTGATTTGACTTATCAACCCAAATATCGACGCACACTATCGAAACATCTATTCACTCGATTTTGTTGCATGTTTATAAATTTCTTTTTGCATATTTTGTTAAATCAAAATGAATAAAATGAAATAAAATAATTTGCTTCGAGTAAAACATAACCAGAGGGAAAAAAAGAATTTATACAATACAGTCCAGGAAAGTGGGTAGGATGAATGAAAAAAAAGACTCCTTTCGGCTACACAGCATGCAATGAAAGTTTAATATTATTACTCCAGCGAACATGTGTTTGTTCGTAGCTGATGGTACGCATTTTTTTTTCACCCCCTGGAGGGTATGGGGGTCGTTTTATTTGCTTAAAATTTTAATTTGCCCCCGGCCGCGCGCTGTTTCGATAACTTTTATTAATGTTAATGGAGATTGTTTCTTTTTTTCCAGATTAATGCAATTTCAAGTGAATTTCTCTGCCAAAAATAATTTGAATTTTTTTTTTTGTAATTATTAACATTTTTGTGGAAATAATGTAAAAAAAATTAAACAATTAAAGTGATACCTACATAAATATATGTAAGTATGTGCGAATTCTCTTGATATGAATTCAATTTGTGGAATTATTGTAACGTGGCACGTTTTGTTGAGTTGGCCAAACCAGAATTGGCTTGTGGTTTGTTTAACAACAGAAAATGTAGGTGAATTGAATTTTATTTTTGATTTAAATTGAATTTAATATTTTATTTAACGAGGAATTCCACTTTTAATTTAAATGGCTGATGAACTAGTTACAAACGATTTTTCAAAAAGTAGAAATAAATACAATAAGATATGTTCATATGTAGGTATGTAAAGTGTTTCCAAAAGGGTTAGTTAACTGCAGTTTGATATTTAATCATGGAAAAATGCACACTTTAACAACGTTTGCAATTCTCTATTGTTTTTTTTTTATTACAGTTCGGGCGTAGTTTTCCAATTTCCATCGTAAAAATATATTCTCAGGGATAACCTCCATTTCGAGCTCAACGACTTCGTTACTAAGCAAAGCCAAAGCCATTACAACCACAAACATTGACTGTTTAGTGTGGGTTTCATGTTGGAGGAGTCTTTGGCTCATACTTCTTCTTTAATGATGCTGGCAACAAAGTCACAGTCAATAGCTTATGCTTCACACTGTCTTTTCTAGACCGAGCACCGCCGATATGCTTAAATTGAAAAGGTAGTCTTGTATAATAGGCATATTTTATAAGCAGAGATTGAGATAGATCATAAGCCACTGATCCCGATATTTTCGACGAAAGTCTTAACACAGATAGTGGCCATGGAATTGTTCTCTCTGAAGGGAAAGGAGTACCTTTTGATAGCGGATGTATTTTCAAGATACCCAGAGACTGTACGATTGGGGACATTAACATCAATCAGCATTATCAATCACATTAAATCGATCTTTGCCAGACATGGGATTCCTGATACGGTACTAGGTTCGTCAATGGAATTTTTCTCATGTTATTTTGAGTTCGCAATATCCCCAAGACAATGACATCATCGCAGTGATGGATGAGACAGTGAAATCATAGCTTAAGAGAAGTAACGCTACGCATCTAGAATCTCTATTCTATATATTCTATATTCGGGGTTTAATGCTGTATTCGAGGGGCAATTTTTGTATTGAGAAGCTATTTCATGACAGTTTCACTCTCGAAAGTTTGTCAGACGCCCACGAGAGGTGAAGCCGTGAAAACTTCTTTTGGTGTTGTCTCGAACTAACCACATTAATGCCATTATGTATGGAATGACACACATTTGTTGTCTGATGACTTCGTTTCACGCAACTATCAAAGATCATTACCAAAACCTATTGACCGACAATTATTGAAGAGGCTATGCTGCTAATGGGTATCAAGTAAGCCTCAGTTCCAGATTCAAGTGGATTATATACGAATCGGTACTTAAGGCGTTTTTTGAAATCTGTGTGAGTCTGAGAGTTGTGTATTACGGTGCACTAAAGGAGATATTTCCGGCCTATTTCTTACACTCTTAACCAAAGATGTAATCAACCTTTCACTCTATGTCTCAACTTGACATTTTCACAGGTTGGAAGTGAGCAACCTACCATGTAGAAATGCTTATGAACTGCACAACACTAGTGTTTACATAAAGCATTTGCGTCTATACTGGTACATATATCATGCTAAATATTATTTTTTTAAATTTTTTTCTGGTCGGTTAGATTTTTTACTAACAGTTTGATTAGGTTAGCAATAGGTTAGTAAAAGTGAAGGATTCTCATCCTATACCTCATGGCTCCTAGTTATTTTCACAACGATTTTTTCAGGAGTTGTTGGCTTGTCGAATTGACCCCTCAAAGTTTCCATTGACCCAATGCATTGGAAAATCACTTGCTTGGTGTGTTCTATGAAGTCTGTTCATTGCTACCAATAGGGGCTTGTTGTTCTGTTTGTGCCTGCATAAATAGATACGAATGAAAGCATTTGTATATTGTATATGAACTTCATTTTATGCCTCCCTCAGGCACGTCCCAACAGTTTTGTCATATGTATCCCTAAAATTACTTTTAATTCGTATTGTCACCTCTGCACCTTCTGTTCTACATAGCGCCTTGTGCCACTTTCTCTTAAAGTCATATCGATTTTTTTATTGAGAGAATAGATGGTACTTGGCCCTTCTTATATCTCATAGAGGCTTCGCATGTCCTAGATACCTCATTAATGACCTGTATGGATTTGGTGTCCTCTTGTCTCTAGAGATGATACAGAAAAATAACTCTTCATCAAGGGGGTCGTAATCCCTTTTCTACATTGATCTTACTGATGATCATCTTTGTGTTGTCGTTTCTAGTACGTTGTTCCTTTGTGATCGCTGACTCACCACTGTCTACCAAGCAGTTGCTGATGAATATAACGTCAATGATTGCAGATTGTGCAGACTGTGCTGATGGATTAGTGTAATAAAAAAAAGGTTTGAAGTGAAATTTGTTAATAGATCTACAAAATGTTGGGCTATTGTCAAGCACTCCTTTTGTTAGTTAGTTATTGACGTCTGTATCTACCTTCATTTTTAAATTTAGTCTTTCTAAAGTTACGGTTCTTGATATTATGACCTTTTGCAACGTAAAAAGCATCAAGTTGTCGGAAGCAACTTTCTTTGATTAATGTATTAGATTTCGCAGAAAGTTACTGATTTGTAGGTACAGTGAGCCATAAATTTCATATATTGTGTGGAAACTTTAACGTCAAACATAAATCAATATTTACTCATAAATTGTAGTAATTTACGACACATTGTGCAAGTTTTTAGTATTTGGTAGTAAATGGCAGAATATACCCTTGAAAAAGAAAACAGCAAAATATTTCCTAACATGACCGCAATCGCTATCAAAAGTCTTAACACCCCATTTGCAAAGCCCTTTATTAACATTCATAAGTGTGGTAGGGCACTATAGACCAGTAAACCTCTATTCACGCACCATGTAACTTCTGTGTTACACTCTCAGTATTTACAATGTACAATCCCTTAAACCACCAGCAGGAAAAAGTCCTCCCACCCACCATGAAGCTTTTAATCTTATATAAGATCGGTTCACTACAATATAACCTCACCATTAAATCACACCCTTAACAGCCATATTTATATGACAATTTGAATAGTTTAACTTTTTATCATACCAAGAGCAACAACTGTTTGTCTTAATCACTCCTCGTGTACAGCATTTAGCGTAACAGGACATGCAAGTGCACATCTTCCGCTCCGGCGACCGAGTCATCCATTACTTTTGCAAATGTTCCACTTCTTTTTTATAACTTTTACAATCTGCAAATTGAAATACTCTGTAGTCTCTGCTGTACCACTGCCAAAGAAAGAGGATTTCACTTTATACACATACACATAGACACACACAGATACAGAGTAACCCCCGACCTCCGAAGAGCATTAACCCAAGCACTCAGAGTATTCATTTTGCCATTAGTGCGCCCATAATTCCACACTGAACATGCAAATTCACATTCACAGACCCAGAATGAGAGTGCGAGTAATATCCATGACAACCGGTTCCATTGCACCATTTTCATTGTTCCCATTGAAAAGAAGGATCTGTAAAGGGACATAAAAACAAAAAAAAAAAAAAAGATGTCGCGTATACGCCATCATATCCCGAAAATTAATTTCAAATTCTTTTACTGCTTATGTGTGCATGGACAAGCACACAATCTATCCGGGAGGATCTATAAGAGCAGTTATATTCATCCTATCCTTTCGATGAATGCGAGGTGTTTACTTTTGTGCTGTTTGCACTTTGGAGGGAATGGACATAGCCCGAAGATAAACGGGCACACCCACTCCGTACAGTAGAACAAGCTCCAGCAGGTATTGTTCAAGATTTTGTCGCATAATCCGCTTTTAAAAAGGAAGTTTATAAAAGGACAAGATGGATTCGGGGAATGGGTGAGCTTGCGTTGAATTCGAATGGTTATCTCTCTTTTGTGGAGAGTCCTTTATCATATTTTCTTCTTTACTGTTCACCCTTTCTGATTCATTTTGTTGCTTTTCGCCATTTAGAAGTCGATGGGGATTCCGAGAACGGGGGGTTGAGATACCCAGGTACAAGCAGTGCAGTAGCTAATTGTCAAATGAATAATGGAATTTCAAGAATTACTTTCATTTGTCCTTGTTGGAGTTGGTTACTATGTGGTGGGTTAGTTCCCTTTGCCGTTGTTTGGTAATTTATTTCTGGATTTCGAGGGACTTCCATTTTTTTTTGGTAAAGTGAAAATATTTAAAAAAGGATTTTTGGTTTGCAAGGATTTCAAGAATTCAAAGTCCAATGGAGATTTATATTTTTTTTTTTTCTGGAGTTGTTGTGTAATAAAAAAGTAATAAATAAGTTTTTCTGCTATGCAGATAGTAATGAGAAAGTTGATAGAGAAAGGGAAGCAGGTAGATAGAGGATGATTGGGTTTCTGCTTTGTGATTCAATTTTAATTAATTTAGGATTCTGGAAAATAATCCCAGTCCATTTGTAATTTGCATGAGGCAAAAAAAAAAATAGTACGTAGAAAAGCGTATGAAGCAAAGTTCTCGCCGCCTTGACCTTCATTGACAATAGATTTCGTATTTCTTCCTAAGAATAGTTCTCATCTATTTATTATCCACGTTGTTTGGATTTGCCAGACTCAATTCTCATCTCTAGCCTTAAGTGTAGTTTTAGATAAAGGTGGCTGTCTGTAACAGTATACAGACCCTAGAAGGGGTGCGTTGATCTTTCCATCTAGGATAGCCAGGGATTAATTAAACCAAATGGAGGTTTTAATAAAGTAAGGACGCCAATTCCCTGAGATCTTTAAAGAATAGAGCCTCTAGACAGGTGAGTTTTCCTTGCAAAAAGGGTTAACAGGTGGACAGGAAGGACGAATTCCTCCTCCTGTTCGTCTCTATAGGTCCTGCATGAGTGATTTAAAAAGAGACCCAAACTGATAGCATGTAGCCGCACAGTGTCGAGTAATTACACCGATTACTTATGCATCTGATCTGTAATCATTTTAGTATAAAATAGGTGCATGTTGAACTTTTCTGTCACTTTCATTGAGTACTTACTTTACTTAATGGGCTCCCGACCCATGTAAAGTCTGTGCCTGAGATGCTACACCCCTCTAGTCTCTTCGAAAGTACTGCGTGTTTTCAAGCGTCAAGCGGTAAAGCGGGATCAGTTTTACCAAGATTCTAAATTCTACCAACAACTTGTAGAACTCCAGATCATAAATGCTATCACATGCGATCTTAAAGGCAATGAAATCTCGACCTAAATTAGTTGGGCTTTTCCGGGATTTGCCTTACTCACTCACTCACACTGGTAAGTGGCGGTTAGTACATTACAGAAAGGCTTCAGACTCAGGATCTGATAACGGTTGGATACTCCAGCTTCGAGATATAGCACTCTTACAGGAATAGAGAACTTCATTTGCTTTCCTTATTTTGTTAGTTTTTGTTTTTTAGATTTGCTGGTTCCAGATTTGAACAAGATACTGGTGCCAACATAATCAAAGAAGGGACTATAAGGAGACTTTGTATTTTTTCGCAGGGCTTAACCTGTAGTCCTCATCTGGTGAGCAGGAGGAGAGTATTTTCAAGTATTTCCCTGATGGTCAGATCAACTATGAGCCCATTGATTACTAGTTTCTTGAAAAGAGATGACAAGACACTGCCTTGAGGTATTCCGCAATTTTCAGAGCTTCAACCGATAAATCATTACAGTTCCCTGTAGCAAAAACAATTGTGTATTCCTTATTTCCCAGGGATGTTACAACTACAGTATAAATTTTAGAATACAGAAAGAATAGTCGCTTTAATGTTCAAGCGCAGATGGATATCTATTAGTGTTTTTTTAGCAGAAAGAAAATTAAACTGATAGGTCAGATATCCTTTGGTTCCACATGCGAACTTTTTCAACCTCAGTCCATAAATTCAGAATATGGACGAAGTTCGGACAAACCAAAGGAGCAGCTAGTGTGTATTCACTCCACATTGAAGGGCCTCAATGTAAACCTGATTTCAGTCAAATCAGCACTAGACCAAACGCATGCGAATCCTATCCAATCAGATTGGATAGAATGCATGATCAATGCCCGAGACATTAAATCTGAACTTATGGTGTGGCTTCGCGTGAAATCCCCCAAGAAGGAGTCTTATCACCACTACTCTGGAAGGTAGTGAACAACGAAATACTTATTAGATTAGACCAAAACGGGGTTAGGGCCGACACCTATACTGATTATGTCGTCATATTAGCGACTGGTAAATTCCTGTCCACAATCGCTGACAAACAGCGTTGAACATCCTAAACAGCTGAGCCAAACTGTGTACTCGGTCTTAATCAACAATAAACCGAACTAGTTCTCCTCACAAATAAGAGGAAAATACCAGAACTCGAGCTACCTATACCGAATGGAGCCCAACTCCAAATAGCAGACAGGGCTAGATACCTAAGGTGCGTATTAGATCGCAAATTGAACTGCAAAGACAATATACCTACTCGAACGTACAAAGAAGGCATCGATTGATTTTTACTCATGCAGTAGAATATTTGAACAAAAAATCGACCACTTCACCAAAGAAATAGCGGCTAAAAGCGCCCTACGCCTCCGAGAAACCTGGATGTGGAAAAACAATTAAATCGGAAAGAGCATCGTCACCAAGTGGTCAATCGTCAACTTGCCTTCTGATCACCCCTCACACGAACTTCAACCTCTTCCGAATTTCCCTCTAGAGAGACCTGGATAAATGGTAACGTCATTAACCGCCTCCATATCCATCTTCACGCATGGGTTAAAAATGGGCTCAGGAATTTTCTCAGAGGTACCACCAATTGACTGGTCCATAAAACTTCTCAATTACGAAAGTGTGTTTGCAGCGGAAATGTATTTAACTGAGGCCTGCCGAGACTTATTCACTCTGAATAACAAAGATCATATAGACATCTACATAGACAGCCAAGCAACCATCACAACTAAGTCTAAATTGGTCAGGAGATGTAACTTACTTACTTAACGGGCTCCCGGCTCGTGAAGAGTCTCTGCCTGAAACACGGCAGCCTTTCTCCTCATTTGGGCCCAGTACGACAAAAGAAGGACTAGAGAACTTCTATCGCTGAATAGAGCATAGCTGAGTCTCCTCATAGGTATTCTCACAGGCCACAATTCAATGGCGGCTCATCTTAGAAGAATGAGAGGATTTGGCGACCCAGAAGTAGAGGAAGTTACACATTTCCTCTGCGAATGCCCAAGCCTCAACAGAACAAGATACTCAACCCTGTAAAAGGTATCTTTCAACGACCTCAAAGCCACCTAACACCACCCTAAAATACATTATGAAAACCGGATGGTTCAGATCAGCAACTTCTGACATGGATTCAGTTTTAGAAATAATAGTATTTTTTTTATTTCAGTTCTTCCACACCGAGGAACACAATGGATCCGCTGAGTTCCGAGTGAAGCAGCAGTCACCCCCCCAACCTACCTACCTAAACAACCAGAATGTCTTGAGATTGATGAATAATATCAGCGTGTACACCATCCGGTCCTGAGTACTTGAAAGGATTTTCGTTTTTGTAACTATCCGGCTCTTTAAGTAAAGAATTACTGAATCAATATGTCATCTCTCTATTCGGCCGTCATTCAAAACAAAAATAAAAATAAAAATTCCACGCAAACAAGTCCTGGGCAGAGCGTCACGTATGTATGTCGTCAGGCCAACTATGTATTATCTTCACGAGAACAAAATGTTATTCCAAGATAATGCCTTTATCCTGTTTACAAGTTATACAACTTCGCCTTATCTCAAGCAACGCCAACGAGTCTCTCTAACCAAACCACTCTCCTTGGTCCTCTTCAAGTCTTCATTAAACGAACCGCTTCACGAAAACGCTTATGCTTATCATAATTCTCCACACATCCCCTAATAATCCCTGGTATTATTCTCTCCCTATCCTTCTCGTTCTTTCCTTTGTGTGTATGTGCTCATACTTTTGCCTTCCGTTCTGGCCTGCTCTGGGGGCGATGGAGCACTCAAGTGTGCTTAAAACAAAGTATAAATGCCAAAGTTAAAGAAAAAGTTTTTTTTTTTCTTTTTTTCCTTTTCTCTCTTTCTTCGTTTGTTTTTGTTTACTTTCTCTACTTTCTGTCGTTGTTGGTCTACATGCTATTTCAAACAACAAAGAGTGTTTCCCAAACATCGCCATGTTTATACAAAAATGAAACCGTGTATGTGTCGGTTTTGGGGTATAGGAGGGTGACTTACTGCCAGTTACCCCCTGCTCTGTGGGGGCACGTTTACGAAGAATGACTTCTTGACTCTGGTTAAATCGAAATTTGACGGTTGACATAGTTAATTAAGATGGTTTGTCGATAAGTGGATAAGTTCTGTATCTTCTTAAGTCAAACATCCTTGCTCACACTCAAACACACACACTCACACACACACATGTGTCTCTTTGATGCGATTAGTGGGATAATATTTGCAATGTTTCTAATTACAAGGAACTTCGTTAACCGCTAATTTGTTTCGCTGTGTTGTGATGTGGCAGCATTTCGATGAGTACGAACATCGTCTATTGGATTACTCTTCGCGACGTCGAAGGATTTTATCCGAAAGTCGTACACTTCGAGTGTCTTTAGGCTCATTTGAGTACTTTAGTTGAAATAGTTGCGGTTGGAAACGAATCATGAATTTCATTGTATGGCTGTGTGTTGGCGTGTGTTGGGTGATTTGGGTAATTTGGAAGAAGCTTACGTTTTATGACGCCACTATGTAGCTATGAAGTTAAAATTTATTGAGCTTAATAAACCGTTATTACCGTATGTTGAAAAGGACTCTTCTGAAGAGTTGTATAGAACATTTTGTAAAGGAAGTACCTACGCTGAAGTCTCTCTAAAGACTGTTGAAGGGAATTAAGATAATTTTCAATATTTAAACGAAGGAATGGTAATTGGAAATGGGATACGAAGTGACTTCAAACTAGGATAATAAAGGCAGGCACTTTAATGTGAGGCCATTTCACCATGCATTAGCTATTAGTCAAGGAATTAGGAGACTATGAATGGGGGTTTTTGTGAGTTGAGAGTGTGTGTTTAATAAGGACATTGACTACCGTTTCCCTACGTAATCAGTGGAGAGTTATGAAGGTGAAGGTGTTTTCAAAGAAACTTTAGGTAGCAAGAATGGGAGATTCTCAGTTATTGACATTACCCTCACAAGTAGCTCCGTGATCAGACAGATTTAATCGCACATGAGTGAGAAGTAAAGGGTGTAAATGTCAAAAGCTGATGCTATCAAATGTCGCCATCTGGCACGGATTGACAGAAAAAACATTGGACAAAGAAGTCCTTTATGAAAATAATCGCGGCGAAGAGATACAAAATGCAGATTCGATGACACCTCAACTACAATACATCGTAAGCTGTGAGGATCTAGCATTAATGGAATCTTTAAAGAAACTGGTGTATAGACAGGCGAACTGGAAAAATACAAATTTAGAAGCCATACTGACGGAGGAGCTTCCGTTGCTATTTAGTGTCTTAGCATCCATCCCAGAAGTAGCCGAAGAATCATTGACCGTATGCAAAGGCACAGGAAGCCAAAGGTCAACTGCCGGTAGGTACTGGGAGTGGACGCAGTAGGTAGTGGTTGGGTTATTGTTTAAATCCGCAGGTAAACCACCTACATTCTTACAACTGACATCGCTTTAATCCAGTGCGTCGATAACAAGTTGGAAAGAACGGTTAAAGTAATCTCAAGTATCGAAAACCTTAAATTTGGGCCTAAAAACATGTCAATATCTTCATTATTCCACATACATACATATGTATAAGCAACTTAGTTGTTACCAGCTTGGAATTTAGGGTGAACACCAAATTCAGACAAATTATCTTAGCTACTTTTTCTATGACGTACCTGAACTAACACCTACAGAAGGACTATGAAAGCATGAGTATGATTTATTTACAAAGCTTACCAGAACCGCCGGAAACGTCCTAGCAAATCTTCTGGTCAAACGTTTATTTTTAAGTTGAACTTTGTGAAAGGAACCAACGTGCCTAGCGACACTCATCGACACCCACTTCCCAAATTGCCTGGCGCAAACCACGAGTCCCATAAACGAAATTAAATACCCCTCCCAATATTCCTACAAAATGGACTGGAGACCAACTGGTAAATATCTTCAAAGAATATACCTACTCAATGACTGGAAGTAAGTGTAGGACTTTCATTCCTTTTTTTTTGTAAGAAAGGTGAAAAGCATCGACAGCCTGTGTGTGGGACTTTAATCCACTAAAACCACTTCTGGTCCCTGGTTCCCACGGTACCACTGTAAGTATTTCATCATAGTATCATCAGCCTAACACCCTTCCTCTTAAAAATATGAGGAAGGATCTGTGACATATACATCAGGTTACTGATTCCGAAGCCGCGACTGAACCCCATCCAACACCCCTACCTTAAAAGACCTTATCCCTGCATAAACAAAAGATGTATCTATACGAATTTTTTCTGAATCTTTCGACCTGATAAAACAATTGGTAGAGCATTCGCTTTAGGAGGTATGTTATTCCATTATATACTGTTTTCTCCTAGATAGTAAATCTATAAACCAAAATCCTCGAAACACTAGCCCTTTCTATTGGTCAGATCAAATCTGGCACTCCGCCTCCTATACCAATTGCAAGAAATAACACAACACCGTTGCCTTCGACGTCAGAAAAAAACTTCATCCAACGGAAGCATCATTTCTCCTATAAACGCAACAACGCAACTACAGGCATAGCATATACAGCATACAGCGAGAACCAACCACCACTGTAATAGAATTTCCTAATCCGAAATGGAAATCGAACACTTTGCCCGATGATAATCCAAATCGAATCTCCAATCTTATATCGAATGACCAAGCAATCGATTACCAGTTCAGTTCCAGTGCTCTCGATTTCTGTGGTTATGCTCTGCCAGCTGTGTCTGTGTGGTCGCAATCCATTCGCATAGGCTAATGCAGTTTTTTTTTTAATCTAAATTTAACCCCAAAGCAAATGCAACAGAAAACCACAAACACATCCATCCTATACCACTGGCGTTTTGCCCAAGGACTCCGCTTAACGATGACCCTAATTACTGTGTGTGATTTGAGTCCCAGGTGAGCTATGAGTCAACACTGATATCGTTTGGGGACATCTCCCGCTATTAAAGTCCATTGAATTGAACCGCAAATTCGGCTTCGAAATCATTAAATCAATTCTGGTGTCCTGTGGTTAAAACGAACACATATCACTAGTGCTCCACGCCAGTGTTGGGTGTTAGATGTGAGGACCTTCAAACGGGCCACAAGGAAATAAATTAGAACAATTGGCATGCTATCTCGTTAATGGTTATTAATTAGAATCTTTCCAAAACCAGAATAATTGCAATTTAACTGTTTCCGCATTGATCCGTGGCCCTTTTTTGGACTTTGATATGGAGTGATGTGGAACTGCTGCGATGCGGTTGTTAGCTAGATGTTGATTTCGAGTGGCTTTAATCCCACGTCAATCTGTCGACGGTTAAAATGTTGAAGATGGATTTACGCGGCTCCATGTTGGGCCGAGGGATTTTCAAAATAGTGAACTTTTGAGATGTGAATACGAATACAAATATATCTTCTATGCAGATGATTAATGGCACAAGGATATAAAATGAAATATGCTAACGGTTTCAACGAAATGAGTCCCGAAACCGCAGGCATTTTAACAATGCAAAATATTTTCTAGGACACATTTGGGACAATTAAGCGGGATGGCATATAAATAATGAAAAATATACACAATGACGTAGATTGAGTGAAACAAGGACTTTTTATTTGGGTCAGGTGGAATTTTTGTTATTCGTTCATAAAATATCTACGGAACTGAAAGGATGTCAGTATGTGGCATTTTTGGTTTACTTATAAATTAGCTATGTACATATGTGTGCAAACAAGGACGAACTGTGATGGGAAAATTGATGACAAAATTGTGGGATTTCAAAAACAAAAAACAACAAATCAGACGCCGAAGGATGTACGAAATGTACCAGATTACAAACTGTAAAGTTTAATAAAAGGATTGACGATTTTCGGCCGTCAAACTAGTACTACGACAACTTCCAAAACTGAAGATTTCTGTGAAGTATATAACATGTTCTTCAGTAGATGTTAGTGGTTGTGGCCTTTGAGAACTCCTTAGTCTTCTATTTTGTATGGTGACTGATTTCCTTCATTAACTGGATCTGATTAACAAGTTTTTTTTAGAAAAACAGCAAAAGGTCAGAGCCTGCATCGGCGACTGTTCCAACGAAGCTGAACGGACTAAGTGGATACAGTGCTTTTCAAATTGGCATCGACTAAATTCACTGCCAGTTCCTGTACCAGATTGAAAAAACCTGTGATAGATAAATGAAGCAAATAGTTTTTTTTTTCGTTCCACAAATCAAATTTTGCATTTATGCATCTTATAGCATAGCTTTGTTTTCGTATAAAAATAACTGTTGATATTTTTGGATACAGGATGCAACTTCGAATCTGCCCTACAAAGGTTCATATTTTACATGAATATTTACAGGATCATCCAACAAGAGTTGTCATTTTAAATTTCGCACCACTGTCAACATACAACTATCATTGCGATGATAGTTATTTGATATAGTAAAATTCACTACAAAAATTGGCAGGACGACGCTACATGCCACATACAAAGCTGAGCCAATGAGACAATGGCTCTATGTCGTGATAAACGTGTGATTTCTCGATAGTGAAACTCCAATTAGCCGCCGAGATCGCGCTACCATTAGACACCATTAACACCATTAAACTTTTATTTCCCATGAATACCGCGATAGGAACAACATCCGAATGTTTTTTTTAGGAATGCAGGCTCTTCGAAACAGTGAAGGGAACCTAGTCACCGAAGCACAGGGAATAGTAGATGTATTTAAGCAACATTTCTAGCAGTTACTTAATGGGCATCTGGTAAAGTAGATACAACCCGCAACCAATCAATGAAGAAGCCATCTCCCCTCCCAGTTTTGAAGAGGTTGGCTTAGCTATCAAAAAGCTGAAGAAGAACAGGGCTCTGATGGTCTACCAGTAGAGCTTGTAGTTTACCTACCTTTGAGCAAATATCAACTCCACGAATGAGACCTTAGTGAAAATTCGGCGAAGACTTACCCTAGGAAACCGCTGCTACTTCGGTTTGGCGAAATAAATGGGTTCAAAACTTCTAACTTGGAGGACGAAATACATGCTTTACAAAACAATGATCCTGCCAGTTCTGTAATATGGAGCTGAGTGAAGTTCCCTTCGGAGCAGATTGTATACTTTCGAGAGAAAAATTCTTTGTCGAATATTCGATCATGTATGTGAGAAGGACGAATGGAGGAAAAACTACAACCGCGAACTCTATGAGTTGTACCAAGTGGATGTAGTCCAAAGAGGTAAAATACGTCGACTGCACTGGCTCGGCAACATCGAGCGAATGGACGATAATGCTCCAGCAAAGAAGATATCCGAATCCCGAACCTGCGTTTTATGGATCAAGCTATCGTGGATGACAGAGCGCTTTGTCTAGACAACTGGAAGCAGCGTGTCCGGGATCGAAGATAGTGGAAGGCAGCCGTGTCTCAGGCAGAGAGTCTTCACGGGTTTTGGGAGCCCGTTAAGTAAGTAAGACTTTTCCTTTGGAGCTATGTTTAAGATAAAGTCTACGCCCATTAATGATTCATGAACTAAAGGAACATATCGGAGCTGTTATCCTCGATTATGTAAAGAAGGGATAAAACATTTCATCAAAAGAATAACTATTTGTACACAGGGCCGAAGCGGAATCTGATTTGACAAGTATTGTATTTCATTACAATTTGTATTTATGACTAAAATAAAAATATCATCACTTTTCGGTTTTCATTTGATTTAAAATGACTGCTCTTATTGGATGAAACTATACATATGGTAGGTCTCGACGAAAATCAAATAATAATTCTTCTGCAAACCAAGGCTCTGTGACAGCCCGTGTCGACAACAGATCCTTAGAGTAAATTGAAATAAGTTACGTGAGACAAAGTGTGTCTGATGCCACTATGCAATATGCATACATTTATGAGTTTTGCATTGTTGTATTTGTTCTACCTTACTCATTCTCAGAGAAAAAGGGACCGGAAAACTTTGTATTCTTTTAATAGAAAAAGCATGCAATGTCCCCATAGATACTTCCTCCCGCCTGATCTCTGACCTTCAAAATTCATCTTATGCCCAAGTAATATTTAGAGAAATGCCTTTCCTTCTAAAAAAAATCATGTCCTTCCGCATAATATGCGCACAAAACACACGCACAGTCAACCAACCGTCAATCAGGTTGAAAGTGCTTAAATCTAGCAAAATGGAAAAATAATCGTTGTCCTTATAACGGTTGAACTACCTTTTCGTGAATTTCGCACTTGGATGAGCCGGATATTCCATCATTTTTCAATTTACCTGCGAAAAATCATCGTGCCCGTTATATTCCTGGATTTTTATTTTATTTTTTTTATTCGCGCCCACAGTATAAGGAGGTGATGTGGTGTCTTCCATTTTTTTTTTGTCCTTGCATTTATATCCTCCTTACTGTTGACTGTGTGGTACCTACAGGATGGGGTAGGAGGCCAAAGTTAAATTTGAATTTTCCACATCACCAGCACTAGCTGTGATGTTAACTTGGAAATTTAATTTTGAAATAATATTCACGCTTCAAGTGTGGCTGACATTTTGAACACTTTTCCGAATGAGAATATAACTAGATGGATTACATTATGACGGGATAATATTCGTTTCAATTTGTCAGGGACATGCTATACATAGCATAATGTCCTACTAGTAGAAGGAATGTGCGCAACTAACTGAGAATCATTATTAATTCTTGTTTCTCCTTGTGCAGCATAGAACCAAGGATCTTCGTCAGTAGTTTAATTTTGTTTTATGAACTTCCAGATTCGGGAACTCCCTTGTGTGGTGTTCTATTTTACTGGTTTTTTTTTTGTCAGCGTAAACGGGGTTTAGTTAGTCATCGATTCTAGCTTACATTTATTATAGAGTTGTTCTCACCGGTTTTCTTATAGGCTACAAAAAACATCTATTTATGTACATAACCTTGAATTTTGTCAGGCAGGCTGGGCAACCAACGAAAAGAATTTTAACTATAAACTCATAGTTTACGAATTCGTTAAGTAGAATACTAGATAACATACCGACTCTTTAGAATGAAACAAGAGCATGAGTGCTCAGAACTAAAACAAATTAATTCTGGTGTGCCACAAGGAAGTGTTCTCAGACCTACCCTTTATTGGTTATTCACAAACGACTTACAGCAATGAGATGATGCTACTACGGCAACATTTGCAAATGATAGTGGTATGTTGGCACTACATAAAAATTAACAGAAAAAAGTAAAAAAGTCAACCAACAATATATTAGCAGAGTTTATAGCAGAGCCGAGATAGAAAAAGTCCCTTACTACCTCAAAGTTATAGTTGTAGATTGTGACGTTCTCTCTAATTTGTCGATGGTGTGTGTCCCTTCTTGTTGACAGGATGTACTTGGTTTTGACATCGTTTACCGTTAAACCCATTTTGACAGTTTCCGTTTCAATACTAGCGAACTCAGCCGTGACAGCCCGCAGTGTTCTACCATTTATGTCAATATCGTTAGCGTAAGCTAGCAGTTCCACTGAATTTTGAAAAATGATGCCTCCAGTGTTGACCTGTGAGTTTCGGACAATTATTTGAATTATGATATTGAAGAAGTCAAATGACAGCACGTCACCTTGCATAATTCCTTTTTGGACATCAAAGGTCGGTACCGAACTTGAGCAACGAGCGTTCTCTATCGTCATCCTGCACAAGCAAACAAGTTTGGCAGGGATGCCAAAAGGAAAAGGATACTCTGTAGAGCTTGTCTCTATAAATGCTATCATATGCGGCCTTGAAATCGATAAAAAGATGGTGGGTATCGATTTGGACTTCTTGGATTTTAACCAGGATCTGTCGAAGATCGACTGTGGACTTTCCTGGCCTGAAACCACACTGATCATGGTGTTGACGAATGGTTTCAGGCGTTCACACAGTATTGCAGATAAGATCTTGTACGCGATGTTAAGCAGACAAATTCAGTGGATTTTCTTTCTTGTGGATCATCCGATCCGACAGAATTTTAGAAATGAGTTGCTGTATCCTCTCTACCAAGTCGAATCAGGGGTTTCTTGGCGCTGGGCGGGTGGAACATAGCACATTAATTGCGGCGTTTCTCATGGCATGTTGGTCGGCACTTGATGATATTTCGGGATACGCGTTCGGCAAAGATTCTGGCGGTCTCTTGTGGTTGCAGCTTTACGACGTTATATCTTCTCACAGTATTTCATCTTTGTTTTGGCGTTTGGCATATCCGCACTCGTACCTCGGCTGCAACAAATTAGTGTTTCTTGTCTAGTCCAGAATAATGAAGACATGCCTTATCTCGAATGCAATATGATTAATTTGGTTGACCGTTTGTTGATAAGGAGATCGCCATGTCGTCTTTTGGATATTGAGATGAGGAAGCCATGTGCTTGCTATAGTGACGTTTCGTTGCACAGCAAAGTCCGTTTCCGTACGTGGTATCGTGGAGGTTGTGCTAACCAATCGTCCTGCCAAAGATGCCCTCCTTTCTTATCTTGGCGTTAAAATCACCCAGTACGATTTTAACGTCATATGTAGGACATTGGTCGTAAGTTTTTTATTTTTTTTTCCCCCTCGTGATCGGGAAGTTATCCTAACGCACAACCCCGGAATTAGTTCCTTTTTAGTTCCTAGGACAAGAGGCCGGATTTTCCGGAGTCAGTAACCTTTTTCGGGGATATGAGCGCTGTCGTTGGCCTATTAAGGGTTCATCGGGCCTACAAATTGCCTTAAAATATAGCAACTACTTGAGTTTCTTAGATATTGCTCCTTATTATCACTCAAATTTATTCCCACATCAACCGCAGAATAGTTCTCGAAAGTATAGTAAAAGTCTTTCGTTGTGCAGAACAGACCTCTCTTCCTATAGGTAGGGTATATGTATATCCCCACTAAAAGAACATCACGAAGCTCATGACTGCAAAAACCCACATACTGCCTTTTCCATCACTGAGTTTCGTATGACACTGCATATTTTCTTCTCCCATAGCCAACAAATATTTAAAATTAAAGCTTGAAAGACACTACACCTCAAAGGGTTTCGATGCCTTCCTCAATCTAAATTTTTGCGAAAATTTAGAAATTCAAAGAAATGCTTTTTACCACAGCCCAACAGAGCGAATTCTTGCCAGAATCTACACTATTTGCCGTACGTTACTCAGCAATTCACAGAACATCTTTCAAAAGATCCCCATCAAGTGCTTCATGACGTCAACCTGAATTCCCACATGCAATAGTTAACCTTAACAGCTTGCCATTCGTCACACTACAAGGAACAGCCATTTGGTTTTGTGTGTGTCATCTGGTACCGACCTACACCTTCCATTCCACCTGACTGCCAGTCATCGTGAATTTCACCATGAATAACTTAAAACAATTTCGAAATGTATCTCTTGTCAACACCTCTGCACCCGAAAAGGATCCGGAAGACACACACACACCGACCAAAGAGCATAAAATCTCTTTCACAACCTCAAGTCGTGCATTTTCCATTGAATATTGTTTTTGACACATTCCAAGAATTTCCAGCATTTCCCCTTAAGCCACCTTTAAACTTGGTGGCAGTTTGGTGTCTGTGTGTATAGAAACGGAGATCCTTTGTTGTCCTGCCAACAAAGGAGATTCCAAATTAATTTCATAGATTTTCATTTTCCAATTCATGGAGATATAATTTCTGATTCTCTTTCGTCCCATGGCGCCAGCAATAATGCCAGACTCACCTTGAACGGTTATTGACTCGACAATAGGTAGGCAGCATCCTGGAGGACCTAGGTCGGAAAGAAATCCCTAAATGAATTGAAATTATAATCTCCAATTAATGACGACAACGAAGGAGGGCAAGTGAGCGAGTAGAGGGAAAAATGCGAAAAGAAAGACGACCCTACTTGCGCCAGTCAAGACATAATTTTTCATGGCCACCCAGAGAGTCCTTGGGGACCGTTTTGCTAAATTTGAACCTCACAAATCACTATGACACAAGACTACAAATTCTCCAAGACAGCTGGCAATGCAGTGATTGTATACAATACATACGTATGGCTGTGTGGTTGCCCAAAAGGGGGGGTGAACTGTGTATCATCCCCTAAGTCTGTCTAAGGACTATGCTGGGTAAAATTGAACATGACAGTGCACAGCTCCTTCAAGAGAATCAAAATAAATGAAAATAGATGGAAGGAACGACCATGTTGTAGAGGCGGTGAGGCACAAACTGAGAATAAAAAGGACTACTCGTATCCACCAACCGTCAGGAGGAAACCAAGAAACACAACGGTCGAGTGGACAGTGACACAACTTAAAAGGATGTAAATTATTAAAAAAGTACGAAAAATAGGAAAAAAAAAAAGAAGAACAAGAGGCAAGAAATTATACTTGTACCCTGTGCTACGGAAAGATTAATGTGTGTCAGTTGAGTAAGCTCTGGGGCTATTTTATAATACCATGGTCAGGAGGGGTATCATCAAAAAGGATGCATGCAAACAGTTCCAGTTGAGACAGGGGCAGAGGGACATATTTTGGTTTTCTCATTTAAATAGGTTTACATGCATTAAATTGGAATTTTGTTTTGACCGAATGACAGGGCAGGCCTTGACCCCAGTAAAAGGAGGTACATCCATGTAAGCTGGTGACTTTTACTAAGTGAAAATGCTTAAGCATGATTTGTGGGTTCTGTGGCCAAAGTTTACCAACTAGTAATTGCATATCGGAGGGATTTGTTAAATTGAAATGGATGCAGGAACTTAAAATGGACTTGACTGGAGTTTATAGGTAACTTGGTCTAAAATAATGGGTACACAGGTCCTTAGTGAACGCAGTCATAAAGGGGAAATGTTCATGGACTTCTGAAATTTTAAACGTCTTCTAGTTAGTTAGTTTGATAAAGACTGTTTATTTCATACTAATAAAAGATTGTCATAATTGTATAATTTCTAGGTTTATTTGGTTTGGCTGAGGGCCGTCTTCAAACATCTTCTTATTGGTGCTCCTAAAGTGAACTTCGATGGACTTTTAAGGCAGCTTCAACTAAATTGATGTCAAAGCTCCACTAGGGCTTTATTTATAAATTTTTTTAGTGAATTTTGACTGCCTCTAAGTTGAAGTTATCAACAGTAACGTCTTGCCCAAGACGGTGGGCAGGACTCTTTCTTATTTCTCAGGACAATTTTTTCTTTTGTTCCTCTGGCTCAATACACTTACTTCATTGCAGGTATCTTACCTGGTCCAAGTATATTATATCGTTACAGCACTTACAGGTGTGCATGACACTTTACTCACTGGTGTGTCATTTGTCGCTTCTTTTAGTCGAACACTGAACCCAGGTACGTATGTACTAGAAAGAAATAGAGTCAAGGTTTGCCTCCCTGAATTCGTGTACATTTAAGCGTGCTTTGCGTCTATTAGCACCTTTTAAACACCCAAAGTTTCTTAACTACCTCAAAAGGACATATAAGTAAAAAAACGTATACTGTCTCAGATGTCTCCAATAAGTCAAGTAAATCTTCGACCTCTTTGATTCACTTTATCCAAATATGTACTTATATTAATTGTGGAAGAATGGATGGAACTGCCTGTAAAAAAGGATCTCAACCAACAAAGTCTTACAGTCACTGCGGAAAAACTTTTCGTCATGTCCCCTCTTCTTTTGAATTCGGTGATTGCTTATGCAGATGATGTTTCTATAGTTGTCTCAGGACAGTACCTTAATACTTTAGAGGAACTAATTAAAAGCGCTTTAAATAAGCTGGTGGGGTTTGGGTGTGAGCCCCTTCAATACTGAACTAGCATACTGCTCTCTAGTAAATATTAGTGGAATTAATGGCGATTAAGTAAGTTATATCCAGTCTAAAGACAAACGTGATATCTGATATAAATATTTGCATCTTTTCGGATGGCCAGGCAGCTTGAAATTATTTTCATATATCTCAATAACAGCTGGCGATCATTTCTCATAGAGATGGCGGACCAGTTTAAGGTTCACCTCTGTTGCGCCCTAGGATCTTTCTATTACCTACCACAATCCATGCGATTTCATAATCACAGATATTATAATTCTCCTACGCTTCATCAGACGGTCCTCCAACTGTACAATGGAGGACCGTATGGGAATAGGTGACCTCCGTTCTAGTGTAACACAGAAACATAGTTCGTTTGAATGGATTTCCTAAATAGTTTAACTACATTAAAACCCAAATAAATTTCAGTTTCAACAAGAATCTACAAGCAAAAAAAATCCACAGATGTCCAGCTTTTACTATTAATTTCCACATCCTGTCATTAATTCCGTCGCGTTATCAACAGAGCAGTACTTTACATGCTCGGTTTACTTTCCGATTTAATTGATTTGATCTTGTCGCCACCCTGTGTTGGTACATTAATTTCAGTAAAAAAAAAAAAAAAGAGAAAAAGAAAAATTTAATTCAATTTAACCAGAATTGAATTTACACTTCCTACAGCGACAACGACGAAGGCAACAGTCATAAATGCATGAAATCACTCACTAATTGCAGTATCCATTGCAATATCCTTCGCATCCTTATTGCTCACTATCGTGCAATGTTATTATAGTGAGCTGAGTTGAGCTGAGCTGAGCGAAGCGAACGAATGGCACCCACTCTCATGTGCATAAGGCAACATATCAATTTTTCTCCGGTCCATTAACTACATCGCCGCAACGGAATGCAATCACAGTCCGGTGACCCAAAATTATTTTCAACCAGGATACGCTGGGAATATGGTGTGCAAATGCTTGTGGATTCCTGTCCGTCTGTTGCGAAGTGCTAAAGGGCGGAAATATTGCAGGAACAGGATGCAATCATATACTACATACATATGTGTTTGTGTGTTATGGGGGAAAAAACCGACAGTAGAACGGACCACCTACGGCACTCTAGCAACATGTGTGACAGTTGCGCTGATGAAATTGTCGATGGCCGTTCCTTGACCTCAAGGATATTGCAGATTTTCCATATTTTTGTTTGACTTTCTCCACTGATCGAAGGTTCCTCTTTTTGGCGAATATTTGCCCTGAGGAGTTGAAATGACTTCGAAGTTATGCAGTGGGGTGCGTGGTGTACAGTGGCAGTTTGTGTTTGTCGTCCATGAATTTCGAATTGATGGCATGCTATGCTAAAAAGAATTCTGCACGTAAACAAAAATGGAAACAGGGAACTTAATAGGGACTTTCACAATATTCGCACTAATAAGAGTAAAAAATTCAATAAGCCGCTTAATAAACAAACTGCAGTATGGCAATCAATTCCTGACATATCCAAGGATATATTAAAAAGTGTCATGTCAAAAGAAAATAACAAACTTCCCCAATGGCATTATATTTTCGTAAGTTATACAACCTACATAAACAAACAACTGATCCCAGTAAGAGGACGAATATATATTAAAGTATTAGCACTGGGAAAACAGAAAATTTGAATCGTGAGTCAGCATCGGAAGGAATGTTGGCATGCTAAACCCTGTTTTGTAGCGAAAGCCAACCACATACTAGTTAAGTAGGTAAGTGCAAGATGTTATCTGCTGTCACAATTGAAATTGAAAGTGATGCTCTGCAGAACATTAATCCCGCTAGTCCTACTATATAGCCCTGAGTGCTGGAAGATAAGCAGGAAAGCGGATCAGATCTTGGATTCGAAAGAAACGTACTTCATCGAATATTCGCACCCATATTCGAAGAAGTCAAATGGCGGAGAAGATTCAACCGCGCACTCTATGAACTGTACCAAGATGTGGATGTGGTGCGAAAGGCCAAAATATTTCGACTACATTGGCTTGGCCACTTCGAACAAATGTACAACATAGTTCCAGCCAAGAGAGTTTAAGGTGACAAGGAATACTGAGCTTCCATTATAAGGATTAACCAATCGTTGATGAAATGGCAGCAGTGTGCCCGGGACCTAAGACGATGGAAGGCCACAGGGTCTTAGGCAGAAGCTCTTCACGGGTCGGGACTCCGATAAGTAGGTAAGTAAGTTCATAAAAGCCTTATGCAAGAAATCAGATTTTTAGAAAAAGTCCTTTACATGAATTATAGATTATTTTTTTTACTATTGTCGAAACTGATAAAAAAAATGTCCACCCAGAAGTATGGAGTGGAAATTTTGTAGAGCTAATAACAACTGAAGAACCATCGTCTGACAAAGGCCTTACTTGCTCCAAACACACGAAAATAGACTCCTTTACTCCATGCTTAAGCCTTTGTAAAGTAGCATCTTCAAAAGGAGTTATTTTCACATCACCTTACTACACCACTGTCCGTAACGTGCATTGTTTGAACATCTCCCTACTAACTGCATGCAAGGGCAAAACCGAACCAAACCGACCCGTAGGGCCGATTTCACACACCACCTTGCCTTATATGCGCGGTCAGGTGTTAAGCACTCTGCAAAGAAAATTAAATCAACACCATTTGGCATGGAAAAATTAATTCATGCATGCAATGAATAATTTCCGCTCTCATGGGTTTCACTTCGATGATCAGGATTATGATAGCCATAGGTTGGCAAACGGATATGCAATCCCTATCATAGCCCGCTCTTGGTTGATAGCCAAGTGGGGATGCATGCGTTGTGCATACATACATACATATAACCCTTCCACTGCATTTATTTACGGGCGGCAACTAAACTACCTCCCACACCGTTCAGGTATTCGTCCGTTAAAAGGACTTAACACAAACCCCCACATCAATTAGTTGATGAGAGTTTAGCACTCTAACCCACTCCTGGCAGGACTAAAACCAAAGTACACTCTAATAGTTCTGACTAAATGCAGGATATTGTTTAAAGAAATTCCCATAAGTACATCTCAATTCATTGTACTCATAATGGACTATTATTAAAATCCTTTTGCTACTTGGCAAACCTCCTTCTCTTACTCGTCGCTCGTTTT
This sequence comes from Xylota sylvarum, assembly GCA_905220385.1. Lineage (NCBI taxonomy): Eukaryota > Metazoa > Arthropoda > Insecta > Diptera > Syrphidae > Xylota > Xylota sylvarum. Next base: position 129,825,258 of record LR999957.1, read on the forward strand.
AGAAAAGGATTTACCCGAAGAACAAGGATCTAACATTGTGTAAGCGTCCATTAGGCACAAGCCAAGTAGCTTTTTACTAAGACCAGAAAGGACACTCACTACAAAAGGGTCGAAAATCATTATCCTGCCTGTTGTTGTCCTCGTCGTCGGGCAGGAAGACATAATAGCATAGCACTGTGTGTGTACGTGCAACAGTAGAAGAAAACCGCTGCATTTGCAGAAACAAAAGTAACAAAAAAAAAAAAACGAGTACTTTGTATGTAATCAGGACATAAATAGCAATAACAATAATTGCGCGCAATAATCATAGCCATTTGGCTTTATGACACACATAAATGGATGGAGGCGAACAGTGGCAGTGTAAAACCAACATACATAGTTGTGGTCTGCTACCAGACAGGACATTTCAACTGTAGACAGTGATATGGAGGGAATCGCCTTAAGCTTTACTCTGTAAGGATATTTTTATTTCATTTTCATTTTTTCTCTTTCCCTCTGGTATCCTCAAAACGTGTCTGTGTCGACGAAATGCACATCATTGGATATTTGTCCACCCACTCCACAGACAAGCACGTCCATCCGCTTTGGATATTTAAAGGCAAACTTCGATTGTTTTCGTCGTTACATCCTGTGGTACTAGCAATGTCGGAATGGAATGGAGACGACACCAATAAATGCACATCGCATGGCCAAAACATTCACGTTGGCTTCCCAGGTAATGTTGTGTAAAATTTTCATTAGATAAAAAGTTTTTATGGCTAAGAGGTATCCAGACAGGGGGGAGACTGTCCTCCATGGATCCTTCATATGTCGAATGCGCTTCCGGGTGAGTTTTTATGAGTTTTTCGAGACGAGAGGCTGTTTTAATCGACGGTGTTTAGCGGTAATAGCTGGCAGGTCCATACTGTTTATCTTTATTTTAGTTGTGAAGTGGTGTGGACGAAATATAACGTAATAGGTTTACGAGGAGACATTGAACCCCTGGGGTGGACGATTGCCAAATTTGATTCAACGACGCGTTGAAGTGGACAGGAACAATTAACTTGTTATGTATTTTGGTTGTGCAGCAGGTCCTCTGACTAGCCTTTTGTGTTCCAAAAGTTTGAGGTAATTGTTCTATCAAGATGACATCGGTGAAACGAAGCCACACATTTACGAAAGATTTTGTCTAGGTACGAATCTAGTCTTACAGTCCGAAGTAGAACTGGGCCTTAACCAACAAACCTCTCCAGTGTGCAGAGAGGTTTGTTGTACACCCGTTTCATCTCTTCGACCAGGATATCGATGGGTACCATATGACATATGCCACTTCCTCCGACACTGTTTGCGCTGAGTCTGTGGAGAGTCGACAGTTTTCGTATTGATTCTCTTGTTGCCATAGCATCCGCCTACACTGGTGATGCGTAAAGTATCTACTACTCTGGACAAAAGGACTCGCAACTATATCCAGGTCCACCGATGTTTGGCAGTATCCTCGATTTGCAGTTTGGTGTTTAAGCCGATTGCACTACTTCTTCATATTTTAGGTAAGATACCGAATGCAGCCTCAGCTTTAGATAAGCTACTGCTAACGTCTAATTCAAGGGAAGCCTGTGGATTTTAGGCAAAAATAATCCTCAGTCCTATCAATTTTACTTCTGACGTGGATTCAGTAATCATGCCAAAAAGACTAGTGGTGATAGTAGGTATGCAACTTTGCCGAATGCTGCTTTGGATCTCTAATTCTCCCGACAGCCTACACTTCCTCTTATACCTCTTTTGCGTACGGCTCAGCCTATAACCTCCTTATTCCAGGAGGATCCCGAACGAAAACTGTATGTTCATTGTCGATAGTACTTCATTATTTAATGCGTTTGAGAATTTTGTTGGTTCTGCTTGAGCAATTGCAGGCAAGACGCCAATGCCTCTCCAGTTTTCAATCTGTTAGTGTCGTGTTGTGTAAGGCGCCATGGCAATTCTGAACTATCGGGCGCTGGACATGATTTGATTTAGTGTCACACCTTCCTCCACCATGTTGTCCAAACAGAAAAAAGTGCTTACTTCATCCCCTTAGCTGCTCCTTATAAAAAATCAGCAGAAACCTGTCTAGACTCTTCACTTGGTGTTGACGCAAGTTGTGAACCCCTAGAATCTGTATACCGTTATCCTATTGCATCTGCGACTACTAGGTACTTTCTTGGCTGATTCAACCAGTCTGTTGATTCAGTTCATCTCTCAGGTATTCGAGCTTACCTCTACCCTCTGCAGGGGCTGGTGTAATGCGAACTTTAAGTTATTTCCATTCTTGAATCCATCTCTAGGTATCAGTAGATAACCACGTAATATGGCCTTTCCGTGATCTTGGGACAAGATTTTCTACTCGGATAACTATTACATTTTTCACAGCATTTCGAAATTATTCTATTGTCGTTTCGTTGTGGCTGTGTATTCCTACTGACCTACCAAACAAAACCCTGAGAACAATTTTAGCATCATACTTCCAACAGCCTCCATAGGTTGTATACAGGAGGTAATAGAAGTCCTACCTGCTAGGGTCCTCAGTCACATCGCTTGGTGAATGGGCACATATTAAGCTGATATTTTAAAACGTGGTTCTGATGCCGGTTATAGTCAGGCGTCTGTTGCCGCCTGGACACAAAAAGGAGAGCCTAAGCCATTTCACTGTTTCATATGTATACTGCCAGTAACACCATTCAAAGGGGTTGGTTACCCAATCTCCGATCGAGGTACTAGGCATCCGCTAACTGTAAACTATTATGCCTTGCTTTTGACCAACTCTATAGAAGTTGGGGTCCCCCAGATCTGCAATAAAATTAACTTATTTTTGCTTATGGGTATCTTTCTGGCTATTTAGAGACTGAAGCATAATGTCAGCGGTAACCCAAATCTAATCATTCACAAATGACAGCCTTTCACGTCAATCTTCAAAGCTTTACTGCCTCTTACCACAACACCCATCCTCGTCACACGTAGTCTTTAAATTTAAATTTGATATTATTAATCCCTATACCCTTTCAAACAGTCAAACTCGTTTCTGACAAAGTCTAATCCAAAAATAATTAGTGGACTCCAGCACATGCTAACTCTATACGTTCCGTACCCAAAACTAATCCGTAAAATTTAAAACAAAAACCCCAAAATTAAATCACTCCATTGTCCAAGTTAATACTACGTTAACAAATCGCACCAAAGTCCCTGTCAAAACGAAAAAAAAGAAGTCTTAGCTCCCTTTTGGTCGCCGTAGTGACAATTATTTTCAAATTTCCAAACAAGAATATCACCATCGTTCCATTATTAAAATTAAATCTCTTCCTGCTACTACCAAGGAAGAGTATAAAAACAAAGTCCTTGCAAGGTGTGGATGAATAAAAAAAAAAAAGAAGTAAATCCAAAAAGGATCATGGACCTTCTGCTATGATAGCGGGTGGAGTAACAACTCCCATAAGTAGCATGGCGATGTCCTTGCCGTTGTTTCCGACCAGTGACACTGTCCTTCCTTCGGATGGTTATGGTAATATTCGGAATTCCAAACAAAACTTTATTTAAGCAGTTAAAAGGGACTTTTGCACGGAAGTCCTTTCATCACTAAATCGCTCACCTTTTATCACGGACAGTTTTTTTTTCCAAGTCATTTAGCCTCAACTTTCCTGTGAGGGAGGATCCCGCGTTTTTTTTTTGTGTATTTACAAAAACCGATGGCATTCCCGATGTTGGAATATAATCCCAATTTTACACATCAGGATAAAATCTGCTTTTCGTTAAGACTGAGAGGTACGAAAATATTATCCATATCGAAGGACATACATACAGTCCATCCACTTGGGTACAGAGTGTGTACGGGTATTACAGAGATTTTGGGATGAAAATTTTGCAGCAACCCATACACACATTGGTTGTGCTGGGAAATGCAATTATACCCACATGACTCCATTGGTCTTCCACAAGGATAACAAGGGTAAAATCGGATTTACCCATTTGACCTGGAGAGCATACGTATAGATACATACATACATTATATACATCAGGATTGAATATTACTTTGGGCTTCGATAAATGGGTGTGTATGGTGGATGCAAGGAAAATGTCAGCTTATAGTGCATTTTGATGTTTAGAGGAGAAAATCGGATTTTCATCTGGGTGAATGAGTATTTTGCAGAGTGAATAAAAAAATACGCGATGTAAGGATCAGAATTTGTTTAGTATTAAGGGATTAAGTTATTGGTAGAGGCTGGTTGGAAAAATGTGTAAACGGATTTAAACAGAACTTTAGGAGTGAGTCTTCTTTTTCATTCACAAAAATGGAACCCAGTGCATCATAGGTTATGCTGCGAAGAAAAGGATTGAACTCGCTAAATATAACAGTCAATAAGGAGCAAACTTTTCTGTCGACTGATTGAATTATAGAGATCGGTTAACCGACCTAATAGTGTCCGACCGATACCTTTGATATGGACATGTTGTTAAGGAATCCAAATTGCATCTGCTGCTCGATTGCCTTCCAAAGTCGCCAGCTGTCTACTGGAGTGCTATATTCTTATTTCTGTCCTGTTCTGTTCTGTTTTTTGAGGATTGTGTAGACAAGTTCAGGACTAACAACTTGGGTCCTTGGAAGTGTTCACCTATGGCCTTTATGTTGACCTGAGTCGTGCTGGTATATTTCGCATAGATTTCTTGGTTCAAACTCATGTTGAGTCTTTCCTTCGTTAATATTGGCTACGGATCGATAGCAAGTGCCATCAGTAGAAGAGGTATCAAAGATGCGACAAACAAATGGATAAGGGGCCATGCTGGAAAATCGAATTATTACTTGCTCCTTCGGAAAAGTGTCGGTATATGTATCTGCAGCTAAGCGCTGTTCACAAAGTGGGGTCCTCTCCCCTCTCTTGTCGCCACTAGTCATTGACAATCTTCTAGTCGGTCTACAAAGATTAGGCTACATCGTCATTGCTCATACTAATGACTTAGCGATATTTATTAGTGGTAAACAGACCACCTCCAGAGCACACCGTGTCATGCAGGGTGTCATAAGGAGATGGGTGAACGTAGAACATAACTTCATTAAAGAGGCTACATTAGTCTATTCCAGTGTGGTATTTAGGCATAATTCTATCAAGTCCGTCACCGAGCGTTCGACTTGGGGCTTGTGGGCCAGAACTTGGGGTTTTAGTAGCCAAAATTATACACTGATTGTATAAAACAATGGTGTGACTTATAACTAAGGCGACCATCGTCTGGAGTCCAAAAGTTCTTGAACGGACAACGGCAACTAGACTACAGAAGCTCCAGAGAATTGCTATGCAAAACTACCATATCCCAGCATTAGAGATTGTTGTTTATCTTCATTAGGAAGACGTGTACTAGATATGCTGAAAATATTTATGACAATACCTAGGAGGAGCATGTTCAACACTATCTCTGACATTATTCTTCACGATATACTGTTTAAAAAGTTATTTGAGGTAGAAATTTTGAACCGTGAAATCTGGTCTAATGGTGTTTCGATACTGGGCCTTAGGAGTTTGTTTTGTTCACTGGCGGCAGATAGACGATATAATATAAAGTTGGAATCGGTGTCTTTTGCTTAGGAACGTGTTCCACTGTGTTCTGGGCTGTAGTCAAATCCAATGAGATCTGCGCTAAGTTGAACCTTTGAAAAGGTATAAATGGCGTGGAATACTTACCTTCTTAAACAGTCAGGCAGCGCTTATAGCATTATTGTCCAACTCATGTTACTCCTGGACACTATCAATTTTTAAGCAACAAATCTGCAGCTACGGCTGGTAACAGGAACTTCATCTAGCCCACTGGGAAAATATCACGGGGCTTAGACGAAATTGAACGATTTATCAAGCCCTATTCCTGGAAGGAAATCATTATCGAAATTAACTAAATCTGCACTTCTCGTTAGGGAATTAATTACGAAGTTGACGTTAACTATAGAGTCTGCGCTAAATGCCTTAGCCTCATCTGAGGCACTATCCAATTCAGGAGTCTTTGCCTATAGTAAGTAGGATCGAATTGAAATTCATAAAAGGTGACTTGCCGCGAAGACGTCAGGAAGTGAAAGAGAAAAAAAAACAGATCTGAGTATGATGAGAAGAATCTTATCTCTTTCGTCATTTTTTCTACGAAATCATTCATGTTTTATTGAAATCCATATCATCTTCGGATCCCTCCTTATTATACATTATACCTATACAACGTCAAATATGTAAAGGTTTACACTATGGGGCTGTAAATATGCAATTAGTCTCCTTGATGGTCGTGGAATGGTCTACATCATCAATTTATTGCCTTCCGTATCTGAATAAATGTCAATCCTTTGGCGATTGTTTAACACAAATGAACATCTCCATTGTTAATGCCCATTAGAATCTGATATGACATTACTTGAATTAACAACCCTCAACATGCATCTCAGTAATACCTACCTAAGGCGATGCATGACTACTAAAACACAAAAGATTTACTCAATAACCTTGCCAAGGAGACTTCCACCTTACATTATATCATAATATCACTTTTCAAGTAGTATCTGCACATCAACCTCTTCAATTCAGCTTTCGGCTTAAGAATAATCCAACATTATGAGATGTTCTAATGAAGCCCTCCCCATAAAGCTATTATACCCAACCCCACCACCATTTCCAGCCATTAGCAACAGTCAACTGAACTGCAAAGGATATTAAAGTCAATATCCCAAAGTAATTGAACTTGCATTCCCTTGTGCCCTTAACTCCGTCGGTGTCGGCCTGTTTTCTACCCCCATAAGTACCTAAAAGATTTCTAGTTGTCCTTTTATCTTCCTCAACTCTCCAGTCACGTCACTGGAGACATAGCAACAATTATCGCTTTACTTCCCATTGAAAACAACCGATACAATTCCATCTGCCGTTGCGAAAAGAGACAGAGATCCACTAAACGACGACTCACAGGACATCCTCTGGAGGACAACGAAAACGAAGATTTAAGAAATCAATTTGAGACTTTGGCTCCCAAATAGCGAGTAACAGAAGATGCTACACATCCAAACATCTCTATCGCCCCCAAGTGAACTCACATTCACAAGTTTAAAGCTCCCCAGGGGATCTTATCCTACTGAACTACAATGCTCTCTGCTACACATACTCGACGTTGCTTGTGAGAGATGTGTGTGACATAAGTTGACACAAGGACACACACACATATATACACACATGGTTTCGTACTCGCAATCAATTCAGGCGAGAAAAATTGTCCCCAATTCAAGTGCACATAACCTGCCATCAATATCCTGTTCCCGAGATAACAATAAATTACACCTAGCAGTTAAGGGGGTGGTTCTCCACCAGATGGGTGATGTATGCGAAGCTCGGAACCATGTGTGTGTGTGTGTGTGGAATTAAAATAAATTTTGTTAGGGCGAAACCAACAACAAAAAAAAAAGAGAAAATCTAAAGATATGTGAGAGAGGAAACTTGAGCTGAAATTAATGGGAACAGAGGCGTGGCGGCCATAGTACAGAAAGTTCAAGTTTAAGGATATCCACAAGGAAATCTTCGAGAAATGAAAACAACAAAGGAACTCGCCCATAGAGAGATACCACGTAATGATGTACCCATAGAGAAGGAACCACTTAATGTTCTTCGGGAATTGTGGATTTGGTCGGGGTCGGGGCTACGACAAAGATACACACAGGATGTTGTTTGTAATTTTTGTTGAAGTTGTTAATGGCTCTGATGATCTGTTGGTGACAGACTGAATGTCAGGGACAAAAGATAAAGTAATATTATGATGGCGATGACTAACTTGAGAGGTTTGATTCTTTTTATGAGATGTCCTTTTTTATTTGCTGCCAACATTGGTCTTGGTAAAATGTTTGATTTCTTAGTTATCTTGGTCGTCATTGTGTAGAGACGATGATGTTCTTGGATATAGTCTTCTACAGTCTATGTAGGTCTTCAAGCATTGTTGGAACTTCGCAACTCTAATGCAACTCTTAAGCGAAGTAATGTTTGAATCTGTAATGGTTATTCGAGTATGGGACTGCTATACTCGAAAGCAAAAGAGTTTTATGGCAATCAGGAAGCTGATCAATTTCAGTGTAGTGGAGATATGATACTTGGTTCTCAAAGCATGAAATAGGGTGCTTATTCGATCTATTTCTACTAAATAATTCCAACAACTCCTTCTCCCTGAAAAGACAAATAAGAACTCTGCCATGAGAAGAATAGAATCTGAATCATTCAAGTAAAAAATAAGGAATACCTACGCTAGGTTCAATTCAAATGAAAAGTGTAATGCAAGTTTCCTTATAATTTGATGGAAATAACCGAATATCCTTCAGGCGAATGTTAACGTTGAGGCAGAACTTTTAAATCATAAAAATTTAAAAAGAAATTCTACAGATATGTTCCCAGCCCAACATATGTACATATGTACAAATTTTACTACAGAAGTGGTAGCCACAATCAATTCTTTAAGACTAGCATTGGATCAGCAAATCGTAAATCAAGTAATCTCAGACTGGGAGGAATGCATGTTCAAGACGAGAGACATTAACTCACAGCTGGGAGACAATTACGTACATGCACTGGCTTCATTAAGTACATACTGGTCACAAACGAAATATTAATGAAACTAGAACACAGTGGGGTCCATGTTGTTGGATATGCGGACGATGTAGTCATATTGGCAAGATGCATCACCAAACTACAACAAACTGCCTTCAATACCCAACTCTGAAAACATATATATACCACCAATCTGGCCCTTGAGACTCAATGGTACAACATTCCAAATCTTATGTAAGAGAGTATGTCAGAAAGAATAAAGAAGGCATCTATAGCCTTCTATACATGCAGTAAAATATTTAGTAGAAATGGGTGCTTGAGTCCGCCATCGTCCACTGGGTTCACCATTTTATCTTATATATGCATAGTCTAGTCTACAGCAGGTAAGGCCACAAATCTCAGAGAACTGACCAAGATCTAGAGATTAGCGTGCAAAAAGGTTACTATTGCCATTTTAATCACGACAACCGCTGTCCTTGAAACTATACTTGTAGTGATTCCAATAGACTTTCGTCTACGTTTAAAACAATCCAACTTTTGGAAAGACATGGGCCACCCTTCTATTGCGAGATGAGCACTGGGTACCGACACAGATCCACCATAATACCATGCCCTGACTCCAGCCCAAACGTTAAAATAATCTGTCCCTCAAGAGAGGATCGGGCAAATAGTAGGACCAACGGGTCAAAAAACCAATGTAGGAGAGAACTCTGGTATCTACTCGTCTGAACACGAAAATACGAATACTAAGACTTCCAAGTGTTAACAATCGCGGAAGCGGAACGTGAATTGTCCCTGAAAGTAGAAGGTTGTCGATAGCTACATTCACAGTCAAGCCGCTATAATACCCATCACATCCATGGTTGTTGAATCTGAACTTGCGAATTGATGCAGCGACGACCTCGAAACATTCACAACATATTACGACGACGTTACTATCTGGTGAGTTTCAGGCCACACCGGTATCCAAGGTAGCGAACTGGCGGACGACTTAGCGAGAAAGGCTGACAATGGTTGTTAACTTTATTCTGGCTCCACCTGAACTTGTAAAGTCCAGCATAACACAAGACTTCGTGAGACTTACCGATAAGAGATGGAACGCACACTCATCTGGTCGTGTCTGCAGAAAAGTGTGGACAATTCTTTCGCTTAAAAGAACTTAACACTCTTCATAGGAATCATTATCCCCCGCAAACTTTTGGCAGCTCACCTAAGAAGAATCTGACTTAGTAGAGATGACATCTGCATAGGCTGTGGCGATACAGATGGAAAAGAAGAACCAAGGTTTTACTGGTAGTTGTTCAAATGATTGGTGCCAAAAACACAAGGAACGTATGTGTACTCTGTTGAACTGAGAGATCGTGAGTATTATGGACTTGTCAAACCAAAGGCACAAATCAAAGATATAGTTTAAAAGCTTTTAAATTCTTTCTTGAAAGGGTACTTTATGACGCGTTTAAAATTATTCAAAATATCTGTTTTAAAGAAAGGACTGATTGTCTTTAACTCCAAACTTAGAAAAATTAGAAAAAACTTAGAAATAAATGTTTGTGCATTTATTTAGGATAACAATAACCTCAGGTTTATAACACTTTACATTTCAGTACACTTTACATTTCTTAAACTAATCCATAGAGAGCTTCAGATACATTTGAACTCCGGAGATATGTACGTATATTTATTGTTTAATTTAAATTAAGGTCTCAGTTGAACCAGTAAGCTTCATAGCCTTGAAGATAATTCCGTTCCTAAATATAAGGCAAATAAGATTTAAAAGAATTTTAGACTGGAAAGGTTGTTGTCTGCACTAAGACTCTTCGTTATAACAACAGCAAGTAAAGTTCCTTGAATTGCAGTAAGCAGACTAGGCTTGGCATACTTAGCGAATGTTTGAACATAATCCATGGCATCGTCAACTTGGTAGTCTGTGTTGTCTGTTGAAGTCTTCCTGTGGTTATTTCGAGGTGTCTTTGGGAATTCCTCTCGGTGTCCAGTTTTCTCTTGGTACACTTCTCTTCTAGATCGGTCATCCCGATCAGTTAGTTTTCTCCCGGTGGCTTGAAGATGTTCATCACGAATATTTAATACCCCATCGTTACTATGTCGCTTTTCATTAATTCTTTCCTCTTGGTGCGTCATAGATCGTTCAAGGCTGTCGCGTTCACCAGTTATTGGTACGAGAAATTCCCTGGCGGAAGTTTCCAGTCGTTCAGGTCGATCAAGTCGTTCTTCACGTCTTTGGGGTGATGCTCGCTCTTCACGGTGTTCATCGGCTTTTCGGTTTAAGGCATGTTCTCGTCGATCTACTGAAATAGTTTCAAAGCCTTGAGACCGGGCAACACGTTCTAGTCGACCTGATCGGTCAGTTTCACGGGTTTTTTCTGCGCGTCGTGCAGCAGTCCTATGAAGTTGGTCACTGTCTCTTTCTTCATGTCGTTCTATAGCATCATTAAGGCGATCTCGTTTCTCACGAGCAATTTGTGGATTAACACGATCGGTCCGTTCTTTTAATCGATCAGTGTCATGGTTACGTGAATCATCTCGCCGAAGGGAACGAATATTTTCCCCTTGATTTACTCGTTTTACTGAATTTTCTCGACGACCGTCAGATTGGGAAAAGCCATTATAACGTCGATTTGAAAGTCGGTGTAAAGGACGATCTAGACGGTCAGATTCACTATTTCTTCCTTCGGGTCGTTCAGTAGCATCATTAAGGCGATTTCGGCTTTCACGGGAAATGTCTCGTCTTGCCTCTACTTGATCAGTACGCTCGGTCCGATCTATTGATCGATCGGAATTAGTTCGGATAGTTTGTTCTCTTCTTGTAATGACTCGTCTTGAATCTTTATGGTCTACTCGTTCCCAGGAATCTTTTTGTCGATCTTCAGATCCGGTTAAGTCTTCAAATCGTTGTTTCGAAAGTCGATCGAAAGGTCGTTCTCGTCGATTAGCTAGAAGAGTTTCCCTGACTCGGTCTTCATGGGGTTCAGTAGAATCATCAGATCGTGCCCGATTGTCATGTGAAATTTGATGCCTTGTATTAATTTCTTGTCGTCCATCTCGCTGGCTATCACGTTCCCTACGAGTGTGAAATTTTACCAAATTAGAGGCCTCACTATGTCTGCAGTCTTCACCTCGCTGTGCTCTTACTCGATCCAAGTCACGTTCACAAAAGTCTACTTGTTGACTGGTTTCTTCTTTGATTCTTTCTTTACGTTTTTCAGTAGCATCTTCAAAACGAATTTGTTTTTCACGTGAATTGTCTTGTTGTCGAGAGTCTTGTCGCCGATCTTCAGTGGATTCTGATCGTTCTAATCGACTTGAGGTGCGTTTGCTCCTATCAGCACGGAAAGTCATGCCTTCTAGTCGGTCAGCGTGCCTTCTTTCTGCTTGAGATCGCGATTCACCTCGTTTCCCTAAAACTCGTGCATCTTCTCGTGTATCATGTCGGCCAATTGAAACAACAGTAATATCGGAACGGCCTTGTGACAGTCGTTCGTCTTGATTTCTATTTAGATCATTGCTTCTTCGTACACGGGAATCACTAATTCGATCTTCTCTTCGTCTCTGAATCTGGTCTTGGGTAATGTCTTCTCTCCCAGTACTCCGCCAATTGTTCTCCAAACGTTCGTCTAAAAGATTATTTCGGCGTTGGACATTCCACCCTTGTTCCTTGCCACTTAAGTCATCCCTCTCTATAAGAAGACTTCGGTCATACCCCTTTTCACAAAAACGATCCTTATCACAGCGTTGCACTAATGCCAAACTTGTACTAACAAACAAAATTGTCACAATCGTATTGAATTGCCACGATCCTATTACCATTGTCACAGTACCAATGATTCTGTTACTTATTTTTACAGGAGTGTCCTTGTTGCGAGTAGCTTTGGTTATTCCTCTCTGAGACTAGAGATGAACTGTGCCTCTGGTGGTGGCAAACACAGTTTTTATACCCTCGAAAAGGACTTGATTATGTGTCGCGAATTGGATTTCACACCCCATTGCTTTTTTGTAGCAGTTTTGATTGATTTAATTTTCTTATCGCACATGTGCACGGATTTGTTCCATTTCTTGGTGGGATGCAGTTGTTAAGAAATGGTTTTTCTATTCCCAGTGAATTATGATTGTGGTGCGCCAGAAGTACCTATGAATGAAATTCATTCAACTTGAATGCTTTGGTTGTTCTCATCTATTGCATAACCAGTTGAAGGCTTCCTTTGACGTCATTGATGCGGATATTGCGTAAAATAAGGCAAAATATAGGGTGGGTGTGAGTCACTGCTCAATAACTTTGACCTACTAACGCAAACTGACTACACTACGCCCAGCAAAAGATCATAAATGTTAAATGAGTTAAATAAACTAGTTTGTATGCTGGACAGCATATACTGTAATGAAATATGCACTCCCAACATACACAAATAGCTTGAAGTGTGTCCATTTATAAGGTAATCCAAATCACAATTCTTTCAAAATGAAAACGGGATCCAACTCCAACGTTCTATGTATTCGAAGCATCCAACTGAGCGTCACAATCACAAACATTATCAATCCTTGGTCAGATTCAGAGAATAAAACAATCCACTTCACTGTTTGTTCAACAAAAACCCATTACATTCACATTCATATACACAAACGCAAAGAAACAACTCCTTTTCGGTATCCTTTACCACGATGTGTGCTTCTCAGTTAATCAAATCCCTGGACTACTGTACATGAGATGATGTATGCAGACAGCATTCCGGCCATCAGGATACATTTTGAATCTATGGTATTGACATTATACCACATGAGCTGACTCTGGATGCCTAACAAATCCGTAGAATTATCCTGGGTACCATCTCGTCGGCCATTCAATTCGAAACGTCAATGCAAAAGTTCAAAGCACTATCTGGTGGGTATTCCCAAAACATTTGATGGAAAATAACGAGCTAATCTTTTATGCACTGCAATTACTCCCTCTGAACCTTTATGCACCAATCATAAATGCTTAATCCAGGCAAGGAAACTCCTACCGAATCAGTATTCCCCGGTTTGTCCATTTAATTAACAAAACCCCAAAGGATACCCGAAAACAATCAAGAAAGAAAAAACACAAAAAAAAAAAAAACTTAAAGAACTTGTTTAACAATTATGCTCATGAGAATGTGAATCCACTCGACTGTGTACATTAATTTCATTCACCAAACAATAACTCATTTAGTCCTTACTCCTCCTTCAGCAGAAGATTCTGTTTTTTTGTGTGCAGCTCGGCAAACAAAGTTAAACAAGGATTTCTGTCGAAGTCAAAATTAAAGCGAGCGAAATAAATTCACAAACACACTTACAAGCGAGCAAGGAGCCGCTATGTGTCTGTAGTAGATACTGTATCTGAGAGATACTACTTTGACGTCGTGAATACGTTGAAACGATGATAACCCACAGAGGCGAATATAAAACGATTGGCGGGTGTGCTGAATGGGGGTAACTTTCATGGATGCCTGGATGCATCTACCATTTGAGATAACGCGCGACGAACTTCTTCATTCGATGCTGAAATTTTCGACGCAACGCAGTCAACCAGATAAAGATTTCTTACTCAAAGAAAACGTACAAGTTTGTTGTTTCTGCATGAAGGGTATTTTCTCCCCTTTTGGCACTGTTCAAATTTTCAAAGGGGTTGAGATTCCCCAAAAAAGGTCATCACTTGGGATATTTTCGATGAATCAACGACATCTTTTTCGAAAAGTTTTTTGAGAACTTATCTGTGCTAAAATGAGGTTTTTAAAACCCTTGGGAGTTTCTTGGCATAAGCCCTTTCTAACCTTTCGTTAATGGGGCATTTTGCAAAGAATAGCTTCGAACTTGCGACCTTCATCCAGGTACAGACTCAACATTGAGTGCATAAGCACGTATTTAAACTTCCAAATAGCAACTGAGTTAATCAATCTACATCAAGCTATCACCAGCATTGCATTGAATCACTCAAAAAGAATCGATAGTATCAAAGGACCTTCCTAGCACGGTCTTAAATATTGAGTTGTCAACTGAGTTTTTTTTTATTAAAGTAACCACCAAATATCAAATATGGCGTCTACCAGTTCCAGCCAGGTCGAACTATTAGTATACATGCGTACATGAGCTGCTTCGACATAGATCTATAGAGATCTCCAACACCAAACCAAGATATTGGAAAAGAGTTGGTGCCGAATGAACCATTAATGGGCAAACGACTCTCGTATCCCCGAAGCGGGTTACTGACTCCGCCCCACGTCCTAGGGGTATTAAAGCGACCTGGTCCGCTAGGTTGGTGGTTCTTCTTTAGATCCGAAACACACACAAGCCTCGGAAAAGAATGACTCCATCCCAGTAATAGAAATACGAACAACGACCTTCGGATCCACAGATGATAACTAATCCATGTACAGCACGCATTATCTTTAGAAGCTGTTTAAACTTTGGCTTCACATTTTGGAGAAGTGTTTAAGTAGTATCTTCATTCAAAATCGGTAGAAACTGCCCAGCACTTGTTGGTAGGAATCATTGGGAAATCTTTTAAGAACGCGGATGCTGCTATTGTATGCTTCATCGATATTGAGGAAGCTTTCAAAAATGTCAAAATAGAATAGGATTATATTCTTATATTCTTACCTGCACTTCTTAACCTGAAAACTATCCTAATACGTCATATTTACGATATTGCTCGTAAGTCTTGTTGAGGAGCTCGTAGAAAAATTCCTTGGTGGCATTGTCCTTGTCTTCTGTGGGGGAATGAGCGCATATTAGGCTTATCTTGGCGAATTTAGCCTTGATGCGGATTGTCATAGGATGCTCGCTCACGTATCGAAGGACTCTAAGACTTCTTGCCTAAGTCTGTCGCTTATCACATCACTACACTTTGGCCTGAATCCTACCTAATTGCAGAATATTACTTGCATATCCCACTGTAAATTATCGAAAGGCTTAAGTAAAAAGAGTTCCTACTCCAACGTCTGGAAAGGTTAATAACACCTTAAAGGTCTCAAATGCATAAAACCCCCATCAGACATTTTATAGAATCCTTCGGATAATGATAAAGTTTTGCCAGCACTCCAAATGAACCTAGTGTATAAAAATACTCCGACGACGGAGCAACGACCTAATGCGATCCAGATGAAGAAACATATTTCACTTAACCACACCTCTGTCAAATTTATTTTCCCTAATTAGAAGCTTAAAAGTTATAAAACTAAATCTGAACTCTTCGTATGCGTTATTCCCAAAGATTAAGACTCCTCCCGTCCCCAGTAACATCGCTCTTGAATGCATCTTACAGCCAACACCTTTGCATAAAATACTGTCCTGTGTGTGTATGCCAACAACGGTAACGCATCCTCTTCCTTAAGTCAAAAGCTGAAACTACCACACACTCTAAATCCGTATCTGAATTAAGCGGTACACAGATTTAAAACCATGAAACTGTGTGCTTCAAGTTTACGACCACTCTCGGTGTAGATAAATTATTCACTATGCTGCTTCCGTGAAGATGCGACCCACGTTCTACTGCTGCTGGTACTTCCGATGATGGTATATCCTACGAGATGTTTATCCCCAGCTAAGGAAAGAAAAACGATTCGAATTGTTTCGTGGCTACGCGGAGAGGTGGATCTCAAACTTTTGGCCAAAAAGTCAAGAAGCCTTTTTGGAGTTTTTGTATTTTTTTTTTTTTTCATTTTGCCGCCCGAAAATATTCCTTTCTACACACCGGTGCCGCACAAGTTGTTCCGTAATTTAATTTCTCCGTCTTCAAGTTGAATGCCTTCTGATACGGTTAATGGAATTGCTCATGTACACCCTCTCGTCGTCGGGAGATTTGGCTCTTCACGACCGCCATCGTCATCGTCGTCGCAAGTGCAGATACATCTGTGGCCATAGCCGTACGTAGGTATATTTAAATATTTCCTAGCGAAATGCTTAGCTGTGGAAACTTTGTCATACACTTTTGGTTCCTTGTTACTGGTGTTGGCTGTTGGTGTTATTTGTTGTTGTTGGCAGCGAAGGTTGCAGTCTGTTTGGTGTAGTTCATTATGGCGGCGGGGGTTAGTCGAAGGAGTAGGTATTTCAAGGATTTCAGCGGTAACGGAGATAAATTGGTTTGGTTTCACTGTGTATCAAGGGCCAACCACTACAGCAAGAGTTGTAAATTAAAATGTTTAACAATTTTATTCGGTTACTGGAGATTAAAGGCCTTCAGATGGTACACAAGTTTTTATCTTGTTTGCATAGCTAGGCATGAGGTACTTTCAAAAAGAAATGTATTTTGGCACTATTTATGGCGAGTTACTAGGGAATTTCTCGGCTTTTTTGGGGTTTTAGTTACTCCACTGAAGATGGGCTAGTCATATTTACTCGTGTCTGGACTTCATATATACATATATTACTTTACATGTAAGCTGTAAGTGGGTGGCGGATGAACCCTTAACAGGCCAACGGCAGCGCTCATTCCCTACCACGGAAAAACACTCTAGTTCCGAAACAACTACAATCCTCGGAAAAAGACGGATTCACTGTTGACGACCCTGCAAAACGAAAAAGATCAACGACGTTCGGATCTGGACGTCGAATGTTCGGACCATGAACAGGCCACATGCACCCGAACAATTAGCAGATACCCTATATTGTTATAAGGCAGATATTATCGCCATCCAGGAAGTGCGGTGGGATGGGCCGGGCAAAAAAAGTAAAGGAGGACATCATTGGAAAGCATACCTTACACGACACCACATCTGAAAACGGACTTAGGCTTATTGACTTTGCTGCGGGACGTAATGTTACAAAAGCGAGCACATGGTTTCCTCACCTCAACAATTATAAGGGAATATGGCGATCACCAGATCATCAAACCGTCAACCAAATTGATCATGTTGCTATCGATGTAAGTCACTACTCCGGTATTCTAGATGTCCATACTCCAGGAACAATGTTTGGAAGTTTTACCAAAAGGTAAGAAGAACATGCAAAGGCAATAAGACAGACTCGAACAGAGACCTGTAGAGAATGAGCAATGAAACCTTGTAGTTGAGTCACAGTCTGTGCAGAGGACATGGAAAAACACCTCTGTAAAATGTTTAACGACGACGATGACCCAAATTCCGCTGTCAGGCAGAACGAACCATTCAACATGGACGATGAACCACAACTTCCCTCCATCCGACCAGAATGAAATGAGGATAGCAATATCCAAACTCAAGTTCAACAAGGCTGGTAAAACACATGGCCTACCAGCTGAGCTATTTAAGACAACGGGGGTGACTTGGTGGAGAGCGTACATCAACTCATTTCCAAGATTTACTAGGAGAAAAGTACATATAGGCCCGGTAAGTCCACAAATGACCGAATATTCACACTGCCGCAGATCCTGGACAAAACCCAAGAAGTCCAGATCGATACTTACCGTCTTTTTATCGATTTTATGGCCGTATATGACAACATTTATAGAGAGGAGTCATTTCTAGTTTTGGCATCCCTGTCAAACTTGTCAGATTTTGCAGATGGAGAACGTAGGCTTTTCCATAAAGGTCGGAAATAATCTCACCAAGATTTGCGGCCTATACCATCGCACTTTTTGTACGATGATAATGTCCATTGTTAGTTCACTATCAGATAGCTATCCAGCAGGCACCACGAGGAGGTGATTTTGGCCGATTTTTCTCTCCGGACTTGTACATAGGAATGCATTTTATTTTTCGACTATACTTGACTAGTTTGAAGAGGGGAACAACTTGGGCCACCTGGATACAATGGTGGCTGTCCAACCATTTGATAGATGAAAAGCTGAGCCCTTTGGTGCAGATAAAGTTCGAGAAAAATGGATGGATGGGTGGGTTGCCACGATATAGTGATAATGCGTTGGGATACTGAGCTATCGTTATTCGTTTTCCGTAATTTGATTGTGATTCGAGATTTTGGATCCCAATTCAGTTAATTTAAATCTTACTACTACTACTTACTTAGACCTACTAAGAGGTCTAGAATTTTTGAACTGGTTTGTAAGTGATTAAAGGATAGGCGAACCAATTAAGCGCAACTATCCTGAGTACAGAAGCACATATAGCACACATATATCAGCCTTTCCATTTGTGTCTATTTGAGAGTAGCTCTACCTAACTACATTCCACCACTTTTTTGTTTTCGCAGGACCACTTTTCCATTATATTGTATTACCAGCATATAGTATGTTCTAATTACGTTCGTTGTTTGTGTTAAAATCAATGGCGCTCAAAAATTTTCCACGCGAATTCATTAGCGCATTCGATTAAATTAAATTAAAAAACGAAATACAAAAAATAAATATCCGAATTGTTTTGAAAAGACAAAAAAAAAATTCCAATTCAAAGCAAAATTTAAAAAAAAAAATTTAATTTCTGAAAATATTTTGCATAATTCCATATTCGCCCTTGTTGCTCTGTACGTGCCTCGTACATACCATGGTCGGCTCTGCCCCACAGCATTCGCTAGCTTAATAGACCGGAATTCCTCATTCAATTAACCAATTTCGCGAATGAATCAAGCCCGAGTAGTCGTGGGTAGACGGCATTGTTAGCCCGTATCTATGCATTGAATTTTGATATTCAGAATAATTAATAAGATTACTGCATATTCGGTTTAGATACCGAGGGTGGTATGGACTTTCAGGTATGGTGCCGCGCCGCGTGTTGTAACCAATTTTAAAAGAGAAACCCGACCCCAACACCATGGCACAAGGCAATTTAGATTTTCAATTTCATGGATTGCGAATTTCATTTATTATTATCTGCGATAGAATCAAATTCGTACAAATTGACATTTTGAAATGAATTAAATGGAGAATTCTGCAGCAAAATAGTCATAATGGTATACGTGGAGTCCTATCGAACTGTCCGGTTCATGGGTTGGCTTTGGTTCTCACTGGGGAATAATTGATTGATAGAGAATTTAGTAAAACTCAAAATTGGACTTAGTTTTTATCGCATTGAATGTATGCGTATTGACGAATTCATTTGGAATTTTAATTGTCTAGAATGGGAGGTGATACTATGATTGAAAGGATTCGTTTCAGATCTAAACATGAATGCGTGTAATTAGAATTAGTTGCAGGTTTCAGATTAATTCAATTATTCCTCAGTTGATCTAAATAGAACCATAAATTCTGTTGACTAAACCTCTTAGAGGCTTTCGTATATCGGAGCGAAATGATGAAGCTATCCTATACTTTCAGTCTAATTTCCAGCAGACATGTATATACCTATACATACATGCAACTGTTTGAAAATTTACAAGAATACCATAAAGTTCAGTCTTGCGACCAGATTCAACTGAACAGAATTGATCTAGAATCAATTACGATAGAAAACGACTGCATTAAAATGAGATGCAAATTTTCTTCAACGAAAATACCAGCAACAGACCATTGCGTGGTCTTGGCCAAAGCCAAACATGCTACAAAATGTCAGAGTCAGAGAAACAGAGACGTCTTTTCGAGAGTCTAAGGAAAGCCTTTTCGATGTCAACAAATGAAAAATGAGTACGTGGTCAAAAAGAATATTCTACACGCCACGAAACGGGAGGCCAAACAACGTGATAGCTAGCAATCTACAAGTAAGAAGTCTACAAGACGTCTTGACAATTCCCAAATCAGGATACTAAGAACCAGAGATACTATATCGCCAGGAGGCAGGAACACTACTAGTACTGTAAATGTCTTCGGGTTTCGAGGAGTGAATACTGACTTGGACCACTACTTATTTTTATCTGCTGTGGTAGTATTTGAGCATCATATCCACTAATGCACAGCATCATATCTCCCATTTTGGGTCAATTTTGGAACGTCAATATCTTTAAAAATAATGATTCATTTGATTTCTCAAGAAAAGTAGTGTTAGCCGTACTAGAGCCAAGTTTGCCACAAACGCATCTGGAAGGCATTGTAGAAACCGTAGTAGGACAATGACGTGGTCAAGTCAATAAACAGGTGTTTGTGTAGACTTGATATTTAACAATGTACGGGGACCATTTCAAGATTACAAATCCAAAATACATATACATATGTACGCAGACAAACAAGGAAATCGAATAGTAGGTATAGACTCAATGCCCACGCAGATAGTTTGGAAAGAACACCTCTGCAGGTAGGCAGAACAAACCTTTCAACTGTGACACTAACATTCGTCACTAATACCAAACATATGTACTCTTAACTTTACATAGACCAAATGCTACTCCTATAAAGATACATACTAGAGGTTGACCCCCCAAGTTTGAACCGGCCAAGTAATCGCGTATATCAGGAGATTGGATCTGTACAATTGAAAACAGTAAGCGCTATATTGGACACAAGGAATTTCTACGAACTTAGTGGACACAAATAATTTTGGCTGACATCTACTTTGCTTCCTTATGCTAGTTCCTATATAACAATCTTTATAAATCTTTCGACTTTCAAGATGTCCAATGCAGAGTTCCTCCTGGAGATACGTCTGCAGTATCAAATGTCGTGATTGATCGATGTCAGGTTTAAGTTTAATACTCCTACATTGAAATCTTTATATTTCAGTCGATAAGGTTTGGAGCAATTTTCGAAGGCATATAATGGCACTCTACCAGTCATACTCATAAACACAACACTTCTAACTACATAATTGAAATACAAATATTTCCTTAAAACACCCTCGCATCGTGTATCCTGAAAATATGATTTATTCGCCCACATTCAATTGTGCAGAACTTATAAATTATCACCTCGATAATTGAATTCGTTGTCTAACTTCCTCTTTGCGTAGGCAAACGGCTGACTTCCCACACCCACTGCTCAACCACCACGCGAAGATGAATGAATGCGCGTCCTGAAATATGAACCGCGTCACACTTCACAATTTCCGATCCATTTTGCATAATTTCCAGCGCCAACTGAAAATTACAGCGCCAACCAGATAATTGATGTAAAATTAGAATTTTACCCGCGCGTTCAGAGATGTGATTCCACTGCTGCTGCTGCACTGGAGAGAAGCAGCGGCAGAGGCTCCACCAGTACCGGCATCAATTGTACGCCTTTGACATTTAAATTACCAACCGAAAGTTTCGATTGGATTTCTTTGCCTATCTCTGGGCTGATTCCAGTCATGTTGTAGTCGTGTGCGGCCTGGGGGTGTTGGGAATGTGCGGCGAAGCTGAATGTGACGTTGATTACGAAAATTTTGAAATTTGCTTTTAATTAAATGTTTGCCGGGTATACTCGTATAGTCCGGGTGGGTTGGTCGAAAACTGATGCCAAAGTCTGCGAGAGATTAAAGCGATCTCCTTGCGATGATTTGAACTGAAAAACTTCAAAATTTCTGTTAAAGCCAATTTCAATTCAACACACATCAATATTTGGCGCGCCGACTCTCAAGCCTTCGAACGCTTCAACACTTCAGATTTTGATGAAATTAAAGTCTACCTACCACCCAACAGCTGCCGCAGCCCCGACTGTCTGTTCCGAGTCAAATTGTTCGCGAAATACCACACATCCGGCAATCTACACTCGTGTGTGGCATGGTAGGCGTCCGGATGTAACCAAATGAAAGCTCGACGCAAATCTTTACTCCACATTCGGGGAGGGGGCTTTCATGGGAAACTGGCAGCGCTGTGGATGTGTGTACGTCTCTTCCATTCCCCTGTGACAGTACCGAACATAGCCCGAGTTTATAATTGATGTGTGACCTGTCATAGCGACACCCTTACTCTCTCTTCCTCATCTTGAATCAGGACCGCGTCATAAATGGTAGTAGGATGGCTGCAAACTGCAAACACAAAAAAATGTGCTTTCCAACATCCCAGTTGTTCGGTGTAGTGCAACTGCAGGATATGTGGCATGTGCGGGATGCGTATGGCATTTGCTGAGAGTGCACAAAAATCCATCCAAGGACGATGGCAACTATGACGTCGGCGAAGGGCATGATAGGACAGCAAACGATGACTTGTTTGTTATCCGTCGACATTTTCGACGTCGTCATCGTCATAGTGCGGAGGCTGGACACTCGCCCACCCATTGTGTTTGCAGTAGTGGTGGTTTCTCATCTACGCCATTCGTGTTAACGATGAGAAATGACCCCCTTCGGGCAGACAGTGCTCGTGTTACCTCTGTGACAGGGACACAGGATTTCATTAATATTTGTGTTCAGTATGATAGATGACCACAGAATGTGACATTCGACAAGCAGCATCATCATAGTGGCAACGATTCTGACGGCTAGAGAGCGTAGGTGGATAGATTTTGGATGAGTAATTTTTGTAGAGGATATGCCATATCATTCCTGACAGTACACCTGTTATGAGTAAATGCAAGACAATCGCAAAGAAAATGATCCTAGTTATATTCGCTCTTTCCTTAGTCCTTTTAGATTGTACTGTCTTTTAAATATAGCACACTGAGATCCTTACCAAAATCGTAGTACCCCGTCAGAAACCCAATAAGGCACCACAACCAGAGAATCGATGCCTGCTTGCGGTGTGGGTAACTTTTGGTATGAACTAAACGTAATTTAAGAGTAGGTTTCTGTAACATTCGTGAGCTTAAAAAAAATTCCTGTATCCTTGTGAACCTCGTCATCGCCACAGCCTCTGCATATATTGACATCGAGTTCAAGTTTCATTGTGGGGTTCTTTAGAAGAAGGCCAGATCAACCAGTATTGACAGCGATTTCATGTCATTTTGTAAGAGTTATTTGTTTCTGGTCTTGTCGTATCATGGCCAGAGTTTCCTTAGTATATCGCAGGTGGTAAGCGAGTTCCAAAAATTGTTGGCTGTCATTATGATCTTACGGTTGACTCGCTCCCTGAGGTTACAGAGTGGTGGTTTAATCCATTAAAGTGCTAAAGTTTGTTCATTGCAGACCCTTTTCTTGCAAGTTCGTCAGCTAACTCATATCCGGTTATACCATTGTGACCATGGACTCAGCAGAGAGTAATCCTGTGCTTTGAGCCAACAACCTAGTCGGTGTCCTACGGAAGGAATCCGAGATCATTAAGAATAGAGGAGTGATTCTTCAAACAAATTCTCAAATGACGCAGCATACAGTAATTCCACGAGGATGTAAAGGTCATGACAAAAACGTTGTTTGTAAGTTGACATCACCACCTCTTTTCATGGTCATAACTCTTGGAAATCCCGAATCTGCAAGGAAATTGGAAACATTGACTGAAATGGTTTGAACTGAAGTAGCAGAAATGACTGGCTATCTGTTGTCAGTATACTCCACCATTTGTGCAGGATAGTCGCCTAGCCTGATTTAACCTTATTTAAAAAGGGAACAAGGACCAAAGCCCTCCGTATTGGTTGTTTATAAATAGATAGATTTACTCCTAGACTGTACCACTTCCAATAATATTTTCTAAAATCGTACAAGATGTTGTAAAAAAATTTAGTGGCTGCTGAGTTATTTGGTTAACATTTGGGTATAACTTCCAACCGACGATGAGACGTCTGATTGACTAATTTGTGAGATATTGGTTTCGTAGCCATATGCGCTCTTATAACAAACAACCACGTCTGTACAATTCACAATAGTCTTCCTCAACTTCCTGCGCTTCAGTTTGTCATTTTGGCAAATGTTACGAAAGTGGTTTCTTCCACAACAAAACGCAAAACATTTTTCTGCTTCATTTGATGCACATCAGCTCCTTAAAGCATTATTCACACCATTCCTCCTACCATCCATACATCAGTCTATACTCATCCCACCAATCTAACTTGCCAAATAAAAGGTCCCATAAAAATTCCCATTAATATCGCATCCACCCAACTCATTTATATCACTCCAACCGACACTAATGCCGTTAAATAAATTGTCACTCTTATGTACAAGTGGCCATAAAAGCCAAACAATTGCTCCAACACCACCAGCACTACCATCCATCGAAGCTAAAATTCCAAACCTCTTCGGTCGAAGAAGAATGAAAGCAAAAAAACAACGTTTACACCACCATCATCATCATCATCAGCATCGTGGCCCGCAGCATTTTGCAACATATTTTGCCACTATTTTCATTAGCAGCACCATCGTCTGTGCCAGGAGCCACCACAACTACCCACACCGTTTCCATCACCAGCTGGAAACTAGAACCAAAAGACAGGAGAAAACAAAAAAACGAAAAAAAAAAAAAATGCAAAACAACCATCAATAAGCCATCAGCACTTTTGCGCGTAAAATCAACAACACACGCTTCCACTTCCGTAAACATCTCGGCTCCTTCAACTCCTTTCATGGTAGCAGGTTACTGCAAAGCAATATAAAGCAGGTGTGTCTTAGCCCGCCCCAGTGCCACATGATACCACAAAAGAATCCTGCGACACCATCAAACGGTGTGTGTCTGCACAAGGAAGGAAGGTAAAAAAAATAAAAAATAATCCAAAAAGGACGAACGGGAAAAAGAGAAATTATCCGCCTAAACGCGATTTGTCATTTTAATACCTCGGCATTATTAGGAGTCACTTGTCTTTCTCGTCCTCTGGAAGAGAATGGCACACTCAAAACCACCCGTCTGTGCCCGGTGCTCTGTGCTCTGAAAAGCAAAACAAGGAAATGCAACTTGCATCCGCACTTTGTTGTCGTCTGTTTGCAAAAGTCATCTCGTCGTCCTCTTGCCTCGTCAATCCACAATCCACTTCCAGAAGCAGCTTCGCAGAGAGCAGAGTAAATGAGGGGAAAATTAATGATGACAAACAAAACAATTTATTGCCCCTTGTGGTTGAGTCGGCTGCTGCCTGAGTGCCACTGACACGGGAACGGGATCCTGTCAGGCGAAGGTGTGTGTCAAATCCTTTCTTTTTGTGGGTACTCCCCTTCCTCGTCTCCTATTTTTTGTGTTTTGTTTTACCGACAAGGAAGGACTAAAAATTACATTCACCTTCATCCAAAGGACTCACTTCGACGCGCGACGTTGGCGCTGCAATGGGGTGCTGGCTTAGGTGCAATGACATAAGCATAATAAAATAATATGTCCTTGTTTGCCGGTGACGCCACCAGGTGTTTCATTGTCTACGCTTTTGCAATCCCGTCCCATAAAAACAGATGATTATGACGACGACGAGGATGAGAATTCTCGACTCTCTGCCGAGACTACTCCTTGAGAGCTAATAAATTGGGTTTGCTTGAAGCGCGTACACTCTTTTTTGTCTTCCTTTTTTGTACACCCCCAACCAATTACAGGATGAGCGGTGGCATGAAGGTGCGTGATCAACAATCTTAACCAGGTTGGCGGAGTTGGTAATTAATTGGAAGGCTCGACATGTGCTGGCATACGAATTAGCAGAGCAACAATTAATTTTGTCCATATGCCTGGATGGTGAGCGGGGGTGTTTGGGTGTCTATACGACTCCCTTCATATTTCAAATCTATTTTTATTTTTTTTTTTTCGAGGGGGATATGGTGCGCCAGCACCAGCGTATGTGGAAAGGATGAGATATTATATTCACTTATTATGTTTGAGGGCGTTATGTGGGGGATCCTGAACAGTGAACGTGGAAGGAATTAATGCTGTCGTACGATGGTGGGCATGGATTGGTTGGTGGGCTGGGGGTGGTACTTCAATCAGGATGCTTTTGATGCCAATTAGATGCTCGTTTATTTGATCATAAGATGGGCGGCGGCAGACACATAGTTGGCATTCAATAGACAGGCTAACTCTCAGAAGCGATTGCTAATTAGTGACTTGAATGTGAATGCGTTGGAACGTGCGGAATTGGTTTGTTATCGTTGGGCGTAGATCACGCAGTAGACAGGGCATATTCGCAATAGGAATGTCAGGATGTTTGTGTCGATAGGTAGCCGGAAGAATGAAAGCTGATTGGTGAAAGTCTTTGGTGTGGATTTTCTAAGAAGTTGCGTGTGTAGGTGGTAGCGCCGTGTTATGATTTTTTGACTGACCAATCGGTTAAATAAATTCATATAGCTAACCTTCTATCGCTCAGACAGTACGACTTCCAGTTGGATGCCCTAAAACATTGAAAAGAACAAAATTTAAAACTGAACCTAATCTGACCACATCTAATGACTAAATGACATTCCACAAATGGACCCAATTAATCGTAGTCACCGTCTATTCTCGTTAGCAAGGAAGTCATAGCCTTCGAAATTCTCGTAATCAGGTATCTAGGCTACTGTGACTGTAGTTTAAGGTACTGCCTCCAGTTGTCTCCTATTTAACACATGCTTCCATTCTAATGGATCCCAATAATTCTCGATTACTTCCTCAGCTGTATTACATTTCCCGCTTTAAATAATTCATGTCTGCCCGAATTGGCTGTCTACCCATTAAAATGCTAAATATTTGTGTGTGTACTCGAGATAAATGCCTAGGAAACATTGCCTGCAAGGATTTGCATTTATCACTTATCCGCTATGCGCTATTCTGCCTTGGTCTCGAATTAATAAAGCCATTCCTCACTTTCAATTGAGTGCATCGCTACACATAAGCTCTGTGTCCTGCATACATATTTAGAACATTGACATACAAACATATACGGATACCGAACAAGAATAGAAAATGGAAATCGTTTTGCGGTTTCGGTGTCTAAATTTGAACTTGCCACCCGTATAACCACCGATGCAGCTATGGATGTGTATAATATGCCAGAAGCACCTTAGCAATAGTTTAATTGATGTTAAATGACTCAAAGCCGTGGTTTGTATTGAATTCAAATTTACCCTCCCGGTCGGCTGCGGTATAATTGGATCAATTAAACGACCCAAAGGATAAAGAAGAACAGCACACAACACAACTGCACATATGTGCACTCTCTAATGCAACTACTGTAGTGACCGCTCTCAGGAATTTAATTGAATACAGTCTCATTGATGATGAGTTTGAGTAGATCACTTGAAAACAAGTGAGCAGAAACATGCATGCTTGTTCATCGTTCGTTAAGTATTCAAGGATACTTTTGTGTAAAATTGATATCGCAATATATAATATCGTGTGTATGCTGCGAAAGTTTGTCCTTCAGTGGACCTGGTGAAATGAAAAGAATGTATTCGCCTGGTAGGACTAATTGCCTGTTTTTTTCTTTTTAACGCCTGAGCTGAGAGCTCATCCTTCCTTCGAAGTGTAAGGGGAAAGTTTTTCCTTAGGTGCACGATTCAATTTATATTCTACTACGGGAGGGTAAGGTTTGAATTACTTTCGTCCCTTTCTCTCCCCATTCTTCTTCTCAGTGTTTTCATTCCTTTTTTTAGTGTTGTCTTGACTATACAACTTTGTTGTAATATTTGGTATGCCGATCCTAGTTCATTTTCAAAAAAAACTTTTAATTTCAAACAAGGAGAATGTGAAAATGTGGCCAACTGCATTTTTATTTCAGGGAAATATTTAAAATTCTTTGTTTAATAAATGAGGAAATTAATAAAGAAAGTTGTTACACTACATATTAGGCTTGAGGATAGATAATTGACTATGTGGATCGCTAACAAACAGACAACACGAAGAAGCCCTAGTAAAAGTCTTAACAGCCTTAAAAGTTTTTCAGGCAAAATGTTGACTCTATTTTTTGTTTTATTGGCATCACTTATGTACACAATGTTTGCAGTTGCATAGTGGAACCGACTTTGGGACTTATGTTATCTGAAGAAATGCCAAGAGGTCTTATGTCCTAGCAGCCGCACGGAGAAACGATTTTGACAACTTTATGGTAATTCAATTGAACCTTTATCACAGGAGCCTTGGATCTTCAAAGGAAAGATTAGAGGTCTACCTGAAAGTATTGCCACATTACACTATGTGGATTCTGGCCAAAGAGTTAGTATTGTATACTGGTGAGGTACAGAGTTAAGGCAGTTATGCCGCCGCAACTATGTGCCCCTGAACTTGTCGCAGGTGCAGGTGCAGGTGCACGCAGTTTTGTCATGGCATCTGAATATCTGCCGTATGACTCCTAAGAGCGCCCTCCAACAAAAGAGGTAGAGTCTCTGGTGAATGGCTGCAGGGATAGGAGCGACGATCTAATGATTGGTTGCGCGCAGTTTACCATCAGTTGTTAAGAATGCATACCAAGAGGCGTGTACACCTACTTTGGTAGATGAAAAGGACGCCTTGGTGATGTAGAGAACTGGAAACTCTAAAAAAGGAGATGAGAAAAGCCTTTAATCGTGCCATGAGAAGGGATGATTTTGAATCATGGGATGACTATAAGGCAAAGAGGAAAGAGCTAAAAGCATCTCTGCGACGACGTAAAAGGAAGTCGTGGATGGAATTCTGCTCGAGCATGAAGAGCTGAAGTCAATAGACTTTAGAAAATTATCTACAGTGATCCAGTTTCCAAAGTCGGATCATTCATGATAATTGGGTCATATAGAGCTGATAGTCCAGTCATCGGGCATGGATCCATCCACTCATACTTAGTTGATAATTTGGTGCATGCCTCCTATCCAGGCATCACCACCATGTTTGAAAAGTTCTGCTGGTAGACCATCGGAGTCGGCGGCCTTGTTGTCTTCAGCTTTTTGATAGCTGAGCCGACCTCTTCAAAACCAGGAGGGGGGATGGATTTTTCTTTGACTGAGTGCAGGTTCTCTTTTTGCTATCACTCTCTCTACCTGATGTCCATTAAGTAGCTGCTGGAAGTGCTGCTTGAACACATCTGCTATTTCCTATGCTTCGGTGACTAGGTTTCCTTCACTGTTTCGAAGAGCCTGCATTCCGGCCTTGAAGCCACCTGCCAGTTGCTTGACTTTCCTAAAAAGACATCCGGATGTTGTTCCTATCGCGGGACTCTTCGTTATCCTTGAGCTGGGAGACTGCGTATGCCTCCCTTCTTCTGGCTCGATACTCTTCTCTCGCTGCCCTTGTTATGCGCTGCAGCGCTTGCATGTGTGCATTTTCTTTCACCTTTTTTCGACGCACGCATACATCATCATACCAAGCGCTCTTTTTGGGTGGTGGCTGGTATACTATGGTGGTCTCTGCTAACCCTTTGATGATCTTGCGATACCAGTTCCACAGATTTTTGGCGTTTGTGGATGCTGAACGCACACCGAAGAGTCTCTCGCTCAGGTGCTCTCTGTAGGCTCTGGTTACTCCACTCGTGGTAAGGCTTGTAATGTTGAATTTATTTTTCTGATAAAGTCAATTATCATTGAGCGTAGCCGATTTGCTACGATGAAACCCCATCCTAACATGTACAGTCTTTTGTGACAGCTGTAATAAATGTCACAATTTTCCCATTTTTTAAATATCTGATCCTATCCATTGTATCTCCTGGATCGCAGTAATATCTGCCTTGTACCGCGTGAGGACACATTCAAGTTTTTGAATAGCACCAGGAGTCTACAGTGTACTTACGTTCCAGGTGCATACTTTTACTTCATATTCCGTGAATGTCCGGGTCGTGACATTAAATGAAGGGGTCAACCATGTAAATGATGCTTTGGCATGGGTCATTGAATGGGATCATTCTGAAATGAAATTACCTTGAAGAGTCCTAGGGAAGGATTGTTAGGCTTGTTAGCACTAGAAATGAACGTACTATTACTAAAGTGGGTATCTATTCTGTGGAATATAACTGTGGACTCTCTCCTGAGAAGATTTAAAGAGATTGTTACCCATACTGTGGGATATGCCGATGATATAGCAATAATGGCAAGAGGTAAATTCATGAACTTCACAGCAGATACCATGAGAAATGCTCTCCGAGTGGTCGAGCGGTTGTGTTAGGAACAGTGGCTCTCTGTTAATGTGGAAAAGACAGATCTAATCATCTTCACAAGGAAGAGGAGAGATCTGCAATTTCTACCCTTGACACTTTTTGGATCGGAGCTATGTATGTATATGTAACCCGGAAGGTTAAGTATCTAGGTTCATATATACCTACACTTGGAACTTCCATGTCGAAGAGAAGATCAGAAAGGCGAAAAGTGTGCTTTATCAGTGCAAACGGGTATGTGGACAAAGGTGGGGAATCTTGCCGAGGTCAGCATACTGGATGTTAACAATGATAGTTAGACCGATTATCACATA
The DNA here is from genome assembly GCA_905220385.1 of Xylota sylvarum. NCBI lineage: Eukaryota > Metazoa > Arthropoda > Insecta > Diptera > Syrphidae > Xylota > Xylota sylvarum. The sequence continues at coordinate 129,855,794 of LR999957.1, forward strand.
TGCGTGATAGGGCCCAACATCTGGCATGTTTAGGGATCGCCGGTGCAATACGAACGACATCAATATGCGCAATGGAAGTGATCCTAGGTATTCTGCTGCTGGACTTATCTATTAAGAAAGCGGCGCATTGACGGCACTTCGTTGACACCGGGGTGCCAACTGACACTGGCGCATTACTAATATGCCCATGGATGGAAGAATGCGTGTTACCGAAATGTATCACAAAACTCTTATCGAGGATGGAACACTTCTGAAAAGATGATTGGTGATATAATCATCTTTACGAATGGGTCTATGATGGATGGCAGAGCGGGGGATATGTATCTTCTCAGAAGAATTAGAACTAGCCTGCCATATTAATCTGGAGAAATATACCTCAGTCTATCAAGCCGAGATGATTGCTATGTTGCATGCGTTGAAACGTTACCATCTCGAAATGAGATGACGCTGCTTTGGGAGATAAGGCACGCACGCACTAGCTAGTAGAAGAAGTGAGGTCCTATGGAGCCACTGGGTAGAAACCCAGAGGATGATCCAGATTTCTATTAAACAGATGCTAGCGTTAACACGAGGAATCAAAGCCAGGCTAAGATGGATCGTGGAAGAAACACGAAAAGGGACCCAACACTGTGATCTGGTTCGCATAAGAGTCGAAAGGTCAATTTTTTTTTCTTTTATGGAGTGATTTCATCCATTAAGATTCTTCCTTCTTTTCTCTAGATGAGGCTATTGTAGCCAGTTTCTAGTACTAAAATTTTCTCTGTCTTATGTCCGCTTTTTCCAAACTTTCTATAAGCAATCAAAGAAAACCCAAACCATTCGCCATCCATAAACCTCGATCCAGTATAATATAAATCACTTGACCATCCGACCCAAGCTCATGTGACCACATCTCTTGGAGAGTAGCCAATTTATCTATGAGAATGGAATTCCTCAAATTTGGAATTGCTTAAATCACACTAACACAGTTTCAAAACTACTGTCTGGTTATAATTTGGAAATGCTCTCAACCATCTCCATTCCAATTTACATATTTAGAGTCCTCTTGCAAATCCGAAAAAATACCCCTCCTCCTGTTTCAATTGGCAAAACTCTGTTAATGAAGATTTTCTGGAAATACGTACAGATTTCATTATTCTGTCAGGTATGCAAATGGCACAAAACTTTTCCTTTCCCTATCTATTTGCATTCACTTAAAAACTCTCTGCTAACTGATTATAAAACTGAGATTCACTACAGGACCATTCGCAACTGTACACATTCCAATTGGCCTTCAGATCCTGAACTCTGGCAAATTGTCGAACTTTTCCAAATAAACGAAACACGATCCACCTAATTGAGATACAATTTTCCACTTCTAATTAAATCCTTCATCTCAGTTTACTCATTCTCCAGTGGGGTGGTGTGGGTATACCCCGAGGAGTTATAATTTCACTAAAAAGGATTAACTTTGAGTCTGTCTTTGTCTCACCCACAGGGGCGCATTGTAACCTAACCTAATTTGCACTTTGGTCAATTATAACTCAAGTATTGCCGCAACATAAAAAATAAAAAATAAAAACGAACCTTTCACCTAACGAATACATTTTCCATACAAAAAATAAAATTGTATAGGAGGTATGTATGTATACTCAAAACAATATAACGGTCGTCCTTACATTGAAAGACTGCCGTTCCTCGTCAGTGGCTAAGTATCGCACCACATCGCAGATTAAAAGCAAAAATAATAATCTCCATACCCACCCCGTCATCGTTCTCGTCCTGTCGTCGTCGTGGGCGTTTTCCATTAACACTTCATATTCCGTAATAAATTCCAAAATAACAACTCATTTCCATCTTCGTTCCGGCCGCCACCATCACCACCACCGCTGACAACCATGGTGATTATGGGGGGTGTCGACGATGAAAAGGGTTGCAAGAGGTTGGTAGCAGGCACACCTCTTCACCATGGTAGCAGCTAGCAGCACCGCCGAGACCGTTGCTGCGTCCAAGTGAGACTTATTAAATTTCTCGGAAATGAAGTATCTCATGGGTTCCTTTGGATATTCCCACATAGACTATTGTTGTGGTGACGAAGACATAGAGTCGGCCGACGATACCTACACATTTTCAAGATTCGCTCCCCACTGTTGAACCCTGGAACAAGGTTGTATCTTCGAAATGAAATGCGTTACGAACGCCATCTGGAAGAAAACCCAATCAAAATGTGGAATGCGCATGAATTTCTCCGAAATTCACCACTCACCGTGTTGAGTTTCGACATCTTTTTTTTTTGTGTAGTATTTGCAGATAAATCTTGACACTGGTTGTGTGTTTTCTTTCGATTTTTATGGAGGGAACAAAACAAAAGCAATATGGGTCACTATTGCATATATACACACGCGCTCTGCTGGCACACCCTACACACATAGATACTGTGAGGGGGGAGAGGAGTTTTGTTGATCCTTCGAGCGCGGACTCTTTGCCATTCGCTCCAGTAACTGAGATTATTGAATGGTGTTCCAGATACCCAGTTTTGAATGCATGATTGATTTTTATTACTGGACTACACCGCCATACCAGCATTACCATAGCGCACAATGGACTCAAATGAAGTTGCCAACGCCAGGACTAGCGTGGTAGGTGGCTAAAGAAGATTATAGGAAAAAAAAAAAAACACATTGCTGCACACAGGCGGGGCGGGTGTTATTGACTTCTCCGCTGGGGGTGCTTTGTCAAAGGCTCATAATGATGGACGATACCATCGCATGATGGCAGACTTTGCTCGATGAAGCGAACTGAAGTTGTAATGTCGGTCTGTTGGTTCCGTTGCGTGTGTGTTATGTTTGTGGGGAAATATTCAAAGTGAAAGACCTTTCCATGGTTACGGTGGAAATTTATTGACTATACAGGAGGTTAAAGGATGCGAAATGTGAGAATATGCGCTGCAGTAGTAGTTATTCGTTGCTATGGTTGCATGGGATGTATAGAGAAATAGTTCCCATGTGAATGTACCTTCATTTAAGGACGTACAACCTTTTGAGGGATGTCTCATCGAGCATTTTGTATTTTGAAGGATAGAAAAGGATAAGAATTTTTGCTTTTTTTTATATGAAGAAGTCACTGAATTGGCTAAGAGCAAAATTCCTAAGGTATCCTTGAAAAGAAAAGGATACAAACTTTATTTCGACATAGTTTTAACAAATGCTTAGAATTCCTCTTCAAGTTATTTTGTGTACAACTCTTGAGAATAAATTGGGTACTGGATTGTACTTATAACAGTTAATGGTGGACTCTACATCAACTTGAGATCATTGATACGTATAATTCACCGAGTATATGAACGGAGTTTTGTAAGACAGAGGGTGTGGCTTTTGTAAGTAAGGACTTTGAGTACGCAAGGGTTGCTTTTAGTAGTTGGTACGACAGTCAGTCTACTAGCGTTTGTATTGCGAAACGAACAAAAGTCGTAGGGACCACTCCATTTAATTATTCATAACATCTGGCGTGCTTGTATCTACGACCAGCCTTTGATGAGCCAACGAGTTGCTCGTTTCTGTATTCCGTCGAGTAGATGTAGACAATGTCTATGTATCGTTAACTATCAAGGCATATCCCTACTCAATGTCGCATATAAAATCATGTCAACATACTCGCAGTACGTCTTAAACCGTTCTGAATTTGAAAGATCAATTTTTTAATAACTGTAAGGCCGCGTATGATAGAATTTATCACTTGGAGCTCTACAGAGTGATCGCCTAATTCAAAATACCGCAAAAACTGATTCAGTTATGGCGCAATGTGCTGGAAAACATGCGGTTTATAGTATTGTTTGAAAGTTCCACTTCGAAAATTTTCCAGACATGCACAGGATTTCGGCAAGGACATGCTCTGTTATGCGACAGATTGTGACATTTTAGTTCTGGAGCATTTAATATGGAGGGCTGGTGCAAACACGAAAGGTACGCAGATGATATCATCATCATCAGATTCTATACCATGATTTCCCTCTGTTCTATAACCTTGCAGATTGGAAACAATAATTTTCTGAGTGCAGTTCAGTTTGGGGAGAACCTGGGCCTCCCAAAAGCCACTTCATTCAGCTCTATGTATCTTTGGTTAGCTGCCTGCAGTTTTCGATATGAAGAAAGTTAAGATTGCCTTTCACTTATAAATCTTCCTCATCTAGCTCGGAGTTCTGGTATTCAAAGCATTTTACAAGTCGCAGCCATCTTAATTAGTGCTTGTATCTTTTCCATGGTTGTATCTTTCCCTTCACTATCTCGAAAGTCGATCTACATATCTATTTAATGCATTTGAAAGATTATGTCTCTCGGGTTAATGTTGGGCAGGGATGTCGAAGCCAGACATTGTTCTTAACTTCGATAAACCACAAATAACCACCACTGTAATTGGCAAGCTTATCAGGTAAGTTGACTCATTTGGAAACATTGCTTTTCTTGAGACGCTAAACAATTCTTTGGTTCACTTCTTTGCGCAGTTATGTTTTATTTGACTTTTCTGTTACGAAATCCATACATTCAGGTCATTCCAATCAAAACAATGTAAAGGTAAGCGTCATGTAGATCAAGCTTCCATCACCAAATTTTCTGTTCGATCATGCAGTTTCGGTTTTGGTTTTGTACATTCCGAACTTAATTTCTGTGATAGCTTTTCTATACTTATTTTATCAGATACTTCTTATGTCCCATTCTTTTATTTGAGAAAGTGGTGTCCATCATCTTATGTTCATGGCGTATGCTAGCCGCGCAGGTACTTATATCCAGTTTGGCTCTATACGATGTATACATCAGCTTTTTGCTATTCCTCATGGAAGGGTTTTGGGTGTGATTGACAACTATGCCCTGAAAGCATTGAAAGTATCTGACGGTGGTTTCATGCTGGCTATTTTTATCGATAGAATAAACACTAATGCATCCGTCGTATCCATTTCTTAGAAATAGTAGACGTCTACATGGCGGACCGAAGAACATTTACCAAAATTCTCACTTCAATGACAAATTCAATAAATGCTGCTTTTATCGTCCGTATAGTAATCGCCTGCCCCTTAACCACACTTTTTGGAAGGAAGTGCTGTTTTCTTTACAGTCTAGGTTCGACTATACGCATTCTGTTGAAAAATTTATCATTCCGCTTTGTTATCTGTCAAGGGCAGTCTCGGAAGGTAACTTCGTTGCGAAAGAGAAGGACTGACTAAATATAAAAGAAAAGCATCCAAAAACTTATGCCCATGCTCAGGGAAAAGACCAGAGTACTAAATCGAACTATAAGCTAAGTTAACCTAAGCTCTTACAATAAAGCCTATTCTAAACCTAACCCATCTAAAGCAACCTTAAACTAGTTCCTATAGGGTACTTCCTTTCTTCACTAACTTTCTAAGTTAAAGATTCGTCTCATTCCTGGTGATGAAGGCATCGGCTTTGGCAGCTGATTCTTATGCCAATACTTGGCGATATTTTATCAGAGATACATATGTTCTAACTTATAACAATGGCGCCCAACGTGACGACCCTCCTAGATCTTAATGAATTCCTTTTAGATTCCCTTTAGGGGACCATGATAATTTTGCTTTCTGAAATGAGGAGCTCGTCTAACAGTTTTTCCACTCTGAAGCCTCTTAGACTAGAAGTTTCAGCTGCTTCTGGTAGTTTTGTACGTCCGTATAAGCTCCTTCGCTGTCGATTCCATGAACTCGTAGCTGATCTCTAATGTTTTATTTCTGGTATCCCATCCTTGTTCTCGATTTCGGTTGAAGTTCTTATTGCTCAGTATTCTAGTGATTTTTATCTATTGCATGATAAAAGCTATGGCTTCAACATTAGAAACTGGTATTCTACTTGTAGTGAGAACCTGTAGTCGCTATAATCAGTACGCCTAGACAGCTGGTAACCTCCTGAGATTCATACCCCCAACTCGGTGGGACAGAAGGATGAAAACAGTTTATTCTGTATGAAGCCGGAAGATTAAACCAAAATTTAGCTGAAAGATCTATTGAGATTCTTATCTTATCTGATAAAATCTCAATCAGTGGTCTATTCTCTATAAGTTCCCAGAATACAACAGATGGTTTAAGTAAGCAGTGATCAACTTCACAGGGCACATATGCATGTATTCGTATATACATATCTATGTGCCTATTGGCCGCTTGTTCAACTTTGAAAATCCTCTTTCAGTGGTCTTTTTTGATCTAACTTATCTCAGATATCTTATTTTTGAAATCTACGCTTTCTTTGAATTACGACCCGAAAAAGTAGTATACCTCAGTACAACCATCAAAGCAACCGTATACCTATGCATGCACCTATCTACTTTTTTCCTTAAATTTTAAGCCTCTTTTTTCAAAGAATCTGACTACGGTACGAATGTTCCATTGAAAGTGTCTCAATCGTTTCTCTATAAATTCTCAAAAACTCACTTTATGCCACACGTGCCTTTGACGTTGCTTCCCGCATTACCGTCATCTTCAACCCTAGACGAAAATAATGTTCACACTCTTTCATATTCCACTTCACCAGGAGCACAGCCTTCACCTCACAAACTGATTTTTACTTTTGAATTAGTTGCAAATTGAGTCCATCTTTTTCCGTTCACTGAATACAGAATAACGGAGGTGGCCAGTAAAAAAAAAGAAAACGAATCCTTTAAAATCTGACGACAGAAAAACAAACAAACAAACAAAAAGTAGGTATCCTTGTGTGGATTCGTACCGGCAAATCTTTTTTCTTTTCGTTGTCCCTTTTTCGTTTCTCATAAATCCTCTTTTTACAGTTTAATGGATCGCGATAAGTGAATCATTATCCTCGTCATCCTTGTCAAATCTAAAAATAGCGAAGGGTATCCACCGGTGATAATCCACAAAAAAAAAAACAGTCTATCCCGCGCTTTGATACAAACAGCAGCCCGCGCAAGTTTCAGGATAAAAATCCATACAATGAGCTAGAGATGAAGAGATGAAAATAATCAATTTTTGTGTCTTTAGACTACGGGTTGCTATTGGAATCCTTGAAGTGTCACAGAAAAATTCTGTATTTCCAAAGGATTTTCTGTTTTTTTTTTTTCTCTTTTGATGAAATCACGTTTCGTAAATACTAAGAGCACAGAAAAGGTGTTGTCATCATGGTGGGTCTTTGACCTTTTAGTTGAAGAAGGATTGGCAGAAGGAATAAAAAAATAAAAATCATGGATTGGCAAGTTTTTTTTTTGTTTGTTGACATTGAATTAGATCAAAGAAGGAGGATGTTGAGATTAAATGATGACTTACAACGTTACAGTGCCACGAATTCTTTTGAATCCTTTTTTGTTCTTTGTTTCAATATTTTTAAGAAATTCTACTCGGTATTCGACGATGGTCACCAGATTCTGTATATGGTTGCCATCGAAAGTAGAAGGCCAAACATGGTTTCCAATTTCCCCAAAAAGTCCTTCCTCTTATTTCAAAAATACACTGGCATCAAAAGAAACCCTACTAGGAGGGGTCCTATCTCCTCTATTACGGATACTATGGAAACTAGAAGTAGGACACAGTGGGGCCCGAGTTGCATTCGGACGATGTTGTTATGCAAGTTGTCCAGACAGGAAAGTTCCTGCTTCAACAAACTGGTACAATTTGACATGAATAAAAAAAAATGTTGGCGCAACAGGTCAATGGGCCTCAGGGCCTAGTTTCTTACAATCATTCGTGTTGGGCGTGTTATATTCTTTACACGAATGGAAGACGCCTACTGTTTAATGCCGTATCCGAAGGACACATTTTTATTTGAGAAGCTTTTTCATGACAGTTATACTCTGGGAAGTTTATCAGGCTAGCTGTTGTCTGGGGATCGAACCGCGAACCCTGACTTCGTAATCCAACGCACGAACCAATTGAGCCACAGTGCCCACAATCTGCCATCAATACCTTACATAAATAAGCGGAAATATTACCTTTAAATCGAAAGTGGGCCTCTTTACTAACAAGTGAACAAAAAAAAACGTACAATTGTACGCGACTCTAAAGCTCAGACAAGTCGAGAAAGCTGACATCGAAAGAGAACACATAAAAAATTATAAGAAACGCAACTTCAGCCTTCTATACATGCAGTAAAATATTTGGTAAAAAATAAGGGCCTAAGCCTGCCATTATCCACTGGATGTACACAGCTGCCGTCAGACCCATCCTAACCTATTGATGGCTAGTATGGTGACTTGCAGCAGGTAAAGTTACGTACCTCAGGTAACTGACCAAGATCCAAATATTATCGTCCCAAAGGACTATCATTAATTCCACTAGACTTGGATTTGTATTTGAAACAATCCAACTTTTGGAAAGAGGGCAACGTGGGTCACTGCACTATTGTACGATGGCAAACCTCGAAATCGACACAGATCCACCATAGAACAATCCCCCGATGGATTGGGTTCGGGTATGTACTCGCCTAAACCCAAAATTCCACGCTCGTTAAGACTTCGAAACTACGATGGGTGTCTTAGGAATCTCAGAAGCGAGATGAGAATTATTTACGAAAATACACTCTAGGAAGGTGATCGATATCCATATATATCTGCAGTCAAGCTGTTATAAAAGCCATCTTATCCACGATTGAGGAGTTCAAAACACGCACTTAGCACTCTTCACACAGATCACACAAGGCGCAGCTCACTTTCTATACGAATGACCTAGCCTTGAACCAAGAAGACAACCCTCGGCTAATACCATGTCAAAGACTAGGACGATCTGGCAGGAAGCCACCATAAGCCATTTATAACAATTTCGGCATGGTTCAGAGACGCCGGTCAGTGAACACAGGCCCAACTGGAGTTCACAGGGGATCCATCGGAAATCCGAATGTTAGCTGCAGTACTCCTTTTGCAGCAACGCGTACTACCTACCTACCTACTTAAGTGTACCTTGCCTATGAATCTTTTTGAAAGGTGAATTGCAGCTATCATAGAAGGTTGCAGCTTGTCTTTTTGAGTCATCAATATTATTTGAGTGGCAGTCCAAACTGAGTTCGTACCAGCTTCAGTGCAATAACATCAAGACACATCGGTCGTCTTAGACCCGTCACTCGGATAAACTAAATCTGATCCAGCAAATTGACAGATTTTACTCTTTTTACCCTCTACCACCCTTTAAAGGAGGCAAAGTATGCAGTTTGTAGCCGAAGCAACGGAGTTATGTAAAATCTGTTAATGAATTGTCCTTGACATCTAAATGATGTTGATAAACTTGTAGATCTGTGTGTTTGTCGTATGTTATTTGCGTGTTTCTTTTTCAGGAAGCGTTATTAGGTCAGTCAAATTCAAGCAAATGAAATCTTGGTCACACCTTAGTCAAGACTACTTCAGGGAACCTATGATGTATGATGTTGTTGTATTTTACTAGAAAACGAGTCTAAGGATTTCTATCTACCACCTAGTGTGTTCACCCTCCCATTGAGAGGACTTAAACTTTAACTTAACCATTTCTCTCTTTCCATCCATTCTCTCATCCACAGTTTCGCAAAGCACTTCGCTTAAATTGAAAGATACAAATATTACAATTTTAGCCACATCAACCTTACACCTTCCTAAAATATTAAAAATATTAAAATTAATCTTCCAAGTAACCTCAGCTCGAGTAAAAACCACAGCACAGTACATAACCATCACCGCTTCGCTACATAGCAGCGCATATTTTTTTCCATCTCAACATTGCTAACCACATCATTTACTTAAGTGAAATAGCTGCTTACCTAAGGTGAACAAGGATGTTTCAAAATAATTACATATACACTACCCGGGAGGATGGCCAACCCTTTTATAAAATTGTTTCGGTTTCGGTTGAACCCTAAAAAAAAGGATAATTACTGCAAACAAATTCAAGTTTAATAGCAAATATTTACACAATCCCTTAATCAAATTCACTTTAAACCACAACCGACGAAGCAGAGGATCTCCATCAGGACTCTTATCAAATGAAAGTCCGTCCACAATTAAACATTCATTTCGCCCCCTGCCTCCTCTCGACAAAAAAAGGAAACAAGTAAAATCAATCGACCCAAAAACAAGCAAATTATTATCTCATCGACGTGACATTGTAAGCTTGGTCCTGGTGCTTCCTTTTTTCACACAAAAGACCACACGGTAATTATTATTCCCGCCGCCCATTGTATTTATTTCGGTCGCATTAACATCACCCGGCGGGACGGTATACGATAAATTGATATCAGCCAAAACCAATTTTCTAATAACCGCACAATCATTTCCATCCCTTCCAGTCGAGGCAGAAGGATGCCTCCTCGCTTGGCACGCGGAAGGACGAATTAGACCCATTCAATTGAATATTCCCATCCATTTATCTTTCAATCAGAATCATCATCATCGACGCCATCGATATAGGCTACCGATGAAACACAATTGAAACTTTTCCCCCGTTTAGGCTTAACCAAGATAATCAACAACAAAAGGTCCTGCAGCCTGTCAGTTTCGTGTTTTGTTGTTTTTTTTTTTTTTTAGTTAGAGTGAGAGGCGATACGGCTTACATCACCGAAAGAGACATTCGAATGATTTGCGAGATGATTCCACTTCCTCGGTGGTTTGGTAGTGCCCAAAGTTTCTTATCCATCATCATCCGGCGGATGCCACAGGCTGAGCAGGATACAAATCACTACAATAAATAAATAATCTGACCCTTTTATTTCGTTTAAAATGCAGAAGAGAGAGAGAGATGTTCCCTTGTTTGTTGGAGAAACTCTTTTCTTAGAAATCGGTGGGTAAACAGAAAAATTCAAAATTTTATAAAAGCAAGGAGTAATGGTAAAAAGTTTGTTTTCCCCCTAAAGTTGGGATGAAAAGCAAGGACATAGGACTCGACTGAACTCTTTTTAACCGCATTGCTCCGAGTTCTGATTATAAGAAACTGAAGAAGTAATGGATAGCAGATGCTTGCTTTAATTGACTTTCGACATTTACCTTCCCATTTTGAGGCAAAGCGCTGTAGTTATGGAAAATTAAGTATGAATGTCCTTCGGCTTGAATTTGTCGTTCGTAATTGGATCACAAGTGAAGAATCTTACAAGTTTCATCGTAGCTCCTTAGGATGTTTAATAAATTTTAGAAACATGATTGGGCATAATACTTAGCCCTGTAGTGCATCACGGTGAAGGATAGATTTCGAAATTAGTAGCATATTCGACTTATGGACGATCTGACATAGAGACTTAGCCAACGAATATTTTTTCGAAAAAGGGGGGAACTGAACGTTTATTAGGTGCAATTGAGATTTTTCAGAGCTAGAGCTACCGACTGGCCTTGCAAACTATTTTCGCAAAGTCTACCCAATAGAGTCTATCCTTCCACCTTGACCACATCCCAGTCTAAGGTCAGACTATAGCCGAAACCAGTTCTAAATGCAAAATTTGCATATCAGCCTATGATCTGGAGTTATTGGTTCCAACCACATACACATGGGATTGGGGTCTTAGGGTAACTGTTGCCCAAACCCCAGTGTCATCAAAACTCCAATTTAAGACTATAGCTTAATAAAAACGATGCGAATGTATCCATCGCTTCTGAAAAATTGACGATCATTCCAGCTAAACTGGTCTTAATTTTCCTGGACATCATGAAGGAAAATCAAGGTTCTCCTCCCAGATGTGGCCATGACGGATGGCATCAAGGCCACGTGGAGCTAATCATCTGATAAGATCAAAGGTCATACGACCTCCACAAATAGGCTTTAAGCAAATTATGGGAGGCCAGGTGCTTAGCTCGAGGTTGTTGCGAGGGAGGATATCTCGAGTAGGCCGAGAACTCGCAGCTGGATTCGAGCTGTCATCAATAAGAAATCTTTGGGTACTTTGACGACGAAGACTGAAGGTGTTGTCTACTATCATAAGGTTTTGACCATAAAGTTTATAAGAAGGACGATGAGTCGATGGGTCGATGGACGATGATTTGGGTAAACTTCGGACCCGACTCCTGCATCCAATGACCCCGAGCCATCCAACTCTTTTCCATTTTTAGAAGTCGATGACTTCCAAGCGTTATTCCCTGAGCAGAATCCGTCTCTAGTCGATGAAGACAAATTGTCGGACATAGAGACGGATGATAATTTCGTCAAATTGCAGCCGCTTTTGAGAGCGGATGAACTGTTGGAATCGTTCTCAAACTCGGAAGCTCTGAATTTTATTGTGGTGGAGGTTTTCCTGCCCAATTGTAGCCCCAATGCTATAGTTAGTGCATATCAATCTCCACCACTCTATTACGGTATTCGCCGAACTTCTTCTCCATCTTTCAAAGGACAGAGAAGGCATCGTTTTGGTCCAAGAACCTTGTGTTGTGAGCAACTTGGTATGCGGACTCAAGACTCCGAAATACTAAGCCTTGTATGCGCGACGACTTAACTAGATCGTGTATACTGGTAAAAAGTAACCAAAAACCAACCTTACCCCCTAATTACAGAAACTGCGACAAAAATAGAAACAGCTGAGTTGCAGAAGGCATCGGACATAATCTTGCCGGTGCCCGAGTTAATTCTAAAAAGTTATCTACATCTGGTGTATATCCCAAAGATATGGAGAGAAGTTTAAGTTGTGTTCGTCCCCAAAGCAGGCAAATGTTTTCACACAAATCCAAAAGATATCATATCAATCAGTCTATCATCATTCCTATGAACTATTGATAATCCTGATGATGAGCAGATGATGTTGCTTAAGCTGTCTCAGGAAAGCACCTAAATACTATAAAAGAACTTAAACAAAAAGGTTTAAAAAAGCCAATCAGTTGGACGGTTCGATGTGGTTTGGGTGTAAACCCCCACAAAATTGAATTAGTACTCTTCTCCAGGAAATATAAAATTTCGTTAGCCGACACTCTTTCTCTCAATGGTATCAACTTAACTTCTCTAACAAAGCAAAATATCTGGGTCTTATCCTGGATAGGAAGCTAAACTGGGAACCTAACATTCAAGAAAGAGCCAAGCAGGACACAGTAGCACTTTCCTCTTTCAAGAAAGCTATTGGAAATACATGAGTTCTTACTTACTTTCTTACTTAGGTAGCGCTACAGTTCGGGTGAACCTGGGCCTCAACCAACAAGCCTCTCCAGTTACCCCAGTCCTTAGTTGCGCAGACCAAGTTGGTTGAGGTCTCCTTCTGCTTGTGCGCGCCAATAATGGCGTTCTTTTTTTTTTTTATAATAATGTACTTACGGACTCTACAGGCCGGAGCGCTGATGTCCATTCGCTCAACATATCCTAGCCATCTCAAACGACTGATACGCAATTTTCTGACAAGGTCGATGTCGCTGTACAGCTGGGGTCTACAACCTCGAATAACTCACTGCCTCTACATCTCGGTTATTACACCAATACTCACATATGGGTAGATTGTCTGGTGGACAGCTATAAATAAACCGCGACTAGGTAGAGTCCAGCGTATAGCGTATAGCTTGTTTGTGCATAAGCGGTGCTCTACGCAGAACCCCCTCAGTGGCACTGAATATCATGGATATATTTAGCAAGCAAATGGCAGCAAGTGCAGCCATTCGCCTCGAAGCCACCCTTCAGTGGAAAGAAAGAAAAGAATTTGGCAATGGTAAATGGCAAAAATACAGACTACAGCATCCCATGCGTAAATTTTGATAACTACTTCGTCGTCACCATCCCAGATTACTCTAGAATAAAGAAGCACTTTTAGTCGATGAGTCGATTCACTTTTACACTGACGGCTCAAAACCCAAAGACGGAGTTGGTGGAGGTGGTCTCTCCGACAGTTTTAATCTTAAGCTTTCCTTCCGTCTTCCAAATCATTGTAACGTGTTCCAGGCAGAAATTATGCCAATCAAAGAAGCCCTATTTTGGCTCAAGGGAAAGGTGATATCTGCTAGGGATATCCGCTTCTTTTCGGATAGCCAAGCAGCAATGAAATCCTTGGAATTAAACTCTATAAATATTCGAGTAGCTCTAGACTTTCGATCGTCTCTCACGGTGATGGCTGAGCAGTTCAATATTCATCTTTGTTGTGTTGTGCCGAAGGTGATATTCCAGGGAACTGTAAGGCCGATGAACTCGCCAGATTATGAACAACTTTACTCATTTTGCCAGACAAATGTTTTCGAGAGTACAAATCTTAGGTGGACATATGATTCAACATGTCTAACGACAAAACAAATTTGACAAAAGCTGGATTTAAAACACTCGAAGTATTTGATTTCTCTCAATAGATTGCATATCAGCACTACAGTAGGTGTCATCATTGGACACAGTCTAATAGGTAAGCATGCTACAAAGCTAGTCCTTTTTGGGAACGGCTTTTGTAGAAGCTGCATGGATGAAGAAGAGGATAAGACCATTCTTCACCTTCTTTGTTTCTGCCCAGCTCTCTCCTTCAGGAAGAAGTTTCACTTAGATGCCTTCTATTATAATGATTTAGGCGATGCGATAAACTTAAATATCAAGAGCCTATTATGCTTCATCAGAAGTTCAAATTGGTTTACCAAGCACTTACTTAGGTGGAGAAAAACTTTCTCCTGTAATCCATGTGGTATCAGAATGGACCTATTGCAGGTCTAAGTGTATTGGCGTTTCTGAGCTGGCAGACACTTTAACCAAACCAAACCAATCCAAGACTATAGATTAATTTAATACTACTGCTAATGATATTAGTACCAACGATATCTAAATCTAGAAACCATCTCATTATAGCCGCGTAGATTGAACTGACGAATTTCGGTAAAGAACCTCATACCAGAGAACTTGAGAGCGCCTTGGACATCCTGGACTTTACATGGTCGTATGAATGTATGCTCGTCGAATCCAATATTAGTATCGCTTGCCTAATCTTGACACTAAATGCATACACTGTCTCCTAAAGTATGAGAACGCCTAAAATTGTTATTCAAGAACCATGTGCCATGATAAAACGAATTCAAACGGGCATGTATGGCATTCCATGGTTCCATCCACAGCCAATATTCGTTTAAAAAATATTCTTTTTATAATGTAGAGCGCCAACGGTTGTAAAACAAAACAATTCCACAATAAGACTCAAACCAATGTAACTAATCCAACAACCACTAGAAAAATTGAATTTCGAACTCATAGATATACGTTCCACATGTCTCCAAGCTTTCAATCATTGACAACAACCTTGTGAGTCTGTTTTGGTACAGTCACAATAGCGAGCTAAATAGTTTGTTGAAATAATATTTTACGTGTAAAAAGTATGTCAAGAAAAACAGTGTAATAAAAATTTAAAAACGAATTAAAAAAAAATTAGAAAACATGGTAAGGTTATATACTGACCTTACAACAATGCATGGTGTAATGAAGGATTAAGACTTAAAAGCTAATAGCGATCTTAAGGCACTTTGCAGGGAAAACAGGAGAAACTACTTTGAACTAGAGGCTCAAGGAATTCTTCAAAATTATGGAAACTGGGAAATAGTCTATAATATATGAGGTACGAGATGTACAAAGCGCTGAGTCTGAACATCCTTCAAGCGCATTTCCATACGTGCATACATATATGCTATGGATGCGGGCGGTTCCTATCAATACAAAACACATCATTCCAGAATGATGTGCTGGAATGATGAAGTTCAAACAAATATCAAAGGTCTGAGCAAATTCACTCCGGACAGTACTGCAGAAATGATCATTTTTCTCTATCACTCTGCACAGATACACGTATTCCGTAGCTTTTGAACAACTAGACCTGGCTTATACAGCTCTTCATAGACCCTGTCAATGCCGTGTTTAAAATCTATAGAACAATGGAAGGTATCGATTTGAGACTTCAGGCTTATAATATTCCGCTATAGAGCATATTTACCTACTTACTTTGTTGGCGGTCCTCTTCCACTTGTGCGCGCCACCTAAGGCACTGCGTTGTCCCTCTGGGTTTGTTTCGAAGACTCTTCTGGCCGTAGCGTTGATATCCATTCGCTCTAAATGTCCTACCCATCTTAGACGACTGATATTTATTTTTATTATATTTTTCTGACAAGATCGATGTCGCTGTACAGCTCGTGGAGTTCCCTGTTAAATCTCCTCCTCCAAATCCCGTCAACGCAAACGGGACGGAAAATCATCCGAATAATTTTGCGTTCAAAACGACCAAGGATATCTTTATCAGCCTTCGTTAACGTCCATGCCTTTGCGCCATACATCAGGATTCGTTTGATTTCTGATGTGATGCTGTTGTCAGCGTTTATAGCGGTGCCAAGTTAGACAAAGTCTCTTACCTTGACGTTCTGTCCGATTCGTCGATGTTGTTTGTCCCTCCTTGTTGACTACATATACTTCATTTTGCCCTCATTCACAACTAAACCCATTTTCGCCGCTTCTGTTCCAATACTTGCAAACGCACCAGTGACAGCTCGTTGTGTTCTGTCGATGATGTCAATGTCATCAGCGTATGCAAGTAATTGTGCCTCTGATGTTGGCTTGTGAGTTTCGCACAATTTTGATTTAAGTGTGATGTTGAAAAAGTCACAAGACAGCGCATTACCTTATTTAAATCCTTTTTTGACAATCCTGGCGGTTTGTTGCGATTGCAGCCATTAAACGTTAAATCTCCTCATAGTATTTTTCCATTGTTGTGACATTTGAAATATTCAACGAATCCGCACTCAAATAAAAATTACTTTTGTTCTCTGTAGCAATCACCGTAGTATACATATGTCACAGTTTATCATCTTTCATTTGCCCGGTCCAACCCACCGCACTTCCTGGATGGCCGTGGTATGTTCCTTATTGCAGTCTAGGGCTTCCGGTAATTGCTCGCCATAAAGCATAGCCGTGGAGAAAATGTATGTAATAGATACCGATCCACATTGATCCATTTAGGATCCTATCTTGTAGGTTTAAAGTAATTTTAGGTGCATCAGATCTAACATAAGCATTATACTCCAGCTTGGAGCGGATATCGCAGTCAGAACAGAGGGGCTAACGTCTATATGTACCCAACCAATGCCATTGGACTTCTTGGAAAGCAATGATGTGCACTTTTAGCAGTTCTAAGCTATCGGTATATATGTATATATTGATTCTACGTGACCTAGCAGTTAAATTGCAAGAACTGTATGTTCAAAACAAGACCTAAAGTCACACAAAACCTTGCTTGAGTTGGTACTAGTCCGGTATTCAGCACCATAGCTACGGGTAACCTATCTAATGCTATCATTCATCTTAAGAAGTTTGCCTATCGCTTCGAGATGGTAATGGGAAAAACAATAACGCACTTGTTGCGACATTTATAAGAAGTATAAGCTTTTCTTTTAGAAAATTACCATTCAACAACTATTTCCAACACTAATTACTTTACGATTACCATTCATTGAATGTGGTTGGGACGAGAAAACCACCCCTCACGTAGTATATTTACAATTTGGTACACCGTCCCGAAAACCCTCCCTCCACTTAACGTTCTTATACAAGCAACAGCAATAGAAACCCAGGAAAGTTCCTCTTGTACAGCAGCGTATCACCCGGGATAACAAAACAATTACATTAGCGAAGAACTTTTGCATTTCAGTCTATTCCTCCAAATGTACACCATTTATGTACGTGATCCTGTATCCTTGCAAAAGTCCGCCCGAAAGTTTAAACATTTCCATGCATATGAATGCATCTCTACTTCCAGATGAAAAGAAAAAAAAATTAGCTGCTCATTGATTCCCGATAGAAGTGGTAGAACCGCCACTCAGCAGAAAGTCCTTAACACTTTGAGCGGTAAAATTATTGAGAAACTTTCTCCACACCGTCGCCCGCCGTGCTATGGAAATATATGATTCCACTACCCGGAATCGGGAAGCAACCGGAATTGCAAAATAACTTTTCCAATCTAATCGCTTCGAGAAAAGTTATGTAATTTCCGGTGTTCCAAGTTTTTGCCGCATGCCGCATCATCACCACCACCAATCATCCAGACAGATACAATAAGAATGCGTAGCGGAATATCCTGTTCTTCGTGTAAATATTTCTAAGCTATTTTTAGCCCTTGTACGGTTGGTTATAGTATCTCAAAAATATTACCCACACCCACAAGTGGAAAAAGTGGCTCCACAAGTCAATAACTTTATTAGTGCATCCTTCCCAGTACCGACGTCTTACATAAATTCTCACATGTTATGGATCCTTTTTCGTACTAATTCATTCCTTACTTTTACTGAACTTTCTTCTAGAGGCTGCATATACACTGTACACCTTCACACGTTCGATTTGTTCGCACAACAGGACTCTGTGGTTCCTGTTGCACTTTCGGTTTTCGACTATCGTGCAATGGTGTAACAAATTTTCTTCTTCTTCTTCTCATGATAAATATTGCGGAAGGACGAAAAGTTATTACCACTTGGGAGATGGGGAGGCGAAAAACTTGTGCTCTGAGGTTTTGGACAAAATGCGAAGGTAGAACACACTGTTGAGGAGCACATCAAGTTACATACATATTTAGGTGCGATGTTGTGCAGGGTTTGAGTAGGTGTAGGTACGAAAATGTAGTTTGTTGCATTTAGTCCTTCGGTAGTAGCAATTTGTGTGGTGGGAATTCGGCTGGCAGCAGGTGGTGCAGTGATATCTTGCTAAAAATATTGGAAACAAAATTTAATTGAAGGAGTAGGAGTACGGACATACCTAAGTGTGCATTGAATCAAATAGAGAAGGTGGTGCTTGTAGTAAATTTCTGTATTGGCAACTAATTGCATTATTTGTTCATTTCTTATGAAATCGATCCTATGGCCTGGATAAGTTTGTTTTGGGATGTAATTCGAGAAAATAAGTTGTTGGGTGATTGAAGGTGAATGAAAAAGAGTTACGGTATCACTCGATGAAATAGGATGTGGATTGTATAAAAAGACCTCGAAATTGTAGATGAGCTGCTGAAGTGGCTTCTAATTCTAATTCTAATTGGAAGTGATTGATTCACACAGGAAGGTCTAATTACTTTTTGGGCACAATCTATAGGGGTTCGGTGATAAGTGGAGTCAACTATATACATATGTACTTAGCGACATCTATGTATATTGGCGATATCTATATAATACTTGGCGACATCTGGACTTCTGGATTAGCTAGGCTTATCTGTAAATCGCGGATCTCTATACAAACGGACCTCCCTTTCTCCGGTACTCGTGGGATTCAATATGAATTTAAATTTTTCAAAACCAAAAATTTTAAATCGAAATTATAATTGAGATCGGTACTTCTCCAAAATCAGGTGGTAGTACGGCGGCACCTAAGCTGTCTACCGATAGTGGTCCTGAAGTGCTAGTATGTAAGCGGACTGTGGCTACAGATAGTGCAACTACTGTCAATTGCCAAGTGGAGCCGAAATTCAACACACCTGAGTTTTCAACACTTTGGAAGCATTCCGGAGAGTAGTAGATAGAAGTGGGTGAAACCCCTTGAATGGTTGGTACCAGTTGGTACCGCCACTCGATAAGGATGCACTCAGACCTTATCTGGTCATTGTGCTGCCGGAGGGTGGATCACCTTCTTACTCTGGGAACCATCCACTCCTTTGTAAAAAGGAACTAATCTTAGCCGTGCAGGCGTTGTTGAGACCATTTAGATCATTGAAAAAGTATTCACCTAATGTAGCCTTTCTGATGTTGGCGAGTGCAGGGCACGTGCACAGAAGGTGACTGATGGTCTCCACTTCCTCTTCATCCCTATAGCTTCTACAAAATTCATTGTAGGCAGGTCTGTATATAGCACAGTGTCCAGTGAGGGTATTAACTATCTTGGAGAGGGTTCCTCTCTTATGTTTTAGGAGTTCGATGGACCTAGTTTTATTTAAAGTAGGCCGAAGTAGCCTAGCGATATGACATTGATCGAGTAGATGGCATCGATGGTCGACGCGTCGCGTTGATAATGTGCTTAGCATAAGACGTAGGCGCCTCGATGTCGGTGACGCTTATGCTATTTAGACCAGGGGAGCCTCGTCTAGCCAATTCGTCAACCTCACAATTCTCTGGTATGTCACAGTGAACTGGTACGCAGCAGGGGGTGAGGTTGTACTGTCCAACGAATGGTAGTGACTTCGGCTTGAGAAACGCTGCTGTAGTTTGGAAGGTTAAAGGAGAGGTGGATATCCAGGTCTTCGGAGAAAACTCCAGCACCGACTCCGTCCTCAGTTTCGGACCCGCCCGTAAAAATTGACAGCGATTCGTGGTACAGGACATCCCATTGTCCTGTTGTTGTTATTGATCGCTCCTTTAATGTTTAGAAAGTTGACACGGCATATCTCCTTTCTATTGACGGACTCTTCAATTTTGGTTATTAAGAAATTTAAGGATGTGGATTTAACCGGCTGATAAGTACCTACATCTGTATGTTGTGAGCCGCCCGAAGTAAAGGTAAAAAGTGTTTTATCTCGTATGTGTCTATCAATAATCTTTTTCATGCATTTAAGTATAAATTATATCAAACTGATGCGATGGGACGAAAGTATTTGGGATTGGGATCAAAAGTTCTATCAGCTTTGGGAAGATATTTGAAGGTGACATTACTCCATGTAGTCGGAAAGTGTTCAAGCGATAAGCTTAATAGTTTAAGAGCTATTATGTCAGCTCCCTGTTTAAATAATGCTGGAGATATGCCAACTTTTTCGATAGCCTTGAAAGGTTTCATGGAGAAGTGGCTCAACCTCCTTGAGTAGCTGGTTGTAATGCCAACATGTTGGCGTTCTTTTTGATTCTGAACGATTCAAGTTGTAAAATGGTAGGCAGTTAAGATATTCCAAGAGTCTTATCGAACACTCGTTCATCGAAAAGGTCAAGGGGATACCCTAGATTGGTAGAATTGTATACCCTTAAAAACCGAACTATCTCGTGTACAAAAGTGGCTTCACTGACTGTCACTAGACTATGTTAGCCATCCCAGTTTGTAAGAAAAGCCCAGAAAACGTATCAACGATCAATCCCCAGGGAAATTCTGTATTTAACTTCTTGATAATGATATTTTCCACCGCTTTTTGATATACATATGTACCTAGGACCTGGCCGTCGATGAAATTTACCAAGAATACTCCCATCTTTGTACATGTCTTCATTTGGCCAAAATGAAGAATATTCTTCTTGATTCGCTTGCAAGCTTCGTTTGTGGAGAACTTTTCCAGAGCAGAGTTGTGGGGTAGTTTGATGTTTTAACTGTCCAGCCGGCAATGTAGGCAACTGCTCAGCGGAGTAAGGAATGCCTATGTATTTATCGGTCAATGTTTTACCAGTTTCTCATATCGTATAATTACCAATCCCTTTAGAACAAGTGAACGATTCAGTCAATGACTGAGAGACTGGATTAGGTGTTCCCATGTCACTGTCAGTAGGTTTTATTAAAACTTTTCAATTTCTGTATAACTCGATGTTTTGCCACAAAGGATTACATTCCCTATAGTTGTTATGTTGCCGTATTTCTTGTATATTCTAGAAGATTCACCATACCGCCTTTTCTAGTTGTATGTATATAATAAATCATCACAGGATTGCGTCCAAATATCAAATTACACTACTCCAGTATACAGAAAATCGTTTAAAGATCATACCTATGTATTTTCTGTTACACTCCTAATCACCTTACTACTACAGGTGTAGTCACTTCAATCAAATGTCAAACGAACCCCATATTTCACGTCTCGTTGATTGTATACATTCACCAATCCATTCACCGTTTCAAGTCCATTTGTCATTTTCATAAGCATAAAAGTCCACGAGTTGTGCTTCCACGTGTAGGCCTAACTAACAATACCCGACTTGCCTAAGCTCCCCTCAACTATCCCATTAATAATTTCCAGCAAGCACTTCCTAGAGGCCATGGTCACACCCTTTACATTGACTAAACAGAAAACAACTTCAAAGTCAACGAATCCTTGCCCGTGTCCTTGTCGTAATCTGAAGTAATTTTTCAGAAAATGCAAATTAACACCCTTCGCGGGCTCTTAACCCCTCGTGTTCTCTGATTGATTTCCTCCATTAATCCACAAAGAAAGGACTTCCTCCCAGCCCGTCCTGGATTACAAAATAAAATAAAAAGAGTGACATCGCGCGAATGCAAATCGATAGATAAGTTGCCAATTCAACTCGAAACGTTCCACTCTACAACTTCAAGTACCACACGTCACCGTTAACGTGTAAACAAGTTTGGTTGCTGTTTAAAAATTGGCTCTTCCTGTGCATACTCATACGGAACACGGAAGAATCCCTCTTGGCAAAAGCGGCGTGCAGCAGGAAACAGTACATCACCGCAAAGTGGGCGTGTGGGTGGCAATTAAATTGCAAACAGTTAATTCCACCTTTTTCCGCGCGCCGCTCCGCACAGATTTAGCATTTGTTTTATGCGACTTTACCATCCTGTTTCGCTGTGCTTAACTATTTATTGACTAAGCGAAGGCTTATGTTGCACTTGTCGTCGTTGTCGTCGTCGCAGGAGCTTAAAGTAGGAGTTGATTGGCACAATCGTTTTCAAGGTCCTTTAGGGATGAGAACGTGTACAGTTTGATATGTAGTCGAGTTTCATTATGCAAGGATACGGGAACAGTGAGAAAGCACACAAAACTGCTCCAGACTTTTGTTTTGATGACTAAATTGGAAGTTTGAGCTCTCTGAGCGAAAGCTTAGAGTATAGAATTGTGAGTAGCAACTGGAAGAGTTTGGACTGGAAATGAGAGAGAGTCTGCTTTCTCCTGAATTCCTGACAGGGGTTGTTGTACTCATTTGTGTCAGATGAAAGTTCCACCACTCGAAGTGAGTCACACATTAGAAGAGCAGGTTTGCCAACATGTAAATGTTAAAGTTTTTACTGACAGCTTTGTGGTGAGATTTTTCATTTTGAATACAAAGCTGTCAATTTGAAGTGCTGGGGTATTTTGGTGGAAATAAGTCCAAACTGTCCTAATCGATGAGGGTAGGATTTAGGCGTTATTTAAAGCGCCACGATTTAAATTTTTTTTTCCTTTTTTCAGTCCTAATTTGACCGAAATGAATTTTCTATTGAGTAGGAAAGGCAACATAAGAACTGTCCTTAAAAGGAAAGAAAAGTTAGAAGGTGTTATGGCTTTGACTACACTTTAACTCTAACCAATAGCTGTGCTTATTGTAATAAACTTGATTTCAAAAGGATTTTGTGAAAGCATGTATGTAGGTACAAACATATGTACTTACTGTAAGGTACCGGTTCCTAGTGCTCAATGTTTCAGCTAGTCTCGAAAAGTCTCTATAAACACAGCAATAGCATCCGTATTCCTATTGGGAAATCGGTTTCTAACAAGTGTCATACACGTGAAGGTGTCTTCTCAACAAGAAAACCTACGTAAAGATTCCATTTAATAAAGGGAGACAAATAAAGAGCCAGTGAAAAATTATATCTTCCTATTCCTTAATCATACAACTTCCATAGAAATCGTTTGAAATAACGGCTTTTTTAATCCCAACGTAGCCCTACTGACTAAGGATAGCTAGAGCATTTTGGATCCAGCCTGGACCAGATCTACTTAGTTATATAAAAACTAAACATAATCCCTAGTTAAATTTGAATAGGGCCTGTTACAATGTTACATAAGCCTCCTTCAGTAACAAGGAAGACGAGCACGATGCGGATTGTTTGAAATGGAGCAATGAGGTAATATTGGCTTTAACCTAGGTTATATTGACTTTTACACCAACGACTTTATAGGAGCTAGGAATGCTCGAATTAAATAATCCACAGCTTTGGGTAGACGACTACAATGTTTTAAGATAAGATCTTGAGCACACATCCTTTTAAGTAAAATGTATAAAAGTGAATCGTAATGCATTTGCTCTGATACATAGCCAAGCTCCTTTCGAGCCCTATAACCTTTAAAAAGTTGAGGAGGTATTCCTTTTCCATTTTGTAGGCTATTACCCATTACTATGATTCCATTATTGCTTATGTCAACATTCCAGTAGGCTGATAGATGGCGTGAACAAGGCTTGACTTGATTAGTATAAGAACCATGAACTTGTGCCAGTCCTGTGTTGAGGTGGATGAAACAGCTAGCTCTTGCCCGCATAATATAAACAATAAAGGTGTGGCCTATTCTAAAGATGTGTCCAATCCACCTCCACCATCTTTGAATTATGATGTATATAGAATCCTCACCTGTTCTTTCATGGAGCTTCACGATAGAAATGCGACTAGGTAGAAGATATACAAGATGTTTGGTAAGACATTTTTAAGGTACTGCACCAATATAATAGCACGGTTTCAACATTGGTTCAGAACTGCCGTAGCTTGGTCCTTAAGGTAATAGCATTGATTCGCTATATTTTGGATGAATTTAGTTTTGGCGGTCAGGTGCAGGATTTCGTCTTTTTGAAATCGATAACCAGGTAAATGATCGATATTTGATGCACCCTTCAATGATGATCTGCAGGTTGCTGATGTGGTCAAGACAGTAGTCTTCAGACTACTCTCACTGCGAGAGTGTCTTTAAGATGGACTCCAGAATTGGTTTGTGTTCGGTAAGCTATGTACATGCAAAATTTTTATTTGAGATACAAAGCAGTCTGGGTACATCACTAAGATTTTGGAAGCTAGTCAGTTCGAAATGAGCAGAGAGCAGTCTCAGGATTTCACCGGTTCTACCCATCTATTATATATTTGGTTATTATATAGATGGTTCTGCTAGCATACCTATTTGCTGCTTTTTCTGCATCTGCTGCCACTGCTTTGATGTGATTGTGTTTAACACGTCGCACACTTCGATGAACTTCCCTTATTTTATATTAGGAGGCCTGACAGTCGCTTTTTCCTCCCTACTGCTAGAATTGCTGCAGCTTACGATCTTCCAACAATATCTTCTGCTTTGGAGGTAAAAACATTTTTCACATCACTCCAATTTTTTTCGGATAATTGGTGATGCTGAGCTGATAATTGTTTCTACTAATTGCTGGCACACAGCGGGGTTCTTTGTATCTGGCCATCCTAATAATGTTTCGGAGTCTTGTAACTTCTGATTTTAAGAGTCGCTTACATAAGGTGGTGGTCTAGCGCACTCCCCATGTTTGCTCCCCGTCTGTTACGGACGCTTTACTTATCAAACATTTATAGGTAATGTTTTCCATATGCCCGTGTCGGGTGAAACGCAATTGGCTTTATAGCTGCTTGCCATCCGGCTTGTCCGAATAGATAAGGATGGAGCTACTTCCTTCAGGCACGAATTCGTTGGAGCCACTCATCTCATCGCACTCACTCCTTAAAGTCAATGTTATGCCGAATAAACTCCCATTCCAGTTGGTGGCATCTGGGCTTGTCACGATAGCCTTCATTAGGCAACACGCTGTCTGTTTCATAAAGCGTGCTGACATTCCAGAAACCAATATTATTGCGGGTACAATAGCCAATAGTCGTTATTGGATGACGTCTACTACGTGCTTTAGTTGGAGTGCTCATCAGCCCTACACCGAGGTCACGAATTTCTCTTTAAGGTGTGGACTGAAACTAATTACCTATTGGTATTCACTGCTATAGGCTTGAAAGTTAAAAACTATAATTTTGTAAGTTCAGTGACAAAGTCTGCGAAAAATGGAACTCGTTCTAGGATACAGCTACAAAATCTAATAAACAAGCAAAGACAAAGTGACAAGATTTATTGCGTGGCATGACAGTTCCGATGGAAATTGTTGGTTCCTTTTATGCTGATCTAGTTCTTAGTCTATTCGTGACAAAATAACACGATTCGAAAATTCCTACTCGGAATAAATTCCAAGAACAAACAGACGATCTACATACATCTAAGCCTGAAACGTAAAACGATTCAATCCCAATCTTAAACTGGAAAGTCTTTCGTCGCTAGTCAATCTGTCACCATTACCAGTTACATAGCATGACCTCATGTCATTAACCTTGATCTTTCCGCCACGAATACACAATACGATGATGTCCATCATCCAATCAAAACATTCGATATCAAAGCTTCAATTAATGAAACTAGTTATCCCATTGACCTCGAAAAATTCAACCACTATAGTTCCACCCCTAATGACCTCACAATACATGTAACTTATCTCAAAAGATACACTACATCTACATACATAAGCGGAAAGATAGAACAAAACAAGAACAGAAATCCGGAAGAAAGAAACACACGCATAAAACCTTAAGACCAATAAGACACCCATCCGATGCGTTACGCATTGTCCTCCTCCGTAATACACAAATAAAAAATTCTCTACTTCTTTGCCAGCTGATATATATCTGCTTGTCGTCGCACGAGACAACTTATTGCTTACACGCATACATCAGCATAATATCAGCACTCTCCTCGCGACGACGAGTTTACAAAGTGGTATCACCAAGCATAACAATACACAATCATCAGCCGGGCCAAGACGAAACAGAAAAGAAGCACAGACGGACAAGACGGCTAAGAAGCCAGGAAAAAACCAAGTAACCCAAACGATCGCCACTTCAGTTAATCGACGACACTCGAACTGTTAACAAAAAAAAAAAATTAATCCAAGAAACAGATCAGAATTCGCCAATTCTTTTTCGGGCTTGAGGTGCTAAAGTCGCGTTCTGTACCATCATATCTGTATCTATCGTGAAAGTCGAAGTAAAGTGTTAGAAGGTTAGAACGATTTTTTTTTTGTCGAGTGAAAAATTTTACGAGAATTGTTGTGGTAAGGATTTAAGCCGGGATTGAAAGGAGAAAAAAGTATCTTAGGACGGTTTGAAGGTGGATAACTATATCAAGAGCGGGTTTTTCAAATCACCAGGACTTGAGTTTTACTTGTTTATCAGAAAGATACGTAGTTTCGTAGGGATATTGCAAAACTCGACTTAAACATTTAAAAGTGCTTACATCCCTGAAAAATATAAAAGGATACCCATGAATTTGTATGTATGTGTCTGTATTCTCGATAATTGTATGAAATTATTAAGCCAAGCTTAGTACCTTGAAACTGTCGGGGTGCAAAATATTCAAAATTCGTTTCGCGAATTGAATAAACTTCAAACGTTACTTGTAGAGATCCATTGTCACGATCTCAAATGTTTGTACAAAAGCTCAGACACCAGGAAAGTCTTAAGGTTTAACTGAAACCTTTTGAAATAAACGGAGTATTCGAAAAACTCTCTTTTGAAATTAAATTCTGCCTATTTAAGCCTAGCTTCAAGTCACCTATGCCTATGACTATTTTTTGAAAAAAAAAACGTATCTACGATCAGTGTATGGGGTAATTGGGGCATTTGTTGCACATTTTTCGGACTTAAGGCATTGCACGTTCATTTATTTACTCAAAAGATACACAAATTTTCTTTTATTTTCTGTATTTATATACTTTTTTCTCCTTTTCAAAGGCATTCGCGTTGGACGCTATTCGGCCAGAATATTAATGAAAATATTTTTTTTTTTTATTTAATTCTTCTTTTTAACTTGGTATAGTGTGCATATGAGTGAGAAACGTCGTCTTTGTAGTGAAAAAGAATCGAATTGAGTAATTATTTGTTATTTAGTTGTGATTGTCGCGCGGTGCTAGAGTTTTGTGTCTTTCTTTTCAATTTAGTGTGTGCTCAACAATTGTTTTAAAAAAAATCTTTTGGATTGCAGTGCTGTAAAGGAAGGAAAAGCCTCATATATAATTTTTTTTTGTTTTTGGTGTAAAGGTGAGTGTGTATATAAAATTTTTCAATGAAATTTCCATTTCTTTTTAAAGCGGAAATTGAAAATGCATTTTCGCTTTTGTCATAGGTATTCTTAGGGCGCATAGCATAACTCATACCGGAGTCACGTAAAAAAGTCAACGAAAGTTATTTGTAGCTGACAGTTTTTTAATTGATTTATTTTCGTTTTTATTTGGAACCATATTTGGTTTGACCAAAAATTTTTTTAAAATATTATTGCATTGCATTCAAATGTGAAAGGGAAACTTTTTATTTTTGCTTGAATATCGTGTGTCTTGTTGTGGTGGATGAGATGTGTTCAATTATTGGTTTGTTGACGAACTGGAATTTTGAGGAATTTTTTGTACCAGAATTTGAATGGGAATAAAGTGTTGTGGTTTGTCAAGAGGGTGTGTGGTTTAAGCTGTCATTAGTTTCAGAATTGTGGAATGAGAAGTACTGGCTATCCCATGAATTGTTAAGATTAATACAGTTGACGAAAAAGAATGTGAACAAAGCTCTGAATTCTAATTGAATTCTTTAATTTGAATCGAACAATTTTGAGCCTACTTGGAGTTAAGAAAAATCTTCTTAAGCTTCCCGAATGTCCAAAAAACGCAGAGAGTTCAAATTTTTGTCATGGGACATGTGAGGTTTTTCAGTTTATACATATAATTTTTATTTTTTTTTCGTCAAATGTGATCCTTCCTAAAGGCTGACACTGTATTCTGAAAGAGTTTCTAAACTCCTGTTGCATACCTAGATTGATAGAGATATATCAAATACTGTGTGCCGAAGATTCCTCCTCATTAAAGCAGAACCGAAATTCTATCTCTGTTACAAACTCTCTATAACAGAATGAATCCTCTTTTTGTGCGTCACCACAAACCAAACATCTCCGGTCTGATTGGATCAAAAGTAGCACAATCGTAGTGGTCTTCTACATCACTCCCTTGGTCACTTAAACCTAACACATTGATATGTTTGGCAGAAGTATAGAAGCCCCCAAGAATGCTGATAAGTTACCTCAAAACTGTCCTGTATTTCTTACAGATCTTGGTTCATCTGCATCCTAAAGAGTCATACTATGCACTATTATGTTTAGAGGAAACCCAGTCATTAATCGATGCTCTGAACGACAGCGCACGGAAACATAGCTAACATAGCTTTAAGTCCTTCACTGAGACTTGTCTATGAATATTATTTGAGATCACATTTCCCGTAAGCCCATTGTGGTTCAACGATATTGTACTAAAAACCACTTGGTTTGAGACGAAAGGAAAAACCTCTCCATATTTCGAATAGTTTCGCTCGATTTATCGCTTTGATAGACATGTTGCGTCTCAAGCAGAAGATGTAGTCTTGAAACACCTCTAAGCACTTGAAGCTCAACTAATTTTCCATCTTACTATTAAGAAAGGACCTAGGGCCCAGCTTCTCACAACCAATCGTGTTGTGTTTGTTATATTCTTCACACGAATGGAAGGATCCTACTGGTTAAAGGAGTATCCGAAGGGCATTTTTTTTTCGTTTGAGAAGTGTTTTCCTGACAATTATACTTACTCTCGGATGTTTGTCAGACGCTTGCGAGAGGTGGGACCGTGAAAATGCTTCGGTGTCGTTTGGGAATCGAACCTCGAACTTCCCGCTCTGTAGTCTGACGCACTAACCACTGATCCACGGCGTCCACTCATCCTTGATCTTGATCGGAACAATAACTCTAATTTACTAATTCCTTTCCATATTAGGTCTTGAAAATATCAAAAGATGAAATCCGAACCGAAGTTTACTGTCAGTCATTTGAACAAGTCCATAAACAACCAACAAAAGACACTCTAGCTACAGACTACTTTGTGTCATTTGGTATTTTCCGCAGTGAAGGTGCTCATGTAATATCCTCCACGCACGAATACCTTGCAGAAAGGAAATGAATGAATAAAAGAGTGACACTATCCCGGAATGGGAAGCATGGAAAAAATCATTATAGTTATCAATAGCTTTCATTATCACGTCTCCCTTTAGGTTAAAAATTTATTTCGATTTTCTTTTCAATTGCTAAAGTTCCAGACGACCTAATCTATTTTCAGTCACCGGAAACTACTCTTATTTCATGTATTTTTTTGACACCATTCCAAATATCCGTAATGCTCTCTGACATGTCAATACAGACTTCCTATCTAACCTATTTGTTCAAATGACTTATTAATAAATTATCCTTGATCAAAAATGATGCCTCTTGTTCCGCCATTTTACAAAGCAGATATTCCAAACGAAGTCGAATGTGAATATCACGCATCCGTTCAGCATTCCATGTAACATCACCAACTTCGCAATTAAAATTCAAACGGATTTGAATCAATCTCAACTCATTATCGTAATAAATCGGGCAGACTTATTTTTTACCGTAAATCCAGTATAGAGTAAACAGTATCCAGTATACTGTATACCCCTTGCGGTTGCATCGAAATGCTTTGTTTTGTCATGGCGTGGGAATACGCCATTCTGGCGAATGCCACCGCCTAACGAAAGATTTATCGCTACATTTTAGGTAAATTATGTCCCATTTACTGTTTGATATGCAAAATCTTTTACCCCGAAACCATCGAAAGTGATTTTTAAAATAAATCACTAAAAATACAGAACGTTGCTGGTTAGAATTTTTGGACACAGTAAATATGTATTCGTATCTCTATTAGTAACGAAATACGTTACAGCATTCTAGAGGAAAAGAAAAAACTGCAGATACCCTCAATTAAATTCACATTACACAAATCAAGTGATAACAACTACTGCCAGTCGGATTCAGTTTAAAAAAAATTATATGTACCTAATAGCTGGTGGCAGTCATGAGGCATACTTGCCGCCCCATTGAGTGCATTTCCAAACTGGTTGGATCCGCAGATTTTTTTTTTGTTCATCTTCAGTAATCAAGAGCTATTATTTGCTGTTAAAACAACTGTCAAGGCCGCCAATTATAGTCATGCGTCTACATGAAAGTACGACAATGAAAGGATGCGCTACACGAAGAACAATATGTCTGACAAGTAAGGAAACGAGAGAATATTTGTAGGTCATAGACTTGAAATGAATAGGAAGTTTTTGTTTTTTTTTTCTACGCTTTTCATTTATATTGAAGTTATCCCATGACTTTTGGTTCATTGGGCTTAGTTAACACAGTTAATTGTCAAATCGAGTTGTCATTCCGTCCGCTCCTTTTGACATTTAAGTTTAGTGTATTGTGTCAAGTCATCCAACACTATAAAATTATCCAAATTTAGTATGAAAATTGATCGTCGATCGCGAATAATCGTCCATCTGGGACATGCGATTTCAATGAAACAATAACCGCTGTAAACAAAGATGTGAAATGTGAAAGAAAATCCAAATTTATCGATTCGTCGTCGGTTATAGAGATTGCGGCTCTTTCTGTGTACTAAGTGAAAAATTATGTGCAAAGATCAATTGAGATCATCACTGGACCATTAATAATGAATATTTCTTTAAAATGGATGACATCGGCTCCGTGGCTTAAGTGGTTAGTGCGTTCGATTCTCAGACAACATTTTTTTCATGGCCCCACCTCTCGAGAGGCTAAAACTGTCATGAAAAAGCTTCTCAAAAAACAAAAATTGCTCTTCGGATACATCATTAAATAGTAGGTCAACACGAATGGTTGTGAGAAGCTAGGCCCTAGGTCCCGTGGACCTCTTACGCCAAAAATTTGTATTTTTTTTTTTTTTTTTTTGACGACATTGATTTGGGCGTCATTTGATTTTAACAAGTCGTGTGACCCAAACCATGGACTAATTGAATTTGATTTTGCAAAATGGATCTCTCAGTTGGCCTTCAAGATCGTGCTTCTTGACACCTCTTGATTATATCGATGTGGAGTTACGTAAGGTCACTAGTTTACATCGTTCCTCTTGTTTTTCTATCGAGCTCTAGTTGGAATCCACCCAATCCTTGGATATAACCACAACAAAATGTCCAAACATTTTCCGAAGCTAAATTCAATGCTATGAATCAAGATTTGCACCAAACTGGTTAAAAGGATATCACCGGCAAAATTAATGAGAAAATGTTAGTTGCTTATCTCCCATCCAAGTTCATGAAAAGAAAGCCTTGTGTCAATCATGACACCTAAGTATTTGATGGCGAACTTCGATGTTATCTGGTGTCCTCCATATTCCATATTCCTTGGGGCCATTATCTGAGTCATCAGAAGTCTTTCCGTTCATGATGTACTTATATACTATGTGTGTTAAATTTTTAGCACTCTCATATATCGAAGAACTACCAATATGTGGTTCCAGTTTGCGGAGTTCAATGAATTTCGGGTGCCAGACACGATGCTTATTATTTACGTAATTCTGGCATTTTCTTTGCTACTGGGGTCTATTGACGTCTTGGAAACAGATCCGCACTGTTTTGACAGTCTGTTGTGTTGGTATATCCTGACTGTAGTTATTCTTACAAGGTAATCAGAACGGTGGAAACTCAAATGGTAGTTACATTTGCCACCCATTTTCCATCAAAATCTTGACACAGTTCTGAAGACTCTTTATAGAATTGAATTTCGATTAAATCAAAGTTCTTATTAGAATGACAAAACACTCTATGTATCAAACACTAGTAAG
The DNA here is from genome assembly GCA_905220385.1 of Xylota sylvarum. Lineage (NCBI taxonomy): Eukaryota > Metazoa > Arthropoda > Insecta > Diptera > Syrphidae > Xylota > Xylota sylvarum. Next base: position 129,888,011 of record LR999957.1, read on the forward strand.
TGCAATGTGAGGTTGTAGTACTCAGTTTTATGTACAAAGGATTTATGCAAGTATGAACTACTGCGAAATGTTGAAGCAAACACTTGTCAACGAACTTTATCGTTGCTCTATTAATTCATGTTATGAGTAATTAATAGCTTCACAACCAATGAATATGGAGATTTTCACCAAATAAATTCGCCAATTTTGACACTATGTCTGCTAGGAATGCTCGCAGATTTAAACTACAAGAGATTACTTAACTTTTTTGGAAGTTCTTTGATCAGAAGTAATTTCTTTTTAATCAAATTATTTGTATAAGTAAGTTTATTTAAAATGAACACTTAAGAGTAGTTTAAAACTAATCAAAACGCTTAAATCTTAAGGACCACTGGGTGTCATTTATAAAATCAAACAAAATCAAGGTAACCGTTTCGATATCAGCTTACCCGATCGCCATCCAAAATCATCAAGTAGACAATAAATTCTATTCATGCTTTTCAAATCAATTGCCTTTAAATCAATTGGGTTCCACGTTTTCATGTTGCGATTGAAAAGATAAGCTTAACCAGGATGAAACACAAAAGATACGATAAAAAAGTATGTGATTTGAATTTCTGTTTTTTTTTTGTCGATTTTTCGCACATTATATATAACTTCTGGTATGTTTGTAAAAATGTTAATATCAGGCTCAAAGTATCTTAAGAACTAGTTTAATAAAGAACACAAGAAATATAAACAAATCAATTATGATAATTACATGTCGATTTTATCAACTTATTTACGACTTTTCTCTGATGATCCCATTGCGTAATTTTTGCTGTATATGTCTAAAAACATAGGCTTAAAATCAGATATAATGGATTTTTTGAATAAAGAAACTTACCCCCTGTGACTCGCTAAATAATAAATATATGCCATGACGTGCAATAAAATAGTTGCTGAAGCAGGTCTAGTTTTATATTGACGTTCTTACGTCAGCAAGACAAAATTTAGGATATTTGTCTCAAATTTATATGAGCGTAGTTTAGTAAAATAAAAATTCATCTGTTAGTAAAAACTAATTATTTGTCTAACTCTTCATTTAAATTTATTAAAGTCGGTGGCGATAAATCTTTCTAACACATAAGCCAACGAATATGTTTCGTCCAAAATATATATCTATTCTACCATTTTTGACAAATTCGAATGTTTTGCTCGGCTCATGACTATTGACATACTCTTATGTATTTGGATAGTAAATTTTAATATACTAGGCTAAAACGATCTTGAGTTATGGGGCCATGAATAGATACCCTTTCAAGGCAGTTTGTAACCAAGTTGACTTAGACTGGCAACTCTAATATGATCTGTAACCATATCGCGTTTGCATACTTAGTACCATTAACATTTTCTAACGGACATTGGCGTGAATATAGTGTTAAATTGTTACACTTACTATTTACCACCTTAAAAAAAAAAAAAAAAAACAGATAAAACAAAGGAATGAGTGTACCTACTTAGCTCATTGTCATTCCGATGTTGACTTCATCGGAAATCGATTTCTAGACTCATGACAACCTCACGAATTCGATGTCAACTGAATTTCTTCAAGAAAAATTGTATTAGTTCGTTTGATGTTGGATGACAAGTTTGGTCATATCATCAATTGGCAGATTCATTACTTAGTCATGCGTTGAGAAATTTTGTGGTTTCACGGTTAAAGGCATCCATTAGATAATATGAGGTGACAGACATATATTTTGTTCTATTTAACGAATCGTGAGGTTGAATGGACTAATTTGATCGTGAGGTGAATTCTTTGATACCTTTGTTTGTCAATAAATGTGACGTGAAAAGAGATACGAACTGATGAGACCACCAAAGTATAACAAGTTAATTACTTCACATTGCATCACATCTTTTTTTCTCAAATAATTGCTCAATCCCACCCACATACATATGTGAACATCTACTGTTAACAGTAAACATCCTGTGATTTATATAGAATTGCAAAACAAATAAATTTCATATAAAACATGCCAATAGATACTTGTTCTAGAAATAAATTTTGTCGATAAACTCGTAAATATTCTCAACCACTACCTGTCATTCGATTAATTATTGAACAAATAAATAATTATGCCGTAGTGATTTAAATTGCACTTTAATGCGCTGCGAACCTATTCAAATGGATATATCATTTATCAATTTAGCATCAATTTGACTACCGTCACAATTAGCATAATTTAATGTCATAATGAATCCCAAAAACTAAGATTGAATGCAGATAAATTTGCACCAAAGAAATGGGGGAACCGGAAAAAAATTAAGATAAATGATTAATAAATCAAATGCAGTAATGTTACTTGTCTTTCGGTGGAAGTTTTATTTATTGGGGTGGCTGCGGGATGGTAATTAGTGAGGTGCTATTTTTGTTTTTATAATCAGTGTTTTGTATAAATTTTTAAGAAGAACTGAAGTGTTGTGACACTAACAATACATAACTGTTAGTACTTTAGATTGATTGATCATAACGTAATTTTTGGAAATTCTATTTTTAAGAATATCATTTAGATATTGCAAGTGTATCCTTGACCTTATTTTCAGATGAAGAGAGTAAGATAACGCTTTTGCAAAGACTTACTTTTATTCTTCAGTGAAATATATGCTTTATATAGGTGTGCTAAAGCTTTTCATATCAAGAGATATATCTGGTCAATAGTAAGGTTCGGCATGCATGCATTCTATTATTAGAACATAGTGGAATTATCTGTGCTAACTATCTCAAACATGCAATAAATTTCCACTACCTAAATGGCACTACACACTAATATTACAATCTCAAATACATAAAAGACAATGACCATTAATTACCTACCCCTGAAATTATTTAGCGTAGGATCAAGATATCATGTATTTGTTTCTCTTCTCATCAGTAGGCCAGTGGTTTAGTTGAATGGAACAGATTGAGTGCGGACAAAGTTTCGGGGGTATTAAGTACATACATAAATTGGTTTTTAAAAATCAAAGAAAATTTCCAGGTGAGTCTTTACAGAGATTTGTATAAAAATAATTTACAATAGGTACATAGATAGAGATATTTTATATTCAGTAACAAAAGGAACAGGTTCCTAAATACTACCTTGTGGAACGTAAGATTTCATTACCAAAAATTATATACACTTTGATACCTTTTGGTAGGATATATAATTTTTTTTGGTATGTTTGCGGACATTCGTGGCTTGTCAGGTTTACTCTTCAATGTTCCACCTGCACAAAACTCCAACCACATTGAAAGGAGGTTTTACTTTTTTGTTTATTTCTTTCGATCCTTCTATGATCCTAGCCATCAGGGAGATTTCGTACAGTCCATGCACTCCACCACTTAATAACTTGGTACACTCTCTTGTTGTTTTTTTTTTTGCAATAGTTTTAGCATATTCCTGGGCTATCTTTTCAACTTTGTCTTGCATACATAATGTTAAAGATTATTGGCCGAAGACTATCGTCTTGTTTCAAGCATTTCGTGATGCTGATGTCCCCTAATAGTTTCGGATTGATACGGTCTATTCATATCAAGTTGTCGTACACAATTTTCATTTGCTGATATTAGCTTCGCTTCTAGCACCTCCCAAATGTGCTGTCTTGTTTGATATTCTGAAATACGTTAACATGTACTTGTTTCTCATCCATAATCTCCTTATCAACCGTTGTTTACACCAGAGCATACAATTTTTTTTCCGTTTAGTATCCCAGAGTTATCTACGGGTGCCTATACCTAGGTAAAAGAGATTTGGAGCTCCTCAACACTATTATCCTTAGCTGACCGAATTCTATTTTAGGGTCAACCATTTCTTGCAATAGCATCAACGCCAACGTCATATTTGTGGTTCAGTCCAATTGTCGTAGCCGCCCAACGTATGCTGGTTTGAGCTTTCTTGTCATATTTTCTGTGAAGGTGAACTTACCAGTGGTTTCCATCTTCACCAAACGGAGCGTTGCCTTTCTCAACTGTTCTACCATATCGAGTCACTTACTCTCTTGCGTTAAGGGTAAGTGGCCTTCACATGCTATAGTTGGGTCAGCTGAGCCTTGGTTTCTTGTATGAGGTTGTTACTCCTCCATTTCGACCCACAAACAAGGTGTCAAGATAACGCGGCCCATAAAGTAACCTGTAGACATGAAGAAGGAAACTTTGTAGAAGAGTCAAATTCTCGTTGTGCAAGTTACAGCCTTCCTACCTACAAGTTATAGCGCTTTTCGAAAGATAATTTTTTTTAGGTAAGTACATTCTTGAATGTTTGTCAGACGTTTCCAAGAAGTCGGAAAAACACTTTAACGTACATAGTTTGGGACACAAACATCTGCTAAATACGCAGCTAATGTGCTTGCAATACTGCATTTCCCATTATAAATTCGATAAGCCTGAATTCCGGAATTGAATTTTTTCTTTGTAAAATCCCCAGATGTAGGAATTAGGGCACTTTTCGACTTCCTTGAGCTACATTTCTGCCTTTTACTCTATTTCCTTCCTTATGGGTACGATTTAAAGAAAGTAGAATAGTTACAACGCTAATATTTATACTTCATTAATATTTATACCAAAACGAAACAACTGAATCCATTTTCAATGCCGATAACGAGACCTTACTTAAATGATTTTATTATCCATAATAGCAAAAAGTACAACTAACTACAGTTCAATTAGCAGTTCTTTTAAATCACCACTTGTTTTACAAGAACTGCTACATCACCATTACCATCTCTGCCATTACCGCTAGTTTCACATTCGTCACTTGATTGCATCTGATGGAATTATTTTTACTGAAAAATATCCTCTCTTGGCATTTTGCGTAAATTAAACCGCACTGACCTTGCAAGGCCAGTGTGACAAGTTACAACAATTAAATTTTATTATAATTATTCATAACCTGTATAGCAGTTTTCGATTTTTAACTGTCTCTCCGGCAAAGATGTGTCCTCCACAGATGCGCGCTAAGAAATTGATTGAGATGAGTCTTTCCTCCGACTTTTGTGTAATTAATTGAATTTCGCGGATGATTTAAGTTGAACTGATCCACAAATATTATGTAACCTGAGCACTGAAACGGGGTAAGGAGGTGCATCCTTTAAATCAGACTTTAATAACTCGTTTATGTAGAAGGTATGTGATTATCGAGCATGCAGATGGGCGATTAAATGCAACGTGGTTCAGCAGGACATAAAGATTACAAAATTACCATTTTGTCTGAATTTACAAAATGTACCTACACATGATGTACGATGTTGTGGTGTCTTAATTGTAAAACATATTCGCATACAAAAACCGATTTATTTTTTACTCATTAATCAGGACGAAGGCGTGAGGTTGTTTAATGGGAAATCTTTTGTTTTGTACTATAGACTGACACGTTGCAGTGGCCACTGCTTGTGGAAAATGAAATAAAGACAATTTTTTGATACAGTAAATCAAAATGAGAAGTTTAATTAAGTTGAGATATTGTGAATTACTTTGGAAATTATCTGTGGAATGCACATCCTGGCATTGTGGATTTCAAGCAATTACTGTTTTGCTGAGAGGTAACTGTCATAACAATGAAAGGCCGAACTCACAGAAGATATGAATGATTTTCTATCTATTTGTCGAATTTGGTTTATGTATTGTATTTCCAATAAGTTCCGTATCTATGAAATTAAAACCTATAATTTGGGTATTTCGTACAGGGTCATCAGATGAAATAGAACTGGATAGATACATGAGTTGCGGTGGGTAGGTTCAATGTGACCTGATCACAAGTCTATGAGATATTCGAGCTAGAATAACTCTTCCAGTTTACGACACGACACCGATTGAGAGATGTATAGTGAGCTGCTTACTCAAAAATATGTCCATTCTGCAGTTTCGAAAAGGCAGTACCGTGCCCACCTATCAGATCTTTAACGAATTTTCCCGATCTTCGTTAAATCGTCACGTAAGGGTGGGCATTCGGCCCTGTACTCATTTGATTACGCTGCAGTGTGGGGTTGGCTATGACTCATCCAACAAAATCTTGTTATGTTGTCATCTCAATCTAACATAGCACTGTTTTGACTTCTATACAAGGGCCCTGAAAATGCACTGTGACCTATAATATCGACCGACAATCCTCTACAGCCCGCATAGTTCTCGTTCTTGTCCTTGAGGGCTCTGGTTTGGGCAATCTAACCTTGTGTTGCTCTCTTGGCTTCCTCTACTTTCTTCGAAGATCTCTCAAGTGGTACGTTAGTTTACATTTCGGTTTATCACGGATCACTATAACAATGCGTGTTCGTCCCTTACATTATTCCATTAGATAGTCGGTAAAGGTAAGAGCCTTTACCACCACAATTTGAGTAATACTTTGGCTTTATACTGGTTAATGTTCATGAAAATTTTCGATGCCTTAGGTCCTGTAGATTGGCCCAGTGTTCAGCGTGTCTGTTGATTAGATGATACATCCAAGCAGGACTCTGGACCAATGAGTGGATGAAAACCCTTGTTTCCACCAAGGATTCCTGAACTACAGGATATAGTAACCTTGTTCATAGATGCAAGCAATTCGAGGAGATTGAGACAGTCTCAGATAAGCTTAGACCCAACCTTGAAGGATTTAGAGCCCAGTAGTGCTGCTTTTCATTTCCCTCTTTAGGCATTCCCTTCACATAGATCAATGGTTTGTACGTGTAAACCCACCGGCTTTAAGGTTCAGGATGCCAGATAGCCTTCTGAGACAGCCTAATTTGCTTCCTTCCATCGTCAGATGTCACATGTTTTCATTGTTGATTGATCTAAAACAATCGCTTACAATCCACGTGTGATGGACCGAAGGTAGATATAAAAAAAATAACCAGATCGGCTATGGATCAGATTGGTAGGATTATGTCCTTATTTCCTCATTGGTTTCAAGGAGACTATCGGGTAATAATTGGCATATTTCCTTAGGTCTGTTAGTGAATTGGAAATGTTGTTCCTTTATGGAACTTAGGTAGTTAGAGTGACTTTCGGTTAAGGCCTTTAAAAGGACATTGTAAAGTTTTCAAAACTTGTAGAGTGGATTCTGCGAGTCTTACGTTCAGATTTTCCAAATTCTTGGTTGAGTAATGTTGGAACTTCTGATTATTTGTACGATTTGTTGGCTTTGTTGTTATTGAAATTAATTGCAAAGCCAAGGTCAACGAATATCCTACTGCTTCGTTAGTTAGGAGGAGGAGAGTCCCCTGTCAATAAAGATATTGCCTTTGACAACGTCCATGTGCTCATTTATTTAATCACATGGAACAGATGAAAACGTATATCGTAGTATAAGTACCTACTGTCATGAAAAAGATTCTCAAAACAAAAACGAATGGTTGTGAGAGGCTAGGTCCCATGAACCTGTTGCGCCAAAAATTTGTATTTTTTTTAGTATACATAAATATTTATAAACTTACAGTGCTAGTTGGGGTTGGGGTTGCAAGCTAGGTGGCGTCGTTTGAATTTTAGTAAAGTATTTTGGTGCTTTATTTACAGCCACTTATCTTACTTTCATTGCTATGGTTCGGGCTGTACTTGGGCCTTAATAAATAACTTTCTCCAGTTAAGTTCATCCCTAACTTGCCGACTCCTGTTCTGCACGTTTAAGTGATCGAGCTTCCTCTTCACTAGTGCAAGCCTTAAAAAAGTAAAGTCTTTCTTTATCGCCTTGTGCCATTAGAATGGAAATCCTTGACGATAATAAATATCGGTTCCTTTGCTTACTGTCCTTCAAAATCTAGTTAGCTAACACTTTGTAGGTATCTAAACCAAAAGAGTGGAAGAATACACAGAAATCGAAAAGGCGATTATCATTCTCCTTCACAAGTCTCATCTCGTTCATCCATCGAATTTTAAGACTACAAACTAGCCGACTAAGTTTGGGAGCGGGCCAATAAATTTTGAATGTAAATGACATCTAACCTACAAGAATTTGATCTCTATTTCCTGTGACAGTAAGGGCACCTCCCGTTGTTATAATGTCATTCAAAAAGCGTAAACATTCCACAAGATGACAAAATTGGCAGTGACCAGCCAGGCAAAAACCCCATTAAGACCTAAACCCCTACAAATATATCAAGAAAAACAGTTATATTACATATTTTCAATGTAAATTTTTAGTGTCTCATAAATATATTAAATATACGTAAATTTATTTATAATAGTTTTTTAAAAAAAGTTTTAGAATAATCTCCACACAAAAATAATATGCAAATTACCAATCTTACTACTTTCGAACGCTTTGAATTTTTTTATTTTTTGATTTGTAGAGAATTATCCATAATTTTGTTTTCTACAATTTTTACGCTTTGATGGCAAAATTCGTGACATGTCACATTAAGATATTTACAGAAATGATTCCTTTTGGATACTAGTCATCAGCGGCGTATAAATAAATCTCACTGATTTCCAAAAATCAACAAACCACCCGCTTGACACAATACACGCGTTTTGTTATGAAAAGATTAGAACTGTCCAATCATCATAACTTTTATGGAAACCTGACTTACGCACTTTGTGTCGCTTGTAATGAAACAAGTTAACTAATCTAGGAACCAATTAACATCGATGAAAAGTTGAATTCATAGAGAAGTTAAATGTGAGGTCTCTGTTGAATGGTAAATGATTGTTTAATCCTCTTGTGCGGAAAGTATAAGCATGACTTTGACTAATGGGTACTATGGTTCTACAGAAATTTATCAAAACAATGAGAACAAAAGAAGATGATGGTGGTAGGCGGTATTTTAAACGAGCTTAGTATGCTAAATGGTTGTCAGATACAATGGATATCAAATAATCCTAAGCTTGATGTGATATTTATGGGCTGTTGCGAGATTTTAAATCGAATGCAATTTGTCTATATGGTAATTTTTACATGTAGTTTAGTATTTGATAGAACATTGAATTGGAATGAAGTTCTTTATTGGATATAGGTAGGGTTAATGATGCAGATACCATTTGGACTAATACTATGTTTTTTTTTTCTCCTTAAAGGTGTTGACGCAGTCTTGGCATAATAGAGCAAACATTTTCCCTTTCTATCGGTTCTTAATATTGAGCAAGTCTAGTATTTTGGTCCAGGATACAGCTTATGTACATCCCTGTGTGTAGTTATATAAGTTAATAGGGGATAAAGTCGAAATAATAGATTTTAGCATATAAAGAGTCATCCAAAAAGAGGTTTCCTTTTTTTAATTTTTGCGCCATTATGGAACTGTCAATATTCTACCATCATTGTGGTGACCTATGATAAGTCAAAATTAGGAAGTCATTAAGTATGGATCGCGCACGTTCAATCCATCCCCAAAAAGGGCGAAAAAACGTTCCCCTTCAAACTACCGACCCATAGGCTTAACATCAGTGCTCTCTAAGGTCATGGAAAGCATTGTAAATTTTCATCTCATGAGATATCTCGAAAAAAAACATCTTCTAAATGACCGTCAGTACAGTACGTCAGAACAACGTTGCACAGCGGACCTTATGGTGCACCTAACAGAAGAATGGAACCAAAGTATTCACCATCACGGCGAATGCCAAGTAGTTCCCCTTGATATCTCTATAGCTTTCGGCGGAGTGTGGCACAGTGCCCTCTTAAGCAAAATCGAAGCTTACGGTGTCGGTAGCATCTACTCATCATGGATTGCAAGCTTTTTGAGTAATCGGTCTATGCAAGTTGTATTGGACGGATATACTTCTGCCTTCAATATTATAATTTACAAAGATTTACAGTTTTCTTTCGCTATTCTCAAGCGACGCTTTCCATCAATTTATTAGGTGTGTGTGCTAAGAATGACACTATACTTAGTGTTCAAAATCATGACCTAATCCATGAATTATCTATCTCAGGCAAATCACACCACCCCACTAGTTCTAATTCTTAACCATAATAATTAAATCGGACGTCTAATATTTACGCGTGTCTCTCAATTGGTGGATTGTATTTCAGTACTCAATTAGAATCAAAATACGTGACAAAAATTCCCAAGAAATGTCAAATCAGGTTTCCCCAAACCAAAATCCGAATGGATAACAAATGAGTAATGAAATTCGATACACACTCCTGAAACCACATCACACTGTCATCGCCTTGAGTGGAATAACTCAGATTCAATTTCACAGAGCGACTTCTATTGTTGTCAATCTCCTGGTAGAGTCCACTTGAGATTGCTCCGGAATCACTTTTTAACTAGTTTGCTGTTGTTGCTCATAAAAAGTTCGACTTTTTTTTTTTGCTATGAATTATTATTGGCAACAGGAGGGTGATTAGTATTCTGTGGGTCGATGGTTGGTTGTTACGTATCTTCTAGGGCGTAAAATGGAATTTTTATGTAGTGAATTGTGTCCCTCAGGAGAAGTGCAATTTTTCCACGTAGAAAATCTGACATTTTGACATATGACAATGGTTAACTATTGTATCGATGTTTGAATGATTAATTGGATTCACGTAGGAAATATAAAGTTTTGTATACCGAAGTTGTTAATAATGTTCTTATGTGTATATACTTACATTTTAAAGTCGGAAGTATGTTTTCATAAAATCTTTAGAAATTGTATTCACATATTTGCATAAAGTATGTACGTTCATATATTTTGGTTAGAATGGACAGCCATAATGAGCCATACAGGTCATACATACCTTACTTGAAAATTAAAGTATCTAATGATGAGCATTAAAGGTCGTTAGCAGCGGACAGAACATAAAACATGGGTAAGGGTGATGAAAAGTGGTCAAAATGAGCAGCTTTGTAGCACTGTTAATAAGTACGACGTTTGACTACTTTTTGCTAATAGCAACAGCTTTGAAAGAAGAAGAAACCATAAAATCAATACGTAATTCTTTACTTGTGGCCTTTTTCAAAACTCGAGTGTTAAATGGAAAGAACTTGTGAGATGCCCTGTATTAAAAACTAAAGTTGAGCCAGAGTCTCCATTCAAAGACCATGAAGTAGACTCAGTTTTGTTCCATATTGAAAGTCAATACCAAATGTGCATTTATGTATGGGTCAATCAAGAAAAAACTATAATTAAGTGTTGCAACTCAAAGTTTATTCAAAGTAATACATCTGAGTATTCTCCTTCTTTTACTCTTCTTCTACTTCTACTTCTACTTCTACTTCTACTTCTACTTCTACTTCTACTTCTACTTCTACTTCTACTTCTACTTCTACTTCTACTTCTACTTCTACTTCTATTTCTACTTCTACTTCTACTTCTACTTCTACTTCTACTTCTACTTCTACTTCTACTTCTACTTCTACTTCTACTTCTACTTCTACTTCTACTTCTACTTTTAAGCTAGGTGTTCTGTCAGATAATGAAATAATCCTTAGCATACAAGTCGTGCTATTTCTACGCTTCCTGCTGGATTTGGCGCCAATCTAATGGTAGATACACCATCTTGTAATCTAAGCTTTTCTAATTCATGTAACAGAGTACTCAGAAATTCTGGGCTTTATTACATGTTGTTAAATTCATTTTTACACCCATGCTATCTACGATCTGTAGCTAGTTTTAAACGGCTATATCATTATTTACTACTTCATGTTGTGCGAATCTGCGAAACTAGTTTACATTAGGCTACAACACCACCGGCTCTCACAATCCAAATTTTTGATCGCTTAGCAAGTCTAAATAAAATCAAAATTTAAATATTTATCCATTCTAAAGCGGTAGTTAAATATTTGTTGTTATAATCAAAGTTTATTGAACTCCGAAGCTTACCGATGCGATGTGCGGGAGTCATATCAGCATCACCTCACATATTGATCTTTTCTATGATTTGAATTTTATTCTCAAATATTTACATTTTGGCAATAAAACCGACTGTGGCTGGTATTGCCGACTTTGAACCAGTAGAGACCGGCTTCGATACGGTTCTCACATTCAAACGTGAAACTAATAAATTTTATGTAACTTTATACAAATTGTTTAAATCTCAATCAGAAATCTATGGAGATCATGGAACTTTCCCAGAAGAAGGTCGTTTCCTTCAATTAGATACAAATGAACGACAATTAAAGAGAAATTAAGATAGAGATACAGAATCGCAGGTGTCAGGCTTATAATATTTCTGTCGTCATATATTTACTTTTGCTGCATAAAATCGTGAGTGAATATAATTTATAATCGTGGAGTGTATTTGGAAACTTATAAGTCATAAAATGGTATGAGTAGATACACATACATATGACCCAGTAGCAAGGATAGCTGGAGAGTGAAGTGAATTCGTAGTATCTGAAGCATTTTTGCATGAGTCGATTCGTATTTCGGCCTTATTTTTAGAGTCCTTGCGTCATGTGGATAGTCTGGAGTATACTTGATCTTAAAACACACTTCCAGCAGTATTGGAAAAATGGGGAAACGAAATCCTAGTTTTAAGTTATCTCGCGATACTACCGTTGATATTTAATTCAAAACTGAGACTATATTAAGAGTGGTATAAATTCTTAGTAGCTAAAGCATGATAGCATGAGCCAATTTGGATTGTTGACACTTTCTAGAAGACAATATGCTATGTGGATTACTTGGAATCTGACTGGCTTAACATATTGTTAACAACACAACTTGGAGAATGATCTTAAATTAATCTCAAAGGCTAAGACAAATACCTGAATAAAGATATCAAGACTTCCGTCTTAACTTGGATCCAGATCAGTCACCTAGTATACCCAAAACATCCGTTCCATTACTGTAAGCATGACAAATGACTTTGGAAGCTTTCATATGACACATTCATTCAGAATCGCATGTGTTTGCCAAATAAGTAATCCGTAACCCAAATATTTAAAAGTGTACAACATTCCCTACATCACGCATGGAGACTGACTACCTTAGCTAGACACAATCTTGTCTTGGAGTTTTAATTGAAATTTTTATCAGGCAATCGATTAAGGTTACGCTTGTTCACTTTTTATTTTTTTTTAATATTGACGCACGCCCCACCTTCGGTTTCATGCGAAGACCCTACGCAATAAAATGAATCGAAGCTCACGATTAAATAAATCGATCAGGGAACACCTTCGGATTGTGTTGTGGATCTTGTTTTCGTTTATTTATTTTTTTCGATTTGTCTTTGCAGAATGTCACGATCATTGTCACCCATTGAAGCGAGTTTTGTTTTGCGGATTTTGTAACGTTGCGGGCTGTCATTGCCTGCCTTATGTCACATTGGACATAATGAAGAGGCTTGGAATAGATTTGTTTAAGTGTCGTTTCAACTGAAATGACAACGTGCTTGTCGGATTAAATTTTTGCCAATTTTAACATTAACTGAAGCAGATGGTAGATTATTGCCGGCATAAAATACCTTTAAATGGAATGGTTAGTTTAGGTATGGGGGTAGGAGAAGGGGAAGTATCACTGGTCTACTGGATATATGTATGTATCTTATAAATCGTGGAAGAAGTGTCTCCCGGGGAATTTATTCCTAAGGTGGATGAGACCAGGACAGTGAAATAGAAAGTGGGTTGTATTCTCATTAACCTTCTCATCTGCAGAATTATGCTCCGTGATGACTCGTATAAGGGTAGGAAGGGATTTTCTATCTTTTTGCATAAGTATGTCGGTCCTTGTTTTGTCAAAGTAAGGCCATACTTTCCTTGTCGTCGGACAGGTGTCTACAATTTGTGCCCTTAGAGCCCCTTAAGGCAAGATGGGATATCTACCAAGGAGTAGACTTCTAGCCAATTCTTCGGCCTTCTCAATACCTGGTGTATCTTCAAGTACAAGGACCAGATTGTTACCCTGTGCTAATTTCCAAGAAGCTTCAAGTCTTCTCGATAGTAGAAATCGCTTTTATTGCTTCCCGGCTGTTGATGTAGAAGGTACTACCGTTCAACATAGTCTCACGAGTGGATATTGTCAATGAAAGGACCTCCACTTGGAAAATACTGCTGTGATCTAGGAGGATTTGGATATTCTACGCCTCTTTGGTCCATCCGCGGAAAACGGAGATGGATTGCGTGGATAGACTGCTTCTCCATTCGTCTCTGCCCGGGTATATGCTTGAGAAATGGTCTTGTGCAATCCAGGTATTGTGTCATATAGTCTGTAATAGGTACGATCACAGAATGACTCTTTGTATCTTGGCTTCACCAGTCCAACAAAATGTTGCCGAGACTTGTACAATGATATTCAACCAAAGCTGGGTGAGGACAGTATTGATTCCCGCTTTAGGTGTTGTTCTCATGGTACGGGTGCTGTCAATCACATCTACTTTAGCATCTAATTGCTTCGAACTTCTAAAACATCTGCCAAGGTAGTAGCACTGCCTGACCAGGTAGAAATAAGTCTCCCCCGGTTTATAGGAACATCGAGTGTGAGCTGAAGCCACTCCATCCATCTACCCTGATGTGAGTGCGTCCATAGATTCCTACGAAACCTATAAAAGAAAAAACCAAACAAAGTGCGATTCAGTACATGGACCATACGTTCGCCTGAGATGCTTGTGTTTGTGTTTCGACTCTCCAACTTTTCATCAGGAGGACAAAACCTCACTGTCAACCTTAAGATACATCTATGTACTTGTCTTTCAGTTAATCCTGTTGCCAAGCATAAAATACAAAATTCACTTGAACTTGAACTTTTGTTTTCAATAGCATCGCCTGCAGCACCAAATCCAGTCTTCAATTGAACCACTTATCTGGTCTCAAGAGCCAATGTAAATATTTTGTTCAGCATTCCTAAGCCACAAACTGTTCCGTGTTATTCTTTGTCCACGTATGTAGGTATGTATATTACGAGTATTATCTCGATTAGAACTAATTGAAAGAATTTAATTAACAATGGGGACATGTTTTCGTTTAGTATCGGCTTACAAACGAGCTACTCTCCCTGCCATTGCCCTCTGCGACGAGTGCGTCCGCCACCGGAACAAGTTGATCAAGGATCTTGTTGTGTTCCAATGAAAAGGGGCTCGATTATGAGTGGACCTGTTCTTTTGTTGATCTTCCATGTGTTGGTGTGTGGTTTTCTTTCTTATTTGCGGTGGTGATCATCAATGAGGAGATAAATATTATGATTAATTTATAAATATTCGTGCGAACAAAAACATTCGAGATACAATTACTATTACTGTTGCGCGTGCATGCATGCATTCGAATCGATCTGACTAATGAACTTGAACGGACAGACAAAGATTACTTGTTGTATTCAGATGAGTACACTTCTGGTACTTGGCTACTGGATTTTATTCAGTTGCTATGAGGGAGGTGACCTAAGTTAGAAAGATTGAAGGTCAATTACATTTCTGAATCAGGAGACTCCTCCTTATTAATTTGTTTTGACAGAAAGCAATTAATTCTCGCAAGGACATTGGCATTATTTTGACTAATTCAACAGCTTTGTACACAACTAATCGATTTTTAATTCGTCAATGTCTGAAGGAGTTTGTGCAAATAAGTGATCAGTCTTCAAGTATTGATTTGCATTTTGTGAGAAAACTAATTAAAATGATAAATCACTGGTTCGACTGTAAAACTGAATTAGTCTTGTCTGATTCCAAGAGGTCTTTGTCGAGATTATAGAACTGATTAATGACCTGGAAGTTGTCTTGCAACCTTGATCCGGCTTAAAGAAAACAGGAACATATGTAAACAAATTTTCAGTGCGAAGGTGTCCATTTGATCATCGGTCTCTGGTTTTCGTGAATGATTAACGACTAAGTACAACTCGGTACATATGTACAACTATATCCAGAAGATACGTCATCATTTTTCACTAGATTAAAATTATGAATTACTGTATTTACATACATATACGAATGCATCTCGATATCAATGCAAAAGTCGATTAATAATAATAAAAAATATATAGTCCTTCACTTTAAGAAAGTTAAAGGACATATTATCTGACCCAAGCAATATACATACATACGTACATGTGTACATATATGCATAAGTAGACGTGGCGGGCTGCGTTATATTCAGCGTTACTTAGACTATTGAAGTAGGTTCCTAAATGAAAATTGTTACAAGCGGAGAAAGTTTCACAAGTCCATTGACGGTGTAAAATGGTGTCCTGTAACGTAAGTTATGTCAGCCCCCGTTGCTCGAGTTGAGCAAGAGACCGGTTAGATGGACAATGAAGTTCCTTAAATGCTCAATTGATGTATCAATCTTCCTTATTTCGACATTTAAGGGCCTGATCCAAATATGTAGACTACACGAAATAGTGGAATAGTGGAAAAATTCGAGTGTAAGTTCGCTATAGCTAATAAGTATGTGTACTTTTGTCTTTCTCGAAGAGGACTTAAAACGCATCAAGTCCACTCGGAGACCTAAAGGTTCAATCTGAATTCCCTTTTAATAGAATGAGATCTAGAAATAGAAATGAACTGAAATCTATCGCGTTACTGATTGGCTTGGATACTAGTTGTTGCTCTTGATGAAGTGGACGAGATCCGATATCTGGAAGCCTGCTAAGTTTGCGGTGCTTGCGAAGAACCTGAAATCTAGAGTGCGAAGGTGTCGTTCTTGAAAAGCGGGACAGTAGCAAAGCAGATGTTGGATTGACTCCATCTCTTCCTCGTCTCCGCAGCTTATGCATACGTCATCGGACTCTACCCTCCATTTACAGAGCACGACGCCGATAGCGCAGTGTCCTCTGATCATACATATTAGGATACGGATAGAGAATCGATTTAGTGCCAGAACGCTCTTTGTTTTCTTTTTATTTAATTTCGGCCATAATGAGACGAGTTGGCATCTTTCTCTATTATGCGATCTATTGTCTGGGGATTGAACCTGAAACCCCTTGTCCCGTAGTCCAACGCACTATCAATTATGCTATACGATTTTCCAATTGGTGGCAGTATGGATATATCCACTTCACTATGTTCATTCCCGACCCCATTCTTGCGAGAGCATCCGCCTTCTCGTTACCTTCAATATTGCTTTGTCCAGGAACCCAGCAGTGTTTGGCCGAATGGTGCCGCCAACCTGATCAGTGCATCACGCTGTTCCATCTTGGTTAGGGATTTGATAACAGTGCTGACTTTTGCCGACTCTTATACTGATGCTACAGATATCGACTGAAGAGAGCAACTATGGTGATCCAGTGCCCAGTAGATGCCACTAGGAGGCAGTGAGTTTCTTTTAACGATTACATATTCGGATCGTCTAAATAATTTGCCTTGTAAATAATTTATTTCATGCAATTGCATAATGGTGCGAATTAATTTGGTGTTTAATTCCGAAAGCTTTGTACAGTTTGCCTCACTCTATGTCCTAAATCTTTAGCCTAAAACATTTCTTTGCATGTCCATATCTCTTACGATCTGTTAAAATCATATAAATCTTCTGATTAACTGCAACTATCTCAGAACAACAGAAATCCTGTTGGGCGTAACTCAACACCATGTTAGCGTTAAAGTAAAAATTAGTGAAATGCCACCTTAAACTCATTGCAAATCATAAAATGTTCTCTTACACATGTCGTATTGTTGGTTCAACAGCAAAATATAAAATACCGTCGGCATAAGTCATCAAATACCAGCAGACGTGTCTTTTGTCCCCTTAAATCAATCATCGTTGTTTTTCCACTCAAAGGAACACCACTATAGATTCACCTCTCGTACACCTGTCTGGCAGTTCAACGAGTAGTTAATCAAATTCACTAATTTACGGCTACACCATCGTCGATAAATCATAATTATGTCGAAGAAGAATTTGGTTTTTACCAAACCAAAGTGCGGTTTTGCTTTGCAAACATAAAACTTCTGAATCATGAAGCCCATGACTCATGCTCATCATCGGATCGTAGGTAGAAAAAAAGAGAATCCAATTCGATACCACTTGCTCCTGGTAGAATCCACTTGACATTCAACAGTTCACGCTTCATGCATCATTGGGTGTTGGTATGGTCCAGCAAATTATCGAGATTCTCAGTAGTGCGCTGCTACTCAATTACGGAACGAAAGCTTCCAATTAAGACGGTAATTATCCCGTAAATTATCGGCACGATTGGTGAGAAGTGAAGGTTGTTTATTCTGAAATTATCGCCGACTATAAATCAGGATGAACACCTTCATTAATTGGGAGCTTAAGGAGTTCAATCATTATGTACTCGTAGTACATGGGTTGACTTTGAGAGAAACAATATAGATGCCCTTGTGAAGGGTGGAACTGCTGAAAGTAACAGGTATTCTATTTTTGGCTTTATATTGTTAACTGATTCCTTTTCTTCTACTAAACCTTTTGAATAGGTCTAGTTAGAGATTGAGGATCTTAACCTCAGGATATACGAACTCTTTAGTCATAAAGTTGTTCTGAAAACAAAACGGCTATATTGTACAGGACCTTCATATATGTAGGTATCTATTGTTTCTCATTGTGAAAAAACAGTACAAATCCGTGGAAAATTGGTTAAAAATGTTAAAGCCGAGCCCAGTTTAAGCCTCTGTGGTTTTAGATCGTATTCGCCTATCATTAAACAAGAATACTCTGAAGGCCATATGTCGACTTCGGCAAAGGCATTCGGGAAAAAGTGGTCAAAGACCTCTTCAACATCCATCTTGTACATTGTCCTGTAAAAGTCTGATATAGCCAATCACGTATTCGAAGACGTTTGGAGGGCATTATTGTTCGAGCCATAGCTTTCATGAGGTGCAGCATAGTGCGGTTTTATTTATTCTCTAAAATCTATTTGAGAGATTAAATTCAAATGAAGGCCCATAGAGTCTTCGTATCAAATCCAAATAGAAGGGAACCTCAACCAACTTGTAGTGCGCACTAGACCCAGTAAGCTAAGGACCGAGGTAACTGAAGAAACTTGTTGGGTGATGCCCAGGTTCACCCCGAACTCCATCTACATAAGTAAGTAAGAAGGCAGATTTAACAAATCCCCATATTCCAAGGTCCTATTTGCGAAGGTCCTTTAGATAATTGATCAATAAACTCTTTTGGACGTAACATGGTATGATGTTGTGTTGTGAGCTGAAAGTATGTATATCACTGATGATGAGATGACTTTTATCGTCACTTGGCTGCCTGCTAAGAACGTATCTAGATCAGCTAAAAAGTCCAATTGCCTTTTTTTAAACAGCTATGTATATCGTTCGAGAAACATGCAATACTTTTTCGTCATCCTGAGTATACTGAACTCAATTTATGCTATTTTCGACTTTTCTTCGTTTCTCAATCTTAAGAATAACCACTGAAATAAAATGCGGTTCCATATTAGGAATTTGTATTCTTTGTAGTCTTAGCACGCCATAGTACATTACGTTCAATAATAGAGAACTCTAAAGACAGGACAATCACAAAGGAAATATTCCGGAATATTATTGCCATCAAGCGTCGTGGACTGTGGTGTCACGTAAACTTTAGCAAAACCGAAGTGTCTTGTCAATAAGTCGTCTGTAGTCCTTTCTGCTGACAGATGGCAAAAATATCGCTGCTAATAGAACTCCAAGAGCATTAGTTTAGTCTGACTGACGTGAGTGTGCCAAGAAACCTAATCGTCAACGAAAGCTCTGACCGAGGACATGGAGGGTCCAACGCAGGTTCAGATCTTCAAACACCATCCATTGATTAAATCATCCATCTAGTAGGTACTCTAATTGGATAAAATCGACTACAGCTTATTTTTGGGTCAGATCTTGGTCGAACCCTGTCTAAGTATCGCTCAAGGTCATCAAAACTCCGCCTCGTCTAAGATTATAGACTGTTTTCATAGTAGACGCAGTAGTGTATTTGAACTAGCACCAGACTTACCCGGATAGTTATGTCATTTAATAATGACTAGAACAAACCGGTTGCGATTAGGCTCTTCGGACGTATACACTTCAGAATAGAAATAATGCCAAATCAAGTCTTATTTCCTAGGGCTCGATTTCAAGTCCACATTGCACATATGCTCTCTTTTGTGCCGTCCAACAAAGTGTGTATTTGAGTTCGAATTTCCTAGATCACAAACGTCAGAGTTTAAGAGGTGCCAACCTTACAAAAAATAAAATAGAAAGTTCCACAATTTTAATAAATATTTGCGCTGCTCATGGAACACCCTTTATATGCTAATGTCTACTCATATAGCAAACGGTTTTTTGTTTCAAAAATATTTGAACCCAAATTAATGACCAAATCTAATATCGATAATTTGCAAATATGATACTCGAATGGAATTGATAGTGTCCAGCAGAGCAGGTAAGCATTTACCTCTTTTTTTGCCTGGCTATCCAATTAGCATCGACTTAGCATTCCAGCAGTTATCGGCTCAGGATTATAAATTTCTATTCTTCACCTTTAGATACAATCTTTAACATAAACATTTATACTAGTTCACTTCGCTTGCGATAAACTCAAATTTCATTGATTGTCTCCATTCGATTGATGTCATCTTAATTTTTAAACTATCTCTCCAAAGATTGAAACGGGTTCCCTTTCTCATTTCACCAAATTTTACGCCACGACGAAGAAGAAAGTTGAATGAACCTTTATCTACGTAAAATATTTGCGTCTCTCTGAATGTTTTTTCCTTCTTTTTGTTTACAAACATCAATACAATCGATTAAGTCATCTGTCGTCGTACCCTCCACATGGAATAGATTAATCGGATATTGGGTATAGAAATAGCTTTGAATCTGGAATAAGATATGCAAACAGGTCATTCAAATCGCGAAAACTGGATTCGCTATCTTAAGACAGTTACAGATACATACATAGATGAGCCGATAATCACCACTATCCGAGCTTGTTTGTCTGGTTAAATTGCGTGAAAAAAAAACAAAAATAAAAATAAAATTGTCTCCAATGTATCTTTTAAGATACACACGGTCTCAACACGGTGCGAGGTGAGTGTCCGGGAATATACGCACTTAATTTGATTCAGAAGTTTTAAATTAAACGACATACCATTGTGCATGAGTTGTCACACACGCGTATATACTTCGCGCCGTCATGTACAGCATGTGTATCCACTTCGCACAACCTACAGTTAGTATCTTATTTATTATCACCATGGGATCAGCTATAGGTTAGGTATCCCGCCCCCCACCAGATAGCCGCCTACTTTCGAATTTCATTGCAGTACGAGACCTTGACTCCTCGGAGGAGTAACAAGTCTGTACATCTTGAGCCCTTTTCCGGTGAAGTAAAAGGCACATCCAAGGTTGTCCAATGGAATCTCCTTACAACTTGGTAGGAGAGTACCTAGTATGCAATTCACCTGAGAATGTAGACTGTAATCCCTGTGCGTGTGTTGGTGGCTGATAAAAGTAAGAAGTAATTTATCGTTGACTTGGAAGTGAATACATATTTTCGAATTGGTTTGTGCTGTCAAAATCGATATATCGCCGTTTGGCTTACTCACTCCTTATTACCGGTTTTATGGTTAAAGATGCGTTTCGAGAAACAATTATTCGAAGTGACACCAAACTGTCAGTCGGTGGAGGTTTTAACTCATTTTGGAGGGTTTCGAATCGGAATCTACTTATGTAGATTATTCGACAGATAACGAGGCATCGTATTTCAGATGTTGAGTAGATGTTGTCTGTAGGGATGTGGTAAGAGAGGGTTTCTTGAAAGGTTTTACCCCTCCGGAGACAGAGGATAAAGGACAATTACGGTAATGGCAAATGACTTAATGATCTCGGAAGACCTATATAGGTACTTAATAACAGTTAATGAATAATAATTGTACACTGGGAGCCTCTGTCTGTCTGAATTATGTATGTACCTACTCTTTGGTCTAGTAGACATCTTCGTGGTAAACCCTTTTCACTGTTTCCTCTTTCCAAATATATTTACAGGAAGGGTATAGAGCATTGTTTCTAGCGCCCCATGTGGAGGAGACACAAATTGTCCTTTAAATTGTACTTATAAGAAAAAGGAAGCTAGCTTTGTTATCCACTTTCCTAGGTTTTAGTACACTAACTAAACTAGTAACCGCACCAGATGTTTTAAACGTATGTATGTGCTTTAATACAAAATTTGTCTACAGATCGTCAGTCTCAGAACTGCATAGTAGATAAGTGTATGACAGCCTTGTGGCATTAGTCCAAAAATATAGAAAGAAAATCAGAAAACTTATAAATGGTCTTTCAAAACATGTTGAGGAACGCAAAGAATATAAGAAGCTAGTAACGACTGGGTTTGACATACAGTGTAGTTGTAGATGCAGGTTTTGACCGCCATCTTATGGCAGGAGGCTCTTCTCAAGAACTCTGTGTTGAATACTTTTAATAGTTTTTGGAAGGTAGATAGAAGGGGTGGCCGCACATGCACCTAGCACTCGAATCACCAATGGATCCATTGTGAACCCATATCGTGGCTAACCTAAAACGAAGACACAAGTTGGTTTGTAGCTTTGGTATAGGTAAGCGAGCTCCCTGAACCAACCCCATATTGTTATAAATTTCAGGATGGTTAATGGTGGCTTTCCTGACAGGTCCCCCAAATCTTCGAAGAGGTGTACACCAAGGGCCGTTTTCCTAGTTCTCCACAGACATTCATTGGGCATTCGCATTGGAAATGGGATGTACTCTCTTCTGCGTACGGGTCGGCACAGCCTCGGCAGCGGTCATCAGGACTTCGGTGTCCAGTAAAGGATCCCGTGCTGGCATATTTGTGCAATACGATAACATCTGACTTCACTACTGAAAACCTGAACATGCATTTGTTATTTCTGCGTCTTTACAAATCGATCAAGGATGCAGGCAGAATAGGCGAATTCCCGGATATCTGTAAGAAAAGTAGGGGCAACTTTCTGCCGTCTTAACGATCCGCTCTTCTTAGCATCTCAACCATCTGTTATGCTTCGTAAAAGGGCGATGATACTTCGGAGCACTTCCTCGCTCCGTAGTCCAACGCACTAACCACTTTAGCCACGGCTGCCACCACAGCAGAAACATACTTAGACTTGTGATACCGCTATGGAAAAACCGGATTACATTGAGTGTTCCCAATGGGACAGGAGATAGGCCAACTAGTACCGGTGTAAACTCATGCCGAAGAAGTATGGTTCGCCATTAAACCAGTTTGGCCAGGTGACAAAGCTTTTTATTTTGCCTTAGTCTAGTCTAGCTAGATCATTAAGATCTTCGAAGAAGTACTCACCTAGAGTTATCCTTCTCAAGGCCGATAGAGCAGGACAGATACACAGAAGATGTGTCATGGTTTCCTCCTCTTCCTCGTCTCTAAAGCTTCTACAGAAATCGTTGAATGGAGCACCAAGCCTTCTTGCATGTCTACCTACCAGACAGTGCCCTGTGAGGGCGCCAACTGTCTTTCTCATATTTATTCTATTGACGGATATATGTAGGTCTGCTGGTTTTCCTATAGTACAGCTCTGGTCAGATTTGTTTAGAAGAATGAATCCTATTGCCAAGGAGGTTCCGGTCTGTACCCTCCCTAGCTAGCTCATCCGCTTTGCTATTGCCTTGAATATCACTGTGGCCTGGAACCCAGCACAAGGATACGTTGCACCTGATAGCGATATCGTTGAGAGAACCCCGGCATTGCTTTACCAACTTGGATCGAATTATTGGCGATTCCAAAGTTTCTATCGCAAATTGACTATCTATGTAGAAAACAATAGCGCTGCACTCTATCGAGTTAGCGGCTTCAGGGACTGCTGTAAATTCTGCTTGAAATAGACTACAGTGGTCCGGCAGTCGAGTGGTGATACAAATATTTAGTGCACTGACATACCTATTCCAGGCTCTGTCTTGGATCCGTCTGTGTAAATCTCTGTCGCAGCTGCGTTTAAAGTTTCTACTGATTCCCAAGCACTTCTGCTAGGAATCCTGTTTTTATATTTGCCGTTAAACTCCATATAGGGGAAAACGTAGTCCAAATTCCTAGGAATAGTGTTATGGCCGTTTAGGATGCTTGCGTGGCCCATATTTTCACAAGCCAGTTGCAAGGATACCCTAAATCGAAATGTCGCTTTAGCTGCCATCAGCTTCCCAAAGATATCAACAGGAAGAAAATGATACATACTTTCTAGTGCAGCAATAGCAGTGGTTCTAAGGCGCTCGTTATACAGACGCATGATAACCTTTGAACCTTCTCAAGTATTACAATGTTGCTTTTCTTGTCTAGTGCCGTCCACCAGACTAGTACTCCGTACATAAGGATGGGTCTGACGACTGCCGTGTATATTCAGTGAACAATCCGGGGCTGAGGACCCCAGGAAGCAACACATCACGTAACATGTCACGTACGATGCCAGTACCATTTAAAACAGGGTTTTACTTCCTGGACTATTCTAGCAGTTGGTAGATATATAACTAAATATGTACATATGTACATATATTTGATTTTCAGCCTGGGGGGTCTTTCGTCTGATATGACTAATAATAATATTCAGATCACTTTTTATGCTTAGATACATACATGCATATTTCCACCCATCATTGGACTCAAGGGATCGTATGTCGCCATCCAGTCCAGCCTTCTGCAAACATTCACCATTTATGTTAAATGTTTGTATTATGTTAATGAGATATGTATGTATATCATCGCGCCACCTTTACTGCGCGCGATCTGATATCAAGCAGACAATCGGTGGCTTCTTACAGGCCGACATCATGCCCTGCGCTAAAAGCCTCATCAAGACACCTGTGTTAAACAATCTTTTGCTCTACCTTCGGTGTGTGGCGTTTCATTATACATAATTTTTCAGTTCACTTGGCTCACATTCGTATTTGCCCGCCGCGCCGGGGGGGTAATTTAAATTCTGGAAGCGTATTTTTGGGCTCTCGGTCAAGACACATAACATAATTGGATGTGAAAAGTGTGCCAGAAGCTTTGGATTTATACTGACCTGTTGACTGAGCAAATAATAATTTATTTATAATTTTGTTCTTCTTTTTCGTTATTATTTGCAAAAAGAATGATTTTGATTAAACGTAGGGGGGTGGTAGTAATTTTTTTTTCTTACACGATTGAGAAATTCATTCACGTCGCGTCGTGTCGGTCGTCGGCGTTGGTTGCGTGCGAGTATATGTATGTATGTATCTTCGAGGCTATGAGTCTTACGGCGGCATTTATCGGTTTTGTTGTTTTCACAATGAGTTTAATTTATGTAGATACTTTGGTGTGGAGCGATATTCAAATTGTCAAAAATCCAATGGCATTATGCAGTACAGTATGTGACGCAGAAATTTACCCAATGAGACCGTCGTATTAGATACGAGCAATATAAAGGCATATTTTGTCTGGTGAGCGATGATTTTGTCTTGTTTTCATAGTCGAGAAACTGCTATTGATTTTAAAACAAAACAGCCATGTTCTGGTTTCGTATTTACCTGCATGCATTTCATAGCTCAATGAACAAAAGAAGAAGGATGAAAACGGGACTAGAATCGGCTTCTTCAAAATAAAAGCTCGAAAAGTACGCGATCGAAGATTACATTCCAGAAATAATCTAAGAAAGTCTTACCAAAAAGTAAAAAAAACCTGTCAAGGCAACAAAATACATACAGAAGCCTGTAGAGATGAAGAAGGAAACCTCGTAGTAGAGACACAGTTAGACAAACAAAATATGGAAAAACTTCTTCTGCAGATTATATAACAGCGACAAAGACCTAAGATTTGGTTAGACGAGTATGTAACAGATTTATTTATTTACCAATGGTAAATTGGATCTTAGCTTGAATTGGTGCAATCACAGAGGGATAAGTCTCCTGTAAACCTTTTGTCACCAATATGATTGGCTCCTATCAGTGTGGTTAAAGCCACACTTGATCAAATGTTCACACTTCCCCAGAGCCTGGAGAAAATTAAAAAATCCAAATCGATTTTACATCGAAATCGCAGCATTTATAGACCCGAGCTATACAGAGTCATGACTAGTTATGTCATGAGATAATGTCTAAATAGGATTTTGTCACAAGTAAACACTGGAGGCACAATCTTTCAAAAATCTGTACGTACGCCGACGATATTGACACTATGGACAGGTCTTATCAGTCTGTCACCGGTGGTATTGAAACGGAAGCTCAAAAGATACATAGGTTAAGCGTAAACAAGATCAAAACCATCAGTTCTAACAACAACACCTCACCAGAAGTAAAACGAAGAACTACTCTTGCCAATCACTGTTTCTTTGGACTGAGAAGGCAATTGAGTAGTAAGACCCTGTGCTGAACAACTAATGAGATTCTATATAAGACCTTGATTATCCCAGTCCTACTTTATGGCGCTGAAGCATGGACTCTATCGAAAGAATATGAATATATTCTTGATCGTTTCGTGAGAAATTTTTTAGTAGGAAATTCGCTCCCGCTTGCTTTAGTAGCGTTTGAAGGAAGAGACGAACTATACGAGTTGTACAGAGATATCGACCTGATTAAAAACTGCGCATCCGTCGCTTGATATGACTAGGTTATATAGAGTAAATGGACACCAGTGGTTTGCCACATGCCTTTAAATTTAATCCAGACGGACAACGGAGTAGAGGAAGACTTCACCTTAAGTGGCGTATACAATAAGAGGCCACTTAGAGGTCTGGTCTGGTTCACAGACAGATCGAAGATGGAAACTAGAGTTGGAGCCCACGTCTTTGGACCCAACACCAAAGTCTCGCCCCCGGTTTCCCTAGCTGAACTTTGAAATCTGCGCTAAAATAAACCTCAGTAAAGGTATTAAGGGTGGGCGCCGTGGCTCAAGTGGTTAGTGCGTTGGACTGCGGAGCGAGGGGTTCCAGGTTCAATCCCCAAACAACACCTAGAATTTCTTTCACGGCCCCACCTCTCGCGAGCGTCTGACAAACATCCGAGAGTAAAACTGTCACGAAAAAGCTTCTCAAAACAAAAAACTGCCGTTCGGATCCGGCATTAAACAGTAGGCCCCTTCCATTCGTGTGAAGAATATAACACGCATAGCACGAGTGGTTGGAGAAGCTAGGCCCTGGGTCCCATGGACCTGTCGCGCCAAAAATTTGTATTTGTAAAGGTATTAAGGGCTCTAGGATATATGCATATCTCTTTAGATAGTCAGGCAGCACTTAAAACGCTGACTTCCAACTGAATGAACTCTATATCAGTTGAATGCTGCTTTGATGCACTACAATCTCTTACCAGACATAACAGGGTGAAACTCGGTTGGGGGTCTGGTCATCAAGGAATTGCAGGCAACAAATCTGAAGATGAACTAGTTACGGTTGGCTCAGAATCTGTGTTCAGAGGACCTGAACCTTACTCTACGTTGGCTCTACGTTGGTAGAGTATTCTTGCCCGATGGTATTTTTTGCACAAGTTTACCATTTGTTAGGTATTCCGTATGGATTTGGTTGCTTACACCTGTCAATACAAGTCTTTGCAAAATTCGGTCGAGACCGAGGTTACTTTCTCTGTTTTCTGTTGTCTGTCCTCTCTGTTTGACATTCAGTCACTTTTTTCGTGTTTTTAATGACCCCGCGTTTAGGCTTAAGGCATTCAGCAAAGTAAAAGAATAATTAGCTCAGTCCTCCCCGTTTTGGTTTATCCAATGTACACGGATTCTTGCTACATTGATTTTTTTAAAAGACAGCAAAGAATTTGATTTTTGAAATTTATACCCTAAAATCTTTCTGAAGTTTTGACCAAATTTCAATCCAAGTTCATTTCGTGAATTGAATCATACTTGGATAATAACAAAAGAAGAATTGTCAATCTCTACGATTCCAGTAACTCCAACTCTGGTATTTTATAAGCCAGCCATTTGAGTCCATTAATTTGCATTCTTTGAACGTAAAGTTCACATTCATACGCGATTCGGCCATACTCACTCCTGTAGTTGAAAATATATCCGACATGTAGATGCCTAAATGAATGAAATCCATCAGTAACTTCCTTCCATACAAAGTCTTCAAACTGCCCCCGAGTTTCGTTACACCATCTGCACCTCTACCAACCAAATTATAAAAAAAATTCTCACTTGAAAAGAAAACCTGACATGAAACTTGTCTTACACACTGTAACCTGACACAACCTAATCTACCTCAAGAATCTTAAACAAAAGTCAAGTGTAGAATATTGAATTTTCAAACAAACAATCTCGCTTGTTTGATAAGTTTATTGACTGACAGATTGAGTCACTCAGATACTCGTGTATCTGTCGCGGTTACGTTGTGAGAGTTTCGTCTCGCCCTAGGTGCTTATTTATCTCAAAATCACATTAACAGATACGACACGATGGAACCATCAATCGGCACTTCATTCAAGAAATACAAAATCGCGAATGGCCTTGCACTTCGAAAAGGCCATAACTCTGTTGTCTGGCAAGCGCCGCCACTGGCCGTTTCGCTCAAGTGTCATTGTTTACAAATGAAGACCAGAGTCATACTTTTCAAAACAAAGTCCGACTTAAACCAGAAGGGGATCAAAGTTTTAATGATCTTTCTTTAACACTTTCGTTTCTTTTTTCCTTACAGATGAACGATTCGCTTGGGAGAAGACACAGAAGGAAAATGATCCTGCCGACTGTTGTCGCAACAACAGTGTCCGGTAGTTTGATGCTGTTACCACTTCTGGTGCAGGTAAGAAGACCCTGAAATCGATTATTTATAAATCTCTGACTGAATCTTTTGTTTTCTCAAAAAAAAAAAAAAAAAATAAAAATAAAGATATTCACGAGCCTGTTGCCATTGGTAGCAGGCCATGGACGATTAATGGATCCACCAGCACGCAACGCTATGTGGCGATTTGGTTATCCAAATCCCGTCAACTACAATGACAATGAGCTCTTCTGTGGAGGATATGCCGTGCAATGGGAACAAAACGCTGGCCGCTGCGGAGTGTGCGGCGATGCATATCATGTGAAGTCACCGCGTCCCCACGAGGCTGGAGGAGAATACGCAAAGGGAATTATTTCGCGGTACTACACAGCTGGACAGGTGAGTTCTTCTTCGAATTTAAATTAATTGATCAACAGGAGAAGAGAGAGAGTGAGTAGCAAGGTGACGACACCCTGCTGGACACATTCAATGTCATGTTTGAATCGACTTTTGGAAGCACTTTGGGCTGGAATGTTCGGGATAGGTACATTAAGTAGTATAGTGACAGCTTAATCGTGTGCTTAGTGTAGAGTGTAGGTCAGTAAGACTCGAGACAATTTATATTGAAAAGAATTATGCAACAAGGCGCCGTTGAACTTGTAAAAGAAACAATGGACTATCTACTCGTACTGGTTGACCTAAATATGTTTTCTAAAGAAGAAGGCATTGTAACCTTTTTTTTAATTTTGTAGAAGTCGCAAGAGATCTTGTTTCTTTTCTGCTTTTGATTGTGGCGATTGGTGGAAATTTCCTTGGGTATTATGAAAGGAAAAGTATTCGAAGGATATTGAATTTAATAAGGACGGGTGTATATAACTTCGTGATGCCTTTCGTTGCTGGACTTGAGTAGGAAAGCGTTTAGATGAATATATATAAAAGAGAGTTGCTTAAGAGAGGTGTGTGACCGGTCTCCAGATGGAGATGGAGCGCTCCAAGAGCTTGCCTAGTTAGACGCCCAAATTTCATACTTCTGGGAATAGTCCCATTAACTTTTTCGGGTTATTTTCAAGACAAGCGACTGACAAGCTCTCATGAAAGTAGCATCTTTCAATAAATACTAATTTGTACGATGTGAAGATAAAGCTACTACACGTCAGAGGTGGCACCCCTAATAAATTTTTGGGTGTCTAGCAGGAGATCTTTAGTATTTCATGCTGTTACGACAGGACCTTTTGAGAGATTAACTCGATCGGAAAAGTCTCTGGTGATCTTTTGCGATTGTAGTCGTCCGACGTCAAACTTCCTCAAAATATTTCCGTATCTTCTGAATTCTCCGGATATCTGCGTCTGCAGCCGTACCTTGACTACACCAAGATGCTCCTCGAAACTTTCGAACATCGATCGTACTTGCGTCGATCCCAATGTGATCAGTCTGATTGAAAATTGTTGACTCATTAAAACCTCCATGTCACCTTCCAATATTGACAGATCGTCGATTAGCCTGATTCCATAATCGGGGGTAGTGTCGTGCATATATACTTTCCCTTTCTATCTTTTTGCTAAAATCGCTCAGGACAACCTTAACATGACAGCTAGGGTAGCATTGCTCGTAAGTTTGCTCTATGGACAAACACTGACAAGCACCTAACTGGTGTTGATAAACTAAAACTAGATTGAGTCTGATAATTTTCAGTTTTATTTCCACTTTATTAAATATAATAAATTCTCAGCTCACACTGACTCCAAGATAAAGGCTTCATAAGGTGTAAGACTCACGGCTGTTAGATACACATTATCGCTAAAAAATTAAAAGTTATTTCACTGTCCACCAAATAAAAGCTTACCGCATACTTACCCAACTCTTCTACTAGAGTCAACGCTTACGATCTTGTACCGCAGTGAAACCGCCGTCGAAATACCAAGCCTTGCATTTGCGGTCAAATCTACAGTCTCTGCACTGCCTATGACATTGGCAACGAGGACATAACTCTTGCTTCCATATGATCTAAGGAGATAAAGTGCGAATTTAATGGACAATGTCTATCAGGCAGTAGAGTCGACATACCTCTTTATAACCAAGACACCATTACCGGCTACACCATACTGTAGATCACCAAACTTCAACGTATCGGTTTTTCTTAGCTCAACCAGAGCCTTGTAGACATTCAAATGGCTCTTGCTTAGACTTCGTTCATTTTGTACATTCACCTCAACATAGTTCGGATTTACAGGTAACCATGTTTTGGGATTAGTAGAGAAACCTTAACAAGAAACGATATGTTCATTTGAGACTCTATTTAAGAAACGCTATTCATACCTGCAGCTGTTGTACTATCCCATTGGAATGGAGTCCTAGCTGGATCTCTAGTGAATTTCTGATAAATTTCTGGATTTGAGTTACATGCGGCCGGATCTTTACTGTCTGCCCAAGAGATATCACCGTCGAGCATACCAATTTCTTCACCCTAAAATGAGACTCTCAGAAGAAGGCAAGACTCTCCTAGGTAAGAACCTACCATATACGTGATACTAACTCCAGGCAAAATCATTTGAATCATATTCATGATATCTATTCGTTCCTTACCATATCGACTGCCAACTCTGCGTTGATCGTGATTGCCCATCTACAAGAACAGTTAATTTAGTGTGACCAGAATGCCTTCAAACAATCCCAACATACCACCCAATTAGGTGTCCTTCCTGCTGGCATTTTATCGATCCACAGCCTGATGATGTCTTCATACTTCTTGGCATCAGAGCCGGAGTTACCCTCCAAAATGAATTGAAAATTGAATGGAATCTGAGCGCCATCTGTTGTCCGATTGCCATACATTTTCATGACATAATCTAACGGAGAGTAGGTTTCGATAAGTAGAACTCTCGTATCACCACCATGAATCCTCTGATAGTCTTCCATCAGTTGATGCCACTGATAGACCATATCGACTGTCTCCGGTTGGTCTTGGGTATAGATGTGCTTCAGATAAGCTGATTCTTCTGGATCGTTGGTATAATTACTGACTGGCTCATCTGGATAGTCACCGTTAGCATCGGCTGCAACCTCAAAACACCATGGAACTGCATCAATTCGGAAACCAGCCACACCACGATCCAGCCAATAGGTTAGAACACGTTTCATTTGAGCCACAACTTCGGGATTACGATAATTCAAGTCGGGCTGTTTAACAGCGAATTGATGGAGATAGAATTGCTTCCGTTGTTCGTTCCATTCCCATGCACTGCCACGGAATGCTTGGAGCTAAAAAAAAAATGCCCCTATGAATATCTAAGGGTTCCACAATTCAGTACACTTACCCAATTATTAGGAGGTAATCTCTTTTCAGGATTATTAGGATCCGGCTTACCATCGTGCCACACGTAAAAGTCCTCAAAGCCCTTCTCGCGATTTACGGATTTCTTGAACCAAATATTCTCATCGCTCGAATGATTTGGAACAAAATCCAGAATAACCTTCAACCCTCTTGCGTTTGCCTCTTTGATGAGATTGTCGAAATCGGCCAGTGTCCCGTACTCATCTTGAATGTTGAAAAAGTCTGCAATATCGTAACCAAAATCTGCCATAGGCGATTTGTAGATCGGTGACAGCCATGTTGCGGTTACTCCGATTTCTTTGAGATAGTCTAGCTTCGTGACGATGCCATTTAGGTCACCGATTCCATCACCATTTGAGTCCTTGAAGGAACGAGGGTAGATTTGGTAAAACTGCGCTGTTTGCCACCAATCCTTTTGGGGCGTGGCTGGAGTTGTACTAGGTGCTTTACAGCCCGATGAAAATGAACTTAAAAGGCTGATGCCAACGAAAGATACGAATAAAAACGACTTCATTGTGTTCCGTCAACGAGGACTGGACACAATATGAACATTTTCAATGAGACAATGCAGCTTTTAAAAGGCACACCACAGGTGGAAGGGGGCTGGACTTCTCAGGGTTAAAGAGATAAGCGACGACTTGAGTGGTCACAATGATAAATATTTAGTTTTAAGCGATAAAATTTTTGAATTATATAAAAATTGTGAATGCTCAAGTACTCTTGAGGGCAGCTGGGTTGAATGGGTAAATAGTGTACCTAAGTAGTTGATTAAAAACATTCTACCACTGTATACATGAAGAGTCTTTTATCAGTTAGCTTAAAGCGGATACATTCTTTTGTAAGACCTGTACGTAGCAGTTTACTTAACTAATGCATGAATATTGTCTTTAATGAAGACAATCCGTCACCTGCAGCTACAGGGCATACCGAGCTTATCCACTTGCACTAACCTGGCATGTCAGTAAATAAAAGGCGGTTTCTACAGGTGTAGCTTCGTTGAACATAATAGTAGGCTACTGCGTATCGACTGACCCTATGGACATGGAAAGTCGAAACTTTTTTGTAGCTCCACTAGAACAGTACCATCGAGTCCATGCGAATTAATGGGGAGGAAACTTTTACAACCTATTCATGGAGGGATACTGCGAAAAGATATCACGTCTTTCTTAAGTTGCCTTTGTATATCTTAAGCATGGAAGGCTAATAGTCTATTATGCTTCAGCATAGTCGATAGATAGCTGCTTCTTAGCGATTACGAATCTCCAAGACCTCTAAACCAGCCAATAATTTTCAAACAGAAAACGAGACTGGCAGTGCTTGCCTTATGTAGACATCCTAATTCAAGATCTATACCTAACTGTTTGCTGATAGAGAATACTTCCACATCAAGGTGAACTTTCTCAACTACGCTATTCGTAAAACTGGTAGCTCTTGTCTTGAATTAGTTCCTCACGGCTCTGTTTCTCGTACTGGTAGACGGTCCTCTTACTTTCTTCGGAGTGCAATCGATAAACAAGAGGTAGAGTGGCGTATATTCAATGAACAGTTCGATAATCATCTCTTAATTGTTGATGTAGTCGACACAGAGGGATCCAAAGCGGAAACCTACCCACTTGGCATCGAGTGCGTCTTCGAGAAGTTGTTTTATCAGAATTGTTTTAGCTACTACTTCGCAGATACCCCCAGGTTTCCTTTCGTTAGGAAGCTTAACGATCATTCCCTTCTTCTACTTGTCAAGTAAATTCTTAGCCTTTCAAGCTCCCTCTATAAGTGAGAGGAGTAGCTCAGATGAGATTTTCGACGCTGCTCGTCGGGTATACCACCAAATCCTTACACCTTGGTACTTTTCAGAGCTTTGCTCGCGGAAGTGATCTCATCCATTATCTATTACCTTGGATACCGCAGCCTGATTCAAGGTTCATATCGCTAGCACATGGTTCAAAATTCTAGCATAATCCTGCATCCTTCCATCTCTTGAGCTGAGCCTCATCTTAAATTAGAGAACACTGTCTAAGCCTTTCCATTATTGTTGGCTGGTGGTTCTACGCACCTGCTTTGCTTCTGTAGTCGTTGATATAGTTGAGCTTGTAACGTCCCACGCTGCGTTGAACTTCTTTCATCTTCACGCAACATAGGGACTTCAACTCGTTTCTCCTAACTGCTCGAGTAGCTGCAATGTAGGCTTTCAGTCGTCGTTTCGGTCATCGATCTGTCCCAATATATCCTCGAAAAGCCACGCCCTATATCGTCCCATGTCGACCGACAATCCATCATTCCGAATTGTCTTGAACGGTGGCGTGTAGGTTCACTATACTGATTGTTTCCATACCTTCCAAATGATGCTCCCTTACTTAGTTTGTCGATTTGAATCTGGGTACTCTCGTGTTATCGTAGGATCTCCGAAGACTAAGTGTGAGTTCGAAAGTAGGAATAAAATCAGTTGATTTCGGACGTCCAGGATACTACTTTAAAGGCGGCAACTAATGGCTAAATGGACAATGTGATTAGAGATTGCTAGGCCGTGATTGGACACCTAGCTGACAGATCTTGTGCTGAAACAAGGTGATTGGAATTCCATCTATTGGCAATAATACCAAGTGCTAATGACTTTTATCAAAATCTCTCCATTTGGTGTTGTTTTGAAGACAGTCTCTAATTGATTGTAGAAGTTCTTCTTCCCGTCATCAAATGAAGCATCCAGTGGGGCGTAACTCTGTATAATAGTCACGCGTCGTACTTTAGTCCGAAATACGAACGTAAAATCATTTCACCATAAGGCTGCCAGGAAATTAGGTCCTCGGATGCTGTTGGTGCTAGCAGTCTCACTTCATATTCCCGCCAGTTTTAGGATAGTCTCCCGGAATAGAGCATTACAGTGTATTTGCTTTAGCCCCAGGTCTAGTCTATTTCGCATGAACTCTTGCTCGCGCTAATAAGGAATTTGGCATTTTCACTGTAACTAATAGATGTGATTCCTTCTCCAACAGGAAATAGAAGTCGAAGTTGAACTGACCGCCAATCATTATGGTCGATTTGAAATGTTCCTCTGTCCTAACAACAATCCACGTTATGAGGCTACTCAAGAATGTTTCGATCGTTATCCACTTTTCATCTCTGGCACGCGAGAACATCGTTTTCTTATTCCTAGTGAAGCTAAGAAAAAGGATATCTTCCGCTACCGTGTGCGACTACCTCCCTATGTTACTTGTACACAATGCGTCCTGCAGTGGACTTACTACACTGGAAATATGTGGGGTACCTGTGCGAATGGAACCGAAGCTGTTGGATGTGGACGAGCTGGTGAGTCCTTAATACTGTCATTTAAAGTCTTTTTATTACTTTAAGCGATTTTTAGAAACCTTCCGAAATTGTGCGGATGTTGCTATTGTCTCAAATACCGGAGGTGGTCTTCCACCTGCATTTGTTAATAACAAATCACCATTCCTACTCTACTATAGAGATTTGCGTGCCCCAGTTGGTAGCAATGTTTTCCCACTTATTGTACGGTGAGTATTGTTCCATTCTAGTTTGAATTTTAATAAACTTTTTGTAAATACTCATTTGCTATTTGTATACTTTTAGCAATCGACATTAGATACTTACGGCTTTGTAGAAGCTTACACAAATAACCCTCCCACTTTAATAAATTTGCTTATAACCATACTAGTTCATCTGAAAATAATTTCATTTATTACTCATAAATAAGCACTTACATATGTAGTCGTTTTGTTGTAACTTATGTAAATTTAAAAAAAAAAATATTATTTTTCAGCTTTAAAAAAAAAATGTATCTTTTGCTAAAGCTAGCGCTGTTCATACAAACACTTTAGATGTTTTTTTTTTCTTAGAAAATAATTTTGTTATATATTTTTTGGTTTTGGTAAATATTTTTTTTTTTAATTTTTTTTATTGGGGATACAAATAAATTTGTTTATTATGAAATCAAATTATTTCGTGTTTTATTTAACAGCTTGGTGTTGGACGACAACTGTTTTACGGTTGTCAGCAGGATTATTGATAGTATGTCGTCGGTAATGGTAATGTTCAGACGGACATACAAATGTATGTAAGTGTATAGATAGAACAAGACTAAAAATAATTAAAAAACAAAAAAAAAACATCTTTCCGGTTTTTTTTGACTTAACTTTTAGAGGTAATATAGATCCTTGAACTACTAATAAACAATTAGATACTCAAATTCTGATTTCAAATTCAGTTGATTTTGAGCTATATAATCCATACTTAGTGAAGTCATCTTCCAAAGTCATGTGTCAAACGTTTCAAAGGTTTTACAATACATTATCTATTTTGTGGAAGCCATGCACTTGATTAGGTAAAGTTAGCTAGGGTAGGGTTATGAGTATATCATCTTGATTCCTAAAGAACCATTATGGCAAGAAACCACCTCAATCCATTTCCATCTCCCATGCCTTTGATATCCCTATAAAAATTTTATATCTCATACATTTGGTTTGTAGTAGGTAGGTACTTTTCATGGTGTTTTAGTTTAGTATGGGCTATGTCTTGCAATGTCCTCCGAGTCAAGTAGGTCAGTGCAGTATCTATAAGGTTATCCAATAAGGGGTGTCATTTTAAATCAATAGAAAAACGCAACATTTTTATAAAAGTAGTTATATTTTTATTTTCTGAATCCTATCGAGAATAATAATCTTAGTCATGCAGATGTGGAACCTCTGATCCTTTCTTGGGGATAAGGTCGATCCTTTCATTCCCCTTTATAGCGCAGTGTCCAGGTACCCAGCATAATCTAAAATAACTTTGAGCATATAATGCTCTGAGCTTGTGTGGCAATTCCTGACTATTTCGGATCTTATGATGTAGGATTCTATCGCCTTAAGCGCAGACTGTCTATCAATGTAGATTTTGTCGGATTTTGATACAATCTCTAGTAATTCCACAACTTTGAGCACAACTTGGAACACACTACATGTATCCGAAAGTCTCAGAGCCACTTCCATGTTTAAATATTTCGCGCAACAGGTCTATGGGACCCAGGGCTTAGCTTCTCACAACCATTGATGTTGTGCGTGTTATATTCTTTACACGAATAGAAGGGACTGGCCGAACGGCAATTGAGCACCTTTTTCATGACAGTTACACTCACAGAGATTTGTCAGACGCTCGCGAGAGGTGGGGCCGTAAAAGAAATTTTAGATGTTGTCTTGGGATTGAACCTCGAACCGCATACTTCGAAAGGCATAACTGAGTATATATATACGTACCTTCACTGGTTTTGGAATTATCTGTACCTGTACCATCATCATTTTGTAGAGAGACCACTTTCCTTTGACAAACCTTCGTTTTAGGGTACGTTACTTCGTATTGTGTTCCAAAGTCAAGGGTACCGAAAGTTTCATCCGATACATCAATAATTCCCAAAGAATGGAGCTTTGTCTTTGTATTGATGGTTTTAAAGAGCCTTACTTTAGTGAGTCGAAGCGCACTATCACCCGCCTGTGATTTTATTGACAGGTCTAGTGGTATAGGATACTTGTAAATGCGAATTAAAACGTTTCTTTTCCATCTGCGTCGGGATCCATGGAAATGCGAAGAAAACTTTCTTTCCCATCTGCCTCGGGATGTGCTCAGGATCCATTGGAAATGAAACATCTCCAGCGCTGCCGTTGGCTTAGTGCGAAGAGTACGGATAATTGGAATGCAGGCTATTCTTTATTCCTTGACCAACGTATCCCATGTATTCTTCCTTATCGTGGCTTTTCACCAAATAAGAACTCCATATGTAAGGATGGGTCTGACTACCATGATATTGTTGGTTTCCTCGTTGTCGTCTTGCAAATGAAAAGAGCACTATAGGTCTTGCGGACTTTTTCATGTATATAAAGTTTCCAATTTAGCTATTTATCTAGTTCAATGCCAAGATATCTTGAGCGATCCAAAAAAGAAAACTCCACCCTACCTAGTTTTACCATTTTGAAGGGTGATATCGTGTGTCTTCTGCTGAAGAGTACCAAATCTATCTTCCGCATACGAAGTGACGCTAACGCCGCTAAAGTATTTGTTAGTTCCTTAAGTATGGTACCAATGATTGGAACTCAGAGAATGCGGGGTATAGCGCAGAAAAACAAACCACTTGTAAACAGATATCAAAACAGCTGACTTTGACACTCCACATATCATTATTTGCACTAGCTCCGGGGCAGAGATAATAATATAGTTCTTTAGTTTTGTTTTGTCTTACAAGTTGATGTACCTAACTGAAAAGCAAGAATGTGTTTACAAACGTAAACGCACTTGTGTCACACATAATGCAGAAGTTGCTGGCAAGTCTTATAAGCTTTATAGCTTAATAAGACCCAAAGAGTCTCTAAGGCCTTGCTGTCTAAGTTGAATCGAAAAAAATCTGGATAATTAATAAAACTAAGCTGATCAGAGTTAAGAACAGTGATAGGGATTATCTCTGGACTTCTGAGAAAGCACGCCATGAGATTAGGTTTAACAAACACGGACACATGCTGGTATTGTGCTGACCTATGTACATATAGCAGAAGATATTACGCATATATTATGTACTCTGTGAATGTCAAGCCATTGCTCGGAGTAGAGTTAAGTGCGTCGGAAGACACTTTTTCAACCATCTAGAGGAGGTTGGTTCACTGAACAAAATTGAGGACATATTTAGGTTCGGTAGGGAAATTAAATGTGAGGGTGAATTGGTTTAAGGTTTCTAACCGTAAAGGCTCCCTAGGGATCGCGATGGGCTCACTATTGTGCCTATTGTTTTATGATGAACTCATAACCCTATACAACCTATAGCCTATAGTATAACCCTTTGCTATAAATAGCCGGTCTTGAAATCGATAAAGAGGTAATGAATTTCAATTTTAAACTCTTGGGGTTTTCCATCGATGATGGACTTTGCGCCATGGCTCAAGTGGTTAGTGCATTGGACTATGGAGCGAGGGGTGTGAGGTTCGATCCCCAGATAACACCTAAAATGTTCTTTCACGGCCCCACCTCTCACGAGCGTCTTTACGAACTGAGTTTCTTTTTTTTCTAAAAAGACAATAAGCACTACTTTTTTTGGTTGAACGTGGTTAAAAAATCTTCTTCTCTCTGGCACGTTGTATTCTTTTGCGAAAACTGGCTGTCAAACAACTACAAAGAGTCTCGAATCTCGAAGACTTCGGACTGATATTTACCCTTATCTAAACATATTATTTAACATTACCCCAGCTAAGTTGCCTCAATACGCTACCTAGATGTCGCTCGTTCCTTAAGCCGAGAAGTGTATCAGATCCTTGAAACCTATTGTAGTTTGGGTACGATTGTCAAAAAGCCTAGCCTATGTTTACCTAGACACCGATAGACCGATAACTCTTACAATTTTATCCGGTCCTATATCAAGAACTTGATGAACCAATCCAATTTTTAAACATCAGTAGTTCTCTGATATGAAGTAATCAAAAATCCACCTCGGATCCCGCTTGCCGTTTCGTATTTTCCACAAGAGAGTTTCAAGTAAAATAATTACAGTAGATAGATCTCTCTGTCCCATCTATTACCTGACTCCTAAAGAGGAAATTTAGTCTTTCTTGTCCTCTTCTTCGTATCGCTGGCTGAATTCCAAAACGTCAAAAAATGCGCATCGTGACTACATACTGCTTTGGTGATGCAAAGTACTGTTTTTATTTGCATTTTGGAACGTCAAGCAGTACTGCTGCAGTACCGCGTTTTGGAATTCAGTCGATATCTTCATTAATCATGCAAGTATGTTTTTTAGGCTACATTCATATCTTCCTGCAACGTATAGCCTTCACACACTGTCCAGTTCTGTGTACCAAACGAACCTTAGCAGATCAAGAAGTCAAACAAGAAAGTCTATCCCAAGCTTTAGAATCTTTAACCCATCTAGTCCAAATCCTTCACGTATCCACTTCTTTCGTAGCAAGGTTCTTTAAAAGTTGAGCGGTTATCATACCCCTTAGTCTAAGAGTAACAATCGCGATAAAAACATTACGAGATTCAAAGTCTTCTAGATTTCACCTGGTATAAAATATTTGAATCTTTAACGCAAAACATTTTTCGGGAAATTTAGCCAAATCCCCAAGGTCATTATTTATAGTGTGAGCCATTTAGCCCCGTTTAGATACGCAAAGACTTGCCGCGCACCTTCTCTATTCAAAGTCCTTCTTCGAAATAAAAATTTACACAATTTATTATTTGCTATGTACCCCAGTAATTTTTATAAATGGATGAAGTCAAAAGATGAAAAAAAAAAAAAAAAATTGTAAAGTACAGCAATTTAAAAGCATATTAAGTCAGGATACATGATTGCAGTGACAACCGTTAAAATGATCGAAAGTTGTATAGTACCAACAATAATGGCTCTGACAAGACTATTCTTTGGTGTCCTTTGGTTGTCATCAAACAAAGCAGCATTAGTAAAGGTTCGCTTTTTCTTCCTTCTCTTATTCAAAGAACTACTGGACGAACTTTTCTGATTGTTAACCAACGGTAAATCCACGTTTGGATCTTTCAATGGATAATCTGTATGATCGCCAGCTCCACTTTTAACCGACAACATTTGTTCAGGCGAACTTCGAGGGATATACGTGGAATGACCATCGATGGGATCTGAACAAATTTTACACATCTTTGCGAGGAAATGATTGAAAAACATTGGATTTTGTTCGATAAAGTTGAACTTAGTTTGGTCACTGTTGGTAATTGGTTTCAGTCGACGTAGGAGCAACTCTGGATTGCGACTTAGTTTATGGAAATTAGTCCGTTCAAGGGTGAAACGGCGATCGAAAAGATCACTGGAAATGAAAAATTCTCTTTCGAGTTTTAGCTCGTCTATGGTTTGGTGTCGAATCTGGTACTCCTGGGCTACACCTCGTACAAAGCGGTAACCGATTATATTTGCACTGACAGTAGCCACAGACATAACATGACGGTAATATTTGTTGTAAGCGGTGAGTAAGTAGAAAGATCGGCCATACTCTCGTGCAGAGACCTTTCTTCCTGAGGACTTCTTCAAAGTTTCCTCTAGCTTAAGGCCCAAGGAGCGTAAGATTCGAATTTCTTTCTCCAGCGATGGAACATTCTTGAATATGATATCGACTTCTTGCTTTGGTAACTCCACTTTGTTTCTAGAGGAATTGCTTCTGGCCGAAATCGGTTTTTGGTATGTTGATTTTGGCAAAACATCCTCCATGGGCTGTTCGGCTGTGTGTACTTTCATAGTGGTGACTTCCACTTCATCATCGGTCCGACTTCGAATCTTTTTCAGTGCAATTTTGATCACACGCTCCTGCTGGGTTATTTCCTGTAACTGACCACTAAGGATCTCCTTCAACAGATTGTAGTCGTCCCTCCGAAGTTTCTGATGTCTTTCATCGGCTTTGACTATGTCCTTTAATAGAGCTATCTCATCCTTCCCCAAGAGATTGGTTCTTGAGCTCTCCTCCTGATGGAGCAGTTCTTTGAAGTGCTTGAGAATGCCGGGACCCTTACTGGTGTTAGAACATTTAGATGCCACAGACGGTACTTCAAAGTCTTCAAAGACTTTAGGCGACTGAAATTCTAGCTCTGTGGTGTATTCAAAGTCCGGGAATTGATTTCGAAAGAAGTCATCAAGCTCATTGCACTCATAGAACGTTTCCGAGGCCTGATTTGGGTTAACGTTTTCTACATCGACCAGAGAATTATTCGGTACGTGCCTTGGTGAAAAGAAAAAGAGGCTACGGGAAGACTTCAATTCGTCCAGAAATGTATCACGCTCGCCTATAAGCTTGCTTTGGAGTGCATGCATATCAGAATTCGAGTAGAGTTCAATGGTGTCTTCTGGATTCGGTGCCTTTAGCACCGTTTTGGTTGAGGTGTTATTTCTACACGAAGGGGCATTCTTTGCCCTCCGTGTGGTGTCATCTTTACGGCCGGTCTTCTTATTCGTAGTTACAGGGGTTGCTGGTTTTAAATCCAAATCAGGGACAATGTTCTTCTTTCGTTTCATGTGTATTGCACGTTCCAAAACCGGCTCAGTCTTACGAAAGGAACTTCGATCTAGAAATGAAGTTTTATTATTGCGTAAAAAACCCCAACTTAATGCTTACCCTTGGTCTTAGTCTTTGTATGACCCTTAGCCTTAACAGTCTCTTCCTCAGCCGGGTGTTTATTATCGATGACATGTTTCGACTGGATCGCTGGCATTTTCTTAGATATTAAAGTGAAATTTTCAAAATATGATAAATTCTAGAAAATCCCGGGAGAAAAAAATATTTTTTTTTTTAATTTCACAATTCCAAAGTAGACTGTATTCGTTATAAATTTCCTGAGGTATGAAATAATAGACAGTGTTTTTAATTTAAAAAAAAAAAATATTTTTATTTTTAGTGATCAAGTGTGCTTACCATCACGTGCGTTCCGTTCGTTGCCTGGTATGAGCGGTTGGTGTGAGAACAATTGCCTGCGATATCCTCCGAATTGTCCTGAGACCGCTTGTCATTGTCCGTAAGTAGTTCGATAGATATAAGTATTCGATTAACTGAACTATTGAATTCTTTGTATTTTTTTTTTAAGGCAAACCTGCGAAGCTATTGGAGAATTGGCCGGACGTGAAGGCGCTGATGTATACTGTTTGGACAATTGTCTTAACTATCGTTCGAAATGTCCAACAGATAGATGTCATTGTTATTAGAAAAATATTGAGATTGTCGACGAAAACTTGCTCAAACAAAATTTAGAATGAATACTGGAAGGAGGTTTATAAGAAGGAATTGAAAAAGCTGTGCTAAGAGGTTACTGCCATAAATGTTGTAAAAAGTTAGAAAAAAAACAAGTTCTAAGAAAATATACAAATTGTAAAAATAGTTTGGCATGTTTGTTTACAAGTTGAAAGTTTATAAACGATGCACAACGTATTAAGGAGGCTATCAAACATCCCTTATATGCAGAAAAGTTGCGTACCTTTAGGTTCTGTCCTGTGAAGTTAATTTACGTTAGGTGAAGGTGAAAAGCCTGGCTATGGACACGTTCAAACAACATAACGAGAAAGCTATCCTCAACTTGGACACACATTCCCAGATTGAAAGCCATAAGTCGCTGTTGTAACTAAACTCATTTTGTAAATCACGCACAAGTGCATTGAAGGCATCAGAATATAGCATGGGCCTACAACTTACAGAGGAATACACAAAAGTAGTACTTATCCGCGGCAGGAGCTTCATGAAGACTGGAACATAAACATTGAGTATTATACCCCAAAACAATGCCTGTTACATACAAAGTGATTAGAAACTGGAAAGCAGCTTAAAAACAACTAGTGCGTTTTTAAGTATCATCTCCAACATCGGCTGACCAAAATGTAAGAGAAGAATTTCAGCATCAGTAATAGTCTACGAAATAAATCGCCTGGTATCGATAGAATACACCCAGTCATGTTGAATAAAAACTTTACTGCGGGACTGCCACTACCACTTGATTGCAATGGTCACTAACAGGATTTTCCAGATGCGGATTCATCCCGCCATGTTATGGCAAAAAAAAAAACTAAGGATGTCCGCAAGATGGCATTCTAACTCCTCTGCTATGGTCCCTGGTTCATGGTTCCAATGTTATGATTGCACACTCTCAACAATTCAAATGTCGATGCGAAGGTATATATCTGTCATATCATATCTAGAGCGTGTGTGCTAATGATCCTACACGTGATCTATAAATATTAGAAGTTCTATACTATTTTATTCTATTCCATTATCTACTATTATTGTCGTTCGTATAATTATAAATAAACTGCATATTCATAGGCGTAAGCAAATACTTACTTACTTGCCTGAGACATGGCAGCTTTCAATTCTCTTCGATCCCGGGCCCGCAATTTCCAGTTGTCTAGACCAAGCGCTCTCTACCTGCTCTCCATTAAATAGCTGCTGCACATGCTGCTTAAACACATCTACTACTCCCTGTGATTCGGTGACTAAGTTTACTTCCATGTTTCGAAGAGCCTGCGCTCCGGGCTTGAAGACAGCGGCCAGTTACTTGGCTTTCATAACAAACATTGGAGGCTGTGCTTTCCAACTAGTCCGCCGAAGATGTTTTCGTTACCGATTTTGGTAGTCCTACTACGAAGACTACGAAGTAACCTGTATCGGGGATGTGAGCACTGACGTTGGCCCAATAAGGGCTCATCCGGAACCATTTATTTTCCAAAAGCCTGACTTATTCTTTGAAATTTTTATCGGCCTGAATAATTCCGAATATGTCGATGTAGCCCAGATAAAGTGTGTTTATGATTCTGTTTGAAACTGTGACGCTATTTTCTCTTGTTCAATACTCGCGCTTATAAGTTCAGCAAGTCGGATACAGTTGGACATCAACCAGTACTCGATGGCTACCACTAGGAGGTAAAATAAGCACAATTGATGCGCAGTAACAGTTACAACACTGGACATCGCTAGGTTGATGATACAATTGATGCGTCCAAGACGCTCCCAGTTTTTTGGTAGTGTAAGGGTAAGGGTGCTTATTGCCGCAGAATATAATAATATTTAGTTACCAGTTCATACCTTATGCGTCGGTTATTTAATAGGTAGGCTTACTTCGCATAAATATGTGACTGACTTCCACATTAAAATTGATAGGACGGTATATCTCGGCTTCATCAGACCTCTTCCATGGCATACGTCTAGTTACACTGCTGGATCTACCACCTGCTGACACAATCATAATCAAGAAACTACGTTGACAGAAGAATAGCCAACTTGATACCTGGACTACTTCAAAGAACGATCTTATGCGAAGTAAGGGTGGTACCTTGAGTAGGTTAGGTTAGATACCCGGTGCTTTACTAACAGCCTTCAGTTGGCCCCTGCAAGTCGGTTGAGGTTCACTTCTTCTTGTTCCTTCTGACTTATAAAGAAGGCATGTTATCAGTATGTTATTGCCGAAGATAGAATAAGCCGAATATAAATCAGATACGCCATGAGAAAGGAGAGGTGAACCAAACCGTATTTTCTGAAGTTCTAGTCTATTCCAAAGATGCTTGGATACTTGGATGTTAGACACATAAGTATTCAGGGTAACAAAAGATCTAACACGCTGATGGTTCAGCCTTCCACCAACTGCTTGCTTCATCAGTCGTTTGAGATGGCTAGGACATGTAGGGCGAATGGACACCAATGCCCCAGCCTGCAGAGT
Source organism: Xylota sylvarum (assembly GCA_905220385.1). Classification (NCBI taxonomy): domain Eukaryota; kingdom Metazoa; phylum Arthropoda; class Insecta; order Diptera; family Syrphidae; genus Xylota; species Xylota sylvarum. The sequence goes on from LR999957.1 coordinate 129,932,930, forward strand.
CTTTGAATCAAACCCGGAGGGACAACGTAGTAGAGAAAGATCTCGCCTAAGTTGGCGCATACAAGTATAAGGGTACCTCAACCGACTTGGAGTGCGCAACTGGAGGCAGTTAGCTAAGGACAGGGCTAACTGGAGAGGTTTGTCGGTTGAGACCCAGGTTCACCCAAACTAGAACGCCACCTAAGTAAGTACATAAGTTAGAAGTATCTAGGTGAAATTCTGTCGAATCCATGGGTTCTGACGGACTGTACCGTGTGCCCTGAAAGAAACTCAGTATAAGGACTTGTCGCTCTATCAGCAATCTAGTAAACTATTTCCTTCTAAGCTCGCGGCTGGTGGAACTATTTTAATACTCTGGTAATCACCACCATCTTTGAAAAAATTTAACGGGAAGGAAATGTTACAAAGTTTCTAGTGTACCTATAAAATTAGGTTCTAAGCGGTGCTCTTCTTGTCCAGTGCAGTCCACCATAAATGTATCCATACATCGGAATGAGTCTGATGTATATTTATTCCCACTTTCCACTAAAACAAAATAATTTTTTAAAATTTAACGAACGGAGAGCAACTCAGTCCATTCATGATTCTGTGTAAAGAATAAAGATTGGAACTATCAGGGTCCCGCATAAACGTACACTTTAGTGGTTTGAAAAGTGGCTTATATATTTTATTCAGCAGTTGACATAAGATGGGGTAGATCCTTAGTTTGATCCCAACGACGTGATTCTGATAATTTGATTCCCAGAACCCTTTCCGTCTTATATATTGTCTATCATTGATCCATTAAGAGTTCATGCGCCGCCATACTCTTATTGTCCTGGCTCAGCCTCGAATACATGTAGTGAATCTTAGATCGGACTGAATGAAGGGGAATATATTCCAAGAGAATCTTCAAGGATCTGCGCAAATACTTACATAAGATACGATCCGAATCAGACTCCGAAAAAGCAAGTCGTCTTTGGTGTCTTGAAGATATGATTCTAAAGTAGGATAAGGAAATATAGCCAAGGTTATACACATATGTATATAACCTCCACTTCAATAAAAGAAAGAAACAAGCTACTACCTTTCATTCGGTCGTTAAGAGGCTGAATGGAACAAGTGGAAGAAAGCAAGTGAGGATAACCTTCCTCGTCTTCATCTCTTTCCACTCAAATTTATTTTTCTTTTTCCAAAATCACATAAATACTATGATAAATTAAACTGGAATTTATTATCCGAGATTTTTGAAAATAGAAAAATAGACACCCTTGACCTCCTGTGTTCTGGATCTAAAGTACTAATGTTTCAAGGCCTTTTCAAGATTACCCAACATCACAACTGACTCCTTGCGAACTGTATCCCGAATGATGTCGCCAAACTTTCTTGAAATACCGCACATCGGGTCGGTTTTCATTGACTTCAGCAGTCTCGCCGATAAGTGACTTGAACTCTTTCCACCTATGTGCGAAGTTGCGGGAGTGTTGTGTGGGTCTCGAAAGCCATCTCGATATTGTTCATCAAAAGATTCTTTTATGCTCTCTGGTATTTTTAGTAGTGATTCCGATGGAGGAGGTAAATAATCATCATCATCGGTATACCGATAGGTTCGAACAAAGACTTCCGGTGACGGCTTCCGGCTAGGTTTTATATTTGTTTTCGATTGGAATTCTTCCATAAAGACATCAGATATTGGTACTGCACGGGCTTTGTTTTTCACTTCGGGCACACCTTTTAGCGCGAGATTTGATAGTTTCCTCATGAATTTGCCATAACGCTTGATATACTGCTGCCGTTGGTCAATAGCTTCTACTAGATCCCAGTACAAATCGTTCTTCGATTGAAGAATTTCTTCAAATGTTTTCATAACTTGTGCATTTGGTTTATCCGCGGATAGACAGTGCACAAGGAATTTCATAAATTCTTTTTTGGTTAGATTCTTTTTTAACATTATTAGTCGTTGTTTCGTTGCTGAAGGACTGAGATGTGGTGTTGCTGGTCCCTGCAATTGAGGTTCATCATCGTCAGGCAATTTTTGAGTATGTAAGGCTTGAAAGTTTTGGATCTTCTTTCGATTGACCTGTGATTTTGTATTGCCATACTCTAATCGACGTTCAAGTCGTGCCTTTTCCCTCTGCCAGTCCTCAAGAGGGTTACGTTTTTCTTGTGTTGGACTACAAGGCGCATTGAGATTCTGTCGCGAATAATCCATTCCGATTTGTCGGGCTTTTGCAAGCTCTTCGCGACGGATTTGTTGTTTGCTTTTGGGTCTTGGTCGGCCCTTGTTGTAAGTATTCATCTTGCTTGAATTTGTAAACGTATCTTTTATACGACGCAACAATTTTCCAAGGCGAATTTTTTTAACCTGTGCCTGGAGCGGCTTTTCGTCAAAATTGCGAACGCTTTCGTAAGCTTTTTTAAGCCTTTCGAATTCATCGGAGTCTTTGCGATGCAGCCGTCGAAAGTACGGCGTCCTGTGGATTTGGTAGGTGTCAACGGACTCGGGAACTGGTAGATCCATATATTTTGAATTTAACTGATATGAACCGAGGAAAACAAAGGATTTACAATTGACGATAATCGCTTCGAAAGGATCAGGTAATTTTCAATAAAAAAAACTCACTAATGATTTTGAAAATACGCAACTAAACGCTAGGAGAACTTTGTGTTTTGATGTACTGGAAAGATTCACAGTTTATTTTAACGGCAGTTTAGTGGAAGTAAGTTTATGTTATGACATCCACCACCTACGTGGGTGTATTTAAGCACGTTCCGAGCTAGACAATTGATTCGTCCTTGGGTGGAATATCGAATGTAAAAGCCTCAGTGCTTAAGGCAGTTTTAATTCTGAAATCTGAGCCATGATTAAAGATTAAAAGCCTCCGAGGAAGGATGATTGAAAGAATGATTCCCTTTTCTGCAATTGTCTCGGTGTGGAGGTTAAATGTCCCGTATTTATGTCTAATTCGGTTTTTACACCCTATTCTAAGGATATACATATTAAGTGTGTTGCATAGTGTGTAACAAAGAGAAATAATCGAGATAGACCTAATAAAGTATATATACTATATTCGTGATCAGTATCAATAGCGGAATGCGGACCCAACTGCTCAAGACATGTAAACCAGCGGATCGTACCAGAAGGCATTTGCACTTTCTGATATTGTTAGATCAACACAAAGCAAACTTCAATCAATTTCTCACACAAGGTCCCGGCAGTTATAGAGACGCCGACGGTGATCTTAGTCCAGTTGATTCATAAGCTTCAATAACAAAGCGAAATCCATCAGGAATCTAAATTTATATACCACCTCCTAGCCCAACCGATTTATTAGTCGATAGAGCATTTAGGCAAAGCTGAGTTGAATACTTTGAATAGTACACCCAGCAACTACACATCTCCGCGTCATTCAGCACAGACATTGTTGATTGGTGTTGCCAATAGTATTGACAATAACCAATAACAATACCAGTTGCACCATGCAAAAGCATGACTGAACCTCAACAAAGCCACCAACAGCAACAGCAACAGAGTCAACAATATCAAAACAGTCTAACTACAGCCATGCACAGTGCATAGGATTTAACCGCTTTGAGAAATCATCCAGTCCTGGCACACACCGGATATGCATGCGAATCCATTTAATCTGTTGCGAATGCCACTGCCACCACAAGCATAAGGTGCAGTAGTTCCTCCAGTTGCGCCACACTCTTCGCGGTGGGATGTGGCTGAAGGAGCAACTGTGGCCGCAACTAACTAACCATTGAACCACTTGAGCCAGACCTTTAATACCATTCGGCTAACAATAATGATCACCCGCCACGGTTCCATCCCGCTACAGTAACAGACGCGTCTCAACAAAGTCGACTCAATGGAATAACATACAACTTGAACCTCAAAATTGCTTTTTACTCGCTCGAAACATTGGTAAATCGAACTCACCGAGTCACAGGCAAAATCAGTAGCCGTTAAATTTTGTGAGACTATTTCCCAGCTACCTCTGACGCGGTGGCGCCCATCTGAACACAACACCTAACGCTGCGTAGCCGCCACCTTCAAAGGCTAGTTAGGACAATGGCAGTGCAGTGTACTCGTTTGACTTTTACAAGAACAACCTAATCATCCACCAACGCATGCACAAAGTCAAGAAGCCCTTAGAGTGCTTTCACATCAACAAACTGTAGTGACATACATATGAAGATGCACGTAAAGCTGAAGGAAGACGCAACGCTAGTTCGGTGGAAATTCTCAATGGTGAGGACTCTGTTGAGCATGACTTAGCCGATGAGGAGACCCTCGACAAAGACGAGGATGAAGATTCAATTCGCTGGTTGGTGAGTTAATAGATTATCTTGGACTTGCACATATCGCCCAATATTCGGAGGCATACGAACAAGACCTCCAAGAATCCGGCAATGCTATGAAAATTAAGCTAAACAACAAGGATTGCGACAACTGCCAGCACCTGCGGGAAAATTTAGCAGTGATTTCCTCCAACCAAAGATGGCAAAGAAGTCTACTGCTGTCAATTCTGTGACATGCCATTCAGTGTTCCATCGACACCGCGATCAATGCGTCGAGTCTCCAAGGCGGACAACATCTCTCGCCCTCGTATCTACTTCAACTGCCTATGATATCGAGCAGTGGCAGAGTGGGCGATCTTACCGCTGATGATAATTCCAGGGCGTTGGTAATCAGCAAGGAAGATGCATAAAGCTTGACTATCAGAGCTGGATCAGTCACTAATGATTTTCTGCCGGCATTCTTTGTTGAACCAGAGGTTTTAATTAGCCTGAATTCGTTATCGGAATTGGTATCATGTAGACTTTTCGTCAGTACTACCAAAGATGCATTAAAACAGGCAGTGCTGCATTTGGGAAAGCAGTCACACTCTGACAGGCATTTATCATGTGTTCGAGAATCGCATAAGGTATGTTTGTGAAGTGGTAAAATGAAAAATTGAAATTGAAAAACTGAAATGATAATTTATTTATCACTTCACAGCTTCATAGATCAAAAATTGACCCCCTGGTGTTTTACAAAAATTCATACTTTGGAAATCCACATTCGGTACTTGGTTTTTCTCTGAAGTTGTTTAAAGAACCAGTGGTCGGTGATGGACCTTTTGCATATCATACTTTATGATATCAAAAGGGTTCGAAACCAACAGCGTTCTAATAAACTTCAAATTTTTACTATTCCTGGTCGTGATCATTACATATTACATTAATAGATAGGAAAAAGCGTCAAGTACCACCACCATCGGCGAGTTAAGGTAAATTTAAAAACCTTTTTCTGATCGGGATCAATAGATGCGGCCAATAGAGGAAGCAAACTGTATTTAGGCAGAAGAAAACCGGAAAACTAAAATCTACTTTTATGAACACAATCAATGAACAATTGCTTTTTTAGAACACAATTCAAGCTACACAGCTGTTCCGGCTCACACTCTTAGGCATGGAGTAGATCGATGATAAGTAAACAAGCTGCAGAGCCGACAAAGAAGAATCAAAACCGTTGACAGTAAGATGATGTTGCAGAAATCTAAAGTCTTTGCAAATGATTGACACTTGATCAGTCATAATGGGTAATCCTCACCAAGCTTTCAGTCAATAAAACCAATAAATTCATATTAATTTGTATTTAACATAAAAATATATGTATGTATTTTTTTGTTTTATTGTTCACTTTATACAAAAAAGAGGAAATAATAATAAAAGAGGCAAAAGGCAAACAAAGAAAAGAGAAAAAAAACTTAATTTAATTTTTTTTTACCTTTTAATATAAACAAGTAAATTTATGATATATTTTGTTTATTTTTGTTTTTTTTTTAATAATAAATGTTAGACTGTAAATTATTTGTGTTTTATTTTTAATATTTACTTCCATTTTTAAAGGAAAAAAAAATAGCAAAGAATAAGGGTAAAACAAAAACGCATATGTAAAACAATGCATGCTTTGCTTTCTCAAATAAAATGAGTTTTTTTTTGTTTTTGTTTATAATTAAATGCTAAATGTACATATACATATCAACTCTAAACGACTATACGTGGGACGACGAGATTTATTCTTGTACACGTGTAATATAATTTAAACAGAAAAGAAAAGAAACACAACTCATGACCAGATGACAAAATAAAAAAGAAAATTTAAACCAAAACCGTGTTTTGTTTTTTTTTATGTTTTCAAATAATAAATTTAACCCAATTTCTTCTAAAATAAAGGAAATAATTTAAGTTTTTAGTGCTTTTGACGATTTTTTTTTATAATTTTAATATACTGCAATGCAAGCTATCACAAGTAAGGGTGTACGTAGTGGCCTAAGGGAATATACATTGACATTATTGGTTGGCTACTATATTTAAATGCTGGGGATGTGTATGCGTGGGTGTTTCGCGCGGAACTTTCTCTTAAGATCGTTAACATTCATTTTTCTATGAAAAAAAAAAACAGTCAACTTCAGTCGAAAAGTTTTTCAGATCAAATTCCATTCGCTAAGGCGCTTTAAAAGAGGAACTTTTTCTTTTTCTTCTTGGATTTTTGCTTTTCCACACTTAGTTCAGATTCATCAGCATCCTAATGAAGAGAGGGAGAAGTTAAGTCAAATTGAGTAAAGAAATGTGTTTAAAACTTACTTTATCTGCGTCCATTTTTTTGCTTTTCCCGAGTTTCTTGCCTTCCTTTTGTTTTTTCTTTTCCTTTTTGGAGAGTTTACTCAAGGTGTGCCGGTTCATTTCTTGTTCGCGTTTCGCCGAATGGAGTTCTAACCTTTGTTTGATACTCTGGAAGTAGAAGATGCGTGTATAATTAGATTTCGAAAAGTTGAAAGATCATTTAGCATAAGCCAAAAAAGATTTACATCGCCAATAAATAAGGGTTTTGTGTGAAAAGTGCAACTAATTTGTTGAGTCAGGCAAGCCTACATTTTGAAAGGCATGTTGATGTTGCAGTATGATAAAAAAAAAATTTGGAATGTAAGCTCCTTTATTAGCTGACTTCAAACTATAAAAATGCTCTTTAAGCAGTAAGGGAAACTTCCTAATCAGTAATCGAGAATGCTAGATGTGTTTATAGAAAAATTCCAGCAACTCCTAAATGGGCGTATCCGGTATCCGGATCTAGGCATCTTATACTAGGCAAAACCTGTTTTGACAACCTTAGTGAAATCTCGGGAAAAAATATCAGCGAACTAGTCAGCTTCCTAAATGTCAAAGGATGGTTGTAGAGGGTTTCTGCTTCCTTCTTCTATATTCTTACAATAACATTGTCAATTAAGTCACGTGAGTTGTGGTATTAAAACGGCACTAAAATTCTAATCCACCTTCATTGTTTAACATTGAAGCTACCACTTCTACCTACCTACCCTACCTCTATGGTTGAAAACACAGAATTTTTCCGTATAGTAACAGAATGCCAATCGGAGTACTCCCACGAGATCTGTGCTGTGCTACGTTTTCTAATAACAGTGACAGCAAATACTCTAGGTTTCACCAATTCAATTGCCATTGTTTAGTGTTAGAACGGCTAGGTAGATCTCAAACAACAGGAAGAACAGATCACGAATTAAATAAGAAAGATCGCTTGGCAATAGTTTCCCACTAGTTACCTTCATTTGCTGACCACAAGATTGAAACTGCTCTAATAATTACTAAAAATAGAATAGAAACAGTCTCATCTTCACGTCGATCCCAGTGGGTGTTGACCCATTGTGGAAGAGCTACCGCAGGCTAAAATCATCTACTTGCTACCAAACCCTCTATAAGTACTAACAAATGGACAAACAGAAGATAGCAATACCAACGATAGCACCCCGAAGGTAAAACATCTTGCCCTCTCTAAAATTTGTCCGTAAACTGATTTGTAATAGAATATTCTTAGGAGGCACAGAGCCAACCATTACAAAAATAAAACCACAAACTTGGAAGCACATTTGAAGGTGCAGTGCTTAGCGTGCATAACCGCAACTAGTGCCATACCTAAGGCCAACATTAACCACGACCATTGAAACTATTCTTTCATTAACTTTACTAGATTTTTGTGTAAGAAAAAATCTGCAAAAAAAAACTTGTAAACCTCCGAAGTGTGTTTGCTGTTGAAAGATGATAGTCTTTTTGATACCACAATCAATTTCAGATCAGTTAGTCTCAGAAAGAGTTACTGGAGAACAAAAGCAAAACTGCTTATCGGCATATCTTTGACCTATTCTTCAATTCATTGGGAAAAGTGTTTAAAAAGTCAGCATGCCGCAGGGGTTTGTCGCCATTATCAGATCAGGTTGATTCGAGGAGGAGTCCTTTTTCTTTCACATACACATCGAGTTCGTTTCGTTTCATTTGGGCATAAAACAAAAATGTTTATCTACAACGTCAACGTCAGCAACCATTTCTCGACTAGATGTGATAATTGCGTAGCTATTTGTAAACTTTTCCAAAGAAATCACATAAACATAGAGCAAACATGAGTTCAGATGTTCTTGAAATCGCAGTCTAACACGCTTCAATGTAAAATAATTAAATTTCACACTTACCAAGTCCTCCTCGGCTTCTCTCAGTCTGTCCATCTCTAGACATTCAACAACTTCATTGCGCAGTTGAACGACTTCCACCATACGAGCGATAAGTGCTTCTTCACGCGCTTTATCCGTATCGGTCTTATTTCTCTCCGGTTGCGCCATTAGTACACGAATCTCATACTCCAAATCGGCTTGCTCCTGCTCCAATCGATGTTGGCGTCGTCTAAAAAAAAAAAATTCTAAAATTAGTCAAAGACACAAAGCCATTTTCGTGCAACTTACAAATACATCAATTCGGCTTGCCTCCGGAACAATTCGTTCTTCTCGTTAACCAACTCGAAAAGTTGCAATATCAAATCTTCAACTTCCTTGGAATTCTGTGGATGTCCAGCTGGTCCAGCATTTGCCTCCACTGCTGCATCCAATTCCCCATTTTTACCTTCACATCGATCACGAATCATTTTCTCCAATATGACACCCTGTTTTTCGAGACCCTGCTGCTGGACTTCAATGATGTCCAGTTCATGGCGTATCTCTTGCAACGGTAGCATTTGTAGAACCTTTCTTGGTGGAATTGGTAGCGCCGGTGCAGGACCTTTGCGACGCTTCCACTTGCCATGAGATGATTTATTATAAAGCGGATCGGTATCTTCTGCCCCCGATGACACCTGACTCTGGCGGTTACGATTCTGTGCTTCTTTGTTGTCTTTCATTTTTTCAAGTTGCCGATCATGAGCAACTGGTTCATCGTGCGTCGGTGTTACAATGTTTGTCGGTACTATAGTCCGCCGGTAGATAACATTGTCCTCCTCCTTTTGTTTTATCAGATCCTCAGAGTCCGAGACCAAACTACAGTCCAGTGGGACTAGCTTTCGGACTGAGTTGATACTCTCCTCGGATGGCTGATTATATAATTCGCTTGTTAGGTCTAAGCGATTACCCTCCAACAGAGCTTTCTCTTCGTCAGATAACTTGTCGAGATCACTCTGCAGAGGGTAATTAAGCGAGTTTTTTGGACCGGTATCGTTGTTGTTTTCGATTTTCACTGCCAAAACTGTTGCTGGATCGAGCAGTCTCGCCGGCTTAGGAGGAGCTGGCGCCGGACGCTTCTTACGTCCCTGATGCGGGGTTGCTGAATTGCTGGAACTAGGCGAAGACTTTTTGCTGTCTAATGTCTCCGTAGATGGGAACAGTTCTTTGACTGGTGGTGGTGGAGCTGGTGCTTTGCGAGATTTCCTTGAACGAATTGTTCCGGTGGACGACGTTAACGAGTTATTTGATCCGCGTCCGTCTGTGTTCCTCTGCAGGCTATATGGGGTACTGCCAAGCGAGGAATTGCTTCCATAAAAGTCACCAGAATTGTTCAGTGGCGATATATGATGATTGGGCTGCTTGTTGCTGAGACGGGGTGTTGGCTCTGGCGTTGGGTTCTGCGAGAGCGATCTAAGTTTATGGGGTGGAATGTATTTGTATTTTAGCATTTTCGCAACAAGTGGAACGTATTCATTTTTACAAAACAAAACAAAACAGAGACACACAACTGGTTGATGACCAACGGGACGAGTGAAACTGTTTAACCGGAATGGGGAAGTAGTTGGGACACTAATCAAGCGGAAACAACGAACTGTTCCAGGAATTTTAAATTCAAATCACGTTTTTGCTTCTCTTTTAGAGAGTCTTTGACTGTGCGTAGCGCGCACCGCCCAGCTACTACTAACTCCACTGACTCACCGACACTGAATGAAGGCACAACCAACTATACGAATCTATCACGGTCACAAGAAGAAATCCGAACAAGAACAGACCGCAATAGCAATTATAATCCGCTTCCAAATTGGTCGGAGAGACAACCGCAGTCGAGCGCGATTATGACAACGACGACGACGTTAGGCGGAAGAGAATTCAACGCGAATCCAACTGAAATAGACCTCAGTGTGGTTCGGTAGCCGTTTCAATACTGTGAAGGAAGAATAGGCGCAGCCATCCACCTAAATGACACCAACAAAAGCCAGCCACCAGTTGAACAACAATGAAACGACACACAAAACGTCTGACAACACAACAGAAAGACAATAACAACAATAACAATCAAGAAGAGGGCTTCTTTCACGATAAGGTTACTACGACTACTTGGTAGCTCCAGTAGTTAGATATTAGATGTGGTCTGGGCTAGATGAATGGGTTGCCTAACTGTTTTGCATTTTTAATAGCCACTCCGAACCACTTCCCATAGTGTTGTATGGCGGCTTGCTTCAATCTGTTTATCTGTGTGTGAGTGTTGAACGTTGTCAGTGTCATCGTCTTCGCGTCTCTGCTGTGCTGTGTGCAAGAGGTCTCAAAAGGTCTACACTGGTTAGTTTTGCACTTACTAATCACAGAGGCAATGATGCACTTTTGCATCTTGAGCGGAGGAGAGTAAAAACCGGGAAATTTCCTCTAGATAGAGGTCAAAAGATATTGTAAACACCGTTGCTTTTATTGTGAGAAACCACTTTTGTTGCCGAAATCGATTTGTTTGACCCAAGAAAGTGGGTCTATAATAAACACTCATTTGTTTGTCTTATGACCGAAATGCCCCAGAGGTGTCTTCTTCCTCTTAAGGCTGTTAGTTTTACTTACATAAGACACTAATAATATTGTTGACACATTATTATGTCATTTGAGACGCTCATTAAGATGAAATGCGCATATGTGGAGATTTGTTGAAGTTTAACAACTGCATCTTGTTTGGATTTTGACGAGATCCAATTGCTAATGAAATTCAGTGGGATGCAATAAACAAATGCAAATGAGTGCAATTGATTGTTATTGAACTGGAACGTTCGCGCGATTAGTAGATCTGGTATCTTGTTGATCTTTATGCAACAGCAGTTTGTGGGACTTTGCTCTTAACTAATGATGCGTAACATTTGGAGTGGGATTGGCGAGAAATTATGTAAGCCTATAGGTGTTTTTGAAATGACTATGCAGAGTAGATGGCAAAGATGAGGCACCTTTCTTTATCATAAATCAAACTAAAGAGTAAGTGAATGGTGTGTTTAGTTTAAAATTTGTCTAGCTTATCCCACTCGAAGGAAGTGGTGGAACTAGCTGTAAAACTTTTAGAAAAACGTTGTTATAAGGTGTAGAGATTTGGTTTTGCTTTTACGATATGCGGCTGTTGCATTTATTGTGCATGCATTTGGCAGATCGATACAGTGGATGCTAAAACTGCCTCGTGATCAGTGAAAGAAAGGCAGACAAACAGAGCTGCAATTTCAAACAATTCAGTTACTCGGCCAATCTCACGAAGTTCTCTGAATATCGACTAACATTTATTAAAAACGATCAGTCAACGATAACGACACCACTAAAATCGTAAGGTTCCCCAAATGAGCCAAGTCTTTGCTTAAGTGGTGGTGGCAAGTACATATTTCTTAATATGTAGCTACAACGTTACCACCGATTCAGCGAAACACATTTGTGACTAGTCTGTAGTTGTGGTAGAACCCTCGATTAAAAAGGTAAGATCCATGCAGTAAGTACCCAACATATGTAAGAATATGAGCAAAGATTTTTCTACGACTTTTTATGAACGACGGTAGGTGCCTAACAAAGAGGGTTGTTCATCTCTACGAACGCTTTTAAGAATATCCCAACTTTTGATCCATTTTCAAAGAACAGCATGTAATGTTTAGGTCACTTAGCGTTAGCGAAAATACACATATAATGGAAGCAGAAGCTGAAATGATAAGAACGTTGATAGAATGAATCCAGAGGTATCTGGTATCCAGCAATGACTAATTGGTGGTACCACAGGGAAGAGACTGCCAAAAACATACATGTTCAGCAAAGTTTTTATGGGGTTTTCACCTCGCTACGCATTAAAAGAAGACCAGGGACTCAACTAATTTCCATTCGACGAGCTAGATTATGTATCCACCTCATACAATAGAAACGAATCAAAGAGTGAGTGCCTGAGTACTATTTGCTCCAAGCGGATCTGAACTAGGGGAAAAAATATAAATCTGCTGAACTAACTAAGACAATTGTTCGAACCTTAGTAATTCGTTTAACCTTGCTCTTTAGGTTTTAGATTTCGTTAGCCAATTGCAATCTCCACATAAGCAAAGTTAGAAATGAATTGAAAAATGCCGTAAAAGCGAAAATGACGAATAGAACCCTCAAGCCGGCTTCAATATTCCCACTCCTCGTCTGCGGTTTTGAGTTTCCAAGTTAGAAAGACTATCTCATGACATGTGATCTTCAAATTTTCGAAAAAATTCTTCACCGCTGATCAAGAGCCAAACCAATAATTGTGATCTGCAAATCGATCGAAAATAGGGAGAATCGCGGCCGGGGTTTCTTTTAACTTGCCCAAAATGGGAACACATTTCATCTGCCTCAAGAAAGCATTCACATAGGCCCGAATTCTTTGTGCCCAAGGCCTTTGACGAAACCCACTAAGCTTCTCAAACCACCTTTGTTCATTCCGAATCGGTTAAATGCAATACCTTTTTAAAAGTCGTGACTAATGCATTATGGATATCAAACAGTACGAACTAGCAGCACCCGTAGATTCAATTTGAAAGACCATAATTCAGCACTCGCAGTCAAATAATTGTAAATCTTCTCATTACTTAACTCCCAGACCTTGTATCCAGGTTACAAAACCTTCCGACGCTGCAATGATGAATGAAGTCATGAAGTGAAATTTCACAGGCACTAATTGTTCAGGCTTGAACTAGGTGACCCAAAGAAGAAAAAAGAGTACAAGGCGAGAAAAGCAACAAACAAACGTCAAAGTTCGTGTGTGGTCAATGACTTGAGCATTATACACCGTTTGATTCATTTGATGGACATTAAGTGGACAATGGCTGTTCCAGTTGGGAGTTCACTTCCCTAAACTAGTGAACAATTTTCACTTATTCTTAATTGTGGAATAGCATTGAGTGCACTGAGTGGCTGAGTGTTTAACAACAGATGGAGACACAGAGATGTAAGCAGATTGTATTTGAATCTAAGGAAGGTCAGCTAATAAAGTTAGGCAATCACTTAACAAAGATCCTCTACACCGCTAACACTCCATGCAATCATCGCCCAGGCCACGATGATCACCACACCACTGCCCTCTGGTATTATTATATCATCATCATCATCATCTTCAGCGCTTAAATAAAAACTCTTTTGGTGAAAATTTGCATTGGACAGGCGTACAATGAAATTGAAATTGATGCCGCTCGGCCTGCCTACCTACTGCATCAAGCGAGAACCACAATTTACTGCGATGAGCATCTGCAATGATATCTCTTGTTCTTCGTTTTATTTGCGATAAATTGCAGTTGAATAGGAAGAGATTACGGGTTGACGGACTAGCGAGAGTTAAGTTAATTGGGTGTGGAGCCATTGAGCGTGTGTGGGCGCGTACATTATGAACAAAAAGAAGGTGGTAAGATGCAGCCATGCATCATTGTGACTTCTGAAGGATGATTCATTCATGTACTTCCGCAGGAAGTTTCTTATTTGAAATGGAAATATCTCTATGAAGATATTCTTAAAAAGAAAATCGTACGAGGCCTTCTTCTGTGGGAATCATGGGTCGTGCGCTACAACGTAAAAACAAAACGTGAACAGAACTTAGATCTGGCCAAGGTAGGCGAGCAATCGAAGCGTAGGTGGCGCTAATGATGTATTTATTTTCTATGCTTCGGTGGGTGATTACTTGAAGTATGAATACATCAACAATGTTAAAATGAGTTGAAGATAAAAAGAATTAATTTTAGTGGATGTATGGCGATCGCAATTAAGAAGAGCACCCACACTTCTGAAAGAATCTGTACAGAGAATGCTTTAAAAAGCGCCCACAACAATCGATTGTTGCACGTTTCGTGCTATATTAGGCATGTTCGAGTGGCGGATTTGAATGGACATACTGGACCAAGGTGAACAATGTTGTCTTACATACATTTAATCGGTTTATGTAAGCTATTACTATGTAGTATTAATAGCCGCTCGGGTAGTTTGACTGTAAACCCATTTTAAACAGACAAGAAGACAAATATTGAAAATGCATAAAACAAGTTTCTAAATTAATTTTTTGTAAAAACTATTAAGGGCAACATTTTTACTTGCCAAAGTGGAACCTCTAAAAATGAAAACGTTTAGAAACAGGTTTAAGAAGCTACCCATTTCAGTATCGAAAGATTTCTGCTAAATTCGAATCTTCCAGTCTAACACAAAGGAGGAATTTAACTGCCTTAGCGAGAATAAGAAAATTATTCTAGCCAACATTTTATACCATTGGACTTATAAAGTAAGTGAATGACGAGCGACTATCGAGTTAAACAGAACAATATGCTTCTGGATTTAATTTGAATTTAAGGAAGTGCACGAGACTCGTGGCTTCTTCTCTACTGACTGCAGTTTTTCATCAACAAGTCATGTATTCAAGGAAAAAAAAGTCAGTTCGCCCTAGAAAACTGGTAGAGATTGAGATGGTTGGAATATGACTAAAACAGTTCTGCAACAAGAGTGTCCATGACACACGTGTAATCTTGTCTAAAAACATTCACAATAAAAAAACGCTCAATCCCTAGTCTGGTCATCAATCTAAATCCAATCACACATGCCATCTAAAAGTAAGAACAATAAAATCTACTTACACATTCGATCTTGGTGCTGGCACTGGCGGCTTCTTCGCCAAATTGGTCATACTGCTGTAGTTCTCATCGCCACCTTCCTCGGATTCACTGCCAAAGGGATTTTTTGAGATCTTTGGTGGTGGTGGACGTGGTGGCTTAACCTTCTTCTCCATCTCGACTTCATCATCTGAACTATCGAATGGATTTAAGCTTTTATCTTTGTCCTCCTTTTTTGCAGAGGCACCAGGCGATGGTGTGGCTGCACTCAATGACCTCCGCGGTGCTGGTGTTACTGGCTTCACTGGAGTCACCACCGGTAAGGGCGCGATATCATCATCCTCATCATCACTCTTAAATGGATTCAATTCCTCGGGATATAATTCGATGTTGACCTTTGCTGGCGATGTAAATGGTTTCGGTTCTTCTTTTATCATGGCCTGGGGAGGTTCATCTTCTTGTTGTTTCTCTACTTCCATTGCAGTTTGTTGTGGTTCCTCTTCCTTTTTATTGCTTTCATGCTTTACTTCACCATCATTATCCATTTGAATATCAACTGCTACTACTTTTCGTGGAGTCTTCTCAACAGTTTCAAGATTCGTCTCACTTGCAGTTATTTCTGGGGATGGGATTGTAACATCAGTATCATCATCTAGTTGCTTAAGATTAATTTCTTCAATTGACACAGTTTCTGTTTCTTTTTCTTTCTCTATTTCTATTTCAGTTTCTTCATTTTTAGGCACTTCATCTGATTTCATCTTCAGTTCTACATCAGCTTCAGAGGAAGAGGCTGTTTGCACAGCTAACGCAGTATCCACTGTCTTTTCATCCTCATTCTGGTGCACTGGTGCAGTTGTTAGCTTAACACTATCGCTATCGGACTTAATACTACTACTGTTAACATTAGAGGAGTTCTCTGGGGTTCTATGCATTAGATTATCATTAGTATTCTTATTATTTGCAATTACTTCGAATTGATGTAGACGAGCACGCACCACACTTAAGCGATTTGTTGTCTCCTCATCCTCATGAGCAGCCGCAGTCATGTCACTGTTGCAATTAGTCTTTATATCCAGTGTTATTGGTCGCTGACGAAGAGGTGGCTTTTCTTTTGGTTGTTTTTGTTCCTCTTCTTGCTTCGGTTCCAGCTCTGGTTGTTCGTGGTGTTCTTCGACTTTTTTTGCTGGACCAGCAGCAGCAGCAACAGCAACAACTTTTTCTTCTGGCGGCGGCAATGTGGTTGACTCTACAACTATTGTCGCATTTGTTGTTCTCATCTGCTCATCAGGTTCGGTATTATCTTTGGTAACGAAATTAGATTTAGATTTACTTAGATTAAGATCATCTGCTGTTGTCGCAATGGTTATTGATGTGGTGGATAGGATTTCTTCTTCTACTTGTGCATCATCATGTTTGCTATCATCATTTTTGTTGGTGTTATCGGACATTATTTTCTCGACCGGCCTTAAAATGATCTCTGCTGTCGTTGTAAGTCGCTCCTGTTCAATCTTGTTCTCTGATTTCCGTTGATCCTCTATGGTGTCAGACACTGATATTCTTTCAAGTGTCGATGACTTTGATTCATCTGGTTTTGGGGGAAGGCTAGTTGGAAGTTGTGGTGGTTTATGATCAAATTCAACCTTCTCATCTTCTTCCTCCTCTTCGTCTTCTGATTCACTACTACTTGCGAGACTGTCCGTTGTGTCCATTTGTGCTGAATTGAGACTAACTTCTTCGTCCTTTTTGTCACCATCAATTTCATCTTCGAGCGTTGAATTCATAAAACTACTGAGAGCCGCATTCATTTTATATGGCGGCGATGTTTCACCGCTCATCTTTTTCAAACTTTTAGTCTTTTCTTCATCGCTGAGACTCTTCTGCAAGAGTTTGCTACTACTACTAGCAGCAGCTGGATCTTTACTCTGCTCGAAGAACGCTAAACGGTCTGCAATCGAACTGCGTACTGTTGTTTTAGGTCTACCCGCGAGTTCAGCAGCATCATATGACTCAGGCGAGGGATTTCTTAGCACCGCTTGCGTTTCGACCTCCAAGCTGGTCTCTTCGTCGGGACATGTCTCACAGCAGAATTCTCCATCGACTTCGGTCTCATAAAAACTTCCCGGTGTTAGTTGGGAGCTACAGCGAGCACATTTTAGGCACGTACGATGATAAACTCGTTTGCCGACTGTTAGGCGTTCGGCTAAAAATACAGGAAGATTACATTTCTGACATGGATCACGTTTAGGCACACCAACAACATGAGCCATCTGAAATGAGAGAAGGATTATATTAGAAAATAATTCCATACAGTTTTGATTAAAATGTAAGTGGTAGACTAAGTGCTTTCAGTTTGTTGGGGAAACTAATTTAAGGGCTAAACTACAGCTAAATTTTAAGATAACATTCAGAGGATCTATGGGAAGGGAGGAAACTTAATTGAAGATGTTTGCCGATTTTACTTCTGCGCAGGGGTTTATCGGAGAGATACCAAGACAACTCCAAATTCAATCATGTAACCGATTTATTTTTCCCTCAGTTTTAACTTCGTTCTTGAAGGACAGTGGCAAGGGTCGTATTGTTATGTCCATCAACCAGTTGTCTGAACGAATGTTTGTTGAAATTGTTGTACTCTATTATATGTAAGTCCCAATATCGATTTCGTCAGCGTTCTACTTCTACCCTAGCTGCCGAGTAAGTGCAGTTTGAATTAGCGCTTCATTTCTAGTCGCAATTTTGTTTGTGGTATCCTACATATATGGTTACTATGCTAGAAGAGCAGATATGTTGTCAGTGTGTTATTTGGTTGGCTATCATTTCTATCCTTATAAGTTTTTCTATTTTCTTGCGATTGAGATCTATTTAAATCATGCTCGCGCGGTTTCGACAAGATCCAAAAATATAGTGTTTTTGTAGATCCGCTAAAAATGTTCCATCTTTCTGATTTAATTGTTTTCTATCGAGTTCGTTCTGTTTTTTTTTCCTAACCGCAGTAGCAACTCTTGCTCTAAAGGCTTCTAACATCACGGTGGATAGTTTGTTGTACACAGTTAATTCGAAATGGTTCAGAGTAGAGTCACATGTGAAGCTAATCTAATCTGAGCTTATCTATTTGACAAAATATTCTTTACCAATTTTAAACCCCAATAAAAATGTAAAGCAAATTTGTCTGAACTATATTTGAATACTATAACTTCAACGATTTGTCATGACATCACAATTATCTTTTCAAGTAATTAACTTTGTCCTTCCACACGAAACCTAACACATAATGCTTTACAATGGTCATGAGGTTTAGAACTGAAAAAAATAATTATCATATGCTAATTGATTTCTGTTTGGATAAGCACCTCATCACTTTGACTATTATATGTATGTACACACATTATACCAAGCTTGTCTATTATATTGAATTTGTTTTGACCTAAGTCGACTTCTGGCGACGAATTCACGTGGAGGTTTTGTGTTTTTCTAGACAATATGGTCCTGATAAAAATCAATTACACCTTAATATCGTAGTAATTCAATTCTGAACTTTAACATCGTAGTAACACGATTGAGAACAATTTTGCCCATTATCTGCATTATTGCCAGGGATTAAGAAACGCAGTCGAAATCTCCTTGCTTAAATGCATTAACGTTTGTTTAAAGAATGATGCTCTTTAGAGGAAAAAATCGTCTTAGAAGACTCAAGAACACCAAGAAGCTTTTCAGTATATGGAAAAGAACAAATGGTACATTTGAGTGGGGTTTATTCAACCACCGCCTAGGACAAAACGTCACTGTTGGCAACAGTAACTTCGAAGTGGTTAAGGAGTTTACCTACCTCGGAGTAAATATCAACTCCACGAATGACAACTTAGTGGAGATTCGACGAAGACTTACCCTAGGAAACCGCTGCTACTTCGGTTTGGCGAAACAAATGGGGTCAAAACTCCTAACTCGAAAGACGAAATGTATGCTCTACAAAACTTTGATCCTGCCAGTTCTGCTGTATGGAGCCGAGTGCTGGACGATAAGCAGGAAAGCAGAGCAAATACTGAACACTTTCGAAAGAAAAATTCTTCGTCGGATATTCGGTCCCGTATGCGAGGAGGGCGAATGGAGGAGAAGATATAACCGCGAACTCTATGAGCTGTACCAGGATGTGGATGTAGTCCAAAAAGCCAAAACACGTCGACTACACTGGCTCGGCCACATCGAGCGAATGGACAATAATGCTCCAGCAAAGAGGATCTTCGAATCACAGCCCCCAGGTTCGAGAAGACAAGGAAGACCGAACCTCCGTTTTAAGGATCAAGCTATCGCGGATGCCAGAGCGCTTGGTCTAGATAACTGGAAGCAGCGTTCCCGGGATCGAAGAGAGTGGAAGGCTGCTGTGTCTCAGGCAGAGACTCTTCACGGGTCGGGAGCCCGTTAAGTAAGTAAGTTATTCAACCCCAGCCTTAAGCCAAATGGGAAAGACATAAGCCAAGCGAAACTTATAGTATGGAGCAAATTATTAAGCGGGATAGAAAACGTAAACGAGTCAGCCTGGTTAAAGAAAATCTTAGCAAAACACTTACCAACAGCAGGGTTCATGAAGACCCACAATAGAACATGAATGGAATCGGTAATTGCTGCTAACGACACACTTCCCTGCCTGTGTTCAACTTGCATATATGTATGTATGAATATCAAAGCACACCTCAACAGGAATACCTGATAACCCTTATAAGTTGATTGAAGGAATAATGTTCTTAAAAACTTAAAAGCTAACAGTAATCTTCCACATACATATATACTTGACTATGATGTCTGGCACAAAGTACAAGTTTTTATCATAATTCATAATCATAATGCTTCCGTAGATATTGGTAATAAAACTGGTTACAGAACGGGATGATGTCGTCCTCAGTACGTGAAAAAAAATTCAGTGATAGACCGAATATGAACCAGGAAACGCGTTTTCCAAGCGTTTTCCAGCTATGCGACACAGCTTAGTGAAGACACAGATTTTAGTGGATTTGATATACATACATATGCATTAAGCATGCTACACACGCACTGATTTCATATCATCTCTCTCAAAGAATACAGTAAACTTTCAATAGCAGTTCCAATTCAGTAGCTCAGATAATCCATTTTTTTGAGTTCTTCTGGAAAAAATTATCCATCTGGAAGAATATCATTCACTTCTGCCTTCTATATTGAAGCCCAGGCCTAGGAAAAGAATTGACACATCAACTCATCGACAATATTTTTGACTCAACAATTAGTCAAACTAACTAACTGGGAAAGTCAGATCATTGTCTGGTGTAAAGAAAATTCTACTATTCCCTCTCACAGATAACAAACAAATCTTGGCTAAACCACTATGTCAGCTCTTTCACCTGTCGTACTCTACAGGAATTTTCTTCTGAAAGCTGGAAGTGTTTAACTACTGACTCATAGACCTGACATTAGTGCTTTCTAAGCTAATCGAAAGTATTGTGAATTGCCACCTCATGAGGAATCAGGAAAGACAGGAAAGATACAACAACTTTCTACAGTGTAAATGAAACGATGGTCAAGCAGTCGTCCTTAATATCACCATGTTTTTGATCGATTGTGGCACGCTTGTGTAAGCAAAATCTAAGCATACGGCATCAATAGCATCCTGGATACTAAATTCGAAATATATAGTTATTCAATACAAGTTGTATTGAATGGATATACTTCTACCATATTCTTAAAAACTACTGGTGTACCTTAAGGCTCAATCGTCTTGCCGACACTTTTTCTATCTTTTCTCTTTCACTCGCAATCCTGAGTGCGAAAACCCGAGTTCCGACTTTCGATGGAATAATATTTAGATTTTTGATACTGCAAAAAGTATCGTTAGGTGGGTCGGATTCCTCAAGAGATGTAAACGTTCTTGAATACAACTCATATGTTTGGGTGGTTTTCGCAAACTTGCAAATACAAATATTTGGCGCAACAAGTCTGTGGGACCCAGGGTCTAGCTCCTCACAACCATTTGTGTTGTGCGTGTTATATTCTTTACACGAATGGAAGAGCGTACTATTTAATGCCGTATCCGAAGGTAAGTTTATTAGATCGTGTTCAGTGGAAGACATGTAGATTGATCTGTAACCAATCAATTTGGAGCCAATGCCAATTGTTCGGATGAAATCTATATGAAATCTAATACAAGAGCAGCTTCTTCCGGAGAACTTTATATTTTAAAAAAATGTGTTCGGGCCTGTTACGTCAATTATTTTTTTTCTTTTTTTCTTTGTCTTCGGGCGCATCCTTAACTCTTCCTTTTGTCAATGACCTAAGCTAAGCTGATATCGATGGTCTGTACTTGGAGTTGGAAGGACTTCCTACAGAGAATCGGGAGAAGTTTATATTCAAAGCAAATGGCACAGATCCAATAGCCTTCTTTTCAGCAATCAACTTCTCTCCAACGTCCAACGAAAATCAGACATGGATGTCTGATCTGTGATGCTTAGACCACTTTTACACGATGAATTTTTGAGCCAGGGGTTTTTTCATATTCTCTTTTGGAGACGCGCCGTACTTTTACACGGTTGAACTGTGCCCCAGGGACTATTTATGTTTATTTCTCCCTTCTTTTTTTTTCATTTTGCTCTGCTCCGACAAACGGTGTTTGTGACACGAACTCAACGCTGAGAATACAAGAATAAAGCAACTGAAAAAAATTACAAACATGATAAAAGAGAACACGAAAAAGTCACACAAATCCTCTACTCGTGGGACTCGGTCTACTCCCTGCACTTTTCACTTCCCTTTCCTAGACATTCGACTCAAAAAGCCATCGTGGAAAAGTGCTCTTAGTTTGTATGTTCTAGAATGCTTCCTAATCACCTAGGACCACAACCATAATAATTTTTTGGCTGAAGGCTATAATGGATTTCTTAAGTGAAATCAGTAATTGAAAGCTCGCGGAATGGTAGTTATATATGTATCTAGAAACTCAACCATAGATTCGATCACTGAAAGATTTTTCGAATTTTTGGACTAAAACTATTGAGATTTCTTGAAGGGAGATGGATCACTGAATACTCGTTCAATACCTAGGAATTGAACCATAGATTCGATCACTGAAAGCTTTTTCAATATCTTGAAATACAACATTAGTGAATTCTTTGGGTGAAATCAATCAGTACGATTAAGTACTAATACGTTTTTCCTAGTTTTTCTTGAAAACCTTCTCAACAAGGTCAGTCAAACAAGCTTTGTAAAAAAAGGTTAGTATTTCAAGTGCAAAACACAAATTTTAAAGTAGTAAAGTAGTTCAACACAAATTACTACTGTTTATCTCCTCTTGTAGCTCTACGTGTTATTAGAACACCTCTGAACTTAATATATGATTGAGGTTGTCTCACAAATTACAAGGTTTGGCAAAGTTAATTGTTTTTAATAAAGATAATACTTCACTGTTGATACAATATGTGTTGTATAAGGAAAAAATAATAATGAATATGAGTCACAACGAAAAAGCAATAAATGGTACTTAAGCATAAAGCAATAAAAAATAAACGAAACACAAAAAAAAAAACTATAAACTCTTAAAAATGAAAGCAAACATAAATATTTTTTTTTTGTTTTGGTGATTATTATTTTCTTACCTGATAAGGTACAATAAGAAAGCTCCTATCGCACTTTTCACTCCGTGTGATATTTGCTTAATTAATTTTTATAAACAAAAAATACTGCGGAGTACTTATGGATGATCGTACGTATGTATGATGTAAGCAGACTTTTTCGATATATTTGTTTGTTTTTTTTGTTTTTATAATAAGTGATGAATGCTTGTAGAGTTTTAACAAACAAAAAAAAAATGCAAAATATAAAAAAAAAAAAACTTAAAACATAAAAAATATGGTGATGTGATTTTTGTTCGGTTATCCTTGTTCTCTAAGTTATTGTGATTATTTTCGTGTGAGAATTATTTGTTTTGTATTTTGTTTATATTTGTTCTTTGATTTTTGTTTTTTACTTTGTTTTTTAAATGAGATTTGTTTGCTTTGCTTAATTTTTTTTTGTTTTTTTTTTTTTGTAAATTTTCTTAAGCTTGATTTTAGCAGAAAATTTCTGGCTTATATTGACCCATAATGTCCAAGCTTTTCTCATCCTGCGTAAAAAGAGAAAGAAAAAGAATAAAAATTTGTTGTTGTAGTTTGCGGTAAACCAACGAAAGGATTTTTTTTTTGTTAAGAGAGAGATTACGTTTTGTTAGTGGAAAATTAGTGCGGCTGCATTTACTTATAGAGCTGATAGATTGAGAGAGAGAGGTTTTGTGTTATTTACAAGAGTTGGTGACAAAATGGAAGGAAGAGAGAGTGTGGATGATTGTTTATTAATACCATAAACCAGTTTTTTTTTTCTGTTAGCACATTTAATTCTAGATTAAGATTATTATTATTAACATTTTGGGCAACTCCGTAAACCTAAGTCTTGTACGTAGAAAGGCAAACAATTATTTCATTTTATCGCTAAGTAGCAATCTTTTGGATGGAAAACAGGTTGCGGTCCATCCAAAGGGAGTCCTAAGATTATCTTCATAAAATAAATTCAGAAACAATTGCTTGAGATGCAGTTTAGATTTAGATTAGGGTAGTTGTCTGTATAAAGTTACAGACATATTTAGAACCGATGTGGATATCCTTTAAGGACTAACTAAACCAACCGGAGCATTTTATGAAGCGAAAGACACAGAAAAGAGCTCTAGATGGAACAGTTTTCGTTTAGACTGGGAAGACAGGAATAGAGTAGAAGGAATATGGTTTCCTTCTCTTATCCCTCTCTATAACTACTAACCTTTAAGCATATTGCCCTATCAGACAATCTTCTACGGGTACAGCAATTATATAACTGGACACTGACATTTCGGTAAACCACTTAAACTAGTCCCTTTTCTGGCGAGCTCGTCAGCCCTGTAGTCATCCAAAATGTCTCCATGGTCAGTCACCCAGCATAGGTGAATGTTAAACCGCTCTGTTAAACAGGTTTAAAGTGGCATTTGAAGAGCAAGATTCCAGTGACTTCATTGTCGCTCGACTGTCAGTGAAAATCCTAATATGTATCAATGACAGATATTGAATTACTTTTCAACCACTTTTCAACCAGGATGAAAGTTCCTTGATGGCCTTAATTTCCTCCTGTGAACTCGAAGGCGGAAAGCTTTGCAGAGAAGGCTCCACAACCCATTCCCCTATCGATCTTACATAAAAACTTAGTTCTCAGTTGATGAGCCCAAAATCCATTGCATACTGCATTAAGACTCTGCAAGACTTATTTACTGATGCATGACGATGAGGGCACGGGTTCTTCAAACTTGTAACAAAATTCTGACAGCAAAATGTCGACATGCTTCTAAATAATTTTCAAAGACTTTACAAATTGAAAATTTATGAAAATTGTCAATGTTAATGTTAAACGATTGGCCACCTGAAGTTAGGATTCGGTAATATGTTTAAAAGATTCAACCACCTGACTCTGCTGTTGATCACACTTCGCGGGAAGACTCATTGCAGGTTGAATAGCAATCTGATCGGAGATCTCATACAATCATTTTAGCCTTGCGACTGAATTCACATAGCTCTTTCATTTTCGACCTATTTTGGAACTAGTTAAAGGGTACAGATAATCGGACTCATTCATACAGTCAATGGCAGCTTGCATAGTTTAACGTGTATGTATTGGTTGTGTTTAACGACGACACCAATACCGGACCTTTACTTGTTTACGAATCGTCGGACAAATTTGACCAAACTCCATTTCCAGATTGTATATCAATAGGACCACGAACGACAAGGGTATCGCAGTGCCTTAGAACAAAGCTGCCATATTTGAAGTGATACCAATCCATGGGAAATTAGAGAGATTTGGATTGGATACCTTCATGCCAAACTATGATACTATCGAAGACTGAACCTCTCCCATTTACGTACCCTAACTGTACCCTGTTTCAAAAACCCTTATAATGACATCATATGTAGTCTTAATACCTACTGTTTAAATTAACAAGAATAATTGTCTGCTGAAAAGGTGAACTATCTTAAGTCTACTGTGAATTTCTTACATTTTATTGCATGTAGTTCGCCATTTTCTCTCCTGCAAAACTGTGGAAACAGACTTAAGATAGTTTACCTTTTAAGCAGAGAATTATTTACTACTCGTATTCTGTAAGCCTGTAAAGAAATGACTTGATTGTCATTCCAGATGACTATTTGAGAGTAAGACATTTTTTTAAAACCGACAGACAATTTATGACAAATTTAAAACAAATTAATTAAGAAATATCGATAGATTTTGTTTATGCGACCTTTTTCATTCGACTTGAGTTACAGAATACCGATTGTATACCCAACTCAAATGGTATCAGTAGCACTTGATTTAACTTCGAAGGTATACGTATGACATTTCCTTTCTTCTCACACTCCATTTCACATTATAATTTAAGAATCTTCTTTTCTGCATGCAAACCCCATTAATTCTCAACGCATCTGATTGATTTTCTAACAACCCATCGATGCCAGTCCAAGAAAGATTTATCTGATTTGACCTATTCTATGGAAACAAACAAAACGTGCCTCGTACGATGCTTAATCATTCCCTCTACAGCACGTCTGACCGTGAGCATATCACCTAACATTCGCGTCATACTATAAAAGAACACTCACTCAAAAGCAATTACTGTCTCCCCAACAGGTTCTAACTACGTTTTCATATTCAGCCTCTGAGTATCTAAGTCTTACATCATTTCTCCTCATCTGTTTACAAATATTTACATACAATCCAATGCAATCTCTGACATCAGAAGCATACTTAATTTTGCCAGTTTAATCAAATAAAAACGTCCCAAACATTGTGCATGACTCGACTATGGAATGAACCTGAACCCCGTACAGTGTCTGTGGGTTTTGATTTATGCAAGACTTGTAATCGATTTTCAGTTTTTTTCTTATGTAATACCTCCCGGCAATTGCCATACTGACTAACACAGTCGGACAGTTTTCTATTTTCGGAAACCAATTTTTTTATTTTTTTTATAGAAAGTGAGAGTTTGTTCGATAGACAAGAGATAAATTGTATTTCGATCAAAAGAACAATAATAATAAATCACACAATCGAGTATACTTTCGCGACCATATCGAGAGAATGTCTC
Organism: Xylota sylvarum; assembly: GCA_905220385.1. Classification (NCBI taxonomy): domain Eukaryota; kingdom Metazoa; phylum Arthropoda; class Insecta; order Diptera; family Syrphidae; genus Xylota; species Xylota sylvarum. The sequence goes on from LR999957.1 coordinate 129,959,194, forward strand.
TCCAAATTATGGCAAAAAAAAAAAAATAAATAAACTAAATCTAACAATGGAAATCTAATTTTTTTTTTAAATAAATTCCAAAAGAAAGGCCAACTTTCAAATACGTGACTTTACTGTCACGATATATTGCTGCTGACAGCAAGCGCATGTTATTTTTGTCGGTTAATTTTTGTTAACCATTTTCATTTAATACACAACAAACAATGACACTGTCACCGACTCAAAAACAACAACAAAGATGAGGAAGAACCAATTATCTTTAAATGAATGAAATCAAAATAATTAACCAACCAAGAGCCAATCAAATTAACCGTAAACAAATTAAAGTCATCAGAGCCTATCATCAGAAGCGATTAAATGGGGAAGTAGATTTTAAAAATTACTCTCTAAAAGTTTTGTAAAATGGCGCATTATTTAGTTATGACTTTGAAAACCTTTTGTTTAGTGCTACTCGATAGGGCATGAGTTTCGTCTGTATGTATTTGGCGAAACTTCAAAGGTTATTTCATGTGACATTTTGTAGGTCTAAATACGGAAAATGGAGTGGCTGTCAAAGTAACAGCTGTCACAGAGTAAACATGACATTGAAGTGAAACGTGGCTGAACAACCATCATACGGTTTCGAATGATTGATGGGCCGGGTAGGAGAAAATATTATTTTTGGCTACAAATCAACCAGAGGAAAATCTTAGAATTAGGAAAAGTTTGTTATTACTTGACGCAGGACAGATTGGAAAGTTGGGAAAAAACTTGTAAAACTTTTGAAAGTATAGAGGTCATGACCATCGGCGCGGCAGGCGAGAGAATATTAATTAATTCAAAAAGGTTTCAGATTATAAATATTTTAAGAACTCGTATGAGTAAATCGGAACTAAGTAGTTCTAGGTGTAATAGCACACAAGTAGAAAAACAAGAAACTAAGAGTCAGAACCGAAGTGACTAAAGGCAGCGCCAAGTTAAAACATCATTGATTCATTTATCCTGGGAACTCTACTAGAGGCTTCATCAAAAGCATGATTCAAAAAAGAATACACTTTTGTCACTGACAAAAGTTTGAGACTGCAACGCCTTCCTTAATAAATGGAGAAATCCACTTTTTTGATTATACGTCTTACTCTAAAATAAAGAAGCTTTGCTGCCTAAAGATGTTATTAGAAAGTCGGCAAAGCTCCAAGTCTTATTTTTCATTGACACTAGTACGTCATTTACATACATACATATGTATATGGAGAACAAATAGAATAGGTATATAAAAGGATAAATCCCTCCGGAACGCCAGCATTAATAAGGAATTTATCCAAAGACACACCATTACCCACAACTTGAAATGATCTATCTGGTAGAAAACTTTCCATCCATCCTGTGGCTTATTAGTCCATGTTGTTCTAAGTACATATTTCATTATTTCAGAATGAATGATTTTTTCCGTGACATGGAAAAACATGGACAGCATCAGTTCTATGGTGGGATAATTTTATGACAGGCATTGCTTTCATTTTTAAACCATCAATTGGATGGAAAAGTTTTCTGTGCGTGAAAAAAAGAAACATCTTTATGACCAACTGGTGCTAGTTTTGAAGAGTTTTTGAGTATCCGTCGAGTCTCACGAGGGCTAAGACATCGACGCCGACACTTATTGCATAGTCGATGGCTTCGCTTCACCCGGATCTGATGTGGAATTGGCTGAAAACAAATCGATGTGTCTGGCGACTCGCTTTCTTTCACTAAAGAAATACAGAAGTTGGTACCTTTAAGGTACCAAAAGGAACGTGATCCGCTGGAATCTCTCACTATGTTTTCTCTTTGTTGATTCAATAATAAGGTATAATCTGTAAGTCTTTCGCAAATCTCTTCAAACTTATTCTTCTTTGTTAAATTGGGTTGAAACGCTACTGTCTCCAGACTCTGTTCTTGATGGCAATGGCTTGCTCACAATCTTTGTTGAACCATGGTTTATTTATCTTTGATAAATGTTGAATTCTAAATCATATATACGTCAGGCCATGAAACGTTCATCCCAGTTAGACCACTTGTAGTTCCAGATCAGGTGACGGTGGTCCTGTTCCGTTGGTTGTGTGTATTTTCAAAACATTTTTTTCTTTGTGGGATTCTAATGATTATACTTTGCTGTAGTAGATGGAGGACTTAGTCTACCGCCTCGTTATGTCCTTCCATAACGAATATATTTTAACTTTAATTCTGTGAATATACCCTCAGAAGCAATCGTACCGGAGGTAAGACTATACTGCAGATTCAAACACGATATTGCCTGTGTTGAGATATGATTCTCGTTAGTTTCCGAGCAGAGTGACCCATTTAGTAAATTTTTTACAAATGCCCCTAAACCCAAATAGGGTTCTAATGTTGAAGTCTGGATATTTACTTTTTTAAAAGAAGTGATGTGGACGGAGTATTTGCGTGCGTAGGGACAGCTATTCTGCTTACGAAATCCAAAGTGGTACGGAGCTTGAGAGACTGAATTTTCTGCATCTGGCTTCGATTGCAGTACATATAGGGATCCACGGAAACACGACCCTTAAAGATCTTGCGAGGGGTTAGTAATTCCGGGGTGTGTTTCGGATATTATACTCCAAGAGCCAATAAGAAGTTTATGGCATTTTTTCTACATCTCACCAGAATACTGCTTGCTCTTTTTCAAATTCTTTCAGTGGAATACTTTTTATGCGATATTAATGCCTCTACTTATATCAGTTAACCGATTTGATGAATGCTGATAATTTGAACTCACTTGAGTGAGTGGTTGCACCTCGTCTGTTTTCGAAAAACAAAAATATTTCCATAAATAGTAAATGAGTTGTATCCTCTGATAGTACATATATGTACCTGCATTACGTTCGAGTTCTCTACACTGGTACTTCAACGCGTTCCATCTGAGAATACTCGATTCCGTTGTTGTTCGTACATGTAGGTATTTCGCAACAAAACATAAATCAATTCATCCGCCTTTCCTAACAATTGTATAACTCCAACAGCAATTTCAAGTCACAAGTATATTGCATGAATCTCCATATTTCAAGGCGCTCTTCAATTCCATCCCACAGCCACAGTTATAACCAACTAACCAACTTGGATGCATCATCTCGTTTGTAGCCTCTCTCTCAATTATTGCAAATTGAAATGTTCATAACAAAAAAATGACTTCACACCACAGAAACAATAACAAAAAGCATCTTTTCCGCGAAATTAATTCAAATGCAAATAAATAAATCCTGCTTTCGTAAGCGCCACCCCCTCCTCTCGTCGCCCACGATAGTGGCACCTGTTTTGCTCACCTTTTCTCCGTACATCCCATAACAAGATCATCATCATTATGAGGAGGCAAAACGCAAAATATCATCTTCGAGGTCACACTACGCCGACAAACGTTTCTGCCAATTGAATTAGCAATGAACCAGGGAGCGGTGTCAGAACGGATGGAAAAACACATATTTCGCAAGTTGACACTTAGTGTAATGAAATCTTTGACAACGGGATACACTCTCAGCAAAAAAAAAAAAACAACTAGGCCTCCTTCCATCGATGATTGCGTGACAGGACATCGTCACTTTTGTACCTACACACACGCAATTAGTAAAAGTGATTTCGGATGTGGGGCATGATAGAGAAACCTAAACGAAAAAAAAAACTCCCCTTCACGCGTCTGTACATGTGGAGTACGGAAATTAGGTCATGCCCAAGCCCAACCCAAACCAAAAAAAAAATTATAATTCTCCAATTTTCAACGATTAAATAGAATGGAAGAGAACAAACAAAAAAAAAACAGAGAAACGGAGATTAAACGATCAACCAAATTCATTGAAGCTGATGAAACGCATGAGTACGCGCGCCGTTGCGCCGCGAATTGGCGCATAAAACCGAATCACGAATTAAAACCTTCCACTAGACCAACCAACCAACCGTCCAACCACCACATCATCATGCCATGAATCAGCAATGTGTGACGCGACGAGGGGGGTAGGGCCTCCACTTAGACGTTTGGGAGCTACTACATAAGCCCGCTTGGGGAGAGGAGATGAATTTTTATTTCTAGATCAACTAGAAATCGAAACGATTTTTTTTGACGTATTACACATAGCGGTCCGGTTAATGATGGCCGCTTTGTCACAAATGCCTATTGCGGTTGAAAAAGTTGCCAGATGAAGGTGATATGGTGGTTAGAACTACAGAGGGTGAAGTAGAAGGAAGCTGTTTACATGATGTAAGCAGCTTTGGTCTTAATGACTTTGATAGTTGGGTTGGGATTATATCGGTTTATTTTGAAAATTCCGCCGGTCTATGATGAGCAGCAACATTACTTGGGAATGGATCCAATTCGATGAAAGGATGTGGTTACTACATAGTCAACTCATGGCTTATTTTTTTACATACTGCATCATTTCCTATATAACAGTTTGTACTTCCCTACTCTTGCCAAATACTTGAACTGGGTTTAAGCTTATTATTCATCAGTCACTGTTATGCGAGTGCATGAACAGCACGTTTTGATGTTCCAAAGCATATGTGAATGCTGATTAGATTAGGTTACACAACGCCACACTCAAGACAATACAAACCCATTGTGGTACTCATAAGTTAGAGATTATCCTTGCCCATAGGTTTATCTTGTTCAACTTATACTGTGCTATGCTATGCTATGGTTAAACTTCTTACTGTGATGAACTTGCATACCATCCAGTTGAATTGATGTAGTTCAAGATGACGTTCACTGGACTACTGGATATTTCTTACAGGTCCTGTGTTACAGAAGAAATTTATTTATAAGGTGAATGAGATGTGGACAGTGGCAGATGGAGTAGGCTCTATCCTCGTTTACTTTCTCATCTCCACATCATCGGCATACATAGGTCTTCTTGCGTTAGTCTTTTTCAGAGTTGCGTTGTAGTACAGAGTATTATTATGATTCGTCGGCTTTCTCATTATTTGTTATGCCTTTATGTCCAGGGATCCAGCAAAACGTAACCTTGGCTGTGTTCCAAGAACCTATATGTCTTGTCGACAGCACTTCACAAAATTGGATTTTATTTTAATAGCAGATATCGCTTTTATTGATGCCTGACTGTCGAATAAAAAAGGTGATACCTTCTTGTAGTATTGTCTTCAACACAGTCTCACATGCGGCTATTCTCACTGGTAGGAAACTATGTTGTGGTTCGGGAGGCGAACTGATTTAGATATGCCCAGTGGTTTGGAAAATATATCTGAGCCTACACCTACATAAGTATGTCCACCTTTGATTCATATGTGTAGATAGAGATGGATTACGTGTTTAGTTAGCCGACCTTTTTTTCATTCTCCTCTGCTCGGATATGTACTTGAGAAAGGTCATGTGAAATCTAGGTACATTGCCGAGATTTTTCTTCAGGATCATAGAATTGCATTTGCCCTCCAACTATCTGATTGATTACTGGCTGCTGAGGCTTGTACAAAGATCTTCAGCGGAAGTAGGTTGAAGATAGAATCGCATTTGATTGCACTGGTAGTGTCAATTCATGGGAGTCACAGTTTAATTAAGGTGGCGGCGGCCTGGTAACAAACGAGACCCCAGGGTGGATTACTTTTACCAGTGCTTTAGTTTTCCACAGAAAGATTACTACATCAGACAACGAATGGCATTCCCTATGAAGGAGCTATAGGTGCGAGACCAAATTCGTCAGTTCTGCCTTAAACCACAATCAATCTCTCGACAATCAATCAATATTTAGGACTCTTGGACACGAAATGTTGAACGGAGTATGAAATAAGTAGGGGGGATATGTTAGATGTAAAGTTTCTGGATTTTGCATGTCCAATCACAAGGACTTCACTTAGACAAATATGTCCGTAGGGCGATCAATCAAACACAACCCCACGAGCTACAATGAGACAATACAAAAGTTCTCCTAAGGTCACAGTGTTTATCAGGTTCTCCTTGACCTTTATTATTCCGCTTAGTAATAATATAAGTTCCAACCGCTTAATTCCCCTAAAGTATACTTCCGTGATTCACTAACCAAATTCCCACCAGTCCATTATCCCTCTGAGGTCGTTCCATATCCCAAAAATACATCTGGATCCGTTCCAAGGCACCCCAAGCAAAAAGTGCAATTACAAGTACAACTGGTGAATATTTAATCAACTCTTCACACAGCGGTATTGCCACACACATACGCATATCTGTTTTTAGCGTCTTTGTTGTCAGATGTTTAAATTTCCCCATTTCGTTACTTACTCATTTGTGATGTAGACTTTTTGATCAAGTGGAGTACTTAAAACAAAATAATATAATAAAACTGAGTCATGCACATATTCATTATAATGGTGCGGCCTTTGTTAAATCAAAATCGATGACTTATCGGTCAGAGTCCTGATTGTAAACAATTGACTAACTATCAGCTGATAAGCAAGTCAATTTGACGTCCGCCGTAATTAATGTGCAAGTCCATGTTCCAAGTTTTTGTTATCAGTGAAAATTAGGTCGTATGAGTGAATAATATTGTTATGTTAATGTGGAATGTGGAACTTGTTTCTTCTCGTTTTTGGATACATTCTTCCGGAATTTAACCTTGGGAATGATAAGAGTTTCTTAAAATAACAGCGATAGGCGTTGTGTATCTTTGTACACTTCAAAGCGAAATCTTGCGCAAAGTTAGTCATGAATAAGTTTCGGTAATTACTCTTCGATTATTTATCACGCCGTTGATTGATTGTTATGGGAAAATAAATCCAGCATTTTGAGAGACGATATGTTTTGGCGCGGAATGGTGATACAAATTTAATGAAATTCTATTGAAGTTAGAATCGGTTTGGTTCCATAATACAGTGAAAAGTAATGATATGAATAAGTCGAAGATCTTCTGTAAAACTTTGACAAACACAACAAAACAATAGAACAGACGTGAACAGAACCTATGTACATACATATTCCGTTTCTAGCCACAGTCTGAGCTTGTTAAGGTAATACCGCAGGCCACAGTGAGTTGTGAGAAAGGTCACTGGCTTTCTATTACAATCCTTGTCTTGATTAAGGATTTTTTGTAAGGATAAGGCCTGATTAATTGCTTGGATTATCTCAGCCCCGAATCATTTTCCCAGTGAGCCAGAAGTTTGTGTTCCGAATCGTTAACCAGCACTGTGGTGGCAGCCCAGTTGACACCATAGTAGGGTTCAGGTCGTTTAAAAGTAAATTCTTAGTCAACCCTAGCTAGTTCATCTGCAGATTCGTTGCCTGCAATTCCTTGATGACCAGGGACTCAACCGACTTTCACTCTGTTATGTATGTCTGCTACTTCAACCTGGAAAACCGTAGGACACATTCCCATAGGTATCGAGACTTTGGTGTTGGGTCCAAAGACGCCAGTTCCATCTCTTCGATCTGTCTGTGAACCAGATCAGACCTTTAGGATCCAGTGCCGGAACACCATTAGGCAAGTTTGCATAGTCTAATATTTCTACCTCAAATGTAAAAACATGTCCTTTTTGAGTCAAGAATTTTCAAGTGTCCCACATGGTCACCTTCTATATACTTGTATTCTAACTGCAATTTAACAGTGCATCTAGCGGCCGTCTTTCTACTGAAGATTTGTAGGGGAGAAAGCCCTACAACAGCCTCTAATGCTGCCGTATGGTAGGTACGCATGGCACCCGTAATACCGAGGCAGGCAATTCTCTGGCGCTTCTGAGGTTTAGTTACTGTTGTCCCTTCCACTACCAAACGATGGCAGTGTACGTGATAATGGGCCTCACCATCATTGTATACATCCAATGTATAATTTGTGGATTTAAACCTCAAGTTCTGCCGTAAAGTTGTCTACTGGCCCACATCGCCATAGTGGTGCGCTCGATGGTGGACTTGATATGAGAATTCCAAAGCCGAGATATTTAATCTCACTGGAATAAACTAAACTGATGGTGATAGGTGCTAGATTGACCAGTCTTCTTTCTGTAAAAGGCATCAGTACGGTTTTGTAAGGATTGATGGATAGTCCTACTCTGCTGCACCATTCTAACACGTGTAGTAAAGCACCTTGCATGACACTAGAAATAGTCTTGTTGTGTTTACCACTAATAAAAATCGTCAAGTAATCCGCATAACCAAGAAGATTGTCGATGACTAGTGACCATAGAAGGGGAGAAAGGACTCCTCCCTGGGGACAGCCCTTAACTGCGGTCACAGACACTGACACTCCCCCAGAGGAGGAAGTAATAATTCGACTTTCAAGCATTGCCCTTAACCATTGGTTGGTCAAGTTCTCGGTTCCTCTGCTACTAATACCTCTTCCTATTGAGTCGTAGCCAGTGTTATCGAAGGCGCCCTCAATGCCAAGGAATGCACGCAGAGCTATTTCCTTGGAACGAAAAGTTCCTTCTTTCTTCTTCACAAGATAGTGCAGGGCAGTGTCTTTGGATTTTCCTTTCCTGTATGCAAACTGATTTATTGTGTACTAAAAACGCCCCCAAAAAGTAGGCAAAAATAAAATTAATTTTATGTGGAAAACGCACTAAAAAATGGGCGTATCTTAGGATTGTTGGAAGTCGAAATTCATTTCTTTGGATATGAAAACTTCATTAAAAAAACTTCATTTTTAGTAAATACATACCTATGTACATACATACAAATATGGAAAAAAAAAATTATTTAGTTAAAACATGTGTCAGTAATTATTTACATCGGTTTAAGGTTCCAAAAAGTGGAAGAATTCAAGAACACAGTTAAGTACATAAAATTTACAGAAAAAATCTTGTTAAGATGGTAAACTAGGAGAAGCAGTGGAGATCTTAAGTTAAGTTAAACTTGTTAAAAATGCTTCGATGGATTTTCCCAAAGAACATAGGTTGCTTTACATTAAACATGACATAAGTATAGACTTCTGCAACTATTACTTCCATTAATATGCCATGGTTGTGGTTGCATCTGATTAGTGTGTATTCTCCATAATCTATTTGTTTTTCTTTCTTCGTGTGAATGTACATATGAAGATCGAACTTCTAAAAGTTAATTCATCTGTCGAGTTTTTGATGGAAATCATGGTGGACCCTACATAATTTATAATCTACTTAGCATTTCTACATAAAAATAAGGGGTGAGTCATATACGAAAAAAAAACTCTTGACTGACTTATCATACAAGACTGGACCTTTGCTAAACAAAAAAGAAATAACCGTCCGTGAACAAATAAAGTAGAATTGATAAACATCTTTCCCACATTAGCAATCTAGCAATTATCTTTTTAAATATAAGAGTAACAAAACGCAGAAACTACCTTTCGTCCAAAATCTGATTGAAAAGATAAATACTATAAGTGACAGCTACTGATGGTAGATATTTAGTGAACTTTCTCTTGCCGTTTATGTACACTTTCAATCTTTTCGTCTATTTCCACTTGTTCTGCATCTATTACTTCCATTAATATACATCGGGTTACGACAGTAAAAGAGTGTCTTAATTGCATAGTTCAAAATTAGTGATTACATCAGTGTCAAACAAGCTAACAATACCAGTCAGTGGCATTGTTCTTAAAACGTTGAAACTTTTTATTGCATGCAATATTACAAAAGCACTACATACATACATATGTGGTTACAAGGAATTGCATTTTTCTTTAAAAGAGGTTCACACTCAGCTCAACGGATTGCATGTCTTAGATGACTTTGAACGGTAAGAGATTCAAGTCAAAAGATAATCTATATATCTTTAGTTAAATTTAGCAAATAACACAATTTATTTGGTGGTGTAGGGGTACCCTTTCCCTAGGGCTGAAAACACATCGGATCAGACAAAACGTTTCATTGTGGCTTATCAGAAAACATCGTATTGATTCTTATGACCTAACATACACCAAACAGACGAAACAAAAAGACATGTTACATGTGTGTTGAAATAAAACAGGTTTTCTTGACTATGAATCAAAAGACGTTTTGTCTGATCCGGTGTGTTTTCAGCCTAACGTTGTTGTTGGGTGGATTGCTGCAGTCAACTTGTTCATGATCGAACTTTGGAAAAATCTCCTCATTGTTAGAACCTACTTAAGTAGATTAATACGATGCAGTCTCATTAAAAGACCTTCACAGCCAAATAATCAAACTCCTAGGGTTTCTTCTGATAAATTACGTTTTGTCTAGCTTTGTTCTCAATACCCACCCATCAATACCTCCTAGGCGAGGTTGCCAAAAATGATTTAGATACGAGACTAGCAATGATGTCTACTTTGTCGTCTGCTATCGATTTATCATTCTTGGGTGTGGTTTGTGTAAGACTATTCCACTCCTTTATGTATGACAAATGCCTCAACTTGAAGATAAGTTAATTAGTTCAATTGCCTGCTACATGTGTATGTTCCATATTTGATTGTATATCTTAGCAGTGTTTCGGCTAAAGGAGATGAACTGCAAACCGCAATCTGCAATCATTGATCAATCTCAATTAAAATACTGTCTGAGATATGACTAACAATGGCCTCGGAGAAGAGAGACATCCCAACCATGTAAGAACCACTGCAGCCTAACATCCTGAAGTTCTGACATCTGGGAATTACTTCTTAAATTGCAAAGTGCGCCATGAAACATAGGCTCTTGATATCTATGTTTATCAGTTCGTCTAAATCATTATAACAGAAGACTCCTAAGTGAAGCTTCCTTTTGCGGGAGAGAGCTGGGCAGAAACAAAAAAAAAAAGATGAGGAATGCTTTCATCCTCGTCTTCATCCATGCAGCTGCTACACAAGTCGTTCGCAAAAAGGCCCAGCCTTTTGGCATTCTTCCCTATTAGACAGTGTCATCACTGGGCAGATGACACCCATTTTAGTGCCCATATGCAATCTATTGGGAGAAATCAAATTCTTAGAGCGTTTCCAGCTTTGGCCAAATTAATTTTGTCGGTAAAAATGTTGGTCCACTTGTTAACCTAAGATTTGTACTCTCGATAGCATCCAGCTTGTCCGTGCCTTTGTCCGGCAAAATGGGTGAATTTGTTGCTATTCTAGCGAGATCATCGGCCTTACACTTCACTGAAATACCACTATTCCCTGGCACCCAACAAAGGTGAATATTGAACTGCTCAGCCATTTCCGCGGCAGTATAGAGGTAATCAGTGTTACGCAACTACCAATTACGCTACAGAAGAAGAAAATTACATCTTAAGGGCCAAGATCTTTTAGCAAAATCTTCCAAACAATGGATGGACTAAACACCATTCCCTGTGTAGTGCATCGAATCACTCTTGAGACAGTATGTACTATGAGTGCAGATTAGTACATGTACCTGAAGTGGGTATGTACGTATGTACATACGCCTTGTGGTATCTTACGTAACAAACCGAATGATATCGCTTTGCCGGATGTTGTGAGAGATAGCCCCTCGATTTATTCCCTGAGTCATAATTTAAGTTATCGTGCCAGTCGGTATCTCGTACGTTTTGTCGTCATCGGTTGTAACGTCCTGTGACGTTATTGACACAAAACGCCGGCTTTCCCAATCAACCACACGCCCACATAGAAGGACTTATGTACCTCTGATTTTGAAAAAAAAAAAAAAAAAAAATGTAAAGCGTTGTTGGAATATGAGTCTTTTCATGATGAATTGACAGATGTCACATTTAATAGTTATTCTCTATTGAAAAAGTAGGACAGTCTACATCTTTAGAAGGAAACCGAAACAAACTTGGTCTGCGAAGCTGGAGATTGCCTGATGAGACCTTTTGATTGAATCCCAAGTTAACCAGAGCCTGTAGCTCATTTCCGACCGGGCTAACTTGAGAGACTTGTTGGTTGATGCCCAGGTTCACCCGGAACTATAGCGCCACCTAGGTTCATATGTAAGTAAGTAGTTCATTTGCATGTACCGGTATGCTTCGCCCGTAATTCCGTCAAAGGCCCATTGATTCTAAAACGAATCTACCGCACTTGTTGATGAATTCATTCTCGAACCCCGATCAACAAACCCATTTAAGTATTTCTCACTCCAACGTGAATTGCTTCCATCATTAATGCAATCTCACACAATCGTTCTACTGAACCCCTTCGCTGGAGACCTAGAATTCCATCTCAACCAAACAGGTTTTCCCGAAAAAAAATAAAAAATTATTAACATCTCCAAAGTAGGTTTTGTTTGACTTTCTATTCACATTCGTCCACTACAACCACTAACGCCCGGTAAAAGTAAACCATTCAAACCTGAACCTGCTGTAGAACAATCGACTCGAACCCACCGCCATATTTACATGTGATTAACGCAAACGTTGACCCCAATGTCATGGGTAAAGCAGTGGAATTCGACAAGAAACCCAAGAAAACGAATGAAAATTGACCAGACAAACAGAAACACCGACAATAAACAAAAAAAAAAAAACATTATCGAGATATAAACAATTGAGTCAGCACTTGACTGTTCTCCGCCGAGTTCTAATTATAAAAAAATTCTTAAAGACTATCAGTAGCTATCTGTTGAAACAAAGAAACTGTTCACTCCAAGGACATTGCATCGCGATGTCGTTGTTGCACTGAAAGTGAAATCTGGAATTCCATTGATTTTTTCAGTTCCCACCGACTTGTGTGCGAGTAGTTTATCTTGGGGCGAAGGATGACGTGTTTCCTTTTCTATACTAGCGAATGGAATGAGTCAGACTTGCTTGCAATTTTTTTTTTCTATTCTATTTGATTCCAGAAAATGCATCGATAACTCACCGTTCCTGATGGGTATGTGGCGATCCTTGTATCCTTTCAGAGATCGCACCAAAGTGGTGACATTTTTTTTCACGACTCCACTGTACAAGTGGAGTTTGGTATTTTGCAATTTATTTCACAAGACAAACATCAAACGTGGATGTTGTGTTTCCGACACCAGAAAACCGCAACCACACCAACTGCACGAGCTGAACCGATTAAAATTGTCAAATTAAATGTCACACCAAGAACTGGTACACGGCGGAGAATTTATTCAATTTTTTTTTTAAATTTTTTTAACAAAATGCTAATTAGAAACGAAAATTAGGTGAACATACAATTCGCGGAGAGTTGTTCTTGTTCTTTTTTTTGACAGAAGAAAAAAAAACTGAAAAGAAAAAACACGACAGCCACACAGACTCGGCTGCAGGGACGCGATTTTCGTTGGAATCTCGAATGTGTACTGAGAGGAAATGAGAAAGCTGCACTAGCACAGAGGCGCAAAGATGATGGAGTTTTGTAATTTTTCTTCGTTTTTGTTGTTTTTGTTTTTGGTTTTCTGCTTTGTGGTGTGGTGGATTTTGATTTCAAGTCGTCGAGTTGTGCAACTGTCTAAAGAAAACTGAGCTAAAGAAAATGGCTGGCGGATAGGTTGTTGTCGTTGATGAGGATGTTATGAAACGGTTTAGTTGAAATCGAAACCGAGGGAAAATTTGTGAAATATTTCCCGGTGGCGTCTAGTTTCTGTTACAACCTAAAACGAGGGAATTTACAATGGTTGAAGAAAACGATAGAAGTGAAATATTGTTTGAATTCGATAGGAATAATCGGATGCGTTCGTAAAGTGAGACAGTAATACGAGCTTTTGCAATTTTTTAAAGGGAAAACCAGAAACCTATATATCATATCGGAACTGGGTTGTGGAGCGTACGAGTGTGGCATTTGTGAGAGTTTGGGCTGAATTTAAGTCATGTGTTTGAATATCATTCAAGTTACGCACGAAGAAGGGAGTCATCGCGGTATGACTGGACGGCAAAGGGATCGATTTGGTAGGAAGGAGTTCGAAATCGGTCCAACAGATTCAACGCAAAGGAGCTACAACCCAGCACAGGCAGTTGCTATTGTGCATTCCAGTTTCCACGTTCCTCCCCCCTTCCTGCGAAATTGTGTATTTTGGAAAATTTTGGAACTTTTACAAAGGACACGGTCAACAATTGCACTAATTACACCATACTGCAAGGTGTCAAGAACACCAACAGTAGTGCGTCCTTAATGTGCTGAGTAGAGTGAAGGGAATGTTCGAGAAGTTTTGTGAGAAGAATAGCATCTGGCACATCAAGACTGCAGTGATGTTAAGGTTAAGAGATGTAATCGTGCCAAGCAATCGGGTGTCAAGCTGCTACTGGAATTAGGAGAGCAGAGACGGGTGAAAGTCAATAAAATGGGATGATGGCGAAACGAGGTTTTGGTAAACATCGAGCAAACAGACCATCACCAGAAGGTAAGATTTGACTCCAACAGTAGGTAGCTGACCCAGAACCAGTCAGGAAACCTTATGTTGATTCAGAAAGAGTTTGGTGTGCTGAGTTTCATCCGACTATAATCTAGAAACGTCTGACCTAATTGGCCCAACTACAGAGAGAAGAGAAGACTGATGCTCAACACCGCTTGCAAGATCTTATCCGCTCTATTGCACGAACGTATGAAACGAATTTAATTGGCCCCTAGCAGAATGGCTTCAGGCTAGGAGTGTCCACAATCGGTAAAATTTTTGAACTTCGGCAGATCCTGGAGCAAAATCAAGAAGTACAAATCGATACCCACCATCTTTCATCGATCTTAATGCCGCATATGACAGCATTTATAGACACGAGCTATGGACAGCCTTGTTTAGCTTTGGCATCTCTGCCAAACTCGTCCGATTGTCCAGAACAATCGGTGCTCCAGCAAGGTAGAGACCGGTGAAGATATGCAGCAGTTTAAGACCTACAAAATCCCAAGTTCTGACGGTTTGCCATGAGAAAGATCAAGCTTAAGTTGAAACTTATAACCTCTGCAAGTCCATGTGGTGCTGAAGCAGAGCATGCGTAAGGGCGTAACAGCGTCGGTTCACAACAGCGTCAAGTTCACCTACCTCGGAAGCAAATGTAAACTCCATGAACAACACAATGGTTTGGTTTGGTTGAACGCCAACAAACTTAGACCAGACACCATACCAGAGACAAAACTTTGGTCTGGTTCAAAAAATGGTTTCAAGACTTCTAATCCGAAGACTGAAAGTTATGCTCAAGATAACACAAATCTTGCTAGTCCTAATTAATGGCGCATCATCAAACAAATTCAAGTCAGCGCTTCAATCACAAGAATCTTTGAATATTACTGACTCAAGACGTCAAGGACGACCGAGTTCTCCGATCAAAACCGGGCGATCTCCAAAGCCATGCAGATTGGGATGAATTTATCTATGAGCACGATATTTAGAAGATAGCTTTGAATGAAGCAGTGAGCACGCGTACTCAGTGAAAGTAAATTGAGTCAAAATTCTGTCTAAAAATATTTGTCAAAGGATAAAGGAAATATAGATAGAAAGAAAAAATTAAACAATCCCTCCCTTTATCTCCATGAGACGGACATTTGCTGTAATTTGTGGACCTCGTGTAAGAAAACCAAAATTGACTGCAATTATGTATATACAATGAAGCAACTGACATTTTTTGTTTTCCCCGACTTTCTATAATCACATCCATTATTCAGTTATCTTCCAGGAATCAATGAAGGTAGCACACACTCCAAAACCAAAACACACACCGAACGGGTGGCAGCGTGCATAATCCGCTACCGCCAACAACTTTGTTGCAAATTCACATCAATGTCAGTGTCAGCACACATGCACACATGTCCTCCAGAGCCTTCCTCTTCTGTGTTCTTCTCATACTCTTTATCTACATCCAATGTGCCAATCACTATCATCATCCAAACATACACCAATACACAGAGCATACGTTGTGCTCCACTTTTTAGTACACACATGGCCTGCCTACCTTCCTTCCAACTCAACTCACGGTGCGATGATCAGTATGATCTCCTCCGCGCACACCGATCACGATCGCCGATCACAGGTGTTGGATGGAATTTATCGTGCTACAATGCGGCCAAGATAACACCAACAACAAAAAGAGTATAAAAACGCAATCATCCTGTTAATAGCATCTAAGCCTCTTCGGTGACTTAGTGAAACTTATTGCTCCGACAACTCTGCCCACCTGATCACCGGGGAAACACTTCGATTCTTTTTTTTTGTTTTTTTTTTTTGTGTTTGGCGCGATTTTAATCACTTGATTGCGTGAATGAAGCCAAAGCGTGAAGCATGTGCTCCATAAAATGCTGCAAAGGGGAGATCTATCGGATTAGCGCAGAGCATCGAGAAGACCTGTGCAACACTACCACAATAGAACCCAACCCAACACCTCCTATCCAGAAAAGGAAGATACATGTTACTCGTTCACAGATACAAATGCATGGCGACTGTCGCTGTGCGGAACTAACTAAACATGGATAGCAACTGGAGAAAAAAAAAAAACACCACACGAATGTATCTAGCATCTATGAATGCAAGGTCGTTTAACTGTATAGCAGCAGCAACTCCAGAGAACAAACCTACAGAACCTGGAAAGCGTGTACAAGGATTGAGATATTTCGCGTGCGCGAGATAGCACGGCAGTGCAGGTCTAAGTATATACATAGATACAGACACGCCAAATGGATTTTATTATTCTATTCTATTTGCACTGCAGTGTGTGTCACTGGGAAACTACAGATGCAGTGCTGCAAGACTTACGGAGACAAAGGATGTCGTAATGGAAAACGAATACCTAGCATTTACGGTTTGTTGTGACAGTTTTTTTTTTTTTTTCTGAAATGGAAGTTGTAAGTGTGTCAGGACGACACGAAGGTTTGGTGGGTGGGGAAGAGTGAAGGTTCATCTAGTTGGGAATGTAATGAGTCGGGGTGGGGCAAAATATGGAATTGTGATACAAAATGCATCTGTACCTTAAGAGGAGAAGAGTTCAGGTAATAGATGCACAAGGTGCCGTAGATACGTCTCATAAATGTTTTATTAAATGTCACAAGTTAGCCTCGATGAGTAAGGGGATATGGAGAAACTGAAGGATTTTCCATTAAGAGCGCCCCATTTTGTTTCATAAATAAAACAACTTGTGTTTGAGATATCAAAAAAGTACCTGTACTGAGTAAGAGTACCATCAATGACATTGATTATAGAATACAACATCATTCGAATCTCTCTACTTGGCCCGAGTGAATGCTCTGAACCCAATTTACTATGACTGTTTCGCATAAATCTAATAATATCCGGCAATTGGGTGAGCGATATTGGTCAGGACGTCGTCTGAAGTCATTGACTTATTAGTCTAGACCATGGACTTTACATAGCCCCAAAAAAAAAAAAAGTTCAGTGGCGTCAAATTACACGAACGAGGCAGCCAATTGACTGATCCATTACCATCACTTCAATAACTCGATTGTTTGACCAGCTGTGTAGCATGTGGCACCGTCTTGTTGAGACCATATATGCCCCAAGTAATTCTCTTCTAATATATCCTGACAATAGTAAGTCTGTATGATCCGGTAGCGATCTCCATTGACTGTGACTGTTTTCCCAGCATCAGTGAAGAAGAAGTATGGCCAATAGCCTCTCCAGTGTGAAACCAGTATCAAACAGTTAATTTTTGTGGGCGTAGTTGCATTTAGTAAATGGCTTCTGGTTGCTATTTTGTCGAAATGCGACAATTTTGCTTATTAACAAACATCCAATTGTATAACTGGCACTGCAAATCACCATGTGCTTCTGATGGATTCCAGAAGATATAGCTATCTACTGTAGCAAGAAGGGTAGTCAATGCGGTGCCCCTGTATCGGCTACCAAAGTTGCTTTAAAGCTGAGAATTTCTCTGTTAAAGAAGAAAAAATACACTCTGTATGAAACTGATTTATGGCTCAGTACAAGAAACTATAACTCAATCCGAAAGCATCGAACATTATGTGAAGAAGAATTGAAGAATATCCACAGTAACATCCTTTAAACCAAATTACTGGTGATTGTTATAGCTGAGGTCAAAATTAAGGACTGAATAGATCCCTTCTCATGTGACCTTTAAATCATTTACTCCACTCTCTGAGTTACTTGTACCTTTCAGACCTTAAGTGGTTAAAATGCCATTTGCCTTACACAGCATTATAAGATCCACCTTCTATAGGCCAGAAGGATTATACCTAACCCAAGCGGATGTATTACACAAGGCAAACTATATAAAAGCATTTCTAAATTATCACAGATAATCTCGTCGTCCTAACTAGTGTCAACTAGGCTGATAACTGGTTTAGTTCTGATAAAAAATAACCGGAAATGCCTGAGCTTCATTATGTGCGAGAAGTCGTTTTGAGATTGTCTGACAGAGAGGAGAGGTTGTGCAGAACTAGTCCTCTGGGGCATATGACATCCTCTTCCTTTTAAGAAACCTAGACCTTCTTGGTGAGAAAGGGTCCAAATGGTGTCCTGCTTGGTGAGAAAACTTTCCGGCTTCCAAATCAACTAACAAACCAAGATCTTTTTTAAACCTCAACCTAGAGATGAGCCTAAAAAAACAACACTTTTCCCTTTTTAATCAGACACTCCTACGATTCTTCCGGATTTAGAATGGAGTTGATTGGAAAACCTGATCCGCTAGCTTTCAAATTGTAACAAACTTTTTGCTCAGGGATCTGGCAATCTGTTTTTCTATTTAAAAAATCATTTTTTTTATCAACAAATCAACGAATAGATACAGAAAACAGACTGAATGGTACTGCTTTTCAAAATTTAGCAAGAATCCCATCACTCTTAAAGATGAAACCAACTTATGTTGACTGAACTTTACACCCTCTGTCCAGCAACTATGGCATTGTCAACCTTTGAACTTAAACTTACTCATTTTGCATTAAATTATAGTTAGAAACAGGATTGCGTAGAAAACACGGTCACGGGATCATAAAATATCCAGGTCAGGTCAGGTATCCCAAAAACTATATAGAACACACCAAATCGTAATTAAAATTCTAGTCATCGCATAGGTCGCAAAGTAAATGGTCTCCCCGCGCCCGGATTTCATATCCATTTTCCAATAACTACTCAATTAAATCGAGAGAAGATCTCCCAGAATAAGGTGGTACCCATCGCAGTGCGCACACAAACAGTTTCTCTTCTAACAATATTTACAACCTCTAGCTGGCCATAAAAGTTCTTTTGTTAACAAGTTTAGATTTCTATCTCTACGCGAGGCCGCACCCAATCGCGTCGCGTTGTCTTTAATTTGGTAGACACACCGCCCGGTGCACAACAATATTCTGAAATGAGGTGCAAACTGTGTGCAACCAAGTTCCAGGTTCCAGATTCAGCTTCAGCTTCAGCTTCAGCTACATCTACAGCTCCATGAGCTATTAATCGACAAGCAAATTACAATTTACAACCTCGCGATCATGGCTGATGTAGTAGTATAGATATAATCAAGCCGAAGACTCTACACCAAACCGATAACTAATTAAATTTAATTATACATAAACAATGAGGATTAACAACGTTTATACATGTATGTTTATGCGCTTGTATGTGTGCAACAAATAAACAAAAAAAAAAAATTAGTTAAGACCGATGCGTGCCTCCGTAGAAAGTATTTCCACGGAACGTGATTCGTTTGCTGTACAAGAATTAAATGTGCTCAGGTGGATGTATGTATATATTAACTAAATGCTACTTAATGTCCCATGCACCGAAAATGTTGAATGAAAAGATATTAGTTTGATGGATGAATGGTAAAAGACACGATGGTGATTGTATGTGGTTAACTAGGTGAATGGAATTCGTGTGGTTCACTTACCTTAGCCGGGGGTCCTTGCGTTTTTGTGATTTGAGATTTCTCCGTCGTTGCTGACGGACGTTTCAGTCTGTTGGGGGAGTCTGAAAAGAAGAGAAATAGATAATAGTGAGTTATGTACAATATAAGTCACATTTTCAAGAATTTGAGTTAATCATGCATAAGTTGTCCGAATCCACTTTAATGTAATCTCAGTCGCGAAAGGACATGACCTAAGTATAGTACTGCTGATGAATTCTCACGACAGTACCAATATTCCGACATCCATCCTACAGCAACACTATCAGAAAATTCTAAGAATTCTAAGTTCTGGGAACCGCTTTTAGATATACAGTCTGAAATACAAGAACCTTTTGACAATACCTTAAAATATTGTTGGCAAGATTACTCTATGCTATCTGACAGTTGTTTGCCCTTCGGCCACGACGATAAGCGAGTCCTAGGGTTACGGACCTGTCGCGTCAAATATTTGTATTTCTTTCATGCAAAGAATCATTATCAGTTTGTATATTATCAAATCCAGGGTGGTATGGAATTGCCGGACTAAGGTCAACAGAATAGGCCAGAATAGGACACATAGAAGAAGTGGGAATGTAAACAACTGACGAAATAGCAAAAGATATGGATCTGAAACCATATCCTTGGAACCGGAACCTTTCTGTTAGTTAGAATCGCTAAAAAATCGGTAAAAGCTAAAAAAAAAAAAGAAAAGAAAAGAAAAAAGCGCTAACTTTTCAACCTTTGGGATGAAATTCCCTAACTGAGTCAGGCTAAGGATCTTCTGTGAAACTACAACCAAAAAAAAATAAAATCCGTCTAAGCTTAAGCAAAATTCATTTATGTCTTCTAAGCGTACGTTAACGGGCTATAATAGATTTAAGAACTATCTTAGGAAACTGGGTATAGAAGACGTTAGATATACGTAGGCTACTTCAGATCTAGTAATCAAATTGGAATTTGATTTTTTTTTTAAATGGATGGCGGTTGACCCTCATCCTAAGGGTATAAAAGGGTTTTCCAGGTTGGGGATTGTGCGTCGAGATAACTTCCCAACACCAACAGCCTCGGGTAAGGATGGTTCAACTGCTGACGACCCCAGAAAACGTGATAAGGACAACAACTTTCGGATTTGCACGACGAATGTTGAGACCCTTAATAGACCATGTGCAGCCGAACATTAAGCGGAGGCACTGGACTGCTGTAAACCGGACATTACCGCCATCCAAGAAGTGCAATGGATCGGACCAACATAAGCAACGCCTATTTGGATTATTGGAGACAGACTTAGGTAAGAAGTCTTGAGTTTTAGGCATGTGAACGAGCGTCTCGTAACAATTCGCATCAAGGCTAAATTCGTTAAAATTAGCCTGATATGCGCTCATGCCCCCACGGAGCTCTTAGACAAGATGTACGAGCAGTGCCTTAGTTATGATGTTAAAATTGTCCTGGACGCTATTCCCACATCTCAATATCCACAAAGGAAAATGGAGATCTCCGGATCAGTCAACCGTCAACCAATTTGATCACATTGCGATCAACGCAAGACACTCTTCCAGCGAATATAGACTTGGACCACTACCTTGATGTACCAAAGTACGGATCTGGATATGCAGAACATCGCAGACAAGGAAGTACTGTGAGGAAGTTTGATGTCGGAAGACTACAATCGCAAGAGATCACCAGAGCTTTTCTGATCGAGTGTCCCTTAATCTTTCAAGGGATCCTATGTCGCCAGCATCAAGTACTAAAGACCAGTAGCTACACTACCAAAAAGCCATCAGGGATGCCGCATCAGATGTGCAACCTGTGGTTCGATGAAGAATGTCGATCAGCAAATGTAGAAAAATATATGGCGTACAAAGAAGCGCTGCATAGAAGGACGAGCACTATGAGCAGAAGAGAAGGGATAAACACCGGCTTTTCAGATGGAACATGAGAAGCGAGCGATTAAGGAAATAGAAAGATGCTATTGCAGAAAGTTTTACCAAAATGTAAAAAGAACATGTCAAGGCAACAAAGCCAGAACCGAAGCCTGCAAGGACGAACAAGAAAACCTAGTAGTATAGAATCGCAGTCGATGTTGAGGATATGCAAAGAGCACTTCTATAGACTGTATAACGACAACGATGACCAAAATTCCACTTTCAGGCAGAATGAATCATTCAATCTGGACGACGATTAACAGCATTTTCGTCCACCCGATATCTAAGCTGAAATCCAATAAAGCTGCTGAAGCTGATGGCCTGACTGCCAAGCTTCAAAGCAGCGAGCAGCGACTTCATAAGGAGCATGCACCAACTCATTTGCAAAATATGGTCGAAGAAAAGTATGTTCTATGAATGGAACCTCAGAGTTGTTTGCCGATCCTCAAGAAAGGGGACCCTCTCCACAACGTCGCCTACAAGATCTTATCTGCTATTCTGTCTGAACACTTAAAACCTCCATATAAGTGTGGCTTTAGGCACACAAAAAAATACAAAAGGTAGGTTCAAATCCACCCCAGAGAGACGAAGCAGTAGAGACAGACCTCGCCTTAGGTGGCGCGCTTAAGAGGAATAATATGGTTAGATATCGGTGAGTACTTCTTTCAAACAACAATCGAAAGTGCTCGTGAATCCCCTGCGCTCAAACAAATGTCTTGGAAACCCATTGTTGACCAGATATTAACATTCAGGTTGCAGAGTATCCCAAAAAGTTTCTCCGAGAAGCTGCAACTCAAGATTCTGTCTGAGCACAAGATCTGCCACAAGCTCTTCGCCCATCCGTTGCAGGGTTATGGCCAACGCGGGCAAATTGGAATAGAATATTCTTATTCAAGACGTGGTGGTAGTTTCGGTACCAATTAGGTTTCATGAACACAAACCCACGTCGCCTCGACTAGAAAATGTTAGCTCGTTCGCAGTTGGAATTTTTGCCAACAGTGTTTTGGATTTTGGAAGCACCATAGTGTGTGGTACCGGATGCATTGAAATTCATCGCAATCCTGCTTTGGAAGATGCGATGACACAGCAGGGTCTTAGTGCATATAGCGAACCCAGTTGAAATATCTAACTACTAACAGAGAAAGACGAAATAGTTCTGTCGTTGTTCTGTGCCCCACCTGAGTTTAAAGAAAACCTACAATATCTTCAAGCGATAGAGTGAGAATATGTATATGTTGTAAAATACTCTGTGATTTAACGCTTTTTTGAGATTACTTTATTAATATTAGAAAAGACTTCACCAGAGGATACAGAGGAACAGAACAAAGTTTTTCACAGATCAAGCATAACTCATACAATATTTCATATCAAGTTTGGCATTACTCTTTGGTGATACCAAGTTATCGTGCTATTACATTTTTACTACAATGTCTAGAAATTTTCAGGCCAATTGGAAGCTCCCCTTAATTTAAGGCCTAATGGTCACATAATTATGTGACACTTCTATGTCAAGGTTGTTAAGTAAGACAGTCATCCAGCTCAGATATAGAGACCTATTTGCACAGGAATGGTACAAGGTTATGTGGCTCTGACGTTGATGCTCAGAACAGTTTAAGAATAATGCTTCAACAGTAAAATTTCAGCGATGCATGTCCCCTTATTTACAGAAGATTATCAAAGTTGTTATCACTTTCACTACTGTAATGAAAGTCATTCTAAGAAATAACCAACAACCATCCTTATGCCAACAACTTTACATACTGCGCATTACTGCCTGATGTATTCTCTACCTTCTGGCATACATTTCCATCATTCGATGATGATGATGGTGATGATGCCCATAAAACCGTCTTAATGTCGACACATAAATACCTACCGCCAACTATAACTGCGAAGCTCTAGCGCAAAAGGATTAAACCAAAGTGAAATGTAATTGATACGCGCATCTCTGACGACCATAAAGATGATGATCATGGTGATGAGAGTGTTATGGCCGCCACCACGCAGACGTTAGATACATTTTAACTCCATAGGCCGGGTGTATCTCTCTTCGATGACAACGAAAGTCGGTCAGACACATTAAATGCAAACGACATCATGACAATCGAACAAACAGACAAACACACGCAGAGCGACAAAACGCAAAACTTTCCAGCTCGCGTATCCATGAAGTGAAATGTGATGTGATCTTCAGAGATGACATCTATACCACACCGGAGAGCTTGGGCGGATCGATTTTAATGTCACTAATGGCATGGTATGTAGAACCCAAATGGGAATCAGACGCAACTGACTGACTGACAAGTGAGTGTGTTTGTGTCAAATTACCATATGCGCTGGGCTGGGATGAGAAAGTCTTCCACAGCAGCAGCCCCTCCATGTGTGTATCTCACTGTTGTTGTTTAGCATTGTAATTAGAAAACAAAACTCTTTTTCTATCTTCTTACGAACTGACGTCTGAAAGATACAAAACACAACAACAGTAGAAAGTTTCATGAGCGCTTGCGCACACACCATGGTCACTTGGAAAAAGGTGGAGTTCCGCGCAGTGGCTGAAAATGGCAAATCTCTCAATTGTTGGTTGCAAAGTAAAAGTGCTGGCTACCATAACAACCGTTTGTGTATACAAATGTCTAATTATGGTCACATATGTGAAATCAATTCGTCATAAGTCCGCAACAATAGACAACAGTTCATTGAATGATGGGTTCCGTGAGAGATTGGTCGGTATCCGATGACCATTGTTTCGAGATTGGATCCATGCTCCTATTGTTTGGCGGTTGTTACATATATGTTTTTAATTGAGCTAAATCTCAGATTGTTTGGACGGCTGAGTCAGCAGTGGCTAGTGTGTCTTGAGTACAACAATTATGAACCAAAAAAAAATAAAAATACGTTACGAAGTAGAAAGGGAATTGTATAAATTTATGGGAGCGCGCACTGTTATTTGCATGGAGTTTCATAACCACACTATAATTACATATTTATCGTATCATTTATTTAAATTAGTCTCTATGTGTGTGTGTGTGTTTGGTGCTCGAGAGGTGTTCAATCGTTTCCACCACATATTTATGTATCTCAGCATAGCTTTCCTATAACCGGCTTGTGGTTAGGTCATGTGATTAAGATTGAATAGGGAACTATATTTATAGAATGATTAACAAATGCTTAACTTAGAAGTTGGTATGAGCCTTCGAGAATAGTAAATGAAAATAAGAAAAGTTGTACTAAACTGCCGGTACTATCGCTTCAACTCAATACATTATAATGTAGACTCTCCGCTCCACTATATAGTGCCACGTAAATTCAATGTGCAGAATTGCATATATATAATTGCATCATATAACCTAAACCTCGTAGACGTATATAACATCTCTCAGCTCCTGAAGAGAGAGCCACTGCAACCGGACATCTTCCAGTTCTGTTACTGTTACTTCCAGTTCTAGCACTAGTATTGTAACGATTTTACGCCACACTTATCCTACGACCCTGGTTCGATAGATAAGCCAACTTTAAAGTCAAATTTAAAGTCAATTTTCCTTACTTCGGCCAGAATCTGTGACTGAACTGGCCTGTAGTCAAATTTTCACGGATGGTTACAAAACTAGTCGAGAATCTGGTGGTGTCTTCATGGAGACCAACAAAACTCGGGTTTCTTATGGCTACAATAGCGTGTGGCACAGCTCTTCTCGTTGCAGGCGGAGTAAGCGAATGTTCCCGAACGTTTAAGAAGTCAGCAACATTCTTGTTATCTCTCAGTAGAAAAGACTGTAGACATTTTATTGGCGTTCTTACGGGACACATCCTTTTTGCTAACCATCTCAATGCTAGGCTTAAGTGAAATAACAAGTTGTACGAAACTTCCAACCTAACATCGGAGCCACAATTTTTCTAAAAGTTTATGTAGCTATATTCATGTGTTGACGATATCGGCGTGATTAGCAGAACACAGCGAGATCACTGATACAACGCCTGCAAATCGCTGTTACTGTAGGTTGAGAAGGCAATTAAGTTGTAAAGACTTACTCCGAAGACTCCATATAGCCTAAGCAAGGCCTTAATAATTCCAGTCCTTTTATATGACGCTAAAGTACAGATTCTATCGAAGACGGATAGAATACGAATAATTATTCGCAAGATCCTCGGTACTGCTTGTATAGAGGGCTTTTAGACGACTGTTTGGCTTTATAAATTTATCATATAAGTTCCTAGTATTTTCTTAAATCCTTTCAAAAACGTAAACGACCTAAAATCTTCCGAAATAAAACTTTTTTTTTTTAAATTTAAACACAAAATAAACGTTTCTCTCCTAGACGCTCATAATTTTTTAAACTCCCCAATCGATTTGAATTCAATTCACTTTGCCATTTAGGGCATTATACCAGTTCTATGTCCATTCGTTACATCACAATCACACTGTCACGACTTTCAAAAAAATTATCATTCAAAATATCAAACAAATGCACCTGCAGATACTTTACTTGTCTTAATGACAAGATACCACTTATTGACTTGTGTTCGCTTACTTCATTCACTGTCATTACAATTACACCAATAGCAACAACAACAACGACACCATTACCATGTCTCCATCTCTGACCATTGCCATTGAGTAAATAAATAATCAGTGAGAAGATTTAATTTGAGTACACCCATGTGTAGATGCATATTCATTCATAGATACATTTGTATCTTCCAACTCCAATTATAGTAAATTTAAACTGCAGTAGGCCATTTGCCATGCAGAGTTGGTGCAATAAAGTTAATTGCCATGCCCATTACTATGACAAGGCAGCAAACAGTGAACAGAACGCACCTCGAGAACGGACAACAGACACGGAGATGCAATTTCATTTGAAAAATTAAATTTAAATTGGCAGGTGCGTGTGTTCTCTTGCTTTCTGTGGCAATGGCTCGGGTGTTGTTGTCCGCGAAACGGAAGCGATGGATGCTATTTGCCATAATTGCAGTACATACATATTACTAATAACAAACTGCACTGCGATTATCATTCACAATCTAGTTCAATTTAATAGTTAATCCTGGTTTTATTCACTCCTTTGCTTTGTGGTTCAAGCGAAAGATTAACTTAAACTTTTCCCCCGGTTTGTGTGTGTGAATCTTTGCCATTCTTGTATGCCAATTAAAGTCATCACTCAATCAAAATGCAATTTCCCCTCAATTAAGCTGATTAATTTCATATAAATAGAGCAAATCACTTATGACATGCTGTCTGTCTGTCGAGTGCAGATGTATCTTGTATCTGGGTGGAGTTGTATACCACCCATTGAGGTGCGGAATTGCAGTCACATTAAGACATGTATCTTAAGTATGTGTACAACGTTAATGGTGCCGGTGAATGAGTTAATTACCACCTTATTGTCTTAGCATGTCCTTCCCACGAGCTTTGCTGTTTCGAGGTTCAACCACCCGACAGACTATTTTTCATATCTCACAAGACAAACGCCGAATTAATTGGCAATTTAAAAACAATTTATTAGGCGTTCTAGCCGAAAAGTAGGATTAATTGCATGAATCTATTAGCCAGCGGCTTTGTACTCGCATTTATCTCAAATATTAGCCGTGTCGCCACCAATTATAAGCGTGTGTTGCATAAAAACCTTAGCAGACCTCATTGGTTTTGTTTTTTTGCAAAATTTGTCTTAACTTGGAACACGTGCAAGACCACAACACAGACAGTCATTTGCCTTTCAGTTGAGATGACAAATTACTAACAAAACTTCACACGCAAAGATTTATACGCGGCCATTAATTTTGTTGGATTAAGGTTGCCCGACCGATAAGATCCTCTTCAGTTGTCAGTTTTGTCTTTTAGTCTGTGGAGGGTTTTTTTTTTTTTTCTTATTCTTTTGGAAATGTGTATAGATTGCAAATTTGGGAGTGGAAAAGAGGTAAGACAAATTAAGTATCCTTACCTCAGCGGTGAATTCGTTAAATACTCTTTAAGACAGCTCTTATCTGGGGATCGGCTGTCAGGTGAAGTTGAAAGGTTTTCATTAGCTATATGACTAAGTTGTTGGTAGTTAAACAGCAGGTTCTTTAGGACTTTACGACTTATGGAAATACATAGTATGGTCTCGCAATAGACATTATTTTGGTAAGTAGGAACTCTGTTAGTAAGTTCTAGGCCGAACCATTGCATATGATTTTAGTAAAGGCTATTAAACGTGATACTTAAACAGAAAGGTTAAGAAGGTCAAGACTATGCAGATGACTCAGTCATAATGGTAAGGGGCAAAAACGAATCCTGTATTATTGGACAAATGCAAAAAGCCCTAAAAAAATTAAAGACTGGTGCCAAACAGAAGCCCTAAAAGATAAAGCCTTCTGGAACTGCTCTTGACTTTTCGGAAAATTGGGGATTACAACCAAAAATATCAAAAATAACCTAACCATCGCTCGTATGGTGGAAAAAGACTAATCAAGTCGCCTCCTGCTCCGCCCTACAAATGATGCAAAGACTGGCCTGAGTAGGTTGGGTTGGTTGGATTGGACCGAAATGAAGGTCCATCCCACTATGATCCCACTATGGAAAAACCGGATTACCAGCACCCGAGACCTACATGAAGACTTTCCAGATGGGACAGGAGGCAGGGCAACTAGATTCGGTGTAAACCCATGCCGAAGACGTATGGTTCGCTGTTTAGTCACTAAACCAGTTTGACCTGGTGACAAAGCTATTTATTTTGCCTAAGTCTAGTCTGGCTAGATCGTTTAGATCTTCGAATAAGAACCCGCCTAGGGTTATCCTTCTCAAGACAGATAGGGCAAGGCAACAGAAATTGTGCCATGGTTTCCTCCTCTTCCTCATTTCTACAGTTTCTACCGAAATCGTTAAAGGGGGCACCAAGCCTTCTGGATTGTCTGATATTGATATTGTTCCATCTACTGTTTGCGATTCTCATGACTGCGGTATCTAATTGGAATTTTATCGATTTTATAGATGCTGATGGTTCCTCTCTATTGTCAGGGAGGTCCCGGTCTGCATCCTCTTTAGCTAGCTCGTCCGCTTTGCAATTGTCTGGAATATCCACGTGGCCTGGAACCCCAGCACATTGTTTTACCAATTTGGATCGAATTATTGGCGATCCCAAGGCTTTTAGAACACAATATTGCTGCACTCTATCGAGTAAATCGAAAGCCAGGTCATTGCTTCACGGACTGCTGAGACTTCTGCTTGAAAAACACTACAGTGGTCCGGCAGTCGAGTGGTGATACGAATATCCAGTGCATTGGAGTATCCAAGACGCTTTCTTGGATCCATCTGTGTAAATTGATGTCGCAGATTCGTTTAGAATTTCTCCCGATTCTCAAGTACTTCTGCTAAGAATCCTGGTTTTATATTTGACGTTAAAGTTCAGATAGGGGACAATGTAGTCTGAATTACTAGTAATAGTATTATGGCCGTTTAGGATGCTTCTGTGGCCCACATTTCCACGAGCCAGTTGCAAGAATTCCCTAAGCCGTAGTGCTGCTTTAGCCGCCATCAGCCTCCCAAAGATATCAACAGGAAAAAGATGGAGCATAGTTTGTAGTACAGCTGTAGGAGTGGTTCTAAAGGCATCCATTATACAAACGCAGGATAACCTTTGAACCTTCTCAAGTATTGCAATGTTGCTTTTCTTGTCCAGTGCCGTGCACCAGACTCTAACGCTTCACCTCTTATGAACCTAGTTGGACGTATATGTATGTATGAAGATCCTTGAAAGAATTCCGCTGCGATCCTTACCGGCAGTATGCATATCAGCCCCTTCAAAATTGTCATTCCGAATCGCAGTTTTTGGGATAATTTTCAAATCTCTCAATTGATAGCTCAATATGAATGCTAGAGTAAAAAATTGGGTAGAAGTCGACATTTTTGGCCCCAACTACGAGTTCTTTGCATAATTGGAATACTCTGCTTCCGCCATCTAAATCGACTAGACATGCAGCAATCATTTTGGTCATCGGCAACTTCAGAGCTCAAAAGAAAACTCGGTTCGCCCTAAAGAGGAAATTCAACATCGAGCACCTAGGCACACCAGAAGGAGCCATAGACTACAGAGAGCGATTGAGCGAAAAACTCTCTACCTTGCCGTCAGCTGGTGACAGAAGAGGTATATCAAACGGCTTCATAGACGATGAAGCGGATAAAAAGAGCAGGGCGGAAAGAACACAGAACCTTCCGAACTGGAGGAAAAGAAGGAACTATCTTTCATAAGTCAATTCAGTTGCTAGAATACGCAAACAACATCGACATCATCAATTGAAACAAAGTCAGATCTATTGAAGACCCGCTGGATTCAGAATTTCAATCACGAAGGAACAGAACATTGATCAATCATTTGAGGATGGCAGAATACCTTGTCTGATGAACTGGCAGCAGCGAGCCGGGTACTAAATGGGGTAGACGGCCGCAGTGCCTTACGTAAGACTTTTCGGAAGATCGATAAGTGCATAATATGTAGGCAAGTAGAAATCTGAATTTAGGTTTTGTCAGTCTCAAGCGAACAGTTTTAGGATTTTCTGATGAGGTCCAATATCTGAAAGTTGTTCCGAGGAAAAAACTGAACTGAAACTTGAACACTGAGACAACCATTTCCATCATGGGTATGTACATACTATGTACATATGTCCTCTATGTTTTAATATACACTAGACATACAAAACTGTACAGACTAGCCCTAATGTATTCTTATACTGTCGGGTTAACCAAACTTAAGGCGATTAGGAGGAATTGCAGCTGCTATAGACTTCAAAACCCCAAAGCCCTCCAGTTTTTCGGTTGTGCATTTCGGTATTTTCCAACTTCTTTCAACTTCAACTCCTTGCAACTTTTGTCCACAATAATGTACCCAGTGGCAGAAATTTGAGATTCTAGGGCTATAAGTTTGATTTATTTGGTTTATGTCTATAACAAAAATCGGGTTCTGAGAGGAACTCCACCTGCCCCCGAACATTCAGAGCAATAGATCTACATATGTACATACATTGATCAACTCACTAATCTAAGCATTATTTTGATTGACAAGGCTAGAAGCGCTTTTCAGATTGTCGTTCCCAAGAACTGAGATATGTAGCAGCGTTAAAATTCACTGCTACTTTTCACAGTTTCTGTTTTGGATTCATTTCGACCTTAGATTTGTTGATTGTCTGCCGACCTTTATAAAGCAACAAAAAAAAACAAAAATACCCAAGATTGAGAAGATAAAGAACATGTCTCCAGTACCTACTTATTCCCTTAAATTTTAAATAGTTTTATCACGTATAACTACAAATAACAATGGGTATGATGACATGTCTTAACCTTCTCGTAAACAAATTCATTCCATCAGCGTTTCTGCATGGGACTTCTTCACTCACTGAAGTAGCCTCCAAAGCTAGACACATATGCATCTCCCCCTCTTATCCATCCAAGTGGGCATACCCACATAGATAAACATTTTTTCGTTCTGCTTTTTATCGTTGCCGTGATGTTTGCTCATTTAAAATTCTAAAAGAGTGTTGTGCAAGAGTCTAATGAACTCTAAGCAAACAAAAACGTTAACATGAAAGCACTCCCAGCATAATACTGCGACAATTTCTAAGAAATCCACTTTGGTGCATAATAAGTGCTTACGAGTGCATTAAGAACTAACTCTGGTGTCACCGGACTCTGTCCGCACTTACAAAGACCTCTGTCGCTTAATAGTATTATCCTCATAACGCACTTTTCAGCAGCTTGGATCTCTGCGCTTTAAAAAGGGGGAACACTCAGCAACCAACTTTTACGAGATACTCTTACTTGTGTATCTGGGTTCACCTGTGTAAGCCGATTTTGTATTAAATTTCCTGTGCAACTTGTAGTCATGAACACGAATATTTCGTGTAAGTTTCGCCGCCAAAAATTGTGCAGCTTGTTCGGTGGTTAACGTGGTTGCTTGTAAGGAAACATGTTGAATGGCATGTGTGAGGAGTGATTGATTCAAGTCCGTGGGTTTCTGGTGTGACATAAGCTCTCGCGAACAGGGGTAGTGAAGGGGCTCGATCCTACTTTGTACTGTGGGTAATTTATGTAATGATTGCATTTTTGAATTTTATTACTTCATCTTGTAACCTCTGGTTGTGAGGTTGTTGATGATGGTGATGGAGTTTTTATATGTTTTACTCATACCAATCGATTTATTTTTACATACACGTGTCTCATCATAAAATTGTTTGACATTCGAGCTTTGCGTGTCGTTTTGAAATAAATATTTATGTATGTATGCATTTAATAACAACAGACGATGAACACCACCCTTAGGTGGGTGAAGGATTGATTTTTCTTTCGTTCCAACTACCATTCGTGCAAAATTCCCATTCCTTTGTCAAATATGGCTTCCATGGATAGTTCTCTGAAGTACACGGAGTTTCATAATGCCATTATGCTATGAACGTTGTGCGAAATAATGGTTTTATTGTACTCCTTTGCAGGACGAGTATTGATTTGATGAAAATATTTCATATTTTGATAGAATTTTGCCTCTGTCATCTCTCTCACACAGCTTAGTGAAAGATATGCCATTTGTCACCTCCTATTCTATGCGAGCTGCAAACTTTTTCCGTTACCCAAACATTTTTAGTCTGCATAGCGACCGGCAAATCGGTCAAAACCAACCTCGAGTCACAGAATATGCAGTCTTCTTACCGAATATAGAATACGTCAATAAGGCCAAAACTAAGAGGCCCCAGGCTATGATGTTTTACCATCGGAACTATGGATGCATGATGAGACGAACTTCTTGGGACTGGAATTTTTCTTCGGGTAAAAACCACACAAAATACGTGAAGAGCTGAAAAAAGAAGCAAAGAGCCAATGGGTCAAACTTGGGATGGATGGAGAGAATCTCAGAAAACTGAGTATAGAATATATACCACGAAGAAACACCAGGCACCTTATTATCGAATGTTAAGGACTAGCTCGCAGAATAAGAAACCATCTGGTAGCCAATTTTCTTTCAGAGACAGATCTAGCTTCCCTGGATCCACTTCTACTAATACGGTTCAACAAAGCTGCTGAACTAGATTAGGGCCTTTACCTGAAGTAGTCCATCTATTAGATAGATAGAATAGTTTGGAAGGCACAATAGATTAACCGTCTTCATCTACTACCACTATTGCCATCGGAACTCGTTGATAGAGAATGTATCGCACATGTTTTTGATTCAAAGACTTTGTTAAAAGACATAGTAGATAAAGAGATACGTTTTCATCTATTCGAACTTATCATAACCAAGTTCGAATAGATGAAAACGTATCTATATATCTAGATCAGTGATATCAGACATACG
Organism: Xylota sylvarum; assembly: GCA_905220385.1. Taxonomy (NCBI): domain Eukaryota; kingdom Metazoa; phylum Arthropoda; class Insecta; order Diptera; family Syrphidae; genus Xylota; species Xylota sylvarum. The sequence goes on from LR999957.1 coordinate 129,992,013, forward strand.
GCATCTCAGAAAAGTAGAAATCGGTTACATAGTATAGTTCTCCAAAGAATCAAAGTGGATGATCGGTTCAAATAAGGCATCAGAGTATGCCCACGAGGTGTTGTGCTTTGGTCCCTGCTCTAGAATTTGGTCATGTAGTCTTAGAACTACTTACGAAAACTGCCTACAGCGCACGAAGCTACATATGTATGTATGTAGATCATGGTTTCACCAACGTTAGGTATAAATTCAAGGTAGTCTACCCATCATTAATATGGTTGACCAAAGCTCTGCAAGTTAAAACACAGGTATCACTGGAGCTGGGGTACACTGTCCAAGTTTCTGAACTCCGCCAGCAATTGGATTGACACCAACAATTTTTCAAGCAGAGGTTTGTGCTATTGAACCATTTGCACGGGACTACGAATAAATGGTCTAATCTTCTCTGAGACTATCTCAAACTTATTGAAAATTTTGCATCTACGAACAAGGTTATCCTAAGCTGGATTCCGAGTTACAAAAGTTTCAAGGGAAGTGAATGGGCTATCTGGCCCAGCCACTGTTAACATGAGTCCTGTTTTGAACGGTCTCCCTAATTACAGGTTTAACCTTAAAGGACGTAAGGCAAGCTGAAAAATCACCAAGCTTAAGGCAACACCAAAATAGTCAATTAGGACCCAAGGCTAGAGCATGAGCCTAACCTTGTCTGAATATTTCCTTGTACCGCAGTTTCTTAACAAACCCCTAAGACTCACCAAATGAAACTATCGTCTTGATAGCACCCAGGTTCTAGTACGGATTCATCGCAAACCTGATGATCATTCTCCAGCACACGAGATGACATCACTGTAGTTGGACGCTTTTGAAGCTCTAAACTCATTAAGGTTGCCTTGTTTGTAAAACGTACATCGCCCTACTTAACGATGCATCACTGGATCGCATTTTCAAGAACACCGTTCCAGAAAATTCGTTGTGCTACATAGCAACCAATGTAAACTAGGCTCATTAGATTAACAACATATTTACTTGTTTTCAGACATCCATACCGATTTCTCAAAACGACCATGACATCGTAGTTTACCTTTTAAAATAATTAACATACGTCAACAAGAAATGATTAACAACTTTCCGTATCTTGTTTGACTAATTCCCCGCCATTTTATTTTGTATCTCTTACTCCATTTAAAGCTAAACACATCCAAAAGCCAAGCTAAAACGCTGACTAATAGTTTAGCACGATCACAGCCCAATTTAAAGTCCGTCTCTCTAAACTCGTTTGCTGGTGTTTTGTGATTTTTCTTTTTTTCATTTTTTGCTGCTCATTTGGCTTATCGTCATTTAATTACCATAAAACAAGAAAACAACGAAATTAGCAAAAATTGGCAAAATGCCGGTATCAACACAAAATTTAGGCAAAAGGGTTAACGACACTTTAACGACCCAACCAACAGACAGACACCGAGACAGAGGCAAAAAGGAGCTTAAGTAGATAGTAGCACAGTCAGTAGCGTATAGTTTAACAATGACTGTCATTATGGTTGTGCTAAATTTTGTATCTGTATGTTAACACCATGATTTGGGTTATTGGTTGCAGTTCAAATGTACATACATACATGTATATCTCGTAACGCCAATTAAAGTAACGATTGTAAGGTTTAGATTGGTGTAAAGTTATTTGATCAAAAATTGTAAACGTGCAGATTAAAACATACCCACGGTGGCCAGATCAATTGATTGAGTTGTTAAATGGGTGAACTTACCTGAAAAGAAAGGAAAAAATACAAGAAATTTAGTAAAGTAGATTTTAAAGGTTTGTAGTTTTTCTAAAGGTCACAAGTTTCTAAGCTACTTCCTTGTATATCACCAGAGTATCTGCAGCCCCTTTAGAATATATGATTCCAGGAAGAACCAAATTACTTAATGGAGAATTCCTTTAAGTGACTATCTACCTTGGTGTGGTTTAGGGGCTAAGTACAGTGAACGACTCTTGGGGCTCACCTCCTTAGAGGAGACTTCAACCAAAAAGTGAAGTCTCCTCAACCCAATTCTTCCTATGAGCAGGATCAAGGTGTCATACAACCAGTGCTGGTGATCAATCTGGCTAAAGGCACAACTGCTCAGTGACGAACGGATTATCCGAATACCTGGCGACCTTTGGATTAGCGAGCAGATGTTGGAAAAAGCTAAGTATACATACCATTAGACACCTTAGCAAGTCGAACATGTTCAAACTCAATGACAGGGACTTTAATCGGCTTCAATGGGCTTAAAAACAAGACGAAGAAGTCCACCACGAACCGAAACATTAAAACAATCTTCCTCTCAACAGATGATCGAGCAAAAGGTACGGCCATTAACCCAACTACAAGTTCGATCCACGCGGAGGATCACAAACCGATGTAGGACTGGAGTTTGAACTCTACTTGTAGGAACTCGAAATTACATGCTCATTAAGGCTTCCAAACTACAATAGCCCACCCCCATCTTGTCGTGACTCCAGAGACCTCTAGACAAAATTGGGACCAGGCAAATCCAAACTCTTCATACGGATTATTACCGCTCACAACCTACCTAAGAAAAATGTGACTAAATACAGATGACCTCTGGAGAGGCTGTGATGCCGATGAAGAAGAAATCACAGCTTGCTTCATATGCGTAGACCCTAACCTAAGCAGAGCCAGGGAAACTGCTCTCAGCGAAGACACCTGGCCGATCTATCAGGAAAATCACCATTAAATATCCTTAAATTTACACCAACCTAAGTATGGTTCAGGAAGGCCACTTTTGTATTCCATGACAGGAGTGACACAATGGATTTATTAGTGATCCGAGTGTTAGCTGCATCAGTGCTGTTGTAGCTACCCCTCATTCCTATCTAATACCAAATTCCATCTTGTCTACGCGAATTCCACGAAACATAAATAAAATTCAATTGAATATCATTACTGCTAACCTGTACTATTTATTTACATTCATCGCAATCGGCATGGCACTTGTGTTTGAATTAAAAAAACGAGGTCTGTGCCAATCCGTCTTCAGAGAGTTCAATGTCAAAGCTGTTTCTTTATGCAAATATCTGACACTTGCATCATTTACTTAAATCGTGTCAAACAAGTTTTTTTTTTATTTTCTTAATGATTCTTGAGTGTCATCCAAGGCATTCGATACGGTGCTGAAGTCATAAGTAGATAAATGGAAATGGTTAAGTTCAGGCGGGCTTTGGTAGGTACATATACTTGTTTATATGGAAATTTGTTCAGGCTTAGCATTTTAAAGTTCAAAACGTTTTGACCTTTAAGGGCATGATGATTGCTCAGATTGGTTTCAGATGGTAACATGACTGTTTGGTTATTTTATAACGTTGAGAGGGATAGACAAGTTTAAGACTGAATTAAGCTGTCTGACTTAAAGCAAGTATTTAAAGCCTGGCTTTGTTCATTGCAGTCGTTTATACCATTCTATTCTATTTTGACTGATGACGCATGCATTCAGTTTTTAATGATTTGTACTCACGATGAATCGATAAAAAGTCGAGAGAAGGACTCATCATCTGGAAAATAATCTTACTCTGCTTTAATCCTCATTTATTTCCAGTTTGCAGACTATGTAAGTTAAAGCTGGGTCAACTCGTTATTGTGCCTTGGGTTTCAGGTAAGAGTAAGTCTATCTACGACGTCTAATTGCATGTCCAGTCGCACCAAAATGTTGATCATGACCATTAGTCAAAATAGACGGATGACGAAACCTTGACTGGTATCATCATTGACTAATCTAGTCAAACTCTTGTTTCTCAATGTAGATGAAATTGTGTTCTCAACATGGATACCATTTATTGACTAATGTATTCTTCTAGTAGTCAAGTAAACTGAAATATCCTAAGTAGATTAAGGTATATCAAAGCCTCTCTCTGAGCCTTCGGTAGAAATTTCACGTGACTTTATTGGGGCGTGGGACCCAGGCAAGACTCAGTAAGTTGAAGTAAAAAACGAGTAAGGCCTAAATAAAGCAATTTTCTATGAAAGCCCTTGAATCATAACTTGTCTGCTTTTGAGCTATCCGAAGAAATTCTGGTCATTCTGGTCAACCTAAAGCTTGGATTTGACTACAAATTTACCCAGCTTTCAGTCATTGATAAATATTTTAGAAGTCGTGGTCTAAGTGCACAAGATGTGAAAAATATCAAGTCTTTGTCAGAAAATATTCCATGATATGAACATACATATCAAAATGCATCAGAGCCAGGCTTTCTAAGGGAGTTCAGTACAAAAAGAAGCTCAAGCCCCTTCCTAACAACACATTTGCTCGGCTCAAAGTGTTTTACCCAAGAATAATGACTCCTATACGGTTAGTTTCAATGAAGATTTGGTTTGTGAAGCCACTTTCTTAAGCTGAGTAAGGCCGATCTTATTATGAGAACAACCTCAGTTTTAAGAGGCTAGACCAATTCTCAAGCCCCATCTTCAAGCAGCACCTTTATCTATCATGCCTCGGATTGCTTGCATACGCCACCTTGCAGGCCCTGACTTATTATTGCAATGATTTATTATCTACATCAATATTTGGTATAAAAGATACTCTAACTATTCCTCAGTGCTTTGAAAGCGAAACTTTCTTACAAGGATGACTCAAACATTGTTGCTTGGGTGTATCCCTTCAGGCTTAGGTATGTCCCCTTGGGCTTAAACGACTTCTAATGAAATAATATTAAATTTGATAGCCTCATCCATATCGGATTAAATCAAGTTTAGCATCAGTGATCGAGTCAAGTTGTCACCAAGTTTTGTCCGAATAACTTAAAAATGTGGCTGAAGATTTGTGCTTTGTATTTAAAGCTAAGTCTTAACTAGCTTTCATTACTCACAGAGTGGCAATCGTTATTTCGATACCAGGATTAATCATTCAAAGCCTTGAAGGCAGTAAGCAGGGCTTGTTACAGATATGTGAACTAAGCTTTAGGTATGTTGGATTGTGTATTTTTTTAAACTCATGTAGAGAGAGAATTTTGTAAGCCCGGCTCAAGATGCTTATAACTCGGAACTTGACAAAAGATACGCTTTCACCATCATACCCATGTACGCCTAAAATAATAAGCGATTAAGTGAATCCAGAAAGACATCCGAATTTACTAAAGAATCCACAGTGACTTAAAACAAGCACCAAACTAGGCCTCAAAATGAAAGTAAATTGTAAGCACTTAGACGACCTTGCAGTCGCATTTGAGTACTTGCATCACTTCTAAGCGTTCATAGTTGAAAACCAGCAAAATCAATATGTACCTTGCGTTCCAAACATATTTACTGTCACAGTTTCTTAAAATGTCATTCCACTCAAGCGCGCTCCTTAGTTTGAAAGTCAAACCACCACTTAACCAATCAACGACTCATTACATTAATTAACATTTCCATTGGGCCTCATTGAGTTATATGGACAGAACTGTCATGGACCTGGTATTTTGCCAGCTACCCGAAACGAAAGGGGACTCACCAGAGCGCCCCCAGCTGTCAGCATACACATACGACTGTTCGTGGACACATTTGGCCATTTGGCCGCTCTTTCCCCGTTCACAGACAGAATCCAATAAACTTATAAATCAAAAATGCAAACATACTCGCTTGCTGCTGGCACTCTCTGTCTATCCTAGTCAAGCACGCGCACCACTTAGTCTACAGATACATAGATATGTTGCCCGAAAAGTAAAAGATTCATGTTTCCATGATTTAATGGCGTACGCTGGAATCTAGGAACCTTTCAAAAGCAGCATCTAGAGCCGAACTCGAATTAATTGAATTTATTGCCAAAGCTAGGTCTACCAGCCAGCTGTGCTGGCTTGAGAAATGAGAGAGTGAAATATTATTTAGAGATATCCCGCCAATGATAACGCCCTAGAGGTGAATAGCGGTGAAATAGATTTGTTTCGTCGGCCCCTGGCGGACAGACACAAAAAAATAAAAAAATAAAACTTGAAACATTTTTGGATTGCGGCCAGGTTTCGGTTTATAATTATTCACTGTGCTGCACTCTGATCCACTGCGAAGTACAATGAACCAGTTACCCAGTTGCTGGTGCTGTGCGCAGATAAAAAGATACTTTTTTTGCGAACAAAATCCACAGATTACCGTAATAAATATGGCAAATGGTTGGCATGAGGAGCTGCTACCGCTGCAGCTGGGTATAATTGGACGCTGAAGTTAGTCAATGGTAGCCAGGATTGCGCATAAGGACTTTCACTTTCTGCAATTGTTCGGTCCACATTGTGTGCTGTTGGCATTTGCTGAATTGCATGGTGGTTGCACACTGTACAGAGCGCACACACATGTTGTGCTGACCAGCAAAGGCGTCCGAAACGGGTTCTCGTGGAAGGTCTCCGCTCCGTCGAAGGTATACCCTGGGAACCAGTCAGCGTAGCAGCAGCGGTGCAATCGAAAGATACACATAAATCGTCTCCCATGTGACGCGGGATGCCAATTGCATAATAGCCGCAGTTCAATGATGGGAATATTGGCGATTATTCGGTGCCCAAAGGTGCTGTTGACCTCGAAGGTTTCATGCGGTCTGACCGATGTTAATGGAGTTTTGCATCATCTCGTCTGCTGCTTGCTGAAGACTGACTTTTGAATTACTTAACATTTGGCTCTCTGGTGAGGATTGGCCGGCCTGCCGACATGGCTGAGGGAATTTATATTTTATTGCTGTGCGGTTTTTTTTTTTGTTTTGTCTGTTTTCGCGTCGAGATAAATTGTGCGTGTGATGATGATGAAATGGGCAAGGCAATTAATTCCAATTGAGATATACTCGTACATGTTCACTTGAGTGACGAGTATGTATTTGGGTCAAAGCGATTTGTGGACATTTTACTGATTTTACTTGGCAATAGATTGCTTTTGAGCGGTTATGAAGCATCAAGCCGATTAAACACATCTTTGAATGCCACAAACACTCGAATTCAATAACTATCTGAAGGAGTATCTCAAGCAAGACAATGCAATTTTGTCTACCTGACGTATTATGAAATCCGCTCGACGATGGTAGAGGAAGGTTGAGATCATGCGTGTCCTTTGCTTCATTAGAAGTTCCACACACATTAGAACCTACCCTAACCTTAAATTAAGCCTTTTTGACCGAACTAGGTAGCTATTTTGCTCGCAAAACCTGCAGACGGCAACAGTAAATGGGTACCAGGTTGATGCGTTCATCTATGCATCGATAAAGGCAGCGAGGTATTTCTAAAAATTGTCTATCATGGATTGTATGCAGGAGGCAATGCAACAGACTATACCGCCCGAAGAGGTGTACCCCAAGATGGGGAAGAGGAGGATTTTCATTGCGGACCTCGACGTAGGAAACGTGTCGAAGTACCAAATAAGCGGAAGCTTCTAGAACTGGTCGATACCCATCGAAAATGCATTGTAATAGGTACCGAGGAGTTCAACCGTATATGCTGCCATTTGCAAAACGGCTAGTTGTGAAGGAGAAGGTCGAGAAGTTGCTGAAATTCCTCGTCCTCATCGGACTACCGAGTATTCTGATGAAAAAGAAAGACGGAACAAATAAGTTCTGCATTGATAAAGGAAAAGTTCCCAATAGGGTTTATTGGATACGAGGTTGAAAAGGAGGGTCTGCAATCGACCCGACAGCGATCACGGATGTGTAACAGTTTCCGGGACTTACTGTGTTCATCAAAAATGTATAAGGTACCCCAGAGAATTGAAGAAAACAGATTAGGAGTTTGTATGTTCAACTCAAACGAAAAACGCTTTTCGGAAACCCTGAGCAGTCATCCTGGGTTGGTTGTTTTCTATTCCATGGGGGAACATGAGGTGCACACGGACGCATTATCCATGGAGAAGTAGCACTCCTATTAGCTGGAAGTGTTGGCCATCGTCGACAGTCTTGGTCAATTTCGGGTCTACAGAGAGCAAAGAGCTTCATGTGGATGCGCTGATTCGAGAGCCGGTGGAGAAAGAAAAGGTGATGGAAGAAGCGTCCTTGATTGGTGACCATGTAAGTGCAACTAGTTACGCACAATCATTAAGGAATTGAAATCGACAAAACGAGCTCCAAGCAACAGCTTCACTCGGGATGATATTTGCAGATTGCGTCTACTGAAAGAGGAAGGATGAAAGACCAGAAGGGATCGAGTACCATTGCCCTACGATGCATTTAAATTATCTCGGACTTTTCATTCCAAGAAAAGGAGAGAGCAAGTGCGTACTGGCTATCGTCGTACAAAGTACATACGTATTTAAATCGCTGTAATTACACCGAGAACGAATGGATGCATGGATTGTTCTAACCAAAAAGTGTAGCCGAGTTCGCTAAGAGTGCTCAGTTGAGCTGGCGAACGCTACCTGTACATATACTTCCGACATGTCCAAAAAGATACTCTGTAACACAGGAAGCGAACGATTGACTTGTATTGTATTCTTCTTAAGATACAATGGACGCAACTATTGGTCTACAGAAGCTAAGAGTATACATATACTATACACTTACATGACCCCCATTTGAAAAACATTCCCTTATCCACTTAAAGTTCAAAGTCTTTCTCTTGCAACACTCGACTGACTAAGCACACTTAACTGTTCACAAACATGTCAAAGCTGCATTTAATTTCCTAATGCATGCATGCAAAGTAATACGAGCGGAACGGAACATTTACCTACACCCTCTTTGGTTGGCTATATACCCAAACCCAACTATCTTTCGTACTTCCCATGAAGCTTGAAAAAGATAGATGGAAGAAAAACAAAACACCGCAAAACCCGTACATGTGTTCCCTCCATTCAGCCCTCATTTAACCTCTACTGTGGTCGGTCATCGCGACGACAATCATTCGGTTGCATTTCACATCCCAGTTACTCGTACTCCTCCACTTGCCGCCATGGTGTACTCAGAAGAATAACAATTAATTTCCATTTCATTAAAATTACTCAACGAGATTTAATCATTTCGGTGTTCTTTTGTATTTGGGCGCGCACACATTCACATCCAGAAGAAGAAAGGTCTCAAGACCGTCATCATCATCATCATCATCGTAGTCGTCGTTGTCGTTTCATTATCCATTGTCGCCGTACACAATCTACCGCAACTACCAGGGCCATCATCGTCATCATTGTCACAGAGAAAGTACCGAGAATTTCAATTGTCACGACTGTCAGATAGAAGTATCTGCAGAGCGGGACTTGAAGGGTATAATCACGGGATACCGTTTGAGAATACGAATATACCTTGAACCTTTTATTGTTTGGGGTTTTATGGTTTTTTTTTTTTGCTTTTTTTGTTTTATCTGGAAGGCACGTCGCCGTTGCATCTTTCGGGTGGATAGGCTGAGCCACATTGAAAGTAAACGTGAGCTTGGAAAAGAAAGTACTTTTTATTGGTTTTTCGAAAGGGAAATGAAACTGTGGGAAAGGTAGTCGAACTCTGTTTATTAGAACATCGTGACAGTGAGCTTTCATTGCCGACGGAGGAGTGACTAATCTTTTGGTAATAACCATCTGGTTTAGTTTTCCTACAACTGGTTCCATACCAACGATTCGCATCCATCTATGACTAATGACTAATAACATAACTAATGTTAGTCACTTATCCATTTTTGAGGTAAATACTGCCCCCCATAGACATAAATTCAATAGATAGACATCATTATACAAATGCACACCCAACCGACATAGTAGTGGTGACCGTATACAACCTTGTGGGACTCCAGTTTCCTCCATAAAAAATAATAACTAATATCCCATACCTCAATTGCTCATCAAACAAACGTCCGCATTGTGTTTAACCAAATTACGCAACAAAACAATTTCCCCCTACTGCCAATATTGGCCAAAAACGATAATTCTCTGCATCGCTTCCACACATAAGACCCTATGGAGCCACCTTGTAGCTTCATTATTGCGCAACCGCAACATCTCATGGAATTCATTACTCAATGAGTAACTACCAAGCGGCAGTTAATTACAATTACTACGGTTTGCCACATAGGAAGCGCATAGATGCGCGCAATGTGTCTGCACACACAAGCGAATGACCCTACAATGTTACCAAGTCTTCGAGGAGGGATTTTACTGAAGAGGCTTCGATGCTGGTCTCATCTTCAGTCTCAGGCAGTGTGTCTGCTTTTCCACGGTGCGGCGGCTTTTCAACAATTAAAATTAGTTTGCACACAGAAAGGAAAATCCCGTGGAAAATCGTGAGTTACTACTCCAACAACGGAGGTAGGGACGGATGGCATGCGAACAATTTTATTTCAAATAGTGTTACTTAATTTTTCTCCCCTGTAATGGGTGTCGTCTCTTGGCCTCGCTTTTGAGAAAGAAGATTTCAGCTAGTGGAACTAATGATGTGAAATTTGAATTACTTCCCCGTGCAAGCAATTAGTTATCTCGGTTTAAGATGTATCAAAGGGGAACGTTGAGTAATGGCTTAGTAAAAGTTATCTACAGATAGGTTAGCGCCAGATTTTGTATAACGATCAGGTAAACATCATCATCATCACTACATACCGTATAAAGATCTATAAAGACAGCCATCATCGTTCAGATTTAACTAGAGAACATGTACTGATCTATGTGCTCATGAATGGTCATAAGCTGGTGAACACGATTTAAAGAGTCATTCACTGGTAGTAATACACTCTAAGTATCCCATATAGTGCTACGAAAGTATATCAGGCGACATTAGAAAACAGTCATCTACCTAAATTCGTGAAGCAAATATGTACCCAAAGGATAGTAATCTATTTACTGCTCTGGCTGATGGTTATGAATAAAATATTACCGAGGCTACATAGAGAATCGTGGACATCGCACTGTGGTTTAGTGGCTAGAGCATCAGACTACTGAGTGGAAGGCTTGGATTCCCGGAAAATTTTAAAAAAATTTTGTATTTCACGGTCCCACTTCTCGCGAATGTTTGACAAACATACGAGAGTACAATTGTCATAAAAATCTTCTAAAAAAGAACAATTCTAATACAGCATTGTACGAAGAATTTGTAGGTATTCCAACGCACTAACCACTTGAGCCACGTCGACAATGGGTCTACTGCTTCAAATATTTAATTTTTTAGTAAACAATGAAACGATCAAGGTGATCATAGCATCAGGGCTGTTACCTTCCATGACAAATGAAGTCATAGCTGACATATGTCTAAATTACTTCAGCACATCTAAATGGCCAATCACGCTCGTTGTGCATAATTTCAAAGTAGTACGAATCTTTGCATTCCTTGGCTTGACTACAACTCTTAAGGAAACCTCATCACAAGTCAATCGCATAATAATTTTGCTAAGTTTTGACAACTAAGAAAAGTCAATATCTAATCTTTCAAGAAAATAGTAAGTCACTGTCGAAATTGCAGAAGCTATAGAAGGAGTGATATACTCCGAAGGGTAGTACTAAAGTTTTTTGTTCCAAAAAAAACTTTCAGTATATAAAAACTGAATAAATGAAGGGTTCTCTCGTCTATCTCCTCTACCTCTAGACAGACAATGAACTTGGTCCTAAGAAGAACAGGTTTGGTGTCTATTCTCTTGCCAGCCTATTACCTTCTATTTATCAGTATATTCACCAATCTTCTCTACAGTTTTGAGTATGAAAGATACATCCTGACATGCTTTATATTCGAATTCGATGTTTTCTCTATTAGTATGTGCCAAACTTTTTTTTAGCCATTTCTAGAAGATGTGCTAAGATTTTCAGTTTCTAATGCGAAAAATGCTACTTTGCGCTAGTCGAATCCATTATTTTCCAATCGTACGAAAAATATGACACAAACAACACAAAGGTTGTAAGGCCTTAGCCTAGTACTTCAAAGAACTTTTGGAAAAGTAAGTAGTTGGCTGATATAAGGACAACCAAGCAACATACTTCTAGAGGAAAGAACGTAAATCCAAACCAAAATCTATGATAGAAAACTAATTATGTTGATTAGGAACTGTACTAATCAGTCCTAAAGAAAAGCGTGACATTAAAGGATTCTGCAGGTAATGAACAAAGGAAGCTGAGCTTTGCATGTTAAACACGGCTAGAAAAATCTTGAAACATATGTAAGAGCAATATGCAGAAAGCACGCTCATGGTAGAAGCTATACAAATAGTAATCAAGGCGGTACATAAAATAAAGATATTTAGAGAATCAAATGAAGAGAAGGTTAATTTTAAAAATATCGTTGACGTCGCAACATACATGATCGGATGCGTACCACAGGGATCTATTCTAAGACCACTGTTGTGGAACATGATGTATGATGGTTCCGAACATCCAAGGAGTCAAAAGGAGTTCTACATATGACTTTGCCATCATGGTATCAATAATGATCATTCGATAGCGACTGACTTCGTTTGGTCAAGACCAGCGTTGATACTGGATAGAAAGACTCTCGTTAACATTGTGTCTAAGAATTAAGATAGATTCGCAACCGTCTATGGTACAGTCAACAATTTCCTTTTCTTGGTTAGGTATGTAATTTAGAAAAGGGCCCCGCGATCTAAATTAAGTATGTGAGCTGAGAGTAAGCTGTGCTTTTCATATTAATTCCAATGACGCAAAAGGTCTAAAATAACAACACCGAGACGTATCAAGCTTTCGTTTCCAAATCTTGTAATTTATCGTCGTTTGCAGGAACAAGATCTTCTGCATTTCCTAGATTGACCAATTTCGTTCAAAGACTTGACCTTCCATTCATAAACAAAGCAGTCTCAGAAATATAGGAAAACTGCGTATTTCATTAAAAACAAAAAAAAATCATCCCGAATTCTTTAAGAAAATCACGTTGAAGGGATTTGGATTGCGTATTTCGAGGTTTCAATGTCGTAAACATCTTGTCATTGAACGTTTTAGACTTCATTTTGTGAGGCTGGATTAAATTTCTGGTTTACACCTATAAACCCCAAAGAATTGGTGACCTTATAAACAACATACTACGTGTATTTGATAAAATAGAGCTTCTTAAAAGCCAAAACTTCATCGTGTATCTAATACACCATAATCGAAGTGATGGAGGCCATTTTATCCATGTGGTCTAATGGCATTAAATGAACTTACAGTATTGATAAAAAGGAACGCAGAACCTCATGCAAAACTTGTGTTATTTATCTTTCGTTCTATCGTTCCTCTTGGAAAGCCTATTATAAAACCAGAACATAAGTTTTGAAGCCTGCCCGAGTAAAAGTTTAAATCTTAAGTTTAAAACTTCCACCAACAATGAATTGTCCAAAACAAACTTTATATAAACTCTTACCATATGTTAGTATTCCGACATGTAAAACGAAATCCTCTAATGGTTAACTAGAACACCCATTTCCTTTTACATTTCCGGAATCATCCACCGAGAGACATTCACCCAACTCACCGAACTAGAAACATTTCCAAACATTTTCCGCCCTAAAGGCAAACACTAGACAAAAAAAAAAAAACAAAAATCAATGATTTCCAAACCTACCACACCCAATAAATTTCTACAAGTATCGTCTCCAGACTATCGTATACCCACTTCCTGTTTCACAAAAGCCCCCTTGTTACCTAGTTAGAGTTTCATCACCCCCGGGCAAAATACTGCATTAACCTGGCCCCTAGGGAGAGTGCATATTACACAACCACACTCATATGTACATAGTATGTCTGTTCTATGAAATCCCGGTGAATCTCATTAGTTCCATGTGAAGTGCACTGATCCCCCCAAAGTTAGTGTTGGGTGCTCGTCCGATTTGTACGCAACCTATGAGGCTACACTAGTAAACACTATTTTTCAGTTAACGTTGCATTTCCCTTTCGTTTCCGTTTGGCTTACACATTGCTTTTTCATTTAAATTTATTTTAGAATACAACTACTGTACAACAATGCAATCAGATATGCATACTCGCCTAGACAATGTGACGTCGCGTCGTTGTTGCTGATTTTTACGTCGAGATTTCATTCAACTAGCTGTCGCTAGTGTTGCGACAACAATGAGCCCCCGGCGGCGGCGGCCAAATACCGTCAGACAGACAGACACCGTGCGGATTAGTTGAAAACGAAAATAGGAAAAATATACCACCACGACAAGACTGAAAACCGGTCGACTGGGGAAATACCCATGTATCTAGACTCTGTCGCTGGCGGGGCGTCACGGTACTGTGGGCTCTAATTTCATAGAATTTTAGCCAAATCGCTTTTGGTCGGAGATTTTTTGCTTTTTGGCCAAAAACAGCCAGTGGATGAGTAATTTTATGATTGCACGAGGTTTGCAAATAAATTCAACAAACATGCGAAATGGGAATATAAAAATTGAACTCACCTTGTGCAGCGAAAACTTGATAGAACTGTGACAGATATGTGAGAATTGATAATCTGTCTGGAACTTCGTAGGCAGCCATGTCATCGGCATCTAACAGCGCTGGTATTCCCAAATGTCTTTCAGCTGTCCGGAATGCCAAATCGTTGTTGTAGTAGATGTCTCCTTTGTTAAGCTTTTCAAATTCACTGCAAGAAAAGAATAGAAAATATATTCAGTTAAGCAATAGATACTTTTGTTAGTTTATGTACAAATTCAGGGACATGGGATCAAATAAAGACGAATGCTGAATTGATTTGAGAAACGTCCATCTATGAATTCGGAGCTTATCAAACTCTAGTTGATAGGAATTTGGCTAGTAAGAGATTGCAAGACTTATTTGGAGTGTTGAAGGTAAGCGTGTTAAACACGCTAATTGACTAGCGTACGTAGATCTCAATGGAATGGGTTGTAGACTAGAAAATCCTAAGCCACCCTGTAGATACTTTTGTGTTTTTCCATATTGTATTATCAAACCACCGTACACTGTACCAGATTTACAGGATAAGGACAATTTTTAACGCCAATACCGAATATTTTTTTTAAAATGCTAAACCTAAAGTGGGATGCCACCACTGTTATTTTTTATTGCAGTGACATTTCCTATGCATTTCTGATGGTGTACCTGTAACAGCAAACCTTCACACCTTTAACGCATGGGCCAGTGATTCGTGTAGAACTCGAGAAGGCGAGGATCTGCTAGATGTCGTTTCGTCACTATTGCTTAATACGATAAGCAAGCACGCCAAGCCGAGAGTCAGTAGCAAAAATATCCACATCGACCAGTTGGGCACCATGTTTGAGGTACAATCATGGAGAATGGAACAAAGGCTTATGTCGTATCCATGGTCTGGAAAATGTTAACAAATCGCTGGCTACTATTGGAACTAATAAATAGTTGAGCTAGCCAGCAGGTGCCATAGAGGCATAAGATTGTTCCAGCGATACAAAGGTTTACCCATCGAATTCGATCTATATTGCAATATAGATGGTGCCAGAGATTTTAATCAAAATAGCAGTTGATTTAAAACAAAGGTTTCTACTCATCGATACTGATGATGGTAAGACAGAACCACATATCTGGCGGAATTCCACAAATGAGGTAAAGTTTGTATCTAGGTACCTTTGTGGACTAGTTCAGATAGAAAAATTCGTAGATCCTTACCCCTTTTGAAATACCTAACTGGACGCAGTCCTAGCCAGTAAATTAGAGAATTGTCGATGCAAACAAATTGCGCTTGTCCTCCAAGATCATACATTGAGTTTCAGCGTATTTATCCGACTTCTGAGACCAACCTTAGATCACCAGACGTCAGAGATAGTACTGAGACAACGCAATAGATACCATTACGATAACAACAAGTGGTTTCACTGGACACTGCACTATCAGTAAACATGCTATAGGGCTCGAAGAGAAAAGAACACATTTTTCAAAATGTACGATGGACACGCGACATCTTTTCACTCTGTCTAGCGTAGTGGTGGTATCCTTCATTCCTCCATTTCCATAAGAGGTGGAGCAGGATGTGTCGCATCAGCTCCATACAATTAGCCAAGCATCGTTTTCCTTTAAATACTGGCTAACACGTTAGTGTGTAAGAAGATTCCAACCCATTGGCGGCTGAGTAAACTCGTTAAACCCAAGAATGTGCTCCAGAAGTAATGAAAAACTGCAATCAATACTCATTTAGCCGATCCTTGTTAATCAAAAGTCCAACGACGCCATTAATTATCGACAAGACCACCTCCTAAAATTCTCTCCATGGAATAATAAGTGCGACCCTCACGCTATGTATATACCCACCAATGATGCATGGTTACGACGGTCAAACGTCATTCGCGGAACCTCCTCAAGTCAACTTGTTGCAATTTTGTCTCTCTAAATTGTTTTCTACCAACACAGGCAAAAAAAAAAAAAAATTGAAACGCCATTCTCTCATTTTTCCTCGTCGTAATTAATGAGATTTATGCATGTTTCGCATCGATGTAGTGGCGGATGAGAAGAAAAACCTCGAGCTGCGCTTAAATTAAGTAATTTATTTAAATTGAGCGGCATGGACATTCAGCTTTTTGTTTTTCTCATAAATTAAATGAAAAGAAATGGAATTGCGTTCGCATTAATGAAGTAATAACTCAGTGAATCCACAGAGAGGAGGAAACAAAACATAAATGTCGATTGTAGCGCACAATTCAGTTGTGTAATCGAATTCATCGGTGTCGTGATTGCCTCACAATCGAACTTTTGTTTTGCCCTGGCTATACTCGTAAGCCAAATGGAGTGGACGGGACTGGTGCTGTTATTGTTCTGCGGCACGGAAAATGCCAGCGCTTGTTGTGCTTTCAACACTCCGAGAGTCTGAAAGTCAATGGTAAAGTAATGATTTCATTAGATCCATCAATCGATCACTACAGCGCCGTGGGCCATGGCGAAATGTTAGCCATTTTCGACTTAAATGTTGGTAATATTCTACTGGAAATTGCCTCTAAGTAATCACCGGATACTGATTCGTATACTTGTTGGGTGAGTTGTGGTTTAGATTATAGTTTCAGTTACATAATAGTGGAATTATTAAAGTTGAGGTAATATTGGGTGTTATAGGCTGCAGTTTGTGGATTGGATTTGGCAATAGGATATCATTTGGTCGTCAAAGGATTTCAAAAGAGAGTCAAGCTTAGACTGAATTTTGTCAGAATTTCAGAACAGACTGAAAATAATACTCATAATCCATTTTGCTGGCAAGGAATTGGTTAAATTTTTATTTTTGTAGATTCGGACTAATTTTTTTGAAGAAGTCGCTTACCTACCACAATCACTTATCGAACATGCAATATTTGGCACGACAGGTCTGTATGAGGCCAAGAGCCTAGCCTCTCACAACCATTCGTGTTGTGCATGTTTATATTCTTCACACGAACGGAAGGGGCCTACTATTTAATGTCGTGTCCAAAGGGCTACATTTTTTTGGGAAGCTTTTTCATGACAGTTATACTTTCGGATGTTTTTCAAAGGTTTGCGAGGGGTTAAACTGAGGAAGACCTTTGGTGTAATCTGTGAATTGAACATCAAACCTCCCGCTTAGCAGTCTGACCCACTAACCACTGAGCCCACTGGCTTACTATCAAATCCCTTTAACAAACTATCATAGTTACTTGACATTCTGTCAAGTCAATGACTTCAACCTCCTAAGATGTCAATGATCTGCGACCCCAGCAAAGTATAATTAGCTACATGGTATGCAGATTTTCCATCAAACAATAACCCTAATTGATTTTAAATACCCACAGCAGCAAATACCTGACAACAATCCCACACATTGTTTCCAATCATCTTCCTGCAATCAATCATCACAGGTACTTGGGTAAACGGTATTCCTCCCTGTTAGCTTACAACTGTCCCGTTGAATGGCAATTAATGCCAAACAGTCATCAAAATACTTAACGAAACAACAGTCAACTCATTTACTCGTGTAGTCATGGTGTCGTCTCGAACAAAAAAAAAAAAAACGAACAACAAATCCAAGACGAAGCACCAGAGAAAAGCGAATCCAACGAAACGCGTCAATAAAAGTGGTCAATGAAAATGCCGCAAGTTCAATAGCAAGTTCATTGGTTTTCCACTTGATACTCGATACACGAGGGGCTTATTCAAATTTCACAGAGGATGACACTACACAGCGACGACCAAGACAACAGGGCATACATAACCTATCATGGCTGTCAAGATCATAATTGGAAAATATTACGTTCATTAACTCAAGTGACACTTGGAGATCATTACTCTCTCTCTCTTTCTCTGTTGTTGGCTTTGTTTGACGAAATTCATGATCGCGCAGAGGACAAGCACCCTAGAGCATCTTCCAAACATTAACTTTAATGGTGGGCTTGGCTTCGTGTCATTTTTTTTTTTTTTTGTTTTTCTGAGTACTTTACCGGTCAATTTGACACTTCCTCGTGTTTTAATTTTTTTGGCAGCACTGTCATGACATGAAGGTGTAGTCAAGCCAACGTGAGTTGTTGACCTTTTTTTCGGCCAAAAATTTACGATAATGGGTGGATTGCTGTGCGATGGTTTGGATGTAATTTCAGAGGCGGCGAATGCCGTCATGATTATTTATTTTTGGCCAGAGACGTATCACACCTCACGGCTTTATTTGTGAGTGATCTTTGAAGTTGCGAATGTTTTTTTTTATTAAGCGGTGTCTTGATGATGTTATTTGGTAAGTAAGCAATAAACAAATAAATTTAGAGTCGCATTTGTGGGGATAATGCAATCTTTTTGATATTATTTATTTATTTTGGTAGCCGTAATCCCGCAGTAGACAGAGGGAGTGTCAGTCTTTGGAATTTATGGGGCTGTTTTGTTGATTTTGGCATATTCATCCGACTTTTAAAGTAATTTAAAGGTTTAAGGAACTTTTAAAGGAAAAACGTTAGATTTCATGGTTTTGATTTCGGTTAGTAGTACTGAAATGAATTTTGAGGGCAATGTAGACTCACTTTTGATCTCAAATGCCTCTGATTCTTATACATTCTATGCGGCACATGACTTTTTGAACTTTCATAATTTATAGGAATGTAAGTAGGTAAATATGTATAGACAGGAGGGACCATTTACATAACTGCAAGCCTTTTCAAAATCATCTACGCCTATATTCATACTTTGGATCCAGGTTAGGTATCGGAGACTAGCATATCTAGACGTTCTTCAATACATTCAAGAGTTATTTTAGCGATCGCGAGAAGTAGAAGAAGGAGCTGAGAATCATTCCATTTTGTCACTTGCCAGGAAAGGTTTTATTGCTCCAAGCCTTTACTACAAATAAATGTAGAACTTATGTATGTATGTACTTAGGTGACGCTATAGTTCAAGTTGAACCTAGGTTCACCCGTTTGGTTCTTAACTTGCTGCCTGTTTCACACTCTAATTGTTCTTTTTTCTCTATCCCATTGTTCCTTGTCCCTTTCGACTCGAAAATTTGTATAGATTTCACCCATTTCAAGCCACATATGGGTACTTACTATTTACTAGGTGGATGACTCTGTGTAACACGTAAGGCTCGTCATTGATTCTCTTCCTTTAAGGCCCGTCAATGTAAGCCAAACATTTGACGAAGAATTTTTATTTTCCCTCGATGACCGCATCCTTTTTTTTTAATTATTTTCATTTTGATTTTTGTTGAGGCGGTGGTTTCAAAACAAATGTATGTACAGCAAAGTTAAGGTAAACAAAGTTCCAAAGTTAGCTAGGAGCTATATCTTCCCACTGTTACATGTATCATAGTTGACTTTGGATTTGGACTTCTTGGATTTTCTCTATAATGGACTAAAGTTTAAAAATTTTATCGATTATGGACTTTTCTGATCTGAAACAGCACTGATTGGAAACATAATGTTGACGAAGATACTTCTTGATAGCTAATCGATTGCAACTGGCCTCAAGATCGGTATGTAAGTTCTTTGAGACAAGAACGAAATTTTTATCATCGATACCCAAGGAGTTGTGAAAACTTCTGAGGGATCACTAAATCGGTCGGTTCAGTGCATTCTTGTGTCGTTACCAACCTCATGTCTGTTTCACGTCTGTTTTGGACGTCTAGAGTTCAGCCACCGCATCAGGGTGAAACGAATTTGTGGAGGTGAGCCCAAATTTTCCCATTCCCAGAAACCAATGACGAGACCAGGAGACAAAGGTGTGATTGATGCCTTACGACTCATAAGGGACACAAGATTTAAGAAAGTTTTCACAAGAATCCTCTTTCAGCTCAGTACGAATGACGAGTCATAAAAATACATCTGTTGCCGCAATCACTACGCAAATATTTTTATGTGTGGATTTTTAACTGAAAACACACCACTTTTGTTAAACAAAATACTAATAAACTAGTTTCCCGAAAAAATAAAACAAAAAAAAAAATAAAACTGGATATAATAGCCTTCCCTTCTATTCAGCCCACGTACAATTCTACACAAAAGCCTATCTTAGCGGTAACACTCTCATAATGAACAAAATAAATTGACCCATAATCATGCCATATTAGCACAACTTACCTAAAAAAAAAAGAACAGTCGTAGAATAAAAAATAAAAACTGCCTTCGTTCCATAGAGCAACCTTGCAAGGTCGAACCGTTCTATGTTATAATTTAGAATTAGCTTGCCATTCACTGATGTGTATGTACCCTGCGATTGGGTGCAACCGCAAAAATCAATTAGACCAGATCTAGATCCAGTGACCAGATATGGACATTACCACTACAACCAGCAACCAATAGAGTGACAACAAGTTTAACAAACTACACGCTGTGACCACGACGTTGCCGGAGCAAAAGTCAAGAAACCCAGTCCACTTGGATCAATTTATTGGTCATGTTTTGCCAATTGGAAAATTGCCTCCTCTTAACCGTGTGTGTTTCTGGCCGAACGGGTTCTGGTTCTGATCCTCTCGAAAGAGAGGCAAAATTTCAATTTACCTTACTTAACTAATTATTAACATGAATAATTTATTCACAGTACTGCGAGTGCACGAACGTTTGACACACATTTTGATTCAGTTTTTCTGTTTTTATTTGCGCACGCCGCCATAACCAGTTTTCTTTTTTTTCTTTTTTTGTTGCCACTTTGAGGCCTCTGTGTCTGAAGTTGGTTTTGGCTCAAAGACAGATTTGAATTATTTTGCCGTTTTACTGTTAAATGAGGCTGAAGTGGCCAATTCAAGAGACAATAACCCATCTGTCAGTGTTGCTTTATTCCGGAGAATTCATCGATTAAGTGGTAGCCCGTGGTACCGAAAAAAACAAAAAACAAGAAACCCGAGGCGCTAACAATGATGGAGTAGGTAATTCTTCCTTTTTTGAGGAATGACGAGTGTGTAAGAGAGGTGCGAACATGGGATTGTCTCTATTGTTTGATTTACAAAGAAATCACTTATTTTGTTTACCTGGTTTGTTCTTCCGAGGAGATTCGAAGAAAAAGGTGATGAAATTCTATTCAGCAGAGTCTATTTATGATTGAAGCTATTCCACTGTTAATGTGTATGTAAAGGCACATATGAAGCTTTTATTAGATAATTTGGTATGCCATCATTTAGTGTAAGCCACTGTCTTGCACTAAGCATAAGACAGTAGTTAATAAGCAGAGCAAGATACATATGTAATGAAGGTTAAATGTAAGGTATTCAACTAACAATAGCCCTCACAATATTACCATTAATCACCAGCAGGCAATGTAGTCTTCTTAAGTTTTGTCGATATCTTTGCCGAATGGTCAGATGAGTGTAGGTCTGGTGAATGAAATCTAAGCATCGTTTGAACGATCCACAAAAAGAGAAACCCTGTCAGGCCAGATCCAAGTAAAAGTTGTAAAGAACCAGGGTCAGCAATTATAGACGAATCGGACAGAATGAACAACTTGTGTTTGCTATCACAGCGGTTGTTATTTTGCCAATCGCTGTTTTCCGGTCTTGTGATGAATTATAAACTTCTATCTATTTCCTCTGCCTCTCAGCATTTGTAAGTGGCCTTTGTTTTAGATCCGCTGTGAGATAAACTCTGTATGCCCACCATATCTGGTCGAATAGTGGAGGATATAGCCCATCTGATTGAACGAAATCCACCCGTAACTTCCTATTGTACGAAGGCTTCAAACCCCTACCAAATTTCGTTACACTGACTTTTCCATCCCGAACCTCTATAAACAGACTCGATTTTACAGTGTTAGCACGTCAAGAATACTTTGAAACTTATAGAGGAACAATGCAGTCACGCATATCCAATGGTGAGTCAGTCTGTCCGCTATTTTTAATAACATCGGACTTTTCTGTCTAAGGAACGTTCCAATCCGGCTTTGGATGCTACTATGATGAGCATTTCATGAAAATTTCGTTCCCTGGTTAGAAAGTTCATCGGAAAATAGCCACTAGCTGATCTCTATAGAAATGACTTGGCTTTGACAGCATATTGCCCATTATGCATGTGCATGTTCCCGCAAATGATCTAAGGCCCATTAACGTTTGCCTCTTGAAGAGCATTCAAACGCATTCTAGAAAGATCCTCTCTATCTAAATTTAAACACTGATATTCCAAGGGACAACTTAGAAGTCGTATTCAATTTAAGACTCACCTGGAATGCACAGCAATGCGTAAAGATCTTAGCATAGCCTTCTGCGACTACACTAAAACCTTTTACAAGAAGTGGGGACATCAACCAAAAATGGTTCTACACCTCGGTAGTACATCGCATTTTCAATTATGTTTTATTACAAAAAACAAAACCAAACATAGGTTCTCACCGTGTCCGAAGGGCTATTTTTTTATATGAGAAGGTCTTTCACGACAGTTGTACTCTAGGGCGAATGAGCGAGAGACTTTCCGCTGTGCATTCACCGTCCACAAACGCCAACAATCTGTGGAACCAGATTGCGGCATAATCAAAGAAGTAACCGAGACCACTATTGGCTACCGGCCACCACCCAAATAGAGCCCTTGGTATGATGATGAAGAAGCCATGACCTCCCAGTTTGAAAAGTTGGCTTAGCTATCAAAAAGCTGAAGAACAACAAGGCCATCGGTCCTGATGGTCTACCAGCGGAGCTTTTCAAATATGGTGGTGATATTTTGGTAGGGTGCATGCACACAATTATCAACCAAATATGGATGGATGAAGCCATGCCCGATGACTGGATTATCAACTCAATATGGCCCATCTTCAAGAAAGGTGATCCTATGTCTTGTAAGAACTATCGACGCATATCCCTGCCTAATGTCGCATATAAAATCCCATCCAACGTACTGTAGCACACTAATCGCCTCATACCAGTGTGGCTTCCGGCCCGGCAGATTGACAATCGACCAAATTTTCACATAGGCAAATCCTGGAAAAGACCAACGAATTTCAAATCGAAACTTACCATCTCTTCATCGACTTCGGTTCTATTCGACCACTCTACTTCGGTTTGGCGAAACAAATGGGTTCAAAACTCCTAACTCGGAACACGAAATGCTTGCTCTACAAAACTTTGATTCTGCCAGTTCTGTTATATGTGGCCGAGTGTTGGACGATAAGGAACGACGAGGAATGAGAAATTTCGATGTAATTCGTAGAACTTTCCAACAATGCTTAGCGAAAGCAGGCATAGAGAGTAATAAGACAAAAAGTGAAGTCAAGTCCTTTCAATGAAGAAGCAATCTATGTACAGAGTTTAAGGCTCTTGGCTCTGGTGTCCTGCTTACGCTGATGTTAAATACTAAGGCGGAGCCTTGGTTTAGTGCACGGTCCAAATCATAGGCGCGACTAGACGAAGTTCATCGATCTAGAGCATTGATCATCAAAACTGACCCAGCTGAGTTCCCTCTATAAGGTTAGTGTTCACAGCGGGTCTTTATGCGGAAGATACTATCTTCATCAGTTTACTATAGACGGTGAAATAGGCAGGCAATGACGACAAGACAACTTGTGTCCACGCAATTGTCGAAACCTTCACAAAGAACATCGTCGGCCTTGGATATTTGACAAAGAATAATCCTAGGAAAGAGCTGTATTCAATAGATAGGATGGTTGATGGATGATGGTATTCAAAAGGATAGAAAGGAACTTCAGATAAGATGATTTAACTGCGAGTTCTACTAACTGTACCAAGATGTAGATGTAGTCCAAAAGGTTAAATCGATTGGCAATGCTATAGCCAACAAGATCTTTGAATCAAGCAGACAGCTTCAATACACCAAGGAAGACCAAAACTCCGGCACAGAGACTACGCTGGAAGAACGCTGGAAGAACGCTTGCTAAGTATTGCCAACGATGGAAGCCTTCAGGGGCTCTTCACATGCCCGACACTTGATAAGTAAATAAAGTTAATTTTAAACTCGCAAGCACATGACTGTGGAGCAGATCGCAAATAAAGTCACGTATTGTTCAGTGCAGTAACTGCGTGCACAAACGTGACTTATCTGCGTATCTATTGATCATTTCCATTAAGCTTTCCATGTAAAATGTATAAATAAATAAATGGTATTAATTTCCTGATGAATGCTAATAAAAATATTCCGGAAACTAGCCTCACTACTTGGATAATTTAACTTTGAAACTCTGTCTCATTTTTTGGAATGCATATCGTCAGACTAATGTTGTAATGTAATCATCAATCAAGTGGTCCTCTTCTGTGGATGGGTCCTTTGTACATATCTAATATGACCGTACATGTGTACAGTCAATATAAAAAATATGTCTACTGGCATTCTACTGTAAATAAAGACCGTTACTCCTTGACCACACCTAATAGCCCAGTGAATTATTTATGTTTTCCTTTTGCTTTTGTTTTTATCATCTTCCCTTGCTCCAGTTTAACTTCGAATCTAGTCCATTATTTGTTGCAAAAAAAAAACTAGGAAAGTAGAAAAAATCTCATTACTTACATCAATTCAGGCCTAAAGTGATGGATCATCGCGCAAAATGCCAGACCGTCTCGCCACGATGTGGTCATATTGTCGATCTTTACACCTGGATAACCATCGGTCATTCGTCGGCACCATAGTTCCAAAGCTTTTGTTCCTCTTCTCTCACCCATTTTTCTTTGTTGATCTTCTGCTTCTTTTTTTCTTTTTTTTTAAAAAACTTTTCTTGTTACCTCCAAAGACGGTTCTCACGTTCTCCAAATGATGGATTCAAAGCAAAGTTGCCGCAAAAATTTGTTTTGAGAATAGCACTCAATCTGAAAATTAAAAAAAAAAAAAGTTAAAATTGATTAAACAAATTGGATACGAAACACAACTCATAGGTAGAATGCACATGAAGGCTAAACAACAAAATATTACAAAACATCCCTGGGAGAAAATTACACGCCAATTGATTCTGCTTCGATGCGAGCGCGCACGTAAATTTGTGGCAACGACTTAGGAGCCTAGAGATGAGCAGTGATTTTCTTCCCCCTCCAACGAGATTAAGGTTCGAGGTTCGACTCGACGCGAATGACATTTACAAGAAGAAGGTGAGTGTAGCTGGAAAGGTTATATTCGTCAGTCGGGTAAGTTAATTTGGCAAAAGAATGGGCTTGTGCGGTTGAATGGCTTTCGTAGTGAAATCACTAAATCACTTTTGTATACCCACGCTGAACCAGTTCTCAAGCTGTAGAGGCGGCAGCCCTTTTGCTTTCTGAAAGTGCGAAGTGCAACTTGTATGTACTTCAAGTGAATTCAGGTTATTGGCATGCAAGTTGCACCAATTAATCAACGTAGTACTGTGGTTGGCGGACAAAAACATCGTCAAGATATGACGCCATCGGGACTGAAGAACATGATTTCATGGCCACCCCACACCCAATGACAGCAATGCGTGCATATATACACAGTGAGGTTGGGAACAATTCGGTCGCATTCTTAAATGCTGATAGCAAAAGTATCAATCTATCATGATATCATGCATTGGAGCTACCAGGACAATGTCAAATATGGCAAAAGTGGGATTCGAGGTTATGGCTAACTTACGAATAACAACACTACGATCTTACAGAAATATCTAGACGAGGTAGTAAATACTGACTGCACACGCCACACGAAGGAGTTCTTTTAATTTTTTCCAGCCTCTATCCGAGTGGTTTGAAAAGTTATAACAAGCTTACACTTTGTGTATAAATTAAAACTTGCTTTGCCATTAAAGATTAGGGAACAGAAGACCTTGTTTGGTCCGGTTTTAACAGAAGTTGTATAAAATCATGCCTTCGCCTAGAAGGGACAATGAACTTGCTCAGTAGCATTAAGCACTTGCTATATAATCAATCTCAAGGTATTTAAAGCATAAAGAATTTTCAAGGGCATGAGTTATATGAGAGACTACCCAATCCTCTTTTTTTTAAAGTTTTTCCTAAAAACTTCCACGTAGCTTGTCTGTATAATTCTTTAACGGTCCACTACCCACTTTCTGTGTCAGGAATTCTTTGTCCTTTTACCCAACCCACCTACCTAAACTGGCGGGTAATGCTCTATAGGAAGATTTTCAAGTACATTTTCAAGCCGAACAAAATATGAACGGAAATAGGTGCTAGTCCTGCCTGCTAACGTTTTATCATTCCAACAATGAAAGAGGAATTCCTACACGGATTTGAGTTAACAAGAGGCATAGAAGCTACAATTTAAAAGTGACGTTTAGATAACCAGGTGGCCATATTTTTAAGACGACCTAGTCTAGCCGATAAGCAGAAAGACAATCACTACAAATAGAGTCAATAGATACACCCTCTTTCCACAAAGAAATGCCAGACAACGAAACAGTGGAGAATATAGAAAGGTGGTCTTAGAAAATCATAGATAGTTCGAAAACGTGTGCATTCCACTGTTAGTCTTGGTTGCAATTATTTCAATCCTAACCATAATAACCACAAGATTACAGCGCCGCTGTAAATAATAATCTTCTCACAAATCCACGCACTCGGCGTATGTAGAGATACAATGACGATCATGCATATTGACAGGCCAACAATCAGGCTACGGTCCAGTGATGTTCGGTTCGCCTTCTTTCATCCTCATGCGCTCCGTACTCAGACACGATGTGACTCAAGCGCCTCTAATAAATTCATAGATACCCTCCTGTCTAAAACCCAATCCACTTGTTATATTTACCTAAGTCGTTGGAATTTCTCGAGTTCCCCTAGACCCACTGATAACGCTAAGGTCAACGAGCGTGCGGCTCACGAAATGTAGGTGTTGATTGAGGTGACGACAGACAAAGGTCACAAAGCCTCGGATAAATAAATGAATTTCAACAATCAAGGGACTTTTATACATATGTATAGATATGTGAGCCCCTCATAGCCACAGAGGTGATGTGTATACTCCTCTCCGGTCTAGGACGTAAACCACTGAAGAACTACACAACTAAGAAACAAAGGTGTGAGCGCGCAAGGTTAATCAGATGGGAGAGTTCGTTGCAACGACGGCAGAAGCGCAGAAGATGCACACAGCGCACACGGATGCTACACACCGGATAGAACATGAGAATGCAAAATGAAGTCTTACAAATATCATGGGCTTGCTATTAAAATTATTAACTTATCGCCACGGAATCGTGTTCTTCATTAAGTTATAGGCCAACCAGTAAGAGAGATGCTGAAACAAAAAGTGAAGAAACTGTTGTTCGGTTGGAAGGAAATATCTCATCGACACCCAAGGTTATCTGGGCATGGTTGGGTGAATGGTGGTGGAAGGATCTGATTACTTTGTACAAGTCGCGATGAGTAAGTGATGATTTCTTATGGATTACATGGAGTGTGTGAAGAAATTCTCTTGTACCTGGGTTATCTTGGGGGTTATGGCTTAGGTTTCGTCCTGAATGTGGTTTAGACCATCAGAATCAGTTCAACGTTCGATGAAGGGCATATTTCTACTTTAAAGCAAACATAGCCCGACAGTATCTTTCATCTCTTAGACTACTCGGACAAGTAGAAAAACATTCTCAACCGTAGGAGGTTAGTTCCCCAAATCAACAAGAAATCTAGAGTAGGAAGTCAACATGTTGACAGCCTCCTGACAAGTGCATCAACAACTAAAAGCCTTACTTCGAAAGAAAACAGTTCCTGTCCGCACGTTTGAATTTGAATTTTTCATTCTCTAATGAGATTCTAATCTCAGACAGTTCCAAGAAGCAACATAGGAACATTCCATCTATTCCGAATGCACTGTTTAAATGCAGCACTGTGTCTGGGTTTTTCCCCTTTATCCACTGGAACTGGTCAACATTTAAAAGCCGGTTATTGGTTCCTTAGAGATGATGAGTATGTACTTCGATGATGTCATGCCACGGGAGAGAAGTCTGCAAAACAACTTTTGGAATCGAGTTAACAATCTAGCAGACAGACAATGTTTACCGAAGAAGATTTTTTTTTTTTTTTCTTTCTTGATTTTATTCTTCCGTGTATCCGTGATGACTGGACATGGTCTGGGGGTGGACAACAGTCGAGGAGTATTGTATTATGTAAGAACAATGACACTCGTCTGGTCGGCATAACAAAGGATCGCCCACATCAGGTGCGTAGAGTCGTTTAACGTGGGAAATGTCCAGGAATAGATTTGAAGTTCTTACATCTTTTATAAACTATTAAAAAAAAATGTAATAACAATAGAGGAAAGCCCATTGAACCAGGATTGGCGGCTGTTCCATGCGCTAAGGCGATTATTGAACTTTTATGAAACGGTGAGTGTCCTCCTACGCATTCTGTCATGCGAATGGAGGTGACTGTTTAAGATTAGTCATAAAGTGAATAATTACAGTCGATTGCTGTCAAATTAGTGCAAGTTTATTGCCAGTGTGGTGGTTATGGTTTATTTTTTGAAATGATAATTAAATTTTGAATGCAGCCCTAAAAGTAGGCCTAAGTGTGATACGTATCTATTGGTCTTTTAAGGCTTTGTTTGAAGTTCATTGTAAGCTGTAACACTCCTAAGGATGTTGAGAAAACTATGTCGAAGTTTCATGCAAATTGCTTACCAGGTTCTCAAACCACAAGCTCCCGAAGTACAGGCACGATAAAAATGGATACTAAAGGCGTTTACTCGTACTTTCGGATATACTTCAAAATATTCGTCATATACTACGCAGTTTATGGAAAGATACAACCACAAGGACTGCCTGAAAATATTTTATAAATCTGAGAGTTTTACCAATTGATTCTCGATCTCCGACTGAATCCCTTAAACGAATATAATCATGACTTTGCAATTACTATTCACTAGTCTCTCGGAAACTATCACACAAGCTACCTTAGTCCTCAATCAAGCCGGATCTAAAAACCACTCTATGAGTCGCCATCACCTAGCCGATGTTCACAATTTGTCACTTACACCGGCGATACTTTACACTAAAACAACACACATACGCATATACAACCACTCTAAAGTAGAAGGTGCCACTGCAAATGTCAACAGCGCGCCACAAACTTGTGGAAATACGATACAGATGCAACCACCGCAGCACCGGCCATCGGATTGAATAGAAAGTCTGTAATTAGTTGGTCAAGTGTGGATAAGATCAATGATCGCTGATCGCGGATCGCGTTCGTTGTGTCGTTGTCTCTCTTGGTCCACATGTGAGCAAAACCATGTGGTGGACATCTATCTCGACGAGTCGTGCGCTTGCACAGAGAAAAATTGATTTCATCTCTGTGACGACGATGACAACATAGTATCTCCAAAGATCGCATACACATCGTCAAAATGGGAAGGCCCATCCCTGGGATATATGAACAGAGTCTCACTGTTACGACCAAAAGATTAAGAATCATAGATCGAGGCGTTCAGCGGGACCACTTTTACAGTCGTCGTCATAATCATCATCTTGGCTTTAGCAGCAGCTTTGTATCTAAATATCTATGTATCCTCTTCATCGTTCATTAACTCAAGAATTTAGGGTTAATTACCAGATGATGCAGATGTACTCTGACTGGGCTGCTGTTGGACTCTGAAGGAATCTGAAAAAAGTTAACATTAACTTTTAAGTGATCATAAATTTGCAAATAAAGCATTTTCATTGCTTGCTTGTGTACGGTGTTAGGTGGTTGCTGCTGTTGCTGCTTGTTGAGACTACCGCACAGCTGCGCGCACAACTTTCTCTTAGTTGCCTGCTGCTCACCGATGCAGATCTCTACACATCTGCATGTGTGTTAGATACTTTGGCAATAATAATACACTTGATTTAAGGTTGTACGTCAATGGATTCAATATTCACTTCCACTTAACATTTGCTGGGCGGTTATTCATTGTAGTTTTATTGATTGTCCGCAAACGAGAGAGTGAGAGCGAAATATTGGTTCTTTAAGGTTGGGTGGGTGAGGCGCAACAGGGGCTTCCTGCAGTGTGTGCATTCAAGCATGCGACGACAGGGAAGGTTTCACTTTTGCTATATTATTCTTTTGATTCGAGTTCTTTTTTATGTTGTTTAGCGCAAAATGATAGTGTGTAGTTATAGTTACACGGGAGCTAAGTTGTAATTACACGTCTGACTTGAATGGTAGATTTACTTCATTAATAATAGCTGCAGGCATTTGGCTTGAGTTGACTGCTGCTGTTGCTACTTCTGCTGGTGCTACTGAAGCGGAGGTGGGGCCTGCGTGATTAGATGTGAATAGAATTGCGCTTGAGGAAGGTTGTGAATTCAAAATCGCAATTAGTAGTGTACGCAGTCGATGGATGTCATGCCACTCAAGGTGGTTGATAGTTCTTAGAACAATGAGACATATTTGAAACAAGACTGGACTGGGCCATTGAAGAGACGCTTTATTCAAGTCAAAATCTCACCACGAGAGAAATATTCCAAATAGACTGTTTCACTAAGCTCTTTCACAAAAACTTCGATCATATGGTTAGGGTCTCAATCTTCATGTATCCGCGACTATTTGACAGATGAATTCGAACTCAATAGGTCATTTCACATTGAAACAGTCCCAATAGATTCTTAAAATCGTCGATAGATTGTACAGATTTCAGTGGCGTGAGTCTGAATTTGGGTGGCAAAGAAACAGGTTTTTAGCAAGTCAGCACTGCAGTTTGCTAATCAACTCTATTGAGTTGATCCTTTGTGATCCCTCTCCTGAGATAGTCTTCCATCCCAAAAGTTTCTAAAAGTGAGACGATGTTACCTCACTAATTTACTGACGTTTGATTCATTTATTTCGACGACTAACCTTCAGTGACCGTTTTTACGGAGGAGTTTCCAATAAGAGCGATTGGCCGGTAATGTGGCCTTCAACTGTGTAACTTCAGCATTTTTGTATTCGACGTATCATGTGTTTTGTGACATGTAACGCCATCTTGATGGAAGAACATAGTATTAGCAAATAAAAATTTCGTATAACTACTCGATATCTTCTCCTTGCAATGCTTACCCTCGAAGAAAGAGGTTGCAATGATATAAACCACATACACACGACGTAAGTCCGTCATGGATTGATTTCTGTGCAGCTGCAGCAGATTTCAAGCCCTTCACCCAAAAGTGATCATACGTTTGGGAAACATCTTTTTGATTTCTTTAAGACTAATCTATGCTTTCGATACATTCTACCCATTTAGTTTCCGATTAAGGTATCATTATGTCGTTTGTCTGCCCCTAGTCCATATCTTTTTAACGTAGAATAACCGCCTTCTATAAATTCTATATCTTATTGACATTACAGACAGTTCAGCTCTGAAATTCATCAGGATTTCCTTTTGAAAGTAACTTTCGATGAAATACAGATACATACTTTGAAGTCAATTAGATCGCACTTTCAAAAGTCAATCTCTCATTAACTACACAAAAATAAAAACGAGAGACCCTAATTGCCACTTGTGTGGAACTCATGTGTTATTAATTGCAGTGACATCGTTGCATACCAATTTATTTTCCGCCACCCATTAATAACTCTATCGTCAGTCATTATTTATGTTTATCTCTTGTTGCACTCATTTACACGCCATACTGCACCGCGGTCCAATTCATCACATTGCGTTAAACAGTAACGCAATTAACACGAAAAATGAATTAAACTTTCTAATTTCACTTTTACCATCAAAAAAAAAATTCACACATAAACAAATAGATTTGAATATAACTATCTATACCGCCTACCTACGTATCCCAACACTTTCCAATGTATCTCTCTACCCACTGTGACAAATCGCCGGTGCTACCCAGTGACAGTAGTAGTAAAGGTAGCTTAGCGCCAGTTAACACGACCAGTCCAACACCGATTTTCTGTACCATGTCGTCATTGTCGTGATAATTTATCGCCACAAGGTCAAATTTATGTCGCTTAGTGTAGCTTGTTATACCTCCGTGGTGTAGATTTGCAACAAGCCTGCGCGAAAGTGTATTAAATGTCCGTACTCTTTGGTGGTTTTGGTGGTATGTTGCCACACGATGCATGGTGTGGTGTCCAGGTAAAGACGAAGAATTTATTTATCGCAAACAAATTATGTTCATGTTGTGCGATGCAGAGTATATTGCGGCTGGCGCTCGTGTCCTAAAGCACACATTGGTATAGAGTGGAAGACGTGTTGTTGCACGAAATCTTATTGGGCGCGTTTAATCTCGGATTACACTGTGCTAACAATGGCTTTGCAAGTGGCAAGAGTGTGTATGCATTAGCACACATGGTGGTCAAGAATGGGTTCAGTGTGATGAAATTGGACTTATGTCGGAAGTCTATCTGAACTAAGATATTGAGAGGTGATAATGTTACAACATTCTTACGATCAAGGGATATGGATAAGTTGAGTGCACTTGATAAACAGGCTTAAGTTAGGCACATACCATATTCGTGTGGTATGTAAAATAAAGAGGACTCGATGAAACGTTGCATAATGCTGTACTTTCCTACAAGTTTGACTTTGCTTTGACACAACAAGCAATTCAGCCCTTTAATTCAGAAAAATTTCGAAACTAATATCTTACATGCTACAGATACTTGTTTTGAGGTCGACAAGAAGTCCCACTTTCAATGCTCAATCTCTCATTACCTAGGCAGAAAAAAATGAGCGGCCCTAAATGCCACTTGTGTGGGACTCATATATCTAGTTTTATAGCAAGACTTATGACAAAATAAAGAAGAGAATTTGCTGAGTAAAAGAAGTTGTCTACAACCGATTACGTGTTTGCTACTAGAGACTGTAACGCCTTTCCAATGGTTGAGTTCAAGTAGTAGCGATCAACAACAGGGCGCAGATATATGTATGTAATTGTTAAAGCCAGACGATATCATTCATATTGCTGGGATATTCCAAATGAGTAGAAGGATCGCATACACATTTCTCTTCCTGAGATTCGGCAGTCTAAATTATTTAGTATTCAGCAGCTTAGTGAATTTCGTACAAATATCTTTAAGTCTTCTATCGGTATGAAATCCAGTTGAGCCAGAAACTTAAGCCAACTGACCATATGTGGAGCACATTCCATGATGATTGGCTCCCACAGTAGTTAGAAATGCACAGCGATTTCCGTAAGGCAGTTTGCCAACCTTCAGTGGAGAGTTCTGGTCCTTTATGGGTATTTTGTGGACCCTTTTGCTTGATAACTATCTTAAGAAGATATTCTTTCAACAAAACAGCGATAGGAAGAACTCATTCTTAGATTCAGAAACCCCGCGAAACCAAATCGTCAGTTGGTGATCCAAATCTCGATGTTGAGCACCTTTCACCTCCCTTTCTTATGGGGCTACATTAAATCCATACTCTACATGAAAAACCAAGATTAACTGAAAATTTTCAAGAACCCCATCAATAGCGGATTCGGTAAGTCAAAGCCAAAATTTCATAGAAAACTAAAACCTCTTGCATGCACGTATCTCAATGAAGGTGTGAAAGCCATTTGGCCAATCGTGTAATCCACACATAATAGCATAAGATTTACTTAAAATACTCATAAAAATTAATGAGATACCTCACACACTACTTGATTTATTTAAGTTCAAAAATCTATCGCCCATTTAGGAAAACTCTTAATTTAACGATCTATCGCCAACGAGAAAAACTAAACTTTATGCAAATCACTTCGCAGCCCACTAATATGATATTTACACATTCAAGTCGCTAAATATTTTCCACTCGATTTGTCAATATTGTTCAGAGAATGTTAAACATACAAGATGTTTAGCATTAACAAGCCAGACATGCATAACATGGACAAGTAGGTGTATCTTTATAAATAAAATTGTGTTCAAAAATGTATCTGTACCTATCTGCTTGTATTTGCATATCTCAAGATGATTTGTGCTAATTCAAATCAAGCTTGGTTTTGTAATAAAAAAAATTACAGAACATCTACATATGTGTAAGCACTCCAAATAAAATCTGATTCCCCGTGAAGGTTATATCTCTCTAAGTTGTTAAGCCCTGCTGTTGTTATTTTTCGCACTTTACAGGTGTTAAGATAAACCCAACCATTTTTTATTTATATTTTCAAGTACACTTGGCAATAAACCACAGCGGCTTGGCCTACACATACATTGTGAAACATCAAGCCTTGCATCAAACCACTTAAACCCGCTCAAGTGGTGACATTCCCCAGAGAGAAAATAAACCAAAACAACAAACAAATAAATTTTCAAAATCCAATTCGACTCAGCCCTCGTCAATGCCACCAGAATGCATTCAATCAACAAAATAAACAATTTCCAGCCACTTAACTGCATTAATTGCAGCAAAACTGTTGAAATGTACGAGTATAAACCAAAACCGTGGCAAAGTATCTCAACTGCAACGATCCGTTCAATTATCCGAATTATGACCCCATAATCCCGAAATTTAACTTGAAATGAATTAAATGAGGTTTTGCCCCCTCCTTCGGGTCGGTTTGGACCCTTTTTCATTCATGACTCTTACAGAGAAAACGTGCTGCGTGACAATGCATCTTAAAACCACCGCCGCCGCACCGCTTTCACTGAAATCTTTTCGTTTTGTTGATCTGCATGAAGCAGGTCAGGTTCATCATGTTGAATTGAAAATTAACCTCAGGTCATTGGCTGCCATCTATGCGAAGGGAATTATTTTTTTTTTATTTTTCAAGTATAAGTTCAAGTTGACAAGTTTTATTACTCGACGACCCGTACGACGCGACGCGCCCATTGTTATTCATAAATAGAAAGCCTCACTCGCAATCAACTGTGGAAGCGATGAAAACGTCCATTTTGGACAGCACCGACGATACCGAGTGGAATCGGACAAACAAATGTCATTACGAATGCATGACATGATTTGAATATGTAAACTTGAGATTGAATTACGGATTAGCAGAGGGGGTCGAGATCTGTGTATGATGAGGGTTTCCTTTCTCGACAACCAAAACTAAAGATATCTTCATCGTTTCAGTATAAAAAAAAAAAAAAAAGAATGAAATCGTTTAACATGCTGATCGGGTTTCCGGGGATAACAATGGACGAGGTATCATAGTGTAAAGTTTTGGAATTAATTTTCGGGAAGCCATGTGGGTTGGAGCGAGGATATGAGGTGGTTTTTCTTCACTCTGTATGCATGTCCGCAGCTTTTGTTTTGTTGTTATCAATAGCATTCAGAATAAGACTGACAAATTATCTTAGTGACCTGAGCTCCAAGGCTCAGTTACAATCTTACATCAAACTTTCTGTATCTTTATGTGGATAAGTATGTAGTAGGTGGTGTTGCCAATTAGATTGAAAGTAGAGCAACCTTAAGTGACAGATAACTTGTGGTAGAATCTAAAGATAGTAGCCATGAATACTTAAAGCACTGGCTATAGCTATAGATGGTTGCCGCCACACATGGGCTTAATCCACGCCCAAAACGAGTGCCAGAGTATGTACAAAAAATGTTGTATTTCAAAAATAATAAAGGTCCTGCTCTGTGATACAGAAAATGTGACAATACAACACAACATTATAGACGGCTTTTCCCAAGCTGGGTCTCTTACTTTGGACCATAATGTATGACGACATTTTGAAGCTAAGAATCACAGTCCTGGCCTTTGCTAGAGACTATACTATTAGAAGGTTCAACTTTCAAAAGAAGTTTATTACAATCACCCAAAAAGTGGTACACAGATGGTTGAAGAACTGATGAAGGAACTGAACCAGGAATTTTCGGGATTAGAACCAAATACTCTGAACCCACGGGTAAAAGTACCAGCATCTTTCAGGCTGAAACCTATGCCATAGATATATGAGTCCAAATCAATCTTGACGGAAACCACGCCAACTCTGATATACCTATAATGTCAGATACCCGAACTGCTGTCATTGCACTTGATTCCCATGTCATTATGTGGGAATGACTTTTTTTTAAAGCTTGTACGGTATATTCTTTAAACGTACGTAGTTTTGGATCAGAAACTTTAGGAATTAGACTGAGCCACCAAGCTCATTCAATTATGTAGTGTCATAGTAGATACTCTTGGATCTAATTGGTTAGTCAGACGTATAGCAGTAAACGTATAGCCCTAGCTTCAAGAAGCTCCAGAATTTCGCCGAAAAAAATGCAAAAGCGATTCAAAACTTAATTTTTACTTCAAGCTTCATTCCAAGCCACTCCTAGCCTCACGTGCGACAACTTCACACAACTTTCTTCTACTCTTTTCTAAACGGCTTACCTAGCTTAAGGGTATCCGTCTAAGCCTCAAGCCCTCAAAACGCTTGTAATTAAGAACAAATTGCTCTCATTAAGTACAGTGCACAGTCATTAATCCTCGACCGTTCAAGTAGAACACTCCAACTATCGTCCACCTACATACGCCATAAACCGAATCCCCTTCACCACTCGACAAACTCTTCGATCGATACATTTTGATTGATACTCTAATCCCATTCATTATCATCACCGTAGCTGGAGAAACCTCCGCAACGACTACGACAGAGTAGAGTAAATAAACTTCACCCAAATTGAGTTGGACCGCCGAAAATAACCAACAAAATCGAAATCGAAATCGAAAGCACAACCAATCGTTGAACCTCAATCGAGCACACTGGGTCATCGACTCTGTTTAATTGTCTTTTAATGGCTCTTCGGTTGCCTCGATGAAAGAGTCACGATTGCATTTGAAGTCCGCACCGCACTAGACACACCCGAGAGTTATAATTTCCGTTGGGCCTCTTCAATAGAGATCGATTCGAACCGTTCAAGAAGCCACTCACTGGAGAGCTGTCCAAGATAAACACTGAAAATATTATGGCACTCCAGTGTTGGCCATTTCACGGGGAGTAGTGCATATATATGTATGTATGTGATGAAATGGGAGAATGCTTGATATCCTTTTCAAAACGTCTGGCAGTGTGGTGCTCCTCAAGCAACTTTGTAGTTTCTTTGATGATGACGCTCCTCGCGCTCATTCAACCGGACACCATATGCTCCGAGGCAACGGCGGCCGCGGTGTCGGCGGCTGGACTTGAGAGATTCTCTGAATAAACACGTTCACCAGAGGCGGTAAAAAAAAATACACACACATAGAAATAATATTGTAATCGATAACATGTAATAGAGACGATAGGGGAAAAGTTTGTCGATGTTAAGGTCTAGGTTATGTGACGGTATAATAACCGCACCATGATGGGGTTGCCTTTGAATGAGAGATGAATATGCATTTGGAACAGAGTGAGGCTAGAACCACATGAAGTCATTCAATCGATCAAAAGAGTGCTGCCATTTGCGCTTCGGGGTGTTCAATTGCATGATTGGTGATGTGTTTGCAAATTTAGTTCGATCAACGATCTGTGGCGTCTGAAAGGGGCGTACGCAAATATTTTGCATCTATTGGTCTTTTTTTGAAATATATCAGCAGAAGTCTGATGCTTTTGGCAACATAAAGTCTTGGAGATTTTAAGGAATGGAAGTATTTGTTGAGTTCCAACTTCTACTGAGGCTAAGGCGTGGAGGTTACAACCCTCTGGAGCTTTTGACAAAGACGTCACTATCCTAGTTTCAGACTGCTGATTTCAAAGACCTTATGATGAAGACTTCTTGCCTATTATAGGTTTTAAATGTGGAATCGATCGGCCTACAGATATTATATGTACATCGAAGATCGATTGACCGCACTGGCTTCTCTCAATAACATCCAATGACTCACTTCCTTCCTGCAACTATGTAGGCCTTTACAATTTTGTTTTCCAGGAATAAAGGACAAAGATGAGTTTTAATGAATTGTATCTGGAATAATGTAACCTCTATCCTGACTCACAAATACATCACAAAGAGAGAGCGAGAGCGTATCCGCTTGCGGGAAGAATAATTTAATGAAACCAAAGAGCAACCTCATCTCGAATGGAAACAACATCATTCCGCATGCTGTGGTGGTCATCATTCATCAATGCAAAAACCACGAAAGGATGCAAATCATTATAGCGCGGTGGAACAGTGTTACTGGTGGCAATGTATACTACATTCGAATTGCCAGCCACTCACTCACACACACACACACACTCTGTAACTTGGAAATGAATGACTCTGGCTTGAAGCAATCACACATCATCCTGTCGGCTTGACTATTATTAGGTAATTACCAATGTTTGTTGAAGTAAGAACCTTCGAGGTAAATGAGTTGGTCGAAAGGACTTACACCAGCAGATACAGACACACAGATACAGAGCGGTGTAATTTCATTGAGTCATTGGACACCGTGGGCATTGTCTGGCAAAAGAAGGCCACAAAGATCCAGATGAGAGGTGGTGAGTAGAGTACATGAGTCACTGGTGTGGATTGATTGTTTCTGGTGAATCTTTGGTGCATAAAGAGCTGGGCTAAGTAGATTTATGTGCAGATGTGGGTAAATTATGTTAGCGTAGCTCTGTTGGTTTTAAAATTTTATGGTACTCCGCACAGTCGTTGTTCAAGAATAACATTTGCTTTATTTTATGGATTCCTCTAGACCCCCCAGGGAAGACTAAGACCACGATGTCGCATTAAAGTCCTGACAAAACATCTTCCAAATAAAAAAAAAGATGAAATCAAACATAAATTTGTCACAGAAGTGCTAAAAAGACTGGCCAAACTGCAACGATGTAACGAAAATAACAAACAGTGATTGAACACAGACTCATTTATTCAAGATTCACAAAAATGAAGAGCTTACATGACTCATATGGTATGGAGTTTCATTCTTTAGCAAAATTGTAAATTTTCGATATGCAATCACCGATGTAACGAAAATAGGAAATACCAACCATGGAGTAATGAAACAATACACACCTAAGTTTCGAACCATTCCATATGCA
This sequence comes from Xylota sylvarum, assembly GCA_905220385.1. Lineage (NCBI taxonomy): Eukaryota > Metazoa > Arthropoda > Insecta > Diptera > Syrphidae > Xylota > Xylota sylvarum. The sequence continues at coordinate 130,030,998 of LR999957.1, forward strand.
TTACCTAAATCTTTCGTATGTACATAGGTACGTTTTGCAGGTTCACATATGTACATAAGTCATCTTTATGTCAATATCTAAAACAAAAGATTCCCCTAGTTGGATTTTTACAATTTCTCAAAAAGCCACCAGAATATCATCATAAAATTTACTATCACCGAAAGATAGAAATGTGTTTGAATACTTTCAGTACTTATCTGATTCTTACTCCCCATAATACGCAATTTGTAATTCCATCAAGTGAGAGCCTCTGAAGCACATTCCCAGATCTGAATCAAACTGACGCACGTGCTGGTATTCAAAACTGACTCAGCCGCGACCACTTTGAATGTTAAAATTCCTGAAAAATTCCAACAATTTCCTCCAGAATTTCGTTTAACAACAAAAGTGTATTTGCAAGAATGCGTCACTTATATAAAAAGTCTTAGGTAACTGTACCCTCTTTCATTACGTAGACGTATTTTTATGAGGGTAACAATCTCCAAAACAAGATAAGCTCAAGACCACACATAAAATCCTTAGAATCTGCACATTCCGTCACAAAATAAACAAAGTCTCCTCTTGAGATACATTCCCACTCATCAGATCATGCGATAGTACTCGTAAATACAAATTTTCTGACAACCTAAGCAAATTTTGATATCAAATTACAAAACCACAAGCGATAAGAATTCACAGAGGATGCTGAACTTCGTCACCATATCCGGCGGATTCTAGTTCCACAATTAAAACATGAATCCAGCGAGTAAACAATATTAAATGCTAATCTTACCAATGTATCCCAAGAAATGCTAAAGTTTTGAAAATTAAAATTCAAAAACTTACCTGAAAAGAGAACGAAATTGAAAATTATTAGTATATCAGTTAGAGAGCCTTTTGAATAAATGAATATCTTTTTTTTCGAATATGAAATCAATCATGGTGCTCGTAAATATGCTAAATAGCCTATCAAAATGAAATTTTCGACGATGAAACTGTGAGATAAGCCAACGGACGATTAAAGAGATAAAACCGATTTCTACTTATAGCAAGATTGTACATACAAGCAGACAAAGATACGAGTGGGGTTTATAAATTTTTGAACGCGATTTTTATTAGATAATTTAAATATAGTTAAGTGGTGATAAATTAAAGGGTTGATAGAAATTTATTTCAATCGATAGATGTTTAACAAATGAGCCTACGCGACATCGTGGGATGCCTTAACAGGGAAGATGGCATTTTAAGACAATGGAAAACATTAAATAGAATTATATAATAAATAAGGCCTAAGGAACCCACAGGAAATTTACTGTCGCTTTATTGCTAAAAGAGACTGTGATTTTTCTCGACGATTACCGAGTATCTGGTAACGAAAAGAGTCACTATCATGAAGAGTCGGTGACTAGAAGAGTAAACAACTGCCTATCAGCCTCTAGACCCTTGCATCTAGACCCTGTACTTTAAGTACTAATTGGTTTCCAGACTGTGGGACTCATGAACGAGGATAAGGTCTTCGCCTAAAGTAAAAAACAAGAAGAGCAAACTTCCTTTAAAAACTCTCAATCTGAATTGAACAAGTATCGCCGACGTGGCTAAATAGATACTCGAAGCTCCTTTTTTCTCGGGTAGATGAAAGGAAACAGTTTTTTTTACTTTTTGAAACGAACAGAGGTTGATTTCCAAGCAACATAATCATCTTCTAAATATGATATTATGCTCGCTATTACTGCTGAGAGAGCTCCAGTCACCAGGATTGCCTTTCTAGTTGCTGCCAACAATAAGAAATGATAAAACATGGAACTATTCTAGCACATTTCCTAGACTACGGACATTTTTACTTGGTTCACCTCCCAGATCATTGTCAGGGATATTAGCATTTTCACTGACAGTCAAGTGGCAATTAAAATGCTAGAATAATGCTCGTTCACTTCACTTTAAACTGCTGTTTTTCTCTTGTGGAGATGACTGATCAGTTCAATATTCACCTAAGCTGGATGCCAGCTCATAGAGATATTGCAGAGAATTACTACGCTTGTGGGCTCGCTAGACAGATTACGACTCATAGGCTCCTGCCGAAGTGACGGAATTTGGGTATGCCCCTCGCTACTTGTAAATTCTTAGTATAGCTGGACGCTATTAGCAAAACCAAATGTATATGGAGAAATCTCTCTAGTTGCAACATTTCGAGACAGATCTGGCCTAGGCTTGATCTGAAACGTAGTCTCGATTTGGTTCTGTTGAAGCGATCACAGATCAGCTACATTATCGGTGTTCTTACTGGATACTGTCTGATGAGGCAACATGCCAAAAGGCTGGGCCTCTTTTTAAACGTCTTCTGAAGAAGCTGTAGGGATAAGGAGGAGTAAGAAACCAGTCTCCACCTCCTATATACGTGCCCAAGTCTGTCCCAAAAAAGACTACTCGATCTAGGAGCACACTTCTTTGACAACCAAGGCGAAATGACATCAGTAGGCGTCACGAGCCTCTTTCGCTTTATCAATAGCTCCAGTTGGTTTTAATTAGTCCCGGGTAGCTACTCCCACTCTAACCTAAACCTAAACGAACAGTTTGACACTTTATGAGAAAGAGAATTCTAAACCTGGACTTCGTTACTAGCTTCGACGAATTGAAAAGAAGACCTAGAGTTGACCACTGAAACAGCAAGACTACGCTAAATTTTTGTCAACAATTTTATGTCTCTTGGATATGCTGGATATGTATTGCTCAGCCTGCATAACAGTGGAGCGTCAATAACAGCAAATCTCCGACCTAAGAGTGATCGAAGACTTTATCCGCATTGACCATCAAAACATTCCAACCCCACAAGTCATGTGATAGTATAATACCAGCCTTGCTACAAAACCTGCCGGCTCAGTAGTACTCTGGCTCAAAACTATCTTCACAAGATACCTTAAAATGTAGTATACTTTCCCGTCTGTTGGAAAAGGTGCAGGGAGCTTTCATCTTGTTACCTTATAGCCAAGGACTTCACTTCAAACAAATAAGTGTCTTATCACTTCTTCTAAATAAAATTAAAAGACTTAAGTAATCAGCAAATTAGAAATCATTTCGGCGATGCACAACACGTGAAAAAGTTGAAAACTGTTCCAAAATCTACCATAATATAGAGAAAGCCTTACAAGACTCACTTCACTCTGTGATACATGTCTGAGGTGTTGAACCTATTCTTTCTGTGAATTCCAAGACTTCACTTTCACGAACTTTTTAAAAAAGTTGAGGAAACAATATGTGTCTATGCTACTAGAATAACATCCACGGACTAAGAAAAGCTTAAAGAGCGGTCTATTATTTTAACAAAATGGCAAGAGATATCCTACAATATCGCTGATATGACATCTAGAAGCTTGCGAGCTTCTTCTCCGTTTACTCCCAACTATCGATCGTTAAGGTATTGTATCGTTCTGTGTAATAACAAAAGTCAAATCTTCTTTATGATAAACTTGTCTTCATAGGAAGGTAAAATGCCTTCTGCCCACCACCACGAAGTATAGTAAATTTTCTTAAAACACAAAAAAAAAGAGTCACGAAAAGAGTCAAAACTTGTAACAAGTATTTTTCTTGTCGTTTATGACTATTTTTTCAAAAAGATAAAGCGCTATCGACTCTATTAAACGGCAAAGAGAATTACCCATCACTTGCCTTTATTTGAATCATATCACAGAAAACTTAAAAGCAAAAAAGAGTCATTAGTAACCACGAGTCAATAAACTCACGAGTCGATGGGAGCCTCAAAGATATCTCAGATAGGTAAGACTTTAGTTTATACAAATCATACTCTGTAGAGGATGCCTTGTAGATAGGTCGAGTTTTAGTAAGATTTAAGCCCCAATGTGATACACTTTGTACATTATGATTGTTAGGCCCATAATTTTAATCGCTGTCTATCCCAATAGTGGTGAATTTTTCGAACAGACTACATCAATGAAGTTGGAGTGCTACAGAGCTTAAAGACCTTATAAGAAAGACGGCTGTGAGATTAGCTACTAAACTGGAGCTAAACAAGGCTATTTCGTGAGAAATCTAGAAATACTCCAATCAATTCAATGAAGGGATATGTGTTGTACCATCTCTGACATTGAGGTCAGAGAGTATTTTTCTAGAAGATAGAGATACTGGAGTGCTGGTATGTGAGCAGTGTTGTCTAATGTAGGACTGTCAACGAACAAAAGAGGTGTTCTTTTGTTCACCTGTAATCTTTAAACTCAACATAAAGCCTTATCGAATTATATTCCAGGCTTAACAATATGAATTTAGAAGTTGTCGATACCGCAGTAACCACCCTATAACCTCTTCTTCGAAAAGTATAAGAAAAAAAGTATATAAAAGTATAAGTATAAGAACTATGAGAGCTAATCAGGACTTATATCCTGTTTTTAAATTAAGATAAAAACAATCAACATGTGTGAATAACCTCGGTCAAAACCATTGTCTGTTTTGAAAAACGATTTTGATTCAAGTCCCAACTATAAACATTCAATGCATCTAACCCCAAAAATCATATAATGCGACCCCACTGCTCCTAGAGTCTAGACCTAATTAATCAATACATACTCGAACAGAATGCTATAAATCAACATCAGAAAATGTTGGACAATGGACAATGCTCAGTTTGGACACCAACCATGGTGAAAACAACAACTGAGCTACAAAGTAGTAAAAAGTAGATCTTTCTATTTTTTTTCTTATTTTCGACTTGGACACAGATTCTTGCAAAAGTACCCGATTCCAAAGCCTTTTGAAACTAGTGGGCTAAGGTAGCATTGTAACAAGTTTAGCCCGTAAGATAGTGTGTTACTCCTGTTTGAAAGAGGATGAAATCTCCAAACAAAGTATTTATGAATATCTGGCATTACATTGACAGCAAATCTTTAACAAATTCAAATACCGCCGACACAGGATCAGCGCCCAAGTCATCAACCGTGTCGACACAAATTTAAACTATAGAAACTCATTTTTGATTGGTCTACACTCCCATGCTGATTTTGCAATCTCTTAAGTTGGTGTCTGTGAAATATGAGGTGACATGATGTGGGAATTCTCTGTGAAGTTTCCTGGTTTTTCCCAATTCTATTATTAGAAAACCATAAATGAAAAACTCCTACACAAGCCATCGAAAAACGCATACACCTGTATTCTGTGCCAACAGAAAAAATGTAACAACGACAACGCTGGGATAGAACAGGCATCACTATGTTTCCCAACGTTTTCTAAATTTAAGAATCTTCCGAAACTATTGATAAATCCCATAAAAAATGTTTGTCAACAGGAATTTGTCAACATCGTTGGAATGTAATTTTGCATAATATTAAAGATTTTATTGCGGTCGACTTTTTCTTTGTCGTTATGTGATTTTGAAGAACTTGTTACAGAGAATATGAATATGTAGCATGGATTAAAAGCGCTTTTAAACATGTTTAATTAAATATTTAGATCGACAAGACTAAAAAGACAAGGGGTTTACTCGTAGAATTAAGTATGTATTTAGAGAAAAAACTTTTTGCTGACAGTAAAGATTTCAATTTTAAACTGCAAAGTGGGGTACCACAGGACTGCAAACTTGCACTACCCTTATTTCTAATATTATTTAATGTTACCAACCATGCACCACTGATTGAGGAAAGTCGACGAATACAATGGAGAGTGCAAAAATATAAATGTCTGGACTACTGAGCGGACTTTTGAATATGAAACAAATTAATCAAAAAATTAGAAAGAATTTGTATTTGCGACTACGCAATAAGTTGAAGAACCAATTCTACTCCTCCTTCTTCTCCTAATTTAAAAATTCTCTCAAAATTTTTCACAAACAAACTTACTACTGAATGTTTGTCAGAACATGAATATGTCAGCATGATTGCAAACGACTTCTCATAAATTTAAGATTTTATTACGGGTGACTTGTTCGTCGTTAAAGTTTATTTTCGTCTGCAAAAATAAGATTAAAACGATTTGAAAGAAGTTGTAGAAAATTAACGAATTAAACTAACTGGAGGCACTTTTTTAAACCATTTGAATAAATTTCTAAATACTCATGATTAAAGCAACATTTTTAGTGTCTTAGCATTAATTAGTTACTGGGATTCGTGTGGTAAATTTCGATTTTTTTTTTAAATCTTATATCAGGCGAAACGTATCTATAATGATTAGACAGCGAACTGAGATGCCTACTTTATATTCTAGGTACACAACCGACTTGGAGGCACGAATTCATTAGTTTAAGATAAACCTAATGTCAGTGCTCACCTGATTACTAACTAGTATTGCATGTGTCTAGAGTATAAATAAACAAATACCACATTATGCTTTCCTCAAGGTTGTAGTTTCTGTCTTTCATATGTATCACAATTTAAGACTAGTAAGTTATGTTATTTCTCACCAGTTCCTTAAAGAATAGCGAAAACAAATTCTAGCATCCCTAGAATACACTAATTAACAGATACAAGAATAAAACAGCATAAGCCAGGATTACAAAACTTAAGCATACATAGCTTGTCTGTTATGGCGAAATACATAAACTATATCCTGTCCTCGATAAAATTTCAATTTTAAATACAAAAGCAAACATTCTTCACCTCAGGCCATTGACCAATCGAATGTGTGTTACATAATATAAAAAAAAAAAGTATCTCAACTGATACTTCGAATCGAAACCTCCCGTAAGACCATAAAAATAAATGTAATCCCAAAAATAAAAGTATCCACAAAAAGCCCAAGCCAATTCCAGGAATTTTATCCCGAAAGATGCATTTAGTACACGCCAACAATCAATTCAAGCATAAGACCCAAAATAAGATTACAAATCTCGTTCGCTTTGCACCATCAGAGGCATTTCAAGGCTTCGTCGCCGGCCTGGTCGTAACATGAGAACCAGAGGAACCAACAAAAACTAAAAAAAAAAAAACCATTGAACCAGACACTGGAGAGAAAAATTTCAATTTCAAAAGGAATACCGCTCCCAAAAAGCCAAAAATCAGAAAAAACAACGAGAGACCTCCACAGCACTTATTGACTCAGTCGACCGAGTCAGCAGCATCATCTTCTTCGATGAGGTCCACTGAAGGACATAAATTAAAATACTTTACTCTTCGCCTTGAACTGAATTCATAATAAGCCGGCAAAAGGTCCTAAAGCTACACTTCGTGCAACTTGGTTCCTGAAGGGTTTGTCCGAAAAAAAAAACGTCAAAAAAAGCCCGACTCAAGCTGGACCACCACTAAAGCCTGAGTTATGTGTCGATGCTCTTAGGCTCACCTGTGTAAAGAGAGGGGGCGAAAAAATTCCCAAATTCCGGTTTCACTCAATCAGATGCTAATGTGTGGCTATGCAGCATCATCTTCTATTCATGGCCACCACCAAGATCGCCAGCATGATCATCATCTTCATCATCGTCTTCGGCAAATTATTGGTCACTAGACCAGACCAGATTTTTTCGTCTTCACCGTCATAGTCATAGTCGTCGTTGTCGTCGTCGTCGTCGTCGTCGTCGTTGTTCAAGCCATCGTATGTTCGCAGACGTTAAATTGGATTATTTATGCACTCGTTCGCGCATATACACACGGATAGTCGTCTCGTATCTGTTGGATACTCTTGTACACTCAACGCTTGTTGTTGAATGCTAATTGAGCTGAGGCCAGTGACCAGTGTGTAGTCAGTGGTGAAGCTTCTATCCTTACCGCTGCTGGGTGGTTGGTTGTATTTTTTTCTATTTGTTTATTCCATAGTGTCTGGCATGGGAGTTGACCCTAGGGGTCACTATTCTATAGATTCTAGTGGTGGTGGGTGTCGGTTCTTGATTGAGTGGAATGCGTATTCATTCGTTGGCCCAGTTTTACTCTTTTTTTTCCATTGGCAATGGATAGAGGAAATGAGCTTCTATTAGGTTCTGTTGCGTGTGGAGTTTGGTTCTAAGTGAATTCGGGTGTTTTTGTTGGTTTTTCATTGACGCAGAAGGAAAGTGAAAGGCAAACCGTCAAATGGTAGCCCATTTCAAATTCAATTTCATTTGGAGATAGAATCGAATTTTGTGGTAAGTGATGAAAGTGGGTCAGACGGCAAATGGATTTGATGAGTTTAGGAAGAAGAAATTGTTTTCTAGCCTTTGGGAAGATGACATCCTCTATCAAATAAGCCTGGTAGTTATAACTTCCATTTTGAAGAATTGTGAAAGGCATTGGCTAGCTCGTATTATGCCCAGAGATACAATAATTACTTCGATTCCTTATTGTTGTCTGCATATTCTGGATATTTTATTCCTTATACCAAATTTGTTTTCCAATAGACTTGAAATACGAACCTTCAAACCAGCGCTTATATATATTGACGATGGTCTACCTGTTTCATTCTCATTATATTAGACGATTTCCCGCTAACACCAAGAAGAAACTAAGAGTTTCTTCTCATATTTTATTGATTTGTCATAAGAACCACTAATTGTATCATAAAAGGAGTTTAGAAAGAGTTCCACAAGAACGTATGCTGGAGCCTGTACTTTTTATTATTTACTTTAGGTTCTGTAGAAAGTTGAGTTGAAGTTGATTGATAGTCAATTTCTGTATCGCCATTAAGTTGGTGGTGCATGTCTAGGCTAGACAACACCCCATAAGGGAATGTGTCAACCCTTGCATGGCCTCACTGTTCGCAAATATAACCATTGGATCCTTAGGTGATTGCACATTCGGACATTAAAAGCGGCTTTGAGTGTGGATCCAATAGAAATGATTACAATCAAAAGAAACAAAAACACCGGAGGAATGGTAAAGGATAGCGAAGAGAACCCCTTCCAGGATGGATCAAGGATGCTGAGATCACTGATTGACCAAATACCAGCATAACCCATTCACCAATCTGATTTCCACACGCTAGGTCAGCAAATTAGAGAGCTGGTAGGAGTGCTAGCGGATGGCGAAAGACGCTCGTTCCACCGAGAGATAAGAAAGAAAATACAGCCACAAACCAAAAATAAAGTCAGAAGCAGCAAGAGGCCAAAACTTAGACCTGACGCTATCTTCATTAAAGTTACGGGAACCCTCTCATACGCGGAGACACTACGTAAGGTAAAGGAAGAACCCAAACTGGAAACAGTGGGAAAGGCGGTATCTAAAATCAGGAGGACACAGAAAGGCGATCTTCTACTATAACTCAAGGAGACGGGTATTAAGACCACCAAGTTTAATGGCGCCATCATTAAAACTTAGCACAGCAAGCGAACGTAAGGTCACTTTGGCCCCGCACTATCCTCGAAGTCAAAGACATCGACGAGGTCGCTACGACAGACGACGTAATTGATGCCATCAAAGCACAGCTTGATATAAAAGATAGGCGGTGCAGAATGGATAACCACATAGCGAAGAACATCATGCATCCTAGAATGACCATCCAAACGACGCGCAGTATGTAGCTGGTAGGAGCAAATGTCCTGTCTTCCGGAGAGCTTCCATGAAGATTCTACAGATAAATCTAAATAGCTCAGGACCTCCTAGCACAAACGGCCAATGATGAAAGGGCAGACGTTTTCACAACACATCCTTGCAGATGAAATTTTGCGAACAGAAGGTCCTGGAGCCTATACAACGCCAATAGAATCAAGTAGACCCAAGTCGAAGAAAAGGCAGTATCAGCAGCTATGTTGCTTCTTGGGACAATACAACGCCGGTGGACATACAAACACATACCGACAATCCTAGCTTGGATAAGTCGTAAACATGGAGACTGCAACTGCAACCTCACGCAGTTTTTGTCTGGCCATGGTGTTTACCGCAACTATCTCTACCGATTTTGGGCACGACAGCTCACCATTCTACTTCGAATGCGCAAATAAAGATGAAGATACGGAGCATGCAGTGTTTTATTGCAGACGCTTTACGACATAGAGAATTACTCTGCCCAGTCCGTTGTTAATCCTCGACCACATGCTGCAGTCGGAAGAGAATTGGATTGTAACAAGCGTTTTCATAACAACTACAAAATGAGCTGCGGAGAATATAGAGGCTAAGAAAAGCAGCGGAAATGACACAAGACGAATAGGTTGATTTGCTAACTAAACCCGCGAAGAATTACCTAACGGCAGTCCCGCAGGCGAAATGATTGAATGAATGATGAATCGTGAATGCCACAAGTGCGAACTATTGGCATTTTTAGAAGATTCCTGCTGAAGTCAAGAGCGGTCTATTCGAAACCATGAAAGTATTATCGGCCTTTACATACAGGCAATAATTTGAAGTCCCCACGTTGGGCGCCAATTTATTAAAAAGACAGAACACAAGCGGATCTTAGAAATAAAAGAAGTAAATGCTATTTGCATATTTTGGAGAGCAAATAACAGCTGAAGATTCAGGCTTTCTAAGTGTACGCTGCGAAGAATTAGGGAAATAAAAAGTGAGAACACAAAATGTAACAAGAGTAATCCTGGTTATGATAAATTTGATCGCAGCACTCTTATTCATTGACGCCGACTATATCACTTGGTAGAAATCATTCCATCACTGTTCCTCGTTCCTAACTATCCACTACCACCCGTGACAGCTGAAAGTAAGCTCCATTTTCTAATTTATTTTCAAAAGTTTCTCAATAATTATATTTCAATCATCCATTACACATTTTAACCCAATTCCCTTCAATGTCTCGCCAATAAGCCAAATACGAACAACAATTAACTACTCTATCGCTTTCTCGATTCTTAAGCTGAGCACACAATGAGCTGTGAAAAATTGCTTATAACATAAAAACTAGACCACACTTTGCTTTTGACACAATTTGTTTTTTTTTTTTTTTTTCAGAAAAAGAATAATTTCACAGCAAAAATAAATAAATGCGAGAAGAAAAGTAAGAAAAAAAGTGTTAAACAAACTTCAACTGTGTAAACAAAGTGAATTCAAAAATGTTCATGGTCGAAAATTTGTGATGTGTTGCGACGGCAGAGTGTGTGATGGAATAACAAGCACAAAACATAAACCATTTTGTCATTGTTTTTTTTTTTTTTTCGTTTTTTTCATTCTCTTAAGCGTTAAATGATTTTGATTGTTATATGCGAACAATAAGAAAAAAAAACATTCTGGTGGATACAATGATGTTCATTATAATATTGCGGTAGCACGCATCTTCCGTGAGGTGTCGTGTTTAAGTTTTTTGCTTTATGAATTTTTCTTGGTATAGAGGAAGACAATATACGGAAATAAATGAGGATTCTAATGAGCTATTTAAATAAACAATGCAATGTATAGTAAGCAGACGTGAAAACAAAAATCGCATAATATGCTAATAAAGTTCATTTGGGTTGGTGTATAAAAATACACTATTTTTTGGCAAATCGGATAGAGTTTCAATCATTTGTGATCATGAATATATGTGTTTTTCAATCTTTAAGGCCGAACAGAAGTATCTTTAAGGTACCTGCCTTGAGAATCTAACTTATAGAACCAGTGCTACTGGTTTTTAAGACACAAATAGGAATTTGAAACTCGATAGATACTGAAAAGGGCATTCATGTCGCTTTTTTCTACTTTTGAACTTGGGCCTTAGCACATCCTTTCTAAATCGGAATAAGCTGTTCTTTAGATGGATTTGTATCATTGGGCTTAAACAGACGTACATATGTATGTATATCCTAAATAGTGCATGTACACTCACTATACCCATAGCGACTACAAAGCAATACAAAAGAAAACAGAATCGCATAAAAGGCACCCAAGGGGGAAAAAGGATTGAGCCTCATACCGATCGTCGAATCTCCAGTAGAAAATTTATCTTAGCCGGAGTAACAAAGTCGATATCGTAGTGGTAAGATACCACTATTCTTCGTACTGCATCTCTCTTAAGTATAGATCCAAATACGTTTCGAAAGGAATAGAAGATTCAATTCGAGTTATTGAAGAGTCAGGTTTTGCTTTGAATGTGCCTAGCGGACCACTATAGTCCATTGTGCTGAGTACATATCATGTACAAAACCTTGTACAACTTAAAGCAAACTACTATATAGTGGGCCTTTCGTACAAAAAGTATTTCGAAATGTCACAAACGACATCTGTACACACTATGTTTAACAAGGCAAGACATCGCAGATTTTGATAATCTAGATTGGGGTACCACAAGAGTGCGAACTATCTCCTCAATTGTTCTAAGTGGTCATCAGCAATGTATTTTAGGCAGCATGGAATTTGGGAAGCCTGGGAATGAATCGGGCAGATGTACCTTGAAACTCTCTATATCTAGGAAGCATGACTACATGGTAACTTTCAAGACCACGGTTTCACCGAAATTCATGGAAGCACTAGAATCGGAAAAAATAAAACTACGTTTGGAATGCCATCATACACTGTAGATAGCTGAACAACAGGTACATGACATGTTACCATGCCAGGACGTAAATAAGTAAAGTAAAGTAAATAAGTAAATAAGTAAAGTAAGGAAAGATGCGATAAATTCTCGCAGAATTGTTGAGGATTTGATGGCATAAGCCTAAGATTTAAGAAAACCCAACATGAAGTCACACGGTATAAAGTCGTTTGATTTGGGTGAGTAATAGATGGCTGCTCTTTGCGAGATATCAAATGTCAGATGACACATGACAAATATCATAAATTGAGGACTGTCAATTTTACAAAACAAACAAATTAATACTAGGTACCACCCCGAGGAATAATCCATGTACTACCAAACTCATCACTACAGTCTAACAAATGTATGTGTCCCTCTTAAAGATCCTCAAACACTTCCAGTCAATGTTCTATAAAATCTCTACACACAATTATTAATAGTCAGCTGATTGGCCACTCTATCAGGACATAGGCAAATCCACCTCCCTGGCAATGCCCACTAATCATGTTTTTCTCGCTCACAATTTCCTCCTTTTTCCTGTTGTGAAATTCAATTTCTCATCCTTAATTGGATTCGCCTAGAACGCCTCTACCCAAACACTTTCCACCTCAGCCAAAACCAGTGTACTAATGTACAAGAACGAACTATAAACTGCAAGCTGGTTGGCCTAAAATATCACAGAGGCGTCAAGGCTATTACAATGTACCTAAACAGTCTTCCTCTACAAATTTTGCGACACTCTCTTACAAAAACCAACAAAACAAAACAAAAAACCAACAAAATGAGAAGCTAAGGTAAGACAACAAACAAAATTTAACCAAAAACCAGTTGCAACCTCAAGGTAATCATCTGCAGTGCTACCACGGATCACGTTCTATTTTTGGACGGGTTTTCTGAACTTTTTCGCTAAAAAAAAACCGAAGACTGGAGTAGAGCGCTAAAATTAAAACGAATGACACACATTTTGAGGGAGGCATCCCGCTCCCATCGACGTGTGTTACTTAATAAGGCGCGAAAATCCAATAAATTATTTAATTGTCAATACGAAGAGCCGGGCACTGGACTGTTGCTGCTGGATTGATGAAGCCATCTGTCCGTTTCAATTTATTGGCTTGATTAGGCGGTGACATGTGGAGGCTGATTGAGGAAGGTTAACGGCCATCGTGTGACGTTGTCATGCGAAACCGCGGAAACGATGTTACTCTAGTAGCAGTGGCGGAAGGGTATTCTGCGAATTTGTCGTTAATGACGCGAGCGGTTGGATTGATTGATATAGCGGTCCGTGGAGGGGGTTCGCTTTTTAAAAAAAAAAATTTCAATTCAATTTGCAAGGCGGTAAATGACACTAATTAACGAAATGAAATTGACACGTGTGTGCTAATTGGTTTTTAATTCGTGAAATGTATCTTATGTTGGGTTGTTGCGGTTGGAAATAGTATTACTTTGCTTGAATGGATTGAAGTGGCACATAGTGGATGACTTAGGTGAACAATCGTCTTATTGTAGTAGGCTTGACCTAAGACTTAGCGAAACAGAGCATATATGTAGATACATACATCCGATACATACATACATATGTATGTAGGTTCGTTCTGACATTTAGGTGTAAATTGCTTTTAGCTACTTACATACGTTGGCTAACTGAAACGGTTGCTTTTTGTATTGACCGCACTAATATTCCTTATGCTACGACTACTAGATATGGCATACTGTAGATGCTGCGCTCAAGACTGTCACTGGGCGGAATCTAAACATCAAAAGGAATTTTAGTCGAATCTTGATGTATGGCTCCAAAGGTAGTCGAGCAGCTAGTGCTGGTAATTTCATTAAAAATGACAACACTAGGCTTCACTTCTCGTTAAGTAAATATGCATTTGTTCCAAGCGAAGACTTATGCTAACAACAGATCAAACAAAGTATCTGCGGCTTAACCCACAATCAGGTGGTGGTTAAGCCTTTGCTTAATCAATTACACACTTTAATCTCAAAAGTTCAAGAATGAAATAACTATTTGAACTCAGTTGCAAGATGAAACCTATCGCAGGTTTGTGAGAAATGAGAACTCCAGTAATTTTTCTGTGCAACATAGTCATCTAGGTAGACTGGACAGATTCCTCTGAATGACTATAAGAAATTGATGTCATTTTCGATGCCCCTGTGCAGAGAAGGACTTCAGGCATTAACTAGGTTTAAGTAACAAACTATTAAATACTCTTGGAAGCAGGTGGGAATACTGCGAAACATTTACTCTCCCACTTTCCTTTTATTACTCATATCTGTTGCCAGAGTTGTAGCTGGAGCTGTTGTAGTGGTAGCTTCTGTCAATCTTTGCCAACATTTTTAACATGAGGACGCCGCAAGAGTCTGCTTTCCAATTTGGTGTACCTAGTTGTGTAGTGTAGGATCTGCTTCACACGTTAATAACTAAATGAACGAAATCCACCATTAACTTTATATTGTACGAAGGCTTCAAGTGACCACCAAATTTCGTTACATCCGCAGACTAAATTCTAAGATGTAACGTCAGAAGTCTTCAATAGGTTTTCAATCCCTGCATTTGATGAAGAGAACACATGCACCAACTTGCACCTAACTTCAGTTAAAACTTCAACTTCATCGATAAATATATTTTTTAAAAAGCGAACATTATTCATCGATTAGCAAAAAAATAAAATGAATTACCTAACCAAAGCTATAAATGGACTTGTTGTGGTATTCTGGGGAAAAACACGGCTATTTGTTAACCTTGTCAAACCAATAGATAAATGTTAAATTTATTGTATTTTTCATTAAAAGATTTATTTCCTCTTCTGCCATGAATCATCATCATGATCAACAGACGCACCTATCACTTAACTTAACCAATTACACTTAAATAACCCTCATTCAAGTGATAAGATCTTATATCCAACAGAACCACAAATAAATAAATTACACTAGCCTATCAAGCCCGATAAACATGTTGTCATTGCCATAGGGCGCCCCATTAATTCCAAAACAAGATAATTTCCATTGTCTCTACACACTACGTGTAACCATCGCAATTACAAATTAAAACAAACATAATTCAGATTTGTATAACACACAACCGCGACTAACTTCAACCGAATTCCAGTACTTATACGACCCAAGGCAATCGTCATTTCCCATATAAACTAGATAAGAAGAGAGTACGAGTATATTTTTGGTTTGCTGTTTAAATAAAATGATAACTATGACTTGTGTACACAAAAGTATCTAACAGATACTTACCAAAAATTTTGTTTAACAAAATAATCCAATTCGCTGTGATTCTTTGTTAATCCAGGTTGTTTTGCAGCACCGGCACGTTTATAAATATATTTTTTTGCAGCACACTTGTATAGATTTTTATTATTTTTTTTTTTATATGTATAAATGACACTTCTTATCGCACTGTTACGTTATTAATCACTTAAGAAATCTATAAAATTTATTTTTTTTTTTTATCAAAAAATTACTCAATTCTTTGCGAATAAATTAGTCACAAGCACGTATCTACGATACGATATTAAAAAAGAACTGCAACAAGAATAGGTAGAAAAATAAACCTTATAGATAAACAATCGGAGATACATATGCGATCGTGTGAGTTTACTTATATTTTTTTTCTTCAACTCAAAACAAGTAGAACAACAAACGGTATTTGTAGCAAAATCGGTAACAAAATCAAAACAAGTTATGTTTGATGAGGCTCTGTTGATAGACGGCGGCACAACGACGACCAACATCGACGACGATCGGTACACGATCGTACTTATAGATACGACAGCCTGATCAGTCTTGTGTTTGCAGATTGATATAGAAAATCAAACACATACATTCGATCAAAACAAATCCTCTGATCGAATACTGAGTCACGGTCGGGGCTCCGAATCGAATGACTGGCAGTAAGATGTGCAATGCTCATAGCAGAGGCCGGAGATGATGATGATTCCAAATTTGGTTTTGAACTTCGCGTTGCAGAACTAGAACTAGTGTGGGGATTTGTGGCGATGAAGTGTGTATGTACGTCTGCTTGTTGTTGCGGCTTAAGAGGTACTGTACCACTGCAAGGAGGTGTAAGAAGTGGGAGACTGTGAAAAGTCATATGAATTCTTCCGGTATACGTGCCTATTTGGAGTCAATTGGTTTTCATTTTGGATCGACGAAGGTTCTTGGTCCACTTGACTGAGAAGGAAGTGGGTACTTAGCTTTGAATGATGTCACATGCGGAAAGTGAGTCATGTGAGAAGTCTAAAATTCTGATTCAGAAAAGTATTGTAGGTACTCGTGGCAGAAAGTAATAACTTCCTCTTTTATCAAAAGACATTAAGTAATCACACATTCGTATTGCCAAAGTATCTTCAACAAGTATCTGAAGTTATTAAACTTATCACTTTCAACCCCTTTTTAGGCTTCAATACCCTCTAAGGTAGTCAGTTAGTTGCTAGCCAATTTTGGTTACAAATGGTTCAAATCCAGGATATTATTCGGTTAAAGTCTCTATTGAGGTTGCCGGATTCAGTTTATAAACACTATAAATCTTTGACCTTTTATTTTGACGAAACAGTGTCTTATAATTCGGTCGTAATGCGGGATACCGACTGGAAGAGGTGATGTAACCAAATTTGGCAATCATTTGGGGTCTTCGCAAAATAAGAAGTTACTGGAAAATTTCAATAATTTCAATATAAATTTATGGGGCTTATACCCTTCTATTCGAGTAGGTGTGTTTGATAGGAGAACTCTTGCGCATCGGGTAGAGAGGGCACACATGGGTGGTTGAAGTATTATTTCGGATGGATAGTCAACTCTAAAAGTTGACTATGAGTAGTGCTGAATGAGGAAAGGACGCTGTACGAATGATCACCTAGGTTACGGTCGATCTTTACTAGTGGACGTGACAGTTTCTGCTCAAAAAACTGTAGTTTGCAAAATTTTGCCGGAAATGCCGCGTTCGTGTCCCAACGTAGCTCCTCCTAGGCCTTTCAAAGGGGATAGGAACAAATATCTCACGGGGCTGGATATAAGTCTCTTGAATTGCAACCTGAGTTTCAAGCGTATAATGCTCAGCAGAAGTACATACATATATAGAATCACGGCAGTATCCTCTTCACTGATGACTTGAAAACAATTCAGGGAGTCGTTGCCGGTTTCTTTTCGACCAACCTGAACATTCGCCTTTATCATTTAATTCTGTGTAATGGATTCCGTTGAACCATAATCTACAATTAATATGGTTCAAGTCTTGTCTAACAATCAAGATGAACGTTGAAACTAAGTAGGCTTAAATATAAATAGTACGGGAACACCATTGGCTAATGAGATGGTAGTGGCTTGTTGTTTAAGGTACAGATCTGCCTTAGGATGTAGCACCAGTCAATAAGAATTGTACTCTGGAGAAATAAATCTAGATCAGTGTTTGCTACTTTGTGCTAGGTACCTAATAATTCTGACTTCCTGGCGAGGCTTCCTCGATACATGTGGGCAAAGTCAAAGCATAATTATTTTTTTAAAGCAAATCAATTAGGCTTCTATGGCCCAACTTGAACCAGGTGCTACTATAACATGAAAGATAACATATTTACATTTGATCTTCTGTCGGTCACAGAAGAAGAGGGAATATATCTTCCTCTCTGAACGAAACTAGATTTGGCTGTAATCACCAGATTCAGTATCTAAAGCGTGAGTCGATAGTCTGGTGAAGGCACTAGAGACACTGATGACATTTGTCAACCCTAAAATGATAATTAAGATTAATCCGATTCGCTACTGCAACAGTGTGGCATCCAAAACTGAAATTAGGCTTTAGGAAGCAGGGTTGTAATCACCAGCAACATGCGACCATCCTTCTAGCGTATCCCCGTCGAAGGCTGCAAATAGGCAGACCGAAACCTATTATATGAATCTGACGCTGATATTTCTGATAGAATACTGAAAAGTCAACAAATCACCAACAAAACCGAACTAGACTTCTACATGATGGTTATACTATAGTTTTCCCTTTACAGATTCCCAAGCGGTGCAACTAATGGTAAAATTAAGCAGTGACTACCTTCACAGAATACTCGTCTATCTACCAACCAAACAGACTTATTCGTTGCACTTATAAGACACAACTGTCAGTTAAAGTTCTTTGTTTGTGAATTTATAACCTTGACATTTGCAACGACTGACTTTCTGTCTGTTAATCAGCAAAATCACAGTTTTACGTGAAATAAATTCAGCTATCATAAAAAAATTATGAAATAAGCAAATGAAAGTTGACAAGCATTCAGATGTTGCAATCATTTTAGCTGTCAAACTTGTTATGATTGTACTGACTACTTCCACAGTGTTATCAAAGTACTGACAGGTTTTCGAACATTTCATAAAATATTTAATGATGTTTCCTGTTTATAGTTTAGGAAGTTTGCAATACAGGAAATTATTTTCTGATGAACCCTGAAATCTTTGGGACATCAAAACTATAATCTCCACTCCAAGGTTTGATAGTCAACTAGTTAACTAGAGTTAATTTAATTTTTGATTGTTTCTCGAGTTTGGGAGACATATGTATTTGACTTCTTGGTCTGGCTACAATTAACTGTCCGTAAAGCAAGTAACAAATAGTGCCTGAGTTGTTTTCTTAGTCAAGATTAAATTCGTAACAGAAAACTATCTTAAATAAGTAAACAAGACAGGCTGTTGCTATAATCAACAAATAGTAAGATTTTTTGTTCAGCCAATGACATGTCAATGAGTGCAGATATTTTATCAGAGCTACGAACAAATCCACCTATTCAATTAAAATTAAAGTGGACAATCAACTTGAATGCAAAAAACTATTCCAACAGCATTTTCCAAAAAGAAGATTTCAACAGTTTGAAATAGAAGAACAAGTAATCATATCCAAGGAGACTATGCATCTTCTTGAAACATGGCGTCCATGAAACTCAGCTTTGATTGTGCTTCAAACAGATAAATAAATAGTTTATCAATAGGGACATAACAATTTTGTATTTTAATACCAACGCACCCTTAAACTTTTCTTATGATCTGTCCATGTCAAAATGTCAACCGAATTTCTGAGTCGGTGGGCGTCATTTTAAGAGCATTTACTCCAATTTTCGGTAGTCCCACCAGACAGGCTGTGCGTGCAATAGTGAATAAATTCGAATCAACATATTCACTATTTAATGTTCCTGTGTCAGTGAGACGTCGCACCGGTCGAAGTATCGAAAATATCGCAGCTGTGAGTGCTTCAGTTCAAAATGAGACAAATCAGTCGATTCCACGCCGTTCACAGGAATTGGGAATCTTTCAGTCCACATTGTGGCAATGAATTGAGCCCACACCCTTATAAGATCAAATGAACTCAAGAACTGAAGCCTCTTAATCATTTGAGGCGCAGAAACTTCTCCGATTGAGTTTTGCAAAAGTTTGAAGAAAATCCTGAATTTCATCGAAAAATCATCTTCAGCGATGAAGCTCAGTTTTGGCTTAATGGCTTTGTCAATAAGCCAAATATGCATTATTGGACAGCACCAAACCCACATGTGCTTCAATAGACTCCATTGCATCCAAAAAAAAGTGACCGTGTGGTATGGATTTCATGCCGGAGGTCTGATTGGACCGTATTTTTTCTTGGATGACAATGAGCGCCATGTTACGATCAAAGGAAATCGCTATCGTTCCTTATTGGAAGACTATTTTGGCCAAAATTGGATCGACTAAACATCAATGATATGTGGTCCCAACAAGATGGTGCCACACGCCACACAGCTGGTCAAACAATAGATCTATTGAAGAATTTCGGTAATTGTGTAATCTCGAGAAATGGTCCAGCGAAATGGCTACCTCTCTCATGCGATTTAACGCGCTTGAATTTCTTTTTATGGAGTTGTTAGTTCATGACAACAAGACAACAACGTTTGAGAAACTCAGGTACAATATCGAACGCGAAATTGCCAACATTCCGGCCGATATTTGTGGAAGAGTAATGGAAAATTGACTCCAAAGAATCAATCGCTGCAAACGTGCTCACGGTGGTCATATGAACGAGATAGAATTTCATACTTAAATTTAACCTGGAATAGATTTCAGCCCGAACTTGAGTAGGTACTGTTTTCATTTGTGGACTTGGACCTCAAAATCATACAATTAGGTTGCTGGAAAGAAACTTACTACTAAGGCAGATGTACCAAAGAAATCAATCAACTCAAGCTAGGCAATCAAGTATGTATGTAGGTACTGCCCAGTACCCAAACGTATACCTAGGAACCGCACGAACATTTTTCTATGAATATTCTGTCAGTAACAGGAGTAAACTCTACAATCAGGAGCAACACTGTGCAATCTACGAGAGAAAGAGAATATTTAACACATTTTTTTCGGTTTCTGATAAAATTTTTGGAAGAAGTGCATCCTTTTGGAAATATAGGGGCGTTTACAAACCCACTCCAAACATTTATATACTTGAACTGTTGGGAGCTCTAAAAGGCTTACTTATCAATTTTCTGGCTCAAATTTTATCAGAATACGTAGTTATAGAAACATAATCATAGAAGAGAATCCTTGTAAAGTTTGACCTTAAAGTTTTGTCTAGCTTCTAAATTTGCCGTTCAGAAAATCATTAAAGCAGGTTCAAAGAATTCTGAAAACACTTCTATTTTGGAACAATTTAGTTGAGAGGATTTTAAACTTTTTCGACAAAGTTCTGAATTTCTCCAGATTTTTGTAATAATTTCTGTGTATCCCGAAATGTTGACACTTTTCTACCATTTCTGTTTTATAGATATTCACCATCAATATATTACAACACTGTCAGTAACTTATAGATTCTAGAAATTTTGCAAGCCTACAGAAAAGCCAGGTTCAGAATTTAATAACTGACTTAACCTTTACCTTTAGTTTAAACAACACTTCCAAAGTCAAATTTAGGACACATATTTTACTAACATTCCCAAAAAGATTCAAAATTTTCCCCAAAACTTTGTTCAAAAATGTACCTTATTTCCTTGAAACCGACTCGTTACTGTAAGCTATTCAAACTCACTGCCAAAATTTCACTTTCAACACACTATGGTTGGTACTTTTCCTAGCCCAAAAACCTAAATTCGGTTCGCATTCAAAAATACCATTGCCGGTCTTTAACAACCAAAGGCAGAAAGAGAAAAAATACAAAAATTTGCATTCAAAAATAAACTGCTCACGGAAATACCGTTGACAGTCCTCAATTAAAACGAGACGCACGCATTTACTTGTAAACAACGCGCAGCAAATTGGCTAAACTGCAAGCGCAGTACACACACGCATTCGTTAGACAGTTTGTCGGCCACAATAATCACTCAAACGTTAGTCAGTCACTAGTGAAAATTAGCATACAGAAAAGCTAATAGTACGCACAATTACAGTTAAAATAAAGAAAAGCAAAACAAACGTGTGTGTGGGGAGTGAAGTGGAGGGCGAGATGTGCTCATGAATAACCGCCTCTAGTTTGTTATCGCTACCGCACGCCGTTCTATCTCAAGAGCCATTGACTCGTTGACGTTTGTTCCCGTTTTTTTTTCTTTTTTTTTTTTGTTGCAAATACACTTTACACACTATTTTGTTGTTGTTTTTTTTTTTTTTATTATTCAAATACAAACAGAGAAAGTAAAATATAAACGGAATTACATTGAGAATCGCAGAAGCACCACAAACATACACAAACACGACGACGATTTCTCTAATTGGTGACGAAATGAAAATATCTTGGACTTGGATTGGACACTAGAATCTAACACTTCGAATGGTGGACGTATCTATTCGATTTGATATTCGTTTTGTGCGTGAAATACGTTACTCAACTAACCGACCGGCGTATGACAAACAACTGATTCGGTTCGAGCGCTTGCAGCAGGTAGACACGTTTGTTGGTTGAATGAATTTCGCTGTTGGTTTAGTTGTGTTGCTGGAAGTTTGAGTGGAGTGGAATACGCTGGCAACATGTTTACTGGGGGTAATGTTGTGTGACTTTGAGTTGAATTTGGAATTGAAGCAACAAGTGGTTGGAGTTTTGAGTGAAAATTTAATTGTTTGTATTATTTGGAGTGGAATTGCAATCGTACTTCTTGGTTGTACTTTACGGTTTCTATGAAATTTTATATGTGGCTGTTTGATTTTGTGGGTGAATCATTTTATTTCTTAATAGATAAGGACGACAAATGCCAAAAACAGCAGCTCAACCACAGTTTCGTACTCCAAAGAAGATCTGATGATCAGTGCTGTCGTTTATTTGGCTTCCCTCATACCCTAAGTGTTATTCCGGGTTTAGTTCCTTGTCCAAATGTCTGACATTAAAGATCTATTGTATCAATGAGGGTATGTTTAAACCCAAAGTCGTACCACATACCAAATGAAGGATACTACGTCCTTAGCAGTAGAATTTCTCAACTCTGCTGACGAACATATTTCTTTAAGGAAAATGCGCCTCCGCCAATGTAATGCTGGACATCCACAGAGAATGTCTTCAAAAAATTCGTCATCTTCTGAGCACAGATTGTTTCTGGACACAGATTGAGAAGGTTAAGGTGATACCGCAGGCCGCAGTGACCTGTGAGAAAGCTCACCAGCGTTCAGATACTATACTTGTCTAGATTAAGGATTTCCTTATTTATATATCCTTATTCCAGTAATAATTAATCGCTTGGATTATTTCAGCCCCGAGACATTTTCCCAGTAGGCTATACGAAGTTTGTGTTCCCCATCTTTTTTCAGCGCTGTGGTGGCAGCCTAGTTGACACCACTATAGGGTTCAGGTCCTACGAACGCAGATAGTGAGCCATTCCTAGCTAACTCAGCTGTAGATTCGTTGCCTGCAGTTCCTTGATGATCAGGGACCCAACCGAGTTTCGACCTGTTATGTCTGTCAAGATATTGTAGTGCAAAGCAGTAGCATTTAACTGATATAGAGTCCACTAAAAGGCTATCTAAAAATATGTCATTTTTGGATTTAGGCCCGAATTTAGACATCTACTGTCGCCATGTGGGTTCTGGTGGCGCGATTGATGGTGGACTTGAAATGAGAATTCCAGCTAAGCCATTTGTCAAGGATGTCGCCAAGATATTTAACCTCACTGGAATAAACTAAAATGGTGCCTTTGATGATGATAGGTCCTAGATTGACCAGCATTTTTTTTGTATAAGGCTCTAGAATGGTTTTGCAAGGATTGATGGATAGTTCTTCCCGGATGCACCAGTCTAACACGTGTAGTAAAGCACCTTACATAACACTAGTGGTAATGCTGTTAAAACGTAACCAATGGTGATGTAGCCTGATTTCTCTAGATCGACTAGAAGATTGTCGATTACTAGTGACCACAGAAGAGGAGAAAAGACTCCTCTCTGGTGTCAGCCCTTAACAGCGGACACAGCCATTGACACCACCCCAGAGAAGGAAGTAATAATTCGACTTTTAAGCAAGGCCCTTATCCACTGGTTGGTGGAATTCTCGATATCTTTACTACTAATTGCTCTTGCTATTGAGTCGTAGCCAATGTTATCGAAGGCGCCCTCAATGTCAAGGAATGCACACAAAGCTATTTCCTTTGAACGAAAAGTTCTTTGTATCTTCTAATACATTCAAAGGCATGCCAGTCTTTTCACCGTCCTCTACTGGTTTGGTTTATAAAAGAGTGCAAAACTACTTTATAATATCCTGGACAGATGTGAAAGTAATTTTTTCCGTCCATTTTGTATTTAGTCGTATCTACCCCTGGCCATATTATGTACATACATATGTATGTATATCTGCTTTCTAGATTAAGTTGGTCATAACTTTTCTCGCATTTTCCAACACTCAGATACACTCTTGAAGTTCATAACTCCTATTTCTTAATCTCTCTTGGATTTCTCGCTGCCGCTTTACTTCGATACTTCGACAGTATCTTTTAACAGAAATTTTTTATTTTTTTGTTGATACAGCATATCACTACTCAAGTATAAAAGGTTTGACTACTAGATAGTACAAAAATGAGTTGATCAATCCTACGGAAACTCACTCTAGCAACAATCTACATCCCGACTATACATATAATCCGCTTTAACCCGGTTTGAGTGTTTTTATTAGTTTATTCACTCCTCTGCATACTTACACGAGAAAAACTCGTTTTACAAAATGTAAACAAACCACAAACACTATCGCAAATAGTAGACCAATGGAATAACCACTGGAAGCCCCCAAGTTCGAGTGCTCCCCACGAACAATCCAGCAACAACACAGCAGTAGGCGAATAGCCTATGAGAAGATACATGTAAACAAACTCAGATTTATGAACTCCCCTCTGAGTGCTTGGTATGGTGCTGCTATGTATATACATACATACCTCCAACTGATTATGTTGTTCGAGTGTAGATGCATAGATAGATACACAGCGGCGATATTGTTGCGCTCTTGTAATGCTAGCAGTTTGTTTGTAAACAAATTGTAAGAAAAGTGTAAACAGTGAGATTTGGGCGATTTACATGCTCTCGACGGAGGTGTCACGTCCAAGAGGTCTAAATGTCAAGTGGTGAGGATTTCTAATTGATTGCCGATTCAAAAATAATGGCTCAACTCTGGCGATGAGGCTTGCGTGACTAGTTGAACGTTCGCAAAGCGAAACAACATGCAATTGACCCACTGACCCGTAAGTGGCAGTATGGAAAACCAGCAGCTACCTGTCTGCAAATTTCACCTTTGTCCTCGTGCTGATACTCGAACAACAAAACAACATTACACCTGCTCTATCCACTACAAAGTCTGGTAGGAAGGTGTCAAATAACAACCGTTTCCATCTTCTCTCGGCGGCGGCGTCATACCCATCCAAAGCGGTTGAACAATAAACAACAACGACAGGCTAATGAGAGACAGTCCCAAACACAAACCCGAACCAGTTTTGTGTTGATTTCCACGAAAACTTCTCAATGACCCTTCGGCCGAAGGGAATCCTCCCAATTAGAAGCGGATTTTCGGGTTACCTCTATCGAGATTGAGTATCTATATCTCGTTTATTGTATCCGCCAACCTATTGTATTTCAGATTGTTGTTCTGAGATTCTCTGAGGGCATCTTCACATTGTTTGTTGTTCTCACCTGAATGGATGGTGCATGCATCCAGATCAGTGAGATCCCTTGGATGCTCGAAGATAAAAGAAAAGGAAGTCTATTATCAGAGAATTGGTTTCTTTGTCTGCACTTTAACCTGTCAAAGGTGGAACGAGGAGAGGGAAGTTTATAAATTTCTGAATTATAAATAATAAACCGGAAAGTTCTCATGGTGAGGAGTTTTGCTCTTGCGTGTTCCCCCTTATACCAGCGCGTGGGAGTGTCCGAACAAATCGTCTCGAAGTGAAGAGGCAATTATCGTTTTTAAAATTCCAAGAATGGACATTATAAAATGATAAGGGCTTGGGACGAACGAATAACAACAACGACAGAGCCTATGGCTTTCATTAAGAGTATCATCCAGCAACGACAAACGATAAGCAAAAGGGTTATAAAACTCCCCGGTAATGGGGTATAAAAGTGAAATTGATTGTTGTAATTAATCACTTGACAGCGGCAAGGTCTTATTATTTATCAGTGCACAGGCGTTAGTAGAGACTCCGTCCGAAGTGATCTACGATAACCTTGGCAGTGAAAATATTCCCGGGTAGGATGGTGGTTTTGTATGGTGATGTAATGCTAATGAAGGTCTGGGATGGGGAACTCGTTTGTTGAAAGAAGTTTTGACTTATTTTATGGATTGGAGATACATTTACTTATAAACAAAGACACTATTAGAGTGAGTTGGGATACATTTCCGGTCGTAAACTTAAATATAATTCGTCTAAAACTTTGATACTTTGTAGGTCTTACAAAAGTCTTTCAAAACCAGTTAAACGATGTATATTCTGAACATAATGGCATTTATTCTAAACTCCTGAAAAAGGTTGTCGACACAATGCTTGGAGTGGTAGTATAGGAGGACTACTATTATTTAGTCCACAAAAAAATTATCGATGCTTTCAGAAGAATGGAAATTAAGGGAATCTATCGGATTGACTATTGAACTGCCTTAAAGATAGAACGTTTCACTTTAAAATCAACAGTTCATATAACTTTAATATGGAATGCTTCATGGAGTTCCACAAGGGTCTAACCTTGGTCCCCTGCTTTTATTTGTTTAAACTAACGAAATGCTAAAGTGTTTCAATGAAAAAATGTGTTCCATTTGCCTATGCAGACGAGATGGCACTTATGGTACGCCGTTCATCTCTGGAAGAAGCATCAAGGATGATGGCATCTGAATTTACCGCTTTACAAACATGATGTCACGACAATGTATTAATGATCAACGAGTCGAACGCCAAATATATGCACATCCCTTTAGGTGCATTACGCGTAATTCAACAAAAGGAAGTATCTGAATACCTTTTTCTGTAGAAGCCACATCTCAATGACTTGTGGATCAAGCCGAGGGAATCTCTGCTTCCACTAGTCTATAGAGGCTATAGATAGTTCATCATTTATCGTTCCCAAAGATGGCTACCTCATAATAAGATAAAGTACCATCGTTCCCATTAATTAAACATTTTCTGACTCATGTCAGTTATTGTAAATCTATTTGACTAACAACACTCATTGGTTCTATTTTTAATTGCAGGTGCCAATCACTTATGAGAATTTATGATTGCATCGTTACTCCGGCGCTCTCAATTAAGGCCAAGAGCAATGTCCTGTATGCCGGTTAACACCAACAACTCTACTAAATTTAGACAAAATTTATCTAATCACTCACCAGCAGCACCGAATCCATTAAATATCTCGAACTCGTTCAACCTTATCAGCCTTAAACAATCACTTAACATAATTATCCTCCAAATACCCAAAGATAATGCTAATTAACCGACTTTAAATCAACACACATACATACATACATAGAGAGGGTCTGAGTTCTTAGTCGAGTTCTAGGAAGTTCAACATTAACCATCGCCGGGATAGTAACGAGAACACAACGACAGACAGTCGTGGCCGCCGACAAACATGTAAAACATGAACTTTTAATTATCTCCGACCGCGATGGTGGCAGTGAGAAATTCGGCGGCTTTCTTGGGACTGGACACTGACCCAGAGCAATTTGGATAGGAGCAGTGTCACAGAAGAACAAGTGAGGCTAATTTGTTGAAAACATGAACTACACATGCGAGTGATCGTTGTGCTGCTTCTGCTGGCTGGTCTGGTACGGAGCGGCGCGTTGAATCAGATAAAAGCCATTTAAATGGAAATTAAGTATGCACTCCCGGTGACATGCTATCGAAGGAAAGTGTCATAAATTCATTCCGAGTGACATACTCATTAGATGAGCATGTTGTCGACTGTTGGTTTGTTACTGTTCTTCTTGGGTCAGTCTCTGTGGTTTGCGTACGTGCTTCGGTGGTGTCAATTAAATTTTGTGGATTTGTTGTCCAACAGTTTGTGGAAGATTTGTTATTTTTTTGGTGAAGAACCAGAGGTCAGAGGTGGTAAATGGTTACCAACTGGTGGCCAGGAGTTTTCAAAAAAGTTGTTGTAAGGAAGTTGTTTTTAGAAAGGGTCTTCATTATCGCCAAGTACTCGTATGTTAACATAAAGTTGTACTTAGTATGACTGGCAGTATCAGTAATTGGTATTTCTCGAGAAATAATCTTCAAGTTCCAAGTAAGAGGGCAATGAAGGTTGTACATCATACAATATAAGACTTTCGCCTGGTTGTCAAATTCATATTTCATGGTCTGTTACAATATTCCATGACGTAATCCAGTAAGCGAAGTAAGCATGGATTGGACCTTGAATGTGGAATCCGAGGTAGGTAGTTGACTTACATACGTTTCCTGGTGGTCTTCAGAAACCACATCACTTTATCTGTACATGTAAAGAGAAGCGTCGTCAAACTGTTGAATTCATGTCATAACACTTCATCAGCAATAGGATGAAGTCTACTCACAAATCCACTACTAGAGAGCCATTAGATAGACACCCGCAGTCCTGCGCTGAAATCATGCGACAATAGTCATAGTAGTAAGTAAAATACTAGTATAACGTCACAGGCGGCCTGGTACGAGGCCTGTTACTATGGAATATAATGTAAGTAACGTACGCATAAAACACGTACGTACGTGTAAGTTTTTAGACCGAAAGTACCAATAATAGCAAAGATTGTTGGTTGACCAACGTCAGTGTGGCCAAAC
This sequence comes from Xylota sylvarum, assembly GCA_905220385.1. Taxonomy (NCBI): domain Eukaryota; kingdom Metazoa; phylum Arthropoda; class Insecta; order Diptera; family Syrphidae; genus Xylota; species Xylota sylvarum. The sequence goes on from LR999957.1 coordinate 130,059,524, forward strand.
TTGGATGGAGTGGAACATAATTTAAGTGAACTCAATACAATTGTTAGAAACTGGCTGACTAGTTGTAGATCCAAGGCTCTCAACTTGTAATTTGAACTTCTGCGAAGCTATAAATGCATTTGTTCCGCGCCCATAGTTCCTTCCTTCTGCTTATTAGATGAGCAATAGCAGTCTTGGACATTGTGACTGTTAGGTGACTGTCCCCGCCCTTCCGGTTGAAGATTTGTTGTTTAGAAGTGACACCAGATTGACTGAGACACAAAACTCAAAATTTTGTGGAAATCGTATTTATTTGTGTATCACTCAGATATGCATATTCCGGTCTGACAGATAAAACCGTTCGCCTTGCAATTGCTCGAAACATTCATATACCCGAAACCCCGCACAAAGATATCTCACGTCTGACAAAATCTTGTTAAAAAAAATCAGCGGCTTTTACCTTTGCTTATAGTATAGGACAATAGTGCTGCCGTCTATTGCATTAATTAAAATCCAGAACTCGCCTTCTCCGACTGTCTATGCTTGAAATAGATTAAAATGATTTGACGATCGAGTTATATGTAATACGGCGAAGACTTCCTTTTCTGTACTAAAAGTTATTCCAGACCATTCTCTATCGTAGACTCATTCAGAATTTCTCCACATTTCGAAGCAATGCTCCTAGGAATTATGGTTTTTTATTCGACGTTAAAATTCGTATTAGTAAAAATAGTACTCGTTTAAGAAACTAAATTGACTTACATTAGTCCAACAGACAAGTTTCCGTATGTCAGGATGATTTCAGCAACTGATGTATACATACATCCAATTGCCGATTAAGGTTGAAGGCCCAGGATAATCGAAGCCCTCCTGGTGCGGTCTTGAGTTTTATATTGAAACTTTGAAAAGAGTAGATAACATAAGATTTGTTATTGTTAGAAGGAACTTTCCTGACACCGCTATCATTATGGCATCGGTATTGCCTCTCGTTCATTGCCGTGAACCACAGTAGTGGTGATAGTACACCGACTTTTCTGTTAGACAGCACCTCAGCTCAAAATATCTCCCGATGATTCTCCACCGCTTTTTCCGGTATGCATGCTAGGATACAGATAAGAGTTTACCATCCAAATATGTTCTTAGGTGAACGTCAATCAGTCTTTTCAAGGACGTTAACAGATAGGAGGATAGGCTGATTAGACGAAAGTCCTTAAGGGATGTGTGAGAGAGGACGGTGGTGATAACATCCTCTGGCACTGAAAACTGGACTCTCTTATGGTTTTCTATAGAATTTTCTACCCCTGTTTTTTTGCCAGGAAAGTGAGTGTCCATAAGAAGCTCTAAGGCTGTCTTACTGGACTTGATCCCGTTTTCATATGAATTTTTAATATAACTAGACATATTTGTAGATTTGGATAAGATTCCAAGAGGAATCACTCGTCCTTTTTATATTTACAAAGAAAAGATGCCAATAAGACCTTTCTGATTTCCTCTGAGACAAATCTCCTAATACTGCTCTTGTAGAGCCTTCCCTTCACGCCAAAGCTTACGCCGATGCTTACTGATTTCAGAATTCCACAACGGAGAATCAGAATTCCATTCTTGTATCTACTGATTGAACAGGCTTAGATCATTACTTCTGTAAGTACATCAACCATCTGGTCCTCATCAGAGTTCAAATGCGTGCTGTTGAGAGGCTTGTTCAACTACCTTTCATGTATATCCCTAACCATTCTCTTTGGAGTCCTAAAAACAGATCTTATCGAGTTCTAAAATAGTGTACCGAAGTGTATGTATATATCAGTGATCAAAAAAGAATACATCTCTATATAGACACAATCCTTTTCCCGATGCTAAGCTTAGTAGAGTTTGAGTCGAAGAACTTCTTGACTCCTTAGTTGCTCGGTTTAATCCTTAGCTTAATCAGCAAAAATTAGTGCAAATTTGTCATGAAAACCAAAACTGCTAATCAACGTCAAGGTCTCTCTCCCGTTAATGTTACAAAAAACTCCGGCCTAGAAAAGTATCTCAATTGATTATATAATAGGACATTGTCCACTTAGATACCATCTGCACAAGATCCATCTAAGCCTAGCAAAAGAGAGTCAAAAAAATATTCTCTGTGTCTGCATGTATGGAATACTACGAGTACTTTATAAAGTATAAAAGGTGCCGCAGATATTTGAAGGTTGGAGCTGAAAACCAGAAATATATATATTCAAACCCTCAATATATTCAATTGTCGGTGTTTTTGAAAAGTGTTTTGAAAAGTTATTAATGTAAAAGAATTGATCTTTGTCACACTCCTGGAGTCATTGTTTCATGCATCTTCGTAAGTCGTGAGAATTTCTTATAGTCATCACTTCAAAGATCTTCCGAAAGACCACAGCTCTGTCACAAATTTGTGACTCTTTCATCAATTCACCTCGTTAACTCATCAAATAACCGTACAAATGGTAACATCAATGACAGCTGCACAAGCTTATCTGAAAACTTAGCCTACCCCTCCAAGTGATATCACCGATCATTTACCATCGCTGATCACCTCATTAGCCTTTGTGACCACTGCCATGCGACGGCCCGGTGGGTATCGCTCCGCTACCGCTAGTGATTTATGAATATAATCTTAACAGCTGTCATGGCAAACACAAATGTGCCTTCGGGTGGAGTGAATTGGGAGAATAATGGTATTGTGACTGGCCATCATCATTTTTATCGTTCTTTTGAAACTGCACCGAACTGAGGTTCGGTTAAGGTAATGTCATCACTTTCTTTGTTGGACACGTCTGATCTTCTTGGGTAATACTCGTGTATATGCCAATGCCCCTCGTCAGATTGATGCATTAGCTTTGGCTTTTTATGCCAGTGTTTTATGGCTCTGTATGGCACTCTTTGTAGCCATTGTTGTTATTTCAATTCTGACATCCGTGGCTAATAACAAGCGACCACCTAAATTGAATTCAGTTGCGAAATGTGTTAATTTGACAATTGATGGATTGGACGTATTACCAAGACGATTGGCCTAAGGCAAGCTAGCCACTTAGTGAATGTTTGAGTTGTATAAGTTTGGAGCTTTGGGTGGGAAACAAACTCGCAGGTGGTGTTACTTGTGTCGGCTACAAAAAGAGTCATACAATAGTCGAACAATGACATCTAAGACAAGAGATGAATATGGTTTTGTTATTGAGTCTTTGTAGTATACTCGTAAGTGCTTGGGAATGATGTCAACGAATTACAATAGCCAAATGGAAAATGGGGATGTAGACGATACGAGGACAAGAATGTGCTGGGAATGATCGGCTACAAGTGACTTGTACATTGCAGTATAGGACTACATATGTGGTTAGGTTAGGTACTAGGCGTGATCTTGTTACCTATTATAAGCAATGACGTTTTACAATTTTGACGTGCTTGCAAACATTTTTAGAAAAAAACATGTGGATGGAGTGAAACGATTTGTTAAATCCTAGCTAAAAAGAGTGATTCTGGATCTAGGCTACACAGAACAGAAACCGTGTTGTCACATTGAAAGTTCGTCGTCACGATTTCCTGTCATTTTCTAGAAGATAATGATCTAACACAACTACCATCCCTGGGTGCTTCTGCATAGTTTGTTTACAGTTGCATATGAAATCGTCCATGTAACTAGAACACTCGGGGTTGTTGTCGTACCCAACTCTGCAGGAAGGATTTCAAGCATCCATGGCTTGGTAGATTTAGATAGACATTTTCAAGTTCTCTTTTTACCCACGTTTCGCAGCTGACTATGACTCCGTAACTGTAGACAATGATACTTCGAAACACTTCCTTCGCCATTACCCTGCTCTACTCATATCATGTGGGAGATCTACAACGCTGATGTAGTAAGTGCTGACATCGTAACTTCTTCATCATTGAAATACATATGTAGTTCCAAAATTTCCAATAAATTGGATAAAATATGTTTTTCCTTACTTGCAGTACAATAGACAATTCAGGGTAGTATTTCCTATCCTTCACAAAAAAACAGTGGTCGCAAGATTATTCCTTGAGGTATTCCCCAGAAAGCTAGAACCTAAGCTTGACACCTACTCACGTCTGTTTCGTCTAACGCGAGCTATATATCCAGTTCAAGGGAAAAGATTCTATGTTCACTTGGTCTAGCGTTAACGCATTCTCTGAAGATCCGGCAAAAAACTCGTTGATACTTTGTAGCCAGGTCGGTTCATTATCAAGATTTGTTTCTATTATCATCTTAACAAGGGCTACTTTGACTAGGTTAAATCAAGAGTTAATTCTATAAAAAGAGTATTTGGAAAACAAAAACACTCTGACGCGAGTTATTACGTTACATGACATCAAGACTCGTCATTACTTAGTTTTTAAGTCGCGATATATCGGACTTAGCTTTTTTAAGATACACATTACTAACACCAATTATAATAATTTATTGCAATTATTGCTCACAACTCATAGACCACCTCTGCGCCTGGGCTACATGTTACGAAGCTTCAGACACGTTACGTAACAGACACCAGGTGGCCAACGAAAGATATCTTTTGTCTAGAGTACGAGTACCGGCTACATATTTGCTTTTTTTGCTATTTTTTTTTTTATTATTAATTTTACGCAACGTTAATTACATTTTTCCTCTAATCTTGTCACAATAATGCGCCGCGCGTCGGCACGTCGTAATGGAAGAAAAAAAAAACTTTTACCGAACCTCCTGGCAAGCATTTTCTGCGCACAAATTACTCTCTAACCAGTTAGTGCGTTGTTTACATTTCATTTTATTACACAAATCATAATTTTTGATTTAACATGCTCGACTTGATATTTTTCTTCGAATTAGAATCAAACGCTTGTCACGTTGCGTCGAGACGTTGTCGTCGTCGATTGCGTAAAACCACTTTCAAAGCGAGTGTGCGTTCAGTCTATAAAGCCTTTCTAATGCAACATTTAGAAATGCAACCGGGTGTTTTTTCGGAGAGAAAAAGTGTTAATTTTGAGTGGGGAACACCCTGAATGACTAAACCAAATTCATCGATCAATTGACAGGCCAGTGTTAATTCTACCGCACAGGAATGCCTCCATTCAGTTAGTGTTGTCATTGCTGTCGGTTCGATTGATTACGCAATCAAAGATGAGAACTTGTCTTACTCAAGGTGCGGCATAAATCTGGTGGAGAACATTCTAAAAAGTATGTCAATACTTAGAGATAGCAAAATACATTCATTGACTGACCTCTAGGTCACGAGCGCCAAACTGGGTCAGCGGGACTGGCTAGCCTATGCGACTTGATTAGTATATTTCGCAGAATCGTAATCAACGCTATTGATCTGGTAAATTAGCATATTAAATGGCATAGCATAGCATGGAATCAGCGAATAATTATTAGCATTATCAACGTGTTAGGGAACCTTGACTGGGGTACTCACGTGGGTGAGTCTCTGATTGGTTTGTGAGAGAAAACCACTTTATGGTTGGAGTTTGTAGGGATTTTAGAAACCACAAAGCCAGGTGGCTGAATTTTTTCTTGACTAAGGTTTGTTCTGCACATAGCGATTTGCGATACAAAGAAACAAACAATGCGTCAGACAAAAATCCAACGAAACCGCATCATAAAATAGTCTGAGCCTACAATAATGCAATCTACTCCAATGAATGGTATTGTTGTTTGGTGGTTTATCCTAGGTCACTGAGGCCAACACCAGTAATACGCAAAACCAATGGAGAACAAAGCTTCTCATTCTACCAGAGTCATAAGACGCCTACGATCTACAAGTCTTACACTGCGGTCTAATGCAAGTATATGCCTGTGACACTGGTTCCAAACTTCGTGGAGTTCACGTGCAAAAGTTGGTTTCATATAGATTTCTAAGAGTCGAACGAAAGCAAAGTGGTCATGAATTGGAGGACAGAACAAATTGTTGAAAGGCCAGAGGCAGAAAAGCCAATCAAGAGATGGCAGGATCAACGATTTGTAGAGAATGCATTTTGTCTTCCGAGTTAGGACTTTTGAACCCATTCGTTTCGTCAAACCGAAGTAGCAGCGGTTTCATAGGGAAAGTATTCTTCGAATCTCCACCAAGGTGTAAACTCCTTAACCACTTCGAAGTTACTATTGCCAACAGTGGCATTTTGTCCTAGTCGGTGGACAGATGTTTTTCTGTTTGTTGACAACATGTACTTGCTTTTGTCCTCATTCACTTCAAGCCCAACTCGTTTCGTCTGTTCTTCAATTGCCGTAAAAGCCTCTAAAACGGCAGACTGGGAGCGATCGATGGTGTCGATGTCGCATGCGTATCACCAGCTGGACGGATTTGTTAAAGATAGGGCCTTCAGTGTTCACACCTGCCCTGCGCACTATCTGTTCCAGTTCGAGATTAAAAAAGCCACATGATAGCGCATCTACTTGCCGAAATCCGGTACATGTTTGGAATAGTTCAGAGGAACAGGTTCCGAATTGCACGTTGCACCGCGTGATTTCCAGTGTCATGCGGCACATCTGGATCAGTTTATCCGGGATCCCGAATTCGGCCATCGCCTTGTAGAGCTCAAGACGATGAATGATATCATATGCGACTTTAAAGTCGATGAAGAGATGGTGAGTCTCGACTTGAAATTCGTTAGTCTTTTTCAGGATCTGCGTTAGTGTGAAAATTTGGTCGATCGTCGATCTGCCGGGCCGGAAGCCACACTGGTACATGCCGAGTAGTGTGCTAGAGAAAGGCTTCAGACGTTCACACAGTACGTTCGACAGGATCTTATATGCGACATTAAGAAGAGATATACCTCGATAGTTCTTACAAGACATAGGATCGCCTTTTTTGAAGATGGGGCATATAGAGCTGATAGTTCAGTCATCGGACATGGCTTCATCCACCCATACTTGGTTGATGATTTGGTGCTCCGCTGGTAGGCCATTAGAGTCGGCGGCCTTATTGTTCTTCAGTTTTTTTTATAGCTAAGCAACGTCTACAAAACTGGGAAGGGGGATAGCTTCTTCATTTACTGGATGCGAGATCTCTTCTTGCCCTATCAGTCTCTCTACCTGATGCCCATTAAGTAGCTGCTGGAAGTGCTGCTTAAACACATCTACTACCTATTTCCTTTGCTTCAGTGACTAGGTGTCCTTCACAGTTTCAAAGAGCTTGCGTTTCGGACTTAAAGCCAGCTGCCAGTTGCTTGGACTTCCTACAAAACGTCCAGATATTTTTCCTTTCGCGAGAGTCTTCTATATCTTGGAGCTGGGGACTGCGTGGGCCCTTTTCATTTTACGCAGGATCTTCTTCCCCTCACTTTTTCTGGCTCGATACTCTTCTCTTGTTGTTCTAATTTTGCACTACAGCGCTTGTATCTGTGCATTTTCTGTCACCTTTTGCCGGCGTACGCATTCATCATCATACCAAAGGCTCTTATTGGGTGGTGGCTGCTGGCCTATGGTGATCTGCGCTAGATTGTTGGCGTCAGTAATGAAAACGTTCGGCATAGCATAACCAGTTCCACTATGATAAGGCACTACGTTACCACAGTCCCTGCCAAAATAACTGCGGGAACTCATTCGCGTCTGGTTTAATCCTCAGCCTTTCATCCTTGGATACGGTTTTTATTTTCTTCTCGATTTCTGTCCGAGGTCAACTGTAGTGTGATTTATTGTGGGAGGAACATGATAGAACATCACGACAGTTCCTGCTACTATTGCTTTGATTAAGAAACCAAAATATGTGTGCAATCATCAATGAAATGATGAATTGACATTTACTCCCAAAGTACGTTTCGCCCTGACATCATGACTGTGCTCGTTAGTAGACGACCTCCGATATCTTGTTAAGGCACATTGTTTAGCTTGATGCCGACCGAAATTTTCCACCGCAAGAAGCAAGTAGAAGTCTGTGAGTACTGCCCGTGATTATCAATATTTCTACAATCAGTCGTCGAGTCAATTGAAAATACGAACCCACATCGATCAGTTCTAAATCGGTTCATTGCTTTTCAATTAATTTCGTCAGTTCCTCACACTCTACCATGAATCGTTGATCTCCCCTTCGATTGAGATAATTTTCTTTAAGTGAATTCAATTGCTGTCCCACTTTTTTTTTTTTTAACCGAAACTCTTCCTCACTTCCTGACTGCATCTACAACTCCTTCTCCTAAGTACAACCCATGAAGATACACAATACTGATACAAAATTCAAATGCCAAATGCCCCTCTATTCTTTCATCAGTTGAATCATAAAATCTGCAACACGCCTCTCAGCTGACGTCACGATCCGTCTGACTGTCTGTCTGCAAGGAGTATCAGTTCAACGACACCTCTACATCCCACAGCATTTTGTCTGGATGACTAGTTCCGAAGGGAAAGTTGCAAATAGTGTTGTTTTGACACGCACGCCCTCCACCCAAACCTCTTTCGTCACAGAAAGGTGTTGCTGCTTTCCACGACGCAACGACTGCATTAGGCGTTAGACGATTCGTTTTTGTTATCACCCCAACTGCATGCATGAAACAACCGGACGAAATTGTGTGAAAAGTGAAATTTTTGGTTCGCCAATTTCGGGCAACACAGCACAGCACAGCACACATACACACACACATTACACGAAAAGGAGAAAGTTATCCTCACCTAGTTAAGTTGTTTCTTGCTAATCGAACACACTTGTCCGGCAACAAATCAACTCCAGCCAATCGAGCAAAAACCATTTGACTATCGATCGACCGGCTGTGCTGGAAGGAAATGATATCGAATTGGTCACTCCAATGACAGCTTCCGGGGCCGGAAAAAGATAAATCGTAAAACCCGTCTAGTCATTGGCCATTAGTGGAGCTTATCTGGCGCATTCAGACATGTTTTGTCGGTTTTATGTCAGATCGAGATAGTACCTATTCGGGAGGCGTAAACTGTGACGGATAGAATTTTTGATCGATGACCAGTGGAGTGCTTTGCCAGACACACTGTCCCTATACACTCATCTCTCTAATAACTTTTCGACCAAAAAGTTGTCCATATTTTGTCATCTCAAATTGATTCACACATACGACCATCGACAACTAGGTTCGATGTACCATTCAAGGAGATTTGACGTAATCTCCGCAACTGCATCGGGAACAACGACACTCTGTGACGTAACACTCACATAGGAGGACTGTAACAAAGGCTTAAAGCTATCGCAGCATCATCAGCTGCATTGCATTGTGGTGTCGAAGACACGACATGGATAGATGCATCTGGAGGTGATGTTGCAGCTGAGCAGCGCAGTGTCCCATTGGCATATCACGATTTTCTTATCGATTTTCGCTTTCATGCCACATGGATGGAGTGCGCGCCCCCTTCTTCGGTTGGATTCGTACCCAATGCATCAATAGGCGAGAACGTGTGTTTCGAATGGTAAGAAGATGAGGTATGATGGACCGTTAAATTCATTGGCTATTGTCTCTCGATAACCTTGGAATGCAGTCCATTTGATTGATGCAGATGTGTAGCTAATGAGGCGTTTCGCTTTCATTGCTGGAATTTCATGTGACTGCTGAAACTGTCATCTGTTTTCTCTAAATGCCACAAAAAAGTATCGAGAGAATGAAAATTGGTTGTGGCTTTCACGATGATTGAAGATGAATGCGGGATTTCATGCCGTTTTGAGTTAAAGTGAACAGTTAACCATGCAATCTGGTAGAGCATTTCACCATTTTTTCAATTGAGACTGGGACTGATCGGGAGGAATGGTGCATGCTGAATCATTCTTCAGGTGGTGTAGTCGTACATATCCATGTTTTATGTAAAAGATCTCAAATGGTACCATATCCAACGAGAGTTTGTCATCGGAACGTATTCGGAAGGAGAATGCAAACCTTAGAAGCAGTAACGCTGTGCATATGTACATAGCTAGGGTGAAGCTCTAAGTGGCTTAAATTCGAGCCATGGAACTGTATGGATCAACTCATGTTCATCTTTTTTTTTTTCTTTTTGTCGGATAAGGAGCACTCAGATGGTCCATTGAGATACCAGGAAGCAAGACCCAGTATTTCCTATTTTACTTAAGTTTTGGAAAAGTCTCGACACTCTCGACATCATCACTGAAGTTCTCCCGCTTGATCCGAACAAACTCAGGACAATCACAGAAGAACTGATCCGAAGTATCATCGCACTTTTTTTAAGCCCAGCAAACTAAGATACTTAGGAAAAGGAAAGTGTCCTATAAGAACAAGTATCCAATCTGATTTTTTACAAACGTTCCAAAGCATTCATTAAGTCTGCCCAAATCCTGGAGAACCATATCACATATCAATTGTATTCGTAATCCCTCTTAATCCCTCTTAAGCCCCAGGCGCAGGTTCAGGTCCTGAGTCTTACCTAGCAGTCTCATTGGACACACCATTTTTCGCAATCCCAATGTGTATTGTGAATCAGACAAGAGTCAAAAATTTCAGCCTTGTGACTAAATGCTTGAACTATCTTGTAACGGGTTAAGGGATTGATTAGGGCTTTAAGCGCATCCTATCTGTGTCTGTCTACAAATTAGGATACCATAGGTCTCCACTTGGAAAACAGGGGCATAACTGCCAAGTGAGTAGTGAAGTCTAGTGTTGTCGGTCTTTAAGTAAACACCAGCAGCGGAACCTTGACTATTTTTGGAGCTATCCTTTACAATTTGATAATTCGTGCAGGTCACACTCCGTAAGATGTCATTGTTTAACGCAAGGATAATCGAATTTAAATTTGCTCAGCAGCCGAAATTCCAGTGTTATTGGATCAGGCGGGATACCCATGAAACCAGGATCAGAAGATAAGTGTCGCGCAAGGTTATTAAAACTCCTGTGATTTCAAAAGACCGTCTAATATACATACGTAAGTACAAGGAAAGGTAAATCAAGTAGAACATCTAGAGTACCAGCTCCCATGTACCGGAGACAATCCGTTCTTTGAAGTTCAGTACAGAAGCCAGTTAAATGCCTATGCAGAAACCCCCTCCACCAATCAACCGATGCATAAGCTAGGTCTTACCATGGGCGTATAGGTCCAGATATTGGTGATAAGCCCCATGCCTTGACAAAACCACCCTAACAAAACCAGCTAACTGAGAGTACCTTAAATCTCTTAGACTTGACATGCTTTACCCCGTGTTTGCTGAAACCAATTTAAGTTACAGAATCCGCTTTAACCAGATTTTGAGCGCAGATAATAGCACATGGATGGTTTGTTCGGGCTAATAAAAGAGGAGGCAGCATTGGATCCAAGAACTTTATTAGTTTCCAATGTCAAATGAGCGTTCCAATCAACGCTTGTGCCTTCAGCTAGTTTTAACAAGATCTGCCTCTTCCACTGGCATTTAGTCAAAAGCCCACCGGAGTGAACTCCTTATGGATCTTATTCAGCTGTAATGACCTCCCAAGGCAAGTCATCAACGAATGCACTTCGATCAGCCTGTCTCTGATGATGAAAATCGGACATGCTGGGTAAAACCTTTCTGCTGAAGACTTCAGAAGTATTTGACTTGTGGAGTGTTAATGTTCTTCTAACTTAATCAAGAAACATCATTAATGATTCTCATTTTTTGTCATCAATTGCTAGTTTGAGCTACCGCTGTTTTAGAACCACCCAGATGGTGATCTCAAAAGGTTCTTTAGCTCAATTTTCTGTATGTCCTCGAACTCTATGAAGAAGTGGCTGTATGACTGAATGTACAGCTTCTGCAATAATCCTTCCAAGTTCTCCTCAGACGATCAGCATACTCTTGCCTATGGAATAGTGTGTTGCAATGATGCCAAAAATGGATAGGTTTAACCATAGAAAGTATTATCCTTCTGTCGAAAGCCGACTAGAGGCTGCTTAGTTTTGCGTATGTGTCCAAGAGGGTACTACGACTATTAGCTTTCCCGGTGGCGTTAGACTTTATGGTGAAGACTTTATTATGAGGAATTTTTACGAAGGAGACCTTTTCCTCGGGCGATTTGTTCTTTCATTGCCTAGGATATCCAAATACCACGGTTTTCAGCATAAGGTCACTCTATTGCGTTTAGGTATCTCATCAAGATAGCATCTGCAAATCCTCACTAGCCCTGATTTAATAAGTGCATTGCTATATCCAGTAATTACCCTCCTTCCGGTTATAGTTTTTCCGGCTTGTAAGATGGCTGTGATGTCGGTTTGAAAAATACTGCAGTCGTTATACATTCTAAAATATTGACCGATCCCTTTAGTTTCACAATCAGCTTCTGCGAACCGTCAGTATAAAATGCCAGCTCTCCTTCATTGGTAACCTGATGATTTTGGCAATCAATTCTGATAGAAATTGTGGTAGTAAACCTCCTAATAACCTGGAGAATCGGGATCGTATAGTCAGTTTCGGACTGCCTGTTCCAAAATGGACGCGAGTCCATATTTCTTCCGGTTTTAATGAATGTTAGTGCTTCTGACTACTGAGTGGGAGTTCAGTGGGAGTTCAACATCAATATTTTTTTGAGACGGTCACGTATCTCATTCTAAGCTCTATACCATCTCCTGCCCTCCAGCCACTTAAATACTTATTCATCTTAAACCACTTCCACCTCATGCACAAACTTTCAATGCCCAAACTAAAAAGTTTTGACATCTAATGCACAATCACGACCCAAAGGTCAACAAAGAAAGTGATGACACTACGTCCACTGAACTTGCTGATCCCCTATAATGGCAATGCTATGATTCCCATTAATCTCTCGATTCACCTCGACCGGGAGACCAAACTGCATGGCCAACATTTTTCGATCGTTTCCATGAATCACTACTCAGCTGCCAGCGGATGGCATACAATGGTCAACACAAGAGCGCCAAGGTGCTGCCTGCTTTCTTCATCGTGTATGCGGGTAGGTCAGTGATCTGTGAGCTCCATGATTGAGTAGCTGGTTAGTGTTGAGTCATCTCATTCAAATTAAATTCGAAGTAGATGTATGCACATTGAACTTTGATGCATTGCAGTGGCGCTTGTTTGGGGTTACAAGTGCCTGCATTATGAAATACGATGTCTTGGTCCATTGGGTTAGTACTTTCCCTTGTTATGATGTGGACGACGAAAGTGAAAACTGTCGAAACTACCATAGAGGTTTGGTGTGTTAACATTTGACGGAGAAAACTCCCATACATCTCATGAAAACAAAAAATCATCTAGAGCAAACGGAAAATCATAAAGTTGTTTTGCCTGAGAGATCTACGAGGCATTTTCCACGGTTTAGCCATAATTTTCCGTTTCCTCCTTGTTTGCCACAAGCTTGAGGAGGTAGACCCCACTTACAAGTGGTTTTTGTATTTTTTTCTGCACACTGAACTCGCAGGCGAGATTTATAGGGAAATCATTGGGAGTTATGACTCACCTACATTTATCTGATGGATGAGGTTTCTGTTTCTGTGGTTGTGGCACAGTTTCACTCTCTGCAGAATGACGACGCCAATGAAGACGACAACGACGACGAAGACGAAGAGGATGATGATGATGATGGGTGTCGAGATGCCACAAAGATTGATTGTCATATGGAAATCACAAGTCGCGATGCTGTGATGGGAAGTTAAGGCCGGTTTTTGTGTGTGGTGCCTTTGTCAGTCACTGTGGTATTGTTTTTCTGTATATGAGCTCTGTCGGAAAGGAGGTGACTAGAGTAATAAATACTCAAGACACGGGGTGCATTTAGAGAAGAAAAATCCGTTTTTGTAAAGAGATTAAAATTACAGGACGTGTCAAATGATTAGGACTGACAGGTGAGATTGCTGACACAGTAATCGGCGCTGAATTATGAAATTTACGATCTTTTCACTGAGAAATGACATTTAAGGTTTTTTTCTTTTTCTTAATAGTTGGTCTTTAAGTAGAAGTCGTTGGGGGTTATTATGTAGGTTACTTCATTGCTGAAGTTTTAGGCTAACGAGGTTTATGAACCATATCAAAGGAATTGTCCCAGATCAGGTTATAAATAAGTGCCCCATAATACTGCCAATTAGATATTTGCAACCCACGTCATAAGGGCAGGAGAAGTTATTGGATGTACAGCTTTACTCCAGGTACAGCACTACTCTATCAACAGAAATAGGTATGCAGTGAAAACAATAGGTGTCCAAAGGAAAGTTGAGCTATACTTCTCCAGATTCTGCTTAAGAAACATTTGAAGACAATTGGTACAATACAAATCTTAGACAGAACCTTACGCAATTTCCGTAGACCTATCAGCTCTGTATGCATGTTGTCTATTATTTAAAGGACACCATTTGCTGTTTGCTCTTTGTTTCCTCAAAGCGCTGCTGCTCTGACTTAAGGCTTCAAGGAAGGTGTATCTCCATGAAGACCTCATTTGTAAGATCCAGTGTCTCAACAAACTTTTCCGCTCTATCACGAATGAGTCCTACTTTGGAAACTGGATCTCGGGAGACAATTCTCTGATGTCTACTGACCTCGGCTGTGATACTCATACTCGAGCAAAATTGACTCCGGTCCGGAGGTCATTATCATTGTAATGCAGATCATACATTATGTTCCACAAAATTGGTACCAGTACGAATCCTTGTGGTACGTCAACAGTCACCTTGTAGTTATTTAGTTGAACGTCTGAGTTCTATATACCATTCGTGTTATATTCTTCACACTAATGAAAACCGTATCCGAAGGTCAATTTTAGTTTTGAGAATCATTTTTATGACAGTTATACTCACGGATGTTTATCAGATGTTCGCTGGAGCTAGGACGGCGAGCAACAAAGTTGCCCATGCTCTAGATCATCCGATTGTAGTTCTTTTGGTTCAACCCTTTTGTTCTGTGTTGCCCATTTCATCCAGATAGTCAAGGGAAAGCCGTAATTTGTGACTTTGAACTAAATTTCGGGACTTGAACAAAGTACACAATTTGTGTTGATAGCGTTTTTCAAGCAAAGTGACCCTCTTAATCCATACGTCACACGCGTTGGTTCCTAAATGCCACATATCGCGCAACAAAGTTGCACATGCTCTAGATCATCCGATTGTAGTTCTTTTCGTTCAACCCTTTTGTTCTGTGATGCCCATTTCCCCCCAGATAGTTAAGGGAAAGCCGTAATTTGTGAGTTTTACCTTAATTTCGAGACTTGAAGAAAGTAGACAATTTGTGTTGATAGCGTTTTTCAAGCAAAGTGACCCTCTTAATCCATACTTCGCACGTGTTGGTTCCTAAATGCCACATATCGCGCAACAAAGTAGCCCATGCTCAAGATCATCCGATTGTAGTTCTTTTGGTTCAACCCTTTTGTTCTGTGTTGACCATTTCACCCAGACAGTCAAGGGAAAGCCGTAATTTGTGAATTTTACCTTAATTTACCTTACCCCCTTAAGATGGGGCCCTCAAATTTTGAAATGCGTTCAAGATTAGATTCCACTCGAGAGTTATTATTGCGCAGTATTTTTTAGAACCTCCTCTCCATCTTCTACCTGGTATAGGCTTTCGTACCGTTCCATCTACATACTTTTCTTACTGCTTTCTTATTTAAACCCACTTCCTCTATTGCTGTTTTCAATCTATTGCAGGCTATACGTTTGAAGATTTTCCCAGCAGTTCCGTTTGCTTTGTGACTTTTAACTTCAAGACAATGGTCTAAGTGTACCTCCAGTCCACACCAAACCAATATGAAGAAGTTCAAGACTCTAACCTCGGATACAAATCGAACACCCATTTATCTAATCGTATCTCGACTTGGTTTTGATTTAGTATAAGAGATTGCAAAATAAATGATAAATGCCAGCTTATGTCTAATCTTAATTTGTCAGCTAAATTCATGGCCAAAGACTGTAGGCCAAGCCTTCGTTTTGTTTATTAATGATGTATTTCCTTTCGGCTTTGTTTTAAGGTACCCGCTTTTTTTTCATATTAACATAAGTAAAATAGGTAAACTGTAAATATAGTCGGATATATAACTCAACATGTCTAATGAATATTAAAACGCCACATCTTCCTTCAATTAGATGATTTTATTCGCTGAACTCATGAATTCATAACGAAATCAACGGAAATGCCGACAGAATCATCCACGAATTCTTATCTCTTCGGCTGAGATAAATGACGGTATTTTGATACGAAACAGAGCCAGAGTCTCAGCAATAAAAACTGCTTATGCCACGCAAAAATCTGTGTCTTGAGTTAAACTATTTCAGAGATAGTTCACATTCCAGACACTTGCCGAAGGTGCAATGTTCTATATCTAGGGCGATCGTAAAACTGAGTTGGTTTGCATATTTTTTTTTTTTTTTTCTGAATCTGAAGTAATGTCATTAAGCAGTGAATTCAAGGCACAGGGGTATCTACTAATGAATGTCTTACTCTGTGCAGTTTGATGAAAAGATAAATCGCACTGCTGCGGGTAGAATTGACATCTTCAACCCACTTTTTGAGTTCTATTCTCATAGCTTCAACAGTAGCTAGGCGCCGCGCGCCGTTTAAGAAAAAACCACAAGTCTATACTTCTTTATTATCTCATTGTCGTTAAAAAGTAATTTATTGTCGTAATAGATACGATTTATATTATTTGATCAAAAGTCGGTGGGCGCCAAATGGCATAGAATAGCAGCCAAGCCCCTTTATTGATTGACCGCACTCGGCGACAATCTATCTGAATAAAACGACACGTATAGTCTGTTGAAGACCATTTGTTTATTACCAAAGCGAATTATGCTCATTCTGTTGAATTATAATGTATTTTGAAATCTATCGGAGAGGTAGGTACATATTTACATGTGTTGGGTATGGATTTGTTATTAGCAGCATAGTTTCCACTGAGGATGTGATAGTTTCTAAGCCCAGGAATCGAGCCATGCCGATTGGTCGGTCCGAGAGTGCCACTGGGAGCAGGTCAATGTTTTTGAGAAACTAGGTCCTAGGAAATTTTTCCATGAGTTCGTAACCTGCCGCCTATCTTGAGTTTAGACTCTGTTTTCTCAGCAGGTTCCTTGAATTTTAGACGAATTCAATTGGTATGCCACCAAATCAACACTGGCAAGTTTAAACACATCAAGATACCAGACAGGAACAACAGAACTTATCGAGGACTATCGGCGTTTGAGTAACGTCACTAAAAATGATGCATACATCTTGACAAAAATAGAAGAGCTATTTCCATCCCTAGTAGAATCAAAAAGGGTTTTCGACAAATGGACTTACAAAGTGAATACTGGCAGGTAGACATTGATCCACCAGATAAGGAAAAGACGGCTTTCTCGGACGGACAGGAGCAGCTTTGTGTCATGCCATTCGGGCTCTGTAGTGGCTGCTAATTTGGAATGCTTAATAGATGCCACACTTCAAGGCGCTATATTTATGTGAAGGACTGACCTTACCTCTTTTGTCAAGGACGTGAAGATTGAAGGTAGAAGGTTTTTCAGCTGACGCACGGATGGATGATTGGTGGTTTGGATAGTTGGTAGGGATTCCAGAATATCTCAATATGATCCACAGTAATGTTGATGATTCTTAAAGAATCAATTTCACGCTTTGAAAGTTTCTTAGACATAGAAGGTAGAAGGAGGTAGCTATCGTCTCAATAGACCGGGCTTTTTCATATGCGTATTGAACTGGGGATATATTTATCTGCACGACCTGGTTTGGAGGAAATGTGTAAATCTATGAGACTTTCTAATATCTTGACTGGGAACGAGATGAAACTTTGGGACTCGTGTTTGAAGGTTTACTCACTTTGGTTAGGAAATTGACTTTGACTCGAAGTTTGATATGATATACCGCGTTGCTTTGTGGTATCTTGCGGAAAATACCGGTAGAGCCGGGTGCTTTAGAAAAACAAAGGTGTCGACAACTGAATTCATCTCTTGTTTGTCCACAACTTGATAGCTGTTTTGTCTCCTGGACTTACCTACTGCTGTGTACGGTTCTATAACATCCCTAAAAGTGTGTCCTAAAGAGATGATATGGGGTCTCAGTGGACGATTCTGTTTAGAATCCGTCAGTTTTTTGATGAAATCTGGGAGTATGGGTACTTTTGATGGGTGGTTTCTATTCCGCTGAGAAAAATACGCCATGAAGCTTGCTTACCGTAGATTGTCTTTTCTTAAAAACATCTTTGTTTTTCTTATAGGTGTTCCAATCAACGGAATCTTTTGTATGCTTGGTCATATTGTATGTATAGTTTTCTGGCAGTTTCACCCAAGATCACAGTTGACCACCATTCAGGGGAGAATATTTCAGAAGTTATTCAGATAGTTGGTTAAGATTAGGAATTGAGACCCTCTCGAACTGTCTAGATTGCTTCTGAAAGCATTGCAGTCTGAGGTTGCAAAGGTTAATGCTTTAAATTCTTTCTCTCCACAAATACGAATGAGTCCTAGTATTACTCATTCATAGTCTTAGTCATCTTCATGATGAGTCACATAGACAGTCACTCTTTTTATCGTCTTTTGTTGAATGAACATTCCTTAATTTCGTCGTAGACGATTTTTATTCAAATTGAATCCATTGATATGTACAAGGATGTTCCCAAAATAAAATTATCTATGCTTTCAGGTGGGAACATTGAATTTTCAAAAAGAACATCTCATCTCATTGACAATCCGCAGATCCTCAAAATAATGGAACATCCTTTCCTTTATTTGGATGGAAACAGACAAACAACAAACGAACCATTCAGACCAATGAACAATATACAGATACCTTGCTGAGTTGTTTTCTAATAGACAACAAAAAAAATTCTTTGAAAATAATCTCAAAGAAAAGGTGGTAACCCGAGCGTCGTAAACTGTTAATTAAAGAAAAGATTTCCCTCACACTTTCGAGTCGTTTCTAGGAAACCATAAACAGGTTCGATACCTCATCGATTAGCTCATGAAATCTGGCACTGAGTGGTCATTGAAGTCCGGTAAGATTAAAAGGATAAATGATGGCACTTTGCCATCGCCATCGGAGAGAGAGACGCCTTGAAAGAAGGTGAAAAGGTAGCAATTTAATGTTTATTACCATTCGGACTGCAATTTCTAATGAATTCGAGTTGCAAATGGGTATAGATAATTGTAGGTCAGTGGGTATATTCAATGAGCAGATCACAGGTCTGGTTTTTATTACTGCTGACCCAATTTGCCTTTGGCTTAAGTACAGAGTATCAGATTACATTAAACATCTCGTGAAATTTACCATTAACTGAAATATGCTTGAATTTTTTTTGCACAATTGCAATTTTTCACTCGTAGATACAAAGTATCTACAACCATTATAATTGCAAATGCCATAAGTTTTGTTGTTGAAATAAATTGCATGACGGTCATTGACGTTGCCATTGTAGTTTGGCCGCTGTCTTCAGTTGAATGTTTCCCTTTCTATTCACTTGTGTACTCCGTTCGGTTTTCTGGGACACAACCTGACCCTTGGGGTTAACGTTGTTCCATTCGTGGGT
Source organism: Xylota sylvarum (assembly GCA_905220385.1). Lineage (NCBI taxonomy): Eukaryota > Metazoa > Arthropoda > Insecta > Diptera > Syrphidae > Xylota > Xylota sylvarum. Next base: position 130,078,862 of record LR999957.1, read on the forward strand.
GTTGCGCGCTATAAGGCATTCACATTCAATTCAGTTTGCGTGTTGAATCCATTTTCTGTTTTTTTTTTTTCTTTTCTAAGGAAATTCACTCCTAATTTGCTTGGTAGTTAAGTAATTTAGTTTTTTTTTTTTATTATTATTTGTTTTCTTTATAACTCCAAAATGGAGAAAGAAAGTGAAAGGCAAAGCCGCAAGTGGATCGATGTAATAATTTTATTTATTGAAATTGAAAGTGTGCCAATTACAATTGAGTAATACGATACCTTATTAGAGAAACGAAAAAAATTTATTTTTTAATAGAAATACCAATTAGCTGTTAATTAGTTTTGATAAGTTTATAAATGTAGCTCCTCTCTTCAGTGGATTACTACTTCTATAGTCGTGAAGGAATGGTTCTATTGTTCATCAGATAATGCCGAGTTGTTCAAACGCAACTAAGTTTATGTGGATCTGGAGGATCGCACCTGGTATGTACTCTATTTCCAGTTCCAAAATAACAATTAGCAGATTCTGTTAGCAAGTGATAGTACTTGAGCAGTCGCTTCTACATGCATGTCCTCAGGACTGTCCTTCGTTGTGAAGGCGAACCTGAACCGCGAACCAGAAACTGAGTTTCGCAACATCCCTGAAGTGAAATCGTTGGTTTCGACTATCTCAAAATGGCACATGTAAGGTGTTCACTATATTAGCCCTAAAATCGGCCCTTGGAACCCAGATGATGGTATTCATTGAGTGGAAAAATAATAGATTGAGTTCCTTCTGACATTACTCTACCAGCTTGCATGATGTAATATATGAAATAATGGCTTTGATTACCTCGCGGATTCATGACCTCGTCGTTATACTTTCGGAATAAAAATCATATGAACAAGTCTCCAGAATTAAGGGACATCATTTAAGCGTAGGCAGCATGTTGGGTCCTAGCCAAGGGGGTTGCTACGTCTTGCAGATTCTACATTATGTTGAGAGGAATACTGTGGAAACCCAGGGATTTGTGTGGCGAAAACCCTAGGAAATTATAGAAATACTATCCCATGATGTATACTGCTCACGGTTGTAACTATCGTGTAGGAATTTCACTGATCGAGAATTTAGAAAATGAAAAACTAACACAAGATTCATTTATCTACACATCTGCCAAACAACTGTATCTATACCTATTTAGAGAACATCCCACCATTCCTCCTTTCAAAATCAATTTACTTGAACCTGACATCTACATATTTTTGACTGGTAATTAACCAAGCGTTGCTCCAGCCTCCCAAAACCGAAAAAAAAAGAAAATAACAAAAGCCGTTGAAATTATAGACTTCAACGGATACCCCTAATGGAGCTCCATTATACTACTCGTGTAATTATGCGAAATAATAATTAAGTGCCGCACTTAATTGCATAGTAAATAGCAGAGAACAAATTATTGAAACAAGTTGATAAATTAATTCACAGTTTCGGTGGTCGACATGCTGCTAAATTAATTGAATGTTAGCTTCTCATAAAAAAAAAACCAAAAAATTCAGTGAAGTGATTAATTGCTCCACTTGCGGTGCTTTGGACTATACCCGAAGTGTTGTGAGAAGAAAAGTATCTAAACAGTATGGAATGTGTCATAATTAAGTTTGGTAATGAAATTTTGGTGTGGTATGCTCAATCTTCTGTGGGAACAATGTGAGATATGCCATATGCAGACTATAAGGAAATGGGACTAGAAATACTAGATTACATACTATACTCTTAAATGGTCATTAAAAATGTTGGTTATCAGCCATCCTTTGCTACTTTATCCGATACATTAAGTCGATTACTAACTGGAAGTCTACCAGAAGTATTCTTGTCAGATCATAGATACATCGCGAAATGCGAAACTTTGATATTGAGAAGAGCTAGACAAGTCTGTCAGAACTCATCCTAAATGTAGAATGAGATGGAAGGTTAAGGATGGTGCTTAAAATCTGAATAGTATCGTCTCCAGATACTTTGAACTGACGTGTCCGATTATATAACCATCATGCTGATCACTAGTTCCTTGATGGAACCCATAACTGCAGAGACTCAGAAAGGAAATCAAAAAACACAAATAATCGGGCATTCAATACAAATTTTCAGGTAGCCAGATAACGATTGGCCAAAGTTTGGCCGGCTTACGCAGGATACGGCTCATTAATATGCTGTGGCATTATTTGATAGCTTCAAATCGCTTGGTACCCAGCCTTGCTGCAACAGGGCGGAGGTAAATAAAGGTGGCGTTCTATATCCGCTGCTCCCTGCTATGGTTCATGGTGGTTGACTCACTGTTGCGTACTCTCAAATGTCTACGCTAAGGCATATGTGGATGATGTTGCTATACTTCCTGTCAGGTTATGCCTGTCTGCGATAGCGAAAAGATACCTTTAGACATGATTGATAAATGGTGCACTAGGAGTGGGTTTTCGGTCAATCATCTGAAGGCAGAGGTTGTTGTCTTCACGAAAAGGAGGACTGTGACTAAATTTCAAATGAAGCGATATATTTGGGAGTGATCCGGGATAAGAAGCTTTGATTTGCTTTAGATCGCTGCTCGATTTACCTCCCACTGGTACTTACATCATGGGCTGTACTATGGCTTTTTCAAATTATCTGCACTGGAGTTTCGATTACCTTGCGCGACATTTATCTCTATCTGATGCAATAATACTCGAACTTTGTCTGCTGGGCAAATTTAGAGCCGACCTTCCTTGTATTTACGAGTGGCTTCCGCCAGAGTCTGGGCCTGAACCGCGCTGTGATCGAATCTTCATGGATGGCTTCAAAACCAGTCAATGGTTCTGTGCTAGAAACCGACAACACAAGACTTCACAACTCGTAAGCATGCCTCGGTTTTCCAAGCGGTGACCTATGCTATTCGACTATATTGTAAGGCATAGGTGGAAGGGTCGAAGTACCTCAGTTTGTAGCGACACCCAGGTTGCCCTGAAGGTCTTCTTGAGCCTTATAATCCATTCCAAAATAGTTGGTGAATCCCGCGTCCTCAATCAGGGCCCCCAATGACGGTAGGGTTTCTTACGAATACAATTGTGTGTAGCACAGTACTCCAGGAAGCAGGCAAACTGAATGAATGCTCCCGAACTTACATATGTAAGAAAACAGCGGCATTTTTACTGTCTTTGAAGGGATAAGACTGTAGACATCTTATTGACATTCTTACGGGACACTTTCCTTTTTTAAGCACTATCTACGACGCTTGTGGAGAGGTCGACGATACTTCGGAGCATTTCCTTTGTGATTGTCCTGCCCTTGCTCGGTGTTGCTACTGCTGATTCAGTGCTGATACTGTACGCTCCGCATTACTGAGAAAATAGAGGCTAATACTGGGCCTTGCTTTCTAGTAGTACAACGGACCAGTTGCGTCTAAATCCTTCAATAGAGTAATTTCTAACCCGACAAAAAAAACTATGTATATCCAAGAATTGCTGTTTTAGAATGTAGCTACGTCGCTCTTTTGTGGGAACACAAGGACCTCACGACACCACGTACTATCTCCCGGAACTCCTATTCCCCACCTGAATTATTCTTCTATCCGTTCTTAATCTGAAAGGAAGACAACAATAGTATGACAATAAGCTTCCACAAATTGAAAGCAGTTGACCCTATTTCAACCAAATTTGGTAGCGTTTCCATTAGCTTTACAAAATTGCTCGTCGTCACAGAATAACTTGAATTAATAAATCTCAAGACGTTCATTGGTATCAGTCACGGTTCGCACTATAAATGGCAACTCGTCGCTATAGAAATTTATTTATTTTATTTATAGTTTGTAGACAATTAACAAAACAGCTTCCTGTCAGCCAATTGCCAAGTGCGGAAGTGAACGTCTGAACATAAGGTGCTTTCTATTCATGGTGCTGTTTAATTAAGATCTTCCATTGAATCCCAATCAAAAGGCATTGTGCGTGATGCATTCATACATATTTCCGTTTATTGTTGAAATTGATGACCATATACGAAGGTGGTTTTTTTATTATTCGAGGAAAATCTTTGTTTGGAATTATTACGAAGTATCTATTCCATTTTTAAGTATCTAGGAGAAAATTATTATGCAGTACACAGGTCTTTTTGGTTTACTGCCTTTGGTTTGGTTTGGTTTTTGGGATTACGTAGCCTAAAGGCCATTTAGGGGGATACATGAAGGAAAAATAGTAAAAAAATAAAAAAATAAGCTCCTCATGGGTGTTCTGTAACAGGGTAGACCGTAGTTAATATAAAATCTATAGCAAGGACATGCTAATCAATACACAATCAATGACCTTTATGAGAATAGTAGACAGTAGACACACAAGTGATACTAAATTTTCCGCCAGAAATATTTAGAAACTGTAGGACTAAGGACAATGTAGGATACGAGTATGAAGGCAAATCTTCGATTACTGCTAAAACAATCATGAGGTAAAATTATACTTGGTAGAGAGAGTTAAAACAAACTGATCCTTCTTGGAAGTCACGGGGAATGATAGCAAATAAGGAAACGAGAATGCTGATAAATCTAAAAAGCAAGAAAATGTGCAGTGTCATCAAAAAACTAAGGGTATCATTGAAGGCTTTAAATTAAACGAAGAATAACTTTTGCCAATCGCTGTTTCTTTGGGCTGAGAAGGTAATTGAGTAGTAGAACCATATCCCGAACAACTTAGGAGACTCAATATTAGACCTTATTCATCTCAGTCCTGCTTTATGGCGCTGAAGCTTGGACTGTCTAAAATGGATGAAAATATTCTTCGTCGCTTCGAAAGAAAGATTCTTCGAAAAAAATTTTCGGTCCCGTGGCAACAAAGGAATCCAAATGAAAACTGTTTACAGAATCAGTGCTCTAAGGACAATTTCCGCCGATAGGACAGGGTCGAAGGAAGTGCCATGTGTCGGAGCTGGCATGATGCCTTTTAATGTCTATCGATCTATTTAAGCAGTAAAAAGTCAGGATACAGAAAGTAGCTGCACAACAGCTCCCCACTTTGTCGGTAGTGCGATATCTAGGAAGAAGACGCAGAACACATGATGTTCCATTGTCCGCACTTTACACCAATAGGTACAAACCATACGGACTCCAGACAGCTCATTGAAGATATGATTTAGTCGAAAGGAAGGTGGCAATTAAGTTGGATATGTGACCAGCGTCCAGGTGGAACTCACGAGAATTGACCGCCAAAGAATAGAGAACGGCAAGCCCAAAAGGCGAACCAACCCCGCAAATTGATACCTAACGGTAGACCCGCGGAGTTTAGTTTTGAATTCTTTCGCAATATGTCCTTCAAGTCTTATATTTTCTCAATACCTTGTTAAATAATGTCAGCTTCACTGCATTAGCAAAATTCGACATTAATTTACATTCTATTGAATAATCTTGTCTCAAACCTGAGCTGCTTGAGACGTTTGCTCCACCAGAGGACATGCTGAGTCTGACTGTACGTCATGTACATACAGGTGGAGCTGGATACTCGAACCTGCGCAAGCACATAAGGTTCAATTGCCGAACACATGTACCCGGCGAGCATTCGGAGCTCAGGTCAATAAGGATCTTTCAAAACTGAGGCAGGGTCTTGAAAAGAGATGGTGACGGAGGAGCCCTTAATGAGCCAACGTCATCGCTCGTAATAAGAACTATGTCTTTCGGATCTTCACGTGGAATGTTACGTCCCTTAACAGCGTGCAACACAAGACTTGGATGTCAGGCAGAATGAACTATTGAACTATAAACGATAATAATCAAGACTGGCATCCTATCCCAGCACAAAACTAATAAAGTTGCTGGAACTGGTGGCCTGACTGTCGAATTATTAGTTTCCACGATCCTCTAAAAACGGAAACTCTCTAAACTCCACCAATTATAAAGGAATAAGACTCAGGCGTTAAGTCGCTTTCAAGATCTTATCTGCCGTATTGTGTGACTGCTTAAAACACATTGCCTTCAAAACAATTAAATTCTTTGAGCGGGGTTTCAAGCCACAGTCCATAGTGGTTTAACTTTTCATTCATAGAGACCCCAGATACAGAGCCAAGACTACATTTGAAATCCCTGCCAAATTCGTCCATTTTTACAGAATGATATTGGATAGGACCTTCGTTTCAGTTTGGAGGCAGTATGCACAATCTAAGCCTACGCACATCTCTAATCAACCCATTGCAAATAACATCCAAAAAAATAGGAATAGATAGCTAACTTAATTCTTAAGATATTCTTCAGTCAATATCTCATTCGCTATGTACATTTCCTGGAGTTAGATTGATCAACTTCCACCTGCATATATGGGATTATTTAGATACAACCATTATGCAAACTACTTGGTCCACATCTAAATGATAAGACGTTATCTTCTGAAGACAACCGATTAGAAAGTGGATACAAAAGTTCAAACTTACACACATAATGTATGTATTTAATTGGAGAAACTGAATATAGGCACGAAAGGTCTACAATAGCAAATGCCACACCCCTTCCATTCCGGGCTTAACTATCCATATAGCCACACAGTGAAGCCCACTGTGGAGGAGTAACTCTATAATACGTCTAGTATTTTCCAGTGCAACGACCACGATTTTTTCCTCATTTGTGCTTGCTATGCGACAATACTCGTATCTTTTTATGGGAGACACTACGCAAACACAATAAGTTTAATCGTGACAATCTTTTATATCGCGTTGCGGTTGCGTAAGCTTTGAAAGATGCCGGCAATTGTTCGCAACTTGCTACCATCTTGGGGGTAGAAGGAGATTTTCATTACGTAATTAAGTGCAGAGGTGCATTTATTTTCTGCCGCATTAATGGAGTTGTTATTGTAAAAGAAATGCCATGCGATGGTAGTAAATCATAATTGCAGTTGAGGCTAATTAAGGTTGATGTTGATTGTGTTTACATTGTCATGGTAAGTTAGTAGGAAATGGGTTAAGTTGACATATGTACATGTACTTAGTTACTGTTTTCGGAAAACATTTGTATAGTGTTTCAGTCTATTGAATTGGAACACGATGTTTCCTTTTGTTCAAGTAGCCCTGACGATGACGTTTACATTTCCATAGGAGTGTGGTTCAAAAATTTTTTGGTAGGTGATTGAAATCTTTGTAAGATCGGCAGTTGATGATGGATTTTGTTTATTTATATATCAGTATGTAGAATGTATCCTTAACTACATAAGTGCATTGATGAAATGTGCCTCACAGGGTGGGAAGATGCACGGCTAGCTGAAATAAATTTTGGATAGATAGAGATAGACCCAATTTCGAGAAGGCACACGCGTTGTTCAATGTTGATCCAATAATCTCCATTCATTGGATTAATAAACTTATTTGATCCTGCAAATAGTTATAATTAATCATGAAGATTTGGTGTGGACGTTGTCAGTGTACTATGTATTTACAACTCTTATTAACCCTTCCAATAGTCGGTTTACAAATGTAAGTTGCCTCCAATCTGCTGCTCCAAATATGATAAATTGGATTGGATAATTTCTATTCCTTATAAAGGACCACCCTGCAAACAACTCTCTTTTCCCAAGAGACGAAAAGATAGCATCTACCTTTTGGCACTAAAATATGATAAATATTGATGTTGACAATCATTTATCTTTTGCGGTTCACCTTTCCCCAATGACTGACACTAATGTTGATTGCGTTTCTAATATAAAAAATTACGGTATTCTTATATTCTCACGCCCCACAGGCAGCGAGAGAAATTTTTAATTAGACATAACTTTATGCCAAATTATAGCAAACTTAAATTCGCCACACTTTCACGGTCAATTTGCCTACCTGGGGGTACGAGTATACACGTAGATGTTTATCCAAAAATCATCCATATTTGGTCATTCCTTGATTCGTATACACAGATATATGTATATGTATGTACATATATCCTAATTAATATGGAGAACAGAGGTCTATCCATTCTGAAAATCCTAACTAACCCACCAGTGTATTCCAATCTCATACAATCAATTGCCAAAATGAGCGAATCTCATCCGAGAACGCTTCGAAATTTATGCAAATTCAAATTTCGAACTTAAATCAAACGGCAATTGACAGATTCGTGTCGCTGGCAGGTCGGAAGACGATAAACGAATGTTAAGCAACTTTGTCGCCAAATTGGGAATCCAAATCGGTAACCGTTTGAAGGTGTCCGGTGACAAGAGTTGGTAGAAGTTCTTAGGCCTATTTTCTTGTAATTAACTAAATTTGGAAATGATTTAGTCAAACGAATTGGCTTGACGGTTGATCAGCGACAAACATGTTTTTCTTAGGCGGAATGGTGGGTGCGTGTTAAAACATAATAAAGGCCAGGTTATTTGTTATTTATTATGAACGAGAAGTCGTGAGCATACATACATATATGAATCAATATTGAAAGTGAAAATTTCCATATTTTTGGTATTCGACGACTGTGTCACGAAGAGTAAACAAATAACGATTTTTTTTTTGCTTTCGGGGAAGTTTTAGGTTCTTGTGACGCTTTTGAGGATGTGACAAGTGAGGAATAAATTTTGCGTTAGCATATCAGGTGAATTGTTATTGATTTTCAATGGTCATGCTAGGCATCATAAACATCAGTACCATCAAATGTATGTATGTGTGTATGTACATATGTATGTACGACAGGAGTGGCAACGGGGGAAAGAAAACGAAGTTTGCACACGGAGTCTTACGAACAAAGTCTATATTCTTAGACATTAAGACTAAGCCCGGTAAGTCCTTAAATACGGTCTACCAGACCATCGATTGGACTTGAATGTTGTGGGCTGACGGTTGTAGTATTCTGTAACCTTAGTAAACTAGTGTGAAATCTGGTTGAAACGGCTCTCAGGGTAATGCTGCAACCGCTTCCAGAAAAAAATACAAAGAATACAGAAAATAAAATCAAAAAAAATAAAAATTTCCAATCAGAAGGGAAAGTAAATGGGTGTGCTTATTGTATTAGCACACCCATTTAGGAGATGGTTTTCATATCGCCGGAAAAGCCAACATCAGTGGAGAAACAATACAGTACCGAACCCACTGGCTCAGCACTTCCAAAAGCGCGGGAAAACCCACTAAAGCGGAGATGAAAACGTACACAAGTCCCAACCTGACTAAAAACAACGTGTATCATAAAATTAGGAGATTGGTTAGTTCAATCCGGATGCACTACAAAACAGACTACGATGCGAATATCGCAATACTCTGCGAGACCTACAAGCAGCTAAATGAGGTTGTGTGAACAGCGGATACTTGTGGCAAAGCAGTGATATGGATATGCGGCCAACGAGCATTCGAAAATGACGTCGCGCCAAGCAGCCATCGTGAGGGCCAAAGTAAATGGGATATACTTCTTCAGTTGCTACGCTCCTTCTACATCACACAGGAAGAATTTGAACAAATAGAACAAACAACATCACAACGACTGCAAGAGGAAGAATTCGCGTCATCACTGCAAATGATTTCACCTCGTGGGCAGTAGAATGGGTTCCACGTTCTACAAACGCTAGATGAGGAACACTCCTGTAGGCGTTCGCAGCATTGGGCATAGTTCTCGTGAATTCCGGAAGCGAGCTCACTTTTTACAACAACGTTGATGTCAATTATTGACAATCAACGCTCCAAAAAATACAACAGCCACCCAAAAACTCCACGAGAGATCCTAAAAACTGCCATTAAAGACAGTAAAAAGAAAAGCTTCATCGAACTGTGCAACGAAGCCGATCAAAATCCGTGGAGATAAGCCTATGAAGTGGTGATAATAAAGCTGAAGGTAGGCCGAAAATCCTCGCCTATGTCCACAGCATTTCTAGAAAACGTGGTGGATATACCTTTCCAACAACACTGGACGAACACGCGGAGAGGGTAAATATGAGGGAAATATGATGTGGAGTCCCCAACATTGCCTTAAAAACAGCAACAAATTGGCGTCCACACATTTTCGCCGATATATTCAAGACTTGTCTCAAAGAAGGAGTATTCTCCGCACAGTGAAACAAACAAATACTAGTCCTCCTACAAAAAGGTAATAAACCACTGCAGGATCCCTCATCGTGTAGGCTTCTATGCATATTGGACAATGTGGGGAAAATCCTGGAGTACATCATAAGCGACTGGTTGGAGAGTGCATTCGATGAATATGTTCGCCTTGCAGATCACCAGTATGGTTTCTGTAAGGCTCGCTCTACGATGGAGGCCATCGACGAAATGGTGAGTACAGCGAAAAAAGCCATCGAAGGAAAACGATGGATGGGCTGCATTAAACAGTACTGCACAATTATCACGATAGATGCCAAGAACGTCTTCAATACCGCAAATTGGAGAAACATCCTGCGAGCTCTTACTGCCACGAGAGTATCAGAGTACCTTCAGGAGATAATGACAAACTATTTTAGAAGTAGAAGACTGCTCTACGACACCGACGTTGGAAGTCGTTCCTCAAGGCTCCGTACTAGGTCCACTACTATGGAATCTAATGTACTTACAATGACGTTCTTAGACTTGGAATCCCGAGATCTTCCAAAATAATTGGCTTCGCAGACGGCAGAATGAGATAGAGGATGACTGCAATGGAGGTATCGAAATGGTCCAAGACTGGCTCGTACGCAAAGCGAAGCAAGCAAAGCCTGAAGTAGCGGTGATCAGCAGCAGGCGAGTCATGGAGTTTCCACACCAGAGTTGAAGTACCTTGCTCACCTGCAGCATACAGCTGAAAAGGTAGCAAAGGCAACGGCTACCCTGGCAGTGATCATGCCAAATATCGGCGAAATATACCACAGGAAGAAATTGCTCTTAGCAAGAGTTGCGGGATCCTTAATGCTCTACGACTCCAAAATATGGGCTGGTGCCACGTAAATGAAATCGTACAGGAAGAAAACTGAGACAGCTTACATAATCAAAGCTTTGAAAGTATGCAGTGCCTTCCGAACAACCTCCTACGATGCGGCATGTATTGTGACTGGCATGGTACCAATAGACCTTCTTGTTAAAAAAGGAAGGTGAGGTGGGTGAAGTGGATAGAAATTCCACACTGTTACTGAGTACAGTCTCAATTTCGTCTTTAAAAGATTTCCACCAAAAACAAAAAAATATATTTTACTTAGAACTTGTTTTGCAAATGTTTCTAAATCATGCACCGAATGTTGGAGTTCGAGAAGGGATGGAGAGAGACAGGCAGATATGGAAAAAATGCTTAGTTGAAAAAATGCACAGAAGACATAAATGACGTCAAGATATACGGGTTTGCGGTAGATTAAAAATTAACAGTGTCCAACGAAAATAACAAGTAGCTGTGGCCACTAATTTCTCAGATTTGTGTGCTATCTCATACTATTACCTCGCACAGGTATCTGGCACTGCTATTTCACACTACTTTTTCACACTGTTATTTCATATTGTTCACACTACCATTTCGTACTGTTCCCACTGCTATTTACTGCTGCTATTTTGCACTGTTTGCACTGCTATTTTGTTCTACTATTTTACGCTTACATTTTCACTGTTTACTCTGCTACTTCGCACTGCTATTCCACACTGCTATTTCGCTCTGCTATTTCACACTACTACCGCAAACTGCGCGCACTGCTATTTCACACTACTATTCCACACAGCTATTTCACACTGTTATTTCACACTGCTCTTTCTAGATTGCAGTATTTAATAAAAACACTAAGGATCCCTTGACTTGGCTTAACGAATGCTCATTAACATGTAATACCAGATTTCAAAGATAGTCTTCATTCCATTTTTAAAAAAATAAACTCCAACATAGCATTACGGATTACAGTGCATAGTTCTTGTATTGAAGTTTCCGGGGAAATGCAAAAAGACACTAACCTATGGGTTAACTCATAAATAAATTACAACTAATACGACAGGGTGAAGGATTAATATTTCTCTAATACTAATTGCCAATAAATAAATATTTCTCCAAAGTAATTTTATGCCTCACATAATTGCTTACTTAATCCCCTAACATCGGCTGAGTATATCATATTTTCCCATAAATAGTTTGTAATTATCATTCGATTATATTGCCCCCAAAAGGTCTTTCACTCACCGAAATGGTAAATGAATTGTATAATAGCCAATTTCTCGCTGCTAATATTGGTGGCTCTGACATACAAAAGACCCTTTGTGTGCCCTCACCTTAAGAGATAGAGGTATTAAAAAAAACCAACTACGAAAACAGGAATCATGATTGCGCAATTGCCGGTCATGAAATTCATTATTCAATGGATTACCACTACCAATACAGGACTGCGGTATTTAATTACCATCGCCACAAAATGCCACATGGGAAGCTCGCTGCAGTAAGCAATGGATGAGCACGAGACTTGCACCTGAACAGCAGAGTATACCTGCAACCGTAACGAATGCGCGGGAGGCTGTTGTTTGGTGCCGCTGAGAGGTGGTTAATTGACTTTTCCATGGTCTGCTTTACAATTAAAATTGATTTTGACCTGAAGAATCCATGGAAATTTGTAATTTACCATCGAAGGAGGTGCGATGGATGATGTGCGTGCAATTGTCTGTTGTTGCATAATATTTTGTGGGAATTGAGTTTACGTGGAACTTATGTATTTTGAAAGGCAAGTTCAGTCACATGAATATCTGAGCTACGAACTCTACATCTTTATCATTTTTGTTTCAGAAATAGAACCACGTCAATCAAGAAGCTATAGTACCTCTCAGAAAAAAACAAATATGACTGCACCTCCGGTATTATGCATAAAATAAGCTGCATTAACAAATAGCAGACAAATAAATTACTCTCCCGCTATTTTGTCGACTATAACTATAAAGAAACGAATTTCAATAAAACTTTCACGTATCTAACAGTTTCACGCATAAAAAAAAAAACCAATGCAGTGCCTTAGAATTTTGAAATTATTCCACCAGCGTTTCTGCATTCTTCATTAGAATCAAAGCACATACGTACACTCTAGACACCTCTCTCCCCCTACTGGATAGATAGACATTCCGTTGTACATACACTTCCATTCCGTACGGTTCATTTAAATTCCAAAAAAGTATCAGCAGAGTCTAACGAACTGTGAACAAACAAAACAACAAGACTACGTCAGTCTTAAAATCACTACCTGAGGATATTTCTTAGAAATCCAATGCATAGTATAAGCTACACTCAAGTGCATAGTAAGTTGTTTCCATTATACCCTCCGAAGGTGGAGTCAGCATTATAAAAAAAAAAAATCATAATAAGCAACTTCCTCTGCCGCATAAACAGTTGAACCTGTCACATTATAAGAAAAAAAATACTGCTAACACGTACACGGCATAAATGCATCCGAAACATGTGTTTATGACAATTCGATCATTCATTCCAACAAACCACGATTGATTGATGAAAAATGCACAGCGGCGCGCTCAGTTCTGCATAATGCTCATGCGAGTTGAATGTATTTGGTTTCAAATTCTGTTTGTAGTTGTCATTGGGGAGGTAACTCAATAGCATTGTACCGCTGATTGCAAGGCATGAGCACAAATTTGGCATAACAAATCGAGCGGTAAGTGACGGTTGCGATTGAAATTGTATCGAATGAGCGCGCATTAGGACAGGTGGTCTGGAATGGATTTATAGAGACGGGAATTCAGTAGTCATGAAACCACAACATTAATAAGCAAGTTGTTAAATAACTCTTTGCAGGAGGGTAGTGTGTATTGATGCCGCTAGCAAATGTAAGATCATTTGACTAAGAAGGAAACTGTGTTTTATTATGGCCTAAAGGATTGAATTTAAAACCTTCAATTGATTTTATGAGTCCAGTTTATGAATTATGTAAGGATGTAAATTTAGTTCTATGCCAAGCTAGATTAATGACTTTATTTAATTGTACTACTTACAAATCAAATCGTTTCTAAGACAAGCTTACCAGCGGCAAATAAAATAAAATGTTGGCAGGTCTACGAGATTGATTGTCCAGTTCGCAAATCAACTCTTTTGTTTTACTGCATGTTGATACACGTAATTTACTTTGCCTTAGGCCACCATGAACTTAAATATCCGATTATATTGGTTTATCGAAAAGGGGTATACGATGCTTAAGAATTTCTTAATTTTTCTGTAATTGGCTAGAAATTTATTGAATTTGCAAAACATAGAGCAAAACTTAACCCACTAAGCGCTATAGTGAAATACATGTAACGCACATGAAGGTAAAAGAAAAGCGACAGTTTAACGGGTACATTTTCTCAAATGTACAATATTTGATAAATATCGACGATAACATTGATACAAAAGACACAAAACAAGTTTTTGGTCATTTCGTTGCCAATATAAGAACATTGGAAATGTATGAACTTTTTAAATAATTTCGTTCTTATTTGTTATCACGGCTCGGACACGCCTTCCCTTACTTACTTACGTACTTAGGTAGCGCTATAATCCAAGGTGGACCTGGGCTTCAATCAACAAGCCTCTCTAGTTAGCGCGGTTAACTGCCTCCATTTACACACTCCAAGTTGGTTGAGGTTCTCATCCAATCATCAGTTCCCAATTTTTGGAGCTTGTGTTCCAATATTTGCAAACGAACCAGTGACAGCTCACTGTGTTCTTCCAATCATGTCAATGTCATCAGCATATGCAAGTAATTCGGCCATAAAATGTATAAAAAAAAATGGCGAGTATCGATATGGACTTCTTGGGTTTTCTCCAGAATCTGACATATTGTGAATATTTGGTGTGTTGTGAACTTACCAGGCCTAATACTGCACTGATAGGGGCCAGTCAGCTTGTTAACAAATGGTTTGAGGCGCTTACACAGTACGGCCGATAGGATCTTGTATGCAATGTTAAGGACACTGATGCCTCTATAGTTGGCGCAAACGATGCTGAGGTTCTATTCATCAGGCATACTGTCTGCCGACCAAGTTTTGCAAATGAGCTCTCCACCAACTCATTCTCCGGTACTTCAAATGACTCAGCTGGTAGGCCGTTCGATCCAGCAGCCAGCAGGGTTTGGATATTCCTATCCTTACTTCATTCTGGTCGGGTGAACGAAAGTCTTGGTTTTCATCATTCAGGTTGAATGGTTCGTTCTGCCTGAGAGCTGAATTTGGGCCGCTGTTGCCGGTTAACAGAGTGCAGAAGCTGTTTTTCCATACACTCAACACCGACTGTGACTCAACTACAAGGTTACCTTGTTCATTTCTACAGGTCCCTGTTCGGGTTATGTTGCATTGACACGTTCTTTTTACATTTTGGTAAAACTTCTGAACATTCTTCCTGGAGTAGAACCTCGCTAATTCCTCGATCGCGTGCTTCTCGAGCTCATTTTTTTTTTGGAGAAGCCGATGTATGATCCCTCCCGTTTTGATCATACAGCTAATGAACCGCTCTCGTCCTTCTGTACAGCACCGCTTCGTAGGGTAGTTGTTTTGCTGCATGTGCTTGCCGGTACTCTTCACCAAACCAGGAGTTTCGTTTGGGTGGTCGGGTTAAACCCAGCACATTAGTTGCGGCGTTTCTGATGACTTTTTGGCAATGACGGACAACTTATGATCTTTCATTTCACGCTTCAACTGAACTCGCTTTGGGCTAAATAATGCTGATATATCTGTTTGTACCTAATATTTACTCTCCGGGTGGAATAGCGCCAGCAGGGTGGTTTTACTGAATGCACTCCACTCGAACGCCTGATATGCCACTTAATGTTCAACAAATTTATGAATGAAATCAATGAGTTCTGTCTGACACCATGGACATGTTTACATTCTGGATTGAAGCCTATCTCTGCTGGCTTGGTATCCAAGGAACTAATACCATGTTCAAGGTTAATCCTATACGCCTGAAAACCTCAAAGAATCTTTTATGTTTTGAAAGACCTTCTTCGACTTCCAAGCATTTTGAGATGATGTTGAGATAGCGATAACCCACAAATCGGAATGCTACTCTTCGTTTGCTCAGCCAGTGCTACTGATGGGCGGAAGTCTGCATATTTCGGGAAGATCAGAGTTAAAAGCAGATTGAACTTGATGCTGATGAAAGGAGAATCTTTCTTAAATCCACATATCGCCTGCAGGTTCCTTGTACAGCTCTAGCTACGATTGCAGAACAAGTAACACTAACCTCCTGCATTTCACCAATTTCTACAAAAGGAGAAAAGGGTTCGATTAAGGCCAAAGCTACTAGGCTTGATAGGGACTAGGAAGCCTTCACGTCAAGCCTGATATACTACCGAACGTAGGTAAATCCTGGCGCATTTTACGTGAAAAAATTAATTGGACCATCTACTAGTCCTAGTTTTCCGGAGTCATGTCTTTTCATCAAAATGTTATTATGAACCCAAGTGGTACTTGTTCACGTGGATACCAACTTTTTATATTATTGCCACATCTTGTCTCTTAATACCCTAAGTAAAGATTTGTGACAAAAATATATAAGTCTTCCCAGTTTTGAGCAAATCAAGTCCCCAGAACCTAATGGTATTTTCGCCGTAAAGCTTCAAGAACTTATAAAATTATTCAGCACTTTTCAGAAAGCATTTGGAAGAGCTGCCTGGTGCTCCGCATCACTCCCAAAACAAATGTTTCCAATGGATCTGAGCTCAATCTCTTATTCTGCAAATATATGTATATTTCGTGATAAACCACAGGGTGGAGTGTTATCTGCATTGCTTTTACTAAATTTTAAATGAGCTCCACCTCACCCTAAAGAACTTGGGATGTACTGCAAACGACATCACTATAGAGTAATTACACAAGGACCATCGGATCACAAATCTCTTTCGAATGGGCTAGTACCTATAAATAAACTTGTAATGCTTCATCAAATCAACTGCAAACCTTTATTCTCACCCTGCAAGTAGAAAAAGTTTAGAAAGTGAACTAATGGCCAAAAATAAATTGTAACACATTCTTGGTATTCACTTTCATTTTTATACAAATTGAAGCCATTCTGCCATAAAATCCAACCTACTTCACTAAGTATCTATAGCTATAGGGTGTTTTTTGTGTAAAGAAATAGTAAATTCTGAAATTGTGGTTAGTACTGCCTTCGTTTCATTTGTTTATACAAAGTAATTTAATGCTTCATTTGCTAAATTGTGTTGGACTCTTGTGTTCTGGACTTTAAGACATACATAGTGGAATCGTAAATTTCCAAAGTACTTTCACTAAGTTTTACTTAGTTGTGTAATAAAAATAGAAGTAAGTAACAAGTTTCATTGCACAAATAAATTCTTTGGTAAGAAAGTATGAAACTCTGTAGAAATGATTCATTACTTTGCAGATAAAGTATAATTTCATTCCCAAGTAGTCATTTTACCGATTCGACACGTGTATCCACTTCTCCCGAAGGTCATAAATTTAGTAATAAATCTTCACAATATCTGCTCTAAAACAGTTGAACTTTCTCTTTTGTTAATAAGTTCAAAAATAATGAAAACAATTTGTATTTAATGCAAAAGATACTCGATCAACGGAGCCATTTGATACAATATCCCAACAAAGGATGTCAAACAATTTAGAGATCGAAAAACCTATCAAGAATGAATATTTCAACTATTTTCTAACTTCTTCTTAAATTAATTGTCAAAATTTCTATTCAAACAGTTCTCAAATAACAATTCCCACGATGTGTAGAGAGTTGTCTCGTGACCTTTTTTTTCTGGTTTTGTTCTTCAGTCATAATCGACAAGCGACAACTGTCATAAAAAAAATATTATGAGCTGAAGATGTGGAATGACTTCCAAATAAAGTTGAACATGACATCAATAACTCCAATGGGATTTTCATGTCGAATTTAAGCACGTAGCTATAAACCCTATTTTTATATTTTTGAATCTGGCAAATGGGTAGTGTGTGTGAACATGGAAACTTCTAGCAACAAAAAAAACAATAACGTTCTGCAAGGTATGTAGATGGTGTATAGGGTGCAAGAGCACCGCAATACTAATATATCAGTTCGACCCCGAACTATTGATCTAATCGATCATAATCAGGTTATAGCAACTTCTTTAAGCCAGCAGCTTTGATGAACCGATGTATCTGAAGTCCACTCAGCGAAGGCAAATCCATGTCTGAAAGAAAATAAGCTCCCAACTGATTTCTACATGTGACTATTTGCTGGTGTTTCTAGCTCCTCATTATTTTGGATAGATAGCTGCGTTGTTTCCATTTGTTCCTTCTCAGGTGTCACTTCCACTGACTATTGTGTCAATTGTGCGCTCCTCCGAAAAGGGCATTCTTTGGTTGGAAGAACTTACTGAGTTTTTTGGATTTGCTTCATTTTCTTTGTTTTGATATTTTAGGACTTCGACTCGTACATTTCAAAGAAATTGTCATCCTGACTTCTTAAATGTTTGTCACTAGTTCTTAATCACTCCCCACAAATGCAACCAGAGCCCAACCAAAAAACTATAAAGTTTACTCATTATTCTGTGTTCTGTGTTCGTTAAAAACTTCAAACCCGATTGCCATTAGTTACATTCTTACTAACAACTCAAAACTTTCAACTCATGATCTGGTTCTATTTCCTCTTAAATAATAATTTATGTACTCGTGTCAGCGACCATTAAAAGTACCAATACCTCATAAATGGAGCAAACATCATTTGTGGCTTCTTTGAACAGCAATAATATTTTAAAATATTCAGATCATAAAATCTCGGTTTCAAAGCATCTTTAACTATCGACGAAGATAGATGTCTTAACCACATCGGCCACCAAAGACATCTAACCTTTTAGAAACCATCGACACGCAGCAAAAGCAAAGCAGGAAACGCCTACCTATCTTGAACAACAAAAGTAGGTCTCCCGACTCGTAAAATCCCCAAGCCATGTTGCGGAAGTTTAACAACACACATATATTTCCCTTCCAGAGATGAGAAATTTATGACCAGAACATAGGGAAATCCATCAATTCATCGGCAATCAATAGAACCAACAAATTAATATTTTTATGGTGAGTTCTTTTGACGTAAATGTTTTTACGGATCTGGCAGATGGAGTGACCTGGGAATTTGTTGTGGTCTTGGTGTGCCCACAGACCTTCAAGCCCACACTTGACAAATCTGCTCTCATTAAACACTTGAAAGCTGATTTGAGGCCATCTAATTGACTGCCCCAATTGTGCACAAATATTACATTCAATTACTTTCAATGATACCCATCAATTGTATCCAATTGAGAATGATTCCAGTAAAGGGACTGGCAATTGCCCAAATCGATCATCAGGGTTGTCTACCATGAAATCAATTAAACACTTCCATTCAAATGATGATGTAAGCCTCAATAGATACATGGATATGTAGCCCCTTACGCTTACGAAAATTCATCGCGTACGACATCCATTTGAGGTAGAGATATATGCCAAACCTTACCAGCGGTCCCACAATCGCATCGCATTGCTCTTTTGTCTTAAGGTGTTCATAAATCTACGAACTGCAGAGTTACGAAACCCGCATCGAATCATGCAATAAATTCTTCGGCCTACAAGCTGCAACAGATGTGCGCGTTACCACCATGGTCTTCCTCTTAAACGCCACCACCGCCACCATATCGGAGCGGACGAGTTTGGTGCGCAGCTGCAACAATAGGAGGAAGCGTATGGAACGAGTTGATATTACAATTCGTCTGACTGGCTGTCTGGTAGAGCGCATTAGATACAGTATCTATGCCAATAAACTCCACTCTAAGGCCATCGGTTTGGAGGAAAAGCCGCTCGGTTAAGAGTTCATAAATTGTCTGTGTGACTACTTTTGTCTATGGCGCGCGACCATTTTCGGAATTAGCCATGTGAAAGTTGCCAGAGCGCTGTGGCTCGCTTGGGCAGCTGCGCATGCGCGCAAATTAACCAGCCTCCATCCCTGTAGTGTCTCATGTTTTTTTTTTAGGCAGCGCCTGGCGTTTAATGTCTTATCACACTGCGGTGTCAATCGATAGGCCAACACGAGACACGTCAGGCAAAAAGGTGTGAAAAGTGAAAATATCTGTTGGCCAATTTGGGATGGGTGGTTAGTGGGTTGAAGATTCGAGGAAAACTCGCATCTCGCGAGGAGAAAGTTATCATCTTGGTTTGTTTTTGTTTTTTTCGTGTTTGCAGAGTAAATCAGCGCAACTTACTTAGCAAAGCCATCCAACTAGTTAGCCAATTCAATTGGTCAGGCTGTTTATAGTAGATATGTTGACTTGGGGAAAATGTCACCACATATACAGTTGTACAGATTGAATTGGTCAGACTTAGTAAGGATTGCTTCCGGGACTGGTGGTGTAGAGATAAGTTGAAGGAAACGTACATACATATATGTAAAAAGTAAAAGACAAACAAAACTCGTCTCGTAGCTGTAAGCCACTGTCCATTAGTACGGGTTATCTGATCTAGACATGCATTTCTTGGATTTCCCCATTGCGCGGTTGAGATTAATTGATAGTGTAAACGGTGTACACTTTGACGGGACAGGATCGTTGATCGATGGACAGGGAAATGGATTTTCGTGAGTTTTTTTTCGTAATGCATGTCCATCTGGTGTCGTAAGACAGGCAATACTGGCTTTGGCAGTTTTTTGCTGTTCAGTTAGTTCATATATTGTATTAAGTAGTTACTTCTGATGAGAAAATTCAGCCGCTAAAATGAATAGGAAGAAAATGTTCTGCAATCTGTTCAACAGATAAAACAAAAACAGTTTTCTTTTCTTGTGGAATCCAAGGCGTCTAGAGCCGCATTTAACAGCATTTTCTCCACAAGTACCGAAAACGCTATGTTCACTTAAGCCCAGCATATTGAAATCCTTAACAAAAGCGTTGTTGTGGCTCAATAAGATTCCAAGAGTTGTCGGTAGTCATTTCTATTGAGCAACAACATGAATGTTTCTGATGCGGAGTATCTGCCTGAGACAGGGTAACTATTTATTCTCATCCAGGACATGTTGCCTAAAATTTTCTAGACCAAGTGCCCTTGCATCTGCAATCGCTTAGTTTTTGAACTAAAAAAGGGAATTGAACATTGTCTTGGTTGAAGCGTTGTTGTCGTCATTTATAGATTTTTTGGACTACGTTCACATTATGATACAGCTCGTAGAGTTCGAGGTTCTATCTTCTCCTCTATTCTCCCTCCTCGGAAATAGGACTAAATATTCGACAAAAAATTTTTCATTTGAACGACCACAGCATCTACTCTGCCTTCCTGCTTATCGTTCAGTACTAGGTTCTATATAGGAGAATTATACTGAAGTTGCAACGGTTTCCAAGGCTAAACCTTCATCGGATCTCCAGTAGGATGTCAATCGTAGAGTTGATGTTGACACCAAAGTTGTAGCTATCAATATCAACAGTAATATATTGTACAAGTCGGTAGACTCATGGTACTTATTTCCTCTATTCATTGATTGCCATGAAAGCCCTTAAAACGACTCGCTGGGAGTGAGCGATGATACTTATGTCGTCTGCGTATCCCAGCAGTTAGACGAATTTGTTAAAGCTAGTGCCTTCCATCTTAATACCTGCCCTACGCACTATCTGCTCCAGTATCAGATTGAAGATTTGTTACGCGACACAGCTGAATTACTTTTGCCGGGATTCCGAATTCAGTCATCGTTTTGTTGAGCTCTGGACAATGAATACTATGTGGCATTAGAGTCTATGAGAAGATGTGAGAGTCTCGACTTGAAATTCGTTGACTTTTTCTAGGATTTGTCTTAGTGTGTAGATTTGTATCTATAATCCATCTGGTGCCGAATAGTGAGCTGCAGAAAAGACTTCAGACAATACGTTGGATAAAATCATAATATCGACAACATTTAGTCGATAGTTGTTACAAGACATACATAGGATCCTCTTGATCGTAAATAGATCATATGGACTCCAGTCATTGGGCATCTATTGGTCGATGATTTGATACATGTATCACACCAAACCTTCACCTGGTGTATTTGAAAAGATCCGCTGGCAAGCCATCTGAACCGGCGGCGGCCTTGTTCTTCAGCTTTTTGACAACTGTTCGAACCTCTTTTGAACTAGAAGGGAGGATTACTTCTTCGTTAAATAGAAGTAGGCACTCTTCTTGCTCTATAATTCTCTCCCAGCATCTGATGTTAGGTTAGGTTGAGTAGGGTTACGAGTTTATCTTAAGATACTTGGCACCGTTGTTAGCCTGTCGCGATCTCTAGTAATTCAGTAATACTTAATACATTTACAATTCTCTGTGTATCTTTCTCTCCTCGTAACATTGACGCCCAAGGCATGAAGCTTAAAAATATCTCAGTACTCCCATCTATTATAACCTTTAGCATCCACAATGAAAAAAGGAACTAATTTCGAGCTATTTTTCAAGACACTGCGCTAAAAGCGTTTTCCGCTTTCGTCCTGTTAGAAAAATTTAAAATTTCCACTGGTTCCGGGGGTAAAAGTGGTTTTGCTTGATGCCTTGGCTAATGAGATCTCCGTAACACTACTCATTAGTCGTAAACTCATCTGCAAAGCCAGAAAACTACTTAAAATGAAAATGTATGAGGAATACATTCCAAGTTGATATCCAATTTCCAAGATTTGGCATTAATCTTGATATTGCGGTAACAGCCCGATTGGCCTTTATGCTTACGTGGGTTAGTTACTCTCTAAAGTTGAGCCTCTGGTTAAGCAGTACTCCTAGATACTTTATACAAGGCTTTGAATCAATAGTGTGTTCTCCTACCTACATATAAGGCCAGCCCTTTCAGAGTGCAGCCATAGTTTTGTGACGCGCTAATTTCAGACCTGATAACTGAAGTCATATTTTCATTGGTTTGGGAGTGCTGTTCCAGTGTTGCTTCACCTCTTACAGGGTTTAAGCTTCTTAGTCACAATATACATGTACTCCATTGTATATAATGTTTCACAGGACTTGGCCCAGAACTGATCCCTGTAGGAATGCACTTGAATTTTTTTATCTCACCTGAAGGGCCGATCTATATCGTACAAAAGGATATACTTTAAAATAATTTGTAGTTACATATTCACAATAGCCTGCACAGCCATCTGTATGTGGACAATTATCATGGGGATTGTCGCCTTTTAGTATTAATACTGCCGTTTACATTACAGTGGGAACTTTCCTTCTGCCAGACACCTTGTAGAAAGTTTCGCAAACGCCTCTGTTAGGGATTCCGGCCATTCCGGGAGTCTTATTGCTTTTGAAGAATGGCTAAAATGAATCTGTACAGCTTGCCACCATAGAGGACCCTCTGGTCTAAACGTGAAAGGGAACTATTACTTTTCTGCCGAAGGAACGACTAAAGGGCTTAACCAACGTAGGCTCTTAGTTTCAGTAGTTTCGAGCGGGTTTTTGGTCATCATCATCCTTGAATTGCCTGTCCAAATACTAAGCGCGGACCATTATTCTATATTTCTTACAATATTATCCATCCTAAGCTGTTAGTGACTGACTTTCATTCCTTTGGTACTTCATCGAATATAATATGAATCCATCCATCATAGAACAAGGCGTGAAGTAAAGTTGTATACTTTATTGAATGAGATTCTGTTCACCTTTGATCTTCAAAGCTTAGATTCGAACAAAAAAAAAACCTCACGTGGGTGCTCACCAGATGAATACCAATAATGCTTGCAAACAACCAATGTAGGTACTTCCTCCAACACGATTCAATACTAATTTCTTTTGCGCGCATTCCAAATACTTCGCGACTCCCATGCACCCACATTGGATGGCAGCGCATTAAGACCATAAAGCAGTGAACTCTTAATGTCACGAATAAAACGCCGAAGATAAATGTCTCCGCGATATTTATGTTCCGATTGGAATTCGATTAATTTTTATGATTCAATCTAAAGATACCATTTTGCTAGTTAATCCATGTAAGTCAGTCTGCCACTATACGCGGCGCGTTCGTAACACCTTTTAGCCTTGAGATAAACCTCAATTTGCAAATATTCATGTTCACTCGGAGTTGACATGTACAGTGCTCACGAATGGACATGCTTTTAATTAGTTTTCCCCCCGCCCTAGATTGATTTCGAATTGGGTGTGCGGTGCAGCTTTCGTACAGCGTGCACGAGAAACGATCGCAATTAAAAATTTTGAAAGGATTTATGTCCCCGGAGATAGTATCTCTTCTGGTCAGATGGCAATTGAACTTGTTCGGGTTTTCGGGAAAATTAGAATCCGGGTAAAGTACCGTAATCCATTGATTAAACTTTAAACAGGATTCTGGCTTAAGATACATATAAATAGGTTAAGCCTAGAGATAGACGCACGAGTATAACTACTGACGTAATCCTTAGACACTCAAGCTTATGGCGCAACAGTACAGACATGAACGAAGCGAATGTCGCATTGAAGCCACCACCATGGAGAGAATAAGTGTCTCCGTGCATCATCTGTGAATAGTCTTGAGAGTGTTGCGGATGCAATTTATATGACGACAACAACGACGACGACGAAGCGATTGCCTGCTGGCATATCACGACTTTTCCCTATCGATTTTCACTTTCATGACACACGTTGGCCCCTTTTGGAGTTAGAGTGTTGGCTCGAGGAGAGCAGATGGCAAGCCAGGCGATGTTTATAAAGATGATTGCTTAAGATGCATGTGAACAATTGCAGTGATGTTTACCGCTGATGTGACAAATATCATAAA
Source organism: Xylota sylvarum (assembly GCA_905220385.1). Taxonomy (NCBI): domain Eukaryota; kingdom Metazoa; phylum Arthropoda; class Insecta; order Diptera; family Syrphidae; genus Xylota; species Xylota sylvarum. The sequence continues at coordinate 130,103,424 of LR999957.1, forward strand.
TAAGTGGGGACTTGACCTGCGGCTTTTGTGCTTAATTCAAAGAACATTGAGTTTTGTTTGGTACTTGCTTATAAGCTACTAGAAGAATTATGCCAACATACATATTTGCAGGTTTAAGCTCTTTGACCTCAAGTGTAGATATACATATGTATTTACCAGGCAATGTATTTTTATTTAATCTGACTAATTACTTGGTAGTTGCATACACGACTTCATTGACACTGACTTTGTATAGTAGGGACTTCATTGATAACCATGATCCATAGAAGAGGAGAGATAACAGTCACTAGCATCGTCACTATCCAGTGACCGATAACTTCCTTCACGCTTAGTTGGATTAGAGATTCATGAATCGATTGAACGTTGTTGAACGCACCCTCAGTGTCTACAAAAGTGACTAATCTGTATGACGTTAAGCATTATTAACTTGATATGGTTCAATATTGATCCTCATGTCATCCGACATATTATCGATTTCGTCGATTTCACTGAAATCGACTTCAAAACCTAAAAGTCGGAGTACCTTAAGTTTAAATGCCCGGAAGCTTTACAACGTGGCCAAGCGCACAATAGATCAAGCCTGATCGGAACCGCTACAAGAAAAGCCAAGGTCATGGAGAAAGTTTTGCAGTGTAAATATAGTAGAGTCCACAAAAGACGCAGCTTTGCTACGGAAAATCCTTGAATGCATGCTCAAGACGAGATACATCAACTCTGAACTGGGTGACTGCCATGTGCATCCACTGGCCTCTGGAGACACCCCTCAAAGTGGGGTCCTATCCCCTCTACTATGGATACTGGTCATGAATGAAATCTTAAAGAAATTAGAACAAAGTGGGGTCAAAGTTGTCACATATGCCGATGATGACATAATAATGGCGACAGGTAAGCTCATACCTATCACCGAAATACTTCAATCCGCCCTTAATACCCTGCACAATTGGGCAAGAAGATGTGGAGTAAACGTTAACCTCTTGAAAACAGAGATGGTCCTCTTCACTAACAAGAAAACAATCCCACATATCGGCCCCTTGAGATTCAACGCCACACCCCTCCAAATCTCAGATAAGGCGAGATACTTGGGTTATATACTCGACCGTAAGCTGACTTGGGAAGTCAGCACGTCAGAAAGGATAAATAGCAGCAGAATCTTTGGTAAAAATAGGGCCCAAGACCGCCATCATCATATGGATGTACCCATTCTATCCTATGGATGGCAAGTCTGATGGCCCGCAGCAGACAAGACCAAGTACCTCAGAGCACTGAACAGGATCCAAACACTAGCATGTATAGGGACTATCAACGCTGATCCCATTAGACCTACACCTAAAGGAAACAGCTGTAAAGGGGACCCTTCCCTTGAAGCAATCCAACCTGTGCAGAACTGGGAAAACGGCCCTCAATGAATACAACTTCGAAGACCTGTCCCAAAGCTATAGAACAACTTTTGTCTTCGTTTTTAGGTTATCCACGACAAGGGTCCAATTCCCAGGCTACCTAAAAATTCAAAGGAAATACAGTTTGTTGAGTAGGTTGCCACACAGCGCCAACTTTTTTATTGGACTTATGCCTAAGAGTATACACTACACGGCATAAGTCAGAAAATCAAATTTTTGTGGTGTAGTGAATTGAAGCATAGGTGTCATTAAGTTTCAGTATTTACTACAAGGGTGGTGTCCGTTGCGATTTGTACTCATTTAATTTTATAATTACAAAAATTTAATGGGTATAGCTAGGACTTGACCACTACTGCGTAGTCACTCACAATACCGCAAGCATCAGATGCTTATTTTTATAGCGCTCCTTAAATCCTCTCCAGACAGTGGTAAAGATGTCCGTCTAAGTACTTTTCCTAAGGATGAGAATAGATTACCGATAGTCTTCAGTCATAATTTTCGAGGCCCAAGTGAAGATAGTTAACCTAAGGCTATTGATAGCCAGAAGCCTAAGGGTTGCTTTGGTTAAATGATAGGTTAAATGGTCTCTAAAAAAAGTGGAATTAAAGCAGACTGACATTAACAGATGCTCTTCTCATGGAAAGAACAAAATAAAGGCATTAGCCAATTGCACAAGTTTTTGTTTAGTACCATCATCAAGTACCTCTTAATCCGCATCTCAATCTACAGTGATTGCCCAAAACTAAATTCATTCGAAATGCCACCACCCAGATTCACTTTATTGGTGTGCCTCACGTTGCAACAGAGCAATCTAAATCTCCCTCAGGCCATCGGTCACGATGAATCGAAATCGAAAAAATCATAAAAAAAGAAAAGTAAAAGCCGCCAATCAATTTTAACCGAGTTAAAGCATTTTGGCATTGCTTTTTGTTATACGCAAGTCAAGACGAACTTGCTATGAAATTTATCGCCACTGAAGCCGCCGCCGCCGCCGCCGCCGCTCTGCTTTAGGGTTTCTCTGCTTTAGAAGTCTCGCCATTTTTGTGATTTAATTTCTTAGCCTCAAGTCAAACGAAAGACAAGGCTCAAATTAAAATCGATTCCGAACGAGAAGGCCAAGGAAAAAATAAATACTCCAGTCCGGCAAAAAAAAAGAGTGGAACCACAAACCTAACCACAGACAAAGGTCAATCCCTTAATACCACGAAATTGGAGCCACATAAACGTCAAGAAATAATCCATCGCCTTATGTTGCATTATAATTGTTGGCAGCTGGCCACCTTGTGGTATCATAATACCCATGTAAGTGCCACGATAATTGCCAAGGCTAACTAAGTGTAGTGCATTTCACAATTGGTGGTCATCATCAATCGGGACAAGTGCACATCCACTTGCATCCAGGGGATGCTTCATTAAGGAAGGGCCTCTTGTGTGAAGTGAATTGATCACCAAAAGACCTACCTACCTACCCACCCGGGTGACGTCAATGAAAAGTGGTTTTATGATTGCATACAAATGAGTTCATTATAAACGGGTTCCGTTCAATGCACTTTTGGAGTCTGTGGCTGAGATATCGTTGGGTGGACACTATGTGAGGGGATTATTACACAGAGAAGTGTTATTTCCGGTTCTTCTTGAACATAGTGTCCACACTTGTGATTAAATGACACCTTACTGATCCCAAAAGGGTCATTCAGTAAATATCTGGCATCATCCTGTAGAACATGTCATGGAATTCCTTTCCGCGACAATGAGGAATTCTTCTCATGGACACTGCGCCCATTGAAACAATTACTAAATTAAGTCTTTCCATGGTCACGTAAGTTGCTCGAACCATGATACTCTCAACGCAGTAACAAGATGAATTATATAAATCGGTTCGCCGCTTAAAGTGCTCTGAATACCTGCACGCGTTCTCGCTCACAAGGCGACAAAGAGGAGAAAACGAAATGGTAAACGGGAATATAGGGAGGTGCAACTTAATGGGTGGTATCTTATGTCAGAAGATTCTTCCTGGTTCCCATGATGTCTTGGTAGGTACTTAAATGAACCTAATAGCGTATTAAGATGAAATGTTGGAATGAGAAAAAGACTCTAATGGTATTTACATTAATTTTCTCAAATTAACGTGGAAATATTATTTGTCGATTGTTTTAAGCAGTTATAAATAAAATACTTATTTAAGGCTCTCACTAGATTGAAGGAACCTTCTTTCCCAGGTAAGGATTCAACTCAGTCGATAAGTAGGCAACTTGATCTGAAATTATCGTCTGAGGCCTAGACATAACATCATTTGCATTTTAGAATTGGTTACCAGTGATTTGGTGGTGATAGTGGTAACTGCCTCAGCAAAAATCTGCATTGGATCATCGTATCCGACACAAATTTCCATCATAAAGCTTGGGCCAGTACAGATATTTGTAGATAAACTCACCTCGTTTGTTACTTGTTACTTTCTGGATTTGTCTGTACTAACAAACTTGGTGCTGTACTAACAAAGTCGGTGCTTTGGCAATCCCCTTCATATGCACCATCATCACTAACTGACACGTATCCCAGAAGGTCTCTATGTAAGATCATAGCCATATAAGATTTGACTTGAAGGTGTCTCTTAAAGACTGTACAAGCTTTAGGAATCCTGACGAATAAACTGTGCTCCTTAGATAACCAGGATGAGTTGGCCTCTTTCTCTATTAAGCCGCCAATGTGTCCGTTTTCTCGTTACCTTCAATATTGCTATGTCTGGGAACCGAACAAAGTTTGACCGACTGGACTGGTCCTGTGCCTATTTCCATTTTTGAGCACACTATGATCCTTAGATCAGTATCTATGCTGGATTCCCTCTCTGCTCAGCTTGGAAATGGGATTGGGATATCAAAATTAAAGTCGTTGTAGAGGACTCTATAATCCGATGTGGCTGTGAAGAATTTGGAGTTATATTTTCTGCCCATTGTCCATAGATGGTCTCGTTTCACAGGTTGAATTCTCTCAATCTGAGAGCTTCTTTCGTGGTAGAACCTTTAATGAACAAGTTCAGGGGAAGGATATGGAGAATCATATCCAACCCTTTTTGCGGCGCTCTTCCCACAACTCTCATGGTGCAGAGTGCCGCTAGCCTTCCACGTTCAATAAGGCTATTAGGGTAATGTTCATGTGCTAACGCATAGAGAGTGAACCCCAAGATGATCATGTATGCATCTTCAGTATGGTGACCAAAACTGTCCAAATTTAAACTCAGGAACAGCTGAATAAACTCTATCATCGGGGCGATGAAAACATGCCCAATGGCAGCTATACTTAATCTCCTACGCCGCTACATTCGGTGCTGCATGATATTTCAAGCAGAAGTACACGCTGTATGGTTTGTCAGTAAGTTCGTCATTTATGAAATTTTGTAATAGCTGCCCGAGAATAGAACCTTGTGGTACGCCGCTGGTTACATTGTATTCTTTAGGACCATTGCCGGAATTGTATATCAAAATCCTGTACTTGAAGTAGTCTGCTACAATTACGATGAGGTCTTTTGATACTCACATGTCCTTCAGTGACTATAAAATTCAAGTGAAGCTAGCAGAGTTGATGTTGCATATTGTAAGTAATCTCCTTGTTCTTGCCGCGGAGACATTATTTCCCGTTAGAGCAGTTCTATAACAACGTTTCGTGGAAACTGTGAGTTTGCCATATTTTAAACCACTTTGTGACCACCTAGTACGCGAAAACTAACGAAGACCAACACTTTTGATCACTCGTTCAATTTTTATCACATATCTCTACAATGCCAATCCACAGTATATTATCCAATTGACTTGTCTTTGGATGACGCTTTCTTACCCAGAACGCCGCCCTAGTGATACCAATCGCTTCTACACCTTCGAATTACTGTGGCAACTTCCTCATTTAATGAAAAACCCATGATCTTCTTCAACTGATCATAAATCGATTAAACCAACCGATGTCAGTCAAATATGATGTGCCTGGCATTTTACCACAAGCAGATACCAATCTGAAAGAACCCAAACAGCTTCATCGCCTAATCGACGAAGAACATCATCGAGCAGCAGAATTACGTGACCATGAAAAAAAAAACTTAATTTAATAATTGCATCGCGCAGAGGGTCCCCATCTACACGTAACAGCGTAATCACATCCAGGGTATCTGTATCTGAAATTGCACTTCATCGCGAAATAATTACCCGCCTCGTACTTCATCGTTGTGTTCATCACCATCGTGTTGTCGTGCGAAAGAATTCATGTGTCGGGACGCGCTGACACTTCTCTGTTCCTCATTGTGTTCTCACGTCAATTTGACAGTTCGAGACAGAATCCCTCACTGTGGTTACGCGGTCTGTCAGAAGGCCTCTCGTTAATGGCTGGCGTTGATTATGATTTGTGTTGTGAACGACTTGATGCCGTTTTCTTTTGCAAGAACAGGATAATTTGGTGATGCCACTGGAATTTAATTGACCGCTATCACGCACCCGAGCGATGGTTTTAATTAATTTAAGAATTTGTTGAGCGATTTTTTGCAATTAATGCGAGAGTTCGTAGAGCATGGTAATTTGCTTACAAATTTGTTTGCCTACTCGCAGACAGTAGCAAGTGAATGCGTTTGATTAATTATACACCAGCTAAGGCCATACAGCGAAGGTAATTTCCTTCATCCCAACGCTAAGCTAATTCGAAATGACGTGCAACTAAGCGAAATTAGATGTCAGAGTCAGAGCCCTCATCGAATCGATGCCAATTACCGAGTAACGAAGTTCGACTTATCTCGGCCTCGGGTCAAACTCTCGAGAGTCGAGATTAAATTGGAAAACGAATTCGATCTTGGCGAGTGCGTCCAGGGCGGTACTTGGTATAGCGTGTGCCCACAGAAAGTGGCCATGAAATAATAAATTACAACTTCGTTAGGATTTTTCCTGGCATTGGCAGGTTCAACCTCTACGGCAACAACAAAAAAAACTCATTTATTAGGTACGAGTGTGTGGATCCAACCTTGGAGGTCCATAAAATTGGATAATCAACAAACAACCAGAAACAGAATCATCTGTGAAGTGCCTCCCGCTAAATAAAAGGTCAATGCGGTGTAATGCCATGAAATAGGATTAACGAATACGCAATCAATTGATGCTGATGGTGGCCCTCTGTATCCGTCATCAACTCTGTCAGATTGTAGCCACATTACAAGATCGGGGAATTGCATTATAATTGCTGACTGTTGGCCACCTTGAATACAATAAAAGGTAGGGAAACACAATTGAGGATCGGTCCAGAATTGGTGATCATAAAAAAATTAAATTGAAGTGGGCGTGTGCACTCACCATATGTGGGCTCTGTATATAGAGTCATCTTGTCCTAAATTGATCTCCAAAATGATTCAACGTGATCGCGAGGTGGTTTGTTTGTCTGGTAAAAACATTTAAGTCAACTTCATATTGTTTCCATGTCAACAAGACAAAGAAATCTGAGAAACGCCTAGAATATTGTGGCTGCAGCCGCTAGTGTAAGTATGATTTGTAGACTCCGCGTCGATCTCAGGAATTGGGCATCTCTGTGACTAGCTTGTGATGAATTTATCGAAAGGACCTGGGCCTTAGATCCCTTTGATCCAAGGACTGAAGGTCAACGATCACCGATGCGAGGTAGCCCTAAACAAACACGAATACGAACCCAATTTTCATTGCAAAATTATTCTCATCATTCTGGCTCAACGGTTTCATTAATAAGCAAAATTATCGAAAGGCAGTTCAGCAACCAGAAGCCAATTACAAAATGCCATTAAGGGTTTCCTGCTGGAGAGGTCACCAGCACATAATTTGTCTTCAATGATGCTGGCAAGATAGTCACAGTCAATACAGATCTCTACCGAACAATGTTAACTGAATATTTTCGGGATAAATTGAGTTAGGATGTCTTGGAGGATATGTGGTTTTAAGTTTTTTTTTTCTTGGGGTTTGGCAAGTTCATGCTCTATCCCAATAAGACAGATACTTTAAACGACCTCAGGACCAACATCGAATGTAACCATGGGTGTCTTGGCTTAAGTGATTAGTGCGTTGGACTATAGAGCGAATGGTTCGAGATTGGATCCCCAGACAACAGCTAAAAGTTTTTCATGGACCTACCTCTTGTGAGTGTCTGACAAACATCCTCATCATGAAAAAGCTTCTCAAACAACAAATTGCCATTCGGACACGGCATTAAACAGTGGGTTCCTTTCATTCCTGTAAAGAATATGACGCGCACAACACGAATGGTTGAAGCTAGGCCCTGGGTCCCATGGACCTGTAGCGCCAAATATTTGTATTTTTTTTAAAGTAACAATGTGGCGCCCTCCTGAATGAAAAAATTAAAAATCCTTTATTCGACTAGTCATTACCTCTGTCTACTCTGATGATCCGAAGGCATTCTTTTGTAAAAATATAACTTTGAATCTCTGTACAATAAGAAAATGACCAGATTTAAGCTTGATCCTCAAGATCTCACACGAAATTCACTTCAAAGGCAGAAAGAAAGACCGTGTGATCTGCTTTAATGATCCAGGGCTTAAGTTTTTTGACCTCATCACTGTTCTAAATTGGTATCTCCTTGATAACATAGCGATCAATTAAAGTAAAGTAAAGTAGTTGAAATTTACGAGGCTATTCACTCTAGTTGTCTTACACACTGCACTTGATGCAACTGCTGAAACCATCCATCTGGGTACACCAAAATAACCTGATAAAAGAGATTAGAATGCTAGATATTCGTTGGATGTTTGCTGTCTTCCTAGACAATAGAACGGAATTATCGACCAATGCGAAACCTACCCAACTCCTGTTTTAACTGATGCAGATGTCTCATGTAGAACAGCACACTTCCACGACCAGAAAACAGACCGCACCTTGCATTTCTTCGATTTAATATGATTTGACCACGAAAGCTTACTTTATAGTATGACTCGCAACTCCTTAGCTTCTGAACTAACTGTATCAGCCCACATGTACCATTTATCGATCATGTCTAGGGACCATGTCCATCTCAAAGCAAGCAGTCATTCTACAGATAGAAAGTACGACATTATCAGTCTCAGCTTAGGATGCACCACCTTAAAAAGTGTTATACACAAATCTTTCACGCCTAACTCTATCCAACATTGTAATATTCAACAAGTAATAAATCAACCATTTGTGTCTATCCAGACGACTCGGAAAGTAGACCTCAATCAGCTGGAAGCCATAGAGAGAGGCGTATGTGCTAATTTCCTCGCCACTACTTCAAATACAACTTCGCGTTGATCTATCACCTTGTACACATGTGCAAAACTAATTTCCCCAACATTTCCTTCAAATTAAATTCAAGAATCATTGAGATCCGCAATAAATCCTCCCAAACCCGTCTCCCGAGGGTGAAAGTAATTTATTTTTTTGCTAAATCCAATTTCTCCATCCAGCCATGGCGTGCACACTTTTATCACCGTTTAATCTCCGTCCACGGGGACATGAGCAAATCTAACACGCCAATATCAATTAATCTTTCTCTGGGGTGTGTTCAGTTTGTTCATCTATTGCCCAAAATATTGTAATCCATCAAAATTGCGCACAGAATCACAATAACAATCACAACCCATCATCGCTATGGGAAAACAAAAGAGCTGATCAGCGAACTCGATCATTAATTCATTAAAAATAATTGTGGCCGCATCTCATCTGAAGACATTACACTACACATTATATTGCGCCGCTTGATCATGTCCACTTGCATTCTGAGAAACAATTTCACATCGGATGGACTTTTCGGCACAAGTGCCCTTTGCGCGTATCCTTTCATTAAAGCATTTTCGCCGATCAACACCGTTGAGTGGTTATGGCGTGTTCATCTTTCACTGCCCTTTTACTTCGATTTGAGATCGTTTTCTTTTTTTCTTTTTCCTGTCTACCTCTCCTTCTTCGATCGTGATCATTGTTAATTTGTCGAACAAGCAGTCAGAGAACGAAAGGATATGGTGTGTGTTACCACTTACCGTGTTGAAGCGCACCAATCCTTTTTTCTGTTTTTTTTTTTTTGTCTGATGCACGAATAAATTTTCTTGTTATGTTTTGGCGGTGTTTGATGTAAGATCCTCTGGATCGAATCTTAGTGCAGCAAAAGTTCATCCTCTCATGATGGGAATTCACGCGAATCGATTTTTGGCGGGGTGTTACAAGTGTGTGTTGTGGGGGAAGACGCGAAATGTATAGGTATGTACTTTTCGGCATCGCACGGTGTGTTTTTAAAAGAGGCGCCATAAATAATTTTCTTTTGCTTTTTTCTTTGTTTATCGGGCAGTTGAGTTTTTTTGTTTTCTGTTTTTTTTTTTTTTTACGTGCGTCGTCGTTGATAACAGGGCGCGGATTGTGCGCTTTTTTGCCAAACGTGATTAATTTTGATGTCGGTTGTTATCTGTGAAGGAAGAGATTGAGGTGGATGGTTTATTACTTTTTTTTTTGTTTCGGGTATGTGAGGTCGAAATACATTTTTTATGGTAAATTCGATAGAAAGTGGTTTTCGTAACATTCTCCTGTCCTTTATTTTGCATAAGTGGAAGCATTACTAAAGGTTTATGAGCTTTGGAGGAACTGTGGTATAAATACACTGAAATCGTGCTGACATCGTCAATTGTAATGTGTACTACAACTATTCAAAGAATGATGAAATGCATCAGATAAATAGGTTAGAAACCTAGCCAGTAGGATTATTGAAATGTGGTCACTCACCTGGTATTCGAAAGCCATTCAGTTTACATACGATACATTATTCCACTGTCAGTTTTAAATCACATTTTGGATTCCGTAACAAGAAAGTGCTCGTGCAACCTAACTTTCAGAATAGGGCATCAAAGTAGCTGCACAAAAATTTTAAGGCTAAGAAAGCCCCAAAACCTGATGGCTTACCATCAGAAGTCTTTAAAAATAATGAAGCAGAAATTTCCTGCCCAATTTGAGTATATGTCTTGTAGCAACTATCCGCATACTGTGGAAACGACACCTCCCAGTGTGGTTTCGAGTGTCACAAGTGAACCGTTGAGGACATAAGGAAAACCCTTGAAAAGTTCATCCAGAAACAAGTAAACTTTTGGAAAACGAAGACATCTGAATGGCAATTAGATTTCAAGCCACCAGTCAGAAAACTATCGATGGGCCAAAGAAAATATCATCCAACGAAGCATTGAGTTCTAGAGTACGTTTATATTTCATAAACCTCTCAAGAAGATGACCAACATCAAGTGAGTTTGGCTACAAGTGATGAAGTGACCATCACTTACATCAACTACGATATCTAGTAGCAGTGGGTTCACCAATTTCGTCTTACCATACGATGAAAGAATCGGAGGATTGATTCAATGTGGAAAGGACCCATCGACGATCAACACCCCGCGATCACACGATCATGAATCCTAGTGGAGCTACGATGATTAGCATTTACGATTTCTGCCGGTTGAGGAATTCAGATTCAAATTCTTTCCTGCATCCCGTGTATACTTAAAGCCAAGAAGAGGAATCTGCAGAGCCATTTAGGGCTCTTCTAGGATCTTCTAGATCATCTAAATGACAATAGGTCATATGACAAAAAATGCGTTTGAAAGCCATTCGCTGATTAAGCAGATAGAGGTGCCATTTTATAATTCATGCCACCATATTTAAAATTTGACCGTATCGTGCCAAGGTTAAGTAAAACTCCTCCCATAGGCTTATACCAAAACTTCTTGATTCCAGCACTATAGTTGATTTACCACCAGTCACCTATCGGTGATCCAAAAGCCTCATCCTCACCACACTGCCATCATTAAGCTGTCCATTCTAGATCTTCTTCTTTAATCCCCATTCTTGCAGCACACATACACATCAATCTTCGCAAATGAGAACTAACTGAGGTAGTAATTAGCATTATGGAACACATTTACCTGCCACCGCTACTGTTGCGTGGCATCTATCTCTCGAATGAGCACTGATGATATGCACAAGGGCTAACATTGTCCGTTAATTTGCGTCTGCCTTATAATTATACAAAGTGCTCAGGAGTGCATTGACATGAACAGCAATAGTGGTCTGGTCAAGTGGTTGGCGATTATTTGCCATAATTGGCTAATTGAATTAAGCACAAAGGTTCACACACAGCGTCACTTTGTCACGCTAGTGTGGCTACAATTTCTCCAAGAAGATGGCAAATTGATTGACAATGCTGCGCGTTTGTTGGAAGCAATTTAAATGCCCTGAGCACGTACTACAGTGCCATTCACTTGGATGAAATGGGTTCGGCAAATGCAAATGACCGAGAAACTGCTCCTCATCGGTTATTCCAGAAGTCGATGCAATTTTTCAATGGAACTTGACGAGGACCAACAAATAACGCTTCGCTTTGAGAGCTTCAAAGCGTTCGGTTGTTTGTTGTTTTTGGGATTTGATGGTTCAATGCATGATGATGGTAGGCATGTGTAGTGCTGTTGTCGCCCCCGTTAAATGCGCAGTGGGACAGTTTTGCACTCGAGTGAAATCGTGATTTCGATTTCAATTCTCGGCTCGATGACAAATCATGGCGTGACACTGGTACTCACGCTTGGTAGCTACATCCTTTTGCTGTCTGATTTGTTCTTGTTTTGTTAGAGGTGGGACCTGTTACGTTTTGATTGATTGACTGCAGAAATTCTATGAAGGTGGCGAGAAGAATACAAGCGCTGCTTCGGAGACTTTCCCTTTCTGTGCTGATGGTTGAGATAAGCTTTCTTGTATTAAATGATTGTTCGAATGCCATTACGAAGATTTCCTATAAGATTTCCTTCTGTCTATATTCCGCAACATGGCCCATCAACCGTCCAGTCTATTTTCGCCTCTTCTTCTCCTTCTATTTGTACGCATCCTCTAGTGTTTTGTCGCTCTAGGCTATATTCGAAGATTCAGTCGCAAAGATATGGTGGATGTCACTTTGCTGTGCATATAGTACTGTGATATCTCCAGCACCACAGTACTCCAGGCGAGTTGAAGCGTTAAATCTGCTTTCAGGAGACTCCTATTTCTAATTCTCTTTGCTTCACGAATAGCTCTCCTGTGATTAGGCTGCAGAAACCCACGGCTAAAGTTTCCTCTTCAATGAAAGCCGACCAGTCACAGATAAATATAAAGCCGTTCTATATTCTTTAAAACAGCCGTCAGTCCTAAAATCTTTGTTTAGGGAGTAAGAGCAATGAAAAACGTTCTTAGGTCCTCATGTTACGTCTATTCAATCCGAACAAATACGACCCGTACCCTCTCTCAGTCCACCTATATGGCTTGATTTGAGCCCGGTTACCTAGCGGTTTAACTCTCTGATTAGGTATATATATGCATACATAAGTCTAGCCAGTGATAAGCTGCTTAGCTTAGCTTATCACTGGCAGAACCATCTTTGTCTTGAATGGATTAACAAAAACTATTAAGCGTTTGCCTTGACGTGTCCATGGGAGAGGCCTAGATAGCAATCTGCTTTGAAAGGCCCTGAAGTGGAATGTCTGAAGGCAATTCCAGAGCCCGAAGAATATAACTTAAGCTTAGACATACAAGTTAGACATATAGTGTGACTCTCCGTAACCAGCTGGAGAAGAAATTATTAGAAATTGAAGCTAGTACGTCCTCCTTTATTTGGTACTTGAACTCTGTAGACTTGGATGGCATGCCCAGGCAGGAACGGATTCCAATTGCTTGCAACTGTTTGATCATGGTGCACAAATAAGATTTCCTGATCAAGAATGCTATTCCCAATTGACAAACCACGCTTTTCATCCGCTTTTTGGGTAGAATTCGTACGCTTCTACGAGCTCCTCGATTTCACACAAATTTGGATTTTTCTTTCAAATCCCTGAGCTTTGGGCGGTGTCTAATAAAGTGTAGAATATCTTCCTCGAACGCTAGAAAAAATCACCACCCGCCCTTAGGCTTGTTTAAGGCTTGTTTAGGTTCTATTCCTCTATACAGTCGATGTCCGTCGGTTTCATGGAAGATACATTTCTATTCGATTCTCAAGTACTTCCATAATATGTTTATGTATGTTTACCTCTGATAGCAGAAATTTTATATTGTCTATATAATTTTCAACGTTAAAAAAAAGATATTCCTACTTTTTGAGGTTCATAAGAAGTAGATTTTTGCAGTTTTACCCAAGTGGGAGCATTGGTCGCGAGCTCAGATCAGATCCATTTGCATTTAGTTTTCAAACCACTCTCACCTTTCGGGAAATTTCAACTGTTTTGTACATGTCCAATACTTAAACCATTTAATCAAAAATCTAACTTTGAGAAGCTGTGTGAAACGTATGCAAACACACCTAAGTGGCTTTCTTGACAACTTCTCTGACAACAAAGAACCGTGTGCACGTGTACAATTGTTTATTTTTATATTTTCCAAGTTTATTGACTGAAAAGTATTGAAAATGGATTTCGCAAACATTCTCAGTTCCATAGAAAGACAATTCCTTTGCTGTTACTCACTAGGAAACATTGACTGGCAAGTATGAATGACTCACTGTTCACACTACAAATAATTAATTTACGCAAATCTCTAGCAAATCCCTTCCAAGCTCTCGTGGGACAATCAAAAACTTCTCCTCGATCGGACATACAATCATGAACTAAACAAGAAATGCCCAATTAGCATAGACTACCAGCAGAAATTCCTGAAAAAACTCATCCAACACTTGGAGAGTTCAACGGATGAAGTTCACGATGAGATCTATGAGGCGTTTTGCAAACTGCAAAGTGCCGGACAAGACGATGAGAAATTCACCTACAAGCACTATTCCCTGCCTAATTATAGCACTGTCATCAGTTTAAAGGAATCGAAGAGATTTGTTGCAAATGGAACGACTGGTCTATGCAGTTGGCAAGCTTCACTAGCTTTATCTGATTGGCTGCTACATCATGGGCATGTAGCCCAAGGAAAATCAGTCATTGAACTAGGCTCTGGTACGGGATTGTGTGGATTCATAGTGTCAAAGTGCTGTAAAGCGGAGAAAGTAATCTTGACGGATGGAAGTCCTGTGGTAATCGATGTTCTCAATACTAATAAGAAAATTAATTTTCCTTCCGACGATGATGGCGAGGAAAGACTCTCAATCGTTCATCTACCCTGGGACACGTGTGAGCAGATACAGACGAAGAAATTCGATGTGATTCTTGCGGCTGATGTGGTCTATGATTCATCGGAGTTTGATAATCTAATAGGCGCTATAGACCACCTGTTTCGCTTGAGGGAAGATAAAGTGCCATTGGTGATGGCAGCTACTGTGCGGAATGAAGTAACATTGCAGGAGTTTTTGAGTCTATTGGGTAAGGCAAGGGATGGAAATTGATAGGCACTTAACATAAGAATTTTTGTTTTGCAGAATCCAAAGAATTTATGGTGAAAGAGGAGAATATAGTGCCATTAGAGAAGAGTCAACTGTTTTGGGACAGGTCAACTCCAGTTAAAATCTTGATTATTACTAGAAATACATGGTTGATATAAAAAAAATAAAAAACCAATCAGTGTATGAAGTCTTTTTGGGTAGCCAGAGAACTTTAGAGACATGAGAGTTTTACTCTCCGATGTTTGTCAGATTCTCGCGAGAGGTGGGGCCGTGAAAGAAAATTATATGTGCTATCTGGGGATCGAACCTCTAACCCCTCATTCTGTGGTCCAACGCACTAACCTCTTGAGCCACGGCGACCACAACTGCCACGACCCAACAATCCATTTTTTTACCGTCTGTTTAAATTGGTTCGAATTTGTCACTTCACTTTTTTTTTTTTTTTTTTATAATTCACGCGTGCTCAAGGGCTTATTACTACCCTTTTAATGTCAAGACACAGCGCGGGCGTTAGGGAAATTAGGAAGAGAAGATAGGAGATACCGATGGACATTGGTTTTAAATGTTTGTGGATTATACTGTGAGGGAAAAATAGAGCTTGGTAAAGCATTCCACATTCGTGTTGTACGGTTTATGAAAGAATCTCTATACTTGACGGTACGTCCGAAAATAGGCTTGAGGGTATACTGATGAGCATTCAAAGCGTGTCGGGTATTGCGAGAAAATTGATGAAGGGACGGAATGCAACTGGCTATTTCGCTGGAGCACTGTTTGTGAAAAAAGCGATAGAATAAGGAAAGGCAAGAGACATTTCTGCGATGTTGGAGCGAGTCAATAGACTCCGCTATGCTTCTGTTCCCTATTAGTTTTAACGCTCGATTTTGAATTCTATCCAGCAGGTGCAAACTACAGAAACTCAGTTTTAGTGTGCTGTAGTCAGGATCGTCGACAGATCTAATGGTTCGCCGTATGCTTTCGCACACTAAAACTTTAAATCTAGAAGATGTAGTATATGAGCATGTATGGGCATAATTGCAATTCACCCTATTGCCTCCACCGCGTTCTATGCACGTTGCTCAACATTCTAAGTAAGTAATTCCTAAGAAGTATGTATTGTTCACCCTTAGATGCGTGTAAGTCGGTACGAATTTTATTTTTATTAATAAAGGCAAGAGATCCACAGATGGGAGAAGAAGTCTCAAAAATGACAGAGTGACATGAAAATGTGACCAATAACAAGGCAGAAGTAAAAAATGTAGTTAACGTTGCACATAAAGCTGTACATAGAAGGGGCAGGATGGAAAGCAGGGTCTAAGCTGTACTGCTCGGTACCGGATTATATTATCAAAGTAGTCACAGATTACTTCCGACAGATGATGGTGCAAAGGAGTATGCGATCACTACAGGGGTACCACGGGTTTCGGTTTTAGGTCCACTCCTATGTTATACAATGTATGATGACATTCTTAGACTAGATATACCAGAAGAAGAAGAAAGTGATAGTGAAAGTGAGAGCTTTTCGCACAACTTCGGGCGATGCAATCAGTGTCATTGCAGGAATAACTTAATAAGATATAATGGCCAAAGAACTTCAAAAAAAATATGAGAAAAGCCGCCAGGAAAATGAAGTGGTCCACGACAAGGAGGCACCGAGGAGCTCGATAGAAAAGCAGCAACGTTGGAACCTGTCAACCAAAGGCCTATGGACCTATCGTCATCCCTAACATCGAATACATCGAAGGTAGAATTTTCCTTAACACAGGTTTTAACAGCACATGGCTGTTTCCGATAATACCTCTATCGGTTCAAGCATGACGCCTCCGCAATCTGCCAGTGCTGCACAGACACAGTGGAAGATGTGAAGCACGTGTTCTGTCAGTGCCCGCGATTCCACGCTCAACAGGAAATATTAATAGGAAAACTGAAGGGAACACCGACACCAGAAAATCTAGTGGCGTACATGCTAGAGTCAGTCAGCTATGTCGCATCTGGCGCCGTCTTGTTAAACCGACATACATATGTATACAGTATACTCCAAGCCAAACTTTTTCAATTTAGTCCGGTAGCACCATTGACTGTGTTGACTTTGACTGACTGTGTGACTTTGACTGGGCCAACGACCTCTCCAGCATGATAACAGATAAAATTTGGTGTAATGCAATGGCTTCAGGTTCGAGTTCAGGCAGGTATAGTACCAACCAAACAAGAACTTCGATAAGAAAAAGTTCTTGAAACTTGTACCTACTTTTCCACTTTTAAATACCAAGTATAGACAAGTTGAAACGTAAAACAAACCACAGGAAGAAACCAATCCACCTTAGAGATGAAGCACCACAAAAAGATAGTAAAAGGGATATGACCTTTGACCATGACCTATTGAAATAAATCACAAAATTGTTCATACTTTCCTCTTCAATTCTAAAAGTTTATTATTTAATTTTTTTTTTTTTTGTTTTTTATATTTTTTTTCTTTTGCACATAAATATTTTATTTTTTTCCTTTTGTTTTTCAATTTTCCTTTTTTTTTTTGTTCTATTTTGTACGCTTACAATCAGAAAAGAAAACTTAAAACATAAAGAAAAATTTAAATTTAAAAACAAAAATAGAATACAAAACATATTTAATTTAAATTGTTTCCTTTTGTTTTTGGTTTTTTAATTACTATTATTATTTTATGAATTAAATTAAATTAATAAGGAAAAAAAAATATCACATTTACGATTAATTCTTTAAATCTAAAAAAATATTACAAATAAAAATTACACAAAAAGATGGACTAGAATATTTTGCAGAAGTTAAACTAAGGATTTTAACTAAAACTTACATTGTTTTGTTTTTTAATTTCTTTTTAAGAACAACACAAAACGATACGAAGCCATGGGATGGGAGGACATTGCCCCTCACGAGGAAGGGTTGCTCCAAAAGAATTAATAGAAGAAAATTAAAATAAGTGTGCGTTAGAAGCCAGCCATACATATACATACGCCATTATGAATACCTCGTCGCTTAAGGAGGGTTATGACAATTTAAATACAATTGAGTATACGACACAATAAATTAATTAAAAGCTAAATTCTAGAATGTTTTGTTTAGTTTTTTGTTTCTTGTTTTTAGTTGATTTGAGAGCCTTTTTCTCTTGCGTTCGTCGTTCGTTTGTGAATTTTGTTTGTATTGTTTTATATCTGTTTTAGTTTCTTGTTCATTTGATGCTTTGTTCGTTAAAAAAAAAAAATATATATCGGGTGGATGAGAGAATATCGGTTACTAGAAGCACGTTTCTAATCTTCAAACGCACTGATCTTAGGCGACCAGTAGTTCCTCGTGCAAGCCAGGTTCGGAATCTAACGACTTGTTAGACTTGAACATGTAATTGTTGTTATCCCCCTGACTGGATGACTGTGACTTGGAACTGGATGTCATGTTGTAAAGATCGTCTAGATCTGTGCTCCGCCTGTAACTGGAAAGGGAAAATGCTTACACAACGAAAAATGGGCTAATATTTGGCAATAACATACCTACTGACCGGACGACTGTAAGTGGAAATCGCTGGACTGCCTGGATTGTTATCGTGGTTACTGTCATTGTCATCTGCCGACTGGTATAGATCGCAACGATCCAAATAATCCGAGGTCAAATACGCTGGCAGATCATTCTCATCATCCTCGGTGTTGGGATAGTCTTGACCATCCTCGTGGTCTTGCTGCTGTTCAACCATACTTAGCCATTGTGAGTTGTGATTACGGAACTTCTCCAACTAAGAAGAGACACCCTATTAGTCGAATACACACACATCTAGCCCAGCGTACTCACCTTTATTCGTGAAGCCCACTCCGAATCAGAGATCGCTATGATATCCAAACAATAGTCACACACCTTCCTAATCTCCGAGTTCTTGTCGTGCATCAAGTCGATGAGGTAAGCTGGTGACTCTGTCTCCTTGATCATGTACTCTCGCGTGCTCTCATGCCGCAGAATTCTCTGAAACACAAATATAATTTGCAGAACGATCTCATCATCCTCCTGCTTAGCCTTTAATAGCTCAATCAGCGATAGAACAACCTTCGCTCGGCAGAATAACAACGCACATAGTTCATCCCGCGCACAAGTGCCCAAGTATACAATCGTGTCCAGCACGATGTCATCCATTTTTGTTCCTGGCACCAGAATCTCCCGAATCCACGGAATCAAATCGAAATTCTGCAAAATCTGCGAGTAATCCAAATCAGCCAGCGACAGATTGCCCAATATGCCAACACATTCCACAATGAAATTCTCATCGTCGCACATGGTTATGATGCGCGCCAAGTCGCCAACATAGTCTATAAACTGGTGCTGAAGATTCTCGTGTTGCGACAGATTCCTAATCAGCTTCATCAGCAATGCATCCTGGTACTTAAATGCTCGATCCATCAAGCTATGCAGACGATTACCCTCGACCATAATTTGTGCATTTCGTTTATTCAGCGAGAGATTGATGCATAGTGCAACTAAATCCAAGTCAACTTTGGTATTCAAATTGAGGATTATAGCATCTGTAGCCATCTGTACACATTCCGTGTGGGTAAACATCGATTTGACCTGTAACAAGATAGATATAGCTATGTTCCACAGACAATCCACACTCACCTTATCGTCCAAACTCATGTGATATAAAATTTTCACAGTAATCCCATGATGTTTCTCGTCATTGATGAACATCACCAGCATTGGCAGGAATGCAGCTTGCACCATTTTCCGCCGCAACGATCCATCGAAGGACAAATTGAAGACTAGTTTCAGAGTGACTTGTATTAAGTCGGCGTTGCCGCTTTGAATCAGCCTCGGCAACTTGGCAACAATATTCAGTTCATTCATGTCGTCCTTATTGTCGCCAACGATGGAGAGTTTCTTGAGGAACGTCGTCACTAACATCAGGAGATCGACATTCTGTCGATCCAGAGCTTTCACCAGCATCTTGACGATGTTTTTCCGACGCATTTTCTCCTCCAACTTAACATTTTCAGCCATATTTAGCAGCAAATAGAATGCAACTCTCAAGAGTTGTTCCTGCTTCTTTGCGAAAATTTTAAGCTGTTTATTCAGCCTATCGTACTCCTCCTTTTTTGCTTTTGGATCGTTGGGAGCCAATGCTTCATTGCTGTTTGTCTTTGCCTCGGGTGATGTTGCGCCCGACGAGAGATGCTCATGGTAGCTGCTATTCAAAATTTGACTCTTCATCAACGATGATGACATGGAACCATGAAAGCTGGCCCAGTTGCCAGACTTGGGACGTTGTTTCAACTCTGGTATACGACGCCGTGGGGGTTCCATCTAAAAAGAATATGATCCAATAAACAAAAATATTGTCAAACCTCTGTGTACACTTACCTCTTTGGGTTTCTCCTCATTCATGATATCAAGGAAATCATCTGAACTGCGATTCAATTTTTCCTTGCTCATCTTGTTACCAGGATTCTTTCGAACGTCCAGCTCGTTACGCATGCTTTCGTAACGCCGGAGTTCATAGTCTATGACATCCATACATAAGGAACCAATCTGAAAGTAAAACACAACTCTTTGTAACCCATTCATATGAAATATGTTCCACACATACCTTGTACTGCACAATCACCGGATGAAATTTTGTATACGTGGAGAAACAGAAGAATATATAAATTATATTCGTCGAAAGATCTAAACTCTTACGCCAATCCTCACGCAGGACCCTTGAAAGGGCACTCAGTGCAGCCTCTGCATAAGAAAGTCATCATTATCCATCACAACCAAAACAAAAATAGCAAAGTTCACCTACCATTCTTTTCCAATTCCTCAAGATTATCGGGATTTCTGGCAACCTGTAAGATCATAGCTGAACCTCGTATTCGTTCTCCCAATTCCTCGTAGAGCAG
The DNA here is from genome assembly GCA_905220385.1 of Xylota sylvarum. Lineage (NCBI taxonomy): Eukaryota > Metazoa > Arthropoda > Insecta > Diptera > Syrphidae > Xylota > Xylota sylvarum. The sequence goes on from LR999957.1 coordinate 130,124,044, forward strand.
CTCGACGTATTCATCGATGTGATTGATGGAGACATCAGGTTGTGGTGCAGATTTTGATACACGTACAGCGGAAGTCGATCGTTGACTGTTGTTGTCTGCTATATCTGTTTGGGACGAGAAAGGAGGGCTAATTAAATAGACTGGATCTGGATTATTTGGAGTAGCATACCACTTCCTGTGTTGTCTTTGCGATTTTTCAAGTAGAAAATAATTTGTTCCACATCAGCCAATTGGGATCTGTGAATGAGATCGCATCGTTCTACAACTTCTCTGGCCAGAGCAGCTGGATCCGTTTTTGCATTGAGAGTCTTTAGGCGGATAATTTTCTGACAGTCCTGAAAGAATGTAGAAATTTATTAATGAATGAATTCAACAAGAATAGAGGGGTTTAAGAGAATTTATCAGTTTTATTGGTCAGTGGAGCTGATATGATTAATTTTCTAAATCAATGATGGGAATTATCTCACTTTTCATTTCAAAGTGGGCACCAGGTCTCAGTGGGACATTGGGAGCTTCAGATTCGAGTTCCAAAAACCCAACAAAGAGGCTTTCGAAAGCCTGGAAACTAACAACAGAGATAGGGGGCGATAATTGAGACAAACATCAATGAGTTGGACAGAACGTCACAGTTGATAACTACAACTTCGAGTTGTAAGGGATGAAGGATAACTATTCCCAAACATTGTGCCTTTGGGCTGAGAATACAATTAATAAGACCACCAGGACCCATACTGTAAAAGGAACATCTCTGATATCACTATCGCAATTTTATCTGCATCAGCTATGACACAGAACTCGGTTTTACCAAATGGTAGTAGTATCTCTACACTACTAATAGTCACAGCAATGGTGATAATATTTCACTCTGTGTGGGTATCTCTGTACACCGATATTTATGTTAAACAGCACCCCAGATCACCCACCATGGGTAAGCCATCTTTTAAGCATTTACTACTTCCAATAGCAAAGACAGGTGCCAACTTTAAAGTTAAGAAGTGCAACAGATACAGCTTCTATTTTGACATTTCTGAAAAATCCCTTAATGTCAGGGAAAGACAAAGATTTCTCAATAATTTCTACCAACGAGTGCAGGACAGTCCATACCTTGCATACATATGTATATTCGGTGTTCGGCAAGGCTTCGTACCATTACCACTACTGATAGGAACATAAACCAAATAAACACTGATAGTAGCAGAAGCAAACTTGGTAAAAAATCGAGGATTCTTAGGATTGCAGGACAACAGGTTGGACAGATAAGATAGGATGGATACTATCGTCTCGATTGAACTAAACATTTTTATTTAGAAATGTAGTGCAATCAGCTTAAACACTAAGATGCAACTGTTCAAGGATATAATAATAATATTGTGACATCAAGAATTTCTTGCCGATTTGTGATTACGAACGTTGGTAGTTTCCACTTACATACATATTCCAATCAAATGGTTAAAACCCAACACAGACAGTCATCTACGACGAAATGTGCATATGTATACCGATTTCAATTCTATTTTTAGCACCACTACTTAAAAACTGTTATGAGCTTAACATGCATGAGTATGTCCCTAAAAAAAAACGACTTTAAATACATACTACTATTACGACTATGTAATTTTTGCATAACATCTGTCACGCGCAAAAGCGATTCTTCATTAATTTCTCACTTACATGCGAAAACTCGGATCGCACATTATAAACAATTATGTATGTATGTTTGCATGAATACTGTATCTCACCATCGACAGTGCGATAATTATCTAACACGGAAAAGCCTTTGCCCGCCATCCATCAAATTTAGCACACACGCCAGACAAACAAATGAAAAAAATTATCATATAATAACAAAAAAACCAATAAAATTGCGATAAACAGTATTATCGGGCGGAAAGCCTTCCATATATCGGAATTAAAATATCAAAGAGCCTCTGTGACAGATAGTAAATTTTCAAATCCCATTGGACACCTACCCGTGTTGTATCGATTTCCTTGTTTGTGTGTGTCTATTACTCGCGCTATATCAACGGTAACTAGCCGTGTGTCGTTCTAAACAAACAAACAAACAAACAAACAAAGTCAATGGCATTCTAATTTGCATGGGAGTCATAGAACCGAGCATTGTGTCTGCTGCTGGAGAACGAGTTCTCTCCTCGCCGCTACTCTGGCCGTTCTTAAGAGTTTAGGCGATGACTTCCGGGGAAGCATAGATTTGAAAAAAAAAAACTTCTAAGTCACGCCGAACAGCCAGGTGGTGGTAGTGTGTGAAGGAAAACCGCTGCTGTGTATCGTCTATCGAGTGGAAGACACAGTGGCCACTTGAGCCAACACCTACTTGTTTTATTTTTAATTGAATCTCTCGTACGAATACTAGACACGAGTATACACCCATATACAGTTGAGGCGATTTTTTGCCTTTAACACGTTGGAACGTTGCATTTCATTGCATTCCTTATTCGATTGCCACAATCGATAACACAACGCTTCACTTGCACTTAAGTTGATAAGTTAGGAATGAGGTCATCAGCCTGGAAATACAAAAGAAAATGTTTAAGGGATGTCCATTGCCCGGCTGCATTAGTTGCACGTGCCCACAACTAACAACTAATGGCGTTTGACCCACATCCCGCTGAACATACACCCAACATGCAGGGCCGGTCATGCAACAATGACCAAAGCAATAATCCAATAATTCGGCTTTATTGTGTTTTCCCATTTTGTTTTTATTGGGCGGTTCCGCTTGGCGATGTGAATGTGACCCTATTTCCGTTGGAAGGCATGGTTCTAAGCGTTGGGTTTGATTTAATGAAAATATTTGGCTGTGCCAGCGAATTACAGACGTAAGCGAGATACTTAACAGATTATATGACGTAAATCGGGAATAAATAAAATGGTAAATTACAATAATGATGATGGGCTACCATAAAGGCTGATAGACTACCGGCTATTGTTTTGAGTAACGACAATAGTGACGATGAGAATTTGACGTCAGTGTAATGAGTGATTGCAAAATTTATTTGTTTCTGTAAGTGGCTTGTAATGACTACTAATGCGAGGCTCTAATGACTCGAGAAGGTGGGAAAAGTGAAGCCTCGAAAATGTACATAGGAATAGGAAGTCATTCATTATAAATATTACAAGTGTAAGTTATATTCTTAAATAAGCCAAGTTCTTCAGCATTGAGACCCTTAATATGTCTCAGTATGTTTCCCGATGTCATGTTCTGTTTTTAGCTGCCAGAGGACAGGCATAGACGTCTTGTCAGGAATCTCTTTGATTTTGAACCTGATATTGTTATATTCTTCCCACGAATGGAAGACGCGTATTGCTGAATGCTATGTTCGAACATGTCTTCAAATGACCGATGATAAAGGAAGAATTTTTTGACTAATAATCCAGTTCACGATCTCACCAAAAGTCAACTGCGTTTGTAGCCAAATTGAGAGCTCATGGCCAATTAGCTTGAATATGGATAAAAGAACTGTTCAGAATGAGACTTCAAGATGTGAATTTCTTTTTCAACTATATGTACATACACCACTACTCTGGAACCTAATGATCAAGGAAATACTTACAAGATTAGACCAATACGGGGTTAGGGCCGTCGCTTATGCCGATGATGTCATATTAGTGACTGGAAAATTCGTGTCTACAATCGTTGACCTGCTACAAACAGCGTTGAACGCCCTGAACAACCTGGCAAAATGCTGCGGAATTGGTCTTAATGAACAAAAAAACTGAGTTAGTTCTCTTTACAAATAAGAGGAAAATACCCGAGCTTGAATCACATAAACTGAATGGAGCCCAAGTCCAAGTATCAGACAAGTCAAAATACCTAGGGAGCGGACCGAAAATTGAACTTGAGAGACAATAGACAATAACTTGAACGTACAAAGTCGTCGGTAGATGAAGTACAGGTGAAGTTTTCTTTACCATCCACAAACCTTAAGTAGCAACCTACAAGAATAGGGTGGGCCATCTGTTGGTTTGTTTTTTAATCATATTTTATTTTGACACTGACAGCTCTTATGCGCTCAAAAAAATTGACAGAAACTCCATACTATATGTTCGCTATGCGAAATGGATCGATTTATGCTTGAATAACGTTGGAAAGTATTGCAAAGTTACTTCCAAAGTGGGTGCTGTGTTGCCGGAACAGTGCGAATTTTGAAAAGAAATTTCGGTCGAAACAATGCACCAACTGCAGCCAGTGTACGCATGTTTGTGAGGAAAATTCGTGAGACTGGTTTGCTGATTGATAACCGAACATATTCCCGTGTTCGTTCTGTGCGCTCAACGGAGAATATTGTAGCTTATTATTGGCCAATTTTTCTTCCAAGACAACAATGGAAGAAACATTACAGTCAACGGAGAGTGCTACCCAGGCATAATAACCAATTTTGTATAGCCACAAATTGAGGATTTTGACTTGGGATAACTATGGTTCCAGCAAGATGGGGCTACGTGGTACAAGCCGTCCAACACTTGATTTATTGCACACTAAGTTCAATAATCGTGTAATCAGTCGTTTTGGTGATGTTACTTGGCCGCCACGGATCTGCGATTTGACGACGTTTGACTTTTTTTTGTGGAATGCCATCAAACATCGATACTTGGTCAAGCTATTCGTCAAATGTGGGCCGAAACCATCGAAAATGTATTGAAAAAATGGTTTTATAGCCTTTCCAAAAGACCAACCAACAGATGACATAGCCTATAGATACAGAGAATGCGCGATGTAGAAAACGATTGGATCAGTATTAAACAGAAGACGTTCTTTCATCCAAGTTATGCAAACCAAAGGATGGTCATTAAACCCAATCTTTGTTAAATTCGCAAACAATGCGAACAACAGTAATTATATTTGCGTTCATCAACCCTGTCTTCGAAAACTTTTTTAGCAGTCGGCTGTGCATTTCCTGTCTAACCATCTGTTGCCACCATGACGCACTGTGCTCACAGGTTCTCACTCATCAATGTTTACAACTCGAAGTCAAATGACATAAATACGAGCGTATTCTGGGAACATAAATTATTATTTTCGCACAAATTTATACATTCCAATTGAAAATGGTTGTTTTCCAAATTCTTACACCTACGGGAAACGTTTGAAACGTGCCCACCTGTGCGCCGAATAGAAGTATTCTTCGTATACAAAGATTCGACCAAAAACCTCATAAATATTCTCTCATGTCGTGTCCCAAAAAAAGAACTCAGGGTTGGTCTCCACCCTGACCTACAAAGTGACAGTATAGAAGTAGTGTTATTCCCCTATCACACCCTAAATCAAAATTCGGGCAATAAGCACTTTAATAATGTAGTTTTACTAATTATTATGGAACAGGGACATTCGAATGAATTACGGTCACGCAGGTCAAGCCGTATTTATGCGTGCCACAGCCGTGGTCAACCAACCCGCCATAGTCGAGTGTATTTATGTATGTACTCGTACTCCCACGTTAGTTTCAAGTTCATTACCTCATACTACAGCTCATTTACGCCAAGACTTACAGACAAACGGCGGCGGCGGGGTATTGGGATTATTAAAAATACAACCAACTCCATGGTCACTATTGAAATGACCAAGTCGAGGCAGTGCTGTGGCTTTTGTGTTGCTTCTCTCGACAACGCAGTCTGAGTCAGAACTCGACTCCAAATCGATTTCAAGTGCACCTCCCGGTAATGTCGGTCTCGATTTATTCTTTCCCTCCTAGCCAGCAGCATCTCTGTCTCTGGGTTATTAAAAATCTTTTCTGTTGACCGTAAATAGATTGACAGCGTGATGTGTGATTGGTGGCATTTTATTTATTTTGGCACACACAACCGCAGCAGTTTGGAGCAAATAGAAATGACGCAATGTATGATTTTAAGTTCCACGCGGGATAATCATTTTAATTACCATAATTATCTAACACACATTGATGGTGCAGGGCGGGGAGAGAAGTTATCAATGTCATTATGCGCCGACGGGAAGATTATTCTACTTTTTTTTTTCGTTTTTTGTTAAAGAGAACCGAATCGTGTCATGAAAATATATCTTTTTTTCACACTTCGCTTGGAGGAAGGCGATACAGGCGAAACATGAAACTCAAAAATGGGTCAGGTCAGGGAGGTTAATCTGTCGATTTGTAGTCTCTGGGTGGGCCAATTTATTTGTGTGTTCCTCCATAGCCTTGGGCAATAGTCCAAACTCAAGTTGAAGTTTATGTTTAATCTGTTTGAAAAGAAAAAAAAACATGTTTGCGAATTTTTTTTTTCGTTTTTCAAAAATCATGAATGTACATATAGGAGTGCCAAATGTATTTCGGTACTGCTTTCATTTCGCTGACAAAAAGAGAGAGTAAGTGGATTAAGCGCAAATACAACTGGATTCATGCCAACAATTTGTTAGTTCCAGAATCTAAGATTTTGTTATGAATAGTTCTTTAAGAGGAGTGACCGATCTTTAAAGTTAAATAAATAAATTTCTGTGTAAAATATTGCGTTAAGTTTAAGAAACATTTAAAGTTCATACATCTAAAGCAAGAAAGTATGAAATATGATATAGATTAAATGTTTACAGTATACACATATCATCGAGATCCTATTCAGCCGTGTATTCGTCCTGAAAGTAATATGCTGTACGCTGCTCTATGCACTGGACTTGTTGCCACATATATAAAAGCATTTTCATCGAAGCTGGCAATCAACATCCAAAAAAAATTGGATTTCACGACACATATTGGTCCACATCCAAGTTGAGTACAATTCCGCACTGTGCAATTCGATTCCTCTTCAAAACTTCACAACATTGTGCTTTGAGCTATGTTTTTATTTGTAAAACATCTCCATGCTTCTCCATACTTAAATTTGCCGTAAAATATAGGCACACCGAGGTATTTACATATATTCTTTGACAACTTCGATTTCAATTTATCATTAATTGAAGCGATTCTGGGGAACAGGCGAGTAACACAATGTCGTCCGCAAACAATAACGCCTTAGTGGTGATCATACCCGAGAGCACTACGGTCCACTGTATCAAACACCGACCGCATTGAAATCTACGAAGAAGGTGTAGAGTTTCTTATCCCGTGCTAAGAAAGATTCCTTAATATTTCGTAGCACGAAAATATGGAATATCCTGCTTGGCTTGGCCTCACTTTAGATTTAAAATAGATGTATAAATTCTTACAATAGAACACAGTTGGTGCAGGACTGTAGCGTATCGCAGCAACTGTTAAACACTTTTCATTGGCATTGGCATAGCTGTGATCAAAGCTACTAAGCTAAATCGCTCCAATTTTTTCTGAGAAGAAAATATCGCTGAACGTTCTATGAAATCGTTGGCTGTCTTATTACTCTTCAGGCTTACAGTGAAACATAATTCATAAGGCAGTATATATAATTCAGGACTTAGACCAATAATGCTAGTTCTCTTGACAGTCTTGGGAAGAAATTCCCGCCTGCGAGGGAAGTTTTGTTGTGAAAAGAATTTCTTGTGGAAAATCAAACTAGTTTAATTAGCTCTTACAACTGATATGTATGTCAAAAGATCTGGGAAAATGTTCAGACAGGACTATTAATCTAAACACGGAAACGTCAAAAAAAATCCGGATAGTGCTGTCTGAACACTTCCACAGACTTTTTTTGACATATTAGTTGTAAGCGCCAATTAAATTTGATTTTCCACAAGAAATTCTTTTCACAGCAAAACTAATGCTTTTTACAGCAATTGAATTGGTTTGCCTTGGTTTTTCTTTTGTTTGCTTCGTAAATTCTTAAATTTTTTATATTGTTTCCACCCCTTCGCCGACTAATATTTCTAAACGTAAAAAAAAATCCAGAAAATTTCAAAAAGTCTAAAAATCCAGATTGCCGTAATTTCCTTGCCAGTAAACGTCAAAAAAAAATCCAGTCCGTCAGCCCTGTGTGAACAGGGTCAAAGGTTACTGAATAAAAATGATACTGACAGTTGCAATCTGACAATTGGTTTGATAGATATAACTGTCCGAATTTACTAATGGATTAAAAAAAAACAACCTTTATTAAAAATCGTCTACAAGTTCCCCTTAAACTAGATTTTAAATTGACATTCAAACGCACAATACTAGACACAAACGAATCAGGTGACATTTACAGAACTAGAGATCTGCTAAAGTATCTAACCAAATGTTTGTTCACATAAGTCGATTGTCGATTGGTTAGCATGTGGCGCTGTCTTGTTGAAATCACATACCCTCCGAGTCATCTTTTTTCAATTTATCCTAAAAATTCTCAATAAACATGGTGCGGTAGATGAAAATCGTATGTAAAATTGTCGTAACCGAATTTTGATAAAAAAAAGTTTGGATAATTCACAAACGTTGTTGAACCGTGTACTTTTCTATGAATAAATAGATATTTAAACATCAAACAAACCACGGTTTACTTCACGCATAGGCGACAAACACTATTGGAAAAATAGGGCGTCCCAATTGTGCTAAGTGCCACGTCATAAACAATACCTTGCTGGTTTTTAAGTACAAAGAGGGACAGGGCTACATACTTTAACCGTTCTGCGTGTAGCAATGGCTATTGTGGTCTTACCTTAAATATCTAGACTACGCTGACAACGTTAGTTCGTTTTCGCACAGCATAATGGACTTGCATCAAATGGTGCACAGTCTGGAAAGAAAAGCGAGCAAAGTCGGGCTGATGATCAATACGACCATTACAAAAGTTCTCAGTCTTACGAATTCCGCCGATCAAGTAAACATTGCTAGGCAACAGGTCGAGATAGTCGACATTTTTTATGGCATCGAACTCGATGTAGACAACAGAATGAATAAAGCTAAAGCTGCAATCGGAATGCTCTCAAAAATCTCTAGAGGAGTATTGTTTGTAGCACCAAAACCAAGTGGCGAGTGTTTCACTCAAATGTTGAGTCAGTACTGCTATATGGAAGTAGTACGTTGAAGATGACCTCCACTGTCATTAATAAGCAGCAGTCTTTCGTAAATAGAAGTCTACGCAACATTCTTAGGATTCACTGTCCAAATCGCATTCTAAACCAACAGCTTCGTAAGAGAACAGGCAAGAAATCTATTAATGTCACCAAGCGATGAAGGAAATGACAAATGACAGTGGATTGGTCACTCAGTTAAGAACTATGATAACATATTGATTAAAAACAAGTTTTTTTTTAGTATTAATTACCAAGGTTACAACGTAGTAGTGAGAAACAAAAACCAAGTAAATACCTTAGCGAATGTAAACACTTAACACTGTCGCAGTGTTTACTCCTAGCACTTCCAGCACTCCTGGGACTTTGAAGTAAGACAAACAATCACATATTTCTAAATAAAAGATGACACAAGCCATCTAAACCAAACAAATGAAGCAAATCTTCTGAGAATAACAAAATATTATAAATAAAAAAAAAGAAAAATATATTTCTATCAAACCACATTCAATGCTAAACACTCTAAGTAGTCCTACAAATAACAAACAAAAAAAATTCCCAATAACTATTGACTGAGATCAAAAACCCGTAAAACATTCTTGCTCCCCTTCGATGTTATTCATCTCGTATTTAATCTCTCAGTCAAGGGTACGTTGTCAAATTAAATTTTCCCTTAGATACATACATAGATACTTTTTTTATTTTTTGTCTTCATATGTAAGTAGCTACTGAACTGAATTGTGTGCTCCAGCGACCATGAACCCTTTCCATTCCAGTAGTGTGTACGTTTGACACATGACAAATGGCACTTTCAGTCGAATAACATAGCAAAGCCAACAGCATTTCAACATAAAAACACATTTATCGTCGTCTCCGCACAGCAATACATACAATGTTCTCTTTGAAATCGAAATGAATCACAAATCCCCATAATAGCTCATGAATTACGTTCCGCAATTACCCCAAACCTTGCACTCGTATATCGCAATCAATCAACAACGTTATCTTCAATCGATAACCGATATGTCTATCAATTTGATATTGTTTACAATCGAATAACAAAACACAATAAAAGTGCACAAAGCACACAAATGAAAAAATAAAAATAAAAACATGCAATAGGTACATATATGATAGGTATAAGCTCACCACTAGAGTTCCCATGGTTAGCAGATGCACCGATGATAGATAGCTTCTCAAATTGATTGAAAATACCCCACTAAATGAACACGAATTCGTACTCGTACTTCGATCGAGAATGAGATGATACTCAGATTGAATAAAAGTATCTCGATCCGCCTCCTCCCATTCAAGAAGACATGGGCTGTGTATACTGCGCTGCGCTTCGAGCAACTACTTCAAGTCAAATGACATCATTTGCATGGCAAATTTTTTCCATTTAAAAAAATATTTTTTACTTAATTATTAAGACACCGACCGAAGATATGGATGTGAGTATCTGCAGCTTGAGTTCGATGTCGGATGGAGTTTGAGCGCGTGTGTGGGCAAAGAAGACCAAAAAAACAGAAACCAAAACACCAGCAGATACAATTAAATTCGATAAACAAAGAGATGTGAAGAGAAGATACTTGGTATACCACCCCGTGGGGAGAAAAAGAGAGCTTCTAAGCAGTTTGTTATGTCTACGAGCTATCAAGTGGAATGAAGAGTGCTCTTTAGCTGTGTCTGGCTTTTTAGCGGTCTTTTCGAGTGTAACCACTGACGAAGAGACTCGGCGGTCTCGTCATGCATACGGATACATAACAAAAATATGGAAACAACATTGCGATAGGCAGCGACAACGACGACGACCACTATGATGATGATGATAGTAGCGGCTCTAGTGCCTTAAAAACCCATTGACCTTCCAGATTTCATGCGGCGATGATGATGATTGTTTTGCGGTTTCTTTTTGTTACTCTTGTACTACAGAGGGTTTCCTAGTTGCCATATGGTGGGAGAGACTTTTATTACATAGCGGGACAGATTTGTTGTTCAATTGTTGGTGGTTCGTAGAAAATGACAGATACTGTCTCAAGAGACCGTTGTTTCCAAATACATTATGACACAAAGGGAGGGATTTGACCACTAGATCATTTTGACTGGAGCAAATCAGCCTTCTATTCTCTTCGGTTCTAATATCGTCTAAGCCAGAGTACTGTCGTTCATATCGATTTCTTTAATTTAGACATGTCCCAATGTAACGCGATGTTACACTAGTTTTTGACTATAATTTTCCCAAAACCCTCGCAACTCCCACACGGAAATTTCAAATAAAATATCATTCTTCACCAAAGAAAATGGTTTGATCTGACCAACGAATGTTGTTTAAGGCTACTAATTAGTACAACGCGAATAATTACAGCGCCTTCTTGAAATTGACTGTGTATTCAAAAGTGTACTCTTCTTATTCGACCGCTCCTGACCCAAATTGTGCGTGATACTTCTCCTACCTGTCATGTAGTGGAGTGTCCACCCCACACGCTGACACATAAATAAACGAAATCCATCAGTAACTTCCTATGGTACGAAGTTTTTAATCAGCTAACGAATTTTGTTACTTTTCTAGCATGCACCCTTACCGACCGAATTATAAAACTTTATTACGTCAAAAGTTTTGGAGTATAGAGGGGTGTCCGTCTACAACTTATTGATTATATACTAAGATACTTATTCATTGTTCACCATACTCGCCCAAGACACCTGCTTGAAATTTATAAAGCCTCATTACTCAAAAGCTTCAAATGATGGCATATGCTTGCGTTACTAGCGCTTTGCAGAATAGAAACGCTTTGCATTTTTGAGAAAGAAACAGCATCACAATGATATCGAACACGCAAGAGCCTATAGTTATACAGCACTTAGCCAAAAGTCACGAATTTTTAATTCTTTTTCTAGACTTAAACAGAGCGACTAGTTTTTCCAACTGGCAGCCATGGACTGATTACCATGACTAGCCAAAATTGTGGCCATGTTTTGAGCTTCTCGAAGAATCATCTTCCTATAAAACCTCTCGAATCACCAAAACTTCTTGAATTCAATTTCGAATGGTTGTACTCTGATATTGTGCTGAGTTCCTAAACATCGAGATGTGACAAAAAGAACACTCAACAGACGTCCTTGACTGCGGAAAATTTTTACACTTTTACCGCAACAGACCAATGAGGAGCTAGGTCGGGTTTAAACAAGAAGGATAGGATATACAGGTAAGGTGATCGGGATACGAAATATATAAAACCATGTCAACGAAGCAGAACAATTGAAGTGCAAGAAGAAACAGTCATGCGCCATCATCACGCTACACGTATTCATTTAAAATCGAGAGCTGAAGGAACATCCTGGGAACAATCACAGCCAAGTGTGGCACTTTGCCTGCAGAAGATTATGTTGGACTAGTTTTTAAATTCAGTACTAAGTACTAAGACTGCTACTGTAGATGTTGATTAAAACTTCGCGTTCGACGGGTATATTCGACATAACAATCGTCTGGTACTGGAGAAGTTGGAGTAATGAAATCAAAATAACTCGACGCGCATAAGTCAATAACTTGCAGAGTTCACCTCTTGTAAGAGAAGTAATGATCATCAGCGACAGGAGGTCCATAAATGAACCTTTACAAGACTATCTTTTCGAAAAAGAAGACCTGGTATCATAGGGAACAATTACTCTATTTTTTTTTTCTAAATTCTGACATCTGTCATTCTCTTGCACAGCTATAAACGATCTATCACATGAGACTTAGAGCCCTGAGAATAAATGGTGGGTTACTACCTAAAATGCATTGATTTTATAAAAAAAAGTTTATCTGCATGTTATTTATAATATAGCCGATTGTCAACCTTCTCTGTCGAAAGTTCCATTGCTATATACATGTGACACAGAAGGCTTTTGACATCCACACAGTATACTAGATGAGATCATAATATAAAACAGGGATGTGCGTCAGTAGCTTTGCTTCTACTAAAACATCGTCTCTGTGTTCGAAAATTTTCACTGGCAAGTGACCTTCGTTATCATGACGTGGGATATATGTATGTAGCGTGGGATTTTTTCTTCTGTCGCTGTACATTTTTTTTACGTTCGGCGGTGCAAGTGTGCCTCTCCAGATTATTTTTAGATTTTCCATTGTTCATCGTATGGCAAGATCTTTTTGGGACTGGTTGGTAACGTTCACCGATTTCGACTACCTATTAGACGATGACGCGACATACGACGACTCTACGTCCAAACTACAACGACGCACTAATAATAAATCCCTCAATCAAAGTGTTAATTAATGCTTGGCGATTGCAGTAGTGAACCCGATACCAGCATAACAGCGGTGGTTGGCATGCTGATCCTCTACAGGGTCGATATCTACAGATTGAGAGGAGTACAACCGGTCGTGGAAAAGGACAGATTCCTAACCGACCGAGATTCCAATTGAATTATCCGATCCTAAGGTGAACCTGAATATTTTACACCAAAAACTGTAGGACTGCTAAGTTGGAGCAGCCGAGAGCAGACTCCAGTGGAGTCACCATAGTCATCAACGATGATTCTTTCACTTTTACTTCTTTAAAATGAGTAGTTATGAGTGGAGTTCCATTACCCTCCGAATTCTACTACCCATTACTTCTTATGTCGTTCCCTCTTTCCAAAGCACTGCTTTATCTCTCTGGGACGCCGACTCCTCTGTAAAACTCTTCTCCTGAGAGTCGACTTTAGGTTGACGGATACGAAGATGGACAATGATCAAATTGACTTTACTCATGAAGATGACTATCTGTCATTGAATCACGAGGAGGTCAACAATACCATGACTGATCTGACCCTGCATCTAGCTCTAGTCCTGCGATACATTCAGAGTAATCTGCACCATTCCAAAACGGTTTCGACCGTCCTTATTCTCCGGCTTACCAACAACGAGGAAGATATATAGTCTTGATCCATAAACCCTTTGCAGTTGGCTACCGCGCTAGTGATCTCAAAACTCCAAATTACAAGGTAATCTACATAACGAAGGAAGGTTAGGGAAGAGATTCAGCAATCTGAAGACAAGTGCTTCCTAGCCTTAAAACCATCGTGTTGAAGTCACCTGAATCTTCTCCGCATTCGCAAACATTGGACGGAGTCGTTTTCATAAATCCATAAAGCAGGGAAAAATTTTCATGAGAAACCAAAGTATCTCGGATCTACCAGTTAATTGTACATGCCACCACCAATCGCTCCTTGACAGAAAATTCAAAAGAACAATATTCCTGTATAACGGCAATCTAGGAGCTGGGCGAAGCAACATCGAATTACACGTTCGCCGTATGTGCCCATTATCAGGTCTATACTATTTACATATCTTTTGAAGCATATTCCGTGCCCTCATTTGAGGCATAAAAATCAAGAAAATCTGACGGTTAGTTCAGTGTTCTCCAACTCCACCACAAAGGATATAAAGCAAAAGAATGACGCAATCTCATTTATAGTCGCCATTAGCTAATTTTCCACGTCATTGAGCTAATTTTAAAATCTAGAACGTTTTTCAAAACGTTACTTCTTTCTTAACCAAAAAATTTGCATATTGGCTTCGTCACTCCCTTTGAACTTTAGAACTTTATACAGTCACGCACACTTACACCCAAGGCGTAACACTTTTAACAGTAATAGGTTCATTTTCGATAGAAAGAAAAGCGTCCAGCCCTGTTAATTGGACTGCAATGATGTCCTACACTCTCTGCATGCTTATAATTGCAGTGAAAACATGCACATGCGACAGTTTTTCCTCTAGAACACATCACGTAAGTGATTCAATTAAAATCGTAAAAAACCACAGAACGGTCGCAAGACCAGGAATGGTAAAACGGCATTTTCTTAGCCGACCTTGAGCCCCGGCAGCCCAGTGGCCAGTTGGCGTGCGTGTTAAATACCAACTGCGTATTTTTAATTGAGGCCAATTATCGAAAGCGAAATCGATGCGATAAGGCACGAGCCTGTGTGAATGTATTTCCCATGGATTTTTATCAAGTTATCGAGCACGAAATCGATTCATAAAAATGGGTGAAAAAACTAGACTGCACCTTATGTCAGTCCCAATAATACTCGTAGTTTTGGTTTCTTTTTTACTTAGGTACTCGTATCTACTGGGCATCGTATCTGGTTCGTTTCAACTTCAATAATCGATAAACGTTCGATTAAGTGGGTCACAGTCCTAGAAACGATGTGTTTTAGTTGGGGGTTTGTTTCCTTTTATTTCCTATTTCGACAATAAAGAAGTTATTAGCCTCCTCACACTCGTCTTTTGTTTTTAAAGTCAAAGAAATATAATGTAAGTAGGTCTTCAGGAAGTTGGCACACGCTTCGAATAGGAGAAGTTTTTCTTCGTGTGTGTTTTACCCCTCTGACACGTGGGGCTTTGTAGTTGGGGTTTACCTACTTTTAAAGAATACGATGAGTTGTTTATGATTAGAACTGATAGATTTATTATTTTTTGACATGTTCATCGAGCGGGGCGATAATTTTTCTATTTATCCGTTGGTTGGTGATTTAAGATTTAATTTATGAATGGAATACGTCGATTGAATGTCTAAACAAGTACGCAGTGACAAAGTATTCGATACAAAATTAAAATCGATTTTAAATGAGCAAACGAATGCAAGTGTGTGGGAGTATGAATATGAGTAGGTTAAGGCTGCTTCGAGTGGGAGACGTTTACAGGGACATCGATTTTCGTAAACGATTCTTGTCTTTCAATTTCTATAAGAATTTACCGTGTAGGGACGGCCTAAGAATATCACTGAAGCGCCACAAGCAAACAGCGCTTATCGTAAAAGGCGACTAATCAAATTGAAAACTATTCAGGGTTACGTATTTAATAGATATTAAGTAAGGTACACACTATCAGTTTTGATCTTACATTCCCAAAATCAGTTCTCAACATTTCATGTTGTCTGTCATGGAGTTCTGAGATACGGTACTGAAGACACTTCTGGGGAAGACTTTCGAAGCATTTGCAGGTCATACGATCTTATCGTCTTAAATGTTACATATGTTGGTCAAATATAACCGTAACCTGGTAATTAACATACAGCAGTGGAGAAAATGAAACACAAAATGCCTACCATCTGGTTGACAAATTTATGAAGTCTCGGGTGAAAGACTTGTCCTGAAAAATTTTTTTACTAAGAATGTGAAGACAACCAAACACACAAGAACCTCTGGAAGAAAATTTGGGGTGCACAACCAAGTTCAAGAAGGCGCTATACGGTGTTCGATTTAGATGCAGCAAAAGGAAAATCAATTGCTAAATATAATCTATTTTTTTAATGAATAGTGATATTTAATCAGAAATTTCAGTGTGCATGTTGCAAGCTGATTTAGTATTTTCGAGTCTTAATTTGCATTAAAATTAAGATTAACAAGTACATAGTAGCTCATGATTCATAGGTCGAAAACCAGTTCAGATTTCATCTAAACTTTATCAGCTCGTTCCAAGAAATGAATATTACGAGTCAACTTCGAATGACGATTTATGTACATTCCAGTTAAAGTCATCAACCCCTGTTTAGAAGTATTTTTATGCGGACGTTGACTTCCTATTTAAGCACCAGTGCAAGCGTTTTTTTATGTCTCAAACTTAAAATTCAGTGAACTATGTACATATGTATCTTTATGTTTACAACGTCTATTGAATTACATCTCCCTTTCCAGCAAATGCCAACAATACTCGTAACTACTCGTATAACGCCTTTCATTCAACGAATAATAAAATGTTCAGGAAATGACTGTCATTCTGTATGTAACTGCCTGCTTACCCTGAATTGTGTCGCCAAAGTCGTTCCTTCCTATTTGACTCACCATTCACCAACTATTCCAGATACTTTGTCCGTTTTGCAACACCTTATCTTCCCCCTTTTATTACTCATGTTCGTCAGGCATGCAAATAAAATCAAAACAAAAAAATAACATCAACCCAATGTACCATATGAGAGAGTGAAGCCCGTAACTACCTTATATTGGAATTGCTTTGGCCATATTTGGAAAAGTCAGTGGTGGAGCGGCATAAGCATTTTCATACTCGTACTCAAGACCTTCACGGTGTTTGCTGAACTTTAACGAGCACGCCAAAGAGAAAGAGAGAGAATTGCAAACGTACGCGCACACTGATGGACTGGTTGTTGCGTAAATATTGATCTAACCATACTTTTAGCTGCTCAATGCGGTTATTGTTGTTTTTGCTTAGTAAATTAGCCAACAACATTAACTTAAAGTTGGAAAGCAGCTAATGTAATGTTTACTCATCATGATCCCCGCATCATTAATACCAACTTCCTTCAGTTGATGCGTTCAACCGAAAAGAATTTTTATTTTTTTTTTATGTTTATATTCACCTACATTGGGAAACTCTTGGCCAAATGAATTTTTGATTAAAGATGAGTAAAATAAAAATGAAAATTTTTAATTTAAGCGTCAATGGGACTGAAAAAGACTTTTATTTTCGCAATTTGATTTAATGACAATTGTCGTGATTTTGACTATTGAACGTCACACAAAGAGACACCATTTTTGTCAAAAAACGGACATTACAGATTTTTTTAAGCTGTATTTATTAAAAATCAATTTTTTTGGGTGCCTGTTTGTCCAATAATTTTAAAGGAAAAACTCACGGTATGAATGACATTTCGAGAAGATCTCTGCAGAACTCCATGCCCCGAAAGTTCAGTAACTGCAGGAACTCGAGTCATTATATCATTCTAAGAAGCAATAATTCGGCATCTGGATTCTGGTGTTCCACATTCTTGATCTTTAATTATGTGACTCAACACATACAATTGTTGCGTTCCTGAACACATACAATTGACAGTTTTGAAACACAAAAAATGTGTATGTACATATGTATATGTATACCTGATGAAGCCAGATGAATCAGTAACCGTAAATGACATTCGGTACCGAGCTATGATAACCAGGACCTTGTGATGGCGTGCGATTAGACACAGTGCAACTTCTTTTTATGATGTTATGTCAAATCCCAATTTTATTCGGTATTAAAACCTATATTGGTGAGATTATCCCGCAACTGTTAGCAAACGTAAAATTCGAAAATTACAACGAAAGAACAGAGGTGTGTAATGTGCGGGCAGGTTGACATATGGCAGACATTTTGTTTATACTTATTAAGCGTTTATTTAACCTGTCAAATCTTGAAGACATAAAATTATTTATCTTTTTATCTTTTACTATGAATAAATAGTTTAACAATAAATAAATAAATGCAAAAAAACACATTTGGCAGAGTAAATATAGTTATTATTGTGATTAGCATAATTAGAATTCAAATATCATAAACGAAAGAAAAAGCTGAATTAATGAAAGTATATTTGATGTACACTATCGGGTGTAAGAGAATTTCAAAGCCGTACGAATTGGACTGGAAAAGAACTTTCCATTTCTAGTATTGGCAAGCGAAAGTGCAAAATGATGAAACTTCGCTCAAGCAAATATATTGGTATACTGGTATGGAAACAGAGCTATGATAGAAAACATCAAACAAAGTTAAGTCTTAAAAGGTACAGTACTAAGCATGTGCCTTTACTTTCTGCAGTCAAATTCGTAAAAGTAAATTCTAAAGAGGCGGGACAATTTTCGCAGAGATGAAAATGTCAAGAAAGTTAGGCAACTCAGAAGAAGAACAAAAACGATAAAATTTTTAAAATAAATAAAATTAAAATTAAAAAATGTTTAATTATGTTTCCAAACCAAATAAAAATGAAATTCTGAAATTTGATTGCTTGGATATGATACTTTTGACAGATCACAAACCTCTTACCTACAGAAATTTTTTGGATCGGAATTTTGCCACAGAGGGGACTTGTTTTATTTTCTCGTGTCATCTCTCTTTTACGATTTTGTTTTTGTTAGAGACTGGAGTTTAAATATAATTTTTAGAAAAGGGAACGGTGTTATAATTCGATGTTCAAGAATGTTTTCAACTGACTAAACTTAGGCACCTAAGTACATAGTTCAAAGTGACATTTCATTTCATTTAGACTACACGAACAAGGGAAATCCTTATTTCATTGGAACTATCACATAGTATGGGACTGACACAACTACTTATATCAGTAGACAGCACGAACAGAATTTACCTCATTTGGTTGCCGGGACACAGCGGTCATGTAAGGCATAAAATGACAAATAAGCTGCATTTTGCTGTATGATACCAAGACCCTTATCCTTCCTATACCCGCGCATTGGTCTGTGAGACCGACAAATTACTTTTAATTTTATGAGGCTTAATAAAAAGACTGTCATTTATTTGTTAAATACAACAACTCCTAAAAACTTGTTGTATTTCGTTAACAATATATCACTCTACTGATAAAAAAAAATTCAGAAAAATATTCGAAGTAGAAGAGAAACTACGCGCTCTTGAGTTTCGGTCTCAGAGACCGTGCGTATTATTTTTTTTGACGCGGGTATGGGAAGGTTATGCATATTACCACATTATAAAAGCTATTGGCTGAAAAAAAGCACACTGTTACTAAACCGAATGTAGTGGTAATATATATGCTAAGATCTTCCTATCAATAAACTCCCGTACAAGAACGAAACAACACTTGAGACAACGAGATCTTTTTCGAGTCTTTTATTTTCCAATAAGCATTCTCAATGCATGTATTGCATCTGTTATAATCTTTTTACTTAGAGATCCATGTTGCTTATCTGTGATGTTTATGCTCTTTCGCAGTCGTTTTTTAATTAATAGTTCCCAATCAAATGTATGCGACATTGGTTGTATTCCCCTTATATTAAATATTGGTTTCAATAAGCTATTCCTCCGATCCTCTTTTCATATCTTGTTATCTGATCAGCTCCCGTATTAGTTACCAGTAAAGCTGCATTACTTACTTTCTGACTTACTTAGAGCTTGTGTTTCATAGCCTACAATTGTTCAGATACATCGACCGAATAAACGATAACAAGATGACAAATAAAAAGTTGTACCTATTCTTATCAAAGAAAAAGTGTTGGCAAATACTAACAAGTAAACTGTTCTGGATCGGTAAGAATGGACAATGCAGTGTTTCCGGCAGACTTTTTTACAGGCCCAACCGAAATTCTCGCTTTACTACTGGCTGACTTAACAGTTTGTAGCTAATAATATTCTAATAGCAAATGTCAGTCCCTTTTACTACTAAAAATAGCATAATCCGTCAAGACCATGAAGGAATTCTACAGTAACATTAGATTTTGTAAAATTTAACCGAGGACAAACAGGTAGTTTCTTACGATATCAATGAGATGTTCCCTCCTTTCATAAATCGAATCTCAATCAATAAATAAGGCTTACCATCAAATGACCTTCGGCTCCAAACAACTTGTATGTACAACGAACATAAAAACGTGAAGAAATTCCCTCTGTGGAATGTGCTCTGGCGTGCGCCAGATGGTTATCGTATCAGTTGTCCTTGCCCCTGACCTTAGTAGTAAACTAATAAACTAATAAAACTATCGAACTCGCTTTGTTTTTAATTTATTTTCTGCTTTGACCACCCGCTATCGATGCCAGATATGTATCAAATCACATACAGTGGTGTTTCTCAATTAGACCGAAAGCATATAAATCATCAGCAGGTAGTGTTCCCCTCGCCGAAGGTCGATGTAAAGTTGACTTTCAAAACAAAAATATACATAATCCATTGTGTGTGTGTTGTTTGTTATAAATAGAATATCAGAGAGATGAATCAAATTCAACAGACTGGACAGATTACCGTTATCTTTTGAGATAGGTTGAGAGGAGATAGACTGCCGGATGGCCCAATTGATTAGATTACAGTTTTCACTTGAAAGACTTTCAGTTTCTTTCCACCTAAGTATGACTCGTATGGGTCAGGAAACCCCTCAAATTTACAATGAGCTCACCAATTGAGTGTGAGGCGCAAAACATTTCCTCGTCACTGTGTGACCAATTTGCTAATTCACTGCATGCTCCTCGAGATTTTTTTCTTTTTTACTATTTCCACCTAGCAATTCACATTATAGAGTCTGCAACAGTGTCACCGGGCTCCGGACAGTCGGGCATTAACAATTCTCACTCTCAGACATAGCCGAACAACGGAAAATCAACTTGACTCTGCCTCACACCACCGCCTCCTTGTTCTCCGCGGACTCTAGTGAGTCATGGCAACAAAAATAAATGGCAACGACAGCGATATAAAATTTCCAACGTTTCGATCTGGTCCGTAGTCCGTCGTCGTCCTCCCTAAAGGCGCAAAATGTTTGTGGGGTGGTTGTTACTACCCCTGGTCGCTCCCCATTGAAAAATCCTTTCCCCAACAACCCAGACATTGTTTTTTGGTTTTGAGCTGGCGCATAGAAAAATCAATAGACGCACCAAGGCGATGGGCATGAGATGGACAATCACAATAATCCTACCTTTTTCTCCTCGATCATGGGGTTATTGGGTTCCCCAAAGACCGTCGCCTCCAGCTGATAATTAACGATCAACGCTTTATCCGTTGGATGTGGTTCAATGGTGCCACCTTTCCAGCGCCTTCCGAGAAAAAAAATAGAAACGAAACTCTTTTTAATTATTTTTTTTTCAAAACTTCAACACTTTTTACATATTTTCATCACAATTTCGCATTAAAATATCGCAAAACAGAATAAAAAATTAGAAATAAATGAAAAGCAAGGAGAAGAGGAAAAAATCGATATCACGCGTTGGGTAGCTATGGGAAATTTTGGTTTTTCCTGTGCCATATGCACTCGCGATTAATCCGAGGGGGGTAACTCACTTTTTTATATACTTAGCATCGTCGGATTGCATTTTATCACCGTCACCGGGACCGGCTATTGCATTAATTATATAATAAAAATAATGAATCACAAATAAAATAAGTGTTATGCCCGCGACTGTGTTGAACAGAGCCGATAACATACAACACTTGTTCACTTCTGTCGTCTGACATTTATCGCCATTTTTCGTTCGATGTTTGGTTTCGCTTTTGCTTTCCGCTCATGTTTTTTGTCCTGGGTGCGATTGGAGAACAAGAGAGCCAAAGAGCGTTCGGTGGAAATCGCGCATACGTGAATGTGAATTGTTTATAAAATTGTGGAGAGATATACAGAGGTATGGAAAAACTCTACAATGCGATAGGTGGCGGTTGTTGAAAGAAAATGGTTTATGTCATGGAAATACATAGTTTGAATTGAAGTGGGCAACAGTAAATCTAAAACTGTTGGAAGAAAAATATTTTTAATCGTGATGTGATATATAATTCACATTTTAGATTGTCGTGGCACTATCTCAACGTTACAAGTACTGATCTGAGGATCAACAAGGCTGAGACCACAGTACAAAAAAAATAAAATAGCTCAGTCATGAATGGAGAATCCAGATACCTAATGATCTTTAAATTTGCAAGACCAGCTGTAAAATGTAGGCTCTGTAAGACAGAAAACCAAGCTATTGTATCTTACAATCCATCCACCCTCCTACATAAGGCACAAAATATTCGACGAAGTATTTTACTATTAAAAGTGTTCAATACCTGATTTTCTTTCCTGCTTATCGACCAGCACTCGGCTCCATAAAACAGAACTGACAGGATTAATGTTTTGTAGAGAACGCCTTCCGTCTTCCGAGCTAGGAGTTCTGAGTCCATTTTTTCGCCAAACCCAAGTTGTAGCGGTTTCTTAGGATAAGTCTTCGCCAATCATATTTATACCGAAGTAGTTAAACTCCTTAACCACTTCAAAGTTACGAGGAACAATCTTCCACAATTCGACACATTCCATGGTCCGAACTAGCAGTGTCTCAGCATGAGTAGAGGAAGATACCTCGCTAAGTATTGCCAAGATTGAGGTCAAAGTACCTAGAGTATAAGTCTAAAGCAGCTTTCAGTGCTGATACTACTAACCCTTCACACGCCTTGCCTTCACTGACATTGATCTAGAGGCAGTCTCTCTTAATTGCTTACACTCCCCACTTTACTCATAAAGTGTCCACTAACATATAATCATCACCTTGACCAAGTACCAACATTCATGGCAATTCACACGTTATAACATTAAAATCACGTAGACAACGTTATGACCGTTAACTATGATCGTAAATTTTTATATACATTCTAACGAATCCATCGTACTTATACGTGTGCCAGCTTCGGCACCTATGATGCTTAGAATTTGATCAAAACTATATAATCACTCACTCCCTGTGCTAATCAGTCAGATTGCTGGACAATGTGTGACAACTACGTGATCTACGACTGTGATGGAGGCAGTGACGATGCATGGGCGCTACAAATGCTCCTCAAAGCTGAGGAACAAGATAAAGTTCTACTATTGGGAGTGACAACTATCAAAGGGAATGCCAACCTAAAGGATGCCACTACCAATGTACTGAGAATTCTCAATTCCTTCGGACGTTTGAATGTGAGTAGAAATGAACTCTTCTACAGATGTGTTTTCTAAGACCGATACGTTCAGATTCCAGTCTACAAGGGAGCTCCGGATTCATTACTGAATAATAACGTGGAAGGAGTGAATTTTTATCACGGCAAGAATGGTTTCGGCGGAATTGAGTTCAACGACTGCATTTGTATGTCGGATTTAGTCCAGGACAAGCATGCTGTGGAGGCGATCTACGAAGCTGTTACAGAGGTAGGCATTGACTTGAAGTATTTATTGGACTCGATTTACAATCCTTTCTAGTTTCCCAACAAAGTGACTATAATCTCGGTGGGTCCGCAAACAAATGTCGCCCTTTGCTTGGTTAAGTATGGAGAGAGCTTCGCCAAGATGGTTAGAGCTCATTACATCATGGGCGGGAATTTCCAAGGTGGGTTTTGAGATTCAATTGAATAGAATAGTCTCCAACTTACGCTCACAACTCCGTAAGGTGTGGGCAATTCAAAAGGAGCGGCGGAGTTCAATTTCTTTTTGGATCCTGAAGCTGCAAATATTGTCTTAACGAAGGCAAGGGCTCCGATTGTTATTCTGCCCTGGGAGGCCTGCATCAGGGACAGATTTTTTATTAGTGTGGTAAGTCGTGGTGCAAATTATCTGGTGTGATAACTACCTAAAGCCTCCTCTTAATAGGACTGGCGGCTGAATGTTCTTGGGAAATCCGATGATGGTTCCGATTTTCTTGAACTCCTCAATGCTGTTGAACGAGCCCAACTACTCCCGAAGGGTTACACTTCTTGGGAACCGTGCGATGCTATGCTCGCCTCGGTTTTCCTCTTCGGATCGAACATCATTCTCGAAGAGTCCAATTGGAAGGCTACTGTCGAGCTTAATGGATCAAATACTCGAGGACAAATGGTTTTGGATCACCTGCAACGAGATGAGACTCCAAAGAATATCCGTCTTGTGACGAAAATCGACGAGGAAATCTTCAAGAAGGTGGCCATATGGGCAGCCCACAGCGATAATGAAACTGATAAGCTCTTACAATAAAAATTAGGTTCAAGCAAAGGTTTTATTTAAGAAAAAGTAGAAAAAATGTTTATAAAAACGGTTCTGGATTACAAAAGTCCTTGAATGTAGTCGCTATCAGCTCCGGAATACCCAGCAGCCCACATGGCAATCATTTTGAATATGTTCGCATCAACATTCTCAATCAGCGTGGCATTAATTGGATTCTTCGTCAAGTTCTTCAGCTGGTCAAGGATCATTTCACCTCGGGTGTATTTTCCGAACAGCTCAACTTGAGCATTCCAGCTGCTCTGGGTGCTTACAAAGTGGATTCCAAATAGGAACACAGCCACAATCATGGAGTCATAGGGGATCCAATCTACATGGCGTGTACTTCCGATTAAAGACCTCTCTAGTCGATTCATGAGAGCAATAAACTCGTCCCGGTGATTAGCTCCAAGTACATCGAAACGCCAATTCTAGGAGCAAGCATCTTTAACCAAATCTGAAGAGGGACATTGATCTACTTACGGAACTTATACGGAAGCGATCCTTCAGGCAAGCCTCCCATGGTAAAATGGTTATGGGGCACATGGCCCTGGTCATAACAATCTGAGCTGCTTCGGGATCCAAGTAGAAATTGAATTCAGCATCGCGAGTTACATTTCCAACAGCCTGGTAGGCACCACCCATGATGAATAGAGCCTTGATCAGAGGGGCATATTCTGTTCCATACATAGCCAGAGTTAAGGCGATATTGGTCAATGGTCCAGTTGAGATGATTGTCACTTGATTCTGGTACTGAAATGGGAGAACGATTCAGAGCTAGTCTGCGCTACCAAGTCACCTATTTACCGCATAGACCAACTCCCTAATAGCCGGGACGGCATGTTTATTCTCAATATCACGTTCACCCAAAAAGTCTTCTGGGAAGATCTCATCGAAAACGTCCTTGCCGTGATAGTGGTTTTGATAACCATGATCACCATGATCACCATGACCACTATCATCCTGACAAACAGTGTCATAGCCTTTTGGCATGAACCGTGAATGGGCTCCCAAGTAGATTGGAATCTAATGGATTAGAGTCATTAGAACGGCTATGGATTGTAAAATTCTACTTACATCATTTCGTCCTTTTATGCGAAGGATTTCACGGATGTTTCGTGCAACTGTCTCCCTTTTAATTGGCCCGGGAACACAAGTGATAGCAAGTAACTTGATCTTGCCGATGCTATCAGCTTTAAGGAGCAAAGCCAATGCCCAGGCATCATCACTGCTACCATTACAATCGAAGATCACGTAGTTATTAGTAATACTCATGATTGATTTAAAGAAAGGATTTAGTTTGAAGCTCTACGAGACTGAAATGAAGTGGAACTGTACAACATTGAAGACAACACTTTGCTTATATAGCACTGGGATCTGAGGAAGAATCATTGGTTCCACTCCTCATTGATAGAAAGGTGTACAAGATAAATAATGCTTTTATGGCAGGTAATAATATTTTGAAAACGCCAAGACGCCACTGAAAGAAACCACCCCTTATGTACCCTGTTTATGATGTACACACCCGCCATGGATGGCAAACATGGAGTGATTTGATTCAGAGAATCGGATCTGTTTGATTCGATTAGTGGGAAGGGAGCTATTCTTCAGAATTGGAAGAGGAAACCTGTCGTCGTGGGAAAGAAGTTTAAAGACATTCTATTTACCCCCTATCGAGGAGTGGTCCACTCTACGTGCAGAGTAAGACACACAAGTTCGGCTGGGTTGGGTTGTAATAGGTGGCTATCCCCGTACAGAGAGAGATAAACACTTAGACCAAAAGGAAGGTCCATTGTGAAACAAGAAAAACAGAACCGGGTTACCAGCACCGGGACCTACATCCTCCACCGGGACCTCCAAGACATTTCCTTCTCAAAGTCTATTGGGCAGGACAAGTGCACAGAAGGTGGGTCATTGTTTATTCCCCTTCCTCATCACTGCAGCTTCTACGGAAATAGTTGAAGGGAACACTGAACCTATGAGGGCTCCAAAAAACTGCGAAGTATGCTCTAGGTTTGAAACAATACAACTTTTAGAAATGAGGCAACGTGACCCACCGCACTATTGCGAGATGGGGACATCCACAATATATAGCACCATCTCTTGACTTGAGCCTAAACCTTAAAACAATCTTCCCCTCAAGACAGGATGGGGCAAAACAGAATCTCTGTTTTCAAGGACGAATCAAAAACCGTTGAAACCCGTAATTGCACGCTCGCTAAGACTTCCATACTGCGGCAATGAGTTCCAAGCGGAGGTCTTAGAAATACCAAAAGAATTATCCACGAAATTACACTACAGGAAGTAGGTCTATATCTGCATCGACAGTCAAGCCGCTATAAAAGGTATCTCATCCACGATTGTTAAATCTCACAACAAATAACTCTTACACTTTGGTGGGTTCCAGGACACACTGGTATCCCTGCCAACGAACTGGCGGACGAATTAGCAAGAAAGAGGATCCGAACAGGGCCTTACAATGATCGTTACCTTTGTTCTACATCTAGCCAATGCGAGATGGAGATCACTCTCAACTAGTCGTGTCTCCTGACAACTCTGCACAAAACACGACAAAACTAAAACCAGGCAAATTCTAGCTCTTTAAAGAACGCAATTTGCACTCTCCACAGCGATTATTACTTAGCACTTATTACAGGCATCTTGGCGCCCCATCTAACAAGAATACTAGTAAATGCAGATGACCTCTGCAGAGGTTGTGGCGATATTGAAGCAGAAGAAACCACATATCACATCCTCTGAAAATGCCCTATTCTATGCAGAACCAGGAAAGTGGCCCTAGACGAATACCACTTTGGAGACCTGTGCGAACCGTCAGAAAAGCCACCATTGATCATCCTAAAATTTATAGCACCCCGGGTAGGTTCATGCCTCTCTGGTAGTTAGCATAGTTAACTAAAGCCATAAATGAATTTTGTCATCTGTTAGGATTCCCACAATAGGGGCATTGTTTTCCAATTTTCAAGAGTATCACAAATAAACGTTAGCCTGCCTGCATCCTGAAGAATGGTGCCACACACAATTGTGCTCATAGGAAACCCAATCGCCAATGGAGGCAATGATCGACGAGGCGAAAAGCAGATTCAGGTCCTGAGAAATCATCCTCTGAGCCGTGCTTAGCAATCTCATCAGAGATCTCATTTCCCGCAATCCCAGTGTAACATGGAACCCAGACAAGATTCAAGGTATTCAGCCTTGCGACAGTATTCAAAAGGTTACAGGGTTGAGCAAGACCTTAACCGTCGCTATAGATGCAAATACTCCGACCCCGCAACCTATTCTTAACAATATACATAGTTACTGGAACCTTGACTAGCTTTGATAAGTGTCGCACAAGGTCATCGATACTCCAGTGCGGATGATACAAAAAGCCACCCTGTCTAAGGCGGTAAATTGTTCTATGTAATATCTAGAGCAGAGCCAGGCGTACTCGGGAAAGAGTCCAGCCGAGACAGGCGTTCTTTGGAGTTTCGTTCAAAAGGTATTCGTATACTTACGCGAAAGCCCCCTCCACCAAACAACCGAAAGGGTTTTATCATAGCCGTATAGATCCAGAGGACCATTTTCGACTACAAGCCCCATATCCTGCCAAAAGCACACTTACACTGCCAGAAAACTGAGAACGCCTTGGATATCTTCGACTTGACATTTTATTAAGTAAACAAGCTTACCGGGACAGAAAAGCGCAATCTACTATCGATGCCATAAGAGCAGTAGTCGATATCGCAGAAGGTGCCATTAAAGGAGAAAGGTGGCTTCACGTTACAAAGGAGTATCGTGCAGTAGTAACGATAATAAAAACGCATTTAACTCTGCGAGCTGGTAAACAGATCCCTTGCATACTCTGATGCCGACTAAGACCTTAGATCCTTCAATTTATTCACATCCGTTTCGACTGCAATATACCGACTACTTTTGAAGTTACAGCAGAACGGTATGTAAAGCAATGTGAATCCGTTGAAGATATCCCTTGTCAGATTTTTTTTTCTCTTTCTTGAAAGGATGAAATCAAGCTGTGTGGGAATGAGTTGGAGGCAGCTCAAACTCGTTGCAATACTCCAAAGTGATCTTGATGAAACATAGTGAGCACCTTGCCTATTTGATTGATGGTCGTTTATAACAACTTAATTATACATGATTTGATTTGTGTCATTTAATTATCATCTGGTATGGGAGTTACCGACCTTACTCACTGATTAATAAATGATGGGTTATTGTATTTTACTTTTATGTTAAAAGTTTTTAAGCACAGGAGCGCTGTACTAGTAGTATTTAGTCAATAAAATCGCCGTATTGAGTAAACAGTTGCAAAAAAGATGCTTCAAGATAATTTTGTACTCCTGGATTGTGATATTGGTGCAGATGATGCGTGGGCGCTGTTAATGTTGATTAAGGCAGAGACTGTGCTGAAATTGTTCAAAATTTTGGCAATCACTACAGTTGTCGGTAACACTCATGTAGGAAATGTTACCGAGAATGCATTTCGGATGTTGAATACTGTCAACAGAACGGATGTAAGTTGAACACACATCGTAACACATTACCAACTCTTGCCTTTCACAGATACCCATCTATAAAGGTTGTGCCGGAGGATTCATACCTTGGGTCCAATATCCAAGCTACTTTGGTAATGATGGATTTGGAGATGTTTTACCAGAAATTCCAGCGACAACGGAATACATCGCAGAAGGTCACGCAGTCAACAGGATGTATGAGCTAGCCAGTAAGGTTTGTAGACTTCTTTATATATATAACTCCTTTTTGATCATGTGTCCTATATTTTAGTATCCGAAAAAAATCAGCTTTATAATGACGGGCCCGCTAACTAACTTGGCTACATGCATTATCATGCATGAGGACTTTCTGGACAAAGTGAAGGATATTTGGATTCTGGGAGGAAATTTGTATTGTAAATCATGTCAATCTTTTATATATCACCTCTGAGGCATATTTTTTTTTTGTAGACACCCACAATGCGAGCAATTATCCTGAATTTAATTTTCGTACGGATGCTGTATCCGCTCATATCGTACTAAAACATTCCACCAAAGTTCCAGTTTACATTGTACCAGTAGAACCAACTCAAGTTGCAAATGAAGGAATCGATCTTGTAAGGCTGAGAGTAATTTTTAAAAAAATATGATTTAATATGTCCTGTACTTTCCGTAGAAATATCGCTTTGACTATCTGGGCTCAGTCGACAGTCCTCAAATCAATTTACTTAATATAGTGGAGAAAGCGATTTATATTCCGAAAGGTGAATGGATTGCAAATGATGCATTTATAATATCCGCTTTCGTATTTCGTGAGAGAATGATTGTAAGTAGTCAAAGGTATCATGGTATGGTTGAGCCTTACGGAGACAACGCGGGTCTTATGTTACTTGATCACAAGGACGAGGACAACGTCTATGTGATTGAGGAATTGAATGCAGATAACTATAGAAAGATAATAGGATGGACAGCTGGAGTACCAGATATTGGATTGGATTTGTTTTAATAATATTTTTTAAATTATAAAATTACGCCCAAACCTGACGAAGTATTTCAGAAAAATTGCTAAAGAAATGTTTCCCGATGACGAAAAATTCGAGATTTACCCACTTTCTGCCACTAAGACCTCGAATTTCGAAAAAATCCCTTCTTATCTCGCATCTACAGACCTTAAGGAATTACTGTGTTTCAAATTTCTACGTCTAGGGGTTTCGGAGTAGCTGTGATTTCAATGACTTTTGTAGCCCAGCGATTTCTATTTTATAATATTTAAGAAAAGATTTAAAATATACATACATACAAATATTGTGATCCAAATCTAAGTTCCTGTCTAATTCATACGAGAAAAATAATGGTGGAGAGGAACCGACTGCTCTAGAATTCTTGAAGTTATTTGTTTTAAGGAAACCCACTTTGATCATGCTACCCTTTTAATTTTATTCAATTTTATCGAAAAATATTTCTGAAACTGAATGGGTATCATTATCGAGTTTTGGGTATCACAGTATCACTAGCTTTGAAGTAGTATCAAAAAGATACGACAGTATCCCTTTCGAATGGAAGTGATCCTAGGTATTCTGCCGCTTGACTTAATTCTTAAGAAAACGGCGGTATCGACGCCACTTTGTTTGTACGGGGATGCCAACTGGCACTGCCACAGTACTATATATGGTCATAGAAAAATCCTGGATCTCGTAAAAACGAGATTAGGGAGTTGAATATGCCCATGGATGGAATAAAGAAAATGCTTGTTACTGAAAGGTAACACAAAACTGCTATTGACGATGGAACACAAAGAAGATTGGTGATATAATCATCTTTACAGATGGGCCCATGATGGATGGCAGAGGGGGGCAGGTATCTTCTCAGAAGAACTAAAACTATCCTGTCATATTAGTCTGGGGAAATATACCTTAGTCTATCAAGTCGAGATGATTGCTCTGTTGCATACTACAGCTTAGAGGTTAGAAATATTTCGTAATGTGTGCAGAAAAGAAAATTTTCAACAATGTGTTATCTTTCCTTGTGAAAATATGCAAAATTAATTGTTCTCGTGTTTCAAAACAAACAGACTGTAATAGTCTCAGCAATAACTTTTATCTAATATAATACAAAAGCATTGATAACACTAAGCTACTCCTGTACGATATAATCAGTTCCTAATCTCAGCTCGACGTATGTATGTACGCACCTCAGTAGGTATTCTTTTGCAGTACGAGTATCTAGAACCCGAATTAAATTAGATCTCATCATCTCGTTATCAATCCAAGCATTGTTGGTGTGTTACACTGAACTATGACAATTCTGAAATCTCTAGCGAATCACAGGTCAGCGAATCTATCTAGTGCAAAGTAATATAGCAGTCTGATACGATAGAGTATTCCTTTTGACAGTCCACAACCAGTGACAGTAGGTCAGTGGCGTTCGTTGCGATTCGTCTTAATTTCTGTTTATTTAGCGCGTATAGGAGTTCTCAAAATAAACACAAAAAAGTGTATCAAAACCATCTTTAATTGAATTAATTTTTCCTCCTTTGTTTATTTATTTTTTCTTTGTTTTTATAATTTAAATCAATTCACAATTTACAGAATGAGTGGTGTAAATTTTTGTGTTTACGATTGTGACGTCGGAAGTGATGACGCCTGGGGATTATTGATGCTTCTACGAGCGGAAGCTATACAGAAAATTAAAATTTTGGGTGTGACCTGTGTCAGTGGGAACACAACAGTTTATAATGTTTGTAAAAATGCATTAAGGGTTTTAAGGACGGCCCAGAGGGATGACGTAAGTAGTGCACGTGTCGATAGAATATCGGTATCAATTAGTATTGCCTAATATTGTATTGCGTATTAAGTTGACATGCATTGTGAACAATGGGGCAACATGTTCACCTAATTTGTTTATCTTATCATATTTTATAGCCGCCGTGGTATATTTATTTTTATTTGTTATATTAGGCAAGATATGAGTTGAGATGTATAGATATATGGATACACAGACGCATTAATTTATATGAATAGAGACTATTAGTATGACTCTAGAGTGGCGTGTTTTTTTTTGTTTGGTAATGTTCTTCGCCACTTAATGAGTTGTTTATGTCTAACGGTGCCGTTTTTTTCTCTAAAAAGCTCTAAAGCGGCGTACACACTCCCGCGCAAATCTTAGCACTTGCACGCGGACTTGTATGATCGCGAGCAAGTGCGTGTGTGTGGATGGCATTTTGCCTTGGGTTCTGTATGAAGAAAAGAGCAACGCACTTGCGCGTGTGCTTACCTGAACGCATTTGCTCGCAGATTTGCGCGAGAGTGTGTACGCCGCATAAAACAGAATTTTTTGTTGTTCAAGATAATAATGGGCTTTGAAATACCAATGGGCTCAAGGAATACTACGACCTCATTGGGAAAGACGTTGCGTGGTTTTGCCTAGTCAAGTTCATAAATGAGGCTTAGTTTGCATTAAAGAGGGGGAGATATCAGAAGACGAATACAAAAATAAATACATACATACATACATATGTGTGTTCGGCACTTTCGGTGTTCTCAAGGCGTAATCGGCAGATGTCCGATTGGCTAATATCAATATTCTTGAGGTAATGGTTGATAGAGCAATGATCAGTGAGGAAGTCCGTCAGGATCTCAGAAGCTCTTTCGTCCTTTTTTTTTTTTTGAGAAATTGATAAATTTTCTTTCTTAGAAAGCTTTCATTGTTGTTGCCAGTGATTTTGCTCTATATTTATCTGGCTTACATGTAGACCACAGAAGGCTTCGGGACCAGTAAATGAAAACTGGGCACCGGATTTCGCAAGTTCGTCAGCAGTTTTTTTTTGCCAATTACGCCTTTGTTGTGTTAAAACCCATAGCTATAGGAGAGTGTGAAGACAGTTTTAAACTACCTCAAAGCTAAAAGAAGTGAGAGCTGCTTCGCTATCTAAAAGAAAGTTTCATGTGTCATATTAAGAAGTTTCTTCTGATGCACTCAGAGCTCTTTAGCGAAACCCCTGCTTGTAAGATAGAAATAGAGTATCCTAATGGAGCAGACAAGTTGTATCGCGTCTCTCTCCCCATTTGACCTTTTTGAACCGTCAGTGTACCATTCGGATTGAGGAATTTAAGGATTATCCCAATAACTGCGATTTGGAATGACAAATTTGAAGGAGCGATATATATGTATGTATATGTAGATTGATTCATTTCGACAAGAAATCTGAGATGCATACGGCCGGTGAAATATGTCCAGTGAATTATCTGCGGTTTTAAACCCCTATTTCCTAAAAAGTCTAGAGTAGCTCCAGAAAACTTTAATCACCTTTTCAGTGGTTCTGTCTAGAGTTTTTCAATTGAATTATGGACTAGATTTAACCGGAGATATTTTGTTTCTTTTGAGAAATCGAACTGTGCACCATTTAATATTATCGTTTGGAGATTTAAACTTCTCCTCTTGGTGAAGGGTATGATGACTGTGTTAGTGGGGTTAACTTTTAATCATCCCATTGGCATAACCTTGATTTAGAAATCTACACCACTACAATGAACCATAGTAAAAGGAATAGGACCTTTGTAGTTTTCACAGAAATCGAGAATTATCCAAGCTTGCCAAAAAGATTTAACTGTTTCGTTTGGAAATTAATGGTTGTATAACGCCCCTTAGGTGTTATAAATCTCATCTAAATCCGAGATTAATAATAAATCCCACGTAAATCCTCATGCGAGGCAAATCGAACAATCCTTTTTTATGTCAGCACTTGTCATTTTTGTGTGCTGACAAAAATAAATAAAAAAAAAAAATCCAAAATGCATTGAGCAATTCGGTTTAAAATCATTTTTGGTAATCATTTTAGTAATTCTGATCTTTAAAATTATAGACAGCAATACAATTTGTATTCACTTTCAAAAATTATAAAAATTTTACCAACTTAATATAAATTCTAAATCCCGGTGGGGACAGCCTACGTAAATCTAAATCTTTTTTCTCTAAATCCCAGTAAAAATCGATAAGATTGTATCCAGCCTGGCGAGTTGGTCGGCCATGTAATTCTCTAGCCCGGTACCCAAATAAGGTGAATATTGAATTGTTTATCGCACGAAGTTCCATCTTCTTTCGGTATATCCCGAGTATATAACAGATAGAGAAGCGGCCCAAGAACGCTTCCTTGCGGTACTCCGGCCGAAATTTCTTGGAGCTTCGAGTATTCGTTTCCATGTCTAACACGGAAGAGTCTATTCCTACGATATCTAAAGATGGTAAGTGGAAAACATCTAAAGGATCCCTCAATCACGCTATCCATTTGGAAAAGTTCTTGAATGTATTTCAGGTAGCGATTTTTTCTACACTCAAAGGCGCAGAACCACTTCTCAACACCGAAACTCGAGGCGACAGCATTGATATCTTCACAGACATTCAGCAGCCTCAATAGCACTATCAAATGCGAGTACCGACTTACATAAAAAACGAATGAAAGGAAAAAGTCAATATCCTGGCAACCTCCTCCTATGTCAACCTGATTTGAAAACCTAATCTTCCCAAAAATACAAGTGAACGAAGCCGCGCATGAACACTCGTAAAAGGAAGCGGGTAATATGGACCCACTGTTAGAACCCCATAACAACATGTGGAAACGCCTGCTAGTTTGCAAAGTTGTTTAAGCCATGATTGTGCTCCTAGGCGAAGTGGAATTCGGACTATTAACACAGATGGCTGGTCCGTACACCGGACACTTTGAAAAAAATTTGGAATTCACCAGAAATATAGATCGTTTCCCGACTCTCCAGTTTTTATTCATGTACAGATCCCGGTACCTTCTTCCACCCGGAAATTTGTTTCAGAAGGGAACACAACGGAGCCAAATGGTGGCCTACAAGATGACTTTGAAGATTAGACTTTCGTCCTTGCAAATTAACTAAACGATGGCTTTCAATATGAAATGAGAGAAATATAGTATATGACGAGGGAAAAATTTGTATAATATCCGTGGATAGTGTTTCTGTTCCCCTTTTTCTGGACAAACTCTAAACTTGGTTCCTTGTTACAACTTTTGGTAATATAAACCCTTTCATCACATCTGATACAGTCTCACGATGGTTTTTGCATTCTTTTGCCACGTGACGATATTGTACCCATTTAAAGCTAAAGGACGGCCTAACTGGAGAAGTTAGTTCGTTGACCGCTCATCGAGTAATAAGTAATAAGTCTGGAAGTTAATGCCATATTAACCTAGAATGTCAGCTTTACTAAGTTAAGAAAATAAGTCCTGGAAATCGTTTTCAACCAATTTGATCTGCAATTTCTGTTACAGGTTCGTTCCACTTATTTAAACCCTTTTTTAAAGATTTAATTATGAAAACACCTCTTATACAACCTCGTGTGATTAAGCTACAAGTTCTTTAGTTACCTAACCACCTCATAAATACTTAAAAGTATTCTCTATTCCTCGGTAAACACCACCGGACACGGTGGGTCCAAACAAGTGCACGGCTATTCGATGGCTGCTGCTTGATTTACAAAGTTTCTTAAACCATAATCTACACCGTTAATTGCAAAAGTTTTTTCCTCTTTCAGATACCAGTGCACAAGGGTGCAGTCGGACCGATAATCCCACAGAAACCTGGAAATAAATTTCAATCCTTTCATGGCGTCGATGGTTTCGCAGACTTGAACTTCGAACACTTTGATCATAAGGAACTGCTGCACCGGAAACATGCCGTCGAAGCTATGTACGAGTACGCTAAGAAGGTTTCTTATTTGTTTTTTGCTTTCCTTAATTCAAAACTCCTTTTCGTTCCTCTATTCAATTACTTGATTGCATAGTATCCAAAGGAGGTGACATTCATTCTGGTCGGGCCATTGACAAACTTTGCCCTTTGCCTGAGTGTGTACGAGGACTTTGCAGAAAATGTGAAGGATGTCTTCATCATGGGAGGCAATTTTAAAGGTAAAGGTACACAGTCCTGCAAGTGGTTGGTTGTAACTTTTATAATATTTCCAGGAATAGGAAATGCGACCCGTAGTGCAGAATTTAATTTCTACAAAGATCCTGAGGCGGCGAAAATTGTACTCGAGAAGAGCAAGAGTTTAATTACTGTGCTACCGTGGGAACCATGCTTGGAGGAGTACTTTGAAATTCCCCTTGTAAGTTTGTGCAATCTTTTTGTGATTCGATTCGGTTAATGATGAAAAGTATTTTAAATAGAGTTGGAGGATAAATGAACTGCCATCGCAGAGCAGCTGCCCAGTTGTGGAAATGCTTACGAGAGTTGAACAAGCACAATACGGTCCACAAGGATTCAAGCACTGGTGCCCCTGTGATGCAATGTTGGTAGCTGCATACTTATTTCCCAGCGGTATGATTAAGAAACAATCCACCTGGCATGCAACTGTAGAAATGTATGGGGAACAGACAAGAGGACAAATGGTCTTGGATCACTTACAAAGTCCGGATAATCCACAAAATGTACATCTCATCGAACATCTGGATTGTGAATATTTTAAGAGGGTTACCTTGTGGGCAGCAGGGGTATTGGACAACTGTAATGGAGTATAAATAAATGTGTCTTTTTGGTATTGTAATGAAATTTTGAAAGAGTCATTGTCCTTATTTTGTTGATGTTGGTGTCTTGGGGGTTGGAGGTTGGGGGTTGGGGGATGTACATCGGGGTAACTTCCCTACCACCGAAAAACCATTAGAAACGAAATAGCCAACAGCCTCAGAAAAGGATGATTCAACTGTTGACGACCCAAGCAAACGTGATAAGGACAACGGCTTTCGGATTTCCACGTGGATTGTTAGGTCCCTTAACAGACCACATGCGGCCGAACAATTAGCGGAGGCGCTGGACTGCTGCAGACATTACCGCCATCCAAGAAGTGCGATGGAACGGGCCGGGCAGAAGAGGATGAAAAACTGTGGTATCAGACAACAGCAGCTTCTGTCTGCCTACATATATGCCTATATGGATTAGGGTTTGTTATAAGAGACAGACTTAGGCAAGAAGGGAGGGCATCTTTGGTAATACTGTCGGAAAGCATAGTCTGCACAACACTACCTCCGATAACGGATTAAGGTTAATCGATTTTGAAGTGGGGCAAATTCTTGTTGTGCACAGCAAGCGATTCCCACAAAAGAACATGAATCTACGGATCCGTCAACCGTCAGATTGATCACATTGGAAACGACGCATGGCACACTTCCCGTAAGATGGATCTCCGAAAGTTTCGAAGAGCGAACATCGACTTGGACCACTACCTTCTTGTAGCCAAGGTATAGTTACGAATATCCAGAACATCGCAAAGACTGGGAAATACTGGGAGGTAGCTGTACGTCGGAAGACTATAATCGCAGAATATTACTAGAGCACTTTCCGATCGCGTGTCCATTAATCTCTCAAGGGAAGTTTTACCAGAACGTAAAAGGAACATGTCAAGGCTACGAAGCCAGAACCGAACCCTGCAGGGACAAACAAGGAAACCTAGTAGTAGAATCGCAGTCGATTTTGAGGATATGGAACGATTACTTCTGCTGGAGTTGATCGTCTGACTGCCGAGCTATTCAGAACAGCGGGAGATGACTTGGTAAGGATCACCAACTCATTTGTAAAATATGGTTGACGAAAGTATGCCCGATGAATCGAACCTCTATAGAGCTATGTGTAGTTTTGGCATCCCTGCCGAACTCGTCCGGTTGTGCAGGATGACGATGGAGAAGCGTGTATATATCTGATCCAGGTTGGAAAAAACCCCATCGAGACCTTTGACGTAAAAAAAAATTATGCAGAACTCACAAGTCAACATCAGAAGCACAAGCTTTCAAAAGTCCGTGCAACTGCTCCCATATTGACATAATCGGAAGAACAAAGCGTGATGTCAGTAGGGCTTTTGTGAGAATTGAGACGGAAGCGGCTAAGATGGGTTTACCGGTTAATGGACCAAAACAAAGTATATGCTGTCAACAAAAAAGGACATACAACACCGACTCAGAACAATTGTAGTGATATCAACTGTCGACTTTAAACCAAAAAGTTCTTCTAAGGGTTGGGTTGGTTTAGGTAGCTGTTTCGGCTCAGGCAAGGACACACTTAGATAAAAGAAGGTCCATCGTGATACCATGAAAAAAATAAGGTCATCCAAACCTAATTTTGATGCTAAACTGTCATAATCAATGATACCATCAAATGATGACAATGCCATCAAATTAGCTGTCAAGAGAGACTCTTCTCGGAATCAACTTGAAAAAGTCTCAAGATCTTACAACTCAATGGAAAATTTGTTTGAAAATATTATTTTCGAATCGGAGTGAACGAGAGTCTACATATACTTATCTTTCAAAACTCAAATAGGATAGCTTTAATCATTTGGCAAAAGAAAGAGCCCTAACGCAACATGTCACTTCAATTAAAAATGGATTCATTACCCATTATTCCGGAATTACCAAGGACCATCCATTCGAAAGACAGTACGAACATCGATGGCTTAGGTATCGAAGCACTCGGACTAGAAGCTGTTAAACTTAGAATAGCGAAGACATGCTGGGAACCAACTAACTTTCATCAACACATTTCAGAAACAAGCACACGAAGTACTTTTAATTGGATTAACAAACCGTTCCAATTCCCACGTAAATGTATTAAGTCCACCGCGCCCTAATTAAACAGAATAGATTGTCAATGAAATCGTCAATCCCTTAACCAATTAAGAGACATTTATGTTCCAAAATCCAAAGGCGTGGAAAATCTATTCTTTGAAATTTGAACCCTTAACCAAACGCAAACACACATCGACTACTGGCAAACGACAAGCCTAGTTCCTTGGTCGTGGATATCTTTATGACTCTGAGACCGAACCTCTTGTATCAACAATCTGTCAACAAATCTGGCTTCTTTACACGTCTTTCGCCGTGTGTTTACCTAGGTCACACAGGTAGGTGCCACGGTACCACACTTTTCCAAGATAAGTTTCAAGACTATATAAAGCAGCTTCGAACTGTCTGTGGATATAGTCAATTCAAAGGCCTATTCATAGTTGTTTCGTCTACTTTACCTGAAATCGTCAGAAATCTAAATCGACAATGTCTCGTAAATACGTTATCTACGACACGGATGGTGGTGCTGATGATGCCTGGGGCTTAATAATGCTCCTTAAGGCAGATGAGATGCAGAAAATCAAACTTTTGGCAATTGCTTGTGGTCATGGCAATGCTAGAAGTCCACTTGGTCAAGCTGCTGTTAACATTTATCGAATTCTGAGAGCCGCTGGCCGATTGGACGTATGACGGAAAGAAAGCATATACTCGTATATCTCCATTAACTTGTTCTTGTTCGTTTAGATTCCAATTTACTGGGGAGCCGAAATGCCACTGATTCCACCGACTACCCTTGAAGGTGTTGACTTCTACCATGGCACCGATGGTTTCGGCGATGTATTCCCCCACGACATCAACGTGAAGGATGTAATTCAGACCCAACATGCTGTTGAGGCTGTCCATGATCTAATCAATCAGGTAAGTTGCTCCTTCCAAGGTTGGCTTGTCCCCCGCTAATGACATCTTAAAATCTTTGTAGTATCCCAGGGAGATCACCTACATTGCTGTAGGACCACTTACTAACCTCGCCTTAGCAATTACCATGTACGGAGAGCATTGGTTGAGGAAAATCAAGAAAATCTACATCATGGGTAGCAACTACAAGGGTAAGTCTACTACACTCGTATGGAAAGAAACTTTTTTTATGATGTTCTCTCGACAGCCGTTGGCAATGCCACCTCGGCAAGTGAATTCAACTTCTACTTGGATCCGGAAGCGGCCCATATCGTTCTGAAGAAAGCCCAGTGTCCAATAACTATTCTTCCATGGGAGTCATGTCTTAAACCAGATTTTGACATCTCTGTTGTAAGTACACAAACCTTCGACTTTGAACATTGAATATCCTTGTCTTTCGCAGGACTGGCGTTTCAGTGTTCTCGGAGTTGTTAACAACCCAGTGGTCCCTATTTTGAATACTGTGGAAACGGCTGAACTTATTCCAAAGGGCTACACCGATTGGGTACCGTGTGACTCGATTTTGGTCGCCACTTTCCTCTTTGGCGATCAACTTGTCGTCAGAGAAAAGAGCTGGAATGCTGTGGTTGATGTCAATGGATGGTTGACTCGTGGTCAGATGCTGATCGATCATTTGCATAAGCATCGTGAGAATATACGTTTGGTGGAGAAAGTCAGTTCGGAGGTCTATAAGACCATTGTCTTGTGGGCTGTCAATAGTCCAATTGCACGCAGTGCTTTCTTACAAAATCCCAGGTGCCAGTAGGCAATTTAAGTGCAGAACCCTGAATTCTTAGTCGGATTTCTTCAGTTCTTAGCAAAATTTTTGTACTTTTTAATCGAAATAAACTTTTGTATGTGAAAAACTATTGTACTGAATATGGTTAGGCTTTTGAAATAGCACGAGCACACACAGACTGGGACACAGCTACCAGGGGTAGGCCATGATTCCAGAATTGGATTCCAAAAAGCACGCTTTACGACCGAATCCATCAATGAATTCGTCAGTTCGGCAATAAGAGCCATCGAAAGAAGACGATGGAAGACCAGGAGTAAGCAGAACTGCACCATCATCGCAGTGGACGTCGAATGTGCATTGCACATCTTGAATTGAAGAATAATCAAGAGATCACTCACCGCCAAGACTGTCAAATAGAACACCGCTATACGTCTGATGTAAGATGAAACTGGGCAGTACAATGTCACAGGCAGTATTTCTCCAGGGTCCATACTGGGTAATTAACAACAATTGATTTACTGACGATAAAACTAAGCTACATAAGTCATGAATTATTGATCGATTTTTCCTAACAAACACAATACTTCATTTAAGATACACGCGCGGAAAATCCGCCCTGTCTGAATAAACGCTAAGATCTGCGCGGTTGCCGCCCGTCTGAACAAGACCTTAAAAGTCCTTAAAATTCACTTTGACTAATATGCAAAAATACTTTGACAATCCTGAACCACACATTCCAAAAACACATGTAAACAGTAGCGAAATTCCCCCAGGATTTATCAATTTTCACAGGAAATCATGGCGCGCAAAGACGATAAGTTAAATTACGTATATGTGTACTTTGATTTGCTCACTCTCCCTAGTGTTTTGGGATTTTATATCCTCACCCCAATTACGTTCTCTTCGACATCAAAGTTACATAAGCATGTAGACAAAAAAAACAATAGATTCAATGTCAATTTTAATGAAAATCATGTTCACGACAATTTTCATGCTTTTCACGATGTCTGCGTCCTTTATTTTCTGTGCTTCGCATATTTAATTTAGGAAAAGCTTCAAAAAAATCAGAAATAGAAAATCCTTACCCCTACACTTCTTCACACATCTAAAAATATCCACGTACGTGCCTTAAATAAAATTCGACTATATGTTGAATGAAATCGATTTTGTCATGTCATTCATTCATCGTTTGCTGAGATTGACGTATTGTCATCAAAAAAAAAAAAAAAACCGTCAATGCGTGGCAAATCAATGTAGTCTTAGGTCTTTTTTTAAGACGGTTCAGTTTAATCTATGTGTGAAGGATTAGTGGAACATAAAACGAAGACGTGGTGCTGTGTGAATGATTTGAAAGGTTAAAGGAATTTGGGTTGCAGGCGATATGGTTTGGTACCCATAAGGTTATTACCTAGAGTCCTAGATTGCGCTACGAATTTTCTGCCGATGAAATTTCACCTCAATGTGACAAGTATCATGTAGATTTAATGGGAGTAGGAAAGGGTGTGTTATAAGTAAAAATGTTCTTCCCGTCTCTTTGCTCATAGAGCCAATCTCTCATCCTTTTTTTGCAGTGCCGCTTTGCGTGTGCTTCTCGTTTAACGTCAAAACACGGGTTTCTGGGGGGTGGTCGGGCGAAACCCAACACATCAGTTGTGGCATTTCTGATGGCATGTTGACAGCGTTGCTATTGGTTTTTGGCATTTGATGCTGTCGGCATATGAGTTGTAGCGTGATTTCGGGACACGCGTTCGGACAGTCTCTAGCGATTGCAGTTTTTCGAGTATTTCTGGAGAACCAGGTGCCTTTAATACATAGTAGTCTTTATACCGAAAGATGGTAGGACCTCCTTAATCATTCATCTTTTCCTTATCATCTTTTCTATAAAAAAATATTGAAAAATTGAAACAAGAAACTGATGATTCTAAGCCCAAGAGGGCCTCGATCGGCCTATAATTATGTACAAAGGACCCAAAATAGGGCATGAAACACAAATATAAAAAGTTTTGTCTCTGAAATTTGTTTGGTCTCTGCATAGGTTGATATCGGTCTCCAAAGATTTTCCTATCACAAACTATTTCAAGGATTAAACCAGTAATTAATCTTACTTAAAATTAGGCTCATTTACGCAGCCATAAATATCTTCAACATTCGTCCTTGACCTCCCTCCACACAGGTGTGCATTAAAACCCAAGAAAACAGCACGTGTCTTTCGATTTCAATCCTCTTAACCCGAAACCTTTTACCCAACGATCCTGCTATAAATTCTATATTTACTTTACGAATATACTACTTCCACATAAAAAACACAACACAACACATGAGAAGGAAGAAAAATTTGCACAATTTCGAAAGAAATCCCAAGACATAAGTCTCTCGACAAATATCTGTTATTGTTTCTCATATTCCTGACAATTTGACGATGAGGATATGAAAAGGCACCTTACCTACCCACACGCACACCCATTACAAGGGGCATCCGCACGTACCATCCAACTTTGTTTCAAGGCTCCTATTCCTCATGTCATAACAGATGATAGCACATGAAATTAAACACTTTTCTGTCCACTTTCTATATTCCACCGCATGGATACACAAAACAACACGACCTCCATGTTTCAGTACTTATGAAATCAATGTTTACGCACATTTGCCATGCTGTGAAGTAGTCCTTACGACTTAGTCGACCTTTAGTTGAATTTAATGGAACAGGCTTTCACCCATACGCCACAGGTTTCTGCA
Source organism: Xylota sylvarum (assembly GCA_905220385.1). NCBI lineage: Eukaryota > Metazoa > Arthropoda > Insecta > Diptera > Syrphidae > Xylota > Xylota sylvarum. The sequence continues at coordinate 130,166,922 of LR999957.1, forward strand.
AAATTGAAATTATCGTTGTAGCATGCCAGAGTCCTTTGAATCATAAATCAATTTTGCGGCACAGCTGGTGATAGATAGAAAGTCCATCCTGCTAACTTTTGTGTGAACGCCTCTCAATTATTCAAAAGTTTTTGCTGCCCCACAAGAACCCCTTCGTTCTATAAATAACCATTTCTTCTTATATTGATTTATCCTTTATTAGGTATCTTATTCAGCCACAAAAAAAATACCGCAAAAAAACACCACCAAAGTCCTTGACAAAAGGACGGACAGTAAAAAAAAAAACGGACTACACCAAGCACTCCCAATCTACTTCGGTATCTGGGATGCCAGCAGTCCATGAGATTATCCTTCGGTAATTGTCCCTGTGAATCTCGACGATGACACGAACATTATTATCCTGTCGCCTCAGATGGTCCAACACTAGTTGACCACGTGTGTGTTTACCATTTAGCTCAACTGTTGCATGGTATGGGCGACTTTTTGCAATTAACTTTTCGGGAAAAAGGAACGCCGCTACCAGTAGAGCATCGCAAACGATCCAATTTGGAAAGCCTTTTTGTATGAAAATTGCCTTCTCTACGTAGTTCATCAATTCAATTGGTTTACTTTTTACCGAGCCGAGAACTTCCAAACGCCATTGCTGGTTTGACATGGACGATGTCGTTGACACAGGTGTTTGATGGCGATGGTCCAAGGACGAAAAAATAAAACAAAAGATATCATTCTCATTAAATTTAGTCACATAGAGAAGTGAGAGGATTTAGATATATTACCCAAGTTATGCCGAAGTCTCCATCGATGCAGGTTTCCCATGGTAGGATGATTACCGGCGTTCTGGCCTTTTCAAGGACGATTTGTGCCGCTTCAGGGTCATAGAAAAAGTTGAACTCTGCACTTTTCGTGACGTTACCCTTAGCTGGAAGTCAATGATTTATTAGCAGCAATAACAGTGGAAGATGATTCAGGTAATGATTATGAGGTGATAGAAGGGGATTTATGAGACTTTATAAATGTATTTTTATGCGTGACTTTTCTATTCCTGAATACAATTGACGACGACTTGAAATAGTAAGAACAAAAGCTTCCTGTCACAAAGTAATAAATCTGAAAAAAATCCCATTAGAGCATTTCTCGCAGAATGAGTGGGCGAAATCTCTTCTCTAAAATTTTGTGGAGTAGTCAATAGATCAGTCCTGAAACCAATGCTGGTCAACACTTCAAGGCTTTACACAATCGACTAATTGGAGGCCCGCAACCGTTCTCCGCATCTTTAGGGACAACTAGCCGCTTGGCTTGAGCTGACGGCAGGTCTTTTTCTTCACCACCTTCATTCGGCTACGATTACGTCGAATCCTGTAAGATCTCCTTCCAAGAGCGACCGTTACCTTGTAAGCTAAAGGGTTGCATACAGAAGCCTCCAAAAACAAAAAGATCCTAAAGGCTAGGATCCTCTAGAGCTGGACAAATAAGTGTTATCAACATCAAAGTAGTCCAAGCACCAGAGCTCAGAAGACGATTTTTTTTATGGGTTCACTCTCAGCTAAGTCCGATTCCTTCTCCATAAGGATTACGAGAATTACGAAAATAACGAGAAAGTGTAATCTTATTTTTAGCATAGTTCAAAGCCCTCATAAGCCGCCGGATTAGAGTGCCTTAAATTGTGTCTCATATTCTATAGCGTAGAGGAATCCTGAAAAGCAAACAACATTCTCTAAACCACTTTGAGGAGAAATCCTCTCGGATTGCATTCCTCAGTTAAAAGACTGGCATTGATTGTCGAGCATATGGCTTAAAAAGTAGTGGGTGTAATTAAACCAAGCCTAGGTTTAGGTTCAGTTTAGAGTGGTTTGGATACAGTTAGACTAATATAGGTCAATTGTGATGCCATGGATCACACTATTTGACTACCCGGGATTAATTAAACTAATCGGAGCTTTTAATAAAAAAAAAGTAGGCTCGTCACGCCTAAAGACGCCACGCTAGTTATCAAAAGATTGCCAAAGAAGGGAGCCCTTAGATGGAGTAATGTTTTTGGAACAGACCTAGGCTAGACTGTATAGGAGGTGGAGAATGGTTTCTTCCTCCTCCTCATCCCCACAGCTCTGTAGAAGTCATGTGAAAGATATCCCAGCTTTAACAGGCAGACAGTGTCCACCAACCAACTTCGCACTACGTTTCAGATCAAGCTTAGGCTAAATTTGTCTCGCAATGTTGCAAGTAGAGAGATTTTCCCATTTACAGTTGATTTCTCCTACAGCGACCGGCTTTAATAAGAGTTTACAAGTAACGAGGGACATACCCAGGATCATGAAAATCGTATTTTTAATGAAAATGCACTCAAAAAATGGGCGTGGCTAAAGACAATTTATGGGTGAATTGTTGACAAACTGAATATCTAAAAAAAATTTTCGACTGCATGTAAAATAGTGAAGTTATGAAAAAGCGGGCACGGCAGTGGGCGGATTTGAAAAATGTTTACACTTGTACTGCTTCTCTTTCTTAAAAGCTCAAATTTCATCTTCCTAGCTCAAAATTTAAGGCCCAAAAAGTGATGACATATGGACGGACAGACAGATGGACAGACATGGCGCAATCGTCTTCGCTATTGACACTGATCATGAATATTGCGATTATTTCTCTATGTTACAAACTATGTATCAAACTTAATATACCCTTAGGATAGGGTAAAAAAAATTCCTCTAACTATGAAACTAGTTTTGTTGAAACCATTCCTAAACTCATTCCATATTCTTGCGAAGTTGGCAGCATTTTTGTTGTTTTACAATTTTGTCTTTCACAATTTTATTTTTAACAGACAGATTCTTATGCAACCTTTACCTACGGAATTAAATACTGTCTGGTTATGCTAGAAGAAAGTTGCCTCTTAATTTAAAAGTCTAAAGGTCATTTAAACGTTACCTATTTAAGGGGAAGAAACCTGTAAATGGATTCAATGGAGCAGTCTGCATATTGAAATCATCTGTTTATTCTAAAATCCCCGTCAGGCTTCTTTTCCTTTGCAGGAGAGAGCACAAAATGAGTTTGAGCAAGATTAGAAGGACTTCCAAAACTCAATAGCTGGCTTAAGATGTACCTAGATAATGTAAAATCTTTCAATAATCTATATTTTCAATTCTGATTGTCAATTCCAAGAAAATAACATTAGTGAAGAAAGAGTAATACCGCCGGCCGTAATTACATATTTGAGCACAGTTCAGACTCAACCGAGGTAAAAGTTTTTCGAAATGATGTGGTTGTCTTATAAAAATATTCGCAAACAAGTCCAAATTTAGTATCATGCTAACAAGAAATTATGTTTAAAAGGGCTTATCAGACTTTTCGTAATATGTATTAAATTAAAGACCCATTACTTAATCCTTGAAATAAAATCTAGAAAACACAAAATATCTCAAAATCTCGGTGAGATAACACGCAATCACCGAAAACACTTCAACGCTTCAAAACATAATCACCATAAACACTTCGACACCGAGCAACTGATTATCCCCCTGTACCCAAGTGAGCTATCTAATCACTGACATATTTGAGCAGCACTATCAAAGTAAGTAAACGCACGCAAAACCCCCACCGGAAAGTCAACAACAACTTAATTCAATTTGCTTTCCAAAATACAGGCACTAAAGTTCTTTTGTTACATTCATCTCGCACTCACCTCTGATATTTCCGCCCATGATCCAAACATCCTTGACCTTATCCAAGAAATCCTCGTACATATTCATACACGTTGCGAAATTAGTCAGCGGCCCCAACAGAACAAAACTCACTTTCTTTGGATACTACACGCGCAATAATAACAGCCCCGAAGGCAGTACAAATTAAATAAACTCACACAAATAGATACTGTATCTTTTCTTTTTTTGTTTTGTAACACACCTTGCATGCTAATTCGTACATCGCATTCACAGCATGAGTCTTTTCGACGCGATTCAAGTCCACTTCATAGCTATGCTCCACATCCCCGAATCCATCCTTACCGTGGAAGAACGAAGTACGGGTGTGTTGGGGTGGCAGAATCCCACCCGCACAGCCCTTGTAGATGGGAATCTAAAAAGAAAGTGAACAAACAAAACACAGATTGAATGCCAAAAACTGCCAACAATTCGACAACGCGTCATTACATCTGTTCTGTCGAGGCTATCCAACACCCGGATGGCGTTCTTTGTAACATTTGTCACGTCCGTATTACCGAAAACGCAGGTAATAGCGATGGTTTTGAATTTCTTAAATACCTCCTCGGCTTTGATAAGCATTATCAAGCCCCAGGCGTCATCGGTGCCAATGTCACAGTCAAAGACCACGTAGCGTTCCTCTGTCATGTTTCAATTCAATTGGAAGTCTGACCCAAATGTGGAGAGAATCAGAAGCGCACTGCTAGTTCAAGTGCGTTGGCATCCAGTTCTAGTTGTTGTGGTGACTGGCTGGGGGGTTGCTCTATTCAGCGCGAGAGAGAGAGAGAGTCATTACTTGTGTAAAAATAAACTTTGTGACTAGATGTGGCACTAGTAAGCAGACACTCTGGATAGATATCACATGGTTACCAGGTTACCGCTAAATCGTGCTCGACGAAGCACACATGTGTTACAGTATCAGTGCTGGAGGGGATAAGGGTGCTGGACGCTTTATTAGGTGGAGAGGAGATTGATAACATTTTTGTTATAAAATGTACTATATAAGCAGCATTATTGTCATTAGCAACGCGCTTTATTTACATAAGAGAGTACGGTTTCGTGAGCTGAATGTAATTCTGACGAAACACCCGGCTTACTCTTATGGGGGATGATTGTACAGAGTTGTGAGATCAGGAATGGGGAAAAAAGTTTTATAAATTCGTCGCCACTTAACTTAACAAACGGAAGTACAAACATGACGACACTTCGAGAAATGCTCTTACAAATACACCTGACCTCCTTCTGATGGTCGAAATAAGGCACGCATTTTGTATGGTGGAAGAACTTGTTGATAGCAAATCTTTTTGGAGTTCACCTATCCTACGACAGAAAACTCTGGCCACCCCTTAAAAACAAAATTATCATCACTAGCATGAGGTTACCATAACCTGCAGAAAGCCAATGATATCTCATCATCAAAGAAGAAACCCAAACCAAACTGGGACTAAAGCCACCCTGAAGTAATGGATGAGGTACGGTATTCCTACAAAAATGATTTAAAATAGAATGCATGAACGTATTCAATGTGAACTTGATAACCAGATATTCTGTCAATTTCAAATTCTGCCAACTTAAGTTGTGGCGTTATGTCAGCCATTTTTTTGTCAGCAGCCGTCAGATCCGAAAGTAAATCGTTTGTTGTCAAGAAGCAAGTAATATTTAAATGAAATGCAATACAGTATTTATAGGATTATCTCAATCTAGAAAATATGGAAAAACTACTTCTGTAAAACGAGTGAACGTCTGATAAATGGAATCCCAGCATCGGTTTTACGATTCACAAAAATGGAAATCCTGTTACCTGCTTTCTGTTACCAACTATATAGGCATATTCGTTCACAAGCCGACTGCGTGGTTTCAATCTAGAAACATCCAAAAAAAAATTTTAATATTTCGGTCGAAATCAACCCACCGTCTTTTCATCGGTTTAAAGGCTGCGTATGACATGTTTTATAAAGACGAGCTGTACAGAGCCTTGTCTAGTATCAACATCGTTGCCAAACTCGTATATCGGTGCAGAATGACAACGGCTACTTCATCACGTCAATAACGACATAATCCACACCTTCAGTATCAAAAACAGATTTACACGTGCTGTCATTAGACTTTCTTAACATCATATTTGAACGACTTGTGCTGACACAAACCAACACCAGAGGTACAATCTTTTAAAAGTCTGTCCAACTAGTACTAGGCTACTATGACGATTATTGACATAATTGGCAGAACTCAGCGAGCTGTCACCGATGCGTTCGCTAGAATTGAAGCGGAAGCTGCCAAAATTAGTTTTGCGGTAAATTAGGGTTAAACCAAGTATACAACATTAAGAAACCAGAAATACAATTGCATTGCACAGGTAGCGTTGCGGTACTCAAGCAAACGGTACACACAACGCTGAAAAGCTTTAATTTTTTTGTGATTTTTCTCCCTCTTTGTTGTGTTTCGAGAGAGACTTGCGGTAGTCATAGTTGTGTTTATTCTTTCTTTTTTGTATTGACATAATCGATTTCTTGATTTTTCTCCAGGATCTGCCGAATTGTGAAAATTTGATCGATTGTGGACTTTCCTGGCCTGACACCACACCACACTGATATGGGTCAAATGTAAGTTCTTGAATGAAAGTTTTGGCTATCATATCGATTAAATGGTCCATTGTACCTGACAGCGATCTTGTTGGTCATCGTCGCCGTTGTACAGGTTTATAGAAGTTTTACGATATTGTCAGTACCGACTGTACGGGTAGTGGACCTGTGAAATCTAGGACATAAATCGCGGCACTTCTGCTGACATTTTGGCACACGTTCGGCGAAGATTCTGGTGGTCTCTTGCGTTTGCAGCTATCCGACGTTATATCTTCTCACATTAATTCTTGTTATTGTGGCGCTTGGGATATCCGCATTCGTATCTTGGCAGCAACAAGGAAGTGATGCAAGCCGATGTTGAAGCCGCGGAAGATTCGGACATCCAGAATACTGGAGGCATACTTTGCGTCGATGTCAATGTAATTAATTTGACTTTTCATGGAGATCATGTATATACAAATGTAGGATATTGTGATATTGAGATGAGGAAACCATGTGATTGCTATATTGACGTTTCGTGCTGTTGCCAAGTCGATAAGCCTAACACAGGCGTGCTGGAGGAAGGCCCCATGTCCTTGTACAAGTCCAAGTCCACTTGGGGACTGTCCCTCTTTGTCGCAAGCTAACTACGCCCTGGTCAAACGTATACAAATACACAAGCAAGTTGACGGATTTGGCAGACTTCATAAATCAGTGTATACAAATTCCTTGCGCTAAAATTCATAGAATGGGAAAATTTGTTACTCCCTCGTGAGCGCTCTCTTCTACGAAAAACTACGAAACTTTTCCGTACTCGAAAAGGATTTCGTGAGTTTTCGTGGAAATTTGTTGTTTTGGGAGCCTACGCGAACAGTGTGTTGCTTGGAATGATCCCGATGGGTTTGTACTGATGTGGTGAGTATCCAGGAATGTCAGTCCAAAACTGATAATGTGTACTATACTTTAGGAAAAGTTTTATGGACTAAAAATCAAGTCTAATATCGCAATCTGTCTGTATGAGCGTGGTCATTGCTATAGAGCAGTAATATGTAGTTGGCAAAATTCATACTTACCAATAAGTCGTTTTCCATTATATATACATATGTACATACCTACGTGTTAGTACTTTGTACTCTACCTAATCACCGATCTACAGTTTTTAGGAAAAGATTAGAATTTCTTTTATGTGAAACGAAAATTACACTGTTATCTCCATGTTTGCTCATTTATTATTCAATTTCAATGATTATTCCTCGCACTACTAATACAACAACTAATACAACAAATACAACCCAATATCTGGTACTCCAGCAGTCCATCCTATTAATTTCTTATAGTTGTCTGCATTCAATTCCTCAATCACATAGACATTGTCCTCGTCCTTGTGGTCAAGAAACATATGACCCGCGTTTTCTCCACAAGGCTCAACCATTCCATGATACCTTTGACTCTTTACAATCATGTTCTCACGAAACACGAAAGCCGATGTCATAATTGCATCATTTGCAATCCATTTACCTTTCGGGACAAAAATCGCTTCCTCCACTACATTTAGTAAACTGATTGGGGGACTGTCGACTGAGCCCAGATAGTCAAAGCGGTATTTCTACGAAAAGTACAGGACATGTTAAGTAATTTTTTTTAGAAAGTACACTCTGCCTTACAAGATCGATTCCTTGGTTTGCAACTCTAGTCGGTTCCACTGGTACAATGAAAACTGGAACTTTGGTGGAATGTTTTAGTACGATATGTGCGGCGACTGCATCCGTACGGAAATTAAATTCAGGATCGTTGCTCGTATTGCGGGTGTCTACAAAAAACATGCTTCAGAGGTGATATATGTATGTATGTATAATAGATTGGCCTGACTCACCATACAAATTTCCTCCCATAATCCAAATATCTTTCACTTTGTCTAAAAAATCCTCATGCATGACAATGCATGTAGCTAAGTTCGTTAACGGGCCTGTCATTACAAAGCTGATTTTTTTCGGATACTAACAAATAGAACACATGACACAAAAAGGCGGTACAGAAATAAAGTTAGTTCACAAACCTTACTGGCCAGCTCATACATCCTATTGACGGCATGACCTTCTCCGATATATTCCGTTGTCGCTGGAATTTCTGGTAAAACATCTCCGAATCCATCTTTGCCGAAATATGTTGGATCTTTGAACAAAGGTAGTATTCCTTCTGGGCAACCTTTATAGATGGGAATCTATGGAAAAAAAATACATAGGTACAATAATGTGTAACTAAAGTCATTTGATTTTGTCCAACTTACGTCCGTTCTGTTGACACTTTCCAACATTCGATATGCATTTTGCGTAACATTTCCTACGTACGTGTTACCGACAACAGTCGTGATTGCTAGAATTTTGAACAATTTAAATACAGTCTCAGCTTTAATCAGCATCAATAACGCCCAGGCGTCATCGGGACCCATATCACAATCCAAAAGTACAAAATTATCTTGAAGCATTTTTTTAGCAACTGTTTACTCAATACGGCGATTATATTGACTAAATATTAATGAAGAGCTTCTGTGCTTAAAACTTTTAACATATGTAAGAGTAAAATACAATAACCTTGTTATTTATTCCTATAATTAATTAATCCATGATTAAGATCCGTAGCTCCCATACCAAACAATAATTAAATGACACAAATCAAATCATGTATAATTAAGTAGTTATAAACAACCATCAATCAAATAGGCAATGACTATCACTATATTTTATCAAGATTACTTCGGAGTATTGCGATGAGTTTGAGCTTTCTCCAACTCACTTACACACAGCTTGATTTCCTTCTGTCGCCTAGACAAACGTGTTAGATCTATCTTCTTCTGGCAAGGGATATCTTCAACATACGCTACACGCACAAGTTCTGGAAGTCTTGTTAGGATTGGCTTAAAGTACGTATGAAAAAAAAAATTCATTAGTCTAGTCACAGGCTTGAAAATTTAAAAGATTTGGCTACACTAACCCCCAGTTTCACAGTCAGAGTGTAAACTCTCGTTTTGGTTTAAACTTCCGTGCGTTTAGTAAATCGGAAGTTTAGTTTACAGTGTGAAACCGAACGAGTTAAACCAAAAGTTTAAACTCTCGTTCAGGTTAAGTTAAACTTTAGTTTAAACTCTATCAAAAGAGTTCTCAAATCCTTCATTTAAGAGGTCACAAGACGAGATCTATTAACAACTTCTTCACATTTAGATACAACTCCTCTCATTATAAGTCAGCAGGTTTCAAAGGGATCTGACTTATACTAACCCAAAGCACTATTATCCTTGCTAATGCGGATTTACGGAGACTACCTACGGCTCAAGAGTCACGGAAGAATCAATTGCAAAGGAATCTATTCAAAAATCGTTGGTGTCGGTGCTGCCCCAAACTGTATGATGACCCGACTCATCATAGCTAAGAATGAGTGTCTAATATCAGCCATGGAATGGACATAAATGGGTAATTGGGAACGATGGAGAAAACCAATTCTGACAGAGCCAAGCTATCACTCCGAGCTTTACGAGGATAAGAGATCTGTTCGGAATCACATTGCTTCACTTTCCCCTTTGCTGTAACGTCAAAAGTATCCGGCATATGACTAGCCCGTACTGTCTAGATGGAGGTCCTCTCATCCTTTTTGTACACGTGGTAAGTTGTGAAGATTTAAACCATAGCTAATTTCACCCAAAGAAGCCAGCGATTCATTATTGACGACAAAAACTGCACTCCTGGAATCACAGCTTGGCTTTTCTAGCTTGGCAATCTTTCAATTACTTGTCGGAAGATGAGGGTTGTTGACTTGAATAATTTTTAATATAGTTGAAGGATCTGAGGTCTCAGTTGGTATTAGAGTCTGCAAGGGATCTGGTTCCTGTTCATGACTTTTAGCTGTGCTCCCTCCCATACTTCATCGAATTTACGTAGCTACAAATATACATATGTATCTGGTCAAAGTTGGTGATAAGCTTCACATGGGCCTCTGTCCGGTTGGTAAGAGCATCGAGCTTTGAATTTGTTATTAGAATTCGTATTAAGATTAACAAAACAGCGGACAATATGTCCGTCCTCCTGCCTGGGCTGAGTTATATAAGGAGTTACAGTTTCGGAAAGATCCTGGTCATTAGAAATACAGGATGCTTCTCGGAATTGTGAACCCCACCCAACTCTCCATCCTCGAATCAAACTTCCCTTCACCTATATCCCCCTTTTTACCCTTCTTTACCACACAGTCTCTTTTAGAGGGGAACACAATGGGCCCAATCAGCGGGGTATCTGATGAGGTTATCTATCCTCTCCCTCCACCACTTTTGAGAAGGAGGAGCAATAAAAGTGTAAATTTATTTTCCAATCCGGCCACTGTCATGCCCATTTTTTCATAACTTCACTACCTTGCTCTAGATCGAAAAAAAGACCAAATATTTAGGCAGATGGAAAGGATGAACGATAGGGTATTATCAGATCCGTTCCAGACGGATTGTAACATTTCTGTATGTTTTTTCTTCTTCTTCCTATTGTTTTCTAATTTGTTTATAATGATGAAGCTTACTTATTTACTTAGGTGACGCTCAGTTCGGGGTGGACCTGGGCCTCAACTGACAAGCCCCTCCAGTTAGCACGATCTTTGCCTAACTGCCTCTAGTTACCCACTCCAAGTTGGTTGAGGTCCTCTTTCTTCCACTTGCGCGCCACCTAAGGTGAGGTCTTCCTCTACTGCGTTGTCCCTTCGGGTTGGAATCGAAGACTCTACGGCCCGGAGCATTTGTGTTCATCCGATCTACATGTCCTAGCCATCTTAAACGACGGATGCGAAATTTTTTGACTAGATCGATGTCGCTGTACAGCTCGTATAGTTCGTCGTTAAATTTCCTTCTCCAAAGCCCGTCAACGCAAGTGGGACCGAAAATTTTACGAAGAATCTTTTTCTGGAAGCGACCGTGGATATCTTCATCCGCTTTTGATAGAGTTCAAGCTTCAGCGCCATAAAGCAGGACTGGGATGATCACATTCTTATACAAAGTCTCCTTAGTTGTTCGGTTGCCTTTTCAGCCCAAAGAAATAGCTATTGGCAAGAGTTATTCTTCGTTTTATTTCTGCCGAGGTGTTATTGTCAGAATTGATAGCAGAACCGAGGTAGACAAAGTCCCTTACTACCTCAAAGTTATAGCTGTCGATTGTGACGTTCTGTCCAATTCGTCGATGTTGAGTGTCCCTCCTTGTTGACAGCATATACTCCGTTGCAAGTGTTGACTTGTGAGTTTCGCACAATTCTTTCAAGTCCCAAGACATCAAAGGTCTCGGTGAGATCGTTACCGATCTTGATGGAGCAGCGAGAATTCTTCATCGTCATCCTGCACAGGCGAACGAGTTTGACAGGAATGCTAAAACTAGATGCTCTGTATCGTCGCTATAAATGCTGTCATATAAGGCCTTAAAATCGATTAAAAAAGATGCTAAGTATTGATCTGGACTTCTTAGGGTTTCTCCAGGATCTGCCGTAGTGATATAATGATGAAACCCGACACTATTAACCCTATCTCCATCATCTTCAAGTGCAAGAATGCAAGAATGCAAAAAGAAACATTTTATAAACATTTGAAAATAAAAAAAAGGAAACATTTGTTTAGCAATGTTTTTATAATTTAAAAAATATATTTACAAGAAATCCAACTTCATATCTGTTACTCCAGCTGTCCATCCTATTATTTTTTTATAGTTATCTGCATTCAATTCCTCAATCACATAGACGTTGTCCTCGTCCTTGTGGTCAAGCAACGTTAAACCCGCGTGTTTTCCATAAGGCTCAACCATTCCATGATACCTTTGACTCTTTACAATCATATGCTTAGGAAAAATGAAAGCCGATGTCATGATTGCATCATTTGCAATCCATTCGCCTTTTGGAATATAAATCGCTTTCTCCACTATATTAAGTAAATTGATTTCAGGGCTGTCGACTGAGCCCAAATAGTCGAAGCGGTATTTCTACGGAAAGTACAGGACATGTTAAATCATTTGTTTTTTAGAAATTATTCTCTGCCTTACAAGATCAATTCCTTCATTTGCAACTTGAGTCGGTTCTATTGGTACAATGTAAACTGGAACTTTGGTGGAATGTTTCAGTACGATATGTGCTGCTGCGGCATCCGTACGGAAATTAAATTCAGCATCGCTACTCGCGTTGCGGGTATCTACAAAGGAATAGACTCAGAGCTGAAATATACACAATTAATCTAATTTACCATTCAAATGTCCACCAAGAATCCAAATATCCTTCACTTTGTCTAAAAAATCCTCATGCATGACAATGCATGTAGCTAAGTTAGTTAACGGGCCTGTCATTACAAAGCTGATTTTTTTCGGATACTAACAAATAGAACACATTACACAAAAAGGCGTTACAGAAATAAAATTAGTTCACAAACCTTACTGGCCAGCTCATACATCCTATTGACGGCATGACCTTCTGCGATATATTCCGTTGTCGCTGGAATTTCTGGTAAAACATCTCCGAATCCATCTTTGCCGAAATATGTTGGATCTTCGAACAAAGGTAGTATTCCTTCTGGGCAACCTTTATAGATAGGAATCTATGGAAAAAAAATACAAACAATAATGTGTAACTAAAGTCATTTGATTTTGTCCAACTTACGTCCGTTCTGTTGACACTTTCCAACATTCGATATGCATTTTGCGTAACATTTCCTACGTACGTGTTACCGACAACAGTTGTGATTGCTAGAATTTTGAACAATTTTAATACAGTCTCAGCTTTAATCAGCATCAATAACGCCCAGGCGTCATCGGGACCAATATCACAATCCAAAAGTACAAAATTATCTTGACACATCTTCTAAACAGGTCTGTACTCTATACAGCGGTAATTCCGACTAAATACGTATCCACTTAAGTACTACAATGTGAAGGTAAAACTTTAATTTGATCTAAAGAATGAAAAATAAACAAAGAAACAAATAACTAACTAATCAGTGGAATCATTAATGTATACTATACGTACATATCTATGGGTATTTACCATGTATCAGATAATAATTAAATAACGCAAAAAAAAAAATGTATGCATCTAGGCTGGTGAATGTGTTAAAAACCAGTATAACAAAAATTGGAAAACCATGTCGATTACTCATCTAAACAACTGACGACGTTCAATCGAGTTGATTATGTAAAGATATACATAAGGGAATTCTACAAAGAAATTCCAGAAACGATACATTTTACATTCAAGCAAACGCCCAATAGATATAATTATAGTGCTCTACATTAAGACTGAAGTGAGCTTGCAACTTCAGCAATCAATTTATTAACTCAGATGATTCTCTTTATTCAGTTTTTGCGTATACCCTCAGACTCATCTTACTCATCATTAGCATAAAGTGATCAATCATAAGTAGGTGGTGTAAGTTTATCGGTAGAGGTACGCTACAAGTAGGTTGTTCTTTTTATCTCCACTGCCTTAAATTATTGTGACGAAAGAACTACTTCTTCTCTTTAAAAGTGAAAGCGAGTTCATCCAATACTTGTTCTAGTGAGACTTCAGTCCAAAGTCCAAAAGGTACCTAAACTGAAAGAAGTTTAGGAGGGTCAAAGAGTCAGACTAGTGTCAAACTAGACATCCAACCCTGGGAAGAAATTAGTCCACTTTTCCACTGTCAGTGATGATATATTTACTATGCCTGACTTACCTTACAAATAATATTAGGCGAGCTTTTTTTATCTATATAGTCTTTAAAAAATACGTATAAAATATCGCTTAATCGAGGCTAAGGAATTTCATCATCGCAATTTGGCAGCTCTCTGCGTAATGACATTTGTCAGGTTGTTTTTATTATTTGTTAAAAAAAATCCCGGTTCGCTTAGAAAAATATAAAAATAAGACACGAAAAATGCACAGCTATGTACATATATTAAATGATATGTTTCAGTTGGTTTCCTTAATTTTTTGTGAAAATTTCGAAAATACCACTCGTATTTTTGCAAGTCCGGCTAAGCAATTTGCATGTTAAACACTAAAACAACTGATCGTATATGGGCTTAGCTAAGCCAGGATAAATTTCGTGGCTAAGCTCTTAGCCCCAATAGAAACAGTGAGACCGTCTTGAATTTTCCTTGTGTTATCGATAATTTGTATGGAAAAGTCAAAACTTACGTACGTTTATGGCAGCCAACAATTTTTTGTTACAAAAAATCGTAGATATCCAATTGATTTTACTAGTTTTTCATTTTATTTGTTGTAATTATTACTCAAAATAATGTGGGCTATTTTATTTTTATTGTGGCTTGTATTGATAATTTTTATTTTGATTATTGCCTTACAGCTGAAGAGTGAAGAGTAGTTGGCGTCTCGGTCCATACGCAGTACTGCCAAGGTTTTGTGATAACGTTACTAAGTTCCAATGCCTTTTTTTTCGTCCAAGCACATATGGGCTTGCAAAAACGCGCCTAACATCAGACACAAGAAATATTTACAAGTGTTTGTTTCGCAAACATGACGGCTGGGGTGTCATTTTAGACATTTTCGATAACACCTTTCGATAATAATAGATGGAAAATAGTAATCCGCGGCTAATGATAGAACTGCTATAATACAGATATCACGGGCAAAAGGAGGATAGAAACTGTAATATGTATCTACTATGGTGATGGTGATAGGGACCAAAAGCAAAAGCAGCGGATGCGTATGTGTCATACGCGGCAAACTTAGACAAGAAGTTTTGAACTTATGTTTAAAGTCTTATGATAATCCGCATCAAGGTTAAATTCATCAACATAAGCCTAATATGCGCGTATGCCTCCCAAAGAACAAGAACAACCCCACCAAAGAATATTTCTAATATCTCCACGACAAGACAAATGTTCACACAGGACTGATGGACTGGATTTTTTTGACGTTTCCGTGTTCAGATTAATAGTCCTGTCTGAACACTTACGCGGCCTAAGTTTGACATATTTGTTGTCAGCGCCAATTAAACTAGTTTGATTTTCAACAAAAAATTCGTTTCACAGCAAAGTAATTCTTTTCACAACAATTAAATTGGTTTGCTTTCGTTTTTCTTTTTCTTCGCGAATTTTCCAATTTTCTAAATTTTTTGACATCTATAAATGTCAAAAAAAAAATCCAGAAAATTTTAGACAATCTGAGAGTCCGGATTGCCCTAACACATCAACTTTCCGCTTCCACCTTCGCCAGTAGACGTAAAAAAAATCCAGTCCATCACTCCTAGGGTCTATTACTTGGGATTACTAATACAATTGCCTTGGGGATTCGTTAAGCACTCGTTAACATACATTTCCTATTTCATCCAAAGCCCTTACTTCTACTCGGTCTATTACTTTATTTTCATGCAAATTCCAATAATTTTTATCCATAATCTCTGCATTTTGCTGGCAGGACTTCTTTTTTTCTCCAATTAAATCGCCTATAAAAGATAATGTTCCAATTTCCCAAAGAAACCACTAAACTGATATTCATTAAAATTGAACAAGTGCCACAGGCCAGATACTCGTATTGATGCGACATAATAATCGATACTAACCAGGTGTCCCTTTAATTTTCTGAATCTGTATCTGTAGCGCCATGTGTTATTCTTTGACTTCGTTTAACCACAACAAACAGATTAGTTTTATACGGTACCCCCACACAAGGATACTACTACAGCAGCTAGAGAGAATACCACAAATGTGCCACAAGCACACTCATCAACATCTGGTACCAATTTAAGTTCTTTCCTAATCGGATTTAAGTGCCAATTCATTGATTGTCTTTCGTCCTTGGTTTTTTTCCTTTTTTTCAGCTTGTGGGTGAAATATTATTATTTTTTTTTTTTTTAAACTTTTCGATTTTAATTTATCAAGTGGTTGTCGATAATTTTTTGTGAGGTTAAGTCACTTTATGTGGGAGAATGCCGTTTACAATTTTTACAGAATTCAAATAAATCCATTCATTGTACATAAACTATGCATTAAGTTTGTTATAAATCAGAACTACAATAAAATAAAAATATTTACGAGTCCTCTAAGTAGCGTATTCTTCATAAGACATACATGGATACATGTAGGACAACAAAGTCTCCTTAAAGAACTGTTTTCACATGTAATTCAAATGGAAAACCACTTCAATATTTGAGACTTGTGATTTTAGACGAATTACCGATGCCGAAGTGATAGTTATGATCAATAAATTCCAAGAAGATCAAGACTCCTCCAGAGTATTCTCTTCTTATTCTGTGAAGTACATCGGAAGTCTTATTAGTACTCTTTTTCCCAGGTTCACTGGAGCACTTAGACCCAACTGGTTCAAATTGTACAAGAACGAAAACCAAGTTTTACCCATTTTACTAGAATGTTCTGCCACCTGATACGCGAAAAAACCCAACGCAGCTTCATATTCCGGGAAGTCATCCTTTGAGCCTTGTCTAGCAATTTCATAGGATCTCATCTAATTCCTAGAGACCTCAGACAATAAGATTTCAGCCCGGCGATCGAGTTCAGAGAGTTTGTGCATTCTTGAACTATGTAGTTAAAAGATTAAGCAAAGCATACTTGCCTAACGAGTTATGAAGTCCTGCCTTCACGAAGATACCAACAGCAGATCCTTGACAGTTTAAAAAAAATCAACGATAGCTAAGTGCAAAGAAAGTCACTGAGCAGCCGAAGTTTCGGTGTGAATGCATCAGATATACCACAAACACCGACTAACATGATAGATTGTTTCAATAGTCATTTATTCATTAGGTCTCATAACCCATTGTGGATCTTAGGTCTTCCATGTGTGTCCCGCTGGACTATCTAAGCCATCTCCGTCTAAGCATTTGCATCTTTTTTTTGATCGTGCGGACATTTTCCAGATATTGCACCCTTTTTTATCAACGCAGATTTAACATTAGATTGAGTTGAGAACAGCCTTGGTCTTTAAGCTAAGCATGCATTCTCCATATTTTGGATCAACATACCATGTTGAGCTGCAGATGCGGCCAATGGTTATTTCGAGCAGCTATTTTTGTTCGATTGATTGTCCCTTGTCTTGACAAAGTACGCTCACATTGCCCTCGACTTGACATAGCCTAAAAAAGTTTTTTTTATCCCGGATCACTCCTAAATATTTGGCTATAGAGAGATGTAGATAATGATACATTTTAGTACTGTCTAAACCAGACTGGTCATAATATTCTTTCTTGTAAGGAGTTCGAAAGGCCATTCCTAGTTTACCATTCATCGATCATCCGTATAAACCAGAGCATAGACGTTAGACCTCTTAAGCATATGCAACAGGAACTCAACCACCATGTGCTATAGTTGAAAACCTTGTAGAAAGCTTCTTGTTATCGCCGCCGTAACATAGCAGTCACAGTGCCCCATCTGCAATCAAAGTTCTATTCGTCAACATTAATCTGATCCACCAATATTCCATCAATCAACATTGCTAAACTCGCCCTCAATGTCGATGAAAATGGCCTGTCAATAGCAGTCGACTAGACCTTAAAGCACAATTTCAAAGAATTTTTAACTGGAATGCATACTGCATCTCCGACAGAAAATGACTTAGGACCATTATAGAATTGCCTGTTTAGCAGATGTGGTGTATCGTATAGTTCATCTATGACATTGACATCTTTTCTTCTCGACTGAAATTAATGGATTGTCTAACATAACTTACCCACTTTCCGGATTATCCCTATAATAAGAAACCATTTTGAAATCACGATTTCTTCTCAGCAGTTGTGTGAAGAGCAAAAGAAGTACATAAATCACTCATGCCACCAACTGACATGAGTACCTACATACGTGGCAAAACATACACATCTACTTTCAAGTTATAAATTCCCAAGAACGTGACATTTGAAAATGCATTTCCTCTACAGTTGATGGTAAGATCTTTGCATTAGAAATAACTTATATTAACAGTTACCTGAGATGTGTGGTTTACACACACGGAAGTGTGTGTCTAATCTACTTATAACCAGAGATTGGATATATTCCCGAAAAAAGGTCATAATCTAATAATCTCTCAGTTTACATCTGCGTCTATACGTGTTAACATCATTTAACAAAATGGCTGTTAAAAGTGTGAAGTTGGTTGAGATTCACATAAGGCCACTTAATGTCATACTTATGTTTACGTGATCCATTTAATTTTTGCAGGGACCTTGCATTATAATTCATCTCTGGTTACAAATATTTGCACCATTTACACATACTTACATGTTACATTCAGTATCTGCGTAGAATTTTGTGTGTTGAAACATTAGTCGGAAATATCCTTCACTTGAAAAGGTAAAAGGATTAAATTTCATCAAACTTTGGAGAAAGATCAAAAGTTATACACCAGAGTGCCCTCCCCTTTGACGTAAATAAATTACAGACAATGGCTTTTACATAATTTAGCCAATAGCCTTGAAAGTGATACAGGAGTTGAGGTTATTTTGAAACATGGACGCATGAAACATGTTGTAATCAAATTCTTTTAATTCTTCTAATACAAACTAATTAAGACATAAAAACAAGATTAGCAATAAATTTAGCCTTTTATTTCGAGTCAAATGATGACCGGCATTTCTACAATAAAATACGGATTTCATCCCTGCAAATGGCAGCCATTAAACCGTTCGTTCACAACAACCATTTTTTTTTTTTTTTGAAAGCCAACTTAAGTGCCCTCAAATATGTTGGATAACCTTGTTTATTTCACCACACAAAAAAAAAAACATCGATTTAAATCACAGTTGATGCTTTAAAATGTTTAGCCAATGTTCGTAATTTGTTCCCATAATACGCACCATCAGCGCTACACAATCACCCATACCAGGCGTAGCCGCCTTCGTGGAATCCTTGGAATGTGTTGTTACACATACAGGGCGCCATTTAAAAGAAATTGTGTAATTTGTTTCTTCATTATTATGACAATGACATTGATAAATTGTGCGCGATGGCAATCACCATATCACCGCGCCTCAAGAGGGAAAATTTACATTCTTGCAGATGCCGGAAATTGATTCCTTGTGCAAAGGGATTCCTGTGAAATTCATTGGGTATACAGTGCGGTGAGAGAGTTTATGTATTGTATTGTATTGTTGTGGTGATGATGGCAAGAAAGGTAAAATCAAAGTTTGGTTCTTCCGGACCAAGGTGACCACAGCCGGGATAAAGTTTGCAAACGTGCCAACTGTCAGACGGTACTTGTAAGATGGGTGGATAAATTTAATCTACATACACCAGACACCATAGAATTTGAGAGGAATAGGGATTTGAGGGATTTTAAGATTATTTTCTTTATAAGAATTTCATGTATTCAATTAAGAGCGGGGCAATTGTTATACTTTGACATTTGATATTTGCTATTGCTGCGATTTACTAGCATTGGAGAATATGGCCGACGAAAATTTAAAGATCAATGGATAAACTTTAGGAAATTGGGTTATGGATAAAATTACTCGTATTCGTGTACGTTCCGTCACGAGAATCCCGGAAGACTTGCACTCCTATTTTATAAATACCAGTTAACGCATGAACTCAAGCCCATAGTTTTTTTTAAGCCTTGATGTTGCAAGGGAAATACAAAAACTTGGCGTATTGAGAATGTGAAACTCGGATGGTAAAAGTCGAGTGGTTGCTCCGAGTGAGCCTAGCTTCTCACAACCATTCGTGTTGTGCGTGTTATATTCTTACACAAATGGAAGGGGCCTACTGCTTAACGCAGTGTCCGAAGGGCAATTTGTTATTTGAGAGCTTTTTTATGACAGCTATACTCTCGGATGTTTGTCAAACGTTCGTGAGAAGTGCGGTCGTGAAGGAACAGGTGTTGTCTGGTGATCGAACCTCGACTCAGCTAGTGATAAAGGGGCGTCACTATACAATATTTGGAAGTGATCGCAGATACCAAAAATATTCTCTAATAAAACATGTTAGGTCGAATGATGCCCTCAGTTTTCTGGCAATGTATGCGCACTTTTGGTAAGATATGAAAAGCGTATTTATGATCTATAGGTAGGTGTCTGATAAGATCGTTCCTTGCTTATGCGTATTGATTGAGGGAATCGCCTTTCTTATCTGTACGGAAGATTTTTGAATACGCGCTGTTTATCCTGCTTCATCCAATCTCTATAAGCTATGTGGGCTCATGTAATATGTGGAGGGGTCCTATATGTACATACGAGTATATATTTGTAGTGACAGTCAGGCTGTAGTTAAAGCCTTCCTCAATCCCTTAACCTATTCCAAAATTGTTTGAAAATACAATATCCCTCTTTAATTTGGTCACGAGACTAAGTACTTTGACTCTTGGTTAAGTTTCAGGTCAGATCAGAAATCAGATCTTTGACAAGAATGCTAGACAATGCTCTGAGGACGGTTCTAAACATCTGAACTTCCATAGAGAGTTCTCGGCAGGACTTCAAACCATTATATTTCTTAAGAACAAGTGTGGAATGACACTCCAGCACGCAGGTAGACTAAACGAATGCTCCCATCAGAAAGACTGCAGTCAAGCTATTGACATTCTTACGGACCAGTACGCTTCCTTAAGCATCTCAATGTGTTCGGTTTGTGTGACACCACAATCTGCTCGTGGATATGTTTCTTTTGTTTCCATTTTGTGACCAACATTTTGAACTTTGCATGTTTTAAGAATCCTTCTATAAGACTCTTGGCATCCTCTTCAAATATGTAAAGTGGAAACTGCATATGTTGTGGTTTTCTCAAATATGTTTTTACGTACAAAGAAACCGATCAATGTCATTTCATTCCTCTCAAAACCACTCGATTACGGACTAACTCCTGTCATCCAAGTGGCACTTCAAATTTCCTTTTCCATACACTCATATGCTTCATTGAATTAATTTCTGTTTGAATATGAAACTACCTTTGCATCCAGACGAACCTTATCGAATGGTAAGTGAGCACAAAATATTGAAAAGCTTGTTACGTTGATCTCAGGAATGTTTCAGTTTCTGTTCTCAAAATGTGTACTCGTACACCCAATTGTTCTTCAATAACGATAGAGGAGAAGTTCTCAGGACAATTTAATAAAATATTTATTGCCATTATCATGAGCTTGTACATCAGAATCAGAACCTTAAAACCACCACAGAGACCACATTCTGATTAATTTTTCACGTTCATAGTTCGATATGCATATGTACATAGAGACTCCTCAGAAACTGCAACTATTCTTGAATGACATATTGAATATTGTAAAGTGACGTGACGAAATAAAAACAATTAATTGGTGACTGGTAACACAAGTTGATGCTTGTGAGACATACTCTTTTTGTTGCATTATATGGTGTTCCATAAGAAAATAGGAAGATACCAACAAAATGGTAGCTGTAGACGTAACTTCTTCGAATAATTTGGGACTGCGTGATTAGGGAGAGGCAAAACGTTAAGCATTCACTTTGAACCTAAAGTGTAACTTGAGTTTCTGTCTACTCAGGAGTTCTATCGACCTATGATCAATGGAAACAGTCAAAACTGCAATAGTTTTTGATCTTTGGTCTCACTGTTAGTCACCCGTCATTCGGAAATAAGATCAGTGTTCTGACCACCAATTGATTTCTACATCTTCTTGTTGTTTTCAAATGAAAGTGTAACAGCAGCAATCATCGATTGACACCCTTTCGCAACCCCAACAACTAAGGAGATTCTATACGTATAAAACTTTGATAATCCTTTTCCTGCTTTATGACGCTAAATTAAGGACTCTATCGAAAACTGGGAAGGATATCATCGGTCATTTCAAGAGAAAAATTGTTTGTAAGATATCGTCAGTCGTCTGAAATGGCTAGGACATGTTAGAGCGAATGGACATCAGCGCTCCGGGTCGCAGAGTCTTCAAATCGAACCCGGAAGGACACCTCAGTAGCAGAAGACCTCGGCTTAGGTGGCATACACAAGTAGAAGGGAACCTCGAACGACTTTAAGTGTGCGATTGAAGACAGTTAACTAATGGCCAGGCAAACTGAACAGATTGTTGGTAGAGGCCCAGGTTCTTTCCGAACATAGGGTTACCTTTTCATTGCTTTCTATTATCTTGATTTTTCTATCTCGATTTTTTATCCTGGTACCAATCAAATTGTTGCGCAATACATTATTTGCAAACACAGTTTAACCAATTTTCAAGCAAACACGTGCATATGCACATATCACATACATTTACTTCAAGTGCAAGTGTTCGCAAGAAGTGGAAGCCCAAAACAGCATATACGTTTGGCACTCAAAGGATTCACTCGTAACCAGAGTTTCTTTTGTTGTCAGTTCGCATGTAAAATGCGAAAAGTTGTTCGTAAAAGAAAGCAACCATAAATTCATAACCTCACGTTACAATATTTTTATAACAAACTTCAACGAAATAAGAAAAGACTGTGTATTCTATCAACACATAATCTTGTAAAAAAAAAAGAAACATTTTGAAATGTAGAAATTGCACATGCAGGAGTTCTTATCTACATTTCACAACCACATAACCTCTTCACTTTATTGCTTCACCTACAGACGTGACTGTCAACAATAGTGAAAGATTCAAGTGTTATCTCCTCTGAAATTCGTAATTCATTCAATGTCGCTCTCCTTCTGAGTGAAATTGCACACAAGCTGCACTCAAGAAACCACCCGGAACAACAATACGTCTGTTGCATGTTAACCCTAATGAAACAGAGCATATCCCGATGTCTAGGTTCATCACATATGCTTCCTGAGAAGGGTTAACAATTTCTACATGCCAACCTTTAACCAACCATGTTGCACACATTCCCATAATGTAATACTTGTATACAATTATTGCCAGAGGAAAAGGGTTACGAGGAAAAGGTTACATGAAAACTCACTAGTGCAAGGACGAAGTGATTTCCTCGTGTGTAGTATGTCCATCAACTGTTTTAGAAATTACATTCCGTTTATTCCATTCACTCTGTCTCTAGAAATTTGTATAACCAAACAAAAAAAAAAACTAAAATTAAACAGAAGAGTTTTTGGTTAATCAACTGCGTCCTTAGAAAGGCATCCAACACTGCCACAGAAAGAGAGAGGTGTTTGCAACTTTTTTTCTTGGAATTTGAAACTTTCTCTATTCAATTCAACGACTTTTTAATTAGCACTTTGAAAGGAACCTAACCAGCAGCGCTACTTACTGTGGTTCGATGCGATGATGACAAATCAATGCTATTAGGAAGAGACTTAAAAACTTTGTTCAAAACTACCCATTTGGTGTGGTTACTGGATTAAGTCATTGAGCGAGGAAGTGCTTAATCGCCTTTTGACCTTTCCCAGCAGGCAGTAAGTAAGTATTTCTGTGAAAGTATATAGTTTCAGTAAAAGGATGAATTAAATTCCGAAAGTTAATATGTATTTAGAGAACTGTTGGAAGGATTGTTTAAGGACTCCGTAAAAATTTAGTCTCAAATCAAACTATTTAAAACAAACTCATTTTGTTTGAAAAGTTCAAACTTAAAAAAAAAGGTAACAAAATTCATATCGTTTTAATTTAAGCATTTTAAAAGTGCAATGAAGAAGAAAAGCGTTATCTGAGGATAAAAAGGTTCTTGTTTTCTTTATCTTTCACACCTTTCAGGAAGAGCAGCTTATGAAGGCTATTAAGAACAAAATTAAGAAAAAGATACATGCTTACTTTTTTCCGCGGAAACTCTCATTATTTTTATAATTCTTGTATCTTCTGTGAACAAATGATGCATTCATTATGAACGGTTGATGAAGGATACGTGAGCGTTTGGTGGGCGATGCTTTTAATATCATCCAAGGAGAAGTCATATCGTTTTTTCTGTATTTTTGTAAAATAGTCTTCCTTATCCTTTACACAATATTCATGTTATTTGTCTACGAAATACATTCAGTACTGGAGAAAGAGATATTTATTTTCAAGAATTTATGATTACTCTTGTACCTTTTTCAATTGGTTCCAATAGTTCCACCTACTTGCTGTTGTCCTTTTCATTTTTCAATTTTGATATGATAATTACGAAGGTGATTTGTGTCCCACGAAGTTGTCAAGAGGAGAATTATTTCACACTTTCTATCAAAGGCTAACTCCAGGTGGCATGGGTTGTTGAACTGTGTCATATTACGGCAGATGTGGCCCAACTAGAATTGGTCCACAACACAGGATCTATAAAACAAGAACAGGGCACTGGCCTGGCAGATGCAACAATGACAGTGAGAAAGAAACAGTTTTTCACTTCTTTTGCAGGTGTTCGCAGGATTAGACACCCCAGACTAGGTAAAACCATCTTCGACAACATTAAATCACTTAGTTTCCTATATGCCACGGGATGGATGTAAGGAATTCGCTCCCTTCTCTTAATTTAATAACAACATGTACAATCAGGTCACGTGAGTTATAGTTTTAAAATGGCGGTAAAACGTAAATTTATATTTCAGCATGGGAAGCTGAAGTCACCCATTTCTACCTAACTAAGAGAAATATTTGGTAAATGAAATTAGAAAGTAAAAAAAAATACAAATACAGTTTTGGCGCCACAGGTCCTTACGGGACAAAAGGCGTAGTTTCTCACAACCATTCGTAGGCGTATTATATTCTTCGCAAGAATCAGTGGGGCCTACTGTTTAACGCGGTGTCCAAAGGGCAATGTTTTATTGAGAAACATTTGTATGACAGTCATACTCTCTGATGTTTGTCAAACGCTCGTGAGAGGTGAGACCATAAAAACAGGTTGATGTTATCTGGGAATCGAACCTCAAATCTCCCGCGCAGTTGTCCCAGACGCAAACCACTGGGCTACGGGACCCAGTCAAAATTAGAAGCGAAGAAAAGATGTTGCGAGGTGTCTTAAGTTTAGAATGTCTTTTGAATTTATTTATTTATTTATTTCTGGCTTTTAATGGCTTTACTGCATTTCATCCTGCATAGTTGAATCATGCATTATTCTCCCAGAGTCGCCTTTCTGATTCTTCACAAGTTGAGCATTTACATAGAAAAAATAGCACCAATGTACTTAAACACATTCCCTTTAACAGAAAGGACAATAAGCGTAAGGACGTGTTTTGTTTTTATTTTGTTGTTATTTTGTCTAGAATTCACTTGAATTACAGAGGCATTCTCATTCATATGTAAATGTATGTAGATGTTAAGTTCTCGATCATTGGTTAACCTAATTTTAAACGTTTTCTTGCTAGTTCAGCTGCCATCTTGTAACCATACGAAAGTTCCTGGAAGAATTATCGCCCGTTCATATGTCAGAGACCCTTGATCGCATGATCAACAAAGGACATTTTATGGCGAATCCAAAAAGACCCACTCACTAATTTTGGAAGGCAGGCGGTACAGGAGAAGCGAATGCAACCGCTCTACAACCTGTCACGTAGTTCTTGTTCAACAGGTAAAAGTCGTCCTTGACCTAAACCCCAATGAAAACAACAGCATACGTTTTATTTACGTTTCATTTACTTTCAATTAACCTTTCTCCAGATTATTCCCACTCGGATTCCGCCTACATTCATTATCGCTCTACCTAAAGATTTTAATTGCTCAAATGTGCAATAATAGATTTCTAGCAAAGCATCCACCTAAGCTACATAGCTAACTTAATCATCGACAATTACTACTGAAAGCTAAAAAAAAAAAAAGTCACCACTCACCGCTGTATACACCAATATTCTTCAAACAAAAATCGTTTTATTACGAGATGTCCTGTGGTAAGTGTGAATTTGAAAGACGTAAAAAAATAGACAAATCCACAATGAATAAAGTGAACCATTTCCATTAACTAGGAAATGTAATTTAATTTTAAATGTGTTAAAACTTATTTAAATAAACTAAAATGAAACAACTTCTAAAGCATATAACGAATAACACCAACATCCCGCAATGAAACCCAACTGCAGATAAGTAGGATTACACGTACTTAGCGGTAATATGTATAAACTTTTCAAAAAAAACTTCAACACTTTTTTTAAAAGCGTAGATACAAACATACATACCTACATATACATATGTATATCTACCATTGAAACTACGAAAAATCATGTACAACAAAAAATAAAACAAAAGAATCCCACGGCATAGTTATCGGGAAATGGATACTACTTTTCAAAAGTACATCCAAGGGTGAGTACCAACCCTGAGGAAATATACATATGAAACACCACCTGCAGATGAGCATTTCAACAGCTTTACAACCATGTATGTACATGTTAGTATCTAATGAAATTTGTTGCGGTAATAGCAGATTATTAAATCTGCCATAGTATATGGGTTACTTTGTTACGAGAACACTGCATCCGGTGGGCTTTTTCTTTGCGATATCGGGTTATCTGATATTCATTGAGAAAATGCATAGTCCGTTGAATTTAAGTTCCACGCATAGTCAGTAGCCTAATGAATTTATTTAAACAGTCAACATACACCGGTCTATTTCAGGAAAATTTAAACTTAGAAATTCACCACAGAAAGGAGCTTTTATGGGTAAATGTATGTGTTACCCCTGTTTTCGATTCGGAGTAAATGCTGCCAGAAACAAGCTTTCAAGTTATGATGCTTTTGAACATGTAAAGAAACAGGATGTGAAAAAAGGAGTAAATATTGGCTAGATTATAGAAAACATGTCCTTTGGTATGTTACTTTAATTGGACAGATAACTTGATAGATGTAAAGTCCTTGTGTATTATAGGCAACAATGGACTTATTCAAAAAATGTCCTGGGGTGTTTTTTGGGTTCATTATTGAAGACTAGAACCACCCATCTTTTGAATAAAATGGTAAAAGTACAGAGTTTTAACATGTTCCCATAAAAATCGAAATTAAAAATCTTAAGATTCGCACTGTAAGCTTTTGATAGCAGAAAAGAATCTCTCAGGCCAATAGCGTTAAGGAAAACAAACCTGACTTGACTTTCTCCAATTGGTAGACGCTCAGGAAGCGCCCTAAGATTCATAATCGCAGCAGCACCAGCATATATAGTTTTCCATTTTGTATGGACGTTAAAATAAGAAAGTAAAATTTAAATATTTCCACTGAATTTAATTAATGCGGTAGGGGAAGAACATTGAATCACTAAGCGAGGGTTTCGAGGTTCGAATCGCAGAAAACAACATATTTTTCTCACAAACTTCTGACAAACGTCTGAAGTCCTATGATACATTCTTTAAAAAAACAAACATTTCATTCATGTAAAAAAACAACGCGAAATATTGTTAAAAGCTAGACCTTGGGCTAGACCTTGTTGCACCAACTACTTACTTACTTGATAACTGCAGAAAACGCGGAGCCGAGGAACCATGATAGGGCTGGATAATGGATATCCAGCAGAGAACACATTTAATCTGATTAGAAAAGTAAGAAAGGCAAACCTAATTTGTTTCATATATAATTTTGTTTATTAATTTTCCTTTTTTATTTTGTTGTTCATTATCATAAAATAAATTCATTAAAATTATGAATTAAAAACGAGTTTCTTATAAATTAATATTCCTTAAATATAAATATAAATTAATCACCAACTTATTAACAACAAAACAAGTTACTAAATTGTTAACTAAATGAATTTAAGAAAAGAAAACAAATTAAGCATTTAAAAGTTTTCAAATAAGTACCTAGGTTCTTTTTTCGTTTTAAATTTACATTTTTCTTTTTTTTGTTTCTGTTCGTATATGAGTTAATAATTTAATTAAAAACAAAACGTAATTCCTTAAATTATGATCCTTACAAAAGAGTAATTTCTATTGCTTTTTGTTTTAATTCGGATTGAAGTGTTTAGAACGTTTTCTTAACGAAGCATTTAAGTACAAAGCCTAATTAAAGTTACATATTAAATAGTTTGTTATAAGGTATATTTTAAATTTACAAAAAAGTGTTCGATTTTCGAAGTTAGTTGTTCTTGTTTTGCATATTTCTTTTGATATGTGCTTTTAATTAGAAAATGTTTCGTTTTAATTACTTAAAGATTGAGAGTTATACTTTAAATTTTAGAATACGTAACAGGAAGAGTAGGTTAGGTTTATGTTTTTTTTTTGTTGGAAAATGAGAGAAGCATAGAAGGGTTACTGTCGCCAGTCTAAAGCTGGTAAAGAAAAAAATGCCTTCATTCATTACGTCAGAGGTGAATTTGACAAAATACCTTCTGAGTTTTTAAAAAACATTCTATTAGCTAGAGGGACAGCTTTAAAAGCCTTTTGAGAGTATATTATTCTTATTATCTAGGAAGTATATTTGAATGAATAAATTACGAATGGTAAATTAGAAATATTAGGCCATCGGACATACATAGTTATAACGACTTGTAACCCATTTAGAAGAAGATCGAGTTTATAATTTTATACAAAAGTGATAAATATACTTATGGTTTCTAATTTCTATTAATTTTCTTAAGTACAAAAATAAATTTACATCGTCTTTTGCTTATCTACAAGTTTCGTTATTTGTCTGGTGTTTTCTTGAAAAAATATTTTCTTTTTTCTTTTAGAATTTTACAAGTAACGTCGTCCTCTTCCATTTATTTTTTTTTTATAAAAAAGAAAATTCAAAATATTCTTGTTACACATCAAAAGTTTTGGTTTGTTTATAAAGTAAAAAGGATCGTGTGGTTGTTAATATTATTTGATAAAGTATATAATTGTTAAAACTAGTATCAAAAATTACTTCGTTCATTTATCGATTTTATTTCATGTTTTTAATTTTTTTTTTTTTTTTTTTTTATTTTTAAATATTATTTAATTTGTTTTAAAGGCACTTTCTTACATTTAAATGGAAATCATTTTGTTGTAGTTTTTTTTTATAACTAAATATGGTGGTAGTTTTTCTGACTAATTTAGTTTTTAAATAGTGTTAAGTACATGAAAAAATACTTTGAATGGGTGGAGAGAAAATGAGATAAATTAGGACGGAATGTTAAACTTTGATTGGTAAGTTTAATAATATTGGAGTCGTTTTGATATGTGGATTAAGTGGATTAATTGTTGTTTATAAATTGTTGTTGGCTTAAAGTAAGTATATGTTGAAGTTACTAAGTAAGCGGGAAGGGACTGCGAAGAAAATGCTGTTTTTCTATATTTAATGGCCCACAAGCACAACTGTAAGCAGCTTGCAGGAGATTTTGACAGCTGTTCGAATAGAACTGCAGCACCATACAAACTAAAAACTCTGTAATAATGTGGAGCCGTGAGTTATGTA
The DNA here is from genome assembly GCA_905220385.1 of Xylota sylvarum. Classification (NCBI taxonomy): domain Eukaryota; kingdom Metazoa; phylum Arthropoda; class Insecta; order Diptera; family Syrphidae; genus Xylota; species Xylota sylvarum. Next base: position 130,196,332 of record LR999957.1, read on the forward strand.
TATCGTCAACGACGCTTTTAAATCAAATCGGGATGGAGATAGTACGTCTAACTCCCATCAAAATCAAGAGATCTTACGCCCAGCCCAATACATTGGGGCTAAGAGATGCTACAATTGGCCCAAAAATTAGGGAATTGTGTACTTTATGATACCTACAAAATTTATAACCATCAACATGTAGAAGATCAACCCAGAAATCTGTGATTAGAAAGTCACAGGCTCAAAATCTAGAGCCATATGTGGTGACAAAAATCACAATTCTAGTAGAATAATGGTTGCAATCTGCAAATCATACTGAATTTAACGCTGCTAAGGATTAAGCTGTTGAACATTAAGTAGTAGGGAGCTTGCCAAAACTTATAACCGAATAAAAGTATGTCTGATGATTAAAACTCTAGACTTATTTACCCGATCAATTGGAAACGATTCAGCCATCAATAGTAGCATTCATATCAACACATAAAACTTTGCTGTGAGTACCTTGCAGCTTTGGAAAGTCTACTTAATATCGAATCTTAGAGATCACCTAAGAATACGAAAGAGTATCTCACCAATGGCATACCGTATTGATGCCTAACTATCGTCGTTGTGTTGTCGATTAAACAAATAGTTGTTTCCATATTTGGCAGGGAAAACAAAGTGACCAACGATCATATATTTCAATTAGGTGGACAGCGACGAGAAAGAATGCAACATGAGAAACGATTTATCAGTTAATTAATAATCAAACGCCCAGTTTTCATCGAGATTTGTAGACTAAAATGCTAAAAATTTCGGTGAATCAAATTCTTAACAGCTTCAATATGCATGGAAAAAAATCTTTCAAAATTTGTCATCTTTCAGGCGCTTGTTTAGCAATGAAGACGGCTAGAAGGATAAAAAAAACCTTCTACAAACGATTAACAAAGTGTTTTACATATGATATGCTGCTTCTATAAAAACTAGCTTCTTCAGCAGAACATGTTATAGGGCCATATTCAGGCCTGGACATCGCTCGTATAAGAGATCACTAGCACGAGCAACGAAGCGTCTCAGCATCTACTCATACAGTGTTTGAAAGATCAATAAAAGTCTTTTATAGAATGGAAAAATGGAAAGATAGTCAAGTTCTCGAACAACACAAAAGCTAGGCCTGAATCCAATTAACCTGCTGCGGGCCATCGTTTAGCAATAAGTTAGTAGGCCGCCACCTAACAGACTTGCTATCGTCTTTGGAAAGCCTTGCGGACTTGTGTACATTTCCTGATGAACTAATTGATATTATCGACGAAACTTATGATAACGTTTTTGGGAAAGACCGTATGTATGTACTCTAAAGCACTTAATTAGAGTATAGTCCTTGAAGAAACGTAAATGTCGGTCATCGAAATAATAACATCTTTGCTGATGTAGCTTCAAGGCCTTTACTTCTTTTGTGTTATATATCACGGAAGGTGTGACGGGCGCAATGTAGTCTGTACGATATTGCTTTAATTACAAATACAAATTCTGACAGTTTTACTCTCGGGTGTTTGTCAGACTCTCGCGAGGCGGGCTGAATTAAGGAATTCAGTGCGCTCTTTGATATTTCGTCGAACTCCTGCCTGGAACTCTATGGTTCTGCACCAAATTTTTTGACATAAGCCCATCTCTAAGAAAATCATTCAGACGACACTACCTGTCGGTAGCAGTTCGCTGATTCAAGTAAAATAGAGAATACGATCATGTAGGACAGAAACCAAAGAACAAAGCATCCGTATCAAGAACGGCCAAAATGATGTAATGCCATTTGGACAAGAACAGGCTAAGTAAAGCAGACTCAAGAACCAACAATACGAAAAATACGAATGTTTCTACTTTAATTTAAAATTGTTTTCTTTCGTTTCAGAATAAGACAATCCCTTGGAAGTTATACTTAATACCAATCAAAAAAAAGTTTTACTACGTTCAGTGGACTTCAGACACACACACAAGGCAGTTTTTAAACGAGAATAAGTGTCTGTGATCTTTTTTTTTTTTTCTTTATAACGAATTTCGTTTGCATTTGATTTCAATTTCTTTCTAAAACTAAAAATAATTTAGCAATCCAATGTTGCAACTAGTTGTTTACTTCATCAACATATCACAGACGTACGACTCGGTAGTGCACCAGAAGGAAACAGGTCATCATTTCCTTTCCATGTCTGTAACAAATACTTATGTATGCTCTTATCACCTAAAACCTGTCACAAACCACATCAGTCTAAGTCGACTTAGAAAATTTTCTTTTACAATTCGTATCGAACACTTACAACACTAGAGTTAGATGATGTTTTACTTTTTTCTTCCCTGTGGAATCACACACAAAATTATTAACTAAAACCATAAATCCATACATTCATGCCATCATCATAATGAATTACTATCTAAGTTATATTCTACTTTCTCACCTACTACCATTTTGTTAGATCATTTCAGTTTTAGTGAATTAGTTTTGGGTATGTCTCCCAAAAAAGATCGTTTTAATCGTACTTTCCTCTTATGCGATGTACATACATGATCACCTCGAACATCACAAAATGAATAAATAAACGGTAAAGAAGACACACGGACACAACAAAACAAAACCACTTGGGTTTCTCCTCAATAAATTCCCCATTTAAATATTCACAATCATATTCTGTAGCTGCGAGAGTGTTGAACCAATATGTTGCTGCTCGGAGATATTACGAATTCGCAACAACCAATGCTGGCATTCGATGCATTTTCGTTGACGTTCTTCGCGGGTTACATCAACACCTAGGCCACTGGCTGACCAGGGGTCGATGTTCTCTTGGATGATTGGCAAGAAATTGGATAAAATCACTCGGAGGGTATCGCATGCGCGGGTATAGTGACTGAAATGAAAGAAATCGAAATGAAAAGACAAGAAATCCACATAGAGAGATGTGGTTACTTACAACTTATGTTGACTCTGTAGGAGTTCATAGATTTCTGGCAGGAGTAGTAAGCACAAATCTAAATTCCATGAGGAGCTGATAAATAACAAACAATAGGATTAACTAAGGCTTGGTATGATTTACAGTATTACTCACGTTTTCTCTAGAATAGCCCCTAAGAGATCGACAAACACCGTTCGACCATTCATTTTTATTGCCTGCTTTAACGCTCCCACGATGTCATGTGACCTTTTAACAGAGGGAAGAGCTATTAAGTATTGGAAAGTTAGTAATGAAAAGTAGTGATGCATACCTCGTTGAATTCCTTATTAATTGTAAAGTCGCGTGGCGGTTGCTAAGCTCTTGGTAAACTTGTTCATGAGATGAGGCTAGCATTTGTATCTCTGAACTATCATCTATACGGTTGTTGTACATTTTTTGACCCTGGTTAACAAAAAGTGAGAAAAATCTATGAAATTTAATTTATGTATGCAAAAGGTAACGTATATGTATATAATTTAATTACTCGGCTAGTATAACGTGTGCCTTTCATAGATGCGATCTGGTTACTAGATGGGTAGGGTATAATATGAATACACTCAAGAAACAAGAATATTTATATTTATTTAATACTTAAAAGTATCAGTTTCACTAAGTGGGCCATTTCTCTAACAAAATTAAAATTTAATGGCTAATCCAAATCTTTAAAGGCTGCCTGAAGTATGTTTATTTGTACATCTTACGTACGCCTACTTCTAGGAACTAAGCAAACTACATATAAACATGCGATACAAATAATGGGTGTATACATACATATGTATGTATAAGTATTTTAAAACAGAAGAAGATAAACACGAGGCAGAGGTTTGCTATTACTTGAATCTATGATAAAAATTTGTTTCTTAATCGTTTTCTTTTACTAACTACTACCACTAGCCTTGCACAACAGTTCCTAATCAAAATCAGCAGTTCCCTTCCAATCACCTTTTTTATAGGAAATTGCTTCATGGAAAAAACTCTGGTAACAATTTAGACCTTACTACTCTATGCTATCTAGAAATGAAAAATAAATCACATTGACACTTACCGGTGGCTGCGTTATAAGCTGTGGATCGGGCCGATAACTAGAGGATATCTGCAAAACGATCAGAATGTTAGACAACGTTCCGACAATATAGTTACACCCCACTTACATTCGATGAGTTATTCATATCCGTTGTGTAGCCCGAAATCTTTTGTGAGTGCCTTTGCGAAGCAGTCACAGCATTTGGAGGTGATCTTAGATCCAACGATGTCTTCGATCTCGTCGGCGCTTTCGTTATAATTTGCACTGTTATGTTCTTATTCTTCGCATTCTCTTTATTTAAATTGGCATCCCGCTTCACCTTTGATGATATCGTCGACGATGTAGACTTCCTCATCACCATATTATCATCGATCTTGTGCAAATCTGTTGTACTCACCGACGATACATTCGACAACTTACGATTCTGAAAGTTTGAACTTTTGCTTGAAATAGCTATCTGACTTGTCCTCTTTTGTATGTGTGAAGTTGCCTTGGGTTTCGCAGTTTTCTGGACGTTATTTGTGTGATTTATCGACGCAGGTCCATCGTTCTTTGGTGCATAATCCGGTGGTTGGGCACTATTCACGGGAAAGTCTTCGACTAACTCACAGCCATTGTAGTTGGATATAATTGGCGGATTACTATCATTCAAGTTGTATTCAATCTCGCTGGAAAATGCGTCAACTATTCGATTGAATTTGTAGACATCTCGCTCTCCGGGCATTTTCAAAGAACTCGGACCGTCGAAGCCCCCGCTACTGTAGCTTGTCGTACCGGACGACAATGTCGCTGGAAAGATGTAAGGACTTATTTTCTTCGAAGTCTCATACAAGTTGAAATGTACACTAAGCCCGTTCGAATTAGGAGCACCTTGTGTAGTATCCTCCATATCGTCCACTAGCTCTAAACTTAGATTGGGTGAAGATTGACCGTCCAAACTTGGACTACGCTCCTCATTCTCCTCGACAAGACGACCCTGTTTCGGTCCACCAATGGACAGACGTAACTTTTGATGACCACGTGAGAAACTCTTTCGTGTTGTTTGATTGTGACTGAACGGAGCGTTGGATGGATTGTAGAATGGAATTACGCGATCGATGCTTAGAGCATGGATTGCGACATATTCCTTTTCATGTGATCCGCAAATCTACAATGAATCAAGAATTAGACACAAGAGCTGATTCATGAACGGATTAAGCGCAACTTACCAACTTTCTGTTAACCATTTTCATGTCACCCAGCGCACTCCATGCAGATTCAATGTGATCGAATTCCCGGTCTGGTTCCCAACCGATGACGGAAATTCCCGCTGACGTACCCACAAACAAGCATTCACCATTTTCACTGAAAGCGAGAATAAAAGTTTATTAAGCCGCCCGATGGTTTTGATCATTCGCTTACCTAAAAGTAATGCACTTAATTGGATGGCCATTGAACGGACTAGTCGTATCCGTTTTTGAGATGCGCACTTTATGTTCCAAATCGTAGATATAGACACTACCATCGATTCGACCCACAGCCAATAGGAACTCAAACGGATGGAATTGTATGCAGGTAATCGCTGGAGCTTTCTCTGTGAAATCCATTATCAATTTACTCTTGCGGATATCCCAGACGATTACGGAACCTTCTGTGCCAGCAGAAGCTATCCACAAACCATCTGGAGAAAATTTCACCGAATTCACATGAGCTATATGACCGCGGTAGATTTTTATACATTTGTTTTGATTGCGAACATCCCATAATCTGGAAGATAAAAAAAAGAAAAGCAGGATTAGAAAGCGCTCTACTTATCGACCTTAAGGCCGCATTCATTGCTTGGAGCTCTACAAGGTAATGGCCTAATTCAGTATTCCGTAACCCAGCTGCTGAGATCCCAGAGAATGGGTGTGTTCGGATCCCACGTCCCTAGCTGTTCTCAAATAGTCAACTTAGTTTTAACTAGTCCCTTTCACCAGTCAAAAAAAGTTGACTAGGTAAGCATACCTAGGCTCTTGGAATCCGAACGCACCCAATATTGGACAGGCGTTCATGGCAATTGGACGAAGAAAGGAAAAGAAGATTTAATCGCGAATTCTATAAGCCTGTATCGAGATGTGTATGTAGTTCATCTCGAGTACATTGGCTTGGCTACAAGGAGCGAATGGACAACAATGCTCCAGCCAAGAGAATCTTCAAATCCCGCAGCCTTCAGTTTCGAGACGACAAGGAATACAAAACAAACGCGGAACCCATGTTCTTAGTTAGGACTACCATATAAGGACCGTTTCAAGTTGGTCTTCTAAACAATATCGAAGTTACTCAAATAGGAAAATTTTATATCAACATTAATTTCTAAGAAATATTAGACATCCAAGTTATTTATTTGCTGTGTCATGTCTACAATTCGTTGTCACCGGCAATCAATATCAGACATATCGCATTTCCCAAAGTCCACCAACTTCCTCTTTTACGTTCCGCCTAGACTTGATGACGAAATTATATAATGTCTGCATACAGACGACGTGCACAAAATATGAAATTAAAACAAATAAAACTCAAGCCCCTTATGTAAATTATTCAGTCAATCGCCGGGTTAATAAATTAGCCGCAGCAATATTAATTATTCATCTCACATATTTGCATTCAAACCAACTCCCAAGAGCGTAACGCAACGTAAGTCAACAGTTTGAAAATCACAGATATAAAGCAGTTTGATGTCCCTCGTAGTTCACTTCTGGCTGGCAACAAAACGTCAGCTGAGTGTCAAAAGGCAAGTTGCACAAACTGAACACTTTTATTTGTTTTATTAAAATTGATCGCTGAAAACTTCTTGGCGAACAAAAAAGTGAAATTTAATCGAGTGGGAATCGAGATTAATCGATATTTTAACAATCAGTACCATTGAAACTTATCCGGTAAGTTGAGGGAAAGTGAAACATCATTCTGTCACCATAAACACCCAAAGTGCAAAGTTCAACGGAAAACGATTAAAATCTGAATAATTCCCCAGCGATTTTAATGTTTATCGCGTTCGCGTACTCCACCTTTGTGTTCTATAATTATATTTATCACTTGCAATTCAGACCTTCAAACTTTTCCAACACTTCACCATTATGATAACTATTCCTTTTCGTACTTTCAGTTATTGCTTGTCGTTCGTTCGTCGCAGTTGAAAGAGAGCATTTTATACATAGTCGTTGAGAATGTCTTCCGCTGAGCCACTACGTTATGATGGAAGGGTGGCCATTGTCACTGGCGCTGGTGCCGGTTTGGGACGAGAATATGCGTTGCTCTTTGGTTCACGCGGTGCCAAAGTTGTGGTCAATGACCTCGGCGGTAGTTTCAAGGGAGAGGGAGCTTCACAACGTGCTGCCGATGTTGTGGTGAATGAAATTCGTGCTCTGGGTGGTACTGCTGTTGCCGACTATAATTCTGTCGTCGATGGTGATAAAGTCATTGAGACGGCCATCAATAACTTCGGAAGAGTTGACATTTTGGTGAACAATGCTGGGATTCTACGTGACAAATCCATTGCCAATACCTCTGACCAGGACTGGAATTTGGTGCATGATGTGCATTTGAAGGGAAGCTTCATGACTACTCGTGCTGCATGGCCTTACTTTAAGAAACAGGGCTACGGGCGCATCATAATGACGTCAAGCAACTCAGGAGTGTACGGCAACTTTGGCCAGGCAAATTATAGTGCCGCAAAGTTGGGATTGGTCGGTTTGGCCAATACCGTCGCCATCGAGGGAAGGAAGTACAACGTATTCTGCAATGTGATTGTGCCAACAGCCGCCTCCAGGATGACTGAGGGAATTCTACCAGACCTGCTATTCCAAGAGCTAAAGCCTCAGTTAATTGCTCCTGTAGTGGCATACCTCTGTCATGAGTCGTGTGAGGATAATGGAGCCATCATTGAGAGTGCAGCTGGATGGGCTACTAAAATTCAGATTGTGCGCGGCAGAGGAACTGTTCTTCGTACATCATTGGACACCCAAGTCATCACTCCAGAGTATGTGAAGAGTGTTTGGAGCAAGGTAACCGACATGTCACAAGCAAAACATTTGGATAATACGGCAGAAGCCAGCGGATATCTCATGCAAGTTTTGGAGAATGTTAAAGAAGGTCGCGTTGGTCACGAAGACGTTTTCAACTTCGCAGCAAAGGACCTGATCCTCTACGCCTTAGGAGTTGGAGCATCCATTAAAAATCCCAACGACTTGAGATTCGTTTACGAAAACGATTCAGCTTTCAGTCCGCTGCCAACATTTTTCGTCATGCCTGGCTTACTGCTTAGCATGACTTCAAACATGGTAGCGGGTGCTCTTACTAGCACAGTGGATTTCACAAACATCCTCCATGGAGAGCAGTACCTCGAGATCGTCGATGATCTCCCAACATCTGGCAAACTCACCACATACGGCAAGGTATTCGATGTTATGGACAAGGGGTCTGGGGCGCTTGTGGTCACCAATTCCGATTCTTACACTGAAAGTGGTAATCTACTAGTGAAGAACCAAAGCGCTATATTCGTCGTGGGTGCTGGTAAATTCGGCGGAAAGAAGCAACCAATTGAAGGTGTTGTTCCAGTTCTTCCACCACCAAAGCGTTCCCCTGACGCTTCTATTAAATACAAGACCAGTGAAGATCAGGCCACATTGTACCGTCTCTCGGGAGATCTAAATCCTCTTCACATCGATCCTAACTTCGCAGCTCTTGCTGGTTTCAAGACACCAATTCTGCATGGACTCTGTTCGTTCGGATATTCTGTGAGGGCTGTTCTGGCTAAATACGCCAACAACGACTCATCACTTTTCAAGGCCGTCAAAGTAAGGTTTGCCAGTCCAGTTCTGCCCGGACAAACGCTAAAGGTCGACATGTGGAAGGAAGGCCAACGTGTCTTTTTCCGTACGTCCGTCGTAGAGACTGGAAAGGATGTCATCACCGGGGCATATGTTGATCTTAAGACTGTTACAGGCAAGTTGTAAGCCTGTACATTGGTTGAAGCCACTGGGATGAGAGTATTTTACATGTTTTGGGATAGTTTATGGGGTTTATTGTTGCTATTTTGTATTCCTTATCACATATTAATAAAGAAGATCAACATTTTTTTTACTACTTAACCACTAGTTATTTTTGTCTTATCGAATAGTGGCTTGTTAATGGATTAGATTCGACGAAAACAGTCAACAACGATGACTATATCTAACAAGATAATTAAAACGAAAGTTTATTTGTTTTGCTTCAAGAGTTGTTTGTGCAAGAAGATAGTAAAATCTGTGAGAGATGATAAAGAATATATTGTCGCTACGCAAAAACACCTATGTATGTGTTATTTTTTTATGAATTTATCATACTTTAAAATTAAATAAAAAAAAAAAACACGTCACGAGTTAGTGATTGCGATGAATCTGTGTTTCTGCTCCATTAGGTGCAACATAACTTCAAAATTTATTGCAAACATACGTGAGGCATTTAATGCTCCATTTGGCATTGAAATGGAATTGTATAATGCCTTCATTAATCGTGAACTATATAACTTTTAATAATTTATTCATATCCAAAGTGCTGTTCGGTTCGATTTTGATTTATAGATCAGTTGTGTAGCCTAATCAGATAGAAGAATTCAAAGAATTAAAACTGAATACTGCAAATGTACATACGTGGATGTTACATTTCACTCATCAAGAATCTAAAAATTAAAATCTCAAATTGATACACGAAATGCCTGAATTGAATTTTGAATCCTGTTTAGACTAGGAAAACAGCATTCTGTTTATTTGCATGAGATCCTAAAGATTACTAGTCTAAATATCATAGTTGTTCTCCCTAACACTATCGAATCTTAATCTATAACATGGTATAATCTTTGTCTATTTAAAACAATGACAAAGAAAAGTTTAGCATGATATTCTTATTTTGGGTAGAGCGTAGATTGAAGCCGGGATTAACATCTCTATGAAAAGAGGGAAGTGCACGTTATAGTGCACGAGATAATTACATTCTAAACCGACCTGTACTCTTTTCGAAACATGGAACTCCTCGTGGAAGCGACCAGTTTGAGAATTAAGACAACCACACAGCAAGTGTTTGATTTTTCCGTTTCTTCTGTATCATGACAGTTCGTGTAGTAATCAGGTGGTTGTGACCATCCGGAAGGTTTCTTTTTTGGTTCAGTTCTCCCTATAACTTGCGCAATATGACAGAGTCACCTCTGGCTACTCAGGAGATGTTAATCATTTCTCTTACGTTAAGACATATTTTTCTTTTCAGTACCCCAATATATCTAATGATATCTGGGCGAATTGTTCGTCTAATCCTGCCTCAATCTCTTCTTTGTTGCTATGTCCGGGAACCCAGTCTAAGGTTTGTATGAATATGAAAAATGTCTCGCTGTTTAGTGGCCTGAGTTCAGATTAATTATCCAATAAGATTATAATTTTAGATGAGGCTAGTTTCTTTGCATCTATACTACGTGTTGCTCTGTCTATGGCGAAGATTTCGGCTTTTAAAGTAGGGCAGTCATCCAGAGTTTGTATGAAAGTTGAAAAAAGTCTGAAGTTCTTGTAAAAGTCTATGTAAAGTACGGCATAATCTCTTCCTCTATCAAGATTTTTGTTGAAGAAAAATTGTTCTATATCTTTGAAATATATAGACACGGTTTTATTATTTTGGAATTGAAAATCATTTGAGTCTTGCTGACGGCTAAGGATCTGGAGCAAAAGAGCATTAGCTCCCCGTGTAGTCTTGTTTTTCTTACGATGTTTTCACCGAGTCCAAAGTTGATTAATCAGCTGTTAAGCATTAGAACGATCCAATTAGTCATGTTTTTTACTTGCACCTATACCTATAGGGCAAGTATTGGTTTCGTGAAAAATTTCGAACTCGAGATTTTAATCAAACTTGACATTACTATGATGGAGAAGTCCAAAAAAGTGGGTCCGCCAATTCCGTCTGTCTGTCTGTCTGTCCGTCTGTCTGTCTGTCTGTCTGCCTGTCTGTCTGTCTGTCTGTATATTCGACTGCAGCCCAAACACCTGAACGGATTTGCTTCAAACTTCATATCTGGGGTCTGTGGGATGATCCCTAGAGACGAAATTGGAATTTTCATTCTAACCTCAAAATTAAGGGTAGTTTACTTAAGGCCGATTTCACTAAAAATGGATTTTCTCGAAAACGGCTCTAACGAAAAATGTGTATAACGGTAATTTAACAAATTGACTGTTTCTCGTCTATTTCTACAGCGATTGGGCTTAAAATCAATATATGCTAAATGCAAAATTATAATATACCAAGTTTTGGAACTGCCACGCCTACTTTTAAAAAATTTTACTTTTTCAAAATTTTTACTAGAAATCGAAAAAAATTGTTAAAACATAATTCATAGGCTTTGAAAATCTCTATAATTTACCTTAACATCATATATAGCCACTTTTACAAAAAAAACTTGAATTTCAGTGCTTATACGATTATAAACTAATAGCATTAAGGTGCAAGTACGTACGACCCAGTCGTGCACTTTATTTACACTTAGTTCAATGCGATGTCTACATGAAATTGTTATTGGACACATAATTAGGCAAGAAGTGTTGCGTTTCAGACATGTGAATGAGCGCCCCTTATCAATTGGCGTCAAGTCTATATTCGCCAACATTAGACTGATATACGTTCACAGTATCTACGAGCTCCTGGATACAAGCAGTGTCCTAGCCTAGCTATACCTAGGAAGGGTGGGCATCTTTGATAGTACTTTTGGAAATGATAGCCTCCAGGAAACCTCCTCACAGTGTTCCGGCAAAATATTATTAATATGGGGTTACCACTTCTCAGTATTTACAAGGGAGCATGCGGTCTCCTGTTCAGTTAACCACCAACCATATTGGTCACATTGCGCACATCTACAGTATGATGGATGTTTGAACGCGTCGGTACGGATGCGGATATACAGAACAACGCAAAAACACGGAAATACAGTAAGGAAGTAAGAATCGTAAGAATCGCAAGCGATCACCAGAGCCCTTTTCGTTCGAGTGAAAAGGTCATATGCCGCTACCATCACGTACCTCCTGAAGACCAGTGGTCACACTGGCGAAAAACCTATCAGGGTTTTAACGCGCTAGGTTTCTTTCGACAACCACAGGGATTTCCGTCTAGAATGACGAAGAATGCCGGCAAATAAATGCAGAAAACCAAGAGGCCCACAAAAAACTAAAGCTGCTCCCTAGAGAGCATGCAAAGCGCGCGACCCACTAAATAGAGATGCTATTCCAGAAATGAGGTTCGAATGTCTTACCAGAGGGTAAAAAGAACATATCAAGGGTACTAAGCTAGAACTGAAGCCTGTGGGCTTCAGACATCTACCAGTCGATGTGGAGAATATGGAAAGTTTACTCCTCCAGACTGTAAAACGGCTCGATGACTGAAGTTAATGAAATGCAACCCAGCATTGCTTAACCGATCCTAAAGATAATGATCAAAACTGCCTCATCTGTAGGTAAATAAGTCTGCTCAACATCGTTTACAAGATCTTATTTGCTACATTGTGTCACTGTTTAAACCCAACAACAGTCCACTATCAACCAAATTTCACACTACCACAGAAGTTGGAAAAAACCAGGAATATCAAATCGATACCCATTACCTTAACTATACAGAGCCCCGTATAGTTTTGGCATACTTGCCAGAGTCATTCGTCTGCTTACTCACTTGCTGCTCTGACAAGATCGGTAACGACCTCAACGAGACCGTTAATGATAAAAAAAAAGATTTAGTCTTCTTTAACATCACACGTGAACCAATTATCCGAAACTCACAAGCCAACAGTGGAGGGACAATTTTTCAAAAGTCTGCGCAACTACTAGCCTACGTCGACGATATTAACATAATTAGCAGAACTCAGCAGATTGTTACCAGTCAATTGGGTTTTGTGGTAAATGCGGACAAAACGAAGTATGTACATACCTGCATATATATGCTGTCAACAAGAAGGGACACATAACGTCGATGAAACGACAGAATGGATAAAGTCATCCTCAATCATTTCGAGAGAAAAATTCTTCTCAACATATTTCCTCCGTTTACGTTGACACAACGTCGTGAGATTCAACGATCATCTATACGACTTGTATAGCGATATCGACCTAGTCAAAAACAAAATTGTGCACATTCATTGAAGATGGCTAGGACATGCAGAGCAAATAGACACCAGCGCTTCGATCCGCAGAGTCTTCGATTCTAATCACGAGTGGCAACGCACTTAAGGAAGATCTTGCCTTATGTGGCCTGCAAAAGAAGAAAGGGACCTCAACCGAGTTGGGAGTGTGCGACTGGAGACAGTTATCTCAGAAACGGGGGTTGTTAGTTGAGGCGGTCGGTTTCACCCTAAACTTTGGCTCCACCTATGTACATATGTAAGTACGTATATAAAGATCAACAAAAGTCACTTGAGTTGTGGTACGTATATAAAGATCAACAAAAGTCACTTGAGTTGTGGTACTCAAAAAAGCCCTCAGGCGCTAATTGGGTTGCAGTTAGACATACTCTAACAGTCACTTCATTTACTTAGGTAGAATACACCATTACCAATTGCCTCTAACCATCTCAGCCAATGATGTTCAACCTCTTCAACTAGATGCTGCTGTGGGTGTACCAAACAATGTCATTAAAAAAGTACCATAAACTAGGAACTATGTGCGTAGACTGTCAAGAAATTACCATTGAGAATTTTGGAAACATCCTTCCACGCACGCTTTGAAAACAATCAATCTCAATAAGCAATCTATCAGATTCAGACACTCAGACACTTGATAGTCTCGGAAGCAATGATCTGCTAAATGTACATATGTATAAGGAGACGGAGAAAGATAGTCAATACTTCTCCTGTCATTTTCCAGCAACATCAAGGCTTACGGCAAGAACTACTGATCATGTCATCAATGATACCAGATCTAACACTCTTCATACAAATAGGAATTTCCCCAATATTTCAAATGTTTGACAGGTATCTGTGCAAAGAGAATAACTACTTATTCCAAATGGAGATATTCCGTGGGCATTAAATCATTAAACATTCCATTGTTTTAGCGCGGATCATTCTTTTTCTAGTTGCCCCACATACATAAATCTGACGGCTTCAATGACTGGTAAATTAAATAGTGCCATCGACGAGCCTTGTACACAATGATTTTAGCAAAACGAAAAGAAAATTTTACCAATTGGATTCGATTGTACGTCTATCACTCAACTACTTTTCAATTGAAACGTTTTTCGTGACTGATCAGACACCCATTCTAAACCAAACATGTTCCTCACATACTTTCTACGTATGTATGACTTTATGCTCCCTGTACCCAAAATCATTCTCTGCTATAATTCTCTACGCTTGATTATAACAAATTGATCAAATTGTCAGATCTGCACATAACTTATCTTTAAGTTGTCTCTCCTCTTTTTCTGGTTCTGATTCAATGATTATTATGTCGGCTAGAGTTCGATGTAACTAGGTTATCTCCGTAAATTACAAATTGTGGATTTAAAATTAATAAAACATTTGCTACGGTACACGATAAACAAATGTCTGTCTGTCTGCAGCAAGACACTCTAACCTCTTAACGTATGCAGGGACCTAGACAAAACATATTCAACGCAGTCTACTCAAAATTCATAAAAAAAAAAGAAGTGGTTCACCCCAGTCTTAACGATGATTAATCAAAGGTAATTATCAATTCAGGGCCATTAACATATTGAACCACATTTGCCTACATTATTCGGCCTTTGAACTTGTCACGGCTACATAGGCTTTCTCCCCCTCGAATGAGCCACTCTTAACCTGCAGACCTACATTTTGGAACGTAAAACGAAAATAGCATTTTGCCTGTTGGATTACCATCAGCGTAAAACTCTAAAACAAGTTCCCGTAACTACTTGTTCAATTGAAATGAAAAGCTCTTTCGTTCTGTTTTTGCTGCTTCTTCGCCTTTCTAAAAAAGACCATGTCGATAGATAGCATGTGCAAATTTTTTTATCGCGCACCATGCCCATGTTTGCCTGGCCATGAAGTTGGCCAACTCGCACATAGCAGACCCGCATTAACGATTACAAACGACAATTATCAGCCGCGAAATATAAAATGAAAAACAATTGCACAAAGACGGACAAAAGGTAGAAAAGAAATGTGAATCACGAAAGATAGCCCGAAGAAAAACAAAGAACTATGAGTACCTATACATCCTACACTACCGCGGTATTAATGGCGAAACAGATCTTTCCCAAGTTGACCATATTTACGTCGAGATTGGACACAAAGCCGCTCCTCCATCCCGCGCCATTTATCTGACAGAACAAAGTCATCATTAGCGTTTTTTGTTCTTGCGGTCGAACGGGATATGTAATGATGATGGAGAGGTTCTTGATCTGCCTCCGGTTGATCTGTGCGGCTTTGCGTTCCAAAGCCCGAGAACTAGTTTGGTAGACAGATTAGACAAGGTAAACAATTTGTTGGGGGGATGTCTGAGAGACATCTGTTGTGGCAAAAATGCACACTGCAACATCTACAAATGTAGGCAGAGGTTTGATTATACATGGGAACGTACTTGTGCACAGTGGCTGGGCTGGGCAGGTAACAAAACTTGATGAATAGATACGAAGACAGGCATACAGAGGCAAACAGTGACATAATGAACGAAAATAATTGCGAATTCTTAATAAATGATCGGATAAGCTGAGTAGATACTCGGTTGACAACACTGCGGGTAAGGTGAAATTTTTCGCTACGCATTGCGTTGTTCGTCTTGTTTGTGTTCGCTAATTGAGGGTACTTTCAAAAATGTCGACATTATTTTGATGACTTCAAGTGGAAAATTTTAATCGCATTTCAAGCTTAACTCAATGGGAAACGAATGGGGGAAAGGTACTTAAGGGCAACCGCACTAAACGGTTCTGGATGACTGTGCTGTGACATCAAATTAGTAAAATCTATGACAGGTTTAGTCAAATTTGGAATGAGCCATGATTTGCAGGCACTGTACTTGGAAGCAACAATCCGTCAATGCTGCTTTGGCAAGTTGCAACTTATGAACCGGTGCGTTGTCGTGCAAAAAGACCAGACCACGTCTTTTGTGAAGGAGTATGAATTTGTGAGACAAATAATTAATCAGTTATATTCGCTACTTTGTTTCGGAATTATAGAGTTGGATCCAAGTCTCAATGCATGTCATAATGCGATGAAAAATTTTATTCGATTCGGTCTTGCAGATGTCGGAAAATTGGTTTGCAAATGCTTATCTCTGCCAATTGCTTTCGATCGTCAGGTTCTAGGCACCCAATGACAACTGACTTTGTTCTTTCTTCCAACCGTTTTTTCGTCCATCGAAGGTGTTAAAAATTTTTGAAGATTTTATCGCTTTTTGTTTTAACAGATAGAAATGTGTCAACATGGAAAAGGGACCGTTAATAGAACTGAACTTCTATCTGACTCAAATGAATCCTTTTACAGGTTTGAGAAGCACAAACTACATGTGCTAACTTGCATTGAAATGTATAATATGTACACTCATCGGATGCAATATTTGACCGCACCCTGGTTTTAGTACGTAAAAATCCAGTTCTCTGAACTGATCCCTCTGAACATATAAATCGATATTTTAAGTATTCTGCCAAGTCCGATATTTCCACGTGCATTTGCGAAGGTCAGTCAAAAGCACGCTTAACCGCACTAAAAGTACTGAAATGATTTTTTTAATTTTTTGGATAACAAAGCCGATCTACTTTAAAATCAACACAGCAACAAGCCATTGAATAAATTTCAAATCTGAAGGTCATTACCATCAGCTTATTTTATTTGAGTTTCATACTGTTTTCTTGCCATCATGTTTTATTTTTCTTTTGAAGTCGCAGACGTTTTGCCCTCGACTTTTATTTTTTTGAATGACGCATTTCATGTCATGGTTCATGGCTCTACTTCTTGAAACAAAATTCATTTATCATCATCAGGAGACATTACTGTACCAGAAAATCTAGGCCATATCTACGGTCATTCAGAAAACAAAAAGTCTTCATCGAAGTGTACTAGCAGCTATTATCTTCATAAAAAAACCTCTTATCTATTTTCTTCAATTCCTGATATATTCTGGGTGTTCTTTTACTTTAACTGGCGACACAAATGGAAATCGATGTCAGGTACGTCGGTCGTGGGCTGAGTAGTATATATACTGGAGTATATGTACCGGAGTATATGTACAGTAGTAACTGTATGTAATTGATGTATCGATTCTTTCTTACGTAGATGGACTGAAGTTCATCAACATCACCTTAAAATCTGCACTTTTCATTTCCATTTCTTCTATACGCAGTTTCCTGAGAGGCTCCTTAAACAACATTGACTTGAGATCAATTTTTGTTGGTAATTTATGCAGCTTACCTTCGAGTACAAGGTATAGGGCTGGGAAGTTACAGTGAAATTTCATTTGTTATCTCTAAGCTGCGTCGCACATATGTAGTTGCGATGATGCTTCAATGATCTACAAATGTCGCCACCTGGTTTCTGAAGTACTACATCTAACGATTTAACTTCATCAACCAATTGAACGCCAAAAATTTTCTTTTTTGTTCACGCTACAACGTACCATTTTTTGTTAACATCTGACAAACATCCATGAGTAAAATTGTTGTGAAAAAGCTTATCAAAAAACAACAAAAGAATGTCTCAGTGAGGATTGCAAGTTTTTGCTTTGTTTTTTGATCATCAAACTTTTCGGTTCTGTTAGTGAGTAAAACATGGATGCTATTGAAAATGAAGTTTACTTTACATTTAAACCTACTTACCAATAGAAAGACAAGAATGGAATGGAATGGAACGAAAAGATCGGATGTAACAAGAGTTCAATAAATACCGGAAGAATCTATATACATGCAAAATGGTCAGATCTACACGATCGAAATACGAAACGACGCATATCATGCAGCATACGAGGAGGAGAACAACGTGGAATACTTCGGCTGTGACCCAAAAAATGGAGTCTTCAAGCTATCTTGGGGTTTTCAACTATCAACCGTACGTCAGACAGAAATGAATGGGTAATAAGAAATTCGCCAAAAACAAACCGTTTCTCAAACCAATAAACCTAGTTGAACCTAAAGTCAAAAGTGTCAATAGACCTGGAGCCAGTGCTAATAGCGAAAGACCTGACCGGGCTACATAAAAACTTCTTCGACTCGACTTTGACTAGAGTCTGTTTGCTTGTAGTTTTTGTGGACGAACGTCTGTGGAGAGCTAGAAACCCTCTTGATAAGGCACTGATAATGCTTTCATCAGACGAGTCAAGGGAGGTTGTTGTGTGTGTCTGTCCTCTAGTGCGTTAAAGATGCCATGAACGCATGGGTAAAAGATATCTTTACTGAAAAATGGAAGGTCTACAACTTGATAACAATTAAAGATAGTAGGATTTCCCGATTGCGGAGGAGGCACTATAAAGGCCCATGTATCGACTTATTTATATCCGAGCGTCTAGATTCTAGGCTGTAAAAGAGGAGAGATATGACTGAAGCTTCCAGTGCTAATTAGCGATTTGACTAGTTTATCACTAGAGATTGTACAGATCGACTTGCCGCATTCTAGGGCGGCATCACCTTTGTACATTGTGTTGTCGCCTTGAAAAACTGCGAGCGCCTTATGTAGATAAAGGTACATAGATAAGTAACATTACTGATTTATAAGGCTCCATATTTGTAAATCCCTTTTAAGTGAAAGTGTTAGACCTTTCTTATTAATTAAAGTGCATAGAGAGGAGGGACTTCACATATAAGAGTATCGCTGTTTCCCAAAAAAAAATCATAACATGCATAACATGTCACGAATGGTTGTGAGTAGGGACTTGGTACGTCAAATATTTTTATTTACACACATATATAGATACAAATGGAATAGGTGAATCTCTTAAACTTCTTTGTTGTCACTCATCTCGATATAATAAACCGCGATAACGTAGGCAGAGAAGGTAAGTCATCAATGTAACCACTAAAGGGGTGGAGAGATATCCTATTGCATATTCGGCGTCGGATACGTATAAAAAAGGGTATATATTTGCATATTCGTAAATGAGTTCTATACACATAGACAAATCGGTTAGACGGTACCGGATAGAACAAATATTTAGCAAGCTAGCAAAAAGTCGTACACTACGGCACTTACGTGAGGGCTGCAATTAATTCTGTATAGACGTCAAAAACTATGCGTCAACGACTCATCACAACCCTGTAGCTTTAATATTGAAAAGAATGCACGTACAAAAAAAGAATACACGTGGCAATGTTAATTTGGCAATGCTGCTCTCCAGAAATCCACCCAATCTGATAGTAGGGTTTTGCAACCACTGTTTTAGTACTACTACCAATCGGAACAAATAAACGAATTTTTCTTCTCAATGAATGGAAAGACGATAAAAAAAAAACAAAAATTCAATCTGTGCGCCATGTAGAATCATATTATTTCCCCAATAGGTCAGTCACAGCCATAAAAGTATTACTACACACATAATCAACAAACGCCATACCGAGACATATAGAACCACCCACACCCACTTGCGTCAGGTAAATCTATATCTTATCTCCCCTGTAACGACTCATAACTTATCTGTGGGCACCCCCCATCCCCCCGCCCATCGGAATGATAATATCTGCGGAAGCATTACTTTGTTAATCGCACGGGTCGGCTTTTGAACGAATCAAATTTTTATAGAACACACTAAACCGCAAACAAACTGATACCAAAACGAATACTACTCTCATCGATTCGGATATCGAATTTCCAATGAAAAATAATAATAAAACATTCGTTGTAACTGATAAATCGGATTTTGTTGACTGAAACTAATGAACCAACATGTTTACGACGACACAATGCAATATAGCGCTACGTGACCTTAACGGCTACGCGTTTCTTTGTGTCTGTCTCCCATTCTCTAAGACGATTTATGACCCTACGTCGAGATTTTTGAACATTTTTGGTATTGTTTTGCTATTACCGGTTGGTGGAAAACTAATAACTGATCTCACTCACCTAACTGTGGTGTCATTGCTGCCCGAGACCACATACTCCCCCGATGGATTAAAGTCGAGCGTTCGCACGCTCTCCATATGTCCATTGAGCGTGGAACACATCGTCTGTGCGTTAAGATCCCATCGCCGGATGATGCCAATATCATCAGCCGAGTACACGAAGTCATCGTTGTAAGCGAATTTCACACAATCAATTGTGCCATTGTGACCAGTCAGTGACTGCAAAAACGAGAAACGGAAGTGGATTAAGCTGGCCCTGTATACGGATCTAGCATATAGCTTACCATAAAACATTTCTCCTCACCGATTGCCCAGAGATTTACGCTGCGATCTTGTCCACCTGTTACTAAAACTCGGCCCGTCTCGCCGAGATCCAGGCTGGTGACCTTTCCAATGTGGGCTTTTATCTCATCTGCAATAGAAATTTCCAATTAGATGCGATTTCTGAATGAATTCCGCGAGTTGGTCGCTCTGCTGCCCATCTAATAGGCCAGCATTTTTTTGCATAACCTTGCAGAAGCAGCAGCAGAAACCTATAAATGGGCAGAATTGCGCTACCCGCACTGAGAGTGGGCGCAGGGGTCGCCCGCAATACTTACATATTTTTGATGTTAATTTCCGCGCTAATGCCATCACTCGGAAGCTGGAATTTCTAAATTTTCAGTCGCGTCAATGTGCAGATTTTTTTTTATTCTTTTCTCGATTTTTACTTGTTTTTTTGCTGTCTTCTACGATTCTTTTGTAAAGTTTTGTGTCTTTCTTTTCGACGACGACAGCGGGCACGGCTAGCTGAGCTGCTTTGGGTGTTTTTATCGATGGTTTTAGCGATTGGAATTGTATCGGGTAGGATTTTTTGCGGTTGCTAGAGTTCACGTTATATTTTTGTAGTTTTTATAAAAAGAAGTCGAAATGAGAAACGAAACAAGAACAACAAATAACAAAAAGTACAAAAAATATATCCTTTCTCTTCCTATTGTCAAAAACATCTGAAGAAAGACTGAAGAGACGAAGAGAAATACAAAAGATGTGTGTGTAAAAACGACGGACGGGAGTGGAGAAAATTGGTAAAACAAGATTAAAAAAAAAAACTACTTCAACGAGACGACGATAAAAGAACAACGGAAAGGAAATTGACAACCAATTGACAATTGGGGAAAGAGAAAATCGGAAGAAAACAAAGAGCCGTCGATGACAGTTGGTGTGGGGGCGTTTGAGCGTTGCCACATTGGAATTAATGAGGTAAGGAGAATTTGGCCAGTAGGTGGCGGTGTCAATAATAGGGAGCGTTCTTCTTTATACTAAGATTATAAAGATTCCAGAGGTCTTTTTCAAACGTACCTAGTTTATAAGCTCGATGTTCAATGATTAAGCAACACATTTATGGTTAATCAGGGCTGTGAAGTATAGCAAAATCAGTCACGAATGTGTTCAACAAACCTCTATCTGTTTAGTAATGTCGGCCAAACAAACGTAACAGTGTTGGATTGGTCTAAAGAGTGCAATCGATACTTTGCAGTATTCACCACGGCGCTTTGCGCGTCGGTGGCTCTAATGCACTTAACGATAGATAATGCCCTCAACAATGCTTAACCTGACTGGGCTAATTGGACAGGCTTGTTGGTTGAGGCCCAGCTTCACCCCGAAACTGCAGAGCGACCTAAGTAAATAAGTAATGCTTAATCTTTGAGTCAAGTAAGGAACCTTGTCAAACACTAATTCTCCTTTAAATTTTGTTAACGCAAACGGGACCGAACATCTTCCGAAATTTTTTTTTTGTCGAAACTAATGAGAACATCTTTATTCACTTTCGATAAAGTCCATCGAAATATCCTAATTTTTTTAGGAAACACTCCATTTTACCTAATTTAATCTTTTTTACTGAAATTTTCTATTTTTCAGGGAAGGCGAAGAAACGTTTCAGCGCTGAAGAGCTTACAGTATTAAAACTTACCATATCAGTACCGATGATCTGCCACCTAATACGAGAAAAGATAGGACAATTAGAAAGGTCATACCAAGCTGAATCATTGGAAAACCATATTGACACAAGCCTAGTACACTAAGATGCTTAATAAAGTCAATTGACTCGTTAGAAGTCCAAAAATACGTCTGTAGTCTTTTCTACTAAAGGCAGCAAGACTAGCCGCACATAATTGTGTTTGCCCAATCTCATCGGAGATCTTATTTCTAGATATTCTAGTTTGACCTGCGATCGATAAAGGAGTTAATAAATTCAGTCCTCATTCATGCATTCTCGGACTATTTTGGAACTGGTTAGAGTATTGAGTATTGAGCAAGGCCTTGAGCACAACCTAGCTATCGCTAATACTCCGACCCCTACACCTATTCATTGCAATCTAGTCCGTAGCCTAAGTATCCTCTTAGAAACCAATGGCAAGTTTGCCTTATTAATCAAGTTATGTGTTGTCGTCCTCCTCGTAGATGACTAGCTGTGGAACCATCCATGAAAATACGGTAGTGTAGAAATTTAATAGACTCTGCTGGCCTAAAACTGCAATTAAATCTTGTAAGCGACGGTGAGAAGAGAGGACAAAAGGCTATTGTTGCTCCTTGTTACGGCACTCAAGTTCCATTCCGATGAATTGGTGCATTAGCCCTACAATCTCATCCTCTGTTACTTTAAATGACTTCGCAGTCAGTCCATCTGACTTATTAAGTTGTAATTCGCTTTAATAGATTGTTGGGTTCTACTAGAAAAGACTTCATTATATTATAACAGTCAACTTTTTCATTTTTCATCAAATGAATTTTAAATTGCTATAATTCGATGTTTTTTTTCGTCACACATCTTCCTACTCCATGGCAATGCTGTGAATTGGCAAATATCGCTCTGCGCTATGTACTTTTCTATCATTCAAAATACATTTCTGGCAGTTCTGCTCCGTCAAACAGGCTGACAAACAGTTTTTGCATCTTGTCATCGTAGTTTTGAGAAGATTTATTCCATCGGTTTTGTAAATTTTCTACTTTTTTAAGCAAATTTATCACAATGTCTGCTAGATACGATCGTGCTGTTACAATTTTCTCACCCGATGGCCATTTACTTCAAGTAGAATATGCCCAAGAAGCCGTACGAAAAGGCTCCACTGCGGTAAGTCTGAATCTGCACCAAACAAAGCAAATCCTAACCTCAAGTTGAGGAACCTTTTTTTTGTCTGGTCATTACTAATTTCATATTTTTATGCATAAAAAAAGGTTGGTGTTCGTGGTGCCAATTGCGTAGTACTAGGCGTTGAAAAGAAGTCTGTGGCTAAACTACAGGAGGAACGTACAGTGAGGAAAATCTGCCCTCTCGATTCTCATGTTGTGATGGCATTTGCCGGTCTCACGGCCGATGCAAGAATTCTAATCAATCGGGCACAAGTTGAGTGCCAGAGTCACAAATTGAATGTCGAAGATCCAGTGACTTTGGAATACATTACGAGGTAAGTTGGTAAAACAGCGGTGCAATGAACGAAATCATTTCAATCTACTGCTCTACCCCATTCAGGTATATCGCTCAGCTTAAGCAGAAGTACACACAGAGCAACGGCCGTCGTCCGTTCGGTATTTCTTGTCTAATTGGTGGCTTTGATTACGACGGTACCCCGCATTTGTATCAGACTGAACCGTCTGGTATTTATTACGAGTGGAAGGCCAATGCAACCGGTCGTTCAGCGAAAACTGTCCGAGAGTTCCTTGAAAAGCATTACAAAGATGAGGAAGTGGCAGTAGAGAATGGTGCTGTGAAGTTAGCGATCAGAGCTCTTTTGGAAGTTGCGCAGTCGGGACAAAAGAACTTGGAAATTGCTGTTATGGAGAAGAACAAACCACTCAAAATGCTCGATGCAGAGTCTATCGAAAAGTATGTAGCGATCATCGAGAAGGAAAAGGAGGAGGAAGCTGAAAAGAAGAAGCAAAAGAAATAATTTGGTGGGGTATTTCTGTTTTTAATATTAAACAACATTTTCTTATGTCTCTGCTAAGTTGTTCTTATTCTTAAAAAGAAATAAATTTATGCTTCATGTACTGGGTAAAGATGAGTGTTGTTGTTTTCTATGGGGACTGCGCGGTTGGGTTAGATGGCACTTACCAGATCTTTGCACTGACAACTTTTATTGTAAAAAAAACAATGAAAGAAAGAAACAATGATCCATAGAAAGACCATATTTGGACGTCGAACCAGACACGTTCTTGAAACAGAAGAAGAGGCTGTACATAATAATCTATGAAGGGTAGGTTACAAATATGGTTGTGCTGTTATAACCGATAATTTAAAATGCTTTGAAAAGTTCTAATTGGCACCACATCTTACAAGCACATAGAATTATAAGGGCTCCACCCTATCCGGCAAGCATAGTCAGTCCTATCATCGTATCCGGTTGGAACGGATTTTTCTCCTATTCGTACGAAATCGGGGAAGACATTCTCCGAAAAGGGATGATATACAACGTCGCACAACGCTTACCCGGAACATATTGAAATTTTTTTAGGTAAATTTTGTGATTTTTCGTGGTATAAATAATTTTACACGCGTTAGAAATTTCTGAATGAAAGCCGTACTATGACGGTGTCATGCGTTGGAAACGAAATTTTCTTACGACTCGTAACTTTTTCGGAACGGATGATGGCATACGAAGGCTTCCCATACCCGCAGAGTCGAAAATGGGTTACAGCGAAACTATTAGAGAAGGTAAAGTAAATTTGTAGCGCAACTACTTATAAGGACCGTACATATAACTTAGGCAGGTCTCATGTCAATGCAAACCTATTGTGATATCCGTAAGAGAGTTGTCCCTTGCCTATTGGTTAACCTAATTCTATAATTGAATCTACAATTTAGATTCTTACTGTAATGAACTTGCAAACCATTCAGTAGATTTAATGTATATATGTAGTTCAGAATATAGCTCACTTGTCTATTGGACACATTTACGTCTGGGAAAATGGGTTGCACGCTCATTGACTTTCTTATTCTCGCAGGTTCGACTCAGGTCTTGATTCATTAGGCGTAGCCAATGTACCGTAAAGTATTATGCTCCGTTATGGCTCCGATCAGTGTAGAAAGGGTTTTCGTTTCCTTTTACCTAAGTCAGCTAATCCTTGCTTTATCATAGTAATACCTTTTTTTTTTGTCGGACTACTGCTCTTTCCTACTCTCTGAGCCTAAATACCTGCTTCGAGCTTAAATGTCCAGTGCGAGACGTTCACCGACGGGTCGACTTGTTCTGATCTACAATCCAAACCACTTCTAGCTAACTCGCATAGCCTTATGCTGTCATATTGTGCATGTCAAGTGCACACAGAACACAGAAAGTTATCTTACTGTCCATTGAAAGTAGTAATAACATTCATCAAGACTGCAAGAACAGCACGATTTTCACTTTGGACTTCAACATCATTGGACACTTTACTGTTTTTAGCATTACCTAGTCATTGTACTTAAATTGTTTCCTTGCGATCGCTATCGTTTGTAACTCTCGCCAAATCTACATAAAATTAGAAAACATTAGATTGTCACCCACATTTAACACAAAATGTTATTTTTACTTTTATTCGATATATCACAAAATTATTAAAAAATATACATTGCACCTTTTTAGATGAGATCACTTGGGGAGAGTTGTGACTCTCCCTCGGCTAAATAAATTTGCATTGCCTTAAACAATAAAGCCACACCCATGCATTTCTTTGCACGCATTGTCCATGTCTGTGGTGGGCCATAATAATCACCCCGTTTCAAATTCGTTAAATGTTGCAGGCTTAGTGCATCGATGATCGCTGCCTCTCTGGTGTACGCCTCTGTGGGTAAAATGTTGTGGAAAACATGCAAACATACAACACCTTTACTGTCCTCCCATATGTCTAAGATTCGTTCGAGTTTCTTGCTCTCCAATGCTAGTTTCGTTGGTGATTTAATAGCTTGTATTCTTACGGGTATCCTTACTAAGAAAAAGACAAAACTCACACATCTACACCAAATCACAATTATAATTTACGCCAAACTTACATGAGTTCTCTTTCGGTTCCGATTTCTTATGGGGAGTTACCCCATGAGCCCGAGAAAATCTTTTCATTGCCTCGTACAAATGCGAGTATGGACGTGAAGTCTTTCCTTTGCCAACGTAGAAAATTGCTCGAAGAAACCTTCTCCAACATTCAAACTTTGGCATAAACTAAAAAAAAAACCTATAGATAGTTTGGATATGAATATGAAGCACCCACTTACTACACTGTCTCCTGGTAAATTGCAGGAAATTCTCGGATCGATGAGCATATAGATAAAACTCTGCTTCTGATGACCCTCACGCAGACGGTTCATGTTCGAATTGTTTTGAAAATATTGGACAAGTTCTTTTTCAAACGTATTGAACTCCGAGATTCGGTCGAAGCTTTCTCTACGGCGAACAGTTCGGTCCAGCTCAATGGAAAACTCTACAGAAAGATTTTCAGTTAAAATAATCACCAGTATTCGAAATTATTGTCACACTTGTGGTGGTTGTTATACAGCGACAAAAGAAATATTGCACATGGGGTGAAAATTTGGAAAATATAATAATCATTTTAAAGAAAAAAAAAAAGAGAAAAAAGTAAAAATAAAGGAGAGTGTTACCGCCTCACATACTTGTCTGCTTCTCCCCGTTTGCGTTAAGTTGTGCTTGCATCAGTGAGGTGTTTCGTTTGTACTTGGTCAGACGTTTTATGTACAATTTTTTTGTGCTTTTCGTTATCGGTCCTGAAAAACATTTTTTGTAATTCATAAATATATCACATGTGTACACAAAATTACAAAGAAGGGTTAACAAATACAATTTTACAGGTATCCATATTAAGAAAAATGTATGTAATGTACATAAACGCACTCGAAGATTCGTATTACATATGTATATACATATGTATATATGTATATTAATACGGGTAGATTACATTGCCGACAAAACCGCTGGGATGTAAGAAATGTTAGCTAATTTTCTTGTTGACAAACAGCAATGGACCAAAACTGAAAGAGGTTGAGCTAGGCATCGAAGAACTGGTGTATAATAAAATTCATTACAAAACCAACTGTGGTTCACAACAACACAGCGAACACTTTCAATGGAAAAGCGAAAGATGACTAAGGGAAATATGAAAAGCTGTTCAAAAAACAATGCAACGAGCACAAGAAGCAGCAGCCGAGATAAAGGAACAGTCCTTAAGAAACTACATTAATTACCAAAGGAAAAATAACCCGGTATATTTACATTAGACCAGATAGCGGACATACGCAATGCCTAGGCATTTTAAACCCGACGGGGTTTTGACGCTGATGCTGTACTTTACCTTTCGACACAAATCCTCCTGATTCCGGGGGTATGGAAAGTAGGTACCGTAGAGCCGGTCATTCAACCGGTCACCATCGGTCTATTTAAACAGAGAAACCGCTGGACCTAAACCAATCATATTGGTCAATCCCGCTTTTGACATTAGTTGGCAAAACACTTGATACACTCCTTCTTTCACCAGAACCAAACAAGTTGATGTCATAGGACGTTAGTCATGACATACTCGTATCGAACTGTGATTAACCTGAAACTGTTACATATCCAAATTTACCCGAAAGTCGGTGTGAATATGACTCGTGTTTATCCAAGGCCTCGAGAATTTTGCAAAGGTACATAATTTCATTTACATAATTCTTCGGCCCGTCTGTAGTATATTCAAAGGTCTATCACCAGCTATCGATATGACAAGTTTTATACGTTGTCGAATAGAAGTAACTGCATCACCGTGTGCTAATTGTGAATGTAAGATGACGGATCTGTAGCCTATTGATCTTATTGGATAATTGACTTGTCGATTGGTCTTGATTCAAGTACTCGCTAAGGAATTAGTCGAAGTAAAATCTAATGTCGGCCAAAAAAATACATTGCGAGTGAGGAATTTGAATTGTTAGACACTGAGTCGAAGAAACTTTCGAACTTTGAGCAACAAATTTGAGAAAAGGCAAAAGTGTAACAAATATAGAAAAACCTGTAAAATGCAATTTAAATGCTAAGTAATACCGGTTAATTCCCACGAATCAAAGATCTGTAAAAACACAAAAACCCACCAGGAGGATCGCCGAAATGTGTTAATTCCGCCCTCAGCGCCTCCGTTTCATAATCCAGGGGCACTGTAAGATTTGTTGAAACACTTGAGATGGTAACATCATGTTCTTTTTCCCTGTTATTCCTAAGAAATTACCAGTTTTTTTAAGAAACTAACAGTCATTTTAAATTTAAATAGCTTACTTCGTAGGAACCTCCTTCTTAATTTGATTACTCAACAACTTTGTCTCGTAGAATACAAGTCCGTTTTCGTCATCCGTGTGCACATATGCTTCAGTCATCTGTACAATATATTCGTTGCTTTTTGGCGATCGAATAAAGTCCGATTCGTTTAATTTCGTCGACTGTGCCTGCGGTGCCTCCGCACTTGTAAAATCAGGCACAGTGTAAAAGCTTTCCTCGTTCTCTGTGGGTACTTCTTCGATTGCCTTCACCACGCGCCCAAAAGTAGTGCTGTTGAATGACTTTTGTTTCTGCCTCAGTGCTTCCTCTTCAGCCTCCGCGTCATGGTTGGGATCCAATAAGGTGTTTGTAAAATCCAATTCGTCGTTATTTATGATACCGCTGAGTAGAGAGTCAATGTCATTGAATCTCTGTAGGATTGATTGTCTACTCTTGGCACGCTGCACCTTCTCACGCCAGGCTTGTATCAAGGTCATTGGGGAGCTGTCCGGTTGAGAGGAAATATCTTTCGCTAGCTCTGAGATGTTTTCTTTGGTTAAAGCGAAAATGTTCTGTGGTTCCTCGGGCTCTTTTGTTTGTGTGGTTTCTATAGGCTCGCCATTAGGGGTGCAGCAGGTACAAGGATCAGGTTTGCGGCGGTGAGTAATGTTGATGTAATATGGACTCGTTACGTCGTAGTTGTAGTTGATACGGTTGGGAGTGAATTTCTTCTCCTCCAGATGGCCTACGGTGAGGTGATTGTTCTTAAGTGGTTTGGGTGGAGATACATTAGTAAGACCTTGGTGTTTCTTTTGGTATTTCTGCTCGAAGATATGGTTTTGCATCACTTTTACAACATCAAAGTGGCACTCATGTATGGCATAGAGGATGGGCGTCTTTCGATCATCGTCGGCCAAGTCCAGTCTGCCACCTTTTTCCTACAAAAAGAAAGTAAATCCAGCTCTATCAGAGAAAAGCAAGAAACCCACCAACAGCATTTTGACGATATTCGCACGTCCATTGATGGCTGCCACATGCAGTGGGGTCATACTGTCCTCGGTACATACATTGGGATCAGCTGAAACGAAAAACACATTTTTTACTTATTCATAAAACATGTAAGCTATTGTACTAACCTCCTCTTTCAAGCAGTTGTGCAGTTATCCTCTCGGCTAATTGGACATTCGGCATCCCACAGGAATAATGTATTGGAGCGATTCCTCTATCTTGGATTATAATATTCGGATCGATATCGTATTTACTGAGTACATCGTCTATCATTCTATGAACAAATAAAAATTGCAAGTGCTAACTTGACTATTGGAAAAGTGTAGACTCACCGTGGATCTTCGTCTTCCATGGCATCCAAAAGGCAAAGGGCAAGGAAATTGGCTCGTTGTTCCATAATTAAATAAATAAAAAATATATAAATACTTTGTACGCAGTTTAGAGTAAATTATTTAATTTTTGCAAACAAATTTCTTTTGTCTATTGTTTACATGCGATGCATAAACAGAAATTGCAAAACTTCAAGGATGTTTGAAATTTATTGACAGTTACTAGGTGGTACTAGGTGTAGGTAGGTGGCGCTCAAAATGATAAGATGTAGAACTCAGCATACAGTATGGATCAAGAATGATAGAATATAGCATTTTATCATTCTTGAGTATGGATAGTGATAATAATGGAAATATTAATTCTACTTTATTACATTGTTATATGTATGTGTTGAATCACCCGTAAAAAATAATAGGAGCGTCAATAATTTTCGTGGCTCTTATCGAGTATGGACATCGAAACATATTAATCTGTTAAAGGTCTCAATCTATAGGTAGAAGTCCATCTAACTGAATATAGACCCATTCGAAACCAACAAAGAACTTTCACTTCTGTGTGATGGTTAGCCAGTTATTAACTACTCCCAAGTCGTTCGTCTTGAACGGGCTTTTTATTTAAAATACTGTCTTGTGAGTCTTGTTGCCGAAAGTAATTTGAATTCTTACTTACAAAGGCCAAATGGGAAATAGAAATGTCAACCTGTAAAATACGTGCATCACTTTCACTTACTTACTTAGTTACTTAGGTCGCACTACAGTGAGATGCGAAGCTGAACTTTAGCCAGCAGCTGCGTTGGTGTGGTCCTACCACACCAATATGCTCTGGTTTGGAACGATATAGAAGTGAAGTTCTAAGAAATAATAAAAGTGAAATTAAGAACCTACTTGAAGTAATAGAGTCCAGATACGCTAAGAGAATTGACAAAATGAAAACTGCACAGGAAGTATGATACCCTATCTTCCTTCCTTCGCGTACTGGATTTTCTTTTCGAAATACAAGGATTACTTCCAACGTCTGAAGAAGTTACATGAAAAGTTTCATCACAATCGGTTTTTTAATGAAAACGCTCACAAAAAGTGGGCGTGGCTCAAGACAATATGCATGTATATTATAGATAATCTGAATGTCTAAATATTTGGTTTTAATAAAATGTGGACAGGTCTTTATTAGGGATGCGTCGGAGGAGGATAGAGTAAGAAACGATACGTTTCAAACGGTTTGTAGATATATAGTTTTTTTGTCTGTTTTTATTAAGTCTTTTCATATTCGGAATAACTTGAAAATCGCCGCATTTCATTGATAAGGAAAATGGCTTTAATTGTTCATGACTTTGTTAATAATAGATTCGTCACAAAACAATTTTCATCTTCGGAAAGAAAATATCTCAAATGTAATGGAAAGTCGCCCCTCGTTAATCTATCTACTCCCAAAGTTCGCACATCCAGAATATTGGAGTTATGTCTTGCGTCGATTATAATGTTATGAATGCTGTTTCGTTCCACTGAGAAGTCAATAAGCAGTTGTTCGTTATAGCAGTTGTTCATAACTAAGCAGTTTCCCCTGGTAGGAATGTTACCCCACTGCACACGCCATACCATCTCCGTTAGGAAAAATATGTTGGTAAAGAGTTAGTCATGGCTGTAGCACTCTATGTATCTCCATTGGGAGTTTGACTAAGATGTCGAAGTCAACTGCGACCCTGGGATTTATAGCATAATAGCACCATCATACCTTACGTTCCACAGCAAGAGACTTACCTTAGAGATTTGATTTCTCAAGTAAAAAAAAAAATATTAAATTTAGCCATAATAACATAGGTTTCTTCAAAGCCACCAAGCATCTATCTAGTGCGTATTGAAATATGGTACAAAATTGGGTGTAGGTACTACAGATTTTAATAAGGCTCAAATTATCAGGTGGAGTGTGACTCATTTCCTACGAGTTCATCACGTCTCATTGCACAATTTTAATGCTGCATTATCCCTTTTACGTAGAAATTACTACCATAATATTAAAAGAATATCAGGACTATCAATAATTATTGATTAATTATAATTAATGTTTACCACTTATCATAAAGTTGCCTACAACCTTTTGCATTTTCTTGTGCTTTCTACATTTGTACAAAAAGCCTTGTAGAACACACACTGCTTAAAATTGAATATCTTAACAAAGTATTACGCACTTGGGAGTTGGTAACCTATTGTGCTGCTCTAGTGACTTTATATACTGTACATTTTTAAATATTCGTCACTAAACGTACCATCGAATGTCAATTATCAAATCGGATCCTCTCCGTTCCGCTCCGATTGTTTCGAAAAACTATCGACTTGCAAACTAGATTTCGCATTAAATTTTTTGCATGAAATAGGTTAAAAATTGTTTATTTCACGTCGGACGATAAATAATTAACAATAATAATTGTTGTGCATATCGTCTCATATCATTTATTTGTAACGCAGTTAAACAAAAACAACGTATTTACGAAGATGGCCTGTTTGTTTTTCATGCGCACGTTTTTCTGTTAAAAAAAAAGAATAAGGAATTATGTTGGAATAAATTTAACAAAAATATTTTCGCTGGATCGAACAACTGATAGCGAATTTCTATGACACAACTAACAGCGTGTTTGAGAAATATAAACATTATCTATCTTTGACGCACCCCATTTGAATGGAAGGTCAGTTTTTTGTGCTATACAATCTCAACTAAAAAAACATTACTGTTGTATTAATCTTACGTATAATTGCATTCAAATTTAAGATTGAAAATAATTCGAGAAAACCCTAATAGCTAGATTTAAATTCGTCGACATTCTAAGTTCTGATTGCCATACACCCAGCTACTGACACCTTACGTCACGTTTTTCGTTTTCTTTTGTTAACCAGCCCCCAAACAAGCCCCCATGGAAAGTTTACACTCTCTAAGCTTTTTTCGCACATGTTACTGTACATATACTAACATCCAATCATACGATGTATAATTTATGATTTGTGCACCAAGCTACAAGGAGAATGAATAGACAACTCAAGGACAAATAGACTTCGTGAAATATGATATGTACTTGTATTTTGGTTTTTACCGGTAAATCTGATATCTGGTTTGTAGGTAATTTTATGATTTTTCATGACGTAATGGTTGGGTTTATTGTGAGACTGTCTAGTTCTAGTATGAGAACAGAGAGACTTGCATAATAAGTGTGATCGCTTGGAATAAGTGGTACATCAATTAGTGAAACAATTGCATAACGAATCAAAGAAAATGGAAAAAAAACTACATATGTACTTGCGTCACAGTGAATGTGCTAATTTTATAATTTTTGTTTTCCTTAGAGATCACATAAATATTGTGATGTGTTTGTGATTAGATTTGTTCATTGACTAAAAAAAGTGGAAATAACTTAACAGTAATTTACATGGAAACATTAGAGAAGGGAAGAGTTTCGTTTCCCTGAAAATAATTCTGGGCTTGGTATGAGCGCGCTGGACCTGGAACTGCATCGGACATAAAACATCTCTGCTCTGAATAGTTGACTTTGTTAGATGGCATTTATTTTTCGCATGGGTTGGCTTATATAATTAATAGCTTCTCGTTCTGGAGAGCGTAGGTACATACATACATATGTACTTTTTAAATGGCCTATGCAATACTTCAGTCCTGTGAATGGATGAAATTTAGCTTCACGGAAATTTTTGTCAGTATCTCTATAGGGAGTTAAAAGAAAAGGTTTCAATAGATTGCTACTACCAACTTCAAGTAAAATTTATCTATTTGTCAATGGAACTACTGCTGTGATGACTTTATCTGTCGATTGATTCCATGATTACACTTTTTTAATAATTCTACACATAATCTCAGTCATAGAGTCAGCATTCTGTCAAACTGGTAACCTTATTAGCCTTATCACTTTGTAGTTTACTTGACTTAATTTATCATTCCTTATTTTAATTTTCATTCTACAGTCACTTACACTCAAATTGGGACAACCTACAAAAATGCTCTCTCTTGAACTTTCAGGGTTGATTGTAAAGGCATTGTTTTTAAAGGTTTTTGTTTTTTGAATAGCTTGAAGTCATTGTTATAAAAGAAAAATAATAAAATAATTGAAAGGTTAAGCGTGACTTTTTTTTTTTGTCCTAGAAAGTTACTGGAGGCATATTTTTTGGTTGTTCCACTTTGAGTGTGAGTGGTTGTACATATTTTCAACATATAATCAACGCAAACGAGTAATTAGACACGCAAAACAGCTGATTGTGGCTCTATTCACGAATGTGTAAAGAGTGTGCCATTATCACCTGAAAAATTTGATTATAGAGTAATTAACAATACATACTTCTCGTACAGTATTTTCGTATATATTTATTTTTTCATGTGAATTGGCCATTTGTAACGCTATCGGCCATTGCAACGCTAACTTCATTAAAATTTCTGTACACGCTCACACTTATACCTTGAATTGTACTTTAACTAGCCGTGTCCCTTAGGCTACACCTTACCCGGCACAGTTATTTTCGTAATGAGATACATACATTCCACTTACATATGTATGTAGATGTACCTACATAAGTAAAACAAAGCCATTCTACCCTTCAGAAAAGGAAGTTGTCGATCTCACAAGCAAGTTGTCGATCTTCCAAGTCAAGATATCCAAAACCGGGGATAACATTGTTCTAACACTGCTCGAATATCTAATATGCAATAACTACATTGTTGCATGTTCTGTTTGGCTGGTTACATTATCCTGTCAAAGCTGCATGTCCTTTGTATTACATGAGTTCCAAAGGTACAACAAATGCACCTTAAACGTAGCCTCTGCATGATTTTTTAGAAAGATAAGGCCCGATCACACCTCCGTATATGATTTTATTTGGAAATTTATTGTAGGATTGCCTCCCTTTCATGAGAAGAAAAAGTTTGAGAACTTTCAATAAAATGTTGGATACCAGCTTATGACTTTTGATAATTTTTATAACAGAGTTGATTTGTATGATATCGTGAGGGCTGCTATAAGTGGGAGTTAACTTTTTATCTATTTCTTATTTCTAAAAGGACTCTGTCTCCAATTTTTTCCTTTTATCTAATTTTGTCTTACTATTGCATAACAATTGTGTACGAGTGCCTTCATTTCAATGACAAATTAATCATAATTGTACATTGGTTTAACGGCTCCTATTAGGTAAAAAGAAATGTCGACTTTAAAGCCAAATAATATATTTCACATGGAGTCAAGTTAGTAGAAGAATGCGGGGTTGTGTTGTACCAGAAGGGAGCATATTCTAACCAATTGTCTCAATTATCAGGATCAGGCAATAGTAGTGGTTTCTTGTCTTATTTTTCTGACAACTTACACAGGAAGCGTTATTTTACCTCCTGAAGTATTTTGTTCCATTTGAATATATGTACATACTTTTAATTCGCTTGAGAGTACAAGAAATACTTTGATGTCCTGCCGTTGGCGCATCATGGTGTTCGTAAATTTTTGTTTTAATTTCGGAGGGATCATGAAACTCAATAATGTCTGATGGCTGTAGAATCAGATCATTAATCTGACCGTTGGAATCTGTAGGATTTAACTGTTCTAGTATGTCTTCATCTTTGGCTCTTTCGACTATACTCGTAATATCTGATACTTGTTTGTTTTGTGCCCTAACAACAATCTGACTTGATCAGTGTCTCTTGAAGGTACAATTTTAGTAGAAACTTTTCAAGAGAGCTAACTTTTTTAGCAATAACATGTCCTAGATACGGCACATCCTTGTATAGAAACTTGCATTTCAATATTTGATCGTAGCTAAGCATTTGGAATACTTCACAAAGCCTAGCATTGTGTTCCTTAAGATTTGGGTCCTAAAGAATTATGTCGTCGATGTATACTTACTAAACAACGAATTTCAATGTATCCTGTAATTACTTTGTCCATTAGCCTTTGTTCCGTATAGCAAAGGGCATACGATTAAGCTCAAAATCACCTACCATTATTTAATGAAGGCCATTCGCCAAATCAAGCATACTTGCAGTTTCCTTGTTTTGCCTAATATGTATGTATGTATGTCTTCAATGTTGCCCAAGGAATAAGAACCGGATCCTGTAGTATTTTCGTTGAACTTACTACCACTCAGCCCCCAGATTTGAAACGACAAGGAAAACCGAACCTTCGTTTTAATGGACGAGCTATCGTGGATGCCAAGCACTTTGCCTAGGCAACTGGAAACAGCGTTCCAGGAATCGAAGATGACCGCTGATATCGATGTCGTCTGCGTATCCCAGAAGCTGAAAAGATTTTCTTCAAGACCGTGCCTTCTGTGTTAACACCTGCACCTCTTTTTTTTATAGTATAAACCTAATTGATCGTTGTTACGTGGATTATGCAGTATAAGGCCTCCGTCACATAAGCGTGTAAGGCAAGACGGTTAAGCAGGAGTTTGAGCAACCTTGCCTGTATTATTACTACTACTAGAATTTTTACCACCAGATTTAGTCTCGCTGCTATTCTGGTCACCAGTATGGGTCTGGTCTTGGAGCAGTTTATTTTCAGGTTTTGTAAGATATTCAATATTAAAATTGAATTCAATATTAATATTGAAAACCCCTTGGGGTTTCCCGGCTTTTTGGGAATGTTCATAGGGCACAACAGTTTCAAACGAGTCGGGTTTTTCTATTATCCGCGGTACTTTCTAATTTTTTTATTTTATTGTTTGTCTCTCAGGCAGTGTATATAATATTTTTTTTTATATTTGAGCTCATTTTGAAATCAAATTATGAATTTATTGATTTGTTTTGTAAGCGGTTGCTACTTTGACCTTTGCTTAACCTCTCTTATGGGAGTTTTAAACTTGTATCGATCCGGTTTATCACTTGGATTGTTAGGCAGATTCTTTAACTGGATAATTCTACCGCTTTCACCAAAAATGTTATGGTTAAATACATTTGCGCTTGAACTCAATTGAACCCCAACGTGTGAATATACTTAAATACCGGAATGGGGTGAACAAATGTCAACTAAGGTGCTGTATATACCTGTAGTTATGCCATGTCTGAATTCCTACCTACAGAGGTTTAACAGAATGTTATAAATGTTTATCAAGTTGCCTAAAAAGGGTAATTTGTATTACGGAAACAGAATGGGCCATATACGTTTTTCCGGTAGTTGATAACATTAAAGCAAATGTAATTGTGGAAATCTTTGCTTGGGAGAAGCGAATATAACCCTGGGATAGCGCTCGAAGATTCTACTAAATGGTTGTCGATTTTACTGTTGAAGTGTTGGATACTAAAATATCTCTCCCGGTAGTGAATTCCAGAGTTTGCTCATTCTGTAGCAAAAATAAACTTGGTACAATACAGGGTCTTCTTGGGTTTATTTGGTTATTTATTTGAAGTAGACGTATTCTTCCTGGAAAGGATAACTGATAGTATTTAAATTATAGTATTGCATTGTAGTATTTTCTCCAGATTTTCAGTTTTTGTCACAATTTAGTCGCATCGCTGATAATGTGATGGGGAATATTTTTGACAAAGATGTTATAAGAGCTGTTGTCGTCAAAGCTCAATACCTTATTGTTTATTGGCCCTACTAGATAACTAATATGGAATAG
Organism: Xylota sylvarum; assembly: GCA_905220385.1. NCBI lineage: Eukaryota > Metazoa > Arthropoda > Insecta > Diptera > Syrphidae > Xylota > Xylota sylvarum. The sequence continues at coordinate 130,233,515 of LR999957.1, forward strand.
AAATAGAATAGGTGAGAGAATAGAACTCGGAATGCCAGTATTATTTATAATATGAATTGTATTCAAAGATACGAATACACCGTCGACCAGGACATAAATTGGTCTATCCCATAGAAAGCTTTCTTCTATCCATCAGCTGTGTTATTGTGGGAGTCTATAGGAAGTTAATTTGCTAAGGAGAGAGTTTTCCCTCAGGTCCAGTGGCCATCCTGCCGACCAGCTTTTTGAGTACAAGTAAGGCGTATGTCACAACACTTCTGGTACAGTCCGTGGATCGTGGATGTGACGGATTTAAAACTGATTTGGATAAAAATATATACATACATACATATATTGGGTGGGCCATCTGTTGGTTGGCCTTACAAAAAGACTATAAAAAAAACACTGTTCAATATTTTTCAACGCTTTTTGATTTATTGAAAAGAGTAAGACTTCCGCTTGATTGTGGAATATTATTTTATTCAAATAACTACCTCGGGTGGCTTGGCAGTAGGCCATCCAGTCAACCCAATTTTTCAATACATTTTCGGTGGTTTCGGCCCCTATTTTAAAAATAGCTTGACCCACATTGTTTTTGAGTGCCTAAATCATCTCTGCATTCGCATAGCATCGATCTCACAAGAAAAGTCCAACGACTCTGTGCCGGCCAAGCAACATCATTAAAACGACAGATTACACGGTTATTGAACTTAGTGTGCACTAAATCGTAGTCTTATCTTGCTGGAACCATAGCTCGCCCAAGTCCAAATCCTCAATTTCTGGCCATAAAGAATGGGTTATCATGCTTCTGTAGCTTGGAAGAAAAATGGGCCAATAATGCCGCACTTCAAAAACCTGCAAAAAACTGCAGCGTTCTCCGTTGAGCACACAGGACGAGCACGGGAATATGTTCGGTTATCAATCAGCAAATCAGTCTAACGAACTTTCATCAGAAACTTGCGTACACCAGCTGCAGTTAGTCCATTATTTCGATGGAAATTTCTTTTCAAAATTCGTACTGTTTTGGCAACACAGCATTCACTTTGGAAGTAACTTTCCAATATTTCAAGCGTAAATCGATCCATTTCATACCGCGAAAATATAATACTGAGTTTTTGAGCGCATAAGAGCTGTCAGTGTCAAAATAACATAGGATTAAAAAAGAAAACAACAGATGGCTCGTCCTTTATTTGGAAAATCGTCGACTTTTCATTTAGGTGGTGTAGCTAGATATTCGCCTTCTTTCACTAAAAGTGAAAAGGATGAAAGACAAAGGTTTTTGCTTGCAACTTTTGCCATTGACTGAAAGGGACGTGAACCGCTGAGACATTGAAGAATTGGTTCGGTGAGCTGCAAAATAGGGGATAGTGACTAAATTCGAAGCTTATTTTTATCTAAAGTTGTCTCATGTCAAACGATGGCTTTACTCCATCATTCTGAATTCTTTCTTTTCGTACTCTACAGGCTATATTAAAAAAATCGATTTGCCCCGTTTTAAAATGGCGAACATTGTCTACCATATTTTTAAATGATGATGAATGATTTTGTAAATGAGTCTATTTTTTAAGTGTTCTTTCCAAAATCTCAGTAAATAATTACTATACACTGAGAAACTCCGCTAACAGACGAATTTTATTCGTTGAGTTCCAGGTTCACCAAGCGTCACCCAACTAAGTACGTACTTAAGACCACAAAAATACAAACTCATCAACAATAACAAGAAACATAACTTAAAATTTCTTGTAAACAATAATAGAACACAAATATTTATTTGACAATGTGTTTCTATTTTGCCTTCAATATAAACCAATGACAAGTGTTGAAACTTAATTACAGATAACGCCGTTCTTCATTAAAAGCTCCGCAACACTTTACAGGTACTTTCCTTTTCAGAACACAATCAAAGTATATTCGCAATCGACAGCTGACCACAGTTTCATGCGTCATCAATCTTATCAATCACAAACTGAATTTTGAATCAGGCTTATTAACTGAGTCTCCGCAAGCTTTCCATGTTCAGTCAAGGCAGATCTCTCGCCGTGACAAGTCAATATGTGGCCATCCATTCTAGTTTGTGGATTTTTAGTGTACGTTTCTCTTATCAATTAAAATCAATTGTGTTTAGTTAAAGTTAATTATTAAATTCTTCCAACAGCTGCTTGTGGGGCAGGATCCAGGCAGAAACATGTACTCTGCCAGCAAAGGGAAGTCCAAAGTTCCCAGCGAATTTTACATTTGGTGTGTCAACAGCAGCTTATCAGATTGAAGGCGGTTGGAATGCAGACGGTAAGGGTCCATCGATTTGGGATGATTTTACGCACAAACATCCAGAATTGATTGATGATCACTCGAATGGGGATGTAGCGGCAGACTCTTATCATCGTTTTGATCAGGATTTGGCGGCCTTGAAAGAGCTTAAGGTAAGTTGAAGAAGTTTATGTAACATTGCAATATTATCTCTTTGTTCGGCGCGAATTAATCGAACTCAATTGAGGTCAGTTGTGGAGTGAAAGTACATAAGTTATCAGCGAGTGAGGAAGTCACTGATAGTTATTTATAAACACAATGCTAAACAAAGCATTGATAAATTGAATTGCGGGTGAATAAGGTGTTTCATTTTGATGATAGTTCGTGCATCTAACGATAATCACAAAGCACTTGATGTCATGGAATTAAATTCTGTTATTGTGCTTTGTATTTGTAGGTGGATCACTATAGATTCTCTATCGCATGGACAAGAATCTATCCAACAGGAGACATTTCGTCTAAAAATCAGAAGGGAATCGATTACTACAATGATGTCATCAATAAGCTTATAGCTAATGGCATCGAACCTATGGTCACAATGTTTCACTACGACCTACCATCAGAGATACAGAAACTGGGGGGTTTTACCAATGCATTGCTGATCAATCAGTTCGTAACATATGCCATTGAATTGTTCGAAAACTACGGAGACAGGGTAAGATTGCGTAAAGCTTTCCTGAATTGCATCTAAAATACATCTTGTAGGTAAAAACTTGGATAACCTTTAACGAGCCTTTTGATTACTGCGTTCCTGGCTATGGAAATGGAAATTATCCCCCACAAATTCACGCTCCAGGTATAGCCGACTATCTTTGTGTTGACAATACCCTTAGAGCACATGCTGCCGCGTATCGTGCTTACCGATCGAAATTCTATAAGAAACAACGTGGAAAAGTTGGAATAACGATCAGTAGTCGATTCTTCTTCTCCAAAACCAATGACGGTGATGTGGTTGATCGAGGTGTGCAGTACAATGTAAGTTTGTTTTACAATTTATTCAACTAAGTATGTAGAGACTGACCTTATATTTTTCAGTTGGGCTGGTTGGCACATCCCATTTTTAGTAAATCCGGTGGGTATCCCGAGGTTATGGTTGTTGATATCGGTAGAAATAGTTTGAAGGAAGGTAGAATAAGATCACGCTTGCCATCTCTTAATGGCAAATGGAAGGAAATTATTAGAGGTTCATCGGACTTTCTGGGACTTAACTACTATTCATCGAGATACATTGAGCTTGCTAATAAACCTAAAGGCGAAAATCCTTCATGGGAATGGGATTTCAATAGTGAAGTATTTGTAGATCCCAGTTGGGTAAGAGCCAAGTCAACGTGGCTGTATTGTGTTCCAGAAGGACTGGAGGGTATCTTACAGTAGGTTTTTTTTGGTTTTGGTTTAATGGGTATTGAGATGTACTTACATATTTTCTTCGTAAAGGTATATTCGCGATGAGTATGACAATGTCGAAGTGATAATCACGGAGAATGGCTGGTCTGATGATGGAGAATTAATTGATGACAAACGAGTTTCATATTTAAAGGTATGTGGATAAATATTACTGTGACACATATGTAATCAACAATAGCCCATGGATTGAATATTCAAAATCCTGATATGATTAAATTGAAATAAGGTCTGTGTAGGCATAGCCAATGTGGGCGCTATTGCTAACGCTTGGACTACTGAGCGGAAGTTCGAGGTTCGATTCCTAGAAGCACCACGCCCTAGTTTCCGTATCGAGGCGGCAAATATTTTTATTTTGTAGACAATGTTTAAGCTTTACTGTCACGCCTTCTTTGATACGAAAATTAAGTTTATTTTTTAAGCTTCTTTAACAAAATGCGTACACAATCCTTTTGGGTAAACTTTACCCTTAACATTGTTTGAATTCCACTTTGTATTACCTCTATTGAGACATGACTTGATATCACATTTTACTTTACGTCGCTTGCTCTCCTTTCTCTTTAAGCATTATCAATAAGTCTTGAACCAAAACCGCTTAATTGTCACTTGTAAGAGGAAATGGACTTTGGCGTTATGAAGTCAATAATTGTTAGACAAAAACCCAAGCATTTCTTGGAACTATTACTGCAGTTGACCTTATAGAATAGATTGGTGTAACCATCCCTTGAGTAATTTCAATGATTCGTAAATATTTACATAGATACTTGAGACATTGTCAAGCCAAAAGCGGCGTAGCAGCAAGACAAATATGTACGTGAGAAACATACTTAATATGTACATATATATGTATATCTCACGATAAAATGTACGTGTAAGTACTATTTTCATGTAATTTATACTGACAGATTTAAATCATAAAAGCGGATACTCCCATTTTGATTTTGAACAGCTTATAATCTTCTTGGCAAAAATTAGCAATGAATGCAATGCAATAAATACAAGTGTGTGCTTATTAATAAGTTGAATTAATGCCAACGATTTTTTGTTGAAAAATCGTGTTGATGGCTGTCCATACAAATTTTCTAATTACAATCTAAAATTACATCAAAATATATAAATTCTATAATAATTTTCTATCATTCAGATACATTTTGTGTGTACTTACGTAAACTTATTTTATTTTCAGAGTCATTTACAAGCGGTACTAAATGCAGTTAATGACGGCTGTAATGTTAGTGCCTATACGTTCTGGAGTTTGATGGATAATTTCGAATGGCAGAGAGGTTATACGTGAGTTTTGTTAATAAACTTTTTTAAGTAAAAATTGATTTTAAAAACTTTTTTTTCAGAGAGAAATTTGGACTATATTCTGTAAATATGTCCAGTCAGAATAGAGAGAGAACTCCTAGAAAGTCTGCAGAGTATTATAAAAAGGTTATAGAAACTAAGATGATTCCGAATGATATTTAAGACAAAGCAAAGTATAGATAGTCGTAAGTTGTACTCGTTAATTTATTGTTATAATTAATAATCCAGTTAAATAATATTAAGACATTTAAAATAAATAATAGTTTTCTTTGAAAATATTCATTTGTGTTTTTGAAATCTCTCTGCCATTTTGAACTGTAGCCATGGAGGTAATACTAGAACTGACTTCTTTGCACCTTGTAGTTGAGGAATACGCAAGTAAAATGGTTCTAAGAATGGCCAAAGAAGGAATAGGAAGAGATAGATGCATTACATCGAAGCATTTCGATAAACTATTTAAAATCACTTCTGTCCTTTCCTAGAGACGATACTTTTAGAAGGTTCAACTTTCCAAAGAACTTTACTACCAACCTCTGTAACAAAAAGAGTTAGAGTAATGAATCCACAATCTACAAACTGAGCAACCACCCAACAAAGTGGTACACACATGGGTCAAACACTGTTTAAGCAACTGGAGCAGGAGTAATCGGGTCTAGAACCAAATACTCTGAATTCATAGGCAAAAATACCAGCATCTTTCGGGAAGAAATCTATGTCATAGATAGATGTGCCAAGCTGCTATCATGACATTTAATTCCATTAAGTCTAAACTTGTATGGGAATGCCTGCAAAAATTTAATGAACTAGGTAGAAGAAACAAGCCTACCCTCTCTTAGTTGGATACCTGACCATGTGCGAATAGAGGGTAATCAAAACGTTCCTGAACTATTCTGCAGAATAGGAGTTCATACCCTCAAAGAAGAATTCAGGATACTGGAGAGGAAAAAAAGGCCAGGAATAACGCTTACGGAATGAGGCAAGTCAAGAAACTGGACAACATAACCGAAAAAGATTTAAAGCATGCATCAGCATGAGCAAGAGTAGCATCCGCATCCTAACGGACTTCCTAACAGGGCTGAAGTGCTTGAGCAAGTGCCAATTATCAAATGAGGGAATACCGTGACTAGAACCAACTCTCGTCGATTTTATTCTTGAAGTGTTGGAGATTAAAATTTTGTAGAAATAGCTATCTCTCCCGGTAGTGAATTTCAGAGTTTGGCCGTTCTGTAGCAAAAAATAAATTTGGTATAGAGGAGACAAAACAGAGTCTTCTTGGATTTGTTTGGTTATTTATTTGAAGCTGCAGTGCAGTATAGACGTATTCTTCCTAGAAACGATAGTGTTCTTTTCCATTTAAGGGGAATATTGTTGAACCAGATGTTATTAGAATACTGTTGTCGTCAAAGCTCAATACATGATATTTTATTAGCCCTACTAGGTAATTAATATGGAGAAGAAATATAATAGGTGAGAGAATAGAACTCTGTGGAATGCCAAGGCCCTCATCACGTACGACGACAATTGTCTAACGATATCGTTTTAATATTTGTTTTGCTTCAAACAAATATAAACATGTACTCTGCCAGCAAACGGAAGTCCAAAGTTCCCAGCGAATTTAAATTTGGTGTGTCAACAGCAGCTTATCAGATTGAAGGCGGTTGGAATGCAGACGGTAAGGGTCCATCGATTTGGGATGATCTTACGCACAAACATTGATGGGAGACATCATCAGCACAGCAAAAAAATGCCCACAAGGAGGAGTTCTATCTCCCCTAATGTGGAGTCTTGTTGTTGATGAGTCACTTGAGAATTTGATAAACCATGGCATCAACTATCAGTCATATGCCGATGACATAGTTATTATTGCCAGAGGTACATAAATTTAAGGAAACTCTGTGTGATATTATATACAAAGGGGACTTGCAATAACTCGAGATTGGTGTTTGACGACTCGGTTAAGTCTAAATCCGACAAAGACTACAATAGTACCTTTCACAAGGAAAATACGACTTGAACGAGTGAGGCCGATAAGTACAATACTGACACCAGTCAAAGAAGTTAAATATTTGGGATTAAACCTATAAGTAAACTTATCTGTCACGCGGGTCCTAGATGGATGTACATACATATATTGTTATTGTGAGCATATGGCAAAGACTAGCATGTCTCTATATTACAGGTTCCATGAGAACTAGCCCAACTGCCATGGGGGTACTACTAGATTATTCAATTCTATACAATCGATTCAATTGTTATCGATATGATATGACAGTCCCTAGAGGAAATGTATAAAAGCAGATACATTTTGAAATAGAATTTAGAATCACTTTTGACTGTTTTGTCTTTTTGACTTTTCAGCCTTTATTTCCCGTAAGCAAAATATGTGCAGATCCATATGGGTCAAAGTCCTGCCTGATTAGGGACTTCGAAGTAGTTTTTTGCTAGATCCCACCTTACAATCTAGTCTAGTTTCTATATTATTGCATATTAGTTGACGTAAAAAATTAGCACTTAGTATGCTCAGGTCTCAGGAGCTCACTTTAGGCATCTGAAGTCATATATGTATGTACATACATATGTATGTGTTACATGTGTCGTCGCAAAATGTTCTTCATATTCGTAATAGGTTTTCAAAATGAATAAGCACTTTTCCGAAGTAAAACGGGCCGTTTTCGTAACTGTCTCTTTCCTAATTGACAGCTACTGAATTCGACAAACATTTACTATACGAAAATACCCAACTTTTTGAAAACCATGTTGTCATAATGAATAATGACTAAATAACAAATATAGTTGAAATGTCAAAAATTTCGCAGCTAACTTCACGTTTAGTCGAAAAAGCCTATTAGGAAAATGGGTCGTTCCAATTGAAAAACTTTTTAGTGCCTATAAGGTAAGATGGTTGATTAGTACCTAATCAACTTTGGAGCATTCAAATTTGAGCTAGCAGATTTGAACTACCTACTAAAAAAAGATTTTTAGCTCAGGTCCCTTAATTACTGATAGAATATGTTCCAAAAATTATTTACGACCGTGAACATGTCTCTTCTTTTCTAGATTGTATGGAATTGAAATTGCTTTATTTTTGAAAAATCCAGGAAAGGTATGGTTCCATATGCCTACTCGTTTGTATCAATCATTTAATCCTAAGGAAGTGGAAAGGGAAAGTGGTTCCACTTTCTTTTTTCCTAACTTAACCGATTAGGCAAGTTATTTGGGCAAACATGTCTCATTCGTGTTGTGGGTGTTATTTTTTTTACACAATGGTAGGAGCCTCCAGTTTAATGTCATGGTTCGTCTAAGTAATTTTTTTTTATTTAAGAAGTTTTTTATAACCAGTCTGATATTTTTTCAGCTATTTATGCAGATGCTTGATTCTTATACATTATACATTTTATTTTACGGAAATAGAAGATCTCTGAATAATCAATTGCTTTCACTCAACGTACATATGCAAATATTTTGCAAATCTATGACACAAAGTTTATTTTGATAATTTGAATACGACTTACATGTTTAGTCGTTATACTTGATATACTTTCTTGTATTGCAAGCATTCAAACTTTCTGTACAATATTTATTCTAATTTGCCGTTTCTTTCCATTTCTTTCCATTTCACTGTAAAAGCTTAAGAAACACAACGCATATCAATTATTGTTTGCATATTTTAATATCAGCTGGAACGTGTGTCTCTCTCTTAATTTTGAACTCGTCATCAGTCTTATCAATCGCTAATAGAACTTTTAACTCATTCTATGTTTTTAAGCTAAGTCTACACGAACACTCAAGAAAGCTTCTCACTTAATTTTGCTTTTACTTGAATTTCCATAAATTATTACCCATTTTAGTTCATTTAAGTCCCTCGCAGCGGAAAGGTGAATTCGTATTAAGTGGGTTCCTTAATTTTTTCTGTTGCTGAACGGATTTATGTACAAATCCTACATAAAACATCATATCTGGAATATCATGATTTTGAAATAGTCGACAATTCATTTGATCACTTTAATAATCGCCTTTCCAGTAACCAATTTTAAAAAGAAAGTTATTTCGTAGCGTACCATTAACGAGTAGAGTGCTGTCAATATTTCTAGTGGAATTACGATAGTATTGAATAGAAATAGAAGTAGAAATTTGCTTCAATGCCTTGAATTTTGAGTGAATTAATTACTATGTCAATAATAATTGTTCTCCTGTAGGTTTCTGTAATACCACAATTTCGTTTAAAATTAATTGAGAGTGACAATTAATTCTCAATATAAATCTTTAAATAGTTATTAAAAATGTTTTATGTACATTCTTATAGGGTAAGTATTGGTCCCGCGACAACTTTGAACTCTATATTTTGATACAAGTTTACTTTACTATAATAGAGAAGTGCAAGAAGGTTAGTCTGCCAATTCTACCAGTCGTACGCTTGACTGTAGCCTAAACGGCTGGACGGATTTACTTCAAACTTTACATCTAGAGTCTGTAGGGTCACAATTCCAGGAGGAATCGAAATTTTAGTTCTAACGGTACGACCATAGATACAACTAGCGATACTTGGTCACCTCTCAGCTTAATACTAATTTCTAAGAAAAAAAATGCTATATGGACGGATTGGCGCTTACCAAGTTTCAAAATCCTGGAATAGCCACGCCCACTTAAAAAAAAAAAATTAAGTTTTTCAATATCGAAATCGAAATCAAAAGTCAAAATTTATAGGCATTAAGTTGTTCTACAATTCACCAATTAAAATCAATTTTCTTAAAAAAATACTCTGATTTTGGTAGGAAAGTTGCAAGTTATAGTAATATGCCATAAAAATGTAGAATGCCACGCCCACCATATTAGGGATGATAAAAGAAAGAAGTACGCGATGTCACATCTTCCCTTTCTAAAAGATTTAAACTAAAATTGTGAAATAAACGGATTTGCTTGATTTAGAAACCTGTGAAGTTTGCAAACGTATAGCATAAAAGTGCATGTACGTACGACCCAATCGTGACTTTTATTTTTATTACCCCATTGTTGTACCAAGTTGAAACCAATTAAAAACTCTCAATTGTTTATTTATTTTATTTTTTTCAAGATAATAATAGGCTCTAAGTTCTAAATTACATAGGTACTAAAAAAAAACCATAATTATTTTACTGAATACAGTCACAAACTTATTTTAAGCGTAATTATAGCAATTTGCTGTTTAATTGCGGACTACTAACAATAGGAAAAATATTTTGTGCTAATTCCCCAAAGAATATTTTACATGCACATTTAACTTTATGGCAAGTACATGATTGCGTACAAAATGTCGATATAAACGGCTATATGAATATGTTTCAAACATTTGTATCTGAGGTCTACTCGTATTGGTTCAGTATTCGAATTTACCCATTAAGTTTGACACATAGTAAGTGACATAGAAAAATAATTCAGACTATTGGCCCATGTCCTTCAGTACGTTCGTCTGCATAGCACCACTTTTTGGGCCTTAAATTTGATGAAGCAGTACAAGTACGTATAAACATTTTTGAAACTCTCCCACGCCAATTTTTTATAAATTTATTTAAGACCAAATGCCCATACATCGTGTGTGACCACCCCCATATTTTGGGGGAGTTTTCATTAAAAAACCGATATTAATGACATTTTGCATGTAACATCGTCAAACGTTCGAAGTTATCGGGGTAATTCAATAAAAAAAAATGCCACGTCCACTTTCGTAGGGCTGATAAAAAGGCAGAAGAATAGGGTATTTTTTTTGTTTTTTTTACTTTTCCAATATTTTTATCAGAAAAAAAAATTGTTAAGGCAAAAATATATTTTTATTAGGTATACACAAATATATGTATACACATGTGTATACTTACTTACTTCTTAGGTGGCGCTACATTTCGGGGTGAACCTGGGCCTCAATCAACAAGCCTCTATAACTGCCTCCAGTTTCGCACTCCAAGTCGGTTGAGGTCCCCTTTTACTTGTGCGCTCCACCTAAAGCGAGGCCTTCCTCTACTGCGTTGTCCCTCCGGATTTAATTCGAAGACTCTGCGGGCCGGATCCTCTACATGTCCTAACCATTCCAAACGACTAATACGCAGTTTTTTAATTTAATTGTCGCTATATAGTGCGCGTATAGCGTCGTTTAATCTCCTCATCCAAACAACGCAAACAGAACCGAAAATTTTACAAAGAATCTTTCTCTCTAAGCGACTAAGGATGTCTTCATCCGCTTTAGATAGAGTCCAAGATTCAGCTCCATAAAGCTTATATAGACTCTCCTCAGGTCTTCGGGAAAGGGCTCTACTATTCACATGCTTTTTCAGTCCAACGAAACAGCGATTGGCAAGAGCTGAGATGTTATTATCAGAGTTTATAGCAGAGCCGAGGTAGATAAAGTCCTTTACAAAAGGGTATTCAATAAGGACATACAAATTTTGTATTTAAATAAAACACACAGTAATATATGTATATATATCAAATATCGGGTTGAAATTTATTCCAGGCGTAGCACACATGTTAAATTTAAGTATAGAATTCGACCTCGTTGACCTTCGCGAGCACGTTTGCAGCGATCGATTCTTTGGGATCAATTCACCACCACTCCACATATATCAGCTGGAACGTTATCAACTTCACGCTCGATATTGTTCCTGAAATTCTCTAACGTTTTTGCTTGTTGGCATAAACCGACGAATAAACGTAACCACATAAAGAGAAATCCAACGGCGTTAAATCGCATGAGCGATGTGGCGATTCAACTGAACCATTTCTGGAGACTACCCGAATACCGAACGTCCCCTTCAATAGATCAATTTTTTGACCAGCTGTGTGGCATGTGGCACCATCTGGATGGGACCACATATCACTGATCTCAAGTTCACCCAAATCTGATCAAAAATAGTCTTCCAACATGGCACGATAGAACTCCATTGACCGTAACATGGCGATCATTTTCATCGACAAAAAAATACGGTCCAAACACACATCCGGCATGAAATCCACACCACACGGTCACTTTTTGTAGATGCAATGGAGTCTCTTGAAGCACATGTAAGTTTGTTGCTGTCCACTAATGCATACTTTGCTTATTGACAAAGCCATTAAGACAAAAATTAGCTTTATGGTTGAAGATTATTTTTCGATGAAATTCAGGACTTTCTTCAAACTTTCGCAGACCCTAATCGGAGAAGTTTCCGCGCTTCAAATGATCGCCACAATGTGAACTGAGAGATTCCCAATTCCTATAAACAGCATGAAATCGACTGATTTGGATCATTTTGAACCACTTACGGCTGCGATATTTTTGCTACTCCGACCGGTGAGTTGTCTCACAGTCACAGTGACCGCTAAATCCATTTTGGCAGCTTCCGTTTCAATACTAGAGAACGCTCCGGTGACAGCCCGCTGAGTTCTACCAATTATGTCAATATCGTTGGCGAACGATAGTAGTTGCACAGACTTTTGAAAGATTGTACCTCCGGTGTTAGCTTGTGAGGTTCGCACAATTCTTTCAAGTATGATGTTAAAGAAGTCACATGACAACGTGGCACGTTTGGTCGTCTCTTCGAGGAACTTGAAGATATTGCCACTCCAGATATCAATAAAATTAGAAATCTAGTCCAAACTTCAAAATAGAAGTGAACAAGTGAAGTGTGGCAACGCAATTGATCACTCTTGGTCTAAGTGCATCCTGCCGAGAGCGGATGATAACCACCTAACCTGAACCTAAACTTACATATGCACACTCACCGGCATCGAATGTGCCTCAACTGTAAACTTAAAGTTACTAAATTAAAACAATTGAATATTAATTATTACGTACAAAAACGTGTGTGTACAGTGTTAATTCAATTTGGTTTAAGGTCATCGTCTCTGCAGTTTTTACTTTCAATAATTACTCGTACGCTACATTTATCTTATTAGTATCTTTGCTGATTACTGTCCAGTATTTTACATTTTAATGGAATTTGTTCTGGTTAATCCAGATCTCAGAACTCACTTCAAGATGCCACTGACCCTACATCAATTTGCACAAGCGGCTCTACCTTTAAGTCGGAAGTCACGGAATAAAGAGCACATGTATTTGGGGTTCATTACCCCAACGATATTGCAAAATCGATTCCTCACCGAAGAAGTTCAAATGAGTGTAAGTACATTGTGTAAGTATATTTAAACTAATACATTTAGAGTGCATTTAGACTGACCCAAGGACGAGGACTGCTCACCATTCACCGTAGTGCTCGATTAAGATTTGTCCATGATCACATCAGTTGTATAGCCATGCATTGTGCAAGCAAGAAGTGAAGCCTCTTGATCATTTGAAGCGCCGAAACTTCGACAATTGGGCTCTCCGAAAGTTTGAAGAAATCATCGTCAGCGTTTCAAAATCATCATCAGCGATGAAGCTCATTTTTGCTTAATGAAGTACGACTGGTGCTGCTCTGGAGGTACTGCTAGATTTACATATTAAAGAAACCTATCGTCTTAGAAGGGAGCGGCTTTTGGTATTATGCGCACTAAAATCTTGATCCACTTTCTTAATACTTAACTTACGATCCTGGTCTCTGAAATATGTCGTGTCGATGCAGTAATGCCAGAACTTTGGCTGCTATGCAAATTTAAAGTCGATTTTCGTTTGTTCATGACTGCCTTCAGTCAGAGGAACGGGTTTGGTGCTGATGCCTGTGATAGGATTGAGGATAAACTGGTGAGTATTCACGGAATGATGGATATTTCGAAAAGCAATGTTGAAGTGGAGAAACGCTACTAATTATTTCACTGGAACACTTTTAAAAAAGCATTAGAGCAAGGAGAGACAGGAAACATATCTGCGATGTTTGAACTAGTCGACTGGTTCCGCTTCATCTGTTTCCTATAAGTTTTAAAGTATGTTTTAAAATCCAGTCCAGCCACCCATATGAAGTTTTAGGTGTTGTCATTCTAAACGAGATTGTCTGACATACATTCTCACCAGAACTTACGTTTTCTTTGTTTATTAAATGCAAATGTTTGGGTTCTGACTCCATTTATTTAACTCAATCATCAATTATTTCGTTTTTATATTATTAATTTTAATTAGGAATTCTTTTGGTCTCTATAACCTTGGTATAATATAGTGCAGACTTTTTAGGAGTTCGCTCTTTGTTTGGACTGGACATATTTACAGAAAATATTCCAAATTTCTCACTGAAAATAGTTTTGAAATTATTTATATTTTATTTCAAGATTGTCTAAGCAAAACTTACGTATAACCTCTCAGCCATTCGAAATTATCCATCAAACTCCAAACTGTAAAGCCACTTACATTACAGCCATCATTAATTGCATTTAGTACCGCTTGCAAGTGAGACTGAAAGTAAAAAGTTATGTGTAGATACATTGTGTTTCTGGGATGTAGACAAATAAAATGCATAGATGTGTTTGATTACGCCGTACAATAGTTTAGCAAAATCTCGACGAAGGCGGGTCTCTGTAAAAACTTTCCACTAATTCGAGGGATTCGAACCATTTAACCAATCGTTTCTAGCTTGTCCCACCAAACACTGTACCATAACACTCACTCATTTAAAACTCTCGTTCCCTTTCTTACCTTTAAGTAGCGAATTCGATCGTCATCAATCATTTCTCCATCATCTGACCAGCCAGTCTCCGTAATTATTACTTCCACATTATTGTAGTTATCACGAATGAATCTTTAAGGAGAAAAACATGTAAGTGTATCTCAAATTCATCAATCTTTCGAAAACCAACTTTAAAAGATCCTCCAGTGCTTCTGGAATACAATACAGCCACTGTGACTTGGCCCTTATCCAATTGGGATCTGCAGGTATATTACAACCCAAATCCCAGTCCCATGAAGGTTCTTCGGCTGTTGATGGATTGGCACGTTCTATATATCTCCCCGTATAGTAGTTAATTCCCAAAAAGTCGGCTGTACCGCGAATTTTTTCCTTCCACTCTTCGCTCAAGTTTGGCAAACGTGATCTTACCCTGCCTTCTTTCATACTATTCTTTTCGATATCTCTAACCATAACCTCGGGATAACCTCCCGATTTACTAAATAATGGATGTGAAAGCCAGCCCAACTGAAAAAAAAAAATAAGATCAGAGTCTAGTTCAATTGAATTTTCACAAACTCACCATGAATTGCATTCCTCGATCCTCCAAATCCGTCTCATTTGATTTGGAGTAGAAATATTTAGTGCTTAGCGACATTCCTATCTTCCCACGTTGTTTTTCGTGGTACTTCGATCGGTAGACGTGATAGGTGGCAGCATGTGCTTTAAGGGTGATGTCCATACAGAGGTAGTCAGCTATACCGGGAGCATGAACTTGAGGTGGATAATATGCGTATCCATAGCTCAAGCCACAAAAGTCAAAAGGCTCGTTAAAAGTTATCCAGGTTTTGACCTGCAGAATGTATTTTAGATGGATTTTTGTAAAGCACTTGAGGACCTTACCCTATCTCCATAGTTTTCGAACAATTCAATGGCATAGTCCACGAACAGATCAATGAGCAATGGATTGGCAAAGCCTCCGATCTTTTGTAACTCTGATGGTAGATCGTAGTGAGACATTGTGACCATAGGTTCGATGCCATTAGCTATAAGTTTATTGATGACATCGTTGTAATAATCGATTCCCTTTTGATTTTTAGATGAACGATCTCCATTTGGATAGATCCTTGTCCATGAGATAGAGAATCGATAGAAATTTACCTGAAAATACAGTTGTACACGCGTTAATTAGCATCAGTCGAAGGTCTTTTAATTTATTTCTATGAAATCAAGTACTTTACGACTATCACGAGACGTTGTAGAAAATTAAACCACTTTTTCATCCGATACTTAATTATCAATGTAAATGAAGCACTTAGTGCATGTATGAATAACAATCAGTACTGACACTGATAAGTTATGGATTTGCTCTCACAACTGACCCCCACTGGGTTTACCCACAAAAGACAGATAATACAACAAAGTTACATAGATCATTTGAATTTACCTTAAGCGCTTTCAACGCTTCCAAATCTTGATCGAAACGATGATAAGAGTCTGCCGCCACATCACCAGTTGTGTGATCGTCGATCAGATCTGGATGATTGTGCGTAAAGGTGTCCCAGATCATTGGACCTCTACCGTCGCTATCCCAACCACCTTCAATCTGATAAGCTGCTGTTGACACACCAAATGTAAAATTCGCTGGAAACTGCGGATTTCCCTTTGCGGGGAGGGTGCATGTCTTGCCATCTGCCTTAGTCCCACTCCATGAGCAGCTGTGGGAAAAAAGTTATAATTGTTTTGTTTTTGATTGATAAAGGAAACGTACGCTAAGAGTCCACAAATTAGAACGGACTTCCACATATTGATCTTGAACCGACAAGAGATCTGCTTTGACTGAGAATGGAAAGTTTATGGAGACTCAGTGAGAAGCTATAGAAGCATTTGAAGTTTAGTTTGTGTTTCTGATTAATATATACATACGTTTGTTGATGCTTCAGACGCTGCAGGAGGTTATAGGTGGCTTTTTAATGCGAAACGTATTTTAGTCGCGTTGTTGTGAAGCTTTGAATCAACAGAATTATTTATAAAGTAGTTGCAAAGAATAAATGAGATACATTTATGTGTATAAAAACTTTACACAACATATGAGAGAACTTTTGTCTTTCTTACACCTTGTAAATTAGTCAACAAGTACGTGGGTAATACCAGCCGCAAATTTAAATAAAAAAGATTTTATTGGCCGTAAGTGTTCAACATTTTGTCGACTTTAAATAATCAAATGCAGTTTGTTGCGTTTCACAAATGATAAACAGATCAATTGAAAACAAAATAGCAGTGCTTCCCATATCATAAATAGATTTTTAGAATTTAATATAATAAATGGGGACAAGGACGACTCCATCAATGAGTGTTTCTACTGGTTTCTCGACAAAACATACATATGAGGTATGTCCTAAATATGACTTTAAAATTGGTTAACATGGTAGGAAAGGTGAACATCTTTGGTAGAACAGTTGGTAAGCATAGCCACGATACCATGTCTGGCAACGGACTTGCAAAATAGTGGAGTTCTACCGCCACTTTATCCACCCTAGGTTTGATCTCCAGTTATGATTACTAAGAATAAGAATAACTGATGCACTTTGAGGACCCTCACATTCTCTTCAACCAGATAATGTAGGACTACAACAAATAGCAAATGAAGACGCTTCCCTGGTGCACACCGACTGTAATTGGAAGTTCTTTGGTGACTTCGGCGGGGAATCTTACTCTTGTCTTTGCTTCGTCATACATGTCCGTGATCATCTGTACGTAGGGTTCTGGAATGCCTCGATGTCTTAGCGTCATCCATATCAAATCTCTTGGTTGTCTGTCGAATGCTTTTTAAAAATCAACCAACACCATATGCAAATCCTTTAAGGAATCACAATGTTTTTTCATTATGATCCTTAGACATCGCATCTGTTGTTGATTTACCCGAGACAAAAATGCACTGGATAGCCGTATTATTTTCCGCAGTCGGTCAGCTGGACAGAACGGTAATTACCACAGTTTCACGTATACCCCTTTTCTTTGTGCAAATGACGAAGATAACTTTCCCTCCACTGATTAGTCATTGGATCACCACGCTCATAAATTTGGAGATGAGAATCATGAGCTATTTATACCCGATGTCTCCCATCTTTTACCAGAACTCAGAAGGTATTTCGTCTAGCCCAACCGCTTTTCATTTTTTTAAAGTATTTGAGACCGCGTTCCTAACTTCTTCGATAGTAATGTCTAATACTTCTTCATGGTTAGGAGTCGATCTTGGAAAGTATACCCTGGGAAACTGTTCTTTCAACAGTCCTTTACAATACTGTCGCCATCTGTGGAGAATCTCCTCAGCATTTCTTCTTTGGCGAGGATGAAGGAGGAATCTTTGTAGTAGAGTTGCAGTCGATGCTAAGAATATGGAAACTTCTTATGTAGACTGTTTAAAGGCGACAAAGATAAACATCGTGCTGTCAGACAGACCAGACCTTTCAACTTAGACGATGAAAGCCAAAAATTTTGTCCACCTGACCAAAGCGAATGATAACAATATCCAAGCTTAAGATCAACCAAGCCGATGGACTTGGCGGCTTACTGGCGGAACTATTCAAAGCAGTTGAAAATACCTTGGTAGAGAGCATACACCCAAAACATTTTTAAGATTTGGTCAGAAGAGTGTATGCCTGTTGAATGGAATCTCAGCATCGTTTGTCCAATCCACAAAAAAGAGGATTCAACTGGCAGTTATATATGTAGAGAGGCTTGTTGGTTAAGATAAGTTACTCGGAACGCCGTCTGTGTTAATAAGTACTTAAGTAAGTACACTTTTTAAGGTTACATAGAATGCAAATTCCGATTTCGCCTCAAATTGTGACCCTACCGAATCAAAATATGAATTTTGAAGCAATTCCATCTAACCGGTTCTGTTGCAGTCTAGTGTACAGACAGTCAAACCGGCTGTGGAGATGTAGAAATTAAAGCTACATTTTCTTTACTTGTGTGTGTAGTAAATTAGTTTTCCAATCTAGTTGCCTATCCAAAATAACACCCAAGCATTTTATGAATACTCTGTTAAAAGTACACTCCCATTATTCTCGTATTTACATATCAATTGAATACACTCAGAATGTTATCATGGCGACATCTACATCTGACTAGATTCATTAGTTGAGGCACCAACCCACAAGAATAAACATGACATTTCATGAACAGCTGACTGGTGCAAATCGTAAACAAAAAGAAATGTGAAATGGCAAACTCCGACGTGGGAAGTTTACTTCATCCAAATATTTCAAAGTTTTATAAAATAGATGAAATCAGTGATTGTAAAAATACTTTGAATTGTATTAACAAAGATTGCACTTATAACTGGAGTAATTTAGAAAAGTTGTTACTTGTCGAAGAAGAATGGTCGAAGGATGGTAAGTAGATATCCGGTTCGGAACTAGTGAGGTTTGTTGGGATATTTCATCTGTTTGGGAAGAAGTTAAAGTCTTAGAACCGATGATCAAGTAGTGAAATTTGACTTGACTACTGACTACTCTTTCTGCAATCACTCAACTTAAACGTATGATAAACGCAGATCATCTTTTTCAGATCCGGTTTATCCTAAGACACACGCTGAATATTTGCCATACTTTGAGCTTCTTCAACCAGTGCTTCACCAGAGCGGAGCAGCTATATCCCAATCATCATTGAAAACTAATGACGATGTCAACATACTCAGTAAACTCCAATGGCTGGGGCATCCAACTCAAATGCACACCATCTTACAAGAGCATCTAAATCCCTCATCAGAAACATCTACGATGGAGAACATATTATTCCTAACAGCGATATTGGAAAATGGTTTGGCTAACGTCTACTATACAATAACGAATAAGTCTCCACCTCACCTTCTGCGGGATCTTCTAGAAACCAAAGAGCTTCGGGCTATTTTTGGCATCTGTCCGGTGAGCTATTGAAATTTGATACACATTCGGATACGATCTTATGACAGTCTTGTTCAGATTTTATTTCTAAAAATTATCTTGGGCTCACCAGACTCGGTAAATCTAAGGAACATAGTCTGGCATGGTTTCCCGCTATCATCTGAAGTCCCGTCCTGCTATTCTGCTACTCTTTTCATTGCCGCTGCGAGTTTATCTGATCTGATAAAAGAAAAACAAATACACTTGCATCCACAACGCCTAATTCAAAATTTTACTCGGCATGTTCTTAAAATAAAGGCGGCGCCTATAGATTTCACTCTCCTTGATGATATTCAACGAATGATTAAGGACGTTGACAATTCCCAATGGACTGGACACTCGGAACATAAGGTATTTTGGTACCAAATTCTTAAACA
Organism: Xylota sylvarum; assembly: GCA_905220385.1. Taxonomy (NCBI): domain Eukaryota; kingdom Metazoa; phylum Arthropoda; class Insecta; order Diptera; family Syrphidae; genus Xylota; species Xylota sylvarum. Next base: position 130,253,372 of record LR999957.1, read on the forward strand.
CTACCAGGAGGAGCACTATTGGAAGTTTGTCATATTGATCCTTCCACAAATTGAACTGATTCTTCGTCGAATGTATGGCGAAGCTAACGCATTTGACATTACCGCCAAATTGGAAGAATATTACATAACAATGGACACAATTTTTGAGTCAAAGAATAATCAGCTGTTGAACGGTCACCTATCCAAGGGAACACTGCATCTGCTATATGATGTTTTTATCTCTCCCTATGGCATGCGAATTCGTGATAAGGTCAGTCACGGAGAAGTAGACTTAAATTGCATTAATAGAGATCTTTGTTTGATTCTGTTGTACGTAGCCCTCAATTTAATCACCTCGAATGATGACTACCCTTTGAATCATTATCAAACCAGATGTCATCTGAATTTTCTAGCATATGAGTGCATAGATGCATCGAAGAGGTGTGTTTTGGAAATGGTGGCATTGAAAACTCCTAGTGACTATGAACTTGACTTCAACTGGGATCAGGAATCCATTGCAGCTCTACAGAAATTAGATATCACAAGACCAGTGGAAATATTCGATCGCCACAAGAAGGAACCAGAAATAATCTCCATTACCATGAAGATAGCACAACTTGTTGTACAGGTCTGCGAAAACTATAAGAACTCCTTTGCGGAAAGATTTCAAATGCTTCTCAATCATGAGTTGCGCTCGCGGGCGAGGAAAACATTGGATCGAATGGTGCAATCAATGGCGGTCATTGGGCTAACCTTAGGTAATGTTGTTCAGTGTACGGCGAGACTGAGCAACCTTATGCAGGGTAGCGACTATATGTGGTTTGAAGATAAATTCGAAAAAATTCAAAGGTTTGCTTGCTAGTCCTTATTAGTTTTATTACGGAGCCAATGAGAGTTTTAATTCATTTCAGGTTTTGCAAGCAGACGTTAACGATCACTGAGAATCTAGTGCGATTCTCTGATAAGGGGAGCAATGAGTGGTTGAATGCTTTAGAGTGCTGTAATGGGTTTAAAGAACTGAGCAATGGTTTTCTAACAATGTGTGACAGATGATACTAGATCTTGAGCAGTAACAATGGAATATAAAACTAATCTGTGATGCAAACTAGATGCTCTAAAAGTGCATGTTGTTATGTTTTAAGATTTATAAATAAAATATTTTGTATTCTATTTGTTTACTGTTTTTTACTAAGAGGCGCTACGAATCAGAGTGAACCTGTGCATTTATCAGCAAACCTCTACAATAAATTCAGTTTTTGCTAATTGTCGCCAGTTGTCCACTCGAAGTTGGTTGATGGCTTCCTTTATTTGTGTTTGCTATTTAAAGCGAATCCTCTGCTCTCCCTCAGGACCGGAATGTTTGTGTTTATGGTCTAGCTCGTCGCTAAGTTCATTTTTTACTTTTTCGGATCCTAATCCCTACACAACTCTTTTTTCTAATTTTTCTCCTGTTTATTTTGGGACTTCTTGTTAAGAGCAGTCATTACAGGGCAGTCATGCAGGGCATTACAAAATGGAGCAGAGCATAAACCAACTCATTTTCAAATCTATTGGTCTGTTCTTCCTTTTATTCAGACTGCGTTAAATTCTGCATTAAGTTCAGACTGGTGGAGATTATTTTAAAAACTTTATTGTCTTACAACATAAATAAATAATAATTTTAAACCGATCTTACTAACTGATTGGTGAGTAATCATACAAACTACAAAATATAGCGCTCATCTAGCTCTAATCCACTTGAAAGGAAAAAATAAAAAACAAAGTAAAAACCACTCTCATTCCCTCGCTGATGATTTACTCGGCGATACTGTTGCGATATTTCTGTGATCCTTTTTTTCACGTTTCACAAAACCATATGAATCCTGAACATCAGAAGCTTTGTCGGTCTTATAAGCAGCTGAAGTGACTCCGCTAGTACTTCTCCCATTATCATAACGTCCACGATCATAGCGCTGATTGTAATCTAGCGTAGATGGCGTTCGTACTATTTCCGGTAAATGGGCATAATAAACTATGCGACGATTACGATTCTCATAGGGCGGTCGATCATAGATCTCGTTATTATAAAGCGGTCCATAATCTCGAGGCTCTGGTACATCATACCGTCGATCTGGATAGTTATAATAAGCCTCAGGATAGCTAGGTACACGTGGACTGTAACTGTCATAAGGATCGTAGTGACGACGATACAAATAGTGCTCCTCATAGTTATATGGATCACGATCGTATTGTTCATCGTACCTGGGGAAGATATGAAATAACTTTAGCATGCTGTATGATTAAAATGGAAAGTTCCTTACCTATCATATCGTCGTAGATATTGATCATACGACCTCGAAGGATACATTTCATACTTGTACGGTTCGTATTTGTCATAACGCGACTTCAATGGTGGAGGTGCGACTTTAAGAATCGCACGATCCTTAGGCTCGAGATCGGCTTTTTTCGGCTGAGTTACAAAATTCACTCTCGGTTGCCGTCCTCTGTAGCCATCATTAGTTGCATCCGATACTGAATCATCATCATCACGTTTTATATTCCACGAGTAATCATTCCATGAGTCTTTACGATAGTATTCCGGTCCCATGACTTGCTTTTCGGCTTTGGGTAGCTGACGTCCTTCTCGACTCGAGTCGATAACTTCGATTTTTTCACTGTCGACATTTTGCTCGCTGTCTTTCTTTTGGGATTTCGATGTGGACGCCTTGGCCTCATCATAGGCTGAAGTTGAGCGTCGATTTCGTATCGACTTGGATTGACCAGTTAGACCAGTCGCCAGGCTTCTAGCTTCATAGTATGCACTGTCTGATTGATAATATTCTGGTGATTCCTCAAAGTCATAGCCATCGAGAAGTTCGACATCTTGGGGAACATATAATCCGAATGTTTGATGATGAAGCATCCATAGGATAATGAGCAGCTGTCGGACTGACATAGCGCGAGAAATGTTCTCCGCAAAGTTTTTATCGAAATGGTGCTAAAAGTGAGTCAGAGATTATTGGTTTAGAAATTAAGGAGGCAGTGTGCGTACGGAACTTGATGGGCTAACAGAAGGTATGTACAGAATTTATCTATCTGAAGATACTCTCAGTTGCAATTGTCAGGACAAGAGAAAAAAGAAAAGGAAGGAGGTAGGAAAAGTTTCAAGTTCCAACTATTGATATGTAGTTTCATGTTTCAATGGTTTCTGGCTTAACTAATAGGTAGAGACTTTGCCTAAGTCTACAACAGTTTTTAGAATGTTTTTAAGGTGGTCTTACTGACAATTTGCCCAAATTGTGAAAGAAGTATTCTTGGACGGCCTTTCGACTTCTTTCTGGTTCTGTTGCGGCAGAGAAAGTTGGCAGAACTCTTGTTTGCCTGATCTGTAATCGCTTTAGCACAACCAACTCAGCAGCTCATTCCGCTTAGGACTGATCTGTCTCGATACAAGGCGTGGTTAGTCCTATTAATAGCGTTCAGCTTTAGCAGATCTTCACATGTGGCGGAGGCTTCTTAATCAGCTTAAACGAAAGACTATAACCCTAGTCGCTTAAGGGGGTTTTAACCAAAGATTTGGTCCTCTAAATATTGGGGTTCTGCAGGTAATGAGAGAGATTCAGTGAGCTTAAGAATGTATACATTTCCCACTTGGAACGTACGAAAGCTCTACACACCAGGTACTTCAATAACTTGGCAAAGATCGAATATGTATTACTGTAATCAATGAAATGAGATGCGACGTGTACCTGCATATATGCTCGGTGCAAGCAAATAACTCCACGGAAATTTACACCAAATGGGAATTTATATCACTTCTAGTAGGAAATTAATCCACTTTTATAGTGTCCACGTTTTTGAAGTGGAGTAGTGTAACGGAATTATTTTCTGCAGCAGCTTTTGGAAGTGGAATGTCTTTTATGTGCTATTTTTCAGTGGGATATTATTTCACTCTAAAAATGTGGATTTTTTCTCACCAAAAGTTGAATAAATTGCCATGAGGAACAGATTCCCGTGGAGTTATATTCCTGCACAATATGATCAACAATTTATTAAAGCCGTCATAAAAGATGTCTCAGCTCAAATTCATTGATCTTAAGTCCGTAAGCTATCGCTGTCCGGAAAACTTTCAAAGAACTTCAATGTTGAAATCGGTAAGGAAAAAAAATTCGTCGAATCGGTTGGGAAAATTTGATATCATGAGAATGGATAAAGCCTTCTATTCTAACTAATCGACCTTGCAACAACTCGTAATGCGGTGATAAGTTGCACAAGCTTCCTAAAACAAAGAGTCCCTAGACCCAGCTGGCTTTCGCCAGATAGGCGATCCGAGCTGCAAGAGACCTAATGCTGGACTACGAGCTCTACAAAGTTGTGTGTTCAAAAAGCAAAAAAACGTCGGTCATATCGAGCGAATGGACAACCATGAGACTTCCGTCCTTTAAGGTCGAAACAACAAGGATGACCGAGCAGTCAATATCTTTGTACATTAAACAGTTTCAACTAGAACTACATGACTGTAAAAACTGAAATTAAGGCTATCGTAGAGGAATGTAGAGGCACCAATACAACACTGACTACATTTTGTAATAATTTGCTTTCAGGACACTTTGAGTTAGAAATCTGGGTGGGGCAAGGATGCGACTAAAAAGGGGATATTCTACCATGAGGGCGAGCGTTTTTGATAATCCCGTAGGTAAACTGCAAATATTCTGACTAGGTTCTTCAATTAATAAAAGCTCAAGATGAATCTAACAAAGATTATTGACTTTTGTAAGCGAGCGAGTTGACCTCATTCAACAGTCTCTGGGACTTCAAACAAATATTCGAAAAGTTAAGGTTTGAATACTTTCTAAGTGTTTCGATAGCCCGAAGTGCTCAAATTCGTCACAATGGAGGGGCTTCATAAATGTCGATCCTGCATCTGGTAGGCAGGTATAATTCATGAGTAAAACTTTTTCACTTTTCGATTTTATTTTTCAACAACACTCATCACTGAAGTCCTTTTCTTCTCCTTGTATCCTTCTCTAAAGATATACTCACCAAATACAACAATATCCAAAAGTTAGGTAATCCAACAGAGAACACAAAAATCCAAATTACTTCCAACTTCGTTCAACTCCGGACTTCAACTGAACCTCTGTACGCAATCGTCGCGATCCGATATTAGACAAAACAAATCCTCCACCACTTCTGCTGCAGTAGCAGTAGCGCTACTTAAAGTCACTCAACCGATCAGTAGCACCCACCACTCTATGGGGATCTATCCCAGAATTTATCATCGTGTAACAACAGAACCATGTCAAACTCTGCTTCGATGATATTTATGAGCCCCTGTGTGGGAAACCTCAACACAACGATGATGATTCAATTCAAAAGTCACAATCGGAACTCAGAATCTATATCATCCAGACTAGATCGTTGGCTGGAATGATGTTATGCGATGCGATCTGCCTCCACCCCCTATCACCACTCCACAAGGCACATGTAGTAATTACAAGCGATTAAAATTTATGAACAAGAGGTTACCAAAGCTGGATGCGCTTATTGCCTGACGCAAACTTCAAACGCATAGTATGTACATATGTGGTACAACTACTGCTTCGGCTTCTGTGTCATGGAACTCCCATAACTGGAGTGGAGGTGGTGTACCTTAAAACGATCACCTCTTGTCTATTCTTCGTCAAATCACACGGGTGGAGTCGGAATATATCGTCGCTGCGCTTAGGTTGACAACCGCAATAAGGGTTACGTACCGTAGATCCGGTTTAGGTTTCTTTTGAATAGATGTTCCAAAAACACACCAACAACAATAGAAATGTTGGGAAGTGCAAAATGCTTTAATAGTTCCGCATGTTGGGGGAGGCAATCGGTTCTCTCGATATGGATGGTGATTTAATGGGATGTTAGTTTTGCAAGGCACCATCGACACGTTGGGAGCACTATTGTTAACAAGCTTGGCTTTGGCCTATGTACTCAGGCTTACGGCCAGAGACCTTAGCATCATTCAGTTTCGTAATTGAAAGGTTAGCAGTCATTATTCGGTTAAACGTTTTAAATGGTTTTATCTGCGCGGGATCAATGTGAAAAGTGAAAGCTCATTTGGTAGAAGAACGTTAATTGTGAGCAGCGACATTTTTGAGTTATTAAAAGGGGTATGCACCGTTTTTGATTTAGGGTTCAAAGACACGCAGATCTTTCGCGATCTTTCTCCCTAATTAAATGCTTCCAGAGATCGGAGTGGTAGATGGCTTTAGATTGTTATAAAACCATTTAGACTTCAAAGAACTTTGAAATAATTCGCTTAAGTCGTTTGGTGAACTTAAGGACTAACGCAATTTACTTTTTGTTGGTCCTAGATCAGTTAAGTCTATTCGCAATCACTAAAGTCACTTCGTTGACCGAAATGCTTAAATAAGGTGCAGGTGCTGAAAGTCTTCCTAGAAAGTTCATCGGAGATAGCTTGAGTACCACATTGAGCTGACTGTATCCACCGAATTTAAAGACTACCACCACTTTTGGGAGTAGCACTGAGTACACATAGCGCCTAGCCATAAGGATAGTATAAATCTGCGTTTGAATAATAGAGAAGCTTAAAAATACCGAGAAGTAAAGACTAGTATAGTCGTCTTCAACGGAGGAACTTGAACCAGTTCTTGTCTGGGTTTAGAGCCGCTCGCGGAGATTCTGGACGAAGCGAATGCACTTTTGAAGTGTAGTAAAAGAAGAAGTGACGTATTTAATGTGTAAATACAGATTGCCTTTGCACATCTGAAGAAATTGGTTGCCTTTGCCTCTACGCAATTTTTGCCTAAAGAAGTGTGCTATCCAAAAGGACTGTTAGATTGGATCAGCTTCATTGAAACCAGTTAGCTGGTTTTTTAACCATTGAGTATTGGCTGATTAAAATCGATTTGGTTAATAGGATAACCTCAGTTTTAAGTACCTAAGCGTCTATAGCCGAAGAGTAAAAAGTCTCTGGACCACCTGGCAGAAAATGCAGCAACATTTGCGTGTAACAGAGCGTAGACCTTAAAGGTGTTGAAATCGATGGCCTCCTTGCAGGTAGCTTTTGTTAAGTCCTGCCTTCTTGATCAGCCCGTACTTCTCGCCATTGAGTTTTCGATAACCAACACCCAACACAACATGATCATTAAATCCCTTTGTATTACCTTATACCCTCTCATCACACATCAGAGAGAAGATCTTCTTGAATATTGACTACCAACTAATGTCACCTAGCACATTAGCCTTTAAAAATGTGGAATCAATTCTATCAAACACGTAACTTAGAAGTTAAAGTTGAAAATAGCAGACAAGACTCTGTCCAATTTCGCGTTTCTCACTGAAAGTCTTTACTTTTTATTTTACTCCTGTCACTTACGCAGACTTACGACTTATGTAGACTTATGTAGTACTATTATGATGCTTCAATTTATCCCCTGGAGTTTGAAATTAAAACTTTTTAGCTTACCCTCAGACGCTCTACTAAATTTTCTTCCAATCTACACCAGTGACATCTGTCTATGATTCAGTACTGAAATCTAAACTGTGGTTCATGCATTTGCTTTTTCCATATTTTTCACTACATACTTCGTTTTTGATTTCTCAATTTTACACATTATATTGATTAAGCTGGTTTATTCCATTCCAGCTTTGTACATTCGCAGACTCACCCAGCCTCATACCACCATATTTATTTTTAATAAACCCTTTCCGTGGAATTATGTATATCCTCAGATGATTTGTTGACTTAAATAAATCCAATTCAAAGATCAAACTGTTTCCCATCCCTCCAACCTTTTACTCCAGTCCAATCTCTCTAAATGTGTCCATTACTTAATCCTTCACCCTAGCCTAAGTAAATATGACATTTCCGACTTCAATTAAAAATGTGTCATTAACAAGTCACCAACAACCAACAAATAACCACCACTGAGAGTCACCTTCTGGTCCAACACCAAGGACACGCACAGAGTATGGTAAACCCCAGCTAAGTAAACACTTTACCATTCTAATGACGAAAAACTACCCCGCTTGACTTGTAACATTGATACAAGGACTCTCAACAAATCTACCCACAAACTGTTGACACAATTCCTCATCGTAACGAGTCGGTCCTTGCGGCAAATTAATTTCAATAATTTTTTTCCGCTCCTTTAGATTTACTTTGACATCAACCCTCCTACAGGTCGGGCGAATCCTTTTGATATATCCCATCCCGCCTTAACAAACCGCAATCAAATAACAAAAAAAAAAAAAAACCTTTAAATTTTAATAAAATATTCCGGTCAATTTGAATTTGATTTCTACTCGTCCTTTCATCCTGTATGCTGTACTTACCCACTCCCCGGTCCCATTAATCTGCTTAATCTCGCGTAAATAAAACGTGTCCGTTAACATCAACCGGAATATTTATTCACATCAGTCAACAAAAGAAGGAAAAATACAAGAAACACAAAGTCCTCTTCGTAGAATTTCTTACAAAGTCCTCCTCCGTCCTTCCCTTTGTTCTTGCCTTTCTCCAGCTAATTCGGTAGTCAAATATCCTTGAAGGCCTGCCGCGTGATCTCTTTTGTCAACACCCAAAAAAAAAAAAACAAAAAAACAGAAGCACAAGAAAATCCTCCTCCTTAAGGTCCAAAAACTTCTTCAAAGGAATGCCAGGCATCTTTAATTAAATTCACAATTAAAATTTCATGAAAAGACAAAAGGATCTCCACCAGGAGTGGGCAAAAAGTTTCCATTTAAGTTTTCTCTCTCTTTCTCTTAGACCCAATAAGATGGACAGGAGGAAAGCCAATGAAAAAAAAAATCAAAAAAAGAAATAAGAAACAAAACTCTGGGCAAAGGAAACTTTCATTCCAACGGCGCGCGGTGTGTATACACACCGTAAGTCTAAGGATAATGTCCGTGTCCTGTGTACAAAAATCGGAAATTTCGCGTTTCGCCTTAAGAAAAACGAAAAGAGAAAAAAAAAAGACCTCCGAAAGTTTTTCCCACCATTTCCATCGGTTGGTTGGACTCTCGCTCTCTGTGCAGTTTGTGGTTTTTTTTTTATTGTTTTTCTTTATCCTTGTGATGTTTCGGAAGGACTTCAACCTCGATTTCCTATGGGCCGGGTGGGAAAAAGTTCAAAAGAAGTACATGTCGGAGTCGAACGGACTGAGTTATCCTTGCTTTTTGGTTTGTTGCGCTCCTTCTGTTGCAGTGAACAAGTAAAGTCGAGAAATTAAATATTGAATTGGGAAATATTTCTTTGGGAGAGTCCTCATGGAAGATGAATGGGCGAATGGAATTATATATTGGACCAGTGGCTCGTGATGGAATCTGGAAGAGTGTGCGTGTTGGATTTTGTTTCCTGGGATTGGCTACGGGTGGAAAGAGATTTTGAGTGGCAGTTTTGGATTTAAGAAGATTACTAGAGTTTGGGTTCTGTTATGGGAATTCCTTTTTCGTTTTTGTCGTTCTTAAGTGACAGGTTGGAGGGTCTATCTAGGTATAATATTGACCGAAATCTAATTAATAAATAGTCACTTTTTCTCCTTCTATAACCTTGGTATCCTTTGAAGACAGGTACCAACCCAGTAGTTAAGATTGTGGTCACAAGTTTTCTAGACAGCGCACCAAGTCACCACCAACTCAGGGTTCCTAGACGAAGACAATATATTCCCCACTACACATGGAGAAGCAAAAGAGCATATTCCGCTTTGGACTCATCCGAATCCGATACGAAAATATCGTACTTAAGCAATGAGAAACTTTTAGTCCTTTTTATCTGCATAAAGCTGGAGGGGAAAATTGGAGTGAAGAATTAGAATAGAAATTGGAGCACCATACTTATGCTACTTGTTGGTCACTTACATAACGAAGACGAAGCTTTGCCTCTATGCATATGTTGAATATAACAGCGATCGATGAGACTGGAGAGCGGCAATTGAGTTTCCGAAAGCACGATTCACGGTCGACAATATCGATAAAGTTGACATGACAGTATGATAGAAGAGCTATCTAAGAAAGGTAAAAGGCCAGGAGTAAGCATTAATGGAGCAACATCGTGGAAGCTCAACGCGAAAAAGGTGCCGTGCTGTCTGCAGATTATTACGACACCGAAAATGGAACTAAGTAATAAGTTTGTAAAATCAAATGGCTTTTCTCAAGGTTCTATACTAGGTAAGCTTCTGTAGAACCTGATGTATATTAAAATTCTTAGACTGACAACACTGGCTTCGCTTGGCTGCAAATATACGACCAGAACATCTCGAGACTGATTAACTTACATACATGAGTTATGCGGCCAAAAAAGAGCTAATCAGTGTTAGAAGACTGATGGAGACTATGACGGTAAAGATAGGAGACCATGTCGTTTTAAACAACACCTGAAATATACAACTGACAAGATAGCAAAGCACCTGATTCCATGCGAGCTGAACAACTACATCGCGATAAAATACATGATAGTTGTCCCGCAGGATGCTGCAGCTTGAGCATTGCACTCTCTCAGTTCTTGAGATGAAAAAAGTCTACAACGGTAGCAGAAGGCTATCGAAAGCCTCTAATATAAATCTTCGAGTACTAAAAACAAATCATCGGCTATAACTTTTAACTTGAAGTTACGACCTTCTACTACACCCTAATGTGCTCTTTATATCCCCAATTCAGCTGTTACCCCAAAAGGGAAAATCTAATTTACGTTACCAACTCCAAGAAGTAAGTAATCGAAACGAAAATGTCCAATTTATTATCGTCTGACGTGTGAGCCACATCTTTCCGAATGTCCTTTCGCCCACCCAAAAAACATCAAATGGACATTTTCTCATTCTCAAAACTCAATTACAGTCGGACACGCAAAATCGTTTTCCGTCCGTCCTCGTTAATGAGGAGTGAAATTCCCAAAGACCCAAATGACATTTCCACATAATGATTCCCCCCCACTCCTACAGACAGATGAGAGCTACCCCTCGTGCAGTACACAAAATGACAAAGGACCTCGGCATGGAGGTGAATGATTTACACATACGACAGTTGATCGATTGTTTGGCGGTTGCTACTATGGACCGAGATGATTAATAAGGTGCTGCCCTTAAAATTACTCTTGTACTCCTTTAAATGGTAGCATCCTTCCTCGCCTCGACATTTATCCTTCTGCACCCTTGCAAAGGTCATGACAGGGGGAGAGGAAACTTGTTGATTGAAAATTTTGTTCGCTGAAATATGTAAATTTAATCAGAGTGAATATCTTCCGCTAGAGGACGAGATGGAAATTACCATTTTGTCAAGGAATGAGGCGGGGAACACGTTGATGGGTGTAACCATTGATATGGCGAAATATATTCTCCAACCCTTATTGATAGGTCGCTCTGGCTTCATTTGTGTATCTTTTGCTGGGGGGTAGATGGATATCTAGGACATTTGCCGGTGCAGCTTTACAACGTTAGCGCCTTTTATGATTGAATTCCCCGCGGGCATGGCACATTCCCCATTTCTACCAGCTGAATTCCCTGGCTGTCTGCGGCAGGATGCGCATTCACTCATACCCTCTACCAGTGTTCTTTTTTTGTGTTGTACTCTCCCGTTTGATCTTGAAATTAAAATAAGCCCAACACAGTAGCACAATGGTTGTCTTATTGTTTTAACTGTCATAAAAAATAATTTCCGAGATACCATCGTCTTGGCGGGTGACTTACGTGGGGGAGTTCCTTTGCTTCATTTATCTTCGCCGCATAATCCTTGGCTTGATGCCCTAGTACAAGAGTATGCTGCCACAGCAGAGAGGACAACCAAATGGCATTGAATAATTTGTTTATGACGGGGTGGGTTGTCGACGGTACTGTCTCATATCTTAGGACTCTGCCGCCAGGGGTATTGGGCGAATAGAGTTATTAAAGTCTGTTGGGTCTCGGTTTTTATGTGTCTTTTGAGTCACTACCACCTTTGCGAAGAATCTGATAAATTTTTATTTATTTGACAGGTTAATGTCAAGACGTTGACTTATTAAATTCTGCGCTCCTCCACCCTCCAGAACCCATTTATGTCAGTAATTTTTTATTTACGATGATAAAGTGTTGAAAAGTTGATGTTTTTGGTGGTAAATTAGTGGTGGGTTACCATTTTTTTCTGTAAAGGAGTTTTTCTTTTCGGAAATTTTATCGCTGTTGAAAAAATTGAATAATTAAATTGGAAAGTGTGACAGCAAGGGAATTTGTAGGTACTTACTTACTTAACGGGCTTCAGACCCGTGAAGAGTCTCTGCCTGAGACACGACAGTCTTCCACTCTGTCTTGTCTAGACCAAACGCTCGGCATCCGTGATAACTTGATCCTTAAAATGTAGGTTTGGTCATCCTTTTTGTCTCGAACCTGGGGACTATGATTCAGAGATCCTCTTTGCTGGAACATTATTGTCTATTCGCTCGATGTGCCCGAGCCAGTGTAGTCGACGTGTTTTGGCTTTTTTGGACTACATCCACATCTTTGTACAGCTCATAGAGTTCGCGGTTGTATCTTCTCCTTCATTCGCCCTACTCGCATATGGGACCGAATATTCGACGAAGAATTTTTCTCTTGAAAGTATTCAAAATCTGCTCTGTTTTCCTGCTTATCGTTCAGCACTCGGCTCCATATAGCAGAACTGGCAGGATCAAAATTTTGTAGAACATGCATTTCGTCTTCCGAGTTAGGAGTCTTGAGCCCATTTGTTCCGCCAAACCGAAGTAGCAGCGGTTTCCTAGGGTAAGTCTTCGCCGAATCTCCACTAAGGTGTCATTCGTGGAGTTGATATTTACTCCGAGGTAGATAAACTCCTTAACCACTTCGAGGTTACTGTTGCCAATAGTGACGTTTTGTCCTAGGCAGTGGACAAATGTTTCTTTGTTTGTTGACAGCATATACTTGGTTTTGTCCTTATTCACTTCAAGGCCAACTCTTTTCGCCTGTTGCCGCTAAAGCCGCATAGAAGGCGCGCTGGAAGCGACCTATGATATCGACGTATCCCAGCAACTGGACAAATTTTAAAGATAGTGCTTTCCGTGTTAACACCTGCCCTGCGCACTATTTGTTCCAGAACGAGATTGAAGAAGGCAGATAAGAGCGCCTCTCCTTGCCGAAATCCGGTACATGTTTGGAATAGTTCGGAGGAACTATTTCCGAATTGCACATTGCACCGCGTTTTCCAGTGTCACGCGGCACAGCTGGATCAGTTTAGTCAGGATCCCGAATTCGACCATCGCATTGTAGAGCTCAAGATGATGATTGCTATCATAGGCGACTTTGAAGTGGGTGAAGAGATGGTGAGTCTCGACTTGATATTCGTTTCCAGGACCTGCTTGAATGTAAAAATTTGGTCGATCGTCGATCTTCCGGTCCGGAAGTCGCCCTGGTACGTGCCGATTAGTGTGCTGCAGAAAGGCTTCAGACGTTCACACAGTACATTGGATAGGATCTTATATGCACTATTTAGCAGGGATAATGACAATAGTTCTTAAAAGACATAGGATTGCCTTTCTTGAAGTTGGGGCATACAGAGCTGATAGTCCAGTCATCGGGCATGGTTTCATCCACCGATGCTTGGTTGATGATTTGGTGCATGTACCTTACCAAAGCATCACCTCCATTTTTGGAGGACAGCTCTGGTTTGGCTGGAGAGCCGGCGGCCTTGTTGTTCTTCAGCTTTTTAACAGCTGCGCCAACCTCTTCAAACTGGGAGGGCGGTAGCTTCTTCATTGACTGGATGCTGGTTCTCTTCTTGCCCCATCACTCTGTCTACCTGATGACCATGAAGAAATGCTGCTTTAACATACATATCTACTATTCTCCGAGCTTCGGAGACTTGGTTTCCTTTACAATTTTTAAAAATCTTTATCGGCCTGAGCTCCAAATATGTCGAAGTAGCCCAGACTAAGTGTGCTTACGTTTGAAGCTGTGACGCCACCGTTGACTCCATTGAGAGAGTTTGTCCGCTGTCGTATTTAAGTATAGTGATGCTATTTTCTCTTGTTCAACACTCGAGCTTATAAGTTCAGCAAGTCGGGTACGAATGGACACCAACCAGTACCCGACGGTTACCACTAGGATGTAAAATAAGTACAATTGATGCGCAGTAACAGTTACAACACTGGACATCGCTAGGTTGACGCCAGTCTGTCTCTACCCTTTTCCTACAACATCCAGCCAACTGGGTAGGTACTTCATGACAAAATATAAAACAATGATTAGATTTCAGGACTACCCTATGTGAGAATCCTTGGTGCTGCACAGTCGGTACAGTCTGCACGTTCTGCACAGACGACACAGGCGGCACAGTCTTGAGCAATCCTGATAGTCTCAATACAGTTATGCTTCAAGGTCGGTGACCACAACGATTACCATATCATCAGAAAATCCATTATTTTCGATGCCTTTGGGGTTCCCGATCTAAGAATTTTATTATAGATCAGGTTCGACAGAAGCGAACTTTATACGGAAACTTGGGGAACGCCCCTGCCACAGTGTACTGTCAAACTTCATAGTCAGTGTCGCACAGTATCACCCTCTTTTTGAAATAATCTATCTATTTTATTTTGCAGGTAGTTCGTATCATGTTCCAATATTGCTTACTCTCGCTCTTCTATCCTACTCCTACCCATCGATGGCATGGATCGTGGAGCGTCCCTTCAAAACACTATTTTTCCTGTTGTAAAAGTCGGTATGACCAGAGTTCCTGTACACGTTAGTTACTTTTGGCAGAAAGACCAGAGTAGATGTCTGTACTTAGCATGCATCGACTAAAGGGTCTAATTCCGACCCATAGTGTTTGATCTTCTTTTATCGGGAATCCCGTACTAAAAAGCACAATTGATCCGTAAAGATCCGAGTATCTCTTTAACCTAACGAAAGTAGGATTTAGAAGAGCTTCCCTGCCACCATTCGTGTCCCAAAATGAGGCTATCATTTCTTCGTTGACTTAATGCTACAAATATGTTTATTAATTTTCATTAAATGATTTTGGGATGCCTTTCTGATTCTATTGTAATTCTGAGATCGTTCTGCATTCACAAACAGATATGTAAAGATACAGATTAATTACCACCTTGTAGAATATTCTTCACATTAATTGATCTATCCAGGTAAACGAAATACCTTCCCTAATTAAGTACTACATACACGCCATGTAAACATTCCCTAAGGTAATCCAATTTAAAAATTTATTCATATCCCCAGGCATAATACCCTCGATTGGGCAATTTATAGCTCAACATTTCAATCCGAATTTCACCTTCGACACGGTCCCCAGGTGGTGGCTACACCCGTACACACATAAGCGAAGCTAAATTCGAATTGCAGAGTACGCGGGCTCAAAAATCATTTAACACTCGCAACATTCCCCCGTCCGCCACACCGTTTCAGACATCAATAATGCAAACTATTTGATTAAAGATTCACCAGATTTGCATACATGTGTGGTGGGATCCTGAAAAATCGCTCAATTGCTGCACCGTTTGCGTTTGTGATGCGATGTGATTCAGGGTTGATTGCTGTTCATCAGGTGGGTGGTACACATTGCAAGCAACCCTGAAGTATCATTCGTGTAACACCAACGAGAGGAGGGTTATGTGTCGAAGTGGAATTCCTTGTATCCAGATTAAACCGCTTAATATTCAAGAGTTCTGTGTCACTTGACTGGGGAGGGGAGTCGAGGCCTGACAATTGAGTGAATTTCTTTTTGATGATGTGCCTCAATAGGCCGGGAATTGGCTGCCGCGTCCCAGAGGAAATTATGTTGCGATCCGCGGGTGTGGTACATGGCCCACGAAAGATGAGACTTTGAATCGTAAAAGCGCCTTCAACCAAAACGGTCGGGGTTGAGCGAATGACGCTACGCACACACTGTTTTCATTTTCAATTCTATTGTCATTTCCCCTGATGGCTTGGCAGGTGGGGCAGCTGGCACAGAAGTGGTAAGGTCGGCTGAAGCGAAAGTTATGGGCTGTTGATTGCTTTTTTGTTTTTTAGCAAAACCCATAAGGTTTGGCCGCTCGAAACCACTCAAATGTATAAACTGAATCGGGAATGAATGATTTGTTTAATGAAGTTCCCCCGGAAATAGCTTAACGGAAACTCACTTTAAGAAACTCCAATCCACCTGTAGCAGCAGCAAATCCCTTTAGCCATTCCAAACCCCCCACCATAGAGCTAAACAATTCACGTTCCATTTAACGTTTTACAAACTTAAACAAAACACGAACACACACAGTCTAGCATTCCTCCAAGGACATGCATTTTTAAACATCTTGAAGGGTTGAAATGTGAAACGCACGCACATCCCTAGAGTTCAGTTTGGGGAAAAACAACAAGAATATCTCTTGCCAGGTCCTTGCAATCCTTTGAGTCTTGGAGAATACATTTTTGTTTTTTTCATGTAAAAGTACAACATCCGAAAATTATCCCGAAATTTTAATTATATTTTCAAAGGGCAAAAATAATTAAGCATCACCGTTAACTCCTTTTGTGTTTCACTCGCTTAGAGAGGGATATACACTGACAGTGTGGTACCTGGTTTAAGATTTCCCTCGGGGCAAACTGAAAACAGTTAAAGATAATATGTCATGGGATGGTTTTTTTTAAACGTGGAGTATGAATTTTTATCTTTTTAGTCGAGTCGCTCGCCGGGGACAAAAGTTGATATTAAATTAATGAAAATTAACCCGTTCTCCGGAGAGAGAAGACAGGATGTTCTTATGGCTGCAGGGGTATACGCAAACAGCATCCCCATAGACTGGGAAAAAATCCAGGTGGTGTCTGGGGAGTTCTAAAATATTATGCATCAGCGTTAAATGAGTTTTTGTGTTAAAATTTTATGGCGAACCAAGAAGCTTTAAGGCAATGGGTGAGATTTATAGAAAAGAGTGTCCGGAAAGTGGGTTTATACTTAAAGTACATTGAACTTAAATTACATTGGTCGGTTAATGGAAATTTAGTTTTACGAGTTACTGATCTTGAAGACCCAGAGCTTGTGGAACCTATAGAATTCCAAGAAATTTTGATTCAAGTTCTTGGTACACATAAATTTAGATCTCAATTTTCCGCGAAAAAAAGACTTAAAAGCCGTTACTACCCACGAAGATCCCGAAATATGATGATGAGTGTAAGTTGCATACAAGTTAGGAACAACAAAGGATGAATATCGAGACGAAAGAATGGAAATGAAGAAAATTCTGGGGAATCTACGAGGCCTCCCAGCTCAGGGAGTAAAAAAAGTTTCATGAAGGCAACATCATCTTGAGTTTTCACCAGAAACCCCGGCAATTGCCGGTGGCCTTCAAAATTGAGGCGGACACTTTAATAAATATCTAGAAAAACCGTCGCCAAATCCGTGAAACTTCCATATGCTTATCAGGTACAGCATAGTGAGTGTTAGCTCAAGCCGAGAACCCTAACCCAGTCAAAGAGATAGTATCTTTCGCTACCCAACATACTACCCGTTGAGGCAACTATCAAATCTTGATATATAACAAAGCTACCGGTTCTGATGGCTGATGAATCTGTAAAGCATTTTTTTAAATATGGAGATGTCTTCATCAGTCATGTTTAGGAGTGGTAAGCATGTCAGATGGCTTCGGTATTAGCTTCACATACTCCCTGTCCAAAAATGGCGGACCTTCTTATAAGTACAATGTGTGGACGACTTGAGCCTCATTATCTCAATGGGCTTTTTTTAATCATGAACAAGTCAGTGTGTCAGCAAGGTTTACAAATTATCCAAATGGTTTATCAAAGTTAGCGTTCGTTTACGACGACTTTAGGTACGATTTTCATCGCAAAATCATTCTCAGATATAAACCCCATGTCTGGCTCAACGACTTCGTTAATAAGCAAACTTGTTACATTTGGGCAAGTCACCAACACGAACCCTGACTCAGTGGTTAGTGCGTCGGACTACTGAGAGAGATGTTTGGGGTCCGAGCCTTATACAACACCAAAAGTTCATTTACGGGCAATACTTTTTCTTCAATAATGCTGGCAACACAGTTAAAATTAATAGAGATCACTACCGGACCGTATTGACTCACAATTCTTAGGATAAATTGGAAGGGTATGACTTAGAGCACATGTGGTTTTAACCAGATGGTGCCACATGCGACATACATATAACTGGCAAAATAATCGAGTTTTTGAAGTCGGAGTTCGGTCTCCAGAAATGGACCACTCAACTGGCCGCCTTGTTCGTGTGATATGTATCATGTGATGATACCTCTGGACTTTTTTCTTTAAGGCTACGTATAGTCCGTGGTATATTTTAATAAGCCAGACTCTTAAGACGACCTCAGGACCAACATCGATTTGCCAACATATTGCCCGAGTTATGCGAAAGGAGGACATTTGAATGATGTGTCAATCGCATCGATTGCACTTAGGTAAGGTTACGTTCGATTGGCAAGCTGCAACAAATGCAGCCAAATTTAGGCTAGAATTGGCCCATTGTGATACCACAGGATCTAGTGTCCTCAATCTTCCCGTTCAACCAACATGAGCTTATTATAAAACGTTGGAGGCGACTAATACTCATGCCAACTAGTTCCCCAAGGTTGTCGAAGAAGTTCTCTCCTAGATATAATTTTCTTCGAGTTGAGAGCTTGGCAAGTTCATAGGAGGGAAATAATAGTTTCTCCCTCGTCCTCTCTTCCTCGTCCATGTAGCTTCTGCAAAAATCGTTTGCCGGGAGACTTGCCTCCCAATGAAGCTGTCCCGTAGTGACACCTACGGCACCTAAAATGAGCTGAATTTTGAATTGATCTGCCATTTCGTTAAGAGATAAGCAATTAAGGGCATTTTGGGTGACCGTATCCAGAGATTTAATCACGGCTTGACTATCAGTAAAAGTGGTGATATCCCTCGCGGATATTACATTGTATCTTAGCCACAGCAAGGCCACCATGTTCGACACAATCTCCACATAATCTCAACCTCCCACTCAGTCCTGAAGTGTATATACTTACTTACTTACTTATGTGACGCTACAGTTCGGGGTTAACCTGAGCATCAACCAACCAGCCTCTCCAGTTAGCCGGGTCCTTAGATAACTGCCCCCAGCTGCTGACCCCAAGTTTGTTGAGATGTCCTTAAACTTCAAAGTCTCTGGTCTATCCGGACCATATGTGTCCATCCGCTCTATAGCTATAACATCAATCTTAGGCGATTGATGCGCAATTTTTTTGCCTAGTACGATGTCGCTATGCAGCTCGTAAAGTTCACGTTGAATCTCCTCCTCCAAAGCCTGTCAACGCAAACGGTAATGAAAATTTTACGCATTTACGTCATACGGTACTATCTTGCACCATTTCCCTTCCAGGATTAGAAGCAGTTCATTCAACTCTAGGTTCCAAGGAAGAGGGGAAATCACACCGTCATACCTTGGTCGTAGGCCATAATTCCAAAGCTCCTAGAATGGATATCTATTTTGAAAGATTTTTCTGACAATACCTTTAAACTTTTGTAACGTATTTTCTTGTTAAATCGTGGACGGCTCGTAGAAATTATATTTTTACTCCACAAAGTAGCTACTGTATCTGTAGATGCCTGAAGACAAGGTTATTCAAGTTTTCTTTTCCCAGAAGCAAGGCACCTACATACTTCGTCGACCATCCCAATCGCTATTGTCAAGTGCGTTCATTAGCTTTCTCTGAATTCAACCACAAAAGACTGCTTTACAGAGTACACTTGCGGTAGTTGTTACCTGAATTATCCGGCAACAAAGTGGGTAGTCTTGTTCAAAGCAGAAGACAGGCTAAAAATATAATTCATACTCTTCAAGGATGAACAATGCCTTTAAAAATTTCCCAACAGAATCCAGTGGAATCTGTCAAGCTTTAAGAACACCAGCTACCAGCCGTACACCAATTATTTAACTTTGTTAGTTCAATTAAGGCCAACACAAACTAAGCTTAAACTTCTATGTTGGTATTAGTGCTGTCCAACTGAAAAAGAATCACTTTTCTAGGAGGTCCTTCACGTTGAAAAGAAGTCCTCCTCCACTCTAAGTAAACAGCTCTGGACAAAGCTCCCTATGTGTAATACATATGTAAATATAAAAAAAAAAACCAACGACGACGATGTGTAAATAATTCAGGACATAAAAAAGGACATATCCAACTAATATATCCACATGGCAGCAAAACTGATTTACATAAAAAAAAAACACCACCCCAACTATTTTTACTCCTGGCTGCTGTATACATAAATGGAGCAAAGAATTCCTGTATGCGGAGCTTGCTCATGCTCCATCTCGACAGAGAGTCCTTTAAGAGAGTCACCAAGGTTCGTTCTCTTTATTTCTATGGTGGTGAGATTTTGGTTTGGTCCTTCTTGGAAATATCCTTGGCTGCTGAATGTAGTGAATGTGGTGGTTTATTTCTATTTATTTTTTTTTTCTGTAGATATCTTGGTGACACCTCCCTGTGCGCAAAAACATTCTAGGGACACTCGGTATGACAAACCAATTGTGTCCTTTTGCTTGGGTCATTGCCAGATAAATTCCAGCCAATAAAATCGAAGACACATACTTTTTTCTTTTTCTTTTCCTTCTATATGTACCGGTTTTGCTCCGGCTGGTGGAGCAGTTGGGGGGGTTTTTTTCTTGTCCTTTTCTCTCATTTTTTTATTATTTAAATAAGCGATTGCAGCGCCGCCACAATATATTTTTCGGTCGCGCGCAGATGTGAGATTTGAGATTGAATCAAGGAGGTGATGTGGTAGGACGATGGTGGTTATGGATGAAGATGAAGAGGCACCCCATGCTCCAAGCAGGACCTATTTCATCTGTGCACATACAAAAAAAAAAAGTTTACTCTTTTTGTTTTTATTTTTTGTTTTTGCTTCTGGTTTTGGTTTTTCGTTTTCCTCAAGTTGGTTCTATTGATTTTGTGCAGAGAGTTTTGATGCCTTGACTTTAAGCTGATTAGTGACTTTAAGGAATATTCTTTAGTACACTTTGTGCCCTCATAAGAGCATGAACTTGTGCAACCCGACATGTGAATTCGAATGGAAGTTTCGGATTATGAATTTTTTCGTTTTTTATTTTTAGTTTTATTTAAAGAAGATGTGATATTTAAATTTAAACTCGGAGAGTTTTTCTTAAAATAATTCTATGAAATTTTATTTTTGCTTAGTCTGTGTAATAAATTCTTAGTATTCTAGATTAGAGGAAAGTTGTTGGCTCAAAGTATATGAAGTCGAAGACATCTAAAGTTTTCTCAGCTCTATGGGAGCGTCTTCGAATCGCGGTTAACAATTATCCGTAAGACTTTTCTTTCGAACGCGACTAAGAGTTCAGAATCCTGTTTGCGACGCACCCAAACCTCGGATTCATACGTGGGTACTGGTAAGACCTTGTACAGCAGCAGCTTGGATGTTATGGTTTAATTTCTGTATCTAAATAGCTTTGACAAACTGTCTGTAGACTTTGTGGGATTTGAGCAGCTACCCGCTTATTTTTTCTTTCATGTTGTTGTCAACTGCTACTTTTGACCGAATCTAGTTAAATGTTTGTAATGCTTGCCACAACTTCAAATTCCCTGATGGTTTTACCAGCGCTAGGTGTTCTATATGTTGTTTTCACAGACGATGCAACAGTAATTTTCCTTCAGTAATGTGCGATCTGGATGAAGGAACCTTGTATAACTGGTTTGGATCTTCCGATGATGTCAATATCGTCGGCATGTTACACCTTTATGCCAGTCTTCCGGCATTTCTTCCTGCTCCCGTGCACTATGATTTAATGATTCCCCTGGAGTAAAGCTGGCCTTCAATGTTTAAACATCTCAGCCGGTATACCATCGGCTTCCATGTACTTGTTGAATTTAAGCCGACTTATGACTCTCAGTACCTATTCCATACTTGGTGGCAGTAGCATTATGTGTACTTCTAACTTTGGTGGAGCCTCCAATACTTCCGTGAGCTGACCATTTAGGAAATCATTGAATGTCGTCAGGATCGGTGATCAGATTTCCCTCTCTGTCCTTGTAATAGGTGCAGCGTGGTGTGTACTGTAGCATGCTATAGATTATTTGGAAGATCTTCCGCGCCTGGTGCAGTCCTCGCGATCTACTTCTTTTCATTTCGCAGATCAATTTTTTATCCCAGGCTATGTGTACTTGTCTTCATTTCTCCAGGTTCTATACATTGCTCGGTATGCAAAATTCTTACTTTCAGTCGCTAGCTTGCCTTCATCTTCAAACCACTCTCTCCGATCTCTGCGACTTCTCCCCAAAATAGAGTTAACAGCGTTCAGACTCCAGGATTCAATCTCTCTCCACCGAGCTTTTCGAGAACGAGTCCTGAGACAAGGTGTTACTTGCATTCTCGTTGCGTAGGGCAGCCTGATTCTGAATCTAAAAAACCATAACAACAAAAGCAGAAAAACTATACCAACCAAGATTCAGCAGGCCCGAGTAGAGGCGGCGGTCTATGAACACGTGGTGTATTTGGTTGCGAGTGGCTCCTTCGGGTGATACAGGTGGCTTTATCGATATCGTTACGCCATGACCAAGTTTGCATTCCATTGTCCATTGTCAGTAGTGTTCTCGTGCAAACTACCGGTGCCTGTGTAATGACTAAATACCGGCTTCCGACCCATTTTTGTGTTCAAATCCCTAAGGACGATATTTATATGATACATTGGGCTCTCAATGTTCAACTCGTTCGTAGTATACGCCTTTTCGTCATCAGTGGACTCCTCCGTAGGTTAGTGAACGTTTATGAGCCTGAAAATTTTTAAATGTCGCAGATCTTACGAAAGCTACTCTCCGACTAAGCACGGCTGTAGTTTGAAGATCCCATGAGAACACACGAATTTCTAGGTTCAACATTGACCTATTAAGCGTTCACACAGTGTGTCAATAGCAAGACTCTCTTTCGCAAAGTTTGGGAACAATCAGCACCTCACTAACTGCCTCCATCCAAGACCATTGGTGAGCTATGAAAACTGTTTTAACAACTGGTGCTGAAAGAATTGTCAGTTGATCGCAGGGAAGACATACATATGCAGGGCGTAATTTCCGAGGATACCTACGGACGAAGTTAACAGGTGAAAGTTCGCATTCCAGCTACTTCCGCAACAGGGAGTGGTGAGTTAAACTCGCTACACCGCATAAACATGAGATAAGTTCAAACTTGCGTGCAATATCTCAAGTGCAGGCAGACTAAACGAGGTTGATACCTAAGCACTTCATCACTGATGTGTCTTCTCTACTTTTTGGGAATGAAATTCAAAATAGCCATCATACCGAAAAAGCTGGTAAAACCCATACCCTCAAAAGACCAATCAACCTTCCAATTCTTTAAATTAAAAGCCCTGGAAAGCTTGATTTATAAAAATGAATTTAGGCAGTAAAATCTAATTAATGTTCTAGCATGCTAGCAAGAATCAGTAAAAACTGCCGTGCCTTCGTTGTGGGATCTTATTAGAACAAGGAGCAAGGAACAACTGTGGTATCTTTTCTTGACGTTAAGGGTTGTTTTAATAATGTCGAAACAAAAGCTATATCTGCTGCTGCACTTCGTAGTTTAAAGGTTCTCGATCAAAGTAAACTCAGCTGGAAGTTGACTATTCAAGACCGTACCAAGAGGGCTTAGATTATGGTAGATATATTAATGTAGAAATGCCTGGAGCCCGAAAGGGTCCCTTAGTCTTGAGTTGTACATTGGATATATGTACATAAATACACGGCAGTCATCAGACCCTAGTGATATACACAGTACTACTCTGGGCACTAGATAAAACAAGCAACATTCCACTGGTGACTGTAATCTTCGTGAAGCTGTCAGCGGCAAAACATCATTATGGTGGCACGGTGGTGATGAATCTGGTATGTCAACGGTTTCTGTAAAAGCTACAGAAGGCCTGACTGATCTAGCCATTTGATTGAAGCAAAATTAAGAGTTTTGTATACATATACATAGATTAAACTAGTTTCGCGGCTAAATGGTTAGCCTTCAGGCGACATAAGTTGACACCGCAATCGGTTACCCATTCCGGTTGTCAATAAACTCTGCATGTAGGCTCATGGTGCTGGTAACCCGGTTCTCGCTTTATATGGTATAATTGGCTTAATAGTGTCTATGCCTGAGGGGGAACAGATACAAAACCTAACCTTATCTAACTAGGGTAAAACTAAGTGGTTACTCACTCAAGACTTATGAGGAACATAAAATGATAACAGAAAGTCCTCAAATTGATCCAGACACATCTGAGTACAACCCTTCATTCACTATACAAGAAGTGGAAGGTATCATATATGTACGTACGTATGTACATTGAAAAAAATAAATCCAAGAGTTGACTTGGTAAATTCTTTTCCAATATTTTAT
Organism: Xylota sylvarum; assembly: GCA_905220385.1. Taxonomy (NCBI): domain Eukaryota; kingdom Metazoa; phylum Arthropoda; class Insecta; order Diptera; family Syrphidae; genus Xylota; species Xylota sylvarum. Next base: position 130,277,671 of record LR999957.1, read on the forward strand.
GTTCTTTGGTCACATAGTTTTAAAGATCGTAAACGGTAGCAATATTGAAACCAGGCAAACCTTACAATGAAACTAAAAGCTATCGACCAATCGCTCTCCTAACCATCTGGTACAAAATAGGTAACTTGTAATCAAATTAAAGAAACTATTGGTTAGGGTATTCCTACTAAACTGATTGATTTTGAATTAGGACATATCTGTACAGATTACGTTCTGAAGAAGCTTTTGAAAATCGTCTCAAAGAGGTCAAACTGCTCTTTTAAAATGTATACTAACAAAGGTAGCCCAATAATGGATTACCGCAAGAAACAGTTCTCGCCCCTCTGCTGTTTAATTTACACATCCATACATTGTTCTACAAGTTAACATATGTAAATATCTACCACTAACATATGCGAGTCCTTGAGAATTATTTAAAAAACAAAATGGAGGCCCCACTCCAGCAATGGATGGAATTGGCTACATTCCTTCTACGTAGTATGTGCACCTATCAACACCACCCACTATGTCTCCATTTCTCGTGAAGTAAATCAATCTGCTAAAACCCCATAAAGACTGATTTTTAATATGAAAAAGGACTCTTGTCAAAGTGCTTAATCACCCGGCTTAACCATCCTTAAATACCTCCATTATTTCCATCCACATTCTCTTATCCAAAATTCCATTATAAAAGGTCAATTCCAGGCTCCCTTTCAAATAATTACAAGATGATCCGTGTTGTTTCATATTTTTTTTATTCCCTTCTTTTCCTTAAGAAAAATCCCGCGAAACAGAATGAGGTGGAAGGAATTCCTTACAAAACATCTGGCAGAGGATGAAAATAAAAAAAAAAAAAAAATCCAAATGATGGCCTCTCGCTGTCGGCCATTTATCATCGTCGAGTCGCCTTTAACGGGGCGTCTAATTACTAATTAAGGTTGACATGTGGTGCCAAAACCGCGTGCTGGCCACCGTTACCACCACCACCGCCGCTACCAACGCCAACTCCGTCGTTGATTAACCAACAACACTTCACAGCGCCGCCACACAGGGTCCTTGAAAGGATGAGTTGAGGTTTTTCAAAGGTGGTCGGCGTTTTGCGTGAGGGTGAGCACGTTCCGAGTGGGCTGTAGGATAAGCACAAAACAGGAAAAAAAAAGACAGAATCCACGGCAAATTGTAGAAACATGACACCGCCACTTAATTTACAATTCATTCGGTTGGCAGGTTTAATTGGCGGTCGGGCTTCGCGTTTGCTCCTTCTTCCTGCTTTTGTGCTTTGTTTCAACGAAATGATTTAATGACGCTATTTGTCTTCAAAAAGAAAAAAAAAAACGGTATAATTCAGGATAAATAGGATGAACGATTAATTGAAAGCCTCAGGGGAAAGAAATGTCTGGTAGATTTTTTTTTAGGATAATTGTTGTCGGAGTGCATGGGGGTTTGTGGCAATTCACATGGAAATTAAAAATAATTGTTGCCAGGATACATGGCTTTGACCAGTTCGCCGCGCCTATGTATGTAGATCCTATTTGGAGGACTTCATTAGACGAGACGAGTCAGATCAAGGACTTCTTCAACTTGTGGGTCGGAAATTCAATTTCCAGAAACTGCCTGACCAGCAATATAATGTCCAACTTCGAAAACTTTCCCAATCATTGCGCCGAGATAAAACAAGGATTCCAACACTTAATTGGTTGCCCATTCATTCGTAAATTGGCGAATTGTCCAGCAAACGTCAAAAAGAAAACCTCGAGGTGGACATCTAAACAAGTCCTATCTCTTGGCAAACACTCCTCTCGCTGGACATCACATGAAGTGAGCAATTAAGGGCCGAGTGTATGGTTATATTTTATTGGGGGATCCAACCCCACAAATAAGCACAAAAACAAGACTCTCCCCATGATCTGCGAAGGCAATGCTTCATCTTTCGATTGTCGGGGTGTGAAAGTATGTGACTTGCAATTTTAGTTCACTGAACCGAAATAACTGACTGAGAAGAGGGGTCTCCTGTTGGCGACCGACGACAACAACGACGACGTGATGAGTTAGTGACAAAGCGTTCCATTGCCAAGAGCGTGCTCTGTGTTGTTCATTCTGCTGTTGAGGGACAGTGATTTATGGAGCAAAGTACTTGTGATTTTTGCTGCTGACATTTAATTAACTACGAATGAGAAGAATTCGAGTGCCGGCCGGTTTGGGCGGAGGGAGTTCATGGGTCTCCAGGGTGTATGTGCCACATTCGATTCAGTAGTCATTAGGATTCGAGATGACATTTTTAATTTTGTTCTCTCGTTGATCCTTATTAACTGAATGAGATTGCAGAAAAGAACGTCGGTCAGAGGAAAAGTTAAAAGCAGAAATGACGTTGTAAATATTGTCATTGAGGGTGAGTGAGGTTTCTTGACAGGTGTTTACCTAGAGGCCGATCAGAGGGGATTTCGTTGGAGGTTATAGGGCAAGAGGAGAGCTCGTAAAACTTTCGATGCCGTTTTAGAGAGACAAACCGCTAAGGAAAGACGTTTTCTTCAGTGGCTCGGGAAAGAAAACTTGATATGCGAAACTGAAGATAGGCCTAAACCCAGGCATGGTCTCAGTTGAAGTTCATTGAAGATGATAAACTGTCCCTGGGGGGGTTATCCTTCACAGTGACTAGATCAGCCATAGAGCCTTTCATTGAATATTAGCACGTTTGCCTTGCCAAAATGGTTATTGGCAGGATTATGTTGACGATTATGAACTGGTATTAACCGTAGTGGAAATAGATTCCATCTGATAACTTGAGCGGCTGCAAAGTAGCTGCCGCTGGCGAAAGCCGTGTCACGATAGCGACAGCTGTGCACTAACGACATCAAAGATTTAGAAAACGCTTTGATTGATGAAATGGCCTTAGGACGGGAGCATAAGCTGTAATTCCAGGGCATACATTTCAAGTTTGCGATGCTATTATGCTATTGGTCTACTGCGAGACTCAAAAGACTATGGAATGGCTGAAGATAGTAGCACCTAGACTTAGCAATTGGAAGGGAGTGGGCCTTACTGCGAAATGTGGGAAGGAGATACCATGTGTCCATCCAATTACAATCAACTTCCCACGTAGCACAGACCAGGAGCACCAGGAGTACCAAACCACACTGGCACTCCTCGAAGAGCAGAACAACGACTTGAACGTCAAATCGTGGAAGATTCTGAATGTTCAAAAGAGGGAACTGGTCAAGTACTGGTCCTCGGAATCGATCAGCAGTCCTATGATGCCATAAGAACTCAAAACAATCCCCTTCACTACAGGTTTGGTCTGGACTCAAAAAGTCAGAGGAAAGTCTCTCGAATCCAACTTTGCAGAGGACAGAACATACAGTAGAGCAATCAGATCCGCAGCGGGTTGAAACACCTGCTTCTTCTGCCGTATATGACGTATGCCGAATATGGTAATACAGATGGAAAAAGAGGGAAAATTGGGTAAGGCAATTGTTCCAGAAGATATAACCAGACAGATAGCAAAGCCGCTTGCAAGCTTGGACACAATCAGAGAAACAGTATCCATAACAATTAAAAAGTAGACTAAAGGCAAAACAGGAGCAGAATCCAAAAATGTTGTTGGACCAACGGCATAAGGTTCGAGCCACCCTCAGAATGAAAAGCTAGGACTAGAGGACTAGAAGCACAGAGAGTAAGGGCTCAATTTTCAGAAAAATAACCATCACTTTGAACACCACTACCGATCAACCCTAGTATTTTGATTCAACTGGTCGAACGTCCTCAAACTATGCCTCATCCTTTCCATCCTTTATTTATGAAAAAAATCTTATTGTCTCCCATCTAGTATCACATGAATAACTAATGATCACTAACTCTGCGGTAAAAACCAAAGCCAGCAACCTCACTTCCGCCGTGACTGTGCGACTCAGACGCGCCGTCACATCCGCCACAAATGTATATACGGTTACCCGTACAGCGTCCCTCGCTCATAAAAATATCATTGTCAGATGATTGGAAAATTATCCCATTTACATACCATAAATTCCACCCGACTATCCTTCCACCCACCACAAGAATCCACAAAAAAAAAAAGGAAATCATTTGGCAATCTCAATGTCCCATAAAGTGGCCCATAAAAACCGAGTGGCAATGATAAACTGTAATAGCACTATTCCACATATCACCCCCAAAGGACTCCAATTTGTTACTGTGCCTGCTCGATGGTATATGTAAAACCATGTAAAAGGGGTTGCCAACCCCTTCTTGCATCACAGGAAGTGTTATGAATAATATCCTGCCATAAAGATCAGGATTTAAGTATTCAAGTGAAAAAAAAAATTGTCAAACATTACTTGCGCTACGTTTTTCATAATCGAAAAACCAAGTCTCTACAACTCTAGAGGTGGCAAATCGAATCCTGTGTATTCGAAGTCGATTTGCTCCGATACAGTTGACCAGCCCTTCGCTTCGGGAAGAGAAAAGAAAACAATTTCTCATTCATAACTTAGAAGTTACGGCACCCATGGGATGTGACCAACCGACAGAAAAACGGATCACCGCACTGCAAGGATTGCTTTTGTATTCTGGCCACGGATGGTCAGCAACGGGCTTCATGCATTTTATACAAGTTCTTGTCCCGGTTGTTTCTGTTTCTTTTTTTTTTCGTCAAAACCAGGAAAGGAAATTTATTTCATTTTATTTTTATTTTTTTTTTTTTTTTCTCGGTTAAGGATACTTTTGGTGGACGTTTGTAGTGACCTTTTTGGTTACTACAGTCATGAGGGTGGCGGTCTTTGAATTTATGTCGTCGATTAAAGGGACGTAGTAATAGAGGCGAAAGTCAGATGATATCCTTTTAAACAGTTTGCGATAAATTGGTGAGTTATAAAATTCCAGTTTTACCGCTCCGTTGAAGTAATAAGGACAATTTATTGAATTTCAAAGGATATTCACTTAGAAGAACAGAGGGAGAAGGCAGGTGGCTACCACCGTCGTCGTCTTCGTCATCGTCGCCAGTGATCTAATCAATTTTAAGTCGAATGATATTGAATTCATCTCATGTAGGGTCACATGAGGTCTCTTTTCATGGTTTTAAAATATTGCCAGGAGGGTGGGTGGTTTGTGGTACATAATTTATGTGTCCTGTGGGTAATCATTGGATTATCTATGGTTTTGAAGTTTGCACAAACTCTTATGAGATGATGTCATTTTGTGCAAGGTAATTTCTTGCAAAATATTTTTGATTACTTCCATGCATAGATAGATAGGTCATTGATGGACATTGGCATTGGTGTAAGTATGTACCTGAAAATATTATTAAATTTCCGTGGAAACAATAAATCAGTCAGGTTTCCGAGCCATTGTAGTAACATCCAGACGAAAATAGCCCCAATAATTATTCTAACTAGTTAACTAATCTAGATTTGAACTAATCCATTTGTCAATTTTGTTTGAACAGAATTGAATCTGTACATTGGTTTCCCATTTTGTCATCAGAAAAGTACAGGTGACAGTACACAACGTTGTGGAGCACCACTTTTAGTCTTAAATTCTCTCGATAGCCAACTCTTAAGTGACAATTTGTAAACCACTTTGATAGTCTGGAATGCCTTTTTTGCACACGACTTACAATTTTTTACATAAAATATCAGGTTAGCAAGATTTAAACTCCGTCAGAATGTTGATGTACAGTTAGGGCAATATTTTGAATTCTACACGATAGGTTGCAAAACTTAATTGTATTCAAGCAGATATCTGGAAGCATTAACCAGGCCAAAATACTAGGCATGTAGAATTCCAAGGGTGTGAATAAAGGTCTTGCAGCTCCAGCCTTCTTCGTTTTCAACGCAGGTATGTCGATCCTACAATCTAGGCCATTATTCTAACTTTTGGATATACACACATATCACCATCGATAGCATGGTTTAAAAACTTGATGAGAATAAAGCAAATTCGTAACTGGGAGTTAAAGAAAGCTGTGACTATCTTCTGGTTCTAAGAACCAAGTAACGTGTTTTAGTATACTCCGGGTAGTAATAACATCTAAGACGTATAGGTCGTTGCAGTATCTGCATAATGGTAATCTCATAGCGTGCTTGCTCAGAAGGAAATGACCAAAGGGTATCCCTATTACCATTCTTATCACTGATCCGCTTAGTTTTATAATTTCCTCACATTTTTCTTAGATCTAACACTTGGCACCTTATACCCTAGTATGTTCGACCATCTCTTAGCCAAGAACAATGGCGGTTTTATGCTTCTAATTGCGCCAGTTTCTAGGAGCTCTACTCCTTTCTTCGACAGAATGTTAGCCCTTTCGTTCCCCTCTATATCGCTCAGCATAGTCTGAAACAGATCTGTATGCATAATGCCCTGAGGATTGCACCCCAATTCCTGAATTCAGATTTTGTGACGTAAGACTCTAGCACCTTTTGCGTAGCCTGACAGTCAATCTAGAGGACGATGTTCCCATTGGATCTTGATCCTATCTCAAGTAATTCCACAGGCTCAATATTTTCACATATGTACATATATCACTTGAGTGTATACCTGACTCCATACACCCACTGGTTTTGGAACCACCTGCTTATTCTGCAATTTTATTTTGGAAAGAGCCGACATTCCTCTGCCAATCTTACAGCAGTTACTACTACGCAAACTAAGTATAGTAGGTCTCTGTCATGTTGACATGGCACTAGGACCAGTTTCTACATCGGTTCCATCAAGATTGAGACTTAATAATGGTAATATTTCCTATCAATATGGCCATTGATGCCTAACCTTAACAAGCTTAACCCTAGGTCTTATGATATACATACATAAGTCGTGCCCTTTAAATAACACCTTGCAAAAAAAAAGTCTAGTCCAGTTGACCAATCTCACTGCCATACAACATAACACAAACGTGCGTTTGATGACCCGCAATATGCTCCAAAATCTAGATAGCCTTACGAACAGTGTATGTTGCAGACCTCTGTTGCTAAATCCATATTCCTTACAGACATTGCTCCTCCGACTCCGTCCCCATTTCTCTATAACACTGGACAGTTCACCTCAGTTACTCCTTCTGAACTTATTTTACACCAAATATCTCAGAGCAGCTATTATTCTAATTAACAAGTTCATTGAAGTCCAAATAGACTTTTTCGTTCATGACATATTTTCCACCAAAACCGGCAATTAGGACGACCTGAAAATGTTAGTCTTAATGCTAAATATGCCGCGAAGACTACAGAAAAACTCCATGTGGCATGAAGCACAATATTCACCTAGCCACGTGTATCCACCATAACCTCACGTTCTAGACCACATCTGTCAAAAAAAAAACTTCTGACTGTCAAATATTTCTGACAGATGCCATTTACAGAACTTAGGACCGATTCACAATAGGAACTTCATTAAAGTTTCATTCTAAAATTCAAACAAATAAAAGAAAAACAATAAATAAATTGGCATTCCACTTTATTTTCGCATTCACTTACCCGCTCGTCCTTTTATTAACTGTGATAAATTTATGAAAATTGCGAAATATGTTCCGCCAGCATTTGTGAATAGTCCTTTCCCCCCGAATCGTTATGTCATTATTGTTGGTTTATTCAAATGTTTTCTTTTTGGCAATTTTTAAAGTGCGTGTTCTACACACACTTTTATTGCCAGCGAGACGACGACTTATGCATAAAATAACAATTCACGGGAGTGATAGAAAAAATGCCAACACAACTGACACCTTTTGCTGCCAATGTGGCACATGACATGACACCCACAAAGACCGCCCGCGTACGCGTCATGTCTCATAAACATTTACGACCTTTCCGACTTGGCGGCGGCGGCAGCGTTTTAATGTTTGCAAACATTCCCGCAAAATGTCATTTTCTTTTTTTTTTTTTTTTTTGGTGAAAAGAAAAGGAGAATTCTAAAGAAATTAGATTTTTCTAGGCGGCAATAACTGCCAAATGTCCCGAGATATGTATACTTGACTCACATTAGTGGGAAAGGATTTGGGGTGAGTGCTGTTTCCTTTCTCGTAAGAAACAGGAGATGCCTGACTGGGTTGGGTGTAGAAAACAGACTCCAATCGAATATCCCTTGCAGAAAAGGAAATGCGCTTGTAGCCATACCATTCGTTTGATTGCCAATCGATATCGACTTGGAGACTCACAATCACAATGTATGCGGAGTATCTATCTACTCAGGACTCACAGCTACTTGACGAGTATTTATTTGTTCTTCGTGGAGTGTGCTGGAATGCAGAGGAAGCATTACAATCGTTTGTAATTGATTTCGTGATGGAAGTTTTAATTACTCTGGCTGCCTCTTACACTGGGATCAATGGGCACACAGACGGAGTGGTGGTTTGGATTCACTTATCAAACGGACGGCATCGCAATCAATATCGATATCCTTTGCAGATGAAGTACTGATTAGAGCTTTGTGACTCCTTACGGAAGTCCCATGTAATGACCTCGTTTGGATGTCTGTCTTTGTGGGTAAAATGGCAAATTTTTATCTTTAATTGCAAATTCACAAGGAACTGTGAGTTTACTTCTTTCTGAGACCCCTGTAGGCTAATGTCCTGTTTAAAATTCTATGTGATGCTACGTAATTTCCTCATGTTAAGTAGGAACTTAGAAGGTACTCTGAATTCTACCAAGATTTCATTCCGCGAACAACGGCCACAGTCCAATATGAGGACATCATGGTATCATGGGGCTTCCTTTCTGGGCAGTACCCAACAGATCCAAAAGTAGATTATGCGTACCAGAACTAGGGGTAGATAAGAATGGTATCCTCGACTTCCTTAAAGCCTTTAACTTCCTTCCGACGTCCTTAAATGTTTAAAATGTCATTAAGGGCGGTAGTCGGGCGGCATCATTATAAGATTATACAGATGTGAAGTAGCTGCATAAGGCTGCTCACTCTCAGACACAAAACACACCCAATCGGCCGGAACCCAAGAGGAGACTGAAATTATGAATGTAGAGTTTCCGACAACCTGAAGTTGCTCCTCCGTGAGGACTGAATCTGGACATCACCATCTGCAAATGTAAGATATACTGGGCAATTCGGTGCTTTGAAAAGCTCCAGTCTGCAAAACTCTGAGGAAAGTACTATTCTGATGCTCAGATTAATTTTTAAAAGTTGCCTGAAGCTAGGACTAGGATACATTCCCAACGCATGGCTGGAAGAATGTGTGAAATTCAATTTAAAACTATTAGTGCTCAAGCAATATTCGATTTTGGTCCAAGAACAACCCACTTTTTCAGGGCTTGACGTTTTCGGTATTTGGTAACCAATTACATGTGACAGAAGAACTGCATAATATTGATTGATGAGGTGTTGTAAACTAACAACAAAATTAGTGAAACAAATGCAAAATTTCATATCAACATACAAATCATTCACTGAGTACCTACGAACCCCCTTTGTAGACCACTCGAAACTAGTCTATCTACAACGTTTGTCATCGCGCCCATTTATTAACAGTAGTTGTGTCACTTATCTGACAATTTATCGAAAGCTAATCCCACCACATGAACTTTGATATAAAAAAAACTACCCCCGATAGGTTTTTTTTTATTACCAGCACCAGGAGAAAACAATAACCCAACGCCAACACTCAGTAACGTCTCCCTCCTCCGTGATGTCATACAAAACGGCTACAAATGACTTTTAATCCTGATTGATCGACAATTAAGTGATTGTCAAATGATGAATCCGTCCGGGATTAGCAGGCTCTGTGTCAAGTGCACCCCCATATGGTGTCTGTGTGCCTTGTGACATGTGATTACATGTTTTATTGGTTTTGTCAGTTTTTTATCGACTCGCCCGCCCTCTGAACTGTGCCAAGATTGGGCAACACTTATTGCACACGTTCATCAATCTGACAGATGTCCGAACCGGGTTGGAGACGACTGTATGTGAGTTTCCAGAAAGGGGATGATTTCTTGTTACTTTCATTATAGGGGGGGATATACCTCCCACATCCAAATGACAATTCGAAGGATTTCTCAAGGATCTCGAGCACACTAAATGATGTCCATTAAAATGCACAAGTTGTTTCTCACGATTCAACCTTAATTAATCCTTCGCCATTCGAAATGGCCAATAATTTACTTGAATTCAGGACTCATTACAGGAGAGAGGAAGTAAAATCCAACAACCAGGTCACGGAGGATACACTAACAGTGCTCGGGCCACCCACATCATTATCATTATCATCGTCATGGACATCGCATTAACCGCAACACATTATGGAGGAGAGATATTCCGTAGTCGATAGCCGTCTAAGCTTCCTTTCATGTCCTTAATTGCTTTCTTCGAATAGGACATTCGGCCTGATGAATGTCCTTTTTCTGCGTTCGTTTTTACCTCCCACCTTGGGACATGGAAAAACCTGTCAAAGGACACATATCTCTTCGCATCATTGATGAGCTACGTCCTTAATGAGATGTTGTCCATTATTTGGTCCTTTTTTCCTCCATTCAAGGGTGAGCAAATGAGGGGCGAGGGCAATTAAATATCCTTTTATTTTGTGTCACATTTCATTCTAAGAAAACACTTTATCCTCCACCCGAACAGACACACATGGGAGTGAGCATGAGGGTGGGTGGCAGTGGCAGCAGTGGTGGTAAGATATTCCATTCGCATCTCACGTCGGCTCAATTGAATCCGATAAGGAGCCAAACATCAAATGTACACAGATGGGTCGAGGGTTGTTTGGAACAATACGGAGGTGAGATTCGAATCACTTAAACGCAGGTGGGGTCGGTAATCTCTTTGTGCGTATTGTGCCTCCAATAAAACCGAAAGTAAGCGAAAGTTTCAGTACATTCGACTTCTTTTGTGGATTATTTGAACGCGTGTGGGTTATCCTTTTTCACCTGACTTCACCAGTTCAGGTTAAGAGAGGTAATTTTCCGAATAATTCTGCGGTACCGGTCATAAGTGGCGATGGTGGTGGATCAGGTTTATCGGTGAAATATCAACTAAAATGTGAACGTGAATTGTATCTATAAGTGGCAAGTCCTTAAGGATGACCAAGTCTTGTAGAGAAAGAATTGCTCATTTGGAATGAAAGTTGCAGTTTTTTTTTATGAACAAGAGCAGAAATGGGTAGGCAGAGGGCTTGTTAGTTATGGGACTGAGGCCTTTACGATTGAATCGAGATGATAAAGGGATGGGGTCTTTTTAAGTGAATTAAATTCGAAGAACGGATTTTCAGTTGGTAGGCTGGGGATTGAAGATTTAGGCTTGGGTGCTTTTGAAACATCTATGCATGGACAACAATATCAATGCACTTAGCTGACTTATGTAGATCAAAAGGTTTAATAAAAGTAATTGTCAAAAACGTGCGAGGTAAAGAAGCTTCGGTATTTACTCAATTGTTGCTTTTAAAACCATCGGTGTAGAGTAATGAAGATGCAATCTATTCATTTGGTAAAGAGCTTCGTCATTCGCTTGACAGACACCTTGACGGGGTGCAAGTATTAAATTGGAAAGACTCACTTGGCAGCAGGAGCTTTAAATCTTGGACAAGTTGACTGAGGAGTGACGAACTAAGAAACGCCCCGCAACGCAGTAAAGTAGACATCTAGAGAAGAGAAATTAGTTTCTGTCTCAGAGAAAGAAAAATTCATAAAAGCATGGCGAAAAGCAGAAGACCTGTCCAAAAGTCAAGGAAACTATCCACTATAGCACTAAGTCAACAAAGTTGTACTCACATATGTTTCCTAGTTCAAGGTTTCAAACATTAAGAGGCCAGAAAGATGGCTGTGGAACGCAATATATACATACATAAGTTCCATCTACTGCAGCAGGACAAGGGTGGCTAAATAGGGTAAATAAAAGAAATTGAATAAACATTCTGACATGTACAACATTTGCATCACCATAAATTTGTTTTTCTTTTACTTTCTAGTATCTGGTAGTGACGACTGACGATAGTTTCGGAATGATAATGGCAAGCAAGTAACATTGAAATATCTATCTATCTATAGAGACATGCCTCAAGGGGAAGAATTATTACCTCTTCTCTTCTTCCTAGTTAGCAATGCTCTGCTATAAGTATATGTTCGCAACATGTCTCAAATGTAGCAAATCCTACTCTTGTATTTGTATCCCAAAACACGCCGGGTACCATGACTCAAGTGGTTAGTGCATTGGACTACGCAGCGAGGGATTCGAGGTTCGATCCCCGGACAATACCTAAGAGTTCTTTCACGGCCCCACAAAAAATTGCCCTTTGGATACGGCAGGATCTGGGTAGAATAGTAACCTAAGTTCTCACCAAAATTTAGCCTTGCTGTGGGGTAGTCTCTCCGCTTAGCCTTTGAAACACTTTGCCCTTTAGTCAGGGGCAAAAATAAGCCACAACCCGTATGGTGGTCAATCGAATTTTCCTCCTTGCCAGGAAACTATACAATGTGGCCAAGCATACAATGAATCTCGCTGATTGGAACTTCCTGGAATAAGATTTGCAGAGAAATAGAATCTATCAAGAACGCAGTTAGACTTCAAAAGATCCTATTCATCCAAAAGTATTATGTAGTGCCCACAGCTTTTTGGCTTCATCCAAAAACCTGACGGATCCTGAATCGAAGCACTAGAACTCCTCGTTTAGATACACTTTCCAGCATCCAATATTATAGAAGTTAACAGTGCAGTGCTATTCTGCGTGTTATATTCTGTACACGATTGGAAGGGGCCTACTGTTTAATGCCGCGTCCGAAAGTCAATTTTTGTATCTGAGAAGCTTTTTCATGACAGACATACTCCCGGATGTGTGTTAGACGTTCGCGAGATGTGGGGTCGTGAAAAAAATGTTAGGTGTTGTCTGGAGATCTAACCTCGAACCCTTCGCTCAGTAGTTCAACGCACTAACCACCTAAACTTAGCGCCCATAAGGCTAGCATTGGAACAAAAAAATACAACCCAAGTAATCTCAGACTTGTTTGAATGCATTGTGAAGATCAAGCACATTAAATCAAAACTGGGTGACAGCCAAGTGCGTCCACTGGCCTCAAAGGTACAGAAGACATATGCGCTACTACCGTCGCGGTCGTTGGTGTTATTCCCTCTACTATGGATACTAGTCGCAAACGAAATTTTAATGAAAGTAGGACTCAGTGGGTTTTAAATTGTTTCATTTGCGGACAATCTTGTCATACTGGCGACTGACAACTTCCTGTCCAGCATCACGAAACAAATGAACGAAAACTCCTGACTTTAGCCTAAATGTTTGAACAATGTTCACCTCAAGAGAGGGTTAAAGTGGAACTATTGACCCGAATAGAATCTTAACTTACACGGACTGGTCAAAAACCGATGTAAAAGTGGGCTCTGAATGCCTGAATCTAGGTAGAACCTGGAAGATGGTCTTTGGCGGTCTGTCAGAAAACCCACCGCTAACTATACTAAAATTTATAACAATCTCGGGATGTTTCAGGGAAGTTTCACAGCCAACACCAAAGCCACTAATCAATTCATCTTACTTTTCCCATTTTGGTTTCTCCATGGATCCTTTGGTGATCCAAGTTGCAGTTGCCCGTCCTACCTACTTTTTATCCCTCGAAGAGTGATGTATAGAGACCCAACAAGTTTCTTCAGAGTAGTGGTTAACTTCAAACCATAACTACCACTGGACAAATGTTCCCACTTTTCTTTCAAAACCTTTACTGTAAAACTTCTCTCTTTAACCATACAGTCAAGCGAAATCTCTTTCGACACAGAAACACCGTAACTGACCCTTTAATCGTTCAAATGGTAAACCTACATACACAAGTATAAGAAGCCGCAAAATGAACACAGTTTACATTGTTAACCACCTGCTAATATCCTTCAATAGGAATTGACATCGTCACCCCCGTTCGAAACATACAACAAACGACCCCAAAACACGAACTTTGAACAAAAAAAAAAAACAAAAACCCCAAACGAACAACGAAAGAATAACACGCATTGTGATACCGAAACCGCCCCAAGAGTTACACATACTCCCCGACAGCACTACAACTTGAGAACTTAAAAAAAAAAAAACCTACTACCCCCAAACAAATACTTTGCAGAATTTTTATTTGGAGCAGCCACAGTCCCCCTGTATGATTGTTTAATACACCAGAAGGACAAGCAACCGGCCTAGACAAACATTCACTGGTAAGGCCAACACAACCCCTTTTGTTATTCCGGGGCCGCATTGGATAACAATGAAGCCCGCCAACAAAACAGTTAAAATAAAAGAATAGCAAGAGAAAAAAACCAACAGGAAAAAAAGTGCCTTGGTTAACCGTTAAGTGTTTTCGTATGTTTATCTCTGGAACAAGGGGGGTAGGCGGCGGCTGTTGGCATGACTGCATGTGGTGGGAGTCTCCTGTGAAAGGATATGATATTCTCTGACAGAAGACGTTTGATACGTGAGAATGTCAGAGATGAATTCAAGTAAACCCCGCATATGTATGCCACCGAGGAGGGTGGCATTCCCATGGTACCGCTGACGACATCAGGTTATCCTTGTACCATTTAACTGGCAGCAAATCTTCCTAGAGCCATAAAAATAAATGTCGCACATTTAAAAGTTTGTTTGGGGTTTTTTTTTTTTTTTTTATTATTGCAATGACTTTTAATGGGGAGAGTCCTTATCCTTAATTGTTTATTGCTTGTAAGAGGCTTATATGGATCGAATGGGAATTTGATTTTCTGTGTAGAGGGTATCTGGTAGGGTGATGTGTGTGATTACAGAGAATAACATGGCGACAAGTTACGATAATGCTTTGCTACTACGAGTACGAGTACCCTCAAGCCCCACGCATTCCTACCCATCATACATATGTGATTTACAATCCACCAACACCCCGCCATAATTTGATCAACTTTTTGATCAATTGACATACGTGAGTGAAGTGCGCTATCTATCAAAATCTGCACTTGTTAGGCATTTATTATTTAACGAGTCCGAGGTCACCTCTGTCCCACCACCCCCGTACAGTCATAAACATGACTTATAGCCGAGGTAAGTGAACCACTGACTAGAGAGTGAGAGTAAGCTACTTGTAACAAAATGAGCGATAAGGACACGATAGTGAATGTATGGCATTCGTGTCCCTGGCGGATTCCCGGCCGGGACCATAAATCTTTATTGAACTTGTCATTATTGATTTCGACTTTGCTGTCCTGGGAACGTACAGCAGTCTGGGCAGCTGCTGGGTGTTGCAGATTCTCGGTGTGATGTCACCCCAAATTCGGTTGGTGGGCCTTCTGTGATTGAACTTTTAATATTTCTGGTGAAAAATAGTTTCGTAGATAATAAAGTAATTTCTGGTCACTTTCTTACCTACTACATCCCGCCGCCGGCTTCGTTCGAGATATCACCAGGCGCTGCGCTGCTGTGCCGGAATGGGAATGGAATTATATTTTAGTCCAGATCGCCGGGCTCGTAAATCACTTGTATGTTGTCATAAATATTAAAACATCTTATCTCCGAAGTAGGACTTTGGTTGCATGTGAGCACCGTACTGGTGGTGGTGGTGGTGGTGAATTATGACGTGGACGGGGGGTTGCTTTGGAGCTAACTTAGTTAATTATTTATGTGGGTTCACTGGGTGAAATAAACTAACTCAGTTTCGAAGCCAGACCACACGAAAAAAAAAACAAGTTGAGAGCTACTGCTGGCAGATGTGATCGGGTTTTATGATATATGGGAACGATTTTTCGAAATACTACCGGGGGTGGTTGGTGCTCTTGGACATGTGATTAAGTTTGTCCCTAATCAAGTCATTCGCACAATGGAATCAGTCTAGTTATTCGCCCCCCAAAAAGTGTACTTCATTTGTTGTCACAATGGTGGAGATTACAGGCGAAGGTTGTTTATTATGTTTGGGAGGATTATGACAGCGAGCAGTGATATGAAGTTATTGGGGATACATTTAAATGGGAAGTAAATGTACTTTCAAGGGTTGTGGGGGTTAAGCTATAGACAAAGCGTCTTGGAT
Organism: Xylota sylvarum; assembly: GCA_905220385.1. NCBI lineage: Eukaryota > Metazoa > Arthropoda > Insecta > Diptera > Syrphidae > Xylota > Xylota sylvarum. The sequence goes on from LR999957.1 coordinate 130,293,612, forward strand.
TTTTTGTTACGCTTCTTTAGAGGCAATTACATACTAATGGCAGAAAAAGCATACAAGTCAGATGAAATTCTTTGTGACAGGGCAAGTTTAGCAACTAAAGGGAGCCCTCCAGATGCCTTTCAACCCCTGGTCGTACGAAGTCCCTTATACCGATCTTGGGGCCTATATTTAGGTAGAAACAGTAAATCAGAAAGGCTAGTAGTAAAACCGACGGTGGTAAAAGATACGACATCCAAATCAGGAGAAAATCCTTTTATCACACAGCAACCTGATCCGAAAATGGAAGAGGGGGAAACATGAATAAGCCAATTAAAGAATGGAGTTGAAACCGCAATTGGTCTGTTGAAATTAAAAAAGCTTCATCTCACTCATTGCCAAGTATCTTAAGAAGATGTCACGATAAGACAATTGGGAAAGGACTATGGGGCAAAGTTGTAATTTCGACTAGCAACGAACTACCATTTGATGAGAGAGCAACGAAGGACTAGGCTGAACCTGCGCTGGATCTTCTACACTAGTTCAAGCCTCACCCAGGAATCACCATTAAGTAAGCGAAGGCACTTACATGCAAGGGACGCAGACGTTTATAACTCTAACCCTCTGAACTCTCTGATGAAGTCGATAGGAGACCGGCGGGTAAAGCGTATCAAGTCAAATTTAAGGCGGTTGTGGACATCCATCAATGTCCGTGACATTTTTTGGTAAACGTAGTAACCGCCTACTCTTGTAAGAGAGGAAGAAGCTATAGAAAGAATGCAACTAATCTTTACCGGTGCCTTAGGCAACGTTCTGTAAGTTTGCAACAAAATTGGGGACCAGAAAGCGTCCGCTCCGAGCAGTAATCAGACACCTTCTTCAGATATTCGTCGATACATATAATACATGACTTGTTTGTACCAATAAAAGGTACAAAGGCTGCTTCTGCACCCAAAGGAACGCAATTTATCTCAAGATCCTTCATTGTACAGACCGCTTTGCATACTGGACACCTTAGGAGAAATTCTGGAGCAAATTATAAATATAACCATGAGCACCAATTAACTTGGTTCCCAAAAAGGTAGATTGACGACTGAAGGCAGAGATACTTGTTGGTGCAGTGAGAGAAGGCGTTTGAAAGTACTGTACTGTCATCACTCTGGAGAATGTGTCCAAAATGGCTACCTGTCTACTGCAGTCAAGCCAAAGAACTTACTATATTACATCTATAGTGCATTTAATTTCAGAAACAGATTTGTATAGCAGACAGAACAAAATAATACAAGATCCCAGACGGCGTTCCCCAAGGTTTCGTGTTAGGCCGCCTAATGTTAACTATACTGTATGACGATGTTCTTAAACTGACGATCTGAAGATCGTTTACAATTGTTGGATTTGCTGATGGCATAGCAGTTATACTGGTAGGAAAATTTCCTGTAAGAAATAGAGTAGAACAGCAACGATACTATCAGGATTGTGCGAAAATATGCAGCTGACAAGGCACCAAACGTAACATCTTTATGATACAGTGAAAGTTAACTGAAAGTAAAACTAGGGGAAACTATCACCAAAGAATGCCAAGGTACAACATGTAGTGGTCAGACTCGAACTGGGTAATCAAAACAATAACGTATGGGAGGCCTATTGCCTTGTGATACCGCAGAGAGCCGACAGTTTAGAAATCCATTTGGTGCAGTAGCTGAAACGATTTGAGTCTGAGTTTAACTGAGTGCAGATTATCGTTTACGCTTGGAATCATCCTAGTTCGACTTCCTCTTTCGACTGCTATTTATCAATGTCGAGAATGCTTTCAAAACCGTGTACTGCAATTTTACCTGACATGTCCTTTGCAGGAGATGATTTTAAAGTCCGAGATGGGAGTGAACAAGGCTGTATACTTCCACCAGTGTTATTTTTGATTTAAACCAGTGACATTCTTCGTCAACACTGCTGAATAAAAGCGGTAAAAATTGGAAAATACATCTGAACTACGTTGACGACTTTTGTTTGCTTTCTCTTTGATAAAAGGACTTGCTTCAACTATAAATTTTAGCCTTAAACATGATAAGACTATCACTGATGATTTGTTCTATATTCTGCCCTTTTATATTTCACATCAACTCAAAGTTTGATAGCAAAGGACTACAAAATGTTTTATTAACGAATCCCTTGTTCAGAAAAGATGAATGCTGAACAATAACGCAGAAAACTAACCAGTTAATTATTTCGTTTGAATGAAAATTCGTCCGTCAACTATTTTATCCTGGTAATGAAAGCTGAAGGAAGAGGACCTTCAATCGCAAATCCTCAGACTCCAAATGCCAAGTTAATTCGAGTTCCTAACTTATAAGACTAGTTTCTGCTTAAAAGTTTCAAAAAGGTGAAAATAGGTCACGAATCTGTTTCAGACAAGAATCGTACACGGTCCCAACTCTTGCCAACATCTGACAAACATTCAAGAGTATAAGGTCATGAGAAAGCATTTGGTTTTTTGGCGTCAAGTATTTATTATTTTTTTGAAGTGTTACTCAACTGTAGAATCAGATCCAAAAGTAATCTGATCCTATGATCTGTAATATTTATAGAGACATATCTCCGCTTAATATCAAATGATCTATTGCGCCGCCTCCTAATACCTAGGTGCGTTTTTTTGCATTTGGGTTCCCCTAGTCCTATAATTATCAGTAATTGAACTTGCTTATCCTTGGCAAGGAAACACACTCTAGAGCACCTTCTCTAATTCAGTTCCTCTGAGGGATCTGAGAATGAAAAACGAGTCTTTGGTCAGCATATCCCTATCTGATATCTGCAAACATTTAATTCTGTTGTGTGGGTCAATACTCCTTAATCTTCCAGTATGTTTAGTAGTCTCAATGGACTTATTGCAGAATCTGCAAAGGCCTTTATTTAATATCTAAGTTTCTTTGAGTTTACTATGCGCCGTTAGAAACCCTGTTAGGATACTCGTATGTAGGTTATTTTTGTTAAGATTGATACATGCTTATAATCCTTTTTGTTTATAGTTCCCCAGAAGTTTCTTAGCTTGCCTTAGACCTTAAAGATGTTTTCAGCTTCTCGCCCTCTTCTTATTTTCCAGCATTCTGAACTCTTTTTTTAAGACATGGTCTTCTATTTCACAAAATGATTCCAGACCTAAAGAGTTGCCATATTTCTTATCAGAATTGATTTGGATACATGTCATAAGAGAACTGCCCAAAAAGCCTTTCTGCAGATCTCATTACGTTCCTGAAAGGCAGAATATCTTCCTTCATTGAAATTTCCTCGTTCTTGTGAATGGTACAATAGTGTGGCACCATTTAAGAGTTATAATATGTACCCTTTACATTATGTCACAAAGGGCATCCTCCAACCTCACGTTGGTTTACCATCTTGTCAAGGAGTTCATCCAGAATCAGGCTTCACATTGGGCGAGATAAAACTCTGCTCTGAGGCCATCGTAAATGTCTGCTAAGATATAAAGCGTAAGAAAATCCCTTATCATTCGTTGAAATGTAACGACCTAAACATGGAACCTTGATGTACACCGTCTGTAATGGATGCCTTTGATTTGTGTGAATACCTAGTGCTTCCTGTACTAGTTTGTTGTGTTTGTTTGAAATGTATTCTCTAGGTCGGTAACCATGCTAGATGTTTATTGTATCGAATCTACGTACACCGATGTCATTCACGCAAATAACCATTATTTTCAATTTGGCTAAATGAATACAATTTAGTTTGCAGAACACATATGTATTAAAGAAACGTTGACGTTGAAGGTATGCCTTGGACTTAGAGTCGGGTTCTTAGCTTAGATACTTTTTAGTATGTACTAAAACAAGATACTTCCAGTGCGTGAAGAAAACCCCCATCATTCATTTCCCCATCCACTGTCAGTCGTATTACCTTCTCTTACATCAGTCCCATTACCATTTACCCCCCTCAGAGGTAATTAAGTAGGTGTGGACATCCCCATTTCCTGCGTTCATGAGACATTCCAGCTAATTTCTCCCAACAAGAGCTCTTCGCTCGTTCTCTACCCACATTTAGAGCCATAAATGTCAAGCAATGTTATTTTATGTCTTAACAGACGCCCCCTCCATTGTCGAATGTATCCACCCACCCGGTCGTTGGCTCACGCAGACTTCAATTTGTGAAAAGAAATAAATCTTTGGAGTTCTCTCTTGCACGAGTCGTTCCATTGTATTTATGGGAACACCTCGTCAAAGGCACATAGCAGCAGCAGAACAGCCAGCAAGCAGTTAGGACAAAAGGACTTTCATTGAGAAAGTTGTTTCCCCGTAAAATTATCCTTACTCCTGAACACACCAAATGAGCGCGCGTATAAAAATCGCGTGTGTAACACACCACCCCCTACACACCAGGAGAAGAGAATTTGTCAAATGGGAAAACATTAATTAGAACTTGGGTCGTAACCCAAGAGCATTCACTGAGTTATTGTGATCCTGCAGGATATGCTGCTGGACCACTACACCGAACACTAGGAACCAATGAGACAAAATTCCTGTATTCCTACTTGACAAAGGACCACGCAGTGAACGGAAATAACAATAAAACAAAAGAAACGAATACTTGCTCAACCGCCCCCGCTTGGCCAGAAGCACAACTAAGAAGCTTATTTACGGTACAATGTGAGCCATTGAAAGTTGTCCACGTTGGTGAGTAGATTTACGGGCAGGATAGAAAGAGATAGATCTCGTGTGGCCATTAATCTCGTAGCACGCCATAAAACAAAAGCAATTATTTGTTGTATGTTGGTGTTACTGTGTTTTTTTTTTGCCTGCTCCTCATAATATTTATTAGCGCATCCAAGGATAACGAATGGTGGTCGTTTAATTGATCCCTTTTGTGTCCTCAACGTCGACAAGGCTCACGATGACGTCGAGACTATGGTGAACCCAGGCGAGATTTACTCTCTCCTTGTTGTTGGTTACTGCATTGCAGCAATAACAAGGTGATTATCGGACCTGGAAGTAAATTATGCCATGGGTTGGGGGAGGCTTTAAGTACAACGTTACATATGGTCGGTGATTTCAGAGAAATTAAGGATTTTCTTTGCTGGGGTGAATGCAGGAAGATCTAAAGGCAATTACTATGTGATTAGGAGCCGAACCCTTATTGATTGCTGCTCTCTTGCATATGAAGCAGAAGTCATTGAACCTCGAAGAGCTTTAAGCAAAACTCATTTAAATTTGAAGTCCTCCACCATCTAACAAAACTTTAACTGCCTTCCAGTACTCGCAGCTAAATTATTTCACCTGACAGTGTGTTTAAAACCTAATTTAGCATCCTGCTCCATGCATCAACAAACCAAACCTAGCTTTTCACATAAACTTTGCCACAATTATAATCACCATCCACCGTGCCAATTCCCAGACTACTTGTATGTAGTACCTACTCCTGTGCCACGATACAGACGTCTTAGTCAATTTTCTCCACAAAATCACAAAACCGCACGCACTTTACGGTTCGCATATATTCACCGCCGGAGGCCATTAAATCTCTCAGCCATGATGTATGCTTAGCATAGCTGACGCTACGCTAAGATACTGTTACCACAACAACTACACATACGCACCCGTGCATCGTAGTTCTACGAATTCAGGGAAAACTCTCGGAAGGAAGTCATCTAAGTCATCGCCCGCACACACAGGATCGGTGGTGTTGGTACACCCGTTTTTTACCAGGCGAATAATTCTATAAGTTACCCATGAAAGGAGCACGTATGTTGGGGTTAAGGACTCAAATGATTTTAAATTGGCTTACAATTCGGGGGGCGGATATGGGAGATGGGATATCCTGGATATAAACGAGGGGAAGAATTTTATTTAGTGGATAATCTGAAGGAAACACACTTTTGTTATGAAATGCTTGTAGGTGTGGGGTTTGGCGGATGAAAAGTGGATTACAGAGCGCAAATATGTACTTTCAAGTGGGAAAAAACATTCAAAATGCAATCGGTTGCTGACACACAAGGATTGTCCTTTTTAGTTGTCCTGATGATTCTTGTTTTCCATCTACCACTCGTCCATTCCAATAACAGAAGTTCCAGCAGCAAAGCGATCAAAACACTCTGAGCGAAGATGTTACCGATGCTTTGGGTATACTCCCAAGGGATTGCAAGAGCAAGGACCGATTTGAGCACTTCTTCAGATACGGTAAAAAGGAGCACCTGGCAAAGGTTCCTTAACGCCGGAAAGCATAATTACAAAGATAGGCAGGGAGCGAGCCTTGAAAGCAACTGGAGGAAGGCATATGGATGCTCTCCTTGAGGCATTTCCATCATTGGACATTGTTAAGCTATTTCAGGAAGTGAGTTGACTTTTACCAGAAAAGGAAAAGGATTCGTACGCAACATCAGCTTTGTGAACGCGTGTCTGGCACAAATATGCACACAACGAATATCAGGGGAATAAGCTACTGCCTAGTCGAGACGAAAAAGAAACTCGTTGGAAAGTAGACAGAAACGGCAAACCATGGATGTTGAACCACATTAGACTGAAGCTAGGTCACGAGACAGGATCAATGAGCAGACCAACGATGCTTCCATCCACGCAGGAGTAAGTATTTAGTACTGTGCCATCAAAGATCCTTTATGGATAATATAACATTCATTGTGGTAACTAGCTGCGTAAGATCATAGATACATCGCCATCCAAATCAAATACGAAGCTATTACTTTGATTACTTTGCAGGATACGAAGAACGCACGGAAAACTAATTGGGTACGCTTTTGAAAACAACTAGACGAGTCTGTTATTACTCCTCCTAAGCTCAATGAAACCTGACTAGTATCTTCACCAGATGCTTCGAACTGACGTGTCTGGTTGTGAAAACCTTCTGTGAATCGGCAGTTCCCTGTTGGAACTCAGAACTATAAGTCTATCTTCATGGAGATATGGAGAAATATGTTAAGACTTGTCCAGATTCTCGTGCAAGGGTTTGCTTTGAGGATGCACCTTCTATCTGAGATACAACATAGTGGCTGAATGTTATGGCAAGGGCAAAACAGAAGCTACCCGCAAGGTGGCGTTCCTTGTCCACTACTACTTTGTGTTGCATATTCTCAATAGTTCAAACGTCTACAATCAGGCATACGGAGATGATGTTGCCTTAATGCCTGTCAGGTCGTGCATAGATATCTACAATCGTTGAATGCTGGACTAGGGGTGGGCTTGGGGTCAATCATCTGATCTCCGATCTTTGGGCAAACTTTGTCAAGTCGAAGACATCCAAAGAGCTCTCAGTTTTTTGTCAGTTTAAGGGTGCTTTTGGCAAGACATGGGACTTATCACCTCTGGATCTGTACGGGTATGATAGACCCTTGTCTAGCTGATGTGCCGGTTGTTTGCTGGAGGGGTATCTTGCGTAGGTATGTGACTGCCAGTCTCGACTGCTGAGAACCTGTTCCATATACACCTAGCTCTACTCTAGATTTTATTTACATCCCCTTGATAGTTTTATCATCAGCTGTACTATCAAAGCAATCTAACGTTAGATTAGACGGGGTGGCTTTTGGTAACATCCATATTGGAACCCCGATGTCCTTCCGCGACACTTATCCTACGACCCTGGTTCCATTGGTATGTCGTCTGATCCAATGACACTGGAACTTCAGCTATTATGCAAGATTAAAGTCGACTTTCCTTGCGTTCAGGATTGATTTCGGCCAAATCGGAGGTTGTAGTCTAATTTTTCACGGATGGCTCAAAAACCAGTCAAGCGTCCGATGGTAGTGTCTTTGTGAAGACCGATAACACTACCGATATACTTCACTAAAAGTAAGCTGCCGAACACAAAACAGACTGTAGATAATTTAGTGGCGTTCTACGGTACACTTTCCTTTTACTGAGTATGTCAATGTGCTAGGTTTAATTTTGGCCCCTTATGCATAAACAATGAGTGGAGAAGAAGATACCAACATGAGCTGTATAAGCTATATAGTCTTCGAATCCACCGCAGACAGACGGCGCAGTAGAGTAAGACCTCGCCAAAGCTGGCACGCTCAAGTAGAAAGTGACCTAAACCAACTTGGTGTGCAAAACTGAAGCCAACTAGCCTACGATCAAGCTGTCTATAGAGGCTTATTAGTTGAAACTTAGGTCCACCCCAGACTTTAGCGCCATCTAAGTAAGTAGGAAAGTATGTATCACAAATACTAGCGAGCCGAACAACTAATGAAGGAATTGGGAGGTGTTCTCAGTCCGTAAATATCTCACATAACTGCCTTGACCGGTCTTTTGGATGGTCCCCAATAATTTTATTACTTCACGAAGCCTGACTGAAGCTGTGCAAATAGTCATCCAGTTCTTGGTACTTCAGAACCCTACTGAAGTGTAAGCACGGAGTTGGAATTCTTTTGTTGGGTTTCACTGCTAGAAGATTCTAACATTTTTGAATCAATTTTCATGAATCAAACGAGCGTCTCAAAGTTTTCTCCGTCATCCACCTCTTTGATAGCCATTACCAGCTTCTTTTAAACTTTCCCATTATGGACTCATAAATAACACTAAATATTGTCATAAAACATTTCCAAATCACCTACCCCATAATAAACACTCACCCTCTGTATAGTATGTACGTCTTTGAGTTAAAAACTCGCGCTCTCTCAACTATGTATGTATGTAGGTAACCTCGTTGTTTAGCAGGTCACCCAGACTATATGTACTCTGTCGTCGCATAACTCCTGTTAAAATGTTAAAATTCCATTAGAGGTCCTAATTAGATGTCGCTCCGCATTGGGTCGCATTAAAAATTCACATAAATCAGGACTTTTCTCCCCCGAAAAACTTTCCATTTTCCTCTGTTTTGTGTTTTTTTTTTTTTATTTTGTTTGTTTCGTGGAAACTTTCACTTTCAGGACAGAAAATCGGAGAAAAAGTTAATTGATTGAAAAATTCCCTTCTTAAGGGTGTTGTGACGGAGTCCTTTCCCATTTTATCCAACAGGGGTAATTTCAACCTCAACACGGGTGTATCTGATGATGATTTAAACGTTGGATCGTAAATCGTCATCAGGCGCGCACACACCGGACAGGCCAGACGGTACACGGTTTAATGGGCGTTTTTTTGTATTTTGAGCTTGAAACGCGTTATTATGCGGTTGGCTTTGAATACATAATGGCTCGAGGAATATATCGTAAATCAGAGAAGTCGAGGGTAGCAGCATTGACAGTCGAACACCCATTTCGTATGTGAAAGTCATTCCAGTCATTGTACCTGTATAAGTATCTCTCAGGGTATCAATAGCGCGCAAGTAATTAAATTAAAATTAAGCAGCTTTTTAAGGAACCACCCCCTCCCACCCTCAACTTCGATTTAATTACGCTCGACAAACCGATTTATCAAGTGCGCCCCCGAAAAAGTGTCAATGCTGATTTTTTACGGTATCCTGGCCGTTGTTTGTGGAGCAAAGGGGTTGGAACGGAGGACTGATTTGGTGAAACGAGAAAAATCTTGTTAACACGCCATTCATCACTGTGTCGTCGTAGTCGTGGTACATGGAGCGTGAGGGCATTTTAAGTACCAAATTTGTGGCAGCAATTTACTTTGGAACATGCCTCCTGGGGATGTCGGAACAGTGTCTCATAACTGGGAAAACAAGGAGACAAATTGATGTCATTAATTAGACTGGACGGGTTCCATGAGGGTATAGAGCGAAGTCTGTAACTCGATCAGGGTTTTGTTTTGCTTTGTTGCGGGAGGGTTTTGTCTTTTATTTGTGTGCTCCCAAAGGGTTACGGTCGGGAGTAGTAAAGTGGTAACTTATATTGTGTCCCATTTGGTAAATTAGACAAGTAAAGCGGTTTCGATTACAACGCCAAAGGGTCTGGGACTGGGAAGAAGCAGGAAATTTGACTTAATTTTTGGTTTCAATTCGAATTTCTATGTGAAATGTGGACGGAAGCAATTAATTTATACGAAATGAGTAGTATTTCTATTTTGTGGAAATGGAAAATTTCGAAACCGGGATCATTCAATCCTTAAAATTTCGGACTATACCTAATACCGTAGAGAATGGAGAAATGAAGGTTTCATAACACTACCTGAGTCCTAAATCTGGTATACTGCTAGTTCTAAATTGGAAAATGACAGCACAGAGCCGAGGTATATATACGTACTGAGTTTCCAACGCGCGACAGCACTCGGAATGTCATTAACAATATTTCAAGCAATAAACAATGTACACGGGAATGTCTGCGGTGAAGAATTAAAAGAGCTATTAGCCTATACAGTAGGGGAATTGAGAAAGTCACGATAGCCTTCTAGTTGCCCAGTAAAATTGTCGATAAAACTTGAGGACAATGTCCCAAGATTATCCTGTGGATGTATACGGCTATTGTGAGGCCTATATTCATCAATGACAGCCTTGCGTGGTGAGAAATCACCAACAAAACCACTAACCTCAAAATAGAAAGGCAAGCATAAATTGGAGCCACCAATGTAATGCGATCCTTCCAGTCCAACTTCCGCTAGACATTTTTGTACAAGAATCGGTGGATATAATCGCCCTAAGAATCTGGTAATCAGACAGCTGGAGGCGGATCACCTCAAAACATACTATGATGCTAAAGGAATATGTATCAATGTAGAAGAACCGACTACATAGCGTCATACCTGCACTTTACAAGACCTCTTACAGCCTCTTTTATCCTAGTAGGGAAGGATGGTAACGCCAAGCGCAGTTATTGAACTATACTGATGGGTCCAAGATGGACACATATTTTCTGATTCGCTGGGCATGTGAAAATCAATCAGACTCTAGAGCGAAAGTAGTGTTTTCTAAGCGGAAGTCCTATAGCAGTGATATAGTCGCCCGTACATCTGCGATGAAGACAACACCACGTGAGGGTATCACCTTTTTCATCGACAACCGAGCACAGATAAAAGTGAGATCTGCGACAGAAATTGAAGCGAAACTTGTGAAGTGCTGTCTAGAACAGCTCAATATGGTTGGTTTGAAGCATAAGTATACCAGGGAATGAAAGGGCTGATGAAGAGGTTAGGGGAGTCTTGACGCTTGACTTGGAGCAAGCTGTGCACACTTAGGCACAATTCTTTAAGCCCATGTGCTGCTCTAAGCTAGAGAAAACTGTGGCCTCCATTTAATAAAGGAAGAACCGACAGAAAGACGGGAAATTTCTGTCTATGCCAGAATTAATCTATTAAGATGAATTAATGAAGACCTCTGTAGAGACTGCGGTGATGAGGAAGTCTATAAAGACACTACACACTTTCTGTGTCATTGTCAAAGTCTCTGCCACCTATTTATCGGAACACATTTCTTCCAGAACATCGAACAACATCTGTAGATATCTGTAAGGAATAGTTAGAGGGTCAGGAGTATCTGTGTTTGTAGCGAAACACTTGAAAATGCAAGAAATAGAATTACTCTGTCACAAAGCAGGAACTGTCTGACTCTTGTTTGGGTCCAATGGGGCATTGATGATTGTTTTATTTACAAACACAATTGTGTGTAGAATAGCTCTCCAGAATGCAGACAGACTAAACTAATGCTCCTGCTCTGACATGTCCTTCTTTCTAGTCTCTGGCTACTAGTGCATGCTCAGAGAAAAAGGGATACAAATGTACATCAACTGATGTTTTAAATTCGAAATTTGATGATTTTACTACCATGTTTCGATTAGCTATGTACCTACCCTTGTTTAAAACTTCGACTCTTTGATCTTATTATTAAAGAAAGTCTTCATTCCTGTGACCTTTTCGATTATGTAGCTTTTGTACTATAAAGTGCCATAATTCGTCACAAAACTTCTCACCCTACCAAGCGAACAACTGAGCATCAGCCTTCTGACCTTATCGGCATATTGCATCAGGAATTCCAAACAATTTGCTTATGGCACACGTTAGTGGTAGTAATTTCTCAAAGGCTATTCCACCCTCCGGAGAGATTCCACAAGAGTCGGGGCAAAACATCGGAAAAGGAATCATCAGAAATATTTTTATATACATTTGACAACTTCATATCGTCCAACCACCCCCAGCTTCCTAATATTTCCTTCAGTTTTTTATTGAATATCCTGGAATTTTAAAGCTTGACATCCCCAGCCAAATTGCCATGTCACGTGCGATGGAGGTGGAGGACAAACAAACTATTTTTCTCATTTCCACAATAGTTTTGCGGTTCCTTTGAAAAATTAGACCATCACTCTCCGCTTTATCCTCAATTTTCTACAAAAAAGTTATCTTCAAAGGAATTCCAAAAAAAGACAACCCCCGTCCAACCAACATAACCGTAAAAGAGAGGATATTTACCCATTTACACCATTAACCCGCCTCTGTGCTCACATTGAATTCAATTAGGATGCACAAAATTTACTTAACCATATCCGCAAAGGACCCATTGTGTAATTATTCAAAATTACACTGTTTAGCCATTATTCTACGCGCCCGGTACACACAGGACATCATTAAACTTTATGCGCCAGTCAAGGAGGAGAGAAAATAAAAAAAAAAAAACTGAAACAGAAACTCCTCAAATGATGTCCTCAGGCCATTGTAAGGACTAATTCGTTGATTCTTTGGGTTTATGAATAATTTATGCAAAAATTGTACGGGGAAACAGTTAAATGGCTTAATTAAAATATTTTTTTTACTCCTTTCTACCATGGGCAGGAGCAGTTACTTAACCCCATTATCCTTTTGGAGTTTTCCAATTTTTTCTCGAGCGACACCCGACTTAAAAAGAAAACCCATTCTGTGTTCGTACAACTTTTCAATTATCGTCCTGAAAATATTAAACACTTTCTTGTTTTTTTTTTTTTTCTGCAATATCGTCCTGACAGGATCTTAGAATATCCAAGACTGGGAAGATAACAAAATTGTACTTTGGTGCTCGTTTGGTTGGTGTCTTGTTTCTGTCGTCATCGTCGTTGTAGTTATTGTCGTTGTTTCTGTGCCTTGTTACTGTTGCATTCATCCCCTCTAACGGTAATTTATGGGATATTAAATTTTATGATGTCATATTTTTCTACCCTCATGGACATACCGAGGTAAAGAAAGCAAAGGAGTACTATGTACCAGTGGGCTATACCGGGTGGAGTGAGCATGGCGAAAATGAGTAAAAGAATAAAAACGAGCAACAAAACGGAGGCGGTGTTGGTAAAAAACAAAATGTACTAAGCTCCATGAAAAGCGTGTCGTAACGGCATGAAAGGATAATACCAGGCAGTTTTAAGGCTTAAGACTGTCCTCGTTTGTTGCTGTCGTCGCGTCGCGGCGTCTTATTGCTTTTGCTGTTGTGAGTCTTTTAAAATTTATTAATTTTTTTTTTTCGTGTTCACAGGTTTAATAATACATTTGGCAGCATTTTTTTGTTCTTAATATCGTGTAACAGGAAATTTATTTATAAGCACAAAATTAGACTTTGCTTGTTTTCTACAAAAACCATGAACCCGTGGATAAATAACTTTATTGCGAAGGAAATCGGGGAAAGAAATTGATTATAGCTACATGAAGGTTCTGTAGATTTCAGTTTTAAGGACTCAATGACATTGGTACATCATATTGAGTGAGAGTCATTCAAAGACGGATCTCTGCTGTTACATTTAAAAGAAGGATATATGAAGTCGTTGGTTAGGCTGGTATTTAAGCACTTTTGGGTTTCTAGACATTGAAGTTCAATTGGAAATGCAGATTTATTGCAGAAAGATTTGACAGAGGTTTTTGCTAAGATACCCACTCCAATTTCAAGTTCCCGCTGTCTTAGTAGTAATTATAGTTGATTTAGTTGAACAGAGCTGCGACTATGAAGATGTATTGGTGACCTTCTTCCTTGGGTATGTAGGTAGGTATGTACCTATTTATGAGTGCCTTGTGGCATTGGTCTCGGACTGCACACTTGGATCGTCTATTGGGTCCACTGTACCCATTTTGATTATCCTGGAAAGCTATAACGAATAGACTGCTGATTAAGAATATCCCAGATAGGGATATGAATGTTGCTCATGACCTCCAACTTCATGAAGAAATGTCTGCCAAGAGTCCTCGGTCTCCGTTGAAGGGAGTAGGACGAGGCCTGTTGACGAAGGCAGAACAGCCGCAAAGCTGATGATGGACAGATTGAATTTCTTCTCGTTTCTGCAGCGTATGCACTAGTCCCAGTAGTACCAATGCGGAGAGGAGTCATTTGGTACTCCATCGACTATTGATTTTCGCGGTGGTCATGGTCATGTTATCATTCAACTTTTTGCATAGACCTACACTAAGTGCATAAGGTCGCAATTCTACTTCTAGATAGCCTACGTAGATAGGTTAGGTAAGGTACATGGGTAGGCGAGTAGAATAATCCACAACACCACACTCAGGTCAAAGTGGATAAGACCTGGACAGTGATCACATCCACGACATAAGTCTTCTTCTTTTATTCTTAAGTTCTTCATGTGGTACCGCAGAGTGTTATGCCCCGTGATGACTTCTTGTGATGACACTCATCTCGGGATGACACTCATCTCGGGATGAATACCGAGGTGTCGACCTGTTCTGATGTAAATTCTGTACCTCTTCTGGCCAATTCGTACACCCAGCAGAGCGCAACCTTTTTTTTCACGACAGTACTTCACAAGCTTGGATTTTATTTCGATACCAGAAATTGCTTTTATTGCTGCCTGGATGTCGACGAAGAAGGAGATACCTTCCTGTGGTATTGCTTTCAACACAGTCTTACGGGCGGCTATTGTCACTGCTGGGACCTTCGCTTGGAAAACCCTGCTTTGGTTCGGGAGGCGAACCGATTTGAATATACCCAGTGGTTCAGAAAAGATACCTGAACCTACCCCTACAAACATCCATCCACCGCTGACTGCTTTTCCATTCTTCTCTGCTGGGGAACGAGCTTGAGAAGGGTCACCAGAGGAACAGAAGTAGATTGAGGATAGCCTCCAGTCCTGAAGTAGATATGGTTCTCATAGTGCCAATACAAGCCAAGTTGGTTAAGTTGGTGGTCTTGCTGGTTTTGCTGGCCATCACACAAGACAGCCATAAGTCAGAATAAGTCTTAGTATAGCCATATACATCCATAGTATAATTTTGGGTTTTGGTCCCCAAACATTTCCCGAACATTCTTGATTCTTGCATTAATGTTGGGCCTCCAGTTTAGTTTCTTGTTAAGTACGAGGCCTAGATATCTGGCGCTGTCCGAAATTCTAAGGGAAGAGTCCCCTATGAAAGATAATATAAATCAGGAATTTTCCTAATGTTAGTAAACAATACAAGCTCGGGCTCCTGGGGATTGACCGCTAGTCCGCATTTTTTGGTCCACGTGTCTAGGATCTTCAGGGCACCTTCCAATTATTCACTAAGGGTAGAGAGGAATTTGTCCGCATAAGCGATAATCTTGACCCTACTATACCTGAATTGTAGGAGTACTTCATTAAGTACAATGACCCATAGTAGTGAGAAGATTACTCCGCCTTGAGGGGTACCTCTAACTCCAACTTCGTACCCTCGTGCTCCGTTATAATATGTCTTTCCTCAAAATTTCCACAATCCAATTTGTCAGAGTATAGTGGATATTGAGGTTTATGAGTCTTCTACGCACCTCTAAGAATGCAGCTAAAGCTAACCACACTTTTTCATTTTATGTAGGCATGTTGGACCATAGATATATCGTCGGAGTATACTTTACTGTGATTAGGAATATCGGCTAGTCTCTCAAAAGTTTTTAGTATAAAGAAGGTAAGGCTGATTGGCCTGAAGTCTTTTGCGGTGGAATGACTTGCTTAACAGACCTTGGGTATAAATACCAATTTGACTCCAGCGCCTACTACAATAGCGAAGCTCTGAGCCGAGAAATTTCCATTATCGTCAGGGTTGACATCACCCGACGTAGCAGGAGCCACAGTCTCCCTTTCCGGCAAGTAGCAGTGAATCGTCACTTTGGAGTAGTCCAGCAGCGGTCGTACTTAGATAACTCTTATAGATTCTTATTAGTCTTGTTCTAATGACTGCGCAAAGCCTTACCGGCTCCCTGACAGAACTTCACAAGGCTAGATGATGAACATAGTCAGCTTTCACGTCAAGAGGTTAGGCCTGTTTTGAAATTACATCTGCAAGAACTGCAGGGAAGAAGAGGAAGAAACTATTCTCCATTTTTTCTATATCTGTCGGCCATGTAACTACCTCAGCTAAATGGTAGTATGAATAGTAGACGCACCGCGTCTTCATCTGACATCCACAAATCAGTTTCTTATCCGTCGACTAATGAATCCGTAATTCATTTATTAATAGATCTCCAGTCGAAACAGAAATGGTTTAATTTTAGCCATTAGAATTCTTCCTTGTTATTGTACATGGCAGCCCTATCCAATGTTTCCATCCAAGCGACTGAAACTATACAATAAAACGGTGCAGTCGTCAGTGCAAATTTCGTACTGTACCAGACGATCAGTTTGTTTGATTTTCCTATTGCATACTCTTAGGCACACGTAAAATGAGGGAATGTACGGAAATGTCTTCATTTTATTTCATTAAATGACATACGCTGATGTAAATCAAAAGAATGCGTAAAATATTTACATAACATTAACGATTCTTACCATCGAGAGACAACGGATTTCCGTCTACTCACCCGGAAATATTGAGAAATATCCATTTCCTCTCTGAACAAAATGTCCAAGAAACTTCTTTTGTGTGTTTTTTTTTCACATTTTCCTTTGCTCCCATTCTTGACTGCCATTTCAATTTTTTTTGTGGATCGTTCACCAATTGTTTTTACGACCATGGGACTCAATCAATCAATCAATTAGAATTTCCATTAGCACCGGATATGACAACAACACAACGCCATTTTGGGTTCAAAATTGGTCTCAGCCTCAGTCCTATGTTACATGTATTGCAAACAGTGACCGGAAAGTTTGCACAAAATCTCCATGAGTGTACCATGTTAGTCCTGCTGCTGCTACACCGACTCGACTGTGTGGTGGATCTATTTTTAATCAACGAAATGGAACCAATATTGATTGTTTATTAACATGCGATTTTGTGGCAGCAACAGCAGTAGAAGCAGCGGGTGTGGCGCGCATAGACCTTACCAAGGCGACTACGATGACGATGGACTTTTGTTTTACTGTCGTATCCCCTCCCATACATACACATATGGCATACATTTCCGGTTCCTTGGTTCGAAAAACCCATCGCTATCCATCCAGCAATTGGAACACACAGTTTGTCATTGGCGTGTTGAAATGATTGATTGCTGTCACAATGTTTGCGCAGTTTTTCTGCATCACAGAGACGCAACACACAAGTTGTGTCATATTAATCAAAGATTAGAAGGATATTGTGAAAGGGGGGGTCACATTCCTTGACTACAACACTACTTCTAATTAAATATTTTTTTTTTTTTTCTGCATTTATTTGGCAGGGGAGGATTGGATGGTGTCCTTGGAGTAATTTCTGCAGTCAAAGTGACGCAGATTCGATTAATTAAAGGATAAACCAGTGCCTAGATGGAGACATGTTCGTTGTAGTAATTTGTTACTGTAACAGGATAATCATAAATCAAGAGGAAAATTATTAATTGCGGTAGAATTTGACTTGATTTCGTATTTTTTTATTTTTTTTTGTTGAGGGTCTATCTAGTGTATGAGGTTGGATACAAAATAGAAATTACTTGGGTAATAGATTGGCTAAAGGTTTGAGAATGGCAGTACAGTATTGACAGAAACATTCAGGACAAAAAAAGGAAAATTAAAAGTTTCAATTCAGCTACAAGGACGAGCTTCAAAGAAAATTGGAAATTTAACGAAACCAGTAAGAAATTTCAATTTAATGAGTGGAATAGAAAATTCTGGTTTGGAAACCAGTGTCCTCGATCGCCTTTCATCTGGCACTTGAATTTGGCACAAGAAGACTTCAAAAATCCTGCTAAGAACTCGTTATGTATGCACCCTGTTTAGACAAGTAAGTATATTACATGATGGTAGGAACAATAGAGCTCGTTTTACTAACACTAATACTCTGAAAACAGGCTCCATCAAAAATGACTAAATGTATACAGGTCCTTGGTAAAAATTTTATCACCGCACCATTAAAATCTTCGGTCAGTATCCTTTTGCAGCTGGGAGATGTAGCGTACCATAAGTCCACTCACATCCTAGTGTTTAACTTCTTACCTTTGTGGCAATGATTTGGAGACTATCATCAAGTAAAAAGTTAGGACCGGTCTCAAAATTCCTAGTGTAAGGACTTGCCTCGAGGAAACATGGAATGAATATACGAGCACTGGTACTTGTGGTACTAATTAATTGACCAGGATAGGACCCAATAGCAACCCCACCACATAGCCTAATTAAATCGAAAACTTCCCCGAGACCTTATTAAAAACGGATTCGGCAATTAATTGGGGATTTCTCTTCTCTGTGCTCATTTGAATTCAATTTTTCTTTTCCCATTTTTTTTAATTTTTTTTGTTGTGGAAACTTATTCTTCGTTCGATAGGTCATTTCTAAGGCTTGCCACTTGTTCCTCCTCGCGAATGGTCGTCGTCGTTTTCCTGTCCAATGGCCATCATCGACCGACCAACGGTGGTCTTCGTAAACCCATTGTGAGCCATGGAGTGAGTGTTCCTAAAGAACTTGTGGGACTAATTAAAAAGTTTTTTACTCCCCATTTTTTTTTTTTTGTTTTTTTTTTAATGGTTGCTCCTAAGTACCACACAGTCGCGGCCATTGCGCGCACATAACAGTGACTGCTGTATGTTGCTGTTGTTGTTGTTCGACAGGAGCCATCACTATGCAGTGTGCAAGTGCTTTATGACTGCTGACTGCTGAAAGATTAAAATTTAAGGTAAATTATAAAAAAAAAAAAACGAAGACCAAGACATGGTGGAGTACATTTGCATAATTATTGTTTGTTGGACTTGTGGCGCACTTAATGACCAAGCACCGGATTGGGTTTATGTTGTGAGACGTCGATGGAACGGTATGTGATATGAAATGCGGTGGTGTTTGGACGAAATCTCCCTTCCGAAGAAACAGTTTCAGTTATGTTTCTTTTCTTTTCTTTTTTCCTGATATTGACAACGGAACACAGTATGCACAACGGACGAGGTGTGTGAGTGAGGTATTTCGAAATTCCCATTAAATGGTGGTCAATGGCCATGGAGCACGTGTTTACGTCAAACTTTGCATACGATTTTCTATTGTTTCACCCTCGATGAGTGGCAAGTGAATCAGTTAATGACTTGGAAGGTGGTTTAATGACATGGTAGAGTCAATAGTTAGTTATTAGTGATGACTTTTTGAATTTGATGGTTGTGCATAGGTGGGTGGATACATAGCAGGGCTGGGTAAACATCAGTAGGTCGCACCTTTCAACAGAAATTTGAAATTTTTACCGAAAATTTTGTTTCACAAACAAGAATCAGTGAACACTAGCTGAGGGAACTGAGGTCTCACCTCCGATTACTTATGAGAGGAAGCGCTTACAAAGGACAGAGTATGTTTAACGTAAATAGACGGATAACAGCATGTCCCAAGATCCACATATCTAGGAGTGCAACTGTAGCATTAAACTGTCATTTCATCTACGTGACTATCTATCTTGCCGCGGTCTAGGGGATTGGTATATCAGTCAAAGACTCTCGGAACTCACGGGACTCTGAACTCTCGAAGCAAACAGACAAACAATTGTCATTTCCGCTCCCAAACTCCCAATTTTGCACCTACCTCATCATTATATCCATCCTCCTTTCTCCTCACCTCATTTGTAAAGGAGCAACCACCTCCACGCCATCTAGCACCCTATTAACGAGGAAAGGCAGTTCCTCTAGCATCACAAAAACATGTATCCCTACCAGTTAAGAAGAAGGACCATAAGTTGGTGCTCGCCGCTATTGCGACGCAGCCAGACAATCTAACAAGATACCCTAATCACCCACAACCAGGGTCAACACCTTCGGTAGATATTCGCAGAACAACTGCAATCAGGCCAACTACCAATCCTTTCAGTCGCTCAGATACCGAGACGGAAACTGACACAGGAAAAACGAGGAAAGCCGTCACAAGAGCACCACGAACCCTCCGACAACTACCACCAAAAGCTATAAGGCTACCGAACCAACAGTTACCCTTGCTGATCTGATGAAGAACATACTAAATGTAGCCGTTGTCAGCGAAAACTGCCTGGAGCAAGAACTCACAGGCGAACAATGAGCGGCAGTGAAAGTGTCACTAATCGACGCACGGTATGATCAACACAATCAGCGGCTTCTCCAGTCCGATACCACTCTTCGGGTAAGTGACCACGATCAAGGATTTCCGAATACTGGAGTGCCACGACTATTTCACAATAAACTCGCTCACGAAAATATTCGGCAATTTGAAAGCATCGGGACAGTATGTCTCGCTGAAGGTAGTTCCCAAAAGGAACCTACTTACGTGGCCTAAGGCTAAGATAAACAACCCAAACATTTGCAAGGACAACCTGGAATTCTTCTGGATGCTTCTGCGAAAGCTAGACACATAACTTTCGAGCAACGCTTGATGGGACCGCCAGTAAAATCGGGCTAAGAAGCCGTCAACATCAAGGAGTATATCAGTCCATGGCTGACGAACATCGCATAATTGTTCGTATATATGTACCTCGATCCCGGAAAGAAGTCAAGGTCATTTTCATACCCAAAGCGGGAAAATTTTCAGGCCACTAAGTATCACCTTGTTCCTGCTTAAGGCGTTTGGAAGGTTAATACATTTACACATTCGCTCCAAACTTAGTCCTTGGGATATCTCTGTACTAAAGGTCGCTCTTTTAAGACAACCCTGCCACAATTTTAAATTTACTTTATCACAAAGTATTAAGGCATCTTCCTAGACATGGAAGGAGCCATCAACAACGTGAAAACTGAATCAACAAGACCAGCAATGGATCAACAAAGTGCAGACCCAGTTATCTTAGACTGGGTTGAATGCATGCTTAAGACGAGACTTGTCAACCCAGAACAAGCACAGTGCATGCTTGGCAGGAAGATAGCCAAGCACATGCACTGACCTCTAGAGATACCACGCAATGAAGGGTCCTATCTCCTCTACTACGGATGCTGGTCGCGAAGGAAATTTGAAAGAATCTAGAAGACAGTGAGGTTCCACTTGTTCCCTTCAAAAAGCTAATCGTTCCAGTTTGGTACCCCGCGTGTGTTGTCACCCCTTTCAACTTTGTACACTTTGGTAAAACTTCCAAGCCTCGTTCCTATTCCTGCGATCCAACCACGACCTTCCATACTCCAACTTTTTCCTTTTGAGTAGCCAGTGTTCATCCATTCTTTCCTGCTAGTAGGGCTTACAAGCAGCTCTGGCTCTTCATGAACCACCTTTTTGCGCTTTCGTAACTTTGGTAGTCAATCCTATCAACAGTTGGCCAACCTGATTGCTGTCAAAGATGACATTTCATAAAAGTCAAAAATATGAACTCAAATCTTCAACAAAACGCAACCTTCTAAAACAACACAGTCAATTACATACAAAAGGACACACTGGCTACGAACACAATAAAGAAACGACGAAAAAACAATTAGTTGAACAACAAAGAAACACTTGTTCATCTCTTCAAATCACACATCACCAGCAGTGTGACATACAAGTCCCCTCCACTTCAACAAAAAAGCAAAAAAAAAAAAAAGGACAATCGACCGTAAAGAAAATACTACATACCTGTTGGCCATGTCCACCCCGCATTAATCTTACGCACATCCAAAGTGCGACAGATAGAAGTCAAGCCAACAACAATGCGGCACAAAGGACACCCGAACAAGAACAATGTACTCGAGCGTCTCAAACACATGTCGAATCGCTAAATGACACAATCCGTGTAGAGGTTAATGGATTCCACTTTCCTTTTTGACAGATCATCGTTCTCCACTCTGCTGAGCACCAAAACCCTGCCACTTGATGTTAGGGGTGTGCGCATAGCTATGTCACTTCAAGTCATGCCCAATTCTATTGTATTGTCCACAGGATCATCATTGTCGTCGTAGGTGTTGTTGTTGTTTGATCAATGATCGTGTGACCCACAGATACCTACATGACGATCATCCTAATGACATACCGGTGAAAATGCCCTTTGCTTAGATGATCAGGATTTTGGGTTCCTCTTGCTTTTTTTTTTTTGTTCGTTGGACACATCGTCCTGATGACTGTTATTATAAGAAAGAGGAGAAAAAAATCGTTCAATTAAGGACGTCAGAGAGAAGATCAGTTCCATTGTGTGTGGATTATTACAAGTGGATGAAAAATGTCGACGCAAATGCATCATCAAGGACATCGAGTGAGAGTGGCGGTGATTTTCAGACGCCGCTTCGGTATGATAAATGACAAATGAATTGGACGAATCAGCGGAACATTGAAAAATTCCCTGAGAAAGTGGAACATGATTACATTTTGATTGATTCGTTCCGCATTCGTGTTTAGATCGAAAAAGAATACACCGCGAAGGATCGCTGGGAGATTTCTTGGAACTCCTTTTGAGTAGAGTCAACATATGTTTTGCCTGGTGCCCCTGATGGTGTCGCTGATCGATTACTTCGAGACATTTTTATGGGAATTCCCTTGAAAAACGTTCTGTCCTGATTAAATAAGTATAAAGGATAACATGTTATACAACCACCGCGAAAGATGTTTGAATTGGTTTACAACATCGCTGTAAACATTGAGACTAAATGATGTCCTTTGTTTCAGGAAAAGGATCTTGAAATTGCCGATAATAACCATAAAATTTGATCACTTTGCGGAATGTTGCGTGTGTAGTAACGACTGTGCGCAAGGACTCTTTGAAACGGATGTTAGGTGTTAATTTTATGAAGAGTCTGTTTGCTTAGGGATCGGCATTTTAAAGGAGATGACCAAATGTTTACTTTGGACGATAGAGGGTTGTGTAATGTGAAATAGTTGTGCAAGTTATTTCGATGCGATATTTGCATGCATAAATATACGAAGGTCCTGTCAAGGACGTTGGAATTTTTAACAAAAGTGGATTTAATGTTAAATTCATGACGACGGAAGTTATAGTGCAACTAGTGCACAAATCGTTCTTCATAACTATTGCCTGAACTCACTTCGTATGACCTCCCAGTTGGCAGAGGGACAAAACTTTTTGAATACTATCATTACTTTCAAAAGATTTAGCCTCTCCGTTTATAAACATGGTTAGAACCTAGATAAACCATTAAGTTCTGCGGCAACATCAGTCATGCAAAACTAAAATGATTAACATAACAAAACACTGTCCTAAGGGGACACAGTAAAGTCAAGTGTGTAGGTCCTTGGAGTCCAGTGAAACTCGTATCTACAAAACAATGAAATATTTGAGGTATCAGATAAGGATGTGCCGATCATAAACGCGCTTCTGACTTGGAGTGACTGGCTCAGAGAGGATGTAAATGAAGGGAAGTTTCTTTGGGACGCAGTGTCGTGCTTCTTCATTTCGTTTCCTCAGAGAAACGTTCTGATTTTCTAGTAAAATCCAAGATCTTTTCGATACTATAGCGTCTAAGATAAATCAGCATGGATAAGACGTTTTTCGCCCTCTACCTACCAGTTCATATTCGGCCTCGTTCCTTGGTATTTGATAGTAGCAAGGCACGCAAACCATATTGTTTTTCCTTGCATTCCTTCACCAATTTCAAGTTAATTCTTCAGTTATACATACATCTGGTGTCCCAATGCGATTGAAATAACCTAGTCGTGATTAATGGGGAGTCTGTTGATACATTTGCTGTAAACTATGGAGCACCTTAGGAATCCATTCTTTCACCCAGACTGTTTCTGTTTGATATTCTAGAGCCGACAATTCATAAATGCCTAGATGGATTTATAAATTCATCTGTTATATATTATCTACCACAAGACATGTCAGTAAAACTACTAAATCCACTGTACTGCAAGGACGACAACAAACGAGTTCGGAGGATCACCTAATTCACAGTTAAAGGAATTATACATACATACATAAGTAAATGTAAAATCGAGATCACAGCAGTGCCTACGCACAGCGGAATATTCAAAATTTTAACTTTCTGTCTTGCCAAAACAGTGTGACAAGGTTTAAAAGTCAGACATGACAATACAATAGAGACGGACTATGAGTTTACCTTGTTTATTCTCATAACACCGCTAAATTACATTTTTGTCCTCGCTTGGGGGCCGAAACCCCGTCGTTAAAAGGTCAACATTTGAACTGCTTTAGTTGACACAATACGCAATATTTTCCCAAAGACAACCCCACAACTATTGGGTCAGCGCTTCCACGACATAATTTCCACATAATTTCTACAAAAAATTAATTTAAAAAATAATATATAGTTTTCTACAATTTCCCACACAGCAGCACATTGTCCCCTTGCATTTGAATATAAATATTGTAATCCGTCGACCCAAAGGCTCCGGGTTAACAAATCATTCTCAGATCAGCAAACAACGCCCGCAACCTTAGACATCTAGTAGGTAGCTATCTGACTATCTTGAGGTGAGTATCTCAACGAAGGCGCAACATTAAAATTAATAATTCATTTCATTAAGATTCATTGTCCCAGACAATTGACTTAAGTGTCGTCGTCGACTTCGTTGTAGTCGTGTCGGTGTGTGAACAAAAAATGTGTCACTGCAACGACGACGACGACGACGACTGTGTCGTGAGGAAACCAAACCAAACTAAACCAACACACCGTTTCACCTGTCCAAGGTTTTCTTTCTTTCTGTCATTGTCAGTCCCTTGTATTGCTCAAGCGAAACTCTGTCATTATGCTAAATAGACGCGTCAGCAACCTTAGACTTCCTCTCTTAATCCATGTCGTTCTCATCCACACTATTGTAGAATGTATTCATCGAATTTTAGCATAGATATGAATCTCTATGCTTACTCCAGCAGATCTAGAGCGAGGTTTACCTCTTGCTCTAGAACAACGCGATAGAAAAAAAGTGTCGTCTATCAGAAAAGAAAACAAAACAAGAAGAGTTCCTTGCCAAAGGAAGCCTCATTGCGGTCAGCTCAAAGCCAAATTGGATAACTAATCATAAATGGTAATTGTCCAACGAGGAAGAGAGAGGGCAGGGCGCAAGCCCATAGAAAAACAATGAAATTACTCTGGGCGTTAGCCATGAAGACACACCACACACTCTCGGTATCAACGGCAATGACACCCCAGAGGGGACGTTTACACTACCACGCGCAGCAGCAGGTTGATAATAAGCGACGAACGTCATAAATATTCACATTAGCTGAAACGTCACATTTGGCTGCACACACAAGAATAACAAGAAGAAGACACGGCAGAAGCATGACAGAACGCCTGCAACCTGCAATTGCATACTATGTCGTCACTCATCGATGGACTGAGATAGATGGTTGGGGCGGCACACATACATTTATGTTTATGTATAGCAGGAGGGTGAATGGACCGTATGCCGGCAATTTCGCGGTACGAAAATTACCGTATCCACTGTTAATTGCTTGTCTCGTAGAGAAGGAGCCTCTTTATATGGCTTTCGGTGGCGATAAGTGATGCCAGTACGCTTTAAAAAAAAATTTATTGTACAAACTAAGCGCTTTGACACCTGTCATTTATCACATTCAATTGGTAAAGGAGTTCTTGTTGATTAGGTGACGTAGTCGGTCGGTGTGTCAATATTGACATTAAAGAGGAGAGATGGGTGCTGAATAAGTGACATTTAAAAAAGTTTTACCAGCAACAATTTAGAATTGATCCTGGTTTTGGTTCTAGGTAGTATGCAAGTTTCTGCTCGTCTCGTATAAAGAGAATCGCAACAAATCGCCAGGATCTCTGCCGATCGCGCATCCCCCAACCTCTCGAAAAGTCCTATGCAGCCAGCATCAAACGCTGAAGACCAGTGGAATCGTTCCAACCAAGAAGCCATCAGAAACGCTGCCACTGATGTGCTGGGTTCAACCCCACCACCCCTACGAAACCCCTGATTTGATGAAGAGTGCAGACAAGCACATGCAGCAAAACAATTCGCCTACAAAATGGCAAAAGAGGATTGAAGAATATCTGCTTCTCCAGAGGAAAAAGGAAGATCATGAGAAGCCCACATTCGAGGAATTAGAGAGATTCTACTCCAGGAACAATGTTCGGAAGATAAAAAGAACGTGTCAAGGCAGCAAGACCCGAACAGAGAATTGTAGAGATAAACAAGGAAATCTTGTAGTTGAGTCACAGTAGGTACTGAGTACATAGAAAAATCACTTCTGCAACCTGTTAAACGGCGACGACGGCACGAATTGCGCTATCAGGCAGAACAAACTATTCAACCTGGACGATGAAAACCAAGACTTCCGTCCACCCGACCAGAATGAAATTAGGATAGCAATATCCAATCTCAAGTCCAACAAGGCTGATGGACGGGACGGCCTATCAGCCGAGCTGTGCCTGATGAATGGAACCTCAGCATCGTTTGCCCGATTTGCAAGAAAGGAAAGCCTCTAAACTGCGCCAACTATAGAGGCATCAGTCTCCTTAACTAAAATCATTTATTAACGAGCTGATTGGCCCCTATCAGTGCAGTTTTAGGTCCGGTAAGTCCACAACCGACCAAATATTCACACTACGGCACAATTTTCCAAAAGTCTGTGCAATTACTTGCATACGCTGATGACATTGACAACATCGACAGAACCCATCGAGCTGTCACTGGTGCGTTTGGAAGTATTGAAACAGAAACGCCAAAAATGAGTTTAGTTGGGAATGACGGCAAAACCAAGTATATGCTGTCAACAGGAAGGGACACACAATATCCAGGCAACACCAGAGGCACAATTTTCCAAAAGTCTGTGCAATTACTTGCATACGCTGATGACATTGACAACATCGGCATCTTCGAATCCAACCCGGAGGGACAACACTATAGAGGACGACCTCGCACCCAAGTGGAAGAGGACCTCAACCAACTTGGAGTGCGCATTCTGCATTTTCTTCCTGGTTGTCACAGCACAGACAAAGTGAAGAGGTTCTGTGGCCGAATCTGTGCAGGTACTTTCTGTATCCTTCGTGACCAATGAGGAACTGTGTGATATTATAGTTCACACCCCTTCTACTTTCCTTTTCACCCAAATTTCTATATTGGGGATGTATTTGTGTTTCCATTTCACTGTTGTAGAGCGTCATCCCATCGGTGGCGTCATTGAAATCGCCCTTTCAAATACGACACATCTGATCCTCTGTCACTGTTCTACCGGCGCAAATTGTCCTCAGAGCACTGAGTCTGTAGACGCTGGATTCTTTTGTTGCCAAAGCATCAGCCCACACTGGGGATCGGTATAGTAGTGTTGAACTTACTACTCTGAACAATAGGACTCTAAGACTATACCAATGCCTAGACACCTTTTTTTTTTTTTTTTTTTTTTTTTTTTTTTTTTTTTTTTTTTTTTTTTTCCGTAGGAAGGTGGGAATCTTTTAAAGACGAAACTGAGCCCGTACTCAGTAACAGTGTGGGATTTCCACCCACTAAACCCACCTCCCCTTCTACCCCTGGTCCTCGCGGCACTGCCGTCAAGCATTTCATCGCGAGGGGGGACTTCAGCCTTATGTGCTCGGCTCATACAGGTTAGCAGCCTGCTGCGCTGCGTTTCGTTGCTGCTCCTGCCTTCGCTGCTCTTTCATTATTGTAGTCACAGTGTCGTTAACTGCGTCCCAAGCCTCTTCGCTGCTCGTCATCTGTCTGGTGAAGTTGTCTGGGGTTAAGTCCTCGCCCAATTGGTTTACCAGCAGGTGCCGTTCTACGTAGTAACGTGGGCAGTGGAACATGATGTGTTCCGCATCCTCCACTACTCCCGTGCACGTTGGACAATAGGGGTTGTCTTCGTGTCCAAATCTATGCAGGTAGGCTCTGAAGCATCCATGGCCCGTAAGCATCTGGGTGAGGTAGAAGTTCAGCTCCCCATGCTTCCTATTAATCCAGGCGTCTATATTGGGTATCAATCTCTGCGTCCACCTGCCTTTGTCAGAGTGACACCATCTCTCCTGCCATTCTTCCAGACTTGTCCTTGGTCCTTGTCCTTCAGTATTGCTTCTAATCGTTGCTGTTGCCGTTGTCCTGCTGGCACGGTATTTCTGTTGCGCTTCTTTTGCAAGAAGGTCTATTGGTACCATGCCAGCCACTACACATGCCGCGTCGTAGGAAGTTGTTCGGAAGGCGCTGCATACTCTCAGCGCGTTGCTTCTGTAGACTGCCTCAGTCTTCTTTCTGTATGCTTTTGTTTTCACGGCACTAGCCCATATCTGGGAACCGTAGAGCATTATTGATGAGGCAACTCTTGCTAAGAGTAATCGCTTCTTATGTTTTGGTCCCCCGATATTCGGCATTATCCTTGATAGGGCAGCCGTTGCCTTTGCTGCCTTTTCAGCTGCATACTGCAGATGCTGCTTATAGGTTAACCTTGCATCTAAGGTAATGCCAAGGTATTTCAGCTCTGGTTTGGAAGCTATGACGTGATCGCCCACGGTTACCCTTATAGTCTCCATGACTCGCCTGCTGCTGATGAGCACTACTTCAGTCTTTTCTTCTGCAAGTTGTAGGCCCATGCGTACTAGCCAGTCCTGGACCATCCCAATAGCTTCATTGCAGTCATGCTCCAACTCCTCAAGGTGTTTGTTTACTACAACGATCGCTATATCATCGGCGAAACCAATTATTTTCGAAGACCTCGGGGTTCGAAGTCTGAGGACGCCATCATACATTAAGTTCCACAGTAGCGGACCTAATACGGAGCCTTGGGGAACGCCGCCTGTGACGTTATACTGCCTCGTTCCATCGTCGGTGTCGTAAAGCAGTATTCTATTTCTAAAATAGTCCGTCATTATCCTCTGCAGGTATTCTGGTACTCTCTTGGCGGTAAGTGCTCGCAAGATGTTTCTCCAGTTTGCGGTGTTGAAGGCGTTCTTTACATCCAGCGTGATGCCTAGACACCTGTGGCAGGTCAATTGCATTCGCCTGTACTTTCCATACGAAGTAATAATAACCTAAGTTGTCATTTTACAAATGCAAATATACATATACATATACATACATACATTTGTTTGAATGTAAAATATTCCACTGTCTTTGCGCTTGAAAGCATCCTTTTGCGTCCCAGAACTTATTTTCCTACATCTGTTGCTGTTTATCTGTGATTTCAATTAAATGCCGCAAACATTCATTCAACGCAATGACATTCCCAATATTTTCCAAATCACAGAGTCCTTTGAAGTTCTTCCACCGATTCCACAGCGCCCCCCATTGTCAGGACTAGTACCTACCTAGTTGAAACAAAGAAACACTGCCATGCCACAAATCGTTAAACAATCAAAATTTAATTAAGCATTAACTAACGCACACCGAGCAGTCACAGTATTTACCCCTCCCGGCCCCCCGCCCGACACACAATTCTAAATTGCAAAGTCACACAAAACAAAATAACATTTTCGCTTGTTCGCTCACTCCTTGGTTTACATTTTTCCGCAGGCATTTCTAAAATTTTCGAAAATCTAATTCTGCTCCTGATCCTGTGTGTTTGCCAGCAAAAGCAGACAACCATTCACCATCCCCACCCCCGTCCGTTTGGTTTACAATTTGTGAAATTCATTCTCGTGGAAATTAATTAATCCAGCATGCATCACCCATTAGCAACAAAACAGAAAAGGACTCTAAACCGTATGCGGTAAGTCCGTTTTTATTTTTTACCGGCCCGGCTTTTCGTTTCGTTAATTTGATTAAAATTTGTTTCCATCGATATGTACGATTTTGATAGAGATTATCTCTGACTGGACCGTGCGCCGCTGACCGAATTCCGAGAGGAATCATCGATGGTTCATTCATTTGGCTGGCGACGACGCGACGGCCCAGCCCAACCCTTCGTGTCCTGATTAAAGTGCATATGTTGATTGAAATGTTTGCTTTTGCAATCAACATTCCATTCACTTCCATGCACTAGAAGTGCCCCTCACTCCCACTGCCTGCGCGTGTACATGGTTTGGTGTAATTATTGTACACTTCACTTACTACATCCTCGATGGGCAGTTAAATGGAAGTTTTAAACTATTTGAGAGTCCTACTGGCCATACTACCCCCAAACTCTCGTTTCATTAGCTCAAATGAAGGTCAGGTTGGTACTTTGCCATGTTGTATGCAAAAAAAAAACAGGACGAGGAGGGAGCATATTTCAATAATATTTCGTTTTTTTTTTTATTGCTTGCTTTCTCACATTTTTTGTGGGAGTGCATTGCAGGACTCGTCCTAGTGATTACAATCGAGTGTTGTCCATCAGTCGATCTTATCAGGATATGCCCATAACTTGTATGTTCTACTGCTTTTGATGGATTTCATGGAAGTTTCAGGCTGGTTTACTGGGACTTTTGAGAATCAATGAAATGGAATGTAAATCAGGACGAGTGGATGTAGGACGATGGATTAATTTGGACCAAGTTTTTTTGCGACTCGTAACCCTCTTGAGAAGGAGTGGGAGTCCTTTTAAAAATCGATTTAAAAATGGTTGTAAAATTTTACAGATTTGCTCAGGACGATCATTGTTACTTTCATAGACAGGAACATGTGTGTTTACTTGTGATTGTGGCGGACATTTTTTAGATGCTGCATCCATTAAACAGAACTGATTCAACATCGGATTGGACTAGCAGTAGTTTGTTCTTTAACGTACATAATAGCATTCCTTCTCCATATTTGGGGCAGCGGTTGGCATTGCGGAAGTCTACAAATCATTCGCCATTGTCATTTCGCTCTCCGAGGCCTTGTTAATCGATAACTACTTGGGTTTCCATGTCACTCATCACGATAACAACGTCAGTAATTATACGATTGCATACAACGCAGGTCCCCACATGGGAATCATCTCTTAAATCTTATTCATCGAGGATCTAAGCATTGAAATACAGTTGGACTGGACTATAAAGGGTTTAATACACCCACTCTCAACTCTTCAAAGAACTGATGTCAGTCTGATGAAGTGCCCGATGTCCATTGTGTGTCTCTTCTTGGGTATCGAAAACTTTCCTTTTTTTTGAAGCGCTAAAGTCCCAAAAATCGGTTATATTAGAGGTGCAGTTACTTACATACTTACTTACTTAGGCTCCTCATGTGTCGAGAACTAATGACTTCTTCTTTAAGTTTGCTGAGTTGATTGCATCCAGATAAGCGCTAGAGGATTTGATTTCTTTGTTTGATTTCAGTAATCCACTTTGAGGATGCGAGCGCTACCATTTTTCCCAATAAGAGCTCCTCCGTCTCCATCTATCTTTCAAGACCATGCCTCACTCTTGAAAGATCCATATTGACCTGAGCTCTGAATAAGTCAATGTAGCTCAAATAAGGCATCCGCTAATCAGGCTGTAGATGTTACAGTCTTTTCCATCGAGAAAACTCCTCTGCTGCATGTCCTCCTTCTCAGGATCTCTTGCTGGACATCTAAGACGCATGTTACTGCCAATCAACACGAGATGGTGTTAACCTGGTTAAGCTTGCGCAGGTCCGAGTGTCCAGCTCTACAAGTCCAGTCAGATCAACACACGTATGTCGTTGGCTTGGATGGCATTCCCCGCTCAGTCAAAGAAACACTTAGACCAACAGGAAAGTCCATTGTGATACCACCAAAAAACGAAAAGTAATGAAATGTTTCCAGGATTAAGCTATTCCACACGATCTTCAGTAAAAAAGAAAAACTCTCATCCATCATGACACACAAAAATGTTACATTCAATCCCTTTAAAGTCTACTCCTCAACAGTTGAGTATTCCTTTCGAAACGTTATCCTTCCAAGTGAATGAATACTCCAAGTGCACCACTAGACGATATTTCTACAACACAGTTACCGAATAATTGCAGGCCAAAATCTATGACCAAAATTTCAATCTAATTCAGTGGTTCCCCACTGACTGGACCAAGGCATTCATTCCTCCCCCATATGAGCACAAAGGCATAGTATCTCACTCTCAGCCCCAGCATCCAGCATATATGAAGTCCCAGGGGTATCATGACCAATCGAATGTGAAAATTTAATAGAAAAACGAGCAAAAAATAGCAAAAACCCACAAACAAAACGGATCTGCCTTCGGAAAAAGAAAACCTGCTCCACTTTACAATTATTTAATGGCGGGAGGAGTGGAGTTGTCGGTTCTCGCTTTATGATTCCTTGAAGGGATGCATGAACATGAGCTGCAGAACCAAGCACGAACCACCGACATACATAAGTCACATACACATATTTCACGTATCGTTACCTAGGCCGGATGTGGAATTGTATCGAATTGGTTCCGTTTCGGAGGAGGGGTTTTTTTTGGTTTTTCTTTCTTTTTTTTTGTGGTCCCGGTTGGGTGTTATTGATGCACAGGATGTGACTAGAGTTTTCAATGGATTTTTCGAACTGAATTGCCAATGACTGGTGAAGGATACTATTATTTTTTTTTTTTCTTAACAAGTCATGGGACATTCACCACCTCCACTGGGTAGCACTGACCGAGCGAAATTATTGTTTTTTTTTTTTTTACAGTAATTCACCCACTTCACGCCTTCGAGTGAGTCCGTGATAAAATAATGTGACAGTTTGTTGACACTGACAGTACTCGGCGCATATGTGACACATCACCGCTGTTTAAAGGAGTGGAGTGGCGGTGCGTGCGGCCTCTGCTTCTGTGTGTTGAAATGCGCGCTAATGACAAAAAATTTTGTGCACAATCCATTAGCGACGACAACATTTTTGACATGATTGACAAGTGATTTCTCATAAACTAATTGTGTCGTCAAATTTTTGACACATTGTTTGGTGAGGTGGTGAGGTGCTTCGATGGTGGCTGCGGATGATTAAATTTAACTTTAGTGAGAGAATTGTTTAATTATAGACGGAAAGAGGTGGCGATGGCGACGAAACAAATCTGTCACATTTTAGAGGCACAGTCGTTCCTTTTTTAAAAGTGAAAGCCAGTCTAATTTCAAACAAAAAAAAAAAAAAAAAGAAAAGGAAAAGTGTCGAGGTAAGCATCAATATTTTTAGATTAGCTATTGTTGAAAAACTTTTTTTTTTCTCAATAGTGTCTAGAAATACTCTTTATGTCAAGTGAATAGTCTGAAAGCCATCAGAAAATAGAAATGGGTAGCATTTAGTCATATTTTTGGAGACTTTATTTTTAGGATTTGTCAACTTTGACATATGTATGTATGTATACAGCGGGAGAGTTGTTGAATAAATCATTAAGAGGTGGCGACATGGGGTAGACTTTAAAGAAGTGAAAGATCTCACATTATTTCCAAAAAGGTATCACTACGAGGGAAGACCAGAAAGAACCGCGTGGTGCAATAGACTACCGAATAGACTACCATTGTGGACGTTGCCAAACTTGCTGAAGTTACGCTATTACGCCAGAAATCGTCAGAAGATACTGTCTACCCCATTGCTATTTCTGCATCCTGTAGAGCAGCGACTATGGACGTAGTTTCATTTCCCGATCTAGACCATAGACATGTAGTTGATACAGCTCTATCATACTAAAATCCAATAAGTGGCCAAGCCATTGAAGATGGTTAAAAACCTACTACTGACGTACACTAATCAGAACATGAAAGCAACTTTGGACTTTCAAATTCGGTTCCAACCACCTATGAGAACAATATCTTGTTTGATGCTAGAGAATAGAGAATGCGTACCGAGATCTTTAATTTCAAGAAACTTTTCGACAAAGCATTCTTCAAAATGTGTAGAACTCAACTTACAAAACAATTGCTCACATACACCGACTATATTGACATGATCGAAAGAAAACAGGGTGAAGTCAGTAGCATTTTTGTAAATAATTAAGCTAAAGTGGACATGACAGGTTCTGTCTTATTTATGCCTTATCCTGATATTAAGGTGATGTTGAGCCTGACTCAGTTTCCGTTTTAGTAGTGGGTCCAAAATTCCAAAATAAAATCAACAAAAACGAAAAAAAATAAAAACAAAAACCCGAGCACTTCATCGGAAGATGAACGGCTCATCTACAGTCCAGAGAAGTTCCATTGAAATTAAACCTACGCTGCCAAAACTTTCTACATCCTCTCCATCTGCAGCGCAAGATACCAGCAATACACCACAATCACACAAAACCGAAGCGTTAAACTGCAACCGCTTCCAGGAGGTAATCAAGCCTGATTCCGAAATGAGCCAAATGTCTACGAGTATCTATCCCTAAACCAGGCGATTCAACGACATCGGTTCCCCAGATGACACGAAGTGTCAGTTAGGTCCTTCACTGACCTTTAAGTGGAAGTGGTAGATGAGGTCTTTTGAGATGGTCATTGATCATCTGTTCAGGGAGGACCGCTGCTCTGCGTTGACTCAGCCAAACCAAGAGGTACCGACACAGGGTTCACGAGATTTGTGATGCATGAGACGGCTTGAGACTCTAGCAGATCCTGACTAGAGACACTCCGAGGAGACCCAGAACCCGCATTTAACTCCCAAATATTGTCATTGAGCTTATCAACTGTCTCAAGCCTCACAACCCTAAGGTCCACGTGGATGACTAGGAAGTCATCAAAGACTCCATTAAAAATATCAGCTGTAAGCACGGCCTTAGCATCAGACATGCCAAAGTGAAAATATTCCGATCCTCAGGCATGTCCAACGTCTAAGATGAAGTCAATGCCCATTGTTGACAGACATGAGAAAAGTATAAACAATCTGAAAGTTAGATGAATTACTCACTACACACAAAGTCTGTCGACAGATCAAACTACACACAACTCAAACGCAAAGGCAAGAGTTGGCCATCAAAGCCATTGCCTCCAAACTAGTACAAGATCGTCAAACTGAGCTAGCCTCGTTAGATGGTCAACGTAAACCTGATTTGGGTTGCAGGGCTCAGTAACGTCTATGGTAATGAACACACTGACGAACTGACCAGACGAGGATGAAGCCTCCACTGTTCACTTGCTGATTTTATTGGGAGCAGTCAAAGCAAAAAAATCCCCAATTTTCGTATAAAAGCCAACCTCAGATGGACTAGGCTGACAAACTGTGCCAATTCTAGAATGATGTGGCCAAACTACAACAAGGCAAGACAAACGACTACATAAATAGAATGATTTCGACTTGTGTATACCAAACATACAGCGGATTTCAGCAAATGGGATGTAAGCAGCAGGACCATAGGACGAACTATAATAATTATCGAGAGTGACTTGACAATTCTTCCTTTAATTCAAATTCATAAAATAAGAACCTGTCAACATAAGGGTATCTGAGCCGTTATTTGAATTAATAGATACATGCTCCACAGGAGTTCACCTCTACGAAGAGAAAGTAACGTTTTAATCGAACCGACAAAAGGTATTCCTGCACATCGTCAGCAGCGTACATCCCCTTTCTTAATCAATTCTTGAACTCCAAATTCTCTGGGGAAATACTTATATATAAACGAATGTGTGCTTGCCCCATTCACACAGACTCTAGGCGCCTCTGAAGGTTTCTTCCTATTATTTTCCAGACAAAGAAATTGTCAACGCATTGCGTCCTAATGAATTCGATCCTTCAGATGTTCCGCTTCAATTTTCTCCCCTGGAGAATTCTGCAATCATGTGCGGTGCATCGCATACCTGTGCGAATCAACACTTTGATTAATGAAGTCCATCATGTATCCTTGTGTCGGCCTCGAATATCTATTTGTCTTCTAAGGATCTTCAATTTATTTTTTTCCTCTTTTTTTGGAAGGCAGACGCTTACACTTTATCGGTATACCGGTGTGCAACATGAATAATTATTCACTTTTTTTTTTGCACCCGAATTGAAAAATTGACAGGATGCTGGGTTTCCTTTCGTATTTCTTTTTCAAGCGTAAAATCTTTAAGCGCATGGCGCTACATTCTCTCGGTCGATCATCAGTCGAAACAGAAGCATCAATACGGGCGGCATAAGTTCAAGAGTCCAATTACCTCAGCTGGGAATCGATTCGAATCCTAAGACTTAAACCCACAAAAAAAGGACAACACACAGTTTGAGAGGAGAGGGAGAAAAAAAAAACTCGAAAATCCTTCTGTTTTGCATTCAGTAGATACACATAATTGGTCAACAAAAGAGATGCGCAACCGATAAGATGCAGATTTGTGTTTTGTTGTTCTTCTTCCTGTTGCTGGTGTTTTGGAGAGCATCGCTGAAAGAAGAAAGGATTTTCATGGATTTACCTTCATTTCGCTTTTGTTTGTTGTCTTTTTATTTTTTTTTGATGCGTATGCGGCCAATGTGTGGCAAAACAATATGGTGCTGCATAAATCTAAATCTGCCAAAGAAAATAAGGCAGACTTTGAAATACACTGTGAAAGGAGGCGACTGTCAATAGCATATGCCACACGAATGCGGCTTAAGCCGTCATATTTTGATTTTGAAAAGAAAATTGAGATAGTAACCAGATTGTTGATACAAATATGGATTGCTGAGATTTGAGAGCAGTATCTGCTGGTTATCCAGATAGAACACGACAGTAAAAGAAGTTCTGTCAGGTTTCAGATGTGGTTTGTACCCAATTACTCGGGCGATAGTTTGGGAATATAAAGACAACGAAAGGAGTATGAGAACAAGCATTTGGAAATATCTTTAATCCGTAGAAAGATTTTGTAGATCTATCACCATCGTCATTGCAATCGAAAAAGAACACAACTCATGTTAATTCCGAACGAATATATCCTTGGATGGAGTGCAACAACTGATGGGCTACACCAAGAATCCGTTGACTCCACACACACTTGGAAAAATAAAAGAAAACAGCAGGAAACTTAAATTTTACTCAATCCAGCTGATTCGATGATCTAACTCTTATAGGAGATTTTAAGCATAAACTTTTGTCCCATGAACTGATTGATATAAAAGATGTGTACGACGCAGTCTGGATTTACATATTAGTATCATCTACAAACAAACAAACAACAAGGCGAGAAACTCCACACTGATAGACATATTACGTTCAATAACGAAGTACCTCAAGGGTTTGTCCTTGGTTTACTGTTGTTTAATTTATGATACTGCTCTAAATCAACTAGCAAAGTGGATGGATTGTGTCGGTCTCGAAGTTAATCCGTCGAAGACTGAACTAGTATTGTTGACAAGAAGGTATAGAATTGCAATTTGCAGATCACGCCAGATACTTGGGGGTTATTTTCGATAAACCACTCAGTTGGAAACTGAATATTCAAGACCGTGCTAGGAATGCCTCGATTGCCCTCTATTCAGGTAGGAAGGCCTTAGGCCCAAACTGGGATCTCCAGCACCGGATCGTTCACTGGATATACACGGCAGTCATAAGACTCATCCTTATGTACGAAGTGCTTGTCTGGTGGACGGCACTGAACAAGAAAAGCAACATTGCAATACTTGAGAAGGTTCAAAGGTTATCGGTTAACGGACACCCTTAGAACCTACTCCTACAGCTGCACTAGAAACTACGCTTCATCTTCTTCCTGTTGATATCTTTATGAGACTGATGGCGGCTAAGGCAGCACTACGGCGTAGGTAATCTTTGAAACTGGCTCGTGAACATATGGGAGACGACGAAGAGAAGGAAACCATGACACATTTTCTGTGTACTTGTCCTGCCCTATCGGTCTTGAGAAGAAAAACCCTAGGCGAGTACTTCTTCGAAAATTTCAACGATCTAGCCAGACTAGACTTAGTCTGGCGTAGTTAATCTAAAGCTTTGTCAGCGGGTCAAACTGGTTTAATGACTAAACAGCGAACCATACCTCTTTGGCATGGGTTTGCACAGAAACTGGTTGCCCTGCCTCCTATCCCATTTGGGAAGTCTTCATGTAGGTCTCCGGTGCTGGTAATCCGGTTTTTCAATAGTGGTATCACAATGGACCCAACACCCAACAAAATCTAACCAAGGAGGATTATTGCTCCTATCTGTTTCAGGATGGTCTGTGCAACATTGACAGGTAGCGTTAATCAGGTAGCCAGGATCTCAGCTTTCGTAAACGTAACATCAAATGATAAAAATGCCTTTGATATTGCTCTTACTAATTAGAGAACAATCTAGGTGGATATCGACATATCACCCCAGAGCTGCACAAAACGCTATAACTTCGAGTGCAGAAATCGCGTATGTTAGTTGAATCCTGGGGCGTAGGTGGGAAAATGCAACGAAGCACGAGGAATACATATATGCTGATCAAGAAATTGTGGTCTACCTACGGGATCAATGATGATTATATACTAATCTCCATCAGGAACACCACCAACGGAGTCGTGACTAACCCAACATGTACTACATATGGCTTAGAATTGCTTAGAGTTGAGTCAATATAATATGCATTTCATAATGTTCCCGTACCATACAGTTAAAAGAAACGCAAGGTGTACTAAGAATAATGCGGTTGCAGCGGCGAGTTTTGGTTTGGTCCTAAATTCGATTCCGCTCAAATCTCAGGAACGGAGCCCCTCTATGAGCAGTTTGTGTCGAATTTTGTGCAACGACTTTGTGCATGTATTCCTATAAGATCACTTTGACCCAAGAACGACCATCACATGCGACGTAAGATCAGTGATAGGAACCTAAACATACACGATAACCACCTCGATTTACATCACGAAATCATTCTCAGCGATGAGGCCCATTTCTGGCTCAACGGTAAGAAAATTGTCGAGTTTGATCAAGTCAGCAACCCGAAGCCATTCATGAAAAACCATTATACCATACTTCCTCCTCAATGATCCAGGCAATATAGTCACGGTCAATGGAGATCTCTACCGGACCATTCTAAATATTTTTGGGATCAAATAAAAGAAGATGACTCAAAGCATATACAAGATGGCGCAACATGCGACACAGCTGGTCGGTGCGGTGTCCGCGTTACCTCCAGAAAGGAACAGGTCAATTGGCCGCCACGTTCGTGGGATTTGACTAGATCTGGACATTTTCTTTGAGGGTTTGTGGAGTCTATGGTCTATACCAATAAAACAGAGACTCTAGATGACCTCAGGACCGATTTATGCGAAAATGTCATGGAAAACTGGGTTTAGTGCATTCGCCTTCGTAAGGGTTTCTAGGGAGGGCATTTGAATTATATTGTGTTGCATAGTCAATGGCATCGATTGTACTTTAAATTTACTTAAATATATGTAAACTGTTTCACTTTAAACAAACCCTTTTGGAAACAAGGAGTATTCGTAACCGGTGAGTTTGGTCCACGCGCTCGGTGTATTCGGTAAATCGGCCATTCTATCGCTATCTTGGGACTAAAATCATCTTCACCGAAATTTCTGATCAAATATTACAGCAGCTCAATAAATGTTGTGGCCGATAATGCACCTTTCGATATATGTATGTAAATATTTACAGTAAGTAAGCTGGAGTGCCTTAGGGATCCATCCTTCCACCGAGTCTCTTTTTACTTTATTTCAATGAGATTCTAGTGTAAACAAACGCCTACCTCATTAGCGATGTTACCAATTTCTCTCATTTAATAGAACTGCAGTGCAAAAAAAACGCATTTAACATTTTTTTTTAAAGAAAGAATACCTCACAACTTTATATGGATATATGGATCATTTCATATTCACATCCAGGTATACAAAGTACACAAAACTATGGTTGAACGAACATTCTGATGCTGCCCCACATCACAGTAAATCTAGATCCTTTGCTCCACTTGATAGTATGACGAGACGATGGCTGAACTCTCCATCAAGCCCAATCGACGCCACTTAAAATAAGATCCTTAAAAATCCCTCTTCTCTATACGAGTAGTAGGTATAAATGAAAATATTTTTCAAAATGTCTGCCATTAGCTTTTTAATGCACCACTAGAGTCAACACCACCACTCGACGGATGACAAACAAGCGAACACAAACTCGCTATGACAACAATGGCGTCCTTCCATTGTTTGTGGAACTCATTATAATACTACCGAGCAGAGCACCCTCTCCATCCGGCACAGTGCCGTAATTAAACAACAGATAAAATATAATATTGACATATTCCATAATGTACACACAGAACGCCGGATTCGATGCACAAGAACGCGCGGATTCAATTTCGACGCCATACCAACTGCCAGGCGAGTATGTATCTCTCTCTTGAATCCTGTGAATCCACTCGGTAACCCTTCGCGGTTGATTGACGCGACTCAAATCACAGTGCGACTCACATCATCATCGTTATAACTTCGTCAACCCTTGATTTCCGCAGGCATTGCTATTAACAAGTTTGCTCTCTCTCTCTTTCTCTCTCTCTGGAAAGAATATATAACCACACGCATAGCCTATATTATTATATCCTCCAAGGATAATCACCACAAGTAGAATAGCTAAGCAACAGCACCACAATGGCAGATCAAAAAGGGGTGTGGAATGTGTTTAACATCGATGCGAATGCATTATGAGTGCTGTCATTGTGTAACGGGAGTAGTAAAAAAAAATACACAAAACCAAACCCTATGCTGAAGGGGGTAAGGTCCTTGGTCCTGTTTTCATAGAGTTTAATGCTTTTGGGCAATAAAATCGTACGCCAGCCGCACATGCGAGTACTTAACATCAAAATTAATACGCCATCGCCATCGTCAACGGCAGCATTCAGCAAATGTATGTTCATACAAGCCTCTAGTAGAAGTATGTCATTACCACACATATACTTATGTGGCCTGTAGGCTCAAGTGCATATTTTACTGTATGTATGTGAAAAGGATATCTTATTACCGTGGTGTACTCATTCAAATGAGTTTTACTACCCCACAAAAGTCCAATAAACAAGGATTGCATTTTCATTAGGGTGTACACACACACATACACGGCCATATGCGAGTACTCATGTCCTTTTTAGTGAATCCTTTTTTTGGGGGTAAAGTTTCCTCAGTTTGAAAAAAGGGGTGGGTGCCCTACCGAAGGACATGCATAGAAATAAAACTCATCATGACAGAATTCACGAATGAATGAGTCCTTTCTGGCCGCATTTCGTTCAAAGTCCTTGTATGCAAATAGCCGTGTGTACATACCTATATGTGGACGATTTTTCATAATTAAGATGGTGGTGGGTGGATTCCCAAATATTTTAAAAGACCACCCTCCGAAAAATGTTTCATTAAAATTTTGTGATTGGAGAAAAGGTTAATGCGGAGTGGGTATGCGAATGAGTAGCAAGTTGATCGTCGTTGGTCCTTTGTCCCCGTGAAGGGATGTGTTAATAATTTCTATTTCGGCTAAGAAAAATATTTTAAATGAAAATTATAAAAAAAAGGTACCAAGGGTCATTGATTTGAATGGACTGGACGGAATGGAAGGAGAATTAATTTATGGTCAGCGTTTTTAAATATCCACTGTTGGAGGATTGGCATGGCGCTTGTGAACAGGATAAAAGTTTTTTAATGGATTTTTCCTGTCATGCGAGTATATTTATGCAGTCTAGGACTTTCGCATTATCAAATCCGAATTGGCTGGTTTTCCCTTGGTAGAGCAAAGTAGAATAGAACAAGTAAATAGAAATAGAGAAAGGACATTGACTAAGTTGATCAAATTAGCAATCATGAGTAAAGTAGAAAGATACATCTTAG
Organism: Xylota sylvarum; assembly: GCA_905220385.1. Lineage (NCBI taxonomy): Eukaryota > Metazoa > Arthropoda > Insecta > Diptera > Syrphidae > Xylota > Xylota sylvarum. The sequence goes on from LR999957.1 coordinate 130,335,131, forward strand.
TGTTGAGAAGGAGTTAAATACTCAATAAAGTCGAATTTATTTGAACTATCGTACACGAGGAATCCAAATAAATGCGGTTTCCGGCCAGGCATATAGACCAGATCTTCACGCTAAGACAAATCCCAAAAAGACCGACTCACTTTCAAGTCGAAACCCACCATCTGCTTATCGACTTAGAGCTCTACACGGCGATGATGTCCAAATTTTGGATCTCGAAAAAATGCCACATTACGTAGAGTAGTGTAGTTTGGAGGATCCACTTCGGAACCGTTCCAGACATGCACCGGATTCCGACAATCTGCTGGTGCACAAAAAATGGCTGGTGTCAACACGGTAAATACTAATACTATCTTATATTCGCCTGAATGGCAACGAGGACATAACTATTTGCTGTCGACAAACAACCCACATCTGTCCACCGTTAAGGACAAAATTTCACTATCGCCAACTACAACTTTAAGGGCGGTAAATGTTAACTCTACGAACGACAACTAATTTCGAAACACCTAACACGAAGGACGAAAGTGATGCTCTAAAGATCATTAATACTGCCAGGCGTACGACATCGAAAGCGGACAAGATCTTGGACTACTTCGAAAGAAAAATACTTCGTCGAATATTCGGTCCAATAAGCTAGAAAGACGAATGGAGAATATTTAGCCGCGAACCCTGCTATGAGCTGTTCCAAGATCTGGATGTAGTCCGAAAGGCCAAAAAACGTCGATTACATTGACTCGACCATATCGAGCAAATGGACGACAACGCTCCAGCCAAGAGAACCTTCCAGAGAAGTCTAAATGTAGTCGGACAGCCTAGTAAGGAGAGTTCTTCGTTATACTGTTCCATTATTTTCGAGGCCGATGTACTGAGGATGGTGATATATTCTATAGACGTAGAGTTGTGTCTCATTGGCATGCTGGCATGCCTCATGAATTGCCAGCATCTCAGCAGGTGAAAGGGTTTTAATACAATCTGTGTTTCTGAGAACCGACTCCGCAGTTCATCTTTGTATAACAACCAGTAGTTAAGGTAACAAAATCATACCAAATTTTGAACTATCCCAACAACCACTAGGATAACATTCCACAATAAGCTCCATCAAATCCAAAATTTCAATATCGAACTCATTCAAAGGTCATCATGCGTAACTGTGCATCCTTATCTAACCATGACACAACAAGCACCAAACCACATCCACACATTTTCGCTTTTATCTCCTTCAGGAGAGCAACAGAGATACGCAAACTGATCATCAAACAGATAGACCATGACCATCATATAAAAAAAAAAAAAGAAAAAACTGACCAGTGACCATCTGAACTGTAGATGGTAACAAGAATCGCACGACGAACGACGTCTGATCCTTATCAGCTGCCACAATCTGGACGTCGAGTTGCGCGCATGAGGCACGCTGAATCTCGAAAGCCAACCTCTTGTTGTCTAACATACCCGGCAGCGATAAGGAGACGCTTTGCATGCAGATAATGGGAAAGTCTTGTTAGAGCCATTAGTGTGGTGGCTGCAGCGGATTCTTGCATCTTGGGGAAGCGTTTACTTTGTCCTCTTATCCTTTTGCATCGGTGTGTGTCGGCCCCTGTGGTCATCATCATGTGCATGTGCCGCTGCTGTTCTGAGGATCATCTTAGAGGAGATTTGTTGTTGTTGCTGGCGACAAAAGTAGAAACATTGTATGGTCTCGTATGATTGATGAAGTGCCTGGCATAACACTGGGTGAGAGAGCGAAGAACGAATCTAAATTGAATCAAATAACGGTTGGCATCTGAGTGGAGTAGCTAAGTACTCCATCTCGTCACACCGTGTCGTCAGTCGTCGGTCCTCATGGTGTTGCTGTTGCACTAAATCACGGTTAATTGGATTTACCAGGTTATAATTAATTTGTTAAAGTCTTAATTGGCTTAATTGGTCGTGTGGCTGGCGGCTCGCATGGCTTTCAAAAAGAGGGAAATTTATGACACCCGATGGTGAGTGGTCTGGACTCGTTTTTGATGGTTCAGAGATCAGTTAGTTGCAAAAGGATTACATAATAGCCAAAGGTCCTTTCTAAAATTTAAATATGAAGAATGCTACTTTCCCACGCATTGTACCCTCCCGCGCAACCACACAGGAAATGCAATCCACACCCCGAACATTGATTGAGTTTAGGGTCACGACTTACATAACCAAGCCGATGTATGTAAACAGGATCAGCAGTCCACCACCACCACCATATTACCTCAACAGATAGGGTGCAGGATCCGAAGGAGACGAAAACAATAGCCTGATACCTAGTTTCTTTTCTTTTTTTCAATTGCGCGCAGCACAAAGCAATCACACCATCCGAACCGGATTGGCTTCCTAATTGATGTTCGCTGGATGGGAGAAGAGATCCTTTTTTCCTTTTTGCTTTTTTCTGCTTCACATCTCGAGATCTAATAATATTGCATTTGCGTTCTGTTTACACATGCGATGCTGTGATTACATGCAGCAGTCTACACAGTAGCAACTCATGGTAGAGTGCACTGCTGGGCTATGTAATCGTCATCTTAATGTCCTGCTTCCTAAGCAGTCATGAATTGAAAGAAGGATGTATGGATATACATACATATGTATGTACTTTTTTTAAATAAAAATAAAAGGGAGTGATGAATGTAAACAGGGGATTAATGCAAATCGTTATTTCTATTATGTGCCTCGTTCCCCTTGCATATGATGAATCCTTGAAGTTGGGTACATAGTACTCCGAGTTTCATGTATAAGAACACGAATGGGAAAGTTGTGAACTCGTCCAGATGCTGTGTGCGAGAGTGAGTCCTTAAATATTATTTCATAACTTCTATTTTCTGTTGTGTGTGATTGAGATGACTTGGGTTTGGTACTGCAAGTCCTTCGAGGTTGGCATTACACAGCAAAAATAAGAAGGACTCACTGTCTATCACTGTCTGTCTAACTGTTGTACCATGGGGTGAGGTGAAGTACTACAATTGTGACCTTTTTGGAATGAATTATGCTTATGATGAGTCGTGACGTGGATTATTAAGGATAATAGATGAGAAATATAAAATCTCAGGATCTATGGTGGTCGCTGCTATTGTAATGATGTTGTTTGAAGGTAATGATGACTCTATCGTTGAATAGGAGAGGGTGACCGTATGTTCCGCATGATGACGGAAGTAATTAAATAACTCAGTGCGGGCAAAAGCAGAGGACTTTGTAGAACAATGACTTTAAAATATTTTTAAGTGCAGTTCACCCTATGTTATAGGATTTGCAGCTGCAGTGGGAGTCTTTCATTGATATGAATGTAGCTACACTCAAGGGAACCTTAAGCCAGTCTGAATACCGAAGAAAGGATGTGCTAATGGAAAATTTGCTTTTTAATATTACACAGAGTACCAAAGGATGGAGACTCAAGATACTGTATTTGAATCCCACATAGGCTCTGGTGTGAATTTGCGTCTAGCCGCTAGATTCGAAAAATAAGCGATATTTAGAAAAAGTCAGGAGGTATGAGTGTCAAAGACTTCTATCCTATTCGACATCCACATCAGAGGAACGATGGTTTTATATGAGTACTTCAGATGAGATACCCTTCACAGTGACACTAAGTTGTCTTTAAAAACTATAAACATAACTACACCCATTTAGTAAATTTCTCATTGGGAACTCAAACAAAAAACCTTTTTGATCCACTGGAACTCTGATTCCAAAGACAATCTCCGACGAACTCCAGACTATAATTACGTCATCCGCTACCAGGTTTATAATTTGACATTCGATTGCCACCAATGAATGGAATACACATTCACAATGTCAACTCCGACGACGACAATGGGATTCTTCGTCAGACGCAAATCAGACCTAGAAACCGAATGACATTCCTTTGAAGGGCACCGCTCTCCATTTGACGTCGCACGCAGATCTAAAACAATATTCGGAAGTGGCTGACAGGAAAAAAAAATAACCAGCACAACTTGCCCATTAACTGTTTCGAGCGGCTGTCTCCCATTTGGCCCTCTTTAACTAGCCACACAAACGACAGTCAATCTACACCGGACATGCTGATGGACATATTGTAATAAGCTGTCCATTTCGTGACTGCATCCAGACTGAAGCGGAAGACGTTGTTGTCGCGGCCCCGTGCGCGTGCGCAGATAATTTGCCCACCAAATTCAAAAGGCTTTGTGGCCCGAGCGCACCAAATCAACTCCGTTGACAAGACGACTTCGTTACACATGTCCAACTGACCCGATGTGTGTTTGTGTTTGGCTTTAATTGGAAGATCCACAGTCAAGGCAAAGTCCGTTATTATCATTATTACTCCCATCTCTCTCGGCTCGGCTGGACCACGACACACGGTAAATCCATTCACAGTGATGTCAACTTATCCCGAGAATCATGGCTTGGCGCATCCACGAAGCGCGTTTGTCATTTCATGCATTTCCACGTTTATGTCTCACTCGTATTAATGATTGGAAAATGACCACCGTGTGTCCATGTCCATGTCCGTGTCTGTGTCTATGTCCACAGGTGGACTTTTCCGTGGTACAAAATTATACAGCTTTCAACTTGGGGCTGGTGGACCAGTTGTGGAACAAACAACTCACCAAACACATCCGGGGGAACGCAACGGCGCGGTGGTGGCGCATTTAAGTGGTGTCGCTGTAATGAGACGCGCAGGCGATGCATTAACACGCGATGTTGTAATTTGTGGCTCGGTGGTGGTGGCTTGATGCCAAGCTTAGAGTTTCCCTCTGGAGATGGCGTAACCGGAGGTCGGCGGTGAAGCTAATAACGCTGTGATTTAGATTGGGAGCGGTCTTCCTTCGGATAGAACCTGTGGGCGCTTTCCTAGATGAATTGGGTGGGGAGGATCTTTGTCTATTTTCTTCGCTTTTCTGCTAGTTAGACTACGAAGAGATGATTACACGATGATGATGATGAAATGGATGACGCACGATGTCCACCAGGTGTTAGCCGTCGTCGTGGTCATAGTAGTTGAAGCAGTGGCGGGTTAGCACGCCATGATGGAATGACAAATGCGTTTTGGTATAGTTTTGCCCCGGGCCGCCCGGGAGTGTGGTTGTTAACGTGTGTTTAATTGAAGTTCGCCAGATGATTGGGGTAACAAATTCACCTGCACGTTCCGCGTGATGTTTTTATTCGCTTTAGTGGAACTGGTTTCTGAAGATGGAATTGAGGATGTGAACAGCTTAATTCCGGATTAAAATTAGAGTGTGTCGTGTGGATTTATAGAATAAACAGTTAAATGGAGGTATGTGGTGAGGTAGATGATTTGGTATGTTATAAATTAAGGCTTGATAGTTTTGAAAGCATACAAGGGGATATAAATAACTTTCAAAGTACCTACCGATTGGAATAAGTACATATTTTGTACAAAGTCTGCAAAGTTAAGATTTCGGTCATTTAAGGCCAACCCAACAGAGGAAAACCGAAAAATATTTAAACGAGCCAGAAATGATTGCAATGCTCTAATTCGCCGTGTAAAATTCTCCTTCGACCAAAAATTGAGGCAAAAGATTCTACACTGTCCCAAGGTAGCAGAAATTTTTGGTCGTTCGTCAAAAACATACAAAATTGCGCCTCATCTTCCACCCCAACGCTAGTTCACAATGACACTCCAGCTGTCAGCTCTTTGGACAAGGCCAATCTGCTTGCAGCCCTATTCGCTGCGAACTCCACACTCCCAGATTGTGCTTTGCCCCCCCTGTACTTGAGCGCGTCGAACAATCTTAGGGGCAAATCCACTTTCGCACTCGTACAGTAGCAAGAGTACTTAAAGATCTCAACATTAACAAATCCGCTGGTCCAGATGGTATCTCACCCATTATTCTGAAGACGTGTTCTTCCACGCTGGCAAAACCACTGCGTAAGCTTTTTCATCTATCCTACTCTTCTGGACTCTTCCCGAGTAGATGGAAAACAGCATTTGTCCAGCCCGTCCCTAAAAAAGGCGAATCTTCTTCTCCCTCCAACTATCGACCCATTGCACTTACGTCCCTTTTTTCCAAGGTCATGGAAACGCTGATAAATCGTCAGCTTATGAAATATCTTGAATCACGAAAGCTCCTCAATGACCGTCAGTATGGTTTTCGTAGCAAAAGGTCCACTGGTGATTTGATGGTATATCTCACCGAAAAGTGGAACCACTCTCTGCATCATTCTGGTGAATGTAAGATTGTTGCGCTTGATATTTCAAAGGCATTTGACAGAGTTTGGCATCAAGCTCTTTTGTCGAAAATGCGTGCATTTGGCATCGAAGAATCTCTTCTTCAATGGATTAGAAACTACCTTTCGGAACGTTCAATTCAAGTTGTCTTGGACGGTTTGAAGTCTGCTATCCACCATATAAATGCTGGTGTTCCCCAAGGCTTCGTTTTGTCTCCGACTCTCTTTCTTATATTCATAAATGATCTCTTGTCTGCTACTTCTAATCCAATACCCTCAGCTTCTCATATTCGTTCCCAGACTCACGTCCCTGCTCTTCGGCCGTAGAACTGGAACGGCAGCGTATGTTAAGCTCATTAAATTCCGATCCTGACAGTATAATTAAATGGGGTATAAACAACAGAGTGGAATTTAATGCTTCGAAAACCCAATGCTGTCAGCTGTCGCTCAAGCGTAACCTTAACCCCTTGCCATTATCAATGAATGGCACTTGCATCGTCGAAACCGAAAAACTTTCCATTCTCGGTATGTGTGTTAACGACCAGCTTCGTTGGAATGATCACATATTCGAATCCGCCAAGAATGGTGCGAAATGTTTAGGATTCCTTAAACGCTGCTAGAAGTTCTTTACCCCCTCTGATCTGGCTACAATATATAAGGCATACATCCGCCCCAAGCTCGAGTATAATGCTCTGGTCTGGTGCTCCTAAGACCTCTTTGCACCTGCTGGATAGAATTCAAAATCGAGCGTTAAAACTAATAGGGAACAGAAGCATAGCGGAGTCTATTGACTCGCTCCAACATCGCAGAAATGTCTCTTGCCTTTCCTTATTCTATCGCTTTTTTCACAAACAGTGCTCCAGCGAAATAGCCAGTTGCATTCCGCCCCTTCATCAATTTTCTCGCAATACCCGACACGCTTTGAATGCTCATCAGTATACCCTCAAGCCTATTTTCGGACGTACCGTCAATAATAGAGATTCTTTCATAAACCGTACAACACGAATGTGGAATGCTTTACCAAGCTCTATTTTTCCCTCACAGTATAATCCACAAACATTTAAAACCAATGTCCATCGGTATCTCCTATCTTCTCTTCCTAATTTCCCTAACGCCCGCGCTGTGTCTTGACATTAAAAGGGTAGTAATAAGCCCTTGAGCGCGTAAATTATAAAAAAAAAAAAAGAAAGAAATACGAAGGTTGGGACTGAAGGTGAAAGGGTAATTCTTATGGTAATTCTATTGGGTACAATAGAGACTTCAGCTACAAGATCTCTCGTGAACCTATAAAAAACATCCAGTCATACAGTCATACTCTTGACTGCCATCAAAATGATTCAAGAAATGAAATGGTTCATCCATTTGTGCCAATAGATCGGAACATTTTAAATATCTCGTCAACCCAATTTTTCAATATATTTTCCTCTATTTCACGAATAGCTTGACCAATATTGTTCTTGAGTGCCTGAATCGTCTTTGGATTGTTCGCATAGTATCGATCATTAATGTAACCTCACCAAAAAGAGTCCAACGGCGTCGAATCGCAGCTCTGTGCCGGCAAAGTAAAATCACCAAAACGACTGATTACACGATTATTGAACTTACTGTCATCGATTGTTGGACGTTTTGTGTGGCACGTAGTCCCATCTTACTGGAACCATAGCTCGCCAAAGTCCAAATTCGCAATTTCTGGTCATCATGCCTCGGTAGCGTTCCCCCTTTGACTGTAACGTTTATTACATTGTCGTCTTGGAAGAAAAATGGCTAATAATGCTGCCACTCCAAAAACCTCACCGCTCACAGGACGAACACGGAAATATGTTCGGTTATCAATCAGCAAACCAGTCTCACGAACTTTCATCAAAAACTTGTGTACACCAGCTGCAGTTGGTGCATTATTTCGATCGAAATTTCTTTTCGAAATTCGTACTGTCTCGACAACACAGCAACCATTATGGAAGTAACTTTGCAATATTTCCCAATGTTGTTCTAGCGTAAATCCATTCAATGTCAACTTTTTTAATGCATAAAAGTTGTCAGTGTCAAAATAACATATGATTCAAAAAGAAACCAACAGATGGCTCACCCTATATCATGCGAAGACAAACAGCGTTAAAAGCCTATATAATAACTTTAGTATCAAATTTTGAAGCAGCCGTTGCCGTTGCCCCTCTGGGATCTATTCACCAGCTACTTGAAATCGAAACTAAACTCCACAAGTTGTCTTTCATTCAGAGCCTTCTTCATGGTAAAAGATCATAATGCTTTTCGTCAGTAAAAGACAGTACAACTGTCACCCGAAAAAGTAACCAATTTCAAAGACCGGACAACTTCGGAATACATTTTATGTTAACATTAACGTTATTACAAGTTCGACATCAAGCTTCTTCTTTATCTTAGCCTTTGTTTTATATAGGATCGGATCTCCTTGTACGACATCGTTAGGCTGTTCTGTCGTGGGTTGTCTGGTCATTCACATCCCTTTCTCTCATGCCCTTTTTCATGGTTTTGCTCTAGGTTTTGGATGGTCTATCCGGTTCTCTTCCTATCTCTGACAATTCCATCTCTTGTCCTATGGCGTGGTCTTCAGGTCTCCGCATGAAATGCCCGTACCACCAGAGACGGTTTTTTTTTAGACCTTTACAAGTATTGCCTAGCACTCTGAGGTATAAATAATTGCAGGCCCAATGACATATATTTTACCTTTTAACTGTTGTGGAACCTTTTTATCTTATTATACGCCTGATGCATAATTGGTTCCCCAACTTTGTCATCCACACTGAATTACATGGTTAACTTTCCTCTCAAGTGATCCATCCCCACTAACATATGATCCAAGTTATTTAAAGTTGTCTAATTCGTTCATGAGTTGGTCACATATTCTCAGCTGTACCGGGCTTCCATCATCTAAAACACCATTTCGGTTTTTGTCCCGGTAATTCTAAGATTACAGGCCTCAAGGGCATTCATAAAGCAACATCTGGGATACTTTCCTTGAATTTCGCGGGTCCGATGGTCGATTACAAGATTGAACAGAAAGCCCCTAGCTGATCCTTGATGGGCACCTGCTTTGACTTCAAATTTGTCCGCAAGGGCACCTTACTTGAGTTGTTACTCAGTGGTAGATGTCCATAGATTTATGAGGCGTTCAGGAACTTATTGACTTCTGAGTAACTGCCATACTAGCTCACAAAAGAATATTTCAAGATCAATGAATATTCAGGTGATATTTCTCAATGACGATTCGTCGGCTAACCGCTAACGAAGTCAATATAGTTTTTTGTGATGTTTCTGAATTGCTCGCAACTAGGACTCTCTTCCAGCCTTTAAGTCAATGCGACATGAATTTAATCTCGCGGTAGTTCGTGCAGCATCTTACGTAAACCTGTTGTTTTTATAGAAGGGTATCAGAATCTCCAAAGTAAGGTCAACCAGATGGTACCTTCGTCTCCAGTTTGTAGTAAACTTTTGATGGAAATTTATCATCTTGCAAACCCCAGTCCGCAATTCTTCTGTGATTCGTCCGCCATCTTTTTTTTAATTACATCATCTCTAGCGTCTTGGATGTATTTGACAGATGTATGCGATTTTTGGCATCAAGTTTTACCCAGCTTGAGAATGTCTTTAATCTTTACCGCCTTCTTTCGTAAAACTCATTTGTTGTGAGCTCTCAGCAGGCATGCAACGCCAGTTTTAGAGTTGAGATAAAGTTTCGTATACCGTTTATCAAAGCTAAGTCTTTGTTGGTATTGAGTTCTTTCTTCTAGTTTCTATTTTTCAGTCAACTTCCATATCTCCAATGAGAAGCCTGTGATGTGAAGTAAGAGCTTCTCTGGAAATGACCTTGCAGTCCTTGAAGAGCTTGATTTGGTAGCTGATTTACATATATGTGATGAGGTGGTTATCTTGCTTAGAAAAAAAGCTTCTAACAATAGCTAAAACAGCCAGCCTGAATAAATTCTAAAATGTCTGTACCGTGGGTGTTTCTGGTACTATGGAGTCAGTGAGTGGAGTGAGTCGTCATGGATGGTTTCAAAGATGCTTAAAACTATGTATTCGAGATCTTTCCAGATCGGTAGTTTATTTAAATTGTGGCAATCTATGTATGTACTTACCAGTAAGCAGATGCCACTATCAGTGCCTAGTTTAGCTGCCATCAGTCTGTAAGGATTCCTGCTTACGCTTTCTAGTCTTAATTGAAATTTACCATCAACTATAATTCCCACTTCATTTTGCTTTATTGTAACTCCACTAAAGAATGGTTTCTATCCCAAACCTATGTGGATCAGGATTTTTCCTACATCGAGTCGTGGTACCCAAACGGCCTTTCTTAGACTTTAGAGATCAACCAATTGCCAACTTCCATGGGGCAATTCAAATTCGATATGATTAACATTCAGAAAAAAAGATAAAGGATGACGGTAATTGAAGATTTATCGATTGAAATCCAAAATGACCGCCCTACAGCTGTATCGCAATTTACCTCGATTAAACAGCTTTAACAAGTCAATAGTCGTCATAGCTTATACAAAATCCATTTAACAGATATACTGCACTCGCCTTTGAATATTAACAGTAAGTCTACTGGTTTTTTTGTTCACAAATTGAAGTATTAAATCCCATGTCCCACTGCACACAATTTCCAGGCTCTAAAAAAAATTTGTTAATTCTCCGCTGAAACCCCAATCCACTTACAACGCGAGTATAGCTCGTTATATCACACCCTGCCCTACATGCAAACTCGTGTAATTGTAATGTTTTTTTTTTTTTTCTTTTTGTTTTACATTGGAGTCGGATTTTTCTGTGAAATTTCATATTTTTTTATCCGTCATCCGGGCGACCTCAATTGAACTCTCCACAGCTAAACGAATTTCCATTTATTTCGTATTTTAACATTTCAATTTGCGAAAATGATTACCAACCACATGCCCCGGTGGGAGACATGATATCGGTCCCAACAAAAAAAAAAAATAAAAAGAGAAAAAATAAATATCATCCGCAGTTTTTTTCCGCAGATACGAGTACATACATACATATGTATATCCATCTCCAACGATTTGCGGTTGTTCCTCACATGAATACGACTTTGGGCGGAATTGGGGTTTCAACACCTGTCCACATGGACCAGGGCCGCTTACATTTATCCTCTTAGTTCAGTATATATCAGTTTCATACCATGACCCCCACTCCAACTGCCAATAGATACATCATCCGTAAAAAAAAAGCCGACTAGTAAAAAAGTATCTCATTGTAACAACATAACAATCACCCAGATAACAACACCACCAACAATCACAGGACGAACAAAAAAGAAAAAAAAAAAAACTGCGGGGATATGAATACAAAAAAATGAAACACGAAACTTAAGGGATGATTGGGGAATCACTTCGATGAAGTTGTCGACGACAGACAGACAAGAGTCACAGGACATTTGATGATTGCCCTTCGTGTATCTGTTGTACGCAAATCGGATGGGATTCCATCATTTAATGCCGTAAAAAATTGGGGATTACATCGCGAGTTTTGTTATTTTCCACCACCACCACCACCCTTGGGAGGGTGGTGTCCTTATTTTCTTTGATTTTTGTTTTTTTCTTTCTTTTTTTTTTGGTAAAGGAAGGGCAATATGTACTGTGTGCGGTGGTTATTCTTTTCTGATGGCATGCCTTGCTATTTTTTTGTTTTTTTCTGCTTCTTTATCGTTCGTCATCGCTGTTAAGTTTGTTAAGTGAATTAAATTGTCCTTCATGCCTGCGGGCCCCCACATTAAGGGGTGATTGTTCGGGGAGATATAGAAGAAATTTTTATTTTTATTTATTTTGTTTTCCTTTCTTATTACTTTGTAATGTTTTGTTTATTGGCATCAAACAAGGGAACGATTAAGATAAGAACATCACAAATTTGACTAGATTAGCTGATTACATAGAGTGGTGCAGAATAAGGAGATTTTCTAGGGAGAAGGAGTGAGCTTAGATTGGGTAGTGAAACATCGGCTTCTCCAGAAGAAGATAAAGGAGCATGAAAACCGAGCGATAGTAGATATTGAGAGACAATACTCCAGGAATAATGTACAGAAGTTTTACCAACAGGTAACGTTGGAACGTGTCAAGCCAACAAGAATAGTGCAGAAACCTGTAGAGATGAAGAAATAAACCTTGTAGTAGAGTCATAGTCGGTGCTGAGAATATGCAAGACCAACATCTTAGACCAACATCTTAGCTGACATCATGTGTGAACGTCTGAAGCCCTTCGTGAACAACCTGATTGGGTCCTATCAGTCTGATTTCAGACCACGAAAGTCCACAATCGATTAAATCTTCACATTTCGGTAATCCTGGAGAAAACTCAAGAAGTTCAAATCGATACCCACCATCTATTAGGCCGCATATGACAGCATTTATAGAGACGACCTATACAGAACCATGTCTAGTTGTGGCATCCCTGCCAAACTCCTTCGCCTGTGCAGGAAGACGATGGAGAACGCTCCCTACTCCATCAAGATCGGTAACGAACTCTCCGAGACTTTTGATGTCAAAAAAGGATTTGGTCTACCTTGGCTCAATTCTGAAAACAATACCTCAGCAGATATTGCCAATTGCTGCTTCTTTGGGCTGAGAAGGCAATTCAGATCCCGAACAACTAAGGAGACTCTATATAAGACCTTGATCATACTAGTCCTCCTTTAAAGCGCTGTAGCTTGAACTCTGTCTAAAGCGGATGAAGAAATCCTTGGACGTTTGGAGAGAAAAATGCCCCCTAAGATATTCGGATCCATTTGTCTACATTATGGTATCACAAGCTTATCACATAGCCTAGCTGCTACTCTAGACTGAAGTTTTCTGCCTTTTGCAATAAAATACCCTTTCATCTTACGATCCACAGATGTCTTAAAACACTTTGCTGCAAATTTGCTCAAAGACCTTACTGCATTGACAAGGTCTTCTTAATTTTTGAGTGCACATCTGTTAAGGTCAAGCAAATATCAACCTTTTTGAAGGTCAACACGAGCCATAGAAGCTCGTATCCTTTAACTTTTTTATCCGAGGAGCATAGAGTGTGGGCCAGTAAAGGCGGTGCTAAAGGTTTCTTGATGAGATCTTCCTGTTCTTTATTGCCCTCATCAACAGCATTCTTAAGGACTCAACCCAGAGTCAAAGAGTTACTTACTTTGTCTGGCTAAAATTTTTCATAGAAATGCGGCTCCATGCTTTACTTTCTAGTCATACAAAGTTTGGGCTGTGTAAACAACTTTAGACTACCCCTGCCAAGATTGTTCCAATTTCCGCTCTTCGAGTAGTCACGTCTGATTTATTTTCCTTCCGGTTTGACTTACTACTCAATGGACACGGTTGCAGATTTATTTTAATCCCCTTTAGATACATTTCTAAGAGAATATTTCAAAATTCACCAAGCATTTGTGGTTTTTCCCAGATCACAGGATACACCCGAACTCTTTTCACCTTTTATCTATTTATACATACAAGCAGTTTCTTTTTGAAGAGAGCAGAACGATCCAAAAGGACATGCAGTAGCTTCTTTCAATTCACAATGCACTCAGTCTCACACTACGTTTACTAGGATCCTTAAATAATTCTCTTCTCCAATCGAAAAAATATAAATAATTGTATATGTATCTAAGTATATTCCCAAGACTCCGCATCATCTACTCAGACTCCAAATGAATAAAATTTTAATTAAAAACTTCCAAGCTACCGGAATTAATTTGCCAACAATGTTGACAGCATTCTGAACGCAGTATCTATACACACAGAAAGTGGAGACAACGATTCTTCCAACTCACCGGTTCATATTTAATTTCCTGGAAAGTTCAACATCATTATGCCGCCAAAAATCGTATATCTCATCCCCTTCCGATTGAAATATAATGAGAACCGTCAAGGAAAGAATACCAACAACAGGAGATTCACCCAAACTCTTCCTAATTAATTCCCATTTCGGGGAGTTGCCTAATTTAACGACAATTACAATGAGATACGCAAACAACAACAATCTGAGCCCGGAAGGGTTAAATTTTAAAATTATGAAAAATCAATAAAAGGACATGCGAAGCAACGGTAATGTCAGACAACAGGACAATGGAAAGGATGATGATGATGATGATGAACGATCAACAATGACGCACTATGGGGTCTATGATGACAACGAAGATGGAGTTCAAGGGTGAACTTTCTCTGTGTACATATGTATGTATATAGGTACAGCATCTCTATATCATCCTGGAAGTGATTTTTTTTGTTTAATAATCCTGAGATTCCCTGACGCAAAATGGCAGCCGCCAGTCGATGTCGGATACGTTATTAAGATGTAAACCCTTTTTTCGTCATCATCGTCGCACGGATCACCCACCACATTTGCATAATTATAAATAATAATAACATCCCGGCCATGGAGGCAGGAGACGGCATCAGCTTCCGTTCCGCAATGTCATGAGATTCATTATGACAGGCGAAGGATTGAGTGAGATTGCCTGTCGCTGCTTGGTGTGTCCTTTGTTCGGCCGTCGTACATGTATATAGAGTACACCCAATCCACCAACAAAAGGAGACGAATTCAAGGAGCAAAAAATCAAAATTCTCCCATTCAAAGGAAGACCTACAGTGAGTCGAGATATACATACATATGTATGTATGGTACATATACCAGGGAGAAGTCGCGCTCCAGGGCAACCCCGGAGTCTATTGTTATCCTTTATAGTTTTAATGGGTGCCCCCTTCATGGTGTGGCAGTAGAGGCAGGAATAGAGTTGGTAGTTGATGTGTCTGGTGGACTTGTTGAGAAAGGGTTGCTACTGCATGGACATACAGTTGAACCCACCCCGATTATGGGGTCGATAGTGGTTGTAGTAGTCGACGTCGTCGTCGTCGTCGTCGTCGTCATGTCGTACTCGTATTTTTCGTCCTTCATTCCTGGTTAGTTGTGCTCTCTCCGGTGGTACTGCATTGGGTTATCCTTCGGTGAATAGGGGCGGTGACCATTATGAAGTTTGCCATCGGGTAGATTAGAATCCTTTTTCTGAGTCATCAGAATCCATTCTATACGTTGCTAGTGTTGTTGCTTCTGTGTGTGCAATGTATAGAAATGGCCGAAGGGAGTAACGAACTGCAATAAGAATCACATTTATCCGACTGGACAGAGGGCCCTTTTGGTATAGTTTTCTGTTTAGTTTTTGGACTTACAAGAGAGCCTCAGGGACCATGTTGTCTATGGCAACTCAATGAGACTCATACATAAGTAAGAAAGTTCATTTATTAAAAATAATTCGTCTCATCTTACTTGTGCTTCAGTTGAAATCCCTGCGGAGTAGCTTACAAATTTGTTCTGCAAACTGGGAACGAGATCTACATACTATAGTATCAGGCTACCCATAGTTTGTATAGAAAAATAAAAATAAAAATAAAAATATCATATGTACAAATATATCTTCAAAGCAAACTATACAAAAAAAAAAGGGCCAGCGTGAGCCAGTACCTAGATATATTTGACAGCGAGGATATACGAATGATGATATGCCACCTTTAGCTGTGAACTATCTGCACTGTTTGTATCTATTTGCAGGGAAGGGAATAGTTCAGTACCACCCAGTGGCTCCAGGATATGATCGGTGGAAAGGCGATCTAAGGAAAGGAATATTTGTGGAACTAAGTTCAGTAAAAGTAGGAGACTATGAAAAAAACATTTACGAATAACCATCATTGACACTTGTGACACAGCAACCAAAACCTGTTATAATAGATTTTGGCAAAAAAAAAGTCAGATTAAGTTTACAAAAACAGACAAATGCCAATCGATGACATATTCGTCCGAACTCGTCAAACTTTAAACGAGTTTCAAGAAGTAACCACAAGGATCATATTATATAAGTGAAGTGAATACTGCGACAGACTGTACAAAGAAGTAGATATTTACTTAGCTACATAGTTGCTAAGAAGCTGAAACGAAGAACAATTATGAATTCTTTCCATTTATAACACTCAAGCTCGGTAGGCATGAAGCTTAGTTTGAGATTGAAACGCCATTACTGCTTCGAAACCACGTATTAACTCGAATACCCTAGCTAACCAAATTGTTAAGCGTTCAATAGCACATCTTGCATCAGAACATACAATACCTACATACCTCGTACTCCAAACCTTACGTTCATCAGCAAAATCTGTAGTCGCAGCTGAAATAGGTGGGTTCTACCATAAATTCAAAAAAAGGTTCATCGTCCTCCTTCTTAGGGTTATCCCCTCCGACTTATATAACATAATTAAGCCCCAAGCCAGAGCATATGTCTTTTTTTTACTATTTTCCTCAAAGACAAACGTAGTAAAACAAGAGAGCTCAAAACAGTCTGCCTCAAGGGTCAGTACTTGTCCCTACCTTGTTCACCTGCCACGACCTCCGAAAAATGTAACTCCGCCAAAGACTAAGCGTTCCTATTCCAACACAGGTTCTTAGACATCCTGGAGCACATAGACCTGAGCCCCTCAAAGTGAGTGCTACTAAAACTAAGACTAAGTCTGTATTTGTCAAATCGCCTCGTTTTTTATAGTAGAAAGGCCCTTCTTCCTTTTCTGCGTCCATACAGTTTCTACAGAAATCGTTTCAGAGTGTATGCCAAGCCACCTTACATTCTTGACTATTAGACTATGCTCCGTGATGACACCTATTGTCGGAAGATCAACATCTTAGAGCATCTCAGATCCAGCTTTGGTCAAATTTGTTAAGTCCCTAGACACATCACATTGAATGTCCAATGAAGATTTGTTCTTGCGGCACCATCTAGCTTTAATTTGAGTTTGCATTTACTTACTTAGGTGGCGCTACAGTTCGGGATGTACCTGGGGCCTCCTCTAACAAGCCTCTCCAGTTAGCCCCGGAAGCATGTGTATAGCTGTTTCATATTTGACGAGTTCGTCAGCCTTAGAGTTCTCTGGAATCTCAAAATGCTTCAGCACCTAACAGAGGTGAAATCAGTTAAGAAAATGTTAATGAACGGACACCAAAATTACAATGAGCTGCCCATCTAGTTAGCTTAAATAAAAGTAGCGAAGGTTTCAAGGAGTTCTTTTAAGATATTAAGCTACTTTCCCGAAACTGCTGTAGCAACGTTATCTGGATAAGCAATCACTGTGCATCTTTCGTCCTTCAGAATAATCAATAGTTTATTGACCACCAAAATCCGAAGGAGAGGAAATAGATTGGAACCTTGTGGGGTGCCTGTACTAACAAATCTTCTAGCAGATGTCCAGGAAGCAGTATATTGATCAATTCATAAATAGAGCCATCTTCCTTTATATCTGTAATTGCTGATGTAGAGATGAAGCCCAAAGTTCATCCACACTCAAAGGAACATCCTCAGTAAAAGGAACATCCTCACTCAAAGGAACATTATTTAGAAGGTCGCTAACATCCATGACTGACATAGTGTCTACATTGAATAGAGATTCCTGCTCAGTCGACGGCTGGAATTCATCACTTCCCATAGAAGGGCAAGAGGTAGATGATCTAGGATCTATGGTCTCGGGATTTGAGTCTAGAGAATGGGGAGACAAGCCTTTAAGGTGACAGCGTCTAACCCATAGCTCATCAAGCCTTCAGTCTCTACCATATGAGCAGTAAATTCTTTATTGATCACACTAACCGCGCATCTATAAAAACTCCTTTGTTCTTCCTGCTTAGTGACTTTCCAGTTGTGAGTTGCAAGCGATGGGTTGCTGACTTCAATGATTTTCAGTATTTCATCCATGTCGGAGCATTCAACTGAAATCTACTTTTCTACGATTTTTCAGTCTACTTTGCATCAGGCCATACTTTACCAAATTTGCTTGTCGCCAAATTATAAAGATCGCATAATTTTTGATCTTCGCAAGTGATCATCTTCATGCAGTCATACTATACTATAGACCCATTGGCATTCTGTAGTGTTTGTTGTAGAAGATCTTAGAAAACAGAGACAGAGTTGTTGATCCTCATTATGTTCCTAGTTGTAGGGTTGTATCTACGAATGCGTTCTCAAAATGTAGTTACCAAACTTCACGGCAACTCATCCCACCTCTTTTTGACAATGACATTCCAGATGTCAGCTTTTTAGGCAATACCAATCTGCTTACAGATCGCTTCACTGTTCACAATCGCTTTACTCTCAGATTGTGCCTTGCTCCTCCATGTACATATGTATTTGATCGCTTCGAATATTCTACGGGACAAATCAACTTTTCCAGCCATACAATAACAAGAGAAGCTCATCCAAATGGTGTCGATAGTTTTAAAGAGTTGCTCTGCCGCTGGAAAAACCATTGTTAAACCTCATTTTCATTATAATCTATGTACATGCATACATTCAAAACCAATGTGCATCAGTATCCTCCTAATTTCCCTACCGGCCGCACTATATTTTAACAGTAAAAGGGTAGTTATAGTTCCTTGAGCGTGTCCAAATTATAAAGAAAACAGTCCAGGCAACTGCAAATATGTATACGAGACGTCTCAGAAGATAGCAAAGCCCTCAATCTTCCTGTTGAAGTGATTAAACACCACAATGTCATTGAAGGTTTTATAGTCAATAATCTATACAAACTGAATATAAATTAATAATGCAAGCATTGGCTCTATAATAATTACCCCGACAGGATATATCTTGATATAAAATCACGCTAGAAAATTTTAAGAACTCTCCGATGATTTCTTTAGAAGTTATAGAAACCTGATGTGCAAGTGTGATCTGCTATCCAACATAATAAGGAAAACCTATGCGAGTACTTCTGCAACGGCTTAACGGATCGATCTTGACATCCAAGGTGCATTGACCATTTGTTAAGGTTCAGCTTACTCAACAGCTGGTACCACAACCGACCTAATTGGAATTCCTATGTAACTCAACGCAACACCGTTTATCATTAGTCGAGATCTTATGTCAGTAATAATTAGTTACACTTTCCAGTATGTTGCACCTCGTTACTCCAACGCACATCTTAGATCTACCAATTACTGCATAAATATAGCACTGCTGAATTGACAAGAAACATTACTATTTTTTATATTATATAAAATTTTTGAGAACGGAACTAGTCGTCAACAGTTCAAGGACTGTCCAATGCGGTCCAATTATGGGGGTACAAACAAATATGATACATTGGAGGAGCTTCTAAGGTATTTCATCAATGGTATACATATTTCGGTCTTTGTAAAGACCCTAAAGCTGCAGGTGGACTATGTCCTTAAAGTTCTATAAATGCCGGTGGAAAGGCTATCAAAGAAGGTATGTACCTTAGAGGATTGTATCCAACAGGAAGAATGGAACTATACTTGTAAGTTGCGGAATTCACGAGTTGAAAGCCAGTACTTTGTCGGCAGAGCTAAACTTTTACTTTAGGTCTGTTCCTTTACCTGGAAAATAGTACGAATTTTTGCGAATTCTAGTCCAACCCAGTTTCGTAATTCAAAAAAATGGTAAAAAAAGGAAAAACACGAGAGAGAATATATCCCATATCAGTTGCAAAGCGTACGAGTTTTTACCCAACAAATTTCAATAAGTAATGTGCGATCTGTCAAAAGGACTATACAATCAACTGACACTTAAGTTCGGATATTTATTTTTCTTCTAGCAATCAAATTCACTAAGAATTTCATTTTTACTTGGCTTGGAACCAAATATTTCCTAAGATGAGTGAAGGTTTTATCGTCTTTCTCGTATTTTATTCTTCTTCATACATGACATTTCAGTATCAATTGTGTTCAGATTTTGTTGTTTGATGCGTTCCCTAACTTTCTTGAAATGTTCATTACTCTCTAAGAGAATTATCCCCCAATCTTACGAATTTGTGACAATACTGAGTCTTTTAACTACAGCTAGTATCGATTTATCTGATTTTGTTTGTTCAGTGTATCTACCATTCGATTTTCTGGATAGTTAACGGTAGTCTGAGTTTTTGACGTTTATTTTCAACTTTGTGTTTGAGCGAATGAATGAGCGAATATTGGCAAATTTTGACATTTCATTCACAACCATTTTTTTCTGGTCGTAGGTATCAATCTGCGAATTTTACTTGCCATTTACGACCTCTGACCGACCACCAAGAACTAAACAACAGAATTGTGATGTTTTGGTCGCGGGAATGTGGATTGCGTCCTACATTGTGTGGAATGTGAATAAACTTTGACAGTTCGCAAAAAGCATACGCCTTTTCGCGGAAAAATCAGCGAATTGTTAATTTCTTTACAATAACTAATTGAAATTCAACTTTTTTTTATATCAATCCGTAGACAAATTAATTGCCAATGGTTTAAAAAAGTGCTAAAAACGGTTTGTTCACAGTTCGCGCATTCGCAGGTCGCTGATCTGTGAATGGACCTTTACTCTATAATCAGCTGCCAATAATGTTTTTTAAGATGACAGTCTTCGATATCGACTATACATTTATTGGTGTTATATGATTGAAAGCAGTCTCATTTCAAGGTTTAGACATTTTTTTTAACATTGTTTTTTGTATATTTAGCTCTTTTCTGAGCTGTTTCCATATCAGTCTTTATCGTTCGTTTATCGTTTGTCAATATTTCCAACGTCCTTAAAAGTTAATTTTCATTTCTCTTACAGATTTTATTCTCTAAACAGATTCTATGTCTACAGTTGTTTGGTAAGTACCAAAACTCTGTACGAATAATCTTCCATAAAAACTGAAATCCACATAAATATTTAACACGTAATAGGCGTTGACAAGCATGAACACCACAAAAATAAGGAAACCTTTGTCCCCTCCTCTATATAAGTGACAGTTAATTACAAAATAATAGTAAATGTCATGAATGACATTTATGGGATTTATATACCTACATAGCATTTTCTTTCAATAGGGACAATGAAACCACCCGCAAATTTACCACATAATTACAATTACGTCATTGTTCTGTGTATTATCCTTCGGATTGTCATTGTGTGGTCCTACAAAAGGAAGTAGATATTTTTGTAGGTAGACGAAATGTTGTCCTTCTGTCGTTCTTTTGTCATCTACCTGTGATCTTTGAAAATTTTAATAAAATAACTTGCAATTCTTACCAAATTACTTACAGAATTTAAAACGCAATGCACGAACATCCTTGAAAGGTGCAATAAAATTTAATGGCATTCAAGGATACATGCAACAAGAAATAAAGCAAAGGGGGAAAAAATGAAATACCATTGCTTTGAATATTGTATTTACTTTTGAGATTCCAGGGTAATTAAAGGAAATATTTTGTCAATTAATTAATGTTGTGTAATGTTACATTTCCACTGAGGAAAGGATATGTGACTTTGTAGGTAGGTTGTAGGGGTACATCAATTTTCTGTATAAATTCTATAAACAAAGTTAAATAGGACTGGTATTTGTGGAATTTTAATTAAATTGTCTACCGACATCTAAACATGTGGGTGCACATAGGAGAGTATAGATATTTAATAAATGTAAATGTTTTTATTTTAATACACCGTGGGATATATGTAGGTACTCCTCCTCCTCAATTATTTGTATGTATTTACAATATTGTATTTTACAATATTGTAATAAAACAAGTCCGTTTTAAGCTCGTGTGCAATGACATTATAAATATGTGCAGATATGTATGTACATATATAATATTTCACTAGTTTTAGTTTAGTTCACATAGTACTATAACAGGGTATACGAATAGGTACTCGACTTAGGCGATCAAGAAACCTAAACGCGCCTTCGAATGACAAGTCACGTGCTGCAAAATGGCAGCGCGTATTATTTTTTTTTTTGCCTAACTCTAAGGTAAATTAAGCACAGTTACTACTTCTTCAGAGTTATGTTCCAATTGTAATCATGACTGAGGTTGGAATTAATATCTTTTATAGACAATGGGCCTTACTAACAACGAATCATTAGTCGTGACTTAAAAAAGGTGTCGACTTAAATATTAATACACACTTAAGTCTAAAATGTACTAATAATGTTTTAATAGTCGACTTTGACTTAAACTTGGCTCTTTCAAAGAATTCACTACATTTTCATTGAATCTACTACA
Organism: Xylota sylvarum; assembly: GCA_905220385.1. Classification (NCBI taxonomy): domain Eukaryota; kingdom Metazoa; phylum Arthropoda; class Insecta; order Diptera; family Syrphidae; genus Xylota; species Xylota sylvarum. The sequence goes on from LR999957.1 coordinate 130,357,346, forward strand.
TAATATTGGTTTGACGTTTCATATTTGCACTTGAATTTGAATTTTTATTTTCTTCCATGGTGCTATGAGGAGAGTGGTTATAATTTAAAATTCAATTGAATGTTTATTTTAAATACCAATATCAGGAGACGCCTACACACTTGGCATTCGAAAGTCGAAATAAAGAAAATCAGCTGATAATGTGTTCTTCGCTTGTTCATACATATAAAGTGGTGATACCAATGCACTGAAGTTAATACTCTTTATTGGTTCCATTTTCCCTCCTAAATGGAAACTGGATTCCATAACAATTCTTTTTAAAACTCTAATATAATATTATTTTCATCAAACAATAACTTTGTATAACGAAATATGTAGTAATTAATTGTTTCAATGAAACATTCAGGAAAAACACATTTTTACTGTAAAATATTTCAGTATATAATAATGAAGATTAAGGAATTTTTAAAATTCATGAAAATCGAATAACGCTTATACAGTTTCAGTTAAATTCAATTACCATTTAACGCATAATTTTAGTATTCTAGATACCAAAACTAATCCTTTTTAGTATTGTTCGTGCTATTAAATTAGTACATTGGCATTACTCTGGTTTTTAATGACATATTTGTAAAATTAAACATGACTTTCTGTACATTAAAATTTAACTCCTTAACTCGGCACTAAAGCCGACTATTAAATTCGTTATTGGTACACACATTTTGGAAAATGTGGAGATTATACTTAAGCCGTATACTAGATTTGGTCGTTGCTAAATTACAACACTGAGATAGGAAAAAATGGCGAACATACTTTGTATATACTTTTGTAAAACCAACTGTCATTGGAGATACTTTTTGAGAACAAAGTCTGTTATGAAATCAAATATGCCTCATCTGACAGATAATTAATACTGCAGAGATCACATTGCCTGTAAAGAGACATTTTTTTGCAACTGCCGTACATGCTTTCGTTGATAGATGGCAGCACATTCCTATCAGCCAACAGCGAATGAACCAAAGTTTCACCAAGTAAGTTTTTTCTTAAATAGTTTTAAGAAATGGGCGTGGTTTGAAATAATGATCAAACGAAATGTCTAAAATTGCTGCATGTTGAAAAAACAAGTTTGACCTCCTATTACATATTCGAATAAAGTCCTGGCCTTATCGGTTAGGATTGATAACCTTTTAGCTTATTACAGGCTTAAAGATTGGTCCAGCAGTCAGTTTGACTATCGATCTCCCATTGTGTTATATTGGAGTTTAGGCCTGTCAGGTGGTACCCCAAAACAGGGCTCATGACCAATGAGTAAACAATAATGAACCTTCATGTCCTGAAATCCATGCTATGATAACTTTGTTTATGGATGTAAGATTTTTGCAGTGATCAAGACTTTGCCAGACCAGTTTAGACCCTACCGTATAGGATTTAAGGTCTAATAGTTCTGCTTGACTATTCTCAGTGGCTTTCCAAGCAAGAAAGACGAAAACGTTTTCTCTACATATCCAGTTCCACTTTTAAGTCGATGTCGATGTCACTGTTCAGCTCGTATAGTTCGTTATTGTATTTCATAATCCAAAGCCGGTGAACGCAAACGGGATTGAATATATTACGAAGAATCTTTCTTTCAAAGCGACAGAGGATATCTTTATCCGTTTTCGATAGACTCGATGCCTCTGCGTCATAAAGTAGAACTGGGATGATCAAGCTTATAAATAGAGTCTCTTTAGTTGTTCGGGATACGGCCTTACTACTCAATTGCCTTCTCAGCCCAAAGAAACCGCGATAGGCAAGAGATATTCTTTATTTTCCTTCTGCTGAGGTATTACTGTTAAAATTGGCAGCAGAATCAAGGTAGACACAGTCCCGAATTTGGCAGGGATGTCAAAATTAGATATGCTTGCCTCTAAAGACAGCGTCATATGCTGCCTTAAAATCGGTCAAAATGATGGTGGGTATTGATTTGGATTTCTTGAGTTTTCTCCAGGATCTGCAAAGTGTGAAAATTTTATCGATTTTGGACTTTTCTGTCCTGAAACCACACTTATAGATGCTAATAATGTTGTGGACGAAAGGTTTTAAACGTTCACACAATATGACGTATCGTACACGCCCTACATGTTGTCAAGTCGGAGATAAAAAAACGGAGACTTAGGGTCTGCGATTATATTTCATAGCTGACGAGTTATCAACATTTCCATAACCATGGAAAGAAGGTACATACGTAGGTCCAGTGAGTCGGTAGTTGGTGGGAGAAGAAGATTCGCTTCTTTTTAGGGACTTGGTGGTCAATTGCTCTTCTGCATCTGGATCGGTATACATAGATAAAGCTTATCCAGTGGTTTTGCCAGCGTGAAAGAATACCCCTTCAGAACTATTGGTGAGATACCATCTGGACCAGCGGATTTGTTTATGCATGATCTTTAAGTAGCTACCTAGTCTTGACACTGTACGAATGCGAAAATGAATTTGTCTCAATATTCGACGCGTTCAAGTACCTACAGGAAGAGTCAGATCGGCATTGGGTAAAGAGCAAATAGCTGGAATATCTTTCTGAACGAACGTTAAAATGGACGATTGTTTGACGAACGACAAATATGTCTAGGTACTGCCGTTGGGACAATAGAGGTTTTTTTTTAGTTCAGAGCGGAGCTCTCAGTAATTTAATCTCTATAGCAACAATGTGGGGAGAAAATTAATAGGCAACCTTCAATTGAGATCATTCTGGTTAAAATGAGAAGTTGTCCTTCTTTAGAAATAATCTGTCTAGCGAAAAGGTATGTAGGTAGTATACCTACTTTACTTATTCGTAGAATTGGAGTCCTTGGAGAATTGGATCTTCTCACGATCCTACTTCTATTCATAGTGGTCCTTAAATAATGAACGTAGTCCATACACACGAATACTTTCAGCATCTCCTTCAACCCGTTTCTACTAAACTCTAAAACTTTTCGGTGGTTGGTAGCACTGACATTTTTGTATTTGTGGAGTATTATTTTCATCCTTCAGATCAGGAGCTTCTGACTCATTTGTTGAACCAAATAAAAATAAATTTATAATTTCACTAATTTTTGAATTTTCACTAAGGTACCTACCTACATGTATGCGTTATTAGATAGGTATATTAGATATCTACCTACCTAGGTTAACTTTTTAGTCGTCGTTCTTAAGGTACCTACGTATGTACATATATCTGTCAAAAGTGACATTTGGTTGTACTTTAGAAATAAGTTCACTTTGAAATAAATACTTACATAAGTGTTTCCAAGGTGAGAAGTGTCCCGGATTTTTTAAGTGTAATACGTCAGAATTGAACGCGGTTTCTCTGTGTTTCTCGGTCGGTTATCATATCAAAGCTCACGACGAAAAATGCTGCATTCGCAATTTTGATGTCGATAAAAGACGTTTATGTTGTTTCGACTTGGAATTCGTTCGTCTGCTTGTTTTGAAGACACACTTGTACGCTACCTACTGATAAATATGTTGCAAGATATCTACAATCTTGCCGCTAGTAGATAAATGGATCCTGGTTTGAAAGAGTTTCAAGCAAGTGATACATGTTCCAAACGGAAGTTTCGTTCATTGCCGAGGCGGTGTCAGAAAACATATCGACATTTGTAGGTTCTTATAGATGGACAGTCAACCAACTACCTACCAAAGTTCTCTCCATCCATAGGTGTTAATTTAAGGCTGTTAATGTATTGTCCAGCTAAGGACAATCACTCTACTGAGATAAAGACAACTTTCTGCGATCCGGCTAAGTAAAATGTATTTCACTAGTACGGGCTTATCCAGAGACTATGTTGGCAAATTACTCGGAATTAACATTCATTTTGAGACAAAAAACTAACCTTCAATGCTTAAATGCTTACTGACATTAAGCAGACTGATATAATCCTTCTCATTTGAACCTACGTCAACAATATTTGATTCAGGATCTATGTACCCACTCTAAACTGAGCATTACCTACATAAACGCATGTCTAGATACCTACCCACCCAGATGATTCTAATTATACGAATCTCCAAACACTGTGCCTAATAAAATTTAATTCAATTAAAATCACGTTTCAACTTCCTCTCAAAAAATATAGCAAATAAAATCAATAAATAGATACATGCATAGCCACCCCACTGAAATACGTACGTAGTATTTATGTATGTATGTATGTATAATTACTTCATCAATTTCCAACATTAAACACAGAATTGCCGTCGGCAAAACTGCATCCGTTTCTTAATCGTAAAGAGAATTTCATTTGCACTCTATAATTTCCAATCGCCTGCCGTTTAATCGAGATCGTATTTTACAAAATTTGTATCTAGACACATGTGACATCACGGGAAAAATTTCATTTCCCTCAGAAAGACGAAAAAAAACCTCTGCTCTTCCATTGGATTACGCCCCAGTTCCATTCACAGAATCCCTATCTTTGTGTGCGGGCGGCAGTAAATACATACCAAATCTTCACACAAGAAAGCCCTCGAACAGAAATATATAAAATGACAAAAATACAAAATTTGTGATTTTGTCACCACATCCAATGTCCCAATTGGTTGAAATAAAATATTCCCATCCATATAACACACAAGCCAACTGGAGTGTATATAACCCAGTAGTACTGTCTCCCTCTGCACCCTATGTATCCTGTATCTTTAAGAAGAAAACAATATTCCCAACTGGTCACCAAGTCGCATGTCACCAAATAAAAAAGTCCTCTCTCTCTTCTGTACGTTTAAGTGGAAAAGTGTCGTCCCACAAAACGACATAACAGAAGAAGTAAACACATATGTATCTAAGTATGTGTGTGTGTGTTCGTATCTATACATTGCTCGCTCTTTGAAAATCTCTTAAAACTCACAGGAGAGTGAAACTTGGCTGTACTGCCTTATCGACACAAAAGTATATAGATACAAAAACTCTCTTCGAGCAGGTAGAAGATACAAAACAAATGATGGAGGAATAACAAAAAAATGTCCCTTTCACGAGAAAAGCAGATACCACCCTCATTGGATGGAAAAAGATAGATAGAGATTAAACTGGTGTGTGTAGATGTGACTTTATAGATACATTTGTATCTTTTTCTCTTTTTTCCCTTGGCAAAGGAAAACAACACAAAAAAAGACTGGGAGTTTTGTGACAAAAATAAATTCTGTGTGTTGAGATACTTTTTTCCATTTCACTGTACAAGTGTGTGTGCTCGGGGTGGCGGTTTTTGTCACTGCCGTGTATTTGTTGACTGTGGCGGGTTACAGAGTTTTTTTTTTTGTTTTTGATCGTCGGTTTTTGTGTATCTGTAGCTAAAGAGTGTGTGTTTCTTATGCGCCTGAGGAGTTTTAGGATAGGATGACGAAACGAGAGACGTTTGTGGGCAGTTGCGTTGAACTTGTCGTCTTGTGCGTATCAGTTTTTTTCGAGTGATTGTCGCCAAACGAATAAAATTTGTCAACTTTGACTGGTTTTTTTTTTTGTTGTTGTCTATTCTTATGAAACGCGAGACAAGGTAGAACTAGAACATTGCTAAAGTGGATATGAATAGTTGATGTGATAAATAAAAAACAATTTTGAACATTTTTTCTATCGATTCAGAAAAAAAAGTGCGTGATTTAAAAAAAAAACAAAGAACTAGAATGCCAACAGGCAATATTGTGCAATTGTGATGGTCTTTTTGAAATAAAAAAAATATTTTTCACGAAAGATACAAAAAACATTTTGAACTTGGATTTTCCTTTCGTTTGTGTTGTGGTCTTTGAGACGTTTTTTTACCCGGAGAAGTTACCGACAAGGTCTAAATTCCGAATTGGACTGCATTTTTTCCTCTAAATTGTAAGTATTGGTGATTCTTTTAAAATGATTTTGAATTTTTTATGCGAAATCTGTATTGGAAATTCTAATTGTGAATTATCCAAATTGGGTATTTGTTTAACGATTTACCGACGGGGTTTACGTTGGTATTCCATTTTCGATATTAACTGACTGTACCAACTGGAAGGTAATTGAGTTAATTTTGAACAATTAAGAGAAGTCAGAACTTGTGTTATTGCAAATTGTGACCACTTAGTGGATGTTGTGATATTTATTTTGTTTTAGATTAAGACGTGGTTGTGAATAGTTCAGAAAAAAAAACCAACTTTTGCATTTAGAGCAGAATTTCGGAACTCATACTAAGGAATTTTTTTGTATCTAGAGTGACAATCAAGCGAATTTCGGATCATTGAAGAATGAAATTTTGGTTTTCTGAACTCGGGAGGGATTTGTTACTTGGTGGAGACTTAAAATTTGTGGTTACATTTAGAAATTGAATCCATTTGGCATATTAGGACAAATACAATAAATTTAGACGGATGTTTTGTAGTACGATTAGTTCAGAAAGTATGCTAAATTTAGGAGCACGATTTTAGAACTAATGTCGTGAATCTGAATCTATAGAAATGTCAACAGAATATCCTGTATCATGTCGAGTGACGAGCGAAGTAATAGTTGAACCACTACTGAAGTTTGTTTCTCTGACCACGAAGGAAGAGTTTCATTAAGAATTTATGCACTGGCTGACAGGTGGACATAGAGTTCAGAGGACTTAGCAGATTGTGATTTGGACGCCCCAAACATCGTAAATCTAAGGATTATTTCTCTATATCATCTGGAGCGTCTGTTGTGGTAGTAAATATGGGGTCCTCTGTGTTAAGTGAATAGATGGCCATGGTGTTATGTACATACATAGATGTGGAGAGAGGCGATACTTAAGTCTAAATTGCTAACTAAATTCTGTTTATTTGAAATGTATAGAAGAAGGAGCTCTGTCGATATTATATTTGGCTCTGCTCCAGCTATTAACTACTTACAGGAAGATTCTAGGTACTAACTAACTAGGTACAAACTAGGTAGACAAGACACGGTTCCTAATCTTTTGTCGATGCGAAAATGCAGGCATAGATACGGTTACTGTGAGAATACTAGACAATAGCTTCAAACACTAGGAAATACTTAGGCTTTTTGACACTTCTTTAAACGCTTAGTAAATCGATAAGAAGCATGCTACAAAAAAGGGTTTTAGCTCGAAGAAGATGATTCTAAGTTAAACTCTATGACACTTATTAGACTTTGATGTTTGGAGCTAGCTGTGTTGTATTTCTTAAAACTCTAAAACTGAGATAAATTCAACTACCTTGCTATGGGATTGTATTGCGTTTTAGTCGAGATACGAGTAAAATGAAGCTAATAGTGCTCTCATAGAGTGTTTATGTGAAAAGATGCAAGGACGGATTGCAACTGTAGAAGTTATGTACATATGCATTTGTAATGCCGATCTTAAGTTAGTTTTAGTAGTTCACTAACCCTTTTGAATGGAAGACCTCACAAACAGTAAAAGAAAATCTGACATTCAGTAGTCTAATTGTATTCTATGATTGATCATAGTTTATAACCGGGCATAGCGACATACTCGAAGCACTTAAAGGGCTTTGTGGAAGGGCTGCTGCAAATATACTGCACCTACAACCCCAGTAGGACTGTCGAATAGGTTCTATATTTTTCTTCGTGTCTGTGGTTTCTTTAGTAGGTATTCATTGTATGGAAAATATGGAATTTCCTATCGAGCAGTAGGTAAGTAGGAACCCAGTCAGAATACCAACAACCTTTCGACGCAGTTAACCTTGCGCAGTAGTGGAGTTGGATGTAGTAAGTACTATCTCCAGAGGTGGAATTTGTTCATCTCTTCGACCTGCTCGTTGAATCTTGGTAATATTCACAAAAAAAAAACAAGTATCCTGATGCATTTTTCACCAGACTTTCAAAGGGTATGTATAGGTTTGTATAATACTGAACAGATGGTTTAGTATTTTGACTACCATGGCTTTTTGACAGTCCAAACAAGTTTTTAGCACGATCAAGTGACGATCAAACCATTCCTCGCGAAGGCTAACTCGCTCAATTTTACGTCCAAAACTAACGAGTATTTGATTGAAACTAACTTAGGCCTAAATTGTAACTGATCTAACTTTTAAATTTGTAAAATTCCTTAACAGATACATACTAATCGAAAAGACTAGACTTAAATGAATCAATCTCCTAAACTTATGACCTACTCATCCCGCTTGTTACACGTGAACAATGCCAGAACTTCTATTTGACATGTACGTGACATTTCGATCAAAAATCTTGTCTGCCAAGTGGCTTTGATGCTAATTTGGTGTCAAATAACAAAAACTGTGTCTGTAATTTTCCTCTTTTGACTAAAATTCAAATTCCATATGTCGCTATAGACGTCACGTGTCGTCTAGCGAATCTAGTTATTACCCATTCATCACCAAATCAAAGCAGACTGATTTGACGTCAAAAAAATATACATATGTATACACATGTACATACATACATATATGAATGACTTGCTCTTCTTCCAAATCAAATTATTACCACCTCATTACCAGTCCAGTTAATCCAATTAACATCCGTTTTTAAATTTTCCGTTCATAAAAGATAAAAAATCCAAAACTCTAAAATCACGATCGTCAACAGATGTCTCTGCTTCTCCACTGATTTGTTTCGCCTTCTCTTAACTCTTTGTTTTTTTTTTTTTTTTAATTTTTCATAATTTAATTAGCAACGGATTGTTGCTTTGTTTCTTTCTTTCGTTTGTCTTTGTTTTTATTTTTTTGTTTTTGCTCCAACTTTTGCAATGGGTGCCATTTTTTTTTTCTGGTATTAAATGCCTCACTTAACCTCCACTCAAGCGTCTCAATTAGACGTCTCTTTGGCTGGTTTATTTGGCCATAGATACTTATGAACTCTATAAACTATTTCGTTTTTTTTTTGTTTCTTTCATGAATAAAGTGAAAGTGTATCTGAATCTCCAACGCACCAACACGATGGAGACCTTCGACGCGTCAACGAAGCACAGCCAAACAATAAACCTAAGAAACCATTAAAAAATGAATTTCAAACAAAAAGAGGCAAAAAAGATACGAGGTCACATACACACCAACCATTTAGATGTCAAAAGCATAAAATAAAAGTGAACTAAAACTCTTGTCAAAAAGATATTTAATTTTTTTAACCAATAAAACGTCAAAGCTTTGGGACAGCTTAAAAGGGTTTAGAGTGCTGTTAGCCCTTTGTAGCTACTGTGAGAACAAACCGTTCACAAAATAAGTTTACAATTAGGTTAAATGTATCTTAAGACCAAGTAGTCACCGCAAATTGATAAGTAATTACATGTACATATGTATGAGTATGTAGCCAACGTGGGACATTAAGTGATGGACAGTTTAATGATAAAGTCTCCGTCTTCGGTACTAAAAGGTACTAAAATACGTCATCTCTTGGAGGTTCATTTAATTGCTCCAATTCCCATAGAGTTACATATGTGTGATGCTGGCTTCCTCTACTAATGAGTATGCGCTCGTAATAGGTATCTCAAGTTCGAGGTACTGGTACTGATGGCCAATGACCGACAATCTCTACACAGAGAGTCACAAGCAAAACTTATAAAAAAAAACTTGTTGACTACTGGAATTCATTTTACTGATAGTTTTATGATTTTTATTCAGTTGAAGCTGTGGTTCGCTTGTTGTTGTTTTTTTTTTGTACAAGATACGTCGCGCAGATTCCATCGGGCGCTCTAATGGATGAAAGATACCAAGACAGGGAGTAGGTTTAGTGGATCGTAAAAGATCGTGTGGTGTGCTGCTTTCTCTTCACCCGCCACCATCGGTCCACCGCTCTGACATTGAAGTTTAGCACTAGTTTACTTCGGTTCATTTAGTTACTAGTTGTGATGGTCATCATCATCAGCATCAAACGAGCAAACGAATGGAATGTCATCGGATTTATGTTTGTATCTGTTACTCTATCTCGTAAATACTTTCTGTCTGTATCTATGGTTTAAATTCTATTTAAGTGCAATGCGCACATTCATGTAATCTTTATTACAGCAGTAGTCGCGATGAGAGGTGCCCAGTGGGGCTATTAAAAACAAGACAAACACACACGATACCACGAATGAGTTGACAAACGTTAAAGACTAAAGAGGCGACTCAAATGTGCCCAGTGCCAGTGCTAGTGCCAGTGCCTGTTCCTGGGCAACAGCAGGAGCCTGTAATTTTATTTATGAGCCGTGTTTTTCGACCAATTCGAACATTTTAACGATGATTTAGAAGTAATGTCTTGGATTAGCGAAATGTGTGCATAGTTAGTTAGGTAGGGTCTATCTATATAGCTAAAGGGCATAGGTTGTCAATTTAATTACTAGCTCTGAGATCTTGTGTATCTACTTGTATCTAAGGGGAGTTAGGCACAGGTTGTGATTTCCAATAATAACCGAGACATCATCTACAACAGCAGGTAATGTGCTACAAGTGGCTATAAATCCCCTTTTATGATAATCTAATTGCTTGCACTCTTATATTTTCAAATCGGTTTATATGGTTTTTTTTTAAAGAAAACCTTTGACAAACGGGTGCGTAGACATAACAGTGGTCCTACCATTGGCCTATTTGGAAGCTCAGAATTCGTCTACTTGAAGGGATATAAAAATTACTAAAACCGCTGTACAACTTTGTGAACATTATTTGTGGATTGTCAGGAGTAGGCTCTCTTTGTTAGAAATTTGTTGAATAAGATTCTTTCTGGCGATGGTGAACTCTAAAATAAAGAAAATCTCAGATATGGATTGATGTGCTAAGTTGGGTTCTAATGTACCTAGCGCGTATACTACCGAAATAGTAGTAGAACCTCCTAAGCCTGACCAGAACTTAAAAAACTCTTCTGAAGAAAATGTTTAGCAAAGCCTCTTTTACTAAGCTACGCAGAGGTTTAAAAACTAGTCTTTAGAAATAGACAAAAATATCTCAACGAAGAGAACATTATCATTCACAGTAACACTAATGTGTCTTGTTGGAGATTTACTATGTATCCAAAGAACTACCAAGAGAAGGTACCCTATTTAATTTTCCAAACTTAATACGTTTCGAAGATATTATAATGATTCCAGTGCAATTCTTCCCATAAAGTACAAAGCTGTTTAAAATAAAAATGGGCAGTACTTGTATTATATTAGCAAAGTCACAAACCAATGGATTTTTTCACTCTTAACCCTACCCTTTTCTAAGGGTTTAAGTTAATCTTATCGTGAACCTAATATAAAGATTCGAGCAAGGAAACGATTCGATTTACTTTTTGTAAAACACATTGTGACTGACAAAGAATCAAACAAAAGTTCTTAGGAAAGTATTTCAATGGTTATAGCTAATTCAAGAACCCAAGGAACATTTTATCCTAATTCCATGACTGAACTCCTCGAGAACTTAATATAAAGGTATAGGCTTAACAAACAAACCTTTGACTTTACACATCACTTAAGAGTCAGATAAAACATGATCATCAAAGTGTATTCCAATGGGTATAGCTAAGTCACAAACTGGGCAAATGTTGAATGAACATTCGAGGAGCTACACACCTCCCTGTTAGTGTAACTTAACCATTTACTTTTGTCGAAGATTACAACTTTTATTTCCACCCAGTTTCAACAAATTCGTATTTGTTTTAAGGGGTTTGTATAGCCTTAACCGCATTGAAGCTGTAAACAACAACAGGTTTGTGCTAATATGCCAATGAAGCTTGTACCCTAGTTTATCTATGTTATTGGACTCTGCTGACTCATCTCATACAGAAGCCGTCTTCTACAACAATGGCCGACCACGAATCACTCAATGCCATTGACCCTGGAGGCTTAAGCCCTGGAAACTACGAAATAAGTTTTTTTTTTCACCTCATTCAACGTGACAGTTAGTTTAGACAATTTCATGAACATTACGTCAAAGCGATTTATCAGGTCGTAGACATGCTAAGTATGACACATTTTTAAGCCCAAGCCAACACAGTAGTTATGACCTTGTTGTAGTAAATTTTTAGGTACCTGTAGAACTCACACATTGATTCTAACAGATTCTAAACCTCGTGACATATGTATTTCATCAGAATTGTTTAAAGTACGTAACCTCCTATTCTACGAGTATATTGATACCAACTTTCCAGATATAAAACTGTCAATTTGCAACAGACAGTTGTCAAGTTAGAAACAGTTTGGTAATTACTAGATTTCACATGTGTTGACATTCTGACCGTACAAAAAATTAGGGGAAAATTACGGCGATTTTTTGTCAACATTTCGATTAAATGCAATTATCGCCTTGGGATTGAAGTTTTGGAAACATTTTAGCGTCGTGCTAAATTGATTTTAAAAGTCCACTAATGGGGTAGAACGAACTTCATATGTGGATTCTTGTGTGTTAATTCTTGGTTCACCATAAACTTGTTTCGATAAAAATTAGTTCAAATGTAATGCGGGGTGATAATCATTCAGAAAACAAAATTCGATTTAGGTATAAAACGTCACTCATCATTCAGGACAGTTAAAGATTTAATAGTCATATGAACGTCATCGAAGAGAACTTCTCCACGATTGTTGGTAGATAAGTTCGAAAAGAAATATTGAGCAAATGCAACATAATCTAGTCCACACTTTTGATATTGAATATCCAATTAGTTTGATTGCATTGTAACAGTTCATTTCATTCCATAATGCACAAGTATACATTTAGATAAAACTGTTCCATAGTTTCTTTGACAGAAATGACGCTAAAGTTCGAAACTTTGTCACGAATTGTATAACATGATATTTCGAAAGATTATGTGAAGCATGGTTTTCTTTACCTGAATTAAATACCAACAATGTATCCATATAGGTCTTAAATTGCACTAAAGTCAGGTGAATCGTGCTGTCATCATTTTCGAAATTGATCTTCTGCGACAAAGATTGACAGTTCTCTTCGAAAAAAAATTTCATCATTTCGGGTTGTTATTGTTTTCACTTTTGGGTGGGCAATATTTTATTGTCTGATTTTAGGTGTTAATTAAATTAATCATGTACTAATAATTGGTGATATTAATTAGTTTAGGCGTGGTGTGGTAATATGCCAAAAAAAATGTTAGATGTTTGTGTGTTTGGAAGGTATAAAAATATATTTTTTTAATAATAGTCACGTGTCTGTGAGGTGACTGCAAATTGAATTAGAATTGGTAGAAAGAAAAAGTTTTAAATATAAATTAGATGATAATGAACTTTATTCTAAAAATAGATACAGTGAATCAAAAGCTGAAACGATTTAAATTTTAGACAGGATGTCACTATTTAGACACAGCATCTGTAGATACTGATCACGACAAAATGTAGGTGAGGAGATACTAGTAAGTTGAATAGTAAACGCTTGGAGGATACATGGCATGTATAAGTATTCGTTTTACAATAAGAAAAATTGTTTTCATCAAACAAAGTTCAATGAAGGAATAGGGCTAAGCAGGTACATGACATCAATTGTTAATCAATAAATGTTTTTGAAACAAATGCACAACATTTAGGGTCCACTCAACCTCGAAGATATTCAAGGAAAAAAGAACTACATTCCTTAATCTCCCTTCACCTGACCTTTAATTGCGTCAAAAATTTCACGTTATTTCCCGGGATTTGGTAATGGCCCTAATTACAGAAGGTTCATCTCACGAGACAGTACTAAGTTTCACACCTAAATGTAACGTCCTTCGTAGCAAACACACACATACATACATGTATCTCTAATCCCTGGTCAATATCTCATAGGCATACATATCTTATTGCATTCCTTAAAATCCAAGTGTATAAGACCTTGCGTGACTGAGTAAAGGAAGGAATTCTCTCAACTTTTACAGTACCCCTACTATAAAAGACAAAAAAAAAAAAGAAACAAGCGGATCCTCACATCATCTAATAAAACAGGATCATCACTACACACCGATGATGCTGCTGCTGTTGTTGTGGCTGTAAGTGGGTAATAAAACTTAGTATTTTCACACCACATCAGAGTCCAGAAATAACAACAAAACGACAACGAAAACGACAACGAAGAAGCAACAACACAAGACGACAACGAAAAACGAAGATTCAATCTTCAAAAGAATAAAAACCTATAAGCACCCTTTTCCACAGTGATGCTGCTGCTGCTGCATGCTGTCCACTCCACTGCGCGCGTAATATAACTTAAAGATTCCTTGGCTATGATATTACCCAGGACAGCATGCATTTATAGGATCTTATACTGTATTGCACCACCTTGGCATTGCCAGTGCCAGTGCGGTTATAAATTCAGGTAACGATCATAAAAATCGATCGAGATGAGTAGTTTGGGATACGAAACCAAAACCGCGTCACCCCTCGGGGACAAACAGCCATCGCATAAAGTGTTGTCACATAATCCCGCCGCGTAGCCAAGAAAAGAAAAAAATATAAAACAGGGACGTATAGTCCATCCCCAAATGGATTTCAAGAGAAAAAGAAAACGGGCTCAAATGGAAGGATTAAAGCCCCGCAAGGGACATTATGAATGAATAAATCTTCGAAAAGTCATAATTCAACTCTCAGTGTGACGGTGGTGTGGGGACCCTTATGAGAGGTAATTCCTCACGGGTGTGTGTAGATACATATATATTATAAAAGATACAAATATGGGAAGAAAAAAAAATTGGTCACACCAACGACACAAGAGATGACCGTCGTCGCATGACATTCAACTGTCAAAAAATTATATTTCTTGTGGTCAAGTATCGTTGGTTGTATCCTAGTATTATGTATCTATGTATATACAGATGGAGTGGATTTTATAATTGCTCTTTTCGGTCGCTTGTGGTGAATGTATCGTTATTTCTTGTGGCGGGAGATTATGATTTGTTGAAAAGCGGGACCACTTTATAATGACCGTGAACTGTTGAGCGAAGGGGTTTTTTTTTTTTTTTTATTAAAATGTTTTTCGCAAGTTAAAGAGTTTTGAACCACATCAGTCATAACCCGCCAGTAGACAGAAATTCACATAAATCGATGATGGGGTAATAAAAATCAGATAAATCAGTAAAAGTTTTGTCACCCGCAGTGGTCTTTCTTCGAATTCATTAAAAAGTTTTGTGGAAAATTGCATTTTTGCAAAGGTTTTTGAAGAAAAATTGTAAATCTTCTCTCAGAAGATGTGTATCTATAACGCTTAAAAAGAGTCCGAGATACTTGTCGATACTGATTTTGAATAGCTGTAGGCTCACATCTTCTGGTAATACGGTTCCTAGGTCTGTATTCTCGTCCGTTCTGGAATGAAGTCTTATTTAATAGCAACTAGCAACTTGCTATCACTCTATTATGTATGTAAGTCCTTTGGACCATCTGACATCCAAGTGTAGTATAAGTCTGAAACCCGCTTAAACACCTAGGACTTGAAATTGGATGTAAATGCGGGATCGTCGATTGAGCGAATTTAATCAAATATCAATGACTGTCTTCATACAATGAATGGCCTGTAACTACTCCTAAAGAACAATCTTAAAACAGCTTTAAAATAATTTCAATAGTCTTCGAGATTATTGGGTACAGCTTCACATCTCCCTAATAGGAACCCTGTATCTTTTGTCATTACGATCCATTATTTGTCTGACCGTAATCCAAATTCACTGACACACACTCAGAAGTCTCCCCTTCTCTGAATACTCCGACGTGTGCGAGCCTCCCTTTTACGAACAAAATGTCCTTTCACCTCTGGAACAAGACAAATACACGATTAAATCACAGTCTGTACCATATGCGGTCATTTCCTCACTCATAACCAAACGTCAAATGAGGCAGACATTGAGGAATTTTCGCCAATCTGCCACGTCATCCTTCGTCTGTTGGCTCCACTTAGCATTCCACAACGCATTCTGCCACAAGAGCCACCCTCTTTCTTCACACATTCTTGCATCCCTCATCAATCACTTACTTACCGAAAGGAAATCCATCTCAAGGGGGATGATTTCGCAAAAAATAAAAAAAAATATCCTTGCACAATGACTGCCAATATTTTAGCATATTTCTAACTTGTGTTTCTTTTTTCCGTCTCCTTTCAGATATCCCCAACCATGGAGCACATAATGTCGAGATTTCAATCGATGGACACATCCCCACTATCGTTTGTTCCACCACCGTATCTATTGCCAGCAGCATTTGCAGCTGCAGCATCAAAACCTCCCACAACGCCGACTACATCCTCAGCATCAACCCCATCGACACCGTCTTTGGCAAAGCCCAAGCGCTGGGGCTCACCACCGGTTAACCTCGCTGCGCAATTCATCAATCCGGCTACTGGCAAGAAACGCGTCCAATGCAGCATTTGCCTGAAGACCTTCTGCGATAAGGGAGCACTGAAGATACACTTTTCCGCAGTGCACTTGCGTGAGATGCACAAGTGCACAGTGGAGGGTTGCAACATGGTATTCAGTTCAAGGCGTTCACGGAATCGTCACAGCGCCAATCCAAACCCAAAGTTGCATTCTCCTCATATTCGTCGCAAAATTTCACCTCATGATGGACGAACAGCGCAGCAATTCCCACCGCTACTCTTTCAGTCGCCATTAATGCCCTCGGGTGGTCCTGCTGGTGGTGGAGTGTATTCATTCGATAGATTTGCACCGTATCCCTCGTATCCACATGGACATCCCGGAATGTTTGCTGGCATGAGTGGCGGAGAGATGTGCGGAGTACCAGCGACCAGTGGAAGGAGCAGTAGTCACAGCAGTTTCAGTGATGACTACAAGATCAGCGGTTGTGAGTCAGACGAGGAGTGCCGAGATGAACTGATGGTTTCAGTAGAAGAAGACGATGATGAAGATGACGGTGAGGAGCTACAAATGGGCTATGAGGATGATGACGAGCCTTGTGTACAAGATGACAACCAACCTCTGGACTTCTCTGTGAAAAAGCGAGTCGCTGAGGATCGTCTTAGTCCACCAGCAATTACCAGCGAAGAATCTACCACTGAGAGTCAACATCGTCCTGTTAAACTCTCCGGAAGTTTCTCTGTCGATTGTTTGCTGGGAAAACGAAGAAAATCCAATGACACAACAGAGACTACTGATTCGCCCGGCCTGTTAGACCTCTCAACCAAGCCAACCGACCAACAGTCAAGCACAATGCCACCACAACCACCAGCGGAACTTCTTCAACAAGGTAACCCAGCGATGTGGAATATCCTCTCCGAAGTCTACCGTTCGATGTTCATGAACAACAGCCTCAAGGCACAGTACAGTGAGTTACAATCGAATGCGACAATTTCGGTTTGAGAAGGAGCACAAAGCATAGTCCTTTTGTTATCCTGTTTGTTGACTTCTTTTACCACAAATGTAACATATTTAAATACAAATCGCATCCATCGAATTACCTATAAAAGTATTGTTAGAGTTTAGAGTATTTAGTAGATTTAGCTCGTAAGGATGTGCAATACGAGGGAGGACCGGCCAGGACTTGACTGTTTAACACCTTTTTTTTATTTTTGTAAATAATTTTCATTTTCTGTGTAAAAATGGTCAAGGACTGATCGAAGGTAGCTTTATAATGTCTCTCTGAAGAAAAAGAAGAAGAATGATACACGATATCCTTGTACATGTATTTAAATTAGTTGAGTATTTTTTTTAAAAAAAAAAGTGTTTCTCTGTCCTATTATCGTAATCCTTGTTTAACTCACGCATTGTACACTAAGCACTGGTTTTTAATTTGTTTAAGTTGTAAATTTGTATGTCTAGCTTGTAAGAGAAAGTAAAGTTTATTAACAAAGAAGAAATAAAAATGAATTTACACAAAAAAATTAAAGAAAATCTTTTTGGTGTTTTTACTTTTGGTTTATCATCTTTTGGAGTCTTCGGATGAGGTAAAAAAGTCTGAACTTAGAATGGAGTGTCTGGATCTAGAAATAGTACTAGAGTTGATTCTAACTTTCAGTTTGTTAGTCGGAACAAAGCTTCATTCACAGGAACACAGGAGTATCAGTTAATGTTTGCTTGGACTCTCATGATGAAATCAGGGTATCTGTTACCGTTTCAGGCGATAGGGTTCTACTTAATTTTTGCAAATTAAAAAAATGCAAAGAGGAATGACCTACATACTTAGAAAAAGATTCCTATGTTGAAAAGTTCATTCCATTTGCGATGACGACACTCGTGAAATCTTTAAGCTGTTCCAGTATGTTAACTTAGTTCGAAAAGTTAAATTGTGTTGACTACGTAAATAGCTTGATTACATCAAGGGAACGGAGAACAACGCTCCAGATAGCCTGGAGTTCGAAAAAGGATCTGGATGCCAGAGTGCTTGGTCTAATGATGTAGCAGCAATATGTACCATTTCGGTGATAGTGGAAAGCCTGTGTGCTAAAGACAAAAATAGGGACACGAATAGGGCGCCAATTAAACAATTATAGTTTGAGAACCTTACGGAACCTAAGCTATAATAGTTTTTATCATCAAACTTTTTTAATACTGAGTACCAGATACACTTACATCTCTTAAATAATATAAAGGACACAGGTATGCACCTTGTAAATTGCCTTGAAAATCGTTGTGACCCAACATCCAAGCAGTATTACTTTGACTGGATTATTCAGTAGATTAAGAAGATCAAACAGAAAATTGGAAAAAGCTTCGGTGGTCGGCAAATGATATAATGCAAACCCATCGTTACAAAGCTAAGGAATACTGCTTTGGAAACTACCCAATGATTCACTCAATATCCTTTCAAATGAGAAAATTTTCTCTCAAGAATAATGCACCTGATGGACATTATTAATCTGAAGTCAAGCAAACGCATAAATTTGGTCTTCGGGTCGGGCACTGCAAAACAGATCCCAATTTGTGACGACGAATATTCAAGTATAGGTTTAGGTTTAGATCCGAGTGGGTTTCTTGACAGTAGTAGATCTTGGATATTCTCACAATTACCATATCTTCTGAAAACTGGATGAAGCTTGCTCGTTTGAAGTCCTAGGTCTCACCACTTCCAAACGTCTGACAAATATGCGAGAGTACAACTGTCGTGAGCAAGCTTCTTAAAGAAATATTGCCCCAAGATACGACATTAATCAGTAGGTCCCTTCCATTTTTATGAAGAATGGTTGTGAAAAGCTAGATCCGGGACCTAGGTCGGTCAAAGGAGTTTTTGGTGCTGTCTGGGAAACGAACCTCGAACCTCACGCTCAGCAGTTCAACGTACTAATCACGGAGCCAAGGTGCCCACCTAGTTTCGGGTCACCGACGGTAAAATGAGATCAACATGCTGTTGCGAACAATGCATGTGTGTCGCAAAAAAAAAACGTCAACATGCTACAACACGAGTAAGTCATAGAATGACTTTTAAGGAATTTGACAGAAACACGACTTTAGCAAATCTGTTAAGTCAAGATCAGCAGATTTGTTTCTGTTAATACCAATTCAAGGATCTGAGACCCACAAATCCTAGGGCGTCTGATGTTTATGATTTGGTTATCATTAGCAGTGTTCTTTCAATACCAGTAAGAGAAGATACTATGATATGTTACTTCCAATAGCTGCATTACGTTCACAAGTAAGATTGAAGTATGGGCGGTAAACTCTTTGAAACCACACAAAGTCCCCAGCCAGGGATAAGTCTAGTTAGCTGCCTAAATTCTATAGATCTGTAAATCTAACATCATTTGTCATCTTGTCATCAAAACTATGGAGTGACTTGTTGACGTTCAGATCATATTAGAGGTCGTTCAGATTAGTATGCGTACAGAAAAGCCAAGTCCATGGAAGGTGATCTTCAAAACATGTCGTCAAAAAATACTTCGCTCCATGAAAATAGCCTTAAGTGTTTTCCTAGACATCCAGGGGACGTTTGAAAATGCTGGCTAATGCTCGATAGCAAGAGCAATGAATAGCAGAGGCATTCGACCAACTAATGGAATAGGGCCGTACTGCAAAGTCGAACTATTACGTGCCGGTATCGAGGAGTGTCGGTATCTGTAACTCCAGTTAAAGGCTGTTCCCAAGAAGGGGTCCTCTCTCAATAGGAAGACGACTGCTAGATGTGTTATCAAACTGCAGCTAGAATGCAAGTACAAGCCAGGAGGTATTGTGGGTTGACATACATGACTGGATTCCTAAAAGGAACAAGTTTTGCACCACCCTTGACATTATGGTCAGGGAATGTCTAATATGGTTCATAGACGGATCGAAGATGGAAACTGGAGTTGGAGTTGGCGTTTGTGGACCCAACACCCAAGTTTCAATACCTGTGGGGATATGTCCCATTGTCTTTCAGACTAAAATCCATGCCATTGAGATCTGCGCTAGTCTAAACCTTCGAAAAGGTATTAAGGGCGCTAGAATACATATCTTCTCACATAGTCCGGCAGCACTTAGAGCACAACTTAGTGAATTCAATGTCAGATAAATGCTGCTACAAAATAAAAGAAATGTTGCTCCAGGGCCTTACATTCTCTTGCTAGACCTACAAATTGTATGCAATGAATTTGCAGATGGACTAGCTAGGATTTGCTCAGAATCGGCGTTCATAGGACCTGGACCCTACCTTGGTGTCAACTGGACTGCTGCCACAGTGCTGATTAATGACTGATTAATGAACACAAACTTCATCTAGCCCACTGGGAATATGTCCCGACAATCGAAACGATTAATCAAGCGTCATTCTTACAAGGAAATACTTTGCCTGAATAAGGAAAGCATCAAAAATTAGTATGAGCTTTCTCACAGACCATTGTGGGCTGAGGTATCACCTTAACAAATTGAATCTGAGTCCAGAGACGGAATGTCTGTTCTGCTTGGAGGATAATGAATCACCCGAACATATTTTCTGTGAATGCCCAGCACTACATTGGTTAAGGAAACATGTCTTCCATAAGAAATTCAGCTACTAAGGACATACTAACCTTCATAAAGGAGGTGGCTAACGATGTTGATGCTCTTGGTTTATTGACGTAGTTTCTCTAGATGCCATAGATGCTATGTACCTATGTATATATGTATATGATACTTTTTGGATTGGTTTCAATCTCATCAGTTCCGTTTGTCTATGAATCTTCGTAGTATGTACATACATATAAGAGAATCCCAAAGTCAGCCCTTAAGCTGTATAGATGTACCTATGTATATATGTATGTATATGATACTTTTTGGATTGGTTTCAATCTCATCAGTTCCGTTTGTCTATGAATCTTCGTAGTATGTACATACATATAAGAGAATCCCAAAGTCATGGCCAAAATCCGCCTGTAAAGCCTGAAGAATTCTGCTGTTTTCTGCAAAATAAATTTCACGAATCTTGAGTGAAAGCATCGCATACGCCCTTAAGCTGTTACCCCATTACCAGGCACATCAATCCGTCAAAGGTATGCACGCCCATTGAAACGATTGTCGGCAGCGACTCTGAATTAGATCACACTGCCAAGCAAACTCTGTCCATTGTCCACGCACACACAAAAGCCTAATGCACAAGTTGTCCACCACAATCAACGTCAATCAAAAGTATCTCGCCCCCTTGTGTCAAATTGAAAATCGCTAGTCCGCATGCCCAATACCCAAAGCCGAGTGTTCCTTGTGGCGTTTGTCAAAAAAAAAAAAAAAAACAAAAAACAAATCAAATTGTCAAGAAAATTTCAACGAAAAAATGGGAAACCCACAACCAGCACCCTGCGCCTGCGTGTCCACTACAAATTCACCAAATTATAGCTTTGCGCGCGTATCTAATAGACAATCCCATACGAAACGTCACAAGCACATATACACACACACTCAGTTGCGGGTATAAAAAGCCACCAAGGAACGACCAACAGTCCGTTCTCATAAAACGTCGAATGCCAGATACGCGTTGTGTAGCCTGCAAGTAACAATTAAGCGCGCTGTATCTGCGTCCAACACAATCCGCCAACCAACCAAAGAGCAAACTATCCACCGACCGACATGTGGATGTGGAATTGTTGACGACAGGTGACAAAGTGATTTAAAAGCCCCGCACGCCCGCTCTCAAGTCGGATACAAAAGTCGCCCGGCTGGTTTACGCCTGACTGGAGTTGGACCGACCGAGATTGGATGCTGTCCATTCTTATGGCTGAGACTGCGACTGCGACTCGGCGAGATAATTATAGTAATTCAGAAATTCTACTACAATCACCACCCGGCCAAGACGACCGACCGACGACGATGGTCCACATGACAGTGCGGTGGCATTTGAATACGCGTCTCTATACAATATCTCTGTAGTTTGCATGATGTATCTCATGTATCTCATTCTCAAGCAGTGTCTGAGTGAAAGATCTCCTTATTGAGATAAAGAATAAAAAGAAAGATCTCTCTGGTGTGTCCACATATCATCGATGTTGACATATGCCACACATCAATCAAGCGCGCGGAGATATTTCCCCTATCATCGTTGTAGCTTGGTTTCTTGGTGCTTTTAGCGGCGACGAGCTGTTGTTCTCGTTTTATAGCCACAGTTGACGATTTTAGATACGAAAAAAAAAAAAAAATACAAACTCTCAAGTGAATGTGATTTAAGTATGTATCTAGTTTAAGCGGTGGTCTACGTGAGGTCAGTTTGTTGTCATTAAAGTATCTCAGAGTTCTTTGAGCTTTTGAACGATGAAAATGGCTAACAATGTTTGGGAACAAGAAACCAGACCTGTCATTAAAACTACTTAGAGGGAGTTGCTGTTATTCATTAGCTCGTTCAATGGTGCGAACAGCTGCTTAAGTGGCCTCTCGTTCTGTACAAAGAGATTAGAGTAAATTTAGTTTACACATTTACGTCAAGATTAGGAATGGTCAGCACTACTTTGTATTTTGGGTTATAATCTACCTTCTTACAATTAGACGTAATTCCTCGGAGTTTAAAAACCTGGTTGTACAACGTGTCTATCACTATCCTGCTCAAGCCGATAGCTTCTGTTTTAGAAGCACTAAATCATTCAGGGAGAAGGCTGTACTTGTAGATGCTCAATGGAGTGTATCTACAGCGTCAAACAAAAAATGCAGCTGATCGGTCTTTTGTAGATATTTAGCGCCATCATTTGAGAAGTCCCAGGTCATGAGTGGTATCGTCTTACACTTGGACAAATACACAGTTTTTGCTCATTTATCTCGGCAATCGGATTTCCCTTGAACTCCTCTGTGAATATGTACACCGTACGTATCTAACCAGATTTTTATGGTCACAACGAGATACAAGATACGAGTACTTAGTGCTTTTGGATTCCACTCGACAGCTGATTCACTGATCGCGAATGATTTATTTGGAGTCGGTTCAGAATTGATTACATTTTGACACTATTAACTAACCAAATTAGATCGCGCAACAGTAACTCAATCTGGAAGCCCGACAATCTGCATAAGCTCATTAGATATACAATCTCCTGTCAAATTTGTTCACCCAAAAGCAAACACATCAAATTATGTATCTCTAACCAACCATCAGGCATTCTGAATCGATAACCTTTCACAAAATTATATGGCCTGCTATTAATTAACTTCGAAGCCCACCGAGCACGATCTATCGATAAAACCTAACCCCCATCTATAACCTACCGACATCGGGGCGCACAAACATCTAACAAACAAATCCTCACACAAGCATATAATTAAACTAATTGAGACATAAATTATCGTGACACTTTCCGGTTAACAAAATTATGCAAATTCTCCCGATACTTTGCAATTCGATAACACAGCTTGTGGAACCCAAACCACTAGTAAATATTAATCGAATGCGGCATGCAACACTCGTGTTTAGTTTATCGCAGTGGCTACTTCAATCGACCAGCAAAAACCAACCAAACGGCAGCAACAATAACCGCAGCCTGGACCGGTATGTGTGATCACCTGCTGTGAGTTTTATTGTTCGTAATTATCTAAAGGTAATCATTCAAAATATTTTTGTTTAAACGATTCGATAACATAAAAGTTTTCATACCAATAATCTTTGTTTATTTATTCGAAAATTTCGGAAAAGAATGCATGAGGCATTTTCTAATAAAATACACACAAACGCACACACATGTAGAGAATGCCACACGGTTGCGTTATTAGTCCTAAACTCTTTGTTTAGAGTAAAAACAACGTTTATCGATATAGTTTTCAACTTAAAAGTATTCGGGAAAATATGACCGACAAATCCAGATGGCCTCAGATACGTATAAATACATAACATCGAGAGGATAGAGAAAAAGAGGCCACTCACGCATCCATCAACATCAAGCAGATGAACTTATTCTTGAGGCATTGGCTCGTCATTTAGCAACAATTGCCGGGCCACAGTAATTACACCAGATTTTGCCCCACAAATAGTGTGTGAAGATGAATTCTTCTTCTTTTTCTTCTTTTTCACGGATCTATCGATAGATAGATAGATAGATAGATAAAAATTAGCACAGTTTTTGTATCTGTTTTTTTTTTTTGTGGTTTTATAATATACTTTGAGTAGATACAAACAAATTCCAATGGGAAAATTACCGCACTAGTGGCAGCGCGATAGTGGTGTCTGTTACATGTCTGTTCGCCGATGGCCATAACTATTCCACTAAGTCATTGTTAATTGACTTAGAAGCGAATGTTGTTATTCGGATTCCGTGGGCATTCAGCTATCTAGATATATTATAGTACAAGGCGCACACCAAAAACACTTGCGAATGTGTTGATAATTAAAATGCGATAATTTTACGAAAAATAATAGCAAACTTTGTAGCGAAATGATGCAACTAATAACTCAACACCCAACGCAGGTGTGCTATTTGAGGATATTTTTCTACTCCTCATCGATTGCGGTTAAATGATGAGATGTATCACATGACTATTTAGAAGGAAGGTATTTTTTTTGGCTACCCACGTACCTAAACTAACCATTCAGATAAAAGATGGAAGAAGAGGTTGAATGTTGAACAATCCTTCAGTTTAAGTCTCATGTCATGTCCCTTCCTGTCAGTACCTCGCAATAAAGAAGGACTTCCCGTAAATAGATACACATACATATACGATTAAAATTGCTATAGATACAAGTTCAGAATTATTTAAAACAAAACTAACGACGGGATATATTAATATAAGATTGCCATCTGTATACCAGAGGGTTCTGTTTTAGGGCCTTTGCTGTGGAACATAATGTATGACGGCTCTAAACAACTCTTAAAATAAGTTGAAGTCGTTGTTTTCGCATTGAAATAGAGTAATGGTCGCATCTCAGAGAAGAACATATTAGAATCTTATCATTCTCATAGTTAAACAGTAGTCAAACTGTACCTCTAACTGTAACGCATGCAGTCTAGCAGTGAAAATAAATACAGACACATCATCGCAATCTTAAATAAATTCCTTAGATAATTTCTTTTATTAGAGAACGGAGTGCGTGCACTTGGTTCCTTGTCGATACGGGAGCTGATGTGTCTGTTCTGCCAAAAACAACTGCCAATAACAGAAGGAGCTCCATAGAGGGGCATATTTGGGCTCTGCAACGCAGCTCAAATGATGCAGCGTTATATGAATGCAGCTTTATGAAGACTCGACTTCTGCACATGTTATATCGACGACAACACCGAAAGACGTCCGTACAGTTCTCAAGTGCCTGTATGTGCTTCAATTTCGCGAAGTGTGCTTTTGGTCATCAAGACGTGCGCTATCTAGACGATACTATCAACTGCGAAGGAATTAAGCCGCCCCAGGATAGGGTGGAGGCAATAGCCAACTTAAAACGACAGGAAACCATTAACCAACTCCGAAAATTCTACCGAAGATGCATCCCCAATGCGTTTCCAATTCAATTCCTCGTAGACCTGACAACAGGAGCACAAAAAAGGGACCAGCGACCAGTGAAGTGGACACTAAGCATTCAAGGAATGCAAATCGAAAGTCAAGGACGCCGTTCAGCTTGCACACCCGAAAGCCAACGTACCTCTCATTCGTCGTTGCGGCGACTCAGACGTGGCGATTGGGGCCAGAAAATAGAATGTGGGCTCCAGCCACCCGTCTTCTTCTCCAGAAAGCTTTCCGAATTAGAAACGAAATATAAAGTGTACGATTGTGAACTACTTGCCAGTGATCGTGCCGCTGGCCAGCTTCAGGAGATAAGCCCGTATTCCAAACGCATTGTCTACATATCTGGCGAATATAATGTAGTGGCGGACACCTTGTTCGGCATTGAAGCAATCGACTTCCCAGCAACCATCAGCACAGAGAAGGTCGCCGAAGCTTAGAGAAATGACGACGAACTAAAACAATTGGAAAGGACTTCGCGCCGATGGGACTGACGCTGTAGTCTACTGTGATGTTGTAACCAACAATATCCATCCATTTGCTTCAAGGTCACTGCGCAAAAGGATATTCGATAACGCCTACAAACTTTCTCACCCCAGTGGACGCGCTACTAAGAAGACTATTGCCCGAAGCTTCAACTGGCCCAGGATTAACAGTGACATCCTAGGTTGGTCACGTTCTTCTTTGCCATGCCAACAGAATAAAGTCAGCCGCCACGTCAAGAATATTCCCGAGCACATTGCGTTACTTACTAACGATGATCGACCGTTTTCCCGCTTGGTGGAGGCTATACCATTGAAGCATGTGACGGCAGACACCGTCTCCAACGCTATCTACGCAGCTTGGATACTTTAATGCACCTGTCACCATTACATCTGACCGAGGTATGCAGTTCGAGAATTAATGGTTCAACGCCATAGAGAAACTGAAGCGATAAAAATCGAATGACAGCATATCGCTCCACATCAAATGGAATGATCGAACCTTGGCATCGCAAAACAGCAGTGAGATGTCACGAATCGACCTCGTGGACTGAGTTGCTGCCGACCGTCTTACTCGGTCTTCGGAGTGCTTGGAAGAAAGACATCAACTTTATGTCGTGCGATTGAAGTAGACTAGTATCTGTGCCTCTCGACAAAACTCTATATAAGCACAAAATATCATTATCCTTACACACTAACTCATAAATACACACAATATTTCAAATAGAGAAACTAAGTGCCCCTATAGCCGGTTTTCCATAACTTAATTCACCTTTAAAACCAAAGTCCTTCACCCGCATATGTACATTTATCCCCATCAAATAAAACTACCCACCAAAGGTATGGAGAAACCCACTTGAGCCCTTCTCAAATGAACATCTAACCATTCACCACAAAGAGGTTACATTTGAAAAATTGGAAAAAAAGAACACAGTCGAACAAAAGGATCAAAAATATCTAGCTAGCCCATACTCACCATAAAGACATCTAACAAAAATTACCCTAGTCCTCGACCACATACATATATTCAACCATTCAACCGCCAACCCTTGAAACTGTCAAAAGGAATTCTTTTGAATATATTCTACGCTCCTCACCCACTTTATAACAAAATTTGATAAAAAAAAACTCAAAAACTAGTATCGTTCCAACAAAATATCCGTGAAAATGTCAAAAATTCTGACAAAGAGATACAGATGCGAGTGTGTGAATAATTTCCATTCGTCATTTCTCACAACCGAACAAAAAAATAAAAAGGACTCAACATTCGACTGTTCGACTGTCTAAAAGGGTGCATATTCCCGGAGAAAAGGATTCAGTAATTGAAAAAGAGTTTTCACCGCAATTATTCATCATCCTTTAGTGGCCTCGACCGGAACACAGCAATGGGGGTAACTAATTCAATGATGGAACCACCACCTATCACCCACCACTCTGTTAAGTGTCCCCATGTCAGACTATCAGATGCCAATGCCAGAGGCTATACTTTAAAGAGCAGATAAAAAGCGAATATAAATAGATCTCATGGGAGAACACTACGAGAGAACAAAGGCAAAGTGTCCTGGCATCATTATCATCGATATGCCACTGGGTGCGTGAGTGTGTGTGAAAAATTGGATTACAACGATATCAAGTCATTTATTCACATCCTTGTTGTCAGTTAACTGTCAAAAAGGGAAAAACTGCGGAGTTTTCTTTTTTTTTTTTTTTAATCTTTTTCCTGTGTGATGTGTGTCAGGATGCTTTGCATAATTTCAAAAGGATACACTTGATTCAATCAATTCTGCACCCTCACTTGGTAGAATTGGCAAACACAATCGGTTCAGTCAGAGAGAGAGAGTCCTTTTGTTATTCGAATTTCATTTTTTGTATCCTTTTTGTCGGCTTGAACTGAAGGTAATGGGGAAGGTTTTGCGAAAGTTTCAAGTGCGGTTAAACGTCTTAAATGATTTAAGTGGTTGATTGGGTGGATGAGTGGAGGAGCAAAGTAGATATTAAGATGCCATAGAAGTCTTACATTTAATAAGTTGGCGTTTGCTGAAGTTTGGGAGTCCATTGGTTCAGTTATTCAAAACACTAAGCAATATAAGATAAGCGTCAATGTAAGCGCTGCTACTGCAGTCTCTACTAGTGCATTGGATTCGAAGCTTGACACTAGCGTCGAAAACAGCTGGAAGCAAGACGTCGCTCTCGCAGGATTGATGAACTCGCATCTGGAAAGCCGGCAGTGGTTTCAGAATCTAGTCCTATGTGAAATCCAGGCAATGAGATCGGAAGGGTTAACCCCAAAACTATGTATGTAAGCTAATAGAGACAATTCCTGATCATGACAGGACTTAGACCCATGCAACCTCTTTGAACTCTTCTATCAAACGTGCAGCTTTCTCTCGATTCATTCGATAAGACGTAGAATCGTCCAAAATCTAGCGTTTTTAGGATGAGTCTCGCAGCCTGACAGAGAAGACCAAGGTAGTAACCTCTATCATTACTACCAAGCCTTTTAAACAAGGAACACTTGGAGATCGCAGTTGTTGACCATAACGATCAAATGGAGAAAAGTGAAGGTCAAACTTTTCACCAACTTTCCTCAAAGTCGTACATGACCATCCCAGCCCTGCACCCTCTTGTCAGTATGATGGCTGGCATCAAGAGCAATGTTAAAATCAATGCTTGATTTGATCAAAGATGGAACGATCTATACCAAATCGCCGTCTGCAGATTGATACAGGTTTGCCCAGGCACAGGTAGAGGTCGTGGAAAAAGACAAAGTTTTAAACCCCACGATGCAAAAGTTCTCCTAGATATCCTCCGGATTTCTTCAGGATCTCTGTCAACTCAAAACGACGATTGCATAACCGTCATCATTGTTGACAATACAAGTCTCTGGCTCCCTTGTGTATTTTATGTGTTTAGCTTCAATTACCCTTCAAGTACACAAGTGGGACGAGAAAGAACAGGAGAATGAATCTTCTAAACCGTCCCAACATGATGCTGAACCAGCTACGAATTTCTAAAAAAATGTTGGTGTTGTCTGGGAATTGAGTTTCGAAGTTCCACTCGATCTCCGACTCACTAACCACTGAGTAGCACGCATAAGAAGTCTGATCCAAAATATAGAAAACAAAAATTACACAAAGGTACATTTTATAGGTAAAGATCCATTGATTGTTGCCAGGAGATCACTTCTGTTGACAGGTTGTTGTTATCGTCTACGTTACCCATGACAAGTCTGACCTAAAAGGATGTGTTCTATAGTTTCAACAGAAGCGCTACACGGGCAAGTCGGGTCAGTAGTTGGGCCCCATCTATGTACTTAAGATTTCCAGTACAATCCGCGTCCGGCTTAAAATTTTGAACTTTGTCTGCGGGAATTATGCCCATGAAGATGTCTTGAGGAGAGGTGGTATCTCCATTGTGGTGGAATTCGTTGATCAGAGCCTGCTTCGGTTTTAGCTATTTTGCAGAACATGGCGACCTATTTAACTAGGGTTGATCTTAGAGTGCCAGATATTAACCTCATAATGCTGTTCAGTTGGGGGTCTATGGGGACTGACTTAAGAGCAGCTCAAACCCCGGGATAAAATGTGGCAAAATCATGCCCTACCTTTCCTCAAATTCATCTTAGCGACGACCATCATGGGTGTAGCCTAATCTCCTGATCTGGATTGCGCTTCTTTATGACAGCGATTTCCTGTGGCTTAACCTGGTGTTTTCTCGCAGTCTTATTGCTGTTCTTAGTAATAACACCCTCTTCTCTCTTTGATGCCTTCAAGGCGTCTCGTTGGCCGACGTGATTGAGCAAAATTATTGCGCACCACAGTGAAACGAAGGGTCAGATCATCGAGGTGATGGTATAGGGACATGATTAGCGCATTGGGCGTTCAGCTCTTTCAATCGTTTTTATTAATTCCTTCAACGTTAAATCCTCCTGTACGTCACTTGAATCGACTATGGGACGGGTTGACAGGTCGTTTTTGCTTGGCAGTGACCCATCTAGGATGAAGCCCGCGGCGAACAATCAATTTTTGTAAGTGTATTGGCATTTAGCGAATGATTTCGTGTTGCTGACTTGCCAAAAGCAACGAACGCGAACTTTGATAAAAAAAAATTGGATAATCTACAAACGTTGTTGCAGTATGTACTTTCCCAAGATTAAATAGCAAGCATAGACCAGTTGAAATCTCTAACAAATCGCAGCTAACTTCACGTATAGTCGAGAAAACTAATTGGGAAAATGGGGCGTCCTACTTGAAACCCCATTTACAAGTAACCTATGCACATGCTTTTTTGACATTATTTGGTGCTAGCTGTATTAGGGTCATCTAACAATTCACATCTTCTCAAGTATTGAATATCGATCTTTCTGGTCTATTGAATAAACATACATATTGTTACGAATTCACTTTTTTCTGTAATTAAAGAAAGTTAACAAAAAGATAAATGCGAATTGCGAAGAGCAAAATTAAGTAAGACACGCGCCAACTCCTAGTCCCAGACCAGACTAACTCAACAGGAAAACGTGTTCCAATTCCATGCAAGTTGTCAACAGCTGTCATCTGTCATCGGCTATGTTGTACTAAAGGGTTGACCAATAACCAAAAGCTGTTGTAATTCATGACGTCACAATATAATAGTTTACGTTTCTTACAATAAACATACCGCCAAAGTTATTACCAACATCACCATAACGACAGAAAAATATTAAAAAAAAAATATAACCATCAAATTACAATTACTATACGGCCCAAATGCAAACCCCTACATCTACGTATAATTACACAAATAAAATTCCAATCATTTCATTTGGAACCGCAATCACAATCCTCGCAACAGCTTAATAAATTCTTTTAAATTATACACAAAACTGTAGATAGATACCTCCCGCGTCAACTGCGCCGCAGAATGTTCAAAAAGATTGCAAAAAAAATACAAAAAATCAAACAAAAATTCAAATCAGTATCAAAATCAATTTCAAAGAACACAAAAAGTTAAAAAAAAGTAATTTATTCAAAAAAAAAAAGAACAGCTCCCGTATTTTTTATTGCGTACACACTTAATCTGTTGCCCAACTAATATACATGTTCTTGGTCGTATTTTTGGGATTTTTTTCCTCATTTTCTAGATTTAATATCCGTGTGCTTGTGGGCCGCGCTCTTAATCGCAGTTTTTGTGCTAAAGTTTGTTGTTTTTATACTCTGTTATTCTGAGAATGTGTAGAAAAGTAAAAAAAAAAAAAAAATCAAACCAAATCGCTTAGTAGGTGCTGACTGACACATTAAAGAGAGGTGAGGTGTATAGCCAAGCTAGCCAACTCTCAAGGCGTAGCGGAGACCTGGCAGTTTGTTTATTTTTCCCCAATGTCTACTAAAGATATTTGATTAATTCGGATGAGTTTTAGGAAACACCATGGTGTTCTGGAGACCGCATGCGTTCTGCGTATGGTAGGTGGGATCGTAAAAGAAAATTTGACAGAGGGTTTAGAAAAGAACTTCGGTCGTCTACCGTATTTTACCTTTAAAATGTGTGCTAGATGAAGTGGTACTCGAATGTCAAATCGGAAACAAGAACTAGTAATTTGCCTAAAAAATAATGCGATGATGTTTTCAAGTTAAGTCATAGGAATGCAATGACAATGTCGCTTTCACTTCGACCTCACGTTTGACATTCGTAGAGAACAACGTAATGCCACGTAACGTGACTTCAACGAGAAACAGTTGACAGTTTCTGTTTGTGACAGTTTCTGTAGAACAAAGGACAAAAAAAAGCTTCAATCATGAACGACAAGAGTATGAAGAAGAATAAGATCGCAGTCGCAGATACATAGATTGAGGTAAATGGGTTATGTAGATGGATTGCGATCTTAGAAGTTCTACGTATTATTCTGACCTGGAGCTTCGATCGATGAGCTAGAGAACCACATTCTCTCCAATATGCTAACTTGAAGTATCTGAAGTGGTCCCAACCATGACAAATTTTCATTTGATAGTTGATAGTCTCACACACATACCTTTCGTTTGTTGATGACGGCATGATCGACAAAACGTGCAATTGCCTTTCTTTTCTCTTCTTTGCCCAGTTTCCTGAGTGCAAGTCGTCTGACCTTTCGTTAGAAAGTATGGCTATAGTTTCTTTGACAGTTGCATCCAAAGTTTGTTCTTCTTTCGAATATTGCGTGCTTCCAACAAGCTTAACAATTCCGGTACAAAAGAAAAGACCTTCTCCAAGCCCGTCCTTGCTGTCTTTCAAGCTGCTTTGATGGAGTGGCCTTACTGTCAGAGTCATTTTGTGATTTCATAAGTCTCTGCTTGACAGATATAGAGAAACGTTTCCAGGACTTTCGAGTATCCACTTAGTTTTAAGCCCTTATTAGCCCTTTTTTTTATTGGAAACGTGCATATTCCACTTGACATCTTTAGTAATGGGTATCCAATCCACCTTCAGATACATATGTATATCATGCTATCCTGCACCACACCCGTGTAAAACACAAATGCACCACCATCCATTAATTAAATTATGTCATGGCAGGAATTTTCCACACAAACTCCAATCATCATCAAGCCCACCCTCGTCTGTGCCATTCCACCAGTGCAAGGCCAGCGGGAATCCATAGCTGGCAATTGCATTGACTGCACCGGAATGAGATTTGCACAGAGCATCTCTTGACAAAATACCTTCAACTCGGCAATATGCACATAATACGCAAATATCCCAGGATCAGAGATACTCTATCTCTCTGGTGTGTGTCATGCACAGCGACGCATCACAACGTATCAATGGATTTACAGGATCTCGACGAGATGATGATGATGGCATGGAAAGGAATCAACGTTACAATCCAGTTGGTTGGTTGAATGGTTGGATGGCTGGATGCCATCCCAACGCACTGCGTTGCAATTTCATTAAATTAAACGAAGGAATCGAGCTCAACCAGGTAGAATCAGCAGGAATTGCGGTGACAGAGATTGGGATGCGGTAGATGACTCCTGACAAAAGGGTGGATGACTGACTGGCTGCTGTTGCAGTTTAATTCAGTAGTGATGCGTATGTTTATGTTTGCACTTGGGTTTGTTTGTGTACACATTGCACATGACGTGTTGTAATTACAAGGATTGCGAACGCACGACAACCAGGCAGGATGTGAAAGTGAGCATTCGAGTGGGAAGATAGGCAAGCTGATGGTGTTTTTTATTTATTTTTTGTGTTGTTTTGGTTGTATTGATGGTGACCACGTTTACAGGTCTGTATTGTGATTGTGTAAATTACTCGAGTGCGGATGTTTCAAGGATTTCAAAGAGTACCAAAGGACGCACAGATGAATGGAAAATGGCCGCGTAACGCTGGGTTTTCTTTGTGTGGGGATCAACGGTAGGTTGGTATGGGCATTTGTAAAATGATTTTCAATAAGGAGGGAGGACTTAATTAATTTCAATTTAATTAAATCATGAAAACTAGAGACTTCCTCCATTTATCATTCAGCGAATTAAAGAATAGATATGCAGAGTGCTAATTGGTTCTTGGTGGTACTTCGAGTCGTCGCTGAAGCCGTTGTCCTGCTGGCACGGTATCTTCGTTGAGCTTCTTTAGCAACAAGATCTATTGTTACCATGCCAGCCACTATACATGCCGCGTCGTAGGAGATTGTTCTGAAGGCGCTGCATACGATAATTACTCTCAACGCGTTGATTCTGTAAGCTGTCTCAGTCCTCTTTCTGTATAATTTCGGCACCAGCCCATATTTGGGAGCCGTAAATCATTATCGATGCCGCAACTCCTACTAAGAGCAATCTCTTACTGTGGTTTGACTTATAGTCTCCATGACTCGTCTGCTGCTGATGAGCACTACTTCTGTCTTTTCTTCTGGAAATTGTAGCCAGTCCTGGACCATTCCGATAGCTTCATTGCAGTCATGCTCAAACTCCTCAAAGAGTTTGGTCGCTACAACTATTACAGACATTAGATTCCACAGTAGTGGACCTAGTACGTAACCTTGAGGAACGCCTGTGACGTTATACTGCATTGTTCCATCGTCGGTGTCGTGGAACAGTATCCTATTTCTGAGATAGTCAGTCATTATCTTCTGCAGGTACTCTGGTAATCTCTTTGGAGGATGTTTCTCCAGTTTGCGATGTTGAAGGCATTCTTGACATGCAGCGTGATAGTTGCGCAGTACTGTTTACTCCCTTTTTGTCGCAGTATTAACGACTTCGTTGATGGGGTCGATCATAAAGTGAGCTTTACGGAAACCATACCGACAGGCCATCAGCCTGCACTATTCAATCTGCTCCTTATGATGCGCTCCAGTATTTTCCCCACGGTGTCCAACATGCATGGAGCCATATACGATGAGGGATTTTGCGGTGGTTTATTACCTTTTGGTAGGAGGACCAGTCTTTCTTTCTACCACTGGGCGGGGAATACTCCTTCTTTGAGACAAGTGTTGAATATACCCTCGAATGGGTACAGTTTGCTACTTATGACGTCAAACTACGTTGATTGTTCCGAGCGAAGAAGTTCTATCATAGCTGAGGGTGACCTCAAGTAACTGAGGGTGACCTCTAGTAGCTGAGGGAACGATTTGGTTAGTAGCTGATAGGAGTTACATTTTAACATAAGCAATTACATATGATGGCCCAGATTCAGATTTTGAATCTATTAGCACCTAGTAGCATTAACAATGGCCTGGTCTGCGTTCATTGTAGATATTACGTTCACATCGGAATGATGGTGTAGCTGACTAAATCAAAAAGACTGCACTACTACCAAAAAAGTACTTAAGTACACAGTTCTTTCTTATTCAGCTACATTCCTCTTATCTCAGTTCAGCTAAATGGCTAGTCCATTAGCCTCTTTTCTGTATCCTGCCATCAAATAAATAGGTACAGTGTTAAAAATACAGGGCACACCAATCTAGGTTTATCATTATCTTTAACCAATGAAAGATACTGCACCTATGGTTTGACATTTGACATTTCTTACACTCATTTGCAGGATCAGTACTATGTTCTAAGTCCAAAACCTTTGCATTGTCATAACATCATGTTTAAGTTATTCCTCCAATTAGTAAATTCCCTTAAGGCCGTTGCCCGTAAACGACATCCTGCCAAACACAACGACTCTATTGAATATAATTAGCTGAAACAATCTAATCAATTTGCCGGAGTAAATAGAAGTAAATAGTTTCCGAATGGCCGCCGGCCACTGTTTGTTTAGGCCATCTCGCATTCAAGTCGACCTAATCCCAATTAACCCTTCCCTCCAGTCGGGTGGAAGAAATTTCTGTCTGCCAATTTATTATTCCATACTTCTGCACAGCACACCAGAAGTCAGTTATGTAATGAATTTTTAGCAACTTCAAAGCTCTTAGTGGATTTTATTTTCCTGTGTACTCGTATCTATGCCACCCCACCCGGCAGGTATTGACTGAATCGATTGCGAGACCCATTCAGACAAATCTTACAATCAATGAAATAAACATTTACCCTTAAATTAACCACGAATAGCTGTAATGCAACCCTTGTCTACCATCATTAGATTGAGTCTCCAGTCAAAGAAATTTAATCAACTTAATCGGACCGAAAAAGGTATTGAATTGCAACTACTACTAGATACGACGACGAGTCGTCCAACTGTTTAAAAAACGACTGGACCTTTAGACTCTTTGCATTAAACCCTTTTTATTTCTGCACACTTTGTCTAATGCATTTGCAACCCTCCGGCATCGTTGAGTGGCAGTAATCAGCGGCGAGAACAAAACAAATGAGAAAAAAGCACTCGTATTCGCATAAAAAGGAGCAAAACGGATCTCCGGAGATTAGCATATTCTCCGGATTCAATTCTTTTTCAATCTTCAATTTCATGGATCCAATCGAGTTAAAACGTTCGGAAGTCATAGAACGGCTGTGTGCTTTTTTTTTTTACGATGCCTCGTTCTTTTTGATGGCAGCGCGCGGCGGCAGAAGACTATTGATGGGGTGTAGATGAGGAGGTATGGGAATTTTTCATTTTTTTTTTCCTTTTTTGGTAGTCAAAAGTCATGCATCCACTTGTTCCATGGATACATTTATTTAATGATATCCATTGAGTTTGAGATTTTTTTTTTTTCCTGTAAAAAAGATTTTCGGTATGTAGCTTGTAAACGTTTTCGAGTAGGATTTACACTTGTCGAAGTGACTTTGTAATGGGTTGCGGGTACATTAAATAGTAGGGGTCTTATAGGTGAAACGTATGGTATACTTCAAATTTGTTCTTTTTATTGCATTCGTTGAGTTCTTGGGTTGTTTTTAAGTAGTGAAGAAGTTCGTCCAACAGAGCCCTTTAGCAAGAGATTTTTTGAAGAGTTCTTCTCTCTCTTGGATCCTTCGATCCTAAAGGTTATCTGAACAATCCGATTGTCTTTGTACTATTAATATACCAGTATCCTTCGCCTTCTTCTAGTTTAAGCCAGACTTTGGCACAATGTACATATGGACATACATATAAGCTATAGTCTCCAGGACCATGAAAAAGTTTTCATCTTTCTAATAAACTTGTGGTATTAAAAGTCTTCCATATACCTGTCTGTAATTGAAGGTCTTTAGTGACGACCCAATTCTCGATCAATCCGCTCTAAAATTGTTCTGCTTAGTGGAGCAACTGATTCGCGACTGAGAAGTCGTCAGGCTTGTTATTCTTTTTGAAGGGGTAACCTGCGCGACGACTCTTCTAATCTCCTCCCTACGAGTTCCTTGTAGAGGTGAGGTGTATTCCCTCATTAGAACTATTACCACTTTTAATTTAATTGTGTTTCAGATACTTGTACTCTAGCTTAGTCTCGTTAAGAATACTTCACTCTAGAGTACTTTCTGTAAGGAATCTGAGAGTAAAAAGTCTCAGCATTTACAAATCTGATTTACTCAAGGTACATAGATATATCGGAGTCTCACTGGTTTCACGGTAGAGTCTGCAAGGACTATCATCTGATTTACTTAGTACCAGCTTATCGTAGACACTTTTTGAATAGTAAATGCTACTCTTGGATGTCGAACATTTGGAAAAGTAGTACCATCAGATGAAATCGACTTGGAAGGTGGTCGTAAATGTCATATAAAAGTTACGACGAGCCCATTTTTATAGTTCTGGTCTGACTTAGAGCTAAAGTTGCTATGGTTTGTCACGCTTTTCGACAGTACTGACAGAGCAATGATATTCATACAGGGAAGAGGTCGGCCTGTACAGAAAAATTAGGATTTATAGTCCGAATAGAGTGCGAAGACGCGAAGATGTAATCCCTGTTTATTAGGGTCGTCACGAAATTTGTTATCCTAGGTATTAAGCCAAATATGTATCTTTAGGTTTCAATAAAAGCCATCTGAGGATGACTACTAGATAATAGGGTCATATACATATATCCGTTTAGATCTACTAACCACATTTGGGTGCTAAGTAGGCAAATTCGAGGAAGCCATATCGGAAATGACACAGTTTCCTTAACCCGACTTCAAACCAAGAACCTGTCCTGAATAAATTGTCTCTGTACTCTTTTACAGAAAGGATGTGCACTATTTAGGTAGCTCTCTAGGCTTGCTTTCTGTTTCTGAAATAAGAATCCCATATGCGTCTCTGTAGGTTGATAATATTGGAAGCAACTTTTTAACCGAACTCATATTACCCGATTTGTAGGTAATGTCAGTGTTTTTTCGAAAATGTCTAATGTCTGCTTGTAAATCAGATAGTAGTCATCAGTTCTAAATATCATCATTATTCAAAATATATGCAGTTATCTTGAAAGGAGACACAACTCACACTCATAGGTTCGAGCATAACGAAGTATAGCTATAATTTTCAAGTAATCAAGGACTCCACCTGGGATTAGTTCTAATAACGCGCAGAGAAATTATCTTTGTCAAATGGAAAGTAGGTAATTCTTGGCCAAGACAGTTCATCGATAAGGTGATGCATAGTGATTAAAATGACTGGGAATGGCTTTTTTAAATTGTCAGAGTTCCGGAAGGCCTACATGGTAAAAGAAGACCTTAACTTCGGTGGCGCTATGAGGTTAGCTGAGGATCGAGCTATCTAGAGAAATTAGTTGATTGAAGGGCAGGTCTATCCTGAATAACAATAATAGCTGAATAGATGATTCTGTTGTTAGACATCCTACGTTTCTATGATTGCTTTAAGAGATCAGAGAATAGATATTACTATTTCTGTTTCAAACACACCAAAGGAAAAATTTGGTGTGTCGAATTACTCGAACAATTTGGTGCAGCCTTTTGCGCTTGTGCTACTATGTACTCCTACTTTTGCAATGATGACCACAGTTTCTTTGTGAAACTGCTGCTCTGCCGTCTAAGGAATGTTGTGAATGTTGCAGTCAGAGGGTTTTGTCTTTATTTGGTTTACCGACCCAATTTTTCGTATATGAACAGCATTTCGCTTTTACTGTCGTACTTTCTTAAGCATGTGTTGATATAATTTATCCGTTCCAGACTTCTGATGTTCCGCTAATTTTGCCGCTACTGGGTAAATTTTTAATCTTTTTAGTTGCCTTAACTATATAGCTTCTCTCTGGTCAGCAGATACATATTAGAAAGGCTAACAGTTAAGCTGACAACTGCTTCGTCTAAATCAGTTGCATTTATAAAAGTTGTTGCCGATACTGGTGGTATTTTAATACAGATGTAGACGTCGCATAACCAACTTCTTAGTCTACATAAAATGACATTAAATTTGCTTTAAACATTTATCGTAATCAATGCAATATCTGACAGACTTTTTTCCTATAACTTTAAACATCCATCATTCCTCTTCGAACACTGCAAAATATGCAAGAAGTCATAAACTTCAAGAATAATTAAGATAGATACCAATATTTCGTAAATAAATTGAAGCTCAGCAATGTAGATCCAACAGCATATCCCAGCGCGTTTGAAGTTGATGTCCTTTTTATAATGAATTAAAAATTCAGTTTCACTGCGAATTTTATTTTATTTCATCTCTTCTATGTCCAAGATTTTGCTAATCACCGAATGGACCTATTCATTTCGGTTTTTTGTTGCGAAAATGAATTTGATGTTCGCTGCTAGTAGCGAGGGTTGTAATATCCTTCTCATGCAAAAATGCTTTCGTATTCAAGCTGTGAATTCAAAAGAACTCGTGTGCATGTAGATACTCGTGCACGAACAAATAAAATATACTACTCTTTCGAAACCTTAGAAAATGCTTTAAGATGGTTTTTCAATCTAAAGCAGGAATACAATAAGATTTGAATCAATAACGTACACTACAATGGTTGCAATTTGTAATAAGTATGGCAGTGTTGCCATGATTATTGACTTGCATCCTTTGACTTTGTAGTAGCACTTGTCACCTCACAACTTCATGTCACTGATCTCACCGTTCAGTGAACTCACAGTTTAATGACCTCAAGCGACAACATTGACATCGATAACCAATTAGATGGAATACCCCATCTCCATATCCGATAAACAAACAAAAAGATATTTCCGGAGCTCAGTCCCGTCCCAATGGGGGTGAGGATACATTTTCAGTGTAAACACCCTTTACTTTTGACACCTTCACCAGCACTGTGAGGAGATAGATTTTCTTTCCCAAAAGAAAAACAAAAACAAATGAGACTTTCCCCGGCCGTTAGACACAGGAACCCCGAGCCGAGATGCACACGTGTGTCAGAGAACACGTTACACATTTTTCCAATATTGTTTATGTTACTCCAAAACATATACGAATGCCAGGATTCCTCATCTCTGCCTCGCATCCAAACAAATCGTCAAATTAATTTCGGAGAAACTATTATACGCATCCGGACCGGGCGAGGATTATAATGGCATACAACGTGTCCAATCGGGAATACATACGTACGTAACCCAGTCCGCATAGCACCCGAGCAAATCCAAATCTATCTAAACAATGCGCCAATATACGACGAAGATGACGTCGATGGCGGTGGCGATGGCGATGGCGACGCGGCGACAAGACGACGACAACGTAACAGCAACGTGCGAGCGGAATTATTGACATTGTTTAGCGGCTTCATGGCGTCACCGAACACACCCGTCGTCGTCGTAGTCGTCGTCCTAGGGCTATGTTCGATGCTGCAAACCGCAATCCGCATGGTTGGTGTTGCTGCAACGCATATGTAGCCTAGCGTCGTCGCCATCCATCTAGTCCGGTTAAACGCGCATCCATTCAGTTCACTGCTGGCAGAGACAGGATAATCGTTCCTCGACGCTATATTTAGACCAGCAAGCTTCTGGTTTCATTCACAGATCTCGCCAAAGAGTGGCAGTGCCACAGATATGAGATTCCATTGCCTGTCGCGCGCAGCAGATGGCATCTGGTGTCCCACACCACACCTATAGAGCACGCATCGCCTACCCACCCAAGTGACTAATGGAAAACTTGTTCCTATCAAATTGATCCTATTGACAGGAAAATGTATTTCTCGGTGACTTAAACTAAAAGGAAAATTTCCGTCTTGTGGGCGGGCATGGGGGAGGCGGTGGCTATGTGCCTTTGGTCGCCCACCGAAATTTTTAATTGAAGACATCAACGCTTGGCATCGCCGCGACGTGTTGGACGACAATTTTACGACCTCACTGTTCGGGTAGCGTTGAAGCTTTAGTGCGTTGCGTGTATGTAACGAGGTGACAAATAACACGAGCACAGCTCCTCTGCTGCGTGCGTCGGTGTGGGTGTGGATTTTGTTTATTTATTCTTCGTGGATTGTTTTTTGTTCTTACGCGCACAAATGAAAGACACCCGAAGAAGAACACGTTTTTTTTTCTGTTTTTTTCTTTTTGGAACTTTGTTCTGAATTTGTTTACCCGAGTGAGGTGATTCTAAATTTGAATTATACTTACTTCGGTGGCACGATGACGCAGCCGATAATGACGATCATCTTATGATCGCGGAGTTAATTGTTTAATGGATTCTAGAATAGTGGAGGGAGGAAGGGGCGATATTTAGTCAGGGGTTGTTAAACTCCGATGTCTATCCTGGTTTTTATGTTCTGTGGAGACACAAAAATTTTGTCTCGTGGCTGCCAGATGTTGAGCAGGTTGGTGGGGTTTAATGGATTTGATGGAAGATCAGCGAGATATTTAGGGAATTTGAAGAAAGATGAGAGGAGGTTGATAGAACTGGGGTATGGAAAGCCATTGGCTACAAATATGAACAAAATTAATCGATCATTTAACACAAGCCCTCATAGCCTTTCATCTACCTGATCTGAACCAAATAAGGATAACGATATCCTCAAGACTGATGGTTACCGGGAGAAATGTTCTAAGCACCTCGAATCTCTGAATCGTTTGATCAATCAACATAAAAGAAGACTCCCTTAGCTGAGCCAATAACAAAGTCCACAGAATCGCGAACTACAATAGATCTTTTCTGTCAATGCCTTCACAGGTCAGCTTAGCAGGGACACACTTAGATCAAAAAGACGGTCTATTGTGATACCACTATGGAAAAAGAACCGGAGACCTACATGGAGACTTCTCAAATGGGACAGGAGGCAGGGCAACCAGTTTCGGTGTAAACTTATTTAGAAGAAGTATGGTTCGGCGTTTAGTCATTAAACCAGTTTGACCCGGTGCTGAAGCTTTATATTTTGCTTAAGTCAAGTCTATCTAGATCGTTAAAATCTTCGAAGAAGTATTCTTCTAGGATTTTCTTTCTCAAAATCAGTAGAGCAGAACACGTACACAAAAGATGTCTCATGGTTTCCTCCTCTTCCTCGTTCTCTACAGAAATCTTTGAAGGGAGCATCAAGCCTTCTGGCATGTCTGCCTACCGACAAAGCCCTGTGAAGGCGAAAACTATCTGTTAGATTTGTCGTATTGATTGAAATAAATCTACTGGTTTTGTTTAGTATAGAGATATGCTGATACTGTTCCACCTGCTGATTGCTATTTTGATGTTTGCAGAAATTGCTCATAACTTTTAATAACTCTGTTAACCTTTTCAAAAAACTGTGCATTAGTCGTTTGAGTTTGCTAGGACATAGAGTTTTCGAATCAAACCCGTAGGGACAACGCAGTAGAGGAACACATCGCTTGAGGTAGCGCACACAAGTATAGAGGAACCTCAACCGACTTGGAGTGTGCAACTGGAGGCAGTTAGCTAAGGACCGGGCTAACAGGGGAGGCTTGCTGGTTGAAGCCCAGGTTCAACCCGAACTATAGCGCCACCTAAGTAAGTAATTAAGTTAACCTCGTCCAATTGTGCAGATGTGTGTGCATGTTGCTTTATTAAACGCAGTTGAGTGCTGTTAAATTGAATGGGAACCTAAGCCAATTGAGGGACCGAGCTTACTGCAGACGCTTGTTAGGTAAGTAGGTGGGTGGGTTGACACTTAGGTCATTGTGGACCCATTGTGATGCCGAATGGAGGGTTTGGTCCTCGTTGCTATAATGGGTTTTTCCTAGCTGCTTCCTTACTACTCGTTGGTGAATAGGGTCCACAGCCATCGTAATGTCCTTGGAAACCAGGATAGATTTTGAAGTGAAACATCAGATAGTTCTTGTAAGTCCTGGAAGTAATATCTTCTTAGTGTTCTGTTCCTCAATTGATTTAGGCTTGGGCTGTGACAAAGCTGCATATGTTGTGATCGTTGAGTTTAAGTATCATTGTGTGGTTCTTTAGAAGAGTATGGCCAGTGAGTGCATCAACCAACATTGACAGCGTTGGTTCTGCCTTTGTCGTATCGTAGCCAGAGCTGCCTTGATATTTCACAAGTGGTAAGCGACTTCCACCTACTGTTGGATATCATTACGATCTTACGTTCGATACGCTCCCTGAGGTTGGAGAGTGGAGGTTTTATCCATTGAAGTGCACGATTTTGGTCCATAGCAGACCGTTTTCTTACAAGTTCGTCAGCTATGGTTATATCCTTGTGATCCGGGATCCAGCAGAGATTTGTATTGCGCGGTAAGGCTGTGAATTCCTATATCCATCTTTGACCCGTCTTTTGTTGGTTTGTTGGTGTCCCATTCTTCTCTACTCGGAATAATGCTCGAGGTATGGTGACGTGTAGTCGCTGTTTCCATCTACTCCTACGAGGTTCTTTAGGATCTGTGTATACCCTTCGAGATTTGCGTTGAAGCCGTTTGTTTGATTAATCCTCAAGGCACTCTTGGCGGCAGACTACAAGTCTACTGGTAGCATGTTCAGGACTGTTTCCAACCCAGCTGTAGGCGTTCACGCTGGTTGTGCTTATTTATGCTAGCTAGCCTCTACATTTTAGTCACTACCTTGAGATTGGTTACTTTGGCTGTAGCTCGCCACCAGACTACGCTCGCATACGTGAGTATTGGTCTTATCATACAATTACCGTATACATCCACAGAATTATCCTAGGGTTTGGTCCCTACCTTCTGCCGAAGATTCGATAGGAAGTGTAGTACGCAATGGTTGTCTTTTTAATTCTTTCCTTGACATTAAGCTTCGAATTAAGTTTCCTACCTAGTATAATTCCTAGATACCTTGCACTATCAGACATCCTTAGGGG
The DNA here is from genome assembly GCA_905220385.1 of Xylota sylvarum. Taxonomy (NCBI): domain Eukaryota; kingdom Metazoa; phylum Arthropoda; class Insecta; order Diptera; family Syrphidae; genus Xylota; species Xylota sylvarum. The sequence continues at coordinate 130,400,970 of LR999957.1, forward strand.
TACTCCCTCAATTGCTGGTTGTTTGAATGGCGGTATAGTTCATTTATTAGTGAATAGCAATAGTTCGGTTTTAAGGTTTTATTGGAATTAACCCGAAGTTCACAATGTACGTGTTAAGTGTCCTTAATGAATTTTCGAATAGCCAGCAACACTGCATCGTCTGCATATTATTCCTTTTGTTCAGCAGACTCACGATCTTATTGGTGAGTGTTTGATCAACAATTGAATTTTCAAGCACTCTTCTCACTACGCATGTTTTCACTTTGTTGAAGGCTCCTTCTATGTCTAGAAAATGCAGCAAGTGCGTATTCTTTGTCCTTTGACGACCTTTCTATTGGGCTGACGACCTCGTGTAATGCAGTTTCCACACTTTTCCACTACGCATGTTGGGCTGTAGAGATAAAATTGAGGTCAAGTCTGCTAAGAATGTAAATGTTCATTAGTTTTTCGAAGGGTTTCAACAAGAAAGATGTCAGACTAATAGGTGTACAGTCTTTCGCAGTGGAGTGGCTCGATTTGCCAGCTTTTGGGATGAATATCACTCTTACCTCCCACCAAGTCGACGGTATGTGGTCGCATTCAAGACTGCGAATAAATAGTATCTTGAGGATCAGTGTGATCACATCCTTTGTTAGCTACAGCATAATGGAGAAAATTCCATCAATTTCAACAAATGCTTGTTAGTTTAGCCCAAGAAAAATCGATAGAGACTGCCCTGTACTCGTTCACTATGGTGTCCTTCCTTGATATTGATGGGACTTTCAACAATGGCAAAACAGAACTACATATGTACATATATCTGATGCACTCCTTAACCTGAAAGTAGACAAATACCTTTGCCTTCTGTTTAAGTTATTTCCAGAGGGTCTAACACTACTAAGATAATCAAGCTACGTGTGTTCATTAGTCCAAGGAGATTTATCAGTGCTACCCTATATGAAAGTAAACAGAGTGCTGCAATAGACATCATAAAAATACTTCAGCTCGATACCGAAAACCAGTACATTTCGATCCCCTCAACTGGACAATACAGAATCCTCCACGTTTCTTCTTAAAAGGAACACAGGTATTGTATTTCTGTTCTATTACACGCAGTAAGTCCAACACCATTCCACTTATTTAACCTGAAAGCAACAACCTTGAGCCATTCCACTGTTTGTGAAATTTTACAGTCCACATGCCTGGGTTGAAGTCTAGGCCCTTCCACTTGAGCTTATGCTCCCAAACTGTCTCAGTCATAATAGCATCCTTCAATGCTCAGAGGTTCGTAGAGATCAGCATCTTCTGCGAATATTTTGCTGCATGTACTTCAACCCGTTGTCTGTCGTTTGCTAGTTCAAGTTGCCTTTACTGCTGCAGCATCTACTACCACTAAACTCAATATATTTGAAATAATGAATTCAGCAACCCAACCGATAATAGATTTCGAATTCTTAAATTCATCAAAAATGTCATGAAATCCTTTTTAAGTTTCTTTTTTGAAATAGTTGACGCCAAACTCCTTAAATCAAGCCAACAACGAAATCTATTGTATTCCTTAAACCAGAGCACTATCCAGAACTAATGCGACTTCATTCATTATTCAGTCATATCACTTAACTTGGGCTATATGTTGTACAATTAAAAGACGTATGAACTACTCTGTGCCCCAAACCACCCCTAAGCACACCCCAATTAGAGGTACATTAAATGTTGATCCATTCTATTATTAATTCATGAACACATATTAAAATCCAAAACAGGGTTATGCCAGACCACAAATTACAAATTATGTAACTTGAGCTTCGTTCTGGCGTGTAAAGGATACACCACCATCCACTCCAAGGGATACTTTCCAGGCCAAGGAACTAGGCAAACACAATGCGCTGCTCGAAATATTTTAATAAATTAAAATCTGTCTCTCGAATTGCGAGAGATCTCAAAAGTTTAACCCAAAATGGAACGCAATGCAAATACCATTAGGACACTGACTGGTAGCCCACACCCCCATCCAGGGATGATTGCAAATCACTCCATCTTGTCCGGCAGCAGCTGCAGATGTATGAGTCTGATTCAAAATCCTTTTTTCACTTCCTAAAGTCAAGGACTGAATGGAATGAAAATCAGCTTGGCAATCCATCATTGCCCGGACTATGAAGGTTAATAAGCGCACAAAAATTCTCCTATGTGAGAGATGCCATCCCCATCCACCTGTGTTCTTCAATCTTCACCTTCACCAGCAGCAGCAGCAGCAGCAACAGCAGCGGCAGGAGCACTGCTACTCTCTACCGGACGTGGAAAGTTGGACATTTTGAAATTTCGTTATTAAATTTTCATCTGACAGGATTGGAAAGTTCTGCTATACTACTCCTGGTGGTGGCTCTGCTGTGGGTGGCAATAATGATGATGAGGCACTTTTGGGTTCTAAGGAATAGTGCGGTGCGCTTGGAACTTATCCGCTTTGAAAACTTGTCAAGATGTTGGGTGTACGTCATCGTTAGTTGTTCAGTTTGGTAGCCAGGACATTTGACAGCGTTTATGGAGATGACAAGGATGTGATGTGACAGTGGTTTTGTTGTTTGCATTGTAAAAGCGTTATTGCTTTGACAAGGACATGGGAGAGTGTGTGTGTGTTAAGGTGGAAAACTTTTTTCATATTTTTGTTCTGCTTTACAGTCAATGGTACTTGACTGGTTTTGATTGGAATGTATGACGGAGTTCTGCGACTAAAATTTCACACGCACACAAAGTACCACAAACATTGACTTGAGTAATTAAGGTCCTTTCCGGAAATCTCTCCATCTATGTGCACTGAGATGAAATTTAAAACGAACCGCACCAATAAACTGTCCATTGTCTCAACGTAACCACGCAAGGAAACGTCTTGTGGTCAAAGCTTCTCCACTAGTACCTTCATTCGTTATTTCGAATGCCAAACCGATAGTCTGAGGTTTCTCCTCCGTCTTCCATCGTCGTCCATTCGTGTCCGAAACAAAAAGGATACCTCCTTCTAATTCCACAAATAGCAACCCCGCATGTATGGAAATTTATTTCTCATTTCGTTTACCCAATGAGTTATGACCTGTCCAGCCGAGCGATGGAAGCACTGCACCAGTACCTTCATCTTCCAAAGGAACCAGCTTATCCAAGTTGAAAAGACGTCCTCTTGAACTCAACTCTCGGTCGAGTGCTTGTGTGCTCATTCATAACTAAGAACGACCACGACACCCTGGGGACAGGTTACCAATCATAGAGCCATACACATACATTTGACCATTTATTCTGTCTTGGTCCATGTCCTCCTTCCACCACACATGTTGGTTATGATGTAACATTACACAGCACATCAAATATACCATGTCCCGGGTCATATTCGATCCCTGTGTACAAACGAAGAAAATTCCCGAATATTGTCTTAAGTAGGATCATCTCCTGAATAATCCATAAAGGGGTTGATATGAGTTCCCCCGCACTTTGTGTGTGTGTGGTTCATACATACATATGTATGTGTGTTTTGGGGGTGCATTGCAAAATGATTTAATGAATATGACGCTATAGCAGGACACCCTTGCACGAATGCTGTAAGGATATTCAGGATGAAAATCGTTTCACATAACGAAAATGATTTTCATGAAATTTTTATCAACGACCGATGGAATTCGAAGTGCGTGGGAGGATGGGGAGGACGATAACTAATCACGGTGCTCTTGTTGTGACTCATTTCGGTGTTGGAAGAAAAATACTGAAACAACTTTGACAAAACCACAGGATAATCGAATTAGATGGTCAAAGTGAACTGGACAGATGAGCTTCATTTGTTTGAAGTTAGTCACGTTCTTGGAAGAACCCGGATGTGTAATGACCTTATTAGAGGACTCATCAAATAGTTTCGGACAGCTGACAAGTGCGTGTTGTTCAACAGATTGGCTTACGTGACAGTCATTTGTTTTTCAGTGTTTACGTGTCCTTAAGACGAAAGTTACTCACCACAGATGGTGTACAGGACACTTGACAAATAACCTCAAGTGGGACACATGTAGTGGGGTTCATCTTTGCGGTTGTTATGGTCAATGTTTTTTGATCGAACTTGTTGAGTGGTAGTTGTCAGCAATAATCCTTGTATTTTTGTTAGACGTGACCACAAAACAAAAACTGAACATTTCAAGGATGAAATTGGACGTACGACACATTAGAGAAAAGAGAAAATCGGAAGAAGGAAAACCCCTATTTATTAAGTTTTACCGAGACAGCAGACAGACTTTTACGTACTCATTGGGTGGATCGCGCGTAGAAACATAGGGTCCCTCAACATATGGAAGTTGGACTGTCTCATGAGCATAACAAAATCCAAAGCATTTCCAAGACAAACTAGCAACAGATAACTGCCTGGGGCTGCAAACAGAATTCCAGTCAGTGGGCTCAAAAAGAAGATCGGTACCAAACGGCGGAACCTCAAGCTCAAAACACAAGCAGAAACCGCCGTCAGTTGATAGAAACAAGGCACTCCGGAGGAAAGCTGTGCCTAAGACCGAAGGCAAAGTCGAAAAAGTTGTGAAAGATAAGCAGATTCGGTCATAAGTCGTCAGAAGACAAAAGGAATCCTTTCTTGGGTTCCTTTTGTGTTTGCCATCGATGAGGTCACTAACACCAACATCTGCGATGCGATCTCAGTTCTTATTTATCGGGGTATGTGAAGCAAACCAAGAGCAAGATCTAGACACCTGGTGGATAGCATATAGGATGGTGTTAAAGAAACTGAAGGGCAGTCAGTCCCTACAAATATCTTGACCAACAATACTGAGGGAAATAGCAGAACATCTATTCCCCCATAGACCATCTACTCTGTGCACCACCACAAGAGAGACCAGCACAGAACATATTCTGGCAATCAAGCCGAAAGAACTGAACGAAGCATGCATGAAGATGGGCGACAATAAAGCCCCTAGACTCGAAGGCGGCATGCCAAATATGACGCTCAAAGCAGGAGATCCAGAAGAAAGGTGCCTAAATGAGGGTATCTTCCCTGAGGCATGGAAACTATAATGTCAGGTGTTGGTACCCAACTACCCGAAGATCCTTCATCTAATCGGCCAATAAGTCTGCTAGATACAATGGCAACCAAGAACCAGACTAATCGTGGTGACAGAGAATAGAGGAGCTTTTTCAGACAAGTCGGACCTCTTCTGTGGAACAATCATTATGTATGACGGAGTTTTGCGACTAACGCTGCCACAAGGAGTTAAGATGATCAATCTTACAGACCGTGGCCACTGTGGCCAAAACAGCATCGTAGAGGAATGAATGAACCTGCCAAGTCTGCTGCTTCTAATACGCCATATGTAAGACACGGTCGTACAGGGCGATCTGAGAAAAGTCGAAAGACTAAGAAGAGCCGAAGCAGGAGATGTGGATAAAATAGCATAAGTTGCTAACTAGCCCCCAGGTGCTTAGTAGCTGAAAAATTATGTTGGCCTACACGAAGCCTGACGCCTTCATTTTCTGTTCAAATTGTAGCTGGGCGCACATCTATTAAGACTGTTGTGTCCGACCTTTATATTCCATCACCCAGTTGTATTGCGAAGTCCGCATCAAACTCTCGTTTTTAATCGGTCTCGCAGTGTTTAAGGTTAACTTGGATGACATTTTGGAAAGCTTCTAGCGGTAGCTGGACATTTTTTGTTCCATTTTGGTGAAGCCCTCGTTTATAGAGCATACATTTCGGCAGTGATCAGAATTTGTTTGAGCAGTGCTCCGCTCGGCTCAGCCTGTTAAAATTCTTTGAAAGACTAGCAGGCTCATCACTGTTGTCCTCGCCTCTCTCAAAGATCTTACTGCAGTTACGGGTATGAAGATTCATATGTATATTATGACTTCATACGTCATTCTTCTAACTTCGGCTTTATTTCTTAAGACTTTCTCAAACTTCTGTTCGAAAATCCATTCCGAAGCTGTGATGTCTGCTATTAACATGGTTGACGTTTTCTCCTAATTTTTTAAGACCAGGCTTATCATTCACTTTCCTCAGCATGTCTGCTTCAGACTGAGTTGGTTTCTTTTTCTATCATTCAAAGTCCAATAGCTAGATCCAGTTTTGGTTTTTGTCCTTAATGCTATCTGCTCTGGAGATGAAATTGCTAATCCACTATTTTTCCGCTTGCTATCTCTCAACAACAGCTAACCTACTGAAGTTACTTGTGTCAATAACTTGTACTACACCTTCGCGAAGCATCTGTGATTAACTCTAAGTTGAAGAATCTTCAGAACTGTACCTTCAAACAACAGATACTACCTCGCAACTGGTTTCGGACACATCTCCAGGTATTGTGGCAGTGTAAACGCAATATAAACGCAATGTTAACGCAATGAAAACTCAATGTAAATGCAATGCAAACGCAACATAAACACAGTGCTAACTTAGAACGAAGTTTGGGAAAAAGGTTGTTGTACGTCAGCTCTGTATTGTTCAAAATTGAAATAAGTGATAAATCCAAGACAGCAAGGATGCAGGTCATCTCTCAGCAGACCACGAACTGTCTGCAATTAATCAAGAATGAGTACTTGGAATCCCCTAAATAGAATACCAAACAGATCATCAACACATGAATTCGAATTTCCTTCTAATACCTCCTAAACACATAAACAATTTGATGACCCTAACTGCTTAGGTAGTAGGTACAACCAAGAAGTACTTCCCCCAATCATCCTGTTTAAACGAAACATCAAACTGAAAAATCAATCCTCCTCTACGTGATGTCCTTTATTTCGTTTTGCGCCAAACACCGTTTACCATTCATTGCACCTACCAATAATCTAACAGGCCACCTAACGTAGCTGGAACCCATCCCAACCACCGAAACCCCCTGCACAGCCACTTGCACCTCGTCTTGTTAATTTTTTCCAGTTTAGTGAAAAATCGCATCTCGCCCATAAATTCCACCAATAAAATAGCTTCGATCACACCCAGAAACGTGACCGAAGATCACGAATCACCACCAATTCCACATTCGCACAATCCTTGATCCAGAGTCGGTGCGACGACGACGATGGACCAACAACCATCTATCCCTCATCCCATTCATGATGCACCTCCCAGGCTACATATTCACAGCTTTTATGAGCGCCCCAGCTTGGGTGCCATAGAGAGTCAGCAATTTTGATGGTGGTTCTGAGTTGCTGCCGGTGCTAGTTCCATTACTACTGAGCTGCTGTTGCAACGGATGCGCGCGCGAAGTGCATTACATCCTAGAAGCGATTACTTAACCTCATGGCTTGCCACTATAACCATCCTCATCGTCGTTGGTCGTCGTTGGTCGTCATCATTGCCGCCGCCAGACGGGACGCGACGGTAATTTTCTTAAAGAGTACCTACGGCTACAGTTGGTGGTGTATAGGTATATGCGGATGTGCCTCTGCTTCGATGGGGACAAGCCATTAGCTGGTGTGTGGGGCAGCGCACAACATCGAAAACCGGGCGGCACCACACAGAGGAAACGCGAATTGATCTTCAGAGTGCTGCGCGCGGTTAATGAGTCCAGGAGTCGCCATCGCCATTGCCATTGCCATTGCCATATTCCTCGTCGTAGACATCGTCGTCGTCGTCGTCATCGTCGTCTTCGTCATCGTAATAGTCATAGAGTCCACCACAGGCGATATGCGCGCGGGACAGGAATTACCTGTTCGAATCCAATTTCATGGCAGCACCGGGAGTTCACTTGAATTCTTTTGCTCTGGGGGTGGACTCAACTCGAGGAGGAGTAGAGGTCTAGGACGACAATTGGCAATTACGGTAAGTGCATATGATCCTTTGTCGATTCCTCGATAATTCATTGCACCTTAGGGTCAGTCGATAAAAAATTACCCAAACCTGGACATACGACGACCCAAACGAAAAGGGTTGATTCCGATGCTCATCCCCCGGATGATTTGTCGCCCTTCTCCAATTACCACTCTCTAAAGTACCCTCACCCTTCTGCGATACATACGCTTTGGGGTATGGAAATTGCGTCACATAAATAATCAGGCCGTTTCCTTGTTGTGACATCCCTCGCACTTTCTGTGTGCGTCTGTATGTCTGTGGTGTCCCCCAGGCGAACATAAATAACAAAGCCAACCGACCCAATATCAATTTGCACTAAGGATCTCTTAAATCCGTCCTCCGCCTGGCATCTCAGAAGATGCACCGTACGTGTACTCATTTCATATGCAGGAGCAGTGCCAAGAAACTACCCCCCTCCGTGCATGTGTGTGTGTGTGTGTTTATGGAGATGTAAATTCTCCGCCACACCCCACCCCGCCTGACGAATTATTTTTTTATTTACCGCCTGCCAGGATAAAAAGAGAAACGTCAGATTGATAAAGCATTTGACACTTCGTAATATTTATGAAGACGGACCGTAGACAGATTGAAGGTCGTAGACACTAAAAAAGGGTTCGCCGCTTACCCTGTACTGTGTCCTTGGCTAAATGGCAATTAACCAAAAAGTTTGTCTCTGAGGAGCGATAACTTAAATGTTAACAAACGGCAAAACGTAAGCAATTAAGGAATTTTCAACTTGCCTTGCGGGTGGGGGGTGGCCAACGTTTAGACGCATTTACGACGAGTATACAGTGCGAGTACTCGCCTTATACTTGTGACCCTTAGGGGTTGTCTTAGAAGAGTTTCCTTAGTGGTTTTTGTTCTGTGGAGTACTCTTGCTGCTTCGCTGGAGGGGGCAGCATCTGATTGTCTGCTGGAACAGCTTCTGTATGATTGTTGGCGGCGGCAGCGGTGTGGTAAGTGGCAGGTAAATTAATTAAGTAAACTTGCTGCCGATTGTTTTATGCGAACGCATTGCAGGGGAACGCAATTAGGGGGACTCACATTAAACATCAGTTTTTGAGAGAATTCCATTAAAGTACGGCATGTCGGGGATTTTGTGTCATTAACTTTGGGGTCATTGGCATACCAAAGGACTACAGTCTGACATATCTGACATACATATACATATTGCAGCTCTGTTTATAAGTCCTGGTCCAAGTTTCCTCTTGGAATCATGTAGGTATTTCTATGGAAATTTCCAAATTTGAGAGAACGTTAGACGACCCCGGCGCCGTAAAATAGAAAAAGGATCGGTTAGTCTATCTAGATATGTAGGTATAGACGACAAGTTTTTAAAGCAATGCGTTTGACCATAAAGCCTGAAACAAAATCGGTTACGACTCAACTGATATAAAGGGAACAAATGACTAGATTAACCTTACCCCGATCAGTTGATGATCTAGGAGTTGGAGCTGGGAATGATATTGTACCTCCAACTTATGACTTCATGCTGAATCCCTCAACAGCAACTATCCAAAATGCTCTGAATACTCAAAAGGCATCCCGTAGTATGACCTAGGAACCGACTTGCCTTAGAAGCAGATAGGCTCTGGGATGCTGTAAAAATCAACAGCACATATGTAACTATCAGCAAAGATTCCTGGTGAAGGATCAAGGGTTACACTATGTTCCCTTAGTAGCAGTTTAGCTTGAAGCACCTTGTCGGATAAAAGAGAGAAGGCTCTAGATAGTCTTAGGTACTTTCTTACTTAGGTAGCGCTACAGTTCGGGATGATCCTAGGCCTCAACCAATAAGCCTGCAGTTAGACCGATTTTTAGCTAACTATCTCCAGTTGTGCACTCCAAGTCGGTTAAAGCCCGCTTCTACGCTAGCCGGAGCACTGGTGTCCAAAGGACACCACGCCTTGATGGTGTAGGGAACTTGAAATTCTAAAGAAGGAGGTGAGAAAAGCCTTTGATCATGCTATGAGAAGGCATGATCCTGAATCATGGGATGAGTATAAGGCAAAACATACAGAAAAGCTACAATCCGTCTGGAACGGATCGTATGATACCCTATCCTTCTCTCTATAAAATGGGCGTGGCCAAATTGCATTTTGTATTCAAATATAGCTATAATGTCGAACGTTTGAGGATGTTACATGTAAAATTTTATCAAAATAGGTTTTTTGATGATAACGCCCCCAAAAAGTGGGCGTGGCCAAAACTGTTCTATGGCTGAATTGTAGGGAATCTAAATACCCAAATATTTGGTCTTAACAAAATTTTTCGGTTTCATATAATTTAGTGAAGTTATAAAACAGTAGGCGTGGCAGTGGGCGGATGTAAAAAAATTTTACACTTGTACTGTATCTTTTTCTCAGAAGCCCAGATATTTCATCGTCCTAGCTCAAAATTTAAGGCCCAAAAAGCGGTGACATACGGACGGACGGACGGTCATCGCTCAATCGATTTCGGTATTGATGCTGATCACGAATATATATACTTTATAGGGTCTATCTCGATTATTTCTCTATGTTACAAACTATGTGTCAAACTTAATATACCCTTAGGATAGGGTATAAAAAGAAAGAGTTAAAAGCAACGCTGCGACGACGTAAAAAGGAGTTATCGAGGGAATTTTGCTCGAATATGAGAAGCACAGCTGAGATCAATAGACTTCAGAAATTTGTCTCGGGGGATCTAGTTTGCAACGTCGGACTCATTCGCTATAGAACGGAGATTGTCGAGAACCTGGATCATACAAATGAGGTCCTCACGGAAATACACTTTCCGGGAAGCCTTATGTCAGATCGGTCCTGTGCTCTGAGGAAACAAGGATCAAACAGGATGGATAGGGCAGAAGTGAAATGGTTAGTAACTTCAGAAGTGGTCAGTGGGGCGATAAAAACATTTTCCCCTTACAAAACCGCAGGACCGGATGCTATTTTTCCAGCGCGGATGCAATGGGGCGCGGACCTCATTGTACCAAGGCTTAGGGCCATATGCGTTATATGCCTTGCAATAGGCTCCATACTGGTATCATGGAGAGAAACAAATGTGGTGTTTCTTCCAAAACCTGGAAAAAAAGACTACACCGAAGTGAAGTCCTTCAGACCGGACATTTCTGTTGAAAACAATGGAAAGAATTGTGGTGGACCATATGGAGAGCACGGAGCTGAAAGCGTGTCTTTTGAATAGTAGACACTATGCATACAGATCTGGCAGATCTATGGAAACAGCGCTACACTCGGTTGTACGCGTCGCGGAACAGGCGATTATATAATATATCCGGAGGCAATGCAATGACCATACTAATGTGACAATAAAGGTGCCGTCAATATCCATGGTCATTGGAAAATCCTGGATCTCCTGAAAAAGAAGATTAGGGAGTTTAATATGCCAATGGATGGAATAAAGAGAATGCGTGTTACCGAAATGTATTACAAAGTTCTTATTGGCGATGGAACACTTCCGAAAAGAAGATTATATACATATAGGAATGGCAGAGCACCTAGTTAACAACTGGGCCGCGTCGGAACACCAGAGAAGGTCGTCAACCGTGGAAGGTTGCAAGCAGGCGAAAATGGCTGTTTAAATGCCGATTGGCTTCACTCATAGAGAAATTCTAAGCTTTGGGCGAAGAAAACTGAAATGGGTGGTACCAACATGGAAACAGGTCGTGGAAATTTCGGGTATGACCTTATCAAGATGGGTCTTCTGGAAAATGAAACCTGTGAACCATAGTGGACTTGGAGGAAGTCGTCAATGTCCGCCACTTACTTACATATTACATACTTAACGGGAGCCCGTGAAGAGCCTCTACCTGAGACACGGCAGCCTCCCCCCCACTCTCTTCGATCCCGGGTACGCTGCTTCCAGTTATCTAGGCCAAGCGCTCTGGCATCCGCGATAGCCTGATCCTTAAAACGTAGGTTCGGTCTTCCTTGTCATCTCGAACCTGGGGGCTGTGATTCGAAGATCCTCTTTGCTGGAGCATTATTGTCCATTCGCTCGATTTGGCCGAGCCAGTGTAGTCGACGTGTTTTGGCTTTTTGGACTACATCCACATCTTGGTACAGCTCATAGAGTTCGCGGTTATATTTTCTCCTCCATTCGCCCTCCTCGCATACGGGACCGAATATCCGATGAAAATTTTTTCTTTCGAAAGTGTTCAATATCTGCTCTGCTTGTCGTCCAACATTCGATGTCCGCCACTAGCTAGCAGAATGAGTGAGGTCTTGCGGAGCCACTGAGTAGACACTCAGAGGATTAACCAGGTTTCTGTTAAACAAATGCTAGCGTTAACAAGAGGAATCAAAGGCAGAGAGGAGCTGTGGAGTAATCCAGAGAGTCTCTCGGGCTAAGATGGATCGTGGAAGATATACAAAAAGGGACTCAACACTGTGGTGTGGTTCGAAATATCTCAAATAATATATATATACATATATTTAATAGTGGAAGCCTACATTCGGTATGTCACTCAAAATCTTGAATAGGTTAGTTAGCAACTCATCTCTAGCGGGTGGGTATTGCTGTACTATCAGCGTATCGTAGTCAGGATTTTTTCTTTTTAACGACGAAATACTCAGAATCATTTTGCTGATCACCATCAGGTTGTGACGATAGTATAATACCTTGTCGGACTTCACTTCAAATCTACAATTCCTTCGATAACCTACTTCAATGCAATACGTGTCTCATTGAGTCTTTCATTGTCCCTGGTCGTACCTAAAACCTTCACTATACCTTTAACCTTCTTTCAATGTTTCGCTTTACAAACAATTATTTTAAAAATAAAGTGCAGCAGTCTCTTACACATTCTATCCAATAAGAATTCCCTGCCTTGCGTGCTTATTTCCCAAATCAACTCAATCTCAATGGTCTATGCAATCCAGCAACTAGAATGCATACAGGTGTCGCAGTTTATTTCAAAATTCAATTAATCACCATCAAGCGGAGATTATTGTCTCATAGGTACCACGCCTCCTCTCAGTTGAGGTCAAATCCCACCAACCGTATCTCATACTTACGCAAAAGGTGCGCTCATCCAAACCAGCCAGCTAAAACCACACAAAACAATCATCCCGTAGAATCTTCCTATATGCCACAAAGGGCCTCCAAAACGGATAGCCAAACCAAAAGATATGCGTACATGAACGTATCTCTGCGCAGCCGCAACCGCATTCACACGAACGAGTAAAACGCTCGCTTGTAACCAGAACCTTATCAACTTTATCTGCCACAACCGGTGGTGTAACTCCGACTGCACGTTATGCCGCGTTAGTGCAAAACTATGTGCACCACCACTTAAATCGCCACCGGGCTCGCGCATAATTTCAGTACGCCAGGACGAGGACGCAGGCGCGATAAGTCCAGATCGCGGCCTCGGCCACAAAGAGATAATGCAAAAGTCGTGTAATCCATTAGCGTTGCTCTTTGTAAATTGTGACAATGACAATATTAAGATAACAGCGGACAGGACAGGACACGGACAGGACACTGCGCGAACGCGGACACCACTGCATGAGATTACGCGCTTCTGCGTTCTGGGTTACTGATACTGATATGGGAGGGATGATGATGGTGATGTGTTTGCGGTTGATGGACAAAAAGGAGCGATATCAGTGAAGCGACACCGATGGCGAGATGGTCTCATGGAATCCACTTTGGCTTCTGTTGTTGTTTTCCATTCGGAGAGTTGGTACTACGCGAGCATGGGCGTAAGGAATTAATTTGTTGTCACCACTGGCAACATAAATCTTAAGGTGGATTCGTGCCGATTGCACTGGTGGTAGGTGGTCTGCGATTTATGCGCGAACACCACTTTGATCTTCGTTGTGTGTTGTGTCGTCGTCGGTCGTTGGTCGTCGTCCTCATCAGCAATGGTCTTGGTAAGGATAACATGATTTGCATAGATTGGCGAATTATCATTCAGTTTCGTACATGAGCTTTAAATTGATTTTAAAATTCATGAGGGTGTGGGTTTTTGTAGAACGGCAGGATTGCGTGTTGCAGTTAAAGGACGTTGAGTGGGTTATGTTGTCACGAGAATTGTCAATGTGATGCAGGTTATCAGGAAGACTTCGCAATTAAGATGGTTAGTGGTTTGTGTCGTAGGTGAATTGTCAAAGACGTTATTTCATGCAAGGCAGCTTTTGCATACAATGAGAAAGGGCTTGGGAAATGTAAAAGGACGCTTCGAAGAGGTCGAAAGATATCACCGTCATTTTGGAGTCAATTAAATGAGTTGAACACCTTTGACAGTATTCACTTTGGTCCAAGAATTGCTGTTCAGACTATATCTGACTTGCATAGGTTCGGTTCCGTAGTTGACTTCTAGGTATCTAGAGGTACTAGGTTTACCCAGTTTCTCAACTGTTTTAAGGATTCTTAGAGGATGTAACCTCGAGACTCACAATCTATAAAAACCTTTGCGTTTCGCTGAGAGAACCCAGGGATTTAAGAACTACCTAACTAGAACTAACTAGAAATAGTTTTATGCTCGCTTAAATCGTAATATTACTAAAGGAAGGACACATTGGTACAAGATTTCACTACATTTTCCCAAGTCAACTCCTATCCGACAATCTAACCACTTCAACATGGAATCCATCACGAATTGACGCATTTATTTGTCCATCTATCCTTCTAAAAGGATTGTAATTGCTTCTTCCTCCTTCTCGCGTTACATCAACACGCAAAGCGTATCAAAGACATCAAAGACAGCAAGCGCAACTCTCTCTCTAATCCTTTGCTCGGCGATTATCGAAAGCATGTCAAATTTTCCCAAAAATAAACGTTCCCAGATCCTTTTCTTTTTTCCTTTCGTTCTATTCGCCGCGCTACCGAAACGAAAAGTGACGCATTTATGACATCAAAAATGCGTATCGCCGACTGAACAAACACCAGTCTGTCTAATCCTTGATGAACTGTCATAAAAAGGATAAAAACCAATAAAACCCCTACCCTTTAGCATCTCAATACAAACAAGTCTCAGTGTGTCCAGGGCGACATGTTAAACAAACATGCTACCGTATTTATTGCCACCACCATCACCAGTGCACCCGCTGTTTGCTCTATGATCCTTTGCCGTCCTTGTTCGGCTGCTTATAGACATTTTGATTACCAATATTGTGATGATCAGCGGAATGCTGGTGACCCTGGGACATGTTTTCTTTGGAATTTTCGGGACTGACATCATAAAAATCGAATATTTGACAATTGGGCGGCATTTGCACTTTGTTGATTGTGTTTACTGTTGACCCAGTGATAGAGTGGGCACTTTGAGATGTTGCCGCTTGCACTTGGAAAGTGCTAATTAGGGTCTCATCCTTCGATTGATTGCTGTAGAGGGATGAAGACGTGTCCAGCTGATTTTCATCTTTATTTTCGATTTCATTTGGAATTGGAATTGAGATGACCTAATTCCTGATCTCACTTTTTTGTTCGGAGGAAGCAATAAATCTACTGTCTCCCTCCACACCGACTTGGCCATGTGGCGTAATAGCGGCGCAGAAACACTTTGCATCTGGGCCGTCGTCGTCGGTCGTCGTCGTTTGGTTTTTTTTTTTTGGTGATCGTGATATATTTTTACGATCGATTTCAAATTCAATTGAAATGAAAATAAAAATTTCCTGTTTGCGGCACACATACACGGTCTCGATGGCGAGATGGTGCGTCTGAGTGCTTACCCCTTTTTTCCAAGTTTTAGATCAACAAACAATCGACAATCGATACCTTGGCATGTCTCCGCACTGTGTGTATGCTCGAGTTCTGTGCGCTGGTGCCTCTTGTCAAAGCAATGAGACTAATGCTCAGCGGTGGCTAAAAATAGAGGAAAAGTGGCAAGTGCCAGTGCCAGGAGAGATGTAAATAATCTTGAATTGTTCTGTGTCCCAGCGTGTACCTCGTGAAATAATTCTGTTACCCCCTTCCAATGGATTCGAAATGCTAAGTAAGAAAGTCATTGCAGCAATTGTTGATACCTAATCGTGCGTTGATGCGATGCGAAGCTTTGTATGACTGTCGGGGTAATCTATGAGCTACACGATACTTCTCAGTTTGAAGTGGAAAAGAAGATTGATATCATCTTTTCGTTGCCTTTTGAAACTCTGAGAACTTGAAGATCAGCGCGAATAATTATCAAAGCGAAAAGCGGTTATGGAGCAAGGACTCTAACTTGTAACCAATTTCGCAAAGTCTTTTGTTGTTTTTTCTGATTATTGTGTCCATGAAGCACATAGTTCTACGTATATATCCGAAGAGAAGACGGTTACCCAAATTAAGTAAGAATACATACGCATATCTAATTGGTAAAAAGAACTAAGACTGGAATGCATAAATACCGAATCTCTAGTGGGGTGTCAGACAAGAGCCCATTTTATGTAACGTAATCTTTGACAGCTTCCTGAGACTTGAAAACCCCTACGAAAATGACTGATTTAGCGACCAATCCATCCAAATAGTCAGACATTGGCTGTCGTCAGTCTGTTCAATTCTAGTGGAATGAAAGACACAAGCGATCTGAACTGATGTGTACTTTATGAGTGTGAGTTACAGGGTCAATCAATGTTGGTTGCATTATTGCAAGACTGCTTCCAGTGCGTATTTCATTGGACGAACAATAGAGAATATACACATTATAGCAGAAACTTGTGCTTTAGAAGGCTTTTTAAAACAAATACGTCTAATTTAAGAACCTGAAGTATGACGGACCGGCTACAGAGATGAAACTACTCCACAAGGAAATTTTCATTTTTATTAATTAAGACCATGGAGTCTTTCTTCGCTAGTTACAAGTATTTCGCAGCTGTTATCAATCTTGTCTTTACCGATTCGAACCCAATAACTCGCCCAACTCTGTAAACTGTGGAGAGACCGCAGGGATATGCATAGTATGTACATATGTATGTATGTGTATGTCTAGAAGAGGCAGTGGAGGATGCAATAATGTCATGGATCATGCAATGAAAATTGAGTCCCACCCCAGGAAAAAGCCTATATGCACTTAATGATAGTATCGAAGCACATTAATACACTTAATACTTCACAATATCAGCAGCATATTGGTTTAAAGGCTTCAACCTTCCGTCCGCAAAAAAAAAACGGACACACCAGGTTCGAATAAATACAGACTCAGCTCTTAACAACTTAAATATTGACTTAAATAGCTTCTATGGTTCCTAATAGACTCAATGAAGAAGGATGGCAAGTTATTGTAGTTGTTCTTCTTTACCTAGCTGGTAAAAGATCATCATTTTGAAAAGTGACAAGATATTTTTTGATCAGTTTAAGTAATTTTTAGGTCTTGGTTTAGTTGGGGTTGATGAACTTTTTCGCTTCCCTTAGTTTCTTGGTTTGCCCAGTGTACACCAAATCTTGTTGTGTGATCTTTGACCAAATAAAACCATATTTGGTAGTTACTCAAAACAGAGCTCAGAACCACCGAGTGTGGATACAAGATCTTTAAGTAGAAGAGCATAGTCCAAAGCACCCAACCTTATACCCTACAAAGTAGAAGTGTTACTTGACTATCTCAAAACATATATGTATGTAGGTACATAGGTACGGGTTCATTTGATTCTTTTCAGCAGGAGTTTCCGGACACATAGCTTAGTAACATGAAGCTCTATTTGAAATATGGACAGTGCACTTCAACAAATTGCTAAACATACATCAAAGATTTGCAGACTCCACTATTTCATAGTGAAGACCTCTGGACCTTACTGAGGGCCAGCTTTACAGCAAGTAATTCAAGACATCATTATGCTATAGAATGATGGTATGACAACAAGAGTGATATTGACATCATTGGGAGAACCCAATTAGCGATACAAGATTCCATCAACCAGATCGATCAGGCCGGGAGGCATAAACTCTTGGTCCACTGGTAGCACCATCAATGTAGTAGACCACGAATTTGAAGTAGTGCAATCACTTAACTTCCTTAGTTCAATGGTAGCGGCTGATGGAAAAAGAAGTATTCGCACGGGTAGTCAATTCCAAAAAAAGGTTCTACAGTTTGTCAAGGCTTTTTAAAACCACGAACTTATATATACAATCAGAATTACTGCCATATAAGACTATAGTCTTGGGTGCTTAGTAAGAGGCGTTTTGATCCCTTTGCCGTGTACTAGAGAAAAGTCTTAAGGAAAATTATTGGGCCCTAATGTTAGAAGTTACGATTCCGGAAGTTCTACGACTATAAGATCTACGATCGCTACCAAGATGTAGATGTTATAAAATCAAACTCCATAGACTCCGGTGAGCTACATAGTTAGCTTCGTAGAGGAGCGTGGCAAACGTAAAGTAAAATATAAATGAATGCTTAAGAGATGTCTAACCAAAATTGATCATTTGGCGATCAGACCCCCGCTCTGTTTGAAGTTTACTTCAAACTTCAGAACCACAATCTCTTTTGTATAACTTGGACTACAGTTTGTAATAAGTAGGAACCTGTGTCAAGTAGAGTAGACCACCGATCATGATTTTTATTAATATGTGTACACATACATATGTAAAACTGAATAAAATAGATTTGGGCCTAGCAATCCTACCGTGACGTTTTATTTCTCATCTGAAGGTACAATGAATAATCCTCGTCATAATCACATTCTTGAACTTTTGTCAAGGCTTCGTTAGATGAGATACTATGAAAGATACTTTTCGGTACTTTTTTGGGGTTATTTAACTACTCAGAAGTTAAACCTGTCATTTTCTGCAAACATTGCCCATCTATAGCTGTTTCATTATCGGTTTGAATAGATATTTAAAATTGTTAGCTATAATCTTGGTTAAGACTATGAAGGAACCTAGCAGCTGTATTTTAGCTTTCATAGCCATGTTATAGTTAACAGAAGTAGTCCATTGAATCCTAGCACATAAGTCGCGACATTTCTCATGTGCGATACGATTCTGGGGTCATATTCCTTCGGGAAATATAGGTATTCTCCCAGTTTGAGCCAGTTTGAGAATTGTCTTCCCTCGATCGTTATATGCAAAACCTAATCGAGGGTTGCTAATTTCCATATTACCATTTGAACGTTGAGACTTTATATGACACAAAACAATACGATTCTTCTGATATCTTACATTATCCGTAGCTCTACCCGACGAGCCCCTTAAGACGATCTTAAGACGGGCATTCTTGTGTCTTATCCTGACCATAATCAGCGTTTAAAGTTCGCTCCCGTGTCCAAAACTCAAAATGTTTTCTTAAAGTTCAGCTTTCAAAATTATTGATTCTCCTCAGTGAAGTATGTTCCCTGGCCTATCTATATCATCACAATTCCTGGACACAATTCCTGGACTCCTGCTACTTTAGTTTAATAGATATAATTCCGCTAGGCATCTGAATGCAGTCTATTCAATTTATGAACATACCATGGGCAGTTTCGTAAGTTGTAGACTCTTATCGTCCTATGTTTGCAGGGGATATCGTTAAATCAGTATTCTTATCCAAGGCTTGTATTTCATTACTAGTTCCTTTTTGTGGTCGACAAGAAAAGCCTACGACTTGTAAAGGGATCTGGGTTTTCAGCTATTCCCAAACTTCCTGAGAAGAACTCATCCGTCGTCGTTATTTCGTGCCACGACTTATGCAAGGATCACCTGGATGATCCCTTCATAAGCCTCGATGAAGTCCAAAAATGTTTCTTGTCATGGATCTAAAATAACTTCTCGTTACTAATAGTTTTTTATTTAAAAATGAATGGTTGGCCATTTTGTCGGAACGCCGGAACTCAACTAGTCCTGTAACAAGATCGGCTGGATATATCGTGATGAGTTTGAAGTCACTAGAATAGTTGTAGTAAGTGAAGGGCCTATTATTACAGGTTAGACGACTGGAATGCATTACTGGATAGCAACAAACTCACATGTGCTTCAAGAGACTTCATTGTATCTACTGAAAGTGACCGTGTGGTGTGATTGAACCGAACTTTTTTGTCGATTAAAATGATCGCCATGTTCGCTATCGTACCATGTTGGAAGACCATTTTTGGCCAGAATTGTATGGACTTGACATCAATGATATGTAGTTCCAACAAGATAGTGCCACCTGCCACACAGCTTGTCAAACAATTGATCTATTGAAGGGGCAGTTCGGTAATCGTTTAATCTCTAGAAATGGTCCGGTCTAATGGCCACCTTCCTCATGGGACTTAACACCGTTGGATTTCTTTTTATAGGGTTACGTTGAGTCGTTGGTTTATGCTAACTAGCCAACAACGTTAGAGGAGCTCACAAAAAACATCGAACGCGAAATTGCCAACTTTCCGGCTGATATTTGTGAAAGAGTGGTGGAAAATTGGCTCGAAAGAATGGATCGGTCATATGAATTTCAGCCCGATGTCTCAATTATTTTGGGTTTTATGTATTGAAATACGAAATTGTTATGTCCTTAGTGAAAAACACTTTAAGTTACAGTGGACTGGTACCCAGCAATGGGTGAGGTTGTACTGTCCAAATATTTCATTAAGAGATTCGCGGCAGTCCTTTACTGCCTTGCATCTCGTTGTGCTGGATACAAGTGATCTAATATCTGACTGACTATCGATGAATAGTTACCGCCAGTTAGTCAGCCGCTTGACGAATGGCAAGTGACTTCGTCTTGAAAAACGCTACAACGCTGAAACTAGTGTGAAGTTCGTGCCGTCATATTCGATTCTACCAAGTTAGCCACTGTATGGGGTAGCAACTCCAAAAGAAAGGTAAAAGCCTTCTAAACATATGCTGAAGAACAAGAGCTATCTCAAGTCACAGCGTAGAATTGAAAAGTTCAGCTCCGAATGGCACTACCACCAGCACAAGATCATCACCGTCCTCACGATCGTCATGATGATCATCAGCACTCCAGCACTCGAAAAAGTGCTCCAAATCGTCCCACAAACAAAAACATTTTTTTCCTCATCTCCCGGTTTTATTATTATTAAATTATCGGAAGCTGATTGACGCTTTCCAGATGAGCACAGCTTGAGCTTTTTTTTTCGGCGGGTTGTTGGTGCTGTTGCCAACCCCTCTGTGCAGCCCCTGCTGCCACCGTGTGTCCAGTAAAAGATCCAAAGATCACTCGCTGTTGTGTGCTGTTTTTCTTTCGGTGGCGATTGGTGGAGAAGAGTACGTTTCTGCTTCTTTTTTTCGATTTCCCCTTTGAAGTGCGATACATTCTCTTGGCGTTACATACACACAACGTTACGTATACAACAAATAAATTTATTATCGATCCGCTGCGGGTCACAGTGATCGTCTTCATTGATTGCAGGGGGGTTGTGGGAGGAAGGGTTGTTACCAAATGAGCCGAAGAAAAAAAATAAAATTGAAACGGATCATTTGACTTAAAAATAGCTAATGACATACCGGGTGGGCATCCCGTAGCCTGCGGTGGGGTTGGTGGTGTTGTTTTCTTAATTTTTCATTAATTTCGTTTTTTTTTTTTGTTTTCTCATTTTCTGTGTTAAGAAGCCCACGTACATGTGGACAAAGTAGCACAAATAAACGGGCACCCTCATCCTTTTTTTTTTTTCTGGAATAGATTAGCCAATCTGAGAGAAGTTTGTCATCCAACGCGATATAGACCACTACCACCAGGCACAGGTTACCTGGTCTATGACGATAGTGTTGGGTAATGTGACTTCCAAAATTCGAGGGGGTGGTGGCGATGTGCGGGAGGTTGTTGCTCCATGCTGTCAGGTAATTGTAATTAATTTCTTCTTCTTTTTTTTTTTGTTTTTTTGTTAATTTTTGTTTCGTTTAAGATTTTTCTTCGTTTGAGATTTTTGTTTAGATTTTCCGAAGATTTATTATGTCATTTCGGCGGATTATAGTGTGTGAATTGTTTATACGAGAGTTATGGACGATAGGAGGGGGGTTTTTCTTTAGACTGCCGTTGCCAGTTCTAAGAATAAAATCGTGTGTTGATGTGCAATGAAGAATGTCAACGGGGTGTAGAGCGTAGGCGCCGCTGCCGCCAGGCCGACAGTGAATGCTAAACATTTTATTGGCTGTGAAAATTTCGATTTTGAAATTCAAAGTTGTTTTTTGTATTCTTTTTGCGCAATTATGAGGGTAAATGATGGCGGAACATGGAATTAATGATGTATGCTATGGGTATGGTGATTTGGAGGTTTAAAGGATGTGCGTAGAGATTTGAAAAAGTACAAGGTTGTCCTTGTAGATGAAGAAATAGTTTGTTTACTTTACTTTGACCGTCCTATGTAAAGGACACTATAGTAATCCACATAGTAGATGTTGGATGGATTCTATTTGATTAGCGTCTCTGTAGACATTCCTGTAGATGCAGATGTAAATTCGTGTAGATATTCTTTTAGATATCGTTGCACGCAGTTTAACAACAAACTATGGGACGCCGTATTCCGTCATGTTGTTCAAGGACTAATTAGTAATGTCATGTCGCCAAACATAAACGAGTAGGTACTAGAATGCTGTGAAAAGCCTACCCGTTACTGGAGCTGAAGACTGGAACCAACTTAAAGTTCGTATTCCAGCCACCTCCAGAGGATAGAAACAAGCACGAACACCTTATGTATATGAGAGAAGTCTTGCTTAGTGTGCGCCGTAACAAAAGAAATGCCATCAACGCATTGGGTGAACTAGCCGAGGAAGATGCAACAACAGAACCAAGTACAGAATCACCAAAGAGCTAGACGATGATAGCTGACACCAACATCCGGTGAAGAGTTTGGAGGGGTCTCTGTTGATTTTTGATGAGAACTAGCTAAGGAGGTAGAGCTGTTTGGAATAGCATGATGAACGAAGCTGTACCCCAAAATCAAGACAATTTAGCTGGCTCTCGATATTCCAGAATTCGCATCATTCAGAAAAGCTGAAATTATTGACGGCGTTAAATACTTACATATATAGGTAGGTATGTCAATGACAAAAGTTTGGCTGTAGCTTTGCAATAGCTGAGAGGCCTCCCTGAACTGATATGGTTATAAGTTTCAGAATGGTTAATGTTGGCTTTCCTGACAGATAGCCCAGATCTTCGAAGTGGTATTCACCGATGGCCATTTTAATAGTTCTGCACAGGCTTCTATTCCGCGTCCGTGTCGCAACAGCCACAGCCTCGGCAGAGGTATCAGTGTCTAGTCCCATTCTTCCTCCGCCAGCAGGTTGTACCCGATAATAATCCCCGTGAAGAGTGCTAAATTGGATCTGTTAAGCGCTAAAATTTGCTTGGTCCTGGCATTGTCATGTTTTGTAAAGAGTTTTCTTGAGACACGACAGGATGAGAGTACGCTCCATCTCTCATAAGCTAGTTTCACGACAGCTTGCTTGCTCGTCTGTCCGTTCGTTTCCCTAAATCCCGCTGTGTCCTGGAACCCAAAAGAGTGTAACTTCGTGGTCTGCTGTGAGTTCTTCAAGGCATCGTTTCACAAGTTTAAATTTGACGATCGTGGATGAGATGGCTTTCATAGCGACTTGATGTATACATATATCGATCGTCTTTGTTGAGTGCACTTTCATGGATAGTTGTCGTGTCGCTTCTGCGATTGCTTATACTTCCGTTTGGACCACACTGCCGTGGTTTGGAAGTCTCAATGAGCGAGCAATTTCGGGTTCAGATGAGTATATGCCAGAACCTACTCCTTCGTCAGTTTTTGACTCGTCGTCTGTGAAAATAGATATATTATTCGGGTTGATGGCCCTATCCAATCCTCTCTTGAGGGAAAGATTGTCTTAAACGATAAGGTAGAAGTCGTGGGATGGTAATATATGAACATATAATCTGTCTGGGTACCCAAGTATGCCAGTCTCGCAATAGTGCGATGGCCCATGTTGCCCTCTTTCCAAAGGTTGGATTGCTTCAAGCGGAGGACATTCTTTGCAGTTGTTTCCTTTAGGTGTAGGTCTAACTGAATCAGTGCTAGTATGGTTTCAAAGGCTGCAGTAGGCGTGGTTCTGATAGCGCTGGTAGTCTCTATACATGCTAATCTTTAAATCAGTGGTGTGTATGGGCCGCTTAAGGCACATAGTTTTATCTGCTGCCTGCCACCAAACTAGATACCCATAGGATAGAATGGATCTGACGATGGATGCCAGATGTACAGCCAGTGGATAATGGCGGGTTTGGGCCCCCATATTTTACAAAAGATTATGTTGCATGTATAGAAGGTTATGGATCTTTGTTTATCCTTTCTGATGTGTTTTCTTTCCAAGTCAGCTTATGGTCGAGTATAATCGTCTAGGCCAAGTATCTCGCTTTCTCTGAGATTTGGCGGGTTGTGCCGTTGAGTCTCAAGGGCCCGATCTGTGGGATTGTTCTCTTGTTAGTAAAGAGGACCACCTCTGTTTTCAAGGGGTTAACGTTTAATTCACACCATTCCGCCCATTTGTGTAGAATATTGAGGGCGGATTGAAATATTTTGGTGATGGTGGGTATGGAGTTAAATGTCGCCATTATGACGACGTGATCCGCATATGGGACAACTTTGACCTCACTTCATTCTAATTTCCTTAAGATTTCCTTCACGACCCAGTATCCATAGTAGATGGGATAGGACCCCACCTTGCGGAGTGCCTCTAGAGGCCAGTGCATGTACTTGGCAGTCACCAAGTTCTGAGTTGATGTGTCTCGTCTTGAGCATGCATTCAACCCAGTCTAAGATTACTGGGTCTATATTTTGTTGGTTCAGTACTAATAGTACAGATTCAGATCTTACATTGTTGGACCCTCCTTCTATATTCAGTGTGTTCTTTATGGTGGAGTGAATATTCGATCCTTGTTACCATTTCATGCAGCGCTGTGTCAAAAGATCGGCCTTCAGTATAGGCAGGATTGGTAGTCATCCTCTTCTAAGATCCTCCTTTCTTCTTCAGAGTCTACCAATTTCTTTCACTGAGTGTCGACCTCTGCGTCAGTAGAGAAGATTCCGAGGAGATAATCGTCCTCCACTGCGTCGGAAGGGGCTACCACGATATTTTCGTTGGTATTGTTGTTTTTTGTTTTGTTATGATTGTTGTTGTTATTGTCTGAAGTGTTTGTATTTGAGTTAATTTTTGGATCCCTCGAGTAGCTAGGCAATGGGTGATCCATCCACACAGAGCCCCGCGGTACATAAATAAGGCTTGTTAATCGAAATTGTACGAAATATGGTCCAAGTTGAGTTGAAAATAAGACCCTCCGGGCATTATACCTATCCACTTTTGGGACAGGGAAAGGAACCATTGGTGCAGTTGTCCATAAATTCAAATTTCCTAATCTACCAGTCAAACCTACCATACCAACTGTTCTGCTTCTGTCTATTATCTCATCATTAGGTAAAACATTCGTCTAACAACACTGCAGTTTTTCAGAGGCTTCACGCTCCCGGTGGTCACGTAACAAAATATTTCGCACATCAATCTGCTGCCAGAACACATCAATCCTCAAAATACAGGAAAACTAATAATCAACTTCCATCAACAGTCGTCCCCCTCATTAGCTCGTGCAATGTAATGCGATATTCTTTCAAGCCCCCCTCAAAACATTCGTGCGGAACTAAACACTTGGCGATGACTTCATTTGTAAATAACAAAAGCGCACGACACATGTGGTGTGGTGTCCCGCATGGTCTCGCATTAGAATCCCTCGCCCAACCCCTGCTGCACCCGGCAAACAAAACAATAATTTTCTGCAATGACTCGTAAATCTCTAAAAATATCCCTGTGCGCCTCCAATTTCACCAGGATCACCCGAATTAACGGAAAGGAGAACACACCACCACCACAGCCGCCGAGCGAATCCCTTCACTTGCTGCATTCGGGTCGAGGGAATTCCACGAAAAAATCTCCGCGGATACACGATGCGATTTCTGCGATTCAGCAGGCATCCACCAGCGAAACATGTTTGCGCCTTTAGTCACGCACATCGGTCTATTTCGGGGGTGGCAGAGCGGTGGCAGTGCAGTTGCAACTGCACATGTACTGGCAGCAGGCGCAACGGATGATTTCCGCAAAAGTGTTCGGGCTCTTAAAAGACCGAAAATAGATCGATTGGAACGGGTACATGTTCGATAGGCGCGTTTCGCGTTGCATCTGCGGACGAATTTCCCAGGAACTCGGCTAAGCGTGTGCTCAAATTTGAGATGCACTGGCATCCATATTCTCATATCATCCACCCCCAGGGGGACTGCACAAACTGCGATAAGAACTCTTGCAGTCGGTTGATAAATTTGCCAACGCTATGCGAACTGAATACAAGTCACGGGACATACAGCCCTTTGACACTGCCACTGTGCATCCATGAGACACTCTGAGTCTGTGGCACAGTGCTGGACTTTGTGCTGCGAAATTAATGTCACGAAATTATCATCAGCGGAACAGACAAAAGATCCGACAACGATAGCCCAGGCAATGATGTCGCGAGCAATCTATGCGACTTTTGTGTGACGTCCGCACGACGACGACGACAACGACAACGACAACAACGTCGTCTGACATTCTGAGTGGGTTATTGTGTTGGGTGGCTCTCTGGTGTGGATTTATCGAGGATTCATGAAGATCAGAAGCAACACGACATGGCCACCACCATTGAGAGTGGGAGATCACTGAATACAGTAGCGACCACGACACTAAAAGGATTCCATTGTTTGGGGCGCTACTGAGATGCCTCCGAAACAAATGACCCAAGATTATGATCGCGCGGGAGCTGACTTCGTCTGTTGGTGGTTCTTTTGCTGTTTTGTTTTTTTTTTTTTTTTGGTTTCGAGAATGGGAATCTGCTGTAATCTGAGACATTCTGGGAAAATTTGACGTTTTGAAGACGTTTGTCATTGTGGTGTACCATGCTGGATGTCTTTGTGTGACTTTTCGGTGTCCTCCTCGAGTATACTAATCGTGGTCTATGGGATCATGTTTTTCTGTGGTACACTTGAAAGGCGAGGTTTCGATTACAGTTGCTACTGTCGTTGAATGAATGGGCTTCCACTATATGTATGTAAGTGGCTGGAAGATGAGGAAGATACATGCATATACTTTGACGTTTGTCAGTTCAGCGGACTCTGATGACTGATCTCAAGAGTCAAGCAATTTTGACATTTAATCGAGTGAGGAAACCGATGAGTGAAAACATGCACTGATTTGAATCTGTTTTTTTAGGAAAAAATAAAGATCCCAGTACCATCTGTAAAAGATGTGAATGAAGAAACTGAGTTCGAGGACATTGATCTTATTTTTAGCAAAAACAAATATCTCTTCAGTGAGAGTCGCTGATCTCGAGCTACAAAAGTTGACAACGAATGAATCTTGTGCTGAACCATTATGGAAGAGGTAAACAAGAACAATGGGGGCTATCACTTACCAGACTGAAGAAGCCCGAAGTACTATGATCCTCATCAGAATGTAATATAGATACATGGGTCCGTTGTTTTGTCTTGGTGGTACTAAGGTGCAGTGATATACTTGTATGTATAATTTTCGAAATAAACAGGGCGACCTAGCTTAAGGAAAAAACTCAACATGGGGTTTACAAGCTCCCCTAGTGTTGCCAGAGGGACTAGAGAGACATAGTATCCACTATACCATCTCCAGATGAGATGAGAGTCTCTGTATCAAATTGGTAATAAACCCCAATCCAAGAGAATCTATCTGTTTCTGGGCCAAAAGATTGGCGAAAAAGGAAGCCGGAAACAGTAACCCCATTGAGTCAATTTCTGTCCCAGAGAGTTCTACAGAGAGGGTATGCGTGGAAGGTCCTGCTGTCTCGGCGAAATCAACTTCGAAAGTATAGGTTCATCAGTGTTTCCAAGCTATTTTGTTGTAGTAGGCTCTTCATCGTCACCATCTTTTAACTTTATTCATCTGAAGGCATACAGGTCCACCACCTGCAATAAACAACAGTCCAACCTTGCACCAGAGTTACCCTAGCACTGCAAATAAAATCCAAGAAACATACACCCAAACCCAAACTGACACTCCCCACTACAGTGGTCCTCCATCAAAGGGTTGCATAAATTCCAAAAATGTAATCAACCAACGAATATTTATTTATGTTTGCCCCGAAACGGTGTTCTTTTTTAGAACTGCTTCTGCTGTTACTGGGTTCTTGGGATGAAAGTTATGCCGCGCCACAATCCGCGCGATGTCGGTCATGAAACTACCACCATCAATCCAGGCCTCCCCCCAATCCAAAAGGAACAACAATAACAAAAAAAAAAAAAAACAAAACACCTCCTCGGCAAGGAAATTATCCGCGATATTACATTTCGGGCCCCGTTCCCGCCCGTGTAAACATGATTTATAAAGTGATATTAGATCTGGAGTGCGAGAGCGGTGTTTTCCATTTTCCAGCATGCAGCAGCTCCTTGCAGCTGCTGTTTCGGTGTTGCATGGTGTACATCCCACGATGATGCATGGCCCTGTGATTGACCATAACTCTCGGCGCGAAAATATGAACATGTATCCAAAGTACATGTGTGTGGTGTGGTAGAGGATGGAAGTCTTAACCACTCCCGAGATTGATGGCGTGGCGAAAAGTCATGTTTTCGGTTTTTGCCTTCGTCTGAGCACTTTCCCAGAGAGCTGTAGCCTCGCCGGGTTAACTAGGCGCTAATCACTAGTTCTGCTGGTCATGTCACACTCATATGCGAGTGTCATGCATCGGGCAACTTTCCTCATCACGTGCAAATGATTTAACCAACCGACGACGCATGCATCAGTGACACTGAAGATGACCGTCACTAGGAAGTTTGTTCCTAATCAGCTCTTAACCAGTCCCAGACCAACGGATACTTACAAAGACAAAGGCGACGCATTGTTCTGGTACCAAGAGGCTGCTAATTATTGTGCCCACCAGGAGGGGAGCAGAGGGCCAGACTCTTATTTGTTGCCTAAGTTAAGGAGGTAAACAGGCGTAAATTGATGTTCGATCCCAGAAGCAGTTTCGTTGGCGTTGTGTTGGTTCCGACGCTGCACTGCTGGATGGATGGATGGCTGGTGATGTGAATTGTTTAAACGTCAACTTGTTAGCGGTGTTAATTTGTTTGCGGAATGTTTATCGCCGGGAGTTGTTGGTCTTTGTTTTGTTGTTCTTCTTGTTGCGGCCCGATCATCGGTGAGGATGATGATGATGATGATTATGATGGGGTTGGGGGGACGACGACGACTTGGGAGCCCTTGGTTCCGCCTGAGGGTTCGGAGGTTTGTTTTTGTATTTAGCGAAGCTGCTGATTGGGATGAATGCATGTGAAATTGTTTTTTTTTTTTTGTTTCTATTCTCTTTTTTGCCTTTTGATGCTTTTGTTTGAGCGTTTAGTGCACAAATTAAGTGGTTCTTTGAGCCGGCAATTTGATTATTCAAGGGCACGCTGACCATGGTAAATGATTTGAGGGAACAGTCAAGTCAAGAACGACATTTTCTAAATACATATATCCCTGGCTAGAGCAGTGAAAGCGACCAACTTTACGAAGACTTCGAGACATCTGGAAATCACCCCGAAATCGGGGATGAACTTCTGAGATCAATAGATGAGAGCTGCAGAAAGAAATGGATGTCAACTGTCTACAAAGGATATA
Source organism: Xylota sylvarum (assembly GCA_905220385.1). Classification (NCBI taxonomy): domain Eukaryota; kingdom Metazoa; phylum Arthropoda; class Insecta; order Diptera; family Syrphidae; genus Xylota; species Xylota sylvarum. Next base: position 130,430,263 of record LR999957.1, read on the forward strand.
TACCCAGAGTTTCTGGTACATGGCGGCCAAACTAAAAGACGGTGGTTATCGAGTTTGTAGTAACATCCTAGAATAAAGCAAAATACAAGCGGCTTTCCAACGGACACAAATAATAGCCATCCTCAAGCCTGGTAAACCAAACGACCAACTAGATAGATATCGACCAGTAGCACTCTTAAGTAAGTTCTACAAACAGCTTGAAAGCCTCACCTGTAACCGGATCAGCCCTACCATTAATGAACTTGTCCCGATTGAACAAGACGAGACATGATTTGAGAGGAGGATTTAAATATCTGTTGCATTTGTCGACCTAAACGGCAGCATACGACACCTCATGGAAGGATGGACTCATTTATAAACTTCTGAAATCAGTCCCAATCAATGCAATCAAAAGCAAGGTTAGAAAGCTAAACAATCGCCTACCTCAGGGCTCTGTCCCAAGCCCTCTGCTTTTTAACCAATACATCAGCGATACCTATACCAGAGATAGAATCAAAAAATTATGCATATTGTGATGATGTGATGAAAGATAAAGGAAAAAACCCTAACCCTTGTCCTAGAGCTCTGAAACACTGGCGACTATACCCTAGCATATCTAAGACGTAAGTCTGCTCTTTTCATCTAACCAACTAACTTACAAACTATAGACTCAACGTCTAATTTAGCAATACCACTCTCACCCATCCCCGAAACCCTAGGCGTAACGCTAGACAGGTCGCTAAACAACGCCTTTGTGGCAGGAAAACTTGAAACCCGTAATGACATGATTCAAAAATTTACTGGATCAACCTGGGCATCCAATGCAGCAACGCTCCGTACAGCGGCGCTTGAACTAATATACACTACCGTGCTCCGGTTCCCATGTTCTTGGTTTTCTTTTTTTTATTTCAAAAAATGTTAGTCCATACACTAAAGGAAAATCTCTCCGACTCCTTAGCGTAACGGCTTTTTGTACTACCATCGCTGGTTTCCAGACACCTTCCACTCTGCGATCTGCACTCTGGAAATTACGATCTGTCTACCATCTTTGCCAAGCTTGCCACGCTTATGTAACCACCCTGAAACCTTTTCCGAAGGTTTTATCCTTTTTAGGATGTTGCACAGCTTTAACTCATTAATCACACATGCGTCTGCTTCCATTTATCTTCTGTAAAATTTAGTAGCCATGACACCAAACCGTCTCTTGACCCGTAGACCATTGACGATACTGGAACTCTTGTTAAGAAAATATCTTCTCCTACACATATTTTGGAGAGCCAATGTTTGCTATGATCCTGGAAAGCCGAGGGGTTGCTGCAGGTTAATAGAAGCCTTCCTTCTTCTTTGACCAGAACCAGAACCAGAACCAGAGACTCGATTAATAAACTTCTCTAACAAGCCTGAACTTTGGGTAGCTGCCTCAAGTTGCATACAAATTAGTTGAGGTCACTTTTTAGTTGCGCAGGTTATCGGAGATGTGGAGGTCCTCTTTTGTATGCTTCCTTAGGGTTAACTTGAATGATTGGGTCGGGCCCGAGCATCGGTGTTCATTCGCTCTAGATAACCCAAAAACCTTAGGCACTGGATCCATATCTACTTGAGCATTTCAATGTCGCAGTGTAGATTGTCATTGAATCTTCTCCTTCATGTATCTTCAACGCAGATAGGAACATACATAAAAGGAGCTTTTCATCCGGTTTTGACAAAGTTCATGCGCCTTTCCTTAGTTTTTCTATAGCTGCCCATCGAAACAATTTGGTCGAAACGTCGTTGGATGTGGACAGCATTGTTGGACCATCTCTTCTCTCATCTCCTGTCGTTTTGTAAAGTTCAGAACTTCATCTAGTCTTGTGGCCTTGTAGATGGGTGATTTAGTTCCATCGCGCTTGGGGGTTGTAGTCCAGATTGAAACTGTCAGACTGACATTTGGATTTTGGCTTTTGACGACGTTTACCAGTCCGCAGAAGTAGTCTTTCCAGATTTTCAACACCGCTTACGTTTGCCCTTTTCAGTATTTGTCTGTGTAGATTTCGGTTTGGGTAAGGAAACCTTGGGTTCCCCTCTTAAGCGTGTTGTAGAAATTCCGTATCTCTTTCCTGCCGTAACATCTTTGTATCTCCTTGATCTCACGCTGTTCATGATCTTTCTTTTCCTTCCGAATACATTTTTTTTCCCATATTTTCTGATCCGCACCGCTTGTACGCATCCATGCTCACGGTAGCGGTCACCATACTAGACGTCGAGGGTTGGTGATTTTTGAACATTCCATCTCACTTCTTCCAAAGCAGTTATATCTGCTTCTTGCGTATCTGCTTATTCATTCCTTGCACGTGGTCTATTAAATGGACGAACATTCCACGTGTAAATTGGCTTGTTTTGTTTCCCTTTCGTGGTCGCGAAATAAAGTCAACGCATAACGTAAAGTGGATCTCTAGCTGGTTCTTCGATGGTGCTCTTTGCTTTATCGCCTACTTCCCTGAGAACAGGATTGAGGATCCGCTACTGAAAAGCCAGCCTTCATTAGGTAATAATAACAAGAGACTTTAACTGCGCATTGGAAACCGCAGCATGATCGTCAAAATTTCCCATTATAGTTCCCATAACTATCTGAAAAGTTATAGACCCAGTCTCAAGCTATCTTGATACGTACGTTCCAATTCTCCAAAAGTTGAAAAGCTATTACATCAGCGAACGCAAACTAGTGGATCTAGTACAGAACCTTAGGGAATTCCACTGATTACATCTTACTGCTTAGTTGGAAATAGTTCGAAGTAGTCGATCGTTATCTTGTACAGATAGTCTGACATTCCTTTGTATGTGATCGCTCTCAGGCTATTTCTGCTGTTCGCGATGCTGCTGCTTACTTGCCATCTTTCTTCGATGCCTATTTTTGCCGTAGTAACAACTTTATCACCATCGATCATGAAGTAAGTTTAGCGACGAATTGGTGACCTACCCAAGGGCTACTACCTTAGTGAAGTGTCTATAATACCCTCTGCTGAGTACCAGGGTATGTGGATATCCTAAGTTACGAAACAGTTTGATAGTGAAAATACTAGTACAGCCTATATGCAATGGATTTACTTGGTTACTTGTGGAACGGCTATAACCTTGTATCCGGTCTATAACAGGAATACCAGAATACTAGTCTAGGCCTCTGCAAGCTCAACGACACGAAAGCACTACCCATTTCCTCGAAGTAAAAGAAACCCTCAATCAACACAGAGTTCACTTTATAAAACCCGTTAAAGCCATCATAATCACCCATCACTTAGCGATACCCAAACAAGTCCCATACCAACAGACATAATCATGTCTTGACATCTTTTTGACATCGGTGACCACCATCCATCACCATTCGAGTTACGTCCCTCCAATTTGCATTCACTTTAAGTCCGCTTTACAACCGTTCATTAGCGTCATATCGACGACGCACGGGGCGACGTACCCTCAAGCCCCCGATCGACTGGGCCAAATAAATTATCTTCCAAATCGAGGAACATCCATCTCAACGCTTGACAACAATTTCCATACCTTCATCTTAATTGCCTGCTAACTGCCATTTAATCGAAACATTTAATCACACCAATTTAATTAAACGATCCGCCGAGATATACTATATATAACTGCTGCTCGTCCCTGCAACCAGGCTTAGGTGCATTTTTCGGGTTACCCGATCGGAAAGACAACAGCAACAAGAAATTATTATTTTGCGGCGCAGAGTAATTGTTAACATTATTTAAGTAAACTGTATCCATAGCCTCGGGATGTCAATCATAATTCATGTTTACACGCCGCAGCCGAGGACACCGCACTCTGCTAGCGAATTATTAATAAAGAAATTTATTCAAGCTGCCGGCCGAGTGGCCCGCAATTTAGTCCTAAATGTGTACTCGTATCTGTGTCGCTCTTCATTCGGGAGATGCTCTGATGAGATGATGATGTGCGTTGGCCCAAAACCACAAAAAACGTCCCTGGCCGAGCCTGAGCCTGAGCCTTAGCCCGAACCTGACTAATAATAGCAATGAAGTAATAAGTGTTTAACATGACGTAAACTGCCATTAAAGGACTCGTTACGGGCGGAATACAAATTTCCTGGCCAAGGACAACACAGAGAAACGGAATTTAATTACGAAACGCTTTTGGGTCCGCGCAGAACAAAAAATAAAAAATAAAAAATCGATCCCACAGCACAGGAAGAGGGCTGATTAATCCGCCGGTATGGTGGTGCAGTTCCTTCTCTGGGCATTGTTACAGCTTGGTGCGGCTCCTTATTACCCAGGTGTGTTTCTGGTGCACAAGTAGGCAAAAGTAGCCGCCGGCAGCGCGGTGCATTGCGTCGATTTCGCATTTCACCCCGAAACGGGAGAACCAAAGACAGACTTCGATTGGAAGTCCAGCTTTGGACTTGTAGCAATATACCAGCAGATGGTCTTCGTCATCGTCGGCGTCCAGGCACAGGCCGGGTGGAGGGGGGAGGATATGTTGACCAATCACTTGCTATCGGGCAAACGTATTTCATTGCGCGATTTCGAGCTGAAAATGTATCTCTAGATGCCGAGTGGCGATAAGTGGATGTGGAACGCGCAAACAAATGTACCTACTCCATAACGCAGCGGCTCGGCGATGAGTAATATTTCCGGAGTTGAATTGTGTGTTCTCGTGTCTGTCGATTCACGTGGACCGGCTGCTGCTGCTGATCTGGATGCAGCGGATGAGCTTTAGGTGATTCGCACCGCGTGCAAATGGTGCGAATAGAGTTGAACTTCCTGTCGAGGTCAGGGATAAGGTTATGCAATGACTTTACAGATTCAAGATGGTGGAGCAATTAAAATGTGTCGGTGACAATGACTGCTTGTCATGTCTGCAAGTTGAAGGTTAACAGCTGCGAGTGACACTTTCGGACAAGACTCCATCCCACGCAATTGAATGGAAATCTCCAGCTTAAACGTTCATTGATCGTAATTGCGAACTTAGTTGTGTTGGGGGGGAAGCGGTTGTGTAATGAACACTCCGTCCAAAGCTGTAATTAAGGTGACAACTTGGCATGACGAGCGCGAATTAATAATTAAAAATCTTTTAATTTATTCAAATTAATTCTGATGATGTAAGTACTCGTGGAAGGCGGAGAACTGTGTTGCGCATAGTCACCTCTTTTCGGTCTAGGTCACTTTCAGTTGTTGTTATTGTTGATGGGAGAGAAAGGCAATGTCAGTGTTGGGAAATACGAACAGATTGCAAGGGCTACAGTGGGTGAGGGTTTTTTGCATTGTGTTTGTTTCAATGAAGTTACTGAAGCCGGGATTTAGCAGTAAACAAATGGAAAATACAATAAACTGGGATAAAGTTCAGATCTATTCTAAAAAAAACTAATCTAGAAAGGCTTGCCGGTTGACAGCTCCAAGATGGATAACGTGGATACATTTAAGCGAATAGATACTGATGTTCATGTGCCGATCCGCTGATCAGCTTACGAATCAGATCGCAGAGCCAAACATATGCAGCACCAAAACATGTAAGGGGAGGACTTGGCCTTGATGGTTAAAACAAAAATACGTGAACTATACGGTCCTGATCCGTTCTTTCATAACGCTGATCGTTGGAAATATGACTTGGCTTCATACAGTGATTAAAAAAGTTTGTAGCTAACTTATGACATTGATGAACACTTTCCCGGCACTGCAGACATATAACAGCACTGAGTTCAAGTCAGGATAGACCAGCGTTCTCTTTGTGCACTCCTTCTCCATATTTTAGACAACATACCGAATGTAGCTTTAGCTACAAATATACACCTGCCAACCACTGATTCAGTTCTTTCTTGTCCTGTTGCCCTGGAATGCTAATCTGAGTGGCTGTCGACTTCAAGTGAATACTATAGATCTTAGTTTTTGTCGAAGTTGATTATCTGTCTTTCCATATTTGCTTTTCCCACAAAACTAGTGGTTATTTGGTGGAGGTCCATGATTTTGTACGATAGTAGGCAAACCTCGTCAGCTCTATTGTCGATAGAGCGCTCATAATAATATAACATAACTAATCGTCTCCAAAGAGTAAAATAGTACAGGTGATAGGATGCAACCTTGCCTGATACCATTTTCTTATTCTAACATCCTACCCCCATGCAGCAAGGAACGTTGCTCTTGTGTAAATCAATGAATAGTTGCTGGAGCGGAGATCTATACTCAATGATCATCCGAATGGTGAAGGTTAGAGCGTCAGACAACTTGTCTTGATTTTGGGGCAAATCTACGTTCACTATTCTGTTCAAAACAGCGGAATATTGCACCTCCTATTTCCTTAGTTGGTCCTTATCAGGAATTAGCAGAGACTCATCCAAACACTTAACCACCTAGGCACCTACTAGCTTTTTCGTGTTTCTGTACTCGAATCTCCTGTCCCATCTACTTATTGCTCCTTCGGCTTGTAGGTGCCTTGACTCAGTGGTTAGTGCGTCGGAATACTGATTGGGAGTTCTAAGTTCAATTCGCAGATAAAACCAATTATTCCAGACGTCCAGTCTGGCAATGTAGAGCTGAGCGCCGGTGTTGTATCACTTGTTTCAGCTTCTAGATGTTGATCTTACAGAAGAAGGTCCATTATCCGATGTGAAGCAGTTAAACATCGCCACCTTAGTCGAGGTTATTAAGGTAAGATGTCGTAGTCCATCGAACTCCATGGTCAATGCATGGACTACATCGCTGGTGACCACCAAAAACAGCAGCAGTGACAGTATGCATCCCTGATGTACTCCACTTTAGTTCCTTAATCCGTTCTAATATGATTTCACGTTCTCTGTATCAGTGACTGTTGCAGTTGTACCGATGTATTTGGCACCGCTAGAACAGGGATGGTATCAATACCCACCGCTTTTGAAGTTTCGACGAGCAAAAAGCTTCTTGATGATTTTGTAGACAGTCTTACTGTCACACCAGCTTGCTGATTATTCAACCATTGATGCAAGTAAATCGATATACTGACGTTTTTCACGTCTCACACTACACTGCACTTCATTCTTTTTCACGTGATATGGGTTTCTAGCTCGGTTCTCTCTACTGATATGGTTGCTACAATCACAGACTTTATTGGTGAACTCTCATCGATCTGTGTACAGGTGTCTTTCGATAATCATGTGCGGTGACTTTTCTGCCTTTTACGACATAGGTGCTAACTGGAGTTGCAAAGACGTTTTCACAGCATTCTAGTGGTCATCCACACTCCTGTACTGCTGATTTTTTCCGCTTCTAAGACAAGATGGTCCCTAAATTATTGGCTTACTTGGAGATCCCAGAGCCTGTCGGTATTGCTAATGTTGAGCAAGTTTGAGTGGTTGCTGTTGACGAATGCAGTACGAAGGCGTATAGTAGCTAACATATGATGATGGTCGCGCGGCATTCCAATATCGGCTCCACATTTGTTTCGGGCTAGTTTGTCTAGGACGCAGTTTATACATGTTTAAAGATGTATTGGGGACTACTACGAGGAGGTAAACCTCAGAAATTCTTTGCTTCTTTTTAGATATTTAAATCAGAACGCGTTGAAACAACCTAACAGTCTTGAGTTCTTAAGTGTCTCGTTCAACATTTTAGTATTGAGCCCTCCCTATTGTAAAGTCCATTCTTTAAATGACAATTAAACGTGTTGCTGTGAATCCAACTGGTGGAATTACTTATGCTAATCCTTTAAGTTTGAAAGCAAAAAAACTGACTACACCTCCAGCACATTTATGTACGAGTATGTATACCGCACCGCCTTCAATAAATCTACACCACCATAGCCTGCACCCAAATGTCGCATTAATCAGCAACAAGTGGGAAACCTTGTCTAATGGCTATTTCCGATGCCAAATCTCAACTAATTGCTTTTATCAGTCATGTCAAAAAGAACACAAAAAGAAAAAAAAGAAAAAAAAAACAAAACTTAAGACACAATCGAATCTTTGAAGTCGTTCCGTCAAAACATCCACATGCATAGAGCAGTCACTGTGATATACCCCGAAGCTAAGCTCCACGTTTAATCTCTCTGACAACGCGATTAACATGGCTCTATGATCCATTCAAGGCCACCTGTCATCATCGTCGGCCTGTGCTGCTCTCTACTTCTCCTCCTCCTTCTACTCCTCAATCTCCTTGACTTTATAAGGTTGTCACTTGGCCAAAGTGGATTTGGCCTCGCTTCAAGTGACCGTAATCGTATGTCAACCTTTTGTTATTGCGACGACGACGATGACGACCGCGACAGACAACCCCCACAACACCACCAAAACAGCAAAACAATGGATTGTACCGCGCTTCATAGAATCATCGGCTGGCCAGTTGCAGGCCGCCCCACAGACCGATGGACTTTAAAAAGTCTTATCCGTGACAATTTAATTATTTGATTGACAATTTTAATTTCGCATTTTTTTTTTTGTCTCAAAAGAGGAGAGAAAAACTCAGAAAAAAAAACTAAAACACCGCCACACACAGCATCGGATCAAGGAGATCGAGCCGATTAAGCGTCGTGTAAACAAAACGTTTTTCAAAGTGACAGCTCCAACGACAACAACATTGCGACCGCACTCGCGTTCGAATCTGAACTGTATATGTATCTGCGTGTGTGTCGATAAGGCGGTAGAATAGTGGGACTCAATCCAATGACGGATGTGTTATGCATTCAACGTGACACTAAAGTGTCTTGTCATTCCGACTACGATCCGATTTGACCCTAAATTATTGGCGAACAACATTTCATCGAACGGTTTGACAGCTGATTATCGTGGCAGCGCCGATCACAGTGACATATCATTTAAGTGTCATTCCAATGATAATTTTAATTAGTCCGAGGGACTCCACTGTGTTGTCGTTATAGCCACTGGGGTCAAGGGTGTACCAGCTAAAGAGTCTTAATCAGTTGCCGGTTTAATTGCCCAGAATGTCACACGGTTTATTTGCGATTTGGTTGTTAATTTGCGAGCTGAGCGCTATTACTTGTGGAGGGAAACACGAACATGTAGGATGATGATTTTAAGAACGAGTTCTTGGAAGTCTTACATAAGACAGTTGGAGCTATTTACGAAGATCAATTAAATGGTTATGTCATATCGAGAGACGCGACTTCAAAGGAGGAAACTTGTTTTTTTTTTATTTTTTTCCTACTTAAGTGCGGCCCGACAGCTAAAACGTTCAAGTTTGACTTTTTAGCAAACGATTTGTCTCTCAAATAGACGGCAATTTTTCATCGATTGTTAATGTATCTGAGGAGGTATGGTGGCGGTTTCAGTGAATTCCTGCATTGTGGTGTTGTGTAATCAGTGATTGTCTCAGGAGAGCGTTTCGAGGAGGCACAGTAACTCGAAATCCAAAGGACCTCCTCCTTCATATGCTACAAACCTCGCAGCTATTGGGCGGAAATAATTCGATTTAGATGGGTTTTCAGAATCAGGTGATCCTCCAAACATTCTAGAATATGAACATCTGGCAAGGAGTTGCAAGAGTTCTGGAAATTGATGAACCGCAGAAAGAATGAGACCTCTGATCACAAGGCAGCTAACGATCGAAGTAGCTAGAAAAATTTATTGGTTTAGTACCAGAATTTATCGTATTCGTGCACTTCTTTCGAAGTACTTCCAAGCAGCTTGCATCTAACAGACTGAAATGTTTTTAGAGCAAATGATCTCATACTTTCTTTCCTTGATCTGTCACGGACTTGACAACGGGTTGGACGGAAAGGTCAATAATGAAAGCAATCACGAAAGAGGCAACCATTGCAGAAAATGCTATTGAGCGTCTGATGAAACCGTGAAGGGAACTATTACTGTGCTGTAAAAGAATGAATACAAATGTGGGGTTCCGCAAGGTTAAGTTCCTTGACCTCTACTTTTCAGCATAATATACAATTGTATTCTGAGACTATGATTCGGATTATGACAAGGATTATTGACTTTGCCGACAACATAACCTTTCGTGTGACACCCAAACGTTTGAGAAAGATATATAAATACATATAAGCGTGTGAATCAGAATCATACAGCGACGGTTAGTATCTATGGGCCGTAGACTAGCGAAACCAAAAACAAAGGCTGTACTTATCTGCTGTAAGGAAAAAGTGGAAATAATTCCAAAACTGGAGGTTTTCAAAATTGCAATGATGTTCCTTGGAATATTGATAGATACAAGCATAAAAGGATAGAAGGCTGTCTACCTACACTAAGGTCTGCAACCTGAGATCACACGTAAGGTGAGTTGCGGGGTGAGTAGTGGGGTGAGTTATGGGGTGAATTGTGGAGTGACCTCTGGGGTGTGTTATGGTATCTTTTTTGAAAAACTAGCTTTTCAGATTATTGATGAGGAGATGACGGATCAGCCCAATATTCACCTATGCTGCGGTTTATGCCACAGGGACGACAGTTCGCCAGGGGTTTATTCTAAGGATTTCGCCAAAATTGCGAGTCCTGGGTACCTATAGCCCTAGCTACATGTAAATATCTACGAAAGCTAGGTGGTATTAGCAAGACCAACTAGAGATGGGAAAATGGTGTCATATCTCAGACACATCTGGCCTAATGCTCATAACTACAAACTTAGGATATGGTTTGGTATGCTAAAGGTTAATTTGAAAGGTATAGTCTGAATACTCCTGCAGTGGCAAAGAGAAGACTACTCTACCTCTAAATGATGATATCTTATGAAACTTGAAATCCAAACTCATGGGACGATGTCTGGATAGCAGAAAAGCCTGAAGGCTCCCTTCAACGATTTGTGTAGAAGCCGTAGAGGTGAGAAAGAGGAAGAAACTATGGCACACCTGTATCTATGTACCTCTCCTAACATATCAGCTTCGAGAAGGAAAACCCTAGGTGAGCACTCCTTCGAAGATCTTATCGATCTAGCCAGACTCGACAAAATCAAAGCCTTGTCTCGGGGTCAAACTGATTTAATGGCTAAACGGCGAATCATGGGTTCACACCGAAACTAGTTGCCCTGCCTTATGTCCCGTATGGGAAGTCTTCATGTAGTTTCCAGGGCTGGTAAACCGGTTTTTCTTATGGTCTAAGTGTGTCCCTGCTGATCGGGAATAACCATTCAACCCAGTCTTCAGTCTGCATAGTCTCACCTCTTACCAGCATCTGATAAACATCCGAAAGTATACGTAACTGCAATGAAAAGTTACATTTCAGAGCAGGCTCCTTCCAATCGTTTGTAGAATATAACGCATAAAAAGCTAGACTCTGGGTACCATATGGACATATCGTGAGTGGGGACTGTCGACTTCCCGACAGATTCTGAAATGAGATACCGGCTGTTAAAGGATCCTATTCAACAACTGGTACTGCAATATGCCTAAGCTTTGGTCATAATGAACTCCATCTGGGGCCATTAGTCTCCTTTATCTAATCCAGGTGTATTTCAGACTAACGAATGCTTCTGCAAACCTGTTCTGATTCGCTTTTTTATAATTCGCGGGCCCTTAGGGGCTCTTTTTTTTTACCAAGATGTAGAAAATACCGAAGCACATTGGTTTTGAATGCTTGTGGATTATAATGAGAGAGCATTCCATATCCATGTTGTATGGTGCAGGTAGGAACCTCTAGGAACCTGTAGAAAATACCGAAGCACATTGGTTTTGAATGCTTGTGGATTATAATGAGAGAGAATTCCATATCCATGTTGTATGGTGCAGGTAGGAACCTCTATTCTTATACAGTACAGTACGTCCGAAGATATGTTTGAGGGTAAACTGATGAGTATTCGAGGCCTGACAGGTATTGAGAGAACTTATTAAATACCTATCTATACCTGTGAACTGAACGACGTTAAAGGGCGTCTAAATCAAATCTATTTCTTTCGCAAGTAGGGTTATTCACTTAAAACCTAAGACATTTCCATGTGCTTCTTCCAGAACCAATAAATTTCCCCTCATTCCCGGTTAGTACACCAAATTGTTCACACCTCATAAAGATACTGGCATTAAGAAATTCAATTTTCGGATTCTTTTGACTTCGTTTCCAAAATCACTGACAATTTGTGACACACTAAACTTCAACACGGGACATTACTCGTAGGTATACAATGTTCTACTCAAGTCCCATGTGGGCAGTGAAAATTTTTTTAATCAAATTTCTGTCATGAGACTTTCAGTTTCATCAATCAACTACTGCCGCACCCAACACCCTCGTTTTCTTTCGTACCGTACCGTTTCGAAAACAATTTGCATGCAGAGATACCAGAAAATTGATGTCGCTACAACTGTCAACAAGCGATTAAACTTTGTGTCAAAATTGACTGGGAAAAGTGATGATACTGGCACAGTTCAAGTGAGACGAATAGACAAAAAAACAAAACCAATTTGAAGGGTGTGAAAAGTGTTGCCTTAATGAAGTGTTAGTTACCAGTAACACCAGACCAGGCAGAGGAGGGTGTGAGTATGCCACAGAGCTGATGTTGTGTCATACATCTCTGTCGACTTTAGTTCTCAGTTTTAATAAGTTTATTTCGAAAGTGAGAATGAACTATAGGCTTCAGGGGGGTGACTGTCAAAGGATTTAGGGGATGAATGACAGAAACAGGATTATTTCTACTTGAAGTTTAATTGTACACGCGAAATGTACTTCACGAGTGATTAGTCTTTTTCAGTAGAACTTTGACAACTTTTTTTTGTTTCATTTCGGAGGGTACGACTGTCAGAAAGTAAAGGTGTGGGTGTGGGGAGAAATAATGAAAGGAGAAATCTGAGGAAAAGTAAGAGCGATTAGTTTAATTTAAGTTTTGTTGACAGGTCTCCTATACATATGTATGTATATCTAATAAGTATTAGCTATTCATTCTGTGTGGGATTCTTCGGTCTATCATAGAATACTTTACAATCCTTTGTACCCCACCTTAGTCATCTATTCATGAGCAAAGAATATTTAGGTTAACATAGCAAAATGCTAACTGAATTCATATTTCATGGAGTGCCACCGGGGTATTTGTTGAGTCCTCAGCTTTAAGAATTATGTTCTAGACAAAAGTTGGTTCTCTCTAATGTTGAAAAAAGTGGAGGAGTAGATTAGTAATGGAACTATGTAGACCGGCCAGCAGCGACAAATGAAAATGTATCTAATAGCTTCATTCAACTTGACACTCCACTCAGACGGCCGGCGCAAGTAACTATCCGCTATGTCGTGGACACTTTTCAGACCAAAACCAGACAAAGAAGAACATTTCATGTCATATCATTGAAATGAAATCCGCATCTAATTAAACTGAATCGTCCAAGTATACTGGTCTCTCTAGAGCTAGTAATGCAAAACGAGATTCTTATCGAAAGGTCACAGTTACGGTCTTCGTCTTCGTTCCTATCGCATGTAGCATGTATGTGTATGTTCAGTCATCCTCTGATAAACTAACATGTCTCATGTCCACAGTGTCTTCTCAGTGACACTGCTAGCTGTTGGAAAAATCCGTCACTGTCATCGGATGGCGCGGACAAGGAAGCACACCAACAGCAGCAGCAATGACCGACACGGTATTTACAAAGAAAAAAACAAAAAGGTCCAAAGATGCCCCACGAAGACGTCACCAGAGACCAGAAAGAATGGATTCATGAATATTAAACGTCACAATTGGTCGCACACCCAGAGCTCGCCACCAGAACACTCATTAATATCCTGCAGCCAACAAGTGTGTACTACGATCTGACTTTTGGATTTGTGTGTGTCGGCGACAGTGCAGCGATCCGATCAGTCGCTTTGCGCCGCGATCCCAAACACAATGTTACACAAAATTAAGGGTTGCACACTCGCTGGGACTAAAAAAAAAAAACTCGAGACTCCCTCCTGTTAATGACACTTAATTGCCGTATCCTGTATCTTTGATCGGCGAGCAGGTGAATGCGACGGTCATTTATCTTTCGGGATGGAATTGAATAATCAGTGGTTTTATTGCGTTCATTTGGGGTCATCTCCTGGGGCAGGTTCGGCCATAGATACGACGAAAAGGAGGTGGTCCGGGACAAATTATGAATTCAAAGCGGTACAGCGCGCGGTCGATTAATATTTTTTTGTTTTTGTTTTGGAAGCCCACTGACGCTTCTAATTGCACTATGGTCTCTCTCTCTCTCGCGGTAGATTGACCATTGGAGTCATGTCCGTTGAAGAGATGAGTTTGCCAATCGGTCGGCGGCGGTCAGTCGTCAAATCGCGTATCCATGGCACCAAAAAAAAAACAAAAAAAAAAAAAACGGTCTATAGACCATCACCACCGTGCAAAGTGTGGTAATGCACATCCGTGGATTGCATGTGCAATGTGTACACATTACAAATGGTCGTGTATAGTGGAAGTGGACGACTGGACGGATGAACGGTGGACGGTGGCGGTCTAATTTATTTTCTGTGGTTGGCCGCACTCATTATCATGTCATCACGAACCTCAAAAGCACCAGCAGCAGCAGCAGCAGTGGCTGAAGACGATGAACAATAAGACGAAGAACGTGCGCGTATATTACCGCAAACAGCAATAACAAATGAAAACACAACAACAATATGCAGTCATGTTGAGATAGATGAGTGCTCAATTGCAATGTCACAGTATGGACGGCAGGTAGGGGTGCGATATTTTGTTCCGACTAAAGTTCAAATTTTTTTTTTATAACAGGGCTAAAGTGGTAGGGGATGATATCACATGGGAGGAATGTAAAGAGTGCAAGAGATAATTGAAATATTTGATCAAGCAATCTAAAAGGAAATCTTGGAAGCTATTCTCTGAATTGATTGCAGATACTAGGGAAACTTTTAGACTCCGCAAAATGATGGCAAAAGACGCGGCAGTTTTCCAGCTTCATTAGAAAATCTGGCGGATCGTGGGCCGAAAGTAGTGAGGTAGTCTTAGAAACATTTGTCGAAGCTAATTTTCATTTCAAGTGTTGCAATGGACATTTATGCAAAGCTCAGAACACATACTTAAAGCGCAAATCGGTAGCTTTACATGAAGTATGTATGTAGTAGGCAAATTAGAAAGCAGCCTTCAGCATAAGGTATTCGCACTAGCTGCCTGAAAAGAGTGGACTCCATGTCAATCCGGAAAAAAACAGAACTAGTACTCTTTAGCAGAAAATACAAAATTCCACCATTCAAATTGCTTGGGAGTGGAGCTTTCCCTCTCGGATCGCGCAAGCTATCTTGGCACGGTACTAGAAAGAAACTTAACGTTTGGTAAAGAATCTATAAAGCTCAGAATGCTCTCTTCATTTGCAGGAGGACAGCAGGAAAAAAGTGGGGGCTGATACTTGCAACGATGTATTGGCTATGAATTATGGCTGTCAGATCCATTCTGACATATGGAGGTCTTGTTTGGTGGAAGGCCACGATCAAAGAGAATACACGGGATATGTTGACCAAAGTACAAAGAACAGCCTGCATTGTCATTACTACGCCCTCTACGCACTACGCCCACGGCTGCACTCGAGGCATTTATGTATCTTTTACGACTGGATCTACAAATAAAATTACAAGCAGGTGACAGTGCCCTTCGTCTCGAGCTCTATTCTTAAGGGATCATTCCCCAACATCCCTGACGAAGCGGATGAAAGTTTTGGTACCCTCAACACCCTACGAAATAATGTACATTGGTAGAGAATTGGCAAGGGAAAAAAGTTTCGAACGAAAGCGAAATTTTAATTTATACGGATGGTTCCAAAACTAACGAGGGTACGGGGTCAAGCATATATTCGAGAGATATAGACCTACCTACATGTAGCTCTGAGGCTTTCGGACACATGCAGTGTGTTCCAGACAGAGGTTCTGGCCGTACTTAAAGCTGAGGAACTACTGGAGATGCGATCAATATCTAACAAGAATATCGCCATCTACATTGATAGTCATGTTGCGCTAAGGGAACTAGTCAGGAGTTGCCGCACATTAACCTACATGTCGCAGAGGCTATTACCTAACTATCTCCCTCGGAGTAGAGTAAAGTACCTCGAAAGATGTTTTGGAGGAGGTTGGTTCACTGAACAAAAATTGAGGACATTATTTAGGTTCTGTAGAGAAATTAAATGTACGGGCGTATTGGTTTAAGGTTTCTGACCGTGAAGATTCCCTAGTGATCGCGAAATGCCCACTATGGAGAAAGAAAGGGAAGACTGTGTCACATCTCTAAAGTGCCCGGACTTAATACAGAGGCATCTGGAACTAGATGGATCCTCTATACACAGCCCCATTGGAGTTATGCTCCGTAATGGAAGAGTAGAGTCCAATGATTTATGCAGAAGCTGCTGAGAGGAATAACTGGAGTCAATCTAACATCTGTTATGTCACTGTCATGTTTTGCATGAAAGAAGCTTACGCACCTCCACTTCATAAAGATCACCAACTGGTTTTCAAGTCATCCAGTAGCAGGATAGTTTTGTTTCCCTCTAGACCTTACCTAGCCAGTTCATCAGTCTAATGTTCAAATTTTGGCTTAAAGCGTAGACAAAACTCACTGAATTCAGCCTTGAGTATATGTATATCCTGAAAAGCCCTCCATTGTTAAACTATATAATCTAGAAGCGGTTATAATATTGAACTAGTTTCTAAGTCGCTGTTCATCATCATCATCAGCATTTTGAATGTTCTTAAAGCCATCACCAGTTCCTTTGCTTCTTCATTGACAGTTTCGGTGATCGCGTTTGGTTGTAATCTCTCTAGGCTTGAAGGTGCCGTAAGGTCCATAGAAATCCTTTCAAGAGTCACTTTTCGATATCAACATGAAATTTTTTGATTCTTTTTGATTTGATCTGTAAAGATTTCAGTCATCCCCCAGATTGGTGTTGAGGGGTCCTTAAGAAAACTACCGGCGAGTTTAGTCTACATTAGCAGAAGTTCCCCCCTTTTGTTGCACACACTGTTGTTGCCTTAATTCAATTTCGTGCCATTCTGTTTGTGTCTTCTTAGACATTCGCCCGTGAATGCATCATACCCAACGGTGTGTGTCTACATGGTAATCCCTCACTGTCGATAATTTGACATTCATTGACGACGACGACGACGACGATGATGATGACGACGACGAATACGAATAGGTGGGTAGTCAAGCCACCACACCACTGACAGTAGTCTCTCCAACCAATCCACAGGCCATTCACCACATTCACTTATCGGCTGAGTGGCTGTGACTGCAATTAGGCTTCTGCAACTGTTATTGAGGAATACCTTGCCTATCGCTGTCATCATTTTGGTTACATTTGTCGCCCTATTACACAAGCGGGTGGCCCGAGTGTCAAAATCATCAATGCGAACCGCAAAAGCGCATGTCGCACACACACGGATGTTTGGATGTTCTTGCGGTTCGTCCCATCGATTAGAGAATGGTTACTTGTATTGGCTAAGCAATTAGCCACAAGACCAAGCAATCATTGAGTGCCTATAATTTCAGTCAGCCAGTGTCAGTTTAGTAGACAGACATATGGTGGCGGAATGGCATTTAATCGAATCGATGATTCAATCAAAAAGTCAAAAACAAATTTTGGCAAAGTGCGGCTGTTGCAGACCAAGGCCTTGCGGCGGCGGTGGCGGCAGTGGTGGTGACTCGACCACTCATGGTCAGTTCCGCGTTAAAGTCGCCTTCTCTAAGAAGAAATGAAAAAAGTAAAGATTAATTGATCTCAGGCATAGTGACAAGCAACGGTGTTATTAATGGAACCCCGATGATGCTCGATCACGAATCCGATGATGATGATGATGATGATGAGAACGGTGATGGTGATGATTCCGCGAGATGCATGACATTGATGGTATTTGTCAATGGCGATGGAATGAGACCACATATGGATTTTGGGACACGGGCGCGGGAGGGTAGAGATTGAAAATTCCTCCACTGACAGATGATTGATATTCGAATCCAGCGCGCGTTTTGTCCGCATCACTTTAATTATATTTTGTTTGGCATAATTATGGTCTCTTTGTTGTGGTTCGATGATCTGTCGATGCACAGTTCGGAGGCTGTTGTGCGGAATGAAGGGAATGAGACCTCGAGCGAAATTTGCTTCCAGGAATAGTAGGTGATTAAATGTATGTTTTTGGTTTTGTCTCATAGCAATACGGGTTGCTTAAACGACTTTGGGTAACTATCAATGTCATAAAGGATTTGACTGTCGGTAGTGTGTCCAACAAGGTACTCTTTTGTAAATGGATCAACAGTGGCGTCTGTTGTAAGTATTTTAAAAAAAATTAAAGGCTGGGTGAGGCTATCGAAGATACAAAGGGGTTTTCAATATGGACATAAGAATCTTGTATTTTAATACAAATGATGTACCCTTACAAGATCAAGATAACTCAAGAACTGGAGCCTCGTGATCATTTGATGTACCGGAACTTCTCCGATTGGGCTCTGCAAATGTTTGAAGAAAATTCTGAATTTCATCGAAAAATCATCTTCAGCTATGAAGCTAATTTTTGGCTTAATGGCTTTGTCAATAACCAAAATATGCGTCACTGGACAGCAACAAACCCACATGGGCTTCAAGAGACTCCATTGTAAGCACAAAAAGTAACCGTGTGGTGTGGATTTCATTTTTTCGTCGATGAAAATGATCGCCATGTTACGGCCAATGGAGTTTCCTATGGTGCCATGTTGAAAGAATATTTTTGGCCAGAATTGGATGGACTTGACATCAGTGATATATGGTTCCAACGAGATGGTGCCACATGTCCACAGCTGGTCAAACAATTGAATGACCACCTCGCCCTGGCGGTATAGGTTGGGGGTTGTGGTACGAAGCACCAACGAGTCTCTGATAAGGATGGCACTAATGTTGACGACCCCAGCAAACGAAATAAGGACAACGACCTTCGGATATGCATGTGGAATGTTCAGACCCTTAACAGGCCGCGTGCAGCCGAGCAATTAGCAACGGGCCTATAATGCAGATATTACCGCCATACAGAAAGTGCGATTGGATGTGACGTGTAGGTACTATGGTGACTGTTATAGGGAGCAGAAGCAGCGTTTAATCGGATGTGGATTTAGCATACGCGCCACACTTAGGCAAGACGTCTTGAGCTTACGATACGTGAGCGAGCGTCTTATGACAATTCGCATCAAGGCCAAATTCGCGAACATAAACCTAATATGCATGTCCCCACAGAGGACTAGGATGATGCCACCAAAGAATGTTTCTACGTTCTCCTCGACAAAACATATGAGCAATGTTCCAAGTATGAAACGGTCAACAAAATTGATCACATGCGATCTCAGCAAGGCATGCCTTCTTAGATTGCCAACATCTATGAAACCTATGCCGCCAGCATCAAGTGCCGAAGACCAGTGGTAACATTGCCAACATTCCATCAGAAACACCGCAACTGACGAAGCAGCACTGCAAGTAAGGACGAGGGCTGTTTGTGAGCTCTATGACCAGTAGAAACGGAAAGAATATCGGCTTCTTCGAAAGAAGAAAAAGGAGCTTGAGAAGCGCGCGATGGAAGATATTGAGAGATTATACTCCAGGAATAATGTACGGAAGTTTTACCAACAGGTAACACGAACTTATCAAGCCAACAAGACCCGTACAGAAGCCTGTAGGGATGCAGAAGGAAACCTCGTAGTAGAGTCACAGTCAGTGGTGAGAATATGGAAAAACTTATTTTGCAGACTGTACAAAGACGACGAAGACCAACATCGCGCTGTCAGGCAGAATGAACCATTCAACATAAATGATGATAGCCAAAACTTCCGTCCACCTGACTAAAACGAAGTGATAGGAATGAACAAGCTTAAGTCCAATAAGGCTGCTGGACCTCATGGCCTACAGGCCGAGCTATTCAAAGCAGCTGAAGGTGACTTAGAAGGTAGAGAGCATACACCAACTGATTTCTAAGATTTGGTCTGCCGAATGTATGCCTGATGAATGGAATCTTAGTACCGTTTGCCCGATCCACAAGAAAGAAGACCCTCAACTGCGCCAAATACAGAGGTGTCAGTCTTCTCAATCGTCCAATCGATCAAATCTTAACACTTCGACAAATCCTGAAGAAAGAAGTCCAAATTGATACTCACCATATGCGTATGAGGAATGTATGAGGAAGACCTTGTCTTAGGTGTCGTGCACAAGTAGAAGGGGGTTTCAACCGACTTGGATTGCGCCACTAGAGGAAGTAGCTAATAACCGGTCTGACAGAAAAGGCGTGTTGGTTGAGGCCCAGGTTCATCCCGAACTGTAGTGCCACATATCTAAGTAAGTAAACAGCTTCGATAGGGCAAAAGTGTTATCCTATTTAGATGCAATATCCAGGTTGTCGTTTATGGAAAACGTGTTTCATGTTGATTGCTCTATAAAGTTAAAAAATCTTCACGTCCTTCAAAAAGATAAAAAAATTTCCCACCATTTTACAGACATTTTTAAACTTGCAAGACATTCTCTTTCAAAATATTTGTCCACCGCGCCACCGTCAACTGCGTAAATAACGCAAATACCCCATCGACCAAGCACGCACACATGGTCCTCCCATTAAAGAACACCAAACAGAAAAAACATTGCGAAAACCATTCCTTCCTCACATCCGTCTCGGGGGCACTCTCATTTACCACAACGTAAACACAAATTGTCAACCCCGAAAGCCGTCAACTATTTTGATCGTTTGACAGTCTGTTTATTTATTCAGCGAGCGGGTATTTTTCCAACCCGTTTGCTTACGATACAAACCACCAAAACTACCTCCACGTCACCACCCACGCTGAAAAGCCATTTTCCCCAACTCGAGCGCAACACATTTTCCAAACATACATACATACATATGTACACATATCCGTCACCTTGGTGCACGTCTGTGTGTTTGTCTATGTCATACAGCGGTAATGTCAAACTTGTCCCGCTGTCGTTTATGTGATTTGAAAACGCCACGGATAAACGATCTCGAAATTTGTCTCGAAAGATGACAGTTTGTCTGTCTGGCGCACAAGAATATATGTATGTAGGAGCAGGAGGAGGATAAAAATGTTTACTTGCTGTAAACATGTGTTCCTGCCAGCAAACCGGCACCACCTGATCTAATCAGGTAATGTGCGCCTTCGACGTCTCTGCACGCATCACCAATTCTCGGCTGTCACGCGTGTTCACCGCAACAACGACGACGACGC
Organism: Xylota sylvarum; assembly: GCA_905220385.1. NCBI lineage: Eukaryota > Metazoa > Arthropoda > Insecta > Diptera > Syrphidae > Xylota > Xylota sylvarum. The sequence continues at coordinate 130,451,319 of LR999957.1, forward strand.
GAACATTGCTCGTCGAATTATCAGCAATTATCGGTGTGCCGAACAAAAAGAATGAATGCAATCATGCCAGGAGTCGATTAGCAATTATTTTTAGGACCAAACAGGAAATTCGCCATGTGGCGTTGCAAACTGACAGCGCGATCATCTTGCTCTCTGCTACTCTACTGGTGCTTCATAAAACGCCCTGACAGAGATCAATATTTTTGTAGCTTCTCTGTTTCGTCCCATCTCGTGCTGGTGGCGATCCTCATCGATCTATCCGTAGAGGACGCCGGGGACTTGTAAATTGTAAACTGCTTTTCACTGTGCACTTAATTTTGACCATCTGGCAAGGAACACAGGGCAACCACCATCACCATCAAGTTAATCCCCGACACGGTGCGGAAATATATCATTTTGGGACAAACTATGATCACTCTCCCACCGAAGATGATCGTGGTGATCCTCACTCTGTCTCCCTCTGTTCTGTCGCCCATAAAACTGCTGTCGTTTTGAAAAATCTTCCAATTTCGCTTGGCACGGCACCGCACCGATATTGCCGGGTGAGATGTGCGCCGCGCGATGTTGTTGCTGCTCCTGCTGTTTGCTGCCGGAGATGATGATGATTATGATTACACAGAGACGGAGTCGGTGATCGGTGATCGCTTCGTCTTTGGTTTTGTTATGGAAGATCATCGTCATCATAGCGCCACATAGCTCTGAAACAAGTGGGGCATCCGCTGTTGCACAGAATTCATATCGGCGGAATAGTTCTCTTGGTAGTGCGAGCGACTGGCATGGCAATATTGAATGGCAGAACGTGACACTAAGTCACGATCTTGATGAAATGAGTCGTACTCGCTGCGTTGTCTAGCTGCATCAACCCACCGCCGAACAGCGTTGGCCTGGTAGTCATAATTCTGCCGCGAATAATGGCTTCACACCCAATGACGTTGATGGTGAGTTCCTTCTTCATCATAAACACGGCTGCAGTTACAAGTAATTTTTGACGCTTAGCTTTGGCTGTGGAAAGGAATTTGCGTGTTTAAGTGGATCTTTCCGAGAAGCGGGTAATTACTTTTTTACTTGGCGAATGGCATTCCCATTGAATTAGGAAATGCGGAAAAAATAGAGCTAAAGATTCAGGTTAGGGATAGTGAACGTGATACTGTGTGGATACAAAGTCAAGCATCCTAAATCATAAATAGTTTCAAGGATTATCTAAAAAAAAATTAGCATCGTTTAGTCTTAGTTGCCATCCTAAGCAACATTTACTTGCCTTTCACTGAAAAATAATGAAACCAGTTCCATTGGACCACTTCCCACAGACAACAATTTTTGTTTCCAAACACCTTTCCCACAGTTACACGCCCAGGCTCCCCTAATCGGCTACCTACTCTTTTTTCGATGAAAAATCGGTCCACCATCGATAATTTCGAATGGGGAGAGACAGCCGCGACCATTGTCGCAAGGAAAATCACTCTCCCACTCTTGAAGCAGCCGCTCGCCCGCCACTATAATAGCTGACACATCCCCGTGGTACCCTCCGAGGCGAGTTGTCAAATTTGTTTCGAACATAAGAACGCATTAATAAGTTATTTACTGCGGAGCACCCAAAAAGATACAAATTCGTTCTGCTGGGGCATTTCATCATCATCTCTCCGTTGTGTCAGTCGTCATATTTATATGAGCTGTGGCCGTCTCTTACCTGTTTCGGTGTGTGTTGTACAATTATTACCCCCTTCACCTTGCACGCGGTGTTTTTCTTTTTTTTTTTTTTTTCGTTTTAGATACAACCGCGCCGCAATTTAAGTCAATCAAAGTCCCGCGACGAAGAATGTAGACGCCATCGATAATTTACAACGTCATCGTCGCATGAGCACTTTACCAATCTTTGAATGTCGTCTCGTTTTGAACCGAAAGCGCCGCTGTGTGGACCGTGTGCTGCACTTTACATCAATCTCTAGGGATCTGCAGCGGCAATGGGACCGTTGTAGTAGATTGTTTTTGTTCGTAACATCAGTGCGTACGGTTTCACCACAAAAAGATACAAAATACAATCAGACGAAAACAAAAAGATACTCTCCGCAGCAGATGATTGTGAGATGATGATGATGATGAGATGACCAGTTCTCAATTTCGATTCGGTCACAGCAAGCTGTGTTTTTTTTTTTTTTTTTTGGGACCGATATTGGTTTTCTGCTCGATCATCGTTGGGTTGATCTTGTCTTCGATCAAAAACTCAGAAATAAACGGAAAGAGGAGGAAAACACCGCTGGGATTGGATCAAAAGGATCCACGAAGAGCCAACACGTTGTGAGAAGAAGAAAAGCATCAACGCCAACACCATTATCGGTTCGGCCATCGAGATTTAAGTTGCTAGTCGTTTTTTTTTTTTTGTTTTGTGGGCTTTGTATCCTGGCAGCTGGAGCTACAACGATGGCAAAACAACGATACAGTCTACCAATTTTGACACTTTTGACAAATTGTTTTAATGTAGCGCGTTTTATAGTTGTTTCGTAGTCACCTGGTAGATGGAATTATATATGGAAGCGGGGGGACAGGAGCGTGACACTTAATTGAGGTTTAATTGGAAGGAAGTCACGACAGAAATTGGATTGTCAGGTGATTTGTTCGTTGAGATAAAAACGATGTGACAAAGTGAGTAAGGACTGATTTAGTTGTCAATCATTTGATGGCAATAAGGTAGAGGAATGGGAATGAGCCGAAATGAAAATGAACGTGGGATGACAAGATATGCATGCTTTAAGAAAATTGATGATCGATTATAGTAATGGACAATTTAGGCATCCTTCGGGAATGATAAGTATCTGTACAGTTGATAGAACGGCCTCCTAGTTGTAAATAAGAAAGCGTTTAACAATTTATCCGAATGTTGTCAATAAGTAAGTATAACTTTCTCCTTGGGAAGAATGGGGTTCGCATCAGCCCAAAGCACTGAATTCATCCACTTTATCGTTTTGATCATCTTGACGTGTGGAACTAATTAAGGAATATTAGAGTTTATACCTCTTAACGAAAACCAAGTGTCAACAAAGTAACTCAAACATTTTCGAGGGAGGCAAACTATGAAAGGCATACTGAAGATACCTTTTTGAAATAGGATCAGTAGAACAAAAGCTAAATTAGGATCTCTGTCAATGGTCGGGATATTTCTCCCCTACTCGTGAGACAAAATTCACCCTTATTCCGCGTGATTTTACAAAAACGCCAATTGTCTTTAAGGTGTTTCGTTTTTTACGAGTGGATCGTATGTGGAGTGTATACCTAATTACCAACGAAGTCATTTTCTGGCATTAAACTTCTGGAATAACTCTAAAAAAACGACAATCGACGTTTTAGTAAAATGCTACGCGGAATAAGGGTGATTATTAAAAAATTGTTTCTTAATGCGTGCTAGGACATACAGGTATCGAAGGTACTACACAGTCAAAGATGTACTTCGAAAGGTAGTATCTGCAACCGACATCGGAAGAAGCGTTTTTCGATTTATCCTCGTGGACTTTGGTCATTGCTTATTCTTTCTTTTATGGTCCCACCACTTGCGAACTTTTGACAAACATCCAAGAGTATAACAGTTTAAAAATAATATAACACAAACAACACGGATAGTTTGGTTAGGTGCTGCGTAGTCAGTTGTCACCCATTTGGTATCGCGTTTGAATGGTCTCGAGTCCTGTTGTTGGCATTGTTTTAATTTTATTAGTGGCTTATCGTTATTCCTTAGCCTTTGAATTTGCTTGATGGGCATTAGGTTGAAGTTTTTTCTTAGTAAGTACATATTTAACGATAGCTATGTAAACTAATGGAATAATAGTTGGGGTCCTGTTTGCCAGGTTTTCCCCAAAATTTTGTGCACGTGCAAAAGGTTAACCCCTAGCTATCATGGCATGGATTTGATAAGAAAAGAGCTTAGTACAAGAATTATGGACACTGTAGACTGGAATAGTAAAATCCATAATGTGTACAAGAACGTCGGAATGCTCAATCAGAATGTAAGCTTGGTGCTATTTACCGTCTTTTAGCAGTGTACTTACGTAACTTAGGATAAAAAATATATAGCTTCGCTGGAATCAAAAGATCTCTGAAGCTGACAAAGGTAGTGCTAGATATCATTCATTTGCAGATCATTTGCTTTGCCATACCACACGTGGGTCGTATGCTACTTAGCCCCAAGAGTCGAGTTCCAACACTTGTGTTACTGTCAGCACTGTCATCACTTGTCAGCACAACACCCTTCTTGTTTTCAGTGGTATTGTGTTAAGAAATAAGGTCAATGCTTGTGCATAGTTTGTCCCATAGCAGTTCGACATAAAGAAGATTACTAATCGCTACCAGAAATAATAGTGGTGATAGTAAGCAGCCTTGTGGTATGCCACTTTGTGTACTCCTAATGCAACATACAGATGTGCAAAGCACGAAACTTTTCACCTTTAGATAATAGGGACGAATTGCTTTATGATGTTGCACAAAGTGTTATCAAAACAATAGAATTGAAAGTTGATACTCTTTAGGAGTATGTGGCCAAATATGATATGATGACATCCGCAGAACCTATTTATTCTTTTCTTTTTCATGGCTAAAAGCCTTATTTTAAAGAATAGGCAGAAAGGTCATGTAATCTACATGTAGCGATACCCAGAGTGTGCTTAGCCCTAGCCCAACCCTTTTCCTACTTTCAGAAAAGATGGAAACCCAAGTAAACTTGAGAATGGTAGACGGAAAGATGAAAGACTATTGCGACAATGACAAACAAAATTGCCATGGGATTAAAGCGTTCATCACTAAAATGTCCGTATTTGTGGTCAGAGCTAAGCAGGCTGTAGATATCAGCTTCCTCTTCAGCTGCGTGTTCTATTGCAGCATATCAATGGTCACTAAGAGGTTTCCAAGGCACAATGCTTGTAGTTTAAACTAAATTTGAAGAAAGTCCAGGTTAGATACGAGAATCCTTTCTGGTAATTTACCAAAATGGAGCGAGGGAAGTATTATATCTTGGTTGGGTTGGGTGGCTCTTCCCAGAGACACCCCAGCTGGCGTACAAGAATGAAACTAATTTAACAAAGAGACAACACTTTTAAGCTTTCTTAAGTCAAGTATGGCTAGATCACTAAGACCTTCGAAAAAATGTTCGTCAATGATTTTCCCTTTCAAAGCCGATATGCCAGGACAACTGTACAGAAGGTGGGTCCTAGTTTCCTCCTCTTCCTCGTCTCTACATCTTCTACTGAAATTATGGAAGACTGCACTCTGTCTACCTACCAGACAATGCCCAATGTCCAAGGCATATTGTCCACACATTGGGCAATATAGTCAGTTGACTCCTTGTCGCTGCAGATTTATATTTTGCCACCAAACTGCCGTCAGTCACCATCCTTAATCATTGCCGACGCTAATGTAAAGTAAGCCCAGCAGTGAGAGCTTCGTAGTGGCTTCAAAAGTTTCCAATTCTTCGCACTGATTCTCCCTTCTTCGTCACTCTGGTCAATAAATGAAACTATGTACATTAAAGGGTCTAGAAACCGGAATGGTTATTTCGGCCTTCCTTGTAGTTTTAGAAGAATCCTCCTATGAACTGGATTTCTTGGAAGCCGACATTCACATAACATATGTACGACAGTTTCAGTGTCCTCAAGACATAGTTAGCAAATATCAAATATTACCAATAGCAACAAGAAATCCTCTTAAAGGACCTGCACTATGTTTTACTAACTTCCATCTAAGCTAATCTGTATCTATTCTAGTTTGACAAGCAAGTCCTTTTGTTGATAACTATCTTTCGAGTTCCCCATTTCGAGTATTTCTTCCTTTGTCCAATGAAAATTGATCTCAAAACGAGGGTTGAACTAACCAACTAACCAACATCGACAACAACGACGACGACGACGACAACGACTACGACGATGATGGTGAAAAGAAAATCCTTTGAATCACTTTACGGTGTTTATGTGGTGGACGGTCATAAGTGCCGTCCCGCTTTTGACTTTTATCGCTAGATAATTGCCATCGAAATTACAGA